>CM076997.1:108467153-113467153 GCA_039090855.1 Macrothele yani | reverse complement strand
TTTACTCACACAGGTAGATACATAACCTTTTCTATGTTGTACTTGGTGTGAGTCAAAATTATATATGTATTTTTTTGCTTAGGTATCTTCTTAATAGAATGTGAATTCTGAATTTTCAAAACTGCTGCGTTGCTGCGTTTTGATCTTCAGGTTATTTTGCAACTTTCGTTTTAAATTCTAAAGTTTTTCCTTAGTCTTCAGTTTTGCTCTTAAGTATATATATATATATATCTGTAGCTCTGTGCAAGAGATCTTGTGGAACAATAATACCTCACCAAAGTATGCCCCTATGTTTAGATATAACTATAATTTTAATTGAACTTTTTGACTGTTTGTATGAGAGCTCTTATTGGGCATGAATATAGTCTTGAAAATTTTTACGAGTCCTGGAAAAGTCCTTGAATTTTTTGGTGGAAAAAAGAGTGGGAACTATGGGCACAGTCGGAGACATGCTTCTAAATGAGCATCAGGCAGACAGCTCCTGTATTTTGACTTCATTATTTTCATTTTTGGAAAAGCTGCTTCACAGAAGTATGTGGATCCAAAGAAAGCAGTCAGCCGCAAAGCAACAGACCTCAAGCAGGGATATTTTTCTTCTGACAATAGAGTCCAAAATGTGTTATCTGATGCTCTTGCCTTCAGTATTGTGTCAGATTGAAGTTTCACAATTTCTGATTCTAAATCTGAAGAATCAAAGAGGAAATGTTTGATGAAACTTCCTCGATATCACATTCCCCAAAAGGGTATGACAATTGAGCTTTCAATTCCTTAAGTTTAATTTCTCTCAATTCACTGTTAGCAGGATGATCGCTTTGGTATGACTTATGCCCACTCGAAAAATGTCTTCCTTGATTTCCATTTTTAGGAATGGCAGCTGAAGCACGATATATTTTAAACACAAACACTTGTCACGAAACATTATGAAGAAATAAGCTTTCTCCCATTCATTGTGGAAATG
Source organism: Macrothele yani (assembly GCA_039090855.1). NCBI lineage: Eukaryota > Metazoa > Arthropoda > Arachnida > Araneae > Macrothelidae > Macrothele > Macrothele yani. The sequence continues at coordinate 113,466,195 of CM076997.1, read as the reverse complement.
ATATGTTTTTGGTTTCTTAGCTCCACTCATTTTTAATATGTAAACAAAGCTTAATAACTTAACTTATATCTGCACTCAATAAGTAAAGTAATTTTTATGCACAAATAAGAATGTTAACAGATCGTCCTTCCTGTAAGTGTAGGCGTCATGATTGATGACTAGCAGAGTGGGAGATAACATGCCTCGTGTGACAGACTGCAGATGCGCGATGACCATGCGCAATGGTTAGGGTTGGGGAGTGGAGTCTGATTCATTCCATCATCTGGTCTCGGGCAGTTCATATGGAACAACATACGCCGGTACGATAAAACAAATGATCGACGGTACGATAAAACAAATGATCGACGGTACGAGAGCTCGTGATCAACTGTTTGGCCACCCTGCTCTAAAACAGCTAATATTCCCATGACACTCTAATATGACTTCACCCTTGAGGATTGGTTTGTTCAGTGTAGAAAGCAATGCAGCAAATTTGAGCCTCTGTTTCTGGCTCACAACAGAGGCTTTGAGCCTCATTAAGCCTCTGTTTCCGACTCACAACAGGCCTTCTCACTGTTAGAGGGCTTTGGTTAGACAGACATTCAAGCAAATGGACACTCCATAAAATGGAATTCAATACAAATAATAATCCACCAATCACACTATGTAAAGAAGAAACTTGAAGAAGGGGTAGAAATAGCAAGAAAAAGAAGGGCCACATTTAACGATATTTGCTCTTAGGCAATCTTGATCGAATGGCAAAAACTACACCAGCGATGTAGTTCTGATGATGAACTAGGTTGCAGCATGAAAATTTGACCACCAGATATATAAAAAATTACCTGTACAAAACGTGTAAATAAAATTTTTCACTGCAGATCAATAAATAGAGGTGTCATGATGTCATATAATATATAATTACTAGGAAATATGTTACAAAAATTAGATAATTATGGTAATCATACAAGCAGTTTGATTTTCATCTGAAATGCCATATTCAATTATGTTCATGCCAATGCAGCTATCTTCTCAGAAAACTTGAAAATGCATATCCCTTGTAAAGGATTTGAACCCACATCTTCTCTGGTTTTTGTTTGAGCTTGCTGCCATTACACTACCCAGAAAAGCAAAATTCTCAGCAACTGAAGCTCAGGAATCTGAACTAATTTCAGATTTGTCCTAGGTTTCATTTAATTCCTCCTCGTAGTGATGACCACACCAATTCAGGAATTGATCTATGTCAGAAATCGCCAGTTTTTCAGATAATAACACAGAAACTTATGAAGAATAAAACTTTCATAACACATGGTAAATTAATTTTTGTCTTAGAAACTGTGCCATGTTCAATTTTGTCCATGTAGCTGTATTTAGCAAATAATTGTGAGGTTATGTGAGAGAGAAAACAAAAAAACATGCACACACGCATACAAAAGAAACCAAAAAACTGTAGACCTACTAAAAACTTATTAAAATGTTCACTTATTAAAAAAGATAACACTGAATTTCTGGTTGTAATGAGCCTGCCTTTTGGTTCCTTTCCAACATGAAAAAAAAAAGATAACACTGAATTTCTGGTTGTAATGAGCCTGCCTTTCGGTTCCTTTCCAACATGAAAAAAATGTTTCAAAACAGATTTTTAGAAAAGTAAAAGTACAGCAAAAAGTAGAGTACACTTGCACCACCTGGGTGAAAATTTGCACTTAGGTTAAGTTAAAATACATAATGTGAGTGGGGTTATTTATAGTGAATTGAACTATTTGCAGAAAAAAATCAACTGGATTTCTATATAATTGATAAAACATTCACAAATAGAAATAACTGCTTACTTCTACTAGTGGCTGAAAAGTGTGTTACAAAAATTAACAAATTGTGCACAAAAAGTTCCTCATAGGAGAAGATATCAGGCAAAATGGATTTTTAAATTGAACTCATAGAAAGAGATGTAGAGGGAATTGTGATATTACTTTATATATCCTAGTGGGAAAGTTATGCATTACTTAAAAAAAAAAAAAAAAAAAAAAAGTAATTCAAAATTGAAGCTCATATCTAAGCCTAAAGCAGATTCTTCATAATAAAGAGTACTCTACCAAAAAAAAAAAAAAAAAAAGGATTTTTCTAAGGGATTTTTAGGACCAAACAATCTCTTTCAAATAGAAATAGAAATATATGCTGCCACCCTGTGGCAGAAGAATTTTAAATAACAGAAAGGTAGGAAATATGTAACAAATATTCTTTGTAGAAATACTCTCAGGCCTCCCAAATGCTTTTCCCTGAAGATTGGTTTGGGGTGCTTAAGAGATTTAGTAATTATATTTCATTTTCTTTTTTAGGTTTTAAAGTTGTAAAAGATTTATTTGAAGTAGCTTTTTAGAAATTTAGCTAAGTGTATGTGCATTTCTGAATTTGGATTTTCAGCTATTGTTGGGGAGTTGGAGGTTTATTTAAATATTTATTGCCTATATATCTTCTAGTGTTTTAGTGTTTGCAGCTGAAAACACTGAAACATTAGAAAAAGATATATGTATGTATGTGTATGTATGTATGTATATATTGCTGCTTTTATGTTCTATCAATCTGGTCTTAAGAGCTGTGAATGCACTTGTGAATGGCATCTTTAATAACCAAACCTATCATACCATGTTACCAGCTCTTTGAGGGTGTTTATAATTTACATTATGGAACGTGTAAAAAATATCTGAAAAACTGCAGTTTCAGCACCACTTTTCATGCTGTGCAAACAAATAGATTCATTCCCATTTGGGAAGATACTGTTGGGCATTACAGAAATGGCTCTGAATCCTGCCCTAGGTATATGGGTATATCTAACATTTGTGCACTATTTCTCTTCTTTGCCTGTATTTTCACATTATTTGGATTAATTTTTAATACCTGCTAGCCGGGGTGCCCTGTGTTTCCCGGGTAAATATTACTATTTGTGGAATCACCGGGTGAAAGTTAATGAATATAAAATATATTCCTGTAATTTTTCAGTAAATTTATTTTAATTAATAATAGTTAATTGCTTTTTGGTAAACAATATTTTTGGTTTTTCCATTGAGAGAAATAATGTAGAGATTTTTAGGATGCCAACACTTGAGCAGGCGACGTAGAGTTGTGTGTGTGAAAAGCAAGATTCCTCCAAATTAATGCCAGCCACTGCCAATGACTGGCTGATGCAGTAATATTTCTGACAAAAAAAAAAAAAAAAAAAAAGAGCCAGGATGGCTGCAAATGTTAAAAAAGAATTGATTTAGTTAATTTACTTTTATGGAACAAAAAAGAAAGGAATGGAAATACTTACCTTCGAGAACACATCTGTAAAGCGGCCGTACATCTGGCATGCACTTCTGAGAATCCCGCGACACTGAAATGCAATGTATCTATGTCATGTTGCGTGCATGCGACTTGACATTGCCATTGATAATCCTTTTGTTTACAATTTTGAATTTTTAATATCTGCAACTCTCTGTTTACATTACATTGTATTTCTGGCTGATGAAGCCACCCATTGGTGGTGAAAACTAACGTTTATTTATTTGTGTTTTTAATACACCGTTAAATGGATATTTTTGCATTTTATTGTTATCTACGGTCTCTAACTTAGACCGTAGATCGGGTATTAGGGTGCTGAATTATGTTGCAGTTCTTAAAAGTAAAAAATGGAAGTTTTTATGAAAATTTTGTATGGGAGCCCCTTGATCCTGGGCTCCAACCCCTTCCAAAAACTATCTACAATCTAAGTTAGGATACCATGAGATGGTATACCAAATATGGTGATTCTAAATTGAAAACTGTACATTTTTGTGGAAATTTTGTGTGATGGCCCCTTGATGCCGGGCTCCGCCCGATCCTGGGCTCCAACTCCTTCCAAAAACCATCTACAACCTAAGTTAGGGTACCATGAGAAAGTATACCAAATTTGGTGGTTCTAAATTGAAAACTGTAGATTCGTATAGCAGACATACAAACAAATATTCGATTTTATATATATATATATATATAGCATAAAAACAAGTCAAAACTATAAAGGCCAAAGACTGAACGGAATCGAGGCATAATAAATGAAAAAGTAGCTTACATCCAAAGGTAGCGCATGCGGCAGCTGGTCAAACGGTGGAGCAACATATCAAGTGTACAATACCACGATACAAAAACCTAAACACATAAGCAAAGAACAAATAATGAAACATAAAATGATATACCATGAACTGTCGTCATCAGGAGAGTACCAGTACATGGCGAGAGCAGCTTTTCTGTGATCTGTGAAAAGTAGGTAGAAAACCAAAGTACCCACGGACAGTACTCTCTAAGCTGCAAACTCTGATGCGAGACCGAACGAAGAAATGAAAAGAAGGAGAGACGTCAAGCAGCATATACATAAGCATAGGTGTGATGCGTATGGTGACGTAGTATGGGGGAGAAAATAGTGCGCAAAATCTAAAAAAGGAAGAAAAAAGAAAAAACTGGGGGAAGAAAAGGAGGTTAGTATTAACTATTATTCATACTGGACCTCAAATATCTCAATTTCCGTGCATCGTAACATTGTTATTTCGCAATTAGCTTGAATTTGTAAAATTTGCAATAGTCCAGCTAACGTCATAGAAAAAAATTCTGAATCCTGTATTTTCAATTGCGTAACAATAGACTTCCAATTTGTTTCCTCAAAAAATATTTTCAACAGTTTCTTACTACCTACAAATACAGCCATGTACACAGATTTCAACCTTCACACCATTATTAACCCATGATCCTACAATGTTAATTTGCAGGGCTTTCAAAATGCTGTTTGATGGATCACTAACAGCTGCCAACACTAACCTCCTTTCCTTCCCCCAGTTTTTCTTTTTTCTTCCTTTTTTTAGATTTTGTACACTATTTTCTCCCCCATACTACGTCACTATACGCATCACACCTATGCTTATGTATATGCTGTTTGACGTCTCTTCTTCTTTTCGTTTCTTCGTTCAGTCTCGCATCAGAGTTTGCAGCTTAGAGAGTACTGTCCGTGGGTACTTTGGTTTGCTACCTACATTTCACGGACATCAGAAAAGCTGCTCTCGCCATGTACTGGTACTCTCCTGATGACGACAGTTCATGGTATATCGTTTTATGTTTCATTTTTGTTCTTTGCTTATGTGTTTAGGTTTTTTGCATCATGGTATTGTACACTTCATATATCATCATCATCATTGTCAACCATTATCAATCCACTGCTGGACGAAGGTCTCCCCAAGATTCCTCCACAACGGTCTGTCTTGTGCCAGTCTCCTCCATGTCACCCCTGCATACTTTCGAATTTCATCCACCCATCTCCCATGTGGTCTTCTTCTGGGTCTTTTCCTGTCCCTTGGAATCCAATCTAAAATTTCGGGTTGTCCATCGATGGTCTGTTCTTCTGGCAGTATGTCCAGCCCATTGCCATTTCAGGGATTTAACTCTGATCATGATGTCTTCCACTCTTGTCATTTTTCGGATCCACGAGTTCCTCTTCTTATCTCTCCTGGTTACACCAAGTATGCACCTCTCCATGCTTCTTTGAGTTGTCTGCAGCCTTTGTATGTCTCTTTTAGTTAAGGTCCACGTCTCTGCACCATACGTAAGCACTGGAAGGATGCATTGATCAAACACTTTTCTTTTAAGACATAATGGCATATTGCTCTTGAAAATTATGCTGTTTCTTCCAAAAGCTCTCCAGGCAAGTTTTGTACGCCGATTAATTTCTTCATCAATGTGACCTCACTTGATATCTGCTGTCCAAGATAAACGTACGTGTCTGTTATCTCCAGCTTTTCTCCATCAATCGATAAATCTTCATTTCTTGTAAAAGCATTGAACATCACTTTTGTCTTCTGAAAGTTCATTTTTAATCCCACTTCTTTACTCTTGTCAGCAAGTTCCTGGATCATACTCTGCAGCTCTGATGGGGTAGTTGCAAAAATGACTACGTCATCAGCAAAACGAAGGTGGGTTAGATAATCTCCATTAATCTTTATCCCCTTGTTTTCCCAGCTCAGCGACTGAAAAACACCCTCCAATGTGGCATTAAAGAGCTTCGGAGATATGGTGTCACCTTGTCTCACTCCCTTTCCAATTTTTACGTGTGTTGTATTTTCAAACAGCCTAATCTTTGCACTTGCATTTTCATAGATGTTATTAATAATATTAATGTATGCATCTTCAATACCGCAGGTTTTCAGAGCCATTGTAACTGCTGATGGTTTCACCGAATCAAAGGCTTTTTCATAATCGATAAAAGCCATGCACAATGGAAGTTCATATTCCCTCGCTTCTTTCAATTAGTTCTCTCAGCACGTGGATATGATCTATTGTGCTGTAGCCACTCCTGAATCCAGCTTGTTCCCTCGGTTGAGCCATGTCCAGTGTTACCTTCAAGCGGTGTGAAAGAACTTTAGTGAAGATTTTATAAACTACTGATAGGAGGCTGATAGGTCTGTAGTTTCCAAGATCCTCAATGTCACCTTTCTTATGTAGCAGGATCATTGTAGCGGTGTTCCAATCCTCAGGAATCTTTCCTTCATTAAGGCATCGAGTGAAAATTTGGGCGAGTACTGTTTCGATTTCTCCACTTGCTTCTTGTATGATGTCTACAGTAATTCCATCTTCTCCTGGAGCTTTTCCCTGCTTCATGTTCTTGATTGCATGTGCAACTTCTGCTGGAAGGACTAGAGGAACTCTGGTACTGGTATCTTTCATGATGTCTGGAGTGCATGTATCATCCCTTTCATATAATTTGGAGTAGAAATCTTTCACTCTTGTCAAAATTCTGCCTCTATTTCTTGTTACAGAACCATCTTCTTTTCTCAGTGCCATAATCTGTTTTCTTCCCTTACTGAGATGTCCCTTTGCTATCTTTAGGCTTTGGTTGTTTTCAATTGCTTTCCTCACTAGTTCACAGTTGAATTTTCTTACGTCTTGAGTGATACTTTTTCTTACTGTCTTGCATAGCTCTATATATTCCACTTTGGAAGTCACATCTTCTTTAGTTGTCCTCATCTCTCTTCTTTTTGCATCAACATTTTCGTTTTTCCTGATAATTTATTTACATGCAACTTGTTCTTAGACCCAGCTAATTTTGTTGCTGTTTCCATAAGAGCTTTGGTTACTTTTCTGTTAACTTCAGAGATGTCCACTTCTTCCGATGTTAGGCCTTCTAAAGCAGAGAACCTGTTCTTCAGTTCCAACTTGAAGGTATTATGGTGTTTTTTAAGGTTGGTTATGTCAATAGATTTTGTTTGTCTTATGAGCTTGCCACGTTCAAGTTTAGTGTTGAGGTGCATCTTACATCTCACCAATCTATGGTCACTACCTGTGTTGAACTTGTTTAGCACACTGCAGTCTTCTATGACGAATTTTTTGTTACACATAATAAAATCAATTTCACTTGTCGTCCCATTTGGATGTCTCCATGTCCATTTCCTGTGTGGCTTTTTCTTGAAGAAGGAGTTCAAGATGAAAAACCCTTCTGCCTCTGCAAACTCTACGAGAGTATTTCCACGCTGGTTTCTGTTGCCGTGACCGAATTTACCTACTGAAGTTTCATTCTGTTGCCGTTGCCCTATTTTTGCATTGAAATCTCCCATAATAATTTTCAAGTGCTGCTTACCTTTATTATTTAGATGCCAAATTTCCTCATAAAATTCTTCAATTTCTTCTTCAGGATGACTTGTGGTGGGTGCATAAATTTGAATAATCTGAGCCTGGTATCTTTTCGAGAGTTGGATAACAAGTCGTGCAGCTCTGTCAGAGGAACTTTCAACTTCTACAACTTTATCCTTCAGTTTCTTGTTTATTATAAATCCAACACCACTAGTTCTGCCAGTATCTGTCCCACGATAGTAGAAGAGATGTCCACTTTTCAGTTCGATGAGATCTTCTCCTTTTCTCCTTACCTCACTTAGCCCCACGATGTCCCACTTGATCCTTTGTAGTTCCTCTTCCAATTCAAGAAGCCTTGAATCAGAAGACAGGGAGCGTCCATTGTACGTAGCCAAGGTCAGCATCAGATGGCAGCCTAGTCCGGTCCTCCGGGATTCTTAGCACCCTCTGCCTTCATGTCGCACTGGCCGCTGCCTTGGCCAGGTACATTCCAGCTGCCGGAGACTGAGGGCCAAGATTTAAGTTGTGGAATCATTTTGGAGGGGTTTGGCCATAACTCACCACGCTGGCCAAGCGGGTTGGTGAGTGTGGGATAGCATTTCCTCTAATCCCGATGGTATAGTTATACCGCTATTGGCGGTCGTCAGAGCCCCCTTTAGTGGGAACAGGATGCACCACGAGAAGGCGGGGTTGACATTTGTCAAGGAGAGGCTGTGATGTTACGCATCACCTGACCTTACATCCCACTTCATATATATATATATATATATATATAAACTACAAAGCAGAGACTGAAACAACAAATTATTTAACTAGGACAAAAACTACAAATTAAACCTCAAAACCCAACAGGCATGAGTAAAAATAATAATAAAAAAGTGGCAAAACCAGAATGCAGAAAGTGTCAAGAATGCCGAGCCTTAGCTTTATCAAGGACCAGCAAAACTCTGCATTTTCTCACTTCCACAAAAACCTAGTTTGAAATGGGTTTTTGCAAAGCCATAGATGCAAGTATAAGTCCACAATAATTTTTAATTAACATAACCGCCCTCAATGGTGCGGGAAAAAAATAATTTAGCTAAAGTTTTTACACGCATCTATCACTTTCCTGGCCCAACCCATACTCATTATCTATCACAAAAAGCAGAAAAACGTTTTAAAAAAAACCCTCACAAATTTTGAGAAGGCTTGAGCAAACCAACAGAAATATTCAGTTAAAGCACATGGTTTAGCGTCCATACCGCCCAAGTGAAGTAGCAAACGTGAAACAAAGTACTAAAAGCTCTTAAATAATGTCTTTCCTTGGGGAAAAAAGCATTTCCGAAAATATAATAAAAATAAAAGAATAAAACTTACAACAGAGACATGTGAGTAAATACGAACTTTTGTACATGCAACTTCCACGAAAATGTAAATCGTAAGAAAAAAATGAAAGAATGCTTTAAAAATAATACATAAAGTTAAAAAATAGTTGCAATATTTACAAAATATTCCAGGAGTGCTTTTTAAGTGTATAGAAAAGAAGAATTTTGCACCAACCAACTACGAAAAACAACGTTGACCACAAGGTCTAGTAAACAGCAAACTGCTCTAACAAAAAGGAACAATATGCGTACAATTTCCAAGATTAAGTGAAAGAATAAACTCAAAAAATTAGAAAAACATTTTGCACTAATGCCAAATAAGGAAAATAAATTTATCGCTATTTGTCGAACACAATTAAAACAAGATAGAAAAATTACACAAGAACAAAGGCAAGAGCTTACTCGCAATGCAGTGTCTTCCACCAAACTGACATATAAAATGGCCGACCAGCATCAGCGCAGCACCTAAGAAGGAGGAGCTAAGGTCCCATGTCTGCTCCGCATAAAACGACGTTACACGCAAAAATCCTTTAAGAAAATAACGTAACTTAGAATGTAGACCTGCTTGTCCAGAAAGAGTAGAATAACTCTCCAGAATACACGAAAATTATTATCAAATATACTTGTTGTATATTTAATAATTTTTTACATGTATTTATAAAAACCTTAGTGTTCTTCTACAGACACAACCAGTAACCTATTTGTTTTAACGTAAGTTTTACCATTTTTAGGTTAGCTATTCTAGAGAGGGAATAGCTAGTTTACTTTTTATATATTTTTTTATTTAATTTTTTAATCAAATTATATACTTTTTTGTGTCTTTTTATTTTTAATAGGGCTGCCCTGTCCATAGCACTAAAGGTTCCTGTTGTAGTTAATATGCATCCTCCAGACCAACTTCCAAGAATGCTTTCATTGGTCAGAATCATTTTATTAACTGTGAAGAAATTAAAACAGATCTGCTAACCTTACTCTATTATTCAGAACGATTTTTCTTAATACTCTTTTAATAAAAAAAGCAGGAATCTTGTTATCTAGAAAACTGTTTAATAGGATACTTATGTGGTTATTGAAATCCAAATTGTTGCTGCAAATCCTGGAAATTCTAAGTACCTGAGAAATAAGTACATTTTCAATTACTTTGGTTGAGATGTTATTGTACCAGTGCAAATATTTTATTACTTTGAAAGGAAAATTTACTCTTTTATCAAAAAGGCTAATGGACGGGTTACCTCTGTTAAGTTTAATGCTTAAATCTAAGAAATCAAGTTCTTGATTGTTTTGGTTAGTTTTACACAATTTAGGAGAGCTGGGGTATATATTTGCAAAATCACTTTCTATAACTTCAGAATTATTTATACAAAGCAAATCGTCTATATACCTATAAGTGTATAAGTAGTTATCTGAGCACAATCTATTTTTAATGAACTTATATTCTTTAAAGAACAAGAAGAGGTTACAAATGCTGGTTGAGTGAGATCCACCCATTGGGATTCCATTTACTTGTTTATAGAGAGTATTATTATATAGAATATGGTTATTATTTATGCAACAATTAAAATAAGAGCTCCAAGCATTTACATTAACAAATTGGTTAAGCTTAAATTCTACATACAATTCTTTAAAGGTGGAAATGATATCTGAAAGAGGCAGATTAGTATATAGGTTCTCGAAATCATAACTATTAATATCAATGGGATTTAGGCTGAGAATAGTGGAAATCAGTTCAGAATTATTTATTATCCAAAAATCTCTGTACTGAAGATTAGTACAGTTACTAATGAGTTCCAAGACCCTCTTCAAGATTTCTTCGAAAGCCTGGTCAATTTTCTTTTTATGACTCCTAACTCCACTAGCTATGAACCTAAATTTTACCGGATCTTTATGAAACTTAACAGTTGCAAAAAGAAAGGGAAACTCAGGTTCATATCTCCTAAATTGTGGATTTTAAAGCTTCTTGAAGAAGGCCTTAAAGCAATTTTCAAGCTGTTTGGTACAATAACTTACTGGCTCGTAGGTTACTCTATTATTAAGTTCTAGATTTAACGATTCAAAATAGAATTTCTTGCAGATAACTGCAAAATTATTGCTAGCTTTATCAGTTGTTGTAAAAATATATTTTTCTTGTAGTTTAGAGAGAGACTTTTTAGCATCTTCAGAGAAAAATAGATTATCAAAACATAAATCAAGGCCGGTAAACTGTCCAGAGAAGCTACGGATAACATTAAACTTCCATTCTGCGAAGGCCTCAATAGGCTGATTTGTAAGCTAAACTTGTCTTAATAATGTACCTATTAACATCCTGAGCAAAATTCTCAAGAATTTGTTTTTTGAAAATATGGAAAGGAGGCCTGAATTTAGTACCGTACTCTAACAAATTTCTGAGCTTGTCATTTTCAACAAAACCTAAGTTACCAGTGATAATATGTTTGTAGTGCCTATTATAGTGAACTGTATCCTTAAGTTCTTCACAAGAACATGCAAAATCTACAGGTAAGACACACTAAGAACCAAGTTTGTAGTTTTTAACTATAGACCCTAAGGTCCTAACATATTTAAAACTATGCAGAGTTTTGCTGGTCCTTGATAAAGCCAAGGCTCGGCATTCTCGACACTTTCTGCATTCTGTTTTTGCCACTTTTTTATTTTTTTTTACTCATGCCTGTTGGGTTTTGAGGTTTAATTTGTAGTTTTTGTCCTAGTTAAATAATAATTTGTTGTTTCAGTCTCTGCTTTGTAGTTTGTAATTTCTGAATATTCATCACAGCTGCATTGCACGTCATGATCTTCAGATTGCTTGTTTTTAAAAAAAAATGGGTTTTAAATTTTAGGTTGTAAAATTTGTCTTTAACTCTGATTTTGGGTATATATATACACTATCTACCAACAAGTAATTGGACACTCCTGCAATCGATGATATCTGCGGTCCTAATAAACGTCACGGCCGCCGCCGTTAAATATCGTGTGGGAAACAACAATGCAACCAGTCGCATGCAAGATGCCACGCAGTTCAGAGCTCTCTGATTTCAAGAAAAGTGTAATCGTCGGTTATCACAGAAATGGCCGATCCATACGTGACGTATCCAGCGAGTTGAAGTACCCAAAATCGACAATGGCCTACGTGATTGGCAAGTGGAAGATGAGAGGTGACTTTGGGTATGTGCCCCGACCCGGCAGACCCACAAAACTGGGAGTTAGAGACCGACGGGTGCTGGCCAGAGAAATTTGGAAGAACCGCACCAAATCGTTGTGCCACATCCGCGAGGAGTTTCAACAGGCATCCGGGAGTGTTATTTCGATGAATACCATCCGTAAGGAAGCCCATCTGCTCAGGTATCATGGACGTGCTGCCGCCCGCAAGCCTTTGATCACCAAGCCCAATAGCTCTGCTCGGCTAACGTGGTGCAAAGAACGTCGACAGTGGACTGTTGAACAGTGGAAACAGGTTCTCTGGAGCGACGAATCAAGGTTCACCCTCTACCGTTCGGATGGCAGGGTCTGGGCTTGGCGTCTGCCTGGAGAACACCTCCTGCCAGAATGTATTGTGCCAACTGTGAAGTTCAGTGGCAGTGGAATTATGCTATGGGGGTGTTTCTCCTGGTATGGCATGGGACCCTTGGTCGCAATTCCTGGTAGACTCAACGCCGAGACCTACTGCACCATTTTGGATGACCATGCGCTTCCTACGTTGTGGCAGTTTTACGGGGTGGACCCATTTTACTTTCAGGATGACAATGCCACCTGTCATGTTGCGAGGTCCACCGTGGCTTGGTATGGTGACAATGGGGTTAATCGAATGGACTGGCCTGCGCAGAGCCCATTCCTTAACCCTATCGAGCACCTCTGGGACGAGTTAGAGCGTCGACTTAAGGGGTGCCCCCACCATCCGAAATCGGTGAAGGAACTGACCTGTCTTCTCCAAGCCGAGTGGAAGAAAATACTGCTAGCCGTAATACAACGCCTGGTTGAGAGTATGCCCCGGAGGATCGCAGCTGTAATCGGTGCTCGTGGAGGCTCCACCAACATTGAAGGTGAATAAACTTCGTTTTCCTTTGCTATCACAGGTGTCCAATTACTTGTTGGTAGATAGTGTATCATCATCATCATCATCATCGTCAACCATTATCAATCCACTGCTGGACGAAGGTCTCCCCAAGTTTCCTCCACAACGGTCTGTCTTGTGCCAGTCTCCTCCATGTCACTCCCGCATACTTTCGAATTTCATCCACCCATCTTCCATGTGGTCTTCTGGGTCTTTTCCTGTCCCTTGGAATCCAATCTAAAATTTCGGCTGTCCATCGATGGTCTGTTCTTCTGGCAGTATGTCCAGCCCATTGCCATTTCAGGGATTTAACTCTGATCATGATGTCTTCCACTCTTGTCATTTTTCGGATCCACGTGTTCCTCTTCTTATCTCTCCTGGTTACACCAAGCATTCACCTCTCCATGCTGCTTTGAGTTTTCTGCAGCCTTTGTATGTCTCTTTTAGCTAAGGTCCACGTCTCTGAACCATACGTAAGCACTGGAAGGATGCATTGATCAAAAACTTTTCTTTAAAGACATAATGGCATATTGCTCTTGAAAATTATGCTGTTTCTTCCAAAAGCTCTCCAGGCAAGTTTTGTACGCCGATTAATTTCTTCATCAATGTGACCCTCACTTGATATCTGCTGTCCAAGATAAACTTACGTGTTTGTTATCTCCAGCTTTTCTCCATCAATCGATAAATCTTCATTTCTTGTAAAAGCATTGTACATCACTTTTTGTCTTCTGAAAGTTCATTTTTAATCCCACTTCTTTACTCTTGTCAGCAAGTTCCTGGATCATACTCTGTAGCTCTGATGGGGTAGTTTCAAAAATGACTATGTCATCAGCAAAACGAAGGTGGGTTAGATAATCTCCATTAATCTTTATCCCTTTGTTTTCCCAGTTCAGTGATTGAAAGACATTTTCCAATGTGGCATTAAAGAGCTTCGGAGATATGGTGTCACCTTGTCTCACTCCTTTTCCAATTTTTATGTGTGTTGTATTTTCAAACAGCCGAATCTTTGCACTTGCATTTTCATAGATGTTATTAATAATATTAATGTATGCATCTTCAATACCGCAGGATTTCAGAGCCATTGCAACTGCTGATGGTTTCTCCGAATCAAAGGCTTTTTCATAATCGATAAAAGCCATGCACAATGGAAGTTCATATTCCCTCGCTCTTTCAATTAGTTCTCTCAGTACGTGGATATGATCTATTGTGCTGTAGCCACTCCTGAATCCAGCTTGTTCTCTCGGTTGAGCCATGTCCAGTGTCACCTTCAAGCGGTGTGAAAGAACTTTAGTGAAGATTTTATAAACCACTGATAGGAGGCTGATAGGTCTGTAGTTCCTGAGATCCTCAATGTCACCTTTTTTATGTAGCAAGATCATTGTAGCGTTGTTCCAATCCTCAGGAATTTTCCCTTCATTAAGGCATCGAGTGAAAATTTGGGCGAGTACTGTTTCGATTTCTCCACTTGCTTCTTGTATGATGTCTACAGTAATTCCATCTTCTCCTGGAGCTTTTCCCCGCTTCATGTTCTTGATTGCATGTGCAACTTCTGCTGGAAGGACTGGAAGAACTCTGGTACTGGTACCTTTCATGATGTCTGGAGTACATGTATCATCCCTTTCATATAATTTGGAGTATAAATCTTTCACTCTTGTCAAAACTTCGCCTCTATTTCTTGTTACAGAACCATCTTCTTTTCTCAGTGCCATAATCTGTTTTTTTCCCTTACTGAGATGTCCCTTTGCTATCTTTAGGCTTTGGTTGTTTTCAAATGCTTTCCTTACTAGTTCACAGTTGAATTTCCTTACGTCTTCAGTGATACTTTTTCGTACTGTCTTGCATAGCTCTATATATTCCACTTTGGAAGTCACATCTTCTTTAGTTGTCCTCATCACTCTTCTTTTTTGCATCAACATTTTGGTTTTTCCTGATAATTTGTTCACATGCAATTTGTTCTTAGACCCAGCTAATTTTGTTGCTGTTTCCATAAGAGCTTTGGTTACTTTTCTGTTAACTTCAGAAATATCCACTTCTTCTAATGTTAGGCCTTCTAAAGCAGAGAATCTGTTCTTCAGTTCCAATTTGAAGGTATTATGGTGTTTTTTAAGGTTGGTTATGTCAATACATTTTGTTTGTCTTATGAGCTTGCTACGTTCGAGTTTAATGTTGAGGTGCATCTTACATCTTGCCAATCTATGGTCACTGCCTGTGTTGAACTTGTTTAGCACACTGCAGTCTTCTATGACGAATTTTTTGTTACACATAATAAAATCAATTTCACTTGTCGTCCCATTTGGATGTCTCCATGTCCATTTCCTGTGTGGCTTTTTCTTGAAAAAGGAGTTCAAGATGAAAAACCCTTCTGCCTCTGCAAACTCAACGAGAGTATTTCCACGCTGGTTTCTGTTGCCGTGACCGAATTTACCTACTGAAGTTTCATTCTGTTGCCGTTGCCCTATTTTTGCATTGAAATCTCCCATAATTATCTTCAAGTGCTTCTTTCCTTTATTATTTAGATCACGAATTTCCTCATAAAATTCTTCAATTTCTTCTTCAGCATGACTTGTGGTGGGTGCATAAGTTTGAATAATCTGAGCCTGGTATCTTCTCGAGAGTTGGATAACGAGTCGTGCAGCTCTGTCAGAGGAACTTTCAACTTCTACAACTTTATCCTTCAGTTTCTTGTTTATTATAAATCAAACACCACTAGGTCTGCCAGTATCTGTCCCACGATAGTAGAAGAGATGTCCACTTTTCAGTTCAATGAGATCTTCTCCTTTTCTCCTTACCTCACTTAGCCCGACGATGTCCCACTTGATCCTTTGTAGTTCCTCTTCCAATTCAAGAAGCCTTGAATCAGAATATAGGGAGCGTCCGTTATACGTAGCCAAAGTCAGCATCAGATGGCAGCCTAGTCCGGTCCTCCGGGGATTCTTAGCACCCTCTGCCTTCATGTCGCACTGGCCGCTGCCTTGGCCAGGTACATTCCAGCTGCCGGAGACTGAGGGCCAAGATTTAAGTTGTGGAGTCATTTTGGAGGGGTTTGGCCATAACTCACCACGCTGGCCAAGCGGGTTGGTGAGTGTGGGATAGCATTTCCTCTAATCCCGATGGTATAGTTATACCGCTATTGGCGGTCGTCAGAGCCCCTTTAGTGGGAACAGGATGTACCACGAGAAGGCGGGGTTGACATTTGTCAAGGAGAGGCTGTGATGTTACGCATCACCTGACCTTACATCCCAGATAGTGTGTATATATATATATATATATATATAATTATGTTTACCAATTACAGTAACTATACCCATGGGGAGAGCTTCATTACAGATGTTGAGTGGCTGTAGTCCCAGATGAAACTCACGTCCTGACTGTTATAATAAATCTTTGAAGGTTGGGGAGGCTAAACGTTGTTTGGGACGGCTTAGCCTTCTCAAGCCCCCCCACTCCATGACTACACCTGTATTTTGCCATGTGTGGTTAATGTAATAGATTAAAGAATTGAGTCAAATTTTCAAAGTTGCAGTAAATAATTTGCCCCACTACTGATATTATGGAAAGAAGGTTTCTGGGCAGGGAGAATTTTTTGAAATTAATATAAATAATCAGAAATTATAGACAGGGTATTAACTTATTTTCAGGCAATATGCAATTTCTCATCCTCCTGCTTTGTATTTATTATTAGTATTAACATGTTAATATTACTGTGCAATGCTTCTCTGTATATAATTTATATACAACAGCATGGAACTTATAAAAAAAGTATTCCAACTTAACTGTTACTAAAACTTATATGCAGTTATTGAAGTAAGCAATAGAAGTGAAAATGAATTGAAGTAGTGTCGAAATAGATGCAAAACACAGTTGAAAAAAGTGTCTTTAAACTGAAGTAAAACTATACATTTCTAGCACCACTAACTGCAGTGATGATGTACCCCAAATATATAATATTCCCTTTGAAGTTGCTGATGCAAAAATAATTCATGAACATTGAAGAAACTTTGCAAGTGATTGACCACAGTAGCTGTTATGTACAAGGTTGTGCCAAGTGCTCCTGCTTGAATTTAAGTAACCTGTGAAACAGGCTGCAAAGATTTAAAGAAAAAATTTATGTGGTGACTATTTTCATTTCTATGTAATTCTTAAACTCAAGAGTTTCTTTATCCACTTTTAGCCATTCCTTTACATAGTCAGCTATTTCCCCAGTTGGCCGTAGAGCTGTATCATGTGTTGGGTATCTTTTGGATGAAAACTTTCATTTTCATATCATTTTACCATAAAGGACTGTTTGAAAAACTTCAGAGGATTAGTGAAAAATTTCTAATCAGACTGGCTCCAGGATTACAAAATAAAATTAGTACCTACCTTTCAAAATTAAAGCAAAAAGAAGAAAACATCAAATCGAAGCCATTGCTCTTTCTATGTTTTTAAGTGAATCACGGAAAAATCCTCATCGGCTGCCACTGGGAATTCAGCCCAGGGTCTTCCAGTTACGCGCCAGACATGACTCCACTGCACCGCAGCGGCCTCGAAATTCTCCAGACTCGCATACAAACTGCCAAACCACCTCAGGCTGCTTCATTTGGAGCCCCTCACAGTGCTGGGGATTCACCAAAGATGAACAGCAGCAACTGAACAAATAACTAGAAGGCGAATGAATAATAAATACACAGTTGACGTGGATTAGGATCATCAAATAGAAGTAATCGCTCTTTCCATGTTTTTAATGAGTCACTGAAAAATTCTCATGGGCCGCCACCGGGAATTGAACCCAGAGCCTTCCAGTTACGCGCCGGACATGCCTCTACTGCACCGCAGTGGCCTCGAAATTCTCCAGACTCGCATACATACGTGGAAAGAGCAATGACTTCTATTTGATGTTCCTAATCCACGTGAACTGTGTATTTATTATTGATTCGCTTTCTAGTTATTTGTTCAGTTGCTGCTGTTCATCTTTGGTGAATCCCCAGCATTGTGCGGGGCTCCAAATGAAGCTGCCTGCCAGGTGGTTTGGCAGTTTGTTGTATGTGAGTCTGGAGAATTTCGAGGCCACTGTGGTGTAGTGGAGGCATGTCCGGCGCCTATCTGGAAGACCCTGGGTTCAATTCCCGGTGGCGGCCGATGAGAATTTTTCCGTGATTCACTTAAAAATGTGGAAAGAGTGCTGACTTCTATTTGATGTACCTAATGCACGTCAACTTTGTATTTAAGAAGAAAATATCCTTTTACAAGAAGGTGTGGTCTACAATATAAAATGCAAATGTGGTCTCAGCTGTGTATGAGAAATAGGCAAAGAGCTTAAGACCAGATTGGCAGAACATAAATCTTCAATAAAAATTTGACAAACAAAACAGGTTTCGACAGATGTTCAAAATACAGGACATAAAGGGTTTTGGGACACTGTAGAAGTT
Organism: Macrothele yani; assembly: GCA_039090855.1. NCBI lineage: Eukaryota > Metazoa > Arthropoda > Arachnida > Araneae > Macrothelidae > Macrothele > Macrothele yani. Next base: position 113,447,785 of record CM076997.1, on the reverse strand, counting down.
CTGACACATTAGCAGCACTTTTTCAAGAGAGAATTGTCAGAAGGACTAGAAATAGAGGGAAGAAGAGGAACAACATATTAAATTATATGAAAGATTGGAATTTACCTTATGAATGGCAACACCTGCTATTGTTGTAGTCCTGAGGAAGGGTAGGAGTGCTACACGAAAATTCGGCTGTAAGTAACATCCTTTATTCTTGAGTAAATCCCATAATTTAGATTTAGTGAAATTTATAGTATATCAAGTCTAAGAATAGCCGTGGCATCAATTATTACCAAGTTTTTCATTTTGCCTTTTTTAGAGGCTATTGGTTATTATTTTGAAAAATACGGAAGTAAAAGATTTGAAATTCCAACATTTCAGTTAAGGATTGTAGAAAGTCAGCAGAATCTGACTGTCACAAGTTAACGGATAGTATGGTAAAAATATATGTACCGTAATTTTCGTCGTATTATGCGCACCGGCATATAATCCGCAGACAGCGTAATTCACAAAAAAGAATTTTTTTCTTCATATAATCCGCAGACACCGAAATTTACATAGAACATTTTTTTCTTTGTACACTGCTGGACAATTGCTAAGGACGGATCATAAACGGCTGTATAGCGCATAAAAAAGTAAGTGTGGTTGGATGCCAAGTGAAATAAAATAATGTCAGAATGCCAGAACATTACAAGAAAGACAATTTATTGTGCTCTGAAATCCAGAAGGCTTTGGAACGTGTTCAAGGGACAAACAGGCCATTTTGTGCAGAATACGTAAACCTGAAAAAAATGCAATTACCGTCCACAGGCGTTCCGGCGTAAGATGTCAATACGGGATATGTCCACCATGGAGGGCAATGCAAGATTCCACACATCGTGTCATGCTTTGCACAACATTATCAAGCAGCTATTCGGGTAATTTATCCTATTCCTCTGTCAGTGCATGGATGAGGGTGTCCTTGTTTATTGGAGGGCATTGGCGACCAGCAAGACTCCTCCCCAAAGCATCCCACACATTTTCAATGGGACTCAGATCTGGAGAACGTGCTGGCCATACGAGGCGTTAAATATCCTCGCTCTCAAGACACTCCTGGACAGCGACTGTTCGATGACATGTTGCGTTGTCGTCCATGAAAAGGAATCTATCGCAGACAGCACCACAGAACATGTGAACATGAGGTAGCAGAACATCATTAGTGTATCGTTGGCCAGTCATAGTCCCAGTTGGAAGCACATAGAGGGACGTACCATACCATGACACTACATGTCGGATATCGGTCCCTTTCCTGTATGTTTGCTGGACAATATGCAGTACCACTATCATGCCAGATCAGTTGTCGTCGACAATCAGACGATAGACTGTATCTACTCCCATCTGAGAAGAGGACAGCAGACCAGTCGTTATCAGTCCAATTGCGATGTTGATGGCACCATTGCAAACAGGCGGTACTGTGACGTCTGGACAATGGGATGCACACAACAGGACGGCGGGCGTATAGTCCTCCTTCATGCAAACGTCTGGCGACAGTTTTTCGGGAGATCCGCTTGCGAGTAGCAGCCATAAACTGATTTGCTACCTCACTAGCTGTTGTGCTGCGCCGGTGTCTTTTTGTTGATAGCACTATGTACCGATCTTCTGCAGGTGTCGTACTGCGAACACGACCTCCCCTGTGACGTTTGCTACACTCTCCATTTGTTTGAAATGATTTCCAAAGCCTTGAAACAACATTGTGGCTGACGTCAAACTCCCTGGCAACATCTGTTATTTTTCGCCCTTCAATCTTGCCAATAATACGGCCATGCGTAAAATCATCTAGGTGATGTCGGAAAGACATACTGAAAATTGCAAGTTCGTCAATTGATTCTTTCCCTTTCAACTTTGCGTTTGAACAACAACGGTCAATACGCGTCAAATCCTTTATATCTCTTATCAGCGCTATGACGTCACGAACAAGTTCGGCAATCCAAAATTTGCATACGCACAACACGTCTTACTGTATCCCGCACTTGTGGTAATTTCCACATTTTCCTGCCTTCCATTTTATGGTTGCTATCGTTGCTATTGTCCTCCGTCCTTAGCAATTGTCCTGCAGTGTATAATCCGCAGCCTTGAAATTCAGGAAAAAAAATTGCCGTATAATCCGCACATCATAGATGTTGAACCAGAAGTGGAATTTCCGACAGAAAAGTTAGTCACATAATGACCCATGAGTCCAAAGAAGTAAGAGAAAAAACAAAACAAAAACAATTAAATGAAAAAATTCATTTTTAAAGGTTACTTTTTCATATTTTTATCTCCAGACAGATAAAGGGTGTGGCATCCATAGATCACGCCGATGCCGCTCCAGAGTATTGCATTACACCTTGCCAATGATGAAAGGTTGATACAGAACAAGTCATAGAAATGCCGTATATACTCACGTATAAGTTGAAAGTTTTTTTGGGGGAAATCCTGCTTTCAGAGTGGAGGGGGAGGCTTATATGTGGGCCAATAAAAAAACTTCCGTGAATTCTCCAGCGGAATTTACATACATATTTGTTTACGTTTTAAACTGCAGCACAGAGGCTTTCCATTCTGCCTGTTACTGCACGATTGTTTTCTGACCTCAAAACTATCATGCAGTGACATGATCATATCCTGTCACTGCGCGATAGTTCGCAATTGTGTCCATTACTTCAAGTTTAAATTCAGCAGTGCAACTGAAACGTTTCCTTTTCAAAAGCATCGTGAATAGCAATAACGGAAAATAGCAGCAACGATGATGGTCAAAACGGTGAAAGACGAACTAAACACAAGGCAGTGCGCATGAGATACGAAAGGAGGAACGCATAGGAAACTGTGCGTACTTCTTTGGCTTTTTGGCAAAAACAGATGGCATGATCTTCTCAACGATACGAAATGACCTTGCTGTCCCTCCCCACAACTTTTCCGATCTTTCATTACGACATTCCTCCCTCCTGCTCCCCGTCCTCCCCGCTCCGTACAAATTCCTGAACTGAAGAAAATTCTTCTGAGAGAGTTCCTTTTCCAATTATACTCTCTCCCCTGCACAATTACACTGCAGATTTTAAAAAAAAATCGAAGGGTCGTAATTTTTTATTTTTTTAAATCGGCGTATTATCCGCATCAGCGTATAATACGCAGAATGTATATTTAAACCTTTTTTGGCAGATAATTCGGGGATTATATGACAGAAATTACGATAGCTATGACACCAATTAAATACCTCGTTCATTAGATTTTAAATCTCTTTAAAGTTTTGATCAGTTTTCCACATTGTGCAGTAGAATGTTTTCTAAATGTTCTTAAAACAGATAACTTTTTCAAATTTTCATTGTGCTTCTCATTGTAATTGGAACCAAATTTAATGTGAAAATATATTTTCTCCCCCAGGATGGCTCTTACCTTGCTGAATTTCTTTTGGAGAAGGGGTATGAAGTTCATGGTGTCATTCGTCGATCAAGTTCTTTTAATACTGGAAGAATCCAGCACCTTTACAAAGACCCCTTGACGCACAAAGAAGGATGTAAGTTTCATAGTGAAACAGGTGTATAAAATTTGCATTTAAAGTATCTTGTTAATGTGTGCAATTAGCAATTTAAAACTTTCTGTATAGTAATAAAGTTATGGTATCATAATGATAATATTCACCTTTCAGTATTGTACTGATATGCTAAAACAAATAAATGAATGGGATAGAAGTTGTAAATACTGCAGTTCATAATATGATATTCTTAATAATAAGAACCTATTTTAAAAATCCTGCATGATGTCCTTCAGTAGTGGGTGTTTCCATAATTATTCTGCAAGTATATAACAATATTGAACTGTAGGCAAGGCTCAGTGATTTACATAGTTTCTTTATTAGCAGTGTTCAAAATTAAATATTGGTATCCAGTGAAAATAGGAAAGCTTGCTTATATGTATCATCATCATCATCATCATTGTCAACCATTATCAATCCACTGCTGGACGAAGGTCTCCCCAAGTTTCCTCCACAACGGTCTGTCTTGTGCCAGTCTCCTCCATGTCACCCCTGCATACTTTCGAATTTCATCCACCCATCTCCCATGTGGTCTTCTTCTGGGTCTTTTCCTGTCCCTTGGAATCCAATCTAAAATTTCGGCTGTCCATCGATGATCTGTCCTTCTGGCAGTATGTCCAGCCCATTGCCATTTCAGGGATTTGACTCTGATCATGATGTCTTCCACTCTTGTCATTTTTCGGATCCACGAGTTCCTCTTCTTATCTCTCCTGGTTACACCAAGTATGCACCTCTCCATGCTGCTTTGAGTTGTCTGCAGCCTTTGTATGTCTCTTTTAGTTAAGGTCCACGTCTCTGCACCATACGTAAGCACTGGAAGGATGCATTGATCAAACACTTTTCTTTTAAGACATAATGGCATATTGCTCTTGAAAATTATGCTGTTTCTTCCAAAAGCTCTCCAGGCAAGTTTTGTGCGCCGATTAATTTCTTCATCAATGTGACCCTCACTTGATATCTGCTGTCCAAGATAAATGTACGTGTCTGTTATCTCCAGCTTTTCTCCATTAATCGATAAATCTTCATTTCTTGTAAAAGCATTGAACATCACTTTTGTCTTCTGAAAGTTCATTTTTAATCCCACTTCTTTACTCTTGTCAGCAAGTTCCTGGATCATACTCTGCAGCTCTGATGGGCTAGTTGCAAAAATGACTACGTCATCAGCAAAACGAAGGTGGGTTAGATAATCTCCATTAATCTTTATCCCCTTGTTTTCCCAGCTCAGTGACTGAAAAACACCCTCCAATGTGGCATTAAAGAGCTTCGGAGATATGGTGTCACCTTGTCTCACTCCCTTTCCAATTTTTATGTGTGTTGTATTTTCAAACAGCCTAATCTTTGCACTTGCATTTTCATAGATGTTATTAATAATATTAATGTATGCATCTTCAATACCGCAGGTTTTCAGAGCCATTGTAACTGCTGATGGTTTCACCGAATCAAAGGCTTTTTCATAATCGATAAAAGCCATGCACAATGGAAGTTCATATTCCCTCGCTCTTTCAATTAGTTCTCTCAGCACATGGATATGATCTATTGTGCTGTAGCCACTCCTGAATCCAGCTTGTTCTCTCGGTTGAGCCATGTCCAGTGTTACCTTCAAGCGGTGTGAAAGAACTTTAGTGAAGATTTTATAAACTACTGATAGGAGGCTGATAGGTCTGTAGTTTCCGAGATCCTCAATGTCACCTTTCTTATGTAGCAGGATCATTGTAGCGGTGTTCCAATCCTCAGGAATCTTTCCTTCATTAAGGCATCGAGTGAAAATTTGGGCGAGTACTGTTTCGATTTCTCCACTTGCTTCTTGTATGATGTCTACAGTAATTCCATCTTCTCCTGGAGCTTTTCCCCGCTTCATGTTCTTGATTGCATGTGCAACTTCTGCTGGAAGGACTGGAGGAACTCTGGTACTGGTATCTTTCATGATGTCTGGAGTGCATGTATCATCCCTTTCATATAATTTGGAGTAGAAATCTTTCACTCTTGTCAAAATTTCGCCTCTATTTCTTGTTACAGAACCATCTTCTTTTCTCAGTGCCATAATCTGTTTTCTTCCCTTACTGAGATGTCCCTTTGCTATCTTTAGGCTTTGGTTGTTTTCAATTGCTTTCCTCACTAGTTCACAGTTGAATTTTCTTACGTCTTGAGTGATACTTTTTCGTACTGTCTTGCATAGCTCTATATATTCCACTTTGGAAGTCACATCTTCTTTAGTTGTCCTCATCTCTCTTCTTTTTTGCATCAACATTTTCGTTTTTCCTGATAATTTATTTACATGCAACTTGTTCTTAGACCCAGCTAATTTTGTTGCTGTTTCCATAAGAGCTTTGGTTACTTTTCTGTTAACTTCAGAGATGTCCACTTCTTCCGATGTTAGGCCTTCTAAAGCAGAGAACCTGTTCTTCAGTTCCAACTTGAAGGTATTATGGTGTTTTTTAAGGTTGGTTATGTCAATAGATTTTGTTTGTCTTATGAGCTTGCCACGTTCAAGTTTAGTGTTGAGGTGCATCTTACATCTCACCAATCTATGGTCACTACCTGTGTTGAACTTGTTTAGCACACTGCAGTCTTCTATGACGAATTTTTTGTTACACATAATAAAATCAATTTCACTTGTCGTCCCATTTGGATGTCTCCATGTCCATTTCCTGTGTGGCTTTTTCTTGAAAAAGGAGTTCAAGATGAAAAACCCTTCTGCCTCTGCAAACTCAACGAGAGTATTTCCACGCTGGTTTCTGTTGCCGTGACCGAATTTACCTACTGAAGTTTCATTCTGTTGCCGTTGCCCTATTTTTGCATTGAAATCTCCCATAATTATTTTCAAGTGCTGCTTACCTTTATTATTTAGATGACAAATTTCCTCATAAAATTCTTCAATTTCTTCTTCAGGATGACTTGTGGTGGGTGCATAAGTTTGAATAATCTGAGCCTGGTATCTTCTCGATAGTTGGATAACGAGTCGTGCAGCTCTGTCAGAGGAACTTTCAACTTCTACCACTTTATCCTTCAGTTTCTTGTTTATTATAAATCCAACACCACTAGTTCTGCCAGTATCTGTCCCACGATAGTAGAAGAGATGTCCACTTTTCAGTTCAATGAGATCTTCTCCTTTTCTCCTTACCTCACTTAGCCCCACGATGTCCCACTTGATCCTTTGTAGTTCCTCTTCCAATTCAAGAAGCCTTGAATCAGAAGATAGGGAGCGTCCATTGTACGTTGCCAAGGTCAGCATCAGATGGCAGCCTAGTCCGGTCCTCCGGGGATTATTAGCACCCTCTGCCTTCATGTCGCACTGGCCGCTGCCTTGGCCAGGTACATTCCAGCTGCTGGAGACTGAGGGCCAAGATTTAAGTTGTGGAGTCATTTTGGAGGGGTTTGGCCATAACTCACCACGCTGGCCAAGCGGGTTGGTGAGTGTGGGATAGAATTTCCTCTAATCCCGATGGTATAGTTATACCGCTATGGGCGGTCGTCAGAGCCCCTTTAGTGGGAACAGGATGCACCACGAGAAGGCGGGGTTGACATTTGTCAAGGAGAGGCTGTGATGTTACGCATCACCTGACCTTACATCCCCTTATATGTATATTACAGATTTAATCCCATTGATGTTTGAAGAATTCGAATTCTTGGCATACCTAAAAATATGACTTCTATATCAGTCATTGACTTCTGCCATTGTGTTTGGTAGTATGTATGATGATGATAGCTCAACAGGTGAACAGATGAGCATGTCTATTAAAATGTCCACCTTATTCCTGTGTATTTTATTTCACTCATTTGAGAGTATCGGGAACATCACATTTTTAATTTTTACTAATAACTAACTGAATTATAGGTAAAAAATATTATATATAGTAATTTTCAAACAGTGTAAGAGGTGTATGTCATAAATAAAATCCTTAAACAAATGATAACCAAAAAGATGCAAATTGCATGTAAATATACATAAGGATTTACTATTTAGCATCAATGTTGAAAGAAATGTTTAAGTATTTTTAAAAGAAATGGATTTTCCCTAACACTATGTAATGGAATATATCATGCTATGAATGTATCATATAGTGCAGTTTCATGACATTATTATTCCAGTAATTGTAGGAGTTAGGGTGCATATGAACTTATGATTTCATGTTTTTATTCTAACTGCAACTGGCTGCTTTCTTTTAGTAATTACATTATGTTACATATAACAAAGCCATTCTCTGAGATTCAAAGGATAGCTCCTCAAAAAAAGTTCATTTGCAAAGTAAAATTTAAAACTGATGATGCTAGTTTACATACTGTTGATATATCAAATGTCTCCATTTACAGTGATCTTGGAAAACAACTCGAGCTTCACTGACATCAGTCACACATCTCACACAAGACCTTTTGTACTTCATACTCATTATCTTTTTCTTATGCAGGCATTCCTGAATGTGGTCCTCCCATAATTTCTTTGGTCTTCTTCTACCTTTCTTTCCCTGCCAATTAGCCTGAATAAATTCTCTTAGTAAGAACCTCACCATTCATTCTTTCAGCATGGCCAAACCATTTCAGAATATTTGTTTCCACTTTACTAATAAAATTTTGCTTCACATTACAGAGCCACAACACAACACCTCTTCTTTCCTCACATGTTCAGAATGTAGTTTGCCACAACCCCTCTCCCCATGAATAGTTTTTCCTCACATGTTCAGAATGTGGCTTGTCACAACCCCTCTCCCCATAAATAGTGGATCTCTCCACAGCACACAGACAACTCCTATATGCCTTTTGCCATACCCAGGTTTCCCTGCCATACATCAGAGTAGGAACAATTACACTTTCATACTCAGCCACTTGGGACCTTTTCAAGAACCCACCAGCCCTGTGAAGTCCTCATAAAGGTAACTATGACTTTCAAAACTGAATTCATTAATCTGCGAAATTCACTATTTTAATCCATTTTCTCTGCTACACATGCTTTTGAAGTTTACAAATTCATTTATGTAGTCTATCACTGTGCCATTTAGGCTGATCTTTCATTTAGTACTAACAGTTCATCGCAAAATTGTAACTTTGCTTTAGTAATTTTAGCATTTTTCTATTATATTATAAATATAATTATCGTTACATTACTGTGCTCTGCAAACTTTACATATTTCATTATACAGCAATGCATTTACATTACGGAGACCTCACAGATAGTTCCTGTCTAGTGAAATTGATCAGCCAAGTGCAACCTACTGAAATCTACAATTTAGGTGCTCAGAGTCACGTCAAGGTAAGTTTTAACTGATTTTGTATGTAATTCACAAATATCATTCTGTTCTGGTTTTGAAGAACTTACACAATCAATGATAACCTAAATAAATCAATGAAGGAAGAAAAATTCTTCATAATACATGGGAAATTAACAGAATATTCAAAGCAAACTGAATTTGCTTGTACCACCTACCGGTCATCCATGTAATACTTCTCAGAAAACTTGAAAATTTCAATGCCCTGGAGCAGGAATCGAACCCCGCATCTCCTGATTACTGGTCGAGTATGCTAACCATTACACCACCCAAAACAGTGAAGTTCCAAGCAACTGAGACATAGGAATCTAAAAGCTCTCGGATTTTCGCTAGTCGAAGGATCCCTGCTTCCTCATAGTGCTTTGACCCAATTCCCATCCGGACGGATGTAGGTTGGAGTATCACACCAGTACCACAGATAAATCAATGAAGGAAGAATCTGTGGTACTGGTGACCTCCGACCTACATCCGTCCGGATGGAAATTGGGTCAAAGCACTATGAGGAAGCAGGGATGCTTCGACTAGCGAAAATCCGAGAGCTTTTAGATTCCTATGAAAATCCGAGAGCTTTTAGATTCCTATGTCTCAGTGAAGTTGCTTGGAACTTCACTGTCTTGGGTGGTGTAATGCTTAGCATACTCGACCGGTAATCGGGAGACACAGGGTTCGATTCCTGCTCCAGGGCGTTGAAATTTTAAAGTTTTCTGAGAAGTATTACATGGATGACCGGTAAGTGGTACAAGCAAATTCAGTGATAACCTTTACTAAATTCAGAAATACATTTCTGGAAATTCTGTTACACCAAATTACATTTTGTGAGGGATATCATCGCATGAATGTCTGTGATATGGGATGTGTTTACAGGATATAATACCACAGAGCTTAAGCTGGGTCAAAAAATGCTGTAGCAAGAAGGCGAAAACGGGGAAAAAGAGTTGTAATAAAATGCTAAAGAAAGTCAGCTGCTTTTGTGGCTTGGTAAATCATAACATCAATTTAATCGTTAACACCAATAACACTTTGGGTATAAGTGGAAAACTAATTATTTTGGAAAGTACTAATATGTTTAGAAAAGTAACTATTGGGCAGTATACTTTGATGTACAGCTAACAGATAAGGACTTATTTCTAAAATCATGATTAAATAAGCTTAAAATTCAAATCTTTATCATTTGCCAGGACATTGCTTTTTCTTGCTGCTACACACAATTTGCAATTCAAATATGGCATTTTATCCATCCAATTAACTTGTACCCATTTTTCTTTAAAGGGAGCACCATTTTTGCATGAGTTGCTCAAAAGGTCTAGATTCAATGAATAGCAGTTTTACATTGTTTTTCTTAACTCACGATTTTTTTCAGTTGATTTATCAGCACTATCTTTGTAATCTTTGCATTTCTTAACAATAAATTTATCCATAGCAACAGTGGCACGTGTATGATAGATGGCACTGGGGATGGCGAGCTGCCTCTAGCATGCACTTTTCTTTCCTGATCTCTGAAAGTTCCCTCTGGTCACGAATGCACTGACGATAAGGGGTTGTTCATGGCCTTGGTGGGGGGGGAAGGGATGTCATAGGCATCACAGCTGCTTCTGGGTAAACTTCAATTTTGAATGGGGGGGGGGGGAGGGTCTACTTCCTCTAGCCTCTATAATTTTACTCCACCCACCCTTTATGGAGTGCTTTAAGTGTAATGGAAGGGGGAGGGAGAGCTGGTTGAGCCAAATAGGTGCTGTAGAAATGTACCGTAAGGAATAAGAAAATAACAGTGGAGTGCAAATCGTTACCAGAACTTTGGAAACTGTAGTTTTCACTGAAAAGCCAGAGCAGAACCTGCTGTTGGGTTGATATTTAAACGGCTGGTGCCATTTTGCAATGGACACTAATTTTTCTCTCGCGTTGTGGATTAATTCATCTCATTTTGCGAAAATAGTGACAGTAGCTTAACCTCTGTAATACCATGTGATGGGATCTTGACAATTGCAATTATTTATTTTATGAACTTTGCTCTTTATTTAAAAATTTTTTAAAGGTTTTCTGGCAATGGACAGCCCCTAAGATGAAAAACAAAGATTAAACAGATTGCACAAAGACAGTATTAGGAAAAGACAAGTTAGTAAATTCATGCAATGCATTGATTATGATACGCTTTCCAACATACCAGAAATCATTACTCAAGTTATGAGGATAATGGCTGTGCTCCTGTGTCCTGACATTTGACCCCATTTCGATGATATTCAACAGAACCGGTTCAGTATACTTCCGGAACAACATCATAAAGTTTTGTCACAATCAAAGCATTTTTATGTAAGTTATGATGCACAAGGGCAATGGAATTGATCCCTCTCCTATGTCCTGACCTTTGATCCCATTTTGCCCATTTTTAATAGAATTCATTCCAAGGTGGTGGTCTACCACATACTAAAATTTCATTGAAATCTAACCATTTTTACACAAGTTATGATGCATAAGGGCAATGGAATTGATCTCGCTCCTGTGTCCTAACCTTTGACCCCATTTTACCCATTTTAAATAGAATTCATTCCAAGGCGGTCCCCTATTTTATCGAAATCGAACCATTTTTACGCAAGTTATGAATTATATAAGGACAATGGAACGAATTCCGCTCCTATGTCCTGACCTTTTGACCCCATTTCACCCATTTTCAATAAGGTTCGTCCCCAGGTAGTTCCTTACCACATACTAAAATTTCATCGAAATTGAACCATTTTTATGCAAGTCATGATGCATAAGGGCAATGGAATGCATCCCGCTCCTATGTCCTGACCTTTGACCCAACTTCGCCCATTTTCAATAGGGTTCATCCCCAGGTGGTCCCTACCACATACTAAAATTTCATCAAAAGCGAACCATTTTTACGCGAGTTATAGTGCGGACGGACAGACGGACAAATTTGGAGCATATACACGGTTGGAAAGCTTAAAAAAAGGATTCAAATGAAGGTGGAACAGATTTGTTGTGAATTTGGATATTTCCTAATTAGAGTGTTTTAATAAAGATGATAATACAGAGTAGAATCCAAATGTTCCCGGACTGCGCCTGCATGGCAAAGTACGTATATTGCCTACCCACAGTGATTATTGGATTATGTTATGACATTACCCCATCCCCCTCCCCTTCCCCCTGGGAAATTGGTTTCATCCATCTACGTCACATGCTTGCTGCAGTACATCTGTGTATTGTGAGCAATTTGTGCAGTGTTCGGTGATTGATGAAAAATGATATTTTTGGAGCAGCGCATTTACATTAAGTTTTGTGTTTGTTTGGGCAAAAGTCCAACAGAAACTTAAGAGATGTTGAAGCAAGTTTATGGTGAAAACACCCTGTCATGGTCACAAACATTCGATCGGCATTGACATTTCGGAGAAGGCAGACAGGAGGTTGAAGATGACAAATGAAGTGGGCGGCCAGTGACAGTTTGCATGAGTGAAAAGATTTCGAAGGTTGCGGCCATAGTATGCCCCAATAGAAACAGACAATCGAGCAAATAGTAGAGGCTGCTGTGATATCAAAGTAATTGTCAACGGATATTAACAGATGATCTGAAGATGCGCCAGGTGTGTCAACACATCTTCCCTTGCATGTCATCTGAAGATCAGTTTGCCATATGGATGGAAATGGTGAGTGATCTTGTAACTGCCACTGACCAAGACCCACAAGTTCTTTGAAGAATCGTAAAAAAGGGTGCTTCCTCTTCCACCCGCAGACTAAGCAGGCATCAGCTACGTGGAAATCGCCATTGTCTCCGTGCAAGCAGAAATTCCGCCAAGATCATAGCAAAGCAAAGATCATGCTAGAGGTTTTCTTCGACATCCAGGGTGTTATTCATCTTGAATTTATCCCAGAAGGATGCTCCTGTCAACAAGGAGCTCTATCTGGACATCATGAGGTGTCTACACTAGTTGATCCACAAGAAGAGGCCTATACTGTTGGGTGATCAGTCATGGGTGCTGTTGCACGACAATGTACCGGCACACAGGTCACTCATCGTTCATGTGTTTCTCACCAAAACAAGAACTGTTGTCATCCCCCCCCCACACACAGCTTCCACCTCTTCCCTGAGCTGACACGTCAACTTCAGGGTCATCGGTTTTTGAGCGCGGAAGTGAAAAATGCATTGCTGGTTGCACTGGACATTGCAAAGAATGGGTTCCAGAAGTGCTTCAATGAACTCTACAGCCGCTGCAGACGTTTATTGTTGCGAGAGGGTCTTATAGATTGTGACAGAAGATCTCTTGCAAAGTAGCTGTGCACTCAGACTGTAAATCAATTTTTTTCTCATGGTTGAAAACATCAGACTTCACACAACAATGCCATAAAACATAGAAATTAAGTGAAAAACACACAGTCACATACAGTAATAAAGTTCATAAAGCGGAAACTTTCGGCCGCTGTATGGCTTTGATCACCTGCAATCAACTAAATATGAGGACTGGTTGCCAGAACTAAAATGTGAATTGGAGGTGTAGAAACTGTCTCCAGATTTTAATATAGAGATCCAAATAAATAAGATTTGGTGAAGGGTTTCTGAATTGTTGTTCTTGGTAAACAAAATTTAAATGCTTTTTGGAAATGTAGAGATGCTTTAAGTGGCAACTGTTTTTGTTTCTTGCTCTGTCTTAAAGCAGGCACTTCATTGCAAGAAACTTAAGTTTGACAGTGAGAGTGTAGTCCATAGTTTTGAAAAGTTTACAAAACTTATAAGAAAAGGATCCATGGAAAGGGATAGAACCAATGAATGGGGCTTCTCTTTTAGTATTGGTGTGAGATTTGACAGATTATTCATTAGAGGATCATGGAGAATTTTGTTTATTGTAAAAGGTGGGAACTGATGGGCATCAGCAATTTTTTTAATTGTAGCAATTTCTTCTTTGAAGGATGATTCATTGTTGCAGACAATTCTAGCATGATTATTATAAGTTTTTAAGGCAGCAAATTCGTGAGTAGTGAGAGAGTAGGATGAGACTGGAATTCTGTTTGTTATTGCAGAGGGTTTTCTGTAAACAGATCTGTTGAGACGATTCTCCTGTCTTGTCAGATGGATGTCCTGGAAGTCAATCCCTTGCAGTGATTCTTCATTGATAATTAATTTTATTGATGGGAACTTTAAGGAAATCTTTTCTATTAGGGATTCAAGGTCAGTTATATTGTGGGGCCAAACCACAAAAATATTGTAACGTATTGAAGCCAAATGGAGTGTTGTTAATTGTGTTCCATGACTGTTTTTTTCAATATGTTGCATGAAAACTTCTTCCAAAAGAGGTAAAAGGTGAACCCATTAAAAGTCCTTAATCCCGTTCTCATCCTACTCGCCCACTGCTCACAAATTTGCTGCCTTAAAAACTTATATTAATCATGCTAGAATTGTTTGCAACAATGAATCATCCTTCAAAGAAGAAATTCTACAATTAATAAAATTGCTGAGGCCCATCAGTTCCCACCTTCTACAATAAACATTTTCCATGATTCTCATATGAACAACCTGTCAACTCTCACACCAATTTTAAGAGAAACCCCCATTCATTGGTTCTATCACTTTCCACTGATCCCTCTCTTATAAGATTCATAAACTGTTTCAAACTATGGGCTACACTCTCACTGTCAAACGTAATTCTCCTGCAATAAAGTGTCTGCTTAAAGACTGAGATCCTATCTCACCCTTGGGGTTTATGCCATTAATATTTCAACCTCCTTTGGACTCTCAGTATACATTGGAAAAGTAAGTACTGAAGCATCAACACAAGACTTCATGAACACAAATAAGATGTGCCAAATGGTTTTCCAAAAACAGCATTAACTCTTGAAGACACTCCTGCAGTTTCCCTTTGCAAAGAAACAAAAAAAGTTGCCTCTTTTAGCACATCTACATTTCTAAGAAAGCATTTAAATTTTGTTTACCAAGAACTGCAATTCAGGAAATCCATTTATTTGGATCTCTATACTAAAATGTGGAAATCAAGAACTGCCCTCACCAAATTCCATTTATTTGGAACTCTGCATATACTAAACTCTGGAAAAGGTTCTTGCACCTCCACTTCACATTATACACTGCCGGACAATTGCTAAGGACGGATGACAATAGCAACGATAGCAACCATAAAATGGAAGGCAGGAAAATGTAGAAATTAGCATAAGTGCGGGATACAGTAAGACGTGTTGTGCGTATGCAAATTTTGGATTGCCGAACTTGTTCGTGACGTCATAGCGCTGATAAGACATATAAAGGATTTGACGCGTATTGACCATTGTTGTTCAAACGCAAAGTTGAAAGGGAAAGAATCAATTGACGAACTTGCAATTTTCAGTATGTCTTCCCGACATAACCTAGATGATTTTACGCGTGGCCATATTATTGGCAAGATTGAAGAAGGGCGAAAAATAAGAGGTTGCCAGGGAGTTCGACGTCAGCCACAGTGTTGTTTCAAGGCTTTGGAAATCATTTCAAACAAATGGAGAGTGTAGCAAACGTCACGAGGGAGGTCGTGTTCGCAGTACGACACCTGCAGAAGATCGGTACATAGTGCTATCAACAAAAAGACACCGGCGCAGCACAGTTAGTGAGGTAGCAAATCAGTTTATGGCTGCTACTGGCAAGCGGATCTCCCGAAAAACTGTCGCCAGACGTTTGCATGAAGGAGGACTATACGCCCGCCGTCCTGTTGTGTGCATCGCATTGTCCAGACGTCACCGTACCGCCCGTTTGCAATGGTGCCATCAACATCGCAATTGGACTGATAACGACTGGTCTGCTGTCCTCTTCTCAGATGAGAGTAGATACAGTCTATCGTCTGATTGTCGACGACAACTGATCTGGCGTGATAGTGGTTCTGAATATTGTTGAACAAACATACAGGAAAGGGACCGATATCAGACATGTAATGTCATGGTATGGGCTGGCATCATGATCAATGGCCGTACGTCCCTCTATGTGCTTCCAACTGGGACTATGACTGGCCAACGATACATTAATGATGTTCTGCTACCTCATGTTTGCATGTTCCGTGGTGCTGTCGGTGATAGATTCATTTTCATGGACGACAACGCAACATGTCATTGAACAGTCGCTGTCTAGGAGTGTCTCGAGAGCGAGGATATTCAACGCCTCGTATGGCCAGCACGTTCTCCAGATCTGAATCCCATTGAAAATGTGTGGGATGCTTTGGGGAGGAGTCTTGCTGGTCGCCAATGCCCTCCAATAAACAAGGGCACCCTCATCCGTGCACTGACAGAGGAATGGGATTACCCCAACAGCTGCTTGATATTACCCCAACAGCTGCTTGATAATGTTGTGCAAAGCATGACACAACTTGTGGAATCTTGCATCGCCCTCCATGGTGGCCATATCCCGTATTGACATCTTACGCCGGAACGCCTGCGGATGGTAATTGCATTTTTTTCACGTATACGTATTCTGCACAAAATGGCCTGTTTGTCTCTTGAACACGTTCCAAAGCCTTCTGGATTTCAGAGCACAATAAATTGTCTTTCTTGTAATGTCCTGGCATTCTGATATTATTTTATTTCACTTTGCATCCAACCACACTTACTTTTTTATGCGCTATATAGCTGTTTATGATCCGTTCTTAGCAATTGTCCAGCAGTGTAGTTCTGGCAACCAGTTCTCAGATTCAGTTGATCATGGGTGATCAAGGATGTAGAACAGCTGAAAGCTTCCGCTGTATAAACTTTATTACTGTATGTGACTCTGTGTTTTCCACTTAGTTTCTATGTTTTAATATTGTCTCGTATCACTCAAACTCTGTGTGAGACTATTGGGATTGATGTTAGCATCATTACAGTGTGCAGGATGCTGCACAACATAGGTTACTGCAATGGAGCTGCTGCCATCCACAAGACTCTAATCACTTCAACTAATACCACATGCCGATTATAAGGAATGTTAATCTTGGACTGTAGAAAACTGTGCTTGGAACTGATAATTCATGGTATACAGCCTGCTAATCATTCCTTAGTGTGGTCAATGCAAGGCATAGGCATTGAGTCTTGTGAATCTCGGGGCATGCTCGACAGAAGAAAAAAATGGTGTTTATACACTAATTTTCTTTAAAATAAATAAACTGAGTAAAAATGTGCTGTTATCAATTGCTATCCAGTAACAAACTTTTGATACTTTTTGAAATAGTTCCCATTTTTCATTCAATCCTTATTGATGCAAATAAATTTTAATATATTATGAGCGAAAAATATTTTGTTTGTTTGAGGGTTTTGACGACCATCTTGAGCAACTCGTTGGGAATATGTAAGCACCCGCCTGCCCCTAATTTGAGGCCACTGGTTCAAGGGAAGGGAGAGAGCCAGTGCCATAAGACAAGTGTATTGTCCATGCTTCACCCCGGATTTGGGCCCAGACCCATCTCAGATTAACATTTGGTAGCCAGCACCTTGTACTACTCGGCCACAGAATCCAACTTCTTGTGTTCCTTCGTACTTTTCTTAATAACTGTTTCGTTTCTCAGTAGATCTGAAAAATGTTTGTTGTATTGAATTCAGCATAGCATTATAACTGATATACTTTATTACAGAATTTCTTTATACTGGAATAATACAGGGTGTCCCACTCACTACCGAACCCGGCATTTCTTTAATAATATTAACACCAATGAAGATATTGTAACGAAATTTGAAGTGGACATACCTCATTTTGTGCGAAATGTGATGACCTCACAACATGTGCTGGAAGTGGCCACCATTTGCGTCCAGACAGCATTGAACCCGGTGCACCATATTGTAAAAAGTCCTTGCCAGTACGTCTGCCATCACTGCCTCAATTTCTTTGGTGACGTTTGTTTTCAAGGCATCTATGGTTTGCAGTTTCTTTTGGTAAACTCTCCCTTTTAGATATCTCCATGAAAAGTAATCATGAGGTGTCAATCTGGTGAGCGCGGTGGCCATAGACTCTTCGAAATGACGCGGCTCTCCGAAAAAGGACTGAATTTCGACCATACTGGTGTGTGATGGCGCTCCATCATGCTGGTAATATCCAATGGAAAGTTCTTCGTTGTCCAATTGATTTATAATGGTGTTGAAGATTTCCATATATGCAGCTACTGTGATGGTTTTATCGAAGAAGATGGGATCAATTATGTGGCGCCGGGTCATCCCACACCAAACACTATTTTTTTGGGAATGAAGGGGTTCTTCATGTATTGTGTTGGGATTTTCACTGGCCGAAATACGAGAATTTTGAGAATTGATGTATCCAGACAGGTGAAACCACACCTCATCCGAGAACCACGTGTAGTCCAGAATACCCGAATTTTCCTGAAGAAATGTCTGAAACCATCGACAGTATGTCACTCATTTCACGTGGTCAGGCTCTTTCAGTTCATAGACCATGGAGATACGGTAGGCATGAAGCTTCGCTTTTTTACAGCATGTTGTCATGTGCTTTGAGACAACCCTGTTTCTTGTGACAGTCGGTGAAGTGACTTCCTGGGAGACTCAAGTAGATGGCCCTTTACATTCTGGGTCGTTTCTTCAGACATTTGTGAACGACCTCCTGCATGGTCGTCTAATAAAGTCCCCTTGGTTTCCAATTTCTTCGACAATGCCCAAATGGTGGACTTGCTCAGCGTATGTCTGCCTGCAAACCTCTCCAGGAATTGCTGTTGACAAGACTTTATCAATTCTGTTTTCCAATAAGTGTGAACAATAAACACTCGCTCCTCCAGAGTATACCGATACATTTCCACACATACGCAAACAGCCACGAGCACTCGCTATCAACAACCATATTGTGTAGACACGCTCAGCAAAATATCATAACAAAGCAGATGAGAGGCACGTCCGACTTGGTTGGCAGGCTGCTCCTCAGTGGTGCCACACTTAGGGATATGTCTGCCACTAAGGAGCACTCCAGCTGGCTGGCGGACAGCGCCAGGTTCAATGCTGTCTGGACGCAAATGGTGGCCACTTCCAGCACATGTTGTGATTCATCACATTTCATATAAAATGAGGTAAGTCCACTTCCAATTTCGTTGCAATATCTTAATTGGTATTACTATTATTAAAGAAATGCCAGCTTCGGTAGTGAGTGGGACACCCTGTATATTGAACATACGCTATTTAAAAAGTGTATGTTGAATGTATCAATTTTTATTTTTAGTTATAATGGCTGATGTTAACTAATAGAAACATCTTATTCCATAAGTTTTAATTACAACATATAAATTGTGACCGAAAGATAATTCTGGTTGCCTCTGCAGAAGTCAGGGCATGCTTAAGCAACCAAGCATGCCTATTGTCAGAGCCCATGATGCAGAGTTAGGTACCTTGTGGACTTATATGATCTCGACAGTGAATATATCATCTCAAAGTTTGGTATGCACTACCAACCAACATTGTGGCAATTCTTTGAGACAGGCCCATACCTTTGTTAGCAGAATAACACTCATCTTACCACTTGCATTGTTACCAATTGATGTGAGGACATGGGCATCAAAAGCTGGACTGACCTCAACCCCATACAAAATCTCTGGGATGAATTGGATTGCCAAGTTCATGGAAGAAAAGATCACCTAACAAACAAAGCTGAACTGGTCGCTGATTTGAAAGCCGAATGACAGAACATATTGGCACACATTTACAAAAAACTGGTAGAGAGTATTTCATGAACACTAGAGGTTGTCATAAGGGCCTAAAGCTTCAGCACATAATAAGAAATTTTCTGTAGATAAAGCTTATTTGTACACATGCACAGGTGTCCAGATTTTAATGGTAGGGCTACTAGTAGATAGAGAATTTGAGGAAGAAATATTCCTCACAAATACATGGGAATGCAGTAGAATATTCAAAACAATAAGAATATGTACTGAATTGTCTGTGGTTTACTGGTCTTGGCAATGTGATTTTCAAGTTTTTTGAGGAGGAGTTACATGGAAGACCAATAGACCACAGGCAATTCAGTACATAATTCTGATTGTTTTGAATATATTGGTAGGGCAGTGTATTTGAAACATGCAGCTCCCTTCATCATGTGCTAAACATGTTGAACTGATAAAGCCTTAAAATCATCAATAATTGAATTTCTTGAACCTTGTGGTGGATTATAAAAATTTGTATGACATGGTGACAAATGCACATGCACACTAGTGTTTAGAAATGAGTTGTTTCATTGATGAATTCGATGGGGCCACACAGTTATAGTCTTTAGCATAGCTTATGGTTTTTTTAAGGATAAAAGGCACTAATTTTCTACGCTTTCCAACCGTATATGTTCTAGCTTTGTCTGTCTGTCTGTCCGTCCGTCCGTCCGCTTGATAACTCGCGTAAAAATGGTTCAATTTCGATGAAAGTACGGTATGTGGTAGGGGATCACTTGGGAACAAACCCTATTGAAAATGGGCGAAATGGGGTCAAAGATCAAGACATAGAAGCAGAATTAATTCCATTGCCCTTATGCGTCATAACTTGCATAAAAATGGTTCGATATCGATGAAATTTTAGTATGTGGCAGGACTACCTAGGGACGAACCCTATTGAAAGTGGTTGAAATAGGGTCAAAGGTCAGGACATAGAAGCGAGATCCATTTCATTGCCCTTATGCGTCATAACTTATGTCAAAATGCTTCGATTGTGACAAAACTTTATGATGTTGTTCCAGAGGTATACTGAACCGGTTCTGTTGAATATCATCAGAATAGGGTCAAAGGTAGGAACGAGAGTAATTCCACAGCCATTATCCTCATAACTTGAGTAAAAATGCTTCTGTTGCGACAAAATTTTATTATGTTGTTCCGGAGCTATACTGGACCAATTCCGTTTAATATCATCGAATGGGGTCAAAGGTCAAGGCATAGGAGCGAGATTTATTCCTCATAACTTGAGTAATGATTTCTGGTATGTTGGAAAGCATATCATAATCAGTGCATTGCATGATTTTACTACCTTGTTTACGCTTTCCAACTGTAGGTTGAAGAAGCGTATATGCTCCAGCTTTGTCCGTCCGCCTATCTGTCTGTCTGTCTGTCTGCCCGCACGATAACTTGTATAAAAATGGTTTGATTTCGATGAAATTTTAGTATGTGGTAGAGGACAACCTGGGGACGAATGCTTTTGAAAATGGGCGAAATGGGATCAAAGGTCAGGACATAGAAGGATCCATTCCATTGCCCTTATGTGTAATAACTTACACAAAAATGCTTAGATTGTGACAAAACTTTAGTATGTTCTGGAGATATACTGAACCGGTTGTGTTGAATATCTTCGAAATGGGGTCAAAGGTTAGGGCACAGGGGCGAGATTTATTCCTCAGCCATTATCCTCATAACTTGAGTAAAGATGCTTCTATTGCAACAAAACTTTAGTATGTTGTTCCGGAGGTATACTGAACAAATTAATAGTCAGGGTAGGGAGGAGGATTTGTCTGCGCGTGATTTCTAGTATGTTGGAAAGCGTATCATAATCAATGCATTGCATGATTTTACTAACTTGTTTTTCAGGCTGTGGGCTCAGTCAGGTTAAGAATGTTTTGTAGTTGAAAATTATCTGTCAAATGCATGAACTTAGCTAACAGAGAATGTTAGGAACTATAAGAAATTTTTCAGGTTTTGTTTATCTCAGATCATTATAAAAGCTTGTGAATTCTGTGGGTCTGTACATCACAAGTAGGAAACTACAATACTGGAGTTTCTATACATTTTGTATAGTTCCCAATAGTCTTTTGAATGTTACTGTATATAGTAAGCCTGAAACCATTAAGAACCTAAGTGCAAGTTTTTAATGCAAAGTTCAAAAAACAAATTCCAAGTAAATTGTGATTTAATATTAATTTGTAGAATGCATTGAGAACTTACAGTGTGTTCAAAAACTGGCAAATGTTTATTGATATATGAGGAGAAAAGTCTTGTAAAGGAATATACAAATGTTTATCATAATATCTAATTGCAGTTTAAAATAAGATAGTTTAATATTATGGAGATAATTGTTTCTTTTAATAGCAAGCCAAAGCTTGAACAAGTACAAAAATGCATAAATCATGGGCATCCTATTCATCTCCCCCCCCTTTTTTTTTGGCTGTGGGGTCCAGTGGGATATCTAGTGTGACCCCCCCCTTTTTGGCTGTGGGGTCCAGTGGGATATCTAGTGTGACCCCCCCCCAAAAAAAAAAACTAAATATTATCGTCATATTGGTATACCAAGAAAATGTTTTTTTGGGGGTGGAAGTTATAACTAGAATTGAAATGTGGCTTATTAATGAAACAATATGGAAGACAGGGAGTAACTCTCCTATATATTATACCCATGATACAGAGAAGTTGTTTCAGCATTTTTTTTGGGTTACTTATAATTTAAAACAATGATTCATTAAAAAATTCACATACTTCTAAATTTCAAGGGCACTATGTGAAACACAAATGAAGTAGTGGTAAAGGGTACGAATCATCCACCATTGTTTTTTTTTTTTTATCTGTTACCAAATCAATTTCTTCTAGCATTTTTTTTTCATATACTGTATTTGGATTGCATTTGTTTCATAGTTCAGCATAATGTCTAGCAAATGTTAAAAAAGAGTATCAGAAATGTTTTCTTCATATTTTTTGGAAATGAGAATACTTAAAGCATTATTATAGGGTATGATTCTGAACAGATGTGGCACTAAACTATAGGGAAAAGGAATTTGGGGGATCTAGCTAAGTTGTATTATGCAAGGGAAACTCCAATATTTCCAAAATACTCTCTTTTAAAATTGATGGCTCAGAAGTTGCAAATATGGAAAAGTGTCAGTTTCAGAAGACATTTGAGTGTGGAAAAGCGGAAGTTAATTTTGTTGTAAAAATTCTGTGTGTATTAGCACTTTCAACACAGATGCCACATGGCAGAAATTTGATCATATGATTTTATGAACTTTACTAAATACAGCAGTTTTAAAGTGGTTTTAATTCATTTTTGAAGTTTGAATTTTGATTTATCTCTGTGTATATCCCTTTGTGGGATGTAAGGTCAGGTGATGCGTAACATAACAGCCTCTCCTTGACAAATGTCAACCCCGCCTTCTCGTGGTGCATCCTGTTCCCTCTAAAGGAGCTCTGACGACCGCCAATAGCAGTATAACTATACCATCGGGATTAGAGGAAATACTATCCCACACTCACCAACCCGCTTGGCCAGCGTGGTGAGTTATGGCCAAACCCCTCCAAAATGACTCCACAACTTAAATCTTTGCCCTCAGTCTCCGGCAGCTGGAATGTACCTGGCCAAGGCAGTGGCCAGTGTGACATGAAGGCAGAGGGTGCTAAGAATCCCTGGAGGACCGGACTAGGCTGCCATCTGACGCTGACCTGGGCTATGTATACTGATTCAAGGCTTCTTGAATTGGAAGAGGACCTACAAAGGATCACGTGGGACATCGTCGGGCTAAGTGAGGTAAGGAGAAAAAGAGAAGATCTCATTGAACTGAAAAGTGGACATCTCTTCTATTATCATGGGACAGATACTGGCAGAACTAGTGGTGTTGGATTTATAATAAACAAGAAACTGAAGGATAAAGTTGTAGAAGTTGAAAGTTCCTCTGACAGAGCTGCACGACTCGTTATCCAACTCTCGAGAAGATACCAGGCTCAGATTATTCAAACTTATGCACCTACCACAAGTCATCCTGAAGAAGAAATTGAAGAATTTTATGAGGAAATTCGTCATTTAAATAATAAAGGTAAGCAACACTTGAAGATAATTAAATGGGAGATTTCAGTGCAAAAATAGGGCAACGGCAACAGAACGAAACTTCAGTAGGTAAATTCGGTCATAGCAACAGAAACCAGCATGGAAATCCTCTCATTGAGTTTGCAGAGGCAGAAGGGTTTTTCATCTTGAACTCCTTTTCCAAGAAAAAGCCACACAGGAAATGGACATGGAGACATCCAAGTGGGACGACAAGTGAAATTGATTTTATTATGTGTATCAAAAAATTCGTCATAGAAGACTGCAGTGTGCTAAACAAGTTCAACACAGGTAGTGACCATAGATTGGTGAGATGTAAGATGCACCTCAACAGTAAACTCGAATGTGGCCAGCTTATAAGGCAAACAAAATGTATTGACATAACCAACCTTAAAAAACACCATAATACCTTCACGTTGGAACTGAAGAACAGATTCTCTGCTTTAGAAGGCCTAACATTGGAAGAAGTGGATATTTCTGAAGTTAACAGAAAAGTAACCAAAGCTCTTATGGAAACAGCAACAAAATTAGCTGGGTCTAAGAACAAGTTGCATGTGAACAAATTATCAGGAAAAACCAAAATGTTGATGCAAAAAAGAAAAGAGATGAAGGACAACTAAAGAAGATGTGACTTCCAAAGTGGAATACATAGAGCTATGCAAGACAGTACAAAAAAGTATCACTGAAGACGTAAGGAAATTCAACTGTGAACTAGTGAGGAAAGCAATTGAAAACAACCAAAGCCTAAAGATAGCAAAGGGATATCTCAGTAAGGGAAGAAAACAGATTATGGCACTGAGAAAAGAAGATGGTTTTGTAACAAGAAATAGAGGCGAAATTTCGACAAGAGTGAAAGATTTCTACTCCAAATTATATGAAAGAGATGATACTTGTACTTCAGGCATCATGAAAGGTACCAGAGTTCTTCCAGTCCTCCCAGCAGAAGTTGCACATGCAATCAAGAACATGAAGCGGGGAAAAGCTCCAGGAGAAGATGGAATTACTGTAGACATCATACAAGCTGCAAGTGGAGAAATCGAAACAGTACTCGCCCAAGTTTTCACTCGATGCCTTAATGAAGGGAAAATTCTTTAGGATTGGAACAACACTACAATGATCCTGCTACATAAAAAAGGTGACATTGAGGATCTCAGGAACTACAGACCTATCAGCCTCCTATCAGTGGTTTATAAAATCTTCACTAAAGTTCTTTCACACCGTTTGAAGGTAACACTGGACATGGCTCAACCGAGAGAACAAGCTGGATTCAGGAGTGGCTACAGCACAATAGATCATATCCACGTACTGAGAGAACTAATTGAAAGAGCGAGGGAATATGAACTTCCATTGTGCATGGCTTTTATCGATTATGAGAGAAAGCCTTTGACTCAGTGAAACCATCAGCAGTTACAATGGCTCTGAAATCCTGTGGTATTGAAGATGCATACATTAATATTATTAATAACATCTATGAAAATGCAAGTGCAAAGATTCGGCTGTTTGAAAATACAACACACATAAAAATTGGAAAGGGAGTGAGACAAGGTGACGCCATATCTCCAAAGCTCTTTAATGCCACTTTGGAAAATGTCTTTCAATCACTGAACTGGGAAAACAAAGGGATAAAGATTAATGGAGATTATCTAACCCACCTTCGTTTTGCTGATGACGTAGTCATTTTTGCAACTACCCAATCAGAGCTGCAGAGTATGATCCAGAAACTTGCTGACAAGAGTAAAGAAGTGGGATTAAAAATGAACTTTCAGAAGACAAAAGTGATGTCCAATGCTTTTACAAGAAATGAAGATTTATCGATTAATGGAGAAAAGCTGGAGATAACAGACACGTACGTTTATCTTGGACAGCAGATATCAAGTGAGGGTCACATTGATGAAGAAATTAATGGGTATATAAAACTTGCCTGGAGAGCTTTTGGAAGAAACATAATTTTGAAGAGCAATATGCCATCATGTCTTAAAAGAAAAGTGTTTGATCAATGCATCCTTCCAGTGCTTACGTATGGTGCAGAGATGTGGACCTTAACTAAAAGAGACATACAAAGACTGCAGACAACTCAAAATATCATGGAGAGGTGCATGCTTGGTGTAACCAGGAGAGATAAGAAGAGGAACTCGTGGATCCGAAAAATGACAAGAGTGGAAGACATCATGATCAGAGTTAAATCCCTGAAATGGCAATGGGCTGGACATACTGCCAGAAGGACAGACCACTGATGGACAGCCGAAATTTTAGATTGGATTCCAAGGGATAGGAAAAGACCCAGAAGAAGACCACATGGGAGATGGGTGGATGCAATTCGAAAGTATGCGGGAGTGACTTGGAGGAGACTGGCACAAGACAGACCGTTGTGGAGGAAACTTGGGGAGACCTTCGTCTAGCAGTGGATTGATAATGGTTGACAATGATGATGATATCCCTTTGTACAAATCTGCAAATGTACTGGATCAGTGCTAAACCATAAACATTTTTCTTTTAAATTCTTTGGCTGGTAATAATTGTATTTATTTTAGATTTATCACACTGAATTGAAATCTGTATTGTGCAATATATTTTTCTTTTTGTACTCTGCATTTTCCATAAAATCGAAACCTGGGAAATTAAGAAAAATAAAGATCAATTTTGAGCTGTGAGGTTTCAACTAATCTGTCCCGAATTTTGCTATTTAAAAGATATCAGTAACAAATTCTCTTGCATATTTCATCTGAAAGTATTCTGAAATTGTGCGACATACTTCGCTTGATTTTGCATCAAGTTCATTTAGAAATGCACTATAATGTTTAGTTTATTTAAAAATTGCCTTGACTTCAAAATGTCCACTGATATTTTTGCTTTTTTTCTGCCAAGTCAAGAGTTGTGGGATATCGAAAAATTACTGGTACAGCCTTCATGTGAAATAGTAAATATTTGTCATTTTAACTAATCACTGTCCTTAATTTCTATTTTTTAAAAAGACACCAGTAATAAATTTTCTTGTATTGGGTGTTTCATGTAGAAGTATTCTTAAATCACATGCCATAACTGATGTATTCAGGATTTTAATGGTCCCTTGGAATCCTGAAAAGCCCTAGAATTTGATTTCTCCTTTTTCCAGGCCTGAAAAGTCTTTGATTTTTCATATTTTTGTGAAAGGTCCTGACTGGGATTTTTTTCGTACAAGTAAAAAAAAAAAAAAGACATTTGTCAAAATATTTGGATTGATTGGTTGTCCTCTAACTCTCTGTGTCGTCTGCTTGCAATGACATTACTTCCTTCTATGGAATGTGGAGATGTGTTGTCATATGTTTAATATCACATGACACTGGAATGTAAGATGTTTTAGTGCCATATTTCCAGCCACCTTAGTTTGTGGTACACCAGTTGTGCGGAGTTGGACTCACAACAGCACGTGGAAACCTTCCCAGAGCCCAAGATGGCTTTCCTCACTGAAGGAGACCAATATCTCCCCCCACTGCCAATATGTGTGGAAATAGATGACTATGGAATAGGAAATCTTCAGTGCCACTGCAAAATTGTTTTATTTTATTATCCTTATGCTTCACATGAGTTTTATAAGGAGAAATTCCAGATTGCTTCACATGAGTTTTACAAGGAGAAATTTTGCCACTTCATTGAAGATGTAACACACACTGAGGGACACTCTGTATCGGCAAAACCCATGGGACTTCATAAGAATTCTAAGTGCATAGTAAATTTCACCCTAGTTTGTAAAATATAAAACAAAGCAGTATGATTCTAGCAAAAATTTAAGCTCCTGAAATTTTTTGAACTCGTGAAAAACTCCCGCTATGTATTTTCTGTAAATATGTATAAACCCTGTGCACGCTACTTGATGTAAGATATTATGTATTTTTGCTGCTGGATCAAGAATCACATTGTATCAAAACATTAATGTTATAATTTTATGCAAAATAATGGAACTTTGTTATGAATATGAAATTGTGGTGGGAAAAGAGTCTGTTTGAATTCATGATTCTTGTACGAACATACAGATTTTCATGCAATTTTTAAGAACTGTTAGTATATGCTCTTTTATTATGTTTTGATGTTGCCCTATCCAGGGCTGGCTTCAGCTTTTGTGGCACTGTCGTTCGACAATATTGGGTTGGAAAGAAAGTAATGTCTTCTAATGCTAGACAATAGAAAAGTGCCAATTACCATGTATTACAAGTATAAATCAGTCCAAAATGTATAACTGCCATGGTTTGCCACGACTTGCTCCCATCGTCTGGGCAGCTGTTGGATATCGTCCCTGTAGAATTGTGGCAGCTTGGATGCAACGAAGTGAGTAAGTGTGCGTTCAACATACTCACAGTTGGTGAACTGCTGTCCATCCAGGAAATGCTGCAACAACCGGAAAAGGTGGTAGTCAGAGTTGTATAAAAATAAAATGTATCTGCGTACACAACCATTGAAACAGAAAACTTGCTACAAACCCGCAAATCACATAACAATAGAATAATTTAAAGAAAAATTAATAAAATAAATAATTATTAGAATATTACAGATTCCAGTGAAGACAAAATAAGTACATTACAACTGAATGTGCAGCAATGTGTGTGAAAAGGACCTTTATGGCAAATTATTAAAATATTGGACTACGAACCTCATAAAAACAAGACACTAAGTAAAGAAAGTTTTTATATCTAGAAAAACAGTTCTATTAATGAGCCTTCAAAATTTATAAATAGTATTTTCAACAACTTAATTGAGAAATAGTAGACTTACAAAATACATAGAGAAAAGGTTTTAATTTAATTACTGGCAACTGTAAGAGGAACCTGACAATAAAATTTTGATTCTTTCTGTGTAAACAAAACTTTTGATACAGTTCCTATACTTTGAGAATAGGCCTTGATAAAATCTAGAGGCCAAAAATGTCTGTAAAAACAAAACTCGGAAGATGTGAAAAAAATTAAAAGTTCTTCAAGTTAAAATAGAATGAAATATTGATCTGAGTAAAATGTTGAGTACATGTTTTATTGCTGTAAACAACATCTACAAGCAAAAACTATCTGCAAAATCTGCTAATAATTTGGAAACTATCCGCATATGGTGTACATGTGTACGTCTACATTCTTCTACTCTGGTGGTAGTCACTTGGGACAATGCCTGGAGAATAGGCTGGGTGTGGCAGCAGCTCCCAGCCCAGGTCCTTGATCTTGTGACAGGTCACCCATGCTGCTGTAGGAGGACGCCATTGCGGTTCAGCAGGGCTGGGCTTTTGATGTGAGTAATGCATACAGATCATCGAGCTGATGGCAGTACACGTTAGCGGCGATAGTGGTGGTGTCCGAGAGCAGCTCAAAAAACATGGCTCCTGCATATCCCACCAAACGGAGAGCAGGACCTTACGTAGGTATAAGCTGGCTTTTGGGTACAACTGAGTTGGTGGGATATCCAGACTCCCCTCTTGTGCACCTTCTCAAGTTGGCACAGATGAGTGATAATGCTCGTGTGGGTAGTCCCGAGCTGTTCGTCCAACTGCCGTGTGGTCGGTCTCAAATAAAGTCTTCAGCATGTCCATATCCACTGTTGTGGGTCTTCCAGCTTTGGGATTGTGCGACAGATAAAAATTTACCTCTCGGAACCATTCAAACCAGCGACAGCACTGATGACATGATATGGCATTGGGATATGTCCCTTGCTACATTTGTGGGTGTGCTACCACGACGAAACTCATACAGCATGCAATAGTGGATGTGCTCCTTGTCCACTTCCATTTTGGCTGGCACTTGCACTCTTTGCCTTGCTGTATCTAACTGCCACTAACTTAAGCCACCTACATACTGATGTCATGCAGGTGTACTGCGCAATCTCAGTAGTGAAGGCATGCCATGGCCGAGGCTCTGACTTTGGGTACCTCATCATCAGACATTACTTTCTTTTCTAACCCAACATATGTTTGACACCCCTACAAACTTTATTGTGTGTGTGCTGTATTGTATGATTTTTCAGCCTCACACAAGGGATGTGCAACATAAATTAATAGTTGAACATGGATCCCAAGGTCAATTACAAAAACAATACTCCTTTTTGTGCATTTATAACAATAATTTGTTGTGATGATTTGGATTGTTTCAGTGAAAGTCAGACCTTTTATCGGCTCCAATAATCGTTGCTTGTCATTTCAAATTACAATACTCATGGGGTATTTTTACTTTTTTCATATACTTTATCATATTTCACAAAAAAGAAAAAAATAATTCAACTTGGTGCCACACTAAACTTGTTGCGGTGCCACCACTCACACTGCCCTAAAACAGATGCTGGCCCTGTTTCCACCCTTGATCATGGTGCTTGGTGCTATTTGTTCCATTGAGGCCCTTGTGCCCAAAATTCAAATAACCAACCAACCAGCCAGGTAGTACAAAGTTTTGTGTAGTCTTTTTTTTTTCTTAGATGTATTGTTTTGAATTTTGATGCAATTGTTTTTTTTCATAGTTTTCATGATGATGTACCAAATTTGTATTTATGTTGTAATTTTCTTTTTAAGTTAAAGCATTACAGTTTTAATTGAATCCTTGCATGTTCTTGCTTAGGACTGTTGTTTATCCTTTATCTGTTCTTTATTTTCAGGTTTCATTTGATTTAAGTGAGTATACTGCTAATGTGGATGCTTTGGGCACTCTAAGAATTCTTGATGCTATTCGCACTTGTAAATTAGAAAAGTCCGTTAAATTTTACCAGGCATCCACCAGTGAACTTTTTGGTAAAGTTCAGGAAGTGCCTCAAAAAGAGACCACCCCATTCTATCCTCGCTCTCCATATGGTAAGCACAATACTGTAATGCAGTAAATCAGTATTTCCTCAAATTTTGACATGTTGTAACTGGCGTTGTATGAAAGGGATATTGTAACATATTTTCTGTTCTTTTTTTTTATTTGCCCCATTTTACACTTTTTAAGGTTGTTATTGGTGATCATGTTGGATAACTTGGTTCTCAAGCCTTTTCTAACTGTCAAGCATCTTTCTCTGTACCAAACAAAATAAAACAACACCCATGGCTACCAAAACCATGTCTGGCCCACCCCAGGCAAATCAACAACTTTCTGAGGAAAAGGAGAAAAAACAAAATGAAGATTCTGGAGATGGACACCAGTTGATGAAAACTTAAGGGAGTAAACCTACCTCAGATGAGAAGTAGACATCGCCGGGCTCTGAAATACCAAGTGAACAGTTGCCATCACAACTTGAAAAAACTCCAGTTGTAGTCGGAAGTGTTGATGACAGCATGAATGAAGAAGATGCTACTGTTGATGAGTGGGACACATCAGATACGCTCGAAGATGAAAGTGAGAAATATTATTAATACTAATATCGGTTCAAATCGTTATTTTTAACCCTTGAACGTCACTACATGGCTTATTATAATGAATTCTTGACAGAAATCCTGTCATTCTTCTGTTCCTCATGTTTCTTTAAAAAGGTTCGTTAAAAATCACGATGTCCGGACTCCATAGCTTCTTATTTAATTAGTGGGCATCATACTGAGAGTGAATGGTATATTTATTAAAATATGAACTAAAAACAATTAATTCTTAAAAATGAGGATAAAATAATAGCCTTGTTACCTTTTTTTCGGTCAGCAGCTTCTTTCCGACTAGTTGCTCTTGGTAGAAATTCATTATTACTCTTGACCTTCGATTGATCAATATTCTTCAAGAACAAATTGCGTAGTCAAGAGATTTCACAAATCAAAGTCCCCCACAAGCAGCATGTAGACAGCAGAAGGGATTGTGGATGGTAGTTACTTTGCAACAAATACTCAACAACTGACCATCGAAATATTTATGATAGCTAAAATTCATTAAAAAAATTTAATTGAAAAAACTTGTCTTCAGATAGAGATTTGAAAGAAATGAATCTAATTAAATAATGTCAAACCAAAAATCCATTTGTCCAACTTCAAATGAAAACGATATGTAAAACGTCTTTACCGAGGAATCCAGAATTCAAATTTCCAACGTGCGTTTTGGCACACATTTTTCGTGGCCATTTTCAAGGGCGTTTCATGCTGTCCTGCTCCGTGCACGTTATCTACTAGCTAAGTTGACGGTGCTGCCATCTTTGTCGTCTGCGTCATTCTCGTGCTCATCACGTAAAACATCGTTAGCGCCATCTAGTGTCATCCTGTTTTTTAATCTTCTTTGTATTTGTCGACTTGATCTTCTTATTTGAACAATTCGTTGTTTTTCTTGTTTTATCATGTTCAACCATGCTGGTGATAATTCGACTGGGACATTTAAATTGCAATTATATGCTTTGGTCTTCTCTATTGTAATGGCCTCAGCTGTCAGGATATTTTTATGTGTGTTGTGAGAAGTAACCAAACTTATATTCTACCAGTCAGGCGTGGCCTCGTTATTATGACAATATGGTATAAGTGAAGTTCGAATTTCACCCTTATTCCAGTTATTTAAGTGTTCACGTAATCTGATATCAACATTTCTTTTTGTGCTACCTATGTAAACTGTTTTATTATCTAGGTTCTTGTTTATATTAATAATTGGTATACGATATACACCTGCTTTACGTAATATGGAACTTTTTTCATTGTTTGATTGCAAAAGTCTGCTGTTGTCGAGTACAGTGTCTGCAATAAGTAATCCTGCTCTGTGGCATTCCTTTTTTAAAGGAGCAGATATAGGTGGACAATATGGTAGTTTTCCACAGAATCTGTATGTATGAGTCATATTCTGCCTTGGTCTATTTTGGTTATTCTGAATTTGTTTGTAAAGATTGTCGATCAATCTTTCCTTGTAGCTGAAGTCTCCAGCCAAAGTTTTGATCCATTTCAACTCTTTTTGCCTTGCAGTATTATTAGATGAAAGTACAATTACTCTTTTTAAGTAATACACGAATGCTGCTTTTTTAAATTTCCATGGATTATTTGAGTTGTACTAGGTATTATATTTGGGATAAATTCCTGTATACTTCATAGTCAATTCTTGAGTTATTATTGAAGATATTAATATCTAAAAATGGTATTTGTTTATTTTTTTCCCATTCAGTTGTAAGATTGATAGTTGTATATATCTTGCTGTATGTATTAATAAATTCTTCTAGATCTTCTTCAGTATGTTTCCAAAATATCGGAATATCATCAACATATCAAACAAATAGTTTGGGATGTTTATTTGTAAATTTTTAACAGTAAGTATCTTTTTCTCGATGTCCTGGAGTATAACTTCAGGAAATAGTCCAGACAAAGGTGATCCCATAGGTGCACCTGATAGCTGTTTATAAATCATATTGTTATATGTAAAAAAGTTATTGTTGTTAATTAGGTTTAATGCTGACACAATGTGATGAAGTTCATGCACTATCAGAGCAACAATGAGGTGATCATAATGGTCATTAAAATTTCAAACTCATGAACTTTTCACATGTTAGACTTCATTGAATTTTTTAAATTGAAATATGGTAGACCAGGAATATTTTCTTAATTCTTGTTTTGATAAGCTTCTATAGCTGTTTGTTTCAAATGAATACTGTGTTTTTAAAGCAGCATGTTGCACTTTATTTCCATGTCTGGAGACAAAAGAAAATACAATATCACTTGACTGTAACTAGTATAATACTGACATTGTGCAGCTGATGCTTTGCATACATCCTTACCAACAATTGAGTTATTTATTTGCTAGTGAAATTATCTTTCATGTCACCATCCCGTGTAATGCAAATCCTCACCAACACTCCAGTTATTGATTTGTTAATGAATTACTTGTGATGACATCATTTGGTATAATGAAATCCTTACAAACACTCTAGTTATTAATTTTCTAGTGAAATGATCGTTGATGCCACCATCCAGTATAATGAATTCCTTGCCAACACTACAGATACTGATTTGCTGGTAAAATGATCTGATGCTGCTATCCAGTGTAATGAAATCCTCACAAACACTCCAGTTACTAATTTGCTAGTGAAATGTTCTTTGATGTTGCCACCCAGTGTAATGAAATCTTCACCAACACTCCTGCCATTGATTTGCTAGTGAAATGATCTTTGATGTCACCATCCTGTGTAATAAAATCAATCACAGTCATTATCCAACAAACCTTATATTTACTTTAATAGAGGAAACTTGTTTCAGGTATGAAACCAACTTGTTAGATTTTCTTATACATCTTTCTGTGCTGTCACCATATGTTGTTATAAAATTAATCATAGTCTTCAATAAAAATGGCAAACTTGTTTCGTATTGCATAACAAAAAAATCTTTGTCTTATGCAATTTTTTTGTACATATTTGCTTATTTTTGGTACATGTATTTTGATAATATCATGTAAAAATGTTAGCATATTTGTATTTTTTTACATGTTTGATAATCCAAACAACATCGAAAATCCGAACTACCAGTGGCCCCATTTAGTTCGGATTTTCAATGCTCAACTGTATTTCATGCTATCCCTATTGATAGTTTGCTGTTTAGCCATCAGATATATATATATATATATATATATATATCCAAAGTTCAAAATGTGTCAGTCTCTCACTTGAAATACATATTTCAGTTTGTTATTTATCAGAATTTTTTTTGTTTAAGGCAAAATTGTACTAACCATCAATAGTAATGTTAGAAATTTACATCATTGTTATAAAAACAACTGGGAGCAAGTGTTGTGGCATCAAGATAAAATAGAAAACTTAGTCATTCCTTTTAAAATATTTCTTCTCCTTTCACGGATTTTATGAACCAATATTTAGCTGTTACAAATAATTTTTAAATAAAATATGAGGCACAAAAAAGCTAGTATTTATTCACCAACTCTTTCATATGATTTAATGCTCAACTACACATTTTTCTTTTTTATAAATGTATTAATATTTACTTATAAATAATGATTTGATTATCCTTCCATACATCAACTGCAATGAATTGTTAAAGGCATTTCTTTATTTTCATGTTAGCTATGTCACAGCAAAATAGTATCTGAGTGAATTCTTACTGGTGGCATACAAGAGATTCTTCCACTTTTTTTCGTCATCATTTGGTTCGTATTTGAGATCGATGCAAAACTGAAGATAAATTTTTTGGGTATTAGTTGGAGTAGGGAGCAGTCATTTTCCATCTGGGGATGGTATTTCGTCTTTCAATATTTTCGAAAATGGAAGGTAAATGGTTGGAAGAGTTTTCCCGTAAACGTTATTTCTTTTTTCTTGCGATGTTGTCTCTTTCCAATGTAGTTGTTAAATATCACTTTACTGCAGAAATGTTTGTATTTCAACATGAAACTGTTGGCAACAGTTTCCAAAAATGAAAGTTAAGGCGCTCAAAGATTTCCTGGAAATCTTCAGGAATGAGGTTCTTTTGTGAAATCGAGGATTTCCACATTTTCCGTTATCATTTCGATCATTCTGAAGATTGATGCACTACTGAACAGAAATTGTGGTCGGGATTTGTAGTAGTTGGGGGTTCATTTTCCATATGAGGACGGAATTCCGTCTCTTGAAACTAAAGTTACACCGCTACACCAACTGAAGATTTTTCTCGTAAGCATTTTTTTTTCATGATGTCCCTTCTGCCCAGTATTGTTGTTTAATATCCTTTTATTCTATAAATATTTGTATTTTAGCTTAAAAATGGGGGGGGGGATTTCTGAAAACAAAAGTTAACAGAACGAAGATATCTCCCGTAATCTTATGTTTCCTCCCCTGTGGTGTTTCCACTATCCTGTGTTGTTGTTAAACGTTTCTTCTCCTTATAAATGTTTGCTTTTAAGCCTGATAAGGAATGGGAGAATTTCCGAAAACGGAAGTGAAGAATTGGAAAGTTTGTAAGAATTGATGCATGATGCTAAAAAGTATTCATATTCTCAAAGTTACGCCATTTATCCAAAATAGAGAAAGCTTTGATAGCATCCATTCATGGTCCTCAGGTTGAAAGTTCTTTGAGCATGATGGATAAAATCGTCATCTGAGAGAATTAAGAAAGAAAAAAGTGACAATGGAGAAATGGGAATGGGAAGATATCAACAGAAAGAAAATTTAAGCAATGGATGCTGTGCAGCTGCAGAGTCAACAAAAGGTGATTTTGCCCATGGAACTTACTGAGAAGAGAGCAAGAATTGCTTGTAAGAGGAAACTTGAGCTGATGATCAGGTACAACAAAAAAAAAAAAAACTGTTTGAAGCAATGTCTTTTAAAAGCACTTTATTTTGTTTTGAATTCAGTTATTTTATTTTGAGAATACAGTGATGTGCTCCAGTTTAATATTTATATAAATAAATTACAGTAAACAATTTCATCTTGCTCATGCTGTGTTATTTTCACACTTTCTCGCCACACGTTCTGATTTTCCACTAGTTCAGCCTTTTTTTTGTCTTTGCCAGTCTCATGTATGTGGTGGGCAAAGAAACTTTCATGTGCCATTTCCTGAATGAAAATTTTAGAATTGTATGATAACTGACATAAGTACAGAATGGAAAGGAGTGAATTAGTGTCAGACATAACTATATGTAGTAAAATAAAATGTTTGAAATTGGATATGCAGTTTTGTGTTGCATCATGTACTGCCATGGCAAGAGATTAATTATTGAAGCTGATTCAGATAATAGAACCAGATTCATTTTAATATGCTACTGACATGTTCTGTTTTTCATGAGATGTACATATATGAACCTCTGTGCTGTTTCCAGTAGAGAAGCTAATTTTTCTTCTGAATCACCTGCGACCTAATTTTATTTGTTGATTTTAGCTGAAGTATACTCCCCATTTTATTGTAAATGTATTTTTTTTCAACTCCAGGTGTTGCCAAACTCTATGGATACTGGATTGTTGTTAATTACAGAGAAGCTTATAACATGTTTGCTGTCAATGGTATCTTGTTTAACCATGAAAGTCCACGAAGAGGTATTTAGTTGTATTATTATTTCTATTTTGGAAACTTGGATTTTCTTCTTTTACTCGTGTTTTTAGAATTAATCTGAATTTTTCTCACTTCACTGGCAATATATTCAGCATATATACAGTGTATTAAAGTTTTTAGCATTGAAATAATTGCTGGTTGTTGTGATACATAGAAGCAATTACATTTGGTAACTGTGAGAAACAACTGCTAAAAGATATAATTTCCCCATTTAAAAAATGACCTTTGTATAAAATCATGTAGGAAGTCTTTTGGAATGTCACAGAAAGAAGGAAAATTTTGAAGTTTTAGACAGCATAATTATTTATTGATATTTATTGATGTTTGTTTCATGATAAGACACTATGAACCTATGGAATAGAAATCAAATCTATGCAAGTCTGAGGTATTAGCTTATTTGCAAAGGTAATATTGCTGTTATTAAGTCTACAGAGATTATCTTAAATGAAAGTTGAGGGAGAAAAGATGTTGATGCTGAGTATGATAATTGTGTGGTAATTCATGGATTTGCAGATTTTAATTTTCAGAAATTCACAATTAATTATTCCTGTTTTAAAATATGATCATATTCACTGTGGTATGTTTTTTTTTAAATAAATATCTTAAATGAAGGGGGAAATTTCATTTTGAAGATTATTCTAAGTTTTATTTCTAAAGCTGTTATAAAGGATGTGAATGGATTGTGTAGATATAGGTGTACTGGATGACCAAAAGTCCTTTCTGGCCGCATTCTATGGAACAATTATCTGCATTTACTGAATTCCTGTCCAACCAGTAATGCCTCCATTAACTTTATATTTGAAGTGGAAGTGGACAACCGTCTCTCCTTTTTGGACTTTCTCTTGATCAGAGACCCAGTTACTCAGTCTATTCAACACTCAGTCTATAGGAAGCCTACAGCGAATTCTTCTGTTATCCCCAGCAATTCAGCTCATCCAATGAGTTATAAACTCTCTGTTATTAGGTTTTTGGTAAAAAGAGCTATTACACATTCATCTAGCCTGAGACTTCGCAGGACAGAACTTACAAAAATCAAAGAGATCACCAGACTACATGGCTATGATGACATTATTGTTGACCGTCTTTTAGGAAACCTACTTAACTCTTCTGCATCTACCCTCCAACGGGAGCATCGTGGACCCACCTTTATTGGGTCCATCTGTTACTACCCTGCACTAATGTCTATCTTGTCTAATATATGCAAGTGTTATGAACTGGCATTCGGTGTTAAAACTTCGAACATCCTATCAATCACTAAAAACGATAGATTCCATTAACCCTAGTGAACAACATGGAATTTACAGTATTCCCATGCGAGCCGTGGACAACAATGTTCCATCTAAACAGTATATCGGCTCCACTTGCTGCTCCTTGCAGACTCTCCTGTCGGATCATGTTTACAGTGTGTGGATGGGGGCCACAAACACAGCCCTAACCTGTTTAACCCACAGTGGGACTCATTATCCTGTATGGGATGAAGCTCTTACATTAACAACCCCAACAAGCAAGTCATCACTACTCCTGGCGGAGAGCTTGCGCATTTACTCTCAAATACATCTCTGCTGTAATGGCTCTCTACCTTGTGATATTCCACAACCTTGGAAATATTTATTTCCAAGTGATTTAACACAACAGCCAGAGTGACACTTCTCAAGAGAAACTGTATTCACTATATTTGCAATCGTCATTTTTCCTCCTGTAGACCTGCCTCCCATTGAGTAATCTTTAATGTCTATTTACGTCATTCCCATTCTGCGCATTGGGTATATTTAAGGGGGTTAGCACAACGTATTATATAAGTTTAGTCTGAGGATGGGACCATAGTGCGTTCCCGAAAGATCTTGCAGCATTTTTAACTTGTATATACTTCTTTTGGCTTTTAGTAAAGTTTGTCATGTACTCGTAGGGAGTTTTTTACTGTAACTAAGAGTTTAATCGTGTATCGACGGTTTGGTTTTATTGACGTAGTCCTTACAGGGTTTCAGTTTCTAGTGGTGATCACACAATTGTGTACTCCGGTCAAAATAACACCTCATGGATACCTAAATTCATCTCGAGGTTTTGTCTCCTCTCAGGACCTCGTTGAGTGTACTGAGGAGGAACTACTTGAAGAACTGAGGAGTCAACACGTTACGGGTGTGCGGCGTATTCTCTTTAGGCGGAATGGGCAGTCTGTCCCATCCCGCAACATCATTTTAACTTTTGATAGCCCTTCCCTGCCTACGTCCATCAAGGCAGGGTATCTTCACCTTGAGATACGCCCGTACATCCCTAACCCTTTGAGATGTTTTAGGTGTCAGTCTTACGGCCATTCTCAGCAGTCTTGCAGGAGCAATCCTAGGTGTGGACGCTGTGGTGCCACAGAACATCCTTTACCAGAATGTGTGGCCGAGGCAGAGTTTTGTGTGAACTGCAAGGGTTCACACACAGCATCAGCCAAAGATTGTCCCAAGTGGAAGGAGGAGAAAGAGATACAAAGGCTGAAAACGGTTGAAAATATTTCATATCCTGAGGCCACAAGGAGAGTAGTTCCTGTTACTTCTGATCGGCGATCATATGCATCGGTGGTGGTTGCCAAATCTACGGTTGCTATTCAAACCGACATTCAGATCCCTGTTAAATGTCCCTACAAGCTGGACGATATCATCGCAGCCGGACTGGAGGCACTCCAGTCTCGAGCTAGGGGTCTGAAAGCGCCACCCACCACTTCGCTGAAGCAGACTCATCCCACCACCAGCAAGGGAACTCAGGCCACTTCTTCTAACAAAAAAAAAAAAAAAAAAAAACAAAGCTCAGGATAAGAAAAGCATTTCTTCTCCTCCAAAATCTCAGCAAACGACTCAACGTCGTATGCCTCCCGTTAAGACACTTGGGACAAAGCATGCTCCCATCTTGGCCCCTGGTCACACGCCTCCAGATCTGGGAGAATCCCCATCAGAGGTGATGGAGCCCGACTCTGTTTGATCATTTTCATTTCACTTTTAACCATGGCTTCAATCATTCAGTGGAACTGTCGAGGTTTTCGGACGAGTTTTGATGAAGTGAAACATCTGCTTTCATTTTACTCTCCGGTGTGCCTTTGTCTACAGGAGACTAAGCTTAAACCATCAGACCTGCTTTCAGTTTGAGGCTACAGTGCGTATCGGACAGATAATGCATCGGGAGACATCGCCTGTGGGGGAGTCGCTATTCCTATCCCTCACAGTGTTCCGGTGTCTTCCGCTGCGATATCAACAACTTTGCAGGCCGTGGCGGTTCGAATATCTGTGCCTGTGCCTCTTACCGTCTGCAGTGTCTATCTGCCGCCGGACGAGAACGTGAGCGTCTCTGTTCTGGAGAGCTTGGTTGATCAGCTGCCTTCACCCTTTCTTCTTTTGGGTGACTTCAAAGCCCATCATCATTTGTGGGGTAGTGTCAGCATCAGCACGAGAGGTCGTCGCATAGAGTCTCTTCTGTCCTCGGCCTCTCTGTGCCTTTTAACACCAGTGCTGACACGTACTTCCATGAGCCGACAAGATCCTTCAGTGCAATCGATTTGACCTTGGGATCACCATCGATTATTGCTGATTGGTCGTGGACGGTGTGTAATGACCTCCACGGGAGCTACCACTTTCCGATTTTGCTCTCGCATCATGCGAACATGTCATCATCTGCCTCCCGCCCTCCTCGGTGGAGAATGGAGCGTGCGAGATGGGAGGTCTTCACACCGTCAGCATTGATATCTTCTGCAATGGTGACCCAAGAGTCAATCGACGCAGCGGTTTTTGAAGTCACAAATTGTATTCTTCAGGCAGCTGATCTTTCTATACCAAAAACATCTACCACACTCTCCAGAAGTCCGAAGCCTTGGTGGACCCCTGAATGCGCAGCGGCTAGGAGAGCTCAACATAAGGCCTGGTCTAAGTTTCGGCATTATCCAACCGATGCCAACCTCGTTACATTCAAACAAGCAAAATCCTATGCTCGGTTGGTGCGTCGATGTAGCAAGAGGGAGTCTTGGATCCATTATGTTTCATCTCTCACTTCACGTGCCAGTTCGAAAAGTGTGTGGGACAAGATTCGTAAGATCTGGGGTAACTACAGCTCTCACCAGATCTCCATTCTCGAGAGTAACAGCTGCACATATGCTGAAGTCGGGGAGATTGCTGACTGTTTGGGGGAGGCGTTTGCCTCCGTGTCGAGTGACCTGGCATATCCTTCCTCCTTTCTGAGGATTAAATCCACTGCAGAGCGCCAGAGAATCTTCTTTGCACCTTTTAACGACACTAGTTATAACTCCCCCTTCAGCATGGTTGAACTCAAGGTGGCTCTGCATCGGTCCGGCGCTACATCTGTCGGTCCCGATGGCATCCACTATGACATGCTCTGTCATCTCTCGCAGTCGTCTCTCAAGAATCTCTTAATCTTGTTTAATCGTATTTGGTCGGATGACAGTTTCCCGGAATCTTGGCGAAAAGCTTTTGTTCTGCCTTTTCCCAAACCTGGCAAGGATCCCAAGTCTCCCTCTAGTTATTGTCCAATTGCTCTCACTAGCTGTCTGTGTAAAGTTCTTGAACGCATGGTTAATTCCCGGTTAGTTCATTTTTTAGAATATCATCAAGTACTTTCACCATCACAAAGCGGCTTTCGCCGTCATCGTTCACCTCACGATCCTCTCCTGCACCTTGAGACATCTGTGCACGAGGCATTCGTGCGCAGGCAGCACCTGGTTTCTGTATATTTTGACATTGAGAAAGCCTATGATTGAGCGTGGCGGCACAGTATTATCCGTGACCTCCACGCATGCGGGTTGCGAGGAAATCTTCCAACCTTCATTGTAAATTTTCTTCGCAATCGGGTGTTCCAAGTGCGCCTGGGTACGACGCTCCCGGCACTGTTCCATCAAGAACAAGGTGTTCCTCAAGGTTGCATTTTATCTGTCATGTTGTTCATCCTCCACATTAATTGTCTCTTCACAAATCTTCCTCCTGCGGTTTCGGCTACTGTTTATGTTGATGACTTGCACATTTTCTGCTCATCATCAAGCATGCATTTTATTGAAAGGCAGTTGCAGTCTGCAATTAACCAGATCTTTAAAGCACCGAATAGCAATGGTTTCGTTCTTTCTCCCGACAAGACAGCGTGTGTCCATTTCTGCCGGAGGCGTGGCCTCCATCTTGACCCAGAGCTGTATTTAGACCGTGCAGCCATACCAGTTTGCCGGTGACCAAGTTCCTTGGTCTGACCGTCGACCGTGCGCTTACGTTCCGTGCGCACGTTCGGCGGCTCAAGATTTCCTGTCTGCGGGCTCTATCTATTCTTAAGATCCTTTCGAGAGTCTCATGGGGCGCAGACAGGATGTCTTTGTTTCGAATTTACCATTTATTAGTACGGTCAAAACTGGATTATGGTTGTATCGTGTATGGCTCTGCTCGTCGTTCCGTTCTCCGGCCGTTGGACACTATTCATCATCAAGCACTGCGTGTTTGTTCGAGAGCATTTCGAACATCTCCGATTCCCAGGCTTTACTCTGACACGAACGAACCATCGCTTGAATTACGCCGTCTGCAGCTGTCTGTTCAATTCTACTTGAAACTTAGATTTCTTCCAGACCATCCTTTATACGATGCAGTTTTTCATCTCCAGCATGCTCGTTTACTCGAAAACCGGCCCTCTTGCATTTCAACCTTCGGTCTTCGTATGGCGGCCGTAGCCCGTGATGTAGGGCTCGACTTGTCACTTGTTGGAGAGACCAGGGGCTTTGGGGATCATCCATGGCACCCACTTGGTGTCATGGTTGATACCACCTTTACATCTTTCAATAAATCCTCAACCCCTGCATCAGTGTACCAGCAGCTCTTCGCTGAGCACCGTGCCCTCAATTCTGACTACACTCCCATTTTCACTGATGGCTCCAAGATGCATGGAGTCATTGGATCTGCGGCTGTCTGTGTAGATGACGTTTCAGTAGCGCAGATCCCAGCTTAGGCCACAGTGTTTTCGGTGGAGATGCATGCTGTGTATCTCGCCCTTCTCCATGTTCAGTCAGGTTCTCATCATCGTGCTATGGTCTATACGGATTCCTTAAGTGTCCTGCAGTCTTTATCATCTGCAGATTGCCGTGACCATCCTGTTCTCTTGGATGTGAGACAGTTACTTCGTTGTTTGCTCAGAGCCGATCTTCGTGTTCAGTTTTGCTGGATTCCTGGGCATGTTGGAATCTCGGGTAACGAGTGTGCTGATGCGGCTGCTAGATCTGCTTCCTCTTTGGTCATTACACCCTTGCCACTATTTCACCGGGATTTCCGCTCACTTGTTCACGACTGTATCAAGCGAACGTGGCAGGGTCTGTGGGACCAGGAGGTGAAAAATAAACTGCATCGTATTAAACCTATTCTTGGAATCTGGAAATCCTCATTTCGTCGGAACCGCAGGGAGGAAGTGGTGCTTGCTCGTCTCCGCATTGGGCATTGTCGTTTCACTCACCGCTTTTGCTATGTGGCAACACTGCGCCGATGTGAGAGACGTGCAATTGCCGACTCACCGTCACCCGTCTTCTGTGTAGCTGTGTTCGTTTTCGTGATGTACGTTTTCATTTCTTTCATTCTCATTTGTTGACCGAGGACGCCGCTACACTGCAGCTGCTCCTCAATGACCACTGTAATACTGTTGCCGTGTTTTCATTTTTTAAAGAAATTGACTATTTTAAACGTATCTAGATTTTAGCCTTATCATCATCATCCTCATTTCTCAGTTTTACTGAATCAGCTAGATTTTAATCATTGTATCATGTTTTTAATACTGTTTGTTTCATTGTCTTTTTTAGCCCTTCCATCATTCTCATTCTTCAGTTTTAGTTGATCAGCCAGATTTTAAGCCTTTTACCACGTTTTTAATACTGTTTGTTTGTCTTGTGTCTGGCGCTCTTTGGCCAAACATGGCCCTTGCGCCATAAAAATTGACCAACCAACCAACCAACACAATTGTGTGAGCTTAACAATCTACCTTAATAGCACCTTTGCTTGAGTATACCCTTGGTGCTGTGTAAGACTGCCACTAAACATTCAAGTTCTTGCCATGATCATTATAGCATTGTCCTAGTTGATGTTCACAAACACTGGTGTGATACAAGTCTTGAGCTTTGTTTCAGAGGTGTCTGGTAAACATACTCTTTGATAGAGCTCCATAGAAAGAAGTCCAACTCGGTGATGTTTGGGGACCAGGGTGGTCATAGGAGTGGGGAAATCCATCTTCCTAGAAGCTTATAGATTGAAAAGTTCCCCATGGTGGAGAATTTATCTTATGCTTGGATGTTTAATTGCATGATTGCAGGTCTACAAATTGAGAATTGAGGAACCAAAAAAAAGGGGGGGGAGGGAGGGGGAGGGAGGGGGGGGAGAGAGAGTGTTGAAGTATGTTGCATGTCTAAGAAATTATTTACATTCATCATGGGTACTAAAACAAAAGTGGTTCAGTGGCTCCATCATGTATCAACCCACACCTAACATTTGCCAGAGAACTTTATGCAATGGTATTCAATAAAGCCAAATCTTGAAATTAAATATATATATTTTCTTTAGTTTTTCACTCATTAGTTGTAGTTCAGGTTCATAGACTTTGAGCTTCATTTATAGCTGGCCACCCTCAGTTCTCCTTTAAAATTTGGGTTCCTTATTTTTCCCTGCACATGCTTAGAGACATCCTAGTCTCCCTTCTAAAAACCTCAACCCCCTCTCTCACTGTCTGTATCCTTCAAGTGACAACAACTTTGGAACTTCTGTTCTCAGACCCACTTTTTTTCCTAGCTGGGAGACATTGACTGCAGTGCAACTGAAAGTCCTAATTTTTCTCCCTCAGCAAACATACAATGCCTTCCCTCATAACAAATTTTTCCTGTTGGAACAACTTTTTCCCTTGAGCCAAGACACCATGAAAAAACAGTTTCAATTTTATGTCATGAACTATTGCCTAATATATGCTGAATTCTGACCCTCAAAGAATCTCAATGAACACCCAGACTAATTAGAGAGAATCACTGGCACCCTAAGAAACAATGAAATACCTGTCTCTAAAAAAAAAAAAATTCCGCATATTTCCAGCATTCAAACAGTATTAAAATGAAAGTTCTTAATTATTAAAGCATCATTAACTGAAAGTTTCTAAGTATTTACAAGATATTAAAATTTCATAAAATTAACATTATTATCCACCAGACTGTTTATCTGCCCAAAATATGAACTCCTTGAATTTTAAGTAAATATGGGTTTTTCATAGGAATATATGATTCTTCATGCACTTTTCAAATTTTTGGGCAGTGCCCATCATCATTGATGTGATTCTTTTTGGTTTCGCAGTGGTTTTGTCGTAACATCACTGAAGTACCACTGTACCTTTAATTTACAGAACGCTATTCTAAAACATAACTTTATTATCAAAACAGAAGATGAAACACGGTGAGCTCTTTGCTCACAATTCTACATGACCTCTCTTTTTCGAGACAAATCCCAGAATGCCACGCTATTACGTCATACACGGAGCATCTGCATT
The DNA here is from genome assembly GCA_039090855.1 of Macrothele yani. NCBI lineage: Eukaryota > Metazoa > Arthropoda > Arachnida > Araneae > Macrothelidae > Macrothele > Macrothele yani. Next base: position 113,402,877 of record CM076997.1, on the reverse strand, counting down.
GCGATGCGCATCTGGTGCCATCTGTTAAGCATAAATATATGTAAAAGACATTGAGAATTACAAAATATATGCAAAAAATCCCCCTCTAATTCTCAATTTGTTGTCACTTGCAACAGTTCTAAGTGTTCATAAAACTTATATCACATTTAAGAGTCTTAGGTAATTTTCAAGTTTCGATTTACTCAGTCTTAGAAAGTCTGAAAGGTTTTTATCTGTAGTCACATACTGAAGACACAATGCATTATTTTTGAGTTTCTCATTTATGAAACTTACCTGTCTTATCATATTATTTGATTTATGTGATGTGCATCCACTATTTCCAGAGAAAATTGCTGACTGGTTGTCACAATGTATAATCAAATTTTGGTCTCTCCTTCCAGTGAGTTCTTCCACAAAAAACTGTAAAAATGTCCCAGTCTTGATGGCCTTGAAGACTGCTGTTATTTCTGCATCACATGTCAAAAGTGAAACTGTGGTTTGAGTCCTAGTAGGTATAGGTACCCACTTACTGATCTTTGCCCATTTTGCTTCCCACATCTCCATGATGAATCACTGTAGCATTCCAGTTTTTGATCACCTTGGGTAAATACCAAACAGTAGCATTTTGTCCCTTTTAGGTATCTTAGAACACGCTTGACTGCTTGCATATGTATTTCTCTTGGATCCTTAGTAAATTTTGATGGAACTGTTATTGGATAAGCTAAATCTGATCTTGTTTTTGTAGCTAGATACATAAATGATTCCAAAAGTTCTTGGTACCTTTTAACATCACATCCTTTTGATTCTTCATATTTCTCCAAGTCTTGATTTATGTCAAGTGGTGTTGTTACAGGATTGCAGTTTTCCATACTATATCTTTTTAGAATTTCTTCGATAAAGATTTGTTGTTTAATAGTGATCTGTCCTTCCTTCCTTCTGAATGATTTACATCCCTAGAACATTGCTAGTATCATCACTTTCTTCTAGCTTGAATCTTCTGCTGATTTTTTTAGTTACCTCTTTTCATATTTCATTATCTGTACTAATAATAATCATGTCATCTACATGTAAACTTAAAAATAATTTTGAGTTGCTCTTATCGTAGCTGAAAGTACATTGGTCAGATTAAAATTTTTTAAATCTACATTTTAGCGGATAGTTTCGAATAGTCTGGAACCATAGTCTTCCACTGTGTTTTAGCCCATATAATGCTTTGTTTAATTTGCACACTGGCCTTTTGTTTACCTGTGTACTTTCAAACCCAGGAGGTTGTTCCATGTATATGCTATCCTCTAATTTTGCATACAAAAAAGCAGTTTCTACATCATAATGGTATATTTGCCATTTTCTCATAGCTGCAAAAGCAATTAAGCATCAAAAACTGTCTGCTTTCATTACTGGTGAAAATGTTTCATTGTAGTCTTGCCCAAACCTTTGAGAACATCCTAGTGCAGTAAGCCTTGCCTTGTATATTTTGTTTCCTGATTTTTTTCTTTTTCTTAGTGAATACCCATTTACATCTTATAGGCTTTTTACACCTTCAGGTAACTTTACTATGTCTTTCCCATACTTCATGAGCCTTGAGATAATTTATTTCTCTCTCCATTGCTTCTTCCCACATGTCTGCATCAGACAATTGCATGGCCTCTTCAAATGATTTTGGTATGCTGCACTGACTTTAATTTTTAAAAATTTCATCATGAGGATTGTAATCCGGATCTTTTCCCGTGTCATCTTCATCTAAAGATTCATAATAGTTTTTAAGTCTTGCTTTTGAGGGTTTAGATATGGTCTTTCCTGTTCTACAGCAATTATTTGAGGTTCATTTTTACTTTCTTCAGTGATTTCCAATTGTGGTTCATAGATGATTTGCTGATCTTGCTCATTTACATCATCATCAAGCACCTCTTGAAAATTTCCTTCATTTCCACTAAAGTCTAACATTTCACAATCTTGGATTTTAAATTTTTCTGTTTCTAACATTTCACTTCCTTTCTTATTTTCCAAGAATTTTACATCTCTAGATTCTACAATAGTATTTTTACTGGATCATAGATACGATATGCTTTCCGATTACTTGATTACGCTATAAAAATTCTGGCGGTTGTTTTGGGTTCGAGTTTTCCTCTTTCATGCTTTGGAATCCAGTAGTAAGTTGTACATCCAAAGATTCGAATATGACCCACAGTAGGTTTTTTTTCCTAAAAAATTTTCTTCTGGAGTTACTGTGTCATTTTTCTTCACAGGTGTCCTATTTTTTATGTAGGTGAAAGTGTTAGTTGCTTCTGCCCAAAATTTCATTGGGAGTTTTGAGTCTATCAGTAATGCTTTGGTACCTTCAATTAGTGATCTGTTGGCTCTTTCACAAATACCATTCTGTTGTGGTGTGTAGACTGTACTCAACTGATGCTGTATACCCTTTGCCCTAAAATATTCTACAGCCTTTTTAGAAAGAAATTCAGAACTATTGTCAGATCTTATTCTTCTTACTTCTTTATTCATGGTGTTTTCAATTTGTTGAATAAAAGTAGATAATTTCTTTAGTGTTTCATTTTTGTTCCTTAAAAATTGTGTAAATATTTTTCTGGAATAATCATCTATAATAGTTAATATATAACTTGCACCTCCAATTGACTTTTCACAAATTGGACCAATTAAATCAATAGGCAAAAGGTCAAGTGGTTTAGTTGATTGAATTTCTTGCACACTTTTAAATGGTTTTCTGGAATACTTAGCTTGAATACAAGTTTCACAAGATCCAATATTTGTAATTTCCCCATCAAGTCTGTGGACCATGGAATGTGTTTTCATTTGTTTTATGTATGTTTCATTTATATGTCCAAGTCGTTCATACCAATTTTCCATGTAATTTCTCCTGCTTTCATAATTACAGATTTATTACTCACATCACCTTCACAGTTAACTACAAAAAAGCCATTTAGTGTACTAGCATTTAATAGGTTTTCCCCATTTTCCATAATATGTCCACCATTTGAGTCGAAAACTACTACTTGGTTATCTTCGATCAATTTATTTACAGATATCAAGTTTTCTAAAAGCTGAGGAACATATAAAACATCCTTCATTAATAGGGTTTTATTGTATTCAGTTTTTAATTCTACACTGCCCATAGTCTGTGTATGTATAATCGAATTGTCTGCCAGTTTTATTAACCCATTATCTTTCCTTGCATTGGTTATGCACCTTGAATTTGATGTCATATGTGATGTAGCCCCACTGTCCAGAATCCATTCATTTTCTGAATATTTTTCTGGTTTTTCTGTCTTGACTATCAGAACTGTTTGACCTTTATTTGTTACATCATTTATAACATTTGCCCTTTGATGCCTTGGATAAAACCTCACCCTGTGAGAATGTTGAATATCAGCTTTTCTTTTTTCACTTCCATTCCTTTTGTTCTCTGGATTGTGCCAACACTCAGCAGCTTTATGATTAGGCTTAGAGCAAATATGGCATAATTTTCCTTAAATTTACATTTTGTCTGAGATAGTATGAAAGCCTTTCTCTATAATTTACTTTATATGCAGAAGAATCATGTGCATTTAGGGTATGCTCATTTCTTTCATGATGAGCCTTAAAAATTGTATTTACATTGATCAGCCATCATAGCACCTTCAAAATTATCAAATTGCATTGCTATTAGGTTATATTTACTTGGTAAACCTCTAATTAGAACAGCAATAAATTCCTGATCATCAATATCTGCCCCTAATATTCGTGCCGTTTCGAGCAGTTTTTCAGCTCTTAATAAATAATCCTGCCAATTTTCATTCGCTACCATTGAAATTCTAGAAACATTATTTCTAGCTTCTACCATTTTGCGTTTCGAATCGCCTTCATAACACGTATGTAGAGATTGCAACTTGTGTGTCTGACATAGAACATGTTATAATTCCTTTTGCCTGAGCTTCCCTCCTTTTCCATACAGCCTTTTCAGCTACGTCCTTTGGTGAATCTTCAGTTAAAACACTAAGTCCTTCCCTTCCAAAATACATAACATTCTATATTTCCATGATGAAAATTTTTTTCCATCAAATTTCGGAGTTGTGTGTTTTCCATCATAATTTATTTCTATAGTGTAAAGCAATGCTTTTTTGTGTTTTCCACTCAGCGAAAAAATTGTAACATACATTCTTACCTTTTTAGAACGTTATCCTCGGTTGCCTAACACAACTAGCAGCACTCAATGCTAATAAAATGTAAACATGCCAGAAAGTTGAGCTTCTTTTCGAACAAGGTAAAGATGATGGGCTTCAGGCTTTGCGTTCCAAATAGTTTACGCTTCTGGGCACCATAACCATCTGATGTGATTCTTTTTGGTTTCGCAGTGGTTTTGTCGTAATATCACTAAAGTGCTACTTTACCTTTAATTTGCAGAACACTATTCTAAAACATAACTTTATTATCAAAACAGAAGATGAAACATGATGAGCTCTTCGCTTACAATTCTACATGACCTCTCTTGTTCGAGGCAAATCCCAGAATGTAACCCTATTACATCATGCACGGAGCGTCTGCATTGCGATGCGCATCTGGTGCCATCTGTTAAGCAAAAATATACATAAAAGACATTGAGAATTACAAAATATATACAACAATCATGACTTAGGTGTTACCATTGTTGGGATAAATCAAACCCTACTGATAATTTAATTTAAATTCCTCTTCTTCTTTCCATTCCGAACTTTCTCGTATTTTTCTTTAAAAAAATGCTGTTTGTGTGGCAGTACTTCTACAGAGTCCCAGATATAAAGTGATTTGGGACTTTAAATCAAGAGATTTTAATAATTTCCCCATTGTTTGGAGATATTTCTGTTTTTCATAAAAATATCATTGGATGTATGAATGCAAATATTTTAGCAAATAACTGCACTTGACTATTAGGAAATTTTCACTTAGTAAAAGTAATGCTGTTTCTGTTTCTGAATACAGAAATTTTGAAAGATACATGAGGATTCCTGTAATCCACGTAATTGCCAATTTCTTACAAACACAAGAACACATGCACATAAAATATTAAGATTTGTACTTAGAATTTTAGCTCCAAAAACAATTTTGCTCCTGCAGCCCAAACTTTTAATTTTTCTAATTTACCAAAGCCAAATTTGCCAAATTTTTTCTAATTTACTACTGTGGCAAAATTTAAACAGAAGTAGTGAGGTGGGAGAGAGTGGAATTGGAAACATCCATAACCAAAGGAGACAGAGGAAGCTAGATAAGCAATTTTACACATGCAAATTTTCCTAATTTCTCACCCTGACCCTTCGTCAAAATTTGAACAGAAATAGTGAGGTGAGAGAAAGTGGAATTAGAAACATCCATAAATAAATAGTGGAAGCTGGCGACTGTTTATAGCCCATGAAGTTGCTCACTGTGGTCGTTAAACCCACAATAATAATAAAAAACAACAACAATGAAAGCTGCAGGTGTGATTTTGCACATGCCAAAATGTTATAATTTTGCACCTTTTCCTTGTGTCAAAATCTGAACAGGAGTGAAATGAGAGGGAGCAGAAGTGAAAATATCCATAAACAAAGGGAACAGTGAAATCTACAGACACACCATAGCTCCCTGCAGGAGCTCCAAGTTATAAAAAATTGCCAGATAAAGGATCGGCATGCTGACTAAAGAAAACAAACAGAAGCAGTGAGGTGAGATATGTTTGTTTCATTTAGTCATAGTAGTAATAAAATTACAAACAAGTATTTTAAAAAAGCACTCATATGTGTTTTGTTAAAGTATAAGTTTCAGTGCATATAGACATCTCATAATGTTGTGTGTGATGATTTTTTAAATTATTATTATAGTTTTGAAGATAATCATCCACTAATGCAAATTGTTTGTTTAGGTTGAAACTGCTAAAAACATTAAGTTCATCCATACTGGGTAAAGTAGATTGTCACTTTTTTTATTTAGAAAGGCTGATGTAGTCTGAATAACTTCTTGTTTCTTTGTAGAATGAAGGCTGACCTGTTTAGAAAAATCTTAATTGAGTCCAGCAAAGTGTTTTCTTATAGAAAGTGAATATTAATGAACTTTGTTATAACCTTGACTAGCTATTTAAAAAGATGCTTATCTAGTTTTCAGGAAACCAGCATATTTTTCTCCAGTATTGCCAGTTGTCTCATACTACTCTATTTTTTGTGAAATGACTATTTTTTGTTTATTTGTTAAAAGCACATACACACACAAAATCTGAGTAAGGAGCTTTGTACAAATGTAAATATATTTTATAAACATTACGGATGTAGCGATTCTGAAACAAAACTGATACCACAATGAAGTTCCAAGTATCTGATGATTGAGATGCTCAAATGAAAATCTGTAGATGTGGGGATGATTGAGATGCTCAAATGAAAATCTGTAGATGTGGGTTTGATTAACATGCTCAAACAGAAATTGGGAGATGTAGGTTTGGTTTCCTCTCGGGTGATGTAATTTTAAACATTTTGGATGTAATGTTACATGGTGAACAGTAAGCAAAGCAATGGCTATTCTATTTTGTCACTTAAAAATTCCTGTAGTTGTTCCATGTATTTGTGAAGGATATTTCTTCCACATTCCCCATTCTAAATGGTGTTATTTTAAAAACAGAAACACTAACAGAAGCAACATATGATAATGCAACATGTCCTAGCATTGTATTTAAAATCTCTTTTCAAAAGTCTGAAAAGATTAAGCAATTGGGAGAACCATAATTAATTACCCATCTTTATAGCAACACTAGCAGGGGTACCTGGTATATCCCGGGTAGCTGTTACTATTCGTGGAATCTCCAATTTCAGCAGGTGAAAGTTAATGAATGAAAAAGATATTCCTGATGGGTTCCATTTCAACTCAGGCAGGGTCGTACCATCATGTTCTCAGATTTCTCTAAAAAAATTAAGGGGTGTTCCTTGACTAAAATAAGGAGACCCATATTTTTTCTTTCGGCAAGAAAAAATTTTCCCTTCGAGAAAAGAGGGTTTCAAATCTAGCACCGTCAAACAAGCTCTCTAGAAAACGGTTATTTTTCCTAACTTCAGCGAGTCATTGCAGCAGAGTTAAAAAAGATATCGTGTTCCTGTATTTTTTTACATTGTGTGTATAACATATAATAATATATGGTGCTAATATTTGCTACACATCGTATGATTAAAATTTAAAAAAATCGTAAACTTTGTGATTTTTAAAAAAATTGAATTTTTTAAGTTTTTTTTTAAACAGGTTTGGATGGAGTTTTTTTCTATATTCGTTTTTTTCGTTAAAGATATACAAATGTGCACTTTATTTGTAATTTTTTGTGTGTCTGTGAAACTGCTAGTTTCCGCGTTTCGGCAGCGTTAAAAACAGCCGATTTTGAAAAATCTCTAACTTTGCCAACGATTTTCTCAAAAAGGCCATTTTTTAAAATTCTGAAAATTAAATCCCTGTTTCATTATCAACAGGAGAATATCTGTGTAAATTTTCACGGACCTAAAACGCCCGTTTCCGAGTTACACGCGTTTGAATTCGGTTTGAAAGCCTACGATTTCCCGTGTTCTAAAGGCGCCATTTTGCAAAATCTCAAGCGCAAAGTACGTACGTTATCTCTCCCCCGAATCAAAGCTTTAGATATTCTTTGCTCGAATGATGGAATGAGAGCATTGAGTCAGCTGGCCCTGGTTGGATACATCCACCTCACCCTTCCCCGAGTGATGACATGCCTATAAAACTGTCGGGGGGGGGGGGGTAACAAATACATAAAGAAAATTCTTGCTGCTCCACTAACAAAGTTGAGTTGCGAAAGACAGCAGCAGTTGTTTGTTTACGTATATACTTAAACATCGCATAAAAAGACTATGAAAGAGTAGAAAACTGTTGTGAAATAATTTTAAGAAAAGAGTGCAGGCACGTGTACTGTAAGTTAATTTTCGATGGCTGAACACCCTTGAGTTTTTCTGGGAGTTGCTAATTGTAGGCTACTGTCAGAAGAGCAGTTGCTGTCTTGTTATAGTTGCTAAAGTTAACCTCAGTTTTTCGTAATAGTAAAATATTCGCTCAGGAGAGTTTTGTCCTCTGCGAACGGGGGAGAAGGTGCGCTCTTGACCTCGCTGCTGGGGGGTTGATAGCGCTGGTCGCTACCGAAACTCTGCTTACGTCCTCTCCAAAACGTAATGGCAATTGTCTAATCTACTAAATAAATAAAAATTAACACATACGCGTGCATGCTTATTCATAAAATGTAAATTGAGTATATTTCCTGTTCAATCAACTGATTTTACAAGTAGAATACATATACAACTTATGCACTTATAATGATGTAAAATTTTTATCTATTTAAAACATATTCAAAGATTTCAATTTTTTTAATGAGGGGGGGGGGATTGTGTTCTTAGTGATTTCCACCTTTGGGCCAGGATAAACCATGCACTGCCCATGGTTTCTGTTCCCTTAGAAGATAATCCTGGATCGATGGGAGACCAGCGGAGTTTTGACACCCCCTTTCCTCTCACGTAGTGGTGAGGTGTCTCAAAGCTAGGTAGCTTTCAAAAATGTTTCAACTTAGTTGGCTGGTAACAAGAGAGGGATTCCATTTCAACTCTGGCAGGGTCGTACCATCACGGTCTCAGATTTCTCTAAAAAAATTAAGGTGTTTCTTGATTAAAATAAGGAGACCCATATCTTTTCTTTCGGCAAGAAAAAAAATTTCCCTTTGAGACAGAGGTTTTCAAATCTTCCACCGTCAAACAAGCTCTCTAAAAAACGGTTATTTTTCCTAACTTCAGCGAGTCATTGCAGCAGAATTAAAGATATTTTGTTCTGGTATTTTTTATTACATTGTGTGTATAACGTATAATAATGCGTGATGCTAATCTTTTTACACATTGTATGATTAAAATTTTAAAAAAATCGTAAACTTCGATTTTTAAAAAAAATTGAAATTTTTAAGATTTTTTTTAACTGGTTCAAATGGAGTTTTTTTTTCTATACTCGTTTTTTTGTTAAAGACATACAAATGTGCACTTTATTTGCAATTTTTTATGTGTCTGTGAAACTGCTAGTTTCCGGTAGCGTTAAAAACAGCCGATTTTTGAAAAAATCTCCAACTTTGCCAACGATTTTCTCAAAAAAGCCCCTTTTTAAAATTCAGAAAATTAAATCCCTGTTTTATTATCAACAGGAGAATATCTGTGTAAATTTTCCCGGACCTAAAACCGCCCGTTTCTGAGTTAGACGCGTTTGAATTTGATTTGAAAACCTACGATTTCTCCGTGTTCTAAAGGCGCCATTTTGGAAAAATCTAAGGCGCAAAGTACGTATTCTCTTACTCGAATGAGAGTGTTGGATCCGTCCATCTGACCCTACCCTGAGCGATAACATGCCTAAAAAACGGTCTTGGAAAAAAAAATATCAAATCTATATATATAGAGAATTGAATGTATGTCAATTTAGAACCATCAAACTTGGTATACTATCTCATGGTACCCTAACTTAGACCGTAGACGGTTTTTGGAAGGGGGGAGCCCGGGTCAAAGGGCCCCACGCAAAATTTCCGTAGTAAAATCTAGTTTTCAATTTAGAACCATCAAATTTGGTATACTTTTCTTGGCACCCTAACTTTGACTAGACGGTTTTGGGAAGGGGTCGGAACCTGGGGTCAAGCCCCCACCCCTACAAAATTTTCGTAAAATATTTTACAAAGTTAGGGTGCCAAGAAAAAGTATACCAAATTTGATGGTTCTAAATTGAAAACCAGATTTTACGGAAATTTTGCGTGGGGCCCTTTGACCACGGGCTCCCACACACGCAGGGCTCTACCCCCCTTCCAAAAACCATCTACGGTCTCAGTTAGGGCACTATAGTTTACAAGTATATTTTACGGAAATTTTGTGTGGGGGCCCTTTGACCCAGGGCTCCGACCCCTTCCAAAAACAGTCTGCGGTCTAAGATTTGTATGTCTTTCCAAATTTGGTGGTTCTAAATTGAAAACTAGATTTTATGGAAGTTTTGTGTGGAGCCCCATTGACCCCGGGCTCCAACCCCTTCCAAAAACCGTCTACGGTTTAAGTTAGGGTACCATGAGATAGTATACCAAGTTTGGTGGTTCTAAATTGAAAACTGTAAATTTGTTTAGCAGACATACATTCAATTCTATATATATAGATTTGTTTTGTTTTTCCAAGACCGTTTTTTAGGCATGTTATCGCCCAGGGTAGGGTCAGGTGGACGGATCCAACGCTCTCACATTCGGGTAAGAGAGTGCGTACTTTGCGCCTGAGATTTTTCCAAAATTGCGCCTTTAGAACACGGAGATATCGTAGGTTTTCAAATCAAATTCAAACGTTTTTAACTCGGAAACGGACGTTTTTAGGTCCGTGAAAATTTACACAGATATTCTCCTGTTGATAATAAAACAGGGATTTAATTTTCAGAATTTAAAAAAATAGGGCTTTTTTGAGAAAATCGTTGGCAAAGTTGGAGATTTTTCAAAATCGGCTGTTTTTTAACGCTGCAGAAACTAGCAGTTTCACAGACACATAAAAAATTGCAAATAAAGTGCACATTTGTATGTCTTTAACAAAAAAAACGAGTACAGAAAACAAAAACTCCATTTGAACCAGTTAAAAAAAATCTTAAAAATTTCAATTTTTTTAAATCAAAGTTTACGATTTTTTAAAAATTTTAATCATACGATGTGTAAAAAATATTAGCATCAAATATTATACATTATACACACAATGTAATAAAAAATACCAGAGCAAAAGATCTTTTTTAATTCTGCTGCAATGACTCGCTGAAGTTAGGAAAAATAACCGTTTTTTAGAGAGCTTGTTTGACGGTGGAAGATTTGAAACCCTCTGTCTCGAAGGGAAAATTTTTCTTGCCGAAAGAAAAGATATGGGTCCCCTTATTTTAATCAAGGAACACCCCCTTAATTTTTTTAGAGAAATATCAGACCGTGATGGTACGACCCTGCCAGAATTGAAATGGAATCCCTCTCTTATTACCAGCCAACTAAGTTGAAACATTTTTGAAAGCTACCTAGCTTTGAGACACCTCACCACCACGTGAGAGGAGGGGGGTGTCAAAACTCCGCTGGTCTATCGATCCAGGATTATCTTCTAAGGGAGCAGAAGACATGGGCAGTGCATGGTTTATCGTGGCCCAGGTGGAGATCACTACGAACACACTCCCTCCCCCTCCCTCTTTAAAAAAATTGAAATCTTTGAATATGTTTTAAATAGATAAAAATCTTTACACCATTATAAGCGCATTAGTTGTATATGAATTTTACTTGTAAAATCAGCTGATTGAACAGGAAATATACTCAACTTACATTTTATGAATAAGCATGCACGCGTATGTGTTAATTGTTATTTATTTAGTAGATTAGACAATTGCCATTACGTTTTGGAGTGGAGGTAAGCAGAGCTTCGGTAGCTACCAGCGCTATCAACCCAGCAGCGAGGTCAAGAGCATTGCACCTTCTCTCCCCCGTTCGCAGAGGACAAAACTCTCCTGAGCGAATATTTTACTATTACGAAAAACTGAGAAGTTAATTTTAGTAACTGCTCTTCTGACAGTAGCCTACAATTAGCAACTCCCAGAAAAACTCGAGGGTGTTTAGCCATCGAAAATTAACTTACAGTACACGTGCCTGCACTCTTTTTCTTAAAATTGTTTCACAATAGTTTTCTACTCTTTCATAGTCTTTTCTTATGCGATGTTTAAGTATATACGTAAACAAACAAACAAACAAACAAACAAACAAACAACTGCTGCTGTCTTTCGCAACTCAACTTTGTTAGTGGAGCAGCAAGAATTTTCTTTATGTATTTGTTACCCCCCCCCCCGACAGTTTTATAGGCATGTCATCACTGGGAAGGGTGAGGTGGATGTATCCAACCAGGGCCAGCTGACCCAATGCTCTCATTCCATCATTCGGGCAAAGAGATAACGTACGTACTTTGCGCTTGAGATTTTGCAAAATGGCGCCTTTAGAACACGGGAAATCGTAGGCTTTCAAACCGAATTCAAACGCGTCCAACTCAGGAAACAAGCGTTTTTAGGTCCGTGAAAATTTACACAGATATTCTCCTGTTGATAATGAAACAGGGATTTAATTTTCAGAATTTTAAAAAATGGCCTTTTTGAGAAAATCGTTGGCAAAGTTAGAGATTTTCAAAATCGGCTGTTTTTAACGCTGCCGAAACGCGGAAACTAGCAGTTTCACAGACACACAAAAAATTACAAATAAAGTGCACATTTGTATGTCTTTAACGAAAAAAACGAATATAGAAAAAACTCCATCCAAACCTGTTTAAAAAAAACTTAAAAAATTCAATTTTTTTTAAAATCACAAAGTTTACGATTTTTTTAAATTTTAATCATACGATGTGTAGCAAATATTAGCACCATATATTATTATATGTTATACACACAATGTAAAAAAATACAAGAACACGATATCTTTTTTAACTCTGCTGCAATGACTCGCTGAAGTTAGGAAAAATAACCGTTTTCTAGAGAGCTTGTTTGACGGTGCAAGATTTGAAACCCTCTATCTCGAAGGGAAAATTTTTTCCTGCCGAAAGAAAAATATGGGTCTCCTTATTTTAGTCAAGGAACACCCCTTAATTTTTTTAGAGAAATCTGAGACCATGATGGTACGACCCTGCCTGAGTTGAAATGGAACCCATCTCCTGTAATTTTTCAGTAAATTTATTTTAACTTATTGCTTTTTATCATATATTCATACAGCATTGCAAATGTCAAATGTCATCTAGCTGCTTAATTATTCACGTGCTATTTAGACAATCTATATTTTGAGGTAACTCACCTTTATTCCCTAAATCTTTTAGGAGGTTTTCGTCTCTACACATTTCCAACACGTATTTTTCTTATTTACATCGTGGTTCGAGGCCGCAAAAAAAAAAAAAAAAAAAAAACTTTTTCAACTCACGCAAACTTCACTCCCTTTCCTTCTGTTCCCTATGACCAAATTCAGATTCAAAATGATCTACCACAATTATACACAATTGAACTCCCTAAAACACATTAATCTAATTAAAACTTCAATCAATAAAAACCTATTTACACATTTACTAAAACGTCAAAGTTAAAAAGCTGTAACCCAAAATTATTTACAATTGCACATCAGTGCCCAATTAAAATAAACCCAAATACCTGACACAACCACTATATTCAACAATCACGGACCTCTCTCACCTCAGAAACAAGCATAACAACCAAGCACTTTCAAGCCTCTGTCCAGGCCATTCTCAAGGAGCGGACGCAACAGATGTACCACCTGTCACCATCCACGAAATGTAGCGAATGTTCCAGTGCTCGCACGGCATAGTCTCATTTCCCGTTCTCCGTCGTTCAGGTGCAGTGGCGCCATCTATCAGATGACCCAATAGCCTTCTTTTCCTTTCGTACTTATAAATATCTGTTCGATTTATTTGATTCTTGAAACTAATCGTCTTATATTATAACACATTTTTTTTTTTTTTATATTACATCATTTTTTCCCCTCTTGCCTTTCACCCTCTGTTCTTCTCTGTGGCTTTGCTTTCTGATCAAATCCTTCCAATAGGTGTTTAAGCTATTAAGGTCATTAACGTTGCATAACCTGTATCTATTTTTTTCTATCAACACTGTCTCCGCTAATCTCAAATGCCTTTCCGTACGACAATTCTTAATAATTTTTATTTCATCAAACTTTGGGTATTGCCTTTGTTCAATACAGTACTGGACCAATGCAGTTTTTGCTTCTTTTTTCTGCCGATTCCGTAACGATGTTTTAGTTTATTTTTAGTGCTTAGGTGAGTAGTTTATTTTAGTGATAAAGGTGAGTAACCTCAAAATATAGGTTATTGCTTTTTGGTAAACAATATTTTTGGATTTTCCATTGGAAGCAAAAATGTAGATATTTTTAGGATTGCCAACCCTTGAGCAGGCGATGTAGAGTTGTCTATGTGAAAAGCTGGGTTCCTCCAAATTAATGCAAGCCACTGCCAGTAACTGGCCAATGCAGTAATATTTCTGCCAAAAAAAAAAAAAAAAAAAGAGCCAGGATGGCTGCAAATGTGAAATTTTTTTTTCTTTTTGATTTAGTTAATTTACCTTTAAGAAACAAAAAAGAAAGGAAGAGGAATGGAAATATTTACATTTGAGGAGACATCTGTAGCACAGCCGTACATCTGGCATGCACTTCTGATAATCCTGCAACACTGAAATGCAATATATCTATATATATATATATATATATATATAAATATATGTGTCTTGTCATGTGCATGCGACTTGACATTGGCATTGATCATCCTTTTGTGTACCATTCTGAATTTATTTTGAATATCTGGAACTCTGTACATATGTATTTACATTACATTGTATTTCTGCCAGATGAAGCCACCTGTAGGTGGTGAAAGCTAAGGTTTTTTCATTTGTGTTTTTAATACACTGTTAAATGGATGTTTTTGCACTTTATTGTTATCTGCAGTCTCTAACTTAGATCGTAGATCGGCTTTGGAGTGCTGAATTGTGTTGCAGTTCTTAAAAGCAAGAAATGGAACTTCTTATGAAAATTTTGTATGGGGGCCCCTTGACCCCGGGCTTGGCCCCATCCAAAAACTGCCACTGTCTTAAGTTTGAGTACCATTAGATAGCATACCAAATTTGGTGGTTCTAAATTGAAAACTGTAGATCTTACATAAATTTTGTGTGGCGGCCCCTTGACCTCTGGCTCTGACCCCATCCATAAACCATCTGCAGTCTAAGTTAGAGTATGATGAGATAGTATACCAAATTTGATGGTTCAAAATTGAAAACTGTAGATTTTACAAAAATTTTGTATGGGCATCCCTTGACCCTGAACTCCAACGTACCCCTTCCAAAAACTGTCTATGGTCTAAGTTAGAGTACCATGAGATAGTGTCCTGAATTTGGTGGTTGTATATTGAAAACTGTAGATTTTACGGAAATTTTGTGTGGGGGCGCCTTGACCCCAGGCTCCGACCGACACAAGGTTCCGACCCCTTCCAAAAACTTCCCTGGAACCAGTGACCCTACCAAATTTGGTGGTTCTAAATTAAGAAATTGTAGATTTTATGGAAATTTTGCGTGGGAGCCCCTTGACCCCAGGCTCTGACCCCTTCCAAAAACCATCTGTGGTCTAAGTTAGGATACCATGAGATAGTATACCAAATTTGGTGGTTCTAAATTGAAAACTAGATTTTACAAAAGTTTTGTATAGAGTCCCCTTAATCCCGAGCCCTGACCCCTTCCAAAAACTGTCAATGGTCTAACTTAAATAAAAGTACCATGAGATAGTATACCAAATTTGGTGGTTTTAAATTGAAAACTGTAGATTTGTATATCAGACTTACAAACAAACATTCAATTTTCTATAGCAACATAATTGGCATATTTGAAATTCTTTTGGGAGGTGGTTCTCTCTTTTTTCACACTTTTTTTTTTGGGCAAATATTTCCTTTTTCTTTGTAATTTCTTCTTTTTTTGTGGCTGTCATAAGTTCTGCTTTTGAGCATTTAAATTATTATATATAATCTGCCACCATCTAACAAGAAAAGCTGGATGGGTGGGAGCTGTAGTACTTCTTAATTGCTTCAGTATTTAAGTTTTAGACAGAGCCATCAAAAGAGGCAACATGAAAAGTTTTTTTTTTTCACTCCCAGCATGATGCTTCAAGTATGAATGTATTCTATAAAATTTTTAGTTGTAGTTGTTAAAAGATCAGCATTTGTTAATGAGATGTGTATCCCAGAAAAACAGAAGTTCTGAATATATCAACTTTGTCATTTTATGGAGGTGGGAGAGAATGTTATGAATGAAATTTTTTGAATGAAATTTTTATATTCGTTTTGTAGGAGAAACATTTGTTACAAGAAAGATTTCTCGAAGTGTTGCAAAGATAGTACTGAAAGAACAAGAATATTTTGAGCTTGGAAATCTTGATTCAAGAAGGGATTGGGGGCATGCTAGAGACTATGTTGAGGTAAGGGATGTTAATAAATTGAATTCCTTTAAGTCTGAGTAACAAGAAAAAAAAATGTGTGCACTTCTTGTATGTTCATCTCATTATCAGCATGGATTTTGTAATAACATATCCCAGCATTCAGTTTGTTGCATGCATGAGTTTTGTGTTGCTTTTCTTAATTTGAAACTCAACTGCTATATTTTTTATTAGGTCTAAAAATTGGTGATATGTATTGATGTGCAATGTTGATTGATATTTTGTAAAAAAACAACAAACAACAAACAACAACCTGAGAATCACATCATAATTTTTGCTTATTCACTTTTCTTGTGAGATTATTACTTGTGTCATGGCGAAAATTTTAACCTCTGGTGAATTTCAGAGAGACCTGATCAATCTTTCTGTTGGTTTATCAGAGATTAATTAATGCAAAAATTTTCTCCCATGACATACGTTAGAAGAAAATTCCTGGTTGAAAGGCAGGGGAATTCGTGCGCAAAAATTCGCTTGTCTTAATCACAACCAGGAAAACAAAATTTCATTGTGGAATAACTTTTTTTACGGGTCTTTTAGAGGTTATTTTTAATGAAAGTTGGTTGTCAAATTTTCGAACTAAAGCCTAGTTCGTCATCAGGACTATGTCACTGGAGTAGTCGCTGCCACTCAATTGGAAGAGACCATCCGCAATTATCGTTAATTGTGGTACTTCTTCTTCTTGCTATTTCGATCCCTTCTTCTAGTTTTCTCTTTACTAAGTTTGACTGGTAGGCGATTATTTTCACTGAGTCCCAATTTATGGAGTGTCCACTTGCTTGTACATGTCTGTCTAGCCCTGTTTTGTTCCCAATGTTCCTAATAGCTGCTTGGTGTTCTTTCATTCGGACCTTAATACTTCTCCCTGTTTCTCCTATATAGCTGAGTCCGCAGTTACAGTCGATGCAGTAAATTACTCCTTCTTGCAATTGGATGTCCAATTCTTTCTGCTTTAAAGCTGGCAGGAATTTCTTTATTTTGTTACTAAGATCTGGAGCTAGCCTGATATTATATTTTGCTCCGATCCTTTTCAGTTTCTCGAAAAGTCCCTTGTGGTACGTAATTTTGCTGGTGAATTTGAAGTTGGTTTTTTCCTGCTTCTTTTTTGGCACTTGTTTAAATATTTTCTCAACATATGGGGAGGGTAATTGTTTTCTGCCAACATTTCCTTTAATTCTTCTTTGTGAAGATCTTTTGAGAAGCTGAAGAGACCAGGATTTCAATTTTTTCCAAAAATTGTCTCGCTGTATTTGATTTAATATAATCAGGGTGGAATGAGCAGAAGTCTAACATCTTCCCTGTGTTGGTGGGTTTTCTAAAAAGCTGAGTGAATATTTTCCCTTCTCTTGAGGTCAAGGTTAAATCCAGGTAATTGATGCTATGGTCTTTTTCCTGTTCCAGGGTGTACTTCAAGGTATTCTCTAGTAAGTTAAATTCTTCCAGAATCTGAGAGGGTAGAGATTGGTCCACAGTATCTACTATAATTAGGACATCATCCATGTACCTTACATAGAGAGCAAACAAGGAGGGTTGTATAAGGATTTTTGCCTCTAGTTTACTTATATAATAATTTGCTAGCAGAGGTGCTAGTGGAGAACCCATTGCAAGTCCTGAAGTTTGCCTGTAATATTTCTTTCCAAACTGGAAGAAATTATTCTTGAAGGAAAATAGGAGCAGTTCATATATGCCAAGTAGTATTTCTCTATTGTGATTATGGAATACTATTTTTCCATAAAGGTCATCTGCAATGAATTCCAGTAGGAGGTCCAGGTTAATGTTGGTATACATAGAGACTATATCCAGGCTTGCCATTACTGGATGAATTAATTCTGGCAAGTTGTCCAGTTTTCTTTTTAGCTGCATGGAATTTTTTAGTAGGTAGGGAGGAGAAGGGAAAATATCTCTGAGGTGACCAAGCAAATAATAATTAATGTTGGAGAGTGGCGAATTTCTAGTGTCTATTATAGGTCTTATTGGATGGCCTTCTTTGTGAACTTTTATCGTACCATAGATCTGTGGAATTCTTGGCTGAATTTTGGAGAAGTTTTTGAAGAGCTCATTAAGATGTTTTTTATTTCTTAAAGAGCTGATTAATTTCTTAAGATTTTTTACAGTTTGATCTATAGGATTACCATTGAGTTCTTCATAATAAGGCTTGCTCAATTCAGCTTCCATTTTATTGTAATACTTCTCTTTTTCTACCAATACCAAAACTTTGCTCTTATCTGCTCTCAGTGCTACTACTTTATCATTGGCTTTGAATTTTTTAAGGTCAGTAATGGCACTTCTATTAAAATTGTAATCAACTTTTACTGGCTTTTTACAAATTTTGAGACGCAGTCTGAGAATTCTTTCCTTAAAGTAACTGCTGTATTTTCATCTTCTCTTTCTACCTTACTACAGATGCTTTCTAAATCAATCAGTATACGTTTTTATCAAGTGTTGCGGAGGAAAGGTTGTAATTATATCCCTTATTGAGGAGATTAATCAGGTTTTCATCTACTCCTTCTTCCGTCAGATCCATGACATGTTTGTTAGTGGTGGATGGTATTAACTGTGGGCCAGGTGCTGTAGACATTAACTTTGGACTTAACCATTTATTTTCTTTAATTTTCAATTTTTCCTTAAACTTTTTGTTTTTATCTCTCACTGCTTTAGCTAACCAATTATCAATATTTTTCTTTTCTGCTTCCGGAATTTCACCTAATGAAGAGGTCCAAATACGAGCTTCTCTTCGTTCGCATTGCTCAATAGTTTTGAATTTATTACGAATCGCGCCATTCACCGTTTTTAGTTCTATTTTTCTAATAAAATTTCTTGACAGATTTTCCGCGATGTTTTTCGTGAGTCTCAAAGAAAGGTGGAACAAAATTAGCTCTTTTACATTTCTTAAGAAAATACAGTTGTGACTTACATTTGTCGCTTTTGCACTTACTCCTTTCTATCTTTCTGATGTTTCGCCATATATCCAGCCCGTATGTGGTTTTAATCCTAGTTGTAAATGCATTTATGGCACCTCTATTCATAGTGATTGTGGAATAACTTTTTTTTACGGGTCTTTTAGAGGTTATTTTTAATGAAAGTTGGTTGTCAAATTTTCGAACTAAAGCCTAGTTCGTCATCAGGACTATGTCACTGGAGTAGTTGCTGCCACTCAATTGGAAGAGACCATCCGCAATTATCGTTAATTGTGGTACTTCTTCTTCTTGCTATTTCGATCCCTTCTTCTAGTTTTCTCTTTACTAAGTTTGACTGGTGGGCGATTATTTTCACTGAGTCCCAATTTATGGAGACTCAGTGAAAATATCCCATAAATTGGGACTCAGTGAAAATAATCGCCCACCAGTCAAACTTAGTAAAGAGAAAACTAGAAGAAGGGATCGAAATAGCAAAAAGAAGAAGAAGTACCACAATTAACGATGGTGATGGTCTCTTCCAATTGAGTGGCAGCAACTACTCCAGTGACATAGTCTGATGTGCGAGACTAGTTCGAAAATTTGACAACCAATTTTTCATTAAAAATAACCTCTAAAGACCGTAAAAAAAGTTATTCCACAATCACTATGAATAGAGGTGCCATAAATGCATTTACAACTAGGATTAAAACCACATACAGGCTATGGATATATAGCGAAACATCAGAAAGATAGAAAGTAAGTGCAAAAGCACAAATGTAAGTCACAACTGTATTTTCTTAAGAAATGTAAAAAGAGCTAATTTTGTTCCACCTTCTTTGAGACTCACGAAAAGTATCGCAGAAAATCTGTCAGAAATTTTATTAGAAAAATAGAACTAAAAACGGTGAATGGCAATTCGTAATAAATTCAAAACTATTGAGCAATGCGCTTGAGACGAAAAACTTCGTATTTGGACCTCTTCATTAGGTGAAATTCCGGAAGCAGAAAAGAAATATTGATAATTGGTTAGCTAAAGCAGTGAAGAATAAAAACAAAAGTTTAAGGAAAAATTGAAAATTAAAAGAAAATAAATGGTTAAGTCCAAAGTTAATGTCTACAGCACCTGGCCACAGTTAATACCATCCACCACTAACAAACATGTCATGGATCTGACGGAAGAAGGAGTAGATGAAAACCTGATTAATCTCCTCAATAAGGGGATATTACAACCTTTCCTCACAACACTTGATAAATATACTGATTGATTTAGAAAGCATCTGTAGTAAGGTAGAAAGAGATGAAAATACAGCAGTTGCACTTTAAGGAAAGAATTCTCAGACTGCGTCTCAAATTTGTAAAAAGCCAGTAAAAGTTGATTACAATTTTAATAGAGTGCCATTACTGACCTTAAAAAATTCAAATAATGATAAAGTAGTAGCACTGAAACTGAGCCTAAAACAAAGTTTTGGTATTAATAGAAAAATTATTACAATAAAATGGAGGCTGAGAGCAAACGCAATTATGAAGAACTCAATAGTAATCCTATAGATCAAACTGTAAAAAAAATCTTAAGAAATTAATCAGCTCTTTAAGAAATAAAAAACATCTTAATGAGCTCTTCAAAACTTCTCCAAAATTCAGTCAAGAATTCCACAGATCTATGGAAAATCGATAAAAGTTCACAAAGAAGGCCATCCAATAAGACCTATAATAGACACTAGAAATTCGCCACTCTCCAACATTAGTATTATTTGCTTAGTCACCTCAGAGATATTTTCCCTTCTCCTCCTACCTACTAAAATTCCATGCAGCTAAAAGAAAACTGGACAACTTGCCAGAATTAATTCATCCAGTAATGGCAAGCCTGGATATAGTCTCTATGTATACCAACATTAACCTGGACCTCCTACTGGAATTCATTGCAGATGACCTTGCGGAAAAAATAGTATTCCATAATCACAATAGAGAAATACTACTTGGCATATATGAACTGCTCTATTTTCCTTCAAGGAAATAATTTCTTCCAGTTTGGAAAGAAATATTACAGGCAAACTTCAGGACTTGCAATGGGTTCTCCACTAGCACCTCTGCTAGCAAATTATTATATAAATGGCTAGAGGCAAAAATCCTTATACAACCCTCCTTGTTGCTCTCTATGTAGGTACATGGATGATGTCCTAATTATAGTAGATACTGTGGACCAATCTCTACCCTCTCAGATTCTGGAAGAATTTAACTTACTAGAGAATACCTTGGAAGTACACCCTGGGAACAGACCATAGCATCAATTACCTGGATTTAACCTTGACCTCAGAAGAGGAAAATATTCACTCAGCTTTTAGAAAACCCACCAACACAGGGAAGATGTTAGACTCTGCTCATTCCACCCTGATTATATTAAATCAAATACAGCTTGACAATTTTTGGAAAAATTGAAATCCTGGTCTCTTCAGCTTCTCAAAAGATCTTCACAAAAAGAAATGTTGGCAGAAAACAATTACCCCTCTATATGTTGAAAATATTTAAACAAGTGCCAAAAAAGAAGCAGGAAAAAACCAACTTCAAATTCACCAGCAAAATACGTACCACAAGGGACTTTTCGAGAAACTGAAAATTCGGAGCAAAATATAATATCAGGCTAGCTCCAGATCTTAGTAACAAAATAAAGAAATTCCTGCCAGCTTTAAAGCAGAAAGAATTGGACATCCAATTGCAGAAGAGTAATTTACTGCATCGACTGCAACTGCGGACTCAACTATAGGAGAAACAGGAGAAGTATTAAGGTCCGAATGAAAGAACACCAAGCAATATTAGGAACAAAACTGGGCTAGACAGACATGACAAGTACAAGTGGACACTCCATAAATTGGGACTCAGTGAAAATCGCCACCAGTCAAACTTAGTAAAGAAAACTAGAAGAAGGGATCGAAATAGCAAGAAGAAGAAGTACCACAATTAACGATAATTGCGGATGGTCTCTTCCAATTGAGTGGCAGCAACTACTCCAGTGACATAGTCTGATGATGAACTAGGCTTTAGTTCGAAAATTTGACAACCAACTTTCATTAAAAATAACCTCTAAAAAGACCCGTAAAAAAAAGTTATTCCACAATCACTATGAATAGAGGTGCCATAAATGCATTTACAACAAAATTTCATGTTAAGGAAAAAAAAAAAAAGAGGAAGAGAATAATATTTGATTTAACTGACTTTGGGCTTTTGAAAATAACTATTTTATCTGTTCTTTTATCGCGATAGGAAAAGGCGAGTAGGTGTGCAGCTCAGAGAATCAAAATTAATTTTAGTTTAACATCACGGAATGAGAGAAAAAGAAAATTGAAATTAGTGATTTTCTGCAAAGCAAGAATTCGCCATTTTTCGTTCCTCGTTTCCAAACGTCGTGAAAGGTCGCCCAAAAGTGCAACATCTTTTCGTCTTTTGGGTAAGGAATTCAGCAACAGAATCTATTTTTAGACCTCAGGGTCAAAAGCTTGGTCCCTACGTGTGAAGGTCAGAGTGTCACCCCTGGCTTGCGTGGGAGTGAAATTCCGTTGGGAAGCCGTGAGTTGCTAGGCTGAGGTTTCGACCAATGGGAGGGGTCAGCGGTTTCAAGCACCCCAGAGTTTTATCCGTTGAGGGGACACTTTTGTTCTGGTCGCTGCACTAGCTGGTTGACAGCGGAAAGCTAAATTTTCTCTCCTCGCCTTTTTGGTGGGGAGGGGCAGTCAGAATGAAAATTCGTATTGGAATCAAAATGATGATTTGCAAGGATCTCCTTGTCAGAGATGAAAAATGTCCAATGATGGATCCAGTAACGGACGACCACTGGGTAAAATCTGAATGTCAGTATGTGCGCTACAAGATGACGGAGGAAGAAGCAGACCCAATTCCAACCAGGGGAGAGCTGAGAATTTTTTTTCCTCCTTCTATTGATATACCTGAAGGAGAGACCACCATCTACACCCACGACTCTTTGATAGAGTTTCGGGCAAGTGATCCTTCTGGCACTGGAAATTCCGAAAAAAAAAAAAAAAAAAAAAAAAAAGCCAGTCAGGTTTCGTGAACGACATTACCTTGAGCTGCACTACAACAGAGGTTCCAACAGTAGAGAAAATGCCTTTGTCCTGTTTCCTGTTGAGTTGGCCAGGCACGCAGTTTCAACGGAAAAAAAAAAGAAAAAAAAAAAGAGAAAAAAAAAACATTTTGGAGAGGTGAAGAAAGGCTAAGAGAAAAATCACCCGGGACATTGATGTTCTCTCAGGGAGAGACTGTTGAGTCAAGTTAAAGAAGAAAAAAAAAAAAAAATTATTAGGGAAACTTTTTTTTTATTTGTCGACGGTTAGTGTGCTTGTCAAGAAGTGTTGCTGCCCCAGTCTAAAGGTAAATTTTTCCTTGACCTTTTTTTTTTTTTTTTTTTTTTTTTGTATTATGCTTTGGGGTCCTTAAAATTTTGAAAACGAGTGGGTTTTAAAATGGGGCTGTCGAAAAAAATATGTTGCAAAAAGAAGAAAAAAAAAAGAGTTGTAAATGTTTTCATTCAGGTTTTTTTTTTTTGTATTTTGGTGTTCTGGTGTGCTTAAGGAATGAAACCACCTGATTTAATGTTAGGCTGTTTAAATAAATTTCATGTCATCTTCTGTGGATAGGTAATTGAAAAACAAAACGAAACAAAGAAGTGGAAGTGGATAATTTTCTGGGTCATGTAGGGATAGATGATATAATAAGAATATTAAGTTATTTCGGAACGAACAGCTCTCCAGACCAGTATTTCTCTTAGGTGAAATTTAACTCTTTTTGTGCTCGGTGATTTTTGTATTTGTGAAGTAGAATTTGTATTTATGAACTTAGCGTAGGTGCCATGTAGTTGGGAGTTTTTCTTGTAGGCTGGTAATTATTTTGGTTTAGTGTTTTGGTAAATTTAAGTGCTAAATTACTCTTTAAAATTTAATTTTTGTATTAGTGAGGGCTAATTTCTAGTTTCAGCCCGTAGATTAGAAAAACAGGTTTTTATGGGGGAAAGAATATAAGAATTGGGCATACAGGCAGATATGAGCATATGTATAGTGTGACAAAAAAAAAAGAACCCGAATAGCTGTTGTGTTTCTTCAAGAAGTGATGATTTTTTTCAGGAAAAGAGTGATCTAGGAAGTATGGTGATGTATAGATTTTTCAGGAAATAAAGTAAGGTTTGGTATAGTGTGTCAAGTATGGAGTTATTGAGCTTTCTGGGAAATGAATATGTACAGTGTGTTCCTGGGAAATAAAGATAAGTGATTTTCTGGGAAATGAGTGTGTTCCTGGGAAAATAAGGATATGAAGTGTGTTCCTGGGGAAAATAGGATAAGAAGTAATTTTCTGGGAAAAAGGGTGATGTATTGAATTTTTCTGAAAAATAGATGAAGAGATATTTTGGGGACAAGAGAACTCTTGTGGGATACTTTACCCTATGTAGACAATGCCGCGGGGTCTGAAAGGGTGCCGAAACAAATTGGGGGATTTGTTTTCTGCCCGAGTAAGCTTGTTCGGTCCATAGGAGGTGGTACCTATGAGGGGAGTGATATAGGTTGTCCCCAAATCAGAGTGAAGGAACAGAAAAGGGTTAGGTCGCACTTTGCTCCACTACACTGTATAAGCTGGGAATGGATTCACGACTCATTCCCGCCTTTAGACTCAAACTTTGTTGTTCCTGCAGTGAAATCGTGTTTTTCGAGGCTAGTGGAATTCGTTGAGTGAGATGATTGTTTGGCTTTAATGCCCGAGTTTAGTTCTACATGGGTGCTGGTAGATTTGGAGGACTCTATATAGTGGGGAATTTTTGAATAGTTGGATTTGTATTATAACTTGTGAGTAAATTGAGTAGAGTATTTAGTGTATTGGGTTTTGTATAGTGTCGAGAATTGGTTCAGTGTCAGGTAAGGATATGTAGATTTTAAGACATGTTGATTGAAGGCAAGGTTGTTGATTTTGAGACAAATTTTCAATTTTCCCGGAGATGTAGAACCTGGTATAAAGTAACTTTTCATTATGTAAAATTTTGGCAGTTGATATGTTAGTTAAAAAGTTAAAAGGTGAATTCAGAAGACTGGTCTGAGAGGGTTGGTTTTAGCGATTAGAATAACATGGTGTAAACATATGCATATAATAATTATCTTTTTTTTTCAAGAGAGAGAGAGAGAGAGAGAGAGAGAGAGAGAGAGAGAGAGAGAGAGATTTACCTTCCACATACTTAAGTTGCACACCATGTTAAAGCAAGTGTTTGTGCTGTGCGGTGTAATTCAATGGAATTCTGGTATTTATATTTTGTTTTGGTACTGTGACTGGTGCGATATTTGCTAAGCTGTCGGATGTTTATTGTTTTTAGGCCCTGTGGCCGGGTTTGAAATTGTGTCAAAATTTACGCTTACACTTGTTAAGTTTTACAATAAATATAGGCCAAGTGGCCTTTCAAAAACCTAAACCTTAGTGCAGTGAAGTTTTAGATATTTTCAGTTTAAATTTTCATCACATGGTTCAAGTGCATCCCCCTCAGCAATGACTGAGGTGGGAAAGTAATCTGAGGCTATAGCGGTAAAATAAATGTTTTTGTCCTAACTAGCTAATTTGATCATCGCCACTTCCAAAAGGTTATTTACACGTGTACATTGTATACCATTAAATTGTATTGTTTACAAATTTGGTGCACATGCAAACAATAGTTACCTTTTCTTACACTTTCAGGTGTATCTACTCATCAAACGCAAACAACGCAAACAATACAATAGTAACTTTTGGGAGTTACCAAATTCAGTGGTGCATTTTATTTTATTTTTCTATTTTGTTTCATGGCCTTATTCAAAATTTCAGTTTTGTTTCGAAATGCATCCACCCATCTCCCAAAATTAAAATTCTCTATAATTTCCATATAAAATGCAATACCAGCATAAATATAGCAACGCTTTTAATAAATAACAATCAATTCAATATACTCAAAATAATTTTTTTTTTTCACCAAAACACTTGGAATAGGGAAGAGCATGATTTATGTGTATTTGTTTGGTCTGGTTATTCCTAACCTGATTTGTTTTTCATTTTTGTTCAGACTTTTAAGACAAGTTCAGAATGGATGCATTTAGAATTATAGGTGGTGTAGTGCATGTTGAAATTTTCAAATAATAGAAAGGGAGTCCTTTGACACAGTATTGGAAAGATTTAATTTGGAGCAATTTTTACCCTGGAAAGGTTTTCTGTGTCGGTAGCTGGTAAAAGACGTGATAGCCCAAAATGTGATCAAATGTGAAATGTGAGATATATATATGAGAGAGAGAGAGAGAGAGAGAGAGAGAGAGAGAGAGAGAGAGAGGTTTTCTGTGCCTGTAGCTGGTTAAACATTAAAAACATTACAACTCAAAATGTGATCAAAGTGCCTTTTTGTAATAGCAGAAAAAAATTATATACACTGCTCAACAAAATTAGGGAGCACCCTTTTTAAACAATTTTATTCAAAGCAGTTGGGTAAAATGTTACTGAACTGTCAAAAGATTTCCTCTGAATAATGAAAAAAAGCGGTAGAAAGCAATTCGACATGCAAATTGGCAACAATGACTTCAAAAGTGAAGTCGATGCGACAATCGCATAAAACGGGCTGTTCTTTCGGAACTGTATTCTTGTATGCTGGTTGCAGGAGAATCAGTTTGTTGCGTTATCTCATGTTAGCATGCCGAATCAACATGATTTGCCTGAAAGCACCGCGTGGCGAGCCATAGGAAGGTTGGAAGCTGGTCAAAGTCAACGGATAGTAGCGTCCGCCATTGGAGTGAGCCAAAGTGTAATTGCATGCTTGTGGTGTCAGTTCCAAGAAACGGGAAGTGTTCAAAGACGTCCTGGTCAAGGCCGTCCACGAATTACCACCTCAAATGATGACCATTATTTGTCTTTAACAGTCCTTCAGAACAGGGGTCAAAATGCCACCCAGTAGCAAAGACAACTTTTAATGGCTACCAGAAGAAGCATATCGATACAAACAATTCGTAGACTCCTTCACGCACGTGGATTGTATGCATGTAGGACAGTTGTTTGTGTCCCACTGACCTCCCGACATCATATGGCTCGAAGAAACTAAGCTGAAGAACACTGTGATTCGGGACCTGCCGAGTGGAACCAAGTTCTCTTCAACGAGTCCAGATTCAGCTTAGAGCTGGATAATCGACGACTTCTGATCTGGAGAGAATGTGGCACCCGATACAATTCAGCACATGTCCAAGAAAGATCGTGTTTTGGTGGAGGCGGTGTGCTTGTATAGGCAGGGATAAGCATAGGTGGGCGTACTGACCTGTACATCATTTGGAATGGGTCCCTGACTACTCATAGGAACAGGGACGAAATTCTTAGACCCATGGTCGTGCCTTATATTGCTCCCATCAGTGATTCAGCCCTTTTTATGGATGACAACACGTGGCCTCGTCGGTGTGCCTTGTGAATCAGATGCTTGAAGAGGAAGCAATAGAGCGTATGGAGTGGTTGCCATGCTCCCCGGATTTGAATCCGATCGAACATGCTTGGGACACATTAGGCAGATGCATTGCTGCTAGACCACAACCTCCATTGTCTCGCTTTCAGTTGACAAATGCCTTTCTTGAAGAGTGGGGAAGAATCTCCCAAAACCTCCTCGACCACCTGATCAATTCAATGCCCTACAGGTGTGAAGCTGCCTTGCACGTTCGAGGTGAACACACACCTTATTAGACAGATGACAAAGTTTGTCAGTGCTTATTTTTCTTCTCCAAAAGATATGGGTAATAATGATTTTTGTATGGCACCAGGTGTGTTTTCTGTAAAAATGATCTTTGTTACAGTAAAACAGGATTTTTCACCTGTTCAATCCTTTATTTTCTTGTCCCTCTCATAAATATATTTTTATATTGTGCTGCATATTTACCAGCAGTTGTCTGTTCTCACTAAATCACCTGCTCCCCTAATTTTGTTGAGCAGTATATATTCACATACATGCACTGGTGTGCAATACTTAAGGACGAAGTGGAACAAATAAAATGCCTGCCCAACGACGTAGTGGTCTAAGCGATGGCTACTGACCGTTCGTCCGAGATGGGTCTGGGTTCGAATCCCGATGAGGCATGGATGTGATGTTTGTCTTACAACACTGACTCTCTCTCTCTCCCTTCCCTGGAACCAGTGACCCTAAATTAGGGACGGGCGACTGCTTATAGCCCATTGAGTTGCTCACGGTGGTTGTAAAACCCTGATTTAAAGAAAAAGTAAAATAATGCTGTAAATAGCAGCAGCAGGCAAACACAAATTAACTCAGGACTGTGTCTGGGAGCAATAGCATATGCAAGACATGTAGTTTGCACAACATGAAAACAAAATATGTTGATGCAGTCCAATAGCATCAGCTGAACGGAAGTCACTGGACAGTATGCATAAGTGTTACAGACATTCAATGGTGCTTGTTTTGTGCTAGACATGACGAAATGGCCCATTGAGAACATCTTGTGGATTTTACTTGTGTTCGAATAATTGGGAGGCTCGAGGAGGAGAAAACTGTGATGATTGTGGCCCAAGAGTTCAGTATCACCCATAGCATTAAATCTCATGCATGGCTGGCCTTCAGGATTACAGGTACAGCTGTACTAAAGACTAGTGTTGGTCATCCACCATAACCCACCCCCCAGTGAGGACCACTATCTGTTCCTACACGTCAAAGGAGTTCGACACCAGACAGCAAGTAACCTTGCAAAACAATGGAACATGAGCACAGGATGCACAATATCATGGTTTACAGTGGCCAGGCAACTACACAAAAGTGGACTGTTTGCCTGACAATCAGTATGCTGTGTTCCATTAACAACTGCTCACTGGAGACATTGTTTACAGCGGTTCAGACAACATAAAGACTGGACAAGAGAACAGTGGGGTATGGCATTCTTTACTGATGAGTGTAGATTTAGTCTCTCTAGCGATTCTGGGTGTTAGCTAATTTTGCGTGAGATAGGCATTCTGTATCGCCCCCAAAACATCAATGAAAGGGATAGACATGGCTGCCACAGTGTTCTCATATGGGAAAGCATTCTGATTGATAGAGCTCCAGATACTGGAAGGGGAGGTACTCTAACCAGTGGGTGCTACTGTAATGAGGTAATCCTTCCTCATGTTTGTCTGTTCTGAGGTGTCGTTGGCCTCTAGTTCATGTTAATGGACAATAACACCACACTTCATCATACAGTGGCTATCAATGAGCTGTTGGAAAGTGAAGACATTCAGTGGATGGATTGGTCAGCACATTCCCTGCCCTAATCTCATAGAAAACATGTGGGATGCTCTGGGGAGACAAGTTGTGACATGTCAACACCCACTAGAAACTACAACAGCTGAAGATGGTGCTGACAGAAAAGTGGGCGATGTTGCTGCAAGAACTCAGCAACAGCCTAGTGTAAAGTATGGACATATGGTGCAAAACATGCATCAACATTAGGGGTGATCATATCCTGTACTGAGGACCTACTCTTCCCTTCATACCATCTTTGGCAGTGATACATCTGTATCATGGCACCCAGTGCTCTGTAGCTAATTCTGAATCAAGTTCTACTATATGCTTTAGTACTGTATATGCAGTTGTGTTGCTGTTGTTATGTACACGGTCCAGTCATATTATTGTGACCACCAGCTAATATCCAGAGTAACTGCCACGTGCAGCGTGAACAGAAGATAGATGGACTGGGAGTGACTCAATAAGGTGCTGGAAGGTGTTCACAGGTATGTGGAGCCATGCTGACTGCAGTGCATCTTATAGCTGCCGGAGGGTGCGTGGTGGTGGATCCATAGAGCAAACAGCATGATTGAGGTTGTCCCATAGATGCTTAATTGGGTTTAAGTCTAGGGAATTAGGGGGCCAGGAAAGTAGTTTGAAGTCTTCATCGTGCTCTTCCAACCACTCTTGGACATTTCTAGCTGTGTGACACATCGCATTGTCGTGCTGGAAGATCCCGTCCGCCCCAGGGAAGACAATCAACATGTATGGGTGTACGTGGTCTGCAAGGATGGATTCTTAACGAATTTGGTCCATAGTGCCATCCACAGGTATGAGTGGACCCAGAGAATGCCACGAAAACATTCCCCAGACCATAACGCTGCCTCCACCAGCTTGTGTTCTTCCAGCAACTGTTGAAGAGTGTTTGTTCTCCGATGTTTTTCGTCTTATATCCCAGTGTCCATCTGTTCCATGAAGTAGAAAACGTGACTCATTGGAGAAGGCAATCCTTTGCCAATCAGCGGAGGTCTAATTCCAATACTGCTGTGCAAATGTAAGCCTTTTCTGCCAATGTCCCTACGTAACATTGGTGCAGTGACCATCTGTCTGCATCGGAGCCCCATACACAGCAGGGTTTGCTGAACTGTCATTTTAGACACACTTCCGGTAGCACCCTGGTTCATTTGGCCAGTGAGTTGCTCCACTGTAGCGTGTCATTCGTCCCTCATGCTCCTTCGAAGCCAACAATCACCTCTCGCATCATGTGGTGCTCTGAAGTTTCCACATCGCTTATCTGCAATGGTGCCATTTCTCCAATCAAGATACACTTTAACCACAGCAGCATGCTAACAGTTCACAAACTGTGCTGTTTTAGAAATACTGCCACCCTTGGCCCGAAAGCTGATAATCTTCCCTTTTTGAAAATCTGATAAATTGCTCCTTTTATCCATGACAGCAACGAGTGATATGTTTTCAGAATGCCTACAGCACACCTTATGTACCATCCAGGCCAGCTCATGACATGTGCCTTCTTTCATTGGATATGTGCTGTTTAGATCAAAAGTAGGAGGTGGTCACGATAATGGGACTCTACTGTGTATATATACTGCAAAGCAAATTTAAATATAAACCCCAACAAAGTCACAAATTTTGAAAATCCAAAATGCACTAGAAGTAGCAAAAGAGAATTGTCAAAAAGAACACCAAGCAAGAAGCACATATCAAGTACAATATACATAATCCCATGTAAACCAATACAAAATTTAAAAGAAGTCCAATATCTAGTAAAAATGTCAAGAAAGAGATTAAAGAATTGCAGAAACTATTGGCAGCTGTCATTTGGGGCTTTTTTAAAGGCTGACACAAATCACAACTATCTCATTTCTACATAGAACAAGCAAGTATCGGTTTCTGCTATTTCGAATTTGCAAGTACCCTTAATTTTAAAATAACAAATTCAATAATTAATTAAGGGCACTCTTTTGAGAAGCTAGCAAATTAAAAAATACAAAAGAGCTAAGAGAAAACCAAGAAAAACTGCTACAGGAAAAATAAAACTTTAAAATCCAAAATTAAAAACTAAATTTTCCATACAATTTTTTTAATAAATTACCTGACAAATTTGAAAATAAAAATAATCCACTACTGCAGCAAGACAAATTCAACATTTCAGCCAAACTGCATATGTGACTCATTATCTAAGCATGTTTTCAAGATGAATATCAACCGTTAACTAACATGAATATGAAAAATAGCAGAAAAAAATTTTACTATGTACAACAATATTGTATCAAATGAGAGGATATGACTTAAAGTTTGCAAGAGAAATAATCAGAGAACAAACCCAAGCTACACTCCAAAGTGTCATCTCACAAAAACGGTATGGCTTCAAGGGAACAAAGGCTAGGCCTAAATGAACTGGGGAGTGAAAATTTAAAAATAAGAACTGCTAAGACATACAAAGTCTCTTCCTGAATACTCTAAGGGAAACTTCTTTTTTATTTATAACCATGCAAAGATTAAAACACTCTACTGAAAAGGGTTGCAATAAACACCAACTTACCCAAACATGGAACACCCAACCACTATGGTATCCAAGCCGTACAGGCCGCCCCGGTGGCGCAGTGGTCTAAGCGATGGCCTCTGATCATTCGTCCGAACGGGGTCTGAGTTCGAATCCCGGTGAAGCATGGATGTTGTGTTTGTCTTACGGCACTGGCTCTCTTCCTTCCCTGGAACCAGTGACCCTAAATTAGGGACGGGCGACTGCTTATAGCCCATTGAGTTGCTTACGGTGGTCGTTAAACCTCCAATAAAAGAAAAAAAGAAAGCCGTACAGCAAAGAAATGAAAGCAGCACTCTCTAGTGGCCAAAATTCAGTCATAGGTATGCTGTGCAACTGGGCGGAGGAGGGGTGGGAGGCACTGGTTGCATTATTGTGTGGCATAGAAGGTTTAGGGATAATAGTAACATGTGTATAATGAATTTTGCTTTCAGTGTACATATGCATATGCAGGCAGCATCGCAATTCATCCCTTGGTGTTTTTCAACAACATAGTAAGTTGTAGCTGATGATTATTAAACACACTGAATTTATGTTTATCAAAGCCCTTCATCCCCCATTATCCCCATTATATGCATGGTGAATCAATATAAATCAAAATGCTGAAATGAGGTTATGAAAAATTCTACAAGACAACAGTAGCAGTCAAATTTTGCCAGAATTGTGACTACATATTATGTGCTCAGATAATCGCATGTTGCTCTCATAGTTTTTTTTTTATTGCCTGTTTATACATTGTGAAAGAGAGGTTTATTAACATTATTGTGTTTCATGTAGAAATAAATAATCAAGTGATTTGAAGGAATTATAATTAATTCTATTTTAACCACATGATAAACATTTATAGTTTCACCAAATCATCCATCTATACTTTAGGGTAACCAGCTATAGTAGAACGAAAGAGTTGGAATTATAGAACAAGTGCACCTGCTATGTTTTACAGGAGACTTTTGAACCCTGTTCCTTACTTTTTGCAGTTTCAGTTAGGAATTGCCTTTGTTTTGTTTTTCAGCAGTTTTTACAAGTTTTATGACACAGGATTAATATCAATAATACCTTTGAAATTTTTCTTTCCTTTTCTAACATAGGCAATGTGGAAAATGCTTCAAATGGATGAGCCTGAAGATCTTGTCATTTCTACAGGAGAGTCTCATAGTGTTCGTGACTTTGTAGAAGCAGCTTTTCAGCATGTTGGTAAAGAAATAATGTAAGAGATGATAATTTGTTTCTATTCCTTACGACACAACCGCATAGTACTTTTTGTGTCTTTCAGAATATGTACTTAATGATATTTTCTTTTCTTTTCATGACTGTGTAACATAGGAATATAACATAGGAATATACTGTGGTTATAATAAAATTCAAATTAGGATTTTTATGGAAATTCTTAGTTTAGGTCCTAGCAAAACCAGAAATTTAAAATTTAATTGTTATTAATGTATGTGTTGTTTGAGGAGGTTGCAAAGTGGAGTTTCTGAGAATGAATATTACTATAAAAAGTGTGAAGCAGGAAAACTGGTTCATCAGAGTAAGGCAAAATATAAGAAAGATAAGGTGGGAAGGCATAAATCAGCTTTTTGGAAAGATGCAAAAACATTTTGAAAGTACACAAGATGCAGAAAAAATAGTGGAAATAAAGGTCTAAGTTGTGTAGAATGGCATTGGAGAAATGATATGGGAACCTAATGAGTTAAGTGGAAGGTGGGATGAGAGAGAGAGAGAGAGAGACTTCTGTAGTTATTAGAACATAAAAGCAAAGATGATTTTGAGGTAGAAGCAGACAATGCCACAGAGAGAGGGAGGGATCACAACACAGGGATCTCAAGGGAAGAGGTTTGTGAATCTATAAAACCTCATCAAAATTTTAGTGCTTTGGGAGCAGACTGCATAACTGGTAAGATGTTATATATAGCGGTGAATCTGTAATTAACTAGTTAACTGAAATTTGCCAGGTGTGGTGTTTGTTAGAAATGGTTTCCCAGGATTGGAGAGATGCTGTCTTGTTCCTTTGTGTAAAGGAAAAGGCGGTGTAACTGAATGTAAGAATTATCATCATATCAGCCAGCTGAGTGTGCAAGGGAAATTGCTTGGAAAGGTCATTGTCGATAAGTTGTGAAGCCCTACTTTACGGAAGGTGTGGGATGTACAGAGTGGTTTTATGCTTGGAATAGGCTGCACTAACCAAATGTTTGAATTATGTATGATGATAGAAAAGTGTCTGTCTGTTGCTAAGTACGTTTTTGCTGCCTTGGTAGATTTAGAGAAAGCTTATGACCGAGTAAATTGGGTGCTTCCTTTGAAGGTCTTGAAAAATTATGGTGTAGCTGGAATCTGCTTGAAAGTGTGAAAGCTATGTATTTGGGCAGTAGATTATGTGTACAAGAGAATGTTGTTTTATCAGAATGGTTTTCTATTGGTGCAGGAGGAGTCAGACAAGGTTGTGGGATGTCATTGTGTGTGTTTGATATATTTATGGATGCATGCATGTGGGATGCCAAAATAGATACAACTGGTTTATGTCTTGGTAATTCCTGTGTGTTCAGAGTGCTCTATGTTGGTGGACAGCAAAAGTTAGTTGCAGGGTATGTTGTCCCAGGTGTACAAAGTTTGTATAAAATTCAAACTGAGTATAAATAATGTAAAAACTAATTTATAATTTTTGAGTGAGGAACTGCTAATACTAATTGCAAGATCAGCCTAAATGGTACAAAGATGACCAGGTGAATGAATTTGTATATTTAGGAAGCATGTTTGACAGAGAAAACAGACTAGATGGTGAAATTAGTAGGGAAGAAAATTCAGCTTTGAAGGTCACAGCTGCTTTAGGAGGTTTTCACAGGAATGATGGGTTCTCAAAAAGGTCCTGAATGGCTGTGTATGAAAGTGTAATTGTTCCTACTCTGATGTACAGAAGTGAAACCTGGGTACTGTATAAGGAGTTGTGTTTGTGTGCTGGAGAGATGCATTATCTATGGGGAGTTTGTGGCAAGGCACATTTTAATCATGTGATGGATGAAGATATAATGTGAATCAACATGTTGTTAGTAGGGTACAGACAAGTATTCTGAGGTAGTTTGATCATATTAAAAGAATGAGTGGTGGGATGCTAACTAAAAAAAATTAAATTTATTCAGCCCAGATGGCTGGAAAGATAGTCCTAGGAAATCATGATATGACCAGATTTTGGAATGTCTTCAAGATAAGAAGGTAATGAGTGTGAAGTATAAAAGTTCTTGTGCAAAACACATGATGGATGTCAGTGTAGTTCGAGTTGCATGCCAAGAATGCTGTAGATGGAGGTGTTTGATACAGCAACAGTAAATAAAATATTCTAGCATCATCAGTTTTAAACCTTTATTTGTCATGTGAGCTTTCTTTGAGGAACTAACCTCCAATTCTCAGAAAACAGTTTACTAATATGTAGGTGTGTATTAATTCATGTGCTTTATTATGTCCTCCTTAGATAGCTTATGCTGGAAACTTAGACATTATTCAGAACACTAAGTAAAAGTTTTAAATTGGAAATAACTGATTTGCCCATTTGTCTGTGTGAAATGGAAGCAATTGCATCTAGACTGGCTTTATGATTTAGCATATTTTGTCACAGTTTTTTTTGTATCACTATTTTCCTATGTTTAAAAGTTATTTACATTAATTTCTTCATGTAGTGTTTTCCATATCCAAGTTCTTTTCCACACAATGGAGCAAACTGTAGTGAGGTCCTGTGCTCTAAGTGCTAATTTCCATTAACTGAGAGTTCAAATTTTTGCAGTTTAATCACAATTGCTACAAAGCATGAATGTGTGTCATCCTGTGTATGAATGGCAGCTCACCCATAAGAGTTCAGTGTGTGTAAATGCTCTTCACAGTGGCACTTTCTTTTGTGTACTTGTAGACTTCCTGGGAGATTGCACTGAAGTTTTAAGAGTCTGCTTGACTTCATCCTCTTTTCTATGAAGATAATGATATCTTGGGCTGATATTTCACTCTTGCATTTCCACTCAGTATCCATTTTTGTAGTGTCCCATATTGTTGTTCTGGGGAATCTGAATGCTAAAGAAAGTATGTCTGTTCAGCCTCACAATATGTGTATGACATCTAACAATCTGCCCCTCATTTCATCCTGCAAAGTCATTATCATTTGCTCCATATGCCATTTTACATGAAATTGAACATGGTGTTAACTGATATCTTCCTTGCATATGACATTTTTGAAAACATCATCTGCTTCATTCGCAAATTCTGACTTTGCATCATGTGTACTTATGCTGAGTTGTAGCTAATACTTTCAGCAATAAAACATGTTTTGCTCGCTATATATATAAAATTGCTGGTGTTTTGATTTAGTATGTGAAAATGTCAACTATTATTAGTAATTTTTTGATTCACTCACTACGAAGTAATTTGTAGATAATCTTTTCTTTCAGCATCAGTAGTTTTTTCTGGAATCTTGAAACGAAACCCTTGTAAAATATATTCATTACTTAAGTTATTTTTTGTTTTCATTACTTGCAGCTGGGAAGGATCAGGCCTTGAAGAAGTTGGAAAAGAAAAAGACACAGGAATTGTTAGACTTCGTGTCAACCCTCGGTATTTCCGTCCCTCAGAAGTGGTAAGAAATCATTATATCAAACATATTAGATAACTAAATAAAGTGTTATATATGAATAAGGCAATGGCAACAGAACGAAACTTCATTAGGCAAATTCGGTCACGGCAACAGAAACCCGCGGGGAAATACTCTTGTAGAGTTAGCAGAAGGGTTTTTCATCATGAACTCCTTTTTCAAGAAAAGCTGCAAAGGAAATGGACATGAAGGCATCCCAATGGATTGACAAGTGAAATTGATTTTATTATGTGTATCAAGAAATTTGTCATGGAAGACTGCAGTGTGCTAAACAAGTTCAACACAGGTAGTGACCATAGAATGGTATGATGTAAGATGCACCTCAACACTAAACTCGAGCATGGCAAGCTCATAAAACAAACAAAGTGTATTGACATGACCAACCTTAAAAAACATCATAATACCTTCAAATTGGAACTGAGGAACATATTCTCTTCTCTAGAAGGTCTAATGTCGGAAAAAGGGGACATCTCTGAAGCTAACAGAAAACTGACCAAGGCTCTTATGGAAACAGCAACAAAAATAGCTGGTACTAAGAACAAGTTGCATACAAACAAATTATCGGAAAAAAACAAAATTCTGATGCAGAAAAGAAGAGAGATGAGAACAACTAAAGGAGATGTGACTTCCAAAGTGGAATATATAGAGCTATGCAAGATGGCACGAAAAAGTATCACTGAACATGTAAGAAAATTCAACTGTGAACTAGTGAAGAAAGCAATTGAAAACAACCAAAGCCTAAAGAGAGCAAAGGGACATTTGAGTAAGGGAAGAAAACAGATTATGGCTCTGAGAAAAGATGGTTCTGTAACAAGAAATAGAGATGAAATTTTGACAAGACTGAAAGATTTCTACTCAAAACTATATGAAGGGGATGTACTCCAGACATTACAAACATACCAGAGTTCTTCCAGTCCTCCCAGCAGAAGTGACACATGCAATCAAGAACATGAAACGGGGGAAAAGCTCCAGGAGAAGATGGAATTACAGCAGACATCATACAAGAAGCAAGTGGAAAAATTGAAACTGTACTCGCCCAAGTTTTCACTCATGCTTTAATCAAGGGAAGATTTTTGAGGATTGGAACAATGCTACAATGATCCTGCTACATAAAAAGGTGACATTGAGGATCTCAGGAACTACAGACCTATCAGCCTCCTATCAGTGGTTTATAAAATCTTCACTAAAGTTCTTTCACACCGCTTGAAGGTGACAATAGACATGGCTCAGCCGAGAAAACAAGCTAGATTTAGGAGTGGCTACAGCACTATAGATCATATCCACGTACTGAGAGAACTAATTGAAAGAGCGAAGGAATATGAACTTCCATTATGCATGACTTTTATCGATTATGAAAAGGCCTTTGATTTGGTGAAACCATCAGCAGTTACAATGGCTTTGAAATCCTGCAGTGTTGATGATGCATACATTATTATTATTAATATCATCTATGAAAATGCAAGTGCAAACATTTGGCTATTTGAGAATACAGCACCCAAAATTTTTTTTAAAGGGAGTGAGACAAGGTGACACTATATCTCCCAAACTCTTTAATGCCATATTGGAAAATGTCTTTCAATTACTGAACTGGGAAAACAAAGGGATAAAGATTATTAGAGATTATCTAACTCACCTTCATTTTGCTGATGATGTAGTCATTTTTGCAACTACTTCATCAGAGCTGCAGAGTATGATCCAGGAACTTGCTGACAAGAGTAAAGAAGTGGGATTAAAAATGAACTTTCAGAAGACAAAAGTGATGTACAATGCTTTTACAAGAAATGAAGATTTATCGATTGATGGAGAAAAGCTGGAGACAACCAATACCTACATTTATCTTGGACAGCAGATATCAAGTGAAGGTCACATTGATGAAGAAATTAATCGGCATATTAAACTTGGCTGGAGAGCTTTTGGAAGAAACAGTATACCGTATATACTCGCGTGTAAGTCACCCCCCCCTTTCAGAGGAAAAATCGTAAGAAATCGGAAACTCGCGTATAAGTCGATCCCGGAATGAGAAAAAAAAATTCAATGAATTTATTCAAAAACATTTGAAAACGAAAAAAATTATATATATATAATACTAAATTTAATTTGCATACCCAAAAACTTCATCAGAACCCTTTAAAATCAGATTCCGAGTCAGACTCGCCAAACAGTTAAAAAAAGTCTTTCTCCGTCATCGGCGCGTCATCATAAACATCAGTATTCCCATCTATGCCTGTGTCATCAGAATCACTGTCATCATCACTCATAAAAATATCATCATCCTCTGTGCCATCAAGTTTGTTACTAATGCAACATTTCTTGAGTGATTTCACGACCATTTCCGCAGGTATCGCA
Source organism: Macrothele yani (assembly GCA_039090855.1). Taxonomy (NCBI): domain Eukaryota; kingdom Metazoa; phylum Arthropoda; class Arachnida; order Araneae; family Macrothelidae; genus Macrothele; species Macrothele yani. The sequence continues at coordinate 113,364,201 of CM076997.1, read as the reverse complement.
TCCCAAGCATCCTTGACCCATCGCGCAATCAAAATGATATCCGGCTTCTTTAGATTTCCACCCATGGTTTCAGTCGGCAAATCGGAACTTATCCAATCTGCCCAATACCTCCGCTCATTGTCCTTGAAGGGCTTATTAAGGAAGACATCTAGTAGTTGAAGAACAGATGTCAACCCACCTGGGATGACAGCAAGAGTTGTTTTTGAATTTTCTGCAGTTTTTTCACTTCTGCACAACGGTGTGCAGCAAACATATCCCACACCAAAGGAGAAGGTTTCCTCAAAAGTGCACCTGGCCTTTTGTTCCATACATTCTTTAACCAGTCAATTGTTCCGGATTCGTTCATCCATCCTTTTTCATGGGCACGAACGAGCACACCAGATGGAAAGACAACGCTTTTCGGCAGAGTTTTGCGTTTGAAAATAATTACCGGAGGTAGCTTACTGCCGTCGGCCAAACAGAAAAGAACAACCGTGAAACTGGATTTTTCGTGGCCAGTCGTTTTGATCAAGATATTTTTTTTGCCCTTTTGGTTCACCGTCTTATTTCCAGGAAGGTCGAAACACATGGCGGTTTCATCCATGTTCCCTATTTGGGAAAGTTCAAAAGCAGTCTCTTTTCTCTTTTGAATTACATACTTTTGAAATTCCATTATCTTTGTTTCGAGGTCACGAGGTAACTTTTGTGCTATTTTGGTGCGCTGGCGTAGACACAACCCATAGCGGTTCATGAACCTTGTGCACCAACCTGGTGAGGCACGAAAAGTGTTATTTGCAGCTGCAAACTTTTCATTTTTTGTGAGCTTCATTGCTCGCAAACTTATACCAGTTCGCATTACGATGTAACCATTTTGTCTGCAGCCCACAATCCAATCATTCAAGACACTTTCCAGCTCTGGGAAAGATGTTCCATGGCGCAGCGCCTTTTGCGATTTTGGGATTTTCACGAAGTCCGTTTTTTTTTTTTACGCCAATCTCGAATCAGTTTTTCGTTAATGCCAAATTGACGTGAAGCAGCACAGTTGTTAGTATTTTCTGCAAAAGAAACCACTTTCAACTTGAATCCTGCGTTGTAGGACATCCGTTTCTTTACACAATCCGTGTCACCCATAATAGGAGAAGCGAGACACGTGCGATTAAGAACAAGAAAAACATGTGCGATTAAGAACAAGCAACACCTAACACTGGCTGTCGCACGGCTCCGTTACATCGAAGGTCAGCGCAATCAGCTGGTAGTTGGAAGGGCGGAGGTTTCTATGCGCGGCTGTGACTGCGCTGTGGATACGCAAAGCCAGGAGAGAGGAGACTTTTCAAAGCGTGGAGAAATTCGGAGGGTCGCAATTTCGTAATTCTACCACATCGGCGTTTTTTCTTTCTTTCTTTCTTTTTTTTTCTTTCGGAGGGTTACGATTTCGTAATTAATACCGCATCGGCATTTTTATTTCTTTTGGGATGGATTGCCTTTTGCCTCACGGGAAGAACTTTTGGACTTACGATTTTTTTAGACCCCATATAAGTCGACCCCATTACTTTGAAGCTCTCATTTTGTCCCAAATTTCTCGACTTATACGCGAGTATATACGGTAATTTTCAAGAGCAATATGCCATTATGTCTTAAAAGAATAGTGTTTGATCAATGCATCCTTCCAGTGCTTACGTATGGGCAGAGATGTGGACCTTAACTAAAAGAGACATACAAAGACTGCAGAGCCGCCCCAGTGGCGCAGTGGTCTAAGCGATGGCCTCTGATCATTCGTCCGTAAGGGGTCCGGGTTCGAATCCCGGTGAGGCATGGATGTTGTGTTTGTCTTACAGCACTGGCTCTCTCCCTTTCCTTGGAACCAGTGACCCAAAATTAGGGACGGGCGACTGCTTATAGCCCATTGAGTTGCTCACGGTGGTCGTTAAACATCCAATAAAAAAAAAAAAAAAAAAGACTGCAGACAACTCAAAGAAGCATGGAGAGGTGCATGCTTGGTGTAACCAGGAGAGATAAGAAGAGGAACTCGTGGATTAGAAAAATGGCAAGAGTGGAAGACATCATGATCAGAGTAAAATCTTTGAAATGGCATTGGGATATGGACATATTGCCAGATGGACAGACCATCGAGGACAGCTGAAATTTTAGACTGGATTCCAAGGGACAGGAAAAGACCCAGAAGAAGACCACATGTGAGATGGGTGGATGAAATTCGAAAGTATGCGGGAGTAACATGGAGGAGACTGGCACAAGACAGACTGTTGTGGAAGATGATTGGGGAGACTTTCATCCAGCCGTGGATTGATAACCGTTGACAATGATTATGATATGTTCTATAGTTTATCTTGTATCTTTTAAGTGTACCCTGTGTTTTTTTAATTGAACTTCATTTTCCTTTCCTTTTTTCTAAGTAGGAATGATATTGGATAGTCAGAACAAAAAATTTGTGCACCTTGAAAAATTTTAACAATTGTTCTATTTCTATCTGTCTGTCTGTCCATTCATTTTTGTGAACAAGGCAACATTTAATGATAAGTGAAGCTGTTTACTAGAGAATGTTTTTTAACTCTCATATTTAGTTCTCAAGCTCGAATGAACCCTTTTTTAATAGTTAATTCAAATTTCATGTTTAATATAGGGTCTGATACAATAATGGACCGACTCTTGTGTTGACTGATAAGTGCTGCCCCCTCTATTTCAATTCCCAACCTCACTTTACCATCCAATTTTTGCTTGATAAAAGTTATGTATGACCAAAGATTTAAAGCATATATGTTTCCTGTACCACATGTAGGTCCTATTCTATAGGCTCAAATTCTTTGATGGTTTTCACTTTTATATGATGACATTATGCACTGTATATACACTGAGTGGCCACTTTATTATGACCACCTGACAGTTTAAAACAAATGAGCTATGGCTGTTGCCGCCAGAGGGCGAGGCTAGTATAAATAGGGAAAGCTTAGTGCTTGCGACAGTAGTAGAAGTGATTTTTGGGTGACGAGATGGGTAAAAAATGCGATTTGACGGACTTTCAACGTGGGATGATTGTAGAAGCTCGGAGGCATTGAGCGAGTATCCCTGAAACTGCCGCATTCGTGAAATGTTCCAAAGCAGCTGTTGTTAAAGTGTTTAAAGACTGGACTGTCAGCCAGATATCTGGGTCTCGACGTGCAACGTGTGGTCGTCATCGACTAGTGACTCCTCGGGCAGAACGGAGAGTGCCCAGACTGGTAACAGACAACAGAAGGGCAACAGTGCAGCAAATTGCAGACCATCTTAATCAAGGATCCCCTCAAATGATCTCTGCACGCACTGTTCGCCGTACACTGCATCGGATGGGATATGGCAGCCGAAGGCCTGTTCGAGCACCTTTGCTGTCTGCAGTTAATAAGAGAAAACGTCTCCAGTTTGCACAGGAGCACAAGGATTGGACAGTCAATAATTGGAAACAAATTATGTGGTCCGATGAATCACGTTTTTAGTTGCACCATGCCGATGGCTGAGTGAGAATAGGCAGAAACAGCTTGAAAGCATGGACCCCAAATGCATTGCTACAACCTTTCAAGCTGGTAGAGGCAACGTTATGGTTTGGGGAATGTTTTCCTGGCATGCTTTGGGCCCTTTAAATCGTGTTGATCAATGTCTGACTGGCACATCATATCTAAACATCGTTGCGGACCAAGTGCATCCTGTCATGTGGATGGTTTATTCCAATGGCGATGGCTACTTTCAACAAGATAATGCATCCTGCCATAGTGCTCGTATTGTACAGGATTGGTTTCGGAAACATGCCGGTGAGTTTACTTTGCTTAGGTGGCCCCCACAATCTCCAGATCTCAACCCCATTTAGAATTTGTGGAATGAAGTTGAACGAGCCATCAGACAGCTGGATCCACAAACCACCTATCATCATCTTGTGGAGTCCATGCCATGAAGAATCAACGCAGTATTAAAGGCAAAAGGTGGCCCAACGAAGTACTGAGGGGGTGGTCATAATAAAGTGGCCACTCAGAGTATATACACACTTAGTAGACAAAACACTAGAGATAGGAGTGATGGACAGTTGACATGGGCATCCCCCGTGCAGAGTGGAATGGACCCAAAATGAATGCAGGTGATAAATAGGCAGTCAGCAGGGTTTTCCAACAGTGTACCACAATTGCTGAACATGGGTAAACATGATGATCTGAGTGATTTTGATCGTGGATACATTGTTGGCTTAAGACAATGGGTCATTTCATTGCCAAAGTGGTAAGAAAGAACCCTAGGGTTCCTGAGGGCATCTGTTTCGAGGGAGTGCCACGAGTATACCATCGATGGATGTACCAGCGCCCAGAGAGCAAGTGTTGGCCGACCATATGCCATTGATGACCGAAGTTGACAATAGGCTATTCAGGATTGTACAGACAGTTCCCTGGCAATAGTGGCACGTATCACATCCAGGTTAAATGTCGGAGGCCAATGCAGCAGCAGTGAATGAACAGTATGTATGACTAGTGTGACCAGGCGTCCCGATTTTAGTGGGACAGTCCCACTTTTTAGCTCTATGTCCTGCTGTCCCCCCTAATCCTTCGGGAACGCTGAAATGTCCCGCTTTTTGGAAACTGTGTCGATGAAGTCCCACTTTATGCAGTTGGCATCATCCACCACCCCAAGTCATATTTTTCGAGTCAGGATAAGTGTCCCAATATTCTGCATACTTTTTGAAAACCCAGGCTCAGATCTTTGGTTAAACTTTGTCCACAGTCAAATAGTAATCTTGAATCAAAGCATTAAAAGTGGTTGAGGGGCAGACTGTGTCAGCAGTAGATGTGAAGAGGGCAATAGATGACCTGAAACAAAATATGTTATCCAAAAAAAAAAAAAAAAAAAAAAAGGATGCGTTTCTGCCATATTTTCTGTTAGATCTCAAATGAAAAAAATGCAGTATGATTCCTAAAAAATAAAAGATTTATTAAAGCAAATTACATCCCATGAGAAATATGAGCAGAAATCTGCTGCATAAAAATGTAATATATTATTATAAATGTATCCTGCTGAATGCCAAAAAAATTCTGGTTTACTGTATTTATACAAGTATATTATATATTTTTTGATAGTTAAAACTTAAAGGCTACAATTGAATGTGTATGTACAGTTAAATGTGAAATAAATTTACAATCAGATCTCTGCATTGATATTTTATTTTTAAACTGTAAATAGTGTGTTGGGCACTAATTTAATTGAAATACTGAAAAATATTAGAAAACATCAAATTTCTGTTTAAAAAATTGGTGTCTACCTCAGCCAATTTTAACAATCCCATCCCAATGCACACTGGCTGATGAGAGGTAATTGCAGTTTATGTACATTGCTCTTTTCAGGTAGGTCAGGTTAATCTTTTGCTAATTTAGAAAATTAAGTTATCACTTACATTCATAAAGCCACAAAATAATCTAATGAAAACTACCACATTTTTTAAGTAAATAAAACATATTTTTATTGAATCTAAACATGGAGAATTTGGTACTTAACCATATTTAATTATATTCTTTTTTTTAACGTTCACTTTTGAGAATCATTTTGAGACCCTGAGTTTTGGTGAAAAATAACTATCGTGGTTAATCGTTTGTCACGTGAGCTTGACTGAGTCGTACCTGTCCCACTTTTTGGTCCAGAAAAATTGGTCACATTAACACACTGCATACCCTGGGCAACAGTGGAACAAGAGTAGGGAGCTGATGTCCTACTCATGTGCTACTGTTGACTACTTATTGTCAGACATTATGCCTTGCCTGGTGCCACGAACATCAAAACTAGACCTCTGCAGGGTAGCACCACATCGTGTGCTCAGATGAATCCCATTTTCAGCTGTACTGATCTGACTTAAGGGTTTGGGGGGCCTTCTCTTGGGACAAATTACGTCCCCTAGTGTCTCTGGAGAGGTCCTTAACTGCTGCACGCTACCTGCATATGCTGGCTGATCACCTACACTCTTTCACGGCCTTCATGCATCCTGAGGCCAATGGTTTGTTCCAGCAGGACAGTGCACTGCCCCACCAGGCTGCAACCACCCAAGCTTGACTTGAGAAACACCCATCTCAGTTTGGAACCATCCAGTAGCCCCCAGGGTCCCCAGATTTAAATCCTGTGGAAGCGCTCTGGGATGCCATGGAGTGGAACATCAGATCTATGGATCCTGGACTGACATCTCTGGTGGAGTTGTGGGAAATGCTGCAACAGGCATGGCTAGCATTACCGTCAGCTTCTGATGGAATTGACGCTTTGGCAAGCATAGGCTGTTATTTGCACTAGAGGAGGACCAACACACTCTTAGGTAGTTATATATAATGTTTTGTCTATTGAGGATATGTACGTTTATAACTATTCTATTCAGTGTTTTCAGAAAGTAAAATTCTTCTTGAAACATTAGCACTATAACTGCAGTATTAATGATGTTAACAATGAGAAATATAAGACCATGAATGATTGCTGGTAACCAAGTACTCTTACATTTTTCAGAGTTTGCCTTTTTATTAATACTGTAATATCTGAATGGAAGTTTTAATTTCCAAAGACACTGAACAGATTATATATTTCATCATCATCATTGTCAACGATTATCAATCCACTGCTGAATGAAGGTCTCTCCAAGTTTCCTCCACAACTGTCTGTCTTGAGCCACTCTCCTCTGTGTCACTCCTGCATACTTTCGAAGCTTTTGAATTTCATCCACCCATCTCGGATACGGTTTTCTTTTGGGCGTTTTTCCGTCCCTTGGAATCCAGTCTAGAATATCGGCTGTCCATCGGTGGCGGTCTTCTGGTAACATGTATAGCCCATTGCCATTTCAGGGACTCTACTCTGATCATGGTCTTCCACTCTTGTCATTTTCCTTGTTCATGAGTTCCTCTTCTTATCTCTCCTGGTTACACCAAGCATGCACCTCTCCATGCTTCTTTCAGTTGCCTGCAGACATTGTATGCCTTTTATAGTTAAGGTCCATATCTCTGTTCCATATGTAAAAACTGGAAGGATGCATTGATTAAACACTTTTCTTTTAAGACATAATAGCATATTGCTCTTGAAAATAGTACTGTTTCTTCCTAAGGGTAATTCAAGTGAAAACAAGCCAGATGGCATATGAGAAAGATATTGTGATCCACCATAAAAATAATCCCCGTGGCTATGAAGGCACTTATCCCACTGTGACACTAGACATTTGATTCTTCATGCATGGAAGGCAGTAGCTTGCTGGTGGAACCATTCCCAAACAGCGTTGTGCACCTCTTTGTCCAAGTGAAATCTGTGACCCTGTAGATGCTTCTTCAGCTCTCCAAAAATGTGAAAATCACAGGTAAACAAATCTGAGCTGTGTGCCAGATGCTGGAGTGTTTCCCACCTGAATGTGGAAAGGTGATTCTGGACAATTTTATCACTGTGGGGCCCCGGGCGTTGCCATGAAGAAGAATGACTCTTGCAGTGAGCAGCCTTAGCTTCATGGACTTGAGTTATGCTTGCAGAGATTTGAGTATGTCTGCATACCGGGGAGCATTTCTGGTGGTGAGAAACTCAATCAACAGGGAGCCCTTGTCGAAAAAGAAGGTCAACATGACCTTTCGTGCACTTGTCTGCATTTCCTTTTACTTCTTTGGCAGTGGAGACAACATGAGTTTCCATTGGCTGTTTTTTCTTTTGCTTTGAGGTTGATAATGAAAGCTCCAAGTTCCATCTCCAGCAACTATTCTGTTGATGAAACAGTGACCCTCCTTGTTCTGCCTCAGTAAATTTTCCAAGAATACACCCATACGAATGTCTTCTGCACAGATTGCAAGTTTTGTGGCATCCACTGCACTCAAATCTTCTGGTACTGCAGATGATTCTGGATAATGGTGTGCACATTCTCTACACTGATTACAACTTTGTTTGCAAGTGATTCCACCGTGACTTTGTCTGCAAGTGATTCCAGTTTTTACATATGGAACTTGAATGAGACTATCCACTGAAGTGGATAGTCTCATTCTGTCTTTCCGAATGAGACTATCCACTTCAGTGAGGGAAAAATAGGTGATCACATGGTGTGCTTGCCCTCGCCTCGAATCATCAGTCAACGATGACCACCCCTCTCGCAACCGCTTACTGTTGTCTTTAACATGTGACAAAGACATGCAGGTTTCGTGCACATTGCTCATGTGGGGATGAATATCTGTACTCCCAACCCTGGTTAAAAACTGGATAACCGCTCTTTGTTCAGTATTCGTTGTTTGAATCGTGACTGGTTGGACCGAACACCTTCACAAGGTCCTGTACAGGGCCAGTTGCTTCCCTCGTTGCATAATCGCAGCCTCACATTTCACTGCGTCATAACACTACAGTGGTGCCACCTACACATGTTTTGTGTCAACGCTGCCACAGTAACCCCATTCAGCAGTTTATATCTGTTGGCTCATTTTCATTTGAATGACCCTTATACACACATCACTAAGCTATCCTCTGAGATTCAGAGGTTAGCTCCTCAAAAAAAAAAAGTATATCTGCCATATTAATGTTTAACTTTCAAACCTAGACTTTACTTACTGTTGATGTATCAGATGTCTCAATTTACAGCGATCTTTGCATACAGCTAGAGTTTCACTGACATGCATCACGTGATGCATACAAGACCTTTTGTACTTCATACTCATAATCTTTTTCTCAAGCATACATTCCTGAATCTGGTCCTCTCATGATTTACTTAGCCTCCCTCTACCTTTCTTTCCTGCCACTTGGGCTTCAAAAATTCTCTTAGTAAGCATCTCATCACTCATTCTTTCAACATGGCCAAACCACCTAAGAATACAAGTCTCCACCTTACTAACAACATTTTCCCTCACATTACACAACTGCAACACATCTTCATTCCTCATGTGATCACAGCGAGTCTTGCCACAAACCATTCATAAGTAATGCATCTTTCCAGCACACAAACAACTCCAATGTCTTTTCTGTAGTACCCAGGTTTCACTGCCGTACATCAAAGTAGAAACAATTACACTTTCATGCACAGTCATTTTGGACTTCCTTGAGAATCCATCATTCCCGTGAAATCCTCCTAAAGCAGCTATGATTTTCACTAAAGAGTTCACTCTTACTAATTTTACCATCTAATTTATTCTCTCTGTCAAACATGCTTTGTAAATACACAAACTCCTTCACCTGGTCAGTCACTATGCCATTTAGACTTATATTGCATTTAGTGATAACAGTTCCTCGCTCAAAAACCATAACTTTGATTTTTCCCTTATTTATACTGTTTGAATTTCATACAAATTTCATACATCTGGGATAACATATTCTGCAACTCACTTTTGCTCTTTGCCAACAAGACGGTGTCATCAGCATACAGCAATCTTCATGCACGAAAATCACCAAGACATAAACCAGTATTGTCCATTTTGGCATCACGAATGCATGCATGCATCCATAAATATATTAAACAGCTATCGTGACATTACACAACCTTGTCTGACTCCAGTTCCAATAGAAAACTATTTTGATGCAACACCATTCACTTGTACACATGCTCTACTACCAGCATACATGGCTTTCACACTATTAAGTAGATTCCCAGTACCTCCCACAGAAATATCCTATTTACTCTGTCATAAGCTTTCTTTAAATCTACGAAAGCTGCAAAAACCTTCTTACCAACAGACAGATACTTTTCGATCATCGTGCATAATTAAAAAAATTATTACTAATCTAAAGCAACTATTATGGGAATTTTACTAGGAAATTTTTTCCTTTAATAGCAAATTTTCGGAGAAAACTCTTCTCCTTCTTCAGGCTGTCTTGTTGTTGTCACTTTTTTCTTGTCACTATCACGGTTACGGTTTACCTTGACGGTTACGGTTAACCTTGACGGTTTAGGTTATTTTTCAACAAATCCTGCCAGATGTTAGGCAGGGAAAATCCTTTGCAGTAATTGATGATGGAATTTTGATTTTTCTCAATCTCTATTCCTTCTTTCAGCTTTCTTTGTTGGAAATTGCTTTGGAAACTGATGACTTTAAGGGAATTCCAATCCATGCTTTGCCCAGTTTCTCTAACATGCCTATTTAATCCAGTCTTGTTGGAGCAATTTTTTATAGCTAAAATTTTTTGTTAGTGTGGCCCTTACCAGGCATAAAATCACTCTGTACGTCCCTCATGTTCTCTGATGTAAAACCTCAACCCTTGTCAATAACAACCTTACCAAACACTTTCCCTGGCCCACTAAGTAAGCTGATACCATGACAGTTCTTGCATTCAGTATGATCACCTTTTTCTTTATACAAAGGAACAGTGATAGATAGCATCCCTCCAATCCTGAGGGACCAATCCTAATTCCCAGCACAACTAGCAAATTTCAGTTAACTTGTCAATGACAGTCACCACCATATTTTAACATCTCAGCAGTTATGCCATCTATTTCCGGAGCCTTACCATAATTCTGTTCAGTGTCTTTGGAAATTAAAACTCCCATTCAGATATTACAGTACTGATAAAAAGGTTAACTCCAAAAAAATGTTGGACTGCTTAGTTTCCAGTGATCATTCATGGTCTTATATTTTTCATTGTTAACATCAGTAAAACTGCAGTTATAATGCTGATGTTTCAAGAAGAATTCTACTTTCTGAAAACGCTGAACAGAATGTTTTTTTTTTTTTTTTTTGTACTGAATAGTGGTAATTAATATTGTGCCTAATGGTCATGCCTTTCTGTGACACCTTTATTAAACACTCATATGGTTTACCATGTTTTGCAATTTATTGAAATGTAAGTTTTAAAAATAAGGTTGCAGTAATGCATCATTGCAAGAACACTTGTCCTTAATCCTAATCATTATTTTGACTAATGCAAAAACAAAATTAGCCTGAATACTGGCATTCTTTTTAAATGTAAGGTGTTAGTAAAGTGAACTTGAGTTATCTATATCTACAGATCATAGCATAAGAGGAAAAACATCATGTAGTAAGAAACTACATGGCATATTTTCATGCTGAAGGTGAGGTATCACAACAACATGACTATGCTGGTGGAGAATTGTGGATAAATGCATTTTTTGCTGCTTTTGAATTCAGCTAAAAAACAAATGATTACAAAATGAACATTATGTTGTCTAATGTGCAGTAATTCTTTGTTGTCATCTGACACAATAGTCATTGGATGATGAATCGATATACGTTTTGCTGAATTCGAACAGAGCAGGAAAAGTACAGAACAGGAATTCTTACCAACTTTGAGCTCAGCCATAAGAGCAGACATGAATGACTTCATCATTGCCTCGTTAACGTGTGTGAATTAAGAACTCAGCCAGTTCCTGTGCTGCGAATTGTTCAGTGTTGTAAAGTTAGTTTTGTTTGCTGAGCTCCTATGTTGCAGTTGTGTTTTGTAGTGCGCATCGCTAAGAAGTATTCCTACTTTTGGAAATGTGAGTTTGTGTTCCAATTTAGTAAATTGTATTCATTGTTTATATACACAGTGAAATCCACTTAATACATACATACATACATACATACATATCACTAAGCTGTTCTCTGAGATTCAGAGGTTAGCTCCAAAAAGAAATACAAACTTCCACATATTTTTACTTATTGTTGTCGTATCAAACTTCGCCATTTACAGCGATCTTGACATACAACTCGTGCTTCACTGATATCCATTACACGCCTTACACAAGATCTTTTATACTTCATACTCATAATCTTTTTCTCAGGCAGACACTCCTGAATCTGATCCACCCATGTCTTCCTTGGCCTTCCTCTGCCTTTCCTTCCTGCCACTTTGGTTGAAAATATTTTCTTAGTAAGCATTTCATCACTCATTCTTTCAACATGGCCAAACCACCGAAGCATATTGGTCTCCACCTTGCTAACAACATTTTGCTTTACATCACTCAACTGCAATACATCTTCATTCCTCACACAATCAGATCATGTCTTGCCACAAACCCCACGTAAGTAACGCATTTCTCCAGCACACAAACGACTCCTGTGCTTCTTCTGCAGTACCCAGGTTTCACTGCCATACATCAGAGTAGGAACAATTACTGTTTCATACACAGCCATGCAGGACTCTCTAGAGAACCCATCATTCCTGTGAAAACCTCCCAGAGCAGCTACGACTTTCAAAGAAGAATTCACTCTCCTACTTGATTTCACCATCCAACTTGTTCTCTCTGTCAAACATGCTTCCTAAATACACAAACTCACTCACCTGGTCAATCACAGTGCCATTTATACTTACATTACATTCAGTGCTACCCATTCCTCTCTCAAACACCATAACTTTGGTTTTTCCCTTATTTATACTCAGTTTGAATTTCATGCAAACTTCGTGCATCCGAGTCAACATACTCTGCAACTCACTTTTGCTCTCTGCCAACAGGACAGTGTCATCAGCATACAGCAATCTGCACACATGGATATCACCAAGACATAAACCACTATTATCTATTTTGGCCTCACGCATGCATGCGCCCATAAATATATTATACAGCCATGGTGACATTACACAACCTTGTCTAACTCCTGCACCAATGGAAAACCATTTTGATAAAACACCATTCACTCGTCCACAAGCTCTACTACCAGCATACATGGCTTTTACACTATTAAGTAGATTCCCAGTATTCCACAAAAGTGTCCTATTCACTCGGTCGTAAGCTTTCTCTAAATCTATGAAGGCAGTAAAAACTTTCTTACCAACAGCCAGATACTTTTCAATCATCATGCGTAATGCAAAAATCTGGTTAGTGTAGCCTTTACCAGGCATAAAACCACTCTGAACATCCCACACTTTCAATGATGTAAGACCCGTACTTTTTCAATAACAACCTTACCAAACACTTTCCCTGGCACAGTTAATAGGCTAATACCACGATAGTTCTTGCATTCAGTCTGATCACCTTTTCCCATATACAAAGGAACAATAATAGCATCCTTCCAATCCCGAAGGACCATTCCTAACTCCCAGCACAACTGGCAAATTTCAGTTAACCAGTCAATTATAGAGTCACCACCATACTTCAACATCTCGGCAGTTATGCCATCAACTCCTGGAGCCTTACCATTCTGAAGAGATTTTAGAGCTTTACACACTTCTTCTCTTGAGATCCCTCCTGTGCTTTCATCCCTCATTGTGACATCATCTGCATCTGTCTCAGAATCATTTTTGCTCTCCTGATCTAATAACTCACAGAAGTATTCACCCCATCTTTCACTTAACTCATTGGGCTCCCATATCATTTCCCCAATCTCATTCTTCACACAACTTACAACTTTGTTTCCCCTATTTTTTCTGAGTCTCGTGTACTTCCAGAAGGACTTTCTATCTTTCCAAAAAGCCAGTTCATGCCTTTTCACTTTCTCCTTCCTATCTTTTGCCTTACTGTGGCGAACCAGCTTAGCAGCTTCACGCTTCTTACAGCGATATTCATCCACAGAGACTCTACCTTGCAACATCCCCAAATAGGCTTCCTTCTTTTTCTTTACTGCCTCATCAATCTCACTATTCCACCAAGCATCACCTCTATTGTTACCCACTATTGTGGTGCCACAGACCTCTTTAGCAGCAGTGACAACACAGTTTTTAAAACATTCCCACTTCTTTTCTACATCCCTCTCACAAGATTTCAGATGCTTCAGTCGTTCTCCGAGTAAGTCAGAGTACCGCTGATGATCTTCAAGGAGACTATCAACCTTTATTCTTTCTATCCTGGGTCTCTTCCTATTCCTTTTCCTCCAACCAACATTAAGTTTCACTCGTGACACTACCAAGTAATGATCAGAACCGACATCCGCACCTCTCATCACACGGGTGTCAACAACTAAGTGTTTCAAACGCTGATCGTAAACAACAAAATCTATCACACTCTTTTGACCAAGAGTACGATTTTCCCAAGTATATGTGTGTATATACTTGTGGTTGAAAAATGTATTAGATACACACAAATCATTCTCAATGCAGAGTTCAATTAATCTTTCACCATTATCATTCACACAAGGATCATTAAACTTACCCAGAACATTGTCAGAAATTGCATTCTGCACACCTACTCTAGCATTGAAATCCCCTGCTATTATAACTTTAGCACCAAACTGGCTCAAAACAGCTTTTAGCTTATTACAGAAATCTTCCTTCTTATCAGAAGGTTCAGAGTCACAAAGAGCATACACTACAACAATTACAATTCTCTGAAGTTTCACTTTCAAACGAATCCAGATAATTCTTTCACTTACGCAACTATAGTGAATCAAGTTGTTCTTCATCTTTTCGCTTAAAATCACACCTACACCAGCCTGTCCTCTCATATTATCCAATACTCCAGACCACACACTCACCGTGCCATTCACTTCTTCTACCCCAATTTCCTTCTTTTTGGTTTCACTTACACACAGCACATCCAGTCTATACTTATTCATCTCGTCAATCACCTCACTCGTCTTGCCATTTATACCTCTAGCTCATGGTTAATATGCTTTCCCACTTAATACACATTTTGCATGCAGTTCCTAGAATTGAGAGGCAAATAAGTACAAATATACCCTATTTAATATGCTTTGAATCCCCCTTAATAAATGCTTAGTTTTGTAGCATCACGTACACTTGAATTCGGATGAATAGTAATACTATGCAAAAAAAATTGGTCAGTCGCCTGTTACACGAGTCACTGGATACTTTGATTAGACAGAAAACTCCCCTATTCTTTGCTACTAGCTATAAACAGGCTTGCCGTGGGCTCAGCTTGTGGATTTCAAGTTTCAGGTGTGGCTTTCCCACGCATAAGGGTCTCCTTTTCCATGACCTTAACAGGGAGAAAGCATGGAAACCATTATTTTTGCTGTTCTCCCACAGTTTCATGAATATGCAGCTGACATATACAAAGGTACATAGCATAGGTATTATTTATTTTCTATTTCCGGCTAAGACGCTTTCCTGTTTAAGACGCTAATTTGGGTCGGTCCCTTGAAAATCGTATTAAGCAGATTTCACTGTAATTCATCATTAAAATCCACAGATTGGATTCATAAACCAAGATTAGTTTAACTTGCATACTTTCTGAATAATGGTATTTTATTTATTGAGATATGCCCTGTTTGAAACATGCTACTTAAGGCTATAATAGAGCATAATAATAATGTACCATATTTTGTAGACCAAACAAAATGTTTATTATCATCAACAGTAGTGACATTGTTATAATTCGTGAAAGCAAAGTGTATACAGTAAACAGGAAAAGGTCTCTAAATCTGAATAAATATCCATTTTTGTTAAAAAGTAGAAAGCTTTTTATGTGTGCTTAAATTGAACATACGGTCTGATCTGACTGAGCCAGGTGATTTTAGTTATAACCTTAGGGAAATATTCCACTTAATTGAACAAATTGCTTGTTCATCAGATATGGTGACTAACAACTTTTTATTGCCACAAAACTCCAGTTTTAGCAAAAGCCTATTTAGTGGGTAGGAATGGAGGCACTTCCTTTTTAAGTTATTGTAAAGTTGTCTATATTGTTAATGAAACTCTTAAAAAAATTATTGGTATTTTCTGAGTAGGGACAGAAAACTTGTGCTGTAATTTATGCAGTATAACCTGCAGAATAACTGTTAAAAAAGTTATAAATGTTCAGTTCTGTGGATAATATGCCACTTTAAGTAAAAAAAGCAGTGTTTTTGTGCACTTAGATTATAAAAAAAAAATCCTCATGGCAGTAGTGCCTAAGAGGTGATATAATTGGAAAAATAACAAAAAACTTGTTAACAACAACAAAAATGTAATGTAATACAAAGATGAAGGTCTGCAAAGAATTGGAAAGTAATATGTTCAAATAATGGTCACTAATACAACCTTATTTAGTAAATTCTGTTCAACATGTTTTTTAAATTTATGCAGGAGGAGGAGTCCACATATACCTTGTTGGACTAATCTTCTACATGGAATCCTGGTGAAGATGACCAAGTTAAAACTCATGAACAAATTACAAAACTTGGTCATCTTCACCAGGATTCCACATATATTAGTCCAACAAGGTATGTGACTCCTCCTCCTTCTGCATAAATTAAAAAAAAAACGTATTGAATAGAATTTACTAAATAAGGTTATATTAGTGACCATTATTTAAATTTATTAACAATTTAAACCTATTTCAATTCAAGAGGGAACGACTGATTCAGTCCTAATAAATAAAGGTGTAAGGCAGAGATGCTTGTTGTCACCTGGCCTTTTTGGTATTTATGCCGAAGTTATGATGAATCAGGCCTTTGGGAGCGCCAGTGAAGGAGTTTGGGTTAATGGAGAGAGAATTAAGGCCATTAAGTTTGCTGATGACCAAGCAATTGTTTCAGGATCGTTCAAATCATTACAATGCATGATGTCAAAAATACACAAAAATGCAGATATCAATAGAATGAAGATAAATAAAAATAATACAAAACTAATGGTAATAGGAAAGGATCCAAAACAGGCTTTCCTTAAAATTGAAGAATGATGCATCAAACAAGTTAAATCATTTTGCTATTTGGGTCAAATTATTACTGAAGATGCGAGATGTGAAAAGGAAATTAGAATGAGACTGGGGATAGCAAAAACGGCTTTTAGAAAGAATTAAATACTACTGACAGCCAAAAGCATAGATCTAAAACTGAGGAAGAGAATTTTAAAGGCATATGTTTGGCCAGTAGCTCTCTATGGTTCTGAGACGTGTACATTGACCAAGAGGGAAGTGAAAAGGCTGTAGGCATTTGAGATGTGGAGCTATAGAAGAATGGAGAGAATCAGCTGGCTCAATAGAAAGACTGATGAGGAGGTCCAATAGAGAGTGGGAGAACCCAGCATTCTGATCAACATGTTAAAAAGGAGAAGAATGTTATGGATGGGATACACATTGTGCCATAGAGGCCCGGTTCTGAAAGTTTTGGAAGGGAAAATACAAGGCAAGAGAGGAAGAGAACGGCCAGGGAATGGTTTTGTGGCACAATTACTCCAAGACACCAATACTAGGAGGACATACTATGACTTGAAGAGAACAGTAGAGAATAGAGAGGAATGGAGAGACAGAGTACATCTACTGAACAACCAGTCCTTGGACTGAGTAACCAAGAAGAAGATTAACTATATACCACATAAATTAGGGTACACTATATCTCTGGGTGAAATGTATCACATCTAATTGGAAAGTTTTTATTTTATTTTTAACTTACAACCATTTTAGCATTTTGACAGTAAATATGATGCAACAAAGGTATTACTATTTGCTCTTGTGGCAGATTACATGTTGTTGGTGGGTACTGCTTTGCTGTCCCACAGCATGTAATCATTGCAGGAATTTCATTTGTCAATTTTTGCTGCACTAATTGCTTTAGTTAGTTCATTATTCAGTTGTAACAGTTTCAGAGTACTACTGATTGTTTGCAGATTTTGAACTATGGCAATTCAGTAAAAACTAGGGATTTTTGCTCTTTAATCACTTTTTAAAAAACAACTACTGTACTAATCTTTGTTCTTTATTCACCTTTTTTTTTTTTAAACTGCAGATTTTTGTCCACAGTTACTTTATTTTAGTAAGAAAATATTTTTTCCTTCTTACTACTTTGGCCCTCAGGGTCGTCCTGTGAATCATGACTTTTCTGTTGGAAATTACAATTCAGGATCAGCATCACAGGTGCAAATTATAGAACTATTTCTTTTTGTAAAGCTCACATCTTCAGCTTATGCAAAGCAAAAAAATATATATTTTACTGAATATCAAGGCTTGAATATTATACAAAAAAAATTATGGTACTCTCAGTATGTGTGATTGTGATCAGTTCAAATATTTTTGTGAATAAAAATTGTAGAAATTTCTATTATACCAATATATTTTTGATGCATATTTTCCATTGTGGTGGTTGTACATTTTGTAAAATAATTTGCATATCTTTACAGGATTTTCTTTTAGGTGATGCTACAAAGGCTAAAGAAAAAATTGGCTGGGTCCCGAAGACAACTTTTTCGGTATTATTGTATATTTAGTTTGTTGTTTTATTTTAAAGATAACCATTTTTATTTTGTTTTTCTCTTCTTGTATTTTTTAATGGTATGGTTTGGAAAGATACATCTCAAAGGCAGTTTTCATGTTTGTAGTGATATTATTGCTTATAGATATAGTAAAGATGAAGTACTGTAGCACATATTTAATTAACAACAATTTCAGTATGGGTGTACACAGTATGCATGCACACTCAGATATATGAATGAAATTTATTCAAAAAACTTTGTGTAACAAATCTGCTGTAAATTATTTTTTTGTAGTAGTTTCTTATATTTGCATAATTTGGTTTTTCTTTTCATTCTTTTTTACTTCAAATTTTACTTTACATTGTTTATGGTTAAAATGGACAAACCATTTTGAAACAATACCACTAAGTTAACGTATTAGGTCTTGCTGATGAAAATAAGTCAGAATGAGAAGTCACAGAGACAGTGTTTGGGTTTATTTTCTGCCATCATCTCAAATTTCCACATTGTTTTTCTCTGATGCACAATGCTGTTTACATGTCTCCTTAAAGGACTCAAAAAAAGTTCTCAAAGGCAGTGTTTCTTTGAGGCATACATCTTGTGGGGTGAAGCCCTCCCGGAAACGACCAATTCCCCCCTCCCCCTCGGAGATGTTTTATGTTACTGAGCCAAATGTTAATAAATTCAGGCTATAATGAAAAAGAAAGTTTCGTTTCTTTTGATGCTGTGATGATGCGAACAGCCATAGAAAAAGAATGAGGGAGAGAACTATGTGTCCTGTGTGTAAGCCTCCAGCACGGGAGGTTGTTTATATGTTTCTGTGGACACATGCAAACGAGGGGTGAACTGAAACGGAGAAGCGATAAGAAAAGGAGAGTTGGTTTTCTTGGAAGGATGCTGGCATACGAATGTTACTTGCGCATCTGAGCGGTTGCTCCTCTCTTAACAAATGGAGGAAGCAGGATGCTGTAATTTTAAAATATTTTCTGTTTATTTGTTGTACCGTCTTTGTGTATTTGTCTGGTTTTATTAAAAACCATTTTTTTTAACTTCCTGCATTTTTACTTGGATCAATGCTCATGTTAATTTGCACTGACCAGCGATGATGAGGAACGGCTGGTCATAACAAGTGCCACATATGTTGGTCAATGCTACCACAAAGAATAATATGTGTGTGGAATCAAAACCACCACATGTAGTGAAACGTTACTGACATGCAGGGATTCACCCCCCCCCCCATAACCAACAATAACAAAATATAACCGATGCTATCACTATTTCTCCATTTATATTTTTTTAAATATTTGTTTGTTCAAGTATTATAGTTTATTTTGCTAAAAAGTGTATTGACACATGCCATTCTTCAAAATATAATAAGTAGACTAATCATACCTCATAGTCAGGGAATCGCAGTTCAGGATCAGGAGTGTGTTGAAACATTTTAATAGATAAAAATTTCAAGCCTGCCAAAACCAACACCCTAAAACCCCCTCTCCTGTTTAGCTGAAGAAAGTTTGTTCCTGAAATGTTTGAAGAAGTAATTACTATATCAGGCGCGTATATAATTTTTTTTGGGGGGGGGGATGGATGGGTTGATGAAAAATAGAAGTTTTTAAAATCCACCAGAACAAAATTAAAGTTAAAAGAACTTGAAGAAAAATTAAAACATTTTTTGTAATGTAAGTTGATGCATTTCAAATTAAGGCATTTTTTTCAATGTAAGTCGCATTTTAACCAAAAAGAAAAAAATTAAATGCTTTCAGGAGCCCAAGGCTTCCTGGCCCCCTCTAAATATGCCCCTGTACTATATATATAGTAATTACTTCTATATAGATATGGGATGTAAGGTCAGGTGATGCGCAATATACTGTACTACAGCCTCTCCTTGACAAAAGTCAACCCTGCCTTCTCATGGTGTATCCTGTTCCCACTAAAGGGGCTCTGATGACTACCAAATAGCAGTATAACTATACCATCGAGATTAGAGGAAATGCTATCCCACACTCACCAACACGCTTGGCCAGCGTGGTGAGTTATGGCCAAACCCTTCCAAAATGACTCCACAACTTAAATCTTGGCCCTTAGTCTCCGGCAGCTGGAATGTACCTGGCCAAGGCAGCGGCCAGTGTGACATGAAGGCAGAGGGTATTAAGAATCCCAGGAGGACCAGACTAGGCTGCCATCTGATGCTGACCTTGGCTACGTATAATGAACACTCCCTATCTTCTGATTCAAGGCTCCTTGAATTGGAAGAACTACAAAGGATCAAGTGGGACATCGTCGGGCTAAGTGAGGTAAGGAGGAAAGGAGAAGATCTCAGTGAACTGAAAAGTGGACATCTCTCCTTTTATCATGGGACAGATACTGGCAGAACTAGTGGTGTTGGATTTATAATAAACAAGAAACTGAAGGATAAAGTTGTAGAAGTTGAAAGTTCCTCTGACAGAGCTGAACGACTCGTTATCCAACTCTCGAGAAGATACAAGGCTCAGATTATTCAAACTTATGCACCCACCACAAGCCATCCTGAAGAAGAAATTGAAAAATTTTATAAGGAAATTCGTCATCTAAATAAAAAAGGCAAGCAGCACTTGCAGATCATTGTGGGAGATTTCAATGCGAAAATAGGGCAACAACAACACAATGAAACTTCAGTAGGTAAATTCAGTCACAGCAACAGAAATCAGCATGGAAATACTCTCGTAGAGTTTGCTGAGGCATAAGGGTTTTTCATCATGAACTCCTTTTTCAAGAAAAAGCCGCAAAGGAAATGGACATGGAGGCATCCCAATGGATTGAGCAGTGAAATTGATTTTATTATGTGTAACAAGAAATTTGTCATAGAAGACTGCAGTGTGCTAAACAAGTTCAACACAGGTAGTGACCATAGAATGGTAAGATGTAAGATGCACCTCAATGCTAAACTCGAGCATGGCAAGCTCATAAAACAAACAAAGTGTATTGACACGACCAACCTTGAAAAGCATCATAATACCTTCAAGTTGGAACTGAAGAACAGATTCTCTGCTCTAGAAGGTCTAATGTCGGAAGAAGTGGACATCTCTGAAGTTAACAGGAAGCTAACCAAGGCTATTGTGGAAACAGCAACAAAAATACCTGGTACTAAGAACAAGTTGCATACGAACAAATTATCATGAAAAAGCAAAATTCTCATGCAAAAAAACGAAGAGAGAAGAGGACAACTAAAGGAGATATGACTTTCAAAGTGGAATATATAGAGCTATGCAAGATGGTACGAAAATGTATCACTGAAGATGTAAGGAAATTCAATTGTGAACTAGTGAGGAAAGCAATTGGAAACAACCAAAGCCTAAAGAGAGCAAAGGGACATCTGAGTAAGGGAAGAAAACAGATTATGGCTCTGAGAAAAGAAGATGGTTCTGTAACAAGAAACAGGGGTGAAATTTTGACAAGAGTGAAAGATTTCTACTCAAAACTATATGAAGGAGATGATACATGTACTCCAGACATTACAAAAGGTACCAGAGTTCTTCTAGTCCTCCCAGCAGAAGTCACACATGCAGTCAAGAACATGAAATGGGGGAAAAGCTCCAGGAGAAGATGGAATTACAGTAGGCATCATATAAGAAGCAAGTGGAGAAATTGAAACAGTACTCGCCCAAGTTTTCACTTGATGCCTTAATGAAGGGAAGATTCCTGAGGATTGGAACAATGCTACAATGATCCTGCTACATAAAAAAGGTGAGATTGAGGATCTCAGGAACTACAGACCTATCAGCCTCCTATCAGTGGTTTATAAAATCTTCACTAAAGTTCTTTTTCACACCACTTGAAGGTGACACTGGACATGGTTCAACTGAGAGAACAACCTGGATTCAGGAGTGGCTGCAACACTATAGATCATATCCACGTACTGAGAGAACTAACTGAAAGAGCGAGGGAATATGAACTTCCATTATGCATGGCTTTTATCAATTATGAAAAGGCCTTTGATTCGGTGAAACCATCAGCAGTTACAATGGCTCTGAAATTCTGCGGCATTGAAGATGCATACATTAATATTATTCATAACATCTATGAAAATGCAAGTGCAAAGATTCGGCTATTTGAGAATACAGCACCCATTTAGATTGGAAAGGGTGTGAGACAAGGTGACACTATATCTCCAAAGCTCTTTAATGCCATATTGGAAATTGTCTTTCAATCACTGAACTGGGAAAACAAAGGGATAAAGATTAATGGAGATTATCTAACTCACCGTCTTTTTTCTGATGACGTAGTCATTTTTGCAACTACTCCATCAGAGCTGCAGAGTATGATCCAGGAACTTGCTGACAAGAGTAAAGAAGTAGGATTAAAAATGAACTTTCAGAAGACAAAAGTGATGTACAATGCTTTTACAAGAAATAAAGATTTATTGATTGATGGGGAAAAGCTGGAGACAACCAATACCTACATTTATCTTGGACAGCAGATATCAAGTGAGGGTCACGTTGATGAAGAAATTGATCGGCGTGTGAAACTTGCCTGGAGAGCGTTTGAAAGAAACAGTATAATTTTCAAGAGCAATATGCCATTATGTCTTAAAAGAAAAGTGTTTGATCAATGCATCCTTCCAGTGCTTACATATGGTGCAGAGATGTGGACCTTAACTAAAATAGACATACAAAGATTGCAGACAACTCAAAGGTCGTGGAGAGGTGCATGCTTGGTGTAACCAGGAGAGATAAGAAGAGGAACTCGTGGATCCGAAAAATGACGAGTGGAAAACATCATGACCAGAGTAAAATCCCTAAAATGGCAATGTGCTGGGAATATTGCCAGAAGGACAGACCATCGATGGACAGCTGAAATTTTAGACTGGATTCCAAGGGACAGGAAAAGACCCAGAAGAAGACCACATGGCCGCCCCGGTGGCGCAGTGGTCTAAGGCAATGGCCTCTGATCATTCGTCCGAAAGGGGTCCGGGTTCGAATCCCGGTGAGGCATGGATGTTGTGTTTGTCTTACGGCATTGGCTCTCTCCCTTCCCTGGAACCAGTGACCCTAAATTAGGGACGGGCGACTGCTTATAGCCCATTGAGTTGCTCACGGTGGTCGTTAAACCTCCAATCAAAAAAAAAAAAAAAAAAAAAAAAAAAAAAAGACCACATGGAAGATGGGTGGATGAAATTTGAAAGTATGCGGAAGTAACATTGAGGAGACTGGCACAAGACAGACCGTTGTGGAAGAAACTTGGGGAGACCTTCGTCCAGCAGTGGATTAATAATGGTTGACAATGATGATGATGATATATAGATATAGTAGTTAATATACACTGAAGTGCCAGAAAAACTGGTACAGACGAGCTTATGAAAATTACATAGCAACGTCACCTATGCGCATACTCGGTTGCGTCTGCCAGTGCGTATGTAAAGTGATATACATCCTTGCCAGCTGTCAGAGCTGTTTTCGGCATGAGAATGACAAGTAATAACAATTTAAGCAATTTTCAACATGGTGTCATAGTTGGCGCTTGTGAGATAGGCCATAGTATTTTGGAGGTAGAAACAAAGTTTGGATTTTCACGGACGACCATTGCAAGTGTGTACCATGACTACAAGAATTCCAGCAAAACCTAAGATACCAGTGTGGCCGTAAAAAGACATTGGGTGAAAGTGACCATCGTCGGCTGTAAAGAATCATTTCACGCAATAGGCGTGCATCACTCATGCAGGTATCATCGGAATTCAATGCCTGAGCCTCAACAAACATCAGCGTCCGGACTGCGCAACATACCTTGCACGATATGGGCTTTGGGAGCCGACGCCCAGCTCGAGTCTCCTTGATCGGTTCATGACACAGAGCTATGTGCCTCTCTTGGGCATAGCAACACCACCACTAGACACTTGATGACTGGAAACAAGTAGCCCGGTCTGAAGAGTCAAGTTTCCAACTGTATCAGGCAGATGGAAGGATTCGTGTATGGCGCAAACCCCGTGAAGCCATGGATCCCGCCTGTCAACAGGAAACTGTACGGGCTGGTGGAGGGTCCGTAATGTTATGGGGTGTGTTTAGCTGGACTTCACTTGGACCCTTAGTACGTCTATAAACGTCTGTGACCGGCCAACGCTATGTGCACATCTTTTCTGACAAGGTACACCCGTTCATGTCCTGCATTCATGCTGATGGGTTGTGCCTGTTCCAACAGGACAATGCACCTCCACACAAATGTCGGAATGCCACATTATGGTTAGATGAGCATTCATCTGAGTTTGGGATGTTTCCATTCCCACTCAAGTCCCCAGATCTGAGTGTGATTGAACACATTTGGGATGCCATGCAACACGCTATGGAACACAGGAATCCGAGATCTCGGAATACACCCTAATTGTGGAACGCTCTGCTGGAAGTATGGTGTGCATTGCCTACAGCATATTTCCAGAAGCTAGTGGAGTCCATGCCCTGTCGTATTTCTGCAGTCCTGCGCCCCTGTGGGGTACCTACCGAGTATTAGACTGGTGTACCAGTTTTTCTGGCACTTCAGTGTATATATATGTAGGAAATGGAAAACTTCCTCTAAACTAAGGTTCCATTTGCCCCCCCCCCTTCCCCCGTCAAAAAGTCCTGAAAGAAATGCTGCTCAAAGGTTTTACATAGCACAAAACTGAAAACAACAACAAAACTGAAAACTACAACAAAACTTTGGAAATGAAAATATAATTTGTCTGAAATCAACAGGAAAGAAAGCATGCATATGCATTAAAAAAAACAAAAAAACTTTAGGGCAAAGACACTGGTGATGTATGTGCTGATAGGTGGCTTCATTTGGAACCATTCTCTGATTCCATGGACATTCACTGCATATGGCTTTGTTTTTGATTCCTGCTACAAAAATCAGTCTTTTTTTCTCCCTCCAACATAATTCGAAATATATCATCTGAAGTCTAACAATTCATTCTATTTCTGAAATTAGTTTTCATACGTTTCATTGCTGAGAAAGCTCTTTCCACTTTTGCATTTGAGGTTGGAAACACTCTAAAAATGTTGACTGTCAGGCACAAATTTGCATAAGCCATATTTTAGTTTTTCATAATGCATTGCTTGCACTCTTTGACCCATCAAAGCCCTTGCATCAATAAAATCTAATCAACCAACCAACCAACCATAATGCATTGCCACAAACTACTTTGTTTTAAATACTGCAAAATTTTCAGTATTTAAAACAAAGCTATGATAGAACCCTGGCTTGCATCAATAGAGGTCAGAAGCAAATGAAGTTTTTCCAAAGAGGAATAACAATGCTTTGTTAGTGCAATTACTCCAAATGAACCACACAATCATCACTCAAGTAATTGCACTTAGAGTGAACTTATTTTAAGTATGTCATAGGATTGTTGCCAAAGCAGTTCATTTGGAGTAATCACACTAACAATGCAGGATTTATTTCTTTTTGGACAGTGCTTATTGCAAATCTGGTACACAAGATGTATGCTCACGTTTATTGACAGTAAAGAGGAATCTCTTAGAAAAAAGGAATGAAGAAAAAAAAACCCCCAACAACATTGTGTTTGAGGGAATATATGTATTTAACTACTCCTTATGTGTATTTCTATGATAATGATGTACAATAACATGTAATGAGAGAGAACTAAATTAAGGAAATGGATCACACTTAGTTACATAAGGAGATTAGAACTTTTTAAAAGTTCAAAAGTTGGGAGCTTTCAACCTTGTCTTAGGTCTTCATCACACCAATGGAGGACTAAAATTGTTTCCAGATTCTAAGTTTAAATTATGTTGATGTTTTGTTGCCAGAATATAGAATGATCTATTCTAGAATCTTTATAATCCCACATTAAGAGTGATGAAGGAACAGATAGATAAAAAAACTGATAGAAAATAACCTGATCAAAAAACTGCTTTTCAAAAATGTGTTATAAATATATGTACACTTATGGATATACAGACGTACAAAAATAGGATACACTTCAATTTATACATCTTTCAAAGATAAAAATTAAAATGTGTGTAACTGTAAAAAGTGAATTAAAAATTAAAAACATTCTTAATTGTATATCTGTCCCAATTTTAAAAATCTATTACCGATTAAATTGTAAGCCGAATCGACATATAATGAGCGTAACACTGCAGATATGTGTATGCATCTAAAGAGCTTGAGTAGCCATTGGGTCTTATGTCTTGTCTTGAACTTATTCAGAACTCAAGCACCCATTGGATCTTGTGTCTTGGTCCAAAGTTTGAACACCCATTGGATTTCATGTCTTGAACTCTATTACCAAACAAACGTATACAGAGCTGAAGCACTCATTGGACTTATCATTCAGAACTCAAGCATCCATTGGACTTTGTGTTCCAAGCTTGAGCACCCACTGAATTTCTGAAAAGTCAGCACCTATGATTGGCATCATGTCAAATGAGTGATGTGTCTACTTAGAGGGGTCAAACCTTTCAGTTTGCCATCCAGGAAGGTGATGATCTAACCAGTGTTAAAAACTTGCAGAAAAATGAGTGAGTGGCCCATCCTGATGAAATAAGCTTTAGAAAGAGAAGAAAGCAGATTTTTGAGATAGGGAGAAAAAAAATTATTCCAAATATTTTAAATGAACCATCAAATCTTTTGGCACACAAATTTGCTTGTCCACCAAAGAAGTAGGGACTGATAATGTGACCTTTGTAAATACCATGCCACACCATCACTCACAGATCTTGGAGAGTTGTCCTTGTGACAATTGGGCATTTTTTCATCAAACCAGTACCTAAAAAGATTTGGTGGTTCATTTAGCTAAACACGTGAAAAACTGCCTCTTCTGAAAAGATATTGCCATTTACATTATTTCCATAATGCAGCAGCAGTTCACAGAACTCCATTCATTAGCCACAAACATCAAGGGTAAAGCTGTGACACAAAAAGAATCTTGTGAAGATCGAATTTGTGAATTTTTAGGCAAAGATCCAGGGTTGATTTAACATTCTGTGTCAGCTTGGGATTCGTTGCATTTTTCATTCTGTGTCAGCTTAGGATTTGGCAAGATGTGTATGCTAGTAGGTTCATTTGTTGAAGAAACAAGACAGTCAGTTCATTGATGATCACTCACTCTTCTTGTCTGTTTAAAGCTGATTGCAATGTTTTTCACACTTGCTGACTTAATTAAAAATTAATGAAGAAGAAATCCTAATCAGACATTTCTTCTTCAGTGTGTATATTCCTGAGAAAAGAATATGAGTACATACTGGTTGGCCGTTTCTTTACTCTGTTAGGGAGAAAAATAACTTGAGTAACTTTCTTGGATTTAAATAACTTAAAGTGCATGTTATCAAAGGATTTAATAATATATGTTTCATTTGGCAACACATGCATGCACAAAAAAAAAAAAAAAATTTGTAATGAAGTTGTCAGTTAGTTGAAGAATTCCCTTAATTCTCCTTCTCCTCTGAAGTTTTATTGTGTTGCATACGTTTCTGGCATTTTTTAGCATGTATCAAGGCCTACTCTCAATGGTTAACTATTTACAGTTTCTTGATATTGACTGCATTATAAATATGGTTGTCAGGTTCTAAATTAATATTGTCATTATTTAAAATAAAATATAGCCAAGGACACTTCCTGAATATGTATTTTATTACAGATAGTGGCAAAACAGTGTGGAATCTTTCAACAATTCTTTAAATCCTTTGAGTGCCAAGAAGCTGTAAGAAGTTAAACATTGAGAGCAGGCCTTGGAGTTGTCAAAAGGCCTGAAACATGTGCGATAGGAGATTTAAGTGAATTGTTCAATTAAATAATACTTTGTCATAACTTGATCTCTGGCCAAACCAGCAAAAAAGTTGTATCTAAAATCTCTAATTGCTGAATTCTGCTGAAGTCATAGTTTTCTTCCCTATTTAATGTCCTGATATTAAATACTATTTTTTTCTCTGATAAAAAAAGATTTCACCAGTGTGTTTCCTTGTGTTTTAAATTATGTGCATTTTTATTTCCTTCCTAATGACATACTATTCACCATTGATAACTCCCCCCATTTAATTCATGCATCTCCCTTGTCTCATACTGTTTTTTGTTCTCTCTGTGTGCTTTCCCAGAAACTTGTTGAAGAGATGGTTGATTCAGATATACAGCTGATGAAAAAGAACCCAGCAGCATAATGTGATATTTAATTTCCTATGCCACAAATTTTTCATCAAATTTTGGATGAACATATATTTTTCTAAGGGTAGTGGTTTCAACAAGATTTACTTATAAGGGCTTTATGTTGAGTTTTTAATGGAATGAGATGAATTATGTTAGTGGGATTTTTAGGATGTATGCAATAGGTTTGTGGTGTTATACAAATTATTGTAGAAGGTAATCTGTGTTATTAATTGATTTTATGACTTTTATTAACATGCTGATCAAAGAATTTTTAATTTTCAAAGTATAAGGCTACTTATTTCTGATGATGACTTAACTTGTTGATTCTGTTTATTTACTTGTAAATATACTTTGTAAAAAGTAATTGTTTCAAAATTATTTCAAATTGGCTACTTTTTGAACAACAGTGAGCAGCATTTTATCTTGTTATTGGTTTGGATTGTATTGTGATGATAATAATACAGCTTCTCAATTAACTACCTAATAGAATAAAATGAAGCATTTAGGTATTGGAAAAAGTGAAAAGTTTCATGTGAAACATTGCTCATAAAAATATTGCTACATTATTTAATTCTGTGTATTAATGAAGTTATGGCAAAATCCTAGTAATCCTGTGTTGCTAAATTATACTTTTAGACATAAATTAATTTTATGTAAAGCACTATGTGCTAATGTTATTTATTTTTATTTAGAGTGTATGATCAATTTTAGTCTTGGATGTTGATGGTTCAGTCTGCTGTGCGGTGATGGCTTAGTACTAATTTGTAATATTGTAAACAGTTTGTGGTATAACCTCAATCAGGTGAGCAGAATGTGCAAAAAAATTTGGGATGAAGATAAATGTGAAATTTGAATAAGTAGTTTTAAGTTGAACCCCAAAAGTTATATATTTTGTAGTACTGAATAAGAGACTAAAACAGGTAACCGATTTCAACTTTTTTGTGTGCAACTGTTGCTCACGGAGTAAATTTTTATAAGGAATAAGACAATAGAATCAACAAAAGCAAGGAAATTCTGTTATAAAGCTGTAAAAAAATTATTCACTGCAGTTTTTTTTATAACTGATTGCCAAAGAATATAACAGGCATGATATACTCAGCACAGAAGAACCTTATTCCACTGTTTTCTGTGTAGCCCTCTCCTAAGAAAACTTCAAAACTGCATTGCCCTGGAATGGGGATTGAACTTGCATTCCTTGATTTCTATTCGAGTGCACTACCTATCCTTTCCTGGACAGTGTAATGGTAGCATAATCAAATGGAAATCAAAAGATTCAGGATTCATTCCTGGAGTGGACTTTCAATTTTCTGCACTTTCATGAATTTTGTGTATAACTCCAGTTTGGACTGCACTATAGCACACACATCATGGGGTAAAGAAAACAGCTCTACCACTAAAGAAAGATAATAGCAACATAGGCAGAGGGAAAGAAATCTTATGCTTTAGAGCAGTTTTTTTCTTTAATATTATATATTTAAAACATGAAATGGAGAAAAAATCAATACATGCTGTACAAAACACAGATTCACAGTCTAACAAATGATGAATCTGGTAATAATTGAAGTCATAGCTATTCCTAGAACATATACACTAGAATATAATAAGTGATTATGGGGTTTACTTAGGAATAAAAATTGTTTTTTAATGGTCAAATTTTTGGGCAGAACCCCTTCATCAGGACTACACTATAGTAAGTGTTGCCAACCTAGGGTGAAACTCCAACCTTTAAAATCATTTAATGTAGTGCTTCTTCTTTTCTCTATTTCTAGACTTTCCAAGAGATTTCTCTTGAAGAAGTGCTGCTGGTAGAATAGAACTTGTACTGAGTTCCAAATAATTTTATGCCCAGTAGTTTGAACATGTCTGTCCAGTCCAGTCCAGTCTTGTTAGTCATGTTTCTAGTAGCTGCTTTGTGCTCTGCCAGCCTGGTCTTAAGCTGTCGGACTGTCTCTCGCACATAACTGAGACCACATTCGCATTTGACATTGTAGACTACTCCTTCTTGTAATAAGATATTTGTTTCTTTCTGTTTTTTTTTTTTTTTTTTGGGGCAGGTAGTTGCTGATTTTATTTACCAAGCCTGGAGCTAGTCAATTTTTTTTTTTATCAATCCTCTATAGTTTTCAAACAATCTTTTTTGGTAGGTGATTTCAAAGACCAACTCCGGAATACTTGTTAACTAGAAAAATCGCCTAACACAAAAGATTGTTTGAAAAACTACAGTGGATTAGTAAAAAAATTCAAATTAGACTAGCTCCAGGCTTGGTAAATAAAATCAGCAACTACCTGCCAAAATTAAAACAGAAAGAAACAAATATCTTATTACAAGAAGGAGTAGTAGTCTACAATGTCAAATGCGAATGTTGTCTCAGTTATGTTAGAGAGACAGGCAGACAGCTTGAGACCAGGCTGGCAGAGCAGAAAGCAGCTATTAGAAACATGACAAACAAGACTGGACTGGACAGACATGTTGAAGCTACTGGACGTAAAATTCTTTGGGACTCAGTAGAAGTTCTATCCCACCAGCAGCACTTCTTCAAGAGAAAACTCTTGGAAAGTCTAAAAATAAAGAAAAGAAGAGGCACTACATTAAATGATTTTAAAGGTTGGTGTTTCACCCTGGTTGGCAACACTTACTATAGTGTAGTCCTGATGAAAATTTGACCATTAAAAAAAAATTTTTATTCCTAAGTGAACCCCATAATCAGTTGTATATTCTAGTGTAAAAGATGAATTGAAGACATTTATTGAACAGATTATTCAACATTTTTTCCTGAATGGTTAATTATGATCAATGAAGGTTGAAGACTCGTGCAAGAATGAATCACTGATACGAAAAAATTACCCTCTTTGGCACGATTTAATGATGAAGGATGAAAAATATATACAATTAAAACCATATGTACATGAGCACTTTCGAGGCAGCGGCTACCTCATCCTCAGATGATACATCCTCAGATGATACATGATGTATCATCTGAGGATGAGGTAGCCGCTGCCTTGAAAGTGCTCATGTACATATGGTTTTAATTGTATATATTTTTCATCCTTCATCATTAAATCGTGCCAAAGAGGGTAATTTTTTCGAATCAGTGGTTAATTATGATGATCTTGAATAATTTCTTGGTCAACTCTCAGTTTACTAAGGCAATGGGGAGCAGAGTGAACATAAATACTAGAATTGTGATTAGGAAATGTAACTAATTAAAAATTAATTTTGTCTCAATATTCACTGTACTAACTAAACAATAGTTAAAACTAATGCATTCAGGGCAACTTACCATTTCATGGCCTTGCTCCCAGTTCAACATTTCCAGCTGGTGATTTAATAAATCACGTGCTGGAAATGTTGAACTACAAGCAAGGCCATGAAATGATAAGTTGCCCTGAATGTATTAATTACATAGTTGCACATTAAATTTAAACCTTTAGATATTGGACATGTTCCAATATATAAAGTATTTACAATAGTTAAAACTACAGCCAATATTTAGAACAAAGTATAAAAAATAATGCAGTAGTTTAGGAACAGGAAACACCACTGAGAATGAAAGAATTGACATATAAGAGAAGGCATCATAAATTGCTTGATAAAAAATGATGATGATAATAATAAAGGGTTACACTAAACAGTCAGCTGGAATTGATTAATGCTAGTCCCCAGGAACTGGTTGTTAAATTTTGAAGCAGTTTTAGAACTAGCTGTAAAATTTTGAAGTAGTTTTAGAACTAGTTGTAAATTTTTTTGCCAAAACAGATGTTTTAAAATGATCTTAAAATGGAACAGTCTTAACCTTATTATAAGGTATGTGTAGAACAAGTTTCAAATTTAAAGGGCCCTAAAACTGTAGCAGTCGAGTAGAAATGGGTCTTTAACTGCTAGAACCTTTAGGTCAATATTTATGTTGGTGTGTGTGTGTGTGTGTGTGTGTGTGTGTGTGTGTGTGTGTGTGTGTGTGTGTGTGTGTGTGTGTGTGTGTGTCTGTCTAATGCCATCACAGGATGCAACTTAGCCAATTTTGTTATAACACAATGTCTAACTGTGGTTTAAATGAACATATTTATGAATAATGTATTTAAACTTACTTTTAAATAATAATTTGTTCCTTTGTGTTTTCTTGAACCTATTTTGTAAGTACTACCAGATTTGTTATAAATAATGTACTAAACTTCCTCAAAATATCATTTGTTGCTCTGTATACCCCCCCACCACCACCAAGGAAGAAAATAGAATGAATTATATTGTATCCTTTTTGTTTTTAATAAATTAAGCAGTTCATATGTAAAATTTCATGATGTACATAAGTAAAACAAATACAGTGAAATCCACTTAATACAATTTTCAAGGGACCGACACAAATTAACATCTTAAATGGGAAAGCGTCTTAGCCAGAAATAGAAAATAAATAAAACCTATGCTACATACCTTTGTATATGTTGGCTGCATATTCACAAAACTGTTGGAGAACTCCAAAAATATATCCTCTCCAATTTGTTTTTGATTTTTTAATTTAGAGTTTTCATCATAAGTTTTTAAAATTTTTAATTTATCATTAATTTATAACGCTTTTCTTTTTATCCCACTCATCATACAATCCAAAGTTGTACATTATTCACTTTATGTTACAGTACACATTTAAGAACAGAAGTTAAAAAATACTACAGTAGCAATACACAACCACACAATTCACTATCTTCACTAAATGGCCTTCCTACTTGAGCAATGGCACCTCACTACTGTGCTCTGGCCTTCACTGTACTGCGGAAGTTGGGAGGGGGGTTAGAGTGACATCAACAAAAACGTCATTTCAGCGCTTAAGGTTTCTATGCTTTCTGCTTTCTCCCCGTCAAGGTCATAGAAAAGTGGACCCATTATGTGCGCGAAAGCTACACTTGAAGTTTGAAAGCCACTAGCTGAGCCCACGACAAACCTGTTTAGCTAGTGGCGAGGAATAGGGAGTTTTCTGTCTAATCAAAGTAAACATCCAGTGACTCATGTAACACATGACTGACCCATTTTTTGCATAGTATTACTATTCACCCGAATTCAAATGTACATGATGCTACCAAACTAAGCGCTTATAAAGCGGGATTCAAAGCATATTAAATAGGGTATATATGTACTTATTTGCCTCTCGATTCTTGGGACTTCATGAAAAATGTGTATTAAGCGGGAAATAGTATTAACCATGAGTGTATTAAGCAGATTTCACTGTAAATAGATGTCATCGTCAATTTACGGTGAAATAGATTATATTAATGTATTATTATTATTATTATTATTGTTATTAATTATATATATTATAGACTGTCATTGTCTATATTCACCAGGATTTCACTGTATATGAATAACTAACATTTTTGTGTAAATGTTATTGTTTGTGTGTGTGTACATATACTTTTGCCTCTTCTTATGTACCTAAAATTGTTTAACACAGCAGTGCAGATTTTCTGTTGTGACAAATATGTGCAGTTTTTTTATTGTGAACTTCTACTACCGGTGCTTCAACTCATTGCCACTTTTCATAGATGAACAGACACACACACACAAACACACACACACACTCTCTCTCTGAGCTTTCAGATTGTTAATATTTTGTTAGCTTTTTTTCATCACTATTTCTGTTAAAATAATTTGTTTCATAGTTTGGTTTTTATTTCTTTTTCATTCTTTTCAGAATTAGAATAAGATCTGGGCAACATCAGTTATATCATTTGCCTTCTAATTAGTACAGCAGACAGCACACATGATTAAGTGCAGCATTATGCATGCTCTTTTTTGCTAGCTATCCTTACTTATGCATTACCTCTATCATTGTACTCCTCTACCTCAATTGACTTCACATTGTCTTTATTGCTTATTATCTCAAAATCTGGTCCATATGGATCACAGTTAAGCCACTCAATAAATGCTACTGTCATCAACTTGTTATCTGCCAGGAACTTGATGATGTGCTGCTTTGAGGTAACTCACCTGTTGCATCATTAAATAATCCCACAAAATTGTCATCCTTATTGATAAGATAACAATTTCTTCCATGAACTAATTAGCATTAATGGGTCCATTTCATCCCCATTTTAAATCAGTGCCAGAAATGGCATTTAAAGCTGTATTTAAAGCTTGCAAAATCTTTTATTATGACCATGTTCTTTGCAAGTAGTGTGCCATGTCAAAATATTATTGCAAAAAATGTCAGCAGTAATTGCTATTCACTTGATAACTATTTATTTGTATAGTTTTGCTGTCATCCAAGTTGACACTTTCATTTGAACGTAGGGTGCATTTATCTAAAAATGGCACTGCTTTATCCAAAACTCTTCTTACATTAAATAATCAAAGATTATGCCACATTTTTTTTATTGAGCTATTCTGTAAAAATGCCTTTGTTCATCCTTGCCTTTTTTTCTGTTCGAAATAGTTAGCAAGCAAGTTTGAATTCAGTTCCTTTAAAAGAGTGTTTTTACATTTTACTGCTAATTTCAGCTCCTGAACAGCATTAAAAATCACTGCAACTTCCTGTACATCCCTGTGCGTTTTTGCACTCGGATCCCAGAGTTCTAGTAGGTAAACATTTCCAATGAAGATGGATTTTATCGGAACTGTATATTTGATCTCGTATTAATTATTCTTACGTAATACATTCTTGAAATTAACACAAAATTCATTGTTGCATCTCCACTTAATTTATATCTGTGGATACTAATTTGATGAGCCCATGCTATTTTTGGAGTCTGATTAACCAGCTGGACAGCAAAGGTACCATGAGTTCTGAGAGCTACAAAGAAACCTTTAGTTTACTTACTGCAGAATAAGATCACTATCATAGTGCAGGTGGATACTTGCCAGCCGCGTGCTTATGTCATTGATGATTGTTGTGGGTTTGATTCTTTTTTTGCTGCCCATCCAATTCAGGGGTTTTCCAGGATTTTTTCCAACCATAATTTACAGAATTGCACTCCAGAAATGGTCCTAAATATCAGCTGTTTTTGGCAGCTGCCCCTACAATTTTTACCCTTCCCCCAGCATTGGGCTGGTCACCAGTTCTAAGTTCGGGCTCCACTTTATGGACCCAAGCCTGTATTTTGTGTCAAAAATTATAGCCCTGGTCCTGTTTAGGTGCTGAAAAAAATAAAAAATAATTTCCAGACTCACTTTGTCCTTCCTCTGCAATTAACCAACATTTTTCTAAGCTGGGTGAAGGGACGTCTATCTGTTGTTATTGTATTGCTGTGCAGTTTCCTTTTATTATTCATTTCCTTTGAAATGCTTCATGCTGTTGCCTCATCCTCTCATGCTGTGCAGGTATCTGCTAATTTTATTGAGTGATGTACATAGAATGCAACACATCCCAAATTTGATTTTTGGCATTTTTCCCCACACATCAAACAAGAACAATGAAACAAAGTTTCTTTCATTTCTAGTTTTGATGCTCATAAGCAGTGATGGATTGATTTCCACAGCCAAGAAAATAACCTAAAGAGAGGGATAAAATCCATGGGAAAAGCTATCAGCTCATTTGTCATCTTCTTTGATAGTAGGTAGGTTGTAAAGAATGCAGCACTTCTTTTCCAGGAGGAGGGGCTTGCCGGCTTAAAGAAGATAACACCCTAACTTACAAGACAGCTGCTCAACTCAAAGGCAACCAGACACACAACTGACACTCTTCAGTAATGCTACTGTAGATGCAAATGGAATGCATGCATCACAGGAAAAGCATCACAAGAGTTCCATTAAGCCCCAATAAATAGATTGATTCCCTTCAGAATTGCAGGAAATCTTGGCTGTAATGATATCCCAAGATGTTTAGATGAAAAACATCTGTGACTTATTCCTCTCTTTTTTGACCCCTACATCCGTCTGTGAAAGTGAGGAAAGTTCAGATGACTCTTTGACTGGAGTCGAAGGGATGGCAGACCTCTGCATCAGGCAGTGCATGAAAATTTCCCCACCTAAAGGTTTGCCACAATTGAATCATGGTCCAGAAAGGAATCCTTAGACAGCTTGCAAGCTGCAGGATATCAAGTGCGCTTTGTGTTGCGAAACTCAAGTTGGTACAGCAGTGTATATTGGTGGCAGGTGCTAGGAGTGTGGCGATATGCCAAGGGATGTCTTACATAGAATACTTCTGTCTGTTCAGACCCAAGGAGTGACATTATGCAAGGGTGGCAATAAATCAATTTGTGGTACATTGAGGGTTGACTGCTCAGTGTTGCATAATCCTTTATGGTGACATAGTTGATTGTGTTACCAGACTGGGTTCTTTTGTACAAATCTGTGCTTTTCAGCATTGGCGATGTAAAACTATTTGTGTGGACATCATGGCAGTGTGAGAGACAAATAGGGAATGCTCTGCCAACCATGGATATTCCCACAAAGTTTTCAAGTGTAAACATTTTACCATGGTTAATTAGGTACAGGGTAATTATGAGTCAACTATAGACACTTTTCAAGTGCAGATTGTCGCACCCTAAAAAGTTAGCCAACTGTCCACAAATACACACAAGAATAAATACCTAGTGTAAAGTCACGCTGAAATTGCCCAGAGCTTCTTCATTTTTGATGGCTTGACAAGATGCAGTGTCTTGCTAGTTTAGCTAAATGATTGTCCTATGTTTGCCTGTGATACTAAGCAAAGTTGCACTTCCTGTATTGTAGATGCAATAAATATGAGAAAATCTAGGAAGCTGAACTAATACAGCGTGTGCCATTTATGCTGCAACCTGAACTATTATAAGATTTGTTGGATTACAGCTTAAATGTGTGTAAAAAGGTTAGCAAGTTATTTGTTAGGAACAATGTTGTACTCATATTTGAGTGACGTAACAGCTTTGCCACATACTTTCAAAATGTTCACCATCTTTCGAAGACCAGTGTTTCCCCATTTTGATGTGTTTTATACAATATTGTGATGTGTTTCTAAGTCAGTACTGACAACAGCTGATTCAATACTATGTGTTTCTCCTGATTTGGTTTGTTATGAACTTTTTCTTTTAGAAATCCCAACAGAAAAAAAATAGTGATATGAGTTCTGTAGATCAGGTGTACAAAGGCCATATTGAGAATGGGTTCACCAAAGAACTCTTGCTCATCATGATTGAACCACGAATCCTGTTATATTATTTTTTTCACCTGCAGGGAAGTGAATTAGGTTAAAATATTCTGATAATATTCCACATTTATTGCTTCTTGAATAAAAAAAAAAAAAAAAAGTGGTTCCACTACTCACCTTCAAAATGCTGTGATCTACACATAACTCCATAATGAATATAGCAGATTTCCATATGTTGCATGCATGATGTAAGTTTGCTAAATGCAGCTGCTCTGGCAAGATGATGAAACTTGTGGTAATGCTTAAATTTTGTACCCTTATTCTGTTTGAAGCTGATGCACCATCTGAAATTGATACAGCCATGATTCAGCATTTTAGGAGTACTCTCCAGTGTTAGTCTGGTTTGCTGTGATAGTCTGCGCAGAGATTTTTTCCGGTGATCACTTAATGCTGCACACATGGGGAGGGTCCACTGAGAGTCTACAGCAGTCTACATCAATTATCGACGTAGACTGCTAAGAGAATGTATGACCACATGTCCCAGAAGATGGCAGACATATCTGCCAAAATGCATCGGACAGTACAACCAAGAGGTCCGACGATGTTTTGGTGATTGCATTTTCCCATGCGAAGAATTTTTGAGTAATCCACACTTACGTTTTTCAAGGTATTTAGCGTTCTTTATATTTCCTTTGATCCTAGGTCATGGCGTCTTGTACATCTCAATCCACAGTAGTTCAACGTTGTCATAGCTTTTAATCCTTTTTGGCCAAGTTTAAAAAGTTTTTCATGGTTCTTTTAGTCTTTCACTACAATATTTTAAAATTTTCATAATCCTTTTAGTCTTTTGGCGTAGCATTCAAACATTTTTCACAACTCCTTTGTCTTCATGTACCTCTCCTTTTCAACTAAAATATATCCTAGTCAAATAGCAGTCTTGAAAATTCAGCCAATACATTAATTTGTCTTTTCAATTTTGGGACCCTATGAAGAAAATGTACCAGCTAATTTCTTAACAGTCTAAACTCAATAGCCTGATGAGAACAAACATACAAGTAATCCGAACTTTTACAACTAAGACACCATTTGCAACTGAGAGACCACATTGACCACTTACAACTGAGAGGTACGTGAAAAAGTTTTTCTTGAATTATTAGAAAATTGATTTAAGTTGCTTATTAAAATTTTCTGGGGTCGATGGTAAAAAAACCAAAAGAACTGCGCATCATTCTTTCCCCCCCCCCCTTTTTTTTTCTTTCATCTTGTCCCGAAAGGAATCAAGATGCGTAATGGGAGCCTATTTTCCTTTCCGAAAATGAGATGGCCAGTCTCTTTCCCAGAAGCTGGAAAATGGTGACACGTGTCATTACTGAGGAATTGCATTTCACACAGAAGAACTATAACATGTAAAAAGTTTCAACAGTTGAACCATTATGTGAATAGATTTAACTAAACAAGCATAAATGTATTGATTCCAGGAAAATTTTATCAGCAGACAGACACATAACTTTTATTTGTATAGTTTGTCATGTAATTTGAATGCAAAGGCCAAAAGAATGTACTGTATTCTCAATCGAAATGTTCACACAAAATTCCAGTCACTAAGAAATTAATTTTAAAGCCTGGTAATTGATTTGATGAAACAGACATGGTAACCACCTTAAATCTTTCCTCCATGGTCGAAAAATATTTTAGATCAATCTGAAAGCTATCAATTAATATACACTTTTTTTCTAGTTTTACTGTGTTGTGATTTTGAAGCTTGAATAGTTTGTAATACTTTTTAAGAGGTATACGCTTTATTAAGTGGGTGTTGAACTGAGTATTACTCAGAAAGTTAACCTGTGTTAGATGGGTTTAAAAATATGCAAATGGTATTGCCATCCAAAACAATACTGGGACTGTGTATTTTTTTGATATGAAAAAGTGAAAAAAATTGTCGTAGTTACATAAAGGATATTGGAAAAGTTTTGCTAAAAACTATGGTAATGAAATTATTCATATGAATAAATATGTAACTATAACACAAGACTTATGAGTCTAAAGTTTCATCATTTAATAGAGTGAATATAAAATATTCAATGTTCGCTGAGCCTTCGTACTCCACTGTGAGGCTACTTCTGAACTTCATCAGAGCTTAGAACAGTAATATTTCAAATATTTTAAAATATTTTCACAGGCTGGAACAATCGGTTTTTGGAATGTGTGATTATTATAGAATTCGGTTTGGGAATGTCTCATTCATGTCAAATCCTGGTTGAACCGATTTTTTCAACATATGAGCATTTTTTAATTATTTCAATGGTATATACAATGGAACCCACATATAAGGAGCTCACACAATACGAAGTACCGCATAAACCAAAGTTTTTATAGATTCCTTGAACTTCATAATATTCTCCCTTGTTATTTTAACTGCATATTACAAACAATAAGTTTTGAGAAAACAACATATATTGAAGTTCAGCACAGTTTATCTGCAAACAAAATGAGTGGCATTCACCCAAGGTTTTTTTCTTACACTGGAAAGCAAAGAATTACCTGCTGTTGACAACACCCCATGATTTCCCTTAGAAATAGGTCAGTTCACATGAAGACAAGAATGTTTCCCACGCTTGCTAAAATAAATTCCTGGGCAAATGCTGTCCTTTTACCCCCTTCCCTCACCACTTTTTAATCACTGAATCTCTGTTTAGGAAACCTTAGTTTGTTTTGAATCTAGAAACATCCTAACCACCCCATTAGAGGAAGTTGAAAAACAGTGATTATGATTTATAATAAGCACAGAACAAGCAAGAATTGCAAATGCCTCATTCATGTAACAAGTAAAATTTCAAATCTTTGGCGGTTACTTTAATTTTTACATTCGTTAAATGTTTTACTGATTTCAGATCTCACTCATATTCTTTTGTAGCTTCATTTTTCAATTAACATATACTATTTACATTTGATTAATTGATCAACAGTCTACGATTGTTTTAACCTGATATAATGTAACATGCCAAAAATAGCCTTTTTTTTTTTATCTGTCCAGTTATAATAAAATTCGCCCTATATCAATTGTTTTTGGCCGCCCTGGTGGCGCAGTGGTCTAAGCGCTGGCTTGTGACCATTTGTCTGAGACTGGTCCAGGTTCAAATCCTGGTGAGGCATGTATGTTGTGTGTGTCTTAAGGCACTGGCTCTCTTCCCTTTCCTGGAGCCAGTGACCCTAAATTAGGGACGGGTGACTGCTTATA
The DNA here is from genome assembly GCA_039090855.1 of Macrothele yani. Lineage (NCBI taxonomy): Eukaryota > Metazoa > Arthropoda > Arachnida > Araneae > Macrothelidae > Macrothele > Macrothele yani. The sequence continues at coordinate 113,323,821 of CM076997.1, read as the reverse complement.
GCTAGTTAGATGCTCCTGGTGGTCGTTAAACCTCCAACCAAAAAAAGAAAAAAAAGAAATAATCAATTGTTTTTTACTCTTTTTTCAACTTCTTTATGCAAAAGTCTGACTGTATTACTGTTCTAATATCGGAAATGTAAACCCAGAAGGAGCTTTCCAGCAGAGTGTGAAAGCAGTAAAACTTCTAAAACTTTGAAGTTCTTCTATGAGTCGAATTTTTCCATACCTCGAAGAATTTCAGCATTTTGCTTAAAAATTTCTTTTTTCATGCCTTTTTGCTTCTATAAGTCGAATTTCGTAAACTCGAAACCTTATTTCGTGTTTTATGTAAAAAATGGTGAAAATTGTATTCCAAAACTCGAATTAAAACAAAATCCACCTGTTGCTAGTCTTGTAGGTGCTGGGGGTCAAACAAGGTCAGCTGAACAAGGGATCTCCTCTCCCATCCATCCTGTGAAGGGGGTGTTTTAATCTCTTCCAGGTGGACAATTTTTGAGGATTTAGCCCTTAGCTACAAGGCCTGTCCAGTGTAACACGTGGGTAGAATTCTTTCACAAGTTCTTTCTTAAGTCTGCATTCTTTTAGGCCCATTTCGGGCAGAGAGTGCTGTGCACCCAGTTTTAGAAAAATCCAAGTCTATCAGTGTAGTGGAAATTTTTGTGGTCTAAAAATGAGTTTAAAGTGTTATCCTTGCAGGAAAATATAAAGCTAATACAAGAAGTGGATACTAGGGTAATAGTGAAAAAAAATATTGCTGAAAAATATGGATTAAGTCTATAACTTAAATTTTCTACAACTCGAAGTTAATTGTAGTTCCCTTGAAGATTCGAGTTATGAAAGTTTTACTGTACTGAATATTTTATATTTACATCATTGAAGGATGAAACTTTTGACCCATATACATCTTGTATTGTTACATATATTTGTGGTATAGTATCTTCATTAACTATTGAACTAGTTCGACACCATTTGAGCAATAAAGCGTTGCATTTTCTTCTTTTTTGAAGTAGATGTGGCTACATGTCTTATATCACCAAACTTATGTTTATACTTGCATTTATTGTTTTCAGTGTAATCACAAGTTAAAAATTTTGAGGGTTTAGTATCAAAATTTGTAAGCTATGTATCTGGAAAATTTCAGAAATGAAAAGAGATGGAAGCCCCTGAGTCTGGTTTGCTTGTTTGATTTTCATTTTTGTTGATTTATGTAGCATTTTGCTTCATTTTTAACTACATTTTTGGATCCCTTTAAAAGTTGTCCCTAGAGTTTCCTCCATTGTATGTCCATGCCAGAGTTACTGCCAATTAGAAACCTAGTGAGCAGGATTTGAATTCTGATGAACTGACTATTTAATGATGCTCATAAACATATCTTGTGCCATATTTCTATATTTATATTAAAATCTATATCTGATTGTCAGTTCTTGTGTTTGCCTTGCTTTTATCAGACATTATAAATACCATCATAATGAATTTGTAGTTTAGTTTGGTAAGTTTAGTTCCAAGGATTATATTAAATGAAATTTTCTTTCACTTGCATGATCTTGTATTTGAGCATTGTGTTTAATATGTGAACCACATGAAAATATTGTAAGTAGTGATGTGCTCATATTTATTTTTTCATATGTAGCCTGAAATCTAAATGTTTGCTTGGTTCCAAATGCTAGGTAGTTCAAATTTTGCTGAAAACTTTCCTAGAATATATTACATAAGATACCAAAATCATTTTTATTTTGTGTTTATTTTCTGCATTGTTATGTGTCATAAAAATATGGCAATGCTTTGAGCATGTTTACTTAACACTTACAGATATTGGTATTATTTGTGATTAATATTTGGGAGGACTACATAATAATAGGTGATCAAATATTTATGGTATTTATAAATGTTTTACATTTTTTGCTCTTTTTGAGCTTTCTTTCTCTAGAACTCAAGGAATTGTAATATTATTTGTCACAGCAACTAAAAATAGTTTTGGACTTGTGCAAATATTGCTAAAAAAATTTAAACTGCAGAAAATAGTTCTGATGCTGTTAAGCATAGAGTAATTTACAGCCATGCCTTCAAACACTTTCCTTGGTTTTGCTGTTATCAGCTTGTGGAACATGTGCTGAAAGAACTACCAAAAAAAGATGTTTTTGTTCTCAAGTCCAAGACAGTTGGTGAAATAATAGGCTTGTCAAAAGTCCGATGTCATAAATCAAATGATATAAATGTGTAATTATTAAATGTAATGTAATATGATAGAAGCATTAAACATATTGCATGCTCATTATTTTTAAACTACTGTGCACCTTTATGTAGAACTGAGAAAAAAAAAGTTTTTTTTTTTTAAAGTTTGAGCATGATGGAACATGTTAAAAATGAAATATTCTGCAAGCATCAGTGTACGTTCTTGATATTTATTTTTCAAATTAAAAGTTTCTGATGGTGAGAGAGAGAGAATGAAAACCATCTTGGCCGCCCCGGTGGTGCAGTGGTCTAAGCAATGGCCTCTGATCATTCGTCCGTAAGGGGTAAGGGTTCGAATCCTGGTGAGGCATAGATGTTGTGTTTGTCTTATGGCACTGGCTCTCTCCTTTCCCTGGAACCAGTGACCCTAAATTAGGGACGGGTGACTGCTTATAGCCCATTGAGTTGCTCACAGTGGTCGTTAAACCTACAATAAAAAAAAAAAAATCCATCTTGCTTCTGTTGGTTCTGCTGATGAATATGCAGCTACTATGTGCATGTTTAACATATAAAAGCCTATATTCTTTTCCTTCACATATTTCATTGCTCTAAGAAGCATATCTTTTTCATCATGTAGAGTTTAAAATTGTGTATTGCCTGTTTATGTACAAAACATCTCTGCATACTTGAGTTTGGGATATTGAAAATGCTGAAATCTGTAACCTGTTTTTGAGATTGTATGAAAAATATTTGTGTATTTCTTATAACAAAAGGAAGGGCACACATATGTTTTTCAGTATCATGTTGAGATAGCATACATGCATATGAACAGTGATGCATTACTTTGCAGGGACCATTTTAATGTTGCAGGCTAAATGTTTGGCAAAAGAAGTATAAATATTATAATTTTTAAAGTACATGAATAATTTTTGTTTTATAAATACTGATTACATTGTACTTTTTGTATAATTATTTTAAATGTTGAGTTTTATATATAGTTTTAATAATTCACAATGAAATAATTTTTGATGAATACAAATTTTCTTTACATGCCTCCTTTACATGCAGTTTTTTTCTTCCATTTGCCATGAATTCATGAAGTGTTATTCAATAACTATTGTGTGTTCTTCATTGATTATCTTGATAGAAGCTTTGTTATTTTACCAAAAGGATCTTTCTTAATGGTAGATTCACTTTATTCTTCCTGAAGTTTTGACGATGTATATCAAAGCCTCACTGTAACTTGTTATTTACTCATAAACAAATAAAAAACATTAAAAAAAAAAAAAAAAAAAAAGCAACATTTTCACACTTGGACAGAAAACAATGCCAGTGCATAAAATGATGTGTAAACACCACTTTTCTTCTACATGAAGTTGATAATGAAAATTCTTTTAGACAGTTCAAAATGCTTATAGTGTAGTATGGTATATACAAATTATCAAACTTTTACTCTCCACTGGTGGGCTTTTTCAAAGCCAAGGTGTGACATAAAATCATTATTAACACAATCTTCTGTTAACCTATCTCATTAATATCACTCAAGTGGAATAAATAGCCATTGCATGTGTTCTAGTTTATTAAGTTATGCATTTGATGTAAGCTTTCTATTTTGCCAAAAGGATCTTTCTAAATGATAGATTTCATTTAGTCTTAGTAAGGTTTTGATGATGAGTATCAAAGCTATCTGTCTTATTTGTTATTTACACATAAAAAATGAAGTTACATTTTCACACTACAACAGAAAACAAGGCCAGTGGATAAAACTGCATGTAAACGTCATTTTTCTTCTATATGAAGTTGATAATGAAATTTTATATCATAGATACCAGTGGAAAACAAATCCCCCTGATCCCTGAAGAAATAATTCTTCACAAACACATGGAAATTATGTAGAGCAGTGAAATGAGACAGGTTAAGAGAAGATTGTGCTAATAAATAATAACTTGTATCGTACGAAAATAATTTTTCTTTTCACAGCCACCAGCATATACACTGACAATGCATCAGTTTCTTTAGGTTTGGTGCATACTAGATTAATTAAAGCACCAATCATTTCTGAAGACCTCATTCTCAATTATGATTCTCAGCATCTTTTGTTCAGGAGTGTGTGCCATGCTCTTCTCTGTGAAAAATTTTTCAACTGTATATGCATTATTCTTATCTGAGCACTAACATATAAAGGTAAATTAGTCTCTTCCAGCCTTTTTTTTATTATTATTAATTTGGCATTGTGCATTTTTATAAGCATTTCAAAATAAGCTAAAGTTTTATGTTTTGCATGATTTTTTGGCATGTAGCAACATTTAATGTACTGGTGTACTATTCCAAAGATTGCAACTATCGTGTGTGTATCCACAGCAATGCAAAATAGATATTGCACAATTTTTATGGTCTAAAAATGTTGTGCTAGGTGATACTTAATTTTAGCAGATGGCTGGTGCATGTGATTTTATCCAAACAGCAAGAATTTTTTGTTGTTCTCGTGAATCATGGCATTAATATCTGGACATACAGCAAGCAATGATAACTTTAGATACATTATTTCCCTTCACTGTGTACGTGTAGGGTCTCTGACTAATTCAGTCACTAGCTGTCTTGTAATGATGGGTGTAGAAATCTGCTGCATTTGTTTTTATTGTTTATTTTTCTTTCTACTTTTGATCTAGATGAATCCACTTTAAACACAATAATTCTGTATATAGTATGCTCTTGTAATGCATCACTGTTCATGCTGGAGAATGTGGTGGAGTTGATTGTCCTCTTGTGTAATGTATCATGTTTTATAACATCCTTTTCACTTATGTCATTTTCTTTTAGTATTCTGTAAGATTTCTGTGTTGTTTTTGGGGAGGGGAAGGACACTTGATTGTCTTCAGTTTATGCATATAGAGATGAATTTTTTTCTTACTTTTGTCATATTACATTTTGTAGTTCAGCTTTGAACTTTTTATAAGTATTATATTTTGTTCCTACCTGTACTTGTGAAATTGAGTTTAGTGGTGGGAATCGAGCTTATGGATTTTGAGTGTAAAGGTAGCCAGAAAAATCATTCTAGTCTTTTTGTATTCTTATCTTTTCACTTTCCAGTATTTTGCATGTACTTTTTTACAGTACTGTTCATGTGGTATTCCTAACTGTGCATATGCAGTAGGGCTCTAGAAATAAAACAGAATGTACCTCCATGAGATGAAAAATGTCAAAACTGGAAAATATTCAGCAAAAGTATTGCAAGATAGTAGTTTTGAATTGTACAGAGCTTTTAATAATAATCAGCGTAATAGTTTCAAAATATAGGAGATAGAAGACTTTGCCAGCGATGTAAAAATTAAGTCTGACTGGTTATGGGAAAGTATTTACATTCTGTCAGCTGGCTTATGCAAAATTTTTGCCAATCATAAAATGAAGTGGCCGATTTCCTGAGGGTCGTCAGTCGTCACTGAGTAGGCAACGGAACTGCGGTCTCTCTGGTTCACTTCCTATAACCCAGCCTGTTTGCGAGTAGTGATAGGCAGATATGGTCTCTGCCACTATTTGGCTCATAGAGATGAGTCAGAATAACTGAATCTTATCACCAACACAAGCCATCCGGTGATATTCCCAAACGATATTTCATGCAACCACTGAACAGGTCTTTTCGTCCTGTCTGTCGACCTGTGTTCTAAAACAGAATGGTCACGAACGACACCTGAATTTACACGTGACGTATTTATTTATTTAATATCCGATAAATCAGCCTGCCCGTGCTGAATGTTAGTTCAAAATCTTATGTGTTCTCAGTCGAATACGACAAGTTATGGATATGCAACTGCCGATTTCTAGAGCTTTGGTAAGCACTGTTCTAAGTGAATTTCCTCGCCTAAATTTTGGTGCTGCGCTTTGACGGTTTTGATTTTCTGTTAAAATGTTAAGGTTATTATTTATGGAAGATTACTCATTTATCGAGCACATTTGTTTAGTCAGTGTTGTTAATTGTTTAAATGAAAAAAATATTTGAAAAATTTTGTTAAATGAAAAAGTATCGTTCAAAACAATTTTTTATTTCATAAACTTTGTTTTGAATAGCTAGCTGTCTTTGTCTTATTTCTTTCACAACAGTATCATTCTTTAAAAACCACCATATGCGTTAAATAAAGTTTAAAAATAGTTCGGCATGTGCATCAATATAATTTCTTTTTTCTCACACCACTCATGCCTAGGGATGGGCAAAAAACCTCTGTTTTGCCCCCGATGATCAATGTTTAAACCTCGATGTTGCAGAAGCCGATACATCGAAAAATCATCGAGGTTTTGTGACCGATGTTTGGAACTGGTAAAGAATATCTTCTACACAAAAGTAAATGTATTTCTTTGTTACATTCTTATAAAGAGGAAAGAAATATAACCTTTCTATTGGCTGTTTTAGTTGATTCGTTAGCGAAAACCGAGATCTTTTCTCGAAATTACGGTAGCCCATACATCGAAAAAACATCGAGGTTTCCACTGATCATCGAAAAAACATCGAGGTTTCCACCGATACATCGAAAAAACATCGGGCGTTTTAAGAAATATTAGTTACTTGGGGTTGAATCGGTGAGCAATCACCACTATATTGAACAGAGATTTTACCCACAGATATGCCCATTCGCTGCTGCAGATGGAAAAGTGTGAAATCTTCGGCTTGATAGCAAGACATCGTGGTTCACACCGATACATAAAAAAACATTGAGGCTTCCACCGATACATTGGGCGTTTAAACAAATATTACGTTACAAGATGTTGCATTGGTGAGTAACACTGTTATATTAAAGAGATTTTGCAAATCCTTTGCCCATTTACTGGTCCAGGTAGAAAAATGCGAATTCTTCAATTTATTAGCAAACCATCGAGGTTTACACCGATGAATCGAACAAAAATAGGTTTCTACTAATACATCGAGCATTTTAATAAATAGTATTAGTTACCCGATGTTATCATGTGAGTAATCACTGTTATATTGAAGAGAGATTTTGCACATTTACTGCTGCAGATTGAAAACTACGAATTTTTCGGCTTGTTAGCAAAAACATCGAAGTTTTCACCGATACATCAAAAATTTCCACTGATACTGTCGATGCATCGATGTTTTGGGAATTAGCAACCACCGATGAGCCCCATCCCTAAGTCATGCCCATGTCTCAGACTAGCCAGAAACCAACGCCTCTGACCACCAGGATGGCACATATGGTTTTCCACTTCATCAGTAGTGTACGGTCGTCCCACTCCATGCATTACTTGTGCGACCATTTTTTTAACGGATGTTTAACGTCCACCACGAGGACCGCGGGTGGCCTAGTGGGCAACGTTCGTGACTACCACGGAAAGGACCTCAGGTTTGATCCCAGGCAGGTACGAACGCTCGATCCACTAAATATCCGCCGTACCCCGGGTACTGGCCTCCCGTTAATAAATAAGGGAGTCTTCCTCCCCCTTTCTACTACGCTTCCGTGTCACTTTCCTATCAGGCACTCTAGCCCAAATTTCCTAGCTTCCTATTTCTAAGGGTTGTTTAAGACCTGGGGTCGAACACTCCCTAAAATCCTCTACATATGATCTGATCTGATGATCTAACGTCCACCATGAGCAACTCAATGGGCTATAAGCAGTTACCCGTCCCTAATTTAGAGCCGTAAGACACAACATCCATGCCTCACGGGATTCGAACCCGGATGAATGGTCATTAGCCAGCGCTTAGACCACTGCGCCACCTGGGTAAGCGACCTACCATTTTTGAACATAAGAGGCATTCATATAGACACTCCGCTGTGTAGGAATGAGTTTCCATGCTATTTTGAAACTAATTCAGCTGGTAGAACTCCAGCCCACCAAAAACGGATCACTGATGCCTGTTCTTCTTTGGTGCAAACGGAAAGCGGAGCGGCAAAGTTAAAGGCACAAGAACTGACCTGCTACCCCGGTGGCGCAGTGGTCTAAGCGATGGCCTCTGATCATTTGTCCGAACGGGGTCCGGGTTCGAATCCCGGTGAGGCATGGATGTTGTGTTTGTCTTTCGGCACTGGCTCTCTCTCTTCCCTGGAACCAGTGACTCTAAATTAGGGACGGGCGACTGCTTATAGCCCATTGAGTTGCTCACGGTGGTCGTTAAACCTCCAATCAAAAAAAAAAAAAACTCCAATAAAAAAAAAGCTTTATCAAGGCGAACTTACACTAGAATGGAGATCTGTAGGAAGTTTAAAAAATCAAATGATAGGACGAGTAATAAACATAATGCATCAAAAACACATGAACTGACATTAACTAATTGCATGGTCCGAGATACTCAACGCAAAGTAAAGTATAACATCAATTCATATTTTATACTGGCCTCTGAAAATGGTGGTACAGGGTGATGTCAGCCCAATGTATACCCCATCATTGCACTAGTCACTTCTTGTGACTATCTCAATGGACTCTCTGACCAACATAGTTCCCTTATAAGTAAGGTGACCAGATATTGGAGCACTGATTTGAGGACAAAATGGCGTGGTTGGGGACTCAAACTAAATAGGCAGTTTTTTTATCACAAAATTTCATGGTTTCTACAAGTGTGATGTTATACACTGACGGGAAAAAAAATCCCAACACCAAGAAGGGGTTGTGTTAGATAAACGACGGTAGGCGGTGAGAGTAAATCTGTAAGAAGGCGTCTATGCAAATTTCGTGCTCGGCGCATACTTGTGGCGCAAGTAGCGCCCCTCTGAACATGCAAAGCAGGTTTGCTGTAAATACGCGCTGTAACGTTCGTGAGCGTTAGTTATCGTTGAGATTCAACGTAGTGTGCTGATGTTAGTCAATAATGCCTTTAAGAAGACGAAGAAGCCATTATCAACAGCTCAGGGAGTTTGAACGAGGTCGTGTAATAGGGCTACGAGAAGGTGAATTTTTGTTCTGCAATATTGCAGAACGACTTAGCAGGAATGTAGCCACTGTGCATGATTGTTGGCAGCGGTGGTTCAAGGGAAGGTACTGCCTCAAGAAGACCGGGTTCCGGCCGGCCACGTGGCCCTACTGAGAGGGAAGACCGCCGTGTACGGCGTATGCCCGTGGCGCATCGTACCGCGTCTGCGGCAGCAATTCGAGCTGCAGTTTCCACCACAGTGACACAACGAACTGTTACAAATCGGTTACTTGAAGGACAGCTCCGAGCCAGACTCCCTGTAGCGTGCATTCCACTTACTCCAAACCACTGCCGTTTGCGACGTCAGTGGTGTCAAGCTAGAGCTCATTGGAGGACGGAGTGGATATCTGTTGTGTTTTCTGATGAAAGCCGGTTCTGCCTTGGTGCCAGTGATGGCCGTGTGTTGGTTAGAAGGAGGCCAGGTGAGCGCCTGCAACCAACCTGTCTGCGGCCGAGACACACTGGACCTACACCTGGAGTTATGGTCTGGGGAGCAATTTCCTATGACAGCAGGAGCACTCTCGTGGTTATCCCACGCACCCTGACGGCACAGTTGTACGTCGGTCTGGTGATTCAACCTGTTGTGCTGCCATTCATGAACAGCATTCCAGGGGTGTTTCCCAACAGGATAACGCTCGCCCGCATACCGCTGTTGTAACCCAACATGCTCTACAGAGTGTCAACATGTTGCCGTGGCCTGCTAGATCACCAGATCTTTCACCAATCGAGCACGTATGGGACATTATTGGACGGCAACACCAGCGTCACCCCCAACCAGCATTAACCGTCCCTGTATTGACCAACGAAGTGCAACAGGCAAGGAACTCCATCCCACAAACTGACATCCAGCACCTGTACGACACAATGCATGAACGTTTGCGTGCTTGCATTCAACATTCTGGCGGTTACACCGGTTATTAATGTACCAGCATTTCACATTTAAAATGGCTCTTCTCGCGCTTACAATAAGCTGTGATCTTGAAACCTTAATCGATTAAATATGTTACCTATACAAATGTATTGCCGCCATTTCATTCCTCTACAACTATTTTTTCGTGGTGTTGGGATTTTTTTCCGTCAGTGTATATATCAAAAGTGATGTTTTAAAAGCAGGGCCGAACCAGCCAAGAAGGCCAGAGGGGGCTTCAAAAAATGCAGGGGAGCTCAAGAAAAAAAAATGTCCAATGCGCAGCTCAAGTGCTGAAGTTAAGATCATGTCATGTTCTTCTCGTAAAACAAATCATAAAATCATCGTGCAATTTATTGCATTTAAAACAACAAACGACCTCCACCCGCCCTGCGGAACTCATTTTAGTGTCTTGAAGGTTTGCATATCCAACTAGGGGTTGAAGCGCCGTAAGGGGCTAGGTCCCCAGTGAAATTGTTATCGAGACCAATCGAAACTATTTTTAAATTTTTCTTTTTCTTTAATGTAATGATGTTAAAAACATTTAATGGTGTTAAAATTTTGAAACTTGAACGAAACTTTTGCGATTTAATAAAACTTATCGCGCAATTAGTCGCATCTGAAATAGCAAATGATTTTTATTTGAATTGTTTATTTTCTCTTTATTTCATTTTTTCATGCATTACTTCCAAGGTTGCGTCAAACGCGCCAAAATAATCGCCAAATATAGATTTTTGCGTCTATCTCTAGAACTATGTGTCGTAGCTCAAAGAAACTAGTTTCATTCAATTCAAAATGCAAAAATACATGTAAAATCATACATCGTTGGTCATTTTCTCCCAAAAACGTTTTTTTTTTTTTTTTATGAATTTTCAAAAAATTGGGGCCCCATTTAGGCGCCTTATTACAGACCAATTTTACTGGTCCACAAAATCCAAGGGATTACAAAATCTGATTTTTGTACCAAAAAACAACTCAATGGGTGCATAATTATGGACGCTATCGTGTTGACAGGCTAATCGATATACACTGGTGAGCAAAAATTAAGGACGAAGAGGAGAAATTAGCATAACAGCGGAACGAGCAGGCAGAACGGACCGAAAGACCACTCAGGAGATAGACTAGGGTCTGGTACGGCAGGGCATGCGCATCTGCAGCATGACGTGGGGGTGGGGGTGTCGGAAGGGTATAAAGCACACGGGCGGTGTACGCTCAGCAATTCATGGGCCACGGGTGGCCTAGTGGGCAACGTTCGTGCTGCCGCGGAAAGGACCTCAGGTTCGATCCCAGGCAGGTACGAACGCTCGATCCACTAAATATCCGTCGTGCGTCGGATGGGCACGTTAAGCCGTCGGACCCCGGGTACTGGCCCCCGGTAATAAATAAGGGCGTCTTCCTCCCCCTTTCTACTTCGCTTCCGTGTCACTTTCCTATCGGGCACTCTAGCCCAAATCTCTTAGCTTCCTATTTCAAAGGGTTGTTTAAGACCTGGGGTCAGACACTCCCTTACTAAAATCCTCTACATATGATATACACTATACCAACAAGTAATTGGACACCTGTGATAGCAAAGGAAAACGAAGTTTATTCACCTTCAGTAGTTGGTGGAGCCTCCGCGAGCGGCGATTACAGCTGCGACCCTCCGGGGCATACTCTCAATCAGGCGTTGTACGACGGCTAGCGGTATTTTCTTCCACTCGGCTTGGAGAAGACAGGTCAGTTCCTTCACCGATTTCGGACGGTGGGGACACTCCTTAAGTCGACGCTCCAACTCGTCCCAGATGTGCTCGATAGGGTTAAGGTCCGGGCCCTGCGCAGGCCAGTCCATTCGATTAACCCCATTGTCACCATACCAAGCCATGGTGGACCTCGCAACACGACAGGTGGCATTGTCATCCTGAAAGTAACATGGGTCCACCCCGTAAAACTGCCACAACGTAGGAAGCGCATGGTCATCCAAAATGGTGCAGTAGGTCTCGGCGTTCAGTCTACCAGGAATTGCGGCCAAGGGTCCCATGCCATACCAGGAGAAACACCCCCATAGCATAATTCCACCGCCACCGAACTTCACAGTTGGCACAATACATTCCGGGAGGAGGCGTTCTCCAGGCAGACGCTAAACCCAGACCCTGCCATCCGAACGGTAGAGAGTTAACCTGTATTCGTCGCTCCAGAGAACCTGTTTCCACTGTTCAACGGTCCACTGTCGACGTTCTTTGCACCACGTTAGCCAAGCAGCGCTATTGGACTTGGTGATCAAAGGCTTGTGGGCGGCAGCCCGTCCATGATAACAGAGCAGATGGGCTTCCTTACGGATGGTATTCATCGAAAGAACACTCCCGGATGCCTATTGAAACTCCTCGCGGATGTGGCCCATCGATTTGGTGCGGTTCTTCCGAATTTCTCTGGCCAGCACCCGTCGGTCTGTAACTCCCAGTTTTGTGGGTCTGCCCGGTTAGGGTACATTCCGACAGTCACCTCTCATCTTCCACTTGCCAATCACGTAGGCCATTGTCAATTTTGGGTACTTAAACTCGCTGGATATGTCACGTATGGATCGGCCATTTCTTTGATACCCGACGATTACACCTTTCTCGAAATCACAGAGCTCCGAACTGCGTGGCATCTTGCATGCGACTGGTTGCGTTGTTGTTTCCCACACGATATTTAACGGCGGCGGCAGTGACGTGTATCAGGACCGCAGATATCGTCGATTGCAGGGGTGTCCAGTTACTTGTTGCTAGATAGTGTATATATATGATATGCTCAGCAATTCAAAATGCCGCGAGTGGCCTAGTGGGCAACGTTCGTGGCTGCCACGGAAACGGCCTCAGGTTCGATCCCAGCAGGTACGAACGCTCGATCCACTATATATCCGCCGTGCGTCCTATGGGCACGTTAAGCTGTCGGACCCCGGGTACTGGTCCCCCCGGTAATAAATTAGGGCGTCTTCCTCTCCCTTTCTACTTCGCTTTCGTGTCACTTTCCAATCGGGCGCTCTAGCCCAAATCTCATAGTTTCCTATTTCTAAGGGTTGTTTAAGACCTGGGGTCAGCCACTCCCTTCCTAAAATCCTCTACATATGATCATTGCTCAGCAATTCGGTGAAAGCTATTGCACGGTGTACATCGGTTTGAACGACGTCGAGTTGCTGCCACCGTGTGATATGGCCAAAAGACAATCCAGTAGACGACATCTGGATGACTTTACCCGAGGTTGCGTCATTGGGAAGTTGGAAGAAGGTCGAAGTGGGACTAGTGTGGCCGAGGAGTTCGGGATCGCTCACAGCTTCGTTTCACGAGCTTGGAGAACATTTCAAACGACAGGAGCAGCTGTCGGAGAGTTTAGCAGTGGTCGTCCTCGAGCAACCACGGCGGCGGACGACCGGTATATTGTCCTACAGGCGAGAAGAGACAGACGGCAGACAGCGGGAGAAATCGCAAGGCACATGCAACATACAACTGGACGTCCGTTATCGCGTTTCACCGTGGCCAAGAGGCTACAAAGTTGGTCTATTTGCATGACGACCAGTACGGTGTGTGCCATTAACGCCTGATCATCGGTGACGGCAGTTTTTGTGATGCCAGGAACACCAGAACTGGACACATCAGCAATGGGGTCGAGTTCTCTTTACGGATGAGAGCCGATTTAGTCGGACGAGCAATTCTGGACGTATACACTTCTGGAAAGAGCAGGCAACACGCAATCACACCTCCATCATCATCGAAAGGGACCGGTTTGGAGGTGGCGGGGTTCTCGTTTTGGGCGGTATCATGCTTGGTAGCCGTACTGACCTCCACATCTTCCAAGGAAGTTCAGTCACTGGTGTCCGCTACTGTACCGAGGTTCTCCTGCCTCACGTGCGTCTGTTTAGAGGTGCTGTAGGTCCCGAGTTCCTCTTCATGGACGACCACGCTGCACTTCATCGTACAGTGGCTGTCGCAGAGCTGTTGGAGAGTGAAGATATTCAACGCTTGGATTGCCCCGCAAGGTCCCCGGACCTAAATCCAATCGAACACGTGTGGGACCTTCTCGGGAGACGCTTGGCAGCTCGTCACCAGCCGCCAGCAACGATTCCATAGCTGCGATTGGCGCTATAAGAGGAATGGGCCGCGATGCCTCTACAGCTCCTTGACAACCTCGTCCTCAGCATTGACAGACGTTGTAAATCCTGCAACGCAATCAGGGGTTATCATATCCCCTACGAAAGACTGGATTTTTCTTGGCAGCCGCCTGTCACGTGGACGTTTCTGTCTTCTGTCCAGTTGTGCTCAAAGCTACCTTTTCAATAAAGTGCCTTTGTATCCTTTGGATTTCTTGTAGACGGTTTTGCTCACTTGGCCCATATTCTTACCTCTTGGGGATCATATGGTATGATTTGAGTCGATGTGGAGCACTTCTGCACGACGTTACATTCGAAAAACCGTCTCGTCCTTAATTTTTGCACGCCAGTGTACATATAGGATGCATAAACTTTTGAGATATTGTTCAGATTCATATCATCCACTTTCTGAAACGTGTAGAAACGCCAATTTAGTTCAAACTCACGTTGCCGGACCAATTGTAATAGCTTGTTGTTTTTTTGTTTTTTTTTTTATTGGAGGTTTAACGACCACCGTGAGCAACTCAATGGGCTATAAGCAGTCGCCCGTCCCTAATTTGGGGTCACTGGTTCCAGGGAAGGGAGAGAGCGCCAGTGCCGTAAGACAAACACAACATCCATGCCTCACCGGGATTCGAACCCGGACCCCGTTCGGACGAATGATCAGAGGCCATCGCTTAGACCACTGCGCCACCGGGGCGGCAGTAATAGCTTGCCCTATTCTTTTTTTTAACGGAAGGACAAGCTATAAACGTTAATCATTACAGTCGAGCTTTAACGATTTTGCTAGCGCAGTTTATCCAAATTTTAACGTAGTATAATTAAAAATACAATAAATTTCTGATCATGGACATTTGAGTTTTTAAAATCTTACTAATTTTTTCATTCAATTTCAAAACAGCATTAAAATTACTAAGTAATGCTAATTTTTACATTAGAACAAGCAAGAATTTGCGAGGCGCGGAACTTTGTTTTAAATTCGTACATTATAGGCAGTGGATTAAGATATTTTTATGCCTGATGAATTTCAGCGCAGTTACATTGCACTCAAGGTTTAAGTTGAATTAACTTATTCAGCAAAAGGCTACAATAATCTGATTTAGCTAAAATGCACAATTTTTCAGATCAAATGTTTAAATATTTTTTTCGATTGCTTAAACCTAGATTAGACTAAATATGATATTTCGGTAAATAGAATCAAGGTCCATGTATTATTTTGAAAATGAACTTACCCATGTTGTCCGCCACTCTTGCCTTTGGTAGCCACATGGTTGGCTTCTTTCTTTGCTTTTATACACAGCCTGAAATTTATTTGGCAAAAAAATATAAAACAAGAGGGGTGACACCGAATTTTCGGGTATAATAAGCACGTCTTTTGAATCCGTTCTGACGCAAATTAAATTTATCAAAGCTATTCAAAGTCAATGAAGCCGGTATGGAAAACAATAGTATCTGACAGAAGAAAGAAGTTTTTCAATCGGGTTTTTAATACCTCAGATATTGCTGTAAACGGAATCGTGGGCTTACGCCGACTTGAGCGTTAAGAAAAATATGAATTTATATGAGAAACATTTCGCACCGGAAACGCTCTCCAGCATAGAAAGCATTTTTCAAATCGGACTCTTAGAAACAGAGACATCGACAAAAATAATATGGCCGCCCCGGTGGCGCAGTGGTCTAAGGCGTTGGCCTCTGATCATTCGTCGGAAGGGGTCCGGGTTCGAATCCCGGTGAGGCATGGATGTTGTGTTTGTCTTACGGCACTGGCTCTCTCCCTTCCCTGGAACCAGTGACTCTAAATTAGGGACGGGCGACTGCTTCTAGCCCATTGAGTTGCTCACGGTTGTCGTTAAACCTCAAAAAAAAAAAAAAAAAAAAAAAAAAAAAAAAAAATAATATGTGACTTTACGTCCCCTGGTGGGAAAACCATGCATTATTTTAGGAAGAAAGTATTCTCAAAAGCTTTTTTCCATATGAGCACTATCGGTTCAAGAAAAAAAAAAATGTAGTCAAGTGTTCAGGAGCCCAGATTTTGCTACAAATACATCAGAAGCAGAAATTAACACTTATGCCCCCTGGTGGCCGAACCATTCTTTACCAAACATTAGAAATTATGTGAAAAATTTTTTCCATCAGGTCTTGTATGCGATACAGGAAGAATTTTTCAAATCGAAGTTTTAGAAGCAGAAATACCGCAGAAAACGCAGTTTACCTTTGTGCCCCCTAGCGGAAAATCTATGATTTACTTGAAAATTTTGAATTTATAGGACAAACATTTCGCATCGGAAACCGTATCCAACAAAGAATGAATTTTTTAAATCGTGTTCCTAGAAGTAGAGATATTGACAAAAATACGATATACATCTACGGACCCTGGCGTAGAAATCATGCATTATTTCAAGAAGAAAATGTTCCTAAAAGGTTTGTCGACATGAGTAGTATCGGTCAACAAACCACTTTTTTCAATCAAGATTTTAGAAGCTCATATTTTGCTGCAAATACATTACAAGCGGAAATTAAGACTTACGCCACCTGGTGGCCAAACAATCTTTTTAAAAAATTAGAAATTATGTTCAAAGGATTTCCCATCAGCAGTTGTATCCGGTGCAGAAAGAATATTTTAAATCGGAGATTTAGAAGCAGAGATATAGGGGGAAAAGCAATTTACATTTACGCCCCATAGCGGAAGTCTATGAATTACTTGAAAATTTTTGAAATTATAAGAAAAACATGTCACACTGGAAACATTATCCAACAAAGAAGGAATTTTTCAAATCGAACTCCTAGAAGTAGAGGTATTAACAAAAATAAGATATATATCTACGCTCCCTGGCGTAGAAACCATGCATTATTTCAAGAAGAAAATATTTGTCGACATGAGTAGTATCGGTCTACAAACAACGAATTTTTCAATCGAGAATTTAGAAGCTCATATTTTGCTGGAAATACATCAGAAGAGAAAATTAAGATTTACGCCACATGGTGGCCAAACCATTTTTTTACAAAAATTAGAAATTATATGCAAACGATTTCCCAACAGGAGCTGTATCCGTTGCAGATAGGATTTTTCAAATCGGAGATTTAGAAGTAGAGATATAGAGGGAAACGCAATTTACCTCTACGCCCCCTAGCGGAAAGTCAATGAATTACTTGAAAATTTTGAAATTATATGAAAAACATGTCACACTAAAAACACTATCCATCAAAGAAGGAATTTTTTAAATCGGACTCCTAGAAGTAGATATATTGACGAAAATAAGATATACATCTGCGCCCCCTGGCAGAGGAAATGTGGAATATTTTAGGAAGAAAAAATTCCGAAAATGTTTATCGATGTGAGTGGCATCAATCCACGAAATAATTTTTTTAATCGATATTTAAGAAGCTCAGATTTAATGGCAAATACATCAGAAGCAAAAATTAACACTTATGCTTCCGGGTGGCTAAAGTATTCCTTACCAAAAATTTGAAATTATATGCAAACTATTTTCCATCAGGAGGTGTATCCGCTGAAGAAAACATTTTTCAAATCGGAGTTTTAGAAGATGAGTTATAGGGGAAAATGTAATTTACTTTTACGCCCCCTAGCGGAAAATCTATGCGCAATTTGAAAAAGTAACTATATCTAAAATACTCTTCGACGTAAATGGAATCGAAAGATAAAATAAGTTATTCAATCGGATGTTTAGAAGCAAATATGTGGAATAAAACGTATTTTTGAATTCGACATCATCTGCATTTACGCCTCCTAGCGGCGGAACTGTACATCGTAAAAAAAAAAAAAAAAAAAAAATGTAGGATCAACATTCGCATATTTCAAGCTTCCCAATGCAAAAAGAATTTTTCAAAACGGACTAATAGTTGCAAAGATATCGTGGGTACAGACGGACGGACGGACAAACCGGTAACATAAGCACGATCTTTCTTTACAAAAGACGTGCTAAAAAAGGAAAGAAACAGAAATATCAGAAAACGACAAGAGTCTTGCCCTTTAAAGGGTTAAAGCAAAAACATATAGTTTTTTTTTTTTCATTTTAGTATAGCTGAAATTTCCTGTCTGCCATATCATTGAATTTTTTCAAAAAATTTCAGGAGTCCAAATTTTTTTTTTTTTTTTTTTTTTTCAAAACTCAATAGCACTAAATTTGCATGTCTTTGACAAGACATGTTTTACCTCTGGGGCCTGTCGATATTTGTAAGGGCTGAAAACATACTTTCACAGATTGCAGTGCTGCATGCAAAAACCCTACAAGTTGCCACCAGGTCATACATATTAGGAAAAGCTTTTCGCATTTCATAGAGTTTTTCTATCAAGTCCTCCATTCTTGTTTCAAATTTAATATAATTTTTTTGCAACTACTGTTTCTTCTCTTTGGGCAATATTAATTCCAAGTTCTTTCAGGGCATCATATTTTTCTAAATCCTCCTTCAATTCCTCAACAGCAGTTATTGCAGCAATCAAATCTTGGTTGTTGCAAAATCTCTTATCAAGTTCTTGTAGAACAGAATCAATAGTCTCATTGTAGATGCACAGCAGTTTATTACGATGACTGACTTCTGAAGGCTCATTTATGAATTCATAAACTATAAAGTTTTCCATCATTGGATTTCTTTCACGAATTCAATGCTTTTTCATTTCATCCTCCAAATTCTTAAAGAACGAATTACTCTCCTCCAGTGTTGCATCGAAATAAGGAATGTTTCGAATGTCAACAAGTGTTTGGTGCACAGAATTTATAATTTTATTTGATGTTTCCAGGCATGCAGTACGACTCTGTAAAATTTTATCAGCTGGATGAAAAATTCCATGTATTTTTTTCATCAATACCAAACAAAAGCAGAATGTGTCATTGGTCATTGTACACTGCTGTGCAAAAATTAAGGACGAAAAGGAGAAATTAGCATAACAGCGGAACGAGCAGGCAGAACGGACCGAAAGACCACTCAGGAGATATAGACTAGGGTCCGGTACGGTAGGGCATGCGTATATATGCAGCATGACGTGGGGGGGTCGGAAGGGTATAAAGCACACGGGCGATGTACGCTCAGCAATTCAGTGAAAGCTATTGCACGGTGTACATCGGTTTGAACGACGTCGAGTTGCTGCCACCGTGTGATATGGCCAAAAGACAATCCAGTAGACGACATCTGGATGACTTTACCCGAGGTTGCGTCATTGGGAAGTTGGAAGAAGGTCGAAGTGGGACTAGTGTGGCCGAGGAGTTCGGGATCGCTCACAGCTTCGTTTCACGAGCTTGGAGAACATTTCAAACGACAGGAACAGCTGTCGGAGAGTTTAGCAGTGGTCGTCCACGAGCAACCAAGGCGGCGGACGTCCGGTATATTATCCTACAGGCGAGAAGAGACAGACGGCAGACAGCGGGAGAAATCGCAAGGCACATGCAACATACAACTGGACGTCCGTTATCGCGTTTTACCGTGGCCAAGAGGCTACAAAGTTGGTCTATTTGCATGACGACCAGTACGGTGTGTTCCATTAACGCCTGATCATCGGAGACGGCGGTTTCTGTGGTGCCAGGAACCCCAGAACTGGACACATCAGCAATGGGGTCGAGTTCCCTTTACGGATGAGAGCCGATTTAGTCGGACGAGCGATTCTGGACGTATACACTTCTGGAAAGAGCAAGCAACACGCAATCACACCTCCATCATCATCGAAAGGGACCGGTTTGGAGGTGGCGGGGTTCTCGTTTTGAGCGGTATCATGCTTGGTAGCCGTACTGACCTCCACATCTTCCAAGGAAGTTCAGTCACTGGTGTCCGCTACTGTACCGAGGTTCTCCTGCCTCACGTGCGTCTGTTTAGAGGTGCTGTGGGTCCCGAGTTCTTTTTCATGGACGACCACGCTGCACTTCATCGTACAGTGGCTGTCGCAGAGCTGTTGGAGAGTGAAGATATTCAACGCTTGGATTGCCCCGCAAGGTGCCCGGACATAAATCCAATCGAACACGAGTGGGACCTTCTCGGGAGACGCTTGGCAGCTCGTCACCAGCAGCCAGCAACGATTCCGTAGCTGCGATTGGCGCTACAAGAGGAATGGGCCGCGATATCTCAACAGCTCCTTGACAGCCTCGTCCTCAGCATGGACAGACGTTGTAAATCCTGCAACGCAGTCAATGTTGATCATATCCCCTACTAAAGACTGGATTTTTCTTGGCAGCCGCCTGTCACATGGACGTTTCTGTCTTCTGTCCAGTTGTGCCCGAAGCTACCTTTTCAATAAAGTGCCTTTAGATTCCTTGTTTGCACGGTTTTGCTCACTTGTCCCATATTCTTATATCTTGGGGATCTTATGGTATGATTTGAGTCGATGTGGAGCACTTCTGCACGACGTTACATTCGAAAAACCGTCTCGTCTTTAATTTTTGCACGCCAGTGTATGTAATAATCCACTGCTGATTGCAACATCTTCTCCATCGAACTTTTTCATTTCATTTAACTGAATTTCTCTAAGGGATTTGACAATGTCATCGAACGTTTTCATTTAATTTAACTGAATTTCTCTAAGGGATTTGACAATGTCATCGAAATTTTCAAACATTAATTTAACGACTTCAAAATGGCCCGACCACCTTTGTTCTAAAAGCCGAACAAGTTTTTTGCCTTCATATACACTGAAGTGCCAGAAAAACTGGTACAGATGAGCTTATGCAAAATACATAGCAACGTCACCTATGCGCGTACTCGGTTGCATCCGCCAGTATGTATATAAAGCGATAGACATTCTTGCCAGCTGTCAGAGCTGTTTTCGGCATGAGAATGACAAGTAATAACGATTTAAGCGATTTTCAACGCGGTGTCATAGTTGGCGCTCGTGAGATGGGCCATAGCATTTCGGAGGTAGAAACGAAGTTCGGATTTTCACGGACGACCATTGCAAGGGTGTACCGTGACTACAAGAATTCCGGCAAAACCTCCAACCTACGATACCAGCGTGGCCGTAAAAAGGCACTGGGTGAACGTGACTATCGTCGGCTGTCAAGAATCGTTTCTCGCGATTGGCGTGCAACACTCTCGCAGGTATCATCGGAGTTCAATGCTGGAAACTCAACAAGCATCAGCGTCCGGACTGTGCAACTTACCCTGCATGATATGGGCTTTGGGAGCCGACGCCCAACTCAAGTCCCCTTGATGGGTGCACGACACAAAGCTATGCGCCTCGCTTAGGCACGGCAACACCGCCACTGGACACTTGATGACTGGAAACAAGTAGCCTGGTCTGACGAGTCGCGTTTCCAACTGTATCTGGCAGATGGAAGGGTTTGTGTGTGGCGCAAACCCCATGAAGCTATGGAACCCGCCTGTCAACAGGGAACTGTACCAGCTGGTGGGGGTCCGTAATGGTATGGGGTGTGTTTAGCTGGACTTCACTGGAACCCCTGGTACGTCTACAAACGTGTGTGACCGGCCAACGTTATGTGCGCATCCTTTCTGACGAGGTGCACCCATTCATGTACTGCATTCATGCTGATATGTTGGACCTGTTCCAACAGGACAATGCACCTCCACACAAGTGTCGGGATGCCACATTATGGTTAGAGGAGCATTCATCTGAGTTTGGGGTGCTGCCATTCCCACCCAAGTCCCCAGATCTGAACGTGATAGAGCACATTTGAGATGCCATGCAACGCGCTGTCGGACACAGGAATCAAAGACCTCGGAATACACCCGAATTGTGGAACGCTCTGCAGGAAGTATGGTGTGCATTGACTGCAGCATATTTCTAGAAGCTAGTGGAGTCCATGCCTCGTCGTATTTCTTTAGTCCTGTGCTCCCGTGGGATACCTACCAAGTATTAGACGGATGTACCAGTTTTTCTGGCACTTCAGCAAATATTTCCTTTCTTCAGAAAATTAAAAAAGCTGTGCTCTAGCTGAAAAAGTACTGAATTTCATCTATCATTATTACTTTCATTACAACTAAATGCAATCTAATGTTGTAGCAATGAACATAGGGGATCTTCCGATTTAATATATTTTGCAAGATAGCCTGGATGCCACCTTTTTCAACCAGACATGACACTGGCTCCGTCATAGCATTGACCAAGTAAATACTTAGTATCTATTTTGCAGGCTTCTAATAAACCCGAGTGCCATCGTAATCAATGATTTTGCATCACTGCTGTTCGACATCTCAACTGATAAAGTTTTTCTAAAACTTTTCCATTTCTACCAAATCTAATTCCAAAAGTTATTATTTCTTTTATTTTTTTGTTACGGCTTCCATTCCATCCATAAATAATGTATACCAAGGAACGTTTGCGTTTAAAATGTTTGTAGCAATATTATTTTTCACCATATCAGCCATAACATGAATCATGTCATTCTGCATTTTAGGGGATAAATAGGATGCATTTTGGGGAATTGTTTTAGAAATATCTAAAAGCTTTCGGTCCTATTTAAGCGTATATTCAAATTTTTTTATAAATAATCCATCTTCTGAATTCTCTTCAATATTGTAAGTACCTGTTATGGGCAGTTGATTAGTAGTAAGAAATTGTATCATTTCCGTGATGGGTGAAACATAATAACGGTTCCCTTCTAGAACTTTATCATTTACTAAACTCGAAACTGACTGATTACGCCGTTCTCTTACTTTTCTTTCTTCCCACTTTGCAAACAGCAATTAAATATTTTTTCGTCAATCCATGAACTGGAAATCCTTTCTTCTTGTCAAGTGTTTTTTTTTTCCACACAACCGAATCCCGTAGTTATATACGCTGTCTCTTTTTGTCCCAGTAGGTTCATAATACTTGCAAGCGTTACAAAATAATTTGTCCAGTTCTTTGAATATTCCAGACATTCATATTTACGCAACCAGTCATCTTGAAAACCCCTGTCATATTTATTTTTAGTAGTTTTAAGAGCATTTTTCATTAGAAATCCAACGAGCTAATAAGAAGGTGTAAATTCGATGACACTTCAGGACAAACACCAAAATTTAAGGACAATTTTCGTCCCCAAAGGCATCAGACGTTTCGGAGGACAGTAAACTAAATTCTAGGACTCCTCAACAATTCGGGGCTTCTGGTCAGCTTACTTATAAGTAGTGAATGGGGCCACTATTTTTCTTCCATTCCATGTAGGAATTGCTGCGTTGTAAATTACCACCTTCGCTAAAGCAGTCGTACTTCTTCTTTCTCTTGTGTTTCTCATGTGCTCTTTATGTAGCACACATAAAGATCTTTTCGTCATTCCGATGCAAGATTTTATAGAGGAATCCGGGAATTTTAATGGAATGGCATACACCCCTGCAGCACAGTACACGTCTCTTTTCTTGTTATTTGTTGTTAAAATCTTACCAATAGTTTTTGGTGGCTTTTTTTTTTTTTTTTTTTATTGGAGGTTTATAATTATTATTTTTTTTAATTATTTATTTTACTTGAGTGACAGACATACAATGACATATATATTGAACATATATTGGACTTGGTTGAGAGATAAATACAGTACAGAACTTTTTTTTTGTTTCAATGCCAGCAATGTACACAGGTAAATAAGGAACTCAACAAATAAACCCCCGAAAAACAAACACAAACAACCATGCCTTACCTGGGATTCGAACCTAGACCCCTCCGTTGGGCGAATGATCAGAAGCCATCGCACAGATCACTGAGCCACCGGGGCGGCCGTAAGACAAACACGACATCCATGCCTTACCCGGGATTCGAACCCAGACCCCCTCCGTTGGGTGAATGATCAAAAGCCATCAATTAGAACACTGCGCCCCCGTCTTGGTGGCTTCAACGTTATCTCAACACCATGCTTCCTCAGTAAATTCTTGACATAGAATGAGAATTGGTGGATACAAGAGTTGCTGTCTGCAAATTTCACGCTCGTTTTCTTGGTGGTGTCTTTTAATAGGTTCTTTTCCCTTTTGGGAATATGTTGCAAAGTTCGCAATCATTAAAGCCTGCTAAAACTCCTTTCCTTATTATGTTGGCGATTTCCTGATTTTTTTTAAATTATCAGATGAGCATACTGCCAGAGCCCTCCGCATCCATGATCTGAACACAGCAGCTTTGTAATACCTTAGGCATGAGGAGCTGGGCGGAATGATGTTAGGTTCTCTTTACAGCTCTCCGTTTCTAAAACTTGTCGAAAATTTTCCTTTTTTTACTGTATGTCATTGGCTACAGTCAGTGGAGGAACATTATGCTCTTTAAATAATGCACAGTTTTCCCATTACTTGCAAACATTTTTCTTCCTATCTCTGCTTCCAGGAAACGCATTTGAAAAATTCCCTTCCTTAGCATAGCTTTTTCTAAAGGCATACTTTTTGCATATTTTCATATTTTCTACTTTTCCTGTATTCAAAATTCTTCCGCTAGGTGGGGTAAAGCTATGTCGTGTTTACTTCTGCTAACTGTTCGATTTAAAAATCCCTTTGTTTCCGGTATCTTCAACTATGAGAAACTTTTTGCGCACCATTTGTTAATTTTCGTGACATACTTTTTAACCGCTAGTGGGAGAAACTATTTCGAGATATTCAATCGATTGCAGAAATCCGGTTGATTTTTTATTTTATTTTTTTGGTGACGGGTACCATTGACTACGTAAACAGAGGAGTAACTAGGCATTTTTCTACGCCCGGAGCGAGCCACAAAATACTGCCCTGTTAATTTTCGTAACATACTTTTTAACCGCTAGTGGGAGAAACTATTTCGAGGTATTCAATCGATTGCAGAAATCCGGTTGATTTTTTATTTTATTTTATTGGTGACGGGTACCATTGACTACGTAAACAGAGGAGTAACTAGGCATTTTTCTACGCCCGGAGCGAGCCACAAAATACTGCCCTGTTAATTTTCGTAACATACTTTTTAACCGCTAGTGGGAGAAAGTATTTCGAGGTATTCAATCGATTGCAGAAATCCGGTTGATTTTTCATTTTATTTTTTTGGTGACGGGTACCATTGACTACGTAAACAGAGGAGTAACTAGGCATTTTTCTACGCCCGGAGCGAGCCACAAAATACTGCCCTGTTAATTTTCGTAACATACTTTTTAACCGCTAGTGGGAGAAACTATTTCGAGATATTCAATCGATTGCAGAAATCCGGTTGATTTTTTATTTTATTTTTTTGGTGACGGGTACCATTGACTACATAAACAGAGGAGTAACTAGGCATATTTCTACGCCCGGAGCGAGCCACAAAATACTGCCCCCCAATCTGTTTTTCCAGGGCCGTAGCTTCTGGGAGGGCAAAGTGGGGGGGGGGGGAGTTGCCCTCCCAGAATGGTCATACCAGGGGCATAAATTAACGATCCATGGGAAGTAAAAATAGGAATGCATAATGCTTCAATAAATTTACTGAAAACTGTAGCTCAAAGAGAAAGTTATACACTTCCATATTTTTGTGTTTTTTTTTGATTGGAGGTTTAACGACCACCGTGAGCAACTCAATGGGCTATAAGCAGTCGCCCGTCCCTAATTTAGGGTCACTGGTTCCAGGGAAGGGAGAGAGCCAGTGCCGTAAGACAAGCACAACATCCATGCCTGACCGGGATTCGAACCCGGACCCCTTACGGACGAATAATCAGAGGCCAACGCCTTAGACCACTGCGCCACCGGGGCGGCATTTTTGTGTTTAAAGATTTCAGTTAGTCGCACACAGTATTCCACGCACCTGGAGGAACAATCAAACTGTGACTGTTTGAACAGTTTTTTCCCAAACTGCTTCGGATTTCGGACCTTCTGTGCCACATTGAACAGACAGAATGCAGCTCGTAGTCTCTTTAATAATCGAATGGCCCCCAGAAAATCTTCAACAATGTGAGCAACAACCTTATCTTGCAACATACGAACGACAGGGCCTTCATTTCTGAATAAGAGCAATTAACATTTCGTGAACATTTTGAGAAAAAAAACGCAAATTTTAAGCTGCCAAGGCTACCGAAACTGGCGAAACATATTCCAAGCAAATTTTGCAAATGGACAAATGACAAAGTATGGCGCGAAAAAGCTGTACCAGAAACTGTTGCAAAGTTTCAATTCCAATTTTAATCAGATAGTAAGCGACGATTTTGCGCTCTCTCTTGGGCTGCACCCTGGACAGCAGCCCTGACTGTCCTGTCCTAGTTACACCTCCCTCTGACCAGGGCCGTAGCTACCGGGAGGGTAGGAAGTGCGGTTGCCCTCCCAGAGTGGTCATTCCAGAGGCGTAAATTCATGCTCTGGGGAATGTAAAATATAGAAAAAGAAAGTTACACTCTTGAATATTTCCCTTTTAAAGATTTCAGTTAGTGTCATACAGTATTCTATGCAGTTAGCCAGGGTACAGAGTACTATACACTATGAGGTGCAAACATCTCATATCCATGAAGGGATTTTTCCAAAACAATGAATGGAGGCATAGAAAACAATACGCTGACATGCCTATCTTCCAAGACCTTTCCGAACATGTCGTTGGGATGAACAGCTAATTAATCATCCGTGGTCTGTCGCAGAAAGTTCTGTGGCCGTTTAACCTTGAACGGAATTTTTCCAAGCCCTTCCTCTTGAGAGCTTCTTCCTAAAAACGTATACGTTTTTATCCGATACTCATTCGTTCTGCGCTGATTTGTTCTTCGTTCTACCTTTCTGTGGAGTGTTGTGTTGTCGGCGTTCACATAACGTTTGCGCAGTCTATGGTTCTTGGGTATTTACCTAGTTTTTAGATTTTTAATAAAATTATGCCAAAAACCTGAAGTGCGATTTTTGAACGATTATAATGCTTTCCTATGCCGGCAGTGTGTGTGTGTGTGTGTGTGTGTGTGTGTGTGTGTGTGTGGCGTAATTTTGATCTAGAAGGGGTGTAATTTCAAGTCTCGCCCTCCCAGATGAGAAAACCTTGCTGCGGTTCTGCCTCTGACTATGAATAATTTTGAAAAATTCTATTCGTGTCCGAAAGGATTCAAAAGACGTGGCCGCCCCGGTGGCGCAGTGGTCTAAGCGATGGCCTACTGATCATTCGTCCGAACGGGGTCCGGGTTCGAATCCCGGTGAGGCATGGATGTTGTGTTTGTCTTACGGCACTGGCTCTCTCCCTTCCCTGGAACCAGTGACCCTAAATTAGGGACGGCCGACTGCTTATAGCCCATTGAGTTGCTCACGGTGGTCGTTAAACCTCCAATCAAAAAAAAAAAAAAAAAAAAAAAAAAAAGAGGTGCTCTTTGTTTCAAAAAATTCGATGCCATCTTTCTTACTTATTCTGTTATTATGGAGATATTACACATGATTGAAGTAAATTAACAAAAAGCTTAAAACAAAAATAGCAACGTTTATCACGATTAAATGTTTATTTAACATCGACTATAGTTTCGCAGAGCGTTTAGCTCGGTATTACCAGGATGAATGGAGCGAAAACATTAAAATCCTTGTGACCTCATCAGAGTTCTGACGGTCACGGTTTTTAGTGAGTTGTTTCCACGCTCTTGAAAGAAATGGAGTAGACGTCGTGTTGTTGACAAGCCGTGAAAAATTCCGGTACATGCGTAATGCTTCTAATATATTAAGCTTAATAGACGAATCAGGTTTATCAATAAGCGTAGCGTTTCTAAATAAAAATTTATAGTTATTTTCGTGACAATGTTAGGCTATAGACGACTTCTTCAGTTCATGGTTCTGTACGTAAGTAAGTCATGTGTTCCTTCATACGGAAACTTAAATCCCTCCAGGTCTGTCTTCTTTACGAAAGTCCACATTCACAAGTTATCTGATAAATTACCCAGGAATTTATGTCTTTGACGTAGTCTTTGATCCGTAAAAATTCATCTTGTTTATGGGTTTGAAAATAATTTTGAAATTAGAACTTTTGAGAACATTTGAAATTCTGAAGCAATTCTGAGGAGCAAATGGGATAACCGCCAATTCTCTCATACCGGAAGGTCTATTGGCGTGAGCGAGCAGACAGGCTCCTGTTTCCTAAATTTTGGACAGCTTTTTTGTCTATTATTTATATTTTTGGACAGCTGTTCTGTCTATTCTTCTGTGCACTGCAATTCGTTTAAGAAAATCTAGCTCAGTTGAGCATATATTCACGGTCAAGTCACATTATCGTGACCACCAGCTAATATCCGCAGAGTAACCACTGTGTGCATCGCTGACAGCAACTAGACGGGCTGGGTGTGGCTCAGTAAGGTGCTGGAAGGTGTTCACAGGTATGTAGAGCCATGCTGACTGCAGTGCATTTGACAGCTGCTGGAGGGTGCATAGTGGAGGATCCATAGAGCGAACAACACGATCGAGGTGGTTCCACAGATGCTCAATTGGGTTTAAGTCTGAGTAATTAGAAGGCCAGGGAAGTACTTTGAAGTCTTCATCATGCTCTTCCAACCACTCTCGGGCATTTCTAACTGTGTGACACGTCGCATTTTCGTGCTGGAAGATCCCATCCGCCCCAAAAAAGAGAATCAGCATCTATATGTGTACGTTGACTGCAAGGATGGATTCATAACGAATTCGGTACATAGTACCCTCCACAGGTATGAGTGGACCCAGAGAATGCCACAAAAACATTCCTCAGACCATAACGCTGCCCCCCCCCCACCAGTATGTGTTCTGCCAGCAGTGGTTCAAGAGTGTTTGTTCTCCGATGTTTCTCGTCTTATACGCCAACGCCCATCCGTTCGATGAAGCAGAAAACGTGACTCATCGGAAAAGCAAAAAAAAAATTGGGTCTGGGCGACAGGCGTGTTGTTGTGAACGGGTACTTGATGCTCGAGCTGAACGGAGAGTAGGAAATCTTGTTTACTCCAACAGACGGGCAACACTTCGCCAGATTACAGATAATCTGAATCAGGGACCAAATCCGATGGCCTCTCAAAGTACAGTTCGCCACACATTACATCGTATGGACTACAGAAGTAGACGGCCTATCCGTTAGCCATTGCTATCTGCAGCGAACAAGAAAAAACGCCTCCAGTTCGCCCAAAACACAAGAATTGGACAATAAATGAGTGAAAAAGAGTAATGTGCTCCGACTACAAGCGTATCCAAGAGAAAGGAGGGTCCTCGGGTCCGGACCTTCCTTGAGGGTGCATTGAGTACGAATTTGAAGCAGTATATACATACTGTATATACACTATATTAACAAAAATCACGGGACACATAAAAGAGAAACACAACATAGTATTTATTCACATACATTAGTACGGTGTCGGTCCACCTTTGGCCTTAATGCATGCATTGACCCTTCGAGACATGCTTTCGACAAGGTTTTGGAACACAGCGATAGGTATGCGCTTCAATTCAGTACATAATGCTGCCGCTAACTGTTGCTCACCAGTAGGCCTTGGTTCCAAACTTCTTATGCGAAGCTCTAATTCTATGGGATTAAGATCAGGGCTCTGTGCTGGCCAGTCCACACACGATACGGAGTTATCGTCAAACCACACCGTTACAGTCCTTGCTTTATGGCTCAGTGCATTATCCTGCTGGCACCAATAAGGGTCGGGTCCATAGTATTGCCACAAAGTTGGCAGGGTATAATTGTCCAGAATATCGAGGTAGACATGCTGGTTAACAGGTTTGTCCACGATAACCAATGGACCGGGACCATACCATGAAAAACACCCCCACACGAGTATACTGCCAGCTCCAAACTTGACCACAGGAACAGTACACTGTGGAAAATAGCGTTCCCCCGGCTGCCGCCATACCCACACACGGCCATCAGACTGACGGATCGTGTATCTGGATTCATCAGCCCATAGGACTCGTTTCCATTGATCTACGGCCTACGATAAATGTTCTTTACACCATGCTAAACGACGAGTAGCATTCCGAGTGGACATGAAAGGTTTATGAACAGCTGCACGACCACGGTAACCCATGGAATGAAGTTCTCTGCGAATGGTACGTGTACATACGAAGGGTCCAGCATTTTTACTCACTTGTACACTGAGATCTTGTGCAGTACTCCGTCGATTAGCTGTAACGACTCTCCTGAGGCTTTGACGTCCTCTATCGCTGATTTTCTTTGATCTTCCGGTACGTTTTGCTGCTTCAGACACGCCATGTGTCTTCCACTTATTCAGTACATCCAAAACAGTTAACTTGGGTATGTTTAAACGCCTCTTGGTTTCTCTTATGGACAACCCTCTAATATAACACCCAACAATCTTTCCTTTCGAAGACAGTTCTCTCCCGCGGAGAAGTCAGTTCATTCAACCTTACATTGCGATATGATCGTGGTCAGTTGCAGGTTTGCAGCTGTACTGCGCCTCTTAACAACGCAGCGGATCCGTTCATTTGCTTTTGAAGCGGTGTCTGGTGCCTTTTGTCAATATAGTGTATGTGAGGCTTTCACCAATGAATGAAATCCATGGACCTACCTTAAGAAATTTTTGGCTACGCCACGGGTCCAACGAATCACGTTTTAAACTACATCAGGAAGATTGAGGATATTGAGGCAGCAGCATCAAAGCATGGATTCACTTGCATCGTCACTGCTCTTCAAGCTGGCAGAGACAAAGTTATGGTCAGGGGCATGTTTTCGTGGAAGTGTTTGGTCTCTTTGATTCGTGTAAGCAACGTCTGATCGCTCAAAAGTATTTAAATATCGTTGCCGACCAAGTCCATCCAGTTATGTTGTTGGTCTCCCTAATGGAGATGGACGCTTCCAACAGGACAAAATTCCACACCTTTCACTCCACGAATGGTTTGACGAACATCACGCGAAACCTTTTCCCTACTACATTGCCCTCCTCAATCACCAAATCTCAATCCAATGGATCATTTGCGAGATGAAGTCGAAAGGGGCTTCAGATAGCTGGACCCGCTATCATAAATTCTTCAAGAGCTGGTGGGTGCAGTTAATCGCGTTTGGGCTAATATACCACAAACCACTTACCCACATTTAATAGAGTCCATACTAAGACGAATTCAAGCAGTATTAAGGGCGAAAGGTGGCCCAACAACGTACTAACTATAGGTTACAATAATTTGGCCATTCAGTGTATATTACTGGTTTGCAGTAGTGTCTACGAAGTATAAACGTTAAATTTGAGAAGTGAAGGCTTGCAAACAGTGGTGCAATCCTGAAAAAGTGGCCTGTCACTCCAAAGATCGACTCCAGCTGGTATTCGGGAGAAGGAGAGGGGGGGGGCAACAAACCTTTGAACTCGAACATATACACTGAGTGGCCCCTTTATTATGAAAACCTGACGGTTTTAAGCAAATGAGCTATGGCTGCACGCTGTTACCACCAGAGGGCGAGGATAGTATTAAAAGGGAAAGCTTAGTGTTTGCGACAGTAGTAGAAGTGAGTTTTAGGTGACGAGATGGGTAAAAAATGCGATTTGATGGACTTTCAACGTGTGATGATTGTAGGAGCTCGGAGCCATTGAGCGAGTATAACCCAAACCGACGCATTCGTGAAATGTTCCAGAGCAGCTGTTGTTAAAGTGTTTAAAGACTGGACTGTCATCCAAAAAACTGTGTCTCTACGTGCAACGTGTGGTCGTTATCGGCTAGTGACTACTTGGGCGGAACGGAGAGTGTGCAGACTGGTAACAGACAACAGAAGGGCAACAGTGCAACAAATTACAGACCATCTTAATCAAGGATCCCCTCAAATGATCTCTGCACGCACTGTTCGCCGTACACTGAATCGGATGGGGTATGTCAGCCGAAGGCCTGTTCGAACACCTTTGCTGTCTGCAGTTAACAAGAGAAAACGTCTCCAGTTTGCTCAGGAGCACAAGGATTGGACAGTCGATAATTGGAAACAAATTATGTGGTCCGATGAATCACGTTTTCAGATGCACCATGCCGATGGCCGAGTGAGAATTTGGCGGAAACAGCACAAAAGCATGGACCCCAAATGCATTGCTACAACCTTTCAAGCTGGTGGAGGCAACGTTATGGTTTGGGGAATGTTTTCCTGGCATGCTTTGGGCCCTTTAATTCGTGTTGATCAACATCTGACTGGCACATCATATCTAAACATCTTGCAGACCAAGTGCATCCTGTCATGTGGATAATTTATCCCAGTAGCGATGGCGCTACTTTCAACAAGATAATGCGTCTTGCCATAGTGCTCGTATTATACAGGATTGGTTTCAGGAACATGCCAGTGAGTTTACTTTGCTTAGGTATCCCCGACAATCTCCAGATCTCAACCCCATTGATAATTTGTGGGATGAAGTTGAACGAGCCATCAGACAGCTAGATGCACAACCCTGCAATCTCACACTCCTGGAAAGTGCTATTCATCAAGCACGGTCTCAGATTCCACAAACCACCTATCAACATCTCGTGGAGTCCATGCCACGAAGAATCGACGCAGTATTAAAGGCAAAAGGTAGCCCAACGAAGTACTGAGGGGTGGTCATAATAAAGTGGCCACTCAGTGTATATATATATATATATATATATATATATATATATACACACTCGAGTCTCACATTTTGTGACTACTTCCTACTTTTAGCGTCAACAGCACGTAGCAAATGAAAGAAGGCACGTGTTGTGAGCTGGCTTGGAGGGTATATAAGGTGTTCTGTAGGCATTCTGAAAACATAGCACTCGTTGCTGTCATAGATGTTATCAGATTTGCAAAACGGGATGATTATTGGCTTTCGGGCCAAGGGTGTCAATATTTCTGAAACAGCGCAGTTTGTGGACTGTTCGCGTACTGCTGTGGTTAAAGTGTATCGCGATTGGAGAAATGGCACCATTGCCATTTCTCCAATCGCGATACACTTGCACCCTCAAGGAACTGCGGAGCACCACATGCCATTGATGTGAGAGGTGAACGTCGGCTGCGAAGGTGCGTGAGGAGAGATGGACACGCTACAGTGGAGCAATTCACTGGCTGAATGAACCAGTGGGGCTACCGGAAGTGTGTCTAAAACAACAGTTCAGCGAACACTGCTGCGTAGGGGTCTCCGATGCAGACGGATGGTCACTGCACTTATGCTAAAGAAGGTGCATCGGCAGAAAAGGCTTACATTTGCACGGCAGTATCGAAATTGGCAAAGGATTGCCTTTTCCGATGAGTCACGTTTTCTGCTTCATCGAACGGATGGACATTGGCGTATAAGGCGAGAAACATCGGAGAACAAACACTCTTCAACCACTGCTAGAATAACACAAGCTGGTGTGGGCAGCATCATGGTCAGCAGAATGTTTTTGTGGCATTCTCTGGGTCCACTCATACCTGCATGTGGAAGGCACTACGGATCGAATTCGTTATCAATCAACTCTTGCCGACCACGTACATCCATACATGCTGATTTCCTTCCCTGGGGCGGATAGGATCTTCCAGCACGACAATGCGACGTGTCACACAGCTGGAAATGCCCGAGAGTAGTTGGAAGAGCACGACGAAGACCTCAAAGTACTTCCCTGGCCCCCTAATTCCCCAGACATAAACCCAACTGAGCATCTGTGGGACCACCTCGATCGTGTTGTTCGCTCTATGGATCCTCCACCATGCACCCTCCAGCAGCTGTCAGATACACTTCAGTCAGCATGGCTCCACATACCCGTGAACACCTTCCAGCATCTTATTGAGTCACTCCCAAGCCGTCTAGCTGCTGTCCGCGCTTCACTCGGTGGTTACTCTGGATATTAGCTGGTGGTCACAATAATATATGTATATATGGTTGGAGAGCTGTTGGAAGAATTTGGAAGAAAGAATACAATTCTTAAGAGCAATATGCCGTTATGTCTTAAAAGAAAAGTATTTAATTAATGCATCCTTCCAGTGCTTACGTATGGAGCAGAGAGGTGGACCTTAACTAAAAAGAGATAGAAAGACTGCTGCCAACTGAAAGAACCATGGAGAGATGCATACTTGGTGTAACCAGGAGAGATAAGAACAGGAACTCGTGGATAAGGAAAATGACAAGAGTTGAAGACATTGATAAGAGTAAAATGTCCAGTCCATTGCCCTGAAATGGCAATGGACTGGACATGTTGCCAGAAGAACGGACCACCGATAAAGAAGCTAAATTTTAGACTGGATTCCAAGAGACAGGAAAAGAACCAGAAGAGGACCACATGAGAGATGGGTAGATGGAATTCGAAAGCATGCAGGAGTGACATGGGGGAGATTGGCGCAAGATAGACCGTTGTGGTAGAAACTTGGGGAGACCTTCATCCAGCAATGCATTGAGAATGCTTGTTGTTGATTATGTATATCATCATCATGATTATCATTGTCCACTATTATCAATCCACTGCTGGACGAAGGTCTCCCCAAGTTTCTTCCACAACGGTCTGCCTTGTGCCAGTCTCCTGCATGTTATCATTTTATTCCCGCATAATATAAATATATCATCATCATCATCATTGTCAAACATTATCAATCCACTGCTGGACTAAGGTCTCTCCAAGCCTCTTTCACAACGGTCTGTCTTGTGCCAGTCTCCTCCATGTTACTCCCGCATACTTTCGAATTTCATCCACCCATGTTCTATGTGGTCTTCTTCTGGGTCTTTTCCTGTCCCTTGGAATCCAATCTAAAAGTTTGACTATCCATCGATAGTCTGTCCTTCTGGCAGTATGTCCAACCCATTGTCATTTCAGGGATTTTTTTTACTCTGGTCATGATGTCTTCCACTCTTGTCATATTTCTGATCCACGAGTTCCTCTTCTTATCTCTCCTGGTTACACCAAGCATGCAGCTCTCCATGCTGCTTTGAGTTGTCTGCAGCCTTTGTATGTCTCTTTTAGTTAAGGTCCACGTCTCTGCATCATACGTAAGCACTGAAAGGATGCATTGATCAAACTTTTTCTTTTAAGATATAACGGCATATTGCTCTTGAAAATTATGCTGTTTCTTCCAAAAGCTCTCCAGGCAAGATTTATACGCCGATGTATAATCCCTTTTATATAATTTGGGGTAGGAATCTTTCACTCTTTTCAAGATTTCACCTCTATTTCTTGTTACAGAACCATCTTTTTTTCTCAGTGTAATAATCTGTTTTCTTCCCATGCTGATATGTCCCTTTGCTATCTTTAGGCTTTGGTCGTTTTCAATTGCTTTCCTCACTAGTTCACAGTTGAATTTCCTTACGTCTTCGGTGATACTTTTTCGTACTGTCTTGCATAGCTCTATATATTCCACTTTGGAAGTCACATCTTCTTTAGTTGTCCTCATCTCTCTTCTGTTTTGCATCAACATTTTGTTTTTTCCTGATAATTTGTTCACATGCAACTTGACAATAGACCCAGCTAATCTTGTTGCTGTTTCCATAAGAACTTTGGTTACTTTTCTGTTTACTTCAGAGATGTCCATTTATTCTGATGTTAGACCTTCTAGAGCAGAGAATCTGTTTCTCAGTTCCAATTTGAAGGTATTATGATGCTTTTTAAGGTTGGTCACGTCAATACACTTTGTTTGTTTTATGAGCTTGCCACGCTCGAGTTTAGCATTGAGGTGCATCTTACATCTTACCATTCTATGGTCATTACCTGTGTTGAACTTGTTTAGCACCCTGCAGTCTTCCATGACAAATTTCTTGTTACACATAATAAAATCAATTTCGCTTGTCTATCCATTGGGAAGCCTCCATGTCCATTTCCTTTGCGGCTTCTTGAAAAAGGAGTTCATGATGAAAAACCCTTCTGCCTCGACAAACTCTACGAGAGTATTTCCATGCTGGTTTCGATTGCCGTGACCAAATTTACCTACTGATATATACAATGAAGTGCCAGAAAAACTGGTACACCAGTCTAATACTTGGTAGGTCCCCCACGGGAGCACAGGACTGCAGAAATACGACGGGGCATGGACTACGGGAATTATGCTGTAGGCAATGTACACCATACTTCCTGCAGAGCGTTCCACAATTCCGGTGTATTCTGAGGTCTCACATTCCTGTGTTCGATAGCGCGTTGCGTGGCATCCCAAATGTGTTCTATCACGTTCAGATCTGGGGACTTGGATGGGATGGCAACACCCCAAACTCAGATGAATACTTATCTAACCATAATTTGGCCCCGACAGTTGCGTGGAGGTGCATTGTCCTGTTGGAACAGACCCAACCCATCAGCATGGATGCAGTACATGAACGGGTGTACCTCGTCAGAAAGGATGCGCACATAGCGTTGGCCGGCCACAGACGTTTGCAGACGTTCCAGGGGTCCCAGTGAAGTCCAGATAAACACACCCCATACCATTACGGACCCACCACCAGCCGGTACAGTTCCCTGTTGACAGGCGGGATCCATTTCTTCATGGGGTTTGCTCCACACACGAATCCTTCCATCTGCCCGATACAGTTGAAAACGCGACTCGTCAGACCAGGCTACTTGTTTCTAGTCATCAAGTGTCCAGTGGCGGTGTTGCCATGCCCAAGCGAGGCGCATAGCTCTGTGTCGTGCACCCATCAAAGGGACTCTAGTTGGGCGTCAGCTGCCAAAGCCCATATCGTGCAGGGAACGTTGCACAGTTCAGACGCTGATGCTTGTTGAAGCTCCAGCATTGAATTCCGGTGATGCCTGCGAGAGTGTTGCACGCCTATCGCGTGAAACGATTCTTGACAGCCGACGATGGTCACGTTCACCCAATGTCTTTTTACGGCCACACTGGTATCGTAGGTTGTAGGTTTTACCGGAATTCTTATAGTCGCGATAAACCCTTGTAATGGTTGTCCGTGAAAATCCAAACTTCGTTTCTACCTCCGAAATACTATGACCCATCTCACGAGCGCCAACTATGGCACCGCGTTGAAAATCGCTTAAATCGTTATTACTTGTCATTTTCATGCCGAAAACAGCTCTGACAGCTGGCAGATCAGATCAGATCATATGTAGAGGATTTTAGGAATAGAGTGTCTGACCCCAGGTCTTAAACAACCCTTAGAAATAGGAAGCTAGGAGATTTGGGCTAGAGTGCCCGATAGGGAAGTGACACAGAAGCGAAGTAGCAAGGGGAGGCAGACGTCCTTATTTATTACTGGGGCCAGTACCCGGGGTCCGACGGCTTAACGTGCCTATCCGACCCACGGCGGGTATTTAGTGAATCGAGCGTTCGCCGCCCCGGTGGCGCAGTGGTCTAAGCGATGGCCTCTGATCATTCGTCCGAAACGGGGTCCGGGTTCGAATCCCGGTGAGGCATGGATGTTGTGTTTGTCTTACGGCACTGGTTCTCTCCCTTCCCTGGAACCAGTGACCCTAAATTAGGGACGGGCGACTGCTTATAGCCCATTGAGTTGCTCACGGTGGTCGTTAAACCTACAATCAAAAAAAAAAAAAAAAAAAAAAAATAAAAGAATCGAGCGTTCGCACCTGCCTCGGATCGAACCTGAGGTCTTTTCCGTGGCAGTCACGAACATTGCCCACTAGCTGTCAGGGCCACCCGCGGCCCTGACAGATGGCAAGGATATCTATCGCTTTATATACGCACTGGCGGACGCAACCGAGTACGCGCATATGTGACGTTGCTATGTATTTTGCATAAGCTCGTCTGTACCAGTTTTTCTGGCACTTCAGTGTATATATATATATATTTATATTAGCTCCAGGAGAAGATGGAGTTACCGTAGACATAATACAAGAAGCAAGTGGAGAAATTGAAACAGTACTCGCCCAAGTTTTCACTCGGTGCCTTGATGATGGAAAGATTCCTGAGGATTGGAACAATGCTACAATCATCTTGCTACATAAAAAAGATGACATTGAGGATCTCAGGAACTACATACCTATCAGCCTCGTATCAGTGGTTTATAAAATCTTCACTAACGTTCTTTCACACCGCTTGAAGGTAGCACTGGATATGGCTCAACTGAGAGAACAAGCTGGATTCAGGAGTGGCTACAGCACTATAGATCATATCCACGTACTGAGAGAGCTAATTGAAACAGCAAGGGAATATGAAATTCCATTATGCATGGCTTTTATCGATTATGAAGAGGCCTTTGATTCCGTGAAACCATAAGCAGTTACAATGGCTTTGAAATCTTGCGGTATTGAAGATGCATACATTAATATTATTTATAACATCTATGAAAATGCAAGTGCAAAGATTCGGCTATTATGAGAATACAGCAACCATAAAAATTGCAAAAGGGAGTGAGACAAGGCAACATGATATCTCCGAAACTCTTTAATGCCACTTTGGAAAATGTCTTTCAATCACTGAACCGGGAAAACAAAGGGATAAAGATTAATGGAGATTATATAACTCACCTTCGGTTTGCTGATGACGTAGTCATTTTTGCAACTACCCCATCACAGCGCAAGAGTATGATCCAGGAACTTGCTGACAGGAGTAAAGAAGTGGGATTAAAAATGAACTTTGAGAAGACAAAAGTGATGCACAATGCTTTTACAAGAAATGAAGATTTATCGATTGATGGAGAAAAGCTGGAGATAACAGATGCGTACGTTTATCTTCGCCAGCAGATATCAAGTGAGAGTCACATTGATGAAGAAATTTATCGGCGTGTAAAACTTGCCTAGAGAGCTTTTGGAAGAAACAGCATAATTTTCAAGTGCAATATGCCCTTATGTCTTAAAAGCAAAGTTTTTGATCAATGCATCCTTCCAGTGCTTACGTATGGTGCAGAGACATGGACCTTAACTAAAAGAGACGTACAAAGGCTGCAGACAACTCAAAGCAGCATGGAGAGCTGCATGCTTGGTGTAACCAGGAGAGATAAGAAAAGAAAAGAAACTCGTGGATCAGAAAAATGACAAGAGTGGAAGACATCATGATCAGAGTAAAATCCTTGAAATGGCAATGCGCTGAACATACTGCCAGAAGGACAGACCATCGATGGACAGTCGAAATTTTAGATTGGATTCCAAGGGACAGGAAAATACCCAGAAAAAGACGACATGGGAGATGGGTGGATGAAATTCGAAAGTATGCGGGAGTAACATGGAGGAGACTGGTACCAGACAGACCGTTGTGGAAGAAACTTGGGGAGACCTTCGTCCAGCAGAGGATTGATAATGGTTGATGATGATGATGATCATGATAACATACATATTTGGTTATTTTTGAATTGGTTTCAGAAAATAAATGATCTATGGATTTATGCGTAGCTATCATGAAACAAATAAATAAATAAAAAGAAAAAAAAGAGAGAAGGAGAAGGAGGAGAAAGCGAAAAAAAAACCGGTAAAGATTTTCTGTGTTAAAAAAAATGTCGATTTCGATAAGCGACGATTGAATAAATATTGTAAATTTAAAAAAAATCTGATTCAGTTAGGTAAAAGTAGTCTGGCTGGCTGTGCCAGGCTTCGACTGCACCCTTTCTTATAGGCAAAGCAACTGACCAAATCTCGAACGTATCGGATAACTTCCAGCTTTTTGGTAAGTGTTAATAACGCTGCTTAATTTCTCAGTCTGAACAGGATCCTAACGACGTCTGAACAGGATCCTAACGTCTGTAAACGAACCTCAGTGATGTCTGACTTTGGCCGTAACTGTTGCTCAAATGTTTAATTAAAGAGGTTTCCTCCCCACTTCAAGCTAAACTCTCCACTGCTGGCTACTGTTTCACAGCAATAGTTTTGATAAGCCGGAAGTGTTTTCTTTTAGATCTTTTCTTCGACGGTGCTGTATTGCGGTTTGTTACACGATCCAGGAAACGTGCGTCTCCTGCTCCCGTTTTTTTCCTTTTTTTTTTTAATTTCTTTCATTCATCATCCAGCGGTCGCTATGATTTGCCGCCAGGTGGGATATGGGCGTGATATATATCGTAATGGTCGCGTAATATCACCTCCGAGCAAGCATGCTGGGGCGGAAATGAGCGTATCGTCTGACATGCGTCATCGCGGCTAATTTCTTCAGAGAACTTTTGCTACCAGGCGATAGGCATCTTTCATCTCCGTCGTCGGCAGGGCAACGCCATTGGAAGCTGAACCTACATAATGTTCCCCTTGTGAATAGCTGCTTTAAATTAGACCAGATAATTTCTTAACGGTGTGATTTGGGAGGTTAATTTGGGTAGTTTCAATTCGCGTTCTCAACACTTAACCCTTCAAAAGCATTTTTTCATTGCTCTAATTTTTTTTTCTTTCTTGTTTTAATGAAAGAGATTTAGATTCAAAAAAGTAAGGATAGGGTAAAATGCAGTAGCATATCATGTGTTTCTAAATGCGTCGCAAGCGGAATATTGCTACTAAAAAAGTATTACTTAAAAAAGTGGGCTGTAAAAGAGCAGAAGTAACCCGCGCTGAATGAAAACATTTGTTTTTGTGGAAATTCGCAGTAGCATTTTGCACGTGGGCTCCATGTGTTCACATTATTTCCAGAAGCAGGCGCGAATGCCGTTAATTAACTTTGAAATTTCTTCTGAACACTTTCACATCAGTAAGAGCAATAGAATTTTAACCAGGCGCTGCATAACGTATGTGTAAATAAGCTTAGCTTATTTACACATGGCAGGCGATTAAAACTCAAATTTGCGTAATTTTCTCTTCATCCATGTGACAAACTGGAAAAAAATTTTGAAAATCGTCGTGGAATAAGATTCGAACCAGCATATCTCGATTTCCGTTTGACTATGCTATTCGAACATCATTAGGGGACATAGCATCTAAAAGAAACCGAAGCGCGGGATCTGAACAAACATCCAGATTTGGGATAGTCGAATATATTATACTGACTGTTGTATCTGTAACCACACCGTAAAAAATAAGGGGTGTGATTTTACGGAAAATTTCTGAAAATAATGTGCAGCAAAGTTGCTGGTAGG
This sequence comes from Macrothele yani, assembly GCA_039090855.1. NCBI lineage: Eukaryota > Metazoa > Arthropoda > Arachnida > Araneae > Macrothelidae > Macrothele > Macrothele yani. Next base: position 113,283,061 of record CM076997.1, on the reverse strand, counting down.
TGTCCGTCTTTTAACGAAATTTCCGGATTTTTTTTGTTTTTTTTTTAACTTCCGCATCTTCACAGTTTTTTTTTATTAATCAGTAATTCCGTTTATTTCAGAAAAGTCTGTTTCGGGTTTTTCCGTATTTATACAGAAATTTCGCAAAATCGAAGACGCTAAATTTTTCAGTCCTTACACTAGAGATTTAGATTGGATCTGATGCTGCTTGGGTCGGATCAACAAAAACTGCGCGTCTTTAAGCCAGAACGACTGAGAAATCACACTCACGTCAAAGGTAAATCTCTAATTGCGCGATGATGAATTTTTTTAATTAATGCAAGTGAATTAATAATTTCAATTTCTTTGTTGCAGTCGTTATTCTTTTGAATAGGTTTGCAAGAATTTCATTTTTTTTTGTAGGAGGACTTATCACAAATTAAGTATTATTTTCATTGGGATTTTTCGAAGCAACTGAGTGCTTTGGAACCTGAGATTCTTTTAAACTGCCAATGGCTTTCAATTATCTTTAAGAAAAGCTGTAATGTACTGTTTTACAGTATTATTTCACAAAATTCCTAAATATAAAATTTACTCTTGTTAGCTATAACAGCTTTTGCAACGTTCGTGACTGCCACGTAGAAGACCTCGGGTTCGATCCCAGGCAGGTTCGAACAACTGAATATCCGCCGTGCGTCGGGTGGGCACGTTAAGCCGTCGGGCCCCGGGTACTGCCCACCCGGTAATTAATAAGGGCGTGTTCCTCCCTCTTTCTACCTCGCTTCCGTGTTACTTTCATATCGGGCACTCTAGCCCAAATCTCCAAGCTTCCTGTTTCTAAGGGTTGTTTAAGACCTGGGGTCAGGCACTCCCTTCCTAAAATCCTCTACATATGATCTGATCTGATCTATAATAGCTTTTGTTTTAAGGACTTCACAGACTGTTACACAGACATCGTACAATCACCTGTACAATAATTAACGCAAGGCACTGAAGAGCAATTGAATCAGAGATACCTGTCTAGTAACGTGTAGCACCAACTTTCGCGCTGATGACGGCGGCGATTCGTCTCGGCATGAACTCGACAAGACACCGGAAGCGTTGGGAACCCATACGGATCCACGACCCCTGAACAAGCTCCCACAGTTCACGAAGATTTGATGGAGGGGTCAGAGCATCGAACATCTCTCTCGATGGCATCCCAGATGTGCTGGATGGGATTCAGATCAGGTGACCTAGCTGGCCAAGGAAGTAAGGTCACGTCGGTGGAGTGTTCATCCAACCATTCGGATACAATTCGGGAGCGATGGCACGGTGCATTGTCTTGTTGCAGGATGAGGTACCCAGTGGGATGTTGAAGACGCATAAACGGGAGCAAATGGTCGTCCAGGATATCCCGGTAACGTTGAACTGTGAGGGACGATGTCACACGTACCAGGAGTCCCATTTCAGTCCACGTAAACAGTTCCCAGACGATAATGCCACCCCCACCAGCTTGAAGAGTACCCTGCTGGTAAGAAGGATCCATCGCTTCATGTGGTTTGCGCCGTACTCGTATCCTGCCATCCTCATGTACCAACGTGAATCTCGACTCATCAGTCCAGGCAACATTTTTCCACATGTCTAGGGTCCAGTGGCGATGTTCCCGCGCCCATGCTAATCTTTGCACCCTGAGATGTGCGGTCAACAGCGGTACCCTCGTGGGATGATGGCTTCTGTACCCCTTAGCGAGGAGATGGTTCTGGATGGTGTGGCTGCTTACACGTTTTTGGGCACCACGTTAAATTGCCGAGTGATTTCTTGCACTGTGGCCCGTCTATCCGCTGTTACAATGCGAGCTAGTCGACGATGACCCCGCTCATCCACACGCTGTTGTCCACGGCAGTTGTCCCTTGCAGGGATGGTTTTACCGGATTCGATGTACTCACAGTGGACCCATGGCACAGTGGCTCGTGAAAATCCCAGTGCCTGTACGACTTCCGAGTTAGAGTGACCCATTCGTCGGGCCCCGACAATTTGCCCACGATCAAATGTGCTTAGATCTTTCGTCTTACCCATGCTGCGTCCGACTCTTACTGATTCCTGTCGCATCACTGCTTATATTGTCGGATCGCTGCATACGTCATGTCGTTTCCGTTTACAGGGCCGCCCACAGCGCCACATTTGCATAACGCCAGCTGTCTCTAATTCAATTGCTCTTCAGTGTATATAATTGCTGGTGCACAAAATAGGGCAGAGGGGAAGAAATATCCGGTGCCACAATAACCAAAATTTAATGCTATGTGCTATCCACAATATTCGAATCTCGAAACTGAATTAAAAAATTCAATCTCGAAAATAAAAAAATGATCTCGTAACAGAGCTAAATAAAAATTCGATCTCGCAACAGAACTTTAAAATCAGATCCATCTACAGACGATTGAATTTTCGCCGCCCCGGTGGCGCAGTGGTCTAAGCGATGGCCTCTGCTCATTCGTCCGAACGGGGTCCGGGTTCGAATCCTGGTGAGGCATGGATGTTGTGTTTGTCTTACGGCACTGGTTCTCTCCCTTCCCTGGATCCAGTGACCCTAAATTAGGGACGGGCGACTGCTTATAGCCCATTGCGTTGCTCACGGTGGTCGTTAAACCTCAAATAAAAAAAAACAAAGAACGATTGAATTTTAACAGGTAAGCAAACCTCAAGTATTCCCGTGAATCCCTCCTATTAAAGGAGATTTTTCGTCACATGGAAAATCTAGAATTTTCCTAGCGTACGAAAAATCCGTGAAATTCAGGTTTCTTTCCGTCATTTCACGTAAAAGGTTGTATCAGAAATATGCTTCGTTAATTCATGAAAGGAATCATGGAAAGTGGCTCGTGAATTTCAGAAATTTTTTTACAGTGTTCGCTTTTTGTTTTGTTCTTCACTGAGGGAAAAACTGTAAGAAAGTTTTTTGTTTCGTATCTCGCAGCAAGATTTCGTTATCAAGTGAAGCTAACAAAAGCTGCAAGATATGCACTTTCCTGTTATTGTTTTTTATCACTTTCTATTATTGAAATCTTTGGAGAAAAAACCTCATGTTTTTATTCATATCAATTTTTAAAATAAACTGAGTTCGTCTTTAATTAAGAGGATAATGCCCAATTCACATTTCGTTAAACCAAAAATACGGAATTTTTATTTTATTCGGTTAAGGCTATTGGTGGTCGATATTCACTTAATAATATCGACCACACGTTTACTTTAACTGCTGGCAGTGAATTCACCTCTAATTTTGCGCATGGGTTTATCTAAGAATTGCTTTCGGAATGTGGATGGAGAGAGCAATATGAGCCAGGTGAATGTGACGTTATTTGGGTTTATGCTTCCCTAAAATGATAATTTCATCATGGATAAATATCTTATATTATCGTTTTATGGAATGATGAGTGAATCCAGAAAATCATATGGAGTGGGATAAAACTGAAACGTGTGGTGTATCAAATTGTTAAAACAACGTGCAAAATGCCTCGTTTTGGTAAGAACCAGTGATGACCCAAAAGAGAAGTAACAGCAAACCCCTTCCCTTCAAAAATTTACCTCGCTACCTCAAGATTCAAAGCTTATTAAAGAGCATAATTTGGGGGAAGGGGGTGTTGGGGGTAGGGTGGCGACCAGCGTGAGCAACTCGATGGGCTATAAGCAGCCACCCGTCCTTAACTTAGAGCCACTGGCTCTAGGGAAGAGATAGAACCAGTGCCGTTAGACAAACACAACATCCATGCCTCACCGGGATTCGAACCCAGACCCATCTCGGACGAATGGCTAGAAGCCATGGCTTAGACCACTACTTCACCGGGGCTGCTATTTTGATTTCAATTAATTTTTTAATTTATTGCTAAAAAGGAAACATTTTCCTGTTTTTGAAGTGTTGTCACACACCCCTCTTACTTTTATCTACACCCTCCCATATATTTAAGTCTGGCTGCGTCACTGGTAAGGAGAAAATCTTGGGGAAGGGAAGGTGGCTGGCTCTCTAACAAATGATCAAGTGATTTTGTAAATGAAATTGAATTCAACTATCATTTAGTATAAGTACTGCTGAATCTTTTAATGCTTTTAGTAGTAATATTGCTGTTATTTTTTAATTGGTGGACAGCACACGTAAAAAATAGCAATTTGTCTTTCATTTGATGAGTGATACTGAACCGACTTTAATAAAATGAAGTAACAGAGTACTAATTTTTCACTTAGCGAGTTGTACTGATTTTAGGTTTTATTTAGGGATCAACATTGAATTCGTCCTCATTCAGTAAACAGTGTTGCATTTTATTAAATAACGCTGACTTCATGTTAAAACACAATGCTTCATCCATTCAAGAGTAATACTGATTTCAATTTTTATATGTATTACACTGTGACGTATATGACCTATTTTTAATTTCCGTTTTCGTTTACTGTCTCTTATGCAAAATTTTGGTTATCTCCCGTTAAACTTTTCGAACTTAACATTATATCCGAGCTCCCAAGACTTTATTACTTTTTTGAATGGCAGTACACATACGAATAAAAGAAGTACACATACGACCCATGTCACCCTCTCCTTTTACTCATTTTTCTGTTCAACTTTCCTATTGAGTTCACTTACTCAGATCTCCTAGCTTCCTATTTCTAAGGGTAGTTTTAGACCTGGGGTCAGACACTCCCTTCCTTTAACATCAAATATTGTATCGTATCGTATCATACGACCCTTGCTGCTTTAAGAAGGGTGTCAAATGTTTCGTCGTCACTGTAAAGATTGCTGTCAGTTAAGCTCCTAATCATCGTCAACGAGCGTTTTCTAAAACTTCAAGTTGAACGCTGTTTTTAATCGTTGTTCAGTGTTCTAGCGAGCATTGCTCTACTAGTTCTGTGTTAACGTTTAAGAAATAGTAGTAATTTATCTTTATAAGTGTTGTGTAGTCTGTTCATGAAGCGTCGTTCATCTGATTGGAATAAACAAATTCGGAAATAATATTTAGCCGAGCGAGAAACAATAATATAGATGTAAGTCTACTTACTTTGATACCATTCTCTACTGATGGCTTATTTGAACACTATGTAACATTATAACTCGCTAAGTGATTTTTTTCTATAACTTCTTTAAATTAAGTGACAAAGAACCTATAAAAAATTTACCGAGCGAGAAATAATGAACCAAAATTTCAATGTGTGAGTAAAGCTGAATGCGACCATCATTTATTTCACAATGCTAAATTTGTCTTTGATTCGCTGGAAAGGAAGAAAAAAAGTAAGAAATCCTTATTCAAAAGACAAACTGCCATATACTAGTGTACTATTATTTATTACATGCAAAAGAGGTTTGTTCACACACGCACTTGCATAATATTCACACACTGAGTCATTTGTTTGGGCTCCTGAGTTGTTTGCACATGAACGAGGGTTCCATCGTTTCATTAGAAACTGGAAACTAAATTTCGGAGAAGTCTACGATGGACACGTCCTCATCGACGGAAATTTCTTCTACATCAAACGTATCTGAAAAGAAATAAAATATAAGTTGTTTAACATTTCTTAGGTAGTACAGATTACTATGAAGCATCTATTATGTAAATCTATAACTTCAATTTTAAATTAACTACGATATTTGAAATTTTGGTTCAGCTGACATTTTTAAGAATGATTAACTTTCAAGGTGAAAATCCTCCAAATACGTGGCGTCAGTAAATAAATAAATACATCGCTCTCTCCACGTTCCAGAAACACATAGCAACCGAAAAATTGTTTTCAGCCGCCGCCGTGGAAGCCGCCGTTTCACGGCGGCGGCTGAAAACAATTTTTCGGTTGCTATGTGCTTCTGGAACGTGGAAAGAGCGATGAATTTATTTATTAACTTTCAGCTGGGTATTTTTCAGTGCCCTTTCTCTCGTAATCTCAGCCCTCGGCGCGCCTTTGCAGAAAATATGCATGCATGTATGCAGAGCCTTAGCTAGCAGGAGGCTAAAGGCGGCTTATCCCCCTGCAAAGCAAGCTAGCCCCCCCCCAGGAAAATGGACGATGTAATTTCCTTGATCTTTTATTTTCGGTGGCTTATGAAAGTTTCTTTGCATTGCATTACTTATTTGTGTATTGCACGTTCCTAAAAAGAGCAAAATTGAAATGACACAGCACGAACGATGGATACCTCAAAAGAAATGACTGAATCAGTAGGAACTGCTGCGCCAATGATTCTCTGTCACATGGGCACTAGAATTGTTGTGCTAACTGTCAGTAAAAAAAGAAATCCTGTCCTTTTTTTTTTTTTTTTTGTTGTTGTTGTTCTTTTTTGAAACGTGAAATGTAAAAGAACATTGTTGACGTGGTAACTTTTTAGCTGAATGTATCTCTTTAGGCGATGTAAAACAGTGCTAAAGAGAAATCTTTGCGCGAGCGCGAGTGAGCTAGAGGTAGAAATAGATAAGATAGATAGAGAGCGAGAGCGAGAGAGAGAGAGAGAGAGAACTTTCAACTTCTTCCTTGCCGTCAGAAGGAGTAGTTTTGCGACGCATGTATGGGAAAACAAATGTTTATTGGCGGGACTCTGAGGGCTTTTAGTTTTTGTTGAGTGGAGAAGGGAGGTTTTACTGTTGACCACGGTAAGAAGAGGCTATCTCCGAGGACCAGTGAAGGAGAAAGCGCGATTAAAGATCGAGAAGAAAGAGCCGAAATTCGGCATCCATAACTCCTCCATGCCACTGCCTTGATACCTGAAAAGGAACCAGAAGAGTAAACTAAAAAATAAATAGCTTCTTTTTCATCCTAGTTGGGAGTTATCTGTCTTCCAGCGGCAACAACCCTGAAACTCAACCACCGTTAAACAAATTCTGATAATGCGATTTATTTTTTATATTGCAAGAGATTTCAATTTTCACCCCACCCCCTCCCACACACACATTTTCATATTTTCAATATAATTTCATTCTACCTTTCAGCATGGAGAAATTGTTCACTAGTGAAGTAAAATAACAACAAGTTAGTACAAATGATGCAATGCATTGATTATGATACGCTTTCCAACATACTAGAAATTATTACTCAAGTTATTACTCAAGTTATGAGGAAAATGGCCGTGGAATAGATCTCACTCCTGCGCCCTGACCTTTGATCCCATTTCGATGATATTCAACAGAACTGGTTCAGTATACCTCCGAAATAACAGGATGAAGTTTTGTCGCAATCGCAGCAATTTTACGTAAGTTATGATGCATAAGAGCTACGGAATAGATCCCGCTTTTTGTGTCCTAACCTTTGACCCCATTTCGCCCATTTTCAATAAGATTCGTCCCTAGGCAGGTCCCTACAACATAGTAACATTTCATCTAAATCGAAACATTTTTACGTAAGTTATGACGCATAATGGCGATGGAAGTGATTCCGCTCCTATGTCCTGACCTTCGACCCCCATTTCGCCAATTTTCAACAGGGTTTGTCCCCAGGTGGTCCCCTACCACATACTAAAATTTAATCGAAATCGAACCTTTTTTACGTTAGTTATGACGCATAAGAGCAGTGGAATGGATCCCGCTCCTATGTCCTGAAATTTGACCCCATGTCGTTCACTTTCAATAGGGTTCCTTCCCAGATGTTCCCCTATCACATACTAAAATTTTATCGAAATCGAACCATTTTTACGCCAGTTATCGTGCGGACAGACGGACGGACGGACGGACGGACAAAGCTGGAGCATATACGCTTCTTCAACCTACGGTTGGAAAGCGTAAAAAAGAACGAAATTAGAATGCAATACTTGCATCTGTATTCGTGAATGAATATATACCGAGTGATCACTGAATTATGACCACCTTTATCAAAACTGGATGCGGCCCATTGATCACGTTATTTCCGAAGGGCCGCTATTAGTCGACCGACATAGCACATGTAAAGTGTAAGTGGAGCAGTAGGTAATAAAATTCGGAGCGTGATGGGTGAACGGAAGGATTTATAGGACTTAATGACAGATTGTGGGAGCTCGGAGAGTGGGTGCCTCGAAACGGATGAACTGGTTGGTTGTTCCCGAGCCGCCGCAGTTAAAGTGTATCGGGACAGGCGCAAAAATAGTCAAACAGCGACTCGGAGGTAAAACTGCACAGGACAGCGAAAGGTTGATGTGAGAGGTGAGTGCCGGGTCCGAAGACCCGTACAGACCAACAGACGCAGCACTGTTCAACAGTTGACTACCTAATACATCAGAGGTCAATCCGGAACAATATCTGTGATGACCCTGTGTCACACGCTTGCTCGTATGGGTTACAACAGCAGACGAACCCGACAACATCCTCCCCTAGCCATGGTTCATCACCATAAAAGACACGCCTGGTGCAAAGATCACGCAGTATGACTGGAAAAAAATGCGCTGGTTTGACGAGGAGCGTTTTTTACTCCACTCCAGGATAGCCGTGTACGTATTTGGCGCAAACAACATGAGGCATTTGATCCATCTTACATAGTCTCCACAGTGCAACCCGGTGGATGCTGTTTGTATGGTGTGGCGTGGGATATGTTCACCTGGCGGTAACTTGGACCCCCTGGTGCACATGGAACAACGTATGACTAGTGCCCACTATCGTGAATTGCTCACTTGGACCCTTGGTGCACATGGAACAACGTATGACTGGTACCCACTATCGTGAATTGCTAACTTGGACCCCTGGTGCACATGGAACAATGTATGACTGGTGCCCACTATCGTGAATTGCTCACTTGGACCCCTGGTGCACATGGAACAACGTATGACTGGTGCGCACTATCGTGAATTGCTCACTTGGACCCCTGGTGCACATGGAACAACGTATGACTGGTGCTCACTATCGTAAATTGCTCACTTGGACCCTTGGTGCACATGGAACAACGTATGACTGGTGCCCACTATCGTGAATTGCTAACTTGGACCCCTGGTGCACATGGAACAACGTATGACTGGTGCCCACTATCGTGAATTGCTCACTTGGACCCCTGGTGCACATGGACCAACGTATGACTGGTGCCCACTATCGTGAATTGCTCACGAAAAATATTTTGTTTTTTGTTTAAAATGGTGGACCATCTGGCACAAAATCAAAGTTAATGAGCAATTGAAGAAAAATTAAAGCATTTTTTTTCAATGTAAGTCGATACATTTTTATTAAATTAAGGCATTTTTTCTAATGTAAGTCACATTTTAACCAAAGAACAAAATAAATGACACATTTTCCGGGGAGGGGGAGGGGCAAGGCGCTCTCTAAATGCGCCCCTGCGCTAGATATATAGTAATTACTTCTATATATATAAATAAATATAGTAGTTAAAATTATATATATAGCAAATAAAAAACTTCCCCCTCTAGGGTTCCATTTCCCCCCCCGGCCAAAAAGTCCTGAAAGAAACACTGGGTGAAAATAGCGAGAAAAACTTGCATATAAACGGCTAAAGTCATGCATGTAATTAATTTTCTGTTTCAAAAATTCCGCTGTAAATAATCAGTCATATTGGGTCGTTTCATAATTATTGGCAGATTCGGACACAAAGAAACAAACGGCAGTAACAGACGATGAAATGCATTTTATTCCGAAAAATGTCTTCCCTCGGCAGCAATACACTGTGCGCAACGTGTTTTCAGTGCAAAAATGCCACGGTGGCAGAAACTGGCATCACAGTGGTCAGAGGAAGCGCTAACGGCGGAAATCACAGCATCCTTGTTAGCGAACCGTTTGACCCTCAAGAAATGGTCCAAATGGCGAAACATGTGAAAGTCTGAGGTGGCCAAGTGAGGTGAATAAACAGGGTGAGAGAGGACCTCGTACCCCAAAGGCGTTGATTTTTCGCATGCTTCCTATAGACACATGCGATCGTGCGCCATCCTGAAGCAGTATGGGATCCAAGCGATTGGCGAGCGATGGTTGTTTGCTGCATAATTTCTGGTGACATTCGTTCGGCTGACGGCAGCACACGTCTGTTGTGATTGTTTGACCTCGCGGCAAAAACTCATAATGAACCACAGTCTTGGCAGTCCACCACACAGAGATCAGAACCTTCTGTGGGTGCAACTCGGGTTTGGACATGTGTTTGGGTGGTTCCCCTTTATCAAGCTACGGCGCTGTTCGCTTCCTTTTGTCATAAAGCACCCATTTTTCATCAAATGTAAAGATCCGATTCAGAAAGGGAGCACTAGCCTCACGTTTTTGGAGGGCAATGCATGCTTCCAGACGCCGTATATGCTGCCGTTTGGTGAGTTCGTGTGGAACCCAGGCATCCAGGTTTTTAACCTTGCCCATAGCTGTCAAGTGTCTGGAAACTGTCGCTGATGATACGACAAGATCGGTACTGAGCTCATCTACTGTGGACGTTGGTTTTCCTCCCACTTTCCGCCCTAAAGTGTCACACAGAACCGGACCATCGGCTCCTGGCTTATGGTCGATGGCATGGAACTTGGAAAACAGTCTACGGACAGTTCTGTCACTCGTCGTTCCGACAACCCACGCTCTATTGACATTTGCGACCGTGCGACCGTTCCGGACACATTCCGGCCAAGTTTGAATTCGTGCAAAATCACTGATCTCACGTCGGGTTGCTCCATCACGTCCCTAACTGCCGAGATCTGTCTGAAATGCCGTTTTATACACGTGGACTGAACCGATTCAATTTGCACGGGCGTTTGGTAGTTCCTCCTAGGAGGCGTCCCTTGTAACCGGCTATGCAAATTCGCCTTGTCGGCATCGACCAATAATTATAAAACGACCCAATATTTATTGTTCTAAATCTGGACATTTTAGCTCTTGAACTCAGCTCAGTTTTTTGTAGGCTAACATTATGATTTCTGATATTCGCACCTCTACAATCACTGATAACATTTGTCTTCAATTCCACGCTGCTCAGACGAAATGCCACTGACATACAATTTTTAATTTAGATCTAACCTCCGAACAACGGTCATTTTCCCCTGGATCCAGCGGAGAGCGTTATTCAGAGGTTTCACCATGTATAATTTTTTGTCTTTGCGCTCCCTCCCACCTCCCGCCCAAGCTATTTTAAATCTGTTGCAGCTTCAGTGACAAAATATTGGAATCGAAAGTTTCCGGTAATAGCCACTGCTACCCCACAATCTTCCTGGAAACAACGCCCTTCACGAGCTCTGAAGATGCATAGTTATCTCAGATTTGCTTTTCTTTATGGCACTGTAGCAGACGACTGAAGAGACACGCGATTGTTTACGGAAAGGTTCGACCACCCACAGCCAAACAGCATGAACACTTCAGGAGAAAACGGTGTGTTCGTAAATCAAAGGCACGACTCACTCTTAAGATTATAAATACGCACCACACCAACGTTTCTATATCTAATCGGTATTCCACCAATCCTTAAAGAGGGGAGTCAGAAAGATGATAATTTTATTTTGAGCACAAATCATTATTAATCAAAAATTCGGCTTTTCTAAATTTATTTAGTAGATATGAAGGTGAAGCTCCTTCTTTTCATTTTTGTTATACAGGGTGTCCGAATAATGATTGTGCACTGAATGTACGAATTGCAGTAATGTAATTATAAAGACATTTTGAATGGAATTACAGCAGAAGTGACCCGCCGCGTGGAAGTGCTCTGTGTCTGGTAACCTTCATGTCTCCCCACCCCGAGGCGCGAGCAGCTGTCATTCGAAGCGAAGGTCATTCCCGAGCACTTGGTCGACGGAGACAGACGTGTCGATTGATCACTCGTCTCGGCACAAGGACAATGGTGTTGAGATTGAACAGAGAGTGTTTTTGGTGGAGCATGCCTTTTGCCATGACGACAAGTACACGGACGAAGTGCAAAAACAGTTCGCTAGAAAATTTCGTGATGAAGACCTACCCCCACCGTGATGCGGTACGTCAGCTCATGGCGAAGTTTCGAGAAACTGGCAGTATTTTGGATGCTCCCCGCCCCGGTAGGCCATCTACGGCAGATGAGACCGTACAGGATATCCAGGATAGGACACATAGGAATCCACACAAGTCCGTGAGGCGGCTATCACAACAAGCTAATATGCCAAATAATACAGCCCACGATATTCTGGAAAAGGAAGTTGCGTTTCCACTCGTACAAAGTGTCTGTCGTGCATCAGCTGAAAGAAACAGACCACGTGACCCGTGTTCAGTACTGCAGGTGGTTCCAAGAGTTCTTGTCTGAAGAAGGTGAGGGCATTCTGGACTTTCTTTACAGATGAGGCATGGTTCCACCTGTCCGGGTACATGAACAGCCAAAACACTTGTCTGTGGGATACTGAAAATCCCCACGAATTTAAGGAAATGCCTCTCCACAGCCAGAAGGTCGGTGTTTGGCGTGCCACGACTCGTACGCGCGGTATTGGGTCCATTTTCTTCAGTGAAACCATTAACCCAGAACGGTACCGTGCCCAGATTACCCAGACATTCATATCCGAACTCACGGAACGGGAAATCAACGAAATATGGTTCCAGCAAGACAGTGCAACTGCTCACACCGCTGGCGCACCAATACAGCTTCTGGAGGACTTCCTCGGAAATCGCATCATCTCCCGAGGACTGTGGCCTGCCAGGTCACCGGATCTGATACTGCCTGACCTTTTTCTAAGGGGAGCACTGAAGGGGAAGGTGTACGCAGGTAGTCCGCATACGCTTCAAGAACTACAGGCTGCAATAACGACCCACATCCAACAAATCACACCACGTACCCTGAGAAAGGTCTTCACCAACAAGCAGAAGCGTGTGCAGACATGTCTGAACGTTGGTGGGGCCCATTTCCAACAACTGTAGGAACCAGTTCGACATGGTAAGTGTTACTTTCAGTGCACAGTTATTTTTCGGACACCCTGTATTTCTTTCTTGTTGAAGGTGCTCAATGTGTGCTAAACCCGAGAATGATTCATCAATGAATGAATGGGTGCCGGTACTAGATATATTTGTTGGAGTTCAGCAAATTATGGGTTGTTAGATCAGTAAGCAGTATCAAAAAAATCCCAAATGTAATATAATAGGTAGTGATTAATTTTTGACGAAGGAAAGAAATCTCCGTCTGGTATTCTCTAGAGTATGATTACGGTCTATGGGGGATCGATGATATCCTGTGCATGACAAAAAAACAGCTCCAACAAGACATAACAAGTACAGGGCCGTAGCTAGCAGGGAGCTAGCGGGGCGCAGCCCCCCGCAAGGCATGCAAACCCCACCCCCGAAAAATACATGTTGTAAATTTTTTAAACTTATATTTTAGTTGGTTTATGAAAATGACTTATTATAAGCATAACTGATTTTTCTTATTTTGTCGTGCATCACGTTTTTTAAAAACATGAAAAGTTAAAGTGTTACAGCTCAAACGATGAATAACTACAGAGAAATTATTCTTAAAGGTAAATCAGTAGGAGCAGCTGCGCCAGTGATTTTCTGCCCCATGGTGACAGGGCTTATTGGTGTTTTGGGCCATGGAAGAGAGAAATGCCGTCACCACTTTTTCGGAGAAACGTAAAATTTTAAGGAACATTACAAAAAAAAAAAAAAGAAAAAAGAAAAAAAGAAAGAGTGACGGAGGTGGTGTAGTTGGGCAGAATGCTAACCTCCTGTTCATCATTTGGTAAGCGACTATGAGATGCTGGTGTAGTTGGGCAGAATGCTAACCCCCTGTTCATCATTTGGTAAGCGACTATGAGATGCTAAGCTGCTACCCTAATTATGCAAAGCTTTATCCCAAAGAGCTAATTTGGGATGTTGCTCAATAATTGCACCAAATTAAGGGCTGCCCCGATTAACCGATGGTCCAATTAACCGGAATCTGATTTACATTCCTATCTCTTCTGTTTCGAACAGTTCCTTTCATGCATATGAGAGGTTCACAATTCACATCTCACAGAGTAAGCACCTTACTCCGTACCCTGGTTAGCCGTGCGGAATACAGCATGTGGCTAGCTAAATTCGTTTAAAAAAGAAACCTTGTAGTGCATTACTTTTTTATTTTCGAGTTAAAATTTTCAGTAAATTTTATTCACACGTTCATTTATATTTTTCACCCTCCCGAAGCAGGAATTTACATCCCTGGTATGATCAGTAGCTGAGGGGGAGACCGCCCGCCAGCTCCCCCAGTAGCAATGGTCCTGGGGCTTGATCTAGTCAGTCCCCGGCACCAGTAGCCTCAAATTAGGGGTGTACCCTCAGAATTTCTCATGGTGGTGGTTACCTCTCCCTTTCCCAAAAAAGCGAATAATTAGGGGCGTACTTCCTCAGAGTTTTAATATGGGGGTCGCTACTTCCTCCCCTATCCCCCCAAAAAGAAGAAGAAGAAGAGAGAGAGAGAGAGAGAAGTGTAGCATGCAGCAACGATACCATAAAAGCTTATCGTAGAGGACCATCAAAGAGAACTAATACGTCTGAAAGAAATTCAAAGTTATGTTAAGCTTAAACGTTTATTGAACGCCCAATTATACTTACGTAAGTGAAAAAAAAAAAAGACAGACCTTACTAATTTTATTAACATTCTTCATATTCTTGGTAGTTTGTAAGCACAAGCGAACTTTTTCATGTATTATTTCCCGTTTTTCGGTGATGCAAAATACACAGTCGAGTCACATTACTGTGACCATCTCCTACTTTTGACGTCAACAGCGCATAGCCAAACGAAAAAAGGCACGTGTCGTGAGATGGCTTGGAGGGTATGTAAGGTGTACCGTAGGCATTCTGAAAACGTATCACTCGTTGCTGTCATGGATAAGAGGAGCGATTTATCAGATTTTCCAAAAACGGATGATTATCGGCTTTCGGGCCAAAGGTAGCAGTATTTCTGAAACAGCGCAGTTTGTGAACAGTTCGCGTGCTGCTGTGGTTAAAGTGTATCGTGATTAGAGAAATGGCACCATTGCGAATAAGCGACGTGGAAATTGCGGAGCACCACGTGCCGTTGATGTGAGAGGTGAACGTCGGCTGCGAAGGTGCGTGAGGGCCGATCGACACGCTACAGTGAAGTAACTCACTCGCCGAATGAAACAGGGGCCTACCGGAAGTGTGTCCAAAACGACAGTTCAGCGAACCCTGCTGCGTATGGGGCTCCGATGCAGACGGATGATCACTGCACCTATGCTAACGTAGGTGCATCGGCAGCAAAGGCTTACATTTGCACGGCAGTATCGGGATTGGACATCCGCTGATTGGCAAAGGATTGCCTTCTCCGATGAGTCACGTTTTCTTCTCCATCGAACGGATGGATGTTTTCGTATAAAGTGAGAAACATCGGAGAACAAACATTCTTCAACCATTTCTGGAAAAGCACAAGCTAGTGGGGGCAGCGTTATGGTCTGGGGAATGTTTTCGTGGCATTCACCGGGTCCACTCATACCTGTGAAAGGCACTATGGACCGAATTCGTTATGAATCCATCCTTGCGGACCACGTACACCCATACATGCTGATTGTCTTCCCTGGGGTGGATGGGATCTTCCAGCACGACAATGCGATGTTTCACACAGCTATATATGTCCGAGAGTGGTTGGAAGAGCAGGATGACGGGCCGTGGGTAGCCTTGTGGGCAACGTTCGTGACTGCCACGGAAAGGACCTCAGGTTCGATCCCAGCAGGTACAAACGCTCGATCCACTAAATATCCGCCGTGCGTCGGATGGGCACGTTAAGCCGTCGGACACCGGGTACTTTTCCCTCTCCCCCATCGGTAATAAATAAGGGCGTCTTCCTCACCCTTTCTACTTCACTTCCGTGTCACTTTCCTATCGGGCACTCTAGCCCAAATCTCCTAGCTTCCTATTTCTAAGGGTTGTTTAAGACCTCGGGTCAGACACTCCCTTCCTAAAATCCTCTACATATGATCATTGATCGAAGAGCACGATGAAGACTTCAAAGTACTTTCTTAGCACCCTAATTCCCCAGACTGAAACCCAATTGAACATCTGTGGGAGCACCTCGATTCGTGTTGTTCGCTCTATGGATCCTCCACCATGCACCCTCCAGCAGCTGTCAGATGCACTGCAGTCAGCATGGCTCCACATTCCTGTGAACACCTTCCAGCACCTTACTGAGTCACTCCCAGCCGGTTTGCTGCTGTCCGTGCTGCACACGGCGCGGATATTAGCTGGTGGTTACAATAATGTGACTCGACCTGTATATATGAATCCAGTATTACCCCTGTTTATGGGTTCAACGTACACATTGTCTGTTGGCACAGTATCTCCGATGTCTATGGACCTAATATCACCTTTGTATGTGAACACATTCCCTTTGTCTCAGAAAGTTCTATCAGGTTTTATCTAATTTTAGATTATGACTAAACTTTCTGATGCCTTTTTCCTCGTCAAAAAACATACTAACTTGAACTTCTGGAAATTCTGTCACATCTTTTGTTTTATTTGCTAAATGTCTAACCTTACATGTATTTGTGTTTGCTATAAATTTTCTGATTTTCAAATATCCGTGAAAATTTTTTTTTCATTATTATTACGACGAATATCAGTTAAAAGTACCCCAAGAAAATATTTTCCATGTGTTTTTTTTTTTTTTTTTTTTTTTTTTTTTCAGCTTTTGTAAAAGAACAGTTTTCTGTGCTTCGAATTTCTACGTAGTTGTTAGGATATGGTAACACATAAAGTTTCCGCAACAAGAACCGTAAAAAATAGTTGCAATCATTCTGCAATAAATGGAAAATGAGAAAAAACACATGTCTATATACAGTTCTAATTTTTACATGATAGAGACTTCATGAGTAATAACAACAATGTGATTATTTTTTCAAGAACAAGACAAACAAAAAAGATGACACCGAATTTTCGGGTGTATTAAGCACGTCTTTTGAATTCGTTCTGACGCAAATTAAATTTATCAAAGCTATTCAAAGTCAATGGAACCGGTATGGAAAACAATAGTATCTGACGGAAAAAGAAGTTTTTTAATCGGGTTTTTAATCCCTCAGATATTGCTGTAAACGAAATCGTGAGCTTACGCCCTCTGGTTGCAAACTTGTGCGTTAAGAAAGACATGAATTTATATGAGAAACATTTCGCACCGGAAACGCTCTCCAACACAGAAATAATTTTTCAAATCGGACTCTTAGAAACAGAGATATCGACAAAAATAAGATGTGACATTACGTCCTTTTGTGGGAAAACCATGCATTATTTTAGGAATAAAGTATTCTCAAAAGGTTTATCCATATGAGCGGTATCGGTCAAAGAAAAAAATAAATTTAATCCGAGTTTTCAGGGCCCAGATTTTGCTACAAATACATCAGAAGCAGAAATTAACACTTATGTCCCCTGGTAGCCAAACCATTCTTCACCAAACATTAGAAATTATGTGAAAAATATATTCCATCAGGTCTTGTATGCGATACAGGAATAATTTTTCAAATCGGAGTTTCAGGAGCAGAAATAACGCAGAAAACGCAATTTATCTTTGTGCTCCACATAGCGGAAAGTCTATGATTTACTTGAAAATTTTGAATTTATACGAAAAACATTTCGCATCGGAAACACTATCCAACAAACAAGGAATTTTTCAAATCGGACTCTAAGAAGTAGAGATATTGACGAAAATAAGATATACATCTACGCCCCCTGGCGTAGAAACCATGCATTATTTCAAGAAGAAAATGTTCCTAAAAGGTTTGTCGACATGAGTAGTATCGGCCAACATACGACTTTTTTCAATCGAGATTTTAGGAGCTCAGATTTTGCTGCGAATACACCAGAAGCGGAAATAAAGACTTACGTAATGAACAATACGAATGGTGGACAAGCTCCAATTCCCAATTCCGAAGTTACGACAAAATGGTATGTAAAACGCCACCTGGTTGCCAAACCATTTTTTACAAAAATTAGAAATTATGTGTAAAGGATTTCCCATCAGGAGCTGTATTCGGTGCAGAAAGAATTTTTCAAATCGGAGATTTAGAAGCAGAAATATAGGGGCAAAGCAATTTATCTTTACGCCCCTAGCGGAAAGTCTATGAATTACTCGAAAATCATATCAAAAACATGTTACACTGGAAACACTCTTCAACAAAGAAGGGAGTTTTCAAATGGGACACCTAGAACTAGAGATATTGACAAAAATAAGATATACATGTACGCCACCTGGCGTAGAAACCATGCATTATATTAAGAAGAAAAGGTTTCTTAAAGGTTTTTCCACCTGAGTAGTATCGGTCTACAAACGACGTTTTTTTCCATCGAGAATTTAGAAGCTCATATTTTGCTGCAAATACATCAAAAGCGGAAATTAAGGCTTACGCCCCCTGGTGCCCAAACCATTTTTTTATTACAAAAATTACAAATTATGTGAAAACGATTTCCCATCAGGAGCTGTATCCGGTGCAGAATTTTTTTTCAAATCGGAGATTTAGAAGCAGAGATATAGGGGGAAACGCAATTACCTCTACGCCGCCTAGTAGAAAGTCTATGAATTACTTGAAAAATTTGAAATTGTATGAAAAACATGTCACACTGAAGACACTATCCAACAAAGAAGGAATTTTTCAAATCGGACTCCTAGATGTAGAGATATTGACAAAAATAAGATATACATCTTGCGGAGAAACTGTGGAATATTTTAAGAAGAAAATGTTCCGAAAAAATTTATCGATGTGAGTGGCATCAGTCCACAAAAGAATTTTTCAATCGATATTTTAGAAGCTCAGATTTTATGGCAAATACATCAGAGGCAAAAATTAGCACCTACGCCTCCTGGTGGCCAAACTATTATTTACCAAAAATTTGAAATCATATGCAACAGATTTTCCATCAGGACGTGTATTCGCTGAAGAAATTTCTTTTTCAAATCGGAGTTTTAGAAGAAGAATTATCGGGAAAAATGTAATTTACTTTTACGCTCCCTAGCGGAAAATCTATGCGTAATTTGAAAAAGTAACTATATCTAAAATACTCTTCGACATAAATGGAATCGAAAGATAAAATAAGTTTTTCAATCGGATGTTTAGAAGCAAATATGTGGAATAAAACGTATTTTTGAATTCGACATCATCTGCATTTACGCCCTCTAGTGGCGAAATTGCACATCGTAAAAAAAAAAAACGAAATAAAGGATCATCATTCGCATATTTCAAGCTTCCCAATGCAAAAAGAATTTTTGAAATCGGACTAATAGTTGCAGAGATATCGTGGGTACAGAATGACGGACGGACGGACAAACCGATAACATAAGCACGATCTTTTTATACAAAAGACGTGCTAAAAACCAACTTTCAGCGTTTCTTTAACAGAAACATACTTAAGTACACGAACAATACTAGTTTTTCAGGAAAACATTTTCCTGACTTATTTTTTCTTTAAGAAAAATAAAACAATTAAAAATGTATTTGTAGTTTCTAAAGTTCTGAACTTTACGTACGTGCATGCATTTTTAGAAGAAGGCCCACCCATTTAAAGATGCTTGCAAATTTAATTAAATTTTGGATGGGGTGGCATTTGGACAAGATTCCGCCAGTTCAGAATCAAAATGTATGATAACATTTACCAGGGTGTGTCAAAAGTTCGTCACGTTTTGAGCTCCACACAATGTTGGGCCTCTATCCCTATGCGAAACGCACACCGCCATTTGCCAAGTAGAGGTCTGCACGGGCCTTCTAACATTTGAAACGGCACAGCCCGTTTCAAATATTAAACACTCGGCCCAGCCCGGCTCGTGGTGTGCGATTTTTAATTATTTTGTCTTTCCATTGTATTTTATTAAATTGTGAAAATTAAATGACGAAATAAGATATTATTGAAAATATTTAGCTGAATGTAACCCTAAAAATATTAACTAAACTTTGGCAAGTATCGAAGAATATAACATTTAAAGAGAGAGAGAGAGAGAGAAAGAAAGACAAAGCGCGTTCAAAATTTTTTCTTTCTCTGAACTAGCAAGCGGCAATACTGCAAAAGTCAATCCCTATACATATTAGGGATAGGAGAAACAATCGATGTCGTCCCAATCTCATTCTCTCTCACACACCCCACTGCAGACAACCCTCGTCCACCACTCCATACAACATACACACACACACACACTTATTCGGGGTCGAATATTTTTGTTGTCAACAAGCCCCCAAAGTGGTTTTACCATCTTAATACCTCCACAGGGTAAAAACCCTGTGAATGCCTCTCCTTCCTTGTCTCTGGGATAACGTCCTGGGCTATGTCATGGAAGTAAGTAAAGCCAGCAAAACAGTTAAACAGACTAGGAAATCGAGAAACATGACTTTCTCTTTCTTTACGATTGCGATGAAAGGAATGGGTCAAATTGGGCAGGCCTGACCGTAAATGTTTGTTCTCTAAACTAAAAAAAAAAGCCCTCTGTGGGTCAGAAGCATGGTTTTTAACTAAACAAGTTTATAAAATCATGCAATACATTGATTATGGTACGCTTTCCAACATACCTGAAAACATTACTCAAGTTATTACTCAAACTATGAGAATAATGGCTGTGGAATAAATCTCGCTCCTGTTCCCTGACCTTTGCCTCCATTTTTATGATATTCAACAGAATCGGTTCAGTATACCTCCGGAACAACATACTAAAGTTTTGTTGCAATCAAAGCATTTTTACGTAAGTTGTGACGCATAAGCTCAATGGAATGGATCCCGCTCCTATGTCCTTATACCTTTGACCCAATTTCGACCATTTTCAATAGGGTTCGTCCCCAGGTGGTCCCCTACCACATACTAAAAATTCATAGAAATCGAAGAACCAGTTTTACGCGAGTTATCGTGAGGACGGACAGACAGACAGACAAACGGAAAAAACTGAAGCATATACTCTTCTTCAACCTACGGTTGGAAAGCGTAAAAAGACATACGGAGGCTGCAGACAATTGAAAGGAGTAAGAAGAGATAGATGCATGCTTGTAAGCAAGAAAGATAGGAAGACAAAGTTATAGATCAGGAAAATGACAACAGTGGAAAACACGTGATTAAAGTAAAATATCTGACATGGCAATGGGCTGGACATAGTATTGCTAGAAGAACGAACCTGCGTTGGACAACTGAAATATTAGACTGGATACTAAGTGGCAGAAAAAGACCCAGAAGAAGATCACGCGGAGGATGGGTGGGTGAAATTCACCATCATACTGTAGTGTCACGGAGGAAACTGGCTCAACCTGGTACAACACTTCGTATTGAGCGTAGTTTCATGCTACATTGAATCACGAAAGCATTTTTAGAATTGTTTCACCGTAAAATTGTTAAAATTTGTTCCCAATTGAATTCGTTTTACGATGCATATTTCAACAGTTCTACTTCTTCCAGGATCTAACAGAATTTTTTTTCATGAGGGCAGGGCCAGCTGGACCATAGGGGCAACCGAGGCGGTCGCCTTGAGCTCCGCGCCTGCAAGGGGCCAGGCAGTTTACGAAAAAAAAAATCATTTTCGTTAGAATGAAAGTTCTTTTGTTGTTCTTTCCAATCCCTCTTAAACCATTTTCGAATTGGTTATCGGCTTTCGCCATACAGATACTGAGATTTGCAGATTTCAATTATTATTGCAACCTTATATTCCGCATTCATGAATTAGCAAATTAAATTTCATTAATTTGTTGCCCCTACTTTTATACACTCATCGTCAAAAAAATAGTTGCACAGGGAAGGTCGTGTCGGATTGCAATGCTATTCGGGAGGAAGGTAAAGGTTACCAGGAACAATAAATTATTAAACATTGAGACTGATATGGGCAATATTTATTGAGCTACACGCCAATAAGTAGCGTCTCTCAGTATGGCGTCGGGACTCCATGTTTGCTCACACAATATTCCAGACGTTTCGGCATGGAGTTGTACAGGTTCCTAACGATGTCCTGCGATAAGCCATCCCATGCAGCTTGAATCTTCTCACGCAGTTCCTGCAGATTATGCGGTAGGGGTGAAGTGTAGATAGCGCGTCCAATGGCATCCCACACATTTTCAATCGGCGATAGGTCTGGCGATACGGCTGGCCATGGCAGAGTGTCAGTGCCTTGAAGGCAAGCTCTCGAGACAGCAGCAGTATGCGGACGAGCGTTGTCTTGTTGTAAAATTGCACCGGAGTGGGCGTTTAGAAATGGTAGGGTCACTGGTTGCAGGACCCAATTAACGTAACGTTGGGCTGTCAGAGTGTCTCTAATAAACACCAAAGGTGATCTGGCATCGTAGGCAATTGCACCCCACACCATGACACCAGGTTTTCTGGACGTTTGACGCTCTACAACAAACCGTTCATCTTGGTGCTGACCACGGTGCATCCACACAGAGATTCGTTGGTCGTCTCTTCCAAGACAAAAGCGGGACTCATCACTGAAAACCACCCACTGAAATTCTGCGTTGCTCCATGACAGTCTGGCACGACACCATTGCAGTCTTTGGCGATGACGCAATGGTGTTAAGGACAGTCGTCGTAACTGTCTGCGTGCGTTTAGTCTTACGTCGTGCAGCCATCTGGCAATGGTGCTGGCACTAATCGGACGATGCATGGAGGTCACCACTGCTCGCTGAATATCCGCAATCGTGGCTATTGGGCCACCCGCGCATGTCGGACAACCCGTAGGTCCTCTCTCTCTCTCCGTGGTTCGTATAAGGTCTCTCAGATCCTTCATGTCGCTGTTGCGTGCCTTGTTGTATCCACTGCCCCCAATAGCGTGCTATGGTGATATCCGCACGACCGGCATGGCGCGCAATACCGCAATAAGGGTCGTTTCACACAGACGGAATGCATCCGACGAATCTATAAAATCGACCCGCAGTGGGGTTTTTATGTGGCTTTCACACGAGCGGTTTTATTTTAGAGCGGAGGAAAAAAACGCTCGACCGATAGGCGGGAACCAAATGGCTAGCTCTTTGTGTGGTCAGTTTGTAGATTGTCTCTTCGTTCAAATGCAGTATTTGATGTAAGAACTCAATGCATAACATGTTTCAAACTCATGAAAAGATAATGTATTGAATATTACGAGTACCTATGTTGATGTATAATCTACAGTAAATGTAGCAAATGTATGACATAAACCATTTTTTCGGAGCCAATGTTCTATGTGTTGAAAGATACATACACGGAAATTCTAAGAAACATTTGTAAAGTGCATTAAAACACACACACACACACACACACACTTTTACAGAGCATTTTGAAGAACACTTGAGGAAAACTATGGAAACACAGAATTCCTTAATAACCTTTTATAAGACGTTTTTGAGAGCACTTTCACAAGGCTGTGTGATCATTTCGAAATAATTAACTCTCCTTATATGTGAAACTTTAAATTTCATGCAATTATTGGTGTGAATTATTTATCAGGTGTGAATTTTTTGATGCGGGCTGTTATTTCTCCATGCAACATGTAACAACGGATTTCGAAAGAAATCTTAATTCACACATAAAATGATTAAATTTGTTGTTCTGGATGAGGATGTTTTTTTTTTAATTATTTACTACATTCTCTTAGTTTGTTTAACTGTTGAAAGACACAGCATGGCCATAGGGTTTTCGTTACTTTATTCTGGAAGCCTTCAGACATTTTTTTCGTTTAACGCACACAGTTAACCTGTTTGTGAAATTTGACTTCTTTCTCGAAAGACAACTCCCATAACTCTGAAGTTCCGACAGTCGTTATACCATTGGAGTTTCTACATTTATTTACTATCGTACGTTTCTACATTTTATTTTGGTCACTGCTGTTTGCTTAAAATACTGTTTTGCATAGTTACCACATTTTGAAGTCATTCACTCCTATACAAAAAATGGCAAAATGTGACAATTAACTTCTGCACACTGTAAACCATCACAATGTTTGTAGAAAATTGCTGGCATCATACCTACACTCGAAATATGGTGATTATGCGCGAACTATAAGAAAACAATTATACTAAACTTGAAATTTTAAAAAATGCAGAAAACGCTGCTATTTCCATGAACGAACAAGATTTCCAAACATTGTGAGTTTATGCATTATACCTGACCTAGAATAATTTTCTCTGTTGATAAATAAATGATCAGAGTGAATGTCAGGTACAAGGGCAAAGGTATATATTTTTTTCTTTCACTACAGTGTGTGGGTGGAGGCCCCCACCAGGTGGAGGACCAGGACTTTAGCCCCAAAGCCCCCCCTTCCCCTCTGATAGGGACAGGGAAAGCCATACTCATACATACTTGCCAACTAAATTTAATGAATATGCAGAAGATTGGCTTTGTAAATTCAGAAGATTGTATAAAAATTCAGAAGATTTTTTTTACGTCAATTTGTCTCACGATAAAGTGATTTAGAACTCATACTGCTTAAACAAAAAAGGAATACAGGACACTTACCTTTATTTTTTGGTGTGTTTTTCTTGAAGGGGATTTTTATTTATAGTAATTTAACAGTTAGCTAAACTTCTTATAGTGGCCTTTTTGGATTTTTTAAAGAATTATTTGGAGTACTCTTTTTGAAAACAAAGTAAATTTTCTTTGCATTTAATTAACAGAAGACTCTCAAGCGATTCACCTGACATTAATGATCGAAACATTGTGCGATTTTATTAACCAAAAAAAAATTATTTTGCGTTATTAATTAAATGGCAAATACACCCTATAATTATTATAGCAATGCAATTTTTGAAAAGTATCCTGTGCTTACTAAAAACATCAACTGTAGCTGAGAACCCTGAATTCTGATATCAGAGCTTTCACTATTTTAGATAAATGGTGTAATTTTCAGATAATGAATACTTTTTTTTAACACCATGCATCAATTCTTACAAATTTCCAAACTTCGTCACTTCCGTTTTTTGGAAATTTCCCCCACTCTTATCATGTTAAAATGCACACACGTTTATGAGGGTGATGACATTTAACAACTACATAGGAGTGGGGATCACATCGCGGGGGAAAAAATACAATTACTGAAGAAATCTTCGCTCCGTCTGACTTCCGTTTTCGGAAATTTATCCAACATTTTCAAGCTGAAATACAAATATTTATAGAATAAAATGATTTCTAATAATAACTGAATTACGATTACGAGAAAAATCTTATCTCCGTCTACTTTCCGTTTTCGAAGGATGAAATTTCGTCCTCCGACGGAGAAAACGACCCCCCTCCCATCCTCACAAAAGTTCAGTTCAGTTGTGCCTCGATCTCGTGAATGGTCCAAATAATAACAAAAAAGACGGAATTCCTCGAATTAGCGTAACAATCTCGTGGCCGAAGATTACGGGGAAATTTTCGGGCGGCCTAACTTCCGTTTTCGGAAATCGTTGCCTACAATTTCAAGGTGAAATTATGCAATGAAATTATATTTCATTGCATAATTTCACCTTGAAATAGATCGGAAGAATGTATAAAAAATCGAAAGACTTCTGCCAAAATCGGAAGAGTTGGCAGGTATGCTCATATATTATTGTTGTGAAATATCTCTGCACAAAGACAAGTACATTCGGAATTCGCTTACCGATGATGTTCCTTCATATTCAGTGAAATTGTCGAACTCGTTGTACAAGATTCTGCAGATATCATTCCAAGCATTTTTTTTTTTTGATGTTCCTATCCCTGTAATCTTCCGACGTTGTATCCCAAACTTGTGGGCGCTTTTCCACTTCCAAAATTAATAATTCAATATCAACATTAATAGCAGACATGATCGACAGAGGTTATAGCGCAAACTATACTAAAAAATCAGAGTATTTCTGTTGAAATACTCCAAAGCGATTGACAATCGACCTCGCCTGGCAGCATTGCTTTCGGCCCCTCCCCTCGGACAAGAGTGATTGTTTTATTGCCTAAGCGGAGAATCCGTTCACCGATTGTGTGAATGTCTTGCCTTACATCTGTGTTTCTCTAAATTTGGACGGTATCGCAGTCGGTCGGTTTGTAGCGAACCCCGTGAAAGCTCAGCGGCTGCCGGATCGGAGTTTCTACGGACTCCGCTCGTCTGAAAGTCTCGGTATAACTCTATAGCCGGCTCCAAAAGAGGCGGTTGGACAGCTGAATAATTTATTGCTTCCGCGGGAAGAACCCGCCTGTGTGAAACGGGCCTAAGACTATTCTGCTTCCCGGAGACGGACGATGCGGCCCCTGTTGAACTCCTCCAACTGCTTGAATTGCTTCCGAACTTTTCTCCGCGGCATACTTCACTTGCAAAGGATGCAACCAACACAACAGCACGAGTCAGGATGGCAAGCACGCGCAACGAGACGGCCTTATATAGCCGATCGGACACAGCGCTACCACCCTCCTTGCTTGGGTCAAATGCGCGGCCGAGCGTGATACTTGAATCACCTGAATATCTCACGATGTAAAGCCTATCCGCCAAATTTCATTCCTGTCGGTTGCTTCCTTCTGGGTGCAACTATTTTTTTGACGATGAGTGTATATTCAACAATTTATGTGCAAACCGTATATTTAAATGAAAAGAAATAAGAAAAGAACTACATCAAAGTTGGTTTCGGGCTACATAACTGAGGCCAATTATTCAGTGTCTTTAAAAACATTACAAGAAATTAAAAAAAAAAAGCAATTTCAAATATGAGCACGTGTAAAAGTTTCAAAAGTTTGTAATTTATCAGTTACTCCACTTTGCATTAATAATCAATCACTAAATCGTACATCAGGAGGGAAAAAACTATTTATACGAATTTATTTTAAAGGAATCCTTATTATTTCCTACACACAAAAAAAAAAGGAATCCTTATTATTTCCTACACACACAAAAAAAAAAGGAATCCTTATTATTTCCTACACAAAAATTTTTGCTACGCAGGTAGCTTTTTGTCATTTTGTGAGGAAGTTTTTATAAGGTTCACAATGCAACCTAAACCCCCTCTCCCCGAAAAGAAAATCGTAAATTTTAACACTTTTTACTTTCTCTCTTTTCACTGTCTCTCTGTCTGTCTCTCTTTCTCTCTGTCTCTCTCTCTCTCTCTCTCTCTCTCTCTCTCTCTCTCTCTCTCTCTCTCCCTCAATCTTTCTCTCTTTCTCAATCTCTCACTCTCTTTTCTCTGTTTCTCTTTCTCAATCTCTCAGTCTCTTTTCTCTCTCTCTCTCTCTCTCTTTCTCAATCTCTCACTCTCTTTCTCTCTCTCTCTCTCTTTCTCAATCTCTCACTCTCTTTCTCAATCTCTTACTCTCTTTCTTAATATCTCACTCTCTTTCTTAATATCTCACTCTCTTTCTTAATATCTCACTCTCTCTCTCTCTCTCTCTATGTCTCTCTCTCTCTCTCTCTCTCTCTCACTCTCTCTCTCTCTCTCTCTCTCTCTCTCTCTCTCCCTCTCTCTGAACTTTCAATCCATATCATGTTATTGTTCTTAAGCTTAAAGCAAATACTTCTCTGAGATAATGATTTTGTCTTTCTGACAGTTTTTGTGTACGTTTTTTATGGACGACATTTCTTATGGAACGATTTTATTATAATATGAGATTTATTTTCTAGTGCCCGCAATGAAATTTTGCTCGTGACCCCGCTGTGAAATTTAGCCCCGGTTTCACAAAAGCTCCATCCGGCCCTGCATGAGGGAATTTAGGAGGTGATGATCCCTTGCAGGTATGTTTGTTTTTTATAGCGGACTGCAAGACTAAAATTCCAAGCATAGTTTGGTGGTCTCGATCCGCCTCTGCCGCCGTGCCCCCCCAATTCGGAAAGGTCATTCATAGATGACTTAATCTTTGCGGTGTAAGGTACATCATGGGCTTGTACTCACAATCAAAAGCGTTCCTACACTCACTGTAGAGAAGGGCTGCAATAAAAAGACGTGCTAAAAGGTATTGTCGGTCTCATACGTCCTTTTAACTATTTGAATGTAAGGATGGACCAGCATTGCTGGGCAGACAAGAAAAGTCAGGAGGAAAGAAACGGAAAACCTACCACTTATACAAACGAAGGACACTGAGATCACCCTGTCGACAGCGGTCGTTAGTATGGGTAGTGATGATCGCCCTGTTCCAGACCCAAGTGTAAACAGTTCCCTTCCGATTCCTAAGAGACCCATCGCCTCCAGCAGCTCAGCTGCTATAAATAAATAATTCTTCTATTCGCCACCTGATAGGGCCTCTCTTTAGAGCTTAATCATCCCATTTTTTTTTTTATACCGATATGGTACATAACCCGACGTGACTCTTCCCTTACACATTATTGTCGTTCCCTATTACAGAGGGTGAGTCGAAAGTTTTACAATATTTGCATAAACGCATGTCACGTATTTAAATTAGTTCAAGTCGCACACTACAGTCAGTCGAATGGGATATAAAATGGTAGGAAATTCTACTCCTGACTTTATTTTTAAATTTAGTTACCCGGACCGGGCAGCTAAATTTTTTCTACCTGCCCAGGCCAATTATTTACATGCCCCGGGCATCTCGGGCATGGCATTTTTCAAGCCCTGAATGTTCTGTTTTCTGATGTCCTCTGAGCTCCAATTCATAGATTCTCACATTTGGAGATTTTCTTAATTTTTGGCATGTAAATACTTTCACGAGAGAGACTTTTTCTATTCTATCTTTCTTACGGTAGGTACTGTTAATCTTCCCTCTCCAACTAAAAGAAAAAATAAGAAATAATTCTAATTAGTAGAAGAAAAGTGAAAGAGAGGGAGAATCAACATTTTTATAATGTGAAGAGGGGCTTCCACATCCATTTTCTGCGCAACTTTTTCTATTTTTGAGGGGGAAAGTTGACACACCTATCTGACAACAAAATATTTAAGAACGATAGCCGAGTGATCAGAGGCCCTAGTTTTTAGCTAGTCGTCCGAACTGAGCCCAGGTCCGATTCTCATATAAGGCATGGGTGGTACGTTTGCCTTACGGCGCTGGGCCTTTTCCTTCCCTGTAACCAGTAACACCAAATTAGGGACAGGTGACTGCCCACAGCCCTCAAAGTTACCCATAATGGTCGTAAAACCCCGCAAACACACACACACACAAAAAAAAAAAAAAAAAAAACAGAGGCGTATGCATGATGGGATGGGATGTTAACCCTACCCCCTTCAAGATTCGGAGCCTCCCCCATGGCGCAGTGGTCTAAATGCTCGCTTCTGACCATTCTTCCGAGATGGGTACGGGTTCGAGTTCTAGTGAAGCATAGATGTTGTGTTTGTCTTACTGCTCTGGCTCCCTCCCTTCCCTGGAGTCAGTGGCCCTAAATCAGGGATGGTCGAATGCAGTGGCGATGGAATCGCCCGGGCTACCAGGGCCCGGGCCCGGGCCCGTTCAATAATTTTAGCCAAGATTTTTTTATTTCTATTTTTTTTTTTTTTTTTTTTGGGCGAATGTGCGCTTTTTTTGTTTTGATGTGCCTTAGAAAGTTTCTCTAGGTAAGGGGCCGTCCATAAAGTACGTCCGAGATTACAGGGGGAGGGAGGTTCCTGACAACCGGACCAAATGTGACATTGGGGAGGGGGAGTTGTGTAGTAATTCGGGCAACCAGCGGCAAAAATATAGTGAATGGCACGTCTTCATTTTGTTTTCTCTTCTTTTCTTCTTTGAATAGTTAAAAAAGGTATAAAATATTTCAGATTTTTGATGATATTTAGCTAAATCAGAAAATTAATATCAAGTTCTCGTATTTATACTACCAAATCTATCGTGTTTTGTAGTTGCTATGATAGGGAGTGTTGAAAACCTTGATGCGTGCGTTCATTTGTAGATCTTTATTTCAGAATGATAAAGTTCGGGTGGTGTTTGGGAATAAATTAATGCCTAAATAATAAATATTTTCTGGAGAAAAAGTGTAAATATATGGAAGATTCCTTTAAATAATTTCATGTTTTCTTTCTGTTTCTCAACGGACTTCTAAAAGCAGTTGTCAAAAATAAAGGGGGTAGCGGGAATTAGGACGTACTTTTTAAGGGGGGGTGTCAACAATCGGACAAAATGTGACATGGGGAGGAGGAGGCGAGTCTAAAATTAGTAAAAAAATACCGGACATACTTTATGGACGACCCCTAAGTGGTCAGGTGGTCCTAATCCCTAACAAAGCTCCTTAGGCATTGTTTTTCTTCTGTTTGTTCCGGGAAACGGGAAGGGAGGGGCACACTACGATTCGAAATATCGGGCCCAGTCAACGAAACTCACTTTCCGCCGCTCCTGGTCGAATGCTTTTAGCTTTTAGCCCATCGAGTTGCTCACGGTGGTCGTTAATCCCCCCCTCCCCTCCGAAAAGAAAGATCATATTTAGAAAGTTAATTAAAAAATATTCAAATCAGTCGAGGAGTAGGGTAGGAAATCAGGAAATCCTAATTAAACTGTTAAAAATTCCTGCATTTTTTTTATATAATATAAAAAAGGGAAACAAACAGGCAAAAATCAGCTCGTCGTCGCCCGGTAAATCCCTCCCCCTCATCCCCTCTTCAGTTGCTAAAATCTGGGTACTCCACTGCTGACAGCAGTTTTTATTTGTGGAGTGCATACTGGGAGGAGCATTTTTCGTTAACGAATATTTTTATTGAAGAAGAAGGTAAATAGGAGAGAGGGGGTTGAGGCTGCAGATGTAGGTCAGTCAGTTGGGTAGGTGTGGGTGCTACACTGTGTGTGTGTGTGTGTGTGTGTGTGTGCCCGCCGTTAGTTGACATGGACTCAACGCAACAGTCAGAAACTCATTAGAGCCACTTCCGGTGCCGCCACGAAACGAATGGTTCAACCTCCCTAGGATAATTTAGAGTTGGTCCCATCGTCGTTTGAACTTCATCCAAAAAAACTGGCCTTCTCTCACCAGGTCATGATTGAAGAGGAACCATTTCTGTCCACCGGAGACACTCCGTTCGCCCCCCCTCTCCTCCTCCTCCCCTTCACCAACTCGCATCACGTCACATCTTCCCCCGCAAACTCCAATATTCATCTTTTCCCACATTTCTTCTTTATTTATTCTAACATACTTCTCCGTTTCTTTATCATCCTTTTTGGTGCGTTCCCTTCTTGATTTGTAAGGGAAGGGGAATTATTTGAACTTGATCCGCCTAGAAGATATTCTTAGAATATGCCACAGTGACGCCTTAACCAAGAAGGCAAGAAAAAAAGTTAGTATTTGTGACGAATCATAGCGTTTCAAAAACTCCATGAACTATATACGTCAGCGTCTTACTCAAAATTATTTCATTTTATGAAAAGAGGCAGGTTGATCTACTAGTACCTTCCTCGAAAAAATACCTTTCTCGTTAAAAAAGACATGGAGAAGATTTCATCTTATCTTGCCCCACAATGATCTTAAGTCGCTGCTTTGCACAGTCTGTATGCCGGCTTGCGAGCACGATTCCAGCGTTTCTAGAAGAAGAAGGAAAATTCACCCACCCATCTCCCACGTGGTATTATTCTGGGCCTTTTCCCCTAGTTATACAGTCCAAATTTTCAGTTGTCCATCGGTGGCTCGTTCTTCTGGCAATATGTCCAGAAGAATATATAGCCACAAGATAAGGAGGAGGGAAAAAAAGAACCCTTAAAAGAAATTTTCTTTTTAGCGGAGAGACGACTAGTGAAGTTTTAAAACAATCCAGTGTGGAAGAAACTATGGTGGAAAAGAAGGAAAAAGAACGGTGAAAACGAAAAAGGAAAAAAAAAAAAAACGAACAAAAAGGCTAATATATATCATCATCATCATCATCATCATTGTCAACCATTATCAATCCACTGCTGGACGAAGGTCTCCCCAAATTTCCTCCACAACGGTCTGTCTTGTGCCAGTCTCCTCTATGTCACTCCCGCATACTTTCGAATTTCATCCACCCATCTTCCATGTGGTCTTCTTCTGGGTCTTTTCCTGTCCCTTGGAATCCAATCTAAAATTTCGGCTGTCCATCGATGGTCTGTCCTTCTGGCAGTATGTCCAGCCCATTGTCATTTCAGGGATTTAACTCTGATCATGATGTCCTCCACTCTTGTCATTTTTCGGATCCACGTGTTCCTCTTCTTATCTCTCCTGGTTACACCAAGCATGCACCTCTCCATGCGACTTCGAGTTGTCTGCAGCCTTTGTATGTCTCTTTTAGCTAAGGTCCACGTCTCTGCACCATACGTAAGCACTGGAAGGATGCATTGATCAAACACTTTTCTTTTAAGACATAATGGCATATTGCTCTTGAAAATTATGCTGTTTATTCCAAAAGCTCTCCAGGCAAGTTTTGTACGCCGATTAATTTCTTCATCAATGTGACCCTCACTTGATATCTGCTGTATAAGATAAACGTACGTGTCTGTTATCTCCAGCTTTTCTCCATCAATCGATAAATCTTCATTTCTTGTAAAAGCATTGTACATCACTTTTGTCTTCTGAAAGTTCATTTTTAATCCCACTTCTTTACTCTTGTCAGCAAGTTCCTGGATCATACTCTGTAGCTCTGATGGGGTAGTTGCAAAAATGACTATGTCATCAGCAAAACGAAGGTGGGTTAGATAATCTCCATTAATCTTTATCCCTTTGTTTTCCCAGTTCAGTGATTGAAAGACATTTTCCAATATGGCATTAAAGAGCTTCGGAGATATGGTGTCACCTTGTCTCACTCCTTTTCCAATTTTTATTTGTGTTGTATTTTCAAACAGCCGAATCTTTGCACTTGCATTTTCATAGATGTTATTAATAATGTTAATGTATGCATCTTCAATACCGCAGGATTTCAGAGCCATTGCAACTGCTGATGGTTTCACCGAATCAAAGGCTTTTTCATAATCGATAAAAGCCATGCACAATGGAAGTTCATATTCCCTCGCTCTTTCAATTAGTTCTCTCAGTACGTGGATATGATTTATCGTGCTGTAGCCACTCCTGAATCCATCTTGTTCTCTCGGTTGAGCCATGTCCAGTGTCACCTTCAAGCGGTGTGAAAGAACTTTAGTGAAGATTTTATAAACCACTGATAGGAGGCTGATATGTCTGTAGTTCCTGAGATCCTCAATGTCACCTTTTTTATGTAGCAGGATCATTGTAACGTTGTTCCAGTCCTCAGGAATTTTCCCTTCATAAAGGCATCGAGTGAAAATTTGGGCGAGTACTGTTTCGATTTCTCCACTTGCTTCTTGTATGATGTCTACAGTAATTCCATCTTCTCCTGGAGCTTTTCCCCGCTTCATGTTCTTGATTGCATGTGCAACTTCTGCTGGAAGGACTGGAGGAACTCTGGTACTGGTACCTTTCATGATGTCTGGAGTACATGTATCATCCCTTTCATATAATTTGGAATAAAAATCTTTCACTCTTGTCAAAATTTCGCCTCTATTTCTTGTTACAGAACCATCTTCTTTTCCCAGTGCCATAATCTGTTTTTTCCCCTTACTGAGATGTCCCTTTGCTATCTTTAGGCTTTGGTTGTTTTCAATTGCTTTCCTTACTAGTTCACAGTTGAATTTCCTTACGTCTTCAGTGATACTTTTTCGTACTGTCTTGCATAGCTCTATATATTCCACTTTGGAAGTCACATCTTCTTTAGTTGTCCTCATCACTCTTCTTTTTGCATCAACATTTTGGTTTTTCCTGATAATTTGTTCACATGCAATTTGTTCTTAGACACAGATAATTTTGTTTCTGTCTCCATAAGAGCTTTGGTTACTTTTCTGTTAACTTCAGAAATACCCACTTCTTCCGATGTTAGGCCTTCTAAAGCAGAGAACCTATTCTTCAGTTCCAATTTGAAGGTATTATGGTGTTTTTTAAGGTTGGTTATGTCAATACATTTTGTTTGTCTTATGAGCTTGCTACGTTCGAGTTTAGTGATGAGGTGCATCTTACATCTCATCAATCTATGGTCACTGCCTGTGTTGAACTTGTTTAGCACACTGCAGTCTTCTATGACGAATTTTTTGTTACACATAATAAAATCAATTTCACTTGCCGTCCCATTTGGATGTCTCCATGTCCATTTCCTGTGTGGCTTTTTCTTGAAAAAGGAGTTCAAGATGAAAAACCCTTCTGCCTCTGCAAACTCTACGAGAGTATTTCCACGCTGGTTTCTGTTGCCGTGACCGAATTTATCTACTGAAGTTTCATTCTGTTGCCGTTGCCCTATTTTTGCATTGAAATCTCCCATAATTATCTTCAAGTGCTGCTTACCTTTATTATTTAGATCATGAATTTCCTCATAAAATTCGTCAATTTCTTCTTCAGCATGACTTGTGGTGGGTGCATAAGTTTGAATAATCTGAGCCTGGTATCTTCTCGAGAGTTGGATAACGAGTCGTGCAGCTCTGTCAGAGGAACTTTCAACTTCTACAACTGAATCCTTCAGTTTCTTGTTTATTATAAATCCAACACCACTAGTTCTGCCAGTATCTGTCCCACGATAGTAGACGAGATGTCCACTTTTCAGTTTAATGAGATCTTCTCCTTTTCTCCTTACCTCACTTAACCCGACGATGTCCCACTTGATCCTTTGTAGTTCCTCTTCCAATTCAAGAAGCCTTGAATCAGAAGATAGGGAGCGTCCGTTATATGTAGCCAAGGTCAGCATCAGATGGCAGCCTAGTCCGGTTCTCCGGGGATTCTTAGCACCCTCTGCCTTCATGTCGCACTGGCCGCTGCCTTGGCCAGGTACATTCCAGCTGCCGGAGACTGAGGGCCAAGATTTAAGTTGTATAGTCATTTTGGAGGGGTTTGGCCATAACACAAACCCATAAGATATAAAACCATATAAGGAAATTTCGTTATTAAACTTTGAAATGAAATACTCAAATTTAGCTGAAGTTATAGCTGTTTTCTTTATTCAGAAGAAAGTTTCTTATTGAAAAGACCATTCGAATACTGGTGCAGTTAAAAGTGTCCGCTATTAAACATTGGAGAAAAAAAGTCAGAAAGTCAGCTCGTATTTGAGGCAGACATATGCAATTGTCTTGATAGACAAAATAAAGAAACTCAGCTCTGTCTGAAATATCCGTTTATTTTAACTGAAATGTCTATTATAACTTCGATTTGAAAACATAGGAATTATCTCCTAAATAATTTCCAGTCTCCCGACCTTTTGGCGGACCACGGAGGAGGTCTGCCAGACGGTCGGCGATCAACTGCTGTCGTGAACTTCGCTCTCACCAAACACTTTATTAGAACTTTATTAAAACAGAAGAAAAATTTTTGTTTTTGAAACGACGAACAATGTATACAAGATGGCGTCATTCATTGAAATGTATAATGCATTGCGAAATGTTTTATTTAAATTAAATGCTCCCTTTCTTTTGGTGTTGCATCCCTCCCGGAACGGGGTTCCGCTGTATGTATGTATGTATGTATGTATGTATGTAACACGAATGTTGATTTATATTTGTATTATCTGTTTATCTGTTTCTGGAAGATAGACTGGCAAAAATTTGGGTTCTTACAGAAGTAAATGCGCCCAATAGTTTGTGTACTTTTTCCGCTACTGTTAAGGCATTCAGTCAGAAATGTGGATTCAATGGAATCCCAATGAAAATAAGTGAACCCCCCCCCCCCCGGGTCTGGATATGCTATACATCGGTTCAACTACCAGATCACTAAAAATTCGTTTAAGTGAACACCAATATAACGTCCGCAGTAAGTCGTCGAATACGGCATTATCAAGACTGGCTGATTCGGGTACCCACTCCCCACTTTGGGATCAAGCTCGTGTACTATATAATTGCATCTAGATCATATTTTTCGGCAATATTCACCAAAAGTTTTATCAAACATCATTTGCAACATTTCTGTTGCGATGAAGAAATACCCCATTATATTCCACATTAATGGAAGAAGATTGTACCTGTCAAAAGACGAAATGATACTGAGAACTTTTCCATTAACGAAATTTTAGAGCTATAACCACTCGTCTTTTGTCTTTCAACGTCATAACCTTGAACTGACCACGCCTTCATCTAAACGTCATCAACCCAATCACCTGGAACTGTATATAAGACCTATGCTTCAACTAAACATCTGTTAGACCGCCAGTGGCCTAGTGGTCAACGGTCGTGACTGCCACGGAGAAGACATCGGGTTCGATCCCAGGCACGTACGAACGCTCGAACCACTAAATATCCGCCGTGCGTCGGATGGACACGTTAAGCCGTCGGGGCCCGGGTATTGGCCTCCTTGTAATAAATAAGGACGTCTCCCTCCCCTTTCTTTCTCGTTTCGTATCACTTTCCTATCGGGCACTTTAGCCCAAATCTCCTAGCTTCTTATTTCCAAATATTGTTTGAGACCTGGGGTCAGACACTCTTCCTAAATCCTCTACATATGATCTGATCTTCTGTTCATTTTAATCTGAGGATGAGTATGGAACATATTCGAAAGATCTTATTTTAACTTGTATGTATTGCTTTTAACATAAAATGTATTTTAGTATTAAATCTTTAACAAGATATGAATGCTTCAATACCGGATTGTGTGTTTTAAATCATGTCGAAGAAGGTGTTTCTACATGTGGACTTTTTCACTTGATTGTTAAGACATCATTTTCGTTTCCGATGAAGCAAATGCATATTTGCATTTTCGCTTTATTACTATTTTAAGAAAATCAATAATTTGAGAAAATACAAATAAAACAAGAATTTTAGAGTAATAAGTACAAACAAGGCTTTCCAATTCTTCCTGCCACCCTGGTGGCGCAGTGGTATAAGCTCTTGTGACGATGGGTCCCGGTTCGAATACCGGTGAGGCATGGATGTTGTGTTTGTCTAACAGCCCTGGCTCTCTCCCTTCCCTCGAGTCAGTGGCCCTAACTTAGGGACGGGGCGATTGCTTATAGCCCATTGAGTTGCTCACGGTGGTCGTTAAATCTCCAATAAAAAAAAGTTCTTCCGAGTACAGAAGTTTTACTCCACGAGACAGTACGTTTCGTATAGTTGTAAATGGCGCACGGTACAGTCTAAATGTGGGCACAATGTCTCGATTGACTAGGAATTTCTGAAAAGATTCCAAGTGTTGCCAAAATACTGCGTAAACGTCTCAAATTTGCTTTCGTATTTAGTTTTATTTATTTATTTACTTATTAATATTTGTTAAAAATGTATGCGTATTTCTCTCGAGTGAGACTTCGATGATACCACATATGTATGATAAACAGTAATAACAACAACAAAAAACAAACAAACAAGGAAGATGTCACCGAATTTCCGGGTGTAATAAGCACGTCTTTTGCATCCGTTCTGACGGAAATTAAATTTATCAATGCTATTCAAAGTTTATGGAACCGGTATGGAAAACAATAGCATCTGACGTAAGAAAGAAGTTTTTCAATCGGGTTTTTAAACCCTCAGATATTGCTGTAAACGGAATCGTGAGCTTACGCCCTCTGGTTGCAGACTCGTGCATTAAGAAAAATATGAATTTATATGAGAAACATTTCGCGCCGGAAACGCTCTCCAACACAAAAATAATTTTTCAAATAGGACTCTTAGAAATAGAGATATCGACAAAAATAAGATGTGACTTTACGTCCCCTTGTGGGAAAACCATGCATTATTTTAGGAAGAAAGTATTCTCAAAAGGTTTATCCATATGAGTGGTCGAGTTTTCAGGGCCCAGATTTTGCTACAAATACATCAGAAGCAGAAATTAATGCTTATGCCCCCTGGTGGCCAAACCATTCTTTACCAAACACTAGAAATTATGTGAAAAATATATTTCAAATCGGATTCTTAGAAACAGAGATATCGACAAAAATAAGATATAAATCTACGCTCCTTGGCGGGAAAAACATTCATTACTTTAAGAAGAACGTATTCTCAAAATATTTTTCGATTTGAGCAGTATAGGTCCATGAAAGAATGTTTTCAGACAAGTTCTCAGGAGCTCAGATTTTGCTGCAAGTAGGTCAGGTGATGCGTAACATCACAGCCTCTCCTTGACAAATGTCAACCCCGCCTTCTCGTGGTGCATCCTGTTCCCACTAAAGGGGCTCTGGCGACCGCCCATAGCGGTATAACTATACCATCGGGATCAGAGGAAATTCTATCCCACACTCACCAACCCGCTTGGCCAGCGTGGTGAGTTATGGCCAAACCCCTCCAAAATGATTCCACAACTTAAATCTTGGCCCTCAGTCTCCGGCAGCTGGAATGTACCTGGCCAAGGCAGCGGCCAGTGCGACATGAAGGCAGAGGGTGCTAAGAATCCCCGGAGGACCGGACTAGGCTGCCATCTGATGCTGACCTTGGCTACTTACAATGGACGCTCCCTATCTTCTGATTCAAGGCTTCTTGAATTGGAAGAGGAACTACAAAGGATCAAGTGGGACATCGTGGGGCTAAGTGAGGTAAGGAGAAAAGGAGAAGATCTCATCGAACTGAAAAGTGGACATCTCTTCTACTATCGTGGGACAGATACTGGCAGAACCAGTGGTGTTGGATTTATAATAAACAAGAAACTGAAGGATAAAGTTGTAGAAGTTGAAAGTTCCTCTGACATAGCTGCACGACTTGTTATCCAACTCTCGAAAAGATACCAGGTTCAGATTATTCAAACTTATGCACCCACCACAAGTCATCCTGAAGAAGAAATTGAAAAATTTTATGAGGAAATTTGTCATCTAAATAATAAAGGTAAGCAGCACTTGAAAAGAATTATGGGAGATTTCAATGCAAAAATAGGGCAACGGCAACAGAATGAAACTTCAGTAGGTAAATTCGGTCATGGCAACAGAAACCAGCGTGGAAATACTCTCGTTGAGTTTGCAGAGGCAGAAGGGTTTTTCATCTTGAACTCCTTCTTCAAGAAAAAGCCACACAGGAAATGGACATGGAGACATCCAAATGGGACGACAAGTGAAATTGATTTTATTATGTGTAACAAAAAATTCGTCATAGAAGACTGCAGTGTGCTAAACAAGTTCAACACAGGTAGTGACCATAGATTGGTGAGATGTAAGATGCACCTCAGCACTAAACTTGAACGTGGCAAGCTCATAAGACAAACAAAATCTATTGACATAACCAACCTTAAAAAACACCATAATACCTTCAAGTTAGAACTGAAGAACAGGTTCTCTGCTTTAGAAGGCCTAACATCGGAAGAAGTGGACATCTCTGAAGTTAACAGAAAAGTAACCAAAGCTCTTATGGAAACAGCAACAAAATTAGCTGGGTCTAAGAACAAGTTGCATGTGAAAAAATTATCAGGAAAAACCAAAATGTTGATGCAAAAAAGAAGAGAGATGAGGACAACTAAAGAAGATGTGACTTCCAAAGTGGAATATATAGAGCTATGCAAGACAGTAAGAAAAAGTATCACTGAAGACTTAAGAAAATTCAACTGTGAACTAGTGAGGAAAGCAATTGAAAACAACCAAAGCCTAAAGATAGCAAAGGGACATCTCAGTAAGGGAAGAAAACAGATTATGGCACTGAGAAAAGAAGATGGTTCTGTAACAAGAAATAGAGGCGAAATTTTGACAAGAGTGAAAGATTTCTTCTCCAAATTATATGAAAGGGATGATATATGCACCCCAGACATCATGAAAGATACCAGTACCAGAGTTCCTCCAGTCCTTCCAGCAGAAGTTGCACATGCAATCAAGAACATGAAGCGAGGAAAAGCTCCAGGAGAAGATGGAATTACTGTAGACATCATACAAGAAGCAAGTGGAGAAATCGAAACAGTACTCGCCCAAATTTTCACTCGATGCCTTAATGAAGGAAAGATTCCTGAGGATTGGAACACCGCTACAATGATCCTGCTACATAAGAAAGGTGACATTGAGGATCTCGGAAACTACAGACCTATCAGCCTCCTATCAGTAGTTTATAAAATCTTCACTAAAGTTCTTTCACACCGCTTGAAGGTAGCACTAGACATGGCTCAACCGAGAGAACAAGCTGGATTCAGGAGTGGCTACAGCACAATAGATCATATCCACGTGCTGAGAGAACTAATTGAAAGAGCGAGGGAATATGAACTTCCATTGTGCATGGCTTTTATCGATTATGAAAAAGCCTTTGATTCGGTGAAACCATCAGCAGTTACAATGGCTCTGAAAACCTGCGGTATTGAAGATGCATACATTAATATTATTAATAACATCTATGAAAATGCAAGTGCAAAGATTAGGCTGTTTGAAAATACAACACACATAAAAATTGGAAAGGGAGTGAGACAAGGTGACACTATATCTCCGAAGCTCTTTAATGCACATTGGAGGGTGTTTTTCAGTCGCTGAGCTGGGAAAACAAGGGGATAAAGATTAATGGAGATTATCTAACCCACCTTCGTTTTGCTGATGACGTAGTCATTTTTGCAACTACCCCATCAGAGCTGCAGAGTATGATCCAGGAACTTGCTGACAAGAGTAAAGAGGTGGGATTAAAAATGAACTTTCAGAAGACAAAAGTGATGTTCAATGCTTTTACAAGAAATGAAGATTTATCGATTGATGGAGAAAAGCTGGAGATAACAGACACGTACGTTTATCTTGGACAGCAGATATCAAGTGAGGGTCACATTGATGAAGAAATTAATCGGCGTACAAAACTTGCCTGGAGAGCTTTTGGAAGAAACAGCATAATTTTCAAGAGCAATATGCCATTATGTCTTAAAAGAAAAGTGTTTGATCAATGCATCCTTCCAGTGCTTACGTATGGTGCAGAGACGTGGACCTTAACTAAAAGAGACATACAAAGGCTGCAGACAACTCAAAGAAGCATGGAGAGGTGCATGCTTGGTGTAACCAGGAGAGATAAGAAGAGGAACTCGTGGATCCGAAAAATGACAAGAGTGGAAGACATCATGATCAGAGTTAAATCCCTGAAATGGCAATGGGCTGGACATACTGCCAGAAGGACAGATCATCGATGGACAGCCGAAATTTTAGATTGGATTCCAAGGGACAGGAAAAGACCCAGAAGAAGACCACATAGGAGATGGGTGGATGAAATTCGAAAGTATGCAGGGGTGACATGGAGGAGACTGGCACAAGACAGACCGTTGTGGAGGAAACTTGGGGAGACCTTCGTCCAGCAGTGGATTGATAATGGTTGACAATGATGATGATGATGATGATGACATAAGCAGAAATTAACACTTCTGCCCACGGGTGGCCAAACTATTCTTTACTAAGCATTAGAAATTATATGAAAAGGATTTTCCATCAAGTGTTGTATGCGATACGGGAAGAATTTTTCAAATCGGAGTTTCAGAAACAGAAATAACGCAGAAAACGCAATTTACCTTTGCGCCACTAGCGGAAAGTCTATGATTACTTGAAAATTTTGAATTTACATGAAAACATTTCGCATCGGAAACACTATCCAACAAAGAAGGAATTTTTCAAATTGGACTTTTAGAAGTAGAGATATTGACAAAAATAAGATATACATCTACGCCGCCTGGCGTAGAAACCATACATTATTTTAAAAAGAAAATGTTCCTAAAAGGCTTATCGACGTGCGTAGTATCGATCCACAAACAATTTTTTTTCAATCGAGATTTTAGGAGCTCAGATTTTGCCGCAAATACATCAGAAGCGGAAATTAAGACTTACGCCCCATGGTGGTTAAACCATTTTTACAAAAATTAGAAATTGTGTGCAAAAGATTTCCCATCAGGAGCTGTATCCTGTGCAGAAAGAATTTTTCAAATCGGGGATTTAGAAGCAGAGATATAGGGGGAAACGCAATTTACCTTTACGCTCCCTAGCAGAAAGTCTATGAATTACTTGAAAATTTTGAAATTGTATGAAAAACATGTCACACTGGAAACACTATCCAACAAAGAAGGAATTTTTCAAATCGGACTCCTAGAAGTAGAGATATTGACAAAAATAAGATATACATCTACGACCCCTGGCGTAGAAACCATGCATTATTTTAGGAAGAAAATGTTCCTAAAATGTTTCTCGACATGAGTTGTCTACAAACAACTTTTTTTTAATCGAGAATTTAGAAGCTCATATTTTGCTGCAAATACATCAGAAGCGGATATTAAGACTTACGCACCCTGGTGGCCAAACCAATTCTTCTATAAAAATTAGAAATTATGTGCAAAGGATTTCCCATCAGTAGTTGTATCCTGTGTAGAAAGAATTTTTCAAATCGGAGACTTAGAAGCAGAGATATAAGGGGAAACGCAATTTACCTTTACGCACCCTAGCGGAAAGTCTATGAATTACTTGAATATTCTGAAATTATATGAAAAACATGACACACTCAACGCACTATCCAACAAAGAAGGAATTTTTCAAATCGGACTGCTAGAAATAGAGATATTGAGAAAAATAAGATATACATCTACGCCCTCTGGCGGAGAAACCGTGAGATATTTTAAAAATAAAATATTCCGAAAAGGTTTATTGACGTGAGTGGCATCGGTCCACGAAAAAAAATTTTCAATCGAGAGTTTAGAAGCTCATATTTTATGGAAAATACATCAGAAGTAAAAATTAACACTTACGCCCCTGGTGGCCAAAGTATTCTTTACCAAAAATTAGAAATTATATGCAAAAGATTTTCCATCAGGAGCTGTATCCGCTAAAGAAAACATTTTTCAAATCGGAGTTTTAGAAGAAGAGTTATCGGGGAAGACGTAATTAACTTTAACGCCCCCTAACGGAAAATCTATACGTAATTTGAAAAAGTAACTATACCTAAAATACTCTTCGACATAAATGGAATCGAAAGATAAAATATTATTTTTTTGAATCGGATGTTTAGAAGCAAATACGTAGAATAAAACGTATTTCTGAATTCGACATCATTTGCATTTACGCCCTCTAGCGGCGAAATTGTACATCGTAAAAAAAAAACGAAATGAAGGATCATCATTCGCATATTTCAAGCTTCCCAATGCAAAAAGAATTTTTCAAATCGGACTAATACAGTAGTTGCAGAGATATCGTGTCTACAGACGGACTGGCGGACGGATAAACCGATTGCATAAGCACGAGCTTTTTTTACAAAAGACGTGCTAACAAAACAAGAAACTAAAACGGCTCGTTTGCGGAATAAATAGGTAATTTTGATAAATTTACGTAAAGCATGCATGAAGACGATCATCATAAAATAATCAATTTTTTTTAGTTCATATACTGTCACAGCATTAATTTTTTTAGTGTTTATACAAGCTGGTGTATGCAGAACAAAAATATCCGCCTCCCCATGAGTTCTTGATAAATGTGAAATAAAATAAGGAATTCTGTAATTTGTGGAATTAAAAAAGAAAAAACAACGAAAAAAAACCCCACTTCTTTCAAAATGACTTCATATTCACATTGATAATAAAACATATCGTAGCATTTTGATAATAAAACATAACGTGTATTAACAACAATACATGCTGCGTATGGAATGTAGTAGTATCATTCGGACAACGATTCAGTTCCAAAATGAAATATGGAAAACATTCGTATGTCTGAATTTTAGTAGGCCTCCCAGTAAACGGCATACTAGCGTTTGATGGAGGATATTTGAATGCCACAGCGTAGCTGAAGATCGTTGCCGACCAAATTCAACCTCTCACGGCTACGATTTATCTTCAAGCAGATGGACACCAACAGTGTCGTTACCAAATTGTCCAGGAGCATGCCGACGAATTTTCCTTGCTTCGGTGGCTGCACAGAACCCCCATCGAGCACTTCTGGGATGTGCTGGAATCGACTTTTCCCTGTCAGACTTTGTTGCCGTCCAGTTTGCAGCAATTCAGTTAGTTGTTCATGGCACAACATTACTGCACGACGCTCTCACAATCTGGTATGTTCCAAACCTCGAAGAATTTGGGCTGTTCTGCAGGACAACAACACGCTACTATATAGGTGAACCTATTAAACTTCTATATAGGTGAATCCAAGGTTCTTGGGTGCACCTATTAAACTGTCATCTCAGTGTATATTTGTATTGGGGCTTAAGCGTCTAGGGCTATAAGTTCTCCCGTCCCTAATTTAAGGCAACAGGCTTCAAATGGGGAAAACATCATCTCCGGAATTTAAAACGCACCACCCCTGCTTCACACAGGACTCCAATCCAGGCCCAAATTGGAGGATTAACGGGAAGTCCGCATGCGCTACCACTCGGTACCTCACTTGTCCGTTCTTCGCCTTTCATACTT
Organism: Macrothele yani; assembly: GCA_039090855.1. Taxonomy (NCBI): domain Eukaryota; kingdom Metazoa; phylum Arthropoda; class Arachnida; order Araneae; family Macrothelidae; genus Macrothele; species Macrothele yani. The sequence continues at coordinate 113,239,201 of CM076997.1, read as the reverse complement.
CTTGTACATACTACCAGGGCCGGATTAACTCCCTATGCGTCCTGAGGTAAACTAAGTTGGAGCGCCCTTTCCTTTTCTGGATCCTTGAAATGAAATAAACCAGTTGCACAAATTTTGATGAAAGTGAACTTTTAATTATTAAATAACTGCAGAAGCTTGGATGCACACTAATAATCATTCATTGATTTATCAGCTTAGTGACAATTTACAAATTATTAATGCCAAGTACAAATTATTAATGCCAAGTACAAATTATTAATGCCAAGTACAAATTATTAATGCCAAATCCTGCTAGTCAAAGATACTTAGACTTTTAAAAATAGCTTCTTTCTAGCTTTAGCTGCTGCAAAGTCAGCTACAACATCATCAATTAATAATTGGTCTAAAATGTCGTTCTCTATCAACAGTAAAGTCAAAGTTGACAATCGAGAATCACCCATGTTTGAACGCGACTCATTCTTGAACCTCTTAAATTTAGAAAATGACCGTTCTCCCGTGCAGTTGGTTGCAAAATTTGATAGGAAAATATGCAGCACAATATCAGTGTTGGGATAGGTGTACTGCAAACTATCACTTCTTATTATCAAAAGCATGTTCGGTAGACTATGATCATCATAAGTTTTCATGAACTCTCCAAGATGAACCAGTTCGACTTCAAATGAACTTGTGATATCATTAGGATATTCTCTCATCAGATGCTTAGCACCCTCACGAATCTGATCGGCCGAAAGTGTGGTTAAGTTGTTCAAAAACTCAAACTTGTTAAACTCTTTATAAGCTGTAGACCAAATTGCCAATGATCACTTCAGATTATCTAGAATCACGTAACGGATGTTAACACGGAATTCGGTTGAAGGATCTTGGCTCAGATCTTCTTCGGATTTTCATCAAAATGCTTTTTCCTTATTTTCTTCTATGATGTGGATGTTTTATAGTTTCTGCAATTTGCAAGCTACATAGCTTTTTCCTCTGTGTCAGCGAAGACATTTTCATCACGAAGGGTGTCAATGTAACCTACAAGCGAATCACAGAACTTCACTATACTGTCCCAATGTCGGTTTCAGGTGTCTGAAGTTATAAGTTAGCTCTGTTTAAACGTTGAAATATTTTATCCCACAATATTGCCATAAGTGCAACTTCATGCACTTCAAATTCTGATGCTAGGCTTTCAGCTTCTACGCGTGTTTCTGATTTCTGATCAGAAACACGATCATTAACGAAACACGATGAATCAAAGATCATTTGCGAATTCCGTAAGAGCCTGCTGAATTGCACGATAACTTGTCATAAGTGATTGAGCTGCATTTTTACTGAGATATTTCTAAGAACTGTACCTCCATCTTTCAAAGATTATAGAAGATAGTTCCTTCGATGAGTTGTGGCTGACAAGAAATCGTATAGCTTCTGAGCAAAATCAAAGTTTTAATACTTCACAGCCCAAAGTACACTTTCAGCGGCACTAACCCCAACTAGATTTAAGGAATGCGCTGCACAGGAGATGAAACCGGCAAGCAGGTCGACGTTCTTTATTCGCTTCTGTAAACCAGAATATTTCCCTGCCATATTGATTGCGTTGTCATATGTCTGGCGTCTACAATAGTCTATTGGAATGTCTAATTGTTTTAATTTCTTCATAACAACTGTATTAACTGTAAATAGATATTGTGCTTTGTGACTTTCAATTGGAATAAACGTTACAAAGCGATCCCCTGCTTTGACACACTTTTTAATATATCGTAATATAAACGTCAATTGATCCGTATGCGAAATGTCTGGCGTAGAGTCGACACTAAAGGTATGATACTTAGATGCTTTCAATTCATCCACTATAACCTGAGAAACCCTTGAAGTGAGCAGTTGAATGAGTTCTTCATACACAGTCGATGATAAATATGATGGGTTTCCTCGGCCATTATTGCCATATTGTTCAAGGTGCTCTTCCATGAATGGATCAAACTTTGCCAGCAATTCATTTTTCTTTCTTTTTTGAGGGACTCTTTCTATTACCAATTCATGGTGTTGATCAAAATTTCAGCCCGTTTCGTTAAGATTTCTCAAAGTTCGTTTTTGCGTTTTTTTATGCACAATTCTGATTCAATAAAACCAAAGTGAGCAAAATTGCATCTAAAAACAGGTGTTGCCCCAACAGAACATTGTCCATAATTTAATAACAAAGAGGGCGAGCACGGATAAACGATAAACCCACAGACGATGGTGACAGTTGATGAAAGAAAACGGGATCATGCATAACAATGTTTTAACATACATTACATAATTGCTACGCATTACCAAAGTGCAGGGTACGATGCATTGTTTTATGCATATCAGCCAAAATAATATTTTATGCGCAATAAAAAATTTTGCGCCCTTAAAAACCGTACGCCCTGAGGCAGTAGCCTCTACAGACTCATGGATAATCTGGCCCTGTGAACTAAGCACATTTACTCCGGCATCCAGTACGTGTAGGAAATTTTGATACTACTTCCTACGGTAAACTTCAACTAGCTTTCTGTATTTTTCGAAAGTTTTTCGGTAGACACACACGTATAGAAATAGAAAAGAAAAATGAATGAATAATGTTACTGTAATCTCGAAATTCTTTGTAGTAAACCTTAGGAACTGTAATGACACATTCTGATCTCCAGGAAACAACACATGCCGCCTGTTATTTCTGTACGGGAAACTTTAAATGTAAGACATCACGTGCCGACATAAGAACATAAAACATGACATACAGGCCACTTCTTTCAAGATTTTTAAGGTGGAAAATACACTATCTACTAACAAGTAATTGGACACCGCTGCAATCGACGATATCTGCGGTCCTGACACACGTCACGGCCGCCGCCGTTAAATATCGTGTGGGAAACAACAACGCAACCAGTCGCATGCAAAATACCACGCAGTTCGGAGCTCTCTGATTTCGAGAAAGGTGTAATCGTCGGGTATCACAGAAATGGTTGATCCATACGTGACATATCCAGCGAGTTGAAGTACCCAAAATCGACAGTGGCCTATGTGATTGGCAAGTGGAAGATGAGAGGTGACTGTCGGAATGTGCCCCGACCCGGCAGACCCACAAAACTGGGAGTTAGAGACCGACGGGTGCTGGCCAGAGAAATTCGGAAAAACCGCACAAAATAGATGGGCCACATCCGCGAGGAGTTTCAACAGGCATCCGGGAGTGTTCTTTCGATGAATACCATCCGTAAGGAAGCCCATCTGCTCGGTTATCATGGACGTTCTGCCACCCACAAGCCTTTGCCTTTGATCACCAAGTGCAATAGCGCTGCTTGGCTAACGTGATGCAAAGAACACCGACAGTGGACCGTGGAACAGTGGAAACAGGTTCTCTGGAGTGACGAATCAAGGTTCACCCTCTACCGTTCGGGCGGCAGGGTCTGGGTTTGGTGTCTGCCTGGAGAACGCCTCCTGCCGGAATGTACTGTGCCAACTGTGAAGTTCGGCGGCGGTGGAATTATGCTATGGGGGTGTTTCTCCTTGTTATGGCATGGGACTCTTGGTCACAATTCCTGGTAGACTCAACGCCGAGACCTACTGCACCATTTTGGATGACCACGCGCTTCCTACGTTGCGGCAGTTTTACGGGGTGGACCCATGTTACTTTCAGGATGACAATGCCACCTATCATGTTGCGAGGTCCACCATGGCTTGGTATGGTGACAATGGGGTTAATCGAATGGACTGGCCTGCGCAGAGCCCGGACCTTAACCCTATCGAGCACCTCTGGGACGAGTTGGAGCGTCGACTTAAGGGGTGCCCCCACCGTCATAAATCGGCGAAGGAACTGACTTGTCTTCTCCAAGCCGAGTGGAAGAAAATACCGCTAGCCGTCGTACAACGCCTGGTTGAGAGTATGCCCCGGAGGGTCGCAGCTGTAATCGCTGCTCGTGGAGGCTCCACCAACGATTGAAGGTGAATAAACTTCGTTTTCCTTTGCTATCACAGGTGTCCAATTACTTGTTGGTAGATAGTGTAGAATAGTCATTGCCTTGCTTACTGTTCAGCATGTAACTTAACATCAGAAAGTTTGAAAACTACTTTTTGGAGCAGGAATCGAACCCACATCTCCCCATTTTCGTCCGAGCATGCTATCCGTTGCACCACCCAGGACAATGAAGTTCCAGGTATCTGATGGTTAAAAACCTGAACAACTTCAGATTACACGCCAGTAGAAGCAATCGAATACTTCCTCGCAGCGTTTTCAGCGAAGACATTTTCCTCATTTTCATCACCACACTGTTAAAAATAAGTGATGTGAATTCACGGAACATTTCTGAAAATAACGTGCAGCAAAGTTGCCGATAAGTGTCGTCTTTTAACAAAATTTTTGTCTTAAAAGTTCCCGTTTTTTTTATTGTTTTTTTAACCCATGTTTTCGCAGATTTTCAGTAGTCAGTAATTCCGTTCATTTCAAAAGTCCGTTTACAGTTTACACAGAAATTTCGCAAAATCAAAGACTCTGAATTCTTGAGCCCTTGCATCAGAAACTCCTTCCTCGCCGGTGATGGCGATCGAACGGAGGTCGTTTGGTTTGGCTCAACAGAAACTGCGCGCCTTAACTACTGAGCCAGGAAGTCTCAGGAACTCCTGAGACTGCCTGGCTCACGTTCAAGGCGAAACTAATTGCGCGATGATGCATTCCCCCCTACCCCTTAATGCGAGTGATTTAATCTCATTTTATTTTCTGTTGGAGCACATTATTTTTTTGAATGCGCTTTTAATAATTTTATTTTTTCTGTAGGAGGACTTATCATATCTTTGGAGGACTTATCGATGACTTATTTTTTTCATCGTGATTTTCGAAGCAACAGAATGCTTTGGAAGCTGATTTCTTTCTTTTAACTGACAATGACTTTCAACTATCCTTAAGAAAAAGTGAAATGTAGTGTTTTATAGTATTATTTCACAAAACTCCTAAATATAAAATTTATTCTTGATAGCTACAATAAGTTTTGTCTTGAGGACCTTACAGACTGACACATAGACATCAAACTACTGCCTGTACAACATTTTAAGTTCCCGGTTTCTTGCAGTAACACAATATAAAATAGCCGGTTCACAAAATGGGGAGAGGAGAAGAAATATCCAGCGCAACAATAACCAAAATTCATGAGATATGCTATCCGCCATATTCGATCTCGCTATAGAACTTTAAAATCAGATCCTTCAACAGGTTATTGAAATTTAACAGTTAATCAAACTTCAACTATTTCAATGAATCGCCCCTATTACTGGACATTTTTGGTCATATGGATATGAAAAAAGTGACAACGGAGTTTTTTCGTTAACATACGAAAGAAACTGCGGAAAGGTTTCTGAAAATTCAGAATTTTCCGTTAACACATCTTAAAGACGGCAATTTACTATCAATATGTGAAAGGAATTGCGGAAAGGTTTCTGAAAATTCAGAATTTTTCGTTAACACATCTTGAAGACGGCAATTTACTATCAATATAAGAAAGGAATTGCGGAAAGGTTTCTGAAAATTCATAATTTTCCGTTAACACATCTTAAAGACGGCAATTCACTGTCAATATAAGAAAGGAATTATGGAAAGGTTTCTGAAAATTCATAATTTTCCTGACGTACGGAAAATCCGTGAGATTCAGGTTTCTTTCCGTCATTTCACGGAAAAGGTTGTGTCAGAAATATGCTTCATTAATTCACGAAAGGAATCATGAAAAGTGGCTCATGAATTTGAGAAAATATTTTACAGTGCAGTATTTCAGTCATGGAGATCGTGAAAAAAGTATTCTTCAGAAATATATAGACAAAACAACTACGGGATTTTTTTAAGGCTGCAAACGTAATAGCCATTCCCTTGCTTACTGTTCGTCATGAAACTTAACATCAGAGAACTTGAAAATTACATCTCCCTGCAGAGAGAATCGAAAATGTCATTTTAAATTAGTTTCTGATATTAAGTTACATGTTGAACAGTAAGCAAGGCTATATGCCGCCTTAAATTTCATGAATTTGTGAAGACTATTTCTTCCACAATCTCTACTTCTTACAACTTTTATTCATAATGGAAATGTTTTCTGGTGAAGAAAAATTCGATTTTTTGCCAGAAAAATACTGATGCTTTAAAAAATTACCTTAATCGTCATATATTTGCAACTTTTACCAAATGATGTGCTCATTACTCCCGAGATTCGAATGGCATCCTTGGTTTTGTCATAGAACGCGTGGTTATTGCGAAATTTCTGTACTAAACCTTATCACCGAAATTTCAAAGGCACTTTGCTAGAAATCATAATGATGTTTGATACCTACAATACTTACAGGAAACTGCGAAACATATGCTGCTGTCATTTGGGAACTGAGCAGGCATCTCATATTTTCTTTCCTTTTTTTCTTTTCTCCTCGAAGCATCCCGTTCTTACCCGTTTTTCCATTCTATTTTTCTTTCTTCCTTCCCTCATTCTGATGCAGCAAAGATTGGAGACAGGTAGTTGAGGGGAGTACACGTCGTCAGCTCCTCAAGCGTGTGAAGCTGTGAGATGGGGTGACAGTAACGACCCTAAGTTGTCTCCTACAATCTCATTTGTTGCGGCAAAACTCTGTTCTCCGACGCCTTATAAATAATTGTCTTAATTGGCCTCATCGTTGTGAGACTGTAGAATGTCTCTGTTAAAAGCCGTGATGAATGGGCTTTTGCTTTCAATGACGGATGGGACTTCAGCTCTACCTGATACTCCATCCATGTTCTCTTCCTTACCGCGTTTGTTCTACCACGAAAGAATGGGAATTTATCTTCCGAAATGTTCTTCTCTGCGTCTAACGACACTATTTCATTAGTTTGCGATTTATTTGACTAAAAAGAATTGCGGTTTGAGCTGATTTTTTTTTTCACGAGAGCAGGTTCTTGTTTGTTTCGTGATTACTTACTGTCAAAATCGGTGATGAAATGTAACATTTACTTTAAACTCATTTGAAATTTACTAAACTCTGTGTCAGCTGCAGAATTTCGTCTCAAATAATGAACGGAAGCTGATCTTCCTAGTCTGTTCTGTAATTATTCCCTTTGAGGATGAAATTTCACAGTTAGTTTTAAGACAAGGTTGTGTCTCTGACGTTAGAAACATCTCAGCTCAAGTCATAGTATCAAAGGGAAGGAATCATATGACCTTATATATTTGTAACAGTGCTGAGGGTTCAGTTTAACTACTCGCTTGTCTCTCAAATCAGCTACTCTGTTCATCTTCCGAACTACCCGCTCTTCAACCTTCTCTTCTTTTGTAGTGGCGGGTGTCAATCTCCCATTCGATGATAAAGCCAAAGTCATTATGAAATCAGATGTTCGCCCACCATAAACTAAAGACCTGTTTTGTCCGTCGGAGAGAATTTGCCACCTCGAGCGCAGACGCTAGCCATAAAAATCCAATTATGCCGAAAACTTCATCGCATAGAAGTCCGACACCCCAAACCATTACGTTTAACATCGGAATTTAATAGGAAGACACACTGGAACCCTATGAAACAAAGAAAAATCTTCACTCTAAATAAGGTTCCTACACATTTACAGCGTTTAAAACATTCAAACGTAAGGTTCCAAGTGTTTACAAGACTTTAAAAATTAATAAAATTAACATCATTATCCAATAGCATATTACATTAAAAGTTATTAAGATTAAGCGTTGTTATTATCATCACTGTTACATAATTTTGAGTCTTCCGAAAGTCTCTCCTTTCAGCGTGAAGCTTCAAATTTAATAAAATGACAAAGTAGTGTTTCTTTACCACGATATGCTAACTATATCTACGAGAATGGTCACAGTAAGGGCGGAAAAAATCATCAATAACGAAAGATCGTTGTTAAAACTTTAAGAAATTAATAAATGCTACATACACTTGGAAAAACATTACCAATATCTGAGTAGACTGTCACAAAGTACAGGTTACAATTGGTTTAAAAAATACTAATATGGACACTGCATCTTTTCAGATAAGAAACGTCCACTCAGCAGTCTATTAGGGCTCAACGGACACACGTTGAATGAAGGATATGGTAGAAGCGAAGACAGGAATTTGAAAGAATATAATAGACAGCCGTCCAACTTGGTTCGACTCATTCTATCATCCATCGTCACATTCTGGATATAGGAAGTTGGCTGTTGGTCAATAAATGACCAGCTGAACTTATCACCTATTGGCTAAGTTCAACAGGTGGTTCCCACATGAACTATAGTAGTAAAACATCAAGCCGAGAGTTAGCATGTGACTTCGTTGTTTTTTTTTTTTTTTTAATTTTAGGTTTAACGACCACCTGAGCAACTCGATGGGCTATAAGCAATTATTTGCCCGTCCCTAATTTATGGCCAGTAGTTCCAGAGAAGGGAGAGATCCAGTGCCGTAAAACGAACACAACTTCCATGCCTCATCGGGATTCGAACCCGGACCCATCTGGGGCGAATGGTCAGAAGCGAGTGTCTTAAGACAAACAAACATAACTTCCATGCCTGAGCGGGATTCGAACGCGGACCCATCTCGGACGAATGGTCAGAAGCCAGTGCCTTAAGGCAACACACAACTTCCATGCCTCAGTGGGATTCGAACCCGGACCCAACTGAGACGAACGGTCGGAAGCCAATGTCGTAAGACAATCACAACTTCCATGTCTCACCGGGATTCGAAACCGGACCCATATGAGACGAATGGTCAGAAGCCAGTGTCGTAAGACAATCACAACTTCCATTCTCACCGGGATTCGAAAGCGGATCCATCTCAGACGAATGGACCAGTGCCGTAAGACAAACACAGCTTCCATGCCTCACCGGTATTCGAACCCGGACCCATCTCGGACGAACGGTCAGAAGCCAGCGCTTAGACCACTGCGCCACCGGGTCGGCGCCTTTCGTGTGGAAAAGTGTCACTGCAATGTATCACTTTTGTACCGCATTGTTCATTGACACCAAATGCAGATCCATTACGCCAAATTCAAGCCTAGACAGCAGTGGACAGATCATAGCATATAAACATCCATTCAAACCAGACTTGTTATGAATACAGGGAAGGTCATATTGAAAATTTAGTAGGATGTTAAATTAATTGTTCTCTTTGAGCTGACCCCACAAGACAAATCCATTACTACTACCGTGTTTTCCTGAAAATAAGACCGGGTCTTATATTAATTTTTGCTTCAAAAGACGCATTAGGGCTTATTTTCAGGGGATGTCTTATTTTTTCATGTACTACTTTTTTCTTTTTTTTTTTCATCTACATTTACTCATTTATTCATGTAAAAAATCTACATTTATTCATGTACAAAAATCCACATTTATTCAAATACAGTCATGTCATCTTCTTCTGGAACATCGTCATAACTCTCCAAACCCAGAATTCCGGGATGAATTTCTTGCGACTCCATTTCCTGTAGAACCATTGATCCTAATCTCTCATGTCCAGCAATAAAGCTCTCCTTAAATGAGCACTTCCAGTTACCTACTACGTATCGTAACTGGGGCTTATTTTCGGGGTAGGGCTTTTATTACGAGCATCCAGAAAAATCATTATTTTCCGGTTAGGTCTCACTTTCGGGGAAATACGGTACGATCCGTTGTTTTCAACTCTATCGTACGAAAGTTGTTCCAGAATGCAATCACCGTATGGCTGCTCAACTAAGGGAAGTCATATTGTTACCATGGGATCACTAATTTCATAGAAAGTTAATATTAATAACCATCTTTTATGCCATCTCATAAGTTAAAATCATTTTCCTTTTCGTTAGTGTTTTTTGGGACAGTTTTGAGATCGTCCCCTTACTAGCTTCCAGCCAGCCGTTTTTGAGGGAGGAAAGATGACTAAACCCTGTTATGCTTCTGATTTTCGGAGAAAAGATTTTTACTGGCGGTTTTGTGCGACATCATCTGTTTATGAAGTTCAGTTTGGAATTCATTGCACTGAAAAGGGCTTTACAGCATTGTTTGGAGTTCTCTGGATTCATATCCCTTTTCGAAAGGTTGTGGAAAAAATAATAACTTACACGTGAAAGGAAGGCACAGTAATCGAAATGCATAAGTGCAAAGTAAGTTGCTAATGAAGTGGTATAAGATGGGTGAAAGGATATCATGTATAATTGACCGGATAGTCGCAAGGGGTCACGCAAAATTGATTATGGGACGAAAACCCGTGCATTTTTTTTCAGGGAAGGAAGAATAAACAGGAAGAGTATTGATCAAACCCTTGAAGAGAGAATAAGTAGATTTAGTTTTTCTTCATTCGACGGGGAGAGTTTTGGCTCCTCGACCAAGAGGATAAAATTTGTCTGATATTCGAAATGGAATAACGATGTAGAAAATAAGATGGAAGTGAAATCTTGGGGGTGAGGTGACAGAAAAAGATGACTGGTAGAATAAGCAGAAACAGATCAGTGAGTAAACAACAAAAACACTACTATAGAAAGCAGGACAAAAAAATCTTTGCCTTGATCTTCCCTTTACGCTGCGTTGAATAAAGAACACCACAGCAGAAGAGCGAGTTTTTAATTAGCTAGTATTTAATTTTTTTCATCATCAGCGAAACATGTGTAAAACCACGGAGCTGCTAAATTTCCTTACAGGAAATTAACCTGTTTAAAAGCGCTTTGATCTTGTCATAAAGCTCCACAAATTTCATCGCATCTGTGACAACACGAAAAGAACCTGAAGAAAAAATCAAGAAATGACACTCGGTTAAAAATATGAAAAGTAATGGCCACACTCACCCAGTTACATTGATCTGTAACCTAGATTACAAGCAGAGATCAAAATGGAACTGAAGCAGCAGAAATGAAATTCTTAAGATCAGACAATGGATGTAAAAGATTTGATCAAGGCAGAAATGAAGATATACAGAAAGATTCAAACATCTGTAGCTAAACAATAAAAATACTAAATACAGGAAAAAACGTATGAAATGTGTCGGAAGGAAAATAGATGTAAGACCACAACAAGCCTCCTCCATTTATAAAGCAAAAGGAAAGACAAACTGAGAGAGACCAAGTAACAGATGGAAAGACCAGTGAGGCCGAAACAGGCAGACTTGCGTAATCTTTGATGATGAAGAAGAATGATCAGTCTCTCGTCAATGTAAATCCGCGATTAGCCGCATCTTTACAAAATTAAATAACTTTTAACTTTTGAAAGAAAATTTAAAATTTTCGAAACCAAATATCTTCCAGTTTCTGCAATTTATCACTCTTCTGGTGAGTATTATTTACTCACGACTGAATTTTTGCTGTTCGATTTTGGAAATATTTTCTACTCATTTAAACACACACAGCTATCTATACAAAGGAGGAAGTAGAACGTATAATTGAATGAATGACACACATCGAACTGTACGAGTGCGTACAAGAACCCTAGTAGTAGGGTATAGCTTTTATTTATAGACCTTATTACTGGGACTGCGTAATGGACAAACGAATTTTTCATAGGAATATATTTAAAATTCATGCAGTGAATCTGGTGGATTTTTGAGGGCTCTTTCTTTAAAATAAAGAATAGTCTTCTTAGTTGGTATTGATCCCACGATTTGTTTTTGTCTTAGTACTTCATTTTTTTTTCTGCAAATGTTTATATACAGGGTGAGCCAAAAGTCCTTGTGAACCTGAAGTACTGTGTGGTGTGCGATATCTTGAAGACGCATAATTGGGCCCATATTCTTCCAGGGGACCATAAACGCGGCAAGGCTTTGCGACAATATCCTGTACCCGTTCATCGGGCACTTAACCGAGGAGGAAATTGTCAATGGCTACCTCCCATACAGCTCATGTCTCCATGGCGTTGTTAACTAATGTGTTCGGAAACAGGATCATCTCCAAAGGCATATGGCCGCCACGTTCGCCAGACTTCTCGCTTCCAGATTATCTGTGGGGTTAACTGAAAAACTCTGTTTACAAGAACAATCGCCGTTCTGCTGGAACTACAGGAAACCATATCCACAGAAATCAGCAACATTTCTCCGTTGGACCTGTCACGTATCTTTGAGAGCAAGTTCAAACGCCTGGATACATCTAAACCTGAGCATCTCTCTTGAGTGTTAGTAAACTTCGAGTCTACACACAGGAGGGGGCCATTTCTAGTATTTATAGGGGTGCTTGTAGTTGTAGTACGTGTATTGTTTCGCCAGGTGCACAGTGACTTTTGGCTCACCCTGTAGCTTTTTTGAATACTAAATTTTTCGTGTTCGTTTGCTTACCGTTGGCGAGATCTCTATAACCTTTCTTCAGTCACCCAGAAATCTCTTATTTATTTCCTTTTGATTTTGAAAATGATCTTTTCGATTTTCTCACAGTACTACTATCACTAAAAATAATAAAAACGTAATGTAAATATCCAAAAAAACCTGAAGTAAATTATTGGTTATGGGCAGTTTAAAATTAAACTACTTCTTCATGAACAAAACGTTGTCTGATTTAAAATTGCTTGCAAATGTAAAAACCTTGGAAGATTTCGTATCAGACTGATATTAATTTGTGAACGCATTCTTCAGGTAATGATGATAATAATATCATTAATGAGAATAAAAAAATTATATAAAGATCCCCTAACGATAGATCTCGTGCTATCGCAACAGAGACTAACATGTGAGAACTCACTGAATGCGCTTAGAACGTCCGTTAAACGATAGTTTTCGGTTTTGTTTTTACTATTGCTTTCCCCCTTCTTTTTCTGTTTCAACAACACCGTTAAGTTTAAGTCCTGCGTTCGTTCTCGGCCACGAGCGTCCCGATAAAATGGCGCTCATTTCCGAGATACGAGGCAAGCCCGAGTGAATGTCCCCCCTACTGAAGACTTTACTGTCTGTGATGACATGTCCAAATAAACTCCTCTTGTTGACATTCCGCTTAAGAGTCCACGAGAAAAATGGTTTAAATACGAACTGCGAGACACTCTGGTCCCGTTGCATCTATTTACACAATTTTTCTTTTTTTACATCCCTTTTCACTCGCTGAGATTTCGAAAGTTTGAGGCTTGTTGTCCTAGTGTGGCCATTAATGTAAACCTGAGCATCTCTCTTGAGTGTTAGTAAACTTCGAGTCAAACCTTGTTATGCGTTATGAAGAGGGGAATGGAAAGAGATGTTTGGGGTGGGGCGGGGAAACCCGGGGGGTTTGGAGTGTCTAGGGAAAGGGTGAAACAGATCATCTCATTACGGTTCAGGTTTACTGAGATGTAAACAGGACATCCTCCCACATCTTTGCACCGATTGCAAGTGGACGAGGAGCCGCGATATTTATTTTGAGCTTTTTTAGTTTACGCTTTTTCGAAGTGCGGCAACATCCGAGGCTTTCTCCAAACATTCTGTCAATATCTGACTTAAATATTGCTCGTATTTATATACAGTTATGTTTATTCGGCTGGCGTGAATGTTGACGTGTTCATCTACACTCAGCATCAGTCCAGTTTACAGCACTTTCTTCAGGCACTCCGGTGGGGAAGGTTCGGCGGAGTCTTTCTCAGTCGGCAGACTGGCCATCCAGTAAAAACAACTTTCTTCCCCTACTCGAGGATTGGGATTTATTTTATTTCGAGTGTCTCCCTGCATGGATTATACAGTTTTCGCGTTTTTTACAAGGTCACAGGATTACGAAAAAATCGTGTGGTTTCGTTGCCGAGAAACACTTCGAAGTATTTAATACTCGTCGAGCTTTGCAGACCGGTTGCTTAGGTGGAGCGGCCTGTTGAATCAGGAAAAAGTAGCTGGATGGATCTTCGGAAGAGCTGGAAATGCGATAGTGAGTTACTTGCTATTATTCAAACTTTTATTCTTTCGAGTTTGAGAAAATGAGAAAAAAATGTAAAATTAAAATGATTCGAAAAGCAATTTTTAAGACTTGTGAAAGGCTAGCGACTACTATTTGGTGCATCCGTACGTCCGATGATTTTAGAATGACTTACACTATGTACGGGAATTATTATTAATTTCGAAAGAAATAATTCAAAAGAGTTGCATTAAAAATGAAGCTGGTGAGTAGAAGCAGGTGCATGTTAAGCCTAACCTAGACACCTAGGTAAGATATGGGCTTTCTTTAAAATTATTATAAGGGGTCTAAAATGCTTAAAAAATTTACTAATATGATTTTAAAACAGATAAAGATATATCAATACATATACCTTTATTCAACAGGCTGTAACTACATATAAAATATTACATATTAATTACTATTATCAGAAAGTTACGAACACAAAATTTCATTGCACATAAGTTTGATAATGCAAACTAGGTATTGCAAGCAGATTTATACAAAAAAAATTTTTTTCTTTTTTTTTATTGGAGGTTTAACGACCACCGTGAGCAAGTCAATGGGCAGTCGCCCGTCCTTAATTTAGGGTCACTGGCTCCAGGGAAAGGAGAGAGCCAGTGCCGTAAGACAAACACAACATCCATGCCTCACCGGGATACGAACCCGGACCCCTTTTGGACGAATGATCAGAAGCCATCGCTTAGACCACTGCGTCACCAGGGCGGCCAAAAAATTCTATTATACACTGTGTAAATTTCGATAAAATTATGCACACATCTGTTTGCATTTCTTCAGCAAATATATCTGCAATATTTACATAAACAGTGTTATTAAAAACATCTTGTTCAATGCGCAGCAATGCCAACAAGCTTAATTTTCGTCGAGACAAAATACTACGAAAGTATTTTTTTTTATCCTTTTAAGGACAGAGAAATCATATTTACCAGAAGCATTCCCAATAAGCAACGTTAAATAAATTCTTAATATAGTTTGATCGTGGGATTAAATGTTGATATCAAGCATAAATTTATAATAATTTTAGAGACTGTTTATTTTGTGTTTGAATGTTAATTTAAGGTAACTGATTATTTCTTTGTCAAATCCTTCATCCTTTTTATAAAAGTCTCTTAGAGTTCTGCTAATATCAACAAAATTTTCCATTTGTAAGCTAGGTACGTCGTCAAAAATATTTTAAATCGATAATTAATTGAACGATAGTTTTGGCCCCTATGTAACAATTTTGGAATTAACTCGTTGAAAATCTTAAAAAAATACATTAATTTTTAAATGATCCCGTCCATTTAAAACTACTTCGTTGCTTTCCAATTCACCAAATAATTTATTTATGGATCCTTGAACGGCCCTTTTCATATTTCTTCTTTCATATAAATTTGGTGCTTTTCTTTAAATTTCGGGGTTTGATGACTTGTGACGTACCTGCCAGCAGGACGCACATGACATAAAGGCAGATAGTAGTCAGAACAAACGTCCGCGTAGCTCTATTGGTAGAGTGACTTATTCCGGAGTGAGGGGATCCGGGTTCGAATCCCGGCGTAGACCAAAAATGACGGAGAAATTTACTTCGTTATAATGGCGCCCGAACTTTCCGGATGACCCGACCGTTCAAAATCTCGCAATGGTGTGATGTAATTTCCACACCGCGAGATAGGAAAAATCAGATAATCCCTTCTCCAGCGCTTCGAAAAATAAATGTGTGTGACGTTGCATTCCACACACCAGATTGACTGGGAGTTCTCAAGTGCACGTTCTACAGAGGAAGGCTACCTGCAACGATTCATGGTCACGGCTGACCCGTGGGCCATGCCCCCGGCCCTCTTTCGGGGGGGGGAGATGTGATGTACCTGCCAGCAGGACGCACATGACATAAAGGCAGATTAAGTCATAACAAACGTCCGCGTAGCTCAATTGGTAGAGTGACTTATTCCGGAATGAGGGGACCCGGGTTTGAATCCTGGCACGGATAGAAATGACGGAGAAATTTACTTCGTTATAGACTACCATGATGATGATCATATGTAGAGGATTTTAGGAAGGGAGTATCTGACCCCAGGTCTTAAACAACCCTTAGAAATAGGAAGCTAGGAGATTTGGGCTAGAGTGCCCGATAGGAAAGTGACAGGGAAGCGAGGTAGAAAGGGGGAGGAAGACGCCCTTATTTAGGGGACCCGGGTTCGAATCCTGGCGCGGATAGAAATGACGGAGAAATTTACTTCGTTATAGACTACCATGATGATGATCAGATGTAGAGGATTTTAGGAAGGGAGTATCTGACCCCAGGTCTTAAACAACCCTTAGAAATAGGAAGCTAGGAGATTTGGGCTAGAGTGCCCGATAGGAAAGTGACACGGAAGCGAAGTAGAAAGGGGGAGGAAGACGCCCTTATTTATTACCGGGGGGGGGGGCAATACCCGGGGTCCGACGGCTTAACGTGCCCATCCGATGCACGGCCGATATTAATGGATCGAGCGTTCGTACCTGCCTGGGATCGAACCTGAGGTCCTTTCCGCGACAGTCACTAACGTTGCCTACTAGGCCACCCACGGCCCTATATGTAAGCAGTCTCCCCAGTCCATTAATTTGAGGCTGCTGGTTCCCGGAAAAGAGAAGAACCAGTGCAGTGAGGCAGACGTATTACACCACCCATGACTCAACCCGAACTCGAGGACCTTGTCAAGTGAACTGTCGTACCCACACACCGATGGTGGTTTGAAGGGACACAAAATTTCTATTGAAAATCGTCAAAGTGAGCTGAAGAGTTGCGTTTCCAATCCGAAGATAGCGACGCAAATTTTCAGCCGGACGGCGTTGTGTTTTCATATGAGCCCCTCATATGCCGTAATATTTTTAAGGATTTAAGTTTAGAAAAAAAATTATAAAGACCGAATAGTTTAAATTAAGTTAAAATAACTCAATAAAATTTGATAAGGTAAATATCACCCCCATTTTGTACTTACTTATTCCGACCAAGCAAAATGGTCAACTTGAAAATTAATACACTTAAAGTCATTTTACACTGAAGAAAATAGAGATGAAGAAATAACAATAAAAAACTGTTTATTCGTGAAACCAAGCTTAGCCTAGTACAAACTTTGCGAAGAATCCTTAGTTAATTAATTAGCTTCAACATTGTAAACCTTTAGAGATTGATTGCTCTTAAACAGTGATGTATTCATGCATCTTTTCGGAGATGCTCAGCTCCCCGAGAATACATGAACGCCCCCCCGTAGGTTTTTGGGCGATCTCCCCTTATATTTAGTCTAATTGTTTTCGTTTATAGCTGAATATTTGGAGAAATTAATTTAAAAAACTGAAGAAAATGAGGGAAAATATAATAATAATAATAATAATAATAATAATAATAATAAAACATCACATAAACTTCAATCTGAAATTTCTATAATCCTTCAATAAAACATCAAACAGTCCTCGCTGAAGGGGCAATTTGTCAAGCACCGGCAACTCGGAACACTTCCGCAATAAAAACCCAATTCCACACGGTAGAGATGTTTTCACTGCAATGCATCATCATATTTTGCAAGCTGTCATTCAGTTGTATTTTTTCAGCCTTCTGGATGGCGACTTTCCATGTATATAAAAAAAATCTTTACGGGAACAATTTCACGTTAGTGCTTCCAATACAACAAAATATTTGCTACCTAAGTTTTAACAACAGCAAATTATTAGAAATTGTTCCCGTAAAGAGTTTTTCTCTTCCTAACGGCGGGTGGTTTACAATCTGTGACAATAAAAAAAAAAAAAATTAGGCACCTCAAATCGGCATCCAAACGGTTAGTTAATTTGTATGATTTTACTACTATGTGCTATGCATAAACGAAAGGGGCCGGAACGAAATGCCAAGGGAGTGGTTTACACCATACGTTTTCAGGTAACACTGTGATGATTCCTCAATAATCAGAAACACACTTTCAGTAACGCCAGGACATTTTTACCACTCCTAATGTTTTGGGGGGCATTTTTTTCCAGCACAGCGTTATCTTACTAGCATCCTCAATGTTTCACAATACCCCATGGTGAAATCCATGGCGCGTTACTGAATTAAAGGAAAGGTATAATATTTTTACATTTTTAATCGCTTGTATGCGTAGATTTCTTGGAATTTGCATTCGCGATTTACGAGCATAAGAACATTTTTATGCTCTATTTAAAATTTGTATATGTATTAATATATACATGTATATACAGTATATATAAATAACAAAACTGTGGTTATATGAATATAACCAGTCAACAGTTTCATCCCTTTCAAAATTTGTAATAACCCCCAGGAAAAAAAAACTCTGAATGCAACACTGCTGTTAAATTTAATGAACACACTTTCAACTGTTAGTTAACTGATCCATCATACGCATCAACATGAAATACACAAGGCAGACTGCTGCGGAGTCTTTGTTCTCAGCACTGTGTTTTTTATTTGTTTGTTTGTAGGTTTAACGACCACGGTGAGCAACTCAATAGGCTATAAGCAGTCGCCCTTCCCTAATTTAGGGTTACTGGCTCCAGGGAAGGGAGAGAGACAGCACCGTAAGAAAAACACAACATCCATGCCTCACCGGGATTCGAACCCGGACCCATCTCGGACGAATGATCAGAACCATCGCTTAGACCAATGCGACACCGGGGCTGCCAGCACCGTTCACTTTATAATTGTTTAAATTCCTTTCAATTTCAAGTTAGCCTTATCAATTCATTCCTAAATCAATCCATTCTTTCTGTCTTTAAGAGACAGTACACAACTTTCAGATATTTTGCTTTAGACAATAACACTTCTCAATATTACGACATAGACATACACATAATAAGCATAAATACACAATGCCCAAAATGAATGAAAGGGAAAATAGAAAAATTGCATGGTGCTTCTCAAAATTACGTATTTGTTTCTTCACTTCAAATCCGCTGCTCTTTTTCCTGCAGCTGAACCTTTGTTAAACTTATTTAGTTAATTCCTTTAATATTAAACTCTCGATCAACCCTGCCTAATACCTGGCAGACAACCTGTAATTATTTA
Organism: Macrothele yani; assembly: GCA_039090855.1. Taxonomy (NCBI): domain Eukaryota; kingdom Metazoa; phylum Arthropoda; class Arachnida; order Araneae; family Macrothelidae; genus Macrothele; species Macrothele yani. The sequence continues at coordinate 113,220,398 of CM076997.1, read as the reverse complement.
CTACCAATTTAAGAACCGGGAGAAGCTTGCACTGAAACCACCGCAGTTTCGGAATTAATCGGCAAATTTAGAGCCAGCTGTTTGTTTGGGGGTTTAACGGGCACCGTGAGCAACTCAACGGGCTCAAAGCATTTGCCCGTCCCTAATTTATGTTCGTTGGTTCCAGGGAAGGGAGAGAGCCAGGGCCGTAAAATAAACACAACATCCATGCCTCACCGGGATTCGAAACATCTCGCACGAATGGTCAGAAGCCAACGTTTAAGGTGGTTCCACCTAAAATCTCTGCCTTATGTTTTTAATGGTAAAACGTCTTTACATTTCTTCGCTATTAATGTATTCCCAAGGATGTCATCCTCATATCATATTTTTTTCACTATTAATGTATTCCCAAGGATTCGCTAGTCGAAATTTTAATTTGCACATCGATAAAACTAACTTTAAGTTATAACATGGGATACTTAATATTTACTAAAACATAACCATAATTAAGCAATCCAACATTTGTTTGTCTATTGACGTCATCAATGTTCAGGTCACGCCATCTATTAACAGATCTGAACATTACTAAAGGAAAAAATGTTTGAAGATGACAATCCGTTTTTTTGGTGTAAATATGACAAGGATGGTAAGTCAGATACTAACCGAAAACTCGAAAATTTTGTCGTCATGGAGCGGAAATCGAATCCACGTCTCCTAGATAGCATCTGGGTATGCTAACCACCACACCACCCAGAACGACCAAGTCTCAAGTTTCCGATTAATTTGAATATAACCATCACAGGATTCGCTAGTCAAAGCAACCGGCATTCATATTTAGCGAATCTGGAGGTTAAGAATCCTATCCCGTGATTGCCCGAAGGAGCAGATAAATCATGAATGAAATACGGGTATAATAAAAATTTTGAAGATGACAATCCGTTTTTTTTTGGAGTAAATGTGACAAGGATAGTAAGTCCGATAATATCCGAAAACTTGAAAATTTCGTCGTCCTGGAGCGGGAATCGGACCCACGTCTCCCAGATAGGCTAACCACTACACCACCCAGAACTACCAAGTCTCACGTTTCCGATTAATTTGAATATAATTATCACAGGATTCGCTAGTCGAAGCAACCGGCATTCATGTTTAGAGAATCTGGAGGTTAAGAATACCCTGGAGCTCTCTGGGAGATGTGGGTCCGATTTTCGCTCCATGACGACGAAAATTTCAAGTTTTCGGATATTATCTGACTTACCATCTTTGTCATATTTACACCCAAAAACGGATTGTCATCTTCAAAATTTGTATTATATGGTGTAATCCTGTATTTCATTCATAAAAATGATTGATTTTTAATATAATTGTTATTATGTTTTAGGAAGTATTAAGTATCCCATGCTATAACTTAAAGTTAGTTTTATCGATGTACAAATTTTCACCTTGGGAATACATTAATAGCGAAGAAAATATGTAAAGATTTACCATTGGAAACATAAGGCAGAGATTTTAGGTGAAACCACCTTAAATTACTGCGTCACCGTCGGCCGCAGTACTTGCTCTTCAATACTGTTAAAATTGTCTCTGAACCCTTTCATAAATTCTGCTAGACTTTCGTAAACATTTGTAACAAAATGTGGACATAAATGTGGATTCTGCAATAAATTGCTGGTATCATTAAAGGAGTGATGACGGAGGAGAGGAAAAATCCTAGGCCCCTAGCGTAAACCTACTTTGCGTGTGGTAAAAAAAAAAAAAAAAAAAAAAAGATGTCCTTAGTGAGCTGGACTTAATTTAAAATGAGGCTGGTGAGGTCGCCTCGGCGGCGCAGTGTCTTAAGCGATGGCTTCTGATTCTTCGTTGAATTAGGGAAAGGCATGGATGCTGTTTTTGTTTTACGGCAGTGGCTCTCTTTCCTTACCTGGAGCCAGTGGCCCTGAATTAGGAACGTGCCACTGCTTATAGCCCACTGAATTGCTCACGGTGGTCTTTTAAACCCCCAATCACTCACACACACACAAAGCTGGCGAATAGGGCTTTAACTGCGGAAAAGACCGAGTTAGAAATCTGAAATTCGACTAAGCATTCCTAATCTCAAACGCACTTGATTCCGATAAAATCGGCGAAAAAGTTTCTGTTTGGAACTACTGAAGTTTATTAATGTTAATCAAGTTAACCGACTTCACATAAGTGGGGTCACAAGAAGTTTTGTTCTGAGAATTTTTCCCTCAGTATCAAACAGCATTAACGTAGCTGATTTTAAAAGAAATCGTCCACGGGAATTATAGACCACAGCCACATCAGTTAAAAGCGCATGCTCTCAAAATAATTTATGAATGTGCTCAGTTAGAAAGAATATGTATTTCTAAGTTTCCTGACTAAATGAAAAAGTGTAATAATAATTTACTGGATGCAAAGATATCTGCTCAATGAGAAGCCCTTCCTATTTTAATTCTGAAAAATTATTCTACATGATTGATTCTCAGAATTCGAATGAAAAAATAAATTATATCGATTGGCCTTGATTATAAATGAGCGAAATTGCTTGTACGGAATAAATCATACCTATCACGCACTTTTACATTCTATATCTACCAGCTGGGAGAAGTATCATCATCATCATCATCATCAACCATTATCAAGCCACTGCTGAATGAAGGTCTCCCCAATATTCTCCCACAACGGTCTGTTTTGTGCTAGTCTCCTCCACGTTACTTCCGTATGCTTTGGAATTTCATCCACTCATCTCCCATGTGGCCTTCTGGGTCTTTTCCTGTCCCTTGGAATTCAGTCTAAAATTTTGGTTGTCCATCGGTGGTCCGTCCTTCTGGCAATATTCTTGGGAGAAGTATATCACCATAGGCGTAGCGTGACCAGAAATTTGGAGGAGGGGGGGGTGCACAAATAAGTGTAAACTTATTTTTTCTTGGGGAGGGGGATTTTTGGAAATAGTTTCTCCCAAAATGCTCCTGTTCATTTACCATTAGTGCCGTAACTTAAGTTTCTTACGTGCCTGATATATCCAAAACTACGACGTGTGGGAGGCTTGCGTTGATTCATCCTAATGAGGATGAAAAAAATATGCCTTTCAGCACCTCATGCAGTTATCTGATGATGAAAACCATCATCAGATGACTGCATGCTATTGTGCATGGAATGACTGCTGGAAGCAGTAATAAAACTGCTCACTACTTCGAAGCGTTGTTCCTTTGGCTGTATGTCACACTTTATAATATTTAAAAGGCGAACAACTAGTTTCTTCTTCGACTTTTTAAGTTGGGGGCACCCCTGTGCTCCCCCAACGCTATACCGATGTATATTACCATTTATTTATAATTTTTCCCAGTGATAGAAGGGGCCAGAAAGTTTTCTTACATTCTTCTAAACTTATATATGTATTTATGCCCTATGAAAGTATTTTCACGGGGTTACTGTACTAAAATATGGGTAGAGGAAAATAATTTTTAAGTAATTATAATTTATAGAAATAATATTGTACTCAAAAGTCAATTATGTTCAGTTACAGATAGAATAATTTTTAAGTATATGTATTAAGATAATACAACATAGTTTGTCACAAGTACTTATTTTTACAAGCCGACCATGGTTTCGCTGGGTATTGACCTAGCTTCATCAGGACGAATGGCACGTAAATATTTAAATTGTATATGACATCATAAATGGTGTTTACAGTCACGTGTTTTGGTTAGATGCTTCCACGCGCTTGATAGTGTAACGTACCAGGAGATGTGACGTACCTGCCCGAAGGACGCACACGATATAAAGGCAGATAGGAATCAGAATTAAAAAAAAACGTCCGCGTAGCTCAATTGGTAGAGTGACTTATTCCGGAATGAGTGGATCCTGGTTCGAATCCTGGCGTGAACAGAAATGACGGAGAAATTTACTTCGTTATAATAGAAATGGGGTGGATGCCATGTCATTAACAAGTTGCGAAGACTTCTGATATATATATGGAAAGCTTCCGAAATATCAAGTTTGGTGGTTGAATCTGGCTTGTCAATTAGTATTGCTTCTTCAAAAAGAAATTTATAGTCCTTTCGTAACAGTGTTTAGCCATCGATGACTTCTTTAGGTCACAATTCCCCATCGATGACTTCTTTAGGTCACAATTCCGAATGTAGGTCTTGAGCTCCTTCAATCGAAAACGCAAGGCTCTACGGGTCTGTCCTATATACGAAGCGCCACATTCACATGTAATTTGATAAATTCCCCACGAATTTTAGTCTTCAACATAGTCCTTTGATCCTAAAAATCTCATTTTGTTTATGGGTTTAAAAATCACCTTAAAATGAAAGGTTTTGAGAATTTTTGAAATTTTGAAGGCAATGTCACGGGAAAATGGAATAATGGCAAAATTCTCTCGCAATGGGCGTATCACAGGAGTTAACGTGGAGAAAGGCTTCGGTTTCCGGAATTTTTTTAGAGCCTTGTCTATAAGGGAAGAGCCTTGTCTCGCTGTATTGCAACATGTTTAAGGAAATAAAGTTATTTTTCCAAACTGTCTTTATCTGAACATACAGTATATGTATCGCGCGATATACGCAACTGTAAAAGGCGCTGAGTTTTTGTTGCCAATAGTGATTGGACTTGGCATGTGAAGGTGAGAAAACAGCGAAAGGATTCCAATAAATTGTGGTTGCGAGAGATCCATTTGAGCGAGTTACCTGTACGTCAAGGAATGGTAGGCATCCGTTATTTTCAGTTTCGTAGCTGAATTGAATCTGAGGATCAATGGAATTTATAAGTTTGACTAATTCCGGAATTTCAAAATGTTTTCCCTTCGATAGAACGATATCGTCTACATATCGTATCCATAAGTCAAATTTCAGGATTTTGAAAAGTTTTTCTTCAAATCGACGCATGTAGATTTCACATAAATACTTGTGGCAAACTACGTTGTATTATCTTAATATACATATATATATATATATATATATATACTGTATAATCGTCACAAGACTGTAGTCTTTGAGATCAATAATTTTTAGGTAGTTTAAATCAACGGGATTAATATTTCGTTTACTTTTAATTTTTGTTTATTTTTTATTCAAATATAGGAGGGAGCAGATGTTTAATTTGCTTTCTCTCTTCTGACGCTCATGTCATATAATTATGATTCTCAAGTGCCAATAACTGATTTTTTTTTTCAATATGTTTCGTAACGTTGGCTACTGTAAATGTAAAGAGCGTGTAATTTAGTTGCATACCAGAATAGTCACAAAAACAAGGCGAGAACACTAATTTAATTTTGCAATGTTCTTTTAGCTTTTCTCTCTCAGTGTGTGGAGGTGAAAAAATAAAAGTAACTAAAGTCTTTTGGTTTAGAGGAACCCAAACTTCACGACACCAGTTTTCGTGATCTGCTTTTTAGTCATAGCAGACATATAAATGATGCACCGATTTATGGGTCTGCCATTACTAAAATATTGATTTTTTAGGATTAGGTACATGCAAAAATTATGTGCTTTGTTTTACTTTACAGTTTAAGTTTGTAAAGGGTGAAATATTTGGGTAGGAAAAAACACTGTAAGTACGCGTTTCTGAAATTTAAAAATTGCATCGAACAAATTCAGTTCAATGCTGTCGATCATTTTTAGCGTTGTTTTAACATTTGAAGTCTAAATTTACCTTCTATTTTTTTCCACTCACATTTTATGTTTCTTCACTGTTGAAAATTTTGTGGTTGATTGTACCAAAAAGTGGTGCTACAACAGCTGCACCACTTTCTGAGAAACCATACACCGTTGTGTTGTGCAAGCAAAACTAACAACATGGTGCAAACTTTCACCATAATGTGGTGCAACTTTGTACCATAAAGAGATGGAAAGTTGCACTATGTTGTTGGGTTTTGTTTGCACCACATAATCGTGTATCTTTTCTCAGAAAGCGATGCAGCTGGTGTAGCACCACATTTTGGTGCAAGCTACCACAAATTTCTTTTTAACAATGTTATTTATTATTTGCGTTCAGTTACACTCTTTAAAGTGGCAATTACTGAAAATTGCGATTCACATTGACAGGATATTATAACGAAAACTGATGCTGTCAAGTCTGAGAATTGCTTGAGTTTTTGAGGTTTAGGCTTATCTTGGCTTTCCACTCGTATTTCTAATATGTTTAATGTTTGTGATTCATTTGTGTTCGGCTTCACTCATTAAAGTGGCAACTGCTAAAATCCTTGATTCATACGAATACAGGGGCAGGGCCATACTTAAGCGGTGTGGGTGGGGATCAAGCCCTCAATAAAATGATTTTAGAATATTCAGAGCGGGATGAATTTTAAATAAAAGAGAAAAAATTATTTTACAAAGAGGAATTCGATTTCATGCTATAGATTTAAAATATGCATGTAGACTTATAACTTTGACAGCATAATAATAAGCAGATGCAATATTTTGTTTCATATTTTATGCAAAATGTATTTTAATTTTAAGCGAAAATGTGATAACTGATAACTGGTAGTTGCTATTAAATTATGTTGGAATGCCTTTGAAACATAATACAGGTAATGTAAAATCCTAAAACATAGAGAATATAATTTATTCCGCACAAATTTAAAACTATATATACATGTGTGTGTGTGCATGGTGATCTATGTGGTCTGTGTGTGGACTATGCACTGTAAGCACGTATTCTCCCAGCCCCGAAATCAAATTCTATGTATAGGTCTGCACGGATTGTATGTTATAATGAAAACCAGAATATTAATAGCTTATCCTGTTAAGTTTTAAAGCATTACTTGAATGTTGAAGGTCTGTAGACTTTATCTTTGAGTTTTTCACCCATATTTAATATTTGCAATTCATCTGTGTTGGTTAATCTTTGAGTTTTTCACCCATTTTTGTTTTGTTTTGATTGGAGGTTTAACGACCACCGTGGGCTATAAGCAGTCGCCCGTCCTTAATTTCGGACCACTGGTTCCAGGGAAGGAAGAGAGCCAGTACCGTAAGACAAACACAACATCCATGCCTCACCGGGATTCGAACCCGGACCCATCACGGACGATTGATCAGAAGCTATCGTTTCACCCATTTTTAATGTTTGATATTCATCTGCGTTCGGTAAATCTTTGAGTTTTTCACACATTTTTAATCATCTGTGTTCAGCTAATCTTTGAGTTTTTCACCCATTTTTAATATTTGCAGTTCATCTGTGTTCGATTAATCTTTGAGTTTTTCACCCGTTTTTAATATTTGCAATTCATCTGTGATCGGTTAATCTTTGAGTTTTTCACCCATTTTTAATGTTTGCAATTCATCTGCGTTCGGTTTATCCTTGTTTTTGTTTTTTTACCCATATGTTTGCAATTCATCATTGTTCAGTTTTATTCTTCAAAACGAAAACCCAAATTCACACGGATAGAGATGTTACAATGAATAATAGTTTACCCTGTCAAATCTTTGAACACTGCTTAAATGTTAGATGTTTAGATCTTGAGTTTTTCTTTTACCCATATTTAATATTTGTAATTCTTTTGTGTCCAGATTATTCTTTAAAGTAGCAACTGTTGAAAACCCTAATTCACACGAATAGGATGTTATCCTGAAAACTAGCATTTTGTTAGTTAATCATGTTAAACGTTAGAGCGTTGCTCCTGTGTTTGAATTCTTTATCTTTGAGTTTTCCATTAACATTTCACGTTTCTTGCACTGTTAAAAAATTTGTAGTAGGTTGCACCAAAAAGTGGTGCTGCACCAGCTGCACCATTGGGGCGAAAGTAAACCACTGCGTGATGCATGCATAAACATGGTGCAATGGGCGCACCTTCGCACCATTCAGGTTGGATACCACACCATAGTACATAATTGCATCATGTTTTTGCGTATTTCACGCATCACCCTTTGCCCCAAAAGTGGTACATCGGGTGTAGCATCACGTTTTGGTGCAACCTACTCCAAAAGTTTTGACAATGCATTTATTTATTTGTGTTCCGTTTATTTTTTGAAGTGGCAACTAACACAAACCTTGATTCAATCTGATAGAATATTACAATAAAATGTAGAATTTTAATAGTTTATTCTGCGAAACTTTTGTTCCCTGCTTGCATAACGACCCAAAATTCACGACAAAAATCTTCCAGGAATTTCATTTTCCAGGGGAATACCACAGTGGATGAATTGGGTGTGTGCAAAAGTTCTACCCGTTTTTGTAATAGATGCAAATTGCGATCAGAGTAGTTACGTCACAGATGACGCTACCATGACGAATTTTCGGCCAATAAAGCGTGGAGCAGTAGAGCATATAGAAACACTAGGCTTGTCCGAGTATGTAATTCGTAACGGAAATCACGGGCTGTGTAAGATGGCATGCAATAAGGAGCGCATTAGACATTGTTTACTGTTGGAGTTCGATAAAGGCAGTGCTGTAGCCGCAACAACTGTCAAGTGTGTGGGGAGGATGCAGTTAATGATAGCACATGTCACAGTTGGTTTCGGAAATTCCGGGACGGAGACAGAAGCTGTAAAAATCAACCACGTCCTGGACGTTCATCCGTGGTTTCTGACGAGGATGTGGACCAAGCCATAACAAATAACCCACATCCAGCCGTTCAGGAATTAGCGGAAACGTTGTCGGTACACAGAACAACAGTCGAAAGACCGATGCATGCGCTTTGGCTCATCACCAAGTTCGATAACTGGGTTCCACATCAGCTTTCTGCAAAGCAACGAGAGGAGAGAATCCGTAACTGCGTTTCTTTGTTTTTTCGTTACAGAAATGAACCGTTTTGGGGACAAATCGTAACGGGTGATGAGAAATGGATACTGTTCTGTAATGTAAAGCGTCGACGGACTGTGTGCCAAAGTGCGAAGCTTGCTCCATCGACCTCAAATGGAGGACTGCATCCCAAAAAGGTTTTGTTGAGTGTTTGGTATGATGTCTAGGGAATAATCCACTGGGAGATGTTGGCACCTAACCGAACCATAAATGCTGACATCTACCGCCAACAGTTGGACAGATTGCGAGAACAACTGACATCGAAGCGGCCAGCACTCGTCAATCGCAAAGGCGCGATTCTTCATCATGATAACGCTAGACTTCACGCTGCTTTAATCACTCGGTAAAAATTACTGGACTTTGGTTGGGGATGGCAAGAGGTCATATAGAATGATGTGAAATCCTAGGTACGTTATGTGTTGTGTTCTCTCCTCCTTTCTCTGTAGCCTACAAAAACAGGTAGAACTTATGCCCACACACACCCAATATATAGTGATGAAGTGCTGGTCTTCCGGATAACTTTCTTTTCACTTTATCACTGAAATATTATTTTCATCATTCTTTTTCGTATGATAGATAAAAAAAATAACCATGGTCACCGTAAGATTTCAGTAGAGAGAAACTACTCGAAGTGCGTATTGTTGTGCAGCCACCAATCCGTGATTTATTAAAATAATTTTCTGCAAATTCCGTGGTAAATTTATTTTTATTTATTTAATTATTTTCTAAAAATACGTATTCTATTCTAGAATACGTATTATAGAGAACTTTGTGCCGTTGTTTTAAGCAGCCGGCGGCTGGCGTGAACTTGACGTTTACAGCAGAGAATTCACTTCTGGAACTTTGAAAAAGCTTTGAAACATTGCTTTAGTATTCTAAGTAAGGAATCTGTGGATTATAAAAACTAAAACACCTGATGTGTTGAAATTTCTTCTGTTTTTAGCACGTCTTTTGTAAAAAAGAACGCGTTTGTGTTAACGGTTTGTCCGTCCGTCTGTGGATACTATATATCTGCAACTAATAGCCCGATTTAAAAAATTCTTCTTACATTGGGAAGCTTGAAATGTGCAAATGACGATCCTTGCCTTCGTATTTTTTTTTCCGATGCAAAACTTCGCCGCTAGAGGGCGTAAATGCAAATGATATCGAATTCAAAATAAATTTTATTGTATATATTTGCTTCTGAATATCCGATTGAAAAAATTCTTTCTTCCATTCAATGTCGCTTATAACGAAGGCTATTTTAGGCACAATTTCGTTTTTCAAGTAATGCATAGTTTTCCCGCAAGGGGGCGTAAAAGTAAATTATGTTCTTCCGATATCTCTGCTTCTAAACAACCGATTTGAAGAATTCTTCCTGCATCGGAAAGAGTTCCTCATGAGAAATGTTTTGTATATAATTACTAATTTTTGGTAAGGAATGGTTTTGCCACCAAGGGGACGTAAGGGTTTATTTCTGCATCTCACGTACTTGCAGCAAAATCTAAGCTTCTGAAAACTCGATTGAAAAAATTCTTTCGTTCACTGATGTAACTCACTTCGTAAAAGCTTTTGAAAATACCTCTTGCTTGAAATAGCGCATATTTTTGCCGCTAAAGGACGTCGACATTAGTTTTGTTGATATCTCTGTTTCTAAGATCTGAAAAATTCTTTCTTTGTTGGAGAGCGTTTCACGCGCAAAATATTTCCGTATAGTTTCAAAATTTGCAGGTATGGTATAGATTTTCTGCTAGGGGCTTAAGGATAAATTGCGTTTCCCCCGATATCTCTGGATCTGAAACTCCGATCTGAAATTTTTTTTTCTGCAACTGATGCCGCTCCTGATGGGAAATGTTTTGCATATAATTTCTTATTTTTTAAAAAGAATGGTTTGGCAACCAGAGGATGTAAGCGGTTATTTCCGCTTCTGATATATTTGGAGCAAACTCTGAGTTTCTGAAAACCCAACTGAAAAAATCCATCCGTGGGCCGGTACCGCTCCCCTCGGAAAACTTTTTCAGAATACTATCATGTTAAAATAACACACAGTTTTTCCACCAGGAGGCATAGGTGTATATGATATTTTTGTCGATATCTCTGCTTCAAAGAGTACTATTTCAAAAAGTCATTCTTCGTTGGAGAGCGTTTCCGCTGAGAATTGTTTTTCTCATAATTTAATGTTTTTCTTAGCACATACGTTTGCCAGTAGAGGGTGTAAGTTCACGTTTCCGTTTTGTGCAATATCTGCGAGACTAAAAACCCGATTGAAAAAATCCTTTTTGAGTCAGGCACTACTGACTATGAAAACCCTTCGTGTGTGTTGTCTTCCCAAAATAATGCCCAATTTCGCCGTTAGGGGCGCCAATGTTTAATCTGTTTTTCTCAATATCTCTACTTCAACATGTGTCATTTAAAAATTTATTTCAACACCGGATGCCATTTACCTTATGAAACACTTTATGCTAGTATTTGAGGAGTTTTATGGTTCACACTTTTGTCGCTAGGTGGTATTTGTGTACTTCTGTTTGCAGCTGTACACAAATACCACCTTTTGCCGCTAAAGGACGTCGACATTCTATATATACTTCTGTTTTTTATAGTGATGCCAATTTTGATGGGGGGGAGGGGGGAATTGACTAGTCCCTTTAATATTAGGAGCGCCAGATATAGCGTTCCCTCGTATGAACAATTTAAGATTTTGGTTATTGCCTCCATCGTTGTTTTTGCTTGTGCTGTCTTCTATAACTGAGAGAGGAGTAGGGGCTGACTATGAAAACATTTCGTGTGTGTTTTCTTCCCAAAATAATGCCCAATTTCGCCGTTAGGAGCGCCAATGTTTAATCTGTTTTTCTCAGTATCTCTATTTCAACATGTGTCATTTAAAAATTTATTTCAGCACCGGATGCCATTTACCTTATGAAACACTTTATGCTAGTATTTGAGGAGTTTTATGGTTCACACTTTTGTCGCTAGGTGGTATTTGTGTACTTCTGTTTGCAGCTGTATCTCCGCTTCTAAAAACTATACCGAGCAATTCCTTTTTTACTATACGCCGTTCGTTTCAATAGAGATGTGGAGTATTATCCTCTTTAAATAATGCACAGATTTCATGCTAGGGGACGTAAAGGTCAAAACCTTTTTCTCGCTATCTCTGCTTCTGGGAGAGTATTTGAAAAGTTCCTTTTCCTTAGCATAGCTTTTCCCATGAAGACTATTTTTCACCTATTTTCACCTTTCCCATTATGTAATATTATTCCGCTAGAAGGCCTAGAATTCTATCATGTTTCATTCTATATATACATTTTTTATAAAATCTTTTTGTCTCCGATACGTTCCTTTTGCTGTGAGAAGCTTTTAGTGCGGCATTTGTTAAGTTTCACGACGTACTTTTTAGCCGTTGTTGTAAGTAAGTAGCTGTTTCTATTTCCGGATGTTTTATCGATTGTAGAAATCCGTTTTTTTTTGGGTTTTTTTTTCTAACAGGTTAAATCCGTTTTTTTTTCTAACAGGTTGCATTTTTTTCTAACTTTGAATAACTTTGATAAACTTAATTTGCGTCAGGAGGGATTCAAAAGACGTGCTCATTACAACCAAAAATTTGGTGTCATCTTTCTCGTTTTTTCCTAATTTTAAAAAGTGTGTATACACTCATCCTATGGAGGAAATTTTGGAATCTGAATTCCAAACACACAGCAAATCAGAAAACTCTTACTAGTATTTTTTGATTAGAAACATCGCATTGTTGCGAAAATTTCAAGATATTTAACGCTAAAGATATCTTGAAATTAAAAAAAGTTTAGTAGTATTTAAAAAAAGCTTACTAGTATTTTTAAAAGAAATTACTAGTATTTTAAATTACTAGTACATTAAAAAAGCTTACCAGTATTTAAAAAAAATTCAAGATATTTAACACTAAAGATATCTTGAAATTAAAAAAGCTTACTAGTATAATTAAAAAAAGCTTACTTGTATTTTTTTATTAGAAACATCGCATTGTTGCGAAAATTTCAAGATATTTAACACTAAAGATGAAAACTGTGTGCGCTGTTAGTATTTTTATTTTCTCAGGAAACGCCAAAGCATTTCAAACATAGCGTCTTTCCTGTTGTGTTCAAAAATTACTAGTATTTTAAATTACTAGTACATTATATTTTAATTACTAGTATATTACTAGTATTTTAAATTCCTGTTGTGTTAAAAAATTACTAGTATATTAAAATAATTTAAATTACTAGTATATTAAAATAATTTAAGTTACTAGTATATTAAAATAATTTAAATTACTAGTATATTAAAAAGCTTACTAGTGTTTTTAACAAAAATTTCAAGATATTTAACACTAAAGATATCTTGAAATTAAAAAAGCTTACTAGTATAATTAAAAAAAAAAGCTGCGAAAATTTCAAGATATTTAACACTAAAGATGAAAACTGCGTGTGCTGTTAGTATTTTTATTTTCTCAGGAAACGCCAAAGTATTTCAAACATAGCGTCTTTCCTGTTGTGTTAAAAAATTACTAGTATTTTAAATTACTAGTATATTATATTTTAATTACTAGTATATTACTAGTATTTTAAATTCATGTTGTGTTTAAAAATTACTAGTATTTTAAATTACTAGTATATTAAAAAAAATTAAATTACTAGTATATTAAAAATTTTTAAATTACTAGTATATTAAAAAATTTTAAATTACTAGTATATTAAAAATGCTTACTAGTATTTAAAAAAAATCAAGATATTTAACACTAAATATACCTTGCAATTAAAAAAGCTTACTAGTATAATTAAAAAAAGAGCTTACTAGTATAATTAAAAAAAGAGCTTACTAGTATTTTTTATTAGAAACATCGCATTGTTGCAAAAATTTCAAGATATTTAACACTAAAAATGAAAATTGCGTACGCTGTTAGTATTTTTATTTTCTCAGGAAACACCAAAGCATTTCAAACATCACGTCTTTCCTGCTGTGTTCAAAAGCGAAGAGTGAGGCTTCAAGAATGTCACAGACTAAGATATTTACAGTGTTGGTAAATTCCAGCGACAGCTACGGGTGGTCTCCAGCCCGATAGGTAAATTGTGGCTATACTTTAAGGGAAGGGTCGACGATAGCGGCTTAGGATTTACCAGCAACTGCATAGGTTAATTGCTGCTAAAGCTAACGGGAAAGGAAGACGACACAAACCATAACAGCATACATCTTTATAGTAATGAAAATCAACTAATACAGTAGAACCCGGATATAACGAAGCTGAACGGAGGCTGAAGAAATTTCGTTATAAGCAAACTTCGTAATACCCCCCCTCTTTCCAAATTAAGTTAAAACGTTCGATTTCACAATTAACAGCCTATTTTCTTAAGAGAAAATGAATAAAGAACTGTGCAACATACTTAATAAACAGAAACTTGCAAAGGAATCAGATGGAATTTTTAACTTGCAAGCAGGGCTGTACGGTACGTACGTAGTACATATCGTACTACGTACAATACGCATTTTAAAACTATACGCACTACAACTGTACGTTGGAACAAAAGTACTTGTCGATGGTCGCCTGTTTTCGGCTTCCTACAACGGCAACAGTTAATTGTTTTTCAACTTCATCCAGTGTTGCAGTGCACATATTTTTCGACGTCAAGTAAATGTGCAAAGTCTCAAGGCTTTGCGTAACAACTTGATTGGAAATCGTACAGTTATTTTACTTCTGTCTCCATGTCTTCCTCATCGGACTCTTCCGAAGGGGAATGTTTTACACTTTCGACGATTGCTTGGTCTGTGTTGGTCGGTCCAGTTGCTTTCAAGATCGCAGTCAACCTGCAGATAATCTCTCAATAGTACATCTGAAAGGATAACTCCCATTTCATTCAGATGGTCCCAAATTTCGGCTTCTGTTTCTACAGCGACCACATGAGCAGCATAATCACTTTCGATGGGACCCCTCCACGTTTCAAACAGTTTCTGATTGTTTCTGAAGACACATCACTCCAGGCATCTCTTCGTCACATGCCATTCTGATATCAATAATGGTTGGTTTTGGGTTTCTAAGTTTATAAAAACCTAAGGGGATTGTATTGCTTAAAGATGTGCGATTTTGACAGCAATGATCTTTTTTTCTGCAAACCACAAAATGTTGGATTGGAAATTTACAACCCAGATGTAAACTTATGCCTTTATTCTTCTCTCAGATAAAGTTCGTTATAAGCTCGGTTTGCGACAAAAATGTCATTCGTAATATGCGATATAAATTAACATTACGTTGCCGTGCAAAATCAAGGGAGCTGATAAAAATTCGTTATGTACCGAACTTCGCTTTATGCGAGCTCGTTTTATCCGGATTCTACTGTACTTCCAAGTTAAATATCTGCTTATATGGTTGCTATAAGAGGAATAAAATAAAAACTTTTGTTTTACCAATACTGAAGAGAGAAAG
The DNA here is from genome assembly GCA_039090855.1 of Macrothele yani. Taxonomy (NCBI): domain Eukaryota; kingdom Metazoa; phylum Arthropoda; class Arachnida; order Araneae; family Macrothelidae; genus Macrothele; species Macrothele yani. The sequence goes on along the minus strand of CM076997.1, from coordinate 113,205,277 downwards.
ATGAAATAATGCTGTCATCACATACACAAAACATGAATATGTATATTTTATTCTGTTTTTTTCAGGAAAGCAGAATACAGATAACTTCATTTCACCACAGCTTACCGAAAAATTAATATTTTGAAAAATATGCAAATTTCGCCGATTCTAGTCTGGTTATACGTCCTCCTCTATAATCGTTTATTTTCTTAGACAACATTTCTTGGCAATTTTGGCATGGCAATTTTGGATTTCCTTTTCCTATAGTGACATCACCTGAGCATTGGATTTTAATATATGTTTGAGTTCGAAAAAGTGTCGGAGCTTCTATAAAGTTGCATAAGCTTGGATGGGGATGATAAAAGTGAGTATTAAACTGAGCATGAAAAGAATCGTATGCATTTGGCGTGTGTTGATGCATGGCATTCAGCATTTTTTAGCACAAGAAATACCTTTTTCTGTCAAGATCTCTAAAGTGCCAAAATTTTCTTCCACAGCATGCATTTATTATCTTTGATAGACGTTCAGAAATATCGTCTTCAGCTTTTCGCCCAATTTTCTTGTGGGGTTGCAATGACCTAGAACGTCTAAAAATCAAACGGGATTATCAAACAGAAAGCATCGCTCTTTCCACGTTTATAAGTGAAAAATTCTCATCGGCCGCCACCGGGAATCGAACCCAGGGTCTTCCAGCTACGCGCCGGACATGCTACCACTGCACCACAGCGGTCTCGAATTCCCCCAGACTCACATACGAGTAACTGCCAAACCACATGGTAGGTTGCTTCTGGGAGCCCCGCACAATGCTGGGGATTCACCAAAGATGGTAAGCAGCAACAGAACAAATAACTAGGAGGCGAATGAATAATAAATACACACAACTGATGTGGATTAGGAACATCTAATAGAAATCATCGCTCTTTCCACGTTTATAAGTGAGTCACGGAAACATTCTCATCGGCCGCCACCGGGAATGATTTAGGCCGATGAGAATTTGTCCGTGACTCACTTATAAACGTGGAAAGAGCGATGATTTATTAGCGGCAGCATTATGTACTGAATGTACTAAACTTGTCAAAAATTATGTACCAAAACCTTATCAAAAGCATGTCTCGAAGGTTCAGTGCATGCATTAAGGCCAAAGGTGGACTGACACCGTACTAATGTAGGTCAATAAATGCAATATTGTGTTTCTCTTCTAGGTGTCCGGTGACTTTTGTCAATATAGTGTATATGCAAGTACACTGGTGTGCAAAAATTAAGGACGAAGAGGAGAAATTAGCATAACAGCGGAACGAGCAAGCAGAACGGACCGAAAGACCACTTAGGAGATAGACTAGGGTCCGGTACGGTAGGGCATGCGCATATATGCAGCATGACGTAAATGGGGGAGGGTCGGAAGGGTATAAAGCACACAGGGCGGTGTACGCTCAGCAATTCGGTGAAAGCTATTGCACGGTGTACATCGGTTTGAACGACGTCGAGTTGCTGTCACCGTGTGATATGGCCAACAGGAAATCCAGTAGACGACATCTGGATTATTTTACCCGAGGTCGCGTCATTGTGAAGTTGGAAGAAGGTTGAAGTGTGACTAGTGTGGCCGAGTAGTTCTGGATCCTTCATAGCATCGTTTCACGAGCTTGGAGAGCATTTCAAACGACAGGAACAGCTGTCCGAGAGTTTAGCAGTGGTCGTCCACGAGCAACCACGGCGGCGGACGACCGGTATATTATCCTACAGGCGAGAAGAGACAGACAGCAGACAGTGGGAGAAATCGCAAGGCACATGCAACAGACAACTGGACGTCCGTTATCGCGTTTTACCGTGGCCAGGAGGCTGCACAAAGGTGGTCTATTTGTACGACAACCAGTACGGTGTGTGCCATTAACGCCTGCTCATCGGAGACGGCGGTTTCTGTGGTGCCAGGAACATAAGAACTGGACACATCAGCAATGGGGTCGAGTTCTATTTAAGGATGATAGCCGATTTAGTCTGACGAGCGATTCTGGACGTATACACATCTGGAGAGAGCAGGGAACACGCAATCACACCTCCAACATCATCAAAAAGGACCGGTTTGGAGGTGGCGGAGTTCTCGTTTGGGGCGGTATCATGCTTGGTAGCTGTATTGACCTCCACATCTTCCAAGGAGGTTCAGTCACTGGTGTCCGCTATTGTACCGAGGCTCTCCTGCCTCACGTGCGTCTGCTTAGAGGTGCTGTGGGTCCTGAGATCCTCTTCATGGACGACAACGCTACACCTCATCGTACAGTGACTGTCGCAGAGCTATTGGAGAGTGAAGATATTCAACGCATGGATTGGCCCGCAAGGTCCCCAGACCTAAATCCAATCGAACACGTGTGGGACCTTCTCGGCAGACGCTTGGCAGCACGTCACCCGCCGCCAGCAACGATTCCGCAGCTGCGATTGGCGCTACAAGAGGAATGGGTCGGGTTGCCTCAACAGCTTCATGAGAACCTCGTCCTCAGCATGGACAGACGTTGTAAATCCTGGAACGCAGTCAGGGGTGATCATATCCCCACCTAAAGACTGGATTTTTCTTGGCAGTCGCCTGTTACATGGACGTTTCTGTCTTCTGTCCAGTTGTGCTCGAAGCTACCTTTTCAATAAAGTGCCTTTGTATATTTTGGATTCCTTGTTTGGACGGTTTTGCTCACTTCTCCCATATTCTTACATCTTGGGGATCTTATGGTATGATTTGATTCGATGTGGAGCACTTCTGCACGACGTTACATTCGAAAAACCGTCTCGTCGTTAATTTTTGCATGCCAGTGTATATACTGTAGTATTTGATTGCAAAGGTTTGTTGGCGCCCCCGCATTCCAGCTGGAGTCGATAATGCTTTGGCCGATCTTCTGAGCGCCAGACTACTTCTTTTTTCAGGACTGCACCACTGCTTTTGGGAATGGCATTATCATCATCAACCATTATCAACCACTGCTGGATGAAGGTCTCCCGAAGTCCCTTCCACAAATCTCTGTCTTCAGCAATTTTCTTCCATGTCATTTCGGCATGCATTTGAATTTCATCCATCCATTTCCGAAGTGGCCTTCTTTTAGGCATTTTCCTGTCCCTTTATATCCAGTTTAGTTTTTCAGTTGTCCAACATTGGTCAGTTTTTCTAGCAATATGTCAAGCATGTTGCCACTTAACAGTCTTTACTTTGACTATGATGTCATCAACTCATGTCACTCTCCTGATCCATGAGTTCCTTTTCCCATCTTTTTTGGTTGCAGCATGCATATCTGCATGCTCCTTTGAATTGTTCACAGCCTTTGTGTCACTGATTTAGTTAAGTTTCACGTCTTTTATCCATAAGCTAATACTGGAACGATGCAGTAATTATGCACTTTTCTTTTAAGACATAATGTTAAATTGCTCTTGAAGATTGTACTATTTCTGCCAAATGCACTGCAGCGAAGTTTTATACGCCGTCAAGTGAAAGAAACAAAGCTGTCAGATATAAGAAACAAAGCCGTAAAGGGAAAAAAGAAATGGCGAAAAGGATTTTTTTTTTAATTTGTGTTCACATTTATCTTCTTTTCTTAATTTTTTGATGAGTTTCAAAACGGAATTGCTTTTCATTAGGTGCAAAAAAAAAAAAAAAAAAAAAAGAAAAGAAATATCTATTTAAATATTTTAGTTTCCAAGACGTGCTGCGATCTCTTTCCAACTCTGGCAAATTGAGATGTGTGAAATATCCGCAAGTATTTTACGCAGAATATTAGTTTACTAGATTCAGTAGTATAACATATTTTGCAAATTCATATTGCTTACAGCGGTAACTTCGTTAAATTAGTTATTGATGTACTAGCAAGTTGTTGTGTCCGGTTTGTTGCATACGCAGATAGGTGGTTGTACTTTTGTGAATGCTATCTATTATTTGTTAATTTATTTATAATAATTGTGTGCTATTGAGGCTCAAATAAAAAGTTCATTCAGTTTTTGGTAGCAAATGGTTCTGTTTAGCACACAATGGAATTGATTTCTTTCTATGAACTAATATTTTTGTACTTTAATTTATCGGAATATTTCAAGTTCGTATCTGAACTTTTTAGCGAGAATGATATCATCTTTGCAAACTACTATTACACTTCAGTCAACCCATGATATAACCCCATCGTTTGTTACATTGCATTGTGGCATTACATCAGACGAGGCGTTATACCAAATTTGCCAATTATTTTTTAGTCACCCAAATTCTGTTAATGATGGTTCTTCGAAAATCAGAATTAGCATTAACTTCATAATATATTAATTAGAAAAAAAAATGCAGTTATGTGTTGTGTACTTAGTTCGCTCTGTGATTTAAAATGTCCATTCTCATCCTGGAAACTTCTGGTATGACCTGAATGTAGAAATTTACTTTGTATAGTAGAAAGTTACGATTTTAATTATTATCAGGAAGTGAATAAAAATCATGTTACGATACTAAAATGTTCACTACCCTACAAAATTTAACTTTTCGACTGGGGTTTACATTACTTCACAGTGATCTAGATTAATTTTGCTATGCTCATTTAAAAAATAAAATTTATTTTTCTCCGTCACGTACGGATTTTTCGCAATCGCGAAAACAAAATCATAAATGTGCTGTATATACATATATCATCATCATCATCATAATCATCATTGTAAACATTATCAATCCACTGCTGGACGAAGGTCTCCCCAAGTTTCCTCCACAACGGTCCGTCTTGTGCTAGTCTCCTCCATGTCACTCCCGCATACTTTCGAATTTCATCCACCCATCTCCCATGTGGTCTTCTTCTGGGTCTTTTCCTGTCCCTTGGAATCCAATCTAAAATTTCGACTGTCCATCGATGGTCTGTCTTTCTGGCAGTATGTCCAGCCCATTGCCATTTCAGGGATTTAACTCTAATCATTATGTCTTCCACTCCTGTCATTTTTCGGATCCACGAGTTCCTCTTCTTATCTCTCCTGGTTACACTAAGCATGCACCTCTCCGTGCTGCTTTGAGTTGTCTGCAGCCTTTGTATGTCTCTTTTAGTTAAGGTCCACGTCTCTGCACCATACGTAAGCACTGGAAGGATGCATTGATCAAACACTTTGCTTTTAAGGCATAATGGCATATTGCTCTTGAAAATTATGCTGTTTCTTCCAAAAGCTCTCCAGGCAAGTTTTGTACGCCGATTAATTTCTTCATCAATGTGACCCTCACTTGATATCTGCTGTCCCAGATAAACGTACGTGTCTGTTATCTCCAGCTTTTCTCCATCAATCGATAAATCTTCATTTCTTGTAAAAGCATTGAACATCACTTTTGTCTTCTGAAAGTTCATTTGTAATCCCACTTCTTTACTCTTGTCAGCAAGTTCCTGGATCATACTCTTGCGCTGTGATGGGGTAGTTGCAAAAATGACTACGTCATCAGCAAAACGAAGGTGGGTTAGATAATCTCCATTAACCTTCATCCCTTTGTTTTCCCAGTTCAGTGATTGAAAGACATTTTCCAATGTGGCATTAAAGAGCTTCGGAGATATGGTGTCACCTTGTCTCACTCCCTTTCCAATTTTTATTTGTGTTGTATTTTCAAACAGCCGAATCTTTGCACTTGCATCTTCATAGATGTTATTATTAATATTAATGTATGCATCTTCAATACCGCAGGATTTCAGAGCCATTGTAACTGCTGATGTTTTCACCGAATCAAAGGCTTTTTCATAATCGATAAAAGCCATGCACAATGGAAGTTCATATTCCTTCGCTCTTTCAATTAGTTCTCTCAGTACGTGGATATGATCTATTGTGCTGTAGCCACTCCTGAATCCAGCTTGTTGTCTCGATTGAGCCATGTCCAGTGTTACCTACAAACGGTGTGAAAGAACTTTAGTGAAGATTTTATAAACCACTGATAGAAGGCTGATAGGTGTGTAGTTCCTGAGATCCTCAGTGTCCCCTTTTTTATATAGCAGGATCATTGTAGCGTTGTTCCAATCCTCAGGAATCTTCCCTTCATTAAGGCATCAAGTGAAAATTTGGGCGAGTACTGTTTCGATTTCTCCACTTGCAGCTTGTATGATGTCTACAGTAATTCCATCTTCTCCTGGAGCTTTTCCCCGCTTCATGTTCTTGATTGCACGTGCAACTTCTGCTGGGAGGACTGGAAGAACTCTGGTACTGGTACCTTTCATGATGTCTTAAGTACATGTATCATCCCTTTCATATAATTTGGAGTAGAAATCTTTCACTCTTGTCAAAATTTCGCCTCTGTTTCTTGTTACAGAACCATCTCTTTTTCTCAGCGCCATAATCTGTTTTCTTCCCTTACTGAGATGTCCCTTTGCTATCTTTAGGCTTTGGTTGTTTTCAATTGCTTTCCTCACTATTTCACAGTTGAATTTCCTTACGTCTTCAGTGATACTTTTTCGTACTGTCTTGCATAGCTCTATATATTCCACTTTGGAAGTCACATCTTCTTTAGTTGTCCTCATCTCTCTTTTTTTGCATCAACATTTTCGTTTTTCCTGATAATTTGTTCACATGCACCTTGCTTGATCTTAGACCCAGCTAATTTTGTTGCTGTTTCCATAAGCGCTTTGGTTACTTTTCTGTTAACTTTAGAAATATCCACTTCTTCCGATGTTAGGCCTTCTAATGCAGAGAATCTGTTCTTCAGTTCCAACTTGAAGGTATTATGGTGTTTTTTAAGGTTGGTTATGTCAATACATTTTGTTTGTCTTATGAGCTTGCCACGTTCGCGTTTAGTGTTGAGTTGCATCTTACATCTCACCAATCTATGGTCACCACCTGTGTTGAACTTGTTTAGCACACTGCAGTCTTCGATGACGAATTTTTTGTTACACATAATAAAATCAATTTCACTTGTCGTCCCATTTGGATGTCTCCATGTCCATTTCCTGTGTGGCTTTTTCTTGAAAAAGGAGTTCAAGATGAAAAACCCTTCTGCCTCTGGAAACTCAACGAGAGTATTTCCACGCTGGTTTCTGTTGCCGTGACCGAATTTACCTACTGAAGTTTCATTCTGCTGCCGTTGCCCTATTTTTGCATTGAAATTTCCCATAATTATTTTCAAGTGCTGCTTACCCTTATTATTTAGATGACGAATTTCCTCATAAAATTCTTCAATTTCTTCTTCAGGATGATTTGTATTGGGTGCATAAATTTGAATAATCTGAGCCTTGAATCTCTTCGAGAGTTGGATAACGAGTCGTGCAGCTCTGTCAGAGTAACTTTCAACTTCTACAACTTTATCCTTCAGTTTCTTGTTTATTATAAATCCAACACCACTAGTTCAGCCAGTATCTGTCCCACGATAGTAGAAGCGATGTCCACTTTTCAGTTCACTTAGATCTTCTCCTTTTCTCCTTACCTCACTTAGCCCGACAATGTCCTACGTGATCCTTTGTAGTTCCTCTTCCAATTCAAGAAGCCTTGAATCAGAAGATAGGGAGCGTCCATTATACGTAGCCAAGGTCAGCATCAGATGGCAGCCTAGTCCGGTCCTCCGGGGTTTCTTAGCACCCTCTGCCTTCATGTCGCACTGGCCAGGTACATTCCAGCTGCCGGAGACTGAGGGCCGAGATTTAAGTTGTGGAGTCATTTTGGAGGGGTTTGGCCATAACTCACCACGCTGGCCAAGCGGGTTGGTGAGTGTGGGATAGCATTTCCTCTAATCCCGATGGTATAGTTATACCGCTATTGGCGGTCACATCCCATATATATATATATATAGTTTATCAATAATTTATAGAATTTGTTTCATTTTCTTAAGAGAATATACAATCCACAACCCATTGATATTGATACAATCTAAATAAAAATCACTTGTATGAAGATAAAAATTGTTAATGAAAAAAATATAAAGATGAAAATTAATCAAAATTAATGTGTTCTTACAAAATCATTTTCCTTTTCCGTCAAACGAACGTTTACGGCTTTTCTTATACGGTGAAATTTCAGAAGCAGAATCTCTCTTTAAACCCCAGCATTAATCAGCCATCATATTTACATTCCATTGTCCTTGATATCGTTTTTCCAACATTTTATACCTTGATGAAATCTCTCACCTTGCTCTTCACTCACAACACCAAGATTTTGGGGAAAATGGTCAAGGTGAGAATGCTGAAAATGAATTTTCAAGCTAATGTTGCAACCCAGGTTCTTATATTTTTCTAGCATAGTTGCTATGATGGCTCTGTAATTAGGATCTGTGTAAATGCCTAGAAAATTTTGAATGACGTTTTTGAAACTAACCCATGCTTCTTTTTCTGTTATAGCAATTTTTTCCTCAAAAGTTTTATCTTTTATCCGCCTGCCTTTTAACTGGGCCAACAAACACTGTTTCTTTGATTTTTGCTTCTGATAAATGTGGAAAAACATTTATCAAACGTTGAAAACATTCACCATTTTTATGCTCAGAAAATTGTTTCATCAATCCTAATTTAATATGCAAGGGTGGTAAAATAACTTTTTCCGGATCCACTAGGTTTATGTGGAGAACATTCATTGATTCTGGAATCAAGTTTTCTCTTTTAGGCCATTTTTTTTTTGGGGGGGGGGGATCCAATGTTGCTTATAAGCTCTACTCTCCCATTCACAAAAGAAACATGCCATATTTGTGTATAGCCACTTTGCTGCTCTAATATCATGCTGAGAATTTTAAACTCTCCACAAATTTGCCAGTTGTATTCATGATGTCTTATTTTATTAAGGAGAACGTCAAGTTTTTTGACAAAATTCCTTCAGATGTACTGAATGAGCAACTGGTATTGAGGGGGAAATGTTGCCATTACGCAAAAGAACTCCTTTTAAGCTTCTCCTACTAGAATCAATGAACAATCTCCACTGTGAAGGGTCATGAACAGTGGAAGACAAATGCATTATGAGTCCAGGAATGTCTCTGCAAAATACAAGGGATTCTTCTTGGGCGAACCGCCAATCGCCAATGAATATTTCACCCAAGAAGAATCGCTTGATATGCAAGTATTTGGATATGCAAGTACTGAATCGTTTTTCTGGATATGCAAGTATTGAATAATTTTTCTGGATATGCAAGTACTGAATCGTTTTTCTGGATATGCAAGTATTGAATAATTTTTCTGGATATGCAAGTATTGAATAGTTGTGCCAATGATACTTGGACTCGTGTGGAATCTCTGTATTGTAGTGAGAATCAAACACGTCATGCCTTGTAAAACAAACAAAAGGAGGTTCATTTTTGACGCAGGACTACGTTTAAGTCCGCGGATAGTATGGGGCGACTTACGGCCAACCGCCTGTGACAAAAATAGGTCCCAATTGAAATTATTATAGCGTTAAAAATTCGTGCCGCACACTAATCGTCTTAGCATATTCGTAAACGGCATGGAGTCCGATTCGGCTACTGCGCAATACATCGTAATACAGCAACGCTCGCCTCGCTCCCTGTGCTAGGGAAAGATGATGCAATATTTCTGGGTGTGCCGCCGCGTTTGACTGTCTATCTTGGCAACCGTGAGCGCAACACGACTGCGCGTGGTATCGTTTTAAAGCTACCAACAAGATCTATTCAAATATACGAAGAACATTTCACAGTGGTTTGAACTTAACAATTTAAAAACTGTTTTCTTGTGAACCGATGAACACCTTTGACAATATCGCGGTTTATCTAGACAGCCTTGAGTGCAAAACGACTGTGCGTGGTATCGTTTTAAAACCCCTGACGAGATTTATTGACATATAAAAATAACATATTGCAGTGGTTTAAACTAAAATTGAAAAAAAAATTGTTTTCGTGTGAATGGGTTAACATTTTCGACAATGCCGCGGAATTCGCAGAATGAACTCAAGCAAAAGTGGAGAAAATCAAAGCGAGAGGCAAGAACAAGTGATGAGGAATGTAAGAAGCCCAAGAACACAGGGCCCACGTTGGATAATTCGTGTATCGATATGCTTTGTGTTCGCAATGTATCTAGCATTATTTGTAAAAATTACGTAAGCTACTTTTCATATCAGAGACCTGTGTTGATTATAAAAAATTAAATAACCGCTTTGAAACCATACTCGACTACCTCATTTCAACCCTCCGATCTGTAAGTCGTAGTCCTATACGTTTCAAACTGACGGCTCAATCAGAACCGAGCCTACCTGTATTTTTTAAACGACTTTCATTTTTTAAATAATTAAAAGGCATGAAAAATTAAAAAACAACAACAAAAGCAAATTATCGTCTTATGAAAAACTGACATGCTTTCCTCACGAAAGCATGATTTTTTTTTTCAAAATAGCCAGCTGTGTGGGATGTACTATCGAATTGGCATCTGAGGACAATGAAAAGCACCTAACTGAAGTTTGAGCTCCAGAAAATTGTTTGAACCATTATTTAGATGTAGGGATGAAAGCAGGACAAGGGTGCGTGATGACCACGTTTTTCAAAGAAAGTAAGTTTTAATTCACGTAATGTAAAATTTTGTGAAAGACCGACCTCATACTCGAACACATAATTGTGGGCACAGTTACTACACCCCACCGAATGTAAAGTGCGTAACTCTGTAAATAAGATAAATTAAATAGTGACTAAAAAATTATATGTTTTTGTATAGTCAAATTCATGTATCATTTTAATATTAGGGAGCAGGAAGCGGAAAAAATTATATATATATATATTTTTTTTTTTTTTTTCAAAATTGAATATTTTTACACCTCAACAATCCAGGCAAGTTTTCTTTTGGGGTAACTTTTTCCTGGGAGCTTTGCAACGAATTTAATTTAAAATCCACTTTTTTACCAGCATTCTTCTTCACAAGTGGCACAAAACGTGATCTATACCATAAATGAATACATTGATTTTAAACGCACAATATTTTGTGATTCCGTGTAAATAAATAAAAATAGGGAAATTCAGCTCTGAAATTGGAGAAAATGCTGTGAATATAAAGGAATATAAAGTGAACTAGCTTTTCAAAATGAGTTTCATGAAAGAAAAAAAAAAAAAAAAGGAGTTTTGATAGTGATAAATCAAATGCGTTTTCATTCGTTGAAATGCGATTCCAACTGAATCATGGCTTCTCAAGTTTGATCAGTTTAAATCAACGTGACACTAAAACTAGAAAAATAAATAACTTAAATATATGAAATTTCCTTTTTCTCGGGGGAGTGGGGATAAATATAATTGGCCATCGTAATTAAATTCCGATAACCCAAAAAATTCTGGTATGGTTGTTGCTGTACTTTAATTTCAGAAGAAAGGAATAACAGAAATTAAGAAACTGAACAAAACAACAACACACACACACACATACATACACTAAAAGATCCGTTCTTCGAACGTGATGATATTAAAAATATTTCTATAATACAGGATTTCATAACATACCATAATATCATTTGTACCATAAATTAATATACTAATAATACACTTGATCGGTTTGTTCTTTAACTGTATTATATCATATCGGTAATAAAATGGATTCAAATACATGATGCTAATAGCATGAATTTCTGTATCCTTATAAGATGCGGAATTTTGTCATTTGTAACTAAGCATTTTTATAGCGATGAACGAGTGGAAAAATAAAAAGAATATATTGACTTACATAGTGCTTCTTTGTACACTACGTTGGCTGTTCTGGAATTAATCGCCAGTATTACCAAACTGCTAGGAGAACTAACTCTTGAGCACGCTACGTAAAACTAGCCATGAGAGAAACAGTTTCTCTTAAGTCGATACCAAATATTTTTAAGGACTGTCCTTGTGATTTAATGATCGTCATAGCAAAGCAGACCTTCAAAGAAAACTGTAATCTCTTGAATTCGAATGGGTAATCAGATGGAATAAGAAGTAAACGTGGAATAAATACAGATTCCTCATGTGTGCAACTAGTAAATATGGTGGCCTCAATGATATTGCAATGTAGAGCATTGATTTGAAGTCTGTGTGGGTAGATTCTCATAGTAATTGAAATTTGAAAAAAAAAAAAAGTTTCCCCTTGAGATATTATACCATAACAAATTTCGACAGTTGAAATGGCCATCTTTCTTCGCTCATTTGGGAAACACATGTCTGCCTGACTTATTCTGCCAGACGAGACATAAGCAATTTCGTTCATAACTGTAAATTTAAAACTTCAAGTCTACACGAAACAAATCAAAGTACGTCGTTACTCTTCACTTTCATCGTTAAAATATTAATAGACAACAGAACAAAACAATGACAGAAAACATAACAAAATACGTTGTTACTTTCAGCATAAATTTAAAAAGAACCTTGCTTAAAAACAATTTCGTTCGAAACTGTACATTTAAATGCTAGCAAGTCAAATATTTTGGAAGCGTGAGCAAAATTGTGTTGCCATCGCTAATATCTCAAGGGGGAATTTCTTTTTTTTTTTTCAAATTTCAATTACTATGAAAATCTACCCGCATATTTATATTTATTGCAGTCACCTTACCACTTATATGACGTCCGCGTTGCTTTGGGGAAAACGAATGTTGGTAATTTGATTTTCACTCATAAAAAACCTGACATTCTATATGTCAAACGATAATATAAATGTTTAAATGCAAAGCCTGTTATGATATGGGGCTTTTTACGTGATTGTTAAGGCTTTTTGTTAAATAAATTCAGAGCAAATAAATTCAGAACAAATAAATTTAGAACAAAATATACACTGAGCAGGTCAACTCAATTCATTCAAAACTTAGGGCGGGGCTTCAGTTGCTGGGCAAGAATGGCTCGATCATTGCAAAACGTGCTAGCGTTATCAAAGCTGGGTTATTTTAAAAGCCCATTTCGACCCATTTAAAGTTATCGTAAAAAAAAAATCCTTTCTTAGTGCGCCTTTATTTTGTAAAAGGAAACATTCCTGCCAAATATGAAAGTTCTAAGTTCAGTTGTTTCTGAGATTCCGTTCAGGTGAGGGCTTTCAGTTTTACATGTATAGATAAATCATACAGCACACGTATTTTTGTTCATGAATCATAAAGCACACGTATTCAAATTCCAGCCAAATCTACCTTATGTTACTCTGATTCCCGTAGCAGTGGCTGAGTGAAGATAGCTGGCGTCCGCCTCTTGGAAACCAAGAATGCAGACGATTGAGAAAGTGGTTTCGATAAGTGGTTTGTGTATTGGTAAGCATTTACAAGAGAAAAATTTGTTCTCTTTCTACATTGAATATGTTCTGAGAGTATATTCAAAGCAAATTTGTAATTTTATATCATAATACGCTTAAAAGCAATAACTTTTACCTAGACTAGATAGCGATAAAAGAATGTAAATTATGAATCAGTGCCTGGCCGAACTAAGAAACACCAGCAATGCATAAAACAAGTTAGTAAAATCATGCAATGCATTGATTATGATACGCTTTCCAGCATACCAGAAATCATTACTCAAGTTATGAGGAAAATGGCTGTGGAATAAATCTCACTCCAGTGCCCTGACATTTGACCCCATTTCGATGATATATTCAACAGAACCGGTTCAGTATACCTCCGGAACAACATACTAAAGTTTTGTCGCAATAGGAGCATTTTTAGTCAAGTTATGAGGATAATGGCGGTGGAATAAAGCTTGTTTCTGTGCCATGACCTTTGACCCCATTTCATTGATATTCAACAGAACCGGTTCACTATAAATCTGGAGGAACATGATAACGTTTTGTCGCAATCGAAACATTTTTACGTAAGTTATGACGCATAAGGGCATGGTATGGATCCCGCTCCTATGTCCTGACCTTTGACCCCATTTTGCCCATTTTCAAAAGAGTTCGTCCGCAGTTAGTCCCCTCCCATGTACTAAAATTTCGTCGAAATCAAACCATATTTACGCAAGTTGTGACGCATAAGTGTAATGGAATGGATTCCGCAACTTTGTCCTGACTTTTGACCCCACTTCATGCATTTTCTATAGAGTTCGTTCCCAGGTGGTCCCCTACCACATACTAAAATTTCATTGAAATCGAACCATATTTACGCAAGTTATGACGCATAAGGGCAATAGAATGGATCCGGCTCCTACGTCGTGACCTTTGATCCCATTTGTCCCATTTTCAAGAGGGTTCGTCCCCAGGTGGTCCCATACCACATACTAAAATTTCATCGAAATCGAACCATTTTTACGCGAGTTCTCGTGCTGACGGACAAAGCTGGAGCATATACGCTTCTTCAACCTACGGTTGGAAAGCGTAAACAAAATGACAAATTTAAAACAAGAATATAAATTTTACCGCTCCCCGGTGGTTGAGCGGTTTGCGGCTCTGGATACTGATTACTCGTCCGAGGTGGGCCCGGGCAAGGAAGACGTGGTGCATTTATCTGATGGCGTAGGCTGTCTCCCTTCCATGGGACCATTCTCCCTCTCCCTATATACGGCACTGGCGACTAGCCTTTAGAACTGCTCATGGTCATCCTTGAACACGAAAAATTAAAAAAATAAATAAATAAATGAAAATTCAATTGCAAGGAAATTTCCTACATATGAAAAATTAATGTTTCCAAACTGTAAAATTACTTGTCTTGGCGCATTTCCAACTTTAGCAGCAAGATAATTCCAACCTTTTCGCCGCACCCGTATTCTGATGCCCGGGGGCTGCTGCCCCTATCTGACTTCTCGTCGCTACTCCTCTGTTCAGTAGTTTAATTTGCCACATGACACAAAATCAACAAGTATACAGCATGGCCGAAAAGTTCCCTAAGGGTTTTGTTTAGACAACTGTATAAAAACGAACAGATCTACAGCAATGCGGTTTGCGGCATTTGAAAGAGTAAATATTCGAGTTTAATGATCTTACTTTAATATACCTCTACATGTGCGCCTTTGGTGGTACGTAACACATCCAGTCGATATTCAATTTCTTGCCATGTGCGCTCCAACATGTCAGGATCGATTCTATCAAACACTGCTGTAATGCGCTGTTCGAGCTTCTGAAGGCTGCTTAATCTTTCCCGGTAAACCATGTCAAGGACATGGTTTACCGGGAAAGATTAAGAGGAAGAAGTCTAAAGGAGTGATATCCGGGACCCGAGTAGCCAAGGAATGGGACCATCTCTGCTAATCTATCTGCCGGGAAACTCACGGTTCAGGTATTCACTTAAGTCCCCAATGTGGGGGGGGGGGCACCATCTTCTTACAGTATGACGTTTGGTTGCAAATCCTGTAGTTGAGGAACCACAAAGTTCTGAAGCATGTCCAGGTCATTATTCATTTGCACTGTGGGCTCGGAGAAGAAGAATGGCCCAATTACACGATTATGCATGAGCCCACATCAAACATTCATCTTTGGAGTGTGCGCGACGTGCTCCCTGACTGTGGGTTTTCACTGCCCCATGTACGAACGTTCTGAGTGTTGACTTTTCCGTGCAAGTAAAAGTTTGCCTCATCCGAGAACATCATACGTCATAGGAAACTTTCATCAACTTCCAGCAGCTCCAACATATCCCGAGCGAATGCTAAGCGCTGGGGTCAATCGTTCGGTTTAATCTGGTGTACAAGTTGCACTTTGTGTACGGTTAGTTTCAGGCGTTTGTGAAGCACTCCCATCAATGTGGAACATTCAGTTGTAAAGCAGCCTCTCTCGTGGACTTGCTAGGACTGCGAGGGAAACCTTCCTGTATGATCTGCACAGTTTCTTCCCTGACAGGGGGTCTGCCTCTTCTTTGCCAGTCCAGGATGCTACCAGTACCCAAGAATTTCTTCTGCCACGCTCTGATACTGAAATCACTCTGTGGATATTTCCCACATGTCCGATGGTAATTTTTTTGTACCGTAATCACAGACTTCGTCTCAAAACACCAACGCACACACATTGCTTTCTCCTGCGGCGACGACACTTTCAGTTGTTTTGCAGTCGGCGTCGGTATTTTCGAGCACATAACGCCATCTGTTGGAAATAGATGGCGTTAAAAACTCGAATATTTACTCTTTCAAATGCTGCATTGCTGTAGATCTGTTTGGTTTTGTACAGTTGTCAATCGAAATCCCTAGGGGACTTTTCGACCACCCTGTGTATTAACTAGCGTATAGCCCGTCCTAGGATGGTTGTTTTTAAGCTTTAAATAAATATTAATACATAGGGAATGTTGCTCGTCCTATGACGGAGTGAAATTTTTAATTGAAGCAGATTAAAAACAAATCAAATGGACGCCGGATTTCTGTAAGAAAATATATTAAAAACTTATACAGTAAGAACTCATTCATGTTAGAACTAAAAATTATATCCTATTTATTTCTGTTTTTCAAAATACCTCGCGATAAATAACATTCTGTGTAAAATATTTGTTGTTTAACAATTGTAGGTTAGAGCGTTTAGATAGATCGATATTTTGCAAAATGTGTAATATAATCAGCACTAAACTCGGAAAGTTGTTTTCGTGTAAACTTACCTCAATAACTTCTACGTTGATTTTTCGCGTTAAATTTCGTTTTCTCCGGCACACCTGTTATTCCCTTCACGGCTTGTTTTAGACTGTCCTATTCGACTGTTAAACTTCATACCGAACCTTTTTCTATAACATAATGCGACACCTGGTGTTACATATCGGAACTATGTAAATTCTCGACAATGTGCTACTGGGGTGACATCTGCTTTTAGTTGCAATCTTGCTCACTTTGACATATCAAGACTTCAGTTTTTATTGTAGGTTAGAGCGTTTAAATAGATCCATATTTTGCAAAATGTTCAATATAATCAGCACTAAACTCGTAAAGTTAGTTAAATTAAAAAAGTAAAAAAAAAAAAAATTAAAACGTACAAATTAATCTTCGAATTGTGCTAAATTAAATTAATATGCAAACGCAACTTGCCGTGATATTGAGAATTCAATTCGAATTTTGTAGATCGGATAAATAGTACTCGAGTCATCGATAATCCAGTATTTTTAAATTAGCACGCGATTACCTTGACATCTACATGTGATCGTGCGCAAACTCAACTTGCTGTGATATTAAGAATTCAATTCGAATTTTGTAGATCGGAAAAACGGAACTTGAGTCATTAGTAATTCAGTGTTTTTAAATTAGCACGCGATCACCTTGACATCTAAAAGTGATCGCGTGCTATTATACAGCAGGCAATCATTTTGAAATCGCGAGAGCACAGACGAATTTATCAATAAATGACGGCGTAACAATGCAGACGTTGATGTGACGTCAAACGTTCCAGAGAGACAGACGGATCTAGGTGTTTATATGATTAATTATAAACTCCATGCAAAAAACAACATGTATTAAATTATATATATAATTTCCAAGCAAGAAACATTTTTTGCTTTTCTGCCTCAAACATTGAAGTTTAAAACATTTTTCTGGAATTTTTATTAACCAGAGTTGCGTTTTACTTACATGTCAGCAGCATGTCCACCTGCTAGCCATCCAGTTTCCTGGGGGACCAGCTGAGGGGTTCTGTTGGTCTCTCTGAGTGGGGGAGGGTGGTGGTTGTTGGATACTGGACGGAGCTCCTGTTCCATTGGGTTCAGACATAGAAACCTCACGCACGTGATGAGTAGGCGATACGGTAGAGTAAGCATTCGACCAATTGGCCGAAGCTTCATTTCTTTCTTGCAGAGTTTGAATATTTGAAATGTAGACAGTCTGCTGCTCTTCATTGTGAGCGGCGAAGTCTTGATGTGTCATTAATGGGGTCTGAGTCCTGTTGAACACAAATCCGCCCTGAGTGATGAAATCCGGCGTGATATGTTGGTCTGAGCCAACGACTCCGTATTCTGGGTCAGGCATGAGCGAACTCAGCGATGCACCGAGACCTGTCGACAGGTACTGTTCTGCGCTGATGCCGTGGAAATTTTCGGAGTTTAGAGGACCATACTCCGATGAAGATGAGGTTACAAGTGAAGGCGGTGGAGGAGGTGGTGGAGGGGGTGGTGGTGGTGGAAGAGGTGGGCAAATAGATGGTCTAGAAACGATATGTCCACTAGAAAAATTCGAATTCATCTCCGAATGAGAACTAACGTAGCTCCAGTGCGGAACATTTGAGCTCGATGAGGTTTGTAATGGACTGTCTGTCGCAAAGCAACTTGTTTGGGCAGGTGCTGATGGCACAAGGCTGCTGTTATCAGTCGGAGGCCAGCAAGGTGAGCTGCCACTCGTCGTTTCAAAGCCGAAAACAGTCGTACCGGCAACACCTCTTGGATAGTAAAATTGAGAATATGGTTTCAGGGCTTGGTACCTGCGACGGAAGCCTCTAGGTCTCCTTCTGAACGATCCCTCTTCGAACATGTACTCGCTTGCAGGATCGATTGTCCAGTAATGACCTTTTCCTGGTCGACCCAAGCCTTTTGGAAGCTTTATGAAACAGTCATTGAGAGAAAGATTGTGCCTAACGGAGTTCTTCCATCCTTGGTAAGATCCCCTAAAAAAGGCAAACCTACTTTGCAGGAACTGATAGATCTCATTCAGTGTTAGCCTTCGAGAGGGCGAACTCTGAATTGCCATTACTATCAACGCTATGTATGAGTACGGAGGCTTCTCCTGTCTCCTTGTTGACGAATTGTTTTTCTTATTAGTTGCTGGTTGTGGAGTTGTAGAAGTTGGCTCCTGTTTGAACACTGGAGTTACACCGTCAGTTGGTGATTTAGGATTCATGGGAGATTTCGGGTTCACACCAGTATCAGGGGAACTGGACGATGGGCAATCTATCACTCCCCTGTGCACTGCAGTCGTGGTGTTTGGTTCCGATTTGAAATCAAAAGTTCCTTGAATAAACTGCTCGCTGTCGTCTAAGCCCATGTTTAACGCTGTTGTCGTGATTCCGTATGACATTTCTTCAACTTTGTCTTCTAACATGTTGTATTCTTTTTTACCTTCTTATCTGAAGTCCTTCCGTTACCGTTCTCAAGCCTTTCGCTTATTTCGCTACTGGAATTCAGCTTTCTGCCTTTCTAACAAGTTCTAAATTGTGTCATTTCTTTTTTATTTTTGGCCTTGCGCCTAATTTATATTATATTTATCCCAGTTTAATTTCAGGACGGGTTGCAAAGGATTCTCACATCGGGTCATGGAAGATTCACTTTGCTATCCCCACCCTGACTTCCCCAAAGGTGCTTTCATGAAACATAATCTTCAGCAATAAACCCTCTGCCTTTTACTAAACACACTCCTCTCAGGATACTGTAACGGACTGGTAGGTCTATTTCTTTTTTCAATTCTTTGGAATGAATCTAGTTGATAGGCACGCTTTCTCCTTTTTTTTTTCTCTCTCTCTCCACTTCGTCTTAAATCTTTTTCTCTCCTTCTTTTTTCCAAGTCTTCGTCGTCAACCAAATAGCGACCAGGAATCCCATACCTAAAAAGAGAAGAAGACTCATGAAAAAGTATATTAAAAATGGACATCATTTTTTTCACAACTGTTTTTTCTTTTGAAGTGTGTGTTTTTTGATTTGGAGGAAAGATCGCTTGGTTAATATATACGACACGTGAGTTGCACGTGTATATGCGGAGATAGGCAGGGCAAATGCCACTGCCACTCACTTCACATCATTGAGAGAAAAGGGGGAAAGAAAGAAGAAAAAAACGCATTTAGAGGAAACGGAGGCAATTTAATGTCTACACAGCTGAAAATCGGGCTAACTTTAATGAGGTGAACGAAGTACGGCGCGAAATGGCAATCACTTCATTTCGAAACACGTCTATCTAGATTCACATCAGACGGATTCCGTTTTCAAATTCTTTAAGCTTTGAAGATATTTAGTACGAGTAATCAAGCCTAGGTTGTTGAATGGAGCCATCGATAGTTGCATTCATCGATTTCATTTGAATCTTTCAGTAAAATAATTCTAGCAGCAGTTTATCATTAAGCAGTTGTGTCATTTGTTCATATAAAACATGAGAAATGTGCAATCGAATTATCAGGTGCACACATTAGACTGTAACAGATCTAGCGGAAAGCGACTAGGGGTGATCTTCCCCTACAGCTGGATTTTCCTTTCTAAATGGTCAATATCTAAGTAATTAATGCATTTATTTTTGTAAAAGTATAGTAATAAATCCACAGGTTTTCGTAAAAGCGTTCATAACTCAAATTTACTACAAATTTGGAGATAAAATATTTTGTTTCAACTTCAGTAGATGAAAACAGTAAAAAAAAAAAAAAAACTAGAGTTTTGGAAACAGAGAAAAATGAAAGCGGAAACGAAATGAGATTTTGACTGATCGCGAAAACCATTGTGTGAGCTTTGTTCTGTTATTTTTAGTATTGTCTGGCATCATTAGTGATTGGGGGCATGGAAAGGCACCGTCTGGGGTAGACTTTGAAGTTTGTGAGAGGTAGTGTGGGTGACAGAGCGAAGTACGTACTTCGATTGCGCCGTAAACAAATACTAGTAACACATGCTGGGATTTTTTTTATTAAATTAACCCATCTGAATGGAACAGGTCAAACTTTGTTTTGAAAAATTTTATACAGACGTGAGATTTAAAAAGCATAAAGTTGGTTTTCTTTCAAAGCGGGTTATTAAACGTCATGAAAATAGTACTTATTCTACAGTTCCTGTTCTCAGTTTGTAATTTAAAAATTTAGAACAATTTTTTTAAGGGAAAATTTTGAAACGCGTTGCGATGCCAGGAGAGGGCAGCGCTGCAAGTATGTAGTGTGTGTGTGTCCCCACAAAGTCTCTCTCCTTTTCTTTTTTAGACCGGAGCACCCCCTCTCCCTAAGATGAGCTTCTAGATCCGATCATTTTTTTTTTGACCGGAGCAATTCTCCCCCCTAAGATGAGTTTATAGATCCGCTATTTTTTTAGACCAGAGCACCCCCTCCCCACAAACACACACCTAAGATAAACGTCTATAGATTCGCTACTTTTTTAGACCGGAACACCCCCTTCCCCCTAAGATGAGCTATATCCGCTTTTTAGACCGAAGCAACGTCTCCATTAAAATGAGTTTCTAGATTCCATGATTTTTTTAAAACTGGAGCGACACCCCTAAGACGAGCTTCTAAATCTGCTAGTAATTTAGACCGGAGCAACCCTCCCCAAGATGATCTTCTAGATCCGCTTCTTATTTTAGACCGGAGCAACCCCCCTAAGACGAGCTTATGGATCCGCTACTTTTTTTCGCAGGAGCACCCCCCCCCAAGAGGAGCTTCTAGATCCGCAATTATTTTTAAACCGGAGCCTCCCCCTCCTTCTAAGATGAGCTTTTAGATCCGCAATTCTTTTTAAACCGGAGCCTCCCCCCTTTCTAAGATGAACTTCTAGAACTGCTATTCTTTTAGACCGAAGCAACCCCCTCTACGATGAGCTTCTGGATCCGTTACTTTTTTTAGACTGGAGCAACCCCCACTCCCTCACACACATACACACACTATAAGATGAGCTTCTAGATTCGCTACTGGTGACAGAAGTCCGAAATACAGTACTCTAAAGACGATTTAAAACATTCTAATGGCTGCTAACCATTCGTCCGAACAGGGCCAGGGTTTGAATCCCGACGAGAGATGAATGATGTGTTTGTCTGATGGTGCTGGCTCTATCATTTTCCTGGAACCAGCGGCTCTACATTTTAGGGACAGGCGATTGTTTATAGCTCGCCTTTTTTTTTTTTTTTTTTTTTTCTTGTTTGGATTGGTCGTTATGTTGCAGCGCTCATGAGTGAGCGTGCACCTTTTTCCTATATTGAGGTTGCGTGAGTAAATCAGAGTGAAAAAAATTGGGTTTCAAAATAATCGAGTCGATGGAAGAGATTTTGCTAACAAGTGTAGGAAATATATACTTTAAGAATTTATACACTTCGCACTCCTCAAATACTCTATATTTTATAATTTATAATTTTTTTTTATTTTTGTGCTTGGATTCGCGCAGAGCCAGGGTTCGCGATAATTGCCCCCCTTCTCTCCGAGTCAATGAAACTTCCAGCCAGCCTGCGAGCCGTGACGTTAGACCGAGGGGTTGCTCTTCTCTTCTCCAGCGCGGGCAACTGCAGTATTGAATAAGGTAGTGTAATTGTACAACGGGGAAGAATGGCGGGCCGACGTTTTATTGGAGTCCGGCGCGGTCCGTCTTGGGGATCGGTACTCCTGGTCTGGCAAAACAAAAGAATAGCGTGGCGCCACACTTGGCAGAAGTCATAGCATTTTTATGGTGGTGGATTTACAACCCAGAGAGGACTGCATAGGCAAAATTTCCTAGAATTCAGTGGTGGACGCAATTTTGGACGGGGCGAAGAGTTAGCAAATAAGGGGACTTTTCAAGGAGCCCAGAACGAACCAGATCGGGTAATATTAATTTCTTGACCAATCTTTAATTTGGTGGGAGTATCCGAGGTAGGAAAATTTGCGTAGCCTACGTGGGATTGGAAGAGGAAGAAAGATGAGGTAAATAGCGTTGTGAAAAAGTTGAGAAAGAAGCAGAGAGACAGAGAAATCCACAGGCATTAACGAAAACAAACTTAACGCGGAGGTCCATTTCCGTCCTTGCTCTTAGACGGAGATTCTGTTTTTTGTTGATGGGGAAAAGCAAGGAAGATATAAAGGGATAGCGTATCGTGGCGATGAAAAGCTGCCCCTGATGACCGGGTAAATGCTCCCAAGAAGGTTGGTTGCTTCCCAGCGCGTGAACTACACCAGTGGGGAGATTACGCCAGTTAGAAACTATGACAGTTAGAGGCTATGGACAGTTAGAGACTATGGCAACTGGAAAGGTTCTCCATGATGACATGTTATACACCTGATAAGTGAAACCTGCTTGAGGAAATCTTGAAACTTTGTAATGCAAATTCTCCGCCAGCCCTTGACGAAGGATAGAAGGTAGGACATTTCCGACCATAACGGTTTCCCTCTTATTTTGTTGTTGTTGTTGTGTTGAATCCAATGCAGTTCTAAATAGAGCATAGTAGAACACAAAAGCAGTGCAGGGAAATAAAGCCAGTTCTTAATTAATTGTGAGTAAGAAGGGCTGAAATAGCAACAATTGTTGTAGAAGGGTAAAGCAATTATTTGATCAGAGCAGGCAATTGTGTAGGCTAATGAATAATTTGAAATAACTTATGTTCCACAATTTTCAGCAATATTAAATAAAGATAAGTGATTAAAGTTAAACTTAAGGAAGAATGTTACTTCAAAAGGGTCTTCAAGCATATATATATACATACACTATCTACCAACAAGTAATTGGACACCTGTGATAGCAAAGGAAAACGAAGTTTATTCACCTTCAATAGTTCGTGGAGCCTCCACGAGCGGCGATTACAGCTGTGGCCCTCTGGGGCATACTCTCAACCAGGCGTTGTACGACAGCTAGCGGTATTTTCTTCCACTCGGCTTGGAGAAGACAGGTCAGTTCCTTCACCGATTTCGGACGGTGGGGCACCCCTTAAGTCGACGTTCCAACTCATCCCAGAGGTGCTCGATAGGGTTAAGGTCCGGGCTATGCGCAGGCCAGTCCATTTGATTAACCCCATTGTCACCATACTAAGCCATGGTGGTCCTCGTAACATGACAGGTGGCATTGTCATCCGAAAAGTTATATGGGTCCACCACGTAAAACTGCCACAAGATAGGAAGCGCATGGTCATCCAAAATGGTGCAGTAGGTCTCGGCGTTGAGTCTACCAGGAATTGCAACCAAGGGTGCCGTGCCATACCAGGAGAAACACCCCCATAGCGTAATTCCCCCCCCGCCGAACTTCACATTTGGCACAATACATTCCGGCAGGAGGCGTTCTCTTGGCAGACGCCAAACCCAGACCGTGCCATCCGAACGGTAGAGGGTGAACTTTGATTCGTCGCTCCAGAGAACCTGTTTCCACTGTTCAACGGTCCACTGTCGACGTTAGTTGCACCACCTTAGCCGAGCAGCGCTATTGGACTTGGTGATCAAAGGTTTGTGGGCGGCAGCACGTCTATGATAACCGAGCAGATGGGCTTCCTTACGGATGGTATTCATCGAAATAACACTCCCGGATGCCTGTTGAAACTCCTCGCGGATGTGGCCCATCGATTTGGTGCGGTTCTTCCGAATTTCTCTGGCCAGCACCCGTCCGTCGATCTCTAACTCCCAGTTTTGTGGGTCTGCCGGGTCGGGGCACATTCCGACAGTCACCTCTCATCTTCCACTTGCCAATCACGTAGGCCACTGTCGATTTTGGGTACTTCAACTAGCTGGATATATCACGTATGGATCGGCCATTTCTGTGATACCCGACGAATTACACCTTTCTCGAAATCAGAGAGCTCCGAACTGCGTGGCATCTTGCCTGCGACTGGTTGCGTTGTTGTTTCCGACACGATATTTAACGGCGGGGGCCGTGACGTGTATCAGGACCGCAGATATCGTCGATTGCAGGGGTGTCCAATTACTTGTTTGGTAGATAGTGTATACAAATATGAGTGTATTTAAAATCACGCCTTTATCAGGCAAATAAACATTTTTTTTATTGTCACGTTATATATGAGTCTGCAAATTTCATTTAAGTGTCCATTTTTGTCAATTAATGATGTTAACCATGATTGAGAGTTGAGTGTGTGAGTGTGTGCTTGGGAAGTGAATGACCAGGAAAAATATTCTCTAGTTCAATACCGAGTATTTTCAGATCGATGCAGTTACCAAATAAAATTTTCTAGTTAACCAAGAGCAACCAAATCTCAATGGAGAAAAATTTTAAAGAAAAATTAGGCGATCATCTTAAATTTATTCAAATAAACATTGCGGCACTCAGCTGACCCCGATTCTCGGAGTGTCGGCTGGGTGAAACACAACGCCCGTCCTCGAATAGCGAGCCTGTGCCTTCTCTACTAATGGGAAGACATAGTTTTTGAAATTCGAGCGACTCCACTTGTTATTCATATAATTATTGCCAGTGCACACACTAGCAGGTACTGGATCACAGTTAAACCCTCCAAGCAAGAAAAAAAAAAAAAAAAAGCCAGAGACAGAAAGAAAAGTAATCTTCTACCAATAGAAAAAAATTGAAGTTCGTGCCCCCTAGCGAGAAATTTTTGTATTAAAAAAACTGGAGAGCTCATGGAAGGTCACAGTTAACTGATTTTTAAAATAGATGCGCAAATATACATTGAAGTGTAAAAAAAAACCAAATAAAAAACAAACAAACTCGGATACTTCTTAAATACCGCGCTGGTCCTCCCCGCGATCAGATAACGGCAGCAACGCGACGGGGCATGGGCTCCACGAGCTCTCTGCAGTGCTGTGGAGACAGTGCCCACAATGCTTCGCACAATTCCGTAATATTCGCCGGTGGAGGATTCCTGGCGTTGACGGCACGCTGAACAGCATTCCCAATGTGTTCGATGATGTTCAAATCCGGTGAACGAGTGGGCCAAGTCAGGATTCCAAACTCCGTGAAATGTTCCTCCAGCCATAATCGGGCGACCGTGGACGTGTGCGATGGCGCATTGTCATGATGAAAGCGGTCGCACCCTTCGGAGTGGGATAATGACATGAACGGGTGAAAATGATCCCCAAGGATGGTTATGTAGCCTCCACCGGTCAGAGGGAGTAGGCGTATGAGGGGTCCTAATGCGTGCCAGCTGAAAACACCCCACACCATAACAGAGCTACCGCCAGCCTGCACTGTCGTTTGCAAGCATGTGTGATTCATTTGCCTCGTGGGGTTGTCCATCTGCCCGAAACAGTTGGTACCGCGATTCTTCGGACCAGGTTACATGTTTCCAGTCATCTTCCGTTTAATGGCGTTGTTTCCGAGCCCAGGCGAGGTGCACAGCCTTGTGTCGTCCAGTCAGCGGGCATGTAGAAAATGTTTGCTAGTGAAGAAAATTTTAATAAAAGGAACGAAAATACAAAGCGCAACTTGCATCAGCATCCGTGAATGAACATTGTTTGTCGTTGAACACAGAGACCCCAATGAATTTTCACCCCCCCCCCTCTTCTTTCTTGGTTTTGGGATCCAGTTAAGGCCATGGATTCTGCTTTCGTCCAAGAAGACAAAAAAAAAAAAAAAACTTCGCAGCAGCAGCAAAGCTTTGGCAATTTTTGTCCCTTGAACGTTCGGTTTTTTAACTATTTTATGTTATTCAGATGGTCCGCTATTTGGAGATAAATATGCAGAACCGTATATACTTCGGGACTGGTGATTAGAGCTGAGTCCGGGCTCAATTTTCGGAGCCCGAGTCCGTGGTATATCATTCCGAGCCCACTCGAGCCCGAATTTTATATTGCAAGTTAGAGCCCGGGACTGAACGAGCCCGAAAACTGGCTAATCTGTTCAACCATTAATAAGAAAACATCTCCTTTTCCACACTTCCACTCTCTTTTTCTACTGCAATTAACGAATGCATTTCTCAAATGGGGTGTGATTAGGAAGGGACCTCTATCTTTTTTTTTTTTTTACAGTGTAACTGCACGATTTTCTTTGACCGTTCGTTTCCACCTTCGGGCGGCCGGACATCCAAAATGATCGGGCGGTGCTGCAATTGTATGTTGCTCAAATAATGCTAATATTGTCGCTCCGCAATGCGCTACAATATGTACGTTGTTAAACGCAATTAGCAGGGAGCTATTTCGTAGAGATACGCGGTAAATTATCGTCGGTATGCTATCAACTATCCTATATCTATAGTTTTTGAAAAAGCTTTTTCTTCTCTGCAGAAACACACTAATGCGCGGCCTATGGCATTTTCTACCCAAGCCTGGAATAAATAGCCATCTCGAATGCCCGCTTCTCAACCAGAACCAGTTGCCGAAGAATTCCCCGTACCACCTATAAAGTGTCTCATTTGCTAAATCACGCAAAATCACATTTATATTAAAAAAAAAATTCTCTCGCTCTCCTTCTCTCTCAGAGCCCGATTCGGGGCCGGGCTATGCTTCGGGTTTTCGGGCTCGGGCTCAGCCCATCTCAGCTCTGCTGGGGATGACAAAACTGTCCATTCAATGGAGGTGTCCACTATTCGGGAGTGTCCATGAAGGAGGTTTTACTGTATTGGACGCTTTTGAACATTTGACGAGACTCTGTACATACGGAGATTCCGTGACGCCTTGGTGGAGAGCAAATGTTGCAACTGCTCTTCTGACATTTACTTTTTCTTTTTTTATTTCATTATTATTATCATTTTTCTTCCCGAAAAGTAAACGTTCGTGGCAACCTTTTCACTTGGCAGAGTCATCTGCCGTTAAATTAAATTCTGGGGACCTATTTTGGAATCGCGCTCTGTGTTTATAATTCCGAGGAGTGCGAAACATGCGCTACTGTTTACTTCTCGTGGGAAGGGATGTTGGTGGAAAGGAAGAAAAGGGGGTAACCGAGCAGCGAGATGGAAGAAAGAGCCTTAGAGTAAGTTCTCGCTTGAAAAAGAGAGAGAGAGAGGTTTTGACGCAAAAGACTGGTCTATACATAGCATTTAGTTATTCCAAAAAGCAATGAAAGCATCTGGATTTCGTTCTGAGACGAAAAGAAAGACTCGCAATTAAACGGAATTATCCCATAGAAGGGTTGCATTACATGAATTTCGAATTTACGCTTTCCTGCAAGTTTGATGAAGAGGGCTTCAGTGATTAATTTATTTTTGTGTTAGAAGTCTTTTCGTATATTCAATACACAAAATGATTCTAAAGCCCACTGCACCTGCAAAAATAAAAATATTGAAACTAATTACTGGAGTTTTGACAATAACCAAAATAAACAGAATTGCACACACATATATATATATTTATTTAATTGGGGGGGGGGGAGAGCATAACTCACCACGCGGGCCTAGCGGGTTGGTGAGTGTCGTCATTTTTCTGATGACGTCATCATTTTTGCCACTATTCCTTCAGAGTTGCAGAGTATGATCCAGGAACTTGATGACAAGAGTAAAGTGGTGGGATTAAAAATGAACTTTCAGAAGAAAAAAACTGTGTTGTACAATGCTTTTAGAAGAAATGAGGACAAATGTATCAGTTAATGGAGAAAAGCTGGAGATAATAGATACCTACATTTACTTTGGTCAGCAGATATCAATTTATTCCGGTTATTATTAGGCGTATAAAACTTGGTTGGAGAGCTTTTGGAAGAAACAGTACAATTTTCAGGAGCAATATGCTATTATGTTTTAAAAGAAAAGTGTTTAATCAATGCATCCTTCCAGTGCTTACGTGCGGAGCAGAGACGAGGACCTTAAATAAGCATGGATAAGATGCATGCTTGGTGTAACCGGTAGAGATAAGAAGAGGAACTCGTGGATAAGAAAAATGACAAGAGTGGAAGATATAGTGATCAGAGTAAAATCCCTAAAATGGCAATGGGCTGGACATATTTCCAAGACACACCACCGAGGACAGCCGAAATTTTATACTGGATACCAAGCTACCGAAAAATGACCCAGAAGAACACATGGGAGAAGGATGGATGAAATTCGAAAGCATGCGGCCGTGACATGGAGGGTACTGGCTCAAGACAGACAGTTGTGGAATTGTAGAAGAAACTTGGGGAGATCATCGAGCAGTGGATTGATAATGATTGGTAATGATGATGATGATGATGATACTTATATATATGTATAAAAAAATTTTAAAAATTATTTTCCGAAAACCCAAACGCGCAAAAGCAGCAGAGAAGAATTCTCAGAAAAAACACCCACAACGAGAAGAAGCAAATCAACGGGAGCCAAAAACTGGAAATCAAACAAACAAACAAACAAAAAAACCTTTGCTAACAAACAGAGAAAAAACATGCAAGAATGCCGAAAGTATTTAAAATGCTGAGCTTTGGCTTTATCAAGGACCAGCAAAACACAGCAAAAACTCATTTCTACAAAGACCTAGTTGAATATGGGTTTCTGCTATGTCATTCATGTATTTCGGGTAAATGATCCCACAGATCAAAAAACACATTCTAAGCCATGAAAAGGTAAAAATTAAGAATAAAATTTAGCAATACATGCATGACATACTTGGCCCAATCCACAACGACTCATCGTCCACAAACCCAGGAAGACTTAGTAGAGTCCATGAGCAAGAAAACAAAATTTTTTTTTTGTCTATTGCCGCGAGACACGTTGATGCAAGACAAATGAAACGTATTGCAAAACTTGGAAAATTGCTTAAATAAAAAAGAAAAGTCGCAATATGTACACAGTATTTAGTAAATATGTACACACTTACGCCGTCTAATGGCACACTTGTACGATGAAAAAAAATTTGAAATTATATGAGAAACATTTCGCACCGGAAATGCTCTCCAACAAAGAAAGAATGTTTCAAATCGGATTCTCTTAGAAGCAGACATATCGACAAAAATGAGATATACATCTATACCCCCTAGCGAAAAAACTGTGCAGTATTTTAAAAAGATAGTATTCTGAAAAGTTTTTCCGAGGTGAGTGGTATGAGTCCACGAACGAATTTTTCAGTCGAAATTTCAGAAGCTTAGATTTTGCTGCAAATACATGAGAAGTAAAAATAAATACTTACGCCCCCTGGTGGCCGTACCATTCTTCATCAAAAACTAGTAATTATATGCATAACATTTCCCATCAGGGGCTGTATCCTATAGAGGAAGAATTTTTTCAAATCGGAGTTTTAGAAGCAGAGATATCGAAAAAACGCAATTTACCTTTACGCCCTTAGCGGAAAATCTATGCATTACTTGAAATTTTTAAATTATACGAGAAACATTTCGCACCAGAAACGCCCTCCAAAAAAAAAAAAAAAAAAAAAAAAAAAAAAAGAACATAGACAAAAATAAGATATACTTCTACGCCCCCTAGCGCAAGAACTATGCACCATTTCAAGAAACAGGTATTTTCAAAGGGATTTGCGAGGCGAGCGATATCAGTTCAGGAAAGATTTTTTTAATCGAATTTTCGGAAGTTCAGATTTTTCTGCAGATGCATCAAAAGCAGAAATAAACACTTACGGCCCGTGGTGGCAAAATCGTTCTTCATCAAAAATTAGGAATTGGATTTAAAACATTTCCCATCAGGAACTGTGTACGATGAAGGAAGACATTTTCAAATAGGAGTTTTAGAAGCAGAAATATCTGGGAAAATACAGTTTATCTTAACGCCTCCTAGCCGAAAATGTATGCATTATTCGAAAACGAAACCGTACCTAAAATAGTCTTCGCTGTAAATGGCATCGAAAAGAAAAATATTTTTTTCATCAATTGGATTTAAAACATTTCCATCAGGAATTGGGTCCGATGAAGGAAGAATTTTTCAAATAGGAGTTTTATAAGCAGAAATATCTGGGAAAATACAATTTATCTTTACGCCTCCTAGCGGAAAATGTATGCATTATTCGAAAACGAAACTGTACCTAAAATAGTCTTCGCTGTAAATGGCATCGAAAAGAAAAATATTTTTTTCAATAGGATATTTAAAAGCAAATATATGGAATAATATGTATTTTGAATTCGATATCATCTGCATTTACACCCTCTAGAAGGGAATTTATGCATAAGGACCCCCCCCCCCAAAAAAAAAAAAAACAACAACAACAACCGGAAAAACGAAATGCAAGGATAATCATTCTTACATTTTAAGCTTCCCAGTGCAAAAATAATTTTTTTAATCGGACTAAAAGTTGCGCAGGTATGGTGTCCACAGACAGACGGACGTACTGACAAAGTGACAACATAGGCGCGATCTTTTTTTACAAAAGACGTGCTAATTATTTGCGAAATACAATGTGTTAGGAATGATTGAAATATCTTTCACTTAATTGCCATTAAAACCCAAGACGGAGATAAATTAAACATGGCAGATTTAATCAGAGACTTTGCCAATGCAAAAAGGAGGAAGAAATATATTTTCATTTGAATATCTGGGATCTATCTATCTATAATACAAAAGCATTTGAATTTTTTATTGATGAAATAAATGATTTTACCTGCTAAAATGTACGTATTTTTACTTTATTTTTTCTGTTAGTTTAGAGAGAAAACGGATGACAGATGAAAGAAAAGAGAGAGAGACAGACTTTTTTTAACATGTCTTTTGTAAAAAACGATCGTGCTTATGTTATCACTTTGTCCGTCCGCCAGCCCGTGGACACTATATCTCTGCAACTACTGTATTATTCCTATCTGAAAAATTCTTTTTCCATTGGGAAGCTTGAAATGTGGGGAGTGATGATCCTTGCATTCCGATTTTCTTCCGATGCACAACTTTGCCGCTAGAGGGCGTAAATACAGATGATATCGAAATAAAAATACATTTCATTCCATAAATTTGATCCTAAATATCTGATTGAAAAAATTATTTTTCCCTTCGATGCCATTTATTTCGAAGACATTTTAGGTACAGTCACTTTTTCAAGTAATGCATAGATTTTTCGCTAGGAACGTGAAGCTAAATTGCCTTTCCCCCGATATCTTTGCTTCTAAAAGTCCGATGAGAAGAATTCTTCCTTCATCGGATACAACTCCTGATGGGAAATGTTTTGCATATAATCATTTATTTTCAGTAAAGCACGGTTTGCCCACCAGGCGACGTAAGTATTTATTCTGCTTCTGATGTATGTGAAGCAGAAGCTGAGCTTCTAAAAACTCGATTGAGAAAATTCTTTCTTGAACCGATACCGCTCATCTCAGAAAACCTTTTCAAAATACCTTCTTAAAACAATGCATAGTTTTTCCACCAGCGGGCGAAGCCGTATATATTGCTTTTCTCGACATCTCTACTTCTAAGTATCCGATTTGAAAAAAACTATTTTGTTCTTGGAGAGTTTTGTTAGTGCGAAATGTTTCTCATGTAATTTCAAATTTTTCAAGTAATGCATAGGTTTTCCGCTGGGAGATCGTAAAGGTAAATTGCGTTTCCCCCGATATCTCTGCTTCTAAAACTCCGATTTGAAAAAATTCTTCCTGCATCGGATACAGCTCTTCTTGAGAAATGCTTTGCGTATAATTTCGAATTTTTGATAAAGTATGGTTTGGCCACCAGGGGGCGTAAGTGCTTATTTCTGCTTCTCATATATTTGCAGCAAAGTCTAAGCTTCTGAAACTTTGATTGAAAAAATTCTTTTGTGGACCCATTCCGCTCACCTTGGAAAAAAACCTTTTCAGAATACTTGCTTTTTTATATAATTGATAGTTTTTCCTCTGTGGGACAGAGAAGTATATCTTATTTTTGTCTATATATCTGCTTCAAAGAGTCCGATTTGAAAAATGCTTTGTTTGTTGGAGAGCGTTTCCGTTGTGAAATGTTTCTCATATAATTTCAAATTTTTCTTCACGCACATGCGTGCTGTTAGAGGGCATAAACTCGCATTTCCGTTTACAGCTATATCTGCGGGACTAAAAGCCCGATTGAAAAAATTAGTTTTCGGTCAGGTATTACTAACTATGAAAAATGTGTGGGTATTTTCTTTATTAAATAATGCAGAATTTTACCGCTAGGGGCCCCAATGTTTAATCTGTTTTTATCAATATTGTGCTTCTACACCTGCGATTTAAAAAATCTTTCAACACCGGATGCCATTTACCTTGTGGAACACTCTAGGTTTGGATTTGAGGAGTTTTATAGTTCGCAGTTCTGTCGCTAGGTGGTGTTTGTGTACTTTTGTTTGCAGTTGTATCTTCGGTTCTAAAAACCCTATTGAGAAATTTCTTATACTATATGCCGTCCGCTACAATGAAGATGCGAAGCATTATCCTGTTAAATAATGCACAGATTTCCAGCTAGGGGGCATAAAGATCAAAACTTTTTTCTCGCTATCTCTGCTTCCGGGAGACGTATTTGAAAAGTTCTTTTCCTTGAAGATTATTTTTCGCCTATTTTCAACTTTTCCATTATGGAAAATTCTTCCGTTACAAGGCGTAGAGTTATGTCACGTGTTTCCTCCTATATATTTTCTTTTATAAAATCATCTTGCCTCCGATATCTTCCTTCTGATGTGAGAAACTTTTTGTGTAGTAAGTAGCTGTTTCTATTTCTGGATATCTTATCGGTTGTAGAAATCCGGTTGATTATTTTCTTACCGGTTCCATTGACGTTGAATAACTTTGATAAATTTCACTTACGTCAGGAAGGACTCAAAAGATATGCTCATCACAACCAAAAATTCGATGTCATCTTGTTATGATTTTGCTTCAGAGCCGGAAATTCGATGTCATCTTGTTATGATTTTGCTTCAGAGCCGAAAATTTGTAGTTACACCACTGTTTTTTGTAGTTATGTAAATTATGTTACTTCTCCATTACAATGCTTTCTGAACGGCACGTGGACTTCCCCGAATTTCCTTATAATTTCGCGACGACTGATAGTGGGTCGAAGGTGAATAAATAGCCGCGGCCAGAGTAAAGAACGTTTTGTGTGGTGGGAAGTATGATTTGCTGATTAAATTTTGACTGCCTGATTATCTTTATGATCTGTACGCAGCTTAAGTTTAATTCATCAGATTGATAATGTGATTTTCTCATTTTCTCTACAGCTCTTGTAGTTATCCCAAGAGAAATTGTGTTGTTATTTTTTTCATGAGGCTGTACTTCCACAGACAACAGGTAATTGAATAAAAGACTGAATTATTACATAAGTGTTTATTCTCTTTTAAATAACCATTGGCGGTGTAATTAACTACTATTGTTTATTTAGGTAACTTTTTTTTCAGCAAGAAGTTTGCAAAAAAAAAAAAAGGAAAAAAAGAAACATCAACCTTAAAACATTTAAAGCATTATGAATGTTTCTTTTGTAGTAAAAGCCCTTTGAATATGTATCCCAGGTCGTAAAGATATACGCCTTAAAATTTTGCTTCTCAACACTGTTACCAGTTGTTTGCTTCTTTCAATCACAATATGATTGTCAAAATATGGATAACTCTGGAACTACCATTTTTGTCTTAACTTTGCTTCTTTCAAATAAATAGGTTCCAATTTCGGTGAGGGTTTTTTTTTTCTCAGGCACCACTTGAAATGAATCAATTCATGTGTACCTTGTTTGAAAATGGCACATTTCCATTGCTTTTAAAAATTCGTAATTCTGTAAGCAATCTAACAGATCAGTAGTTCTGAAAGAGCATTTATCATTTTCTGTAAGAAGCGTGTTAGATTTCAACGATTTTTATTATTTTTCATAGATCTCAAATGAAGTTCGATGGAAGGATTATATCGCTATAACGGAACTGATGGCTGAAAAGAATGAACTCCGCTCAAGGAAAGTGAGTTTTCGCAACTTTCATTTCTATTTTCATCTGTACCACAAGAGTATTATAAATCTTAGACTGCAAATACTGTGAAGAATATAAGTTTGAAGAAATCAGCGTTTAGTCATAATTAATTTATTTTCATGTTGACCGCAGTTACACTGTAAAAAATAAGTAGTGTGAATTCAAGGAAATATTCTGAAAGTAACGTGCAGCAAAGTTGCCGTTTGGTGTTCGTCTTGTAACAAAATTTCCGTTTTTAAAAGTTCCCGTTTTCTTTTTTAACTTTGGTATTTTCACAGTTTTTCCGAAGTCAGAAATTCCGTTTATTTCAGAAAAGTCTTGTTTCGGGTTTTCCCGTGTTCATACAGAAATTTCGCAAAATCGAAGAAGCTGAATTCATCAGCTCTTACACCATATTATCCTTTCGCAGCGGTGGGAATCGAACCGAAGTAATTTGCGTTATTTCAAGTGATAGCGCGCCACTTAACCACTGAGCCAGAAATCTACTACTGAGGTAGATAATAGCTCAGTTGTAGATTTCTGGCTCAGTGGTTAAGAGGCGCGCTAATATATTCTACATGTATAATTGTATATGAGGCGCGCTAATATATGATGATGATACACTGAAGAGCAATTGAATTAGAGATACCTGTCTAGTAACATGTAGCACCACCTTTCGCCTTGATGACGGCGGCGATTCGTCTCGGCATGGACTTGACAAAACACCGAAAGCCATACGGATCCACGACCCCTGAACAAGCTCCCACAGTTCACGAAGATTTGATGGAGGGAGAGGGGGGGGGTCAGAGCCTCGAACATCTCTCTCGATGGCATCTTAGAAGTGTTCGATGGGATTGAGGTCAGGTGACCTAGCTGTCCAAGGAAGCGAGGTCACGTCGGTGGAGTGTTCATCCAACCATTCGGATACAATTCGGGAGCGATGGCACGCTGCATTGTCTTGTTGGAGAATGAGGTACCCAGTGGGATGTTGAAGACGCACAAACGGGAGCAAATGGTCGCCCAGGATATCCCGGTAACGTTGACCTGTGAGGGGCGATGTCACACGTACCAGGGGTCCCACTTCAGTCCACGTAAACAGTCCCCAGACGAGAATGCCATCCCCACCAGCTTGAAGAGTACCCTGCTGGCAAGGAGGATCCATCGCTTCATGTGGTTTGCGCCGTACTCGTATCCTGCCATCCGCATGTACCAACGTGAATCTCGACTCATCAGTCCAGGCAAAATTTTCCCACATGTCTAGGGTCCAGTGGCGATGTTCCCGCGCCCATGCTAATCTTTGCACCCTGTGATGTGCGGTCAGCAGCGTTACCCTTGTGGGACGATGGCCTCTGTACCCCATAGTGAGGAGATGGTTCTGGATATTGTGGCGGCGTACACGTTTTTGTGCACCAGCGTTAAATTGCCGAGTGATTTCCTGCACTGTAGCCCGTCTATCCGCTGTTACAATGCAAGCTAGCCGACGATGACCCCGCTCATCCACACACTGTTGTCCACGGCAGTTGTCCCTTGCAGGGATGGTTTTACCGGATTCGATGTACTCACGGTGCACCCGTGACACAGTGGCTCGTGAAAATCCCAGTGCCTGCACGACTTCCGAGATGGAGTGACCCATTTGTCGGGCCCCGACAATTTGCCCACAGAAAATGCGCTTAGATCCTTCGTCTTACCCATACTGCGTCTGACTCTTACTGATTCCCGCCGCATCACTCCTTATATTGTCGGATCGCTGCATACGTCATGTCGTTTCCGTTTACAGGGCCACCCACAGCGCCACATTTGCATAACGCTAGCTGTCTCTAATTCAATTGCTCATCAGTGTATGAGGCGCCCTAATATTATCTTACTACTGAGCCAGATAAATAGCTCGTGCATGAAATAGGGGAGAGGAGAAGAAATATCCTGCGCCACAATAACCAAAATCCATGCGATATGCAATCCACAATATCCGATATCGCAACAGAACTTAAAAATCAGTTCCTTGAATGGACGATTGAAATTTAACATTTAATCAAACCTCAAATATTCCCACTAATCGACGAAAATTTCTCGTCATATGGATAGGAAAAAAGTGAGAACGGAGTTTTTCCGTTAATATATGAAAGGAATTGAGGAAAGTCTTCTGAAAATTCAGAATTTTCCGTTCACATATCTTAAAAAGTGACACTTTATAAGAAATGAATTGCGAAAAGGATTCTGAAAATCCAGAATTTTCCTGGCGTACGAAAAATCCGTGAAATTCAGATTCTTTTCCGTCATTTCACGGAAAAGGTTGTATCAAGAATAGGTTTCGTTAATTCAAGAAAGGAATCACGGAAACAGGCTCGTGAATTTAAGAAATTTTTTTTACAGTTGTACGCTGAACTTTGGTACTGTCCTCAGGGCGAATCACAAGAGACACTCGTCAAAAATAGAAACGTTTTTGACGAGTGTCTGTATATTTACAACTGTTATTTTATTAACCCTTTAACCGGCCGATGTACCTGAACCAAATGTAACCCAAGTTTTCCTGTGCTATGCAAACGAAAATGTTCACACAGCTGCCGGGTTTTACGAAAGCTACGGTGAAACAATTCCTTTTCTCTCCTCATCACATCAGTGCTGGCCATAAACCTGTCATTACCGACCATAATCCTGGTGATAAGAGAGTGAGCTTTTAGTCCTCTATTCTCTGCTTCGTGGTGATGGGGAAGTGCAACACCCCTCCCTGGCATGGACATCATGCCACTGGGTAGAAACAAATGGATCAAACCTCTTCCCACGCCGCTCTTAGGTTCGTCAACATTTCAATATACCTTTTAGCATAGTTACTCTCGCCAATGGCATTTTCATAGACATTTCTATGCCCTTTTACAAATATTTTTTTTTAATTATTTTAAATTTAATGGCATTTCTAATGACATTTCTATGTTCTTTTAGCATGGTTACTCTCGCCATGGCATTTCTATAGCATTTTTAGCATGGTTACTCTCGCTTCTAGTCCTCTATTCTCTGCGCCGTGGTGATGGGGGAAGGGCAACCTCCCTGACATGGACATCATGCCACTGAGTAGAAACAATTGGCTCAAACCTCTTCCCATCCCGCTCTTAGGTTCCCTTTTAGCATGTAATCAGTCAGAAAAACATTAATGTCAGCCATTCCCCTAAATGACCACATTGAATAACAAAGGTAAGGGCAAAGCAACACCTTCTGATGCATGGGTTCACATGTTTCAGTCGCGTTCGGCCCATTTCTTGGACAGATAATATATTCGTTCGAACTGATATTATCTCGTTTGCTAATCCAGAGTTAACTCGTTCCATCCGAAAGGTAAAGCCCCAGTAATTGAAATTGTGCCTCTGAAAGGCATAAATCATAACAATAAGAAATATAGTTACACTATTTTATGTATAGTTGGTATAGAGCTCCTGGTTATTAATCCATTACTTACGTACTGTTGTGAAAGAGCGTGTAACACATTCCTCATTATTTACAACGCAGTTAAGGAGGCTGAGAAATATGACAATGAGAGAGCAAACCTTTCCTTGAAGAAACGTAGCTAGGATTTTGAGCGCCTATAGTTAAAAAACGCGTAAAAAATGAAAACGAAATTAATGGAGAACGCAGTTACCATTAAATAATATCAAAATTTCAAGTAGGAAAAAAACTCATCCAAAAAACTATATTCATAGTCTTTTCTTATAAACAATAAATATTTAGTCGTATTTTGTTACTATTTTCATTGTACATTAACAAAATTAATAAATATCTACAAAGCAAACTAATTCAACTTTTTATACCTTTAATCTTACAGATTTCTCTACAACAACGTCAAAATCTGTTTCTGTATACAGATCATTTTGGGAACTAATCAAAAAATCTTCCTTTTATCTTTGCTAGCTGCATTATTCGCGGCCTCCAGCTGAAAGCATTTCCTTCCGTTAGACAAGCTAGAATGGAATCGTCTTTCCGTTGTAACTTAGTCCTTACGTCAGTAATTACGTTATGTATGCTAAAGTCAATGTAATATTAGAAAGTATCCATACGCATTACAAGAAAGAGGTCAATTGTAGTACTTACAAATACGCTTATTTTGCTTGCATGGTTTGTACTCCACACTCACATCCGGTTTATTGGCGTACTCAATACTGTATCATTGATTTAACATCCAATCATAGTATAACAGCACATTTATCATCAATAACATCAATCCTCCAAAACAACAGCTGCATTGCCTTTTAATCTAAAGTTCTTTTATGGCCACACATATGTCACTCTTGTTCCGACTTCAGTGTGTTGCCAACATCATTCTCGTTTGAGGGAAAAGACATAACGTAAAGCTTTGAAAATCTAAGAGAACGAACTCAAATTTACATAGAAAAAGAAACTCAAAAGGAAAGTTAAGATCGCTGATCCGATGGAGCAGTGGTCTAAGCGATGGCTTCTGATCATTCGTCCGAAAGGGGTCCGGGTTCAAATCCCAATAAGGCGTGGATGTCGTGTTTGTCTTACGGCACTGGCTCTCTCCCTTCCCTGGAACCAGTGGCCCTAAATTAGGAACGCGTGACTGCTTATAGTCTATTGAGTTGCTCCCGGTGGTAGTTAAACCTCCAATAAAAAATATATATATACACAGAAGTACAAGAAAAACTGGTACACCAGACCTAATACTTGCTAAGTCCCCCACGGGAGCACAGTACTGCAGAAATACGACGGGGCATGGACTCCACTAGCTCCTGGAAATATGCTGTAGGCAATGCACACCACACTTCCTGCAGAGCGTTCCACAATTCGGGTGTATTCTGAGGTCTCGGATTCCTGTGTGCGATAGCGTGTTGCACGGCATCTCAATTGTGCTCTATCACGTTCAGATCTGGGAACTTGGGTGGGAATGACAACACCCCAAACTCAGATGAATGCTCCTCTAATCATAATGTGGCGTCCCGACACTTGTGTGAGGTGCATTTTCCTGTTGGAACAAGCTCAACCCATCAGCATGAATGCAGGAGATGAACGAATGTACCTCGTCAGAAAGGATGCGCACATAGCGTTGGCCGGTCACAGACGTTTGCAGACGTACCAGGGGCCCCAGTGAAGTCCAGCTAAACCCACCCCATACCATTGCGGACCCTCCACCAGCCGGTACAGTTCCCTGTTGACATGCGGGATCCATGGCTTCATGGTGTTTGCGCCACGCACGAATCCTTCCATCTGACCGATACAGTTGGAAACGCGATCGTCAGACCAGGCTACTTGTTTCCAGTCATCAAGTGTCCAGTGGCGGTGTTACCGTGCCCAAGCGAGGCGCATAGCTCTGTGCAGTGCACCCATCAAGGGGACTCGAGTTGGGCGTCGGCTTTCAAAGCCCATACCGTGCAGGGTACGTTGCACAGTCTGGACGCTGATGCTTTTTGAGGCTCCAGCATTGAATTCCGATGCTACCTGCGAGAGTGTCGCGTGAAACGATTCTTGACAGCCGGCGATGGTCACGTTCACCCAGTGTCTTTTTACGGCCACACTGGTATCATAGGTTAGAGGTTTTGCCGGAATTCTTGTAGTCACGGTACACCCTTGCAATGGTCGTCCGTGAAAATCCGAACTTCGTTTCTACCTCCGAAATACTATGGCCCATCTCACGAGCGCCAACTATGACACCGCGTTGACAGTCGCTTAAATCGTTTTTACTTGTCATTCTCTTGCCGAAAACAGCTCTGACTGCTGGCAAGGATGTCTATCACTTTATATACGCACTGGCGGACGGAATCGAGTACACGCATAGGTGACGTTGCTATGTATTTTGCATAAGCTCGTCTGTACCAGTTTTTCTGGCACTTCAGTGTACGTTACAGAGCTTCCCCACTCTCCCCTCTTTGCCGAGGAACAGAAAATACATGCTAGCTCCGCGGTTATAATACGCAACAATATCAGCTTCGTTCGACATTTTTTTTGGTTCGAGGTTTAACGACCACCGTGAGCAACTCAATGGGCTATAAGCAGTCGCCCGTCCCTAATTTAGGGTCACTGGTTGCAGGGAAGGGAGAGAGCCAGTGCCGTAAGACAAACACAACATCCATGCCTCACCGGGATTCGAACCCGGACCCCTTTCGGACGAATGATCAGAGGCCATCGCCTTAGACCACTGCGCCACCGGGGCGGCCGTTCGACATTCAAGAGAAGGGATTAACATTTTTTTTTTTTTTTCGTGCCCTGGTGACCGAAATACTTACGGTCAGCTTCTGGAGAAATGAAAACAGTTCGTGTGGCCACGAAAATGCAAAATAATAATGATAATAATATCAAATATGTAGACAGC
This sequence comes from Macrothele yani, assembly GCA_039090855.1. Lineage (NCBI taxonomy): Eukaryota > Metazoa > Arthropoda > Arachnida > Araneae > Macrothelidae > Macrothele > Macrothele yani. Next base: position 113,164,948 of record CM076997.1, on the reverse strand, counting down.
TCGTTCTGCCGCTGCTATTTTAAACCCCACAGATGCTAATTACTGTTTATTTAATTATTTGGAACCATTTGCTGACTGGCGATCTGCAAACAGACCTGGAAGCTGTTTTGTGCGGCTCACTTTTGGGGAAAATTATCGACGTATCCCATCCCTAAAAAATGATTATGTTCAGCATCATCGTTTACTGTTAATACACCTTTCCACCACAAGTCTGAGAGTCACTGCAGTTTTTGCATTGAGACAGTAATTAACAACACTTTGCCTATTTTCCTGAGCCTCAGAGCCCTAGTACAGTTTGATTAAGAACAAATTTACTTCCGTTGCTGAGAAGCAATAGACAAGGTACGTTCTCTGAGAGAAACTGTCGAAGGCGTTATTACATTCTTATGCATTTATCGAAATAACTGAGCCGCCCCGGTGGCGCAGTGGTCTAAGGCGTTGGCCTCTGATCATTTGTCCGTAAGGGGTCCGGGTTCGAATCCCGGTGAGGCATGGATGTTGTGTTTGTCTTACGGCACTGGCTCTCTCCCTTCCCTGGACCCAGTGACCCTAAATTAGGGACGGGCGACTGCTTATAGCCCATTGAGTTGCTCACGGTGGTCGTTAAACCTCCAATCAAAAAAAAAAAAAAAATAATAACTGAATTCAGAATTTGTAATGGTTTCTTCGCTTTTAGTGAGACGGAAATCCAAATGCGACAGAAATTACTTTCTTTTTCAAGACTTACCTATCATTAGTAAAATAATTGCGAAAAAATCATTTGAAAAATCTGAAAGTGTCCCGAATTGCAAGAATTTCAGTGCAAATGCACAAAGTAAGAAAAAATTAAAGAATGCAAAAACTATTTTTGTTGTTTACTGTCCAATTGAAAACGTTATTGCCGCCCCTATGGCGCAGTGGTCTAAGCGATGGCTTCTGATCATTCGTCTCATTTGGGTCCGGGCTCGAATCCCGGTGAGGCGTGGATGTTGTGTTTGTCTTACGGCACTGGCTCTCTCTCTTCCCTGGACCCAGTGGCCCTAAATTAAGGACGGGCGACTGCTTATAGCCCATTGAGTTGCTCACGGTGGTCATTAAACCTACAATAAAAAAAAAAAAAAAAAAAAGCCGCCCCCGGTGGCGCCGTGGTCTAAGCGATGGCCTCTGATCATTCGTCCGAAAGGGGTCCGGGTTCGAATCCCGGTGAGGCATGGATGTTCTGTTTTTCTTACGGCATTGGCTCTCTCCCTTCCCTGGTACCAGTGACCTTAAATTAGGGACACGCTGAGTTGCTCACGGTGGTCGTGTCGTTAAAGCTCCAACCAGAAAAAAAAAATCGGAAAACAAAAATTATTTACTGTAGCTGAAACAGACTTTCCAGACCTGCAGTTTAAGAATTCGTGTAACCGCCAGGCCACTGAAGTAATTAAAGATGCAGATCTCATTCAAATAAAAAAATATTATATGTGAAACGGAGCACCCCGAAATTTTTGCCGTAAGTGAACCTACACAATGAACTCGAGTTATCTGATACTATACAAACTACGTATACAATGAATTTCGAGTTTCTATCATAGACAATTGATAGGATAGATTGCATTGATTATTCAATCGCAATTTGTAAAAGCGGACTGAGGTAGAGGATATCATCAGCTCAAATTGACGGCGCTTAAATTTGTAAGTCAAGAAGGCGGATGGGGGGGGGGTGTATAAAAGAGTGTTTAGTACAATAGAACAGCTGCTATGTAGGATTTTTTTCCTAAAGCCGTCAAAGTGGTAAACAAGCTTGGCCGTTTTAGTAAAACTAGGTTTTCTTCTACAAGACTACTGAAATACAAGTACGTATATACATTTTTTTTTCTTACATTGGCATAAGGTCCACCGGCCCAAATTTTGCAGGCCCGGAATCCCGGCGGCCTAGTCCGCGCCTGGAACACAGTAGAATGTAACATCTATACAACCTCACCTCGCCAACATTGTATCGAGGCTACCTTTATGTCACTGTATACTCTGAAAGATAACGATTCCTTTGTGAGTCAAAAGTTCATTGCGTTTGCTGCTTGGAAAGTTTAATGATGCAAAAAAGACATACATGCTCACCTCATTCTTTTTGTTGTTGGTGTTGTTTGTAGGTATAACGACCACTGCGAGCAACTCAATGGGCTATAAGCAGTCACCTGTCCCTAATTTAGGGCCACTGGTTCCATGAAAGCGGAGGAGCCAGTGCCGTCAGACAAGACAACAAAAACACCTATGCCTCGAAACCAGGCCCTCTCATATGAACAGTCAGAGACATTACGCCACCTGTGACCACTTCATCTTCAAAGCACAAAGGGCATCCTGAAAGTAATGCCTCGTCCCTCATAAAATTTTTATTTCTAGCAGCAAAAATGTGAAACTTGGTGGCAAAATACTTGGGCATATTGTTAATAATGCTAGTCTATTCAAGGTATCATCATTTTCTATGCATTTCCGTCATGTTTGAACCCATTCGTAAAATTCATTTTGGAAAAATTCCTGAGGCTGTCGTTTCACCCATGAGTTCACAGCCACTTTAACGTCTGTCACATCGTCGAAACGTTCCCAACGAAGGGTGTTTTTTAAAAGGGGCAAACAGGAAAAAGTCTGAGGGAGCCAAATCGGGATTGTAGGGGGTTTGGAGCATTACCATCCACCCCATTTTGCCAATAGCCTGTGAAGTCTTCATTGAGGTGTGGCGACGTGCGTTATCATGGTGTAAAACAACACTATGAAGTGGAATGTCACGTCTTTTCTTTCTGATAGCTTCCTTTAGCTTCTTCAATGTCTGCACATAGTGAGCACTGTTTATTGTTGTACTCCGTTCAAGGAAATTAGTCAAAATGATACCACGTTTGTCCCAGAAAATTGTCACCATCACTTTCCGTGCGGAACGAGTTCTTTTCACCTTTTTCTGTCGAGGTGAAGATTTGCGGTGCCATCCCATTGACGCCCGTTTTGTTTCTGGGCCATGAAATAACACCCTGGTTTAATTCCCCGTCACAACATTAGAGAAAAACATCTCGCTCTCCCTCTCATAACAGTCCAAGAAGTTCTGACACATGTCCACCCTTTGCTCACATTGTTCACGGGTTAGGTTTCTTGGGATCCACTTCGAACAAATTTTTCTGTAGCCCAGATCCCTAATTAACGTTTCCATAGCACTATGACCACAATGAATTGCATCACACAACTCGTGGATGGTTACACGACGATCAGCTGTGATGAGGTTTTTCACTCGTTGCCTGTTGGCATCTGTCACTACAATTGCGGGTCTTCCACTCCGTTGGTTTTAACCCTCCCGAAGCCTCTTCATCCATCTTCGGACATTACTGATATCGATTGTGGCAGGTCCATGCACCGCCAGGAGTCTTCTGTGGATTTCTAGATCCTCACATCCCTCTTTTCCCAGAAATTCAATTACGGTTCGCTGCTTTTCTCTGTCATTCATGATCTTTATTTCCGATTCTGAAAAAATAAATTCTCACATTGTTAACATATCATAATACATGTCAGTGCAGTTTCGTTCAAATCACTTCAAAATTTCAAAAGTTATTAAGGAGGAGGCATTACTTTCAGGATGCCCTTGTACAAGCCATTGTTTTCTACACTGGTGTCAAAAACCTAAGGACAAACACTGTTATGAAAGTTTACAACCATAAAGTCAAACGCAACAGCTGGTAGCGATTTGCATAAGTTGGGAAGTTCAGTAGAAAGCCGATGCACATGCAAAATGTCGAATCATGTGCACAGGCGTCACGTGGTATCACTTAATGGACAAAAGGGAAAATGGCGCGGTAGGCGACATGTGTTTGAAGGGAAATCTAGACGTGAAGGCATAAAGGTACGAGCGTGTAATTTACTTTTGTCTCAAAGACATCATCTAGAAGATTTCACGCGGTGAAGAATTATAGATTAGCTGAAAGAAGATCGGCGAGTGAGTAATGTTGCCAGAGAGTTTGGAATCGCGCATAGTGTGGCATCCGGGCTCTGGACAGCGTTTCAAACCAATGGAATGTGTTCCCGACTCATGCTAGGAGGTCGCCCTCGCTTTACTTCGACGCATGAAAACATATTTTTAGTTGTAACAGCGAAAGGTAATCGCCACGCCATGGCTGGTCAGATTACGAGTCGCCTCCATTACAGCACAGGAACGCGGATATCCTGACAAATTGTGGCAAGAGTTCTGCGATATATAGAGCTACATGTCCTCGTCCCTCTATCCAGAGCACAACGTGGCCACGTTTTCAGTGGTGTCATATCCACAGAAATTGAACACGTCATCAATGGGACAATGTACTCTTCACAGATGAGAGTCGTTTCAGTCTGTCTTCGGATTCTAGACATCGGTTAGTCAGGCGTGAAACTGGTACTGCGGACCAGCGGGAGAATGTGCAGGAAAGGGACAGATACGGCGGTGCCGGGGTCATGGTGTGGGGCGGCATCATGATTAATGGACACACCGTGCTACAGGTGTTGGAAAATGAGACTATGACACGCGAACGATATTGCAACGAAGTTCTTCTACGTCATGTTCGATTATTCGGTAGTACTGTAGGAGAAGACTTTCTATTCATGAATGACAACGCGATACCTCATCGTACGAGGGCACTGCAGGCACTTCTGAAGACGAAGGATATTCATCACATCAAATGGGCAGCACGCTCCCCAGACCTCAACCCCATCAAACACGTCTGGGATGCAATGGAGAGACGCAATAGTACTGGAAACCCACTTCAGAAAACAAGTAGGACCTCATCCGTGTTCTGAGCGAGGAGTGGACCAATTCGTCTGAGGAATTCCTTGATCACTTGGTGCTTAGGATGCCACGAAATTGTGAGAGCTGTATTACAGTTCGGGGTGTACATAGTTCATACTGAAATGTCTCTCTGCCTGGTTACTGGTAAGCACTGTACATCCATTTTCCAACTATTTTCTTCGGATATTTATAACGTTTGTTGTAAACACTGATTACAATGTAATTTGTGCGTCATTCATAAACAGTTTTTGTGTCTTTTCATGCGTTCGTATGCTGGCAATATAATTGCAAAAATTTCCCCATTTGGCTGCGGTCATGTATATTGTTTTTTTTATACTGATAAAAATGTAGTCCATCCTTAGGATTTGGACACCAGTATATAACCCTTTTGCCAATGTTCCGCCAGAGCCACGATCTCAGGGCTGTGCAGGTTTCGATACCAGATTCCACATCCAACACTGAAGTGAAGTGCCGTCCTGGTAGGATATGTGTCATGGATTGAAACAGGTGGTCGTCGGATGGGGTAAGCTGGACTCTATGGGGGATGAGGTAGGATCTTAACCCCTTCCAATTCCTGTAGTTTTCGGCAGACCACTTTAGAGGTGTGACATGGGGAGTTAACCACTTGCAGCAACGCCCGCTTCCTATTGATGAACGCTGGACAGCGCTGGTGTAGAACATCATGAATCCGCTGCAGTTGTTCGGCATAGAAGTTCCCGTTCACAACCTGACCTTCTGGCACGAGTTCACAGTGCACAAGACACTCACAATTCCACCAAATGCACAGAATAACTTTTCTCTAGAACTACTCTCTTTGTACAACTACTTGTGTTTTTGGCGTGGCCTCAGCCTTGGTTCCCAGTGCTAGGATAACCTAGGAATATCCACCTTTCATCACCTGCGACGACACGACGCTAAAATTTTTGGATTTGATAACAATCTGAGATGGAGAGCGACACGTTGTTCAGTCTGTTGGGGAACAATACACGGGGAGCCATTCGATGTCGCCTGAAGGAGAAACCAAACTGGTGTAGGTGACGGACGATGGTGGATTGGGAAGACTCCAACCTCGGCTGCCAATTGTCGTTTACTGGTTCTGGAGTTCACAGTCACAGTTTCGACCAGGGTGTCAGTGTTGGTGGTCATTGGACATCCTTACCTCGACCGGTCTTCAACACTGGCGTCTCCAGCATTGAAACGCATAAACCATTTTCGTGCAGTGCTGCTGCGTGCTGTTTCCTTGCCTTCAAATGCACAAATTTCTTTCGTTTTACTCCCTTTTCCCAATAACTGCGCATGAGCACTCGAACAGCTCGTTTATCGATATCCATCCTCTGCTCACTTGAAAACGCAATGTGGCTTCATGTAAATTCACGTCATCAGCCTCACGTGTTCCACGTCATCGCTGTACCCAGTGGACACCGGCGCGCGTTTAGCACAGGAATGGGGGCCCAACTCTATATGCACCTCAAAACGGGATAGACTTTTGTCCCGTTTTGGAGGAGAAACCAAGCTTGGGACAAATTTTTCCCTCACCCTGGTACTTAAAGACATACGTAATGAAGAGGTAGCAAACAGTTCGTGCTGAAATAATAGTAGGCAAGATAAAAAGCTGGCTAAGCACGATTCAATCAATGCACAATTAGCCAAACCGCTAAAAAATGAAGTTTATTTACAGCTAAAAACACTGGTTAAAAGAATCTAAAGGCGAGATCTTTCGGGTCACCGTGACCCTATCCTGAGGCCTAACACTGTAAGAAACGAAACCACGGCATATATATACTACATCGTGAAGAGCCGAAATGCATTAGCATCACAAAACGCGTTGCCATCAGAAAAGTTCAAAATATAGTAAAAGTTCAAATTATTAACTCAGTGTCAACGCAAAATTCTCCTGTTATATATTCAGAAGTAAGGATTTCCATGGTTGAGGAATAAGGAATGGCACTGCATCGTCACTACAAATATCCCGATATTTTAATATGTATAAACTCTTTATAAACAAAACAATACACTTAGTTGTAACAGAGGTAAGTATCCTGGCCTGGTCCTATATTGGAGTATGGCACCCCTGCGCAACAGTCCTGGAAAGGGCTGTTGCGCATGGGTGCCATACTCCATCCAGGATATCCCGGTAACGTTGACCTGTGAGGGACGATGTCACACGTACCAAGGGTCCCATTTCAGTCCACGTAAACAGTCCCCAGACGAGAATGCCACCCCCACCAGCTTGAAGCCTTCTTGCCAGCAGGAAGGCTTCAAGCTGGTGGGGTGGCATTCTCGGGATATCCTGGATGGCCATTTGCTCCCGTTTGTGCGTCTTCCACATCCCACTGGGGACCTCATCCTGCAACAAGGCAATGCACCGTGCCATCGCTAACGAATTGTATTCGAATGGTTGGATGAACACTCCACCGACGTGAAATCGCTTCCCTGGCCAGCTAGGTCACCTGACATTAATCCCATCAAGCACATCTGGGATGTCATCGAGCGAGATGTTCCAGGCTCTGACCCCCCCCTCCATCAAATCTTCGTGAACTGTGGGAGCTTGTTCAAGGGTCGTGGATCCGTATGGCTTCCCAACGTTTCCGGTGTCTTGTCGAGTCCATACCGAGACGAATCGCCGCCGTCATCAGGACGAAAGGTGGTGCTACACGTTACTAGACAGGTACATACCGTAGATTCGTTCCTTACCGTGTTAGACCTGAGGATGGGGTCACGGTCAGCCTGAAAGATCTGCGTTTAGATTCTTTTAGGCAGTGTATCTTAGTGTGTCTGTGAGATCTTTAGCTGTAAATAAACTTCATTTTTAGCACGTCTTTTGTGAAACAGATCGTGTTTATGTTATCGGTTTGTCGGTCCATCCGTCCGTCCGTCTGTAGGCACGATATCTCTACAACTGTTAGGCCGATTTGAAAAATTCTTTTAGCATTCGGAAGCTTGAAATATGCGAATGATGATCCTTTATTTCATTTTTTTTTACAATGTACAATTTCGCCGCTAAAGGGCGTAAATGCAGATGATGTCGAATTCAAAAACACGTTTTATTTCACATATTTGCTTCTAAACATCCGATTGAAAAAATTATTTTACCTTTCGATTCCATTTATGTCGAAGCGTATTTTAGATATAAATACTTTTTCAAATTACGCATAGATTTTCCGCTAGGGGGTGTAAACGTAAATTACGTTTTTCTCGATAACTCTTCTTCTAAAACTCCGATTCAAAAAAAAATTTCTTCAGCGGATACAGCTCCTGATGAAAAGTATTTTGCATGTAATTTCTAATTTTTGATAGAGAATACTTTGGCCACCAGGGGGCGTAGGTTCTAATTTTTGCTTCTGATGTTTTTGCCATAAATTCTGAGCTTCTAAAATCTCGATTGAAAAAATTATTTCGTGGACTGGTGCCACTCCCTTCCATAAACGTTTTCAGAATATTTTCTTCTTAAAATATTCCATGGTTTCTCCGCCAGGGGGCGTAGATATATATCTTATTTTTGTCAATATCTCTACTTCTAGGAGTCCGATTTGAAAAATTCCTTCTTTGTTGGATAGTGTTTCCAGTGTGACATGCTTTTCATATGATTTCAAAATTTTCAAGTAATTCATAGACTTTCCGCTAGGGGACGTAAAGTAATATGCTCTTACCCCATTATCTCTGCTTCTAAATCTCCGATTTAAAAAATTCTTTCTGCACCGGATTCAGCTCCTGATGGGAAATCCTTTGCACATAATTTTTAATTTTTGTAAAAGTGGTATCGCCACCAGGTGGCGTAAGTCTTAATTTCCGCTTCTGATGTATTTGCACCAAAATACGAGCTTCTAAAATGGCGATTGAATAAACAGTCGATACTACTCATGTCGACAAACATTTTAGGAGAATTTTCTTCTTAAAATAGTGCATGGTTTCTACGCCAGTGGGCGTAGATGTATATCTTGTTTTTGTCAATATCTCTACTTCTAGGAGTCCAATTTGAAAAATTCCTTCTTTGTTGGATAGTGTTTCCGATGCGAAATGTTTTTCTTATAAATTCAAAATTTTCAAGTAAATCATATACTTTCCGCTAGGAGGCACAAAGATAAATTGCATTTTCTGTATTATTTCTGCTTCTAAAACTCCGATTTGAAAAATTCTTCCTGTATCGCATACAACACTTGATGGAAAATATTTTTCATATAATTTCTAATGTTTGGTAATGAGTGAGTTGGTCACCAAAGGACATAAGTGTTAATTCCTGCTTCTGGTGTATTTGTAGCAAAATCTGTGCTCCTGAAAACTCGATTGATTTTTTTTTTTTTTGGACCGATACCACTTATATGGATACACCTTTTGAGAATACTTTCTTCCTAAAATAATGCATGGTTTTCCAACCAGGGAACGAAAAGTCACATCTTATTTTTTTCCATATCTCTGTTTCTAAGAGTCGGATTTGAAAAATTCTTTCTGTGTTGGAGAGCGTTTCCTGTGCGAAATCTTCCTCACATAAATTCATATTTTTCTTAAAGGACAAGTCTGCAACCAGAGGGCGTAAGCTCACGATTCCGTTTACAGCAATAACTTAGGGATTAAAAACCCGATTGAAAAACTCTTCCGTCAGATACTATTGTTTTCCATACCGGTTCCACTGACTTTGAATAGCTTTGATAAATTCAATTTGCGTCAGAACGGATTCAAAAGACGTGCTTATTACATCCGAAAATTCGGTGTCATCTTTCTTGTTTAAATGTGGTTTGGCTAATTGTGCATTGATTGAATCGTGCTTAGACAGCTTTTTATGTTGCTTACGACATACGTAACTACAGTCAGTAGACAAAACGTTAGAGATAGAGGTGGTGGCAGTTGATATGGGCATCCCGTGCAATGTGGAACAGACCCTAACAAAATACAGCCGATAAATAGGCGGACACAATCGACGAACATGGGTAAACGTGGTGATATGAGCTACTGTAAACGTGGATTCATTGTCGTCGTAAGACAGATGGGTCATTCCATCGCCCAAGTGGTAAGAACTGTAGGGTTCCCGAGGTTAGTCGTATCTAGGGTACACCGCCAGTATACCTTTGACGGATATACCAGCGCCCAATGAGGAAGCGGTGGCTTACCACACTCCATTGATGACCGGGGTCGATGTAGACTGTCCAGTTAGGTACAGACCGACCACTTGACAATGGCTCCGCAAATCACATCGCGGTTAAGTGTCGGAAACCCAAGCAGTGTCAGCGAGCGAATGGTACAGCGCATGCTGCATAATCTGGGCTACGGGAGCCGACGCCCTACTGATGTGCCATTGTTTACTGCTGGTCATCGGAAATTACGCCTCTCTCGCTGCCGGGAACATCAAAACTGGATTCTACAGAATAGGGCCACGTCGTGTGGTCAGATGAATCCTGCTTTCAGCTGACGAGAGGGTGCGGGTGTGGCTTCGACAGCTTGAGCCCATGTTCCCATTGTGCCAGGTCGGCTTTCTTCAAAGCGGTGGTGGCTCTGTGATAGTTTGGGGCCACCCTGGTGGCGCAGTGGTTTAAACGATGCCTCTGATCATTCGTCCGAAAGGGGTCCGGGTTCGAATCCCGGTGAGGCATGGATGTTGTGTTTGTCTTACGGCACTGGCTCTCTCCCTTCCCTGGAACCAGTGACCCTAAATTAGGGACGGGCGACCGCTTATAGCCCATTGAGTTGCTCACGGTGGTTGTTACACACCCAATTAAATAAAAATAGTTTGGGGAGCCCTCGCATGGGAGAAATATTAGGTCACTTTGTGGGTTTGGAGAGGTCCTTAAATGCTACTCGTTACCAGCATGTGCTGGCTGATCACCCACACGCTTTCATGGCCTTCGCGCATCCTGCGGCAAATGCTTTGTTTCTGGAGGACAATGTCGGCATAGCTCGAGAAACAGTCATCTGAGTATGGAACCATCAAGTAGCCCCGAACGTCCTCGGATTTGAACCCTGTGGAAGCTCTCTCGGGGGCTGTGGAGAGGAATATTAATTCCATGGATCCTGGACCGACGTCTCGAACGGAGTTGGACAGTGCTGCAACAGGCATGGCTGGCAATTCCTCCCGACACCCTGCGACAGTGCGACATGTGGTGGAGTCGATGCCTCGGCGTGTACAGGCTCTTATTGGCGCTAGATGGGAACCGACTTGCTGTTAGGTAGGTATCTCTAATGTTTTCCCCACTTAGTGTATATTTTACAATACGTTACATTATTTTCATTCAGTACGTGACGGTAAAAACATTAATACGTTAGTTCTTAATGCACGCGAATGTGCGTGCATGTTGTCCTTTCTGCGGGTTAAAATTGCCAGGAAATGCCATTTTTCATCGATTTTTTCATAGATTTGAAAAATGGAATTTCTTGTGGGCTATTCTTGGACTTGCATATTTTTAATTGCTGGTCTTTTACCAGTATTTTTCGATGCAGCGATCTTGCGTTGAAACGTACGAAAGAGCTATCGAGCAATGCGTGCATTTTTTCACTAGGGTTTCTGGGTTTTTGGACTCGCAGATTTGTTGTGTGTATGCACTTACGCCCTCAAGGGGAAAAATTTTGGTTTAGAAAAACAAGAAACGAAATGCAAAATATTCTTCTCCAGAAACGCTGCTCATAAAAAATAAATAAATAAATAAAGTAATTTTTAAAATCAGACTGTTAGAAGCAAAAATATCGAAAAAACAACAACAAACAAACAGGATATACACTGCTGGCCACCCAAAATGCAACACCAAGAAGGGCACGAGATAGTAAAGCCAGATTTACTGGAACGATTGAGCTTACAGGCCCGTGCGACTTGCGGAACACGCAGACATCAATAGTTCCTGTGGCCCCCATGGCTGGCAATAACGGCCGCTACACGCCGCGGCATCAAACGAAAGAGGCTCTGGATGTGGGCTTGGGGTATGTCGGTCCAGGCTGCTTCCACACGTTGCCACAGTTCATCAGGCGTAGCCGCGGGTCGTGCTTGTCGGGGCACTCGGTTGCCGATCAGCGACCAGACGTGTTCGATGAGTGACATATCGGGAGAACAGGCGGGCCACAGCAGCAGTGACACCTGGTGGGCCGTGAAGAATTGTTGCACGATGCGTGATACGTGCGGGTGCGCATTGTCCTGTTGAAACGTGGCCGCTGGCAGGTCCTTCAGGTAAGTGAGGACTACAGGCTCCAAAACGTCGGTGATGTAGCGGTGGCTGTTGAGCGATGCGTACCAGAGGGGTGCGGGTGTCGTATCCAATTGCACCCCAAAGCATAACGCCAGGTGACGGACCGGTATGGCGATGTATAACGCAGGCGTAATACAGTGTCACGCCGCGGTGCTGCCACACGCGGATCTGACCATCGTGGTGTTGCAGGCAGAAACTAGATTCGTCGGAGAAGACAATGTCGTGCCATTCCGTAGTCCAGGCGCGGCGTTCAACGGCCCACTGCCGCCGCACTCGCCGGTGGTGTAACGTCAATGGTAATCGGAGAAATGGCCGCTGTGCGACAAGTCTCCGCTCCTGCAGACGACGTCGAACGGTACGTGCTGACACAGGTTGTTGCGCAACACACCCTAATTCCTGGCTAACGTTCGTGATGTAGCGGTGCGAGCCGTCAATGCCCGCCGCACAACATGCCGATCCTCTCGTTTGGTGGTGTGCCGCGACTGCGGCAATCGCTCACGTCGGTCCGTCCGTCCCTCCTGCACCCACCGAATCCATACTCGCCTCAGTGTGGCTGGATGTCGTCCCACACGGGCGCCGATGTCTCGGTACGATAAACCACTGTCGCGATAAGTCACTATTCGTCCTCTGTCGAACTCCGAAACGTGCTGGAATGACTGCCGTATTCTGCGACGAGGCATCAGGAAGCTTCCCTCGCACAGATCCGGCAGCGCAACACACTTCCACTTGTTACACCCCGCCTTCTGTGCACCCTTCTTATAGTGCTTCTCGGTGGCGCGTCGGGCGCACATCATTTGCATATGCCCTGCAATGCTAATCGTTTGCATGTCCTCTCGCGGGCTACGCATGCTGCGAATTTCACGCCAATCAAATGCTTCCTTCTTGGTGTTGCATTTTGGGTGGCCAGCAGTGTAGTTCTACGCCTCCTGAGGGAATAAAAAACGTATGCATAATGAAGAACAGGAAATATATTAATCAAAAAAGCTCTTCGTCGTGAGCAGTATCCGATCGAAAATTATTTTTTCCGTGGAGTTTGTAGAAGCACAGTAGTGGTATATGCAATTATGCCCGCAAATTGCAAAACTTATAATGAAGAAAAGCTCAAAATGATATACAAAGCTTTCTCCGCCACAAATTCTATCCGACGCAAAATAAATTTTTGAGATCGGACTTTTAGAGACACAGTCTTCGCGGACAGGGACCGACTTAGACAGTTTGGGGCCATAGGCAAGAGGCTTTTAGGGGCCTACGACATCCCGTGTTATGTATGATTGAGGATGATCTCAAGAGCCTTAGTCTGAGTTTTTTGCGGTTTCATTCCTAATCATTTGGATACCGATCAGCACAAAGTTTACATTCCGCGAGGAATAATTTCGCAGAAGTGTTAGACTATATTTTTACACCTCAGCGTCAAGTGACGCGACGCAAAACAAAGAGATTACTTACCAATCACCATCAGAGTCAGTTATTTCATGATTAGTTATTTCTCTCTCGTTGTGTCGCTTGATGCTGAGGTGTAAATGAGGCAAAGCTGTATACACTATGTTGACAAAAGTCACCGGATACATAGAAGACAAACACAACATAACATTTTATTGGCATATATTAGCACGGTGTCGGTCGCCCTTTGGCCTAAATGCATGCACTGACCATTCGAGATATGCTTTCGACAAGGTTTTGGAACACAGCGGTAGGTATGCGCTTCCATTCAGTCCATAATGCTGCAGCTAATTGTTACCTAGTAGTAGACCTTGGCTCCAAACTTCTTATGCGGCACTCTAATTCATCCCATAGGTGCTGAATTAGAGTGCCGCAGTCCACATACGATGCGGAATTATCGTCAAACCACGCCGTAACAGTTCTTGCTTTATGGCTCGGTGCATTATCCTGCTAGTACCAACAAGGCTCGGTTCCATTGTATTGCCACAGAGTTGGTAGGGCATAATTGTCCAGAATATCGATATAGATGTGCTGATTAACAGGTTTGTCCACGATAACCAATGGGCCGGGACCATACCACGAAAACTACCCCCACACGAGTACACTGCCAGCTCCAAACTTGACCGCAGGAACAGTACACTGTGGTAAATAGCGTTCCCCCGGCTGCCGCCATACCCACACACGGCCATCAGCCTGATGGATCGTGTATCTGGATTCATCAGCCCATAGGACTCGTTTCCATTGATCTACGGTCCACGATAAATGTTCTTTATACCGTGCCAAACGACGAGCAGCATTCCTAGTGGAATTGAAAGGCTTATGAGCAGCCGCACGACTATGGTAACCCATGGAATGAAATTCTATGCAAATAGTACGTGCACATACCGAGGTTCCAGCATTTTTACTCACCTGTACACTGAGGTGTTGTGTAGTACTCCGTCGATTAGCTGTAATGACTCTCCTGAGGCTTCGACGTTCTTTATCACTGATTTTCTTTGGTCTGCCGGTACGTTTTGCTACTTCAGGCATGCCATGTGTCTTCCACTTATTCAGTACATCCAAAATAGTTGACTTGGGTATGTTTAAATGCCTCTCAGTTTCTCTTATGGACAACCGACTAATATAACACCCAACAATCTTTCCTTTCTTAAAGTCAGTTCTCTCCCGCCGTGATATTTTCATTCAACCATACAGTGCGATATGATCGCGGTTAGCTGTAGGCTTCTTTTTATACAGTTTGCATCTGTACCGCGCATCTTAACATCGCAGAGGATCCGTTCATTTGCTTTTGAAGTGGTGTCCGGTGACTTTTGTCAATAGAGTGTATATTACTTGATGCAAAGCAAGTACACTCATTATCATAAAAATTCGCGCACCAAGAAGGAGGCGTCGGATTGAAACGAGATTGTAGTAGTGAAATGGTACATACCAAGGACAGATGTGATTACAATATCACAGCAGCAGGACGTTTTCCCGCAGACATACGGTACACATTCCGGTCAGCGTTAGTACCTTGTCGGACTGCCTCGTGCTTGGATACATGCGGTGATACGGCCCGGCATGGAGTCAAAGAAACGTCGTATTTTATCCTGGGACAGATTGGCCCACACTTCTTGCAACTAAAATACTTGTCATTTAGTTTCTCTATCTCTGCGAAAGATGTTTTCGTCTTTAAAGGTCGGTTGGAAACTTTCTGACGTAGAAATACGTCTTATGGTACGATACAGATTAGCAGTGAACGAGGTAATTGTGAGACGGATTTCAACTTGCAATAACTCCGGGGTTATCGGGTGAGTGACAACGTTGCTAGTATCGTTTGATAGCGCATAGATGACATTTAGTGATGACATAGATGAAATTTAGTAATAAATACTGGGGCCGGTGGATCAATGGCAGTTTGTGACAGAGCGCCGAAATGAATGGTCATTTTTTTTGCTGTGAGCCGCGAGTATACTTTTGTTTTCATTTTCAATATTTCTGAACTAAAGGTGATTGAACATTGATTTTGGTATGTAATTAATGTTAACATGGGGGCCTAGATGTGTGAATTGAAAAAATTACAATTGCAACTGTTAACAGTAAATGCTAATGTAACTGTTCTTTAACGAAATTATAAATACACCACACTGTGACTACTCAAGAGACGCATATAGCGTATTAAATCGTTTATTTTTGCGGCGTAGTAAGTACAAAGATTCGCCAAGCTTACGCACTGAACTGGGAGGCTTTCTCAAGGCAATGGTAGACATAACAATTTTTATGTCTAGTAGTAAGTACAAAGATTTGCCAAGCTTTCGCACTCCACTGGGAGGCTTTCTCAAGGCAATGGTAGACATAACAATTTTTATGTCTAGTAGTAAGTACAAAGATTCGCCAAGCTTTCGCACTCCACTGGGAGGCTTTCTCAAGGCAATGGTAGACATAAAATTTTGTATGTCTAGTAGTAAGTACAAAGATTCGCCAAGCTTTCGCACTCAACTGGGAGGCTTTCTCAAGGCAATGGTAGCCATTGCCTTGAGAAAGCCTCCCAGTGCCGAGTCACATTCTTGTGACCACCTCCTACTTTTGACATCTACAGCGCGTTGCCAGAGAAAGAAATCACGTGTCGCGAACTGGCTTGGAGGTGTGCCGTAGGCAATCTGAAAACATATCAGTCGTTGCTGTCATGGATAAAAGGAGCAATTTATCAGATTTTCTGAAAGGGATGATTATACTGAGCAACAAATTTGAACTTTTTTCTTGCCCCTAAACAAAAGTGGGTGATTTTGATTAATTAGCATGCCGTGATTCCTAATCTGTAATCCAAAATGCTGTATTACCTACCAATTTTGGGGGAATTTAAGTAAAAAAAAGTGATGAAATATTTAAAAATTATGTCTCGCATTTTTTTTCCACAAAATGTCACCATATTAAGGGTTGAAAATTAGTTATTCCGTCTAAGAAAGACACACTGATCAAAAAATGAGGTCAGGAAAGTTTTATAAATACAAGAGATTGCTACAACCAAAAATATAAACAAATTAAGTGCTTTACTCACATTTTTAAAACGTTTTCCTGGAAGACGTACGCTTGTAGTAACTGGACTCTTAAACGTCTGTAATTAGAAATCAGCAATAGTCCGCAAACATGTGTGGTGACCACCTCCCAGTATATCGTCTTTCCATTTTAGATATGTCCTGGTGGAATCTTTCTCCATGCTCGTCGCTCACGGCATCTAGGTTGGCAGAAAAAAGTCCAGGTGCGAGTGGAGAAAGTGAATTTTCAGGGACATATTGCACCCCATATCCTTATATGCCTTTAGCATGTAAGCTTCCACTAGTTCACAATAGTTTTCCGCCCTAACATTTCCCAGAAAGTTCGTGCAAACAGCTTTGAATGCTAACCACGCTGCTTTTTTGGTTTCAGTGCGTTTGGCCGTGAACACAGGGTCCTCCATAACTATCCGGATTTGTGTTCCAATGAAAATGCCTTCTTTTAATTTTACGTCGCTCAATCTAGGAAACTTTTCCTTGAAATACTGAAATCCACTGCCTCCTTTATCCAATAGCTTTGACAAAAATTTTCATCAAGCCTAACTTGGTGTGGAGTGGGGACAATAAAATTTTGCCGGAAGCAAAGAGCGATCGGCTTTTTACACTCTTTTCCCCAGGCACTAAACGTTCACTCAAAGGCCACTATTTGACCTGATAATGCTGTTCCCTAGCCCGACTGTCCCACTCACACACAAAACAACAAAATTTGATATACCGTTGTTGCATTCCTGTTAGTAATCCAATAACTTTTAGGTCCCCACATATTTGCCACATATGTTCGGCGTAATTGATAGATTTAAGGAGATGATCCATATTCTGGTTAGTTTCGTTCATGTGCACAGCATAGGCCAGTGGTACCGACGGGTAAATGTTTCCATTATATAATGACACCGCTTTTAAACTTAGTTTGGAAGAATCAATGAAGAGACGCCATCCTGCAGGACTGTGGTGTGGTCCCTCCCAAACTCGGCAAACAGTCCATTAACATCACTGCAATAAAAAAGATCACCAATCTTGGAGAAAAGGGACGGCAGACACTCATGTCGTTTTCTATAGGTTGTAACTTTAGTACCAGGCTAAAGGAGATGCCACACTTGTAACCGAGAACCCAACAGTTTCCATTATGTAATGACACCGCTTTTAAACTTAGTTTGGAAGAATCAATGAAGAGACGCCATCCTGCAGGACTGTGGTGTGGTCCCTCTCAAACTCGGCAAACAGTCCATTAACATCACTGCAATAAAAAAGATCACCAATCTTGGAGAAAAGGGACGACAGACACTCATGTCGTTTTCTATTGGTTGTGACTTTAGTGCCAGGCTAAAGAAAATGCAACCCTTGTAACGGAGAACCCAACAGTTCAGCTCGGTTTTTCGTGCGGTTCAGGTCTCTTACGTGGTCGTTCAGCTCGTACTGTGAAATTAAATGAGGTTCTTCTGATGCAGGCTGGTATTCGTGGTCAGTAGAATAGCATGGTTCAGCTTCAGAGGAGGAGTTTGATGTTTTGTCATTCAGAGTCCATTTTTACGGCGGTTTGGAAATTGGCATCGAGCTTAACAGGTCTTATGGCTGAAGGCAAATTCGGGTAAACAATGTATAATGAATTAGCTTTATTTTGCTTTCCGCTAAGCTAATTATAATGAATAAGCTCTTTCTACTGAGCTAAGTATAATGCTTCTGCTACTGAATGATATGCTTGTACTAAGCTTCAAATATTGAATTCAAATGGTTGTTGTTACTAGTTAATTAAGAACATGAATAAAGTCTCCTGCTAGTAGTGTAGCAATAGTATTGAACCAACTTATAACTGGTAGTTATGTTGTAGCAGTAATTAGAATGTATAAAGTCTTAACGCTGGTTGTTAATGGTTATAAACTAATGATATAAACCTAACAGCCAGACAGAGGTCTGACAAAAACTATTAATTGAGAAAGACGTACTTACTCAAATCTTTTTTATTATGCGACTCTTGGTCATCCAAAGCACACACACAACTTGTTTCACAATAATGAAGAATCCAACTAATGGCATAGAACGAAACTCTCTCCTCTAGTATAACAACAAACGATCTCCGTATAACAACAAAATCTCTCCGTACAACACCAAACGCTCTCCTTATAACAACAAAATCTCTCCGTACAACACCAAAACTCCTTTCGCTATCGATGAACGCGCCTATATATACTGGCTACCACCACGTCATGACTTACACTCATTGCCAGATCTCATTCATCGGGTGAAATAATATTTCGTTCAGTAAGAAGATAATTTACATAGTAAAATAAGATAACCAGAGATAGTAAAATCAAAAGGAAAGTGAATATAGAGTATACGTTACAAATGGTATGTTTATTTTTCGAGGAAAAGCCAGATACGTTTGTTAAACAGAAGTAGCAGTCAGAAACATGGTTCTTTGGTTCTCTCCAAACCATTGGGATAGCAAAAGGCATTGAAGGGTGCGTGCCGTTTAACCAACCTCTTAAATATCGCGAACATTTGCTGCAACATACATGAGGCGTCCAAATTTTATCTAAATCACCAAGTGAGCAAACAAAATAATACTCATATGCCTTCTTAATCACCGGAGTAATTGCTTTTCTTTGGGCTTTCGGTGTAAATTCACCTCACACGTTAAAAAACAGATTCGTCGCGTTTACACATTGCCACTGCCGCGATATTTTAACTATGTAGAATATTGCGGCAGTGGCAATGTGTAAACGCCACGAATCTGTTTTGTAAGTGTAGGGCTTAAGTGACGCGAACAGCTGCCCAAAAGGGAAAGAACTGCTTCCAGTCCTCACAAACAAAACAAGTGAGAACTCTGACCAGTTTTTGAGTCATAGAATGGGAGGAGTGCATTCTACCTTGACCTAAATACCCGTGGTTTCAACCACACGCGCTCGCCTGATGCTCCTGTTTTGCAAAGGAGGGCACATAGCCTATCACAAAAGTGTTAGGTCATACGAAAAAATGGTGTCGTGCGCGAAGCGACCCTGTTATATTTTACCGTGGACGAAGCGACCCTGCTAATCGAATCGTTTTACTTATATAAATATACACCCAAATCGTAGTCAAATTACTTACATCAAGTTTTTTATACTAAACACAAGTTTTTAATATTATTTTTTAGATATATATACACACAAATCGTACTCAAATTATTTACATCTAATTAATTAAGTACTTACATCTTCTGAATTTTGTAGCTTTTGTCCTTAATTCAACTTGGTAACATAGTTTAATGCTTTCAGGCATTTTTTAAGGTCTTTAAATTTCCAAATTTGACGTGTGATGCACAAACAACTATTAAAAGAATTAGGAGAACTTGGTCCAAAAAGGAAGAAAAAAAATGTGTATACAAGTAGAAGAACGCATTCATAATATCATGGCGGAATTTGGAAATTCTAAAGACCTTAAAAAAATACCTAAAAGCATTAAGCTATCAAAATTCAAATGTAAGTACTTAAAAAATGCCTGAAATCATCAAAATTCATACTTAATTAATTAGCTGTAAATAATTTGACTACGATTTTGTATATAATATGTAAAATGGTATTAAAAACTTGTATTTAGTGTAAAAACTTGATGTAGGTAATTAATTAATTAGATGTAAATAATTTGACTATGATTTATATATATATCCTGAGGATTGGAACACCGCTACAATGATCCTGCTACATAAGAAAGGTGACATTGAGGATCTCGGAAACTACAGACCTATCAGCCTCCTATCAGTAGTTTATAAAATCTTCACTAAAGTTCTTTCACACCGCTTGAAGGTAACACTGGACATGGCTCAACCGAGAGAACAAGCTGGATTCAGGAGTGGCTACAGCACAATAGATCATATCCATGTGCTGAGAGAACTAATTGAAAGAGCGAGGGAATATGAACTTCCATTGTGCATGGCTTTTATCGATTATGAAAAAGCCTTTGATTCGGTGAAACCATCAGCAGTTACAATGGCTCTGAAAACCTGCGGTATTGAAGATGCATACATTAATATTATTAATAACATCTATGAAAATGCAAGTGCAAAGATTAGGCTGTTTGAAAATACAACACACATAAAAATTGGAAAGGGAGTGAGACAAGGTGACACCATATCTCCGAAGCTCTTTAATGCCACATTGGAGGGTGTTTTTCAGTCACTGAGCTGGGAAAACAAGGGGATAAAGATTAATGGAGATTATCTAACCCACCTTCGTTTCGCTGATGACGTAGTCATTTTTGCAACTAGCCCATCAGAGCTGCAGAGTATGATCCAGGAACTTGCTGACAAGAGTAAAGAAGTGGGATTAAAAATGAACTTTCAGAAGACAAAAGTGATGTTCAATGCTTTTACAAGAAATGAAGATTTATCGATTGATGGAGAAAAGCTGGAGATAACAGACACGTACGTTTATCTTGGACAGCAGATATCAAGTGAGGGTCACATTGATGAAGAAATTAATCGGCGTACAAAACTTGCCTGGAGAGCTTTTGGAAGAAACAGCATAATTTTCAAGAGCAATATGCCATTATGTCTTAAAAGAAAAGTGTTTGATCAATGCATCCTTCCAGTGCTTACGTATGGTGCAGAGACGTGGACCTTAACTAAAAGAGACATACAAAGGCTGCAGACAACTCAAAGTAGCATGGAGAGGTGCATACTTGGTGTAACCAGGAGAGATAAGAAGAGGAACTCGTGGATCCGAAAAATGACAAGAGTGGAAGACATCATGATCAGAGTTAAATCCCTGAAATGGCAATGGGCTGGACATACTGCCAGAAGGACAGATTATCGATGGACAGCCGAAATTTTAGATTGGATTCCAAGGGACAGGAAAAGACCCAGAAGAAGACCACATGGGAGATGGGTGGATGAAATTCGAAAGTATGCAGGGGTGACATGGAGGAGACTGGCACAAGACAGACCGTTGTGGAGGAAACTTGGGGAGACCTTCATCCAGCAGTGGATTGATAATGGTTGACAATGATGATGATGATGATGATATATATATATATCTGACCAATCAAAGCCGTAAGGAAGTTGGCTAGAGGATGCCTATTAACTACCTAAAGGAACCTTAGTGCTATGGATATGACGGTCCTATTAAAACAAAAAATTAAATAATATAAACAAAATCACAAAAAAAGCTTAAAAATCTGTTTATAAAAGAAAATAAAAACAAATAAAAAAGAAAACTAGTTATTCATCACTAGGATAGCTATACTAAAAATAGTAAAACCAACATTAAAATTAATAAGATTCTGATTAATCTATAGAAGCTCACTAAGGTGATTTAATACATGCAAAGATTATTAAATAAACTGCTCGTGTATTTTATAATATTTCTCATGTATTCTGGAGAGTTAATTCTGCTCATTCTGATCATACAGATCCACAGTCTTAAGTTTATATATTTTTTTCTCTGGTTAAAATCTCCGCGCGTTGGTTTCTTGCTGTATGAGGAGGCCATCAGCCCCACCCTCACTGCCCCCCAGCGTCTAGGGAGTGGCGGAAGAGGTCAGCCATGTTCTCCTCTTGTGAGGAGAAAAGTTTTTGTCACACAAGAGGTAAGCTCTCTTCCTTGTTTTTGGGTTCTAGGTTTTATAAGTTCAATGTTTGTACTTTATGTACCTTTTCTCTGTCGTTTTTTAGCTTTTCAGCTTTTAAGCATTGGTTTGTCTGTTAACATTTATGCGGGTTTTAACTCTTACTTTTCTTTGTAACTTTGAGCGTCTTTTGGGGTACCTAGGAACAGAAGATGGCTAAGCTTGTTCCTTTTCTATGCGCTGTCTATGCGCTGTTTTTTCAAAGTAGTAAAGTTCTTAATAACTAATTAATTATGCACTTAAAGCACTGCTGAAATACTTTGTACATATTGCAACTAACTGTTTAAGGTATATAACTTTCACAAAGTTTTCTTTAGTTAATTATTATCTTTAACTTATTCTCGTTTTCGTGCTGTCATAAGTTGTAGAGTAGGGGGTTTTAGACTCAAGTTTTCTTTCAAAAATCTGTTCGTTATAAATTAACATTTCCTTTTTTAATTGCAATGTAAAATTTGGATTTCTTTTGCATTGTTTTTCAGGTTTAAATTCTCTCTCAAACGAACTTGGAATTTCGTTATAGCTGAAAATCATTTCTATTTATTATGTCACTCTCACAGCTTGAGTTCTCTTTAATCTTCTTCTCTCTGTTTAATAGTAACAGATGAAGAGCATGGGTCGGGCCATGAAGGTTAATGGATGCAAGCGAAATTGTTAACTAGTGCTAGGTCATGCTACTCTACGGAGGACATGACTTATATATATATTTTTTAAACTATTTTAGGTGGGAATGTTACTTGCATCTATGGCCTTGCAGAAACCCATTTCCAACTAGGTCTTTGTAGAAGTGAGAAAATGCAGAGTTTTTGCTGGTCCTTGATAAAGCCAAGGCTCAGTATTCTCGACACCTTCTACATTCAGTTGTTTTATTTTATTTTTTTATCTTTTCTCCTTTTACTCACACAGGTAGATACATAACCTTTTCTATGTTGTACTAGGTGTGAGTCAAAATTATATATGTATTTTTTTGCTTAGGTATCTTCTTTATAGAATATATATATATATCATCATCATCATCATTGTCAACCATTATCAATCCACTGCTGGACGAAGGTCTCCCCAAGTTTCCTCCACAACGGTCTGTCTTGTGCCAGTCTCCTCCATGTCACCCCTGCATACTTTCGAATTTCATCCACCCATCTCCCATGTGGTCTTCTTCTGGGTCTTTTCCTGTCCCTTGGAATCCAATCTAAAATTTCGGCTGTCCATCGATGATCTGTCCTTCTGGCAGTATGTCCAGCCCATTGCCATTTCAGGGATTTTACTCTGATCATGATGTCTTCCACTCTTGTCATTTTTCGGATCCACGAGTTCCTCTTCTTATCTCTCCTGGTTACACCAAGTATGCACCTCTCCATGCTACTTTGAGTTGTCTGCAGCCTTTGTATGTCTCTTTTAGTTAAGGTCCACGTCTCTGCACCATACGTAAGCACTGGAAGGATGCATTGATCAAACACTTTTCTTTTAAGACATAATGGCATATTGCTCTTGAAAATTATGCTGTTTCTTCCAAAAGCTCTCCAGGCAAGTTTTGTGCGCCGATTAATTTCTTCATCAATGTGACCCTCACTTGATATCTGCTGTCCAAGATAAATGTACGTGTCTGTTATCTCCAGCTTTTCTCCATTAATCGATAAATCTTCATTTCTTGTAAAAGCATTGAACATCACTTTTGTCTTCTGAAAGTTCATTTTTAATCCCACTTCTTTACTCTTGTCAGCAAGTTCCTGGATCATACTCTGCAGCTCTGATGGGCTAGTTGCAAAAATGACTACGTCATCAGCAAAACAAAGGTGGGTTAGATAATCTCCATTAATCTTTATCCCCTTGTTTTCCCAGCTCAGTGACTGAAAAACACCCTCCAATGTGGCATTAAAGAGCTTCGGAGATATGGTGTCACCTTGTCTCACTCCCTTTCCAATTTTTATGTGTGTTGTATTTTCAAACAGCCTAATCTTTGCACTTGCATTTTCATAGATGTTATTAATAATATTAATGTATGCATCTTCAATACCGCAGGTTTTCAGAGCCATTGTAACTGCTGATGGTTTCACCGAATCAAAGGCTTTTTCATAATCGATAAAAGCCATGCACAATGGAAGTTCATATTCCCTCGCTCTTTCAATTAGTTCTCTCAGCACATGGATATGATCTATTGTGCTGTAGCCACTCCTGAATCCAGCTTGTTCTCTCGGTTGAGCCATGTCCAGTGTTACCTTCAAGCGGTGTGAAAGAACTTTAGTGAAGATTTTATAAACTACTGATAGGAGGCTGATAGGTCTGTAGTTTCCGAGATCCTCAATGTCACCTTTCTTATGTAGCAGGATCATTGTAGCGGTGTTCCAATCCTCAGGAATCTTTCCTTCATTAAGGCATCGAGTGAAAATTTGGGCGAGTACTGTTTCGATTTCTCCACTTGCTGCTTGTATGATGTCTACAGTAATTCCATCTTCTCCTGGAGCTTTCCCCCTTCATGTTCTTGATTGCATGTGCAACTTCTGCTGGAAGGACTGGAGGAACTCTGGTACTGGTATCTTTCATGATGTCTGGAGTGCATGTATCATCCCTTTCATATAATTTGGAGTAGAAATCTTTCACTCTTGTCAAAATTTCGCCTCTATTTCTTGTTACAGAACCATCTTCTTTTCTCAGTGCCATAATCTGTTTTCTTCCCTTACTGAGATGTCCCTTTGCTATCTTTAGGCTTTGGTTGTTTTCAATTGCTTTCCTCACTAGTTCACAGTTGAATTTTCTTACGTCTTCAGTGATACTTTTTCGTACTGTCTTGCATAGCTCTATATATTCCACTTTGGAAGTCACATCTTCTTTAGTTGTCCTCATCTCTCTTCTTTTTTGCATCAACATTTTCGTTTTTCCTGATAATTTATTTACATGCAACTTGTTCTTAGACCCAGCTAATTTTGTTGCTGTTTCCATAAGAGCTTTGGTTACTTTTCTGTTAACTTCAGAGATGTCCAATATATATATATATGTATAAGTAGCATTATTCGATTAGCAGGGTCGCTTCGTCCACGATGGAATATAACAGGTTCGCTCCGCTCACGATTTTCCACAGGGTCGCTTGGCTCACGGTTGCTTCCCGCACGTAATCCGAAAAAACTGCGTTCATTTTCAGATTTAGCACCTCCTAAAACGTAATAATTGCTATGTTTTGAGTCGGGGCAAATTTCAGTGTTTTACGGTGTTATCGGCTTTCGGGCCAAGGGTGGCAGTATCTCTGAAACAGCGCATTTTGTGAATTGTTGGCATGCTGCTGTGGTTAAAATGCATCGTGATTGGAGAAATGGCACCATTGCGAATAAGCGACGCGAAAACTGCGGAGCACCATGTGCCATTGTTGTGAGAGGTTTTAGATAGATCAAAGCATGACACTGGTAAATGTTTCATTATAGATTGCACCAAAATGTGGCGCTACACCATTGCGTCACTAATGCGCAAAACAACACGGTGTGTTCGGTGCAATTTCGCACCAATCAGTTTGGATACCACAAATACCACACATTGCCCTTAAATTTGGTGCAGCTGGTGTAGCACTATGTAACGTACCAGGAGATGTGACGTACCTGCCAG
Organism: Macrothele yani; assembly: GCA_039090855.1. Lineage (NCBI taxonomy): Eukaryota > Metazoa > Arthropoda > Arachnida > Araneae > Macrothelidae > Macrothele > Macrothele yani. The sequence continues at coordinate 113,139,368 of CM076997.1, read as the reverse complement.
AAGGACGCACACGACATAAAGGCAGATAGGAATCAGAATAAAACGTCCGCGTAGCTCAATTGGTAGAGTGACTTATTCCGGAATGAGGGGATCCGGGTTCGAATCCTGGCGTGGACAGAAATGACGGAGAAATTTACTTCGTTATAATGGCGCCCGAACTATCCGGATGACCCGGCCGTTCAAAATCTCGCATTGGTGTGATGTTCTTTCCACACCGCGAGATAGGAAAAATAAGAGAATCCCTTCTCCAGCACTTCGAATAAAAAAAAAAAAAAATAAGCGGGAGATGATGTAACGTACCAGGAGATCTGACGTACCTGCCAGAAGGACGCACACGACATAAAGGCAGATAGCAATCAGAATAAAACGTCCGCGTAGCTCAATTGGTAGAGTGACTTATTCCGGAATGAGGGGATCCGGGTTCGAATCCTGGCGTGGACAGAAATGACGGAGAAATTTACTTCGTCATAACTACTTTTTTGGTGCAATATTTTCAATAGTGTACGTTTTGTGCTTTCCTTGATGCATAGTTTATCGCAAGTGACGTAAGTACATATTTATACTTAACTCATCTCAAATTCTACAACAATATCTTAACCACAGGAATTAGAAAATTCCCTTCTCTTCTTTCTTTTTTGGTTAAAATAAATGAAAACATATCAAATACTTTATGTGCATTTCATGGTATTTCTTTGCTCGCAATTTTTCGACTACATGTACCTATTGTTATCAAGATACCTCTTTCTGAACGGTAGTCTGAAAAAATTAAATATGAATTTGATAAAGCTTTTTGTATGATTAAAGTTTTCCTGGTATGAATTTTTTCGAGCGGTCGCTACAGAACGGCAGGAAAAGAAGCACGAGCTGTTTTATGTCTGCAGACACGATATCTCCGTTGCAAAGGTATTTAATGCTAGAATAACGTAGAGCACTTTTTATTTGAATCATTTTATCGAAAGATTTAATAATTACATCGAGATGTTAACACCAACATGATTTTCTTTAAGCTTACGCCTCTTCATATAAAGAGCAGCAGCAACGTTGTTTCTTGTCTTTTTCCCAGGATGTCGCTGACAGAAAACTGAGTTGGAATCTTCCATTTTTATTTTATTTGCTAATCTATTTGCTAAGGTAAATTCTTCAGCCATCACTCGACTGGTGTGCTGTACCAGTCCTGGTTTTCATTTTTTGTTAAACCTTTATATCTTTTTTTTTTTTTTTTTTTTTTTTGCATACATGGTTATGTCGGTTGTGAATTTCTTATCTCTTTGTCGGCCCACCCAAAATTCCATCTTCGGACATGTTATATTCCCGCCTAGCAGTAAGACTGGAAAAATTATTTTTGTGTAAGACAGACCTAAGTGTGAACATCACATCCTCATTCAGATTTTTACCTTGGACGTCTAATTGTGTATTTGAATTTGCCGTGCTTTGTTTCCGAAACACAAATTTGAATCTCTCTTCAGATTGAACAAATGTAGGGATGCTCCAGAGTCTCCCTTAGCAGCCGAGGGGCCATTTGCTTTACCCCCCCCCCCCCACACTCACACTAAAATGAAATGTAAGGAACGATTAGTTTCCCAATATCTTAAGAATTTAAACCTAGTAAACAAAGTTTTACCAACAGGCAGAATGTGATACCAGATATTATATTTTAAATTTATTTGCACATTCTACGGTCACGCAGGAAGCCATGGAAATTAAGTATGAATAATTTGAAATATGTTATCAAATACAGAACAAAATTTACTTTGGGAGATTTTTAAGAACAAGTGCGAGCTTCTAAAAATCACAATTTTTCAATGCGTTTCAATGGTAGACAATACCAAGATGGTTGTAAACGCTGTGTTTGTAGTCAAGCACGCAGAAGGATATCACAACAGACCGGCTTCCGAAATCCGCACTCAGGGCGTCTCTTAAATTTCTTATATCCATGTAACAAAATGAGAAAAGAATTTATGGCTTATTGTACCGATTTACAGAACCTAAAAAATATTGTTAGACCTGTTTTTTGCTTCTGTTAATTAATTTACATGACCGAGGTTTCTAATCGCTCTACGCCTATAACGAATACTTTACATCGTCACATTTGTACTTCACTGGGTAATTTTTTTATTCTTACTGACATGCTTTACCTAAATCTAGGGTCCGAGTCTGTAATATTCCCACCTATTTTTATTCTTACTGACATTATTTTTTATTCTTACTGACATGCTTTACCTAAATCTAGGGTCCGACCATGTAAATATTCCCATACTGCTTTTTCCCTTTCCGCTTTATTTTCCCTCTCGTTTATATTGGGGTCATTAATGGTTGTAAAGCGGAGATAGAAAACTTAAGTCAGAACAGGATTTCCCAATCAGCTTTATTCCCATGCGGCTTTATACAAGGTATGTCCGGAAAGTAATGAGACTCATTCAATAACAGACGTTTAATTAAAGTTATACTTACATAACAATAAAATTCCTCGAAATAACATCCTTGAACATCCATACACTAGACTTAAAACACAGTTTATTACAGTCATATTTACAGTTTAATGAAACGTCAAGACGTTTGAAAATTGACTAAGAACGAAAGACAGCATTTTAAAATTTTTGACTACTGATATTTTGTAAATGTCTTGAATGATGTAAATAAAACAAGCTCACCAGCATACGTCCTTAATTCACAATGGCTCCGTCTCTACCTATTATATGACAGTACTTACATTATTGAACTCACCTTATAAGTACTGGACTTTTCTTGCTCTTATCCCAGCAAAGTCAGCTATTAAATCATCAAAATTTATTTTGCTTGCTTTATCCTGTTCAATTGACAAAGTTGCCGAAGACATCAATCTTTCTTGAGACGTGACAGATCTAAAATAAGATTTAATCAACTTCAAACGTGAGGAGCTTCCTTCTACGCTTGCCGCCGTTACTGGGACAGTAAATAATATCCTGTAGACGATTAAGGCATTAGGGAAAGGATTCTGAATTTTATTCATGAATCTTAAAGCACCCGGCTGCAGTTTTGACATCAGATGGAAGGGACTCACATAGCACAACTTTTTCGATAACCATCAGTGCACGGTGCACGTTGAAAGATATGACTTCAATACTAATGTTTCACTAGACACAATATTGTAGTTTGCTGCCGATATTTGGGTAAATATAAATTCAGCAATCGATATAAGAAAAAAAAAAAGAATAATTAAGCGAGATAGCTTAAAAAATAAAATTAGAATAATCGAAAATAAGAAATTCGCTCCCCCGCTCTTTCTCTCTCCCTCTCTCATTCCCCTCTCTTTTTCTTAGGATTTAAGCGCCCCCTCCCCTTTAAGCACGGGGCCCTGTGCGACCGCACCTATCGCACACCCCTAAGGGCGGCTCTGGGATGCTCAATATTTTACACATATTTGTGTGACAAAATTTGTGTGAGACGAAATTAAACAGTAAAATAAACTTTCATCCAGCGTTTCAAAACTTTTACTACGAATATATAAAACATATCAGAGTTCCTCCTCAAAGCCATCACATTTTGCTATGTATAGTTATGCTAGTCAGTCTACTCGTGCTTTTCTGGCTGCTAGAAAACATTATGGGACTTATGGGGGAAAAAAACAAGTTCTACTTTTACATAACAGTGCTAGTACAGTATGTTGGAAAGTTTATAATTAAAAAAATGGTGAACAAGTGGAAAGTAGGGGGGAGGAAAGAGAAAGGCGGCTGGGGAACTTTTGTTGACAAATTGACAAATCTGTTCTGCCCTACTGTGGCGCTATGGGCGGCCTTGTAAACGGAAACGACATGACGTATGCAGCGATCCGACAATATAAGGAGTGATGCGATGGGAATCAGTAAGTCGGACGCAGTATGGATAAGACGAAGGATCTCAGCGCATTTGATCGTGGGAAAACTGTCGGGGCCCGACGAATGGGTCACTCCATCTCGGAAGTCGTGCAGGCACTGGGATTTTCACGAGCCACTGTGTCACGGATACACCGTGAGTACATCGAATCCGGTAAAACCATCCCTGCAAGGGCCAACTGCCGTGGACAACAGCGTGTGGATGAGCTGGGTCATCGTCGGCTAGCTCGCATTGTAACAGCGGAGAGACGGACCACAGTGCAAGAAATCACTCGGCAATTTAACGCTGGTGCACAAAAACGTGTGAGCAGCCACACCATCCAGAACCATCTCCTCACTATGGGGTTCAGAAGCCATCGTCCCACGAGGGTACCGCTGCTGACCAACATAACTGGGTGCAAAGATTAGCATGGGCGCTGGAACATCGCCACTGGACCCTAGACATGTGATGGGAAAATGTTGCCTGGACTGATGAGTCGAGATTCACGTTGGTACATGCGGATGGCAGGATACGAGTAGGGTGCAAACCACATGAAGCGATGGATCCTCCCTGCCAGCAGGCTACTCTGCAAGCTGGTGGGGGTGGCATTCTCGTCCGGGGACTGTTTACCTGGACTGAAATGGGACCCCTGGTACGTGTGACATCGTCCCTCACAGGTCAAAGTTACCGGGATATCCTGGAAGACCATTTGCTCCCGTTTGTGCGTCTTCGACGTCCCACTGGAGACCTTATCCTGCAACAAAACAATGCATCTCCCGAATTGTATCCGAATGGTTGGATGAAAACACCACCGACGTGACCTCGCTTCCTTGACCAGCTAACCAGCTAGGTCACCTGACCTCAATCCCATTGAGCCCATCTGGGATGCCATCGAGAGAGATGTTCGAGGCTCTGACCTTCCTCCATCAAATCTTCGTGAACTGTGAGAGCTTGTTCAGGGGTCGTGGATTCGTATGGCTTCCCAACGCTTCCGGTATCTTGTCGAGTCCATGCCGAGACGAATCGCCGCCGTCATCATGGCGAAAGGTGGTGCTACACGTTATTAGACAGGTATCTCTACTTCAATTGCTCTTCAGTGTATGTCCTTCAAGCTAACTCTCTCGTGTGAAAAAATAACCGTTTGCTGCCGTTGCCGAAATGTTGGTGTCAGGGACGAGTCTGTGCACTCAATTATGCACCATGACCATAAAAATCTCAAATCTTGAGGTGGATATGTTTCCCAAACGGCCGATAAATAAAAATTAACAAAACCATACACACCTCAGAGCAAATTTTTTTTCAGATCTGTAACGAAATATAAGCACACTCTCTCTCTCGCCCCCCCCCCCCATGGCGTGTTGAATTCCGCAAAGTACGCCTTTGAGGATTACTGGCAAACTAGCGCGTCTTCCCATACTGCTTTTTCCCATTCCGCTTTATTTTCCCTCTCGTTTATATTGGGGCCATTAATGGTTGTAAAGCGGAGATAGAAAACTTAAGTCAGAACAGGATTTCCCAATCAGCTTTATTCCCATACGGGTTTATACAAGGTATGTCCGGAAAGTAATGAGGCTCATTCAATAACAGACGTTTAATTAAAGTTATACTTACATAACAATAAAATTCCTCGAAATAACATCCTTGAACATCAATACACCGATGTCAGCGGTTCTGCCACGCCGCGTAGCTTGCCTGGAAGTCGGGAACAATGATCGCCTTCAAAGCACTCGTCGCGGTAGTTTGCATGTTTTTAACAGTCCCAAAATGGTGTCCTCTCAGGCTGGATTTGATCCGGGGACAAATCCAGGCTGCAGGGAGGTTGAGGCAACGTTGCCACGTTGTGTTTCGCCAGAAACTATCTCACTCTCAGCAACTCATGGCTCGGCACATTATCGTGGTGAACCAAGTGTTGGTGATCTCCGGGTGGACGCGCGCCACTCTGTTCTTCAGCCGTTGAAGCACTTCCACGTAAAATGCAGTGTTGACCGTTTGTCCGGGTGGTACGAACTCCTTATGGACAACACCTTTACAGTCAGAGAAGACAATGAGCATCGATTTCACCTGGTATCTTGCATTGCGGCCATAAAACTGGGGAACTATACCTGCTTTTCAAAGTACAGTTACCTGTTCCTGAGGTACCTCACCTAGAGGGTAACTCACATTTTACAACCACAAATGACCGAACATAGTTTGTGGTTTGACACCCACTTAACAACTAAGATTATTAGAGTTTCTGGAGTTTAGATTTGGACCTGGGGGTAGGGGAATAGAAATTGATCCTCGTAAGTAAATCAAACTCCCCTGCTTCTCTTGTGGTATGTCTCCAGTGGAGACCGATTTTACTCATTTTAATATGCAGATTCTTTCCACGACCACTGTTTCTTCTAGGCATACCTCCTGGGGGACCTAACTCCCAGGCAAATATCCAGTGGAAACCGAAAATTTTATAAGAAATACTGTGGGCACTAACAGATTTGAATTTAATTATTTGTACATCATAAGGAAGATTGTAAAAATAGTTTCTTTCTTAAGCTCCCTTTGTTATTACTAGCAAACTAAGCTGTCTGATTAATTATGATAAACAGATCTACTGTCTGAAAATCCGCAGGCAATTCCTGTAATTTTAATTATTTTATAGATCTTAGAATTCTAAAAGATACTGCCATGAATTAATTGATTTTGTTTATAACACTGAAAGCAAAATAGAAATGCAATATCACTGATTAAGGTTAAGTTTCTTCATAGCTTTTTTGCTCACGTGTTATGCATTTTTTCTTGCACCTACATAACTATTTCATATTTATTCATTTATTTTTGTTTAATGCATGAACCGTTGTTTTCACATGAGCCCACGAATTGTGTCATGTACGAATGATTTTAAACAGTTGTTACTTTTAAATCTGACTTTAGTGACAAACAAACTGCTTTTCTTCCGAAATAATAAACAGCATCACAAGAGAAAATGTGTACCCTGCAAACGAATAAAGTGCTAGCTAGTATTTCTCTTTTGACTTTTTAATAATACACCCATTCCTTTCTAATGAATGCATTCCCATTTCTCTATGCACAAGTAATATTTTAGCCTGAAGGTGGTAAGAATAAGAGAACCTGAATTTTTAAACGTTACCGAAGATGCCCACTTGAAATTTGTTGAGTTTATAAACACTTCAAATCGGATGCCGATTGAACTGGTGATTCATTATTATATTTCATATTTTTCGGACTTATCTTTCATCCCTGAGGGTGCCACGCATGGGGGACATCTGGTTCGCCAGTTGTTAGGGAAATGGCACCGCCACGGACCGAGCTGACCTTGGGACAGACAGTCTACGATTGCTGCAATCTTTGCCAGTATAGAAACACAAGTCACCCTGTGTTTGCAACAGAAAGACGGCCACTTCCAGCATTTGCTTTAATGACACTTATTCAGGTACAGTTTAATCTTCCTACAATAAAAATTTGTGTAATAATTAATTAACCAGGTCAACATAGTTAATCTTCCTACAACAAATAGCATTTGTGTAATAATTCATTTACCGGGTAAGTTGAGTAGTGAAACACCCTGTATAATATCTTAAACATAAAGCATAACTTAACTGGGCATCATTAAACACTGATTTAAAAGTAATCCACAAAAATTACATTAAAATAAAAACAAATTACTTTACCTATTTCATTTAGAAGAGGAAACTGCTACCAGTAGAAAACTGCATCCATTAAAGACTGGTAATCAATTATATAATGAAATACACAAACCAATTGTATTAATTATTATTATTCTGGACATCAATTATATAATGAAAATAAACTTCTGAATTCATTCTACAAAGTATAACCACAATGTAAAAATTGAAACGTTTTAAAACCCAAAGGAGTGTAACACAATTACAAGTTAACTGATGCAACGTTTAAAAGGATATTAATTGCAAAATTTTCGCAAGCATAAAGTCGTGGGAAGAATCTGCATATTAAAATCCGAAAATTCTGTCCATACTAGGGATACACCACAAGAGAGTCAGGAGAGTTTGACTTGCTTATGAGGAGGAATTTGCACCCCCCCCCAATCCAGGCCCTTATCCAGACTCCAGAAACTCTGATGGTCTTAGTTATTAAGTGGGTGTCAAACCACAAACTATGTTCAGTCATTTGTGGCTGTAAAAGGTGAGTTATCCCACTAGGTGAAGTGCCTTCAGGTACAGATAACTATACCTTTAAAAGTAGGTGTACTTCCTCCGTTTCATGGTCGCAATATAAAGCTGTATGGAAATAAAGTTGATTCGGAAATCCTGTTCTGAATTAAATTTCCTATCTCCGCTTTACAGCCACTAAGAACCCCAATATAAACGAGAGGGGAAATAAAGCGGAATGGGAAAAAGCTGAATGGGTATGAACCGAAATTAACGCTGCCGGCTTGCCATTTCTCTGTTGCATACGGGTAAGGGACAAAGTGCGTAATGGGACGACGCCACAGGAAACCATCTACGCATTTGCGCCCCCAAACACAGGGAGTCTGCGGAAAACCCGCACACTAGATGGCTGGCAGAACCTTGATTCGAACACCCGAGCTGAACACTACCGTAACAAATTGTCAAAAAAGACAAGACCCGAGCACACTATGTTTCGTCTTCAGTATCGATTCCCGAGGCTTTCTAGAGGTGGAATCTTGAAAACGTATTGCAAAATAAAAAAAAGGACATTTTAAAATTGTTTTAATGACTAAAAGCCGTTACAATTCTGCAGGGAAGGTATCCAACGGCTGTCCAAACGATGGGAGCAGGTCGTGGCAAAAGATAAAAGATGGCGACTACATTTTGGACGGATTTGTACTTGTAGGTACAGTAATTAATACTTTTCTCTCGCCTTACAATTTGCAGACATCACTCTCTTTCCATTCCAATAGTATACTTTTTTCCCTGAATAATCTCGGCCTCAAAAATAAAATCGGAGCACAGTTTGAACGAACGGGCAGTTAACTACCAGTAGTCAAGAATGTGGTTAAATCGCCCAGTGTGTCAGTTTCCGTATCAGCCTTTTTCACCTCTCCTCTTTCTTTCATGATATTAATTTCTGGGTTAAAATTAATTAGTTCATTAAAGATTTAAATTATGGAACCATATGGGAAAGGCCAAACAATAGTGTGGAACCCGGGAAAAGAAGTCAAGTGATGCCGTGAGCGTTGCAACGAAACAAAAAATAGCAAGTGGTGATTAAAATATTACTGGTGTTACAGCAGTATAGTTAGAGATTGTGAAACAGCAACATCTGTAGAAAAACAATGATTTAAAAAACTGACTTCCTAAGTAATTTTTATTTTATTTATTTTTATTTAAAAACTTCCTTTATCTGTAACGTTTGCAAAATACTTACCATAACGTCTGTTATTACAGTATTTGAGTTTCCTATCTCATTAGTATCCATGTTATAATGACACCAATGAAGACGGATATAGCACAAAGGGGTCATATGCATTTACTGTAGATAAAGCAAACTAAGGCGCAGCCAGGAGTGATTCCAGTGATCTAGATTACCACCAGCGATATTTATTTTTACCTAATTCAATCTTCTAAAATATTACGGTAACGACAAGGAAACAATTTTTTGTTGATGTTACTGATTAAGTCTAATGGTCCCATTTTATGATATAAGCAAAGGCTTATTGGGAGAAGGACAGAAAGGGAGAAAAGTGAAAAAAAAAGAACACAAACTAACACTTCGATGAATTTTCCTTTTGATTTAGACCTTTTTTCGACTAATGCCGCTTTTTGAATCCAAGGCTGAATGAACAAATGGCATGCTTTTTGAATGAATAAATGGCATGCCTAATCCACTTTCTGAAATGTTTATGGAATATATATTCGAGGGAAGGAGAGATTCAGCTTTCTCTCCTGACGCCGGCCTAGATACAGCTTTAATTCTGCCAGACTGGGCCCTCTTCAAGCAGAAATCCTGACTGTGCCACTGGAAGCGATTCAGGTCTTCACTCTTAAAGTTATATAATTGTACATATAGATACACTGATACATTAAGACCACCCCCAGCCTAGAGAAATCAGCGCGCCTGGAGACCGAACGGTGGCCCAGGTGAAGTTTACAGAGCAGTATATATACAATCCGAGGACCGGCCATCGTTTAGTAGAGTGTTCGCATTCAGAATGGGAAAAGCTGCCAATTTATCGGAGTTTGATAAAGGACAAATTGCGATGGTACGGCGTCTCGAAACTACGATCTCGGAAACGGCGTCGCTTGTGGGTTGTTCACGAACCGCTGTAGTGAGTACGTATCAAAACTGGTGCACAGATGGCCAAATGACGAATCGTCGTCCAGTCGTGTCTGGTCCGCAGCTCATTGATGCCAGAGTGGAACGAAGACTGTCGCGCATTGTTCACAGCAACCGCAGGACCGCAGTGCGACAAATCATTCGTAGCTACAACAGTAGTGATCAACGGCAATGTGTCCCAGCAAACAGTTTATCGCAGCCTTCTGCGCATGGGCATACGTAGCCGAAGACCCAGCTGGGTCCCCATGCTCACTGCAGGTCATCGCCAACAACGCATGAAATGGGCCCAAGTTATTCGAGATTGGACCGTGGATAATTGGAAGAAACTGGCCTGGTCTGACGAATCAAAATTCCTGTTTCATCATTTAGACGGCCAAGCGTGGATACGCCGATTACCAACGGAAGCAATGGCACTTGGATGCACTGTTGGGCGGAAACAGGCCGGCGGTGTTATGTTGCGGGCGATGTTTTCTTGAGGCACTTGTGGTAAAGTGGAATGCAACCCGTGTCTAAAAAGTGAGTGGAGAGTGAGTTTCAGAAAATACAGGGGTTAGACGCCATGTTGCATAATACTGTGGAGGAGGTAAGAGAGAGAGGGACAGAGGCGTATCCAAGAAGCATCTTTCTTGCCTGGGTACGGGACGTTATGAACGAGGGGACAGCTTCAGTGAGTTATGAGACTGACGGAGTTTGCATCTTGCAGAAAGGGGCCGCAGGTAGCCTAGTGGGCAACGTTCGTGACTGCCGCGGAAAGGACCTCAGGTTCGATCCCAGGCAGGTACGAACGCTCGATCCACTAAATATCCGCGGTGCGTCGGATGGGCACGTTAAGCCGTCGGACCCCGGGTACTGGCCCCCCTGTAATAAATAAGGGCGTCTTCTTCCCCCTTTCTATTTCGCTTCCGTGTCACTTTCCTATCGGGCACTCTAGCCCAAATCTCCTGGCTTCCTTTTTCTAAGGGTTGTTTAAGACCTGGGGTCAGACACTCCCTTCCTAAAATCCTCTACATATGATCATTTGATCATCTTGCAGAAAATGCACTGACGGGATTCGCTGATGGCGAGGGAGCTAGGTGACCTCGAATCTCAGTCCAAGGGCGCAGAGTTTTTGGCGGGCATACTCTGGTTTTTCCTCCAAGCTGAAAGATGTGTAAGATTTTCACTTGATGGCTGCGGTCATTAGGCTATAGAGGATTCTTTGAGTGGCTGAGGTCATTCTTTTTTAAATCGTCGTACATAGTAGAGGTAACTCTGTACTGCGGTACAGATCAAGTTGCTAGACAAATGGTTGGTGGATAGAATTCAACGGCACCTGGCACATTCCTGCTCTACACCTATATGAAGAGGAGCGGTACCTCGTCCTATGAACTCGTTGCTGAACTGTGCATCCATTTGACTCTCACGAATTCCCTCAGTAGTGATAGTGAATGACTCATATGATTCCTGTAGAACTACCGAAGTGAAGTGGATGAGTGTGTGTGTATAAATAGTCTACACCCCTCTTGGAAATAGGGGAGGAGGATGTAAATAAAAAGATGTACATAGAGCTTGTGAGTCTGCTTTCGTGGATCTAACCTAGATAACTAAAAAGTAAGCGAAATGTGTTGTCAGACCAAGAAAGGTTTGGTTAGTGGCAGCAACTACTAATAAAAGAAATCTGAGATTCCAATACTTGCCTGACGGCAACGCTACGCACCAAGGCGATATCACATTAAATAACTACAACACCACAGCACTTTACACCCAATTATCACAATACCTGACAGCTGTCAGGTATCTGATCACCATTGCGGGTCCATTCCCCATTCATTGCAACTGTGTTCCCTGCTGGTGATGGCCATTACCACCAGGATAATGCGCCATGCCACACTGCCAGAATCGTCAAGGAGTGGTTCGAGGAACATGCTGATGACTTTCTATTAATGCCGTGTCCTCTAAATTCACCTCACATGAACCTAATCGAATATTTTTGGTTCGACTTCGAAAAGCGGGTTCGCGCTATATCGGCACCACCTCGAAATGTACGGAAACTGGAGGACCTGCTGTTGACATTATATGGTACTAGGTACCCCCAGGATACCTATAGAGCCCTCATCGAATCGATGCCTCTCCGGGTGGCTGCTATTTTGCGGGCTAAAGGGGTCATACAGCTTTATTAGGTAAGTGATCATAATATAATGGCGCATCGGTGTACATGCAAGCAGACTGATAGGGGAGTGAATGATATCAGTCTGCAATACTGATCGCTATCCGAACGTTTCACTGCAGAAATTACGAAGCCATACATCTCAAAGAAGTCTTTATTGAATTAGATTTCAGCACAGGCATACCGCTTTTTGCTCGGGGGATGAATTCCTGAGTATGTGAGAGCTAAGTGAATCAGCAATATCTGGGGGTCATTATTGCATAATATGTGGGGATTATTATTGCATAGTTCCTATAGAGATGCGTTCCTCACCTCGTAGTTTTTACACTGTAAAACATTTTCTGAAATTCACGTGGCCGGCGTAGAGCTCTAAGCGATGGCCTCTGATCATTCGTCCGAAAGGGGTCCGGGTTCGAATGCCGGTGAGGCATGGATTTTGTGTTTGTCTTACGGCACTGGCTCTTTTCCTTCCCTGGAACCAGTAACCCTAAATTAGGGGCGGGCGACTGCTTATAGCCCATTGAGTTTATAACGAAGTGAATTTCTCCGTCATTTTTATCCGCGCCAGGATTCGAACCCGGGTCCACTCACTCCGGAATAAGTTGCTCTACCAATTGAGTTACGCGGACATTTTATTCTGATTCCTATCTGCCTTTATGTCGTGTGCGTCCTTCTGGCAAATACGTCACATCTCCTGGTACGTTACATCATCTCCCCCTTATTATTTTTTTTTTTTTTTTTTTTTTCGAAGTGCTGCTCTTATTTTTCCTATCTCGCGGTGTGGAAATAACATCACACCATTGCGAGATTGTGAACGGTCGGGTCATCCGGATAGTTCGGGCGCCATTATAACGAAGTGAATTTCTCCGTCATTTTTATCCGCGCCAGGATTCGAACCCGGGTTCACTCACTCCGGGATAAGTTGCTCTACCAATTGAGCTACACGGACATTTTATTCTGATTCCTATCTGCCTTTATGTCGTGAGCGTCCTTCTGGCAGGTACGTCACATCTCCTGGTACGTTACAAGTTGCTCACGGTGGTCGTTAAACCTCCAATCAAAAAAAAAAAAAAAAAAAAAAAAAAAATCACGTGCCATTTTCCTCGATTCCTTTCTTAAATGAGCGAAGCGTATTCCTGATACAACCTGTTCCGTGAAATGAGGAGAAAAAACCTGAATTTCACGGATCTTCAGTACGCCAGGGAAATTCTGAACTTTGTGAAACCTTTCAGAAATTCCTTTCTTACATTGACGGTAAAATGCCAATTCTAAGAGGAGTTGTTGGAAAATTCCGAGTTTTCAGAAACTTTTCCGCAATTCCTTTCGTATACTAACGGAAAATTTTGCTCTCACTTTTTCCGTATTCATATCACGGAAAAAATTCGGTAATAGGAACGATTAGCGGGAATTTTTGAGGTTTATTATCTATTAAATTGATTTTATGATATCTATGTGCCAGTCTATAGACCCCTCAGTACTAAAGCTATTATATCTGCCAAGAGTAAATTTTATTTTTAGGAGTTTTGTTAAATAATACTTTAAAGCAATACATTTCACCTGTTCTTACAACAGATAACGGAAAGTCATTGCCAGTTTAAAAAGATATCCAGTTGCAAAGTTTTCTGTTACTTCGAAAAATCCCGATGGAAAAAAAAAATGCGTGATTTGTAATAAGCTCTACAGAAAAACATAATATTATTACAAACTTATTCAGAAAAATAATGCGCTCCAACAGCAAATAAAATGACTAATTCATCCACATTAATAACAAAACAAAAATCAAAATATTCATCACCAAATAATTAGAATTGCAGCTTACACGTGTGCGTTTTTAAGAACTTCTGGCTGAGCGGTAATACACGCGCTTCCCTTTCAGAAAACTGCAGGTTCTAATCATACCTGGGACGAATAAGGAATGGCTCGTCCACTTAGTATGTCGGGGAAAGAAACAGAAGGAACGAAGGATCTGCGAAATTTCAGTAAACCTACGGGAAAACCCGAAATAGATTTTTCTTAAGTAAACGGAATTATTGACTACGGAAATTCTCTCAAAATACTGAAGTTAGAAAAAAAAAAACCGGAAATTCCATTAAAAGACGGGCAACTTTGCTGCACGTTATTTTCAGAAATTTTCCGTGAATTGACCCTGCGTATTTTTTACAGTGTAACCTGCGACCAACATATTAGGGGTTTGTTCAGGATGTTAAGCAATAACACTGATGGTAAACATCTAAAACAATATAATTTCTTTTGTCTGAACGTCTGAACGTTTGTCCCACTGTTGTGGAGCAGCAGAAAGTGTCGTCGCCATAGCAACAACCGAGAGAGAAATATTTGTGACGTCATGCTTAGGTTTTGGTGTTTTCGTGCAGGTGACGTCCTCACCTTCATACGCATAGCGCACGCCCGTACCATTCCTTTTATTGTCATAGCAACAACAAAGATCGATTTTTCACAGATGCTGGTGTGACGTCATCTCATCCAAATCACTCCGACATGACGCCAGAGATGCATTACGTCGCACGATCAACTCTTCAGAAACAGGAAAACGTTATGTCAGGAATTTGGTTCTACTTTGTCGTTCATAAACAATATACATAATTTTCATTTACAATTCTATCGTATGAAATGTTATTTTAAGATCCCACTTGCGAATCTAAAATGATTATTTTAGATTACCAACCCAGTTTCTTTTCTCATTTAAGTCTAAAACTTGAGAGTTCCAAAACAGTAGGTAACCGTGTGTTATTATTTCATGCGTATGCTGAAGAAATATGATTTGGGAATTTTCTTTTTTCTTAAGGTAGTTCCACCTAAAATCTCTGCCTTATATTTCCATTGGTAAAATTTCTTTACATATTTTCTTCGCAATTAATATATTCCCAAGGATGAAAATTTGCACATCTATAAAACTAACTTTAAGTTATAGCATGGGATACTTAATACTTGCTAAAACATAACCATAATTATATTAAAAAACAATAATTTTCCTTTGAGTAATGTTCAGACCTGTTAATAATAGACGGCGCGACCTGTACATTGATGACGTCAGTAGACAAACAAATGTGGGATTGTTTAAATATGGTTATGTTTTAGAAAGTATTAAGTATCCCATGCTATAACTTAAAGTTAGTTTTATCGATGTGCAAATTTTTATCCTTGGAAATACATTAATTGCGAAGAAAATATGTAAAGAAGTTTTACCATTGGAAACATAAGGCAGAGATTTTAGGTGGAACCACCTTAAGCAATTCTAAGAACATAACTAATTTCTTCCGCAGAATATAACCAGGTATTATTTTGTTTATATTTGTAGAAGAAATGAAAAAGAAACAAAAAAAGAAAAGAAAAGAAAAAATACCGTTTGTGTTTCTGCGCATGAACTACCATAACATTTGCAACTGCGCAATTTAAGTTTCTGAAAATGCTTTTATTATTTTAACACTTTTTTGCTATCTGGCAACAGCAGAAACAAGTGAACGTAGCTGTTTGCCGTCTGCGTGAATTTTTGTTTTTCATTGCAATAAATAATCCAAATTAATCCGACATAACGTCAGATTTTTTTTTTTTCAGTAAATGACCCAAATCATGCGCTTAGGCCACTATGCATTTCTTAGTTTTGAAGGACGGGAACCACTGACAAGGCTTGCTTTCTAACGATCATAAAAACAAAAGAAACAGCAACAACGAAAATAAAAAAAAAAACAATTTCAAGAAATATTGTGACAGGCTGCTGTTATTCGTTTTCGATATTTCATCAGCTGTATATAGAAACATCAGATGTGCGGCGAATGAACACTGGGAAAGTGCTAACGCTTGTCTGCTTTAATTGCCAGATCCCTGCCTCAACCCATATATATTTTTTTATTGTTTTAATGTTCATGAAATATATTTTCACATTTGGACATCACAAACAAAAAGAATACCTGGTTATTAAAAAAATTGCTCATCTTATTTTCCCCCGTCATTATTGATGTGCCTTCACCTAGTAATTTCATAATTGTGTTTATACGAATACTTGCGATGTTAAAAAGTTGCATGGTAAACGTCGTTTCATAATGCTGCTAGGTATATTATGTTCATTAGTGTGTGGGGCAACCCCAGACATGGCCGCCCCGGTGGCGCAGTGGTCTAAGGCGTTGGCCTCTGATCATTCGTCCGAACGGGGTCCGGGTTCGAATCCCGGCCAGGCATGGACGTTGTGTTTGTCTTACGGCACTGGCTCTCTCCCTTCCCTGGAACCAGTGACCCTAAATTAGGGACGGGCGACTGCTTATAGCCCATTGAGTTGCTCACGGTGGTCGTTAAACCTCCAATCAAAAAAAAAAAAAAAAAAAAAAAAAACAGACATGGCCTATCAGTGCTGGGAAATGAGGTAAAAGTTGCAGACTAGAAGATAAGCAAGGTTGTGCCCCATTCTCTTCTTGAAACGGACTGGAGATTTACAATTGCCTTGCCAGAAGCTTCTTCACCCGAAGCGTTTCGGTTTTGCACATATCGACAAGATGGCTCTTCACTGCGATCAAAATGTACTCCGTTTTTCAATAAAGAGATCTACGCCATATATGACTTGATAATCCCCTTGTCATGATTCCTGTGTGGTGAGGTTTCCTTTTGGTTGCATCTCTTCGGTCTCACCAGCACTTCACTACTGAAGTAACTCCTACACATCAGTGGTCTCAACCTCTACGTTGTTAGTTGACAAACTGAACAATTTCATTGACAATCGTAGTTTCATTCTCTTCAAATTCCCTGAAATTGTGACATACTTCCGGTTATAGCTTCTTTTAGATACAATTGTTGTAGTCACTCCCTCTGCAGGATGCAGCAATGTTTATGATGCTCTTTATAACGTCAAAAGACTTTTTCAGGTGCCATGCACAGAAAACAAAAACAAAAAACAAAACGTAAGCAATTAATCACCATAAGCTGCGAACAGTCATGATAACGAATATCCAGGGGAATAGGGATACCCACTTGCATCACATCGCTGAAACCCCGAAAAACTGGATGGTCTGCAGCTCGATTAGGACTTCCAACAGTCACCTACCATACAGACAAGATAGCTAGATGTGCCTTGCCAGTGGTCAGATGACTTGCAATCTTTACCATCTGTTACCTCTCTCCTAGTTCCTTTTTTAAGATGCGTCGCAAGTAGCAGAGTTCCAAGTTTGTTAAGGCGCTCCATTCTGATCCGTTGGCAGGATAAGTGATGTATTTGGCTGAAGGAAGATCACGTTTGTGAGCATGCAATAAATTTCTAAACAAAAACTACAGTATAACAACGAGATAAAGTGAGTCTGATACGAATAGCGTTATAACGAATAAGCGCTATACGGGCAGCGCTAAACGAGATCTGCCTGTACTTAGTAACAAGATGTCAATGGCTATAGAACTGAATTTCGCCGTACAGAAAGAGAAGATACTCTCTCGCATTACGTCAGGAGAAGCTAGTACACTAACAAAAATGTAAAATATAAAACTACACTATTTGCAGAAAAAAAAGCTAAACAAACAAACAAACAAGAAGTACCCTGGAAGGAATCATTCCAATCGAGGTGAATGGGCAATGTACATGTACACGAAAGAAAATGAATGCAAGTTCAGAGCAGTTAGACCATTTATTCGGATAAAACAGCTACGCGAGTAGAACAAGTCAGTACATTGTATCGCCACCTATGGCTCGGATACAAGCGGTTACCCGGCGTGGAATAGACGCATACAGTTCACAGATACTGCCCTGAGGTATAATATGCCAGATGATGTCCAAATTGCGGGCCAGTTCGGCGACATTCCTGCATGGGCATAGGTGGTATCGCATCATATCCCTGACATGTTCGATCGGTGAGAGGTTGGGCGATCGGGCAGGCCATGGAAGGGTGTCGACATGACGGAGGCAGGCCAGGAGAGCCGTGCTGTGTGTCGCCGGGCATTATCCTTTTGAAAAATTGCTTGATGATGCTGCGACAAGAATTGGAACACAACAGGTTGTAGAATATCGTCGACGTACCATTTACCCGTAAAGATGGTACAGAGGATTACTAAGAGTGTACGGCTATCGTAGAAAATGGCTCACCAGAGAGTCACTCCCGATGCGTGAGTCGCGTGCTGTTCCACGGTAAAGGCGGGATACGTGCGCTGGCTGACTTGTCTCCAGGCACGTATGCGCTGGTCATCGACGCCAAGTGCAAACCGTGACTGATCACTGAAGACGACACGACGCTACTGGACACTATCGTACGTTGATCGGGCCCGACACCACTGCAACCATGCCGGCGATGCACGCTGATCAGTGGTAGGCGGTAGAGTGGCCTCCTCGAATGAAGGTCCCGTGTCGCAAGTCGTCTGGCAACGGTACGGATGTCCACTTCTGTACCTGTAGACGACGCATCATGGCCATGGATGGTTGAGAGCGACGAATTCGGTTCTGTTCTTGCGGTTTTCACAATCACTCGATCCTCGAGTTTTGTCGTTGCCCTTGGCCGTCCTCTGTCCGCTTGCCGCTCGGTTGTGTCCTCCTCGACCCATTGGTGACAACATCGTCCGATTGCAGCGTCGCACTGTCCCGAATGCCTGGAGATGCGGCGACTTGACCAATCGCCTCTCTCAGCCCAATTATTCGTCCTGTCTCTCTCAACTGCTCGTATTGTGCACGAATCCGACGTCGAGGCATACTCACAGTCCGTGGAGATTAATGGAACCGCAATCCGCTGTTACAATGTTCCCTGCGTGAGAGCTTTGCTCTTGATATATCCTCCTCGATACGCGGTTCCCATGACCTGTAGCAGGCCATTATTTCGTCATTGGTCGTTATTTTTTAATCATTTTTATATTCGGTCCGGAGTACTGCATGCGGAGTTTCACCAGGATAGAACGACTTTCTCGGGGTGCTCTGTTTTTTGTTTTGTTTTTGCGAAGAGGGTATATGCACACCCATGAAATACCTATACCTGCACTTGGTGTCATAGTACGGGTAAGACAAAATACAGTATATATACGCTTGTGTTTAAATGAATTAAATTTTCGAGGATTTTAAACACATGTTCGACGAAATAGCCTTAATTTACAAGAGTGGGGCCCATTTTAGTGCGGTTGTCTTGTAGACGGAAAATGGTATAACACTTCTTAACGACAACACATTTACTACAGCTCGCTGACTGCGAGTAGCTTCATACTGCCAGGTTTTTCTTTTTCTGAGAATGTGCACTTGAGAACACATCTTGGTAAAATATTTGTTTTTTCCCTTTCTTGTCGGTTAAGCTAAGAAAATAACAAAAAAACATTAATGTTATGTATTTATTTGTTTTACAGGGAATCAATTTGCTGTCACAAGCGTTCGTATGAGGGAAAAAAAGGGAAGAACTGGACAATCGTCATTGTTGCTAGCTCTTTACAAAAAGACAGAAAAAAGAAAATAACATTTCAGTATTATCGAGGAGGAATTCAACGTTAAGACATACACTGTATAGCCACTTTATTAGTATTAGCCTTGTATTACATCTGTGAAAAGAAGCACTTACAAGTAGTGTAACCAGGCCTTTTTTTCTGGTGGAATGCGCCGGAAAAAATGTGGCGCATTCGTTTTTAATATATTCTTCTGTCATTGACAGAATATTGTATTCCGCACTGCATTTCTTTATTAATCTTTAACTCTTCCGCTACCATAAAATAAAAAAAAAAAACATGAAAAATACACGCACATGGGCGGGCCGTCGCCCTCGAAAGTTTCAACCACTCTATCTGAATCTTACTGATAGATACGAAGAAAATCAGAAATATCCGTGAATTCACACCACTTATTGTGTACAGCACTTAAGATTAGAAGTCTACACGAGTCTGGACCGATTTTTTTTGTTTTTTTCAGTTAAGTAAAAAATGCCGGGCCCGGCGAGCAAGGTTTAGCAATTGCTCCTGGATTAAAGAAAAACGTTTCGACTCAAACAAAGAAAGGCACGCTTGTTATTTAATCAGGTGGAAAAGATCACTGACTTAAACCAAAGACATGGCAGTACAACCGCCACCAGATGCATCATTAATCAATTGCAAGTGAAATCAACAAGCTGCCCTGTGAAATGAAAATCTGAAAATGACAGCATTTCTTTCAAAGGTCAAAATCAAATTCCGTTTTCACTTCTTTGGTTTTAATTTTCGTTAAAGCTGTGACCGCAGGGATTTGAGTAATGACCCTACATACAATGCTTCATTAGATGCAGTAATTTCACGATTTTAGGGATTTTTAATTTTGTATTTGCAAAGGAAGCTTAGTTATAACTACTTGCATAGATGAACCATTGACATTATGGCCACCTACCTATTAAGCTATAGGACCCCCATTTCGCCCGAAAAACAGCGGGGCCACTCGGCGAGGCATCGATTCGATGAGGTTGCAATAGGTATTCTGGGGTGTCTGGCACCATAATGTCAACAACAAGTCCTCCAGTTCCTGTATATTTTGGGGTGGTGGCGATTTAGCGTGAACCCGCTTTTCCAAGTCGAACCACAAATGCTCGATTGGGTTCATGTGAGGTGAATTTGGAGGCCAGGGCATTAACAGAAAATCACCAGCATGCTCTTTGAACCATTCCTTGACGATTCTGCCAGTGTGGCATGGTGCATTATCCTGTTGTTAATGGCCATCACCAGCAGGGAACACCGTTGCCACGAATGCGTGAACTTCGTCCGCAACGATGTTCAGATACCTGACAGCTGTCAGGGATTGTGCTATTGGGATAATGGGGTCTAAAGTGTCCCATAGAAAACATCACCAACAACATAACACCGCCGCCGCTGGCCTGTTTCCGCCTAACAGTGCATCCAGGTGCCATAGCTTCCGTTGGTAATCGGCGTATCTGAGCTCTGCCATCTACGTGATGCACCAGGAATCTTGATTCGTGAGACCAGGCCACTTTCTTCCAATCATCCACGGTCCAATCTCCATGATCTTGGGCCCATTTCATGCGTTGTTCTCGTTGACGTGCAGGGAGCATGGGTACCCGGCTGGGTCTTCGGCTACGCAGGCTGATGCGCAGAAGGCTGCGATTAACTGGCGTGCTGTAACACATTGCCCTGATCATCACTGTTGTAGCTGCGGGCGATTTGTCGCACTGTGGCCTTGCGGTTGCTGTGAACAATGCGTAACAGTCTCCGCTCCCCTCTGGCATCAATGAGCTGCATATTACACACGACTGGACGACGGTTCGTCGTTTGGCCATCTGTGCACCACTTTTGATACGTGCTAACTGGATCGACACATGAATAACCCACAAGCCGCACCATTTCCAAGATCGTAGTTCCGAGGCACCGTTCCATCACAATTTGTCCTTTATCAAACTCTGATTAATCGGCAGCTTTTCCCATTCTGACTCCGAACGCTCTACTAACCGAAAGACGGTTCTCGGGTTGTATATATACTGCTCTGTGAACTTCACCTGCGTCACTGTTCGGTCTCCAGGCGCGCTCATTTCTCTAGGCTGGGGATGGTCATAATGTAATGGTTCATTGGTGTATACCTAGTACTGCGGCAACAGTCAGCTTGAACGCTATGAAGAGCTCAATTACTGGTAATATGACATTAGTCAGGGTTTCTCGATGTCATGCAACACCTGAATTTCATTTCAGAGCGATGTTTGTAAATGCAGAGTTAGCGACTAAAACACATTGTTGTTGTATTTTTTTTTTTTTGGATAAATGTTTACATAAACAGACTTTTCGGCTTCATGAAACTAGATGATCGATCTTCTCGCACTATTCGTTTCTACAGTGGCGATGAGGAAATTGTGAAAACACAAATTTGTCGGTGACAGGGATCGAAAACGCGCCTCTTCGCTCCGGAGCCAGTACCTCTAACCGACTAAACTACACCGACGGAATGTATATCCCAGGAGATTTGTCGTTTTTACATGTACTTAACCTCTATAGTACGTCACAAAATCCAAAGAATGTAGATTCCTGTTAATTGGGCCATCTGTTAGTAGTGACAGCCGTTTACTTGGGACAGTTCTTGAAGAACATCCCGAACTAATCCTTTGGGATAAAGCTTTGCGTAATTGGGGCAGCCGCTCAATTGGGCCAAAATGTTCTAGACCCCATGTGTCCCAATTAACCGGAATCTACATTATTTATTTATATAATTGGGGATCGAGGCTACCTTCTTTGTATTTAAATGTTGAAGAGGAAATGCGTTTACATTTGTAACAGAACTACGTATTCAAGTCTAAACCTCATCTGTGGGAGAAGTTCTATGAGAAATGGCACATCTCTCTGTGTTACATTCCCTTTACTACTGAGGTAATTTGGCTGAGTAGAGCAGCTTTGTTTCTCCAGAGAAAACCTTGCGTTATTTGCATTAAATGCCGGAGAATGCGAGTGAAAGTCTGAAACGGGCCGGGAAGAGCATTCGAAATTAAGACCTCAATTTGTGATACAACTGCTAAGCCTGTATTTGCATAGCATTTCCTAACCTGTTTCGTAGAATGGATTCGAACGACCAATAGTAACCATTTTTAACAGCTGTTATAGATGTTGACGGACGCTGGTGCAGGAAACATCAAAGATTGCAAGTAACTCAAAAGACAAAAAAAAAGGGGGGGGGGGAACTTTCCACGGTTCCACTCTACGAGGAAAAACTGCGTGCGCGCGCATCATCATTAAGAAAAACACCCGTAACCCACTTATGACTCAGACTTTTTCTCAGCTTCGCACTTCTTCTAAATAAGCGTGTGTATGCAGTCTGGATGTGAACAAAATATCGCAACAAGCTGAGTGAAGCTGTTGTTCTACAACTGTTTTTCGATAAAATGTATTAAGTGATGTCATTCTGCAACTCAACAAATTAATGCCCGAATTTACATACACTCGCCTGCCTGTCATTTGTGATTACTGCTATGTGTTGTATTATTATTGTATTGTCATCGTATGTGTATCAAGATTAAAGGATTACATGTCTATGACCAGGTGAGTTCTGATTTATACATTTGCATTTACTGAATCCTTCCCTTAAAAAATAACATTGTTCATGCATCTATCTGAGACTATTATCGCTGTCGCCTATCGGACTATCGAGTGAGTAGGAAATTGCAGGATCGTGTTGAGTCCCGCTTACAATAGAGTTTTCCTTTATAGTTTTTCGGCTTATAAGTCTATGTGGAGCATAAGTCGAATGGGTTAAATTTCTTAATTTCCTTATCATCATTCACTGATAAGTCAATCCCGAGTATAAGACAAGTCTAAAAAAAAAATTACAGCTAGTGTTCCGAATTTCCGCAACAATATTTTTAATGTTTCAGTAAATATCAAACGAAAAGAAATTGAGGTAACTGCATCATTTTTCTTTTGTGCAAAAAGTAGAATTTTGAAAGATTACTTTTTCTTAGGAACTGACGCTACCGTATTTCTTCCCTCCGAACGACTAGTGGGAGAAGCCTACGACGCGCAAAAATGAAAACAATGTACCGAATCAGATTGATACTTGCAGAGTGTGTTATCGTTCTCAGCTTTCTCATACAGTCCGACTGAAATCAGTGCCAAAGGTGGCTTTGATTTCACTCAAAAACATGAAATAAATTAAGCATAATAAATGGAAGCAATTCTTGCCTTCGCTAGCCGACGATGGTCATTGCTGTTCTTAAAACTCATGCGCCGCCAGCTGTTGACACGATTGTCACCAACAAATCAACTGCGTGACAACGACGTGTTTTAGAGGTTTAATCATTGGGAGATATATGAGGCGCACCTATTGTAGTTCTGGCGGTTTTGCAAAATCTAAAATGAATGTCCCCCACGAGGTCTTGAAGATTGTACGGAAATATCCGTTTCAGTAGCTTTTAAACAAGTTCTTAGTGAACGTAATATTTTATTTAGTACGCTTTTGGAATGGTTTCTTATGAACGTAAATGGTTTTTCATGAACGGTTTCTAATGAACGCATTTCGGGTGCTCAGATCATGAATGAATTTAAGACTCATTTTTTTTCGTCATTGAGAAATTACAATAACCATTGAATAGATAAGTCAATGTGGCGTGTAAGTCGAAGCTTAGGCTTCTGAAGGAAAAGTATATTCTTATACGCCGAAATATACGGTATAAATCTCCAATATTATGAGCCGTTATTAAGTGTAAAATAATTGTTTAATATTAAATTGAAAACTGAACAAGTTATTAAAATCACGCAATGCATTGATTATAATACCTTTCCAACATACCAGAAATCATTACTCAAGTTATGAGGATAATGGCTGTGGAACAAATCTCGGTCCTGTGCGCTAACCTTTGATCCCATTTCGATTATTATATTTAACAGAACCGGTTCAGTATACCTCCGAAATAACATGATAAAGTTTTGTCGGAATGGAAGCATTTTTACGTAAGTTATGATGCATAAGGGCTATGGAATAGATTCCGCTCATGTGTCCTAACCTTTGACCCCATTTCTCCCATTTTTAACAGGATTCGTCCCCAGACAGGCCCCTACAACCTACTAACATTTCATCCAAATCGAAGCATTTTTACGTAAGTTAAGACGCATAATGGCGATGGAAGTGATTTCGCTCCTATGTCCTGACATTTGACCCCATTTCGCCAATTTTCAATAGGGTTTGTTCTCAGGTATATAGTCCCCTACCACATACTAAAATTTCATCGAAATCGAACCTTTTTTACGTTAGTTATGACGCATGAGAGCAGTGGAATGGATCCCGCTCCTATGTCCTAACCTTTGACCCTATTTCGTTCACTTTCAATAGGGTTCTTTCCCAGGTGATCCCCTTCCACATACTAAAAGTTCATCGAAATCGAACGATTTTTACGCGAGTTATCGTGCGGACGGACATACGCACACAACGCGTGACGTAATGAGGCAGATGGGAATAGCGACCATCTGCTCACAGAGTGTTACGTCATAAAACTTTAATAGGATCCACACACAATGCGTGACGAAATGAGACAATGGCGTGACCACGCGCCAAGATCTCAAGCGCGAGATTGTGACGTCATAAGATCGTCCCCAAGTGGTCCCCTACCACATAATAAAATTTCATCGAAATCGAACCATTTTTACGCACGTTATGACGCATAAAGGCAATGGAATGCATTCCGCTCCTATGTCCTGACCTTTGACCCCACTTCACCCATTTTCAATAAGGTTCATTCTCAGGTGTTCCCCTACAATATGCTAAAATTTCATGGACATCAAACCGTATTTACGCAAGTTATGACGCATAAGGGCAATGGAGTGGATCCCGCTCCTATGCCGTGACCTTTGACCCCATTTCGTCCATTTTCAATAGGGTTTGTCTCCAGGTGGTCCCCTACCACATACTAAAATTTCATAGAAATCGAACTATTTTTACGCGAGTTATCGTGCCGACAGATGGACGGACGGACGGACAAAGCTGGAGCATATACGCTTCGTGAACCTACGGTTGGAAAGCGTAAAAAACGGTAAGTCATTTTCATGGCTTTTACAGTTTTTGTTTTCGTAGGGTTATTTTATACCTGTCTCATTTTTCTATCTATCTATCTATCTATCTATCTATCTATCTATGTACAGGGTTTGGACAGAATATTGTGCTGCATTAAAAGTCACGCTCAGAGACGTGACTTTTAATGCAGCTGCGTACGTCGCAATAACAAAGGTATCCACCACTTTTTGGTTGTAATAGCTTTGTTTAGAACCTCAAGGTCCTGTTTAAGGACATTCTCTTGCTGCAAAATTTCTTTCAGGGCGACGAGGAAATGAGCGACCTAACGGACTTCGAAAGGGGGCTAATTATTGGTGTCTGGCTTGTTGGGACCTCCGTGACAACAGTCGCCAGGGTAGTGGGGGTATCGAGAGCTACTGTGTCTAGCGTCATGGCAGCATACCGTGTTCGTGGCAAAACCTCGTCTGCGAAACACACAAGAGCTGCCGGAAAACGACCCTGATCATAGAGACAGAAAAGCATTAAAGAAGATTGTTACCCATAATAAGAAGACCACGGTGCCGAAACTTAGTGCGGAGATCAATCTGCATCTCCAGACCCCAGTATTAGCAAAAACAGCGCTCAGGGAAGAGCATAAACAAGGTATTCATGGCAGAGTTGCTATTGTAAAACCTCTGGTGACCTGGGCGCATGCACAACGGAGACTGCAGTGGTGCCAGGAACATACAACGTGGACTGCAGATGCTTGGAAGCGTGTAATGTGATCGGATTAATGGTGTTCTCCACACGTAAACACGTCCCACCGCAGGGCGTGTTTACGTGTAGAGAACACCGTCAGAAGCGTATATTGTTAAAAATTGGTACATAGAAATGAGCAAAATGTACTCGTTTTTGAGTACATTCTGGACTTATAATAGCTCCGAGAACTTGGGTCTCATTTTTTGGAAAAGACGCGTACTCATTTTTTGGAAAAGACGCGTACTCATTTTTGGAAAAGACGCGTACTCATTTTTGGAAAAGACGCGTACTCATTTTTGGGTACATACAGGGAATCAATTGTGAGTATAGCTAGTATTTCTAATTTGAAATAGAGGTACTTATTTTGAGTACATATATTTCAAATATATGTACTAAAAAAATCCACATATTTAAGATAATGTGCTCTAACTTCCTTCAGTTTCTGTGCCCTTCCCGGCAGGGCACAGAAACTGAAGAAAGTTAGAGCGAATCTGGCAGGATAGTTTGTAAGTGAGAGAGACAGAGCACACTAGATGGCACCACAGTACACGCGTACGATTTTGCACATAGAAGGCAGAGAGAAATTAGGGAGGGGGAGGGCTTAGGAATTAACTTCTTTACATGTACCGGGGGATTCCTACCCAGGGACCCGTCACTTAACGTGCTCGTCCGATATTCAACGATTGCTAGAAATTCGCACCACCAGGTTCAAGCCTATCAGGCTAGGTTTGAACTCGGGGTCCTCCTATCAGTAGTCTGAATCTCTAACCACTAAGCCATCCGCGACTCGATTTCAAATTTGGATTACGTGTACTCCATACATACTCATTTATTCATAGAATCAACTGGGAGTATATTATTCAATGGTACATCTGGGATAATAGATGTACTTGTTGTCACATGCTGGGCAAATGGATCGCACAATTTCATGACAAGTATAGTGATGAAGCGACAATATATTATTTATGAGATTGACACAAATATAGTTAATGTAAAAACGTACACAACGATACTTTATGCATAATTAAATTACTTGTGATCAGTGAATTTGTTGTACGAATTGTGTCACTTTACACATTTATTAAACAATTTCTCTTGGAGTCTATAATATCTAAAATGAAGTAACACGAGATTATATTTATATTTATTGACGCAGTTAGTATGTATGGTTATTTATACTATTTGAGCTTGTCATGTACCCGTTTACGATCGATTGTACTTAAAAAAACCCCGAGCAGGTTCAGGTTCTCCTTTTTAAGTAGATTTTTTATAACAGGGTACAACCCAGACCGTCTGCTTCCAACAATACAGCATGGTGGTGGTTCTGTCAAGCTCTGGAAGGTCATATCGTAGTTATCAGGAGGTCTCCAGATCACATTGAAAGAACGGCTGACTGGCAGGGTGTATGGAACCGTTTTGGCCGACCAATTCCATCCAATGGCTCAGGCATTGTTTCCTACAGGAGATGCAATCTATCATGATGTTAACGCTCCAATTCACAGAGCTCGGAATGTCCAATCATGGTTTGAGGAACGTGAGGACGAACTTTCACGCCTTCCTTCGCTTCCCCAGTCACCAGACTTAAACATCATCGAGACACTGTGGCCTGTGTTGGAAAACAGAGTAAGATCGCTTTATCCTCCTCCTGCATCTCTCAAGGACCTGGAGCAGTTTCTTCATGAAGGATGGTGTACCATCCCACTTTTCATCATCCAGGATTTGTATGCGTCCATTCCAAGGAGGATTCAGGAGGTTTTGAATGCCAAAGGTGGTCCCACACCCTACTAGGTACGTAAAACCTTCTTTTCCTAGGTGTTCACATTATTCTGTCCAACCCCTGTATCTATCTATCTATCTATCTATCTATCTATCTATCTATCTATCTATCTATCTATCTACTGCAAACGATAGGGCAAGTAAATGTAATAATACTGCACGCGCTTGTATGCAAGTATATGGTACAGTGAGTTAGCCAAAGATTTTGGTTGTAATGGGCATTAGACATTAAACTTTTGATGTCGGGTACCTGTATGGAATGCAGGTATGTGTACACAGTGTACCCGTTAAGTAATGGCACAAAAATTATTATGGCAATGCAACAAACTATACTTTGAGTTGTCATTTACACAGATTCAAAATAATCTCCCTCCAACTCCACACAGCCCCGGTGGCGCAGTGGTCTAAGCGATGGCCTCTGATCATTCGTCCGAACGGGGTCCGGGTTCGAATCCCGGTAAGGCATGGATGTTGTGTTTGTCTTACGGTACTGGCTCTCTCCCTTCCCTGGAACCAGTGACCCTAAATTAGGGACGGGCGACTGCTTATAGCCCATTGAGTTGCTCACGGTGGTCGTTAAACCTCCAATCAAAAAAAAAAAAAAAAAACTCCACACAACGGTGAAATTTTTCGTGCAAGTGTTCCAAGGTAAGTCCTAAACCGGAACTTTCTTCAGTCTGTAGGTCACACCTCATTGGATGTCCTCATTGACGCCGAAGCGCTCCCCTTTGAAGGCACACTTTACTTTTAGGAAGAGGAAAAAGTCTGCAGAAGCCAAATCCGGCGAGTAGGGTGGATGCTCGACAACACAGACCGACTTCAAAGCCAAAAATTGCTTCACAGGCAGCGAGCGCACAGCGTGCTGGCGCGATGTCGCGTGCGGCAGAAACCTCGAACAAATCTTCCTCTTGTGTAGATCTCTTTCTAAGATTACCCTGGCCGTTTCCTTACCGACACTAAGCTGTTCAGCGAGTAACCTAGTGATTACTCATGGGGGAACAATTTTGCTTTTTTATTTGTGTATTTTTTTATTACCACATTTTCATTTGTCCGTGCAAAAACTGGACGTCTTGTGCGAGGTTTATCCTTGAGAGACTCCCTCCCATCTTTAAAAGTTGAAAACCAGCGGAACATCTGTGCACGGCTCAGGCAGTCAATTCCGTAAACTTTTTTAGGTCTTGGTACAATTCTGTGGCAGTTTTCCCTAATTTACAGTAAAATGTTATTACAGCACTTTTCTCCATTATGGAACTTCTGACACGCTCCACTCACACAGTCTTTCTTCAAAGGTGGCCACACGAAAACTGCTGTGCCGCCCCGGGGGCGCAGTGGTCTAAGCGATGGCCTCTGATCATTCGTCCGAAAGGAGTCCGGGTTCGAATCCCGGTGAGGCGTGGATGTTGTGTCTGTCTTACGGCACTGGCTCTCTCCCTTCCCTGGAACCAGTGACCCTAAAGTAGGGACGGGTGACTGTTTATAGCGCATTAAGTTGCTCACGGTGGTCGTTAAATCTCCAATACAAAAAAACTGCTGCGTCACCCGATTAGAAAGTTGCTCTCTAGTGGCCAAAACTATAAACACGTTTGTTACTTTTATTTAAAAGGCTGTCTCGTAAAAAGTCAGTGTCATAGCTTAACAGGCAAGCTGGCACATTGTGTATTTTTACGGCATTTAATTGCATGTGTATGTATACCACATTTTTTTTTTTTTTTTGCATATACGTATGGTATATCTGTGTGTATGTATTTGTAATACACACACACACACACACACACAAAAAAAGAACTTTGGAAGAGAACATCTAGAGCAATGACGTATAAAAATAATGCGGAGATTTGCCAACACTTTCCTGTACAGAGGTATAATTTTTTAAAAATATAAAATTTTTGTGTTGAGGTATGAAATAAGATCTTTCAATAGAAGTGCATTTCCCATTTACAGAGGTACGATTTCATTTTGAAAACACCGTGCCGTCCTAATAGCGCAGTGACGAATGATCAGAAGCGATGGCTTCTGATCGTTTGCCCGAGATGGGTCCGGGTTCGAATCCCGGTGAGGCATGGATGGATGTTGTGTTTGTCTTACAGCACTGGCTCTCTCCCTTCCCTGGAACCAGTGGCCCTAAATTATGGACGGGCGACTGTTCATAGCCCACCGCGTTGCTCACGGTGGTCGTTAAACCTACAATAAATTAAAAAAAAAAAAAAATCCGGTCTGGAAGATTTTGAGCTTCTCCGTTTGACCTGGCTGAATCACACCAGGTCCGTTTCACCTGGCTGAATTTGATCCACTAAACTTTGATCCATTTTTATTTCTCGAGGCTAAAATTATCGGGGCACACCAAAAATTGGGTCCAACTGCAACCCCCACATAGCTTTCACTGGTTGAACCTGTTAATTCGGCACTACATTTTGTCTTTATTTTAAAAGTGCTTCACACAAAATAAAATCTCAAAGGGCATTCCTAATCTCCCCCGAGTGTTTTTTTCTGTCACATTTTAGTTCGTTTTTCGGTAATTTCTGTCTGTCAAAACATGATATTGCTATGCTCGTTTGCACGTCTTTTTGTCTATGAAAACCTGGCCTGTACTAACATCTGATTTCTGAGGATACATATTTACATAGCATAGACCACAGCCCCTCCTTCCCCATTTAGATATACAGACTGGAATCTCGGTTATATGTTTTTCTCAGGAATGGCCTTAAAAACATATAAATGTAAAGAAGATAAAAAAGAAATTCGAAAATTTTAAAAACTTTTGTAAAATCAGAAAGGAAAAGGAAAAGGAAGAAAAAAAAACCTCACATAAGTTTAAATTACGTCATTTAATAAGATATACAAACATACATACATGAATACCTTGTTTTTCTACCCATGTCTATTTGATTTTTGTATTAATTTTTTTATTCTAATTTCATTATAAAAACTAGTTTAAGAAATTCTGTTCAGTATATGAAAAAAAAAAAAAAGGGATGCAAGGTCAGGTGATCGTAACATCCCAGCCTCTCCTTGACAAATGTCAACCCCGCCTTCTCGTGGTACATCCTGTTCCCACTAAAGGGGCTCTGACGACCGCCAATAGCGGTATAACTATACCATCGGGATTAGAGGAAATGCTATCCCACACTCACCAACCCGCTTGGCCAGCGTGGTGAGTTATGGCCAAACCCTCCAAAATGACTCCACAACTTAAATCTTGGCCCTCAGTCTCCGGCAGCTGGAATGTACCTGGCCAAGGCAGCGGCTAGTGCGACATGAAGGCAGAGGGTGCTAAGAATCCCCGGAGGACCGAACTAGGCTGCCATCTGATGCTGACCTTGGCTACGTACAACGGACGCTCCCTATCTTCTGATTCAAGGCTTCTTGAATTGGAAGAGGAACTACAAAGGATCAAGTGGGACATCGTCGGGCTAAGTGAGGTAAGGAGAAAAGGAGTAGATCTCATTGAACTGAAAAGTGGACATCTCTTCTACTATCGTGGGACAGATACTGGCAGAACTAGTGGTGTTGGATTTATAATAAACAAGAAACTGAAGGATAAAGTTGTAGAAGTTGAAAGTTCCTCTGACAGAGCTGCACGACTCGTTATCCAACTCTCGAGAAGATACCAGGCTCAGATTATTCAAACTTATGCACCCACCACAAGTCATGCTGAAGAAGAAATTGAAGAATTTTATGAGGAAATTCGTGATCTAAATAATAAAGGTAAGCAGCACTTGAAGATAATTATGGGAGATTTCAATGCAAAAATAGGGCAACGGCAACAGAATGAAACTTCAGTAGGTAAATTCGGTCACGGCAACAGAAACCAGCGTGGAAATACTCTCGTAGAGTTTGCAGAGGCAGAAGGGTTTTTCATCTTGAACTCCTTTTTCAAGAAAAAGCCACACAGGAAATGGACATGGAGACATCCAAATGGGACGACAAGTGAAATTGATTTTATTATGTGTAACAAAAAATTCGTCATAGAAGACTGCAGTGTGCTAAACAAGTTCAACACAGGTAGTGACCATAGATTGGTGAGATGTAAGATGCACCTCAACACTAAACTCGAACGTAGCAAGCTCATAAGACAAACAAAATGTATTGACATAACCAACCTTAAAAAACACCATAATACCTTCAAATTGGAACTGAAGAACAGATTCTCTGCTTTAGAAGGTCTAACATCGGAAGAAGTGGATATTTCTGAAGTTAACAGAAAAGTAACCAAAGCTCTTATGGAAACAGCAACAAAATTAGCTGGGTCTAAGAACAAATTGCATGTGAACAAATTATCAGGAAAAACCAAAATGTTGATGCAAAAAGAAGAGTGATGAGGACAACTAAAGAAGATGTGACTTCCAAAGTGGAATATATAGAGCTATGCAAGACAGTACGAAAAAGTATCACTGAAGACGTAAGGAAATTCAACTGTGAACTAGTAAGGAAAGCAATTGAAAACAACCAAAGCCTAAAGATAGCAAAGGGACATCTCAGTAAGGGGAAAAAACAGATTATGGCACTGAGAAAAGAAGATGGTTCTGTAACAAGAAATAGAGGCGAAATTTTGACAAGAGTGAAAGATTTCTACTCCAAATTATATGAAAGGGATGATACCTGTACTCCAGACATCATGAAAGGTACCAGTACCAGAGTTCTTGCAGTCCTTCCAGCAGAAGTTGCACATGCAATCAAGAACATGAAGCGGGGAAAAGCTCCAGGAGAAGATGGAATTACTGTAGACATCATACAAGAAGCAAGTGGAGAAATCGAAACAGTACTCGCCCAAATTTTCACTCGATGCCTTAATGAAGGGAAAATTCCTGAGGATTGGAACAACGCTACAATGATCTTGCTACATAAAAAAGGTGACATTGAGAATCTCAGGAACTACAGACCTATCAGCCTCCTATCAGTGGTTTATAAAATCTTCACTAAAGTTCTTTCACACCGCTTTAAGGTGACACTGGACATGGCTCAACCGAGAGAACAAGCTGGATTCAGGAGTGGCTACAGCACAATAGATCATATCCACGAACTGAGAGAACTAATTGAAAGAGCGAGGGAATATGAACTTCCATTGTGCATGGCTTTTATCGATTATGAAAAAGCCTTTGATTCGGTGAAACCATCAGCAGTTGCAATGGCTCTGAAATCGTGCGGTATTGAAGATGCATACATTAATATTATTAATAACATCTATGAAAATGCAAGTGCAAAGATTCGGCTGTTTGAAAATACAACACACATAAAAATTGGAAAAGGAGTGAGACAAGGTGACACCATATCTCCGAAGCTCTTTAATGCCACATTGGAAAATGTCTTTCAATCACTGAACTGGGAAAACAAAGGGATAAAGATTAATGGAGATTATCTAACCCACCTTCGTTTTGCTGATGACATAGTCATTTTTGCAACTACCCCATCAGAGCTACAGAGTATGATCCAGGAACTTGCTGACAAGAGTAAAGAAGTGGGATTAAAAATGAACTTTCAGAAGACAAAAGTGATGTACAATGCTTTTACAAGAAATGAAGATTTATCGATTGATGGAGAAAAGCTGGAGATAACAGACACGTACGTTTATCTTGGACAGCAGATATCAAGTGAGGGTCACATTGGTGAAGAAATGAATCGGCGTACAAAACTTGCCTGGAGAGCTTTTGGAAGAAACAGCATAATTTTCAAGAGCAATATGCCATTATGTCTTAAAAGAAAAGTGTTTGATCAATGCATCCTTCCAGTGCTTACGTATGGTGCAGAGACGTGGACCTTAGCTAAAAGAGACATACAAAGGCTGCAGACAACCCAAAAAAGCATGGAGAGGTGCATGCTTGGTGTAACCAGGAGAGATAAGAAGAGGAACACGTGGATCCGAAAAATGACAAGAGTTGAAGACATCATGATCAGAGTTAAATCCCTGAAATGGCAATGGGCTGGACATACTGCCAGAAGAACAGACCATCGATGGACAGCCGAAATTTTAGATTGGATTCCAAGGGACAGGAAAAGACCCAGAAGAAGACCACATGGAAGATGGGTGGATGAAATTCGAAAGTATGCGGGAGTGACATGGAGGAGACTGGCACAAGACAGACCGTTGTGGAGGAAACTAGGGGAGACCTTCGTCCAGCAGTGGATTGATAATGGTTGACAATGATGATGATATGAAAAAAACCATAGCCTTTGAAAAACTGGTAGTAAATCCAAACACATTTTGATTGGAGGGTTAACAACCACCGTGAGCAACTCAATGGGCTATAAGCAGTCGTCCGTTCCTAATTTAGGGCCACTGGTTTCAGGGAAGGAAGAGAGCCCGTGCCATAAGACAAGCACAACATCCATGACTCACCGGGATTCGAACCGCACCCTTGTCGGATGAATGATCAGCAGCCATCGCTCAGACCACTGCGCCACTGGGGCTGATGCTTCATATTCAGTATTCTTACTACACATCCATTATTTACAAGCATCGCTCTTTTCAAAGCAGTTTATCCACTATTTGATTTGATATTAGAGCCGTGTAAAATATTCACTAATCTTTAATTGTTTCAAATTTCCTGAAGTAAAAAAAAAACAAGAAACGTTATTAGTAAAATTTTAGTTGTACCACCAGTTTCATGGCTGAAGAAACAACAACAACAAAAACCATCCCGATTATCTCAAAATTGTAACATATCAGATTACGCATAAAAGAATCCAAGAACCGTGTATTTTTGATAATTTGAAATTCAAACTTTAACGTATACTCGCAAAAAGCGTATAAATTAAATTGAGAAAGCGATAGAAACTACAGTAAAATTTCATTTCATTTCATTTATTATTTCTGCTGTTGCAGATTCCTGATTTATTGTTCCATTATGATTTATCTGTTTTTATAACAACAGCAAAGAAGCTCAGAGAAAAGACCTCACAGAGTCCTGACTTTGCCCCGAGCTCCCTAAGTGAAGTCAACAATCCAAGACAGCAATGAAATTAGTTTACTATTGGTATAACATGGAAATCTCCGCGGCGTTACAATTAGAGATCGCCGCCCCGGTGGCGCAGTGGTCTAAGCGATGGCCTCTGATCATTCGTCCGAACGGGGTCCGGGTTCGAATCCCGGTGTGGCATGGAGTTGTGTTTGTCTTACGGCACTGGCTCTCTCCCTTCCCTGGAACCAGTGACCCTAAATTAGGGACGGGCGACTGCTTATAGCCCACTGAGTTGCTCACGGTGGTCGTTACCCCCCCCCCCAAAAAAAAAAAAACAATTAGAGATCACTCTTGCCCTCTAACTTTCCGTTTGCCCTCTCTTTTTTTTGTGTGTGTAGTTAGTTTAATATATATGCTTTAAGTTTTTTTTAATATAAGTTATAGTTATTGATTTCTGTTTGTTCTCTGGGTAATGAATTCCAAAATCTTGGTCCACAGTAATGTAAACTTTGTTTTATGGTTATAGTTTCAGGTAAAACTGGTATTAGTATATGCTGATTTCTAGTATTATATTGATGTGTATAAGTAGTTATTTTTATTAGATCATGTTCTATGTTATTTCTTAATCTTTTATACATAATTTTCCCTAAGTTAAAATCGTGTAGTTGCTTAAAAGTCTTTATATTATATTTATTAGGTAAAACTTGTAAATCCATGAATACCTAACCGCATATAATTATTACTGTTAAAGTTGTATTTTTAATCTATTAGTCAAATAAATTTATTTTGAAGTATTTTCAGTTTATTAATAGCGGGACTAACGCAGAATTCCATATAAAAGTGAAACTAGTATAACCGAAGTTCCACCGTAAAATGTCTTCGTGGATCAGGAAAATAACGAGAGTGGAAGACATCATGATCGAAGTAAAATCCATGAAATGACAATGGGTTGGACATATTGCTAGAAGAACGGACCACGGATGGATAACTAAAATAGCTCAACTGAGAGAACGAGCTAGATTCAAAAGTGGCTACAGCACTGCATGCACATCATATACATGTACTTAGAGAACTAATTGAAAGAACGAGGAAATATGAACTGCCATTATGCATGGCTCTTATTGATTAATATGAAAAAGGCCTTTGATTCTGTGAAACCATCAGCAGCTGCAATGGCGTTGAAATTCTGGGATATTGAATATGTATTAGCGTTATTAATAACATCTATGAAAATGTAACTGCAAAGGTTCGGCTATTTGAGGACAAAGCACGAATAAAAATGGGAAAGGGAATGAAACAATGTGACATCATATCTACTGTTACGGTGACATCATATCTACCTTTACGTCCCCTAGCGGAAAATCTATGCATTACTGGAAAAAGGGACTGTACGTAAAAAAGTAGATATAAATGGCTTTGAAAGGAAGAAGAATTTTTTCAATCGGATATTTAGAAGCAAATATATGGAATAAGGGATGTAAGGTCAGGTGATGCGTAACATCACAGCCTCTCCTTGACAAATGTCAACCCCGCCTTCTCGTGGTACATCCTGTTCCCACTAAAGGGGCTCTGACGACCGCCAATAGCGGTATAACTATACCATCGGGATTAGAGGAAATTCTATCCCACACTCACCAACCCGCTTGGCCAGCGTGGTGAGTTATGGCCAAACCCCTCCAAAATGATTCCACAACTTAAATCTTGGCCCTCAGTCTCCGGCAGCTGGAATGTACCTGGCCAAGGCAGCGGCCAGTGCGACATGAAGGCAGAGGGTGCTAAGAATCCCCGGAGGACCGGACTAGGCTGCCATCTGATGCTGACCTTGGCTACGTACAACGGACGCTCCCTATCTTCTGATTCAAGGCTTCTTGAATTGGAAGAGGAACTACAAAGGATCAAGTGGGACATCGTGGGGCTAAGTGAGGTAAGGAGAAAAGGAGAAGATCTCATCGAACTGAAAAGTGGACATCTCTTCTACTATCGTGGGACAGATACTGGCAGAACTAGTGGTGTTGGATTTATAATAAACAAGAAACTGAAGGATAAAGTTGTAGAAGTTGAAAGTTCCTCTGACAGAGCTGCACGACTTGTTATCCAACTGTCGAAAAGATACCAGGCTCAGATTATTCAAACTTATGCACCCACCACAAGTCATCCTGAAGAAGAAATTGAAGAATTTTATGAGGAAATTTGTCATCTAAATAATAAAGGTAAGCAGCACTTGAAAATAATTATGGGAGATTTCAATGCAAAAATAGGGCAACGGCAACAGAATGAAACTTCAGTAGGTAAATTCGGTCACGGCAACAGAAACCAGCGTGGAAATACTCTCGTTGAGTTTGCAGAGGCAGAAGGGTTTTTCATCTTGAACTCCTTCTTCAAGAAAAAGCCACACAGGAAATGGACATGGAGACATCCAAATGGGACGACAAGTGAAATTGATTTTATTATGTGTAACAAAAAATTCGTCATAGAAGACTGCAGTGTGCTAAACAAGTTCAACACAGGTAGTGACCATAGATTGGTGAGATGTAAGATGCACCTCAACACCAAACTTGAACGTGGCAAGCTCATAAGACAAACAAAATCTATTGACATAACCAACCTTAAAAAACACCATAATACCTTCAAGTTGGAACTGAAGAACAGGTTCTCTGCTTTAGAAGGCCTAACATCGGAAGAAGTGGACATCTCTGAAGTTAACAGAAAAGTAACCAAAGCTCTTATGGAAACAGCAACAAAATTAGCTGGGTCTAAGAACAAGTTGCATGTAAACAAATTATCAGGAAAAACGAAAATGTTGATGCAAAAAAGAAGAGAGATGAGGACAACTAAAGAAGATGTGACTTCCAAAGTGGAATATATAGAGCTATGCAAGACAGTAAGAAAAAGTATCACTGAAGACGTAAGAAAATTCAACTGTGAACTAGTGAGGAAAGCAATTGAAAACAACCAAAGCCTAAAGATAGCAAAGGGACATCTCAGTAAGGGAAGA
Source organism: Macrothele yani (assembly GCA_039090855.1). Classification (NCBI taxonomy): domain Eukaryota; kingdom Metazoa; phylum Arthropoda; class Arachnida; order Araneae; family Macrothelidae; genus Macrothele; species Macrothele yani. Next base: position 113,101,293 of record CM076997.1, on the reverse strand, counting down.
AAACAGATTATGGCACTGAGAAAAGAAGATGGTTCTGTAACAAGAAATAGAGGCAAAATTTTGACAAGAGTGAAAGATTTCTACTCCAAATTATATGAAAGGGATGATACATGCACTCCAGACATCATGAAAGATACCAGTACCAGAGTTCCTCCAGTCCTTCCAGCAGAAGTTGCACATGCAATCAAGAACATGAAGCGGGGAAAAGCTCCAGGAGAAGATGGAATTACTGTAGACATCATACAAGAAGCAAGTGGAGAAATTGAAACAGTACTCGCCCAAATTTTCACTCTATGCCTTAATGAAGGAAAGATTCCTGAGGATTGGAACACCGCTACAATGATCCTGCTACATAAGAAAGGTGACATTGAGGATCTCGGAAACTACAGACCTATCAGCCTCCTATCAGTAGTTTATAAAATCTTCACTAAAGTTCTTTCACACCGCTTGAAGGTAACACTGGACATGGCTCAACCGAGAGAACAAGCTGGATTCAGGAGTGGCTACAGCACAATAGATCATATCCACGTACTGAGAGAACTAATTGAAAGAGCGAGGGAATATGAACTTCCATTGTGCATGGCTTTTATCGATTATGAAAAAGCCTTTGATTCGGTGAAACCATCAGCAGTTACAATGGCTCTGAAAACCTGCGGTATTGAAGATGCATACATTAATATTATTAATAACATCTATGAAAATGCAAGTGCAAAGATTCGGCTGTTTGAAAATACAACACACATAAAAATTGGAAAGGGAGTGAGACAAGGTGACACCATATCTCCGAAGCTCTTTAATGCAACATTGGAGGGTGTTTTTCAGTCGCTGATCTGGGAAAACAAAGGGATAAAGATTAATGGAGATTATCTAACCCACCTTCGTTTTGCTGATGACGTAGTCATTTTTGCAACTACCCCATCAGAGCTGCAGAGTATGATCCAGGAACTTGCTGACAAGAGTAAAGAAGTGGGATTAAAAATGAACTTTCAGAAGACAAAAGTGATGTTCAATGCTTTTACAAGAAATGAAGATTTATTTATTGATGGAGAAAAGCTGGAGATAACAGACACGTACGTTTATCTTGGACAGCAGATATCAAGTGAGGGTCACATTGATGAAGAAATTAATCGGCGTACAAAACTTGCCTGGAGAGCTTTTGGAAAAAACAGCATAATTTTCAAGAGCAATATGCCATTATGTCTTAAAAGAAAAGTGTTTGATCAATGCATCCTTCCAGTGCTTACGTATGGTGCAGAGACGTGGACCTTAACTAAAAGAGATATACAAAGACTGCAGACAACTCAAAGAAGCATGGAGAGGTGCATGCTTCGTGTAACCAGGAGGGATAAGAAGAGGAACTCGTGGATCCGAAAAATGACAAGAGTGGAAGACATCATGATCAGAGTTAAATCCCTGAAATGGCAATGGGCTGGACATACTGCCAGAAGGACAGATCATCGATGGACAGCCGAAATTTTAGATTGGATTCCAAGGGACAGGAAAAGACCCAGAAGAAGACCACATGGGAGATGGGTGGATGAAATTCGAAAGTATGCAGGGGTGACATGGAGGAGACTGGCACAAGACAGACCGTTGTGGAGGAAACTTGGGGAGACCTTCGTCCAGCAGTGGATTGATAATGGTTGACAATGATGATGATGATATGGAATAAAATGTATGTTAAGTTCGATATCACCTGCATTTACGCCCTCTAGCGGCGAAGTTGTGCATCAGAAAAAATAAAACTAAAAAAAAATCATCATTTTCACATTTCACGATTCTTAATGCAAAAAGAATTTTTTTAAATCGGGCTAATGATTGCAGAGGTATGGTGACCACAGGCAGACGGACGAACGGACAAAGTGATAACATAATCACTATCTCTTTTTTTTTTTTTTTCTTTTTACAAAAGACGTGCTCAAAAAGGGCCCTTGTTGAACATAGGCCCCAGAGACAGGGTCCTGCGATAATCAGGTCCTGGAAAACAATACTATTCGTGGAATGACAACATAAATCCTATGTGTTCCTACAACAGAACAGACATGCGAATGAGGTTAGATTTGTTTAAATTGAGACATTCTTTTTGTGTTAGAAGGCGAGCAATCAATACCCTTCAAAACTAATCGTTTGAAAGACCGCTGGCGAATCGGATATTCTCTACGAAGTTCGACTGTATCTGCTGAATACTATACTTAGTCATATCTTGCTACTCGCTTTTTTTTTTTTTTTTTTTTTTAAAGAATTACACTGTCGGAAAGTAATAAAGATATCTGTCAAGTACCAAACGACCTGCTGATTTGAAGGCTTATCAAGGAACGAAAACTGGTATGTTTCCCTGAAAAATCTGATTACCCAAGCCCAGAGGTGGCTCTAAAAAAAGGTAGACGAATTGCGTAAATTCCGCCCTTTTTTCTTTCACTAAAATGTCCAAACGCCACCCCAAAATAAAGAAAAATAATTGAAAAACGTTAAGCGGTCGCCTCGCTGTCTCATGCTACCGCTGGGTCTTGCCGAAGCCGCCATCGCGGCTGAGCGAGTTAGCTTGTGATCGTTCGTCGGAGTTCGGACGTACTCGGAGTCCCGCATGAGGCGTGTGTGGTGTGTTTGGCTTACGGCGTTAGTTTTGTCCCTTCCCTATACCCTGGCTTAGGGACAGGAGACTCCATATAGCCCAACGAGTTGCGCAGTGCGGTCGTTAAACACAGAAACATACAAAAAAAAAAGTTCATCATTAGCAGGACTGCCGACAAAAACGACGCTGGGTACTAAAATTTCGGTGCAGTTCGTTTGCTCCGATAAAATTTATAGAACAAATCAAAAGCAAATAGAGTAGGAAAAGCTTAAAAGATAGCTTTTTCTTTGTTTTTTAGTCACCACTTGGTGAAGACAAGCTTACAAGAATGTTTTGCGTGTCAATACAACAAGATGTTTTCTTGAACTCAAGTTTCAGCTCTAAAAACAACACGATACGGAAGGAACTGGCTTCAATTAAATGAAATGTGTAGTTATTAAAGTTTCACACATTCAGCATCAGAGTTTAGCGTATAAAAAGGTTATTCAGCATGTCCTGCTTGTTTTGAATTCTTCGTTTATTTAACCTCAAGTTTCAGCAGAAAAAACACGACTCGGAAAAAGCTGGCTTCAATTAAATAACATTTATAGTTATTAAAGTTTCACACATTAAACATCAGAGTTTAGCGTTTAAAAATTTTATTCAATATGATCTGTGTGTCTTGAATTATTTCCATTCCGTTCGTACAGCGAAGCTGTACATTTTCCTTCGAAACACTAAAATAATGTAAGATCTGTTCGTCAAGCAAAATTAAAAAAAATAAAAATCCGGTGTAACTCGTGAATGACATCATGTAAGAAAAAATTACTATAAATAATTTTTTTAGGGTTGAGAAGATTTAAATCGATTTCAAGATTGCATGCTGTTGTGTTATAATGAATCTGTTCTGTGATGCATAAATACGAGTTTATCAGTATCCAGCCTCGGGTGGTGTGGGTTTTTGACCTTCCTTGTTTATGGTCCTTGGGCTCGAATTCCGGGTAAGATAGGGTACAGTGGTAGTCCCTGCCCCTCCCCACAACACGTTTGGGCTGAAACCCAGCGGCGCGTAACCGGCCTCTATGAGTGAATAGTTCAGTATCGTGGCGGGATAGCAATAGATCTTAAGTTTTATGTGTTAAAAAAAATGCATGTAACACTTTGTTGTATAGTTTTCAGTCATTTTTAATCTTGATAGCATTTAAATTAGTAATAATTTCAAGATAATGAATTGATTTTCTTTTATTATTATCATTTGATTTTTTTATTATTATTATTAACCACGTCTTGAAAATGTACAATTTTGTTCTGCAACTCCAACATCACCTATAAATATGAGATAGAGAATTTTTACCGTTTTGCGTGACTCAATGTTATAATCATGCCCCCAGTAAAATTTTCCTCGTACCCTTGATAAAATCTTTTTCGGCAATTAAGTCCAATTTTTGGGTTTTTAAAACATCGATACAACTGAAATATCTGTACAATTATTCACCAATGTATAAAGCGTTTCACTACTGTGGTTGGAATTACATTTCATTGTAGGTAAAATAAATAAAGTAAAATCTGCACTTTGAAAATTCGAGGATGGTATAAATTTGACATTAGTTAAAAATTATGTGACTTCACATTCCTAGGGTTTTACAAAAACAATATCAAACTCGAAGGAAACATGATTTAGAGAAAGAAAAAAAAGGTCGTTTCGAAATCATTCTTGGCCAACAAATGCTTAACGTAATTTTTTGCGTGCTTGTTTCGATAGAAAGATATCTGTGCTTCAGTTTTCAAATTTTTTGAAAAGAAGAATCGACATTGGTATCGAATCTTTAAAAAAAGGATCGAGATTTCCAGAAAGCAAACAATAAATGAATAAAATCAAATAAATAAATAAATTAGTTCCGAAATTGTTCCTTGCCGTGATCTGCAACAAATATATAAAAATAGTTTTTAGATGTGTTTTTAGACAGAAATGCACCATCTGCTCCTCAGATTTCACCATTTTTGAAAACATTTCAAAATTACGCAATGCAACTTTCTAAGATGGGCTATTTTCCCGGAAAAATCATATTCAGTACCGAATCCGCATTTAAATAACTACAACAACAACAACAACAACAAAACTTATTCATTCTTTAAAATTCTATAACAAAGTTAAGCTCCTTTGTAAAATGGCTTTTTGAATGTCAAATTTGTAATTCGTTTGTTCGCGCAGTTTCAGCATTTCCAAGAAAATCAATATGTATATACGGTAGCTTTAATCATATCTTTTTTATTGCATTTTTGGGGGAGGAGATGAAGAAATAATGCAGGTGTGTGTGCATTCATTTATCTGGGTATTACGTGAGTGTGTGTAATCGCTCATATCGCACACCTCATCACTAATGCATACACACACCTGCATTATTTCTTATCTCCTCCCCCAAAAAATCAAGTTCAAGTTTTACCTCCCGAATCCCAGTGTCACTTTACAGGTTGGAACCCAGAACCGGGACCAGATTAGGGGGAATGGTCTATAGGGGCTATAGCCTTGGAGCCCACCATTACCAATGGCCCAGGAGGCATGCCTGGAAAAATAGATAGATAGATAGATAGATAGATAGACAGAGAGAGAGAGAGAAAGAGAGGTTTATAAAAGAGTTTTACTTTTATCTCGCATGATTTCCACTTAGTCAGAAACAAAAGCTGGAAGACAAAAAGATTTAAAGGCAGTGACCAACAACGGGTAAAGGTTTCATGCCGTTGTGTACAGCGGGGACGGCAAGACAGTTTCAGCGTTATCACTATCATCCACCCACACCTTCCATTTTGCACTTGGAACATTAATGGCAAAAGTCTCCTGTGGCTTCACATAGCATGAAAAAATAAAATCACTAAGAAAAATATACAATGCTAAATCATTAGAAGATCCAAGATAAAATCTAGGAATCTTAGGCTTTAACTCATGCTCTTATGAGAACAATAGAAAATATAATGACTTATTATGAAAAATCTGCAGATAATTTATTAGTTTGAAGAAAGCACTACGTATTAATTATCAGTAGCATATTTCTACAGTTTCGCGTTTTAACGGACTTGATAATGATTTCCCTTATAAGTTCTTTGGTGGCACACTTAGATATCTTAGCCTGAGGGCCCACTCAAATGTCTTAGCCTAGAGGCCCACTCAAATGTCTTAGCCTAGGGGCCTACTAAGGTCCTTAATCCGGCCCTGCCCAGAACATATTGCTTTGAAATATGAATGATCACTATTTGCAGTGCAATCATGCTTAATTTGTCAATATAAACGAGCAACGTTACTGTTTAAATGAGCTTTACGCCAGCCTTAGTTTTTAAGGCTTCTATGGAACATTAACCTCACGCCTTCGGTGACTTTATGTAACAGCCCAACATCTGAAGCAATATGCGTATATATTCGGCCAACTCTCTTCTTTTCCAGATACGGGACTACTATAATAACAAACTCAAAATCGCTACAGTGGAAAATGATAGGAGTTCACATAAACAAAATATGGAAACTTTGATATTCCAAATTTATATGAAACAGTTTCATTGGCCATTTATGCATGTTAAACATAATAACATGATCATACTTATTATACTGCTGTGAGAATAATGCTGTGATGATGTCATCAACAAACGAAGACGGGTTCGGGTTAGTTCGCATACAATAAAGGAAACGTCGGAAGAGAGCGCGTGGAACAATGCCATTGTTCATTTTCCTTTATGAAATGTTTTAAAAATAATGCCCCTAAATAAATTAAAAAAAAAAAAAAATCTGGACCCAACCAATTGGACCCAAAGAGAAGTCTCATGTTTACTCTATGACATTGACCATTTCCATTTCTTGATATATATGTTTATACATTTAGATATGAAGAATAGTTCGGTTGGTATTTGTGAAAAAGGCAACATAAATGAAATTCAGCTGAATGAATTTTAATAGCAGGAAATAAATAAAACGTTACATCAAAACTATTTTGAGACTGCATTCCAAAATTTAGCGACAGAATTTCATTTCGTATCATGAACTATTATTCTACTTTACTTTATGGAAAACTTTTCCCCACAGGGTTTTAAAAGACACCCTTAAATGATTTATCATATCATAACTGAACGATCTGTCTACAGGTCATTCAACTATGTCTCCACATTCACCCGTTTCGACGCTGAAAAACCTGTTGAAACATTAGGTATAACAAAAGGATCTCCCTCAGCTTTGGAAGTTTTTCAAATTTAAATGCTGGAGATTACCTTAAACATTAATGGAAAACGAAAATGATGCATACAGAGTTGTAGGCTTCAAGAAGAAATTATCAACATTAATCTTGTGTTTTTCAGTTTCTAGTTTTCTCAAGCAAGCATTCGTGAGTTACCTGAAAAGTCGCGGACTTTACAGTTGTTTCGGATTCTCTCCATCCATTTTTAACAATTATTATTCACATATCGATCGTGTGAACTAACTAAAAGGTTCACTAAAACACAAAACCTGTAATTTTTCACAAAAAAAAAAAAAAAAAAAAAAAAAAAAAAGGCAAAATATTTACACTTTAGTGATGATGATCACATACGTTTAACAAAATAATTCCATATGGTTACTTAAAAAAAACAACGGTAAATGGTCTCTACCTGCGTGTAATGATCTCTGCTAAATCCGCTAGGATGAACTAAGGAAAGATAGAGGTAGAGAAAGACAGGATTTGAGTTAAGGAGAAGGGTCGTCTGTAATCACCCGACCCATCCAAGGAATCCACTTCGGCCGAGAGTTCCGGGGGAATACACGTGGCTGTAAATGTGGCGACTTGCGGGATGCTAGGAGTCTCAGTAGTGACGTAACTCGGTCGTAATATAAACACATGATACAGACGGGACGAGAAAATAGGGAAATTCCTCCCCTCCAAACTGAGGTGGGAATTAAATCCTCCCTTGGCCTATGTCCCGTTCTCTTTCAGGGGAAGCAAACTCTCCAACATAAATGCCTCCCACTATCTTTTTTTTTTTTTTTTACTGCTGTCATCCTTAATGTATCAAAATCACGCAGATCGCAAAAACTGGGAACTGGATAATGTATATTTATTAAAATAATACGTTTGAACAACTGGCAGTTTAGGCGCGGAGATCTGAAAATTCGTGACATATTGCTTAAAATCTAAGAAAATGTGTAACCGCACATTGGGCATTAATTGCAAAGCACCTTACCAAATCTTGGAGCGGTGTGCGAGTTGAAGTGGAGGTTTTTTTTCAGGAGGTTATCTTACAGTGTGATTTAACCTTTAAAAAAAGGAAAAAAATAGAACCAGAGAGAGCGAGAGAGATTATTTAAAGCAGTGCTCCGATAGTGCCGGTCCATAGCAAATTTTTACAGCCGAGAAAAACTCTTGCCATTAAACGTCCTCTATTTCTCAAAACCGTTAAAAAGTGTTTGGTAAAACATTTCCGAAAAATGGATCGCCTATTAGTCGGATGTACTTTTGTTCAGATGAATTTGAATGTCAAAAACAATATGACTACCACCTTTAATTTATTTAATGAAACTGACGCATATATATAGACAGAGCAGGGTCGTATACACGGAGAGGGCCCGCCGGTCCAGAATAACGCCCTTGTCCTTCATTCATCATGTGACGTATAATGTAATTTAACTTTCCTTTTTAGTTTCTTTCTCTATGAAAATTTGAGTTCATTCTCCTTTAGCGTTTTTCAAACTTAACGTTATATCTTCTCTTTCGCAAAAGTATGGTTGGCAATAGAGATGAGTTCGGGCTCAATTTTAGGAGCCCGGGCCCGAGCCACTTTCTTTGATTACATGTGTTTGTTGAGCCCGGGCACGGATTCTTGGAAAATTTTGCTTACATTTATGCATTATACACTGACCAAAGATATGGCCCAAGCAAGGATTAGTTTAAAAATCATTAGTTTAAAAAGTTTAGTTCAGTTAATCCACTTCGCAATATTAATATGTTTTTAGAAATACTACGCATAAAGCCAAATGTTCTTAAATGTGGATTTGAAAATAAATAAATAATCAACGTGCCCTTCGACCGTATCAGGGGAATCAGTAATTATGGTAAAAGCTGAAGAAAAGAAAATCGTTTAGAAACAAAAAATTCCATTTGTTATTTCTTTCTGATTTCTAAACTTACTTTTATTTTGAATAAATTGCACTATAAAACGTACAACGCCGTACAGACAGTTGCAAGTGTTTGAAATTTTGACTCTAGAAAACTAATCTTTGCAATATAATTTACATATATGCTAACTGGTAAAGGTAGTTTAGAGTGATGTAGTAGAATATAAAAAAAAGCATGTAGAGAAATTTCCAAAATTAAAAAAAAAAAAGAATGTAAAAGCATTCCAGACCAGATTATTCTACATTTTGTAACATTAACAAAGCTTGGCGCTTAATAGTATAATAATCACAATATTATCATATGTGTGTGCAGTTTCCAGATCAAGTTCATCATGAAAAGAGAGAGAGAGAGAGAGAGAGAGAATTGCTTCTACGCCTCAGCGCTTCAACTTGATCTTCTTTTCTCTAAAACTCGAACTGCTGCACTAAAAACCAAAGTCACCCTAAGAGTCGCGGGAGTGAGGAAATTTTAAAAAAAAATATAACGATACTTCTAACTGCACAATTTTGGAAATTAATACATCATTTTAAATATTAGATTCTTGATTTTTAATAAAATACAAAAAATGAGAATGTGATTTTTTCCCAGTTTTTCGATACCTGACCTCCTTAAATTAATCCTTGCTTGGGCCATAGCTTTGGACAATGCATAATGTAAGTCTTGCTAAGCAAAATTTGTCTTGCAATGGCAGCTAGCTTAGAAAATTGAAAATCCTTCCACCATGGTAACAAATCCACAATGAAATTCAACACGTGTAATTCAACCGGGCTCGGAATTACACGTTTTGAATTAATTACAGTAATGAAATACAAGACGTGTAATTACGAGCCCGGGCCCGGGTTTCTCGGTAGTTAATGAATTCTGAGCCCGTTCGAGCCCGGGCCCGAGTTCATCTCTAGTTGGCAACACCTTGAGGTAGCAACGTATGACGTGTGTAAGTCTCCGATGAGAACTGGAAGATATATTAGGTGTGCAACGTAATTCTCGGCCACAGGCACGACACGTTGACAGCAAATTATAGCAAATCGAATACGTACCTAATCAGGAAAATAATCCCCGTTGTGTTGGATACATTTGAGCCATCGGTCAGGTAGCTGCCGAATGCCACTGCGGAAAAAAGAGGGCTGTTTCGAGTTGATAAAGTAATCAATACTTGTGTGGACCTCCTCGACAGAAGTGAAGTGCGTATCACTTAGGTGATGTTGCAGGGAGTGAAAGAGGTGATAATCCGACGGGGCGAAGTCTGGAGAATACGCCGGGTGGGACAAAATCTCCCATCCCAGGTCGGTGATCGTGTTTAAAGTCGTTTTCGCGGTGCGAGGAAGCGCGTTATCCTGAATCAACAGGACCGACCTTCTGCCCTTGCCGGTGTATGGCCTTTTCGCCTCCATTGCGTCACTCACACGAATGAGTTGCTGACAATAACACTCAGCATTGACCGTTTCACCAGGTTTGAGCAACTCATAGTGTACGACACCGCGCTGATCCCACCATATGCACAGCAACAACTTCCTGGCATGGATATTCGGTTTGGCGGTACTGGTGGTAGTCTGACCTGGATAAATCAACGTTTTGTGCCGCTTAGGATGATCGCAGAGGATCCACTTCTCATCACAGGTTAAAATCTTGTGGAGGAAATCCTTCTTCTTGAATCTGGAGAGCAAGGACACAGCAACATCGTAGCACCTAGACTTGTTCGCAGCTGTGAGTTGGTGGGGCACCCAACCAAGCTTGTGCAGGCGCTTTGCAATGGCTTGCTGTGTTACTCCGAGTTCCTGGGCGAGCTCTGACTGTGTGCGACAGGGATCCGCGTCCAACAATTGATGCAGTTCCTCCTCGTCAATTTTCTGTGGCGGTCCCGGACGTTCTGCATCACGGAGATCGAAATTTCCCTGCTTAAACCGCTGGAACCACTTCTTACACGAACTGTAGGACACAGCAGCCTCACCCAAAGCAGCACAGATCATCTGCTGAGCTTTCGCGGCACTTTTATTTTAGCTGAAACGCGAACAGGAGGCCGTGTCTCAAATGTTGCTTCTCGAACGACATTGCTTTCACTGTCAACTTTCGTCCCTTCTGTCACTACAGCTGTGAGCGGTTACGATTGCCTGGCGCTGCAATCAACCATTATCGCACACAGCTATTTTTTATTGGAGGTTTAACGACCACCGTGAGCAACTCAATGGGCTATAAGCAGTCGTCCGTCCCTAATTTAGGGTCACTGGTTCCAGGGAAGGAAGAGAGCCAGTGCCGTAAGACAAACACAACATCCATGCCTCACCGGGATTCGAACCCGTACCCCTTTCGGACGAATGATCAGAGGCCATCGCTTAGACCACTGCGCCACCGGGGCGGAACAGCTATTTGCATTTGCCGACGTTCTATGATCGCTTCCAGTTGGGGCCAAGAATTAAGTGCACACCTTATATGTATAATGTTTGAGCAGCATCAAAAATGTGGAGGTAGTGGATGTTATAATGCTATAATCGTGGAAGCGGCTTGGTTTAATTGAAGTTTGATCTATTAGAAGGCTGCGTGTTATATCGTTAGTGCTTTTCGTTAATCAAGTGTTATGATTATTAACTCACATTAGTTGGATTAAGTTAATTGAGTTGTAGTTGTGACTTGATGAAAGTGCCAAAGGAGTGTTAGAGCACATTTAGGTAGACAGGGGAGCCAAGGGCTGGACAAAATTTGGGACCCAGTATTAGTGGCACATCTAGGATTTCACTTTGGGTGGATGAATAAAAATACCCGGAAGAAAACATTCCCAAAATATGATGAGGAAGCTATAAAAATATCCTATCCCATGATTCATGGACGAATAAGTGGTGTATGTAAAACTGATTCGTCCATGAATCATGCGACCATGCAGGGTTTTTTTTTTAAGAAAATGTAAAAATGCATGGTTGAAAATTAGATAACAGTTTGAGTTCAGATTATTGAAATTATATCGAAATAGTGGGCAAAATAGTGTGATCCAAACATCATGATTCAAACGAATTCTTAAGGTATGAACATTTCTCCCAATTACTGATGTGTACAAAAGAACTTCTCTTTCGAAAGATTTGAGGATTAACTGATCTGAGGGAGACTATCTTTTTTGCGGAATCCTCCTAGAAAAGCGAAAAGAAATAGATTTTTTTTTTCACGAGGCAGTTTCTTATAGTTTTTTGTTGTGCTATCCGAATAAAAAAAAAGAAGCAGAAAAGAAAAAAAACTGTAGAACTCTGTCAGTTCTTCAAGCATCCTGCGTAATTCTGGGACCCCTCGAAAATGAGGGGGCGCTAGCCCCGCTCTTAAATGGGCTCTGGTTGGCTGAATAAAGACTAACCGTAAGTAACCTCTAGAAGTTTCTTGGGTGACTCTTGTTTCACTGTAGCTGAAGTATTTAAGAACTGATTTATGTAGTGTTCAGTCAGCCATATATACACGAACATTACAACCAGACGAAGGAAACAAATGATCTCTTAAAATACATTATTCCGACTACTTCTAAATTTAAAAATATCTTTTTGTGCATGGTTTTATAAATTTAATATTTTCATTATGATCACTTATTTTTTGTACGTCCTAGTTCCAATTTTCCTAACGGTCCTTATTTTTCCGTACATCTTACGATGATTAAAAAATGTCTTAGTTATTCAAAACAGTAATTTTTTTGAACCTGCGTTCACATTTGTGTTGATTTATGCCAACATTCATGTAAAAAATACATTCACACCTGTGTGTGTGTGTGTGTGTGTGTGTGTGTGTTTACAGATATACAGTTGAAATGGCCATACACTGCATATTTCTTTGCTCTTTTGGGAAACATGTCTGACTGACTTATTCTGCCAGACGACGCATAAGCAATTTCGTTCATAACTGTAAATTTAAAACTTCAAGCCTACACGAAACAAATCAAAATACTTCGTTACTCTTCACTTTCATCGTTAAAATATTAATAGACCACAGAACAAAATAATAATTGAAAACCGAACAAAATACGTTGTTACTTTCAGCATAAATGCAAACAGAACCTTGCTTGTAAAAAATTTCGTAAACAACTTCGTTCGAAACTGTACATTTAAAAGCTAGCAAGTCAGATGTTTTTGGAAGCGTGAGCAAAATTGTGTTGCCATCGCTAATATCTCAAGGTGGAAACTTTTTTTTTTTTTTTCAAATTTCAATTACTATGAAAATCTACCGGTATATTTATATTTATTGCAGTCACCTTACCACTTATATGACGTCACCGTTGCTTCGGTGAAAACGAATGTGAATGTTTGCAATTTGATTTTGACCCAAAAACCCTTGACATTCGATATGTCAAACGATAATATAAATGTTTAAACGCAAAGCATATTATGATATAGCGCTTTTTACGTGATTTTTAAGGTTTTTTGTTAAATCAATTCAGAGCAAATAAATTTATTTTTATTCAGAACAAATAAATTTAGAACAAAATATATACTGAGCAGGTCAACTCAAGTTCAAAACTTTAGGCGGGGCTTCAGTTGCTGGGCAACAATGGCTCGATCATTGCAAAACGTCCTAGCGTTATCAAAGCTCGATTATTTAAAAAACCCATTTCGACCCACTTACAGTTATCGTAGGAAAAAATCATTTCTTAGTGCTCCTCTAGGTTGTAAAAGGAACATTCCTGCCATATGTGAAAGTTCTAAGTTCAGTAGTTTCTGAGATTCGGAGATGAGTCAGTGAGGGCTTTCAGTTTTATATGTACAAATTATCGTAGGAAAAAATCGTTTCTTAGTGCGCCTCTAGGTTGTAAAAGGAACATTCCTACCAAATATGAAAGTTCTAAGTTCAGTAGTTTCTGAGATTCGGTGATGAGTAAGTGAGGGCTTTCAGTTTTATATGCACAGATAAATTCAGTAGATAAAACATTAGAGATAGGAGTGATGGGTAGTAGTCAGGGGCATCCCCCGCGCAGAGTAAAACAGGCACAAACCGAACGCTTGTGGTAAAAAGGCGGACAGCGGGGCTTTCCAACAGTTGGGGCCACGGATGGCCTAGTGGTCAACGCTCCGTGACTGCCACGGATGAATCCCAGGTTCGATCCCAGGCAGGTATGAACGCTCGAAACACTAACATCCGCCATGCGTCGGATGGGCACGTTAAGCCGTCGGACCACGGGTACTGGTTCCCCGGTAATAAATAAGGATGTCCTTTTACCTCGCTTCCGTGTCACTTTCCTATCGGGCATTCTAGCCCAAATCTCCTAGCTTCCTTTTTCTAAGGGTTGTTTAAGACCTCGAGTCAGACACTCCCTTCCTAAAATCCTTTACGTATGATCTGATTTTTCCAACAGTGTATTACAATCGACGAATAAGGGTAAACGTGGTGATTTGATTGACTTTGATTGTCGGCACAAGACATGTGGGTTATTCTATCGCCCAAGTGGGAAGAACCCGAGGGTTCCCGAGGGCAACTGTATCATGGGTGTACCACGAGTATACCATCGACGGATGTAGCTGAGCCCAGAGAGCAAGCTGTGGCCGGTCACACGCTATTGATGACCAGGGTCGACTTAGACTATCCAGGCTCGTACAGACCGACCGCTTGGTATCGGCGGCGCAAATCACACCCAGGTTAAATTTCGGAGGTCTAAGGATCGTCAGGGCGTGAACGTTACGGCGCAAGATGCATACCCTGGGCTACGAGAGCCGACGCCCGACTCGTGTGTCACTGTTCACTGCTCGTTATCGGAAATTACACCTCGCCTGGTGCCGGGAATATCAAAAGTGGACCTCGGCAGAGTGGCGCCGCGTCGTGTGGTCAGATGAATCCCCTTTTCAGCTGTACTGAACTGACGGAAGGGTGCGGGTGTGGCGTAGACAGCATGAGGCCATGGTCCCGTCGTACCTAGTTGGCTCTGTTCAATGTGGTGATGACTCTGTGATGGTTTGGGGAGCCTTCTCATGGAGCACATTAGGTCTATTAGTGTGTCTGGAGATATCCAGCATGTGCTGGCTTATCATCTACACGCTTTTATGGCCTTCGCGCATCCTGCGACCTAAGGTCTATTCCAGCTAAACCATGCGCCGCCGACCGGGCCGCAACCACCCAAGCATAGCTCGAGGAACACTCACCTTAGACTGGGACCATCCAGTGGCCATCAAGGTCCCCGGATTTGAACCTTATGGAAGTTGTCTGGGATGCCCTGGAGCGGAACATCAGATCTATGGGTCCTGGACCGACGTCTCGGGCGGAATTGTGGGAAATGCTGCTACAGGCATGGCTGATATTACTTACTTCCGAAAACCGTCCGGCATCGGGTGGAGTCAACGCCTCGGCGTGTACAGGCAGTTATTTGCGCGAAAGGAGAACCAACACGCTATTAGGTAGGTATCTCTAATGTTTTATCCATTGTGTGTACATATTTTTCTGTATGCGTTACTGACAGAGAGACTAAAAACGCATACAATCGAACAATATGCGTACCATTTTGACGATTTCACAAGAGTACATCAATTTTGAATCTAAAGAACATCAGAATCGTTACATATGAAAACTTGGATGAATACCGTCCACACACACACACACACACACAACTTGCGTTCTGGAAATCTGTGCTTTACTAATCCATACTTGAATCAACAAGCATCTCACGAATCGATTAAAATAAAAAAATATCACCAGATTTAGGATTACAATTTGAGTTTAATTCGCAAGTACAAGTTGATGCCTTCGCTTGTTCTACGTCTTGAAGTCCCATCTTTAACTACTAAGTTAAAAAAGAAATTAGTGAGTGCGAAAATTACAATCATTACTTTCAATAATTATGAGATAATTATAATTATCTATAAAAATAATTATGAGATAATTATCTTCATATTTTTATATTGATATCGTTCTTATAACACTTATACGTCTGTTTTTATAATGTAGTTTGTCGGCGTCGATTGTTCTTTGTCATACACTGGTGTGCAAAAATTAAGGACGAAGAGGAGAAATTAGCATAACAGCGGAACGAGCAGGCAGAACGGACCGAAAGACCACTCAGGAGATAGACTAGGATCCGGTACGGTAGGGCATGCACATATATGGAGAATGACGTAGGGGGGGTCGGAATGGTATAAAGCATATGGGCGGTGTACGCTCAGCAATTCTTGGCTACGGGTGGCCTAGTGCGCAACGTTCGTGACTGCCGCGGAAAGGACCTCAGGTTCGATCCCAGCAGGTACGAACGCTCGATCCACTAAATATCTGCCGTGCGTCGGATGGGCACGTTAAGCCGTCGGACCCCGGGTACTGGACCCCCGGTAATAAATAAGGGCGTCTTCTTCCCCCTTTCTACTTCGCTTTCGTGTCACTTTCCAAATCTCCTAGCTTCCTATTTCTAAGAGTTGTTTAAGACCTGGGGTCAGACACTCCCTTCCTAAAATCCTCTACATATGATCATGCTCAGCAATTCGGTGAAAGCTATTGCACGGTGTACATCGATGAAAGCTATTGCACGGTGTACATCGGTTTGAACGACGTCGAGTTGCTGCCACCGTGTGATATGGACAACAGGCAATCCAGTTGACGACATCTGGATGACTTTACCCGAGGTCGCGTCATTGGGAAGTTGGAAGACGGTCGAAATGTGACTAGTGTGGCCGAGGAGTTCGGGATCGCTCACAGCAACGTATCACGAGCTTAGAGAGCATTTCAAACGACAGGAACAGCTGTCCGAGACTTTAGCAGTGGTCGTCCACGAGCAACCACGGCGGCGGACGACCGGTATATTGTCCTACAGGCGAGAAGAGACAGACGGCAGACAGCGGGAGAAATCGCAAGGCACATGCAACAGACAACTGGACGTCCGTTATCGCGTTTTACCGTGGCCAGGAGGCTGCACAAAGGTGGTCTATTTGCACGACGACCAGTACATTAACGCCTGCTCATCGGAGACGACGGGTTCTGTGGTGCCAGGAACACAAGAACTGGACACATCAGTAATGGGGTCGAGTTCTCTTTACGGATGAGAGCCGATTTAGTCTGACGAGTGATTCTGGCCGTATACACATCTGGAGAGAGCAGGGAACACGCAATCACACCTCCAACATCATCGAAAAGGACCGATTTGGAGGTGGAGGAGTTCTCGTTTGGGGCGGTACCATGCTTGGTAGCCGTACTGACTTTCAGATCTTCCAAGGAGTTCAGTCATTGGTGTCCGCTATTGTACCGAGGTTCTCCTGCCTCACGTGCGTCTGTTTAGAGGTGCTGTGGGTCCTCAGTTCCTCTTCATGGACGACAACGCTACACCTCATCGTATAGTGGCTGTCGCAGAGCTGTTGGAGAGTGAAGATATTCAACGCATGGATTGACCCGCAAGGTCCCCGGACCTAAATCCAATCGAACACGCGTTGGACCTTCTCGGGGGACGCTTGGCATCACGTCACCAGCCGCCAGCAACGATTCCGCAGCTGCGATTGGCGCTACAAGAGGAATGGGCCTCGATGCCTCAACAGCTCCTTGACAACCTCGTCCTCAGCATGGACAGACGTTGTAAATCCTGCAACGCAGTCAGGGGTGATCATATCCCCTACTAAAGACTGGATTTTTCTTGGCAGCCGCCTGTCACATGGACGTTTCTGCCTTCTGTCCAGTTGTGCTCGAAGCCACCTTTTCAGTAAAGTGCCTTTGTATCCTTTGGATTCCTTGTTTGGACGGTTTGCTCACTTGTCCCATATTCTTACATCTTGGGGATCTTATGGTATGATTTGAGTCGATGTGGATCACTTCTGCACGACGTTACATGCGAAAAACCGTCTCGTCCTTAATTTTTGCACGCCAGTGTAGATGAATCTTAATAGTTTGAGCTACTGTGATGGAGTAACGGTATACTTGATTTGTAATTTTAATATTTTGTAAATATTTCATACCAGTAGCTGAGGATATTTTGCTAAGCAGAGCACAAGTGTATTGCTTTTTTTATTTATTTTTTATTACTTTTGCAATGCTAAATGTTCCCAAATTGTTTGTTGTTGGGGTTGTGGTGCACCCGGCGCTGATATTTATGGCGAATCCCTGTTTGATTTTCTGAGCTTAGTGCTGTGACAGTGTAGTGACAATATTCCATTTTTGCTAAATATTCGGCACTATGGGACACCCACACGTCATTCTCACCAAGGTCAGTCATCACACCCCTTTTTTGATGTTCGTGTTTTACGTTTTGTTCATCATGGAAAAATTGGTACATTCAGTTATTGTTAATAGTAGTCTGTGTTTATTTGTTGTAGTAAAAGGTAAAATTTATCTTAAATAAATTTTACTTTTACTATAATTAAAAAAAGTTTTATTTATAATATTCAAGGCGAATTTAACTTATTTATATTAAGATGAAATTTACCTAGAAAAAATTCATCTTAAAATAAATAAATTTTATTTAACTAACAAAAAATATACAGCACAGAATTTATTTAATTTATCCAGCAAAAATTTCCTTTTAAAATTACTTTAAGATGGAGTTCATCTAGCAATAAATAAATAAATTCGAAAATTAAAAGATGATATATTTCTGTAAGTATATGCGAAAAAACAGAAAGGTAGTAATTGTGCATGTTTGGGGGGAGGGGGGCTGAGCATCGCAGTCGATA
Source organism: Macrothele yani (assembly GCA_039090855.1). Taxonomy (NCBI): domain Eukaryota; kingdom Metazoa; phylum Arthropoda; class Arachnida; order Araneae; family Macrothelidae; genus Macrothele; species Macrothele yani. Next base: position 113,083,024 of record CM076997.1, on the reverse strand, counting down.
TTTTATTTTAATCCAGTGCACTCTACCAAGGAGAGTCAGTTGTAGTGATAACATCGTAATAAATAATATTATATTAAAATTTGCGCTATATTAAATGGTATTCATGGTATGCTGGTACAATGTTTGAACATTGTATGACTACTTTTATATTGCTATTGCAAAGGGTGAACAGGAAGGTCACCATTCCTGGCAAATATATTGGCACATTGGAAAATACACTGCCTGACAGAGATAATGCCACACCATGAAGGAATGCTCGAAAAGAGACCAAACTGCACACACAGATAGCCAAGTAGTTCCTGAACAAATGATTTAATTGCCACATACAGACTAGGCTCCAGTGGCCGAATATACAGGATGATCAATAAGGAGTGTGACCCCCATTTAGGCGATACAACGTTGAATCCGACGTCGCATCGAGGCAGTGAGAGTCCGAATAGAGCCATGGGGTATCGTGGATGATGTGGTGTTGATCCGAGTTCACAGTTCCTCTTCATTTTGCGGAGGGTGGAAGGGTACTCAACTAAGGTCCAATCGTGTCCCACAGATGCTCGATGGGTGAGAGGTTGGGGATCGTGCTGGCCACGGAAGCATCCGCACACCGTGTAAAGCATTCAGGCTCATCCGAGCGGTATGTGGCAGGGCGTTATCCTGCTGAAAACCGGCGTTTGGGGTACCCTGCAGATACGGTAGTGCCACGGGCCGCAGCATCTCTTCAACATAGCGGCGTGCCATCAATGTGCCCGTAATGTGTACAAGTGGTGAAAAACACAGTCTAGTTGGTGGTTCTTCATGATTCTGCGACTTTGAGCAAAGTTTTAAATTAGAGTCCGTTTGTTTTTTATTTTGATGGAAGAGTGACTTGAAACGATGGATGTCAGTGCTTGTGTTAGATAAGACGTGTTAATGAAAAGGTATCCGTGCGCAAAATAGAATGGATTTCTCTCATGAGAGCCGGATTGTTTAAACACGCAATTGTAAAATCCACATTTGATATAATCTGGGGCTGTCCATAGCTTTGGATGCTCATTTGAATCGCTAAAACCGAAACAAGACAAAAACGATTCCCTTTTTCTTGTTGATTTGCTTGCTGGGGTATTTGAAACGCATCTATTGAGTTCTGTGTTATTGGCTATGCGTTGGTTGTAGATTTGCGCTCTATCAAACGAGTCTTCTTCTTCTTTATTTTTAAACTGTTTGTTTGTTTCGGGATTTAAAGCCCACCAAGAGCAAAAATACAAACAAACAAACAAAAAAGCCGCAAGAGCATCTCGTCAAGCTATTACAGCAATCGCCACTGGCTCAAAGGAGTGCCGTAAGACATGCGCACCATCCATGCCTCATTCAAAACTCGAACCAGGATCATCTCAGACGAATGCATAGAAGCCATTCTTCTTTCCATACTACAGTTAGAAACCATTCCCCTTTCCATATTACGGTACAGCAGCAGTTCACACTATAATTCACACTTTCTGCAGCAAGATATTTTCATTTTTAAGGCTTCAGAAAACGTTTCTTGAATTTGTTATTTAAGCCGAGAAGTCTTACTGGGATTTTTATACTTTTTTTTCGTTCTTAAGAATTACTTGGAAAGGTCTTTACAATAAAGAAGTTTCTAATGAATTATTTTTTTTCTTAAGTTGTCTTTTTATTTTATTTTACATACCTGTTTCTTTAACAAAAGTAGTAGGGTAATTATTTTTGAGAAGATGAATACATCAGTTCTTCGTTATTTAAGATTTTTTAGCACGTCTTTTGTAAAAAAAGATGGTGTTTATGTTACCGGTTTCTCCGTCCGTCTGTACTCACGATATCTTGTAACGTACCAGGAGATGTGACGTACCTGCCAGAAGGACGCACACGACATAAAGGCAGATAGGAATCAGAATAAAACGTCCGCGTAGCTTAATTGGTAGAGCAACTTATTCCGGAATGAGTGGACCCGGGTTCGAACCCCGGCGCGGATAAAATGACGGAGAAATTTACTTCGTTATAATGGCGCCCGAACTATCCGGATGACCCGACCGTTCAAAATCTCGCATTGGTGTGATGTTATTTCCACACCGCGAGATAGGAAAATTAAGAGAATCCTTTTTCCAGCACTTCGAAAAAAAAAAAAATAAGGGGGAGATGATGTAACGTACCAGGAGATGTGACGTACCTGCCAGAAGGACGCACACGACATAAAGGCAGATAGGAATCAGAATAAAACGTCCGCGTAGCTTAATTGGTAGAGCAACTTATTCCGGAATGAGTGGACCCGGGTTCGAACCCCGGCGCGGATAAAATGACGGAGAAATTTACTTCGTTATAATCTCTGCAACCATTAGTTCGATTTGAAAAATTCTTTTTGCATTGCGAAGCTTAAAATATGCCAATGATGATCCTTCATTTCGTTTTTTTCCTTTTACGATGTACAATTTTGCTGCTAGAGGGCGTAAATGCAGATGATGTCGAATTCAAAAATACGTTTTATTCCACATATTTGCTTCTAAACATCCGATTGAAAAAATTCTTTTATCTTTCGATTCCATTTATGTCGAAGAGTATTTTAGATGCAGTTACTTTTTCAAATTACGCATAGAGTTTCCGCTAGGGGGCGTAAAAGTAAATTACATTTTTCCCGATAACTCTTCTTCTGAAACTCCGATTTGAAAACATTTTTCTTCAGAGGATACACCTCCTGATGGAAAATCTTATGCATGTAATTTCAAATTTTTGGTAAAGAATACTTTGGCCACCAGGGAACGTAAGTGCTAATTTTTGCTTCTGATGTATTTGCCATAAAATCTTAGCTCCTAAAATATCGATTGAAAAAATTCTTTCGTGGACTGATACTACTTACATCGATAAACCTTTTCGGAATATTTTCTTCTTAAAATATCCCTCAGTTTCTCCGCCAGGGGACGTAGATGTATATCTTATTTTCGTCAATATCTCTACTTCTAGGAGTCCGATTTGAAAAATTCCTTCTTTGTTGGATAGCGTTTTCAGTGTGACATGTTTTTCATATAATTTCAAAATTTTTAAGTAATTCATAGACTTTCCGCTAGGGGGCGTAAAGGTAAATTGCTTTCCCCTATATATCTGCTTCTAAATCTCCGATTTGCAAAATTCTTTCTGCACTGGATACAGCTTCTGATGAGAAATCCTTTGCACACAATTTCCAATTTTTGTAAAAAAAAATGGTTTGGCTACCAGGTGGCGTAAGTCTTAATTTCCGCTTCTGGTGTATTTGCAGCAAAATATGAGCTTCTAAAATCCCGATGGAAAGAAAAGTCGTTTGTTGACCGATACCACTCATGTCGACAAACCTTTTAAGAAAATTTTCTTCTTGAAATAATGCATGGTTTCTACGCCAGGGGGCGTAGATGTGTATCTTATTTTTGTCAATATCTCTACTTCTAGGAGATCGATTTGAAAAATTCCCTTTTTGTTGGATAGTGTTTCCGATGCGAAATGTTTTTTCTATAAATTCAAAATTTTCAAGTAAATCATAGACTTTCCGCTATGTGGAACAAAGGTAAATTGCGTTTTCTGCGTTATTTCTGCTTCAAAAGTTCCGATTTGAAAAATTCTTCCTGTATCGCATACAAGAACTGATGGAAAATATTTTTCACATAATTTCTAATGTTTGGTAAAGAATGGTTTGGCCACCAGGGGGCATAAGTGTTAATTTCTGCTTCTGGTGTATTTATAGCAAAATATGGGCTCCTGAAAACTCTGCAAATTTTTTTTTCTTGAACCGATACCGCTCATACGGAAAAACCTTTTGAGAATACTTTCTTCCTAAAATAATGCATGGTTTTCCCACCAGGGGACGTAAAGTCATATCTTACTTCTGTCGATATCTCTGTTTCTAAGTGTCCGATTTGAAAAATTCTTTCTGTGTTGGAGAGCGTTTTCGGTGCGAAATGTTTCTCATATAAATTCATGTTTTTCTTAACGCACAAGTCTGCAACCATAGGGCGTAAGCTCACGATTCCGTTTACAGCAATATCTGAGGGATTGAAAACCCGCTTGAAAAACTTCTTTCTTTTGTCAGATACTATTGTTTTCCATACCGGTTCCATTGACTTTGAATAGCTTTGATAAATTAAATTTGCGTCAGAACGGATTCAAAAGACGTGCTTATTACACACGAAAATTTGGTGTCATCTTTCTTGTTTAATACTGCAGTATGCAGAGTATCTGTTTTTTCTAAAAATTCTCTGCAGCGTTAAAATTTGTCAGCGGTGAATGTCCTGAGTGGCAAAGAGTTACCTGGAGAACAACATCAGGTCAGCAAGCTGATGTTTAGTTCAAAAAGTCGGCAAGTCAAACAAGAAAGGTGATACCGAATTTTCGGTTGTAATGAGCACGTCTTTTGAATCAATTCTGACGTGAATAAAATTTATCAAAGTTGTTTACAGTCAATGGATTTGTTCAGAAAAAATCAACCGGATTACTATAATCGATAAAACATCCAGAAACAGAAATAGCTACATACTTCCACTAGTGGCTAAAATGTATGTTACGAAGATCAGCAAATGGTGCACAAATCGTTTCTCATAGCAGAAGCAGAAAGAAGATATCATCAGAGACAAAGAGGTTTTCAAATTGAACAGTTAAAAGAAGAAATATAAAAGGAAACATGATATAACTCTACATCTCCTAGCAGAAGATATCCGCATAATGTAAAAGTTTAAAATAGGCGAAAAATATTCTTCATGGAAAAAGCATGAAAAACGTCGCCCGGAAGCAGAGAGCGCAAAAAAAAAAAAAAAAAAAAAAGAGAGAAAGGGAGAAAAAAGATGTTACCTTTATGCAACTAGCGGAAAATCTTTGCATTATTTAAAGAAGACTTCACATCTCTATTGTAGCGGATGTCATACAGCAAAGAAGAAATTTCTCAATAGTGATTTTAGAAGCGGCGATACTCCTGCAAACAGAAATACAAACACCACCTACCGACAAAACTGTGAACTACAAATTTCCTCATATAATAGTCTCAAGTGTTCTACTAGGTAAAGGACATCCGGTGTTGAAAGGATTTTTTAAATAGCAAATGTAGAAGCAGATATATTTAGAAAAGCAGATTAAGCATTTGCGCCGCCTAGCGGCAGAAACGGCATCCCGAGTCAGAATGGCAAGCACGTGCAACTGGACGACCTTATATAGCCGGTCATTTAGTCACATGCGCGGCCGAACGTGATACTTAAATCATTTGCATGTCCCACGATGTCAAACCTATCCACCAAGTTTCATTCCTGTCGGTTGCTTCCTTCTGGGTGCAACTATTTTTTTGACGACGAGTGTATATTCCGTGAACTGATATCTGAATATAACCGTTGGGGACTTAAAATTAACGAAAATAAAACTGATCACTTGTCCTATAATCCCAGAGATTTCATTGCAATATCTGATAAAATTACGTTAAGAACAGTTGAGGAATTTTAATACCTCGGATCCATAATACATCAGTATGGTACGTGTCCTTATGACATTGATCGGAGAATTGCGGAAGGCAGGAAAGCTATTTCTGTTTTAAATCATGTTCTTTGGAACAGCAATGTCTTTCCAAGAGTTAAAAGACATATTTTTTCTGTGATTGTACAGAGCATCATTTTATATGGATATTGAATAAAAAACATCAACAAAGATTATTAGCTTCAGAGATGGACTTTTGGAGGCATTCTGGAAGAAAATTTAGATGTGAAAAAATACGTAATAGTAAAATTCGAGATATTATGAGTGTTAAAGTAGGCATTCATCAAACTGTTGAGATGTGGAGACTGCAATTGCTCGGCCATGTAAAGAGAATGTCCTCAGAAGGACTTCCTAAAATTATGATGGAGTGGGAGTTTCCGGGAAAGAGGGGAAGAGGAAGACCACGGAGAAAGTGGATGGAGAAGATTAAATCAACTTTAAAAAATAATGGACTGGATAAAGTGATGGCCTTGGACAGAGAGAAGCGGAGGAATACCCTAGCTGAAATATGTGGTCGAGGAAATCCACTTGGTAGTGGAAATTCCTGATCATGCGGATGAAAAAAGTAATAACAGATATGCCTATAATAAGAGAAAACAAGAAAGATGACACCGAATTTTCGGGTGTAATAAGCACGTCTTTTGAATCCGTTCTGAAGCAAATTAAATTTATCAAAGCTATTTAAAGTCAATGGAACCGGTATGGAAAACAATAGAATCTGACGGAAGAAAGATGTTTCTCAATCGGGTTTTTAATCCCTCAGATATTGCTCTAAACGGAATCGTGAGATTACTCCCTCTGTTTGCAGACTTGTGCGTACAGAAAAACATGAATTTATATGAGAAACACTTCGCACCGGAAACGCTCTCCAACACAGAAATAATATTTCAAATCGGAATCTTAGAAACAGAGATATCGACAAAAATAAGATGTGCCTTTACGCCCTCTGATGGGAAAACCATGCATTATTTTAGGAAGAAAGTATTCTCAAAAGGTTTTTCCATATGAGCGGTATCGGTCCAAGAAAAAAAAAAAATTTTGTCGAGTTTCCAAGAGCCCAGATTTTGCTACAAGTACATCAGAAGCAGAAATTAACAATAATGCCCCCTGGTGGCCAAACCATTCTTTACCAAACATTAGAAATTATGTGAAAAATATTTTCCATCAGGTCTTGTGTGCGATACAGGAAGAATTTTTCAAATTGGAGTTTTAGAAGCAGAAATAACGCAGAAAACACAATTTACCTTTGTGACCCCTAGTGGAAAGTCCATGATTCACTTGAAAATTTTGAATTTATAGGAAAAACATTTCACATCGGAAACACTATTCAACAAAGAAGGAATTTTTCAAATCGGACTCCTAGAAGTAGAGATATTGACAAAAATAAGATATATATCTACGCCCCCTGGCGTAGAAACCATGCATTATTTCAAGAAGAAAATGTTCCTAAAAGGTTTGTTGATATGAGTAGTATTGGTCAACAAACGACGTTTTTTTCAATCCAGATTTTAGAAGCTCATATTTTGCTGCCAATACATCAGAAGCGGAAATTAAGACTTACGCCACCTGGTGGCCAAATCATTTTTTACAAAAATTAGAAATTATGTGCAAAGGATTTCCCATCCGGAGCTGTACCCGGTGCAGAAAGAATTTTTCAAATCGGAGATTTGGAAGCAGAGATACAGAGGGTAAAGCAATTTACCTTTACGCCCCTAGCGGAAAGTATATGAACCACTTAAAAATTATGAAATTATATGAAAAACATGTCACACTGGAAACAATATCCAACAAAGAAGGATTTTTTCAAATCGGACTCCCAGAAGTAGAGATATTGACAAAAATAAGATATACATGTACGCCCCCTGACGTAGAAACCATGCATTATTTTAAATAGAAAATGTTTCTAAAATGTTCGTCGACATAGTAGTATCGATCTACAAACGAAGTTTTTTTCAATCGAGAATTTAGAAGCACATATTTTGCTGCAAATACATCAGAAGCGGAAATTAAGATTTACGCCCCCTGGTGGCCAAATTATTTTTTTTACAGAAATTAGAAATTATGTGCAAACGGTTTCCCATCAGGAGCTGTATCCGGTGCAGAAATAATTTTTCAAATCGAAGATTTAGAAGCAGAGATATAGAGGGAAACGCAATTTACCTCTACGCCCCCTAGCGGAAATTCTATGAATTACTTGAAAATTTTGAAATTACATGAAAAACATGTCACACTGAAAACACTATCCAACAAAGAAGGAATTTTTCAAATCGGACTCCTAGAAGTAGAGATATTGACAAAAATAAGATATACATTTCCATATTTTATGTATAGAAAAAATAAATGAACTAGCCAAGACCTGAGATGAGGGTTGGAGAACTTTTTTCCAAACGAAGAGCTAGAACCTTCTAAAAAGCGAGAAAAAAGTCAAGTTAAAGGAGCCTTAACAATATTTTATATACTTTTTGAAATTTTATAATTTTTATGTTATGTAATTTTAATCAAATAACATAATTTACCGTATAATCCTTTTAGTAAGCATATTCAAGTCAATGCAATAAATTTGCATTGTAAAAATAAAATATAATATTAGATTGTAACAATAAATGTAAGATAATATACGAGAGTTGTGCCGAAAGTAATACAAAAGTGGGCATAACTTTTTTATTAACTGACAGAGGTCGTTCAAATTGCGCATGTTGGTACAGTAACTCTTTCTCTATTCAAAGGTACTGATCAACATAGTCTCCATCACAAGCGATGCATTTGTGCATCGTTGAACCTAACTCTCGAATCCTCTTTGAAAAAATTCAGGTGTGGACTGTTGTATACCCACTTCTTCACAGCAACTTTCACCTCGTCTGTCTCATCAAATCGTTGTCCCCGGAGACTGTCCTTTATTGGACCGAACAGGTGGAAGTCGCAGGGCGCCAGATCTGGGCTGTATGTTGGACCACCAACCAGTCTAATTTGCTGATAGCCTGATTTGTTGCCAAAGATGTATGTGGTCTCGCATTGCCATGGTGAATGTGGATCCTTTTCAGATTCTTGTTCGGTCTCTTCCTCCTTATGGCTCCTCTAAGCTTCTTGAGTGTCTCATTGTACCGCTCGCTGGACATGGTACGGCCACGTTCCAGAAAATCAAAGAGAACGACACCACTGTCCTCCCAAAGAACAGTCACCACGACTTTCTGTGCTGACCGCTGGCTCTTGAATTTCTTAGGCGTTGGTGAAGAGGTATGACGCCATTCCATGGATTGATTCTTTTTTCCGGATCGTAAAGATACGCCCACGTTTCATCCCCTGTCACCAGATCGAAGAGAAACGTGTCTTCATTGGCTTCAAACGCTTTCAGCAGACCAGAGCAGACTTCAACCCTTCTCTCCTTTGAATCTGCAATGAAGAAGAAGGGTTACTATAGAGGAAGAGTTACTGTACGAACATGTGCAATTTGAACTACCTTTGTCAGTTAATAACAAGAAAGATGACACCGAATTTTCGGGTGTAATAAGCACGTCTTTTGAATCCGTTCTGACGCAAATTAAATTTATCGAAGCTATTCAAAGTCAATGAAACCGGTTTGGAAAACAATAGATCTGACGAAAGAAAGAAGGTTTTCAATCGGGTTTTTAATCCCTCAGATATTGCTGTAAACGGAATCGTGAGCTTACGAACTCTTAGAAACAGAGATATCGACAAAAATAAGATGTGACTTTACGTCCCCTGGTGGGAAAACCATGCGTTATTTTAGGAAGAACGTATTCTCAAAAGGTTTATCCATATAAGCGGTATCGGTCCAAGAAAAAAGAAATTAGTCGAGTTTTCAGGAGCCCAGATTTTGCAACAAATACTTCAGAAGCAGAATCTAACACTTATGACCCCTGGTGGCTAAACCATTCTTTATCAAACATTAGAAATTATGTGAAAATATTTTCCATCAGGTCTTGTATGCGATACAGGAAGAATTTTTCAAATCAGAGCTTTAGGAGCAGAAATAACGCAAAAAACGCAATTTACCTTTGTGCCCCCTAGCAGAAAGTCTATGATATACTTGAAAATTTTGAATTTATAGGAAAAGCATTTCGCATCGGAAACACTATCCAACAAAGAAAGAATTTTTCAAATCGTACTATTAGAAGTAGAGATATTGAAAAAAATAAGATATATATCTACGCCCCCTGGCGTAGAAACCATGCATTTTTTCAAGAAGAAAATTTTCCTAAAAGGTTTGTTGACATGAGTAATATCGGTCAACAAATGACTTTTTTTTCAGTCAAGATTTTAGAAGCTCATATTTTGCTGCAAATACAACAGAAGCGAAAATTAAGATTACGCCACCTGGTGGCCAAAACATTTCTTACAAAAATTAGAAATTATGTGCAAACGATTTCCCATCAGGAGCTGTATGTGGTGCAGAAAGAATTTTTCAAATCGGAGATTTAGAAGCAGAGATATAGGGGGAAACGCAATTTACATTTACGCCCCCTAGCGGAAAGTCTATGAATTACTTGAAAATTTTGAAATTATATGAACCACATGTCCCACTAGAAACACTATCCAACAAAGAAGGAATTTTTCAAATCGGACTCCTACAAGTGGAGATATTGACAAAAATAAGATATACATCTACGCCCCCTGGCGTAGAAACCATGCACTATTTTAAAAAGAAAATGTTTCTTAAAGGTTTTTTTGACATGACTAGTATTGGCCAACAAAAGACGTTTTTTTCAATTGAGAATTTAGAAGCTCATATTTTGTTGCAAATACAACAGAAGCGGAAATTAAGATTTACGTCCCCTGGTGCCAAACTATTTTTTTGCAAAATTTAGAAATTATGTGGAAACGATTTGCCATCAAGAGCTGTATCCGGTGCAGAAAGAATTTTTCAAATCTGGGATTTGGAAGCAGAGACATAGGGGGAAACGCAATTAACCGCTACGCCCCCTAGCGGAAAGTCTATGAATTACTTGAAAAATTTTGAAATTATATGAAAAACATGTCACACTGAAGACGCTATCCAACAAAGAAGGAATTTTTCAAATCGGACTCCTAGAAGTAGAGATATTGACGAAAATAAGATGTACATCTACGCCCCCTGGCGTAGAAACTGTGCAAGTTTTTAAGAAGAAAATATTCCGAAAAGGTTTATCGATGTGAGTGACATCAGTCCAGGAAAGAATTTTTTCAATCGATATTTTAGAAGCTAAGATTTTACGGCAAATACATCAGAAGCAAAAATTAACACTTACGCTCCCTGGTGGCCAAAGTATTCTTTACCAAAAATTTGAAATTACATGCAAAAGATTTTCCATCAGGAGGTGTATCCTCTGAAGAAAAATGTTTTCAAATCGGAGTTTCAGAAGATGAGTTATCGAGAAAAATGTAATTTACTTTTACGCCCACTAGCGGAAACTCTATGCGTAATTTGAAAAAGTAACTATATCTAAAATACTCTTCGACATAAATGGAATAGAAAGATAAAAAAAATTTTTCAATCGGATGTTTAGAAGCAAATATGTGGAATAAAACGTATTTTTGAATTCGACATCATCTGCATTTACGCCCTCTACCGGCGAAATTGTACGTCGTAAAAAAATTAACGAAATAAAGGATCATAATATGCATATTTCAAGCTTCCGAATGCAAAAAGAATTTTTCAAATCGGACTAATAGTTGCAGAGATATCGTAGGTACAGACGGACGGACGGACAAACCGATAGCAGAAGCACGAATTTATTTTGCAAAAGAGGTGCTAAAAAAGTCATGCCCGCTTTTGCATTACTTTCGGTGCAACCCTTGTATATTATTACAAAGACAATAAACCTAAAATGTAAAAATAAAAGATAATATATATTATATCATCAATTAATTAATTCAAAGGTTCATAGAATTTTAAATGATGCAAACTTCGGGTTAAATGTTCGCCAGAGTGAGTCAACATCTTACAGGGATAGCATTGGTATGAAGCAACGAGGCATCAAATCATTTCTTTATTCCGAATTTTCTTTAAATGCTCCCAACTTAGAAAAAAATTCACTTGACTTATTTTCATACCTTTCTCTTTCTATTCAAAAGCACACTTAAGATTTTGAAAGCAAAGAAGCATAAAAAATTATGATTAAAAAAAGTAATCAAAGTGTAAAAGAACCGCAGTTTTATGAGTTCAGACCTGCATACGGCTCCCGAGCCGCAGGTTTTGACTGCGGCTCGGGAGCCACAAATAAAAACTGAATATTTCCCCGCATAACGACGTTTCTAGACCTCATTAGTGAAAGTACGTTTATCAAGTTATTCCAGTCTCCCTAAAAATCACATTTAAGTTATTGCCACCAACACTGCAGAGTCATAACGTGCTGCGTAATACAGAATTAAAAAGGAAAAATTTCCTTCATCTTTAATAATATTTTTTTAGGTATTATGTATTTTATTTCTTCTCATGGGTTCAAGCGAAATGATTTGAGAGGATTCCGCTAGCAATGTTTCACTGCATCGTATGCTAAGAGACAGAGAATCGCACGCATGTTAAAAGGAGCAGTGTACACCGAGTGATCACTGAATTATGACCACCCCTATCAAAAGTGGATGCGGTCCGTTGACCACGTGATTTCCGAGAGGCCCAGATTAGTCGATCAACGTAGCACATATAAGGTGTGAGTGAAGCAGTAGGTAGTGAAATTCGGGGCGTGATGGATAAATGGAAGGATTTATCGGACTTTGAGAAAGGACAGATTGTGGGAGCTCAGAGAGCGGGTGCCTCGATTTCCCAAACAGAGCATGATGGGTAAACGGAAGGAGTTATCGGACTTTGAGAAAGGACAGATTGTGGGAGCTCGGAGAGCCGGGTGCCTCGATTTCCCAAACGGCTGAACTGGTGGGATGTGCGCGAGCAGCGGTAGTTAAAGCGTATCAGGACTGGCGTGAAAATGGTCAAACAATGAGCCGGAGGCAAAACTGCACAGGGCAGCGAAATAATGATGTGAGAGGTGAGCGCCCTTTCAGACAACTCGTACAGGGCAACAGACGCAGCACTGATGTACAGGTGACTACCTAATACAACAGAAGTCAACCCGGAACAGTATCTGTAATGACCATGAGTTGCACGCATGGGCACAGCAGGCGACCCCGACGACATCCTCTTGTAAGCACAGTTCATCGGCTCACAAGACTCGCCTTCTGCAAAGATCATGCGAGTTGGACGTCGCATGACTGGGGAAAAGTGTGTTGGCCTGACGAGTCACGTTTTTACTCCACTCCGTTAATGGTCGTGTACGTATTTGGTGGACCAAACAATATGAGACACTTGATCCATCTTGAATGGTCTCCACAGTTTAAGCCGGTGGAGGTGGTTATATGGTATGGGTGCGGTGACCATATTGCCTGAGTCCGAATTCGGGACAGATGAATGGGCTCTGTCAGGTGATTGAAAGAACCCCTCCCCTGTCCTGTTGGGATAGGGGTTGAGGTATGGGTTGAAATACAGCACGCTTGACTTTTGTTACTATATGTATTTACCTCTAAAATGAACAATACAAATATAATAATCATAGGAAGTTTGAATCAAAATGATTACTTACAAAAAAATTACTTTCATTAAAGTTCGTAGAAAGTACTCGTTTTATTTTATTCTAAGTTTGCCGGTGAAGCAGTTGACGACGTTGACGGTGTGTACCAAACGTACTTCTATGGCGAAGACAAGTTCTGTATAAGCACTTTGTCCTTTTTTTTTTTTTTCCCCATACATTTTTACACAAGACTAGCTTTACTACTCGGCTTTGCCCGGTACAGAATGTATGAAATCTGTAGAATCAAACGGACCAAAAGCGTTACGAATTATTTAACACGTGTCCAAGAGACACAGCCTTAGAACACTGACTGAACAAAATTCGTAAACAATTTGTTATCGACGATCAAATGCATCCCGTGCTTTCAGTTTCAGACGTATTTGAGGGGCGAATCTCTGGGATAAAAAAGTGAAAAACGTATCTTTGCAAATATTTTATGAAACTGGCTGAAATTTTAATGAACATCATAAATAGTTAATAGAAACATGACCTCCAAATTTCGCCTGAATTGGTAAATAACTCTTTAAATTAGCCGTCAAAATTTATTAACCGTTTCTGCGTATATAATTCTGTTTACCGATGAATTAAAAATTCTATGCCTATTTTAAAAAGTTTTGACGGGATTCCGGTGAAAATTTGCGGGACTCCTCTTAATACCAATTCATGGTGTTGATAAAAATTTCAGCCCGCTTCGTTAAGATTTCGCAAAGTTCGTTTTTGCATTTTTTTATGCACAATTCTCAAAGAATAGAAACACCTGCGGATGTGTCGCGGCAATGAATGCAGTCAAGTGCTTTCAAATTTGGAACAGGATGACGTAGCAAACGACGCTGACTTTATTGATTAGCTTATTAATTAATTCATAACTCGCGAACGGAAAAACGTAGACATCTTAAAATGGTTGCGTTGAGCTAGAAATTCCAGTATTAACAAGCTATGTAAATTTCACAATGCCACAGTTCTGCGTTCGAGAGTTTTTGCTGCTTCAGACATAACAGACGTTTTGTGTTTTTTATATAAGATTCCGATTGATTCAGTTGGATGATCAACAAGGCTTCAACACATTCAACTGTCATTGACGATTCTCTGATCCCCAGAAATTATTAATTATCGAAAATGCCCTTTCTACTAAAACATTGGTCACAGGAAGGGACAAAACGAATTCACACCTTTTCCTCAAGTTTGTAACGGTTATGTCTTGTTGATTCAGGTGCTTGAGAACAGATAACCATCTTTGTTCAGCCTTATATGTGAACAATTAAATCAGGATGAAATTCGGGATTTTTTATCATTTTTGCGGGAAACCGGGACAGACCTCTGAAATTCGGGACGTTTGGTCACCATAGGTACGGGACATATTTGCCTAGCAGGAACTTGCACCCCTGGGGCATGTGGAACAACGTATGTCTGGTGACCACTACCGTGAATTGCTTGCTGACATTGTTACACCCTGCAACGTTGCTTTTTTTCACGAATGGCGACGATGTCTTCCAAGATGACAATGCGGTGAGCCACAGGTCCGATGTTGCGCAGGAATGGTTTAAAAAACACAGTTCAGACTTCCAGCGTATCAATTGGCCTCCGAACTCCCCCGGCATCAATTCCATACAGCACTTGCGGGGTACTGTGGAACAGCATATCAGGTGTCTATATACACTGAAGAGCAATTGAATTAGAGATACCTGTCTAGCAACGTGTAGCACCACCTTTCGCCCTGATGACGGCGGCGATTCGTTTCGGCATGGACTCGACAAGACACCGGAAGCGTTGGGAAGCCATACGGATCCACGACCCCTGAACAAGCACTCACAGTTCACGAAGATTTGATGAAGAGGGGTTTGAGCCTCGAACATCTCTCTCGATGGCATTCCAGAGGTGCTCGATGGGATTGAGGTCAGGTGACCTAGCTGGCCAAGGAAGCGAGATCACGTCGGTGAAGTGTTCATCCAAACATTTGGATACAAGTCGGGAGCGATGGCACGCTGCATTGTCTTGTTGCAGGATGAGGTCCCCAGTGGGATGTTGAAGACGCACAAACGGGAGCAAATGGTCGTCCAGGATATCCCGGTAACGTTGACCTGTGAGGGACGATGTCACACGTACCAGGGGTACCATTTCAGTCCACGTAAACAGTCCCCAGACGAGAATGCCACCCCCACCAGCTTGAAGAGTACCCTGCTGGCAAAAAGGATCCATCGCTTCATGTAGTTTGCGACATACTCGTATCCTGCCATCCGCATGTACCAACGTGAATCTCGACTCATCAGTCCAGGCAACATTTTCCCACATGTCTAGGGTCCAGTGGCGATGTTTCCGCGCCTATGCTAATCTTTGCACCCTGTGATGTGCGGTCAGCAGCGTTACCCTTGTGGGACGATGGCCTTTGTACCCCATAGCGATAAGATGGTTCTGGATGGTGTGGCTGCTTACATGTTTTTGTGCACCAGCGTTAAATTGCCGAGTGATTTCTTGCACTGTTGCCCGTCTATCCGCTGTTACAATGCGAGCTAGCCGACGATGACCCCGCTCATCCACACGCTGTTGTCCACGGCAGTTGGCCCTTGCAGGGATGGTTTTACCGGATTCGATGTACTCACTGTGCACCCGGGACACAGTGGCTCGTGAAAATCCCAGTACCTGCACGACTTCCGAGATGGAGTGACCCATTCGTTGGGCCCCAACAATTTGCCCACGATCAAATTCACTTAGATCCTTCGTCTTACCCATACTGCGTCCGACTCTTACTGATTCCCGTCGCATCACTCCTTATATTGTCGTATCGCTGCATATGTCACGTCGTTTCCGTTTACAGGGCCGCCCACAGCGCCACATTTGCATAACGCCAGCTGTCTCTAATTCAATTGCTCTTTAGTGTACATCAAGCACTTCCATACCTGAATTGGTTGGCCATACCTCCCAGCTGCTTCATGTATCTTATTGAATCAACGCCACGTCGGATAGCTGCTCTACTTAGAGCAGAAGGAGGACTTACGAAGTATTAGGTAGGTGTTCATAATTCAGTGATCACCCAGTGTAGATCGTTTATTCATTAAAGCTCCGCTCGTACATTCGAGCATGTTTTACATATCTCCCGAGAAATTTATATGGCGCACACGCAGCTTTTGCTGTGTTCAGGGCCGCATAGAGCTTTTACGGGGTCCTGGGCGAAATTCCATTGCGGGACCCAGAACAAAATTTCATTGCGGACTCTGGGAAATAAATCTCATATTCTGATAAAGTCGTTATGTGAAATATGTTGTCCGTAAAGGACTCACACGAAAACTTTCATTAAGACAAAATGATTATCTGAAAGAGATATTTACTTTAAACTGAAGAAGAAGACCATAATGTGGAGTGAAAGTAATAATTACAAAGGATTCTATTAAAAATGATTTTGTTTTGTTTTTTTCCTAAACTGAGGGTCCATTGAAAATGCGGGGCTCGTAGCGACCCCCCCACCCCGGTTTCCCCTATGGTCCAGCAGGCACTGCTGTGTTGTATCTGTATATTAATTGTCAAGAAAGCAAGCACTGAAGTGTAGGCAATATAATGGTTGAGATGGTTAAGAGATACTTTTGCAAGGATCACTGAACTATAATTTTGTCTTCAGACAAGTTCTATCACGGTTTTACATGTAAAATACGTACACTTCCTGACAGAGAAAATGCCACACCATGAAGGAATGCTCGAAAAGTGACCAAACTGCACACACAGATAGTCAAGTAGTTCCTGAACAAATTGTTTAATTGCCACATGCTCCAGCGGCCGAATATACAGGATGATCAATAAGGAGTGTGGCCCCCATTTTTGGGCGATACAGCGTTGAATCCGTCGTGGCATCCAGGCAGTGAAAGTCCGAATAGAGTCCTGGGGTATCGTGGACCATGTGGTGTTGATCCGAGTCCACAGTTCATTTTCATTTGGGGGGGGGCGGAGGATACTCAACCGACGTCCAATCGTATCCCACAAATGCTCGATGGGCGAGAGGTCAGGGGATAGTGCCGGCCACGCAAGCATCCGTACACCGTGTAAAGCATTCAGACTCATCCGAGCGGTATGCGGCAGCGTGTAATCCTGTTGAAAAACGGCGTTTGACATGCCCTGCAGATACGGTAGTGCCACAGGCCGCAGCACCTCGTCAACATAGCGCCGTGCCATCAGTGTTCCCGTAATGTGTACCAGCCGTGACCTGCTGTTGGCGCTCCACAATGGGGGAGGAATCCGCCCGTTGGCCACGTCTCCTCCAGACTCTCACACGGCGATCATCCGTGGTGAGGCAGAAACGCGATTCGTCGCTGAACACCACACTGTTCTATTCGGCACCATACGCAGCTCTGGAGCGGCACCACGCCAAGCGGTGACGACGATGGCCCGCTGTTAAGAGTAGCCTTCGCAACGGACAGCTGGACAGCAAACCAGACGCAGATAATCGACGCGACACTGTCCGCGTCGATATCGGAGCATCCAAGCCTTTCCGTACATTCCGCAAAATATCGCCCATTGTGGCCTGTGGGTCGGCTACAGTATGACGTCGGATGCGACAATCGGTGCGCTCGGACGTCCATCTCCGTGCTCCGGTCCCCCTACGACGTCGCACAAATCTTTCCTAGGACCACTGTCTCCAAATGCGACCGACGCTTGTGGCATCACGTTGCGTTTCTTCCGCAATACGACGCAAGGACCATCCCGCGGTGCGAAGACCTACGGTGACACTTTTCGTGAACTCATCCGTTTGAAGAGATCGCGTATGACGGCGTCTAAATGGCACCCTTTGTTCGTCCTCCAGACACGGTTACAGAAGAACCACTCTCTCCTAGCTGCCGTGGCGACGTCTCCACTGATGGCCTTACGGACTAATTGTCCGCTTATATCCCTCGCGCCGTTCGTGCGATTGGCCTGCAAATGCAATCGTTTGCATAACTTGTACGTGTGCACCCACCTTGCAATTTGCATGGCGCTGCGTTCACGTCTTCGTAGTGTGGTATTTTCTCTGTCAGGCAGTGTATTTAACTAATGATATCATAAAATTATTTTACCTGCTTATTGGAATAGTGAAAGTAGATGATTAAAATTCGTTTGCTAACAGCTAATTGAAGTTCTTTTCGTAATAACGCAAAGTCATTGATCACTGAATAGTTGGCAGTGCTGAAACAGGCTGAACCGAGACCGAAAAAACTGAAGCCGGTCAGGCTAGGACGGCATAATATTTATTACGATTCAGGCTCAGGCTCTGAAACCTTTCTTTTTCCTTCTTCTCTTATTCTTTTTTTTAACTGTGATTTTGTATGATTTAGTGTACCAGGCTTTTATTGCACTTCCCGGTTGCTAAAGGAAATTCTTTCACAACTGGATCCGGGTGGGGATTTGGGAGTGGGAACTGGGTATTGCTATTTTTCTGGGCTTTGGGAAGAAATGCGAATACCACGCATTAGTGGCTTTGTGAAAGAAAACATTCTTCATGAACTGCAGATACTAGATATCCCACCATCGAAATTTCGCCTCATCCTGCGGCGCGGCAGGCCCCCCCCCTCCCAATTTTATTGAGCAACCTATTGCAGCGCAGCCTGAAGCATTTCAGAAGGAAGCGAGTGGTCAAAAAAGATCGTGAGGGCTATACTATAAAATCACATGTTCCTCCCCAGTCCCCTGGTTTATTAGAGGAGGTGGAGAGAGTGCAGTGCAAAAAATAAGTGGTGTGAATTCACAGATTTCTGAAAATATGCAGGAAAGTTGCCGGTAGGTCTTTTAAAGAAATTTCGGTGTTTAAAAGTTTCCGTTTCTTTTAACCAGTATTTTGGCAGAATTTCTGTAGTCAGTAACTTCGTTTATTTCAGAAAAGTCCATTTAAGGTTTCTCCCTATTTACACAGAAATCGATTTCGACTTTTTCGAATCCCTTTGCTCCTGTTGGGTTTTAAACGAAGGTCCTTTCCTACAGGAACAGCGAATGCTACCTATGAGCCAGAAAGACACGTAACGTGCAGTCCCCTATAAGGTAGAACTCTAATTGCTCGATGATGAAATGTTTTCTGATATTAATGTGGGTAAATTAGTCATTTTACTTTTTGCTGGAGCTTATTATTTTTATTATTATATTATTAATATGTAAAATGAGAGCTTATTATTTTTATTATTATATTAGAAAGTAAAATGACTAATTTACCCATATTATATAATAATATAATATATTATTATATTAATGTGGGTAAATTAGTCATTTTGCTTTCTGCTGGAGCTTATTATTTTTCTAAATACGTTTGTTATAATTTTATTTTTTCTGTATGAGAACTTATTACTGCTTACATATTTTTTTTCATTGTGATTTTTCGAAGCAACAAAATGCTTTGGAACTTGAGAACTTTTCAAACTAGAAACGCTTTGAGTTATCTTTAAGAAAAGGTGAACTGTTCTGATTTACAGTATTATTTCACAAAACTCCTAAATATAAAACTCACTTTTGATAATTATAATAGCTTTTGCCTTAAGGGGTCCATAGACAAATACATAGACATCAGGTAATAACCTGTACAATAATTAAGTACTAGGTTTCTTAAGGTAACACGATATACAATAGCTAGTGTACAAACTGCGGGAGAGGGAAAGATGTGTCAAAATAACCGAAATTCCATGCTATCAGCAATACCCGATCTCACTACAGAACTTCAAAATCAGGTCCACCTACTGACGACTGAAATTTGATAGTTAATAACACCTCCAATATATTCCTGCGAATCGCTCCTATTACCGAAAATCTTTCGTCACATGGATACGGAAAAAAATGAGAACAGAATTTCCCGTTAATATACGTTAGGAATTCGAGAAAAGCTTCTGAAAATTCAGAGTTTTTCGTTAACACCTCTTTAAACGGCAATTTACCGTCAATATACGAACGGAATTGCTTTTAGCTCCAGATTTAGCGTTTAGCTTCCAAATATTGGAGTGATTTTCCTAAATCTGCGACCCGAAAAGTGTCCAGGAATTGTCATTTTCACAGTTCTACATTCATGAAGATGAGAAGAATTCAATAGAATTAATACGAAGAACTGTAAACCTCTCCCCCTCCCCGCCGTCAGATGCATACGGGAAAAGGCTTCACGGTGTTGGTAACTCTTTTAACAGCCCACGGCAAAAAATTGGCTTTGCAGCCACGTCTGCAATTGTAGTTCTTGCAGATAGATTTAATATTTTGCATTCATTCATAAATCACCGAAGAGGAATGAATGCGATGGCCCAGATTTATAATATTAAGAAACTTAAATGCATAACTGGTGTCACACAGTATTTGCATTTGCATTATATAAATTAAATATTTCAGTAAACTTGTGCTAATAGAGTTACATAGCTTGTCCCAAAACAACTGAGAAAGTTTTTATAAATAAAATGTGCAATACTATGTTCGACCTTGGCATGAGTCTCGATAAAACGGTAGTCGTTGTAGTAATCATAGCAATCGGCCACACCTGTTTATTACGCATCCTTCGCCGGTAGTGCGCAGTTTAATGAGCATTGTTTTGTGAACATCTAACAAGTGTCTTCGTCCTGTGAATTTCCGAAAAAAAAAAAAAAAAAAAAAGAAAAAAAAAGGATGTGAAAGACGAACAAAGATGCGCCATTAAATGTTGTTGTCGACTTAAGAAGTGTGTCGGAGAGACTTTCCGTCTTATGCAAGAGCCTTATAAAGATGAATGTCTAGGAAAATCAACGATTTACAGATGGCATAAAGAATTCATGGATGGTCGTGAGTCGGTGGCTTTAATCGCGCATGGAGGAAGACTTTCAACGAGTGTCGCAGATGTAAACATTAATACAATAAGTGTCATTCAACGGGAAGACAGACACCTATCAATTAGAGATATCGAAGATATGGTTCACATTTCAAAATCATCAATCCACAAAATTTTAACCGAGCATTTGGGCATGACTGGAAATAAAACAAGGTAAGACGAATGAAATCTGATACCCCGTGGCTTCATTCACCTATCCATGATTATTGAAGGTGATGATGATTGATGATTTGGGCATGGAACGAGTTTGGTCAACTTGGGTTCCCCATTTCTTTTCACACTGTTAAAAATTGGTACTCAGAAATAAGCAAAATGTACTCGTTTTTTGAGTACATTCTGGGTTTATTTTTGGAAAAGACATGTACTCAGTTTTGAGTACATACAGGGAATCAATTGTGAGTATATCTAGTATTTCAAATATATGCCCTCAAAAAAATCCATGTATTTCAAATATATGTGCTCTAACTTCATTCAGTTTCTGTGCCGACTTTTCAGGCAGAAAACAGAAACTGCAGGAAGTTAGAGCGAATTTAGCGATTCTAATAGGATAGCTTATAAGTGAGAGAGAGAACACTAGATGGTGCCACCGTACAAGCGTACGATTTTGCTCTTAGAAGGCAGACAGAAGTTAGGAGGGGGCTTAGGAATGAACACCTTTATATGTAATCGGGGAATTTACCAGGGGGCCGTCACTTAACGCGCTCGTCCGATGCACGGCGGATATTCAGCAATTGTTAAAAATTCACACCACCACGGAGAGCCCCCAGATTCAAAGCTAGCGGGCTAGGTTGGATTTGGGGGTCCCTCCATCAGTAGTCTGAATCTCTAACCACTAAGCCTTCCGCGGCTCGATTTGAAATTTGGAATACGTGTACTCCATACATTCTCATTTATTCATAGAACCAACTGGAAGTATATTATTCGATGGCACATCTGGGATAATCGATACACTCGTTTTCACATGCTGGGCAAATGGACCGCACAATTTTATGACAAATATAGTGATGAAGCGACAATATATTACTTATGAGATTGACATAAATATACTGTAGTTATTGTAAAAACGTACACAAAGATACTTTATGAATAATTAATTTACTTGTGATCAGTAACTTTGTTGTAACAATTATTTATGTGTGTTACTTTACACATTTATTAAACAATTTCTCTTGAAATCTATAATATCTAAAATGAAGTGATACGAGATCATATTTATATTTACTGACGCAGTTATTTGTAAGTACGTATGGTTACTTTTATTTGAGCATGTTATGTACTCGTTTACGATACGATTGTACTTAAAAAAAAACAAAAAAAAACGAGTAGGTTCAGGTTTTCATTTTTAAGTAGATGTTTTTAACAGTGCACGTGCTGCCCAATGCAAGGCCACACATAACGAGTTCAGTCGCTTCTTATTTGGAGAAAATGAATATTAAGTTGATGCCCCAACCTGTATATATAGTCCAGACTTGTCACAATGTGATTTCTGGTTGTTCCCATTTGAAACCAAGAAAGGTGACACCAAATTTTCGGGTGTAACGAGCGCGTCTTTTGAATTCATTCTGGCGAGAATTAAATTTACTAAAGCTATTCAAACTCAATGGAACCGGTTTCAGAAAACAATAGTATCTGACTGAAAAAGAAGTTTTTCAATCGGGGTTTTAATCCCAGATATTGCTGTAAACAGAATCGTGAGCTTACATCCTCTGGTTGCAGATTTGTGCGTTAAGAAATATTTGAAATTCTATGAGAAACATTTCGCAGCGGAAACCCTCTCCAACAAGGAAAATTTTTTTCAAGTCGGACTCTTCTAAACAGAGATATGGACAAATATAAAATATGCATCTACGCCTCCTGGCGAGAAAACCATGCATTATTTTAGGAAGCAAGTATTCTCAAAATTTTTCGATGTGAGCGGTATCGGTCCAAGAAAAAAATTTTTTTTATTCGAGTTTCAGGAGCTCAGATTTCGCTGCAAATACACCAGAAGCAGAAATTGACACGTATGGTGGCCAAACCATTCTTTACCAAATATTAAAATTTCTATGAAAAACATTTCCCATCAGGAGCTGTATGCGATACAGGAAGAATTTTTCAAATCGGGGATTTAGGAGCAGAAATAACGCACAAAACGCAATTTACCTTTGCGCCCCCTAGCGGAAAGTCTATGATTTACTTGAAAATTTTGAATTTATATGAAAAGCGTTTCCTATCGGAAACATTATCCAACAAAGAAGGAATTTTTCAAATCGGACTCCTAGAAGTAGAGATATTGACAAACAGAAGATATACACCTACGCCCCCTGGTGTGGAAACCATGCATTATTTTAGGAAGAAAATATTTCTAAAAGGTTTGTCGACGTGAGTGGTATTGGTCCACAAACGAAATTTTTTCAATCGAGATTTTAGAAGCTCAGATTTTGCTGCAAATACATCAGAAGCGGAAATTAAATTTTATGCCCTATGGTGGCCAAACCATTTTTTTACCAAAAATTAGAAATTATATGCAAAGGATTTCGCATCAGGAGCTGTATTCGGTGCAGAAAGAATTTTTCAAATCGGAGTTTTAGAAGTAGAGATATCGGCAGAAACGCAAGTTACCTTTACGCCCCCTAGCGCAAAATCTATGAATTACTTGGGAAATTCTGAAATTATATGAAAAACATGTCACACTGGAAACTCTATCCAATAAAGAAATAATTTTTCAAATTGTACTCTTAGAAGCAGAGATATTGACAAAAAATAAGATATACGTCTACGCCCCCTGGCGGAAAAATCATGGAATATTTTAAGAAGAAAATATTCCAAAAATGTCTGTCGACGTAAGGGGCATCGGTCCAAGAAAGAATTTTTTCAATGGAGAATATAGAAGCTCAGATTTTATGGCAAAAGCATCAGAAGCAAAATTTAACTCTTACGACCCCTGGTGGCCAAAGTATTCTTTACCAAAAATTAGAAATTATATGCAAAGGATTTTCCATCAGGAGCTGTATCCGCTAAAGAAAGCATTTTTCAGATCGGATTTTTAGAAGAAGAGTTTACTTTTACGCTCCCTAGCGGAAAATCTGTGAGTAATTTGAAAAAGAAACTATGCCTAAAATATTCTTCGAGATAAATGGAATCGAAAGATAAAAGAATTTTTTCAATTGGATATTTAGAAGCAAATATGTGGAATAAAACGTATTTTTGAATTCTACATCATCTGCATTTACGCCCTCTAGCGGCGAAATTGTACATCGTAAAAAACAAAACAAATGAAGGATCATCATTCGCATATTTCAAGCTTTCCAATGCTAAAAGAATTTTTTAAATCGGACTAATAGTTAATACAGACATTTCAGTGAAAAGCATATCCGGCGCGTAACAGGAAGACCCTGGGTTCGTTTCCCGGTGGTGGCCAATGAGAATTTTTCAGTGACTCACTTATAAATGTGGAAAGAGCGATGACTTCGGACTAATAGTTACTGAGATATGGTGTCCGCAGACGGACGGACGGATGGACAAACCCATAACATAAGCACGATCTTTTTTTACAAAAGACGTGCTAAAAAGACATTACGGGGACTACTACAGCTGTGCTGGGGTGCTTCGACAGCATTTCAGAAGACATTCAAAAAGTGGTAGGAACGTTGGGACACCTGCATTCGATGCAATGGGCAGTATTTCTAAAAAGATGACCATTTCCTTGATAATTAAGGTACGCGCATTTTTTTCGTAAAAACGTTCTCAGTTGTTTAGAGACAACCCTTGGTAAATTCATGAATAAATTTTTATCACAAAACAAAATTCGCGAATTATTTGATAGCGTTTCCTATGTGTAATATTTCAAAAACAGAAAAGAATAAATTGCCTTATGATCTTTGTTACGTTTCTGATGTACAGTTTTTCCTCCTATCCATTTGGGTGAAAGTAAAGATAAGTAATAAAGGAGAAATTTTATTTCTAGTT
Source organism: Macrothele yani (assembly GCA_039090855.1). Classification (NCBI taxonomy): domain Eukaryota; kingdom Metazoa; phylum Arthropoda; class Arachnida; order Araneae; family Macrothelidae; genus Macrothele; species Macrothele yani. The sequence continues at coordinate 113,058,265 of CM076997.1, read as the reverse complement.
AAATGCGAGAACACGCAACGTATTAATCTGGCTGTTCTCCTCCTCCAAGGAAGCTCGTACAAACGACACTGGCATCTCTTGGAAGTCTTGTTTATTTTCCTAACTGGATTTCTCGCGAGGTCACGTGCTTGGCGCTCACCTGGGCCACCGATTGAGCACAAGCGTCGTCAGTCATGGCTCTTGTCTGTCATCTACATGCTCTTGAGCATTACTTTACGACCAGCATCTTAGAATCCTTGCAGGAAGGAGAGACCACACGCACCACAACGCCTCTCACTCTTTCCCTCTTTCCAGTACAAAGTATTGTCCCCTTTTGGGTCCCTCCGAAATTTTAGATCTGAAAAAAAAAAAAAAAAGTCATAATGGGAGGAAGGAATAAGAGAAGAATGAGCTGGAATTTTAAGCTCATCTTTTGGCAAAAAAAGATTGAAATACACAAAAGTTTGACAGCATCATTCAGGCTCGGTTCGGACATTTGGGCACCCGGGCTTTTGGGCACCAAAGTTTAGGCGCAGTATAAAAATTCCCGTTTCTTGGCACTCTGATGAGAACTGAATCCAGAAAACGTTCCCAATGAGGCAAATGACTGGGGAATCAGAAGTACATTCGTTAATAAAAAAAAAAAAAAAAAATACATAGCGCATGCCTTAAACCTACGGGGTTTTTTTTTTCTTTTGGATTGAAAGTTTAACGACCACCGTGAGCAACTCAGTGGGTTATAAGCAGTCGCCCGTCCCTAATTTAAGGTCACTGGTTCCAGGGAAAGGAGAGAGCCAGCGCCGTAAGACAAACACAACATCCATGTCTCACCGGAATTCGAACCCGGACCCCTTTCGGACGAATGAACAGAAGCCGCCGCTGGGGCACCCCTACGGTTTTCAACGAAACAAAGCAATTTGAGCGGAACTCATACTATGCAGTGGTGCATCCACGGGGGTGGCCCCCACCCCCTTGGGCTGACAGAGCGGAAAATTATTACGTCGAAGTTTGAAACAAAAAATCACAATACGCGATCTACATATACTTCTTAATCATGTACCGTATAATTATAACATAAAATAATTATAAGGGAGTAGTTCTGTTAAATAAATTCAGAAAAATCTAAGCAGCAGAAGAATTTCATCTATACTGCTTCTTCGAATCATTTAACTTTCTTGTACTGTAACATTACTAGTAACTGGATAAGAATAAATGTACAAAAGTCAACATCCTTCTTAATTGTTATGGCAACTGACTATTTTACCCTGTAAATTTAGGGGGGGGTCACCCCACCTTGGGAAAATTTTGTGCGCCACGGCCTCCCCCCGCCTTGAGAAGTTTCTAGTTGCGCTACTGATACTATGTTCGGAAAAGAACGACAAGGTGGGATTTTTTAATAACGCTGCAGGAACTAAATATTTACATAACACGTCAAGTTATTACTATTTCTCTTTCACTTACTTAAGCACTAAATATTAATTACTATGCCTCATCCGTACGCCATTTTGACAGTTTTTATTCAATCGATGTCCTAACAACGTTTACCTATCAACTCAAGGTAACCATATTGTGCTTTTCCCTCAGGCACGAAATATTAATTCACAATCTCTAGTCCTAGGTCTTTTCAATAGTTTTTTACGCTTTCCAACCGTAGGTTGAAGAAGCGTATATGCTCCAGCTTTGTAAGTCCGTCCGTCCGTCCGTCCGTCTGTCTGTCTGTCCACACGATAACTCGCGTAACAATGGTTCGATTTCGATGAAATTTTAGTATGTTTTAGGGGACTACCTGGGAACGAACCCTATTGAAAATGGGGGAAATGGGGTCATATGTCGACATAGGAGCGGGATCCATTCCATTGCCCTTATGCGTCATAACTTGCGTAAATATGGTTCGATTTCGATGAAATTTTAGTATGTCGTAGGGAACCACCTGGGGACGAACCCTATTGAAAATGGACGAAATGGGGTCAAAGGTCAGGACATAGGATTTGAATCCATTCCATCGCCCTTATCCCATACTATTAAAGGAGCAATTCTTGTATGTATGTAAATTTTATTTTGAAAACGGCTCTAAGGATTTTGATGAAAGTCGTTAACCTACCGTTTCCTGGTACTAGAAATCGATTTAGCTTGATATCGACTTTAGGAAAATTCGTTTAGTGGGTTAAAACACCACCCAAATCACCACGTTTTTGGTGTCATGGCGTCGTCCCATTAATGTTTCCCGTGCTTAGAAATCTTATGACGTCACACTCTCGCGATTGAGATGTTGGTGCGCGGTCACGCCATCTGTCTCATTACGTCACGCGTTGTGTGTGGATCCTATTAACGTTTTATGAGGTCACACTCTTGCGAACAGATGGTCGCGAGTCCCATCTGCTTCATTACGTCACGCGTTGTGCGCGTATGTCCGTCCGCACGATACCTCGCGTAAAAATCGTTCGATTTCGATGAAATTTTAGTATGTGGAAGGGAACCACCTGGGGACAAACCCTATTCAAAATGGGAGAAATGGGGTCAAAGGTCAGAACATAGGAGCGGAATCACTTCCATCGCCGTTATGCGTCATAACTTATGTAAAAATGCTTCGATTTGGATGAAATGTTAGTATGTTCTAGGGGCCTGCCTGGGGACAAATCCTATTGAAAATGGGCGAAATGGGGTCAAAGGTTAAGACACGGGAGCGGGATCTATTCCATAGCTCTTATGTATCATAACGTACGTAAAAATGCTTCGATTGCGACAAAACTTTATCATGGTATTTTGGAGGTACACTGAACCGGTTCTGTTGAATATCATCGAAATGGGATCAAAGGTCAGGGCAGAGGACCGAGATTTATTCCACAGCCATTATCCTCATATCCTCATAACTTCAGTAATGATTTCTGGTATGTTGGAAAGCGTATCATAATCAATGCATTGCATGATTTTACTAACTTGTTATTATAAGCATGTCATATTCATAACGTTTACCTATCAAGTCAAGATAATAATATTTCACTTTTACGTAAGCACTGAATATTAATTTATAGGCCCTAGGGTTAAGAACTGTGAAATAATATTTAGTGCTTAAGTAAAAGCGCAATATTATTAATTTGAGTTGATACGTAAGCGTTGTGAATATGAAATTGATTGAGTAAAAACGATTAAAAAGCCCTAGGTCTAGGGCCTATGAATTAATATTTACTGCCTAAGTAAAAGCGCAATATTATTAACTTGAGTTGAGTTGATACGTAATCGTTATGAATATGACATCGGCAGAATAAAAACTGTTAAAAAAGGCTAGGCCATATGAAACAATATTTAGCGCTTGAAAGTAAAAGCGCAATATTATTACTTTGACTTGATAGATAAACGTTATGAATATGACATAGTTATATTAAAAACTGTTGAAAAGGCCTAGGCCTAGGGATCATGAATTGATATTTCTTGCCTCAGGAAAAAGCACAATATGATTACCTCGAGTTGATAGTTAAATGTTAGGACATCGATTGAATAGAAACTGTGAAAATGGCGTACGGATGAGGCATAGTAATTAATGTTTAGTGCTTAAGTAAGTAAAAGAGAAATATTAATGACTTGATGTGCTATGTAAATATTTAGTGCCTTAGTAAAAGTGCAGCGTTATTAAAAAATCCCACCTGGTCGTCCTTTTTCGAACATTGTACCAATGGAGGGGGGGGGGGGATCATTGACCCAGCACCGCGACCCAATGTCTATTGTGCATAGTATGAGTTCTGCTGTAATTGCTTTGTTTCGTTGAAATCCGTAGGGTTTAAGAAACGTGTTATGAAATTTTTTTGTATTCACGAATGTACTTTTTGTTGCCCCGAATTCAAGTATAATTGTCACTTGTCTTACGGTGAACATTTTCTCGATCAAATTCTCATAATAGCGCCAAGAAACGGCAATTTTTATACGGCCCCTTAAATATTTGTGCCCAAATGTCCGGGTGCCCAGTTGTCCGGTACGCAGATGTTCGTCCCGTCTTTCAGACAGAAAATCGTAAATATTTCTTAATTTCGGAATGATAATGAGATATGGAGGGAGTGTGTGTGTGTGTGTGTGGGGGGGGGGGATTTTGTGTACACCACTTGCTCAAGTAGGGAGAAATAAAGGTACACCATAATTTTTTACGCAGTGCAATTTCGTGGCTCTAAAAGTGAATGTGCACAGTTGTCCGTGTGCCCAAATATCCTTGGGCGCTTCAGAATTTCAAAGTAAGTTTTTATTTGGTGCTTTTATTTGTTTTTTCTGCTATATGTATATCTATATATACTTGTACATACCTTACCGATACTTAAGTCGAGAGAGAAAGAGAGAGAGAGAGAGAGAAAAAATTGATCGACATCATGGTGGCTGAGAGGTCTTAAGTTCTGGCTTCTGACCATTCGCGTGATGTCGGCCTGGGTTCGAGGCAGCCCTGGCTCTGTCCCTTTCCTGGAACCAGTGGCCCTGAATAAGGGCGGACGCGGGTGACTGCTAATAAATATCCCTTACAGTTGATGATAGTTGTTGGTAAACTCTGAAATAAAAAAAAAAGGAAGAAAATTTTCTGCACGTAATGATCGTTTTTCATACCATAAAATTACTTGCCGTGACACATTTCCAAATGAAGAAGCTATTTTTTTTAAATTATTTATTATTATTTTGGGGTTTAACTATTACCGTGAGCAACCCTGAAAATTACAAGCAGTCCGCTTCCGTCCCCCCCCCCCACGTTGCCATGAATAATTGAGAGCAAAGCGATACTTCTCTGCTCTCGGTTTTCAGGTTTTGCAGATTATCTGTTCACGATTTCTTCTGTATTGAGGCATAACATTAGGCACTATAACACAGGGTTTCCCTAAAAGGTCTAGTCAAACTTTGGGGACGTCTGCGCACTGCGATGGAAAAATTCTGTAAACAAAGATGCCATGAAAAACACACAAGTAGTCACATTTGCGCAAGCGAACACAAATACTGGGCTTAATTTATATAGAAAACTCCTATCAGGTTTACGACTTTTAGACCAGAAAGAAAACAAGAAAAAGTGCATAAGAAATATATATCAACTTCACGTACCGAAAATACCACCCTCGAGAAAAAGTAGCAAAACATGTGTAAATTTTTAACTTTGATCAGCTCGTTCCGGTACAAAGATATTATATATATATATACACTGAAGAGCAAATGAATTAGAGACAGCTGGCATTATGCAAATGTGGCGCTGTGGGCGGCCCTGTAAACGGAAACGACATGACGTATGCAGCGATCCGACAATATAAGGAGTGATGCGATGGGAATCAGTAAGAGTCGAACGCAGTATGGGTAAGACGAAGGATATATGCGCATTTGATCGTGGGAAAATTGTCGGGGCCCGACGAATGGGTCACTCCATCTCGGAAGTCGTGCCGGCACTGAGATTTTCACGAGTCACTGTGCCACGGGTGCACCGTGAGTACATCGAATCCGGTAAAACCATCCCTGCAAGGTCCAACTGCCGTGGACAACAGCGTGTGGATGAGCGGGGTGGGGTCGTCGTCGGCTAGCTCGCATTGTAACAGCGGATAGACGGGCCACAGTGCAAGAAATCACTCGGCAATTTAACGCTAGTGCACAAAAACGTGTAAGCAGCCACACCATCCAGAACCATCACCTCGCTATGGGGTACAGAAGCCATCGTCCCACGAGGGTACCACTGCTGACCGCACATCACAGGGTGCAAAGATTAGCATGGGCGCGGGAACATCGCCACTGGACCTTAGACATGTGGGAAAATGTTGCCTGGACACATGAGTGGAGATTCACGTTAGTACATGCGGATGGCAGGATACGAGTACGGCGTAAACCACATGAAGCGATGGATCCTTCTTGCCAGCAGGGTACTCTTCAAGCTGGTGGGGGTGGCATTCTCGTCTGGGAACTGTTTACTTGGACTGAAATGGAACCCCTGGTACGTGTGACATCGTCCCTCACAGGTCAACGTTACCGGGATATCCTGGACGACCATTTGCTCCCGTTTGTGCGTCTTCAACATCCCACTGGGGACCTCATCTTGCAACAAGACAATGCAGCTCCCGAATTGTATCCGAATGGTTAGATGAACACTCCACCGACGTGACCTCGCTTCCTTGTCCATTTAGGTCACCTGACCTCAATCCCTTCGAGCACATCTGGGATGCCATCGAGAGATATGTTCAAGGCACTGACCCCCTCCATCAAATCTTTGTGAACTGTGAGAGCTTGTTTAGGGGTCGTGGATCCGTAATGGCTTCCCAACGCTTCCGGTGTCTTGTCGAGTCCATGCCGAGACGAATCGCCACCGTCATCAGGTCGAAAGGTGGTGCTACACGTTACTAGACAGATATCTCTAATTCAATTGCTCTTTAATGTATATTATATCTATGTACTATATATATATATATATATATAGGGATGCACCTCAACACTAAACTTGAACGTGGCAAGCTCATAAGACAAACAAAATCTATTGACATAACCAACCTTAAAAAACACCATAATACCTTCAAGTTAGAACTGAAGAACAGGTTTTCTGCTTTAGAAGGCCTAACATCGGAAGAAGTGGACATCTCTGAAGTTAACAGAAAAGTAACCAAAGCTCTTATGGAAACAGCAACAAAATTAGCTGGGTCTAAGAACAAGTTGCATATGAACAAATTATCAGGAAAAACCAAAATGTTGATGCAAAAAGAAGAGAGATGAGGACAACTAAAGAAGATGTGACTTCCAAAGTGGAATATATAGAGCTATGCAAGACAGTAAGAAAAAGTATCACTGAAGACGTAAGAAAATTCAACTGTGAACTAGTGAGGAAAGCAATTGAAAACAACCAAAGCCTAAAGATAGCAAAGGGACATCTCAGTAAGGGAAGAAAACAGATTATGGCACTGAGAAAAGAAGATGGTTCTGTAACAAGAAATAGAGGCGAAATTTTGACAAGAGTGAAAGATTTCTACTCCAAATTATATGAAAGCGATGATATATGCATTCCAGACATCATGAAAGATACCAGTACCAGAGTTCCTCCAGTCCTTCCAGCAGAAGTTGCACATGCAATCAAGAACATGAAGCGAGGAAAAGCTCCAGGAGAAGATGGAATTACTGTAGACATCATACAAGAAGCAAGTGGAGAAATCGAAACAGTACTCGCCCAAATTTTCACTCGATGCCTTAATGAAGGAAAGATTCCTGAGGATTGGAACAGCGCTACAATGATCCTGCTACATAAGAAAGGTGACATTGAGGATCTCGGAAACTACAGACCTATCAGCCTCCTATCAGTAGTTTATAAAATCTTCACTAAAGTTCTTTCACACCGCTTGAAGGTAACACTGGACATGGCTCAACCGAGAGAGAACAAGCTGGATTCAGGAGTGGCTACAGGCACAATAGATCATATCCACGTGCTGAGAGAACTAATTGAAAGAGCGAGGGAATATGAACTTCCATTGTGCATGGCTTTTATCGATTATGAAAAAGCCTTTGATTCGGTGAAACCATCAGCAGTTACAATGGCTCTGAAAACCTGCGGTATTGAAGATGCATACATTAATATTATTAATAACATCTATGAAAATGCAAGTGCAAAGATTAGGCTGTTTGAAAATACAACACACGTAAAAATTGGAAAGGGAGTGAGACAAGGTGACACCATATCTCCGAAGCTCTTTAATGCCACATTGGAGGGTGTTTTTCAGTCGCTGAGCTGGGAAAACAAGGGGATAAAGATTAATGGAGATTATCTAACCCACCTTCGTTTTGCTGATGACGTAGTCATTTTTGCAACTACCCCATCAGAGCTGCAGAGTATGATCCAGGAACTTGCTGACAAGAGTAAAGAAGTGGGATTAAAAATGAACTTTCAGAAGACAAAAGTGATGTTCAATGCTTTTACAAGAAATGAAGATTTATCGATTGATGGAGAAAAGCTGGAGATAACAGACACGTACGTTTATCTTGACAGCAGATATCAAGTGAGGGTCACATTGAGGAAGAAATTAATCGGCGTACAAAACTTGCCTGGAGAGCTTTTGGAAGAAACAGCATACTTTTCAAGAGCAATATGCCATTATGTCTTAAAAGAAAAGTGTTTGATCAATGCATCCTTCCAGTTCTTACGTATGGTGCAGAGACGTGGACCTTAACTAAAAGAGACATACAAAGGCTGCAGACAACTCAAAGCAGCATGGAGAGGTGCATACTTGGTGTAACCAGGAGAGATAAGAAGAGGAACTCGTGGATCCGAAAAAATGACAAGAGTGGAAGACATCATGATCAGAGTTAAATCCCTGAAATGGCAATGGGCTGGACATACTGCCAGAAGGACAGATCATCGATGGACAGCCGAAATTTTAGATTGGATTCCAAGGGACAGGAAAAGACCCAGAAGAAGACCACATGGGAGATGGGTGGATGAAATTCGAAAGTATGCAGGGGTGACATGGAGGAGACTGGCACAAGACAGACCGTTGTGGAGGAAACTTGGGGAGACCTTCGTCCAGCAGTGGATTGATAATGGTTGACAATGATGATGATGATGATATAGGGATGCAAGATTAGGTGATGCGCAACATATAGCCTTTTCTTGACAAATGCCAACCCCGTCTTCTTGCTGTACATCTTGTCCCCACTAACCCCAGACAAATAGCGGTATAACTGCACTATTGGAATTACAGGTAATGCTATCCCGCACTCACCAACCCGCTTGGCCAGCGTGGTGGGTTATGGCTTATGGCTAACCCCCCTCCTCCAGATGATTTCACAACTTAAATCTTGGCCCTCAGTCTCCGACAGCTGGAATGCACATTGCCAAGGCAGCGGCCATGTGCGATATGAAGACAGAAGGTGCTATGGATAGATTAAATTCGAACGTGCGGGAGTGGCATGGGGGAGAATGGCGCAAGATAGACCGCTGTGTGAAGATACTTGGGGAGACCTTCTTGCAGTGGATTGATAATGGTTGACGATGATGATGATATATACAGGGTGATTCATAAAAAAGTATACAGTTTCAACGCACTATAAAACAAGAACAATGTAAGATATTTTATGTTACCTGTAACAGAATTGTAGGGGAATGTTTCAAGTTTTTTTAGAGGCAGTCACAGATGTTCTATGTGTGCACCCTTAGTCACACGACACACATCGAGCTGGTAATCCATTTCCGCCCAAACGCGAGGTAAGATATCTGAATCAAGTGCAGTGATAGTGGCTGTGATACGCTGTTTCAGCTCCGCTAGATCAACAGGAAGGGGAGGGGCGAATACCTTGTCCTTTACGTACCCCCCCCCAGGAAAAAGTCACAAGGTGTTAAGTCAAGACTTCTGGGTGACCATTGGTTCAGTGGCATGTTGTAGTCCGAGGCTCGTCCAATTAATCGGTGAGGAAGATGTTCATAGAGATAATTTCGCACGTCGCCTAACCAGTGCGGTGGTGCACCATCCAATTGGAGAATAAAATTGTCACTGTCGTCTTGCAACTGTGGCATCAACCAAAGACTTAACATATCCAGAAAAGAGCCTCCCGTGACAGTTTTCTCATGAAAGAAAAAGAGGGCGTACACTTTCTTTTTGGACACAGCACAGAACACATTTACCTTAGGGGAATCCCGCACGTGTTGCACTGTAAATCTGGGATTCTCCGTTCCCCAAAAGCGAACATTGTGCTTGTTTACCTAACCACTCACGTGAAATGCAGCTTCATCGGTGAAAACTAAGTGATCGGCAAAATCGTCATTTTCAAAACGGTGCTGCATTTCGGCACAAAATTAAAAGCGCTTTGTCTTGTCAAGGTCAGCGAGATTTTGCAATATTTGCACTTTGTATGGCATCATTTTCAGCTTCTTCCTCAAAATTCTCCAACCAGTGGGCTGTGAAATCTGCACTTCACGACTCATCCTCCGCGTTGATTTTCCCGGGCTTCGTTGAATGGCAGTGCAAACACTATCGACGACTTCTTCCGATACACGCGGTCGTCCAGGACTTTTAAGTTTGCACAAACAACCCGTAGTTTCAAATTTTTTATACCAATCGTAGATAGATTTTCTGGTTGGAGGTTCTTTTCCGAACCGTGATCGAAAATGCCGATGCACAACAGTTACAGATTCCGGTTTGCTCAATTCAAGAACACAAAACGCCTTCTCCGCTACAGACGCTGCCATTTTGACGGACTAGTCACGTGACAAGCGCGCTATCAGGTCACTTCCCTCAGTAGCGGGACACAAACTTTATGAGTACATCTACCTAACGGTTCGCAGTTGTGGTCCGTGTCTTCAACTGTTACTGTTTTACAGCATCTGGAAACTGTATACTTCTTTATGAATAAAGGTGTATATATATACACTGAGTGACCACTTTATTATGACCACCTGACAGTTTTAAGCAAATGAGCCATGGCTGCACGCTGTTGCCGCCAGAGGGCGAGACTAGTATAAAAAATGAAAGCTTAGTGTTTGCGGCAGTAGACGAAGTGATTTTTGGGTGACGAGATGGGTAAAAAATGCGATTTGACGGACTTTCAACGTGGGATGATTGTACGAGCTCGGAGCCATGGAGCGAGTATCACCGAAACCGCCGCATTAGTGAAATGTTCCAGAGCAGCTGTTGTTAAAATGTTTAAAGACTGGACTGTCAGCCAAAAAACTGGGTCTCTACGTTCAACATGTGGTCGTCATCGACTAGTGACTGCTCGGGCAAAAACGGAGTGTCCAGACTGGTAACAGACAACAGAAGGGCAATAGTGCAACAAATTACAGACCATCTTAATCAAGGATCACCCTCAAACGCACTGTTCGCCGTACACTGAATCGAATGGGATATGGCAACCGAATGCCTGTTAGAACACCTTTGTTGTCTGCAGTTAACAAGAGAAAACGTCTCCAGTTCGTACAGGAGCACAAGGATTGGACAGTCGATTATTGGAAACAAATTATGTGGTCCGATGACTTACGTTTTCAGTTGCACCATGCCGATGGCCGAGTGAGAATTTGGCGGAAACAGCACGAAAGCATGGACCTCAAATGCATTGCTACAACCCTTCAAGGTGGTGGAGGCAACGTTATGGTTTGGGGAATATTTTCCAGGTATGCTTTGGGCCCTTCAATTCGTGTTGATCAACGTCTGACTGGCACATCATATCTAAACATTGTTGCTGACCAAGTGCATCCTGTCATGTGGATGGTTTATCCCCATGGCGATGACTACTTTCAACAAGATAATGCGTCCTGCCATAGTGCTCGTATTGTACAGGATTGGTTTCAGGAACATTCCGGTGAGTTTACTTTGCTTAGGTGGCCCCCACAATCTCCAGATCTCAACCCCATTGAGAATTTGTGGGATGAAGTTGAACGAGCCATCAGACAGCTGGATCCACAACCCTGCAATCTCACACTCCTGGAAAGTGCTATTCATCAATCATGGTCTCATATTCCACAAACCACCTATCAACATCTCGTGGAGTCCATGCCACGAAGAATCGACGCAGTATTAAAGGCAAATGTGGTCCAACGAAGGGAGTGGTCATAATAAAGTGGCCACTCAGTGTATGCAGGGTGCATAGGAAAGTCCCTTTAGCTTGAAATAACTTACAAACGGAGAAAGGTACAGTTATGCAAGTGAGATAATGGTATAATAAAGTGATTACGCCCGATCGAATACAACCAATAGCAGTGCCTCTAGTGGCGAAATGTGGAAGTTAGCTATTGCAAATCGAAAACGAAAAGAGATAGAGTAAACTTTCCAATTACAAAGTTGCAGAGCATCAATTAGTTAGTACAAAACGACATTTGTTTTACACGGATAAGATAAATTGTTGCCTGAATACCCTAAAATATCCGAAATCGATGCGCGACCTTTTGTGTGAACGTTTGAAGGGAACAGGCATAGATATGAGCAAGTACACACAATTTATTGAATAAATGCGTACTTATGTCAATACAGTTTGATGACGTCAGACAAAACAAAAACAAAAAAGGCAAACTGACGCACAGTGATAAAAAGTTCATGTCGAGTATGTTGGAAGAGTTCGCCATTGCCCACGATACACGTTTGTATTCGTGAAAGTAACTCTGCATGCACATTCCTCAGCATAAAAGGTGTCACACTATTGCAAGCATCTGTCACACGATGACGTAGATCCAGCAGACTTGTAGGCGCTGTTGCATACATCTGATTTTTTATGTAACCCCAGAAATCCAAGCTCGCCATTCTCACACAACGTACGTAGACCTAAACTTCTGATCAGGGTACATCCTGCTACTGGTTTTTATATCGTAGGTACGGTACAACGTCACAATCTGCATTTGCATACGGCTACATTTGCGAAATGTGAATATGCAGATTCGAATCGTCGCGCATCGATTTCGGACATTGTAGGGTATTCAAGCGACAATTTATCTTATCCGTGTGAAACAAATATCGTTTTGTACCATTTAATTGATACTCTACAACTATGTAATTGGAAATTTTAGTCTATCTCTTTTCGTTTTCGATTTGCGATGGTTAACTTCCGCATTTCTCCACTAGGAGTGCTGCTATCGGTTACATTCGATCGGGCATAATCGCTCTACTTTACCGTTATCTCACTTGCATAACTGTAAATCTCTCCGATCGCAAGTTATTCCAGGCTAAAGGGACTTTCGTATGCACCCTGTATATATATTTTGTTGAGGCAGGGATTCGTCATAAAACAGGCATGTGCTCTTTCCACTGCGCCACCAAAGCGGAAAAAGTGTTCAGGCAAAGGAAATTATACTGTTTGAGATTAACGTCAGTTTTTTCTGACACACAGAAATATTTCAAAAGGCATGCTAATGAAAGACTGATATCTCCAAATGGCTACTCCGGTGGGAGAGTGGTCACACAGGCTTGGGTCTTTAGTCGTCCGAACTTGATTAGAGTTCAAATCCCGGATGAAGCATGGAAAGTGAGCTTGTCTGTCTTACGGCTGTCTCCCCTCCCTCGAATCACTGGCCCCAAATTGAAAACGGATGGCTGCCCAGGGTTGCCACTAAACAATATGACTACTCATGGTTACGACGAAACAGAAAACAAAAACAAAATTCTCCGATTGTGTAGATTATTGGCGCTGGACACACACACACACACACACACACACACACACACACACACATGACATGTGCTTTCCGAGAGGGCGCGATTAGTCAACCGACGTAGCAAATATAAGGTGTGAATGGAACAGTAGGTAGTTAAATTCGGAATGTGATGGGTGAATGGAAGGAATTATTGGACTCTGAGAAAGGACAGATTGTGGGAGCTCGGATAGCTGGTGCCTCGATTTTCCAAATGGCTAAACTGGTGGGTCGTTTTCCGCCGCAGTTAAAGTTCACCAGGACTGGTGTGAAAATGGTCAAATAACGATCCGGAGGCAAGACTGCGCAGGACAGTGGAAGGTCGATGCGATAGGTGAGCATAGAGTCCAAAGACTCGTCTAGTGCAAACATCATGCAAGTTGGACGTCAGATGAATGCAAAAAGTGTGCTAGTCTGGCGAGTAGCGATTTTTACTGCACTCCGTGGATGATCGTGTAGGTATGTGGCGCCAACAGCATGAGGTACTCCATCCATCCTGCATGGTCTACGGAGTGCAAGCCTGTAGAGGCTGTTGTAGGGCGTGGGGCATGTTTACCTGGCAGGAACCTGGGCCCCTGGTGTATGTGGAACAACACCTGGTGGCTAGTATCGTGAATTGCTTGCTGACTCTGTACACCCTGCAATGTCGTTATTTTTCCCGAATGGCGACGATGTCTTCGAAGACGACAATGCTCCGAACCACAGGTCCAATGTTGTGCAGGAATGGTTTGAGAAACACAGTTCCGGCTTCCAGGATATCGATGGGCCTCCGAACTCCCTCGATAACAATTCCACAGAGCGCTTGTGAGACACTATGGAACGAACAGCATATCAGGCGTTTGAATACACCAATCACTTTCATACCTGCATTGAAAGCCGCATCACACACAGATTGGTTGTCCATACCTCACAAGTGCTTCTGGCATCTGATTGAATTGAATGATGCCATGTTGGATGGCTGCTGTACTGTCAGAGCAGTATGCTGGTCTGAGGAGTAGCGATTTTTACTTTCCCAAAAAAAGGGAGTTAGTTTCCTTGAAGTCCTCAAGGCAACTAACTCCCATTTTTCTTCCGCTCCCTCTCTCTCTTTTTCTGGGTGTGTATTTTATCTTTGGTGCTAAGTGTCTTTCAATTAACTGGTTTAACGTCGGAAGGGCGTCATTCTTACATTTGCGGAGGTAATACTGTTTTCTCAAACTGAGGTCATTTGCCTTGGATACAATCAAGTAGGCGTAACTGACAGACTCTAATTCGTGATTGCTGTCCAGTACTCTGTGAGCACAAATCAGTCTCTCCTTACTTTTGGACTGAAGTTATGTCTTTTTCATCCGTGTGGGTGTGAAAGTATCGTTGCCCCCGAGTGGTGTAGGAAGTCTTTGAGAGATATCCTTCACTGATAAGGTAGTTCCTTCTTATAATTACTTAGGTGAAGTCTGCATGCTCTGATTTCTAAATTTGGTCAGTTTCATGCCATGGGTACATAATGTTAATTAGTACGAAGATATTAGAAGATAACGAGATTTTTGTTGACAGCAAACACAAAATTTTGCACTGACCCATTATTGGCACAGGTTATCGGGATAAACCGGATCAAAGATTATTCGCTCGAACCCAAATGAGAATTATCGAAGTATATAAAGGTGTCGAAACTGTATTTTCAAGGAAAAATTTCCCTTTTACCCAAAAATAATAATAATACGCAATTCTCCTATCTCAAACAAAACAGAAACTCGCGTAGCATACATGTTTGATCTTCAATATCTAAATATTGAACTTAGGTTGACTCGGTCATGCGACTGGGCCAAACACCATGTTGAACTCTCTCTCTCTCTCTCTTTTTTTTTTTTTTTTTTTTTTTTTTTTTGGAGTTCTAACGACCAGCGTGAGCAACTCAATAAGCACAGTCGCCTGTACCTATAGTTTAGCCAGCGCCGTAGACAAACATAACATCTATGCCCCAATGGGATTCGAATCCATCTCGGAAGAATGATCAGAAGTCATCAATTAGATCACTGCGTTATCGGGGAGCGGGGAGGCAACTCTTTTTTGCACATGAACATGTTTTCTTAGAAGCAGTCGCTTTTGCAGCCAGTGTTGAAAAGCGTAGTTTATGCTGCCACTGGTACTTTATCTCCTCCTTTTTAAGATAGAACAACGGGCTTCTCAAGTTAAAGACAAAGATCCAAGTGTCCGTGCATTTTATGCTGTTTTTCCACCACCGATTGTCCGAATGAGGCAAGACAACATATGGTTTATAAATCGCCCAGTCTGACGGGACACGTGTGTTACAGGTCTTTGTACTGAGTTATATTTCAGTGCCCTGTGTGAAGGGTTCGTTGATGCTTCGCTTGCAGAGAGTTTTTTTATTTCGGGTGTTTAACCATCACCCCCTAATAGCTTAACAGGTCCGCGCACCGATTTGCGACGTCGCTAGAGTAGTCCGTAGTCGCGGAGAGGAGCATTACGGCGATGTGCGAACGAACGCGTCTTTACGTACACCAACTAACCTGGTCGTGCGTTCTTTTAGAGTTTCACTGCATTTAAATAAGAACTTCTGTGTTAGTTTTTAAATAACTGCAGAGTTAACAAGTTTGTTTAATAATCTTTTAAAATACAGAAGAAAAAGAAATTACAGCGTAAAATTTAGCGTAGCAATAATTTCGACTTGAAAGAGTAAGCAAGTCAGATTCGTCAACTTAATGAAAGCATCGCTGTCATTTCACTGGAAGTGATAAACCATTCCTATAATCGAAATTATAAACTGTTGTCGTAGTTTCACTTGAAGTTATAGTGTCTTTATAGTTAGCCGAACGATTCCTGTACTTGTGAACAAATCGTTCTTGTACTTGAAAGATTAGTTTGAGGGTCCATTACGAAGTATCGCCGTCGTTTCAAAAGATGTCGATTGACTAATTTAAGGAATCAGATTTTTCATTCATTGCAAACTTATGACTATGAAAATTTTAGTAATGAAATAATTCCTTTAGTGAAAATGTATTTTCACATCAGACAGTAACTAGCAATTTAATGTAATCCGTGATCACTAATATATAAAAACAGGTCAAGAAAAACTGAATTTTTTTCTGTGTTTTTTAATTATTTCCAAAGGCTCAATAAAACACTTTTTAACATACATACAGTGAATTGCTGCTTGATCCACTGATTGCATCAAATAAATTAAGATTTCAAGAAAATTATGCAATTGCTACATTATTAAACGTACAATAATGACATAACAAGTTTTCCTAATTTTAGTACCATCTACGTAGTTACGTGTTTGGACAACTTCATTTTGATAAGCAAATATAAAGTTTATAATTTTTGTCTTCCAGAGCACTATTTCGAAAAAGTTACCTTGTCAAAGTTCAACACATCTGTATTAAGTATATTAGTAGCATTAAGCAAAACTATTTGGATCCACAATATAAGCATTTCTTTTTATCTGGAAAAATACAAGTAACTTATTGGCAGAAATTTCCTGAAATTTGATTTTCAAGAAGTATTCAGGAAAACTGCCAATGTACAAATAATTATGGTTGTGTAGTTCTTTGTGTATCACAAACACAATTTAATTATGTGTCTGTTAGCTGTTCCTTGAAGAATTTCAAAGACACATTTCTAAGAAAATCTGAAATGTGTTCCAATAATTTCTTAAAGTATTTTTTCAGATAATTATTATATTTTTTGAGAACCTGACAAATGCACATGCAGTTATTGTACTGAATAAATCTAAGCGATTGTTTTGGTACTATAAGATGTATTTTAAAAGATGTACATGTTTCATTATAAATTGACTAACTTGATGTACCATTTTCTCAGAAACTATAAAAAGCAATGGTATAAAATTTTGCACAAATCTTTTGTCATTACTAAAGCTATTGAAAAAGATTGTTTTTTTTTCCTTTTTTTATGATTTTGGCTTCAAAATAAATTCTATGAAGGATTTGAAGAAGTTTTCCCCCATACAAAAATTGACACCCACCCCCACGTTTGGAAGCACACTTTCCAGTAGTTATCGGATAATATGAGATATATTAGTTCCAGTTATTATTATAGCTGTAGCTTGTAAAGACACAGTGCAGGAAGTCTGGAAACAGATAAGTCTAGATAAAAGAATAAAAAGTTGATCTCTCATTTAAGCAAATGTTTTCAAAAAAAAAAAAAAAAAAAAAAAAGCCAGTATATATTTCTACTGGTATTTTAAAAACCTTGTTTGTTTAGAACATAGTTTTCTTTTTTTTTTTTTTTTTGATTGGAGGTTTAACGACCACCGTGAGCAACTCAATGGGCTATAAGCAGTCGCCCGTCCCTAATTTAGTTTCACTGGTTCCAGGGAAGGGAGAGAACCAGTGCCGTAAGACAAACACAACATCCATGCCTCACCGGGATTCGAACCCGGACCCCTTACGGACGAATGATCAGAGGCAGCGCCTTAGACCACTGCGCCACCGGGGCTGCAGAACAGAGTTTTCACAATATGTGGATTCATGTCGATCTAGGTACTTTTTTTTCTCTTAAAATTAACAATATCCAAGGCTTAAAAATACCATTCTCTAAATGCTAAGGGCATGTAAATCATTCTTCTGGCCAGGTAAAAAAACATCTAATTGCCTGTGCATAGCAACTAAATTTTAAAATAAATAAGTTTGTAATAAAATTTCCTACTACACAAGAAAAAAAGACAGTCATCACATGTCGTGTTTCATGTCATTGTTAATTAATGGAAGTTGTATTATTGTTACGAAGTACCAAGGAAAGAGCAATATCACATCTTTAATTACGTTATGCTCTACGCCCAGAAATCGGAAACCTAGTTTTGCTCCAAATTTTGTTTATAATCAACAACAGGATGCATGCCTCTGATGTAACTGACCTCTCATGTTTAGTGACAAAGGGAGAAATCTTTAACAAAAAGAGTATGGCAGAATCACTAAATTTCCGAAACACCAGTTTCATCACCGTACCATTTCATACCAATTTTAGCATCAGCATCTTAAAAATTGATATACACACTATTGTGCATTGAACATTTGTAATACAGACCCTTAAAATGGAAGTGCAAACATGTTAAAACAGATCATGTTTTTAACTTAAAAAAAATTAGAGTTCTAGTTTGTTATCTTAAAAGATAAATTTTCCTGCGCATCCAGCTTTTACTACCTGGGCAAGTAAATAATTTCTTGCCCAGTTAGTACTGATATATTTCACCTAATTTTTAAGAAATTGAATGGTTCTGATAAATTTCCGTCCTACCACAGATAGAGCATACACACTGCTCACACGAGAGTTCTTCAATGTGTTGGTTTGTAGAAAAATGCTTCAAAATCTTTAAACAGACATTTTAAAAGCACTCTTACTCCTGAACTTCTGTTGTTTTTGTGCATTCATATCTAATTTCTGCTGTCTATACTTGATTCAATGTTTGTGTTCCTTTAGTAATAAATATTAAAAATGATAATTCAGTGCAACTCTACATGTCTGCAAACACAAAAGATGCATTTTACATGGCAACAAGACCTTAACATTTATATAAAGGACATAGGCATGTTAGATGTGTACATGACATGCATATATTTCGTATAGGATATAGGTATCTTACAAGCACTTGTGCCCAGAAATAGGGACCCCAAAAAAGTTAATCTGGCAATGCCTAAACACTTAAATAACTAAGCACGAATGTATCAACATATTACTCTTGGGATCAAAAACATGCAACCCTTATTATTCTGTGTCCATAATAAAGTTTAAAATCCATTCCTAAATATACATATTTTACTTTGAATTTATTTGATACATTGGCAAAAACATATTATGGGTTACTATAACAACACAAGTAATGTATTCTTTCCATTACAAACATAAATTTCATTTTTCAAAAATCTTTTCAGTGCTCTGACTTCCCGCTGTGAGATGCATTAGATTATAAAATTAGCCAAATTTAAATTTTCTAGTTCAAAATTTTTATTTTACGAGTAGTTTAAATAAGGTTAACAAAAGGTTTCCACTTACCGTAGAGTTCTTGGTCACTTGAAAATTTTCACGCTTAATTGCTGTAATCCATTTTCTGAGAACCTCCCCATTAGTAGGGAATTTGAAGATACTTACTCGTGGTCTATCATAATTACCGCGACAGCGGGGTACACGGCATCTAAATGGCATATTGAATTTACTTCTGGTGCTGTTTTTCCTAAAAATATTCCTTTATGAAAATAAACTTAGTTGACAATTTGACAACAACAACCACGCACATCGACAGTCACGCTTACACAGAGTGAGCAAGTTCATGCATGCTCGACCACCCACCACGGATGACCAGACTACTCTCCCTACGTCACGCAGCTTCCGGTGTTCGGTGCGCGGGCCTGTAAAGCTATTAGGGGGTGATGGTAAAGACGCGTTCGTTCGCACATCGCCGTAATGCTCCTCTCCGCGACTACGGACTACTCTAGTGACGTCACAAACCAGTGCGTGGGCCTGTTAAGCTATTAGGGGGTGATGGCTGACCACCGGTTACACAAAAGACAGCTGCAGCTCAGTAGCTGTTCAGGAGACGTTTCTGCGAAGCTCCCGGACATCCATTCGTCGAGCTTCACTGGAAACTGGGATTACCCGTGCCACGGTTCACAAAATTTCATACACAAGCGTCTTCATCTGTATGCTTATGAGATACAAATCGTTCAAGCTCTTCAGGCTGATGACCGGCCTCGCCGTGCTGCATTTTGTGACGTAGATGCTGCAGCGCATAGCTCATGATAGTGATTATCTGCACCGTGTCTGTTTCTCAGATGAAGCCACATTTCACGTTTGCTGCGCTATGATACGGAGCCAATATGAAGGGAAAATACAGTGGACTTCAAAAAACATAATTTTTAAATCTAAAACCCTGATGCACTTTATGTACTTTGAGCGGCTCATACTTTGAATTTGGTCGTAAATAACGATGAAAACATTTCTATAGAAATTTTCAGCACAATTCAAGAAATATATGCTTTGTTTACAGAATTACCTTACCTTTGGCAAATGTTAAAGAAAGAGCTTCCAGCGTTAACCGTAAAACCGTTCTCTGAAACAAGGTGGGAAATCGATGCAATAAGGGTATCCAGGTTTAAAGGGGGGGGGGGGGGATTAATATGAAAACCAGTTATTTCGAATTCTGTTTTTAGTTTATACAACTCCTTTTTATATGCAAAAATATTTTTTCAAATATGAAAACTAGTTACTTCAAATTCTATTTTTAGTTTTAAGCAACTTATTTGTATATGTACCCATTTGAGAGATTTTTTGGTTAGTTGGTCAGAACTCAGAATAGTTAAACACACGGCCGTCATGTTCAATGATATATGTATTCTGAAAACTCTTACTTTACGGGAAATAGAAAATGATGTTGCTAAAGATATTTATTTCATGTAAAAATGAATAAAAATTGAAAACTATTATCGTACAAAAAGCGGCAAATCTGGGCTTGCACCCGGACGGCAAATGCCCTTGGGGCGTCCCTGATAGAAGGAAATACTTTCTTTTTTTAAAGAAAAATCTTTTCGGATGTATAAAAAACTCAAAGGAAGTTATCGATTGTTATTCATAATTACCAAAATAATTAATTATTCGTTCGTTCCAAAAAAATCCAGACAAAAAACAAAAACAAAACAAAAAGGTGGGTTATTTCCTAAGTGATTCAAGCGGAAATATACCGGCGTCCCGTTGGGCCAATCCACCACTGGTTTCTATAATTTCCTGTAAGGGGAGAGGGCATTTTTCTTTGCTTAGAATAGTTGTTTTGTTACGAAACGAAAAGATATGTAAAAATGGCAGGGAATTTTCCCGGAACCCATCTGTTTCCGCGACTGCAAATAAACTTGTCAAAATCCACCACCCCTTCTCCCCCGTCACAAAATTTTGCTTACGCCTTTGTTCATTATAGCTTAAATTGTACAATTGTAAGAAAGTAAGAAGCTGGGATAAATAACTTTTTAAATGTTCTGAATTTCATCTCAGACCTCATTTTTTATGAACGTGTGTATGAATCGTGGCGACATCTACTGGCGTATTTTAGAAATGATTGTAAGGTTTTTAGATATTCTGTGCTTTAATTTTAAGCGATAACGGGAAAAAAATTTAGGGAAAAAAGAAAAAGGTAAATAAGTTTAAAAAATTACAGTCGTGTTAATGCATATTAAAAACAATAAAGCTGTGCGGAAGAGAAAATGTACATTTTTTTACAGACTTACTAGGAGAATTCACGTATAGTGTGCGAATTTAATCGTTTTGAGCAAACACTGTAGGGTTCCAGGCTTGTTTATACATACTGTAGTGTTAAGAAACAAAAAAAAAAAAAGGCTAAACAATATGAAAATTACAGAAAAGATATTCCAATTTATTTATTTTTATCAACAGTGGAAAAACTTTGCTCCCCAAAAAATTAAGTTTTCCACAAAAGCACACCTAAGCGTTTTCTCGTACTTACTAAAAAAAAAGAAAATAATTTTCACGCACAGGAATTCTCGTGTAACAGAATATAAGGTTGTGAACCAGTCTCCGAAAATATTCTGTATCTTCTGTTTTCCATGAAACATATTTTGCGAGTGATTGATTTTGTATTTCATTTCTGGTAGGCATTTCAAATCCCCCACGCCCGTCGTTTCGTGAAAATTATGACTGAAACTTTCAATATGAGTTGCTTCTAGAATATTCAAACAATAAAAATGTTTCTCACGGACCTAAAAGGACGCAGAACATAATCAGGAAGAAAACAGTTCAACAATTGGTGCTTATCTATGAATTAATTTCTTACTACAGTAATTTTTTATTTGGTTACTCAAAAGAAATGTCTTCTATAGCGTTCGCAAAATCCGGCTATTATACGCACATTTCTATTGGAGAGCGCGGAAATCTTCGGGCACCATTGGGTTTAAGTATATCGGCCGGTTAAAAGGTTAAGAAACAATTGTTCTATGCGTTTACCGATATTTCAGGGCATCAGGTTTTATCTAAATTTCTATTTAGTCTCAGTTGTAACAACAGCGTAAAAGATTTTTTTTTATTTTCTGATTGAGGGTTTAACGATCACCATGAGCAACTCGATGAGCTATGAAGCGGTCGCCCGTCCCTAATTTAGAGCCACTGGTTCTAGGGAAGGGAGAGAGAGCCAGGGCTGTGAAAGACAAACACAACATTCATGCCTCGGCAGGATTCGAACCCAGCTCACCTCCGCCGCACGGTCAAAACCCAGCACTTAGACCACCGCACCAGGTTGGCGGCTTTGTTTCTCCGAATAAAAGTCATTAAAATGCTCTACCTTAACTTGCCGTTAAATTAGAACTGTCATTGTTGGCGTTTGTAAAAAAACTTAGCTACTGCATTAGAATACTTTGTTTCAATCAGAGGTAATTAAAGGAACATTCTAATGAAAGAGCAATGTTTTTATAGAACATAATAAAAAAAAACAGGTCCAGGACTTTTCGGCATTCAATTCTTTACACTGGGTGGATTTACTGCAAAAATTTTATTAGGTTACCGCAAATTTTTTTTTACTAAATTAGAACACTACGACATTTCATTAGCAAATTTGTTTCATTTGTATGTTTCTGCAACTTAAAAAATCTTGCTGCTTTTAATTTTTTTTTTTGAAATGCTGTAAATATTTTTGAATTTTGTTGCACACTAAAGTAACGATACTTAATAAAAACTACATTATTCTTTTTTTTTTTATCATTTTACTTACAGGTTGCTGTTGCTCTCAAGATTACGCTTCTTCGGAAGTCTGAAGATGTTTAAGAATTTTGTTATACGTTTGAGGAAAAGGATATGACAAATTGTTACGCCGAAAATATATTAATTTTGATTTAATTAGTAAAGTTATTAGTTTCAGTAAGTAATATGGCATACTGGGTTTTATTAATCACAGAAAAACTCCAAACACGTCTTCAGCTAGCAGTTGAAAATAATGAAACAAACAGCATTCATCCATTTGTAGCATAAACGCAAATTTTCAGGAGCTGCTGCGGGTATTGAGTTCTGCCGATCTACGATTACAACGACAGTTAACCGTATGGAACGAATTAACTCGGGGTTAGCGAAACGGAATGAAATCAGCTCGAACGAAAATATTCGCTGTCTAAGAAGTGGACCAAACGGCATTAGAACAAGTGAACCTGTTCGTCAGAAAGCACTGCTTTTCCCTTAGATTTGTTATTCAAAGTAATCATTTAGAGGAATGATTGACACTAATAATTTCTGACTGATTACCTCTTAACAGAGCTATAGCAATGGTGACAAACCAAAGAAAGGGGAGAGAAGTATATACACATGTGTGTGTATAATGGCGGAAAGTGAAAAAAGAACACCAAGAAGGAGACGTCTGATACCAACGAAAATGTACAGCATAATAACGGAATACAGAGGATAACGTGATCAAAACATTATGGCAAAATACAGCTGTATTTGCTGGTAAACTGAATAAAAACATTTCCATGTAACATGGTTAGTACGAGGTTGAACCGCCATGAACTGCGCCACACTGTGCAATTCTGGCATGGAGTCTGTCGTACAGATGTTGGATGTAAGTTTGGGTTATTGAGTTCCAAGCATCCTCAATTTGGACGCCTAAATCGGGGATGGTCGTGGCTGGCCGTGGAGACCGGGTAAGTCGTTGTCCCATAAAATTCCACACGTGCTCAATGGGGGACAAATCCGGTGAACGTGCAGGCCATTGAAGTTGTCTCACACACTGAAGTGCATGTTGCGTTGCACGTGCCGTGTATGGGCGTGCGTTATCTTGCTGGAAAACACCACGATGGACCGACCTTACAAATGGCACAACAATGGTCTGAATGATGTTGTTGATGTAGGAGGTGCTGTTTAACGTACCCGGTACAAACACTAGTTGTGTACGGGAGTGATAGCTGATCGCTCCCCACACCAGGAGACCAGGTGTAGGCCCTGTGTGTAGCTGGCGGATGCAAGAAGGGTGGAGACGCTCCCCTGTGCGTCTGCGAACACGCATACGGCCATCGGAGGCTCCCAAGCAGAATCTGCTTTCATCGCTGAACACGACAGATCGCCATTGCGTTCTCCAGTGCAGACGTTGGCGACACCACTGCAGCCGTTCCTGACGGTGGGCTGGAGTCAGAGGTACACATGCCTGAGGCACACGTGCACGTAGTCCTGCATCCAGTAGACGGTTGCGGATTGTTCGCACAGTCACCTGTGGTGCACCGGCAGCTCGGATTTGCGTCGCAGTGGATGTTTTGCTTGACAACGCCGCTCTTCTTATGCGTCGATCGGTCCGCTCATCAGTCCGTCTGTGACTCCCGGTTCCACGTCTTCTCTTGTGGAAATGTTCCTCGGATCATCTACGCCGCCACCATCATACAACCACCGATACTTCCCGTCCAATTCGCTCCGCAATACGACGATACGACCACCCGGCCTCGCGGAGTCCGACTAGACGACCTCGCTCAAAGTCGGATAACTGCTGAAATCGTACACGTCTTCCATGTCCAGGCATTGCAGCTTCTTCAGGGTCTTCGCACGTGTCCGTACGCCGACGACTGATTACATTCACTTCGCCGTACTCCTTAAATACCACCGACGATAATTTGCATATTATGCCGTGCTGTGGCATAAGCGCTTACCGGTTGGTCCCGAAATTAACATCACACCTACGTAAACTCGACCCCATTACCATATGTAAATTTCATGATCGTCCGCCAATTCCTTCTTGGTGTTCTTTTTCACTTTCCGCCACTGAAGTTTGATTAACTTGTTACTAACCAGTAGCGTGATGTCCCAGTCAGGGTAACTAGTCCTTCCCCATCATGTGTTGGGTAATGGAACAAAGAATATAGCACTAGAAGGAGAGTTTATCACGAGTGACAGGTTTATGGTCTGTGTTGCTGAGATGAGAGGGTGAAAGGAATTGTTTTGCTATAAGTTTCGTAAAACCCCACCGTTATTTGAACATTTCCGTTGGGGAAAGCAAAAAATTTGGGCACTATTAGGTTCAGGTACAATGGCCGCTTAAAGAGTTAAATTAAAATCAAATCCGACAATTTGTCTCGACAATACAGTGCCGCAATTAGGGATATCATGGTTAGAATTTGGAACATCGCTTTGTTACAGAAATACGAGAATACAGTACAAGAAAAGGGGGGAAAGAGCTAGAAAAGTTTCAGTAAAAATTTTAGAATTTCAATTGATTTTACGAAACAGTTCGAAAAGCAAAAAAAAAAAAAAAAAAAAAAAAAAAAAATTCTAAAATTCTTCGTTCTGCGTTTCGTGTTAACAGAGCTGAAGAACGAAACAGAGTTCATGCCTCGTCGTGGCGTGAATCCAGCATTCCTGGGCGTGAAAGCATTATTGACGAAAGTATTATCTGCACCGTAAAAAAATGCCGTGAATAGTCAGTGTTTCACCCGAATTAAGATGGTTTACAGATTGTAAGCACGCCACATAGCGGTCAACCATAAAATTTAGGTAGATAAACTACATGTTCATGGTGTTTAAACTGTTTGAACTGTTACTGTATTTTAACCTTGAAAATCTGGCAAAGTTCTTTTTAAAATGGTTATATACCTGTTGTTTCACTTGCAATCAGCCGACTGGCAACACCTCTGTGGGCAACGCGTTTTTATTTTCCGATGATTAGATTGTTAATACATATTACCATATGGTACTGTAAAATTACAGTTTATTGACTGGCCACTCAGGTGCCGGTGTATCTACCTCAATTTGACTCTGCAATTTTTTACAGTGTGATACAGTTGTTGTCTAACTAGATTTCTTTCTCATGTATGAAATTCTTAAATACAATGGTGCAAAATTTATTGTTAGCTATAGAGATTAACAGAATAAAAGAAAAGAAAAGAAAACACAAAAGGCGTGAAAATGTACCGATTTTAAGACCTTACATTGGATGTAACGTACCAGGAGAGGAGATGTGACGTACCTGCCAGCAGGACGCACACGACATAAAGGCAGATAGGAATCAGAACAAATGTCCGCGTAGCTCAATTGGTAGAGCAACTTATTCCGGAATGAGTGGACCCTGGTTCGAATCCTGGCGCGGATAAAAATGACGGAGAAATTCACTTCGTTATAATGGCGCCCGAACTATCCGGATGACCCGACCGTTCAAAATCTCGCATTGGTGTGATGTTATTTCCACACCGCGAGATAGGAAAAATATGAGCAGCACTTCGAAAGAAAACAAGAAAAATAAGGGGGAGATGATGTAACGTACCAGGAGAGGAGATGTGACGTACCTGCCAGCAGGACGCACACGACATAAAGGCAGATAGGAATCAGAACAAATGTCCGCGTAGCTTAATTGGTAGAGCAACTTGTTCCGGAATAAGCGTACTCGGGTTCGAACCCCGGCGCGGATAAAAATGACGGAGAAATTTACTTCGTTATATGCTTTCAAAAGGAGCACTGAATAATATGTTCATTTATGAGAGGGGGGATGCCAGTTTCTGACTATTGTTGCTAAAATGAGGTTTGAGCTCAGTGCATCTCGAGACAATCTGCTTCTGTGTTCTGATTTAAGCATCTCCATTCAAGAGAATGTGCACTCACATACAAATATGAATGGGGGTTGAACAAAATAATGTGAACATCATAATTTCAGTGGTAAATGTTATTCATGTAGGCTACACTGTAAAAAAAGACTCCTTTGTGATTATCTTTTGCATATCTTTTTTTTTTACATATGTACACTGAAGAGCAACTGAATTAGAGACACCTGTCTAGTAACGTGTAGCACCACCTTTCGCCCTGATGATGGCGGCGATTCGTCTCGGCATGGGCTCGACAAGACACCGGAAGCGTTGGGAAGCCATACGGATCCACGACCCCTGAACAAGCTCCAACAGTTCACGAAGATTTGATGGAGGGGTCAAAGCCTCGAACATATCTCTCGATGGCATTGAGGTCAAGTCACCTAGCTAACCAAGGAAGCGAGGTCACGTCGGTGGAGTGCTCATCCAACCATTCGGATACAATTAGGGAGCGATGGCACGGTGCATTGTCTTGTTGCAGAACGAGGTCCCCAGTGGGATGTTGAAGACGCACAAATGGGAGTAGATGGTCGTCCAGGATATGCCGGTAACGTTGTCCTGTGAGGGACGATGTCACGCGTACCAGGGGTACCATTTCAGTCCACGTACACAGTCCCCAGACAAGAATGCCACCCCCACAAGCTTGAAGAGTACCCTGCTGACAAGAAGGATCCATCGCTTCATGTAGTTTGCGCCGTACTCGTATCCTGCCATCCGCATGTACCAACGTGAATCTTGACTCATCAGTCCAAGCAACATTTTTCCACATGTCTAGGGTCCAGTGGCGATGTTCCCGCGCCGATGCTAATCTTTGCACCCTGTGATGTGCGGTCAGCAGCGGTACCCTCGTGAGACGATGGCTTCTGTACCCCATAGCGAGGAGATGGTTCTGGATGGTGTGGCTGCTTACACGTTTTTGTGCACCAGCGTTAAATTGCCGAGTGATTTCTTGCACTGTGGCCCGTCTATCCGCTGTTACAATGCGAGCTAGCCTACGATGACCATGCTCATCCACACGCTGTTGTCCACGGCAGTTGGCCCTTGCAGGGATGGTTTTACCGGATTCGGTGTACTCATGGTGCACCCGTGACACAGTGGCTCGTGAAAATCCCAGTGCCTGCACGACGTCCGAGATGGAGTGACCCATTCGTCGGGCCCCGACAATTTGCCCACGATCAAATGCGCTTAGATCCTTCGTCTTACCCATACTGCGTCCTACTCTTACTGATTCCCGTCGCATCACTCCTTATATTGTCGGATCGCTGCATACGTCATGTCGTTTCCGTTTACAGGGCCGCCCACAGCGCCACATTTGCATAACGCCAGCTGTTTTTTTGTTTCTTTTTTGTTTGGAGGTTTAACGACCACCGTGAGCAACTCAATAGGCAATAAGCAGTCGCCCGTCCTAATTTGGGGTCACTGGTTCCAGGGAAGGGAGAGAGCCAGTGCCGTAAGACAAACACAACATCCATGCCTGACCGGGATTCGAACCCGAACCCCTTACGGGCGAATGTTACGAGGCCAGCGCCTTAGACCACTGCACCCCCGGGGCGGCTAACGCCAGCTGTCTCTAATTCAATTGCTCTTCAGTGTATATACGTATATTCTCTCTAGGGCGTATGGCAGTGTAGTACAACTTGTGTACAGCAGTGGTTCATATTCGGTTGGAAAGAAAGTAATGTCCGATGACAAGGTACCCGAAGTTGAAGCCCCGGCCACGGCGCACATTGGTCTCTGAGATTGGGTTGCACATCCTCAGACATCAGCAGGTAGGTAGCTTAAGTCAGTGGCAGTAGCTGTCAGAAGGTGAAGAGTGCAAGCGCCAGCCAACAAGAATGTGTACAATTAGGGCATGCGCCATTGTATGCTGTATGAGTTTCGTCACCGTAGCACTCCCTCAAATGCTGTAAGATACATTGCCAGTGTGTACCCCAATGCCATATCACATCGTCAGTACTATTGTTGGCTCGAATAGTTTCGAGCGAGAAATTTTGACCTGTTAGATCGTCCCAAAGCCGGATGGCCTGCAACAGTGGATATGGACATGACTTCTGTGGAGACTGACCTACGTGTGACCACGCGGGTATTGCCCGAACAGCGGAGAACTACCCTCACGAGCATTACCACGCACCTACGTCAACTTGGAAAGGTACACAAGAGAGGAGTTTGGGTACTCCATAAACTCACAGTTGAGCAGAAAGCAAATCGTATGAGTGCATGCAATTCCCAGCTTGTACATGAACACGTTGAACCGTTCTTGGACTGCATTGTGACAGGTAACGAGGAATGCGTCCCGTCTAATAATTCCAGCGCCTGGAAACAGTGGTTAGACCCAAAACAGAAGCTCATGCTGACCTACAAAACCGGCTTACACCCACGTAAGTTCCTGCTGACCGTTTGGTAGAATATGCGGGGGTGTCGTCTTTTTTGAGCTGCTGCCGGGCAACACCACTATCACCGCTGATGTGTACTGCCGTCAGCTACACGATCTGCATGCATCACTCACGTCGAAACGACCAGCACTTCTGAACTGCTAGAGCGTACTTCTACAGCAGGATGGAGCGAGGCCTCAGTACGAGTGACATGTCGCGACATCAGGGAACTGGACTGGGAGCGGCTGCTGCACCCAGCCTGTTCCCTGGACATTGCCCCAAGCGACTACCACCTTTGCCTGTCATTGCAGTATTTCTTGGTCGGACAGCGGTCCGCCAACCGAGACGATGTCGAACGCGCACTTATTAGGTGTGCTACTTAATTCTCGGCCCCTAAACGCAAGCGATCATAGAACGTCGGCAAATGCAAATAGCTGTGTGCGATAATGGCTGATTGTAGCGCCATCCAACAACTTTCCAGGCAACCGTAACTGCTCACAGCTGTAGTGACAGAAGGGACGAAAGTTGACGGTGAAAGCAATGTCGTTCGAGAATCAACATTTGAGGCACTGCCTCCTGTTCGCGTTTCAGTTGAAAAAAAGTGCCGCAAATGATCTGTGCTGCTTTGTGTAAGGCTGCTGTGTCCTACAGTACGTGTAAGAAGTGGTTCCAGCGGTTTAAGCAGGGAAATTTCGATCTCCGTGATGTAGAACGTCCGGAACAGCCACAGAAAGTTGACGATGAAGAACTGGAACAACCTTTGAACGCGGATCACTGTCGCACACAGTTAGAGCTCGCCCAGAAACTCGGAGTAACACGACAAGCCATTGCAAAGCACCTGCACAAGCTTGGACGGATTCAAAAGGAGGGCCATTGGGTGCCCCACCAACTCACAGCTGCGAACAAGTCTAGGCGCTACGATGTTGCTGTGTCCTTGCTCTACAGATTCAAGAAGAAGGATTTCCTCCACAAGATTTTGACCTGTGATGAGAAGTGGATTTTCTACGATAATCCTAAACGGTGCAAATCGCGGATTTATCCAGGTCAGCCTACCACCAGTACCAAACTGAATATCCATGTCAGGATGTTGTTGCTGTGCATAGGGTGGGATCAGCGCGGTGGTGGGATCAGCGCGGTGGTGGGATCAGCGTGCTCAACCATGAGTTGCTCAAATCTGGCGAAACGGTTAATGCCGATCGTTATTGTCAGCAACTCATTCGTGTGAGTGGCGCAATGGAGGCGAAAAGGCCATACGCCGGCGATGAAAGAAGGTAGGTCCTGTTGCTTCAGAATAACGCGCGTCCTCACACCGCGAAAACGACTTTTAAACACGATCACCGACCTTGGATGCGAAATTTTGCCTCACCCGGAGTATTTTCCAGACTTCGCCTCGTCGGATTATCACCTCTTTCGCTCCCTGGAACATCACCTGAGTGATACGCACTTCACTTCTGTCGAGAAGGTCCACACATTGATGACTTTATCAACTCGAAACAGCTCTCTTTTTTCCGCAGTGGCATTCGATAGCTCCCTGACCGATTGCTAAAATGTATCCAACATGACGGGGATTATTTCCCTGATTAGGTACGTATTCGATTTGCTAAAATTTGCTGTCAACGTGTCGTGCCTGTGGCCGAGAATTAAGTTGCACACTTAATACTTCTTTGCGACCAGGCCGTCACCGTTTTAGAGAAACGGTATCTAACGGCTAAACAGACGATGGCAGTAGGTCATGGCAAACGATGGGGACTACGTTTCGGACTGATTTGTACTTGTACATACGGTAATTAGCACTTTTCTGTTGCCTTGCATTTGAAGACATTACGTTCTTTCCAACCCAATATAAGCGGTC
The DNA here is from genome assembly GCA_039090855.1 of Macrothele yani. Lineage (NCBI taxonomy): Eukaryota > Metazoa > Arthropoda > Arachnida > Araneae > Macrothelidae > Macrothele > Macrothele yani. The sequence goes on along the minus strand of CM076997.1, from coordinate 113,027,416 downwards.
GGTGAAATGGGTGACCCGTCAGACTTCCAAATACGACTAATCGTGGGAGCCCGTTTAGCAGAAGCGTCTGTAATCATAACAACCAAATTGTTTGGTGTTTCAAGAGCAACAGTCTCCACGGTTATGACTGCGTACACAAAGTACGGCTAATCTTCATCGGCGAAGAAGAATAGTGGGTGAAAACCGAGACTGAACGAGAGGGACAGTCGAACACGAACAAGGGTTGTGTTCAAACAATACAGAACTACTTCAGCAAAAGCTATAACAGAACTCAATATCCACCTGCATGGCCCAGTTTCCACAAAAATAGTCCTCAGAGAACTTCACAAAGCTAACATCCATGGAAGAGCTGCAACTGCTAAACCTTGAATCACAGAAACCAACGCTACAATGCAAAAAAGATGGTGTCATGAGCATAAAACCTGGAGCTGATGACTGGATATGAGTGATATGGTCCGATGAGTTCTTGTTTACATTATTCCCAACAACAGGACGGGTTTACGCGTAGAAAACCTACAAAGAAGCGTACGATTCGGAATGTCTGGTTCTAGCTGTCAAACATGGGGGTGGATCTGTGATGATTTGGACCGCCATATACTCTATATTGACAAAAGTCACCGGACACCTAGAAGAGAAACACAACATAGCATTTACTGATATACATTAGTACTGTGTCGGTCCATTTTTAGCCTTAATGCATGCACTGACCCTTCGAGACATGCTTTCGACAAAGTTTCGGAAAACAGCTATAGGTATGCTCTTCCATTCAGTGCATAATGCTGCCACTAACTGTTGGTTAGTAGTAGGCCTTGGTTCGAAACTTCTTATGCGAAGCTCTAATTCATCCCATAAGTGCTCTATGGGATTAAAATCAGGGCTCTGTGCTAGCCAGTCCACACACGATAAGGAATTATCGTCAAACCACGCGGTAACAGTCCTTGTTTCATGGCTCGAGGCATTATCCTGCTGGTACCAACAAGGCTCGGTTCCATAGTATTGCCACAGAGTTGGTAGAGCATAATTGTCTAGAATATTGAGGTAGACGTGCTGGTTAACAGGTTTGCCCACGATAACCAATGGGCCGGGACCATACTACGAAAAATATCCCCACGCGAGTACACTGCCAGCTCCAAACTTGACCGTAGGAGCAGTAAACTGTGGTAAATAGCGTTCCCCCGGCTTCCGCCATACCCACATACGGCCATCAGACTGGTGGATCGTGTATCTGAATTTATCAGTCTATAGGACCCGTTTCCATTGATCTATGGTCCACGATAAATGTTCTTTACACCATGCTAAACGACGAGTAGCACGAGTGGAAATGAAAGGCTTATGAGCAGCCGCACGACCACGGTAACCCATGGAATGAAGCTCTGTACGCATGGTACGTGTACTACCGATGTTTCAGCAAGCTTTACTCACCTGTACATTGAGTCTTGTGCACTACTCCGTCGATGAACTATAGAGACTCTCTTGAGGCTTCGACGTCCTATACCACTGATTTTCTTTGGTCTGCCGGTACGTTTTGCTGCCTCAGGCACGCCATGTGTCTTCCGCTTATTCAGTACATCCAAAACAATTGACTTGGGTATGTTTAAAAGCCTTTCGGTTTCTCTTATGGACCACCCACTAATATAACACATAACAATATTTCCTTTCTCAAAGTCAGTTCTCTGCCGCCGCGACATTTTTACTCAACTTCACAGTGCGATGTGATCGCGGTCAGCTGCAGGCTTGTTTTTATACAGTTTGCAGCTGCACCGCGCATCTAAACAACGAAGCGGATCCGTTCATTTGCTTTTGAAGGGGTGTCCGGTGATTTTTGTCAATATAGTGTAGATTCATTCAGCTGGCTCCATCATTATCTACATCGCCGAGTTACTACTAGCTAGTACCTGATCATTCTAGGTGATCAGCTGCATCTGTCAGTCTAAATGTTGTTTCCCAACAATGTAGCCATTTTTCAAGATGATAATGTGCCAATACACACAGCTAAAACAGTTCAGTCTTGGTTTGAGGAGCACCAAGGTGTACTTCAACATCTACCCTGGCCAGCTCAATCACTTGGCTTAAATATAATCGAGCCTCTGTGGCCAGTTTTGGAGAGCTGAGTGAGAAGCAGATTCTCTCCTCCAACATCTCTGAAACAATTGGCTGATGTTCTGATCAACGAATGGCACAACATTCCATTGGAGACTGTTCAAAAGGTATATGAATTTATTCCAAGAAGCTTGGAAACTGTATTAAAGGTAAGTAGTGGTCCCACACCCCATTAATAAAGACATATCGCCTATTTCTCAGGTGTTCACATTATTTTGTCCAACTCTTGTCTATCTGCTGCCAAACACACATTGAACTTACTTTTAAGGTAGACGTCAAGTTATTTTGCTTCCTATACTTCCAATGGAAAAACTTCTGTACACATTTTCTTCATAATCAATGCGTTCCCAAGGATGAAAACTTGAACATCGATTAAAATAGCTTCATTTTATAACTTGGAATACTTAATATTTTCTAAAACGTAACCATAATTATGCAATCTAACATTTGATTGTCTACTGGCGTCATCAAAGTACAGGCCGTGCCATCTTTTTTCTGGTTCCAACACCACCAAAGGAAAAGTTATCGATTTTTAATATCATCATCATCATCATTGTCAACCATTATCAATCCACTGCTGGACGAAGGTCTCCCCAAGTTTCCTCCACAACGGTCTGTCTTGTGCCAGTCTCCTCCATGTCACTCCCGCATATTTACGAATTTCATCCGCCCATCTCCCATGTGGTCTTTTTCTGGGTCTTTTCCTGTCCCTTGGAATCCAATCTAAAATTTCGGCTGTCCATCTATGGTCTGTCCTTCTGGCAGTATGTCCAGCCCATTGCCATTTCAGGGATTTAACTCTGATCATGATGTCTTCCACTCTCGTCATTTTTCGGATCCACGAGTTCCTCTTCTTATCTCTCCTGGTTATACCAAGCATGCACCTCTCCATGCTGCTTTGAGTTGTCTGCAGCCTTTGAATGTCTCTTTTAGTTAAGGTCCACGTCTCTGCACCATACGTAAGCACTGGAAGGATGTATTGATCAAACACTTTTCTTTTAAGACATAATGGCATATTGCTCTTGAAAATTATGCTGTTTCTTCCAAAAGCTCTCCAGGCAAGTTTTGTACGCCGATTAATTTCTTCATCAATGTGACCCTCACTTGATATCTGCTGTCCAAGATAAACATACGTATCTGTTATCTCCAGTTTTTCTCCATCAATCGATAAATCTTCATTTCTTGTAAAAGCATTGAACATCACTTTTGTCTTCTGAAAGTTCATTTTTAATCCCACTTCTTTACTCTTGTCAGCAAGTTCCTGGATCATACTCTGCAGCTCTGATGGGGTAGTTGCAAAAATGACTACGTCATCAGCAAAACGAAGGTGGGTTAGATAATCTCCATTAATCTTTATCCCCTTGTTTTCCCAGCTCAGTGACTGAAAAACACCCTCCAATGTGGCATTAAAGAGCTTCGGAGATATGGTGTCACCTTGTCTCACTCCCTTTCCAATTTTTATGTGTGTTGTATTTTCAAACAGCCGAATCTTTGCACTTGCATTTTCATAGATGTTATTAATAATATTAATGTATGCATCTTCAATACCGCAGGATTTCAGAGCCGTGGTAACTGCTGATGGTTTCACCGAATCAAAGGCTTTTTCATAATCGATAAAAGCCATGCACAATGGAAGTTCATATTCCCTCGCTCTTTCAATTAGTTCTCTCAGTACGTGGATATGATCTATTGTGCTGTAGTCACTCCTGAATCCAGCTTGTTCTCTCGGTTGAGCCATGTCCAGTGTTACCTTCAAGCGGTGTGAAAGAACTTTAGTGAAGATTTTATAAACCACTGATAGGAGGCTGATAGGTCTGTAGTTCCTGAGATCCTCAATGTCACCTTTTTTATGTAGCAGGATCATTGTAGCATTGTTCCAATCCTCAGGAATCTTCCCTTCATTAAGGCATCGAGTGAAAATTTGGGCGAGTACTGTTTCAATTTCTCCACTTGCTTCTTGTATGATGTCTATAGTAATTCCATCTTCTCCTGGAGCTTTCCCCAGCTTCATGTTCTTGATTGCATGAGCAACTTCTGCTGGGAGGACTGGAAGAACTCTGGTACCTTTCATGATGTCTGGAGTACATGTATCATCCCTTTCATATAATTTGGAGTAGAAATCTTTCACTCTTGTCAAAATTTCGCCTCTATTTCTTGTTATAGAACCATCTTCTTTTCTCAGAGCCATAATCTGTTTTCTTCCCTTACTGAGATGTCCCTTTGCTATCTTAAGGCTTTGGTTGTTTTCAATTGCTATCCTCACTAGCTCACAGTTGAATTTCCTTACATCTTCAGTGATACTTTTTCGTGTTGTCTTGCATAGCTCTATATATTCCACTTTGGAAGTCACATCTTCTTTAGTTGTCCTCATCTCTCTTCTTTTTTGCATCAACATTTTGGTTTTTCCTGATAATTTGTTCCCATGCAACTTGTTCTTAGACCCAGCTAATTTTGTTGCTGTTTCCATTAGAGCTTTGGTTACTTTTCTGTTAACTTCCGAAATATCCACTTCTTCCGATGTTAGGCCTTCTAAAGCAGAGAATCTGTTCTTCAGTTCCAACTTGAAAGTATTATGGTGTTTTTTAAGGTTGGTTATGTCAATACATTTTGTTTGTCTTATGAGCTTGCCACGTTCCAGTTTAGTGTTGAGGTGCATCTTACATCTCACCAATCTATGGTCACTACCTGTGTTGAACTTGTTCAGCACACTGCAGTCTTCGATGACGAATTTTTTGTTACACATAATAAAATCAATTTCACTTGTCGTCCCAATTGGATGTCTCCATGTCCATTTCCTGTGTGGCTTTTTCTTGAAAAAGGAGTTCAAGATGAAAAAACCTTCTGCCTCTGCAAACTCAACGAGAGTATTTCCACGCTGGTTTCTGTTGCCGTGACCGAATTTACCTACTGAAGTTTCATTCTGTTGCCGTTGCCCTATTTTTGCATTGAAATCTCCCATAATTATCTTCAAGTACTGCTTACCTTTATTATTTAGATCACGAATTTCCTCATAAAATTCTTCAATTTCTTCTTCAGGATGACTTGTGGTGGGTGCATAAGTTTGAATAATCTGAGCCTGGTATCTTCTCGATAGTTGGATAACGACTCGTGCAGCTCTGTCAGAGGAACTTTCAACTTCTACCACTTTATCCTTCAGTTTCTTGTTTATTATAAATCCAACACCACTAGTTCTGCCAGTATCTGTCCCACGATAATAGAAGAGATGTCCACTTTTCAGTTCAATGAGATGTTCTCCTTTTCTCCTTACCTCACTTAGCCCGACGATGTCCCACTTGATCCTTTGTAGTTCCTCTTCCAATTCAAGAAGCCTTGAATCAGAAGATAGGGAGCGTCCGTTATAGGTAGCCAAGGTCAGCATCAAATGGCGCCTAGTCCGGTCCTCCGGGGATTCTTAGCACCCTCTGCCTTCATGTCGCACTGGCCGCTGCCTTGGCCAGGTACATTCCAGCTGCCGGAGACTGATGGCCAAGATTTAAGTTGTAGAGTCATTTTGGAGGTGTTTGGCCATAACTCACCACGCTGGCCAAGCGGGTTGGTGAGTGTGGGATAGCATTTCCTCTGATCCCGATGGTATAGTTATACCGCTATGGGCGGTCGTCAGAGCCCCTTTAGTGGGAACAGGATGCACCACGAGAAGGCGGGGTTGACATTTGTCAAGGAGAGGCTGTGATGTTACGCATCACCTGACCTTACATATAGTTATGTTTATAGTTATGTTTTAGAAAATATTAAGTATTCCAAGTTATAATATGAAGTTATTTTAATTGGTGTTCAAATTTTCATCCTTAGGAACACACTAATTGTGAAGGAAATGTGTACAAATTTTTTTCCATTGGAAGTATAGGAAGCAAAATTACTTGACGTCCACCTTAAAGCAAAATCATGAAAATTAGGATACCTTTTGATATAGTTTCCAAAACTCCTGAATCTGAAGATAGTTTTGGATAAAAGAAAGAATTCTCTCTGGTGCTCGTACAATTTGGTCAGCGTCGCAGGGTTTTGCTTTTGAATTTTGACTCCAGGGGATTGACAAAGAGCTGGAATTTTATGTAATTTATGACTACAAAATTTATGATGTTGAGATAGAATAAAAATAGCAAAGTTTATTCACAATTAAATGTTTACTTAACATTGACTAGTTTCTCAGAGCGTTCGGCTTGGCATCATCCCATTCGTCCTGAAGATGCGGAGCCAAAGGATCTGCGAAACTAGTTGATGCTAAATAGAGATTTAATTGTGAATAAACGTTGCTATTTTTATTCTAAGGAGCTGGAATGTTGATTTCAAGCTGATGTTACGGGGTTATGATTAATTTGCAGAATATTGCGTGTTTTTTTTTTTTGAAGATAATAAAATAGTAACAGGTAATCATTTTTGCGATACTTTTGTATCTCTAAAAAACCTTATTCTTTTTTTTACTTAATCGCAGAAAAGGTTGTCCGTCAGCTCTGTAATCTTTCCTCGCTGTTCCCCTGAAATTCAAATTTCCTTCCCAAAAACCGTGCTTCGGTCATTTCTTCCATTTCCTTCCGGCCCTCGCGGAGAAAAAACTCCATTCCCCGGTCAGCTTGAGACATGCTCCCCAACAACTGAGGCATTTCCACCTCTCCACGTTGCGACTGTCCGGTTTCAAATCCTAGAAGTCATTCCCCTAGCCTCTTCCTTTATTCCCACTCGAACTCACCCCATTGCCGCCACAAAACCTCATGGGAAAAACACCACGCCGCCATCGGCTAATACAAAGCACTAAGGTAAAAATTAAGAGGACTTGCGCTTTCCTTCGGCTGCTTTGAAACTAAAAAAGGCGAAGCATCAAACGAGCACGACAAAACTAATCCGTTTTACAAAATACAAAGTTGCAGACTCTAAAATGAGACAAACTGGCGTCTCTAAATGAACCGTGTCTCCTATGTTTCATAGAAGAGTGACATAGCGAAATTTCTCTCACGCTTCGTGGAAACAAAGGAAAAGGAGCACAAAGCGAAATAAAAGTTGCGAAATGAGATTTAATATCTTTGCCTAAAATCTAGAATTAAATCTCCGTAACACTGAAAAAAATCCCAAAAGCTGAATTTATATTCTTTTTCGGTCTCATTATGCGTATTTTATGAGTTTTGTGAAGTCATCATTTTCTTCTTCTTTCTTTACTACTGTGCTGGCTTTGAAGCGTTTAAGGTCTTTTTTTTTTTTTTTTTTTTGATAGATCATCTTTATCACCGATCAGAAAAATGCGGTCGCGGTTCACGAGTTGGACCACTTTGATCTAATACATTGAGACACGAGAATAAACAAGTTAGTAAAATCATGCAATGCATTGATTATGATACGCTTTCCAACATACCAGAAATCAATACTTAAGTTATTACTCAAGTTATGAGGATAATGACTGTAGAATAAATCTCGCTCCTATGACCTGACCTTTGACCCCATTTTGATAATATTGGTTGGTTGGTTGGTTGGTTGGTTAGTGGATTTTAGTGGCGCAAGGGCCAGGTTTGGCCAAAGAGCGCCAGAGAAAGAACTATCAGCCACAGATTTTTAAAAGCGTGGAAAATGATTAAGAGCAGACAGGCTTGGTAAAAGTTGAAAAAGAGTATGATGAAAGCTGTGAAGACAAGGTAGTTAATTAGGTTTATATAAAAATTTATTAATTTACTATTATAATTATAATTTTTTTTTTTAAACACAACTACACAAAGGATGAGTCACTCTCCTCCCCCCACACTCCTCTGCAATGCTGGCAGAGGGCGGGGACGAACTGTCACTCTCCTCCCCCCATGTTCCTCTGCAATGTTGTTTGAGGCTGGGGACGAACTGTCACTCTCCTCCCCCTATGTTCCTCTATAATGTTGGTTGAGGGTGGGGACCTCGCTGAGGCCGAGACAGTGGGATGGACACTGCACACCTTTGCGGATTGAGGACCGGGTCTTCCGCACGTGCAGGCTTTCAGCTGGAAACTGGAAGAGACGGTCGGATGCAAAAGAGAAGGCCCAGAATCAGGTATTCGAAAAATCTCGAGCTCGGGGAAAAACACCTGTGTCGCTTGGTCAGCTGTAGATCGCTTGCAAGGGCGGCGAGAACTACAGGGCGCGGAACAAAGGGCTGCACGGGTTGTGGCAGAGACTGAACTACTGCGGCAAAAGTACGCTGTCGGTTGGTGGGTATACCCAACTTGGCCTTGGCAGCAGGGTACGAGAGGCCCTCCAGGGTCTTGAGGCGCTGGATTGCCATCTCGTCCTTCCATTTCATACAGTTGCGGGAGTAAGCTGCATGGGCCTCACCGCAGTTAACACAGCAGGCCGCAGAAGTGCAACCATCCCCGTCATGTTCACTGGAGCCACAATTTGCGCAACGAGCGGAACTCTTACAGAAACGTTGGGAATGCCCGTACCTCTGGCACCTGAAACAGCGCAGAGGACTGGGAATGTACGGGCGAACTCCACAGACCAAGTAGCCAGCCTTGATTTCGGTCGGAACTTTCGGGGAGTTAAAAGTCAAGATTACATTTTTAGACTTAATCAAGGAACCATCGCGCCGGAACATCATACGACGAGCAGCAATAACACCTTGATCTGCAAGTTCAGTCACCAATTCGTCTTCACTGCATGGCAAGAGATCAAACTCTGAAATAACACCCCGAGAGGTGTTAAGAAACGGGTGAGGTGTCACTTTTACAGGAATGCCTTGAAGACTAGTGAGGTGCAGAAAAGTGTTACTCTGAGAAACACTGCAAGTTTGGACAAGCAGGTCCCCAGAGCGAAGCTTCCTCACAGACTTCAAGGGGCCAACTGCAGCGTCCAAAGCTTTAGAAATGAAGAATGGAGATCTGGTGGACAGTCTCTCATTCGGATCGATGGATTCTACAACTAAGTGTGTAGCATGCGTATTCACAACAATCGAGGGGAGACGACGCTTCGGAGCGACTGGTACAGCTGCCGATGAAGAGGTTCCACATTCTTGGTCCAGATCATGGTCTAAAGATCGTTTAAGGGTATGAGACTTGGTAGGTTGAGAAGACGAAGGAGAGTCGTTGTCAACGATCATTTGCTCAGGTGACTTGAATTTGGAGCGTTTGTTTTTGGGTTTACCCATGGAAAAAAGGAGAAGGATTCGTCTGCAGACTACTCCACCCACCACCGAGCCCTACAAGGGAGAACTGGAGGTCTGCAAGCCAAGAAAATGACGCTGGACACAGTTCTGGAGCTTATACGTTGCAGATATAGTCCGTTGGCTGTGATCACACGCACTCGGCGGACACTTCGGCCTCCGGGTACCGTCATGCCAACGCCTTTGGCATGATCCCACAGCCCCCGGGCTCACCCTGCCGTGCTATACGACAAAAAAGCCGCTAAAGCCCTGCACACAACTTGGTACAAGACTTCTGACTAGAGGTGGGTTAGTCTCTAGCCTCCCGTTTACAGCGAAGCCGGGGTCGAAGAGGAGTGTTGGCACACAGGAGGCACTTATCCGGTCTCCTGCGACCTCAGCCGCCAGACATCCCATTTCCGCCTCGCGGGTCTCCGCACGCGGCAAACATGCAGGTAGGTCTAGCACCCAAACCAGTTAAAAGGAGAAAAAGAAATCCAAAGAAGACAAATCCTGGAAGGGAACCTAAACGGAATCTCAGCAACCTACGAACTGAGCGGTTAATATAAAACAGTTAGTGGTGGAGGGTAACAAAACCACAAGACCGGGGTGTTAGTACATAACGTGGTAGCGATTAGGTAAAGTATACAACACGGGCAACTAGCCAGTGGAGAAAATAAATAAAAACGAAAAAGCGAGACACAAGACCAGCTCGGGATCGTGGGGCCGCGACTCCCCAACAGCTGGATGAACAGCCGTCCCTGCAAACACCAACAGCACCAAAACAAAAAACAGGCGGTGGCATGACAACAGATGTTGACCAGTCACAAGGTCAGCTCGGGCCGTGGGGGCGCCGCTCCCCAAATAACTGGAAAACCAGTTATCCCCGTGCGGGGTTGATAATATTCAACAGAACCGGTAAAGTATACTTCCGGAACAACATGATAAAGTTTCGTTTCAATCGAAGTATTTTTACGTAAGTTATAACGCATAAGGGTGATGGAATGGATCCCGCTCCTACGTCCTGACCTTTGACCCCATTTCGCCCATTTTCAATAGGGATCGTCCCCAGTGATCCCGTACCGCATACTAAAATTTCATCGAAATCGAACCATTTTTACGCGAGTTATTGTGCGGAAGGACGAACAGACGGACAAAACTGGAGCATATACGCTTTTTCAACTACCGGTTGGAAAGCGTAAAAAACGAAAGTTGGGGGAAAAGGGCTATATGATAGTTTTCTGCGTACGTTATTACCTTTCTTTACGCAGTACAGCTATGGTAGAATGAAACCTCTTACATGTCATTCAGACAAGATTTAATTTAAAAACATCGAATAGATTTTGAACAGCAGCACTGAGAATACTTCAGTAAGCTTTTCAACTTTTTATTTGAAATATACCGCTTTGTACAAATAAACGTACTTGGTAAAGAATTTTTTCGACGAAACCATTTACAGTGAACCAATTTTCAATGCCATGTGGCGTCAAACAGCTCCAGCGGCTTTAAATACTTTTCGTTTTCACATGAAAGCAATCTTTAACACATGCATTCGACAGTGTATGTTGTTACGGTGATTTAATACTAGAATTTTAGGCATAGATATTAAATATCATTACGCAACTTTTGTTTCGCTTTTGTGCTCCATTTCTTTGTTTCCACGAAGCGTGAGAGAAATTTTGCTGCGTCACTCCTCTATCAAACATCGGTTATTTAGAGACGCCAGTTTGCCTCATTTTAGAGTCTGCGCCTTTGAATTTTGTACATGGATTAGTATTGTCGTGTTCATTTGATCCTTTGCCTTCTTTAATTTTAAAGCAGCCGACTGAAACGTAAGCCCTCTTAATTTCTACCTTGATGCTTTGTATAAGCCGAAGCCGGCGTTTTTGTGGAAGTAAAGGGGTGAGTTTGCGTGAAATCAAAGGGGGAATAAAGCAATCGACTCTGGGAATTGAAAGCGAGCGGTCGCAGGAGGACGAGGGCAGGGAAGGCCTGAGTTGTTGGGGAAGCAGGTCTTACGCTTACCGGGGGAATGGAGGTACACTCCGCAGCACGAAAAAATGACCGAAGAGAGATTTATAGAAGGAAATGTGGGTTTTGTGAGGAGCGGGAATGAATGATAGAAAAAGCTGAGCACAACCTTCTGCACTTAAGTAAAAAGAAAAAGAGTAAAGTTCTTTATGAGAGATTTAAAAGGATTGCAAAAAATTATTACTTTTAGCTATTTTATTTTCTTCAACCACGCAAAACTTTGCAAGTTAACATAACCACATAACAATGAACTGCATTTCATATATTCTTAATTTATGAGTCCGAATAAAGATTTACATGAAGTATTTTCAAATTAAAATCACAGACAAGACATTTAAATAAATAAATAAAACGTCATTACAGTTAGCAAATTTATTTCACGCATCACAGGCGCAATACATTGCGATGGTCTGCATTAGAGATGAGCTCGGGCTCGGAATTACACGTCTTGAATTTCATTACTGTAATTAATTCAACACGTGTAATTCCGAGCCCGGTTGAATTACACGTGTTGAATTTCATTGTGGATTTGTTACCATGGTGGAAGGATTTTCAATTTCCTAAGCTAGCTGCCATTGCAAGCCAAATTTTGCTTAGCAAGATTTGCATTATGCATTGTCCAAAGCTATGGCCCTTACTTGGATTAGTTTAAGGAGGTCTGGTATCGAAAAACTGGAAAAAAATCGCATTCCCATTTTTTGTATTTTATTAAAAATCAAGAATCTTATCTTTAAAATGATGTATTAATTTCCAAAATTGTGCAGTTAAAAGTATCGTTATGTTTTGTTTTTTTAAATTTCCTCACTCCCGCGATTTTTGGTGTGACGTTGGTTTTTAGTGCAACAGGTCGAGTTTTAGAGAAAAGAAGATCAAGTTGAAGCGCTGAGGCATTAGATGCAATTCTTTCTCTCTCTTTTTTCACGATGAATTTGATCTGAAAACTGCACACACATATGATAATATTGTGATTATTATACTATTAAGCGCAAAGCTTTGTTAATTTTACAAAATGCAGAATAATCTGGTCTGGAATGCTTTTACGTTCTTTTTGTTTTAATTTTGGAAATTTTCCTACATGCTTTTTTTTTTTTTTATTCTACTGTATCACTCTAACCTACCTTTACCAATTAGCATATATGTAAATTATATTGCAAAGATTAGTTTTCTAGAGTCAAAATTTCAAACACTTGTAACTGTCTGTACGGCGTTGTACGTTTTATATGGCAATTTATTCAAAATAAAAGTAAATTTAGAAATAAAAAGAAATAACGAATGGAGTTTTTTGTTTCTAAACGATTTTCCTTTCTTCAGCTTTTTACCAAAATTACTGATTCCCCTGATACAGTCGAAGGGCACGTTGATTATTTATTTATTTTCAATTCCTTATTTTTGAACATTTGGCTTTATGCTTAGTGTTTCTAAAAACATATTAATATTGTGAAGTGGATTAACTGAACTAAACTTTTTAAACTAATGATTTTTAAACTATTCCTTGCTTGGACCATATCTTTGGCCAGTGTATAATGCATAAATGCAAGCCTTGATGAGCAAAATTTTCCAAGAATTCGGGCCCGGGCTCAGCAAACACATGTAATCAAAGAAAGCGGGCCGGACCCGGGCTCAGCAAACACATGTAATCAAAGAAAGCGGGCCGGACCCGGGCTCAGCAAACACATGTAATCAAAGAAAGCGGGCCGGACCCGGGCTCTTAAAATTGAGCCCGAACTCATCTCTAGTCTGCATCTCGTAAATCATCAAAGGCAACAAACTGGATTACGTACGAAAAACATACTGCAAAAACAAACAGTTCTATTTCTTTCTCTTCTAAAATTTCACCTTTCTCCACTGCTTCTTTCAACTTTATCTCGTTCTTCGCTTTTTCCTTTCACATTTTCGATCACTGCTTTATCTTGCCAGAGGTGTAGGTACCATATGGTGAGTTGGTGCAGTTGAATTAGGGCCCAGCTGCCTGAGGGCACAACGTCGCTAACGATACGCTACAGAAAGTATAAAAGGTAGCAATGAAATATTGATGAAAACACGAATTAATAACCTTACCATTTCTGTCTGCTTGCAGAAAGACTTTTGTATGACATTCTCAAATATGAAACACAAAAGTCATCAGACAATAAGCCAATGGAAGATAATGGTAATATAATGATCATGTATTATTACGTTTATTGAACACTCACCGATCATCAGGTTGAATCAGTTATTTTTATTATTACGAAAATAACTTTGAAAATGTATGTTTTGACGTAGGACTACGTCCAACTCCGCTGATAGTATGGGGCGACTTACGGCCAACCGCCTGTGACAAATATAAGTCCCAATTGAAATCATTACAGAGTTAAAAAAAGTGCCGCACACTAATCGCCTTAGCATATCCGTAAACAGCATGGAGTCCAATTCGCGTACTGCGCAATACATCGTGCACGGGCGATTATGCAATATTTCTCTGCGTGTGTCGTCGCGTTTGACTCCGTCTAACTCGGCAACCGTGAGCGCAACACGACTGTGTGTGGTATCGTTTTTAAAGCTCTCGACGAGATCTATTCAAATACACGAAGAACATTTCGCACTGGTTTGAACTGAACATTTTAAAAATTGTTGTCTTTTGAACCGGTGAACACTTTTGACAATATCGTGGTTTATCTGTACAATCGTGAGCACAAAACGACTCTACGGGATATCGTTTTATAGCTCTCGACGAGACCTATTCAAATATATAAAGAACATATCGCAGTGGTTTATACTAATATTTTTAAAAATTGTTTTCGTGTGAACGGGTTAACATTTCGACAATGCCGCGGAATTCGCAGAATGAACACAAGCAAAAGTGGAGAAGATCAAAACGAGACACAAGAGCAAGTATGAGAAATGCAAGATGCCCAAGAAGACAGAGTACCACATTAAGTAATTCGTGTATCGATCTGCTTCGTGTTCGCAATGTATCCAGCTTTGCTTGTAAAAATTACGTAAGCTACTTTTCACATCATAGACCTGTGTTGGCTTTAACAAATTAAACAAACGCTTTGAAACCCTACTCGACTCTAGCTCATTTTAACTCTCCGATCTGCAAGTCGTAGTCTAAGCTCCAAACTGACGGCTACATGAGAACTGAGTATACCTGTATTTTTTTTCTGCCCTCTCCTTCCCTCGTTTCGCGTACCTCCTGTGTCGTCTGCTGTTGCAGCTGAACGTTCTTAAACTAGAACTCATCAAAACGTATTTAAGAAGTACAATGGCGGAAGAACTGTTTAGTGTGCTATCTTTATTGAACGAACGTGCACGGAAATTAGACGTTTCTCAGATGATCGACGTCTTTGCACAACAGAAAACAAGGAAGGCGTCCTTCCTTTAGTGTTTGATTCGAATACCGGTGTGAGTAGACAACTTTATATGCTACATTCTGTACTTCCGATTGCATAATGATCTACCGGTATAGTACAGTGCTGAAAATTTTGTGATAGGTTGTACCAAAAAGTGGTGCCACACCAGCTGCACCACTTTCTGAGAAAATATACGCCATTGTGTGGTGCAAACAAAATCCCAAAACATGCTGCAACTTTGCCCCAGGTTATGGTACAAGATTGTACCATATTATAGTGCAAGAGTTCACCATGTTATTGGGTTTTATTTTCACTACACAATGGCGTATATTTTCTCAGAAAGTGGTGCAGCTAGTATAACCACTTTTTGGTGCGATCTATCACAAAATGTTTAACAGTATATGAAGAAATGCCGTAAAATAAAATTCGTGACAACTCGTCTAACCACACCTGACATAACTGTACGGTATTTCTGCCGAACAGCGGGCCCGACTGTATGATTCTGCACCAGGGCCCCTATGTTGCTAACTACATTACTGGCTTTGCCAAACTATCTTCTTCTTTCTGATATACCACATCTTTTTCTTTGGTTTCTCCTTTCAAAACTTTCTGCCTCTACTCTGAGCCTCTCCTGCCTTTCTTGGTCTTACGTGGATACAAACCCTTTTCTAGTCGGTTCGAATTTCCTCTCCCCAAATTTGTCTGCCTCTACTCAAAGTCTCTTCAGCCTTTTTTGGTCTTATGTGGATATAAACCGTTTTCCAGTCGGTACGACTTTCCTCTCCTTAAATTTGTCTGCCGGTACTCTGAGTCTCTTCTGCCTTTTTTGGTCTTATGTGGATACAAACCCTTTTCCAGTCTGTCCGATTTTTCCCTCCCCCAATTTGTTTTTACTCTACCCTGAGCCTCTCCTGCCTTTCTTGGTCTTATGTGAATGTGAATACAAACATTTTCGTTTCAGCACTCCAACACTTGATTCAGTATTCCAATGCATCCTATCAGTGATCCATTGGGTTGATGTCCGAGCTTTAAGCCGACCAGTCCAGCATTTCAAAGTTGTTCTCTGTAAGCCAGTCTTGTACACATTTTTCAGTGTAGCATGGAGTACACTCATGTTGAAATAAGAACGGTCCTCAACGAAATACTTCTGCAGCGTAGGGAGCGAGCGCGGACTTGCTTAGAACATCGAAGTAGGGTTTGAATTCATGATTACGGGTGTAACAAGCAGTGGACCAAGTCCCATCCAGCTAAAGCAGTCATATACCAACACAGAGCCGCCATTAAATTTTACAGTTTGCCATCTTGAGAAAACCATTCTTCCGTAAATCACCTGATCCAAACTCATCCATCAGAACGAAATCCTGTGAAGGGTGCTTCATCGCTCTTTAAAAGCCTCGTTCAGTTCTCTGCAATCCAGGAACGGCTGGCAAAACTGAGTGCAATTGAGCATGTACAGAAGTGATGTTTGGCTTATGCGGAATTACTCTACCATGGGAATCTTACTTCTAGTGATGAAAAATGTCTTCTCATCATTTGCAAGCTAGGAAAAGTGTACAAAATCTGGTGCAGACGTTGTCCGTAATAGAGTTTTTGCGGTCAGGATCCTGAGCTCGAGCGGCCTCCTGTGCCATTTTTCTTTCTTTTTTTTTTTTCTTCTTTTCAGTGTTACTGTACAGCTATTGGCCTTCAATTTTTGAATAACATCAGGCATAAAAGATTTCGGTACATTCAGACAGTTTGCAGTGTTATATATAGAATGGTTATTTCATTCCACTTGAAAGTCTGCAAGTTCCGTTGTACATATTGCCTTCCTGTTCATAGTTGCTTCTCCAGCAGATCCACGCTCTTAAAGCAGAATTCTCACAAGCACAACGCTAGTCCACGTAAACGTGTGAATTCAGAATTTGCATAATCAAGCAGGCAACATAATACAATTCACCCTGATTTTGCTTTCTACTCACATATTTCAGGCCTGAGAATACCACCGGAAGTACCATTTTGGAAACACCCAGATAAGGTTTTTACGGCATCGTCGTGAGCTACAGACTAAGTAGGCGTAGTTTTTCGAGGAACTATGTCTTTCAATTAATAGACCCTCAGGGTATGGGGTGTGAAAGGACTTTTTTAAACGACTGAAAGGAACATATACGAGCACATATCATGTGCTTTATAAAGTTCTGAATCCAGTACTGTACAGATTGATAGTGCTCAACTTTTAAGCATGATGCAATATCGCATGGATGTTGAGAGTGACAATATTCCGTAGCTCTAAGCACCATCCAATGTAAAAGGAGAATGAGGGTGTTCAAAAGTTCTAAGTGTGATGAAATACAGAATGGATGTCGACAGTGGAATATTGTCAAGAAAGTACGAAAGTTCTAATCATGATGCAATACAGAATGGATGTCAAGAATGACAGTCTTCAAAAGTTTTAAGCATGATGCGATACAGCTTGGATGTTGAGAGAGACAGTCTTCAAAAATTCTAAGCATGGTGCAATACAGAATGGATGTCGAGAGTGATGGTCTTCAAAACGTCTAAGACGTGATGAAATATATGTTGAGAGTGAGAGTCTTCAAAAGTTCCAGTCATGATACAACATATGTCGAGAGTGAACGTCTTCTAAAGTTCTAAGCATAATGCAACACAGCGTGCATGTTGAGAGAAACAGTCCTTAAAAGTTCTAAGCAGAATGCGTTACAGCATGTATGTTGAGAGTGTCAATGGTTTTCAGTAGCTCATTATTCTTTGGCGACACAATGACGAGGAGGCTGGATAGGAGTTGTTGATGTTCAGTGTGCTTATAAGTAACGGCGGGGAAAATTAGTATTGTGAAGCACCGGACAGCGCCATAATTTATAATTAAAGAAATTGCGATGACTAATATCTATGGGTAAAAAGACCGTATGGAGATTATTCATCATCCTATGTTATTATGGAGTTTTTGTCACTTTTGAAACAGGGAAACACTTTGCCAGATAATGAAGACCTTTGGTAAATGCCACAGGTACTTATGGGACATTATAAAGACATGTATTGCCAAGAAGAGTTGGGAAACAATTGTTCCTAGTGCACTGAAGTTATTCCGTGAACTGCTTTGAAAGGCGATGTCATAATTTTGTTAGAATACGTATGTGTTTGCTAAGTGGTTACATATAATCATGGATTTCGTAATAAACCTCCAAATATAAAACAAAATAAAAGAAACCATGCTACGATGCCTGTTTGTACAGTACATAGTTTTCTTTAATTTGCCTATCATGTTTCCAATGTTGAAAGAGTTAGAAACCAACAACTTCTGGTTCATTCATGTAGAATCGACCCTGGCATTTCAGCCTGGCCGACATGATATTAGATGTTGCCACGAGTGGTCAAATGCACGGGTTTCTGATTAACAATCCGAGCTGGACCCGGGTATGATTCCCGAATTAATTCATGGGAGTGGGTTTGCTCTACGCTACTGTTCCCGTACCTTTCTTTGAATTAGTTTCCCTAAATTAGGGAAAGGGGACTCCTTGCAGCTTTAGATTGCTCATTGGGGAATTCAATCCCTCTACAAAGTTTTAGTGAGCAGACGCTCTGATATAAGTGGTCTTCGTAATAAAAACATCTCGTGCGATGTGAAAAACTTTTCCCTGGTCTGATACCTTGAGACCATCCACACTGTGTATAATTTCGTTGTTCCTCTGACGTGGACGATGACTAGAGGTACACCATACGTGTTTTGTGCGTAACAAATAAAAGATTGCCACCAGTTCTTAGAAACACTAAAAAGACTCACCCCCCAAAAAAAAAATCCTCTGCCCAGAATGTTCAAAATTACGATAAATAAAAAATATTGTAGGCCTTGTTGATTTTTATTTACTTTCGTAACATTTTTAGCATATTTTGGAAGTCAAATAGAAAGTAATTTTAACTTAAAATGGGAAAATTTCACACATTCTTTCACTTAATCTGAACATTATACTTTATGGATACTCTTGATTTTGGCACAGTTATTTTTTTTAATTCCATAAGTTTCTCTGCCGCAAAAATTTTCATAAAAGTTTCCACTTTCCGTCGTTTTTTCTGTGAGTTTTTTTTTACACCGTGACAGTGACAGGAGAAACTTCATGTTTAGAATTCCGTAGCCACGAGTGCACTGTTGTGATCTGTCAGAAAAAGTCGCTTAAAACTTACGAATACTTCTCGTACGTACGACCTAAAATATTCATAATTGGGCCACAAGACAAATCAAAATTTCAGACAGAATTTTTATTTATCCTCTTATTATTACTAAACGAAAATAAAATACCTTCTGAAGATGACAATCCGATTTTTGGCGTAAATGTGACAAGGATGGTAAGTCAGATAATATCTGAAAACTTTCATCTGTCCTGGGGCGGGACTCGAACCAGCGTCTGCCAGAAAGCACCCGGGTATGCTAACCACTACACCACCCAGAACGGCCAAGTTTCAAGTTTCCGATCAATTTGAATATAACCATCACAGGATTCGCTGGTCGAAGCAACCGGCATTCATGTTTAGCGAATCTGGAGGTTAAGAATCTTATCCCGTGCTTGCCCGGAGAAGCAGATAAATCAAGGAAGAAATACGGGATTACGCCATATAATACAAATTTTGAAGATGACAAACCGGTTTTTAGCGTAAGTGTGACAAGGATGGTAAGTCAGATAATATCTGAAAACTTGAAAATTTTCATCTGTCCTGGTGCGGGAGACGCGGTTTCGAGTCCCGCTCCACTTAAAGGAGGCTCAGTTATAACTCTTGTTCGTAGAAGTTGCAACCTGTAAGATTTGTAAAGTATGCTTTAATAAAACTTTCCTTTTTAGTCCAAGTCTCTATGAAAACTTGGTTCATTTTCCTTTAAACATTTTCCACACTTAACGTTTGCATTTTTCTCTCGCCCTAATGTTTTGGGCAACGAGTATTGAGGTCAGAGGAAGTGTGACGTGCGCAAGAAACTAAGTTAAGAACGGTATTTTACGATGTTTGGTGTGCGGGTTGTCTTTGTTTAGGCTGTCTTTCTTAGAGCTGTCTTCCGTTAATCAGACTTATGTTAAGTTGAATTGTGTTAAAATATATTTCATGAAAGAGTTTCGTTAAGGTAGTTTTGTGTTCACTAAGACACGTTAAATTAAAATTTAAATCAAGTTCTTGTTAATATTGATAATGGTTGACAATGATGATGATGATGATGACTACTGATTAGCTGATTCAAATAAAGGGTTAAATGATTGAAAGTAACTATTGATGTCTACTTGAAGTGCAGTTTTAATGCTTAATTAAGGACATTGAAGTTAACCCTGCCCTGGGTTCCTACTAATACACATCAGCTACGATATTTAAAAACAAGCTTCACGTAAGATGGTGTTCTAAATTAAACCGACTTTTCACATATATCCATGTACTTAAAACCTAAGAACATTACTGTTTCCAAGTTAACAATGCACTTGTAATTGCTATTAAGAACAATATTAAGCATAGAATATATTGTGGCAACGTGTGGAAGCAGCCTGGACCGACATACTCCAAGCCCACATCCAAAGCCTCTTTCGTTCGATGCCGCGGCGTGTAGCGGCCGTTATTGCCAGCCATGGGGGCCACACGAACTATTGATGTCTGCGTGTTCCGCAAGTCGCACGGGCCTGTAAGCTCAATCGTTTCATCTTTGTATCTGTTGTTATGTGTCCAATAAATCTGGCTTTGGTATCTCGTGTCCTTCTTGGTGTTGCATTTTGGGTGGCCAGCAGTGTAGATGATGTAGCAAAAAGTTTACTACATATCTTTCACAGTTCTCCATTTTCTCTGAATTTAGGAAATTTGAAACGAGCAAATATAAGTGAATATTTTACTCAGCAGTAATGCCAAATCAACTAGCGGACAAACTGATTTGAAAAGATCGACACTTATAAGTAAAGAATGCGTAATACGGTGATTGAATATTAGAGAAAATCGCTTTCGGATATACGAGGATTGTACGGAAAGTAATGAAAAGATAGGCATAATTTTTTTATTAACTGATAGAGGTTATTCAAATTGCACATGTTGGTAGAGTAACTCTTCCTCTACAGTAACCCTTCTTCTTCATTGCAGGCATATAATGGATTAAAAGCAGAAGCAAAGTGCTGTCGTTGAGTTCTTGACGAAGGAAGGGTGCAGGCTGTCCGACTCCCTCGGAAGGGTAAATAAGGTTTATGGAGATGACACCATTGACAAGAGCAATGTGCACAGATGGATGAAGAAGTTCAAAGAAGGGGAAACCAGCATTAAAGACAAACCACGCAGTGAGAGATCATCATCTGCGACCACTGACTCGAATCGTCACCGAGTGGATGAATTGATTCATGCGGACAGACGAGTCACAATCTGTGAGCTTGTTGCACAACTGGACTATGATCACAATGCCTTACAGAAGATGGTGGAAGACTTAGGGCACCGGAAAGTGTGTACAAAGTGGGTACCTCGGCAGTTGACACCCGATTTGAAGAATATAAGGGTGGAAGTCTGCTCTAATTAGCTGAAAGCGTTTGAAGCCAATGAACACACGTTTTTTTTTTTTTTTTTTTTCGATCTGGTGACAAGAGATGAAATGTGGGCGTATCTTTACGATCCGGAAACGAAGAATCAATCCATGGAATGGATTGATTCTTCGTTTCCATTGACAAGAGCAATGTGCACAGATGGATGAAGAAGTTCAAAGAAGGGGAAACCAGCATTAAAGACAAACCACGCAGTGAGAGATCATCATCTGCGACCACTGACTCGAATCGTCACCGAGTGGATGAATTGATTCATGCGGACAGACGAGTCACAATCTGTGAGCTTGTTGCACAACTGGACTATGATCACAATGCCTTACAGAAGATGGTGGAAGACTTAGGGTACCGGAAAGTGTGTACAAAGTGGGTACCTCGGCAGTTGACACCCGATTTGAAGAATATAAGGGTGGAAGTCTGCTCTAATTAGCTGAAAGCGTTTGAAGCCAATGAACACACGTTTTTTTTTTTTTTTTTTTTCGATCTGGTGACAAGAGATGAAATGTGGGCGTATCTTTACGATCTGGAAACGAAGAATCAATCCATGGAATGGATTGATTCTTCGTTTCCATTGACAAGAGCAATGTGCACAGATGGATGAAGAAGTTCAAAGAAGGGGAAACCAGCATTAAAGACAAACCACGCAGTGAGAGATCATCATCTGCGACCACTGACTCGAATCGTCACCGAGTGGATAAATTGATTCATGCGGACAGACGAGTCACAATCTGTGAGCTTGTTGCACAACTGGACTATGATCACAATGCCTTACAGAAGATGGTGGAAGACTTAGGGCACCGGAAAGTGTGTACAAAGTGGGTACCTCGGCAGTTGACACCCGATTTGAAGAATATAAGGGTGGAAGTCTGCTCTAATTAGCTGAAAGCGTTTGAAGCCAATGAACACACGTTTTTTTTTTTTTTTTTTTTTTCGATCTGGTGACAAGAGATGAAATGTGGGCGTATCTTTACGATCCGGAAACGAAGAATCAATCCATGGAATGGCGTCACACCTCTTCACCAAGGCATAAGAAGTTCAAGAGCCAGCGATCAGCACAGAAAGTCGTGGTGACTGTTCTTTGGGATGACAGTGGTGTCGTTCTCTTTAGTTTTCTGGAACGTGGCCGTACCATGACCAGCGAGCGGTACAATGAGGCATTCAAGAAGCTTAGAGAAGCCATAAGGAGGAAAAGGAAGAAGAGAACGAACAAAAATCTGAAATGGATCCACATTCACCATGACAATGCGAGACCACGCACATCTTTGACAACAAATCAGGCGATCAGCAAATTAAGGTGGTCGGTGGTCCCTCATCCACCGTACAGCCCATATCTGGCGTCCTCCGACTTCCACCTGTTCGGCCCAATGAAGGACAGTCTTGGGGGACAACGATTTGATAACACAGACGAGATGAAAGTGGTTGTTAAGAAGTGGGTACAACAGTCCACACCTGCATTTTTTCAAACAGGATTCGAGAGTTGGGTTCAACGATGGCGAAAGTGTCTTACTTGTGATGGAGACTATGTTGAGTAGTACCTTTGTATAGACAAAGAGTTACTCTACCAACATGTGCAATTTGAACGACATCTGTCAGTTAATAAAACATTATGCCCACTTTTGCATTACTTTCGGTACAACTCTCGTACCAGGTGGTATTTCAAAGGTCAGTTTTTTTTCTTATCGAATAGTTACATGAAAATATACATATACGATAAGAAAACATGAGCATATGAAAATATGATGAATGTATGAACGTATATGAAAATATGAAAATGAAATCGTTCAGAATTTCTTTACCTAGTTCTTATAATGATATTAGAATACAAAAGTCGAAATATACATATGCTTAAGGTAACAAACAAAGTATTCATGTGTGTGTGTATGTGTGTATGTATGTATGTATATATGTTTTACATTACAAAAGAGCGTAATCTAAAATTACGAGTTCCCCCATCCTCTTTTTTTTTCTTTTTTTCTTTTTTTTTTTTTTTTTTTTTTTTTTTTTTTTTTGCAGTCATTCAAAAGTTTACAATAATAGGTTTTGATTTTTTAACACTTTGAAATTTATTTTGTACGGTTTTAAGGCCATCCCCTATGAAACGTATAAGCAAGGTTCCAAGGTACTGTATTATAAAAGACTGAAACGCACAGGACGACCCTGAAAATTGAAACAAAATACAGTGGCCATCTGTGCATTATGCCCATGAAATACAAATTGTAGCATTGGTAGCGTAGGGTTTTAAGGTCCGACTTCTGACCATGCACTCGTCAGAGGTGGGTCCGGGTTTGAATCCCTGTGAGGCATAGATGGTGTGATAGTATTACGGCACTAGCTCTTTTTCTTTCCTGGAACCAGTGACTCCAAATTTGGGACGGGCGACTGCTTATAACTCATCGAGTTGCTGCTCACGGTGGTCGTAAAACCCTCAAACAAACAAGTCCAAATAACATGGACTATTAGTCACCTATGAAGTTTTGCACTTGTATTCATTTAGCTACAACAAAAACTAAGCTCGTGTATGATGATTTAATCACTTCTAATAAACAATCAACATGTCTTTAATTTCTATCATTACAAATCAACGAATTTCCTGCGAATTCACGTAATCAGGAAACTGTGTGAGCAGATGTTTCGGAAAAATTGTTTCCCAGGTGAGGGCTTTTAATTACTGCAACACTCATGTTCTTCCTTCACGGTTGTCAGCAAATTTCCATCTGGGCCGATTAAAATAAAACTGTCTTTTATGTTGTGGTGGAGCTGCAGCTGTAATTCACAGTATTTGGTGGCCGCCTGCACAATCAAATTTGCATAAATGGGAAACCAGTCTTGTTTTTAATATGTCTCGCATCATATGAAAGTAATTCCGCTCAGTGTGAATGCAGTAGGTGCGCAAAGTAAGATGTGTATGAGACAAACTGAAAGACAAGTGGGGCAGGTGAAGCTTCAAATCCCTGAAAGCAACAATCGATCAACCGGAGATTGAAATGACTGATACTGTCACTGACGTTTTCCCTGAAGAAAGTGACCTCGATCCTTCGTCTTGAGTGCAGCGTCAAGAACACCGAACTGATTTGAAGATGAAAAATTATGCTAATAAAAGGTGATATCAGAAATGTCGGTTGAAACAAAGGCAGGCGTATGGTGGAGACAGATGAAATGCCAAATGCAACGGCCAGTTTTTAATATCTTTGTCACGTTATAAGCCGCTGCATATAGTTTAAAACAGCGATCTCTAAACTTTTTCGGCATCACGCCCCCTTTTGATTTTCGCAAAGCCCCTCACGTCTCCCTATTTTTCTTTTGCCTCATCCAATTCCCTTTTAACAAAAACAAAGCAAAGAAAAAAATCGAGAGAGTACCGTGGTATTCTTTGTAAATTATTTATGCCATGCATATTTCGCATCTTTGTGGGTGTGAAATAAAATGAGCGATTCGAGAGTATACATTTATTTACCTACAACACACTGCATTTATTCGCGTCACTCCCGACCACACCGAGCCGCAGTCCGGCTCCGGTACATACTAAGTGGAATTAAATCATAACAGCAAACAATAGCAACACATTCGCCTCACTCACGACCACACTGAGCCACAGTCCGGTACATACTAAGTGGAATTAAATCATAACAACAAACAAAATGGTTTACTAATTCCTAACATATAACGGTTTTTAGGTAACGCTATCGCCGTAAAAGCAATAAAAGAAGATATGTGAGTCATAAAAGTATATATTTACTAAATCATGCCGGCCGCATTTGTAAGTATTTCAATATTTATTTTAATTATTATTATACAGGGTGTCCATAATTGAAGTACACAACTTCAGTATACTATTGAAAAAAAAAAAAAACTACAATAAATAACAACTTACTTTTAATGTCAAAGCACATGGGCCGCGGGTGGCCTAGCGGGCAACATTCGTGACTGCCACGGAAAGGACCTCAGGTTCGATCCCAGGCAGGTACGAACGCTCGATCCACTAAATATCCGCCGTGCGTCGGATGGGCACGTTAAGCCGTCGGACCTCGGGTACTGCCCCCACCCCCGGTAATAAATAAGAGCGTCTTCCTCTCCCTTTCTACCTCGCTTCCGTGTGACTTTCCTATCGGGCACTCTAGCCCAAAATCTCCTAGCTTCCTATTTCTAAGGGTTGTTTAAGACCTGTGGTCAGACACTCCCTTCCTAAAATCCTCTACATATGATCATGTCAAAACACATGGTAACTGGGATTTTTTTTTTAAATGCCAGTAGGTCTCCATGTGTGCTTCGTTGGTTGCACGCAGTATGTCTAAACGTTCCACACACGTACGCTGCAGAATGCCAGGTGCAATAAGGAGGAAGGCTGCAGTAATGCGTTCTATTAGCTCCGCGATAGATGTAATATTTTTCTTGTACACGATGCGCTTAATAAAGACCAAAAGAAAACAATCGCATGGGGTAATATCAGGAGAATGGGCTGGCCATGCAGTCGGACCCTCATGCCCAATCCAACGCCCTGGAAAATGGCGATTAATAGATCTGCGTACATCCAAAGACCAGTGCGGAGGCGCTCCATCTTGCTGGTAAATGATGTCTTGAATATCCTGGAGTTGTGGAATTGCGACTTGTTCTAACATGTCCAGGTACGTTATACCAGTAACTGTTGATTCAGCGAAGAAAAAGAGCCCTATCACTCTGTCTTCCATTAAACCAGTCCAGGCATTAACCTTCGGGCTGTCTCTCTCGTGTGTAGCTACGACCACATGGCGATTTTCCGTGCCACAGATTGGACAGTTATGTTTATTCACTCTGCCAGAAACATAGAATGTCGACTCATCGCTGAAACAGATCCGTTAAAGGAGTGTTGGGTCTTCTTCAATGCGATTAAGCATGTCTGCCACAAACGCTTTTCGACGTGGTTGATCATTTGGTCGAAGCTTTTGCCCTAACTGCACTTTATATGCATATAGGCGTAGACGTTTGTGCAGAACTTTGTGAACTGTTGCTCGCGGTATTTCAAGTTCACGACTGTGGCGACCGGCCAGACTTCTTCGGGCTCCTTAGATATGCCTTACGCACGTCTTCCACCTTTTCTTCCAAAATGGAAGGTCTCCCAGCGCTTTTGCCTTTCAAGACACTTCCTGTTGCTTTGAATTTATTTACCTATTGTTCGATGCTCCTTCGTGTCGGCGGCTGTCTCTTGTACTCCGTTCTGAACTTACGCTGAACTATTATTAGAGTTTTCGACTCCGCAAACCAAAACACGAACGCTGCTTTCTCCTCTGGTGGAGCCATATCTGTTGTATTCCGTGTTTGATGAGATTTTTCATTACATGAGAAACCTGACGCCATCTACCATCTGACTTAACAAACTTTAACACTTGCCACGTCTCTTGACGTTTACAGTAAGTTTTTTACTATCGTATTTTTTTTTTAGCATACTGAAGTCGTATACTTCATTTATAGACACTCGGTATATTATTCAGATTTAGATTAACCTAAGATACCGATGAATTGTGATGTAGCTACGAAAGTCCATCTGCGCATGCGCAAGCTAAAATATGACCTCAAGATAGAAAGAAAAGCTGAGTCACAAGTGTGTTAGTGAGGGTGATTGGTAACCTTTGGTCTAGGATATCTACAGGTTACAACCCCATGGTGCTAAACATCATTTTAATGCTATTGTCAATAGCAGGTAAGCCGCCCTGGGGAAGACCAAAGGAAGCCATATTTCGCAACGACGCATACTTTACAGCTGTCGGGAAACATGAGTAGCATCAAAATGCATTTTTGTAATGGCTTTTATGATATTCAGCATCAGGTTCTCGTAATACCCAGATTATAATGAGAGATTTTTACGTTTATGTAAAACGTGATGAAATAACGTTCAGCGATAGTTTAGTAAAACATGTTGTTGAATAACAATGAAATTAACTATTGCTTAATCTTTCATGGAACAGCTTTCAAAAATCAGATTTCAACAATGGTTTTGACTATTTCCGTTACCCAATTTCGTTACATCGAAGTTTTTTACTTGGGATTTACTTTTACTCTTACTGTCGGGAAAGATACATAGCATCAAAAATTCAGTTCTTAAAGTAATTAGAAATAAACTCCAATATATAATATAAGTAAAAGAATAAGAAGAAAAATTATTCATCAAATTGATGCAAGCTATTATACAAGCCTCCCCGGTGGCGCAGTGGTCTAAGCGATGGCCTCTGATCATTCGCCCGAAAGGGGTTCGGGTTCGGATCCCGGTGAGGCATGGATGTTGTGTTTGTCTTACGGCACTGGCTCTCTTCCTTCCCTGGAACCAGTGATCCTAAATTAGGGACGGCCGACTGCTTATAGCCCATCGAGTTGCTTACTGTGGTCGTTAAACATCCAATAAAAAAAATAAAAAAAGCTGTTATAAGAATTCGTTTTCTATTGTTGTAAAAATCTGATATTTCCAAGCTTTAGCTCGCTTGAAAGGTGGATCTATTGAGGACTATGGGTTCTCCCCTGTTTGTGGAGAAGCAGAAGGCAGGAGTTTATTCCATCTCGCTCGAACACTCCGATGGATCACTAAAACGGAACATAAGAATGACTAAGAGGTCAATTGGACCTCTTAGTCAGAGAATATCAACACGATTTGCCAGAAAACACCACGTGGCGGGCCATAGGAAGGTTGGAAGCCGGTCAAAGTCAACGGATAGTGGCGTCCGCCATTGGAGTGAGCCGAAGTGTAATTGCAAGCTTGTGGAGTCGGTTCCAAGAGACAGGAAGTGTTCGAAAACGTCCTGGTCAAGATCGTCCACGAGTTATTACCTCAAATGATGACCGTTATTTGCCATTAACAGTCCTTCGGAACAGGGGTCAAAATGCCACCCAGCTCCAAAGACAACTTTTAATGGCAACCGGAAGAAGCTTATCGACACAAACAATTCGTAGACGCCTTCACGAGCGCGGATTGTATGCACGTAGGCCAGTGGTTTGTGTCCCACTGACCTCCCGACATCGTATGGCTCGAAGAAACTGGGCTGTGATTGAGGACCTGCCGAGTGGACCCAAATTCTCTTCTCCGACGAGCCCAGATTCAGCGTAGAGCCGGATAATCGACGACTTCTGATTTGGAGAGAACGTAGGATCCGATACAATTCAGCGCATGCGCAAGAAAGATCGCGTTTTGGTGGAGGCGGTGTGCTTGTTTGGGCTGGCATAAGCGTAGGTGGGAGTACTGACCTGTACGTCATTCGGAATGGGTCCCTGACTGCTCAAATGTACAGGGACGAAATTCTTATACCCTTGGTCGTGCCTTATATTGCTGCCATTGGCGATTCATCCCTTTTTATGAATGACAACTCCCGACCTCATCGAACGTGCCTTGCGAATCAGATGCTTGAAGAGGAAGCAATTGAGCGTATGGAGTGGTTGGCATGCTCCCCGGATTTGAATCCGATCGAACATGCTTGGGACACATTAGGCAGACGCATTGCTGCTAGCCCAAAACCTCCGTTGACTCGCCTTCAGTTGACAAATGCCCTTCTTGAAGAGTGGGGAAGAATCCTCCAAAACCTCCTCGACCACCAGGTCAATTCAATGCCCCACAGGTGTGAAGCCGTTGGACGTGGCCACACACCTTATTAGACAGATGACAAAGTTCGTCCATGCTTATTTTTTCTTATCCAAAAGATATGGGTAATAATGATTTTTGTACGGCACCAGGTGTGTTTCCTGTAAAACTGATCTTTGTTACAGTAAAGAATGATTTTTCATCTGTTCAATCCTTTATTTTCTTGTCCCTTTCATAAATATATTTTTATATTGTGCTGCATATTTGCCAGCAGTTGTCTGTTCTTGCTGAATCACCTGCTCCCCTAATTTTGTTGAGCAGTGTATAATCGGCCAGCCCAGACATTAACCTTCGGGCTGTCTCTCTCGTGTGTAGCTACGACCACATGGCGATTTTCCGTGCCACAGATTGGACAGTTATGTGTATTCACTCTGCTAGAAGCATGGAATGTCGACTCATCGCTGAAACAGATCCGTTAAAGGAGTGTGGGGTCTTCATCAATGCGATTAGGAATGTCTGCGACAAACGCTTTTCGACGTGGTTGATCATTTGGTGGAAGCTTTTCCCCTAACTGCACTTTATATGCATATAGGCGTAGACGTTTGTGCAGAACTTTGTGAACTGTTGCTCGCGGTATTTCGAGTTCACGACTGTGGCAACCGGTTGGACTTCTTCGGGCTAATTAGATAAGCCTTACGCACGTCTTCCACCTTTTCGTCCAAAATGGAAGATCTCCCAGCGCTTTTGCCTTTCAAGACACTTCCTGTTGCTTTGAATTTATTTACCCATTGTTCTATGCTCCTTCGTGTAGGTGGCAGTCTCTTGTACTCCGTTCTGAACTTACGCTGAACTGTTGTTAGAGATTTCGACTCCGCAAACCAAAACACACACGCTGCTTTCTCCCCTGGTGGAGCCATGTCTGTTGTATTCCGTGTTTGATGAGATTTTTCATTACATGAGACACCTGGCGCCATCTATCATCTGACTTCACAAACTTTAGCACTTGCCACGTCTCTTGACGTTTACAGTAAGTTTTTTACTATCGTATTTTTAATAGCATACTGAAGTCGTATACTTCATTTATAGACACTCTGTATGTTACTCAGATTTAGATTAACCTAAAAAATGACCCTGATACCGATGAATTGTGATGTAGCTACGAAAGTCCATCTGCGCATGCGCAAGCTAAAATATGACCTCAAGATAGAAAGAAAAGCTGAGTCGCAAGTGTGTTAGTGAGGGTGATTGGTAACCTTTGGTCTAGGATATCTACAAGTTACACCATATGGTGCTAAACATCATTTTAAAGCTATTGTCAATAGCAGGTAAGCCGCCTTGGGGGAGACCAGAGGAAGCCATATTTCGCTACGACGCATACTTTACAACTGTCGGGAAACATGAGTAGCATCAAAATGCATTTTTGTAATGGATTTTATGATATTCAGCATCAGGTTCTCGTAATACCCAGATTGTAATGAGATATTTTTACGTTTATGTAAAACGTGATGAAATAACGTTCAGCGATAGTTTAGTAAAACATGTTGTTGAATAACAATGAAATTAACTATTGTTTAATATTTCATGGAACAGCTTTCAAAAATGAGATTTCAACAATGGTTTTGACTATTTCCGTTACCCAATTTCATTACATCGAAGTTTTTTACTTGGGATTTACTTTTACTCTACTATCGGGAAAGATACATAGCATCAAAAATTCAGTTCTTAAAGTAATTAGAAATAAACTCAAAATTAAGTAAATGAATAAGAAGAAAAATTATTCATCAAATTGATGCAAGCTATTACAAGCCTTCCCGGTGGCGCAGTGCTCTAAGCGATGACCTATGGTCATTCGCCCGGAAGGGGTCCGGGTTCGTATCCCGGTGAGGCATGGATGTTGTGTTTGTCTTACGGCACTGGCTCTCTCCTTTCCCTGGAACCAGTTACCCTAAATTAGGGACGGGCGACTGCTTATAGCCCATCGAGTTGCTCACGGTGGTGGTTAAACATACAATAAAAAAAAAAAAAAAGCTATTATAAGAATTCGTTTTCTATTGTTGTAAAGATCTGATATTTCCAAGCTTTCGCTCGCTTAAGAGGTGGATCTATTGAGGACTATGGGTTCTCCCCGTTTGCGGAGAAGCAGAAGGCAGGAGTTTATTCCATCTCGCTCGAACACTCCGATGGATCACTAAAACGGAACATAGGAATGACTAAGAGGTCAATTGGACCTCTTAGTCATATCAACAAGATTTGCCAGAAAGCACCACGTGGCGGGCCATAGGAAGGTTGGAAGCCGGTCAAAGTCAACGGATAGTAGCGTCCGCCATTGGAATGAGCCGAAGTGCAATTGCACGCTTGTGGATTCGGTTCCAAGAAACAGGAAGTGTTCGAAGACGTCCTGGTCAAGGTCGTCCACGAGTTACTACCTCAAATGATGACCGTTATTTGCCATTAACAGTCCTTCGGAACAGGAGTCAAAATGCCACTTAGCTCCAAAGACAACTTTTAATGGCAACCGGAAGAATCACGATGTCTTCCACTCTTGTCATTTTTCGGATCCACGAGTTCCTCTTCTTATCTGTCCTGGTTTCACCAAGCATGCACCTCTCCATGCTGCTTTGAGTTGTCTGCAGCCTTTGTATATCTCTTTTAGTTAAGGTCCACGTCTCTGCACCATACGTAAGCACTGGAAGGATGCATTGATCAAACACTTTTCTTTTAAGACATAATGGCATATTGCTCTTAAAAATTATGCTGTTTCTTCCAAAAGCTCTCCAAGCAAGTTTTGTACGCCGATTAATTTCTTCATCAATGTGGCCCTCACTTGATATCTGCTGTCCAAGATAAACGTACGTGTCTGTTATCTCCAGCTTTTCTCCATCAATCGATAAATCTTCATTTCTTGTAAAAGCATTGAACATCACTTTTGTCTTCTGAAAGTTCATTTTTAATCCCACTTCTTTACTCTTGTCAGCAAGTTCCTGGATCATACTGTGCAGCTATGATGGGGTAGTTGCAAAAATGACTACGTCATCAGCAAAACGAAGGTGGGTTAGATAATCTCCATTAATCTTTATCCCTTTGTTTTCCCAGTTCAGTGATTGAAAGACATTTTCCAATGTGGCATTAAAGAGCTTGGGAGATATGGTGTCACCTTGTTTCACTCCCTTTCCAATTTTTATGTGTGTTGTATTTTCAAACAGCCGAATCTTTCCACTTGCATTTTCATAGATGTTATTAATAATATTAATGTATGCATCTTCAATACCGCAGGATTTCAGAGCCATATTTCATTATATATGTATATATAGCAAATGTGATTGTGTAAAGTAGAAAAGTCATATAATTTCATTAATATAATCTACAGATCTGTAATAATAGTTTTAATAATTTTACAATCTGTAATGAATTCAAAAGTAAATTTGATTGTGATCATGAAGTGAGTCAGCAGTTTCAGAGGAGAGTAACAAAGAGTTTTGTGAAAGAAAAAAAAGGGAAACAATTAATTACATAACTAATATTTGGAGAAAGAAAGGAGCCACTGGATTTTATTTGGTTCTTAAAAAAATGCCTAGTTGGCAGTAGCGTACCGAAAAACTACTACCCCTCATTTCCCCGGCAAAAATTTTTTCGATGCCCTTTGGCGAAAATCTCTTAGCTTTCAATTTCTTAAATTTTCAAATTCCATATTATTAACTAGGTTTCATTAGCGTTTTAATAATTCAAATTCTTTGAAATCTACAAGTACTTTTCGTGAAACTAAAATTATATTACTCTTTATTGCGTGAAGCAAAAATGCTCACGTCGTAATTAAAGTAATTGACCTAGTTTTATACCAGTAGAAAGTACTATTATACAAAACAGTTACGCCAACGTTGAACATATCATGCAAATTTTATTATTTTAGTGAAGTAATGCCAGTCTCTTTGAAATGCTTCACGATCACACATACAACAAAGTAGTTCTGTTGAGCTGTTTTGTCGATTTATCTTGTTGCTTTAGCCAACTCCATCGGAATTGTTTTGTTGGAAACACAAAATTATTTAGTTGACTATATTTTCTTAACGTTTTATCACGATAACAATACATATTGTTGGATCTAACAAATTCCCAAAAATCGACCTAGGCATTTTGTTAAATGAACAAAACGTTTTGCCATGATAACAATAAATTTTGTTGAGTCAACAATAACTTTCAGCAAAATGAATTTGTAAATTCAAAGAAAATTTTTGTTGACTGCATATCGACAAATTTTTTTGTTGATTCAACAATTTTTTTGTGTGGAATTAATACTTAAATTAATTACGCTTGAAGGCGCGGCCCAACGGGAAGCCTGGGGTGGGCTTCAGCACACTCAACTTTTCTTTGAGCCGATCTTCAGCTCCCCTCCCCCCTACAAGAAAAAATATTTAAGCAATTTGAACATTTGGCAGCAGAGCCCGACTTAAGACTAGTAGGGTCCCTCATCCCCGGGCATGAATCGTAATCTTAATAAATTAACAATGGTACTTGCGTATTAAGTGGTGCTTCGCGCAATTATTCTATAATTGCGCGTATAATTGTATAAAGCACAAGAAGTGCTGTCTAGTGCAATCTGTTTTAATAAATGCAAGAAACAATAAATGTTAAAAAATTGTAAATTAAAAGTAAACATTTTATCTCCATCTTTCAAATGGATATTAATAATCGATTTTTTGAAGCAACATATCGATGCATATTTGCGCTCGGTGAAAATTAACTGGTGCACGCCGTCGTCGCCGTTTTTGCTGCCCATAATAATAAAATTAATTGTTAGTGCTTAAATTGGGGAGCCCCAGTCCATGGCGGCCTTGACCAAGGGCCCCGTGTGCCCTTGCGTAAATCAGGCTCTTTTTGGCAGGTGCAGCCATCGAAGATTCAAAGGAAACTTGGACAAATATTTGTGAATTTCTCGATTTCACTGCAATTTTGTTATATAACATGACTTTTTCTTACATTTAGTGTTTGCACTTAGGGGAAATGGAGGGAGTCCTTTGAGTCCTCTGAAGGACTTTCTAAGAGAGTAGCAGAAACATATCATTTCTGTAATTATAGTTTAAACTGATGAGAGAGAGAGAGAAAAATTTCTTGTCAGGTTACAAACTAAAATCCATATACAGCATTATGAAAGCAAAAAACAAACACAAAAAAACACGACCTAAGTAAGCTAAAACTGCGAAGAAATAGTAACTTGCCATAGGGATTCTTACCCATGGTTCCCATACTACAATACATACATGGAGTAAATACTACGTACAATATCCACTTAAAAATTTTTTTTTTACTAGTGATAACATTATCAGCTGCACATAAACTGAATTTTTTGACGGAATTTTTGCCAAAATTTTTACTAAACACTTTAAAATTTGAGCCCCCCCCCCCCCCCATCATGCTTAGCCCGCTAATA
Source organism: Macrothele yani (assembly GCA_039090855.1). Classification (NCBI taxonomy): domain Eukaryota; kingdom Metazoa; phylum Arthropoda; class Arachnida; order Araneae; family Macrothelidae; genus Macrothele; species Macrothele yani. The sequence continues at coordinate 112,993,345 of CM076997.1, read as the reverse complement.
CCCCACTCAGTTCTGACCTGCTGGCGTCGTCACCGAGCTTGAATTGAAAAAAACCAAAAACCAAAAAAAAAACCACTTAGCATAATGCTGCAATGTGTTACACATAATAAAAAGTTTTTCTTTTGATTCTGTTCCACAAAATGACACAGGTCTTTGCTTCTTCGTCCCCACGAAGAACGACTTTCAGTTCATAATATTCTGAAGCATGCGTCCTTACGTGTAAACAACTGTAACACATAACATCTTATCCTCATTAGTATGAAAATTTCATTCAATGAACTGTATCTCTTTCACATTCTATTGTTAACTTAAAACTATTGCTCTGACTGTGAAAAGGGTCCTCAGGTTCTCTGGAATTACTGCTTTCCCATCATCTAGTTTTTATAAATTTAAACCTTGAAAAACAAAAACTACTTTTCTTTTTAATACTTCTTTCAAAACTGCCGTCAAAAATTTCTGGCAATTTCTTTAATAAGCTTCATATGAAGTTCCTGCAAAGGATTTTGTAATTTATTTTTTTCCCGCTGAGGCCAGGAGCCCTCTCAGCCGTGAGTCCACCCCCACCCCACCCCCTCTCCCAAAACAGAGATTGTAGTATGACTCTGCTGGTTGGGTTCTTAAAAGAAAGAAAGAACTCACCCACACAGAGGTTTTCGGGTGCACAGAAAGGCAGGCTAACCTGAAATCTGATAAGTACACAAATATATTATATAGTTGAATAGTTCTCTTTCTTGATTTTTTGGCTGTTCTCAAATTCAAGTTTCTAAATAACGTCAATTTCTGCAGTTAACTTTTTATATCATAATAAAAATAAAAAAAAAGTTCATTAATGGTTAGGTCATTTCTTGAAACAAGTTTTAAAAGAAAAGCCACTGTTAAACAAGGGGACCACAGCCTGCGTTAATTAGGCCCTAGCTATAAAATATTTAATCAGCGGCTTCGGAACCGAGGGGGCAGCTGCCCCCGCACGCGGATGAGTCCGGGGGCAAAACATCATACTTGCCCCCCCCCCCCCCCTCAGTTTTCTTCCTTATAAAAGTACATAGTTCGTGATTGGAAATCTCAAACATTTGTGTTTTTTTTTTTTGAAGTTCATGTTGGAAAAAAATAAGCATTGCTCTTCATTTTCTTTTCATGAACTATATAGAAATCTAAACTGAAGGATAAAGTTGTAGAAGTTGAAAGTTCCTCTGACAGAGTTGCACGACTTGTTATCCAACTCTCGAAAAGATACCAGGCTCAGATTATTCAAACTTATGCACCCACCACAAGTCATCCTGAAGAAGAAATTGAAGAATTTTATGAGGAAATTTGTCATCTAAATAATAAAGGTAAGCAGCATTTGAAAATAATTATGGGAGATTTCAATGCAAAAATAGGGCAACGGCAACAGAATGAAACTTCAGTAGGTAAATTCGGTCACGGCAACAGAAACCAGCGTGGAAATACTCTCGTAGAGTTTGCAGAGGCAGAAGGGTTTTACATCTTGAACTCCTTCTTCAAGAAAAAGCCACACAGGAAATGGACTTGGAGACATCCAAATGGGACGACAAGTGAAATTGATTTTATTATGTGTAACAAAAAATTCGTCATAGAAGACTGCAGTGTGCTAAACAAGTTCAACACAGGTAGTGACCATAGATTGGTGAGATGTAAGATGCACCTCAACACTAAACTTGAACGTGGGAAGCTCATAAGACAAACAAAATCTATTGACATAACCAACCTTAAAAAACACCATAATACCTTCAAGTTGGAACTGAAGAACAGGTTCTCTGCTTTAGAAGGCCTAACATCAGAAGAAGTGGACATCTCTGAAGTTAACAGAAAAGTAACCAAAGCTCTTATGGAAACAGCAACAAAATTAGCTGGGTCTAAGAACAAGTTGCATGTAAATAAATTATCAGGAAAAACGAAAATGTTGATGCAAAAAAGAAGAGAGATGAGGACAACTAAAGAAGATGTGACTTCCAAAGTGGAATATATAGAGCTATGCAAGACAGTAAGAAAAAGTATCACTGAAGACGTAAGAAAATTCAACTGTGAACTAGTGAGGAAAGCAATTGAAAACAACCAAAGCCTAAAGATAGCAAAGGGACATCTCAGTAAGGGAAGAAAACAGATTATGGCACTGAGAAAAGAAGATGGTTCTGTAACAAGAAATAGAGGCGAAATTTTGACAAGAGTGAAAGATTTCTACTCCAAATTATATGAAAGGGATGATACATGCACTCCAGACATCATGAAAGATACCAGTACCAGAGTTCCTCCAGTCCTTCCAGCAGAAGTTGCACATGCAATCAAGAACATGAAGCGGGGAAAAGCTCCAGGAGAAGATGGAATTTCTGTAGACATCATACAAGAAGCAAGTGGAGAAATCGAAACAGTACTCGCCCAAATTTTCACACGATGCCTTAATGAAGGAAAGATTCCTGAGGATTGGAACACCGCTACAATGATCCTGCTACATAAGAAAGGTGACATTGAGGATCTCGGAAAACTACAGACCTATCAGCCTCCTATCAGTAGTTTATAAAATCTTCACTAAAGTTCTTTCACACCGCTTGAAGGTAACACTGGACATGGCTCAACCGAGAGAACAAGCTGGATTCAGGAGTGGCTACAGCACAATAGATCATATCCACGTGCTGAGAGAACTAATTGAAAGAGCGAGGGAATATGAACTTCCATTGTGCATGGCTTTTATCGATTATGAAAAAGCCTTTGATTCGGTGAAACCATCAGCAGTTACAATGGCTCTGAAAACCTGCGGTATTGAAGATGCATACATTAATATTATTAATAACATATATGAAAATGCAAGTGCAAAGATTAGGCTGTTTGAAAATACAACACACGTAAAAATTGGAAAGGGAGTGAGACAAGGTGACACCATATCTCCGAAGCTCTTTAATGCCACATTGGAGGGTGTTTTTCAGTTGCTGAGCTGGGAAAACAAGGGGATAAAGATTAATGGAGATTATCTAACCCACCTTCGTTTTGTTGATGACGTAGTCATTTTTGCAACAACCCCATCAGAGCTGCAGAGTATGATCCAGGAACTTGCTGATAAGAGTAAAGAAGTGGGATTAAAAATGAACTTTCAGAAGACAAAAGTGATGTTCAATGCTTTTACAAAAAATGAAGATTTATCGATTGATGGAGAAAAGCTGGAGATAACAGACACGTACGTTTATCTTGGACAGCAGATATCAAGTGAGGGTCACATTGATGAAGAAATTAATCGGCGTACAAAACTTGGATGGAGAGCTTTTGGAAGAAACAGCATAATTTTCAAGAGCAATATGCCATTATGTCTTAAAAGAAAAGTGTTTGATCAATGCATCCTTCCAGTGCTTACGTATGGTGCAGAGACGTGGACCTTAACTAAAAGAGACATACAAAGGCTGCAGACAACTCAAAGTAGCATGGAGAGGTGCATACTTGGTGTAACCAGGAGAGATAAGAAGAGGAACTCGTGGATCCGAAAAATGACAAGAGTGGAAGACATCATGATCAGAGTTAAATCCCTGAAATGGCAATGGGCTGGACATACTGCCAGAAGGACAGATCATCGATGGACAGCCGAAATTTTAGATTGGATTCCAAGGGACAGGAAAAGACCCAGAAGAAGACCACATGGGAGATGGGTGGATGAAATTCGAAAGTATGCAGGGATGACATGGAGGAGACTGGCACAAGACAGACCGTTGTGGAGGAAACTTGGGGAGACCTTCGTCCAGCAGTGGATTGATAATGGTTGACAATGATGATGATGATGATGATAGAAATCTGATTTTTTTTAATGCTCCCATTAAATAGTCCAGGCGGCTGGTTCCTGTTTGAAGACCAGCAACGTTTTGTGTCTTACTAAGTGCAAAAAATTAGTCTTCCTCTAAAAAATAAGAAAAAATAAATGGGGAAGTGGAAGTAGGGTGAAAAATGAGATATAAGTTACTTCAATATTTAATAATAGGTTCTACGGCTACAATTTCTGTGGAATTCGTACCAATCCGGAAGTTTCGAAATCCATAGTGAAATGCAGTTTGTACGTACAGTTAGTATACACTGAGAAACTACGGTATATGTATATGGATGTGAAAGCGTTTTTTTTTCTTTCTTTTTTTTTTGTAGATGAATCTGAAATCGAAAAAAAAAAAAAATTCAGCAAATTTTCCTAATGAAGTCAGCACGTCTTCTTTTACAAGTAGTAGGATAAATTTTATGCCATGATAAAATATTTTGTTCTGCGACATCTTGCCCCCTCTGTCAAAAAACAGTTCCGACGCCACTGTATTCAATCAAATTAGGCAGGGTGCTTGAAAAACTTTTGTAATGAGAAAATCAAGAAACTTTTAAGGTCGACCTTAATGTAAAGGCTGTGCTGCCATCTAGTAGATTAGAATAAAAATGTCCCTACTGTCGTGTTAAAGGTGTTTGTGACACTTCATTAGAATGGGAGTCATTTCAGTTTCTAGATATTGATGCTGATGTAGCTTGGCTATCATGAAAAATGAGGTAGTCAGCGTGGTCTATAACAACACAGCTGTGTTTCTTTGAAAAATGGATTTCATACTCAGAGTATAATTAAGTTGGAGGTATATATGTGCTGCCATCTGGTGTATAATTATAATTTGCAACAAGACATATAATTATAATTTGCAACAAGCTCGTCCGTTGTGACACCCCGAAGTAACAGTGATTTTGAAAGTTTCTATTTATTTTCTCTTAGCAGTGGCTCACCCAGGATTTCTTTATAGGAGTGGCCCAAAATGTTGAAGATGCAAATAAAAACACACCCGAGTTAACATCTCTCAACTAAAATATTGGGAGACGATAAAAATAATCTCCGCCACATTTAAAGTACGTTTTCAATCATTCATGAAATATATATTAAAGAAACAGTAAAAATATATTTAAAAATAATCAGCCAATAACAGTGGATGAAGTGTTGATACCTCATGGACTATGGAGAGGGCTTACGCCCCTATGCCACCCCCACTGAGCAGTGTTTCTTTCAGGACTTTTTGGCCGGGGGGGCGGAACCTTAGAGGGTGCAAGCTTTCCATTTGTTATATATATATAATTTTAACTACTATATTTATACATGTAGAAGTAATTACTATATATCTAGCACAGGGGCGCTTTTAGAGGGGGCCTTCTTTTTTTTTTTTTTTTTGGTTAAAATGCGACTTACATTAGAAAAAAATGCCTTAATTTTATAAAAATGTATCATCTTACATTAGAAGGAAATGCTTTAAATTTTCTTCAATTTTTCATTAACTTTAATTTTGTTCCAGATGGTGGATTTCAAAAACTTCATTTTTTCAACCCCCCCCCCGCAAGAAAAATTCGATATACATCCCTGATATAGTAATTACTTCTTCAGACATTTCAGGAAAAACAAACTGTTTTCAGCTAAAGGAGGGGGGGGTTCCGCAGGCTTGAAATTTTTATCTTTTAAAATGTCTTAAACGCCACTCTTGTTCCTGAATCACGGTTCCCAGTCAATTAGGTACGATTAGTCTACTTATTATATTTTGAAAAATACCATGCGTCGTAATACACTTTTTAATAAAATAAACTACAACTAGTACCATTTGAACAAATATTTAAAAAAATTACAATTGGAGAAATATTTGTAGTATAAAAAGAAACGAAACTTCCTTTTTCATCATAGCCTGAATTTATTAAAATTTGACTCGGTAACCTAAAATGTCTCGAAAGGGGGGGTCGTTTCCGGGAGGGCTATCCCCCGGATGTATGCCTGAAAGAAACACTGCCACTGAGTGCACCACTATCTCTCAGAATAGCGTTTTTGAACTTATGAGTTTTCGAAAAACATTTTCCCTCTTTATAACAGAGGAAACAATTCGTGGTTGTGACATCTAGATGAAAAAATAAAAAATAATCGTTTTCGAACCAGTGGCGTTACTAAAAATTTCTTATGTATGGGAGTGACATGAAGGGCAGATTCAAGACAGGCAGTTGTGGAAGTAACTTAGGGGCCCTTCAACAAGCACACTGCTGGATGAATTGCTCCCTAAGTTACTACCACAACTGTTGTTACTAAGGGCTCTCTAAGTTACTTCCATAACTGTTACTTCAACACCTGGGGAGGTCTTCATCCAGCAGTGTGCTGGATAAAGACCTCCCCACAACTGTCCGTCTTGAGCCTTTTTCCTCTATGTTACTCTGGTATGCTTTCGAATTTCATCCATACATCTCCCGTGCGGTCTTTTTCTAGTTCTTTTTCTGTCCATTGGAATCCAGTCTAAAATTTCGGTTATCCTTCAGTAGTCCGTTCTTCTGGCAACATGTCCTGCCCATTGCCATTTCTCGGATTTCACTCCGATCATGATATCTTCCACTCTTGTCATTTTCCTTAGTCTGGTCCTCCGGTGATTCTTCCTTCATATCGCACTGTCCGCTGCTGCTTTGGCCAAGTACATTCCAGCTGCCCAGGACAGGGGGCCAATATGTATATCGATTATATCAATTTACATTCGTACTCAATCCCCCTCAAGCGAGGATCCGGACCCGAGAAACTCTCCCAGCCCCGGCTACGCCTATGTTTCGAACTGATACAAATACATGCCAACTTTGAAACTTTAAAATTTCTTTATTTACCAATTAAACTAAATTTAAATTACACTCAGTGGACGAAATATTAGGGATAGATGTGATGGGCATCAGTTGACATGGGCATTCCACAGCGCAGAGGGGAACAGACCTAAACCGAAAGCAGGCAGTAAATAGGCCGACAGCAAGGCTTCCCAACAGTGTGTGGTAATCGACAAACATAGGTAAACTTGGTGATATGAGCGAATTTGATCGTGGACGCATTATCGGCACAAGACAAATGGGTCAATCTATCTTTCAAGTGGTAAGAGCCACCCTAGGCTTTCCAAAGGGCAACCGTATCAAGAGTGTACCGAGAGTATACGATCGACGGACGCACGAGCACCTAGAGAGCAAGTGGTGGCCAACAACACGCCATTGATGACCGGAGTCGACGTAGACTATCCAGGTCCGTCGACTACGGTCATCACCTACCGCTTGACAGCGGCGGAGCAAATCACATGCAGGTTAAATGTTGGAGGCTCAAGCAGCGTCAGCGAGCGAACGGTACAACACACGCTGAATACCCTGGGCCACGGGATCTGACGCCCTACTCATGTGCCGCTGTTGACTGCTCGTCATTGGAAATTACACCTCGTCTGGTGTCGGGACCGTCAAAACTGGTCCTCTGCAAAGTGGCACTACCTCGTGTGGTCGGATGAATCCCGTTTTCAGCAGTACCGAGCTGATGGGAGGGTGTGGGTGTGGCGTCAACAGCATAAGGCCATGGCGTCGTCATGGCAGGTCGACTCTGTTAAAGCTGGTGGTGGCTCTGTAATGGTTTGATGAGACTTCTCATGTTATAATAACGCCGACACAGACACAGTGAGGATGCAGAATTTGTCATTGGACTTCCGTTAAAAGGGAGTAGAGTTTAGGTCCCAGCCACCTACAGCGAGATCGCCTTTTGGGCAGGACACAAAAACGGAATGAGTGAGAGCAAGTCTAGCGACTTTGACAGAACAGTTTGTAGTGAGATTAGAGTACAGTAGATGGCGCCACCGTACAAGTACGATATTGCACATAGATGGGTGAGAGAATTTCAGGGGGGACATAGGAAAGGATACCCATTTAACCAGTGGGTCCAACCTGGGGGCCGTCACTTTACGTGCTCGTCCGATGCACGGCGGATATTCAGCGATTGTTAATAAATCACACCATCTCTGAAAGATCAGCCCAGGCTTGAACCTGGGGACCCAGCATGAGCCTTCTCATGAGACGCATTAGGTCCTTTTGTACGTCTGGAGAGGTCCTTAACCGCTGTGCGCTACCAACATGATCAGACTGATCCCCATGCACTAGTAGATCCCAAACTATGCTCCGCTACTCCCAGGGAAGCCTCCAATATCAACCAGGGGAGCCTCGGAATCCTTTCTCTCGCATTAGCCATTGTCGTAATATGGCACAGAGTCAGATTGACTGGGAGAGATGTGTTGGAGTTTGTACCTACGGGAGTCGTTCAATGCCAGGATGAATATGGCAGTGGCGCACCCAGGAATTTTTGCTGGAAGGGGCTGTACATATAGTTATAGTTTATATAACAAGAATTTTTGTTAGAGGGATATATTTATATATAAAACTTTAACTAAATGATTCATGATGCAACTATGAGGAAGTTATAATAATGAAATTTTTTTTGGTGGTCTTTAAACTTGCATCTATGGCTTTGCAGAAAACCATTTCCAACTAGGTCTTTGTGGAAGTGAGAAAATGCAGAGTTTTGCTGGTCCTTGATAAAGCCAAAGCTCAGCATTCTCGACACTTTTTACATTCAGGTTGCTATAACTTTCTATGTTTTTATTCATACCTGTTGGTTTTTGAGTTTTACTTTGTTGTTTTAGTACCTGTTAAAATTTTTTTGCTACTGTCTCTACTCAATAGTATGTGAATTCTGAATATTCATAACTGCTGCGTTGCGCGTCATGATCTTCAGGTTGTTTTCTTCAGCAAATTTGATTTTAAATTCTTAGGTGTAAAATTTTGTCTTTGACTTTACTCTTAGGTGTATATATATATATATCATCATCATCATCAGCATTGTCAAACATTATCAATCCACTGCTGGACGAAGGTCTCCCCAAGTTTCCTCCACAACGGTCTGTCTTGTGCCATTCTCCTCCATGTCACCCCTGCATACTTTCGAATTTCATCCACCCATCTCCCATGTGGTCTTCTTCTGGGTCTTTTCCTGTCCCTTGGAATCCAATCTAAAATTTCGGCTGTCCATCGATGATCTGTCCTTCTGGCAGTATGTCCAGCCCATTGCCATTTCAGGGATTTAACTCTGATCATGATGTCTTCCACTCTTGTCATTTTTCGGATCCACGAGTTCCTCTTCTTATCTCTCCTGGTTACACCAAGCATGCACCTCTCCATGCCGCTTTGAGTTGTCTGCAGCCTTTGTATATCTCTTTTAGTTAAGGTCCACGTCTCTGCACCATACGTAAGCACTGGAAGGATGCATTGATCAAACACTTTTCTTTTAAGACATAATGGCATATTGCTCTTGAAAATTATGCTGTTTCTTCCAAAAGCTCTAAAGGCAAGTTTTGTACGCCGATTAATTTCTTCATCAATGTGACCCTCACTTGATATCTTCTGTCCAAGATAAACGTACGTGTCTGTTATCTCCAGCTTTTCTCCATCAATCGATAAATCTTCATTTCTTGTAAAAGCATTGAACATCACTTTTGTCTTCTGAAAGTTCATTTTTAATCCCACTTCTTTACTCTTGTCAGCAAGTTCCTGGATCATACTGTGCAGCTCTGATGGGGTAGTTGCAAAAATGACTACGTCATCAGCAAAACGAAGGTGGGTTAGATAATCTCCATTATTCTTTATCCCTTTGTTTTTCCAGCTCAGCGACTGAAAAACACCCTCCAATGTGGCATTAAAGAGCTTCGGAGATATGGTGTCACCTTGTCTCACTCCCTTTCCAATTTTTATGTGTGTTGTGTTTTCAAGCAGCCGAATCTTTGCACTTGCATTTTCATAGATGTTATTAATAATATTAATGTATGCATCTTCAATACCGCAGGTTTTCAGAGCCATTGTAACTGCTGATGGTTTCACCGAATCAAAGGCTTTTTCATAATCGATAAAAGCCATGCACAATGGAAGTTCATATTCCCTCGCTCTTTCAACTAGTTCTCTCAGTACGTGGATATGATCTATTGTGCTGTAGCCACTCCTGAATCCAGCTTGTTCTCTCGGTTGAGCCATGTCCAGTGTTACCTTCAAGCGGTGTGAAAGAACTTTAGTGAAGATTTTATAAACTACTGATAGGAAGCTGATAGGTCTGTAGTTTCCAAGATCCTCAATGTCACCTTTCTTATGTAGCAGGATCATTGTAGCGGTGTTCCAATCCTCAGGAATCTTTCCTTCATTAAGGCATCGAGTGAAAATTTGGGCGAGTACTGTTTCGATTTCTCCACTTGCTTCTTGTATGATGTCTACAGTAATTCCATCTTCTCCTGGAGCTTTTCCCCGCTTCATGTTCTTGATTGCATGTGCAACTTCTGCTGGAAGGACTGGAGGAACTCTGGTACTGGTATCTTTCATGATGTCTGGAGTGCATGTATCATCCCTTTCATATAATTTGGAGTAGAAATCTTTCACTCTTGTCAAAATTTCGCCTCTATTTCTTGTTACAGAACCATCTTCTTTTCTCAGTGCCATAATCTGTTTTCTTCCCTTACTGAGATGTCCCTTTGCTATCTTTAGGCTTTGGTTGTTTTCAATTGCTTTCCTCACTAGTTCACAGTTGAATTTTCTTACGTCTTCAGTGATACTTTTTCGTACTGTCTTGCATAGCTCTATATATTCCACTTTGGAAGTCACATCTTCTTTAGTTGTCCTCATCTCTCTTCTTTTTTGCATCAACATTTTCGTTTTTCCTGATAATTTGTTTACATGCAACTTGTTCTTAGACCCACATGCAACTTGTTCTTAGACATAGCTAATTTTGTTGCTGTTTCCATAAGAGCTTTGGTTACTTTTATGTTAACTTCAGAAATATCCACTTCTTCCGATGTTAGGCCTTCCAAAGCAGAGAACCTGTTCTTCAGTTCCAACTTGAAGGTATTATGGTGTTTTTTAAGGTTGGTTATGTCAATAGGTTTTGTTTGTCTTATGAGCTTGCCACGTTCAAGTTTGGTGTTGAGGTGCATCTTACATCTCACCAATCTATGGTCACTACCTGTGTTGAACTTGTTTAGCACACTGCAGTCTTCTATGACAAATTTTTTGTTACACATAATAAAATCAATTTCACTTGTCGTCCCATTTGGATGTCTCCATGTCCATTTCCTGTGTGGCTTTTTCTTGAAGAAGGAGTTCAAGATGAAAAACCCTTCTGCCTCTGCAAACTCAACGAGAGTATTTCCACGCTGGTTTCTGTTGCCGTGACCGAATTTACCTACTGAAGTTTCATTCTGTTGCCGTTGCCCTATTTTTGCATTGAAATCTCCCATAATTATTTTCAAGTGCTGCTTACCTTTATTATTTAGATGACAAATTTCCTCATAAAATTCTTCAATTTCTTCTTCAGGATGACTTGTGGTGGGTGTATAAGTTTGAATAATCTGAGCCTGGTATCTTTTCGAGAGTTGGATAACAAGTCGTGCAGCTCTGTCAGAGGAACTTTCAACTTCTACAACTTTATCCTTCAGTTTCTTGTTTATTATAAATCCAACACCACTAGTTCTGCCAGTATCTGTCCCACGATAGTAGAAGAGATGTCCACTTTTCAGTTCGATGAGATCTTCTCCTTTTCTCCTTACCTCACTTAGCCCCACGATGTCCCACTTGATCCTTTGTAATTCCTCTTCCAATTCAAGAAGCCTTGAATCAGAAGATAGGGAGCGTCCATTGTAAGTAGCCAAGGTCAGCATCAGACAGCCTCTCCTTGACAAATGTCAACCCCGCCTTCTCGTGGTGCATCCTGTTCCCACTAAAGGGGCTCTGACGACCGCCAATAGCGGTATAACTATACCATCGGGATTAGAGGAAATTCTATCCCACACTCACCAACCCGCTTGGCCAGCGTGGTGAGTTATGGCCAACCCCTCCCCAACTCCAAAATATATATATATATATATATATGGAGAGGTGCGAGGTGCATACTTGGTGTAACCAGGAGATATAAGAAGAGGAACTCGTGGATCCGAAAAATGACAAGAGTGGAAGACATCATGATCAGAGTTAAATCCCTGAAATGGCAATGGGCTGGACATACTGCCAGAAGGACAGATCATCGATGGACAGCCGAAATTTTAGATTGGATTCCAAGGGACAGGAAATGACCCAGAAGAAGACCATATGGGAGATGGGTGGATGAAATTTCGTTTTAAATTCTAAAGCTTTTCCTTAGTTTTCAGCTTTGCTCTTCAATATATATACAATGCATATTTATATATACGGTTGTGACGTACGTCGCTCTTAATTTGGGGCTTTGGGAAGAAGACATGTAACGTATACTCTAGATTCAGTTTCCTTTTGATTTTACTATCTCTGGTTATTTTATTTTCCTATGTAAATTATCTTCTTACTTAACGAGATGTTATTTCTCCCGCTGAATGATATGTGGCAATGAGTGTAAGTCATGACGTGGTGGTAGGCAGTATAAATAGGCGCGTTCAACGATACCTAAGAGAGCGTTTGTTTATGTGCGTAGAGAGAGCGTTTTGTTGATGTGCGTAGGGAGAGCGTTTTGTTGATGTGCGTAGGGAGAGCTTCGTTTGGTGTAAAGAGAGCTTCGTTTATGTGAGAGGAACTTCGTTATAGGTGAGAGCCAGATATCGAGTAGTTGTGTGACCTGTGAAGTATGTGTGGATAATACCAGGAGTTTCCCTAATAAAAGGTTTTCTTAGTAAATATGTTTTTCTCAGTTCATAGTTTTGTCAGACCTCTGTCTGGCTGTTAGGTCTCTTTCATTAAGTGTTACTATTAACAACCAGCATAAGCTTATTCATGATATAATTAATAACAACAATAACTACCAGTAAGAAAAGCTTATTCATTATAGACACCATGTAATAGAAGACACTATGTAATTTGTTGAACATGTAAAACAATAGTTTTGAATGCTTAATTTGTGACGTACGTCGTTCTTAATCTCCTTGGAGGGGGGCTTAAGCCCCCAAAGCCCTCTCCGTGGGTGCGCCAATGCAGTGGGTTAAGCCCGGCCTCGGTAGTACTCCTATTTTACTCCCTGAAAATAATTGGAATTAAATTTTCATAATTATAGGACTTTAAAAACAAAACAAAAGTATAACATACAGCTGTTTAATTGGTTAAGAAACAGTAGATTCACAAAACAAATGTTTTCATAGGCCGAACATGCTTTTTTAACACATGTAAGATTAACCACACAATAACAGTAAAAAAAACTGCTGTAGAAATACTTTTTTAATTAACAGGAAAAAGGCGAATTGGCGAATTTAAAAAATAAATAAAAAAAGGTCTAAATTTATTTCCAAAATCTTAGTGAGACAGATGTCCTTGTTTTTTTTCTTATGTAGCTCATCAAATCTTATGGTTATTTTTGAGGTCGCAGCACGGATTTCTTTTCCAATTTTAATTTTTGCCCTATATTTTGACGTTATCACTGCAACTGCTGAGAAACCAGTTTCACAAAGGTAGGCAGTAGCAAACAGGATGAAAAACACGTAGGGCTCTCTTACTTATCACTAGGTATTAATTTTCAGTTTGGCACCAAAACTAAGGCAGTGACTGTGACTGAAACCTTACTTTCAATGTTGAGTCAGTTGACGCGTCAATGAGCTGATTTGCTTCCTCGTTATTGAAATGCGGAGGTATCTCAGCATTTAAAGCATCTCTCACCGATTTTATTAGCTCCACTTCATCCTAAGAGAAATATTTTTCTAGTAGGTAAAGACGCACTTGGGACAAAAATTAAAACAAAAACTGTCATCTGCTTTTCTGATGTCATCTCATTTGCTTGCCGAAACTAGCCAATGAAGAAAAGCATTTACAATCACCTTTGCTTACTCTGCTTTTCCAAAAGATCGCTTTCTTCTTAATCCCTGAAACTTTGAAAGCTGCAAGATGTTAGTATTACTACCTTGCAAGGGCTTTTTCAGTACATTCAGTTTTTCAAAAAGATCAGAAACAAAAGCCATTTTTATTAGAAATTCTGGGTCAATAAATTTGTCAGCGAAACAGCGTTCTACATCGTGTAGATACCAATATACACTATACTGACAAAAGTCACCGGACACCCCATCAAAAGCAAATGAACGGACCTGCTGCGTTGGTCAGATGCGCGGTACAGCTGTAAACGGTATAAAAACAAGCCTGCAGCTGACCGCGATCATATAGCACTGTGAGGTTGAGTGAAAATGTCGCGGCGGGAGAGAACTGACTTTAAGAAAGGAAAGATTGTTGGGTGTTATATCAGTGGGTTGTTCATAAGAGAAACCGAGAGGCGTTTAAACATACCCACGCCGCCGTCCCGGTGGCGCATTGGTCTAAGCGATGGCCTCTAATCATTCGTCCGAAAGGGGTCCGGGTTCGAATCCCGGTGAGGCATGGATGTTATGTTTGTCTTACGGCACTGGCTCTCTCTCTTCCCTGGAACCAGTGGCCCTAAATTAGGGACGGGCGACTGCTTATAGCCCATTGAGTTGCTCACGGTGGTCGTTAAACTTCCAATAAAAAAAACAAAAAAACATACCCAAGCCAGATGTTTTGGATGTACTGGATGAGTGGAACATGGCGTGCCTGAAGCAGCAAAACGTACCGGCAGACCATAGAAAATCAGTGATAGAGGACGTTGTTACAGCTAATCGACGAAGTACTGCACAAGACCTCAGTATACAGGTGAGTAAAAATGCTGGAACCTCGTTATGTACACGTACCATTCGCAGAGAACTTCGTTCCATGGGTTACCGTGTTCGTGCGGCTGCTCACAAGCCTTTCATCTCCACTCGGAATGCTACTCGTCGTTTGGCATGGCGTAAAGAACATTTATCGTGAACCATAGATCAATGGAAACGGGTCCTATGGACTGATGAATGCAGATACACGACCCATCAGTCTGATGGCCGTGTGTGGGTATGGTGGCAGCCATGGAAAAAGCTATTCACCACAGTGTACTGTTCCTACGGTCAAGTTGCAGCTAGCAGTGTACTCGTGGTATGGTCCCGGCCCATTGGTTATCGTGGACAAACCTGTTAACCAGCGCGTCGACCTCGATATTCTGGACAATTATGCCCTACCAACTCTGGCAATACTATGGAACCGACACTTGTTGGTACCATCAGGATAATGCACCAAGGACTGTTACGGCGTGTAATTCCGTATCGTGTGTTAACTGGCCAACACAGAGCCCTGATCTTAATCTCATAGAGCACCTATGGGATGAATTAGAGTGCCGCATAAGAAGTTTGGAACCATGGCCTACCACTAAGCAACAGTTAGAGGCAGCATTATGTACTGAATGGAAGCGCATACCTATCACTGTGTTCCAAAACTTGTCGAAAGCATGTCTCGAAGGGTCAGTGCATGCATTAAGGCCAAAGGTGAACCGAGGCAGGTGTCCGGTGACTTTTGTCAATATAGTGTATGCAGTGTTGAAGCAGGTAGCGAAAGGCGTGGTGGTGTGGTTTGCGTAGTCGTGATATATGATATGTAAAGTGCTGCAGCAAAATGTTGTTGTTGGATGTAAACAAGTCTAACCTAAGTTGATAGAGGTTTAGTATTGCAACTAATGCGGAGGTGATCATCTTTTATTAATTTGAAGTATCGTATAGCATGTTTATGCTGTTCTTAGAACACCAATAAAGACCGTTTATGTGAGTAATTGAAGTATTCTCTCTTCTGGCCGTTGGGGCATCTAATTTAACTCGGCGTATAATTAAATGTTTTTGTGTGTTAGCCATTCAGTGCTTAAGATTTCGAAGTTACAGTGCTACTAGTTCAACTGATAGATAGTACAATAGTAATGTTTTAAGTAGTGACATTTTAAACGAAAATCATTAAAAGTAATTTTATAGCAGATGTTTCCATCATTTTGTCCGTCCCTGTACAACACGTCTATCTGTACCATCCGCATGTGCTTTACACAAATCCCTGACCCGCATTAACGTAATATATGCTTTACATATGCGTGTTGTTCCTCGTACAATAGCAGGTGGAATATATTAAACACGTAGAAATAAACAAAGAAAGAAAGAAATCGGAATTACTGCTCGGAGTACAGTCTTGTACGAGCTCAAGCTCTCAACGAGCTTGTCCAAACTGCTTTTATTTTAAGTCCTTCCTGACAGCTCTCTTAGAAATAAAATTAATGATTGCTTCTTTACTGACACGACATCCTGAATTTTCACTCACTCTTCTCACGCTCCAGCTGCTCCTCATGTAGCTCGCTAGGATACGGAGTTCCAGTGATCGTGTCCGCTTTATCACAGAAGTGACGCTCCCGAGATGCGAAACACACGAATTCTGGGAAGTACAAGATGTTTAATGCCGATATTTGTACACGCATAACTCCTAAGAAGCTACACAATATAATTGGAAATGACGCCGAGTTGTTTACCCACAGTTTCTTACCATTCATCCGCAAATAATCTTGGAGCTACTTATAATTGAGGCTGAGGTCTGTCTTTTCTTCCATTAGGGCGTGATTTTACACCAAAGCTAGCCGATGATATCGGGAAAGCTAGTACTGTGATGCAGCCGTACAGTACAGGAGCTTAAGAAAAATTTAACATGTTAGTAAAATCATGCGATGCATTGATTATAATACGCTTTCCAACAAACCAGAAATCATTACTCAAGTTATGAGGATAATGGCTGTGGAATAAATCTCGGTCCTGTGCCCTGACCTTCAATCCAATTTCGATTATATTCAACAGAACCGGTTCAGTATACCTCTGAAATAACATGACAAAGTTTTGTCGCAATCGAAGCATTTTTACGTAAGTTATGACGCATAATGGCGATGGAAGTGATTCCGCTCCTATGTCCTGACTTTAGACCCCATTTCGCCCATTTTAATAGGGTTTGTTCCCCAATTAGTTCCCTACCACATACTAAAATTTCATCGAAATCGAAACTTTTTTACGTTAGTTATGACGCATAAAAGCAGTGGAATAGATCCTGCTCCTATGTCCTGACCTTTGACCCCATTTCGTTCACCTTTCATTAGGGTTCCTTCAAAGGTCTTCCCCTACCACATACTAAACTTTCATCGAAATCGAACGATTTTTACGCGAGTTATCGTGCGGACGGACATATGCAAACAACGCGTGACGTAATGAGGCAGATGGGAATCGCGACCATCTGCTCGCAAGAGCGTGACGACATAAAACTTTAATAGGATCCACATACAACGCGTGACGTAATGAGACAGATGGCGTGACCGCGCGCCAACATTCTCAAACGCGAGATTGTGACGTCATAAGATTTCTAAGCATGGGTAACATTAATGGAACGATGCCATGACACTAAAAACGTTATAATTCGGGGTGGTTATTTAACCCACTAAAAGAATTTTCCTAAAGTCGAGATCAAGCTAAATCAATTTCTAGTACCAGAAAACGGTAGGGTAACGACTTTCATCAAAATCCTTAGAACCGTTTTCAAAATAAAATTTTCATACATACAAGAAGTGCTTCTTTAATAGTATGGGATAAGGGCGATGAAATAAATCCCGATCCTATGTACTGATGCTGACCTTTGACCCCATTTCGTCCATTTTCAATAGGGTTCGTCCCCAGGTGGTTCCCTACGACATACTACAATTTCATCGAAATCGAACCATATTTACGCAAGTTATGACGCATAAGAGCAATGGAATGCATCCCGCTCCCATGTCCTGACCTTTAACCCCACTTCACCCATTTTGAATAGGGTTCCTTCTAGGTGGTCCCCTACCACATATAAAAATTTCATCGACATCGAGCCATATTTACGCAAGTTATGACGCATAAGGGCAATGGAATGGATCCCGCTCCTATGTCGGGACCTTTGACCCCATTTCGTCCATATTCAATAAGGTTCGTCCCCAGGTGGTCCCCTACCACATACTAAAATTAAATCGAAATGGAACTATTTTTACGCGAGTTATCGTGCCGACAGACAGACGGACGGACAAAGCTGGAGCATATACGCTTCTTCAACCTACGGTTGGAAAGCGTACAAAAGGCAGTGCAGCACAACAACGGTAATCAGGAGCACAACCAGCATATTGTTTTACTGGTTAAAACCCCTCCAGAGCTCAGGGACTTCTTAGCATGCCTTTTGTAAAAAAAATACGTGCTTACAGTATCACTTGGTCTGTCCGTCCGACTTTTGACATCATATCACTGTAACTATCAGTACGAATTGAAAAATCATTTTTGCATTGGAAAGCTTGAAATGTGTGAACGAAGATCCTCGCTTTCCGGTTCTTTTACGATGCACAACTTCGCCGCTAGAGGGCGTAAATGAAAACGCTGTCGGATTCAAAATGCGTTTTATTCCATGTCATTACTTCTAAATATCCGATTAAACTAATTTTTTTTCCCCTTCGATGTCATTTATAACAAAAACTACTTTGAGTATAGTTTTGTTTTTCGAGCATAATGCATAGATTTTCCGTTATAAGGTGTAAGGGTAAATTGCGATTTCTCCGATATCTATACTTCTAAAAGTCCTATTTGAAAAACATTTCTGCATCAGATAGAGCTCCTCTTGGGAAATGTTCTACATCTAAGTTCTAATTTTTTGTTAAGGAATGGTTTGGTCACTAGAGTACGCAAGTGTATATTCTGTTTCTGAAGTATTTGCAGCAAAATAGGTGCTTCTAAAAACTGGATTTAAAAATTCTTTCGTGCACTAATAATGCTCACCACTTATAGCTTTTTGAGAATACCTTTTGCTTAAAATAGTGCAATTGTTTTCTGCCAGGGTCGTAGACGCTTCAGCCAGGGCGTAGATTGTCCTGCCCCGTGTTTCATGAATACTTTCACAAATGCCGACATACTTCCTATACGTCCGTGTACTTCCTATTCAGAAAGTGGTGTGAATTCACGGAAACTTTCTGAAAATAACGTACAGCAAAGTTGCCAGTAGGTGTAGAGGTTTGCACGGGCCAGGGCCGGATCGGTCCTTTGCTCATTTCTAAGTTCGGAAAACGGGCCGGGCCTTCAATATTTAATGTAAAACAGTCACTGGCCGAGCAGGGCTTTTTTTTTTTTTTTTATGAACAAAACAATCGCTGTACGGTGCCTTTCTCGTTTGGTAAACTCGCAACATACAGCAGCAGGATAAGACTGAATAATTTCCGTTGATGGAAAAAATAGAAGTTTTACGACATCCTCTTCTCCTACAAAACAATTGGAGTGGGTCAGCACCCTTAGTTTTTCAATGTGAAGAACGTGCTCTCCCCCTCTCTCTTTCTCTCTCACACTCGCTAACTCCCACCCTCATCTCATGATTCAGGACAGGCTATTAACTGCAGCAATTCTAAACCGAGCCACCTGCTCGCAGACGATCCTTTTTATTGTTCTGGTTGGTGGCACTTTTGTTCTCTAGATGTATGAAAAGCTTCCAAGTTGTCTTAAATGTCACGGGAGAAATGGGCTGGGAGAAACTTACTTCTGTGTATAAATCTGTGCCGTATTTTCCCCATTTGTACTATTAGGCAGCCGTTTTCAAAACTTCTGTGACACTGGTTAGCTGGGCAGTCTGTCGTTGTTTTCCCTTAGCATATGCTCAGTTCAGTGTTGCTGATAAATACTCTTCCATACTTATTATGGAGTTTAAGAAAGCGAAAGATTTTGGCGAAAAAATCGCTTCCGTAGAATATGTGCTTGTGGACAATGTAAAGAGGAAAAGCCATATTTACAAATATTTTAAATTACTGCCCTGTTCTGCAACTAGTCGGCCGGGAAACGTTGTGCAGTGCACTTAATGCAAAAACTTTTTGATTTACGATAACACAAAATCTGGAACCTCGCATTTAAAGCGACACAAATATACCCCCCCCCACCCACACACACACACGAGAGACATATTGGGTTCCAGCGATGTGTTACCAAGTTCGTTTGCTATCTTTGCTCTAGTTGTTAACTCGTAATTGCTAATAACTCCGTAGTGGTTGATGATGATAATGATTAACACGTAATAACCAAATGAAGATGATAGTAAAATTGTATGCAAATAATTCTTGCGAGTCATAAAAATGTCTAAGAAACTTTTCTTCTTTTCTTCATTTAATTGCCTGCAAAGGTTGTCCGTTAGCTGTGCTATATTTCCTAACTCTCCCGCTTTCGATCTTCTCTCGCGCTGTCGTGAAATCCCCTGACCTCCCGGTCCACCTAAGACCTTCCCGGCCTCGCCTGGGGCAATTACCTCGTCGTACTTTCGTGACCGCTCGCTACCTAAACCTAGAGACAACTGTCTTCTCGCCTCCCCTATCTTGCCTCCATAAAATGCCCTTCAGCATATCCGTATGTTCTCCGAGAGAAGAACCACACCACTATCGGTAAATCTTAAGCCTTAAAGTAAAAATGTGAGGGCATGTGCATTAGTCGGCACCATTGAAATCGAAACCCGAAAAGCATCAAAAGAGGCGCGATAGAGTTCATCTCCATGCAACATACAAAGGGCAAATACTACGTATAGACAAAATGTCGTCTTAATAAATAACTGTGCATCCAGTGTCTAATGGGGAACTGACTGAGAAATTTCTTTCACGCTTTGTAGAGACAAAGGAAGTGGAGAACGAGATGGAATAAAAGTTGCATTTTGAGATTTTATATGAAATCCTAAAATCCCGTATAAAATATCTGTAACAGATGTGACATGCCAGTAGAGATAGGTGCAGTTTATAAAGCCATAAAATCTTCTCCTAGTAGAACGATCGGACTCATAATTCTGGATATTTCGTACATTTCGAATTACCACCCCCTGCCCCCCTACCTTATCTACAAGGATATTTCCGGGTCCAGCGGTAGGGAATGATGATTTTAAAACCCAGAAAATTTGAAAGACATGGAAAGAACGTCACATGACTCATACAGAGTCTCAGAAATATTCTGAATTAACGTTTATTGTAATCGAATACGTGTAGCAATTAAGAAAACGAAAACTCTTCAGGAGTCGAATGACCGAGTGCACCAGGTGTCAAATTCGTGTTTTAGTAATTGTTGAAATTTTACGGGCAGGCCCGGGCCGTGGAAACAGGAGAAATACACGGGCCGGGCCGGACCGGGCTTTCCAAATTAAGGCCCGTGCAGACCTTTAAGTAGGTGTTTGTCTTTTAATGAAATTTTCGTTTAAAAAAAATTTCGTTTCTTTCAACTTTAGTACCTTGACAGAATTTCAGTATAATCAATAATTCCGTTTATTTCAGAGAAATCCGTTTCCAGGTTTTCCGTTAAAAGTTCCAATTCAGACTTCCCCCGGTGGATTAAGTTACCAACTCGTTCCTTATTCGTCCCCAATACGGTTTGAACTAGCCAACTATTGAACGGGAAGCGTGTCTTACCGCTGAGCCAGGAATCGGCGTTGAAGCCACTCGCATATAAGGTCGAATAGTAATTTCTCAATAATGAATTTTTTATTCTGTTATTAATTGGGGGTGAATTAGTCATTTTATTTTCTATTGGAGCATTATCATTTTTCTGAGTACGTTTGAAATTTTTTTTTTTTCCCCCGTAGGAGGACTTATTACGAATAACATATTTTTTCTTCGTGATTTTTCGAAGTAATGGAATGCTTTGGAACCCTAGATCTTTTTAAACTGACAATGACTTTCCATTAACTTTAAGAAATATTCGAATGTACTGCTTTATAGCACTACTTCACAAAATCCTAAATATAAAATTTACTCTTGAGAGCTGTGATAGCTTTCGTCTTAAGGGGTCTACTGACATATATAGACATCATAGAATAGATTTAATAGTTCGGCCGCGGATGGCCTAGTGGTCAACGTTCGTGACTGCCACGGAGGAACCTCAGGTTCAATCCCGTGAAGGTACGAACGTTCGAACTGTTAAATACCCACCGTGCGTCGGATGGGCACGTTAAGCCGTCGGACCCCGAGTACTGGGCCCCCGGTAATAAATAAGGGCATCTTCCACCCCCTTTCTACCTCGCTTCCTGTCACTTTCCTATCGGGCACTCTAGCCCAAATCTTCTAGTTTCTTATTTCTAAGGGTTGTTTAAGACCAGGGGTCAGACACTCCCTTCCTAAAATGCTCTACATATCTAATTTAATAGTTAATGAAACCTGGTATTTCCACGAATCGTTCCTATTACCAGAATTTTTCTGTCATGTGGATACGAGAATAGTTTCCCGTTAATATACGAAAGGAATTGCGGAAAAGTTTCTGAAAATTTGGAATTTGCCGTTAACACCTCTTAGAAACGGCAATTTATCGTCAATATAAGAAAGAAATTTCGGAATAGTTTCTGAAAATTCAGAACTTTCTTGTAATACATTTGCTTTATCTAAAAAAGGAATGTATGAGGAGCAAGAATATACGTGTTTCTTTACTCAATATTGTAGAATTCGCGTTGGTACATAAGCTTTCTGTTCAACATGTTATTTTATTAACCCTACAGCTATACGCCGTATGGTCCCGAGGTTCGGGTTTAATATCAATTATGACAGTATACTATAGATATCAAGAATAAAAATATCCATAAGGCTTACCATGCTGCTCGACTGCCATGAAAGACACACACGATGAAAGAATGTCATGGCAGTAGAGCAGCATGGTAAGCCTTATGGATATTTTTATTCTTGATATCTATAGTATACTGTCATAATTGATATTAAACACGAAACTCGGGACCAATAAAAAAGAATGACCCAATTTCAAAGTAGTATATTTAATAAGGCAAATGTGGGATAGTTACAAAACAAAGAGCCAAGTATGAAGGAAGGTCTAAAGTTTCACTCACCACAATTACAAATGCTCAATGTGCCCTCCACCTGCTGCACGGACAACATCAAGCCGATAGCTGAATTCATCCCAAACGCGTCGGAGTGTGTCTTCAATCACAGAATTTACCACGGCCGTGATTCTCGTTTGGAGCTCATCCAAGTCAGCGGGTAAAGGGGGAACATAAACACGGTCTTTTACGTATCCTCATAAAAAAAAAAAAAAAAAACAGTCACATGGTGTGATGTCTGGAGATCTCGGAGGCCAAGCGTGTAGTGTCAACTCATGGGGTCCCCTGCGTCCAATCCAACGCTGAGGCAATGTGTCGTTTAGAAACCGACAAACTTGGAGGTTCCAATGTGGCGGTGCGCTGTCCTCCTGCAAAATGTAATCTTCACAGTAGTCCTGCAGCTGCGCAAGTAGCCAGTCCTTCAGCATTGCAAGATAGGAGTTGCCCGTAACCATGTTGTCTGCAAAAAAGAAAGGGCCATAAACCTTTCTAACAGAAACAGCGCAAAAAGCATTCAGTTTTGGTGAATCACGTTCATGTTGGAGAGTTTCATGTTGATTCTCCAGTCCCCATATGCGAACATTGTGGCGAGAAACTTTTCCGCTTACATGAAAGGTTGGTTCATCGCTAAAAATTAATCTTTGTAAGACGGTGTCATCCTTAATGTCCTCTAACAGAGTTGCACAAAAATATTTTCGTTGTGCTTTGTCACCTCCACGAAGAGCTTGCGCCAGTTGCAATCTGTACGGCTTCAGCAACAAACGTCGTCGTAAAACACGCCAAACAGTCACATGAAGGATGGCAAGTTCGCGGCTCGCACGACGAGTAGACTTCCGTGGGCTTCGCTGAAACGCCTGGCGAATTCGTTGCACATTCGTCGCTGAGGTGGTTGGTCGTCCAGGACTCTTTCCCTTAAATGAACACCCTGTTTCTTCAAATTGTCGATACCAACGACGAATGGCTTTGCCCACTAGTGGAACACTGCCGTAACGCCGTTTAAACGCACGCTGCACCGTAATCACGGACTTGGTCTTGCTAAATTCGAGCACACAAAACGCCTTCTGTTGCCTCGACACCATCTTCTCACTCACTAAGCGTAGCGGCTGCTTAGACGCTTGTGCTGCCATCCAGTGGTAGTCATAACAAACTCTGGGCCACGCCCGTAGATATGATACGAGTCGCATTCATCGATGGTTCGTGGTTGCCAAGATATCCATTTTTCAACTCGGGACATTCTTTATGAAACACCCTATATACTGTCATAAATGATGTTAAACCTGAAACTAGGGACCATACGGCGTATATCTGAAGTGTTAATAAAATAACGTGTCAAACAGAAAGCTTATGTACCAACGCGAATACTACAATATTCAGAATTTTCCTGGCATACGAAAGATTCGTGAAATTCAGGTTTTTCCCCTCATTTCACGGAAAAGCTTGTATCGGAAATATGCTTCGTTAATTTACAAAAGGAATCACGGAAAATTTACCGTGAATTTCAGAACTTTTTTTACAGTGGGCCCTAAACACATCATACATACGCTACTTTCTCTTCCTCCTGAATACTTTTCGGGAAAATAAAAGAAAAATCAGGAATAACTGTGTTTTGAGTTTTATTACGTTGCGAAACCTGACACTTCGAGGAAAATTCCACGTGTAAAAATCTGGGAAATTTTCCGCTTCAGGTTACTCTTACTTCGCTGCTTTGAGAAAGCAGGTGATGAAGGGCAATTAAAGGTGATAGCATGACACATTAAAATGGGTTCATAATTTTATCATCTTTTTTATTTACTTCCGTTCTTGTTATGCTTGAAATAAAAAGAGCGCTAAATAAGTTATAAAGATATTAAGCAAAGCATTCAGTCCCTTAGGTTTGCCTAATTTCTACTTGGCATCCATTAGTGTTCTTTGTGTTTGCGAAGCCTCTTGCCGAAGGTCAGTTCCAAAGCGAACAGAAGTGAATTACGTCATAAAAACAGAGGCTATCATTTTCTTCTCCTGAGAGCACGATGTCCGCTTAGTAATTTTCTCCGAAATGCAATCTCTTGGTTTGAGAAATGATTTGTGACTGTAATTTGACCAGTATTCAATCACAGCTTCACGAATTCCATTTCATTGAAAGTTTTCTTCCGTAAGTGCGTTTGATCTAAACGCTGAAAGGCGAATTACAGGAATGCCACCGATATCCCAGTTGTGATTGGCACGTCTTTTAACAAAATGAAAAATAAAGAAACACAAATGCAGAACTTTTTACAATGAGAGTTGCATCTAACAGTATTTAATAATCGAAGACTTCTGATAATACGTAATTGTTAACAGGACCCTAGTTAGCGGCGGAAGAGGGGGGGGGGTCGCTCTTCCCATATGGTCATAGTTGTAAATTCTTGCTCTTAGGGACGTTAAAAATAGAAACGCAAAACGTGTGAATAAATTTGCTGAAAATTGTCACTGAAAAAAAGAAAAGTATGCACTTTAGTATTTTCTTTTTTAAAGTCTTTAGTTAGCTGCGTACAGTATTCAATGCAACAACACATGGTACACAGTAACCTGTTCTGTGAGGCGTCGACTCCTAATATGCACGAAAGGAATTGTCCGAAATAGTAGAGAGGCATATACAAAACAATATCCAAATGTGCCTACCTCCGTGAACTTTCTGAATACGCCGTAGGAATGAAGAGCTAATTAGTAATCTATGTTCTGTGTAGCAGAAAGACATTGATTAAAAATGCATGAGAGTGAGATAAAGACTTTCTGTTCATCTTTTTTTCTTGTTAATATTACTGCCACGCACGGAACTAGAAACTTTTCAGAGGGAGCTTAGTCATGATATCGATTAAAGTTGTATGAATAGTACGCCAAAATTTGCGTACTATATCGATGCACTATTGATATCTTCGGGAAAAAGAAATTTTTGCACCAATGAGTATCGCTAGATATTTAAGTGGCATCATCAAAACAAATCACATTATTAAGCTATTAAAGTACAGAAATTTACAAGTAATTTATTATAAAAAAGATGAAATAATAAACATACCATTTAGAATAATATGATAAAAATACCTCAAGCAATTTATCATAAATGTAACTGTAATATAAAGCAACTAACTCTGAAGAAAGGTGACTTTTCTATGTCTGGAGTACCTGAATGACAAACGGAGACTGCGTTTTATTGTTCTGGTGTTGTGTTACGTTGCATGCACAATTACTTCCACAGAAGGGGAGAAATTCCGGACATGGAAGGTTGACCACAAACATCCACTTCGCAAGACGAATTTTAGTGGAGAACGGCAGGTAACAAAACATTCTAAAATCCCTTCATCCTTCCCTACCCTGTGGGGTAAGATCTTGATCTTCGAGAAAAAAAAAGGCAATGACACTTAATTAAGTGACGTCTCACTGTTTGTCAAGTCCAGTTACATATATTTATAAATCACTTTTTCAAAGCAAATAGCGGTAACTGAGACCTTTAAATCCTGCTCCATTATGTTTTCTATTGAATTAAACAGATTAAAAGGAAAATGGTATGTTAATTTTATCTTTCAAATGTCTTCTGATTCGGAAAAAAAAAGAAAAACAATAATTAAACAACATTAAAATATCTCACAGTAACCGTTTTTACTTTGAAAAAGGAATTTTTTAAATACAATCCCCGTTAATCATCTTCCTCCAGGGCCGCGGGTGGCCTAGTGGGCAACGTTCGTGACTGCCACGAAAAGGGCCTCAGGTTCGATCCCAGCAGGTACGAACGCTCGATCCACTAAATATCCGCCGTGCGTCGGATGGTCAAGTTAAGTCGTCGGACCGCGGGTACTGGCCCCCAGGTAATAAATAGGGACGTCTTCCTCCCCCTTTCTACTTCGCTTCCGTGTCACTTTCCTACCGGGCGCTCTAGCCCAAATCTACTAGTTTCCTTTTTTTTAAAGGGCTGTTTAAGACCTGGGGTCAGACACTCCCTTCCTAAAATCCTCTACATATGATCATGATCATCTCCCTCCCCTCCCCTTAGGCTGCGGGTGGCCAAGTGGGCAACGTTCGTGACTGCCACGGAAAGGACCTCAGGTTCGATCCCGGGAAGGTACGAACGCTCGATCCACTAAATATCCGCCGTGCGTCGGATGGGTACGTTAAGCCGTCGGACCCCGGGTACTGGCCCCCGGGAATAAATAAGGGCGTCTTCCTTCCCCTTTCTACTTCGCTTCCGTGTCCCTTTCCTATCGGGCACTCTAACCCAAATCTCCTAGCTTCCTATTTCTAAGGATTTTTAAGACCTGGGGGTCAGACACTCCCTTCCTAAAATCCTCTACATATGAGCTGATCTGATCTGATCATCTTCCTCCGCAAAAGATAAACTCTCCTCTCCTTTCACTCATTTTTCTGTTTCTCTTTCCTATTGAGTTCACTTACTCAGATCTTCTAGCTTCCAATTTCTAAGGGCAGTTTTAGACATAGGGTCAGACACTTCCTTTTTAAATCTACTTCAATTCAGTCGAGTCGAGTCATCTTCCTCTTCCTTTTAGTACGTATCTCAAAATCAGTCACGGAAGATAAGCCATCATCCAAAGGAACAGGTGCAGAGAGCACCTGGGTCTGCAGATTCGTTAGGCTGCTGGACATTTTCAAACATATTCTCAGTTCCTTCTTCCGTCATGACAGGGCGAGAAGCAATCAGAACTAGGAGAAGGAATGCCCTTTTGCAAATCGCGTATACTGGGAAATAGACTCTTTAGAATCCGAGCCCCCTCACGGGGAGAACGGGGCAGCTTTGACGATTTAGTTTGCATAGGGAGGACGGGCTCACTATGAAAATTTATAGTGCGGGAAGTCAGGTGTCAATTTCCTGTTACGAATATGGCTCTTTGTAGTAGAAGAAGAAGATGGTCTTTCGGTGGAAGCATCTTCTAAGAACCGAGGTCAAGTAATGCCTCATTAGGTAGAACTAGAGCCGAAGGCACGGGAAAGAGGGAGACAGAAAATTCCAAAGTAGAAATCAGTTCAGCAGAATTCACAATGGGGAACAGAGATGCTGAAGCAGGTACAAGAGATGGGGAACGACTGTTTGTTGTCTGGGGTTAATCATGAATGCAGGTGAGGACGGAGGCATATTCGAGGAATTATCACAACAGGAGGAAAGGAAAGCAGCTTCTGAAAGTTCATTTTTAATCCCACTTCTTTACTCTTGTCAGCAAATCCCTGGATCATACTCTGCAGCTCACCAGTAGTTATATAAAACACATATTGCAGGTCACATACAGAAAAGAGGAATGAACTCGGAAAGCGATTTACCATATCATCACCCAAAAGACCATACGTATTTTATGTCTAAAGCTGCGTTCGTGGCGAAAGAGTGGGTTTTCAACAACTGCTGCGACATGTTGGTAACTTCCGATGATTTTACCGAAGCGGCCCAACAACTCCCAAAGCATGTCTTCTGGAATATCTGGTGTTTTTGACATAGCAGAAACTGAGGACAGTTTTTGACATAGCGGAAACTGAGGACAGTTTTTGACATAGCGGAAACTGAGGACAGTTTTTGACATAGCGAAAACTGAGGACAGTTTTTGACATAGCGGAAACTGAGGACAGTTTTTGACATAGCGGAAACTGAGGACAGTTTTTGACATAGCAGAAACTGAGGACAGTTTTTGACATAGCAGAAACTGAGGACAGTTTTTGACATAGCGGAAACTGAGGACAGTTTTTGACATAGCGGAAACTGAGGACAGTTTTTGACATAGCGGAAACTCAGGACAGTTTTTGACATAGCGGAAACTGAGGACAGTTTTTGACATAGCGAAAACTGAGGACAGTTTTTGACATAGCAGAGACTGAGGACAGTTTTTGACCTAGCAGAAACTGAGGACAGTTTTTGACCTAGCAGAAACTGAGGACAGTTTTTGACCTAGCAGAAACTGAGGACAGTTTTTGACCTAGCAGAAACTGAGGACAGTTTTTGACATAGCAGAAACTGAAGACAGTTTTTGACATAGCAGAGACTGAGGACAGTTTTTGACATAGCAGAAACTGAGGACAGTTTTTGACATAGCAGAAACTGAGGACAGTTTTTGACATAGCAGAAACTGAGGACAGTTTTTGACATAGCAGAGACTGAAGACAGTTTTTGACATAGCAGAAACTGAAGACAGTTTTTGACATAGCAGAAACTGAAGACAGTTTTTGACATAGCAGAAACTGAAGACAGTTTTTGACATAGCAGAAACTGAAGACAGTTTTTGACATAGCAGAAACTGAAGACAGTTTTTGACATAGCAGAAACTGAAGACAGTTTTTGACATAGCAGAAACTGAAGACAGTTTTTGACATAGCAGAGACTGAGGACAGTTTTTGACATAGCAGAGACTGAGGACAGTTTTTGAAATAGCAGAAACTGAGGACAGTTTTTGACATAGCGGAAACTGAGGACAGTTTTTGACATAGCGGAAACTGAGGACAGTTTTTGACATAGCGGAAACTGAGGACAGTTTTTGACATAGCGGAAACTGAGGACAGTTTTTGACATAGCGGAAACTGAGGACAGTTTTTGACATAGCGGAAACTGAGGACAGTTTTTGACATAGCGGAAACTGAGGACAGTTTTTGACATAGCGGAAACTGAGGACAGTTTTTGACATAGCGGAAACTGAGGACAGTTTTTGACCTAGCAGAGACTGAGGACAGTTTTTGACATAGCGGAAACTGAGGACAGTTTTTGACCTAGCAGAGACTGAGGACAGTTTTTGACCTAGCAGAAACTGAGGACAGTTTTTGACATAGCGGAAACTGAGGACAGTTTTTGACATAGCGGAAACTGAGGACAGTTTTTGACATAGCGGAAACTGAGGACAGTTTTTGACATAGCGGAAACTGAGGACAGTTTTTGACATAGCGGAAACTGAGGACAGTTTTTGACATAGCGGAAACTGAGGACAGTTTTTGACATAGCGGAAACTGAGGACAGTTTTTGACATAGCGGAAACTGAGGACAGTTTTTGACATAGCGGAAACTGAGGACAGTTTTTGACATAGCGAAAACTGAGGACAGTTTTTGACATAGCAGAGACTGAGGACAGTTTTTGACCTAGCAGAAACTGAGGACAGTTTTTGACCTAGCAGAAACTGAGGACAGTTTTTGACATAGCAGAAACTGAGGACAGTTTTTGACATAGCAGAAACTGAGGACAGTTTTTGACATAGCAGAGACTGAGGACAGTTTTTGACCTAGCAGACACTGAGGACAGTTTTTATCCTAGCAGACACTGAGGACAGTTTTTAACCTAGCAGACACTGAGGACAGTTTTTAACCTAGCAGACACTGAGGACAGTTTTTGACATAGCAGAGACTGAGGACAGTTTTTGACATAGCAGAGACTGAGGACAGTTTTTGACATAGCAGAGACTGAGGACAGTTTTTGACATAGCAGAGACTGAGGACAGTTTTTGACATAGCGGAAACTGAGGACAGTTTTTGACATAGCGGAAACTGAGGACAGTTTTTGACATAGCGGAAACTGAGGACAGTTTTTGACCTAGCGAAAACTGAGGACAGTTTTTGACATAGCAGAGACTGAGGACAGTTTTTGACCTAGCAGAAACTGAGGACAGTTTTTGACCTAGCAGAAACTGAGGACAGTTTTTGACATAGCAGAAACTGAGGACAGTTTTTGACATAGCAGAAACTGAGGACAGTTTTTGACATAGCAGAGACTGAGGACAGTTTTTGACCTAGCAGACACTGAGGACAGTTTTTATCCTAGCAGACACTGAGGACAGTTTTTAACCTAGCAGACACTGAGGACAGTTTTTAACCTAGCAGACACTGAGGACAGTTTTTGACATAGCAGAGACTGAGGACAGTTTTTGACATAGCAGAGACTGAGGACAGTTTTTGACATAGCAGAGACTGAGGACAGTTTTTGACATAGCAGAGACTGAGGACAGTTTTTGACATAGCAGAAACTGAGGACAGTTTTTGACATAGCAGAAACTGAAGACAGTTTTTGACATAGCAGAAACTGAACACAGTTTTTGACATAGCAGAAACTGAAGACAGTTTTTGACATAGCAGAAACTGAAGACAGTTTTTGACATAGCAGAAACTGAGGACAGTTTTTGACATAGCAGAGACTGAGGACAGTTTTTGACCTAGCAGAGACTGAGGACAGTTTTTGACCTAGCAGAAACTGAGGACAGTTTTTGACCTAGCAGAAACTGAGGACAGTTTTTGACATAGCAGAAACTGAAGACAATTTTTGACATAGCAGAAACTGAAGACAATTTTTGACATAGCGGAAACTGAGGACAGTTTTTGACATAGCGGAAACTGAGGACAGTTTTTGACATAGCGGAAACTGAGGACAGTTTTTGACATAGCGGAAACTGAGGACAGTTTTTGACATAGCAGAAACTGAAGACAATTTTTGACATAGCGGAAACTGAGGACAGTTTGGACATAGCGGAAACTGAGGACAGTTTTTGACATAGCAGAAACTGAGGACAGTTTTTGACATAGCAGAAACTGAGGACAGTTTTTGACATAGCAGAGACTGAGGACAGTTTTTGACATAGCAGAGACTGAGGACAGTTTTTGACATAGCAGAAACTGAGGACAGTTGTTCATTAGTTTTTGGTACGAGATGGCAGAGTTAATATCCATTCCATGAGCAAGTAATTGTTTTTTTCAGTTTCAATGGTGAGATACACCAGCACAGCGTGATCCGAGCGCGCAGTGTTAGCAATCGACTCAGCCGGTACAGCTTTTCCAAGGAAAGAAAGGTAGTCGTCTATTGTCTTATTCAGGAGGGGAATAAACGGCACAGCAAGTTTACGGTGTTCGAACATGATATAAGAAGAATGGCAAATCTCGATACTAGAAGGAGCCGTGGAATAAGTAGTAACTAAGGCATTCACCTGGCTGACACGTGTTGTGCCTACGAAGGAGGCAGAAGTGGTGGTGGAGATGCCACTAATCTGTACGGCTCTGGCGTAGGTACGTTGGAGAGAAAACACGGCAAGTCCTTCGCTAAGAGAGATCATCTAAGAAGAGTAGAGATAATTAATACAGACATTTAACGTGGACCAGGAACATCAAACAAAGATCTTCGCTCTTTCCACGTTTATAAGTGAGTCACGGAAAATTTCTCATTGGCAGCCACCGGGAGTCGAACCCAGGGTCTTCCAGTTACGCCAAATGCAACCTGCCAAATTGGCTTGGCAGTTAGCGTGTGTGAGTCTGGAAGAATTCGAGGCCGCTGTGGTGTAGCGGAAGCATATCCGGCGCGTAACTGGAAGACCCTGGGTTCGACTCCCGGTGGCGGCCAATGAGAATTTTTCCGTGACTCACTTATAAACGTGGAAAGATCTTTGTTTGATGTTCCTGGTCCACGTTAAATGTCTGTATTAATTATTCATTCGCCTTCTAATTATTTCTTCAGTAGCTGCTAACCATCTTTGGTGAATCCCCAGCATTGTGCGGGGCTCCAAGAAGCAACCTGCCAAATTGACTTGGCAGTTAACATGTGTGAGTCTGGAGGAACTCGAGGCCGCTGTATTGTAGCGGAAGCATATCCGGCGCGTAACTGGAAGACCCTGGGTTCGACTCCCAGTGGCGGTCAATGAGAATTTTTCCGTGACTCACTTATAAACGTGGAAAGAGAAAAGATCTTTGTTTGAAGTTCCTGGTCCACGTTAAATGCCTCTATTAATTATTCATTCGCCTTCTAATTATTTCTTCAGTTTCTGCTTACCATCTTTGGTGAATCCCCAGCATTGTGCGGGGCTCCAAGAAGCAACCTGCCAAATTGACTTGGCAGTTAGCGTGTGTGAGTCTGGAAGAATTTGAGGCCGCTGTGGTGTAGCGGAAGCATATCCGGCGCGTAACTGGAAGACCCTGGGTTAGACTCCCGGTGGCGGTCAATGAGAATTTTTTCCGTGACTCATTTATAAACGTGGAAAGAGCGAAGATCTTTGTTTGATGTTCCTGGTCCACGTTAAATGTCTCTATTAATTATTCATTCGCCTTCTAATTATTTCTTCAGTTGCTGCTTACCATCTTTGGTGAATTCCCAGCATTGTGCGGGGCTCAAAGAAGCAACCTGCCAAATAGACTTGGCAGTTAGCGTGTGTGAGTCTGGAAGAATTCGAGGCCGCTGTGGTGTAGCGGAAGCATATCCGGCGCGTAACTGGAAGACCCTGAGTTCGACTCCCGGTGGCGGCCAATGAGAATTTTTCCGTGACTCGTTTTAACGTGGAAAGAGCGAAGATCTTTGTTTGATGAGTAGAGAGAAGTCTCGGCTAAGATGTCAGGGCCAAGTACATGTGGATCAGGAAGCAAATAAAAAGATTTAGCACTTGTAAAAGTTGAGTACGTTAGAGAAGAAGCAGGTAAAACTAATACAGATGCCTGGCTAGCGGAAGTGCTGGAACAGGATTGGATGTTTGCACTGGGAATACCGGAAGTCGCCGTCTTTGCAACTTCCAACAGTGAGGAAACTGCGACGGAGGTTTCAAGAGAAAAACAGTAGTAATCGAACTTAAATCAAACTGCGCCAGTAAATTGCAGTCTTAAAAGGAAGATAGGTAACTTACTGAAACAGCACAACACTTTTGATACAGAATACACGTCAAAAAATCACCAAACACATTCAAAACGTAACAGACTTCACTGGGAGGAGGGGGCGTGTTTATGTTATTACTATGTCCATCTGTTGATCCTTGTGGACACCATATCTCTGCATCCATTAGCCTGATTTAAAAAAAAAAAAAAAATTTGAATTCTGAAGCCTAAAATGTGAGAACGACGATCTTTGCATTTTGATCTTTTCACGGTGTATTATATCTTTGCTGCTAGATGACTTAAATGCAGATGCTACCGAATGCAAAATGCTTTTTATTTCCTGTCATTAATCCTACCCTGCTATTTGTTGAAAATGCTGCACCATGGAAGACCTGAGATACTGAAGTGGGATTTACAGAAAGTGCATATTTCTGTTTATAATATACTTGCAGCGATATCTACTCATCTAAGAACCCTATTGAAAAAGGTCTATTTTAAACAGATTCCACTGACAGCGAAAACGCTTTTTTGCGCATATCATTGCTCAAAGTAATACACAATTTATCAGCTAGGGGCACACGTATATTATTTATTTTTCTCGGTATCTCTACTTCTAGAATTCCGATTTGAAAATTTCTTTTAACACTGGATACCATCCACTTTGAGAAATATTTTGCATGTACTCTTGGATTTTTATAGTTCACAGTTTCGAAGCTAGGTGGCGTTACTGTGTGTTTCTGTTTAAAACTGCATTTCTGCTTCTAAAAATCCTTGTGAGAAAATTATTTTTACACCGTTTGACATTCCCTAGAGTAAAGACTGGCAACACATAATAATAATAATAATAAATAAATACATCGCTCTTTCCACGTTCCAGAAACACACAGCATCCGAAAAATTGTTTTTCAGCCAACCGCCGTGGAAATGAACCAACAGAACTCTCGATATCGCGCCGAGTGCGTTACATTTAGGCCACGGTGGCCAACAATCCACGGTGCTATGTGTATTTAAGTCAGCTTCTGACATCATAAATCCGTAAGATGGGCTCAGCTACTGAGACCTCTCCATCTGGTGGGCATAAACGGCACTAGCTGTATATATTATAGCAGTTAAGTCCAACGGGCGAGATCCAGGTGAAAATACTCCAAATACGTGGCGACAGTTAATAAATAAATACATACATCGCTCTTTCCACGTTCCACAAACACACAGCATCCGAAAAATTGTTTTTCAACCAAAAAAATAACAATTTTTCGGATGCTGTGTGCTTCTGGAACGTGGAAAGAGCGATGTATTTATTTATTTATTAACTGTCGCCACGTATTTGGAGTATTTTCACCTGGATCTCGCCCGTTGGACTTAACTGCTATAATATATACAGCTAGTGCCGTTTATGCCCACCAGATGGATACGTCTCAGTAGCTGAGCCCATCTAACGGATTTATGATGTCAGAAGCTGACTTAAATACACCTAGCACTGTGGATTGTTGGCCACCGTGGCGTAAATGTAACGCACTCGGCGCGATATCGTGAGTTCTGTTGGTTCATTTCCACAGCGGTTGGCTGAAAAACAATTTTTCGGATGCTGTGTGTTTCTGGAACGTGGAAAGAGCGATGTATTTATTTATTTATTAACTGTCGCCACGTATTTGGAGTATTTTCGACTGGCAACACAATATCTTCTTTAAATATTGCACAATTTTCCGCTAGAGGGCGTATAAGTAAATTTTTTTTTCTCCGTTATCGCTGCTTATAGAAGTCATAATTCAAAAATGTATTTTTTTGTGTATAACTTTTGCTACGAAGGATAATTTGCGCGTATTTCCCACTTTTTCGTAATTCATAATTTTGCCAGCGGGATCAGGCTCAATTTCTATTTAATCTCTCGGGAAAATATTTACTTGGTACAATGGCGTAGCCAGAAATTTCTTAAAGGGGGGCGTCCGTGGATTTGGTTCATTGATGAATACCTCATGTGTACATATATAGTGCTTTAAATTCGTACTCAATGCCCTCTCAAGAGGAGGGGGGTCCGGACCCGAGGACCCCCCCCTTGGCTACGCCTACGTCTTGGTAGGATACTCTCTTCATTATGTGTACCGATTTGCTTCTTGAAGTAACACACAGCTTTCCTTCTAGGAGCATAAAATCATATCACGTGTTCCACGATATCCCCTCCTCTGTACTTGTTTGATTTGAAATATATCTTTTGCTATGAGAAACATTTTGAGCCTAATTTGAATTTTTCGGGGCACGCATTTCATCCGCTAGGGGGCATAAGTTCACAGTAAAGAAATTTCTGAAATTCACGAGCAAATTTCCGTAATTCCTTTCGCGAATTAGCAAAAGCATATTTCTGATACAACCTTTTCCGTGAAATGACGGAAAGAAACCTAAATTTTACGGATTTTTCGTATGACAGGAAAATTCTGAATTTTCAGAAACCTTTCCCTAGTTCCTTTCTTTTTAATGACGGTAAATTGCCGTTTTTAAGATGTGTTAGCGGACAATTCTGAATTTTAAGAAATCTTTCCTCAATTCTTTTCGAGTATTAACGGAAAAACTATGTTCTCACTTTTTCCGTATATATACACTGAAGTGCCAGAAAAACTGGTACAGACGAGCTTATGCAAAATACATAGCAACGCCACCTATGCGCGTACTCGGTTGCGTCCGCCAGTGGCGTTTATAAAGCGATAAGCATCCTTGCCAGCTGTCAGAGCTAATTTCATCATGAGAATGACAAGTAATAACGATTTAAGCGATTTTTCAACGCGGTGTCATAGTTAGCGGTCGTGAGATGGGCTATAGTATTTCGGAGTTAGAAAGGAAGTTCGGATTTTCACGGACGACCATTGCAAGGGTGAACCGTGACTACAAGAATTCCGGCAAAACCTGTGTGGCCGTAAAAAGACATTGGGTGAACGTGACCATCGTCGGCTGTCAAGAATCGTTTCACGCGAAAGGCGTGCAGCACTCTCGCAGGTATAATCGGAATTCAATGCTGGAGCCTCAACAAGCATCAGCGTCCGAACTGTGCAACGTACCCTGCACGATACCGACTTTGGGAGCCGACGCCCAACTCGAGTCCCCTTGATGGGTGCACTCCACGAGCTATGCGCCTCGCTTGGGCACGGCAACACCGCCAGTGGTCGCTTGATGACTGGAAACAAGTAGCCTGGTCTGACGAGTCGCGTTTCCAACTGTATCGGGCAGATGGAAGGATTCGTGTGTGGCGCAAACCACATGAAGCCATGGATTCCGCCTGTCAACAAGGGACTGTACCAGCTGGTGGGAGGTCCGTAATGGTATGGGGTGTGTTTAGTTGTACTTCACTGGGACCTCTGGTACGTCAACAAACGTCTGTGACAGGCCAACGCTATGTGCGCATCCTTTCTGACGGGGTACACCCGTTCATGTCCTGCATTCATGATGATGGGTTGGGCCTGTTCCAACAGGGCAATGCAACTCCACGCAAGTGTCGGGACGCCACATTATGGTTAGAGGAGCATTCATCTGAGTTTGGGGTGTTGCCATTCCCACCCAAGTCCCCAGATATGAACGTGATAGAACACATTTGGGATACCATGCAACGCGCTATCGAACACAGGAATCCGAGACCTCGGAATACACCCGAATTGTGGAACGCTCTGCAGGAAGTATGGGGTGCGTTGCCTACAGCATATTTCCAGAAGATAGTGGAGTCCATGCCCCGTCGTATTTCTGCAGTCCTGCGCTCCCGTGGGGGACCTACCAAGTATTAGACTGGTGTACCAGTTTTTCTGGCACTTCAGTGTATATTGTATAGTTTTAGAAAGTTATTCTTTATGGCACCTACAAAGTCAGTTCTTGTCGCTAACCTTGATATACATCGATGAGCCATTACATTATGACCGCCCCCAGCCTAGAGCGCCTGGAGACCGAACGGTGGTGCAGGTAAAGTTCACAGAGCAGTATATGTACAACCCAAGGACCGGCTTTCGGTTAGTAGAGTGTTCGGAGTCAGAATGGGAAAAAGCTGCCGATTTATCGGAGTTTGATAAAAGACAAATTGTGATGGCACGGCGCCTTGGAACTACGATCTCGAAAATGGCGTGATTTGTGCGTTGTTCACATGCCGCTGTAGTGAGTACGTATCAAAAGTGGTGCACATATGGCCAAACGACGAACTGTCGTTCAGCCGTGTGTTGTCCGTAGCTCATTTCCTTCCAGAGAGGAGCAGAGACTGTCGCGCATTGTTCACAGCGACCGCACGGCCACAGTTGCGTCAAACCACTCGCAGCTGTAACAGTAATGATCAGGGCAATGTGTCACAGCACGCAGTTCATCGCAACCTTCTGCGCGTGGGATTGCGTAGCCGAAAACCCAGCGGGGTTCACTCCACGTCATCGCCAACAGCACATGAAATGGGCCCAAGATCATGGAGATTGGACCGTGGATGATTGGAAGAAAGTAGCCTGTTCTAAAGAATCAAGATTCCTGGCGCATCACGTAGACGGTAGAGCGCGGGTACGCCGATTACCAACGGAGACTATGGCACCTAGATGCGCTGTTGGGCGAAAACAGGCTGGCTTGGAGGCGGTGGAGTCATGCTGTGGGCGATGTTTTCTTGGGACACTTTATGCCCCATTATCCCAATAGCACAATCCCAGGTATCTGAATATCGTCGCGGACCAAGTTCACCCATTCATGGCAATTGTGTTCCCTGCTTGTGATGGCCATTATCAACAGGATAAGTGCGCCACGCCACAGTACCAGAATCGTCAAGGAGTGGTTCGAGGAACATGCTGGTGACTTTTTGTTAATGCCCATGGTCTCAAAATTCACCTGATATGAACCCAATCGAACATTTGTGGTTCTACTTGGAAAAGCGGGTTCGTGCTAAATCACCGCCACCACCGAAATGTACGGGAACTGGAGGACCTGCTGTTGACATTATGATACCCCAGGATACCTATCGCCACCTCATCGAATCGATGCCTCGCCGAGTGGCGGCTGTGTTGCGAGATAAAGGCGGTGTTACAGCTCATTAGGTAGGTGGTCATAATGTATTGGCTGATCGGTGTAGTAGGAGACTTTCAGATCCGTATCTCAGGAGCGGAGCGGAAATACCGCTTCGTTCGTAAATGATGGGCGGACCTGTGCTAATGATTTTTCTCACCATCATGGCATACGAATGCCGATCCGTACGCTTAAGTACCGCCGTCTGGTATCGTTACAAGGAACTCGTCTGGTAGCGATAAAGGGGTACATGGCGTTATTTGGCGTAAATACCTTATTAAATTTACTTACAGACATGAGCACTGAATCAAAAACTGGCACATCGAGCTTACTACTGGATAGCGGTTAAAAATAACACATTTTTATTTATATTTTTATTCACTCTAGTGAAATTTAAAAAATTACTGCATAAACACATTGGCGTTTTTGTATTTTTTTTTTTTTTGAGAATGCCCTGAGATTTACAAAACTTTACGCCTATGACTTCTGCATCTCTGATTTTTTTTCTAAGTTTAACACCCGTGAATAACACCAGAACTCATACAAAACATACTAAATGTTTCTTTGTGAGTGTCGTGGCTCTTTTTCTTTTTTTACTGTCGAAGATATGAAGTATTTACATTGCGAAATATACACCCATATTCCACAAAATACACCGTATTTTTCGCAGTATAATCCGCACACAGGAAAATTCAGAAAGAAGAAAAAAATCCTTCGTATAATCAGCGGTGGTGTGTAATTCACAGACCCTGAAATTCAGAAAAAGAAATCGCCGTATAATTCGCTCCTGTAATATTGATTCCGAGCAATTTTTTTTTGTTTTTTTTTTTTAAAGGAGAAAAGTCGCGATTCACGGGATGACCCAGCAGTCCTAAGAAATAGGAAAGAACGTTGCTCTTATTATAAAAACATCATTTTTAAGTTCTTCTGTGTTATGTGACGTGCCTGCCTCGCAGGACGCACACGACATAAAGGAAGATAGCAGCGAGAACGAACGTCTGCGTAGCTCAGTTGGTAGAGCGACTTGTTCCGGAATAAGTGGACTCGGGTTCGATCCCCGGCGTGGACCAAAAATGACGGAGAAATTTACTTCGTTATAAAGGAGCCCGAACTTCCCGGATGGCCTGGTCGTTAAAGATCTCGCAATGGTGTGCTGTTCTTTCCACACCGCGAGACAAGAAAAATAAGAGAATCCGTTCTCCAGCTGTTCGAAAAATAAAGTTGTGTGACGTTGCATTCCACACAGCAGATTGACTGGGAGTTCTCAAGTGCCCGTTCTACAGCGGGTGGCTGCTTGCAACGATTCATGGTCACGGCTGACCCGTGGGCCATGCCCCCGGCCCTCTTTCGGGGGAAGGGGGATATGTGACGTGCCTGCCTCGCAGGACGCACACGACATAAAGGCAGATAGCAGCGAGAACGAACGTCTGCGTAGTTCCGTTCCGGAATAAGTGGACTCAGGTTCGATCCCCGGCGTGTACCAAAAATGACGGAGAAATTTACTTCGTTATAGTTACTATCAAGCAAATAAAGAGGAAAAAACACACACACACACACACACGAGCTTTCCCATCATTACCACAGTTCCGTAGTTATATTCCGTAGCGCGCAGTTCCGCAGTTAGACCTGCGGCTGAATCGAACGTGGGTGAAGCTGAACTTCCCACCGCACGTGATCGTCAGCAACAGCAAACAATACCTCCTTCTTTGCATTGTACTTTTTGTCACAATGGTAGCAAGTAAAAAAAAAACTGCTCCTTTTCAACTGTTTGCGGACTTCTATCTTTGTATTGCACTACGCTCTCCTGTTACCAACGCAGTCTCAGTAATTTTCTAGAAGTATCACCTCTTCTGCAATTACGTCGCAAATATTTTAAAAATAAAAGTGCTGCAAAAACTTTTTTTTTACGTGGCGTATCACCGGCATTAGCGTGTGGTACTCGGAGCTTAAATTTAGAACATTTTTTAACAACTAATCTGCGTATTATATGAGGAACATTACCGTATTAGATTACAGATACAGAGGCTGTGGATAACTGAAAGAGGTATGGAGAGATGCGTGCTTGGTGTAAACGAGAAAGATAGGAAAAGGAAATCACTGATCAAGAAAATGAGATCTGATGACATTATGACCATAGTAAAGACCCTTGAGTGGAAATGGGCTGGACATATTGCTACAAGAACCAACCACAGTTGGCCAAGTGAAATAATAGACTGGATACAAAGGAACATGAGAAGACCGAGAAAAGGACCACGTTGGAGATGGGTCGATGAAATTTGAAAACATGCTGGAGTAACATGAAAGAGAATTGGTCAAGACCAAAAAAGTGTGGACTGGATACTAAGGGACAGGAAAAGACCCAGAAAAAGACCACGTGAAAGATGGGTGGTTGAAATTTGAAAACATGCTGAAGTAACATGAACGAGAATTGCTCAAGACAAAATGTTGTGGACTGGATACCAAGGGACGGAAAAAGACCCAGAAGCAGACTATGTGGAAGATGGGTGGGCGAAATTCGAAAACATGTTGGAATAACATGAAAAAGAATTGCTCAAGACAAAAAAAGTTGTAGACTGGATACCAAGGGACACGAGAAGGTCCAGAAGAAGACCACGAGGAAGATGGGCGGATGGAATTTAAAAACATGCTGGAGTAACATGAAAGAAAACTGCTCAAGGCAAAAAAGTTGTGGACTGGATACCAATGGACAGAGAAAGACCCAGAAGGAGACCACAGAAGTAGACCCGTGGGGGAAATTTGAAAATATGCTGGAGTAACATGAGTGAGAACTGCTCAAGACAAAATGTTAAGGAGTGGATACCAAGGAACACGAGAAGATCCAGAAGAAGACCACGAGCAAGATGGGTGGATGAAATTTTAAAACATGCTGGAGTAAAATGAAAGAAAACTGCTCAAGGCAGAAAAGTTGTGGACTGGATTTCAATGGACAGAAAAAGACCCACAAACGGACCATGTGGGAGATGGGTGAATGAAATTTGAAAACATGCTGGAGTAGCATGAAAGAGCTCGAGGCAAAAAGTTGTGGAAGAGACCATTCGACAGTGGACTGAAAAAGGTTGTAGTTGATGATTGTGATGATGATAACATTACAAATTTCATGTTTAACTTCTTTCACATTGCATACTGCATGGTGGTGCAATATCTCATTTATTTCAATAAAAGAATACAAAAAACCTCAATAATAATGCAATGTACTTTCAAGATTTCTTCAGAAAAGTCAAATATTTCAAATGAATGGTGACACTCATTCCATCTATTTAACCTGGTAAGTCTGACTTTTCGAACTCGGGCGATATTTTTTCTTTCCCTCAGCCTTAGGAAAGGAAATTTTCCTCGTTCGAGTTGAAAGGCTATTTACGACTTACATGGAACCACATTTTTCTCTTTCAGTTGATCTCTATGTAGTTAATCGCTTCCTCCTCCCTTCGCAAATAATAATCCTAGCTAGTGATCGACATAATGGCCGCATAAATTACCACCAGTCAGTGGAAAAACAGCGTTCGATTATCCCGCGGAACGGACGTCCGGAGCGTGTCTAGTGAGTCTTGGCTTGTTCTGAGTCTGGCAGGGCCGAGCGCTTGAGTGATGACCTGGCTGCGTGTACGCCTCGGACCCCTCTCTCGATTAATGGGTGCGCAAAGGTGTCTGATTTAGTGGCTATAAACCTCCACCTGTCATTTGTCTTGGCGTTCCAGTTTTGTTCTCGCTCCATGGATAAAGGAAATGTTTTTGAAGCAGCAGGGAGCGCGGTACAGCATTTCAGCCCGGTTGGACCACTTACTTGTAGTGTGACCGATCATCGGATCGGCATCCCAAATCGTGACCTGATGATTCTATTGGTTCAGAAGGTTATCTGTTGTGGTTACAATCGTGGGTGAAATAGGCACAAAGGCCACAAAAGTTACTCCCCGTCTTGTACTTAGTTTCAGTTTTCGAACTTTCTCGTTTCTAATACACTAAAATTTCTGTTTGATTTATTGCGACCAGACTCTCAAGAGAAATTTCCGAGGCAGCTATAATTCTTGGACTGAGAGTACGAGTGTTTCAACGAAATACCACTTAGGGATTTCAATAAAAACAACTGTTCGTTCAAGAAGTACAAATTGTCCCAATGTATATCATTACGTAACGCTTATGTTGTCAATCATAAGTGATTTTCCTAGAGTTTTACTGAAGATTTACTTTTTTTATTAAATTTTTTTTGGTACGTCTTTCGGCATACTCACACTTCCCTACCAGTAATATACGAAGATCCCTCTACTGATAGTGAATTCTGTCCTACGCAAGTACCACGCCTCACACCCAACTACAAATATACAGTCCTATCGGAATAATATGACTTTCCCCGGAGTCACAGTGTACCTGCCCAGGCACGTCACAGAGTGCGCGTGACAAGGTCGAACACACAGAGATATAAGCGGCCGGCCAGGACAGATGAGCCATAGTACGCTACGTGAGCG
Organism: Macrothele yani; assembly: GCA_039090855.1. Lineage (NCBI taxonomy): Eukaryota > Metazoa > Arthropoda > Arachnida > Araneae > Macrothelidae > Macrothele > Macrothele yani. The sequence goes on along the minus strand of CM076997.1, from coordinate 112,950,784 downwards.
CAATGGGCAGAGGTAGTGATTTGGCGGACGTTCAAAAAGGAATAATCATCGGCTACCGCAATAAGGGTGAAAGCATCTCAGAAACAGCAGACTTCGTGGGCTGTTTGCGAGGGGCTGTAGTAAGGGTGTACCAAGAATGGACCTCTGGCACACCGAGTACCTTCCGACGTCATAACTGTGGAGCCCCAAAGGCCATCGACCCCAGAGGAGAACGTCGCCTCCTTCGACTGGTAAAGGGCAATCGACGCGCAGCAGTGCAGCAATTGATCACGCAAATGAACGCCGAGGCACCCACGTACGTGTCTCCGATAACAGTAGAGCGAGCCCTGTTACGCATGGGTCTCCCGAATTGACGCTGCGTCAAGGAGCCCATGTTAACCCTGGTCAATCGACAGCGACAGCTGCAGTTCTCATGGGACTACCGTCATTGCGCAGTGGAAGAGTAGGAAAAGGTTGCCTTTTACGACGAATCGAGGTTTCTACCCCACAGAAGTGACGGACGGAGGTGGATACGGCATCAGACACACAAGAAGCAACACCGGGACACGTTTGTCGGTTAAGTACAGGCCGACGATGGAAGTGTGCATGTCAGGGGGATGTTTTACTGGTGTGACCTGGAACCGCTGGCACCACTGGATGCGTCCCTGAACGCCAATGACTACCTGTCCATCCTCGCTGACTACATGCATCCTTTCATGTTGGACGTTTACCTTGGTGGTGATGGTGTCTACCAACAGGACAATGCGCCATGCCACGACACTAAACGGGTGCGTGAGTGGTTCCAGGAACACCACAGCGATGTCTCCATTCTCTCTTGGCTGGAGGAATCGCCCGACTTCAATTCCGTAGAGCACTTGTAGGACTATTTGGATTGACAGGTTCAACATGCCGACCCTCAAGCACGTCATTTCCGGGACCTCCGTGCTCTGCTGTAGTCCGAATGGGCACGTGTGTCCCAGGCAACCTCCCAGGGCCACACTGCGTCCATGCAACGCCTTCTCTTTGCTGTCATCAGGGCCAAGGGTGGTTATTCCGATTATTAGGTAGGTGGTCATATTATTCTGATACGACCATGTATGCTCGTAGGGATACGATGATACAACAGAACGGGTGTGAATGCAAAATGTCTTGATCGACAGAATTAATTTATTTCCAGGGCCGATTGATTATAGGGTGCCACATAAGCAACTGCTCCGTATGTGACTTTTCAGCAGCACTGAACATTCCTAGGTCTGCGGTTGGTGAAGTGATATACAAATGGCAATAGACAGTATCGGACAGTCCATTGCAGGAGAGCTCTGCAATAGACTGTGCGCTAAGAACGCAAATCAACATTGTCTCAAACCACACAAACCCTACTTGAGATTATTGGGACTGATGTTAGTACCAGTACAGTGCACAACACATTGCACGACATGGGTAACCAGAGTCAAATGACCATCCGCAAGCTACTAATCACTTCGACTAATACCACACGCCGATTGACGTGGTGCAAGCAACATCGATTTTGGAAAACTGTGCTTTGGACTGATGAATCATGGTAAACAGTGTACCACTGTTTTGATCTTTCTGGATGTGGAGGATGCCAGGAGGAAAGTGCCTTCCGGATAGTATCGCCCCGACAATGAAGTTCAATGGTGGCAGGGTGGTGGCATGGAGCTATTTCCATGGTTCGGCTCGGGCCGATTAGTTGTTTTGGAAAAAAATCATGAATGTTGAGCTCTACCTAGATTTCATGGACAATATTGTGTTGTACTACGATCGTTTTAAAAAACATGCCATACTGCTCGTGCTGTTGTTGGCTGCTCATGTCCGTCGAAAAATTCAAATGACCAGCCCAGTGCCCAGATCTCAACAGTATAGAGAAACTCTGAGACGAACTGGATGATCGAATATATATTAACCCACCTTCGTTTTGCTGCCGACATAGTCATTTTTACAAGGGTCCTTTCAGAGCATCGGAGTATGCTCCAGGAACTAGCTGACAAGAGCAAAGAAGTGGGTTTAAAAATGAACTTGACAAGAGTAAAGAAGTGGGTTTAAAAAAATTAAACAAAATTAATGTACGATGTTTTTATAGGAACTGATGATCTTGCGTTGATGAATCAAATCTAGAAGTAACCAGTGCATGTATTTACCTTGGACAACGGATATCAAGCGAGGCGGAAATTAATGAACGTATAAAACTTGGTTGAAAAGCACTTGGATGAAAATGTACAATTTTCAGCAGCAATTCACTATTATGTCTTAAAAGAAAAGTGCTTCATCAATATATCATTCCAGTTGTTATTAATGGAACAGAGACATGAACCTAAACTAGAAAAGACATCCAGAGACTGCAAACTATTGAAAGAGGCATTGAAAGGTGCATGCTTGGTGGCATTGAGAGGTGCATGCTTGGTGGCTTTGAGAGGTGCATGCTTGGTGGCTTTGAGAGGTGCATACTTGGTGGCATTGAGAGATACATGCGGAGCTCATGGATCAGGAAAATAACGGGAGTTGATGACATCAAGATCAAGGTAATATCCGTGAAATGGCAATGGGTTGGACATATTGCTTGAAGAACTGACCACAGTTGGACAACGGAAATACTAGCCTAGATTCCAAAGAAGAGGGAAAGACCCAGAAGAAGACCCCGTAGAGATGGGGTGAGATGGATGGATGAAATTAGAAAGTATACCAGAGTGGCATGGAGGAGAATGGCTAAATAAATATATAGATAAATAAGTATCGATGTACCGACCCTCGACTTACCACCACCGTCGCATAACGCCACGCCTCAGGACTGAACAGGGGTGCCGTGTATGAAACATCCCTTGATATACCGCCACGCCTCAGGACTGAACAGAGGTGCTATGTATTAAACATCCCTTGATATACCGCCACGCCTCAGGACTGAACAGAGGTGCTGTGTATGAAACATCTCTTGATATACCGCCACGCCTCAGGAATGAACAGAGGTATATGAAACATATATATGAAACATCCCTTGATATACCTCCACGCCTCAGGACTTGAACAGAGGTGCTGTGTAAGAAACATCCCTTGATATACCGCCACGCCTCAGGACTTGAACAGAGGTGCTGTGTATGAAACATCCCTTGATATACCGCCACGCCTCAGGACTGAACAGAGGTGCTGTATATGAAACATCCCTTGATATACCGCCACGCCTCAGGACTTGAACAGAGGTGCTGTGTATGAAACATCCCTTGATATACCGCCACGCTTCAGGACTTGAACAGAGGTGCTGCGTATGAAACATCCCTTGATATACCGCCACGCCTCAGGACTGAACAGAGGTGCTGTGTATGAAACATCCTTTGATATATCGCCACGCCTCAGGACTGAACAGAGGTGCTGTGTATGAAACATCCCTTGATATACCGCCACGCCTCAGTACTGAACACAGGTTCTGTGTATGAAACAGCCCTTGATGTACCGTCACGCCTCAGTACTGAACACAGGTTCTGTGTATGAAACATCCCTTGATATACCGCCACGCCTCAGGACTGAACATAGGTGCTGTGTATGAAACATCCCTTGATATACCGCCACGCTTCAGGACTTGAACAGAGGTGCTGCGTATGAAACATCCCTTGATATACCGCCACGAAACAGAACTGAACAAAGGTGCTGTGTATGAAACATCCCTTGATATATCGCCACGCCTCAGGACTGAACAGAGGTGCTGTGTATGAAACATCCCTTGATATACCGCCACACCTCAGGACTGAACAGAGGTGCTGTATATGAAACATCCCTTGATATACCGCCACGCTTCAGGACTTGAACAGAGGTGCTGTGTATGAAACATCCTTTGATATACCGCCACGCCTCAGGACTTGAACAGAGGTGCTGTGTATGAAACATCCTTTGATATACCGCCACGCTTCAGGACTTGAACAGAGGTGCTGCGTATGAAACATCCCTTGATATACCGCCACGAATCAGAACTGAACAAAGGTGCTGTGTATGAAACATCCCTTGATATATCGCCACGCCGCAGGACTGAACAGAGGTGCTGTGTATGAAACATCCCTTGATATACCGCCACGCCTCAGGACTTGAACAGAGGTGCTGTGTATGAAACATCCCTTGATATACCGCCACGCCTCAGGACTGAACAGAGGTGCTGTATATGAAACATCCCTTGATATACCGCCACGCCTCAGGACTTGAACAGAGGTGCTGTGTATGAAACATCCCTTGATATACCGCCACGCTTCAGGATTTGAACAGAGGTGCTGCGTATGAAACATCCCTTGATATACCGCCACGCCTCAGGACTGAACAGAGGTGCTGTATATGAAACATCCCTTGATATACCGCCACGCCTCAGGACTTGAACAGAGGTGCTGTGTATGAAACATCCCTTGATATACCGCCACACCTCAGGACTGAACAGAGGTGCTGTATATGAAACATCCCTTGATATACCGCCACGCCTCAGGACTTGAACAGAGGTGCTGTGTATGAAACATCCTTTGATATACCGCCACGCTTCAGGACTTGAACAGAGGTGCTGCGTATGAAACATCCCTTGATATACCGCCACGAATCAGAACTGAACAAAGGTGCTGTGTATGAAACATCCCTTGATATATCGCCACGCCTCAGGACTGAACAGAGGTGCTGTGTATGAAACATCCCTTGATATACCGCCACGCTTCAGGACTTGAACAGAGGTGCTGTGTATGAAACATCCTTTGATATACCGCCACGCCTCAGGACTTGAACAGAGGTGCTGTGTATGAAACATCCTTTGATATACCGCCACGCTTCAGGACTTGAACAGAGGTGCTGCGTATGAAACATCCCTTGATATACCGCCACGAATCAGAACTGAACAAAGGTGCTGTGTATGAAACATCCCTTGATATATCGCCACGCCGCAGGACTGAACAGAGGTGCTGTGTATGAAACATCCCTTGATATACCGCCACGCCTCAGGACTTGAACAGAGGTGCTGTGTATGAAACATCCCTTGATATACCGCCACGCCTCAGGACTGAACAGAGGTGCTGTATATGAAACATCCCTTGATATACCGCCACGCCTCAGGACTTGAACAGAGGTGCTGTGTATGAAACATCCCTTGATATACCGCCACGCTTCAGGACTTGAACAGAGGTGCTGCGTATGAAACATCCCTTGATATACCGCCACGCCTCAGGACTTGAACAGAGGTGCTGTGTATGAAACATCCTTTGATATACCGCCACGCTTCAGGACTTGAACAGAGGTGCTGCGTATGAAACATCCCTTGATATACCGCCACGAATCAGAACTGAACAAAGGTGCTGTGTATGAAACATCCCTTGATATATCGCCACGCCTCAGGACTGAACAGAGGTGCTGTGTATGAAACATCCCTTGATATACCGCCACGCCTCAGTACTGAACACAGGTTCTGTGTATGAAACAGCCCTTGATATACCGCCACGCCTCAGGACTGAACAGAGGTGCTGCGTATGAAACATCCCTTGATATACCGCCACGCCTCAGTACTGAACACAGGTTCTGTGTATGAAACAGCCCTTGATATACCGCCACGCCTCAGGACTGAACAGAGGTGCTGTGTATGAAACATCCCTTGATATACCGCCACGCCTCAGTACTGAACACAGGTTCTGTGTATGAAACAGCCCTTGATATACCGCCACGCCTCAGGACTGAACAGAGGTGCTGTGTATGAAACATCCCTTGATATACCGCCACGCTTCAGGACTTGAACAGAGGTGCTGTGTATGAAACATCCCTTGATATACCGCCACGCTTCAGGACTTGAACAGAGGTGCTGCGTATGAAACATCCCTTGATATACCGCCACGAATCAGAACTGAACAGAGGTGCTGTGTATGAAACATCCCTTGATATATCGCCACGCCTCAGAACTGAACAGAGGTGCTGTGTATGAAACATCCCTTGATATACCGCCACGCCTCAGTACTGAACACAGGTTCTGTGTATGAAACATCCCTTGATATACCGCCACGCCTCAGGACTGAACAGAGGTGCTGTGTATGAAACATCCTTTGATATACCTCCACACCATAGGCGCCGAATATAGAGGGGAAAGGTGAATCTTACCTCTCCAATAATTTTACTAGGGGGGGCAGTGCACACCCAATATTTTTCATCCTGTTTAATTAAATAGTTGCTTCGGCTTCATAAGGTGGACCTTATGAGGCCCGAGCGATATATTTCCAAAAAATTAATAAATGACAAAATAAATAACAAGTTTTTTCTCATTCTCCGCATTGCTCATTTGATAAGAAACTGGATTGCCAGCCCCGTTTTGTGTTTGACATGCTCTCGTGATATGAGGTAAATGTTTAAAACAATTATCAAAAATAAAGTAAATAAAAGTGCAGAAACGTATAATCTCTAGTGCCTTTATTTATCTACACTGACGGAAAAAAATCCCAACACCACGAAAAAATAGTTGTAGAGTTGAAATGGCGACAATACATTTGTATAGGTAACATATTTAATCGATTAAGATTTCAAGATCACAGCTTAATGTAAGCGCGAGAAGAGCCATTTTAAATGTGAAATGCTGGTACATTAATAACCGGTGTAACCGCCAGAATGTTGAATGCAAGCACACAAACGTTCATGCATTGTGTCGTACAGGTGCTGGATGTCAGTTTGTGGGATGGAGTTCCATGCCTGTTGCACCTGGTCGGTCAATACAGGGACGGTTAATGCTGGTTGGGGGTGACGCTGAAGTTGTCGTCCAATGATGTCCCATACGTGCTCGATTGGTGAAAGATCTGGTGATCTAGCTGGCCACGGCAACATGTCGACACTCTGTAGAGCATGTTTGGTTACAACAGCGGTATGCGGGTGAGTGTTATCCTGTTGGAGAACACCCCGCGGAATGCTGTTCATGAAGGGCGGCACAACAGGTTGAATCACCAGACCGACGTACAAGTGTGCCGTCAGGGTGCGTGGGATAACCGTGAGAGTGTTCCTGCTGTCATAGTAAATTGCTCCCCAGACCATAACTCCAGGTGTAGGTCCAGTGTGTCTCGGCCGCAGACAGGTTGGTTGCAGGCGCTCACCTGGCCTCCTTCTAACCAACACATGGCCATCACTGGCACACAGGCAGAACCGGCTTTCATCGGAAAACACAACAGATCTCCACTCCGTCCTCCAATGAGCTCTAGCTTGACACCACTGACGTCGCAAACGGCAGTGGTTTGGAGTAAGTGGAATGCACGCTACAGGGCGTCTGGCTCGGAGCTGTCCTTCAAGTAACCGATTTGTAACAGTTCGTTGTGTCACTGTGGTGGCAACTGCAGCTCGAATTGCTGCCACAGACGCGGTAGGATGCGCCACGGCCATACGCCGTACACGGCCGTCTTCCCTCCCAGTAGTACCACGTGGCCGGCCGGAACCCGGTCTTCTTGAGGCAGTACCTTCCCTTATCCACCGCTGCCAACAATCATGCACAGTGGCTACATTCCTGCCAAGTCGTTCTTCAATATTGCGGAACGAAAATCCACCTGCCGCCCTGGTGGCGCAGTGGTCTAAGCGATGGCCTCTAATCATTCGTCCGAAAGGGGTCCGGGTTCGAATCCCGCTGAGGCATGGATGTTGTGTTTGTCTTACGGCACTGGCTCTCTCCCTTCCCTGGAACCAGTGACCCTAAATTAGGGACGGGCGACTGCTTATAGCCCATTGAGTTGCTCACGGTGGTCGTTAAACCTCCAACCAAAAAAAAATAAAAAAAATCCACCTTCTCGTAGCCCTATTACACGACCTCGTTCAAACTCCGTGAGCTGTTGATAATGGCTTCTTCGTCTTCTTAAAGGTATTCTTGACTAACATCAACACACTACGTCGAATCTCAACGATAACTAACGCTCACGAACGTTACAGCGCGTATTTACAGCAAACCTGCTTTGCATGTTCCGAGGGCGCTACTAGCGCCACACGTATGCGCCGAGCGCGAAATTTGCATAGACGTCATCTTACAGATGTACTCTCACCGCCTACTAAGTGTCGTTTATCTAACACAACCCCTTCTTGGTGTTGGGATTTTTTTTCCGTCAGTGTATTTATGTTTTGCGCTTCTTGTTCTTTATTTGAGTAACCCAGCTGATTTCTCATATATTTTACTAAACTTGAAAATACAACTTCTCTGGATATTTCTATAAAATCACAGGCTGAATTTTATATTCAGAAATATTAACATTCAGCAAATGAATATTTCTATTTCCTTGTTCATTTGCTGATGAGCAATTATAGTTGCGTTTTAAAACATATGTCGAATCTCATACTTTTTCCTTTTGCTCCCTTTTTTTTTCTTTTGACAATGGAAGAGACGTGCCCCTCTGATTTTTTCACATCTGCCCCCCACCCCAATAATTTGGAGAAGTCGGCGTCCCTGCGCCACACTCTTATCAACCGCCAATCTAACAGGGTGTTCCAAAAAGGTGTAAACATTCAAATGATGATAACTTTGTATACAAAACTAATATCAGCATTCTGTTTGTTGCAGGTGGTAAGGAATACCCCCAAGTTATCTAGAAGTGTACCTAATGGATCCTGCGACGAAAACACAGATTGTGAGGTTGTTGATTGAAACCCGAACCGGAACTCAAGTTCAGCGCGATTTCATAACAAAATGTGGGAGCAAACAGTCCACACGTAACAGCATCAGAAAGTGGTACAAGTCATTCAAGGAAACAGGTAGCATCCTTTCAAAGAAAAACCCTGGACGACCATGGCTGGTTCCATAAAGGGAGGAGGTTGTGAGACAAACATTCACTCGTAGCCCTCAAAAGTCAATCAAACAAGCAGCACGACAGCTGGCCATCCCTATGACGTCAGTGCACAGAGTGTTACGTCAGAGATTGGAAATGCACCCGTATAAACTTCAGATAACCCATCACATAACCCCAGATGATCATGTGAAACATGAACAGTTTGCTGAAGAGATATTGAAGAACATTGCAAGTGCTGAATCTTTCCTGAGACAAATCTGTTTCTCTCGTGAGTGCTCTTTCCGTGTTTCTGGAAAGGTTAATAAACAGAATGTGAGAATTTGGGGAACTGAACACCGGCATTACGCAATGGAACATGAACATGCTAGCCCAAAAGTGAATGTTTGGGGTGGCATAATGGTCGATCGTGTTATTGAACCATTTTTCTTTCAGGAAGCGACCATGGGAGCTAATAATTACCTGGACATGATTGAGCAGTTCGTGTATCCCCACTTGGACGAACTTGCAACTCCGGCCATTTTCCAACAGGATGGGGCGCCACCTCATCTTTGATTGTGAGGGGGTCTCTGGATACCAAATTTCCCAATAGATAGATTGGGCGTGGTGGTCCCATTGCATGGCCCTCACGTTCGCCGGACTTAACATCATGTGACTTTTTTTTTTAATGAATATTCCTCGAGGGTGAGGCAGACATTGCGGAAAAAAAGAGGAGAATTACACACACACTGCAGAAAGTTAATACGGACATTCTCGAACGAACAGGGTTGGAACTGGGATACCGTTTAAACATTGTCCGGGTGACAAATGGTTCCCATGTCGAAAGTCTATAAAACTTCATAATCTGTTCTGTCAATTAACACAAGTTGTGTATTGAGATCATTTATACACTGGCGTGCAAAAATTAAGGACGAGACGGTTTTTCGAACGTAACGTCGTGCAGAAGTGATCCACATCGACTCAAATCATACCATAAGATCCCCAAGATGTGAGAATATGGGACAAGTGAGCAAAACCATCCAAACAAGGAATCTGAATGATACAAAGGCACTTTATTGAAAAGGTAGCTTCGAGCACAACTGGACAGAAGACAGAAACGTCCACGTGACAGGCGGCTGCCAAGAAAAATCCAGTCTTTCGTAGGAGATATGATCAACCCTGACTGCGTTGCAGGATTTACAACGTCTGTCCATGCTGAAGACGAGGTTGCCAAGGAGCTGTTGAGGCATCGCGGCCCATTCCTCTTGTAGCGCCAATCGCAGCTGCGGAATCGTTGCTGGCGGCTGGTGACGTGATGCCAAGCGTCTCCCGATAAGGTCCCACACGTGTTCGATTGGATTTAGGTCCGGAAACCTTGCGGGCCAATCCATGCGTTGAATATCTTCACTCTCCAACAGCTCTGCGACAGCCACTATACGATGAGGTGTAGCGTTGTCGTCCATGAAGAGGAACTCAGGACCCACAGCACCTCTAAACAAACGCACGTGAGGCAGGAGAACCTCGGTACAATCGCGGACACCAGTGACTGAACATCCTTGGAAGATGTTGAGGTCAGTACGGTTACCAAGCATGATACCGCCCCAAACGAGAACTCCGCTACCTCCAAACTGGTCCCTTTTGATGATTTTGGAGGTGTGATTGCGTGTTCCCTGCTCTCTGCAGATGTGTATACGTCCAGAATCGCTCGTCAGACTAAATCGGCTCTCATCCGTAAAGAGAACTCGACCCCATTGCTGATGTGCCCAGTTCTTGTGTTCCTGGCACCACAGAAACCGCCGTCTCCGATGAGCAGGCGTTAATGGCACACACCGTACTGGTCGTCGTTCAAATAGATCACCTTCGTGCAGCCTCCTGGCCACGGTAAAACGCTAAAACGGACGTCCAGTTGTCTGATGCATGTGCCTTGCGATTTCTCCCGCTGTCTGCCGTCTGTCTCTTCTCGCCTGTACGACAATATACCGGTCGTCCGCCGCCGTGGTTGCTCGTGGACAACCACTGCTAAACCTCTGACAGCTGTTCCTGTCGTTTGAAATGCTCTCCAAGCTCGTGAAACGATGCTGTGAGCGATTCCGAACTCCTCGGTCACACTAGTCACACTTCGACCTTCTTCCAACTTCCCAATGACGCGACCTCGGGTAAAGTCATCCAGATGTCGTCTACAGGATTGCCTGTTGGCCATATCACACGGTGGCAGCAACTCGACGTCGTTCAACCCGATGTACACCGTGCAATAGCTTTCACCGAATTGCTGAGCGTACACCGCCCGTGTGCTTTATACCCTTCCAACCCCCCCCCGCTACGTCATGCTGCACATATGCACATGCCCTATCATACCGGACCCTAGTCTATCTCCTGAGTGGTCTTTCGGTCCGTTCTGCCTGCTCGTTCCGCTGTTATGCTAATTTTTCCTCTTCGTCCTTAATTTTTGCGCACCAGTGTATTAACAACTGTTATGCTTATTTGGAATTGGTTTTACCTTTTTGGGACTCCCTGTACCTCCACTCGTGCACTGTGCACTGTGTGAGAATTTCCCTCCCGTTTTTTTGGACCACGATTTCCTGATGGGGAAACTTAATGCTAAATATATTGATTCAATCAAAGATGCGAATCAGCATCTTTTAACATTAAGAAGATCCTTTAAAGCAAACTCGCGAGATGGAAATATTTGAAACACATTTGTTGAATTAGATTCCTCTCCAAAAATAACTGGATTGAAATCTAAAACGCAAATGAAAAAAAAAAAATAGACGAGTTTTTAAAAAGAAACTAGGGTATGTAAAATGATTTTGGTAACGCTATTAATTTTCATGTGATCAAGTTTTAGTAGTGCAACATGATTTTTTATTCATTTTTTTAAAATCAAATGTCAACTTTTTTTTCCTACTACTATGTAAAGTAAATTTCCTTCTTTAATGCACAACTGACCGAGATGGATACGGATACTTAGAACTACAGCGGCCACAAGTACACAACATGTAACAGCATTTTTTAATTAATATATTTTTAACTTATTTCTAATTATGATTTTCGATGAAACATAACTAACAAAATCTGGGTTACTTAGAAGAATTGGCAAATTTGATACGAGGCCACTTTTGAAGTAACGCCACAATGTAATGAAACAAAGATGGCGGTACGTCAAGGGTTGACTGTATTTTTCATTTTTACCTAAAAATGACGGACTTCCGGCACTACTTTATCCGTCTGTAGGCACGATGCCTTTCCATACATACCTGGAGCTCGAAAGATTCCTCCTGCTTTTTATATTCATGTATCAGGTCACTATGACCTACCCTGTCTTCACCGATGGACGCGTCTTCTCAACCAATAGCAGCGACGTCGCAGACAGGCGAAGAATATGTAAGTACTGAACGGCAGGAGTGTGTAATTTTGCTTGCTGTAATTTTGCTTGATTATGGTACATCAATGGGACCTCTTTCTTCTGTATTGGTCGAGATTGTCTTACAACATGTTGAAAACACTATACTTAGCAATGGACCTTCCCAACCCCTGCTTTACACCCGATACGTTGATGATGTTTTGTTACTTTGGCAATACTCCCTTTCCGATTTACACGCCTTTACAGAATCTCTTTGCTCCGTTCTCACTTCGATTACCATCACCTTAGAAATTGAATCTTCTGATTCCTTATCTTACCTGAATATACTGTTCAAACGCAACCCAGGGGGCCGCATTCATACCTCAGTTTATCGCAAGCCAACGTTTGTTCCGGTTATGATCCCACATAACTCGTTCACCGCTAACAATTACAAATCTGGTTCACTTCATTCTCTGATTCGCCGAGCCTATACACACTCCTCATCAAACTCTGATCTCTCGCTAGAACTTCAGCACATTTCCACCATGGCCGAATCGTTCGGATTCCTCCACCGATATTTCATTAAAACCCTTCACAAGTTTCAGCGCCATTGTTCCACCACACTTCGAACCCAACGTGAATTGCCTGTCATCAGGTTTGTTGGCTCCACTCCTTACCACCCCACCATAGTACCCATACTCTATAAAACGTGTCGTAAGTTCAACTATAGTTTCGGTATTTCTTCCGAACGCCTTTTCAACTTGGTCAAGTCTGATCGTGACCATGTTTCAATCATGGAAAAATATGGTGTATATTCTGTGCCACTACAATCTATTGATGACTCTCTCCCTATGACAGCCTACATCGGATCAACTGTCGGTCACTCGGGGTGCGAATCTCCGAACATGAATACAATGTTCACACCCATTAATTCGCAACGGCCTTATCCCGAACAGTCAACAAAGGCGATTATTTACCACTATGGAATGATGTTAAATTATTATGCTCTGCGAGAACTAAAACTGCAGTGCTTTTTTTGGAGAGTTTGTATATTTTTGATTTTACCGAACAATGCTGTAATGAAGAAACCCCGTAAATCATACCTGCTCATTGGAGGTTCCTGCTGGAGAATCCCTCTGCTACTGTAAATATCTTTTGATTACTTACTTACTGCCATTTGGATTATTTCTTTTTCATGCATTTGTACATATTTTCATTTTGTTACTTTCTGTGTAAAGCATACTTGACCTTTCAGTACGGCGCAAGCATTGTATCTCGCTGATGTACAGAGGTGTGTATATAAGCCAACGTGCCCCGTGTGAGTTTCTCGTTGTGCCTGAGGATGGGTCTGTAGAGACAGACCCGAAAAATCTCGCACATTGTTTTAATCATTTTAACCTTTTAAAAAAGTTTTAATTTTCATAAGTAAAGGTGTTTTCACGGCTTGCGATTATTATCCTTGGTTTATTTTGTGTTGAAATTGGTTACGTTGTAACGTATACTCTATATTCACTTTCCTTTTGATTTTACTATCTCTGGTTATTTTATTTTACTATGTAAATTATCTTCTTACTGAACGCAATATTATTTCACCCGCTGAATGAGATCTGGCAATGAGTGTAAGTCATGACGTGGTGGTAGCTAGTATATAGGCGCGTTCATCGAGACTTAGAGAGAGCTTTTGTTGTTATTTACGGAGAGCGTTTATAATACGAGGAGAGATTGTGTTGTTATGAAGAGAGATTCTTCATTAGTGTAAAACAAGTTGTGTGTGTGTTTTAGATGACCAAGAGTCTTACAATAAAGAAGTTTGTGTAAGTTAGTTTTTCTCAATTCATAGTTTTTGTCAGACCTCTGTCTGGCTGTTAGGTTTACAATTAGTTTCTTACCATAAATAACCAGCGTTAAGACTTTATTTACGTTCGTAATTAACTAGTAACAACCCCTTTTGAATTCACTACTTTGAAGCTTAGTACAAGAATATCATTAGCTAGCTGGTAGGTAGAGCATTATTCATTCATAATAATTAGCTTAGCGGAAAGAGATAAACAAAGCTAATTCATTATAACGTCTTGTTCTTCGTGCTTAAGACAGCAAAGATGATTGTATACCAGTAAATCTCAATTAGCACGACAAAACTTCTACTCCTCGCAATCTCACTTTCCTCAGCTATCTACAACAACTGTGCCGACATCATTACAATATTTTACTTCTTTCACATATGCCGACAAAGTTTCTGGATCCTCCACCAATTCAGCACATCGTGCTTCTAATACTTTAGTGAATTCAAATATATTGGATATAGTTCGCGTCAACGATGATCTTCGTCTAAAATTTCAAGACAATTCAGGCTATGAAGTGTCTATCTGAAAAATTAAACCTTGGCTTGTTCTTCCCAGCACTTACCGACACTCACATAGATTTCTATACTGCAGGTATAAAGAAAATTGTCCCTGCACAAGCCATAATGGATTACTCTCGCTTTCAGAGAGATTTAGTTTTTTACTCCGCTTCTCAAACCTTTGTTGACAAAGTACTCTCCCAAGGCATTGATGTCAAATCGACTTACTTAAATCCCATTCCACTTGCACAGAGACAAGTAACTGTTACATTATCTCCTGTTCTACCTGAAGTTCCAGACGATTTATTAAATCACCTCCTCTCCACCCTTGGGAAAGTTGTAAGATCTACAAAACGACTTCTTGCTGCTCTTGCCTCCTCTCCGCTAGCCCATGCCAACAGCTTCAGGCGTCAGTACAGAGTCATATTCCCATCAGATTCGGCGATTTTAACTCGCCGAAAGACACTTACAGTCTACTCTGACACCTGGCGCCTCACATGCGACGTGAGTAGAGGAAAAGGGCGGGTTCTGGCACAGGGGCAGCCCTCCCATAGACTTAACATTAGCTGCCCACGAGGCTGCCCACGAGGCTGCCCCTGGCTGCCCACGAGACTGTCCCAGCTGTCCCCGAGTCAGATTTTTTGTCACGTGGTCGTCCCCATGATGTACTGCCCCCTAGCGGTGCTTCTTGGAACTTTCAATGGAACTTTGTTTTTGAGGGATGGCAACGACCGAGAGGGAATGGGGGTGGATATTGGGGGATGTCAACTCGATGTGCTGCCCCCGAGTCAGAATTTTTGTCACGCGATAGTCCCCATGATGTGCTGCCCCCTAGCGGTGCTTCTTGGAACTTTCAATGGATCTTTTGAGGGATGGCAACGATCGAGTGGGAAAGGGGGTGGATATAGGGGGTGTCAACTCGATGTGCTGCCCCCAGCGGTGCTTCTTGGAACTTTCGATGGATCTTTGATTTTGAGGGATGGCAACAACCGAGTGGGTCCGTTGGGATTTTTTGTATTTATTCCAGTGGTTTTCAAGCGAGATTTTTCCTCCTCTTCGATGTTATTTTTCCCCGGAGGAAATTTTTACGTAACGATGCTGGGGAATTTTCTTTCCAATGGAGCAAAAATGCTCTAATGGTCTTAGCAAGGTCCTAACTCACAATGATTTGGTTTCAAAAAATTGGTCAGGTGGTCTCATGTACTACGTATTCACTCTATTTTTTTTAATTACTTTTACATTATTTCTTCATGGTTTTTTTTTTTTTTTATATATTTTTTGTATGTTTTGAGGGAGTTTTTTCATGTAGATGTAATGAATTTTCTTGGGAACTTTTCTTTTTCATACATTTCATTTTATTTCAGACCATGAGACGGGAAAATGCTTCTTTAGAAACGATTTCGTTCCTGTTCGCAGTAACTATTGGACTTTGACAAAATTTTTGGGAAATCAAGCGGAAATGTAGACATGTTAATTCTGAGTCTTTCGCCCTTCCAATATTTTTTTTTCTAGTCGTAATGTTTTCATGTACTATGCATTCCCACTCTTTTCTTTTTTATAACTTTTACGTTATTTCTTCATGAATTTTTTGTATATTTTGTATGTTTTGAGGGAGTTTTTTCGTGTAGATGTAATGAATTTTCTTAGGAACTTTTCTTTTTCATACATTTAATTTTATTTCAGACCATGAGACGAGGAAATGCTTCTTCAGAAACTATTTCGTTCCTGTTCGCAGTAACTATTGGACTTTGACAAAATTTTTGGGAAATCAAGCGGAAATGTAGACATGTTAATTCTGAGTCTTTCGCCCTTCCAATATTTTTTTTTTTCTAGTCGTAATGTTTTCATGTACCATGTTTTCCTGCTCTTTTCTTTTTTATAACTTTTACGTTATTTCATCATGAATTTTTTATATTTTTTGTATGTTTTGAGGGAGTTTTTTCGTGTAGATGTAATGAATTTTCTGGGGAACTTTTCTTTTTCCTTTATTCAATTTTATTACAGATCATGAGACGAGGAAATGCTTCTTTAGAAACGATTTCGTTCCTGTTCGCAGTAATTATTGGACTTTGTCATTTTTTTTTTTTTTTTTTTTTTTTTGTTAAATGACTTCATGCTAATTCTGAGTCTTTCGCCTTTGCAATATTATTTTCTCGTAATTTTTTCGTGTGTTCAAGAACTCTACAGGTCTTTCACAGTTAAAATTCTGATGAAACTATTTTCTTACTTTATTTCGCATATCATTATAGCTTCCCAATTTCGCTATTTTACTTCATCTTTTTTTTTTTTGAAATTTCGTAAAACTTTTCAGTATGTCAGTAATTGTTTTCTTACTTGGTCAAACTTGTGACTCCATTTATTTGGACTCTTTTTTTTTTTTTTTCCATTTCATTTCAACAAAACGATTATTTTAGATGTAGCAAGTCATCAGATTTTTGTTTCCTTATATAGCATATTTTCAAACTTGCTTAAAAATATTCCTCAAAGCTTTGCATGTAATCAAATATGCATTTTTTTTATTCTTTCCTAGTTTGCTATACTTTTCGTGGACTGTCCCAAGAAAGCATTCATTGTCAAGACATACAATCTAAAACCTTTTTTCTTACGATAAAATTTGTATTCTTTGGGCTGTATATTTTTTCTGTCTCGTCCGAAAAATCATTCATTCTAGAGGCAAAGCTAGTGATTCCGTTCATCCCATAAACATTATTTTTTTTAACGTTTTATTAACTCATCAGAAAAGCAGTTATTCCCCACCCCCATAGCGAAAATAAAGAAATTCTTACTTCTTTTCCATACATATCGACTCAATCTATTTCTTTTCGAAATGCTGGTCATGACATTTCAACTAAAATTTCCTACTTTCACCAAAAACCATATTCTTAAACGAGCTATTTTTTTTTTTTACTTTATTTCATGTATAACTAAATTTTTATTGTTTCCTCACTTCATCAAAATTAATAAGAACTTCCCCAATCTCATTCCTTTCCCTCATTTAGTTCGCTTTAAATTGAGATGTTTCAAAACTTCGCGTATATTTCTTCCACTAAATGTCCAGTTCTCCCGTATCGATCCCATCATTTTTAACTTCTGTGCCTGCCGCATTTTTCTTTAAACGTTTAGTTTCATTGACCTTTTCTTTCGTTTCAATTAGGTTTTCATTATCGTATTTTTTATTCATTGTCTCAGCAGAAAAAGCTTTCATTCTGGAGACATTGCGACTAAGTCCATACTTCCTCTAAACATTTTTATTTCACGTTTTACTAATTCGTAAGAAAAGCAGATGTTTCCAAACTCTCATAGTGAAAATATCGTATTTCCCTTATTTTACTTATTATGTTTTTCCTTCTATTCAGTGTTGTATGATTCTTAAAACTTCGGTTTATTTTTATGAAACTTCTTTTTTTTCTTAGTTTTTTTTTTTCTGATTCAACCTATCAATCTTTTCCTATCGATTTAATTGCTCTTATTTTTCCATTCGACTTTACTTTTGAACAGAAATGTGTCTAAAATCTTCAGATGTATTTTAGTCTCTAAGGCCGATTCTTCACTATTTCAAATAAAGTCATTGTAGGATTTTAGTGTAAATGCCCCTAAATCTTTAGAACTTCCTTTTCATAGTTAGATACTAATTCCTCGAGGTTTAAATTAAAACATGAAAGAAGAGTGTTCTTAAGCTCTATCCAGTGAAAGAAGAGTGTTTTTACGCTCTCTCCAGTGAACGAAGAGTGTTTTTACGCTTTCCCCCAAGAAATTAACTTTGGAATCTCCCTTCTACCTGAAAATGACTATCTTGTGCGACTGTTTTCACACGTCTACTGCTTTGCTGGAAAACCTCATGACATGAAATCCCTTTGCTTGGTAGATTAAACTAAATTCTGGTTTTGAACTTTGAACGCAAACTCAAGCTTGCAAAAGCATAGTTTTCTGAGCGAACTTAAACTGTTTAAGATGACAAAAATTTAAAACTGGTGACTCAATGGGACAGAGCGTTTGAACTTTGCCATTCATTCAAGATTTAAGAGATCAGTCGTGAACCACTACAAGGGAAATAAGCAGACCCTGATTTAGTCCACTGTTTCCAAGGAAGGTAGGAAGCTAGTGTTGTAATTCAAAAGCTCATAACTCAAGCCTCCCCAGGATTTAATTTCGGACGGGCGATTAGTCAGATGTCAATGCTTAGACATTGAAAAATTACTTCAGACAAATATTTTCTTACTTAAAAGTGCTTCAAGTCAGAATTTGTATTACTTAAGATTTCCCATAGTCAATATTTTTTCTATCTTAAAAACTTCTAAAGGGTTGATTTTGAAAAAAAAAAACGAGTTCTCCCAAAAACGTAAAATTTGCACAGAATTGTATGAGGAACCAAATAAATTGACGAAGTTTGAATGTTAAGTCTTTCATCCAATTTCTTTCTCTTCATGTTTCATTCCATAAACTTTCTTCAAATTCCTATATACCCAAGAATTTTGTTAAATGTCCAAGTTCGACTCCACCAGAAATTTTCTGAAAATGATAGTTTCTCTTTTTAAAAAAATTCCAAAATAAGAATCCCTTCAATGAAACAAGAAATTCCTATTCAAAGCATTAAATCACTCTTTCTACTTCAAATACTCTCTTTGTAAATCTAAGGAGCTGTTTTTTGTTTAGGTTTTTTTTTAATATTCATATATTTTTCCCTCTAATTTTAGAAGATATTTTCCCAAAATGTATGTACATATACGATAGTAAAACATCATACAACTGCTTGATGTTCAATTCACTTCACGCCGTCTCAAGGATATTCTTTCATTTTCTCATTACACATAGACATGTTATTTTTCTTCCCATTCACTTCAAAGACTTGAGATCAACTTTATCGAGTCCTTTGAGAAAACTTTCATAGAAAAGCATAAAGGTACTGAAAATGTCAGTTTTCTTAAAGAAATCATAAGAATAAGAATTTTTTTACTGAAACAAGTTTCCCATGTTCAAAACATTAAGTGGCTCTTTTCGCATCAAATTCAGTATTTCATCATGTAAACTTTATTCTTTTCTACTTCATATCGTCGTTCGTTTCTTGTTTTTCCCTATGTAACTTAAAACTTCTTTTCTTAATCTATTTTTCATAAAGTATCATTCTTTTGAGTTGATTCTCTCTCTCTCTCTCTCTCTCTCTCTCTTAAATGCATTCCTAAGTTCATATTGAGAAGGGTTTAAATTTTGATTGAAAGATCGTTTTAGGAAAAGCTGAAAACTGATAAGGTGCGTTTCACAAAAGTTGAAAACAGATAATGTTCGTTTCGGAAAAGTACATTCCCTTATAGGGCTAAAAATGGAACACTTCATATTTTCTTAGGGGCGGTTTTGATGAAATACGTTTCAGTAAAAACAGTGAAATTCCCATTGAATAACATGGGGAACTATGAAATTTAAGAAGCACGTTTTCGTTCAAGAAAAATATTTTAAAAGGCCTATTTTCGATTCAGTTGAAAACGATTCAGGTAGAAAACAGAATGCAGTGAAAACAGTCACAGCAAGTTCCTGAAAGTTGGAAATAGATGAGGGTGAAATTTGGAAAAATGTCTAAGGAAAGAATTTGTTATAAAACACAGACTGTTTAGTTTTTCCAGGCTAGCGGGGTCTTCAGTGAGAGCGCTTCTTCTTTTTCAACCCAAAAATGAAGCGAGTCAGTTTGAAACATTTCAAACTCCCCGAAAATAAGCCGTGTACTCTGGTTTCGACTCAATACTGTAAAGCATTGCTCTCAGACCAGTCGGAATTCCGCCTCAATTGGTTGCCTAATGGAAAACCTTAGACCCCTTTTGAATAACAATTCCCAAATATCCTTAAGAAAAGTCTAGCAAAAAAAGCACTAGTCTCCCATTAAATCAATGGCATTCATTCTGTTACTGTTTTAAACATTTCAAAAGAAGTTTACATTCTCCCTTTTACTTTAAAAAGCTTGAAAGCTTAAATTTTGACCCATTTCAAAAAAAAAAATCACTTAAAATTTAATTTAAAAAAATAATAATTACTCTCTAAATTTATGTCTTAAAACTAAAAAAATATTTACGCTTAATATTTCAATAAATAATAAATATTCACAAACCCACCTTCTACCTTGCCCATTTAAAAAAAATTCTGAATTTATATAATCGAAATCATTACTTCTCCAAGTAGTTGTTTTCCCCTGATTGTAGAGAGGAACTCTTCTGAAATCTTCACTTTTCCACATATGTTCACAAAAGCTTGAGCTACTTCCTTAGGATTCAACAAGGCCACAGCGTTCACGAAACTTGAAATCGCTTTCCTGTTCCACTCAGTAGTTAGGCATGGAGGATGCATCTGAATAGGTGGAAGTACTTCAGAAATGCATTCGCGCCGTCTACATATGTGTCTAAGTTCACACTCCTCAATCGATGTATTTTGAAACTTTCGGGATTCTCCGAGCACGATTTTCTGGAATTCTGAACCCATTAACAATTCCAGGATGCTATCCCCCACGCCATCCAAAATAATTTGAAGTTTCTTACACTGCTTTTTGGTTAATGCAACTCCTGTTGTTAAGTGAAAAATCCTGAAACAGAATTTGAAAGACTTGAAGACTTCTTACTTTATTTAAACTTAGAACAGAACTAACATTCACTAAGCGTTTCCTTTGCATACTGTGACTAATGCATGACCCTTATCACAACACGTGTTGGTGTGTCACCATGCGTCAGCGCTTCACGGTGACTGTTTCCTTATCTGTTCATCTCTCAACGAACATTCTATCGACTCTAATCAGACAAAGCTTATTTTCAGGTAAATTCTTAGAAAAAAACGAAAGGACTTCATTATAATTAATTTTCATATATAGAGAGAATAAAACTAAAATGTATTCGGTAAGAAATTCTTCATGGTTGAATTTTCCACAAAAGGAATACGGAAAGCGAAAGAATTTAATCAGACACCCTGAAAGAATTCATCTCGGAATTAAAACCGCTTTTGAAAAAAAAAAAAAAAACCCCAGTAAACTATAGAATACTTTGTTCTTCACATAAAGAAAACACAGTGTACGATTTCAATATTCCCTTTTTTTCTTAAAATTTCTCACACGTAATAACTAAGATCAACTGAGTCCAGAAATGCCTCGTCTACTTTAGTATTTCAATTCCGAGGAAGTTCTTCCCGATACTGTTAAGATATTTTCTCAAAATCCAGTTGTAAAATAACTTTGGCTATGTTTATTTGATTGTCGTTGTCGCAGATTTCCAATCCGTTCATATCCACCATGTCATACACTGTGTCCCCAAGAGTTTCTTCAAGCAGAAAAGAGCCTTCATTCCACAGAAATTCTTCTTTTGGTGTTTGTAATGTTTCCAAAGTCAAATTATTTTTTTTTCCAATGCTTTCCTAATTAAAGCTGAAAACGAAATGGATCGAAAAAACGTCTGTTGTATGACTCTTAACATAGTAGATTTCTTATCATCCACTTTAGTCCAATGTTCGCCGCACAGAGAAATTTCAGATTTCAAAATTTCACCATCTGACCCACTTTTTTCTGAGTGAAATCCAATACAGGGTGAAAATCTCGACTTATGCATTCCTTTGAGTGGGGGAATCGCTCTCATGAAAGGGGGCAACGGTTAAAATCGACATTGATTAAAATTGGAGAGAGGAAAAATATGAGAACTGAATAAATAATGCATAGACAAGTTCCCGAAAACATAAAAAATATAAGTTTTATATATAAAAAAAAAAATTCCATGAAAAATATTGGAGGGCGAATGATATCTCACATCGTCATCCATTCCACCCAAAATTAAACAAATACGTGTACTGACAACAGAGATTTAATGGACTTCGTTAAATTTTGGGAGGAGTGGAAGACCGATGTGAGATATCATTCACCCTCCAATATTTTTCATGGAATTTTTTTTTTTATATATAAAACTTATATTTTATGTTTTCGGGAATCCTGTCTATGCATTATTTATTCAATTCTCATATTTTTCCTCTCTCCAATTTTAATCAATGTCGATTTTAACCGTTGCCCCCTTTCATGAGAGCGATTCCCCACTCAAAGGAATGCATAAGTCGAGATTTTCACCCTGTATTGGATTTCACTCAGAAAAAAGTGGGTCAGGATGGTGAAATTTTGAAATCTGAAATTTCTCTGTGCGGCGAACATTGGACTAAAGTGGATGATAAGAAATCTACTATGTTAAGAGTCATACAACAGACGTTTTTCGATCCATTTCGTTTTCAGCTTTATTCGATCCATTTCGTTTTCCGTATTCCTTTTGTGGAAAATTCAACCATGAAGAATTTCTTACCGAATACATTTTAGTTTTATTCTCTCTGGATATGAAAATTAATTATAATGAAGTCCTTTCGTTTTTCTCTAAGAATTTACCTGAAAATAAGCTTTGTCTGATTAGAGTCGATAGAATGTTCGTTGAGAGATGAACAGATAAGGAAACAGTCACCGTGAAGCGCTGACGCATGGTGACACACCAACACGTGTTGTGATAAGGGTCATGCATTAGTCACAGTATGCAAAGGAAACGCTTAGTGAATGTTAGTTCTGTTCTAAGTTTAAATAAAGTAAGAAGTCTTCAAGTCTTTCAAATTCTGTTTCAGGATTTTTCACTTAACAACAGGAGTTGCATTAACCAAAAAGCAGTGTAAGAAACTTCAAATTATTTTGGATGGCGTGTGGGATAGCATCCTGGAATTGTTAATGGGTTCAGAATTCCAGAAAATCGTGCTCGGAGAATCCCGAAAGTTTCAAAATACATCGATTGAGGAGTGTGAACTTAGACACATATGTAGACGGCGCGAATGCATTTCTGAAGTACTTCCACCTATTCAGATGCATCCTCCATGCCTAACTACTGAGTGGAACAGGAAAGCGATTTCAAGTTTCGTGAACGCTGTGGCCTTGTTGAATCCTAAGGAAGTAGCTCAAGCTTTTATGAACATATGTGGAAAAGTGAAGATTTCAGAAGAGTTCCTCTCTACAATCAGGGGAAAACAACTACTTGGAGAAGTAATGATTTCGATTATATAAATTCAGAATTTTTTTTAAATGGGCAAGGTAGAAGGTGGGTTTGTGAATATTTATTATTTATTGAAATATTAAGCGTAAATATTTTTTTAGTTTTAAGACATAAATTTAGAGAGTAATTATTATTTTTTTAAATTAAATTTTAAGTGATTTTTTTTTTTTTGAAATGGGTCAAAATTTAAGCTTTCAAGCTTTTTAAAGTAAAAGGGAGAATGTAAACTTCTTTTTGAAATGTTTAAAACAGTAACAGAATGAATGCCATTGATTTAATGGGAGACTAGTGCTTTTTTTGCTAGACTTTTCTTAAGGATATTTGGGAATTGTTATTCAAAAGGGGTCTAAGGTTTTCCATTAGGCAACCAATTGAGGCGGAATTCCGACTGGTCTGAGAGCAATGCTTTACAGTATTGAGTCGAAACCAGAGTACACGGCTTATTTTCGGGGAGTTTGAAATGTTTCAAACTGACTCGCTTCATTTTTTGGGTTGAAAAGAAGAAGCGCTCTCACTGAAGACCCCGCTAGCCTGGAAAAACTAAACAGTCTGTGTTTTATAACAAATTCTTTCCTTAGACATTTTTCCAAATTTCACCCCATCTATTTCCAACTTTCAGGAACTTGCTGTGACTGTTTTCACTGCATTCTGTTTTCTACCTGAATCGTTTTCAACTGAATCGAAAATAGACCTTTTAAAATATTTTTCTTGAACGAAAACGTGCTTCTTAAATTTCATAGTTCCCCATGTTATTCAATGGGAATTTCACTGTTTTTACTGAAACGTATTTCATCAAAACCGCCCCTAAGAAAATATGAAGTGTTCCATTTTTAGCCCTATAAGGGAATGTACTTTTCGAAACGAACATTATCTGTTTTCAACTTTTGTGAAACGCACCTTATCAGTTTTCAGCTTTTCCTAAAACGATCTTTCAATCAAAATTTAAACCCTTCTCAATATGAACTTAGGAATGCATTTAAGAGAGAGAGAGAGAGAGAGAGAGAGAGAGAGAGAGAGAGAGAGAGAGAGAGAGAGAGAGAGAGAGAGAGAGAGAGAGAGAGAGAGAGAGAGAGAGAGAATCAACTCAAAAGAATGATACTTTATGAAAAATAGATTAAGAAAAGAAGTTTTAAGTTACATAGGGAAAAAACAAGAAACGAACGACGATATGAAGTAGAAAAGAATAAAGTTTACATGATGAAATACTGAATTTGATGCGAAAAGAGCCACTTAATGTTTTGAACATGGGAAACTTGTTTCAGTAAAAAAATTCTTATTCTTATGATTTCTTTAAGAAAACTGACATTTTCAGTACCTTTATGCTTTTCTATGAAAGTTTTTCTCAAAGGACTCGATAAAGTTGATCTCAAGTCTTTGAAGTGAATGGGAAGAAAAATAACATGTCTATGTGTAATGAGAAAATGAAAGAATATCCTTGAGACGGCGTGAAGTGAATTGAACATCAAGCAGTTGTATGATGTTTTACTATCGTATATGTACATACATTTTGGGAAAATATCTTCTAAAATTAGAGGGAAAAATATATGAATATTAAAAAAAAACCTAAACAAAAACAGCTCCTTAGATTTACAAAGAGAGTATTTGAAGTAGAAAGTGTGATTTAATGCTTTGAATAGGAATTTCTTGTTTCATTGAAGGGATTCTTATTTTGGAATTTTTTTAAAAAGAGAAACTATCATTTTCAGAAAATTTCTGGTGGAGTCGAACTTGGACATTTAACAAAATTCTTGGGTATATAGGAATTTGAAGAAAGTTTATGGAATGAAACATGAAGAGAAAGAAATTGGTTGAAAGACTTAACATTCAAACTTCGTCAATTTATTTGGTTCCTCATACAATTCTGTGGAAATTTTACGTTTTTGGGAGAACTCGTTTTTTTTTTTCAAAATCAACCCTTTAGAAGTTTTTAAGATAGAAAAAATATTGACTATGGGAAATCTTAAGTAATACAAATTCTGACTTGAAGCACTTTTAAGTAAGAAAATATTTGTCTGAAGTAATTTTTCAATGTCTAAGCATTGACATCTGACTAATCGCCCGTCCGAAATTAAATCCTGGGGAGGCTTGAGTTATGAGCTTTTGAATTACAACACTAGCTTCCTACCTTCCTTGGAAACAGTGGACTAAATCAGGGTCTGCTTATTTCCCTTGTAGTGGTTCACGACTGATCTCTTAAATCTTGAATGAATGGCAAAGTTCAAACGCTCTGTCCCATTGAGTCACCAGTTTTAAATTTTTGTCATCTTAAACAGTTTAAGTTCGCTCAGAAAACTATGCTTTTGCAAGCTTGAGTTTGCGTTCAAAGTTCAAAACCAGAATTTAGTTTAATCTACCAAGCAAAGGGATTTCATGTCATGAGGTTTTCCAGCAAAGCAGTAGACGTGTGAAAACAGTCGCACAAGATAGTCATTTTCAGGTAGAAGGGAGATTCCAAAGTTAATTTCTTGGGGGAAAGCGTAAAAACACTCTTCTTTCACTGGAGAGAGCGTAAAAACACTCTTCTTTCACTGGATAGAGCTTAAGAACACTCTTCTTTCATGTTTTAATTTAAACCTCGAGGAATTAGTATCTAACTATGAAAAGGAAGTTCTAAAGATTTAGGGGCATTTACACTAAAATCCTACAATGACTTTATTTGAAATAGTGAAGAATCGGCCTTAGAGACTAAAATACATCTGAAGATTTTAGACACATTTCTGTTCAAAAGTAAAGTCGAATGGAAAAATAAGAGCAATTAAATCGATAGGAAAAGATTGATAGGTTGAATCAGAAAAAAAAACTAAGAAAAAAAAGAAGTTTCATAAAAATAAACCGAAGTTTTAAGAATCATACAACACTGAATAGAAGGAAAAACATAATAAGTAAAATAAGGGAAATACGATATTTTCACTATGAGAGTTTGGAAACATCTGCTTTTCTTACGAATTAGTAAAACGTGAAATAAAAATGTTTAGAGGAAGTATGGACTTAGTCGCAATGTCTCCAGAATGAAAGCTTTTTCTGCTGAGACAATGAATAAAAAATACGATAATGAAAACCTAATTGAAACGAAAGAAAAGGTCAATGAAACTAAACGTCTAAAGAAAAATGCGGCAGGCACAGAAGTTAAAAATGATGGGATCGATACGGGAGAACTGGACATTTAGTGGAAGAAATATACGCGAAGTTTTGAAACATCTCAATTTAAAGCGAACTAAATGAGGGAAAGGAATGAGATTGGGGAAGTTCTTATTAATTTTGATGAAGTGAGGAAACAATAAAAATTTAGTTATACATGAAATAAAGTAAAAAAAAAAAAATAGCTCGTTTAAGAATATGGTTTTTGGTGAAAGTAGGAAATTTTAGTTGAAATGTCATGACCAGCATTTCGAAAAGAAATAGATTGAGTCGATATGTATGGAAAAGAAGTAAGAATTTCTTTTTTTATTTTCGCTATGGGGTGGGGAATAACTGCTTTTCTGATGAGTTAATAAAACGTTAAAAAAAATAATGTTTATGGGATGAACGGAATCACTAGCTTTGCCTCTAGAATGAATGATTTTTCGGACGAGACAGAAAAAATATACAGCCCAAAGAATACAAATTTTATCGTAAGAAAAAAGGTTTTAGATTGTATGTCTTGACAATGAATGCTTTCTTGGGACAGTCCACGAAAAGTATAGCAAACTAGGAAAGAATAAAAAAAATGCATATTTGATTACATGCAAAGCTTTGAGGAATATTTTTAAGCAAGTTTGAAAATATGCTATATAAGGAAACAAAAATCTGATGACTTGCTACATCTAAAATAATCGTTTTGTTGAAATGAAATGGAAAAAAAAAAAAAAGAGTCCAAATAAATGGAGTCACAAGTTTGACCAAGTAAGAAAACAATTACTGACATACTGAAAAGTTTTACGAAATTTCAAAAAAAAAAAAAAAAAGATGAAGTAAAATAGCGAAATTGGGAAGCTATAATGATATGCGAAATAAAGTAAGAAAATATTGTTTCATCAGAATTTTAACTGTGAAAGACCTGTAGAGTTCTTGAACACACGAAAAAATTACGAGAAAATAATATTGCAAAGGCGAAAGACTCAGAATTAGCATGAAGTCATTTAACAAAAAAAAAAAAAAAAAAAAAAAAAATGACAAAGTCCAATAATTACTGCGAACAGGAACGAAATCGTTTCTAAAGAAGCATTTCCTCGTCTCATGATCTGTAATAAAATTGAATAAAGGAAAAAGAAAAGTTCCCCAGAAAATTCATTACATCTACACGAAAAAACTCCCTCAAAACATACAAAATATATAAAAATTCATGAAGAAATAACGTAAAAGTTATAAAAAAGAAAAGAGCAGGAAAACATGGTACATGAAAACATTACGACTAGAAAAAATATTGGAAGGGCGAAAGACTCAGAATTAACATGTCTACATTTCCGCTTGATTTCCCAAAAATTTTGTCAAAGTCCAATAGTTACTGAGAACAGGAACGAAATAGTTTCTGAAGAAGCATTTCCTCGTCTCATGGTCTGAAATAAAATTAAATGTATGAAAAAGAAAAGTTCCTAAGAAAATTCATTACATCTACACGAAAAAACTCCCTCAAAACATACAAAATATATAAAAAATTCATGAAGAAATAACGTAAAAGTTATAAAAAAGAAAAGAGTGGGAATGCATAGTACATGAAAACATTACGACTAGAAAAAAAAATATTGGAAGGGCGAAAGACTCAGAATTAACATGTCTACATTTCCGCTTGATTTCCCAAAAATTTTGTCAAAGTCCAATAGTTACTGCGAACAGGAACGAAATCGTTTCTAAAGAAGCATTTTCCCGTCTCATGGTCTGAAATAAAATGAAATGTATGAAAAAGAAAAGTTCCCAAGAAAATTCATTACATCTACACGAAAAAACTCCCTCAAAACATACAAAAAATATATAAAAAAAAAAAAAACATGAAGAAATAATGTAAAAGTAATTAAAAAAAAAATAGAGTGAATACGTAGTACATGAGACCACCTGACCAATTTTTTGAAACCAAATCATTGTGAGTTAGGACCTTGCTAAGACCATTAGAGCATTTTTGCTCCATTGGAAAGAAAATTCCCCAGCATCGTTACGTAAAAATTTCCTCCGGGGAAAAATAACATCGAAGAGGAGGAAAAAAATCTCGCTTGAAAACCACTGGAATAAATACAAAAAATCCCAACGGACCCACTCGGTTGTTGCCATCCCTCAAAATCAAAGATCCATCGAAAGTTCCAAGAAGCACCGCTGGGGGCAGCACATCGAGTTGACACCCCCTATATCCACCCCCTTTCCCACTCGATCGTTGCCATCCCTCAAAAGATCCATTGAAAGTTCCAAGAAGCACCGCTAGGGAGCAGCACATCATGGGGACTATCGCGTGACAAAAATTCTGACTCGGGGGCAGCACATCGAGTTGACATCCCCCAATATCCACCCCCATTCCCTCTCGGTCGTTGCCATCCCTCAAAAACAAAGTTCCATTGAAAGTTCCAAGAAGCACCGCTAGGGGGCAGTACATCATGGGGACGACCACGTGACAAAAAATCTGACTCGGGGACAGCTGGGACAGTCTCGTGGGCAGCCAGGGGCAGCCTCGTGGGCAGCCTCGTGGGCAGCTAATGTTAAGTCTATGGGAGGGCTGCCCCTGTGCCAGAACCCGCCCTTTTCCTCTACTGACGTGTTCGTCGGAGTGCATTGTTTTGTATGCAAGGCTGAAGAGCATGTCGTTTTAAAATTAAATGCCCTCATCGTTCTACCCTTGATCGTTCCACTAATGAAAATTCCTCACCTGTAACTCCTCCTGCTGCTGGCTCTAATATTCGGAATGTCACACCTCTTTCAGAGAATATTACCGAGCAAATACCACAGGGAAACTTGCCTCCTGCATCTACAACTACGAACCTTACATTGCCTCTACCAAACAATTCACGTCAAGCGTTTTCTTCTAGGCCATGACCACCAGTAGCTTCTAGGCCATGAGCACCAAATCATTTTTCTGTACTCATTCATGAAGCTGATATAGATGTTTTTTTTAGATTTGAAAGAAGATACGCTTTCATGTTATGAAAGTATAGAAGATATTTCACTGCAGCAAGTTTCTGAAGCGAGAAAATCAAAACGTGCTACTGGAAAAAATTCCTCCTCGTGCCCATCAAAAAAATCAAGAACAAGCTACCCGCCGACCAATTCTTTTCTAGCTAATTTGCCTTTGAAAGCAGAAGTTCCTCTTCCAGTGACCATAATATCAGAAAAGGAAACTCCGGCTTCTTCCTCTTTTTCCTTAGAAGTTAAGATGACCAGTGAAGATGCCGAGCCAGAGGATATGACCATTGAGGATGTCCAGTCAGAGGATATGTCCATTGATGATGTCCAGTCAGAGGATATGACCATTGAGGATGTCCAGTCAGAGGATATGTCCATTGATGATGTCCAGTCAGAGGATATGACCATTGAGGATGTCCAGTCAGAGGATATGTCCATTGATGATGTCCAGTCAGAGGATATGACCATTGAGGATGTCCAGCCTTTGGAATCAACCACTAATACAGACTCTGATATATATACCTTATCTGACTCTTTGTCTTCAAATACTACCATAACTTTGCGAACAACTCGCAGAATAATTTGTATGTCGTCAACACCTTCCTTCAGCATCAAAATTAACTTCCTCATTTGATAGTGCAATTACGAGAAGTCAGCCGTATACTTCATGAGGACTTAGATCCTCAAGTACAGAAATATGGAAATCGATTGCGAAACTTCGCCGCCGCTCTGCAATCTACCGAAGAGTTTACTGGTATTTTCGGAAATGCCAACCTTGAGACTTAAATTAGGCATTTTCTACTGCAGGGGAATGGAAATCCCGTTGTCAAATTCCCTTGTTTTTGAGGATGTCGCTCCCCTTCATTTAGATATTATCGCCTTCCAAGAAACTACTTGTACCCCCACCAGTCCATACCATCGCTGGCTTGCTTAGCTTTATTCATTTATTCTCAGTTGTGGAAATACACCTCGCTCTGGTGTCGCTCTCGCCATTCATGATAACATTTTTTCAGCGTTTTCAAATTTCACCACCGCCGAATTGTACTCTGGATTTCTTTAGCGTGCTTCATTTTCCCTCCATAATCTGAATTACCAATTTTACCATGTCTTCAATATCCATATGCCTCAACAAAACAGTGATTTATTTGCAAGACAAATCATCCAAATTTTACAGAACGCTCTCTTTTCAATATCTTCTACTGATATTCTTCTTCTATGCGGAGATTTCAACTGTACTTTTGAACTAAATTTGGACAGGAAAAATTCATCAGAGTACCGTATTTCAATAGTTAACATGCTTAAAGACCTTATTTCAACGAACGAACTCATTGATGTTTTCCCAACTCTTCATCCTTTATTACAGGCTTTTACATGGTGAGCAGCTAACAACACGCCAGCGATGGCTTGACTGGATAGAATTTATGCATCAACAAATTTTCGACCAAATATTTCTAATTTTGGTCACACCCCCACTGCAGCATCGGAACATTTTATCGCTTCTGCCCAATTTAATCTTGTCTCTCAATACACTACGCCTCTAAGATTATGGTCGCTCAGTGGATAATGTTTTTTAAAGCTTAAGTCATCTCCATTCTTCGCTATTGTACTTCAAAACTTGAATCATCACCAGATCCCGTTACTCTATGGCTCAATACAAAATCATAAATTCGTTCCCTGGCTGAATTCATCTCCTTTGAAAATCACATCACTCGTTCAACGGAAATCAACAGAATAAAATTTCAACTCTCACTCCACCAGCCAAACTCACCAGAATATGCAACGTTCGCTGCAACGCTCAAGCAACTTCTTCTTCCAGTTGCAAAAGACGCTCTGAATCGACTAAAATTTCAGTGCCTAGATTCTTCAAACCTACCAGCAAAAGTACTTTTAGATTTTGAAAAATCCCGTCGCCGTTCTCAAAGCATCACTCATCTTTTACTTGATGATAACTCTATTAATTCTGATCCTGATATTATTTGTCATCATACATTTCAATACTTCTCGGAACGTTTTAACCAGTCGTATCTTCCAACAGTTTGGAATTCTCCTCTTCTCCAAAATCTTTTACAGGTTCCAATTTCTCATCATTCACTTCTCAGTACCATCACCTCTTCAGAAATTTCGAGCGCTCTTACTCGCCTTAACCGTCGCACTGCTCCGGGAGTAGACGGCCTTCCTACCTCCTCCTACATTACTTTTAAATCTGAGCTTTTGCCTATATTTACTATTCTCTTCAATGCTCTTTTCACTTTATCAACTCTTCCTTCCAATTTCACAATCGCTCCTTCATCTCTTACCTAAATCTGGGAACCTTCAACTACTTACTAATTGGCGTCTGATTTCCATTCTTAATACTGACTACGAGCTTTATTCCACTGTTCTTTCTCTCCAGCTGGGTCATGTTCTCTCGAATGCGATCCATCCGAGAATACCAACCTTCATGCAAATATACTTACATACCAACCTTCATACGCAGGTGTTAACTTTTCATCGATCACTCTTCGCTACAAAATCTTCCGTATTTTGCAGCTAATGCGTTAAGTTTCTAGTACACCTTCTCCTTTAAGTGATATCATGAAATTCTTCGTTAATCGATATAATTCTGCTCTTTCATTCATCATTCTTCTTCGCATGTATAAATATCCGCTTCTTCCACATTGTCTTCCTTCACTTTACCGTGAAAGTATTTCTCTCTCTCTCTCTCTCTGACGTCTTTATCCAACTTCCACTCTAGTCTTATTGCAGGAACCTATTTTTTACAATTCCTTCTTTCACTCATCTGCTTTTACTTATTTTTTTCTTTCCATCTTGGTCTCGTGCTGGAATTCTCCAAGTTCAACATCTTATCCAACCAGATTTATCATGGAAATCTATTACAGACTTCTCTGGCTCCGTCCCTAACACTGCTGCTTATCAACTAAAACTTCAACTGCTACAAGAATCTATCATAAATAGATTCCCTGACATTGATTCAACTACTGGATTAACTTACCTTCCATCTGCGTCACTACCTCTTCCTTTCTATTCACAAATCAATCAACCAATCATCTGCGTTTCTTGCCTCACTACAAATGACATTTACCTCTTCATGCTGACGTTAGATATTCAACCTGCTCCAATTTTTGACTTACCTAGTCTTTCATTTCAACGTACATGGAAAGCCGCATGTAACCCACTTTCATCACCCAAAGATATCGACCGCCAATGGCTTTTTCTTCATAATCGTCTTCTTTCACCTTTACGACTTCACCAACTACAAATTTTAACATCAGATATTTGTTCATACTGCAATACCACTGGCTCATCAATTCATCTGTACTCTCAATGTTTTCTATACTCTCGCCACTCTTTAATTTCATGTTTAGCATCACTTCATCCGTCTGTACTGCAGCACGCAATCTTCGTGACTATATGTCTCTACCTGCCCATGACATTATAACTACATGCTGAAGCCCATTATGCGCCTTTTTCTTTATTCTTACCAAATTTGCAATTTATAATTTCTTTCTTAATCAGGTTAAAGATAAATTCACCTCCACCATTTCCTACCGCAAGAAAACTATTTCTTCTTTAATTCCGCATTCAGCTCATATCCAGATTACAACTCGAACTTACAATGGCGCGTAAAACTGCTCAACTTTCGAATTTTCATTCCATGTGAAAGACTTCTACTGGTTGGATGTCTGTTCACCGTATTCGTATCCGTCTTAGAAACTAGAACTTCGTACCTTCCGTACTTTTCATCATTACGTAATGCTTCATTTAATATGTTTGTTCTGAATCAAATACGATTTCTAAAGGAACCGTTTTGAAAAATTATCTTTCATTGTTTTATCAAGTATCACATTATGTTCTTTTATATAAACGGATTTAGTTTTGTGTCGTTTATACTCAGCACTTGTGTTTTAACATCAGTTTTCTTTCATTTAAGTTAGCTTATTCACGTATATTATTGCTATTGCACAATGGAAATAAGTTGTAGCTTGTAAAAATGTCAGAACTGTCAGATTCTCATCACAACAGTCGTGCAATGAGAATTTCCTGTATTCTACTGCTCTCACGGTTTGCAGGTGTGTATGGATGACTGTTCAGCACTCGATGGTTTCTTCTTTTTGCTTAAGTGGCTTGAGTGCTTGACCTACTTTTGCGCTCCACACACCTGTTTAGAAACCCGTTCGTTCATAGCTGCGCAAAATGTTTATCTTTATTTTAAGGGGCAGATTAATGTTTTAACGGACTTAATTCCTCAGCTTATATAAATCAAGATTTTATCTTTTCATGTCTTCATGTACTAACCATTTATTTAATCTTTTAAGCTGCCAATGCTTTATGTACATTTTTGCTCATTAGCATAATAAAGTATTATGATTTCAGTTGTCTTCAGTCTTTGTATGTTGTTTTTTTAGTTTAGGTCCACGTCTCTGCTCCATACGTAAGCACTGGAAGGATGCATCGATTAAACACTTCTCTTTTAAGACATAATGGCATATTGTCAATTTAGCTTGTTTCTTCTAAAAGCTCTCCAACCAAGTTTTATACGTCGATTAATTTCTTCATCAATGTGACACTCGCTTGATATCTGCTGCCCAAGCTAAATGTAGGAATTGGTTATCTCCAGCTTTTCTCCATCAATTGATAAATCTTCATTCCTTGTTTAAAAAAACACACACTGTATATCAGTTTTTTCTTCTGAAAGTTCATTTTTAATCTCCATTTCTTTACCCTTCTCAGCAAGTTCCTGGATCATACTCTGCAGCTCTGAAGTATTATTTCAAAGATCAGGGGCGCGCCAAGGGAATTTGCCGCCCGGGTGCAAGCCCAGATTTTCCGCCCCCTTATACGAGAATATTTTTCAATTTTTATTGATTTTTTACAGGAAAAAATATCTTTAGCAACATTTTTTTCCATTTCTGGTAAATTAATATTTTTCATAAAACACAATTGTCTGATATAAAACTGCAGAAAATAAATCTGTAAAACTCTATCTCAGGTGGCACTTCCAATAAGTCAGTTTCCCCTCTCTCTCTCTCTATGTCAATTTAAACAAAAGTCAGCTTTACCGATTAAAAAAAAGTTTCGTCATGTACGATGATAAACATGTTACAGTGCCGCCCCGGTGGCGCAGTGGTCTAAGGCGCTGGCCTCTGATCATTCGTCCGTGAGGGGTCCGGGTTCGAATCCCGGTCAGGCATGGATGTTGTGTTTGTCTTACGGCACTGGCTCTCTCCCTTCCCTGGAACCAGTGACCCTAAATTAGGGACGGGCGACTGCTTATAGCCCATTGAGTTGCTCACGGTGGTCGTTAAACCTCCAATCAAAAAAAAAAAAAAAAAAAAAAAAAAAACATGTTACAGCTTCCGATGGCGGGAAGGCACACACACACACACATAATCAAGAAATATAAGAAGAGTAACTCGTGGATAAGGAAAATGTCAAGAGTGGAAGACATCTAAAATCCCTGAAATAGCAATGAGCTGGACATATTGCCAGGACAACGGACCACCGATGCACAACCGAAATTTTAGACTGGATTCCAAGGAACACGAAAAGACCCAAATGAAGGCCACGTGGGAGATGGGTGGATGAAGTTCAAAAGAATGCGGGAGTGACATGGAGGAGACTGGCGCAAGATAGGCCGTTGTGGAAGAAACTTGGGGAGACCTTCATCCTGCAGATAATTGATAATGGTTGACGACGACGACGACGATGATATATATAACACTAAACATGACGGGCGTCTCTTTAGCTATTCTAACAAAAAAATCGAATACAATATATCGTGGATTACATCGAAATTCTACCCCAGTCCTCGTTACCCTTATTTCATCGATCCTATTTTCCCACTTTGTTTCAGAGCACGGTTTTATGGTCAACGCTGGAAGCTCTTTCTTTAAAATTTGCGATCGGTAAAGCTATTCAGAAAAAGAAAACATATATTTTTTGAACAATGCTGAAAATGTTCACAATCTGTAGGGAAATTTTTTCCTCGTTATTTCCGACCAGATTTAAAGTATGAGCCGCTCAAAATGTCAAGAGTGGAAGACGAAAAATTATATTTTTGAAGTTCATTTTGTTTTTCTTTCATAATGGCCCCATTGTCATAGAGGTGGTCACGCATATCATGAATGCTGAAATCTTCAAGATTTAAAAAAGGATTCAGAAAAAGAATTTTCAATCCTTTGCCCGCGGTATCTGTTACTGAATAAAGCAATAAAAATTATTCTGTGATTTAAAGACGATTTCTGCTGAATTAAAAACGAATTATTTTTACTAAAAGAATAAACGTTCCACTTAGCATTACGATTTCTCACAGTAAAACGTTTTCTTAACATCTCCCACGTCACTGATATTTATTTATGAACAGAAAAATTACACTGGGGCGTCCTGCCGTCCCCGTACGCTGGCGCCCAGGTTCTTCGTACCCGCTGAACCCCCGCTTGGCGCGTCCCTGTCAAAGATCTCTGAAGGGTTCTTTGAAATGTTTTTTTTTCTATTCAAAAATAAAACGGAAATAAAACCGGGTCGAAATTGGGTCAGGAACAAATGACAAACCCGACCCGTTTGACCTGCAACAAATTGTCGACCCGTTGACCCGTAACCCGTGACCCATTTTCATCTCTGGTCGGGTCCAGGTCCAAAATTTTTGACCCGTTTCCAACTCTTGTTATGACGTCACAGACAAGCTCATCTTAAGAAACAGTTGCTCTATAAGTGGAAACAGACGATTGAGGACGGGTATTGTCATGAATGATTTCCAGATTTTTTTACGGCCCTTCTTTCTGATAGCTTCTCAGTGTCATTTAAATGCTACGACATAGCTGACGCTGTTTGCTGTTGCACCATAAGCCAGGAAATACACGAGAATTACATCCTTAGCATAGCAGGAGATTAAACATAACCTCCTGTACTGAGTTTTGAGGTCAGGTGCCGCCCCAGTGGCTGCGTGGTTTGAGGCGCTGGTGTTCATTCGTCCGAGATGGACCCAGGTGCCAGCCGCGATGTATACCCATGGGTAGTGTGCCTGCTTGACGGCGATGGCTCTATACCTTCCATCGAACCAGTGGCCCTAAATTAGTAACCGGAGAATGTTTTCAGCCCTTCGAGTTGTTCATTGAGTTGGTCATTAAACCCCAAAATTAAAAAAAATGAAGTGGAAAACTTCTCAAATCTGAGGAAATCATTTCTACTGCTTCATCAAAGTGTCACGTCGCTTCCTTTTCGCGGTAAAGAAACCCAATTCTTTTTGACTAAAAAGCTGGCGACTATTCTCTTAGCCGGACAAACGATGTCCAGCCCTTGGGAGTCACGTTTGATTCGAACTTGGACTTTGAAAGTCATATAAAAAGAATTGAGCGTACAGCGTACAGAAATCTTGGATTTATTTTGCGGCATTCCAAGTATTTCTCGAATACTCAGACACTTATCCGCATTTTTGAGACTACGGTAAGATCCTCACTGTAATATGCGGCGATAATTTGGAGCCCTAGCCTCGTAACTCTAGTAAATGAAATCGAGAAAGTTCAAAAAAGATTTCTTCGACACCTTTTCTACAACTCGACTGGTGTTTATATAGCGGACATCCCGACGGCTGACATTCTGACGTTCTTCAAGATGACCTCTGCAATCGGGAAGGAAGGCTCTCCAACTCAAGTTCCTGTACGGCATCATCAATGGAGAGATTGATGACACTCAAACTGTAAACCAATTAAGTTTCCGTGTCCCACGTTTACCAAGACCAAAATGTGAATAATTTGCAATCCCATTTTGCAGAACTGTTGCTGGAAAAAATTCTCCGTTATGCAAAATGTATAGGCAATTCATGTAAAGAATGTCTGGATATTTTTAATGTAAGTAATAAATTTTTTCATAAGACATGTTTTGCAAGACTGTAAATATCACTCGGTAATGTAAATATCACTATATCAATTCCTGTAACTAGATATACTCATCCGTGCTTACAAATAAATAAATAAAATAAATCAATCGACTGTTTCTTAATCTCAGGATCATACAAAAGTGCTGGCGTTTCATCTTCTGCCTGTACATTCAATAAATAAAATGAAACATTTTGGCTTTCAAACAGCTTCAACAGTTTAGTGCACGCCTTATTCCCCCACCCCCTCCTTGTTTTTCAAATTCGATGAGAGTTGAAGAAGAACCAATTTGGCGCATACTTTTACGTGGCCTATTTCCCGCGGCACAATGAATTGAATACAGATAACCAGTGATCTTCTGCATGATTGTGTGTCTCTCTTACCTTTGCTAACCAAGTAATTCATTTGTTGCCGTCAGATGATGTGTTTCCACCAGGGTTGGCCGCCTAAATTACATGATACATATTTTACATAAATTACTCGTAATTTATACGTATTTTACGTTACGTAGAAAACTAATTTATTACAGAATTTTCTACGTGGAGTAATAGTTTATTTACATGAAAATAAACCAATAAATAGCCACGTTAACGCAACTATAGAAGTAAGCATTTATTTTAAATTGTTCAGCTTATAACCATGCGCAGAAATGGAAATAATTCTAATAGTGAAATACCAAAAAACACACATATGCAATGCGAATGACAGAACATTTTGTCAAAAAGATTAATTTGCTTCCATCCAGTGTACGATCGTCTGTCCATCCTCAGGCATTCAATATTAATTACTAAGCCTTAGGCCTGAATTAATAATTAGTTCCTAAGTAAAAGAGCAATAGGATTAACTTCAATTAATATGTAAACGTTAGGAATATGACATCGTTATAGAATAAAAACTGCTTAAAAGGCTTATGCCTAGTGCCTATGAACTAATATTTAGTGCCTAAGTAATGGCACATGATAATTATCTTGACTTGTTATGTAAACGTTATTAATATGACATCTGTAGAATAAAAACTGTCAGAATGGCCTAGACCTAGGGCCTAGTAATTAATATTGAATGCCTAAGTAAAAGCGCAAAGCTATTAACTTGAATTTTTTGTAAACTTTATGAATATCACATAAGAGAAGAAAAAGTGTTAAAGGCCTAGGCCTACGGCCTTTTAATTAATGTGGGGTGCATAAGTAGAAGCCCAATATTATTGACATTACTTGTTATGTAAATTTTATGAATATGGGAATGATGGAATAAAAAGTTTTAGGAGCGTCTAGACGTTAGGCCTAATAATTAATATTTTCTGCCTGAGTAAGTAATATCGCAATATTAATAATTTGACATATTACGTAAACGTTATGAACATGAGCACGATGGAATAAAAAATGCCGATATCGAAAATTTTCCCCGATTAGTCAGCATGCTACGTGTAAGGCTGCCTGTTACTATGAACTGCTGTGAAAGTCGAAATATTTATGAAACATCTGTAAGTTGCTGTAAAAAAAAAAAAAATGGATATGCCGACCCCGGAAATTTCCACCACATGTTTGAGCTATTTGTACGGGTGCATCTTGCTTAAAATGCGTGAAAATAGAAATGGTGACCGTGGAAATTTCCCCACCCCATCCATCTATTTGTAAGACCGATTTTTACTATAAACTATTGTAAAGGTCTCAAACAACGGTAGGTTGAGGTAAAAAAGAAAGGAAATGCCGATCTCAGAAATTTCCCCCACATATTTGTGCTCATTGTACGGCTGCATCTTGA
This sequence comes from Macrothele yani, assembly GCA_039090855.1. Lineage (NCBI taxonomy): Eukaryota > Metazoa > Arthropoda > Arachnida > Araneae > Macrothelidae > Macrothele > Macrothele yani. The sequence goes on along the minus strand of CM076997.1, from coordinate 112,911,644 downwards.
TTTAAACAGCGTGAAAATGGAAATGGTGACCCCGGAAATCTCCCCCTCATTCGATGTTTTGTTAAACTGCAATTTCTGCACGGTCACTGACTGAAAAAGGTGGGGGACTTTTCTAATGTGGGGGAGTATTCCTGTGGTGGACTTTACCGAATACCCCTATCACATATTGAGTACAGTATGTAGATCGTAACCTCAAATCTTCAAAAAAGGCCCACGGCCAGGTGCCTTGTAAAGAGCTAAGAAATAATTCATTGAGTTCATTTTCTCATGTTTTATGAAATGCTTACAAATACGAAATATCAAGATTGTAATTTAGAATCTTCTAAAAAAGCCCGTAGCGTGGGTATCTTATCAACACCTGAAGATCAATTCTTGGAGTCCCTGTAGATTAGCTTTTTATTGCATGACATGCGAAATGTTAAAATCATAACTCAAGATTTAGTGAGTCGTAAAGCTGCGACATAAACCTTGTATTGTTATGATCTTACATATGCATTTATATCCCTGGAAAAACTCGTACATTTCGTTTTGTTCCACTAGGAAAACTCCCACACTTTGACAAGATCTCGAAACGAAAAGTAATTTGTTATTTATGAAATTTGTATACGACCTCGCAATGTCACAGACTCTGAAGGGTACCAATCTCCCGGGTACGAATTTGCCATTCCCCGTAGAGATCTGGTGGTGTTTTTTTTTTGTTTTTTTTGTCTTTTTTTTGCATCATGTGTTACAGGGATTGGTGCTGAGTTCTATTACAGCGCCCTGTGTGGAGGGTTCGTTTGATGTTTAGTAAGTTCTGCATCGGTGGTTTAACCCGTAATTCACCCGATTGGAGCAGATAAATAAAACACAAGGTATCAAAAAGAAACTCTAGTTAAAACCTTTTCGTGCAGTGAGGAAGACTTTTATTCAGATATTGCGAGGAATGTCACCAAGCTTTTGTCCGTCATTTTCGTGCTTTCATTATTTTAGTTGTCCCTCGGTGTCCTACTCGAAGAATTCCCTTTATCTCTCCCTGGCCATCCAAACCTCTTCCTTCATCCGTTCCGACCAAACCCCCGAGGTTTTCAGAGCCTCCTAAAAATATTCTGCTCCTCTCTCGACTTTTTGCCACCGAGTCTCTCCTCTCTTGCCCGGAGAGAGAAACCCCCTCAAAAACTGTCCCCTCGTCCGACTTATTCCAAGAAAGCGCGGCCACGCCTTCACTCTCAAAACTCTATGTTCTTAATTGCTTCGCTGCTCCCTCTGCTGCGACGCGTGGGAAAGGAAATACTTTGCCTTTCGCTGGCCTTCCATCCAAATGGCGGGAATTGAAGGAAAGTGATTCCAATTATTTATCCCTCAAAACGGCTGCTGAAATTCACTTCTGATAAACATGGAAGCCCCGGTTACACATGCGGCGTGCTTTATTTTGGAACCTAACCGCATCGGCAGTTGAAACAATTCGAATTCTTTTTCAAAACGTGCTTTGAGTCACACTGCATACAAAATTTAAAATTCCAGCGGGTGTAGAAATCCGGTGGGTATACATCATGTCACAAACGTACGTTGTGTCACATGGCATACAAAATTAAAATTTCGGCGGCTGTACACCAATTCCCAAAATCAAAGCAGGTCATGATGCTTCAATTTTAAAAATATGATAGCGATTATTCCTAAAGTTACTGTGCAAAGTGTGCTCAAGTTTAGTGGGGGGCAAATGTCCGGGTGGGCAAATGACCGGTGGGCAAGTGTCCGATAGGCAAATGTCCGACACCCATGCAATAAGGGTATTGAGGTTTACAGGGGAAAAAAATATATATATATATATATATTATGAAAACTAGTTATTTCTAATTCTGTTTTTAGTTTTATACAACTTATATGTAAAAAATATTTTTATTTAAATATGAAAATCAGTTTTTTTCGAGTACTGTTTCTAGTTTTACACAACTTATTTGTATATGTACCCACATGACATGAGAGATCTTTTGGTTAGTTGGTTAGAATAGTCAAACAGACACCCGTCATTTTTGGCGTAAATGCGATAAGGATGGTAAGTCAGATAATATCCGAAAACTTGAAAATTTTCATCGTCCTGGAGCGGGACTCGAACCCGCGTCTCCCAGAAAACGCCTAGGTATGCTAACCACTACACCACCCAGAACGACCAAGTTTTAAGTTTCCAATCAATTTGAATTTAACCATAACAGGATTCGCTAGTCGAAGCAACCGGCATTCATGTTTAGCGAATCTGGAGGTTAAGAATCCTATCCCGTGTTTGCCCGGAGAAGCAGATAAATCATGAAAGAAATACGGGATTACGCCATATAATACAAATTTTGAAGATGACAATCCGATTTTTGGTGTAAATGCGACAAGGATGGTAAGTCAGTCATCTTCAAAATTTTTATTATATGGCGTAATCCCATATTTCTTTCAAGACACCCGTCATGTTCAATGTTATGTACTTGTATATATACTGTGGGATGTAAGGTCAGGTGATGCGTAACATCACAGCCTCTCCTTGACAAATGTCAACCCCGCCTTCTCGTGGTGCATCCTGTTCCCACTAAAGGGGCTCTGACGACCGCCCATAGCGGTATAACTATACCATCGGGATTAGAGGAAATTCTATCCCACACTCACCAACCGGCTTGGCCAGCGTGGTGAGTTATGGCCAAACCCCTCCAAAATGATTCCACAACTTAAATCTTGGCCCTCAGTCTCCGGCAGCTGGAATGTACCTGGCCAAGGCAGCGGCCAGTGCGACATGAAGGCAGAGGGTGCTAAGAATCCCCGGAGGACCGGACTAGGCTGCCATCTGATGCTGACCTTGGCTACTTACAATGGACGCTCCCTATCTTCTGATTCAAGGCTTCTTGAATTGGAAGAGGAACTACAAAGGATCAAGTGGGACATCGTGGGGCTAAGTGAGGTAAGGAGAAAAGGAGAAGATCTCATCGAACTGAAAAGTGGACATCTCTTCTATTATCGTGGGACAGATACTGGCAGAACTAGTGGTGTTGGATTTATAATAAACAAGAAACTGAAGGATAAAGTTGTAGAAGTTGAAAGTTCCTCTGACAGAGCTGCACGACTTGTTATCCAACTCTCGAAAAGATACCAGGCTCAGATTATTCAAACTTATGCACCCACCACAAGTCATCCTGAAGAAGAAATTGAAGAATTTTATGAGGAAATTTGTCATCTAAATAATAAAGGTAAGCAGCACTTGAAAATAATTATGGGAGATTTCAATGCAAAAATAGGGCAACGGCAACAGAATGAAACTTCAGTAGGTAAATTCGGTCATGGCAACAGAAACCAGCGTGGAAATACTCTCGTTGAGTTTGCAGAGGCAGAAGGGTTTTTCATCTTGAACTCCTTCTTCAAGAAAAAGCCACACAGGAAATGGACATGGAGACATCCAAATGGGACGACAAGTGAAATTGATTTTATTATGTGTAACAAAAAATTCGTCATAGAAGACTGCAGTGTGCTAAACAAGTTCAACACAGGTAGTGACCATAGATTGGTGAGATGTAAGATGCACCTCAACACTAAACTTGAACGTGGCAAGCTCATAAGACAAACAAAATCTATTGACATAACCAACCTTAAAAAACACCATAATACCTTCAAGTTAGGACTGAAGAACAGGTTCTCTGCTTTAGAAGGCCTAACATCGGAAGAAGTGGACATCTCTGAAGTTAACAGAAAAGTAACCAAAGCTCTTATGGAAACAGCAACAAAATTAGCTGGGTCTAAGAACAAGTTGCATGTGAACAAATTATCAGGAAAAACCAAAATGTTGATGCAAAAAGAAGAGAGATGAGGACAACTAAAGAAGATGTGACTTCCAAAGTGGAATATATAGAGCTATGCAAGACAGTAAGAAAAAGTATCACTGAAGACGTAAGGAAATTCAACTGTGAACTAGTGAGGAAAGCAATTGAAAACAACCAAAGCCTAAAGATAGCAAAGGGACATCTCAGTAAGGGAAGAAAACAGATTATGGCACTGAGAAAAGAAGATGGTTCTGTAACAAGAAATAGAGGCGAAATTTTGACAAGAGTGAAAGATTTCTACTCCAAATTATATGAAAGGGATGATATATGCACTCCAGACATCATGAAAGATACCAGTACCAGAGTTCCTCCAGTCCTTCCAGCAGAAGTTGCACATGCAATCAAGAACATGAAGTGAGGAAAAGCTCCAGGAGAGGATGGAATTACTGTAGACATCATACTAGAAGCAAGTGGAGAAATCGAAACAGTACTCGCCCAAATTTTCACTCCATGCCTTAATGAAGGAAAGATTCCTGAGGATTGGAACACCGCTACAATGATCCTGCTACATAAGAAAGGTGACATTGAGGATCTCGGAAACTACAGACCTATCAGCCTCCTATCAGTAGTTTATAAAATCTTCACAAAACTTCTTTCACACCGCTTGAAGGTAACACTGGACATGGCTCAACCGAGAGAACAAGCTGGATTCAGGAGTGGCTACAGCACAATAGATCATATCCACGTGCTGAGAGAACTAATTGAAAGAGCGAGGGAATATGAACTTCCATTGTGCATGGCTTTTATCGATTATGAAAAAGCCTTTGATTCGGTGAAACCATCAGCAGTTACAATGGCTCTGAAAACCTGCGGTATTGAAGATGCATACATTAATATTATTAATAACATCTATGAAAATGCAAGTGAAAAGATTAGGCTGTTTGAAAATACAACACACGTAAAAATTGGAAAGGGAGTGAGACAAGGTGACACCATATCTCCGAAGCTCTTTAATGCCACATTGGAGGGTGTTTTTCAGTCGCTGAGCTGGGAAAACAAGGGATAAAGATTAATGGAGATTATCTAACCCACCTTCGTTTTGCTGATTACGTAGTCATTTTTGCAACTACCCCACCAGAGCTGCAGAGTATGATCCAGGAACTTGCTGACAAGAGTAAAGAAGTGGGATTAAAAATGAACTTTCAGAAGACAAAAGTGATGTTCAATGCTTTTACAAGAAATGAAGATTTATCGATTGATGGAGAAAAGCTGGAGATAAAAGACACGTACGTTTATCTTGGACAGCAGATATCAAGTGAGGGTCACATTGATGAAGAAATTAATCGGCGTACAAAACTTGCCTGGAGAGCTTTTGGAAGAAACAGCATAATTTTCAAGAGCAATATGCCATTATGTCTTAAAAGAAAAGTGTTTGATCAATGCATCCTTCCAGTGCTTACGTATGGTGCAGAGACGTGGACCTTAACTAAAAGAGACATACAAAGGCTGCAGACAACTCAAAGCAGCATGGAAAGGTGCATGCTTGGTGTAACCAGGAGAGATAAGAAGAGGAACTCGTGGATCCGAAAAATGACAAGAGTGGAAGACATCATGATCAGAGTTAAATCCCTGAAATGGCAATGGGCTGGACATACTGCCAGAAGGACAGATCATCGATGGACAGCCGAAATTTTAGATTGGATTCCAAGGGACAGGAAAAGACCCAGAAGAAGACCACATGGGAGATGGGTGGATGAAATTCGAAAGTATGCAGGGGTGACATGGAGGAGACTGGCACAAGACAGACCGTTGTGGAGGAAACTTGGGGAGACCTTCGTCCAGCAGTGGATTGATAATGGTTGACAATGATGATGATGATGATGATGATGATATATACTGTACATACAGTATATGACGTATATATTGTGAAAACTCTTATTTCACGGATAATAGAAAACGGTGTTGCTAATGATATTTATTTCATGTAAAAATGAATAAAAATTTGAAAAATATTCTCGTACAAGGGACGGCAAATCTGGGCTTACACCCGTACGACAAATGCCCTTGGCGCGCCCCTTGGATACATTAATCTCATCACAAAAAGTAAATCAGTAGAGATTCTGAAAGCCATTACTTTTAGTGGTTTAAATTTTAAGGTTCTTGATGTTGAAATGAATTGAAACTGATGTATTTGTCATTACGAATTAGAAGAAAGCGTTTACCAAGAGAAAAAAAAAAAAATTGTTTTAAGAATTTGGGCTAATCTCGTCGCCGATAGATGGCGCTGTTATTTCCCTGGCAACCTTTCTGGATAATCGCGAAAACTTGAACAAAGCAGCTTTTGCAGGCAAAATCAGCCTGAGTTGTCATAAAAAGTGTCTGAACAGAAGCTGCAAGAATTGTCCACAAAATATTATCGTTGTAGCGACAAACCAAGATGCAACTACAATTTCTGCTTTTTTTTTTTTTTTTTTTTGCTTTTTCTTGACGAGACGTTATGCGTTTCCTGTTTTTACGAACATACTTATTGTTTTTCTGTTACATCCGTGAGGCGTGATCATAAGTCACGACTGTTGATCTCATATCGTATAACGCTTTGTTTCATTTATCTTAACATATATTTCATTTTTCTTGGTTTCCTTTTCCGTTATGCTTCACGCCTCTACAATCAAACAAGTCCCGTATAAGCTTTACGATAGCTTGAAGAATATAACATCATTTTGCGTCAGTAGAAATTTGGATATTTTCTGATGTTCCTGTTGAAAATAAAATTGTAAAAAAAAGTTTCATTTCGCTATTGGTAGCCAGTTACTTGTTTTTCCTTTGTCTGTCCATTTTAACACCTTTTTACATGAATAGCGCGATATTCTACCCCTACCGGCAACTTTTTGAGCTAAACATTTTTTTCGAGGAATCCTTTTTTCTCGTGTCTTGAATGGTTTCCTTACCAAAGTTGATGCCACTCCGGTTGTTAGATTGAATTGCAGAAGGCTCTGAGTAAGGGATGCTTAATTATAGGATAACCCGGTATTTTACAGTCTTTATTTACATGGAATACCAAATTTAGGATATTTTGCCAAATTTATTGCCACATTCAAGTAGAGTGGAACCTCTTTCTACTGTCACGATGCTGTTTGGTTACTCTACTACTTAATTCCGTTATTCGGATATCTCCGTCCGAAAACTGCAGGGTTTTCACAGTACCGTGGTATAAAATAAAAGTATACTGAACATTAAAACTATTTTGTGCTTGATACGAAGTTCTATTATTCAACGTTTTCATTTTACTTAATCTAGGGTCACAGGTGATTCAAATCAGCATGTACTCGGTTCAACCGGTTTGATTCATAAAACCGGTTCCTTGGTTTTTGAGTTTAGTTGGAGTTCTAACTCCATAATCTGCTCTTACAGAAAGTTCCTGATCAGTCTGCGACAGATATAGTGCCACAAAATAATCTGCAGGTGGTCACTAAGTAAAAAGAATTTACACAGTATACCGGTAAAAATTTTAAGAGAGAGAGAGAGAGAGAGAGAGAGAGAGAGAGAGAGAGAGAGAGAGAGAGAGAGAGAGAGAGAGAGAGAGAGAGAGAGAGAGAGAAAGAAAGAGAGAGAGAGAGAGAGAGAAAGAGAGAGAGAAAGATAGAGAGAGAGAGAGAGAGAGAGAAAGAAAGAGAGAGAGAGAGAGAGAGAGAAAGAGAGAGAGATAGATAGAGAGAGAATAATATTGTTAAAAATTTCGCCGTAGGTTGCACTAAAAAGTGGCACTACACTAACTGCACCACTTTCTGAGAAAAGATACACCATTCTCTAGTGCAAACAAAACCGATAACATGGTGCAACATTGCCCCATAGTGTGGTGCAACCTTGTACCATAGTGTAATGAAAAATTGCACCGTATTGTTGGCTTTGTTTGCACCACAACACGGTTTTTCATTTTCTCAGAAAGTGGAGCAGCTAGTGTCGTACCACTTTTTGTTTGTTGCAACCTATACCACAAAATTTTTAACAGTGAACGGACGGATCTTATATTTCTTCTGCTTAAAAAAAAAAAGAAAAAAGAAGCCTAACCTAGGTACTACAGCACTTGTAACAATAACTAGGATCATGAACATTCTGCTCTCCGTATATCTAGAATTCTGCCTCCATTTTCAAGCTGAAACGCAAAGATTTATGGAAAATAATTATATTTGAAATCGCTAGAAAAAAAAATTACAGTGCTTCATCAGGAGAAACTGTAAGGCGCAATTACAGAGAAAATCTTCACTCCGTCGTATTTTCGTTTTCAGAAAAATTTTCTCCATTTTCAACAATAGATACAAACCTTTATGTAATTAAATTATGTTTAAACAATAATACAATGCAAGGAAAACACTGTGGGGGAAAAAACGATTTCAGGAGAAATCTTCTCTACCTTTAGCTTCCGTTATCGAGAAACTTTTGCCTCCATTTTACGTTTATGGGAGAAATTTTCGGTGCGTGCAATTTTCCTCCATTTCCAGTCTTAAATACAAATGCTTGTGTAATAAAACGATATTTAGTAACCATATGGGGTAGAAGAAATATATCAAGAGAAAAATAATGTTGATTACAGAGCTCCGTATAACTTCCGTTTTCGGAAACTGCTTGCTCCCCATTTTAAAACTGAAACACAAACATTTATGCAATTAAGTGATATTTAAGAACAACACCGGATAGAGTAAATATCGCGAGAAAAAGAATTACGATTATGGAAGAGATCTTCACACCGTCTAACTTCCGTTTTCAGAAAGTTCTGAAAGACGGAAAACTTGCATGGTGAGTCTGAAAAGAGAGGATTTAATAGGGTTCTGATGATCGTTTTTGTCTGCAAGACCAAAATAAAATCTGTGACGTACATCGCCCGTTGTCGTGATTCTGCTACGGTGCCGCACCTTTGTACTGACGATGACAGATGTATACGCCGGCATTCATGGGCGGCGGAACATTTAATAATTACTGGAGGGGTCCAACTTTTTTTTTCTTTTCAATTTTTTTTTCGTTGGGGTTTAACGACCACCGTGAGCAACTCAATTCAATCCAATTCATTTATTGATCTTGCTGTTACAGAAAGAGGTAATAATAACTATAACATCATTTCGTGCTGTGCGTAACGTATAAAAACATAGACCTAAGTCATTGCACGATCCAATTTCATGTAAAAAATATCCTCAAGTGCTATACTGAACAATATTTATTTACATGAGGTTAAAAGCTATATACAATAGATTAAAACACAAGATCTTTCGCAGTAGCAGCTACCGCATCATCGGGTGACACATAGCATATGGAACCAGAGTTCTTAAATAGTTTTAATATGATGGTATTGAAGGAACTATAAAGCGCCGCCTGACGGTACAGTAATGACATACATCACTGAAATATATTCGTAACGCCCTCTGAAAAAAACAAAAAACAAACTCAGAATGGTAATTATAAAGGTAATGGTAGTCCATTTAACAAGTTCTTCCAGGTCCGAGGAATATGGTACGGCATATCATTATTGCAACATTTATCACCGAACTATGAATAAACATGCTTTCCATATACAATAAAGAAACTTTGTCCTTTGGGCCGTAAGTCAACAGATGCGAAGCATTCCAGTCAGGAATGTAGGTACCAGTACTGACTAGGCGTGAGAGAGAAGTATCAGTAGATTTACGCTTGACATTATACTGATGTTCAGCCAACCTGATACCAAAATTTCTAAAAGTCGAACCTATGTATCTATTATCAGGTACATCAGGAACAACCGACCTAAGTGGAACACAATACACCCCATGTCTGGAAAATTTGTGAAGAAGGTCCCGATCTTTACGAATAAAAGAAAATAACGACTAGTCTTTAGACCGAAGGCCAAATGGCAACCTCGGCACAGACTACTCAAACCAGAGCAAACACAGGTAATAATTCTAAACAGTTGCTCAGTGAGCTAGAAGCAGTCACCCGTAGATCATTTAGGGTCACGTTTCAGGGAAGGGAGAGAGCCAGTGCCGTAAGATAAACACAACATCCATGCCTCACGGGATTCGAACCCGGATCCATCTCGGACGAATGATCATAAGCCACTGCGCTACAGGGGCAGCTGGAGACAACTTTTCCGAGAGCTAAAACAATAAAAAAGGAGGAGAGAAAAGAAACTCCTAACGATTTGAGACATACGTATTTACTCGTACATATCATCATCAACCATTGTCAATCCACTGCTGGATGGAGGCATCCCCTAGTCTCTTCCAGAACTTCATGTCTCGAGCATATAGTCATACAGTATCTCTTCCAAGTCACTGTTTTCGAATCAGGTGGTGTTCGTCTGGGTCTTCTCCTCTCCTTTGTATACATTGTGATATTACAGTTGTCCATCGGTGATCAGTTCTAGCAATATATCCAGGCGATTGCCACTTGAGAATTTTTAACGATCTTCTCTTAACTGAGGAACACAACATTGAGTTAACGTTTCAACTTGTTTGTGCAAAAACAATTTTCAAACTTGTACTTGAAGCGTTTTCCAGAAAACAGCAAAACGTGGTGACGTACTACTCAAAAGTGTCATAAAAACAAAAACAAAAAAGAAGAAAACATTAAATCATATGTGAATCTCAAATTTTTAAGTCCCCCAATAAGGGGGACCATGAAGTTCCCGCGGGTCTGGACCCTTGTGTCACCTACCTTCTGCCGCCGGTGCTGGCATTCGTATACATGCAAATACACACAGTACTTTAATTTCTACAGTTAGTCAGATAGTTTTCCAACTGATTGGGGGCAGGGTCGTTGTTCCCTTGGTCCGAACCGACCATGATACATAATGTGTGTGACATGGCGCTCTTTGGCCAAATAAAACTCTTGAGTCATATAACTCAAAAATAGTTGAAAATAGGAGAAACAAAGTGAATTGAAAGTGAGAAGTGGCAGATAAAAACGCAGTGGCGTATATTCGAGGCTAGCTGCGAAGCCCAGAGAATGCACAAATGAAACTGAATTAAATATACACAAATAAAAGTCAATAATCAACGGTATTAAAATATGTGAATGTTTTCGGTGCGGAAAAATACGCGTGCGGATTCGTTTCTTTGACTCAGTCTGGCGAGCGAAAACCAACGGCATAACGCAAGCAGCTCTTCCAGAGTCTTCGCAGTTCTGATTCGAAAACCTTCCGTACGATCGACTGCTAGGGTTTCCGTGACAACATGAATTAGCTGGTAGAGGGGAATGGGCCATTGCTTTGGGCAACGGTTTGCTCAGAAGAAAGAAGACTTAGACTATCTCAGGCACTCGCATACTCCCGCCCATAAGAGTGTTTCGCGAGAGTTGTTTCAGTTTTTGTGAAGTGTCAATGAATTAAAATCAGAGATAGTATATCTTAAATTTGTGGCTTTGTTGGATTCGAACTGTTTTGATAAATTTTGTGAAAGCTTCCCTGAACATCTACTGTCAGAACTTAAAGAACTCTATGCTTCAAATTTTGATACAGCTCGACTAAAAAATGAACTGAAGGTGTTTTATTCCCTTGATGAATACAAAAACATATCAGTAAGAGAATTACGTGTTGCATAAAGTGGAATAAATTGGACATAGTGTATAGTGAGGTGTACAAATTAGCAGACCTCATATTAAACTTTCCATCAATAATTGCACCTGCCGAAAGAAGTTTTTCAACTTCAAAAATAATCAAGATATATTTTAGAGCCACACAAGGGCATGCACATTCGAAAAAATGGCTCTTTTGTCAATTGAGAAAAATATTCTTTTTAAATATGGAAAAGTACTCGGAAAAAACATTTTAGGAAAATGTAACATTCAAGTTCACACAAAAGGAAAGAAGAATGGAGTTCATGTACAAATAAAGTATTCAAAAGAAGAATGGAGTTCATGTTCAAATAAAGTATTCAGAAGAAGAATGGAGTTCATGTTCAAATAAAGTATTCAGAAGAAGAATGTAGTTCATGCAAAATTAAAGTATTCAGAAGAAGAATGGAGTTCATGTACAAATAAAGGGTTCAAATCCTAGTCCTCGTAATTATTTGGTATCATGTTAACAATGGCATGTACCTAAAATTTAGAAAAAAAGTTACTTCTATTCAGGGGCGGTTCGTCATTAGGGGCCAGAGGGGCCGGGCCCCACCTAAAAATTTCTATTTCTGGAACTTTTTTTTTTTTTTTTTTTGCCCTGATTCTTATTCTCTTTCTCAACTACATGATGATAAACCGTTAACTTCAAAAACCATTACCTAAGGGAAAAGTTTCCTTCAAAAACGAAAAACTATTCCCTGAGGAAAGAGATCACGTTCAGAGAGTGAGGTTATTGGGGCCAACTCCAACAGGCCCCAGTAACATCACCATGCAAGCGAAGAGGAAACGATTTCCTCCCCGTCTCATTCAGTATGAAGACCTACGTACAACACTGTCTTAACCGCGTGTGGAAAAAAGCTGTGGGGCCAGATCTATCTGCCCCACGCTAATTTGATTGGCCGGGAAAGTATCCATTTCCTTAACGCCGTGGGTTGACAGAGAAGCTTACCCCGACCAAGCTCAAGGGTGGCGGGAGAGTTTTAAATGTCGTAGCAAAGTTCAGTTAGTTGTTTTTTCTGTGTGTGTCTCTATCGGTGATGTGTTGTTCCTTTGTGTCGTGACAGTTTTGCTTGTCGAGTACAATGAATGGAGTGGATATTTTGTTAAAATCTCCGTTCTTTGCTTTAAATCTGGAAGAAAAGCTTCACTTAAAAAATCTCAGGGCTTATCACCACAAGAATGTTTAGTTTGAGCTTCACTTAAAAAAAACACAGTGCTTATCAGCCCAAGAATTTGAATTTCCAAGAGTATGAAGTTTACAAAGCGCTTTGCAGAACCAATTTCAGTTTTAACTAAGATGATTTTCTATGTTAAAAATAAATAAATAAATGAGAAAACCTGTAAGTATAATTTGCACATGGATACATATATGTTTTTAGGTTTCACAAGTTCTTTTAAAGAAAAGGTTAAACCTTTCAAATACTGCAAATGGTAGTATGGTACTCATTCTATATGGGACGAAATTCATGAAACATTCCCTCCCTGCATATATTTGGAGTTATTATTTTTTCACTACATTTTTTTATCCTGTGAATCCTGCAGTGTGAGAAATCTGAAGAGACACAAAGCATAACTAACATAAATTAATGCTCATATGCTTTAAGGTAAAAATTTTATTTAAGGAGTTTTAACATTTTTCTGTTAATAGTTATGCATTCTATTCTGAGGAAATTTTTTTCGTGTGCAATAGAATAATTGACACATTCCTACCTGATTTGGGCATTATTGTGAGTCAAGGGGGTAAACAGAGTCATAGTAAAGGAATCTTAGGGGTGGGGTGGAGGAGGGTCTGAATAGTTGGCCTAATAATGACAGTTTTTTTTTATTTCATTGTTCGACTTCGGCTACTGGCTCCACCTGTTTCAGTTGCCACGAGCCGACACTGCTTCTATTACTTAACAATTAAACTCCGCAATTAAAAACAAAAACAGTACTGCGCGCGGGGGTGGGGGTGCGGGTGGGGGGTGAGATATCCCAGGTCTCGAACCCAAGATATGCTACTTTAAAAACGTACCATATCACATAAAGGTTTGCTTCATAATTTCATGTATCGAGGGGGGGGGGGGTAAGTACATGATTGCTGTGGATAATGATCATCCCTCCCTAGATTGGAAGGCGTATTAGATAACACTGCATGATTTGTTTCTCTGTCTATGTCTTTTTCTTTCTATTTTTGCCATCTGTTTCCCCTCCACCCCTTCTACAGAATAATTTCAAGTTGTGCTTAGTAATCTTAGGTGGACACTGACTTTGTGCTACTCTTTCCATACCGTTATTATCTCTTGTCCAAACAATGTTCGCCTTGGCGCCGCTCGTCACGGGCATTCCTTATCGTGTTAGTATACCCGCCTTCTTCCGTGTTTCTGCATATGCACCTCCAAAGATTTTTTTTTTTTTTTTTTTTTTTTTAATTTCATCCAAACTCTTCTCCCCTCCCCTTACCTAACTTCACCATTCAACTAAATTTGTTTTTAACAATAGCATCAGCTTGCTTCTACCATGCAGCAATCCCAGCTTATAAATGGTGAGTCCGTTCTACCTATCATCCCGCCACTACTTCCTTCTCATTTTCCAATTTTTTTCTTTTCGAGGGGGGAGGCGGAGGGGGCAGTGGACGAGGGCTCGCGCGAGCGATCGGTAATAGTGTAGCCGTGCGGCGGCATTCTAATGAAAGGCCTTTTGGAACGTTGGTCGTGTATTAACGGCTGCTAATCGCAGTGCTCAGCTGACCCCCAGGGGTCACACAACTGATTGCCCGAAGAATCTCTCACGGGATAAGGGACGCGTGCACGTCGGCATGTGCACGTGCTCTTTTCTTCCAGCCGGACGTCTAAGAAAAGAAAAAGATGACGTTGGTGACATCGATTGCATCCCACTCAACTATCAGAAGGAAGGGCAGATGTGGGAGGGGGGGGATTGCTTTAGATGACTCCTAGTTACTTAAGTTTCAGAAATCAAAAGTGGCCCACGTCACGTGATGTTCAAGTGACAGTGCTATCTGGTGGTGCTGTCCAGCTGTGGGCTATAGGCGTATCTTTCTTAAATTTATGGGCGCTACAGATGCATGGCATCTAATAAAAAGCGATCGAGAAAATTCTATTATGCCAGCACAAATTACTCGCAGAAATTTATAGGCGGAGAAGATGCGAGAGGGATAATTTAGAGGGTGGTCCGTCGGTGCTGAGTCATAGCGATAACACTATGCAGTCAAACCCACTTAATGGCACAATAGCATTTTGAAAACGTTTCGTTGCGATAAAATGAGGGATCCTGTTTTGTTGAGAGCTAATGCTAAATGGGAAACCGCAGAGCAATTAATAAACGGGGGCACACTTCAGTCGTTGAAAACGCTATAGTGTGTGTGTGTGTGTGTGTGTGTGTGTGTAATTCAAAACAAAATAATTGCGCTGTTAGTATACTGCACGTTCATGTGTGAAACGCACAGAAGGTTGAAAAATTATAAAGCGTCAAGGAAGCTAGTTTTCCTTTAGGCAAGGGAGAACCCAGTGTCAATTAGAGGTCTGCAAGAGCCTAATTTGATGAACTTGGCCTGGCCCGGCCTAAGCCTGTGCGTTTAAGGCCCAGCCCAGCCGGTTTCAAATATCAACCACTGGGACCGGCCGGACCCGTCAATTGCTGCTGTTATTTAGGACCGGCCCGGCCCAGCCCAGCCCAGCCCAGCCCAGCCCTTGATGTACCATTTGGTATTATTTTGTCTTTCTATTGTATTTTATTAAAGTGTGAAAATTAAATAATGAGATGAGATATTATTGAAAATATTTAGTTGAATGTAAGCCTAAAAATATTACCTAAACTTTGACAATTATCGAAGAATATAACCTTTAAAAAGAGAGACAAAGGAAGACTAAGCACTTTCAGAATCTCCCTTTCTCTGAACTAGTAAGAGGTAACACTACAAAAGTAAATCCCTATACAGATTAGGGATAGATAGGAGAAAAAATTCATGTCGTCCCAGTCTCTCATACAAACACAAACACACACACACACACACACACACACACACACACACACACACTCCACTGTAGACATCCTCCGTCCCTCACTCTACACAACACACACACTCGCTCGGGGTCAAATCTTGTTTGTTGTCAACAAGCCCCAAAATGGTTTTACCATTTTAATACCACAGATTAGTAAAAACACTGTGAGTGCCTCTGCTTGACTTTCTGAATATACCTTGGGCTATGTCATGGAAGTAAGGAAAGCCAAATGAAGAGGGTGAATAGGAACACTTAAATACACCTGGAAATCGGGGAACACGACTTTTTCTTTCTTTACCATTACGATAAAAAAAGAATGGGTCGACTTGGCCTGGCCCGGCCTATTGCTTTGTTCTCTAAACTAAAAAAAGCCTGACCAAGGCCGCGGGCCAGGTTGGGCTCGGCCTTGGTGGCCAGTGCGGCCCGTGCAGACTTCTAGTGGCAATGCATAATTAACTACTTGTGATAACTGAGTAGTTAGTGAAGAATAGTGGTCTGCACGGGCCGGGATTTTCCCCCGACACTTACTGCCGTGCAAAGTCGACCCATTCTTTTTATCGAGATCAAAAAGAAACAAAAATAAGTCGTGCTTCTCGATTTCCTGGTCTGTTTAACTGTTTTTCTGGCTTTACTCATTTCTATGACATAGCCCAGGGTGCAATTACAAAGGCGAGAAGAGGCACTCACAGTGATTTTACCATCTGTAGGTATTAAGATGGCAAAACCACATTGGGTCTTGTTGACAACAAAAAGATTAGACCCCAAACTATGTTGTGTGTTGTGTGGAGTGAGGGACAGTGGGTGTCTGCACTGGGGTGGGGTGTGTGTGTGTGTGTGTGTGTATGTATGAATGAGAGAGTAGGACGACATCAATTTCTTCTCCTATCCCTAATCCGTATAGGGATTGACTTTGGTAAAGTTACCGCTCGCTAGTTCAGGAAAAGAGAGATTTTGAATGCGCTTAGTCTTCTTTTTTCTCTCTCTCTCTCTAAAGGTTATACTCTTCGATAATTGTCAAAGTTTAGTTAATATGTTTAGGCTTACATTCTACTTAATATTTTCACTAATATCTCATTTCATTACTTAATTTTCACAATTCAAAAAAATGCAATAAGAAGACATAAAATGGCATATCACGGGCTGGACCAGACCTAAATAATAGCTGCAATTGACGGACCCGGGCCGAGTGTCTAATACTTGAAACGGGCCGGGCAGGGCTCACCAAATAAGACCGGTGCTGACCTGTAGTGAGATACAACAAATTTGGAAGAGTTTTTAGACTTACCTTTCTGTACTTTTTCCATTTTAAATATGAACAACTGCTAGTAAAAGAATAGGAAACTATTCCTTTATTTTATTTTTCTCGGTCACGGTCATGTGACCGTGAAATGACAGAGCTCGTGAAAATGTTTCTCCAGTAGCGCGCAGCTCTGCCGACGAATACCCACTGTGGTTCGGAAGTCATTTGAAGCAGGTGTTTCTGAGGCACGTAAACTTAGATATCAGCAAATTCATAATTTTACGGAATCAAAAAAAGCCTTTTCATAATCAATAAAATCATGCAAAATGGGAGTTCACATACTCTCGTTCTTTCAATTAGTTCTCTGAGTACATCAATATGATCTATAGTGCTGTAAGCACTCCTGAATCCAGTTTGTTCCCTCGCTTGAGCCATGCCCGGTGTTATCTTCAAGCGATGTGAAATAACCTTAGTGAACATTTCATAAACCACTGACAGGAGGCTCATGGGCCTGTAGTTTCTGAGATCCTCAATGTCACCTTTTTTTATGTAGTAGGATCATTGTAGCATTATTCCAATCCATCAATAATCTTCCCTTCATTGAGACATCTAGTAAAAACTTTGGCGAGTTAGTTTCAATTTCTCCATTTGCTTTGTATAATATCCACGGTAATTCCATCTTCTCCTGGAGCTTTCCCCCATTTCATGTTCTTAATTGTATGCGTAACTTGAACCGGGAGGACTGGAGGGACTGTTACACCTTTCATAATGTTATAACGAAGTAAATTTCTCTGCCATTTTTTTCCACGCCGGGCATCGAACCCGAGTCCCCTTATTCCGGAATAAGTCGCTCTGCCAACTGAGCTACGCAGACGTATGTTCTCGCTGCTATCTGCCTTTATCTCATGTGATTCCTGCCGGACAGGCATGTGACAATGTCTAGAGTAGATGTATCATCTCTTTCATGTATAGTTTTGAGTAGAAATCTTTCACTCTTGTCAAAATTGCACCTCTAACTCCCACAACGTTCTGTTTTGCGCCAGTTTCCTCCGTGCTATTCTCGCATGCTTTCGAATTTTATCCACCCATCTTCCATGTGGTTTTCTTGATTTTTTCCTGTCTCTTGGAATCCAGCCCAGAATTTCGGTTTTCCATCGGTGGTTCGCTTTTGTGCAAACATGTACATCCCATTGCCGTTTCAGGGATTTTATTCTGATCGTCATGTCTTCCACTCTTGTCATTTTCCTTATTCACGAGTTCCTTTTCTTATCTCTCCTGGTTACATCAAGCATGTATCCTTCCATGCTTCTTTCAATGTTTTAATAGATTTAATTCCTCAGCTTATATAAATCAAGATTTTATCTTTTCGTTTTTTTATGTACTACCATTTATTTAATCTTTTAAGCTGCCAATGCTTTATGCATAATTTGCTCATTAGCATAATAAAATATTATGATTTCAGTTGTCTGCAGTCTTCGTATGTCATTTTTTAGTTAAAGTCCACGTTTCTGCTCCGTACGTAAGTACGCGAAAGATGCATTGATTAAACACTTTACTTTTAAGACATAATGACATATTGTTCTTTAAAAATTTACAGTTTCTTCCAAAAGCTCCCCAAACAAATTTTCCACTTCGATTAATTTCTTCATCCGTGCGTCTTTTGCTTGATATCTGCTGTTTAAGATAAATGTCGGTATCGGTGATCTCCAGCTTCTCTCCATAAATCGATAAATCTTCATTTCTTGTAAAAAGCATTGCACATCACTTTTGTCTTCTGAACGTTCCTTTTCAAATCCACTTCTTTACAAGAGTAAAGTCAGGAAATTCTTTGATCATACTCTGCAGTTCTGAAGGAGCAGTTGCAAAAATGACTACGTCATCAGCAAAACAAAGCTGAGTTAAACAATCTTCATTAATCTTTAAACCTTTGTTTTCCCAGTTAAATGACTGAAAGACATTTTGCAGTGTGGGGTTAAAGAATTTGGGAGATATGGTGTTACCTTGTCTCACCCCTTTCCAATTTTTATGGGTGGTGTATCCTCTATCCAAATCTTTGCACTTGCATTTTCAGAAATGTTACTGATTATACTAATATACGCATTTTCAATACCACAGGATTTCAAAGCCATTATAACTGTTGATGGTTTCACGGCGTCGAAGGCCTTTTCATGATCAATAAAAGCCATGCATAATGAGAGTTCATATTCTCTTGTTCTTTCAATTAGTTCTCTCAGTACATCGATATGATCTACAGTGCTGTAGCCACTGCTGAATCCAGCTTGTTCTCTCGCTTGAGCCATGTCCAGTGTTATCTTCAAGTGATGTAAAAGAACCTTAGTGAACATTTCATAAACCACTGACAGGTGGCTCATGGGCCTGTAGTTCCAGAGATCCTCAATGTCCCCTTTTTTTATGCACCAGGTTCATTGTAGCATTGTTCCAATTCATCAATAATCTTTCCTTCATTGAGACATCTAGTGAAAACTTGGGCGAGTCTAGTTTCAGTTTCTCCACTAGCTCCTTTTATAATATCCTCGGTAACTCCATTTTCTCCTGATGGAGTTTTCCCCCATTTCATGTTCTTAACTACATATGTAACTTCTGCCAGGAGGACTGGAGGGACTTCGGAACTGTTACCTTTCGTAATGTCTAGAGTAGATGTATAATCTCTTTCATACAGTTTTGAGTAGAAATCTTTCGCTGTTGTCAAAATTGCACCTCTATTTCTTGTTAAATAGCGACCTTCTTTTCTCAGTGCCATAATGTTTTCTTCCCTTACTGAGATGCCACGTTGCTCTCTTCAGGCTTTTGTTGTTTTCAATTGCTTTTCTCACTAGTTCACAGTTGAATTTCCTTACGTCTTGAGTGATACCCGTACCTTTTTGGTACTGTATTGCTTAGCTCTATATATTCCACTTTGAAAGTGACATCTTCTTTATTTCTACTGATCTATCTTCCCTTTATGCATCAGCATTTTTGTTTTTCCTGATATTTTCTTCATATGCAACTTGTTCTTAGTATCACCTTTTTTTTTTTTCAGTTTGCATAAGAGCCTTGGTTAGTTTTCTGTTAACTTCAGAGATGTTTGCTTCTTCTGATGTCAGATCCTCTACAGAAGAGAATATGTTCCTGAGTTTCCACTTGAAGGTATCATGATGCTTTTTAAGGTTGGTCATGTCAATACATTTTGTTTGATTTATGAGCTTGCCACGTTCGGGTTTAGTGTTGAGGTGCATCTTACATCTCACCATTCTGTGTCTGCGTTGAACTTGTTTAGAACACTGCAGTCTTCAATGACAAATTTCTTGTTACACATAATAAAATTAATTTCACTTGTCATTCCATTGGGATGCTTCCATGTCCATTTGCCAAGTCTTCGAGAATGTTTCCACGTTCTTTTCCCACGTCCGAATTTACCTACCGAAGTTTCATTCTGTTGCTGTTGCCCTATTTTCGCATTGAAATCACCCATAATGGTCTTCAAGTGCTGCTTGCCTTTATTGTTTAGGTGCCGAATTTCTTCGTACAATTCTTCAACTTCTTCCTCAGGATGACTTATGGCGGACGCGTAAGCTTGAATAATCTGAGCCTGGTATCTTCTTGAGAGTTGGATAACGAGTCGCGCAGCTTTGTGTGAGGAACTTTCAACTTTTTGAACATTGTCCTTCAGTTTCTTGTTTATTATAAATCCAACACCACTAGTTCTGCCACTATCTTTCCCGCGATAGTAGAAGAGATGTTCGCTTTTCAGTTCAATGAGATCTCCTTTCCTTACCTCACTTAGCCGGACGATGTCTCACTTGATCTTTTGGAGTTCCTCCTACAATTCAAGAAGCCTTGAATCAGAAGATAGAGATCGTCCGTTAAACGTATAGCGAAAGTGAGCATCAGATGGCAGCCTAGTTCGGTCTTCCAGTGATTTGTTAACAAGTTCGTTGCTATCTTTATAGCCTGTTGTTAACATGTTCATATTAACTTCATAAATGTTGCGTCGTTGTCTTGCTAAGTCTTGTATGGTTGAAGATGATAGTAATTAACACGTAATAACCAAATGATAATAATTGTATGCAAATAATTCTTGCGAACCGTAAATATGTCTAAGAAACTTTTATTGTTCTTTTCATTTAATTCCCTGCAAAGGTTGTCCGTTAGCTGTGCTATGTTTCCTAACTCTCCTGCTTAAAACTCCAATTCCTTTTTCTTCTGTCCTGCTTTCATTCATCTCTCGCGCTGTCGTGAATTTTCCTAACCTGCCGGTCCACCTAAGACCTCCCAGCATACCCTGGGGCAATTCCTTCGTCCTGCTATGTGCGACCGCTCGCTCTCCAAGACCAGAGACAACTGTCTTCTCGCCTCCTTCTCCCCTTTCTCCAAAAATGCCCTTAAGCATATCCGAAAGCTCCCCGTGAGAAAGAACCACACCGCCCTCGGCAAATCTCAAGCCTCAAAGTAAAATGTGAGGGGCTAGTGCGTTAGTCGGCGGCATTGAAATTGGAATCTGTAAAGCATCAAGAAAGGCGCAATATAACTAATCTCCATTCAACAAACAATGTGTATATACTAAGCTCAGACACATTGTCGTCTTAGCAAATTAACCGTGCATCCGGTGTCTAATGGGGAACTGACTCTGAGAAATTTCTCTCACACTTTGTGGAAACAAAAGAAGTGGAGCACGAGATAGAATGAAAATTGCAATATTGGCATTTTATATGAAATCCTAAAACCCAGTATAAAATCTCTGTAACAATACTTCCCCCTTGCGAAAAAAAAAATGAAATGAATGAAATTCGTTGCATTTTTTAGTTCAAAGTCTAACTCCTGCCCGTATTTGATTCGATGCTAAAGCTGAGCTTAGGACAACCTTATGAATTACATAAATTCAATTAATGTACATTACATAGCTCGATCTTACCTACATGCGGAGGTTTAACAACACAGGATATTTTAGAAGCTTGCAAGTTCATGTCTTTCATATTTACATTGCTGAGATACTTCAGGCCAATTCATTAATGACAACTGAATTAAACATTTCTTGATACGTAAGTGAAATAGATCATATGAACAAATGGTTTAACAAATCGTGTTCAGTAATAAGAAAGGCGTACTAGTCGTTGATGGGTTACAAAAAAATTCCCAGCATTACACATATGCGAATTGAACTATTCGTTACAGTTAAAATAATATGAGATAACACATTTCAACCAATTGTTATACACTTCCTATTCAACTCGATGCCTCTGAAATACAAATACGAAGGAGAAAAAAGAACAAAAATAACGCTTTCATCTTTCTTCAAGTTACATATTTCTCTGATAATTATCTTTAACTCTCTCTATAGCTAATCAACTTACATTAACCCATAACACGATTTCTCCCGCTGCGCTGTGAAAATTATTGAAAAACCTATGCTCAAAATTATTCCAATCACTTACATGCTATCTGTCTGAAACACAAAAAATCTCTTACGAAAGGAATGATTTCTAACTTTCAAGACAGCTAAATAACCTGAGTGACCTTAATCATCTCCTGAACCATGAAATACATAAAAATAAACCAAAAAATTAAAATGAAATATCAAGAATTCGAGCATGCAAAAGTCCTTACTTAAAAAAAAAATTGAGAGTTAATATGTGCTGAGTAAAAGTAATCGTTTTGTAATCAGTTCAGTGCATATTTGCATTTTTCAAAAGTTTTGCGCTACTAAATTTCAAAACAGTATCATTGTAGATCACAGTTGATATACCAGAAACTGTCTGCTAAAATCGTGTACGTGAGTTCATGTATTGACCAATACACATATTTATAAACAAAGCTTATTTAAAGAAATAATGCGATGTGCTCATCTCCTTTTGTAAAAATGTGTGTCTAACATAGTTTATCAAAAAAGTTTGCATAAATGCATAACCTCTGCTGTTTGTTGATAAACAAGAGTTTATTTTCAGCCTTTATGAGCATTATACTTTGCGTGGAATTCACAATAGAAATTAATATAGTAGCACCTGAGTGAAATCGAAGATCACGTTTCACTGCATGATTTTTTTTTTTTTTTTACATTATACACATGCACATATGATAGGATAATACTGTGTTCATAGTCCGTTTCCGTTCTCGTAATGTTCCGAGTTAGCAAATTTCACCTGTGTGAAATCGATTTTTACTTCATTGAAGATTTTGGGTGTAATTCCGTACTCTTCCACAGATATTACGTGGTCTGTGTCTCATCTATATGTGAATGTAGCAAAATTGCACAGATAGGTGACAAAGCTAGAAATGACAGGGTTGCAAAATTATTTCACTGGTCATTATGCAGAAAGCACAGTCTGCCAGCATCGAAAAACTCATGGGAACGTCACGCTGATAAAGTCGTAGAAAATGATCAAGTCATGATTTTATGGGATTTTCGAATTCAAACTGATCGGCACCTAGAACATAATACACCAGACATAACAGTCATGGAAAATCGGAAAGTCTCGATAATTGATATAGTGATTCCTGGAGATGCCAGAGTCGGTGAAAAAGAACTGGAAAAAATGACTAAATATTGAGACCTGGCCATAGAAGTTACCCGATAATGGACTAAACACACAACGGTAGTCCCCATTGTCATCGGGGCACTTGAAACAATGGCAAAAAATTTTATGAATCATTTCGAAAAATTGCAGCTTTCTGATATACCACCTACAGAACAGCAGAAGACAGCTTTACTTAGGACATCGTATATTTTACTCCGATTCTTGACTGATACATAGGTCTCCGGTGGAAACTCTAATCAGCTCAACAACACCAGTCAATGATAATTTTGTTGTTTATTTTGTTTGTCATATGCTGTGTTTCGTATGTTTCGAATAAAGAAGATAATAATAATAATAAAGTGTTCCAGTTCTTTACCTATATTGCCATTAAAAAGACTATTGTTTGTTCAACATGGGTCATAAATTTATTTCCATGTATAAATGTCATATGTTCTCGGTCAATCGAAATGCAGCTTTTAAATTTCAGCAGCTTAATTATACTACAAATTCACGAGCGGCACCCTTATCTCCCCACACTAGTGACGGAAAAAGAGTGAAACACAAGGCAATACTTTCTTTCATGTTTTAATATATACAAGGGGTATTTTTATTATCTACGATCACATGTGAAAATTTAGGTGCATACGAATGCGCATGTGCAGTTCTTTGTGCTTTTTACAAGTCAAATCTCTTGATTATGGCATTGCTATCATCAAGAGTATAATTTTAACAATCATGTAAGTATAATAATTAGCTGAGTATGATTTAATAAGAGTTTAAATCCCTTTATAACAAGATGTACGAAATATATATACAGTCGTTTTAAATTCAAAAGTTTTTCCTTTGTTTTCAGCTTTGCTCTTCAGTATATATATATATATATATATATATATATATTAGAGAGAGATAGAGACTGGTCGCTGACTTCTGTTAGGAGAAGTTAGTCTAATAAAAAAAGAAGGCAAAGATGTTAACATTCAGGCAAAGATGCACCACTTTTATTTCATTTTACCCAAGCTCTTAAAGTTCGTGTTCTAAGTAGAGGCAATGCAGCTTTCTTACAAACTTTACGCAGTCTGCTTTTAAACTGTTGATGACATGTCACTGTGAGAATACCAATAAGCTGTTTGTCAATTACTGTTAGGGTAATTTCTTCATAAATGCCTGTTAAATGCTAATTTACGAAACTCCTCTACGGTAGCCATAAGATGTCGCCACCACAACTAGGCCTACTTACCCAGCCATAATAAAGGTAGTTTGCACTGAAGGGGAGGACATTCGAGGGAGTGAATTCTGTCACTGTAGTAGCCAAGTATCAACAATCGACATGTCAACAACTGTACCTCCCCAGTCAAAAGACCCCTGCGAACATCATGAACCTCTTTTGGAAGGTTGGCCTTCTGTTCCTTGGTCTATGATGTCTGGAATGAGGACAAAGGCACCAACTGTCCAAAGTTGTGGTTTGTTTTCACCCCTCCCCTACCCCACTCTCTCTCTCTCTCTCTTCGGTTCGTTTCAAGCCTGTTAGAGTAACACGGTACGCCCCCTCGACAGGCGTTCGGCGCCTGTCCCATTGTCACATTTTAGCCAAAGTTCTGGTAGGTCGCACCCCACGAGTGCCACGTCGCTTTCACACACACATACAGGCGAAACCTCCAGTGCAGGACGGGAGGGCAGATTCGTTCGCTCAGTTTGGCACCCTGAGAGTTGTCCGACAAATAACAGAATATGAATTACGCGTGGTTCAAGTCCTTTGAATCGCACGTAGTGTGAGGATGATTCCTGAACGACATTCCTTTTCCCGTCGTGTCACTCACCATGAATACTGTCGTGATACCTAGGTCGTAGGTCATGCATACGAGAGTGGCGTTCTGGAATATACTCTGTTCAAAAGATGAAGAACCATTCACCCTCGTTTTAAATCTAAAGGCGTAGACATCAAAGTAACAACAAGGGGAAAAAAGCAACCCCCTTTTCTCCATAATCAAATCAAGAAGAGGATATATATATATATATATATATAATTCTCAATTATCAGTCCACTGCTGGATGAAGGTCTCCCCAAGTTTCTTCCACAACTGTCTGTCTTGAGCCTGTCTCCTCCATGTTACTCCGGCATGCTTTCGAATTTCATCCATCCGTCTCCCGTATGGTCTTCATCTGGATCTTTTTCTGTCCTGTGGAATCCAGTCTAAAATTTCGGTTGTCCATCTGTGGTCCATTCTTCCGGCCACATGTTCAGCCCATTGCCATTTCAGGAATTTTACTCTGATCATGATGACTGTCTTTCTATATCCATGAGTTCCTCTTCTTATCTTTCTTAGTTACACCAAGCATGCATCTCCCTATGCCGCTTTCAGTTGCCTGCAGCCTTTGTATGTCTTTTATAGTTAAGATCCGTGTCTCTGCTCCATATGTAAGAACTGGAAGGATGCATTGATTAAACACTTTTCTTTTAATAGCATATTATTGTTGAAAATTGTACTGTTTCTTCCAAAAGCTCTCCAGCCAAGTTTTATACGCTGTTAATTTCCTCATCAATGTGACCCTCGCTTGATACCTGCTGTTTCGAAAATGCAGGGCATTTCATTATCAGGTACATCTTATACCAAAGAAAATGGCTGGACCAGGAACAAAATTACTGACCAGTAATTTTCTCTTTGGTGTAAGATGCACCTGATGATGAAATGCCCTGAATTTTCGAAAGATCCTGTACGATAAATATCTGCGCTTCGTATAAAAGTATTAAACTATGCTTTGTTACAATTGAGTATAGAGTGTTTAATCCTCGAGACCATCGTGTAAAAAGACTGCTTGCTATCTACACTAATGATATCTGCTGTCCAAGGTAAATGTAGATATCGGTTATCTCCAGCTTTTTCCCATCAACCGATAAATCTTCACTTCTTGTAAAAGCATTGCAATCAGTTTTGCATTTTGAAAGCTCATTTCTAATCCCACTTCTTTACTCTTGTCTGCAAGTTACTGGATCATACTCTGAAGGGGTAGTTGCAAAGCGAAGGGGAGTTAAATAACCCCCATTGATCTTTATCTCCTTGTTTATGCAGTTCATTAATTTAAAGACACTTTGTAATGTGGCACTGAAGAGTTTGGGGGTAATGGTTCCACCACATCTCCAAATAACCGATTCCGATATTAAATTGGAAAGGGAGTACTTGTCTCACTCCCTTTCCAATTTTTATTGGTGCTGTATCCTCAAATAACAGAATCTTTTCACTTGCATTTTCATAGGTATTATTAATAATGCTAATGTAAACATCTTCAATACCGCAGGATTTCAAAGCCACTGTAACTGCTGATAGTTTTACGGATTCAAAGGCCTTTTGATAATAGATAAAAGCCAAGCATTATAAGAGTTCATATTCCCTTGTTCTTTCAATTAGTTCTCTCAGTACATGACTATGATCTACACTGAAGAGCAATTGAATTAGAGACAGCTGGCGTTATGCAAATGTGGCGCTGTGGGCGGCCCTGTAAACGGAAACGACATGATGATTGCAGCGATCCGACAATATAAGGAGTGATGCGACGGGAATCAGTAAAAGTCGGACGCAGTATATGTAAGACGAAGGATCGAAGCGTATTTGATTGTGGGCAAATTGTCGGGGCCCGACGAATGGGTCACTCCATCTGGGAAGTCGTGCAGGCACTGGGATTTTTACGAGCCACTGTGTCACGGGTGCACCGTGAGTACATCGAATCCGGTAACACCATCACTGTAAGGGCCAACTGCCGTGGACAACAGCGTGTGGATGAGCGGGGCATCGTCGGCTAGCTCGCATTGTAACAGCGGATAGACGGGCAACAGTGCAAGAAATCACTCGGCAATTTAACGCTGGTGCACAAAAACGTGTAAGCAGCCACACCATCCAGAACCATCTCCTCTCGCTATGGGGTACAGAAGCCATCGTCCCACGAGGGTACCGCTGCTGACCGCACATCACAGGGTGTAAAGATTAGCATGGACGCGGAAACATCGCCACTGGACCCTAGACATGTGGAAAAATGTTGCCTGCACTGATCAGTCGAGATTCCCGTTGGCACATGCGGATGGCAGGATACGAATAAGGCGCAAACCACATGAAGCGATGGATCCTTCTTGCCAGCAGGGTACTCTTCAAGCTGGTGGGGGTGGCATTCTTGTCTGGGCACTGTTTACGTGGACTAAAATGGGACCCCTGGTACGCGTGACATCGTCCCTCACAGGTCAACGTTACCGGGATATCCTGGACGACCATTTGCTCCCGTTTGTGCGTCTTCAACATCCCTCTGGGGACCTCATCCTGCAACAACACAATACACCGTGCCATCGCTCCCGAATGGTGTCCGAATGGTTGGATGAACACTCCACCAACGTGACCTCGCTTCCTTGGCCAGCTAGGTCCTCTGACCTCAATCCCATTGAGCACATCTGGGATACCATCGAGAGAGATGTTCGAGGCTCTGACCCCCTCCATCAAATCTTCGTGAACTGTGGGAGCTTGTTCAGGGGTCGTGGATCCGTATGGCTTCCCAATGCTTCCGGTGCCTTGTCGAGTCCATGCAGCGACGAATCGCCGCCGTCATCAGGCCGAAATGTGGTGCTACACGTTACTAGACAGGTATCTCTAATCCAATTGCTCTTCAGTGTATGGTGCTGTATTCACTCCTGAATCCAGCTTGTTCTCTCGCTTAAGCCATGTCCGTGTATTACCTTCAATCGACGTGAAAGAAACTTAGTGAAAATTATATATATATATATATATATATATATACATATAATATATACAGTTGTGGCCAAAATTGTAGAAACCTTTTGGAAAAAGTGTATTTTTGAGGTTTGATGGCTCAGAACACCACTTTTTTTTTGGAGTAATACCATAAAATTATATATAAATCGAAAGATAATGTCCTCAAGAATGTAATGCAATAATTTTTATGAAGGATTTTGTATTAGAACAGCAGTTATAAAGAAGAAAAGTAAAACGCATGGAAAAAATGAGATATACAAAAATTTTCACCATGTCAGTTAATACTTAGTTGGGGAACCTTTAATGTTAATCACGTCCTTACAACACCTTCCCATGGAGTGAACCAAGTTTTTTTAGTTCTGCAGCTGTTATAATGTGAAGCCAAGATTGAATTATTGCTTCCATTAATTGGGTTTTATTGCTGGGTTGCTTCTGACTATCAAGTTTCTTTAGTCGGCTCCATAGATTTTCGATGGGCTTAAGGTCTGGGCTATTCCGCGGCCATTCCGTTAGTGGAATATGATTATCTTGAAACAACTTTTTGCACACAGCAGCAACATGACATGGAGCTGAATCCTGTTGAAAAATAAATGTTTCATTATCTTGGAAAACATCACGTGCGGAAGGCTTCAGTTTGGGCTCAAGTATTTCATTAATGTATTTTTGGCCATTTATATTACCATTAATCACGCAAATTCTGCCCACACCTTTTGATGTCATACAACCCCAGATCATAACACTAACTGGGTGTTTTACGGTACATGTAATGCAATCAGGATGCAAAGCTTCTCCGATTCTTCTCCTCACGTATTTTATGCCATCACTACCAAACAGGGAGATTTTGGTTTCACCACTCCAAATGACACTGTCCCATTGTTCCGCTGTCCAGTTAACATGGGTTTTAGCCCAGTTTAATCTTTTCAACCTTTGTCTGAGAGATAAAAATGGCTTTTTTTCGTGGAATTCTAGCTTTTAGACCAAATTCCTGCAGTCTGCGGCGAACGGTCCTTGCACTCAACTTCACATCGCATTGCGCCATTTTATCTTGTATACACCCAAATGAATTTCTCCTGTGACCTAGGCACAGTCTCTTAATTCTTCTATCATCACTTGCTGTCGTGCACATTTTTCTGCCTTCACTAGTCTGGTTTTGTAGTGACTGAGTCTCCTTATACCTCTTCAAAAATTTAGAAATGCCACCTTTGGTTAAGTTTCCATCAATGTTTCTTCTAATTTCTTCATAACTGAAGCCTTGTTCACTTAATAGTACTATTTTACATCGCTTTCTGGGTGACCAGTCAACGCTTTGCACCATTTCTTTAATTTTATTACGTTTTACAAGCTCACTAAATGAAAGAACACCAAAAAACAACAACAACCAACTTGATAGCAATCACATAACATACTGACAAATGTCCTCCTCTCAGCTCTATTACATGACGTGAATAGCTGAATCCTACTGTTACCTGATTCGCTCATTGCCAAAACAAGATGACACTTGACTGGCTACTCTCTTAACACTCATGCTCATTGTATGCTCTCTTAACACTCATGCTTATTGGCTACATTCAAATGAAGGAAATCTACTTCATATCAACCTAAACATGTTGTGCTTCCCTTTTCTGGTTATTTGGCTATAACTTTTCATAGAATACAGATAATTAAACAAACTTTAGTGCATTAAATTTCTGATGAAATTATCCTTCCATTGATATATACTTTTATGGTATGACACTAAACCAAAGTGGTGTTATGAGTCACGAAACCTCAAAAATACACTTTTTGCAAAAGGTTTCCACAATTTTGGCCACTACTATATATATATATATATACGCATATATCTTATTTTATAGCTCACTGACAAATATTATGCGCTATTTACAAATCGTAACTTTGTGGCTCCACTATTTCGTGGTGCAGTAGAATACAGTAGAATCCTAAATGTATCATCAATTTTCAACATTTTGAGTTCAAATGGATGAACTCAGAATCCGCAGTAAAAAAATAAAAAATAAAACGCTGTTAACTCATGAGTTCCATACTGAAGTACTGGTCTCAAATTCTTGTGAGAATGTCACTTAATCTAGAATTAGGATTTTTATAGGCAGATAGAATCGTAAAAAGAGCAGTTTGATTTTTTTTTTTTTTTTTTTTTTTGTAATGGGATAAAATACAGGGTGATCCATTTGGGTAGGGATAATTCAAAAATGCTGTGGTATAGCTTGTAACAGATATAAGTCAATATTTGGCAGAAACTATCTTTATGGATGGGAGTTGGTCTAGGCTTCTACATGACCATCCTTTGCGGACTCGGCAGAGTTCATACCAGGTGCTCAACTCTCGCCACGTGTTTTCTAACATCTGCGGAGGGATTTGTCCGAACGCTGCAGAAATTTTCACCTTCAAGCCATCCAGGCTTTGAGGTCGTTGGGAGTTGACAATGTCCTTCACGAACCCCCACACGAAGAAATCGGCGGAGGAATGTGATTCGGGAATTTGCAGGCCACGGAATGGTGCCATCGCGACCACACCAGTTTTCATTGATTGTGTTGTTGAGGAAGTTCTTGACTTCCAGTGACCAGTGAGGTTCAGCACAGTCTTGCTCAAAAATGACATCGTTATTCAGTTTTGGTACCAGATCATAGGTATGGTCCTGATCATACAGTGTCCTCAGAGAAGAACAAAGAACCGTACAGCGGATCGTTATCCAGTTGTGGTACCAAGAAGATCTGTAGCATGTCCGGGTACGGTCCTGATCGTGCAGTGTCCTCAGAGAAGAAAAAGACCGCGCAGCTGCTGAAGACTCACCTCGCACACACACACACACACACACACACACACACACACTCACATATACCTTAGGCTTTGCTCTTTCCATTTCGTAGAAAGCATGAGGATTCTGGGCACCCGTAATGATAGCGTTATGAGTATTCACTCTTCCGCTCACATGAAATGTATCCTCATCTGTGAATAGCCATCGATCCAAAAAAGTGGTATCGCACGAATCACTCCACAGATGTTGGAAAACACTTGACAAGAATTGAGAATCCGGTATGTAGCCTGCCGAGCCCGCTAAAATGGTCATGTACAGGTCTATACAAACTACAATTCATAAATGTAATTTCTGCCAAACATTGACTTTTTATATCTGTTACAAGCCATACTACAGCATTTTTAAATTACCTTTACCCAAATGGATCACCCTGTATGTTATAATTTGTAACGCTTTTTTTATTCTTTTCCAGCCAATTCGATTTTAAATAAATCATTATTAAAGCACACCTTACACTCTTTTAAAGCATAAATTTTACAATAGTATTTAGCATTTTGAAATTTCGTTTATATGTTTTTTACATTGATACGTTTTTAAAGTCATCTCCTAGAAAAACGCATAACCGAGGTTTTACTGTATGACTCTTTTAATATTTCATATTCGAAAGGTATTCTGCTTTCTGAAATAAAAATCTAAATGTTTTAATTCACGGGCTTCATACCTGAATCAAAAGAATGAATGCATCTTACCTGGAATTATACAATGCTTTTCATTGTACCTTTTACTTAACATCATTAATATTTTTAAAACTTTTATGACAGACAATGCTGCTGCTACAAAAGAAAGAGTTTGTGTTATTAAAGCAGTGTTAATTAATACTTCACAGCGGCATAGCCAGAAATTTCTTAAGGGGGGGGGGGGAGGGGTCCATGGGTTTGGTTCATTGGTGAAAGCCTCGTATACACGTATATATCGCTTTAAATTCGTGCTCAGTCTCCCCTCAAGAGAGGAGTTCAATCCCCTTCCCCCTTCCCCCTCTGGCTACGCCACTGATTCTTCACTGTAGTAAATGGAAAGGCACAAGATAAGTATTCTAAAATACAACAGTTACGCATAGCACTAACCAAATGAATGTTATGAACAGAATATCAGAATTTTCCGACGACATTTTTCCTAGGAACAGTTCGCGACACAAAGATCCTGGCAACATCATCCAGTTCATTTCATGCATTCGGTCTTGGTAGTGGTATAGTATGTTTTCAGATTTGCGGCGTGACTCAAAGAACACAAAATAAATAAGCAAACTGCTTTCCTTTTCGGTTTAGTATAATAATATGATGGCTTGAATGACTGAGCAAGATTTTCAATCAAATGGATGAAGTCCTCTAACATATCTTTCCCCCTCAATAACTGTTCGGACTTCGGAACCTTCTCATCCCTCCCAGAAAAAGGGGAAAAAAACCCCGCACGAGAGATATTCTCTGTGCCGCGCTGTGTGTTAGACAATTAATGATAGTTTAGGGTGATGGAATTGTTTCATGACTTTTCGGTACTATTTAGCCTTAATGTAATGATGTACAGTCAAACCTCGATTTAACGAACTTCAAGGGACCAACAGTCTTGTACGTAAAATCGAGGAAGCCTTTCGAATGAAACATTCAAATTAAGCTAGTGTTCGTTACAGAATACGTAAGCAACTAAGTTCTCTTTGTGTCAGTGAAATTTAAATTATGTATAGTACTTTTAATTAAGAATTTATTATCAAAAACGTTATAATACGTACACATTTACTTTGCATATTAAATACATAATTCGTAGATATTAGACTTCAATATCTAGCATCAGAATTTAAGCGTACTTTAAAATTGCAAGAAAAATACGATAGTTATTTTTTTCCCGAGCATTTAGCTTCTTAAATAATGATTTCAGTATCCTAAACTGCACGAAACAGAATATTAATTAGTACTAATTAACTTGTAAAAACAGAATATGTGTTGATTGACTTTTTGCACTGTAAAAAAGAAATGCTTTAGAGAAGATTGCTTATGTTTTTTTCTGAACGTTTAGCTTTATAAATTGCAGCTTCAATTTAATGAAGTGCATGAAAAACATCATTAATATCGAAGGGCATCAAGTACTTTTTAGCACATTCTATGCTGTTACCAGCATCACTGAAGCAGCTAACTTTCAGTTCTGCTTCATCTTCTTCATCAGAATCTGATGCATTTAGTCCGATCAGTTAATCGAAAACATCATGAAGGGATTGCATTTCGGCTAACCTCTAACGTGAAAATGCTGGATAACATATTTTTGTAGTTTAAAAAATAAAAAAATGTTCGCTAAATGGAGGTAATGTGTTCGTTAAATCGGGAAACGCCAAGCATATATTTCAATGTGGTTTCGTCGGGACCATAAAAAATGTACGTAAAATCGCGGAATTCGTTAAATCGCAGTCCGTTAAATAGGGGTTTGACTGTATTCTTAAGGTGGACGACAAGTAATTTTGCTTCCTATACTTCCAATGGAAAAACTTCTGTACACATTTTCTGGACAATTAATGCGTTCCCAAGGATGAAAATTTGAACATCGATTAAAATAGCTTCATATTATAACTTGGAATACTTAATAGTTTCTAAAACATAACCATAATGATATTAAAAATCAATAACTTTTCCTTTGGTGGTGTTGAAACCAGAAAAAGATGGCGTGACCTGTACTTTGATGACGTCAGTCGACAAATAAATGTTAGATTGCATAATTATGGTTATGTTTTAGAAAATATTAAGTATTTCAAGTTTTAAAATGAAGCTATTTTAATCGATGTTCAAATTTTCATGGCCGCTCCGGTGGCGCAGTGGTCTAAGGCGTTGGCCTCTGATCATTCGTCCGTACGGGGTCCGGGTTCGAATCCCGGTCAGGCATGGATGTTGTGTTTGTCTTACGGCACTGGCTCTCTCCCTTCCCTGGAACCAGTGACCCTAAATTAGGGACGGGCGACTGCTTATAGCCCATTTGAGTTGCTCACGGTGGTCGTTAAACCTCCAATCAAAAAAAAAAAAAAAAAAAAAAAAAAAATTTCATCCTTGGAAACGCATTAATTGTGAAGAAAATGTGTACAGAAGTTTTTCCATTGGAAGTACAGGAAGCAAAACTACTTGATGTCCACCTTAAATGTGAATAATTCTTAATGACATAGAAGAATATTTCCACGCTCTGTGAAAGAGAAACCCCTACCGTTCCCTAAGGGCGAGGCCAGCTGTCCTCTGTCGTTGTACTGTTGCCGAAAGTGCAGGAAACATAATTTATTAGCGGAGGGCATGGGCATAGATAATGAGACACTAGTAGATGCAATCCTGTGACGCGTGGTAAAGAGTATTTAAGTTCTAGGCTCTCAGCTGATTAAAACATTAAAGATAGTTGACATGGGCATCCCCCACGCAGAATGGAACAGACCCAAACCCAAAGCATGCGATAAACAGACGGACAGCAGGGCTTCCCAACAGCGCATCACAATCGACGACCATAGGTAAACGTGGTGATCTGAGCGAATTTGATCGAAGACGGATTGTCGGCGCTAGACAGATGAGTCATTCTATCGCCGAAGTGGTAAGAACCCTAGGGTTTCCGAGGGCAACCCTATCAAGGGTGTACCGAGAGTATACATACCATTGATGGATTAACCATGCAGCGACTAGAGAGCAAGCGGTGACGAACACCAGCCACTAATGACCGGGGTTGACGTAAACTATCCAGGTTCGTGCAGTCCAACCGCTCGGCAACGGCGGTGCAAAGCACATCGAGGTGAAATATCGGAGGCCAAGCAGCGTCAGCGAGCGAATGGAACTGCGCACGCTGTATACCCTGTGATACGGAAAGCCGACGCACTACTCGTGTGCCACTGTTGACTGCTCGTCATCGGAAATTACGCCTCGCCTGATGCCGGGAACATCAGAACTGGACCTCCTCAGAATGGCACCACGTCGTGTGGTCAGATGAATCCCGTTTTCAGCTGTACTGAGCTGAAGGGAAGGTGCTGGTGTGGCGTGGACAGCATGAGGCCATAGCCCCGTCGCGCCAAGTCGGCTCTGTTCGCGGCAGTAGTGGCTCTGTGATGCTATGGAGCGTCTTCTCATGAGATAAGTTAGGTCTCTTAGTGTGTCGGGAGAGGTCCTTAACCGCTACGCGCCAACAGCATATGCTGACTGATCACCTATACACTTTCATGGCCTTCGCACATCCTGAGGCCGATTGTTTGTTTCAGCAGGACTGTGCGCCGCCTCACCGGGCCGCCACCACCCAGGCATGGATTGAGGAACACTCGTCTGAGTTATGAACCATCTAGTAGCCCCTAAGGTCCCCGGATTAAAACCCTAACCCTGTGGAAGCCCTCTGAAAAGCAGTGGAGCGCAACATCAGATCCATGGATCCTGGAACAACGTCTTGGGCGGAGTTGTGGAGGTCAACGGTGCAACAGGCATGGCTGGCATTACCTCCGGAAATCCTGCAGCATCTGGTGGAGTCGATGCCTTCGCGTGTACAGGCTGTTATTCGCCCTAGACAGGGCCAACAGCCATTGAGTATGTGTGTGTATATATACAGGTTTACCCCGCTAACCGAAAGTAGAGTGTTCCTATGAAAGCTTCCGTAAGCCGAAATGGCGTAAAGCGAAGAATATGGAGAAAACATTTTGAGAGTTAGTTAATATGGAGAAAACATTTTGAGAGTTCCCAGAGCCAAAAACTAACCTACCAAATAACACATAAAACCTAAAATAACACCAACATATTGTAAAAGCAGGAATGATGTGATAAATCCGCAGCCTATATAAAGTAGAAATAATGTATGTACAGTGCAGTTTCACTAACCAGAATCGGGAAGACAGCGAGCACACTGGAAGGCTAAGAGGTAGTGATGGTATGTTAGGCTAAGTCGTCGGAGGTTGGGGTGGTGGAAAGAACAGGTGACTAGGGTATTGGCGAGAGAGAGAGAGAGAGAGAGAGAGAGAGGAAGATGGTCATCCATTTACATCTCGTCGTCGTCGGAATCCATCAGGGCAGGTAAGTTACTAACGTCTACACCTTCTGTGTCTGCTGCGTCGATGTAGAAGGTCCAGGGACGTCGTCTGCTGTGGCTGGTGTGGAAGGCTTGAAATATACGACAGTATGCTCGACTGATAGCCTCACGTGTTTTTCTACCATACAGTTCTTTTCAGGCACACAAAACATCCCCCAAATCTGCGTTAAACCTACATGCCCTTTCAAAATAAAGCCACACTTTTCTGCAGTCGTTGCTACACTATCAATCGTAGCGAAAATCTGTTTCACGTGCAGTTCTTGGACGACTTCACTTTCCGGACTTTCGCTATTGTTTTCGGTTTCGATTCGTGCCTTTTCCTCTTATCAGCTTTTCATCTGCCAGCTCTAATCATGGGATGCCAAAACCTCTTCAACATCATTTCGTAAAATCGAAAACCCTCTTCGGATTTCTTTCGGTTAGCGAAAATAGGTAATATAGGTCTTTCCTAAAAGCGAAGTGGCATAAAGCGAACTTTCGAAAAACGGGATACTTATACATAAATACACTGGTGTGCAAAAATTAAGGACGAAGAGGAGAAATTAGCATAACAGCGGAACGAGCAGGCAGAACGGACCGAAAGACCACTCAGGAGATAGACTATAGGGTCCGGTACGGTAAGGCATGCGCATATATGCAGCATGACGTAAGGGGGCAAGGGCAGTTTCGGAAGGGTATAAAGCACACGGGCGGTGTACGCTCAGCAATTCGGTGAAAGCTATTGCACGGTGTACATCGGTTTGAACGACGTCGAGTTGCTGCCACCATGTGATATGGCCAACAGGCAATCCAGTAGACGACATCTGGATGACTTTACCCGAGGTCGCGTCATTGGGAAGTTGGAAGAAGGTCGAAGTGGGACTAGTGTGGCCGAGGAGTTCGGGATCACTCACAGCATCGTTTCACGAGCTTCGAGAGCATTTCAAACGACAGAAACAGCTGTCCGAGAGTTTAGCAGTGGTCGTCCACGAGCAACCACGGCGGCCGACGACCGGTATATTGCCCTAGAGGCGAGAAGAGACAGACGGTAGACAGCGGGAGAAATCGCAAGGCACATGCAACAGACAACTGGACGTCCGTTTTAGCGTTTTACCGTGGCCAGGAGGCTGCACGAAGGTGATCTATTTGAACGACGACCAGTACGGTGTGTGCCATTAACGCCTGCTCATCGGAGACGGCGGTTTCTGTGGTGCCAGGAACACAAGAACTGGGCACATCAGCAATGGGGTCGAGTTCTCTTTACGGATGAGAGCCGATTTAGTCTGACGAGCGATTCTGGACGTATACTCATCTGGAGAGAGCAGGGAACACGCAATCACACCTCCAACATCATCAAAAGGGAACGGTTTGGAGGTGGCGGAGTTCTCGTTTGGGGCGGTATCATGCTTGGTAGCTGTATTGACCTCCACATCTTCCAAGGAGGTTCAGTCACTGGTGTCCGCTATTGTACCGAGGTTCTCCTGCCTCACGTGCGTCTGCTTAGAGGTGCTGTGGGTCCTGAGATCCTCTTCATGGACGACAACGCTACACCTCATCGTACAGTGACTGTCGCAGAGCTATTGGAGAGTGAAGATATTCAACGCATGGATTGGCCCGCAAGGTCCCCAGACCTAAATCCAATCGAACACGTGTGGGACCTTCTCGGGAGACGCTTGGCAGTACGTCACCAACCGCCAGCAACTATTCCGCAGCTGCGATTGGCGCTACAAGAGGAATGAGCCGCGATGCTTCTACAGCTCCTCGACAACCTCGTCCTCAGCATGGACAGACATTGTAAATCCTGCAACGCAGTCAGGGGTGATCATATCCCTTACTAAAGACTGGATTTTTCTGGGCAGCCGCCTGTCACATGGACGTTTCTGTCTTCTGTCCAGTTGTGCTCGAAGCCACCTTTTCAATAAAGCGCCTTTGTATCCTTTGGATTCCTTGTTTGGACGGTTTTGCTCACTTGTCCCATATTCTTACATCTTGGTGATCTTATGGTATGATTTGAGTCAATGTAGAGCACTTCTACACGACGTTTCATTCAAAAAACCGCCTCGTCCTTAATTTTTGCACGCCAGTGTGTAAAAAGTTGGCTTCGTAGTGTTAGGAAAATTCCTAAAGCATGTTGATGTTTCATTTGGTTTGGTGCGAGCATAAGAAATAGAAAAAAAACAAACCCCGAAGAACAGTATACAAACATGATGCTTACTAAGATCCCGTCGCTTACGGAACCCGTGGAATTAATGCCTATACAGCTTTTGATCTGCGGAGGCCTGTACTCTCACTGCCCCCACGCGTCTGATGCTACTAATTTGGGGGATTTCTGTATCGAGGTTATGCTTTTATGAATTGCCAATTTGCAGAGATGCAGTTCGAACTTACATCGATGAGCCATTACATTATGACCAACCCCAGCCTAGAGAAATGAGCGCGCCTGGAGACCGAACGGTGGCACAGGTGAAGTTCACAGACCGGTACATATTTATAACCCGAGGACCGGCTTTCGGTTAGGAGAGTGTTCGGAGTCAGAATGGGAAAAGCTGCCGATTTATCAGAGTTTGATAAAGGACAAATTGTGATTGCACGGCGTCTCGGAACTACGGTCTCGGAAACGGCGCGGCTTGTGGGTTGTTCACCTGCCGCTGTAGTGAATACGTATCAAAAGTGGTGCACAGATGGCCAAACGACGAACTGTCGTGCAGTCTTGTGTCGCCCGCAGCTCATTGATGCCACAGGGGAGCGGAGACTGTCGCGCAATGTTCACAGCGACCGCAGGATCACAGTTCGACAAATCACCCTGCAGCTACAACAGTGGTAATCAGGGCAATGGGTCACTGCCTTCTGCGTATGCGCCCGCGTTGCAGAAGAC
The DNA here is from genome assembly GCA_039090855.1 of Macrothele yani. Taxonomy (NCBI): domain Eukaryota; kingdom Metazoa; phylum Arthropoda; class Arachnida; order Araneae; family Macrothelidae; genus Macrothele; species Macrothele yani. Next base: position 112,873,089 of record CM076997.1, on the reverse strand, counting down.
CCAGCCGGGTCTCCCATGCTCACTGCAGGTCATCGCCAACAACGCATAAAATAGGCCCAAGATCATCGAGATTGGACTGTGGATGATTGGAAGAAAGCGGCCTGGTCTGACGAATCAAGATTTCTGGTGCATCACGTAGACGGCCGAGCGCGGATACGCCGATTACCGATGGAGTCTATGGCACTTGGACTCACTGTTGGGCGGAAACAGGCCGGCGGCGGCTGCGGTGTTATGCAGTGGGTGATGTTTTCTTGGGAAGCTTTAGTGCCCATTATCCCAATAGAATGCCTGACAGGTGTCAGGTATATCTGAGCATCGTTGCGAACCAAATTCACCCATTCATGGCAACAGTGTTTCCTGCTGCAGTGTTTCCAACAGGATAATGCCCCATGCCACACTTCCAGAATCGTCAAGAAGTGGTTCGAGGAACATGCTGGTGACTTTCTGATAATACCCAGCCGGCCTCTAAATTCACCTGACATGAACCCAATCGAACATTTGTGGTTCGACTTGGAAAAGCAGGTTCGCGCTAAATCACCCCCTCCCCCGAAATGAAGGGGAACTGGATGACCTGCTGTCGACATTATGGTTCCAGATACCCCAGGATACCTATCGCCACCTCATCGAATCGATGCCTCGCCAAGTGACCACTGTTTTGCGGGCCGAAGGGGGTCCTACAGCTTATTAGGAAAGTAGTCATAATGTAATGGCTCGTCGGTGTATTAGATAAAAATAACCCCGAAGAAATGATAACAATTTTCAAGTGCAATTTGAAATCCGATTTATTGTTTTCATTATTTAATATCTTTTATCAATTTTTTACTAATAATTCCTTTTCTATTTTAATAAAAATTCCTTAAGTTGAGAAATTTTAAATAAAAGAATGCTACTAGGGAATCACATACAAATATTTTTTTTTTTATTAAACACTGCTCTGTCATTTCATACAATTCCAAATACTCCGTGCAAATATTTCTCTTGAGTTACCCACTAAGAATCCAGGAATGATCTCAGGGAATTACTTTTATTTGCGCGTTCGACTGTAGCATATGGTTCAGCAGAAATGTCATTCGCATACACAAAACACCTGTTGCTCCTCCTTCATGCCTGTTTATTATTTTTCTGTCATCTCTCAGAGCAGCGTAGTCTTAATCCATAAATAAAAATCACTTCCTATAACTTTAAGGAATGCCTTCTTGAAAAATGAGTAGCCATTCTCTTTACATTGTAACCCTGCAGTTCACGAGACGAACATACGGTTATCACGTGTGAATTTATATGTATTTTAATGTTTTTTCGATGTCTTACACTAATGTACAGCGAGGCTTTTTTTTCTTCTATAATGAGTTGATTGTGTTTTCTCGAAGCTCTGATATTTTTGCTACCAGTATTTTCGCGTGTTGTTATTTTCGTGTTTTGTTTTTGTATTTTGTTGTTCAAAGTATCTCTTTGCTTCTCAAATTGTGTTGCGCGTTTATTATTTTTTTTCTACATGAACTGCAGTATTTTATAGTGTCTTTTGAAAGTTTTACATGCAACAGTTTTGCGACGAACTGACATTTTTTGTTTCATTCTGTATGACCATTTTTGACTTTCATGGTCTTACCACATCATTGCTGTGGCTGTTCTGATGACTTTGGATTACGATCGATCTGTTACGTTTTTGCACAGCATTTTTAATATTTGAAATACCATCGATCTGTTACGCTTTTACAAAGCCACGCAATTTTTTTATTATCATCGTTCTGGTACGCTTTTGCACAGCGCCTGTAATTTTGCATAACCATCGGTCTGTTACGTTTTTGCACAGCGTGTGTAATTTTTGTATTACCATTGTCTGTTGCGCTTTTGCAGAGCGTGTGCAATTTTTGTATTACCACAGCGTGTGTAATTTTGTATTACCATCGATCTGTTACGCTTTTGCACAGCGTGTGTAATTTTGCATTACCATCGATCTGTTACGCTTTTACACAGCGCGCGTAATTTTTGGATTACTGCATCGACCTGTATCATTTTTGCACAGCGTGTGTAATTTTTTTAGTACCATCGATCTGTTACGCTTTTGCACAGCGTGTGTAAATTTGCATTACCATCGATCTGTTACGCTTTTGCACAGTGTGTGTAATTTTGCATAACCATGGATCTGTTACGCTTTTGCACAGCGTGTGTTATTTTTATATTACCATCGATCTATTACGCTTTTGCACAGCGTGTGTAATTTTGGCATTACCACTGATCTGTAACGCTTTTGCATAGCGTGTGAAATTTTTGAATTACCATCGATCTGTTAGGCTTTTGCACAGCATGTGTAATTTTTGGATTACCATCGATCTATTACGTTTTGCACAGCGTGTGTAATTTTTGGATTACCATGAATCTGTTATACTTTTTCATAGCATGTGCAATTTTTATATATATTTTGTAATTATTTCCAGTTACATGTTGTACTTGTCCTAGTGCATTCATTTGTCAATAAACATGCAGTTTCATTGGAAGCACTCGTCATCCCTTAATTAGAGTTATTGTTTCCAGAGAAGCGAGAGAGAAAGCACCGTAAGACAGGCGGATAACTCACGCATCATCTGGGACTCGAAACCGGGTTCAGCTTGGACTACTAGTCTAAAACCAACTAATCTGACCACTTGGCCACCGGAATGGCTAATACTAGGTTATCATCCAGTGAATTATGGGAATAACCGATATCAGACTGGGTATTTTATAATGCATGGCATGAGTCGATCATATCAAACATATGAGTATTTTCTACGGATTTTTATTTAAGACTGGTGATACATGTTTTGTGGGTGTTTCCCACAAGTTTTACGAAATATTGAATACTGATGCTTTGAATGGTGGTATCGTGAAGCTCTACCTTTTGCTTTTTTCAAAGTCAGTTTTCCCGTGGAAATTTGCCCTAAAACTAAGTGCAATTAAAGAGCGATGTCCAAAGCGCATTCACTTTAGTAAATTGAGTAGTGTTTAAATGTTGGGAAGAGACTTAGGGAGACAGAACTTCATAGAGAGCAGTGAATTGAGAATAGTTGATGACGATTTTAAGGCAAATGGGAAATAAACGCAAAAAGAGGCCCACAGTTAAGTACATCAAGGAAGATTTGCTTACACTGTAGCAAAATATGATGCTTATATACATACAGTTATTATTAGTTACATTAGTATAGCTCATACATTACCAATTCTTAATAATTCTTAATTTCTTGTAGGAACTTCAAAACATCACGAGTCATATGAAAACCTTAAAAGGGCGATAAAAAATTCAAAATGCAGTATCATTGTTCTGCAACTGGCAATATTGTTACCAATGACTAAAAGATTTTCTGACAGGTGGCAGCACGGTGCAGACAAGCGTTGTGACGTCGCAGCAGATGGCCGTCCAACTTGAGACCAAAAAAGAGCAACGTTCTGTCATCCGTTTTTTACGCTTTCCAACCGTAGGTTGAAGAAGCGTATATGCTCCAGCTTTGTCCGTTCGTCCGTCCGTCAGTCTGTCCGCAAGATAACTCGCGTAAAAATGGTTCGATTTCGAAGAAATTTTAGTATGTGGTAGGGGATCACCTGGGGAGGAGCCCTATTGAAAATAGACGAAATGGGGTCCAAAGTCAGGCCATAGGAGTGAGATCCATTCCATTGCTCTTATGCGTCATAACTCGCGTAAAAATGGTTCGATTTCGATGAAACTTTAGTATGTGGTACGGGACGACCTGGGGACAAACTCTACTGAAAATGGACGACATGGGGTTAAAAGTCAGGATATAGGAGCGGGATTCATTCCATTGCCCTTATGCGTCATAACTTATGTAAGAATGTTTCGACTGCGAAAAACCTTCTGTATGTTGTTCCACGTGTATATTGAACCAATCCTGTTGAATATAATCGAAATGGGGTCAAAGGTCAGGGCACAGGAGCAAGATTTATTCCACAGCCATTATCCTCATAACTTGAGTAATGATTCATAACGAGGAACAGTACACCAATTAAGACTCAAAAGATGAACTACGCCAGCTCTGTTCTTCTAAATTACGATCTTGGTATGATACTACTAAAATACCTAATAGATTTATAATTCCGAGGCCAGTTTCGATCCTTAGAAATGATCCGTCCATAATATTGACTCTAACGGGAAAATCTGGCCAGATAGCGACTATGGACGCAGAAGACTACAAGACGAAGATTGAAGATTTTATCACTGACTCTGGTTCTATAGCCCTTCAAAGGAACCCTATAAATTCTTGGATTGCGCAGGTACAAAGAGCAGCCCGGCTACCAGCTATTTCAGACGAGCTTAGGAAAGCCGCCAGATTACCACCAGGACCTCAGAACCTAAAGCTCTTCGGAAGACTTAAGCACCATAAGCCCGGAAACCCACTGAGGCCCATCGTATCCAGGAAGTCTGCACCAACGTACCATTTAGAGAAAGCACTATCCAAATTCCTGCGTAGTTTTCTTCCTGAATCGGACTTAGTAATAAATTCCACTCTGGATTTTATAATGAAAGTCAAGGAACTCACTGCCCTGCCAAGCGACATTATCGGCAGCTTCGACGTAGTTTCCCTTTACCCCTCAGTTCCCTTTCCAGAAGCCATCAGAACATTAAAGGAGGCCATATCTAATTCAACATTTTATACGCAGGAGTCATGCCTCAGCATCTTCAAATTAATAGACTTGGTCACGAATACTAGCTTCTACAGTTTCCAAGGACAAGTATATAAACAGAAAAATGGCGCTCCGATGGGATCCTCACTTTCACCCGTCCCTGCAGAAGCAATACTTCGCCCAATTGAGCGGAATATATTCTCCAGCATTACCCCACGGCCTACCACTTGGCTGCGTTATGCAGACGACGTATTTTTTGTATGGCCCCACGGAAAAGAGGGACTTCCAATTTTCCTTGATAAAATCAATGATATACATCCTACGATCAATTTCACTATGGAGCTTGAAAGCAACAACGCTTTACCTTATCTGGATGTTTTATTGAGTAAATCGTCTGAAAACCGCCTTGGTACTCAAGTCTACTACAAACATACGTCCGTCCCCAACCTGATGCTCCGTAGCTCTTTCTGTCCCACAAAATACAAAGCAGCTATCTTCTGTTCTCGAATTCAAAGAGCCTTCGCCGTTTCTTCTGATACCCATTCTAGACAACACGAAATTCAAAGAGTCATCAAGTTAGCCACTGATGCAGGATATTCATTGAATCAGATACATAGCTTTATCCAAAAAGCTAGAGCCAAACATTCCAGTCTTGCTGTGCCGCAGCTACGTTATTTAGGCTCGATTCCCTACATACCAAGTGTGTCTTACAAACTCAAAAACGTCCTCAAGAAGATGAACTACGGCGTCGGCATAAGTTCCCCTGCATTTTTACATACTATACTAAAGAGAAATAGTGAAAAACCACCTCTCTCCTGCAAAGCAGGCGTTTATGCGATCCCCCTACAATACCCGAACGGCTCTAAACGATACTACATTGGAATGACCAAGCGTTCGTTTGGAATCAGAGTCAACGAACATAAAAGGGACACAAAATACGGTAAAGTAACCACGGCACTATCCAGAGAAGTCAAATTTCAGTCAGCTACTCCTATGTGGGATGATATAAAGAAATTAGCTAGCTACTCTACCCCTAAATGTACAGCCATTCGGGAAACCTTGGAGATCATTACCAACAGCGATACTTACAATGATTCTGTCTCGCTCGAGTTGCCACGAATTTGGAACCAATTCTTCAAGTAACGCCTTTTCTCTACCAGGATCCCACGTGCAACCAACGTGATGCCTCGTATCTTTAATGAATGTAACGTCGCATCTATTTATTGTCAAGTTCCCGCGTTCAAATTGTTAAGCGTTCTATTTTTCAGTTTGAAGTTTCTATCTAACTACCTTGAAAAAGCCATCTGGTTGATGTGCGAAAGCTTGGAAACGCTTATGTGTTTATTTCCTACGCCAATAAATCGGATCACTAGTACAGGGTTACTATTGAGTAATGATTTCTGATATGTTGGAAAGCGTATCATAATCCATCCATGCATGATTTTACTAACTTGTTTGAGTAGCGAAGTCGCGAAACCAATTGAGATTCATCGTCGAATGAAATTACAATATGGTGATGCATGTCTGTCACTCCAGCAAGTGTACGAATGGACGAGGAAATTCCGAAACGGCGTGAGTTCTATGACAGATTCTCTTCTATCGGGTCAGGCACATAGAGTAGTGACACCAGAGTCCATTACAGCAGTTGAAGGTATTGTGATGGGAAATCGTACGAGTGATGGTGGATGAAATAACCGCACTTTTGAAAATCAGTCATGGTTCAGCCCACCACATCATTCATGATGTGCTCCAGTTCAACAAAGTGTCTGCAAGGTGGGTGCCACGCCAGCTGACTCCAAAATTGAAACAACGACGTGTTGACACCTGTCAAGAATTTTCGAGGCCCTCTGAAGCAGAAGGTGATGGCTTCCACAAAGAATTCCTACTGTAGATGAAACCTGGATTAACCATCGTCAGCAGAAACCAAGAGAGCGAGCAAGGAATGGTGCCATCCCGCCTCACCAAAACCGTAGAAGTTCAGCACGCAGCCAGCTGTAAGGAAGGCTATGCTGACTCTCATTTGGAATGAACGAGGAGTAATTTTGGAGAATTACATGCCCAGGGAGAACACTGTAACCACGTACGCAGATCTTATCAAGAATCATATTCGACCTGCCATCAAATCCAAACGACATGGACTTCTGAGTACTGGCTTCTTTTCGCAACATGGCAGCCCTCTCTGCCCCATACTGCCCGTGCAACAGTTGCAACCATACAAGACGTGCACTTCGAGTGTCTTCCACATCTGCCGTATTCACCAGACCTCGCTCCAAATGATTAGCACATCTCTGGACCACTCAAAGATGCGACGGAACAAAAGACTTTCAGGCCCGACGAAGAGGTGCAGCAGGTGGTGCATGAGTGGCTGCACACGCTACTGAAAGAATTTTTTTCTACAGGAATCTACGCACTTTGTAAGCGCCGAAGGAATTGTATTTGCACAAAATGGAGATTACATTGAAAAATGATACAGGTGTGTACCACTTTTTTTCAATAAATTGTGAGAAAAAATTATTTAAGATTTTCATTTGACTCTGTATCTTCCAAGAAGATTTGATGATGTATTAACATCTAATAAGGAAGAAAAAAATCAAAATCAGATATTCATTGACGGAATCCAATTTTCTTTTGCAAACTGTTGCTGTCTACGCGTAACTTTGTTCTCTTTGCTCAGAAAGATCTTTATCGCATTCTTTGCAACACGAAAATCTCACAAAGTTAATGATAAGGGTAAATTGGTAGTGTCCCAGTTTTGAAGTTATAAAATGAAGATATTTTAATCGATGTTCAAATTTTCATCCTTCTGAACGCATTAATTATCCAGAAAAAAGATGGCGCGACCTGTATTTTCATGACGTCAGTAGACAAACAAATGTTGGACTGCATAATTATGGTTATGTTTTAGAAAATATTAAGTATTGCAAGTTATAAAATGAAGATATTTTAATCGATGTTCAAATTTTCATCCTTGGGAACGCATTGATTGAGAAGAAAATGTGTACAGAAAATTTTCCATTCGAAGTACAGGAAGCAAAATTACTTGACGTTCACCTTAAAGGAGCAATTCTTGTATGTATGTAAATTTTATTTTGAAAACGGCTCTAAGGATTTTGATGAAAGTCGTTAACCTACCGTTTCCTGGTACTAGAAATCGATTTAGCTTGATCTAGACTTTAGGAAAATTCGTTTAGTGGGTTAAATAACCACCCCGAATCACCACGTTTTTAGTGTGGTGTCATTGCGTCGTCCCATTAGATGTTGGCGCGAGGTCACGCCATCTGTCTCATTACGTCACGCGTTGTGTGCGTATGTCCGTCCGCACGATAACTCGCGTAAAAATCGTTCGATTTCGATGAAATTTTAGTATGTGTTCGGGGAACACCTAGGAAGGAACCATATTGAAAGTGAACGAAATGGGGTCAAAGGTCAGGACATAGAAGCGGGATCCATTCCACTGCTCTTATGCGTCATAACTAACGTAAAAACGGTTCGATTCCGATTTAATTTTAGTATGTGTAGGGGACTACCTGAGGAGAAACCCTATTGAAAGTGAACGAAATGGGGTCAAAGGTCAGGACATAGGAGCGGGATCCATTCCACTGCTCTTATGCGTCATAAGTAACGTAAAAAGGTTCGATTTCGATTAAATTTTAGTATGTGTAGGGGACCACCCGGGGAGAAACCCTATTGAAAATTGGCGAAATGGGGGTCAAAGGTCAGGACATAGGAGCGGAATCACTTCCACCGCCATTATGCATCATAACTTACGCAAAAGTGTTTCGATTTGGATGAAATGTTAGTATGTCGTAGGGACCTGCCTGGGGACAAATTCTATTGAAAATGGAAGAAATGGGGTCAAAGGTTAGGACACAGGAGCGGGATCTATTCCATAGCCCTTATGCATAATAACTTCAGCAAAATTGCTTTGATTGCGACAAAACTTTGTCATGTTATTTCGGAGGTATACTGAACCAGTTCTGTTGAATATCATCGAAATGGGATCAAAGGTCAGGGCACAGGAGTGAGATTTATTCCACAGCCATTTTCCTCATAACTTGAGTAATAACTTGAGTAATGATTTCTAGTATGTTGGAAAGCATATCATGATCAATGCATTGCATGATTTTACTAACTTGTTTAGTTAAGGTCCATGTCTCTGCTCCATATGAAAGCACTGGCAGGATGCATTGATTAAACAATTTTCTTTTGAGACATAATGGCATACTGCTCTTAAAAATTGTACTGTTTCTTCCAAAAGCTCTCCATCCAAGTTTTATAAATTAATCGATAAAACTTGGATGGAGAGCTTTTGGAAGAAACAGTGCAATTTTTAAGAACAGTATGTCATTATGTCTCAAAAGAAGAGTGTTTAATCAATGCATCCTGTCAGTGCTAATGTATGGAGCAGAGACCTGGACCTTAACTAAAAGACATACAAAGACTGCAGACAACTCAAAGACGCATGCTTGGTGTAACCAGGAAAGATAAGAAGAGGAACTTGTGGATAAGAAAAATGACAGGAGTGGACGACATCATGACTAGAGTGAAATCACTGAAATGGCAATGGGCTGGACATGTTGCCCGAAGAACGGACCACCGATAAACAACCGAAATTTTAGACTGGATTCCGAGGGACAGGAAAAGACCCAGAAGAAGACCCCATGGGATGGATGGATGAAATTCAAAAGTATGCTGGAGTGGCATGAAGGAGACAGGCCCAAGACAGACAATTGTGGAAGAAATTTGGGGAGACCTTCATCCAGCAGTGGATTGATAATGGTTGATGATATATATATATATATATATATATATATATATATATATATATATATATATATATGTAAGGTCAGGTGATGCGTAACATCACAGCCTCTCCTTGACAAATGTCAACCCCGCCTTCTCGTGGTACATCCTGTTCCCACTAAAGGGGCTGTGACGACCGCCAATAGCGGTATAACTATACCATCGGGATTAGAGGAAATGCTATCCCACACTCACCAACCCGCTTGGCCAGCGTGGTGAGTTATGGCCAAACCCCTCCAAAATGACTCCACAACTTAAATCTTGGCCCTCAGTCTCCGGCAGCTGGAATGTACCTGGCCAAGGCAGCGGCCAGTGCGACATAAAAGCAGAGGGTGCTAAGAATCCCCGGAGGACCGGACTAGGCTGCCATCTGATGCTGACCTTGGCTACGTACAACGGACGCTCCCTATCTTCTGATCAAGGCTTCTTGAATTGGAAGAAGAACTACAAAGGATCAAGTGGGACATCGTCGGGCTAAGTGAGGTAGGGAGAAAAGGAGAAGATCTCATTGAACTGAAAAGTGGACATCTCTTCTACTATCGTGGGAAAGATACTGGCAGAACTAGTGGTGTTGGATTTATAATAAACAAGAAACTGAAGGATAAAGTTGTAGAAGTTGAAAGTTCCTCTGACAGAGCTGCACGACTCGTTATCCAACTCTCGAGAAGATACCAGGCTCAGATTATTCAAACTTATGCACCCACCACAAGTCATGCTGAAGAAGAAATTGAAGAATTTTATGAGGAAATTCGTGATCTAAATAATAAAGGTAAGCAGCACTTGAAGATAATTATGGGAGATTTCAATGCAAAAATAGGGCAACGGCAACAGAATGAAACTTCAGTAGGTAAATTCGGTCACGGCAACAGAAACCAGCGTGGAAATACTCTCGTTGAGTTTGCAGAGGCAGAAGGGTTTTTCATCTTGAACTCCTTTTTCAAGAAAAAGCCACACAGGAAATGGACATGGAGACATCCAAATGGAACGACAAGGGAAATTGATTTTATTATGTGTAACAAAAAATTCGTCATAGAAGACTGCAGTGTGCTAAACAAGTTCAACACAGGCAGTGACCATAGATTGGTGAGATGTAAGATGCACCTCAACACTAAACTCGAACGTAGCAAGCTCATAAGACAAACAAAATGTATTGACATAACCAACCTTAAAAAACACCATAATACCTTCAAATTGGAACTGAAGAACAGATTCTCTGCTTTAGAAGGCCTATCATCGGAAGAAGTGGATATTTCTGAAGTTAACAGAAAAGTAACCAAAGCTCTTATGGAAACAGCAACAAAATTAGCTGGGTCTAAGAACAAATTGCATGTGAACAAATTATCAGGAAAAACCAAAATGTTGATGCAAAAAAGAAGAGTGATGAGGACAACTAAAGAAGATGTGACTTCCAAAGTGGAATATATAGAGCTATGCAAGACAGTACGAAAAAGTATCACTGAAGACGTAAAGAAATTCAACTGTGAACTGGTAAGGAAAGCAATTGAAAACAACCAAAGCCTAAAGATAGCAAAGGGACATCTCAGTAAGGGGAAAAAACAGATTATGGCACTGAGAAGAGAAGATGGTTCTGTAACAAGAAATAGAGGCGAAATTTTGACAAGAGTGAAAGATTTCTACTCCAAATTATATGAAAGGGATGATACATGTGCTCCAGACATCATGAAAGGTACCAGTACCAGAGTTCTTCCAGTCCTTCCAGCAGAAGTTGCACATGCAATCAAGACCATGAAGCGGGGAAAAGCTCCAGGAGAAGATGGAATTACTGTAGACATCATACAAGAAGCAAGTGAAGAAATCGAAACAGTACTCGCCCAAATTTTCACTCGATGCCTTAATGAAGGGAAAATTCCTGAGGATTAGAACAACGCTACAATGATCTTGCTACATAAAAAAGGTGACATTGAGGATCTGAGGAACTATAGACCTATCAGCCTCCTATCAGTGGTTTATAAAATCTTCACTAAAGTTCTTTCACACCGCTTGAAGGTGACACTGGACATGGCTCAACCGAGAGAACAAGCTGGATTCAGGAGTGGCTACAGCACAATAGATCATATCCACGTACTGAAAGAACTAATTGAAAGAGCGAGGGAATATGAGCTTCCATTGTGCATGGCTTTTATCGATTATTAAAAAGCCTTTGATTCGGTGAAACCATCAGCAGTTGCAATGGCTCTGAAATCCTGCGGTATTGAAGATGCATACATTAATATTATTAATAACATCTATGAAAATGCAAGTGCAAAGATTAGGCTGTTTGAAAATACAACACACATAAAAATTGGAAAAGGAGTGAGACAAGGTGACACCATATCTCCGAAGCTCTTTAATGCAACATTGGAAAATGTCTTTCAATCACTGAACTGGGAAAACAAAGGGATAAAAATTAATGGAGATTATCTAACCCACCTTCGTTTTGCTGATGACGTAGTCATTTTTGCAACTACCCCATCAGAGCTACAGAGTATGATCCAGGAACTTGCTGACAAGAGTAAAGAAGTGGGATTAAAAATGAACTTTCAGAAGACAAAAGTGATGTACAATGCTTTTACAAGAAATGAAGATTTATCGATGGATGGAGAAAAGCTGGAGATAACAGACACGTACGTTTATCTTGGACAGCAGATATCAAGTGAGGGTCACATTGGTGAAGAAATTAATCGGCGTACAAAACTTGCCTGGAGAGCTTTTGGAAGAAACAGCATAATTTTCAAGAGCAATATGCCATTATGTCTTAAAAGAAAAGTGTTTGATCAATGCATCCTTCAAGTGCTTACGTATGGTGCAGAGACGTGGACCTTAGCTAAAAGAGACATACAAAGGCTGCAGACAACTCAAAATAGCATGGAGAGGTGCATGCTTGGTGTAACCAGGAGAGATAAGAAGAGGAACACGTGGATACGAAAAATGACAAGAGTGGAAGACATCATGATCAGAGTTAAATCCCTGAAATGGCAATGGGCTGGACATACTGCCAGAAGAACAGACCATCGATGGACAGCCCAAATTTTAGATTGGATTCCATGGGACAGGAAAAGACCCAGAAGAAGACCACATGGAAGATGGGTGGATGAAATTCGAAAGTATGCGGGAGTGACATGGAGGAGACTGGCACAAGACAGACCGTTGTGGAGGAAACTTGGGGAGACCTTCGTCCAGCAGTGGATTGATAATGGTTGACAATGATGATGATGATATATATATATATATATATATATATTTATATTTGTCTTTTCCTTGAACGGCCTTTATATATATATATATGATGCTGACCTCGGCAACGTACAATGGACGCTCCCTATCTTCTGGTTCAAGGCTTCTTGAATTGGAAGAGGAACTACAAAGGATCAAGTGGGACATCGTGGGGCTAAGTGAGGTAAGGAGAAATGGAGAAGATCTGATCGAACTGAAAAGTGGACATCTCTTCTACTATCGTGGGACAGATACTGGCAGAACTAGTATTGTTGGATTTATAATAAACGAGAAACTGAAGGATAAAGTTGTAGAAGTTGAAAGTTCCTCTGACAGAGCTGCACGGCTTGTTATCCAACTCTCGAAAAGATACCAGGCTCAGATTATTCAAACTTATGCACCCACCACAAGTCATCCTGAAGAAGAAATTGAAGAATTTTATGAGGAAATTCGTCATCTAAATAATAAAGGTAAGCAGCACTTGAAAATAATTATGGGAGATTTCAATGCAAAAATATGGCAACGGCAACAGAATGAAACTTCAGTAGGTAAATTCGGTCACGGCAACAGAAACCAGCGTGGAAATACTCTCGTTGAGTTTGCAGAGGCAGAAGGGTTTTACATCTTGAACTCCTTCTTCAAGAAAAAGCCACACAGGAAATGGACATGGATACATCCAAATGGGACGACAAGTGAAATTGATTTTATTATGTGTAACAAAAAATTCGTCATCGAAGACTGCAGTGTGCTAAACAAGTTCAACACAGGTAGTGACCATAGATTGGTGAGATGTAAGATGCACCTCAACACTAAACTTGAACGTGGCAAGCTCATAAGACAAACAAAATCTATTGACATAACCAACCTTAAAAAACACCATAATACCTTCAAGTTGGAACTGAAGAACAGGTTCTCTGCTTTAGAAGGCCTAACATCAGAAGAAGTGGACATCTCTGAAGTTAACAGAAAAGTAACCAAAGCTCTTATGGAAACAGCAACAAAATTAGCTGGGTCTAAGAACAAGTTGCATGTAAATAAATTATCAGGAAAAACGAAAATGTTGATGCAAAAAGAAGAGAGATGAGGACAACTAAAGAAGATGTGACTTCCAAAGTGGAATATATAGAGCTATGCATGACAGTAAGAAAAAGTATCACTGAAGACATAAGAAAATTCAACTGTGAACTAGTGAGGAAAGCAATTGAAAACAACCAAAGCCTAAAGATAGCAAAGGGACATCTCAGTAAGGGAAGAAAACAGATTATGGCACTGAGAAAAGAAGATGGTTCTGTAACAAGAAATAGAGGCGAAATTTTGACAAGAGTGAAAGATTTCTACTTCAAATTATATGAAAGGGATGATACATGCACTCCAGACATCATGAAAGATACCAGTACCAGAGTTCCTCCAGTCCTTCCAGCAGAAGTTGCACATGCAGTCAAGAACATGAAGCGGGGAAAAGCTCCAGGAGAAGATGGAATTACTGTAGACATCATACAAGAAGCAAGTGGAGAAATCGAAACAGTGCTCGCCCAAATTTTCACTCGATGCCTTAATGAAGGAAAAGATTCCTGAGGATTGGAACACCGCTACAATGATCCTGCTACATAAGAAAGGTGACATTGAGGATCTCGGAAACTACAGACCTATCAGCCTCCTATCAGTAGTTTATAAAATCTTCACTAAAGTTCTTTCACACCGCTTGAAGGTAACACTGGACATGGCTCAACCGAGAGAACAAGCTGGAATCAGGAGTGGCTACAGCACAATAGATCATATCCATGTGCTGAGAGAACTAATTGAAAGAGCGAGGGAATATGAACTTCCATTGTGCATGGCTTTCATCGATTATGAAAAAGCCTTTGATTCGGTGAAACCATCAGCAGTTACAATGGCTCTGAAAACCTGCGGTATTGAAGATGCATACATTAATATTATTAATAACATTTATGAAAATGCAAGTGCAAAGATTAGGCTGTTTGAAAATACAACACATATAAAAATTGGAAAGGGAGTGAGACAAGGTGACACCATATCTCCGAAGCTCTTTAATGCCACATTGGAGGGTGTTTTTCAGTCACTGAGCTGGGAAAACAAGGGGATAAAGATTAATGGAGATTATCTAACCCACCTTCGTTTTGCTGATGACGTAGTCATTTTGCAACTAGCCCATCAGAGCTGCAGAGTATGATCCAGGAACTTGCTGACAAGAGTAAAGAAGTGGGATTAAAAATGAACTTTTGGAAGACAAAAGTGATGTTCAATGCTTTTACAAGAAATGAAGATTTATCGATTGATGGAGAAAAGCTGGAGATAACAGACACGTACGTTTATCTTGGACAGCAGATATCAAGTGAGGGTCACATTGATGAAGAAGTTAATCGGCGTTTAAAACTTGCCTGGAGAGCTTTTGGAAGAAACAGCATAATTTTCAAGAGCAATATGCCATTATGTCTTAAAAGAAAAGTGTTTGATCAATGCATCCTTCCAGTGCTTACGTATGGTGCAGAGACGTGGACCTTAACTAAAAGAGACATACAAAGGCTGCAGACAACTCAAAGAGGCATGGAGAGGTGCATACTTGGTGTAACCAGGAGAGATAAGAAGAGAAACTCGTGGATCCGAAAAATGACAAGAGTGGAAGACATCATGATCAGAGTTAAATCCCTGAAATGGCAATGGGTTGGACATACTGCCAGAAGGACAGATCATCGATGGACAGCCGAAATTTTAGATTGGATTCCAAGGGACAGGAAAAGACCCAGAAGAAGACCACATGGGAGATGGGTGGATGAAATTCGAAAGTATGCAGGGGTGACATGGAGGAGACTGGCACAAGACAGACCGTTGTGGAGGAAACTTGGGGAGACCTTCGTCCAGCAGTGGATTGATAATGGTTGACAATGATGATGATGATGATGATATATATATATATATATATGTGTGTGTGTGTGTGTGTGTGTGTGTGTGTGTGTACATGTACAAATAATTTGTTAGATCAGGCGCGCAGATATCATCTCTTCAACAGAACGGAAAGTTTTAGTTTTAAACTTCTGGAAGATTTTTTCTTCAGATTTTTATGCATAAATGTGGGATATGCAATATTTCGTAAGCTCAGCTGACTGTCCTTTAAATGATATTATCTCAAAGCGTTAAGTTGTGTGTCTTCTTTCATGGAACTACCTTAAAAGAGCAGGAGAAAAGAAAAAACCCGCAGTGAAGATGCACATAGTTTCTGTTGTCTACTACCGGAATTATTATTTGTTTACGACTTCACTTGCGACATTGCCACAGAAGTCCATAAACTCTCCATCAGCTTTTGTAAATGAGGTGTGCTTAAAAAGTTTGCGACACTCCTTGTTGAATCGTGCAGTGATGTTGGAAAAGCAGGCTGCTGTGTGTGTGTGTGTGTGTGACACAAGCGAAAAAATGCTTTTGTGCTGAAGAGAAGAGCTCCATGACGTCCTCTGCAATTCCATTCCTTAGTCTCATCCATCACTCGGCTCTCCACTGCGCTGTTGATTTAAGGTCCACTCGATTTCCTGTCCTGTCACACCTCCTCGCCCTCCGTCTTCGGCTCAAACCTCCTGTGATTTAATGCCCACCTTCCATGCCACACAGAAGGTGGAACCAGCACTCAGCTGCCCACAAGATGCAGGCACCTTCATTGTTTAACCTCCACCGTAGTAGTCGTGGAATTTGTCTTTTCCTTTAACGACGTTTCGCTCAGGTGATTCGACTTTGTTTCGGTCATCTTTCACCATTCCTTAAACAACACCAGTTTTTATGTCTCCCTATCTCTCTCTCTCCACTTTTGTTTTTTTTATTTATCCCATCGATCTTAATAAGCGACTAAATATACAGCCCGCTCGAGTTCTGTAGCTAAGTTATTGTATAAAATCATCAACTGAAAAACAAATTTAAAATGTGAGTATTCTTGCATCGACTCCCATATAGGGGAGCAAGAGGGGCATTTGCCTTTCCATGGAAATCAGATCATACTCTTTCTATCCTTCGAAGGTATTACAGAAATTTTCGTAATGCCCCTAATTCTGATTGTACAACTTCTGGATGCGCGTTTATGCAGCAAAATTAGGAAACACGTTGGGAATTTCCAATAGAAAAAGCGAAACTTTACAGTGGATACTAAGAATAAAATTTCCCGCTGCATGATGGAGAACAGCGTACCTACAGAATGTGGGAAAGTATGAAAGGCGAAGGAATGAAAAGCACATCTTCCTCTGCAAATGTTATTCACCGCGGAACAAACACCTCTCCAAAATGTTCCCAGAAATTTGTCTTGAAAGTATTTTTTCATGCTTGATGACCAATTAAGTAATCGCTTAGGTTTTGTGGCGAATGTAACACAAGTAAAGAAAGACAAAGAAATTTTCTTATTCTCCTAACATGCTGTCTTTTTTTTAATTTATTTTTTTTAATTTATTATATTAGCGGTATTTTTCATGTTCGTTCCTGTACGTCACCATTGTCAACCATTATCAATCCACTGCTGGACGACCCAAGTTTCCTCCACAACGGTCTGTCTTGTGCCAGTCTCCTCCATGTCACTCCCGCATACTTTCGAATTTCATCCACCCATCTCCCCTGTAGTCTTCTTCTGGGTCTTTTCCTGTCCCTTGGAATCCAATCTAAAATTTCGGCTGTCCATCGATGGTCTGTCCTTCTGGCAGTATGTCCAGCCCATTGCCATTTCAGGGATTTTACTCTGATCATGATGTCTTCCACTCGTCATTTTTCGGATCCACGAGTTCCTCTTCTTATCTCTCCTGGTTACACCAAGCATGCACCTCTGCATGCTTCTTTGAGTTGTCTGCAGCCTTTGTATGTCTCTTTTAGTTAAGGTCCATGTCTCTGCACCATACGTAAGCACTGGAAGGATGCATTGATCAAACACTTTTCTTTTAAGACATAATGGCATATTGCTCTTGAAAATTATGCTGTTTCTTCCAAAAGCTCTCCAGGCAAGTTTTGTACGCCGATTAATTTCTTGATCAATGTGACCCTCACTTGTTATCTGCTGTCTAAGATAAACGTACGTGTCTGTTATCTCCAGCTTTTCTCCATCAATCGATAAATCTTCATTTCTTGTAAAAGCATTGAACATCACTTTTGTCTTCTGAAAGTTTATTTTTAATCCCACTTCTTTACTCTTGTCAGCAAATTCCTGGATCATACTCTGCAGCTCTGATGGGGTAGTTGCAACAATGACTACGCCATCAGCAAAACGAAGGTGGCTTAGATAATCTCCATTAATCTTTATCCATTTCTTTTCCCAGTTCAGTGATTGAAAGACATTTTCCAATTTGGCATTAAAGAGCTTCAGAGATATGGTGTCGCCTTGTCTCACTCCCTTTCCAATGTTTATGTGTGTCGTATTTTCAAACAGCCGAAACTTTGCACTTGCATTTTCATAGATGTTATAAATAATATTAAATGTATGCATCTTCAATACCGCAGGATTTCAGAGACATTGTAACTGCTGATGGTTTCACCGAATCAAAGGCTTTTTCATAATCGATAAAAGCCATGCACAATGGAAGTTCATATTCCCTCGCTCTTTCAATTAGTTCTTTCAGTACGTGGATATGATCTATTGTGCTGTAGCCACTCCTGAATCCAGCTTGTTTTCTCGGTTGAGTCATGTCCAGTGTTACCTTCAAGCGGTGTGAAAGAACTTTAGTGAAGATTTTATAAACCACTGATAGGAGGCTGATAGGTCTGTAGCTCCTGAGTTCCTCAATGTCACCTTTTTTACGTAGCAGGATTTTTCAATCCTCAGGAATCGTCCCTTCATTAAGGCATGAGGTGAAAATTTGGGCGAGTAGTGTTTCGATTTCTCCACTTGCTTCTTGTATGATGTCTACAGTAATTCCATCTTCTCTTGGAGCTTTTTCCAGCTTCATGTTCTTGATTGCATGTGCGACTTCTGCTGGGAGGACTGGAAGAACTCTGGTACTGGTACCTTTCATGATGTCTGGAGCACATGTATCATCCCTTTCATATAATTTGGAGTAGAAATCTTTCACTCTTGTCAAAGTTTCGCCTCTATTTCTTGTTACAGAACTATCTTCTTTTCACAGTGCCATAATCTGTTTTCTTCCCTTACTGAGATGTCCCTTTGCTATCTTTAGGCTTTGGTTGTTTTCAATTGCTTTCCTCACTAGTTCACAGTTGAATTTCCCTACGTCTTCAGTGATACTTTTTCGTACTGTCTTCCATAGCTCTATATATTCCACTGTGGTAGTCACATCTTCTTTAGTTGTCCTCATCTCTCTTCTTTTTGCATCAACATTTTGGTTTTTCCTGATAATTTGTTCACATGCAACTTGTTCTTAGACCCAGCTAATTTTGTTGCTGTTTCCATAAGAGCTTTGCTTACTTTTCTGTTAACTTCAGAAATATCCACTTCTTCCGATGTTAGGTTTTCTAAAGCAGAGAATCTGTTCTTCAGTTCCAACTTGAAGGTATTATGGTGTTTTTTAAGGTTGATTATGTCAATATATTTTGTTTGTCTTATGAGCTTGCCACGTACGAGTTTAGTGTTGAGGTGCATCTAACATCTCCCCAATCTATGGTCAGTACCTGTGTTGAAAATGTTTAGCACACTGCAGTCTTCTATGACGAATTTTTTGTTACACATAATAAAATGAATTTCACTTGTCGTCCCATTTGGATGTCTCCATGTCCATTTGCTGTGTGGCTTTTTCTTGAAAAAGGAGTTCAAGATGAAAAACCCTTCTGTCTCTGCAAACTCAACGAGAGTATTTCCACGCTGGTTTCTGTTGCAGTGACCGAATTTACCTACTGAAGTTTCATTCTGTTGCCGTTGCCCTATTTTTGCATTGAAATCTCCCATAATTATCTTCAAGTGATGCTTACCTTTATTATTTAGATGACGAATTTCCTCATAAAATTCTTCAATTTCTTCTTCAGGATGACATGTGGTTGGTGCATAAGTTTGAATAATCTGAGCCTTGTATCTTCTCGAGAGTTGGATAACAAGTCGTGCAGCTCTGTCAGAGGAACTTTCAAGTTCTACAACTTTATCCTTCAGTTTCTTGTTTATTATAAATCCAACGCCACTAGTTCTGCCAGTATTTGTCCCATGATAGTAGAAGAGATGTCCACTTTTCAGTTCAATGAGATCTTCTCCTTTTCTCCTTACCTCACTTAGCCCGACGATGTCCCACTTGATCCTTTGTAGTTCCTCTTCCAATTCAGGAAGCCTTGAATCAGAAGATATATAATGAATAACACTTCTGCTACTACTAAGCTAATTATCGTGAATATAGCTTTCACTAATATTTTAATGAATTCAATGCTTGTACTAAGCTAATGCTTCTTCTAATGGTTGTTGTTTGTTAATTAAATCATGAATAAACTTTCCTGCTAGTAGTGTAGTAATAATAATGAACAAGCTTATAACTGGTAGTAATGTTGTAGTAGTAATTAAGATGAATAAAGTCTTATGCTGGTTGTTACTAATAACACTAAATGAAATAAACCTAACAGCCAGACAGAGATCTGACAAAAACTATGAACTGAGAAAAACGTACTTACAACAAATTCTTTATTAGTGAGACTTCTGGCTCTCACATAAACGAAGATCTCTTTATACAGCAACAGCTTTCCGACACATAAACCACAGCTCACTTCGTACAACAGCTCACTCTACGCACATCAACAAAAAGTTCTTTTCCACATAAACAAACGCTCTTCCTATACAACAACAAACGCTCTCCCTACGTATCGTTGAACGCGCCTATTTATACTGGCTACCACCACGTCATGACTTACACTCATTGCCAGATCTCATTCAGCGGGTGAAATAACATCTCGTTTAGTAAGAAGATAATTTACATAGTAAAATAAAATAACCAGAGATAGTAAAAATCAAAAGGAAAGTGAATCTAGAGCATACGTTACACATAGGGAGCGTCCATTATACGTAGCCAAGGTCAGCATCAGATGGCAGCCTAGTTCGGTCCTCCGGGGATTCTTAGCACCCTCTGCCTTCATGTCGCACTGGCCGCTGCCTTGGCCAGGTACATTCCAACTGCCGGAGACTGAGGGCCAAGATTTAAGTTGTGGAATCATTTTGGAGGGTTTGGCCATAACTCACCACGCTGGCCAAGCTTGTTGGTGAGTGTGGGATAGCATTTCCTCTAATCCCGATGGTATAGTTATACCGCTATTGGCGGTCGTCAGAGCCCCTTTAGTGGGAACAGGATGCACCACGAGAAGGCGGGGTTGACATTTGTCAAGGAGAGGCTGTGATGTTACGCATCACCTGACCTTACATACACACTCCTTTTTGCTGAAAGTAACGAGAATTATTTTTTCCGGTCATGCGGTGTCTGACTTAGTACCCCGTGTTAACTACGCCTTACAGAAATATCAGACTTGATTTCGTTGTTAACTCTTAATAACACAAAAACTAGATAAATATTTTTTTCTGACCGAAAAGCTCGAGTTGCGAGGCTCTGCCGGAAGTGATTTTGAATAAAACTCCTTTGAATTTTCAAGATAGGGTTACGTTTTTAGATGTTTTGCTTCAGGAGAATTTAAAGTGGCATGCCCATATTGAAATTATTTCGTGGGATTTGAGGTCTCGAATACGAGTTTTATCTAGACTCAACTGTCTGTTGCCATTAAGTATTGAATTAACACTATTATTCTTTTATTTATCCCTGCCTGTCTCATTGTCCGCTTGCTTGGGCTAGGACAACTAAATGTAACATTAATAGAATTTCTTCTTTACAAATAAAAAAAATCGTTCCACTGGAAAGTATGGAAATCCTGTTCAGTAGTTATAAATTATTGATTTTTGACAGAGAATACAATAATCGACTGATGTTAATGCATGAGCGTGTTTATGCCAACACACATATCAATTTAATAAATGTATGTTATCCTACCTATAGTTATCAAACTCGTGGGCATGACAGCTTTTTAATTCCACGGGCTCGTACTGATGCGCTGTGTTTCAATATTTATGCCCATTACCCCCTTTCTGGAACGGGTTGCCGATTCATATAAAATCACTTGGCAGTTTTGTATCTTTAAGAAAGCACTAAAGGAATATTAATACTTAAATTTGATTAATTTTAGTTATATCGTATTGCAAATGAGTGTACACTGAAGTGCCAGAAAAACTGGTACACCAGTCTAATACTTGGTAGGTCCCCACGGGAGCTCAGGACTGCAGTAATACGACGGGGCATGGACTCCACTAGCCTCTGGAAATATGCTGTAGGCAACGCACCCCATACTTCCTGCAGAGCGTTCCACAATTCGGGTGTATTCCGAGGTCTCGGATTCCTGTGTTCGATAGTGCGTTGCATGGTATCCCAAATGTGTTCTATCACGTTCAGATCTGGGGACTTGGGTGAGAATGGCAACACCCCAAACTCAAATGCATGCTCCTCTAACCATAATGATGCGTTCCGACGCTTGTGTGGAGGTGCATTGTCCTGTTGGAACAGGCCCAACCCATCAGCATGAATGCAGGACATGAACGGGTGTACCTCATCAGAAAGGATACGCACATAGCGTTGGCCGGTCACAGACGTTTGTAGACGTACCAGGGGTCCCAGTAAAGTGCAGCTAAACACACCCATACCATTACGGACCTCCCACCAGCCGGTACAGTTCCCTGTCGAAAGGCGGGATCCATAGCTTCATGGGGTTTGCGCCACACACGAATCCTTCCATCTGCCCGATACAGTTGGAAACGCGACTCGTCAGACCAGGCTGCTTGTTTCCAGTCATCAAGTGTCCAGTGGCGGTGTTGCCGTGCCCAAGCGATGCGCATAGCTCTGTGTTGTGCACCCATCAACGGGACTCGAGTTGGGCGTCGTTTCCCAAAGCCGATATCGTGCAGGGTATGTTGCACAGTCCGGACGCTGATGCTTGTTGAGGATCCAGCATTGAATTACGATGATGCCTGCGAGAGTGTTGCACGCATATCGCGTGAAACGATTTTTGACAGCCGACGATGGTCACGATCACCCAATGTCTTTTTACGGCCACATTGGTATCGTAGGTTGGAGGTTTTGCCGGAATTCTTGTAGTCACGGTACACTCTTGCAATGGTCGTTCGTGAAAATTCGAACTTCGTTTCTACCTCCGAAATACTATGGCCAATCTCACGAGCGCCATCTATGACACCGCGTTGAAAACCGCTTAAATCGTTATTACTTGTCATTCTCATACCGGAAACAGCTCTGACAGCTGGCAAGGATGTCTATCGCTTTATATACGCACTGGCGGACGCAACGGAGTACGCGCATAGGTAACGTTGCTATGTACACTGGGCGAAAGTGAAAAAAGAACACGAAGAAGGAGACGTCTGATACCAACGAAATTTATAATGCATAGTAACGTAATACAGAAGATAACGTGATCAAAACATTATGGCAAAATACAGCTGTATTTGCTGGTAAACTGAAAAATAACATTTCCATGTAACATGGTTAGTACGAGGTTGAACTGCCATGAACTGCGTCACACTGTGCAATTCTGGCATGGAGTCTGTCGTACAGATGTTGGATGTAAGTTTGGGTATTGAGTTCCAAGCATCCTCAACTTGGACGCGTAAATCGGGGATGGTCGTGGCTGGCCGTGGAGACCGGATAAGTCGTTGTCCCATAAAATCCCACACGTGCTCAATGGGGGACAAATCCGGTGAACGTGCAGGCCATGGAAGTTGTCTCACACCCTGAAGTGCATGTTGCGTTGCACGAGCCGTGTGTGGGCGTGCGTTATCTTCTTGGAAAACACCACGATGGACCGACCTTACAAATGGCACAACAACGGGCTGAATGATGTTGCTGATGTAGGAGGTGCTGTTTAACGTATCCGGTACGAACACTAGTTGTGTACGCGAGTGATAGCTGAACGCTCCCCTCACCAGGAGACAAGGTGTAGGCACTGTGTGTCGCTGGCGGATGCAAGAAGGGTGGAGACGCTCCCCTGTGCGTCTGCGAACACGCATACGGCCATCGGAGGCTCCCAAGCAGAATCTGCTTTCATCGCTGAACACGACAGATCGCCATTGCGTTCTCCAGTGCATACGTTGGTGACACCACTGCAGCCGTTCCTGACGGTGGGCTGGAGTCAGAGGTACACATGCCAGAGGCACACGTGCACGTAGTCCTGCATCCAGTAGACGGTTGCGGATTGTTCGCACAGTCACCTCAGGTGCAACGGCAGCTCGGATTTGCGTCGCAGTGGATGTTCTGCTTGACAACGCCGCTCTTCTTATGCGTCGATCGGTCGGCTCATCAGTCCGTCTGTGAGTCCCGGTTCCAAGTCTTCTCGTGTGGGAATGTTCCTCGGACCATCTACGCCACCATCGTACCACCACCAATACTTCCCGTCCAATTCGCTTCGCAATACGACGATACGACCACCCGGCCTCGCGGAGTCCGACTAGACGACCTCGCTCAAAGTCCGATAACTGTTGAAATCATACACGTCTTCCATGTCCAGGCATTGCAGCTTCTTCAGGGTCTTCGCACGTGTCCGTACGCCGACGACTGATTACATTCTTTACGGGTAGGGTCAGCGTCATTTTCTTGTAGGACTTCCGTCCACAGGTAGTAGAGTTTAGGTCCCAGCCACCTACAGCGAGATCGCCTTTTGGGCAGGACACAGAAACGGAAGGAATGAGAGCAAGTCTAGCGACTTTTGACAGAACAGTTTGTAGTGAGATTAGAGTATAGTAGATGGCGCCACCGTACAAGTACGATATTGCACATAGATGGGTGAGAGAATTTCAGGGGGACATAGGAAAGGATACCCATTTAACCAGTGGGTCCAGCCTGGGGGCCGTCACTTTACGTGCTCGTCCGATGCACGGCGGATATTCAGCGATTGTTAGTAAATCACGCCATCTCTGAAAGATCAGCCCAGGCTTGAACCTGGGGACCCAGCATCGATAGCCTGAAACACTAACCAGTAAGCCATCCGCGGCTCCTGATTACATTCACTTCCCCGTACTCCTTAAATACCACCGGCGGTAATTTGCATATTATGCCGTGCTGTGGCGTAAGCGCTCACCGGTTGGTCCCGAAATTAACATCACACCTACGTAAACTCGACCCCATTAAATATGTAAATTTCATGGTCGTCCGCCAATTCCTTCTTGGTGTTCTTTTTTCACTTTCCGCCAGTGTATTTTGCATAAACTCGTCTGTACCAGTTTTTCTGGCACTTCAGTGTATATAAGTTGAAAAATATGCAATTAGTTGACCTTTTTCTTATTTTAGGGCATAATCAGGCTGACATTTGCCTTTTTACCTGATTCCTTTTAAGGAGTTAACTGTGTGCAACATGACAAATAAATAAATAAATTTCATTTACCTATATTTTTCGTGTACTTTTTGGGTTTCTGGTTTTCAATTAAGTTTATATAGTGTGGTAAAACTAGTTATATAACAAGAAGGCAAAAGGAAATTTGTATACGGTATTCGCAGTTGCAATTTCTGTTTGCCCCTCCTGAAAACTAAGTTATGGGCGCCCATATATTCATGCCATCGATATATCTCTTTATCAATCTGTCTGCCTGTGAAGCAGAAGACAACCTGGTGAAATTTAGAAATCTGCTAGAAAGCATAAAAAGAAATGTATCCGACTGACGACGTAGATTTGTTTTCTTCTTTTTTTTTTTTTTTTTTTTTTTTTTTTTGTCATTTTCCCCGACAAGTTTTGTGGATCAGGAATTCTTCAAAGTATCAACATCAAGCATTCTCAATCTAACGGTGAATGAAGGTCTCTCCAATATTTCCCACAACATCTATCTTGAGCCTGTCTCTTCCAAGTCACTACAACATGCTCTCGAATTTCATCCAACCATCTCCCACGTGGTCTTCTTTTGGGCCGTTTCTATTTCCTTGGTATCCAATTTAGTGTTTCATCCCAGGTAGCGCAGCCTTCTGGTTTCACGTAGGTCCAACACTGAGCCACCGTCTTCGTTTCCTAAATGACGATGGCTCAGTGTTGGGCCTAAGTTAAATTGCAAGGCTGTGCTATAGACTTCTTTATGAAAATCCCTTAGCCGGAGACAGATGGAAATTCATTGTGACTATTGATGAAACGACTGTAACAAAAAAAGGTCGATTTACTATCACAAAAGAGCAGAAAAAGACTTAAAAGATTGGTTCCAAGAATCCAAAGAAAGTTTCAATAAAGAATTCGTGATTATTTCTGATTTCTCGTACAATGGGAAATTAAAGTTACGAAAAGTTGAAAGGAATGCTGAAATCAATCCTGTATATTACCCAAAATAATGTTTTAATTCCTGTATTTAAAGAGGAAAACCCGTTACTTTATCCACAAAGCATTCAAAGAGTAGAACTCCATCAGGATAAAGCTACAAGTCGTGCATCATCTACAACTCTGTTTCTTGAAAAAACTGAGACGGATATCAAGTTAATACTATTTGCACACATTTCTCCAAAGTCCCCTGATGGACTACTGTGCCTTCGGACTGCTAAAAGTAGCGCTTTCTAAACGCAGCCCTAAAACAGTGATTGGACTATGGAAAGCAGTGGAAAAGGAGTGGAATAAAATACCACTATCAATTTTAAGAAATGTCGTGTTATCTTAGAAATCTAGATGTAGATTCATGGTCCAGAGAAAGGGCTATCAGATAGAACAGTTAAAAAGAAATTATTTTATTTTAAACATCAATTATATTACTAGAAAATTGTTCTAAAAATGTGTGATCATCCTCTGTAGAACAATCCTTCCTAGAAACCAGATGCAAGTCATATTATGCCATTTTAGTAATTTTCTACTTCAATAATAAAAAAAGTATTAAAGTTAGTGGTTAATTCTGTCAAGAGTCATATAAAAGAAGCCTGAGCAACAGTATATTTTTTTCAATTGCAAATCAGTTAAAATAAACGCAGATTTATAGAAAATTTCGTTAGTGGACCGTAGCATTTTATAACCACGTGCGACATTTTTCGAGACATGTCCTTGACGTTCCTTCATGTTATGTGGATAAGGCTGCTGTCGTTGTTTAAAAAACCTGACCAAGATGGCTACATTTCTTAAGGACTCACTATTTCTCTTAAAAATTAATGTTTCCCGAGTGGTGATCGGAGACAATTGCAATGTTTTGAGTGAGGCATTTAATCAGCGATGAAATATAAGACCGAGAACCGTGGCATATGACGCCGTGTGGCCTTTATGATAACCTACATGTAGTTTCTGTGTATTGCGTTGGTGCAAATGAAATGTCCGAAATCAGAGTACATACCCTCATAAAATTATATATACCCTCATAAAATTAGAAAGCACCTACGTGCTTAATCAAAATAATTCCCCTCTGCATCAACCATCAACACACTTTTGCCAAAGGTTTACGAGGCAGTGGATCCCAAAGTAATAAAATTCCGCAGTCTGTGAGGCAAAGACGAGACAGTGGATTCCACAGTAATAAAATTCCGCAGTTTGTGAGGCAAAGATAGTTGCATCAACACACTGTTGCCAACAGGTTACGAGACCATGGATCCCACAGTAATGAAATTCCGGAGTCTGTGAGGCAAAGACAGTTGCCAACAGTCTGATACCACAGCTTGGTCGTTTGGAAAGGTCTTCTCCGCCAAGAAAGGGCCCACATTTTGAAAGAGGTGATAATCCATGAAAGCAAGGTCTGGGGAATGTGCATTGTGCGCCAAAGTTCCGTAGTCTAGTTATTGGATTTGTTGAACGGTCCTTTGGGAGACATATGGTCGTGCGTTGTTATGCAACAGAAGGGCCCTCTTGCCTGTTAGCTAAAACTAGCTGCTTGGTACGGAAATTTTTGTGCATCTGCTGCATTTTAGCACAGCAACGGCCCGATCTGGGAGTTAAGTGAGTGATGGATCAAGCTGTCAGTAGACAACCATTTCCGTGACTCACTTATAAACGTGGAAAGGGCGATGACCTCGGTTTGATGTTCCTAGTCCACGTCAAATGTCTGTATTAACCATACTAGTGCTTTTGGTAAGTGCATGGTTGCTTTTGCACAGTGTTTATTTATCACTTACGATTGTTGTACAGGAACCGCTTTTTATCATAGGTTATGGTCTGATGCAGGAATTTCTTCCATGTGTGCCTAGCATGCAGGGAAATGCACACCTCCAGACGACGTGACTCATTGGTTACTATCAATTC
Source organism: Macrothele yani (assembly GCA_039090855.1). Lineage (NCBI taxonomy): Eukaryota > Metazoa > Arthropoda > Arachnida > Araneae > Macrothelidae > Macrothele > Macrothele yani. The sequence goes on along the minus strand of CM076997.1, from coordinate 112,845,273 downwards.
GTGTGGCACCCAAACATTCAGCCTTTTCACCTTCTCTAATGCTTCCAGGCGCCGAACAACCATTGCATTATGTACAGGGACTTTCGTTGCTATCTCACGGGCACTTTGCGGTGGATCAGCTTCCACGACATCTTCAGCTCAACATCTGTAAAGCTACTGGTGGACGTCTATGAGGCGAATTCGTCTCCTGCGCTTGGAATTTTGCGAACAATTGGTGTGCGGTGCGTTCATTCCCAATACCCTACCCAAATGTCTCATTAATGTCTCGGCCCGCCTACAGATGCAGTGTGTTAATAAGTACAAATATACTGTACAATGCATCCTTAAAGTTCTTTCTTATAGATCAGAGACGTGTAATTTTAGTAAGAAAGATGTTCAGAGGCTTTAGACAATTCAAAGAAACATAGAGAGATGTGCGCTTGGTGCAACCAGGAAAGACAGTAAGAGGAATAAATGGATTTGAAATACATGCATTATGGAAATGACAATAGTTGATGACATCATGATCAAAGTGAAGACCCTGAAGTGCCACTAAGCTGGACATTTCGCTAGAACAACTGACCGGTATACACAGTGTTCTGTGCTCAGCCACGTGCCTAGACAAAAGGCGGTAAATAACATGTTTTTTTGTTTTCTTTTTTCAGATTCAAATCTTCGTTTATTACCTTGTTTACAGTTGATTCAGATATTTTTTACGACTCAGCGATTGCTCATTGGGTTGGTGGATTTTCTTTTAAGACCAGAGACCTTACTTTTGAAATAGTCGTAAAAGTACGTACCTTCTTTGGATATTCGTTTGGTGTTCTTTTTCCTGTAAAAAGCAATGCTTGATGATTTCCCCCTCTATTATTAATAATATTGCTTATTTTACATTTAGAAATGCTAATTCCATTATTTTCACAGCGGTTTTTAATTACAGAATACGAATATTTCTCATTGTAAAGAGTAAAAGCATAACCTTCTAATAACAGATTGTTTACGTGCACCTCTTTCTTAGCAGACGATATTTAACTGAAGCAGATGTTTCTTTCGTGTTCATCTAACACGCTGTTGCCTGTTTCAATTCTTTGAACTTCTTTTATTTTCTGTAATTTCTTATCAGAAATGTTCTGAAAGTGTGAGAACATCCTTTGTATAAGCCATCAACGGAGAATGGGATGGTCTCATAGAGGTGGGGAAGCACCAGCCCTACGGCATGGACTTGGCTCCTAGTGACTTTCACCTCTTTCATGCCCTTAAACAGCAAATGCCTTGTACTCGCTTCACGTGTGACTATGACGTGAAAACAGCTGCAACAAACTGGCTACATCAGCAGGGACATTCTTTTTTTCAGTGCAGGATGGACAAGCTGGTCGTGCAGCCAGACAAATGTCTGAATCGGTTATTTCGTCGATAAATAGTGCTTCATATCTTTTGTCGCATCGCACAAACACTTCTTGGTTGGTGAGTTTTCTTTTCTCCTACTCGAACGTATAACCTGTAACCCTTTTTTTCTGATCGACACTCGTATGCCACATTTATCTAACGAACTTCATCTGGCTACTTGCCCAAATTCGCGTATAGGCGGATTTTTTTCTTGGCACTTGACGATAATTGAATCGCTTGACTTTGGGGGTGCAGCAAGCACTTCCTGGGCCTAAACACATGTGATTTGCAGCAAGAAGGGAGCAGGTGAAGGGTTCCGTAGTAATCTCACCCTAGGGCGGAATTCTTGCGGAAAGCATGGCAGTCAACATTGTTTGATCTGAAAAGGGGAAGAGGGCTTCTTTTTCTCTTAAGTGATCCTTCTTAAGGGAACAGTGATTGATTGATTGATTGTACAGGATTTTAGGAAGGGAGTGTCTGACCCAGGTCTTAAACAATTCTTAGAAATAGGAAGCTAGGAGATTTGGGCTAGAGTGCCCGATAGGAAAGTGACACGGAAGCGAAGTAGAAAGGAGGAGGAAGACGCCCTTGCTTATTACCGGGGGCCAGTGCCCGGGGTCTGACGACTTAACGTACCCATCCAACGCACGGCGGGTATTTAGTAGATCGAGCGTTCGTACCTGCTGGGATCGAACCTGAGGTCTTTTCCGTGGCAGTCACGAACGTTGCCCACTAGGCCACCCGCGGCCCATAAGGGAACAGTGAGATCTCTCTCCCCAGCGATTATGTCCCCAGCAAGCAATGTGAGATAGTGGGGGAGACAACAATGCAGTGGGTGGGGGATGAACTAAAGGGTGGAACTGCCGTGGTAACGGGTCTTAAGGGGGGGGCGGGTATTATCATTTTTTACGCTAAAATTACCGCTTTTTTTTTTTGGAGTGTTTATTGACAAAACTATGCAGTCAATTAATTCCAAAGTAGGTACTTCTATTTATTATTGTTTCAGGTATTTACAAAATAATTTCAATAAGTTTATTGAAGAATCACGCCCGCAAATCCCCCTCGACCATGAGACTGCGCGAAGATCCGCAGTCGCTGGTTGGAATAATTTTTCCACTCCAGGTGATCAGAAACAAAACACTCGAACGGCGTTTAACTCTATACACAAGTAGTTATCGTTTGATGAACCAATATATATATCATCATCATCATCATCATTGTCAACCATTATCAATCCACTGCTGGACGAAGGTCTCCCCAAGTTTCCTCCACAACGGTCTGTCTTGTGCCAGTCTCCTCCATATCACACCTGCATACTTTCGAACTTCATCCACCCATCTCCCATGCGGTCTTCTTCTGGGTCTTTTCCTGTCCCTTGGAATCCAATCTAAAATTTCGGCTCTCCATCGATGATCTGTCCTTCTGGCAGTATGTCCAGCCCATTGCCATTTCAGGGATTTAACTCTGATCATGATGTCTTCCACTCTCGTCATTTTTCGGATCCACGAGTTCCTCTTCTTATCTCTCCTGGTTATACCAAGCATGCACCTCTGCATGCTTCTTTGAGATTGTCTGCAGCCTTTGTATGTCTCTTTTAGTTAAGGTCCACGTCTCTGCACCATACGTAAGCACTGGAAGGATGCATTGATCAAACACTTTTCTTTTAAGACATAATGGCATATTGCTCTTGAAAATTATGCTGTTTCTTCCAAAAGCTCTCCAGGCAAGTTTTGTACGCCGATTAATTTCTTCATCAATGTGACCCTCACTTGATATCTGCTGTCCAAGATAAACATACGTATCTGTATATATATATATATATATATATATATATATATATATTTGAGAAATGGTGACTTGTCAAACTCAAAATTATCAATTTACATTAAAAATTGAAAATGTTTTTTGCTATTAAAAATATAAATAACGTATCGTGTTTCTGATTCATCAAACGATAAAAGGATGTTTGCCGAACATGCAGTTTTACATTTGAAGTCGATCGGTCCAATAGTTTTTGAAATATCATGCCAACGATTCGCGAAAAAGCTGTTTCGAGAAAAACGCGTCTAAAATTTTAAGTACAGTTTACGGAGCATATCGAGTACTTACTGTATTTTTCTGCTAATCTGCTATACCAGGGCCATACAGTGCTCCTTCCTCTGCTTTGCAGAACTCGTTTAGAGACATTTGCTCGCTTCTACGCCTTGTACGAGGCCCTTTTGTAGCCTCGAGGTTGCGTTTCGACGATCTCTGCAGACGCTGTTCATCCCGCTCGTTGGCAAATATCTTCGCTTGCTCGCCAATAACGATTCCTATCGTTGTCATAATTTTCACGACTGCAGAAAATCCTTCATTAAAAATGTCTGCTACTACATAAGCTGCCATTTCGATGGTTTTTGAGTCACAGTGAAGATGTTTGGGCGCGAACTGCCAAACAGTTGAATTGAAATTTCGTTGTTGTTTTGAGTGTCACCACCCAAAAACCTTTCTAGCAACTCTCTTGATGAAAAATCGTTGTAAATCGGCTTTATAGCACTTTATAGCATTTTCGACATCTTTGTAAACTGGCGGTTCGTGATTGAATTCGTCCACAGTTTTCTCAGCTTCGGCTTTGCGCCAGTTGCATCAACTCTGTGACCCCAATGGACAATAACAGATTATAACTTGGCCGATTTTGCGAATTTCGCCTTGAAATTTGGTACACATATTCTTAAGACCTGAAATAAGAAAACAACGTAAAAAAAATGATTTTTTTACAAAATAAAAAAAAAAAAAATGAGAATCCTCCCCTTAAAAATCTTAGCTCCACTGGAAACAAGTGACTATAGGGGAGTTCTCACTTGTTGTCACTGAGGATCGGGAATCACCTCCTTCGACACGTCGCACCCAAAATCTTGCACCCCAAAAATAAGCGATTCCATTATCATCAAGTGCTAAGTAAAAAAATCGACTATACATTCAATGGATTGCCAGTTGACACTTAATGCACTAGTGCTAAGAATTTCTACCTGACTGTCCATGTATTAACCTTTAACAAATGTACTTTGTTTAGCTATTAACAAAACTAGCGTATAGCCTGTCCTAGGACTGTTGTTTTTAAGATTTAAATTAATATCAAAATAAAGGGGATGTTAAACGTTCTGTGACGGAGTGAAATTTTTAATTGAACCAGAATGAAAACAAATCAAATAGACGCCGGATTTCTGTAAGGAAACAGTAAAAACTTATATAGTAAGAACTCATTCATGTTAGAACTAAAAATTATATGCTATTTATTTCCGTTTTTCCAAAGACCTCGCGATAAATATCATTCTGTGTAAAATATTTGTTGCTTAACAATTGTAGGTTAGAGCGTTTAGATAGATCGATATTTTGCAAAATGTGTGATATAATCAGCACTGAACTCGGAAAGTTGTTTTCGTGTAAACTTACCTTAATAACTTTTACGAGGATCTTTCGCGTTAAATTACTTTTTCTCCGGCACACTTGTTATTCCCTTCACGGCTTGTTTTAGACTGTCCCATTCGACGGTTAGTTTGAAACTTCATAACAAAGCTTTTTCTACAAAATAATGCGACATCTGGTATTACAAATCGGAACTTCCTAAATTCTCGCCAATGTGCTATGGGGGCGACGTCTACTTTTAGAAGCAATCTTGCTCACTTTGACATCTCAAAATTTCAGTTTTTATTGTAGGTTAGAGCGTTCAGATGGATCGGTATTTTGCAAAATGCATAATATAATCATCACTAAACTCGGAAAATTAGTTAAATTAAAAAGTAACTAAAGCGTACAAATTAATATTCGAATTGTGCTAAATTAAATTAATATACAACGCAACTAGCCGTGATATTAAGATTTTGATTCGAATTTTGTAGATCAGATGAATAAATCGGATAATAGAACTTCTAATATTCCTGTGTTTCAGCTACGTTATTTAGGCTCAATTCCCTACATACCAAGTGTGTCTCACAAGCTCAAAAACGCCCTCAAGAAGATGAACTACGGCGTCGGCATAAGGTCTCCTGCATCTTTATATATTATGCTAAAGTGGAACAGTGCAAAACCACCTCTCTCCTGCGAAGCAGGTGTTTATGCGATCCCCCTTCAGTATCCGGACGGCTCTAAACGATACTAAATTGGAATGACCAGGCGTTCGTTTGGTATCAGGGTCAACGAACATAAAAGGGACACAAAATACGGTAAAGTAGCCACGGCACTATCCAGAGAAGTCAAATTCAAGTCCGCTACTCCTGTGTGGGATGATATAAAGAAATTAGCTAGCTGCTCTACCCCTAAATGTACAGTCATTCAGGAAACCTTGGAGATCATTACCAACAGTAATAGCGTCTCACTCGAGTTGCCACGAATTTGGAACCAATTCTTCAAGTAAAGCCTTCTCCCTACAAGGATACCGCGCGCGAAACCAACGTGATGCCTCGTATCTTTAAACGAATATAACGTCGCATCTATTTATGGTCAAGTCAAGTTTCCGAGTTTAAATTGTTAATGCGTTCTATTTTTCAGTCTGCAGTTTCTGTCTAACTTCCTTGAAAACGTCATCTAGTTGATGTTCGAAAGCTTGGAAACGCTTATGTGTTTCTTTTCTACGCCAATACATCAGATCACTAGTATAGTGTTACTATTTACTACTTAATTGGTATACTATTCCCCGTTATAAAAGAACTAGTCATTGGTTATCCAATGTTTTTATATTAGCACGCGATTACCTCGACATTCAAAAGTGATCGCGCGCTATTATATAGCAAGCAATCATTTCAAGCGCTGCAGAGAGAGAGAGAGAGAGAGACCTGGGTTTTTATATTATTAATGCATAACACGATCCACGTAGCTGGCTCACAAACAAGTATTCTGTCACTTATCGGAAACTTGCGACTTGGTCGCTATGTGGGTGGTGTAGTGGTTAGCATACTCAGGCGCTAACCGGGAGACGCGGTTTCGATTCCCGCTCCAGAACGACGAATTTTCCAAGTTTTCGGATATTATCTGACTTACCGTCCTTGTCATGTTTACACCGTAATACGGGTTCATATCATCAAAATTTGTAATTATTCTGTCATCTTAAAACGCTTATAGAGTAAGTGTGACAATGGCTAAACAAAAACTGGCTAATTCCGTTAGCACAGATTTGATCGAAACGAACAATATAATATACCTCTGAAGATAAACAGTCTTTCTGATACGAATGGTCAGTTTTACGAGGGATGAGAAAATTCCAGCGAAGGAAATGTTACAAAGAAAGCCACGAGCCGAAAAAAATAATAATCTCGTTGATCAAAATATAAACCATATTTTGCATAAAGCAACAATTTTCCTTAATACTGTGTAGAATTTTTCTGTTAGGTGACATTGTATTCGTGAATATAATGTCCTTGATTTTTACTTACGTATAAATTACCATCTCAGTAAACTTCAGTATATATCTCCTCCTGATCCAAGCGTCTGCAGAAAATGTGAATAAACCTGAATCATGGAGAACAATTCTACGAAAACGCAACTGAGTGTCCGACTTGTTTTTGAAGTCGACGTCCCGGAGACTAACTTATTGCCCATAAAACGTGTCTGTCGTCAGAGGGGAAAGGAGCCAAGCGACTGCTCTACGCCTCTCATTCGGTCGGTGTAAAAAAGAATTTCAATCGAGCCGTAGTGAAGACAGCAGAGGTAACAGGGATGTATCATGTCGCACCTCTCTTCCACATAAGACAGAAACGCACGAAACAAGTGGTAACACGCCCTGTTGATGTTATGCTGAAGAAAATTACGATTGTCTAGGAACCTACTGTAGGACATTGAGAATAGCTGTTCACTGATGTGAACACGAATGTGGAAGAATTGAATTAAAGACAAAATTTAGTGCTTCCTTTCAGCAAAGTAAAAACATATCTAAAGCACAAAAAAAAAAAAAATCTATGACGGTAATCATTTAGAAGATGATCATGAAAAACGAGTCATTCAGTAGTCTGTAGCTACAATTCTCTCTCATATACAAATTTTTGAAGACGATAATCCGGTTTTTTGTTTTTTTTTGGTGTAAATGTGACAAGGATGGTATGTCAGATAATATCCGAAAACTTGAAAATTTCACCGTCCTGGAGCGGGACTCGAACCCGCGTCTCCCAGAGCGCCCGGTAATGCCAACCACTACAGCACCCAGAACGACCAAGTCTCAAGTTTCCTATTTATATTAATTTTGGATATAACCATCACATTTACACCAAAAATCGGATTGTCATCTTCAAAAAAATATGTATTACATGGTGTAATCCCTTATTTCTTTCATGATTCTCTCTCATATGGTCATTATTTGTTTATTACAGACAAAAATTTTGCTAATATAACATTGACACAAGGCCACATGAGTCCAAAATCTCTATTAATGGCGAAAATACAAACGCTGAACAATTGCCGAGATTTCGCGCTCCACTCGGAGGCTTCGTCTTTGCTAGATTAGAACAGTAACTGCAACGCTGAAACAATTGCATGATAATCTAGCTCAGGCTAAGGATCCCAGTGAAGCGCGAAATCTCGGCAATTATTGAGGGTTGGTAGTTTCGCCATTAAGGAGATTTTAGACTCATATCAGTCATGTGTTATGTTATAAAGATGGTGCCGTGTATGCAGTAATTTCAATAACATTTTTAATATGCTCTATGCCACTTTTATTTTCTATACACATGAGCGCCCGTATGCTCTATGTCACTTTTTATTTTCAAGAACACATACACATGTGCAACCATATAGCTGGGCAAAAGGGGAATTTGCCCTTCCCTAGGAATAGGATCATACCCCTTTCTGCTTTTGGAAGGTATTACAGAAATTTTCGTGATGACACTTATTTTCATTAACATTTTTGCTGTAGAATTTCTGGATGCGTACATACACCGATAAGACATTATACGTCATGTGTACCTACCTAATTAGCTGTAGGGCCCCTTTAGCCCGCAAATCAGCGGCCACTCGTCGAGGCATCGATTCGATGAGGCGGCGATAGGTATCCTGGAATATTTCCGCGAAATGATTTAGCGCGAACCCGCTTTTCCAAGTCGAACTGCAAATGTTCGATAGGGTTCATGTCAGGTGAATTTGGAGGCCATCTGGGCATTAACAGAAAGTCACCAGCATGTTCCTCGAACCACTCCTTGACGATTCCGGCAGTGTGGCATGGTGCATTATAATGCTGGTAATGGCCATCACCAGCTGGGAACACAGTTTCCATGAATGGGTGAACTTGGTCCACAACGATGTTCAGATACCTGACAGTTGTAAGGGCGTATGTTATTGGGATAACGGGGCCTAAATTGTCCCAAGAAAACACCGCCCACAGCATAACACCGCGCCTGCCGGATTTTTCCGCCCAACAGTGATCCAGGTGCCATAGCCTGGCAATTGGCGTATTCGATCTCGATCATCCACGTGATGCAGCAGGAATCTTGGTTCGTCAGACCAGGACACTCTCTTCCAATCATCCACGGTCCAATCTCGATGATCTTGGGCCCATTTCATGCGTTGTTCACGATGACGTGAAGTGAACATGGGGGACTCGGCTGGGTCTTCCGCTACACAGGCTCATGCGCAGAAGACTGCGATGAACTGTATGTTGTGACACATTTCCCTGATGTAGCTGCGGGGGATTTGTCGCACTGTGGCCCTGAGGTTACTGCGAACAATGCGCAACAGTCTCCGCTCCCCTCTGGCATCAATTAGCTGCGGACGACACACGGCTGGACGACGGCCCGTCGTTTGGCCATCTGTGCACCACTTTTGATACGTACTCACTATAGTTGCACGTGAACAACCCACAAGCAGCGCCCTTTCCGAGATCGTAGTTCCAAGACGCCGTGCCATCACAGTTTGTCCTTTATCAAACTCTGATAAATTGTCAGCTTTTCCCATCTTGACTCCGAACACTCTCTCTACTAACCGAAAGTTGGTCCTCGGGTTGTATATCTACTGCTCTGTGAACTTCACCTGCGCCACCGTTCGGTCTCTAGGCGCGGTCGTTTTTCTAAGCTGGGGGTGGTCATAATGTAATGGCTCATGGGATGTATGTGCAGTAAAATTAGGAAAAATGTTGGAAATTTCCTGTGGAAAAAGCGGAAATTTGGAGTAAAAAGTGATAACGAATTCCTACTACATATTGAAGAACGGCGTACATACGTATAGTATGGAATAATAATAGTAGTAGTAGTGTTCTGGTGCAGTAAGTAAGTAGTAGTAATGGCAATAGTATTAATCTTTCATTTTCACCATCTTGACTCCGAACACTCTCTCTACTAACCGAAAGCTGGTCCTCGGGTTGTATATCTACTGCTCTGTGAACTTCACCTGCGCCACCGTTCGGTCTCTAGGCGCGGTCGTTTCTCTAAGCTGGGGGTGGTCATAATGTAATGGCTCATGGGATGTATGTGCAGTAAAATTAGGAAAAATGTTGGAAATTTCCAGTGGAAAAAGCGGAAATTTGGAGTAAAAAGTGATAATGAATTCCTACTACATATTGAAGAACGGCGTACATACGTATAGTATGGAAAAGTATCATGGGCGCCGACCGGGGGGGGGTCACAGGAGTCACTTGTCCCCCTGTAGAATTATTTGTCTCTTTATTTTATTTATTCCGTTTTTTTTTACTCTCACAGAACTGAACCACAAAGAAAGATGGAGTTTGTGGCGTTTAATTTAATATCCCAATTTTAGATAGTACACGCCCAAGCAAGTTCCACTCAGGGTGGTGTGCGCTGACCTTAAAAGGCTAGGCATGGTCCTGCTCGACACTGTTCATTATTTTGAAAACAGTTACCAATGTACATGAAAATACATGACTATTACTAACATACACTTTCTTCAAGAGCAGCATCAATTAATAATAATAATAATCATAATAACAATAATAATAAAAATAATAATAATAGTAGTAGTAGTGTTCTGGTGCAGTAAGTAAGTAGTAGTAATGGCAATAGTATTAATCTTTCATTTTCACGAATTACTGTTTTCTACATATTAGCCAAACCTTAACTACACTTGAACCCCCTTGAAAAATGTCCTGCAGGCGCCCATGAAAAGCATGAAAGGTGATGAAATGAAAAATATATCATCTTCTGCTGCAACTATTCACTGCTGGACAAAGATCTCTTGAAGTTTGTCCCAGAAATTTGTCATGAAGGTATTCCTTCATTCTTGATGACCAAGTGAGTAATGTCTGAGGTTTTACGGCGCATATGACACAAGTAGCCAAAAGGATTGGAAGAACGGCAAAGAAAAATATTTTTACTGTCCTAACATGCTGTCTAATTTCATTTACCATCTGTTTTACATAGTTTTTTGGTGTTCTTGTTCCCATTAGATTTGTAACGTTCACTGAAAAAAAAAAAAAAATCTGAAATTCACGAACCGTTTTCCATGATTCCTTTCTTTTTGAACTACGGAGTCATATTTCTGATATAACCTTGAAATGACGAAAAAAGCTCCTGAATTTTACGGATTTTTCGTACTCCAGGAAAACTTCTGAATTTTCAGAAACTTTTCCGCAGTTCCTTTCGTATATATTAATGGTAAACTGCCGTTTTTAAGACGTGTTAGAGGAAAGTTCTGAATTTCCAGAAACCTTTCAGCAATTCCTTTCTTATATTAACGGGAAAATTCTGTTCTTATCTTTTCCGTATTTATATGACGGAAAATTTCCGTCCTATGGGGACGATTCGCGATGCTATTTGTGGTCTGATTAACTATTAAATTTCAATCGTCCATCGGAGGACCTGATTTTGAAGCTCTGTAGCGAGATCAGATATTGTGGATAGCATATCGCATGAAATTTCGGTTATTCTGGCGTCTGGTATTCTTTTCTATCTCCCCCATTTTGTGCGACAGCGGAAGAAACCGGATACTTAACAGAAACCAGTCACGTGTTACCATAAGGAACCGGTTACTTAAATTATTTTATAGCTGATTGTATGCTGTCTATGTATTAGTTTGTGAATCATTTAAGACAAAAGCTATTTTTACAGCTATCAAGAGTAAATTTTATATTTAAGGGTTTTGTGAAATATTACTATAAAGCAGTACATTTCACCTTTTTCTTAAACTTAAATAAAAGCCATTGTCAATTTAAAAGATCTCAAGTTTCAAAGCATTTTGTTGCTTCGAAAAACCACGATGGAAAAAAACACGTAATTTGTAATAAGTCCACGAAATGCATATAGCGTATTAAATTCATTTATTTTTGTGGTGTAGTCAGCACAAAGATTCGCCAAGCTGTCGCACTCCTCCGCGAGGCTTTTTCAAGGCGATGGTAGACATAAAAATGGTAGCATTTTTATGGGTAGCATTTTTATGTCTGCCATTGCATTGAAAAAGCCTCCCAGTGGAGTGCAAAAGCTTGGCGAATCTTTGTGCTGACACACCACTAAAATTAACGGATTTAATACGCTATATGCGTTTCATGATAATTCAAGTCTGGTGTATTTAAAATAAAATTTGTAATAAGCCCTCCTACAGCAAAACTAAATCCGATGTTAAAATAACTTTTCAAATCGAACTTTTAGGAACAGAAACACCGAGGATAATTTATGTTTTGAGGATAAATTATGTAATATTTAGGCAGGAAATGCTTTCTTGGTTAGCTGTATCTCACAAAAAAGAAATGCTTTCAATCGGGTTTTTTAGATACGCAGATACGACAGCAAATATGCTATAAACAGTAGTATGCACTTACGCTCCCTGGTAGCGAAAATGATTTTATCAATGGTTAGATATTATACACAAAATTATCTCCCTCAAGAACGCTATCCCACCACACAAAAATAATTTTTGAAATCAAACTTTTATGCGAGCAGAGATAGCTAGAAAAATATAATGTACATTTATCCCCCCCCCCCAGTGAGAAACTATGTGTTGTTTTGTGCAGATAATATGCGCAAAATATTTTCCATCGTGAACGGTATCTGCTCTGAAAAGAGGTTTTCAGGCTAGATTTTAGGAGATCAGATACTGCTGCAAATATACCGAAAAGAAAAATACGTTCTTACTCCCTGTAGTGTACGAATTCTGCTTTAATTAAAAGTTACAACTAATACCCAAAAAATCACCACAACGAGCTCCATTCGATACAAAAAGAATTTTTCGAACTTATATTTTAGAAGAACAAATTGTGGGAAAGTGCACAGCGCGGAAAAGCTGTGCATTATTTGAAATAGAAACTGTACGCATAATGGTCTTTGTTACAAAAGACATCAAAAGAAAGAAGAAAATGTTTTAATGGAAGTTTTAGGTGCAATGATAAACAACGAATAAAATATAGTTTGAATCTAACATCACCTGAAATTATGACCTACTAGCTTTACTACCCGGCTTTGCCCGGGATTTAGGCTTATTAATTTCATATTCCCTTATATGTCACTGAAAAAAATTGGGAAAAAAATTGATGTCTGCAAGAAAGAAAAAAGCTGATTTCACAAATTCGGTCATTACAAATTATTTATTCATAGTGTGATTATTTCAGCACTTGGCCGTACACAACATTTTTGATTTCTCCTTCATCGGCGACAATATATACACTGCTGGCCACCCAAAATGCAACACCAAGAAGGACACGAGATAGCAAAGCCAGATTTACTGGACACATAACAACAGATACAAAGATGAAACGATTGAGCTTATAGGCCCGTGAGACTTGCGGAACACGCAGATATCAATAGTTCGTGTGACCCCCATGGCTGGCAATTACGGCCGCTACACGCCGCGGCATCGAACAGAACAGGCTTTGGATATGGGCTTGGGGTATGTCGGTCCAGGCTGCTTCCACACGTTGCCACAGTTCATCAGGCGTAGCCGCGGGTGGTGCTTGCCGGGCCATTTGGTTGCCGATCAGCGACCAGACGTGTTCGATGGGCGACATATCGGGAGAACAGGCGGGCCACGGCAGCAGTGACACCTGGTGGGCCGCGAAGAATTGTTGCACGAAGCGTGCCACGTGCGGGCACGCATTGTCCTGTTGAAACGTGGTCGCTGCCAGGTCCTGCATGTAAGGGAGGACTACAGGCTACAAAACGTCGGAGATGTAGCGGTGGCTGTTGAGTGTACCGGCGATGCGTACCAGAGGGGTGCGGGTGTCATATCCAATTGCGCCACAAACCATAACGCTAGGCGACGGATCGGTATGGCGATGCATAATGCAGGCGTCATGCAGTCTCTCGCCACGGTGCCGCCACACGCGGATCCGACCATCGTGGTGTTGCAGGCAGAAGCGGGATTCGTCGGAGAACACAATGTCGTACCATTCCGTAGCCCAGGTGCGGCATTCAACGGCCCACTGCAGCCACACACGCCGGTGGTTTAACGTCAATGGTAATCTGAGCAATGGGCGCCGTGCGACAATCCCCGCTCCTGCAGACGACGTCGAATGGTACGTGCTGACACAGGTTGTTGCCCAACACACCCTAATTCCTGCGCTAACGTTCGTGATGTGGCGGTGCGAGCCGTCCATGCCAGCCGCACAACATGCCGGTCCTCTCGTTCGGTGGTGTGCCGCGGCTGCGACAATCACTCACGTCGGTCCGTCCGTCCCTCCTGCACCCACCGAATCTATACTCGCCTCACTGTGGCTGGATGTCGTGCCACACGGGCGCCGATGTTTCGGTACGATAAAACGCTGTCACGATAAGCCACTATTCGTCCTCTGTCGAACTCCGAAACGTGCTGGAATGACTGCCGTATTCTGCGACGAGGCATCAGGAAGCTTCCCACGCCCAGGTCCGGCAGCACAACACACCTCCACTACATACACCCCGTCTTCTGTGCACCCTAATTATAGTGCTTCTCGGTGGCGTGCCGGGCGCATATGATTTGCATATGCCCTGCAATGCTAATCGCTTGCATGTCCTCTCGTGGGCGGAGCATGCTGCGAATTTCAGGCCAATCGGATGCTTCCTTCTTGGTGTTGCATTTTGGGTGGCCGGCAGTGTAATTTTGTTGGATCCTTTGCTCTTGACATTCCAACATACAGCTGTAGAATCAAACGTGACCAAAAGTGTTACGAATTATTTAACACGCGTCCAGGAGACACAGCATTGGAACACTGACGGAACAAAATTCGTTAACAATTTGTTATCGACGATTAAATGCATCACGTGCTTTCAATTTCAGACGTCTTTGAGGGGCGAATCTCTGGGATAAAAAAGTAAAAAACGTATCTTTCCGAATATTTTGTGAAGCTGGCTGAAATTTTAATGAACACCACAAATCATTAATAGGCTCCAAATTTCGCCTGAATCGATAAATAGCTTTTTAAATTAGCCGTCAAAATTTTATTAACTGTTTCTGCGTATATATTTTTGTTTACCGATAAATTAAAAATTCCATGCCTATTTTAAAAAGTTTTGACCGGATTCCGGTGAAATTTTGAGGGACTCCTCTTATTACCAATTCATGGTGTTGACAAACATTTCAGCCCGTTTCGTTATGATTTCGCAAAAGCTCGTTTTTGCATTTTTTATGCACAGTTCTCAAAGAATAGAAACACCTGTGGATGTGCCGCGGTATTGAATGCAGTCACGTGCTTTCAGATTTGAAACAGGATAACGATGACGTAGCAAACGACGCTGACTTTATTGATTAGCTTATTAATTAATTCATAACTCACGAACGGAACAACGTAGAGATCTTAAAATAGTTACGTTGCCCTAGCAATTCCAGTATTAATAAGCTATGCGAATTTCACGATGCCACAGCTCGGCGTTCGAGAGTTTTTGCTGCATCAGACAAACAGACATTTTGTGTTTTATATATAAGATAGGGATGTAAGGTCAGGTGATGCGTAACATCACAGCCTCTCCTTGACAAATGTCAACCCCACATTCTCGTGGTGCATCCTGTTCCCACTAAAGGGGCTCTGACGACCGCCAATAGCGGTATAACTATACCATCGGGATTACAGGAAATTCTATCCCACACTCACCAACCCGCTTGTCCAGCGTGGTGAGTTATGACCAAACCCCTCCAAAATGATTCCACAACTTAAATCTTGGCCCTCAGTCTCCGGCAGCTGGAATGTACCTGGCCAAGGCAGCGGCCAGTGCGACATGAAGGCAGAGGGTGCTAAGAATCCCCGGAGGACCGGACTAGGCTGCCATCTGATGCTGACCTTGGCTACGTATAATGGACGTTCCGTATCTTCTGATTCAAGGCTTCTTGAATTGGAAGAGGAACTACAAAGGATCAAGTGGGACATCGTGGGGCTAAGTGAGGTAAGGAGAAAAGGAGAAGATCTCATCGAACTGAAAAGTGGACATCTCTTCTACTATCGTGGGACAGATACTGGCAGAACTAGTGGTGTTGGATTTATAATAAACAAGAAACTGAAGGATAAAGTTGTAGAAGTTGAAAGTTCCTCTGACAGAGCTGCACGACTTGTTATCCAACTCTCGAAAAGGTACCAGGCTCAGATTATTCAAACTTATGCACCCACCACAAGTCATCCTGAAGAAGAAATTGAAGAATTTTATGAGGAAATTTGTCATCTAAATAATAAAGGTAAGCAGCACTTGAAGATAATTATGGGAGATTTCAATGCAAAAATAGGGCAACGGCAACAGAATGAAACTTCAGTACGTAAATTCGGTCACGGCAACAGAAACCAGCGTGGAAATACTCTCGTTGAGTTTGCAGAGGAAGAAGGGTTTTTCATCTTGAATTCCTTCTTCAAGAAAAAGCCACACGGAAATGGACATGGAGACATCCAAATGGGACGACAAGTGAAATTGATTTTATTATGTGTAACAAAACATTCGTCTTAGAAGACTGCAGTGTGCTAAACAAGTTCAACACAGGTAGTGTCCATAGATTGGTGAGATGTAAGATGCACCTCAACACTAAACTTGAACGTGGCAAGCTCATAAGACAAACAAAATCTATTGACATAACCAACCTTAAAAAACACCATAATACCTTCAAGTTGGAACTGAAGAACAGATTCTCTGCTTTAGAAGGCCTAACATCGGAAGAAGTGGATATTTCTGAAGTTAACAGAAAAGTAACCAAAGCTGTTATGGAAACAGCAACAAAATTAGATGGGTCTAAGAACAAGTTGCATGTAAACAAATTATCAGGAAAAACGAAAATGTTGATGCAAAAAAGAAGAGAGATGAGGACAACTAAAGAAGATGTGACTTCCAAAGTGGAATATATAGAGCTATGCAAGACAGTACGAAAAAGTATCACTGAAGACGTAAGGAAATTCAACTGTGAGCTAGTGAGGAAAGCAATTGAAAACAACCAAAGCCTAAAGATAGCAAAGGGACATCTCAGTAAGGGAAGAAAACAGATTATGGCACTGAGAAAAGAAGATGGTTCTGTAACAAGAAATAGAGGCGAAATTTTGACAAGAGTGAAAGATTTCTACTCCAAATTATATGAAAGGGATGATACATGCACTCCAGACATCATGAAAGGTACCAGTACCAGAGTTCCTCCAGTCCTTCCAGCAGAAGTTGCACATGCAATCAAGAACATGAAGCGGGGAAAAGCTCCAGAAGAAGATGGAATTACTGTAGACATCATACAAGAAGCAAGTGGAGAAATCGAAACAGTACTCGCCCAAATTTTCACTCGATGCCTTAATGAAGGAAAGATTCCTGAGGATTGGAACACCGCTACAATGATCCTACTACATAAGAAAGGTGACATTGAGGATCTCGGAAATTACAGACCTATCAGCCTCCTATCAGTAGTTTATAAAATCTTCACTAAAGTTCTTTCACGCCGCTTGAATATAACACTGGACATGGCTCAACCGAGAGAACAAGCTGGATTCAGGAGAGGCTACAGCACAATAGATCATATCCACGTACTGAGAGAACTAATTGAAAGAGCGAGGGAATATGAACTTCCATTGTGCCTTTCTTTTATCGATTATGAAAAAGCTTTTGATTCGGTGAAACCATCAGCAGTTGCAATGGCTCTGAAAACCTGCGGTATTGAAGATGCATACATTAATATTATTAATAACATCTATGAAAATGCAAGTGCAAAGATTCGGCTGTTTGAAAATACAACACACATAAAAATTGGAAAGGGAGTGAGACACTGTCTTTCCAATTTTTATTCAATTTTCTTCCAATTTTCTTCGGAGATAGGTGACACCATATCTCCGAAGCTCTTTAATGCCACATTGGAGGGTGTTTTTCAGTCGCTGAGCTGGAAAACAAAGGGATAAAGATTAATGGAGATTATCTAACCCACCTTCGTTTTGCTGATGACGTAGTCATTTTTGCAACTACCCCATCAGAGCTGCAGAGTATGATCCAGGAACTTGCTGACAAGAGTAAAGAAGTGGGATTAAAAATGAACTTTCAGAAGACAAAGGTGATGTTCAATGCTTTTACAAGAAATGAAGATTTATCGATTGATGGAGAAAAGCTGGAGATAACAGACACGTACGTTTATCTTGGACAGCAGATATCAAGTGAGGGTCACATTGATGAAGAAATTAATCGGCGTACAAAACTTGCCTGGAGAGCTTTTGGAAGAAACAGCGTAATTTTCAAGAGCAATATGCCATTATGTCTTAAAAGAAAAGTGTTTGATCAATGCATCCTTCCAGTGCTTACGTATGGTGCAGAGACGTGGACCTTAACTAAAAGAGACATACAAAGGCTGCAGACAACTCAAAGTAGCATGGAGAGGTGCATACTTGGTGTAACCAGGAGAGATAAGAAGAGGAACTCGTGGATCCGAAAAATGACAAGAGTGGAAGACATCATGATCAGAGTTAAATCCCTGAAATGGCAATGGGCTGGACATACTGCCAGAAGGACAGATCATCGATGGACAGCCGAAATTTTAGATTGGATTCCAAGGGACAGGAAAAGACCCAGAAGAAGACCACATGGGAGATGGGTGGATGAAATTCGAAAGTATGCAGGGGTGACATGGAGGAGACTGGCACAAGACAGACCGTTGTGGAGGAAACTTGGGGAGACCTTCGTCCAGCAGTGGATTGATAATGGTTGACAATGATGATGATGATGATATAAGATAAGATAGTGGAGAAATTATGCATGGGAAAAAGACCAAAAGATCACCGTGCAAAAAGTCGTGGTTTCAAAATTTTTCAGTTCTGACTTGTAGGTACAAAAATATGGTGTTCACAGACGGGTGGATGGCAGATGTGGTAATGACATACAGGGGTTATACAGAATAATGTGAACACCACGCTGAGAGACGTGACTTGTAACGCAGCTGCGCACGACGCAATACGCAAAAGTATCTACCACTTTTTGATTGTAATAGCCTTGTTTAGAACCTCAAAGTCCTGTTTAAGGGCATTTAAAGTGTCTTGTTGCAAAATTTCTTTCAGGGTGACGACGATATGAGCGACCTAACAGACTTCAAAAGAGGGATAATTGTTGGTGGTCGGCTAATTGGTGCCTCCGTGACAGCAGTCGTCTGGGTAGTGGGAGCATCGAGAGCTATACACTGAAGAGCAATTGAATTAGAGATACCTGTCTAGTAACGTGTAGCACCACCTTTCGCCCTGATGACGGCGGCGATTCGTCGCGGCATGGACTCCACAAGACACCGGAAGCGTTGGGAAGCCATACGGATCCACGACCCCTGAACAAGCTCCCACAGTTCACGAAGATTTGATGGAGGGAGCTCAGAGCCTCGAACATCTCTCTCGATGGCATCCTAGATGTGCTCGATGGGACTGAAGTCAGGTGACCTAGCTGTCCAAGGAAACGAGGTCACGTCGGTGGAGTGTTCATCCAACCATTCGGATACAATTCGGGAGCAATGGCACGGTCCGTTGTCTTGTTGGAGGATGAGGTCCCCAGTGGGATGTTAAAGATGCACAAACGGGAGCAAATGGTCGTCCAGGATATCCCGGTAACGTTGACCTGTGAGGGACGATGTCACACGTACCAGGGGTCTCATTTCAGTCCACGTAAACTGTCCCCAGACGTGAATTCCACTCCAACCATCTTGAAGAGTACCCTGCTGGCAAGAAGGATCCATCGCTTCATGTGGTTTGCGCCGTACTCGTATCCTGCCATCCGCATGTACCAACGTGAATCTCGACTCATCAGTCCAGGTAAAATTTTCCCACATACCTAGGGTCCAGTGGCGATGTTCCCGCGCCCATGCTAATCTTTGCACCCTGTGATGTGCGGTCAGCAGCGGTACCCTCGTGGGACGATGGCTTCTGTACACCATAGCGAGGAGATGGTTCTGGATGGTGTGGCTGCTTACACGTTTTTGTGCACCAGCGTTAAATTACCGAGTAATTTCTTGCACTGTGGCCCGTCTATCCGCTGCTACAATGCGAGATAGCCGACGATGACCACCGCTGATCCACACGCTGTTGTCCACGGCAGTTGGCCCTTGCAGGGATGGTTTTACCGGATTCGATGTACTCAAGGTGCAATCGTGACACAGTGGTTCGTGAAAATCCCAGTGCCTGCACGACTTCCGAGATGAAGTGACCCATTCGTCGGGCCCCGACAATTTGCCTGCGATCAAATGCGCTTAGATCCTTCGTCTTACCCATACTGCGTCCGACTCTTACTGATTCTCGTCGCATCACTCCTTATATTATCGGATCGCTGCATACGTCATGTCGTTTCCGTTTACAGGGCGGCCCACAGCGCCACATTTGCATAACGCCAACTGTCTCTAATTCAATTGCTCTTCAATGTATACTGTGTCTATAGCGTCATGACAGCATACCGTTTTCGTGGCAAAACCTTGTCTGCGAAACACAAAACGGCCGGAAAACGGCCATGACTGATACAGACAGGAGAGCATTAAAGAAGATTGTTGACCGTAATAAGAAGACCACGGCGCTGAAAATTAGTGCGGAGTCCCATCTGCATATCCAGACTCCATTATGAACGAAAACAGTGCGCAGGGAACTGTATAAACAAGATAACCATGACAGAGTTGCTATTGTAAAACCTCTGGTGACCCGGGTGAAAGCACAACGGCGACGGCAGTAGTGCCAGGAGCATACCGGTCCCGGACGATTCGTCCAACGACGATTGGTGCAATGCCGATTCGTTCAAAGCGACGATTGGTACAATGCCGATTGGTCCAATGTCCGATTCGTCCAATGGTACGATTGGTCCAATGCCGATTCGTCTAATGGTACGATCGGTCCAATGCTGATTCGTCTAATGGTACGATTGGTCCAACTCCGATTCGTCCAATGGTATCATCTTACCAACGGTAAACTTTTTTATTTTCCAGAAAGGAATAATAATTTAAATTATTCTCCTCTTTATGTCCATTAGAAAGATAATTTCCGTATATTTGGTAATTGTAAACATTTTACATAAACCTGGTAAAAGGCACTCAATGGAGCATTTCTCAGCTGTTTGCAAAGCACCTATGCCGCGGGCCTCTTTAGAAGATTTTATGTTTCAACCTAGATATTTGGTATTTGTAAACATTTTATAAAACTTTATAAAAGGCATTCATCGTATCATTTCTGAGGTCTTTGCAAGGCACCTAGGCCGCAGACCTATGAATTAATATTTCGCGCTTAAGTGAAAGCGCAATATTATTAACTTGATTTAATATGTAAACGTTATGAATATGACATCGGTAGAATATAAACTGTTAAAAATGCCTATGAATTAATATTTCGTGTTTAAGTAAAAGCGCAATATTATTAACTTGATTTAGTATGTAAACGTTATGAATATGACATCGCTGGAATAAAAACTGTTGAAAAGGCCTCTGTCCAAACCCCGACCAGTTGTTTCCATTGGCCAGTTGGCGGAAAACCCCATTGCATTCTACAAACAGAAACGGGACACTAGTATTATATATTATATCATGCAAAAGAGAAACATTGAAGTTGATAGAACGGCTCGTACATCAGTAACTTCATACGGCAGCAAGGACAGTATAACAAGAAAAGGCGATTCAAAAAAAAAAAAAAAAAAAAAAAATATGTAACCACAATATTACGCATTAAATGTAACATTATTTTACATTCTTTGGACTACCGGTACTTTCGTATAACATCGCAGATAGAATCAGAACACAGATGAGACTTTCATAGCACGAGTAGCACTTCGGACAAATAGGACGGAATTGGACCAATCGTCCATTGGACGAATCGGCATTGGACCAATCGTACCATTGGACGAATCGGCATTGGACCGATCGGCGTTGGACCAATCGGCATTGGACCAATCGGCATTGGACCAATCGGCATTGGACCAATCGTCGTTGGAGGAATCGTACCTGACCCGGAGCATACAACGTGGACTTCCGATGCATGGAAGAGTGTAATGTGGTCGGATGAATCTACATTCACACTCTTCCCCACCGCAGGACGTGTTTACGTGTGGAGAACATCGTCAGAAACATACAACCCAGACTGTCTGCTCCCAACGGCACAGCATGGTGGTGGTTCTTTCGTGGTCTGGGTGGTCATATCGTGATTTTCAGCAGGTCCCCTGATCACCTTGAAAGGACGGATGACTGGCAGGGAGTGTGAAACCATTTTAGCCAACCAAGTCCATCCAATGGCTCAGGCATTATTTCCTGCAGGAGATGCCATCTATCAAGATGGTAAAGCCCCAATTTCGGAATGTCCAGTCATGGTTTGAGGAACATGACCGTGAACTTTCAGAACTTCCTTGGGCTCCCCAATCACCAGACTCAAACATCATCGAGCCACTGTGATGTATGTTGGGCTGATGATAACCTAGTGGGCGACGTTCGTGACTGCCACGGAAAGGACCTCAGGTTCGATCCCAGGCAGGGCACGTTAATCTCGGATGGGCACGTCAAGCCGTTGGACCCCGGGTACTGGGCCCCCGGAAATAAAAAAGGGCGTCTTCCTCCCCCTTTCTACTTCGCTTCCGTGTCACTTACCTATCGGGCACTCTAGCCCAAATCTCCTAGCTTCCTATTTCTAAGGGTTGTTTAAAACCTGGGGTCAGACACTCCCATCCTAAAATCCTCTACATATGATCAATTGATCATTTGTGATGTATGTTGGATAACAGAATAAGGTCCTAATATCTCCATCTTGCATCTCTTAAGGACTAGGAGCAGTTTCTGTATGAGGAATGGTGTAATATCCCATTAACCACTATTCAGAATTTGTATGCGTCCATTGCAAGGAGAATTCAGGTGGTTTTGAATGCCAAAGGTGGTCCCACACCCTATTAGGTACACAAAACCTTCTTTTCCTAGGTGTTCACATTATTCTGTCCAACCCCTGTATATAGGCCGTTTCTTTTTTTCCCCAAAAGACGTACCAGAAAAAAGGAAAATTGTTATTCCATCGATTCACACAGAAAGAACAGAGCATAAGGAATGGGAAGACATGCATTTCATTAGGAATGTTCATCGAAAACTCTCTTTGCCCTGCATAAAAAAAATAATAATAATCCTATACTGAACTACTGAGTATTCTTTTAATTTCGTATTAATCACTGCAAGTTTATTCCATGATTTCTTCTGAATGGAAACGTTTTGCATTCATTTAATTTAATACCACCCAGAAAAAACAGTCTTGCTGGGCCAGCACTCAATTCAGCGCTGGCAGCCAACAGTGACAGAAGCGGCTTAGCACTGTGGTGTAGGGGCCCAAAAAAGTCAATAAAGTGTCCCGGAGGCAATACATGGTGCAGCAGAGGGCCTACAGCTGGCACCCCCATCAGTTGTCATGTGCCACAACAGGGCCATCAGTTATCCATGCAGTGGCTGCCACAAGCTGCCCTTAACAGTGCCGCTAACACGTGCCATAAATGTTGGCTAGCCTAATGTGACCCGCCAGTTTCCCAGTTGTGGCAATCGGCAGCCACGTGATCATATGACATAAATGAAGCTTGCCGAATTTGGTCTGACAATTGCCCGGTAGTGGCAAAAGGGACGACATTACAACTCCTCGACGTTTTAGCGCCATTTTTTCCTTCACGTGTTCGAGTGTGTCGGCCATGTTGAAAGGCGTTACGACCCGGTTGGCGCTATTTTTCACCACAGGAAATTTTACTGCGTGACGTCACGGATCGTGACCAGAAATTTCTTCAACCGCTCTGAAAAAACGCTGGATGGATCAGTGTAGTATCAAACCCGTGTCAGTTTGGTTGCAAAGCAGGTGCTTTAACTACAAGACAAGTTTTCAATTGCGGCAGCTCCCCCCCTTCCCGGTGGCGCAATGGTCTAATCATACCCTTTTCGGGACCATTCGCCCGAGAAGGGTCCAGATTCGAATCCCTGTGAGCTATGGATGTTCTGTTTGTCTTACGGTACTGGTTCTCTCCTTACAAGGTACCAGTGACCCTAAATTAGAAACGGGTGACTGCTTATAGCCCATTGAGTTGCTCACGGTGGTCGTTAAACATCCACAAAAAAAAAAAAAAAAAAAAAATTATAGTATTCGCTTGAAGGTGAACCTCTTTCTTGCGATATGTGAAACCAGGGGTTCAGTTTTTGATTTAACAATATTGCGAGTTATTTTCTATAAATGTCCGTTTCATATAATTCAAAAATTTATTTTTTCAACGTAACGATTCTTTTTTTATTTACATTCAGAAAACTTCCTCATTTTCAGCGGGTGTACCAACTTAAAAACGTTTTCCATAGTCTTGTGCTGTCCTTGTGGTCTTGAAAAACGATTATATATTTACGTGTTCATAAATCTCTTAACTTTTTTAAAATCACAATCTGCTTTTTCTTCCACAGTCCGAAACTACATCTGTTCTAAATAGGAAAGACCTTTTCTCTTATTTCTGGTTATTTTTTGGCAGTGAATTGATCCAATCTTTTGTATTCACCCCATAGATGAGTTATTTATATTCACATAGCGTTGCTTAGTTGTTGTTCTTTTTCAAATACTTAATCATTTTATAATGAATTCATGCCTTTTTTTTTCAGAAATACCAATTTTATATAATTCATATTTTTTCCCATCATACCGTTTTTTAGCACGTCTTTTGTAAAAAAAGATCGGGCTTCTATTATCGGTTTGTCCGTCCGTCCGTCTGTACCCACGATATCTCTGCAACTATTAGTCCGATTTGAAAATTTCTTCTTGCATTCGGAAGCTTGAAATATGCAAATGATGATCCTTGATTTCGTTTTTTTTTACGATGCACAATTTCGCCGCTAGAGGGCGTAAATGCAGATGATGTCGAATTCAAAAATACGTTTTATTCTACATATTTGCTTCTAAACATCCGATTGAAAAAAAAATTTTATCTTTCGATTCCATTTGTGTCGAAGAGTATTTTAGATATAGTTACTTTTTCAAATAACGCATAGATTTTCCGCCAGGGGGCGTAAAACTAAATTACATTTTTCCCGATAACTCTTTTTCTAAAACTCCGATTTGAAAAAAATTTTCTTCAGCGGATACATCTTCTGATGGAAAATCTTTTGCATATAATTTCAAATTTTCGGTAAAGAATACTTTGGCCACCAGGGGGCGTAAGTGTTAATTTTTGCTTCTGATGTAATCGGAGCTTCTAAAATATCGATTGAAAAAAAATCTTTCGTGGACTAATGCCACTCACATCGATAAACCTTTTCGAAATATTTTCTTCTTAAAATATTGCACAGTTTCTCCGCCAGGGAACGTAGATGCACATCTTATTTTTTGTCAATATCTCTACTTGTAGGAGTCCGATTTGAAAAATTCCTTCTTTGTTGGATGGTGTTTCTATGTGACATGTGGTTCATATAACTTCAAAATTTTCAAGTAATTCATAGACTTTCCGCTATGGGGCGTAAATGTAAATTGTGTTTCCCCCTATATCGCTGCTTCTAAATCTACGATTTGAAAAATTCTTTCTGCACCGCATACAGCTCCTCGTGGGTAATCGTTTGCACATAATTTCTAATTTTTGTAAGAAATGGTTTGGCCACCATGTGGCGTAAGTCTTAATTTTCGCTTCTGTTGTATTTGCAGCAAAATATGAGCTTCTAAAATCTCGATTGAAAAAAAAGTTGTTTGTTGAACGATACTACTCATGTCGACAAACCTTTTAGGAAAGTTTTCTTCTTGAAAAAATGCATGGTTTCTACGCCAGGGGGCGTAGATATATATCTTATTTTTGTCAATATCTCTACTTCTAAGCGTACGATTTGAAAAATTCCTTCTTTGTTGGATAGTGTTTCCGATGAAAAATGTTTTTCCTATAACTTCAAAACTTTCAAGTATACCATAGACTTTCCGCTAGGGGGCACAAAGGTAAATTGCATTTTCGGCGTTGTTTCTGCTCCTAAAGCTCTGATTTGAAAAATTCTTTCTGTATCGCATACAAGACCTGATGGAAAATATTTTTCACATAATTTCTAATGTTTGGTAAAGAATGGTTTAGCCACCAGGGGTCATATGTGTTAATTTCTGCTTCTGAAGTATTTGTCGCAAAATCTGGGCTCCTGAAAACTCGACTAATTTTTTTTTCTTGGACCGATACCGCTTATATGGATAAACCCTTTGAGAACACTTTCTTCCAAAAATAATGCATGGTTTTCCCCACCAAGGGACGTAAAGTCACATCATATTTTTGTCGATAACTCTGTTTCTAAGAGTTCGTAAGCTCACGATTCCGTTTACAGCAATATCTGAGGGATTACAGACCCGATTGAAAAACTTCTTTCTTCCGTCAGATACTATTGTTTTCCATACCGGTTCCATTGACTTTAAATAGCTTTGATGAATTTAATTTGCGTCAGAACGGATTCAAAAGACGTGCTTATTACACCCGAAAATTCGGTGTCATCTTTCTTGTTTTTTTAATGTCTTTGGCGGGGACTTCCGTTTGAAGCGGTTTAGTGTATATTAACGAAGGATTATTCGATACATTTACTAAGTTTACTGAAATTATTATTATTATTATTATAATTATTATTATTATTATTATTATTATTATTTTGATTGAGGGTGTAACGACCACCATGAGCAACTCAATGGGTAATAAAAGCAGTCGCCGGTCCCTAATTTAGGGCCACTGATCCTGGAAAGGAAGAGAGTCAGTGCCGTAAGACAAACACAACATCCATGCCTCACCCGCATTCGAACCCGGACCCATCTCGGACGAATGATTATATGCCATAGCTTAGACCACTGCGCCACTGGGGCGGCATTTAGAAATTATTTCTTGTTGTTCGTGGAAATGGAATGTATATGCTTCATGGCTGTTTGTATTCTCGATTCTTCGTATATTAGTGAAGGATTTTGCTGTGAAATGAGTTTCTATACATATATAAGAGTGTAATTGATTATTTTTTTACATAATTTTCCTCCGACGTTATTCTTCCCCAACGCGACATTTCGTAAAGCATATTAATTCGTCTTTCTATAGTTTTTTTTTTTTTCTTGACATCCACTACAAATTACACGATGGCGATGGCACAGACGTCAACTAGGTAGCACTAGATTCTGTGCACGTGTTGTTTCTGATCACGCGCAGTCCCGCTGTTTGCCCCTGTTGTTGATATTGCTTCGGTTGCCAGCTTGGGGCCACTCGTTGCCCTAGCTTGGAGGCCCGTAATTCACAGCGATGTGGCAGAGCTATCAACGGTATACTAGAGGCTGCCACCAACGGATCGCTGCCGTATCGGGAGCGGCAGATTTCAGCTGGCAGGGACCCATCACGGCCAGCTGCATCTCAGGGGGCTAGAAGCAATAGCTTTTTTTTTTAATTGGAGGTTTAACGACAACCGAGAGCAGCTCAGTGGGCTACAGGCAGTCGCTTTTTTTTTTTTTTTTTTTTTTAATTGGAGGTTTAACGACCACCGAGAGGATCTCAGTGGGCTATAAGCAGTCGCTTTTTTTTTGTAATCGGAGGTTTAACGACCACAGATAGCATCTCAGTGGGCTTTAAGCAGCAGCTTTTTTTTTAATTGGAGGTTAAACGACCACCGAGAGCATCTCAGTGGCCTATAAGCAGTCGCTTTTTTTTAATTGGAGGTTTAACGACCACCGAGAGCATCTCAGTGGGCTATAAGCAGTCGCTTTGTTTTTTTTAATTGGAGGTTGAACGACCACTGAGAGCATCTCAGTGGGCTATAAGCAGTCGCTTTGTTTCCTTAATTGGAGGTTTAACGACCACCGAGAGCATCTCAGTGGGCTATAGGCAGTCGCTTTGTTTTTTTGTTTTTTTTAATTGGAGGTTGAACGACCACCGAGAGCATCTCAGTGGGCTATAAGCAGTCGCTTTGTTTTTGTTTTTTTTTTAATTTGTGGTTTAACGACCACCGAGAGTATCTCAGTGGGCTAAAAGCAGTCGCTTTGTTTTTTTTAATTGGAGGTTTAACGACCACCGAGAGTTTCTCAGTGGGCTATAAGCAGTCGTTTTTTTTAATTGGAGATTTAACGACCACCGAGAGCATCTCAGTGGGCTATAAGCAGTGACTTTGTTTTTTTGTTTTTTTTAATTGGAGGTTTAACGACGACCGAGAGGATCTCAGTGGGCTATAAGCAGTCGCTTTGTTTGCTTATTTTTTGCTTTTTTTTAATTGGAGGTTTAACGACCACCGAGAATTTCTGAGTAGGCTATATGCAGTCGCTTTTTTTTTTTTTTGTTATCGGAGGTTTAACGACCACAGATAGCATCTCAGTGGGCTATAAACAGTAGCATTTTTTTTAATTGGAGGTTTAACGACAACCGAGAGCATCTCAGTGGGCTATAAACAGTCGCTTTTTTTTAATTGGAGGTTTAACAACCACCGAGAGCATCTCAGTGGGCTATAAGCAGTCGCTTTGTTTTTTTTAATTGGAGGTTTAACGACCACCGAGAGTTTCTCAGTGGGCTATAAGCGGTCGCTTTGTTTTTTTTTAATTGGAGGTTGAACGACCACTGAGAGCATCTCAGTGGGCTATAAGCAGTCGCTTTGTTTCCTTGTTTTTTTAATTGGAGGTTAACGACCACCGAGAGCATCTCAGTGGGCTATAAGCAGTCGCTTTGTTTTTTTGTTTTTTTAATTGGAGGTTGAACGACCACCGAGAGCATCTCAGTGGGCTATAAGCAGTCGCTTTGTTTTTTGTTTTTTTTTAATTTGTGGTTTAACGACCACCGAGAGTATCTCATTGGGCTATAAGCAGTCGCTTTGTTTTTTTTAATTGGAGGTTTAACGACCACCGAGAGTTTCTCAGTGGGTTATAAGCAGTCACTTTGGTTTTTTTGTTTTTTTTAATTGGAGGTTGAACGACCACCGAGGGCATCTCAGTGGGTTATAAGTAGTCGCTTTGTTTTTTTAAATTGGAGGTTTAACGACCACCGAGAGTTTCTCAGTGGGCTATAAGCAGTCGCTTTGTTTTTTTTGTTTTTTCTTATTGGAGGTTTAACGACCACCGAGAGCATCTCAGTGGGCTATAAGCAGTTGCTTTGTTTTTTTGATTTTTTTAATTGGAGGTTGAACGACCAACGAGAGCATCTCAGTGGGTTATAAGCAGTCGCTTTGTTTTTTTAAATTGGAGGTTTAACGACCACCGAGAGTTTCTCAGTGGGCTATAAGCAGTCGCTTTGTTTTTTTGTTTTTTTTAATTGGAGGTTTAACGACCACCGAGAGCATCTCAGTGGGCTATAAGCAGTCGCTTTGTTTTTTTGTTTTTTTTAATTGGAGGTTTAACGATCACCGAGAATTTCTGAGTGGGCTATAAGCAGTCGCTTTTTTTTTTTTTGTTATCGGAGGTTTAACGACCACAGATAGCATCTCAGTGGGCTATAAGCAGTAGCATTTTTTTTAATTGGAGGTTTAACGACAACCGAGAGAATCTCAGTGGGCTATAAACAGTCGCTTTTTTTTAATTGGAGGTTTAACGACCACCGAGAGCATCTCAGTGGGCTATAAGCAGTCGCTTTGTTTTTTTTAATTGGAGGTTTAACGACCACCGAGAGTTTCTCAGTGGGTTATAAGCAGTCGCTTTGTTTTTTTGTTTTTTTTAATTGGAGGTTGAACGACCACCGAGGGCATCTCAGTGGGTTATAAGTAGTCGCTTTGTTTTTTAAATTGGAGGTTTAACGACCACCGAGAGTTTCTCAGTGGGCTATAAGCAGTCGCTTTGTTTTTTTTGTTTTTTTTTATTGGAGGTTTAACGACCACCGAGAGCATCTCAGTGGGCTATAAGCAGTCGCTTTGTTTTTTTGTTTTTTTTAATTGGAGGTTGCACGACCACCGAGAGCATCTCAGTGGGCTATAAGCAGTCGCTTTGTTTTTTTGTTTTTTTTAATTGGAGATTGAACGACCAACGAGAGCATCTCAGTGGGTTATAAGCAGTAGCTTTGTTTTTTTAAATTGGAGGTTTAACGAACACCGAGAGTTTCTCAGTGGGCTATAAGCAGTCGATTTGTTTTTTTGTTTTTTTTTAATTGGAGGTTTAACGACCACCGAGAGCATCTCAGTGGGCTATAAGCAGTCGCTTTGTTTTTTTGTTTTTTTTAATTGGAGGTTTAACGACCACCAAGAGCTGCTCAGTGGGCTATAAGCAGTCGCTTTGTTTTTTTTTTGTTTTTTTTTAATTGGAGATTTAACGACCACCGAGAGCATCTCAGTGGGCTATAAGCAGTCGCTTTGGTTTTTTGTTTTTTTTAATTGGAGGTTTAACGACCACCGAGAGCATCTCAGTGGGCTATAAGCAGTCGCTTTGTTTTTTTGTTGTTTTTAATTGGAGGTTTAACGACTACCGAGAGTTTCTTAGTGGGATATAAGCAGTCGCTTTGTTTTTTTTTTTAGTTGGAGGTTCAACGACCACCGAGAGCATTTCAGTGGGCTATAAAGCAGTCGCTTTGTTCTTTGTTTTTTTTAATTCGAGGTTTAACGACCACGGAGAGCATCTCAGTGGGCTATAAGTAGTCGCTTTGTTTTTTTGTTTTTTTTTTTTGATTGGAGGTTTAACGACCACAAAGAGTTTCTCAGCTGGCTATAAGCAGTCGCTTTGTTTTTTTTGTTTTTTTTTAATTGGAGGTTTAACGACCACCGAGAGTTTCTCAGTGTGCTATAAGCAGTCGCCCGTCCCTAACTTAGGCCACTGATTCTAAGGAAGGGAGAGAGCCAGTGCCGTAATATGAACATCCATGCCTCACCGGGATTCGAACCCGTACCCCTTTCGGACGAATGATCAGAAGCCATCGTTTAGACTACTGCGCCACCGGAGCAGCAAACGTGGGATCTTTTTTTGATGTACTGCGGAGATGAAGCTCGTGTCAAAATGACAAAACTGCAGCGACGCATTCCGTCGGTGTAGCTTAGTCGGTTAGAGCAACTGACTCCGGAGCGAGGAGATGCGGTTCCGATCCCTGTCACCGACAATTTTTTAGTTTTCACAAGTGCTACTAATTTCATTTATTTGAATTTGGCTTTTAAGTTACTGCTGACCTTGAGTGAGAGAAATGTGCCCCAACATCATCATACTGTTTCTTTCACAATATTGTTATATTTAGGGACATAACGACGATGAATTTCGGTATTTTTGATAGATTTCGCTATGTTTTAAAACTTTTGCTCAGTGCAGTTTTGTAAGAAAAGAGGCAAAGACAAATCAATGGGAAAAAATGCAGGTGTCGGGTCTTCCTCTTGTTCTCAATAACTTTGCAGAAATAAACGTACAATCCAGAAAGAGGGCAAAATTCATGGCTATTTACTGCGAGAGTGATATCACACACAAACTTACATTTGCTGCCTGCAGAGCAGTTGTTTAGAAAAGAAATTCGGGGACGTGTTACAGCGGCATAAGAGCCGTGGGGTGGGCAAATCGCACTTGTTTTACCATAAGAATATCGGCTCTTATCCCGAAAATTACGGTATTTAATTTCTCCACACGGAATACTCCAAGCAAAAACTTCTCGTGACATTTTCTTAAAGATACAAGATAGATATGTATACGTAAGTCGTTCAAAAAAGTAACGAGGCTGACGTCATAGCGTCTAAACAAACCCACGCAGAAAAAATGCAGCTTCCTGTGTAGGAACACCTGTAAGGTGAGTCACGAGACGACGCATCGTTACAGCCCTCTGCTAGTTCACTCTTGTAGTAGACGGCGTAGAGTTCCGATGTGTTTCTGTAACCCAGAATGGATTTAAAACTGGAGCAAAGAGCAGCTATAAAATTTTGCGTGCGTTTGAATAAAAACGCCACAGAAACGCACGAAATGATTAAAACATCCTATAAGGAAGATGATTTGTCCCGTGCAAGAGTTTTTGAGTGGCACAAGAAATTTGTGAATGGTAAAGAGTGTGTGGAAGACGCACCACACTCCGGTAGGACATCGACTACGGAGGTTAATCTCAATACCATCAAAGCACTCCTGCGAGAAGAGTGGAATGATCATTGAGATGGCAGCTAATATGATGCAGATGACCGGTGGTTCCGTTGATGACACTGTGAGCAACCGGTTGGGGTGCCGAAAAGTTGTTGCAAAGTGGATTCCCCCACTTGCTTAAACACAAGGCAAATCGTGTTATCACTTGTCACCGATACGACGTGAGCCACACGTTTTGGTTTGAGTCGTCACACGTCATGAAACATTTTTTCAACATTTCGATACAGAAACAAAACAACAGAGCACCCAATGGAAACACCCTCAGTCCCCGATCCAAGAAAGCAGAGGTTCAAGCAAGTCCAGGGACGGTCACGCACCTGGTTTTCTTCGACAAAAAAGGGAATTATGTATGACCGTATTGTTTCCACTAGGGTCACACATAGTTCACAACTGTTACCGGTGCCTATTATTCTGAAGTTCTCAAAGGTCGTCTAAAGAAAAAATTTCCTCGAAATGTCCAGAATATGCACAAACTGGTTGGATTTTGCTTCATGATAATGACCCTCTACATCGTGTTTTTCTTATCCAAGATCTAGGCATCGAAATGATGGCGCACCCTCCGTATTCACCGGACCTGGCGCCGTGTGACTTCCACCTATTCCTTGAAGTGAAGGAACAATTTCCGGGGTGTCGGTTTGCTTCAAATACTGAACTGAACAGTGCTGAATTTATTGGCGTAATATAAAAATCACTTTTCCAAAGTTTCGCACGTCAACCAGATGGCTGTTTTTAAGGAAGGTAGACAGAAACTGCAACCTGAATAATATAACGTTTTAACAATTTGAACGCGGTGACTTGACTAGTATTTCTCTTTAGCATAGTATATAAAGACGAGGGAGACCTTATGCCAACACCGTAGTTCATCTTCTAGAGGGCGTTTTTGAGTTGTAAGACACATTTGGTATGTAGGATAGCCAAGTTGTGGCTTAGGAAGATTGGAACGTCTAACTTCGGCTGTTTGGATAAAGTTATGTATCTGATTCTATGAGTATCCTGCATCATTGGCCAATTCGATGACGCTTTCAATTTCATGTTTTCTAGAATGGGCATCGGAGGAGACAGTGAAGGCCCTTCTAAGTAGAGAACGGAAGATAGCTGTTTTGTAATCTGTAGGAGAGAACGAGCTGCGGAGGATCACGTTGGGGACGGATGTAGGTTTATAGTAGACTTGTGTACAGAGGAGGTTGCCGGGAGATTTGCTCAGTAAAACACCCAGATAAGGAAAGACAGTGTTGAGTTCAAGCTCCATGATATAATTGATCGTAGGATGTATATCATTGATTTTATCGAGGAAAATTGGGAGATATTCCAAATCTACTATAAATCCACATCCGTCCCCAACGTGATGCACCGCAGCTCGTTCTGTCCTGCAGAATTCAAAACAGCTATCTTCCGTTCTCGAATTAGAAGAGCCTTCGCCGTCTCCTCCGATGCCCATTCTAGAAAACATGAAATTGAAAGCGTCATGCAATCGGCCAATGATGCAGGATACTCATTGAAACAGATACATAACTTTATCCAGAAAGCCGAAGTCAAACGTTCTAATCTTCACATGCCACAACTTCGCTATCTGGGCTCTACATACCAAATGTGTCTTACAAACTCAAAAACCCCCTTAAGAAGATGAACTACAATGTTGGTATGAAGTCTGACTCATCTTTATATAATATGCTAAAGAGAAATACTACGAGTGCCAAAGGTTCTGCACGCATTAATCTAAAACGGAAGCGCATGAATCAATCAGGAAAATGATTGCGACATGCCGAGGTCAGACTCTCAGCAACGCAGTGGGGTCAGAACGACGCGCTATCATTTGCTGTGTGGACGTGCGAGGGTTTGGAAACGGAAGCGCTCACCTCCTCGGGTCGAGTCATAGCGTTAGACCAGTGCTCTTACATGAAAATAGAAACTCTAAGGGGGAAACTCCGCCGCAGATCCACACTGCCTTGTAAGAAATTTGTGGGGAAGGAACTCTTGATCGAAGAACAATTTCTCGCTGGGAATCGCGCTTTCGGGAGAGCCAAAGCAACATCGGAGATGATCACTGCTCAGGCCAACCTCAAAGGGCGACAGACAAAACATCTGTCACCATTGTCGCAACGTTTCTCGAAGAGAGTAGCCGTTTGACAGTCGTTCATCAGGCAAATTTATCCACCATGTCTGTTCACCGGATTTTGTCCGACTCACTGGAAAAACGAAAAACCACCGAGCGCTGGGTGCCCCATCAACTCACCCCCGAGCAGAAGGCAGCCAGAATGAGCATCGCACAAGATCACTTCCACAGGTTCGAAAGGGAGAGCGACACCTTCCTGGACAGAATTGTCGCAATTGATGAGACTTGGACCCGCGATTTTGAGCCGGAACAGAAGTCACAATCAGCGGAATAGAGGCATTCAAGTTCCCCACGCCCTTCAAAAGGACGTCAGCAACAATCCCAAGTGAAGCAAATGATGATTTTTGCGCACAATGCCCAGGGTGTTGTGGTCTCTGATCGAGTGCCGGTAGGGGGAAATGTCAACGTACACTATTATCGTGACTTTCTGAGGACAAAGTTGAGACCAAAAATTCGTCAAATTCGCCCCAACTTGTTGGAAGTGGGAACGTTCTTGCTGTATGACAACGCATCGTGTCATGGTACAGCGTCGGTACGGGGATTTTCGTCGAAATATGGCTGGGAAACTGTATCCCACCCACCATACAGCCCTGATCTCAGTCCACCCGAATTTGAGCTTTTCCCAAAGTTAAAAAATCAGCTTCACGTCAATCGCTACGAATCGCTGTGCGAAATGTCATTGGACATGACCCAAGTAATACGACAGCTGAACAAAGATGGTGTACTACGCAGCATCCAGGACCTACCTAACCGCTGGCAAGCTGTCATTAGCAGTGGAAAGGAGTACATTGAACGGCAATAAGGTTATACTTCTCCGTTACTTCACACTTTTCTCAAAGATGGACAGTGTGCAGAACTTTTGTTAGGACCCTCGTATTCAAGTCACCGCTTTCAAATTGTTAAAGCGTTCTATTATTCAGGTTGCAGTTTCTGTCTACCTTCCTGAGCCGCGAATGGCTGAGTGGTTAGCGGTTCAGACTATCAATGAAAGTTTCTCAGGTTCGATCCTGGGCTGATCTTGCGGAGGTGGTGTGAGTTGCTAACAATCACTGAATATTCGCCGTGCATCGGACGAGCACGTTAAGTGATGGCCCGCAGGTTGGACTCACTAGTTAAATGGGTATCCTTTCCTATGCCCCCCCCCCGGAATTCTCTCACCCTCTATGTGCAACATCGTACTTGTACGGTGGCGCCATCTACTGTACCCTAATCTCACTACAAACTGTTCTGCCAAAGTCGCTAGACCTGCTCTCGTTCCTTCCGTTTCTGTGTCCTGCTCAAAAGGCGAACTCGCTGTAGGTGGCTGGGACCTAAAACCTACTCACTGTGGACGGAAGTCCTACAAGAAAATGACTCATACCTACTAGAGTCTACCTTCCTTGAAAAAGGCATCTGGTTGATGTGCGAAAGCTTGGAAAAGTGATTTTTATATTACACAAATAAATTCGGATTTCTAGTATAGGTTATAGGTATACTATTTTCTACGTAGTTGGTGTAGGGTTCCTCTTTAATAATTGGTTTGAACAATGCTGAACCACATGTCGAGGGAGGGCTTCGAACGCACCT
Organism: Macrothele yani; assembly: GCA_039090855.1. Lineage (NCBI taxonomy): Eukaryota > Metazoa > Arthropoda > Arachnida > Araneae > Macrothelidae > Macrothele > Macrothele yani. The sequence continues at coordinate 112,809,934 of CM076997.1, read as the reverse complement.
TTCGTAAGTGGATAGAAAGGTGGGACCGGTGCGTTCAGGTAGAGGGAGAATAATTCAAAAGCCTGTAAGTGTATACTTCAAAAGCATGTATGTTTACTGCACTGTACTTATGTCCCATGTAAGAACAGTCTCGTTACGTTTGAACGCAGGGCCGGATTAAGGCCTTAGTGGGCCCTTAGGCTAAGATATTTGAACGGGCCCCAAGGGTAAGACATCAAAATGGGTCCTGAAAGAATTATAACGGAAAACCACCATGAAGTCAGTTAAAACACGAAACTCTAGCAATATGATTGTTATGTATTAATACGTAGTGCATTCTTATGTGGTGCATTAATGGTCGAAGTCCCCTGTGGTTTCACGTTGCGTAACAAAAAAATTGCACTAAGAAAAGTATATAATGCTAAATCATTAAAAAATCAAAGACAACATCTGGGAATCTTAAGCTTTTAACTCATGTCCTTATGAAAACAATGAAAAATACACGTAGTGCATTCTACAAACTAATAGATTATCTGCAGAGTTTCCATAATAAGCTACTATATTTTTTATTGTTCTCATCAGGACAAAAGTTAAAAGCTTAAGGTTCCCATTTGATTTTCTAGTGATTTAGCATGGTATACTTTTCTTAGTGCATTTTTCTGTTTGTTACGCCATCTGAAACCACAGGGAACTTCCACTATTAATCCAAGTGCAAACTGGGGGCTGCGGGTGGATGGTAGTGAAAAAGTTGAAACTCTCTCGACGACCCCACCGTACAGGGCGGCATGAAACTTTTTTTTTTTTCTTTTTTTTATTGGACGCTTAACGACCACCGTGAGCAACTGAGCAACTCAGTGGGCTATAAGCAATCGCCCGTCGCTAATTTAGGGCCACTGGTTCCGGGGAAGGGAGAGAGCCAGTGCCGTAAATCAAGCACAACCTCGGGATTCGAACCCGAACCCGTCTCGTACGAATGGCAGAAACCATCGCTTAGACCACTGAGCTACCAGGACAGATGAAACCTTTACCCTTAATGAGTAACTGTTTTGAAATCTGTTCGTCTTGCAGCCTCTGTTTTTGACCAAGTGGAAATCATATGAGACAAAAGTAAAACCATTTTATGAATCTTTCTCTACCTATCTGTCTACTATTTGCCCAGGCATGCCTCCTGGGCCCTTGATCATGGTGGGCCCAAAGGCTACAGCCCCTATAGACCCCCACCCTTAATCCGGCCCTGTTTGAACAACCTTTGCATAACGCCTTTGTGGATTCCAAATAGGTTTCTTAAAAACTGCAACTATTAGCCCGAAAACTGCGGTACTTTACAATTTTTTTTAAAATTCGATATCAATGGTTTCTTCCTGAAAATTTTCCAACCCGAGAAATTTGTCAGTCCAGTCGAAAGCATACGCAGCTCACATACAAATCGCGTTAACTATAGACTCTAGTTCGTCTTCCGGAAACGATTTTTGTCTGGGAGTTTGAATTCTCGTCACTATGAACTGAAACACTGCTCGTAAAGCAGCTACTACTGAGGCTTGAAAATCAGACATCGCACTCGAGCGGGCAAAGAGAATTTTGCTCTGTGAAACGTCCTGTGTGCCGGGAGTCAGAGTTGAAAGGACTATCTCGCCTCTAATCTTTTTTTTTTTTTTTTTTATCCCTTTCTTTCTGTTTTTGATTAGTGCAATCTCATGTGTGAATGAAGTTCTATAATCTTGACAGCTCTTCCGGCAGATATTCATGCCTCCGGAAGCAGAATGCTTTCTGCAGCGCCTTTGTATCTTTCCACACGTATTTGATTCACAGCGGCATCGCAGTTGTGTATATGTGAACGTGATAATGTGTTTGCCATTGTCAGAGATGAGATCAATGCTATTTCTATGACGCCTATGGTTACTTTTTTTGTCAGCAGAGAGAAAGGGTCAGTGGAAACTGAATGAATTTAAACAGAGATGCACGCAGCCCAAACCTTTCTACAACTGTCATGAAGTGTCAGTCAAATCACCGTACCTGGTGATTACAAGTTCATTTCTTCTGTCCCTCTCTCTCTCTCTTTCTCTATGTGTTGCTCTTCATCTTCGACGGTCCACCTCTCACAGCTCTTCCGCGATCTCAAACGAAAAATAAATAAAAAAATCAAATGAAAAGTCATGATCACCGTCTGCGCGTGACTGTTGTGAGAATCTTCTGATTCAAACCCCTCACGGTTCATTGTCAAACTAATTGGAATCAAAATCAACAAGAGAAAACGGAAATCTGATTCTGTTTTTTTTGTATGCAGTGGGAAAAAAAAAGAAAAGAAAAGAAAAGTCAAGGAAAAAAAAAGAGGCCGTCACTCTTCGATGGGCTCAATGTCGATGTTCTAGTTGCTGAAAAATACATCTGTTTTAAGTTTTCTGCCAGGCCTAAAAACTTCCGATTTACTCTATAATAATTTTCTCTCGTCGAAGAAAAGTGGATAAAAACCAGTGGCGTACTTGAAAAACTCGCCACCCCCCCCCCCCACACACCCCACAAAAAATATCTTTGAGGCCCTTTTGCGAAAATCTATTTTACTCTCAATTAGTGAAAATTTAAAATTCCATATTACACGGTCGACTCACATTATTATGACCACCAGCTAATATCCAGAGTAATCCCCGTGTGCAGCGCGGACAGCAGCTAGACGCGCTGGAGTGACTCAATAAGGTGCTGGAAGGTGTTCACAGGTATGTGGAGCCTGCAGTGCATCTGACAGCTGCATGGTGGAGGATCCATAGAGCAAACAACACGATCGAGGTGGTCCCACAGATGCTCAGTTGGGTTTAAGTCTGGGGAATTAGGGGGCCAGGGAAGTACTTTGAAGTCTTTGTCGTGCTCTTTCAGTCACTCTCTGACATTTCTAGCTGTGTGACACGTAGCATTGTCGTTCTGGAAAATCCCATCCGCCCCAGGGAAGACAGTCAGCATGTATGGGTGTACGTGGTCGATAAGGATAGATTCATAACGAATTCGGTCCATAGTGCCTTCCACAGGTATAAGTAGACCCAGAGAATGTCACGAAAACATTCTCCAGACCACAACGCTGCCCCCCCTAGCATATGTTCTTCCAGCAATGGTTGAAGAGTGTTTGTTCTTGGATGTTTCTTGCCTTATACGCCAACGTCCATCCGTTCGACGAAGCAGAAAATGTGACTCATCGGAGAAGCCAATCCTTTGGTAATCAGCGGAGGTCCAATTTCGATACTGCCGTGCAAATGTAAGCCTTTTCTGCCAATGCAGCTTCGTTAGCATAGGTGCAGTGACCATCATTCTGCAGCTGAGCCCAATACGCAGCAGAGTTAGCTGGACTGTCGTTTTAGACACACTTCCAGTAGCCCTCTGGTTCATTCGGCCAGTGAGTTGCTCCACTGTAGCGTTTCGATCGTCCCTCACACACCTTCGAAGCCGACGTTCACCTCTCACATCAATGGCACGTAGTGCTCCGCAGTTTCCAGTCGCTTATTTGCAATGGTGCCATTTCCCTAATCACGGCACACTTTAACCACAGCAGCACGGGAACAGTTCACAAACTGCGCTGTTTCAGAAATATTGCCACCCTTAGCCCGAAAACCCGTAATCATCCCTTTTTGCAAATCTGATAAATCGCTCTTTTTATTCATGACAGCAACGAGTGATATGTTTTCAGAATGCCTACAGCACACCTTATAAACCTTTCAAGCCAGCTCACAACACGTGCCTTCTTTCATTGGCTACGTGCTGTTGACGTTAAAAGTACAATAATGTGACTCGACTGTGTATTAACTAGGCTTTAGGGGCGTTTTGATAATTCAAATTCTTTGGAACCTGTAGGCATTTTTCGTAACACCAAAATTGTTACACTTTATTGCATAAATGTAAATTTGTAACAGAAATGTGCACGTTGTGATTAAAATGATTACCCTCGTTTTATACAAATACAAAATACTACAAAACGCTTATATATGCCAAAGTTAATCATATCATGCAAATTTTATTCTTTTAGAGAACTAAAAACAGCCTCTTTCAAATGTATCACGATCACACAGGCAAAACGTGTAACGGGCGTGTAACAGTGTCTAAAGACCGTTTCTGATTTATAAGAAAATACAGAGCATAAGTATGCAAATAAAAAGTATATAGAATTGTGACATAAAAAGGGTAAAATTACTAAAATTATTTACTCTTAAAATACAAAAAAAAAAAAGAAAAAAACCACTTAACGTAATCACACAATGTTTCGCACATAGTAAGTCTTTCCCTTTGACTCTATTACATGAAAAAAAAAAGGGCCCAGGTCTCTGTTTTTTTTTTTTTTTTGTCCCCACTAAGAATACCTTTTACCTTATATTCCGAAGGACTACATCTCGTTTAGGTTGGGGGTTAGGGCTGCTGCAGTTCCAGACCCCGCATTTTCAAGGGGTCCCTGAATTATGCAGGATGCTTGAAGAATTGACAAAGTTCTACATTTTTTTTTTTTTTTAGATGTTCTGTAGCACAGAAAAAACATCAAGAAACTGCCTTGTGAAGAAAATATTCTATTTCTTTCCGCCTTTTTATGAGGCTTCCGCAAAAAATATAATCACCCGCAGTCCATCCTCAAATCTTTCGAAAGCATTACAGAAGTTTTTTGAGCACATCTGTAATTGGGGGAAATTTTCGTATATTAATAATTCGTTTGAATCATGATATTTGGATCACATATTATTTTGCCCATTACTTCGATATACTCTGCTGGCCACCCAAAATGCAACACCAAGTAGGATACGAGATAGCAAAGCCAGATTTACGGGACACATAACAACAGATACAAAGATGAAATGATTGAGCTTCCTGCCCCTTGCGACTTGCGGAACACGCAGACATCAATAGTTCGTGTGGCCCCCTGCTGGCAATAACGGCCGCTGAACACGCCGCGGCATCGAACGAAAGAGGCTTTGGATGTGGGCTTGGGGTATGTCGATCCAGGCTGCTTCCACACGTTGCCACAGTTCATCAGGCATAGCCGCGGGTGGTGGTTCCCGGGCCACTCGGTTGCGGATCAGTGACCAGACTTGTTCGATGGGCGACGGCAGCAGTGACACCTGGTGAGCCGTGAAGAATTGTTGCACGATACGTGCCACTTGCGGGCGCGCATTGTCCTGTATCGTGCAACAATAGTCCTCCCTTACCTGCAGGTCCTGCAGGTAAGGGAGGACTACAGGCTCCAAAACGTCGGAGATGTAGCGTTGGATGTTAAGTGTATCGGCGATGCGTACCAGAGGGGTGCGGGTGTCATATCCAATTGCTCCCCAAACCATAACGCCAGGCGACAGACCGGTATGGCGATGCATAACGCGAGCGTCATACAGTCTCTCGCCGCGTTGCCGCCACACGCGAATCCGACAATCGTGGTGTTGCAGGCAGAAGCGGGATTCGTCGAAGAAGACAATGTCGTGCCATTCCGTAATCCAGTTGCGGCGCTCAACGGCCCACTACCGCCGCACTCGCCGGGGGAGTAACGTCAATGGTAATCGGAGCAATGGGCGCCGTGCGACAAGTTCCCGCTCTTGCAGACGACGTCGAACGGTACGTGCTGACACTTGTTGTTGCGCAACACACCCTAATTCCTGCCCCAACGTTCGTGATGTGGCGGTGCGAGCCGTCAATTCCCGCCGCACAACATGCCGGTTCTCTCGTTCGTTGGTGTGCCACGGCTGCGGCAATCGCTCACCTCGGTCCGTTCGTCCCTCCTGCACCCACCGAATCCATACTCGCCTCACTGTGGCTGGATGTCTTCCCACACGGGTGCCTATGTCTCGGTATGATAAACCGCTGTCACGATAAGCCACTATTCGTCCTCTGTCGAACTCCGTAACGTGCTGGAATGACTGCCGTATTCTGCGACGAAGCATCATAAAGCTTCCCACGCACAGGTCCGGCAGCACAACACACCTCCACTACTTACAACACGCCTTCTGTGCACCCTTCTTATAGTGCTTCACGGTGGCGTGCCGGGCGCACATGATTTGCATATGCCCTGCAATGCTAATGGTTTGCATGCCCTCTCGCGGGCGACGCATGCTGCGAATTTCAGGCCAATCGGATGCTTCCTTCTTGGTGTTGCATTTCGGGTAGCCAGCAGTGTAGTTTCAACAAGCTGAACCTAACCGCGAAGGGGTTGGGGACGATTAAAGCAGAACTGAACTGGTATTTATTTTTTAACCCTGCATTTTTACATTTTCTTGCTACCACTGATACGACCATGCATCATGGGATAAACACTTCAATATGGCGAGGATATTTTAATGGCTTCCTGATCACATTTTGGGAATGTTTTCTCCTGGGTATTTTTATTCATCTACCCATAGTGAAATCCTAGATGTGCCACTAATACTGGGGCCCTAAAATACTGTCCAGCCCGCGGGCCCCCTATCTCCTTGCATGTGCCCAGTGAAGGATATGTAGTTACGTCCAAACCTCATTGATATAAAAAATTTATTTGCACAACTTTATATTGCATTCACATTCTCTTGTTATTAGATATGCATAGGAACTATTGCTATGACTGTAAAAAGAAGCCTCAAGTTCTCTGAAATAGCTGCTTTCTCGTCACCCAGTTTTTATAAACTAAAACGAGAATGATTTCTTGAAAATTTACTCATTTAATGGGGGAAAAAATTGCTTGTCTTTTTAATATTAGGTGTACAAATAAGTTTTAAAGCATTTTAAGGTAAATAACCATGTAATTTGAGAGAAAACAACAATACCTTTACGAATCAAAATATGCGCCATTATTATCTACCACCTTCCGTCATCGGTCTAGCAGTTGAGGGATTCCAGCCATGAAGAATACTTCGTCGTGTGACTCAATGAAGTCGTCAATCCATTTTTACACTTCGTCACATATCCCGAACCGTGCAGCAGACAAACCATGTGGCATTGATCGGAACAAATGATAGCCTGAAGGGGCTATGTCGGGACTATACGCCGGGTGCTCCAAAACTTCCCAACCAAGCGTCAATAACGTTTCCTTGACCGATTTCGTGACATGCAGCCTTGCGTTGTCATGCAGTAATTTCAAGGGACGCAATCCTTTGCCTGCGAATGGACGTTTCCGACAGATTTCCTGGTCCAATCGCAGCAATTGTTGCTTGTAGAGATCAGCAGTAACAATATGACCCTGTTCCAATAGTTCATAATAGATCACACACTTCACATCCCACCAGATGCACAGCAGAACTTTCTTGGAGTGAATATCGCGTTTTGGTGTCAAAGTCTTTGCTTCACCGGTTTCTATCCCGTGTTTTTCTTCTTTTGCGTTTGGGATTGTCATGCCGTATCCACTTTTCACCACCCGTAACTATTTTCCACAGGAAAGACTTTCCGTGTTATTTATTCAACAGATTCAAACACTTCATGACACGCTCATCCTTGCTCCTCTGGCTCAGGTCATCCCATTTTCCTTCCTTCTGAATCTTTCCCATTGCGCGTAAACAATTGGAAATACACTGCCGGACAATTGCTAAGGACGGATGACAATAGCAACGATAGCAACCATAAAATGGAAGGCAGGAAAATGTGGAAATTAGCATAAGTGCGGGATACAGTAAGACGTGTTGTGCGTATGCAAATTTTGGATTGCCGAACTTGTTCGTGACGTCATAGCGCTGCTAAGAGATATAAAGGATTTGACGCGTATTGAACGTTGTTGTTCAAACGCAAAGTTGGAAGGGAAAGAATCAATTGACGAAATTGCAATTTTCAGTATGTCTTCCCGACATCACCTAGATGATTTTACGCGTGGCCGTATTATTGGCAAGATTGAAGAAGGGCGAAAAATAACAGATGTTACCAGGGAGTTCGACGTCAGCCACAGTATTGTTTCAAGGCTTTGGAAATCATTTCAAACAAATGGAGAGTGTAGCAAACTTCACGGGGAAGGTCGTGTTCGCAGTACGACACCTGCAGAAGATCGGTACATAGTGCTATCAACAAAAAGACACCGGCGCAGCACAGCTAGTGAGGTAGCAAATCAGTTTATGGCTGCTACTGGCAAGCGGATCTCCCGAAAAACTGTCGCGAGACGTTTGCATGAAGGAGGACTATACGCCCGCTGTTGCCGCCCCGGTGGCGCAGTGGTCTAAAGCGTTGGCCTCTGATCATTCGTCCGTAAGGGGTCCGGGTTCGAATCCCGGTCAGGCATGGATGTTGTGTTTGTCTTACGGCACTGGCTCTCTCCCTTCCCTGGAACCAGTGACCCTAAATTAGGGACGGGCGACTGCTTATAGCCCATTGAGTTGCTCACGGTGGTCGTTAAACCTCCAATCAAAAAAAAAAAGAAAAAAAAAAAAACCGCCCGCTGTCCTGTTGTGTGCATCTCATTGTCCAGACGTCACCGTGCCGCCCGTTTGCAATGGTGCCATCAACATCGCAATTGGACTGATAACGACTGGTCTGCTGTTCTCTTCTCAGATGAGAGTAGATACAGTCTTTCGTCTGATTGTCGACGACAACTGATCTGGCGTGATAGTGGTACTGCATATTGTCCAGCAAACATACAGGAAAGGGACCGATATCCGACATGTAGTGTCATGGTATGGGCTGGCATCATGATCAATGGCCGTACGTGACTCTATGGGCTTCCAACTGGGACTATGACTGGCCAACGATACATTAATGATGTTCTGCTACCTCATGTTCGCATGTTCCGTGGTGCTGTCGGTGATAGATTCATTTTCATGGACGACAACGCAACATGTCATCGAACAGTCGCTGTCCACGAGTGTCTTGAGAGCGAGGATATTCAACGCCTCGTATGGCCAGCACGTTCTCCAGATCTGAATCCCATTGAAAATGTGTGGGATGCTTTGGGGAGGAGTCTTGCTATTCGCCAATGCCCTCCAATAAACAAGGACACCCTCATCCGTGCACTGACAGAGGAATGGGATAAATTACCCCAACAGCTGCTTGATAATGTTGTGCAAAGCATGACACGACGTGTGGAATCTTGCATCGCCCTCCATGGTGGCCATATCCCGTATTGACATCTTACGCCGGAACGCCTGCGGACGGTAAGTGCATTTTTTTCACGTTTACGTATTCTGCACAAAATGGCCTGTTTGTCCCTTGAACACGTTCCAAAGCCTTCTGGATTTCAGAGCACAATAAATTGTCTTTCTTGTAATGTCCTGGCATTCTGACATTATTTTATTTCACTTGGCATCGAAACACACTTTCTTTTTTTTGCGCTATATAGCCGTTTATGATCCGTCCTTAGCAATTGTCCAGCAGTGTAGTTTGTTGAGTTACCTCTAGTTGTTCAGCTAGTTCTTTTTGGTTTTGAGACCCAGTAATGCTTGCAGTTCCTCATGTGCAAACTTCTGCTGGGTGCCACTGCGTTCTCGATCGCTAACGTCAAAATCACCTGCTTTAAGTCGTCTAAACCAAAACTCACACGTGCTTTTCGATACAATATTCTCCCCCAGAACAGAACAGATCGATGAACATGCTTTTGCAGCATTTTTTCCATGATGAAATTCATAACGAATGCAGTGTCGAAAAAATGCAGTATCGCTTGCCATCTTTCACCTACCGATGTGCTTCTGTGTCACATTTTATACTCTGGACCAGTTACGGTCACATGACAACAACGCGGGGGAATGTCGGATATGTAAATTAGCGATATACGTCGCACAAAAAACGCTTTAAAACTTATTTGGACACCTAATACTTCATCCAAATCTGCCGAATTCCTGGCTCTTCCTTTAACCAGTTTCACAGGAAGTTTCCTCAAAAATTGTGAAAAAACCTTCGGCTGAGGCTAGACACCCTCTTATTAGCCATGAGGCAACGACTGCACTGAGGGGGGAGGGGTTGTAGGGATTATCAGTACGTCCATGATAAAAACGTATGTAGTCGAATCTTCCAACGTTTGTTTAGTGTTCTTCTAGAGGTAAGCGAAGGTGCTATTATAAACAAGGTGAGTGAAAATGGCGGCGATTCTTAAAAATATATTGGGATGGAATCTATATATCTTAACTAACATTCATCATTATGAAGAAAGAGAATGATTCTGAATATGAAGATTTTGTACTTTATAGATGAAATTGAGGAGCATAAGTTTGCTGTCTGTAGTACGATAAGTTAAAACAAATCTCTAAAACTGCCTCTATGTGTTCCTGGGCTTTTGGGCTTGAAAATGGGCCCATGCGAGCCCCGAAAGTGCTAACTTTGTAAATAAATTGAGTTTTATTCTGCAGTTTTAGAGATTTGTTTTAACTTATCGTACTACAGACAGCAAACTTATGTTCCTCATTTTCAAGAGAATGATTGCTTTTTCTAGAATTAAGTCTGTTCGGACTGTATAGGTTTATTTATTTGTTTTCTTTTTTAATTTTAATTTGGAGGAAAGAATTTTCTGAACAACACTTCGACGAGGACACATAACTCGGTCCCAATAGGTATCGCCACCAATGGTGAATTTTAATAATAATTTAAAATGTCATTATTAGTGACAAAATTTTCAGCTGTATTCCGAATTGCCGAGCGTTTCCCGAATGATTTCATTTGTCATGCCACAGTGGGTGGCGTTTATTTGTTCTGTCCATAATGCGTACTAGAGCTTGCTTCGGCTTACCATATTTCCCATATTTTCTTTTCTTTACTGAGTGTACTAATTTTTCCAAGCCCATTCCGCTTACGTTTTCCATTTACGGAATCTCCCGTTGATCGCCGGTTAACACGCTTCTCAAATAATTTTGCTGATTCACAATAAATTGCTGTCTTGAAGAACGACTTTTGGGGGGGGGGGCACAAAATGAGATTTTTTCATGTACTTTCATAAAAGATTCTCGGAATTTGAAATAGCAGGAATGAGAGTTAGATTCTTTTTATGGTAAACAATAAGCCCCTTAATTCTTTTTTCAATAAGCTTCTTTAATTCTTTTCTGTACCGATGGCGGGGTTTAAAAAGTGTATTTAACACGCTTGGAAAACATTTGGGCTCTTGGTGTATGGGCAGTTGGTGACAGTGAGACGGCTGTTCATCGAGGGTATTTCCAATGTGCATGAAAATTCTTCCTAGGGTTACAGCAGTTTATAGTAGCTACATGTATATGTTGTTGATCAGGAAGAAACAATAATTACTTATCGTAAATCAATGCAATGATGCACTTAGAGTTTTGGTTGATTTATTCTAGTAAGTGTACATTAATCTTCCTGCTTCTTTCCCCTAATAATATATTAACTAAGTGGTCAGTTTATTAGCAAGTCACTTATGTCATACAAAGGTAGTGTAGTTATGTAGTTAATCGTCAGTGTGACTGTGGGAAATTCACAAATTTATCGGAGCGGGGAGCGGGGATCGAATCCTTGCCTCCTCACCCCGGAGCCAGTAGTTCTAACCGACTAACTACACCGACGGAATGTATCGCTGCAGATTTGTCGCCTTGACACCAATGGTGTAACTAGTGCACCGTGCGCCCCTCTGCGGGATTTACTTCAGCACTCCTAAGCACAGTAATTTCTTCAGGATTTCGAACACGAGGAACATTATGTTTTTTTGCAGTGTGTGTGGAGAGGGGGGGGGGGATTGAAAGTCAGGGGGAGAGTGTCTCGAAAAATATGGGTGGTACCTAGGGCCACGTAGTTTTAACATTTTAAGCAATAAATTTAAAAATACGTGAAATTGTTTTGTCCAAAACTAAAGTAAATCGCTTAAAGAAATCACCCTCTTATACATCGTAGATCTGCGGCTGCTATGAATAAATGTTGGCGCCTGTTGTGTATGTAATGCTAGGTGACTGACTGTTTCCCTACATCGTAAACGAGCAATCGTCATGTTGCCTCGCCCTTTTCCTTAGCAGGCAGAGAAATAGGACAATTTGAGAGTGTTCGTATTATTTGCAACCCATTACAGAGCGATAGCATTACAACTCATAGCCAAAGGACCCAATAGCTTCAATCTGTAAGACATCCAGTGTTTTAAAAGTGAAACATGAGATTTATTTAGGCAAAGCTAAGTATATCTTAAAGGGAAATATGCATCTTTGGGTTAATTATTAGGTTGGCTTTCCAGGCAACCGTAAGCGCTCATAGCTGTAGTGACAGAAGGAACGAAAGTCGACTGTGAAAGCAATGTCATTCGATAAGCAATATTTGAGTCACTGCCTCCTGTTCGCGTTTCAGCTGAAAAAAAAAAGTTCCGCAAATGATCTGTGCTGCTTTGGGTGAGGCTGCTATGTCCTACAGTACGTGTAAGAAGCTGTTCCAGAGGTTTAAGCAGGGAAATTTCGGTCTTCGTGATGCAGAACGTCCGGGATAGCCACAGAAAGTTGACGATGAGGAACTGGAACAACAGTTTGACGCGGATCCCTGTCGCACACAGTCAGAGCTCGCCCAGGAACTCGGAGTAACACGGCAAGCCATTGCAAAGCGCCTGCACAAGCTTTGACAGATTCACAAGGAGGGCCGTTGGGTGCTCCACCAACTCACAGCTGCGAACAAGTCTAGGCACTACGATGTTGCTATGTCCTTGCTCTCCAGATTCAAGAAGAAGGATTTCCTTAACAAGATGTTGACTTGTGATGAGAAGCGGATCCTCTACGATAATCCTAAGCGGCGCAAATCGTGGGTTTATCCAGGTCAGCCTACAACCAGTACCGTCAAACTAAATATCCATGCCAGGAAGTTGTTGCTGTGCATATGGTGGAATCAACGCGGTGTCATACACTATGAGTTTCTCAAACCTGGTGAAACGGTCAATGCCGAACGTTATTGTCAGCAACTCATTCGTGTGAGTGACGCAATGGAGGCGAAAAGACCATACACCGGCAAGTGCAGAAGGTCGGTCCTGTTGCTTCAGGATAACGCGCGTCCTCACACCGCTAAAACGACTTTAAACACGATCACCGACCCGGGATGGGAGAGTTTGTCGAACCAGGTGTATTCTCCAGACTTCGTCCCGTCCGATTAACACCTCTTTCGCTCCCTCCAACATCACCTGAGTGATACGCACTTCACTTCTGTCGAGGAGGTCCACACAAGTATTGATGACTTATCAACTCGAAACAGCCATCTTTTTCCGCGGTGGCATTCGGCAGCTCCCTGACCGTTGGCTCAAATGTATCCAACACGACGGGGATTATTTCCCTGATTAGGTACGTATTCGATTTACTATAATTTGCTGTCAACGTGTCGTGCCTGTGGCCGAGAATTAAGTTGCACACCTAATATTTGTTCGTTTGTTTTTGTGCGAGTTCGAATTTTTTTCATAAAGCTATGACTGGCAGCTGCAGTACGTTCTTTCATTACCTGCACACACACCCCTCCCCCGAAGCCGAGTTACGCCACTGCTTAACACGTGCTTCACCTCTGTAGTAAGTCACATCACCTTCCTCTAAATATTTTTTTTTCTGAAACGAAGAAAGAATTTTCTTTAATTCCAGACGATGTGTGGAACAAACACCACACATTTTTCGAAGTACCCAAAGACCAGTAAATCCATTTTCCACAATCGGGTGCCAATGTGAAATTCAGAAATTTATCGGTGACAGCGAACGCATCCTCACTACGGAGCCAGTTGATCTAACCGCCTAAACTACATCGATGGAATGTACCGCTACAGATTTGTGGTCTTGACACATGCTTCACCTCTGTAATACATTACAACTGTTGCGAGTTCGATACCTCGCTGCCGCCCATCCAATTCGTGGATTTTTCAGGGTTTTCTTAGACTCTAACGTGATTGCGTGTATAAGACCCAGGAAATTCGGCCTTGGGAGTTTGATTTGATTGCAGCTGTAGCCCCTGAGATTTCGGGCCACTCGCCTGTCATTAGGCTGGCAACTCAATTTGGTGCATGCCCGGCACAGGATTCCAATGGCAGCCGTGCTCCATTCGGCGACAAGGGATTCTGACGATCTGTAATGCCATATGAAGGAGAAGAAATCATTTTACACAAATAACATGATACGTCGACCATTTTTTTTTCTTAGTTTAACGGTGAACTCCAAGAGCTATAAGCAGTCGTCGGCCCTTTAACGGCGAACTCCAACGGCTATAAGCAGTCGCCGGTCCTTTAACGGTGCACACCAAGGGCTATAAGCAGTCGCAGGTCCTTCAACGTTGAACTCCAAGGGCTATAAGCAGTCGCCGGTCCTTCAACATCGCACTCCAAGAGCTATAAGCAGTGCCGGTCCTTTAACGGTGAACTCCAAGGGCTGTAAATAGTCGCCGGTCCTAAGGAATTCTGACGATCTGTAATGTCATATGAAGAAGAAGAAATCATTTTATACAAATAACATGATACGTCGAATTTTTTTTTCTTAGTTTAAAGATAACGGTGAACTCCAAGGGCTATAAGCAGTCGCCAGTCCTAAGGGATTCTGACGATCTGTAATGCCATATGAAGAAGAAAAAATCATTTCATACACATAACATGATACGACGACCTTTTTTTTTCTTTTTCTTAGTTTAACGATAACAGTGAACTCTAAGGGCTATAAGCAGTCGCCGGTCCTTTAACGATGCACTCCAAGGGCTATAAGCAGTCGCCGGTCCTTTAACGCTGCACTCCAAGGCCTATAAGCAGTCGCCGGTCCTTTAACGGTGCACTCCAAAGGCTATAAGCAGTCGCCGGTTCTAAGGGATTCTCACGATCTGTAATGCCATATGAAGAAGAAGAAATCATTTTATACACATAACATGATACGTCTAATTTTTTTTTCTTAGTTTAACGATAACGGTGAACTCCAAGGGCTATGAGCAGTCGCCGGTCCTAAGGGATTCTGACGATCTGTAATGCCATATGAAGAAGAAAAAATCATTTTATACACATAACATGATACGACGACCTTTTTTTTCTTTTTCTTAGTTTAACGATAACGGTGAACTCTAAGGACTATAAGCAGTCGCCGGTCCTTTAACGATGCACTCCAAGGGCTATAAGCAGTCGCCGGTCCTTTAACGATGCACTCCAAGGGCTATTCCCGCACGGGGATAACTGGTTTTCCAGTTATTTGGGGAGCGGCGCCCCCACGGCCCGAGCTGACCTTGTGACTGGTCAACATCTGATGTCATGCCACTGCTTGTTTTTTTTATTTTGGTGCTGTTGGTGTTTGCAGGGACGGCTGTTCATCCAGCTGTTGGGGAGTCGCGGCCCCACGATCCCGAGCTGGTCTTGTGTCTCGCTTTTTTGTTTTTATTTATTTTCTCCACTGGCTAGTTGCCCGTGTTGTATACTCTCCCTAATCGCTACCACGTTATGTACTAACACTCCGGTCTTGTGGTTTTGTTACCCTCCACCACTAACTGATTTATATTAACCGCTCAGTTCGTAGGTTGCTGAGATTCCGTTTAGGTTCCCTGCCAGGATTTGTCTTCTTTGGATTTCTTTTTTTTCCTTTTAGCTGGTTTGGGTGCTAGACCTACCTGCATGTTTGCCGCGTGCGGAGACCCGTGAGGCGGAAATGGGATGTCTGGCGGCTGAGGTCTCAGGAGACCGGATAAGTGCCTCCTGTGTACCAACACTCCTCTTCGACCCCGGCTTCGCTGTAAACGGGAGGCTAGAGACTAACCCACCTCTAGTCAGAAGTCTTGTACCAAGTTGTGTGCAGGGCTTTAGCGGCTTTTTTGTCGTATAGCACGGCAGGGTAAGCCCGGGGGCTGTGGGATCATGCCAAAGGCGTTGGCATGACGGTACCCGGAGGCCGAAGTGTCCGCCGAGTGCGTGTGATCACAGCCAACGGACTATATCTGCAACGTATAAGCTCCAGAACTGTGTCCAGCGTCATTTTCTTGGCTTGCAGACCTCCAGTTCTCCCTTGTAGGGCTCGGTGGTGGGTGGAGTAGTCTGCAGACGAATCTTCCTCCTTTTTTTCATGGGTAAACACAAGAACAAAAACTCCAAATTTAAGTCACCTGAGAAACTGATCGTTGACACCGACTCTCCTTCGTCTTCTCAACCTACCAAGTCTCATACCCTTAAACGGTCTTTAGACCTTGACCTGGACTAAGAATGTGGAACCTCTTCTTCGGCTGCTGTACCAGTCGCTTCGAAGCGTCGTCTCCCCTCGATTGCTGTGACTACGCATGCTACACACTTACTTGTAGAATCCATCGATCCGAATGAGAGACTGTCCACCAGATCTCCCTTTTTCATTTCTAAAGCTTTGGACGCTGCGGTTGGCCCCTTGAAGTCTGTGAGGAAGCTTCGCTCTGGGGACCTGCTTGTCCAAACTTGCAGTGTTTCTCAAAGTAACACTTTTCTGCACCTCACTAGTCTTCAAGGCATTCCTGTAAAAGTGACACCTCACCCGTTTCTTAACACCTCTCGGGGTGTTATTTCGGAGTTTGATCTCCTGCCATGCAGCGAGGACGAATTGGTGACTGAACTTGCAGACCAAGGTGTTATTGCTGCACGTCGTATGATGTTCCGGCGTGATGGTTCTTTAATTAAGTCTAAAAATGTGATCTTGACTTTTAACTCCCCGAAAGTTCCGACAGAAATCAAGGCAGGCTACTTGGTCTGTGCAGTTCGCCCGTACATTCCCAGTCCTCTGCGCTGTTTCAGGTGCCAGAGGTACGGGCATTCACAACGTTTCTGTAAGAGTTCCGCTCGTTGCGCAAATTGTGGCTCCAGTGAACATGACGGGGAAGGTTGCACTTCTGCGGCCTGCTGTGTTAACTGTGGTGAGGCCCATGCAGCTTACTCCCGCAACTGTATGAAATGGAAGGACGAGATGGCGATCCAGCGCCTCAAGACCCTGGAAGGCCTCTCGTACCCTGCTGCCAAGGCCAAGTTGGGTATACCCACCAACCGACAGCGTACTTTTGCCGCAGTAGTTCAGTCTTTGCCACAACCCGTGCAGCCCTTTTGTTCCGCGCCCTGTAGCTCTCGCCGCCCTTGCCAAGCGATCTACAGCTGAACAAGCGACACAGGTGGATTTCCCCGAGCTCCAGATTTTTCAAATAGCTGAGTCTGCGCCTTCTCTTTTGAAGACGACCGACTCTTCCAGTTCCCAGCAGAAGGCCTGCACGTGCGGAAGACCCGGCCCTCAATCCGCAAAGGTGTGCAGTGTCCATCCAACTGTCGCGGTCCGCCTGACCAACATTGCAACTGTCTCGGAATCAGCGAGGTCCCCACCCTCAACCAACATTATAGAGGAACATAGGGGGGAGGAGAGTGACAGTTCGTCCCCAGCCTCAACCCACATTGCAGAGGAACATGGGGGGGAGGAGAGTGACAGTTCGTTCCCGCCCTCGGCCAGTATTGCAGAGGAGTGTGGGGGGAGGAGAGTGACGGTTCGTCCCCCTCCTGTGACTCATCCTTTGTGTAGTTGTGTTATATAAAAAACAACTTATAATACTTATAATAGCCAGTTAATATATTTTTATATAAACCCAATTAACTATCTTGTCTTCACGGCTTTCATCATCCTTTTTTCCAACTTTTACCACGCCTGTCTGCTCTAAATCATTTTCCACGATTTTAAAAATCTGTAGCTGCTAGTTCTTTGTCTGGCGCTCTTTGGCCAACCATGGCCCTTGCGCCAATAAAATCTAATCACCAACCAACCACCAAGGGCTATAAGCAATCGCCGGTCCTTTAACACTGCATTCCAAGGGCTATAAGCAGTCTCCGGTTCTAAGGAATTCTGACGATCTGTAGTGCCATATGAAGAAGAAGAAACCATTTTATACAAATATCACGATACATCGAATTATTTTTTTTACTTAGTTTAAAGATAACGGTGAACTCCAAGGGCTATAAGCAGTCGCCGGTCCTTTAACGGTGAACTCCAAGGGCTATAAGCAGTCGCCAGTCCTAAGGGATTCTGACGATCTGTAATGCCATATGAAGAAGAAAAAATCATTTTACACAAATAGATGATACGTCGACCTTTTTTGTTTTGTTTGGTAGTTTAACGATAACGGTGATCTCCAAGGGCTATAAGCAGTCGCCGGTCCTTAATTTACGAGCTCTGGTTGAAGGAAAGACGCAAAGCTCAGCCGTATAAAGACAAGCACGCTATACATGCTTCATCCGGGACTCGAATTCAGGCCGTGCTCGTATGACTAGCTAGAAACCAACGCCCTCTTACTACTCGGCCACCGAGAAGGCCGTAGGCTGTTTTCGTCATTATGAAAGTTAATGGGAACACTCCCAATAGTAGTTCGGAATGCGTTGTTGAGGGCTGTAAAACTTTAAGGGCTGGTCACTGCGAAACTATAAGGTTTAAATGTCACATACCGACTTAGTCTACTTGTTGTTGAATCCTTGAGCTTTTATTTAACTCGTTGCTTGAAGAAGCTGTAGCTATAAATTTGAATAGCATTAGATCACAAACGCTCCAGAGTCAAGAATCAACAAAGCAGAATACTTATACTATTTCAATGTCTAAGTTTATTCAACAAACGAGCTCATCATCAAAGATCAGCGTTGAAGATATTTCGCTTTACGATAACAAAATGATGCTATAACTCAAGCACTTGAAATAAAAATTTGGAAATTTGACAAGACACAATTATCAAGCAGTTAATTCCCCATCGATTAAAAAAGCGTAATCAACATACCGTATATATCAGCAGTGAATGGCCTAGTGGTAAACGTTCGTGACTGCCTCGGAGAAGTCTCAAAATCGATCCCAGGCAGGTACGAACGCTCGGACCACTAAATATCCGTTGTGCGTCAGATGAGCACGTCAGTGCGTCGGACCCCGGGAATTATCCCTCCCCCCGGTTATAGATAAACGCGTCTTCTTCCCCCTTTCTACCTCACTTCCGTGGGACTTTCCTGTCGGGTACTCAAACCCAAATCTTCTAGCTACCTACTTTTAAGGGTTTTTTAAGACCTGGGGTCCGACACTCCCTTCCTAAAATCCTTTACATTAATCTCTACTTTTGGATTTTGAAAATCGGATAGTACAGAGAGAGAGGAGGGTGACCTTTTTCTTATAGTGTTTTTGCAATCAAATGGTTTTGTTCGGAACGTTTCTTATGCGCTTGAAGACATTTCTACGTTATCAAGAAAATATCTGTACAGTTTTTCTTAGACGATAAAGCAAAAAGAGACTCACGGAGACGATTTTAACCACGAACGTTTACCGAATAGGAAATCTAATTCACAATCCGTATCAGGCTTAGAGGAAAATATAGTATTATTTCCATTTGTGCTTTCTGGTTGTATCACTGACAACACGACGTTTTTTATTCGTTCTCCAATTTTTGCTGGTTCTTCAACCCATGAACTTCAGGAGTAATTCCATTAGAAGTGGGGTTTTTTTTTTTTCTTTCGCTATTTCTCTTCTGCAATTCCTTCCGCTTTTGATCGTTCAATAGAAATCATGTAAGTGGTCCTTTAAACCCGCAAGGGTCGCCTCCGCTGGCTAAAGCGCCGGCGTCGTACCTTTGTGGTAGATAGCGTTTTGAGGGCTTAATTTCCTCCACTGACCATCCAGTTTACGGTTTTCCAGTGCTTCTGCGGATGAAAATGTAAATACGTCGTTGGATTCTGAAAGTTGGTTCTGGGCCAGGGCCGTATAGCTAGGTCTCACAGCCAGGAAGCGCGGGGGCGGGGTGTTGAAGAGTCACAGAGGGTTCTCTGTTCAACTGCAAACTACACGAGTTGGTCAGAATAATGTGAACACCTAGGAAAAACAAGATTTTACGTACCTAATAAGGTGTGGGACCACCTTTGGCATTTAAAACCACCTGAATCCTGCATTGAATTGACGCATACAAATCCTGGATGGTGCTTAATGGGATGTTACATATTCTTCACGCAGAAAACTGCTCCAAGTCGTTGAGAGATGCAGGAGGAGAATAACGGGATCTGACTCTGTTTTCCAACATAGACCACAATATCTCGATGATGTTTAAGTCTGGTGATTGAGGACGCCAAGGAAGGTGTAAAAGTTCGTTCTTATGTTCCTCAAACCATGATTAAACATTCCGAGCTCTGTGGATTGGGGCGTTATCATCTTGATAGATGGCATCCCCTGCATAAAACAATGTCTAAGCCACTGGATGGACTTGGTCGGCCAAAATGGTTTCATACGCCCTGCCAGTCATCTATCCTTTCAAGGTGATCAGAGGACCTGCTGAAAACCACGATATGATCGCCGAGAGCATGACAGAACTATCATCATGCTGCACTGTTTGAAGCAGACAGTCTAGGTTGTACACTTCTGACGGTGTTCTCCACACGCAAACATGTCCTGCGGTGGGGAAGAGTGCGAATGCATATTCATCCCACCACATTACATGCTTCCATGCATCGGCAGCCCACGTTGTATGCTTCTGTCACCACTGTCGTCGCCATTGTGCGTTTACCAGGGTCACCGGAGGTTTTGCAATAGCAGCTCTGCCATGAATATCTTGTTTATGCAGTTCCCTGCGCACTGTTTTTGTTGATACTGGGGTCTGGAGACGCAGATTGAGCTCCGCACTAATTTTCGGCGCCGTGGTCTTATTACGGGCAACAATCCTCTTTACATTTTCCTATTTCTATCAGTCAGGGTTGTTTTCTGACAGCTCTTGTGTTTCGCAGACGAGGTTTTGCCATTAACATGGTATGCTGTCATGACGCTAGACACAGTAACTCTCGATACCCCCACTACCCTGGCGACTGTTGTCACGGAAGCACCAACTAGTCGGATTAGCCCTCTTTCGATTTCCGTTAGGTCGCTCATTTCGTCGTCTCACAGAAAGAAATTTTGCTACAAAACGCTTTAAATGCACTTAAACATGACCTTGAGGTTCTGAACTACTAAAAAAAAAAAAGTAATGGATGCCTTTGCGTATTGCGACATATGCAGCTGCATTGAAAGTCACGTCTCTGAGCGTGGTGTTCAAATTATTCTGTTCAATCCCCATATACACTGGCGGAAAGTGAAAAAAGAACACCAAGAAGGGATTGGCGGACGTTCATGAAATTTACATATCTTAATAGGGTCGAGTTTACGTAGGTGTGATGTTAATTTCGGGACCAACCGGTGAGCGTTTACGTCACAGCACGGCATAATATGCAAATTATCGTCGGTGGTATTTAAGGAGTACGGCGAAGTGAATGTAATCAGTCGGGGCCGCGGGTGGCCTAGTGGGCAACGTTCGTGACTGCCACGGAAAGGGCCTCAGGTTCGATCCCAGGCAGGTACGAACGCTCGATCCACTAAATATCCGCCGTGCGTCGGATGGGCACGTTAAGCCGTCGGACCCCGGGTACTGGCCCCCGGTAATAAATAAGGGCGTCTTCCTCCCCTTTCTACTTCGCTTCCGTGTCACTTTCCTATCGGGTGTTCTAGCCCAAATCTAATAGTTTCCTATTTCTAAGGGTTGTTTAAGACCTGGGGTCAGACACTCCCTTCCTAAAATCCTCTACATATGATCATGATGATCATGATCATGAATGTAATCAGTCGTTGGCGTACGGACACGTGCGAAGACCCCGAAGAAGCTGCAATGCTTGGAAATGGAAGACGTGTACGATTTCAGCAGTTATCGGACTTTGAGCGAGGTCTTCTAGTCGGAATCCGCGAGGCCGGGTGGTCGTATCGTCGTATTGCTGAGCGAATTGGTCGGGAAGTATCGGTGGCGGTACGATGGTGGCGTAGATGGTCCGACGAACATTCCCACACGAGAAGATGTGGAACCGGGAGTCACAGACGGACTGATGAGCGGATCGATCGACGCATAATAAGAGCGGTGTTGTCAAGCAGAACATCCACTGCGACGCAAATCCGAGCTGCTGTTTCGCCTGAGGTGACCGTGCGAACAATCCGCAACCGTATATTGGATGCAGGACTACGTGCACGTGTGCCTCTGGCATGTGTACCTCTGACTCCAGCCCACCGTCAGGAACGGCTGCAGTGGTGTCGCCAACGTCTGCACTGGAGAACGCAATAGCGATCTGTCGTGTTCAGCGATGAAAGCAGATTCTGCTTGGGAGCCTCGGACGGCCGTATGCGTGTTCGCAGACGAACAGCGGAGCGTCTCCACCCTTCTTGCATCCGCCAGTGACACACAGGGCCTACACCTGGTCTCCTGGTGTGGGGAGCGATCAGCTATCACTCCCGTACACAACTAGTGTTTGTACCGGGTACGTTAAACAGCACCTCCTACATCAACAACATCATTCAACCCATTGTTGTGCCATTTGTAAGGTCGGTCCATCGTGGTGTTTTCCAGCAAGATAACGCACGCGCACACACGGCACGTGCAACGCAACATGCACTTCAGGGTGTGAGACAACTTCCATGGCCTGCACGTTCACCGAATTTGTCCCCCATTGAGCACGTGTGGGATTTTATGGGACAACGACTTATCCGGTCTCCACGACCAGCCACGACCATCCCCGATTTACGCGTCCAGGTTGAGGATGCTTGGAACTCAATACCCCAAACTTACATCCAACATCTGTACGACAGACTCCATGCCAGAATTGCACAGTGTGACGCAGTTCATGGCGGTTCAACCTCGTACTAACCATGTTACATGGAAATGTTATTTTTCAGTTTACCAGCAAATACAGCTGTATTTTGCCATAATGTTTTGATCACGTTATCCTCTGTATTCCGTTATTATGCTGTATAAATTTCGTTGGTATCAGACGTCTCCTTCTTGGTGTTCTTTTTTCACTTTCCGCCAGTGTATGTTTTTCTGGAATGGAGATGCAAGGTTTGCTTTGTTTTTTCTCCTCCCTCTGTTAATTTAATAATCTATTTTGGCGTAAGTATTTTGCAGTACTTTGTAATGGTATAAAACTTGGCCAATCATTTTAATTACAACGTGCACAATAATTTTGATTTTACGAAATGTACCTGTATTCTTCATTGTTACTTATTTATTTATTTGCTTATGTTGGGTATTTTCCTATAAATCGGAACAGCTCATAAGACTGTCGCACGACAGTTACGCTTTTTCCGTGAGTGTATTCGCGAGGCAAAGTGGCTCGGTTTATTTCTCTAAAAGAATAAAATTTGCAAGATATAATTTACTGTGGCGCAAGTGTTTTGCAATACTTTGTAGTTTTACAAAACTAGGCCAATCATTTTAATTATAATGTGCACAATAATTTTGGTTTCACGAAATATGCCTGTAGGTTGCAAAGAATTTGAATTATTTAACCCCCCATAAAATCTAATTAAAAATATATGAATTACAAATTTCAGCATTTAAACGTTAATAGATTTTCAAAAGGGGCTTTCGAAGATATTTTTTTACCGCGGACCCCGAAATTTTCGGTACGCCACTGATTAAGGTAACACAAGAAAACCACGTTTCTTAAGGAGCGAATACTTCCAGCCCACAAAAAGAATAAAGCTTCTCGTAGAATTGGCATACCGCATGGGTGTGAGCTAGCATTATATGCTGTAATCACTTCAGAACTAATTACAACCACAGAATTTAACCAGACAGCAAAATAGGGACAACAGCTTTGCTTATTAAAAAGGAATATTCAGATATTATATATAAGAGAAGTCCTAGTGATTAAAATTTTTAATTTATGTGCTGAATGAATGCGGCGTGGACCCTTGCATACATCCTTCCTGAAGGCTTGATCGTTGCTATCGTCAAATTAGCGTGCTCCGGGACCCATTATCAAGCGCTTTGGTTGAATCAACCACTTTGATTTCATGTGATCATGTGGCAATGAAAGATAGATAGGCCGACCCACAAAGATTATCGTCGGTTTTTGGCGTGAACATCCCTCCTCTAGATGACTATCTGGGTCAAAGGTGGAGGAGAAATTCGACGCGGCATCCTTTCATCTGAGACCTCGCTGAAGAAGGAGGTGGCGGTTGGTGTAGCGTATGTTATATGCACCAAGAAACAATTGGCTCTCTGAAGGAAGAAGGAGTTGCTTAACAATTCGTTATGCTCCATCTATGGGCTGGAAATTAAGATTGATAGGAGGTCCGGAAATTAACCGTCATCGGAATAAATTAATTAAAATAAATTCCCCTGGGACCACCCACCAAGGTGATTACAGGCTACGAAAACTCCAATCGCCTCCTGGCATACCACGCTTCATGATCAAAGGGCATTTCCTTTTTTAAATTTTCTAACGTTATGAATAGAAAGAATGATTAAGCCCTCACATGCTAATTCAAAAACAATAAAAGTCGTCCGCCTAGTTCATTTTGACAAACGTATTCTTCCGTGCTCAGAAAAGTACAAACTTACGGATACATTTGGCATTCCCTTTTTTGTGAATTACTCAAGTTTTTAAACAAAAATACAGAAAATCACGTAAATATGAGAAGGAATTGCTGACACAAATGTTTTCATGGCTTGAAAACGACTGACTGATGAAGGCTCCAACATACGTCAAGAACGACAGACTTAACTAAGTACGAGTCTCAGTGATACTTTCCTCACCAACAGTAGGAAAGTTTTTCAGACACATATAGCTGCTACTTGGCACACATTTTCGAGAGATCTGTATAAATTACTGTAAAAAATTCGAGAGGTGTAAATTCTTGGATGAACACAAATTTTTGGAAAAGTATTGAGACATGTTACCAGTAATTGCTAAAGATCTTAGTTTCGAGGTACAGTGACACCTCCATTAACGGACAACTCCGAACAATTGTAACCGCCAAGCAACGGTAATTTTTGCTTGGTACCGAACAGCTTCCGTAGGATTAAGATTAGCGATAACCTCCGAACAACGGTAAGTTTTGCTTGGTACCGAACAGCTTCCGTAGGATTAAGATTAGCGATAACCTCAGAACAAGTAAGTTTTGCTTGGTACCGAACAGCTTCCGTAGGATAAAGATTAGCGATAACCTCCGAACAACAGTAAGTTTTGCTTGGTACCGAACAGCTACCGTAGGATTAAGATTAGCGATAACCTCCGAACAACGGTAGGTTTTGTTTGGTACCGAACAGCTTCCGTAGGATTAAGATTAGCGATAACCTCAGAACAACAAAACCTCTTAATAGCGGTCAACAGACACTCCAGTCTGCCGCGAAGTGGATCGAACGGACACTCGCTTCATTGGATTTTACGCAGTTCTTTCGGTACTTCAGCAAGAGGATAATATAGGGACAAAGAATATTTATTGCTGAAGGTATAATGGGTTGGATTATGAAGGGTACAGTGGTATGTTTAAGTGAAAAGAAAGGAGTTAAAAGTTTAGATCTACATGAGGCAAGGTGCAGCTTCCATGTATGTTTAAAGCGCCCACGGGGGCTGCAGGGGTGGTTGATGGGGCCTGGAATTTTGCCCGTTATGGGCGATATCTCTTGGTTTGGTACCTGTGGGTTCTGTTCCTGCTTTACGACGAGCGGACAGCTAACTGAGCAGTTACGCTTTACTATCTAATCTTTTTTTTTTTTTCGTCCTAAAGCGTACCCTAACCCAATATCTTAGCTTCCTATTTCTACGGGCTGTTTAAAACCAGACTTCAGGCAACGCTTCCTTAAAATCCTCTACACCATGAATTATTTATTTTATTATTATATTCAGTTTTATTCAGCAGTCAGCATTTGGAAAAAGCACAGCAACGTTTCCTTTATTGTGCGTAAGCTTCATATTATTTGTTATGCTTTTGCACAAACGCAACGGCCTGGCAACGTTAACTTAGGTTTAACCTTCGCACAACGGACATTTCCCAACAACGGTCATTTTCTCAAGATCCGGGCAGTGACCGTTCGTTATTCGGAGGTTATTACTACATATTGTGAATATGAGACGAATTTGTACTGATTATACCAATGTATATGAACTCACGCTGTCTGAGCACGGTTTAAAAACTTAAAAGGGTTGCTAAATAAAAGCTGGCATTTATTTACACGCTAAAACACAAATAAGTTAAAAGTTCATAAGTTGTTGACGTACCAACTATGTAATGTTCGCAATTTATTCCTTTTGGGGAGTTTTCCTTTTGTCAATGGCAACCCTTAACATCTGGTGTTGCGTTGCATTACGGAAGATCTGTGACTGAATATGTCATCGTGCTTGTGTTTGATTTGTATACATTCAGCCTAATGATGGGGTCATAGTGAATCTTGAAAGATCTCGCACTCATTCGTTTTTAACTTATTTGTGTTTTCACGTGTAAATAAATGTCAGCTTTTATTTAGCAACACTTTTAAGTTTTTAAACCGTGCTCAGACAGCGTGAGTTTATATACATATTCTTGCTGGAACAAAATGTTGCATTAGTTAATGAAATTTTTAAGACATGTAGCTTATACATTTTCTGAAGATTTCAGAAAATACTGATAACTGGGCGATTTATGAGACACATAGTGTTGGTGACAGGCCGTCTCGATGGGGCAGTGGTTTCAGCATTGCCTTCTGACCATTCGGCAGAGATTGTTTCGGCTTCAGTCTCGGGTAAGACAGGAGTAGTGCGTTTGCCTCATAGCACTGGCTCTCTCCATTCCCTGGAAAGACTAACCCCAAATTAGACACGAGCAGGTGCCGATGACCCACAGAGCTGCTCACAGTGGTCGTTAAACACCTTCCCAACAACAACGACAAAACACTCGGCGCATGCGCATGAGCGACTTATAAAAATTAAACGTACGTAGCAGACACAGAAACCATAAGTTTCTGGAGTTATGAGACACTTGATGCGATTCTACCTAGGCTGCGGGTTCGTTAGGGTGCTGAATAGCCAACTGTGTAAAAATGAATGATGGTTTTCGGCGAATTTCCTCCCACACACATATCTTTGAGCGTTGGCTAACTGCAAAGATGCTGTTATCGGAGAAGAACATGCCTTGTATGAAGCTATCTGACTAATTCCTCTCTATAATACGAATAATCCTCGATAACTCTAACTGAGCCTCTCATTTCTCACAAATGAAAAATATGAACCGATGTGCCAAACTAACTGCGCATATAAAAATTGAGTTCTATCACCTTTTCGAAGTTATCCATTGAAACAATACCCCTGCTCCGCTGGCGCAGTAGTATAAACGCTGCCTTATGACCATTCGTCCGAGGTAGGTCTGCGTTCGAATCCCACTGAGGTATATGGATGCTGTGTTTCTCTTACAGCACTGGTTCTCTCCATTTCGTAATACCAGTGACCCTGAATAGTGACGGTCGTTGCTTGTAGCCCATCGAGAAGCTCACGATGGTTGTTAATTCACGGAAAACAGAAAATAACGTGCAGCAAAGTTACCGTTAGGTGTCCGTCTTTTAACGAAATTTCAGTTTTGGAAAGTTCCCGTTTTTTCTAACTTCCGTATTTTGATAGATTTTCCCTGTAGTCTGTATTTCCGTTTACTCCAGAAAAGTCAATTTTGGGGTTTCCGTATTTATACAGAAATTTTTCAAAATCTTCAGTTCTGATATTAGGTGTACAACTAAGTTTTAAAGCGTTTTTGTGTGACGTATACCGCTAATTTACATATCCGACATTTCCCCGCGTTGTTGTCATGTGACCGTAACTGGTCCAGAGTATATAAAATGTGGCATAGCAATTTGCTCAACAGTCAAACGCACTTGCACATTGGTAGGTGAAAGATGGCAAGCGATACTGCATTTATTCGACACTGCATTCGTTACGAATTTCATCAAGAAAAAGGTACTACAAAAGCATATGCAACGATCTGTTATATTCTGGGGAGAATATTGTATCGAAAAGCACGTGTGAGTTTTGGTTTAGACAGTTTAAAGTAGGTGATTTTGATGCCTGCGATCGAGAACGTAGCGGCGCCCCGCAGAAGGTTGCACATGAGGAGCTGCTAGTATTGCTGGATGAAGATTCGTCTCAAATGCAAAAATTACTAGCTGAACAACTGGGGGTAACTCAACAAACCATTTCCAATATTTTACGTGCCATGGGAAAGTTTCAGAAGGAAGGAAAATGGGTGCCACATGACCTGAGCCAAAGGAACAAGGATGAGCATACCATGAAGTGTTTGAATCTGTTGCATAAACACCACAGAAAGTCTTTCCTGTGGAAAATCGTTACGGGTGATGAAAAGTGGATGTGGTACGACAATCCCAACTGCAAAAAAACACTGGGTAGGCCCAAGTGAAGCAACGACTTCGACACCGACACGCAATATTCACTCCAATAAAGTTCTGTTGTGCATCTGGTGGGATATGAAGGGTGTGCTCTATTGTGAACTATTGGAACAGGGTCATACTGTTACTGCTGATCGCTACAAGCAACAATTGCTGCGATTGAACCAGGAAATCTGTCGGAAATGTCCATTCACAGGCAAAGAATTGCGTTCCGTTGAATTACTGCATGACAACGCTAGGCCGCATGTTGTGAAATCGGTCAAGGAAACGTTACTGACGCTTGGCTGGGAAATTTTGGAGCACCCGGCGTATAGTCCCGACATAGCCCCTTCATACTATCATTTGTTCCGATCGATGCAACATGGTTTGTCTGCTGTACGGGTCCGGACATGTGACGAAATGCAAAAATGGGTTGACGACTTCATTGAGTCATACGACGAAGTATTATTCATGGCTGGAATCCGTCAGCTGCCCGACCGATGGCGGAAGGTGATAAATTATAACCGCTCATATTTTGATTCGTAAAGGTATTGTTGTTTTCTCTCAAATTACATGTTGCGTTGTCTTAAAACGCTTTTAAACTTATTTGTACACCGAATATTTTCCAATGTTTTACGTCTATGCCCAGTGGGGATCGATCCAGCCTCGCTCGGCTTCGTCTTCATCTAAAGATGCGCGTGCTATCCGTTGAAGTCCACTTGAACACCTGTCACGTATTAGGTTGAACTCTAATCACGCAATGGAAAAAATATTTTTGGATATAAATGCGGGTGAATTAGTAATTTTATTTTTTTGTTGTAGCTCATTGTTTACCTGAATAAATGTGTATGATTTTAAATTTTTCTGTAGGAGGACTTATTACAAATTACGTATTTTTTCATTGTAATTTTTCGAAGCAACACAACGTTTCGGAATTTGAGATTTTTTAAAACTTACAATAACTTTCAATTGGTTTTAAGTAAAAGGGCAATGTAAAGTTCTATAGTATTGTTTAACTAAACACCTAAACATAAAATTTACTTTTGGTAGCTATAATAGCAAGCGTAAACGTTCAATTCATCGTGCTAATTATCAGTCAAGTAACTAATATTCCGTCTCTGCACGAAAATAATGATATTAGATACTTGACTGATAGCTTTCGTCTTAAGGGGTCCACAGACTGATACATAGGCATTGTACAATCACATGTATAAAAATTTAAGTACGGGGTATCTTACGATAACACTATTCAATACCTGGTGCACAAAAATAAGAGACAGGGGAAGGAATATCCGGTGCCGCAATAACGAAATTTTTTTGTATATGCTGTCCCCAATATCCAACCTTATTATAGAACTTCAGAATCAGATTCCCCAACAGATGATTGATATTTATTAGTTAATAAAGTATTCCAAGAATCTCTCCTATTACCCGAAAATTTTCGTCATACGGATGCCGAAAAAGGGAGAACAGAATGTTTCCGTTAATATACGAAAGGAATTGAGGAAAGGTTTTTGAAAAATCAGAATTTTCTGTTAATACATCTTAGAAACAGAAATTTGCTGTTAATATACGAAAGGAACTGCGGAAAGGTTTCTGAAAATTCAGACTTTTCCTGACTTGCAAAAAATCAGTGAAATTCAGGTTTCTTGGGGTTTTTTTTTTTTTTTTTTCATTTCTCGGAAAAAGGTTGTGTCAGAAACGTGCTTCGTTAATTCCCGGAAGAAGTTACGGAAAGGGTGTTGGTCAACTGCCCTCACAAAAGAGGAGAAAAAGGCCAACTGCGCTTTGAAGTCAGCCAGGCCACTGGTTCCAGGGAAGGGAGAGAACCTTTTCTTCTTCTCTGGGCCCCCCCCCCCAGAGAAGAAGAAAAAGGTCAACTGCACTGAAGCCTCCAGGAACTTTACGTCTAACTCACTTCCGTAAGTGCCATTTCCGTACTAACGGAATTTTGTCCCATTTCCGTACATAGCAAATCGGTTAGTGCCACTTCCGTACAGTTTCACCGCGCCTGGTATCAGATGTGGAGAATGCTTAGGGAAAAAGTAAATGCTGATCCCTGTCGAATTCCTACGACGTCACAGAAATCACCATTCATTATTTTCGTCAACCAATAGGTGCTCGTGGTAGGTACGAAAGTGGGACGACACAGTTTCGATAGTATGACGGATTCTCTAGAGAACTGCCAAGCAAGGGCCGTGCCGTCCCACTTCCGTACGTGCCACTCCCATACAAATGAATTTTTGTCCATTTCCCTACGCATCCAGATCGCCTAGTGCCATTTCCGTACATAGATGTGATGATCCGTAGCTGTACGGAAGTGGCACTAACCGATCTGCTATCTACGGAAATAGGACAAAATTCCGTTTGTACGGATATAGCACGTACGGAAGTGGGAAACAATCATCGAAACAACCTAAGTTTAAGAAAACAAATCAACACAATATGACAAATAATCAAAACAAATCAATGCAATATGACAAATAATAAAAAAAAAAAAACGTTACGAAATTCAGAATTTATTTCAGCTATTCGTACAGGAAAATTCTTATTTCTTGATGTAATAGTGGGAGAAACATCTTAGAAAATGGCTTCTTGAAATTTGCTGCTCTTTATATTGGTTTAGCAATCGCTCCAAGATTTCCTTTTTTTCTTTCATTATATTTTTTATTCCTAATTTTTTCCCTTTCATTTGCGCTATTTCGTAAGGCATAAATATCAACATGCATTTGTTTTAAAACTTCGATAAATTTGCATATATTCGATGAAGAGCTGTAAAGTTGGAATTTAATCGAGAATGAAACGACTCGCATGCGTTTGTAGTTCTTTCTGACTCAAAAGTTGGACTAGCCCATAAAATTGGAGGAAATGTAGCTTCTTCGGAGCCATAATAATCTGTTACGTAGTCTGCAAATCTTTGAATTCTGGAATCATTAGGCTGTTCAAACATAATATTTTCAACGAATGCATCGGATACTTCTTCTGGTTCAAGAATGCTAGTGCAAAAAATAAACGAATCCATTGCCCTACGTCAGATTTACTGTCTTTATAAAAATTCGAAGAACCATAGTGTTGGATCTTAAAATAGTATAACTATATTAGTAATCCAAATTTCTTGGCGTAGAATATAAATCAAAGTTTCCAAGCTTTCGCACATCAACCACTTGGCTTTTTCAAGGAAGGTAGACAGCAAACTGCAAACTGAATAATAGAACGCTTCAACAATTTGAACATGGTGACTTAACTTGACAATAAACGAACAGATGCTAAGTAATTATTCATTCAAACACTCGGGACGTCATGTTCGTTTAGCACGCTGAATCGCGGAAGGAAAACAGCAGGCATTCACTATTTGAAGAATTGATTCCAAACTCGTGGCAACTCCAGCGAGATGCTGTCATTGCGTGATTCGCTGTTGGTGGTGATCTCTAAAGTTTCGCGAATGGCAGTAGATTTTGCGGTGCAGTAGGAAGATAATTTCTTTACGTCATCCAACATAGGAGTAGCAGACTTGAACTGGACCTCTCTGGATTGGGCCACCTTTTATGCTCGTTTATTCTAGCTCTAACTGAACGTTTGGTCATTCCAATGTAGTATCGCTTGGAGCTGTGCGGCTATTGTAGAGGGATGGCATAAATACCTGCCTCATTGGAAAGCGAAACTTGTCACAGTTTCCCTGAAGCATGGCGTATAAAGATGTCGGGGACCTGATGCCAACACCGAGGTTCATTTTCTTGAGCGCATTCTTGAGCTGATAAGAAACATTTGGTATGCAGGGAATTGAGTCCAAGTAGCGCAGTTGCGTCATAGAAAGATTAACATGACTGGTTCTGACTTTCTCGATATACCTATGTGCCAGGTCCGGGGCGTATCATACCTCAGTGGCCAATTCGGTAACGTTCTTTTTTAATTCACATTGCCTAGAAAGAACATCGGAAGAGACTACAAAGGCTCTTCTGATTCGAGAACGGGAGAAAGCTGTTTTGTAATTAGAAGGGCAGAATGACTGCGGAGCATCAAGTTGGGGACGGATGTGGGTTTAAAGTAGACTTGAGTACGAAGGCGATTTTGAGGCAACTTGCTCAGTAAAACACCCAGATAAGGCAAGGCACCATCCATCGTGTTCGAGCTCCATAGTGAACTTGATCTTAGAGTGAATATCATTAAATTTATCTAGGAAAAGCGGCAGAGTTTTCTTTCCGTGTGGCCATATGCAGAATATATCGTCCGCATATCTCAGCCAGGTAGTAGGTCTTGGGGTGATGTTGGTGAATATATATTGCTCCACTGGAGGTAGTATTGCTTCCGCGAGAACGGCTGAAAGCGAGGATCCCATCGGAGCATCATTAATCTGCTTGTAGATTTTCCTTGAAAACTGAAGTAGCTGGAATTTGAGACCAAGTCCATTAACTTGAAGATGTTGAGGCAAAATTCCTGCGGAAGAAGTGGTGAATTAGATACGACCTCTTTTAACGTACCGATGACTTCCGACACGGGGACCGAAGGGTAAAGAGAAACCACATCGAAACTGCAGATAATGGCGCGTTGTTGGACAGAGGTTTGCTTGATTTTCATGATAAAATCCAGAGAAGAAGTTATTATAAAGTCCGATACAGGAAGATAATTAAACAGAAATTTTTAAAATGCTTTCTCTAATCGGTACGTCGGAGCGGACCTCTTTGGTACGATGGGTCTCAATGGATTACTGGGCTTGTGTTTAAGTCTTCTGAAGAGCATCGTGATCTGAGAGCCTGGTGGTAATTTGGCGGCTTTCTCGTGATCGCCAGGAATAGTAGTCAACCTGGCAGCTCGTTGTACCTGTGCAATCCAACAATTTAGAGGGTTCGTCCGCAGCATTGTAGATCCAGAAGTGGAGAGATGAAATTTCGAGTTTCTGATTGTAATCACATGTGAAATATTAAAATCATGACAAGATTTAGTGAGTCACAAAGCCTCTACATAAACCTTGTGCCATTTTGATCTTACATAACCTTTGATATCACGAGGAAAACTCGTACATTTCGTTTTGGTCAGCTAGGAAAACTTCCACACTTTTACAACATCTCAGAACGAAACGCAATTTGTGTACATCCCCTTATATGAGAAAGTGTAGGAGTTTACGAAATATTAAAATCATAACTCAAGATTTGGGTGGGTCGGAAAGCTACTGCATAAACCTTGCTGCACTGTGATCTGACATACGCATTTATGTCACTGGGAAAGCTGGTACATTTCGTTTTGGTCAGCTAGGAAAACTCCCACACTTTGACAGGATCTCGGAACGAAACGCAATTTATGAACATCCCCTTATATGAGAAGGCGTAGGAGTTTTCCCCTTTGCACTTTGCACAGCAGCACGAGGAAGTGTTGGAGTTTTTCGATGTGGGAGTTTTCCTAAATTCGCTTATGTCCAAAGTTCCATAACCATAAACTGCTACGAATCTAATGTTAACTAACTATGTTAACTTTCATAGTCTGGCATAGTTGAAGATAATAAAATAGCTATAAGTAATAATTTTTACGCAATCCTTTTAAATATCTTAGAAAGCACTTTATTCTTTTCTTTACTTAATCGTAGAAAAGTTATACTCAGCTTAGTAATTCTCCCTCCCTGTTCCTTTGAAACCAAGATTTCCTTCTATAAACCCTTCTTTGGTCATTCCTTCGTCTCCCTTTTGCGCCTGCGGAGAAAACCTCCATTCTCCCGGTCAGCTTAAGACCTGCTTCCTAACACCTAAGGCGCTTCCTCGCCTCCGTCGTGCGACTGCTCGCTTTCAAACCCTCGAGTTGACTCTCTAACTTCCCCCCTTGTCCCCACGCAAATCCACCCCTTTACTTCCACAAAAAACCCTGAAAAAAACCCCGGCGTTGGCTTCACAAACTTTAAGATTAAAATTAAGAGGGCTTACGCTTTCAGTCCGCTGCTTTGAAATTAACAAGGCAAAGATTAAATGAGCTGAACAATACCAATGCGTTTACGAAATTCCAAGGCCCAGACCCTAAAATACGACAAACTGGTGTCTCTAAATAAACAGTGTTTCCGATGTTTCAATATCGGGTGACACAGCAAAATTTTCTCATGTGTCGTGGAAAGAAAGGAAACGGAGCACTAAAGCGAAATAAAAGTTGCGAAATGAGATTTAATATCTTTGCCTAAAATTCTAGTATTAAATCTCCGTAACAGTAACGCGAATTTCTTGGATCCAGAATTCATTTTAGATTAGTGGCAGTTTATGGTTATGGAACTTTGGATATCAGCACTGTTCGTCGTCGAGCAAGAAAATCAAAGGGCAGTGGAGAAATGTTGGCCGTAAAGGATCAACCGCGGAGTGGGAGGCCAGTAATCGCAACTTGCGATTTGAACAGGCAAAAAGTCGATGAGCTCATCAGTGAAAATCGAAGAATAACTCCGAGAACGATAGCAGGTAAGCTGAACATTAGTTTAGGTAGTGTCAATGACATTGTTAGTGTTTTAGGATACAACAAAAAAGTGGGTGTTCTTTGTGGTACCGTGCCACCTAACGACTGAAATAAAGAAATGAAAGATGGCAAAGGTTGCTGGCTCGCTATGAAAAATATGGAAGGGATGTTCTCCAAAGCATTATGACTGGTGATGAGAGGTGGGTTCACTATTATGACACATAAATCAAAAACCAATCGCTGGTATACAGACACCCATCTTCAACTCGAGCGAAAAAATTCAAAACTCAAGTTTCTGCCGGTAAGTGCAGGCTTACTGTGTTCTGAGACTACAGAGGCATTATTGAGTACAAGGTCAAAGGTACGACTGTCAACTCTGAGAGCAACGTGCATACCATAAAAAAGTTGAAGCAAACAATAGGCCCGCTTGCGTGAGGGGAAAAAACACGCCAGGGCTTTCACCTCACAGGCCAAACAAAAAATCGGGTTTGAAGTTCTTAAACACCCTACCTACTGCCGAAATTTGGCGCTGTCCGACTAGTGGTTGTTTTCTGCTCTCAAGTAACATCCGAAAGGAATTCAGTTCACCTGTGACGAACAGTTCGAGCCGCTACGAGGAAATGGTTTCGAGAACAACCTGAAGATTTTTACAGAGACGGGTTTAAAAGACTTTTTAAACATTAGCGTGTCTGCATCGAGCGTGTGGGAGACTGTAGAAAAATAAAATATGTAAATTGAAGTATAAATTCTGAGCTTTGTGTGTATACTTATTTTGTTTCAGTTTGATACCTTACCGCTGAGCTTGTGTAAAAATATGGTGGCATTACTTTCTGAATGCCCTCGGTAGAACTTCAATTGTCCGGACTCCAGATATCCGATAGAACTTCAATTATCCGGACTCCAGAAATCCGACAGAACTTCGATTATCCGGACTCCAGATGTCCGACAGAGCTTCAATTACCCGGACTTCAGATATCCGGAAACCCAATTATCCGGATCACTTGCTCTTCTTTCAAGGCCAAGTAAAATTGAGATTTTTGTTGATTTATTTGCGTGTTTTTAGGTTTTTTTTTCGTTCATTTAAATAATACAAAATGATAATGCAGTGCAGTAGATGTACATTTTTTAAACTGTATAACATTTGCTACTATAAATACGGCCTACAGAAAAAAGGCAACCCAATTATCCGGATTTTCTGAATACCCAGATGGGCTGTGGTCCGAGTAAATGCAGATATTTGGAGTTCTACTGTACTCTCAAAATGACTTTTAGTCAGCCTAGTGAATTAATGGCTGTAGATGACTTCAAGTTCGGGTGCATTCATGCTCTCAAAACCCAGAACAGCGAATTTAACCCTTTATCTCTCACTCTATGCCTTTTTATATATTCAATTTTTTTCAACGGGAAAATGGAAAAAAAAAATCATTATTTTGGG
Source organism: Macrothele yani (assembly GCA_039090855.1). Lineage (NCBI taxonomy): Eukaryota > Metazoa > Arthropoda > Arachnida > Araneae > Macrothelidae > Macrothele > Macrothele yani. The sequence goes on along the minus strand of CM076997.1, from coordinate 112,774,149 downwards.
GGGGGCCTCCAGCATCGCGGGGTCCCGCGCCTGAGCTGCGTTGGCTTCCTGAAAATCTGCCCCCCCCCCCCCCGCTCCCCATTTGAAATTCTTAGATAAACCTAATTCAGCTTTACTTGTCTCATCTGTGAAACACACGTTCCTCTGCATCTGGTCATAATCGTAGATATAAACTTAAAAGCACGGCCATAGTAAAATGCATGTCATCATGGTAATCTCTCCGTTTCTGCGGGCTTTCAGTTCAGTCGGTTGGTTATGCCGCCGCCAGGTGTCAATATCTTCCCCTTGTGGAAAAGGGAATTGTGAGCATTGAAGAGGCGTGAAGTGGCTGCCTGATTGTAACACAATGAACGACGTCGTTGATTCTCCGCGTGACCCCCGAGGTTCATACAAGACGGGATCAGAGGTCACATCCGGAAGCAACGGGGAGGAGAAGGCGACATTTGCGCGGACAGCGCCTTCTGTATCGCATGGCCAGGCTGACACTAAATCAAATGCTCGCTGTACTTCAGCAAAATGCCGTGGAAAGACTATTTCATGCTTTTGCCGGCACTTCATCATTGCCATTGTTAGACTCTTTACGCTAGAGCCAAAACCACTTCTATCACCCCTCCTCACCCCCTACATTTCTATTGTGAATGGCTCCGCGATGTCATAAACTCACTTTTATGTCGATTTTTTCTCCTTTTCAGAGTAAGTTTAAACGAGCTAGTTGGGTCATAAAAACTCACTGCTGAGCCAAAGACTACATGCAAAACTGGCGAGAAATTTCGCAGAGGAGGAGAAGTACAGATGCTGAAACTGATACAAATAAGACGACGGGAAGAAGGAAAAAACATAAATAGGTAGAAAAGTTTTCCATTTCATGTCAGATTTTTTTATTTTTTTTATTTTTGGTAGTTCAGAAGCTAAGATTGGAAATTAATTTACTGTAGCTGAGGAATTAATTCAGCTTTAAGCTTTTAGGGTAACCCGGTGGCTCAGTGGTCTAAACGCTGATTTCTGACCATTCGTCCGAATCCTGGCGAGGCATGGATGTTGTGTTTGTCACACGGCACTGGCTCTCTCCCTACCCTGGAACCAGTTGCACTAAATTAGAGACGGGCAACTGCTTATTTTCCACTGAGTTGCTCACGGTGGTCGTTTACCCCCACCCCCCAAATAGCAGTGCATATCACAACAAAAGTGATGCCCTCCACTTGTCGCTTATAATAAGAGTACAAACATTTGCTTTTACGCAAATTACAGGGTGTCTGAAATTTCGGGAACGAATGGTTTTTATATTTTACCTTTCCAGGTGGATAACCAATTGTGAAATATGTTTTTCTGTACAGGTGAAAAATGGCATTAACGCTGGATGAAAGGGTGGAGATGGTCTTTCTTAGCGGTCGTCAGAGATAGATCTAGGGGAAAGTGATGGACGAGTTTGATGCCAGACATTCCAAAAGGAATGGAGCACGTATTGCAAATGAGAGTAAGTTGTTACGGAGATTTAATTTTAGAAGGAATGGAGCACATATGCAAATGAGAGTAAGTTGTTACGGAGATTTAATTTTAGAATTTAGGCAAAAATATTAAATCTCATATCGCAACTTTTATTTCGCTTTTGTGCTCCTTTTCCTCTTGTTTCCACGAAGCGTGAGCGAAATTTTGCTGTGTCACTCCTCCATTAAACATCAGATGCACGGTTCATTTAGAGACGCCAGTTTGTCTCATTTTAGTGTCTGCACCTTTGTATTTTGCAGACGGATTAGTATTGTCGTGTTTGTCTGATCCTTTGGCTTCTTTATTTCAAAACAACCGATTGAAAGCGCAAGCCCTCTTAATTTTTACCTTGATGCATTGTATTAGCCAATTCCGGCGTGTTTTTCCCCATGGGACTTCGTGGAGGCAAAGGGTTGAGTTCGATGGAAACAAGGAGTGGGGTGGTGGGCTAAAGAGTCACTTCTAGGATTTGAAAGCGAACGGTCGCAGAAGCACGAGGGCAGGAAATGCCTCACGGGTTGGGGAAGCACGTCTTAAGCTGGCCGGGGAATGCAAGTATTCTCCGCACCGCGAAGAAATGACCACAGGAGGATTTAGGAAGGAAAGTGTGGGTTTTGAGAGGAGTGGGAACGAATGATAGAAAAAGCTGAGCACAACCTTCTGCACTTAAGGTGGTTCCACCTAAAATCTCTGCCTTATGTTTTCAATGGTAAAACTTCCATACATATTTTCTTTGCAAATAATGTATTCCCAAGAATGAAAATTTGCACATCGATAAAACTAACTTTAAGTTATAGCATGGGATACCTGATACTTGATAAAACGTAACCATAACTAAGCAATCCAACATTTGTTTGTCTACTGACGTCATCAGTGTACAGGTCGCGCCATTTATTAACAGGTTTGAACATTACTCAAATAAAAATGATTGATTTTTAATATAATTATGGTTATGTTTTAGCAAGTATTAAGTAACCCATGCTATAACTTAAAGTTAGTTTTATCGATGTACAAATTTTCACCTTGGGAATACATTAATTGCGAAGAAAATATGTAAAGGCAGAGATTTTAGGTGGAACCACCTTAAGTAAGGAAAGAATAAAGTGCTTTATAAGAGTTTTAAAAGGATTGCCAAAAATTATTAGTTATAGCTATTTTATTGTCTTCAACCACGCAAGACTTTGCAAGTTAACACAAACCACATAACAAAGTACGTATACTGTAGTGTAAATCCATTGGTTCCAGACTTTTCGGGCAACCTGCATTGTACACCAGAGTACGCATAATTTAAATTAAAGCTGTGAATTTTTTGTTTTGTAGAACTGAGCAGTTTCTCGTTTTTCATTTACGCCTTTAGCAATATCCAGGGCCGGATTAAGGCCTTAGTGGGCCCCTAGGCTAAAACATTTGAGTGGGGCCCAAGGCTAAGACATCTAAATGGGCCCCAAGGCTAAGACATCTAAATGGGCCCTGAAAGAATTATAACGGAAAACCATCATGAAGTCCGTTAAAACACGAAACTCTAGCAATATGAGTGTGATGTATTAATACGTTTTGCATTCTTATGTGGTGCATTAATGGTCGAAGTCCTCTGTGGTTTCATGTTGCGTAGCAAAACAATGCACTAAGAAAAGTATATAATGCTAAATCATTAGAAAATCAAAGACAACATCTAGGAAGCTCGAGCTTTTTACTCATGTCCTTATGAAAACAACGAAAAATATACGTTATGCATTCTTCAAACTAAAGATTATCTGAAGAGTTTCCATAATAAGCCACTATATCTTTAGCACGTCTTTTGTAAAAAAAGATCGTGCTTATATTACCGGTTTGTCCGTCCGTCCGTCCGTCCGACTGTTTGTACCCACGATATCTCTGCAACTATTAGTCCGATTTGAAAAATTCTTTTTGCATTGGGAAGCTTAAAATATGCGAATGATGATCCTTTATTTCGTTTTTTTTTTTTTACGATGTATAATTTTGCCGCTAGGGGACGTAAATGCAGATGATGTCGAATTCAAAAATACGTTTTATTCCATATATTTGCTTCTAAACATCCGATTGGAAAAAATCTTTTATCTTTCGATTCCATTAATGCCGAAGAGTATTTTAGACATAGTTACTTTTTTCAAATTACGCATAGATTTTCCGCTAGAGGACGTAAAAGTAAATTATATTTTCCCGATAACTCTTCTTCTAAAACCCGATTTAAAAAAAAATTTCTTCAGCGGACACACCTCCTGATGGAAAATCTTTTGCATATAATTTCAAATTTTTGGTAAAGAATACTTTAGCCACCTTGGGGCGTAAGTTAAAATTTTGCTTCTGATGCATTCGCCATAAAATCTGAGCTTCTAAAATATCGATTGAAAAAATTCTTTCGTGGATTGATGCCACTCACATCGATAAACATTTTCGGAATATTTTCTTCTTAAATCATTTCACAGTTTCTCTGCCAGGGGGCGTAAATGTATATCTTATTTTTGTCAATATCTCTACTTCTAGGAGTTCGATTTGAAAAATTCCTTCTTTGCTGCATAGTGTTTCCAGTGTGACATGCTTTTCATATAATTTCAAAAATTTCAAGTAATTCATAGACTTTCAGCTAGGGGGCGTAAAGGTAAATTGCGTTCCCCCTATATCTCTCTCTGCTTCTAAATCTCCAATTTGAAAAATTCTTTCTGCACCGGATACAGCTCCTGATGGGAAATCGTTTGCACATAATTTCTAATTTTTGCACAAAAATGGTTTGGCCACCAGGTGGCGTAAATCTTAAGTTCCGCTTCTGATGTATTTGCAGCAAAATATGAGCTTCTAAAATCTCGATTAAAAAACAGTGGTTTGTTGACCGATACTAATCATGTCGACAAACCTTTAAGGAACATTTTCTTCTTGAAATGATGCATAGTTTCTACGCCAGGGGGCGTAGATGTATATCTTATTTTTGTCAATATCTCTACTTCTAGGAGTCCGATTTGAAAAATTCCTTCTTTGTTGGATAGTGTTTCCAATGCGACATGTTATTCCCATTAATTCAAATTTTCAAGTAAATCATAGGCTTTCTGCTAGGGGGCACAAAGGTAAATTGCGTTTTGTGCGTTATTTCTGCTTCTAAAACTCCGATTTGAAAAATTCTTCCTGTATCGCATACAAGACCTGATGGAAAATATTTTTCACATGATTTCTAATGCTGGGTAAAGACTGGTTTGGCCACCAGGGGCATAAGTGTTAATTTCTGCTTGTGATGGATTTGTAGCAAAATGTGGGCTCCTGAAAACTCGACTAAATGTTTTTTTTTTTCTTGGACCGATAGCGCTCATATGGAAAAACCTTTTTCGAATACTTTCTTCCTAAAATAACGCATGGTTTTCCCACCCGGGAACGTAAAGTCACATCTTATTTTTGTCGATATCTCTGTTTCTAAGAGTCCGACTTGAAAAATTCTTTCTGTGTTAGAGAGCCTTTCCGGTGAGAAATGTTTCTCATATAAATTCATGTTTTTCTTAACGCACAAGTCTGCAACCAGAAGGCGTGACTCACGATTCCGTTTACAGCAATATCTGAGGGATTGAAAACCCGATTGAAAAACTTCTTCCTTCCGTCAGATACTATCGTTTTTCATACCGGTTCCATTGACTTTGAATAGCTTTGATAAATTTAATTTGCGTCAGAACAGATTTAAAAGACGTGCTTATTACACCCGAAGATTTGGTGCCATCTTTCTTGTTTTCATTGTTCTCGTCAGAACAGGAGCTAAAAGCTGAAGGTTCCCAGATTTCCTAGTGATTTAGCATTGAATACTTTTCTAAGTGCATCTTTTTTGTTACCCAAACTGGAACCACTAGGAACTTCCACCATTAATCCAAGTGCAAACTGGGGGCTCTGAGTGGATGGCAGTGAAAAAGTTGAAACTCTCACGACGACCCCGCTGTACAGAGCGACATGAAACCTTTTTTTTTTTTTTCTGATTGGAGGTTTGACGACCACCGTGAGCAACTCAATGGGCTGTAAGCAGTCGCTCGGCCCTAATTTAGGACCACTGGTTCCAGGGAATAGGTGGAGCCAGTGCCGTAAGACAAGCACAATATCCATGCCTCTAAGCGGGATTCGAAATTGGACCCAACTCGAACGAATGGCAGAAGCCAAGAAGCCATCGCTTAGACCACTGCGCTACCAGAGCGGCTGAAACCTTTACCCTTGGTGAGTAACTGCCTTGAAATCTGTTCGTCTTGCAGCCTCTGTTTCTGACCAAGTGGAAATCATATGAGACAAAAGTAAAACTATTCTATATGAACCTCTCTCTTTCCCTACCTATCTCACTCTTATTTGCCCAGGCATGCCTCCTGAGCCCTTGGTCATGGTGGGCCGGCCCCAAGGCTATAGCCTCTATATACCCCACCTTAATCCTGCCCTGGCAGTATCCACTCATCATACTTGTCATACCCCCACAAGATAGTTTGCTGACATTTTAATTTCTCGAAATAAAACGTGTGTATTTTTATTCCATAGAAAAAATTGGCTCAACACTGACATGTGTCAGCATTGTTCGGAGCTTTGCTTTTTAATACGTATGTCGATCTCCGGCTGAAAAGAATACAACGAAGACCCCTGTTTACCATCAACTTAAAAGTGTACTATCGTAGATGGTCAGAAACAGCTATATCTTTGCAATGAAAGGTATGGTCCCTAGCGTTCAGAGAGAAAAGCAACAGAATTGTTTCTCAGAATTATCATTTTTGTTTGCTGAGCAGTTTGAGACAAAGTTGTTATTTTAGAAAAACATTTCAAACTGGCCGAGCAGTTTAGAAATAGATTTGTCACAATAAACTATACAGTCAAGAGTCTTGTACTTTCGACCACTGACGGCCCAGCTAAGAAATGCAATCTTGAGGGAAAGGACGGGATGGAAAAGATGGAAGACTTTTCCCAACATTTGCAGTACAGAGGCAATAAATTGACAATCGGAATATGCGAGGGTGGTGTACTTAAGCAGCAGTACGGGAAACATTTCTTCGAAGTACGAACTTCCACCTCGACTCCATTTTATCCTCACTGCTTCTTTTAAAGGAATTTAGAATTAATTTTTTTTCCAAGCAAGGCATATTCTAGCGGTACATTCGAAAGAAACTATATAAGGTGGCAATGGGTGATTAGAAGTTGCAAAACAGTATTCCCAGACAGTCCTTTTTGTATGGAAGATCCGTTTTAGAAAACCTTGAGTGCTTTAATCGTTTTATTGGCCCACGCTGAGATCATGTACATTGTCATCATCAAAGCGCATTCGAGACGACTTAATTGTTTTATTGCCTTGCAGGCGTCTGACGCCATCGCTTTCTAGAGAGAGGGGAGAAGGACGGACATGCAGGAGGTCAAACAAGTCTAAGAATCGAAACAACATAGCTCTATATAGAAGAATTCACGGGATGATGCTTTGAGAAGGAAGAACTTTATGGGCCGCGGGATCGGACGGAAAAACGTAATGAAATGGGGCGTGGAATCGTAGAATGAATAAGAAAGAGCGAATAATTTACTAAAATCAAGCCGAAACAACCTGCACGTATAACGTTAATCAATAATTTGTTATTAAAACTTTCTCACCTATTCATTTGCTATATATTTACCGCAATAAGTGGCAACTAGGTATATACATCGAACCCGAAAGTGCAACATACAGTCCGACCACGTAATACTTCTCTAGAAACAGATCAATAGATAGATTTCCTTGAGCTCCATGTGGTGTTAAAAAATTAAATTCGATTGAGTAATAAAGCCGTTAATTGTAAAGGCCTTACTGTTTTAGTGGACTTCTTATTCCCGCTCGGCTCAATATTTGAGACTAATTGCAGCTATTTGTGAAAGTTATGAAGAAAGTATTAAAGGCATTTGCGGTATTAAATTTGTTCGTTATTTCTTTCTAATTCGCTTTATTTGTTTGTCCTGGAATCAGTTTTATTATTGAATTAATTATGGTTACTTTAGTTTCCACTTGTCATCAACACGTTCTGCCTAATTTCTATTCTATTACATTTTCTTATCGCTCACGCTTCCAAGCACAGAAGTCATCTTCCCTTACATCTTTCTCAATTTCCTGACCGATTCTCTCTCGTCACCAAAAATGTTTCTGTCTAAAACTTCCCTGTATGTGTCGTACTCCTTTCTTGGCGTGATCCCCTCTTACATTCTGTCTCGACGCTTAGTTTGAAAAAAAGCTTCCTCTACTCCAAGAACAATAAAATAATTTATCCCTCAGCCAGCGCCTTCGGATCACAATGTACTAATAGCTGCGTAGGCCAAAAAAACCACAAAACAATTAAACACTTAGCCAACGTAATCTTACGATGTAATTTTGGGATCTGATTGTTTATGTTTAGTTGCAACATAATGCGGAAAATACAAAACAAATTAATAGTTGAGAAGGTTACATACAGTCTCTTAAAATGTTTATCAATTATTGATTTATTGGCAACTCGAGGTTGATGAGAGATGTTATACGTGCAGATTGTCCCGGATTGATCTTAGATTAGTAGTAAAATATTCTCTCTCTCATTCATTCAACGATTTTTCCGAATTTCTCTTCTATTTCGTTTTCTTATTACTCACCGTGCTTCCCATTTCCGAAGCCTTCTTCCACGACACCCCTTTCTTCGCTCGCCGAAGGCGTCTCTCCTCTTCTCAGAGTTCTTAGCTTCTCCTTCCCTTGTGTGTGTCCGTCCTAGCTTCCTTCAACTATGTTCCTCCAATCGGCTTCTTCGCGTGACACCCTGCCTCCGTCCTCACTCGAAGGGCAGAAGCGCCGAACGCCTCAGATATAATAAAACAATCACGCCGTCCCGAATTCTCTGCTGATGACAATAACCAGTGCTTGCAGCGTAGGCCAATAAAACGATTTAGGCACTTGAGGTTTTCTAAAACGACTCTCCTATGCAAAAGAAGGATTCCCTGGGAAATACATTTCCACAACGTCGAATTACCGATGTCGCCCTATACAACGTCTTCGAACTTACCGTTAGAAAATTCCTTGCATGGAATTGAATTAATACTAAAATCCTTTAAGATCACCAAAATCCCCATAACAGTAATAACATCTACAAAATCTTATTGCAGACCTGACTGATAACATATTATAGACGCCGTTTCCCAGGCTGACTGAAAAAGGAGATCTACTCCTAAATATTCTCTGCTATTCTGGAAACGAATTAATTGTAATATCTAAAACCTCATAACAGATGTCGGTGAGTAGTAATGCTTGGCAGCAAGGACACGTGAAGAGTGGAGTGTGTGATGAGAATTGATATAATTCCTGCGTTCCCGGAGACGTTGTGAGCCGGCGACCCTACCTTCCACAATAGTACACACTTAAGTTGACTTAGAGTATAGTTATGGTGTTACTATACCCTCTCTTTTGCTTTTCAGAACAATTTTCTAAGGTCCATATTTGAAGGCTTACAAGTAAGTATGCGGGAGACATTTCTACTCGGACTATTTAGAGAAGATAATCTGACGTCGTGGCCATAAAACGAGAAAGTTGCCCTTTTACCGACGATTTTCTTCGAAGTTGTTAATAACGATACGGATACTACCAGTCTCGTTTCGTCTTGTTGCATTTAGGTCACGTGCCATTTTCGAAGAACACCAACATACAGAACTGAGATCTGTCCTTCTCCTGTTAAATTTTATGACCTCTTCAGTTCTCTTAAGACCATAGATGTTTTTGTGATGAATGAAAAAACATTTTAAAACCGCTTTTTATCATCAACCTGTTATTCACGAAATTTTGTTTAAATTATTTTCGAAAAGATATAAATATTTCTTTGCTTATGTTAGCGGGATTTTCCTCATTCACTTTGGTTTTGGTTTATTTGTAACTCGAGGTTGATGAGAGAATATAATACGAAGAAAGCAATAGGGTTTGTATTTTTCAACCAGTTTTATTAACAGCTAGCTACCGTTTGTCGTGGAATTGTTTTATTTATTTAGTTATTTTTTTACTTATTTCACTATTCTGTTTCCTAGTTATCGCTCTTTCATATTTTTCTGCTTCCCGTGTATCATCATTTTTGCATGGGTTTTGACTATCGGAGTCTCACAAATCTGCTCCCCTGCGGTACTTCTTCCGTAGCGTTGTATATCAACTTTTCGAATTTTCTTCCCCGGAACTTCTCGTGTTCCCTTTACTCAAAAGAAAACAGCTAGTGACACAGTGAAGGTTGTTAACACATTACATACTGTCAGGGACACTTTCACTTTCCATGCTGTTCCGCTTGAGGTAGAGTTAAATGATTGCTGTGGAAAGAAAATGTTTTTGAATGGTCACTAATGATTATTATTAAAGCTGCTGATATGCCCTTGATAGCCGTCGTAAACTTTCTCTTTCGCTTGTTGTAAGATCGTGTCAGAGAAACCTTCTGCTGTGTTATATTCTTGGTAACGATTACTTCTTTCTCTGTGGCTACTCCTTTCGTTGAAAATCTCCTACCCTTCTATATGGGATTCTGTTCGAGGCGTAGATTTACTTCTTAGTCTTCTTACACCGTAAAAAATTCTGACATGCACGAGCCACTTTCCGTGATTCCTTTCGTGAATAAACGAACCATATTTCTGACACAACTTTTTCCGTGAAATGACGGAAAAAACCTCTGAATTTCACGTATTTTTCGTACGCCAGAAAAATTCTGAATTTTCAGAAACCTTTCCACAATTCTTTCTTTTATATTCACGGTAAATTACTGTTTTCAAGACGTGTTAACGAAAAATTCTGAATTTTCAGAAATCTTTTCTCAATTCCTTTCTGATATTAACGGAAAAAACTCCGTTCTCACTTTTTCAAGATCCATATGAAGAAAAATAGAAGAGATTCACGGGAATTCTTAGGAGCTTGATTAACTGTTAAATTTCAATAGTCTGTTGAAATATTTGATTTCAAAGTTATGTTGTGAGATCGGATATTGTGAATAGTACGCTGTTAAAAATTTGGGGACAGGTTGCACCAAAAAGTGGTGCTACACCAGCTGCACCACTTTCTAAGAAAAGAGGCACCATTATGTGGTGCAAGCAAAACCGAACAATATGGTGCAACCTTTGCACCAAAATATGGTATATGGTTGCACCATAAAATGGTGCAGTCTTACACCATCAAATGTAAGGATGCACTATTTTATAGTGCAACCTTACTCCATGATATGATACAAAGTTGCACCACTTGTTAGTGCAACTTTCCCAAAATGTGTCGCAGCTGGTGTAGTTCTACTTATTGGTGCAACATATCACCAAAATTAAGCGTAGACTTTTTACATCACTGCTTTATGGATAAAATATATATTTTGAAAACACGGTTTCTGTGTACAGTTCCAAAAAGTTTGTCTTTGCTGCATCAATTTGGGAAAAAAAATTTCCTTTTTTTCTCTTTTTAAATTATTTCTCGCATATTCGGAAGATTTTAATCTGCTTATGTAGCACATATGGTCTCAATTTCAAGATCAATACAATGTAGTATAACAAGCTCGAATGCGGCAATTCGAGGTTGTTACTACATTAGAAGCTACTTCCATGTGAACAACTTCCTCAGAAAACTAAAATCGTATTGAATAAATAAATCCAAACGTGGAAAGAGCAATGGATTTATTTAGTGCTTAACGTGGAAAGAGCAATGTAATTATTTAGTGCTTAACGTGGAAAGAGCAATGGATTTATTTAGTGTTTAACGTGGAAAGAGCGATGGATTTATTTATTCAACTGACGCCACGTATTTAGAGGATTTTCACTTTAAAATCCTATTTTTCTAGATGTGGCCAGGGCCTGATTTCTTCACGTGCACAGGGCCTCAGAATTTGGAGGGGCCTCCAAACTGCCTTAATAATTGTATAATTTTTCAGAACCAAAATATATTTTCCGTCATAGCACGAAATTATTATACGGTTCGGTTTCAAAATTTAGGATGAGATTTTGGAAACCAAATTATTATCATTTTGTATAATAAAGCTCAAATGTTGCGCTGAGCTGTGATTGGCCAGTGTAACATCTTAATCTCAGCCTTATTTGTAACAATCAAAATGCAATGGGAACAGCCTAAATTCGGAGCAATATGGTATAGTATACATGAAAAGCATTTCAGCAAACATGTATAATTTACTAAAAGTATTTTTATTAATATTAGTCTTGTGAAAACAAAAATTGTGAATCAATATTCATAATTATGTAGGGTTTATTTTACATAAATAAAAATGCAAAGAAGTTTAATTGACATTACTTTATTTAAAGACTGTTGTAATAATTTACATGGAGTGTTGAAATAATTTATCCCACAATGTGTGTGATAAATTATAGTACACTAAGTGTTTTAAATTATAGATAATGTTATGGTACTAGGTGTTTTAAATTATAATGTTATGATAAACTAGGTGTTTTAAATTATATCTGGGAGGATAGTTATTTATTTTCATAAATAATACTATAAAAAAAAAGAATTCCAGAGTAATTAATGTTGCAGCTGTAAGCTCTGCGGTTGCGGGGAAGAACAAGCAGTGTAAGTGCTCGTCTATGACAAGCCACAATGGCTATAAAATTGACTAGCATGTGGGATGTGTTTTAATGTTTTTACAGCTAGAAAAATTGCTTGCAAAAAAAATATTTACCAGTAAATATCTTTTTTGACTGTTTGACTGAAAATTTTAATCGAGGGGGACCCAGACACAGGATGTGCACAGGGCCTCGACTGGCCTAAGTCGGGCCCTGGATGTGGCTAGGCACATATGTAACATCAGAAAGTTCAACGTGAAAATAATTATGTCATGAACATCAGATATATATGTGCTACAAAAATTATTTTCGTCACTTACCTTATTAACTTGAGTGAACACTTCTTTAAAATTTTCCAAACTCGCACTCACTGTGACGACAAAACCAGCATGGCGGCACCACACAACATCTGCCTCCTTCGGATGACCTGATGACGAAGACGCATGCGCTGTTTCCTTCACTGCCCCAAAATGTGTTGCAAGGTAACCCCGTTCTGCCTACATTTGGTAATTTATACGAAAAGTTGGTGCAAGTCAAACGTTTTCATGCTCTACTTTATGGTGCAAGTGTGAAAAACACACCAGATCATGGTGTAAGTGTCAGATGTTGCACAATATTGTGGTGCAACGTTGAACTGAAACTTTTAACAGTGATATATCGCATTAATGTTAGTTACCATGGCACAGGATATTTTTTCTTCTCTTCACCATTTTGTGCACCAGCTATAATGCACTGTGTTATCATAAGAAACCGTGTACTCAATTTATTGTACAGGTTATTGTATGAGTCCTTGAGACAAAAGCTATATAGCTATCAAGAGTAAATTTTACATTTAGGAATTTTGTGAAATAATGCCATAAAACAGTAAATTTTGCCTTTTCTTAAAGATTATTAAAAGTCATTGTCAGTTTAAAAATATCGTAAATTCCAAAGCTTTCTGCTGCTTCGATAGATCACGATGAAAAAAAAAAAAAAAAAAAACGTAATTTGTAATGAAACCTACCGCAGAAAAAAATAAAATTATTATTAAAAAAAACAAAGCTCCAATGGAAAATAAAATGACTAAATCATTCGCATTAATGAAAAAAAATCCTCATAGTCCAATTCCTTTTACCTTGAATATGATTCTAATTCCTGTGACTTTCTGGCTCAGTGGTAAAGACGCGCGGCTTCAACCCAAACGGCCTGGGCTCGATCTGCACGACATGCGCAAAAGGTATCTCTTGCTCAAGGGCTGAAATATTCAGCATGTTAGATATTGCGAAATTTCTGTCTAAATACAGAAAAACTTGAAACTGGCTTTTCTGAAATTAATGGAATTACTGACTACGGAAAAATCTGTGGAAATACGAAAGTCAAAAAAAAAAAAAAAAAAAAATCGGGCTCTTTTAAAAACAGAAATTACGTTTAAAGACAGACACTGACCTGCAACTTTGCTACACGTTTTTTTCAGAAATTTTCCGTGAATTCACGCCACTTACTTTTTACAGTGTAGGTCCTCCAAATTATTTCTCCTCAATACAACAGTGATCATTTTGCACTGAGCTGATATCTTAAAAGACGTGTCAGGAACCATATATAAATAATGTGTTAATTTGTTAATGTGTCTTACTTTGGCAGAGAAAGTAAAAACACAAGTGCTAATCTACCAACAATCTATTAGGTACACCTACTCTCGTCACATAAATGGCACCCTTCAACACGTAGATGTCACGTGAGCGTGGTATTAGGTACATTTGAGGCAGACCAGCTCGTCCAGAATCAGCTAGCATCCAACTGACGGTTTGAAGGTGGCAGATAGAGTGGTTTGTTCGATTTTCAGCATGGCACTAAAATTGGGACCACGTGCGGTTGGATCATCTGCCAGACGCCCGTTCAGTTGGGATTTTCATGCGCAACGTATAGCAAGGGACATCAAACAGAGCTCATCTCTCTTTCCACGTTTATAAGTGAGTCACGATGACCTCTGTTTGATGTTCCTAGTCCACGTCAAGTGTCTGCATTAATTATTCATTCTCCTTCTAATTATTTGTTCAGTTGCTGCTTAGCATCTTTGGTGAATCCCCAGCATTGTGCGGAGCTCCCAGAAGCAACCTACCAAATTGGCTTGGCATTTAGTGTGTGTGAGTCTGGAGGAATTCGAGGCCGCTATGGTGCAGTGGAAGCATATCGGCGCGTAACTGGAAGCCCATGAGTTCGATTCCCGGTGGCGGCCAATGAGAATTTCTCCGTGACTCACTTATAAACGTGGAAAGAGCGATGACCTCTGTTTGATGTTCCTAGTCCACGTCAAGTGTCTGTATTAAGTATAGCAAGGGTTTACCATGACTGGTGCGGTGCGCAAAAGCCTTTCGGCGATCCAGCGAACGAAAGCATCTGTTGGATCAAAGGAGTCAAAGGAGACTGGCGATAATCGTGTAAGCGAACACACTGGCCACAATAGTTCCGGCAAATCACGACAGAATTCGACATTGCTGTGACTAGGTTCATCTCCGAATGCACCGGATATCGGACCACGTCCCGAAAGAGCTACACCAGCTCTTACTCATTATCGGATATCGTCGCGAAAGAGCTACACCAGCGGACGACCATGATGTCTCCAGTCTCCTTTGAACTCTATGATCCACCAGATTGTTTTCGTTTACAGGATCGGCAATTGCTCGACGTTGTCTGCGTGTCGTACTAATTACGGTAAACCCTTGCTGCTTTTGTGCTTGAAAAATTGACGGACGTTTGGGAGATGCTCTAACCGGCACATCTGGCGTCAACTATCATGTTACTATATTTTTAAAGCCCCTATGATTGCTCGTTTTGCCCATTCCGACCTGCAATCGAACGTTACCTGATAATTGACGAGCTGATCTGCCTGTTTTGAACCGCACACCTCTTTCACGTGCCGTCTTACATGTTAGAGTGAGTCAGTTGTGTGATGAAGATAGTGTTACAAGGGTGTTTTGTACCACACACCTGGCTTCACGTGCCGTCTCACGTGTTGGAGTGAGACAGTGATGAGGGTATTGTTACAGGGCTGCTTTTTACAGCACACCTCGCTCACGTGCCGTCTCACATGTTGGAGTGAACCAGTTATGTGATGAAGGTAGTGTTACAGTGCTGTTTTGTAAAGCACACCGCGCTCACGTGCCGTGTCACGTGTTGTAGTGAGACAGTTATGTAAAGAGGGTAGTGCAACAGGACTGTTTTGTACCACACACCACGTTAACGGACCGTTTCACATGTTGGAGTTACCAGATATATGATGAGGATGATGATACAAGGTTGTTTTTTACCGCACACCGCTCTCAGGTGTTGTCTTACATATTAGAGTGAACCAGTTATGTGATGTGGGTAGTGTAACAGGGCTGTTTTGTACCGCACACCGCGCTCACGCGCCGTCTTACATGTTGGAGTGAGTCAGTTATGTGATGAGGATAGTGTTACAGGGCTGTTTTTACCGCCCACCGCGATCGCGTGTCGTCTTACATGTTGGAGTGAGTCAGTTATGTGATGAGGGTAGTGTTGCAGGGCTGTTCACCGGTTGTTTTTTTTAGTGCCCTGTCACGTAGGTTCGTTAGGCCTTCCCTTATAAGAAAATTACGCAATTCGGGGTGCCAGCTATCCCCCTCCCCATGATGATATAAACGAATCAGCAGATAAATGAGAACACGCTGATTGGCAGTAGTGCTCTTCATTCAATGCAGTATTTGGAATGGCCACAGATTTCCGTGTTCTGATTTCTATATCATTCTTTTCATTGTTTATACATTGATGTATTCCTGCTTATTCTGTTAGGATATCTTTCTCGGTTACCTCGATGCCAAGCTCCCGCTTCCAACTTAATTTCTACCTCAGTGTCACATTTCGAACTTCGGAAAAATCCTCCCCTCCTTTTCTCGGGAAGCCGAAAAAGTCTCTCCGTCACACGGAGAATCACCAAATTTACTTTCCCCTCCTTAGAGCGCTAGATCAAGACTCCTCCCGCTTCTTCTTCCATCTCAAACGCGCGGACTATTTTCGATTGCCTCATCATCTCTCTCGGTCCATCTGGGTAGTTGCTGAATGCTAATTACCGGGATTCTCATTTTCCTCGTGAGAAATCTGATGACCCAAATAATTGTTCTCATTGTCTTAGATCAGGAGTAGAGTAAAATAAAATTCCGCATTGTTGCAGCAAATGCAAGAAGTATTGCACTTACATTGCCTCAGAGAACAAAAAAAAGAACGTTTTCTTCAGTTTGGGGAATTGAAATGAATCCTGGCGCTATGCAAGGAAGTCATAACAGAAAGACGGAGTGTCAGATGTGAAACTTATTATTTCCTTACCCGCTCGTGTAGTGTGTAAACACAAGTTTGTCCGTGTCCCCTCACTCCGGAGTAACGCGCTCTCCCAACTGAGCTACGCGGGCAGAATGTCTCGCTGCAGATTTGTCGTCTTGACACATGCTTTCACCTCTGTAGTACGTCACATCATTTCCCTCTTAATTTTTTTTTCTATGAAGCGAAGTAGGAATTTTTCATTAATTCCAAACAATGTGTTTCGGGACAAACATCACACATTTTTCGAAGAACCGAACGGCAAGTGGATCCATTTCCAGAACCGGGCGCCATTATGAAAAAAAAAGTATGTCCGCGACGGCCATCGAATCAGTGTCCCCTCACTCCGGAGTAAGTCGCTCTCCCAACTGAGCTACGCGGGCAGAATGTCTCGGCCACCCCGGTGGCGCAGTGGTCTAAAGCGCTGGTCTCTGATCATTCGTCCGTAAGGGGTCCAGGTTCGAATCCCGGTCAGGCATGGATGTTGTGTTTGTCTTACAGCACTGGCTCTCTCTCCCTTCCCTGGAACCAGTGACCCTAAATTAGGGACGGGCGACTGCTTATAGCCCATTGAGTTGCTCACGGTGGTCGTTAAACCTTCAAAAAAAAAAAAAAAAAAAAAAAAAGAATGTCTCGCTGCAGATTTGTTATCTTGACACATGTTTTCACCTCCGTAGTACGTCACAGTAGTCATTGTGACCAGTGAATTCAATGGGCAAAATTTTGCTTTCCTTCGCCTTACAATATCATCGATAAAAGGAAAAGAGGGTAGTTGGCTATAGATACGAATGTTCAAGAAATACGGAACGCATTATTTATTTGATTCGGTAATGTGCTCTATCATGTTCAAAAGACTAAACATTCAATGACGCAGTGGTCTGAGAGCTGGCTTTTGATCATTCCTCCGAGAAAGGGTCCGAGCTCGAATCCCGCTGAGGCATGAATGTTGTGTCTGTCTTACGGCACTGGCTCTCTCCCTTCTCTGGAACCAGTGACCCTAAATTAGGGAAGGGCGACAGCTTATAGCCTACTGAGGGGCTCACGGTAGTCGTGAAACCCCAAATAATAATAATAATAATAATCGAAAATGGATGTTTCAATGCTATAAAAATATTTGCCAAGGCGTGTTACGAAATATGAATTTTATAAACTCACACCATTCCAAATTTCTTTTTGGCCCTCTCATACTTTTGTGGTCCGAGAATAATTTCTTTCTGATCCCCGCTCGCTATGCATGCGATTCGGATTTACAAGACGTTTTAACACATACTCTCTCTCTCTCTCTCTCTCTCTCTCTCTCTCTCACGCACACATTGAGCCTCCATACAAAAAACAAAAAACAGCGTGAAAGGCAAATTTATCATTTCTTAATTGCCCTATTTCGAAAGTTATAGAGACTGAAATTAACCGATTCGCCTCACAAAATATGTTCCTAAGTTCCTAAATTAGGTGAAAAAAAAAAGGGGGGGGGGGGTAGGTAAGAGAAGTCAGTCAGTATTTGCATTTGTATGAATTTAACACAAGTGAAAGCTTAAGTGAGCAACATTTTTCCAGGTTTTACTCAAAATTATAAAGCCTGTGTTCCGAAGAAAGAAAAACCAGTTTCAAGAATTCGGTCCTTCATGTTCTTGCAAGTGAGTAAATAACTGACGAAGTACATATTTTGAGGCGATTTATATGGGTAATGCCAAGTTCAGCTTGTTTTCAGTGAACTATACCTTATCCAGAAACTCTTAGAATATTTTGTCATTCCGTTATGCGTCAGGTTTTATATTCGATTATTTCTGCCGATTCTATAAATGACTTGCAGGTTCGATAACTGACTTGCAGGTGCACTGCGAAATAGAAAAAAAAAAAATCCTCCGAAATGAGCACAAGTTATACTACAATTCAATATGTTTTCACAAAGCAATTTTTTATTCCTCTCTTAACAGGTTATCGCCAGTGGATAGCGAACTCCTCGATGTCTTTCGGGTGGCTCTCTTTTTCTCGCCTCCTCCTTGATTTCGTCAACTCTTTTACCTTTCTTCTCCTACCTTGGGATATCTCCTAACAAAAGCTCGCTTCCCGCACCTCGCTTCTGAAGCTCTCCTCTTCTGCATCACTTTCTCTTCAAGAAGTTTTTTTTTTTATTTTTTTTCCTTCCCCGCTTTCTCTTTCTCTTAGGGCGAATATTTTCATTCTGGGAAAATATTCGCCCGATGTGTCTTGAAAGTTTATGCTCAATTTTAACTTTTTCACGTTTTGGTATTAGGAATCGAACATATTGCAGAATAATGTTTCCTACAAAGCTAGTGTTACTTCACTTTCATCCTTTGCAGTTTAACGGAATTCTATGTTAACAAGTGTACATCCACTAATAGATTAAATACTATTACGTCCCTCTAATCCTTAGTTTATATGATTCACATTGTTGGTGTGTCGTTTTTCTTTGGTGGAATGGTAGCGATCTCAAGCATGCCGTGATTTTAAACTTTTTATTGGATTTTAATAGTGAAATATTTTAAACCTCAAATTTAACTGGTGGTGCAACAGGTTCAGCGAACATCGACGGAATGTGATTTTTTAATGATGAATTTTTAATCTTCAAATTAAACTACTGGTGCAATAAGTTCAGTGAACATCGATGGAATAGGATATTTTATCAACATGTATATAGTTAGTGATTTTAACATTAAAAAAACTGGAACCTGAGTGCAATAGTGTGTGTGCAATAGTGTACATAAAAGAAAAGATTGAAAACCAAAGAGTTTCATCTCCCAAGGAATTATCATTGGAATATCGCGACATGTGTTGAGAATCGTCAATAAATCCACAAACAAAGAAAATTGACACAACAACAATGTGAATCATACAAACTACGGATTAGAGGTACTTAATAGTATTTAATCTGTTAGTGGATATATAATTGTTACTATGAACTTTCGGTGTGAGTTATCAACGAGGACCCGAAACAAAACTTTTGTGGTTCTACTGAAATATTTTATGGAATTCTATGTTGTTGGAATTTTTAGTGCTTCCAGCGTCTGTTTTTATAGCTAATTGATTTTACTGAGGCAGTATGTTCCAGACGAAGTGTGAATGCTCCCAAGAACTTCCTGCCTCCAGTACTTTATGACAGACTCGAGGAGGGAACGGAACTTTTAAAGGTAGGGGATGCGTAGTACATTCGCATTGCATAATTTTTAATAGAGAGGGCAAATGACAAAGATAGTCAGAAAAGCGGATGTGAAAGGGGGGGGGATCATGAGAAGGACATTTTGGAACAAAAAGAGTTCTTCCGAAATTGCTCGAGGTCAGCAGGAAAAATGAAACGGAAGAGTAACAGGCACGGAGATAGCCCGAGGTACGTGTAGGGGGTTTGAAGAGTGCTCAATGATTCCGGAAGACAGAAATACCGATTAAGCATGAAAAATTGATAACGCCAGCCTAGTAGATCGACTCCAATAATGTAAATTAAATCTGAAATATGCAAAATAAAAAACTTAGCTCTAAAGCATTTATTCAATTTTGTTCGCTTTTGTGAAAGAGTTGTAGCGCCTTACACAAAACGTATTGTGAGAAGAGTATTTCTTCCACCGAATTCTCTAAATAAAAATTTCGTTTAAGTTAAAAAAATAAAAATAGACAAAAATGGCAATGGTAAATTTACGCTTGACAATTATGTTACGGAGATTTAATTCTAGATTTCAGGCATAGATATTAAATCTCATTTCGCAACTTTTATTTCACCTTAGTGCTCTTTTACCTTTGTTTCCACAAAGGGTGAGAGAAATTTCGCTGTCTCGTCCCGCATTAAAACATCGAAGACACGGTCTATTTAGAGATGCCAGTTTGTCTCGTTCTTGAGTATTCTTTTTTTTTTTTTTTTTTTGATTGGAGGTTTAACGACCACCGTGAGCAACTCAATGGGCTATAAGCAGTCGCCCGTCCCTAATTTAGGGTCACAGGTTCCAGGGAAGGGAGAGAGCCAGTGCCGTAAGACAAACACAACATCCATGCCTGACCGGGATTCGAACCCGGACCCCTTACGGACGAATGATCAGAGGCCAGCGCCTTAGACCACTGCGCCACCGGGGCGGCTCTTGAGTATTCACCTTTGTATGTTGCAAGGGGATTAGTTTCGTCGTGCTCGTTTGATGCTTTCGTCCTCTTCATTTCAAAGCAGCCGACTGAAGGCTTTTAACTTTTACCTTGATGCTTTGTATTAGCCGATGCCGGCGTGCTTCTCATAGGAACTTGGGAGCCGATGGGGTTTTGTAGAGGCAACGGGGTAAGGAGGTGGAAGCAAATGGGGGGAGGGGGCGAAGACAGTCTTTTCTGGATAGGAAAGCAAGCGGTCGCAGGAACACGAGGGTCAGGAAAGTCCTGAGGAAAGAAGTGTTGTTAGGAAGAAGTCTTAAGCTTACCGGCGCGATGCAAGGATTCTCCGCAGCACGAAAAGGTGACGGGAGAGAGATTTAGGGAAGGAAATCTGAGTTTGAGAGGAGCGGGAAAGAATAATAAAAAAATCTGAGCACAACCCTCTGCACTTAAGTAAAAATAAAAATAAAATAACTTCTTTTTAAGAGATTTAAAAAGGATTGCATAAAATTATTACTATTAGCTATTTTATTGTCTTCAACCACGCAATATTCTGCAAGTTAACACGAACCACGTAACAATTATGTGCTAGTCAAGTATGCGTAAGGATACATACGCCTCTTGCTTAAAGACATATGCCACGGATCTTCGAGTATGCTATGCGATTCGTCTATTTTTATTTTTTTTTACTTTTTAGTTGCAGGTTCTTTTCAGCAATTGGCAACACAGCATCACCTGGTGGATGAGGAGATCAATTGGACGCTCAGAGATTTTAAGTCTCGTACGCTGAATTTGATGTTAGAGGGATATGTTGTCTTGCTCTGCAGTTAGTCTCTCTTTCCTCGTAATTGCTCTGAAATCCACCGCACCGCTGCTCAATGTTCCTCACCGCAGCAAAGGAGCTTGGGACAATCTCCATATTCCCCAAACTCCACCGACGCTGGGGAAAAGAACAACATTTAAATTACATTAATACAACGCTAAAATTAATCCCAAAACTAGTTCTCGTGGGGTTACATGGGTTCGGAAGTGAAATTAAATAAAAATAGCTGCTTTTCCTCCCAAGCAGCTGAAAAGAATGTTATGGAAATTAACAAATTGTACACTAACAGTTTCTCGTATATGAAGAAAGATATAAGAGACAAAGTGATTTTCATATCGAACAATTAGAAGAAGAGATATAGAGGAAAACATATGAATTTACGCCACCTAGAGGAAAAAGATTGAATAACGGAAAGGTAGAAAATATGCGAAAAGTATTCTTCACAGTAAAAGCTATGCTAAGGAAAATAATTTTTAAATACATATCTTGGAAGGAGATATAGCAATAAACAGGTTTTTCCATTTACGCCGCATAGAGAGAAAACTGTGCATTATTTAAAGAGGATATTTTCCCTATCTTTATTGTAGCGAATGGCACGTAGTAAAAAAATAAAATGTTCAATACGATTTTTAGAAACGGAGATACAGCTGCCAAAACATGCGCACTAACACCACCTGGAGCCAGAACTGTGAACTACAAAACGCCACGAGTACAGGCAAGGTAAATGGTATCCGGTGTCAAAAGATTTTTTTTAAATTGGACTTTTAGAAGCAGAGATATCGAGAAAAAGACATAAATACTTGCGCCCCTAGCGTGGAAATTTGGCTTTATTTCGAAAAAGAAATCCCCACAAATATTTTTCGTAGTTAGTAGTAGCTGACTGAAGAAGGATTTCTTCAGTCGAGTTTTTAAAAGCGCATATAATGCTGTAGATATGTTGAAACACAAACGGGAACTCATGCCCTGTGGTGGCAAATTTGTACGTTCAGAAAAGTTTAAAATTATATGCAAAACATTTAGCACCGGAAACGCAAATTTCTTTCTTTTTCGAATCGGACCGTTAGGAGCAGAAACATCGGGGAAAATATGATACACATATGCGCCCCCTGGCGATAAAAGTATGCATCATTTTGAGCAGAAGATATTTTTAAATGTTTTTTTTGCAGTGAGCAGTATCTGACCAGGAAATAATCCTTTCAATCGAGTTTTCAAAAGCACAGATATTGATGCGAATACATCAGAACATAAAAATGCACT
Source organism: Macrothele yani (assembly GCA_039090855.1). Taxonomy (NCBI): domain Eukaryota; kingdom Metazoa; phylum Arthropoda; class Arachnida; order Araneae; family Macrothelidae; genus Macrothele; species Macrothele yani. Next base: position 112,751,675 of record CM076997.1, on the reverse strand, counting down.
TACGCCCCCTAGTGGCAAAACCGTGCTTTATTAAAAATAAGACATTATATGCAGACATTTCCCACCAGTAGCTCTATCCGAGGGTCATTTAAAAAGCTCTCAAACAGATCTTTTAAACACAGAGATATCGGGAAATTGTAATTTACATGTACGCCCCCTAGTGAATAAACTGTTCGTTACTTGAATCAAAAACTGTACACAAAATAGCCTTCGCTATAAATTATATCTAGAGGAAGGAAGAATTTTTGCAGTCGGATGTTTAAAACTAATAAGGGATAAAAATGTATTTTGAATTTGACAACATCTGCGTTTACACCCTCTAGCGGTGAAGCTGTGCATCAGAAAAAAACCTTCAAGGATCATTGTTCTCAAATTCTGAGCTTCCCAACATAAAAAGAAATTCTTGAATCGGACCGATAATTGCAGAAATATGGTGTCCACAAATGGACGAACAAAATGACACTACAAGCTAGAGGTCTGCACGGGCCCGGGCCGGGCCTTTGCTCCTTTCTAAGTTGGGAAAACGGGCCGGGCGCGGGCCTTCAATATTTAATGTAAAACAGACAAGTGGCGGCTTTTCAGGTGAAGTAGATGAAGTGCCTCTTCACCTATTTTACTCAAAATAAAGTTTTATTCAGTATTTTTTTTAAAATGTATTATTTTTTGCCTTTATTCAGTTCCAAAATACTCAAAATTTTGAATAGATATTAATTCACACGGCGCGCTCAATACGGAAAACAAATCCTTATACGCAAAAAAATGCAAATGAAGAGCGGAAATGAGAATGCTTGGAAGTCTGCAGTTTTCCGCCGAGTTGCCATGGTAACCGTGACGTCACCCTTCCCCAATCTGCTCGCTCAAGTGAAGTGTTTCAGTTTCACGCGCCTTATCTCTGCATCTTTCGTTTTTGAGCGTAAAGTCGTGAGAGATCACAGTGGAGTCGGCGGACTACCAGGGTACCATGCAATCTGCTAGGGCTTTTTCCTTGTGGTGCTGTGGTACATTATTTTCCGAAAGGAATTTGTTCTTTCGTGCTTTATGATTATTTATTGAAAGCTTTACCTGATATTTTAGGTTTGTGTACAATTTAACTGATAGTGATAGTTTTTAGTATGCATCTTGTGGACGACATTGTTTGTAATTTATTGCAAACTCCATTTACTCTGTGGAAAGATGAAGATAAAAGAGACATTTTGCTTCAAGGACGACCAACGGATTCACTGACAATTGTTGCCAAGAACGAAATCAAGAAGAGCGGTAAATCTAACAATATTAATTTTAAAAATTGTTGGTTTACTGAATATAAATGGATTTGCAGCATTTCTGTGTGTGTTTTTTTTTTTTTTGGCCGTGCTTACTTTTTAGTAATAAACATTCGGCGTGGAATAAAGACGGATTTTCAGATTTATTAAACGTAACACGGTCACTTCATAAACATCGTGATTCTAGCGAACACCTGAAATGCGGTTAATGTTAAGGAATTTTGAAAAAATTCAAAACACCATTGCCGATGCCCTGAGGAAGAATGCTAGGCTTTTGAAAACGCATTTTAACGAAAATGTTCGTTTAAATAGACTTTTCCTGCAGACAGTGATTGATGCAGTATTAGTCTATTCTGTATTTGAGCAAACAAGAACTAGCATTCCATGGCCATGACGAAAGCATGGGCTCGATAAATCGTGGAAATTTCATTGAATTACTTTCATTGTTGATATGAAGAAGTTCTTTAGAAATTGAAAATCAATACGAAAGGATAAAAAAACTATTCAAAATGAATTAATTGAATGTATATCTGAATATATAAACGATCACGTCAAAAATTAAATAATTTTTGATTGTTGATTCGGTAGGTGTATTGGTTGAGGGATTTTTGGGTTTCCATGATGTGAATGAAGATAGAACGTCAGGAGCTTTATACAAAATGCTAGACAAAATTTTGGAATAGTCTGATTACCAACACAAATAAATAGGACAATGTTACGATGGGGCAAGTATAATGTCTGGACACTTAAATGGGCTACAGAAAAAAATGTCAAGGATAAAGCTTCTCAAGCTATTTTTGTTCAATGCCTTAGTTCATCGTTTGAATCTTGTATTACACCAGAGTTTTTCTAAAATTTCTAAGTGTCGAATACTTTTTTCAAGCCTCAGTGGAATTGCTTCGTTTGTTCACCATTCTGCGAAGCGGTCTTATACACTTATATCAACAACCGCAAGATGCAGACCAACCATAACAGAAACTCGATGGTCCTCCACTTCGAAATTAGTAAGTGTAGTTGGTTGAAGATTGGGATACATTGAAGGAAGTGTTCGGATTTCTGACGAATAGCGAATAATCAGACAAAAAATCAATGCATCTTGCCAAGGGGTGTTTGAATGATATGAACACTTTCGAATTTACATTTTTGGCTCCACCGATCTATTAACGAACTTTTGAAGAAAAAATAACTAAACGTAAACCACTGTGCAACTCAAATTAAAAAAAACCTCGTGAAATTTTGAGCCATAAAAGGAACGATGAGTTATTTGAAACACAGTTTGGAAAAGCTAGCAAAATCACAGAAATAAGCACGGGAATATGCTGCTCGTACACAGGAAACAATTTTTCAAAATTATGAAACAATTGTGTTTTGAAAATTTTGGACCACATTCTTATGGAAATGGATACAAGATTTCAAGACTGTAAGAAACTTCAATTTTTCTGATTTGCTGACACAACAAAATTCGAATAATTTAATGCATGCTTTCCCACTCGCGCTCTTGAAAATCTACATTTTTACGGAAACATATTTACTAAACACCAGCGCCTTAAAAGTGAACCGAGTCTTGTATATGCCGATGAAAAATTAAGGAATATATTGACTCAAGAACTCCTTCGAGTGTTTCACGGAGACAAAGAAATTTTTACAGAAGATTATAAATTGGTTTTCCTCAGTTTAACAATTCCATCTACAAGTGTGCCAGTGGAAAGAAGTTTTCTTAAAAGAATACAAACTTGCTCAAGAAACACTAGTTCCCAAGATAGACTTGCTTCTCTGGCAAATATTTCTATTCAGGAAGACATTTTATTGATGCTCACGAAGAAACAACCATCTAACCATCTTATGACGACATAATCGACAAATTTGCAGCTTTGAAAGGAAGAAAAATTTGTTTAATATACAAACAATAAGTAAGTCCTCATTAAGGAATTTTCATTGTAGACAGTATATATCTTTTCATACTGCTCTTGTACCTCTTCACCTATTTTTCCAACCACGAGCCGCCACTTAACAGACACGGTCCGAGCAGGATTTTTCTCATGGGCAAAACAATCGCTGTACGGTGCTTTCTGGTTTGTAAATCTCACAACATTCAGCAGCAGGATAAGATTGAATAATTTCCCCTTTTGTAAAAAAATAGAAGTTTTACGACATCCACCCCTCCTACAAAACAATTGGAGTGGATCAGCTCCCTTAGTTTTTCAATGTGAATGTGATCACTTCTCTCTCTCTCTCTCTCTCTCTAACTTCCACCCTCCTCTCATGTATCATGGGCTATTAACTGCAGCATTTCTAACGATCTTTCATATTGTTCCAGTCGGCGGCTCTTTGTTCTCTAGATGTGTGAAAAGCTTTTAAGTTGTCTTAAATTGCACGGGAGAAATGGGCTGGGAGAAACTTACTTCTTCTTATAAATATGTGCCGTGTTGTTCCCATTTGTACTCTCAGGGAGTCAGCAGATGGCAAATGAACCCTTAGGTATCCCAGCTCAGCCGTTTTCAAAACTTCTGCGACACTGGTTAGCTGGGCAGTCTGTCGTTGCTTTCCCTAGCATATGCTCAGTTCAGTGTTGCTAATAAATACTCTTCCATACTTATCATGGAGTTTAAGAAAGCGAAAGATTTTCGGAAAAAAATCGCTTCCGGAGAATATGTGCTTGTAGGCAATGTAAAGTATAGAACGATCGGACTCATAATCCTGAATATTTCGTACTTTTCGAATTATCCCCCACCCCTCCTTATCCCCAAGGATATTCCGGGTCCGGCTGTAGGCAATGATAATTTGAAAGTCATGGAAATTGTCGTTTATATGCAATATTTGTGAGTATACAAGCCTCCCCTCCCCCTCCTCAGACGTCACGTGACTTATACAGAGTCAGAGAAATATTCGGAAATAACGTTTATTGTAATAGAATATGTGTAGCAATTAAGAAAACGAAAACTCTTCAGGAGTCGAATAACCGAATGCACCAGGTGTCAAATTCGTGTTTTAGTAATTGTTGAAATTTTACTGGCCTGCCCGGGTCTTAGAAACAGGAGAAATGTACGGGCTGGGCGTGCGGGCTTGGACTGGGCCAGGCTTTCCAAGTTAAGACCCGTGCAGACCTCTACTATAAGTACGTAATTTTTTTACGAAAGATGTGCTAAAAAGGCAATGTTCGGGTGCCTTCGACGTGGAGAAAAAGACTTGCGGCCATGGAAAGGCGGATGAGACCTTGGCCGTAAATAAAGCTGAAAATCTGTGAGCCATTCAAAAGCTAATAAACGGAAAAATGAAAAGAGTTCGAATATTTCAAGATTTAAATTTTCCTACGTTTCGTGAAATTGGATTTAACGTCGTAGTGCCGATCAAACTTGCAAACACAAATAACAGAAAATAGCAGTTAAGTAACTTACATTCTAAATCGAAACCACGGTAATGACACAGCTTGTGAAGTAGTCGAAGGGCCTACGGTTTCTATCGGAGGGCTGGGTTCGGATCTTAAAAAGTGTTCTGTTCGTCCTTTTGGCACTAAACCCTTACCTTCCCTGGAACAAGTTCTATGGATGGTTGCTGCTATAATCGGAGTCAACGAAAGAGTGTGATATTGTGGAGTTTGTGTAGGCGTCTCACAGCGTCGCAGAGAGAATGCAATAGCAGTAACAATCCGTGTCACATGGCACTCCTCCTGTGTTTTTGCTGCCAAGCATTATTCTCGCACAGCTTCCATTTAACCACGTATTTAGAAGAAATGTTCCTCTACGGTTGCTTAAGTACACTCCCTCGTATCTCACCAATTGTCAATTTGTTACCTGTGTTGCGGATATCGGGAGAAGTCTTCTATCACTCCCATCCTGTTCCACCCTCTCGAAGTCACATTCCCGAGACAATCAGCGGCCGGAAGGGCAAGACTCTTGATTGAATAGTTTCTTATGTCAAATCTATTTCTAAAAATTTGTCTTAAATCGCAATTTCGTCCCAGTGCTATTTTTCTCTTTATTTCGTGTACAGCTATTTCGTTAAATCAAAGGTTGCAGGGTTCGAAAAGCACCGTAGACATCATAAGAGAAGTAACTGATCATTGAATAAAAGCGATTTGGTGTATGAGAGGAAATCCTTTATTTTGATGAATACCTTTAATTCGTGATAAATCCGGGTCACCCGCGATTATAGACAAGTTATCGGCTGGCCTCAATCTAATGCGTTAACTCCCCGCTACCTTCATTCTTTTTCGCTAGTGCGTAGAGACAACGCACCTCTTCTGAAGTCCAGCTCACCTTCCCTCACAACTCCTTCCTCCAAATAACCTCAACCTCTCTGTCGCTCTGCCAGTCAAATACTGCTGCAAAACATGTCATCTTTTTCCTCTGTCTTCCGAAACATCTATCTCATTGTCTAAAACCAAGGTTGGTCTTAAACGACCAACCTCCTGTAACGTATACTCTAGATTCAGTTTCTTTTTTATTTTACTATCTCTTGTTATTTTATTTTCCTATGCAAATTATCTTCTCACTTAACGAAATGTTGTTTCTCCCGCTGAATTATATGTGGCAACGAGTGTAAGTCATGACGTGGTGGTATGCAGTATATATAGGCGCGCTCAAGTATACCAAAGAGCTTCGTTTTATATGTGATAGGTTCTTCCTGATTATTGATATGCGATTTACCTACTTTTTTACGATATTACGATAGTACGAAAGTTTGGGCTATCAGTAGTTGTGTTATTTTGGAGTGTGTATTTGAGTAATACCAGGAGCTTCCCAATAAAAGGTTAAAAGTGAGTACGTTTTCTTAGTTCATTTTATTGTCAGACCTCAGTCTGGCCGTTCAGTCTATTTCATTGAGTGTTTACGTTAAGTTCAGGGTATATTGTGTTACCGCTCTAATAAGGAGCCTTCAAGGTACTAATGTACTAAAACCGAAGTTATATTACTGATATTCAAGATAATGAGGAACGCTGAGTAAAAATAAATTCCATATTCTTGGAATTTATTGCACGTGCGTGTCTTACCTAAACAAACTCTAGCACTTTGAAGATTAAGCACACTTTAGCTACGTAAAGTAATCTTTCAATAACCCTAACGTGACTTAACGTAAGCTTTCCTGCACTACACGTCCAGCCGGAGAATTTTATTCATTATACTCCAAACTCTTGCCTCTGGCGCTGACCTCATGTCCGAAGCATATTTTTACTAAGGAGCGAAAAGAACGGAAGTAGACTACTTCCTCTTGAATTGCCCTTAAAAGCAAAGAATATTATAACGCGTGAAGAACGCCAACTCTCATAGAGATAACGTAAAACAGGCGACAACAGCGCCATCACATCTTAAGAGGTAATATGCTCTGCGGGAAAGTTAGCATTCAGGAGCAAAACACGTTAGGGGGACTAAGGCAGTGAAGCTTTTCTTTGATCCACGATGGTTTCCTTCGATCTGATGACTATTTGCTTAGAGCAGTTTTGTTGTTGTTGTTGTTGTTGTTTTCTAATATCCCGCTCATCCCTTATTTTGGTGAGAAAAATATGCTATAACATTAGTATTACTATTTAAATGAAATTTTAGCAAATATCATAGTTAAGCCTAAGGATCCGTACAAAATGCAGACATTCCCTAGTATTTAGCATTACTGAAAATTTTTCTGAAAACCTGAAAAACAAACAAAAGCCTTAAATAACCCGATTGGCATAACAAAACTAACATATCCGATTTGCGAAGTTATTATGCTACCGAGAAGGTAACAATCACGTGCTGTGAGTAGCTCGGCTGAGTGCTGACTGTTATTTACCCAAATAATTGAAGGCAACAGAAATACGCATGCGCAGTCTGCTCCGGCATCAGCCTGTATGTTGGCTTCTGTGCACTGCATTATAACTCTTAAGATAGGGCGGCGCTAGTTACGTCTCGCCGAGCCTTAACTTTTTCTCAGTTAGATATTCTTTGTTAAAAGAAAGCAATCATCTACTGTAGGTGCCGGAACACGACTACATCCGGTGCGTTATCGTTCTCAGGGAAGTTAGCCGACACTAATTATTTTAGGAGACTTCCTGGCTCCGCACATACAACAAAAATATACAGTGTGTCCATTATGTCTTTCCCATATTACAAAAATTAATATAAAAAATGCATTACAGGTACAAGTATCACCACCCCCTACTCGATGTGAGGGCGAACCATCTGCTGCGTCCTATTCGCTGCAGTGGGATTAATTATTAAGAAGGCCGTTAATTTTCGTAACTCTTTACTCTCTATTATCTTCCGCCTATGGGTGTCTACCGTGAAGTTGGGTTCCCTAATGGAGGGTCTCCAAGTTCAGGGTTGACGGGTGCATTGCGTTGTGTTTCATATGGGAGAACATGGGAAACCCATATTCCTCCATATGCCGCTTGAAATTTAATAAACTCATGTCAGATTTGGACCTTTTGTTTTCCTGCGACTGGGTTTGCTAAATGTTAAAAGTTATTTTCTTCTTAAAATCTTGGAGTTGTTACTCTACCAAAACTTTACGATTGTTCTACTTAATTATTCAGGTTAAAATAAACAAAGATTCACTTATTTTGAATTTTCAAAGATTTGAGAAACTCGGGTAAATTTCATTATAAAATACAGAATTTATTTTCATTTGTGTTTCCTTAAAATCTATTACACTGATCGGTGGAGATTTCTATTAATTTAAACCAAAATATATTTTAAGTTCATTATGCTTTTTGATATTCGCAATCATATTTTAAAGTTCACCTTCCGCAAAATATAAGACACATTATGTTATTCAGCACTTGCAAGAGATTAAAATTATCTTTTCTACCGAGGATGTATAGGAGACAAAATCATGATCATGCTAACGAGATATTGGGAATTATGAAATTTTTCTCACCAAATTCTTTTCTTTTCATCTATTTCGTTGTCGTCCGGTATTACTTATAGGTATAAAGTCTATGGTTGGGACCTCATCCGGTCCTGCTGAATGCACACTGCCCGCATAAGATCACTCGATGCTTCACCCAAAATTTGCGTAAAAAACCTCTCAGGGAAAACATCATACTTCCCTTCACCTGGAAATCATCTTGCTCAATTTTAGCGTCTTCTCAGGAGAAAAGCTCCTAACTAAATTCTTTCTGCGATATTCTGCCCAGGATTCATCTAGAGTCCATCTTTCCTCTCTGCGTTCACCCAGAAATAGCAGTCATCATTCCATCCCGTGTTCTCTCCAAATCATCTCCGCCTGAAAAAAACTTTTTCTCTCGTCTATGTTTAAGGGGTTCGGGGGTGTTCCTGTCCTACCCAAATGGTTCTCCCCTTATTGGTTGGGCCGCTTTTCCTCGCTTCGGCATTGGTTTACATCCCTGTATGGGAATCCCTCCGATTCGTTGGCAAAGGCTTGAGAACATCGAGTTTTCTTGAAGATGAATATTCCTTTATCTTGTCAACTGCTCCGCGGGATGTCCGCGCTGCCTTAGAATTTTCACGTACGCTTCCTGTATGACTCTTTCTGTTGGTGTCAACCAGTTACGCCCACTACGAGAAATATGCCCTGTTCGTTGCCCGCTAGCGTGCGTAAAACGTGACTTCGTTAATAGCGAAAGGTCCAGTAAATTGGCCCCCACCTGTGATTGCGAGCATTTCATTCTCGTAGCGTTGCTTGCTAAAACCTCCGAGTTTTCTCTTTACTAACCTAGGGGTGTGTTTCGTGCGTATTCTTACTGGAATTTCCGGAGAGCTCGGGGAACACAAAATAAAATAAAAAAAACAATTCAAAAGAATGATGAAAAAAAAATAAGGAATTTCCTCCTCAAGAAAGAAATCTGCTCAGCCAGGTCTTAGAAAAATTATGAAATAGGTATTATAATTATCCTCTTAGAACGCCTGTCCACATTATGCTTCTCGGATTTTCTTTCCCAATTCCCGCGCTCTCTAAATTGTTTACTTGGTAACTACTCTTCCTCGTTTAACTATTTCCTCGTACTATGCGATACCGTAGGAATTATTTGGTGAATATATTGCTTTCCCACACTTACTAATTTGTAGGCCCCCTTTCCGAAATTCATACCTACGAAATCATGGTCCTCCAATGTTACACGATATTCCGGAGGACATACGGGTAACATTATCTCCCTCTCCCATAGGGTTGAAGAGCTTTGTCCCCCAAAGTTAGGTGCTGTGGATTCCTTCCTCTCTTGCAAGGCTGCTCGTTTTCGCTCATTTCAACATGCGATGAATTACAATCATTTGCGAAAACTTATGCGCATATATGATACATAATGTAATTATAAGCACATACAATAAGCATAAAACTACGAGTAAGATTATTATAACAATGTTCAATAAATATTAAATTCCTCCACCGAATCTAATTCTAAGTTTGACATTGACAGATAACATATGCACTGTATATATATATATATATATATGAATTCTTTCCGATAGTGACAGATTTCTTCAGCCGCCGTCTTCTCGGCGACACACAATATTTGCTCGGGTACGCGCCTCCGTTGGGCGATATGGTTTCGGTTTTGGGCGTTCCCATCTCTTAAGCACTCAGCTAGTTTCTCAGAGTTCCTTTGGAGATCAGCCTCCCAGACGGGAGTGATGTAGGCTAACACCATCTCCACGTTCAGTTCATAAGGGTGCCGTACCATTACGCCGAGGAATAGTTCCCGGTAACATTTACCGCCTGCAGCAAGTGATGACCGACGAAGCGATAAACAAAATTATTATTACCGCAGCGGCTCCGGCTGCGATTATTTTGAAAGCTCCGAACAGGGAAGTGCCGAAGGCGTTGAACAGTAGCCCACTGCTCCATTCGGGTGGGCCTGCTGGTTGCCAGTATGCGCTGGAGATATTAGGATAAGTCAGCTGAACTGAAGGTTGTTCTAAGCAAAAGTCTAAAGTGGTACAAGCGGTAACGGTTCGGGCCTTTAAGCAGAGTTTTTCGCTGTGGCACTTAGCGTCCGTCTTTAGATTTATCTTGATCGTTCGTCTTTCCGTCTGTAGTTTTACCGATCGAGTGTGCACCGTGAGTTTTTCGAAGTGAACGTCCACAATCCCGGCTGCGCACGATGAGAAAGCTTCGATCTCTACCGTAGCCAAGGGCTCGCATGCAAAACAGCCTGTTACCTTGATTTCTGCCTCCGTGAACTTTGGGCAGACAGTTCTGGTTTCGATCGAGTACTTGTACTTCTGGAATTGAAGATTTACCACTATAGGGGCTGAGTGTAACAGTTCCGAAACAAGTTGGCCATTTCTGTCAACCTTCAGTTGATGCCATGCTGATGCCATTGGTAAGGCGCTCTTTTTTTGTTCTATCATACTCAGTAAATACGACTGTTGTCGGTGGCATTTCATAGAGTCCTCATAATAGCTACAAGAAAACATGCTTTCGTCGAAGATAAAATTTTTCGACATCGATTCGTTGCTCTGCGTATCGCCGATATGTCCTTTCATCGGTCGTGAAGGTAAGCTTGCCCTTTCAATATAACTCTCTTGAGGGTTTCCCACTCGAGAGATCAGATGGGTGTTCACGATTTGTGTAGGCTGGTCCAGTGATCCGACTACTTGCACTGTGATGCCCGTAGAGGTCGTGGCTTGGTTCTTAACCGTCAGAGTCTCTACGGTGTCGTTGTTGTGCTGTTGAATTAGTAGCTGATAACTACACTGCATCGATACTATTCTGCGTACGTCGTATGCTCGCAGGAAATCTGCTTCCAGCCATATTCGAAAGAAATGGCAATGTTGCGAGTCAATGATCCAGCATGACGTGGACCCACTGTCGGACGGCTGACACCCTGTGATGCCGGGCCAGTCTAGCGATTGTTTTGTCAGTGCGTCAAATTGTTTTGATCGCACACATCCTTTTCCCCAATTGCAAGTCTCGTGATTTGCACAAACCAATTGGCTGAGATAACGCATTGTAGTCACGTGCGTAAAATAGTCTCTCGTCGTGTGCCAGATACAGTTTGCCTGCTGGTAGGTTACTTTCAAGGAAAAAAGTGTATGGTCATTTTCCTGGTCCGTAAACCATATGCATTGTTCATGCCCCAAATTCATTAGGGTTACCTGCGCATTAGTAGTTAGACGGCAGTTGTGCTCTACCTCTGAGTCCGTGCACTCCTTCACCTTTGATGCAACAATCGAATGTGCGTTACATTCCGCGGAAGTTCCGTTTACCAACAGAAATAAGCTCAAAAGTACCAGTCCGTGTAAAGGCGGTTGCGCCGCTGGACGGGCAACTTGCCTCTCCAAATATTCGTGCATCTGATTTACTCCGTTACGTAAAACATTTCCTGTTAGGGCTCCTGTCTTTACTGCCACAAACGTTGTTCCTCTGAGGAATCTATATGACTTCCAAAGAATTATTCCGACTCCACACAACAGCTTCCAGATGCTAATTACTACTTTCCTGGCATATAGAAAGGTTACCGCTGAAATTAAAACTAGCACAATATACACTACATAAGTGACTGCGTGGGGTAAACACTTTAGCTGTCGTAGCATCTCACGACACAGTATGCACTGTAGGGGTCTACACGTTGTTCTACCTACGATTTGCAAAGCACCCCTTAGGGTTTTTCCATCCGTGGTAACGAAAATCAAAGTTAGTTCCGCAGAAAGCTCTAGTAGTTCCGGTGGCAATGATGTCTGATACGGAGCGTTCCTTAAAGTGATAACCCGCTCCATACCTCGAACTCGAATCACCAGGGTTCCTGGAAGTGAGCTGGTGATGATTGGGTCGTTGTATGATACTTTGATATTTTCCCTTTGAAATACTGCCTCTTCGTCAGACAGCAAATGTCTCTGGTGACGGCGCCGAGGTAAAATATTAGTGCGCGGTTTTCCAACGCACTCTGTGAAAGAGATCAGCGCTGGGTTCGAAATCCGTAGTCCTTCCGCTTCATGTATCAGTGTAGATACTGCTGGCGTTAGGCGGCAGTTGCACGTAGTGACGGATTTATTCACACAGCTCGCCAGTGCACAATATTCGCTCGTTCCACTGCACGGTGCATCGGCTGTGCAGGCACAGTGTAAACCGTCTCTTGTGCACTCCATTAATGAAAGGGCTCCTTGTGGGTTCGGTTCCTGCTGAACGAAGAAATTTCTCGGTTCGATAAGCTCATGGTTGTGCGTAATAAATGTCCTCCAGGCTTTCACGCACTCGTCACATGAATGTGCATGACAAGCACTCCGCGGCATTCCTAGTTTCAAAAGTTCGGCACGAGATGCTACAGTGCACTGATATTTATCTCCCTTGAAATGACAAAGTTCGTGATTAGCAGCTACTCCGCTAACTGTCCAGATTACCACGGCGAACGCAATCACGTTCATCTTGTCCATTTTATTGACGAATGTCACTCTCTTCAAATACCTTAAAAGTGGTAATGGTTCTGTCAACACCTGTCGGCCATAATTATCTCAAAACAAACATATACATGAAATCACTCCTTATCACCTCGGTATTTCTCTTGCACATGCATTATATACTCTTTACATTAAGAACTAGTAATATTTCCTTCGAAAAGCTCGTTTCACTCTGACCTACGAGAAGTGAGGGGTTTTTATGTGCATATTTATATATATATATATATATATATATTTTTCGAAATTCCGAAGCGCATTCCATCCCAGGCTTCCCTTTTCTCTAATTGTATTGTTTTTCTTCCTACTTGTAGGTTTTCTCCAACAACAACAAAAATAAAAATCTCATCACTCGTGTTTCTTAAGCTTACTAAATTATAATTAAATAACGGTTGTTTCCTTCCCATTTATCTATTCTGCAGCTATTATTTCCATTCGCTGGTGCGTCTACTACTTCTAAAAGAAAAATTATTAATTTCCCTTTTCGTGTTTGTCGTATTGTCTACCAGATAGTACCCGCGTATAGTCGCTTATTTCCCTTTTACGTTGTTTAACTTAATCGTTAGTTCTTTGCTGAACTATTTCTTGCCATTTTATCTTTAGTGCTTTACTCTTTTTTTTTTCTTCTCTCTTTTTTTTTCTCGCGTATTACCATTGTATTCTCATTCCTGGCTATTTCTGATTTCACGACCAGATGCTTTTCTCGTGTATTCGCAGGTGTGCGGCGACCATTTAAGGAACGCCGATGATTTCGGAAAATAGGGATTTCCTCGAAAATGCTTGCGAGGGTCCCCTTTGGGCGATGTCACCCCTGCAAATTCGTCGCTCCAAAAATTTTGGGTCGTTCCTGTGTTGACCGTCTCTCACGGCTCGAAATCTGAAACACCTGCGCTGATGCCTGTGGGTGTAAGTGAGCGCACAATAGCGTAGCCTCTTGCATGTTTTGCTTACATCGGAGGCTTCTTGTTTAGCCTATGTAGAAGCATCCACTTAGTATTCTGTTACCTGGGGCTAAAACTACCCCTCTAATTTCTGCAGGTCAGTGCTCAGTTCGCTGACGGATTTCATTGAAACAACACGCTTCTTTTGGTCTGGTGAACTTGTCATTCAAATTTCCTCTTCTGCTTTATCTCTTTTTTTTTTTTTTTTTTTTTTTTTTTTTTTTTTTTTGGTATCGTTGCACCATGTCTGCACGTATTAATCCTCATCTCACCTCGTCGCATTTTTCGCATGCTCGACGCCAGTTGTGGTTTGGGAGAATCTGCAACTGCTCCTCGTGTGCTGCGGTGGTAGAGGATGGGGAGCTGGGCCTGGTGAATTTGTCATTCACATTTCCTCTTCTGCTTTACTCAACCTCTAACCTCACGATGTACCTAGTGCATTTCTACCTCGATTTCATTTCTATACTTTTCCTTCCGTTATACTTGCCTTCCTTATCAATTAAAACTGAATTTTCCTACTATCCACAAAACAAAACAAAAAAAAATATAGTACCTTTGGATATTTCACTTCAAGGTAAGTGCTTTTTACTGTCATTTCGATAGGTTATGGTTAGGCTATGTTAGGTGACGTTTAGGCTACGCGTCGATCATGTTTGTTGCTACTTTCTTATACCATGTTTTGTTTCAGGTTCGCGTATTTTAATTGCTTTGAATACCTGCCATGGATACTAATTTTGAACCACTGCATTATCCGATACGCTGTTAATCTCATTGCATTCCGTCGGTGTTTCCGCACGGCTATTTCTCCGCAGAAGGTGCTTACGTTTTTTTTTTTTTCTAGTGATATATTACTCCGGCCTATGCTTCTGCTACAGAAAGTTTCGAGAGGGAAAAAAAAAGTATTTTTTTTTTCCGTCGTGCTGTGCTCCCGTTTATATTTTCCATCCTTTGAAATGCTCGGCCTTTGCTGTACAAAATATTTTACTGAGCGTTCCCGTTCTTTTACCGATAAATTTTCCTTCTTTGCATTCTTGCTTCAAGATGGCGGCCCAAGATGGCGTCTTCCCATTCTTCCTTTTGCTCCTTGCCAGCCAGTTTGAGTACGGGGTTTCTCAAACTGGAAACACGGTCCGTCCGTTCCTCTACTCTTGCAAGCCCCGTGCATGAGCGACGTCATTCTGCCTACGATTACCTTCGCTTATCCTCCTACTGCCTATCATTAATAAAATTTGAGCGGAAAATTATTATTTTTCCTCTTTTTTTTTTCTTCTCTTCCAACAAAAATTTTTTTTTTTTTTTTTTTTGTAAAAGGAATGATTGCTACCGTTCAGTCTTTCCTCTGAAATAAAAACATTGCTTCCTCCACAGGTTTTTTTTTTTGCTGGGTGCTTAATTCCTGACCCATTCTTTCTCTTTTTACTTACGTAATGTATTTTCCTTACTTAATATTAATTTTCCCCTTATCGTAGCAATTTTTTTTTTTCGTGTTTCGTGAACTCAAAACTGGAAAGATTGCGATGCACGTACTAGGCTGCGGTCCTGCTATGAATATTATTAATTACTTCCTGCATATTCTTCCATGTTTATACACCATTTTCTAGCTAGACTCTTTTACGAATTATTTTCGATTACTGATCAGATCGCAAAATTGTTTTTTTTTCTTCTTTTTTCACCTATCAAATTTATTTTCTGCTAAACGTTTACCGTGAAAATTCAGGGATCTTCCCACTTATTCCGCATCGCTGTTTCCTTTTTTTCTTTTTTTTTTTTTCACAACACACACAATTTTTTTTTCTTCGCCCAGCGTTCTTCCTACTTCCTCGGCTTAAACCAATGATTCCTGAGGTTTCGCCACGATTTTCCTCCACTGTGGATAAAGATTATTGACGGGTGCTCCTTCTGGTGTCCCTGCGCTTAGGTTTTCTTGAATGCGCTGCGACAAATAGCGGTCGGCTAAATCGAACCAAGAGGTTCCCTCTGGATTACTGGGTTGACTGAGACTTTTCAACATTCTATTTACTAAGCTAGTATCTTCCGGCTGCTCAAGTCTTTCGGTCGAGTCGCTGACCACAATTTCCTTTGGGTACGTGCGATTCAGGCCTATTTCCAAAGTGTTGTGCCCTTGTGAATTTGCTGTGGGGTGTATTGCTGCTGTTTGCTGAATTCTGTCCTGCGAACGTAGTAGATATGGATCTCTAATAACCCTTTGGCGCGTTGCTTCTTGTGTTTGTCGGCTGCTATTTTCCTGATAAGAATCCTGTGACGGTATGGTCTCCTCCGTTGGTTCCGCGATTGCCTGTGTGCGCCTCGGCTCTTCAACATGTTGCGAGGGCGGAGGTACTTCCCTGCTTGTCTCCCTTCGCGCTGAACTCGACGTAGCGGGCGGCGAATTTATCGGTACTCCGATATTGGGCGGTTTACTTACGGGCAGCATTGCTCTGCTGCTTGTCGGTTGCGGCATGACTACTCTGGGAAAATCGACCCAATCCAGATAGTCGTAGTCCTGTGTGCTCTCCGATCCGTCGTCAGAGAAATCCTGCGATTGTCTGGGTACTTGTACCTCTATATTGTCCTGTACCGGTGACTCTGCTATAAGCTGGGGTAGGCGTTCAGTCCGCTTAAAGACTCGATTTTTATGCACGGTCTGATATTTGTTCGGATTTTCGACTGACCTCAACTGAACATTTACTGGGGTGGGGAACGAAACTATCTCCCAATCTCCGCAGTTAGTTCGAGCTAGCTTACGCGATAAATGTGGCTGTGAAAAAGGGGTGTGCAAAAATACTCTGTCGCCTAAATGTAGATTCTTTTCCGCAGCGTGCCTGTCTGCATACTTCTCTTGTTTCGCCGCAGCTTCTTGCAAATTTCCGTATACAATTGGTTGAATTTTCGCTAATCTGGTCTTCTTATTGAAGTGAATGGGGCGATTTGTGAGGTTAGCTATCAATACGGGTATGATGCCTGATTTGTCCAGCGTGTTTACTGAACGACCCAAGCGTACTTTTCCCTGGGCGTATCTTTCTAACGGCTGTACTAGCACTTGGTTAACCTGACATCCCGAAAATTTCCCACATCGCATCCGAATAACCCTTTCCGAATACGGTGGGATGAGTTCCTTATGGACGGTCCTTCCTATCTTGGTTACGTCGGGGTTAATGGGATTGGTCCTTTCCGCTGAAGGCACGGACAAGACCTGGGTTCGAATTTTCGACTGACGTGCTTTTCCTTTAAAATTTCTTTTCCGGTTATTCCTTCCTCTACCGTACTCTGCCGTAGCTAAATTTGCTCTGCTTTCCCGTTTCAAAATTCCTTTTCCTGCGTCGAATACGTATCCGTGCTCCTTCAATAGATCCCAGCCTAAGATTAGAGAATAATCTTGATGCAACTTCCGCTGAGTAACGTGATAGGGATGTAAAATGGTTTCTCCTCCGATTTCTACCGGTATCTCATAGCACTGAGATGTAGGTAAAGTGTTTCCAGTAATGCCTTTCACTAAAACTGCTGATCCTAAGTCACGTATACGAATCTTTCCCTTTATCTCCTTTAATAGTGAAGCACAAAAGATTGAGATACAAGCTCCGCTGTCGATGAGTGCAAACGCGTGAGTATCTCCTATCCTAACTTTCACCAACGGGAGTGCTCCATCACCTCGGACGTAACAATTTGTTAAAGTAACTCCACGGACCTTATTATAATTCCGGCCAAGGGCGGTCCCCTTATCTTGACCCGAAATTAGTTTAAAGGACGCGAATTTTGCCTGGAATACCTATTGCAATCTCTTCCTGGTGCATCCTCTTCAAAACGAACGCGGTTTTCTCTTCTGTTCCCCAAATTCCTTGGATTCTGTGGGACGTGAGCGTCCTGTCGGTAAGTGGCGCTGTAGTTCCTGTAGGAGCGATACTGATTACCGCGGCTGTCGCCAGGGGAGAAGTTATTCTGCTGTCGCGGGTACGAAGGGTTGGGTGCCCTGTCCCATGAACCTCTTTCAGCTTGCTGCGATGGTTGCGTATAAGCTGCTCCTTCCCGATTGTTCCGATAACAAAATCGCTTGATATGGCCAAAATCGCCGCAGTTATAGCAGATGGCCGAAGTAATGTCTACGTCGGGTAAATTTCCCCTAGATTGATAATTAGTGCTTTGGAAATTTCTCATGCGATTTGCGTGCGTCCGATGCGAATTCTCTGCTTGCCTTAGCCTTTCCCTCAAATGACCTGCCTCACTTTTCAGAGCGTTCACCTGCATCTCATGAGTTGCTAGCTGCTTCGCCATCATAGAACACAAGTCAGCTATCTGGTCCGTTGAATTGCTCTGTTGCCCTTGTGAAGTCCCTGGGATCGAACTCGATTCCTGCTGTGCATCGTAAGCGTTAACGTCCCGGTCTAATAAGAGATTGTGAGACTCTTCGGCCAGCGCTCTCTGAACTGCTGCCTGAAAATTTTCCGGGGCGAAGGATAAAACCGTGCGCCTCAATTTGGGGTTTAATCCATTCAAAAACTGCGACATTTTAGTGCTGTCTACCAGTCCTCGCACTTGCTCATTTTCTAAATCCATCGTCTCCATGTAGGAATAAGCTAAGCCGTTAAGACGAGCTACATACTCGGCCACCCGTTCTCCTGGTTTTTGTCGGCAAGTCGTAAATTTCTGCATTCTCACGGTAACCGGTTGCAATGCGTCGAATCTTTGTACTATCGCCTGCTTAAATCGTTCGTACTCGGTCTCCCTCCTAATATCGACGGCCTCCGAAAGAAAGTGACTGGCGGCTCCTTTGAATTTTGCTTTAGCTGATAAAATTTTAACGGCGTCGTTCCATCCTGACAGTTCGGCGGTGCTCTCCAACGTTTCGAAAAATTGACGTGCGGTCAGATTTTCATCCGATCCGCTGAATGTGGGGATATACGCCAACATTCCCGCCATTATTGGTACGTTCTGCGGGGCTACTACACAATTTTCTGACACGGCTTCCCCTTCTAGAGTGCCCTGAAGGTCGTTCTCCTGGTTCTGTTGATCAACTATGCAATTTTCCGAAACAAAATTCTGTTCACCGTTGCTCTGTTCTCCGTTCTGTTGGTTAGCCATATATTTATTCTTTAACCTTACTAACTTAAATTCCCACGGCTTCTACTATATGCCTCGTAATCTCGTAAAGTCGCATAAAATTAGAAAAATTCCGGTGAAGCTACCACGTAAAAATAAAAATTCACTCTAACGTAACTCGCTGCTTCGTCTGCTAACCCACTTGACTTATGATCAGAAAACAATTGTCTACGAATAAAACGATTAACGTTCCTAGCTTACTCATAAATTGCATTCGGCTTTCAACTTAACTGTACCTAACTCGCGACACACTTAACAAAATTCCCTCAAAATATGCACATATACAACCAGCACTTCACACTAAGATATGTAATAAATTTGAACGTCTTAAATATATATATAAATACACTAGAAACATTTGAGATCAAATTATGCACTTGTAACAAAATTAATACGATAACCACTTTTTCAAGAAATTAGAACCACACCTCAAATACTTATGCTGACTTCCTAAATTCATTAAATTTTAGTATACTAGCAATAACCCCTGTCTACTTCCCTTGGTGGATGCAATCCCACATTTAAAGCACAATAAATCACACTTCCATAAACACTATTTTCATTTCAAAAATTTGTTCCAGCATTATCCAATTATTACTCCTACCAATTCTTCTTGCACTAGTCCTTTTTATTACTCTTTCCCAAATATTAATCCACTTAACTACTCTCTGTCTACACTCCCAAGTACCTCTACACATTTAAATGCACAATAAAACACACACTTAGATATTACATTCCCTTTTAGTCTTCCAAAACAAATCAAGATTACTGCTTAACCTTCTATTAGCTCCTATATCTTGCAGAAAAAAAAATTAATTCCTCTTATCAATAATTAACCTGCCTATTCCTTCTTAAATTATCAGTTTCTTATCAATGCATCAACACACATAATAAAATCACACTTCAATAATAATGCACTTTTGATTTTAAAATATATATCACCACAACTTCTCATCACTACTCTTCTATCAGTGCCTCACCGTTAAATTATACATTCCCCAAGTTATCAATGAACCTATTATTCCTCCTAGTTACCGATTTAAAATCACAACACTCAAATGCACAAATAAACAACACATCAAAAATAATTTCACTTTGATTTGCAAGGAATTTTCCCTTGATTTTCAACGATAAATCAAAATTATTCATGAATTACACTTGTATAAATTTATTTTCTCCGTACTATTAATTTTCATGTATTTTCTGTAAGATTTCATCTATTCATTTGCTAAATTAGCAGTATCACTCTTATTTGTTTTTCTGCCTATTTCCTTAGAAATTTAAATTTATTTCAGCATAATCTGATTTCCTGCAACTTATTTACTTGCATTTCACCTTCACTATTTTTTTTGAAGTTAAAATCTTGCTACAATTTCCTTAATTTTTCTATAAAACCTGCATCTTGTTACTCAGAATTGAAGGGGAGATAATAGAAACACATCGCATTATTCTGCTAATTCTGTATACTTGATTAATTATCCTGACCACCGAAAACAAATATTCTTTTTTTTTTAAACCACAGGATCAAAGAAATCCTGGTCCTAGCACAAATTTTATATTAATTAACCAAAGAACTGAAAAATCCTGGTCACACGGCACCAGTTTTATATCACCACCCCCTACTCGATGTGAGGGCGAACCATCTGCTGCGTCCTATTCGCTGCAGTGGGATTAATTATTAAGAAGGCCGTTAATTTTCGTAACTCTTTACTCTCTATTATCTTCCGCCTATGGGTGTCTACCGTGAAGTTGGGTTCCCTAATGGAGGGTCTCCAAGTTCAGGGTTGACGGGTGCATTGCGTTGTGTTTCATATGGGAGAACATGGGAAACCCATATTCCTCCATATGCCGCTTGAAATTTAATAAACTCATGTCAGATTTGGACCTTTTGTTTTCCTGCGACTGGGTTTGCTAAATGTTAAAAGTTATTTTCTTCTTAAAATCTTGGAGTTGTTACTCTACCAAAACTTTACGATTGTTCTACTTAATTATTCAGGTTAAAATAAACAAAGATTCACTTATTTTGAATTTTCAAAGATTTGAGAAACTCGGGTAAATTTCATTATAAAATACAGAATTTATTTTCATTTGTGTTTCCTTAAAATCTATTACACTGATCGGTGGAGATTTCTATTAATTTAAACCAAAATATATTTTAAGTTCATTATGCTTTTTGATATTCGCAATCATATTTTAAAGTTCACCTTCCGCAAAATATAAGACACATTATGTTATTCAGCACTTGCAAGAGATTAAAATTATCTTTTCTACCGAGGATGTATAGGAGACAAAATCATGATCATGCTAACGAGATATTGGGAATTATGAAATTTTTCTCACCAAATTCTTTTCTTTTCATCTATTTCGTTGTCGTCCGGTATTACTTATAGGTATAAAGTCTATGGTTGGGACCTCATCCGGTCCTGCTGAATGCACACTGCCCGCATAAGATCACTCGATGCTTCACCCAAAATTTGCGTAAAAAACCTCTCAGGGAAAACATCATACTTCCCTTCACCTGGAAATCATCTTGCTCAATTTTAGCGTCTTCTCAGGAGAAAAGCTCCTAACTAAATTCTTTCTGCGATATTCTGCCCAGGATTCATCTAGAGTCCATCTTTCCTCTCTGCGTTCACCCAGAAATAGCAGTCATCATTCCATCCCGTGTTCTCTCCAAATCATCTCCGCCTGAAAAAAAACTTTTTCTCTCGTCTATGTTTAAGGGGTTCGGGGGTGTTCCTGTCCTACCCAAATGGTTCTCCCCTTATTGGTTGGGCCGCTTTTCCTCGCTTCGGCATTGGTTTACATCCCTGTATGGGAATCCCTCCGATTCGTTGGCAAAGGCTTGAGAACATCGAGTTTTCTTGAAGATGAATATTCCTTTATCTTGTCAACTGCTCCGCGGGATGTCCGCGCTGCCTTAGAATTTTCACGTACGCTTCCTGTATGACTCTTTCTGTTGGTGTCAACCAGTTACGCCCACTACGAGAAATATGCCCTGTTCGTTGCCCGCTAGCGTGCGTAAAACGTGACTTCGTTAATAGCGAAAGGTCCAGTAAATTGGCCCCCACCTGTGATTGCGAGCATTTCATTCTCGTAGCGTTGCTTGCTAAAACCTCCGAGTTTTCTCTTTACTAACCTAGGGGTGTGTTTCGTGCGTATTCTTACTGGAATTTCCGGAGAGCTCGGGGAACACAAAATAAAATAAAAAAAACAATTCAAAAGAATGATGAAAAAAAAATAAGGAATTTCCTCCTCAAGAAAGAAATCTGCTCAGCCAGGTCTTAGAAAAATTATGAAATAGGTATTATAATTATCCTCTTAGAACGCCTGTCCACATTATGCTTCTCGGATTTTCTTTCCCAATTCCCGCGCTCTCTAAATTGTTTACTTGGTAACTACTCTTCCTCGTTTAACTATTTCCTCGTACTATGCGATACCGTAGGAATTATTTGGTGAATATATTGCTTTCCCACACTTACTAATTTGTAGGCCCCCTTTCCGAAATTCATACCTACGAAATCATGGTCCTCCAATGTTACACGATATTCCGGAGGACATACGGGTAAAAAATGCATTACAGGTACAAGAAAGGGATTGCACGACAATGATGGTGCACAAGTAAAAATTTTTTTGTTCAGTGTCAGTACACCTCCACATGGGCGCCATTAGTGGCCCGGAGGACATCTAAGCGATATTCGATTTCACGCCATGTTTTGTTTAACATCTCAGCAGAGACAGAACCAATGACGTCCGTTATTCTGCTCTTCAACGTCTCGACACCCGGGACACTGATAGAGTGAAATTGGTCTTTCACATAACCCCAAACGAAAAAGTCTAGAGAGGTTATGTCAGGCAATCGAGGTGGCCATGTCATGGGACTGTCGCAGCCAATCCATCTGCCCGGAAATATGGCATTCAGGAACACACGAACCATTATTGATCAATGTGGTGGGACACTGTCTTGTTGGAAAATAACCGAAGGTTGGAGTGCTACAAAAAGTTCCAGCATATCCAGGTATACGTTACATGTTACAGTAGGCTCTGTAAAAAAGAAGGGTCCGATGATTCTGCCATGCATGAGGCCGCACCATACGTTTATTTTCGGGCTAACTCTCTGTTGTTCTATGACGTATCCCCAGATTATCACATTGTGCTTATTTACAGTACCAGAGACGTGGAATGTGGCTTCATCTGAGAAACCGACACGGTGGTGATCGTCTGTACTCTTTTCTGAAATGACGCTGGACAGTAACCGCCGATTTGGTCTCATGGAAACACAACACACTCGTCGCATTTTCTTGCATGGAAGCCATTATCAACGAAATGCTCCTCTTATTCAGCAGTAGCGCTCACCTACAGAACAGAAAAAACAAAACAAAAAAACTTTATTAGTGTTGCTATATTATGTGTTGCCAACCATTTTATTTTAAATAAGATAGATTTTTATATTAATTTTTCTAATGTGGGGAAGACTTTATGGACATCCTGTACTTCTTCGGAAGTTTCTCACGATTTGAAATTTTAAAATTTTTAAAATGCAAGGTTCTTAATTATTTACATATTAACATGAAGCATTAACCATTAAAAGTTTCTAAATATTTACAGGACATTAAAATTCATAAAATTAACATCTCCGTTTTATTGCAGTTACTATCAAAGGTTATTCATATTTACCACTATTACAATTTTGCCTGATACTGTTGAGCAAACAAAATGATTCTGAGCAATAATTTTGTTAATTTTTGCTCTAAACGCTAAGGACTACTTTTCGTAGCGGTGGTAGCTGTTCCGCACCTCACCACTTACGCTTGGGAAAGTTGACTTGGAATGTTCTACAGGAGGTAATAAAAAGTGATCTTGGAGGTCATAAACAAAATAGAAGTATTAGAACAACAAGAAAAAACCTGATTTGTTTTACTGATTCATAAATGGTAAAAGTAAAGATTATTTGTCTGTGTTTTATAAGCCTTTACAGTCACAATACTAAGCTCACATAGTTCACTTTCCCAAGCGTAAGTGGTGAGTGCATATGTCACCTTTAAGTTACATGTGTCACATGATTTTCCTACTCAACATACGGGAGGCGCGATCCCTTGATTGCCTGACAGTGAAGTGTGTGTTTGACACCTAGAGTAGAGCTCTGGTAACCGCAGACTGCGGAAGTCAATAGCTACTTGATGAAGTCCTTTTGTGTTGTGAACATTGGTTCTTTAAGCAGGAGCATCCTATTGTATGTCACTCACTCTACCCTTACCTCTGCTGGTTCCTCCAACATGCTCTCTCCAGACCCCACTTTCCTTCTCTTCCTCCTCCCGCTTGGGGTGGGGAGGAAATCACCCCTGCTCGGATCTTTTATTTTGTGTCACTAGTTCCGACTTCTGCTCTCAGCATTCAGCCGCCGGCTCTTAAAGTGTTGTTTCCCATCGGGGTAGACATGGAACTGACTCCAGTGTTCGTTTGGGGAATTTGACTTCCATTTCTCCCCTTCTCTTTCCCTGCTCCCATCTGCTTAAATTTACTCGGTAAATTGTGTTGGCTGGTCTCCTATTTTCTGATAATGACTTCACAACGACTCTTGAATTCATTCTAAGGAGAGGAAATTAGAGAATAATCAAGGAAGTGAGTGGAATTAAATTGCTGGATGAAACCTTCAATCTTTTAAAACAAGACACACACTTTATTGATAAAAGTCACGGGACACTCCTTCAAAAGCAAAAATGAACGAATCCACTGCGTTGTTTAGATGCGCGGTACAGCTGCAAACGGCATAAAAATATGCCTGCAGCTGACCGCGATCATATCGCACTGTGAGGTTAAGTGAAAACGTCGCGACGGGAAAGAACTGACTTTGAGAAAGGAAAGATTGTTGGGTGTTATATTAGTGGGTTGTCCATAAGAGAAAAAGTGAGGCATTTAAACATACCCCAGTCAACTGTTTTGGATGTACTGAACAAGTGGAAGACACATGGCGTGCCTGAAGCAGCAAAACGTACCGGCAGACCAAAGAAAATCAGTGATAGAGGACGTCGAAGCCTCAGGAGAGTCGTTACAGCTAATCGACGGAGTACTGAACAAGACCTCGGTGCACAGGTGAATAAAAATGCTGGAACCTCGGTAGGTACACGTACCATTCGTAGAGAACTTCATTCCATGGGTTATCGTGGTCGTGCGGCTACTAATAAGCCTTTCATCTGCACTCGGAATGCTACTCGTCGTTTACCATGGTGTAAAGAACTTTTATCGTGGATCGTAGATAAGTGGAAACTGATCCTATGGACTGATGAATCCAGATACACGATTCATCATCCTGATTTCCGTGTGTGGGTATGGAGGCAGCCGGGGGAACGCTCTTTACCACAGTGTGCTGTTCCTACGGTCAAGTTTGTAGCTGGCAGTGTACTCGTATGGGGGTGTTTTTCGTGGTATGGTCCAGGCTCATTGGTTATCGTGGACAAACCTGTTAACCAGCACGTCTATCTCGATATTCTAGACGATTATGCCCTACCAACTCTGGAGCATTACTATGGAACCGAGCCTTGTTGGTACCAATAGGATAATACACCAAGCCATAAAGCAAGGACTGTTACGGCGTGGCTTGATGATAATTCCGTATCGTGTGTGAACTGGCCAGCACAGAGCCCTGCTCTTAATCCCATAGAGCACCTATGGGATGAATTTGAGCGCAGCATAAAAAAGTTTGGAACCAAGGCCTACCCAGCAAAAACACAAGTGCTGGGAAACTGCTGGCTGAAATCTGCCGCTCACGGCCCGGTAGTGGTCCTTTGGTGGCAGCGCTGTCAGTTGGCGAGCCATTGATGGCCCTGCAGCATCGCCGTGAATTGTGGGCCTCCACGCAAGTGCCACTAGTGGCACGTTGCTGGCAACCAATGCAACCCCCAACAGCAGGTGGAAGCATCGGGACTGTGCAGAAGCAACACTTGCTGTGTCTCTCATGGTACCAGTTAGTTGAACACGACGCTATCGCCATCGTGTTATTTTAGTGTGTGTTAAGAAAAAAATCCATATGTGGAGAGGCGAATTAATTTCCTAATGAAATTTTACGTCGACGAAGATATCAGATTAAGCCGTGAAATACTAGATTACAGCCATGAAATACACCCCACTCCATTCCCATGAATAACAATTCATAGAATGGAGTGGATGAATAACAAGAAAAAATTTGAAACCGCTTGAAACACATATCCTGGAAAACCATTAAAATAGCGTTTGTTGAAAATAAAAAAAGAATTATACGCTTACAAAATTTATTAATTATTTGAAAGAAAAAAAAAGCAGCGCTATGTATTGTACTCATCCATGGGTTGAATACACAAGACTGGGAGGAATTCGCTTCTAAAAATAACAAGTAAAATAAAATATCTTTTACTCTTTGAAACAAATGTAGCTTCGGACAACGGAAAGGAAAGACATAACGTTAAAAATGTAACAGAATGGGACATGAACCCGGGTAAATACATACACGCTGGTTTCTGTCGGTCACGGCAACAGAAACCAGCGTGGAAATACTCTCGTAGAGTTTGCAGAGGCAGAAGGGTTTTTCTTCTTGAACTCCTTTTTCAAGAAAAAGCCACACAGGAAATGAACATGGAGACATCCAAATGGGACGACAAGTGAAATTGATTTTATTATGTGTAACAAAAAATTCGTCATAGAAGACTGCAGTGTGCTAAACAAGTTCAACACAGGCAGTGACCATAGATTGGTGAGATGTAAGATGCACCTCAACACTAAACTCGAACGTAGCAAGCTCATAAGACAAACAAAATGTATTGACATAACCAACCTTAAAAAACACCATAATACCTTCAAATTGGAACTGAAGAACAGATTCTCTGCTTTAGAAGGCTTAACATCGGAAGAAGTGGATATTTCTGAAGTTAACAGAAAAGTAACCAAAGCTCTTATGGAAACAGCAACAAAATTAGCTGGGTCTAAGAACAAATTCCATGTGAACAAATTATCAGGAAAAACCAAACTGATGATGCAAAAAAAAAAAAGAGTGATGAGGACAACTAAAGAAGATGTGACTTCCAAAGTGGAATATATAGAGCTATGCAAGACAGTACGAAAAAGTATCACTGAAGACGTAAGGAAATTCAACTGTGAACTAGTAAGGAAAGCAATTGAAAACAACCAAAGCCTAAAGATAGCAAAGGGACATCTCAGTAAGGGGAAAAAACAGATTATGGCAATGAGAAAAAGAAGATGGTTCTGTAACGAGAAATAGAGGCGAAATTTTGACAAGCGTGAAAGATTTCTACTCCAAATTATATGAAAGGGATGATACATGTACTCCAGACATCATGAAAGGTACCAGTACCAGAGTTCTTCCAGTCCTTCCAGCAGAAGTTGCACATGCAATCAAGAACATGAAGCGGGGAAAAGCTCCAGGAGAAGATGGAATTACTGTAGACATCATACAAGAAGCAAGTGGAGAAATCGAAACAGTACTCGCCCAAATTTTCACTCGATGCCTTAATGAAGGGAAAATTCCTGAGGATTGGAACAACGCTACAATGATCTTGCTACATAAAAAAGGTGACATTGAGGATCTCAGGAACTACGGACCTATCAGCCTCCTATCAGTGGTTTATAAAATCTTCACTAAAGTTCTTTCACACCGCTTGAAGGTGACACTGGACATGGCTCAACCGAGAGAACAAGCTGGATTCAGGAGTGGCTACAGCACAATAGATCATATCCACGTACTGAGAGAACTAATTGAAAGAGCGAGGGAATGTGAACTTCCATAGTGCATGGCTTTTATCGATTATGAAAAAGCCTTTGATTCGGTGAAACCATCAGCAGTTGCAATGGCTCTGAAATCCTGCGGTATTGAAGATGCATACATTAATATTATTAATAACTTCTATAAAAATGCAAGTGCAAAGATTCGGCTGTTTGAAAATACAACACACATAAAAATTGGAAAAGGAGTGAGACAAGGTGACACCATATCTCCGAAGCTCTTTAATGCCACATTGGAAAATGTCTTTCAATCACTGAACTGGGAAAACAAAGGGATAAAGATTAATGGAGATTATCTAACCCACCTTCGTTTTGCTGATGACATAGTCATTTTTGCAACTACCCCATCAGAGCTACAGAGTATGATCCAGGAACTTGCTGACAAGAGTAAAGAAGTGGGATTAAAAATGAACTTTCAGAAGACAAAAGTGATGTACAATGCTTTTACAAGAAATGAGGATTTATCGATTGATGGAGAAAAGCTGGAGATAACAGACACGTACGTTTATCTTGGACAGCAGATATCAAGTGAGGGTCACATTGGTGAAGAAATTAATCGGCGTACAAAACTTGCCTGGAGAGCTTTTGGAAGAAACAGCATAATTTTCAAGAGCAATATGCCATTATGTCTTAAAAGAAAAGTGTTTGATCAATGCATCCTTCCAGTGCTTACGTATGGTGCAGAGACGTGGACCTTAACTAAAAGAGACATACAAAGGCTGCAGACAACTCAAAGTAGCATGGAGAGGTGCATGCTTGGTGTAACCAGGAGAGATAAGAAGAGGAACACGTGGATCCGAAAAATGACAAGAGTGGAAGACATCATGATCAGAGTTAAGTGCCTGAAATGGCAATGGGTTGGACATACTGCCAGAAGAACAGACCATCGATGGACAGCCGAAATTTTAGATTGGATTCCAAGGGACAGGAAAAGACCCAGAAGAAGACCACATGGAAGATGGGTGGATGAAATTCGAAAGTATGCGGGAGTGACATGGAGGAGACTGGCACAAGACAGACCGTTGTGGAGGAAACTTGGGGAGACCTTCGTCCAGCAGTGGATTGATAATGGTTGACAATGATGATGATGATGAAATACATATTTATTCAACAATCTCTTTTCAAGACGGCAAGGACAGTACAAAACTTTGGAAAGCGACTCTAAGTATGTACACGCCTTGAAAAATGAGTGAAGTTCCCTTAAAGGTAAAAAAAACAAAAAAAACTATCGTACGTTGAAAAAATTAATTTATCAATTAAATGAAACTGACTTTTTCTGAAAAATACCTCGCAATATTGTAAAATGAAAGAGGGAAGCATTTGATTACAAATTGCATACCAAACAGATAGATTCCAGCACATACCCAAACGGGCTGAATTAGTTCGGTCGGTAGCGAGGCGGATAAACGTGGCCATGTCGACGTCTGTCTCACATAGTTGTGTTGGCCGCCCGGACATTTTATTGACGGCTCTGGCAGCGGCAACATGGTGCTGGGCCGTTGCTGGCAGTGCTGGCTGCCAGTAATGGCCCACTGTTGGCCCAACAATACTGTTTTTGCTGGGTACTACTAGGCAACAACAGTTAGCAGCAGCATTATGTACGGAATGGAAGTGCATACCTACCCAGCAAAAACACAAGTGCTGGGAAACTGCTGGCCACCAGCTGGCATTGATGGATAACTGCTGGCTGAAATGTGCCGCTCACGGCCCTGTAGCGGTCCATTGGTGGCAGCGCTATCAGCTGGCGAGCCATTCACGGCCCTGCAGCATCGCCGTGAATTGTGGGCCTCCAAGCAAGTGCTACTAGTGGCCCGTTGCTGGCAACCAATGCAACCCCAACAGCAGGTGGAAGCTACGGGACTGCGCGTGCGCAGAAGCAATACTTGCTGTGTTTCTCATGGTACCAGTTAGTTGAAGACGACGCTATCGCCATCGTGTTATTTTAGTGGATGTTAAGAAAACAAATCCATATGTAGAGAGGCGAATTAATTTCCTAATGAAATTCCACGTCGACGAAGATATCAGATTAAGCCATGAAATATTAGATTACAGCCATGAAATACACCCACTCCATACACCCACTCCATTCCCATGAATAACAATTCATGGAATGGAGTGGGTAAATAACAAGAAAAAATTTAAAACCGCTTGAAACAAATGTCCTGGAAAACCATTAAAAAACGTTTGTTGGAAAAAAACAAAAAACAAAAAAAAAAGGAATTATACGCGTACAAAATTTATTAAATATTTCACAAAAAAAAAAAAAAAAAAAAAAAAAAAGCAACGCTATTCAACAGTCTCCTTTCAAGGCGACAAGGACAGTACAAAACTTTAGAAAGCGGCTCTAAGTTGATACACTCCTTGAAAATGAGTGAAGTTCCCTTAAGGTAAAAAAAAACAAAAAAACAATCGTTACGTTGAAAAAATAAATTTATGAATTATATGAAACAGACTTGTATGAAAAACACCTCGCAATATTGAAAAATGAAAGAGAGAACCATTAGTTTACACATTCCACACGAAACAGATAGCTTCAAGCACACACTCGTGCGTGGCAAATTAGTCCGGTCGGTAGAGAGCTCAGCTCCCACGCCGACGGCTCTGGTTCGTATCCACCCAGATCCAAACGGGCGTTTTTCCGGCCTGTTAGGAAAATTTCCCCAGCGCAATGCTACAATTCACAAGTTTCGTACGAAAAGAAAGTTTTAGCTTTGGGAAACTGCGGTTATCCATGATTTTTTTTTATTTATGGCTACTACTGGGAATTTGGCGGACAAGATTCGGCAAGCCACCAGTTACGTCACGTGGTTGCCGGCTGCCACTACCGGCAAACTAGCGGACCACATTAGGCTAGCCATCATTTCTGGCACGTGCTTGCAGGGCCGCTAAAGGGCCACTTGTGGCAGCTACTGCCTGTGATGGATAACTGATGGCCCTGTTGTGGCATATGACAATTAATGGGGTGCCAACTGTTGGTCAGCTGTTGGCCTGAACTGCACTTCCTTCTGTTGGCCTGAACTGCACTTCCTTCTGTTGGCCGCCCGTACATTTCATTGACGGTTCGGCAGCGGCAACATAGTGCTGGACCATTGCTGGCAGTGCTGGCTGTTAGCAAGACTGTTTTTGCTGGGTATCGCTGTGTTCCAAAACCTTGTCGAAAGTATGTCTCGAAGGGTCAGTGCATGCATTAAGGCCAAAAGTGGAGCAACACAGTACTAATGTATGTCAATAAATGCTGTGTTGTGCTTCTCTTCTAGGTGTCTGGTGACTTTTGTTAATATAGTGTATTTCAGTGAGCAGTAAGGATTCCAACAATCTGTTTTAAGCAAACACAGATACACTGCAGCTCTCAGCAGAAAACTCCAGTTGCGTACTGATAGCACCCTCAATTTCGGGAATGGGTGGGTGGGGGGAGGGCTTGGCGGCTAAGAGGTCCCTAACTTCAGAAAAAATATTTTACAATTTTTTTTTTTTTTTTGCAAGAACTGCATATGAAACTGGTTAAAGAAATAGCCTGGAGTTTTCTTAGTGCAGCTTTAAATGAAGTACTAAAAAAAAACATTTTTTTTTCGTTAAATAAATAAGTAAATCATTTGAAAAACATTTTCGGGTTTATTAACTGGATGACAGGAAAGCAGCTATTTCGAACTACTGCAGGGCCCTTTTTCACAGCCATAATAATAGTCCTTATACATACATGTATATTAACAAAAGAATGTGAAAGAAATTTCAGTTCAGTGAATGAAATTTTTATACCAATGATGATAAGATGTTATGTATTACAGTTGTTTGCATATAACTACGCTTCATTCAGAATATAATGAACTGAAAGGTGTTCTTGGGGGGGGGGGCGAAGGAACATAAACTTGTCATTCTTTTATAACAGAGTCAAGAGAATTTTTTTTTTTACTATGTCACAGTGCTGATTTAACTCTTTCCTTATACACTGGCGTAAAGTGAAAAAAGAACACCAAGAAGGAGACGTCTGATACCAACGAAATTTATACAGCATAATAACGGAATACAGAGGATAACGTGATCAAAACATTATGGCAAAATACAGCTGCATTTGCTGGTAAACTGAAAAATAACATTTCCATGTAACATGGTTCGTACGAGGTTGAACCGCAATGAACTGCGTCACACTGTGCAATTCTGGCATGGAGTCTGTCGTACAGATGTTGGATGTAAGTTTAGGGTATTGAGTTCCAAGCATCCTCAATCTGGACGCGTAAATCGGGGATGGTCGTGGCTGGCCGTGGAAACCGGATAAGTCGCTGTCCCATAAAATCCCTCACGTGCTCAATGCCGGACAAATCCGGTGAACGTGCAGGCCCTGGAAGTTGTCTCACACCCTGAAGTGCATGTTGCGTTGCACGTGCCGTGTGTGGGCGTGCGTTATCTTGCTGGAAAACACCACGATGGACCGAAATTACAAATGGCACAACAACGGGCTGAATGATGTTGTTGATGTAGGAGGTGCTGTTTAACGCACCGGTACAAACACTAGTTGTGTACGGGAGTGATAGCTGATCGCTCCCCACACCAGGAGACCAAGTGTAGGCCCTGTGTGGCGCTGGCGGATGCAAGAAGGGTGGAGACGCTCCCTGTGCGCCTGCGAACACGCATACGGCCATCCGAGGCTCCCAAGCAAAATCTGCTTTCATCGCTGAACACGACAGATCGCCATTGCGTTCTCCAGTGCAGACGTTGGCGACACCACTGCAGCCGTTCCTGACGGTGGGCTGGAGTCCGAGGTACACATGCCAGAGGCACACGTGCACGTAGTCCTGCATCCAGTAGACGGTTGCGGATTGTTTGCACAGTCACCTCAGGTGCAACGGCAGCTCGGATTTGGGTCGCAGTGGATATTCTGCTTGACAACGCCGCTCATCTTATGCGTCGATCGGTGCGCTCATCAGTCCGTCTGTGACTCCCGGTTCCACGTCTTCTCGTGTGGGAATATTCCTCTGACCATCTACTCCACCATCGTACCACCACCGATACTTCCCGTCCAATTCGCTCCGCAATACGACGATACGACCACCCGGCCTCGCGGAGTCCGACTAGACGACCTCGCTCAAAGTCCGATAACTGCTGAAATCGTACACGTCTTCCATGTCCAGGCATTGCAGCTTCTTCAGGGTCTTCGCACGTGTCCGTACGCCGACGACTGATTACATTCACTTCGCCGTACTCCTTAAATACCACCGACGATAATTTGCATATTATGCCGTGCTGTGGCGCAAGCGCTCACCGGTTGGTCCCGAAATTAACATCACAGCTACGCAAACTCGACTCCATTAACATATGTAAATTTCATGAACGTCCGCCAATTCCTTCTTGGTGTTCCTTTTTCACTTTCCGCCAGTGTATTACTGAAATCGGTTTGAATCAGATGATTGCTAGGTTCCTTGAGCACTGTAAACATCATTGGAGGAGTAATAGTCCATTCAGCAGAAAAGATTTGACGTTTGATAAAATCCTTTATTTTCCTGATTTTGTTTACTTAATTATTACTCCGGGTCATCTGTGATTAGATCAACTCTCATGTTCTATAACTCCTCGCTATGCATTCATGCTTACCGGTCGGGCGCGGAGCAAACGCACCACCCCTCCAAATCTCTCCCTACCCCGACCCCCCCCCCCTTCGCCCTACTACCGTCTGTCGCATTCTCCCCTAAGACACGTCATCATTCCACCTCCAGAAATAGCGTTTTCCTTTAACCCATTCTCAAAAACGCGCCTCCAGCCTCTGTCCGAAAAACATTCTTTTTTCCTGCGTCCTAATGTCCGCTGCCTAATCATCACCCGAAGGACACCCCTTACTCGAGAACGGAAGTCCTTCCTAATGAGTCGGTCGCTCTAAAACTCTACAAAAAAAAAAAAAAAAAAAAAGCCTTCTTCTATAATAGCTATCTATACACGAAATCCTGTGTTTTGTCATCTTAAGAAGTGCGCCGATAAACTATCGTTTCCGGTGACTTACTGGCTCTCCCAAAGCGAACTCAAAAATCATATCCTTAAGAAGTTTCCCACGATTACTTTTAAAACCTTCTAAAACTGCAAGGATTCTTAATTATTTACATATTCATTAAAATACAACAATTAAAAGATATTTACATTACATTACATTTCATAAAATAAAAATTCCAGTTCAATTACGCTATTATTAAAGGTTATTTACATTTACCACTATTACAACTATGTGCAAAACTTTGTGGCATTGTGTCAAATGTATTTTTTATACATTCAAGAATAAATAATTCAATGTATTTTATTATATGTTCAAGAGTACATAATTCTTAATAGTTACTAATTTATTTGCTTCCTTATGTTCTGTATTTTCGTAAAAATTGGAAGAAGTCGTTAGACACTGCCACACGGCAGTTAGGAGGCTTTTGTGTGTGTGTGTGTGTGTGTGTGTGTGTGTGTGTGTGTGATCGTGAGACATTTCTAAGAGGCAGGTTTCTCTAAAAAATAAAATTTGCACGATGTGCTTTGGCAAAATTGCTTTGTAGTACTTTGTAATGGTATAAAACTAGGGTAATAATTTTAATTAAAATGTTACAGAGATTTTATACTAGGCTATAGGATCTCACATAAAATCTCAATACTGCAACTTTTATTCCATCTCGTACTTCCCTTCCTTTGTCTCCACAAAGCGTGAGAGAAATTTCTCAGAGTCAGTTCCCCATTAGACACCGGATGCACGGTTACTTACTAAGACGACATTTTGTGTAAGCTTAGTATTTGTACTTTGTATGTTGAATGGAGATTATCTCTATCGCGCTTCTTTTGATGCTTTACAGATTTCTATTTCAAAGCTGCTGACCAATGGACTAACCCCTCACATTTTACTTTGAGGCTTGAGATTTACCGAAAGTGGTGTGGTTCTTTCTCACGGGGAATTTTCTGAAGTGCTTAAGGGCATTTTCGGGAGACAGGGGAATAGGAGGCGAGAAGACAGTTGTCTCTAGGTTTAGGTAGCGAGCGGTCACGAAAAGCACCACGAGGTAGGCTGGAAGGTCTGAGGTGGACCGGGAGGTCAGGGGAATTCACTACAGCACGAAAGCTGATCGAAAAGGGGACTTAAGAAAAAAGAATTGGAGTTTTAAGCGGGAGAGTTGGGAAATATAGCACAGCTAACGGACAACCTTTGCAGGCTATTAAATGAAGAAAAGAATAAAAGTTTCTTAGATATGTATTTACGAATCGCAAGAAATATTTGCATACAATTATTATCATTTGGTTATCACGTGTTAATTACTATCATCTTCAACCATACAAGATTTAGCCACTCAGCTACGGACTTATTAACAGTTTCAAGTTAACAACTAGAACAAAGATACCAACGAACTTGTTAACAAAAACGTGCACATTTGTGTTTTACGCAATAAAGTTCATTTTTTTAAATAACTGTATGTTCCACACAATTTGAATTATCAAAACATGTATAAAACTTAGTTAATAACATGAAATTTAAAATTTCCGGTAAGTGAAAGTCAGTTGATTTCCGCAAAAGGGCCTTGAAGATATTTATTGCGGGTGGTCCGTGAGTACGAGTGTTTCCGTTACGCCACTGAGAAAATTCCTTGTCATTTTCTTCCAGAATACGGTGTCTTTGATGTTTTAGACCAAACTTTAAGAGCTGAAACGGTGGTATAACCAGAACTGGAAACGGGTCGAAAATTTTGGACCCCGACTCGACCCGGATGTCACATAAATTGGACCCGATACGGGTACGTAACTGACCTGGACCCGATTTGGACAAATCTGTTTTGAACTACAAATTCGAAAGTCGATTTACAGTTGTACATAATCACCACAATTATATAATGTACATAGGGCGTTTGAAAAGTCTTTTCGCAGTGGGTATAGTAGGTTATACAGAAATCAAACACATGTATTACGGGAATATAAATATAAAAGAACATACTGAAAATCATCTTAATACTGAAAAATGTAAATACTGATTTGCCAGACCAAAAAGCTACCGACCACTGGGAGAAGAAGAGAGGGATATAGAGCTATGGTAGGCTGCTCTCCATGGCTTTGTCAAGGGCCAGGCACGGACAACATCTATCCTACCTCTAGCCGTTGGCGCTTTAGTATTTCAAAACTGTTTATTTTTACTTTGTTGCCTTTGATTTATATATAAAATAATATAAATGCATTACGAGAAATAGTGCTTCTTGTTTGATCTCCTTAATATTAAGTTCATTCATATTAAAAATTAAGGAATTAATTCCGTTACGACATGTCATGAGAAAGTGATGTTAGCACCTCAAACGAAAACCTCTGAACGTTCAATGCAAATGATGCGATGTGAAAAGTAACTCTCAGTCTTACAATGTAACACGCGGGATGTGAGAGAACGAATCATCAGAAAAGCAGGCGACAGGTGTTTGTGTGTATCTTGCTCAGGACAATCACACTGAAAACAAACGCAAAGGAAGTATCGTTTTACGATATGGTGTCGGCGAGTCTAGCGTCTGCGCCGTATCGTCTGTCGGTGGAAATCTTTGATTTCAGAAGGAGACGACAATATTTTTGTATGAAAAATCATTTTTCACTACGCTGGCACCAGTATCGAGCAAAAAATTTCACAGAATGCATTTTTATTTGAAATAAAACCGGGTCGAAATCGGCCAAGATCACCTTGACCCAACCCATTTGACCCGCAAGAAATTGTACAACCTTTGACCCACTGACCCGTGACCCGTTTCTGTCTTTGGATATAACAACGAAATAAATACAAGGAAACACAGAGGAAAGATTGAGGCTGTTCTTCTCCTTTTTTCTTTTCTTTTTTTAGGATTTTTTTTAATGGAGGTTTAACGACCACCGCGAGCAACTTAATGGGCTATAAGTAGGGATACGTAATTTTCTTATTCACGAAATAGAAGCGAATAAATGCGAAATTTACCAATATAAGCGAATAAATACGAACATTTGATTTTAACTACTTTTCCGCGGCATCTCGATAATTAACATTTTTAAAGCGAAAATAGGACGTAATTTCGCGCAGCACTTGCGCCGTGCGTGTCCTACTCAGCGTTCGTTACCCGGCAAACCCCAGGCCACGCCTCCTTCCCTCTCGGCGCGTCAGCCAGCGCCGCTCAGTCGCGCTGGCTGACTGGCCTTGAAAGAATACGAATGAGCACATGTTTGTTTTTGCGTTTCGGTAGTAGACTACAAACTACAACGCTCGCGATCTGTTTGACAGAAGTATATCAATATGGGCCGCCCTAAGAAGGAATTGGTTGATAGAGTGAAAGAGTTTGACCACGAGGGATTGTATCTAAGCGACACAAATATCGTGATGTGCAATTTTTGAAATGTTCCTCTAGAAGGGCAAATTGACTCTCCACATGACATCCAATGTAACAAATGAAGACTACCAGCATATTGGCAGACTATTTTGTCCATCTGTAGCCGTGACTACACCCACATCACCTTTGAACACAAATTTATTATCGGAAAGCTTCTCTAAAATACCAATTTGCAAAGACATAACACGGGATGAGCTCATCGATGGATACAATTATTTTCACAGACAGCTACTTACAGTGGTCAACCAAGATACTCCTGTTGATGTCATACAGATTTTAAAAGCAACAAAATGCTGCTCCCTAAACTATTCAAACTCAGCTATAGAAAGCCTCCATAACTCTGTTAACAGCGTGCATGCTGAGAGATATTTCAATATGTACAACATCGTTATTACTGACAGAAGGCAAAAGCTAAAGGAAGAGAATATAGAGACTACTACAATGTCGTTAGCTTTTAACTAAGTATTTTGGTGCTTAGCCTACCAGTAAGTGAAGTTTGAAAAACAGTAAACTAAGTAAAGTAAACTTTGAAAAAAAAAAATTTTGTCTTCAGTTTTTGCGTATAAATGCAACATTTTTGATTTTTAATAATTTTTTCTTTTTTTTTTTGCGAAATTTCGATTTTTTTTTTATTTTGGCGAAATTTACATATCCCTAGCTATAAGCAGTCGCCCATCCCTAATTTAGGGTCACTGGTTCCAGTGAAGGGAGAGAGCCAGTGCCATAAGACAAAGACAACATCCATGCCTCACCGGGATTCGAACCCGGACCCCTTTCCAAACGAATGATCAGAGGCCATCGCTTAGACCACTGCGCCACCCGAGCGGCTTTCGGCTTTCGCTACTGTTGCCAGCAGCGACAACTCTAGAGGCTATATCTCATGGAGCCACTGGTCCTAGAGAGGGGACAGAGCCAATGCAGTAAGATAAACACACAACCCATACCTCATCCAGGTCTCAAACCCGAACCCACTCAGATGAGAGGTTAGAAGCTAGCACGTTTCGACAACAACGTCACGGGTAGCTTTCTTCCTCTTGCGCGCACACGCACACGCGCACACACACACACGCACACACACACACACACACACACACACACACACACACACCTGCACTTTCTATATATATCTTTACATACAAAAGACCAGTCCATTGCCACTTGGTGTTTTATTTTGATCATGATGCCATCAACTCCAGGAGTGTCAACCGAAAAATTTAAAGCAGGTTCTGTGAACCTGTTACTGCAACGATGTACGGTAAGCATAAGACTTAAAGTGTATTAGATGGGATGTACACCGATGAGCCCTTACATTATGACCACCCCCAGCCTAGAGAAACGAGTGCGTCTGGAGACCGAAAGGTGGTACTGGTGAAGTCCACAGCGCAGTATACATACACCCCGAGGACCAGCTTTCGGTTAGTAGAGTGCTCGGTGTCAGTATGGGAAAAGCTGCGGATCTATCGAAGGACAAATTGTGTTGGCACGGCGTTTCGGAACTAAGATCTCGGAAACAGCGCGGCTTGCAAGTTGTTCACGTGCTGCTGTAGTGAGTACATATCAAAAGTGGTGCACAAATGGCCGGCCAAACGACGAGCCGTCTTCCAGTTGTGTGTCATCCGCAGCTCACTGATACCAGAGGGGAGCGGAGATTGTCGTGCATTGTTCACAGGAACAGCAGGGCTACAGTGCGACAAAGCACCAGCAGCTACAACAGCGGTGATCAGGGCAATGTGTGTCACAGCACACAGTTCATCGTGGCCTTCTGCGCATGGGCCCCTGCGTAGCCAAAGATCCAGCCGGGTCCCCATGTTAACTGCACGTCATCGCCAACAACGCATGAAATAGGTCCAAGATCAATGAGATTGGACAGTGGAAGATTGGAAGGAAGTGGCCTTGTCTGACGAAAGAAAATTCCTGGTGCATCATGTAGGCGGCCGAACGTGGATACATAGATTACCAACGGAGACTACGGCACCTGGATGCACTTTTAGGCGGAAACGGGCAGCCGGCGGCGGTTTTATGCTGTGGGCGATGTTTTCTTGAGACACTTTAGGCCCCATTATCCCAATAGCACAATCCCTGACAGCTGGCAGGTATCTGAACACACTGTGGACCTAGTTCACCCATTATCAACAGCATAATGGGCCCTGCCACACTGCCAGAATCGTCAAGGAGTGGTTCTCGGAAAATGCTGGCGACTTTCTGTTAATGCCCTGGCTTCCAAATTTACCTGACATGAACCCAATCAAACATTTGTGGTTCGACTTTGAAAAGCGGGTTCGCGCTAAATCACAACAACCCCGAAATGTACGGGAACTGGAGGACCTGCTGTGGACATTATGGTACCAGATACCCCAGGATACCTATCGCCACCTCATCGAATCGATGCCTCGCCGAGTGGCTGCTGCTTTGCGGGCTAAATGGGGTCATACAGCTTATTAGGTAGGTGGTCATAATGTAATGGTTCATCAGTGCATATTGTATAACGTAAATATTAAGAAGAGTTTCATTATTTTTGCTTATAAGGGGCGCAAAAGTCAAATATTTGTACGTATAACGCGTAGCCCCATTTTTGGAGAAGTTCATTACATTGTCGTCTTACATATCTCACAACAGATTTCAAACGACAATTTAGTTTTTGGAAAGTTATTGATTAGCTTTTTCATTCACTGTAGCGTCAGTTACTGTGGGATCTCCCTTGTCGTAGTAACGCTTTCACAAACGGTGTTGGATCCCACAATGGCTTTCCAATAAGTTTTATGGTCATCAGATGGAAAACGTTACTAATCAGAAGAGAATTGATCTGACCTATAGCCATAAGGTTCATTAAACTTAATGCCCATTCTGTTTCTGCTGAGCTTACAGGAATCACTTTCAATATTGTTCTTGCTTCAACAATACTTTTAGGCAAATGTTACGTGAGTTTATTTACATAGAGTTTCCGATGATAAATCTCTTTCATTCGTTCTCTAAAAACGTTAATCGGAATGGGAAATTCGAAAAGAGTACTTAATTCGTTATGTTTTATTTTCCCAGCAACCTACGTAGAAAGTGTAACATCCTTTGGCCATGGATGAAGGATCCAAAATGTTAAATACAGGCAATACAACGAGACAAGACTTCCAACTGTTTACCTCATAATCGTTAGCGTCAACAGCCGGTGTTGTGTAATCTGCTGCTGGGCCCGACAATTCCGTAATTCCCAACGGTCCCGGCGTAGGTTCTTTTCAATGCGTAAATAGTTGGACACGATCGTTGAGTTTCGGACCACTGACCGAACTACGCCACATGTTTCCAGTCTTGCAGGGTCCAATACCGTGTTAACGAGCCCAGGTGAGGCGCTGTATCCGCCGTCGTAACGTTAACAAAGACACTCTGGTGGGTCTTCAACTTCGATACCCTATGGACGCTAAATTGCGCTGCACTGACTGATGGATATGTCTCTGGTACCTTCTCCATTGAATGTGGATCTTATTTGAGCCAGTGTCGCTTGTCTGTTAGCATGGACAATCCTGGTCAGACGCCGCTGGTCACGGACATTCAGCACCCGTGGTCACCCACTGCGCTGTCCATGGTGGGTGGTAATGCATCCCATGAGGTATTCTCGGTACACACGTGACCCCGTGGATCGAGGAATGTTGAATGTTCGCACAACTTCGGAAACTCAATGTCCCATCCGTCTGGCTTCCATTACCATGCCTCGTTCAAACTCCGATAATTCACGTCGGCTTCCCATAATCCTACTGGCGGTTGTTCAACCTGATTCACGAGATTACACCTCGCAACTGATAAAAATCGTGGCGTGCGTCGAAGCCTTTATAGGACGGCATTGCCAGTTAAAATTTTGCTTTGGCACTTCAGTGTATGCCGACTGTAATGGTCTAATCGTGTGTTGTCGGACACCAACAGCCTTAAAACATGCTTATTTCGCACGCTCAACCCTAAAATGGCGATAAAAAAAAATCCACGTGGGAATGAACATATACCTACATATTTATAATCATTATTCCTGAGCAAAGGATTGCCGCCCCGGTGGCGCAGTGGTCTAAGCGATGGCCTCTGATCATTCGTCCGAACGGGGTCCGGGTTCGAATCCCGGTGAGGCATGGATGTTGTGTTTGTCTTACGGCACTGGCTCTCTCCCTTCCCTGGAACCAGTGACCCTAAATTAGGGACGGGCGACTGCTTATAGCCCATTGAGTTGCTCACGGTGGTCGTTAAACCTCCAATCAAAAAAAAAAAAAAAGGATTAGAGAATCTTGCACATGGATTACACCATGGATACGCATGCTTTCTGTAACCAAAAAATATAGGAAAAGGAACTCATGAATCAGGAAAAAGCAAAGATCCTCAAATCGTAACGTACAGGACATAGTACAAGAACGGATCACCAATGTACAGGTAAAATACTAGACTGCATGCCAAAGGAGAGGCCCAGAAGAGAACAACGCGGGAGATGGGTGGATGAAATTCAAAAGTTTGACATGGAGGAGAATTGCTCAAGAGACTTGGGTGAACCTTCATTTAGCAGCAAGGGATTGAGAACGGCTGATGATACAAAAGATATTGTTGCGGAGATTTTGGAGATTTTAAAGGATTTTAGTATTAATTCATTTTCGAGCAAGGCCGGCATAGTGGCTGTTCTGAAACGCATTCAAAGGCGGTAAGGGGTAATTAGAAGTTGTTAAGCAGTATTCACGGGCAGCCTTTGCTTAAATCGTTCTATTGGCCTACGCTGCAGTCATGTGCATTGAGATCCAAGGTGAATTCAAGACGGTTTATTATTACATCAGGGGCGTCAGAGGCCGAGCCTTTCGAGCTATGACGGACACAGAGGTCAGAGAGAGAGAGAAAGCGAAGAAGAGAGACAATTTCGGGGAGCTAGCGAGGAAAGAGGATAGCTTCCATCCGAGCTGGGAAGCGCGAGTGAATGATAAGGAAATGAAACAGAGGAGAATTGAGGTAGAAAGTGCAGATGACAAACGGCAAATAAAGTAATCGTGATTAAATCAGTATAATTCAGGACGTACCCAATAGGGAAATTAGATAGCAATGAAGAACAGATTTAATATCGCAAATAATTCATTTGCCATTTGTTTTCCGCAGTGAGTTGCAACTAGGCATATACATCGAACCCGAGAGTGCAATAACAAAACGAACTAGCAACAATATACTCAGGAGCGCACTCTTACACGCAATAGTACACGCTCTCGCGTTCCCCCCCCTCCCTCCACATTTTCCATACGGAAAAATCAGGCTATTAAGTTTCTCTCTCTCTCTTTCTGTCACGTACACATGCGTCTTCACCCACAATAACGCACGCACCACGCGTCCGATGCGCATTCAGTATGGTGCCCATTCACGCGCTTTCCCTTCTTCTCCCACGTGGTCACACATTCTCACTACTTCGTAAATACACTGCTGGACAATTGCTATGGACGGATCATAAACGGCTATATAGCGCATAAAAAAGTAAGTTTGGTTGGATGCCAAGTGAAATAAAATAATGTCAGAATGCCAGGACATTACAAGAAAGACAATTTATTGTGCTCTGAAATCCAGAAGGCTTTGGAACGTGTTCAAGGGACAAACAGGCCATTTTGTGCAGAATACGTAAACGTGAAAAAAATGCAATTACCGTCCGCAGGCGTTCCGGCGTAAGATGTCAATACGGGATATGGCCACCATGGAGGGCGATGCAAGATTCCACACGTCGTGTCATGCTTTGCACAACATTATCAAGCAGCTGTTGGGGTAATTTATCCCATTCCTCTGTCAGTGCACGGATGAGGGTGTCCTTGTTTATTGGAGGGCATTGGCGACCAGCAAGACTCCTCCCCAAAGCATCCCACACATTTTCAATGGGATTCAGATCTGGATAACGTGCTGGCCATACGAGGCGTTGAATATCCTCGTTGTCAAGACACTCCTGGACAGCGACTGATCGATGACATCTTGCGTTGTCGTCCATGAAAATGAATCTATCACCGACAGCACCACGTAACATGCGAACATGAGGTAGCAGAACATCATTAATATATCGTTGGCCAGTCATAGTCCCAGTTGGAAGCACATAGAGGGAC
This sequence comes from Macrothele yani, assembly GCA_039090855.1. Taxonomy (NCBI): domain Eukaryota; kingdom Metazoa; phylum Arthropoda; class Arachnida; order Araneae; family Macrothelidae; genus Macrothele; species Macrothele yani. The sequence continues at coordinate 112,708,864 of CM076997.1, read as the reverse complement.
GTACGACCATTGATCATGATGCCAGCCCATACCATGACACTACATGTCGGATATCGGTCCCTTTCCTGTATGTTTGCTGGACAATATGCAGTACCACTATCACGCCAGATCAGTTGTCGTCGACAATCAGACGATAGACTGTATTTACTCTCATCTGAGAAGAGGACAGCAGACCAGTCGTTATCAGTCCAATTGCAATGTTGATGGCATCATTGCAAACGGGCGGTACGGTGACGTCTGGAGAATGGGATGCACACAACAGGACAGCGGGCATATAGTCCTCCTTCATGCAAACGTCTGGCGACAGTTTTTCGGGAGATCCGCTTGCCAGTAGCAGCCATAAACTGATTTGCTACCTCACTAGCTGTGCTGCGCCGGTGTCTTTTTGTTGATAGCACTATGTACCGATCTTCTGCAGCTGTCGTACTGCGAACACGACCTCCCCGTGACGTTTGCTACACTCTCCATTTGTTTGAAATGATTTCCAAAGCCTTGAAACAACACTGTGGCTGACGTCGAACTCCCTGGCAACATCTGTTATTTTTCGCCCTTCTTCAATCTTGCCAATAATACGGCCACGCGTAAAATCATCTAGGTGATGTCGGGAAGACATACCGAAAATTGCAAGTTCGTCAATTGATTCTTTCCCTTTCAACTTTGCGTTTGAACAACAACGGTCAATACGCGTCAAATCCTTTATATCTCTTATCAGCGCTATGACGTCACGAACAAGTTCGGCAATCCAAAATTTGCATACGCGCAACACGTCTTACTGTATCCCGTACTTATGCTAATTTCCACATTTTCCTGCCTTCCATTTTATGGTTGCTATCGTTGCTATTGTCATCCGTCCTTAGCAATTATCCGGCAGTGTATATGCTTACCACGAGAGTTCATTTAGTTTTAAGTATAACATACCTGTACCATATATTCTTGTCTTAGCAGTATTTTTATGCTTTTCTTTGTCTGCCTTTTTCTACGGAGAACACTGCAGGTTTGAATGGCGTTTCGGGCTACGACAAAAACAGATTTAATAATAAAAAATAAATAGGACTTTGTTTATGCTCTTAATCAAAATTCTTTTTATTCAAATTGCAAAATTCATTCAGCCGGCTCCGCAACAGAGATCACTTTCTAACTGAACGTCTTGCTGTCTCCCACTCTCACTTCTATCTTCTGTCGAATCGCTTCTTTTTGCTCTCCGAGATAACCCTAACCTCTTGTAGCCTGCTCCTTCTGTCTCTCTTTATTTCAACTTTCTCACATCCCAAAACATATTGACTTCTTTGTGTGAGTGTTCGTTGTTCACATAAAAATCTACGCACGGGTCAGCCATTCACAGCTGCAAATATTCCAGCCTATGGGCTCCAAGTTGAAACCACTCTCAGTCAGCAATAAACAAGCGCATGGGCGTCCATATTGGGGATGGAAGGGGGGAAGGGGGTCTGGGCACTTGTCCTCCCTGGAAATCTGATTATACCATTTCAGTGTTTCGGAGGTACTAAGAAGTTCTGATTGCTGATTTTTCCTTTCTTGTGTGTGCAGTAAAAATAGAAAAAATCGAATTCAAATAGGAATTCACAGTAGGAAGCAGTAATATCAAATGTTTGCATTTAATGTGGGAGTACAGCGTACATACACTGAAGAGCAATTGAATTAGAGACAGCTGACGTTATGCAAATGTGGCGCTGTGGGAGGCCCTGTAAACGGAAACGACATGACGTATGCAGCGATCCGACAATATAAGGTGTGATGCGACGAGAATCAGTAAGAGTCAGACGCAATATGGGTAAGACGAAGGATCTAAGCGCATTTAATCGTGGGCAAATTATCGGGGCCCGACGAATGGGTCACTCCATCTCGGAAGTCTTGCAGGCACTGGGATTTTCACGAGCCATTGTGTCACGGGTGCACCGTGAGTACATCAAATCCGGTAAAACCATCCCTGCAAGGGCCAACTGCCGTGGACAACAGCGTGCGGATGAGTGGGGTCATCGTCGGCTAGCTCGCATTGTAACAGCGGATAGACGGGCCACAGTGCAAGAAATCACTCGGCAATTTAACGCTGGTGCACAAAAACGTATAAGCAGCCACACCATCTAGAACAATCTTCTCGCTATGGAGAACAGAAGCCATCATCCCACGAGGGTACCGCTGCTGACCGTACATCACAGTGTGCAAAGATTAGTATGGGCGCGGGAACACCGCCACTAGACCCTAGACATGTGAGAAAATGTTGCCTGGACTGATGAGTCGAGATTCACGTTGGTACATGTGGATGGCAGGATACGAGTACGGCGCAAACCACATGAAGCGATGGATCCTTCTTGCCAGCAGGGTACTTTTCAAGCTGGTGGGGGTGGCATTCTCGTCTGGAGACTGTTTACGTGGACTGAAATGGGACCCCTGGTACGTGTGATATCGTCCCCCACAGGTCAACGTTACCGGGATATCCTGGACGACCTTGCTCCCGTTTGTGCGTCTTCAACATCCCACTGGGGACCTCATCCTACTACAAGACAATGCACCGTGCCATCGCTCCCGAATCGTATCCGAATAGTTGGATGAACACTCCACCGACGTGGCCTCGCTTCCTTGGCCAGCTAGGTCACCTGACCTAAATCCCGTGGAGCACATCTGGGATGCCATCGAGAGAGATGACTCCCCTCTATCAAATCTTCGTGAACTGTGGGAGCTTGTTCAGGGGATCCGTATGGCTTCCCAACGCTTCCGGTGTCTTGTCGAGTCCATGCCGAGACGAATCGCCGCCGTCATCAGGGCGAAAGGTGGTGCTACACGTTACTAGACAGGTATCTCTAATTCAATTGCTCTTCAGTGTACATATGTACAACAAGGAAATGTATGAAAGGCGGAAAAATGAAAACTATGTCATCCTCAGCAGACGACCTTGCTACCGTTTGTGCGGACGACCTTGCTCCCGTTTGTGCGTCTTCAACTTCCCACTGGGGACCTCATCCTGCTAGCAGATATCAAGCAAAGGTCACATTGATGAAGAAATTAATCGAAGTATAAAACTTAGTTGGAGAGCTTTTGGAAGAAACAGTACAATTTTTAAGAACAATATACCATTATATCTTAAAAGAAAAGTGTTCAATTAATGCACCATTCCAGTACTATTCCAGTACAAGTACGGAACAGAGACGTGGACCGTAACTAAGAAAGACATACAAAGACTGAAGACAACTGAAAAAGCATGGAGAGATGCATGCTTGGTGTAACCAGGAGAGATAAGAAGAGGAACTCATGGATAAGGAAAATGACAAGAGTGGAATACATGATGTCCAGAGTAAAATCTTTGAAATGGCGACGGGCTGGACATGCTGACAGAAGAACGGACCGCTGATGGACAACCGAAATTCTAGACTGGATTACAAAGGACAGGAAAAGACACAGAAGAAGACCACTTGGGAGATGGGTGGATGAAATTCGAAAGCATGCGGAAATGACATAGAGGAGACTGGCGCAAGATAGATAGTTGTGGAAGAAACTTGGGGAGACCTTCTTCGAGCAGTGGATCGATAATGGTTGATGATTATGATATGTAGTTTATATACCCTTTTATTTTCAGCTCACCATGCTTATATAAGAAAATCAAGTTATAATGAATAGACAAAGGTTGTTTACCACTTTCATGGTTTGCAGAAAAAGATAAACTATGTAGCAAATGGTGTGTTGAGCGAAACATTACTTTTTTTGCGTCATCACCACTGGCTTTCAAACATCAGCTTCATCGCTGATGCGTGTATCTCACCCCGCTTTCGCCAACTGCAGTTGAATAGCTCGAAAATAAATACTGTATAATCGAATATACTGCAGAAATAACCGCATGAAATCAATAAAAACACTTAAAAATTTATTTTTTAATCCCGAATATATTACTTAAATCTGAGACAGAGAATTCGAACTCGCTGTATATGTTAATGCATTAGCGTTCACCTGTGGTAAAACTTATGGGTTGCTCTCTGGACCGGGATTTGTATTTGACTTACCATATTTCGGACATTACAGCCGCACTAATTCTTAAACTACAGTTTTAAGTCTGCTGCATTACAGGAAAAAATGCGTTTTCCGTTTGCAAGTAATTGTGTTATATCTAATTATTTGAAACGTTATTATCATAACAATCATATGTTATAAACAAATATTTAACCAATTCACCATAGTTATCTTCAAACGTTAATCGGTACCAACGTTACATTCTAATACGGAACACGTGTTAAAGTTATGAACAATGGCACACGTGTTAATGCTATTCACTGGAACACGTGTTACTGTCATCAATGTTAAATACAAGGTGTTAATTTTATTGTTATATTTATTATTATGAACAAATTATAGGTGCATCAATTACAGATCATTTACCGATTAAATTTACTTTATTGTGCCTTTTTATAACTATGGGACTTTTGTTCTACAGTGATCGTATATGGACAAAAACGTGCCCCTTATATGTACTGGCATATAATAAAGCACGGCGTTGTGATTCACCTTTATCCCGTCACTGGAATGGTGGGGGAGTAAAAGTGCCGCTCGTGAAAGAAATCAGAAACATAAACACATATCTTAGTTTACACATACCTTAACTTATGTCTTGTGTGGTTATAAGGAAAACAAACAGGAATCTTATGTGGAAGTGATCAAAATAGTTTAATACGAGAGAATTAGGAACACTAAGGTACCACGTGCGTGGGTGCAGCCGTTAACAATACCTTACACATAAAATTTACTCTTATTACGATTTTTCTCTATAACGTCTCCGATCATTTCTGCATATATCTATCTATATATATAAGTGCAAAGCTTAGTGATTCATTTTTCTTCCAGTTCCTTTTCTCCTATGATTTACCTAAATGTTTTACCTAGCTAACTGGGTTTTCATTGTTTTATCATGACCAATACACACGCCACGTGCTCTAAATAGGGTTATGAATTAATTTAAGCAAGTACATGCAATAAAAGGGAAAAGGAAAATAACTTATCTGGTATCTCCATATGTCTTTCACGTTTTCAACACTGGGCATATACACCTAATTGAGCTGACTGGCGCTATCCGAACTCGGCTCTCCGTTTGACAACGTTGGGCATATTTCATTTCTCTCTCGTCATACTCGGCACTCAATACCCACGTCTGTTCCTTGTCGCTACGCGTACTCCACTACTCTTGACCAGTGAAAAACCCCTGACCTTCTGAGCTTCACCTTGTCCGCTGATGCCAAGGTCACTTGACCTTCTCAGGGGTTCATCTATTCCGTCAGGTGAACGTTACTTCGCTCCCTTCTTGGGAACTGACCCTTCAACTTTTCCTACTCCCCTATATCCCCTGGGGCCTAAGTATCGTCTCAAGGCTTGAGATTGCCTCTCGCTATCCCCTGGGGCTATCTATGCACGTGCATGTTGGACTAAATTTATTTTAAATAATTTTATTTCCAACAATTGTATAAACATCTATTTTCGCACTTATTTGTTTTGTGATGGGTAAAATCTTGGAAAAACTTAGGTAATTTTGATTGAGTTCTATTTTTCTTCACACTTAAAAGCGAAGAAGCTTTCGCAATTCTGAATTCAGCTAACGCGATAAAATCGAAAGAGTGGAATAAAATCTTCGGTTCTCTCTCTCTCTCTCTCTCTCTCTCTTAGAGAACATACCATTCCCATTGCTTTAGCAATGAAAGTAATGCCTTATTAATAAATGTGGAATTTTATTAGGGGTACCCAATATTGCATTTCAGAAAACGGTAAAAATGTTGCTGACTAATTATTATCTCAACACAAAAGCTGCAGTGATTCCTAGACTTGGATTTGAACAACGTTAATGGAGATACTAACATATCGTTCTTTTTAGAATTGGGGTGCCTTAATAATTCTTCCGGAATAGTGGGTCGTAAAGATTAAGCTTTCTAGGACCGTTTATGGATTGCTAATCCGCCACTGCTTCCAGATGATTTTAAAGGAACTCTAGGGTTGTTTTTGTGTGTTGGAAACAGCATACGTTTACAAAGCGAACCTGATGTCTTCGTGTGTATCATACGCAGAATGCATACATGATGCTTCGACAAAGGACGATACGAATCATTACCTGAAACAGGGCCCGACTTAGGTCAGTTGAGGCCCTGTGCACGACCTATGTCTGGGGCCCTCTTGATTAAAATTTTCAGTCAAACAGTCGAAAAGAATATTTACTGGTAAATATTTTTCTTGCAAGCAGTTTTACTAGCAATGAAAACAATAAAACACATCCCACATGCACGTCAGCTATACAGCCAATGTGGCAGGTAATAGACGAGGAGATGAGGATTCACACCGCTTGTACCACTGGCTTGTACTTCCTCGCACCCGTAGAGCTTACAGCTATAACATTAATTACTCTGGGATTCTCTTTTTGTTTTATAGTATCATTTACGGAAACAAATAACTATCCTCACAGAGATATAATTTAAAACACCTAGTTTAACATAAATTTAATGGAAACGATGGACCCATGGTAGTTTAAGCTGTAAGAAACAAGGTCTTACAGCTGACCACACAAATTGTAAAAAAAATTATTGCAACACTCAATGTAAATTATTACAACAGTAATTAAATAAAGTAGTGTCAATTAAACTTTTTTTGCATTTTTATTTATGTAAAAATAAACCCTACATAATTATGAATATTGATTCACAATTTTTGTTTTCACAAGACTAATATTAATAATAAAAATATTTTTAGTAAATTATAACATGTTTGATGAAAGGCTTTTCATGTATAATATACCATATTGCTCCGAATTTAGGCTGTTCCCATTGCATTTTGATTGTTACAAATAAGGGTCATATTAAGATGTTACACTGGTCGATCACAGCGCAACACAACGCTTGAGCTTTATTATATGAAACAGTAATAATTTGGTTTCCAAAATCTCATCCAAAATTTTGAAACCAAACCATATAGTAATTTCGTGCTATGACGAAAAATATATTTTGGCTCTGAAAATTTATATTACTGTTAAGGTAGTTTGGAGGCCCCTCCAAATTGTGTGGCCCTGAGCACGTGCAGAAATCAGGCCCTGCCTGTAAATACGCTGTGGACCACTTAGTGAAATTTTTGCAAACCTTTCAGGTAGAAAACGAAAAAACCAAAACACAAAAAAAGATCCTTGTTTAACATTTGCGCGATTGCTGTAACACTGAGTTTTACCCCCTCTTTTTTTTTCTTCTCAAATTCGCGCAGTAAGATAAAAAGTTTTCGTAAATTGGCGCTCTCCCACAGTGCGCGTGGTAGGGAGTGGTCAGTGAGATATTTCTATTGGCTGCATTTCAAGTTTCGTCCTACGGTTGACTTTGGCTCCGCCTTACTCACGCATCCAACCACAGCGTTTGCGTATGTTTTCCAAAGGGGGCGCTCCCAGTGTATTCTCTCGTCCGTCCCACCTGCCATTGGCTACCCGCTGGGCCCTACTCCGGACGCGAAACGCAGGCGCACGAAGGGCGTCTCAGTAGGGCGCTCGTCAGCCCAACCGAGCGCAGAGAACGCGGCTCCGTGCCACTTTGAAAAGATGACGCGGGCCTCCCGGAGAAGGATTGCGACCTATGACACTGAACTCTGGGCATGTGATACGGGACGATCCCATCATTCCAGTGATGCTATCTGCAGGACGACCGGCGGTGACCTATGCGGCGATAAAACAGAACTTCGCTGAGAGTGACACTGTCTATTACCCCGGTAGAGATCATCGTCATTAGTTAGATCTCTCAGCATCGAGGACTTACGATTACATTTTTCTCCCGAGTGAAGGCATGTATGGGAACCAGGCCATACCTGTGGGATATTGCCAGAAACTAATTTGAGTTTAAAATTAATTATAACAAGAATTCCAAAGCTAAACAGGAATGCACAATCTAATTGACGGACACGTGACCTTGAATTTTGAAAGGCTGAAAAAGTAAACCCCCTCTGTGAAATTGAAAGCAATCCAAAAGATGAAAAACTGTGATAAATTCATTCGGCTGTTATGATTTGTGGGAAGTGAGGAGAAAAACTACTTTTGAATGCTAATAATACATTAAAGAAAAAGATAAGAGATGAAGATAAGCGAAATTGGCCCGAGTAGGGGTAGTAATTGAACCCCGAGTAATTTCCTCAGTTCTTCGCCGGAGCGGAAGACCCGGTCTGCGACTATCTCACGACAGGTGACGCAATCCAAGGCATGATCCCAACAAAGGGATGTTGTGTTCACTAAACGATCATAGAAAACAATGCCTCTGGGCGTGTAACAATACATCCCTTGTTTCTCGATTAATGTACCCTGAATCGACGTGAATCTCATCATCTTGGAGAACCGAGCGAACGTGCTAGTTGGCGGATGTCCCTGCTCGCCAGTTAGCAAACTAGCAGCTAAGTCATCTTCGATGCCACGGGCCGTGACGCAGACGCCATCGTCGGCTACGCCGGCAACGGACTTTTCAATCGCCGCCATAATGGCCAGGGCATCCCCGGGGAGGGAACCCCGAAGCAATCTTCAAAGTAAGTTGTGCTTTTGCTCCATTAACGTGTTTGCGCTGAATTAGCTAATTATAGACCCAAGAACTTTTATCGCTGTTATGATTGCATTTTAAGGTTGAAAAGACATGCAGTGCATTTTTATAAATTTCAGATTTCTTTAGTTGACCTCAACTTCCCCATTCTTCTAGGCACAAAGTGAACGGGTTCGATTGAAAAAAGTGAATAGCTTCAAAGCGCACGGTTTTGCAATAGATTGCCTGGAGCTTTCAAAAAATTTCTCAATCCACGAATGGTTATTTCCATAAATTTAAATGCTCAATATTCAGAAATTTCTTTTTCTGTGGCTGTTTTCAGTTTAACTAATGAATGAAAGCTTCCATAAGTTCTCTCCGTTTCTGAATATTTATTACAAAATCGTCGAATATCTTTTGTGCTCGTAACGAGTTCATCTTTCCAACTCGTTTCACTTTTTCTTTTATTGCCTTTCTCTCTTTTTGGTGTTATAGACCAGGGGTTCTTAACATTTTACATGTTATGTATCACCATACATAGAACCCTAGTAACTTTGCACCCTTACTAAAATAAATTCGTTGATTATTTCTATTAATTTGGTTTAAATGTTAAAATTACAAATGCACCCCTCCCCGGTCTATTTTTCCCACCCCTAGTAAAAAAATATTTGATGTAGACTGTCCTTTTCGGGATGTTGATTCTATTTATGTGCTACCACTTTGCATGCAACTCAGTGTTAACTTTCACCTTTATCTCTGTTTACTGACTCTCGCATTTCGTTTTTTATCTCTAAGATTCCAAATTAGCTTGTTTGTTTCATTATTTCCAAAGCAATCACGAAGTTTATTGATAAATATATAGATATATATTTCTGTGCATCCTTACTGCGTTTACCGTCTATATTCCTGACTGCGTTTTTTTGTCCATATTCCTTACTGCGTTTTTTGTCTATATTCCTTTTTGCGTTTGTTGTCTATATTCCTCACTGCTTTTGACATCTACATTCTTCACTAGTTTATCGTCTACATTCTTACTGCGTTTTTTGTCTATATTCCTTTCTGCGTTTGTTGTCTATATTCCTCACTGCTTTTGTCATCTACATTCTTTACTAGTTTATCGTCTACATTCTTACTGCGTTTATTGTGCACATTCCTTACGCTATTGCCGTCTATATTCCTTACTGCGTCTGTGGTCTACATTCCTTACTGCGTTTATTGTGTAAATTCTTACTGCGTTTACCGTGTAAATTCTTACTGCGTTTATCGTGTAAATTCTTACTTCGTTTATCGTGTAAATTCTTACTGCGTTTATCGTGTTAATTCTTACTGCGTTTATTGTGCACATTCCTTATGCGTTTATCGTCCATATTCCTTTCTGCGTCTTTGTCTATATTCCTTACTGCGTTTATCGTCTACATTACTTACTGGGCTTATCCTTATTATATATGTTTATCGATGAAAAGCCCTTCCTTTAAAGAAAGGTAAAGATACTACTTATCAGTATTTTTCTGCCATTTCAAAATGTAGCCCGTAAAGTTTAGATCATACTAGTAATTTCGTCCTCCGATCTCGTTTCCAAAAAATACAGACCCACACAAGCTAGATTACGTTAGCAACTTCATCGACACAATTTTCATTCATACTAACTTAGTGTCCTAGGTATGCATCGAAATCAACCATTTTATTTGTTTCTTGATCAAGCTTTACATTATCTGCAGCTGAAAATCGGCAAAACAGTTTTTCCACCTTTTTTGTTCTCAAGCCCATATTTCCCATTTCTCTTTCACTGTAATTCTTTCCAGTTTTACAGCTGAATGTAATCGTGTTGTCGGACAACAACTTCAGAACAGCATTACTAGAGGAAAACACTTGCGTTACAGATCTTGACAACACACTCTTTAAAGCGTGAACGATTTTAGAGAAGCATTTTCATGAAAAAAATTTGTCTGGCAGGAAAGCTGCAAAACTTGAAAATTTAAAATACGTTTTTCATCAAATTTCAAGAGTTCTTCCCAAAAATGTGAGTTCGGTGCCGAAGACGATTTACTAGAATTCAGTTAGAACGGCAAAAATAGGAAGATGAACAGAATGACTAAATGCATTTTGTCAAAATATAATTTTATTTTAGTCAGAATGAAGAGAACCCAATATTAGACCACGAAATCCTGGTAATGTGATCGACGGTCTACATCAGATTTGAATTTCTTTCTGGTTTTACTCAGGCTCGACATGTTTCCTTTTTGCATTCTTTTTTTATTTTGAGAAGGTTACTTTTAAAATTTATAGCACTTGCATTCTGCAGTTCGTATTGACCTGATGATGTATTTTTCCGTAATCAAACACTGTTAAAAATTTTGTAGTAGGTTGCTCCAAAAAATGGTTCTACACCAGCTGCACCACTTTTGGGGAAAAGGTAAACCACGGTGTGATTCCTAAAACATATATAAACTTTGTGCAATGGCTGCAACTGCTTACCATTCAGGTTAGATACCATTCCATAGTGCATAATTGCATCATGTTTTCGTGTGTTTCATGCATCACACAATGGTTTCCTTCGCCCCAAAAGTGGTGCAGCACCATTTTTTGGTGCAACATATATACTATAAAATTCCTACTTTTCCGTTCTAACTGAATTCTAGTAAATCGTCTATAGCACGGAACTCACATTTTTACGAACAACTATTGAAATTTGATAAAAAAAAAAAAAAAAAAACATATGCTAAATTATCAAATTTTGCGACATTCATGCCAGGTGAATTTTTTGTATTAAAATGCTTCTCAAAATGCTTTTATGTCACACGTTTGCCGAACAGACAAAACAGAGCTTTTTTTGAAGTCTGCTAATGAATTGGATTGTATTTTTTGGTTTCCCGTTTGTTTCTTTCAGTTTTCTGCAAAATTCACGAGAATAAGGCGATTCTAGTTATTCTTTTACTTGTTGGTGTGAAGGTAGTAGGGGAGCACGAATAAAAACTTTATTCCATATTAGTACTGCGGACGATATCGATAGCAAAAAAAAAAAAAAAAAAAAAAAAAACTAGGAAAAGAACCGAAACTGGCGATATTGAATATACACTGGCTGAATACCTCTTCGATGTTAGAAGCTTTAATCATAATCATCACATAGTTATCATCGAAAAGCTGTGGAATTATTGACGACACTGAAGTTTTTCACATCGAAACTTGAATAAATTGTTGTAACGAAATGCAAAAATGCATTGAACTTCTTGAACTGTAAATTTAATGTCTCGGTCGGTTGATCCTAATTTATATACGTATTAAAATAACCAAGGAATAGTTTTCCTTTATTTTACATATCAGAAAAACCTTTATTTTTCTTCTGTTTCATTAATCCTACTATTTTCAATCTGATTCAAATTTCCAGAAATTTTCCATTTAGCAAATTCGATTAATGGGTATAATAAATTTTTGCAGCACCTCTACATTTGCACTCCCTTGCTACAATACCAATGTTATTTCACAATTAAAGAAGAAGAAGAAAAAAAGGGGGGGGGGGGATCTCAGTTTCAAGTTACTGTTCTAGAAAGCAGCATAGAAATAATGTTCTGCGGATATGCGGTCTGTCCGTGATTTGGAAAGCTGTGCATTATGCATGCTTACCTGCATTCGCGATCAAAAACGACTTTATAAGCTAAGTTTGAAAATTTAAAATATTTCTCATGAATATTTATAGAGATACCTGTGTTAAAGTTACACTTGCCATTTATTAATTCTATTTCCAAATTACGTTTTCATCAATGAGCTGCGTAAAAAAAAAAAAAAAAAGAAAAACATTATAGATGTAAGCAAAATTATGAAAATACTCGACATGAATTGAGGCCAAACTTCAAGAATAGAATATCGAATATGAGGCATAAAGCAAAAAAAAAAAAAAAAATACCTCAATATTTTTTATTCACTAATATTTCAACATGAAATTCATTTTTTTATACTTCTTTGCGGTGTACTGTAGAACCCACTAACTCGGAGTAAGAGAGGAAAGATAATTCAGAATAATGGAATGTAATAACGAATTTCCAAGTTCTAACGACAATAACAAGAATCTTTATTCCTAGTTTAGCAATAAATATCTATTTAATCGGTTCAAATCGCAAATGTGACAAGAAGAAAAATATTTTTTGAAGATATGCACATTCGAGCAGGAAATGAACAGAAAAGAATCTAAATCAGTGTGAATTTTTAAGTTGTGACCGTGATTAACGCTTCAAAATGTACTAAGAATTTTTGGAGGTGGAAGGAGGTTTAACATCCACCATGAGCAAGCTCCGTAGGCAATCGCCGTCCGTGATTTGGAGCCATTTGTTCCAGAGGGGCAGCAGAACCAGCGCTATCCAACAGAAGCGACGACTCATTGAGGCTCGGCCTCGGACAACTGATCTGACCATAGGAGTGGCAAAATAAACGTTCAGTTAGGTTTTTACGGCTACTCTCCTTAACAGTTTGGAAAGTTCGTTTCGAACAAGTTTTTAGTTGAATAAAGACACTTTGCAGCTGTCGTTTCAAGATAGTTTTTCATTTCTCTTAGATCGCAAAATGATGCTTGGATTCCGCATCAATGTTAGCAAATTTAATAAGGATTCAGAGATAAATTCTAGCCTTACATTGCTGAATCTTTTCTTCTTCCTTACCCATCTCCTTCACTTCCCACTTCATCTGCAAATAAACTGATGTTGCAGTTTCTTCTGTCACCACATGATGCTTAGCATATTCTTCATCTTCCAGTTACGGATTTGCATGTACATACTCATCGTCAGCATTAAAAATGTCATTTGGCCGAAGTCTTAAAATTAATTCAGATATTTCTATTTTGTTTGCTAAATGTAATAAATCAATGAATGAAATAAGAGATTACACCATTGTACAATACAAATTTTGAAGTTGTGAATTCGTTTATTGGTGTAAACATGACATGAATGGTAAGTCAGATAATATTCGAAAACTTGAAAATTTTCGTCTTCCTGGAGCGGAAAACGTAGCTGCGTCTTCCGGCTAGCGCTCGAGCATGATAACCACTACACCACCCAGAACGACCAAGTCTCAAGTTTCCAATTAATTTAAATATAACCATCACAGGAATCGGAAACTTGAGACTTGGTCGTTCTGGGTGGTGTAGTGGTTAGCATACTCGGACGCTAGCCGGGAGTCGTTCAAGCTCAAGGACGACGAAAATTTTCAAGTTTTCGGATATTATCTGACTTACCATTCATGTCATATTTACACCAATAAAGGAATTCACAACTTCAAAATTTGTATCGTAAACGTAATGAATTATTATCAGTAGTAGTAGTGAGTAAAACTCTTCTTCTTTCGGATAGAGAGCTTCCTAACAGTCAAAATCATGAAGACTTCAACAATTCTCCTGATGCCTTGAAAGAAATCCTTCTGAGACATATCTATAAAATTTACAACTTCAAAATTTGTGTTGTAAATGTAATAAATTATTATTAGTAGTAGTAGTGAGTAAAACTCTTCTTCTTTCGGATGGAGAGCTTCCTAATAGTCAAAGTCATGAAGACCTCAACACTTCTCCTGATGCCTTGAAAGAAATCCTTCTGAGACATATCTTTAAAATTCACAACTTCAAAATTTGCATTGTAAATGTAATGAATTATTCTTATTAGTAGTAGCGAGTAAAATTGTTCTTCCTTCGGATACATGACTTCCTAATAGTCAAAATCATGTAGACCTCAACCTTTTCCTGATGCCTCGAAAGAAATCCTTCTGAGATATATCTTTAAAAAAACGATGCTTTACCATTTTTGAAGCCAAGCGAAATAGTTTTTCAATTTTTCCTTCCTGCTTATTGAAATGGTGGAAAAAATCTCCAGTAAAAAAGGAAATATGTCCTACCATAGAAAATTTCCCTTGAGCATCACCACCTACATATATAAAAGAAACAAAAATTCTGGTTTCTTCTATCTTGTATATTTTTGGAATATCTCTACCTCGTTCATCTGTATTACTCCTTCATTTACCGTGGATTCCCTCATCACCCCGAAATATGGGTCTTAGTTAATGTTGCCACCGTGAAACATCTACTTGTTACGTAAAAGTTGATTAGAAGAATGAACTTTACCAGTTTCGTTGAGAACAAGGGGTCACTTTAACCGCGGGTGTGTTCCTCTTTTCTCAACAATCACAAACTATTATTATTTTATGATACCTGTTCATAGAAAATGTTAACAAACTTCTCTACACTTGTCGTTTATCCGAAGTTCCTTATAAGTTAACAGCAATGCCTCCTTTATTGTCCTTTTAGCTGGAATTAGGTTGCACAGCACCATGTTCGATAACACAAAACTTTACCGATCATACAATTAAAGAACTGCTGGTCTTTCAAGAGAAGATTGTTTAATTCATTAACACTGGATGGATGCTCTTATTTCATACAGTTCCTCCACAACATATACAGTTTTTCACGTAAGCCATCTACTCGGTTTCACTACCTTTCCATTTTTTTATTTCATAGTTTCACTCCGTTTTCAGACTTCAAATTTAGCATATTTTAAACTTTTTAATTAGTTTGTTTTAACAAATGAGAACTATCGTAATGAATTATCTCTCATTTAGCTGTTAGCTTGTGTGGCTTATAACCATATGAGCACAAAATCTCTTGGATCAGGACGATAATTCTAGTAGAAGCTATACTTCTTTCTATCTTTCCTCTTCCAAGTACACTTTACAAAAAAAATGGCGTCAATTCACGGAAAATTTCTGAAAATAACTGTAGGTCTCTGTCTTTCAACGAAATTTCTGTTTTTTTCTAACCTCAGGATTTTGACAGAATTTCCTTATTCAGTTTATTTAAAAAAAAATACGTTTTGTGGTTTTGCAAAATCTTCAGTTCTGACTTCTTCTATCAGTTTCTTTCCCGACGCACTAAATTAACGAGCCCTTCCTTATTCGTCCCTGGTGAGATTCGAACCAGCGATCTTCTTGACGGGAAGCGCGTGTCTTACCGGGAATCAGAAATTCCCGCTAAGACTTCTAGGGTGTAAAATACTACTCTAATTGCTCGATGATGATATGGTTTTTTCTTTTCTTTTTTTTTTTTTTTTTTTGTTATCAATGTGGGTGAATTAGTCATTTTTTTCCTGTTGGAGTTTATTATTTTTCTTAATACGTTTGAAATAATTTTATTTTTTCTGTAGGAGGATTTATTACAAATTACGTATGTTTTTCATCGTGATTTGTCGAAGTAACGGAATGCTTCGGAACTCGAGATCTTTTAAAACTGAAAATGACTTTCAATTATCTTTAAGAAAAGGTCAAATGTACTGCTTTAAAGCATTATTTCCTAAAACTCCTAAATATAAAATTTATTTTTGACAGCTGTAATAGTTTTTAAAATTTATTTTAAAAAACTATTACAGCTGAAGGTTTAACGACCACCGCGAGCAACTCATTGGGCTATAAGCAGTCGCCCGTTTCTAATTTAGAGTCACTGGTTCCAGGGAAGGGAGAGAACCAGCGCCATAAAACGAACACAACATCCATGCCTCACCGGCATCCGAACCCGGACTCATCTCGGACGAATGATCTGAAGCCATCGCTTTGATCACTGCGCCACCGGTCAGGCGTTTTTGTGTTAAGGGGTGTACAGATTGATACATAAACATCATACAACCAACTGAAATTTGAAAGATGTGAATCCGTTTATTGGTGTAAATATGACATGGATATTAAGTCAGGTATTATCCGAAAACTTGAAACTTGTCTCCCGGATAGCGCCCGAGCATGACGGTTGCTTCAACTAGCGAATCTTGTGATGGTTATATTCAAATTAATCGGAAACTTAAAACTTGGTCGTTCTGGGTAATGCAATGGTTAGCATACTCGAATGCTATCCGGGAGACGCGGGTTCGGCTCCTGCACGACGAAATTTTCATGTTTTAGGATATTATCTGACTTAACATCCATGCCATATTTACATCAATAAACGGACTCACATCGTCCAAATTTGTATTGTGTAATCCCGTAATTCTTTTATCATACAATTAGTTTAATAGTTAATCGAACCTCAAATATTCCCGCGAATCTTTCTTATTACTGAAAATTTCCCCTCTTGTGATACGGAAAAAGTGAGAACAGAGTTTTCCGTTAATATACAAAAGGAAATGAGGAAACATTTCTGAAAACTCAGAATACCTATTAGAAACGGCAATTTACCGTCAATATAAGAAAGAAAGCGTAGAAAGGTTTCTGAAAATTCAAAATTTTCCGGGTGTACGAAAAATCCGCGAAATTCAGTTTCCCTTCTCCTTCATTTCATCGTAATGGTTGTATCAGAAATATGCTTTGTTAATTTACGAAAGGAATCAGGGAAAATGGCTCGTCAATTAAATTTTTTTTTAGTGAGTAGTCTTGCCAATAACCATCTGTTCGCAAAATTTAGGTATAGTAACCGTATGTAATTACGTATGTTGACTCTACACGAAAAACGAAACGAAAATAAGAATGTAAAATTGCACAATCAATTTCTTCTCTAAAAATAATAGAAAGACCGATAGCAAGCATATTTTTCATGTCTCAAAGGGTTGTACTCATAAAGTTCTTAAATTCTTAAGCAAATATTGTATTATATTAGATTAGATAGACAGACAGATAGAGATGGGGTTAGGGAAAGAAATTCTAGCAGTTGGAATCATACAGGAACATAATTAATGAAGTTGTACTATATTTCCGTTTTAGTTGCATAAAAAAAAAATTTGCATAGAGATACAATTTGGTACGTTTCAGCTTGTAAACCTTACACTAATTTGTGGTAATACCAGGCAGCTCCGATGGCGCAGTGGCCTAAGCGATGGCTTCTGATCATTCGTCCCAGATGGGTCCTGGTTCGAATCCCGGTGAGGCACGGATGTTGTGTTTGTCTTACGGCACTGGCTCTCTCCCTTCCCTAGAAACAGTGACCCTACATTAGGGACCCCAATCAAAAAATAAAATAAAAATACAAGCTAAATTTTTCCGTATTATCATTTTCTAGATTTCATTCTTATGCTGATGTTTTACATTCGTTCGCGAAGAAATCTTGAATTCGTGCTTTTTTATACATAATGTTCTCTTTTAGCACTAATCTAAAACAATATACGTTCAGAGAAAACTATATGAAAAATAGTTTCGAGGAACATTGAGCTACATTTTGCCTGCTTGATCACAGAGTTCTGACGTTTGGATGTTTCTCACTTTACTCATACATGCGTGCTTGCTAATTGTTTCTGGTAATTCTATATGCCATCACCCGGTTCTGATATTTTATTTTTTTAACTATGAAGTTTTACACACTTAAGATGCTTAGAAAATTGATGAAAAATCTGTCGCAAAATTTCTTCATCGAAATTCTTCTGTGAGCTATTTAGTTTTAACGAAAAGGCAACATTTTGAGGGGAATTCGTTTTCAGTTAAATTTCATATTAAAATTGTTCATATTATTTGAAAGAAGCAAGTTTCCAAACAGGGTCTACAACAACCGATTATCTTTTATGCCTTCCGTTGTTTCTTCTGTTCTGTGATTTAAGAAACTTTAAAGCTAAGAAACATTGGTATTTGCACACCCAGGAGCACTAATTATTCTTTGATACATAAATTTCTTTACTGATTAAAAGATCTATTTATCTATTTATTATCTTACTAAATAAGCGATATTAGTGGAACGAATGAACGCTTCCGAAAAAGAAGTTTAAGTGGTTTGGTAATTTGTTCACTGTGCTCACCGCAATATAGCTCACCGTGTGTGGAGTTATATTGCCCTTTGGGAAGGAAAACAGATTCCCGCTTTAATTGCTGTTTGCAATGCTCATATGTTGAAAAAATAATGCATTTCCTGCATACAGATTCGCCCTACTAGGAAGGAGAGATAGATAATAATCGCTTTGTATCTAAGGACAATCGCCATATACAGAGGAACGAATGAACGCTTCCAAAAAAGAAGTAGAAGAACGAATGGACTTTCGCGATTGTCCTTAGACAGTCGCAAATTTTTAAGCGATCATTTCATGGATTATGAATAAATAAAAGTTTGAAACGTGTTTCCTATTTCGTAAAATGAAACCAAGAAATTAAATGGACAAAATTATTATTTTGTACGTTTTTTTAAACACAAATTCAAAATGATTTTTTTATCATTTCTGAAAAAATTCTCTTAAAGCATTTTTAATTCCCGAGTTTGCCTGCTGCTGGATTTCAAACAATGCTTCTTCATTTCCTTCTTTTTTTCAAGCTAACTGACTGCAAATATATTATTACACCACAAGCCCTGATTTAACACACTTGCGCGTATGCATTCTCATATTCGAGAATGATAAAATGCCGAAACTATGAACAGCATTCCATATCAAGTCGTATAAGTTTTTCTGCACAGCATGAAAAATAGATTTCAAAAGTTGTTGATCTTATAGTGTGCTACACAAGAAAGTTTGAGTTTTATCCAGTGTTCATCTCATACGCATTGAAATAATTATGACCCGTAATCGTCAGTTTCTTCTTTCGTTTTACAAACGTGAGCATATTTTGGGTACGGAATTTGCTCAGCGAAGAAATACAGTTTCCCACACTTCGCTGCTGGAGATTGGCAGCCTGGTTTCCCCTGAACGGTCGTAAAATCCCAAGACGTCTGTTGTTGTCGTGGAGGGGTGGATCATATATCTTCGTTGGAAAAACAAACAGCTCTTAAGAAAAATAAAAAAAAAAAAAAAAAAAAAATAGCCATAAAACTTGTCAAAAGAACACATACTATTTGAGCAATTCTAACAAAATCAAATTTACAAGGTAGATTTTATTGAGTTAAAGTTTTTCGTCACGGTCCATAGATTATCCACTGAATGCGCATGGAGAGTTTAATGGGTTTCTTCTAACGTAAAAATGTGCTGTAAAGATCATTAAAGACTTTCCTCAAGAAGAAATAAAAAACATAGTCCACCCTTACGATTTGTTACTGAATGCCAAAATGTATGCGTATCTGAGGCAAACTAACTTAATTCATTATATGATAATGGCACATCACAGTATACCAATGTCTCAAATGCAAAAGCATGTTTGTTAGCCTTATTACAGAAATGAATTATACAAATAAACATAAAAGACGAAACAAAGCATATTTGGTGTAATCCAGAAAGACAGGAAAAGGAGCTCATGGATCAGGAAAATGACAAGAGTTGATGATATGGTAATATCTTTACTCAAGATATACTGTTCACTTTGATCATGATATAACATGATCAAAGTGAAGACCCTCAAGTTGCAGGGGGCGGGATATTTTACTGGAGGAACTGACCAGCGTTGGATAGCTAAAATAGGCTGGATACCAACAGATATAAAAAGTCTCAGAAGACCAAATCAAATCAGATCATATTGTTAACATGTTATTGCTAATAACTCCGTAGTGGTTGATGATGATAGTAATTAACACGTAATAACCAAATGATAATAATTGTATGCTAATAATCCTTCTATTCGTAAATATGTCTTAGAAACTTTTATTCTTTTCTTCATTTAATTGCCTGCAAAAATTGTCCGTTAGCTGTGCTATATTTCCAAACTCTCCCGCTTAAAACTCCAATTCCCTTTTTCTTAAGTCCTGCTTTCCTTCATCTCTCGCGCTGTCGTGAAATCCCCTGACCTCCCGGCACACCTAAGACCTCCCAGTCTACACCTCGTCGTACTTTTCGTGACCGCTCGCTTCCTAAACCTGCAGACAACTGTCTTCTCGCCTCCTTCTCCCCTGTCTCCCAAAAATGCCCTAAAGCATATCATAAAGTTCCCCGTGAGAAACAACCACACCGCCCTCGGTAAATCTCAAGCCTCAAAGTAAAATGTGAGGGGCTAGTGCATTTGTTGGCAGCCTTGAAATTGAAGTCTGTAAAGCATCAAAAGTGGCGCGATTGAGTTAATCTCCATTCAACATACAAAGTGCGAATACTAAGCATAGACAAAATGTCGTCTTAGTAAATAACCGTGCATCCGGTGTTTAATGGGGAACTGACTCTGAGAAATTTCTCTCACGCTTTGGGGGAAACGAAGGAATGGGAGCACGAGGTGGAAAAAGGCTGCATTTTGAGATTTTATATGAAATCCTAAAACCCCGTATAAAATCTCTGTAATAATATGTAGAGGATTATAGGAAGGGAGTGTCTGACCCCAGGTCTTAAACAACCCTTAGAAATAAGAAGTTAGGAGATTTGGGCTAGAGTGCGTGATAGGAAAGTGACACGAAAGCGAGGTAGAAAGGGGAAGGAAGACGCCCTTATTTATTGTCGGGGGGGGGTACCTGAGGTTCGACAGCTTAACGTGCCCATCTGACGCACGGCGGATGTTTAATGGCTTGAGCGTTTGTACCTGCCTGAGATCGAACCTGAGGTTTCTCCGTGGCAGTCACGTACGTTGACCACTAGGTCATCCGCGGCCCCCAAGATTCAGAAGAATACCACGTGAGAGATGATGAATGAAATCTGAAAGCATGCCGGAGTAATATGGGAGAGAATTGATCAAGGCAGAGAGTTATGGAAGTGTAACAGTTCTGTGGGTGCAATTTAATATTTTCTTTTACTTAGCTGGTTATGTCAGTCAAGTACCGACGGGTTCGAGCAACATTGCTACGCTAAGACGAGTGCAATAGTATTCAGGAAAATTAAATATTGAAATGATCGAACTTTTCCGTTCATTAGCTTTTGAACGGGTTCGCATGATTTGAGCGTAATTTTCGGCTGACTTCACTTCATTCGCATTTAATCGCTGAATTTCTTAATTTTTTCCTCGCGAGTTCCAAGACATGTCCTGCAGGCTTGTTCTGCGAATGAACTTCCTCAAGATCTTACAAGCTATTTGCTATCCGACCCACTTTTTTCACAAAACACGGGCGCCAACCTCCTCTGATGCGAAAATCAAAGCCACGTACCGTAAAAGAAAATCTTTTTTATCCGTTGGAACAATTTTGCTACCTCGAGCCAGACGCCGTCCATAAAAAATTCAATTATGCCATAAACGTCAAACCTTAGCGCGCCCTGAAATTCGACCCACAAAAGACTCAGTGCGACATCAGAATTATTTAAGGAAGCGCACAGGCGCCCTATGAAACAAAGAAAATTCTGCATTCTAAAAGTAGATTGCCACATATTTACAGCTTTTAAAATGTAAGGTTCTCAGTACTTACAATGTATTAAAAATTAATACAAAAATTAGCATCACTGTTCATTAGCCACATTAAACGTTTTAAAGATTAAACTTTATGATTAAGTATCACTATTAAGGAAGAGACTTAAGGAGACCTTCATATATGAGTGGATTCATAATGGTTGATAATGTCCATTAACTGCGTTATGGAAAAAAAAAAAAACCCAATAAGTTTTAAGACCGAGTGCGATCCGATAAATGATGGATATCAAAAATATTGCAGCATCTTAGTACCGACACATGCTACTGGATGTCTGTATTCAGCAAGTTGACGTGTTATGTCAACCAACATGGGAAGAAAGATTGTCTATACGTGAAGCATAAGGCATAGGCCTCTACTCTAGGGGACCTGAGTGCCCCCCCCCCCCGTAATTTTCAGTGGGGGGTCGGGTCACTCCATTATTAAGAACATCTAATAAAGAATCTTTACTCTTGACCATCCCGGTACCACCATGCACTGCTGAAAGATTGTTCTCCATTCTTAGGAAAGAAAGGCCTTTAAGTCTTACGTGAGATCAAAAATGGATCAAAGTCAGCTCAATTCCATTAAAATTTTGAACTCTCACGGCTTCGCTAGGACTAGATAAAATTGCGAACTAATTTTTATCGAGAGTCAAAACACGTTGGGAAACATCTGCATTAAAGCGATGGAGGGACCCTTCAAGAAGAGAAAAGGTGCAGATTTGGGACAATAAAATATTCGATTTTTAAACATTTTTCATAACTGATTTAATTTTCTTGCTATCGCGCGATTTTATGTTTATACAGAAATAATATGAGTGTGGTGACGTTTTTTGAAGTCATTCGGGAGCTGAACGCGGTGTATATAAACAAGAGTAACGTTCCTCTTTTTCAAATTTTTACAATATCTGTTTTATAATTCACACGAGGATGTGCTGGGAGCCAGCACGAAAGATCTAGTGATGTGATTTTGACTTTAAACTTTCGCTTCAGTGTAAATGAAAGTCATTTTCCTCGTTAAATTTGGCTTTCATGTTATATCGTGCAACGACGTCATTCTAACAATTAGTGTTATTGGCACGAATTTCTTCAACAACTTCAGTACAGAAAACGTAAAAAAAGTTATTAATTTCATAAAGAAATTAAAAGCTATTTAGAAATAAAATATTTAGTAACAAGCTGAATTGCTCACATTTTTGTACTTAAATTGCAGCCCTGTCTTCTTGTTACGTGAAATGGTCCTATCAGTTGGGCCGGTCCAAAAAATTACAAAGACTGGTGCTTATGGCACAAAAAGTGATTAAATTCAATAGAAATTTAATGTTTCTCACTTTATTTTCCTTCAGATTTTTTTTATAGCACAAACCAATTTTACTTAATAAAAATAACACGGGTAATGCTTGCCGTGAAAACTGCACTTAAAAACTGGAAATTCATAGTCAGTATCATTCTCTAAGAGATACTATTAATCTCAAATAAATAAAGAAGATAATTAAATGAAAAACATAGGGATTTTCAATGCCATCAACTATTTTATATTTATATTAGCTCATTAAATTACCATAAATAACATGAAAGATATTGTGAAATTATGAAAAAATTACTTTAAAAATTTAGAGATAGTTCAGATAGTGATACAACGTGTGATGATGTTATTTGTCGAAGCTCTTACATAGATAGCTAAGAGATAATAAAAATTTGGGGTTCGGCCATTATGCCGCGGTTCTTTCAACTAATTTGTTTCCCAAAATTTTGGGGTTCGGCCATTATGCCGCGGTTCTTTCAACTAATTTGTTTCCTAAAATTTTGGGGTGCGGCCATTATACCGCGGTTTTTTTAACTAATTTGTTTCCTAAAATTTTGGGGTGCGGCTCTCACGTCAGGGCGGCGCTTAACATGTTCAAGAATACTGACGGACATCTGCTTCTAAATTCGTGTGTTCTACACAGATTTTGTGGAGCTCTGTGACCACTGTGCAGAGCAAAGCTTCAACGTTCCGTCGTCTACCAAGACTCTCTTTTACTGCGATATTTTTGACAATACTCGTATTATTTTAAAAGATGTTCCTCATTGCTAATGCCCTTCTGTCCACAGAACATGAGGTGAGTATTCGAGTAATTTTACTGTAGAATAAAATGCTGTGATAATAGCATTTGCAATTCAGAAAGACGACATTTTGACGCAAGGAATTTTGTTCTTCATTTCAGAACTTCATTATGACGGTTAAAAATTTTAGTTGAATATGCTTTTCGGACGTGTCCACAGTTACATATGTTTGATTATGCATGCTCAAGCTATTAACTTTAACCAAAAATTTTAGTAAAGCGGTTTACGGCTCAAACATCACGCAAGGACAAAGTAGTTTATTAACTGTATATAAGTTACAGCACAAAGTCTTGAGCATCATCGTCCACGTGGAATAAATTTTGAATGAAGTTTTACTGAAAAACTTTATTCAACAAAACATGCTTAAAGAGATATTTTTAGAGCATCTGACTCCAGTGTTAGTATTTTCTTAGCATCGTTAAAACAACATGAGATATTAATCGCTATTTTATGAATTAGCTTTAGGGAATGTGCATCATTTCCCACGGATTATTCACGCTAATATTGATACATCTACAAATGATATATGCAGGAATTGTTTCTTCGAATTTCTAGTCTATTATATTACGTGAAATGGGAACTGTTTGTCAGAAACGCAGGAGAGACCGAAAAAAGTTGAATGCTAAGTGTCTGAAGATTTCTGCCATAAAATCGATTCATTTTTCACTATCATCAGTCGACAGTGCCATAAAATCGATTCATTTTTCACTATCATCAGTCAACAGTGACTTAATCATATTATCTCATGCGCTTTGCTTTTATTCATAGAGCAATGTTGATTCCTTAATTAAGAAGAGAATAATTCCACACATATTAATTCGCTTTCAAGTGATCTTTTCGGGTAGCCAGACAAAAAATACTATATTCCGAGTCAGCCTAAGAGTGTACCACTATGAAGGGTACGAAATAGCTACCTCCGCTACGAAAAATAGTCCCTAGCGTTTAGAGCGAAAATCAGAAGAATTATTGCTTTGAATCCGTTTTTGTTTGCTCAGCAGTTTATCAGACAAAAATGCCGTATAAAAAACAAAAACAAAAACAAAAAAAAACAGAAAGAAGTTAGAGCGCCTTTAGAAATGAATTTGATATGAGAAGTTCCCCAATCAACGGCTTCGCACTCTTAGCTGTTTCTGTCAACTCAGAGAGAAGAGAGGTGGGATAGAAGATCTCTCCCAACATTCGCAACACAGAGGCAATAAATTGATGATCGGGGAAACTTGAATGGTAGATTAATTAAACAGGCAGTAGGGGAAGTAGTTCGGACTCCACCAGACCCCCGTTCACAATCCCTACTGTTGTGTGATGTGTGGGTGGGTGGGGGTATCAGAAAGGAAACAGGAGGAGAGCACATTAACATGGATGGATACCATTCTTGTGTTCCACTACGAGTCGTGATAAGGCTTTCCCGCCTTTAACAACAGTGCACTTTTAGGGTGACTCGGAGTATAGGCCTGAAGTTCTACAGAGCTAAAACCTATATTTGCTGGCGATGGCACTAGAACCCACATCTTCTTTCTCCGGAGTCGGATGTTCTACCGCATGAACTACAGCGACGGAGGCTTATCACTGAAACTTGTCATTTTCACAGGTACGTCACATATACACTGAAATACCAAAAGGCATGGAATACGTACCTAGTACCGCGTAGGACCTCCTCTAGACCGGAGAAGTGCAGCAACTCGACGTGGCATCGATTCCACAAGTGGCCAGAAGACTTCTGGAGTGATGTTGAAGGCCACGCCGTCTGAACAACTGCCCACAGTTGCCTGGCATTTGTAGGAGCAGGATCTTGTGTGTGAATGGACCTTTCCACCACGTCCCATAAGTGCTCTATTGGGTTAATGTCAAGCGAACGTGGTAGCCACACCGTCCGTCTAAACTGTCCAGAATGCTCCTCGAACCAATTTTAGACAATTTGGGCATGATGACATGGTACATTGTCTACGTGGAAGATCCCATCGTTGTTGGGGTACATGAAGTCCATGAAAGGCTGTAAATGGTCACCCAGCAGAGCAACAAAGCGATTACCGGTTAATGACGTGGTTACGAGGACCAGAGGACCCAAACCGTGCCCCCGCACGGGGATAACTGGTTTTCCAGTTATTTGGGGAGCGGCGCCCCCACGGCCCGAGCTGACCTTGTGACTGGTCAACATCTGATGTCATGCCACCGCTTGTTTTTTGTTTCGGTGCTGTTGGTGTTTGCAGGGACGGCTGTTCATCCAGCTGTTGGGGAGTCGCGTCCCCACGTTCCCGAGCTGGTCTTGTGTCTCGCTTTTTCGTTTTTATTTATTTTCTCCACTGGCTAGTTGCCCGTGTTGTATTCTCTACCTAATCTCTACCACGTTGTGTACTAACACCCCGGTCTTGTGGTTTTGTTACCCTCCACCACTAACTGTATTATATTAACCGCTCAGTTCGTAGGTTGCTGAGATTCCGTTTAGGTTCCCTTCCAGGATTTGTATTCTTTGGATTTCTTTTTTCCTTTTAACTGGTTTGGGTGCTAGACCTACCTGCATGTTTGCCGCGTGCGGAGACCCGTGAGGCGGAAATGGGATGTCTGGCGGCTGAGGTCGCAGGAGACTGGCTAAGTGCCTCCTGTGTACCAACACTCCTCTTCGACCCCGGCTTCGCTGTAAACGGGAGGCTAGAGACTAACCCACCTCTAGTCAGAAGTCTTGTACCAAGTTGTGTACAGGGCTTTAGCGGCTTTTGTCGTATAGCACGGCAGGGTAAGCCCGGGGGCTGTGGGATCATGCCAAAGGCGTTGGCATGACGGTACCAGGAGGCCGAAGTGTCCGCCGAGTGCGTGTGATCACAGCCAACGGACTATATCTGCAACGTATAAGCTCCAGAACTGTGTCCAGCGTCATTTTCTTGGCTTGCGGACCTCCAGTTCTCCCTTGTGGGAGCTCGGTGGTGGGTGGAGTAGTTTGCAGACGAATCTTCCTTCTTTTTTCCATGGGTAGAAACAAAAAACATAACTCCAAATTTAGGACACCTGTGAATATGATAGTTGACGACGACTCTCCTTCGTCTTCTCAACCTACCAAGTCTCATACCCTTAAACGGTCTTTAGACCATGACCTGGACCCAGAATGTGGAACTTCTTCTTCGGCAGCTGTACCAGTCGCTCCGAAGCGTCGTCTCCCCTCGATTGCTGTGACTACGCATGCTACCCACTTACTTGTAGAATCCATCGATCCGAATGAGAGACTGTCCACCAGATCTCCCTTTTTCATTTCTAAAGCTTTGGACGCTGCAGTTGGCCCCTTGAAGTCTGTGAGGAAGCTTCGCTCTGGGGACCTGCTTGTTCAAACTTGCAGTGTTTCTCAGAGTAACACTCTTCTGCTCCTCACTAGTCTTCAAGGCATTCCTGTCAAAGTGGCACCTCACCCGTTTCTTAACACCTCTCGGGGTGTTATTTCGGAGTTTGATCTCTTGCCATGCAGTGAGGACGAATTGGTGACTGAACTTGCGGATCAGGGTGTTCTTGCTGCACGTCGTATGATGTTCCGGCGTGATGGCTCTTTGATTAAATCTAAAAATGTAATCTTGACTTTTAACTCCCCGAAAGTTCCGACAGAAATCAAAGCAGGCTACTTGGTCTGTGCAGTTCGCCCGTACATTCCCAGTCCTCTGCGCTGTTTCCGGTGCCAGAGGTACGGGCATTCACAACGTTTCTGTAGGAGTCCCGCTCGTTGCGCTAATTGTGGCTCCAGTGAACATGACGGGGAAGGTTGCACTTCTGCGGCCTCCTGTGTTAACTGTGGTGAGGCTCATGCGGCTTACTCCCGCACCTGTATGAAATGGAAGGACGAGATGGCGATCCAGCGCCTCAAGACCCTGGAAGGCCTCTCGTACCCTGCTGCCAAGGCCAAGTTGGGTATTCCCAACACCCGCCAGCGTACTTTTGCCGCAGTTGTTCAGTCTCAGCCACAACCCGTGCAGCCCTTTGTTCCGCGCCCTGTAGCTCTCGCAGCGCTTGCCAAGCGATCTACAGCTGACCAAGCGACACAGGTGTTTTTCCCCGAGCTCGCGATTTTTCGACTACCTGATTCTGGGCCTTCTCTTTTGCAGCCGACCCTCTCTTCCAGTTTAAAGCAGAAAGCCTGCACGTGCGGACGACCCGGCCCTCAATCCGCAAAGGTGTGCAGTGTCCATCCAACTGTCTCGGCCTCAGCGAGGTCCCCACCCTCAACCAACATTATAGAGGAACATAGGGGGAGGAGAGTGACAGTTCGTCCCCAGCCTCAAACAACATTGCAGAGGAACATGGGGGGAAGAGAGTGACAGTTCGTCCCCGCCCTCTGCCAGCATTGCAGAGGAGTGTGGGGGAGGAGAGTGACTCATCCTTTGTGTAGTTGTGTTTAAAAAAAAAATATATAATTATAATAGTAAATTAATAAATTTTTATATAAACCTAATTAACTACCTTGTCTTCACAGCTTTCATCATACTCTTTTTCAACTTTTACCAAGCCTGTCTGCTCTTAATCATTTTCCACGTTTTTAAAAATCTGTGGCTGATAGTTCTTTGTCTGGCGCTCTTTGGCCAAACCTGGCCCTTGCGCCATTAAAATCCAACAACCAACCAACCAACCAACCAACCCAAACCGTGCCCTGTAAAGACACCCCACACATGTATGGAACCACCACCAACTTGCACAGGGCTTTGTTTACAGCACGGGTCCATGGTCTCATGGGGTCTGCGCCACACCCGAACTCTACCATCAGCTCGTAACAATTTGTAGCGTGACTAATCAGACTACGCTACATGTTGCCAGTCTTCCAGGGTCAAATGAGTCCAGGTTAGGCTCTGTGTCCAATGAGCCCAGGTGAGGCTCTGTGTCCAATGTCGTGGTGTTAACAAAGGCACTCTGGTGGGTCTTCTGCTTCTATACCCTATGGACGCTAAATTACGCTGCTCTGACCTGATGGATATGTCTATGGTACATTCTGCATTGAATGTGGATGTTATTTGAGCCAGTGTCGCTTGTGTGTTAGCATGGACAATCCTGGTCAGAGACCGCTGGTCACGGTAATTCAGCACCCGTGGTCGGCAACTGCGCTGTCCACAGAAGGTGCTAATGCCTTCCATGAGGTATTCTCGGTAAACACGTGACGCCGTGGATCGAGGAATGTTGAATGCTCGCACAACTTCGGAAATTGAATGTCCCATCCGTCTGGCTCCCATTACCATGCCTCGTTCAAACTCCGATAATTCACGTCGGCTTGCCATAATCCTACTGGCGGTTGTTCAACCTGACTCACCAGATTACTCCTCGAAACTGGTAAAAATCGTAGCATGCGTCGAAGCCTTTATACGACGGCAGCGCCAGTTAAAAATTTGCATATTGCTATCCCATTACTTTTGGCACTTCAGTGTAGAAAGGCGGGGGGGGAAATCGCAGGATTCGTAAACCATGCTGGGTGGAGATGTCACTGTTAAAGAAGTTTTTTTATTTTAATTCCAGACGACGTGTGTAAGAAGCATCACACATTTTTCGAAGCGCTGAAGAAGGAATTTTTCATTAATTCCAGACGATGTGTGAAAAGAAACATTGCATATTTGTTTCAAATCACACGGCCAGGAGATTGATTTATCATTCGGACGCCGATATAGCTTAAAAGCCCAAATTTGCCAGTGACGGATTCGAATCCACCTCTTCTTTTTCCGGAGTTAAATATTCTATTGCTTGAACTAGAATAAATCTCGGTCCTGAGCCGTGACGTTTGATCCCATTTCGATGATATTTAACAGAACCGGTTCAGTATACCTGCGAAATAACACGAGAAAGTTTTGTCGCAATCGCAGCATTTTTACGTAAGTTATGATGCATTACGCTATGGAGTAGATCCCGCTCCTGTGTCCTAACCTTTGACATCATTTCACCCATTTTCAATACGATTCGTCCCCAGGCAGGCCCTTACCACATACTAGCATTTCATCCAAATCGAAGCATTTTTACGTAAGTTATGACGCATATAATGGCGATGGAAGTGATTCCTCTCCTATGTCCTGACCTTTGACCCCAT
The DNA here is from genome assembly GCA_039090855.1 of Macrothele yani. NCBI lineage: Eukaryota > Metazoa > Arthropoda > Arachnida > Araneae > Macrothelidae > Macrothele > Macrothele yani. Next base: position 112,679,059 of record CM076997.1, on the reverse strand, counting down.
TTCACCCATTTTCAATAGGGTTCATTCCCAGGTGGTTCCTTACAATATACTAAAATTTCATCGACATCGAACTATATTTACGCAAGTTATGACGCATAAGGGCAATGGAATGGATCCCGCTCCTGTGCCGTGACCTTTGTCCCCATTTCGTCCATTTTCAATAGGGTTCGTCCCCAGGTGGTCCCCTATCACATACTAAAATTTCATTGAAATCGAACCGTTTTTACGCGAGTTATCGTACCGACAGACAGACGGACGGACGGACGGAGCTCCAAATACATCCAAGAATTATGCACTACATTTAAAATGTTCCGACTTCGGCAAATCTCAATTACGAAAAATCGAATGTTTAAAAATGGCTACTCGTGGGCATGTTAATTCTACAGAGATATTTAACGTAAGAGGAAGAAGACGCAGTTTAAAAGCGCAGGCCAAGCACTTTTACGACGAAGGTTTATCGCTTTTATCGACGAAGGTCTATCGCTTTTATCGACGAAGGTTTATCACTGCACCTTGCCGTTTTAACATGTGGGCTACCTAAATGCCCCATACGAAGAGAAATAAGTGTAAGATTAATATTTAAAATATTACTGAATTATTTTTCGTTATCATAATCATTCACCATTCACTTCTTGACAAAATGGTCTCCCAAAATCTCTTTCACAACTCTATATCGTGAGCAATTCTCATCTATGACGTTCTAGCAGGCTTTCGAATTTCATCCACCCATCTCTCACTTGGTCTGTTTATTTTATGTTCCTTGGTATACGTACAATCAATTATTTCAGTTGACCGACGGTTGTCGGTTCATTTAGAAATACGTCCAGCCCATTGTCACGCGGTCTTCACTTTGATCCAGGGGCGTATATAAAATATTTTTTCCGGGGGGGGGGCACGTGATGAAAAATTGAAGTTTTTGTAATCCACCAGAACAAACTAAAAGTTAATGAAAATAGAAGAAATAAGAAAGTGAAACACCTTTGGGGGACGACCAAGGCCCCTTGGGCCTCCCCTCTAAATACGCACCTGCTTTTATCACGATCAGCCGTTGTCATTTTATCGATGACTCCACAACTCAAATTTTTTCCTTGTAAGGACTCATAAATTCTAGAACGAATAAGCAGAGAATTAGAAGTATAGAGTATTTCGATGAAATTTTGCACATTACACTTTCAGTAAGAAATTGCTTTTAATAAATGTCATCTTCAGCAGCATTAGATAGTAGTCGCACAGCAAAATGGGATCACCATTGGAGGTATCTCTTGCGGTATTTTATTATTTACATCATTTTCCTCCATGTAATTATTCAAAGGGTCCCATAATCTAATCTTAGATCTCTCATATTTACAATTCTACATCCAACTATCTTCCACTCTATTTCAATACATGTATGTCCATACAAGTGCAATCTTGCTTCTTGGACCTTCTTGGAAAATTTTTGCTTAATGGAATGTTTTTGAAATATCTGATCTCACATAAAATACTTGCGAAATGTCAAGAACCGGATGTTTCACCCACATAAAAATGAATTTCACATGTAGAAAAAAAATCATGTAATAAAAAAGAGACTGTTTATAGCTCTCCGAGTTTCTTGCTCATGATGGTCGTCAACTCCAGTCCCCACTCCAAAAAAAATGAGTGATATCTCTTTTATTTCTTAATTAAAATACCTCTATGAGCAGCTAAGGAGTGCTCATCCCTAATTTGGGGACACTAGTTCCAGGGAAAGGAGAGAGGCAGTGTCGGAAGGACAAAACAATATCCATGTCTTGATCTGGGAATCAAATTTAGATCTCAGAGTGAATTAGTCAGAAAAAATAGACTGTTATATTCTCCTATGCTAATCAGATTCAGAGGCATTTACTGAGATAAAGAAGTGTCTTTATGTCAAGATGCATTCAATAATTTTTCGTTTTCTCCATAGTAAAGTTTTGATGCTGCACATCTTTCCCGACAATAGTAAAGTAAATCCCATGAAAGAATTTCGGTGTAACGGAAATAATTAACGGAAGTAGTCAAAACCATCGTTGAAATCTGATTTTTAAATTATGTTCCAAACATAAGGTTAGTTAATTTCATTGTTATTCAACAATATATTTCACTAAACTATTGCCGAACATTATTTCATCACGTTTTACATAAACGTAACAATATCTCTCTGCAATCTGCGTAAATCATGAGAATCTCTTGCTAAATGTGATAAAAGACATTACAAAAATACATTTTTCATGCTATGTAAACAGCGCGCCGTAGCGAAATTTGGCTTCCTCTCGACTCCCCCAAAAGGTGTGTGTGTGGGGGGGGGGGAGTACCTGCTACTGACAAGAGCCTTGAAATGATGTATAACGCGAATAGGGGTAACCTGTAGATATCCTAGACTAAAAGTTGACAATACCCCTTTTTAACACTTGTGATTCAGCATTTGTTTCTATCTTGAGGTCAGATTTTAGCTTGCGCATACGCAGATGGACTTTTCATCGCTACAGCACATTCCATCGATATCAGAGTCGTTTCCTAGTTCGTCTAAACATGAATAATATATAATAACGAAAATATTGTTTTTCAAAAACTACGCAGTCGAAATACTTACTATTGCCGCCGCCATAGTTTATTAAATATTTCCTTTTATGACTTACATATCTTCTTTCATTGGTTTTTATGACAATAACATTCATTGATCCACCTACCTAAGTACCGTTCAATGTCAGGAATTAGCAAACTTTATTGCTCGTTGTTATGATTTAATTCCACTTAGTATGTACCGGACTGTGGTCGTGAGTGACGCGAATAAATGCAATGCGCTGTATGTAAATAAATGTATGCTCTCGAATCACTCGTTTTATTTCACATGCACAAAAAAGATGCACAGCATAAATTATATACAAAGAGTACCAGGTTATTTTCTCCAACCAAGATTCACTGATCTTTGACCGTTATTTTCCCATGGATATAACATAGAGACACGATTGAGCATTTGTAGATTCAAGATGTTTTAGCTATCATATACGTAAATATGATTTTATACACTGTAAAAAATTGCTGTGAATTCTCGGTGTTTCAACTGTATTAAAACGGTTTACAGACCGTAAGCACGCCAACAAGCGATGAACCGTAAATTTTCGGTAGATAAACAACATGTTCACGGTGTTTAAACTGTTTTAACCATTGCGGTATAATACCTGTTTTTTTACGTGCTGTCGAATGGCAACGGGATGGTCGCGGACGCCATGTTGGTACGAAGCGATGGAGGTCTCTCTATACACAAAATAAGGATTTTTGATTCTATGTTACTAAATAAGCACCGCAGCATTTATTTTCGGTAAGTATTTTTTTGTTTTGTGTAAGTCACAGTGCATTATGATGAGAATGTTAGTATTAAGTGGTTTTGGTAACAATTGAAACAAGTTTGATGTTTTATTTCATGTATGAGTTGCTCACGGTGGTCGTTAAACCTCCACTCAAAAAAAAAAAAATATTTCATGTATTTCGTTCAAATTATTTGTTAGGCCGAACAAGTTCAGTAAACGAATGCAGTTGCTAACTAATTTTCCTCGCTTGTCCTGTGACTAGGTGACAACTAGTTTTGGAGAACGAGGTACAAATTGTATAATGGTCAATTTTACCCAGACCACGTGGGTGCCAGGAAATTTTTATTTAGCATTCGCAAGTGCTAAAAATTCTAACACTATGCTCCTGCTTCCTTCCTTTTTTTTTTTTTTCAGTGCCAGACAGCGTTTTTTGGAATCTGGGCTACTGAATATTTTGTGGCCCCTATTTCTGGTCACAAGTGCTTGTAAAATACGAATGTCCTATTGACTATACGATAGATATGCATGTCTTGTACATATGTTGGATACCTATTTCCTTTATATATGTAAAGGCTTTGTAAAATACATCTTATGTGTTTGCAGACATAAGGAAATGTATTATTTTTAATATTTATTCCTAAAGAAATGCAAACATTGAATCAAGTATAGATAACAAAAATTTGAAATGAATGCACAAAAACAGAAGTTCACACATAGTTCAGGAGTTTGTCTTTAAAATGTCTGTTTAAAGATGCTGAAACATTTTTCTGCAAACTAACACATTGAAGAAATCTCATGTGAGCAGTGTGTATACCTCATCTGTGGTAAGATAGAAATTTATCAGAACCAATCAATTTCTTAAAAATTAGTTGAAATATATCAATACACAGGTATTTGTGTAGTAATAACTGCCAGTGTTTTCTGTAAAATTATAAAAAAATGACAGAAATATCACTCAACTCATGCCCAACGCACAACTCGAGGCGCGTCGCATAAACTTAATAGCAGTACCAATATCTGTTTGTTTTATTTATAAAATGAGTACCCCAAAAGGTGTATTTCAATGCAAACACAATTGCACGTAGAAAGTTTTACAAACAGGTCACTTATGCTAGGCAGTAATTACATTAGAACTGCTTCGTGAGCTAAGAAAAACCCCTCAAAAAAATCACTTCAGGTGTACTGTGCAAGAAATAAACATTGCTAGTATACCCCAAAATCTTAAGTGTCCACATATCTTACAAAAAATTTTATACTAAAGAAAATTCAAACATTGAATCAAGTGTAGACAACATAAATGAAAAATGAATGCACAAAAACAAAAGTTTGCCGCCCCGGTTGTGCAGTGGTCTAAGCGATGACCTCTGATCATTCGTTCGAAAGAGGTATATCGAATCCCGGTGAGGCATGGATGCTGTGTTTGTCTTACGGCACTGGCTCTCTCCCTTCCCTGGAACCAGTGACCCTAAATTAGGGACGGGCGACCGCTTATAGCCCATTGAGTTGCTCACGGTGGTCGTTAAACCTCCAATAAGGCCGCCCCGGTGGCGCAGTGGTCTAAGCAATGGCCTCTGATCATTTGTCCGGAAGGGGTCCGGGTTCGAATGACGGCGAGTCATGGATATTGTGTTCGTCTTACAGCACTGGCTCTTTCCCTTCCCTGGAACCAGTGACCCTAAATTAGCGACGGGCGACTGCTTATAGCCCATTGAGTTGCTCACGGTGGTCGTTAAACGTCCAATCAAAAAAAACCTCCAATAAAAAAAAAAAAAAAGTTCAGGCGTTCGTCTTTAAAATGTCTTTTTTTGCTTTGAGGTTTGTGAAGAAGTGCACAACATCGTCAAACTAACTGCTGAGCAATATCATGCTCTAATGACATGATAGCAAGACTGTTAAGCCTTTGTTGAAGCATTGTCAATCACAAGTTATTTTTTACCAAGTGTAGTTTTAATATGGTGAATGTACATTTGGGAAAATATCATATATATATATATATATATATATGTGTGTGTGTGTGTGTTTTGCAATGTCTTGACAAGAACATTTTTTTTTTTTTTTTGTGCAGTAGCTACATTCACACTTGATAAAGTCATAGAACTGTGAAATTTTACTATGTAAAGATTCATCCAAATCCTCACTGTAAAAATCTAAACAGTTATTTAGAGAAATTTAGTTGACAGTTAACTAAGAACTGAAATGGAAATTGAATTTTTTATAAGCTAACAGACATTTGTTATCCAACTGATCAATAATCACATTAAATGTTTCTACTTCACATTTTTTCTGTCCTTGAAGAATAGTTTCATTACGGTTATTGCCATGTGCATATTTTTTAATTGTGATTAGACAAAACTTCCAGAAGATTTTTCACTTAATGTTTTATCTATTTCTTCATATTTTTCAAAATTATTTCTTTCATTGGCAATGAAATGGGATAATGACAGAAGGTTACGTCCAGTTAACAAATCTAGTGATGGCTTTTGTAATTTAGTATCAACTTCATCACATCTTTCTAAAATGCATCATAACTTGCGTAATTATGGTTCGATTTCAGTGAAATTTTAGTATGTGGTAGGGGACCACTGGGGACGAACCCTATTGGAAATGGGGTCAAAGGTCACAACATAGGAGCAGGATGCATTCCATTGCCATTATGCGTCATAACTTGCGTAAATATGGTTCGATTTCGATGAAATTTTAGTATGTCATAGGGGATCACCTGGGGACGAACCCTATTGAAAATGGGTGCCAAAGAGCACACATGAAAATAGATTCAAATTTATGAGAGAAACTTGAAGAAAAAACATCCAATCTCTGTAGGTAGAAGAAAAGATTTAGGATTTCTAAACAATGGAAGTCCTAAATTTAATATGAATAATGCAAATTATTTCTTCAATTTGCGCTTTTCGGAACTTTTTACCCACAAAGTTTTCAGTCCTCAGTAAAACAGGTGTGGGCTCTACTAGTTTTGTTGGGGACCAAAAGTTCCAAATACTCCAACCTCCTTTAGCCCACCAAACACCCCTGCTCTGACAACTGGTTTTGGAGAACGAGGCACAAGTCGTGGAATGATCAATTTCACCTGCAGACCACATGGGCGCCAGAAAATTATTTAGCTAGCACTGTTACAATTGTAGGTGATTTAACAAGAATTCTGACACCATACTCCTGCCTCCTATATCTTTCCTGTCCCAGCTGCTAATCATTCATCAACTTAATCCATTAAGAATTTCATTTGCTGATTTTTGTGTTCAAATTTGTGCTTTCATCCTAATTTCTTTACATAGTCTGTGACGGGTTTAAAATTTATTACATGCCAGGATGCTAGATATTTTTTAATCGCCGGGATGCGGCCCAACTTCGAACACTTTATTTCTATGGGTGGTCAAATTTTATTTCTGTAAAAACACATAAGTTGTTACTCAGAGTTAAAGTTGATGCCATTGTTTCCCAGCCAATAGCTATCTCAAATAGCCTGGCAAATCCCTCTTTTTTCCAGGTAGAGTTGCCATTATGTTCCAAGCTTAAATCTAAGAAATTCCTTAGTCAAACTCTGCATTAGCACCAATGCTAAACATCATTGTTACCCCCCTCCCGTTAGCTTAAAATACACTGCTCAAAACTATTGGGAGATATCGTGGTTTAGATATGAACTACTGACATCAACTGTTTGTATGCTAAGAGAAATTGAAGGAAAGTTATTACAATGAAACTTTTGCATACTTCCAAACACCTCAGTATGCAAAATTGATTGTGGGACGTTAAAAAGGGTATGTTTCTGTCAACGAATGAAAAGTGAATTGTATCTTATGATCGTTTAGTCCAGGATAAAAATGACTCGTGCTTTGAATGTGATGTCCGAACAGGATTTACCCGAATCTGTAGCCTGAGGGCTATCGGTCACTTAGAAGCTGGTCAAACCCAATCGCAAGTAGCGGACGCCATTGGAGTGTCTCGAAGCATGATTTCCAGATTTTGGAATTGGTTTTCAGATACCAAAAATTTAAGGCAAAGACCAGGGCAAGGTCACAGGAAAGCAACGTCAAGAAATGAGGATCGTTTTTATCACTGACTGCCAGGAGAAACCGGAGTATGAGCGCCCCTCTTCTGCAATGCAAACTCCATACGGCTACTGACACAAATGTTTCGACTCAAACTGTTCGCACCCGACTACACAGTGTTGGTCTGTATGCTCGACAACCTATGGTATGTGTTTCTTTAACCGCATGCCACCGTGCTGCCTGCAGATTTTGAGCACATGACCCTGCTGATTAGAGAAGAAATTAATGGAGCAACGTTCTCTTCTCAGACGTGTCTTGCTTTACTGTACATCCTGATTATTTTGAGGGAACAAGGTATTTGTAACAACCAGAGGTAGAAAAATATTCTGAAATCTGGTGGCCAGCTAAATTTTTAGTGGCCAGACATTGAACCTGCGGGGAGGAGGGGGCTATATATAATGTCAAAGTCGTACACTTCTGTCCAAAAATGTTCTGCCCTCAGCCCTGGCAAAAAAAAGGTACTCGTTTTTTTGTTTTGTTTTTCATCTGGGGCTCGCAAATTCCTGAATTATCATAATTTTCATCGTTTATCCTCGGACCCTGGAAATCGCACTTTTTTTTTATTTTCGTATAATCTGTGCCGGCGTATAATTCACAGATTGTGACATTCAGAAGAAAAAGAAAAAAATAGCCATATGATCTTGTATATCACAAATGTTGATCCAGAAGCGGAATTTTCGACAGAAAAGTTAGGCACATAAAGACCCCGGAGTCCGAAGAAATGAAACAAAGACTTTGGTCAAACTGGCAAAGGACAAACTAAAATACAAGGCACAGTGTACACGAGATTCAGAACATAGAACTTTGAAATGAAGCGTGCATGTTTAGGTTCCTGCAGCAAGCACTGTGCATACATTTTTATTGGCCAATTGATGAGGAGAGGGCACAAGCACAGTCAGCATTTTGTCTTTCCCGACAATACAAAGACAAAATAACTGCCGCCGCCCCTTCCTACAGCTTTCCCGGTCTTTCATTATGACATCCCTTTTCCGTCCTCTTCACTTCGTGCAAATCCTAGACTGAAATTTTTTCCGAGAGAGTTCCTTTTCCAATTATATAGCCCCTCTCCAGCACAATTACCCTGCAGATTATTTTTCAAATTGAACGGCAGCAAAAACTTTTTTTATTTTATTTTTTTTAAATCGTTTATTTGTGGCTTATACAATGCAAATTGCCGTACATGTTTTTCAGTGAGAAATTTACCTTTATTTTCATTTTTACGATATGATCATAAATATGCCTTTGTACATTTGTCTCCCCAAAAATTATTAAATTTAAATTTACTAATTGTTTTGGCCATATTTTTCTTTTTGCATAGCATACTAAGTGTATGTAGTTCCTATTCCAACCTCTAAAGTTTTCTGTCACTCAGTTTTAATACAAAACTACGATATTCCCTATTCCCTAATTGTTTTTAGCTGTATATATATAGTAACAAAGTCAACCACAGATAAATTGTAATCCTAATACAGAACCCAAAATAACATCCTGAATTCCTGATAAGATAATTTTTTCCAAAGACCAAACCTGCCCCCCCTGCCGCATTAAAAATGGCAAAATCCAATAAAAAAATTTGCAGCGTGTTAGTGAAAACACCAAATATAAATATAATCATCTGGTAATTTCTAAACCTTACATTACCATGGACTTCAATCAAGATGGCTGATGCCATATTTGATATATCTCAAGGGGCCTCTCTGTCCCTCATTGTCAGTTTGTCACTATAAATGAATTGAAACAAATCTCCGAGAATGTACATCATGAAAGGGTGAATCCGTGAAAATTTTAATCACAATGTAACATTCAGGCCTCTTGTGTCGCCATTCTGATTGAATATCAGCAATGAAGTCACATCACCAGTGAAGCATTATCTCCATCAGTGCTAAATAAATGAGGCTGGAGACAAGTTTCTAGAAATGAAAATCTTATTTTTTTGAAAAACTGGAAAAATAAGAGGTACATACAAGTACCGGATTTATTTAAAAATAGAAAGTAGTCATGACTACTCTTTTTTGTGCAAAGTACAAAGTACATCACAACTTGCATTTCCTTTGACATCTTGGAGTCGAATTTTTCATGATTACAATACTTTCTCATGCTAATGTATGAAAAAGAAAAAGTCTTTTTCACATAAAAAAAAATAACTAGGAACTCTCATAAAATTGCAGGTCCTGTTAATGTGGTGCTCCACAGAGCTGCACACATAAAATCTTTACTGTTTCTACCGGTTTTCAAAATCTTTTGGATTCAAAAGTCTTAGTTTCTTATTTCCTTCTCAACAAATAAAATTCTTGTTTTTATTCTGTTGCATTTATTTGCTACAAAAATGTATATATACAGGGTGTCCGAGAATTATTGGACACATAACAAAATTATATAAAACAAAACATTAAACAGACAGAAATAAACTGACTGTATTAACTTACAATGTAACTGCACAAGTTAATAAATTTCGATGTGAGATCCCTTGGTTGCTCGTAGTACGTCTAAGCGATACTCAATTTCATGCCATGTATTGGCAAGCATCTGAGGAGTTATGGAATTAAATAGCAGCTGTGATACGCTACTTTAGTTCCTGCAAATCAGTACAAGGCGTCTTATAGACACGATCCTAATCCCACATGAAATAATCCAATGAAGTTAGATCTGGAGAGCGAGGAGGCCACAGAATGGGACCACCACGGCCAATCTATCTGTTGGGGAAAAGGCTCATTTAGGCACTTATGTATACATGTTGACCAATGCGCAGTCGTACCGTCTTGTTGGAAAATGACATCATATCTTTTGATCTGGGTATAGCAAAAGTTTCTATCGTATCCAAGTAAATGTCATCATTTGTTTTTTGCAGAAGGAAGGGCCAATCACTTGTCTTTTTGATAGGGTGCACCACACGTTAACTTTTGGCGAATCGCGTTCCAGTTCATTAGCAGCATGAGGCAGTTCACTACCCCATATCCTACAGTTGTGACAATTCACAATACATGAAATGTGGATTCATCACTGAAAATGACAGTACTGAGAAAGTTTTCGTTGTTTTTCACTCAATTTAGCATAACCACAGCGAAATCGTTTCGCTGAGTGTGATCATTTACATGCATCTTTTTCACTATTTGGATTTTATAAGCATAAAACTTTAATTTCTTGTGCAAGATATCGTGAACTGTCGATTTCGGAATGCACAGTTCTCTGCTTGCTTTACGAACGGATTTCCTGGAGCTTCGTCGGAAACTTCCATTAACTTGGTCAACCGTCTCACCGCTGATGCTAGGCCAACCGGCTCCTCCACGAGGTTCCACATTGCCAGAACTGTTTTATCCATTGCTTAATTGAATTCATTGATGGAGGATTATTATTGAGTATCCAATATTTCTGGGACACCCTGTATATTGCTTAAGACAACAGTGCTGACAATTACGGAGGATCATACTCTAAACGGTATCGTCTTTTAACTTTAATGACAGACTTTAATTTCACAAGCCATAACACACACATCGCCTTGTGCTGTACGGATGACATTACTACCGATTGCGCATTTCTCATACATTCCTCATCAGGCCACACCTAGTGCCATCTATCGGATTCTGGGAATAACAATTCTGCAAAACAAAAATATAGAAACCGTGTTTGTAATACGTGACATAGAAAAACCGACAATGCTCAGTTGTTTTTTTACATAATTTTGTAATGTATCCAATATTTCTGGGACACCCTGTATATTGCTTAAGACAACAGTGCTGACAATTACGGAGGATCTTTTTGCGGACATATTTTTTGTATTGTAAATAATTTTGGTAATGAATCTTTGTTCTGCATGCTAAATTGGTTGAATTTTTAAAAAATATGTAAAAGAATTTGGTTTCAGATGAATCAAAGCCTTTGGCAATAAGTGTCAGTTATTGTTTATTTTTGATACATGAAATTTTACATTCAATACATAAAGTGATTCCTTCTGTTTTTCTTAGGAATATCTCATATTATAAAACATTTTGCATAAAAGTGCATTCTTAATACTTAACATCATGTATGAGTGTGTCAATTGCAACTATGTTTCTTTATCTTTAAAGAAATATGTTCACCACATGAGCATTCATAGAAATGTAAATAATTTTAGATTTCAGTGTGGGGTGCGTGGTTGCTCCAAGGCATTTGGCTCTTACTATGGCTTTAATACTGATGTCTCGCGATACCACCGTGGATTGCGTGGTTTACAACTTTGCAATTCAGAAGTGGATTTAAAGTGCAACCAAAGATTGTATCATAAGGCATTTAATAGAGTTTCTGATTTAATATCGCACATTAAGTCACATCTAACCTCCGGGGGCTTTATTAGATGCTGTTTTAAGGGGTGTGCCAAAACATTTAAAGTCAGATCTTCATTTTCATCCCATTTATCTAGATATCATCTGAATCACAGTACAAAATTCCTATCTCCACAGTTTCTTAATTCTGAGCCAGTTGCCCTGACCTTGAGAGTTGACAGTACTGTGGAACTAGTCACTTCTGACGTAAGTGAACAACTTAATCAGTCAGACAGCCATATCTCTGAAGAACTCACACTGAAAAATATTGCTCTTTTTTGCTTGCTTTTGGAATCAAAATGCCTAATCCCATGTAAAACAATACAGTTGATAACAGAAGAGATAAATTATTTACTGATTCAGGAGGATTCCTTTTTCACACAGAGTTTCACTGCTAAATTGAGTGAATTAGTAAATATATCTGAAGATGAAAAAAAATTGTAAAATATGTCCATGACTCAAAGTTTTTAAAATCTGCATTCGATACTGAATCGGGACTTCTTAAATCTATCTATTTAAGACAACAATATTTTTAAAAAAGCATGAAATTTGTCAAACCCATTGAAATTTGCATGGGTCGTGATGAGGTAAATTGCTTGCGTTACTGCCACTACATTCCAATTTAAAAAAAAACTTGTTAATCTGCTCCACGATAAGTCTGTAAAGGATCAAGTAGATCATCCACTGAAAAATGAAGTAGCAGATCGAATGAGTGATTTTACTGACGGTAGCATGTTTCAGCAATGCCAAGCAGACGGATCAATAAAAATCCTTCAGCTTATCCTTTTTCAGGATGTGTTTGAGGTTGTTAACCCGTTAGGTTCTTCACGAAATAAACATAAAATTCTCGGATTTTATTTCACATTAGGAAACATATACCCTCAGTATAGGTCATCAGTTCACCAAATGCAGCTTCTTTTACTGTGCTGTGAAAAAGATTTAAAATTGTTTGGCCAAAAAGTAGTATTTAGGCAATTGATTGGTGACCTTAAAGAAATTGAGAATGGATTTAATGTGGATGGTGTATGTTATGTAGGGAGGGTTTTTTGTATTACTGCTGACAATTTAGGAGCACATTTTATTGGTGGATTTAACCAGAATTTCTCAACTTCAGAATATATGTGCCGTTATTGTCTAATGCAAAGAGATACTTGGAAGAGTATCCATATTTGAGTGCTTCATCACGAACTGTTGAAAATTATGATGCATCTGCTTTGCAATTAGCCATGGGTAGCCAAGGAATCATTTCCCCCGTCTCTGTTCAATGAGTTGCAGTACTTTCATGTTTGTCTTCCTGGGCTCCCTCCTTGTGTTGGTCATGACTTGTTTGAAGGGGTTTGTGACTATGATTTGTCACTTTACCTAAATTATTTTGTTCAGAAAGGCTGGCTTACGTATACTTTATTAAATGATCTAATACGTGGCTTTTCATTTTTTGAGCATGATGCTTCTTGCAGGCCTGCTGTGTTTCACCCAAAAAGCAAAAGGTTAAATGGCAGTGCTTGTCAGAACTGGGCCTTACTTCACTTTTGCCAATCCTTCTGTACTCTAAGATAGATACTGATGATTCTGTATGGAATCTACGTAGTTGTTACACTCAGAGAAATTGTGGAATTTGCCTGTGCACCTAGCATAAGTCATTCACAAATTGCATATTTCAAAATCATAATTGAAGAGTACTTGGAGGGAAGGAAGGTTGCTTTTGCAGATGTGCCTCTTCGACCAAAGCACCACTTCCTTCTGCACTATCCTGAGTTAACGATGAAATTTGGACCACTTATTCGTCTTTGGACATTGCCCTTTGAGAGTAAACATTCATATTTCAAAAGAGTTGCCCGAAGATGTCAGAACTTCAAAAACCTCACTGATACACTGTCAAACAAACATAAGTTATTGCAAGCTTATCTTCTAAATGGCTCACTTTTTGCTGAAAGGGTTCGGTTTGAAGACAGTCAAACTTTCATTATCGAGTTGTACTCCATTCAAATACAAAGGGCAATAAAAGAATCAGAATATCAACCTCTGCACATTTCAAACAAAGTGAAAATTTTTGGTACTCCCTATACTGTAGGCCAGTTTTTGAACGTAAAGAACAAAGATAATGATTGTGTCTTTGGAGAAATACTGTTCATATTAGAAGATAAAAACAAGGAAATATTTTTTATTGTTAATGTGTGGGAGGGTCGTTGGTGCTCAGATAGTGGTTTGCACATTTGTAAAAGTACAGACAGAGTTTTGTGTGTGAATGACAAATAATTAGGTGATTTCTACCCTTTATCATGCTACAGTTGTGGTAATAAAAAAGTTATTGCTTTGAAACATAAGTTTTTTAATGGTTTAGCAACAGCAATAGAGCACTAGATAATGCATATTTTATCAGCTATTTGTACACTGCCATTATTGCTACTGACACAGCTAGCTGAATATTGGTTCCAGGAGTGCAAAATGGTCAGTAGAAGTAAATTATTTTCATCTTGTTCAGTAATTTTTTTTTTAATTAGTCAGTAAAGTTCTCCCATGGGGCATTTAAATTCCTAAAAGACAGTGAGAAATGCTGCTGTGGATATGTATGGAAGAATCTTTATCTAAAAATTATGATTCAATTCACAAGTGAAAAATTGGAAGGTCTCTTGTAATGAAGAGGAAGGAAACACACCTGGTTCCCTTCCTAGCCCAAAGATAGATAGTTATGGATGCATCAACTGGGCACCTAACTGGCCTCACAATGAGACTACAGAGTCCCTTCAGTTTAAAAAAACCCAGCTCAGCCAGCTCACTGAGGGAGATGAAAAACTAATTGAGCTAATCAGTGACACCTTGTACTTACAGCGCCTTGACATAAATAGTGGAACAAGCCTGGTGAAATTAGTTGAAGACTGGCCACAGTTGTTTTCGGGTGTTGGCCTTTTGCAACACTTTCGATTACTAACAGGCATTGATATATACAGCCAATTCTGCAAGTCAGTTGAAGATCGAAAGGCCGAACTTTTGACTTATTTTCGTGCTCAGAAAAAGACAAATTTACTGCAGCTATTTGCAGAAGCCGATGTGTGAAATGGCAATCAAGTCATTTTGCTAATTGCAGCAGTTGCTGCATATTTTGATGAAGATGTAAAATTTCTTCTGGCAGTTTCTGAGGTAATTTTGAATTTATTCTATTGATTTCTTTAAACTTTATAAATCATAATGATCATTGCAATTACAACCAACATAATTGTATGAAATTTTAGCTTTTTTACAGAGAAACCAAATATTTGGAATATTTTCTTTAGTAGAGAAATGTAGTGTAAATTTTATAATTAATGATCAGTATATCTCTTAATATTGGCATTACCCTCATATCTACTTGAATATTGTGATTTCAATAATTTGGATATTGTCAGCTGGTATACTATCACTATGTTTTAACAACCATTTCATTGATAATCGGCTACACATCAAATGATACTGTTGTATAAGTATGAAGATCTACTAGCAGATTTTCAATAGTTTAATGTGCTATATCAGTAAGATGGGTCATTTGAGGGGGTGGGGGAGTGCGTCTCAAAAAAGTTTTGAAAGGGTGAAACAGTCTGTAGTACACTTATCTATTATTTTTCAAACATTGACCTACTTACACCAAATATATGAATTTCTGCTAACATCTATTTTTTTGAAGAGTGCCCCACATCTATTTGGATATTACTTTTACAGATGTCTGGTGTGGATTTTTTTATGGACCTACGGATAAAATATGTTGGTCCACAGTTGTTGTTTTTTAACTCTCTTGTAGACTTAAGTGGGTTTCCATTTACATGTGTGCACGTTGTGGAGATTTCCAACAAATTTGTTGCCCACCCTTTCATCTACAGATATCTTCCACCTTTATTTTGGGAAATACTGACCCTTGGATGCAGGAGTAACAGAAGGTGCCTTTGCGGGTAAGAAGTGGATCTAAAATTAAAATCTGACCTTTTGTTATCTGTGATCACAGATCATAATTTTTTGCCTACAACCGTGTTCTCTTCATAAGAGTTACTGGAGGTGTTTTTGGCATAAATTAGCTTATTCAATGCAAATGGCCTTGAGCGTGGGTGGTGTAATTCAGGGAGCAGGATCATGGAAAGCCTTACCTGATTCGTTTGCAAATTCAGCCAACATAGAAGGCAACACGCAGCATTTTTTAATGTTAAATTATGCGTTTTCTTGGCCGTTACAGTTTTATCACTAGTAAAAGGAAGTTAAAAAAAATATCAGCTAGCTTAACTTTCTGATTGCTGGTATTCTGATCTAATGTTGGCAAAGGGATAAAGATATGGGAAGCTGTAGAGTGAAGGGCTGGGTACAACACAATATTCTTTGGCTGATAAGTCATATTAATGTTTTTAATTTACAAATAATTGGCAAAAATATTAATTTCTCCCTAGGTTTGAAGGTTTATCATGGCAAACGCAAGGGTGAGGGTGCAGCCACCTATACTATATATATATAAACAGTCTAGATGGAATAATATGCGCAAAATGAGCCTGCTTCACCCCCCCCCCCCCCAAGCTACATCAGTCCTCAACATGCTGTATGTTTTAATGTTGGTTCCTTTTCTTATTTGTAGAATTTTAGAGCATCACTAAAATGAAGTGCAACAGTATTTTATCAGTATCTTGATTTTGTGATTCAAAAGTAATTGATTTTTTTTTTTTTCAGGTGCTCAATCCTCACTGTCCTCCTAATGAAGCAGTAACATCTCCATTTCTAGCTGTAAAAGGTAACACTATGATTTCCCTCTTGAATATTTTGAATTTTATTCAAACTGCGTATGGTTTTATCATACCATAAAATTTTGTTTTCTTAGAATATGATGACACCACACGTCATATTCAGGGTATTGGCAAACATGCACTTCCAGTTTGTATGTTAAGGGAAATGCACAGTGGCCTAAAAAAAGCCTCATCTGCAATAACCCACGTTTTCTATATCACAGTTTAGCAATTATTGTACATTTTCATACTGTTGTGTATTAGAAGAATAAACTGTCTTTTAATGGCATTAACTCATAAATTTTGAAGTAAATTACCTGCACTATTTTTAAATGTTTTGATTGCTGTGGTGAATAGCTATGTACCTTCCCCTTTGTAGAGAGGTGAGAACAATTATGTAGACATAAAGCTTGTTAAATGAGTTTTCTTTTCCCTGTGCATCAACCTTTAAGTCGTTGCTTTCGCAAGGGAAACCAGCTATGAAAGCTGGTGTTGACTTTACCACTGTGGTACATCCGAGTTTCAACTTCCAATCTTTGTTCCTCTTTTGGGCGGAGGATTAACTTGGAACAGACTATTGACTAAGATTAACTAGTCCAGTAGTTTGCTGCTAAGGAAAAGGGATTGCAAATAAAAGGTATTCATGATGAAAAAGTAAAGGAACTATAAAGTTGTTAAATACATGAATTTCCGTCAATATAGGCTAATACATTGTTATTCTCTAAAATTTTCTGGAAGAACTAGCAAATGTTCCTAATTTTCTATTGGAACTCCTTACATATGTAAAGAAATTAAGAAAATGTTTTGTGTAAGATCGTGATTTTTATTTCTAAGATTTTTTTTTTTTTTTTTTCATTTTCCGCCAACAATAAATTATTGATATGAAGATCTCCTTTGTGCTGATTCATAAAAGTGGAGTGTTTGGCAATCAGTGACATATTGAAAAAGTTCTGCACGATTTTAACCTTTATATCTTATTGTGGGTCTATATTTCAGTGTATTCTGTCCATTTGTTGCATGTGGGGAAAATCGGAAGGGCAACTCTCGATATTTGCTTCGGAGTGTGCTTCCGCATAGAGAAAACATGTGGAAGTGCACTTCCAAACTATCTAATGTTTTGTCCTTTGAGTGTATGTACACACTGTGTGTGTGAGAGAGATGTGCTGTTAAAATAGATACCTTTCTAGTAACCATGCTGAGCCACCTGTCTTAATAATGCATACATTTTTTTCACCTTTTGGCTGAATTCAGCCTTTTTTAACATTGTTTTGGTTATTTTTTATATTGTTACAAAACTGAAGTTGTTCTTTTTTTGGCGGGGGGGGTTAGTTACCCTGTTATAAAAGCAATTGAACTGTGTGCGTACAACTTGAAACCAAAGAGAACTAATTTTTGTTTTCTTTAAAGAAAAAGTTTTTCTGAATCATCCTCTTTCCTACTATTGTATTACAGTATTAATTTATTGCACTTTTCTGAAAATCAGGCTCTTATAAGAATCACTTCAAAATTTTTAGTAATTTGGACTTCTTGATGCTGCTATATAGCTCTCTGAAAACATCAATAAACTTTTTTTTATTCTGACAATGTGTGACTGCTCAACCTACTGAAAATGTGATTTTGATTTTTCTGTTACAGTCCTGTGGCAGTGTCATTGTTGGACTTATTATTATAAGGTTGTCTGATATAATAATTCCCCAAGAAGCATTTTCAGTGTGTCTTGCCAAATCTGATGTTGCACTGGTTATTTAATTGCTCTAACAAAGTTCCAACAGCCTGTGAGACACCACAGTGTGACTTGGTCAGGAAAAAAGTTAATTTTTTTGTAGTTGTAATTAATAAAATGATTTTATATTGGCTTATACAGGATGATTGCATATTCTGATGTGCTTAGTAATTATAATGTTCAATGCTTTTTTTCCCTCGCATCGCTAAAAAATTCAGCCTTTATTTTTTCATTGGTCAGTCTCGTGTCTGTTTCATGCGGCAAAATGCCGAACATTTTCAAAGCTTGTGAAAATATTCTTCAAGTATTGCCAGCCATACCACCTCCAAAATTGTCCAAATTTTGCTCAGGTTCATGGCCAAATGGACCCGTGCATTTTCAAAGCTTGAAAATGCACAGATCTTTTAGAGAAATAAAAAGCTGCAGTTCTAAGAATGACATACTTCTTCACTTATCATTGTTTGCTGAATGTTTCTGCTTTGAAAGTTTGTGCCATGCTTTTGTTAAAATTCTGCCTAACCAATTGTTAGTATCATATTTGGTTTTCACACTCTTAACAGTACAATGTTTTGATTTTTTAAGTATTTGCTTTATTTCACTTGTATGTATATTGTCCTCTGCATTTTTTATAATACTGTATTTTTTTAATTATTGTATTCTTACATTTATGCAAGTAAAAATGTCATATCCAAACATGCCAACCTTCAAAATCTGAAAATCGGGAGATTATTACAGCTCGTAAAATCACATGAGCTCTATTTTTATCGATATTTTCCAGAAGTATTATTGGTCCACTAAAAGTTCTGGAGAACAAAACAAAACTAAAACTAAAAGCAATACCCATTTTATTGCATTGTTAGTTTTTGTATTGTAAATGTATACACCCCAGATATTTTTTTCCTAACTTAGATAAAGATCATGTAATCTCGGTGTCCATTACGTATAGTTATTGGGGGGTGGGGGTGGGGGTGCAGTTTAAAAACATTCAAGCTCTTCGTATTCCTAAGGGTTGTGGTCTGTTTTTGGTTTTGGAAATTACACTCTTCATTAAGCTCCTCCCTTCCACGGATCATCCAACTCCCTACTGAAATAGGTTTTTTGGGTACGTAGATTCTGCAAGATAATAAAAACGTAAAATGGCCCGCGTGCTATAGTCTTCTTTAGGTTGTGCGCGACGGCAAAAACAACAAAAAGCATCGTACTAACATCGCCTTTCGTTACAAGGCAAGGCCAAATTTTGTTGTTAAGTGAATTCGCCGGATTTCTTGAGGCGAAGGGTTGAAAGACTGAACTGCAAGAAGGCAGGGCAGCTGCCATCTGTCAATTAATTATGGACCCTCCCCGGCATTCCTACTGCCAGAGCAGGTCAGCTCTTTGCTGAAGGTGTCATATGACAATCAGGCTAGGGGAAAAATTTTTAAAGCAAATTTTTTGGTCGGAAGCTAGCGCTTAGACCGCTGCGCCACCTGGGAAGTTTTTTTTGCAGATAGGAGGAGAGGACAAATACAAAACTGATGACTGCAGTTGTCGCCTTGCTTTGACGCAGAAAGAGAAAATTATTTCACAGGCGATTCAAAATCATGGTGGTGGTTGATGGAATGCTGACCATCCTAATGGCTAATTCTCGGTGAAAATCAGGAGAATTTGACATTCATCCGGAGAGTTGACACATCTGCATACCCCATATGAACTGAATTCAACTTGATATGATTTTAAATTTCCATGCCTGAGCACTCTCAGGCAGTAATTTTTGCAAAGTTATTGCTATTATCAGGGGTGAAAGAGTTCCACCTTTTTGGAAGTCATTTGGGAGTTCCCAAGATCGGCAGTTAATAAATGGGTAGTGAATTAATTATTTTGCAGATGGTTGGTTGGGTTTGACTTAACCAGCCACTTCGGAGATTTATAAAAATGAAAAGTTTTTTTTTTTACATGTCCATGATTTGACCCTTTTTTCCCCCCACTACTTAAGTCTATCTTATTTTGTTCTGAAGTTGTTGGAAGTGAGCCCTGCTTCTGCAGTGAGTGTTAGCATTATTAAAGTTACAAGCAAAAATCTTAACTAAATTTGATGACAGTAATACAAAGATCCTGATGTCTAACAGGATAGGGGTATCTTGGTTACACCATTTTATAACTGCTGTTTGATGCAGTACAAAAGTTAAAACTGCATAATTACCATTGTTAAATTTGTTAATTTTACATAAAATTTTAGGAATTTAATATATATATATATTATTTTTTTAGGTTCCTCTGTTCTAAACCCAGAGAACTTCATGTTAATAATTGACAGAATGTGTGTCAATAGTGTGCAAAATCCAATAAAAGCAGTGTGCATGCTGTTTTCTGCTTATTTTGTGTTTAATATTCACTACCCCTTTGAGGCAAAAGTGACATTGGAATTTTTGCAAAGGTTAGTATAGGAACTTTTGGATAAAACTTTGATTTTATTGAAGTTTTTTTCTCTCCAATGTTAACAAAGTGTATAAAATATATTTTTTACATCTATAATTGTGTATGTATTGCATGATATACAAAAATAGTGACATGTCCTTTATTGAGAATATAAACCTATTTTTTTAAACAAAGTATAATACTAAAATAATTTTGGTCTTTTCATCTGTTCTAACCCTAAGCCTCCACTTTACCGAGGAAAATAAGTAGTCTCTCTCTTTCTTGAGGACTGGGTGTAAAAATAAATTGTGTCCACCTATTTACTAGAAGGGGTCTGCTGCTTTTCCTGGATTTTTGCAGTTGGTATCAGTCTCAGAATATAGACGTGCATGCGTATGCCATGCACGGATAGTTTCCAAATTATTAGCAGCTTTTGCAGATAGTTTTTGCTTGTAGATTTAAAAATGTTATTTACAGCAATTAAAACACTTAAGGCTTTACTCAGATTAATATATTTACTTCTATCTCAACGAGAAATTTTCACATCTTCCGATAGGGACTTCTTTTGGTTTTACAGACTTTTCTGGCCTCTTGATTTTATCAAAGCCTGTTCTCAATATATAGGAACTGTAACAAAAGTTTCATTTACACAGAAAGACTATAAATTATATTGCCAGGTTCCTCTTGCAGTTGCTAGTTATGAAATTAAAGTCTTTTCCTTATGTATTTTATAAGTCTACTATTTTTGAATTAAGTTGAAAATGCTATTTATAATTTTTGAAAGTTCATTAACGGAACTGCTTTTCTAGATATAAAAACTTTAATTAGTCTTGTTTTTATGAGGTTCATAGTGTTCTGGCCTTAAGGTCCATTTTACACACATTTCTGCGCAGTCAGTCTTGATATACTTTTGTCCTCTCTAGAATCTGTAATGTTCTAATAATTATTTATTGTCATATTAATTTTTCTTTAAATTATCTTATTCTATTGTTATGATTCATGGGTTTTCAGCAAGTTTTCTGTTTCAGTGGTTGTGTATTCAGATACATTTAATTTTTATACAACTCTGCTAGGTATTAGGAATCTGCTCAGTCCATGAAGGCATCAGTCTTTTATTTTTCCATGAAGGCATCAGTCTTTTATTTGCAGTTGCCCTCTAGTAATTCCACCTGCCTTGTTAATTTTCAGACCTGGCCATTGTGACAATTTTTTTTGGTGGTCTTCATTTTCTTGAGTTGACTGCAAATTTTTACCACTACACTTGCCAAATATTATGAACATTGTATTGTATAACCAGTATTCTTATTGTGGGATAAAAATAGTATTCAAATTGATCAAATCTTTTCCATTATTGATGGTCTTCAGGATTTCTCACTACACAAATAATTTAGTTTTTGTAATAATTTAAAATCAAACTAGTAGTGTGCTGTAAAGATACATATTATTTTTGTATGTATATTGTTACTTTTTTAGAAGCCAGAATTTTTATGATGTATTTCATTGTGTTAATTTCTCACTTTAATCACAGGTGCTTTGTGGGTATAAATCCTGTATGTGGATCAAAGGAAAAAAGGGAAGAAGCTTTATTCTGAAGTCAATCCAAAAATTGCAAAGTTATGGCACAAAGTAAAAGACCACAACAGTTGGCTAAAAGACATCAGACAATAAGTGGCACATAATAAAAAAAAAACATTGTCTATGATATTAGTTGATCTGTATATATATTGTTACACCAATTAAGTTTGGTTTTTTTTTTTAATAAAAAAAAATGCAATCCAGTTGATTCGGTACTTTTCCTGTGTATCTAAGCTTCAATTATATATCAGTATTTTGGTAATGGTAGTCCTAAATCTATGAAACAATAAATTACTTTTTGCCTGAGCACATTGGAAAATATCTGTTGGTAATTTGTTTCTAGTTCTCTGCATATGCAACATTTATTTTTTTTAATACTACTGATTCCCCGGTGTCTTCAAGCCAACTGCTATACACCATTATCTCTGTAGTTTTGACATCTGTTTGTTATACTTGCAAACAACGTGCACTTTGGCTTTCTGACTCCTTCCAATTTAAACACCTACAGTGAACTGCAATTGTCACATCAGAAGTTGTAGGGACAAAAATGAAAAATGTGTTACTTTGTGCTGTCATGTAGAAATTAACTGTTTTTAGTAGTCCTTTGGAAAAATCCGAGGAAGCTGTAACAATTTGCTCATCTAGATTTTCAATGGCATAAATATTTTGCACAGGACTTACAAGTTAAGTCATTCACCCCAGTGATCTACGTCAGTAAAACTGCATAATGCATATTGTTTCTTAGATGAAAATGATTCGACAGTACTCATTATAAGCAAGTTTGGTGGTATTTGTATTTTGACCATTACGGTAGACTAAGAGTGGCATTCTAGGGTTGACCACATTTTTGAAATCTTTACATAAATGTACACTGATCAGCCACAACATTAAAACTACCTTTTCGTGACTGTATTCCCTAGTGGAGATGGCACCTTTCAACAAGACTTGAAATAAAGGATGTAATCCATGTCACACTGCAAAGAAAGTTCAGCAATGGTTCCAAGAACATAACTGGAATTCCCTTTAATGCCATAGGCCCCAAATTCACTGGACATGAATCCTATTGAGCATTTGTGGTTTCAGTTGGAGGAAGGGGTATGAGCAGCATCACCCGCGTAATTTGCAGGAAGTGTGGGATCTGTTGCAGTCATAATACCAAGAGATGGCTACCAACATCTCATTGAATCTGTCTCATCAGGTGAAGACACATTGTATTAGGTAGGTGGTTTTAATGTTTTGGCTGATTGATGTATATATTATACGGTATTTTTGAGAGTTTTACGAATTATGAAAACAAAAGCTCAAACACATTATAGATCATGAAAAACACATGCAATTTTGCAAACATTTTTGTAAAAAAAAACTGCACCATATTTATTTAATGGGCTTTGCCGTGTTTTTCTTAAAACTGCGGTTCAAGTCCGCCCCAAAAATTGGCTGAAGCCCTAATTAGACCAAAAAAACATATTAAGAAAAGGTCATTAAACCAAATCTAAAAAACAGTGGCTAAACATTTTTGAAAAAAAAAACAACTTTGCACCGTGTTTATTTAACAGGCTTTGCCATGTTTTTCTTTCAAATATGGTTTATCTACTGTATGAAATTTACAGTTGCTCTACTGTGTTAGGCCACATTTTCTGGTAGTTTGACCGTTTTTTATTTCCCGGTCATTAGACCGTTAATGAACATTACAGTATGGTACTGTAAAATTACAGTACTGTAAAGAAAAAACGGTCTTTACACCGTATTTATTTAACAGGCTTTGCCTTGTTTTTTCTTTCAAATACGGTTTATCTACCGTATTAAATTTACGGTTGATCTACTGTGTTAGGCCACATTTTCTGGTAGTTTGACCGTTTTTTATTTCCCGGTCATTAGACCGTTAATGAACATATCGGTACGGTACTGTACAATTACGGTTTATTGACCGGCCACTCAGCTGCCGGTGTATCTACCGTAATTTGACCATGAAATTTTTTACAGTGTAAAGAACGAAATAATTCGTGTTGGGTATTGGAAATTATGTTTGTTCAGTAATTCATCATACTTTCAGGAAATGTGATTTGGAAAAATGTAATTTCAAAATTTATTTGATTTTGAATGAAATTTTGGATAAACTTATAACATGGTGATATGTAGTTTTTAGCAGCACTATATTACAATGAAAACAAACTAATCTTTTTCAAGGTGTCTTAAAAGTGCCAGTTATGCCTGAAGAGAGATACTTATAGCTATTCCCGTGAAAAATGTGTTGAGAAGAATAAGTGTTGAAGTGGTTTTAAATCAGTCACACGAGGCAATCTATACAGCTTGGTACATTAAGCTAGGACCTCAATGAAAAAGAGGGCTTCTCAGGTTCTGCTCACTAGAAGTTTTTCTTCGACTTCGAGCCAAAGTGGATGTCAAATATTTAAAGAAATCTAGGTACAAGGGACAAATTCGAGCCAAAAAGTCCATGTCAAATATTTAAAGAAATCTTGGTACAAGAGAAAAATTCAATTCCACAGCACGTTGAGAGCTTCATAATGATAAAATGAAGGACAAATAAAAATGAAAAATAAGCTAAAGTCTAAAGATTCATAACGATAAACCAAGAACAAACTGATTTTTCACATTTACACGATAACTGAAAAGAAAAATTTAAATTTCTAACAATCGAGACAACAAAACTACGGGCTCAAGTCTTTCACACTTACAAGAGGAAAGGAGTATTCTGGAATCGCATTAGCAAAATTGAGACGTTCAACTGCTTGAGCTTCTCAGCAAGCGAAGAATGATGTTCTTGCTTGCATGTTTTTCACTACAGGATACGAAAGATCTAGTCAGAAAGATTTGAAGCTCTACCTCCCTTACAAAATGGTATTACACGAAACACAGATTAAATTCAATTTCCATTTAACCTATAAATCATTTCCATTTAACCAGTATATATGTCCATTTCCATCTACCCAGAATGCCCATTACCGTTATTTCCGAAAGTTAACCTAATAACTTTCTTTTAGAATTTCTAAGTTCTTATGTAAAAAAAAAAAAAGAAAAAAAAAAAATTGAGTTGCTTCTTCTTGTTAAATGTTTCCGAACTGAATGACACATTATTTCCCCTACGAGCTTTTTCATTTTGGCATCACTGACAATCAGTGACGATGACAGAAGTTCAGAACTGGGTGGTCAATTGGGGTGGGCGGGTGGGAAGGGGGGGTGCTAAGTGTGGTTTAGAGGGGGCACACATTTTGAAGAACTTGGCAGTAATTTTGCCGAAACTTTCCGTTCGTGTATATTTTACCTCAAGCTGATGATGTTATTCCCAGTGAAAAAGAGTTTTCAAGTATATTATCTATGTAATATTTTTCCAGTGTATGCAGAACTAGGAACCATGGGTACGAACCCCCATGGCCCTTAAAAAGTTACTATTTACTTGCAACTTTATCTTACTTACGTCATTTGTAATTTAAAAAATATTTACTGTCATAGCACTTAATGAATTTTAATTTGTAACCTGGCAAGGACTATCTCTTTCTCTTATCTTTTTAAGTTACAATTACACAAATGGTGTCTTTCTACTATTCTGTTTAACATTCGCCCAGAGAACACCTTCCGTTTTACAGAATAGTACAACACTAAATTTAACAGAAAATTAAATTTATTTAAATTTTTTTTTATCTAAAATCGTAGATGGCTGCACTCGCCATGTATTCTAACTACTTAAATATTTTGGGGGCTAAAGGGTGGGCTCAAAGGAAAGTTGGGTGGGCTGAAGCCCACCTGTAGCGTAGCGTCCGCTAACAGTGAGTCGGAGAAAGATAAAAGGTAAGCACTGAATGTTAAAGAGAGGCTTGTTAGAAAGAAACATGTTAGGAAAGTCTTATTAGAAAGAGGCATGTTAGAGACAGGCTTGTTAGAAATGCATTTTACGATTACACTGATTTTTTGAACGAATGTCATGCTAAGTTATATATGTGTGGAAATTGTATTGGGATCATGGTCTGAATTGAAGCCGTCGCTGATTCACATTCTGGCAAGAGTTGATCTTCATGTTCTAAAGCACAAATGAGACGACATAATAAAGCAGTGGATTACGTGCGCGTAAGTTGTCTCGTTGATACATTACCCTAGGCGTTTAGATTTCTATGTTGACAAGTGATTTCTAGATTTGTATGTTGACATTTATGTTCACAAAGTGAGGCACGAACTGTTGCAGGGACGGTACAATCAAGCGTACGTAAGCATTTAAATCTGAAACCTATACTACTACAGAGCTATAGCTCTGTAGTAGTTTCACTAAAACATTTTTTAGATTTTAAAGGCATCTTTCATGACATTTTATCTGATAATTAATCTCTTCGTCACATTTTAAAGTATTTTAGATGTTTCTCAAGAAATTAACGTCATTTATGCTTATTTTTCTGAAAGTAGAAAAAGCTTTAGTACGAAGTCGAAAAGGAAAGCATTTTTCTTTTTAAAATAAAGTGAGAGTTGTATACTGCACAAAAAGTGAAAACGCAACTAGAAAATTATATGATAAGAAAGGAGTCTCACTTCGTACAATATTTCAATCATATGTTGTGAACATTACTTTTCTACACCTGTTTGAAAATACGTATCAAGCGAAAATAACCACTGATGAGAGATTATGTGATTCAAGAATATTTTTGTCAGTCTTTCTGAAGCAAACTGAAGACTTCTGTTTGAGCAGCTATTAGAACGCGTCTTCGTACTGACAAGTCTGGCAACTGGCGTTTTAGTAAATGCAGTGCATCCCCCTTCCGCTAAAAAGACACAAAATCCGAAGCAAAAGATAAAACTCAAGCGCAGATGTTGTAACTATAGCAAATTAAGACTTCGTTAATTGAGATATTTTTTTCATACAAGTAAATACTACTGTATCAGAAGGTCTTGTTGATGTTCTTTGTTATCTCTGAAATGGGCTCCATGGTTTCAAAGAAGCTGAAGTGATTCAGGATGGAAGAGGATGAAACCTTCGTGGATTCTAACGATGTGCTCACGAGAACTGTCTGGAACAATTTCCTCCTTTGTTAGAAATTCAATTACTGCTCAGTGCTTCACAGTGGCGACGCCATCAGCTCCAAACTGGGAGGTGAGGCTAAGTAGCCTACGTACGGGGGAAGAATGCACAAATGTTGAAGCGTCTGGCAGAAATTTTTTCAAAAATTTCTGCTCATGTAGATTTTACCCGACGTTGATGATATTATCCCTAATAAAAAAGGTAAGAAAAGAAAAGTTTTCAAGTACAGGTGACCAGTCGTCCTCATTTTCTGGGAACAGTCCTCAATTTCGTAAAATCGACCGAGGATGTCAAATGTCCTCATTTTTTTTTTTTTTTTATTATTATAGTGGAAATTAAAAAAAAATCAAATTTTCGACATGCTCCAAGAAGTCAAAACATCATCATCAACAGTATCAGCATCGAACAAAGTGGTCTCGATAATCGTGGTGTTATTTCGTTTCTGTTTTAAATAGATATAGCTAAAATATTTATAGGATGGGGAATAAATCTCATCTTCTTCAGTATTCACTTTCTTGCAATTAAATAAGTAACTGATATTAAATTTGGTTGCATTTGGTAGATTCCATTGAGAGTTCTACAACTTTTCTTCAATACATTTTTTCATTAACCTGTTTTCTTCAGGTAAAGTTATTGAACTTGGAATATTCCTTCTTATGGAGATAGCACTCACGTAGCACATGATTTCTGTCTGCCCAGTACATGGCAATTTTCTGGCTTCAGATTTTTTCTTGTACACAATGAAATTTCAGTACAAAATCAAATGTAGCTTTTTTGCATGTGCTGTTTCCTATGAGTAACTTTTAAAATTTATCAAGAGTAATATTCTGCATGATAGTATTTTATTGCTATTTCATATCTATTTCACATGAAAATCATCCATCAGATTCGTTGTATGTATTCCATGAAACTGGACAATTACGGTACAAACCGTAACATTCTGTGTTATTCTCCGGCTTTTTCAACAATGTGTTAAATGTTGTCCTCAATCATGTCTTGATTTTGAAACAAAATTGTCCTTAATTCTGTATTGAAATTGAGGGCAGCGTGTCATTTTGTTCTCAGTTTCGTTCTCAAAAATATGGTCACCTTGTGACGTACCTGCCAGCAGGACGCACACGACATAAAGGCAGATAGTAGTCAGAACAAACATCCGCGTAGCTCAATTGGTAGAGCGACTTATTCCGGAATGAGGGGACCCGGGTTCGAGCCCCGGCGCGGATAAAAATGACGGAGAAATTTACTTCGCTATAATGGCGCCCGAACTATCCGGATGACCAGACCGTTCTAAATCTCGCATTGGTGTGATGTACTTTCCACACCGCGAGATAGGAAAAATCAGAGAATCCCTTCTCCAGAGCTTCGAAAAATAAAAAGTGTGTGACGTCGCATTCCACACACCAGATTGACTGGGAGTTCTGAAGTGTACGTTCTTCAGCGGATGCTGCCTGCAACGATTCATGGTCACGGCCGACCCGTGGGCCATGCCCCCGGCCCTCTTTCGGGGGGATGTGACGTACTTGCCAGCAGGGCGCACACGACATAAAGGTACATAGTAGTCAGAACAAACGTCCGCGTAGCTGAATTGGTAGAGCGACTTATTCCGGAATGAGGGGACCCGGGTTCGAGCCCCGACGCGGATAAAAATGACGGAGAAATTTACTTCGTTATAACCTTACTGTACATAGCATTTATTCAGTGTATGTAGTATAGAAAATTATATGGATACGAACCTCCATGGCCTTTAACAAGTTACTATTTCTTCGCAATATTAGCTTGCTTACGCCATTTTTCTTCTTTTTTTAATATCTGTTGTCATAAGGCTGTTCATGAATTTTTGTAAGTTGATAAGGAATCCAATCTATGTATCTATCTGTCTGCCTATAAATAAAAATGGTGTCTTTCTACTCCTTTTGACATTGGCCTTTGGCTATGAAATCTCCCTCCATCGCGCATTAAATTAAAAAAAAAATAATTATATATATATATATATATATATATGACAATAACCAGTGTTACTTTTGGTTAGTGAGATTTTATACCTTGGTTCATTCTCATATACGTTTCGAGTTCCAAACCAAGAAAATAGTGGGGGTTCCAATGAAGGTTCTTAGCGGGAAGTGAGGTATGGATATATTTATATCATCATCATCATAATCATCATTGTCAACCATTATCAATCCACTGCTGGACGAAGGTCTTCCCAAGTTTCTTCCACAACGGTCTGTCTTGTGCCAGTCTCCTCCATGTTACTCCCGCATACTTTCGAATTTCATCCAACCATCTCCCATGTGGTCTTCTTCTGGGTCTTTTCCTGTCCCTTGGAATCCAATCTAAAATTTCAGCTGTCCATCGATGGTCTGTCTTTCTGGCAGTATGTCCAGCCCATTGCCATTTCAGGGATTTAACTCTGATCATGATGTCTTCTACTCTTGTCATTTTTCTGATCCACGAGTTCCTCTTCTTATCTCTTCTGGTTACACTAAGCATGCACCTCTCCACGCTTCTTTGAGTTGTCTGCAGCCTTTGTATGTCTCTTTTAGTTAAGGTCCATGTCTCTGCATCATACGTAAGAACTGGAAGGATGCATTGATCAAACACTTTTCTTTTAAGACATAATGGCATATTGCTCTTGGAAATTATGCTGTTTCTTCCAAAAGCTCTCCAGGTAAGTTTTGTACGCCGGTTAATTTCTTCATCAATGTGACCCTCACTTGATATCTGCTGTCCAAGATAAACGTACGTGTCTGTTATCTCCAGCTTTTCTCCATCAATCGATAAATCTTCATTTCTTGTAAAAGCATTGAACATCACTTTTGTCTTTTGAAAGTTCATTTTTAATCCCACTTCTTTACTCTTGTCAGCAAGTTCCTGGATCATACTCTGCAGCTCTGATGGGGTAGTTGCAAAAATGACTACGTCGTCAGCAAAACGAAGGTGGTTTAGATAATCTCCATTAATCTTTATCCCTTTTTTTCCCCGTTCAGTGATTGAAAGACATTTTCCAATGTGGCATTAAAGAGCTTCGGAGATATGGTGTCACCTTGTCTCACTCCCTTTCCAAGTTTTATGTGTGTTGTATTTTCAAACAGCCGAATCTTTGCACTTGCATTTTCATAGATGTTATTAATAATATTAATGTATGCATCTTCAATACCGCAGGATTTCAGAGCCATTGTAACTTCTGATGGTTTCACCGAATCAAAGGCCTTTTCATAATCGATAAAAGTCATGCACAATGGAAGTTCATATTCCCTCGCTCTTTCAATTAGTTCTCTCAGTACGTGGATATGATCTATTGTGCTGTAACCACTCCTGAATCCAGCTTGTTCGCTCGGTTGAGCCATGTCCAGTGTTACCTTCAAGCGGTGTGAAAGAACTTTAGTGAAGATTATATAAACCACTGATTGGAGGCTAATAGGTCTGTAGTTCCTGAAATCCTCAATGACACCTTTTTTATGTAGCAGGATCATTGTGGCGTTGTTCCAATCCTCAGGAATCTTCCCTTCATTAAGGCATCGAGTGAAAATTTGGGCGAGTACTGTTTCGATTTCTCCACTTGCTTCTTGTATGATGTCTACAGTAATTCCATCTTCTCCTGGAGCTTTCCCCCGTTTCATGTTCTTGATTGCATGTGCAACTTTTGCTGGGAGGACTGGAAGAACTCTGGTACTGGTACCTTTCATTATGTCTGTAGTACATGTATCATCCCTTTCATATAATTTGGAGTAGAAATCTTTCACTCTTGTCAAAATTTCGCATCTATTTCTTGTTACAGAACCATCTTCTTTTATCAGTGCCATAATTTGTTTTCTTCCCTTACTGAGATGTCCCTTTGCTATCTTTAGGCTTTGGTTGTTTTCAATTGCTTTCCTCACTAGTTCACATTTGATACTTTTTTGTGATACTTTTTTGTACTGTCTTGCATAGCTCTATATATTCCACTTTGGAAGTCACATCCTCTTTAGTTGCCCTCATCACTCTTCTTTTTTGCATCAACATTTTGGTTTTTCCTGATAATTTGTTCACATGCAATTTGTTCTTAGACCCAGCTAATTTTGTTTCTGTTTCCATAAGAGCTTTGGTTACTTTTCTGTTAACTTTAGGGATATCCACTTCTTTCGATGTTAGGCCTTCTAAAGCAGAGAATCTGTTCTTCAGTTCCAACTTGAAGGTATTATGGTGTTTTCTACGGTTGGTTATGTCAATACATCTTGTTTGTCTTATGAGCTTGCGACGTTCGAGTTTAGTGTTGAGGTGCATCTTACATCTCACCAATCTATGGTCACTACCTGTGTTGAACTTATTTAGCACACTGCAGTCTTCTATGACGAATTTTTTGTTACACATAATAAAATCAATTTCACTTGTCGTCCCATTTGGATGTCTCCATGTCCATTTCCTGTGTGGCTTTTTCTTGAAAAAAGAGTTCAAGATGAAAAACCCTTCTGCCATTGCAAACTCAACGAGAGTATTTCCACGCTGATTTCTGTTGCCGTGACCGAATTTACCTACTGAAGTTTCATTCTGTTGCCGTTGCCCTATTTTTGCATTGAAATCTCCCATAATTATCTTCAAGTGCTGCTTACCTTTATTATTTAGATGACGAATTCCTCATAAAATTTTTCAATTTCTTCTTCAGGATGACTTGTGGTGGGTGCATAAGTTTTAATAATCTGAGCCTTGTATCTTCTCGAGAGTTGGATAACAAGTCGTGCAGCTCTATCAGAGGAACTTTCAACTTCTACAACTTTATCCTTCAGTTTCTTGTTTATTATAAATTCAACACCACTAGTTCTGCCAGTATCTGTCCCACGATAGTAATAGAGATGTCCACTTTTCTGTTCAATGAGATCTTCTCCTTTTCTCCTTACCTCTCTTAGCCCGAAGATGTCCCACTTGATTCTTTGTAGTTCCTCTTCCAATTCAAGAAGCCTTGAATCAGAAGATAGGGAGCGTCCATTATACGTAGCCAAGGCCAGCATCAGATTATATATATATATATATATATATATATATATATATATAAATGTCATAAGCTTATCGAAGTGTCGTAAAATCTTAGATGGTTGCACTCGCCATGTGTTTTAACTGCTAAAATACTTTACTCGGGGGGGGGGATCAAAGAAGAGTCTTTCCTAGCTCACCCGTCCCGTAGCTTCGCGCCTGATGCTTCATGTATCTGTATCTACAACTTTATATTGCAGACTAACGTAATAAGTGAGCTTACCGAATTCCAACAACTAATGTCCAGTGGCTACCTCGTCGTTTTTAAGTGTCCAAGCGAAAATAAAATATTAAAAAAACACTGTCAACATTTTTGAACCCATCGAGGTTTATTAACTTATCGTACTCTCCCTGCAGACTCCAATCTCTATAAATAAAAGTTGTGTAGACCACTCAATGTGAAATATTGCTGTTCATTTTATTTGGACGCAAAATTTTAGAGCATAATCATATGATATGATGCTTTGATTGTGTTTAAAAGTTTTAGATTCTTGTATGGAAATATTTCTAGGTGTTAAAACGCACCACTTATGATACCACTAATTGTCTAAGGGATTCGTGTAGCAAGAAATATAGCTACAATGGTTAATTTGGTTCCTGGTTATCGAATTACACTCGTAATCACAATTCCTCTTTAAACACTTTACAAAGTTTCGTTGTTATTACAATATCAAATTTGTAGATAAGACTATTTCAACGTATCGATCATCAAAATAGCGTGCGTCAAAATACCACCAGTAAAGCATCTTTCTTCGTACTATACTTCCACACAACCTCTTTACTCTCGACGTGGCTCTTTCCATTAACCTTTGACTCACTGTCAGTTGTTGCCAAAAAGTATGAGAAAGGTTGGAAAAGTGACGTGCCTGTCAGTCTATTTCCGCTAAAGGAAAAGTTACAAAATTTGCATAAAAGCAGAAACTCAAAAAGGAAAGTTAAGTTAGAGATATAGTATGAGATATTCGTCACAATGGCGATATTTATTTCCCATGCAAGACCGCACAGGAACGCTGCAATGAGATTGATTTCTTCAAGGAATGGGTTTGTGATTATATTATAAATGTTGAAATAGAAAATAATTTCAGTTTGTTTCATTATGAAATATTAAATGCTTTAAAAGCCAACCCCATGCGCTTTTAATTGACGGTATGGAAAATATTTCAAGACTTTGTAAAGATTTCTTATCTATTTTATTTCATGACAATAGATAAGAAATCTTTAAAATTTAGATGCACACTCTCAAGACATATTGTGAACGGATTCGCAAATTGCTTATATTGCGTCATACATACATGAAACTTGGATTTTAGTTGTTGTGTTTTATGATCTAGTGAATTTCACCTTTTTTTTTCTTTTTTTTTACTCTATTTTCTATTCAGTTTATTGCTTTTCTTATGTTTGGTTATCTCAGCGAAAAGTTCAGTAACTCAGTCTGTTTCTGCTTCGTGATTTTAACTTAAATATTCCGAATCACTAGATTTTAGTTCAAAGTAAGCACAACGATAGGATATATAATTAGTTTTATTTGCTTACGTTTTTTTTAATTTCCAAAATATGTATGGACAAGGGCATTTGTCCATACATGTTTTGCATTTGTCCATACGTGTTCGCAAAATGCAAGGACATTTTGCGAACGCAAGGTTATTAAAATTTCTGTATCAACACCGAAATAGAATAAAATTAATTGCTGATAAGATACGAATAAAACAAAGTCGCATGAGTGTGTTTAAAAAACAATCTGTTTTTATTTTACTATCTTTGAAACTTTGCCGAAAATGAAAAAAAGCTCCTAAGAGAAAGTAAGGCATTTTTTTCGCACAAGGAATATGAAAGTAAACATTTTCCTGCATTTTTTAAATATTGACATTCGTCAAAAATAAAGCGATAAAAGGTTTTTAAACTTTCCTCACTAATGTCTTTAGTTTTCTCACACTTTTTTCATTAATTTTTCAGGTCCTATAAATTTTAGAATGGGACAGATCATTTAATTTCATTACTTAACCTGTTGTTTATCACTATTGTGAAAGAAAGTCCTTAACGCCGCACAATAGTAGTTCTAAGTAGATGGACGCCATGAATTAAAAGTTATCGCTAGGTATAATTAATTACATGTATAATTATACCTAGCGATAACTTTTAATTAATTATGTTATCGACGGATACGTAATCGTATGTCTCACGCATCTAATAGGAAAGAATTCAATTTTCATATGGTAAAATCTGAGTTCGTGCTTAGAACGCGTAATTTCGCGTTAGTGGCAACTCAACAATTTGGAATGAAACCATATCATTTGATATTTCCCCATGCTGTAGACAAAGCAATGTGTTTCACGAAATTTAAGTCTGCTGAGTCTGGGATTTTCAGATGGTAACTTTTCCTCCGAAGGCTTGCTCAAACGACTCCGTGGCAGTGCAATGCCACCCGCTCAGAACTAAGGAGGGGGGGGGGGGGGGTTAGAGATCTAAGTGTGATGGGGGGGGGGCGCACATTTTGAAGTGCTTGGAAAAATTTTTGGCAAAAAGAAAAAATCCGTTCGTGTAGTTTTTACGTGGCACTGATGATGTAAATATATACTATGACTACAATACTTGTGATCTTGCGATAGAATAAATTAGCAACGTTTATTTACAATTAAATATCTTATTTTAAGATCTACTATAGTTTCTCTGAGCGTTGACTTCATCAGTAGCCGAGAAAAAGCTCAGCGAAACTATAGTATGTCTTAAAATAAAGTATTTCATTGTGAGTAAACATTGATGATTTATTCTAACTGATCAATTATCCCTAGTGAAAAACAGTTTTCAGGTGCATACGTACGTAGTATTTCTGTGTTATGCAGTATGGAAACCATGGATACGAATCTTCATATCCTTTAACAGGTTACTATATCTTCGTTCTTCGCAATTTTAGTTTACCTACGTCATTTTTTTCTTTTCCTTCCTTTTTTTTTTTTCTGTCAAAGGCTGTTTATGAATTTTAGTTTGTAATCTCACAACGAATATCTGTTTCTCTCTCTGTCATCTTTTAAAACTATAATTTCAAAAATGGTATTTGTCAACTAGTTTATTAGACATTCGCTCAGAGGACTCCCTCCATTCCCCAGAAATACAAACACTAAATTTAATAAAAGTTTCATTTCATATACAAAATTTTTTTTTGTGAATTCGAGAAATTCACATACTTTTATCCAAGTTCCCTAAAATCATACATGTTTACATCCGCCATATGTTCTAACTGCTTAAATATTTCTTTTTTGGTGGCGAGCTAAAAAGTGGGCTCAAAGAAAAGTTGGGTGGGCTGCTCTGCGAGATAATAGTCCTCTTACTAATATATATATATATATATATATATATATATCACCTGCTATATCACCTGCTCTGCGGGATAATAGTTCTTTTACTCAAAACCAATATCCCTGCATAAGCTTCACTGTAAATCACTCTTCAGAAGAAAGCGTAAACTTTCTGTAGTATTTTGTTTCACTGTAAAATTTATTGAATTACTTAGCCGAATCCCGAATAGTTTCACTTCGTAGAGCTCTGTACTTAACATGAATAAACTATTTAAACAGTAAAAGCCAAACTGTCAGAAGAATGTCAAAATACACACACACACACACACACACACGCTGGCAGAGTTGCCTCTTGCTGACATTGCACTGCTTTTTCAGGATTTTTTCCATAAAAGAAAAATGTACTAAATTTTTAAACCTCAGAGTGGGAAAGACAACTGAAAAATCAGCACTACTTTCCTGAAATTCAATTACCTGCTTTGTAAGAAAACGAGTTCCGTTGTTTTAAAATATCAAGTCTATATAGAATCTTTCAAAGTATATAAATTTGAGCCCTCTGAAGCTTTTGGAGATATTACATTAAACAAAGCACACCTATTGCTTTTCATGGTCAGACGAAATCTCTTCTTTCCCTATCTATTTCAGCCTTCTCTCTCTCTCTCTCTCTCTCTCTCTCTCTCTCTCTCTCTCTCTCTCTCTCTCTCTCTCTCTCACACACACACACACACAAAAACAGATCAATTATTACTATAATTTTACAAAAATAAATACATCATTTATTTGCAATTTTGGCCATTTAAAAAGCAAAAGTCTGTTTTAAGGGGGCGATGGCCCCAATCGTTCCCCGCTGGATCCAGTAGCATGAACATTTCACTCTGCTCAGTAAAACGATTTAGTCACAGAACATATGCAGCGAGACACAATGCTCTCTCTTTCAGCAATACAGAACACCGTGTTTGTTTGATTCTTTAAGAATTCACAACAATTTACAACGACATGGTTCGAAAGAGTACAGTAAAATATTGAAATTTTTTGACAAATTTGTCAGACTCTAAAACAAGGAAACGTAACACTCAACGAGAGCAGGAGTGACTGCTCAAGTCAGCGTGAATTCATAAATAGCTCAAATCAAATCTCGCGTAAAATTCAAATCACCGGCCGGAACATTTCAAATTTTGCAACGGTTTCCAAAGTTCACTTGAACTGTAAAAGTTGCTTAGGTATATTAGGTATATATATATATATATATATATATGTTTGTCCCACTTTGGTGGCGCAGTGGAAAGAGCGCTTGTGTGCTTTAATTGCCGAATCCCTGCCTCAACCAATATACTTTTTTTGTAATTGTTGTAATCTTCATTGTTGTAAGTTCATGAAACATACTTTCACATTTGGACATCACAAACAAAAAGAATACCCGGTTATTGAAAAATTACTGTACATGTCTTAGTTTTCCCGCCCTGTGATTATTGATGGGCTTTCACCTAATATACATGTATGTGTGTATGTGTGTGTGTGTGTCAGAGCTAAGTCCGGGCTCAATTTTCGGAGCCCGAGCCCATCCGAGCCCGTAGTATATCAGCCCGAGCCCACCCGAGCCCGAATTTTATATTGCAAGATAGAGTCCGAGCCCAAACGAGCCGAAAACTGGCTAACATGTTCAACCATTAATAAAAAAACATCTCCTTTTCCAGGCTTCCACTCTCTCCTCCTCCTGCAATTAACCAACGTGTTTCTCAAATGGGGAGTGGGAAAGGGACCTTTATCTATATTTACAGTGTAACTGTACGATTTTCTTTGACCGTTCGTTTCACCTGAAGTGCTTCGGGCCGCCGGGCATCCAAAATGATCGGGCGGTGCTGCAGTTGTATATTGCTCAAATAATGCTAATACTATCGCGCCATAATGCGCTGCAATATGTACGCTGCTAAATAGAATTTAAAGGGAGCTACTGCGTGGAGATAGAGGGTAAATTACCGTCGGCGTGTTATCAACTATCCAATATCTATAGTTCTTGAAAAAGCTTTTTCTTCTCTGCAGAAACACTAATGCGTCATTTTCTAACAAAGCCCGGAATAGATAACCATCTCGAATGCCCGCTCCGCAACCAGAACCAGTTGCCGAAGAATTCCCTTTACCAACTATAAAGTGTCTCATTTGCTAAATCATATAAAATCACATTCATGAATAAAAAACTTCTCTCGCTCCCCCTTTCTCTAAAAGCCCGAGCCCGCCCGAGTCTGAACCCCAGTACATATTCTACAGCCAGAGCCGGATTCGAGACCGGGCTCTGCTTCAGGGCTTTCGGGCTCGGGCTCAGCCCATCTCAGCTGTGTGAGTGGGTTAGAGAGAGAGAGAGAGGAAAAATTCACGAATGCCATAAAAAAAAGCCACGATAGAAAAAGCAAACAGTGAGACGAAAAACTTTTTGATAAAGTGACAAAAGAAACCAGGCATAAAAAAAAATATATATACCAAGAAACAATTGGTACACATTTTGATGTCTGGCTTCTTTGTTTTGTTCCTGTGTAGTTTTTTCTCGCGTTCTTGGATTTTTGCTGTTTTCTTGAAAATTCTTCTTTGCATCAGTGCGCAATTATATCTTCCATGCACCCTCCCCCCGCTCCCCCTTTTTTTGGTTTTTGGGATTTATTAATACCAGTCACACACACACACACGTGACTGCGTGTATACGCGCGCTTGTGTGTGTGACTAATATTAATGAATCCCAAAAACCAACACACACACGTGCGTTAGTTTTTGGGATTTATTGTGTGGGAATGAACTCGCTCAATGCCCCTAGAACATTTCAACTGTTTCCTATATATTTTCTGTTTAAAAAACAAAACTAGCTAGTTTCGAAAGCTCTTGATCCATGATGAGTTTGTTATTTTAGGAAAACTAGGATCTCTTAAACATACTTCCGGTTCATCAAATACTTAAGTGTCCCTTACAGTGCAAGAACCGAGTAGTACGTTACGGGCTATTTACATACTTCCGCTTTGTTTTCACACTGTCGCATCTTTACAGCAACTTAGAAGTGCATTTGAACTACTCATGGAACACTTCCAAAAGCTTTGAAGACAAAAGGATGCATTCAGCGTTAATTAAGACAGTTTTTTACTGAAATATGTGCAACAAAGCTCTTGAAACTTG
Source organism: Macrothele yani (assembly GCA_039090855.1). Lineage (NCBI taxonomy): Eukaryota > Metazoa > Arthropoda > Arachnida > Araneae > Macrothelidae > Macrothele > Macrothele yani. The sequence goes on along the minus strand of CM076997.1, from coordinate 112,640,488 downwards.
AGCACTGCGCAAGTGTTACATTCATTCCTTTGTGACAGCTACTGACGGCGGAAGGTAAAAAACAAAAGAGCTTTGCAAGAACCATTAACTCGAAGAGTTGGTAATGACTATAATTAAGCTAATAAATATAAGAAATTGTTGCTCAATATCAGGAGAAGTCATTCAACTAATAGCTCTGGAAAGGAAGAAATACAATTTACGAGTTTGATCTACAGATGAATTTTCGTGAAGATTCATTCCATAACTGGAGTTCTGTGGTCATGATCTTTATATCAACACGATGTTTTTTTCGTATTATTGACTCCCACAACTTTAAAAAAAGAGTTTATGCAGGTTTGGAACATACTTTTTTCATCTCTTGATTCATTTTGCAAGATTCTATTTCGTTTCAATAGCGTGCTGCAGTTTAAGAATCATGACTAATGAATTTGTATTAGAAACGAGATTCTCATATTTGAACGCTCGTTAATTATAGCGAGCTCTTATAATATCTTCACGCACGATACACGCATATGTTCAAGATGTTACCACAAAGGAGAAGATAGAAAGGTTCAACTCTCACTTTTTGAACAGCGCACCAGCGTTGGACACGAAACTACGCTAGCGTCTGTCACGTGATACAGTACCAGTGGCAATATAAGTAGCACCGCGCAACGAGTTGTAACTTAGGTCCGCGGGTGGCCTAGCATGGAGATGCCATGGAGATAACCTCAGGTTCGATCCTGGGCAGGTACGAACGTTCGAACCAATAAATACCCGCCGTGTGTCGGATGGGCACATTAAGCCGTCGGACCCCGGGTACTGGCCCCCGGTAATAAATAAGGGCGTCTTCCTCCCCTTTTTACCTCGCTTCCATGTCACTTTCCTATCGGGCACTCTAGCCCAAATCTCCTAGCTTCCTATTTCTAAGGGTTGTTTAAGACCTGGCGTCAGACATTCCCTTCCTAAAATCTTCTACATCTGATCTGATCTGATCTGAGTTGTAAACTTGGGCCGCGGATGGCCTAGTAGTCAACGTTCGTAACTGCCAAGGAGAACAATCAGGTTCGATCCCAGCAGGTACAAACGCTCGAACCACTAAATATCCGCCGTGCTCCAGATGGGCACGTTAAGACGTCGGATTCCGCGGGTACTGCACCCCCGGTAATAAATAAAGACGTCTTCCTCCTCCTTTCTACGTCGTTTCCGTGTGACTTTCCTGTCGGGCACTCTAGCCCAAATCTCCTAGCTTCTTATTTCCAAGGGTTGTTTAAGACCTGGGGTCAGACACTCCCTTCCTAAAATCATCTACATATGATCTAAGTTGTAAACTCAGGGCCGCGGATGGCCTAGTGGTCAACGTTCGTAACTACGGAGGAACCTCAGGTTCGATACTAGGCAGGTACGAACGCTCGAACCACTAAATATCCGCCTCGCGTCGGATGGGCATGTTAAGCCGCCGGACCTCGGGTACTGGCACCCCCGGTTATAAATAAGAGCTTCTTCCTCCTCCTTTCTACGTCGTTTCCGTGTGACTTTCCTGTCGGGCACTCTAGCCCAAATCTCCTGCTTCCTACTTCTAAGTGTTGTTTAAGACCTGGGGTCAGACACCCCCTTCCTTAAATCTTCTACATACGATCTGATCTGAGTCATAAACTCTTAAAGAAAAAAAGGTCGACGGTTACGGTTTCAATGCTTTAGTTCCATATCCGTCCATTGGTGCGCTGTTCTATTGAGATCTTCGTGGCTAAATTCTTGCCACGAGCCTCTATGGAAGATTTAACTCTGAGTCTCCATCTACATTCTGAATGTAGTTGGTTACATTCTGAATTGTATATTTTACTTCTTTAGTTAGAGTTCTGCTATTCCTTTCGTTATGGTGAGATGTCATTTTGCTAGTTGTAAATACATTATCCTTATCAAATGCTCGTCTAGCTAAACTGTTGTAAGTTATTAGTAATACGTCACAGAACACCTCTAATAGCGGTGCCTACCCACAATTGAAGCACTCCCGACCTCAGTGAGGCGAAACCCGAACACCAGCGCTCTCCTCCCATACTTAATGAAGCTTAAGACTCGCTAATCATCATCGTCATATTGTTCTCTCCATCACTAGTACTTGATTTTAAATCTTCTACACATCTCGTCCTGCATCTTGACCTGCAGCCTGATATCACAGAATGTAACATTTGTCTGAGAAGTAATTTGTCATCTCCCATGCAACTGTTGTAACGTACTACGTAATAATGCGTAGATGACGTTCTACTGAGGCGAATCGAAAATGATGCTGCGATAAGCTTGACGGCGTAGTTCAACTGAGAGAACAGCCGCTAAAAAGTAAGAAGATGTGAGTTCGAATCTCACCACCAGTAAAAAGTTATAATATGCTATACTGTCGAAACCACTTCATCGTGTTCTCATTTACTTCTACTGACAAGCACCTGGCCTGGTTCTAATATCTAATTAGTAATTACTTCTCTTCTGCCACTGAATCTACATATTTTACCCAGATGTTTCGCTTACCACCCTCACGTCTGTAGCTTCTAACTTCCTAAAGTTTTCACTTCACAACCAGTTCCCACTTTCAAATCAGTTTTTTTCTTTACATCAACTGAGATACTTTTTGTACTTTCTTGATTTTGTTGTTAAATTCCTCGTCAAGAGTTTCTCTCTCTCATCGATGTTCACATCCACATAATCAAAATATATTACCTTAGGAAGAAATATATTACCTTTGGGAAATGTTGAAAAAAAAAATATGTTTCAGGGGAAAATTTCGTAAATTTTAAAGGAAAGGTATGTACATCTCAAACCGAACTATCTGCTAACCTTACTGGGAATTTTATTTTAGGTGGAAATTTTATGCGGCATCAAACTCTGGAACTGTCTGACCCTGAGGAGAAGGGCTGATGAGTCAGTTTAGGAAAACCTTTCTTTTTTATAGTTGAGGGTATCGCGTGAACATTGATTTACAGAAAGAGACCTCCATCTGTAGGTCAGTTTAATCACTGTGTTATATAAGAGAGAGAAAGAGAGAGAGAGAGAGAGGAAACCAGAATCGGAAATCAATAAAGTGTCTCACTCTTGGCTAGCTGGCCAACCTGAGTGTACAAAAGTTAATATATGAAACAGTGATGCTCTCTTTTTGCTTTTTTATTAAAAATTCGTAGACTATGCATAAGGACAGTTTTAATGTTAGGGATATTGCATTTTAACAGAGTGGTATTTTGAGATCAAGGGCGAGGAGTATATATTGCATGCCACAGTGCTGCTTTATTTCTTGAGCCATTATTTAAATCAAAATATTGCAGGGTTCGAAGAGCATCGCAGAAATCATTAAGATGTGTTAATTTAATAAAAGCGATTTTGTGGCTGATATGAAATTCTTTATTCGGGCAATCTATTTAAAGTGATCGCTAGTCACCGGCGATTATCGAAGTGAACTCTCGGCTGGCCTTAAGCCCATGGGCATCCATAGCTTAGTTTTTAGGAGAGGGCAAACAGAAATTATAACCATGAATAACATACACAAGACATACACAAGACATATAACATACACAAGCACCATATGCAAATTTCCCTGTGCCTTCATGTTATCTTAACAGTTTTTACCACACTCTCAACACATTAATTTAATTGGAAACCAGAAGACCCAAAAACTACATAAAAAAGACGATAAATTGAAATGAGACAGATGTTAGGAAAAATACGATAATTTCTTTGTCGTTCTTTTGATCCTTTTGGCCACTCGTGTTAAAACCCCAGAGACAACTGAATTGGTTATTAAAAATGAAACAATACCTTCAAAACAAATTTCTGGGGGAAATATCGAGAGATCTTTGTCCACACTGAATACTGTAGTTGCGGCAGAGGATGATATATTTTCCATATCTTCGCCTTTCATACCTTGCCATATTGTACGTATGAAAGCTGTTCTCCAACATACTAGTACAATGGGAAATTTCATCGCTACTTTCTACTGTAAATTTCCAACGTTTTCCCTTTAAAAAAAAAAAAACTCAATACACACGCATTCAGAAGTGCTACAGAAAAAATAACAATCAGAAAAAGTTATCGTAAAAATCTCTGTAGTGCCTTCCACGAACAAAAAAGGACACAGTCCAATTTCCAGGGGAGGGCAGATTCCCTCTCTTGCCTCCTCTATGGGCGTCCATGCTCAAGCCCATGGCCCGTTAACTGCCTGCTTTCTCAAAGACTTTCCGTACGCGCTAAGACCATCGCCCCCTTCTGAAAACTCCTTCTTCAAATCTCATCAACCACTCTCGCGCTCTCTCAGGAGCAACTATAACTGCTAAAAAACTGGTCTTCCTCCTTCTTCAAACACCATCTCTCCTAGCCATTGTCTCCAACGACCAACTTCCAAATTCTCGTCTGCAGCTCTGATTTCACGCCCGAACCTCGACAAAAAGCTCTCTTTTTCATCCTCCAAAAATGTCCAAGGCCTAATAGCACTAGCCCGTAAGAACCACTTTCTAATGAATGACCCTAAAAAACAATCTTCTATTGTGGATTCAGGAACCCGGCATCCGATGTAATATCATTCTCAAGGAAGCAACCGACATACTAATTATTTTAGGATACTTGCTGGCTCCACAAATAGAATCAAAAATACATTCTTCGAAAGTTCCTCCCTATTCCAACATTCTTAAAATGTCAGGTTCGTAATTATTTACAAACAGAAGTTAAGCATTAACCACTACATATTCTAGTTTCATACAACATTAAAATTCATAAAATTACATTTCTCTCCTCTAGCCCGTTCCATTACTGTTATTATTAAAGGTTATTCACAATTACCACTATTACAGTATATTGTAAACTGCATTGTGTATTGTGAAAGTGGACACCAGGGTACTTTCAGATCACATCATATCTAAAGAGGATTTTAGGAAGGGAGTGTCGGATCCCAGGTCTCAAACAACCCTTAGAAACAGGAAGCTAGGAGATTTGGGCTAGAGTGCCAGATAGGTAAGTGACACGGAAGCGAAGTAGAAAGGGAGAGGAAGACGCCCTTATTTATTACCGGGGGGGGCAGCACCCGGGATCCGACGGCTTAACGTGCCCATCCGACGCACGGCGGGTATTTAGTGATTCGAGTGTTCGTACCTGCTGGGATCGAACCTGAGGTTTCTCCGTGGTAGTCACGAACGCTTACAACTAGGCCATCCGTGGCACCAGGGTACTTTCTTTGAGGTCACTGTGTGCCCTATGAAGCCCCATGCCCCCCCCCCCAACTGTGGCTTTACAGGACTCATAATGGCGATATGATCCCTCACAGGAGTGTTACATAAAATACTGTGTAAAAGATTACGATGCAGCTGAATCTCAGGAAAATGAGAGAAATTTTAATTCTGAATAATATGAAGGCTACTGCTAAGAAGTGAAATAAACAACAACAACAATGTTTTGGGAGAAGATCGCAAAGTACACCTGAAACAGAAGTAAAACCGGGTCGCAAACACTGCATAAAAATGCACTTTTGAAACTGATGAATAATTTTTGGTAGATTAATCTCTTCTAAAATTTGAAGGAAAGGAAGAAATTATTTCACTTGTTCGTATTTTTTTACCTTTGGGTTTACACCTCAGCATCAAAACGAATCTTGTAAACATGCACTGAAAACATAGGATAATAGGTTTTGCAATGAAATGAAAAAAAAAAAAAAAAAAAAAGAACCGATAAAGTAATCTGAAAAAGAGTAAGAAATAAACGCTGCTTACTAAGCCCACTAGCAAGACATGTTCTTCTTTTTTTATTTTCTTCCAAAAAAATACAACACTCGCTGATTTAGAATCATGAAAACAGAACGTCAAGATAAAAACCAATAATGAAATGAGATTATACTCGGAAGTAAATGATCAGGCAGAAAAACATGAAGTTCTGAAAGAAGTGTTGTTATCTGAAGGTGAGTCTGAAATGTAGTAGCCAGTTAAAATGGGGATTTATGATGAAAACCATTAAAAAGCAGTTGAAAAAGCTTGATTTTACAATTTTTATATACATTTGAGTCTTTTCTTTTGAGTGAATTTACTAAATTTTGTAGTAACTGAAAAAAGAAAAAGTCATTAGCTGACATCCAGTAAATTTGGTTTGCATCAGTTCTATGTTCCTTCTTCTATACACTCAGTGTAGCTTATTTCATTTACTTATTGTTCATGGAAACAATCCATTTAGCTCTGCAAACGAAGCGTGAAATGTAAAAGTAAAATCATTTTCTAACGGAATTCCCGTAACCATCATCAGAATAGGTACGCTTTTGTATTGCGTCTGCCACACACAGCTTTTCTGGCTATTTCTCTCTGCCAGGAAGTCGTTAATAATGTATAAGGGCAGGAGCAAGCTTTTCTAATCTGGGGAGGGGGACGAACCTTGAACTTACGCCACTTTGAGTTCGGAAATTCCTCGCTTCCACTCAAGTAGTGCGCAATTTTTTACTTTCACATACCTCCGTTACAGGAACGTGCATATTATGATGTTCAAAAATCGCACTTCCGGGTTTTGACATAATTTTACTAAAAATGTGAAAATCAGGTAAATGCATAAGAGCCAACGGTTGTATTAAGATCAAGTGAAATGTAGAAGTTATGTGAAGGCCGACAACACAACACTCGGCAGAAATGAAAAATGAAAAAGGCGCCAGCACAGAACGAATGAGTATCGGATAGTGAGCGTAACAATATAGGAAGAAGCTTTCGGAATAGGGCTTGGAAAAATTCCGTTCGTGGTCACTCAGTGGAATTTTCTGCGACAGAGCACAGACCACTAATCAGCTCTTCATCTCTATGGTGTCTTCGGAAAGGTCACGACGTATCCATCTCAGTATAGTGTTTCATATGCCTCTCTCTCTGTTTTGGAACATTTCTTTCGTGCATGTTAACGGTCAACACCTTACAGAGAATGTTACAGTGTATCAGCGTTTTCTGTGCTGAATGCTGTATGAGGCTAACTAAAGCCTTTAAAGAAGAAAGAACTAAGGTACGTAAGATTTGCAATTTTCAGTGAACTTATTCACACGTTGTGCGGTTCTACGTATATTTTACGTCCCTCAAAAGTATGAATTTACGCTTTTGGTATGACCATTCTGGGAGGACATGTGTCCCCACCCTCTTTGCCTCCCTGGTAGCTATGCCCTGTTTCTATATGATATAAATCTTCTAGATAAAACAAATAGCTGAAATATGTACACCATTTAAGTGACTATGTAGGCTTATAACAGTCCTATTTCTTAATTTCATTCCGAAGCAATCATTGTGAAGATGGTTATCACCAAACTGTTTCATTTAGATTTGTGACTTTAAAATAAAGAACATACATAATCGTGTACCACTAAATTTTGGATAAGCACAGAGCCAAAAATATATCCATAATACATTAGCTGAGAGATTGGAAAGAACTGATATTTATCCTGACAAGAAAAATGCAAAAATTTTGCAATTTTAACAGAGCGTGTACTAAACACAAGATTTTGGTGCTTCTCAGAACTACATCCAGAACTTGCGACTCCCTTCGTATATCAGTCATACTTATACCAGAGATTTCTCTGCGTAGATCAGTTCAACACACACACACACAAAAAATCTCTCATGAAAAAAAAAAGTGCATTTTATAGTCACTGTCTTTTTCTCTTTTCCTTCATCAGTCACCCAGTTGCTGGTATAATTCAGTACATCTAACATATTTTTTAAAACAGCACAACATTGTTCTCCCCCCCTTTTTTTTATTTCCAAAAATTTGCTGTTCGAGAAATCAGAACGCACTGTTCTGACGACAGTTAATTTTAAATATAGAAAACTAATTTTTAAATATAGATAAAAATAGATTTTAAATATAGATTGCTTAACCCGCTTCCATACAACACGTGTTTGACAGCCTGTGGCAATTTAATTTCGAAGCTATATGGGCACGCAGACAAACTTACACATTATGTAGGCAAACATATTCGGACATTTCCACAAATGCAAATAAACGTGCATTTGCAGAACCAGATCCTCACTCGCAGGGTATATCGGGATGCTTTCTGTAAAGGGTAGCGTTGAGACTCTTGTCAGATCGCATTGGAAGCGACATGGAGCTGAAATGACGAGATTTGAGAGTCATACTAGTTGGATGCCACCTGAATAAGCAATCGGTTCGTAGCATTGCCGCTCTTCTGGGATTCCCAAAATCCACCGTCGCTGATGTTCTTCATCACTGGAAAGCAGATGGTGCCACTGCGGCTAAGCCGTGCTCTGGGAGGCCGAACATACTAAGTGATCTTGCGATGCTGTGGAATGTGAAGGCACGCACGTCCTCTGCCACAGACCTGGCTCGCGACAGCGCAGAAGCCAATGGAACAGCTATTTGCACCAGAACTGCCCATCCTGAACTAGATGCCTACTGTTGGTTATCATGCAATGTCAGCTACGCACAAGCCCCACATTGCTCCAAGCAATGCCAGACAACGAATGCAACGGCTCATTCTATCTTTAGCGACACCATGATAAGCATAAAAGAGCACACTATATTGCCTAACTGTAAAAAAAAAATGAAAATCTTGGTCAGGCTCATGTATATCCTGCTTAACAGGAATTTTTCTTATCCAACGTTGAGAAGTAGATACATCTGTGTAGCGGGCTGAGCGATAACATAAATGCATTTCTATTTTTGACAAAGAGGTTCATGTATGCATATACACTGAAGAGCAATTGAATTAGAGATACCTGTCAAGTAACGTGTAGCACCACCTTTCACCCTGATGACGGTGGCGATTCGTCTCGGCATTGATTCGACAAAACACCGAAAGCGTTGGGAAGCCATACGGATCCACGACCCCTGAACAAGCTCCCATAGTTCCCGAAGATTTGATGGAGGGGGTCAGAGCCTCGAATATCTCTCTCGATTACATCCCAGATGTGATCGATGGGATTGAGGTCAGGTGACCTAGCTGGCCAAGGAAGCGAGGTCACGTCTGTGGAGTGTTCATCCAACCATTCGGATACAATTCGGGAGCGATGGCACGGTGCATTGTCTTGTTGCAGGATGAGGTCCCCAGTGGGATGTTGAAGACGCACAAACGGGAGCAAATGGTCGTCGAGGATATCTCGGTAACGTTGACCTGTGAGGAACGATGTCACACGTACCAGGGGTTCCCATTTCAGTCCAAGTAAACAGTCCCCAGACGAGAATGCAGCCCCCACCAGCTTGAAGAGTACCCTGCTGGCAAGAAGGATCAATCGCTTCATGTGGTTTGCGCCGAACTCGTATCCTGCCATCCGCATGTACCAACGTGAATCTCGACTCATCAGTACAGGCAACATTTTCCCACATGTCTAGGATCCAGTGGCGATGTTCCCGCGCCCATGATAATCTTTGCACCCTGTGATGTGCGGTCAACAGCGGTACCCTCGTGGGATGATGGCTTCTGTACCCCATAGCGAGGAGATGGTTCTGGATGAAGAGGCTGCTTACACGTTTTTATGCACCAGCGTTAAATTGCCGAGTGATTTCTTGCACTGTGGCCCGTCTACCCGCCTTTACAATGCGAGCTAGCCGACGATGACCCCGCTCATCCACACGCTGTTGTCCACGGCAGTTGGCCCTTACAGGGATGGTTTTACCGGATTCGATGTACTCACGGTGCACCCGTGACAGAGTGGCTTGTGAAAATCCCAGTGGCTGCACGACTTCCGAGATGGAGTGACCCATTCGTCTGGCCCCGACAATTTGCTCACGATCAAATGCGCTTAGATCCTTCGTCTTACCTATACTGCGTCCGACTCTTACTGATTCCCGTCGCATCACTCCTTATACTGTCGGATCGCTGCATACGTCCTGTCGTTTCCGTTTACAGGGCTGCCCACAGCGCCGCATTTGCATAACGCCAGCTGTCTCTAATTCAATTGCTCTTCAGTATATGCCAAAACTAAATATGTAGATAGAGTTGTTAACTTTTATATTGTAAAATGATTCACCAGAAAGAAAATGAGGAGGTGTTATTGGTTGCAATGGTGACTGCTGGGTTTTAAAAAATAAGTTCATGGTAGACTACTTCGAGATATCCGTGATTTCTGCCCTTGAGTGCGCTTTTTCTTTCGGGATATAACGACCATATTGAGCGACTCTAAGGAGTTTAAACAGTTGCTTGTTCCTAGTTTGGGGCTACTGGTTCCAGGGAAGGGGTAGAGGTATCTACATCCAACAGTCACACAACTCATGCCTTATCCGTGGATCGGACTTGGGCCCATCTAGGACAACTGAACTGAAGCCAGCGTTTCAGACCACTCGATCACCGAGACGGCTCTTCTTTTTCGGTGTTTGACTATTCCTGTGTGCGTCTAAGGCTATCACCCGTCCGTACTTCAGGACCATTGGTTCCAGGAAAGTAACTGAGCCGGCTGCGTAGGGCAAACCCACCAGTTATGCCTCATCTGTCACTCAAACTTGGGCCCATCTCGGGATTTCAGCCAAATATACCCGCGTCCGGAACTGAGTGGAATTTTCGTTCGATTTCGATCGAAACTGATTTAATGAAAGATTCGCATAACTTTAAATCATTTTAAAACCATTTATACTTCTGATAAAGGTTCAACAGGAGCATAGCTGCGTTTACTATGTTCCATAACCGGAAATATTTTCCCTTTCTTAAGTTTCGGAAGATATATTTGAACTCCGAAAAGGACGGTAGTCATATTACGGTGGAACACTGCGCTTTACATTCTGGTTAAGGTGACCAGATATTGGAACACTGATTTGAGGACAAAATGGCGTGGTGTCTCCAAAAGAGCAGATCATTTGGGGACACATACATACTGTAAATATGTAAATCTTTTTGTCACAAAACTGTATTGCTTCTATAAGTGTGATATTACATATGAACATTTGTGTCTTAAAATTATATACTTTATAGAATGGTGGTAATTTGTACTGATAAAGCAGAGCTATGATGGCGAGAACATATTAGTAAAAGTGAAATGCCTTACTTTACGTATATGTGCTGAATAAAAATCAAGCTGTACATTAATGAATGAATTTCATGGCGAATCTTTCATTTTGCCTAAGTTTTTGGAAGAACTCAAAACAAGTACTGTCGAAATTTGGCCGACCCAATAGTGCAGTGCTCTTAGTTCTGGCCACTGACCATTCGTACAAGTTGGTCCGGGTTCGAGTTTCGAATGAGACATGTGTTGTGTGTTTGTCTTAAAGCACTTGTTTTCTCTCTTCGCTAGAACGAATGTCTCCGAATTATGGACAGGTGACTGCTTATGGCCTTTATAGTTGTTCACGGTGGTCGTTAAACTCGGGAAAAAGGAAAGAAGAAAAAAAGAGTCAAAATTTGTTTTCACAAGAAGCATGTTGGAAAATTAGTGCAACACACATTATTTTTAGGAACATTTTTCATTAGAAATCCAATGAGCTAAAGAGAAAGCATAAATTAGAGGACACTTAAGGCCAAACATCAAAATTTGAGGACAATTTGCGTTTCCTAAGACATCAGACGTTTTTGGGGACAATAAACTAAATTCGAGGATTGTTCTCAAGAAATCGGGACTTCTGGTCAGCTTAATTCTGGTTAAAATGTATAGCTCTATTTGTAAAAAAGGATAGGAAGCTAAGTGAATGCGAAATGTCATTATTGTCTTTAAGGGTTCATTGCTTCAATCTCATAATTTGAACGAAGTATGAAATTTGCTTTTTTATTACAGTTTCAAAAGTTGGGGCAAGAATAAAGCAAACTATATTCAATAATATATTGCAAGGAATTTAAAGAACGGCAAAGTAGGGAGATCACGACTTCGTAGGGAATGAGCTAAGAGAAAGAACAGAAGTCTTTAAGGAATTCTTTATAATTATGCTATGGAAGAATGAAATAATACAATAAAGCTGATGGTGAATGAACTCCCTTGGAACATTGACCAGTAAAATATCTCATGAAAATTGGGAGGGACATTGACCACGCTTCGTAGTTACTCAAGTCTCCTCATTTGAACTTCCCCGCTGTTCAAGAGAGAAGGCTTTGTCAAACCTGAATTTTGCCATTAGCCTCTTTCTGTCTCTCCTATTATCTTTTGCTTCTCCTTCCTTTGCTAAGTTAATAGCCAAGGGAGAATCATAAGCAGTAAAGTATTTGCATAGAATCAAAAGAAAGTACATACTTAAGTAGCAACTCTGGGCGAAGCATTCCGAAGTTATTATACATGTGAAGTACTCAAGGAAGTCTTCCTCTAAGAAATTTTTTTGTATAACATTCTTTACCAAAATGAACTGATAAATGTACTTTGAAATGTAAGCGTTTGGAAACTAATGCGCAATAATTTGTTCCATTCCCAAACCACTCATTAGTTTGTCAGCTTCCTAGGTATACTGGTAGGTAAGCAGTTGCAGAGGGAAAGGATATTAGCGCGAGGCTGTGAAACCAGCTTAGATTCTGTTAGAGATGCTCATCAGGACCCTTCTCGCTTTGACGAAGGCAATTCTTTTGCAGTGATCTATTCAGAACATTTGCTGGAATGAATATCCCTCCACATGATTTTTATAAGCTTTACAAGTGTTTGATACTTAAAGCCTGTTTTGATCTCTTATAAGAGCAATGCTGCTGTATTAAGATCACTAAAAAAATAAGTGAGATTTTGTTATGCTTTCCAACCGTAGGTTGAAGAAGCGTATATGCTCCAGCTTTGTCCGTCTGTCTGTCTGTCCATCCGTCCGCACGATAACTCACGTAAAAATGGTTCGATTTCGATGAAATTTTAGTATGTGGTAGGGGACTACCTGAGGACGAACCCTATTGAAAATGTGCTAAATGGGGTCAAAGGTCAGGACATAGGAGCGGGATCCATTCCATTGCCCTTATGCGTCATAACTTACGTAAAAATGCTTCGATTGCGACGAAACTTTATCATATTGTTCCGGAGGTATACTGAACCGGTTCTGTTGAATATAATCGAAATGGGGTCAAAGGTCAGGACACAGGAGCGAGATTTATTCCACAGCCATTATCCTCATAACTTGACTAAAAATGTTTCTATTGCGACAAAACTTTAGTATGTTGTTCCGGAGGTATACTGAACCAATTCTGTTTAATATCATCGAAATGGGGCCAAAGGTCATGGACATAGGAGCAAGATTTATTCCACAGCCATTATCCTCATAACTTGAGTAATGATTTCTGGTATGTCGTCAAGCTTATCATAATCAATGAATTGCATGATTTTACTAACTTGTTTTATCATAGTCGAAATGTCCAAGGAGGATCAAGTTCATTTGCTAGATGATTATTTCACCGAATGGTGACTTACCCGAAAATCACTTCATCGAAAATATCGTTTCGCCGAAGGATGACTTGATTGAAAGATTCATTTCACTGAAGTGTTGATTAAACTAAAAGTTCATTTTACTGAAAGGCCAATTTATCGGAAACTTTGCATTTCGTTATATGATCTACTGAAGCATAGTGCTGGTGCGGAAAACTGGCCATACGGAACATATGCTATTTGAGAAATATAACGTTGCTCGGCATAAATAAATATAGCGTTGGTGTATTCCCCTATACTTAGGTAATTGTTGTACTCAAAAATATTCTTTATATCTGATTATCATGAAGAAATTAAGACACTTTTATGATTTTTTAGTCAAAAGACAAGGTGGACAAATCGAAACAGAAAACATGTCTACAGAAAAAGCTGTCGCAGCAAATTTGGATACGAGGAAAACCGACCATCAAAATCTACGGGGTCGTATAAAAATTGCACTTTAAATTTCTCCAAGTACCCCTTCCCTGAATGTTGGTGTTCTGATCTTTAATATCAATTATAAAGCGCCAGGCCTGAGGTTTTTTAACAATGTGCGAACTGCCGTGTTCATATTCATAAGGTTTACATAATAAGACAAGATAATAATGTGCCATTTCAACTCAGACCCCAAAAGGACCCAAAACATTAATCATAAGGCCCTTGATCTAGGGATTGCTTGTATTTAATTAACGTTACAAACTTTGTTTGTTCTGCAAACCTAACAAACAAAGTTTGTAACGTTAATTAAATACAAGCAAGTCCCAGACCGAGGGCCTGATGATAAAAATAGAATAAAAATTTGCTAAAAAGACCCAGACCTAGGCATAGAGCCTTACAATTACTGCTTTGAACTTGAGTAAAAATGGATCATTATTACCTTGACTTGTTACGTGAACCTTATGAATATGAGAACAGCGGATTAAAATATGTTAAAAAGGACCAGGCCCTTATAATTAATGTTTTGTGCCTGAGGGAAAGTGCTACACTATTTCTTCTTTTGGTTTAACGACCACCGTTAACAACTCTAAAGGATACAAACAGCCGACTGTTTCTAATTTAGGGTCACTGATTTCAGGGAAAGGAGAAAGTCATTGCCGTAAGACAAACATACTACCCATTCCACGTCCAAGGACTCGAACCAGGGCCCTCTCAGACGAACGGTCAGAAGCCAGTTACTCCACCAGCGTTATTTGCTTGGCTTGTTACGTAAACCTTATGGATAAAAGTACGGAGGATTACAAATTACTAAAAAGGCCCAAGCCTAGGGCTTTATGATTAATGGTAGAGGTCAGTAGACCGATCTATGTGGAAGTGAACACTGCGAAATCAAAAGTAAAATTTTTATACGATCCTCTAAAGTTTCGGTGGTCAGTTTCCTGAACTCCCACTACATTTTATTAGATCCTATAAAAAATCCAATGTTTTCTATAACCTGACTCTTCGGGGAAATTATTGTTTCTATGGAATGATCTTTTAGATGAAGAGACTTCCTCGGTGAAATGTACCTTTCTGTTTAGGGATTTTCGGTCAACTGATTTTCTGTGAAGTGTACTTTCAGTCAAGTGAACGATACCCGTCCAAGTATTCTTAACGTTGAGCAGGTGCTTTTTTGGAGAAAGGTCGAAGAACACTGCAGTGTGCTCATTCATGTGGGCATACCTCAGAAAACATGAAAATCACGTCGTCTTGGAACGGGAATCGAACCCGCATCTTCCGATTTAAGTTAAAGTATGTTACTGTTACATATGGGCGTCCTCTGGGGGGTTAACGGGTAACATGACGCCCCCCCCCCCGATCAGGCCAATATAACAGGGTGAAAGTCCCAAAATCAGAAAACGGTCACGAAAGTAACGAAAAAGTAACGAATTTCGTTCAAAGGTCAAGATGTGTGTGTGTCAGTTTTAGTGGAAAATTCTTTAGAGCTGATTTGGCAGGCAAGCACTGGGACAAATTTTCCCAGAGTTGATTTGGAAGCTCTGGAGAATTTAAGTTTTTTCGTGAGAGTCCAAAGACAACACGTCGTATTCCGAGTGTGCTATTGCTATGTGAAACACGCTGGACTGCAAAATATAAAAGTATTAGAGTTTTTTTCTCTATAACTTTGAAAATATTTTTGATCAGTTATGTATACTGGCCACTACAGCTTTAGGTAAAACACGCCAAGAAGCTCATCAGTTGGAATCTGTTTCAAGTACAGCAACATTTCTCGTCTGTTTGATTATTATTTCAACCTATTCCGCACGACTGGAAACTGTAATACAAGCTCTCCAGGCTGTTCAGCTTGATGTAATGAAAGTGTATAATCATGTCCAGGAACTTTTAAGTGTGTTCCATGGCCACAGACAAAACACAGAACATCAATTGAAGGAAATTTTTTGAAAGTCGAACAACAGGCAGAAACATCGGACATTCAGCTAACCCTTCCCAGACAGTGTGGCCGACAAAAATTCCGTTCCAATGCTCGTGTCTCAACAATAGAAGAATATTTTCGTAGATGAGTCTATGTGTCATATTTAGACCCCATCACATTATCATTGAAAGCCGATTTACTGCGGAAAACTTGCGAACTTTTAGACTCTTTTCACTTCATCCACTACAAATGGTGAAACTTACAAAGGAAGAATTCATAAGCATCTTGTAAAGATCATTAAGCTATATGAAATTGAGAACATAGAAGCTGAAGCAGTCACTTGGTTTGAAATGTGGTTAATAAGGAAGAAACAAGATGATGAATGTGAAGACGGACTTCAAGGCTTGCTCAAACACACTGATCTATTTCCTTCTGTTCGACAGGCTATTCTTATTGCTCTAACATTACCAGTAATAACCTGCACAATGGAGAGGTCCTTCAGCACTATGAGAAGGGTAATAACCTGGTTAAGGTCAACAATGGAAGATGAACGTTTATCAGGACTGTGCATGATGAGTGTTGGACTCATTCAAAATGTGATTGATAGATTTGGACAAAACCGAAGACGTTTGCAGTTTTTATTCCATAGTAGCTCTTCTAAAGTGCAAGAAACAGAAAATTGAAGAGGGTATAAAAAGGTCAATGTCTACCAAAACAAAAAAGGTGGGGGGGGGGGGGGGGTATACTTATACTCAATAAAGGGCAATGGAGTAGTACAATTGTTTTATGTAACCCCAAGTTAATGTTTTCATACAAAAATACTGTATTAAGTTGATTATTAAATTTAGCAAGAAGCCTGCAGTAAGGTTAAACTTTTGGCTCAGATATGAATAATTAGTGTCCAGTAATTGGCAAAAGACATATTTATTATTATTGTCCGTTACTTCAATACTAAATATTGACTATGGAAAGAAAAATGTGTCCAAGTTCCCATTTCATGATATCGCCTCAAAATTTCTTTTGAAATTGGTGTAATTTCCAAAAAAGCGGGGGGGGGGGGTTCTAACAGTGCTCTGAACCCGCCAACTAGCTGCAGGGGCTCGCTGCACTCGCCTGACCCAACACCCACAATGTCATTTAAGGGCACAGGGGTACTACAAATTTAAGCAATAATTATGATAGTGGGAGTATACCCGTTTGCCCCCCTTCCTGGAAAAGTATCGGTGAACGCCCATGCCGTTACACCACCCAGACCGACAAGGCTCAGATGCAACGCTCCTAGCGCGCGCAAATCGAAGCATAACATGATCCTTCATCTTAGCGGCACGTGAGCAGAAAGCGAATCCCCTGAAGAAACAAAACTTCAGAAATAAATATTGCTCAAATACATGTTACTGGCAGATGGATGCTGTATTAATCATACATGTGGATAATTTTCTAAGGTAAGTTCACATGTATGATTTAATATGTCATCCATCTGCCAGTAACATGCATTTCACTGCAGTATGCTGTAGTGTTTTAAATTAAGCAATAATAATTATTAAAATACTTAAAGCCGCTTCGGATGCGCAGTAATCTAAGCCGGCTTATGGCCATTCGTCCGAGATGGGTCCGGGTTGGAATCCAGATGAGGCGTTAATGTAGTGCTGACTTACGGTAATGGGCTGTGTACCTGCTCAGAAAGTAGTGTTACCAATCCAGAGAAGGGCCATAGTTGCCCATGGCGATCGTGTTTTTTTTAGGGAGTTTAATTCCCCAAAACTGTATCAGAGTTCAAGCACTAAAGCAATAAAAACTGACTTGCGACTTTATCGTTGAGAACCTTCGTTTACTTTTCCTTTATGACACAAGATGACAGGGGCTTTGAGTTGCCCTCATGATAATTAGCGAATTCAAGATGATGAGCATATTGACTATTAAGAGTGCATCTCAAGACTTTGAAAGCTTGTACACTATTAGTACAACAGTTAACACACAAAACTTAGTATCACGAAATTAGCACGTGATGTTTAACTTGAAGTATATCTCGTCGCCTCTCACCCTTCTCACACAGTCCTGCTTTGTTTTGTCTATCGTGTTACATTTGACTTACATTTGACTACCAGTGATGCCAAATAATTAGGAAACCCTTAAAAATGTAGATGAGAAATAAACCAAGTTTCAATAAAAAGTAGAAGCAAAAACAGAAAGTTAAAATAGATTATAAACGACACAGTCATAAAATACACCTTTAATGTATATAACGTACAAGTTTGTCCACGCCGGGCATCGAACCAGGGTCTCCTCACTGAGGAGTAAGTTGCTCTTCCAACTGAGCTACGCGGACATGTGCTGTCACTGTTATCTGCCTTTATCTCATGTGCGTCCTCCGGGGCAGTCACGTCCCGTGTGTTAATCTACAGCTTAGCTAGTTTTGCTCACGTTTCATCCCACAGTCCTGTGTCATTCTTCATTCAACTTCATAGAGAAGTTGCGCTTTAACTTTCTATTTTTTATTTTACTGAAGAACCATTAAAAGGTAAGTATAGGATGATCAGTTATACAGAATTAGCAATAACGAAATGAAGTGAAAAAGGAGAGCAAAAATTGCTGCCTAAAGTTTTTTCTCCCTCGAGGTTTTGAGGTTATTGATTCGACAAGAATCACGCACGGCTTATATAGTTTTTTTTAAATACGTCTTATTAAAATGTTGAAACGTCTGCAGCAATATTCTCATATGCATTATACTGAAGGTTCTTGAGATAATTTATATTTTGAAATGCATATTTCAGTGGATCCTTATGATAAAATCATTTTCAGAATTTCGCCGTACATGCAAAATTCTTATTAGAAATCTCATATTTTGCTGTGTTTCATTTAAAAGCTTCATGGAGATGCTTAAATATACTGTATCTGGTTTATGTTGTTGCAAAGAAAATAATTTTGTAGACATACAAAATGTGGTACTACACCAGGTGCACCATTTTTGGGGACAAAGTGTGCATATGTGTATATGGAATTATGCGCCATTTATGGTAACATACATACACAAAAAATATGGAATTATGCACCATTTTAGGGTACTCAAACTAACTGGTGAGATGTTGCATTCATTTCACAATGTTGCTTTGTGTTTTATTCACCACACAAGGGTATGCTTTAGTAAAAAATGGTAGTATAGCAACATTTTGTTTCGGTACGACCTACTACAAACTTTTAACAGTGTATTTTTCAGAAGACAGCAATTCTATTTCAGTTCCCAGCAATTTTGAAAAGATTGCGTCAATTTAATTGGATTGAAAACCCTTTTGCAGATGTCTTTTGAAACGATACGATAGTGGAAGAAATAGATAATTTATTATAGTGCGATTGAAAACTGACGTTTGAACTGTTTTTTGCAAAAAAAATTTTGAACCGAAAGACTTTAATATTATATGCTGAAAATTCAGGAAACCTATGTATAAAAATGGAAAAAGTCAAATTAGGGATTTCTGAATAATCAGACAACATCCGTATAAAAGTGAGAAAAGTTAAAATGAAAATTTCGGAAATTTCAGAAAACATCTGTATAAAAACGGGAAAAGACAAAATGGAAATTTCAAAAATTTCAGAAAACATCCGTATAAAAACGGAAAAAGTTAAAATGGAAATTTCTGAAATTTCAGAAAACATCTGTATAAAAACGGAAAAAGTTAAAATGGAAATTTCTAAAATTTTAGAAAACATCTACGTATAAAAACTAAAAAAGTTAAAATGGAAATTTCTGAAATTTCAAAAAAAAACATTTGTAAAAGAACGTAAAAACATGAAATGGACTTTTCTGGAAAAAACAAAACAAAACAGAAAACGTTAAAATGAAAATTTCTGAAACTTCAGAAAACATCTGCATAAAAACGGAAAAACATGAAATGAACTTTTCTGAAAAAAAAAAAAAAAAAAAAAACAGAATTAGTTGCAACGGAATATCCGTCAAATAGCTAAATGTTTCCGCTATTAGATACGGAAACTTTCCAAAACGGAAATTTCTGATAAAGACGGACACCTACCGGCAACTTTGCTGCACGTTATTTTCAAAAAATTTCCGTGAATCCACACCACTTATTTTTAACAGTGTAGTATTTAGTTCCCTCCATTTCTCTCTCTCTCTCTCTCTCTCTCTCTGTCTGTTTTTATATCGTAGTAGTAACGCTTACTTACTTTTCATGGATGCTGGCGATCTAAAGTAAGTGTTATCCTGTGCTGTCCTGTAAATGCACTTCAAAATTGAAGCTTACTCTCGATATTTGAAAAAACTGAACGTATTATTAAAATGATTTGCTCATAAATTCATATATTCACCATATTTAGAGAGAAAATCTTTTGTGGAATCTGTTTCAGAAACTTTCCTATCATAATTTTACTTACTGTAAATCTTCAGTACGTTTAAAATTAAGAAATTATTTTTTTCACGTTTTTTAGTGATTTTTAAATAAAGAATAAACTTTTAAAAATTCTTCAAAAGTAAAGTATTTTTTTCTTTTGCATGTACATATATATTCTTATGTAATTACTGAGAGCAATTACTCCTATTTTTGGTTTTTATCTTGTTCAACGTAAATTGCATTTACGATAAACAACTTTTGATTACTGGATTATAGTATGGAATATGCTATGTTGATCGAAATGTGGGAAATGGTACTTTGTTTCCGGCGTTGTACAAAACAGAAAAAAAAATAATAATGGGAACAGCTGTGATTGAAATCAATAAGGAAAACATAGATCAAGACTGAAAGCTACAAAATTGCGAATATGGATTAATTGGCAGTTCGTCCCCCTGGACAGGGGCGTGGTTTATCGCGGCCTGTATGCTAAACCATTAATTAGGCCCCCTCTCCACGACAATACATATCAGGAAATAATAGCGACGCATACATAAGAAAACAACAGATATAAAAAACACAAGTTTGTCCGCGACGGGCATCGAGCTAGTGTCCCCTCACTCCGGAATAAGTCGCTCTCCCAACTGAGCTACGCAGACAGAATGTTTCGCTGCAGATTTGTCGTCTTGTCACATGTTTTCTTATCTGTAGTACCTCGCACTGACACGTGCGTGAATTTACTGGTTATTGACAGCTCAAACGTTTCAGGACCAAACCTGTTATATAACTGAGCAAGTACTATACTTATAGAAGACCAGAATCCAAAAAGGCACTAAAACAAAGATATTCCCGTTAAGTATATAGGTACAAACTCACAAGAACTAAATTTTTACAGTTCTGGTTTAATAAAAATTTCTGCAACTCACAAGCCACTTTTCGTGATTCCTTCCTTTCGTGAATTAACGGAACATATTTCTGATACAACCTTTCCGGTGAAATGACGGAAACAAACCTGAATTTCACGGATTTTTCGTTTTCCTACGCCAGGGAAATTCTGAATTTTCAGAAACCTTTCCGCAATTCTTTTCTCATATTGACGGTAAATTGCCGTTTTTAAGATGTGTTAACGGAAAAATTCTGAATTTTCAAAAATCTTTCCGCAATTCTTTTCTCATATCGACGGTAAATTGCCGTTTTTATGATGTGTTAACGGAAAAATTCTGAATTTTCAGAAACCTTTCCGCAATTCTTTTCTCGTATTGACGGTAAATTGCCGTTTTTATGATGTGTTAACAGAAAAATTTCGAATTTTCAGAAATCTTTCGGCAATTCTTTTCTGATATCGACGGTAAATTGCCGTTTTTATGATGTGTTAACGGAAAAATTCTGAATTTTCAGAAACCTTTCCGCAATTCTTTTCTCATATCGACGGTAAATTGCCGTTTTTATGATGTGTTAACGGAAAAATTCTGAATATTATATTGACGGAAAACTCTGTTTTCACTTTTTCTGTATCTATATGTCGGAAAATTTCTGGTAATAGCAGCGATTCGCGGGAATACTTGAGGTTTGATTAACTGTTAAATTTCAGTCGTCTATTGAAGGATGAGATTTTAAAGTTCTGTGGCGTGATCGTATATTGTGAATAGTAAGCAGATCGCATGCAATTTTTGTTATTGTGACAACGGATAATTCTTGCTCTCTCTCCTGTTTTGTGCTCCAGCTGTTTATTGTATATTGTGTTACTCTAAGAAACCGGGTACTTAAATTATTGTAGAGTCTTAAATTATTATAGGATGTCTACGAATCAGTCAGCGGAGTCCTTAAGATAAAAGCTATTGTAGCTATCAAGAGTAAATTTTGTATTTAGGAGTTTTGTGAAATAATGCTATAAAACACTACAGTTTACCTTTTCTTAAAGATAATTGAAAGTCATTGTCAGTTTAAAAAGGTTTCAAGTTCCAATGCATTCTGTTGAGTCAAAAAAAAAATAAATAAAAAAAAATAA
This sequence comes from Macrothele yani, assembly GCA_039090855.1. Taxonomy (NCBI): domain Eukaryota; kingdom Metazoa; phylum Arthropoda; class Arachnida; order Araneae; family Macrothelidae; genus Macrothele; species Macrothele yani. The sequence goes on along the minus strand of CM076997.1, from coordinate 112,618,525 downwards.
TAACACGACGACGAAAACAAACTTAATTTGTGATAAATCCACCAACAGGAAAAATAAAGTTATTACAAACTTATTAAAAAAAATAATAAGTTCCAACAGAAAATAAAAAGGCTATTTCACTCGCATTAACGACAAGAAACATTTCATCAGCGCGCAGTCAGAATTTTAATTTGAACGTGACGGCGACTTTCTGGCTCAGTGGTTAAGACGCGCGGTTTCTGGTGAGCCAACCCAAAAGACCTCAGATCGAACCCCACCGGTACCAACGGATTCTCTGGTGTTAGGGCTGAAAATCTCAGAGTCCTGGATTTTGCGAAATTTCTGTATTAATACGGAAAACCCCGAAACGGACTTTTCTGAAATAAACGGAATTAGATACGGAAAATCTCTGAATATACGGAAGTTAAAAGCAACGGGAACATTTTTAAACAGAAATTTCGTTAAAAGACGGACACTTACCGGCAACTTTGCAGCACGTTATTTTCACGAATTTTTCGTGAATGAACACCACTTATTTTTTACAGCGTAAGATCCACGCGAGAGTCGCTAACACCCTTTCCCCTTTCCTCCTCTAAAAGAACATTTTTGAGGGGGGGGGCTACCTTTTTCGGTGGGCCTAAAAATGTTTTGGCACTGTTTATAGCTCCCCCTTCTTTTACACACACACATACACACCCTCACGCATATACCCACACACGTATACATATGTGTGAGTACTTTCACCATGCTTCGTCGATACAGCAGCTTCTAGCACTGTCATGGAAATGAAGTTCACGGACCTTTATTTAGCAAACGGCTGAAATCTTTGTAACAGCTCTTGTTTACAATAGAAGGAAATACTATACGGATGACGAAAGATCCACTCAGGCGTAATTACATTTTAAAATTGCAGGATGTGTGTGTGGGGGTGGGTAAAACTTGATGGTTTAAGAGCACGAAATACAAAATCACTAACAGACCCACAAAGTTAAATAAGAACCGCACGAGATGGGAAAGTCGTTGTTGAACCAACATTAACTTCCTTTTACTGCTGCGCGTAATATTTCTATTTATTTATGTATTTTCGACCATTTCGGCCTTTTTTTTCTTTCTTGAAATATCCTTATTTGTGCTATGCGGAGGACGGATTTACAGGGAAGCCAACGAAACCCAGGCGCGAGGCCCTGCGATGCTAGATGGCCTCAAAAATAATGATTTATAATTTCTTTTTTAATTTTTCATCTTAAAAGAGAGAAAAGTCCTAGAGTGAGGGATAGATTCGCTGTTCGGGGTTTGCGAAGATTTGGGAGCACGAACGAAATCGAAGTACGTCATCTACAAATATGAATTTACTAGCTAAAATGCAGCCTTACTAAATACCGTTTTGGGGATAATATAACTTAATATTACATTACGACTGAGCTTAGAAATTAGGATGTTATTTATGACCGATCTGTTTAGAATGTAATGAACATTTAGCTCTTTAGTTCGGTGTTTTACGGTACATGACTCCCCATTTCCCCCTTAAAATTCCTTTTCCATCCGTTAAGTTTAGTTTAAGAGGTAATCACAAGACTGTTATCGTACGAGTAAAATGGCATTGGAAAACGTGTTTTACGAGGAACAGGAATAAATTTCATCCATGCTCGGACTCTGACTGTCTGTAAGGGACTTAACTGGCAGTGGATCTGATCATGTTCGACAGCAGATTCCACGCGGTATGTAATATAAATGTCAATTAAAGCAGTAAACAACCTTCCGTAACATGTTAAAGTATTGTGGTTCAGCTGTCATTTTTATAAAAGTTCCGACTTTTCTTCCTTAACAAAAGGCTTTCCACTTTTAACTTCAGCCATTTCCTTCCCATCAGGGTGTCACAAAAGCCCACAGTACAAAATTTCGTCTTAATAGCTATAATAGTTTTTGAGAAATGGTGACAACGAGCCACACACACACGCCACCACCATGAAAATAGGCCAGTCATGTTCGGGGGAGGCCAAAATGGGTATTTCTGTTGAAATCCGGAAGTCAATTCGTTTTTGCGATTACAATACTTTTTTTTATACGTTAGTGGAAGAGAGTAAAAAAACACGGGTTATAATATTTTAAGGATGCCTGGAAGAGTGAGGGAGGCCCCACAACCGAAATTGTGTGCAAGGCCCCTGTAACTCTAATTCCCCCATTGGTTACTTCAACACGAGCGTCATTTTAATGTGCATGCATGAAATGAAGATGATTAAATACTCATAATGTCGCAGTTCATCATTGTTGTTGAAACGTTTACCGAAAGCGATCGGGACAATCAACGTTTCAGAATAGCATGTTTTGTTCGTACGGTTTCTACGTTCAACCAGAGAAAAAGAAATATAAAAAATCAAAATTAAGAACAAAAAAGAAATGAAAGGATTGGACAACGACACCGGTGCAGACGGAGTCACAAGTTGACAGTAATTAGATTGTTTGGCGCCTTTCAGATAGAACAAAAGATATGAAGTCGAAGATTTCATTATCGTATGATGGCTGTCATAGGATCGGTGGCTTCCCGAGGCAAACGATTATTTCTATGACAACCAGCTGATCATGAAGGCTAGATAACGTAAGAGTTCTGTCGCTGACCAGCGAGACGGCTTCACAAGGCTCCAAACTGGATATGCAAATTCCCTCTTTTAGTTTTGATGCTAAAAGGATGTAGAAGAAAGTTTGCCGATGAATGAAAGTTTAGCTTCTCGACTTTGAAAGGAGCTAGTCCACGTGGACATCTTTTCATTTCCAATTACATCGCGCCGATACGCTGAGTTGACAAAGACATGCTAACAATGACAACAAAGGAGGTCTGGAAGCCGGCATGACTACTGGGGAACTAAAATAAATAAAAAACAAACAAACAAACCAAGTTTCCTTGTCTGGAGATATTACAACGTCAAGAAAAAGGAAAGGCACATTTGTTGTTGTCTTTTTAAGCGAAGGATTCAAAAATGTTTTTATTTGTTTTTCACTCAAAAGCCGTTTAGCAAGACTGTAATTGGTTTGGACAAATAATAAATATTACAGTTGCAACCTCATTACGTCTCGGGACAGGGGGACAGATTTGAGGATACACACAGAAAGCCCGAAGTCGAGCCCGGGTCCGAACCGGGCTCGGACTCTGAGGGTGAGAGAAATTTATTCTTTCGTTTTTAAATGCGATTTCGAATGATTCAGCATATTCTTACACTTTCAAGTTATTAAAGAGGATTCTTTGGTTATTGGGTTTAGGCGAGGAGTGGAGACTGGGAAAGGCTATTTTTTCTGGGTTTGGATAGCAAATGCCATTATAGGACACGCATTATTGGATTACCACAGCGTAGGAAAAGCTTCATGATATAAGCGATGGATTCTGATCATTCGTCCGAGAAGGGTCCCGGTTCGAATTCCGGTGGGGCATGGATGTTGTGTTTGTTTTAAGGCGCTGGCTCTCTGCCTTCCCTGGAACCAGTGGCCCTAAATTAGGGACGAGCGACTGCCTATAGCCCACTGAGTAGCTCACGGTGGTCGTTAAACCTCCAATCAAAGAGAGAGAGAAAAACGTTACAGACACTAGATAGCAGATAGCACCCGACGAAAATTTTCTCTTCGCCTCCACGCCGCAACTTTCACCTAATTCTATTAAGCAATGTGCCTAGATTGCACTGCCACCTGATCTTTCCAAATGTCCGGTTGCCCGAGTTTTCTGGATGGCTGGTCAACCGAAGCATTTCAGGAGGAAACGAATTGGTCAAAGAAAATGTACGACTATACTATAGAAACAGATAGATATCCCTTCCCCTCTCCCCAGTCTAGAAAAAATTGGTTAATTGCAGGGAGAAGACGAGGGGAAGCCTGGAGGTTGTTTTTTTTTGTTACTGCCTTAACGATTAAGTCACAGTTTTCGGGCTCGGACGGCCTCGGCCTAATATACTTCGTGCTGAGACGGGCTCTGGCTGACATATACGTACTTCGGGCTCAGGCGGCCTAGGGTCATGCTTCGTGCTTGGACGGGCTTGGGCCGACATATACTATATTGACAAAAGTCACCGGACACCTAGAAGAGAATCACCACATAGCATTTATTGACATATATTAGAACGGTCTTGGTCCACCTTTAGCCTTAATGTATGCACTGACCCTTTGAGACATGCTTTCGACAACTTTTTCGAACACAGCGCTAAGTATGCTATTCCATTCAGTACATAATGCTGCCGCTAACTGTTGCTTAGTAGTAGGCCTTGGTTCCAAACTTCTTATGCGGCGCTCTAATTCATCCCATAGGTGCCCTATGGGATTAAGATTAGGGCTCTGTGCTGGCCAGTCCACACACAATACGGAATTATCGTCAAACCACGCCGTAACAGTCCTCGTCCCCATCCGCCCATTTGGTCTATGACTCTCTGCTAACTGCACTTCTTTCGCTTTTCCCTGATCTTGTCTCACCCACCGGTCTCGTCTCTGTCTTTTCTGCCCCTCTTCCGCTGCCGTTTTTCCTCCGACTCACAAACTCGGTTCTTCCTCTCTCCTCTCTCTCCTCTAAATCTCTTTATCGTTTTCTAGTGCACCTTGCCACCCCTTCACCGCTTTCTATTCTGGAGGTTCCCCCTGCTTCTCTTCCTCTTGTCTGGGCCGCTGCCCGCTCACCCTTATCTGCCCCTCTTGAAATTAATACCCACTGGCTCTTTTTGCATAATCGCCTCCCTGTTCCGTATTTTCTCTTTCGCATGTCTCTTCTCTCCTCCCCTCTCTGCTCCTTCTGCGCACAGGAGGCAGACGTTTCTCACGTCTACCTTTACTGTCCCATCCTGATGCCTCTCCTCCACCAGGCTTTCCGGATTGCCAGTCGCTCTTGTTCTCAAGATCTTCCGTTCACTGCCTACAGACATCTTCTTCTGCGGGCTCATCCACCTACAACTCTTCCTTCAGTATGTGCCTATCTTTTCGTGCTGGTTAAACACGTTATTTACGTATACCTTCAACAACTCCGCAGCATTTCCTCGCCGGTCTCTTTACACCAGGCCAGCGCAGCACTTTTGTGCCATTTTCAAGATCGATTGCTTTCTCGACTCCGCCTGGAGTACCAGTCGGCTTCTTCCAGTCGTCGAGAAGCCACCTTCTATGCTACCTGGGCGCCGGCCGCTCCATGGTTTGCGATTGATTCTGGACTGCTACACCTATCAGAACCCTAGGACATTCTACACCTCCTTTGCTGAGTTCCTTGGCACCCTGGTGGCCCTCCTCCACTCTACGACTCGTGCAATCCACACTACCGTTGAATTGTGAATGCTTATGCCATCTCAGTGTATTTTCATGCTTACTCGTGTACATTACTTACTTTCACCCCGCCTGTATTATGTTGCTTTGGTGCCCTCGTTAAATAACTTGCACAATTGTGCACGCTGTGTTTTTATCTCATGTATGTAATGTTTTACCTTCACGGCGGTGTTTGTGCTGTTCTTTTTTTTAATTGTGTACTATTGTTTCGCCTGTGTTATCCTGTAAATCATGCCCAGCCAATGTCATGTGACACGATGTGTTTCTCTTTGTCACTTCTGCAATTTTTTATTCAATAAGCTTTGCTTGCAGCATTTGTTATTCATCCCCATTGTCATTGCAGTGTATATACCATCATGTTTTTAACAGTTTTGTATTATTTCCCAGTGAGATGCCCAATACTGTACGTCTCCCTCTTATGTTTTCTTATGATAAATTAGAATAAAGCGATTTTGAAACCTTGCTTTATGGCTCGATGTATTATCGTGCTGGTACCAACAAGGCTCGGTTCCATTGTATTGCCACAGAGTTGGTAGGGCATAATTGTCCAGAATATCGAGGTAGACGTGCTGGTTAACAGGTTTGTCCACGATAACCAATGGCCCAGGGTCCATACCACGAAAAACACCCCCTCACGAGTACACTGCCTGCTTCAAACTTGACCGCAGCAACAGTACACTGTGGTAAATAGCGTTCCCTCGGCTGCCGCTATACCCACACACGGCCATCAGACTGATGAATCGTGTATCTGGATTCATCAGTCACATAGGACCCGTTTCGATTGATCTACGGTCTACGATAAATGTTCTTTACACCATGATAAACGACGAGTAGCATTCTGAGTGGAGATGAAAGGTTTGTGGGCGGCCGCACGACGATGGTAACATATGGAATGAAGTTCTCTGCAGATGGAACGTGCACATACCGAGGTTCCAGCATTTTTACTCACTTGTACACTGAGGTCTTGTGCCGTACTCCGTCGATTAACTGTAATGAATCTCCTGAGGCTTCGACGTCCAATATCACTAATTTTCTTTGGTCTGCCGGTACGTCTTGCTGCTTCAGGCACGCCATGTGTCTTCCACTTATTCAGTACATCCAAAATAGTTCACTTGGGTATGTTTAAACGCTTCTCGGTTTCTCTTATGGACAATCCACTAATGCAATACCCAACAGTCTTTCCTTTCTCAAAGTCAGTTTTCTACCGCCGCGATATTTTCACTGAACCTGACAGTGCGAAATTTACGCGGTCAGCTGCAGGCTTGTTTTTATACCGTTTGCAGCTGTACTGTGCATCTTAACAACGCAGCGGATCCGTTCATTTGCTTTTGAAGGGGTGTCCGGTGACTTTTGCCAAGATAGTGCATATGATCGTCTAAAAACTTCCTTTTCCCATATTCTATAGTCATCTTATCACGAAAAGTGCCTTAGCACCGCTTAGCCTAGAAAAATAGTGCTTAGCGTTTCTAAAGAGCGCGGAGGCCTTTCTATATACCTTGCACTAAAGCATCACATGCATGCCGTTTGAAAATCTTTAATCTATCGGATTTTTGTGCCACTGCATTCAACGTTAACACAACGTTCTTTCAGCATTCTTCGTTGGTGATGCAATTTAGCGCTTAAAATAAAACCCAATTTGTGGAAAAATCGCTAAAATTACGACCGCTTGCTCCTAAAACATAAGGAGTTTCAACACCTATTGCGCATCCACGAGGTCTCCTTAGTATGCGTATCAAGTCTGAAATCCTTACGTCAATTGGTCTTTCAGAAATCATGGAGACAGAGAGGTAGACAGTAACCCCTGGTTACGAGAAACTGGGGTCTGTCTACATGTGTCTGGAGAGAGCAAAAGACGGAAATAAAACAAAAAGGGTTTAAAAGCATAATTGTAGTGCACCGACTTTCCTAAATTTAAATTGCTTCGATTCTTCGTATTTCCTCCCCACCTGTCTCTCTCTCTCTCTCTCTCTCTCTCTCTCTCTCTCTCTCTCTTTCTCTCTTACTTGTTGTGATCACTATTTATGGAAAAACATCTCTTTTAATCAAAAGAAAAACAAAAATGCTATGCTTTTTATCTGTGGCGTAAATTCAGATTTTGTGCTGGAGGCACGAATTTGAACTGGAGCTCCCACAACTTAAAAAACGGGAAAGTTAAAACATATACTTAGTACTCCGTAAGAAATTTCTGAAATTCTCAAGCCATTTTCCGCGATTGAATTAACGAAACTTATTCTGGATACAACCTTCTCCTTGAAATGGCAGAAAGTAACCTGAATTTCACGGATTTTTATCTCTGGCAGGAAAATTCTGAATTTTCAGAAATCTTCCCACAATTACTTTCGTATATTTACGAAAAAACTTTGTTATGAACTTTTTCGGTATCCATATGTGACAGAAAATTTCCAGTAATAGGAGAGATTCGCGGTAATACTTGAGGTTTTATTAACTATTAAATTTCAATCGTCTTTCGGAGGATCTGATTTTGAAGTTCTGTAGCGACATCGAATATTGTATATAGCGCAGGAAATTTTGGGTATTGTGCTAGAGGATTTTTCTTTTAATCTCCCATTTTGTGAACTAGCTATTACAAAGAGCATCCTGAAAGTAATGCCTCGTCCCTCATAAGGTTTTTATTTGTAGCAGCAAAAATGTGAAACCTGGTGGCAAAATATTTGGACATATTGTTAATAATGCTAGCCTATTCAAAGTATTGTCCATCACTTTCTATACAATTCTGCCATCCTTGGACCCATTGGTAAAATCCATTTTGGAAAACTTTCTGAGGCCGTCGTTTCACCCATGATTTCACAGCCAGTTTAACGTCTGTCACGTCGTCGAAAAGTTCCCCACGAAAGGCGTTTTTCAAAGAGGCAAACAGAAAAAAGTCCGAGGGAGCCATATCAGGCCTGTATGTGGGTTGGGGTATCACCGTCCACCACATTTTGGCATTAGCCTGTGAAGTCTCCATTGAGGTGTGGGGAGTTGCATTATCATGGTGTAAAACAACACTATGAAGTGGAATGTCACGGCTTTCCCTTCTGATAGCTTCCTTTAGCTTCTTCAATATCTGCACATAGTGAGCACTGTTTATTGTTGCTCCCCGTTCAACGAAATCAGTCAAAATGACACCACGTTTGTCCCAGAAAATTGTCACCATCACTTTCACTGCGGAACGAGTTCTTTTCATCTTTTTCTATCGAGGTGAAGATGTGCGGTGCTTTTCCATTGACGCACGTTTTGTTTCTGAGTCATGAAAGAACACCCAGGTTTCATCCCCCGTCACAACATTAGAGTAAAACACCTCACCCTCCCTCTGATAACATTTCAAGAGATTCCGGCACATATCGACCCTTTGCTCACATTGTTCACGGGTTAGGTTTCTTGGGATCCACTTTGAAATTTTTTTTTCTGTAGCCCAGGTCCCTAATTAATGTTTCCATAGCACTATGACCACAATGAATTGCATCACACAACTCCTGGGTGGTGACACGACAATCAGCTGTGATGAGATCTTTCACTCGTTGCCTGTTGGCGTCTGTCACTGCAGTTGCGGATCTTCCACTCCGTTGTTTATCCGACACTGAACTTTCTCCCTCTCGAAACCTCGTCATCCATCTTCAGACATTACTGATATCGATTGTGGCAGCTCCATACACCGCCAGGAGTTTTCTGTGGATTTCTGGAGCCTCACATCCCTCTTTTTTCCAGGAATTCAACTACGGCTCGCTGGTTTTTCTGTCATTCATGATCTTTATTTCCGATTCTGAAAAAAAAATGTGTTCCCACATTGGTAACATATCATAGTACATATCAGTGCAGTTTCATTAAAATATCTTCAAAATTTCAAAAGTTATTAACGAGGAGGCATTACTTTTAGGATGCCCTTAGTATATATTGTGTTACTATATAAGAAACTGGATGCTTAAATTATTGTACAGTTGAGTATACAATGTATATGTATCAACCTTTAGACCCCTTAAGAGAAAAGCTATTGCAGCTATCAAAGTAAATTTTTATATTTAGGGCTTTATGAAATAATACTACGAAGCAGTACATTTCAACTTTTCTTAAAAATGATTAAAAGCTTTGTCAATTTAAGAAGATCTCAAGTTACAGACCATTGTGTTACTTCGAAAAATCACGATGGAAAAATACGTAATTTGTAATAAATCCTCGAATAGAAAAAATAAAATTATTACAAACCTATTTAGAAAAATAATAAGCTGCAAGAAAAATTACTAATTCACCCACGTTAATAAGAAAAAGACATTTCATCATCGCGCGATTAGAGTTCTGCCGTATACGTTACTATGTTTACGTGATTTTGTGGCTTAATAGTAGCACGCGCGGTTCTCGTAGAGGAGATCGAATATTTCTAGTTAAGTGCTGGAAAAGTCGAAATCGAAGATTTTGCGAAATTTCTATATAAATAGTGAAAAACCCGTTACGGACTTTATGAAATAAACGGAATTGCTGAGAACGGAAATTCTGTCAAAATACTGAAGTTAGAAGAAACGGAAACTTATGCTTGATACAAGATTCATACATATACAGTATAACCTTGCCTACACAGTGTATAACACATATATATTTCCACTTGTAACTCATTTTTCATTCACATCACTTTTAAAAACGGAAATTTAGCTAAAAGATGGACGCCGAAAGCCGACTTTGCGGCACTTCATTTTCAGGAATTTTCCGTGAATTCACACCACAAATTTTTTACAATGCACATGCTTATTGCTCCTTTCCTCTTTTCTCGAAATCTTAGTTTCATGTAATTTCTCTTTTTTTATCGCGTCTTTCATCTTCGTCCCCATTTCACTCTGTTTTAATTTTTCTGCGTCACAAAATGTTTTTTTCATACATTGTTTTTTTTTCAAAATTTCTTTCCCTCTCTGATTATTTTGCTGCCTTTGTTTTTCATTCTCTGTCACTGCCTATCGCTCATTTTCTCTCATTATGTTTCCCTTGTTACGTTTCCTTTTTTGTCTTCTGTTTCTCATTTACTCCGGTTCTTCCGTCCTTTCTTTTCCTTTGTCTTTTTTTTGTTTTTAACTCTTGAGTATTCTCTCTTTCTCTTCATGTATCCTTTCTGATCTATCTCCTTCTTTGTTTCCCCCTCCCCTTTTGTCTTTGTGCGTCTTTAATTTCTCTGCTTCTTTTGTGGCTTTTTATGTCTTAGATTTTGAGTTTCTCTTTTTCCCTTTTTGAACAATTTTTCTTCCTTTCTTTTTTTTTTTCTTTTTTTTTCTTTTTTTGTTTTCCCTTTCCGTTCTCTCTTTTCTATATCTCTCCTGAGTTCTGTTTTTGTACCAGTACATGATGATCGATTAAATTTTTTCAGGTACTGCTGCTTCAGTGGAATTTCTTTCCAGTGAAACTTGTGGGAAAATCCACAGAAAAGTTCTTGGGGCCAGTATTCAACCTCGAAATATTAACTCGTGAAACTATATGCTATGCGTCCCATCCAAGGGGTTTGTCTGACCTATGATTATTCATGATTGAGGCATGCATGCTTCAGTGATACATATTGTAAGATCTCAATCTATTCGATTCCCAAGGACACCAGTGGTCGGAGGTAAGTATCAAAGAAGACAGGAGCTTGTCCATCACGAATGGAGAACCGGAATTGTTTTTACGCCACTCTGCTCTTCCGACGAGAACACTCGGCCATTGTTCTTCGTTTCGCATGCAGTGGAATGAAGTTTCTACCGTTGATGGACAGCGGGAGTTGAAAGGAAGACCTTGTGTGTGCAGGAGGACTGGTACGTGCTTACTGTCAGGAGAATTATTCGCACTCACCAGAGAGACATCTTCATTGCCCACACACACTGCTGCACTGTTCGGGAACCAAAGTCAACAATCCATTACTTCATAAGGAACGATAGTCATCGGACTACCGAAAAAATTAAACAGTGATATCAACAACAATTCCTCTGCGATGTACAATACTCGTCCTCAATGTCCTTACATGTTGAAGACTGATAAGTCTCAGATTACAGACGCCGATTCTAATTTATATTTGTCAATCATAGGTCAAGGGTCATATCGAGATACATTGTTTTCGGAAGACAAATCTTTGAAATCACACATGAGTATTTTCATCTGAATTTGTATTCATGGCGATGTTGTTTAAGTATTTTTTGGACTACAGGAGACGCAGACCATTCTTCTAAACAGAAACATCAACATGCTTCGAGACTGAATATGCAAATCAAAAGCTGCTTATGCGCCTTACATTGTGGGATGGTAAACTCCTTTAAAGTTGGTAGGCGCTTTTGTTGCGTACATGTTTGAGGGTGGGAAAGCTTTCGCCGTGCTTTTAATTTGACTTACAGCATTGTGACGAATATTACAGAGTATGCAAATGAGAGGAAAATCTTTAAAGTGATTTCAATACCATTGTCCCCGGAAGGGACAATGGTATTGAAATCACACTAAACTTTCAAAAAGGGCGTCTGCAATGACCGAGCCCATGACAGAGGAACAAAAATTTTTTTCGTGGCTTTCTTGTTCCCAGAACACATCAAATGACATTTATCGAAAGACAGACCTCGTATACGATTTCTCTCTGATAACAGCAAGTAATTGTTAAAGGTATATTAAACATTTTTCTATCGATATTAAATGTTTTTCTATAGATATTAAATGTTTTTCTAACGATATTAATTGTTTTTCTATCATTTGCTCATTTTACAATGGGAACATGTAAACAACAAAAAAGCAAAAAAACAAAATTGACACAAAAGTTTCGCTTTACTCTCATGCATATCTCGGCGTGCATATTAGGGGCTGAATTCCTCTTCAAACTCCTTCAAACTCATCTTTGTGCAACGCACACAAACACACACACACTCGGAGCAAGATCGCTTTAACCCAATTAAGCGGCTGCCCCAATTATGCAAATTTTTACCCCAAAGAGCTAATTGGGGATGTTGACGTATCTACACCGCAGGACGCACGTGAGATAAAGGCAGATAGCAGCGGGAGCATACGTCCGCGTAGCTCAGTTGGGAGAGCTTCTTATTCCGGACTGAGGGGATCCGGGTTCGATGCCCGGCGTGAACAAAGATGACGGAGAAATTTACTTCGTTATAACCAATGAACTTCACGGTTCGAAATTTTGTGGTAAGTTACTGCAAAAAGTCGTTCTACACCAGCTACACCACTTTCTAAGAAAAGATACATCAGTGTGTGGTGCGAACAAAACTCCAAAACATGGTTCAACTTTGCACCACATTATAGTGCAAGGTTTCACCATGTTGTTAGATTTTGTTTGCAGTACACGATGGAGAATCTTTTCTCAGAAAGTGGTACAGCTGGTGTAGCATCCCTTTTCGGTGCAAACTACTGCACAATTTAACAGTGTTCTAACAAAGTTTGACGATCAGCAAGGTGATATGTCTTTTACACTTTTGTTCCATTTTCTTTGATCGGATCTTTACTGATCTGTTAAGAAGACCAGTTAAAAGTCTTTATTCAACTATATAAGTAAATGAACATATCCGTAAGGAGTTGGGCTCGCACTTGACTAGCTAAAGAGTTTTAGCGTTAGCGCTGCGTCACCGAATATGCATACACTCCCATCATGGAATTTATCGGCAGACGTTTTAGCCTTTAAGGTGGTTCCACATAAAATCTCTGCCTTATGTTTCCAGTGGTAAAACTTCTTCACATATTTTCTTCGCAATTAATGTATTCCAAAGGATGAAAATTTGCACATCGATAAAACTAACTTTAAGTTATAGCACGGGATACTTAATACTTGCTAAAATATAACTATAATCAAGCAATCCAACATTTGTTTGTCAATTGAAGTCATCAATATACAGGTCGCGCCATCTATTAACAGGTCGAATATTACTAAAAGAAAAATGATTGATTTTTAATATAATTATGGTTATGTTTTAGCAAGTATTAAGAATCCCATGCTATAACTTAGAGTTAGTTTTATAGATGTGCAAATTTTCATTCTTGGGAATACAATAATTGCGAAGAAAATATGTAAAGAAATTTTACCATTGGAAATATAAGGCAGAGATTTTAGGTGGAACCACCTTAAGGAAAAAAAAATACCCAGCTAACAACTTGTGCTTGCGTGTGATGGGGAAAGGGTATATTTAGCATACGAACTGACCTGTTTCGTTATTCTGAATCTAAAGCCCTCTTGGGGGCTTTAGATTCAGAATGGTGTAGCATCCTTTTTCGGTGCAAACTACTAGGCAAAATTTTTATGAGTATTTTTTTTTCTTTTAACTGATAGACGTCTGTCCTTGATCTGAGTTTTCACAACTTTCACCTAAGGGCATTTCAGTGTGGATTTATTCCCCTCCAAAACTAAGAGCTCATATAAATTGTTGTAATCTGTAAATTTTATCGGACTTTAATACGTTTCTTTAAACACTGACAACTTCTCGACATCAAAATGGTTTGAGATAGCGTTAATTGTTATCACAGGCTAAGAACTCAACCGTTTAATCGCGTGTAATGTTTTAAAATTAAAGGACATTTGATAACCCTCGTCACCCAAAATTATTTATTAAATGTGTTCATTTATTTTGCAGATTTTATGAATTAAAGAAGTGAGATCATTTCCTCATTCAAGAAATGTTTGATGAGAATTTTTTTAAATTTTAATATATATACTCTTCTTGATGATATTAATTCATGCAACCTTTAGGCTTGTGCATATCGCGATAATTTCGATTTCGATCAAAGACAGAAAAACAAAACAAAAAACGAGTCTTATTCTCTAAACAAAAATTAACCCTCGTCTATTCCATGTTTTTGTAATCAGAGAAATAAATGAAGAATTCCTGCATTTTCAGGAGATTTTACTGGTATGCGGAATCTTCTTGTTAGAGAAATTTTTCCTCAGAAAAGGTTATTCAAAAAATATTTCATAACTTTCACTTAGATTAATTTAAAGATAATGTAAGACTGATCCCTGACTTCAATAATTATTTTCAATTATTAATAACTTAGGGCTCATTTATTTATATATAACTGCTCTCCTTAACTTTTAAGTTGTTTTCGTGTTGTTGGCTTTCAGATGGGCGTTCGCTATGATATAAGAGCAGGGCTTAACCTTTAAAAATCGTTTCTGAATTTTGGGAATTTGAATGCGCACTTACTTAGACATTGAATATATTAGGTATACAAATAAGTTTTAAAGCGTTTTAAGACAAAGCAACATGTAATTTGAGAGAAAACAACAATACCATTACGAATCAAAATATGCGCCGTCATTATCTATCACCTTCCGCCATTGGTCAGGCAGCTGACGGATTGCAGCCATGAAGAATACTTCGTCGTGTGACGTGATGATGTCGCCAACCCATTTTTGCACTTCATCACACTCGCATGTCCGGAATCGTACTGCAGAAAAACCCTGTTGCATCGATCGGAACAAATGATAGTCTGAATTGGCTATGTCTGAGGTGCTCCAAAACTTCCCAGCCAAGCGTCAATAACGTTTCCTTGGCCAATTTCGCGACATGCGGCCTAGCGTTGTCATGCAGTAATTTCACGGGACGCAATCCTTTGTTTGTGAATGGACGTTTCCGACAGATTTCCTGGTTCAGTCGCAGCAATTTGCTGCTTGTAGCGATCAGAAGTAACAGTCTGACCCTGTTCCAATAGTTCATAATAGAGTTACACCCTTCATATCCCACCAAATGGGCAGCAGAACTTTCTTGGAGTGAATATTGCGTTTCGGTGTCGAAGTCGTTGCTTCACTGGGGTCTACCCAGTGTTTTCTGTGTTTGGGATTGTCGTACCATATCCAGTTTTCATCACCCGTAACGATTTTCCACAGGAAATAATTTCTGTGTTGTTTATTCAACAGATTCAAATACTTCATGACACGCTCATCCTTGTTCCTCTAGCTCTGGTCATATGGCTCCCATTTTCCTTTCTTCTGAATCTTTCCCATTACGCGTAAACGATTGGAAATGGTTAGTTGAGTTACCCCCAGTTGTTCAGCTAGTTCTTTTTGCGTTTGAGACGAATCTTTATTCAGCAATGCTTGCAGTTTCTCATGTGCAACCTTCTGCGGAGCGCCGCTACGTCCTCGATCGCTAACATCAAAATCACCTGCTTTAAATCGTCTAAACCAAAACTCACACGTGCTTTTCGGTTCAATATTCTCCCCCAGAACAGAACAGATTGATGCACATGCTTTTGCAGGACTTTTTCCTTGATGAAATTCGCAACGAATGCAGTGTCGAATAAATGCAGTATCGCTTACCATATTTCACCTACCGATGCGCAAGTGTGTTTGACTGTTGGGAAAACTTCTGTGTCACATTTTATACTCTGGACCAGTTACGATCACACGACAACAACGCGGGGAAATGTCGTATATGTAAATTAGCGGTATAGGTCACACAAAAAACGCTTTAAAACTTATTTGTACACCTAATGTATTTTATGCGCACTTACTTAGACTTAGAATGCGCACTTACTTAGACTTAGAATGCGCACTTACTTAGTCTTAGCATAACCGTGGCTGATATCGCAAGAAGTTGATGTTTTCCTGTTAGCTATTAAACTTTCCGAGAATGTTTTTTCTTAACTATGCCTCAATTATTTATTTTCTCTTTTAAGTTTTTCGAACTTAACAGGAGCACAACTTAACCTAACATAGGATGGCTACCAAGTTTTATGTTAGTTCTGTTTAGTAAATTTTGATCGTGTCATTACTCTTCCTTTGGAGGAGGAGGGGGGTTATTGATCCTCAAGAGTGCCTACGGATGCAGGCCCGTCCGTAGTTCAAGGTTGCGGGGATGGGAGAGATCCAGGCGCCATAGGAGAAGCAAATCACCTCATCCGTGAATCGAACCCGGGGAAACTTGAACGATAAGCCAGAAGATTGCGTCTTTGCGCACTAGGCTACCGAGCCCTAGCTTCTGTCATACCAAACGCCCAGCTTCGCTAAAACATTTTTTTATTCTGTGTTATTCAGATTGTCTTAATAACGACTCAATAGGAAAATACTGTTTATCATCACTCAGTATCGCAAAAAATCACATTCTTGTGATCATTCATAATAATGTGGTGTCTAAAAAGAATAATGTGAACTAGTATTATTAAGTAGATTTTGTTTTGCAATTAAAAACGCCTATGTAAAAAAATTACATTAAATTGTAAAACATTATCTATTATAGGCATTTGACAGCAATCCACTTAACTATATATTTATATAAGCACTCGCGTGTGTGCGTGTTCATACAGAGGAGAGAGGAGAGCGAGAGAAATATAGGCTATGACGTTTTAGCAAATTCGCAAGAAATATTTCGTGACACAAGTTGTTTAAACGATGTTCAAGTACTACTTCTTTACTTTAAACATGAGAAGAGGCGCGAACCTATTGAAACTAATTGCGAAAGAAAAAGGAAGAGAGGTATTTATTGGTGAAGCAAAATTCCGTGAATTTATCTTTATAGTGCGTGACCTTGCCTTTCATCAGTATATCTTTTGCCGCAGTGCTTTGTCAAGCTTTGATGATTAGGAGATGACGTCAGAATATTACATCGGAGCTCTCTCGATTTCGATTGGCGTGCTTTAATCATATAACTGTATGATTGGCTTGCCATCAAATGTCAGGGATTGTAAGATAGTTGCACCCTCTAACAGCAGTCATCTTCGTAAGCAAACTATCTGACTTCCGGAAAAGGCCAACATCACGAAAGCGTGAAAGAACTGTGAATAGAAACGCTAGTAACTAGGTTGGGGTTCATTAATTTCCTATCGTTGTGTCTAGCCCGCAAAACCACTACGGTAATTAATTTTGCTACTGAGAAAAGCTTTTCTACAGACCTGTTTCTTTTAGGGTTTAAGTAAAAATGAAAAAGTTCGGTTTTCTCTTTGACAGATGCGCAAGATTAGAAAACAAAATGAAGTAGCCGGTACACGGTTTCTGTTTCACTTGTAGTAGTCCTTAAGAAATTTTGTTTCGTCTATTACCAATCAGTGAAATTAACACAGTTTTTTTCATATTGTAATTTAAATTGACGAATTCTCTTCAACTTACTATAAATAAATTTCTGCAGGGCCGTAGCAAGAAACATTTTAGTTATTATATATATATATATAGGGGGGGGGCAAAGGTTCGGCGTTTTGAGGATATAGCACCAATAAAAATTGGAAAGGAAGTGAGACAGGGTGACACCATTTCTTCCAAACTCTTCAATGCCACATTGCAAAATGTCTTTCAATCACTGAACTGGGAAAACAAAGGGATAAAGATTAATGGAGATTATCTAACTCACCTTCGTTTTGCTGATGACGTAGTCATTTTTGCAACTACCCTATCAGAGCTGCACAGTATTATCCAGGAACTTCCTGACAAGGGTAAAGAAGTGGGATTAAAAATGAACTTTCAGTAGACAAAAGTGATGTACAACGCTTTTACAAGAAAAGATTTATCGATTGATGGGGAAAACCTGGAGATAACCGATACCTACATTCACCTTGGACAGCAGATATCAAGTGAGGGTTACATTGATATAGAAATTAGTCGGCGTATAAAACTTGCCTGGAGAGCTTTTGGAAGTAACAGTATAATTTTCAAGAGCAATATGCCATTATGTCTTAAAAGAAAAGCGTTTCATCAATGCATCATTCCAGTGCTTACGTATGGTGCTGAGACGTGGACCTTAACTAAAAAAGACATACAAAGACTGCAGACAACTCAAAGCAGCATGGAGAGGTGCATGCTTGGTGTAACCAGTAGAGGTAAGAAGAGGAGCTCGTGGATCAGAAAAACGACAAGAGTGGAAGACATCATGATCAGAGTTAAATCCCTGAAATGGCAATGGGCTGGACATATTGCCAGAACTACAGACCACCGATGGACAACCGAAACTTTGGACTGGATTCCAAGGAATAGGAAAAGACCCAAAAGAAGACCACATGGGAGATGGATGGATGAAATTCGAAAGCATGCGGGAGTAACATGGAGGAGACTGGCACAAGACAGACCGTTGTGGTAAAGGCTTGGAGAGACCTTCGTCCAGCAGTGGATTGATAATGGTTGACAATGATGATGATGATATATAGGCCAAGTATGTCATGCATGTATTGCTGAAATGTATTCTTAATTTTTACCTGTTCATGGCTTGGAAGGTGTATTTTAATCTGTGGGGATATTTACCCGAAATACATGCATGACATAGCAGAAACCCAAGTTCTTTGCAGAAATGAGTTCATGCTGTATTCTCTTTGACAGATGCACAAGATGGTTCTTGATAAAGCCAAAGCTCAGCATTTTCAATACTTTCCGCATTCTTGCATGTTTTTCTTTGCTTGTTTGCAAAGGGTTTTTTTTTTTTTTCCTGTTTTTGGCTTCCGTTGACATGCTTCTTCTTGTTGTGGGGGTATAAATATATCATCATCATCATCATTGTCAACCATTATCAATCCACTGCTGGACGAAGGTCTCCCCAAGTTTCCTCCACAACGGTCTGTCTTGTGCCAGTCTCCTCCATGTCACCCCTGCATACTTTCGAATTTCATCCACCCATCTCCCATGTGGTCTTCTTCTGGGTCTTTTCCTGTCCCTTGGAATCCAATCTAAAATTTCGGCTGTCCATCGATGATCTGTCCTTCTGGCAGTATGTCCAGCCCATTGCCATTTCAGGGATTTAACTCTGATCATGATGTCTTCCACTCTTGTCATTTTTCGGATCCACGAGTTCCTCTTCTTATCCCTCCTGGTTACACCAAGCATGCACCTCTCCATGCTTTTTTGAGTTGTCTGCAGCCTTTGTATGTCTCTTTTAGTTAAGGTCCACGTCTCTGCACCATACGTAAGCACTGGAAGGATGCATTGATCAAACACTTTTCTTTTAAGACATAATGGCATATTGCTCTTGAAAATTATGCTGTTTCTTCCAAAAGCTCTCCAGGAAAGTTTTGTACGCCGATTAATTTCTTCATCAATGTGACCCTCACTTGATATCTGCTGTCCAAGATAAACGTACGTGTCTGTTATCTCCAGCTTTTCTCCATCAATCGATAAATCTTCATTTCTTGTAAAAGCATTGAACATCACTTTTGTCTTCTGAAAGTTCATTTTTAATCCCACTTCTTTACTCTTGTCAGCAAGTTCCTGGATCATGCTCTGCAGCTCTGATGGGGTAGTTGCAAAAATGACTACGTCATCAGCAAAGCGAAGGTGGGTTAGATAATCTCCATTAATCTTTATTCCCTTGTTTTCCCAGCTCAGCGACTGAAAAACACCCTCCAATGTGGCATTAAAGAGCTTCGGAGATATGGTGTCCCCTTGTCTCACTCCCTTTCCAATTTTTACGTGTGTTGTATTTTCAAACAGCCTAATCTTTGCACTTGCATTTTCATAGATGTTATTAATAATATTAATGTATGCATCTTCAATACCGCAGGTTTTCAGAGCCATTGTAACTGCTGATGGTTTCACCGAATCAAAGGCTTTTTCATAATCGATAAAAGCCATGCACAATGGAAGTTCATATTCCCTCGCTCTTTCAATTAGTTCTCTCAGCACGTGGATATGATCTATTGTGCTGTAGCCACTCCTGAATCCAGCTTGTTCTCTCGGTTGAGCCATGTCCAGTGTTACCTTCAAGCGGTGTGAAAGAACTTTAGTGAAGATTTTATAAACTACTGATAGGAGGCTGATAGGTCTGTAGTTTCCGAGATCCTCAATGTCACCTTTCTTATGTAGCAGGATCATTGTAGCGGTGTTCCAATCCTCAGGAATCTTTCCTTCATTAAGGCATCGAGTGAAAATTTGGGCGAGTACTGTTTCGATTTCTCCACTTGCTTCTTGTATGATGTCTACAGTAATTCCATCTTCTCCTGGAGCTTTTCCTCGCTTCATGTTCTTGATTGCATGTGCAACTTCTGCTGGAAGGACTGGAGGAACTCTGGTACTGGTATCTTTCATGATGTCAGGAGTGCATATATCATCCCTTTCATATAATTTGGAGTAGAAATCTTTCACTCTTGTCAAAATTTCGCCTCTATTTCTTGTTACAGAACCATCTTCTTTTCTCAGTGCCATAATCTGTTTTCTTCCCTTACTGAGATGTCCCTTTGCTATCTTTAGGCTTTGGTTGTTTTCAATTGCTTTCCTCACTAGTTCACAGTTGAATTTCCTTACGTCTTCAGTGATACTTTTTCTTACTGTCTTGCATAGCTCTATATATTCCACTTTGGAAGTCACATCTTCTTTAGTTGTTCTCATCTCTCTTCTTTTTTGCATCAACATTTTGGTTTTTCCTGATAATTTGTTCACATGCAACTTGTTCTTAGACCCAGCCAATTTTGTTGCTGTTTCCATAAGAGCTTTGGTTACTTTTTCTGTTAACTTCAGAGATGTCCACTTCTTCCGATGTTAGGCCTTCTAAAGCAGAGAACCTGTTCTTCAGTTCTAACTTGAAGGTATTATGGTGTTTTTTAAGGTTGGTTATGTCAATAGATTTTGTTTGTCTTATGAGCTTGCCACGTTCAAGTTTAGTGTTGAGGTGCATCTTACATCTCACCAATCTATGGTCACTACCTGTGTTGAACTTGTTTAGCACACTGCAGTCTTCTATGACGAATTTTTTGTTACACATAATAAAATCAATTTCACTTGTCGTCCCATTTGGATGTCTCCATGTCCATTTCCTGTGTGGCTTTTTCTTGAAAAAGGAGTTCAAGATGAAAAACCCTTCTGCCTCTGCAAACTCAACGAGAGTATTTCCACGCTGGTTTCTGTTGCCATGACCGAATTTACCTACTGAAGTTTCATTCTGTTGCCGTTGCCCTATTTTTGCATTGAAATCTCCCATAATTATTTTCAAGTGCTGCTTACCTTTATTATTTAGATGACAAATTTCCTCATAAAATTCTTCAATTTCTTCTTCAGGATGACTTGTGGTGGGTGCATAAGTTTGAATAATCTGAGCCTGGTATCTTTTCGAGAGTTGGATAACAAGTCGTGCAGCTCTGTCAGAGGAACTTTCAACTTCTACAACTTTATCCTTCAGTTTCTTGTTTATTATAAATCCAACACCACTAGTTCTGCCAGTATCTGTCCCACGATAGTAGAAGAGATGTCCACTTTTCAGTTCGATGAGATCTTCTCCTTTTCTCCTTACTTCACTTAGCCCCACGATGTCCCACTTGATCCTTTGCAGTTCCTCTTCCAATTCAAGAAGCCTTGAATCAGAAGATAGAGAGCGTCCATTGTAAGTAGCCAAGGTCAGCATCAGATGGCAGCCTAGTCCGGTTCTCCGGGGATTCTTAGCACCCTCTGCCTTCATGTCGCACTGGCCGCTGCCTTGGCCAGGTACATTCCAGCTGCCGGAGACTGAGGGCCAAGATTTAAGTTGTGGAATCATTTTGGAGGGGTTTGGCCATAACTCACCACGCTGGCCAAGCGGG
Organism: Macrothele yani; assembly: GCA_039090855.1. Lineage (NCBI taxonomy): Eukaryota > Metazoa > Arthropoda > Arachnida > Araneae > Macrothelidae > Macrothele > Macrothele yani. The sequence continues at coordinate 112,596,850 of CM076997.1, read as the reverse complement.
TTGGTGAGTGTGGGATAGAATTTCCTCTAATCCCGATGGTATAGTTATACCGCTATGGGCGGTCGTCAGAGCCCCTTTAGTGGGAACAGGATGCACCACGAGAAGGCGGGGTTGACATTTGTCAAGGAGAGGCTGTGATGTTACGCAATATATAAGTATATATATATATATAAAGAGAGAGAGAGAGGGGGGGTACCCCGGGGATGTTATTTTAGTACTTTTTTTTTTTTTTTTTTTGAAATGACTCGAAAACTGTCTAGCCGATCAAGACGAAATTTCGTATTTCAAAGCTTTGTTTAAAAAATGCTTGTAGCCGGTTTGGTTGAAATTTGACAAGCGTATCCTTTATATAATGCGATGCCGTTGTTTGTTTCCTCTAGGCTAGAAAATTGGGGGAAAAAACCCCCAAAAAAACCTCCGGACGAAATGTGCTTGTGAACTCTGAAGGAAAACTATTCAAGGCAGACCAAAGGCAACATATTAATTATTTTTACACGATGAATAGTTCATAAACTATTAGTTAAAATTGTATTAACTGAAAACTCTACAGAATTTAGTTCATTTCAGCGAGAAACGTGTTTTTGAACTGATACAGGTGTTTGCAAATACCATTCATGTCTAATAACGGTATGTTTTTTTGTTTTCTTTGTCTTATTTGTGAAACATGTAGATTCTCCTCGTTTCACGGAATAATATGTATAAGTCTTTACCCGTTGCATGCATTGGTTTCCCATTGCGTAGTGGGATGTAGTTTCAAATGTTTCACTTGGTTTTCAATGTTCGTGTTCCTTTGATTCTTATTTTTACGAAGCAACAGAACGCAAACTCCAAACTCCTTCGCTTAGTATTTTTACGTTTTATCTCCGATATATCTGTGTTACAAAATTTTTACGACAGAGCTCAATGAGTGCAAAGTATTTCAAAAATGAGTAATCATAATGTGTACGGGGAAATAGACGGATATTCGGTCTAAGATTGAAAATGTTTATTGTGAAAGTAAGAGCGACAAATTGATCTACGAACTGTATCGATGTGTATTAAACAACCTCTTGTAAACGTTTCAGTGTTTTAAAACTTCCAATTTTCATGTTGATGGATTCACGGACATGATCTTCAATTATCTGATTTACGAGCTTTTCGTCTGAGTCAGATTATAATGAATTAGCTTTATTTTGCTTTCCGCTAAGCTAATTATAATGAATAAGCTCTTTCTACCAGCTAGCTAATGATAATAATGAAGCTTTCCTACTGAGCTTCAAATAGTGAATTCAAATGGTTGTTGTTACTAGTTAATTAAGAACATGAATATAGTCTCCTGCTAGTAGTGTAGTAATTAGAATGTATAAAGTCTTAACGCTGGTTGTTAATGGTAAAAAAACTAACGATATAAACCTAACAGCCAGACAGAGGTCTGACAAAAACTATTAATTGAGAAAGACGTACTTACTCAAATCTTTTATTATCAACTTCAACTGGTATCAACACACACAGCTACTCAAATAACACGTAGCTCCTCTAGTATAAACAACAAACGATCTCCTTATAACAACAAAATCTCTCCATACAATAATAAACGCTCTCCATACAATAATAAACGCTCTCCGTACAATAACAAACGCTCTCTCTTGCTATCGATGAACGCGCCTATTTATACTGGCTACCACCACGTCATGACTTACACTCATTGCCAGATCTCATTCATCGGGTGAAATAATATTTCGTTCAGTAAGAAGATAATTTACATAGTAAAATAAAATAACCAGAGATAGTAAAATCAAAAGGAAAGTGAATATAGAGTATACGTTACAAGATCGATATATAGCGCTTAAGTGTGACACTGAAATTTATTCGTTAATTTTTATTTCAGATATGGCATATCCTAATTATTTTTAAGTTCGTTGAGTCTGTTGCAGAGGAGTCTCGAAACTTCTCAGGGGATCAGATCAGATCAGATCATATGTAAAGGATTTTAGGAAGGGAGTGCCTGACCCCAGGTCTTAAACAACCCTTAGAAATAGGAAGCTGATTGCCCGATAGGAAAGTAACACGGAAATGAAGTAGAAAGCGGGAGGAAGACGCCCTTATTTATTATCGGGGAGCCAGTACCCGGGGTCCAACGGCTTGTCGTGTCCATCAGACGCACGGTGGATATTTAGTGGTTCGAACGTTCGTACCTGCGGGGATCGAACCTGAAACCTCTCCGTAGCAGTCACGAACGTCGACCACTAGGCCATCCGCGTTCTCACGGGAGGTTGAGCCTATAGGCTATATATACCGACAGCCCCCAAGCTATACACCGATGAGCCAGTACATTATGACCACCCCCAGCCTAGAGAAATGTGCGCGCCTGGAGCCCGAACGGTGGCACAGCTGAAGTTCCCAGCATATATACAACCATATATAACCAATGACCCACATATCACATATATATATACAACCCGATGACCAGCTTTCGGTTAGTAGAGTGTTCGGGGTCAGAATGAGAAAAGCTGCCGATTTATCGGAGTTTGATAAAGGACAAATTGTGATGACACGGCACCTCGGAACTACGATCTCAGAAACGGCGCGGCTTGAGGGTTGTTCCCATGCCGATGTAGTGAGTACGTATCAAAAGTGGTGCAAAGATGGCCAAACGACGAACCGTCGTCCAGACGTCTGTCGTCCGTAGCTAATTGATGCCAGAGGGGAGCGGAGACTGTTGCGCATTGTTCACAGCGACCGCAGGGCTACAGTGTGATAAATCACCCGCAGCTACAACAGTGGTGATCAGGGCAATGTGTCACAGCACACAGTTCATCGCAGCATTCTGAGCATGTGCCTGCGTAGCCGAAGACCCCGCCAACAACGCATGAAATGGGCCCAAGATAATCGAGATTGGAAGAAAGTGGCCTGGTCTGACGAATCAAATTTCCTGGTGCGTCACGTAGATGGCCGAGCGCGGTTACCTCGATTACCAACGGAGGCTATGGCACCTGGATGCACTGTTGGGCGGAAACAGACCTGCGGCGGCGGCGGCGGTGTTATGCTGTGGGAGATGTTTTCTTGGGACACTTTAGTCACCATTATCGTAATAGCACAATCCCTGATAGCTGTCAGGTATCTGAACATTGTTGCGGACCAAGTTCACCCATTAATGGCGACTGTGTTCCCTGCTGGTGATGGTCATTACCAACAAGATAATGTGACATGCCACATTGCCAGAATCATCAAAGAGTGGTTCGAGGAATATGCTGGTGACTTTTTGTTAATGCCCTGACCTCCAATTTCACCTGCCATGAACCCAATCGAACATTTGTGGTTTGACTTGGAAAAGCGGGTTCGCGCTAAATCACCACCACCCTGAAATGTATGGGAACTGGAGGACCTGCTGTTGACATTATTGTACCAGATACCCCAGGATACCTATCGCCATCATCATCATCAACCGATGCTTCGCCTAATGGCCGCTGTTTTACGGGCTAAAGTGGGTCGTACAGCTTAATAGGTAGGTGGTCTTAATGTAATGACTATCGGTGTACATCCATTGACTGAAGGTATACCCGGCAGCCCCCAGGCTACGGCCCTGAATTTCAGTTGAAGAATTTTGTTTTGCTTGTTGCAAATATAAGATGAAGAATAAGGTTAAATCACCAATGTTTTTGTCCTTAATGTTAATCAGGGCTTCTTTTTTTTTTTTTTTTTTTTTTTTTACCTGTGGCTAAATTTTAAAGTTATTTCTATACGAGTCTTCTGTTCCACATCTTACAGAATTCGTTTCCGTTTACAATGAAAACCAGAAGAGACAGATCGAGCACAGCTATTATTAATATTTTGCAGATTATAAACATCATTCTGTACTGCTAAAAAAACTTAGGACGTTAAATACATCATGCACACAGGAGTGCAGTCGAGGCCTGGGGCCTCCAAGCCACTTTTTTCAAGGCTTGACGGAGCTAGGCTACTTTTTGCCTAACTGAATACAAACCTTTTCATTAACCTAAATTACCTAATCTTTTACATAAATGAATTAAGTTTATTTATTCAACCGTCGCGCATCGAAATCGAAAGTTTTTCATACAAATAACCACCTTAACCAATATGTTTTCTCTTTCTTCTTCTTCTTCTTCTTCTCTCTCTCTCTCTCTCTCTCTCTCTCTCTCAATTGCAATTTTTTTTTCATGGTAGCTATGCATAAATCAGTAGAACTTTTGTTTACCTAAACCACCTCAGAAATAGCTAGTGAAGAAGTACCAGACAGTCCGCATCACTCAGGGATTATAATGGATCAAAGTCTCTTCCTGTGTTTATGACAATAGACAGTATTGCAAAGTTTTTGAAATTTAAAAATGGCGGCTGACCAACTACCCGAACTACCTCGCTCTCCTCCGTAATTTGGCAGTAGTTCACAGTGTCAGATATATACAAGACTGGCAGGGGGTTCTTTTTTGGGTCCGGTCTTCGGAGCGCCAGGCCACTTAACATACACAAACACCATATGCAAATTTCAACTGTGCCTTCTTGTTATGTACCCGTTTTTATCTCACACTCCGCACATAAATTTAATTGGACACCAGAAAACCCAAAACCCATATATATATAAAAAAAGATGGATGAATGAAATCAGACAACATATGTTTGGACAATAAGAAAATTTCTTTGTCGTTCTTTTGATCCTAACCCGTGTCATCCCACTTCCGTATGTGCCATTTCCGTACAAATGAATTTTTCCCCAATTTCCGTACACATCCAAATAATCTAGTGCCGTTTCCGTATACAGGTATGATGATCCGTAAGCAGTGATATAAACGTTAAGAAAAACAGAGGATCAGGTGCATACTGATAGCCCCTGCATCCCCCCTTCCCCTGTGCTGGAGGGTTCATGGCTATAAGAGCCTCTAACCACAGGAAAAATATTTTACAAAATCTTTTGTGGAAACTTCATATGAAACTGGTTAAAGAAATATCCGGGACTTTTTGATAGCATCTTTGAACGAAATATTAAAAAGAAATGCAGCTTTGTTTCGCGGTTTTGAAAGTAAACACCTGTGACGAATGCTGAAGACCTGAAAGATGGCATCAATGGACACCCTGTTTGCCCTTGCTGTTCCCAATTACCCTACCATGAACGCTTATTGGTTGACGAAAACAATGGATGGTGATCTCTGTGACGTCGGAGGAATTCGACAGAGGACCAGCATTTATTTTCTCCCTTAGCATTCCCCACTTCTGATACTAGACGCAGTGAAACTGTTCGGAAATGGGACAAGAATACTTTTGTACGGAAATGGCACGTACGGAAGTGGGAAACACCCTTCGGAACCTGTTTTCCATGCGCCTCGAAACCGCAGAAAGAGCACTCAATTGGTCATCAACAGGGCTTGATTTACGACAAAATAAATGTATAGCAACATTTGCTATGCAAATTAAGTTTTGTGTAGTAATGAGAAACTTTTGTTCAGCACTGAGACATAACACTATGTTAGCAGTCCAGTACCTGCTCTAAAACGAATTAGAGAGAAATTTTAAATACAATATTTATTTATTACCTCTTTTAAGGCTGCTCCTCTTCAGAGTCACATTTTTTTTTTTTTTTTTTTTTTTTTTTTTTGCCGTATGGCTGTGTATTCTGCCTACGTGGTTTCGAAAAAAAAATGTATATATAGCCTCAACAGGTGAAAATTTGTCCATAAATGGTTCTTAAACAGATACGCTCTTTAAATTTTCCAACGAAGATTCACCAAGACTGCTGTGCGACTCATGTAGGAAAACCCCCTCTTTACAATGGCATTAGACACTGCCAAAACTAGACGTACTTCAAAAAGATGAGAAATATTACGGTAGATATTTCTTTTGGATTTTAAAATGAAGAAACACAAGTTTTCTCTAGATGAAATTGTCATATTCTGGAGCCAGAAATCCCTTAAGCTTCCCCCATTCTTGGCTTGCAGCAATAAGGCAAATGAATCATGTGCCCAATTTCAACCTGACTGAATCTTTTAAGGTAATCACGATCTTTTGGTAATAATGGCACATCTAAAACCTTTAGACAGTTCGCTGTATCACTTGTCATGTCTGGAAATCTATCTGATTCTCTCCTTCGGGTCTTTGAGGTTCACCTATCATAAGCATGAACAAGTTTTGTCTGCAGAAACACTTTAAAAAGAAGAGAAAATCATCTTGGAGTGGGGGGGGGGGATGATAATATTTGCAAAAGAGCCACAGCAATCACCATAAAAGTTTGAAAACTTCACTGAAGGTGAATGTTATGGGAGTTCAAAACGAAATGTATCGCAATATATGCGAAGCAAAGTCATATCTGCTGAGCGATAGGTTGACGACTTGATTCGCGGTTTGCGATGCGATACCGCTTAAATCGAGCCCTGGTCACCAAGAATGCAAAAATATCATCAACACAAATTTCTGGAAAGAAATTAGTGAGATCTTTGTCCAGCCGTAAATAGCTGTTGCAGAGGAGGATGTATTTTTCATTTCTTCGCCGTTCATATTTTTCCATACTGTCTGTTTGTACTGTTTCCCAACACGTAATGGGAAATTTCGTTAGTACTTTCTGCAGTCAATTTCCACTTTTTCTACTGGAAATTCCCAACGTTCTTCTTATTTTTACTGCATACACTTGCACCCTTAAGTTCTACAGAAAAATTAGCAATCAGAATTAGTGCTATCGCAAAAATCTTTGTAGTACCTTCCTAGAATAAAAAGAGCGTGATCTGATTGGGGGGGCGAATGCCCCTTCTTGCCCCCATATATGGGTGCATGCAGATGGTTAAAATATGACTTATCATGTTAGAAATGACTAAGATATGCCGCACGAACGTTTGAGATGAAATAAAATAATAAACTCTCTATGTAGTAAAGATGTTAACAGCCAACGGCCACGTAAAGTGTGAATTTTGTTAGCTCAGAAGAGGAAAGCACCCCTCCAGTGGTGACTGGAGGATCGACACTGGACCTTTGAATACTGGAAAAAGATCGCCTAGAAGAACGAGTCAAGGTTTGTTCTGCATCAGGCTGATAGCAGGATCTGAATTTGGCACTAGCAACATGAAGTCATAGAACCATCCTCTCAGAGGGCAACAGTTTTGAATTCTAAAATAATTAATACGAATTTGCGCAACATAGATTCGAATTTTTAGTTAGGAAAGAGAAAGAAAATGCTTTGTTGCCAAAAACGTGGGCTGATCAACGAGGCTATCAAAAATCTTTCCAGAGTCTGCTCATTCTCTTGTCACAGTTAGAAACTGGTTTCGTGAATTTAAGTGTGTGTGTGTGTGGGGGGGGGGGATTCTTTGGAAGATGACACTCGCTGAGGTCAGCCCCATACCGCGGTAACAACTGAATAATCGATGCTGTAAGAAAACTTATCAAAGAAGACCCTCGTGTGACACATCATGAAATAGAGATGGCACTGGACATTCATTCATAATCATTGGCATTTTAGGAAACGATGTGTCCGTTGAGTGCACATTCACTCACGGACCAGAAGATCATAAGCCGAGTTGAATGGAGCCTATTCGCCCTGTCTAAATTCAGAGGAAGACGTAGTATAGACACCTACAACATCGCAACTGGCGATGACTCGTGGATTTATCACTAGATCCGGAAACAAAGGAACAATCAAGGGTCTGGTGCTTCGAATAAGACGCAGCTCCAGCCAAATTCCGAGGAATCTGTGGTGCTGGGAAGAAAATGGTAGCGACCTTCTGTAAATGTTACAGAGATTTTGTACAGGGTTTTAGGATTTCATATAAAATCACAAAATGCAACCTTTTCCCATCTCGTTCTCCACTTCCTTTGTTTTCCACAAAGCGTGAGAGATATTTCTCAGAGTCAGTTTCCCATTAGACACCGGATGCACGGTTATTTACTAAGACGAAATTTTGTCTAAGTGTAGTATCTGCACATTGTTTGTTGAATGGAAATTAACTCAATCGCGCCACTTTTGATGCTTTACAGGTTTGTATTTCAATGCTTCCGACAAGTGACTAGCCCCTCACATTTTACTTTGAGGCTTTAGATTTACCGAGGGCGGTGTGGTTGTTTCTCACGGGGAAATTTAGGATATGATTAAGGGCATTTTTGGGAGACAGGGGAGAAGGAAGCGAGAGGACAGTGGTCTCTGGTTTAGGAGAGCGAGCGGTCACGAAAAGTACGACGAGGTAATTGCCCTAGGGTAGGTCTCAGGTGGACCGGGAGGTTAGGGGATTTCACGACAGCGCGAGAGATGATCGAAAGCGGGACTTAAGAAAAAGGAATTGGAGTTTTAAGGGAAGCAGTTCGGAAACATAGCACAGCTAATGGACAACCTTTGCAGGCAATTAAACGAGGAGAAGAATAAATGTTTCTTAGACATATTTACGGATCGCAAGAATTATTTGCATACAATTATTATCATTTGGTTATTACGTGTTAATTACTATCATCTTCAACCATACAAGATTTAGCGACTTAACCACTCAATATCTATGTAGTTAACAACAAGAACAAAGATAGCAACGAACTTGTTGACATAAAACAGGACATGTGACAACTACTGTTCTTGAAAATCAAAGAAATGTCACTGCTAATTGGTATACCACTCAATGTCTATCAAAGGTCATCGCAGAGTGGAAGACCCAAGTTCGAAAAATGAGCACTTCCTTTTGCACCACCACAATGCACCGGCTCAAAATGCAGCCAAGACACTTGCCTTTTGGTATAGAAGGCGTAGGGTTTTTCCTCATTCAGCCTATTCTCCTGACTTGGCAACTTATAACTACTTCTTGTTTTCAAAGGTCAAGGAAACCCTGCGTGAATGTCGATTTTCGTCTGTAGCACAGCCTTGCAATATAATGTAGGCCCAACACTGAGCCACCGTCTTTTAGGAATAGAAGATCGTGGCTCAATGTTGGGCCTACATGAAATTGCAAGACTATGCTATCTGGGTAGCTGCTTAATTTGTGGCAATTGACAGTCTGCCAAAACAAAGCTGGAAAGAGACACTTGTAAAATGGGTCTATCGAATGCAAAAGTGTATGGAGATTATTTTGAAAAGTTGTAAGTAATTATTCGTGAGTAAGTATGTATTTCTTTAAACAGCTAAAAACTGTCGCCATGCCACTCGTATCTAAATGTACGTTATTATGATTACGCAGTAGATTTTGCCAGGGGCGAATCCAGGATTTTCGTGAGGAGGGGGGAGGGACAAGTTTTGGGAATAACCGGGGACCTTTATTATATTTTTCTCTAAATAAAAAAGTGTTCTTAGCATGACTATAAATTCTTCCAATTAATTAAGGAAAGTAATATACTTTTAAGTTATACTTTCTTTCACGAAAAATTATTCAATTTTTTGTTAAAACCTAACAAATCGAAGCATTTCCTTGGTCCTGGGAGGAGAGCGCCCCCCCCCCCCCTCTCTGGATCCGCCCGTGTATTTTGCGCACAAAGAAGTCCAGAATCCTTTTCTTTTGGTGTTGTGAGAACACCTGATTAAACTTCCAAGAGAGCACTCACATAATCTTTTGATCATTCGAGCAATTTTGAATGATATGTAGTTGGGTTCAATAACAAAAAACACGGCAAAAAATAAATAAGTGAATGAATAAATAAAATAATAAATAGCAAATGTGACTGACTTTGTCTCTCAGACCTAATTCCTTTTCCAATGCCCTCTCTCTCTCTCTTCAGGTGAATTCAGTGCGTTGGTTATAGACAATAGAACTGCTTTCTCTTTTGTTGCGGCGATGGAAAGGGGAGGGAGGGAGGGAAGAGTTTTAGAAAACGGGGAGCCCAGCGATGCCGGCGGCAAAAATTTTTGAGGAGGGATGTCATTTCCGCCGCAGTTCTGTCTTCTTGAACACCTTTCTAAATGCTCAGGTGCAATTAGGTCCGAGTTTCTTCTGTGTTTCAGCCAGCCTGCCCCGTGCTGATCCTCTCCAGTTTCACGCACACCGGCCTTGGGGCAAAGGTGAGTGGGAACCGCCCCACGCATTGATACCAAGTATTCAAACCCTGAAATCAGGATGTCATTAACGCAGCAGGTGTTGCCAATAGATGTCTTCTTTCACGCCTGGCATTATTTCGCTTCTCCCCAATTTCTCTCTCGGATTCCCACATCGCATCGCCCCGATTTTAGAGTGTGAGAGCCTCACTCAATCAGTGGCCGTAGTTTCTGTACTGAGAAAGATAAAACGCGACTCTTCTTGTTCACAAGCTTTGTCATCAAGACATATTTAGCAATCATTCTTTCCTTCTCCCACCACCAAAGTTTTCGAGTATGTTCATCACGTCTTTGGAAAAAATAAAACATAAATTACAGTCAGAATTATATGAAACACGCTTGATAATCCAAAGAATTGTCTCCACAAAGAGCAACGTGTCATTTATTCGATTACACTTTATATGCCTTCTTATAAATGACCTAAAAATAATTTTTCTAATCCGTCTCTTTTTGAAACATACATGTGGGAAAACTGTTCATCAGGAAAATTTCAAAAATACATGAGACTCTTTTGCGATATTTTTGTCATTTGACTCCACCCAAGACCGTAGCAAGCTTTTCTTATCTGGGAGGTCGATACTTGACATTACGCCCCATTCAAGTTCAAAATCACGCCCCTTCGAGTTCAGAATCACGCCCCTTCGAGTTCAAAATTACAACCCTTGGAATTTAGAATTGCACCCCTTCAAGTTCAAAATTACGTCCCTTCGAGTTCTACTCAAATAATACGTGTTTTTTAGTTTCGCACACACCGCTGTTACAGGAAAGTATTATGATCATTCAAAAATTGCACTTCTGGTTTTTGACATAATTTCATAAAAAATGTAAAATCTAAGTAAATACCCAAGAACCACAGGTTGTAAATATCAAGTAAAGGGTAAGCGTTATGTGAACGTCGGCAACACAACACTCCACAGAAATGTAGAAAGAAAAACCAAACCAGCGCAGAACGAATGAGTATCGGATAGTGAACGTAACAATAGGAAAAGGTTTAGGATTAGGGCTTGGAAAAATTGCGTTCAAGGTTAAACGTTAGGAGAACTTTCTGCGCATAGCAGAAAATTAACTCTTCATCCCGACGACATGTTTGGAAAGGTCATAAATATTAGGCATATCAGCATATTGTTTTCTATACCTCTATTCACTAGTTTGGAAAATTCCCTTCATGGATTCGAAATGTTCACACTTCATGCAGTTAACCAGGTTACTCTGTACCCTGGTTAACTGCATGAAATACTGTATGAGACTAACTAAACTCTTAAAAAAAAACTACTGAACGGTGTAACTTTCTTTTTATAGTTACAATTTCTACTTTTTACATCTCCTACAGCATGAACTTACGCCCCTGGAATGACCATTCTGGAAGAGCTACCACCCTCCCAGCCCTCTCAGTAGCTACGGCTCTGACTCCACCCCACCTAAATTTTTTAGTCGATCTTTCAGGGAAAAAAAAAAAAAACTTGAATAAAACCAAATGTATGCATGATATCACAAGTAGGGACGCTCCAAAGGCAGTTCCATCGGTTCGAGCAAACTCCACCCCGCGTTTTTAACAGTACATGTATAATAAATTACAACGTGAGAATAAAATGTTGTGGGTACCAGAGTTAAATAGAAATAAATAAGTGCATAATCATCCGGTTTTTTATATACGGGAAAACGGGATCATACAAGACCTACTGAGCTTTCACTCGCCAACGGGCGGCTTTTTCAACGCACTGGATCGGCTTACAGACGAAAACTGAAAACATAAATAGAATAAGAGTGATTAAAAATAGAGTGATCTCATAAAAGTACTAAAGCAGTTGCGGTATTAAATCTGTTCTTTATTACTATCTAAATCTCGTTATTTGTTTGTCCTGGAATTTTACTTAAATCTTTCAGTTCTTCACTTATCTTTAGCCTTTTTTGTGCTAAATCTACAATGTTTGGCTAGTTTTCATTCACTCTCGCTGTAGCTGTCCCGTCAAAAGTGTTCCTCCTCAAATCATCGTTTCGCCAGCTCTGTTCCCTTCTTAGACTTCTGAGCTTCACCACTGTGTGTCAGACCCTTTCCCCATTCGCTAGAAGGGGATGGTGTCCGACGCCATCGATGCAATAAAACAATTAAACTGTCTCGAATGCGTTTACAGATCGTAATGCACATGATCGTAGCGTAGGCTAATAAAACGATAAAGGAACTTAGGGTTTTCTGAAACGGTTCTACAGTACAAAAGAAAGGCTGCCTGTGAACACTATTTTACAACTTCTAATTACACTTACCAACTTTGATAGTCCCTTCGAACAATCTCTTGCCTGCTGACTTTACAGGAGAATGAATTAATACTAAAATCCTTTAAAACCTCCTCCTAAACCCAAGCAACATTACATCATCATTCTGGTTTACAAGCACTTTAAAGAGGTTTAATAATGACATAGAGCTAAAATCACCTAGATGCATCGTATGCGATGATCACGTCTGTACTTGCTCCATCCCCATAATGTATCTTGGTAGATAAAAAACACAAAAAAACGCAGGAATGACAAAAAGGTCTTTTGCTACAAGACTTGAAGAACATAAAAGGGATGTCACGTATGGCAAACGCACGACTGCGCTGTCAAGGGAAGTATTAAATAGCGAGGCATCCCCGCTCTGGAGCGACTGCGAGAATATTGCCCCGTACACCACCGCAAAAGGAACCTTATTAAGGGAGACTATACAGAAATTCTGTCTCACAGAGAGACGTGTAGCGATTTTGTCTTAATGGATCGACCACGTGCATGGACTGCGCATTTAGAGCTAAACGCAAAATAACTTTATCATATATGTACATCGAGATATTAAACTGATGTAATGCCGCTCTGTTATTGCTTATTTGATTTCTTTTTTAACCTCTTCTATTTTTTATGTTTTCAGTTTCAGTCTGTAAGTCGTTCAAGTGCCTTGAAAAATCCTCCCGTTGGCGAGTGAAAGCTCCACAGATCTTGTACGATCCCGTTTATACCTGTATGAAAACCCAGATATCTTATAAAGTCTTTGCACTTATTTGCATCTATATACCATGAGAGAAATTGCTGAAAAACTGGAGCATGATTTTGTCACCGTTAAAACCAGAATGTTACACTTATAGTGATTACCACCACAGTATTTGTCATTTTCTTGTAGGACTTCCGTCCACAGTGAGTAGAGTTTAGGTCCCAGCCACCTACAGCGAGATCGCCTTTTGGGCAGGACACAAAAACGGAATGAGTGAGAGCAAGTCTAGCGACTTTGACAGAACAGTTTGTAGTGAGATTAGAGTACAGTAGATGGCGCCACCGTACAAGTACGATGTTGCACACAGAGGGGTGAGAGAATTTCAAGGGGGGGGGGGGCATAGGAAAGAATACCCATTTAACTAGTGGGTCTAGCCTGGGGGCCGTCACTTAACGTGCTCGTCCGATGCACGGCGGATATTCAGCGATTGTTAGTAAATCACACGATCTCTGAAAGATCAGCCCAGGTTCGAACCTGAGGGCCTTGCATTGATAGTCTGACTCGCTGAACCACTAAGCCATCCGCGGCTCTGAATGTTACACTTCCTTTGAAAAACGACTTTTATAATCCGGCACTTTTGCACGGTTTCACACCAATCTTTGATGTCACACAAATTGTCTTATACTGGACATTGCTGATTGCCTCAAAAAGAAGGCAAGTCTTAAACTCCATAATTGTTGCTTAAGTTTACTTACATCGCAGCAGATAAAGTAAGGAGAGAGGAAGAATACTTCCTCTCTCCTTTTTGGGCGTAAAAATTATGCCTCTGATGAAAGAGAGGAACGGTACTTCTCTCCTTTTTGGCTGCAAAAATTATGCCGTTGATCAAACGGGCTTGTCAATTTGTTAGGTAAATGAAAAAAGGCAAATGAAGCTTCTTGGTAAAAACTTGCTTCAGATAACTTAGGAAATTCTTGGTGTAAATGTAGGATATGAATTATTTTCTGAGAGTACACCAAAATCCTAATTTTAAAATGGCAAAAATCTTATTCAGACAATTTTCAACATAAGATTCGTATACATTATTCTGTTTAACCGTTTGATGGCCTTTAATATTTTTTGTATTATAATTATTAAAAAAGCCGTTCCATAAAAGCTAATAGTAATTTTTTTGAGTTGGTAACAGCGCGAAAGGGAAAAATAACCGCGCAGACGATTAACTGAATTAAGGAAGTATCTATGGCAACAGCTGTTAGCCGTGGCAGACTATCCTGGTTTTGTTATTGCGCAGTTGTTTAAGGTACGTCTACATTTCGCCATACAGCTATGGGGGTCAGTGATTCAGAGTTGAGAAGTGAAATGCGTTGTGTGATAAAGTTTTGCTATCGTTTGGGTAAAACGGCTCCACAAACAGTTGATTTAATGAAAAAAGCTTACAAAGATAAATGTTTGGGTAAGTCAACAATTTTTAGATCGCCCCATGATTTCAAAAAAGGGTGCTTGTCGGCGAAACTCACTCCGAGGCTTGGTCGACCTGAAAGTGTTGTTACGGAGCGTATTGTTAAAGCTGATTGGACAATCCTGCAAGAAGATCGACGAATGACGTGTGAAGACATAGCGGCGTCAACTAATATTTCAACAAAGTCAACATTCCGCATTCTACGCGACAAATTACTGCTGTACCTTGTGTGTTCCAGATGGGTACCTCATCATCTGACGAGAGAACAATTGTTAGCCAGAGTTCAGGTGTGTCATGAGCGGAAACAAACGATTGCAAAGGATCCAAACTTTCTAAACATAGTAATAACTGCCGATGAAACATGGGTCCACTATTTCGACCTCCTCACGAAGCGCGCAACGAGTGTCTGGAAACACACAAGCCGAAAAAAGTCCTCCCAACCAAATCAGCTGGGAAGATAATGATAATTTTCTTTGATCACAAAGTGTAGTGTACCAGCATGCCGTTCCTTCACAAATTACTGTCAATGCTGAGTATTACATTTCAGTCTTGAAGCGTCTGCGACGACACATACCAATTAAGCTACCGGAACTGGTGGGCAAATGGACCTTACACCATGATAAAGCCCGCCCACATGTGGCTGCTTGTGTTCAACAGTTTCTTACGAAATGCAGTATTGAAATTATTCCACAGCCTGCCTACAATCCTGACCTCGCCCCGTGCGATTTCTGGTTGTTTCCAACAATGAAGGAAAAGTTCCGTAGCACAACATTCAACACAGATGCTGACGTTATTGAAAGCTGTACAGGGGTCGCTAAAGCAGCTTCCACAAAATGCCTTCACCACATGTTTTGAAAAATGGACTGAACAATGGGACCGCTGCATATCATCCGAGGGAAGATACTTTGAAAAAGAATAACATATATTTTGCTGTATCTATATATTTTCATTTTGTGTGATTTTACTCTCAGTTTTTATGGAATGACCGCTGTATATTTTTTATCATTGTTTCAAAGAACCTTTCATGTCATGTCAGATGTTCAAATTTTCTTGATTTTCTCTTATCCTTCCATATAAGAGGCTTCACTGACATCCAAGGGCTTTTATAGAATTTTTTAATTGACGAGTTGCATCTACAAACAAAATCGGGCAGAAAATCAAATTTAAGTTACAGTGTAAAGAGCCAGTTCAATAAATATCAATCACGTTTCCATTGACTATCAAAGGAAATGGGTTATTATTAAGAAATGATCGGTGCCAAGAAGTTTGCCAGAAAAGAAAATGAATCAGAAACTGAAAGAATGAAGAATGAAAAGGAACGCCTGCGAAAGTTCGCTATGCGGTAGAAATAGGTCATCAGGATAACATCGTGACAAGATGATGATCATTATGATCACGATGCGTGTTTTTGACAGTAAGGAAAGCGGAGATGAAATTAATCTACACTGTGCACCTCTGCTGTGGTTAGCGAAATTGCTGAACTTATCTGAAAACCACATACAGAGTTACAGAGGGAAATTCCAAGCTTACATCTACGATTGGTATCATTTCCATTATAATTTCTCATTAGTATAACAGCCTTAGATTGAAGTCATTTCAAATGAAATTCAGAGACCTCGTTACGAAGATTTACCCTCAGCTTATGGAGAAAGAGATGGAGAGTTCAAACCGAATCACCAATGAATTACTACTGTGAACGTCTGTCTGACAAGAACCGAACATAATACTCACTGATTTTTGAAAATAAGGATTACCAAATAAACGTAAAATGAATGAACAAAAACCATAAAGCGCTGAAGACCGACAGTGCTCATACATAAGCGTTTAAGGCTGGCCTGCCCGTTTCCAATTTACCAGCTTATAATCCGGCTCCATTCAGATTTACCAATTTATAGGCCGGCTCGCTAAAGATTATCAACTTGTAGTCTTGCCCGTTGGTTTCAGCTATGATTAGCAAACGCGCTTGATTAGTGTTGTGCTTTCCCATCTTCTGCTTTACTCTGTAATTGAGCAAAGTGAGGCCGAAGGACGAGAGGAGCTCTCTTTACGAGACTCGAGATAATTAGTTGTTCAGGCATAGGTACGAGATGACACATCTGATCACCGTGATTTTTTGCATGCGATTGGGCATCGTCCATGGTCAGGTTTTGGCCTTTCGAATTTCGATTCCCGAAATTCCGTGTCATTGAGGAATAATCATCCCAAAACTTGCATTTTTAGGTGGTTTTCCGGGTTTTGAGAAGGGGTTGTTTGTTACCTATCTCCCCCAAAGATCTTCAGCCAATCGCGGTGACACTTGCCACAGAGAAAGGAAAGGACATGGTGAGTGACATGGGGTTGGTATCATTGTGATTGGTCGTGTCATATAAAAATAATGACCATTAAAAAACTGACCAATTTTAATAATAATCGAAAAAATCCGCTCTCTATACGAGACTCCAGACAATTAGTTGTTCGGGAATAGCTACGACATGACACATCCTATCACCGTGATTTTTGGCAAGCGATTGGACATCGTCCATGGTCAGGTTTTCACGCCTTCCGATTCCCGAAATTCCGTGCCATTGAGGAATTTCAATTAAAATTATTAAAATTGGTCATCTTTTTAATTGTCATTATTTCTATAGGACACGACCAATCACCATGATACCAACCTCATATCACTAATAATTGATTTTTTCAATGATATTATGAATTCGCTCTCGTCGAGAGTAAAAAAACTAGATGGCCTTTCACTTGAACCGTTTCACGAAAGTCGGTTCACTAACATTAATTTAAAAAAATCATTTAAAATGAAAACGAAGAAATGGAAAGACTCCGTCTGTTAGCTCAACACTTACTTAGTCTATAAAATACTAAAAGGAAGTTTGTGTATGTGTGTGAAAGTCTGTCTTTCGCGATACAAAATGAAAAACGTTGTTCCAGATTTGAGTGTGTCTTTTCCTCTTTGCTTACATGCAACCTGATCACAACCAACGCGAAGGCGTGAAGGAAAGTAGTTCGTGATTAATTTTAGGCATTTCTTTTTTAGAACGTTTCGTACTTTTGTTCTGGAAGTCATAAATTTTACGCGTTCGTTTTTTAGAATTTGTTATAAAAGACGCCTTAATGAGCTTAGATTTTGCAATAGCTTCGCTCAAAATTTGCCAACTGTATCCGAGTTATCGGTTACCGTTCGCGACTTGTCCTAGTCTACGTCACATACACCTTCTTAAGGTAAATTGAAACCACCAGAAAAGATCACAGAGTGAAAACAAAATTTAATTTAAACTTCTCAGAGAGCAGTTTTTTCAACTGGCATGGAACAAGCATTAGAGGTCTGCACGGGCCCGGCTCGCGGGCCACGTTGGGCTTTTTATTTAATTAAAGAACAAAGCAAAGAACCGGGCCGAGCCGGACCGAGCCGGACCAAGTCGGCCCATTCTTTTTATCGCAATGGAAAAAGACAGAAAAAAGTCTTGTTTTCCGATTTCCTGGCCTGTTTAATTGTTTTGCCGGCGTTACTTACTTTCATGACATAGCCCAGAGCGTAATCACTGAGGCGAGGAGAGGCACTCACAGTGTTTTTACCATCTGAAGGTATATTAAGATGACAAAAACACTTTGGGGCTTGTTCATGACAAAAAGATTCAACCCCGAGCGAGTGTGTGTGTTTTGTGGAGTGAGGGGACGGGGGTGTCTGCAGTGGGGCGATGTGTGTGTGTGTGTGTGTGTGTGTGTGTGTGTGTGTGTGTGTGTGTGTGTGCGCGTGTGTGCATTTGTATGGGAGTGGGACGACATCGATTGTTTCTCCTATCTCTAATACGCGTAAGGATTGGCCTTTGTAGTGTTACCACTTGCTAGTTCAGAGAAGGGAGATTTTGAACTCGCTAGCCTTTTTTTTTTTTTTTTTTAAAGGTTATGATGATTGTCAAAGTTTAGTTAATATTTTGGAGCTTATACTCAACTAAATATTTTCAATAACTCATTTTATTATTTAATTTTCACAATTTAATAAAATACAATAGAAATACAAAACGGCACATCACAAGCCTGGCGGGGCCTAAAGAGTTCCAACTGACGGGCCGGGCCGGACTTTAAACGCACGGGCTTGAGACGGGCCGGGCTCACCAAATATGACCAGCGTAGACCTCAAACAAGCATACAGGTGGTGTTAATGAAGAAGAGGGAGAGTGTAAGACTAACATTTCCATTAAATGTAAATGAAATGTCTCTCAAAATGTATGTATTTTAAGGTAATTATAAAGAAAAAGCCTGGTAGTGGAATTCGAGGCCACGTCTTCCTGGAGTCGAATGTTCTCTGGAGTCGAATGTTCTCTCGACTGAATTACGACGGCAAGGATTATCACTGTAACTTGCCGTTTTTGACTCATGCGTAACATTAGTAGTACGTAACTTAATCAACTTTCGAGTGCAAATTGAATTTGATTTTTCTTTTATAATATGAGATTTGATTTGATTTGATTTGATTTGATTTGCTTGCTAATTTGAATCAGTAGTATGGAGAGGTAATATAAGGAACAACTAATTATGCCATAACTTTTTCCCCTTTTTACCAACCGACATGTTTTTGACAGTTTTTTCTTCTTTAATCCAGAAGGAAAAAGCCAAATCTCCCAGCCCAAGCTTGGCGCTGCCCGATCCCTGGTATTTTATTTTAATTAATAAAAGAGAAAGACCGCTCGTGGGCTGGGTCAGGCCTGTTCAGAACTCTATCCTCACACACAGCATCAAAAAGCTGAAAGTCAACGTGAGTCTTGCAAAATTGGTCAATGCAGCCCAGTGCCCAAATAAATCCAACAAAATAAGAGCAAATGGACCAATGCCAAATGAGTTCTGCCCATAGGCGCCTACTAACGGGGCAAGACTGATCTTGTCCCTTCAATAACTTTACTGGGGGGGGGCAGTGCCCACCTAATATTTTTCATGTTGTTTATTTAAGTAATCGCTTTTGCCTCGTAAGGTGGACCAAGCTCCATCTTACGAGGCCAGAGCGATTTATTTCCAAAAAATTTATACGAGTAAATAGCAAAATAAGTAAAAACTTGTTTCCCATATGCTCATTCTGTAAGAAATCGGATTGTCAGCCCCGTAATTTGTTTGACATGTTCTCGTGATATGAGATAAATGTTTATAACAACTATCAAAAATAAAAGAAATAAAAATTCAGAAACCTATAACCTCTAGGGCATTTACTTATCTATTTATTTTTTGCGCTTGTTGTTTTTTGTTTTTTTTTTTGCTTGAGTAACCAGACTAATTTCTCACATTTTTTTTTATGCGTTTGGAAATAAAATCTCTGCGGCTATTTTTATAAAATCACAGGCTGATATTCATTAAAATAATATTGCTGTTTCCTTGTTAATTTCCTGATGAGTAATTAAAATTGCTTTTTAAAATATACGTCGAATCCCGTAGCCTAGCTTTTCGCCTTTTTTTTTTTTAATTTCCTCCTAACAATGGAAGATATGTGACCCTCCCGCACCTGATCTTGTCACGCCCCTTCCCCTTTCAATAACTTAGTGAAGTCTTCTCCCCTGGTTCTGCAGAATAGGTCTAAACCCCGAAACGGCGAAATAAGTTGGTTGAAAGCAGTCGAAATCTCTAAACGCCCATATAAAATCTCCGAAAGCAGTCGGAATCTCTCAACACAAAACTAAGTCCTGCGAAATCAATGAAATCTCTAAACGACAAAATAAGTTATGCCAAAGAAATTGAAATCTCTAAACGCGCACATAAAGTCTGCGAAAGGAATTGAAATCTCTAAACTCGAGAATTGAATAAATTCGAAAAGCATGCACGCGCGCTTGAATACACGAGAAAGGCTCTTAATGAGAGTAATGTTTGTAAACACACACAACACGCATGCATTCCCGTTTTGAAAACTGTCAAAACATCTCGATACAAGTGAAAGAATAATTTGGGAGATCTACGAGGACATGCAAAATTTTATATCGTTTACAGAGCAGATTTAAGGAGAAAGGGGCCCGGAAGCTGAATAGTATTTTGCGGCACCAGTATTAGTGGCACATCTAGGATTTCACTATGGGTGGATGAATAAAAATACACAGGAGAAAATATTCCCAAAATATGATGAGGAAGCCATAAAAATATTCCCGCCGCATTGAAGTGTGTGTATACCATGATTCATGGACGAATCGAATCAGTGGTAGCAAGAAAATGTGAAAATGTCAGTTCAGTTCTGCTGTAATCCCCCCCCCGCCTTGGGTTGGGTTCAGCTTGTTGAAATTATATCGAAGTAGTGGGCAAAATAATGTGATCCAAATATCATGATTTAAACAAATTCTTAATATATGAAAATTTCTCCCCAATCACATATGTGTACATAAAAATACTCCGGTAATGCTTTCGGAAGATTTGAGGATGAAATGGGGGCGACTATACTTTTTGCGGACTCCTCCTAAAATAGCGGAAAGAAATTGGAATTTTTTTCACAAAGCAGTTGCTATGTTGTTTGCAAAAAAAAAAAAATAAAAAAAAAAAAATAAAATAATGCATAATTGTGTTAATTCTTCAAGAATCTTGTATAATTCAGGTTCCCCTTGAAAATGCGGGGCCCGGAGCTGCAATCCCCCTCCTAGCCCCCCTCTTAAATGGGCTCTGATCGTTTTCCAAAAAACAATTTGTACGCGTGTACCATTTAGTCAGTCATACTAGTGAAACTTTGGCCGTTTAAGAGTGGCTTTGCACACTGTTAGAGGCACTCATTATGGGCAGCGTCTGACAAAACGAATGGAAATACAGTGGCACAAAACGGTGAAACTAGCTATTATTTCCTGTGTATTTTTGAACTAACTGAGCCCGTTGAATAAAAAGGCTTCACTACGTCATTAATCAAACCACCAGAACATGGGAATTTGTCTAGCTGGATCCTTATTTTCAAATATCTGCTTTACGGAAGTTTTTACTTGGCAGGCTGTTACACTTGGAACAAAAAAGTCAGCTGTCCTCACCTTATCCGTTGGAGAGATAAACAGAGAGAAAGAGACCGGCAGCCCCGGTGGCGCAGTGGTCTAAGGGCTGGCTTATGACCATTCTTTCGAGATGGGTCAGGGTTCGAATCCCGGTGAGGCGTGGACGTTGTGTTTGTTTTATGGCATTGGCTATCTCCTTTCCCTGGAACCAGTGGTCCTAAATTAGGGACGGGCAACTGCTTATAGCCCATTGAGTTGCTCACGGTGGGTTAGTCGTGTTTATCTGTGCTCCTCAAGTTTTCGTTGGTGTGTTATTTTTCTTCGTTGTCAGTGTTCTATTTCGTGTGTGTGTTGTGTGTGAAGGTTCCGTGTTTCTTTTTATGTGCCTGCCGAGCTGGTAAGTGCTTATTTTGATTAGTTTACCTTATTTTTCTGCCTTGGCCAAGTTGGCTAAGGGCTAAGCTTTTCCTCGCCATTGCAAATGGCGGCATCCGGGGAGAATGACGTCCTAACCCTTGCTACCGGAAATGACGGTCTCCCGATAACAGCTTCTCTAAATACTACTACCAATGAAGAGTCTATCTCGATAAACCACTCCTCCTTGCAGATTTCTGTTGCTGCCTTACCATCGGATATCGCCTCTTCTTCCAAGTCTCCCAGCGGCGATACGATGTCTTCTCTGAAAGCTAATGATGACGCCATGGATGTTTCGCACTCCATGCCGGAATCATCTCCAAAGCAACGTACAACTACCCTCTCATATGCTGACGTAACCGCATCTAAGTCGGGACCTTCCCAGTCTTCTTTTTCTTCTGGACAATATGAGATGACGCATAATGCCGAAGTCATTGAGGTTGTCCTTAAAGAAGATACCCCTTCTGGGCTGAAATTCCTTCAAACTATGGAGAATGGTGTTGTATTTCCGAGCCTGAGAAATACAAAACTCACTGCATATACTGCTGCTCTTCGAGAGATTGTTCCTGCATCAGCCATAACTCATGCGGGCAGGAAGCCTTACAAAGTAGTTGTTTACTTCTCTACTCCTGCCCATTCCCTACATGTACTGACGAAGGGCATCTCAATTGGTGATCGTCACATCCATGCCGAACCTGTTTCACAGAGTTCCGTTATTGTAAGCTTCTCACCAGTTCCACCTGAGGTTTCAGATGATCTCTTGATTGCCGCTCTTCTTCCTTATGGCCGGATCATTGGAGGTGTAACTACCTACTCTTCGTTTCCAGAGGTGCCAGAAGATAGATACCTACTCGGGTTTCGCCGCAATGTTCGTGTGGTCTTTCCTTCAGAGGAGCACATGCTGCGTATTCCACCCACTTTACGTGTACGCTGTTGCACGCACATTAGAGAGATATTCATCACAGTAGGCTCCGTCTGTCCGAATTGTAAAGGCACGGGACATCCCCGCGCTCTATGCCCTCATAATGCAAACACTCTTTCCAAGTCAACAGCACGACCTTCGTCCTCTTTGTCACGTCAATCGGCATCCTCTTCTGGTGCTAAAGACCAGCAACAGCAGATTTCCTCAAAAAGTAGTGATGCAGCAGGTGGTCAACCGACGTCTACAAAAAGTAGTGAGACAGCCGTTGGTCAACCGACGTCTACCAGAAGTAGTGAGACAGCCGTTGGTCTACCGACGTCTCCCATAAGTTGTGAGACAGCCGTTGGTCAACCGACGTCTACCAGAAGTAGTGAGACAGCCGTTGGTCAACCGACATCTCCGGGTAAACCCTCGACCTCGGGTGATGCATTGGCGCCCCCATCATCTCTTCAGTCGAAAGAGGCATCAATTGTTAATCCAAAGTCTCCTATAGAGATGGTTGATGACGATTCCCGTCATACTGCTACATTGACCGTTGAGGTTGCTTCTTCAGTTCCTTTTAAATTGCCGGAAGTTCCAACTCCGGTTACAGCACAAAGTCGTGGACGGACGAAGCGACGTAGAACTTCACGCGCCCAGAATAAGAAGGTTAGAATTACAACCACCCTTAGGGCAGGACGTGATCGTTCTAGTAGTCAGATGCTCACGTCTGAAGGCTCTATGGAATCTGATACAGATGATGGAACAATTATTCCGATCTCCTGTGAAAACTTTTTAAATATTCTAGAGGCATCCTCTCTTCCACAGACACCTGTGTCTGGGGAGAAAGTGTATGCGTTCCTAATAAGTCCCCGTAGAGACAAGCTGTCTCGCAATTTTTTGGAAGGTTACTCCCACTGTCTGTCTGACACCATGAATCAAATGTTGGCGATACATTCTCATTTACGTACCGTTCCGGGCAAAGATCTGGGTGGTCCCTACTGGCCAAAGAAGTTCCGTAGCCGTCTCGCCAAGTTACAGAACGCAGCCGACAACATCCTCCAACCATCATCAGACTATTCTGTTCAAGACAGTCTCACTGAATAGTAGGGGTATGTGTACCCCTTTGGCTAATGCTTTAGCGTATGAAGACGTCCACCACCTCAAAGCAGATCTCCTACTTTTGCAAGAGACAAATTGTCTATCCACTTCACCCTTTCCATCGCTGGAGGAGATGGGACTATCAGTTTCATCACGCGTATAGGCTCTCTCTTCGTGGAAGGTATAGCGATTGGTGTACATAATAGATTTCGTCAAGCACTCTCCTCTGTTAAAGTTCATAACCTGTGCCGAGATTTATTGCAGCGACTCACTTTCGTCCTAGATGGACAACGATATTTAGTTTTCAACATATATATTCCATGTTCATCTACACATCTAACGTTGTTATTTTCGTCGCTCCGCACTGCACTTCAGTCAGCCTTACCATCAGATCATGTGCTCATTGGAGGAGACTTTAACTGTACACTTCAACCAGAGCTCGATCGCGCTCCTTCGAGGTTTGAACATCGTTCACGTCTTGTGGAGCAATTGCGATCATTAGTGTCTGATTTTGATTTACATGACGTGTTCCAACGATTGCATCCGACATCTATTTCACATACCTGGAGAGCTGCATCTGCACCCTCCTCTCTTTCCGCCAGGCTGGATCGATTTTACGCTTCTGCTTCGTTATTGCCCATTACAACGGATTGTATGCACTCTCCTACAGCTTCATCGGATCATTGTGCCATCACTATCTCCTGTAGCTCTTCATCTCGTCTGATTTTTAGGCCTCGGTCATGGACACTGGACACTTCTCTCCTAGCTGATGAGAATATGTGCACCGAGATCAGAGATCTTCTTGATCATATGCGAGAGGGCCTGTCCACTGCACCTTGTGCCATCAATTACTGGCTCGAGGTAAAATCTTACCTAATATATCTTCTCAAACGTCATTCCTTCTCCGAAGGCACGAAGCGCTCCATGGAAGAGCAAAATCTCCTAAACATCCTGTTACAGCTTGGTGCGAGTCATCCCATGTATACAGCTTACCAAGCGGATCTTAGAGCACTTCTTGAGCCTCGTGCATGTCAGGTAATTCTTCGTCTCCGTCTACAACATCTATCACCAGAGGACCGCTCCTTTGAGTTTCTATCCGTGTTAGAAGAAAAACGCCGCTCGTCGCATCAGCTTCGACTACTTCGGCGGCCTGATGGTGAAATCATCTCTGATCCGGATGCAGTTTGCTCTCAGGTTCGTCGATATTTTACTATCTAATACAGTGAAACTCCCCAGCCTTCTGTTTCTGCTTCTGCTACTTTACTCTTTGCTCTTCCCCAAGTTCTTTCCAATCTCTCTGATTCCCTTTTACAACCTATTTCGCAGACTGAACTTCGGACCATTCCTGCCTCTCTAAATTCCCGTGCTGTCCCAGGTCCAGATGGCCTTCCGCTCCTTTTCTACCGTACTTTCTCCCTTCGTTGCTTCCATTTCTTCTCGCCGCTTTCAATGCTGCTCTTTCTTCCTCTTCTCTTCCGAGGGGTTTCACAGAGGCTCATATGGTGTTATTCCCCAAGAAAGGCGATCTGCTTGACTTGGGAAACTGGCGTCCTATCTGGCTACTAAACATTGACCATAAACTCTTCACTAAACTCCTTTCCAGTCGACTCAACCAAGTTCTTCCATTTCTTCTTTCTCCCGACCAGACCTACACGGTTCCTGGTCGGTCCATCACTTCTAATCTCAACCTCCTTCGAGATCTGCTACATCTGGCTCGTACTAACTCTGAACCACTTGCCCTCTTTAATCTTGACCAAAGAGCTGCTTTCGACAATATCTCACATTCGTATCTTTCTGCTGTTCTTATTGCTTTCGGCTTTTCTTTTGCTTTTGTTACCTCTATTCTTGCCCTTTATCAGAACACTGCTTTCCATGTCAAGACGGCCGCCTTCTTGACTGCACCTATTCCTTTTCGGCGAGGCATTCGGCAGGGTTGCCCACTTTCTGGGCAGCTCTTTGCCATTGCTTTTAAGCCGTTTCTTCGGTCTGTCCATCGAGTCTTTATAGATGCACTGCCACCGCCTACTGCAAGTACTAGGCACTTTTCTGTGACATACTCCGCATATGCCGATGACGCGACCTTTTGTGTACGGACAGACGCTCAATTCGACATCTTGCTCCAGATTTACGATCAATATTCTTCATGTTCAGCGGCATCACTTAATACATCCAAGAGTGCAGGTCTATGGAGCGGAGCGTGGGCCTCTAGGACTGACACCCCGTGGGGCGCCTCATGGACTGCTTCATCCCCAAAATTCCTTGGGGTCCATCTCGGAGTCCGTCTTTCTGCTCAAAATGAAACATGGAATGCTCTCAGAACACGCCTTACTCGAACTGCTGCCTTCTGGCGAGGTTCCCAGTTTTGTACTTCTTACTTCTCAAGAGCTAGAATAGACTTATCAGACTTATATTCTTTCACCATGCCTATATGCATGGTCAGCTGAACGTATGCCCATTTATCACCTCAATGAAATCACTCGAATCATCTCAACGATAATATGGAACAGGTATCATTGGATCCAGGTCTCCACTCTCTGTCGTCGAGTCACTGATGGAGGTATTTCACTGCTGGAAGTTCGCACCTACTATAAAGCACATAAAGTGGTTTCTTTCCTGCGGCTACTAAGTGCACCAGAGTCGCCAGTTACGCTCGTTAGAGATGTCATGATATCGCCTAGGAATTCCCGAATCACTTTCATCATGTATCTTCTAATGGATCAATCTCCTTTTTCCATTCTAAACTTTCCCCTTTCTACAAAGAAGTCCTTTCCTTTCTCCGTTCTCTACCCCTCTTCCGTGCTCCACCGGCTTCCACCACTGAACTATTAGCTGAGCCCCTGTTCTTTTCTTCCATCGTTCATCCCCCTAATGCTCCCTACTTAACTGACCTTTCCTGGCTCCCCGCCGGAATAGTATCTTTTCAGGATCTAATTTCTCCAGATCTTTCTTGGAAACCCTTCTCTGATCTATCCCCCCTCCTCCCCTACCCCTTCCTCTCTTTTGCTGTAGTATGATTCCTTCCGTTCTTCAATCATTACCCTCTTCCCTAACCTTGCCTCTCAAGCTGGGTTAACTCTTGTTCCCTCTGCCTCTCTTCCTCTTCCCTTTTTCCTTTCCGTTCGGGGCTCATCACTTCTTCTTTCCAGTTTTTCTATCTCGTCTCTTTACCGTTGTCTCATTGATCCACTGTATGCTACACCATTGATGATTCCAGATGTTCCGAATGTCGTTCTTTCACAAGTGTGGTCCATGTCTAATTCACCACTATCTGTTCCAGCAGAAAGATCCAATGGTTGTTTCTTCATCGGCGGTTACCAGTTCCTACCAAATTATTCAGGATAACGCTTGTTGATTCGCCTAACTGCATGTTTTGCTCGACGATTGCGGATGTAGATCATGTATATCAACATTGCACAGTGCTTCTTCCCTTGTTACATCTGACCTTCACTACTGCACAGTGCCTTAGTACTACTGATCTCTCTTTCTCAGCCTATAGCACGCTACTCAGTTCCAGTACTCTGCCTATTCCTATATCAGAGGCATGTGCTTATGTTTTCATATTAGCAAAACATGTGATTTTTTGCTACTATCAACAGCTTCGTTCTACCCCTATACAGCCAACCATCTTTCAGGCGGGAGCTGCGATGTGCAGTCAGTTCCGGAACAGACTGATTTCACGCTTGAGGCTTGCTTTCACTGTTGCTAAGGCTGCGAATCGAATCCCACACTTTATGTCAGTGTGGTCACCTTTTCGTCAATGGTTTTCTGGTCCATCAGAAGATCTTAGACTATTGTTCTGACTTCTGTGAATTTGTTTGGACTAACTAAAGTATAGTTTTGTGATTAACGTGTTCTTAGGAGCCCTCTTCATCATTGCTGCCTAATGTTACTGCGCGTCTGCATGTTTCTCACCAACAAGGTCCTGTAGGTGAGTTTTTTTTTTTTTTTTACACCACAGGCACTTAGAATAAGTTTAAAGTTTTATGTTCAGCGCTTTCCTTATGTCTGCCGGGCTTTATAATTTATGGTTCATGCTCACGGTGCTGAGCAATTGTTTGTTAGTGTTTTAATTTAATTATTAATTTTGCACAGTGGGGTTTTTGATCATGTTACATGTACATAAAGGTATATGATCAGTCGATTATACAATGTTCAGCGAGGTTTAGCACTTTTGTTGTACAAGGAGTAATTGTTCCTCGTTCAGATATTTGTACTATACCTGAAGTATAGTTGCTATGCCAAAAGCTCAGTTTTGTATATATTAATGTACTTTCCTAATTGCACTGTAAAATTTATGTTCGGCACATCTCGCATGTTGGGTCAAGATTAGATGTCTTAAGTTTTATGCTCATGGTGCGGAGCAAACGTTTTGATAGTATTTCAATTATATGTTAATGTTACACAGTGTGATTTTTCTCATGTCACATGTGCCTAACAGGAAATAATCAGTCTATTACATAATGTTCTGCGCTGTATTGCACATTTGCTGTACAAAGAGTCAGTTTCATATTTTCATTATTTGTATTGTACCCGAAGTATAAATTTTCTGTAAAACGCAAGTTCTGTTTGTACTAATATACTTTACTCTTTGCACTGTGAAATTTACAGTTGTACCATGGAATTGTAATTACTTATTAGTGTCTTCCATATGCCGTTGCACCTTGTGTACATATGTTGTTGTTCATTACAAGTTAATCTATAGTATTGTGATTGAGGCACTTGGTTAAGCCTCAGTAATAGTTCTTTTTATAATTTGACAGTGTTTCACAATAGAGATATTGCATTCAATTTGTATAGTGTTCACACCGTCATTGTAATTAGATCATTTATTCGCTTATCTTTCAGATACTGAAAAGTATAAGCCTTCTGCTCTTTTCTTCTTTTTTTTCAAGATTGCTCAAAATATACGTTTGTTTTTGCACTGTAAAATTTATAGTTATACCTTGTACTGGTGTTCACCTATTAGAGATGGCACTCTGCTGATGCACATTGCGAACATATGTTGTACATAGAGTAAGTCAACCCTTCAGTCCAGTATAGTCAGTGTTATGAATTTGCTTACATTGTATATAGTGCATCCACATAGTGTAAATATCTCATCGTCATTGTAAATAGGTCATCTACTTGTTTATCTTTTGGTAACTGTTAAGCACAGGCCATCTGTATCTTCCTGTCCATGTTTGCTCCAAATAAAAATTGTTGAAGCTCACGGTGGTCGTTAAACCTCCAATGAAAGGGATCGAAAGGAAGTGGAAGAGGAAGCTGCAGAAAGACAGGTAGGTAGAAACTGAGAGGGAAATAGGGAGAACGAAAGAGAAAGAGACAGCACGCAAGAGAGAAGACGAAAGATAAAAATACAGCAGGCAAGAGAGAGAGAGAGAGAGAGAGAGAGAGAAGATACAAAGAGAGAGAGAGAGAGGTAGAAGGAGATAAATAGAGACAGTAAGTGAGATGGAAATCGAAAAAAAAAATCCCTTTTAGTTTTTGTATAATTTAGGTGCATCGAAATTATACAGTAATACGTACATGCATTACTGTTATGTTTATTCGCTGTAAGAATCACCTATGGGCTCATCTATGGGTTACAGTCACGTTTGAATTTTATTTTGTGGTCTCGTAGCTATATATTAAAGTTCCCTTTGGAATAAAGAAATATAACGAAGTAAATTTCTCCGTCATTTTTATCCGCGCCAGGATTCGAACCCGGGTCCCCTCATTCCGGAATAAGTTGCCCTACCAATTGAGCTACGCGGACGTTTTATTCTGATTCCTATCTGCCTTTATGTCGTGTGCGTCCTTCTGGCAGGTACGTCACATCTCCTGGTACGTTACATCATCTCCCCCTTATTTTTTATTTTTTTTTAAGTGCTGGAGAAGGGATTCTCTTATTTGTCCTATCTCGCGGTGTGGAAATAACATCACACCAATGCGAGATTTTGAACGGCCGGGTCATCCGGATAGTTCGGGCGCCATTATAACGAAGTAAATTTCTCCGTCATTTTTATCCGCGCCAGGATTCGAACCCGGGTCCCTTCATTCCGGAATAAGTTGCTCTACCAATTGAGCTATGCGGACGTTTTATTCTGATTCCTATCTGCCTTTATGTGGTGTGCGTCCTTCTGGCAGGTACGTCACATCTCCTGGTACGTTACAGAAACACATTGCATTTAAAAAGAGGAGTAAAACTGTACCAGTTCATATTCGATTAAATCTACTTTCAATTAAGGTTTATGAGTCCACAATTGGACACGAAAATTTATTGAGTTTATCTTTCCCCGAAAGAGACAGAAGAACACTAAAACACCTTTCCGGTTTAGAAGAAGCATAGATGCTGTTTTGCTGATAGTTTGATTGTATCCCATAGTAATTTTGCTTTACAGAGGTCGAAAAAATACAAATAATATTAGCAACATTTATGATGGCTCCAAAAGTCGTTAGTTCTGAAAAAAAAAAAATGTGTGGATGGCTTGCTCAGGGCATAGTGCAAGATGCTGTTTTGAAGATAACCTATTTTTCTGATGACAAATAACCCTACTGAGTCAGATGGTGTTTTCATTAACTACATGTTGACATCAACACCGCCCGAGTTGTCAGACCACCTCATTCTTTTTCTAATTTATTTTGTTTTTAACGTTCTACAGCAGCTTTTCCGGTTGCGAAATAAAAATTCATCTCTGTTTCACTCAGTCACTCTCTAGTGACAAATGATGTGCCGTAAAACCTATTGTGTTAGCTAATTCTGCAGAAAAGGTTTAACTGTAAAAGGAGTTTTATGGTGTTATATCGAAATTTCCACCACAGAAAGCTATGTCTTCTCACTTCTGTTCTGTTCGTTCCATACACGGTTTTGGGCTCGCTAAAGATTACAAGCATTCTTATGACAATGGGTGTCTCCAACTTCGTTCTTTACAATTAATTTACTACAAAAGTACCCCAAAGAGATAGAACAACTGTCAGTGTATAGTAAGGAATTTTCCACGACTTGTCATTCCGAAATTTTCACAGTAATTCTGTGTGGTTGAAATCCAGATTGCTAATAACGTTCCACTCTGTCTTTTGATACAAACGCTAGTTAGGTAAAGCAGAAAGTGCGTTAGCAACAATAAATGATAACTATAATTTTATAGCAATACAATCAATAGTTACTTTCAAATAACATTATCACTTCCTTCCCCCTCCTACCGCCAAAAAAGATAACCTTATATGGCTTCACTAAAAATAAATGATAGCAAAATAACTTATAGAAGTGGGAAATGCTTTTTGAAAGGGGCCACAATTCAGTGTGAGATTCAGAACACAGTGTGATCTAACTCGACTCTGAGCAAAGTGATAATAATTTTCTCAGTTTCATCAGCAATGACCTTTATTTCAGAACATCAGTTCTTCAATCATGATTTGTTTTTATTCTTATACTTGTCTATTAAGCAATGTTGCACTTTTGGTACCTAGCTTTGCAGAAAGCAGTTAATGGAAAGTTTTTCGCGTTCACTTTTCATGCTGTATTAGAAAACATAGGCTTTTTCTGGCTCTTAGCTTTTTAAACAAGCGCTTAATTGTAATGCCTTCGTGGTTTCTTTGGTATGCTCTTTTGATCATTAATCTTACAATGGTAATTATTCACTTTTGCGTCAGTAAGCGTCTTGAAGGGAGTTAAAAAGATCTGATTTAGACAGCCTCGAAGATTTTTACTCTGCTTCTCGTTGGTCTGATTCTTTCATTCAACTAATCCATCAGCCAACGCTGAATAACTTACGCCAGTCTTATTTTCTCGCATGGAGGTTCCATTCGGAAAGCTTTTACTTTCTGTTGGAAGTAAGCCTTGTTTCCAAACATGTCTCTCAAGAACAAAACCTCACACAAGGGAATAACCACTTCATAATCCGAATCAGAACTCGCTTTAGTTGAAGATGGTGATAAATGTAAGCAGGCAATTGATGAAACAAAAGACTATTTCGATAGGACGAATGAACTAAGAACAAACACTCTCGTGTCTAAATAGCAGTTGTTCTCTCTGGCTGCTTGCCATATCTGTTAATCGATTTCCAGTACTCTTGTCCTCCCCGCCTTATTTGCTGTATTGTAAATACCAGTGGGAGAAATACTAAGTTACGTTTATATTTCCCATCGACGATGACATTGGGAAATGTCCTTTTTATTCGAATCCGTATTGAAAGGGCATGGCATTGATTGAAATCTATAGTTTTCATGGAATGGCAAATTATCGCTCTTAGCGATTTGGACAACCGTGGAAATTTTTCTATTATGACTGTGGGACACTGTTAATGTCTATCTGGTATGATCAATCCAATAACAACTTATTCATCTGATAGAGATGATTCATTTTAAGGACAACAGGTCCAAAGAGGCAATTCATCCTGTGTCGTCATGTACTCGTCCGCAGTGGTGTAGTGCTAATCGAAATAGTACAGAAACGTGCGTTGCCTTTACGTCTCCAATACTTTTTCGTTCTTAACCCCCCCCGCCATTTCGCTTCTACCTTTTTACTTTTTTATATTTACAGTATAAATATATATATTATAGTATAAAGTCAGACTTCCGGATTTACACGTTTTGGCAATAATAAGACTTCTCCATTTTGGAAAAAAAAAAAAAAAAAAAAAAAAAAAACAGTGATAGGTTAGGTCTCAAATTGCACCGGTTTGGGTTGCAAAAAACTAAAATCAAACCCATATTATCAAGTAAGATGTCGCTGGAAGTGAAAACTAATTTAGAATGCAATGGTGAAAGCCATTTATTGCTGGGAGGCTTAGTTCTCGAGATATTGGATAGGGGCAGTTGGGGTACAACGCGGACAATTCTATAGTCCGTCTGAAAACGAGCGGTAAAACAACCTGGAGATTTATTGTTTTGACGATTTTTTACGCCTGTATGAAACGGGCCTAAAGCACCAAAATGATCTCCATCTCGTTCAGGTGTAATTAAGAGGCACTCGTAACTGGAGTAAATTCACTGAGGCTCACAAATAGGCTTCTTAATAATGACTTGATTAATTAAACTACCAATTACAATAATTTCCCCACTGCAATATCCCCACCTTAACTTTCTTAACGAAAATAGAAAAGGGAGTTTCAAGGGACTGCCAAATGAGAATGGATTTAGAGACTAACTCTACCTTTAGACAAACATGAAACGCTAATTCCACTAACTGTGTAATTTTTCTGTTGCATTTTTTATTGGAAAAGAATCATCAGACCATCGCATTTTAAAAAGAAAAAAATTATGCTTTTTATGATTTACCGGTACTCGTACCGGCTAGAAAAAAATTAAAAAGTACAGGAAAGACGTACACTGCTCGTTCGCCTTGTGTCGTCCTGGATGATTCATCTTAAGGACAACAGGTCCAAAGAGACGATTCGTCCTGTGACATCTTGTACTTGTTCATTTTTTTTGTCGTCCTGTACTCGTTCGTCCTTTGTCGTTCTGTAGTGGTGCGTTCTGTGCCGTCTTGGGCTCATTCGCTCATTGGTCCATTTGTCCAATTCCTATCCGTCAAACGATTTGGTAGCTTCAATATGTATTCGTCCAATTGTATGTTACGTCCAGTATTCGCTTGTCCAATGGTAGGATTCGTTTAATATCTACTCACATAATGTTTGTGCTGTGTTTGGGAATTTAGCGACCACCTTGAGCAACTCGATGAGCTATAAGCTGTCTTTTATCCGTGATATAGGGCCACTGGTTCCAGGGAAGGTTGAGAGCCAGTGCCGTAAGACAAACACAACATCCATGTCTCACTGGGATCCAAATCGGGCCCATCTCGGTCGTGTGGTCAAAATCCAGAGTTTAAACAACTGCACTACCGCAACAGCTACTCACATTTTGCTATGATTCGTCAAACTGGATATTTCATGAACCGACTGATTAAAAGGAGTTGCTCATCTTATAAAACCTATCGTACATTGTTAGTAGGTGTTGATCATTCAATGAATCATAGATTATTTCAACGTACTAGCGTTGGAAGACATTCGAAATAGCTTATTATAGTTTTCCAAGAAGTATGATACTCTAGGAATGAATTGCAAACTTCCTGTAGCCTTTCTTGAGGTGTGGTAGAGATTTCGCAGTTTCTTCACTCTTTCCCAGTTAAATTGAAAGCGTGTTACATTTTTAAAAATAACCAACATAGCAATCTATCCCCTTTTCGTAGTATATCCAAAAATAATCTTGGTCCCCTCAATTAACGCTTTAAATAGGTTTCACAGTTAAAAAAACAATGATATTAAATATTCACCTAAAATTAATAAGCTGGGAAAGGGCCTCAGCATCGGCATTCATGGTCTGGGCTCGGCTTTCATCTTCCATATTCGCAACACATGTAAAAAGAAGATTCATTACTGCCGAACGAATTCACGATTATCGTGAGAAACATTGGATGGTAGTCTTTGGTGGAACAGGTACTGTATGAATTACACCTTTGAACAAAATGATATCGGAAAAATCGTACCAATACAACAACAAACATTGGATTAAAAAAATTGGGATTGGACGAATTGTCGCGTTGAACAAATCCGAATCAGATTAATTCCCATTGGAGGAACCATTCCGGTGGGAACGATGTATACTACGAAACATTACTGTTTTAGGGTGAGAAAAGGCAGGGTGCTTGAATTTTGTGAACAGAGATGTACTGTTCTCCTGCAATGGAAATCTGTACAGCGCTTTCACTGTTTGAAGGCGCACAATGTGCTCACCTAGAGTGAAGACTGTTGTACTGCTAAAAAAATCAAGAATGATATAATGCACTCTATCATGAGTAATGATGCACTTTTTGTACGGAGCAGTAGCTGATGAATATCTAACACGGGGCAAATACTGATGTACAATTCATATGGTGTGAAGGCAGTCCCATTCATTTCCTATGAAGAGAAGACTAACGCATTGCTCTCGTGGATTTAAGACGAATATATTGGTGTACAAGGGACAGACTGATGTGATTCTGGCTGGTACTGGAAAAAAATAATTCATTGTTTTTGAGGAGAAAAGACTCATACATTGTTAAAAAAAATTGTGCTAGGTTGCACCAAAAAGTGATGCTATACCAGCTGCACCACGTTTTGCGGTTAAAGTTTAGATTTGTGGTGCACGATACGTAGAAAAACACATGGTGCAATGGGTGCAACTTCGCACCTATCAGATTGCATACCATAACATATTACATAACTGCGTAATTTTCTTGTGTATTTCATGCACCTCACGATGGTTTAACTTTGCTCAAAATGTAGCGCAGCTGGAGTAGCACCACTTTCTGGTGCAACTTACCACACAATTTTCAACAGTGTACGTTGTTTCAGGAAAGACAGAATATTTTCTTCTGTGATATACGAGGGATTTAGGATTTGAGGAAATTCATAAGAAAACCATAACATATGCCTAATTATTTGCTCTGAGACACTGCTTGTTATGGAAAAAATATCATACAAAATTTCACTGCAAAAATATAATTGTGCTCTTTTTCTCCATAGTCCTATTTTTATTTTAATCACGAGGAAGGTTACAGTATCTCAAAAGTCTATGATTAGTTAATTAGGAGTTTTTATATGCTTAATATCTACGTAAATCGATCATTTTCACAAATTCAAGATGAGTTTTCTGTCTCATAATTTTTTTCAGGATATGTTGTTTATAGGATGTACGTGATTCTTATTCCCATTTCAGTTACGCTTAAATGGTGGTACATTATCACAAAAATCCCAACTTTAGTTCATCAAATGGGATTTATAATCCTTATTCTAGCAAGAGCAATAGAAGAGGGATGATAGAAGGAAACTAAAGATTTTTTGGAGGGAGAGATGCAGTGAAAATAAATAGAAAGGAAATGAGGAGAGACAGGAAAAGATCCGAAGATAATAAATAATGAATGATTCAGAATGAGGAAAAAGAGAGCGCGATCGGTCAAAAATTAGAAGCACAGGAGAATAAATTATTAGGGAGCGAAACATTCAAAGACAAAAAAGATTCAGAGCAGCAGGAAGTAGAGCCAAGAATCAGACGAAGAAAAAATAAGAGAATGATGGCGAAGAACAAAGGTTGGGAAGGAGGAGACAAAACTCGACAGAAAAAAAAATCAGTAATATGCAGGAAATTATTCGAAAATACAACTGTAGTGCATAGAACAGTTTGCTGGCAAACAAATTAAGAAAGAAAGAAAGAAAGAAAGACAGAGAGAGAGAGAGAGAGAGAGAGAGAGAGAGAGAGAGAGAGAAAGAGATGGGAAAACAGGAAGAATCAATCTAAAAAGTGAAGAATCAAGCTAAGGCGGGGTTTATTGTGAGTTGGAAAAAAATTCATTGTGTGAAAATAGGTTTGGTGATAAAAGTTAAAGAGAAAAAAAAAACTCTAGGAAAATCATACAGAGCCAGATGGTTTTTCAGTTGATTGGGGGTAAATGACTCTACGGCCTGAAATGACCATTATAAACACTGTATTGTTGCATGGCATCTCTTTTCTCAAATGTGACATTGTGCTGTAAAAATACTATTAAAAATGCAAACAAACAAAAGAAAGTGAGAAGAAATCTATAGCAGCAGCATAAAAAGAAATCCAGGTAGAATAAAAAAATATATGCATTAATAGAACAAAAATAAAAACGCAAGAAGGTATGTAACGTACCAGGAGATGTGACGTACCTGCCAGAAGGACGCACACGACATAAAGGCAGATAGGAATCAGAATAAAAAAAAAAAAAACGTCCGCGTAGCTCAATTGGTAGAGTGACTTATTCCGGAATGAGGGGATCCAGGTTCGAATCCTGGCGTGGACAGAAATGACGGAGAAATTTATTTCGTTATAATGACGCCCGAACCATCCGGATGACCCGACCGTTCAAAATCTCGCATTGGTGTGATGTTATTTCCACGCCGCGAGATAGGAAAAATGAGAGAATCCCTTCTCCAGCACTTCAAAAAAAAAAAAAAAAAAAAAATAAATAAATAAAAAAAAAAAAAAAATAAGGGGGAGATGATGTAACGTACCAGGAGATGTGACGTACCTGCCAGAAGGACGCACACGACATAAAGGCAAATAGGAATCAGAATAAAAAAAAAACGTCCGCGTAGCTCAATTGGTAGAGTGACTTATTCCGGAATGAGGGGATCCGGGTTCGAATCCTGGCGTGGACAGAAATGACGGAGAAATTTACTTCGTTATAGGTAAAGATAATGTGATTTACCAGTCTGAAATATCATGTCTTTTACGTTGTTAGAATAAGATCGCTTTAAAAACAATCTTATTCAACAACAATGTTTGTTATATCGATGTCAGTATTTGTATATATTACCGTAGATCGGAAAAAGATCAAATATGTTATTTGAAGTTTAAATTTGTTCGTCATTTAGCTAATTTAAGAATTTACCACAGTTCTTCATTTTAGAAAATGTTGACATGACAGATCTACAACACGTCCCCAAATCACTTAACACGTAGCATTAGTTTTTTTATTTTACGTTCACTTTTATTTTTAAATGCTATATTTAGTTACATATTTATTCATTAAATAAAAATTAGTTCAAATTGTAGAAACGGAATCTGAAAGTAAGTCTGTAATCCCTGAATTAAGATTAGATGCTCTGAAGAGAAAAAAATTCGAATAAATGAATTTGGAATTTAAAATTCTTTTTTTTTGGAGAGTGTTGTAAACTAAGTGCTCTGCGCTATGGAAGTGCCTTTACACAGCATTTTAAGTATTTGGTAATAGCATCATTTTGGTAACCCTAAATTTGCAACCAGTAGCATTAATTACACATATAAATTTTATTTTTCATTGTTAAAGTGCATGTATTTAGCTAATGACTTCAAGTTATTTACGGTAGATATTTTCATTTTAGGCGACCGCATGTCGTGGTCTCAAGAAGATCTTCAATCCAACGGAATCCATGTCCGTTCTCAATCGGGACTGTCTTCTCCTTTTTTGTCGGACTCGGAGAGTGGACCTTCCCCTTGGGATGCTTCTGGGACAATGGGAGCGGCGGATCCTTTAGCTGACGGAGAGGATGACGACCTGGAGAGCGGGGCCGAACCCAACGACAACGAAGAGATCCTGGAAGACGAAACGGGAGGAAATCAGCCATCTCAGCAGACGTCGGCAACAACATCCCCTTCAGGAACCAAGAATTCTGTGTCGTCGTCGGCGGCGGCGGCGGCGGTGACGGCGGCTGCAGCCCCCAATCCCTTCGCCGAGGCACTCAGGGATAAATGCAATTGCCCGGAACTCCGCAAAGTTGATTGCGTGCTCGAGAACAAAGAGCTCTGGGACAAATTCAATGAACTGGGAACTGAAATGATTATCACCAAAACGGGAAGGTGAGTAAATATGCATTGATGCTATTTTCTTACTTGCGCGCAACTGTTTCTGAGACATTTTGCGTAGTATTTGGAGGATTTCTTCGACTCCGTGGATTAAATACTTCACATCACGGCGAAATTTTGGTGTACAACACAAATATGAAAAACAGATTAACAAAAGTGATGCATAAGAGACTAGTGCAAGCAGATAAAAGTGAGAAAAAAAAAAAAAAAGAGAAACACTTTCACGAACACACGGATGGATAGAGGGTCAATTTTAGGTTTACAAAAAGGTAGGAAGCACAACTTGAAAAAAAAAAAAAAGGACACTGTTTCTTTATTTTTGTTAATTTATTAACCTAAACAGAATGAAGCTGTGTGTAGCGTAGAATACACATGCATTCAGCAGTTTCAGAGCCGTCAGGGCGGACAGTGAATTCTCTCACAATACTTAAATGCTAGGAATTTCCAGACAGTGAATAATCTCACAAAACTTAAATACTAGGGATTTCCAGACAGTGAGTCCTCTCATAATACTTAAATACTAGAAATTTCCAGACCATGAATCCTCTCGCAATACTTAAACACTAGGAATTTCTAGACAATGAATTCTCTCACAATGCTTAAATACAAGGAATTTCCAGACAATGAATCCTCTCACGACATTTAAATGCTAGGAATTTTCAGACAGTGACTCCTCTCACATTACTTAAATACTAGGGATTTCTAAACAGTGATTTCTCTCACATACTTAAATACTAGGAATTTTCAGACAGGGAATCCTCTCATAATACCTAAATACCGCCAAAGTGCATGCCTTTTCACGTTTTGTTAAGCTTAATTTTTTATTTATTTAAGACATTCTGTGGTCACCTAATGGTTTTTATTTCTGGTGCAGAGAGCCTTGTGTTAGCGTCTTTCTTCGGCCCTCTAATTTTAAAAATTCAATTATTTATAATTTTAAAGGGATCTTTAAGGAATCTTTCTGTAGGGGTAGGGGAGGTCTCGAGATTCCATCTAATGTTTATTACATTGCATTTGATTTGTTTGATAATTTTAGCGTGAGGGTAAAATGGGTGGGGTATTTCAAAGCTGAGGGCTGGCAGGGCGGATGCCCCGTGAAAAAAGCTTCTCTCCCCTTCTAGAATCAATCCTGTAAATAGACATAGTATCTAAAATTTTGCTTAATTTCACTTTACTCAGAGGTGTCGTTTCTTTGCTTTCACGAAATGTAATGTAAACAAAGTAAACTGTGAATATGTTAAAGCGTTTGGTTAGTTCTGTTTCTTTATTTTACGTCTCATGCCCGACTTTAATGAAAGCCGACCATGAGGGATTCATAAAGAATTGTTAAGGTGTTTTTTTCCTGAATCACACTTAAACACATCTTATGTTCATTTTCATACCATTTTATTAATCTGAAGAATCTAAAAATGCGAAATTTATTTAAGCTACTATTTTGCAGAATAGATTGGTAAGGAGTACTATTAATGAGTTCCTGGTTTAAAAAACTAAAGAACACCAAGTTAACATATTTCTCACAGATATACTATTCACACTAAATCTCATGTGGATTAGTTCTTTCGTGCAGGATTTATGCAGTAGGTGAACAAACGAAGAGCAAGATAGGTCGAGAAAGATCTTGAGAGTTTCTCTAATTCTTATTAAGGTCCGTTGTATTTGATTTGGTTGAAAGTATTAACATGAAAGCAACAAGGTCGGGATATTTCGATCCTGAGAGTTAGCAGGGCACGATCGATGCCCAGTGAAGAGCACCTAGAATCAAAGTTTGCTTAATTTCACTTCACCCAGCGATGCTGTTTCTTTGCTTTCACAAAATGGAATCTAAACAAATTTAACCGTAAATACGTTAAAGCCTTTGGTTAGTTATTTCGTGCAGGATTTATAGTATATTTAGCAGGTGAACATACGAAGAGAAAAAGAGCTGCATTTTCTATGTTGCCTTTCTATTGAGGCGTTCCATAATTATTGGCCGATGCCGACAAGGCGAATTTGCAAAGCCGGTCACAAGGAACGCCTCGTAGGAGGAACTACCAAACGCCCATGCAAATTGAATCGGTTCAGTCCACGTGTATAACACGGTATTTCAGACAGATCTCAGCAGTTGGGGACGTGATGGAGTAAACCCGACGTGAGATCAGTGATTTTGCACGAATTCAAACTTGGCCGGAATGTGTCCGGAACGGTCGCACGGTCGCACATGTCAATAGAGCGTGGGTTGTCGGAACGACGAGTGACAGAACTGTCCGTAGACTGTTTTCCAAGTTCCATGCCGGTTTCCAAGTTCCATGCCATCGACCATAAGCCAGGTGCCAGTGGTCCGGTTCTGTGTGACACTGCACATTTAAGGCGGAAAGTGGAAGAAAAACCAACGTCCACAGTACATGAGCTCAGTGCCGAACTTATCGTATCATCAGCGACAGTTTCCAGACACCTGGCAGCTATGGGCAAGGTTGAAAACTGGATACCTGGGTTCCACACGAACTCACCGAACAGCAGTAGATACGGCGCCTGGAAACATGCATTGCCCTCCAAAAACGTGAGGCTAGTGCTCCCTTTCTGCATCGGATCCTTACGGTTGATGAAAAATGGGTGCTTTATGACAAAAGGAAGCGAACAGCGCCTTGGCTTGGAAAAAGGGGAACCACCCAAACACATGTCCAAACCCGAGTTGCACCCACAGAAGGTTCTGATCTCTGTGTGGTGGACTGCCAGGACTGTGGTTCATTATGAGTTTTTGCCGCGAGGTCAAACAATCACAACGGACGTGTGCTGCCGTCAGCCGGACGAATGTCCCCAGAAATTATGCAGCAAACAACCATTGCTCGCCAATCGTTTGGGTCCCATACTGCGTCAGGATGGCGCACGACCGCATGTGTCTATTGGAAGCATGCGAAAAATCAACGCCTTGGGGTACGAGGTCCTCTCTAACCCTGTTTATTCACCTGACTTGCCCCCCCCCCCCAGATTTTCACACATGTTTTGCCATTTGGACCATTTCTTGAGGGGCAAACGGTTCGCTAACAAGGATGCTGTGATTTACGCCGTTAGCGCTTTCTCTGACCACTGTAATGCCAGTTTCTGCCACCGTGGCATTTTTGCACTGAAAACACTTGAGCACAGTGTATTGCTGCCAAGGGCAGAAATTTTCCGGAGTAAAATGCATTTCGTCATCTATTACTGCTGTTTGTTTCTTTGTGTCCGAATCGGCCAATAATTATGAAACGACCCAATATATACAGTATAATGCCATAGTGAAGAAAGGCCCTATTGATTTGAGGTATTAACTAATGAAAAAATACTGATGAAGAAATTATTAATGAAGAAATACTGGTCTTGAATGCATAATAGATTTGCTCTTGAAATCGATAATAAATTAGAATGTCGGCTTGTTATGCGGGGTGTTCATTCCCGTGATTGATGAATTATAATCCTCCAGATTCGCTGTATATAAATGCCGGTTGCTTCGACTAGCGAATCCTGTGATGGTCATATTCAAATTAATCCGAAATTTGAGACTTGATCGTTCTGGGTGGTGTAGTGGTTAGCATACTCGGGGGCTATCCGGTACACGCGAGTTCGATTCCCGCTCCAGGACGACGAAACTTTCAAGTTTTCGGTTATTATCTGACTTACCATTTATGGCAAAAAAAAAAAACTGGTTAGGGGGGGGGGGCTACCATTATAAGTACATGCCACCACATCCACGCGATAAATGGTATCGTCCGCAAATGCCGTATAGAGGCCGATATCTCC
The DNA here is from genome assembly GCA_039090855.1 of Macrothele yani. Classification (NCBI taxonomy): domain Eukaryota; kingdom Metazoa; phylum Arthropoda; class Arachnida; order Araneae; family Macrothelidae; genus Macrothele; species Macrothele yani. The sequence goes on along the minus strand of CM076997.1, from coordinate 112,555,027 downwards.
GCAAGCTCAAGATGTAGCATTCGCAGTTCAGATGACAACTTATCAGGATTTAAGCGATTTCGAAAGTGGTGTGATAATCCGCGTCCGGGAGATGGGTCACTCATTTTCAGAAATCTCCACGAAATTTGGATTTATACGATCTACAATTTCAAGGGTGTATCTGGACTACACATACACACTCGGGTAAAATATCCAGAGTGTGAGACCGGTGTAGCCGAAGAAAAACCCTGGGTTGATCGTGGAGAGCAGCGTCTGGCACGCATCGTGACATCCGCCTGGAGTGCAACACTGATGTAAATCACAGCGTAAATCAATGCTAGTCAGTAGTAGCATCAGCATTCGAACATGGTAACCTTCTCTGTGCTCTATGGGGATCCAGAGCCGACGCACAACCCGGATGCCATTGCAGACCCGACCACACAAGGCTGCGCGCTTTGCCTGGGCCCGGAAACACCGCCATTGGACGCAAGATGACTGGAAACGTGTAGCCTGGTTCAACAAATCGCGGTACCAATTGTTTGGGGAAGATGGCCGACTCGGGGTATGGCGACAACCCTACGAGGCAATGGATCCCGCATGCCTTCAAGGAGCGGTGCAGGAAGGTGGTGGCTCCGTTATGGTGTGGAGTGTTTTCAGCTGGCAAGCATTAGGACCCCTCATACGGCTGCAGACCGCTCTGACCGGTGGAAGCTGCGTAACCATCCTTGGGAATCATTTGCACCTGTTCATGTCATGCAAACACTTCGACGGGTGCGACGTCTTTCAACACGACAATGCGCCTTCGCACCACACGTTAGAGATCTGCACGGGCCTTAATTTGAAAAGCCTGGCCCCGCCCGTTTCAAATTTTTTAATTAAAGCACGGCCCGTATATTTCTCCTGTTTACAAGGCCCGGGCCAGCCCGTAAAATTTCAGCAATTACTAAAACACGAATTTGACACCTGGTGCATTCGGTCATTCGACTCCTGAAAAGTTTTCGCTTTCTTAATTGCCACAGGTATTCTATTACAATAAACGTTATTTCCGAATATTTCTGTGACTCTGTATAAGTCACGTGACGTCTGAGGAGGGGGTGGGGGCTGGTATACTAAAAAATATTGCATGTGAACGACAATTTCCATGCCTTTCAAATTTTTCTGAGTTTTCAAATTATCATTGCCTACCGCCGGACCCGGAATATCCTTGGGGATAAGGAAAGGGGAAGGGGTTAATTCCAAAAGTACAAAACATCCAGAATTATGAGTCCGATCGTTCAACTTTGCATTGTCTATAAGCACATATTCTCCGGAAGCGTTTTCGCGAAAATCTGTCGCTTTCTTAAACTCCATAAGTATGGAAGAGTATTTATCAGCAACACTGAACTGAGCATATGCTGCTAGGGAAAACAACGACAGACTGCCCAGCTAACCAGTGTCACAGAAGTTTGTGACACTGGCTGAGCTGGGATACCTAAGGGTTCATTTGCCATCTGCTGACTCCATGAGAGCACAAAGAGGAAAAATACAGCACAGATTTATTACACAGAAGTAAGTTTCTCCCAGCCCATTTCTCCCGTGCCATTTAAGACAACTTAAAAGCTTTTCACATATCTAGAGAAAAAAGTGCAGCCGACCAGAACAATAAAAAAGACCGTCTGCGAGCGGGTGACTCGGTTTTCAAATACTGCAGTTAATAGCCTTCCCTGAAGCATAAGAGGAGGGTGGAAATTAGAGAGAGAGAGAGAAGAGACCACACACATTCACATTGAAAAATTAAGGGAGCTGACCCACTCCAATTGTTTTGCAGGAGGGGAGGATGTCGTAAAACTTCCATTTTTACCAACAGTGGAAATTATTCAATCGTATCCTGCTGCTGCATGTTCTGAGATTTCCAAACGAGAAAGGTACCGTACAGCGATTGTCTTGCTCATAAAAAAAAAAAAAAATACCCTGCTCGGCCCGTGTCTGTTTTGCATTAAATATTGAAGGCCCGGGCCCGACACGTTTTCCCAACTTAGAAATGAGCAAAGACCCGACCCGGCCCGTGCAGATCTATACCACACGTCCGCAGTCGCCCGATTGTGACTGGGTGAACATTCCACGGAGTTTGGCATCCTGACTTAACCCCCTCGTTTGCCGGATTTAAACGCCGCTGAACGCATTTGTAATGCTGTTCAACGTGCCATCAATGCCAGGAATCCTCCACTAGTCGAATAAGCTCTTTAGGAAGCACGGTGTGCACTGCCTCCACGGTACTACAGAGAGCTCGTGGATTCCATGCCCCGTTGCGTTGCTGACTTTATGCGATCGCGAAGAGGACCAACGTGGTATCAGAAAGGTATTCTAGTTGTTTTTTTTTCACTTCACTCTATATTGAAGTGGATGTTGCATCGGAAGGATGTTTTTTTTCCTTGTTAGACGTCACTTCTTCAGATATTTTTAGGTTTATAAAAACGCTCAAATTTACATATTCTTCCTTTCCAGTTTCAACTATTGTTTTTATCAAAAAAAAAAAAAAAAGAAGAGGAAATAATTAATTGGTGTGAGATTAAAAAAGGGTAGAGCATAAATAAATAAATAACCTGAAATTAAGGGAATTCGGATTTGAATGAAGTTAAGCAATTAACAGAATTGACATACTCTTAACTTTAGGGTCGAATTATGTCATGCTGTGGCCCGAGGCTGGAAATGAATTGCGGCCCTTTTCAGAAAACTTTTCCTATTTTTATATGTTAGTTTGCTACCGATTGTTTTCAGTGAAAAATTATGAGGCTATGTTTGTTGGATGGAGGGAGAAAGGGTGATGCTTTCAGAAAAAAAATCACAGTTATTTTTATTATTGTTAACGCACATTCTGCTCTTTTTAACTAGCGGTTTGTACATCTGTTGTATTTTCATTTGTTTAACATAGAACTACCCAAATCAATCGCTTTGAACTAACAATATTTTTGAAAGCTAAATTAAAAATTAGACATCAGTAAATTATATTCAGGAGTATTTAAATACATTTTTTAGTTCAGAAAAAAGGTTTTCATTGATATGTTATGAACAATGCTTTCGGCTTATGATACATAAAAGTATTCATATCTAAAAAATGAATATACTGATGGAATAAATAATATACACTGAAGAGCAATTGAATTAGAGACAGCTGGCGTTATGCAAATGTGGCGCTGTGGGCGGCCCTGTAAAAGGAAACGACATGACGTATGCAGCGATCCGACAATATAAGCAGTGATGCGACGGGAATCAGTAAGAGTCGGGCGCAGTATGGGTAAGACGAAGGATCTAAGCGCATTTGATCGTGGGTAAATTGTCTGGGCCCAACGAATGGGTCACTCCATCTCGGAAGTCGTGCAGGCACTAGGATTTTCACGAGCCACTGTGTGACGGATGCTCCGTGAGTACATCAAATCCGGTAAAACCATCCCTGCAAGGGCCAACTGCAGTGGACAACAGCGTGTGGATAAACGGGGTCATCGTCGGCTAGCTCGTATTGTAACAGCGGATAAACGGGCCACAGTGCAAGAAATCACTCGGCAATTAGACGCTGGTGCACAAAAACGTGTAGCAGCCAAACCATCCAGAACCATCTCCTCGCTATTGGGTACAGAAGCCATCGTCCCACGAGGGTTCCGCTGCTGACCGCACATCACAAGATGCAAAGATTAGCGTGGGCGCGATAACATCGCCCCTGGATCCTAGACATGTGGGAAAATGTTGCCTGGACTGATGAGTCGAGATTCACGTTGGTACATGCGGATGGAAGGATACGAGTACGGCGCAAACCACATGAAGCGATGGATCCTTCTTGCCAGCAGGGTACTCTTCAAGATGGTGGGGGTGGCATTGTCGTCTGGGGACTGTTTACGTGGACTGAAATGGGACCCCTGGTACGTGTGACATCGTCTCTCACAGGTCAACGTTACTGGGATAACTTGGATGACCATTTGCTCCCGTTTGTGAGTCTTCAACATCCCACTGGGGACCTGATCCTGCAACAAGACAATGCAGCTCCCGAATTGTATCCGAATGGTTGGATGAACACTCCACCGACGTAACTTCGCTTCCTTGGCCAGCTAAGTCACCTGACCTCAATCCCATCGAGCACATCTGGGATGCCATCGAGAGAGATGTTCGAGGCTCTGACCCCTCCATCAAATCTTCGTGAACTGTGGGAGCTTGTTCAGGGGTCGTGGATCCGTATGGCTTCCCAACGCTTCCGGTGTCTTGTCGAGTCCATGCCGAGACGAATCGACGCCGTCATCATTGTGAAATGTGGTGCTATGCGTTACTAGACAGCTATCTGTAATTCAATTGCTCTTTAGTGTAAATGGCAGTAATGCTGGCGATTTTAGAGCATTTTAAATGAAAATTTTCTTTCAAAATTTATTTTTAAGGATATCAGTATACATGCCCCCACCGAAGTTGTGACCCGGAACTTCAAAACCTTTCGTGTTCGGACGCATACACTTTTTCTTGTTGAAAAAAATCCAGGGTAGCCGTACTTTTGTTCTCCAGAAAAGTACGCAATTCTTCAACTCTTTAAAGCTGCCAGATTAATGCTCATGAGCTCTTGAAAAATTTCCCAGATAATTCCTTATGCTCTGGAACAGCCCTCAGCTTATCATTTTGGGTTCTTGGAGATTACGCTTTTTTTACCAGCTTACGCTTTTTTGTTTTATTTTGTTTTTATTTGGGGGTTGAACGACTACCCTGGGCAACTCTGAGGGCTTTTGCTCTTTAGTAGTTGCTCGTCCGTAATTTAAGGCCACTGGTTCTAGGAAAGGGAGTAAACCTGTGCTGTAAGAGAAACACAACATCCATTTCTCACCGGGATTCGAACGCGGACCCATCTCGGACGAATGGTCAAAAGACAACGCTTAGACCATTGCGCCACAGAGGGGGGGGGGCTTTTGCTTTTCAGCTACCGAAAAGAGTATCCACTTACAAGCTGCTGCATTAAAAGTTAAGTACTCAGCTTTCACCTTTGGTTTAATACAAAAATATCAGAATATTCCTTTGGTCCCTTGAAAAGTAATAAATTTTTTGTTTCGGTTCTTAATAATGTATCTCCGTTATCCTTCTTCTGTTTTGCTACTGACAGACACCCGGATATACGTTTTGGTTCTTCAAAGTACTCAGTTTGTCATTTTTCAGTTATACGAACGTTTTTGAAAAAGTGCAACATTCTTTTTTTTTTTTTTTTTTTTGGCTGTTGGAAAGAAAAGAAACCCGCATACTGTTCTTGAAAATGTTTCTACTTTACTCATCTCGGCCCTTGAAAACGTTTCCATCTTACCCTTCTCGGCTTTTGAAACTGTCACCATCAGCCTTCACATCTCGGCTCTTGGAAATGTTTCCAGCTTATCCTTCTCGGCTCTTGGATAATGTTTCCAGCTTATCCTTCTCGGCTCTTGATAATGTCTCCAGCCTGCCCCTCTCGGCTCTTGAAAATGTTTCCAGCTTAATCTTCTCGGCTCTTGAAAATGTTTCCAGCTTACCCTTCTCGGCTCTTGAAAATGTTTCCAGCTTACCCTTCTCGGCTCTTGAAAATTTCACCATCAGCCTGCCCATCTCGGCTCGTGAAAATGTCACCATCAGCTCGGCTTTTGAAAATGTCTCCATCCTGCCAGCAAATCTCTCCAGCACGGCCATCTTGGCTCTTGAAAATTCACCTAGTTATTCTACTTTTTAATTTCATGTTACCCTTTTTAGTTCTTCAAAGGTTCTTAGCTTAAACTTTTTCGGCTATTGAAAAGTATCATATTATTATTTTAAGCTTTAAAAAAGAAAAACCAGCTTCTACTTTTTGGCTCTTGAAAACTTTCTAGAGTATCATTTTCGGTTCCTGAGCAACCGACATACAAATTCTCGAAACCGTTGTGCCGACGTAGTGAACGAAAAGAATAAACTTTATGGTAGAATATCAGGACAGCATTGCACGACACCTCTTTTCAGAAATCAACACTAAAACAAGGATAAGTGAATATAATTTCAACACCCTACACTCAAATGTTTATAGTTGATTGTAAATCTATGAGTATCTTTGTCCGTGTGAGTCTGTTACTCGTTAGGTACGTTCCCTAAATATACAAACAACATGCAGTTACCCAATAGTTACCACATCTTCAGATGGATTTTTCGTGGATCTTGGCTCTTTTTTGGAAATGCATCTTTCAGGAGCGTGATTTCTTTACCAGAAAAATTCGGGGATTTAAACGTGACAAACATTATTCCGAATATGTCAGAAACATTACCCCACGTATTTAAACGAAAGTATATCAAAAGCATGTGTACATTACTTTTCCGTTCGTGTTAATTAGACGATTTAAAGAATACAAACCGAAGTACTAAGTTTTTTATGTGAGGTAAGCAATTTAAAAAAATTAATTACCGCTGTTGAAATTATGTCAGATGTTTCATCTGATGGAAATCTAAAATCAGCGCTTGGATATGATCAGCTAATGCATCTTTGATGAAATGGTGCGTACGCACATACACACAACTCTGATTAATTTGTATGGTGGGAGACTCCATTTATCAAGTACACAGCAAAAGGAGTTTAACAAACACCGCCTATGACCCACATAAAAAGGAAAAAGTTTAATATCCACTATTTCTTAGTCTTGATAGAAGTAGGTTTAAGCTGCTTGAACGCCAAGACTGGTGAGAACGTATGAATTTAGCAGAAAAATATGGAAATGAGTGCAATAAATAGGACGATAATGATTATCAAGAATAATAACTCATGGTTCATAATGAGCTTGAAAACAAAGCTGGTGTTTTTCTTTTATTCTGCGCTTTTTCTTTTTTTTAGAAGTTTTCAGGTAGGAAAAAAAATTTCTTCGACATTTCATAATTATATAAATCCCCCAGTGAGAACGTTTTTCTTTGAAGACTTTTTTCACTTTTTGTTTACTTTTGCATAACAATGTTGATATACTATATGAGCATTGTTTCTGTCCTGAATTTCCATTTTCGTTGACTGAATAACTACATTTCTAATGCCAAATCCTTGATATATTCTGTTAATACAAAAAAAAAATCTTATACTCTAATACTCTCTTTATAGTGATATAAAAAGTCTATTAATGTAGAATGTGCTATGCAATGGCGTAGTGCAATTTTATAAAGTACAGGAACGCGAGGTGTCTTTACGTCTGCAATACCTTTCCCTTCCTACCTCCCCACCCCCATTCCGCGTTTTCCCTTTTTGCTTCTTATATTTATAGTATAAGAAAGTATAGTGATAGGTCGAAATCAGATTTCCGGATTTATGCGTTTTAGCATTTAATGAACAAGATTTCTCCACCATTTCGTTAAGAAAACACTAAAATGTTGGGGCTAAATTAGGGCCGTTTGGGGTGCAAAAACTAAAATCAGCCCCATGTTATCGAGTAGGATGTCGATGGAAGCGGAAACTAATTTAGAGTGCAATGGTGAAAGCCATTTATTACTGGGTATCTTAGTTCTCGAGACATTTGGATAGGGACTGTTTAGGTACAGCACAGACATTTCTTCAGTCTGCCTGAAAACGAGCGGTATAACAGCCTGGATATTTATTGCCTTGACGGATTTTTTCCGCCTGTGTGAAACAGGGCCTAAAGCTCCAGAGAGAAAAATAATCTGCTGTGCTTTCAGGTTAATTAAGTGGCACTCGTAACTGGATTAAATTAACTGAGACTCACAACTAGATTCTTTAATAATGACTAGATTAATTAAATATCCAAATACAATAATTTCTCCACAGCAATATTCCCATTCCAGCGTTCTTAAAAAAACGTTAAAAAATCGTTTTTAACGTTGTTGTTTTTTTTTCAACAGTAGGAAAAGGAGTTTTAAGGGACGGCCAAATGAGAATGGATTTAGAGAATAACTCTACCTTCAAACAAACATGGGACGTAAATTCCAGTAACCGTTCAGATTTTCCGTTGCATTATTTACTGGGAAAAAATATTATAAAGCATTCGCATTTTAAAAAGAAAATAATTTGTGCTGTATAGGGTTTACCGGAACGCCGTTCTGGCCACACTACACCACTGGTGCTTTTTTTTTTTTTTTTTCTTTTTTAATTTAGTATTTCCTTTCTTCATCGTTTGTTGGTGTGGCTTTTTCTTTCATTTTGGGGGTCACTAACAAAAATATCTGCATTTAATATTGTTAATTTTTTATTTTTTTTATTTCACTAGGGCTACTTTGTGTAAGTACCACAGGCAGACACGTATCCTACACGGGAGGTACCTGGGAGGCCAGGACCCCCCTCGCCCCTCCCTTCCATGAAATGTTTAAATATGCATCTTATGATGATAGTTTTTTGCGGTAGCACAAACTCTTGAATAATCGCAAAACCAATGCATTTAAACATCAGCTTTCTCACATTATCAAACTGATGTAAATATTTATGGTTTGATTTAGAGGTCTGCCCTGAACGGCTGATTTCAGGTTCGAAGAAACTGAAGCATAGTGAACAGGCGTGGAAGGCGAAAAGTAGTTTTACGGGCCAGCTTTTTAACTATGTTATGCTAAATATCGTGCCATATATATATACTTTAAATGTACGTGGTATTTTTTTTTTAACTTCATTGATCTTTGTTTTTGTATGAAATAAACTTGTACAAAATTATTAACATTAATCGAATTACCTGTAAGTGGATAAGCAGTGCACAAAATTTATACGAAATGATTGGTTACTATCAAAAGCAAGAAGTCGTCGTGTAAAATTTTAAACAACTCTAAAAAGGAGTGAAGAAATAGCTCATTTTCTCTCTATGTGCTCATGGAATTAGAAAAACAATATATTGCACGCACGCGCGATCGCAGTTTTTCTGGACCCCTCCCTCTCCCACCCCCCATTCAACACAAATTCTGGGTACGTGCTTGACCACAAAAGAGAAATGGTTTTACTGCTCACTTGTTTGTTTAATTTTTACTTCCTTAGATACATCATCGACAGCTAAGATGTGATTCGTGTTCTTATTTCCACTTCGGTAGTTTCGCACTTTTCTCTCAATTCTGTTCTTCGATGCACCATCCAATGAAAATGCATATTTGTTGTTAGTACTTCCATTTAGCGAAAGTATAGCGTTGGTTGAAGCAGACGACAGGGGCCGAAGTCTAAAGTGCACTCGCAATTTCTTGTCATGGACATTTTCTTCGTACATGATCAGCATAAATTTCCTTTCCACATATTCTTTTGGCACTTTCACAAACACATAGAAAAATCTTCAATTTAAAAGTACCAAATTTGGCCAAGTGTTATCATTTCAGATGAAGTTAGTCTGTTTCAGTTCAACAGCAGTAATTTTTTTTCAATGAATGAAGTAAATTTGCTTGAAAATTTACGTTACAGATTCTTTTAATGCTTTAAAAATAATGTGAATGCAAAAATAAAAATAAAAATTGTTCAAAATTTCATGTGATTGTGCAAATTAGTACCACAATTTAATACCATGAGTAGGATAAAATAAAGCGCCTTCTAATTATTTCCAACAAAAACTTTTTGTCTCATTATGACATAGCAAAATTAATGAGAAGACTAATATTTTGTACGAATCGAAAAATGTCTGTTGCATTCGAAGAGGAAAGTTATAATTAAAATATCCAAGGTGCACTAAATACAAGTCGAACACATAACGTATCAAAATCATAGAACATCAGAACAGTTATTTACTAAGTAGAAACAATGTAGGAGTTTAGATTTTAAGAACAATTTCTCTAGAAAACGATTCTACCCTTGATTTTGAGTAAATGCTTTTTCTTTTAATGTTTATTCACCCTAGCGTGCGCGATGAATTCATACCAGACAATGATTCCGCTGTCTTTTCCCCCATTTTAGCTAAATTTAGAAACTGATTTGTGAGACAGCAAATTGATTTAATACATTTAAACCCCATTATTCTTGAAACACGATGAATTTCAAGTTCCAATGCTTTACCAATTTTTCTTGTCGTAAATTTCTTAACCACTGCCCTTATTTGCTGGTCAATTAAAAAATTTCTCTACTTAGGAATGGTCTATTCCATAGAATAATATGAGAGTACACCTGATAAACTGTCTGCTCGCTGTACATTTCTATGCTTCAGCATTGAGATGATTTTTTATTCCTGAATTTCATTACATAATTTTATGTTTAGGAATTATGCAAAGAGTTTATTTCCTTCCCTCTCAGCTCCTTTTCCGTTTTTTCTGTAGAATAACAAGAAATTAATTGCTGTTATAAAAAAAAACCCCTCTATTAGTGCATTATAGATAAATAAGACAGACATGTCACGTACATTATCATTCTAATTTTCCATTTTAGTTTCTATCTCTTATGTAAATTTTCTTACCTGTCTGTTCTTAACGTCATATCGGACGTTCCAAGTGTTTCTTAGACTGTGGCTACAACTGGCAGCTCATCCAAAAGGAGATAAAAGTCTACGCTCTTTGTGAAGTTGGGGAGAGGTGACGAGATAACCTGTTAGTTCTGCGAAGTTGAATTATACTGCAACAATTGTTCTGAACAAATCTGCGAATCATCTGGCAAGCTGTAAATGCTATTCCTTTATATATTGAATCCTGTGGACCTTAGGTCATCTGCTGGAGTGGTTTGTTTTAAGTATTTGGTGTTGTGGTGACTACAATCAACCTCAAGTTACTCTACAGATATGATAGCTGCTAATATTAAAACTCTACAGACATTGATAACTGCTAATATGAAACAGCAGCACATGTATAAGATTGAAAAATAATATATTATAAATAAAATTCATTTTTTATTGTTATGTCAGAGGTCCAGAAATACTTTAAGTACCGTCATTTAATCTTACAGATCATCGTTCTAATATCGCATCGTTCTTTACAGGTATCTTAAAAATGACTTCGATAAAACGCTCTGCACAAATCTCTATTGCTCTCGACTCCCATGGTCGAGTAATTTGATTAGTCATCGGGAAATACTAATTCCAGCGAATGATGAGATTCTTCGAATACGGGATATAAGGGATTTTTCAAGGATATATGAACTTTCCAAGCGAGGAGTACCACAATTCACAGAAATGGTCTGTACTAATCTTATAGCTGTCAGCTCCACAGTTGGGTAATTGGATTAGCCATTGCTGGTTCCAAAAATCAGATTCTTCGAATATGGGATTTTCAGAGATGTTTCAAGGATATCGAACTTTTCCAACCGAGGTTTTCCACATTTATTACCTTTTTCTCAAAATACCCGCTCACCCAGGGAGCTGCTGTCACATATACGACACCACTGGATTTCGAAATGAAAGAAAAGTTAAAAACACTCATTCTTAAGAATGAAACTAAAGCAAGAAGAATACTTAATTCATCCACTCTGTATAGTCACTACATCGAACACTAGTTAAAAGATATCAGGTATCAGTTTTCAGTTTTGCGTTAAAAAATGATCAGTTCGTTTTTAACTTGGAGGTAACGACCACCGTGAGTTTCTCGATGGGCTATAAGCAGTCGCCCGTCCCGAACTTTGAGTCACTGGTTCCAGGGAAGGGAGAGAGCCAGTGCCGAAAGACAAACACAACATCCATGCTTCACCGGGATTCGAACCCGGACCCAAGGCTGAAAAACTGTCTGAATCTACTGTGACAGCGCCCAAACTGAGCGCTGCACATTTAGGTCGAAAACACATTCCCTAGTTTATTTATTTATTTAATTATTATTTTATTTATTCATTTATTTATTTATTTATTCATTTTTATTAATTCATGTATTTTTTTGAAGAAGGAGTACGTTTTATTTTGCCATATACTTTCGGGTGAATCTTTTCTTTTTTTTTCCTCTCCGTCCCCCTCTCCCAGCACAAGGCGTCACAGGACAGACCGACACTGTAAGGAGTAAACGCTGGCGGCAGCCATCGGCGAGCTGGCTTTGTAGTATATTTTATTGGGGCAATAGAAGTGTCCACCGTCTATAGAATCCACAATGCGCAATGCGTGTTGGCCCGACCGTAGACTTGTAGGAACCGGAGCTAGCAGTTTAATTGGGGTAAGGATTTATGGCCGGTGGTTGTATCACGTGGCAAACGTAACGAGAGGTTCTCAGAATTTCACTGGAGCGGGTAGGAATCTTGACCCCCTAAGGAATGGAAGATCAAAATGCTAATTCTCCGACCAGTAAGATTTACGCTGGGGAATTTATTTCAGGGAGGCTTGCGTTTGCCAGCTAGTGATTGGATGATGGGATATTTTGAGGTAGTGTGGGTCTTCTTGGGGGTCGTCGAAAATTTTAACAACTGAAGAGAAGAACTTCGTCACTTTCATCTTTTCACTTGTTCTTCTAAGTCGAGGTGCTTGATTTGCACTTTTTTTTTTTTTACTGGTGACTTGTCACTTGGGGTTTTTTTGGTGGTCCAAAACGTGGACGCAGCCATGATGTATCAGAGACTGGCAGCATGACGAGAGCCCGCACCAAGTTTGACGGACCGGGGCAGACATCGCAGACCAGTACCCTCGGTGGAGGAACCACGATAACAGTGTTTGGCGGACGAGAATTCTCCCGGCTCAGGAGTGGTCAGCAGCGTGATATCTAGGCCAGATTCGGAGGTTAAGGTAGGAAATCCATCCTATTCTTTCTTTTGGTGTCCCCTCATACCATGTTTATCGGATCAGTCCATGCGAGTCTTCCGTTAGAGTAAATAATTTTATGAGCAAATAAGTAATTTAGTACAGGTTCCTGTTAGAGAGTCTTAAATCATTTTTGCTAGTATCATGAGCGTATATTTATTATTATGCCAAATCATAACCAATAAATTGTTTTTGTTGTTAATTTTGTCTCAGTTCCATGATGAGTGTATCGTTAACTACAATATGTGTGCTCAACCCTAGATTATTTGGAGAATATATATATCTTTTGGAACCGGAACTTAGAAAATCACTTCACTTATGCTTTTTATTTTAAATCTAGACGTTCACAAAAATATTGCGGCACACAGCGGACCCTTTGACTCCCAAAGGAAAATCTGCTGTGTGAAACACAACGCCCCGTCAGTGGATTCTGAAGCTGCGTCAGCCCTAAATCAGGGAATCGCAGAATCACAATCCACTCGACACCCCCTTGGCTCCCAATATTACGCCGGGTGAACCCAATTAGGAACCCGAGCGATAATACTACCGTTTATACCACTGCGCCACCAGGGCTGCAATCAGTTTTATCCGCACGTTTGATGTAATGAAAATTGCCAGGTAAATAGCCGCTTGTCAGAAGTTATTCCCCTCCTCCATTTCTTTGGCTGGGAAATTCTACGTCATATGTCAGTGGGGTGGCTCAGATTGTACATGTTGATAAATTTAAATCAGAATCTTCAGAAATATCTTCAAAATAAATATCACGAACCCATTCTGTGCGAAAAAATTCTTATCATGTCACTGTCACCTTATATCTCAATTAGTTCCAGATGCATTTGTCCCAAGTGGACCTACATTGCTTTCTAAAACCGGAAAATTTCCTGTGAATTTGTGTCACTGTCAGTTCCGAATAGTTTTCATGGTTCACTGTCTCAGAGTGCATAGTTGTCAGCATTGGGGAATAGACTTTTTCATAATCATCTGTTTCGAATAAATCTTGACTTCTGAAAGGGCGCTTGGACATGCTTGCACAGTTCGGTGACAAGTTGATCCTTTCGTTGTAATTTGGAATTCCAGAAAGCTAAATACATGACGACATTTCCAAGGAATGTCACCTCATTGTCAACATCCGCGAAGTTTGTGCACTTTCCTTATGTTCCCATTATCTTGTGTTTGACCAGGTCCGGTGTCTAGCCGAAATACAGTAGTATACAAAATTGACAATGAAGATACCAAAAATCGAAATTGTCTCGAATCTAATCAAACGGAATTCGTAAATTTTCATCAAGTGCTTTATTTCTATGGTCTTCACTCTTGGAGATAAAGAATTTGAAGTTTTTTTATAACGACATCATGAGGCACTGATTGGAGCATTAGCATAATGAACGAGTTATACCAGTTGTGTTCGACTTCCGTACAACTCAAATTTTGTGCCATTTCTTGCGATTTCCGTACATATAACTGAAAATACTTATAACCTAGTGCGAGTTCCGTACAGGTTTTTTCTTTTAATCCACCTTACTCTCAAAGTGACCTTCTTATCCCTTTAAGTAAGCGGGTGTAACTTCCATTTACACAAAGCCTCTGCAGGTATGCTCAAGAAGTTGGTTTAACTACGGAATACAAGGATGGTGAAAATATACGAATGCAATTACGAATGTGTTCAGCACTAACGCATCTGCCAATAGAAGATACTGATGATAGTTGGCTCTGCGTTATGGAAGACTCACCAGAAAATGAAAAAATTCAACGATTTTACGATTACTTTGTGAATCAATGGTTGGAAAATTCTGATATTACAATAGATATGCGGAACTGTCACAAAAAACTCCATAGAACCAACGGTGTGAAAGGCTGGCTGGCACCATAAACTACGCCGAATAATGAACATGCCGTACCCAAAAATTAAGTTTGGTAAAAAGTTTGAAAGAAGAGGCAGAATATAGTGATTTTTTGAAAGAGCCATGACCTAAAACTTGAGAAGAAAACACCCTATAAGAAATGCATCAATCTCGACAAACGAATAAACAGAATATCAGATGATTATTATGCAGCACCATCTCGTGATTCTGAAACCATAAGAAAGTATTTAAAAGCTTTGGCCTTCGTTGGAAAATTTGAGCAGTTGCACAGTAAAAGTAAGGGTTGAGAAGAAAAAATTAAAAAAGTGAAAAGTTGTAAAAAAAAATTGAAAAAAAATGTGAAACAAGTTTAAAATTTAAAAAAATGTGAAAAAACCCCTTAAAACAATAATTAAAAAAAAAACTTAAAACAAGACAGAAAAAATTGCATCAACAAAACAAACAACTGACTCCTTTTTAAACACGCCAGCATTACGCTGCCAGTCCAAATCCTGGATAAAGCGTGAAGCGAAAGCATGCCAGTATAATGCAAGAAACCGTCACACGTGCACACGCTTGTTTTCATATAATTACATCTTTGAATTTCGGTCATTTGCGTTAAAATAAGAAATATATTTCACAATGATTTCATAAATTAGAGAGATATCTCAAACTTGTAGTTATTTTTCAATTTAGTCAATTATTTGTTATTAAAACTATTTCAGTAATCAACCGTTCATATATGAAGGACTGAATTCCCTCTATTCCTTTGTACGCAACTCGCACGTTGTTGAAAACTTTTACTTCACGTTACGGAAATCGCATGAAATGGCACAGAATTTGAGTTGTGCGGAAGTCGCCCATCACCATTATACCTACTTACCCAGGGCAGGATTAAGGGGGAGGGGGTGTTCTAAAGGGGCTACAGCCTTGGGCCCACCATGACCAAAGGCCCAGGAGGCATGCCTGGGCAAATAACAGATAGACACAGAGCGAGTGAGAGAGAGAGAGAGAGATTTATAAAATAGTTTTACTTTTGTCTCGTAAGATTTCCACTTGGTCAGAAACAGAGGCTGGAAGACGAACAGATTTCAAGGCAGTTACACACCAAGGGCTTCATGTCGCTGTGTACAGCGAAGTCGACGAGACAGTTTCAGCTTTTTACACAATGCTAAATCATTAGAAAATCCAAGACAAAATCTGGGAATCTTAAGCTTTTAACTCGTGTTCTTATGAGAACAATGAAAAATACTGTGACTTATTTTGAAAATTCTGCAGATAATTTATTAGTTTGAAGAATGCACTACGTATTAATTATCACAACCATATTGCTGCAATTTCGTGTTTTAAAGACTTCATAATGATCCTCGTCATAATTCTTTGAGACCCAACTCAAATGTCTTATCCTTAGGATCCACTCAAATGTCTTAGCCTTATGGCCCACTCAAATAGCCTAGCCTAGGGGCCACTAAAGCCTTAATTCGGCCCTGTACTTACTTAAAGAGTAAGTAGTCCTTGTCGCCTAGAGGTCAGAGGCGTAGGTCTCTAATAAGATGTCCGATATGGAAACTGGCTCGAACACCAGATATGGCCTATACCTCATGGCACTTGTTATCAATCTTCCTTGAAATCAGTGATCCCAAATTAGGGACGGGCTACTTCTTATAGCCCTTACAGTCGCTCATGGTGGTCGTTAACTCCCATAAAAAAACTTTCCTTATTAGTTATTATAGGAAAGTTTTTTTATGATTAATAATAACTAATAAAGTATATATTAGTTATTATAATAACTATTACTAATAATAACTATTATTACTATATTAGTTATTAGTAATATTGGGTTATCGGAAAAGTCATGACGTATTTTGGCACCCGATGGCGGTTGGGCGGTTTTGGAAGTACTAGAGGCATGCGCAGCTCTGTTATCGCTATGGTAATCGACAGGTGCTAGTTCTAGCTGCAGTCTAAAAGGAATAGTGAGCGATTTGGCTGATTTGCGGAGATTTGACATCAAGTTGAAGATGGAAGACCAAACTGTGCATTTTCGACATATTTTACTGTTTCACTTCCGCAAAGGAAAGAACGCGCGTCAAGCTTGTGAAAAGTTGCGTAAAGTGTACCATGATAATGCTCTTCAAGAACGTCAGTGCCAGTGGTGGTTCGCAAAATTCCGTGCTGGTGATTTTGACCTCAACGATTCTCCTCAGTTCGGGAGGTCAACCGAGGTTGATGACGACCAAATCAAGGCATTGATCGAGTCAAGCCCACGTTACACGACACGAGAGATGGCAGACACATTGTACATCCATCATTCAAGCGTTCACAACCACCTGAAGAAGCTGGGATACGTAAGCAAGCTCGATGTGTGGGTTCCTCATGAACTCAAAGAAGCTCAATTGACGGTGCGTATAAAGAGATGCGATATGCTCATTAAACGTGAGGAAAGCGATCCTTTTTGAAACGACTGATAACTGGTGATGAAAAGTGGATTGTGTACAACAATGTGCTCCGCAAACGGTTTTGGTCCCGACGTGCTGCTTCGCCTCAAACGACATCCAAAGCAGACATTCATCAGCGGAAGGTTCTGGTCTCAGTGTGGTGGGATTTTAAAGGTGTCATGTTTATCGACCTCCTACCACGGAACCAAAAATTCAGTTCGAATGTGTACTGTCGGCAATTGGACAGTTTGAACGAATCCATCAACCAGAAACGTCCAGAGCTCGTTCATCGTAAAAGTGTTGTGTTCCATCACGACAACGCGAGACCACACACAAGTTTGATCACCCGCCGAAAATTATTGGAGCTTGGGGGGGATGTGTTGCTACACCCAACATACTCGCATGACCTTGCGCCGTCAGACTTCCACTTGTTTCGCCGTCTTCAACAGTCCTTGCGTATTATAACGTTCAATTCAGATGAGGCTGTAAATCAGCACCTTGTACAGTTTTTCGCCACGAAAGACAGGTTCTTCTATGAACGAGGCATTCTGCAGCTCACTGAAAGATGGCAAAAGGTTATCGAACAAAACGGGCATTATATCATTGATTGATCTTTGTTCTTTCTATCAATAAATGACCTTTGCAAAACATGGCTAAAATACGTCATGACTTTTCCGACAACCCATAGTTATTATAATATTTTTATGACTAATAATAACTGATATGGAAAGAAAGTTTTTAAAAACTTTCCTTATTAGTCATTAAGTAAATATTTTCCTTATTAGTTATTATAGGAAAGTTTTTATAACTCATAATAACTAATAAAGACTTTTTTAAACTTTCTTTATTAGTTATTATAATATTTATTTAAAGAAATATTATTATATATTAATATTCCTTTAAATAAATATTAATATATAGGGGATGTTTCCCGTCCTAAGACGGTGAAATTCTTAATTGAAGCAGATTGAAAACAAATAAAATATACGCCGGATTTCTGTAAGGAAATATAGTAAAAACTTATATGTACATGTAGTAAGAACTCACTCATGCTAGAATTTAAAATTGTAAGCTATTTATTTCCGTTTTTCAAAAGACCTCGAGATAAAGAACATTCTGTGTAAATTTTTTGTTGTTTAACAATTGTAGAGTAGAGCGTTTAGATAAATCGATATTTTGCAAAATGTGTAATATAATCAGCACCAAACTCGGATAGTTGTTTTCGTGTAAACTTACCTTAATAATTTTTACTTTGATTTTTCGCGTTAAATTACTTTTTTCTCCTGCATACTTGTTATTCCCTTCACGGCTTGTTTTAGACTGTCCTATTCGACGGTTAGTTTGAAACTTCATACCAAACTTTTTCTACAAAATAATGCGACATCTGCTACTACAAATCGGAACTGTCTAAATTCTCGATAATGTGCTCTTGGGGCGTCATCTGCTTTTAGATGCAATCTTGCTCACTTTGACATTTCAAGATTTCAGTTTTTATTGTAGGTTAGAGCGTTCAGAGAGATCGATATTTTGCAAAATTTATAATAAACTCCGAAAGTTAGTTAAATTACAAAAGTAAAAAATAATTAAAGCATACAAATTAATATTCGAATTGTGCTAAATTAAATTGATATACAAACGAAACTTGCCGTGACATTAAGATTTTAATTCGAATTTTGTAGATCGGATAAACAGAACTCGAGTCATTGGTAATGCAATGCTTTTAAATTAGCACGCGATCACCTTGACATCTCAGTGTGATCGCGTGCAAACTCAACTTGCTGGGTTATTAAGAATTCAATTCGAATTTTGTAGATCGAAAAAATAGAACTCGAGTCAGTAATAATCCCATGTTTTTAAATTAGCATGCGATCACCTTGACATCTAAAAGTGATCGCGTGCTATTATATAGAAGGCAATCATTTTGACATCGCAAGAGCACGCACGAATTGATCGAGAAGTGATGGCGCAACAATGCAGACGTTGCTCAAGCATTCCAGAGAGACAGACAGATAGATCTGGGTGTTTATATATACGTATTATAAATGTTGTTTCTTGAAAGACAGGATTTTTTTTTATCAAAACACGTTTACTTTATCGGAAATATCCTTTTTCCGGAATACTGGTTGAAGCGATAGCTTGCTCATGAAATTACGATCCCTTTTGATGATTTAATCCACATGTTACCCATTCTTGGGTACCGAGCCAGAAGTCAGTCGGCTTTTGTGTGTGTCAACAAGATGGCTGTTTAT
The DNA here is from genome assembly GCA_039090855.1 of Macrothele yani. Taxonomy (NCBI): domain Eukaryota; kingdom Metazoa; phylum Arthropoda; class Arachnida; order Araneae; family Macrothelidae; genus Macrothele; species Macrothele yani. The sequence continues at coordinate 112,535,942 of CM076997.1, read as the reverse complement.
CTCTTGTTCTGATTATCAAGTGTTTACACCGCAGCTTTGGTGTCCTCCTATCGACAACAGAATAACTGCAAACACCTTTTTTTATTTATTTTTCTTTGAGGTTTAACGACCACCGTGAGCAACTCAACGGGCTATAAATAGTCTCCCGTCCCTAAGTTAGGGTCACTGGTTCCAGGGATTGGAGAGAGCCAGCTCCGTAAGACAAAAACAACATCCATGCCTAACCGAGATTCGAACCCGGACCCCCCTCTCGGACGAATAATCAGAAGCCATCGCTTAGACCACTGCGCCACCGGGGCGGAGCAAACATTTTGCAGATGTTAGTTAATTTTACACTTCAGCAGTCAAGAACTTTCTCAGAATTCTCAATTTATGAGGATAATTTTTGGAACTTTTTGTTTTTCCTTATATAAAAAAGAAATTATTAAAACTTTTATCTCCGAAATAGTGAGTTTAAAATAAAAATTTCGTCTTTTAAAAGTAATTTTTTATCGAGAGGGAAAGTGTGGTTCGGAGTGATTCACGTATTTTAACTTTTGGCAGCTAGTGTATTTCGCTTACGAGATGCATAGCTCTTAATAGCATCTTGTCTTAGCTGAGCGAATGTTTATTCCGCACCATATGCCTCAAAGATAAACAAAACAGACCGTTCGGTATAATTCCGTTTCTTTAAATGTGAAATGTAATTTTTTTTTCTTAGCCTTCTTGAAAAGTGATTCAAGGCTCTTTAAATCACAAAACAGAGCAGTTTTGGCCAAGATGTCTGTTAAACTGTGTGTCCTGTCCCATCGTAAACGAGTTTAAATTAAGCACTATCCACAGCGCAGCTTGGTTGGAAAGACCTTACAACGATATATAGAATCTAATTATCGCTTCCGAGCTCGTCTGTTGGGGTGAACAGCTTTTATAACTCCAGATTCGTCTTCATTAAGATGTTTGTCATCAAGTGTAAGCAACATCTCCCTACCACCCCCCACCCCGTTTCTCCAGCAGAGGCATTCTATGTCCTGTCCTTTTGCATTCCCTTCCATAATGTGTAGCCCAGGTTCATAGTCGTAAAACTGCGTTTAAATTACCACGTCCAACTCGAGCGAAGGAATCAGCCATTATGGAAAGCCGCTCATTAGGCTGTCTTGTCTAGTGGATAAATAAGTAAGCATGAGAGTAAAGTGAGACGCAGTGAGCTGCGCCGTCATAAAAAGTAATTTTAATAATATAGCGGTAAATAATGGTCTAGGAAAATTTAAATAAACAGAAAAGAAGTTTCTTCGCGAAACTAAGCGAATCTCTCAAAACTGAGATCTGATCTGAAACATGGTTCATCTCATATAGTGATAACAAATTCTGTCTGAGAAGATTGTTGTTGTTGTTAGATTCCATGGAGTCGTGTTCGACTCTTGATAACTTTAGGAACAAATGTCCGCCATCTCCATCTATTCTCAGCAAGATTTTGCAACTCTTCTGTGTAGTCACACTACAAGCGTCTTTGTTTCTATCCAAACATCTTGTACTCTGTCTTTTCCTTCTGCTTCCTCCAAACTTTCTAAGCATGACCATTTTTTCAAACCCATTATCGGCACGCACAGTGTTTCTTTCCGGCATACATCCAGGGGGCGAAGCCCTCCCGGAAACGACCCCCCCGAGACATTTTAGGTTACCCAGCCAAATTTTAATAAATTCAGGCAATGATGAAAAAGGAAGTTTCGTTTCTTTTTATGATACAAATATTTCTTCAATTTTATTTTTTTAATATTTGTTCAAGTGGTACTAGTAATATTTTATTTTATTAAAAAGTGTATTACGACGCATGGTATTCTTCAAAATATAATAAGTAGGCTAATCATACCTAATTGTCTGGGAATCGTGATTCAGGAACAAGAGTGCGTTGAATGCATTTTAACAGATAAAAATTTGAAGTCTGCGGAACCTCCCCTTCCCTTCTTTAGCTGAAAAGAGTTTGTTATTCCTGAAATGTTTGAAGAAGTAATTACTATATCAGGTATGTGTATAGAATTTTTCTTCGGGAGGGGGGTGGGGGTGGAAGGAAGTTTTTGAAATCCACCATCTGGAACAAAATTAAAGTTAATGAAAAATTGAAGAAAACTTTAAGCGTTTTTTTTTCTAATGTAAGTTGATACATTTTTATTAACTTAAGGCATTTTTTTCTAATGTAAGTCACATTTTAACCAAAAAAAAATGAAGCATTTTCCGGGGAGGCCCCCTCTAAATGCGCCCCTGTGCTAGATATATAGTAATTACTTCTATATATATAAATATAGTAGTTAAATTACATGTATTTATATATAGCGAATGGAAAACTTGCCTCCTCTAAGATTCCATTCCCCCCCCCCGCCAAAAAATCCTGAAAGAAACATTGGGCACGCACCGCATGTCCAAAATATGTGAGGTTTTGCTTATAGATCATTATTTCAAAGAAGCAGCTGGGCTTGATTTTGTCAAGTACTGATTGATTAGTTCTTGCAATCATGGGATTCTAAGTAACCGTCTCCAGGTCCATAATTCAAAAGCATATATCTTCTTACTCTCACTCTTCCTCACTGTCTAGCTTTCACAACCATATGTTACATCCCTACAGAAAAGACCATTGATTTAACAATTCTGATCTGTGTTGCTATTGAAATGTCTTTATCCTTCATAATCATTTCTAACTTTGTCGTTGCCTTTCTCTCTAGGGATAAATAATCTCCTCCTTATTTCTCCAGCACACTGCCCCTGGTTATTTATTCTGGAGCCCAAAAGAATAAAATTGTTTACGACCTCGACTTCCTCACAGTCAATTATGAAATCTCTAAGGTTGGAAGATGATACGACTTTTGTCTTCTTAATATTTAACATTAAACTTGATTTTGAGCTCTCCGCTTTTACTTTCTTGAGATGAGGTCCTTTAAGTTTTCACTACTTTCTGCCAACGGAGTGGGGTCATTCGCATGTCTTAAACTGTTAACGGTTGGAGCACCAATATGAAAAATACTAGCTTTCATTTCATCCAAGCCTGCCATTCTACAAATATGTACAAATTCAACAGATGTGGAGACAGAATGCAAGCTAGTCGCACTTTCTTTCTTAATCTAAACCATTCATAGTGCAGTCCTTTCAGATCAGAAATTGTGCTCAAAGGCAGTGGTGGGGGAACCGCCAGGGCCCTTGCCCGGTCAATAATTTTAGGCAACATCTTTATTTGGCATATGTGCGATTTTTTGTTGTGATGTGCCTTAGAAAGTTGCTCTAGACAAATGGTCAGGTGGTCCTAATCCCTAACAAAGCTCCTTTGGCATTGCTTTTCTCCTGTTTGTTCCGGGAAGCGGGAAGGGAGGTGGGCGCACCGCGATTCAAATCTCGGGCCCGGTCAACAAACTTCACTTTTCGTCGTCCTTGCTCAGAGGAGAAACATTTATACAAGCAAAGAACTTTGCACAGATGTAGAGAACAAAAAAAAAAAAAAAAAAAGAACTACTAATAAATGTACTAAAAGTACCCTAAGATTAATTTTGAGCTACAACTGCCATCTTGGAAAATTCCCGTCGTTTTTCAGGTTTTCGCTCATAAGTCTCTAAGATAGCTTAACAACGCGAACTAATGAATTCTAGGTCGTAAATAAACAACCATTTTGGTACATATTACATTGATCTAGCTATACTGGTTCAGGAGATATTAACTCTTAAGGTAAAATTTGTGCCGCCCCGGTGGCGCAGTGGTCTAAGCGATGGCCTCTGATCATTCGTCCGAACGGGGTCCGGGTTCGAATCCCGGTGAGGCATGGATGTTGTGTTTGTCTTACGGCACTGGCTCTCTCCCTTCCCTGGAACCAGTGACCCTAAATTAGGGACGGGCGACTGCTTATAGCCCATTGAGTTGCTCACGGTGGTCGTTAAACCTCCAATCAAAAAAAAAAAAAAAAAAAGGTAAAATTTGTTTACATTTTCAGTTGGTAAATTTTCCAAGTGGTCATTTGAAACTAGTTGTGCGATCCATTTGACTTAATGCAGGTATATCCAAATGTCATTTGAAACTAGTTGTGCGATCCATTTGACTTAATGCAGGTATATCCAAATGTCATTTGAAACTAGTTGTGCGATCCATTTGACTTAATGTAGGTATATCCAAATTTGAGTATGATATTCCCTTGTTAATACTTTGATTAAAGTCAATATTTAACAAGGTCGCAATGATAAATAATTGACAAATCGTAAAGACAAATCAATAATATATTTATTGGAGCGTCGTAGTTAGTTGCCATTGAACATTGTTAAGGCATATTTTCCAAACGTGTCCTAAGTAATACGTATAAATATGGATCAAAAACTAGTACAACAAATAATTAAATATAAAGTTCATCCTTTTTCTCTGATATAAATTAAATGTCAAGGGCATTTACTTCATTTTCAGTTTGGTAGTGATTCAGGAACTTTTGGGTAGTTATCACAAGACAGTCCCTGGCAATAACCATACATTGCTGAGCCAGGCAGCTCAAAGTTTAAACACTCACAGTTCTTTGTACAAGTAAATTTACACCCACAAGAGATAAGGTTCAGAAATGCAAAAGAAGCAGGTTGAAGGTCCGTGCAAACCGGCTTCAGTGTGCTGTTACATTTAGTACATCCCCAATTTGTGCCCTGTAACCATTTCTCCTCCATTGCTGCATTTGTAGATATACACGATAGAAATGTTGCATTGCAGCGGCACTAGTGTGTGCGAACGTAACAAGATCAAATTTTGAACCTGATTTTTGCTTGCCGATTCGGTAATTATACCGATAGTAACGGTACTCATTAAGTGTCTGACGTTTTTTTTTTTTTTGCAACGTACAGACAAAGTATATGAGAAATTAATCTGCTGCAGCGATTACTTCTTTGATAGATGATAGGTCATTGAAAGCTAAAACAGATCTCTTCAAATCCGTTTCTCTTTGGAGAAGGTGTGGTGCCAGCAATTTACCCTTTCTGAATATAGCTGAAGTTGTATTGCAACCAGTTGATGCATGCGCAAGCAAAATTACTTCACACATTTCCCCAAGCATTTCTTGTTGTACCGAAATACGTATTAAACATAGTTTGCTGTTTCTTATTTCCAGATGCAGGCCGGAGAAACCACATATCGTCACTAGTTGTTGGTAATGATGTTGATTGGGCCAAAAGATCCGTGTTGTGGCCGACAATAACAACAGGCACGTTACATTATGCATACTGTTGTGCAGCCTAGACCAGCGAGTATGGTGCTGCTCTTGACTGTCACGTGTCATATAGAACATCCTATAACGGACAAGATTGTATTATTGTATTCGACGGATACCCAGAAGAACCTGCAACTAAAACCAATGATCACCGGCCACAATTAACTTTTAGGAGAACATGGTTACTACCACAACCAAAGTTGAATTCTTAGGAAATCGCAAAAACAAATATTCCTCATAAAAGCTATAGCTTCGTGTATAAAGTTCAATGTTAAGGTTCTTTTTTTTATTGAAGGTGAAACGACCACCATGAGCAACTCAATGGGCTATAAGCAGTCGCCCGTCCCTAATTTAGGGTCACTGGTTCCAGGGAAGGGAGAGAGCCAGTGCCGTAAGACAAACACAACATCCATGTCTCACCGGGATTCGAATCCGGACCCCGTTCGGACGAATGATCAGAGGCCATCGCTTAGACCACTGCGCCACCGGGGCGGCGAAAAGTTAAGGTTCACCAAGCAGAAGCTGATGCTGGCATTACGATCATCAACGTAGTCGTAGAGAAAGCTAAATGTGGCGTGCCTGATGTTGTCGGCCAAGATACGAATCTTTTGGTCCTATTAACATCATTACCAACAACTAATGATGATCCGTGGTTTTTTCGGCTTGTATCTGGAATAAGAAACCGCAAACTATATTTAATATTTCAATGCAACAAGAAATGCTTGGAGAATTGTGTGAAGTAAGTTTGTTTGCGCATGCATAAACCGTTTGCGAGCTATATTCAGAAAGAGTAAACTGCTGGCACTACACCTTCTTCTCCAAAGAGATATGGATTTGAGGAGATCTGTTTTAGTTTTCAATGACCCATCGTCTATTAAAGAAATAATCGCTGTAGCAGGTTTATTTCTTACTTTGTCTGTACGGCGCAAAAGAAAGTCAGGCTCTTGATGAGTGCCGCTACTATCGGCATAATTACCTAATTGGTAAGCAAAAATTAGTTTCAAAATTTGATCTTACTACGTTAGCTCCCGCTAGTGCCACTGCCATGCAACACTTCAATCGTGTATATCTACAAGTGCAGCAATGGAGGGGAAATGTGTTACAGGGTAAAAATTGGGGCTGGACTAAATGTGACAGCACATTGAAGCCGGTCTGTACGGACCTTCAACCTGCTCCTTCTACATTGCTTAATCTCATCTCATGCGGATGTAAAGGTACTTGTACAAAGAACTGGGAGTGTTTAAACTCTGAACTGCCTTGCTCAGCAATGTGTGGATATTGCGAAGGACTGTATTGTGAAAACTCCTCAAAAGTTTCTGAATCGCTACAAAAGAACAATGAAGCAGATGACCTTGGCATTAAATTTATATCAGAGAAAAAGAATGAACTTTACATTTAATTATTTGTTATACTAATTTTTGACCCATACTTCTAACCCATAATATATATTACTCTGGAACGTTTGGAAAATATGCCTTAACAATATTCAATTGCAACTAGCTGCGGAACTCCAATAAATACATTATTCTTAAAATATAATAACTATACTAAAAATCCGAAATTTATTGGCGTGGAATACCAATAAAATTTTCTAAGCTTTCGCACATCAACCAAATGGCTATTTCAAGGAAGGTAGACAGCTAACTGCCTTGAAAAAGTCATCCTTGAAAAAGCCATCTGGTTGATTTGCGAAAGCTTGGAAAGTTTTATTTGTATTCTACGCCAAGAAATTTCGGATTTTTAGAATACTTATACTATTTTGAGTATAATTTGGTGTACAGTTCCTACTTATTGAAATACATTATTGATTTGTCTTTACGATTTGTCAATTGTTTATCACCGTGACCTTGTTAGATACTGACTTTAATTAAAGTATTGACAGGGAATACCATACTCACATTTGCATGTACATATATTAAGCAAAACGGATCACACTAGTAGTCTTGAATGAACAATTACAAGGTTTACCGCCTGAAAATATAAACATACACTATATTGACAAAAGTCACCGGACACCTACACGAGAAACACAGCATAGCATTTATTGACATACATTAGTACGGTGTCGGTCCATCTTCGGCCTGTACGTGTCTTCACGAGCTCCGTATTTGAGTGCTTCACGTACGTGTTTTGTGTTTCCCATCACTGTTTCTTCTGTGTGTGTGCCGAAGTTAAAGGTCTGTGCTTTCGTTTAAAATCCCCCACGAGTGGGTGACTGCTCATTTTGTTTCATTATCAGTGTTTTAATTTACAAACCGAGCTGGTCGTTTTACTTCGTTAACCCTTGCCATTGATTATGGCATCTGCCGATGAGGGCGCTGTTCCCGCCCGCATCGCTGCAGTTTCTCGCGTCGCCTCTTCAACAACAAACGCAGCCGATCAATCATTTTGCTTGCTAGTGGAGAGCCTCTTAATTTTCCTCCTGTCGTTTGCACGTCTTCTCCTGCTTAGGTCTCCGACTCTGCCATTGAGAACTTGGATGTGACGTCCCTGTCCTCTGCTGACGATGATGAATTCATGGACGTCTCTGATAGCGTCGCTAATCTGCCCTCTACAGTTTCTACTGCCTCTGCTTCCAGTACATTGTCTCATGCTGCGTCAATGCCTTCCAGAGGAGGGGCTTCTGCACTCACGTATTCTGCGGCTGCCTCTGGAATTCCACTGGCTTCCTCCTCGTCTCGTCTGCCCCCTATGGATTCTTACGTTACTCTCAACGGTGACACCATCTTATTAGACATTCCCGAGAACTCTCCTGCTGGTCAACCTCTGCATTCGACCCTCGAGTTGGGGGTTTGTTTTGATGCGCTGCCCAACACTCCTTTTAAGCAGTACAGCTCCGCTCTCAAGAAGATGCTTCCTTCTAGTTCCATCACCCACCTCACCCGAAAGTCACGAACTGTGATTGTTTATTTTTCGAAGAAAGAATATGTCGAGCTTGTCTTGTCTCGGGGCCTATCAACTGGCGATCGTCACCTCTTAGCCGAATCCATAGCCCAGCGTCCTGTTCTGGTTTCTCTACATCCGGTACCCACGGATATCTCTGATGATATGCTGTGTGCTGCACTTAGTCGATAAAGTTTCCATGGTTCCTCGATGTTCGTTGCGGTAACGAGCACCGCGGAATTGAGCTCCTCACATATGCTCATTGCTCACGCTGCAAGGCTTACGGCCATCAGCAGGCTCATTGCGCCAATGCAGAGCCACTGATTCCTGCAGCTCCAAGGCAGCATTCTTCCTCTTCCTCCGTTTCTGCTGTCATGCCTCCTCCTGCGTCTGCACCTCTTGGACCCAGTTCTGCCGAAAATCTGATTAAAGCCCTCGATCAACACGCGTCTTCCGATGTTGCTTTCTCCACTCTGTCGGATCTTCCTCCGCTTGATTTATCTTTGCCTTCCCGTGTTCTCTCTCCATCAGAGGAAATCACGGCTGATCTTCAAGCTTCATTCACCGTCGGCACTTTTGTTCCCGGCGATGAGGTGGATCTTTCCTCTGATTCCACATCTCGTGTGTCATAGATCCACAGCAAACGTCGCTCTACTACCAGTACCGAGGCCCGGAGCAAAAATAAGAAGTTACCTTCTCCGACTGGCCGCCCACATCGTTCCACCCATCTAGCAGGCTCCAAGTCTCCCATGTCACGTTCTAGTTCTTCCTCTACAAAGTCCAAGGGTCCTCTGCCGACGTTTGAAGATTTATCGACTCTGCTTACCAATGCCTCTCTTCCTTCAGAATCTGTCTCCTTTGAAGATCTTTACGAGTTTCTCACTCATAAAACAAATCGGGAGGCTTCTCTCATCTTTTTACAGCAGTTTGAAGCAGTTATTCCCGAGGTTTTCGACCAAGCAACCTCCATCCTTAAATTCCTCCTCCGGCATAATGCCAAGCAACCCGACTACGTCTTGTGGTGTCGTGGTATCATCAATCGCCTCGACACATACCAGAAAGCTGTCATAGCTGGCCTTCATCCGACGTCGGACTTACCCATTCCAGGTCGCCACTCTGAATTGTACGGGGTTTGCTAACCCCTCGCTAACGCTCTTGTTCTGGAAGATCTCTCGCCTCTTGGGGCCGACTTACTCCTTCTGCAAGAGACGAACTGCCACTCCTCGACACTTTTTCATAGATGACACACTTAAGACTTCACCATTCACCATGCTTTCTGTTACTCTGTGCACGGTGGTACATCAGGAGCATCAGTCTGCCGTCTCCGCATGCCGTGAAAGCTCCTTCTATGTTACGTGGTCGCCAATGACCCCGTGGTTCGCTGTCACACCAAGTCCGTTACATCTCACAGTGAGTTAACACTCTGCATTAACTTTTGGATGTTCTTTCGCACTGCGGTGCCTCGCCTGTGATAATTTTGTTCTTCCTCAGGCATTGCTCTGTTTGCATCACGTTGTAAATTTGTCATTACTCATTCAATGTACATATCATCGCTTTTATCAGTTTGTACAGTATCATCTCTGTTCTGTTTTTCTTTGAGACGATTCCACGTTGCTCGTCTCCTTTGTTTTGACAAATTTTTGGAACACAGCGATAGGTATGCGCTTCCATTCAGTACATAATGCTGCCGCTAACTGTTGCTTACTAGTAGGCCTTGGTTCCAAACTTCTTATACGGCGCTCTAATTCATCCCATAGGTGCTGTATGGGATTAAGCTCAGGGTTTTGTGCTGGCCGGTCCACACACGATACGGAATTATCGTCAAACCACGCCGTAACGGCCTTTGCTTTATGGCTCGGTGCATTATCCTTCTGGTACCAACAAGGCTCGGTTCCATAGTATTGCCACAGAGTTGGCAGGGCATAATTGTCCAGAATATCGAAGTAGACGTGCTGGTTAACAGGTTTGTCCACGATAACCAATAGGCTGGGAGCATACCACGAAAAACAAACCCCACACGAGTGCACTGCCAGCTCCAAACTTGACCGTAGGAACAGTTCATTGTGTTAAATAGTGTTCCCCCGGCTGCTGCCTAACCCACACACTGCCATCAGACTTATGGATCGTGTATCTGGATTCATCAGTTAATAGGACCCGTTTTCATTGATCTACTGTCCACGATAAATGTTCTTCCATGCTAAACGACGAGTGGCATTCCGAGTGGAGATGAAAGGCTCATGAGCAGCCGCACGACCACGGCAGCTCATGGAATGAAGTTCTCTGCGAATAGTAAGTGTACATACCGAGGTTCTAGCATTTTTACTCACCTGTACACTGAGGTCTTGTGCAATCCTCCGCCGATTAGCTATAACGACTCTCCAGAGAATTCGACGTCCTGTATCACTGATTTCCTTTGGTCTGCCGGTACGTTTTGCTACTTCAGGCACTCCATGCGTCTTCCACTTATTCAGTGCATCCAAAACAGTTGACTTGGGTATGTTTAAACGCCTCTCGGTTTCTCTTATGGACAACCCACTGATATAACACCCAGCAGTCTTTCCTTTCTCAAAGTCAGTTTCCTCTCGTCGCGATATTTTCACTTAACCTCACAGTGAGATAACATCGCTGTCAGCTCATTTTTATACCGTTTGCAGATGTACCGCGCATCTTAGCAACGCAGCGAATACGTTCATTTGCTTTTAAAGGGTGTCCGGTGACTTTTGTCAATATAGTGTATGTTACCTTAAGAGCTGACATCTCCTGAACCAGTATAGCTAGATGAATGCATTATATACCAAAATGTTTGTTTATTTACGACCTACAATTCATTACCACACGTTGTTGAGTTGTCTCTTAGCGTTAGCGACTTATCAGCGAAAACTGAAAAACGGCGGTCATTTTCGCAGATGGCGGCCGTAGCTTAATGTTAACTTTAGGGGTCAAAATATGGACATTAGGAGGTATCATTCTATTTGTGCAAAGTTCTTTGCTTGCATAAGTTTTTTATTTATTTTTGTTCCCCCTGAAAGCTGCATGCACTATTAATCTCACCGAATTCAATTCTCACAGTGGCTTTTTGCTCATCATAAAGATTCCTCAAAAGACTGATTAGACGCTGTGACATTGCCAGGAATCGTAAAACATTCAACAATCCTGCATGGTTCACACAGTCAAAAAATTTGCTATATTCATTGGAAGAAATATGAACATCCTTCTGGAATTCTCTTGCTCTCCTCATTATCCATCTATCTCTGGCAGTTTGATTCCGTATTCCTCTGCGTCTCCTAAAGCCAGTTTGTTGTTCTGGCAATTCTCTATCCAGATATGGTTCTAACCTTCTTTGTATAACCTTTAGCAAAACCTTGCTAGCATAGGCGCCGACTTCGTGGATTCGAGACACTTTTTGAACCCCCAATGATTTTGTTGTGGGCTACTCGAACCCCTAAAATTTTTGCGCGTGTTTTCGTGGAAAAAATACACGCACCCATATATGCATACATTTTGTTTTTCGTTATTAATTCTTCAAGTGTTTTATTTTTCATTCCCCGTTTACTATATATAGAAAGAGTGTATAGAAATTTGCCACTCAGACTGTTTATTGTGCCTCAAAAAAGAATTATTGTTTGTTCGCCCTCATCAAATTTGACGCGACAGACAGTGCCTCAAGTACCATTGCTTAAGCGTATTTAAAACTGCATCCTTTATAAAAGAAAATTCTTCGGTTATTCTGAGTTCCCACAAAAAATAAAAGCTTAGCTTTACATTCGGAGATGAGAATCTATTCGAGGTCATAGTGATAAAGGAGGAAATATGTTGCACCGTCAGTGCACTTCCGCTGTACGAAGCATAATTTTGATTATTTTTTTTAGAAAATACTAAACAACATGAAAGAAATACGTAGATTCCGTAATGTTTTGCAAATTTTTAGTTACGTGCATGTATATTTCAGTCTCACTTTATCCTGACTCTACGTGCTGCAGAAGTGCCTCTAAAACCTCTTCAAAGTCGACGATTTCTCCATAGAAAGTACAGAAGCAGCCCAAGTTGGGCATACTGGGCATACACAGCTGATACAAAGGGGATCCCACGGGAAACGCAGGCCGTGCGGCTGATGTCATGTCCTCTCCCTTCCAACCTGCTATTTTAACTCAGAAATCATTTAAAGAAAAAAGTGTTGGCATTTTCAAAATTGGCAAAAACAACAACCTTAAAATAAATTTTGCATGTTTTTGTTACTTTTATAAAAACAATTGAGTTGGGAATTCACAGTATCTGTTTATTGTATATAAAAATGTCGCGCATACAAAAGCAAAATAAATGAAATAAATAATTATCTAGAAAAAATATTTTTCTGTAATTAACTATAATTTGCTTCATTTTAGCATTTCAGGCGTCTTACTGTGCCAAATAATCTGACTGAATGAAATTTAAATTAGACTTAAATACTTTGAAAAATGCATGGGTAATTTGATTAAAAATTTCCGGAACCCCCTAATAATTTTTCAAGTCTGCGCCTATGCTTGCTGGCATGAGGGAATCAGTACGGTGCTGTTACTTTTGCTCAAATTTTCTCCAATAAGTTGTGCTTATAAACCTCGAGGAAAGTTCATTATAAAAATGTTTATAAATTAATTCATGCTCCATGAAAGAGATATCAACTGTGAACTTTTTCGTAGATGGCGGTAAAATACACACGTCTTACCCATCGTAGCATTCCCTCTAGATGTACCGTATTTCACACACTGAAAATGGCTTCCTTGTCACTGAAAATGGCTTCCTTATAAAATGTCGGGTTGTTACACATAAAATGTCGGATTTTTCAGACTCGTGCACTTAGCAAGTAATTTAGAAATTAACAAATCGAGCGATGTGACTTGTGAAACGTAAATTTAAAACACTGGTCATTTCGTCAGTGGCATCAGTTCCAAGAGAATTGGGCTGCAGTGAAGAGAACGATGTATTGGAGCCAAATTCGTGTCATTTTCTTACATGAATTTAAACTTAGACACCGGGAATCGGAGGTAGCTCTCAACATCAGTAGTTGTGAAAGGCGAACATTGAGGAAAAGTGAGAGTAAAAGGATAGATGCATTTGAATTACGGACTTGGAGACAGCTACTTAGAATTCCACGGACTGCAAGAAGAACTAATCAATATGTACTTCATCAAACCAAGCCCAGCTGCTCCTTCGAGCCAATGATCTGTAAGCAAAAACTCACATCTTTTGTCATGTAATGCGTGCCAATTATGGGTTTGAAAAAATGATCACGGTTGGTATGGTTGAAGGAAGCAGAAGAAGGGGAAGACAGAGAAGAAAGATTGTTGAATGGAATCAAAGATGCTTGTAGAATGACCTTGGAAGAGCTGCGAAATCTTGTTGACAACTGGTCAAGATGGCGGGCTTTATTGTTCCTGGTCACCAAGAGACGTGATAAAAACTAACAACAATCTTACCAAGCAGAGAGTTTTTCTTAAGGAATTTTAAAACTGGAAATACTGCTATGGGGCGGTTTACAAGATTTCTTTCAGTCCCTACCACGTGGGTTCGTCAAGCCCTTGCTGTGGGGTAATTGGGCATTTCCATGCTTTTAATAATTTCTTCCTTTATGATGAAATGAACAAACTACTAGCTAACAATAGCAAACTATTTCGAGGTGCTATTCTTTATTCGTGCGACAGGGACTAGTCAGTTCTTGCAATGCCCTAGTACGAAATGCTTGTTAAGTCTTATTACACATGCTGACTTCTGGGTTGTTCTTTCAATTACTGATCTTTGTACTTCGGCTACAAATCTATGTGTTTCTGTCATTCCCGCATTTACGTAATTCCCACCTGGACCATCACCCTTGCGATGATGTTCCAGGCGAGAGTTAAGAACCATCGCCCTCGCACGGAGAATCCCAAATTTCCCCCTCTCCTTCGAGCACGGGGTAAAACTTTCTTCGTTTTCTTTCCTTCTCAAAGAAGTGTGCGGCTTTTTTTTTTTTTTTTTTTCATTTGTCTCACTTCCTTTCAGTTTTTGGTTTTTCGTTTTTGAGAGTGACCAGATCATCTTGAGCAACTTAGTGGGCTATAAGCAGTGGCCCATCCCTAATTTAGGGCCACTGGCTCCAGGGAAGGGAGAGAGCCAGTGCCGTAAGACAAACATCCACGCCTCATCCGATGAATTCTATTCGAACCTGGCCCCATCTCGGACGAGCGATCAAAAACTAGGGTTTAGACCCTTCTCAACCGGTCGGCCAATGCCTGACTCGGACCATCTGCGTAGTTCCTGAATGCCATAAGTAAACCCGGTGTGCCGTCCCGGTGGCGCAGTGGTCTAAGCGATGGCCTCTGATCATTCGTCCGAAAGGGGTCCGGGTTCGAATCCCAGTGAGGCATGGATGTTGTGTTTGTCTTACGGCACTGGCTCTCTCCCTTCCCTGGAACCAGTGACCCTAAATTAGTGACGGGTGACTGCTTATAGCCCATTAAGTTGCTTATGGTGGTCGTTAAACCTCCAATAAAAAACAAAATAAAACAAACTCGGGGTCCCTCGTCACCTTATCACTAGAAACTTACTTTGCTCGTGTGCATTACCATCATTGGGCCCTTCTTCTTACGCAACGTTCGAATTCTTTGGTGGCCAGCTGGTCCGAGACCACTAAAAATAAAAATCGGACCAATGAAATCTAAGTGACAGGAGTACGATGTACCAGCAAACTTTCTCGGCCCTTTATTTCAGTATAATTTGTGGCATTCCTTCTTCCTTCGCCGGAAGAAGAAGTTGCAAAAATTTTTTTGTTCATAGTATAGAAAGGAAATATAAATTATTATTATCCTCTCTCTCTAAATTCTAGGGGATGAAAATTGATCTGTGTATTGGTGAGGAAAGATTCCCAAGTAAGGTATGTTGAAAATGAGGAACCTCATGTAAGCTTGAAAATCCACTGATTTGGCAGGCAGCCAAACGTTTTGTGGATCATAATTCCCATTGTACGGTAGGAATATTGTGAACATTCCTTGCACAGAAGGGAAAATGTGATAACTCTCCCTTCTGTGCAGGGAATGTAGAGATCGGAAGGGCGTTGTTGCAGTGGCTGACTGGGAAGCGTCAGTTTATAATGTACCAATCAAAATTCTTTTTGCGTCTGTGAATCGTAATTCATAAGATTCCACTAAAATGTGAAGATATGACATTAATTCCAAACCTTAATTTAAAAAAAAAAAAAAAAAAAAAAAAAAACGTGTGAATCCAAAATCATCCGTGATAGAAAATATGATTACGATCGGTGACCACTTGCGTTCCGGCAGCAGTGACTGGCGACTTTCAATACGGTTCTAAAGAGGTCAAAATGATCTGTTCACTTTGTAAATATTCTAAACTTGCCAATAAACAGTCAGCATTCTTGCTGGAAGTGTTAATATCAAACCTGAGTGTTCCTCCAGCCATGCCCGAAGGCCAAAAAGTGTGTAGGTCATCAGCCAGCACATGCTGGTTACGCGCAGCGGTTAAGGATCTCTCCAGACCAGAGTGGAAACGGGTCAAAAATTTTGGACCCGGACGTCACATAATTGGACAGGACCCGGACAAATTTGCTTTGAGCTATAAATGAGAATATATCCCCATCATCATCACCATCATTTTCAATTATTATCAATCCAATGTTGGGTGAAGTTCTGTCCTAGTTTATTCCACAACGGACTGTCTTGAGCTAGTCTCCTCTATCTATCCGTCTCCCACGTGGTCTTCTTCTGGGTTTTTTCCTGTCCCTTGGGATCCAGTCTAAAATTTCGGTCGTCCATCGGTGGTCCAGCGGTGGTCCATTCTTCTGGTAACATGTCCAGCCCTTTGCTATTTCAAGGACTTTACTCTGATCACGATGTCTTCCAGTCTCGTCATTTTCCTTATCCATGAGTTCCTCTTCTTATCTCTCCTGGTTACTCCAAGCATGCAACTCCCCATGCTGTTTTCAGTTGTTTGCAGACTTTGTATGTCTTTTATACGCTTTCCAACCGGAGGTTGAAGAAGCGTATATGCTCCAACTTTGACCGTCTGTCTGTCTGTCCATCCGCACGATAACTTGCGTAAAAATGGTTCGATTTCGATGAAATTTTAGTATATGGTAGGGGATTATCTGGAGACGAACCCTATTGAAAATGGACGAAATGGTGTCAAAGGTCCGGACATAGGAGCGGGATCCATTCCATTGTCCTTATGCGTCATAACTTGACTAAAAATTGTTCGATTTCGATTAAATTTTACTATGTGGTAGGGGACCACATGGGAATAAACCCTATTGAAAATGGGCGAAATGGGGTCAAAGGTCAGGATATAGGAGCGGAATCCATTCCATTGCCCTTATGCGTCATAACTTACGCATAAATGCTTCGATTGCGACAAAACTTTATCATGTTGTTCCGGAGGTATACTGAACCGGTTCTGTTGAATATAGTCGAAATGGAGTCAAAGATCAGGGCACAGGAGAGAGATTTATTCCACAGCCATTATCTTCATAACTTGAGTAATGATTTCTAATATGTTGGAAAGCGTATCATAATCAATGCATTGCATGATTTTACTAACTTGTTTTAGTTGAGGTCTACGTCTCTGCCCCGTGCGTAAGCACTGGAAGGATGCATTGATTAAATACTTTTCTTTTAAGACATAATGCCATGTTGCTCTTAAAAACTGTACTGTTTCTTCCAAAAGTTATCCACCCAAGTTTTATACTCCAATTACAATTAATTTCTTCAGCAATGTGACCCTCGCTTAATATCTGTTGCCCAAGGTTAATGTAGGAATTGGTTATCTCCAGCTTGTCCCCATCAATTCATAAATCTTTATTCCTTGTAAAAGCATTGTAATAATGCATCAGTTTTCTTCTTCTGAAAGTTCATCTTTATTCCCATTTCTTTACCCTTCTCAGCAAGTTCCTGGACCATACTTTGCAGCTCTGAAGGGTTCTTTGAAACATTTTTTCCATTCGCAATTAAAACGGAAATAAAACAGTTCTGATGTTACCGGGTCCAAATCGGGTCAGGAACACTTTGGCCCGACATCCTAATATTTTATTTCGTGCCTCAATGTTTACACCTCAAGATAAAACTGTCTTTGCAGGATTATAAAAACCTCCATCTAGTACACCACCTTTCACAAGCTAAAATATGTATCATTTACACTTAGGAACAATATGTACAGATAAAAGTATCATAAAATTAACTAGGCGAGATCTTTCGGGTCCCCTAGGGATCCGTTATCAAGCCTGAAAGCGCCACCCAAGTGCAGTGCACAAGACTTCTTATACAAACAGAAGACGACCGTCATGCATCTGTAACCATGGACACAACAATGTATACAAATGTTATTATACCCGGAAATTAAACAACTCATTAATACATCATCATCATCATCATTGTCAACCATTATCAATCCACTGCTGGAAGAAGGTCTCTCCAAGTTTCCTCCAGAACGGTCTGTCTTGTGTCAGTCTCCTCCATGTCACCCCTGCATACTTTCGAATTTAATCCACCCATCTCCCATGTGGTCTTCTTCTGGGTCTTTTCCTGTCCCTTGGAATCCAATCTAAAAATTCCGTCTGTCCATCGATGATCTGTCCTTCTGGCAGTATGTCCAGCCCATTGCCATTTCAGGGATTTAACTCTGATCATGATGTCTCATACTCTTGTCATTTTTCGGATCCACGAGTTCCTCTTCTTATCTCTCCTGGTTACACCAAGCATGCACCTCTCCATGCTACTTTGAGTTGTCTGCAGCCTTTGTATGTCTCTTTTAGTTAAGGTCCACGTCTCTGCACCATACGTAAGCGCTGGAAGGATGCATTGATCAAACACTTTTCTTTTAAGACATAATGGCATATTGCTCTTGAAAATTATGCTGTTTCTTCCAAAAGCTCTCCAGGCAAGTTTTGTACGCCGATTAGTTTCTTCATCAATGTGACCCTCACTTGATATCTGCTGTCCAAGACAAAGGTGCGTGCTTGTTGTCTCCAGTTTTTCGCCATCAATCGATAAATCTTCATTTCTGGTAAAAGCATTGAACATCACTTTTGTCTCCTGAAAGTTCATTTTTAATCCCACTTCTTTACTCTTGTCAGCAAGTTCCTGGATCATACTCTGCAGCTCTGATGGGGTAGTTGCAAAAATGACTACGTCGTCAGCAAAACGAAGGTGGGTTAGATAATCTCCATTAATCTTTATCCCTTCTCCCCCCCCGTTCAGTGATTGAAAGACATTTTCCAATGTGGCATTAAAGAGCTTCGGAGATATGGTGTCACCTTGTCTCACTCCCTTTCGAATTTTTATGTGTGTTGTATTTTCAAACAGCCGAATCTTTGCACTTGCATTTTCATAGATGTTATTAATAATATGAATGGATGCATCTTCAATACCGCAGGATTTCAGAGCCATTCTAACTGCTGATGGTTTCACCGAATCAAAGGCTTTTTAATAATTGATAAAAGCCATGCACAATGGAAGCTCATATTCCCTCGCTCTTTCAATTAGTTCTCTCAGTACGTGGATATGATCTATTGTGCTGTAGCCACTCCTAAATCCAGCTTGTTCTCTCGGTTGAGCCATGTCCAGTGTTACACCTTCAAGAGGTGTGGAAGAACTTTAGTGAAGATTTTATAAACCACTGATAGGAGGCTGATAGGTCTGTAGTTCCTGAGAT
Organism: Macrothele yani; assembly: GCA_039090855.1. Lineage (NCBI taxonomy): Eukaryota > Metazoa > Arthropoda > Arachnida > Araneae > Macrothelidae > Macrothele > Macrothele yani. The sequence goes on along the minus strand of CM076997.1, from coordinate 112,517,194 downwards.
CCTCAATGTCACCTTTTTTATGTAGCAGGATCATTGTAGCGGTGTTCCAATCCTCAGGAATCTTCCCTTCATTAAGGCATCGAGTGAAAATTTGGGCGAGTACTGTTTCGATTTCTTCACTTGCTTCTTGTATGATGTCTACAGTAATTCCATCTTCTCCTGGAGCTTTCCCCCGCTTCATGTTCTTGATTGCATGTGCAACTTCTGCTGAAGGACTGGAGGAACTCTGGTATTGGTACCTTTCATGATGTCTGGAGTGCATGTATCATCCCTTTCATATAATTTGGAGTAGAAATCTTTCACTCTTGTCAAAATTTCGCCTTTATTTCTTGTTACAGAACCATCTTCTTTTCTCAGTCCCATAATCTGTTTTCTTCCCTTACCGAGATGTCCCTTTGCTATCTTTAGGCTTCGGTTGTTTTCAATTGCTTTCCTCACTAGCTCACAGTTGTATTTCCTTACGTCTTCAGTGATACTTTTTCGTACTGTCTTGCATAGCTCTATATATTCCACTTTGGAAGTCACATCTTCTTTAGTTGTCCTCATCTCTCTTCTTTTTTGCATCAACATTTTGGTTTTTCCTGATAATTTGTTCACATGCAACTTGTTTTTAGACCCAGCTAATTTTGTTGCTGTTTCCATAAGAGCTTTGGTTACTTTTCTGTTAACTTCAGAAATATCCACTTCTTCCGATTTTAGGCCTTCTAAAGCAGAGAATCTGTTCTTCAGTTCCAACTTGAAGGTATTATGGTGTTTTTTAAGGTTGGTTATGTCAATACATTTTGTTTGTCTTATGAGCTTGCCACGTTCAAGTTTAGTGTTGAGGTGCGTCTTACATCTCCCCAATCTATGGTCACTACCTGTGTTGAACTTGTTTAGCACACTGCAGTCTTCTATGACGAATTTTTGTTACACATAATAAAATCAATTTCACTTGTGGTCCCATTTGGATGTCTCCATGTCCATTTCCTGTGTGGCTTTTTCTTGAAGAAGGAGTTCAAGATGAAAAACCCTTCTGCCTCTGCAAACTCAATGAGAGTATTTCCACGTTGGTTTCTGTTGCCGTGACCGAATTTACCTACTGAAGTTTCATTCTGTTGCCGTTGCCCTATTTTTGCATTGAAATCTCTTATAATTATCTTCAAATGCTGCTTACCTTTATTATTTAGGTGACGAATTTCCTCATAAAATTCTTCAATTTCTTCGTCAGGATGACTTGTGGTGGGTGCATAAGTTTGAATAATCTGAGCCTGGTATCTTTCCGAGAGTTGGATAACGAGTCGTTGCAGCTCTGTCAGAGGAACTTTCAACTTCTACCACTTTATCCTTCAGTTTCTTGTTTATTATAAATCCAACACCACTAGTTCTGCCAGTATCTGTCCCACGATAATAGAAGAGATGTCCACTTTTCAGTTCAATGAGATCTTCTCCTTTTCTCCTTACCTCACTTAGCCCGACGATGTCCCACTTGATCCTTTGTAGTTCCTCTTCCAATTCAAGAAGTCTTGAATCAGAAGATAGGGAGCGTCCATTATACGTAGCCAAGGTCAGCATCAGATGGCAGCATAGTCCGGTCCTCCGGGGATTCTTAGCACCCTCTGCCTTCATGTCGCACTGGCCGCTGTCTTGCCAGGTACATTCCAGCTGCCGGAGACTGAGGGCCAAGATTTAAGTTGTGGAATCATTTTGGAGGGTTTGGCCATAACTCACCACGCTATCCAAGCGGGTTGGTGAGTGTGGGATAGCATTTCCTTTAATCCCGATGGTATAGTTATACCGCTATTGGTGGTCGTCAGAGCCCCTTTAGTTGGAACGGGATGCACCCCGAGAAAGCGGAGTTGACATTTGTCAAGGAGAGGCTGTGATGTTACGCATCACCTGACCTTACATCCCATATTATTATAAACTGGGAGGTTTTAGAGTATATTACATATTATTTATAAACTGGGAGGTTTTAGAGTCTTTATATATTGGCGCCAAGATTTTATCTGTACATATTGTTCTTAAGTGTAAATAATAAATATTTTAGCTTGTGAATGGTGGTGTACTAGATGGAGGTTTTTATAATCGTGCAAAGACAGTTTTATCTTGAGGTGTAAACTTTGGCCCGACTCGTTTGACCGGCAAGAATTTTTCGACCCGGTGACCCGTTTACTCGTTTCCATCTCTGCTCCAGACACACGCAGGGACTTAAGGTGTTCCATGAGAAGGTTTTCCAAACCATCACAGAGTCACTACCGCCTTGAACAGAGCCTAACTGGCGCGACGGGGCCATGGCCTCGCGCTGTCGAGGCTACACCCGTACCTTCCCGTCAGCTCGGTACATCTGACCACATGACACGGCGCCACTCTACAGGGGTTCAGTTTTGATGTTCCCGGCACCAGGCGCAGCGTAATTTCGAACGACGAGCAGTCAAAAGTAGTGCACGAGTAGGGAGCCGGGTCCCGTAGCACAGTGTAGCCTATGCAGCGTTCACCGTAACGTTCTCTCGCTGACGCTTCTTGGGCCTCCGATATTTAACCTGGATATAATTTGCGCCGCCGTTGCCAAGCGGTTCATTTCGGTTGTCCATCGGTGGTCCGATGGACAAGTGGCGTGTGGTCGGCCATAGCTTGCCCTCTTGGCGCTGTTACGTCCGTCGATGGTATATTCGCTGTACTTTCTTGATACGGTTGCCCTTAGGAACCCTGCCGTTCTTACCACTTGGGCTTTAGAATGACCCATTTGTCCTGCGCCGACAATGTGTCCACGATCAAAGTCTCTCAGATCACCGCGTTTATCCATGCTCGTCGATTGCGATACACTATTGAGAGCATTCCATTCCATTTGTCATTTTCTTGTAGGACTTCCGTCTACAGTGAGTAGAGTTTTGGTCCCAGCCACCTACAGCGAGATCGCCTTTTGGGCAGGACACAGAAACGGAAGGAATGAGAGCAAGTCTAACGACTTTGACAGAACAGTTTGTAGTGAGATTAGAGTACAGTAGATGGCGCCACCGTACAAGTACGATGTTGCACATAGAGGGGTGAGAGAATTTCAGGGGGTGCATAGGAAAGGATACCAATTTAACCAGTGGGTCCAGCCTGGGGGCCGTCACTTAACGTGCTCGTCCGATGCACGGCGGATATTCAGTGATTGTTAGTAAATCACACCATCTCTGAAAGATCAGCCCAGGATCGAACCTGAGGACCTTGCATTGATAGTCTGACTCGCTAACCACTAAGCCATCCGCGGCTCAACACAGTGTTGAGAGACCTACTGTCCGCCTATTTATCGCCTGCGTCGATTTGGGTCTGTTCCACTCGGCGAGGGGGATTCCCATGTCAATTGCCCATCACTCCTATTTCTAATGTTTTGTCTATAGTCAGTGTATTTGTTCGAGCTGATTTCAACCCGCTTTGCTAACAGCAAGTTAATTCGTTTCATCCGGTTAAAAGGTTTAAATTCCGTATATGATATCACTTCCACTCTCCTTTTATTTCTCCTTTCCAGAGCCACTAGGTTTTTTTGTTTTTCCCTGTACCCGCAAAATAGCTGCAACCCTCAAATATCTCTGTTCATAACGGTTTTGGCAAAATTCCTACATCACTGCTTCCTATTTATTTTTTTTGTTCATGCTTTATTTGGATTAACTCGAAGTGCAGTTTAATTTTGATTCAACACAGTATTAAAAACAACAGATAAACAATACGCGTCACTGATCAGGAAATCGGGCTTTAACCCATTTTTTGTTTGTTTTCGATATCAAGTACAGACGTCGCTAACTACTTTCATCGAAAAAAAAAACTGCCGGGAGAAACTCTGCAAAACTTCGTGAATTGCAACAGGATGAAGAAGAAAATAAACTTCTTCTGAATAAAAGATTTTTTTCCTTAAAGTTCACTTAAAATTTAAATGGGTATTTAATTAGTTTGCTTTGACCGGAAGGCAATTCATCCAGTTAATCGGTATGGATCATTTCTCCGTCGCTTTCGGAGACTAAAGGAACAGAGTAAATCAGCAAATCACGCAAAACTTAGATTATCAAACTCCATGAGTCAAAAAACGTAATGGCAATTACTCTTTGGTAATATTTTTCTTTCTCTTTTGTGGCGATCTCTTTTTAAAGCACATGTGAATAAATAAAAAACAATAGCAGTTTTGTTGAAAGCTATAGAAACACCGAAAGATATTAAAAATAATAATAATAATTTTTTTTGGTAATTACTCACCTGTGTCAGTTTTCCCTCCTCTTTTTATAACGATTCCTTTCCAACATGCAGGTGAGGAAAATATTGTTCTGTTGAAAGTAGTGTGATGACGCACAAACTATCAGTGTAATGATTTGTTCGATATGTTTTACATAAAACCATTTCCTTTTTTAGCTGTACTTCATAGGAAACTGTTTCAAAGCCACTCTCCAAGTATTATTTTTTATTTTGAAATTAAGACCATTCTAAGAAGGGGAGTTAAGCATATATTTGCAACTTATTTCTTACGATAAAACCGTTTTTTTTCCTATTAAAATAAATCGAAATATCATTATCGACGATATCAGAAATCACAGATTCAGTCTGAAAAGTATTTTACAGCATTGGTGAATGCAAATCATATTTCCGCTTTTATTGGAAAAATAATGAATGAAATCACACTTTCACATTCCCGTGATCACGAGGTTCATTATATTAGAGACTGTGGGATTTGAAGGAGCTATACTGCTGCACACTGTAAACAAATTCTGAAATTCATGAGCTACTTCCAGTGATTTATTTCGTGAATTAAGGAAGTGTATTTCTGAAACAGCATTTCCGTGAAATGACGGGAAAAAACTGAATTTCGCGGATTCTTAGTACGTCAGAAAAATTTTGAATTTTAAGAAACCTTTCCACAATTCCTTTCTTATATTGACGGTAAATTATCGCTTTCAAGCTGTTAAGGGAAAATTCTGAATTTTCAGAAACCTTTCCGCAATTTCTTTCTTATGTTAACGGAAAAACTCCGTTCTCAATTTTTCCGTATTCATACGACAAAACATTTCCGGTAATAAGAGAGATTCACGGGAATAATTGAGGGTTTGATTAACTGTTAAATTTCAACAGTCTGCCGAAGTATTTGAGTTTGAAGTTCTGTAGCGAGATCGGATATTGTGGGCTGTACTTGGGGAGACCTTCGTCCAGCAGTGGATTTCTTCTCCTCTCCCCCATTTTGTGATATTTTGGATAGTATATCACAATATCCGATTAGCATATTTCTTCTCCTCTCCCCCATTTTGTGATATTTTGGATAGTATATCACAATAGCACGGGGTATTTCTTCTTCTCTCCCCCATTTTGTGCACCAGTTATTATATATATTGTATTACCGTAAAAATCCGGGTACTTTATTTATTGTACAGGTGATTGTATGATGTCTATGTATTAGAGTCTGGGGAGTCCTTACGACAAAGGCTATAAAGCTATCAAGAGCAAATTTATATTTAGAACTTTTGTGAAATAATATTATAAAACAGTACATTGTATCTTCTCTTAAAGATAATTCAAAGTTATTATCAGTTGAAAAAAAATATCAAACTACAAATCATTCTGTTGCTTCGAAACAAATTTGCTTTTTCATCGCGATTTCGAAAAATCGCGATGAAAAAAAATACGTAATTTGTAATAAGACCTCCTACAGAAAAAATAAAAATTATTACAAACGTATTCAAAAGAAAATGATAAGCTCCAATAGAAAATAAAATGACTAAATCCCTTGCATTAACGAAAAAACAAACGAATATTTAGCGGGCATCATATTGGTGATTTTCCCGTGGCAGCATTATTGGCAAGCACTAAGAAAGCCAAATTGTTACCGATGTCTCCACAGAGTTTGGAGTAGCACTCTCTAACTCATATTCATGCAATATACTATCTGCAATATCCGGTTTCAAACTCAGATCCATCGAAAGATGACTGAAACTTGACAGTTAACTCAAGTGTTCCCGCGAATTTTACTTGGAATTACCGGAAATTTCTCGGCATATGGATACGGAAAAAGTCAGAACGAAATTTTTCCGTTAATATACAAAAATAATTACGGAAAAGTTTCTAAAAATTCAGAATTTTCCTGGCTTACGAGAAATCCGTGAAATTCAGGTTTATTTACGTCATTTCACGGAAAAAGGTTGTAGCTGAAATATGTTTCGTTAAATCACTAAAGGAATCACGGAAAGTGGGTCGTTAGTTTCAGAATGTTGTGAAAACACAGTTTTGTCTACGCCGGGTATCGTACCCGGGTCCTCTCACTCCGGAGTAAGTCGCTCTCCCATCTGGGCTACGCCGACATGGGCTCTTATTGCTATCTGCCTTTGTCTTATGTGCGTCCGGCGGGGTAGGCACGTCACAATGTGCAGAGGCTTTGGTCAGCGTTCAGAAAAAAATTAGCTGGGACTACCTACTGAAATGTTTTACTGTTTGGTCATCGCAGCCGCACGAGCCAGCTGGATGAGAGTTTTCTGTCCACAATTGCAAAACGGAGAAGGAAAAGTACGGCTACCCAGTTGGCTAATTGTCTTCAAACAAAAAGAAGTGTGTGGATTTCGCGCCAAACACTATCTGTAAGTGCAGGAGGACTATATGCCTGAAAACCAATTCGCTGTATTTCATTGTCAGGGGCGCGTCGCTCAACCAGCTATATCAGTGGTGCATGCCTCACGCTGACTGATCAGATCGATGGGCCAAGATGTTCACAGATGAAACCCGCTTTAGTCTTTCATTAGACTCGAAGCGACAATTGATCTAAAAAACCGTTTGACTACGTATGATGCCTGGAACATCGCCGGACGAGACATGTGGCGGTCGCGGCGTCATGGCGTGTGCAGGTGTCATTGTTAATGGATGTACCGACTACAGGTGATGGATCAAAGGACAATCACCTGAAAGTGGTACTGCAGCGATGTGGTTCTTCGCCACGCTTGTCTGTTTCATGGAGCTCTGGGCACATATTTCATTTTTGTAGAAGATAACGCCCGTCCACACCGCACAGCAGCTGTAGATGGAGAACTGGTAGTGGTGTAGTGCTGATTCAAAAAAGTACAGGATCGGTCGAAACCAGACTTTCGGATTTACACGTGACTAGATTAGCTAAATTTCCAATTACAGTAATTTCCCACCTCAACGTTCCTACATCAGTAGAAAAAGAAGTATTACGGGACTGCCAAGTGAGAATGGATTTAAAGATTAACTCTACCTTCAAACAAATATAGGACGTTAATTCCACTAACTATGCAGTTTTTCCATTTTATTTTTGTACTGGAAAATAATTATAGGACACTCACATTTTAAAAAGAAAACAAATTGTGCTGTATAGGGTTACCGAAACGCGTGCCGGCTAGAACAGAAAGTACCAGAACGCGTGCCGGCTAGAACAGAAAGTACTAGAACGCGTGCCGGCTAGAACAGAAAGTACTAGAACGCGTGCCGGCTAGAACAGAAAGTACTAGAACGCGTGCCGGCTAGAACAGAAAGTACCGGAACGCCGTTCCGTGACGTTCCGGTACACCCACTACACCAGTAAGGACTGGCTAGTGAGATAATCTATCTCATGGAATAGCCAACACACTCCCATGATCTCGTTCCAATTGAACATGCATGGGACACTCAGGGGGTGACGTACTGCGCAAGGAAATCCTCCAGCACGAACCATTCCAGAATGGTTCTCCAGCAGGATTGGAACAATTTACCCAAGACCTCCTAAACCACTTGGTGATAAGCATGACACATCGGTACCGATCATGCATTGCTATGCGGAGTGGACATAACCCCTACTGAAGGCTTCATCCTGTAGTCTGTTTACGCAGTGCTAATGGAAGATGGATGAGAAGTGAGCCTGTGCCTCCTACGCAACATTTTGTTTTGTTTTGATCTTAACTACATGTTACCCATGATTTACACGTACAAAAAAAAAAAAAATTGAATAGAGCGTTTCTTCCCGTCAGTTTCCTGATTGAATTTTATCCTGAGTCTTCATTTTAGGACACCTTGTAAATTTTATTCTAAAAATCTCAGTGTTGATTTATATAAACTGAGTGGCCACTTTATTATGACCACCTGACAGTTTTAAGCAAATGAGCTATGGCTGCACGCTGTTGCTGCCAGAGGGTGAGGCTAGCATAAAAAGGGAAAGCTTAGTGCTTGCGACAGTAGCAGAAGTGATTTTTGGGTGACGAGATGGGTAAAAAAGGCGATTTGACGGACTTTCAACGTGGGGTGATTGTAGGAGCTCGGAGCCATGGAGCGAGTATCACCAAAACCGCCGCATTCGTGAAATGTTTCAGAGCAGCTGTTGTTAAAGTGTTTAAAGACTGGACTGTCAGCAGCCAAAAAACTGGGTCTCTACGTGCAACGTGTGGTCGTCATCGACTAGTGACTGCTCGGGCTGAACGGAGAGTGTCCAGACTGGTAACAGACAACAGAAGGGCAACAGTGCAGCGAATTACAGACCATCTTAATCAAGGATCCTCTGAAATGATCTCTGAACGCCCTGTTTGCCGTACATTGCATCGGATGGGATATGGCAGCCGAAGGCCTGTTCGAACACCTTTGCTGTCTGCAGTTAACAAGAGAAAACGTCTCCAGTTCGCACATGGGCACAAGGATTGGACAGTCGATAATTCGAAACAAATTATGTGGTCCGATGAATCACGTTTTCAGTTGCACCATGCCGATGGCCGAGTGAGAATTTAACGGAAACAGCACGAAAGCAAGAACCCCAAATGCATTGTTACAATCCTTCAAGCTGGTGGAGGCAACGTTATGGTTTGGGGAATGTTTGCCTGGCATGCTTTGGGCCCTTTAATTCAACGTCTGACTGGCACATCATATCTAAACAACGTTGCGGACCAAGTGCATCCTGTCATGTGGATGGTTTATCCCAATGGCGATAGCTACTTTCAACAAGATAATGCGTCCTGCCATAGTGCTCTTATTGTACAGGACTGGTTTAAGGAACATGCCGGTGAGTTTACTTTGCTTAGGTGGCCACCACAATCTCCAGATCTGAACTCCATTGAGAATTTGTGGGATGAAGTTGAACGAGCCATCAGACAGCTGAATCCACAACCCTGCAATCTCACACTCCTGGAAAGTGCTATTCATCAAGCATGGTCTCAGATTCCACAAACCACCTATCAACATCTCATGGAGTCCATGCCACGAAGAATCGACGCAGTATTAAAGGCAAAAGGTGGCCCAACGAAGTACTGAGGGGGGTGGTCATAATAAAGTGGCCACTCAGTGTATAAATCCAACGGAATTGATGATGTATAAGATGATATTATTAATACACCAATGAAAGTGCGAGTGCAAAAATCCGATGGTTAGAGAACACTGAACCAAAAACAATTGGAAAGGGAGTAGGGCAAGGTGTCACCATATCTTGTAACGTACCAGGAGATGTGACGTACCTGCCAGAAGGACGCACACGACATAAAGGCAGATAGGAATCAGAATACATGTCCGCGTAGCTTAATTGGTAGAGCAACTTATTCCGGAATGAGTGGACCCGGGTTCGAACCCCGCGTAGACCAAAAATGACGGAGAAATTCACTTCGTTATAATGGCGCCCGAACTATCCGGATGACCCGACCGTTCACAATCTCGCAATGGTGTGATGTTATTTCCACACCGCGAGATAGGAAAAATAAGAGCAGCACTTCGAAAGAAAAATAAGGGGGAGATGATGTAACGTACCAGGAGATGTGACGTACCTGCCAGAAGGACGCACACGACATAAAGGCAGATAGGAATCAGAACAAATGTCCGCGTAGCTCAAATGGTAGAGCAACTTATTCCGGAATGAGTGGACCCGGGTTCGAATCCTGGCGCGGATAAAAATGACGGAGAAATTCACTTCGTTATAATCTCCTAAACTCTTGAATGACATATCTCGAAATATAATTCAATCATTAAACTGAAAAAACAAAGGGATAATGATTGACAGAATTAGTTTAGCCCACCATAGTTTTGCTAAGGATATAATAATTTTTGTAAGTACGCCCTTATTGTTGCAGAGTATGAGCAAGGAACATGCTGACAAGAAGTGGGATTATAGTGAATTTACGAAAAACAAAACTTATGTACAATGCTATTAAAAGAATTGAAGATTTTGAAGTTGATGGGCAGGTTTAGAAGTAATGATGCCTACATCTACCGTGGATAACATATATCAAACAAGGGCCACATCGAAGAATTTAATATGCGTACAAAACTTGGTAGGGGTGTCTTTGGAAGAGACATACATAATCACACATGCAGCTTTCTTGATATATATATACACGGTCGAGTCACATTATTGTGACCACCAGCTGATATCCAGAAGAACCGCCGTCTGCAGCAAGGACAGCCGCTAGACGGGCTGCGAGTGACTCAATAAAGTGCTGGAAGGGGCAGTGCATCTGACAGATGCTGGAGGGTGGTTTAGCGGAGCTTAAACAGCGTATCACAGCCACTATCACTGCACTTGATTCAGATATCTTACATCGCGTTTGGGCGGAAATGGATTACCGGCTCGATGGGTGTCGTGTGACTAAGGGTACACACATATAACATCTGTGACTGTCTCTAAAAAAACTTGAAACATTCCCCTACAATTCTGTTACAGGTAATATAAAATATCGTGCATTGTTCTTGTTCTATAGTGCGTTGAAACTGTATACTTCTTTATGAATCACCCTGTATATATATCTTAGATTTTATATTTTTTTCTATATTTTTAGATATATATATTAGATTCTATATTTTTTAGATCATGTATTAAATGAAATTTCATATCCTACTCATGTCTATGATACTAGCGGTGGATTTCAACTGAGACCAATTTTTCCCAGGACTCAGTATGTTAAACAGTCTCTAAGTTATACTGGGCTTCAATTTTGAAATTCTCTACCTCATGATCTTACAGTAATAAATAATTTCAATCTATTTAAAAAAAAAAAACTTATTGTGGGACTACCAAGAATATAAAAAATAGTGGAAAACGGGACTAAGGAGAAATGAAATGTAAAATGTAAAAAAAAAAAAAAAAAAAAAAAAATCAGGGAAAAGAAGAGAAACGAAAGTCAGAGGGATAAAATCGGAAAGTGGGTACATAAAGGGCGAAGTAGTGGGAAAGTGGGGAAGGTTGCAAGGAGGGTGGAAGAATAGGGAGAGAGGGAACAACTTTACTAACACTAATTTCTACTACTATTCATTGAATGTTGTGGGCTATGCTTTCAAGTGTAACTCTGACTTGCCTATATTTGTACAGGAAGATCAGGGCCTTGTTAGGACTTTTGTGGCCTTTTTCCGGATCTACCTTGCTGTTGCAATTACTTACACTTTTATTATATCACTTTGTATTTTTGGTTTTAATGTAACAGCTAAATAAACTAAATTGAATTGAATTGGTTATTAAAGGGAAAATGTTCCTCCAATGCGATTTAAGATGGATATTTTAACGTTTAAGAACCATGGACGCATTTCAATCAAAAAATACTATTAAGGGCCATTAAGTTAATCTTTGCCTAGGGCCGCCAAGTTAATTTTTAGTTCTAGGGCCGCCAAAATTTTAAAGCTTGGCCATTAGTACTCTGACGGCCACTTTTGAGTTTGTCGACGGCCAAGGATCATTTACGAACGCAAAACTGAAAGCTCGACATTTTGTCTATCGATTATCAGAAAATGTATTTCAGAAACATGTCAAGCTTTTTTAAAAAAAAAAAAAATTCTCACGAGAGATATATTCATCTCGTAAATTTGTTTTCGCAAAATTGCTTCCCTGGCAAATGACAGCTGCTCAATGTTACAAAGTTAGATCTTCTTAAGGAAGCAAAATGAAGTACATGTCGGAACCTCTAAAACCGAGTCAGCTGAGTTTGCAAAGTATGATCTCGAAAAAGCCAGAGATAGTTATTGAAAAACTACTCTTCTGAAAATTACGTTTTCACTTTAAGTCACCTAATTCGATTCCCGTGTGATTCATTGCGTCGAGGAATGGGGTGTCTTCTTCATCAATCTCTGGATCTGCGATGGAGAAGACGCTGAGGTGGCATTCATCGAGGAAAGAAAATGGAATGAACGGGAAGACGACCGGCTGGTGAGTGACAAGATCCGCTTAAAAGGTGGCTCAATGAAGAGGGATGTGCTGAAGATGCCAACAGGTTCCCTGTCAGCACAAACATACGGTTTCTCCTCTCGCTCTTCCTCTCGCTCTCTGTCTTTCCGCATCACACACACACGCACGCACACATACACACCCATTCAAGGAGAGAGGTAAGCAGGGGGGGGGGGGGGAGGACGGAGAATGGATGCGTTTGTGTCGGAGTGCGCATCACGTCCCATTGCTTTGCCGTTGCCCACAATTCCCCCTGCAAAGCATCCGAGACCGAAATAGCTTAGCTCGCGCTCACGTGACCTAAAACTAGTTAACAGACGGGGAGCAAACTTTTGTCACAAAAATGGTTGATGCTGTCGGATGTCCTAATACTCTGTCGAAATCGTTTTACTACTTCGCTTACAATGTTACGTACACACCAGAGAGCTGAGTTTGGGCTCAATTTTAAGATCCCGAAGTGTGTCAGCCGGAGCCCTAATTCCGCATTGAGAGATAAAGCGATAACCATAGTTTCCGAACGAGCCCGAAAACTATATTTATTCAATTTAGGCATAATAATAATAATAATAATAATATACCTAAAGAAGCCAGAGTCGATGAAAAAGAACAGGAAAAAATGACTAAATATAGAGACCTGAACAATGGATTAAAGATAAAATGGTAGTCCCTATTGTAATCTGGGCACTTGGAGTAATGTCAAAAAAATTTATGAAACATTTCGAAAAATTGCAGTTTTCTGATATACCACCTAGAGAACTGCAGAAGACAGCTTTACTTGGGACATCATATACTTTACGCCTATTCTTGACTTATACCTAGGTCTCCGGTGGAAAATCGTATCAGCTCAACAACACCAGTCAATGATGATTGTGCTCATGAAAGAAATACGGGATTACGCCATATAATACAAATTTTGAAGATGACAATCCGATTTTTGGCGTAAATGTGACAAGGATGGTAAGTCAGATAATATCCAAAAACTTGAAAATTTTCATCGCCCTGGAGCGGGACACGAACCCGCGTCTCCCAGAAAACGCCCGGGTATGCTAACCACTACACCACCCAGAACGACCAAGTTTTAATTTTCCGATCAATTTGAATATAACCATCACAGGATTCGCTAGTCGAAGCAACCGGCATTCATGTTTAGCGAATCTGTAGGTTAAGAATCTTATCCCGTGTTTTCCCGGAGAAGCAGATAAATCATGAAAGAAATACGCCATATAAAGAAGAGGACAATCCGATTTTTGTCGTAAATGTGACAAGGATGGTAAGTCAGATAATATCCGAAAACGTGAAAATTTTCATCGTCCTGGAGCGGAACGCGAACCCGCGTCTCCCAGAAAACGCCCGGGTATGCTAACCACTACACCACCAAGAACGAACAAGTTTCAAGTTTCCGATCAATTTGAATATAACCATCCCGCTCCAGGACGATGAAAATTTTCAAGTTTTCGGATATTATCTGACTTACCATCCTTGTCACATTTACGACAAAAATCGGATTGTCATCTTCAAAATTTGATAATTGTGCTGTTTATATGTGATTGTCAGAAGCTGTGCTTCGTTACTTCGAATGAAGGAGATAATAATAATAATAATAATAATATACCACACGGTGTATTGGGGCAGATCGACCAGGACAGATAAGACCAACCCCTACATTCGGTCAGACATCTTCCTGGTCGACAAGGAGAAGAAGTCAATATACCTCATTGACATAGCCGCTCCCAACACGTGCAACATCCAGAAGACGCACGGAGAGAAGCTGTTAAAGTATAACGACCTACGAAACGAAGTCAAGGAAATGTGGAATATCGAAAACATCACCATCGTCCCCATAGTAATATCAGCCACAAGATTTGTACCTAAAACCATTCACAGCTCTATACAGACACTAGACCTTCAACCTAACACCTACATGGAACTACAGAAGGCAGCTATCTTGAACACTTGTAGAACAGTAAGGAAGTTTCTGGAACACTGAGAGAAAGAAATAACACTTCTCAGACTTGGTACGACGTACCTGTCCCGGAAGGAAGAGAAAAACATCTTCCTACGAAGGGATGGAATCATCTCTTAATAATAATAATAATCTCCTTTTCCAGACTCAAGAACGTTGCTAGACTTCAAAATTAGGGTAGGCGACGGGTGGGAGAGTATGATTTTTTGCTGGCGCAGGTTCATAGCAATTTCATTTACGAAACACTGAAAGAAGGAATTAACACGTTTCACTACCGGCTACAAAGGAATTCGTGTAATCCATTCTTGAAAGCCCGCGCGCGCACACACACCCAGCCACCCTAGAACTGACCAGTTACGCGACTCGTAGATCAACAAGATAACGTGACTAGTGGGTTAGTGATGTAAGATACAAGTGTTGGTGTAATGGCGCCTTCAACTTGCAATGAATCCATTATCTTAATAACTTTTCCAAAATTTGTATTTTTGCTTATGAAAATAGTACAGTACTTGAACAACTTCTTTAAAGAAATATGTTTTTTTTTTTACTTAAATCAGATTTTAACGTCATGATAAATAGACACAACACCTAATCCTTCCTCAACTCCCTTCCTTCAAGCCAGCGACCTTGCCTTGCACTCTTATCCTCGGAAGCAATCTCTCGTCAGACACGACCTGCTCCCTCACTCTCCCGAGGCTGGCTTAAGAACGCTGGTGTAGCTTCAGCCTCCTCTTTCCGGGTTGGAATCCTCTACTTAGTAGCGCAAACAAACAGCAGAGCAATTAGTTACTTACCTCCCTCAGTGAATTCCTATTCACTCTCATCATTCGGCCCTGGCCATACTAACATGAAAAAAGGCTTAAACTAAGGATTTAGAAGAATCGATAACAACTGAATTTTCATGACCCTCTGAATGCGGTTTCGATAACTTTTCTACGGAGAAGTAAACGACGTACTTCCTAGGAAAAAATATCATACACCGACGAAAAACACGAGACTTATTATTACTTGGCGAATTCCAGATATTACAGAAAAAAATTAAAAACTGATACATCTTGAAATGATAGGCGGGCAAGAAAAATTTTAGGGTGGGCTCCAGCCCACCTTCGCACCCTCCTGGTGGGTGACATCCCTGTCCATACTTTCACTCTCTCCTCCCCTGCAATTAATCGATGTCATTCTCAACTGAGGAGTGGGGAAGGGACCTTTATCTGTTTCTATAGTATAACCGTCCGATTTTCTTTGACCATTTGTTTCATCCTGTAATGCTTCGGAGGGCCGGCATCCGGAAAGATTGGGCGGTGCAGTAATCTACGTACATTCTCAATACAGTTAGGAGAGATCTGACACGTAGAAGTAAGGGGCGAAATTTCGTCTGCGTGCTACCTCTACTAACTAGTATCTATAGTTCTTGAAGAAGCTTTTTCTTCTTCCAAAAGAAAATTTTCTCTCTCACTCAATCAGAGTCCGAGCTCGAACCACAGTAAATATTATGCAGCCCAAGCTGCGTTCGGGGCCCGGCTTGGCTTTGGGCTTTTCTGTAGTCAAGGCTGCCCTTGCAATGGACGCCAAGTTCAGGAAGGGCGCCGAACTGAACCTTTTTTCTTTTTCTTGAGAAATGGTAGAATGTATGAATAAAAAAAAGAAAAAGAAATACCCTGCGAGTGTTGTTATTCGAGACGATTAGCGGAGACCATGAAAGATCTGACTGTCATGGAACAATCCAAATCATCACAATATTGTTACAATTAAGGCAAAATGCAGCGTTGCTTCTGGCGTTGACCTAGAGATCAACGTGCGAAACTACGAATTTATATTGTATATTTTTCACATGCTTCTGAAAAATCACATACACGCACACGCACACACACGCACAAGCTGATGGGGGTGCCACGAGCAGGGAAGATTTAGAGGAAAACCTGCGAAGCGGGCACTGAAGATAAACGGTTTAGAGGCTGCTGCATGCATGCAATTAAAAGGTTTCTTGATCGTAATAAGTTTTTTTATGCCTTTCATTTTACTTTTTTTCCATTTTGCTTAAAGAAAAGGAGGGCGTATAGAATGAAGGAAAAATTGGCTGTTTTGGGGGCATGATTCCTCCAGAACTTGAAGTATGTCACCTACTAATATTAATTTAATAGTTTTTACTCAGGCTGACTAAACACCGTTTGGAGAGTAATATTACTTAATACTGCACTACAATTGAGCTCAGGGATTGGGGTGTTATTTCGTGCCAATTTTCTTAGTATGTATTGAACATTTGCTCTCCAATTCGGTACTAAATATAATCTATGTATCTCTTAAAATCTCTTTTTCCTCATTCAATACAGAGACAACCGCAAGACTATTTGCCTTATAAGTAAATATTGGAAAAGCTAGTTTTGCAAGCCACGCAGATTGATTTCACTCATGTTCGTGCTCTTTAGAGGGAACTGTCAGTTGGGTGGAATGTGATGATAAACACTGAGTAGACAAAACATTAGAGATAGGGGGAAGGGGCAGTTGACATGGGCATGCCCCGCCCACCCACAGTGGAATAGACCCAAACCGAACGCAGGCGATAAATAGGCGGACAGCAGGGCTTCCCAACATTGTATCGCAATCGACGAACACGGATAAACGTGGTGATCTGAGTGAGTTTGATCGTGGCAGCATTGTCGGAGCAAGACAGGTGGGTCATTCTATTGCCCATGTGGTAAGAACTGCATGGTTTCCGAGGACAACAACCGTATCAAGGGAGTACCGCGAATATATCATCGACGGAGGTACCAGCGCACAGCGATAAAGCTGTGGCCGACAATATGCCATTGATGACCGGAGTCGACGTAGATTATCCAGGCTCGCACAGATCAACCGCTTGGTAACGGCGGGGAAATACCATCCAGGTTCAATAAGCACTGGACTACAGGAGCCGACGCCTTACTCGTGCACTACTACTGACTGCTCGTCATCATAAATTACGATTTGCCTGGTGCCGGGAACATCAAAACTGGACCTTTGCAGAGGGGCGCCGCTTCGTGTGGTCAGATGAATCCCGTTTTCAGTTACACCGAGTTTACGAGAGGGTGCAGGTGTGGAGTCGAGAGCATGAAGCCATGGCCCCGTCGTGCCAGGTCAGCTTCGTTCAAGGCGGTGGTGGCTCTGTGATGGTTTGGCGATCCTTCTCATGGGACACATTTGATCCCTGCCTGTGTCTGAAAAGGTCCTTTACGGCTGCGCGCTGCCAGCATGTGGTGGCTGATCTCTTAATGGCGTTCCCGCATCCTCCGGCCGATGGTCTGTTTCAAAAGAATAATGCGCCACCCCAGCTGGTCGGGACTACCCAGGTATGGTTCGAGGAACACTCATCTGAGTTTGGAACCATACAGTGGCCCGCAAAGTCCCTCAATTTGAACCCTATTGAATCTCTCTGGGAAGCCGTGGAGCGTATTATCACATCTGCAGTTGCTGGATCGACATCTCGGGAGGAGTTGAGGCCAATGCTGCAACACCCATGGATAGCATTGCTTCCGAAAACCGTCCGGCATCTGGTGGAAGTTGATGTCTCGGAGTGTACAGGCTGTAATTTGCGCTAGAGGAGGACCAACATGCTATTGGTTAGGTATTTCTAATGTTTCATCCATTGAGTGTACACTGAAGAGCAATTGAATTAGAGACAGCTGGCGTTATGCAAATGTGGCGCTGTGGGCGGCCCTGTAAACGGAAACGATGTGACGTATGCAGCGATCCGACAATATAAGGAGTGATGCGACGGGAATCAGTAAGAGTCGGACGCAGTATGGGTAAAGCAAAGGATCTAAGCGCATTTGATCGTGGGCAAATTGTCGGGGCCCGACGAATGAGTCACTCCATCTCGGATGTCGTGCAGGCACTGGGATTTTCACGAGCCACTATGTCACGGATGCACCGTGAGTACATCAAATCCGGTAAAACCATCCCTGCAAGGGCCAACCGCCGTGGACAACAGCGTGTGGATGGGCGGGGTCATCGTCGGCTAGCTCGCATTGTAACGGCGGATAAACGGGCCAAAGTGCAAGAAATCACTCCGCAATTTAACGCTGGTGCACAACAACGTGTAAGCAGCCACACCATCCCCAATCCACCTCCTCGCTATGGGGTACAGAAGCCATCGTCCCACGAGGGTACCGCTGCTGACCGCACATCACAGTGTGCAAAGATTGGCATGGGCGCGGGAACATCGCCACTGGACCCTAGACATGTGGGAAAATGTTGCCTGGACTGATGAGTCGAGATTCACATTGGTACATGCGGATGGCAGGATACGAGTACGGCGCAAACCACATGAAGCGATTGATTCCTTCTTGCCAGCAGGGTACTCTTCGAGCTGGTGGGGGTGGCATTCTCGTCTGGGGACTGTTTACGTGGACTGAAATGGTACCCCTGGTACGTGTGACATCATCCCTCACAGGTCAACGTTACCGGGATACCCTGGACGACCATTTGCTCCCGTTTGTGCGCCTTTATCATCCCACTGGGGACCTCATCCTGCAACAAGATAATGCACCATGCCATCGCTCCCGAATTGTATCTGAATGGTTGGATGAACACTCCACAGACGTGACCTCGCTTCCTTGGCCAGCTAAGTCACCTGACCTGAATCCCATCGACCACATCTAGGACGCCATCGAGAGAGATGTTCGAGGCTCTGACCCCCTCCATCAAATCTTCGTGAACTGTGGGAGCTTGTTCAGAGGTTGTGGATCCGTATGGCTTCCCAACGCTTTCGGCGTCTTGTCGAGTCCATGCCGAGACGAATCGCCGCCGTCATCAGGACGAAAGGTGGTGCGACACGTTACTAGACAGGTATCTCTAATTCCATATCTCTTCACTGTATGTATATGCTTCATGTACCGTAATATCAGCTAAACAGTACCATAAATTTACCTTATGTAACATGTTAAATGCTGGTATTGTGCTTCAGTGACCATCTTTATAAAAGTTTGGTATTTTCTTCCTTAACAAAGGCTTTCCCACTTGTAACTTCCACTATTTCTTCCCCTCATCAGGAAATCACAAGCACTCTGAATATTAAATTTTGTCTTGATAGCTACATTAGATTTTGAGTTATGGCCGCGACTTAACAGATACGCGTGCTATGAAATTTCTTTAGCGATTACAACCTTTTACTTTTTGATTTAGATTTCAAAGAAAGAAAAGGGGAGAAAGAGGACATGCGTCAAATGAAAACGTTACATTTTAAGGTTGGCGAGCAAAAGAAAGGGAACTCCCAAAACCCATGCTACACCGTAAAAAATACTTGGTGTACGTTCACGAAAAATTCCTAAAAATAATGTGCAGCAAAGTTGAAGCTTATAGGTTTGCGTCTATAACCAAAATATACACTATACTGACAAAAGTCACCGGACACCCCTTCAAAAGCAAATGAACGGATCCTTTGCTTTGTTAAGATGCGCGGTACAGCTGCAAACGGTATAAAAACAAGCCTGCAACCGACCGCGATCACATCGCACTGTGAGGTTGAGTGAAAATGTCGCAGCGGGAGAGAACTGACTTTAGAGAAAGGAAAGATTGTTTGGTGCTATATTAGTGCGTTGTGCATAAGAGAAACCGAGAAGCGTTTAAACATACCCAAGTCAACTATTTTGGATGTACTGAATAAGTGGAAGACACATGGCGTGCCTGAAGCAGCAAAACGTACCGGCAGACCAAAGAAAATCAGTGATAGAGGATGTCGACGCCTTAGGACAGCCGTTACAGCTAATCGGCGGAGTACTGCACAAGACATCAGTGTGCAGGTGAGTAAAAATGCTGGGACCTCGGTATGTGCACATACCATTCGCAGAGAACTTCATTCCATGGGTTACCGTGGTCGTGCGGCTGCTTATAAGCCTTTCATCTCCACTCGGAATGCTACTCGTCGTTTAGCATGGTGTAAAGAACATTTATCGTGGACCGTAGCTCAATGGAAACGGGTCCTATGTACTGCTGAATCCAGATACACGATCCATCAGTCTGATGGCCGTGTGTGGGTATGGTGGCAACCGGAGGAACGCTATTCACCACAATTTACTATTCCTGCGGTCAAGTTTGCAGCTGGCAGTGTACTCGTGTGGGGATGTTTTTTGCGGTATGGTCCCGGCCCATTGCTTACCGTGGACAAACCTGTTAACCAGCACGTCTACCTCGATATTCTGGACAATTATGCCCTACCAACTCTGTGGCAATACTATGGAACCGAGCCTTGTTGGTGCCAGCAGGATAATGCACCGAGGCATAAAGCAAGGACTATATTACGGCGTGATTTGACGATAATCCTCTATCGTGTGTGGACTGGCCAGCACAGAGCCCTGATCTTAAACCCACAGCGCACCTATGGCATGAATTAGAGCGGTGCATAAGAAGTTTGGAACCAAGGCCTACTACTAAGCAACAGTTAGCGGCAGCATTATGTACTGAATGGGAGAGCATACCTATCGCTGTGTTCCAAAACCTTTTTGAAAGCATGTCTCGAAGGATCATTGCATGCATTAAGGCCAAAGGTGGATCGACACCGTACTGATGTATGTCAATAAATCCCATGTTGTGTTTCTCTTCTAGGTGTTCGGTGACTTTTGTAAATATGGTGTATATATATAAAGCAAAGTGGGAAAATGGGTAGAAGCGAGTGTTTCCGTCCTCGAATTGTTAGACCACTTCTAAATGACCGAGAGACCATGCAGAAAATTGTCATGCTGATAGGTCTTAAAGTCCGGAATACTAGAAGAATCCGAAAACCAAAATTAAAAATAAAAATATCGGCTTTTGAACATCGTCTGTTTGAATTGTTGCAGAACTTCTAAATATCCTAAAGATCTGAAAATTGGCAAGTTGATAGGTCTTAATCCGGATACCTAGAAAATTCCGAAAACAAACAAACAAACAAAAAATCAAACTGACGACTTTGGAATATTGTCTTCTTGAATTTTTGTACCACTTCTACTCCTTGGCTGAAAACCAAAAATTCAAATGGTGGCGTTGTCTTACTCTTCAAAATGCTGACAGGTTTTAAGGTCGAGATACCTAGAAAGTCCGTAAAAAAAAAATCAGAATGGCAGCTTTGGAATATGTGTCTGCTCGAATTTTTCTACTATTTCTACAGCTCTACACCTAGAAAAGTTTGAAAACCAAAAGATTCAAAAGGGTCGCTTAGCTCTACTCGTCAAAATGCTGATAGGTTTAAAGATAATTATACCAGAAACAGGAACTTTGAAATGCTGTAACAATTACACTGGCGGAAAGTGAAAAAAGAACACCAAGAAGGAATTGGCGGACGATCATGAAATTTACATATGTTAATGGGGTCGAATTTACGTAGGTGTGATGCTAATTTCGGGTCCAACCGGTGAGCGCTTACGCCACAGCACGGCATAATATGCAAATTATCGTCGGTGGTATTTAAGGAGTACGGCGAAGTGAATGTAATCAGTCGTCGGCGTACGGACACGTACGAAGACCCTGAAGAAGCTACAATGCCTGCACATGGAAGACGTGTACGATTTCAGCAGTTATCGGACTTTGAGCGAGGTCGTCTAGTCGGACTCCGCTAGGCCGGGTGGTCGTATCGTCGTATTGCGGAGCGAATTGGACGGGAAGTATCGGTGGTGGTACGATGGTGGCGTAGATGGTCCGAGGAACATTCCCACACGAGAAGACGTGGAACCGGGAGTCACAGGCGGACTGATGAGCGGACCGATCGACGCATAAGAAGAGCGGCGTTGTCAAGCAGAACATCCACTGCGACGCAAATCCGAGCTGCCGTTGCACCTGAGGTGACTGTGCGAACAATCCGCAACCGTCTACTGGATGCAGGACTGTAAACGTGCACGTGTGCCTCTGGCATGTGTACCTCTGTCTCCAGCCCACCGTCAGGAATGGCTGCAGTGGTGTCGCCAACGTCTGCACTGGAGAACGCAGTGGCGATCTATCGTGTTCAGCGATGAAAGCAGATTCTGCTTGGGAGCCTCTGATGGCCGTATGCGTGTTCACAGACGCACAGGGCCGCCCCGGTGGCGCAGTGGTCTAAGGCGCTGGCCTCTGATCATTCGTACGTAAGGGGTCCGGGTTCGAATCCCGGTCAGGCATGGATGTTGTGTTTGTCTTACGGCACTGGCTCTCTCCCTTCCCTGGAACCAGTGACCCTAAATTAGGGACGGGCGACTGCTTATAGCCCATTGAGTTGCTCACAGTGGTCGTTAAACCTCCAATCAAAAAAAAAAAAAAAAAACAGACGCACAGGGGAGCGTCTCCAAACTTCTTGCATCCGCCAGCGACACACAGGGCCTACACCTGGTCTCCTGGTGTGGGCAGCGATCAGCTTTCACTCCCGTACACAACTAGTGTTTGTACCGGGTACGTTAAGCAGCACTTCCTACATCAACAACATCCTTCAGCCCGTTGTTGTGCCCTTTGTAAGGTCGGTCCATCGTGGTGTTTTCCAACAAGATAACGCACGCCGACACACGGCTCGTGCAACGCAGCATGCACTTCAGGGGGTGAGAAAACTTCCATGGCCTGCACGTTCACCGGATTTGTCCCCCATTGAGCACGTGGGGGATTTTATGGGACAACGACTTATCCGGTCTCCACGGCCAGCCACGACCATCCCCGATTTACGCGTCCTGGTTGAAGATGCTTGGAACTCAATACCCCAAACTTACATCCAACATCTGTACGACAGACTCCATGCCAGAATTGCACAGTGTGACGCAGTTCATGGCGGTTCAACCTCGTACTAACCATGTTACATGGAAATGTTATTTTTCAGTTTACCAGCAAATATAGCTGTATTTTGCCATAATGTGTTCATCACGTTATTCTCTGTATTCCGTTATTATGCTGTATAAATTTCGTTGGTATCAGACGTCTCTTTCTTGGTGTTCTTTTTTCACTTTCCGCCAGTGTATATGAAAGTTTGATTTAAAATTAAGGAGTGCCAAATCCTGTTACCGTTTTATGCCAAATCGTGTGCATAGACGTCACGACGTTGTTCTAAATCGTTACACAGTTACGGATCTTAAACTACTTTTTTATTCCTTAATTGTTTTTCCCTTTCTTTTTTTTTCTTTCATCTTCCTTTTTATTTTTTTATTTTTTTTATTGAAGGTTTAACGACCACCGTGAGCAACTCAATAGGCTGCAAGCAGTCATCCATCTCTAATTTAGGCACTTCTTGGACGAATGGCCACGAGCCAGCGCTTAGGCCACTGCGCCACCGGGAGCAGCTTTTCCCTTTATTTATTTATTTATTTATTTTGGTTGGATGTTAAACGACCACCGTGGGCAACTCAATGGACTATAAGCAGTCGCCCGTCCTTAATTTAGGGTCACTGGTTCCAGGGAAGGAAGCGAACCAGCGCCCTAAGACACACACAATATCCATTCACCGGGATTCGAACCCGGACCCCTTTCGGACGAATTATCAGAAGCCATCAATTAGACCACTGAGCCACCGGGGCGGCCCGCCCATATTTCCACCAAAGATATGTATTCTTAGAAACTACTACCACCTCTTTTCAGGGGACCAATTTTAGACCACTGCGCTACCGGGAACGGCTTTTCCCTTTCTTTAATTTTATGTTCAAAAATTATTTTATATAATAGATTCACCGTTTTTTTTTTTTGTTTTTTTTTTATTGGAGGTTTAACGACTACTGTGAGCAACTCAATGGGATATAAGCAGTCGCCCGTCCCTAATTTAAGGTCGCTGGTGGTTCCAAGGAAGGGAGAGAACCAGTGCCATAAGACAAACACAACATCCATGCCTCACCGAGATTCGAACCCAGACCCCTTACGGACGAATGATCAGAGGCCATCGCTTAGACCAGTGCGCCACCGGGGCGGCATTCACCGTTCGAAGAATGGTCATGACTGCTAGTTGTTATATACACTATATTGACAAAAGTCACCGGACACTTAGAAGAGAAACACAACATAGCATTTATTGACATGCATTAGTACGCTGTCGGTCCGCCTTTGGCCTTAATGCATGCACTGACACTTCGAGACATGCTTTCGACAAGGTTTTGGAATACAGAGATAGGTATGCGCTTCCACTCAGTATATAATGCTGCCGCTAACTGTTGCTTTGCTTAGTAGTAGGCCTTGGTTCCAAACTTCTTATGCAGCGCTCTAATTCATCACATAGGTGCGCTGTGGGTTTAAGATCAGGGCTCTGTGCTGGCCAGTCCACACACGATACGGAATTATCGTCAAACCACGCCATAACATACCTTACTTTATAGCTCGGTGCATTATCCTCCTGGTACCAACAAGGCTCGGTTCCATAGTATTGCCACAGAGTTGGTAGGGCATAATTGTCCAGAATATCGAGGTAGACCTATTGGTTAACAGGTTTGTCCACGACAACCAATGGGCCGGGAACATACCACGAAAAACATCCCCACACGCGTACACTGCCAGCTCCAAACTTGACCGTAGGAACAGTAAACTGTGGTAAATAGCGTTTCCCCTGCTGCCGCCACCCCCACACACGGCCATCAGACTGATGGATCGTGTATCTGGATTCATCAGTCCATAGGATCCGTTTCCATTGATCTACGGTCCATGATAAATGTTCTTTGCACCATGCTAAACGACGAGTAGCATTCCGAGTGGAGATGAAATGCTTATGAGCAGCCGCACGACCACGGTAACCCATGGAATGAAGTTCTCTGCGAATGGTATGTGCACATACCGAGGTTCCAGCATTTTTACTTACCTGTACACTGAGGTTTTGTGCAGTACTCCGTCGATTAGCTGTAACGGCTCTCTTAAGGCTTCGACGTCCTGTATCACTGATTTCCTTTGGTCTGCCGGCACGTTTTGCTACTTCAGGCACGCCATGTGTCTGCCATTTATTCAGTACATCCAAAACAGTTGACTTGGGTATGTTTAAACGCATCTCGGTTTATCTTATGAACAACCCACTAATATAACACCCAATAATTTTTCCTTTCTCAACGTCAGTTCTTTCCCACCGCGATGTTTTCACTCAACCTCACAGTGCGATATGAACGCCGTCAGCTGCAGGCTGGTTTTTATACTGTCTGCAGCGGTACCGCTCATCTTAACAACGCAGCGGATCAGTTCATTTGCTTTTGAAGGGGTGTTCGGTGACTTTTATCAGTATAGTATATACAATGGAACCCCTCTATACGTTTCTCACTAATGCGTTTTTTTCATTTATACGTGAAATATCGCTGATTCCAGAATTCTGATTTGCAATTAATGTTAAATTTTTCCTGTTTCATTTATATGTTTTTCAGTTATATGTCAATTACATGATTTTTCTCTAAGTCTAAATAGTCGCGCGATCTTGGTCTTGCATTATGTCTAGGTCTCTCTAGCTTCCTTTCTGGCCGTTTGCTAGTGCATCTCAATGAATGTATGTCGATTATAGCTAATTTTACTCGTAATTTTGCTGATGGCGTCATCTTCAGCAAATATTATCATGAGCATTGTAATCAATGTTACATTCTAAGTTGCTCCTCTGCCGCACTACATGAACCAATATTATCAAAAAAGATTTTTTTTTCTTTTTTGCTTTCCATTTGTGTCACCAATCGATTTATTAACTGATTAATTATTCTTGAATCAAAAAGTTGGATTTCTCTATCAACTACATTTTACGTTAACATTTCAACCTTCCTTTACCCCCTGCTGCGCAGTGGTCTAAGCGCTGCCTTCTGATAATTCGTCTAAGATGGGCCGGGTTCGAATCCCGTTTGTGGTATGGATGGTGTTCTTGTCGTATGGCACTGGCTCTCTCTCTTCCCTGGAACCAGTGACCCTAAATTAGGGATGGGCGACTGCTTATAGGCCATCGACGTGCTCATGGTGGCCGTTACACCCCACTCTCCACCCCCGTGTCCTGGCAAGAGCACTTGTTTAACAATCCTTATACAATACTTGCGACAGGAAGTACATTTAGAATTTATATTCACTGAAAGATTTCTGCCTCTGAAACACTCGGGGAAAACTTGAAGAATGCCCCTCGAAATTCTAATTTCTTAATAACGAAAAGCTTACTGGAAAAATGTTGACTGTTTTCGTAAGAACTTACATTTTGCGCGAGCAAACCTTTTGTAGAATGAAATCTGCCATATCAAATCAGTTTTCTCTTGAGAATTACCGTTTGCAGGGCTAGACTTCCGAACAGGAATAAAAAAATTTGCCTTTAAAATTTACACAGCCTTAAGTTTCTGACAAAAAAAAAAAAAAAAAAAAAATTAAGGTTTTAAATTTGTATTCGATTTTTGTTTGGTATAATATACTGCTTTTTTTTTCCTTATTTCTTTTTTTCTTTTTTTTTTTTTTTTTTTTGCGTAGCAGAGGAAATGTAATACTGAAATACCTTGTGATAATCAATTTGTTATTGTTCAGACAGTAGTGAAAATTCTTTAACTAAATATTACACACGTCTTTTAAATATAAGTAATCAACTTTGTGATCTTTTTAATTTTTAGTATTTACGTAACATTTTGAAAAATCACTGGTACAGTGTCTCAATACCTTATTTAAAAAGGTGTTAAGGACAATATCCTTTACGAGCTCCATAAAAGTAGCCTTTTTTTTATTTGATTTATTTATTTATTTGTGCAAAACGCCTTATGCAAATCTTTTTTTTAGCCTACTTCATTATTTCATTTAATGATTTTTGTTATGCTGGCTATTTGGGTATTTTTCTCTTGTTTTGCACGAGTTGTTCATTTTATTAATTTAATTTTACAAAGCTCGTTATTTACTGTTACTGCTAACAGTAAACAAAAAAAGCAAAGAAAAGGCTGTACTGCAGCCGATTTCTGGTTGCTCTTGTATAGTTGGGAATAGCCGTTCGATATCTTCTCGCGGATGTTTTGCCCATAGCTTTCTCATGGTTTTATTGTTCCCAGCCATCTTGCTCACTGTTTCTTTGCTGCTTTTACTGCTATGCTGTCCATGATTTTCCTACGACCAGATATCCTGCCCTGTTTACGGTTTTCCAAACCCAGTTATCTTATCCTGCTCATAACTTTGCTATGCATGAACTCTTAATGCGAATACGAAGAGAGTTTGTTTTTAATCCTACATCCTTCCTTTATGCAGGTTGTATCTGGCAAAGGTTTCTGTGATTATTTTTCTCAGCCATATTGTTCATTGTTTCTTTGCTGCTTCTTTCCAAACCCACTTATCTTGTCCTGCTCTGTTTACGGTTTTCCAAACTCAGTTATCATGTCCTGCTTATAACTTTGCTATGCATGAACTCTTAATGCGAATACGGAGAGAGTTTGTTTTTAATCCTACATCCTTTCTTTATGCAGGTTGTATCTCGCAAAGGCAAGCAACTAGAAAACTCGCGCAGTTTTCCAGCTGAACGTACTTAATTATCGATTAAGAACTTTTTAATGTTGCTGAGTGGTACCTTCAAGGATTGTCTCCTCTTTCGTGAAATCGGTTCCAAAAGATTTTATTCCATTTAGTTTGCTCGGTCATCTATTAGGACATAATGACTTCGCAATGCCGGTGAGATCTGGATTAATTAATTTTATTTGAAGAAAAGGCTGAGATTGTTTTCAAAGACTTTAAGGCTCCTTTAAACGAACCATTGCCTGACAACTTTGCGACAAATGCAAGCAATCAATCTGCAATCTTTTCATAAACTTGACACGACTCTCTCCGGTGACATGACTCCAGCACTATGTTGATGTTGTCAGAAAGGATAATTTCTAGAATTCGAATTAGGCAGAACCTGAGGACAAATATGACCCTTTGTAATTGTCCCAGACTTGAAACAAATTCCCTTAATGACTCTTCTCTTCGCTGTAGGGCAATTAATTCAGTGACAAATGTGTTTTGTACTGTGTCGAATGAACGTTTCGTCCCACCATAAACAACATTCATCCCTTGCGTGTGACTTCAACATTTTTGCTGAATCCCGCGAGACATACTTCAAATCCTGCCATCGGATAAAGCAGTCTGTCAACGTAGGCACCCTCGCACCAGACACTGACTGACTGAGAAATGAATGAACTTTCTGCTTCGTCTGATTTGTAATCGAAACTGCGAATAATGACGGGCGATAATAATCTCTTGCCTGGCGCTGGCTAAAAATGCCTGCACGCAAACTCTCTTTTGCCGCGATAAAGCACTCACTGACTGGATCGATCCAAGTTTAGTGCGAGCCTGGGAGACATCTTGGAGATTCTCCCGACTGTTGCCAAATGAGCAGGCTTGCGTAGCAGCTATTCATTAAGGCACATGCAGATGATATCGCCATCGCTCCCGTCTCTTTTATTAATAGACATTCACTGGTTCTCTTGAGGATCATAAAGAAAGATATTGACACTCGTAAAAGCAAAGATTATTCATTCAGAAAATAAAAAGTCTTTCCGAGCCTCCATTGTTCAAGTCATAAAAATCGCTACATCGGAAAACTGCTCGGCTGTAGAATATCAAAGAACTGTAACGACAAACTTCTAACGAGCTTTACAAGAAGATGAATTTAACTTCAATTTTGTTCTACCGAATGTCGTTATTAGGATAGTTTCGCAGGAGATGGTCAGGTAACTATTGCTATGTCAATCTGTTTGCATGTGCCCGCGTGGTATTTTCAAGCTGCGCGTACAGGCTTGGAGTGTAAAGTTTTGTTCATGTTGGTGGGGCATTTATCGTCTCAGTCTCGATCAGGTTCAGACGGCTTGTGTGGAATTTTCAGGCTAGAAAATTAGAAAGGAACTTGGAGTATGAAGTTTCGCGCCAATTCTAGAAGCAGTGATCGTCTCACACACATGATACATTTTTATGGTAGATAAATACAGTTTCACACCAGTTGGTGAGCATAAATTTTTGCGGAGATGGTGTGGCAGTTGTTGTTGTTGTGACATTCTGTCTTTCTCCACGATGGTGCATAAAATACTAGTAGTTAGGCTGGAAACAAACTAAAAATTAAAAAAAAAACGATAAGTTAGCCCCTTCTCACTAGAATAAACCAATCATACAACCCAAATTTAACCTTAGTGTCTCCATAAAAATCAGAATTGTGCAGCAAAGACGGTACTCATATTTTACCTAATTTCGGCGCAAAGGTCTTCAAAAACAGAATATTCAAAGCATACAGAATATAAATTCTGAATTTTGCTTATACTACTGGTCATCCATGTAACATCACTCAGAAAACTTGAAAATTTCATCGTCCTGGAGTTGAAATCGAACCCGTAACTCCTGATATCCGTTCGAGTATGTGCTATCGATTTCCCATTTATTATGAGGAATATTTCTTCCTTCATTGATTTATCTGTGTACTGGTAAATTCTGACCTACATCCGTTCCTGTACGGGAGATGTGTCTAAATGATATGATAAAGCAGGGTTGCTTCGGCTGGCAGAAATCTGAGGATGTTCAGATTCCTAAGCTACGTTTGCTTAGTCTCAGTTGCTTGGAACTTCACTGTCCTGGGTGGTGTAACGGTTAGCAAATTTGAACGGAAATCGGGAGATGCGGGTTCGATTTCCTCTCCAGGGTGGAGAAATGTTTACGTTTTCTGAGAGATGTTACATGGATGACCAGTAAGTGCTATTCTATCTGTTTCCTTTGAATATTCTATCGATTTCCCATGTATTGTGAGGAATAATTTCTTCTTTTATTGATGATCTTCAAAAGAGAGGTCATCGGGTGTCTATTTAGAGGCTACGGCCCATTCACTGTTTCTAAAAACGTTAGCGGCTGTAAATCCATTTCTTAACATTGGGAGTCGTTAGTGGCTGTAAAATTGGGATACGGAATTTCAGTCAGAATTCTATTTCCCATTTTACCTTCCGTGGATTTGGAAACATCAAAAAAGTGTTAGTGTTAAAAATTACTATCTATCAAAGTTTTATACTGTTTTACGAAGTGCTAAGAAAAAGGAATTGATTAAATCGCTGTCATGCTTGGGATTAGGAGGCATTTTTATTTATACTTGCTATGTAGCCCCCCATGGCATCCAGTTTGAGCTCCATGGAGCCTTCAAGATTCGTGCAATGCCACACATACCCAGCAATTACCTTTGGCAATTCATTTGAATGGAACTTCGCACTCCCTTTTGCCAATTCCGAAGTGAGCTTATATTCCTCGTTTGCCTGGTCTGGCCATTAACGTCGAAGACAAAAGAATTCCACCACAGGCGCTACATTCCAAAATCTCTGGCATAGGCTTCGGGATACAATTAGAATGCAATAGACAGATGGCTTGGGATCATCTGTTAGCAAGAACGGTGGAACATTCAAGAGGCATGGAAATTAACCGTAGGCTGCACGAAAACCAAAAAAACTTTGCATTGGAACGCGAAAGAGGCGATATTTATAACTCCTCGCCCCTCCTTTTTTGTTACTTATTTTCTGTGCTCATGATTCACCTGTACTATATCTCACCTTTTTTTTTTTTTTTTTTCGTTGCTCTTGTTTGCCGTAAATTCCTGAATGAAATAAAAAAAAAGCAATAAAAGAAATTCATACATCACTACTAATTCTTTGCACTCTGATTAAAGTTTACCTTTGATCTCAACTTGTTGTATTCTGGAACATGTGGGGTATCCAATTTAACCTTCCTTGTTGAGTTTCTGTTCTTATGTACATTATGTTACTTTCCATTATATTTCTTTCTGAACGGCACGTCGACTTCCACGAATGTTCTTATACTTTTTAGCAACGACTGACAGCGAGTCGAAGGTAAATGAAAAGCCACGCCGGGTGTGAAGAATGTGTGGTTGTGGTGCAATGAAAGATGATTTACTGGTTGAATTTTGACCGCATGTTATCTTTATCATCTCTGCATAAGTTTAATCTACGAGAGTGATCACGTGATTAAGTCTACCAGCGCTTGTAGTCAGGGCCGGCTGGACCATAGGGGCAACCGGGGCACCCGCCCCGGGCCTCGCGCCTTTAAGGGGCCTCGCAGTTTAAGAAAACAATATTAGTTAGAAATTTTTACAATTAATTTTTTGTGTGTAAGTTTTCGGGTGCGAGACCCTTAAAAAGATGTTTCTTTTTTTTTTTTTAAGTTTTTTTTGTTTGTTTGTTTCCAATCCACCAGTTTTCGAATAGGTTATCGCCCTTCGCCGTACAAATACGGAGATCTGTAGATTTCAAGTGATTATTGTAACGACCTAGATATTTTCCGAATTCATGAAATCGCAGATTTAATTTCATCATTTTGTGGCCCTCCTTATATATTTAACAATTTGCGTGCAAACCAGATACACAAATTGAAATAAAATAAAAAAGAACATTTTCGAAGTTGGTTTCGGGCTACACATGGAGGCCATTTATTCAGTGACTTTAAAAACATTACTGGAATTTTTCTTAAACAAATCCCATATGAGCTCGTATAAAAGTTTAAAAAGTCACTAATTTGTCAGTTACTCCATTTTGCATTAAAAGTCAATCACTAAAACATGTATCAGGAGAAAAAAACTATTTATACGAATTTATTATTTCTACACTGAAATATTTGCCATCCAAAATTTTTCACTACGCACGTAGCTTTTTGTCATTTTGTGAAGCTGTTTTTATACAATAAGTGAAAATACAACCTCAGCCCCATCTCCTCGGAAAGAAAGTGGTAGATTTTAAGTTTTTACTCTCTCTGTGAGCTTTCAATGCATATTGTGGTCTTTTTCTGGAGCTTAAAGCAAATGCTTCTTTGAGATAATCGTTTTGTCTTTACGATACTTTTCGTTTTGAAGTACTACAGAGGTGAAGCACATGTCAAAAAGGAAAAAGTTACAGAGATAAATTCCGTCGATCAGCTCCGGAGCGCAGAGAGATGCGAATTTGTCACCGTCGCAGGCAAATTTGTGGGTTTCACATCCTGTGTATTCTTTAATCTCATATTTTAATAAAGTCGTTACTTTCACGTAACGACTTTATTAAAATATGAGATTTATTTCCTAGTGCAAGCAGTGAAATTTTGCTCCGGGGCCTTGCAATGAAATTTCGCCCCGGGCCCCACAAAAGCTCCAACCCCCCCCCTCTGCTTGTAGTTATTCACAGAGAAATTGTGCTGATGTTTTTATGAAGCTGTACTTTTACTGACCGTAAGGAAATAAGGAAATAAAAGAAAAATTGGATTATTGCGTAAGGGTTCTTTCTCAAACGAAACTATTCCTGGCCGTATTAATTAAGTGATATTGTATTAATAGAATTCGAATTCATGCAGAAATAGTCAAAAGTAATATAGGTAGTTGCCTTCAATGCACAATCTTGATAACTAGAGTCACTCACAATGCAAATTTAAATTCGTAGGCTGAATTTAAAAATTTTATTGTATATACAAGTATTAGAACTTTCAGGTTTCCCCAGAATCCATCATCAGATACAGAAAAAGGAATAAGTTTAAATAGAGTGTTACGTGACATGATATAGACATAAGATATTAATATGACATAATGTCACGTGGCATCAAATTGTCAAACAACGTGGTATGTATCATGAAATAAAGAAAATGGAATGCAGGTATACATACAATACTGCATTGTCAAAATAAACGAAAGTTAGTAGGTAACTAAATTAATTGTGTTGTTCTCATCTGGAGATACAACAAGGAGCACTCTAGCAGAAATCGAGATTAAGTGATTTCGTCCTCAGTTTGCCACGTATTCGGACCTGTAAATAGTTTCCAGATTGTCTGTATAGATACTGGAGCATTGTCATTACCAGCATAAATGTCTCTGAGTTGCAATTACAAAGCTTTCTGCTATAGTGCTCCTTGTTGTATCTCTAGATGAGAACAACACAATTAATTTAGTTACCTATACTAACTTTCCTTTATTTTAACAATGCAGTATCGTATGTATACCTGCATTCCATTTTCTTTATTTCATGATACATACCACGTTGTTTGACAATTTGATGCCACGTAACATTATGTCATATTAATATCTGATGTCTATATCATGTCGCGTAACACTCTATTTAAACTTATTCCTTCTTCTGTATCTGATGATGGGTTCTAGGGGAACCTGAAAGTTCCAATACTTATATATACAATAAAATTTTTAAATTCAGCCTACGAATTTAAATTTGTATTGTGAGTGACTCTACTTATCAAGATCGTGCATTGAAGGCAACTACCTCTATTACTTAAGTGATATTGTTTGTTTAAGTGACCTTTGTTTCAGTAAGCAATCTGGAAAACACCCGAGCCTGAAACATTATATAAAAAATCATCATGCTTGTGTCTTGAATCAGTGGCCCGATCCTCTGTGTGTGTGTGTGTGTGTGTTTCATTTAATGTGAGACACAATGAGTTACTAAGTGCAAGAGGAGAACTGCATTTTAGAAACGAAATCCAAGATGTCTCAAATTAATTATTTTAAATGTTTTAGTACCTCGATATATTATAGGAACTGCTTTTTTTTTAAGAAATATTATTTCAGTATTTTCCGAGAGAGATTCAAATGAAAATAGAAAAACGTGAAAAATTGAATATGTATTTTATTCACACGTTGGACAAGCATTGACTTTTCTACACAGTTTTCCCTTCCTTTAGCAATGCATGTTTGCGATAGTGAAATCATTTCATTCTTTGTTGTGTGTGTGTGTTTTTTTTTTTTTTTTTTTGCTTTGTGTTGTGCATCAGTCTTGGTTTATATTAAAGTTTGAACTCTAGGGAGGTGGGGGCTGTTTGGATTCCATCGAGGGAAAACTCCTTAGGCTGCGTTCGCAACTAGGCTTTATCCTACTATACTGTGCAAATTAATTGGGACAAAGTAAAAAATCACTTTTTTTTCCAAAACTATGCCTTTATGTCATTCTATGCCTTCATATACACTGATAAATACCTGTATTAGTATGAAGTATGTCCTCCTTTAGCAGAAATGACGTCTTGAATTCGTTTTGGCATTGACTCCACTAATTGAGTGCACATATTTTTGACTTCATAATCGTGGAACCACACTTTTATAGCATTCGTTATCATGCGTTCTTTGGTTGTACAGTCCATTTTACCTAAACGTCTCTTCAAAATATTCCACAAGTTTTCTATGGGATTAAAGTCTGGTGAATTTCCAGGCCAATCAAGCAAATGAATTTGATTTTCCAGCATGAAATTCTTGACCAATTTCGAATTGCGACATGAGGCCAAGTCATGTTGAAATGGCCCGTCAAAAGTTTGCAAGAATGGAACAATCCTACGTTTTAATATTTCTACGTACTTGGTTTAATTCATCATACCTTGAACAGGAACTAAGCTTCCAGCGCGATTTGATGTGAAAAAACCCCAAAACATTTGTTTCAGAGGTGTTTTACAGTTTGTTTGACATGCTCAGGTCTTAAGGGTTCACAGTTGCTTCGTTTAACGACATTTGCTTGGTAACCCTGCACAAAAAAATGAGTTTCATCACTGAAAATTACCTTTTTCCAGTCGTCAGCAGTCCATGATTTATATTTTTTGGCCCATGCTGAACGTTTTATCTTTATTTTCGCATTCAAATATTGTTTTTTCGTTGGTCTCGTTGCCTTTCGGCCAACTTCCAGAAGCCAACGGTGTACAGTTGAATCACAACATCACAACCACTACCCAATAAATCTCTTTGAAGGTCGGTGCTTGTTTTTTTTTTTTTTTTTTGATTCATTTTACTATTTCTGATTAGATATTTATCGGTTCGTGGAGTTGTTTTTCGTTTTCTTCCACATTTACCTCTCCTTTTTGGAGACGATGATCCAGATGCATTGTATCGCGTAAGCAGTCTTGATACACTTGATTTGCCTACACCAATTGCAGAAGCTATATCTCTCACTGTCATAGAAGTGTGATCTTTCAGAGCAATTATTTTTGCACGCTTCCTTGGGGAAATATCCATTTTTCAATACACGAAAGCAACACGTACTCACAGAGAGCAAAAACTAACATCCACCTGTCACACACGAAAGCTCACAACTGAAGCTGAAGTGCCTATTTCCTGTTTAAAACCGGTCAAACCACATTCTTACTATCAAGTTCTAACAGTCAAACCACCTCACAGCTGATAAAACCGGTTAACGTGGGTTTCCGACATCAACTAGGCGATCACATTACAATTCTGAGAATAAAATAGCTTGTCCCAATTAATTTGCACGATATAGTACTCAAGAGGTATTCCTGTGGCAATACCTCTTTGAGTAGGATAAAAGCCTAGAATTCAGTTGGAGATAAGTCCGGAAAGTAAGCAGAATAGCATAGCACTTCATATCGGAGTTCCTAACTGGAACTCACCTTCAACTTTATCTGGATACAGATACGGTAATTGCGAATGTAAAAGACCGGATCGCGAATGTACGCATAAAACCTTAAGTGGACGTTAATAATTTTCTATTCGACAAATGAACATTTTTTCTACGTCCTAACACTTAATCATGTACATTTTTCAACAGTGCAGAATGTTCTTAAGGTGGTTCCACCTAAAATCTCTGCCTTATGTTTCCAATGGTGAAACTTCTTTACATATTTTCTTCGCATTAATGTATTCCCAAGGATGAAAATTTGCACATCGATAAAACTAACTTTAAGTTATATCATGGGATACTTAATACTTGCTAAAACATAACCATAATTATATTAAAAATCAATAATTTTTCTTTGAGTAATGTTCAGACCTCTTAATAGATGGCGCGACATGTACATTGATGACATCAGTAGACAAACAAATGTTGCATTGCTTAATTATGATTATGTTTTAGCAAGTATCAAGTATCCCATGCTATAACTTAAAGTTAGTTTCATCGCTATGCAAATTTTCATCCTTGGGAATACATTAATTGTGAAGAAAATATGTAAAGAAGTTTTACCGTTGGAAACATAAGGCAGAGGTTTTAGGTGGAACCACCTTAACAATCTGAAACGATTAATCAAGACATAATGATACAATTAACAAATAATATAAGTCACGCGGGAACGTATGATCACCATACAAAGACAGTAACTTTCGAGAACTTTTGGCGGAGGATTAGGGGTATGTAAATCAGCTCACGACAAACCGGCTTTGTCATATTGTAAGCTGTTAAAAATGCCTTCTGCTTGAGAAAGACCAGAAACCTGCAATCCAGTTCAAACTGCAGGACTTATGCTTCTGTCTTTCTCTGAGGAATCCTTAACATTTGGACTGAACTGCACGCTTCAGGACGTTCTTAAACACGGAACAGTTATGATTTTTGTAAATGATAAATGACAGGAATGTTCTAAAGTGTTGCTATGAGTGTAGCCGAGGAGCCTCTCCTCAAGCTTCTATGCGATTTATGAGCTTTCCCTCTCTTTCGTATACTCAACGCTGTTCTAAACAATTATCACCATGCATTTTTCACCATAATCCTGGGAAAATTAGGTTTTACTTCTGCGGATCGAACACGCTTCACCTACATTTTTGATCGGTGTTTTGCACGCGACGCCATAAAGGCCGAGGTATCCAACAAGTTTTTGATCAGCATAGTTTCCTTCGCTCTTGACTAAATGAACATCATTTCTGAGCATAACAGTTAATGTAAACACAAGAGGAATACCCGAATTAATTTTTTTGTAAGAAACAAACAAACACAAACAAATAGATAATTATCTATTAAAGAAATTATATGCAAGTATACTCACCGAAGACGATGAGAAACGTGAACGCTCTAGTTTTAATTCTCTGGAATGGGGAGACAAAAGTCATAAGAAAAAAAAATTACAAACGCAATATGCGTACATTTGTAGATATATTTCCACGCTGCACTTGCTCTGATGTGTGTGTGTGTGCGCGCGCGCGCTCGATCGTGTGTGTGTGTGTGTGTGTGTGTGTGTGTGTACAATCTGCATAAAAAAAAAAAAAAAGAACATGCAAGAGCTCTCGCAGCACGTACAGATATAAATGAATTTTAATTAGCGCATCTTCCAATACACTGTTAACAAGTTCGTTTTACAATTTGTTCTGGTTGTTAACTTGTAATTGCTAATAATTCCGTAGTGTTTGATGATGATAGTAATTAACACGTAATAACCAAATGATAATAATTGTATGCAAATAATTCTTGCGAACCGTAAATATGTCTAAGAAACTTTTATTGTTCTCTTCAGTAAATTCCCTGCAAAGGTTGTCCGTTAGCTGTGCTATGTTTCCTATCCTAACTCTCCCGCTTAAAACTCAAATTCCTTTTTTCTTCTCTCCTGCTTTCCTTCATACCTCGCGCTGTCGAGAAATCCCCTAACCTGCCGGTCAACTTAAGACCTCCCAGTCTATCCTGGGGCAATTCCTTTGTCCTGCTGTACGACCGCTCGCTCTCGAAGACCAGAGACAACTGTTTTCTCGCCTCCTTCTCCCCTGTCTCCCAAAAATGCCCTTAAGCATATCAGAAAGTTCCTCGTGAGAAAGAACCGCACCGCCCTCGGTAAATCTCAATCCTCAGAGTAAAATGTGAGGGGCTAGTGCATTAGTCGGCAGCATTGAAATTGAAATCTGTAAAGCAACAAAAGAGGCGCGATAGAGTTAATCTCCATTCAACATACAAAGTGCAAATACTAAGCATAGACAAAATTTCGTCTTAGTAAATAACCGTGCATCCGGTGTATGGGGAACTGACTCTGAGAAATTTCTCTCACGCTTTGTGGAAAACAAAGGAAGTGGAGCAGGAGATGGAAAAAGGTTGCATTTTGAGATTTTATATGAAATCCTACAACCTAGTGTAAAATCTCTGTAACATCACACTTACAGATCTAAGGCATGTTACTCTAACTCATGGAGGTTTACAGAAGCTTTAGACAATCAATAGCATATGCATGTTAAACACGCTCTGGATCTAGCATTTAATGGTAATTATAATAGGTTTAATAGGCATACGCTCATTATCGGTGGGAAAATACGGGAGCTACCGACATAATTCGAAGTCTTTCAAGTGCTAACGAGCAGGGCATTTATTTAATAACTCCCTGCAATTAAAATGTCCTGATCTCCAAAATCAGATTTGAATTAGAAGTCACGACGGACAGACGGAATCATAATGCAGCCTGGAAGAACACACACACAGAAAAAAAAAAAAATCACAACGACTTTCAGCAAGCTTTTTCAGGAACATTTGCATTGATCCATTCGAAAGAGTTGTGATGGTACACTCATATTTCCAGAAAACAGCAATTAGCAAACATAAGGAATTTCGTTTATTCCACGCGAATACTTTTTTTAATATGGAATTTTACCCTCCCTCCTCCCCTCTCTGACATTCTGAAAGAGAGAGAGAGAGAGAGAGAGAGAGACTGAACAATTTACTTCCAAGCTGTGTTACTTCCTGACATGCAGATTTTATGTTATTATAAACCGAAGAGCTTCCTACAGAATTTCAAAGTCATACACATGTTAATGAAGTTACTGAAACAAATTTATGCACTTGATTAGACCTATTTTCTTCAATCATACATCTATTTTTCCAGACTATAAAAAATGAATAAATAAATAAATAAATAAATAAAATAAAGAGGCAAGGTAGTAAGCGATCAACAACTGGCTCCTATAGAATGCGCCCCCTCCCCCAAAACCACCGACTTAGAAGGAATGTGAGCAGACTTATGCAGTCCACCCGTTCTCTAAAAAGGAAATAAACCGGAGTTCCTCCGGAGCTGTTATTAACAGCTTGGCAGTGTTTCCACTAAATTTCATTAAAACTGCTATTTCCTGATTGCCATGGTTCGTGAATTAGTGAATTTGAATACCAAATTGTTTTGCGTTTTTTTTTTTTTTCAAAGCGTCGTTCGTGTGACACACACACCCAGGACCCATTTTTTTCCCCCACGTCTTCACCCCACCGAGTGGTAGTTCATTTCAACCAAACGGCCACGCCATTGGTCAACCTTATACTGAGGCGTTAATGGCTCATCATCGAAACAGCGCCTTTGATCTTGGCCGACTCTTGAGTCGGCCACCCCGCAAAGGGGAGGAAGCAGGTGTGTTGAGGACACCCCTTTATTTCCCGAAACGTAATAACAGAGCGGTCGAGAAAAGGTCTATGATTTCAAGGAACGCCACCTAGTGGCGAGGGCGGGCAAGAACTACCTCTTAATGCGCGACAATTTGGAGCGTTATCTTTGAAGGGCTCTCATTCGGGTGGACTCAGAGAGGGGGAAGACCTCAGGGGTCATCGCATGTCAGGACACCTGATGGATGGATCTTAACGATGGCAAGGTGTTGTCTTCGGTGTTTAAAAATTAAACGCAGCCGTTGATCTCGCCTCCCCCAGTCCCCCACTTATCTTCTTCAACTCACCTCACGACCTCCTCCTCTTCGTAAGCCCACTTGGAGGACGGAAAAATGCTGCTGCTGATGATGATAGGACTGAGGCATGATGTCACAGACTCGTTTAATGGGAGGGGGTTCAAAGTGAGAACTGTCTGCGGTGGGTGAAATGGGAGACAGACATGCAGCCGGGGGATGGAAATGATGGGATAAAAGCTTGTTTCTATGTTTGAAGTGGGGTTCCTTCGATGTGGTATCATCCCGATCGTCGTAATCGTTGCATTATATTGTTGTTGTTGTTTCCTCTATTTCATCGCTCATGTGCTGCGTGTGTGGTCAGTCTGGTATCCCTGACCCCGGTATCATTTTTTATATGATCTCTTAAACGTTATATATCAAGGTGGAATCGTAAGATATCAAGGAACCTACATGTGTTGAAGACGGATGAATAACTTTGTAGTTAATTGAGCCTGTGCACGAAAGATGAGTTCAACGATGTTTTGCATCTTTTCGCTTTTATCGGAAGTTAAGGTTATCACACGACCTCTCGTCATGGGCACAATTTCCAGGAGGTGGCAAACAGAAATTGAGGAGTTGGGGTGGAACAACGATTGCAGGTTTAACAGGCGGTTCTTACTTTTTTTATTTAAATAAATGTGTTGTTATTTTATAGCATAATTGTCACTTTTATGAGCTTACAGATGTAAGTACGATCTGTATAGTAACTTTGAAACTGAATTTCTAAGAACTGTGTTAAGTCGTTATTCCACCAACTACTCAATCTTAACTACAAACAACATACAAAAATACCACACGCATATTTCCCACCATCCCTAACCATTTTTACCACATACAACACATCAATTTAATTGAAAACTCAGAAGACTCCAAAACCTACATAAAAGATATGAATAAATGAAAATAGGCAGCTTGTTGGAACATATAATGACATTTCTTTATTGTTTTTCTGAGCTTTGCACATTTTGGACACGTGTGAGTCACGTGTCACGGAACTCCAGCGGTCATTCAATCTGTCATCAAGAGGACTAAAGTATCCTCAAGAAAAAGCTCTGGAAAAAATTCCAGATTTTTGTTCTTCAGTGAATGGCTGATGCAAAGCATGAAATTGTGTGAACCGTCTGGTTCTGTCTGTATCTATTTGACACACCAACACCTTTATTTGATTCTTTTTCATTCTGGAGCCAATAATTCTAAAACAGTGAAGCAGCTGTCTTCTGGAGACGTCCATGGGATTTGCTAAGCTGCAAAGAAAAAATACCGCATTTTATTTGTTATCGGAAAACATTCTATATTTGGTAGACTCCCTGGAATGAGGTTGTATTAGTTTCTAAGAATATGTATCTTTGGTGGAAATATGGCCGGGCCGCCCCGGTGGCTCAGTGGTCTAAGGATTGGCTTCTGATCATTCGTCCGAAAGGGGTCAGGGTTTGAATCCCAGTGATGCATGGATGTTGTGTTTGTCTTACGACACTGGCTCTCTCCCTTTCCTGGAACCAGTAGCCATAAACTAGGGACGGGCGACTTCTTACAGCCCATGGTGGTCGTTAAACCTTTCAATCCAAAATCCAAAAAAAAAAAAAAAATATGGCCGTGACGAGATAAGATATTTTCGTCAAGAAGGAGAGAAGTACTCCTTGTCAAACAGTTACCTGTCGGGACGACAGGCGGTAATTACTACGTGAATAACCCAGGACGTAAGATGCGTGAAGGATTCTATCATTAGCAGTGTTGAGAATTGGATCTGCGGTAACTGAAAGGACGTCTTTGATAGAAAAAAATGCAAACAGGTGATAGAAGCGATCCCTTGTTTTTTTTTTTTTTTTTTTGTGTGTGTTTTTTTAATTGGAGTCTTAATGACCACCGTGAGCAACTCAATGGGCTATAAGCAGTCGCCCGTCTCTAATTTAGGGTCACTGGTTCCAGGGAAGGGAGATACCAGTGCCGTAAGACAAACACAACATCCATGCCTCACCGGGATTCGAACCCGGACCCTTTTTGGAATCCTTGGTATTCACCTGCGTTGAAGAAAAATGCATCGCGGCCTCGGTGTCCGGGTAGTCTTAGCTGCTGATTTCTGACCATTTGTCAGAGATAGGTCCG
Organism: Macrothele yani; assembly: GCA_039090855.1. Lineage (NCBI taxonomy): Eukaryota > Metazoa > Arthropoda > Arachnida > Araneae > Macrothelidae > Macrothele > Macrothele yani. The sequence goes on along the minus strand of CM076997.1, from coordinate 112,475,800 downwards.
GGTTCGAGCCAAAGTGAGACATAGGTGGTGTGTTTGTCCGATGGCGCTGGCTCTATCAATTCCGTGGAGCCAGTGGCTTTAAATTGGGGATAAATGAAAAATGCATGTGGTATGGAATGAAAAATGCGATTAAAGATAAATGAAAAATGCAATGCATTAAGGGTAGGCGACTGCTTATATATACATTAGAGGTGCTCACAGTGGTCGTTAAACGCCGAAAAAAATGAATCACAACACTTGTTTTCAACAGTTAACATGTTTGTTTCTTCCAGAAACAAAGCTAGAAAACTATTGCATGAAACACTCTTAGGATAATATACACAACTGCAGTTTGTTTATAAAAGGCTACACCACACTGACGGGAAAGCGCTTTTTAAGCGTTACAAGGTATCCCCCATTCGTTCTGGTTTTCATGGTACTGTCTCACTTACATGAGTCTTAATGCGCCCTATTTCAGTGTCGCTACAAATTTGGTCCGGAATACTTGATGTTCTTGGGTTTCCCAAGTCATAAAAATACGTTTCTGACAATGCGTAGTAACATTTTGACTTTTCGATAGGTGGAGGAATCACCTACAATGAAATACAGTCGTAATTTTTTCTGTTATCATGCCTGGATCAAATGCACCAGTAGAAAGTATTTTCTCACTAAAGTATACTGTACGAGTACAATGTGGACTAGAAAGAGAAACCGTTTTCAGTTGGACATAGTTCATTTAATCTATCCTGATTATTAAAACTCATTTTAAGAGTGTATCGCATTCAGAGTTCATTAATGTTATTAGTGAAGGTCAAAAGAGCTTTTAAAGTAGTGTTTCTTAAAACCTTTCTGGCCATGGAACCCCAATAAAAATTTTCTTGAGAAAACGGTTAGTAAAACTGGCAAAAAAACAACAACTGGAAAACAATTCTGCAGCAATGAGGTCCGCCGGAGAAAATATTGCACTGCAGCAGTGAATTCATTTGAATTATTATTCATTCCTGTTATCGCAAAACAGCTAATTTTGGAAAAATTCCCAAGAAACCCCAAACCCAACGAGTTTTTCAGGGAACAGATTTTAGGAAACACTATTTTACAGAATACACATTCCTTAAATAAATTTAAATATGATGATAAAAATCAGCAGTGGCAAAGAAGGAAAACACCTGTGGGAGTAGCAGAACGAAAGAGAATTGTATGTATTGGTGGAATCTGAGAGAGTAAGAGAGATCAGGAAAGATTATGCAAAGAAAGTTCAGCAAATAAACTAAGAGTCAGAACATGAATGTTCTTATTCCATGTCAGTATGTAATAATTTGTTTATTGTAATCAGTATGTAATAATTTCGTTTTGTTGTCTCGTACTTGTAATATAAATAAATTGCTCTGCTTTTCTCCTTTTGAGTGCGTGACGGGTTGATTGTTTTTTTCTTCTACACCCCATCTAAATTTTATTAAGAGGTCCGGGTTTTGATCTTGTAAAAACTGATATCCTTGTATGCAAGGCTATTTTGGTTATAAATGCAGTCTCGGCACCAGCTGTTTGTAAGGTTTAGAGAAGAAGCTGCTCCTAACTGCGTTTGTGCATGAAACGCTCTTGCATATTTTTCGGTTAAACTTCTCCGGTGGAATAAATAATTAAATATATCACTGGTTGAGTCAGCTGTTTGAATACTGCCCTTCATCAGCAATGCAGATGTTCAGTAAGCGCGTTAAGGATTTCCACATCAAGAATCATGCAAATCTCTATGCCAGGTGAGTCATTTGAAAAGGCGTAAGTGAGCTTTAAGAGACAGAGCTATAAATTGGTAGAACTGTTTCAAATTAGAGTAACATATTTTTTCTGTTTGATAACATCTGAACAAAGCAGCTTTGTTTGGTTTGGTACTTTTAAAGTGCGAAAGTCAGGTTTTGGCCATAGAGCGCAAAGAACAAGTCGAAATTTAAAAACCGATTGTTCAGGTCGTGGGTTCGTTACCTCACCAACCAGCCTCACAGCCAGTGGTGTTGAAGTGCCTCATCCTGGGTTACGCATGAAGAGTGGGAGGTGCGCCTAGCCACGGAGCTGGTCTATTCCTCCACGGAACCAATGCTCCCGAATCATTTTCATAATCGGGGCTGATTAGGACGACAAAAACAGGTCAGGAATTCGTCTTTTTTTTTTTTCTTCTTCTCGTTTTTGATTAGCGGGGTTTAACGACCACCATGAGCAACTCGATGGACAATAAGCAGTCATCCATACCTAATTTTGTGGTCACTGTTTCAGGGAAGAGAGAGAGCCAGTGCCGTAAGACAAACACAACATCCATGCCTCACCGGGATCCGATCCCGGTCCCATTTCGGAAGAATGGCCAAAAGCTATAGAGGATGTTCACACATTTTTGAAACGATTTTCCAGCAATCTAATTAATGTTTAAAAAAAAATTATTTCTTTCTTATATGTTCTGTCTGATAGCCCTTTCTTTGGACTATCAACCTACATCTGGATTTCCAAGATAACAAGGCATTTCTTAAAATTGGTATTGGTATTTTATTCCACTCGTATTCACTGCTTTCCATTATATAATCATTGTTTTAGGTCTGCGTTTAGAAAGAGCTCTTTTGAGCAGTCCGGAGGCCCAATAGTCCATTTTTGACACATCAGGGGACTTTGAAGGAATATGAGCAAAAGGTATACACTTGATACCCGTCTCTTTTTTTCATTTTTTTTTTTTTTAAGAAATCAAGTAGTAGATTTGGATGTATGACTGATAGCCTTATCCTAACGGAGTTCTACTTTGTGAAGGTTCTGTGGATAAAGGAATGGTATTTTCTTTTTAAGTATAGGAGTTAAAACATTATTTTGGTAATATGTCGAATGGCTTTCAACATTTTTTCCAACTTTTCTTAACTTTAATTTCCCATTGTACGAGAAACCAGCAGTGATCGTGAATCCTTTACTGAAACTTTCTTTGAATTCTTGGAACGAAGTTGTTAAGTCTTTTTCTGCTCTTCTACTGTAGTAAATCGACCTTTTTTTTTACGCTTTCCAACCCGTAGGTTGAAGAAGCATAATGTTCCAGCTTTGTCCGCCTGTCTGTCTGTCCGTCCGCATGATAAGTCGCGTAAAAATAGTTCGATTTCGATGAAATTTTAGTATCTTGTAGGGGACCACCTGGGAACAAACCCTATTAAAAATGGGTGAAATGGGGTCCAAGGTCAGGAAATAGGAGCGGGATTCATTCCATTTCCCTTATGCGTCATTACTTATGTAAAAATGCTTCGATTACGACAAAACTCTAACATGCTGTTCCGGAGGTATAGTGAACTGGTTGTGTTGAATATCATCAAAATGGGGTCAAAGATCAGGGCACAGGAGGGAGATTCATTCTACAGCCATTATCCTCATAACATGCTTCTATTGCGACAAAACTTTAGTATGTTCTTCCGGAGGTATACTGAACCAATTCTCTTTAATATATTCGAATTGGGGTAAAAGGTCAGGGTACAGGAGCGAGATTTATTCTACAGCCATTATCCTCATAACTTGAGTAATGATTTCTGGTATGTTGGAAAGTGTATCATAATCAATGCATTGCCTGATTTTACTAACTTGTTGCTACAGTCGTTTAGGTAAATTCAGTCTTCATGAATAGTCGTAATCGATTTCCACCGGTCTCCGACTATGTGATTTTTATAAAGAAGTCTACGCCGTGTTCTGCTCTCAGCCACGTGCCTAGGCAAAAGACGGCGGACATTATGATGTTTTGATTTGTTTTTATAATTTTTTTAGACTCAAATCTTTGTTTATTACGTTGTTTATAATTGATATAGATATTTTTAACGTCTTAGCGATTGCTCTTTGGGTCGGCAGATTTTTTTTTGTTGAGACTAGTGACCTTACATTCGAAATAGTCGTAAAAGTACATACCTTCTTTGGCTATTCGTTCGGTGTTCTTTATCCTGTCAAAAGCAATGCTTGACGAATTTTCCCCTTATTATTAATAATAATGCTTATTTTAACATTTAGAAATATTAATTCTATGATTTTCACAATGTGTTTTAGTTACAGAATACGAATATTTCTCTCCGTAAAGAGCAAAAATATAATTTTTTATCCACAGCTTGTTTACTTGCGCCATTTTCTTAGCAGACGATATTTAACTGCAGCAGGTGTTTCCTTCGTGTTCATCTAACACGCTGTTGCCAGTTTGAATTCTTCGAACTTCTTTTATTTTCTGCAATTTCTTATCAAAAACGTTCTAAAAATGTGTGAACATCCTCCGTACGTCAGTATTGTCAGCGCAAAATACTCAGAGTTTTCTTTAGTTACATTTATAAAGATTATCAGCTGCATTTTATAAAGATGAGCGGATTGCGTAATACCATAATAACGTTTGAGGTGTATTTTCCCATTGTATCTCTCTTGTTCACTTTGTGTTTTAAGTCTTCTTTTATCAGCTTAGAAACAGACACAGTAGATTTTCTGTGATTATAGTTCACTTGGTTCAGTTTCTTTTGTGTTTCTTCCTCTAAAACCCTCTTCAGGAATTTATTTTAATTCCTGTCTCTTAAGGAGATACAGGAATCTACAGAAGCACGTACTGTGTTTGGTTGCAAATCCTTATTACTTATTTGAAGTAAATGGAAATAACGAAATGAGAGAAATCTGTTTCTGTTTTCTCCGCTGATACGCTCAACAGCAGCTTCACATGTAAGCTATTTATAAATATTAAGAAATGAGGTATTATATATTTGTAAAATTACATCTTTTGTTGCAAATTTTTTGCCACAAAATGTGACTCCTACGTTTAAATGTAACTCCTCAATTTCATAATAATAAAATTGCTTTCAGAATTCTTAGATTTCAAACTAAGTTTTAAAAAAGCAGTTGATTTAAAATGTTACTCATCAATTCAATGAATTAGCACAAGCATTCCTACACGGTTAGAAAACTGTGTGACGTTTTCGGAATTCTTTGGATATCACACATTTCTTTTTCAAAAGTTTTGTGGAACATGGAAAAATTCAAGCCTTTGTGTAACACGTTTCGCAGATTGGTGTGACCGCAATGTATACAATACGCATGCGCAAATTTTTCAGCAAGCGTATGACGTTACGAAGCTTGAAAGTCGCAATGGGCATCTTTCTATGAATTGTGTAACGTTTCTCGGGCAGACATAACGTTTCATAATACTGTTACTATTAATAATATTTTATTTGGTGCAGGGCTCATAAACAGCATCCTTTAGAATTTGTGTGATGTTTCAGAATTGTGTAAGAGGGCTGTATTGTCGTTCTGCTGTCCCCATTCGGGTTCGGTGTTCAAGCCTATAATTGCAGCTCGTTTTAGAAAATATATTGCAAAGAAATGAATGAGAAAACTGCAGTTTCAATTAATTTATTATTTGCTTAAACTTATTTGTGTAGGTTGCCACGGATTAGTCGCGACCTTTCCCCAAACTTCTGCTTTTCTAGCCTGATCGCTGTGTTCTCCGAATCTCTCTCTCCGTGCCTAGCTTGAAGGGAAAAGCGTTTCTCCTACGCCTCCTGAGCTATAAACACATTTAGCCGCCTCGATGCGCTTTTCTCTAAGCCTTTTTAGAATTCTTGTAATTCAGTTTCGTTGATTGTGAGGTGCATGTGCACCTTTGCTTACCCCTTTTACTGAATTTTTCATGTTGATTGTGGAACGTTCCCAAATTCAGCCTGGCAAAATGTTTCAGGCTTTTTCAAAAATGTGTGGAACATTTGCTAGGATTTCTTGCATAACGTTTTCAAAAATGTTGATGCAAATAAGTTGCCCATTATTTTAGTGTAACGTACCACAGATTTTCTTTACAGTGCACAAAAAGCGTTTCCTGCTCACTCGTGCCAAGTGAGGAAGATGCTCGGAGTCTATGCGTCTGAAGGGTTAATGAGACAAATGCAATTGCTCATAAATTTGCATTTACGAAAAATAAGACGTCACAGAAAGTTGCATAATGTGCGATTTTACGTTGCATCGTATCAGGAGTGAATTAAATTAAATTGTTTCGGTGAAGACGGTAGAGACAGTAGAGGATCTAGAATCTCATTATAGGGAAGGAGGGGAAGGTTTGCTGGTCTAAAAAATTGAGAGAGTCTTTCTGGAGGGCATAAACACACATTATGTACTTGCAGCGTTGCCCCTTCCTAGTATTTCAAGGATTTTTTTCAAATTTTTCAATAAAAAAATTGTTGTAAAGTTACTAATTTTTGTTTATGAACCAACTGAACTACGTAAATAGCTCTGTCACCTACACTATTTCACACACATTTCAAAGTCTACCTTACACAGTGACTTTCTCTGCTCCCATGGCTGCATTAAGAGAAGGGCGGGGTCTATAGGGGCTTTAGTCTTGGGGCCCACAATTACCAAGGGCCCATTAGGCATGCCTGGGCAAACGATTGATAGATGGATACAAGGTTCTTGGATGGATAGAGAGAGAGAGAGCGAGAGCGAGAGAGAGAGGGAGAGAGGTTTATAAAATAGTTTTACTTTAGCCTTGTGTGATTTCCGCTTGGTCAGAAACAGAGGCTGGATGACGAACAGGTTTCAAGGCAGTGACCCACCAAGGGTAAAAGGTTTCATGTCTCTATGTACTGAGGGGACGGCAAGACATTTTCATCGTTTTCATTACCATCCACCCACATCGCCCAATTACCGCTTGCAACTGTTAATGGTCGAAATCCACTATGGCTTCACATTGCATAACAAAAGAAGATTCAAATTTATAAATTTATAACGAGGAACAGTACACAAATTAAGCAGTAAAACTAGTGATCCGATTTATTGGCGTAGGAAATAAACACATAAGCGTTTCCAAGCTTTCGCACATCAACCAGATGGCTTTTTCAAGGAAGTTAGACAGAAACTGCAAACTGAAAAATAGAACGATTAACAATTTGAACGCGGGAACTTGACAATAAATAGATGCAACGTTATATTCATTTAAAGATACGAGGCATCACGTTGGTCGCACGCGGGGTCCTGGTAGAGAAAAGGTGTTACTTGAAGAACTGGTTCCAAATTCGTGGCAACTCGAGTGAGACATAATCATTGCAAGTACCGCTGCTGGTAATGATCTACAAGGTTTCCCGAATGGCTGTACATTTAGGGGTAGAGTAGCTAGCTAATTTCTTTATATCATCCCACATAGAAGTAGCGGGCTTGAATTTGACTTCTGTGGATAGTACCGTGGCTACTTTACCATGTTTTGTGTCCCTTTTATGTTTGTTGACTCTGATTCCAAACGAACGCTTGGTCATTCCAATGTAGTATCGTTCAGAGCCTTTCGGATACAGTAGGGGATCGCATAAACGCCTGCTTCGCAGGAGAGAGGTGGTTTATCACTATTTTTCTTTAGTATGGTATATAAAGATGCAGGAGTCCTTAAGCCGATGCCGTAGTTCATCTTCTTGAGGGTATTTTTACAATGCTAAATCATTAGAATATCCAAGACAAAATCTAGGAATCTTAAGCTTTTAACACATGTGCTTATGAGAACAATAGAAAATACAGTGTCTTATTATGAAAACTGCAAATAATTTATTAATTTGAAGAATGCACGATATATTAATTATCACAAGCATATTGCTGTATTTCAACAGACTTCCTAATGATTCCCCGTCTTTGGGGGCCCACTCAGATGTCTTAGCTTTGGAGCTCACTAAGGCCTCTTTATCCGGCTCTGTCTTCTTCCAATTACAATAATGTCAGACAACACTAAAAAATAAAAAAATAAATAAAAAAAACCTGAACATAGCTCACCCATTGCTTTTCATTATCAGTCAAAATCTCTTTTTTCTTTAGCTCTCATCTTGCTCTGTTTCTGAACTTCTAGGTTTTTTTTTTTTTTTTTCTGCTGAAGAGCAGAACAATTTATTTTCAAATTTACAGCAAATTTTAGTTGTTATGAAAACTTTTATGAAAACCTGTGTATTTATTACACATATTTTACAAAAATAAATGCATTCATTATTTAGATATTGGCTATTTGAAAAGAAAAAACCTGCTTGTGGAGCGATCGGCTCAGCTGGATCCACTACTGGGTAGAGACAACAGAAAGCTTAAAGATGTAGCTCGTAAAAAGAAAAAGGAAAAAAAAAGAAGAAAGGAAGCATTTAAATATTCTGAATGCTCATCCGGTACGCTGAAGTAGCGAAATTAAAAGATTGAGTGAATGTTGATTAGAATTTTTTTTTTTTTTTTAAGAAAACGCATTTGGAAAAGACAGTGAGTTATCTTTGGGCCACTGGCATCCGACTGAAAGAAAGAAGAGAACGAATGAAACGAAAACCAACAAACAGATAAAAAGCAGTTTTTTTTTTCTACGAATAGGCAAATAATAAATAAGGGTGTTTTTGAGGAAGTTTAAAGCATTCTGTTTCAGTTTCTGGGCAATTGAATGGTGAATGCTGGCAGTTAGAAAAAAAAAAACCCAAAAAACAGTGTTCATCTGAGGAATAATGTTCCTGCATATTGTCTGAATATTCTGTTAAGACTCCCCTTCATATGATTAAAGAAGGACACTTTCATAGGGTGCTGGAGGTTTAATAAAATTGTTAAGGGTTTTGTATTCTCCCAAACTTGGGTTCGATGTCATTGTCTAGTTGCAAATATTAGTACGCATGCATGAAATTAGTTCGCGGATTCGCAGAGTTCCACTTTTTTTGTCATCATTTGAGACATTTTTGAGATCGATGCAAAGATGAAGAGAAATTTTCGGGGATTAATGGGAAAGGGAGGGATCGATTACATTCTGGGAACGGTATTCTGTCTTCCAAAACTGTCAAAAAAGGAAGTTAAATGGAGTGAAGATTTTTCAGTAACCGTAATTTCTTTTTTTTCTTTTCTTTTTTTTGCAATATTGGCTCTGATCAGCATTGTTGTTAAATGTCATTTTATTGCATAAATATTTGCATATCGCCATTGGCAACGACTTCCGAAAACGGAAGTTAAAACGGCGCGAAGATTTACTCGCTCTCTTCATCAGGCAATAGATTATTTCGTGGATTCGAGGCATTCTCGAGATCAATGCACAACTGAACAGAAATTACTGGAGGATTAGTGGGAGGGAGGGGGATTCCTTTTCCGTTTGAGGACGCAATTTTCTCTTTCGAAACTGGAGGGAGTGAAGATTTCTCACATAATCGTAATTTTTGGTTCTCGCGATGTTTCTACTACCCAATATTGTTCTTAAATACCCTTTTATTCCAAAAGTACATTACAGTTTAAAAATGTGAAAAGTTTCCGAAACTGGAATTCGGTAGAAGCGAAGATTTCTCCCATAATCGTAAATTTATTTTCCCAAGGAACGTTCTCACCATCCTGTGTTGTTATCAAATGTTACTTTCGTTCGCCCCATAAATGTTTGCATTTAAACTCGATAAGGGAAGGGAAATTTTTCCGAAAACGGAAGTAATGTAGTTGGAAAAATTGTAAGAAACTGACGCATGGTGTTCTAAAAGTATTCATATCCTCAAAATTATCTAAAATAATTAAAGCTTTGATATAATGCATTCATGGTCCTCAGGCTGGTGAAAGTTCTTTCAGCATAATAGATACAATCATTGTCATCTGAGGGAATAAATAAAAAAAGAAAGAAAAGCGGTAACAGAGAAATGGGGAGAGAAAGATATCAGCAGAAGGAAAAATTAAACAAGGGATGTACTGCGTCTGTAGAGTCAACAAAACACAAATATTTCTGTGGAACTTGCTGAGGAGAAAGCAACACAAGAGGAAAGTTGAGCTCATAATCTACCAAGTAGGTACAACAGCAAAACAAAACAAAAAATACTGTTTGGAGCAATGTCTTTTAAAACCATATTTTTTTTGTTTCGAATTCAATAATTTTATGTTGTGAATGCAGTGCTTTTGTTTAATATTTACATAAAAAAATTACAGTGAACAATTCCATCTTGCTCGTGATGCATTATATCCGCACTTTCACGTCAGACGTTTTGATTTTTCACCGTTCGGCTTTTGGTTTCTTTGTCGGTCTCAGATCAGATCAGAACATATGTAGAGGATTTTAGAAAGGGAGTGTCTGACCCCAGGTCTTAAACAACCCTTAGAAATACGAAACTAGGAGATTTGGGCTAGAGTGCCCCATAGGAAAGTGACACGGAAGCGAGGTAGAAAGGGGGAGAAAGACGCTCTTATTTATTACTGTGGGGAGGGGGGAGTACCCGGGGCCCGACGGCTTAACGTGGCCATCCGACGCAAGGTGGATATTTAGTGGTTCGAGCGTTCGTACCTGCTGGAATCGAGCCTGAGGTCTTCTCCGTGGCTGTCACGAACGTTGACCACTAGGCGACCCGCGGCCCTTTTTGTCGGTCTCATTTATGAGTACAATATAAGTAAGATACATCACGAAGAAAGTAATGAAAGCATTTGTGACCTTTGATTTAATACTTGTTGAAGCTAAAGCTTGATATTATATTCTTATCAGTTTGTCCTAGAATTATCTCAGCTATGTAATTAACGACATTTACTTGAACTTCTATTAGGGGTATGCAAAAGTTTCCGTCGCCCCCGCTCGCGGGCGCTGTAGGCAGTGGTCGAAGTGGCACAGAACTACTGCCGGTATGGTGTCAACCATAGATCCACATAGTATGAATAGGAGATTTCGAAAGAAATGCATACCATTCCACATAATTTTTTTTTGTAATAAAAAATGTATGTATATAATATTAAAAAAGTAATGTAATAAGTAAAAAGAAACCTTCATTGAAGGGTTTGTGGTCTCTTTCAATTTTTGCTTAATTTCCAAAATTAATTAAATTGCAGTTTCTGGATTATTGGACCACTGCACAAATAAATCAATAAATAAAATTCTGAACATATTTTTACCCCTTTTTTTTTCTTTGTAGTGTGCTTTAATTTTAAATGTGATAGAGTATAATAACAAACACACGAATCTGGGAGCATGAACGTTCTACTTTATTTTTTTTACAAAATGTGTATGGGTTTACTGCAGTTCTTCTAGAAGGAACTATACATGATTGGATTGTATATTGCCTGAGTTTCTGCTTCCTACGTCTTTTCAGTCCCATCTGCTAATCATTTATCAATTTTATCGGTAAAAAATGTCATTTGCCGATTTTTGCGTTAAAATTTGTGCTTTCATCCTAATTTTTTTACGTAGTTTGTGACGGGTTTAAAATTTATTACATACCGGGATTGTTTTGTTAACTACCGGTATGCCATGCCGGCCCACTTCAAACACTGGCTGTAGGGGTCTAACCGGCCGGCGACCCGTGCTGTCAGTTCGCACATGGAGCCAAGCATGGCTGTCGATAAAGTTCATTTGCGGCACTGTTTGTTATTCATCTTTAATTTAGGAAAAACTGTGAGTGAAGCATACGGTTCAATATGTCAGGCGTAGAGCGAAACGGTTAACCCATTTCTTGACCCATTAAATTTTTAGATCACCTTTCTTAAACCCATTAAATATGATGAAAAATTTTCATGGTAATTTTTCGTCATATGGATATGGAAAAAGTGAGAACGGAGTTTTTCCGTTAATGCACAAAAGGAATTGCGGAAAGGTTTCTGAAAATTCAAAATTTTCCGTTAACACATCATAAAAATGGTAATTTCCCGTCAATATAAGAAAGCAGTTGCGGAAAGGTTTCTGAAAATTCAGAGGTTTTTTCGTCATTTCACGGAATAAGTTGTATCAGAAATATGCTTCGTTAATTCACAAAAAAAATCACGGAAACTGGTTCGTGAACTTTCGAAAAAATTTTTTATGCAGATATGTGTCAAACTACTGGGTCTGCTGAAGCAGAAGGTACCAATATTATAAATAGAGATGCCAAAACGTATTTATTGCATGGGTCACTCATCACTGCGTGATCAGTGACCGAATAAATTCGAAATTTAATTGCATAGGAATATTGTTTTGTGGCATGTGCACATTTCAACTCAGAATAACCTTCATGGTGATTAACTTCGAGCTAGGGTCATCGACAGTCTCCTGATTTTGTAAAACCAAATTTTTCAGAGAAAAAAGTTTTCCGGTACAACATCCCATTTTGAGCGTAGTTTGATGCTACATTTAATAGTGAGCAGATTTTAAAAATTCTTTTACCGTTAAATTTGTGTTAAAATTTGTTCAAAACTGAATTCTGTTTAAAATGCATGTTTTGACAGTTCTCTTTCAACCAAGATCTAACAGATATATTTTTTTTTCATGAGAGGATTTACGAGCTGCCGGTACACGTGGTTTTAAAGTGGATCGCCAGCCTAAAATTCCCCGCCTGGTTTGTTAGTCTCTATCCGCCCTTGCTCATCTGGAACCAGTGGCCCCAAATCAGATCAGATCAGATCATATGTAGAGGATTTTAGGAAGGGAGTGCCTGACCCCAGGTCTTAAACAACCCTTAGAAATAGGAAGCTAGGAGATTTGAGCTAGAATGCCCGATAGGAAAGTGACACGGAAGTGAGGTAGAAAGGGGGAGAAAGACGCCTTTATTTTTTACTAGGGGGTCAGTACCCGGTGCCCGACGGCTTAACGTGCCCATCCGACGCACGGCGGATATTTAGTGGTTCGAGCGTTCGTACCTGCCTGGGATCGAGCCTGAGGTCTTCTCTGTGGCAGTCACGAACGTTGACCACAAGGTTACCCGTGGTCCAAGTGGCCCAAAATCAAGGACAAGGGACTCCTTAAATACCATGTGACGTACTACAGAGGTGAATCACGTATCAAGACGACAAATCTCCAGCGGTACTTTCCGTCCGTGTAGCTTAGTTGGGATAGCAACTTACTCCGAAGGGAGGGCGCGGTTCTGATCTGCGTCACGGACAAAATTTGTGTTTTCACATTGGCGCTCGAACGTAAAAATGGATCCACTGGCCGTTGGGTCCTTCGAAAAATGTGTGATGTTTGTTCCACACATCTTCAGGAATTAATGAAAAATTCCTACATCGCCTCAAAAAAAAAAAAAAAAAAAAAAAAAAGAAAAAAAAATTAAATGAGAGATGATGTGACGTACTGCCGAGGTGAATCAGGTGTCAAGACGACCGCAGGGGCGCACCCAAGAGGGGGCAACCCCCATGAAGACCAAGTGTTTTGTAATATGATTCCGACACCATCGGTGTCCGACACGAGAGATTCCTAACCTTCTAATTGTTCTCCAATATTCTTAATTGGTGAAATCAGGCATTATAGAATTTTTTCTAAAATACTGCTACGCCCCGGGGCGCCAGATTATCGAATAAAAATAGCTTTAAGAATTTAGATGTAAGGATGTCAGGCAGTGGCTGACGACCTGGAGGTAGACATTAGAATTTAGAATAAATATTTGTGAGCTCTTTTATCGCCGAAATCTTAAGGTACTTGTGAAAAGAATTTAGCCTGCAATTTACCCAATTAAAACCAAGAAATTCTGGCACTCATTAATTATTCATGCAACTTCAAGACTGACCCGAGACTATTGGCCAAACCATTCTCCACAAATTCGAGATTACATGCAGAACATTTCCTACTAGGAGTTCTATCTGATGAAAAAAAAAAAAAAAAATTCAAATTGGACTCTTATTAGCAGAAATCTCAGGAAATCTTGATTTAACGTTACGACACCTAGCGGAAAAACTATTCATTACTTGAAAAAGAAACCGTACCCCAAATACTCTTCGTTATAAATGGTATTGAATGGTAGAAAGAACGATTTCAATCGTACGTTCAGAAGCAATTATATTGAATAAAATGTATTTTGAAGTCGATAGAATCTGCATTTACGCCCTCTGCTGGCGAAGTTGTGCATCATAGAAAAATTGTAAAGTAAGGATCATCGTTCTCACATTTTAAGCTTCCCAATGCAAAAATAATTTTTCAAACTGAACTAAAAGTTGCAGAGAGATGTTATCCACGGACGGACTGACGGAATGATGGAAAAAGTGATAACATTAGCACGATCTATATATAAGATAATATAACTGTACTAGTTATCCGAATTTATTGGCTTAGATGAAATCAGAGTTTCCAAGCTTTCGCACATCAACCAGATGGGTTTTTCAAGGAAGGTAGACAGCAAACTGCAAACTGGATAATAGAACGCTTCAACAATTTGAACGCGGTGACTTGACTGGACAATAAACAAAGAGATGCGAATGTAATTATTCAATAAAAACACGAGGCATCATGTTCCTTTTGCGCGCGGTATCCTTGGAGGAAAACAAAAGGCATTCACTATTTGAAGAATTGGTTCCAAATTCGTGGTAACTCTAGCAAGACGCTAGCATTGCATCAGGCCTCAATGATACCAACAATTTTATGATACCAATAATTACCAACAATGTTGGTAATGATACCATCATTTGCAGGCCTCATTGTTGGTAATTATACCATTATTACCAACAATGAAGCCTGCAATGATAGCGTCTCGCTAGAGTTACCACGAATTTGGAACCAATTCTTCAAATAGTGAATGGCTTTTGTTTTCCTCCAAGGATGCCGCGTGCAATACGAACATGATGCCACGTGTTTTTATTGAATAATTACATTCGCATCTCTTCGTTTATTGTCCAGTCAAGTCACAGAGTTCAAATTGTTGAAGCGTTCTATTATCCAGTTTGCAGTTTGCTGTCTACCTTCCTTGAAAAAGCCATCTGGTTGATGTGTGAAAGCTTGGAAACTTTGATTTCATTTACGCCAATAAATTCGGATAACTAGTACAGTTATAAATACTATCTTATGTATAGTTGGTATATAGTTCGATGCGTTATTATTAGCATGATCTTTTTAACAAAGGACGCACTAATAAATAGCAGCAATGGAATAAAAGCACTAGAAAAGAAAACAAATCAGAAAGATATTTAAAAAAGCTAAAAGGAAAAATGCGAAAATAAAATAAAAGCTTTTGGAGGCATAAAGGGTCAACCTCCAGCCCTGGGTAACACTAATAGACTCTACGGACTTACCACAAAACAATACAAACCCACACACACACACACACACACATATATATATATATATATATATATACACACACACCCACACGTATGTAGATATATGTATATACTTCTTACCACAAAATTATTATATAACTTTTGGTGGCAGGGTTCTATGAGAGCAATTTTCTCAACAGCGGAAAAGACTTCGAAGGAGTTTTGAATGCAGTAATCTCACACAAGGGAGAAGCCCCGAGGGGTGAGGAGAGCTGTCAGTCCATGAAACGGGAAGGGCTTTGAGGCAGACCCTTTTTGATAATTTTTAGTGTAACTGACCAATTCCCATTCTGGTACTTCGAAAAGTGCGTTCTAATACAAAAAAAAAAAAAAAAAAAAATAGAATAAACAATTAAAGATGGGCTCCTGCTGCAAAAGTTGGATTGATACAATTCTCGAATTTCGTATACACAATTATAACTAAGATAGCTATAAAAGGAACTCCTTATTTATTTACTTAATTATAAGCGTGCATGTGTTTGGAGCTCATCAATCATTCACGCTTCTGGTGTCACTGAACCAGAACTGCCAAAGGATCAACAAAGCGCATTTCTTTTGCCTTTCTTTGCCTTTTCTTTTTCAAATGTTGCACGTTTTCCTGATACATGACTGGAAGAACAATCGTACAAACATTTCCAAATATGAACTTGAAAGTTTTGAGTTTAGTCACGGACTGCGATCAGCTGATTTACTACAACGTGCTAACTCGTTTTGGGGAAGAAAGAAAGAAACAGAGAAAGGGAAAGTATTCGTATTTCCATTGGCAAATGAGTCATTGTCAGTGCATTTCACTTTAGTGAGGAGATCTTCATTGACTGATAAAGCAGTGCAAGTTTTCCTTTTTTCATTTTCCACGTCATGTTGTGGGTAAGTATCGTTTTACGAAGAACGTAGATAGAATCAAAGAACGATGTGTGTGATGAACACTTTTTTCCCTCTTCTCTCTCTCTCTCTCCCATTAATGAAAAATAAAGAGACGCACTTTTTCCTTTCTAACACCAGTCATATTTATAAATTATTATTTCATTTTTACATCCGTTTTGTCTTCTAAGCTTCCTTTTTTTTTCTTATTCTTTTTACTCAATCTTTGTGATCTGTCAAATCATTAACCAGCTGCAGTGATTACAAAGCGGTCAAATACAAAGAAATATTAAGTGACGTTCGATAAGAAAACCTGGATGGAAATGAAATAACTAAAGGTAGATAAGTATTTGGAACACACAAGTCTGACTCTTTTTACTTTTCTATATAGAAATTCATCGAAAGACCAGAATGCTGCCTCTCTAAGTAATATTTGTCGAAATAACCGAAATTTTGGTACAGAATTTTCGATGCAGACTGCAGTTAGTTCCATATTTTTTTTTGCTCTCGAGGTTTTTGTGCCCAACACAACTGCAGAACAACTTCCACCGGATGCACGTTTGAGTTTGCTAAATACAATAAAAATGTACATGTGTAGATATTTTTGTAATTTACTATGTGTGTAACGAAAAACCAAGTTGCTATGAAAAAGCTAAGTTTGTTTACAACTTTGACGGCTTCGAGAAAAAACAAACGTATATAGCTAACGACTTATTTTGTTTATGATAAGTATTGAAAAACGATAAATTTTTGCACATTTGGAGTTCTCACTAAAAGTGAAGAAACGTTTGCAATTCTGGATTCAGTTATCGGAATAAAATTCGTCCAGAGTGGAATAAAATCCTCAGTCAGTCTCAGCTTATTGCTTCAGTACAGGGTGTCCACAATGTCTTGTTAACCCCCCCTCCCCTGTAATAAAAAATTTAAGTGAGCTATGTATCTGTTGTATGATGTATATGTTGAGGCACCCTTAAACATCCAGTGGATCTGTTTGAGATCCGTCATTCTCGTGACAGAGAATAATTTTACGCCATGTTTTGTGGGACATTTTCCGAAGCAGTTGCGGGGTGATACGAGAGAAAGCACGTCTCACTGCTTGTTTAAGTTCATGAGTGGTTTGGTAGCGCTGCTGTGCAACAACCTCCTTTATGAAACCCCAAAGGGCATTATCACACGTTGAGAGATCTGGGCTTCGCGGTGGCCATTCAAGTGGAGCGGGCAGCACTGCCGAACCTCGGCCGATCCAACGATCCCGAAAGACCTCACAAAGGTATTCCCGAACAGCGATTGCGTAATGGGCGGGTGCCCCATCCTGTTGGAATCATACGCCATTCAGAATGTCAAGATTTCCAAGTTGTGGCACAAACCAGGTTTGCAGCACGTCCAGATAAGTTGTCTGATTCACTGGACCATCAAAGAAATACGGCCCAAACAGATGTCGACTATTCATTGCAGCCCATGCATTCATGACATGCGGAGGATGATGTTCCAATTCTTCGACATAATGTGTGTTTTCCTTGGACCAGAACACAACGTTCTATGATCGACAGCTGCGGTATATCGCACATTCATCACTGAAAATGAGCTTTCCACGTTTTGGGATTGTGGCAAATGTCTGAAGCAGCATCATTGCACATGCATCCCGTCTGCTGCTTAAATCGATGTCTGATAACTCCTGAACGAACATCGGGCGATATGCGTGCAAATTCAGGTCATTCTTCATGTGCTTATGCAGTGTCGATCGTGGTATTCCAAGCTCCGCTGATCGTTTGCGACTTCGTCGGTGACCTGATAACTGATTTCTTGACCGCTTGACACTGTTGCACTCTTGTTGATGGTCTTCCAGTTCGTGGTTTATCCTTGATGTTGCCTGCTTCGAAGAGTTTATGTTCCCACCGTAGAAGAGTCTGTTTTGGAGGGGCCTCTTTGTCGAATCGATGTTGGAAATCGGCACGCACGTCACGCATTGTCTTCCCTGTGTGTGGACGTTCGTGTTCCCAGACACTGACAACAATCTGCTGTTCCAGAGTGTATTCGCTGGTATCACACATGGTTCCGGTACCTAATCTGTAAATAAACACAATACAGACCATAACTCAACATATACATCGTACAACAGATACATAGCTCACTTACATTTCTTATTACAGCGGAGGGGGGGGGGTTAACAAGACATTGTGGAACTCTGTAGAAAAAAACCAGCTGTTCTTTAATATTACTGTTATGGAGATTTAATACAAGAACTAAGGCAAAAATATTAAATCTGATTCGCAACATTTCCTTCGCGTTGTGTTCCCTTCTTCCTTTGCCTGGGGAAGTTTCATTCATTTCACGTCGTCAGGAAGTAAGGATTTTCAGAACGAGCCAAGCCGTCGTGTATTTAGGTTCCGCTTTACAAAGATGCCACATTGGAGAAGGCCACTTAAAAACTTGGCTTTGTGTTTCGTAGCCGCATTTGATATTGCCAAATGCAATCACCACTTTTCGTCATGTTTGATCAAAAGTAACCGGAGGGAAGGCGGGGAGCGTTTAATCTCAGTTTTGAGCTTTGTGTTTTATGCTGCCTCTGTTCCTTGGGAGAGGCCGCAGTACTTGTTGGAGCAAAGAGCTGAATTTTGCCTTGGAACAAAGCGGGAGTAGGACAGTCAACGCGAGTGGTAAGAAGCGAGTGGTCACGGGCTTGGTTTTAGGGACACGACCTGTTTAGGTAGCGGGAGGATTTAAGTTTATCCCGTGAAACTGGAGAAAAACAGGAGTCGTCCGAAGTAGATATTATAGGGAATAGAAATATATTGTTTTTATTGTTTATATTAAAAGGATAGTAAGTTACATAAAAGCCTACGGACAAGTATCCCCGAAATCAAACAAAATAGTAAATTGTTTTTAATCAGTATAACCATTTCATGAATATTTCAGTTTCCTGCTTATTATTGTTAGCAGTGGCGTAACTAGCACAACATGCTCCCTCCCCCCCCTTCGGAAGATTTACTTCAGCACCCCTAAGCAGAGTAATTTTCCCAGGATTTCGAACACGAAGGAAGATGCATTTTTTGCGGCGTGTGTGTGTGGTGGTTGGGGGAGGGGGGGGGGTTAGGAAGTAGTCCGGGAGAGTGTCTGCAAAAGTAATGGTGCTACCTAAAGCCCTGTAGTTTTAACTTTTTAAGTAATAGATTTGGCAATACGCGTAATTGCTTTGTCCCAAACTAAAATAAATCATTTGAAGAAATCACCCTCTTATACACCAGATCTGCGGCTGCTGTGAATGAATGCTGATGCTTGTCGTGCACGTAATCCTAGGTAACTGGCTGTTTTCTCACATCCTCTACAGGGAATCCCCCACTGTGGCCTCTCGCTTTTCCTCGGCAGCGCAGAGAGAGGGCGATTGGAGAGCGATCGTATTATTTACAACCCGGATATCCGGATTTAGAAAACCGAATATTCAGACATCTCAACAACATAGATCTATCTGGCCATGAGAGACCGCATGACTCAGGTTGTTGAAACCTTAACGCAGCAGTTTGTGAACGTGCGTTTTTTTTGCTGCACGATGTCCGTTTAATTAGACAAAGTGATCTTTCGCGAAATTGATATTGTACTAAGTGAAGGGATAATAAATAAAATTGCAGTGTTTTATCCTGTAACAAACTCATGCGGCAATCCTGATTTCGGATTTATGATATTTCGGATATTTTGACAGCACTAGTATGGATATATATATATATCGGATTACTAGTATAGTTATACTATTTTCTACATAGTTGGTGTATTATAGTTCCACGTTATTAATTTGAAAGTTCAGAATTTTCCGGGAGTACAAAAATTCGTCGAAATTTAGATTTTTTCCGTCATTTAATGGAAATAGTTGAATCAGGAATATGCTTCGCTAATCTAAAGAAATCGCGGGAAAGGGATCATGAATTTTAGAAATTTTTTTACAGGGTATCGTTAGTTTTAGGGTCGGGGTACCTTGATAATATTACACAAAGAATGGGCCGCAAAACATCGGCTTCCAGGGCTGTTAATGAATCGCCAGTCCTACACTGTGCATTAGAAATTGTATCTGTTCCGAAGGAAAGTTTTTCAGTTTGCTTCGGCGTTACGTAGAAAAGTTGAATGTGATGCCACACCGGCCTTATGTAGAAGAACTGAATGTGATGCCACATCGGCCTTATGTACATAGAATAACTGAATGCGATGCCACACCAGCACAGGCCCTGTGCAAAGACGAAACACGTGTGTTTCCAGGAATTCTATAGCATAAGAGTTCGTACACATAACGGGCAAAATTATAGTGTAAATCAGACGATTAATTTTGAAAAAAATGTCATTGGTCCTGCGGACCAGTGAATACCAGAAGTTGATGGCCCGCACTCGATTTAACTGGTTCACAATAACACAAATATTTACACATTCATTATGCACATTGTGTTAGTTTTATTGCCCTTCGTGAAGGAGGGGGTGGGGGCTACAGTGAAGCATAAACTTTAATTTCAGATCAACTAAATGATAGAATACAAATATTAGGAAATAGTTTTTCACTGATTATAGTTTGTACACCAATTACTGAAAAGTGAAATACATTTAACTTCAGTTGGCATTTTGACGGGTGTAACGTAGGGACGGATCGGGAAACTTGCCTTATTAGTGCAACCTTATGGTGGTCGGTTGATCTGGTTTAATAAAAAAAGAAAAGAAAAAAAGATTGATAGAGAAAGGCTCACTAAAAGCCAAACTGCTTGAAGAATGTCAACACACACGTACACACACACACACACACACACACGCACATTTGACAGAGCTGTTCCACCCTGGCATTACATGGTTTCTCAAACACTTTTCCCATAAAAAAAATTGTGCTAAATTTTAAAATCACTAAATGGGAAAAGCAACTGAAAAATCAAGTTATTTATCTGGCTTTCAATTGCCCGTTTTTCGAAGTATCGAGATCCGTGCTTTTTAAACATCAAGTGTGGATAGAATCTTTCAAAATAAATTTGAGCCGTTCTATTCGGATGGGTCAATTTAATGGGAAAATTGCCAGCTTGTATCATCGAGTCATTCTTAAGTAACATGACCAGAGATGGAAACGGGTCACGGGTCAACGGGTCGACAATTTCTTGCGGGTCCAACGGGCCGGGTCAAGGTGTTCATGACCCGATTTTGGCCCTGTTTAATTCCCGTTTTATTTTTGAAAGAGAAAAATATATTCCAAAGAAAAATGCGCGTTGTGGAATTCTGTAGTCGATACTGGTGTACACGGAGTGAATAATGTTTTGCCATGCAAAAATATTGTCGTCTCTTTCTTAAAGCAACGAAGATTTCCACCGACCGACGTCAGACACACGCACACCATGTCGTAAAAAGATACTTCCTTTGCGTTCTTTTACAGTGCGATTGTACAGGCAAACGCCATTCGCCTGCTTCTCAGCTAATTCACTCACTCCGTGCAAAGTTCACTGTATGACTAAGAATTGCGTCGAGGCCAACAAATACGTGCTTGTTCAAAACCACAAGGGGAAGAGTGAATGCTGGAAATTGTTTCGTCTCATTAAGGAACCGGCGAATAATTCTGTGTTGTTTGGTCTCGCTTGTTTTTCAAAATGTGGAAAGTGCATAATTACAAAGAAAGATGTCGACGGTGTAATAAAAGATTATGGAACCAAGAATCTAACGGACCATATGAAAGTATGCGCACCTCAATCAAAGCGTGAAAAGAATGAACAATCTAAATACATTTTTAAAAAATGCATTTGTGTAATCGTAAAGCCAGCCATTATACTTCTGTCATAGTCAGCCATTACTTCTGCATCATGCAAAGTAGTGGCACTAAAATTTAGCAAGTAACCAAATTTTATTATTAAAAAGGATTTCAGTTATTAAATATCAAGCAGTTATTGGGATGAATACATATAGCACGTTTATATGTACTTATATATAAATTGAGTTTCGAATTTATAGTTCAAAGCAGATTTGTCCGGGTCAGTTACGAGTCCGGATCGGGTCAGGTCGGTTTTGACCCGTTTCCAACTCTGAACATGACCGGCAATTCTTTTTCAAAATATTCGCTTATTCTTTCACAATGCAATATTTCCACTACTTTTGAAAGGAACTATACCATTTCATTTAATCAGGCCACTCCTGCGCCATCCATTACCTTAACAGCGATTTTCTGGCGGAAGTTTGAGGAAATTTTACATTAAACAAAATACACCCATTGCTTTTGATAATCAGTCAAAATTTCTTCTTTTTCCTTACACTCTCAGCTTCCTCTCTTTCTGAAACTCTAGCCTCTCTCTCTCTCTCTCTCTCTCTCTCTCTCTCTATTTCTCACTCTCTTTCTGTCTCTGAAGCTACAACAAGACATTCATTTTCGAAATTTATAGCACATTTTAATTGTTATAAAAACCTTTACGAAAATCTTTATTTGCTTGTAAAATCTTGTAAAAATAAACACATTAATTATTTACTATCTTGGCCGGGGAGGGGATGGCCTAGTGGTCAACGTTCGTGACTGCCACAGGGGAATTTCAGGTTCGATCCCAGGCAGGTACGAACGCTCGAACCACCAAATATCCGCCGTGCGTCGGATGGGCACGTTAAGCCGTCGGGCCCCGGGTACTGGTTCCCCGGTAATAAATAAGGGCGTCTTCCTTCCCCTTTCTACCTCGCTTCCGTGTCACTTTCTGATCGGGCACTCTAGCCCGAATCTCTTAGCTTTCTATTTCTAAGGGTTGTTTAAAACCTGGTGTCAGACACTCCCTTCCCAAAATATTCTAATATGATCTAATATGATCATTTAAACAGGAAAATTCTGTTTGGGGGCGTCGCCCCCCACTGGATCCGCTACTGGTGTAAGGTCGTTTTGTCTTTTCACGTGATTGTCGTTTCACGTGATTGGACGTATAGTAACACTGACGGAAGTGATCAAACTGTGCAATATCTGGGATATCTGGTACTACCTTCACTAAGTCTGAAAAGGTTTCGGTGTTAAGTTTGTTTCATTAACCTTTTGGGCTTCCCCAATTTTTGGATTCCTGTTTACACTCGGCTGATATGCAAAGAACATAAAACTCCCATCATAGACAAAATATTTCAATTTCTTCACTGCAAAAAAAAGTCTGAAATTCACGAGCCACTTTCCGTTATTTCTTTCGTGAATTAACGAAGCATATTTCTGATACAACCTTTTCCGTGAAATGGCAGAAAGAAACTTAATTTCACGGTTTTTTCATACCAGGGAAAAATTATGATTTTTCGGAAACCTTTCCGCAGTTCCTTTCTTGTATTGAACAAAAAATTCTAAATTTTCAGAAATCTTTCCGCAATTTCTTTCGTATATTAACGGAAAAACCCCGTTTTCACTTTTTCTGTATCCGTATGACGAGAAATTACCGGTAATAAAAGCGATTGGTGAGAATACTTGAGGTCTGATTAACTTTTAAATTTCAATCGTCTGTCGAATTTTGAAGTTCCGAAGCGAGATTGGATATTGTGGATAGCATATCGCATGAATTTTGTTTATTGTGACACAGGATATTTCTTCTCCTCTCCGCTATTTTGTGCACCAGCTATTTACACTGCTGGACAATTGCTAAGGACGTATCATAAACGGCTGTATAGCGCATAAAAGAGTAAGTATAGTTGGATGCCAAGTGAAATAAAATAATGTCAGAATGCCAGGACATTACAAGAAAGACAATTTATTGTGCTCTGAAATCCAGAAGGCTTTGGAACGTGTTCAAGGGACAAACAGGCCATTTTGTGCAGAATACGTAAACGTGAAGAAAATGCAATTACCGTCCGCAGGCGTTCCGGCGTAAGATGTCAATACGGGATATGGCAACCATGGAGGGTGATGCAACATTCCACACGTCGTGTCATGCTTTGCACAACATTATCAAGCAGCTGTTGGGGTAATTTATCCCATTCCTCTGTCAGTGCACGGATGAGGGTGTCCTTGTTTATTGGAGGGCATTGGCGACCAGCAAGACTCCTCCCCAAAGCATCCCAAACATTTTCAATGGGATTCAGATCTGGAGAACGTGCTGGCCATACGAGGCGTTGAATATCCTCACTCTCAAGACACTCCTGGACAGCGACTGTTCGATGACATGTTGCGTTGTCGTCCATGAAAATGAATCTATCACCGACAGCACCACGGAACATGCGAACATGAGGTAGCAGAACATCATTAATGTATCGTTGGCCAGTCATAGTCCCAGTTCGAAGCACATAGAGGGACGTACGGCCATTGATCATGATGCCAGCCCATACCATGGCACTACATGTCGGATATCGGTCCCTTTCCAGTATGTTTGCTGGACAATATGCAGTACCACTATCACGCCAGATCAGTTGTCGTCGACAATCAGACGATTGACTGTATCTACTCTCATCTGAGAAGAGGACAGCAGACCAGTCGTTATCAGTCCAATTGCGATGTTGATGGCACCATTGCAAACGGGCGGTACGGTGACGTCTGGACAATGGGAATGCACACAACAGGACGGCGGGCGTATAGTCTTCCTTCATGCAAACGTCTGGCGACAGTTTTTCGGGAGATCCGCTTGCCAGTAGCAGCCATAAACTGAATTGCTACCTCACTAGCTGTGCTGCGCCGGTGTCTTTTTGTTGATAGCACTATGTACTGATCTTCTGCAGGTGTCGTACTGCGAACATGACCTCCCCCGTGACGTTTGCTGCACTCTCCATTTGTTTGAAATGATTTCCAAAGCCTTGAAACAACACTGTGGCTGACGTCAAACACTCTGGCAGCATCTTTTATTTTTCGCCCTTCTTCAATCTTGCCAATAATACGGCCACACGTAAAATCATCTAGGTGATGTCGGGAAGACATACTGAAAATTGCAAGTTCGTCAATTGATTCTTTCCCTTTCAACTTTGCGTTTGAACAACAACGGTCGATACGCGTCAAATCCTTTATATCTCTTATCAGCGCTATGACGTCACGAACAAGTTCGGCAATCCAAAATTTGCATACGCACAACACGTCTTACTGTATCCCGCACTTATGCTGATTTCCACATTTTCCTGCCTTCCATTTTATGGTTGCTATCGTTGCTATTGTCATCCGTCCTTAGCAATTGTCCGGCAGTGTATTATGTATTGTGTTACTGTAAGAAACCGGGTGCTTAACTTATTGTACAGACCGTTATACGATGTATCAGTCTTTGGACAACGTAAGACAAAAGCTATTATAGCTTTCAACATGTTTAATAGCTGTCAAGAGTAAATTTTATATTTAGGAGTTGGGTATGTTCGTGCGTGCGTGTGCGTGTGAAGTAATACTATTAAAAAAGTACATTTCACCTTTTTTAAAGATAACTGAAAGTGATTGTCAGTTTAAAAAATCAAGTTGCAAAGCATTTTGTTGCTTCGAAAAATCACGATGAAAAATGCTTAATTTGTGAAGTTCTCCTACAGAAAAAAAAAATATTACAAACCTATACAGAAAAATTATAAGCTCCAACAGAAAATAAAATTACTAAATCACTCGCATTAATGACAGGAAAAAAAATTCTCATCGTCGCGCAAATTGTTTTAGAATACACGTGACTCGGATTTTCGAGCGTTTGTAGCTCAGTGGTTAAAGGCATGCGTCATCTGCTGACTGAACGAAACGGCAGGGGTTCGATCCTGATTGTGGTGGAAGGATTATCTGGGTAAATGCTGAAAAATGCCGGTTCGCGAAACTTCAGTTTAAATACGGAAAAACCTGAAATGGGTTTTTCTGAAAGTAACGGAATTTCTGACTAAAGAAAATCTGTGAAAACACGGAAGTTAAAATAAACGGGCACTTTTAAAAACGGAAATTTCTGAAATACACGGAGACTCCTCGATTTTGAGTTTTACGAAAGCTACGACAAAACAGCTCACCCCCTCCCCCTCTATCTCAGCAGTACCGTCCATAAACCTGTCACTAGTGATACGCGCTCCTTTGTTGTTTTTTATTCTCTGCTCCGTGACCCAAAGCATGATGGGGAAGGGATAGTTCCCTGATACAGACATCATGCCACTGGGTAGAAACAAGTGACTCCTCAAACACCTTCACTCTCCTTTCTTAGACTCGTTGCAAATCCGCAGATTCTCTGGTTCCAGCCTCGTTCAGTCTTCTTCTTAGACAGCGAATATATTCGTTCGAGATTATTTCAGCCCATTTTTCCCAACCGGAAGTTAATTAGTTCCAGCCAGTTGAAGGGTTAAGACAAATTTTTCAAAAGTGGCAGAACATTTTCGAAATAGATTTGAAGTTACTGAATCAAGAATCTCGCACATTCGGCGGCCGAGTGTTCAACTGAGAAATGTACATAACTTGGAGAGAGCGAAAGGACGGGGTGGAAGGGATAGAATACTTCTCTCAACTTCGCAATACAGAGACAATAAATTGACAATCGGGGAAGTTCAAAGGGTGGGATGTCTTTAAGCAGCCGTAAGAGAAAAGGTGAAAAGAAAGGCGATACATTGAGTTTCCGTTAGATCATAAACTTGTAAATTAATGTGGTCCGTACCTTAGTACCTTGTTCTCAAGACACTGGAGGGAGTTTTCATCGATGTTTGAAAAGCTCCAGGTTCCAGCACCATCTTGTGAAAGGACAGACTTAAAATGAAAGCTTCATAAATATCTAACTTGATTCTATAGGATAAAACATATTGGAAAGGAGAAAGCACTGTAAATAATAAAACGCTGTATTGCTTGCTCGAATTCCGGCTTTAATTTTAATTGTTCGCTGCTATATCTGAAACATTTAAAAGTTTTTAACTATCTATAGAAAAATGACTTTTATCGTTATTATTAGCATCCTCTCAGACTGACAAATATTTTCTTTTAGCTCGGTTACATGTGCAGTCAATTTCTGTGATTCAGGTTTTAGATTTCTGAAAGTCTTGTTAATGTCCTGAATCATTTGCTACATCAGTTTCCTCGACATATTCGAGAATGATACCATTATGCCCTTTATCTTTCGTTTTTCTCTTCTGCATTTTTCTAATGCAAGTTTGAAAAGTACGAGTGGCGCAGTATTAGCTGTCTTAAATCTGCATTAATATAAGGCGGTTAGCTTTCGTTTCTTGTGGTAACACTCTACACTTACTTACATTAATAGGTATGTAAATCAAAATAATCAGTCTAGGTGTAGTTCCACTTTCATTCAGGATACTCCAAAAAGACTCTCCCTAGGTACAAAGTGTACCTGAAAAGTTTTGGCTAAACGATTTTGGTTAAACGACACTACCAGTGTTGTCCATTTACCATTGTTGGAATTATTCGCTATAAAAACTTAGCTGGCCCAATTTCAAATCTCAGCAGTACGCACAAAGCGGTTCTACTGGAAAGTCGTGTTTAAGTTGGTGCAGTAAAATCACTTCGTCATGAGTTCAAATACTGATCAAAGAATGTCAATTACATTTTATTTTAAAGTCAGGAAAAGTGTAACTGCAAACGTTTCAATGGTGCGTTCACCTTATGGAAATCAAGCGCAATCACAATCCAACATTTTTTTCTGATAAAGGCAATTTTGTGTGTGTGTGGGGGGGGGGGGATGCTCCGGAAGGCGCGCGGACCTGTTGGCTTTCCCAGCCTCTTACGGATTCCAGCATGGACAAAGTTCGGCAGCTGTTAATGGGAAATCATTGCCTGTTCCTCCGAACGAGTTTCCCATCAGCAAAGCTACCGTGCTTTCGATTGTTATCGAAGATTACCATTCGTGGCAGGGTTCAACACAGCTTTGTTTCAGGAAAATAATTCCCGCCTTTGTACTGTAAATTCACCAAGTCAATCACCTCCGACATTAGTTATCGTGCAATATCATCTCGGCGAAGCGTGATGGTCAAGTGGCCATCACTGGCCATCACGTCTCAAGACTATAACACGGAGAACTCTATTCCGCGGAGGTCAGGGTAATGCGTTGCTCATCAGGCAGGATTTATTTCATACTAACATGTGGTACTACAAACAACTCAACGACCAAAGTGAGATCCGTCTTTGATGGCTCGGCGAGATGGAAGAACTCTCCCTCCATTAACGATTGTCTGGAAAAGGGACCGAATGTTGTAGAACTTATACCCTCAATTATAAACAGATTTTGGATGGGAAAAATTGGGGTAACTGCCGATATAAAGAAGACCTTCTTATATATGTGATAGACCATTTTTTGTTGTTCCTATGATGAGAGAACGGTAAGGAAGAAAATCTTAAAATCTTTCAGCCCCGAAGAATTTTCTTTGGAATTTCATCGAGCCCTTTCCTGCTGGGAGCAACATTGGAATTTCACCTGAAGAACGCGCCGAATCATCTGCAGGAAATGGCGAAAAGACTCCTGAGGTCGTTTTATATTGACAATTGTGTTTCCAGTGTGAATAGCCGAGAGGTGCTTGAAAAGTTCATTTTTGAGTCACAAATTATTCTCAGTGCATCCAAGTTCGATATGCGGGGGTGGAAGCATGTTACTGCATCTTCAGAAATGGAAGATGAAGATGGAGATGAAAGGAAGGTCCCAGTGCTGGGACTGAGTTGGACACTGAGTTCAGATGAACTGTCTATTGACGTGCAGGGGCTATCTAGCGATGAAAAGTCCCCATTAACAAAACGAGAGATCCTCTCAGTCGTCCATCGCGTGTTCGATCGTATTGGATTCACGTGTCCTGTCACACTGGCGCCAAAGGTTTAGCTGCGTGTCGCAATACGTGTTTTGTAAAGTGTCGCAATACTATGAAACTTACTGGATAGACAAGATAGTAGACACGTAATAAATTATAATATTTTTAGATAAAACGAAATAAAACTAATACTGGAATAGAAGGTTTACAGTGCAATGTTGTGGTATGTATTTTATTTTTCAACAGTGTGTACAATAAAAAAAAACAGAAATAATGAGCTACCTGGTTCTTGGGCAACAAGACACTGTCACCCCTCTCGCTAATGGACGAACCCATCTCTTGGAAGGTATATAAGTAGGAGGACATCACTGCATTCACGTAGACTCCCCAGGTTCAAGCCTGGGCATATCTTTCGGAGATGGTGTGATTTACTAACAATCACTGAATATCCGCCGTGCATCAGACGAGCACGTTAAGTGACGGCCCCCAGGCTGGACCCGCTGGTTAAATGGGTATCCTTTCCTATGCCCCCCCTGAAATTCTCTCACCCCTCTATGTGCACTATCGTACTTGTACGGTGGCGCCATTTACTGTACTCTAATCTCACTACAAACTGTTCTGTCAAAGTCGCTAGACTTGCTCTCATTCCTTACGTTTCTGTGTCCTGCCCAAAAGGCGATCTGGCTGTAGGTGGCTGGGACCTAAACTCTACTCACTGTGGACGGAAGTCCTACAAGAAAATGACACATACTGACTTCTGTTTTTGCATTCACGTAGACGGTAATTCGATGTCACTGTGGATAAACGTCGTGAGTTAGCATACATGTAGTTCGAAAGAAGCCTGATAGTGGGTGCTTGACGCATGATTCACTCTGTCGGGTATGTGGTTCAGGAATTGCAGTACTGCGGTTTGACAGTATCAAGAGTGTATCGGGGATAAGCCATTTCTGGAATAATATCGCCTTCTGGACACTGCTGTTGGGGGAGGAAGGAGGTGGATAAACGTGGCCATGTCGACGTCTGTCTCACATAGTTGTGTTACAGGGTTTGGTACTGAGCTATATTTCAGGGCCCTGTGTAAAGGGTCCGTTGATGCTTTGTAAATAAATGTTACAGGGCTTGGTACTAAGTTATACACAATCGAGTCACATTACTGTGACCACCTCCTCCTTTTGACACTAACAGCGCGCAGACGATAAAAGAAGGCACGTGTCGTGAGCTGGCTTGGAGGGGGCTGTAGGCAGTCTGAAAATATATCCATCGTTATTGTCATGGATAAAAGGAGCGATTCATCAGATTTGCAAAAAATAGGTGTTTATCGGCTTTCGGGCCAAGGGTGGCAATATTTCTGAAACAGCGCATTTTGTGAACTGTTCGCGTTCTGCTGTATTTAAAGTGTATCGTAATTGGAGAAATGGCACCACTGCGAATAAGCGACGTGAAAACTGCGGAGCACCACGTGCCATTGATGTGAGAGGTGAACGTCGGCTGCGAAGGTGTGTGAGAGCCGATCGGCACGCTACAGTGGAGCAACGCACTGGCCGAATGAACCAAGGGCTACCGGAAGTGTGTCTAAAACGACAGTTCAGCGAACCCTGCTGCGTATGGGGCTCCGATACAGACGGATGGTCACTTCACCTATGCTAACGGAGGTGCATCGACAGAAAAGGCTTACATTTGCACGGCAGTATCGGAATTGGGCCTCCGCTGATTGGCAAAGGATTACTTTCTCCATGAGTAACGTTTTCTGCTACATCGAACGGAAAGACGTTAGCGTATAAGGCGAGAAACATTGGAGAACAAACAATCTTCAACCATTGCTGGAAGAACACAAGCTGGTGGGAGCAGCGTTACGGTCTGGGGAATGTTATTTTGGCATGCTCTGGGTTCTCTCATACCTGTGGAAGGTACTATGGACCGAATTCGTTATGAATCCATCCTTGCAGACAACGTACACCCATACATGCTGATTTCCTTCCCAGGGGAAACGACGACAATGCGACGTGTCACACAGCTGGAAATGTCTGAGAGTGGTTGGAGGAGCACGATGAAGACTTCAAAGTACTTCCCTGGCCCCCTAATTCCCCAGACCTAAACCCAATTTATCATCTGTGGGACCACCTCGATCGTGTTGTTCGCTCTATGGTTCCTGCACTACGCAACCTCCATCGGCTGTCAGATGCACTGCAGTCAGAATGGCTCCACATGCCTGTGAACACCTTCCAGCACCTTACTGAGTTACTCCCAGCCCGTCTAGATGCTGTCCGCGCTGCACACGGCGGTTAATTTGGATATTAGCTGGTGGTCACAATAATATGACTCGACCGTTTCTTTCAGTGCCCTGTATGAAGGTTTGATGCTTTGCTTGCGGAGAGTTTTTGTTTCGGGAGTTGAACCCGTATTTTACTCGAGTGGAGCAGATAAATGAAACAAATAAAGTATCAGCTAAAGTTATAACTCGGTCGTGCAGTGAGGAATGTATTTATTCAGATGTTATGCGGGAGGTCTCAAGCATTGTCCGGATTTCAATTCATTCTTTATAATAGCATTAACACGTTGATCTCCTTCTACCGCGGTCAGTATTTCCGTTCGCCTTATACGCTAACGCTAACGTCTTTCCGTTCGCCTTATACGCTAACGTCTTTCCGTTCGATGTTCCCTAATCATCGGCGTCCATTCCTTTTTCCCTTTATCTCGGTTTCGCACTGACCAGTGAGATTTTCTCACCTAGCTCTTCCGCTACCATCAACAGACTCCTTCCTAGAAGGCGCATATGCTCCTTAATTGCTTTCCTCTGTGACCCCTCTAGATCATTATCCAGTTATCCTCCGCATAACGATGAAACCCATAAATCTCACTTTCCCTCGGATGTGACGCTAAAATGCGAAAACCAGAACAAGGTACTTTGACAAGCTGCATGGAAAATTGTGGGAAAAGTGCTAATGAGAGGGAGGATGATTACAATTCACTATCCTTAAAATTGTACCTAATTTCAGTCTTGACAAATATTGATGCCCAGGTTACAGTTATAACTATTCGAAGAGCGACAGTGGAACAAATCACCACCGACTTCAGTGAGGGAGGTTCCAGGATCGTCTAACATCAGAAGTTTATTAGCCGCAATAAGTTACGGGAGCCGCCGACCCACCAGGATCCCATTGCTAATGCAATATCATCGCACTGTACGTTTCAACTGAGTGAAAAAACACCAACACTGGTTTTCTGATGGGTCTCTTGGTCCGAAAGAACACCGTATTGGATGATTGCAGATGGGTCTCTTGGTCCGATGAGTCCCGTTTCTAGTTATTTTGCGCAGACGGGAGGGTGCGTATCTGGTGAAAACCGCGCGAAGAGATGTACCAATCTTGTTAACGAGGAACTGTTCAGGCTGGTGGCGTCTTAGTTAAGGTCTGGGGACGTGTTCAACTGGCACACGTTGAAACTTCTGGTACATCTAGATGCATCTGTGAGCGGTCCGCGCTACGTGACTATCCTTGCACACCATCTGCATCCACTCATGGTCATCATGCACCCACAGAGCAATGGACTCTCTCAAAAGAATAATGTGCCTCCCTACAGAATCGTGGTGACTAGAGCATGGTTAGAAGAGCATTCCGCAGAGGTTCTCACCCTGGATTGGTCTCCCTATTCACCGGATGTGAACTCTGTGGGAAATCTTTGGGATGCTGTGGAAAGGTTCGTTCGAGCTTTAGATGCACCACCCGGAAATGCGACAAAATTATGGACAGCGGTGCAGCACGCATGTGTGGAAATACCTGTGGCGGGGCATTGAGCCCACTCTTTCGTGACCTAGTGTACTTAGTGCCCCGCCATGTGATTGACCTTATCCGGGCGAAATGTGGGCGTATGCGTTACTAGGTAGGTATACCATTATTTCTGTCCACTCACTGTACATTATTGTTTTACTCCGTGAAGGTATTAGATAACTTTTCATATGTTTTGTATCAAGTGAAACTGATTCATATAATTTGTTAATAATGGTAACGGATTTTGGTTTCATATCTGTATTCTTTAATAATTAATTACATTTACATGTATATGGCCGACCCAGTGGCGCTATTGTCTAAGCGTCCGAAATGGGTCCGGATTCGAATTCAAGTGAGGCCTGGATGTTGTGTTTGGCCCTGGCTTTCTCCCTTCCCTAAAAACAGTGACCTTAAATTAGGGATGGGCCAGTGCTTATATGTAGCACATTGAGTTTCTCACAGTCGTCGTTAAACCCCCAATAAAAAACAAAAAACAAAAAACAATGCGTTCATATGAAGAACTGATTTTGGAAAGCAAAAGTACAGTGCGTAGTCTCATGATTAATAAATGCAATTCATTAGTCTTTGCAGTAAATAGTCCAATGTTTTAATTTTTGGAAAACTTTAACCAGGTAAGAGATTTCAAATAGTGTATCAGTGCAGAAGAGACAAGTGAGTTAACATAGCCATTTAATTTGGCATTTATTCAGTTGCCCATAAAATATGAGATAGATGACAATGCCATAAAATATGAGATAGATGACAGTGCCATAAAATATGAGATAGATGACAGGACAAACGAACTTGATAACACTTCTAAAAAAGACTATGCTTAATTAATATTCTAATATGAGAAGAACAAAATATTTATTTATTTAATTTAATTTTTGATTGAAGGTTTAACGACCACCGTGAGCAACTCCTATAAGCAGTCGCCTGTACCTATAAGCAGTCACCTGTACCTATTTAGGGCCACCGGTCCCAGGGAAGAGAGCGAGAGAGCGTCACTGCCGTAAGACAAGCAAAACATCCATGCCCCACCGGAATTCGAACCCGGACCCTTCACGGACGAATGGCCATAAGCCAGAGCTCAGACCGCAGCGCCACCGCAGCAGCAAACATTTATTTAGTCGGTATTATGTGGAAAAGGATTCCTATGTTTTATTTATATATGCATTTAATTATTCGGTGGATTTTGACCTTTATTGTTTTGCTTTCCAGGAGGATGTTTCCGACGCTAAGGGTATCATTTACAGCGACGGAAAGTCATTCCAAATATCTGGTGCTTTTAGACATTGTTCCGGTTGACAATAAGAGGTACCGGTACGCGTACCACCGGTCATCGTGGCTGGTAGCTGGAAAGGCAGATCCACCATCGCCGGCAAGGCTGTACCTTCATCCAGATTCTCCTTTTACAGGAGACCAACTCAAAAAGCAAGTCGTCTCCTTCGAAAAGGTCAAGCTCACTAACAACGAAATGGACAAGCAAGGGCATGTGAGTCATTACTCTTGACCTTTTTTTTCTTCCGCTATGTATCTACACTGTATAACGCACCATCTAGAGTTTAAAAAAATCCTTTCCATTTTAGGAATAATAAGCTGATATGGAAGAGTTTCAGTTTAAACGTATTTTATGCAAACTTGAAAATGGTGAAGCAAAATTAAAAAAAAAAAAAAAAGAATGCAAAAGGTGAAACTGATAGATATTGGGTCTATAACAAGTTTCCTGCGTTCCACATAGCGGGTTATACAAGTGAAACGATTGAATTTTTGTCGGAATGTGATGATGTGGTAGTAAGGTGACAACACTGAGTCAAAAGACAGGTGTTGGTGGATAGCCAGCACGAGGTACGTACACTGGTGTGCAAAAATTAAGGACGAAGAGGAGAAATTAGCATAACAGCGGAACGAGCAGGCAAAACGGACCGAAAGACCACTCAGGAGATAGACTAGGGTCCGGTACTGTGGGGCATACGCATATATGCAGCATAACGTAGGGGAGGGTCGGAAGGGTATAAAGCACACGGGCGGTGTACGCTCAGCAATTCGGTGAAAGCTATTGCACGGTGTACATCTGTTTGAACGACGTCGAGTTTCTGCCACCGTGTGATATGGCCAACAGGCAAACCAGTAGACGACATCTGGATGACTTTACCCGAGGTCGCGTCATTGGGAAGTTGGAAGAAAGTCGAAGTGTGACTAGTGTGGCCGAGGAGTTCGGGATCGCTCACAGCATCGTTTCACGAGCTTGGAGAGCATTTCAAACGACAGGAACAGCTGTCCGAGAGTTTAGCAGTGGTCGTCCACGAGCAATCACGGCGGCGGACGACCGGTATATTGTCCTACAGGCGAGAAGAGACAGACAGCAGACAGCAGGAGAAATCGCAAGGCGCATGCAACAGACAACTGGACGTCCGTTATAGCGTTTTACTGTGACCAGGAGGCTGCACAAAGGTGGTCTATTTGCACGACGACCAGTACGGTGTGTGCCATTAACGCCTGCTCATCGGAGACGGCGGTTTCTGTGGTGTCAGGAACACAAGAACTGGACACATCAGCAATGGGGTCGAGTTCTCTTTACAGATGAGAGCCGATTTAGTCTGAGGAGGGATTCTGGACGTATACACATCTGGAGAGAGCAGGGAATACGCAATCACACCTCCAACATGTTTGGAGGTGGAGGAGTTCTCGTTTGGGGCGGTATCATGCTTGGTAGCCGTACTGACCTCCATATCTTCCAAGGAGGTTCAGTCACTGGTGTCCGCTATTGTACAAAGGTTCTCTTGCCTCACGTGCGTCTGTTTAGAGGTGCTGTGGGTCCTGAGTTCCTCTTCATGGACGACAACGCTACACCTCATCGTACAGTGGCTTTCGCAGAGCTACTGTACTTGGAGAGTGAAGATATTCAACGCATGGATTGGCCCGCAAGGTCCCCGGACCTAAAGCCAATCGAACACGTGTGGGAACTTCTCGGGAGATGCTTGGCAGCACATCACCAGCCGCCAGCAATGATTTCTCAGCTGCGATTGGCGCTACAAGAGGAATGGGCCTCGATGCCTCAACAGCTGCTTGACAACCGCGTCCTCAGCATGAACAGACGTTGTAAATCCTGCTACGCAGTCAGGGGTGATCATATCGCCTACTAAAGACTAGATTTTTCTTGGAAGCCGCATGTGACATGGACGTTTCTGTCTTCTGTCCAGTTGTGCTCGAAGCTACCTTTTCAATAAAGTGCCTTTGTACCCTTTGGATTCCTTGTTTGGACGGTTTTGCTTATAATGAATAAAGTTCTATGCTGGACGTGTAGTGCAGGGAAGTTTACATTAAGTTACGTTAGGATTATTGGAAGGTTACTTGACGTAGCTAAAGTGTACCTAATCTTCAAAGTGCTAGAGTTTGTTTAGGTAAGACTCGCACGTGCAATAAATTCATTGAATATGGAACTTCTTTTTACTCAGCGTTCCTCATTATCTTGACTATCAGTACTATAACTTCGGTTTTAGTACATTAGTACCTTGAAGGCTCCTTATTAGAGCAGTAAACACAATATACCCTGGACTTAATGGAGACACTTAATGAAAGAGACTTAACGGCCAGACAGAGGTCTGACAATAATATGAACTGAGAAAAACGTACTCACTTTAAACCTTTTATTGGAGAACTCCTGGTATTATCCAACACAGACTCTACAAATCACACGACTACTGAATATCCGAACTTTCGTAAAATCGCATAACAATAATTAAGAAGAACCTATCACATAAAACGAAGCTTACTTGGTATAGTTGAGCGCGCCTATATATACTGCATACCACCACGTCATGACTTACACTCGTTGCCACATATCATTCAGCGGGAGAAATAACATCTCGTTAAGTGAGAAGATAATTTGCATAGGAAAATAAAATAACAAGAGATAGTAAAATCAAAAGGAAACTGAATCTAGAGTATACGTTACATGCTCACTTGTCCCATATTCTTACATCTTGGGGATCTTATGGTATAATTTGAGTCGATGTGGAGCACTTCTGCAAGACGTTACATTCGAAAAACTGTCTCGTCCTTAATTTTTGCGCACCAGTATATTAGATCTGAGTTCGGGCTCAATTTTTGGAGCCCAAGCCCGTCCGAGCCCGTGGTATATCAGCCCGAACATACCTGAGCCCGAAATTTTTGTATTGCAAGATACAGCTCGGGCCCGAACAAGCCCGAGAAATGGCTAACCTGTTCAACCATTAATAAAACGCATCTCCTTTTCCACACTTCCACTCTCTCCTCCTCCTGCAATTGACCAATGCATTTCTCAAATGGGGAGTGGGGAAGGGACCTCTATCTATATTTACAGTGTAACTGTACGATTTTCTTTGACTGTTCGTTTCCAACTGAAGTGCTTCGGACGGACCGATATCCAAAATGATCAGGCGGTGCTACAATTGTTCGGGCTTTCGGGCTCAGCTCGTCTCAGCTCTGGTACGTATGCAGTTGTGTTAGAACATGGCGACCAACAAGGTGTATATTCGTCGCACCGCTCACGCTTAATTACAGGAAATACGCTGCAGAAGCACGAGAGCGGGTTTTTTCGGCATACGTTGAGAACGCTATAGGTGCAAGCACGTTTCGTAAGTGGTCTGTGAAACTTTAACGTGTTAATTGCAGAATGGAGGACAAGGAGCGTAGAGAACGGCCGAAGGAGATGCAGAAGGCAGACATACTTCGATGATGATTAAATGCGTCCTGCGACATCTCTTCGACCACAAAACGCTGGAAGTTTACGAGTAGATCTGATAGCATTAATTAAAATTTGTTACCCTCTGTATTACACATTTATGATCCCAGATGGCCAGTGACCTGAGAAAGTAAGCAAATATCACTATAGGGATATTTTTAGTGTATATTGTTTTTGTGGAGAGAGACACTGCTTGAACAGCAATCTGCACAGTGCCTGATCATCACTTTGCGAAGCCTCACATAAAGTTACATTACCTGCAGGCAGTTAAAGCACAAACCATTTCCACTGTATGGCTATACTTAAATGGAGAAAATTTTTATTTATCAAATCTTATCATGATTTCATCTGAAGCAATATTTTATCTTTCAAAATTAGCATGTGAAAAATAAAAACATATACAGGGTGTGCCATATAAAAGTGGCCCGAATATAATGAACGACAACAGTCAGGCAATGTTACTATACATGGTAAAGAATAGTTGAAATGACAGAAAACAGGAATAATTTACCTGCGTTTACAACAGTTGCTGAAAGTGCTGTCCTCCGACATCAAGACACATCTGCACACGACGGAACATATTGTTCGTAACGCGCCACAACTCATCAGCAGTAATCCGTGCTATGGCATCCGTAATGTTAACTTTTAATTCATCAAGGGTGTGCGGATTAGTTGCGTACACTTTCCCTTCCAATGCTCCCCACAGATAAAAGTCACAGGTGGATAGATCGGGTGATCTGGATGGCCATAGTCCCTTCGATACAGTTCATGCACAGCACGTAGACTGTTCCACGCAGTATGCGCCGTTGCACTATCCTGCTGAAAGAAAGCATATGTTCGCTCTTCTTCTGTAAGTGCGGCAAAAAAGGGGTTGAACACAGTTGCTGAACATAGCTCTCCGAGTTGATGGTGTCAGTGAAAAAGAATGGGCCGACTATCCTCTTCGCAGACACAGCACACCAAACGCCCATCATTTGGTCGTACAGAGGAGTCTCCATTGTCCGTCTGGGTTTCGCGTCGGTCCAAATTCCTGCTGTTTTGCGCATTGACATACCCGGACAGATGAAACCATGCTTTATCTGTCACTTCAAAAAGTATTGGGTCCATTTCACCGCTGACAAAGGTCTCCTGAAACCACTTACAATATTGCATCCGTTTTGCGTAGTCAGGAGTTTTAAGTTCTCTTAAACTTAAAACTTTATACGGCCGAAAATGCATATCCACCTTAAGTATGCGTCGGCATGACGTGGCAGATATTCCCGTTGCAAACAGTAATCAGCGAATCGACTCTCGAGGGCTTTGTAACATCATTGTGTACACATCCTTGATATTATCTTCAGTACAAATTGTCTTGGGTTTGTTTCTTTTTCTGTTGCACACCGTGCTGGTTTCACGAAATTTCCGCACTAACTTCTGTACAACTGATTTCTCCGGTGTTGCACAATGTGGAAATTTTTCTGTAAAGAACACATTTAAAACCTTGTTAAAGCTATTTCTGAAATACTGTTCCACAATAAAAATCCGCTGTTCCGTACTTAAAACCATTTCCGTTGCCTTTGTTCTCTCTTCACTTACACTTATGACCGCGTACCTACACTGCTCTGGCTGTGACTAACCACTCCGGAGAATTCCTTTGCAGCTGTACACGCAGAAACCGGTTAAAAGTGGAACAAAGTGGTTTTAATTGGAAACCCGCCAAACAACGTTAACCCGCCTAACAACGTCTGGCCACGGGGCCTCTTTTATATGGCGCACCCGGTATATTACTTATTGGGTTATACTACCTCAACCATCAACCGCCCCAGCCAAATTCTCTGTCTGGCTACGGGCCTGGGAGCAATAAACGCCTAAAAGCCATTTTATTTCTGCCTAGGTGTTGACGAGCATTTAGGGAATCTCAGAAAGAACAGCAGCAACTATCCGCTAGCAAAGTTCAATCAAAGAATATCTAACTGAGAAGAAGTTAAGGCTCGGCGAGACGTAACTAGCGCCGACATATCCTGTGATACAAAATGCAGTGCACAGAAACCGACATACTGGCTGATGCCGGAGGAGACTGCGCATGTGTGTTTGTGTTGTTTTGTTGACTTCAATTCTGGCAAAGAACAGTCAGCCGAGCTACTCACAGCACGTGATTGTTTCCTTTTCGGTAGCATAATAACTTTGCAAATCTGATATGTTAGATTTCTTGCGCCAATCGGGTTAGTTAAGGCTTTTGTTTGCTCTTCAGTTTTTCAGAAACATTTTCAGAAATACCAAATACAACGGATTGTCTGCATTTTGAACGGATTCTTAGGCCTAACTATAATATCTGCTAAAATTTAATTTAAATAGTAATATTAATTGTTATTGCATATTTGTTTCACCAAAATAAGGACGGGCGGGATATCAGAAAACAACAAAAACAAAAACAACAACAACAACAACAACAACAAAACTGCTCTAAGCAATTAGTCATCTGGTCGAAGGAAACAATCGTGGATCAAAGAAAAGCTTCACTGCCGTAGGCCTCTAACACTCTTTGCTTCTGAATGTTTCCTTTCCGGCAGAGCCAAAGTTACCAGCTCCACTGCAGTAGTCCCCTAACGCCTTTTGCACCTGAATGTTTGATTTTCGGCAGAGCACATAACCTCCCAGCTTGTGGGGGCGCTGTTGTCGCCTGTTTTTACGTTATCTCAACGAGAGTTGACGTTCTTCACGCGAAGCTTTTTATTCTTTGGTTCAACTACGTCTGCTGCTGGGTTACTATACAATGTAGTATACATCCCTGGAGAAAGAAGATACAAGGTGTCAAGTTGGGGAACCTCGGTGACAAAGGAACGGGACCCCCTCCCCTGCGCGATCCATATGCTGGGAAACAGTTTGTTCAAGAAACATTTGACCTGGGCTCCAGAAATGAGATGGCGCACCGTCTAGTTTATAAGCATAGCCATCGGGAATCTGGAGCTATTTAGGGCCGCGGGTGGTCTAGTGGGCAACGTTCGTGACTGCCACGGAAAGGGCCTCAGGTTCGATCCCAGGCAGGTACGAACGCTCGATCCACTAAATATCCGCCGTGCGTCGGATGGGCACGTTAAACCGTCGGACCCCAGGTACTGGCCCCCGGTAATAAATAAGGGCGTCTTCCTCCCCCTTTCTACTTCGCTTCCGTGTCACTTTCCTATCGGGCGCTCTAGCCCAAATCTCCTAGTTTCCTGTTTCTAAGGGTTGTTTCAGACCTGGGGTCAGACACTCCCTTCCCAAAATCCTCTACATATGATCATGATCATGATCTGGAGCTATTTCGAACATATGCAAGTACACTGCTCCGGTTGCAGACCTTTCCCCGAAGAAGAACCAGCAGACATTTGTTTTAGTCAAGGCGCATCTCACATTTAATTTGGGACTGTCGTTCTCGTGAGCTTGGACATTATATGGATTATCTAAACCTGTATATAGTTAAGTTCCGAATTTCCACCGTGATGCACGAATACGCCAATTGCTACCACGTCATCTTTAGCTAAGTTAGTATAAACTGTGTTTAGCTCTTAAATATTAATTTATAAAATATTTCATTACCTTTTTTGTCTATATGGTTTATATCTGGAGATTTATTTTACGTGCAGTTTATGGAAGTGCTGAAAGAACCTCGAAATTTATATTTAATTAAAAATGAAATTTCTTTCAATGATTTCACTCCGTAAGAAATATGTTCTAAACTCTAAAAGAAATATGTTCTAATTGTAGTCGAGGCAAGCTCAAATGTAAAATAGTAATAATAATAATAAAAAGAATTTTGAAGCATACTTTCAATTATCCGAGAAGAATACTTTTTACAGATGGGCATGATATTTTGTTTTTGTAAAACTCTTAGATACGCATGTTTTTAATTGTATTTTCTCTTTTTTTACACGTACAGAAATTCTTGCATGTTCTTTTTAGGAGAGGGAAATGTTTTAAATTTATTATTTTTGTGAAAACAAAAACAAAAAGAAAAAAAAATGCTAGTGCAAAAAAAGAGATGCTAATATTAAAGTTACTACCGGCTTTGGACAACTTTCCAGTATCACACCTTGATATTCAAACGAATATTTTTCGTTTTTCTTAGAGAAAATGAAAATTCTGATGGGTTTTTTTTATAAAATATAAAATACTAACATAGAAATCAAACACTTAATCCTCGCAAATACGTGGCAGTCGTACAGGCTTATAATTTTTTATGAAGAAATGATGTGTTTAACTTTTTCCGTGTAATCAACTCCACAAAAACTCTTGGAAGAAATCAATTACAGTATTGCTGTGCTAAAAGAAATGAGCACTCTGTTCTAGCCATGTAATTGGAAAAACTGACCCCCTCCCTCTCCCCGGCTATTATCTGAAGAAGAAATGATGACTCTTGACTTGGAACCACGAGCAGGCAGTGGAAGTACAGCTTACCCAGTTTGATCTTTTATTCAGATTCACCACAGTTACTTGGAAATACGTTATCTTTGGTAGTGTATTGGCAACATAATCTGAAGGAAATCCTTAGATGCAGATTCAGTCCGCTCATAGAAACGATGTAGTTTTCAAATTTCATGAGAAAAGTCAATTGTATCTCTACGGAAAAAATAATTAGGTAAACTATACTCATTTTAAATTCAATATACACATTGCTCCGGTTAGGCGTACACTTTTCTCTTTCTCAGTGCAAGATAAGGCCAGATAAAGAATTAAAAAAAAAAAAAGACTGTCAAAATAAAATACTTTAAAAATGCACGTGTTCAGTAACATTACCGTACCTTCAATGTAGGTTTATTAGACCAGAAGTGAATGCATTAGAACAAATTCGTACCGTTTTTATGGTTTGATGCACGCCACCGGTATAAAAGCTATTTTCTGTTTTTTTTTTTTCTGTAGGTTTAACGACCACCGTGAGCCACTCAATGGGCTACAAGCAGTCGCCTGTCCCTTTTAGGGTCACTTTTTCCAGGGAACGGAGAGAGCCAGTGCCGTAAGACAAACATAACATCCAAGCCTCACCGAGATTCGAACCGGACCCATTTCGGACGAATGATCAGAAGCCATCGCTTAGACCATTACGCCACCGGGGCGGCGAATAAAAGCTACCCATTCCTGATTTAGGATTACTGACTCTAACCAAGTTGAGTTAACCAGAACTCTAGAACAAACACAATATTCATGCTTCATTCAAGATTCTACATGCGATAATAAAGCGTTGTTACTACTAGGTGATTGGCTGTCTTTTAAAGACTTTCATTTATGTGTTACCTAATGAACAATAATTGAACTGGAGTTACAGGGTGGCCGAGTGGTCAAAGGATTAGCCTTCTGACTAGTCCGAGCTGGGTCCTGTCTCGAATCCGGATGAGGAGCTACTAGAATGTTTGCCCTACGGGCCGTCCCTCATTCCCAGAACCAATGGCCCGAAATTAGGAACGAGCGACGGTTTTTGGCCCTTGGACTTAGAGGCCTGCACAGGCCTTAATTTGGATATCCCGGCCCGGCCCGTAAAATTTCAACAATTACCAAAACACGAATTTGGCACCTGGTGCACTCGGTCATTCGACTCCTGAAGAGTTTTAGTTTTCTTAATTGCTACACGTATTCTATTACAATAAACGTTAGTTCAGAATATTTCTGAGACTCTGTATAAGTCACGTGACGCCTGAGGGGGTTAATTCGAAAAGTACGAAATATCCAGAATTATGAGTCCGATCGTTTTACTGTGAGAAGATTTTATGATTTTATAAACTGTACCTACCTCTACTGGCATATCATATCGCTGAAACCCAATACGTCTCTCACGCGTGTGTGTGTGTGAGGGGGGGGGCACATTTGTGCCGCTTAAGATGCGATGTTCCAGAATTTGTGCTATCGTAGCTCAAAAAGTTTTTGCATTTAGTGCAGTGCACAACGTTTACCGGCCGACTAGAACGTGACAGTAATTTAAAATATTTCCAAATATCGCTTTTCCTCTTTACATTGTCTACAAGCACATATTCTCCGGAAGCGATTTTTTTGCGAAAATCTTTCGCTTTCTTAAACTCCATAATAAGTATGGAAGAGTATTTATCAGCAACACTGAACTGAGCATATGCTAAGGGAAAACAACGACAGACTGCCCAGCTAACCAGTGTCACAGAAGTTTTGAAAACTGCTGCCTGATAGTACAAATGGGGAAAATACGGCACAGATTTATACACAGAAGCAAGTTTCTCCCAGCCTATTTCACCCGTGCCATTTAAGACAACTTAAAAGCTTTTCACACATCTAGAGAACAAAGTGCAGCCGACCAGAACAATAAAAAAGATCGTCTGCGACAGCCCTGGTCTGCGAGCTGATGGCTAGGTTTAGAAATGCTGCAGTTAATAGCTTTCCCTGAAGTATGAGAGGAGGGTGGAAGTTAGGAAGAGAGAAGTAACCACATTCACATTAAAAAGCTAAGGGAGCTGACCCACTCCAATTGTTTTGTAGGAGGGGAGGATGTCGTAAAACTTCTATGTTTTCCATCGATGAAATTATTCAATCCTATCCTGTTGCGGTATGTTGCGGGTTTTCCAAAAGAGAAAGGCATCGTACAGCGATTGTTTTGCTCATTGAAAAAAAAAGAAAGAAAGAAAAAAAGCTTTGCTCGGCCTGTGTCTGTTTTACATTAAATATTGAATGTCCCGACCGGCCCGTTTTCCCAAATAAGAAATAAGCAAAGGCCCGACGCGGCCCGGACCCGTGCAGACCTCTACTTGGAGTTGCTCATATTCATTGTTAAACACCCCCCCCCCCCCCAAAAAAAAACAAAAAAAAAACGAGAGATAACCCTGGTACTCTTTGTAGATAATTTATGCTATGAACCTTTCACATATCAAGAGCTTTGTGGGTGTAAAACAAAACGAGTTATTCGAGAGTATACATTTATTTACGTACAACACATAGCATTTATACGCGTTACTAACGACCATACTGAGACACAGTCCAGTACATACTTAGTGGAAGTAAAAAACAACAAACAAAAGATTTGCTAATTCCTGACATTAAGTGCTACTTAGGTAGGTGGATTAATGAATGTTATTGGTGTAAAACCAATGAAAGAAGACATGTGAGTCATGAAAGTAAATATTTACTTTCATGGTTCATATATCTTCTTTTAAACTATGGCTGAGGCAATAGTAAGTATTTCGACTGTTTACTTTTTTAAAAAAAAACAATATTAATTGATATATCTATTATACCATATCTATTATAATAGATATTTATATATCTATTATACCATAAAGGTGTAAACCTATTTCAAACAATCATAACGGTTTTAATACAAATGTTGTCAATACACAACTTGTGTTAATTGAAAGAACAGATCATGAAGTTTTGTAGACATTCGACATGTGTACCATTTGTCACCCGAACAATGTCTAAACGGTATTCCAGTTTCAACTATGTTCTTTCAAGAATGTCCGTATTAACTTTCTGCAGTGCGTGTGTAATCCTTCTATTTCTTTCTCTGCAACAACGGTGCTGTAAACCTCAGCCTTGACGAATCGCCGTAAAAAAGAGTCACAGGGTGTTAAGTCCGGCGAATGTGGAGGCCATGCAATGGGACCTCCACGCCCAAACCATTAATTGGGAAATTTGGTGCATATCCAGAGATCTCCTCACAACCAAGCCCAATGAGGTGGTGCCCCATCTTGTTGGAAAATGACCAGAGTTGCCAGTTCATCCAACTGGGGATACACAAACTGCTCAATCATGTCCAGGTAATTATCAGCTCTCAAGGTCGCTTCCTGAAAACAAAAGGGTGTCCAATAACACGGTCGACCATTATGATACACCAAACATTCACTTTTGGGCTAGCACGTTCATGTTCCATTGTGCAATGCGGGTGTTCAGTTCGCCCAAATTCTCACATTCTCTTTATTAGCCTTTTCGGAAACATGGAAAGTGCACTCCCTGGAGAAAGAGATTTGTCTCAGGAAAGATTCAGAACTTGCAATGCTCTCCATCATCTCTTCAACGAAATGTTTTATCTGGGGTTATGTGATGTG
This sequence comes from Macrothele yani, assembly GCA_039090855.1. Lineage (NCBI taxonomy): Eukaryota > Metazoa > Arthropoda > Arachnida > Araneae > Macrothelidae > Macrothele > Macrothele yani. The sequence goes on along the minus strand of CM076997.1, from coordinate 112,430,879 downwards.
TTATCTGCAGTTTATACGGGTGCATTTCCAATCTCTGACGTAACACTCTGTGCACTGACGTCATAGGGATGGCCAGCTGTCGTACTTCTTGTCTGATTAACTTTCGAGGGCTATGAGTGAATGTTTGTCTCACAACCTCCTCCCTTTCTGGAGCCAGTGATGGTCGTCCAGTTCGTTTTTTTTTCTAAAGAACGCTACCAGTTTCCTTGAATGACTTGTTCCACTTTCTGATGTTGTTACGTGTGGGCGGTTTACTCCCATATTTTGTTCTGAAATTTCGCTGAACTTGCGTTTTGGATTGGGTTTCAATATACCTCTCCACAACATGTACTTTCGTCGCAGGATCAATTAGGTACACTTCTAGAAAACTTGAGGATACCCCTTACTACCTGCAACAAACAAAATGCTGATATTATTTTTGTATCCATAGTTATCATCATTTGCAATTGGTTACACCTTTTTTGGATACCCTGAATATTATTCATATCTAGGCGAACGTAAGAAACACGGCCGTAGCTACCGGGAAGGCAGGGAGGGCGGTTGCCCCCCCCTTCCCAGGGTGGCCATACCAGAGGCGTAATTTCGTACTCTGAGGAGCATAAAAAATAGAAATGAACAGAGAGTGAATAAAATTGCCGAACATGTTAACCCCAAAAAAAAAGTTTTGCACTTTAGCAACTTCTTTTATAAACACTTTAGTTAGTTGCATACACTATCACGACAGCTAACCAACGTACATAACTTACACTGTGAGTTGTGGACCACCTCATATGGATGCATGTAATTGTCCGAAACAGTAGACGCACTGAGAAAAAAATGTTTGAAACAACAAAATAATTTTGCTGAGCTGTTTTGTCGATTTATTTTGTTGCTTTAGCCAAACTCCATCGGAATTGTTTTGTTGGCTATTATGGAGGTGTCATCAACCTTACGCCAAAGCGCACGTGATTACTAGCTACTCCATACGGGCAATACCAGACGACTACCACTGACCAGGAGAATCTCGTTTTGCGCTTAAGATTTCGTTTTGAATTATGGCTGACTGCGAATTTTTCCCGCCGTATTTATTTTTGTCGATATGCAGTGCAATCGGTTCCCGATCGCAAATAAAAAATTGCACATTAGGTAATTAGAAGGGTTGTAATTTATGTGTAGAGCTTCATTTCACGTATAGGCTATATATACGGGGTGTTTCAAAATTCGTGCGGCAACCAAAGATTGCATGGTGATTGTACCCTGCAACATCTAAAACGTTAAGAAAAATATTACGATTTTTTTTGCCTTACCAAAAATGTCAATAATTTGTTTCATCAAAAAACTAAGGAAAACATTTAAAAAGAAATCAGATTTAGAAACATGTTACACACGCACCAAAATAGTGTCAATACATCGTTATATCAAATATAAATTGTCTGTGAATATTCCAAAAAGTAAAAAGCCGACCTTTAAACGCTGAATTCGCTGATAAGAATTTACAGGCAAGAAGTTCCTGAACTGAAGGTCTCAGGTTCGAATCCGCTCGGTGAGTGATTTTTCGCTGGCTCTGGAAAATTCTCCTCGTGACATAACACCATCCACATTCATTTAAACACCACTAGAAAATAAATACAGCGGGGGAAAAAGATCGCGGGGGAAAAAATGGCGAACACCCAGGGTCGAAGGGCACTACCTAAAATTACTGCACCGGCAAAGTGTTGCCATCGGCAAAAAAGTTTAGGGACAAAGTGGCCCAGCTACATAACTCCAAATGTTGGAGCAAGAAAATTACTGTGTCACGATAACAATGTTTCGTTGCAGTAACAAAACGTTTTATCACGATAACAATACATATTGTTGGATCAAACAAATTCCCAAAAATTGACCTAGGCATTTTTTAAATGAACAAAACGTTTTGTCATGATAACAATAAATTTTGTAGAATCAACAATAATTTTCAGCAAAATTCTTTTGTAAATTCAACAAACATTTTTGTTGATTGCATGTCGCCAAAAGTTTTTAGTTGATTCAAAATTTTTTTTGCTAAATTAACAAAACGTTTTTCTCAGTGTGGAGGGTATGTAAAACAATATGCCTAACCTCGGTGACCCTTTTCAGAAGACGTCGTAGGGATGAACAGCTTATTAGTCTTCTGTCGCCGAGAGTTCCTCTGAGCGTTTAACCTTGAATGGAATTTTCCAAGCCCTATTCCGGAAGCATCTCCTATAATTACGTTTACTATCCAACACTCATTAGTTCTGTGCTGGTTTGCGGTGGTCACATAATGTTTACGTTCCATTTGATGTTTAAAACCGTTGGCTTCTGGGTATTCACTTAATTTTTCAGTTTTGAGTAAAATTATGTCAAAAACTGGACGGGAGATTTTTTAATGATCACAATGCTTTTCTGTAACGACGGCATTAAAAAATAAGAACTGATTAGGGTTTGAGTGGAAGTAAAGAACTTATGTACTCAAAGGGGCGTATTTTTATGGCTCGCCCTCCCAGATAAGCAAAGCTTGCGACGTTCCTGGTAAGAAACGACCCTAGCACCCATGAAATGTGATGAATCTACGAAGTTCATCTCCGATGCACAAGCTAAAATCTGACCTCATATAAAAAGAAAAGCTGAATCACAAGTATGTTAGTGAGGGGGATAGGTTACATTTGGTTTAGGAAGACTCAAGTTTTCTTTCAAAAATCTGTTCGTTATAAATTAACATTTCCTTTTTTAATTGCAATGTAAAATTTGTTTTTCAGGTTTAAATTCTCTCTCAAACGAACTTGGAATTTCGTTATAGCTGAAAATCATTTCTATTTATTATGTCACTCTCACAGCTTGAGTTCTCTTTAATCTTCTTCTCTCTGTTTAATAGTAACAGATGAAGAGCATGGGTCGGGCCATGAAGGTTAATGGATGCAAGCGAAATTGTTAACTAGTGCTAGGTCATGCTACTCTACGGAGGACATGACTTATATATATATTTTTTAAACTATTTTAGGTGGGAATGTTACTTGCATCTATGGCCTTGCAGAAACCCATTTCCAACTAGGTCTTTGTGGAAGTGAGAAAATGCAGAGTTTTTGCTGGTCCTTGATAAAGCCAAGGCTCAGTATTCTCGACACCTTCTACATTCAGTAGTTTTATTTTATTTTTTTCTTTTCTCCTTTTACTCACACAGGTAGATACATAACCTTTTCTATGTTGTACTAGGTGTGAGTCAAAATTATATATGTATTTTTTTGCTTAGGTATCTTTATAGTATGTGAATTCTGAATTTTCAAAACTGCTGCGTTGCGCGTTTTGATTTTCAGGTTATTTTGCACCCTTCGTTTTAAATTCTAAAATTTTTTCCTTAGTCTTCAGTTTTGCTCTTAAGAAACCAATCGTGTTATACATCATTTTAAATCTTTTGTTAGTAGCAGATAATCCGGTTGAGAAGAAGTCAAATTTCGCTACGAAGCACCGTTTTCGAGATGTTTGAAAAAGTCAACCTAAGTGGGTCAATGAATACTTCCATTACCCATTTTCGTTGCATCAAAAATTTTTACATGGTATTTACTTTACTACTGTTGGTAAAGAAGCATAGCATCAAAAAGTGCGAATGTGAAAGATACGATTCTTGACATGCGATCAACTGATCTGGTGCCATAACTTGAAATTTAGGAATTTTTGAAACTCGAAGTACCTCGACAGACAAAATTTGCAATGAGATGATATAAAAGTTCAGCTTTTTACACTGCAATTTTCGACATCAGAAGAAAAGTTCATGTAAACATATATATATTTGTATATATTTTCAAAGTCCTTTTTATGACAGAGTTAAATGGGTTTGCGAAAACAGAAATCTCCAGTTCAAGACAAAATTGAATATTGCACACTCAGTAGTTGCTTAGGAATGTGAGGAACTCACCTCGAGATTTACTGACAGCAGCAGAAGAGCAGTTGAATGTTTTAGATTATTTAAAGGAATGGAGAGAATACCGTTTTGCTAAACTTGGTCCAAAATTTGAAGAAAATACGACGACAGATGGAATCAAGGAAAATTAGCAGCCTCTTTATGTCTGTAACAGATAAACGCAGGTTGCATGCAACTCAAAGAAGCATGGATGCATCCTTGGAGTGATCGAGAAAGATATGAAAAACGACTTACGGATGAGGAAAATGGCAAGAGTGGATGATATTATGATGCATAAAGATCCTCAAGTGGCAATGCGTTGGACATATTTCTAAAAGATCTGACCGCCGTTAAAAAACTGAAATACCAGAATGGATATCAAGGGACGATGAAATACCCAAAAGACTACCACGTGGCAAGTGAGTGAATGAAATTCGAAAGCCTGTCTGACTGACATGATAGAGAATTGCTCAATCCAGAGAGTTGTGGAAGAGACTTGCGGAGACCGTCATCCAGCAGTGGATTAAGAATGGTTAATGACGATGAAAATATAAAGGAAGAGGAACCCATGGATTTGGAAAAATGACGAGTTGATGACATCATGATGAAAGTCAAGACCCTCAAACGTAATGTATTGGACATATTGTTAGAAGAAATTACACCGTTGGGGCAGCTGATATACTGGACTGAATACCAAGGGACGGGAAAAGACCCGGGAGAAGATCACGTGGGATATGAGCAGGGCCGTAGCCGGAGGGCGGGGCGACCTGCGTTTCCTTTTGCCCGTCCCAACGACTCACACTACAGTCCAGGGCCCGACCTCTTCTATATCTTTTGCCCGACCTGCTTTATATCCTTTGCCCGACATCAGACATCAGCCGCCCATCTTAACTTCCCTGTCTGGCTACGGGCCTGCATATGAGTGGATCAAAGCATGTCATAACAGACAAACACAGGGCAGGTAACTCAAAGAAGCATGTAGACGTGCATGCTTGTTGTAACCGAGAAAGATGAGAAAAGGAAAAAATAACTCTAAATAAGGAAAATGGAGAAGAACAGGAAAGAAAAATCGAGGAAAAGAATTGCTCGAAATAAGTAGTAGTGTGAGAGACGAGAAGACTTTCTTCCAGCAATGAATTGAGAACGCTTGTTAAAGTTGATGATCCTATATACTGTAGTCTAGAAAGTAGTTGTAAAATCACTAAAAGGACAACATTTACAGGATCATCCGTTATGTGGATGATCTCTTAGTTTTTTTTTTTGTTTTTTTTTTTTGGCAATATGACCTCACAAGATTTACATCGTTGGCTGAAGCCTTCTCGTCCGTCGATCCTTTGGTCAAGTATACCGTCAAATTAGAGGTTTCGGGATTTCTTCCTTTCCTAGATATCTCGTTAAGGTGGAGACCCTGTAACACATCGCATCCGGTTCTCCGTTTACCGGAAACCATTGGCAGCGCTATCTATTATTTTGGCAACCTCTTCAAACCCTCTGACTTATAAACTTTCTGCGTTGAGGTTCCTAATTCAGCAGGCGTACACATATTCATTGATTTTGAACCTTAGGACCCTTGAACCGGACACAAATTTTTCCATAGCAGTCGCCCATGGTTATTCTGAGTAGAAAATATTGCGTTTAATTGCACAAAGTAAACGGAGATTGGAGCCTACTTTATCTGCGAGGCCTCCTGCCAGACGATTTGTAGGATCTATTTCATACGATTATGAAATAACAAACATACTGAAGAAGTATTGCAGAAAAACGGCTGAGGATATCAGGGCTCGGACAACAAATCTTTATAACATGATTCGTCACGACCGAGACCTCCCTCCGCTGGCTACCCGCTACGGGGTATACAGTATTCCACTTCAGTCAAAGGATTATACTACTCCTAATAAAGTGTATCTGGGCTGTACCTTTAGGAATTTATCTACGAAGACGGCTGAACATGAGTACTCTATTAGATCATCCAAGTCAGCCTCTGGTCTTTCCAGAACAGGAAAAAGTCGTGGCCTCTACCCAGACTGGGATAACGTTTGCATTCTGGGCACCACAGATAATCGACAAACTCTTTTCCTACTTGAAACATTATGGATTACATATTTCGGACCGATATGTTGCAATGACGAACTGCCTTACAATTTACCCGCAGTATGGAAACGCTTTGTGTACCAGCTACCAACTCCAGTAATTGAACTCTGCGAATTGATTTATTTACTGAGTAAGTTATTGTTTCTTTGTGACTTTCTCTGCCAACATGTATGGTGTAAGAGAGGAGAGCCTTTGTATGTTACCTCTATATATAGAAATTAATGTTAGGCTCACTTTCGGGTGTTTGGGCCTGATGTGGTCATTGCGACCTGTGACGTACCTGCCCAGCAGGACGCATACGACATAAAGGCAGATAGCAGGCAGAACGAACGTCCGCGTAGCTCAATTGGTAGAGTGACTTATTCCCGAGTGAGGAGACCCGGGTTCGAGCCCCGGCGTGGACAAAAATGACGGAGAAATTTACTTCGTTATAATGGCGCCCGAACTTTCCGGATAACCCGGCCGTTCAAAATCTCGCAATGGTGTGATGTTCTTTCCACACCGCGAGATAGGAAAAATAAGAGAATCCATTCTCCAGCGCTTCGAAAAATAAATGTGTGTGACGTTGCATTCCACACACCAGATTGACTGGGAGTTCTGAAGTGCACGTTCTACAGCGGATGGCTGCCTGCAACGATTCATGGTCACGGCTGACCTGTGGGCCATGCTCCCGGCCCTCTTTCGGGGGTGGGGGGATGTGACGTGCCTGTCAGCAGGACGCACACGACATAAAGGCAGATAGCAATCAGAACGAATGTCCGCGTAGCTCAATTGGTAGAGTGAGTTATTCCGGAATGAGGGTACCCGGGTTCGAGCCCCGGCGTGGACAAAAATGACGGAGAAATTTACTTCGTTATAGACCATAAAAGATCTTGCCATTTTAGTTGTTTTACTTAGTTTTTAGTCTGTAAATAAAGTTTTTAATTGTAGTGTAAGACTAAGTATTGATCGTGCTCAAACAGTTTTTTAGATTCAACATAGTTGTTCTTGGTGACATTTACAGCCGTTGAACAGAATAATGTGAACACCGATGAAAAGAAGGTTTTACGTACCTAATAGGGTGTGGGACCACCTTTGTCATTCAAAACCGCCTGAATCCTCCTTGGAATGGACTCATACATACAATTCCTGGATGGTGGGCAGTGGGATGTTACACCATTCTTCATGCAGAAACTGCTGCAGGTCCTTGAGAGATGCAGGAGGAGGATAGCAGGATCTTACTCTGATTTCCAACACAAACCACAGTGACTCGATGATGTATAACTCTGGTGATTGGGGAGGCCAAGGAAGGTGTGATAGTTCGTCCTCGTGTTCCTCAAGTTATGATTGGACATTCTGAGCTCTATGAATTGAAGTGTTATTATCTTGATAGATGGCATCTTTTGCAGGAAGCAATGCCCGGGGCATTGGATTGAATTGGTCGGCCAGAATGGTTTCATACGCCCTGCCAGTCATCCGTCCGTTCAAGGTGATCAGGGGACCTGCTGAAAACCACGATATCACAGAACACACCATGATGAACCACACCATGGATGACAGAACCACCACCATGTTGCACTGTTGGGAACAAACAGTCTCAGTTGTACGCTTCTGACCATGCTCTTCACACGTAAGCACGTCTTGCGGTGGGGAATAGTGCGAATGTGGATTCATCCGACCACATTGCACTCTTTCGCGAATCGGCAGTCCACGTTGTATACTACTGGCACCACTGTCGTCGCCGTTGTGCATTCATCCGGGTCACCAGAAGTTTTGCAATAGCAGCTCTGCCATGAATATCTTGCTTATGCAGTTTCGTGCTCACTGTTTTCGTTGATACTGGAGTCTGGAGATGCAGCTTGAGCTCCCCACTAATTTTCGGCGCCGTGGTCTTCTTATTACGGGTAACTATCCTTATTAAAGCTCTCTTGTCTCTACTAGTCAGGGTCGTTTTCCGGTAGCTCTTGTGCTTCGCAGACGAGGTTTTGCCAAGAACACGGTATGCTGTCATGATCCTAGACATAGTAGCTCTCGATACCCCCCCCCTACTCTGGCGACTGTTGTCACGGAGGACCAACTGGTCGGTCACCAACAATTAGCCTTCTTTCGAAGTCCGTTAGGTCACTCATTTCGTCGTCACCCTGAAAGAAATTTTGCAACAAGCAATGCACTTAAACAGGACCTTGAGGTTCTAAACAAAGCTATTACAACCAGAAAGTGGTGGATACCTTTGCGTATTGCGAAGTATGCAGCGGCTATAAAAGTCACGTCTCTGAACCAAGGAGTTTTATTACTGGAGACACCACTTGCTCTGCCGCCATAGGTCACAGCTAATCTGTGGTGTGACGTCAAGTGCAGGCAAAAATGAACTAAATTATACCGTTGGTGAAACAGTAAGCTTGTGTATCATTGATAAAGATTATTGAATCACTCATTTTATTTGTTTATAAGCTTAGAAGCTTTTGTTCCATTGATTTCCAAGCAGCTTCTCTTCTGCGGCTGTGTCGTGCCAGCTCATGACGTCATTTGCAGCACAGACCGTGACTTATGGCTGCCAATGCTGCGTGGATAGGAGTGGTGTCTCCAGTAATATAACCTCCTGGCTCTGAACGCGACTTTACAGCCGCTCCAACCCCGATATATATCCGCTTTTAAGGTAACCATTGCATCTTTGCTTATATTTTTAAAAGGCGCAGAAGGAACACAAAAATTCTATTCGCGTGCTGTCGGTGGTGACTTAATGCTAAACTCAGTGTCATCCGTTAAAAGAAACTCTGGAGTTTCTTCCGCATATGTAATATTTCTCTTTTCATTAGATGTGTCTCTGTTATGATACGCATTTTGTGAAAATAGTCAGAATTCATAAACTTGTAGTTTGAAAGTTATACAATAATTTGGAAAATACTTGTTTTTCTTTCTTTTAACTATAGTAAAATTTTTAAGTGCATATTTTCACAGAATTTTTTTGCTAGGTTATTGCCACAATTTTCTGTTACTGAAATGGTTTCTCTTAAATGAGCGGAATATCGGTCTTTCGGTACACACCAGTTCACGTGTATACTTGCGGCGGAGTCATTCTCAGTCACAAGTTCTTTTAATTTCGTTTTCATAATATTCTACTAAGCACAAACGATTTTAAATGAATCCTAGCTCACTTTGTGACCAGTGTCAATTAGTTTATGCTATCCAGTCTCAACAGACCTGTTTTTATTGGCTGATTTCCTTTCTTAGAAATGAGTTGTCGGTTGACGACCGGATAATTGGTACAAATGATAAACGCAATGCTGTTATTAGAAGTGAAATTCAAATTTAGAAGTCTCATGTTTCACGGGGTTTTTTTTTTCTTTCAACTGCTTTTTCCTTCACAAATCAGATGACACTCCTGCTTACATTTAGATTATATTTACTTTCGTAAAACTGTTTTAATATGCCAACAACAATATACCGTCCGGATGTAAGTTTTCCAGTCACTTTAGGTCGTAATTAAAATTAAATATTGCTTGTTTCTTATCATTTTAGTGTTTGCTCCCAGTTTCAGAAATTGCTTTTTCCAAATATGTCTTATGTCTGTTCAACAGTCACAGTGACATCAGAAGACTATTTGCAAATGACTACGGTTTCTATAAACACGGAAAGCGCTAATCAATTTACTAACGACCCTTTCGTGATCTACACAAACAAAGAAACAAAAATGACATCCAACAACTAAGTAATTGCAGTTCCCAGAACAAAATTCAGTAGTACTTCTGTATGGCAGGTACAAGGCCGAATATAGAACTTTTTTTTTTTTCGGAGGAGGAGGGGGGGGGGGGAGCGACGAAAAATTTAAATTTCTGAAATCCACCAGAAGAAAATAAAAGTTAATGAAAAATAGAAGAAACAATTGAAGCCATTTTTTCTAATGTAAGTTAACGCATTTTTATTAAAGTATTTTTTATCGAACGTAAGCTTAATTTCAAACAAAAACAAACCAAATAAAACATATTTGGGTGGGGGACAAGTACCTCCCTCCCCTTCTCTAAATGCTCCCCTGACTCGTATATTGCAGTTTCCAGAACAAAAGGGAAAAAAGGGTAGAGAAATAAAAGGAAGGAGAGGAAAAAAATGCTTAGTTTCCCATCCTTCTTTCTTTTTTGTTTATCAACTTTTCGATGACGCATACACACACTTAGCAAGCTCAAACTTTTGGGGAGGAGACATGGCACCCCATTGGTTGCGCAAATGGAGTTAGAGCTATTGAGCTAGATGATATTTTAGTATCCGGAGTTTGATTGCTACATAGACCCCGACATTTACAAGAAATTTTCCAGGAATACGAACATTAGCGTAAGCGAATGATTTGGCGATTTTTGCATCAGTAATAATTTGAGTGAGGTACATAGAGACCTCAAAATTTCCCTGTAAGGGCGGTGGGAGAGAAGAAAAAGATGAGTTGGAAATCGTTCGTTGCAAAAGGGCAAATGAGGAACGCAAATCAACTGCTGCCGCAGTAATAACTATATTTCTTTGTTTCCTGTGGCGTCTTGGCAGTCTGCATTTGAGATTAAGATCGTCTTTGTACAGACAGGAGATCAGAATCCGCTGTTAGGGATGACTGGTTGCACATGAGCAAGCCGGATGTCACCACAGAGCCAACCAACCAGCCAGCTTGCCCGCGGTCCTTTAAGGAAATTCAGTGCAGTCCGGTAGGTACTTATCCGAAGGCGGTGACTGTCACTTTTCATTTGTGAGCATCGTTTCTGCAGTAATGGCCTCGTTATTCCTCAACTGCTGACAAGCGAAGTAGCGCAGTCTTTGAATGGCGATGATGGTGAAACGTCTGCTCAACCACCGGTTCTTGATATGCTATCTGATAGCGACGTCGCAAAGACACTTGGGCAGCGACAATAAAGGAGATTAAATCTGTCATCACTAAAGAACAGGGTCCATGACGACTTCATTGACTGATGCCACAAGCATGCAGAAACGGTCTCCTTGCGTAATACCGTTATGAGGTCTTGGCGACATAATCGGAATCACTCTTATTTCAAGTATGTGCGTGCTTTGGAAGATTCATATGCAGAGAACGTCTGCTTCGTTACAGGAAACAGAGACAGAAAGGAAATTGAGGAATTTGCTAATAACTAGTTTGAGGAATTGGAAACATGCAAAGCTACCCGGAATTACGGAGAAATAATACGCGCAGGACTGTCACGAAGGTACTTTCTTTGGAATTTGAGATCCTTGTTCGCAAAAAAAAAGAGAACATTTGACATTTTTTAGAAAAATAAATTCCTCACTTTGACGAGGTAGCGTAATAAAATTTGAACTTATTGAACCACGTCTGTAATGCAAATACACTGGTCCACATTAATATCTGGACATCTGCATGTCTACAGATAATCTTTATTTACAGAAAATTTAGCATTATGTGCTGAAATATTTGGCCGTCTAGTCATCGTGGTATACATTCCACCAGATTTTGCATACACTGAGTGGCCAAATTATTATCACCACCTGGTTAGTACGTCCTTGGGCCACCTTTACCCTTAATACTGCTTGAATTCATCTTGGTACGGACTCTATTAAATATTGCTGGTGTATATTAGCCCAAATGCGATGAATTGCACCCTCTAGCTCTTGAAGATTTGATGGTAGCGAATCCAGTTGTCTGATGCCTCTTTCGACTTCATCCCACAAATTCGCCATTGGATTGAGATCCGGGGACTGAGGTGGCCAATGTAACAGGGAAAAGTATCCGAAATGCTCCTCAAACCATTCGCGTACAATGTGAGCACTATGACATGGAGCATTATTTCCCTGGAAATATCCATCTCCATTGGAATAAACAATCAACATAACTGAGTAGACTTGGTCAGCAATGATACTTAAATACTTTTGGGCTGTCAGACGTTGTTACACACAAATCAAAGGGCCCAAACACTTCCACGAAAACATGCCCCAGACCATAACATTGACTCTGCCAGCTCGAAGAGTAGCGACGATGCAAGTCGAGTCCATGATTTCGAGCTGCTGTCTCCATATCCCCACAATTCCAACGTGATTCGTATGACCACTTTACCTTTTTTCACTCATTTACTGTCTAATTCTTGTTTTCATGATTGAACTGGAGGTATTTCTTCTTGTACGCTGCAGATAGCAATGGCTTACACGCCGTCTGCTTCTGTAGCACATACGATGTAATGTGCTTTGGGGTCATAGGACTTGGTCCATGATTCAGATTATCAGTAATCTCACGAAGTCTTGCCCGTCTGTTGGACTGAACAATTCTGCCTACTCTCCGCTCAGCTGGAGCATCCAGTAGCCGTTGACGACCACACGCCTTGCGCTCAGAGCCGGTTTTTTTTACTGATGACCCATTCTTTGTAAACTTTAATAACTGTTGCTCCCGAGCATTTCACAAGTGCAGCCGTTTTGCTAATGCTCACACCAATGCCTTGAGCACCTACGACCATTCAACGTTCAAAGTCCGTCAGATTGCGTATTTTATCCATTATTTCTTGCGCAATGCACTTCATTAGTCCCTGCATGCCTTCAGCGTTCCCTTTTTATACCGATTCAGCCATCTTGTGTCAGCAGCATCTACGGGATAGCTACTTTGCATAAAATTTGGCAACTCAGTGTATGTTCGCCGATATTTTCTCCCATTCGACCTCCAAAGTAGTAAACTATTCAGCTTTGTTTGTTGGGAGATTTTTCTTCTACGCATCTAACAATCCAATTCGTCAGAACAGATTTTTTTATGCGGTTCAGGTCAGGACTCTGAGCAGGCCATTGCAGCTTTTCGATGCCCATCTCCTTAAACCAATCTGGTTCAACGCGAACATGATGATAGGTGCACTGTCCTGCTGGTAGAGACTAAAGCGCTAGTAGTGCATAATTGTCCAGGACATCTAGGTAGAGCTCACCATTCAGGGTTTTGTCCAAGACGACTAATGGGTCCAAGTCGAACCATGAAAAATATCTCCATACGATCACGATAAAAAAAACACTACGATCTCCAAAAAAAACATCGTTGTCAGGGTGATACAACCCCGAAGGTAGCTTGATCCTAGCATCTACCATCCCCTGGAACGACCTCCAGACTGGTTCACTCTGTACCGTGCGTGAATGGTTTAAGCGCTGGCATCTGACCATTCCTCCGATATGTGACCGGGTTCGAATTCCGGTGAGATTTGGATGTTGTGTTTTTCTTACGACACTGGCCCTCTCCCTTCTCTGGAACCATGGGCCCTAAATTAGGAAAGGAAGACTGTTTAAAACCCATCGAGTTGCTCACGGTAGTCGTTAAACCACGAAACAAACAAACTGTGTGTGACTCGTCAATCCAAAGCTCAGTTTTCCATTGGTCTACATACAGTCCAAGTTCGACATTCCTCTCACCATGCTAATCAGCATGTGGTGTAAGTCGGAGTGGCTTACAGATGGCTCCTTTACAGGAGTAACCCATGTCGTGCACTGTCTGTGTACTGTACTGGTGCTAACAACAGTCCAAACAATCTTAAATAGGTTTGTGGGATTTAAGATAACATTGATTTGCGTTCCCAGCGGACAGTTTTTTGCAGAGCTCTCCTGTCATATTCTGCCTGTTTCAGAGGTTTACTGTGTCGTTACTTGGCAGATTTTGCCCCAGTCCGCTTTAGTTTGCATATCACACCACCAGCCGTCGACCTAGGGATCTTCAATGCTGCTCAAAGGTGGTATGCTGAGCGATTACTTATGAAGAACTGTGGTATCAGTCTACGCTGGATGTCAGTTGACTCAATCGATCAGGGCCGCCCCGGTGGCGCAGTGGTCTAAGCGATGGTCTCTGATCATTCTTTCGAAAGGGGTCCGGGTTCGAATCGCGGTGAGGCATGGATGTTGTGTTTGTCTTACGGCACTGGTTCTCTCCCTTCCATGGAACCAGTGACCCTAAATTAGGGACGGGCGACTGCTTATAGCGCATTGAGTTGCTTACGGTGGTCGTTAAACCTCCAAACAAAAAAATCGATCAGGCAATTTCCACTTACATTTGCGTTATTATCGACTCATCATAACCCTAGGAGCATATTTATAGTTGAGTCTGTGACGTGGTGCTTGATAAGACCCAATTCATTATGAGTGCCCAAGTATTTTCAACGCGACGACGTAACAATAAAATTTCTCAAAAGTCTATCTTATGTGGTAAAGAGTTTTTTAAAAATAAAAAAATATATTACAAAACTGCAGTGCAAGCTTTTGAACAAATACGGCCGAACATAACAGTTTTTCAAATTTTGCTATTTCTTTAGCACCGCTATCGTTATCCTATTCATCCATTCTCGTTCTTGCTGTCAGCTATCCCATCCATTCCCGTTCTTGCTATCTCATCCAATCTTGTTCATGCTATCAATTAGCTCATTCATTCTCGTTCTTGCTAGCAGTTATCCAATTCAATCTCATTCTTATTATGAGTTTTCCCATTCATTCTCGTTTTTGCTATTAGTTATCCCATCTATTCTCTCCCATCAATTCTCATTCTAGGAATACAGACTGAATGTTTCCCCAAGTTTCACAACTCTGAGTCTTAAAGGAGATTATTTTGCTGATCGAAATGTTTATTTCTTTCCATCATCATGATCGCCCACACGCGATTCACCAATAGACGAATTTCTTTCTCAAACCCTTTGCCCAGCATTATACAACAACTATTCTAGGAACATGTGTCGCCAATGCAGCTATTCTAGGAACATGTGTCGCCAATGCTTTTTAATTTCCTACAGGGTGGCGTTCTTATCACGTATTATAAAAAAATGCGCGATCGTAGTACTGTTTTGTCGGTAGACATATCTCCGCATCTAAAAGTCTGACCCGACTAAACACGAGGATGATAATTCATACATTTCGCATTTCTGTAGTTCAGAGTGTTCCCGCTAGATGGCATAAATGTACTCGCACGATTTCCTAAATCTTAAAAAAACATTTTTGCTGTATAGCTGGGTCACGTGTACAACTTCCGATGCATTTTTGCGTTAAGCGATGCACAGTTTTTCAGTTCAGGCATAAATGTGCTTATCTGCTAGGTTAAACAATTTGCACATTTACCGCCTTATAGCTTCAAAGTATGATCCAGAAATTTCCTGACAAGAGTACCGAAGAGGGAAGAAAGATGAAATTACAGTCAAGAAAAACGGCATACAATGCTTTTGCAAGAACTGAAGTTTCAGAGGTTAATGGGGCAAATTTACAAGTAAATGAGGCCCTTCTTGGGCAACAGATACCAGACAAAGGTAACATCGCAGAAGAAATTAATAAAAGTATAAAATTTGAATGTATTGCATTTGGAAAAAGCTTCAATTTTCAAGAGCAATTTATTATTATGCACTAAAAAGATGCTTAATCAGCGCATCGTTACATTTCTTACATATGAACCTTTCAAATAAATTCAAGGAGTTTCATTAGTCCCCGTGGAGCCAAGTACAGCGGAACGGGACAAAGAAATCAGTAAATAGTAAATATGAACCTTAACTAAAAAAGAGTCCTACAGAGACTGTGAACAACGGAAAGAAGTCACTGTGAATAACAAAGCTAATGCCCGAGTGGTAGGAAACGTTGGCTTTTAATCATTCGAACTCGAATACCAGGTGAATCATTGATGGCGTGTGCGTTTCTCCTCTCCCTGGAACAAGGGGTCCTAAATTAGGGACTGATGACTACTTCTATCCCACTGAGCTGCTCACGGTGGTATTTAAACCCCCAAACAAATAATAATAATTAAAACAGCGCTTTATGGTGCGCAGGTTCACTCGTTCTAGTCGCGTTCGGCTCAGTTCTTAGACAGCGAATATATATTCGTTCGAGTTGATTATAGCACCTTTTTCTAAACCGGAGTTTGTTCGTTTCCGCCAGTTAATACTTTGAGTGTCAGTGACGAGTCTAACGCGTGCAAAACTTTACGCCAGTGTCAGCGACACGTCTAGTGCGTGCAGAACTTTCCTTTACGGAGTGTCAGCAACACGTCTAGCGCGTACAAAACTTTACTCAGTGTCATCGACGGGTCAAGCGCGTATGCACAAGCTTTCTTTACCCAGTGTCAGCGGCACGTCTAGCGCGCAAAACTTAACCCAGTGTCATCGGCGCGTCTAGCATGTGCAAAACTTTACCCAGTGTCAGAGACGCGTCTAGCGCGTGCAAAACTTTACCGAGTGTCAGAGACGCGTCTAGCGCGTGCAAAACTTTACCGAGTGTCAGCGACGCGTCTAAGCGCGTATGCAAAACTTTCATTTACCGAGTGTCAGCGGCACGCGTCTAGCGCGTGCAAAACTTTCCTTTACCGAGTGTCAGCGACGCGTCTAGCGCGTGCAAAACTTTACCCAGTGTCATCGACGCGTCTAGCGCCTGCAAAACTTTACCCAGTGTCAGCGACGCGTCTAGCGCGTATTCAAGGCTTTCCTTTACCGAGTGTCAGCGGCACGTTTAGCGCGTGCAAAACTTTAGCCAGTGTCATCGACGCGTCTAGCGCGCAAAACTTTACCCAGTGTCATCGGCGCGTCTAGCGCGTGAAAAACTTCACCCAGTGTCAGAGCCGCGTCTAGCGCGTGCAAAGCTTTACCCAGTGTCAGAGACGTGTCTAGCGCGCGCAATGCTTTCCTTTACATAGTGCCAGCGACGCGTCTAACGCCTCTCCTTTACCCAGTGTGAACAACGCGTCTAGCGCGTGCAAAGCTTTCCGTTACCTAGTGTCAGAGACGCTTTTAGCGCGTGCAAAGCTTTCTCCAACTCAGTGTCATGGATGACGTTCGAGATGGGTCCGAACAATGAATCAGTGCCATCCATGACACTGAGTTGGAGAAAGCGTTGCACGCGCTAGACGCGTCGCTGACACTCAAGGGGTTAAAAGGTTAAGAAGTAATGTCAGGAAACACTGGAATTGGTGGAAAACAACAAGTGTTAAAATTAACGACGTAGCGCTATGGCGAGACAGTGAATGGGTCAAAAATTTGACAAGTCCATAACAATAAGAGAAAAAAAAAACCCTCTTAAATTCCCATAAACGATAATAATTTCCTCATCAGCTCAAATAAACAGTTAGTCGTGGTTATTATTTATTACATACTGGATGATGAATTTTTTCGCTTAAAAAAAAATTCATCATCCAGTAATATTAGCTCGTAATCAGATTTAAATTTTATTTAGAAATTTTTTGCTCAAATTTATATCCTTCAGAGCCGCAAAACATATCTCAAATAGAGTATCACTTGTTTCTATGAATAGTTTATTTTTCATTTTCTTCAAATGTATGTGGTTCTGAGCAGTAACAGAAAACATGAAAGAATTAACATAATTTTAACATTGCCCACAGATTGTCCTGAACTCCATGCACAAATATCAGCCCCGAGTGCATATTGTTAGGAGGAAAGACGGCTCTTCAGCATCTCATGCACCAGTTACAGACTTGGAAGCCGAGGACTTCAGGACTTTCGTGTTTCCGGAAACTGTGTTCACAGCTGTCACAGCGTACCAGAATCAACTGGTAAGTTCTTTCCTATCATGGTTTGTTTCCAAATTACCTTTTATTTTTCCTCTTACATAGTGAGTTACACATAGGTGCAGACTACGTGTGCAGACTATGTGTGCACCATAGGTGAAGACTACGTGTGCACCTATATAAAACCGGATTTTTGTGTTTCTTAATCTCGATTTGTTTTTGCCTCTTTCTCTGGTCCGCACCTATTGAAGAATTTTCATGTGTACCTGGGATCCCGGCACACATGAAAATTCTTCAATAGGTGCGGACCAGAGAAAGAGGCAAAAACAAATCGAGATTAAGAAACAAAAAAATCCGGTTTTAAGATCATATAGTAAGAATGGTGAAGGAAGAAACGAAAATAAGTTGATCAAAAATCCGCTTTCCAGAAATATAATTAGTACAGTATCGATAATTCGAGTCGGACTATAGGAAGTACCGGTGGACAAAATGGATTAAAATCGGACTATAGGAAGTACCGGTGGACAAAATGGAGAAAAATGGTGGTAAATAATGTTTTGCTACTTACTATACCTACATTAATTTTCTGGTTAAATGCAGAACCTGACAATGCTCATTATCTCGGAAATAAATTACTTGTAAGAGCCGCACCAGAAAATTTTTGTAGCCTCTTAGCCATCTATGCAACAGCTTTGACAAATAACATCGTAACAGAATTGGACCCCTACCTGAATTGCCTGCATGTTTTTAAAGTCATTTTCCTCGTAACAACTTTTAAGTTGTTTTCCGTAATTTAATGAGATAATGTAGAAATGAAGTGGATGATGGCATTTAGAATCTCGAATGTTCTCCTTCCTTAATTATTATCTTTTTTGAGCTTAATAATTATTCTTAGATGATTATTCTCATTATGAATTTCAGCTTGGAAAGGCTATTATTACGAATTTCGGGTATTATTTTTAGTTAAGAAATCTGATTTGTGCTATCAAAAGATATCTGAACGAAAACAAAGTGAGAAATATAAAACAGTCATGTCTTATAGAAGAATGTTCATGAAAAAAGTGTACATAAATGAAAAAGAAACATGTTAAAAAGAAGAAATAAAAATAAAATCTGTTTTTAAGTTCAAATACTTTTACTACCTGTGTGAAAACCACTAATGTCAGTTTTGATAAATTCTTCTGTAGAACATTAAATTTTACTGAAGTGTTCCGGGTTGTGACATGACAGAAACGTGGGATCACTGTTACAAATTCCGTTACTTAAATTTAGCTTTTGAGTTACTACTGACCATGTATGAGAGAAACATCCCTGAACTCCATGATAAGGCCCAGGGGTCAACGTTAGTGATATCCACAGAAAGTCTCAGGATCGATCCCAGGCAGGTTCGAACGCTCGAACCACCAAATATCCGTCGTACATTGAACGGGCACGTTAAGCCGTCGAACTCCTGCTACTGGCCTCCCGGTTATTAAGGGAGTCTTCCCTCTCCCCCTTCCCCCTTTCTACCTCGATATCACACACAAACTTATAATTGCCGTCTGCTGAGCAGTTGGTTGATGAAAACTCGAGGTAAGCGCCACAACTCTGTAAGAGCCGCAGAGTGGACAAACCGAACTTTTATTTTTAACATAAAAGCCGCTGCTCTTAATCCGAAAATTACGACGGTACATGAAATTAGTACTAACTGCTAAATGTTAGTGCATCTATGACTGTAGTATACGTAAGCAGTAGAGATGAGTTCGGGCTCAATCTTAGGAGCCCGGGCCCGACCCGCTTTCTTTGATTACATGTGTTTGCTGAGCCCGGGCCCAGATTCTTGGAAAATTTTGCTTATCAAGGCTTGCATTTATGCATTATACACTGGCCAAAGATATGGCCCAAGCAAGGATTAGTTTAAAAATCATTAGGTTAAAAATTTAGTTCAGTTAATCCACTTCACAATATTAATATGTTTTAAGAAATACTGCACATAAAGCCGAATGTTCGAAAATATGGATTTGAAAATAAATAAATAATCAACGTGCCCTTCGACCGTATCAGGGGAATCAGTAAGTTTGGTAAAAGTTGAAGAAAAGAAAATCGTTTAGAAACAAAAAATTCCATTCGTTATTTCTTTCTGATTTCTAAATTTACTTTTATTTTGAATAAATTGCATTATAAAACGTACAACGCCGTACAGACAGTTGCAAGTGTTTGAAATTTTGACTCTAGAAAACTAATCTTTGCAATATAATTTATATATATGCTAATTGGTAATGGTAGTTTAGAGTGATAGTAGAATATAAAAAAAAGTAAAAGCATTCCAGACCAGATTATTTTGCATTTTGTAACATTAACAAAGCTTTGCGCTTGATAATATAACAATCACAAAATCATCATATGTGTGTGCAGTTTCCAGATCAAGTTCATCATGAAAAGAGAGAGAGAGAGAGAATGGCTTCTAATGCCTCAGCTCTTCAACTTGATCTTCTTTTCTCTAAAACTCGACCTGCTGCACTAAAAACCAACGTCACCCTAAAAATCGCGGGAGTGAAGAAGTTTTAAAAAATAAATAACAATACTTCTAACTGCACAATTTTGGAAATCAGTAAATCCTTTTAAAGATAAGATTCTTGATTTTTAATAAAATGCAAAAAATATGAGTTATTTTTTTTCCAGTTTTTCGATACCAGACCTCCTTAAACTAATCCTCGTTTGGGCCATAGCTTTGGACAATGCATAATGTAAGTCTTGAAAATTTGTCTAGCAATGGCAGCTAGCTTAGAAAATTGAAAATCGTTCCACCATGGTAACAAATCCACAATGAAATTCAACACGTGTAATTCAACCGGACTCGGAATTACACGTGTTGAATTAATTACAGTAATGAAATGCAAAACGTGTAATTCCGAGCCCGGGCACGGTTTTTTCGGTAGTTAATGAATTCTGAGCCCGTCCGAGCCCGAGCTCATTTCTAGTAAGCAGTACACTTACATTGCTAAGGTGTAAGACTCTCTAAAAACAGTATCTAAGAAAAAATTATTAAGTATTTTGTCTCCTGTTAAACTCAAGTAAGCACTTCCTTCATCTACTATTTGTTCGAGCAATTAGGAACCTCGTACTATCGAGACTGTAGTGTATATACACTGAGTTAGCTTTGCATTAGGAACATCTACCTAATAACAACGTGTTGGTCCACCTTTGTGTGCAATCACGGCTCGCAAACGCCTAAGAATAGATTTTACAATGGGTCGAATGTACGTAACTTGACCCATGTCCGCTGCAGCAGCTCCGTCAGTTCACCCTCACTCCGTGGAGGAGGATCAGCAGTTCTCAAATCCCGTTCTAGCATATCCCACAAATGTTCGATTGGGTTACAGTCAGGGGAGTTCAGGGGCCAAGACAATGGGGAGAATTTGTTGTCATGTTCCTCCAGCCACTCAGTAGTTATACGAGCCTGATGACATGGTGCGTTGGCCTGTTGAAAGATGGCACTGTGGTCCGGATAAACCTCCTGCAGATATGGATAGAGATTGTCAGCTAACAGATTCCTCTAGCGTTAACCAATCAGCGTTTGTGGAGTGATAATCAATGGACCTAGGGCTTGCTAGGAAAAAGCTCTCCAGAGGAGACCACCTCCATCAGCGAGTTGAACCCCAACTGTGCAGCCAGGCGATACGGATCCATGATGTTTACGACATATGCAAACCCAGCATTCAGTATAGCGCAGAAGGAAACGGGACTTATCACTCCAGGCCACCTTCTTCGGTCTATCGAGTATCCGTTCCCGACGATCCTTAGCATATGCGATGCGTTGTTTGCCATGATTGGGAATCATCACCTTGCTTAGCCTGGAACCCCAGGCTAAGCAGGCTAAGCAAGGTAAGGAGCATGGGGAATGCGGAAATAGGTCCACCTGCACAGCTGTTGTATTGGTGGGTGAGCTGGGTGAGTGTTGCACGTTGTTGCTGAGATACGAGTTGTGACTACTGACTCTCACGTCTAAGATCAACCGCTGGTGGCTGACCAATGTGAGCCCTTCTGCTGGATGTCTGTACTTGGTTAATCCAGTCCGGTATACCTTTGATACAGTAGTACGGGAGCAGCCAACAAGTGGAGCTATTTCCTAAATACTGTCACCTGCCCTCCAGGCCCAAATATCTGTCCGCGTTCACATTGGCTTACGCCACCACGTTACCCCGTTACTAGCAAGCGTTTACTGATTAAGCCGCACGTTTAATGCAAGGCTAACTTAGTATATTAACACATACAAATGCATACACATATACACACGCAAACGGAATACCATGGTAAAACGATTACATGCCTTTCATGGGACCAAAATCAAAACACACACATACAATAATTGTAAAGTGTGCATAAGAAAAATTAAGAGCATGATTAAGTTCTTAAATTGGGACTCATACATACTGTATGAGTCCCAATTTTAAGAACTTATCGCAGATTAAATTGTATGACTAATTGACGTACAACTGACGCTCCATTGTAAATCTGCACATGTTTGCTTTCGTAATGTAGAGTTGGAGAACCCATTGTACTTCACATCCTAAGGGACTTATCCAGAGCTCGAGCAAAAGGGAACATCCTAAGGGAGTCATCCAGAGCTCGAACAAAAGGGAACATCCTAAGGGACTCATCCAGAGCTCGAGCAAAAGGGAACATCCTAAGGGAGTCATCCAGAGCTCGAACAAAAGGGAACATCCTAAGGGACTCATCCAGAGCTCGAGCCGAAATGAACATATTGAGGAACTTACGCAGAGCTTGAGCCAAAATGAACATCTTGAGGGACTTCTGCAGAACTCGAGCCAAACTGAACATCTTGAGAAGCTTATGCAGAGCTCTAGCCAAACTAAACATCTCGAACGGCTTATGCAGAGATCGAGCCAAAATGAACATCTTCAGGGACTAATGCAGAGCTTGAGCCAAAATGAACATCTTGAGGTAGGGACGGACGCAGTAAGAGTTGCTCATGGTGGTCGTTAAATCTCAAATAATAATAATAGTTATAATACCATATATACATTAAATACTGAGTAGCCGTTTCTACATTCCTGCAGCTCACGAAGAACGGGTGTCAGGCCTCTCAAACTTTGCCGATGCGTTATCAGATCTTCCGCAAAAACCACGAAACTACATTCCAACGACAATAAATTGATGATTAGGGAAATACAGGGGGGATGTACTTAAGCAGCCGTAAGGAAGAGAAAGACAGAAGAAGAAAAGAAAGAACAAGCTTCGGTTAGGATACAAAGCAGTACATGCGGCGGGGGGCAATACCGGAGTAATGCTTCATAGTAAGGACACAGCATGAGTCGTACTGTGTACTGGCGCGGATTGATACCGTTCTTGCGTTCCATGGAGACGCTGTGAGCTGGCTGCCCCATCTTCCACAACTGCACACTCTTAGGTTGATTTGGAGTACATAGTTTGAAGTACAATCCAGCTCGGTTATAGCGTGAAATACTGAGTGATATTAATCAAATCTCAATGGATTACAGTAGATTCCGGTTAACTGAGACACATCGGGGCTAGAACACTTTGGTCTAATTAAGCGGCTGCCCGAATTATGCGAAGCTTTATTCCAAAGAGCTAATTTGAGATGCTCTTCAAGAATTATCCCAAATAAACGACTGCCCCAATTAACCGGTAGCCCAATTAACCGGTAACCGGAATCACTGTATTTAGAAATCTCTTCCGTCGATTTTACGACTCTCATTTATAGCATCAAATATAGAGTAGCACAAATCAAGTCGACATGAATTAATTAGAAATTCCCTTCGATGGTTAGTACGACACTTCTTTATTGCGTCAAATATTGAGTAGTATTAAACAAATCTCCATGAACTAATTAAAAATCGTTTCATCGGCTAGTACGACACTCGTTTATAGCGTCAAAAACTGTAGTCAGTGGTATTAACCAAATCTCAATGAATTGTTTAGAAATCTCTTTCATCAGTTTTACTATACCCGTTTGTAGAGTCAAATATTTAGGGACACTAATCAAGTCTCCATGAATTTATTAGAAACCACCTTCATCGGTTAGTACGACACTCATTTATTGCGTCAAATATTGAATGGTATTAACGAAATCTCCATGAATTAATTAAGAAATCCCTTTCATTGGCTAGTACGACACTTGTTTATAGCGTCATATATTTGGTGGTCTTCGATGTTGTTTTAACTAAGTTTGATTGTACAGTAGATTCCGGATAATTTGGCCACCGTTTAGTTGGGGCAGCCATTTATTTCGGACAATTACTGAAAAGTATACCAAAAGAGCCCTTTGGGATAAAGCTTCGCATAACTGCGACAGCCGCTTAATTAGGCCAAAGTGTTCTAGCCCCGATGTGTCCCAATTAACTGTAATCTACTGTACATGAAACAATTCATCAGTTGCAGAAAACAAAGTGTACCTTCTTTTGGAGCAGCCGACGTGTTACAGCATTTCACTGGTGACTGATCATATTTTTTATTTTAATTTCTGCAGCTTTGAGTGTAAGCTTAGTTTAGAAATTATCTGATACTAGTTACTTTCTCAGCATTTACTTTTATTTGTATACGGAATCCATTAATGCCAAATCAAGTTTTTGGTCAATGGAAATGATTCGACGTTCCTTGAATTTCAGATAACGAAATTAAAGATCGACAGTAATCCTTTTGCCAAAGGATTCAGGGATTCCTCAAGACTGACGGAATTCGACAGGTAAGATTTATAATTCAAAGAAATATGCTCTGAACTGCAAAAGTTATTGATTTGTGAATGGTAACATAATGCATTTTGTAAGTTCCATAAGAGCAGAATATTAAACGCTTTAGCAGTAGAACAACGTATTTGACATATAGTGGTGACCAATCGACGCTCAGCATTGCTGGCTGTGCAAATTGTACAGGGTGATTCACACGTCCGGAACCACCCAAATATTTTCTAGACATTTAACAGCACATGAAAGTAATCATGTGCAATATACATTGGATCAAGAATAGCACCTCTGACACATGTTATCCCACCCATCCGCCATCTTTAAATCCGCCATACTGGATTTAACTTCAGTTTTTCAAATGGTAATAGGTTCATCAATGAAGGAAGAAATATTCTTCATAATACATAGAAAATTCGCAGAATATTCAAGCAAAACAAACTGAATTTGCTTGTACCACTTACTGATCATCCATGTAACACTTCTCAGAAAACTTGAAATAATTAATTTTCAGGTTATTGTATGGTGTATGGTGTTATTGTTTGGTGTTTTTCTTGCATGTTACGCATGAATTTTTGTTTCGCAGTGAAAATTGATGGAATTGACCAAAGAGGAGCGTATTGACATAATCCTGCATTGTGGTGAATGAAGTTCAAGGGAGGTTGCAGCTAACTTCAACCGCAGATACCCAGAAAAACGCCCAATGACGCATAGTGCAGTGGTGAAGCTAATCCAGAAATTTAGGGAAACAGGCAGTATGTGAAGTCAATAAGCGCTCGGCCCAAAATAACAAATCAGGAGTCAGCAACCATGATTTGGCCGGCGCTTGCCAAAAGCCCATAGAAGAACGCGCGACGTTTAGCAGACGAATGTGGCACCAGTCAGAGCTCCACTGTGTGTGTCTTTTCAAAAAAACATTACATCCTTATAACTGCAACTGTTACACCATTTCATAGAGATTCTGATCGTCGTCTTCAATTTTGCGAGTGCGCCCTGCAGCAACTCCAATAGGCTATGACCCAACATTTCCATCAAAGATTCTCTTCAGTGATGAGGCCAATTTCTACCTCAATGGAGAGGTTAATCGCCATAATACCCGGAACTGTTTGGACACCAATCCACATTGGATGAACCCATCTAAGATGCAAAGTTCACAAATAGTTATTGTCTGGTGCGGAATATGGAAGACATGCATTGTCGGTGCACTGTTTATTGACGGCAATTTGACCGGCGACCGGTACCTCCACACGCTGCAAGAGTCCATCCTCCCAATGTTGTTATATGAGACTGCGTATTGAGCACCTGTTGTGAGGTTTGCACGCGTGTGTAGCTGGACAAGGACAGAATTTTTGATGGCTCAGTACTACCCCAAGTGAACATGTAATATACAATAACTTGAAAACTAATAAAGATATGTAAAAAATAATGGTACTACTGATTTTCTGAGAATATTTTATATGCATTTGAGTGGTCACATAAAAAAAAATTGAAGTTGAATCCAATATGGAGGATTCCAAGATGGCGGATGAGTGGGATAACATGTGTCAGAAGTGCTATACTAGGTCCAATGTATTGTCACGGTGCTGTTTTAACTGTTTCTTAAATTACTAAAATAGGTTTGAATCAGAAGATTGCAAGGTTCCTTGAGCACTGTAAACATCAATAGAGTAGTAATAATAATTCATTCAACAGAAGCGATTTGACGTTTGATAAAATCCTTTATTTTCGTGATTTTGCTTAATTTAATTATTACTCCTGGTCACCTGTAATTAGACCATCTCTCATGTTCTATAACTCCTCGCTATTCATTCATGCTTACCCTTTCACGAATTCTACTCTTCCCTCCGAAACATCTCCCAAATTCGCTCTACTACCGTCAGACGCCTTCTCCCCTAACACACGTCATCATTCCACCTTCAGAAGTGTCGCGTTCCCTCATGTGTCTCAAAACCCGCCTTCCAGCCTTTTGTCCGAAAAACACTCATTTTCCCTGCGTCCTAATGTCCGATGCCTAATCATCACCCTGAAGTAAAGCCCATACTGGAGAACGGAAGTCCTTCCCAATGAGTCGCTTTAAAACTCTAAAAAAAGCCTTCTTCTATTATAGCTATCTATACACGAAATCCTGTGTGTTGTCCGCTGATAAACTAATCGTTTACGGTGACTTACTGGCTCTCCCAAATCGAACTCAAAAAATCATATCCTTAAGAAGATTCCCACGATTACTTTTAAAACCTTCTAAAACTGCAAGGGTTCTTAATTATTTACATATTCATTAAAATTGAACAATTAAAAGACATTTACATTACATTACATTTCAAAAAATAAATATTCCCGTTCAATTACGATATTAAAAAAGGTTCTTTACATTTACCACTATTACAGTATATTGCACATGATTACTTTCATGTGCTGTTAAATGTCTAGAAAATATTTCGGTGGTTCTGGACTTATGAACCCTGTATTTTTCTCAAACCATACGATTTATTTCGAAATTACGAAAAGAATTTTAAAAATTTAGTTTCTTTTTTTTTTTTTTTTTTTTTTCAAGAATGTAGTTTTGAAAATCAGTTTTTCTTCGTCTACAAAAAAAATGCTGTAAATGGTATCTACTGCATTTTCATAAATGGAGAAATAGTAATAGAACAAAATTTTCCAACAAGATGGAGCTAGAAAATATTTCTAGAAAATATTTGGGTGGTTCTGGACTTATGAACCCTGTATTTTTCTCAAACCTTACGACATACGATTTATTTCGAAATTACGAAAAGAATTTTAAAAATTTAGTTTCTTTTTTTTTTTTTTTCAAGAATGTAGTTTTGAAAATCAGTTTTTCTTCGTCTAAAAAAAAAAAAATGCTGTAAATGGTATTTACTGCATTTTCATAAATGGAGAAATAGTAATAGAACAAAATTTTCCAACAAGATGGAGCATCTCTGTAGTGAGCCTGCTGCTTAGGTTCCATGTAAGTTCTATCCTGCAGCTCTCTTTAAATTTTGAATATTCATGTTACAGGAAGGCAAAGAATCGCTTCGTCGCGAATAAGGCCATGTCTTCGTTAAAGAACATAGATATGTGAATTTCCCAATTTATTCGTAACTTCGTAATGCCAACTCCACTGGCATGGTATATCTACTTCCAGCAGCTATGGATATTGGATACGTCCACAGAGGTTCAGCCTTTGTGTTTTCCAGCAGCTATGAATATTGGATACCACGAGGTTCAGCCTCTGTGTTCCTCACTGGAACTCCTGGAAGCGAACTCCTCCCAACCACCCATTTCCGGTTTTTTCTGTCAGAGCTTCGCTTTCCCTACGACGAAATCACCTCTCCTCCTAAGCTTTTACTATGAACATTCATGAGTAGTACTGCTTATTCAAGTACCTTTTTAGACATATTACGTCTTTAGATCTTGCGTGCCTACACAACGATGATCACACTTGATAGGGCGCAATGGATGTCGGCTGCCCAGTGACCCGAGAGGTCTGAGGTGCTGGTTTCTGACCATTCGTCCGATATGAATCCGGGTTCGAGTCCCTGATGAAGCATGGTTGTGGCGTTGCCCGCAAAAGATGGTTCTCTCAACCTCCCCCTAAATGAAAATAGCCTTATACAATTGTCATAAGACCTCACCGGCTTTCCTAATTTGATTATCCACTCCCTTTGATTTTCTGCCTCATAAGTTTGATGCTGACCTTGGCTACCTATAACGGACGCTCCCTATCTTCTGATTCAAGGCTTCTTGAATTGGAAGAGGAACTACAAAGGATCAAGTGGGACATCGTCGGGCTAAGTGAGGTAAGGAGAAAAGGAGAAGATCTCATTGAACTGAAAAGTGGACATCTCTTCTATTATCGTGGGACAGATACTGGCAGAACTAGTGGTGTTGGATTTATAATAAACAAGAAACTGAAGGATAAAGTGGTAGAAGTTGAAAGTTCCTCTGACAGAGCTGCACGACTCGTTATCCAACTATCGAGAAGATACCAGGCTCAGATTATTCAAACTTATGCACCCACCACAAGTCATCCTGAAGAAGAAATTGAAGAATTTTATGAGGAAATTCGTCATCTAAATAATAAAGGTAAGCAGCACTTGAAGATAATTATGGGAGATTTCAATGCAAAAATAGGGCAACGGCAACAGAATGAAATTTCAGTAGGTAAATTCGGTCACGGCAACAGAAACCAGCGTGGAAATACTCTCGTTGAGTTTGCAGAGGCAGAAGGATTTTTCATCTTGAACTCCTTTTTCAAGAAAAAGCCACACAGGAAATGGACATGGAGACATCCAATTGGGACGACAAGTGAAATTGATTTTATTATGTGTAACAAAAAATTCGTCATCGAAGACTGCAGTGTGCTGAACAAGTTCAACACAGGTAGTGACCATAGATTGGTGAGATGTAAGATGCACCTCAACACTAAACTGGAACGTGGCAAGCTCATAAGACAAACAAAATGTATTGACATAACCAACCTTAAAAAACACCATAATACTTTCAAGTTGGAACTGAAGAACAGATTCTCTGCTTTAGAAGGCCTAACATCGGAAGAAGTGGATATTTCGGAAGTTAACAGAAAAGTGACCAAAGCTCTAATGGAAACCGCAACAAAATTAGCTGGGTCTAAGAACAAGTTGCATGTGAACAAATTATCAGGGAAAACCAAAATGTTGATGCAAAAAAGAAGAGAGATGAGGACAACTAAAGAAGATGTGACTTCCAAAGTGGAATATATAGAGCTATGCAAGACAACACGAAAAAGTATCACTGAAGACGTAAGGAAATTCAACTGTGAACTAGTGAGGAAAGCAATTGAAAACAACCAAAGCCTTAAGATAGCAAAGGGACATCTCAGTAAGGGAAGAAAACAGATTATGGCTCTGAGAAAAGAAGATGGTTCTATAACAAGAAATAGAGGCGAAATTTTGACAAGAGTGAAAGATTTCTACTCCAAATTATATGAAAGGGATGATACATGTACTCCAGACATCATGAAAGGTACCAGAGTTCTTCCAGTCCTCCCAGCAGAAGTTGCTCATGCAATCAAGAACATGAAGCGGGGGAAAGCTCCAGGAGAAGATGGAATTACTATAGACATCATACAAGAAGCAAGTGGAGAAATTGAAACAGTACTCGCCCAAATTTTCACTCGATGCCTTAATGAAGGGAAGATTCCTGAGGATTGGAACAACGCTACAATGATCCTGCTACATAAAAAAGGTGACATTGAGGATCTCAGGAACTACAGACCTATCAGCCTCCTATCAGTGGTTTATAAAATCTTCACTAAAGTTCTTTCACACCGCTTGAAGGTAACACTGGACATGGCTCAACCGAGAGAACAAGCTGGATTCAGGAGTGGCTACAGCACAATAGATCATATCCACGTACTGAGAGAACTAATTGAAAGAGCGAGGGAATATGAACTTCCATTGTGCATGGCTTTTATCGATTATGAAAAAGCCTTTGATTCGGTGAAACCATCAGCAGTTACCACGGCTCTGAAATCCTGCGGTATTGAAGATGCATACATTAATATTATTAATAACATCTATGAAAATGCAAGTGCAAAGATTCGGCTGTTTGAAAATACAACACACATAAAAATTGGAAAGGGAGTGAGACAAGGTGACACCATATCTCCGAAGCTCTTTAATGCCACATTGGAAAATGTCTTTCAATCACTGAACTGGGAAAACAAAGGGATAAAGATTAATGGAGATTATCTAACCCACCTTCGTTTTGCTGATGACGTAGTCATTTTTGCAACTACCCCATCAGAGCTGCAGAGTATGATCCAGGAACTTGCTGACAAGAGTAAAGAAGTGGGATTAAAAATGAACTTTCAGAAGACAAAAGTGATGTTCAATGCTTTTACAAGAAATGAAGATTTATCGATTGATGGAGAAAAACTGGAGATAACAGATACATATGTTTATCTTGGACAGCAGATATCAAGTGAGGGTCACATTGATGAAGAAATTAATCGGCGTACAAAACTTGCCTGGAGAGCTTTTGGAAGAAACAGCATAATTTTCAGGAGCAATATGCCATTATGTCTTAAAAGAAAAGTGTTTGATCAATGCATCCTTCCAGTGCTTACGTATGGTGCAGAGACGTGGACCTTAACTAAAAGAGACATACAAAGGCTGCAGACAACTCAAAGCATCATGGAGAGGTGCATGCTTGGTCTAACCAGGAGAGATAAGAAGAGGAACTCGTGGATCCGAAAAATGACGAGAGTGGAATACATCATGATCAGAGTTAAATCCCTGAAATGGCAATGGGCTGGACATACTGCCAGAAGGACAGACCATAGATGGACAGCCGAAATTTTAGATTGGATTCCAAGGGATAGGAAAAGACCCAGAAAAAGACCACATGGGAGATGGGTGGATGAAATTCGTAAATATGCGGGAGTGACATGG
The DNA here is from genome assembly GCA_039090855.1 of Macrothele yani. Lineage (NCBI taxonomy): Eukaryota > Metazoa > Arthropoda > Arachnida > Araneae > Macrothelidae > Macrothele > Macrothele yani. The sequence continues at coordinate 112,400,354 of CM076997.1, read as the reverse complement.
AGGAGACTGGCACAAGACAGACCGTTGTGGAGGAAACTTGGGGAGACCTTCGTCCAGCAGTGGATTGATAATGGTTGACAATGATGATGATGATGATGAAGTACGAACCCAAATAGTTATGATCTGTTACTTATTCGAACCAAAAAAATTGGACGAGAATAGACTGGCAAATCATAGAAAGCCGCCTTTGTAGGGAGTAACTATATAGTGTGTTGACGTGTTTGCGAGAGCATCTCAGTTCTAAATCTTTAAGATTTTGATATACACTGCCTGCCAGAGAAAATACCACGCCATGAAGGAATGCTCGAAAACAGACCAAACTGCACACACACACGGATAGCCAAGTAGGTCCTGAACAAATTATTTAATTGTCACATACAGACTAGCCTCCAGTGGCTGAATATACAGGATGATCAATAAGGAGTGTGACCCCCATTTTGGGCGATACAGCGTTGAATCCGACGTGGCATTAAGTTAACGAGAGTCCGAATAGAGTCCTGAGGTATCGTGGGCCATGTGGTGTTGACCCGAGTCCACAGTTCATCTTCATTTTGTGGAGGTGGGAGGGTACTCAACAGACGTCCAATCGTATCCCACAGATGCTCGATAGGCGAGAGGTCGGGGGATCGTGCTGGCCATGGAAGCTTCCGCACACCGTGTAAAGCAATCATTTGCATAACTTGTAAGTGTGCACCAACCCTGGAATTTGCATGGCGCTGCGTTTACGTCTTCGTGGTGTGGCATTTTCTCTGTCAGGCAGTGCACCTTGAAGGTTTAAGTGTATAAATTTTTCCTGCTTAGTAGTTTTCATTCTGTCTTTTTTTTTTTTTTTTTTTTTTTTGTTCTGTGTATATGGCGGGCCGCGTTGTAGCCTCGTATGTTTCTGCTTACTAGTCTACAAACTGTAATTAGCAAGTGCTCATATCTGAGAAGACTAATTTCTTACTAGTCTTCTCAGATATGAGCACTTGCTAATTACAGTTTGATCTAGAAAGTTCTCGGTTTGTACGCGAAAATTCCTTCTACACTATTTCTGCGGTATATTGTGAATTAAATTACATGTTTGCTTTTCAATAAGCATCTGTTCACTGCTAGCTCTCCCACATTCATAAATGGCGCTACACGTTCAGTTGGTATCCATTGCTACATTACCTCTAGCATTACGTTTCCCAGTCTATACTACTCCAATGTCTTTGGTCAAGTGCTTTCCCCTTGAAACATAACTACATTTTGGGGAGTTTGACTTAAAAATACAGACTTCTGTTTTCGTTCCAAATTCTTTACAGCTGATTTTAAATATGCTTCAAGCTACTATAACACTCTTAAATGTTAACACTAAATCTTTAATATACAGCAAACTGCTGGTACCAAAGAAAAACGTCTCAAATTTAATAGCTTAGCCAGTTTATGTATATCACATAACATTAGAAGTGGAGAAAATTTATTTCCTTCCTGTACACCGGAGGTGATCTAAAACAACTCACCAGTATTTCCCTCAACCCGTCATAAATTTAATACATATCAAATGAAATTAGAAGTGGAGACAACTTATTTCTCGCCCATACTCCACAGTTAATCTTAAACAACTTATCAGTACATCTCTCCACCTGTAGCTAAGTTGCATTCTTTAGCAAGTTTATTGTTATCAAATGAAATTAGAAATGGAGAAAACTGATTTCTTTCCATACCACAGAGTTGGTGTCATACAACTCACTAGCATTTCCATCAACCCATCACAAGTTTATCAGTCTATCCATATCAAATGAAATTAAAAGTGGAGACAACTTATTTCTCGCTCGTACCCCAGAGTTTATCTCAAACAATTCACCACTACTTCCTTCAATTTGTCAAAGATTTACTAGATTATTATCCATTTCTCGCCCTTAATCCAGAATTTATCTCAAACTATACGTTCCAGTGGTATGAGGAAAGAATGCCCACGGAAAAAAACACCCACTTCTCGAAAATAGGAAAAAATGCCCACAGAAAAAGTTAGGCCTTTCTTAATTTTATGAAAAAATACCTTAATTTCAATTAAGCAATAAAGAAAAGTAATCGGAATGCTTCATCCGCTCAACCATATATAATGTTATCTCGCATTATAAGGTCATCGCAGTTTGTTTTCAAAATGGCGGAAGGCGTCCTTTGTTCAAATGAACATGAGTGAATGTGGTGTGTGCTTGGCTTTTTCAAGAAGAGTAACTACGCATAAGACAAAAAATCTCCAGCATTCTTTTCACGCGGGATTAGGGAGTGGCGCATAACAGGGAAAGCAACTTTAACGAAGTCCCTGGACTGTATGAGGCTCAAAAACACGGTAAAGTAAAATGAACTCAGAAACGAGGCATCGCATAGGCTAAGTACTGGCGTCAGGGTGCACCAGAGGGGTGCGTGTAGAAGAACTGGCCACAAAAAATTTTAAGAGGCAGTATAAAAATTTCGTTTTTGACTGCTTCGTGGCCACGTTGTTGTCAGAGGTTGGTTATCTGAGTCACGTAAAGAATCCGCAATTTCGTATTTCTTTAATTGCGATATTTAATGTAATTCTTTATAAAAAATGTTTATAATCTGCAACTCAACAAAATAATTTCAATGTTTAAAATCTACAGCTCAACAAAATTTCTGCAGGCATGTGCAAACTGAGGAAACCTATTGGAGGTGAGAGGGGACGGCTTAATACCAAAAATATAAAATATAAAGAATTTCTTGCCCGATCAGGAGATTTTTATCGTTTACAAACTACAACTATACAAATCCTCTGTAATTTATATTTTCGGTATCAAGCCTCCCTTCCCTCCCCTCCCCCTACAGGTTTCCTACGTTTGCACGTGCCCTCAGAGAATTTGTTGAGGTGTAGCCCGAAAACACTGAAAATCTGCTCTCGGTTGGGCTACAAATTGTTCATATTTATTATTTCTAGCATTAACCCCCCCCTTTCCACAGACGGTTTTCTGCGGTAGCAGATGCCCGCAAAGAATTTGTTGACCTGTAATTTATAAACCCTGAAATTTTTTTGTTGAGTTGTAGATTTATAAACATTTTTTATAAAAAATTACGTTAAATATCACAATTAAAAAAACACGAAATTACGGAAACTTTATGTGACTCAGATAACCAACCACTGCGGACGTGACCACGAAGCGGTCAAAAACGCAATTTCTATACTGCCCCTTACACTTTTTGTGGCCAGTTTTTTCGAGCCAGTTCTCCGGGTGGCCACTTCTCCTACACCCATTTTCGTTATGTAGGTGAAGTGTCCAAGAAACCACAATTTTATACGACCCCTAACGCTTTTGTGGCCAGTTGTCTGTGACCAGTTGTCCGAACTCCGTTTATAACAGACATAAAAGCTTATCAGTCGACAGTTGACATATTATTTTCGTGGGCATTTTTTCCTATTTTCGAAAAGTGTGCATTTTTTTCGTGGGCATTATTTCATGCAATCTTTGTTCCAGTGCTTCCCTTCACCCGTACCGAAGTTACATTCTTTAACCAGTTTATCTCATATAAAATGAAATTAGAAGTGGAGACAACTTATTTCCATACGGTACCCCGGAATTGATCTCAGACCACTTACCAGTACTGCCCTCCACCAGTTACAAAGTTCCAGTTCTTTAACCAGTTTATCCGTATCAAATGAAATTAGAAATAGAAACAACTTCTTTCCATCCGGTACCCCAAAGTTGATTTCAAACCACTAGCCAGTAGTTCCCTCAATCCTGACCACTGAAAAACTTTTGGTTATGTAAAGTTCTGGAGTTTCATTTCAACACTGTGAACTTAAAAGACGATAAATTAATTATGTGTTTGAAAAACAACAACAAATCTTTTGCGTTACAATTCACAGTAATATTGCATCTTAAACACTGAAGCAGTTGTGTTTGTGAAGAATGGAATGCAACCCATTTCCTTTAAAATTCACAGCAATATTCTATCTTAAACAACTTCCATAAATTTTAAACTGAATGTCATTATTTACAACGCGTCTTAATCTTCTTTGAGTCAGCGCTAAACTGAGTTCTGAGAGACCACACGCAGTGTGTGGGTATCCTTGATCTCACACTGAAGGCAGCGACGACATGGGTGGCGGTGGTTTCACGTGACAGTCACGGGTTATTGCCGACGCCATCGACGACTCTCTGAGATCATTAGCGGAAGCAGCTTCTCTCTCTGTTGCGAGAAAGGTTCTTCAGAACTGTCTCCAATGCAAGTACTGCTCTGCCCCGAGTTTCTCATGGTCACATCCCTGGGGAAAAGCAGAAAAGGGAACGATGACAAGATGTATATGAAGTCCACTGAAATTGCATGATTGCTCCGAAACTTGAAACCGTGACCGTAAGATGGATAAAAAAAAGTTTCAACAGGATGATATTTTCGAAATTCTTAATTACATTTCTTCTGTCTTTGCAATATCCAGTTTAATAACGCAGCTTCACAAATCTGTTCCATAAATATTTGTTTTACAGATTATTATCTGAAAATTTGCTAAGACTTTTTCTCGGAGATTTTTCCGTTAGAATATTCATAATGAGGTCAGCATTTCGAATTTACAGTTACGATAAAAAAAAATTCTAAGACATTATATTGGCAGTGCAGCCATGGTCTTGAAAACTATAGAACCGAACCTGGAGTTAAATTTTTTCTCTTATCTTTGGAAAATGATTGCCTATTTTATTTGCAATCTCAATTGTAGGCAGCACTGCCAGAGAAATAGCTATTCATTACTCTTTGTAGTTATGCTATGCGTTTTTCGCATGCCAAGATCTTTATGGGTGTGAAATAAAACGAGTGATTCGAGAGTATACATTTATTTACATACAACACATTGCATTTATTCGCCTCACTCACGACCACACCGAGCCAGAGTTCGGTAAACACTAAGTGGAATTAAATCATAACACCAAACAATAACAACACATTCGCCTCACTCACGACCACACCGAGCCACAGTCCGGTACATACTAAGTGGAATTTAAATCATAACAACAAACAATAAGGTTTACTAATTCCTGACAGCGGTACTTTGGTGGATTAACGAATGTTATTGTCGTAAAACCGATGAAAGAAGATGTGCTAACCATAAAAATAAATATTTATTGTACTATGGCGGCGGCAACAGGTAATCGCAAAAGTATTTGCCGTTTTTCGAGGGATCAAAAGAAACACCTTGTAATGATTGAATTTGCGGAGACATGGCGCTCCGCTAGTAGTATGTCGTCAGCTAAAATCTCAAGATGTCCTGCGCATACGAATCAGATGAGCAAGCAGTTTTAGGACGTGCGATTACAATGGCGGTATATCAGTGGAGATTAGTCATGGGTATTTGTTATACGAATTTAAACTCAGTTCATATGCTGCAGAAACAACTCGTCGCATTTGCTTAGGTTTCGGTGCAGATGCTGTGAAGGAATGCACAACACGGAAGCGTTTTCGAAAGTTCAGAGACGGAGATGAATCCCTTCAAGAAAAGGTCCGGAGTGGTCCGTCCTATTAGATTTGAAACAGAAGCTTGAAAGTTCAGAGACGGAGATGAATCTCTTCAAGAAAAGTCTCGGAGTGGTCCGTCCTATCAGCCTTGACACAGAAGCTCGAAAGTTCAGAGACGGAGATGAATCCCTTCAAGAAAAGTCTCGGAGTGGTCGTCCTGTCAGCCTTGACACAGAAATTCGAAAGTTCAGAGACGGAGATGAATCTCTTCAAGGAAAGTCCCGGAGTGGTCCGTCCTATCAGCCTTGACACAGAAGCTCGAAAGTTCAGAGACGGAGATGAATCCCTTCAAGAAAAGTCCCGGAGTGGTCGTCCTGTCAGCTTCGATACAGAAGCCCTGAAAGTTGCTATTGAGCAAGATAGCAGCCAAACATGCCGGAAACTAGCCCAGTCATTTGATGTTAGAGATGAAACCGTCCGAAGATATCTGCATGCAATAGGTAAGGCATACATATTGTCTAAGTGGGTCCCCCACGAAATGTCTGCTGTGAACAAACAGCAACATGTCTCAGCTTGCCTTACATTGCTGTCTTGCTATGACAAGGAACTATTTTTGGATTGGGTACTCGCATGTGATGAGCAGGGCCCAGTTAAGCATCCCAAAATGTTCCAGACATTGGCTGTCCACCAGTGACTCAATTCCTTACACATGGAAGCCAGCACTGCATCCACGTAAAGTTATACTGTGTGTATGGTGGATATCACCTACGTTCATTGTGAACTCTTGCAACGTGGCCAAACGAACACCGCCGCAGTGTTGCGTGGACAAGTGAAACGTGTGCATGAGAACCTGAAAATGAAGGAAGCAGCACTGGTCAACAGAAAGGGAGTTCTTCTCCTTCAAGATAATGCTCGTACCCACTCCGCTTCATTGACCAGAAACACTGTCAAAGAATTTGGTTGGGAGCTTTTATGTATTCCAGTTTACTCGCCAGATATCTCTCTCCTTCAGATTATCACTTGCTTCTTTCACTCGACAATAATTTGCGTGGACACGACTTCTCCAACTTTGATGAGTTACACGCTGCCCTCCAAAACTTTCTCTTCTTCCCATGATGACCCGGCATTTTAAGGCAGGGGTGTATATAAGTTGTTTACACGTTGGCAGAACGTTGTTGATGCCCATGGTAATTATTTTGATAAATAAATTGCTTTTCTTCTACGTATGTGTACTTTGTCTCAGTCTCCGAAAATTGCAAATATCTTTGTGGTTACCTCATATTTCACTGTTTAGTTTTTCAAAAGCAATTTTCATCATCATCATTATTATTATTATTATATATTATTCAGATTCAGACGAATGTAAAAGACGACCCTGACACCTATGAAATGTGATGGAACTACAAAAGTCCATCTGCTAGAATCTAATCTCCAGATAGAAAGAAACGCTGAATCGCAAGTGCGTTAGTGAGGAGATTGGTTACTTTTGGTCTAGGATATTCACAGGCTGCACTCCATTGTGTCATACATAATTTTAAAGCTCTCGTCAATATCAGTTACACCCCCTCCCCCTTCCAACCGAATTTCGCTGCGACGCACCGTTTTCATAACATCAAATCAAAAATGCATTTTTGTAATGACTTTTATCACATTTACCATCAGGTTCTCGTAATTTACTCAGATCGCAATGAGATATTGTTACGTTTATGTAAAACATGATGAAATAATGTGTGACGATAGTTTAGTAAAATATATTGTTAAGTAACGATGCAATTAACAATTGGGGCGTCACTTCATGACACAGCTTTCAAAAATCAGGCTTCAATAATGGTTTCGACTACTTCCGTTACCCATATTCCGTTACCCATCTGCCAAAACGACTAACGAGCTCAAGCCGGACCACGAAAAACAGCTCCATACCATCACGCTGCCTCCACCAAACTTCATTGTCGTGACGATGCAGTCCGGAAGCTGTATTTTTCTCGGCATCTGTTACTACCAAGAGGACTGTGTGCCGTGACTTGTCAGTATAAAGCATAGATTTCTTATAGGGCTTTGTTGACGTTCTGTTATAAACCCCGTTCGGGTTCGATGTTTAAGCCTAATTGTAGCTCGTTGTGAAAATTCGAAAACTAGGAAGAAAGTACTAAAAACAGTTGCAGCATTAATACTATTCTTTATTACTATCTAATTCTCGTTATTGTTTTGTCCCGGAATTTATCTTAGTTCGTTAATCTTAAAGTTTTGATTACTTCCTTAAAGTTTTGAGTTCTCTCGCTATTTATTCCGTTTCCTATTTATTCGCTCTTTCGTACATACTCCAATTTTACGTAACTTTTCATTCTTTTGCATTCACCCTTCGCATAACTGAAAAACATCTCCTTCCTAGATCATTCGATCATTCTCTTGAGAACATTTTTTTTTTTTATTGATTGGAGGTTTTACGACCACTGTGAGCAACCCACTGTACTATAAGCAGTCACCCGTCCCTAATTTACTGCCACTGGTTCCAGAGAAGGAGAGAGCGCCAGCGCCGTAAGACAAACGCAAAATCCATGCCTAACCGGGATTAGAACCCGGGCCAATCTCGGACGAATTAACAAAACTCAGCGCCGAGACCACTGCGCCAACAGCGCGGCCTTGCGATCTCTCCCAAAACTTCTGTTTTTCTGGCGTGACCTTTGTGTCAACCGACCCTCTCTCCGCCCTCCTCTATCTCGACCCCCTAATTTAAAGGGAAAAGCTTCCTCGGCTCAAAGAGCAATAAAATCATTTAGCTCTCAGACAGTGCCTTCGGATCACAATGTATCTAGTAATTGCTGCGTAGGCTAATAAAACAATAAAACCACTTAGCCAACGTACAAATACCTACATATTCTTATTGTCATCCTGATAGATAACATCTTCGAAATTACCCATGCTGACTGAAAAAGGAGATATACTGCTGAATAGCCCTTCTATTCCTGGAGACTAATTAATTATAAAATGTAAAACTCTCGTAACAGTTTTCCATTGGTCTACAGTCCGAGAACAAAGTCCCTTACACCACGCTAACCGGAATGCGATTTGCTGCTTGTAGATGGCTTCTCGACCATGGTACCCCATGTCGTGTAGCGTACTGCTCCATGTACTCAGGAGATACTGGTGGGCTAGGAAGGGCTTCACCCTTCCCCCAAAAAAATACTCATCCTTTAGCCCCCTAAAAAAATATTCAAGCAGTTTAAATATATTGCGAGTGCAACCATCTGAGATTTTAAAGAACGTGTATCAGCGTAGGTGAATTTTTAGAATTCTCAGAATTTTTTTTTTTTTTTTATGTAAAATGAATTTTTTGTTAAATTTCTTGCTACACTGTTTTGTGAAGTGGGGGAATCCTCCGAGCGATGTCTAAGAAAGTACAAGAAAGACACAATTTCCGTAGTTATAGTTTAAAAAGAGAAGATAGATTTCAAGTCAGGTTACAAACCAAAATTCTTATAAACTGCCGTATGACAGCAAATACACTATCTACCAACAAGTAATTGGACACCCCCGCAATCGACGATGTCTGCGGTCCTGATACACGTCACGGCCGCCGCCGTTAAATATCGTGTGGGAAACAACAACGCAACCAGTCGCATGCAAGATGCCATGCAGTTCGGAGCTCTCTGATTTCGAGAAAGGTGTAATCGTCGGATATCACAGAAATGGCCGATCCATAAGTGACATATCCAGCGAGTTGAAGCACCCAAAACCTACAGTGGCCTACGTGATTGGCAAGTGGAAGATGAGAGGTGAATGTCGGAATGTGACCCGACCCTGCAGACTCACAAAACTGGGAGTTAGAGACCGACGGGTGCTGGCCAGAGAAATTCGGAAGAACCGCACCAAATCGATGGGCCCCATTCGCGAGGAGTTTCAACAGGCATCCGGGAGTGTTTGTCCGATGAATACGATCCGTAAGGAAGCCCAACTGCTCGGTTATCATGGACGTGCTGCCGCCCGCAAGCCTTTGATCACCAAGTCCAATAGCGCTTCTCGGCTAACGTGGTGCAAAGAACGTCGACAGTAGACCGTTGAAGCGACGAATCAAGGTTCACTCTCTACCGTTCGGATGGCAGGGTCTGGGTTTGGCGTCTGCCTGGAGAATGCCTCCTGCCGGAATGTATTGTGTCAACTGTGAAGTTCGGCGGTGGTGGAATTATGCTATGGGGGTGTTTCTCCTGGTATGGCACGGGACCCTTGGCCGCAATTCCTGGTAGACTCAACGCTGAGACCTACTGCACCATTTTGGATGACCATGTGCTTCCTACGTTGTGGAAGTTTTACGGGGTGGACCCATGTTACTTTTAGGATGACAATGCCACCTGTCATGTTGCGAGGTCCACCATGGCTTGGTATGGTGACAATGGGGTTAATCGAATGGACTGGCCTGCGCAGAGCCCGGATCTTAACCCTATCGAGCACCTCTGGACGAGTTGCAGCGTCGACTTAAGGGGTGTCACCACCATCCGAAATCGGTGAAGGAACTGACCTGTCTTCTCCATGCCGAGTGGAAGAAAATACGCTAGCTGTCGTAAAACGCCTAGTCGAGAGTATGCCCCGGAGAGTCGCAGCTGTAATCGCCGCTCGTGGAGGCTCCACCAACTATTGAAGGTGAATAAACTTCGTTTTCCTTTGCTATCACAGGTGTCCAATTACTTGTTGGAAGATAGTGTACATCTGTATTAAAAAAGATTTAAAGAAAAGTGACGTAAGTGAGCTAAAATCACGAAGAAACAGTAAATTTTTAAAGCCCATGGAGATTAGCATGCATGGTTCCCAGTTCTACGTACACAGTGCAAAGTACACTATATTGACAAAAGTCACCGGGCACCCTTTCAAAAGCAAATGAACGGATCCGCTGCGTTGTTAAGATGCGCGGTACAACTGAAAACGGTATGAAAACGAGCCTGCTGCTGACCGCGATCATATCGCACTGTGAGGTTGAGTGAAAATGTCGCGGCGGGAGAGAACTGACTTTGAGAAAGGAAATATTGTTGGGTGTTATATTAGTGGGTTGTCCATAAGAGAAACCGAGAGGCGTTTAAACATACCCAAGTCAACTGTTTTGGATGCACTGAATAAGTGGAAGACGCGTGGAGTGCCTGAAGCAGCAAAACGTACCGGCAGACCAAAGAAAATCAGTGATAGAAGACGTCGAAGCCTCAGGTGAGTCATTACAGCTAATCAACGGAGTACTGCACAAGACCTCAGTGTACAGGGGAGTAAACATGCTGGAACCTTGGTATGTACACGTACCATTCGCAGAGAATATCATTTCATGGGTTACCGTGGTCGTGGGGCTGCTCATAAGCCTTTCGTCTCCACTCGGAATGCTATTCGTCGTTTATCATGGTGTAAGGAACATTTATCGTGGACCGTAGATCGTTGGAAACGAGTCCTATGGACTGATGAATCCATATACACGATCCATCTGTCTGATGAGCGTGTGTGAGTATGGCGGCAGCCGGTGAACGCTATTTACCACAGTGTACTGTTCTTACGGTCAAGTTTGGAGCTGGCAGTGTACTCGTGAGGGGGTGTTTTTCGTGGTATGGTCCAGCCCATTGGTTATCGTGGACGAACTTATTAACCAGCACGTCTACCTCGATATTCTAGACAATTATGTCCTACCAACTCTGTAGCAAAACTATGGAACCGAGCCTTGTTGGTGCCAGCAGGATGATGTACCGACCCATAAAGCAAGGACTGTTACGGCGTGTTGGACGATAATTCCGTATCGTGTGTGGACTGGCCAGTACATAGCCCTGATCTTAATCCCATAGAGCACCTATGAAATGAATTAGAGCTCCGCAAAAGAAGTTTGGAACCAAGGCCTATTACTAAGCAACAGTTAGCGGCAGCATTATGTACTGAATGGAAGCGTATACCTATAGCTGTGTTCCAAAACCTTGTCAAAAGAAATTTGAAGGAGCAATAGGCGCTTGAAACAGGCGAACAGGGCACACACTGCAAATCTCGGAAGGGCGTGGTCGGCAGCAGAAATTATGATGGATAATTGGTAAAATATGTAATTATCAACTCGGAGTTGCGGCAAAAAGGATATCACACACCATTATGTATAGAGCGAAGCACAAATTCCCGAAGCAACAGGCAATATGAACAGGTACTTTGGGTGCACACTGAATATCTCTAAAGATCTTGGTAGGGTGTGTTCAGCAGGTGAAATTTTGATGGAATATCGGTATAATATGCACTTACTCATTCGAAAAACCGTCGAGGAAGATAGCACACACCTTTACACACGAGTGGAGCACAAATTTCAGGAGCAACAGGCACTTTAAACAGACAAACAGGGCGCAAAATGCAAAGCTCCGAAGGGCGTGACTAGCAGATATAAAGCAAGAACTGTTACGGCTTGGTTTGACGATAATTCCGAATTGTGCGACTGACCAGCACAGAGCTCTGATCTCAATCCCATACAGCACCTATGGGATGAATTAGAGCGGCGCGTAAAAGTTTGGAACCAAGGCCTACTACTAAACAACAGCTAGCGACAGCATTATGTACTGAATGGAAGTGCATACCTATCGCTGTGTTCCAAAGCCTTGTTGAAAGCATGTCTCGAAGGGTCAGTGCATGCATTAAGGCCAAAGGTGGACCGACACCGTATTAATGTATGTCAATAAATGCTATGTTGTGTTTCTCTTCTAGGTGTCCGGTGACTTTTGTCAATATAGTGTATACTATAGTATAACTTTCCTTTTTAATTCCTGTCTCTATTTAAACTTTTCTTTATTCTCCTTAAGCATTTTCCGAACTTAACATTTACATTTTCTCTCTCGCCCGACTGTCTTTTTGGCAACGACAAATAAGGTCGGTAGTTGTGTGACGTACGTAAGATGAGAAGGTTGTTTTCAGTGTATGTTAGCTGGCTGAAAGACTTACGAGCTGCGAAGCTGCTTTTCGTTAGCTATCTACTTGTTTCAAGCTAAATGTTTTCGAGATAATAGTTCGATGTGTTGAGTCTCTCATTGTGAAGTTCGAGTTTATTAGAAGTTGAATGTTGCAGCATATTACTCGCTAAAACGTGTTTCGTGGTTATTTCGGGGTCCGATTCCATATGCAGGACCGGATTAAGGCCTTAGTGGGCCCATAGGCTAAAACATTTGAGTGGGTCCTTTGGCTTAGACATCTGAGTGGGCCCTGAAGAACTTACAACGGGGAATCATTATGAAGTTCATTAAAGCACGATTTTCTAGGAATATGCTTATGATAATTCATACGTAGTGCATTCTTCAAACTACTAAATTATCTGCAGAGTTTTAATAATAAGTCACTGTATTTTCCATTGTTCTCATAAGAACGCGAGTTAAAAGCTTAAGATTCCTATATTTTGTCTTGGATTTTATAATGATTTGGCACTGTATATTTTTCTCAGTGCATCTTTTTTGTTACGCAATATTAAGCCACGGAGGTCTTCAACCATTAATGGTTCCAAATGCAAATTGGAAGATGTGGGTGGATGGTAGTGAAAAATCTGAAACTGCCTCCCCGACACTTCTCTACTCAGAGACATGAAACCTTGACCCTCAGTAAGTCACTACCTTGAAATCTGTTCGTCTTCCAGTTTCTATTTCTGACCAAGTGGAAATCATTCGAGACAAAAGTACAACTATTTTATAAATCTATCTCTACAGGGTGGTTCAAAACTATATGTCAAAAATGTAAAGGCAGTTAGAGGGGACCTAAATAAGCAGATTTCGTATAGGAATGTGTGTGCGGTAATGCCGCGTTGAGCCGGTAGAGAGCGCTGATGAGTGCGGCGTATAAAAGAGCTTCACCAGCTGGATTCTTCATTTCCCGCACGGATCTCGAGCAGCATGCATCGTTACACCAATGCGGAGCTGGCCGACATGCATTTCATGTATGGGGCTGCACAAGGAAATGGATTAGCTGCTCAACTGATGTACAGGGAGCGATTCCCGGATAGGAATCAGCCGGATCGTCGAACATTCGAGCGGCTTCATCGGGAGTTAAGCACGAGTGGATCGTTTTATGCTTCCAGCCGTGATACTGGCATGGCCGCCCCGGTGGCGCAGTGGTCTAAGCGATGGCTTCTGATCATTCGTCCGAACGGGGTCTGGGTTCGAATCCCGGTGAGGCATGGATGTTGTGTTTGTCTTACGGCACTGGCTCTCTCCCTTCCCTGGAACCAGTGACCCTAAATTAGGGACGGGCGACTGCTTATAGCCCATTGAGTTGTTCACGGTGGTCGTTAAACCTCCAATCAAAAAAAAAAAAAAAAAAAAGATACTGACATTGGAAGATATCGCAGAACTCCTGCAGTGGAAGAAAGAATACTAAACACAGTAGAGGATAATCCGTCGACAAGCTCGAGAGCTGTAGGACGTGCGTTGGGTGCTTTTTTTTTTTTTTTTTGATTGGAGGTTTAACGATTACCGTGAGCAACTCAATGGGCTATAAGCAGTCGCCCGTCCCTAATTTAGGGTCACTGGTTCCAGGGAAGGGAGAGAGCCAGTGCCGTAAGACAAACACAACATCCATGCCTGACCGGGATTCGAACCCGGACCCCGTACGGACGAATGATCAGAGGCCAACGCTTTAGACCACTGCGCCACCGGGGCGGCGTGCGTTGGGTGTGAGCCATCCAACTGTTTTGAGGACTTTACATGAAGACGGAATGCATCCGTATCATTTACAGAGAGTGCAAGCAATGACCCCTGACGATTATCTTCCACGTCTCAACTTTGCCCGTTGGTACCTACAGCAGACTGCAGCCAATCCAACCTTCCCTCTTGCAGATGTTTTATTCACTGATGAGGCTACCTTTACGCGGTCGGGTATGTTTAACATCCATAATTCTCACCTGTGGGCTCATGATAACCCACATGGCACAATAACACACGCCTACCAAGAAAGGTTTTCCATTAATGTTTGGGCAGGCATTGTGCACAATAATTTAGTAGGACCGTACATTCTACCTAGTCGTTTAACTGGCCACACATACGGAATCTTCTTACAGGTGGTCTTACCTGAACTTCTGGTCGATGTTCCTCCAGATGTTCGCAAACGAATGTGGTTCCAGCACGATGGAGCCCCAGCTCACTTCAGCCGAAACGTCAGGAATCACCTGGACGCTGTCTACGGTCAGCATTGGATAGGACGGGGCGGACCAGTTCCCTGGCCACCGCGTTCTCCTGATTTAACCTGCTTGGATTTCTTCTTTTGGCGTCATATTAAAAGCCTCGTGTATGAGAGTCCCGTCACATCTGCAGAAGATCTTGTTGCCCGCTTGTCTGTGGCTGCTGGACATGTGCTCGACATGCCTGACGTCTTTTCTAATGTACGCCGATCTATGCGCCGCCGCTGTGAATCTTGTATCGCTGTTGGTGGCCGCTCTTTCGAGCACCTCTTGTAAACTGTTAATAAATTTTTGTTTTCTTTTGTCTTTACTTGTCTTTTCAGTTTCCTGTGATTCATACTGCTTTACGTGCTGGCGCTTTAATGCGGCATTACCGCACACACATTCCTATACGAAATCTGCTTATTTAGATCCCCTCTACCTGCCATTACATTTTTGACATATAGTTTTGAACCACCCTGTATATCTATCTACTATTTGCCCACTCATGCCTCATGGGCCCTTGGTAATGGTGGAAACCCTCCCCTTAATCCGGTCCTGTTCATATGCCTGCTCGCAACCAATTGTGAAAAATACGAAGCATATGAAGAGTTGATAGAGTTGTAGTCTCAAATTGTTTATTAACTTATTCGTTATACGTGTAGATCGTCCAGGATTGGTCTTAGACTATTTACAAAGATATTCGCTCTTTGTTATTCGTTCTACGATGCTGACTAATTTCTGTTCTATTTCATTTACTCATTATTCCAGGTTCTGAAGCCTTCCTCCATTCCACTCAACTTTCTCTTCGCTCGCTGCTCGAGAATCATGTCCTGTCCCGCCACTTCCATCGCTGCTAGACCCCCCCCCTCCAACCCTCTACTTAGAGTTCTTGGTTACTCCTCCTGTGTGTCCGTCCTGGTTTCTGTTCCAAGGGGAGAGTGTCTCCCTGCTGACGCCTCTGAAGAAATAAAATCATCACCCCCGTCTCGAATCGCCTTTCGGTTGACAATGCCCATGATTACAGCGTATTCCAATAAAACGATTTAGGCACTAAAAGTTTTCTAAAACAACCGTCCTAAACAAAAGTCTGATTCCAAGTCTAATTACCAATGCCGCCTTAGAAGTGTCTTCGAACTCCCCAAAATGCCGGCTAACCTTATGTGAAAAAGAATTAATACGAAAATGCTTTAAAATGTAATATCCGCGTAACACAAGTTTGATATAATTGGAGAGTGTGTCGCGCTACTGTGCTAACTAATGCCTAAAGGACTAAATGAAACGTTGAAGTTTGAGTAAGCGCCGACTTACTACTTAATTTTCCGTTTAGTCAATCTATGCTTAATTAAGGACATTGTGTATTAAGCTATTCCAGGTGCTCAATAATTAATCAAGCTTCACTTAACGTTGGTGTTCTAGGTAAGCTGGCTTTGCACTTATAGCTACACCCTTGAAACTAAAGAAAACTACTACTGAATAAATACTACGTAAAATATATTCCAAAAAAACGTTTTATTTACTGGAAATAGCTTCACCAACGTCGGGTAAAATCTACATGAAATGAATTTTTTGGTAGCATTTCTGCAAGTACTTAGCTACCCCAACCCTCCCCCTGAATTCTGAGCTGCTTTTTTTTTTTAATTCTAGGTTTAACGCCCCACCGTAAGCAACTCAATGTGCTATAAACATTCGACCGTCTCTAATGTATGGCCACTGGTTCCAGGGAAGGGAGAGAGCCAGTACCGTAAGGCAAACACAACATATATACCTCACAGGATTCGAACCCGGACCCTCTCACTGACAAGTGGTTATAAGCCAGCGCTTAGACCACTGCGCCACCGGGGCGGCACTTTGAGCTGCTTGCGCCGCCACTGACTGCACTCAGTCCCAATAGTCTCAAAGGGTTTGTGTGATTTGAGACAATGTTGATTTGCGTTCTGAGTGGAGAGTCCTTCCCAGAGCTCTTCTGTTGCGTTCTGTTAGCTTCGGAGATTTAACAAGCCGTTTCTTGGCAGCTGCGATTTCCATTTAGCATCACAAACCGTAGACCCTTAGGGATCTTCAATGCCGCTGAAATGTCACGTACGTAACAAATGCTTATGTGGCGCCCTAATACTCGTATAAATCCGTGCTTAAAATGGGTTAATTCTGTCGATGGAGGAATCCTACATTCACAGTATTGCCTTATCGCCTTATCATAGCCCTACCAGCATATGCTATTGCCTTATCATAGCCCTACCAGCATATTTCGAGTTGGGTATGTTACGTGGTACATACGTAGGACTTAATTCACTATCAACAGATTAGATCATATGTAGAGGATTTCAGGAAGGGAGTGTCTGACCCAGGTCTCAAACAACCCTTAGAAATAGGAAGCTAGGAGATTTGGGCTAGAGTGCCCGATAGGAAAGTGACACGGAAGCGAGGTAGAAAGGGGGAGGAAAACGCCCTTATTATTACCGGGGGCTTAACGTGCCCATCCGAACGCACGGCGGATATTTAGTGGATCGAGCGTTCGTACCTGCCTTGGATCGAACCTGAGGTCTTCTCCGTGGCAGTCACAAACGTTGACCACAAGGCCACCCGTGGCTCAATTCACTATCAACAGAGGAGTGTTCGGATATTAATGGTAGGACAGTGTATATTTGAAATGCAGGAAACTCTCGACGACAAGCTTTTAATACCTCTATTGTAATAAATTAATTAATATACTAACATACTAAATTAATCGTTTTTCGAGTCTCTGCCATTCACTTTTTCTTCAGCTCTATCTGCAGCCATCAGTTTTCTCTTTCAGAAAGAATGTAGTGTTTAAAAAATACACACTATGTAATCTTTTTGAACCGTAATTAAAATAATTTACCCAACTCGGGACTGGTAGTAAAGCATCAGGAAAGTGACGTACCTTCAGTGATAGCAAAAATTACAATTACCGCTAAACTACACTGAAGAGCAATTGAATTAGAGACAGCTGGCGTTATGCAAATGTGGCACTGTGGGCGGCCCTGTAAACGGAAATGACATGACGTATGCAGCGATCCGACAATATAAGGAGTGATACGACGGGAATCAGTAAGAGTCGGACGCAGTATGGGTATCTAAGCGCATCTGATCGTGGGCAAATTGTCGGGGCCCGACGAATGGGTCACTCCATCTCGGAAGTCGTGCAGGCACTGGTTTTCACGAGCCATGTGTCACGGATGCACCGTGAGTACATCCAATCCGGTAAAACCATCCCAGCAAGGGACAACAGCGTGTGGATGAGCGGGGTCATCGTCGGCTAGCTCGCATTGTAACAGCGGATAGACGGACCACAGTGCAAGAAATCACTCGGCAATTTAACGCTGGTGCACAAAAACCTGTAAGCAGCCACACCATCCAGAACCATCTCCTCGCTATGGGGTACAGAAGCGATCGTCCCACGAGGGTATCGCTGCTGACGCACATCATAGGGTGCAAATATTAGCATGGGTGCGGGAACATCTCCACTGGATCCTAGGCATGTGGGGAAATGTTGCTTGGACTGATGAGTCGATATTCACGTGGGTACATGCAGATGGCAGGATACGAGTACGGCGCAAACCACATGAAGCGATGGATCGTTCTTGCCAGCAGGGTACTCATTAAGCTGGTGGGAGTGGTATTCTCGTCTGGGGACTGTTTGCGTGGACTGAAATGGGACCCCAGGTACGTGTGACAGGTCAACGTTACCGGGATATCCTGGAAGACCATTTTTTCCCGTTTGTGCGTCTTCAACATCCCACTGGGGACCTCATCCTGCAACAAGACAATGCAACGTGCCATCTCTTCCGAATTGTATCCGAATGGTTGGATGAACACTCCACTGACGCGACCTCGCTCCCTTGGCTAGCTAGGTCAGCTGACCTTAATCTCATCGAGCACATCTGGGATGCCATCGAGAGAGGTGTTCGACCCTCCATCAAATCTTCGTGAACTGTTGGAGCTTGTTCAGGAGTCGTGAATCCGTATGGCTTCCCAACGCTTCCGGTGTCTTGTCGAGTCCATGCCGAGACGAATCGCCGCCGTCTTCAGGGCGAAAGGTGGTGCTACACGTTACTAGACAAGTATCTCTAATTCAATTGCTCTTCAGTGTATATATACACTAAGAGTTGGAAATAGGACCTCTGTGGCACTGTGATCTAAGCACTGGCTTCTCACTGTTCCTCCAAGTGGGGCTCTGGCTCGAGCCCCATGTGAGACATTAAATGTCCTGTTTGTCTTACGGCACTGGATCTCTCCCTTCCCTGGAACCAGTGGCCCTAAATTAGGGACGGGAAACTGCTTGAAAACAATTGAGTCGTTAAACTCCGCCTACCTGTAAAAGGTCCCGACATCCGGGACGCGGGTGGCCTAGTGGGCAACGTTCATGACTGCCACGGAAAGGACCTTAGGGTCGATCCCAGCAGGTACGAACGCTTGATCCACTAAATATCCGTCGTGCGTCGGATGGGCACGTTAAGCCTTCGGACCCCGGGTACTTCCCCCCCCGTCATAAATAAGGGCTTCTTCCTCCCCCTTTCCACTTCGCTTCCGTGTCTCTTTCGTATCGGGTACTCTAGCCCAAATCTCCTAGCTTCCTATTTCTAAGGGTTGTTTAAGACCTGGGGTCAGGCACTCTCTTCCAAAAATCCTCTGCGTATGATCATTTGGTCCGAGATCCCCGAAATGAAATCATGGCTTCGTCACTGTCCAGTACGTAAACATTTGTAAGGCTTAACACGTCGAAACGGAACTTTAGATGTCATAAACATGTACCACATTATGTATGTTTAAATCTAACCAATAACGAGAAGTCTTACCCTTTTTATCATATGGTACACTCAGAACAATTTTGTATTTTAGCTCATGATGCAGTTAATATTGCATCGATGATTTTAATAATTGGTTTGATTTTTCATCCCTCTAGAGACACAATGGAGGCACTGATCGGTGATCCTTCGTATTTCCACGGTCCATTCCGAGCCTTCCTCGACCCCGACAGGGATGACCTCCAAACAACGCTGATGCGAGAGAACCTGATCGCTCTCAACGCTCGGCAGCAGCTCCTAACGTGGAAGCCCGGCGGGTCGCTGCCGTCATTTAACGATACTTACGGATTTCTTCCTCCTATGTATTCATCCCGTGTGAACCCATCACCCATGGCCATGGCACCTCACTTATGGGCCCAATGGGCAGCTGCAGCTGCTGCCAACTCCACTGGACTTGGTCACCTGGGCCTACTTCTGAACAGTTCCAGCACTAGCAGCTTAGCTTCAGGAGGCAGTACCCCAGCATTAAGGCATCCAATGCAGACTGCCGACGGATACGGTATTCATCGGTACATGCCCTACTTTTACGGAAAGAAAGACTCGGCTAGTAGTTCAGCCCCATCACCGATTTCATCCAAGGGCACCACTATTCAAAATGCACTCAGATGACTCTACGAACGATGAAGTTTATTTTAGATGCTCAACCATCCTTGGTTGTGAGGTACCAAAGCTCCAACTTTCCCTTCACCCACTTCCTGTACTCGGAAGCAATGGCTTGCGAAGGGCATTGGGAGAAAATGCCACCTGCACAAAAAGGTGCACGTGAAACTAAGCTAACAGGACACAATGGTCGAATGGAAACTGTCTTTCAAAAGAAACTTTCAAGTGTACAATTTGTGTTTGCTCAAGAATACACAAAAGGTGTCCTACCTGTATATAGGACTGATTCGTTCTGAATATGGGCTGTGAATAATGATCCTGTTCGTAATAAGCACTTCCTAGTCATGAAATATTCCACAATTACCGAGTGACTTCAATGCTGGCGTGTCGTGTTCCAGAGGTTGCCATTTTTATGCTGCACGTTAGGGACATGGGAGACAGTGACACTGTGAAAACGCGAATAGTCAGAAGAACAAGGAAAGAGTTCGAGCGAGCGAGAGAAACATAGAGAATATGTGTGTGTGTGTGTCTGCGATAGAGTAAGAATCCTGGTTCTGATTAAGTTTAGTTCAAGTCGCCTCCCCCCATTAAACCCAAAGACTTGACTCGACGAGAAAGGGATGCTCCATCCTTTCTTTCTTATGTGCGATCATGAAGATTTGTAGATAGAAGAAGTCCTTTCACACTTGATAGATGTTCAGATTAAATAATGCTTTAGAACCAAATAACACACACACACACACACAAAACATACATACAGGGAAACCTAAAAAGACATGAAGTCAAGGTAAGCAAAGCAATTGTACAAAGAGCAATCAAATTCCCCTAGAAAACTAGTTGAAAGGAATCATACTTCACTGTAAATTGGTGTCTATATTCTTTAGAGTTTAATGTTATTTAAATTGTTCCATTTTCTGGAGAATGTAAAAGATTGAGAACTTTCCCATTAAAACTTGAAAACATTTGCCTTGTTTTGTTTTAGTACTTTAAGTGTTTTGTTGTGCATTCATTACACATAAGCTATCATAACAGCTTTGATATAAATGATCTCAATACACAACTTGTGTTAACTGACAGAACAGATCATGAAGATTTATAGTCATTCGACATAGGCACCATTTGTCACCCGAACAATGTCTAAACGGTATTCCAGTTACAACCATGCTCTTTCAAGAATGTCCGTTTTAGCTTTCCTCAGTGCGTGTGTAATCCTTCTCTTTAGGTCAGCAATGTCTACAACAGGGGTGCTGCTAACCTCATCCTTGATGAATCCCCATAAAAAAAGGTCACAGGGTGTTAGGTCCGGCGAACGTGGGGGCCATGCAAATGGGACCACCAGGCCCAATCCATCGATTGGTAAATTTGGTATCCATAGACCTCCTCACAGTCAAAGCCCAATGAGGTGCCGCCCCATCTTGTTGGAAAATGGCCGGAGTTGCAAGTTCGTCCAATTGGGGCTACACAAACTGCTTAATCATGCTCAGGTAACTATTAGCTCCCATGGTCGCTTCCTGAAAGAAAAAGGGTCCAATAACACCGTCGACAATGCCACACCAAACATTCACTTTTGGTATGGCATGTTCATGTTCCATTGTGCAATGCGGGTGTTCAGTTCCCCAAATTCTCACATTCTGTTTCTTAACCTTTCCAGAAATCCGGAAAGTGCACTCATCCGAGAAACAGATTTGCCTCAGGAAAGATTCAGCACTTGCAATGTTCTCCAAAATCTGTTCAGTGAACTGTTCACATTTTATATGATCATCTGGGGTTATGTGTTGGGTTATCTGCAGTTTATACGGGTGCTTTTCCAATCACTGACGTAACACTCTGTGCACTGACGACTTGGGGATGGCCAGCTGTCGAGCTGTTTGTTTGATTGACTTTCGAGGGCTATGAGTGAAAGTTTGTCTCGCAACCTCGTCCCTTTCTGGAACTAGCGATGGTCGTCCAGGGCTTTTCTTTGCAAGGACGCTACCAGTTTCCTTGAATGACTTGTACCAGTTTTTAATGTTGTTACGTGTGGGCGGTTTGCTCCCATATTTTGTTCTGAAATTCCGCTGAACCTGCGTTTCGGATTGGGTTTCAATAAACCACTCTACAATCTGTGTTTCCGTCACAGGATCCATTGGGTACACTTCTAGAAAACTTGAGAGTATTCCTTGCCAGCTGCAACAAGTAGAATGCTGATATTAGTTTTGTATCAAAAGTTATCATCATTTGAAATTGGTTACATATTTTTGGGACACCCTGTATATATACTCGTATTTTGACGGCCCAGTGGCCAGAAGCTTGAGCTTATAGCAAATCCTATGCGATGGGTATGGGCTCCAGAACCGGATGAGACACGGACGGTGTGTTTGTGTTATGGTTCTCTGTCTCCATCACCTTAAATTTGGAACGGGCGGCTTCTTATGATGCTAGGTGCTCATGGATCCATATGTTGCATTGTGTTGTTAATGTATGGAGTGAAAACACCTGTTTTTCCAATACACTTCACTTGGTAGCCGCTCATTAATTCATTGAGCAAGACCACTTTTCCGGTTATAAAGCTTTATGAAATCGGATAGTCAATCTACACTGCTGGCCACCCAAAATGCAACACCAAGAAGGAAGCATCCGATTGGCCTGAAATTCGCAGCGTGCGTCACCAGCGAGAGGACATGCAAAAGATTAGCATTACAGGGCATATGCAAATCATATGCGTCCGGCACGCCATCAAGAAGGCGGGGTGTAACTAGTGGAAGTGTATTGTTCTGCCGGACCTGTGCGTGGGAAGTTTCCTGGTGCCTCGTCGCAGAATACGGCTGTCATTCCAGCACGTTTCGAGTTCAACAGAGGACGAATAGTGGCTTATCGCGACAGCGGTTTATCGTACGGAAACATCAGCGCACGTGATGGACGACATCTAGCCACAGTGAGGCGTGTATGGATTCGGTGGGTACAGGAGGGACGGACGAACCGACGTGAGCTATTGCCGCAGCTGCGGCACACCACCAAATTACAGGACTGGCATGTTGTGTGGCGGCCATTGACAGCTCGCACCGCCACATCACGAACGTTAGCGCAGGAATTAGGGTGTGTTGGGCAACAACCTGTTTCAGCACGTACCATTCGACGTCGTCTGCAGGAGCGGGGACTTGTCGCACGGCGCCCATTGCTCCGATTACAATTGACGTTACACCACCGGCGAGTGCGGCTACAGTGGACCGTGAACGCGGCACCTGGACTACGGAATGGCACGACATTGTCTTCTCCGACGAATTCCGCGTCTGCCTGCAACACCACGATCCGCGTGTGGTGGCACCGCGGCGAGAGATTGTATGAAGCCTGCAATATGCATCGCCATACCAGTCCGTCGCCTAGCGTTATGGTTTGGGGCGCAATTGAATATGACACCCGCATCCCTCTGGTACGAATCGCCGGTACACTCAAACGCCACCGCACCATCTCCGACGTTTTGGAGCCTGTAGTCCTCCCTTACCTGCAGGACCTGCCAGCGGCCACGTTTCAACAGGACAATGCGCGCCCGCACGCGGCACGTATCGTGCAACAATTGCTCACGGCCCTCCAGGTGTCACTGCTGCCGTGTCCCACCTGTTCTCCCGATATGTCGCCCATCGAACACGTCTGGTCGCTGATCGGCAACCGAGTGGCCCGGCAAGCACCACCCACGGCTACGCCTGATGAACTGTGGCAACGTGTGGAAGCAGCCTGGACCGACATACCCCAAGCCCACATCCAAAGCTTCTTTCGTTTGACGCCGCGGCGTGTAGCGGCCATTATTGTCAGCCATGGGGGCCACACGAACTATTGATGTCTGCGTGTTCCGTAAGTTGCACGGGCGTGTAAGGTCAATCGTTTCATCTTTGTATCTGTTGTTATGTGTCCATTAAATCTGGCTTTGCTATCTCGTGTCCTTCTTGGTGTTGCATTTTGGGTGGCCAGCAGTGTATATATACATTGTGAACAGAGTATTGAAGCACCTTGGTCATTTATTAGCCGAAATCGGTGCACAATTGGCTCATATTTGGCCGTTATGACTGAAGCTAGCATTCTGGCATGCTTTCCACTAGATTCAGGTAGGTTTATACCGGAATTATAGCATGAAAGAAATATTCCTCTCAAAATACGTCATGTTAATTAACACAGGAATCAGACAACTCTGAATTGACTGTATTTACGTTCAGAGAATATTCCGATGCTCTGAACATTCAGATACTTGGGACTTTGTCGTCCTGGGTGGTGTAATGTATAGCCTGCTCGAACGGTTATCGGGAGATGTTGGTTCGATTCCCGCTTCAGGGTGATAACATTTTCCAGTTTTCTGATGTGACTGATATTACGTGTAAAACAGTAAATATTAGGTGTGCAACTTTATTCTCGGCCACAGGCACAACACGTTGACAGCAAATTACAACAAATCGAATGCTTACCTAATCAGGAAAGTAATCCCCTATATAAAATACGTACCTAATCAAGGGAAATAATTCCCGTCGTGTTGGATACATTTGAGCCATCGGTCAGGGAGCTGCCGAATGCCACTGCGGGAAAAAGAGAGCTGTTTCGAGTTGATAAAGTCATCAATACTTGTGTGGACCTCCTCGACAGAAGTGAAGTGCGTATCACTCAGGTGATGTTTCAGGGAGCAAAAGAGGTGATAATCCGACGGTGCGAAGTCTCGTGAATACGCCGGGTGGGACAAAATCTTCCATCCCAGGTCGGTGATCGTGTTTAAAGTCGTTTTCGCGGTGTGAGGACGCGCGTTATCCTGAAGCAACAGGACCGACCTTCTGCCCTTGCCTGTGTGTGGCCTTTTCGCCTCCATTGCGTCACTCACATGAATGAGTTGCTGATAATAACGCTCAGCATTGATCATTTCACCAGGTTTGAGCAACTCATAGTGCACGACACCGCGCTGATCCAACAATATGCACAGCAACAACTTCCTGGAATGGACATTCGGTTTGGCGGTACTGGTGGTAGGCTGACCTGGATAAACCCACGATTTGCGCAGCTTAGGATTTTCGTAGAGGATCCACTTCTCATCACAGGTCAAAATCTTGTGGAGGAAATCCTTCTTCTTGAATCTGGACAGCAAGGACACAGCAACATCGTAGCGCCTAGACTTGTTCGCAGCTGTAAGTTTGTGGGGCACCCAACGGCCCTCCTTGTGAATCCGTCCAAGCTTGTGCAGGCGCTTTGTAATGGCTTGCCGTGTTACTCCGAGTTCCTGGGCGAGCTCTGACTGTGTGAGACAGGGATCCGCGTCCAACAGTTGTTCCAGTTCCTCATCGTCAACTTTCTGTGGCTGTCCCGGACGTTCTGCATCATGGAGATAAAAGTTTCCCAGCATAAACCACTGGAATCACATCTTACACGTACTGTAAGACACAACAGCCTCGTCCAAAGCAGCACAAATCATTTGCTGGGCTTTCGCGACACTTTTTTCAGCTGAAATGCGAACAGGAGGCAGTGCCTCAAATGTTGCTTCTCGAACGACATCGCTTTCACCGTCAACTTTCGTCCCTTCTGTCACTACAACTGTGAGCGGTTACAGTTGCCTGGATACCTATTGGATGGTGCTGTAATCAGCCATTATCGTACAAAGCTATTTGTATTTGCCGACGTTTTATGATCGCTTGCGGTTAGAGGCCGAGAATTAAGTTGCTCACCTAATACAACAAATTCGGAGCAGTCTGATTGCTGTGTTAATTACCATTTTACCGGAATTTTCTTCTATTCCTTCTGCAAAGCTTCTGTCACAGCTGCTATAGAGGAAGGTCTTACGGGCCGAGATCGGATTCGGCCTTTGAGCTTGTCCCATAGATGTTCTACGGGATTTATATCTGGAGTTTTGGCAGGCCAATCGAACATTTAGACTTCTTGCTTCTTATAACAGGCCTGGGAACCTTGCTGTTTGACAAAACGCTTGATTTTGCTGAAATAGGAAGGGATATGTGCCGAAGTACTGCCACAGGTAGTGTGGCGTGGTTGGTTGGTTGAGAGATGTTAATGGCGCAAGGGACATGGTTGGCCAAAGAGCGCCAAACAAAAGACATCAAAATAAAACATAATCAATAAAAAACGTATACAAGGTTAAAAACAGGCTGATGTGGTAAAAATGAAACACGATAGTGAACAAGTTAAAATCTAGATAAGTTTAAAAAAGTCAATTTCTTGTAAAAACGAAAACACTGCTCTCGTGTCGCAGGCTTCGCCAATAATAGTTTGCAGCGTAGCTGCTCCTTCGTCCAACAGATGAGAGTGAAAATGACGAAAACGATGAGTACAAAACCGAACACAAGTACACAAAACATGAAGGACAGTGAGACGACAGTTGCACGCCTCACACACCAGGACACTCTCGCCACACAGCAAAAAGCGGTGAGTAAAACGACAGTGCCCAATGCGGAGACGTGCAAGAACAACTTCCTCACGACGGTTCTTCCGCAAACTAGACTTCCATAGTCCGATCTGTGGTTTGATAGAATGCAGCTTATTGCTGCCCTGCTGAGACCACAGGGACTGCCACTCGTCCAGGAGAAATGTCCTGATCAAAGGTCTAAAATCACGGAAAGACAGTGGCAGCCGAGCTGGCGACATGGAGGAAACAGACCTGGCAGAGAGATCTGCCAGCTCGTTACCTCGGATCCCAACATGGCCAGGAACCCAACAGAATCGGACCAGGAATCCAGCACCTTCCAAAGTTCCAAGAAAACGACGGACATCACGGATGACCGGCGAGTCCGTGTCCTCTGGAGAAGATAGGACTTGGATGACGGACTGGGAATCGGAGCAAATCATAGCGCGACGATGAGATCTAGACTGTACGTGACACAAAGCGAGGTGTACCGCACGCATCTCTGCCGAAAAGACAGTGGATTCAGGCGGAAGCCTCTCAGCATGGGAGGCATCGCCACACACGAAAGCGGATCCAACAACCTCACCGGATTTCGACCCGTCAGTAAATACAGGCACGAAATCCGGGAAGAGAGACTGTTTCTCTGCAAAGAGCTGCTGGTACACCAGAGCAGGAGTGGAAGACTTTGGCCACACACAAAGGGAAAGGTCAGCCGTTGCTTGAACCGGCTGCCAAGGCGGTTCATTGTAGAACCTGGTCAAACCAATCCTTGA
Organism: Macrothele yani; assembly: GCA_039090855.1. Taxonomy (NCBI): domain Eukaryota; kingdom Metazoa; phylum Arthropoda; class Arachnida; order Araneae; family Macrothelidae; genus Macrothele; species Macrothele yani. The sequence continues at coordinate 112,373,237 of CM076997.1, read as the reverse complement.
CAAGTCTAGACCAGCATCGCGCACTAAGGTCGACAACCGAATCCCAAACGTCGGAACACAGGAAGGCCGGTGTGAGAATAGGCGGACACATTGCGGTTGGAAAATAGAACCATGCAGTGGATGATCAGGAAGAGACTTCAATTTGGTGAAGAATTGAAGAGACAGCTGCTTACGTCGGATGCACAACGGCGGTTCATGGGCCTCGACATACAGGCTATGCACGGGAGAGGTACGGAAAGCACCAGTGCATAGCCGCAGAGCCTGGTGATATACAGGATCCAGAGACCGGAAGGACGTGCCGAACCGTACGTTATGCAACCGAAGTCTAACTTAGACCGAATCAGAGAATGGTAAATGCGAAGCATTGAGCACCTGTCAGCCCCCAAGATGTTCGAGAGAGGACCTTCAGGATACTCAATGACTTCGTGCACTTCACCTTTAAAGACTGGATGTGAGGTCGGAAGGTGAGTGCTCGGTCAAATGTTATCCCAAGGAACTTGACTTCTGACACCACAGGGATGGTAGAACACCACAGACGGAGGCTGGGGTCTGGGTGAAGGCCCCGTTTGCGGCAAAAATGCACGCAAACGGTCTTCTGGGTCGAGAAGCCAAATCCATTGTGGGAGGCCCAGGAAGAGATCTTATTAATGGCCGTCGGTATCTGCCGTTCAATAGTGCGCATGTTGACAGATGCGCAAGAGATCTGCAGATCATCCACGTACATGGTGCCACGGACCGTCGGAGGAAGTAGGGTGAAAAGATGATTAACACGAAGGATGAACAAAGTCACAGAAAGAATGGAGCCTTGAGGGACACCCTGCTCTTGTGGGTATAACGCAGAAAGGGTTGACCCGACGCGCACACGGAAACTCCGGTCCTGGAGAAATCCGGCGATGAAAGATGGTAGGTTTCCCCGCAATCCGCACTCGTGCAGATCACGGAGAATGCCGTATCTCCAGGTGCGGTCATACGCTTTCTCCATGTCAAAGAACACGGAGACCAAGTGCTGACGCCGGACAAACGCCACCCTGACAGATGTCTCAAGGCGAAGATGATGATCTGAGGTGGATCGGAATTTCCGAAATCCACTCTGATGAGGTGAAAGAAGGTGACGTGATTCCAAATAAAAAACGAAATGAAAATTGATGATGCGCTCAAGTACTTTGCAGAGGCAGCTCGTCATAGCAATTGGTCGGTAGTTCAACGGGTTAGCGGGATCTTTACCAGGTTTGAGAACAGGAACGACAATGGCAGTGCGCCAAGATTCGGGAAAATTACGCTCGTGCCAGATCCTGTTAAACAGGACTAGCAGACATTCAAGAGAGGACGGAGAAAGGTGCTTCAGCATTTCATAATGGATGTTATCCGGTCCGACAGATGTTCGGCCGGACCGATTCAGGGCAATCTCCAGTTCGACGGCAGTCAGCGGGCTGTTATAATCGGTAGCGGAAAACGGTCCAAAGGAAATCTTGGACCGTTCAAGCCGCGGCTGCACCTGCCGGAACGAAGCAGCGTAATTGCGGCTGCTGGACACCGAAGAAAATGCGGCGCCCAGACAGTCAGCAATACCCTGAGCGTCAGCAACCGTACCTCCACCACTCTCAAGAATGGAGATTTCCCCAGAAGGGTACTGACCCCGAATCTTGCGGATCCTGTCCCAAACGATTTTAGAGCTGGTAGCGGTGTTAATCCCGGATACGTAACGTATCCAAGATTCCCGTTGGCTACGACGACATACCAAACGCGCGTAAGATTTGGCCTTCTTGAAAGCAAGCAGGTTCGCGTCGGTGGGGTACCGACGAAACCTACCCCAAGCCCGATGTTGGGCCTGACGAGCTGCCTTGCAAGTGGAATTCCACCAAGGTCGCGGGCAACGTGGAAGTTTAGTCGAAGTCTTAGGGATGGTAAAGTCTGCCGCTTGCACAATACAATCCGTTACCGCCTTAACAGCTTCATCGATCGTACCCGAGGTCGCCATGACTGAAGTAATGATCGCTGAAGCCGTGAATGAGTCCCACTTGGCTCGATCGATAGCCCATCTAGCAGGGCGAGTAGGATGACGGAACCCGTCACCTGCTAGACGGAGAAAGATGGGAAAATAATCACTGCCAAGGGGATCATCAGACACGCTCCAGGACCAGTCAGGATATAACGATGGCGAACTCAAGGACAGATCAATGGCTGAGTACGAGCGGGTGGGTTCATGAAAATAAGTGACTGCCCCGGTGTTGTAGAGTCAGAGGGACGTGCTGGAGAGAAGGCCCCTGGAGTCAACAACACGGCCCCTGGAGTCACGAGTGATAGAACGCCACAACGGATTGTGCGCATTGAAATCTCCGAAGATGAAGAAAGGAGGCGGAAGCTGGTCAACTAAATCTTCCAGATCCGAGAGGCCTACAGCTTCATTAGGTGGTATGTAGATGGAACAGACTGTGAGCAGGGTGTTCACAGAAAGTCTCACTGCCACTGCTTGCAAAGGCGTCCGTAGGCCAACTGCAGTGACAGGAATACCATGAGGAACAACAACGGCCACTCCTCCGCAGGCGATAACACCGTCCTCGTGATCCTTGCGGAAAATTGAATATCTCCGCAGCGGAAAAGTGTCCGTTGTTCGAAGCTTTGTCTCCTGGAGGCAAACGCACACAGGTGTGTGCGAAGACAGTAAGCCTTTTAGATCATCAATTCGTGGTCGCAGTCCTCAGCAATTCCACTGAATGAGCGCAGCTATAATGAAAAAAAAAAGGAAAGGATGAAAAACGAAAATGACAGACGACTAGAATGTTCTAGAATGTCTCCGAGTCGTCCATCTGCTCCTGACCATCTGCAATGTCCGGAGGCAACACAGGGCTGTGCTTACTCACACAGGGCTGCGCTACCGGGAGGGTTTTGTGGTTTTACCCTGCTATGTTTCGAGGGGAGGATCCTGGTTTCACCTTTTCCGGCTTCTTCTTAGTTGCGCCCTGGGACTGGGTCATAGTGCTGGCAGATGATGTTTTCTGCACAGAGGATGGTTTAGGCGTCGATGTTGATGGCGCCTTGGATTCAATGCGGCGAGACTTCAGTGCCTCCAATCCGGCAGCAACGATGTCCTCAAAATCATAAGGACACCGCGCTGGGATGGCCACTTCAGTCTGCACCGCAACAGTAGCCTTCTGGACCACAACCGATGCATAGGAGCGCCGGCCTGTTGGTAGAGGAGCTATCCGCCGTCTGGCTTCAGGATAAGACAGATGTTCTGTCGTCTTCAGGCGTTGGATAGTCTGCTCCTCGATCCACTTCGGGCACTGCTTAGAAGAAGCCGGGTGAGAACCCTCGCAATTTACACAATGATCCGCCTCAGCGGAGCAGTCTGCCAAAGAGTGTTCTGGCGACCCACAGCGTCCACACTTCGCTACATTACGGCAAGACTGCTGGGAGTGACCGTAATGCTGGCACTTGAAACATCTCAAGATGTTCGGAATGTATGGTTGAACATCGAGCCGCAAGTACCCCGCCTTGATGGAAGTTGGCAGGGTAGGGGAATCAAATGTGAGCACGATGTTCCGTGAGGGAGTAGACTTCCCATCCCGCCTGAAAAGAATGCGGCGAACCCCAGTGACATGTTGTTCCCCAAGTTCTTCCAGCAATTCCTCATCGCTGCATTCCAGCAGGTCGCGGGAGTTGATAACACCGCGAGAGGAATTGAGGTAACCATGGGGAGATATTTGGACTGGAACGTCCAGCAGAACGGTCGTCTCCAGCAAGGTGGCGCTGTGGCGAGGATTTGAAGTCTCCACAAGAAGATCCCCTGACGGGAGCTTCTTAACACTCTTTGGTGAGCCCGCAACGGCCTGAAGAGCCTTATTAATCCAGAAAGGACTCTTCGAACTGAGGGATTGTGCTGGATCAACAGAATGAATCAGAAGAAACAGAGCATTGCAGTTGGAACTGAGTAGTTTCTTAGTGGAGGAGGGCGATCCATCCTTCACACGGCGCTTCAAAGGTACAGCATGGGAAACACTTCTGTTTGCCATTAAGAAGAGAAAAGATTCGTCCGCCGACCTCCCCACCCACTACCGAGCCCAACGAGGGAGAGCCGGAGGTCCGCAAGCCCAAGAGGACGCAGGACACGGCTCTAGGGATAGTCAGCGGATATAGCAAGTTGGTAGGGCCGACACACGCTCGGCGTGCACCCAGACTTTCCCGTGCCCGGAGAACACCCCTTTGACATGCCCACCCTACCCCCAAACTCACCCAGCCGAACAGAACGACAAGCCGCTAGAAGTCTGGACGCAACTCGGCCACAGACTTCCTGACCAGGAGTGGGTTAGCTCCCAGCCTCCCGTTTAGGGTGAAGCAGAGGGCAAAGAGGAGTGTTGGCATCTGGAGACATTACAACCCGGCTCCCAAATACCTCAGCCTCCAGCATCCTCATTTCCACCTGTACGGGTCACCGCACACGGCAAACATGCAGGTAGGTCTAAGCTAACCGGCTCCGGAAAAAACAGAAAATGTAACATAAAAGAGAAAAGACAGGGAAGGGAACGAGGAACAAAACCCGGAGCTGGCTCCTCATCACAACCTCAGCAGCCTACAACTGAGGCGGGTACATGTCAAGATATGAACGAAAGACGAAAAAGCAAAACAAAAAGAGAAAATCGGCTCGGGCCGTGGGGACGCCATCCCCCATCAGCTGGATGAACAGCTGTCCCTTCGGTGATGTAATCGTCAAAGCCGCAGAGGCAATAGAAACCGTCACAAGGTTAGCTCGGGCCGTGGGGGCTCCGCTCCCCAAATAACTGGAAAACCAGTTATCCCCGTCCTGGGAGTGTGGCGTGGAATTGTTTCGAATAATGTATTCGTAGCTGGCGGCCGTTGGGCTGGAGGGCACCATAACCAAAATCAAAATACCGAGTTCTTCCCAGCAGAAACAGACTTTTTTCTGTTGGGAGGGGGAGGGGGTTTAGCATCACTCACAGACCCCCCCCTCCAAACTTGACTGCAGGGACAATGCAGCCTGAATGAGAGCGTTCGTCTGACAAACGCGACTACCCAAATACGTCCATCGGAACGAAAGAGTGAGTTGCTTAATTCGTCAATCCACACAACCCTCTTTCACTCCTCGGCTGCTCACGAACGGCAAGTGAGGCACCACTGGAGTCGTCGCCTGACATTGCCTGAACGGACTGTTCTGGCGCAAATAGCTATTTCAGTGGCTTCTCTAATATCATCGGCGAAGGACGTGCGTGCCTGCTTCACATTCCGCAGCAAGCTTCATTTGGTACAATCACTCAGATTATGCTGCCTCCCAGAGTGCGGCTCCGAAGTTGTAGCACCACATGCTTTCCACCGATGAAGTATGTCAGATTCAGTGGGTTTTTGGAATCACAGAAGAGTGGTATAGCTACGCACTGATTGCGTACTCAGGTGGCATTCGAAACATCATGATTCCCTTTTCGAAGTCCTTCAGTTCAGTTCCGCGCAGTATAGTGGCTTCCAATGCTGTCTAACAGGTTTGAGATTTTGAGGTTTTATGTAGAGGATTTTAGGAAGGCAGTGCCTGATCCCAGGTGCCTTAAACGACCCTCAGAAGTAGAGCGCTAGGAAATTTGGGCAACAGTGTCCGCCAGGGAGGTCACACAAATGTGATGTAGAAAGGGGAAGAAGACGCCCTTATTTATAGCCAGGGGGGGAGCAATACCCTTGGGATCCGACGGCTTAACATGCCAATCCGACGCACGGTGGTTATTAAGTGGTTTGAGCGTTTGTACCTGCCTGAGATCGATCCTGAGACTTCTATGTGCCAGTCACGGACGCTGAATATCATCCGCGGCCCTTGTCTGAGAGGTTCAGAGATTTATGTAGAGGATTTCAAGAAGTGAGTGTCTGACCCCAGGTCTTAAACAACCCTTAAAAGTAGGAAGCTTTGGGCAATAGTGTCCGACATGTAAGTCACGCGGAAGCGAGGTAGAAAGGAGGAGGAACACTCCTCTATTTATTAACAGGGGGGGGGTAACCTGGGGTCTGCCTGCTTAATGTGCCCATCTGACGTACGGCTGTCTGACAGGCTTGCCAAAGGTCTCCCTTTACATACAGCACCCAACACATACAGGGTGTGCGCGTCTGGTTCTGAAAATGCACGTTTATTTTTAGATTGGAGGTTTAACGACCACCGTGAGCAACACAATGAGCTATAAGCAGTCGCCCGTCCCTAATTTAGGATCACTGGTTCCAGGGAAGGGAGTGAACCAGTGTCGTAAGACAAACACAACATCCATTCTTCACCAGTATTCGAACCCGGACTTTTCACTAACGAATCGTCATAAGCCAGCGCTTAGATCACTGCGTCACCGTGGCGGCGATGTTTATTTGCATATATATTGAAGTGTCCGGATACTGTCGTCTACATTGTGTATATAGTGTGTCTGAAATAGATATAAATCTAGGTCACTAGGAGAGAATTTCTGTAAAAGAGAAAATCAGTTGGAAACCGTGGTTTTACCAACCCCGAAGAAATAATTTCTTTTGACAAATAGACTTCTTGAAGTACGGGGTGTTTGTAAAAGGTCAAGTCAAACTTTGGCAGCGTGTTCTACCGCGTACATTAAAATAAGTTCCTAAGAAAGCAGACCCGAGAACGCTTCCTTTCCATGCTATACCACATTATTCTTCTGAGGAGCGAGAGGGGTGAACATAAGGAAACCTGCCAAAAGGTACGCTGCATGGTAGGTATATTTGCATGTGGGAGGTCATAGTACGTGTATACAACTGTTAGACAAGATCACACTACTCCTAGGTGAAGTAATGCTACGTAAAGTAAATTGGCAGTAAATCATTAATGCTGGTGTTATTATCGGTCCACGTTATTTGTGACCTTTAACATGAGTAACGAGTTCCAAAAACACTGAAATGGAAGACATTTATTTCAATTATGGGCGAGTGATCAGAAACAATAATGAAGTTCAACGTCTCTAGACGATAGCTTTACTTAAACTACGATGTCGAGCTAAAGATACACTCTAAAAAATAAGTGGTGTGAATACACGGAAAATTCCTGAAAATAATATGCAGCAAAGTAGCCGGTAGGTGCCAGTCTTTTAACGAAATTTCCGTTTTAAAAGTTTCCGTTCCTTCAAACTTCAGTGTTTTGACGGAATTTCCGTAATCAGTAATAACTTTTTTTTTCCAGAAAAGTCCGTTTCGGGACTTTCCTTGTTTGTACTCAAATTTCGTATAATCGAAGATTGGTTAAATATAAAACCGCCTTTGCACGTTCTACGAAATGTACAAGAGGCACATAATAACTCAAAGACTTTAATTAAAATGCTATGTACATAAGATAAAAACATTAGTACTTTCGGACTACTTTAGTCCATTATCAGATGTTGTACAAAGATATGAAGGCCGGCACGGTATATATATATGTCCAAGAACATGTTACGTGGGGAATCATGGGAAAATTGTTTATTACGTGACCACGTGACATAGACAGTGGTAACCATGGTGTAATGTATAACTCGAGGATTTTGACTTTTTCAGCCTTTTTACCAGATATTCTTCTTTTCTGACGTACAGATCTTTACCTTTTCGTACCAGAGACGTTTTCAACGGCAGCGGTGCGTGTTACCACTGAGCCAGGAAGACCTGTAAAGCAAGGTTGCATAAAGTAGAACTCTAATCGCCCGATGATAAAATGTTTTTTGTTATTAATGTGAGTGAATTAGTCACTTTATTAAGCGTAGGAACTTATTATTTGTTTGAATAGGTTTAGAATGATTCCGGGTTTTCTATAGGAAGACTTAAAAGTTTAAACGAAATATTTAAAAAAAAAAAAAAAAAAAAAAAGGGAGCTATTTTGCAGAACTGTAATTGAACAAATCTCTTTCCTACGTTCGAAATATTGATTCGATTTAAATCGTTTTCCGTGGGCTAAGTTTCCCGGCCGCGGTTGGTCTAGTGGTTAGCAATACCGCCTACCGACCTGAGATTGTCGTGGAATCGATCCCAGTCAGGTTGTGTTGTGCTGAGCCGCTAAATATCCGCCCCGCGTCGTCAAGTTTCCGGGGTATTGCCTCCCCCGTTAAAAATAAGAGCGTCTATTCCTGCCCCTTTCTCACCTTCCACTCCTAGTGACCGCAACATGAACGGTTGCGGTCACTGTGACGCCAGTGCAGTCACGTCTGCGACCCTCGCTCTATTCCGAGTCAGCCTAAGAGTGTGTACCACTTTAGAAGATACAGCACACGTAGGGAAATAATTTATTTGGAATTCGGACTCCACTACACCCAGGGCCGGTCTGAGTGTAAGTACGAACATAGGTACGTGTTAAATTTCGCCCCCCCCCTCTTCTTTGATCTTTTGCTTTTTCAGTTAGAAGCACCCAACCACAGTAAGAAATAGCTCTAATCTCAACTTAGTATGCTCAGTAGAAATGTCAGTAACTCACTTTTATATGCTACGTTACAAATAAATAGTCCAATATAATGAAGATAATAATAATAATTTTACTCACAAAATGACGGAATCATACGTAGTTGTCTGCATTATTTACATGAAACGTTCACGTCTGGCTTTACAAATTTGCCGCAGGTGGGAAAGGAAAAGATGCAGCGGAGCGAGAAAATTGTTATATGGAAACATTCAAACTATATTTAAATCGCAACTTTTGTCATTTTGTGGGCCAACGACAGCAGTGAGAAATTTCCTCCCCAGTCAGAAAGGCGCCAAGAGCAGATCCATTTCGGAGAAAGGCCATTCCCTCGCCGGACCCCAACCAAGAACAAAAGGATAGCCCCATTCTTTCCTCAGCTGTCGGCAAAATCTCTAGCCCACGGGTACAAAGGACCAAGCAATTAAGAATTTCTTCTTACGTCAAAGACAGAGCGTGTAAGGGAATGGGACAGAGTGGAGAGGTCTTCATGGCAATGTCGACGAAAAAGTAGGAACGGCTTTTGCTCGAAGGCAGAGCAGGAAGACGACGAAAAAGTAGGAACGGCTTTTGCTCGAAGGCAGAGCAGGAAGACGACGAAGTAGAAAGAGATTTTCACGCGGGCTGGTAGCCACATAAGATAGAAACAGATTTGGCGGGAAAAGCGTAGAGAAGGCCATCCGTAACATCCAACTCCCGCTGCAAGTATTTACTGTCCGATCTGACCAACTATTATTCCAATATTTCCACTTCCCCCATCTGATGAATAAAGATATGTGCAAAAGGAAACCTCTGGAATAATGTTCAATCTTTAACTACTTGTTTATTTGCTTCCCTGCTCCAACGACAGGAACCTGCAAACGATTCTTCTGATAAGTTGGCGTCTACTAAAATATTTGAAATAAATCAAGCCAACAAAATCTAAGATTTCCACTTGTCACTCAAGCCTTATTGTTATATACACTGAAGAGCAATTGAATTAGAGATACCTGTCTAGTAACGTGTAGCACCACCTTTCGTCCTGGTGACGGCGGCGATTCATCTCGGCATGGACTCGACAAGACAACGGAAGCGTTGGGAAGCCATACGGATCCACGACCCCTGAACAAGCTCCAACAGTTTTCGAAGTTTTGATGGAGGGGGTCAGAGCCTCGAACATCTCTCTCGATGGCATCCCAGATGTGTTCGTGAGGTCAGGTGACCTAGTTGGCCAAGGAAGCGAGGTCACGTCGGTGGAGTGTTCATCCAACCATTCGGATACAATTCGGGAGCGATGGCACGGTGCATTGTCTTGTTGCAGTATGAGGTCCCCAGTGGGATGTTGAAGACGCACAAACGTGAGCAAATGGTCGTCCAGGATATCCCGGGAATGTTGACCTGTGAGGGACGATGTCACACCTACCAGGGGTCCCATTTCACTCCACGTAAACTGTCCCCAGACGAGAATGTCACCCTCACCAGCTTGAAGAGTACCCTGCTGGCAAGAAGGATCCATCTCTTCTTGTGGTTTGCGCCGTACTCGGATCCTGCCATCCGCATGTACCAACGTTAATCACGACTCACCAGTCCAGGCAACATTTTCCCACGTGTCTAAGGTCCCGTGGCGATGTTACCGCGCCCATGCTAATCTTTGCAACCTGTGATGTGAGGAGATGGTTCTGGATGGTGTGGCTGCTTACACGTTTTTGTGCACCAGCGTTAAATTGCCGAGTGATTTCTTGCACTGTGGCCCGTCTATCCGCTGTTACAATGCGAGCTAGTCGATGATGACCCCGCTCATCCACATGCTGTTGTCCACGGCAGTTGGCCCTTGCAGGGATGGTTTTACCGGATTCGATGTTCTCACGGTGCACCCGTGACACAGTGGCTCGTGAAAATTCAAGTGCCTGCACGACTTCCGAGATGGAGTGACCCATTCGTCGAGCCCCGACAATTTTCCCACGATAAAAGGCGCTTAGATCCTTCGTCTTACCCACACTGCGTCTGACTCTTACTGATTCCCGTTGCATCACTCCTTATATTGTCGGATCGCTGCGTACGTCATGTCGTTTTCGTTTAAAGGGCCGCACACAGCGCGACATTTGCATAACGCCAGCTGTCTCTAATTCAATTGCTCTTCAGTGTCTATCTAGGAACTCTGCACTCGCCTGAGAAACAACAAAGAAGTATTTAGTATCATTTTTGTAGAAAGTACAGACCAGCGCATAAAAAAAAAGTTAGCCGATAATTTTACTATGAAAGAAAATTTAGAAATCCTTGGGGTATTTTGGCGACCCTTTCCTTTGGTGGCGCCCTAGGCAGCTGCCTATCTGGCCTACCCCTCGGACCGGCCCTGACCACACCCCCATTCTACCCCATTCTATTCTATCCCCACTGCTTCTGTTGAAACAGATCCCAGTGTAATACTTTCAGATCCTTGTGGTATTAAAATTAAATTCGATGATCAGCGTAGTTCTGCCTCGGTGGATGGAGTCGGGGCTGGAGAGATAGTTGATTTAAGGTAAGCACACAGCAGGAGCGTGATCTAAGGCGAATTGATACCGTTCTTGTGCTCCACGGAGAAACTGTGATCTAAATTCTCTTTCTCTCTCTCTCTCTCTCTTTCTAACAGGTTTCGTATCGTGAGCCTCTAGGTGCCATGAGCCTCTAGGTGTCACTTCCACTTCAGCCCGATCCAAAAATCACTTATGACAAAGTTAGGTTAGGCTTCTAAAGCTAACTTTGACGGTAACTCCTACGAAAAGGAGCGGAGTTTTCACCTGACAGTCTCAGACGGTCAACCCTCTGATGATGTAACCCGTGATCACAGTCGCGATTCATGCAGATAAATTCGTGAAGGATTTATTGCTCACTTGCGAGCTAAGACCTCTGTCTTCCCGGAAGAGAACCTCAATGACAGAGAAGGGGGAAACTACTCAGTACCGAACTGGAGAATAGCCGCGACTGAGCCTTTCATCCGAACGTCAAATCTTACGAACGATTCCACTCAACTGTTATGATTTTAAGAAATGCTTCTCGCGAAATGGACTTGAATCGGCTGCCCGGGGCAAGTCTTACGTGGTAGAACTTTAGATTCAGGACAGGAGTCACGTAGGTACAGAAACTAGCTCGAGAACAGTAGCTCCTGGCTGTTTAACATTCAACTCTATGGAGAAAATTGTCAAAAATGTCTTTACTCGTATCATGTGCAGCGAGTCCAGGCCCGCTCACCGGCTGATTTTCGTTCACAAGATGTGTTTTTGCAATGGCTTCTGCAGCAGTATATTCAATCCAATTTTCTCCATTGTGTGCTTTTCACCGATGAATCGCTATTCATAAGAGATATTAAATTTCCACCAATGGGCATTGGGCACGGAATCTTATGCAATAACTCTGTTTAGGCATCCCCAGAGGTTTCTTCTGAATATTCGGCTGGCATTCTTGATTGGTTTTTCGTGCCGCCAACCCCATGCAGTAGCTAGGAATACACACAATTCTTAGAGACCATTGGTGTTGCTTAGGCCCCCACGAGGTCGTATGTAATCATCACAATACGGGCTAACGCGACACTGAGGAAACACATGCGCTTCGAAATTTTTCCAGAGGGAAAGTACTTACAAGTCCTGTTCACCCTTAACTTCCAATACTTCCCTATTCCTAGCTCACATCTCCATTTCCTTTCTTCCGGTCAGATAAACCTCATTACATGTTGCGAAATGGCTTTCTGAACCTTTCAGGCAACGACAGTACCAACTGAGGAATGCGGCTATCCAAGTGGTTTTGGCAGATGACTAGCGCGCGGCGGGTTCTTAGCCAGAAGCCGTGGTTGGAAATCCACGTTGAGCTATTGTTCTTGGGGCAAAGACTTCCTGTCGTAAACGAATCTACGTACTACTTGAAAGACCGTTTTATTTCCTGCTTTGGGTTTAATCTCTCTCTCTCTCTCTCTCTCTCTCTCTTTCCCTTTCAGAAGAGATTCAGTATAATTATGCTTGCTAGACGAAAAGCTTCTCTCTCACCTCTCTTTACGAAAAGATTAAGAACAATTATGCTTGCTAGACGGAAAGCTTCTCTCTCTCCCTCTCTCCTCTCTCTACGACAATATTAAGAACAATTATGCTTCCTAGCCGGAAAGCTTCTCTCTCTCTCTCTCTCTCGAAAAGAGTAAGAATAATTATGCTTGCTAGACGGAAAGCTTCTCTCTCTCCCTCTCTCCTCTCTCTACGAAAATATTAAGAACAATTATGCTTCCTAGCCGGAAAGCTTCTCTCTCTCTCTCTCTCTCTCTCTCTCTCTCTCTCCGAAACGATTAAGAATAATTATACTTGCTAGACGAAAAAGCTTCTCTCTCACCTCTATTTACGAAAAGATTAAGAACAATTATGCTCGCTAGACGGAAAGCTTCTCTCTCTCCCTCTCTCCTCTCTCTACGACAATATTAAGAACAATTATGCTTCCTAGCCGGAAAGCTTCTCTCTCTCTTTCTCTCTCTCTCTCTCTCTCTCTCTCTCTTCCTCTCAGAAAAGATTAAGAATAATTATGTTCGCTAGACAGAAAGCTTCTCTCTCTCTCTCGCTTTCTACGGAAAAAATATGGTGCCTTCAAACCGAATCGCACTTGATGTATAATTTTAGAAAAATTACACTCCAGGAATTTAGCATTTCTTTTTTTTTTTTTTTTTATATAAGAAAAACATATTTAGACAAACCAGATATCCACGATGTCCTCCCACTTTCCTTCCGTTCTGTAGGCCAGAATTCGCAAATGGGGCTTCTGTACAACATACTTAAGAATTCGTAACGATTTCTTGTGCCCTTTTACTCCTTGTCTTCGTGTCGATTTTAGTTTGCAATTAATAAACATTAGCTTTCAGCGTGCATTCTTCATTTCCGTAAATACTTCTGGTCCCTTTAGATTTAGAGTGTGAAAAGTATTTCACAGAACTTAACAGCTGTTTAGAACATTGTGACTATGGAGAGATAAGGATTCGACTTTGACGACTTCTCAGAAGCCAATTAGTTCGTAATGGTGGCCTGTATCCGTGAACATCAAGTACGATTTAGTGCATGACCACGGTAGTCATTTCAGCAGATGTCCGAAAAGCTTCCCTGGAAATAACTATGACACCGATTTTACTACAAGGAATTTTTCTGTGCTTGCGAGTTCAAGGGTTAAATACTTTTGATTCGTTCTGTAAAAAAAAGTATTTCTTCGCAAGTATTGGATCTCTCTTCCATTTTTTAATTAAAAATTGGATTAATATTCACCACGATAGCTCAGACATCCTGATTTCATCGAAAAAGTACACAATCGCCTTACACAAAAATGCGTATAACATTAGAGGCGAAAATTAGTTACCGTTATCTCGATCCATCTACAGTTTGATGTACTTATTCCAAGAGCTACGAAAATTTGGCTAGAGCTCGACATTTACCAGATGTAGGTAGCTTCAGAGATAAGGAACTTTGGAGGTATTTGACACCTACGAGATTCGAGATTCACAATACCAATGTATGCTATGGCAATGGAGCGTCTAACATACAGATCTAGTAGCTTTATGGTCCATCTGCCGTAACCACCCCGTCCCGGTGGCGCAGTGACCTAAGCGATGGTTTCTGATCATATGTCCGATATGGGTTCCGGTTTGAATCCCGTTGAGGCATGGACGTTGTGTTTGTTTTACAGCACTGGCTCTATCCCTTCTCTGGAACCAGTAACTCTAAATTAGGGACGGGCGACTGCTTTTAGCCCATTGAGTTGCTCACGGTTATAGTCGAGAGACCCCGCCCTCCCCAAAACAAAACAAACCATCTGCCATATACCGAAAGTAAAAGCCCTCGCACTTTTCCGCCACATCAGGAAAGACTCGATTAGCCGTAGAATCTCGCGAGTACCATCACGCATGAGTAGATTCGTTTTCTCAGTGGTAGAACGCCGTTGGTTCCTCCTTTTAAAATTTACCTTAAGAACTAACCCATTTTTTCAAAGTAGGATCATAATAAAAATGCCTAGTCCCTTTTCTTTAAATTTTAACCATTGAATTTAACAGATGCTTCCAAAACAATAATTTGGGCTTCCGATCTTCTCGTTTTGTCCGCGGATGAAGAAACTTAAGCTGACTCTTTCTGTGCAGTCTCGCTAACATTTGACACCTGGACTTCCGTCCACCCAAGGGGTGAGCACAAGTCGTACTCCCTACTCCTTCGATACCGGTCGCAAAGCCTCTCCTAGCTATGTAATTATCAACTTAAAAGCGTGCTTTCGAACGGTACCACAAGAACCTCTTTTCCACCAAAACAATGCTTATATACCTTCTCAAATCTTATGGGGGAGTTAATCCCTCTATTTAATAACGTCTTCGAAGACCCCTAATCTTTACCATTTCTCACGCGTTCTCCATCCACTGATATGAAAACGACAAACACGCGCCGACAACATTAACACAACACATTTGGAAATACACATTAGCTTATATCGCTATTCTACCGTGATGCCAGTCCAATTTTCATCGGGTGCTCTACGCTGTTAACATGCTTACAAGGCTGTTTACTCTTGTTGTCTGGATCGCTCTCACGGACACTGCACAAAATTAAGAAAACAAAGATACCTTCTGTTCAATGGGAGACAATTAAAGCATATTTACATGTTAAAATACGAAATGAGTCTAAGAATCTTCCACCGAATGCCGTAAAGTTCAAGCATGAGGCCATGATTCAAGTGCTTACCTTAAAATATTTACTTGAAGTTTCTGCCCCGTTCACGGCAAAGAATATATACATAGGAAACATGCAAACCACTGAGGGTGATCTTGTGACATATACATCCTTTTTAACCTTCCGTTTCTGTTTGCTTTCTCTTATATAAATTTTGGTTATCTCTTGTTGTGTTTTCTATACAGTGAGCGTCACGCCGGAACTTCCAGGAGCATAGTCTTAAGGTCGTCACTGGCTGCCAATCAAGTCAAAATGACTTGGACATCAGTAAGTGCTAAGCAGCTTGGAGATCAGATAGCTATATGCCCTTTCTCCTATGGTCTACGACGTAATTAATCAGTTTCTTTGTGTTGTTAGGCTGTGGATAGCTTTTGGAAATTACGACTAAACCGTTGTGTGGGTGATACTCAACTGCGCAACAAGTGTTGAAATCCTACTGATGGTTAATCTGCAAATTGTTGATGCGATATCTATTTGAAACCTATGTGTTGTCGAGCTTACAACTCTTATAATGTGCATCAGTTCTGAGACGGGCCGAGCCCGAGCCGAAAGCCGAAGTATAAACCTGGACCTTACAGGGATCTCGCTGGGAGATAATTTTCGTCTTCTTTATTTTTTAAACTGTGATTTTATATGCTTTAGCGTACAGGTTTTTAATAGCGCTTCCGAGTTGCCAAAGGAAATTCTTCTGCAACTGGGTTTAGGAATATAGTGTAGACTGGAGAAGGCTATTTATTCTGAGCTTGGGGAGCATATGCCATAAATCACGCATTAATGGATTTCTGCGAAGAAAGAAAAGCTTGTTCAAGAGCTATATAAAGCTTCTTCAAGAACTAGATAACATAAGTAAGTATAAAGCTTCTTCAAGAACTAGATAACATAAGTATAAAGCTTCTTCAAGAACTAGATAACATAAGTATAAAGCTTCTTCAAGAACTAGATAACATAAGTATAAAGCTTCTTCAAGAACTAGATAACATAAGTATAAAGCTTCTTCAAGAACTAGATAACATAAGTATAAAGCTTCTTCAAGAACTAGATAACATAAGTAAGTATAAAGCTTCTTCAAGAACTAGATAACATAGGTAAGTATAAAGGTTCTTCAAGAACTAGATAACATAAGTATAAAGCTTCTTCTAGAACTAGATAACATAAGTAAGTATAAAGCTTCTTCAAGGAGTAGATAACATAAGTAAGTATAAAGGTTCTTCAAGAACTACATAACATAAGTATAAAGCTTCTTCTAGAACTAGATAACATAAGTAAGTATAAAGCTTCTTCAATGACTAGATAACATAACTAAGTATAAAGCTTCTTCAATGACTAGATAACATAAGTAAGTATAAAGCTTCTTCAAGAACTAGATAACATAGGTAAGTATAAAGCTTCTTCAAGAACTAGATAACACAAGTAAGTATAAAGCTTTTTCAAGAACTAGATAACATAAGTAAGTATGATGCTTCTTCAAAACTATATAACATAAGTAAGTATAAATCTTCTTCAAGAACTAGATAACATAAGTATAAAACTTCTTCAAGAACTAGATAACAAAAGTAAAAAGCTTCTTCAAGAACTATTAGGGGTATGCAAAAGTTTCCGCCGCCCTCGCCAGAGGACGCTGTAGGGGTCTAACTGGCCGGAGGCTCGTGCTGTCAGTTCGTACATGAAGCCAAGCATGGCGGCCGATAAAGTTAATTTGCGGCACTCTTTGTTATTCATGTTTAATTTAAGGAAACGTGCGAGTGAAGCATACGGTTCAATAAGTTAGGCATAGGGCGAAAGGGTAATGGGTGAGCGGACGTATCGAGAATAGTTTGCCAGGTTTAAGAAAGGCGAACTAAGCTTGGAAGACAAGCCACGTGCAGGTAAACTGCAGGAACTCGCAGACCAGGAGTTGGAATCGCTGTTTTTCAAGAGGACGCCACACAATCCACCACGCAACTGGAAAAACGTTTGAAAGTTGCTCAATCGACGGTAGTACGGCTTCTACGGGCCTTGGGGAAGATCCAGAAGATTGGTAAGTGGGTTCCGCCTTCTTTAACGGAGCGTAATATTGGTCAACGATTGGGCATCTGCATGCCATTGCTGAGAAGGTTTCAAGAGAAGAATTTCTTGTGGAAGGTTTTCACTGGGGATGAAAAATGGGTCTATTTTCGACAACCCCGTACGTAAGTGATCCTGGGTCGACCCAGGGCAGCCATCAATATCCATTGCAAAACAGGATATCCAAGGGGAAAGGGTGCTGTTGTGTGTGTGGTGGGATATGCATGGAGTACTGTACTTCGAACTGTTGAAACCGGGCGAAACAATCACTGCACAAAGATATAGCAATCAGTTGATGAAACTGAACGCCGCAATCGAGCAAATGCGCCCATGGACAGGTAAAGGACGCCATCCAGTCATCGTGTTACACGATAATGCCAGACCACATGTCGGTGCAACCACGAAATCGACCCTTGAACAGTTACACTGGGAGGTTTTACCGCACGCGTCTTACTGCCCGGACATTGCACCCTCAGACTTTCATCTGTTTCGTTCTATACAACATGCCCTAGCCCAACAGCGTTTCATCACAGTTCCAGAGGTAGAAAATTTAGTCACTGCGTTCTTCAGCTCAAAACCCGAGTCTTTCTATCACAGGAGCATTCATTTGTTGCCTGAAAAATGGCAAAAGGTCATTGATGCTAACGGCCAATATTTCGTTGAATAAATGCATACTGGTTTCCTGATTGTTCCTGTCTTCTTTCTCCTTAAAATGGCGGAAACTTTTGCATACCCCTAAGAGATAGGCCGGCCCGGTGGCGCAGTTTTCAAAGCGATGGCTTCTGATCATTCGTCCCAAATGGATCCAGGTTTTTATAAGTAGGGATAAACAAATGAGATGCCAATATGCAGGGATAAACACATGAGATAATGTCAGTATACAGGAATAAACAAATGAGATGATGTCAGCGACATAGTGGCAGCGATAAACAAATATGATATTACTCAAATCCTGGCTAGGCATGAATGTTGTGTTTGTCTTACGACACTGGCTCTCTCCCTTCTCTGGAACCAGTGACCCTAAATTAGGGACGGGCGACTGATTATAGCCCATTGAGTTGCTCACGGCGGTCGTTAAACCTTCAATAAAAAAAAATTAAAAATAGAGACAGCTGGCGTTATGCAAATATGGCGCTGTGGGCGGCCCTGTAAACGGAAACGACATGACGTATGCAGCGATTCGACAATATAAGGAGTGATGCGACGGGAATCAGGAAGAGTCGGACCCAGTATAAGTAAGACGAAGGATCTCAGCGCATTTGATCGTGGGCGAATTGTCAGGGCCCGACGAATGGATCACTCCATCTCGGAAATCGTGCAGGCACTGGGATTTTCACGAGCCACTGTGTCACGGGTGCACCGTGAGTACATCGAATCCGGTAAAACCATCCCTGCAAGGGCCAACTGCCGTGGACAACAGCGTGTGGATGAGCGGGATCATCGTCGGCTAGCTGGCATTGTAACAGCGGATAGACGGGCCACACTGCAAGAAACCACTCGGCAATTTAACGCTGGTGCACAAAAACGTATAAGCAGCCACACCATCTAGAACCATCTCCTCGCTATGGAGTACAGAAGCCATCGTCCCACGAGGGTACCGCTGCTGACCGCACATCACAGGATGCAAAGATTAGCATGGGCGCCGGAACATCGCCGCTGGACCCTGGACATGTGGGAAAATGTTGCCGGGAGTGATGAGTCGAGATTCACGTTGCTACATGCGGATGGCAGGATACGAGTACGACGAAAACCACATGAAGCGATGGATCTTTCTTGCCAGCAGGGTACTCTTCAAGCTGGTGGGGGTGGCATTCTCGTCTGGGGACTGTTTACTACGTGTGACATAATTCCTCACAGGTCAACGTTACCGGGATATCCTGGACGACCATTTGCTCCCGTTTGTGCGTATTCAACATCCCACTGGGGACCTCATCCTGCAACAAGACAATGCACCGTGCCATCGCTGCCAAATTGTATCCGAATGGTTGGATGAACACTCCACCCACGTAACCTAGCTTCCTTGGCCAGCCAGCTAGGTCGCCTGACCTCAATGAGCACATCTCGGATGCCATCGAGGGAGATGTTCGACCCTCCATCAAATCTTCGTGAACTGTGGGAGCTTGTTCAGGGGTCGGGGATCCGTATGGCTTCCCAACGCTTCCGGTGTCCTGTCGAGTCCATGCCGAAACGAATCGCCACCGTCATCAGGACGAAAGATGGTGCTACACGTTACTAGACAGGTATCTCTAATTCAATTGCTCTTCAGTGTATGCACTTCAGAGGATGTTCGAAAATTAAATATGATAAGGCTTCGTACCTGAAATGACACTGAGAAGAAAAGTTTTACTCTTCAGACAATTTCGAATGATGCCTTAGCTGGGTTTGGAATTTGGAGCCCTTCGACTCAGATAATTATCTGAGATGGACATACGTTCTTATCTAAAATTACAATTTTTTGTCGATATATTGTCAAAAATTATTTCTGACGCATCTTTTCAAATTTGAGTAGCAACGTGCCAGTTGCCCACGGATCCGGGTAAATTCCTACACCGAAAAACTCCCACACAGGTAAACTCCTACACTTTCTTTTGTTGCTAGGAAACTGCTACACCGGGGAAAACTTCCACGCAAGAAAATTTCTACACCGGTAAACTTCTATACCTTCTCACATAAAGGGATGTACACAAATTGCGTTTCGTTCGGAGATCTTATCAGTGTGGAGTGTGATATAAAAGCGTATGTAAGAGCATAATGACACAATGTATATGTAGAGGCTTTCTGACTCACTAAATCTTGAGTTATGATTATATTAATATTTGACATGTGATAACATGCAGTAAAAGCTAACCAAAAGGACTCGACGGATCTGTTTTGAGGTGTCTACAAGGAACCTGAGCTGCCTTTTGGAAGGTTTTATGTTACAGCCTATATAGAGAGTGTGTATGTGTATAAACGTGTTATAAACGCTAATAGAAGAAACGCAACGAATCAGCCTGTACCTCGTATCATTATGATCATACATAGGCTTTTATATCACTAGCAAAACTCCCATATTTCGTTTTGTGCCACTTTGACAAGTGTCCGAACCAAACGCAATTTGTGTACATCCCCTTATATGAAAAGGTGTAGGAGTTTGCCTTTGCAAGTTTTCCGCGGTGTAGTAGTTTTACTAGCAGCAAAGTGTACTAGTTTTCCGCCAAAACCGCTGCCCACTTGGAATTTGTGGGTTATCTCAAATCCGGAGTTATCTCACAATGAACATCACCTGAAAATTTTCCATAATCGTTTAGTATTTTACTACAACACAATTAAATTTTCTCCCTAATTTTCTACTCTGAATCTGATATGACAAGGCTCCTCCCAGAAATCTAATTGGGATAAAAAGTTTTATTCTTTAGACAATTTCAGAAGATGCTTTGGATCGGCCCTTTCGAATCTCCAGCTCAGATAATTTTCAGCAATGTATTGTCGAAAACACAATCGAAGTGGACAATTATGGCCACCGTGTGAGTTACCACCTAGGACGATGCAACAAGTTATCCCACCTGGAATCTGTAGGTTGTTTCACATCTAAAATGACCTCACATTTAAACATTAGCTGCGGAGAAAGTCCACAATCTTCAGGTAATTTGCTACAAGTAATAAAATATCCAGTCTCAATTCTTGATTGGAAGAAAAGCTATTATTCTCAATGTCCGAGAAAACCCAATTTCACTCTGCGTTTTACAACTTTTTACGATTCATTACATTTTCAGACAACTTAAATTTTGACAATTCCGTAAATCAGGAAAATTCTAAAATTTCGAACTGGCTTTTGTTATAACGCTATTCCAGCTCGGCAAGTGAAGCTCAGAGCTAGCACATCGAGTCAGGCCTCCATTCAGAAAAGAAGAAAAATCTTCCAAGAATGAAAAATGGGTCTCATTTAGTTTTCTGCTTTTCGAGCCTTCGTGGCATATGGCATCTAATATTTTCTTTCTCCCTACTCATTTCCCTTCATTTGTAATCCTATATTTGCACGAACCGAATTCATCCGGCCTGTTCCACTAAGTTTTCTGGGGAGACAGGCATGGCATCGTGCACTGTCCCAGCAGCAATTTTTCACGATCGTTGAATTCCGAATACGCCGGTGTTTAGTTGCTTTCATATTCCTTCCTGCGTTCGTAGCTTTCCCTTCCGTGGCACACGAGCAATGGAGAAAGAAGTGCTTTACAGATGATACTGGATCGCAACCGAATGTCGCAAGTAGGTAGACCACACAGGGCGTTGGCGTTGTTGAAAGTAATTTAATCGCCCGTTGGCCTCTCGAGGGGAAGATGGGTCGTTGGAAATACGAAGGAATGTCAGCGGACAAGAAACCAACTCTAATTAACGTGTCTCAAAGAGTAAAATAAAAACAAACGACGGCGGAGAGCTGGGGGGGGGTAACCGCTGACAATTTCTGACGACCGAGTGCTGTTTTGCGACAGCTGTTACGACGCTGACTGAGATGCTAAATTTAACTAGGAAGCTTGGAGGACCCTCACTAGATATAAGTGCAAAAGACCTGGGAAACATGTTTCCCACATGAGCTCGGGATCCACAACACCTAACGCTGTCATCACTCTGGCAAATAAAAGTCGAGCATACATACAGCTCTCAGGGTCTTCCTTACTATCGTTCTAACTGAAACATCTTGTCTGACATCTTGGGTAAGACGAAGCGCATCATACGCCCGAGAGACCCCAACTGACACGAAGTTTTAGGTGCCCCCTTTGTGACTTTATTTATTTTTTTATTTTTTAGCTGTTTTTTTTTTTTATGTTTCCTGACGTCTTTCAACAGAAAAGGAAATGAAGTAAAAAGCGTAAACTATGAAACTTTTTCTCAGACTTCCTTTGCATGCTGTTACTATGTAAAAATCTTACCTACAAATTTTACGCAACTGAAATATTTTGCTGGCGTTTGAAGAAACTCCAATGCACATTTATTGTCGTTTTGAGCTGTCAGCTGGTGAAATATTTTGCAACGGTTAAAAATGGATTAGAGGGGTAGTCCCCCCAAAATAATATAAAAAATGAGTAATATATAAAATATATATGAGCAATATATGAAATATATTATTACGGGGTCGTTTATTTACTTGTTAAGGGGACCTTTTCTTCCTGTTTGGGTTCTGCATGTACGATGAATTGCAACTCTTTGCGGACATAACGAAAGAATTCTTCACGAAAGTATCAAGATCCTTTGCGATATCAACTAGGTTCTATTATTATTAGATTTCTGAAATAGGTGCACCCTGAAGTTATATTAATCACTGAATTAATTATGATTGCTTTACTTCCTACTTGTCATCTGCAGAAGCCATTGCTTTTCTCTTAGATTTCTTAGTCAAAGTGGTCATTTAAGGGGATGATTGACAATATTCCTTTCCGATTGTTTACCTGCTAAAAGTGCTACTTTAAGGTGGACGTAAAGTAATTTTGCTTCCTATACTTCCGATGGAAAAACTTCTGTACACATTTTCTGCACAATTAATGCGTTCCCAAGGATGAAAACTTGAACATCGATTAAAATAGCTTCATTTTATAACTTGGAATACTTAATATTTTCTAAAACATAACCATAATTATGCAATCCAACATTTGATTGCCTACTGGCGTCATCAAAGTACAGGTCGCGAGATCTTTTTTCTGGTTTCAACAGCACCAAAGGAAAAGTTATTGATTTTTAATATAATTTGGAAAATATTAAGTATTCCAAGTTATCATATGAAGTTATTTTAATCGATGTTTAAATTTTCAACTTTAGGAACATACTAATTGTGAAGGAAATGTGTAATGTGTGTTTTTCCATTGGAAGTATAGGAAGCAAAATTACTTGATGTCCACCTTAACAATAGCAAACGAACATAAAAGAGAGAAGACGTTTGAGTCACTACCCAGTGGCATGGCGTCCGTTTCAGGGGGACTTGACCTTTCTCATCATGTCTTGGGTCATTAAAGCAGAGAATGGAGAACTAGAAAGGAGTGCTTATCACTAATTAAAGGTTTATGGTCTTGAGATGAGGATGTTTATGTTTATGTCTTCTGAGATGAGGGGGAGAATAGAATTGCTTTACTAAACCCGGCCGCTATGTGAACATTTCACATAACGGCCGGGTTTAGTAGCTTTCGTAAAACCAGGCCGCTATGTGAACATTTCTGTCTGGGGATAGCAGAAAATTTTGGGTACCATTTGGTTCAGGTACATTGGCCACATAAGGGTTTAAAATACAATTCTGAGATGTTTTCCTAAAAAAAACCATTTATATGATGGAACAGTAAATGTCAACAGCAAGATGACTGCTGTCAGTAACCGTCAGCACGTCCGTTCTGTAGAAAAGTAAGAAGGCTGTAAATATACAGGTTGATCTAATTATCGCGCACATTTGCAGAGATGATTGTGTAAATCATGCCAGTGTCCTTCTAGTTCCGCAACCTGCCAACAGATGTCAGATCAAGACCTCCCAAACCGAATGGCAGTTTTAAGTGTTCAGTGACTCGTATGGATTGTTTTCAGGGTATTGTTCATGTAAGAGGCAGCATATTTTTTTACTCCAGGAGCAGAGGATTTTTATTGTTGAGAAGTACATATTTCGCTAAGCGATTTTATGCACATGTTGCCGAGAATTTTTATTGTAAGTACCCGGATGCTGCCGTTCCGAAAAATTCAACCATTACAAGAATCATAACCAGTTTTCGTGAAACAGGAAGTGCGGGAGAGAAAAGGAATAACAGAAGATGCAGCGTGTTGACGGCAGCTAAACTGGACGCTATGGAAACTGTGCTACAGCGTCCCCCTACGAAAAGACTACGAAAACTTGCAGTGCAAGCAGGGATATCTTACGGGAGTGCTGAGAGGGTTACGAGGAAATTACGCCTTCATGCGTATCGTGTTCAATGTGTCCAGGAACTGAAACAACGAAAACGCTGTGAATACTGTGCGTGGCTTCGTTCATTTGTGGAACAGCATAGAATGGTTGTGTTAGATCTACCACTTGTCAGTGATGAGGTGTGGTTTAATCTCAGCGAATACATAAACAGTCAAATGAACAGGTATTGGTTTGCTGAAAACCCACATGTGATTCATAAAACACCTCTGCACTCTGAGAAAGTTGGTGTAAGGGGCGCGGTTTCTGGTCGTCGCATTGTTGGTCACATTTTTCTTCGACACGACATTAAATAGGTGAACGGTACCAGGGCATAATCTCACAGTTTATTGACCTACTTGAGGTTGAAGAACGTGATTGCTGGTTCCAACAAAATGGTTTCACATGCCACACGTCAAGCACAATCATGACCTTCCTACGGAAATTTTTCTGGAACCATTTGATTTCTCAAGGACGGCGGCTTCCAAGGTCTCCTGATTTGTCGCCGGCAGATTTCTTTTTCTGGGGGTACTTGAAAGTTGTGGTGTACAAAAATAAACGAATCACCCTGCAAGAACTGCAAAACAACATTTCGACTGCCATTGCCGGCCTCAATGTACAGCTTCTACGCAAGATGTCGTTCATCATGATGAAACGTGCTCGCACCTATATTCAAGTAACTGGTGGACATTTCCAGCACCTGATGTAGCAAGTTGTTACGTCAGATAAGTACCGTACATCAAACGCCATTTTATTATTTACGTATATTGAGTGCATAATCAAAGACATCGCTCTTTCCACGTTAAGCAACTCACAGCAACCGAAAAATTGCTATTCGGCCGCCGTCGGGAAATTGAATCCCGGATCTCTCGATATCTAGCCCAGCGCGTTAGCCTTACACGACGGTGGCCAATAATCCACGGCGCTATGTGCGTTTTTCTGTCAGCATCTGACATTATAAATCTGTAAAATGGGCTCAGCTACTGAGACGTATCCATCTGGTTGGCATTAAAGGCACTGGCTATATATTAATTATAGCAGTCAAATCCAAAGGGCGAGACCCAAGTGAATCCGCGATCCAAAGTGCGCTCTGCTAGATATCGAGAGATCCGGGATTCAATTCCCCAGCGGCGGCCGAATAATAATTTTTCGGTTGCTGTGCGTTACTAAACGTGGAAAGAGTGGTGTCTTTGTTTATTCACTGACGGCACGTATTTGGAGAATTTTCCCTATATTGAGTGCATTGTACAACAGCACAACCGACTTTGACGTGCGTCCTAATTGAGTAACTTTGATGTGCGTCTTAATTAGATACCCCTGTATTTGAAAAAAGTATTTTTTAGCATATCCTGATTTTAATGAAAGGCCCTCATAAGTACTGCAGATTTGAAATACAGTCAATCCTTGCTTATCTCCCTTTGATTTACCGCCACTGTTACATAATGCCATCTCTTGGGTCGGAAGAGATATGTTCTATATGAAACATACCTAGATCCCTTAATATACAGACACACCCTTGTCATCCACCAACAGCCAATGCACATATGTATATACACTGAAGTGCCAAAAGTCATGGGATACGTACCTAGTATCGTGTAGGATCTCCTGTTGCCCGGCGAAGTGCAGCAACTCGACGTGGCACCGATTTCACAAGTAGCAGGAAGACTTCTTGATACGTGTGAATAGCCGCTCACAGTTCCCTGGTTCTTGTAGGTGCAGGATCTTGGGTGCGAATAGACCTTTCCACCACGTCCCATAAGTGCTCTATTGGGTTCATGTCGGGAGAACGTGTTGGCCACACCATCCGTCGGGGGTAACTGTCCAGAATGTTCCTCGAACCAATTTTGGATAACTTGGGCTCGATGACATGGTACATTGTCCGTCTGAAACATCCAAGCGTTGTTGGTGTACATGAAGTCCGTGAAAGGCTGCAAATGGTTACCGAGCAGAGCAACAAAGCGAGTGCCGGTTAATGACGTATTTACGAGGACCAAAGGACCCAAACTGTGCCACGTAAAGTCATCCAACACATGTATGGAACCAGCTTGCATAGTGCCTTGTTGACGTCTTGGGTCCATTGCCTCATGGGGTCTGCGCCACACCCGAACCCTACCATCAGCTCGTAACAACTGGTAGCGTGACTCATCGGACCACACTACATGTTGCCAGTCTTCCAGGGTCCAATTACCGTGTTCACACAATGCCTTGCTGACAGCTTGGGTCCATGGCCTCATGGGGTCTGCGCCAATCCCGAACCTACCATCAACTCGTAACAACTGGTGGCGTGACTCATCGGACCACACTACATGTTGCCAGTCTTTCAGGGTCCAATTACCGTGTTCACACAATGCCTTGCTGACAGCTTGGGTTCATGGCTTCATGGGGTCTGCGCCACACCCGAACCCTACCATCAACTTGTAATAACTGGTAGAGTGACTCATCGGACCACACCACATTTTGCTAGTCTTCCAGGGTCCAATTTCGTGTTCACGAGCCCAGGTGGCGGGCTATGTCCGATGTCGTGGTGTTAACAAAGTCACTCTGGTGAGTCTTCTGCTCCGATACCCCATGGACGCTAAATTACGCTGCACTGACCTGATGGATATGTCTCTTTTACCTCATGCATTGAATATGGATTTTAGTTGAGCCAGTATCGCTTGTCTGTTAGCATGGACAATCCTGGTTAGACGTCGCTTCTCACCGTCATTCAGCACCCGTGGTCGGCCACTGCGCCGCCCACGGTGGGTGATAATACCCTCCATGAAGTATTCTGGGTACACACGTGACACCGTGGATGCATCAATGTTGAACGTTCGCATAACTTCGGAGACTGAATGTCCCATCCGTCTGGCTCCCACTACCATGCCTCGTTCAAACTCCAATAACTCGCGTCGGCTTGCCGTAATCCTACTGGCGGTTGTTCAACCTGAATCACGAGATTACACCTCAATACTGATAAAAATCGTGGCTTACGTTGAAGCCTTTATATGAAGGCAGCGCCATTTAAAAATTTGCATACTGCTATCCCATGACTTTTGGCACCAGTGTATATATTAGTATATGTACATATTCATGTGTTAGCGTGTCTTTCCCAATAAAAAACATGCTCTATGTATCGCCTAGCAAGTTGTGCGATAATTCTTTTACTGTTTATGAGTTTATGATTCAATTGTGGCTTACATTAATATTAAAGACACTGATTCATTCAAAGATGCGAATCAGTGTCTTTAAAGCAAATTCACAAGATGGGGATATTTTAAACGCTCTTGTTAAATTATAGTGACCATAAAATAATTGGGCTGAAATCTAAAACCCAAATGAAAATATGTAAGTTTTTAAAAAGAAATTAAAGTATGTTAAATGATTTTGTGTAATGTTATTAATTTTCATTTGATAAACTTTTATTAACACAACATGGTTTTTTACTCATTTCCTTATATTAGGTGTACAAATAAGTTTTAAAGAATTTTAAGACAACGCAACAAGTAAATTGAGAAAAAAATAACAATACCTTTACAAATCAAAATATGCGCCGTCATTATCTATCATCTTCGGCCGTCGGTCGGGCAGCTGACGGATTCCAGCCATGAAGAAGAATACTTCGTCGTGTGACGCGATGAAGTCGTCAACCCATTTTTTCACTTCGTCACATATGCGGAACCTTACAGCAGACAAACCACGTTGCATCGATCGGAACAATTGCTAGTCTGAAGGGGCTATGTCGGGACTATACGCCGCGTGCTCCAATTTCAAAGCCAAGTGTCAATAACGTTTCTTTGACTGATTTCGCGACACGAGGCCTAGCGTTGTCATGCAGTAATTTCACGGGACGCAATCCTTTGCCTGTGAACGGACGTTTCCGATAGATTTCCTGGTTCAATCGCAGCAATTGTTGCCTGTAGCGATCAGCAGTAACAGTTTGACCCTGTTCCATGTTCATATAAGAGCACACTCGTCATATCCCACCAGATGCACAGCAGAACTTTCTTGGAGTGAATATTGTTTTTTGGTGTCGAAGTCGTTCCTTCACTGGGGTCTACCCAGTGTTTTTTGCGTTTGGCGTATCACATCCACTTTTCATCACCAGTAACGATTTTCCACAGGAAAGACTTTCTGTGTTGTTTATTCAACAGATTCGAATACTTCATGATACCCTAATCCTTGATCCTCTGGCTCAGGTCATTGGGCACCAATTTTTCTTCCTTCAGAATCTTTCCCATTGCGCGTTAACGATTGGAAATGGTTCCCCAGTTGTTCAGCTAGTTTTTTTTTTTTTTTTTGCGTTTCAGAAGAATCTTTATCCTGTAATGCTTGCAGTTCCTCATGTGAAAACTTCTGCCGGGCGCCGCTACGTTCCCGATTGCTGACATCAAAATCACCAGCTTCGAACCGTCTAAACCAAAACGCACACGTGCTTTTCGATACAATATTCTCCTCCAGAATAGAGCAAATCGGTGCATATGCTTTTGCAGTATTTTTTTCTTGATGAAATTCGTAACGAATGCAGTGTCGAATAAATGCAGTATTGCTTGCCATCTTTCACCTACCGATGTGCAAGTGCGTTTGACTGTTGGGCAAACGTCTGTGTCACATTTTATACTCTGGACCAGTTACGGTCACATGACAACAACGCGGGGGAATGTAGGGTATGTAAATGTGCAGTATACGTCATACAAAAAACGCTTTAAAACTTATGTTTACACCTAATAATTAAACTGTTAACTTTGTCTTGCTGCTATGCAAAGTAAATTTCCTCATTTAATGCATACCGGAAGTTTCCGTGATTAAAACGGACGCTTTAATCACGGAAACGTTTTAGTATGTACGTAACATACACCGAAAACCTAAAACATTATCACCACCTGCCTGATATAATGTTGGTACTACACGTGCCGACAAATAGAGCGTCTATTCGGCGAGGGACAGACGCTACAAGATTTCTAAAGGTGTCTTGTGATATCTGGTACCAATACGTTACCAACAGACGCTTTAACTCTTCTAGTAAGTTAAGTGAATTGGTTGAGCCGCCACAAATCGGATTTGCTGTTCCAACAAAAACCCACAGGTGCTCGATCGGATTGATGTCTGGGAATTTGAAGCCCAGAGCAATACCTGGAAATCTTTCTCATATTACGCAAACCATTCTTGAAGAATCCGTGTAGTATGGCATGGTGCATCATTCTTCTGAAAGAAGGCACTACTGGAGAGGAATACCGTTGTCGTGAAAGGATGTACCTGGTCTGCAATGAAGCTTAGGTACGCGGTAGACGTCACATTTTCCTGCATATGAATCACTGGACTTTGGACTTCCCAGCAGAACATTGCTCAAAGCTTACATTTGCACTGGATAATTTTCCTGCATATGAATCACTGGACTTTGGACTTCCCAGCAGAACATTGCTCAAAGCTTACATTTGCACTGGATAATTTCCTGCATATGAATCAGTGGACTTTGAACTTCCTAGCAGAACATTGCTCAAAGCTTACACTTTCACTGGACATTTTCCTGCATATGAATCACTGGACTTTGGACTTCCCAGCAGAATATTGCTGAAAGCGTACACTTCCACTCGATAATTTTCCTGTATATGAATCAGTGGACTTTGGACTTCCCAGCAGATTATTGCTCAAAGCTTACACATCCACTGGATAATTTTCGTCCCACGGTGCATCCTGGTGTCAATACTTCCCCAGGTAAAAACGACGAATACGTGCCCGGTTATACTGTGCAACAGGAAATGAGATTTATCGGAACAGATGGCCATCTTCCAAGGTCCGTTTTTCGTACTCACGTGCCTATTGTAAGCGCTTTCGACCGCAATCGAGGTTAGCAAGGGCAAATCGAGGTTAGCAAGGGTACATTCCTGCGTCTACGCAACAGCATTTTCAGCAGATATTAGAAGGGTTCGATTTACTGTGTGTTGTGACACATTACTCCAGTCACCTGCATTCAAACTGCTGGCGAGTTGCTCCACAGTATCCCTTCTGTTGGCTCATGCCATACGGGATAACCTTTGCTCACTTCTAGCATCGATGAGCCGTGAGCGGCACACACCTTGCCGGCGGTTTGCGATTTTTTTCTCTTCTCACTACTGTTTGAAGGTACTAACCACGACTGACCCCACTAAATGAAGAGATCCGTACGTACATTTTGCGGTTGCAATTACTAACTATAAAGCAGTGATCCGAAAGCTCCTTTTTAAAAATTGCTAGCTATTACTACTATTACATTCTTGAAAACGTAGCTTGCTACAGGTACAACTGCATTTCCCCTAAGTAGCTAGCTAGCTACAAGTGGTGCAGTCCTGCAAGGAAAAAGTGGCCTGGCGCTCCGAAGACCGGCCTGGGAGTTATCGACTACAGCAAGTATGATATATATTATTGCATCCGTTTTGGCACTGTCAAACCACTGCCAAATTAAGGGGGAGATTGAGTAGCAGGTATGGTACACACTGAAGAGCAATTGAATTAGAGACAGCTGGCGTTATGCAAATGTGGCAATGTGGGCGGCCCTGTAAACGGAAACGACATGACGTATGAAGCGATCCGACAATATAAAGAGTGATGCGAATGGATTCAGTAAGAGTCGGACCCGGTATGGGTAAAACGAAGTATTTAAGCGCATTTGATCGTGGGCAAATTGTTGGGGTCCGACGAATGGGTCACTCTATCTCGGAAGTCGTGCAGGCACTGGGATTTTCACTAGCCACTGTGTCACGGGTGCACCGTGAGTACATCGAATCCGGTAAAACCATCCCTGCAAGGGCCAACTGCCGTGGACAACAACGTGTGGATGAGCGGGGTATCGTTGGCTAGCTCGCATTGTAACAGCGGATAGACGGGCCACAGTGCAAGAAATCACTCGGCAATTTAACGCTGGTGTACGAAAACGTGTAAGCAGCCACACCATCCAGAACCATCTCCTCGCTATGGGGTACAGAAGCCATCGTCCCACGAGGGTGCCGCTGCTGACCGCACATCACAGGGTGCAAAGATTAGCATGGGAGCGGGAACATAGCCAGTGGACCCTAGAAATGTGGACAAATGTTGCTTGGACTGATGAGTCGAGATTCACATTGGTACATACCGATGGCAGGATACGAGTACGGCGCAAACCACATGAAGCGATGTATTCTTCTTGCCAGCAGGGTACTCTTCAAGCTGGAAGGGGTGGCATTCTCGTCTAGGGACTGTTTAGGTGGACTGAAATGGGACCCCAGGTACTTGTGACATCGTCCCTCACAGGTACACGTTACCGGGATATCCTGGACGACCGTTTGCTCCCATTTGTGCGTCTTCAACATCCCACTAGGGACCTCATCCTGCAACAAGACAATGCACCGTGCCATCGCTCCCGAATTGTATCCGAATGGTTGGGTGAACACTCCACCGACGTGACCTCGCTTCCTTGGCCAGCTATGTCACCTGACTTCAATCCCATCGAGCACGTTTGGGATGCCATCGAGAGAGATATTCGAGTCTCTACCCCCCCCTCCATCAAATCTTCCTGAACTGTGGGAGCTTGTTCACGGGTCGTGGATCCATATGGCTTCCCAACGCTTCCGGTGTCTTGTCGAGTCCATGCCGAGACGAATCGCCCCCGTCATCAGCGCGAAAAGTGATGCTACACTTTACTAGACAGGTATCTCTAATTCAATTGCTCTTCAGTGTATATACTGTACAGGACTTGAAAAATACCATGCCCCAGACTGGTGTATGGTATACACCAATCTGGGGCATTGATATTTTTTTTTTTTTTTTTTTTGGCTTGGGCAGGTTTTTTAAAAAAAGTTTGAAATATAGGGAATTTCCTCCTACAAAAAAAAAAAAAAATAATAACGGTACTCACATGTCGTTTTCATAACACTGTAAACCACCGGAAGTTGTATTATTGTTACAGAGTACTAAGGACAGAAGAATATTACTTCTTTAATTATAATATGCTCTAGGTTCAGAAATTGAAGTCGTACGTAGTTTTGCTCCAAATGTTCAGTTTGCGATGGGATGGGGAAAGGCGAATGACAACCATCGCCACAGCTTCTGGTGAGGATGGGTCTCAAATATAACTTGAGCGAGTGATGAAAGATGGGCCCTTTTGTGCATTGAACATTTGGAATACAGACCCTTAAAATGACAATGTAAAAGATGAATGAAAAGTTTTCCAAATGTTTTAACTTAGAAGAAATGAAGCTTCTAATTTGTTAAGCTAAAAGATAAATTTTCCTATAAATATATTCGTGTAGTACTGAAATAAAAATGGTACTGTCAACTACTGCCACATTATGGTGGACGATGAGTTAGTTTTTTTTTTGTTTTTTTTTATTAGAGCTTTAACGACCACCGTGAGCAATTCAATGGGCTATAAGCAGTCGCCCGTCCCTAATTTAGGGTCACTGGTTCCAGGGAAGGGAGAGAGCCAGTGCCGTAAGACAAACACAACATCCATGCCTGACCGGGATTCGAACCCGGACCCCTTACGGACGAATGATCAGAGGCCAGCGCCTTAGACCACTGCGCTAACGGGGCGGCGATGAGTTAGTTGGAACAGTGGGTCAATCGCAATTTGAAATTTCAAAACCTTTGCACAATGCTATTGTCAATAACACAGGAAGCGACTTTGTTCAAGGGTAATGCCGTGTCTTTGGGATTGATTACTTTCTTTGTGCCGACAGTGTGTGCGTGTGTGTGTGTGTGTGTGTGTGTGTGTGTGTGTGTGTGTGTGTGTGTGTGTTTGAGTGAGAGAGAGGAAGAGAGATACCCACATCTACTTTTTAGCTACTTTTTCTACATTTAGTTCTAAATTAAAAGTGCAAATTCTGAAGAACTTTTTATGTGCATTCTTTCGTATATCGCATTCACAGATAAATACAAAAGCAAATTACACAAGTAATTGATCTTTGTATTCACCTCTTAGCGCTGATCATCACATGAAACACATTTTATCTCGTTCAGTGACTTACACAATCATATCAGAATAATATGACCACCCCCAGAAACACAGCGTATCCACCCAGACGCGTCAGAGTGAACGTTACAAGGTCGAACACACAAAGACATAAGCGCCCGGCCAAGACAGATGAGCCATAGTGTGTAACGTGAGTACAATGGGCAGTGGTAATAGTTTGACGGACGTTCAAAAAGGAACGATCATCGACCACCCCGCCAAGGGTGGAATCATCTCAGAAACAGCAGGCTTCGATGGGCTGTTCGCGAGATGCTGTAGTAAAGGTGTACCAAGAATGGACCACTGGCACACCGAGTAACTCATGACGTCATAACTGTAGAACCCTAAAGGCCATCGACCCCGGAGGAGAATGTCGCCTTCGTAGACTGGTAAAGGGCGATCGACGTGTAACAGTGCTGCAATTGACCTGTAACCGGGGCTTCCATATTTATCAGAAGCGGGATTCTGTAGCCATTTTTTTTAGAGATAGTGAATTGGAATCATTTCCTTTCATTTCCCGCCATTTGAATGGGAATCTCAGCGAAAGGCAAAGTATTTCCTTTCCCACGGGTCACAGCGGTGTGTAAGCAATTAAGTTAGAGTTTTTGAGAGAGAAGGCGTGGCTGCGCTTTCTTGGAATTAGACGGACCAAGGGGGTTTTCTCTATCCTGGCAAGAGAGGGAGGAGGGAATACTTTTAGGAGGCTCTGAGAAAAACCTCGGGGATGAGTCGGAGCGGATGAAGGAAGCGGTTTGGATGGCCGGAAAGAGAAAAAAGGATTTTCGGCGGTGTAGAATACTGAGGGAGAACTAAAAGAATGAAAGCACGAAAATAACGGACAAAAGCTTGATGACATTCCCCGTAACATCTGAATAAACGCTTTCCTCACTGCAAAATTTAGCCTCAGTCGATTCACTTTTCTATGCTTTGTGTTGTTTTTATCTGCTTCAGTTGGGAGAATTACGGATTAAACCACCGATACCAAACTTACTGCAAAGAAAGCATCAACGAACCCTCTACACAGGGCGCTAAATTAGAACTCAGCACCAAGCCCTGTAACAGACCACGCAAAAGAACGCTGGGGCACCGAGGTACGTGTCACCGATAGCAGTAGAGCGAACCCTGTTATGCATGGGCCTCCGGAGACTTACCTGCGTCAAGGCACCCATGTACGCCAACTGCAGGCGTCGTTGCCGATTTACCCAGGTCCATCGGCAACGACGCCTGCTGTTGGCGTAGGACTACCGTCATTGGACAGTGGAAGAGTGGGAAAAGGTTGTCTTCTCCGACGAATCTAGGTTTCTACTCCACAGAAGTGACGGGCGGTGGCGGATATGACGTCAGACACACGAGACTCAACACCCGGACATCCTTGTCGGTCAAGTACAGGCCGTCGGTGGCAGTGTGCATGCCTGGGGGATGCTTTTCTGGTATGGCTAGGGACTGCTGATACCACTGAACGCCAATCCATACCTATCCATCCTCGCTGACCACATGTATCTCATCATGTTGGACATTCCCCCTGATGGTGATGGTGTCTACCAACAGAACAATGCGCCCTGCTATGTCGCTAAAGTGGCGAGCGACTTATTCCGAAACACGCAAGCGCGGTCTCCGCTCTCCCCTGGCCGGCGAAATCGCCCAACACCAATCCCCTAGAGCACTTGTGGGACTATTTGGATCGACAGGTTCAACGTGCCGACCCCCAACTACATCATCTCCTGGAACTCAGTGCTCATACTGCAATCCGAATGGGCACGTGTGCCTCTGGCAACCTCCTAGGGCCACGTTGCGTCCATGCCACGCCGTTTCGCTGCTGTCATCCGGGCCAAGGGTGGTTATTCCCATTATTAGGTAGGTGTTCATATTATTCTGATACGATCGTGTATATTCCAGGCTAGATGATCTCGTACGAACTGTCTTTTCAGGCTGAATGAGAAGACTTCCTTGTAAATAACATAACGTAAGAGAGATAATCTACACCGTGAAAATTTTCCAGAAATTCACGAGCCACTTTCCATGATTCCTTTCGTGAATTAACGAAGTATATTTCTGATATAACCTTTTCCGTGAAATGACGGAAAGAAACCTGAGTGATGGATTTTTCGAACTCCAGAAAAATTCTAAGTTTCAGAAACTTCCCGCTTTTCTGCAATTCCTTACGTATATTAAAGGAAAAACTCCGTTCTCACTTTTTCCGTATGCATATGACGAAAAATTTCCGGTAATAGGAGAAACTCGTGAAAATACAGGGTAATTCAAAATGATTGCCCCGATTACAAATGACAATAACGTGTTTATGAAGATAAATAGACAGCTGATATCCATACACAAGAAAGAAGGAAGTTTAGAATTTTATTGGAACCTTCTGCTGTGTTGCTATGGTGGTGTAGGAATGTGAGCTGCCCATGTGCCAAATCCAGTGGGAAGAAATTGCGACTGCAGCAGAAAAGGCATTTTCGAAGGTCTTTTCAAAGGATTAAGGTCCCCCACGTTTCCGGACCTTACTCCTTGGGACTTTTTTGTGGGGGTATGTCAAAGACCATGTGTATGGGC
The DNA here is from genome assembly GCA_039090855.1 of Macrothele yani. NCBI lineage: Eukaryota > Metazoa > Arthropoda > Arachnida > Araneae > Macrothelidae > Macrothele > Macrothele yani. The sequence goes on along the minus strand of CM076997.1, from coordinate 112,337,706 downwards.
CACCTTTGCCGAGAACATTGCAAGAACTAAAGATGCGCATTCAACTTTCACTAGCATCAGTGAATGTGGACATGCTTCAGAATGAATGGCGTGAAATGGATTACTGTTTTATATGTTGTCCGCGTGACCCAGGGGACAAATAACGCGTTTATGAAGATAAATAGACAGCTGATATCCCTACACAAGAAAGAAGGAAGTTTAGAATTTTATTGGAACCTACTGCTGTGTTGCTGTGGTGATGTAGGAATGTGAGCTGCCCGTGAGCCAAAGCCAGTGGGAAGAAATGGTGACCGCAGCAGAAAAGGTGTTTTCGAAGGTCTTTTCAAAGAGTAAGGTGCCCCCATGTCTTCGGACCTTACTCGTTGTGACTTCTTTTTGTAGGAGTATGTCAAGGACCATGTGTATGTGCCACCTTTGCCGAGAATTACCGTTTAAATGTTGTCCGGGTGACCCAGAGGCGTCACATATAGGACATTTGTAAGGTATGGAAACAAAATTCTGAACTTCCTTCTTTATTGTGAAACATTCTGATCTCTGTACCTATGTTCATAAACCAAGTATTGTTATTTGTAATCGGGGCAATCATTTTGAATTACCCTGTACATGAGGTTTGATTAATTGTTAAATTTCCATTATCTGTCAAAGAATCTGATTTTGAAGTTCTACAGCGACATTGGATATTTTGGATAGCTTATTGCACGAATTTTGATTACTGTGGCACAGGATATTTCTTCTCCTCTCACACATTTTGTGCACTAGTTATTATATTTTCCGTTACCGTAAGAAACCGCGTACTTAAATTATTGCACAAATGATCTGTACGATGTCTATATATCAGTCTGTGGAGTCCTTAAGACAAAAGCTATTGTAGCTATCAAGAGTAAATTTTATATGTAGGTATTTGTGATTTTGTGAAAAATTCCTATAAAACAGTAGATTTCACTTTTTCTTAAAGATAATTGAGTCAGGGACACGCTAAGCGGGGGTTCAGCGGGTGCAAAGAACCTGGGCGCCAGCGTACGGGGGCGGCAGGACACCTCAGTCTAATTTTTTAGTTCACAAATAAATATCAGTGACGTGGGAGAAGTTAAGAAAACGTTTTACTGTTACAAATCGTAATGCTGCGTGGCACGTTTATTTTATTTTTTAGTAAAAATAATTCGTTTATAATTCAACAGAAAACGTCTTGAAATCGGAGAAGAATTTGTACTGTTTTGTTCAGTAACAGATACCGCGGGTAAATGATTGAAAATTCTTTTTCTATTTTTTTTTTTTTTTAATCTTGAAGATTTCAGCATTCATGAATGCGTGGCTCGTAATTTGACAATTGGGCCAATATGAAGAAAAACAAAATGTACTTCAAAAAACCTAATTTTCGATTAAGACTCTTTTGCATTTTATGTATACTTTGAGTGGATCATACTTTAAATCCGGTCGTAAATAACGACAAAAACATTTTCCGACAGATTGTGAACATTTTCAGCATTGTTCAAGAAATATATACTTTCTTTTCTGAATTACCCTACCGATGGCAAATTTCAAAGAAAGAGCTTCCAGCGTTGACCGTAAAATCGTGCTCTAAAACAAGGTGGGAAAATAAGATCGATGAAATAAGGGTAACGAAGACTGGGGTGCAATTTCGATGTTAGGTTTTTTGGTTAGAATAGTTAAAAAAGACGCCCGTCATGTTCAATGTTCTATATATCATCATCATCATCATGGTCATCCATTATCAATTCTCTGCTTGACGAAGGTCTCCCCAAGTTTCTTCCACAACGGTCTATCTTGCGCCAGTCTCCTCCATGTCACTCCCGCATACTTTCGAATTTCATCCACCCACCTCCCACATGACCTTTATTTGGGTCTTTTCCTGTCCCTTTGAATCCAGTCTAAAATCGGTTGTCCATCGATGGTCCGTCCTTCTGGCAATATGTCCAGCCCATTGCTATTTCAGGAATTTTGCTCTGATCATGATATCTTCCACTCTTGTCATTTTTCTTATCCTCGAGTTCCTCTTCTTATCTTGTTTGGATATATATATATATATATATATATATATATATATATATATATATATATATATATATATATATATATATATATATATATACTTAAGAGCAAAACTGAAGACTAAGGAAAAAATTTTAGAATTTAAAACGAAGGGTGCAAATTAACCTGAAAATCAAAACGCGCAACGCAGCAGTTTTGAAAATTCAGAATTCACATACTATAAAGATACCTAAGCAAAAAAATACATATATAATTTTGACTCACACCTAGTACAACATAGAAAAGGTTATGTATTCCTAGACTTAAGCATTAAGCTCAGCAGAGGTAACCCATCTATTAGCCTCTTTGATAAAAGAGTTAATTTTCCTTTCAAAGTAATTAAATATCTACACTGGAATAATAACATTTCAACCAAAGTAATTGAGAATGTACTAATTTCTCAGGTCCTAAGAATTTCAAGAATTTGCAGCAACAATTTGGACTTCAATTACCACATTAATATACTATTAGAAAGTTTTCTAGAGAACGAAATTCCTTCTTCTTTCATCAAAAGAACTTTAAGAAAAATTATTCTGAATAATAGAGTAAGGTTGGCAGATCTGCTTTAATTTTCTACACAGTTAATAATATGATTCTGACCAATCAAAGCCGTAAGGAAGTTGGCTAGAGGATGCCTATTAACTACCTAAAGGAACCTTAGTGCTATGGATATGACGGTCCTATTAAAACAAAAAAAATTAAATAATATAAACAAAATCACAAAAAAAGCTTAAAAATCTGTTTATAAAAGAAAATAAAAACAAATAAAAAAGAAAACCAGTTATTCATCACTAGGATAGCTATACTAAAAATAGTAAAATCAACATTAAAATTAATAAGATTCTGATTAATCTATAGAAGCTCACTAAGGTGATTTAATACATGCAAAGATTATTAAATAAACTGCTCGTGTATTTTATAATATTTCTCATGTATTCTGGAGAGTTAATTCTGCTCATTCTGATCATACAGATCCACAGTCTTAAGTTTATATATTTTTTTCTCTGGTTAAAATCTCCGCGCGTTGGTTTCTTGCTGTATGAGGAGGCCATCAGCCCCACCCTCACTGCCCCCCAGCGTCTAGGGAGTGGCGGAAGAGGTCAGCCATGTTCTCCTCTTGTGAGGAGAAAAGTTTTTGTAACTCAAGAGGTAAGCTCTCTTCCTTGTTTTTGGGTTCTAGGTTTTATAAGTTCAATGTTTGTACTTCATGTACCTTTCTCTGTCGTTTTTTAGCTTTTCAGCTTTTAAGCATTGGTTTGTCTGTTAACATTTATGCGGGTTTTAACTCTTACTTTTCTTTGTAACTTTGAGCGTCTTTTGTGATACCTAGGAACAGAAGATGGCTAAGCTTGTTCCTTTTCTATGCGCTGTCTATGCGCTGTTTTTTCAAAGTAGTTAAGTTCTTATTAACTAATTAATTATGCACTTAAAGCACTGCTGAAATACTTTGTACATATTGCAACTAACCGTTTAAGGTATATAACTTTCACAAAGTTTTCTTTAGTTAATTATTATCTTTAACTTATTCTCGTTTTCGTGCTGTCATAAGTTGTAGAGTAGGGGGTTTTAGACTCAAGTTTTCTTTCAAAAATCTGTTCGTTATAAATTAACATTTCCTTTTTTAATTGCAATGTAAAATTTGGATTTCTTTTGCATTGTTTTTCAGGTTTAAATTCTCTCTCAAACGAACTTGGAATTTCGTTATGGCTGAAAATCATTTCTAATTATTATGTCACTCTCACAGCTTGAGTTCTCTTTAATCTTCTTCTCTCTGTTTAATAGTAACAGATGAAGAGTATGGGTCGGGCCATGAAGGTTAATGGATGCAAGCGAAATTGTTAACTAGTGCTAGGTCATGCTACTCTACGGAGGACATGACTTATATATATATTTTTTAAACTATTTTAGGTGGGAATGTTACTTGCATCTATGGCCTTGCAGAAACCCATTTCCAACTAGGTCTTTGTGGAAGTGAGAAAATGCAGAGTTTTTGCTGGTCCTTGATAAAGCCAAGGCTCAGTATTCTCGACACCTTCTACATTCAGTTGTTTTATTTTCTTTTTTTCTTTTCTCCTTTTACTCACGCAGGTAGATACATAACCTTTTCTATGTTGTACTAGGTGTGAGTCAAAATTATATATGTATTTTTTTGCTTAGGTATCTTTATAGTATGTGAATTCTGAATTTTCAAAACTGCTGCGTTGCGCGTTTTGATTTTCAGGTTATTTTGCACCCTTCGTTTTAAATTCTAAAATTTTTTCCTTAGTCTTCAGTTTTGCTCTTAAGTAACTAATTTCAATTTATTATTTAGCAGCTCATGCGCAAATTCTAGTTGAAATGTTTTATTATTTTTTATTATTATTATTTTTTTATTACTATTTTTTTACTTGGGGTTTTTTTCATTTTCTAATTTTTCTTTTTAGTATGTTTTGGATGCAGCTTTTTGGAGTGTAGTTTATACTCGAGTTTGGTCTTTTCTTGGACTGCTTATTTCTAAAAAGTTTTTCCTAGTTGGTTTGCTCAGAATTTGTATGTTTTGGCCCAAGTGGAGTTCTAAGGACGATGAAAGGATTGGAGGTCAGCTCAGATATTTTAAGTCCTCCCGCTCGGTTAGGCTAGCACCCTTTCCCATAGTGTATGAACTCGCTGGCAAAGGTAATCTAAAGTTATGAAATGACAAACGTTGTTTGACATGTAAATCTGCAGATCCTAACCTGTATTCTTCTATTGAGGATAATTGCTCCAACAAGTTTTGCAAAGCCTACAATACCATCTATAAGCTCACCTGTACTGTCTGCAACCTTAGCTATATTGGCCAAAGTAAAAATCCTCTTCATCTTAGGATTAATGGTCACAGGTCTCTAGTAAACAAGTTCTCTAATTCAGGAGTGAACCCCTCCACAAACGCCAACCAGTACTCTACCTTTGAATTAGAGCATTTCCATACTCATGGTTTTGACAAAGTGAAAATAGAGGTACTACATATTATCCCTGACCTCTATGCTCGGCTAGAAACTGAATCCCTTGAAATTTTGCAGCATCAGTCTCTTTATCCCTATGGCCTTAATTCCACTCTATCTGACAATAAGCATAATCAGCATAAATTTTCAATTCGTGAACTCTTCTTTCTTGTTAATAATAAGAGCTGCTCTAGAGGTAATAGAGGACAGAGGTTATTTCGCACATCAAGCAAAGTTGATTTTGCTAACTTGCTAAAAACTCTGGAAAGCTTTAAAACTGGCACTAATTTTGTTAAAAATACTTACAAAATTCTCAAGTCCTTCAAGCACTCTGTCCTTAAATGTTTTTTCAAATTCTGGAATGAAACTGCTGACCATGTTGATAAGCATGTTTTTGCTTTGGTTCTGGACATTCTTAAACATATTCTTAAAGATAAAATTTCTCTTAAAGAATTTTCCAGTAATTTTGTTACCATCAGGTTCCTAAATAAAGCCTACGATAATCTCAATGTAAGGAAGCTGTTCTACAATAATGCAATTTTTTTTCCCATCCACAGGCACCAGTCTATTGTAAGTCTTAAATATGTTAAGACCTTAGGGTCAATAGTTAAAAACTACAAACTTAACTCTTCGAGCTACATTCCTGTAATTACTACTTGTTCTTGTGATGAACATAAAGAAACAGTTCACTATGATAAGAATTACAACCATATTATCACCGGAAACTTGAGTTTTGTTGAAAATGAAAAGCTTAGGAATTTATTAGAGTATGGCTCTAATTTCAGACCTTCCTTCACAATTTCCAAAGAAAGGATTCTTGAGAGCTTCACTCAAGATGTAAATAAGTACATCGTAAAAACCAGTTTAACGTACAATCAGCCTATTGAGGCCTTCGCAGAATGGAAATATAATATAATCAATAGCTTCACCGGTGAGTTGGCAGGTCTGGACTTTTGTTTCGACAGAAATCTCTTTTTCTCTGGAGAAGCTAAAAGGTCACTCTCCAAACTACAAGACCAATTTATTTTTACCACTACGGATAAAGCTAGCAATAATTTTGCAATTATCTGTAAGAAGTTCTATTTTGAATTGTTAACTATGGAACTCAATAATAGAGTAACATACGAGCCCGTAAGTTATTCTACCAAGCAGTTAGAAAATCGGTTTAAGGCATTCTTCAAGAAACTTAAAATTCCGCAAACTAGAAGATATGGGCCTGAATTTCCATTTCTTTTTGCAACGGTTAAGTTTCATAAGGATCCTGTGAAGTTCAGGTTCATAGCTAGTGGAGTAAGGAGTCATAAAAAGAAAATAGATCTTGCTTTTGAAGATGTCTTAAAGAAGGTTTTGAAACACATTAGAAACTGTTCTAACTTGATGTACAGAGATTTTTGGATAATTAATAATAATGCAGAAGTAATTTCTACTATACTCAAAGTGTGTCCCCTAGATATTAATAGTTATGATTTTGAAAACCTATATACTAATCTGCCTCTATCAGATATAATCACTACCTTTAAAGAGCTGTATGCAGAATTTAAACTTAACCAATTTGTTGATGTAGGAACTTGGAACTCTTATCTCAATTGCTGCATAAAAAATAACCATATCTTATATAATAATACTCTCTATAAGCAAGTGAACGGTATTCCAATGGGAACATCAACGTCCACGAATATCGCTAATCTATTCCTGTTCTTTAAGGAATATAAATTCATTAAAAATCATCCCACCTGCTCAGATAACTACCTTTACACTTTTAGATATATTGATGATCTGCTGTGTATCAATAATTCCGAAGTTATAGAGAGTGATTTTGATAATATCTATCCTAGCTCTCTTAACTTATGTAAAACCAACCACAGTAATCAGGAACTTGAGTTCCTAGACTTAAGCATTAAGCTCAGCAGAGGTAACCCATCTATTAGCCTCTTTGATAAAAGAGTTAATTTTCCTTTCAAAGTAATTAAATATCTACACTGGAATAATAACATTTCAACCAAAGTAATTGAGAATGTACTAATTTCTCAGGTCCTAAGAATTTCAAGAATTTGCAGCAACAATTTGGACTTCAATTACCACATTAATATACTATTAGAAAGTTTTCTAGAGAACGAAATTCCTTCTTCTTTCATCAAAAGAACTTTAAGAAAAATTATTCTGAATAATAGAGTAAGGTTGGCAGATCTGCTTTAATTTTCTACACAGTTAATAATATGATTCTGACCAATCAAAGCCGTAAGGAAGTTGGCTAGAGGATGCCTATTAACTACCTAAAGGAACCTTAGTGCTATGGATATGACGGTCCTATTAAAACAAAAAAAATTAAATAATATAAACAAAATCACAAAAAAAGTTTAAAAATCTGTTTATAAAAGAAAATAAAAACAAATAAAAAAGAAAACCAGTTATTCATCACTAGGATAGCTATACTAAAAATAGTAAAATCAACATTAAAATTAATAAGATTCTGATTAATCTATAGAAGCTCACTAAGGTGATTTAATACATGCAAAGATTATTAAATAAACTGCTCGTGTATTTTATAATATTTCTCATGTATTCTGGAGAGTTAATTCTGCTCATTCTGATCATACAGATCCACAGTCTTAAGTTTATATATTTTTTTCTCTGGTTAAAATCTCCGCGCGTTGGTTTCTTGCTGTATGAGGAGGCCATCAGCCCCACCCTCACTGCCCCCCAGCGTCTAGGGAGTGGCGGAAGAGGTCAGCCATGTTCTCCTCTTGTGAGGAGAAAAGTTTTTGTAACTCAAGAGGTAAGCTCTCTTCCTTGTTTTTGGGTTCTAGGTTTTATAAGTTCAATGTTTGTACTTCATGTACCTTTCTCTGTCGTTTTTTAGCTTTTCAGCTTTTAAGCATTGGTTTGTCTGTTAACATTTATGCGGGTTTTAACTCTTACTTTTCTTTGTAACTTTGAGCGTCTTTTGTGGTACCTAGGAACAGAAGATGGCTAAGCTTGTTCCTTTTCTATGCGCTGTCTATGCGCTGTTTTTTCAAAGTAGTTAAGTTCTTATTAACTAATTAATTATGCACTTAAAGCACTGCTGAAATACTTTGTACATATTGCAACTAACCGTTTAAGGTATATAACTTTCACAAAGTTTTCTTTAGTTAATTATTATCTTTAACTTATTCTCGTTTTCGTGCTGTCATAAGTTGTAGAGTAGGGGGTTTTAGACTCAAGTTTTCTTTCAAAAATCTGTTCGTTATAAATTAACATTTCCTTTTTTAATTGCAATGTAAAATTTGGATTTCTTTTGCATTGTTTTTCAGGTTTAAATTCTCTCTCAAACGAACTTGGAATTTCGTTATGGCTGAAAATCATTTCTAATTATTATGTCACTCTCACAGCTTGAGTTCTCTTTAATCTTCTTCTCTCTGTTTAATAGTAACAGATGAAGAGTATGGGTCGGGCCATGAAGGTTAATGGATGCAAGCGAAATTGTTAACTAGTGCTAGGTCATGCTACTCTACGGAGGACATGACTTATATATATATTTTTTAAACTATTTTAGGTGGGAATGTTACTTGCATCTATGGCCTTGCAGAAACCCATTTCCAACTAGGTCTTTGTGGAAGTGAGAAAATGCAGAGTTTTTGCTGGTCCTTGATAAAGCCAAGGCTCAGTATTCTCGACACCTTCTACATTCAGTTGTTTTATTTTCTTTTTTTTCTTTTCTCCTTTTACTCACGCAGGTAGATACATAACCTTTTCTATGTTGTACTAGGTGTGAGTCAAAATTATATATGTATTTTTTTGCTTAGGTATCTTTATAGTATATATATATATATATATATATATATATATTGCAACTTTCGTTTTAAATTCTAAAGTTTTTCCTTAGTTTTCAGTTTTGCTCTTCAGTATGCAAGGTCAGGTGATGCGTAACATCACAGCCTCTCCTTGACAAATGTCAACCCCGCCTTCTCGTGGTGCATCCTGTTCCCACTAAAGGGGCTCTGACGACCGCCCATAGCGGTATAACTATACCATCGGGATCAGAGGAAATGCTATCCCACACTCACCAACCCGCTTGGCCAGCGTGGTGAGTTATGGCCAAACCAATCCAAAATGATTCCACAACTTAAATCTTGGCCCTCAGTCTCCGGCAGCTGGAATGTACCTGGCCAAGGCAGCGGCCAGTGCGACATGAAGGCAGAGGGTGCTAAGAATACCCGGAGGACCGGACTAGGCTGCCATCTGATGCTGACCTTGGCTACTTACAATGGACGCTCCCTATCTTCTGATTCAAGGCTTCTTGAATTTTAAGAGGAACTACAAAGGATCAAGTGGGACATCGTGGGGCTAAGTGAGGTAAGGAGAAAAGGAGAAGATCTCATCGAACTGAAAAGTGGACATCTCTTCTACTATCGTGGGACAGATACTGGCAGAACTAGTGGTGTTGGATTTATAATAAACAAGAAACTGAAGGATAAAGTTGTAGAAGTTGAAAGTTCCTCTGACAGAGCTGCACGACTTGTTATCCAACTCTCGAAAAGATACCAGGCTCAGATTATTCAAACTTATGCACCCACCACAAGTCATCCTGAAGAAGAAATTGAAGAATTTTATGAAGAAATTTGTCATCTAAATAATAAAGGTAAGCAGCACTTGAAAATAATTATGGGAGATTTCAATGCAAAAATAGGGCAACGGCAACAGAATGAAACTTCAGTAGGTAAATTCGGTCATGGCAACAGAAACCAGCGTGGAAATACTCTCGTTGAGTTTGCAGAGGCAGAAGGGTTTTTCATCTTGAACTCCTTTTTCAAGAAAAAGCCACACAGGAAATGGACATGGAGACATCCAAATGGGACGACAAGTGAAATTGATTTTATTATGTGTAACAAAAAATTAGTCATAGAAGACTGCAGTGTGCTAAACAAGTTCAACACAGGTAGTGACCATAGATTGGTGAGATGTAAGATGCACCTCAACACTAAACTTGAACGTGGCAAGCTCATAAGACAAACAAAATCTATTGACATAACCAACCTTAAAAAACACCATAATACCTTCAAGTTAGAACTGAAGAACAGGTTCTCTGCTTTAGAAGGCCTAACATCGGAAGAAGTGGACATCTCTGAAGTTAACAGAAAAGTAACCAAAGCTCTTATGGAAACAGCAACAAAATTAGCTGGGTCTAAGAACAAGTTGCATGTGAACAAATTATCAGGAAAAACCAAAATGTTGATGCAAAAAAGAAGAGAGATGAGGACAACTAAAGAAGATGTGACTTCCAAAGTGGAATATATAGAGCTATGCAAGACAGTAAGAAAAAGTATCACTGAAGACGTAAGGAAATTCAACTGTGAACTAGTGAGGAAAGCAATTGAAAACAACCAAAGCCTAAAGATAGCAAAGGGACATCTCAGTAAGGGAAGAAAACAGATTATGGCACTGAGAAAAGAAGATGGTTCTGTAACAAGAAATAGAAGCGAAATTTTGACAAGAGTGAAAGATTTCTACTCCAAATTATATGAAAGGGATGATATATGCACTCCAGACATCATGAAAGATACCAGTACCAGAGTTCCTCCAGTCCTTCCAGCAGAAGTTGCACATGCAATCAAGAACATGAAGCGAGGAAAAGCTCCAGGAGAAGATGGAATTACTGTAGACATCATAAAAGAAGCAAGTGGAGAAATCGAAACAGTACTCGCCCAAATTTTCACTCGATGCCTTAATGAAGGAAATATTCCTGAGGATTGGAACACCGCTACAATGATCCTGCTACATAAGAAAGGTGACATTGAGGATCTCGGAAACTACAGACCTATCAGCCTCCTATCAGTAGTTTATAAAATCTTCACTAAAGTTCTTTCACACCGCTTGAAGGTAGCACTAGACATGGCTCAACCGAGAGAACAAGCTGGATTCAGGAGTGGCTACAGCACAATAGATCATATCCACGTGCTGAGAGAACTAATTGAAAGAGCGAGGGAATATGAACTTCCATTGTGCATGGCTTTTATCGATTATGAAAAAGCCTTTGATTCGGTGAAACCATCAGCAGTTACAATGGCTCTGAAAACCTGCGGTATTGAAGATGCATACATTAATATTATTAATAACATCTATGAAAATGCAAGTGCAAAGATTAGGCTGTTTGAAAATACAACACACGTAAAAATTGGAAAGGGAGTGAGACAAGGTGACACCATATCTCCGAAGCTCTTTAATGCCACATTGGAGGGTGTTTTTCAGTCGCTGAGCTGGGAAAACAAGGGGATAAAGATTAATGGAGATTATCTAACCCACCTTCGTTTTGCTGATGACGTAGTCATTTTTGCAACTACCCCATCAGAGCTGCAGAGTATGATCCAGGAACTTGCTGACAAGAGTAAAGAAGTGGGATTAAAAATGAACTTTCAGAAGACAAAAGTGATGTTCAATGCTTTTACAAGAAATGAAGATTTATCGATTGATGGAGAAAAGCTGGAGATAACAGACACTTACGTTTATCTTGGACAGCAGATATCAAGTGAGGGTCACATTGATGAAGAAATTAATCGGCGTACAAAACTTGCCTGGAGAGCTTTTGGAAGAAACAGCATAATTTTCAAGAGCAATATGCCATTATGTCTTAAAAGAAAAGTGTTTGATCAATGCATCCTTCCAGTGCTTACGTATGGTGCAGAGACGTGGACCTTAACTAAAAGAGACATACAAAGGCTGCAGACAACTCAAAAAGCATGGAGAGGTGCATGCTTGGTGTAACCAGGAGAGATAAGAAGAGGAACTCGTGGATCCGAAAAATGACAAGAGTGCAAGACATCATGATCAGAGTTAAATCCCTGAAATGGCAATGGGCTGGACATATTGCCAGAAGGACAGATCATCGATGGACAGCCGAAATTTTAGATTGGATTCCAAGGGACAGGAAAAGACCCAGAAGAAGACCACATAGGAGATGGGTGGATGAAATTCGAAAGTATGCAGGGGTGACATGGAGGAGACTGGCACAAGACAGACCGTTGTGGAGGAAACTTGGGGAGACCTTCGTCCAGCAGTGGATTGATAATGGTTGACAATGATGATATATATATATATATATATATTCTATAAAGAAGATACCTAAGCAAAAAAATACATATATAATTTTGACTCACACCTAGTACAACATAGAAAAGGTTATGTATCTACCTGTGTGAGTAAAAGGAGAAAAGATAAAAAAATAAAATAAAACAACTGAATGTAGAAGGTGTCGAGAATACTGAGCCTTGGCTTTATCAAGGACCAGCAAAAACTCTGCATTTTCTCACTTCCACAAAGACCTAGTTGGAAATGGGTTTCTGCAAAACCATAGATGCAAGTAACATTCCCACCTAAAATAGTTTAACAAATATATATATGTCATGTCCTCCGTAGAGTTGCATGACCTAGCACTAGTTAACAATTTTGCTTGCATCCATTAACCTTCCTGGCCCGACCCATGCTCTTCATCTGTTACTATTAAACAGAGAGAAGAAGATTAAAGAGAACTCAAGCTGTGAGAGTGACATAATAATTAGAAATGATTTTCAGCCATAACGAAATTCCAAGTTCGTTTGAGAGAGAATTTAAACCTGAAAATCAATGCAAAAGAAATCCAAATTTTTACATTGCAATTAAAAAAGGAAATATTAATTTTTAACGAACAGATTTTTGAAAGAAAACTTGAGTCTAAAACCCCCTACTCTACAACTTATGACAGCACGAAAACGAGAATAAGTTAAAGATAGTAATTAACTAAAGAAAACTTTGTGAAAGTTATATACCTTAAACAGTTAGTTGCAATATGTACAAAGTATTTCAGCAGTGCTTTAAGTGCATAATTAATTAGTTATTAAGAACTTAACTACTTTGAAAAAACAGCGCATAGACAGCGCATAGAAAAGGAACAAGCTTAGCCATCTTCTGTTCCTAGGTACCCCAAAAGACGCTCAAAGTTACAGAGAAAAGAAAGAGTTAAAACCCGCAAAAATGTTAACAGACAAACCAATGCCTAAAAGCTGAAAAGCTAAAAAACAACAGAGAAAAAGTACATGAAGTACAAACATTGAACTTATAAAACCTAGAACCCAAAAACAAGGAAGAGAGCTTACCTCTTGTGTGACAAAAACTTTTCTCCTCACAAGAGAAGAACATGGCTGACCTCTTCCGCCACTCCCTAGACGCTGGGGGGCAGTGAGGGTGGGGCTGATGGCCTCCTCATACAGCAAGAAACCAACGCGCGGAGATTTTAACCAGAGAAAAAAATATATAAACTTAAGACTGTGGATCTGTATGATCAGAAAGAGCAGAATTAACTCTCCAGAATACATGAGAAATATTATAAAATACACGAGCAGTGTATTTAATAATCTTTGCATGTATTAAATCACCTTAGTGAGCTTCTATAGATTAATCAGAATCTTATTAATTTTAATGTTGGTTTTACTATTTTTAGTATAGCTATCCTAGTGTTGAATAACTAGTTTTCTTTTTTATTTGTTTTTAATTTTCTTTTATAAACAGATTTTTAAGCTTTTTTTTGTGATTTTGTTTATATTATTTAATTTTTTGTTTTAATAGGACCGTCATATCCATAGCACTAAGGTTCCTTTAGGTAGTTAATAGGCATCCTCTAGCCAACTTCCTTACGGCTTTGATTGGTCAGAATCATATTATTAACTGTGTAGAAAATTAAAGCAGATCTGCCAACCTTACTCTATTATTCAGAATAATTTTTCTTAAAGTTCTTTTGATGAAAGAAGAAGGAATTTCGTTCTCTAGAAAACTTTCTAATAGTATATTAATGTGGTAATTGAAGTCCAAATTGTTGCTGGAAATTCTTGAAATTCTTAGGACCTGAGAAATTAGTACATTCTCAATTACTTTGGTTGAAATGTTATTATTCCATATATATATATATATATATATATATATATATATATATATATATATATATATACTGAAGAGCAAAACTGAAGACTAAGGAAAAACTTTAGAATTTAAAACGAAAGTTGCAAAAAAAACTGAAGATCAAAACGCGCAACGCAGCAGTTTTGAAAATTCAGAATTCACATTCTATTAAGAAGATACCTAAGCAAAAAAATACATATTTTCTAACTAGGTCTTTGTGGAAGTGAGAAAATGCAGAGATTTTGCTGGTCCTTGATAAAGCCAAGGCTCAGTATTCTCGACACCTTCTACATTCAGTTGTTTTATTTTATTTTTTTATCTTTTCTCCTTTTACTCACACAGGTAGATACATAACCTTTTCTATGTTGTACTTGGTATGAGTCAAAATTATATATGTATTTTTTTGCTTAGGTATCTTCTTAATAGAATATATATATATATATATATATATATTAAAGAGCAAAACTGAAAACTAAGGAAAAACTTTAGGATTTAGAACGAAAGTTGCAAAATAATCTGAAGATCAAAACGCGCAACGCAGCAGTTTTGAAAATTCAAAATTCACATTCTATTAAGAAGAGACCTAAGCAAAAAAATATATATATTTTTGACTCATAGCACTGCTGAAATACTTTGAAATACAAGTTAAAGACAATAACTAAGCTTGTTCCTTTTCTATGCGCTGTATTTTCAAAGTAGTTAAGTTCTTAATAACTAATTAATTATGCACTTAAAGCACTGCTGAAATACTTTGTACATAATGCAACTATCTGTTTAAGTCATACAACTTTCACAAAGTTTTCTTCAGTTAATTATTGTCTTTAACTTATTCTCGTTTTCGTGCTGTCATAAGTTGTAGAGTAGGGGGTTTTAGACTCAAGTTTTCTTTCAAAAATCTGTTTTTTAAAAATTAATATTTCCTTTTTTAATTGCAATGTAAAAATTTGGATTTCTTTTGCATTGATTTTCAGGTTTAAATTCTCTCTCAAACGAACTTGGCATTTCGTTATAGCTGAAAATTATTTCTAATTATTATGTCACTCTCGCAGCTTGAGTTCTCTTTAATCTTCTTCTCTCTGTTTAATAGTAACAGATGAAGAGCATGGGTCGGGCCAGGAAGGTTAATGGATGCAAGCGAAATTGTTAACTAGTGCTAGGTCATACAACTCTGCGGAGGACATGACATATATATATTTTTTAAAACAATTTTAGGTGGGAATGTTACTTGCATCTATGGCCTTGCAGAAACCCATTTCCAACTAGGTCTTTGTGGAAGTGAGAAAATGCAGAGTTTTTGCTGGTCCTTGATAAAGCCAAGGCTCAGTATTCTCGACACCTTCTACATTCAGATGTTTTATTTTATTTTTTTATCTTTTCTCCTTTTACTCACACAGGTAGATACATTACCTTTTCTATGTTGTACTTGGTGTGAGTCAAAATTATATATGTATTTTTTTGCTTAGGTATCTTCTTAATAGAATGTGAATTCTGAATTTTCAAAACTGCTGCGTTGCGCGTTTTGATCTTCAGGTTATTTTGCAACTTTCGTTTTAAATTCTAAAGTTTTTCCTTAGTCTTCAGTTTTGCTCTTAAGTATATATATATATATATTTTCAGGTTATTTTGCAACCTTCGTTTTAAATTCTAAAGTTTTTCCTTAGTCTTCAGTTTTGCTCTTAAGTATATATATATATATATATATACCCCTCCCGTCATCGGGCAGCCGTAACATCGTACATGACGAAACTCTTTTTTACCGGTAAAGTGGACTTTTGTGTAAATTGACAGAGAGAGAGAGAGAGAGAGAGAGACGAAGCTGACTTCTTGGATTATTCGTAGCGTCATCTGAAATAGAGTTATGCAGATTTTTTTTCCTTCAGTTTTATATGAGACAATTGTGTTTTATGAAAAATCTTAGTTTACGGGAAATAGAAAATAATGTTGCTAAAGGTAGTTTATTCCTGTAAAAATGAATAAATATTGAAAAATATTCTCGTACAAGTGGGCGGCAAATCTGGGCTTGCACCCGGGCAGCAAATGCCCTTGGCACGCCCCGGTTGAAAGTCATTGTCAATTGAAAAAGGTATCAAGTTCCGAAGCATTCTGTTGCTTCGAAAAATCACGAAAAAAAAAAAAAAAAATTATCTGTGGTAAGTCTACCTACCGAATAAGTAAAATTATTGCAGATGTCTTCAAAAAAAAAAAAAAAGTAAGCTCCAGCAGAAATTAAAATAACTAAATCACTCGCGTTAATGAAAAAAATATTCATCATCGCGCAATTAAAGTTACCTTGAACGTGGGTGACATTCAGAAGACATTTTGGTTCAGTGGTTAAGACAGCACGGTTTCGAACCCAAACGACCTCGGTTCGAACACCATCACAGGCGAGAAAAGATTCTCCAGCGTAATTGCTGAAAAGAATCAACGTCTTCGATTTTGCAAAATTCTTGTATAAATACGGAAAAACTTGATTATCCGTAGTCAGTAATTTCGTTTATTTTAGAAAATACGGAAGTTAAAAAAAAAACCAAAAAAAAACCGGGAACTTTCATAAAATGGAAATTTTGTTAAAGACGGACACTTACCGACAACTTTCCTGCACGTTATTTTCAGAAATTTTCAGTGAATTCACACCATTAGTTTTTACCTTGTATAGTTAACAGTTTCGCTAACTTTCACAATGCAAGTCAAGTCAGTTATGTGGCTGTAGGAAGAGATGGAAACGGGTCATGGGTCACAGATCACCGGGTCAACAATTTCTTGCGGGTCAAACGTGTCGGGTCAAGGTGTTTCCGACCCGATTTCGACCCGGTTTTATTTCCGTTTTAATATTGAAAAGAAAAAAGAAATATTTCAAAGAACCCTTCATGGGTCTTTGAAATAATACTTCAGAACTGCAGAGTATGATCCAGGAACTTGGTGAGAAGGGTAAAGAAATGGGATTAAAAATGAACTTTCAGAAGACAAAACTAAAGTACAATGCTTTTACAAGGAATAAAGATTTATCAATTGATGGGGGAAAGCTGGGGATTTCAAACAGATCTCCTGCATTTATCTTGGGCAGCAGATATCAAGTAAAGATCACATTGATGAAGAAATTAATTGGCGTAAAAAGCTTGATTGGAGAGCTTTGGGAAGAAACAGAACAATTTTTAAGAGTTGTGACGTGTTGAACATTTGTATCAGGAGGACAAATCTGCAGCGAGACATTCTGTCCGCGTAGCTCAGTAGGGAGAGCGACTTACTCCGGAGTGAGGGGGTAACGACTAGCTGATGACCATTATCCTGTACCGTCCAAATGCGGACTCAACAGGGTTAGGAGAACTCTCTCAAAAGATTTTTGGTGACGGCGTTGCGAGTAATCCTGCCTGGATCCGGCATTCCTCCATCCGGACAGGATCGGTCCGTGGACCTGCAGTGCGCTGCTACCCCCGTTTGCCGGCACTTCCCACCTCTCCTTCATGACCCGGGTGTGCGTGCCATTTGGGCAGGGGCTAGAAAATAAATTTTTCTCTACCCCTGAATGGGAGAATAATTGCTGGCGCGAACTATTTGGGGCGTCTGCCCTTTATTCAAACAAAGAGGTTACAAGCATGGTTATTTACACTGAGGAACCCATCTCCGCTTAGGAAACAAGTCCTTTGCTCAATGGGCCCTCTCACATTGAAAAATATTTACATTATTTACATTGCCACAGGACTAGGGTAGGTTCTGTGGTGACGACTCTGGGCTCGAGTCATCTGTTTCCCTTCTTCGGTTCTTCATTCCTCTTCTTTTCTTCTTTCTTCATCCCTCTTCTTCGTTCTTCTTCGGTCACCCCTCTATTAGGTAGACCGCCTGTTCCTCTTTGAGGTACTTGACCATCTCGATGAGCCCCTGTCGCGCTCTTGGGTACGCGAGCAGGATCGAGAGGTCCCTCGTCTTTGCCAATTCTGGCACTAACGTTGCTCTCTTCCCTGCCAGAGAAGCACATTCTAGAATCATGTGTGCGACATCTGCAGTCTGGGCACCACACATGCACACTCGCTCCCTAACCGCAAATCTGCGGAAGTACTCCGGCGACACTCCGTGCCCGGTTAGTACTTGGTTGAGGAAGCCATTACTCTCAATGCGCCTTATCGAGATTCGGGGGAAGATACGGTATGTCCTTCTACCCGTATCCCCTTCATCCCATCTCTGCTGCCACTCCACCAATCTGGCTGACTTCAGATGCGTCCGCACACTTTGCAGCGGCGTTCGCATCTGAAAATCTATATCTTCTTTACCAGTAGCTTCCTTCGCTAGCTGGTCTGCGCGTTCATTTCCAACTGTACCGACATGACTTCGGATCCAGTGGAAGGTAACCCTCCTACTCTCCATTGACTTGTATAGCACTTTTATCTCTCTGACAAGGGAGTCTTACTCCCGAATTGGCCAAGCGCTTTCAGGGCCGCTTGGCTGTCAGAGTGTATGCTATAGGCCCCTTCACCGTTCATAGCAAGCACCCAACGCAGTGCTTCTCTGATCGCCAATAACTCTGCTTGGAACACAGAGGAATTGGGCGATAGTTTCATTCGTTCCGCGTGCATCTCGTTGCCATCCGAGATCACGCAGAAACCTGCGCCGACACTACTTCCTATTTTAGAACCGTCCGTGTACAGTTCCTTCCCCTGACCTGTGGGGGGGGCTTTATCCCAACTCAGACAAAGCTCGTTGGCTGGGTGGCAAGTCCAGTCCATTCTCAGAAGTTCCACCTCGGACGACCGATACTGGTGTCCCAGAAAGGAAACATCTTCCCCGTAGCGGAGGATTTGCATTGCTGCTTCCCTCGCTACGACCAAGTCCGCAGGTTCGCACCCAGCCAGCACTTGGAGCGCTGCTGTGGAGGTCGTTCGGAAGCACCTGGTCATGCCCAATAGCGCTCTGCGCTGAATTTGGTTAATACCATTTCTCATCCTGACCGTACTGACCACCAGGCGGGACACGCATATGTTAATATGCGCTCCACCCTCGCTTATAGAGCACCTTTTTAGCTGTCCCAGGGAGCCGCATTCCGTTGATCATATTTAGAATGCTGGTGCATCTGTCCTTCAAGAAGCGGAGATGCGGTAGCCCCGACAATCTGGTGTCAAGGATGACTCCTAAGTACCGCATCTCTCTCACCGCTTTAATAGTATGCCCATTGAAGCGACACTTTGGTGGAGTGACCAGTTCCCCCTTCTTTGCTATTAGCATTAGTGTCGTTTTTTCGGGAGCGAAGCAGAGCTTACACTCCTTGCTCCAACTATCTAGCTGTGAGAGAGCGGTGTGTACCTTCCGCTCAATCACGTGCCTACCAGATGCTGACACTATTAGCATGAGGTCATCTGCGTAGGCTTGCAGCTGCACCCCGTCTTCCAGAGGAAGCGCAAGTGCGGTATCTGCAACCACATTCCACCACAAGGGGCCCGAGCAAGAGCTCCTGCGGACACCCTTTGGTGTATTCCCTGCTATAGGTCTTGTCTCCGACCTCGAACTCTACTCTTCTATGCGAGAGAAAATCGCTTATTAACAGGAACAGATTCCTGGAGATGCCAAGTCTTTTCAGACGGTCCAGAACCAGTGGCCACCAGACGTTGTTGAAAGCGCCCCGCACATCCAACGAGACGAGACATGTGTGCTTTCCCTGTGCACGATTTTGCTTTACCTGCTGAGTAAGGCTGACCAGCGCTTGGCTGGTACACCTCTCCGGTGTGAAACCGAATTGGCGGCTGGAGAGCTTACCTAGGCCGACTAGATAATGGGTTTCTCGAGTCACAAGGACCTTTTCCAGCACCTTACTCCATGCTGTTAACAGGCAAATCTGCCTATAAGCTGCGGGATCTGCTCGGCTCTTGTTTTTTTTGCTGAAGAGTACGAGCAGCGCAGTTTTCCACATTGATGGGAAACAACCTCTTTCCAGGCATTTATTAAACAGGGCAGCGAAGTACCCAGGGTTGGCTAAAAACACCTCTCTGATGATCGAGAGGTCCAACCCATCTATGCCTGGTGCCTTGCCTTTGTTCAGGCTATTGATTGCAGCACCTATCTCCGCCTCCGTGAAGGGCGGGTCGTCAACCGTGTCTGGTGGTTCTCTGCAGTGCTCTCTGATCGATGTTTGATCCGGGGAGTCTCCCGTCTCCTCATCGGAGGGGAAGTGGTGGTTTAAGAGCACCTCCACTGTGTCTTCCAGGGTGGTGGTGTTGGTGACACTCTCTGTTCTGACGGAAGCCAGTAACAGTGGGCCGGTGATCGAGCCCTTCGCCACCTTGTACGGTAGCCCAAAGGGATTGCCGACAGGGGTGGTCTCACACAACTGTCTCCAATGCTCTCTCTTCGATGCTACCATTGCTTTGCGATACATAGCGTTGGAGAGATTATATTCCATTTTCAGGCGCTCCCTCCTGTCTGGGTCAAATCTCTCGCGTTGCATTCTACGTCTGCTGCGTCTGGCCTTCCCTCGCAGAAGGCTCAGATTTTCCGACCACCAGGGAGCAGGGGTCTTGCCCTTCCCCCTGCTTTCCTGCAACCTTCACAAGTCTCTACTATCTCTTTGGTAAGATTACCAAGGTATTGATTGAGATCTTCTACCTCATCGAAATCTGCTGCACTTCTGTCTTTTAGCAGATCTGATAGTCGGCCCTGGACTTCCGACCATTTGAGGTTCCGGGCGTCGAACCTAGACCTGGGTTTTTTCCCAATTTTCTCAAACCCTATCGTGAAGGTTATAGCAAGGTGATCGCTGCAGCTCACATCGTTCAGTGCCTGCTAGTTCTGGAGGAGGTTGAGGACCGATGTCCTCGTGAGGGTGAGGTCGACCCACGACGTCCCAGTGGCAGCTTGGAACGTGGGAACACTGTCGGGGTCGTTCCTGATCGTCAGATCTGAGGAAATGACGAAGTCAAGGAATTCACTACCTCGCCCATCTTCTTCTTGGTCGCCCCAGAGGGGACTCTTCGCGTTAAAATCGCCTGCAATGATTGTCTCGTGTTGCGGGTGGGAATCCAGCAACCGCGAGACAGTATTTAGCACTTCTGAGAGAGCACCTGACGGTGAACAGTATGCGTTGACAAGCAATATTTTTCTGTTACTGCTCTCAATGCCCAATGCCACCACATTGGATGTGCATTCCAGCTCCAGAGCTCCCAGGTCCGGATCAAGAACGACTGTGGCTACCATTGGTTTTTCGCATCGAGAGTAGTACCTCCGTGTGGAGTTGAGAAACCCCGCTACCCTACCATGGGAGTGATACGGTTCCTGTATCAACAAGATTTTTGCAGCGACTTCGCTGGCAGTTTTAAGAATCTGCCCTGTTGCGGCTCTCGCGTGATGAGCGTTGAGCTGGAGTATTCTAAGACCGGTACGTGTCCTTGGCCGATCAACCATAATTGGTTCGGCTTCTCTGCTGCTCCAACTCCCTGATCAGGGAGGGACAAGTCTTGCTGAAGCTAGAATGGGCGGTTTCCAGCTTTAGCTTGTACCGCCTATTCGCGGAAGTGCAGTTATTGCACTTCGGAGCAGCAGTGCAATCCTTGTGCCGGTGACCTGTCTCACCGCACTGTCCACACTTGTCCTCTGCTTCCCTGCAACCATTCCTGAAATGGCCGAAGCCGTTGCACCGGAAGCATCGGACTTCTCTTACAAACTCTTTCAAGCGCAGGATCGACCATCCCAAGTTAAATCGACCTCGCTTGATCAATAGTCTGTAGGCCAGGGGTTCGGCTTCCACCACCCAGTGGGCCTTACCTACCCCCTTTGGCCTTAATGGCGAATTTCGCCTTAAATTCCCCTTCGAGGTCCGGGTTTTGCTCTTTAACCCCGGCCTCGAAGTCCTCTCGCGAAACCTCCCCGTCGACTCCATAAACGATTAGACGCGGGAGTCGCTTTTTTTTGGGGGGGGGTTCGAGTGGGTGCAATCCTTGGTCAGGGGATTGCTCCGCAGCTCGCCTTCAAGCTTGGCGATATCCTCGCTCTTCGAGCACTCTACCGCCACCCCTCCGTTCCGAACCTTGCGAACACCTTTAACTCCTATCTGCAGTTTCGCTGGCTGCACTGCGGATAGGAGAGTTGTTTTTACGTCGTCCGACGTTTTGCCCTAATCGGTGGGGTAGATTAGGAGCACGTGTCTCCTATCTGGCACCACCCTCTTGGCTGCTTTCTTTTGGGTGCCGGCACAGACCGTTGCGCCTTCGTGGCACCCATCTTGGCTGCGGCGGCGTAGGACTTAGGTCCTACTAAGGGGGGGGTGCCTGCCGCTCCACCCTCTCCTCGAGCTTGCCCTCTAGCTTCGAGGTCAGCATCCCTTGCTGAGTGCAGGCGTGTTGAATCTTCTTCAACACCGCCGCAATCTTGCTCACCGCAGCCTTGCTTGCCGTCTTGGGAAGGAAGCCCAAGACCACTTCAATTTCTGAGACACAGCCCCCCACCAGGGTTAGAAACTCTCTAGTGGCCGCTGTTAGGGGAGTCTCATCCCCCGTTTGGCCTTCGGAGTGGACTCCGAGGTCACCATCGGTGAGGCCGTTGGTGACTGGGTGGTACCGGGCTTAGGAGAGGGTGTCTCCGCTACCTGGACCTCCGAGGGTTTCACCCTGGTGGGTAAGGCCGTGCCTTGCTTTGCCTTCAAAGCACTTTTGGGGGAAGCCCCTTCAACATCACTCCCTTTTGGGAGGTTTGCATCTCTGTGAGAGAGATGCAAAGTTTTTTTCTGAGTCTTGAGTGGGCACATTGGGGTTCTCCCACTCAAGGTAACGCTCAGAAAACCCGGGCGCGCGAGCTTCAGCCCAGTGACGGATCAAAGAGTCCTATCACTGACCGAACCGGCACGGCGTCGACGTACTCGCTATTCGTCACAAACGAGTCTTGCGGTCAGTTGGGACTTTGCCCTCACAAGGGCGTTTTTAATCTAAGTCCCTAATTGATCTGACTGCACCGAAACACTTTCAGTTTGAAAAAAAAGAAATTTTTTTTCTTGCGAGGGAGGAAGGAATCCTCTCTCGCAAGCTGAGCGGTGCTCTCTCACGCTCTAACTCAACGAACTGAAAATCGCAATCAAACTCACAAAACTCGCTCCCCGGCTCGATGACGAATCGGCCGGTCGAGTGAGGGGGTACCCGGATTCGATGCCCGGCGTGGAAAAACTTGTAGGTTATATTGGCGTTCGAACTTCCAGGATGACCCGGCTGTTACGTTTCTCGCAATGGTGTGATGTTCTTTTCACGCGGCGATACAGAAAAAATGAGAATCCCTTCTTCAGTGTTTTAAAAAATAAATAAATGTGTATGATGTTACGTTCCACACACCAAAATTGTCTGGGATTTCTCAAATGCACGTTCTTCAGCGGATGACTGCTGTAACATCACAGACACTCGACCACAACACGAAACATTGATTTCTTTACACAAAAACATAAACTGGAATACACTCCGCGTTACAAACTGAACTTGTTGTCTTAGCCAAAGTCGCCATGTCCTCCTCCTTCATTATCTCTCTCGCAACTCTCCTCATCACTCACCACACGCTCAAGTCATTAAATGTCAATGTATCCTTCCGCACTTTTGTGCGTGGAAGTCGTACTTTACAACCCCTCCTCACTCCAGAGGAACTTTTTCCAGTGGTAAAAAGTTCTTGTCATTTTACAATACAATAGTCATAGTTCACATAATGAGTCATAATCTATTTACAAAGAGAAATATATGAGTTAATTTAACAATCATCTTTACGTGTTTTCCAACAATTTCTATGTAGTATATATCACAACCAAAAAAAAAAAAAAAAAAAAAAAAAATGTTTTCACTAGCAGACACATAGCATGATCAAGGTGGATCATCTAAAGTTGGAACTCTGCTCAGTCCATCTGCAATTTTGTGCATAGTTCCCGATCGACGAATTATAACAAAATCATATGCTTGTAAAGCAAGGGCCCATCTCATCAGACGAGCATTTGAACTTACGTTGGTGCGTAACCAAACGAGAGGGTTATGATCAGTTTGTATGAGGAAATTTTGACCATCCAGGTAGCATTTCAGTTTCTGTACCGCAAATATAATGGCGGCACATTCTTTTTCACTGGTACTGTATGTCTTCTCTGCTGTCGAAAGTTTTCTGCTTAGATAGAGTACAGGATGTTCAGCGCCATCTTCTTGTTCTTGCGAGAGGACGACTCCCATTCCTTGATCTGAAGCATCAGTTTGTAGAATAAATCTACGTTCATAGTCAGGGGCATACAGAACAGGAAAACTAGATAAAGATTTTTTTTATTCCACAAAAGCTTTCTGACATTGTTCTGACCATATAATTTCCTCTTTACGATTTTTACCCTTCACGATGTCTGTCAAGGGAGCTGCTATCGAAGAAAACATTGGAATATATCTGCTGTAATATCCCGCCAGGCCTATGAAAGATCTTACTTGCGTCTTGTTCTTTGGCGTAGGAAAATTTTGTATGGCCTGAACCTTCCGTTCCGCTGGTTTTCGATATCCTTGTCCAACAAAATGACCCAAATACAAGACGTGATCTTGAGCAAACTTACATTTGGAAGGTTTTATGCTCAAGGAAGCCCTCTGCAACCTCTGTAGCACTTCTTCAAGATGTATCAAATGATCCCCCCAGTTTTCGGAAAAAATGGCAACATCATCTAGATATGGTACGGCAAACTCTTCGCAGCCTCTCAAAAGTTCCGATATCATTTTGCTAAAGAAATAAGGTGCGTTCTTAAGGCCAAATGGCATCTTTAAGAACCGATACGTTCCAAAAGTAGTCACAAACGCTGCCAATCGTTGAGCTCTAGCACTTAATGGAATTTGCAAGTACCCTTTTGTTAAATCTAATACTGTAATATACTTCGCTCCAGAAACCTTTTCGACTCTTTCTTCTATATTAGGCAATGGATGGAACTGGGTCCTTGTCACTTCATTCAATCGCCTGTAGTCAATACATGGGCGTGGATCTCTTCCGGGTACTTCTACCAAAATCATGGGTGATGTATAGTCTGATTCACCAACTTCTATAATCCTGTACTGCAGCATTTTATCTATCTCGGCTTTAAGAATATTTATCTGCCTGGGCGACATTCTATAAGGCTTAACTCTTACAATAGCATTACTAGCTAGCTCGATATCATGTTTGACCAAATGAGTCTTTCCGGGAATATTAGAAAACATTTTCAAGTAATGACATAATAGTGTTTTCAGATCCTGAATTTGTTGGCCACTTAGGCGCTCTCGAAGTTTACTGTTCTCCTCGATATCAGAGAAGTTAAATATATTGGGATTTTTTTCAATTTGCGGAAATTTAATCTCTAAATTCATTTTACCATTTTCACAACCGGGCAATAAGTTCACAAATTCTGGTCGTTTATGGTATGGTTTCAGCATGTCTGTTCCGCTAACTTATTTGGCCTGCAGGTAACAAAAACCAATACTAAATCTCCTTCTTGAAATTCACGTTTTACCGCATTTCTGTCATACCAATATTTTCTTTTCAATTGAGCCACTTCCATGTTTTTAATGGCAAGTTCTTGACATCTTTTCATCCTATTTATTAACTCAAATACATATTCAGTGACATAGTTTTCTTCTTCAGGATGACCCATCCATTTTTCATACAATAGTGTCATTGGCGTCCTCAAATTTTTTCCATGCACCAATTCAGCAGGTGTAAACCCTGTGCTTTCATGTGTCACAGTTCTCAAAGCAAACAGCGCCGCCGGTAACTGTTTCTCCCAATCCGGAGCAGACTCAAGACATAAAACTCTCAACATTCTTTTAATAGTTCGATGGAATCGTTCTACCGGATTACTTTGGGGATGATATACAGAACTATGAGTAACTTTTATTCCAAACCGCTCCAGAAATTCTAGTGTCAAAATGCTTACAAAACTGGCTCCTTGATCAGTTTGAATTTCTTTCGGAAATCCCATGCGGCTAAAAATGTGTAACAAAGCGTCAACTACCTACTTGGATCCTATGTCTGGTACTGGTACTGCATCTGGATATTTGGACGACAAACACATAGCTGTAATTATGTATCTATTTCCGCTTGAAGTCTCGGGCAAAGGCCCACAGGCATCAACGTTGATTTTTGTAAAAATTTTAGGAATAATTGGAACTATTTTTAAAGGTGCTTTCTTTTTGTCCCCAGCTTTTTCAGCACGTTGGCATGAATCACAAGATTTTACAAATTCTTCAATGTCTTTATAACAGTTAGGCCAATAAAAATACTTCGCTAGTCTGTCTATGGTTTTTGTCACTCCTAAATGCCCCGAAGTTCCCTCATGACACATGTTTTTTATTTGTTCTCTATATTGTTCTGGAACAACAATAAGATCTTCCTCTTCGCCAATCTTGTTGATCTTCTTTTTCACCAACATCCCATTTCTTAGTACAGCATAACCATTTGCCTTTTTAAAATCTGTTTTCTCTATTTCTTTGAGAATTTTTTTCAATTCCAAACTTTGCCGTTGATCTTCCATGAAACTTTTTGAATCCATTTTTACCAACTCTAACATGGCTTTATCTTCATCATGCCTCAATGGCAGAATTTCTTCTTCTAATTCATCTGATTCTTCGGAACCCACAGCCTCTCCTTCAAGGGCTTGTTTTTCTTTCTTCCCTGAATCATTCTTTACTGAATTTCTCTCTTCGTTGTTTCGTTTTTGTTTTTCTTGATACCGAGTAACCACAACATTTACTTGTTCTGAATTAAGTGGCCACTCCATATCAATTTTTTTAACAAAGCGGCAGTCTTATTTCCAAGTAAATATCTACCTTGATCTAGCGACTTTCTAATCACTGCAGCCTTAGTTACAATATGACCTAATTCACATTCTAGTTCAACTTCTGCCAATGGTAAACAAACCTTTTGTTCATCCAGAAGATACTGTACCCACACATGTTCTCCAGTAAACTCACCTGGCGACACATACTCTTGACAAATGATATCAACTGATGAACCTGTATCCCGGAGAATAGGCATGGTAACTCCATTTATTTTTCCTTCAAAGGTGTAGGGTGCCAAGAGATCCCCTTTCAGTTTCCTCTCCGATTCTATTTACGCTTCCTGAGTTCTGTGATTTTAGCTTAGGACACTGAGGTCGAATGTGATCATAAGATGCACACTCGTAACATTGAATCTTCCGTCTGCGATCATACTTTTCTTCATTCTGAGATACATTCCGATTTGACCACCCTTGTCCTACATCTGACTTAACATAATTTTTGTTATAAAATCCATTTTTCATAAAATTTCCCCGATCATAGTTATCTCTAGTTTTTTTCTCACTGCCTTGCATTTTCTTTGAAGCACAAAATTCATTCGACGAGTTTTTCTTGGTTTCTCCTCTTACACTTTCATAATTGTCCACCATATCAGCCAAATCTGAAGGTGAGACAATATTTGACCATTTATCAATAAAATGCTCCCTTATTTCTATAGGCACTCTCCGCTTCAATTGATCTGTGATCATTAATTTTTTTAGCCCTTCAAAATCGCCTATTTTAAGTCCTGAAATCCATTCATTAAAATAATTTTCTAACTCGAAGGCGAAATCTCTCCAGGTCTTCTCTGATGTACGCATGTGTTGTACAAATTTCAATCTAAATTTCTCTGGACTTAACTTATATCTTTTAAGAAGTAACCTTTTAACATATTCATAGTTTTTAGCATCTTCCACATTTTCTCTGGCAATCAATTGTGACATTTCGTAGGGCAAAAGTCCTATCAAATTCGCAACATAATCTTTCCTTTTTATTTCTGCTTGTTGTGCTTGCCTTTCAAATAAAACTAAGTAAATACTTATATCACTGTCTTTTGGGTCAAATGTTTTCATCAAATGACGAAGTTCTAATCTCGGTTTTTGAGAATTTCCATTTTGCTCCAAACTACCTCCCAGCGGCTGACGTCCAGCTTCTATTTTGAGTTTTTCAAGCTCAAATTCCATTTGTCTTTCTGTTTCTCTACGCTCTTTCATACCTGCCAAAAGTTCTTTCACGAAATCCTCTTCATAACCTTCAAAGTTGACAATTTTATTTTTTAATTCCAGAATTTTAAGATTTGGCATAACTTCTATACCCAATTCTTCCGCCAACTGTAGAAGTTCTTCTTTTCGAGCTCTTCCTAAGAAAGCCATTTCAACAAGCTCAACGTGTACCCAATGTTTATTTATTATCGTATATGTGTATACGTTCACAGAAATTGTTTACAACAATGTTCTACATTTACCTATAATCTAGGCTCAAACAGTTGATCTGAATGTACTATTTCTTGACAGAAATTATTTCCTTCTATTTAATTCCGTGCCCGGAAACTTCTAAAAAACTTGCTTTGATATTTCATTCCTTTGCATAATTCTCTAAGAACAACAACAAAACAGTACTTACATAAACATCTAATGTGGTGTAAATCCAATACGGAACAACTAATTTCGAAAAAACAAACTACAGTCACCATCCTTTGTTCTTCCCAACACAAAGAGGAAAAAAAAAATATCCTTGTCGCGTTGGTTCTTTCGCACGCTTGAAGAACTTTCAACTCATCGATTCCCACGGTCATAAAAAACGCCGCTGAAGTTGCGCTGATCCCGTCTCACCGGCGCCTTCACTTCCTGTCTTTCGTAGTTCGAATCTCACCGGTGCCTCCAATTCTATCTTTCGTCTGTAACATCACAGACACTCGATCCTAACACAAAACATTTATTTCTTTACACAAAAACATAAACTGGAATGCACTCGGCGTTACAAACTGAACTTGTTGTCTTAGCCGAAGCTCGCCATGTCCTCCTCCTTCAATATCTCACTCACCACACGCTCAAGTCATTAAATGTCAATGTATCCTTCCGCACTTTTGTGCGTGGGAAGTCGTACTTTACACTGCCTACAATGACACATGGGCCCGGCTGACCCGTGGGGCATGCCCCAGACCCTCTTTCGGGGGGGGGGGGGCTGAGGCACATGAGATAAAGTCAGAGAGCAGTGAAAGCACATGTCCGAGTATCTCAATTGGGAGAACGACTTACTCCGGAGAGAGGGGACATGGACAGACTTGTTTTTTCACAGAGTAATGTGCCATTATGTCTTAAAAGTAAAGTGTTTAATCAATGCATCCTGCCAATGCTTACGTACGGAGTAGAGACGTGGACAAAAAAGACATACAGATACTGCTGACAACTGAAAGAAGCTGGGTACGGAGAAGTGGCCACCGGAGAACTAGCCACACGGTGAACTGGACACATTGGAATTTCAGTGCCATAAAATTGTTCTGCATAAACAAAGGTGGCCAGTTCTCCGGTGGTCAGTTCTTCGGGTGGCCACTTCTCCTGGTGGCCAGTTCTCCTACACCCGAAAGGAGCATGGGGAGATGCATGCTTGGTGTGATCAAGAAAGATAAAAAGAGGAACTCGTGGATAAAGAAAATGACAAGAGTATAGAAGACATCATGATCAGAGTAAAATCCCTGAAATGGCAATGGGCTGGACATTTTGCCAGGAGAACGGACCACCGATGAACAACCGAAATTTTAGACTGGATTCCAACGACAGGAAAAGTTCCAGAAAAAAAAAAAAAGTGGGAGAGATTGGCCCAAGACAGACCGTTGTTGAAGAAACTTGGGAGACCTTCATCCAGCAGTGGATTGATAATGATTGACAATGACGATGATATATTCGAATTTATAGTTCAAAGCAGATTTGCCCGGGTCAGGTCCGGGTCGGGCCAAATTATGTGACGGCCGGGTCCGGGTCCAAATTTTTTGACCCGTTTCCAACTCTGGTTGTAGGCAGGGCACACTTAATCTCTCTTTTCCAGTCAATAATGTTCCAGGAAATCCCGAAATGTATGTGATTTGAATTTTTTTTTTCTTTACAAAAAAAAAAAAAAAAATCAAATAAAAAAAAATATTAAAATATTCTTTATTTGAATATTTTTTTTTCTGCAAGTTACTTTTTTGTTGAGTGCAACTGCTGCAACTATGTTTTTCTATTTGTACCGATGCTACACGCCACGCTAAAGTAAATGTAGCATGCGACTGTACTTCCGCTCATTGCTTTAAACACTACGCTTTAAACAAGAAAAGCTAAAAGCGAAGCGTTAAACTGTTGTATGCTATATAGAATTATACACTATCTACCAACAAGTAATTGGACACCCCTGCAATCGACGATATCTGCGGTCCTGATACACGTCACGGCCGCCGCCGTTAAATATCGTGTGGGAAACAACAACGCAACCAGTCACATGCAAGATGCCACGCAGTTCGGAGCTCTCTGATTTCGAGAAAGGTGTAATCGTCGGGTATCGCAGAAATGGCCGATCCATACGTGACATATCCAGCGAGTTGAAGTACCCAAAATCGACAGTGGCCTACGTGATTGGCAAGTGGAAGATGAGAGGTGACTGTCGGAATGTGCCCCGACCCGGCAGACCCACAAAACTGGGAGTTAGAGACCGACGGGTGCTGCCCAGAGAAATTCGGAAGAACCGCGCCAAATCGATGGGCCACATCCGCGAGGAGTTTCAACAGGCATCCGGGAGTGTTCTTCCGATGAATACCATCCGTAAGGAAGCCCATCTGCTCAGTTATCACGGACGTGCTGCCGCCCACAAGCCTTTGATCACCAAGTGTAATAGCGCTGCTCGGCTAACGTGGTGCAAAGAACGTCGACAGTGGACCGTTGAACAGTGGAAACAGGTTTTCTGGAACGACGAATCAAGGTTCACCCTCTACCGTTCGGATGGCAGGGTCTGGGTTTGGCGTCCGCCTGGAGAACGCCTCCTGCCGGAATGTATTGTGCCAACTGTGAAGTTCGGCGGCGATGGAATTATGCTATGGGGGTGTTTCTCCTAGTATGGCACGGGGCCCTTGGCCGCAATTCCTGGCAGACTCAACGCCGAGACCTACTGCACCATTTTGGATGACCATGCGCTTCCTACGTTGTGGCAGTTTTACGGGGTGGACCCATGTTACTTTCAGGATGACAATCCCACCTGTCATGTTGCGTGGTCCATCATGGCTTGGCATGGTGACAATGGGGTTAATCGAATGGACTGGCCTGCACAGAGCTCGGACCTTAACCCTATCGAGCACATTTGGGACGAGTTGGAGCGTCGACTTAAGGTGCCCCCACCGTTCGAAACCGGTGAAAGAACTGATATGTCTTCTCCAAGCCGAGTGGAAGAAAATACCGCTAGCCGTCGTACAACGCCTGGTTGAAAGTATGCCCCGGATGGTCGCCGCTCGTGGAGGCTCCACCAACTATTGAAGGTGAATGAACTTCGTTTTCCCTTGCTATCACAGGTGTTCAATTACTTTTTGGTAGATAGTGTATATACAGTTCAAACTAAAAAGAAAAATGAAAAAAATTTGCTTTTCAGTAGAAGATACTTCAAGGTAAATTCTGAGGAATTCTTGTAAATGCTAACTGCTATTAACAACAGTGCTATATGATAATAAAATATATAAATTATTTTATTATATTATATATGCTGCGTGTGCGTTACACACCTTCAAATGGAAAGGTGTTGAGCCTCTTTCTATGGAGGAGCGTTGAAGAAATTTGGGTTTGTTGGGAGTGTATATGTGTATAAATACCTGCATTGGGAATTAAATTTTACCATTTACGCTTCACCGAAAAAACCGAGTACGGTTTAAAACCTCTTGCTTTTCCAGCAAAAAAAAATAAAAAAAATAATAATAATAAAAGAAAAAAGAAAGAAAGCAAAAAATTACGAAACCCCCTTCCCCCCACTAGAACGCAAAACGCCGATGGGCAGTTATTATTAATTTAACATTACAACGCAAGAAGCAGAATTTGCGCGATTATCTGAAGAAATCCTTTGGATAAAACGGGAATTTTTAACTTAGACCCCTAAGAAGAAATCATTGATCCTGATTTCTCTACATAGAAAAGGAATCCGTTATCCTATCAAGCCAGGATGACAGTATATTATGCTGTGTTGCAATTGCATTATGTTACATTGTTATGCGATAATCCAAAGACTTTGATCTTACGAGCAGTCAAGAAGTGCGCCGTTTGTAGGACGAAATGCACGGCCACCCATGCTGTATAGCGTAACAGGTATCCCGACTTCCTGCGAGACCGTGTAAATGCGAATTAAATCGGAAGATGAAAGGGAAATATCCAGAGAGTTGATTTGTTACACCCTGCTGCTAATTTCCTCACCACTTGGTTCTGCCGATCCGTTGTCTGAATTTAGAGCCAGCGCAAAGGCGGGATAGATGCATAGGCAAGAATCGGTAGTCTCCGTTGTAGGAAGGAGCCAGTGCTGCTGCTGCTGAATCTCTCCAACCTTGCCAGTTGCCACGTCTGTCATGTCAGAAAAGTGGGCGCTTTTTTAATCCCTTCTTTTCCTTGTTTTGTTTTTACGCATTCCGTTATTGGGCTCCCGTGACGGCCATCATGTCAGCGACGGCTTCGTCACTTTCACGTCCCCTCCCTCCCTCCGTGTGTGCCAACTTGTAACATACCAGCAGCATGATAGGCCTCAGGGTGGCCCACGAGCCACGTGTGTGGCCTAAATCTGACCCTAATTAACTGCGGATCCCTCAGAGGAAGCAGGGGAAGGGACTCTCTTCGGGGTGCTCGCTGCTGACTTCCGAAGGCGGCAGAATTTCTCTCTCTCTCTCTCTCTCTCTCCCCCCTGGAGGAGAACGTCTTCACACAACTTCTTTCCCACATGACTAAAAACACTCTTTAGCGGCAAATACTTGACAGAAGAAACATAATAAACTTGACGAAGGCAGAAAAATTATCGCTCTCGGATGAAACGGTTGTTAGCATTCAGAACCCAAATGCTTCATATAAGTCTTTGCAAACTGCGTTTTTTATCTGACATGTCGCACAGTTACGAACTTTCAGTATACCCAGATGTTTCGTTTCTGTTTTTTTTTTTTATTGTTGTTGTTGTTGCTTTTTCGCTCATTTTAACCTGGGGCGAGAAGAAAGCGGGAAACAATGTTGTAATGATAATAAAAAAATCCTGCTATCACTGGAGACCACACTGATGTTAAATCAACGATCACGCAAATTTGCAATCGCCTAGATGCTTTTATATGTCTATTTGTGTTCTGTTGACTGGCTAATGACATCATGATTCGGTAACATATTAAATATTAACATTGCTGAAGCTATAAATAGCCACCCTGGTGGCCCAATGATCTCGGTCCGGGTTCGAATCTGGATGATGCACGGATGATGCGCTTGTTTTATGACGTGAAACCAGGGGCGATAGAAAGGGGGAGAGTGCAGGGGGCAATGCACTGGGGTCCCGTTGCTAAGAGGGCCTCAAAATTCTTCTAAAGTATTATCTAAACTATCTGTGGAAAAATTATTATACTGAAAAGAGGCAAAAGCACACAGAGCTGGAGCCGCCCCGGTGGCGCAGTGGTCTAAGGCGCTGGCCTCTGATCATTCGTCCGTAAGGGGTCCGGGCTCGAATCCCGGTCCGGCATGGATGTTGTGTTTGTCTTACGGCACTGGCTCTCTCCCTTCCCTGGAACCAGTGACCATAAATTAGGGACGGGCGACTGCTTATAGCCCATTGAGTTGCTCAGGGTGGTCGTTAAACCTCCAATCAAAAAAAAAAAAAAAAAAAAAACACAGAGCTGAATTTTGACTAAAACTGAAAATTCAGCTGTTAAGAGCTAGTATCTAAACAAAAACAAAATTCAACGGTGACATATTTACTGGTCTAACCTTTGGAATTCTGATGTACAAATACAGTCATTTGCAAAAGTTTAAGACCACCTGTCAATTTGTTGAAAATCTAGATTTTCAAAGAAACAACTAATTACTAGTCAAATATATTTTAAAGAAGTTAGTAAAATCATGCAATGTATTGATTACGATACGCTTTCCAACATACCAGGAATCATTACTAAACTTATTACTCAAGTTATGAGGATAATGGCTGTGGAATAAATCTCGCTCCTGTGCCCTGATCTTTGACCCCATTTCGATGATATTCAATAGAATCGGTTCAGTATATCTCCAGAATAACATGATAAAGTTTTGTCGCAATCGAAGCATTTTTACGTAAGTTATGACACATAAGGGTGATGGAATGGATCCCGCTCCTATGTCCTGACCATTGATCCCATTTCGCCCATTTTCAATATGGTTCCTCCCCAGGTTGTCCCCTACCACATACTAAAATTTCATCGAAGTCGAGCCATTTTTACGCGAGTTATCGTACGGACAGACAGACGGACGGACAAAGCTGGAGCATAAACTCTTCTTCATTGGAAAGCGTAGAATATGACACTACAAATGAATACTTACATTTTTTAGAACACCAAAAGACCGAAATTAGTACTTTGTGTGGCCATCATTGTTTTCTATATAACGAACATAATACGATGTGGCAAACTCTCAATGAGGGATTTGCAGTAGTCACTTGAAATGTCTTTGCACCACACGTACTTTATCGCGTTAATCAAAGCTCGGGCATTTGATGGCTGTTTTTCTGCTACCTTGTCTTTCAAAATGGTCCACAAATTTTCGATGGGGTTGAGGTCGGGACTATTGCCGGGCCAGTCAAACACAGTTATGCTTTTAATCTGCAGGTAGTCCTTTACTGTCTTTGATCTGTGGCATGGAGCACCATCGTGCATTAAGATTGTGCATCTGTGCGCTTGCATGCGAATTAACAGCTTCTCACGTAACATTTCGACATAAAAAGGACCAGTCATGATAGTTCCTGTCGACAAAAAAAAAAAGAAAAAAGAAAGAAATGATGAAGCAGTACCTGGTGCTGACCCCATATCATCTGATTAGGCGGATGTCTCGCGGTGCTAACGGTGTACTTTTCACCAAACCTTTTGCCTTTTGGTCACCGAACATGCGCTTCACGTGATTCAAATTGACGCACAACTGATTCATTGGAAAAAAACAACTTTGCTTCAAAATTCAGCAGTCCACGATTGATGACGCTTCGCAAAACGGAGTCTCTTCTTTTTCATGATAGAGGTTAGTCTAAGTTTATGTGCAGGTTTATAAGACTTTAATCAGAGGCCTAATGAGGCATTTCTGCGCCAGGGGAAAGCCACAAAACATTGCGCCCCCACCTATCATTTTTTACGATCACCGTGAGCAACTCTAAGAGCTACAAGCAATCGCTTGTACCTATTTCCTAATTTAAGTTCAAGGAAGGGGACAGAGAGCTAGTGTTGCAAGACAAATACACCTCTTATGTCTCCTTCGGGACTCGAACCAGGGCCCACACAGATTAACACCGACAAAGAAAAATTAACGACATATCCCAATGTTATCTCTGCCGCCCCGGTGGCGCAGTGGTCTAAGCGATGGCCTCTGATCATTTGTCCGAAAGGGGCCCGGGTTCGAATCCCGGTGAGGCATGGATGTTATGTTTGTCTTACGGCACTGGCTCTCTCCCTTCCCTGGAACCAGTGACCCTAAATTAGGAACGGGCGACTGCTTATAGCCCATTGAGTTGCTCACGGTGGTCGTTAAACCTTCAATCAAAAAAAAAAAAAAAAAATGTTATCTCTATGCGAGAAGCACAATCAAACTGTTGACTGGCTTTTATTAACTTCCATAGTCTTGCGTGGTTGAATATAATAAAATAAGAATAATAATAGCTATAAATAATAATTTTTACACAATCCTCTTAAAAAGCACTTTATTATTTTCTTTACTTAATTGCAGAAAGGTTGTCCTCAGCATAGTAATTCTTCCTAACTGTTCCTCTGAAACTAAGATTTACTTCCCTAAATCCCTCTTTGGTCATTCCTTTGTCTCCCTTTTGCGCCTGTGGAGAAAAACCCCCATTTCCCCGGTCAGCTTAAGACGTGCGTCCCAACATCTAAGGCTTTTCCTCCCATGGTCCTCCTGCGTCCGCTCGCTTTCAGTTCTTCGAGTCGACTATTCTTAGCTCCCCCTTGTTTCCACTCAAACTCACCCCCTTACTTCGACAAAAACCATGGAAACACGCCGGCGTCGGCTTAACAAAACTTCAAGGTAGAAATTAAAGAGCTTGCGCCTTCAGTCGGATGCTTTGAAATTAAAAAGGCAAAAGATCAAATGAGCTGGACAATACCAATGCGTCTACGAAATACGAATGCTCAGATCCTTAAGATGCGACAAACTGGCGTCTCCAAATAAACCGTGCTTCCGAAGTTTCCTTATCGGGTGAAGCAGCAAAATTTTCTCACGCATTGTGGAAACGATTGTATGAAAGAATGCCCACGGAAAAAACGCCCACGGAAAAATCGCCCACGGAAAAAACGCCCACGGAAAAAACGCCCACGGAAAAAACGCCCACTTTTCGAAAGTAGGAAAAAACGCCCACGGAAAAATCGCCCACAGACAAAATGCTCACGGGAAAAATACGTGATCGATTGATAAGTTTTTATGTCTGTTATAAACGGTGACAGGACAACTGGTCACAGACTGCTGGCCAAAAAAATCGTTAGGGGTCATATAAAAATTGCGGTTTCTTCGCCACCTCACCTACATAACGCGAATATGGGAATGACGGAATGAAAACTTTTAGAAGGGCCTAAACGTTAGTACTAACATTATTTTCTGCCTAAGTAATACCGCAATATTAATAATTTGATGTGTAAAATATTTTCTGCAAACCTTACAAATATGAGAGGAAAGTTCGGATTGCACTGATTGACTGTAGAGGTTGTATGGTCTTGGCCTGAAAGCCGTGGTAGTCTTATGCAACATTTATTTAAAAACACACTAATGATTCACCGTTGTCTTCAAGCCAACTGCTATACGATGTTTTTCTAGAAACTACAAATAAAAAATTCTCTGCGAGTATGTGCAAACCCAGGGAATTTGTCTGGGGAGGGGGGTGCTTAAAATCTAAAATATGAAATATAAAGAATTTCTGGTAAGATCGGGAGATTTCCAGCGTTTACAAGCTACAACACGTCGAATTATCTGAGGGTATCTGCTGCCTCAGGAAACTAGTCGGGGGGGGGGGTATACCAAAAATCGTGAATATCAAGAATATCTCTTCCGATCTGGAGATCTTCAGCATTTAGAAACTGCAACTCGACAAATTTTCTTAGCGCATGTCACTCTCTGGAAACCTGTCGGCGAAGAGAGGGGGGGGGGTAATACCAAAAGTGTAAGATATGAACAATTTCTCGTCCGATCGGGAGATTCTCGGCAATTAGCAGCTACAACTCGACACATTATCTGAAGACATGTGAATGATGAAAATCTCCGGGTCGGAAGAGAAATTCTTCATATTCTACACTTTTGGTATTACCCCCCCCCCCCCCCCCCCCGACAGGTTTGCTCAGTAGGTTCATGCCCGGAGATAATGTCTCCAGTTGTAGTTTGTAAATGCTGAAAATCGCCCGATCGGACAAGAAATTCTATATAATTCACAATTATCATATAACCCCCCCACCCCCCACCCCAGGTTTTGCTGAGTAGGCACGTACCCTCAAATAATCTGTCCAACTGTAGCTTGTAAATGCTGAAAATCTCCCGATGGGACGATACATTTTTCAAATCAAGTTTTGATATATCCCCCCCCCCCCCCGACAGGTTTCCTGAGTCAGCACATGCGCTCAGATAATTTGCAGACTTGTAGTTTGAAAATCCTTAAATCTTTTGCTCAGATGTAGATCATAAACATTTCTTATAAAGAATTACATTAATTATCGCAATTAAAAGACGAAATTACGGAAACTATATATGACTCTGATTACCAACCTCTGGCGGTTGTGGGCATGAAGCGGTCAAAAACGTTATTTTTATACGGCCCCTTAAAATTTTTGTGGCCAGTTCTCCTACACCTGTCATGTAGAAATTAACTGTTTTAGTTGTCCTTTGGAAAACTCCCAGGAAGCTATGAGTGCGTATTTTTTTCTTTACACTGGGAAGAAAAGAAGTATGCCTGTAACTTGAGATTATACTACTCACGGGGAAGACACACCCCGACCGGTGGCCAACCGATAAATTTAAATGAAATATATAGCTTGTTATTTGAGGTGCGGTCGCTAGCAAACGTTCAAGCTGCAGCTGCAAAGTACCACTTTGACGAAAGACAGATGTCCCCCCCCCTTCCGCTCGCCGTACTCAACAGACAACAGTGGAAAGAAAGCACATTACACAAAGTTATATCAGTACACTGCGGCTTTTACGAAAATCGCTTTTACCATTAAATGCATTAAACTTTAAAAGTATTTATAAATAAAATAATCTGACTTTTAATGATTTCTTTTTTAATTGATATAGTTAAATAATAAACATGCATAGTTTTATAAAAATTAAGACCTTACTTTAAAAAATAAGAATAGTCACAAATTTATTATAGTACAGCCGAACTGGAATTTTTTAAAGAAAGTAGCTACTCTACAGTAGGAAGTTGAAAGTTAACAATCTTATTTGGTTCTTCACTAGGCCACCCGCGGCCCTTAAGTCATAAGTCCTAGGCCTTGGCCTATTTAACAGTTTTTATTCTAACGATGTTATATTCATAACGTTTACGTAACACATCAAATTATTAATATTGCGGTATTACTCAGGCACAAAATAATATTAGGACTAACGTTTAGGCCCTTCTAAAAGTTTTCGTTCCGTCATTCCCATATTCGTAAAATTTACATAACAAGTATACAAGTATTGTCAATAATCAAACAAAAGTCATCGCTCTTTTTTTTTTTTTTTTGATTGGAGGTTTAACGACCACCGTGAGCAACTCAATGGGCTATAAGCAGTCGCCCGTCCCTAATTTAGTGTCACTGGTTCCAGGGAAGGGAGAGAGCCAGTGCCGTAAGACAAACACAACATCCATGCCTGACCGGGATTCGAACCCGGACCCCTTACGGACGAATGATCAGAGGCCAACGCCTTAGACCACTGCGCCACCGGGGCGGCAAGTCATCGCTCTTTCCACGTTTATAAGTGAGTCACTGAAAAATTCTCAGTGGCCGCCTCCAGGAATCGAACTCAGGGTCTTCCAGTTACGCGCCGGATATGCTTCCACGGCACCACAGCTATTCTATTCCACGTCAAATGCCTGTATTAATTGTCAATAATATTGCGCTTCTACTTATGCACCATACATTCAATCCATACATTAATTAATAGGCCGTAGGCTAAGCCAATTCAACACTTTTTTCTTCGCCTGTGAATTAATTAAGTGCCGCCCCGGTGGCGCTGGCCTCTGATCATTCGTCCGTAAGGGTCAGGGGGTTCGAATCCCGGTGAGGCATGGATGTTGTGTTTGTCTTACGGCACTGGCTCTCTCCCTTCCCTGGAACCAGTGACCCTAAATTAGGGACGGGCGACTGCTTATAGCCCATTGAGTTGCTCACGGTGGTCGTTAAACCTCCAATCAAAAAAAAAAAAAAAAGAATTAATTAAGTAAAAGAAAAATATTGCAAACTTGACATGTTATGTAAATATTTAGTACCTACGTAAAAGTGCAGCGTTATTAAAAATCCCACCCCTTAGGGTCCTTTTCCGAACATACATGAATTATGCTGTAATTCTCGCTTGGCTTACATAGAACGTTTTCTCGAAATTTGTTTGGAGTTCCTAATTCAATTCTCAATGTAGGCCAAAAATCGATAATACTTACCCCCCCCCCCGCACACACACCCTTGAACTTTTGTGGCCAATTCTCCTACACCCATTTTCGTTATGTAGGTGAGGTGGCCAAGAAAACACAATTTTTATATGACCCCTAACGATTTTTGGCCAGCAGTCTGTGACCAGTTGTCCTGTCACCGTTTATAACAGACATATAAACTTATCAGTCGATCACATATTTTTCCGTGAACATTTTGTCTGTGGGCGATTTTTCCGTGGGCGTTTTTTCCTACTTTCGAGAAGTGGGCGTTTTTTCCGTGGGCGTTTTTTCCGTGGGCGTTTTTTCCGTGGGCGATTTTTCCGTGGGCGTTTTTTCCGTGGGCATTCTTTCCTCATACCGTGGAAACAAAGGAAATGGGGCACTAAAGCGAAATAGAAGTTACGAAATCAGATTTAATATCTTTGCATAAAATTCTAGTATTAAATCTCCGTAACACTGTGGCGCCCCAATGGCCAAAAGGTACGAGGCGCTGGCTTCAAACTATACGCCCGAGGTAGGTCCGGGTTTGCATCCCGGTGAGATATGGATAGTGTGCTTGTCCTACAGCACTCTCTCTCTCCTTCTTCACGGGAGCCAGTATCCCTGAATTAGGGCAGGAGGACAGCTTACAGGCAATTGAATTGCTCATGGGGGGTTGCTACACCTCCAAACAAATAAAAACAATCAAACTAGGACTGTTTGTGCAGCTTTCCCTAACTGCATCGGTCCAACATTAAATCAACCAAATGCAGCTGGTAGGCTCGCAGCTGCAGTAATGATACAATAGCCTCCAGGCCATCTTGATCAATGTGAACAACAGGTTCATCTTGCAACGTACGTACAACCGCGCCTTCATTTCTGAATGTGAACAACTAACATTCCCTGAACATTGTGAAGAAGAAAGGCGAGTTCTAAGCTGTCAGAGCTACCGAAATTGGCCAAACAGATAAGCAAATTCTGTTAATAGACAAATGACAAATTACGACCCGAAAAATCTGTATCAGAAATTGGTGCAAAAGTTCAATTTCAATCAGATTGGAAGCAGTGAGTTTTGCACCCTATCTTGAGGTGTGCCCGGGGCAGCCGCTCCGCCTGCGCCGCCATAGTTACGTTTCTGCCTTTAATCCAAAATCTTTGCTAAGACGTAAGAACACAGTGCTGATACTAATATCAGACCCTTTTGAATGTAGAAAGGCCTTGATTTTTGTACACGAACTCCTCGGAGTACACATAACCATTCATCTTATGGTATCGTCATCTCGTGGGGTTGTTTTCCTTGGACGTCCACTTCCCTTTCGGCCTCTATATTCACCTGTATCTCAATATTTCATGATCGTATTATAAATAGCAGTCTTTCTCACATTCACCGTTCGGAGTATCCTTCATGATATAAAGCCACTATTTGTGCCCTCGGAGTAACCCTTAATGACCCTTTTTTGCCCATTTTTCGCTGTAT
Source organism: Macrothele yani (assembly GCA_039090855.1). NCBI lineage: Eukaryota > Metazoa > Arthropoda > Arachnida > Araneae > Macrothelidae > Macrothele > Macrothele yani. Next base: position 112,296,763 of record CM076997.1, on the reverse strand, counting down.
AGAAAATACGTACAAAACCTCTCAGCGTGAAAACCAGAAGCAAACTGACGCTCGCACGCTTCGCCCAACTCTATCATCAACAGCTGCCGCTGTAGGAAGATTTTCCGAATGTCTTAAAGTTTTGCAAATGACTGTACAATACTTGCTCGGTTAAATAACGCGCTTCAGTCGTTTAAATCAGTGCACAGTTGATATACATTTCTTATCCATATGAGCTGTATTCCTATTGACGCTGTATTAACATCAGCTAATGTTACGTAGATTTAATACTAGAATTTTAGGGAAAACTATTAAATCTCTTTCGCAACATTTCTGCCTATTTCCTTTGTTGTACGAGCGTGGGAACCCCTTATACTTCCGGACTAGGGTGCCGAAGATATGTCTCCTCATGTTTTTCTCTGTGGCACTCCGTTTATTCTAAAGTAGTTCACTCCGTTATATTCTAAACCCACTTCTACCATTTGCATAATTCCTTTTGATCTTTTTTTCTCAATTCACTCCATTTATTCTAAACCCACTTCCACCACTTGCTTAATTTCTTTTGATTCAGCACATCCAATTAAATATAAAATTTCTGCACTCAATTTTTCCTTACACCGTGCTTAATTAGTTTATTGCCACATAGATGATGCCATAGACCTTCAAGCTGCGACAGACACAAGAGATCAAGCCAAGAAGTTTCGAGGGGGCGGATCTTAGTGGATGATGCTTTGAGAAAGAACGATTTTGGAAGGGAGGACGACTTCGCGAAGAGAGCGAGGAAGGAGTCGATTCGAAGGGCTGCGAGCGAAAACGAGGCTGAGGAGAGCTTCCGTTCGGAACCGAGAAGCAAGAATAATGAATAACAGAATTTGAAGAAAAGTTAGGTAGAACGTGCAAGTGAAATAAACATAATTGATTCAGTAATTAATATAAATTCAGGACATTCCCAGCATGGAAATTAAATACTAATAAAGAAGCCAGTTGATATCGCAAATGATTAATACTTTTGTGAAGTGTCCGAAAACAGTTGCAACTCGTCATACATGCCGAACCCAAGCGGGAAGGAAAGGACACAGAAACAAGAAAATAAAACGACCCCATAACAATTATTATCATTGGATTATACCAGTAACCGCTGCCTGTTCTGAAAGATCATTTTTCAAGTAAACAATGACTAAAATATATTTTAGGTCAACCGTGTCCCAAAATCGTTTGCCATTTTTAGCGATATTAAGCATAAAAAGGGAAAAAGCAAAGAAGTGTAATTTTGATCCCGTAATAACGAAATGTATCCAGAATAAAGAAAGAAAAATATTCATGTAAATTTACTGATCAAATTCATTCAAAAATAAGTATAAAAATTGATCGTCAGTTTTTTTTTTCTTATTTTTCTGCAAACATGAGAGTTGCATACATCATGTTTGAAGAAATATCTACCTCCTAATTTTTGGTGCTAACAGCTACAATTTGCTTATTGTGGAGTTTCAATGAAGTCAAAATACTCATAACTCATGAATGACCAACGGACAGCATATTTTCAGTTATTGTTACTCTGTCATTTGAATGACTTCAACATTTTTATTTGATGACTGATGAACAATCAACAGACACTTGGGTGAAGGACGATTTTTTTTTCGCCCATAATGGCAATTATGTAATCTGCAAAACAGAACAAAAATTACGCATTCATAAACTATTAGTTGAGTACATTACCTATTCAATTAACTGATAAGCAGCAAAAAATGTATAACTTACCAGCGGCATAGCCAAGGGGGTGTTGCGGGGTTCGAACCCCCCACCCCTTGATGAGAGATTGAATATGAATTTAAAGCGATATATATGTGTATACGAGGTTTTTACCAAAGAACGAAGCCCATGGACCCCCCCCTTAAGAAATTTCTGGCTACGCCACTGAAACTTACCACTGTAGGTCTACAAGTTTTTATCCACATGAACCATGTTCAAACATTTTTTTATTTTACTTTTTTGTTTTCCTTTTGGCTTAAAGAGAGGCTTCATTAATGGTTTCGTACCCGGGTCACGATAAGCCACGCATTATTCCTGCCTGGAACCAGTGGCCCCAAATTAGGGACGAACGACCCGCCCTTAAAAGAGCCGGGGTCAGTTGCACTCACTCTAATCTCTTTTGTTAAATGATAGGTCAAACGCACCGAGGCCTCCCCGTTGGCGTAGTGGTCTAAGTGCTGGTTTATGACCACTCGTCCGAGAAGCGTTCGGGTTCGAATCCCGTGAAGCATGGATACTGTGTTTGTCCTTACGGCATTGGCTCTCTGTCTTCCCTGATCCACTGGCCCTATATTAGGGACGGACGACTGCTTATAGCTCATTGAGTTGCTCACGGTGGTCGTTAAACCATAAAAAATCGCACTCAGTAGGGAGACAACAATAATAATCGACTACACCCACCTAGTCACTACCGTAGTTAGCTGAAAGCCTGACCACGGGGACCTGTCTCTCATGTGACGTCACAGTCCGTCGTCAACCCTTAACCGTTTGTAACCGCGTATATGTGTTATTTTTGACATTGTGCTTTCCACGTGATGTGTTAGTTTAGGTTCTTAAACTGCAATACTAAGGTGTCTATTCTTTTTTTTTAATTGAAGGTTTAACGACCACCGTGAGCAACTCAATGGGCTACAAGCAATCGCCCGTCCCTAATTTAGAGTCACTGGTTCGAGGGAAGGGAGAGAGCCAGTGCCGTAAGACAAACACAACATCCATGCCTCACCAGGATTCGAACCCGGACCCTTCTCAGACGAATTATCAAAAGCCAGCGCTTAGACCACTGCGCCACCGGGGCGGCATTAAGGTATTCTTAGATATCAAATGTAAGGTCAGGGGATGTAAGGTCAGGTGATGCGTAACATCACAGCCTCTCCTTGACAAATGTCAACCCCGCCTTCTCGTGGTGCATCCTGTTCCCACTAAAGGGGCTCTGACGACCGCCAATAGCGGTATAACTATACCATCGGGATCAGAGGAAATGCTATCCCACACTCACCAACCCGCTTGGCCAGCGTGGTGAGTTATGGCCAAACACCTCCAAAATGACTCTACAACTTAAATCTTGGCCCTCAGTCTCCGGCAGCTGGAATGTACCTGGCCAAGGCAGCGGCCAGTGCGACATGAAGGCAGAGGGTGCTAAGAATCACCGGAGGACCGGACTAGGCTGCCATTTGATGCTGACCTTGGCTACCTATAACGGACGCTCCCTATCTTCTGATTCAAGGCTTCTTGAATTGGAAGAGGAACTACAAAGGATCAAGTGGGACATTGTTGGGCTAAGTGAGGTAAGGAGAAAAGGAAGATCTCATTGAACTGAAAAGTGGACATCTCTTCTATTATCGTGGGACAGATACTGGCAGAACTAGTGGTGTTGGATTTATAATAAACAAGAAACTGAAGGATAAAGTGATAGAAGTTGAAAGTTCCTCTGACAGAGCTGCACGACTCGTTATCCAACTATCGAGAAGATACCAGGCTCAGATTATTCAAACTTATGCACCCACCACAAGTCATCCTGAAGAAGAAATTGAAGAATTTTATGAGGAAATTCGTCATCTAAATAATAAAGGTAAGCAGCACTTGAAGATAATTATGGAGATTTCAATGCAAAAATAGGGCAACGACAACAGAATGAAACTTCAGTAGGTAAATTCGGTCACGGCAACAGAAACCAGCGTGGAAATACTCTCGTTGAGTTTGCAGAGGCAGAAGGATTTTTCATCTTGAACTCCTTTTTCAAGAAAAAGCCACACAGGAAATGGACATGGAGACATCCAATTGGGACGACAAGTGAAATTGATTTTATTATGTGTAACAAAAAATTCGTCATCGAAGACTGCAGTGTGCTGAACAAGTTCAACACAGGTAGTGACCATAGACTGGTGAGATGTAAGATGCACCTCAACACTAAACTGGAACGTGGCAAGCTCATAAGACAAACAAAATGTATTGGCATAACCAACCTTAAAAAACACCATAATACTTTCAAGTTGGAACTGAAGAACAGATTCTCTGCTTTAGAAGGCCTAACATCGGAAGAAGTGGATATTTCGGAAGTTAACAGAAAAGTAACCAAAGCTCTTATGGAAACAGCAACAAAATTAGCTGGGTCTAAGAACAAGTTGCATGTGAACAAATTATCAGGAAAAACGAAAATGTTGATGCAAAAAAGAAGAGAGATGAGGACAACTAAAGAAGATGTGACTTCCAAAGTGGAATATATAGAGCTATGCAAGACAACACGAAAAAGTATCACTGAAGACGTAAGAAAATTCAACTGTGAGCTAGTGAGGAAAGCAATTGAAAACAACCAAAAGCCTTAAGATAGCAAAGGGACATCTCAGTAAGGGAAGAAAACAGATTATGGCTCTGAGAAAGAAGATGGTTCTATAACAAGAAATAGAGGCGAAATTTTGACAAGAGTGAAAGATTTCTACTCCAAATTATATGAAAGGGATGATACATGTACTCCAGACATCATGAAAGGTACCAGAGTTCTTCCAGTCCTCCCAGCAGAAGTTGCTCATGCAATCAAGAACATGAAGCGGGGGAAAGCTCCAGGAGAAGATGGAATTACTACAGACATCATACAAGAAGCAAGTGGAGAAATTGAAACAGTACTCGCCCAAATTTTCACTCGATGCCTTAATGAAGGGAAGATTCCTGAGGATTGGAACAATGCTACAATGATCCTGCTACATAAAAAAGGTGACATTGAGGATCTCAGGAACTACAGACCTATCAGCCTCCTATCAGTGGTTTATAAAATCTTCACTAAAGTTCTTTCACACCGCTTGAAGGTAACACTGGACATGGCTCAACCGAGAGAACAAGCTGGATTCAGGAGTGGCTACAGCACAATAGATCATATCCACGTACTGAGAGAACTAATTGAAAGAGCGAGGGAATATGAACTTCCATTGTGCATGGCTTTTATCGATTATGAAAAAGCCTTTGATTCGGTGAAACCATCAGCAGTTACCACGGCTCTGAAATCCTGCGGTATTGAAGATGCATACATTAATATTATTAATAACATCTATGAAAATGCAAGTGCAAAGATTCGGCTGTTTGAAAATACAACACACATAAAAATTGGAAAGGGAGTGAGACAAGGTGACACCATATCTCCGAAGCTCTTTAATGCCACATTGGAAAATGTCTTTCAATCACTGAACTGGAAAAACAAAGGGATAAAGATTAATGGAGATTATCTAACCCACCTTCGTTTTGCTGATGACATAGTCATTTTTGCAACTACCCCATCAGAGCTGCAGAGTATGATCCAGGAACTTGCTGACAAGAGTAAAGAAGTGGGATTAAAAATGAACTTTCAGAAGACAAAAGTGATGTTCAATGCTTTTACAAGAAATGAAGATTTATCGATTGATGGAGAAAACTGGAGATAACAGATACGTACGTTTATCTTGGACAGCAGATATCAAGTGAGGGTCACATTGATGAAGAAATTAATCGGCGTACAAAACTTGCCTGGAGAGCTTTTGGAAGAAACAGCATAATTTTCAAGAGCAATATGCCATTATGTCTTAAAAGAAAAGTGTTTGATCAATGCATCCTTCCAGTGCTTACGTATGGTGCAGAGACGTGGACCTTAACTAAAAGAGACATACAAAGGCTGCAGACAACTCAAAGCAGCATGGAGAGGTGCATGCTTGGTATAACTAGGAGAGATAAGAAGAGGAACTCGTGGATCCGAAAAATGACGAGAGTGGAAGACATCATGATCAGAGTTAAATCCCTGAAATGGCAATGGGCTGGACATACTGCCAGAAGGACAGACCATAGATGGACAGCCGAAATTTTAGATTGGATTCCAAGGGACAGGAAAAGACCCAGAAAAAGACCACATGGGAGATGGGTGGATGAAATTCGTAAATATGCGGGAGTGACATGGAGGAGACTGGCACAAGACAGACCGTTGTGGAGGAAACTTGGGGAGACCTTCATCCAGCAGTGGATTGATAATGGTTGACAATGATGATGATGATGATGAGATATCAAATCACGACACAAATTCTGTAGAACATTATGGATATCTGCAAAACACTTCAGGGTAAGTAAATTAAATACTGTTATGCTGATTTCCATTCTTAGCAGAATCTTTCTGTTTCGTGTCAGTGATTTTAATGCTGTTGTCAATCCTTTGCTTAAGAACCATCTAGAAATTAGGAATTGAAAGATTTTTAGAAAAAGTGTTTTTCTTGTCATCTTTTTTTTTTTTTTTGTTTTTTTGTCTTCATTGGTTAATATTTCTGATGGTTTTGGCGAATAAGCTACATTTATTTATAGAAAACACCCAGTTGTGTGTAAAAGTTATTTCATTTGATGAATGCAGATTTTTTTTTTTTTTAATTTCGTTTGTAAAGGGTTTGTGCTTCACTTATAGTTATCTCATGCTGTTTATTGAGTTTTGTAGACTCGTAAATAACTGACCTAAAAAAAATGAAAAATAAAGATGTACAGACGCCGACAAGTGATTACGTTCTTAAATACGAAAGCAATGAAGAAATCGGACGAAGATCGCAGGTAATATAAAATAGTTTGGTCCAACAATTTTCCTCAAAATTTAATTTATAGCAGCCAAAGATTCAGACATATTCATACAGAAAAGCTTCAGTGCTTATTTTCTCTCCATATCTTAGCAATAAATAACATGTTATAATTTAATAACTGTTACAAAGCATAAGAGGCCATGCAATAAAACATTTATTTCCGTGAAGCAGTATTTCTAGAAGATAAACCAATAATAATTGTACTTAAAAATTTCGTTTGCATTACTGAGAATCACAGTTTTTGCTCTGTGAGATAAATAAAATTTCTTGAACACTGAAACTAATTCTATTGATACAGCTTTCAGTTTACTTACAACTAACATACTTCAGATGAACCCTCTATTTATAAGTTTTATCCGTATCTTCAAACACATGCTTAGTTCAGGAAAGCCACTTGGTTTGTGTGCCTCATTGAAGCATTAAAGAAATCGTATTTTTCTACAATGATTTATCACAGTCTCATCCTTCACAAATTCAGTTTTAAAAACGCGATATCATCATTGAAAATACCTGTTAAACTTGTTCTCTTAATCCACAACACAGGAAAAATTCATTACATATCTAGTTATTTTTCCTAACTAAATAAATCTTTGTTATCTTCGGAGTGCGAAAACTACGATGGCTTCATATTGAAATCCTTTTTCGGTTAGAGAAAGTTATTAAATGTGTAATTGAAGCTGCGATGTTTTAGTTAGAAAATTACACTGCCTGACAGAGAAAATGCCACACCGTGAAGACGTGAACGTAGCTCCAGGCAAATTGCAGGCTGGGCGCACACGTTCAAATTATGCAAATGATTGCATTTGCATGCCAGTCGCACAAACGGCGTGCGGGATATAAGCGGACAACCAGCCAGTGTTGGCCATCAGGTTGAGAGGTCGCCACGGCCGCGAGAAATGTGTGCTTCTGCTGTATCCGTGTCTGGAGAACGAACAAGGGGTGCCGATGCCGTTAAAACGCCGTCGTACGCGATTTCGTCAAACGGATGAGTTCACGAGAGGTGTCATCGTAGGCCTTCGTACCGCCGAATGGTTCTTGCGTCGTATTGTGGAAGAAACGCAACGAGATGCCACAACCGTCGGTCGCATTTCGAGACAGTGGTCCCAGGAAGGATCTGTGCAGTGTCGTAGAGAGACCGGAGCAAGGACACGGACGTCCGAGCACACCGATCGTCGCATCTGACGTCATGCCGTAGCTGACCCACAGGCCACAATGGGCGCCATTTTGCAGAGTGTACGGGGAGGCTTGCGTGCTCCGATATCGACGCGGACAGTGTCACGCAGATTGGCTGCGTCTGGTTTGCTGTCCAGCCGTCCGTTGCGAAGGCTATCCTTAACAGCGAGCCGTCGTCGTCACCGCTTGGCGTAGTGTCGCTCCAGAGCCGCGTGGGGTGTCGAATGGAACAGTGTGGTGTTCAGCGACTAATCGTGCTTCTGTCTCACCACGGATGATAGCGGTGTGAGAATCTGGAGGCGACGTGGCCAACGAGCGGATTCCTCCGCCATTGTGGAGCACCACACGGCCCAGCAACGTGGAATCATGGTGTGGGGTGCTATCAGCGCCAACAGCAGCTCACCGCTAGTACGCATTACGGGCACATTGATGACACGCCGCTATGTGGACGAGGTGCTGCGGCCCGTGGCACTACCGTATCTGTAGTGCATCCCAAACGCCGTTTTTTAACAGGATAACGACCGGCCACATACCGCTCCGATCAGCCTGAATGCTTAACATGGTGTGCGGATGCTTCCGTGGCCAGCACGATCCCCCGACCTCTCGCCTATCGAGCATCTGTGGGACACGTTTGGACGTCGGTTGAGTACCCTTCCCATCCCCGCAAAATGAACTGTGAACTCGGATCAACACCACATGGTCCACGATACCCCAGAACTTTATTCGGACTCTCACTGCCTCGATGCCTCGTCGGATTCAACGCTGTATCGCCCAAAATGGTGGTCACACTCCTTATTGATCATCCTGTATATTCAGCGACTGGATCCTAGTCTGTATGTGACAATTAAATCATTTGTTCAGGATCTACTTGGCTATTTGGGTGTGCAGTTTGATCTGTTTTCGAGCATTCCCTCATGGTGTGGCATATTCTCTGTAAGGTAGTGCATTTCAGCGAAGCAGTAGTAATCATTAAATAAAACATTAATTGTATATAAGACATAACCTTTATACTGTAGCACATAATAATTTTAAACTAACGTCTGCAATATATACTAACTTGGCGTGTAATATATATTATTTGCATATTTTTAATTTCACTAAGTGTCCTATTAGCCTGTTGTCGATAAAGGCAAATACTTATTTAAAGTTTTATGCGTGAAGTTGTGTTTTTTTTTACGTTAAAATGATACAGTGTTATCTTAAACAAGACTATGTAAATCATGACGAACTGGACCAATGAAGAAGCCAGGAATTTCTGAACGGGGGACGGTCCATGGAATTGGTTTATTGGTGAAAGCCTCATACATATTGCTTTAAATTCGCACTCAATCAACCCTGGAGGGCGGGGGGGTCCGGACCCAAGGGACCCCCCTCCCTTGTCTACGCCTCTGAACTTGACCAAGCCGCCCCGGTGGCGCAGTGGTCTAAGCGATGGCCTCTGATCATTCGTCCGTAAGGGGTCCGGGTTCGAATCCCGGTGAGGCATGAATGTTGTGTTTGTCTTACGGCACTGGCTCTCTCCCTTCCCTTTAACCAGTGACCCTAAATTAGGGACGGGCGACTGCTTACAGCCCATTGAGTTACTCACGGTGGTCGTTAAACCTCCAATCAAAAAAAAAAAAAAAAAAAAAGAACTTGACCAACTAGAGCCGGTTAACGTATGTAACTTTCTTAGCTGTTTCAGCTCTATTTTAGTCTATCAAATCAACTTCTGGTGTCTTTACAATATGAACTTCATTTTAATAACAATAACATTTTGCACCTTGTGTTTCTTTTGTGACTTTTATAGCTTTAACTTGTAACTCGCATTAAAATAATGCACATATATATATATATGAAATTGCAAGTTCGGGAAATGTTATATGCATTTCTAAATCACCTTTTCAGGAAGACATTCTGTTTACTAATTATCTAATTGTTTACTAATTGTTTGTTCTAATTATCAGTAACACGAAAAAAGTCGTTTCTTCTGAAATATCGTTCGGTTGTAATAGTGATAACGCAGGCGCAATAACAATTTTTATTTTAAAGTACGAATTTCATGAAATTTAACAATATCTTGCTATACAGCTGCAAGTCTTCGTATTGTACAAACAGTTCTTCCCCGTGTTTCTGGTAATTTATAAAATGTTGGCAGTGAAAAATGCTTACGAAAGACAGGAAACATTTGTTCTCACATGTTTCACCGAAATAGTAAATATATTGACATATCTTGTAAAACATAACAACTACCACCCGCTATCTCTAAATGCCCACGCAAGAGACTCACCGGTTTCGCGGTGGGGCCTTTAGCTAGAGACGGTGATGACCTAGCCTTTGCTAATTAGATCGCTAATCTGAAAACTCGGTGGTTAGAACAAGGAGCTTCCGACACAAGATGCTGTGCATTAGACAATGCTCGACCGACCCCTTGTGAAACAATGGCATTATAGCATCACTTTTTCAGACAACGTTTCTAGATGTAACATGGAGTTTATGAACAGCGAAAAAGGGAAAAACTACTGATATATTGGAAAATGTCTTTCAATCACTGAACTGGGAAAACAAAGAGATAAAGATTAATGCAGATTATCTAACTCACCTTCGTTTTGCTGATGACGTAGTCATTTTTGCCACTACCCCATCAGAGCTGCAGAGTATGATCCAGGAACTTGCTGACAAGAGTTAAGAAGTGGGATTAAAAATGAACTTTCAGAAGACAAAAGTGATGTACAATGCTTTTACAAGAAAGAAGATTTATCGATTGATGGGGAAAAGCTGGAGACAGCCAATACCTACATTTATCTTAGACAGCAGATATCAAGTGAGAGTCACATTGATGAAGAAATTAATCGGCGTATAAAACTTGCCTGGAGAGCTTTTGGAAGAAACAGTATGATTTTCAAGAGCAATATGCCATTATGTCTTAAAAGAAAAGTATTTGATCAATGCATCCTTCCAGTGCTTAGGTATGGTGCAGAGACGTGGACCTTAACTAAAAGAGACATACAAAGGCTGCAGACAACTCAAAAAAGCATGGAGAGGTGCATGCTTGGTGTAACCAGGAGAGATAACAAGAGAAATTCGTGGATCAGAAAAATGACAAGAGTGGAAGACATCATGATCAGAGTAAAATCCCTGAAATAGCAATGGACTGGGCATATTGCCAGAAGGACAGACCATCGATGGACAGCTGAAATTTTAGACTGGATTCCAAGGGACAGGAAAAGACCCAGAAGAAGACCACATGGGAGATGGGTGGAGGAAATTCGAAATTATGCGGGAGTAACATGAAGGAGACTGGCACAAGACAGACCGTTGTGGAAGAAACTTGGGGAGACCTTCGTCCAGCAGTAGATTGATAATGGTTGACAATGATGATGATGAATTATATTCAGGACATAAACTCTATGAAGATCGAACAACAGGGAAAGAATGGAAATGGCATTGTGGCATTGTACAGTACAAAAATGCTTAGCAATACTGTACGCGCACACTAGTGCTCCAGTTTTTTTAAAGACTGATTTGTGTCACAAACTGTCTTTATCGACTCTACCAGATAGCAATTCAAAGTAATGGCGGTACAACCCTGCCCACAGTATTAGGTTTCGGCCCCTCACTTTTTTATTTGTTCGTTCGTTTTGGGGGTTTAACGACCACCGTGAGCAACTCGATAGGCCAAAGAAGTCGCCCGTCCGTTATTTCGGGCCACTGGTTTAACGGAGGGGGAGAGAGCCAGTATCGTAAGAAAAACACAACATCATGGCTCACCGGGATTCGGATCCGGACCCGGACCCAACTCTGACTAATGGTAAGAAGCCAGCATTTAGACTAGTGCCCCACCGGGACGGCCCCCTCACTTTGCTCACCATCCTCGAAACAATGTCTTTTGTTGTTGTTGTTGTTGTTGTTGCACAATCCTCCCGCCCCTCCATATTTCTCTTCTCATTTTCTGATAAATTATTAGTACGAAAAAGTACATCTTGTAATCGCAAAAAAAATTCACCTTTGAGACTTCAACAAAATGATTGGAGGTTTAACGACCACTGTGAGCAACTCAATGGTATATAAGCAGTCGTCCGCCCCTAATTTAGGGCCACTGGTTTCAGGGAAGGAAGAGAGCCAGGGCCATATGACAAACACAACATCCATGCCTCACCAGGATTCGAGCCCGGACTCATCTCGGACGAAGGATTAGAAGCCATCCTTGGACCACTGCACCACCGGGGCGGCCTCAAAATATTGTTTAGCTTTATTCGCGATGTAATTGGTGTTGGATGCACACGAAAGTCCACAATTTATTTGCAGCCCCAGTACTTAGCAGATGTAAACCAGGGGATTTCGTTCCAACATCGCTCGGCATTCCTTGAATAGCTCCATGAAACAACAACGCATTGCTCTTTGACGGATTGATTTTGATCACCAATCAGAGTGTAGTAAGTCTCCAGCTCAGAGAGAAAGTCCTGGACGAGCATCACTGCTCTGCGTTTGTTTAAGGGCTTGAAGACAATGATATTTAAGGACTTGATGGCATTGATTTTGATTCACCAATTAGAGTGTAGTAAGTCTCCAACTCAGAGAGAAAGTCCTGGAAGAGCGTAACTGCTCTGCGTTTGTTTAAGGACTTGACAATGTTGTGTAAGGACTTGATGGCATTGATTTTGATTCACCAATCAGAGTGTATTAAGTCTTCAGCTCAGAGAGAAAGTCCTGGAAGGACGTCACTGCTCTGCGTTTGTTTAAGGACTTGATGACATTGATTTTGATTCACCAATTAGAGTGTAGTAAGTCTCCAACTCAGAGAGAAAGTTCTGGACGAATGTCACTGCTTTAGGTTTGTTTAAGTACTTTCTGACAATGTTGTTTAAGGGCTTGATGGCATTGATTTTGCTTCACAAATCAGAGTGTAGTAGGCCTCCAGCTCAGAGAGAAAGTCCTGGAAGGACGTCACTGCTCTGCGTTTGTTTAAGGACTTGATAACAAACCACTGTACCATCTGTGTATATCATGGTGAGAAAGAAAGAGTAGTGAGCTGGTTTTTAAAGCCCACTACTCTCTTCTCACCATGACTCACCAGCGACTGGTGGGTAAACGTTTCGCGAATTGGGCGTGATATATAGGGAGTGGTACTCTGGACAGTATGGAAAAGGTAACAGAGTAGGTAGGCCAAGGTGTGGGTAGGGGTAACTCGCGCGCTTGTTCAATAGCGGAATTCAAAAACCTATGTCATACGAAAAATTTTCAGAACGCCGTGTGAATGGCTCTGTTCTTGTGATTTAAGTTAAAACCGAAGAATGTCAAATACACAGAATGCGTAATCCTAATAGTATTCTACCATGAAGAATGCATTTAACTAATGAAAACTGAAAAATATTTTTATTCAAGATGGGTGCATTGTACTCTGGTATCATGTAATGCCCACGAGGCGACAGTCTCAGAATTTTACGAAAGTCATTTACGCATATCACTGTTCCCCACTTCCATACTAATTTGCATGAACGTGGCTCTGCTCCTTCGTTGTGGGAAGTATATATATATACAACATGGCAGAACATGCACTACTTTCTTCAAGATTTTAGGAAACGTTGAGAAAGGGTGCCATAAAGTGCCTCGTTTCTGTAACCAATTCGGTCTCGCTGCCTGTCCAAATCCGTAAATCCACCACGGACTCTCAAATGAAATATGATTACTATTACCACAGGCTTCTGAAATCGCCTTCGCAAAGTGTACTATTTGAAACGAGGGCTATTTTGAATACAGTTCCCTTTTCAAATAATGCACGGTTTTCCCGTTAGGGAGCGTCAATGTAAATTACATTTCCCAGGTTATCACTGCTTCTAAAAGACCGGTTTGAAAAAGTCTTTTCGCGTCGCATAGAACCTGTGGTAAGAAATGTTTTCGTATATTTTCAAATTTTTTGCAACGAATAGTTTTGCGACTATACAGGGCGTAAATATATGTTTATCTTTCCAATGCGTGTTTGCTGCAATATCTGCGTTCTTGACAATTTTATTGAAATCTCAGACACCGCTCACTACAAAACAAACCTTTTCGCATATTTTCTGTTCACAATAATGCACAGTTTTCCCCCCAGGGGCGTCGATGTATATCGCATTTTCTCTATACACTGGGTCTAAGTGACCAATTCGAAAAAATTCTCGTTCACCGTACAGCGCTTCTAACGTGGAACATATGTAATGAAATTTCCAAGTTTTCCTAACGCTTAGTTTTGCCACTACAAGACGTAAGCTTATACACTCGGAAGACAGAGCATTAGGGATAGGGGTCACGGGCAGTGGCCTCAGGCATCCCCCACGCAGAGTGGAACAGACCCAAACCAAACGCTGGCGATAAATAAGCGGACAGCGGGGCTTTCCAATACTATATCGCGATCGACGAACATGGGTAAACGTGGTGATCGAACATGGGTAAACTATTTTTATCGTGGACGCACTGTCGGAGCAAGACAGATGGGTCATTCTATTACCCAAGTGGTGAGAACTCTAATGTTCTCTAGAGCAACAGGGTCAAGGGTGTACTGGCGACAGCGCCCAGAGAGCAAGCGGTCGCCGACCACACACTATAGACGACCGGGGTCGACGTAGACTACCCAGGCTCGTACAGACCGACCACTTAGCAATGGCGGCGCAAATTACATCCAGATTAAATGTCGGTGGCTCAAGCAGCGCCAGTGAGTGAACGGTATGACGCAGGCAGCATACCATGGGCTACGGTAGCCGACGCCCTACTCGTATACCACTGTTGATTCTTCGTCGTCGTACATTACGTCTAGCCTGGTGCCGGGAACATCAAAACTGGACCTATGCAAAGTGGTACCACGTCGTGTGGTCAGCAGAGATGGAAACGGGTCACGGGTCAACGGGTCACGGGTCAACTGGTCGACAATTTCTGGCGGGTCCAATGGGTCGGGTCAAGGTGTTCCTGACCCGATTTTGACCCAGTTTTATTCCAGTTTTATATTTGAAATGAGAAAACTATATTCCAAAGAAAAATTCGCGTTGTGGAATTCTGTTGTCGATACTGGTGACCACGGAGTGAATAATGATTTGCCATGCAAAAATATTGTCGTCTCTTTCTTAAAACAACAAAGATTTCCACCGACCGACGTCAAACACACCGACACCATATCGTAAAGAGATATTTCCTTTGCGTTCTTTTACTGTGCGATTGTGCAGGGCAAGGTACAGGCCAACGCAATTCGCCCGCTTCTCAGCTGTTTCACTCTCGGTGCGAAGTTCACTGTATGACTAAGAGTTACTTCGCAACTTTTACATTGAGCATTCAGAGGGTTTCGATTGATGTGCTAACATCCCGTTCCCATGACATGTCATGTCGAAATTAACTCCTTATTTGTTAATATGGCTGGATATAATATTAAGGATGTTGAGAAAGGTGTCCAGGCCAACGAGTACGTGCTTGTTCAAAACCACAACGGGAAGAGTGAATTCTGAAAATTGCTTCGTCTCATTAAGGAACCGGTGAATAATTCTGTGTTGTTTGGTCTTACTTGTTGTTCAAAATGTGGAAAGTGTATAATTACAAAGAAAGATGTCGTCAGTGCAATAAAAGATTATGGAACCAAAAATCTAACGAACTGTTAGAAAGTATGCGCATCTCCATCAAAGCGTGGAAGGAGTGAACAATCTAAAAACATTTAAAAAATTACATTTGTGCAATCGTAAATAATGATTCCCATTTGTAACATACTGCATGATCACGGTTATAGTCAGCCATTACTTCTGGATTGCGCAAAATAGTGGCACTAAGAATAGCACTAAAATTTAGCAAGTAACCAAATTTTATTATTAAAAAAGGATTTCAGTAATTAAATATCAAGCAGTTATTGGGATGAATATACACTGAGTGGCCACTTTATTAGGACCACCTGACAGTTTAAAACAAATGAGCTATGGCTGCACGTTGTTGCCGCCAGAGGGCGAGGCTAGTATAAATAACAAAAGCTTAGTGCTTGCGACAGTAGTAGAAAAGATTTTTGGGTGACGAGATAGGTAAAAAATGCGATTTCACGGACTTTCAATGTGGGATGATTGTAGGAGCTCGGAGCCATGGAGCGAGTATCACCGAAACCGCCGCATTCATGAAATGTTCCAGCGCAGCTGTTGTTAAAGTGTTTAAAGACTGGACTGTCAACCAAAAAACTGGGTCTCTACCTGCAACGTGTGGTCGTCATCGACTAGTGACTGCTCGGGCGGAACGAAGAATGCCCAGACTGGTAACAGACAACAGATGGGCAACAGTGCAGCAAATTACAGACCATCTTAATCAAGGATCCCCTCAAATGATCTCTGCACGCACTGTTCGCCGTACACTGCATTGGATGGGATATGTCAGCAGAAGGCCTGTTCGAACACCTTTGCTGTCTGCAGTTAACCAGAGAAAACGTTTCTAGTTCGCACAGGAGCACAAGGATTGTA
This sequence comes from Macrothele yani, assembly GCA_039090855.1. Lineage (NCBI taxonomy): Eukaryota > Metazoa > Arthropoda > Arachnida > Araneae > Macrothelidae > Macrothele > Macrothele yani. The sequence continues at coordinate 112,280,574 of CM076997.1, read as the reverse complement.
CAGTCGATAATTGGAAACAAATTATGTGGTCCGATGAATCACGTTTTCAGTTGCACCATGCCGATGGCCGAGTGAGAATTTGGTGGAAACAGCACGAAAGCATGGACCCCAAATGCATTGCTACAACCCTTCAAGCTGGTGGAGGCAACGTTATGGTTTGTGGAATGTTTTCCTGGCATGCTTTGGGCCCTTTAATTCGTGTCTGACTGGCACATCATATCTAAACATCGTTGCAGAGCAAGTGCATCCTGTCATGTGGATGGTTTATCCCAATGGCGATGGCTACTTTCAACAAGATAATGCGTCCTGCCATAGTGCTCGTATTGTACAGGATTGGTTTCAGGAACATGCCGGTGAGTTTACTTTGCTTACGTGGCCCCCACAATCTCTAGATCTCAACCCCATTGAGAATTTGTGGGATGAAGTTGAACGAGCCATCAGACAGCTGGATCCACAACCCTGCAATCTCACACTTCTGCAAAGTGCTATTCATCAAGCATGGTCTCAGATTCCACAAACCACCTATCAACATCTCGTGGAGTCCATGCCACGAAGAGTCGACGCAGTATTAAAGGCAAAAGGTGGCCCAGCGAAGTACTGAGGGGGTGGTCATAATAAAGTGGCCAATTAGCGTATATATTACGTTCATATGTGTATATGTATAAATTGAGTTTCGAATTTATAGTTCAAAGCAGATTTTTCCGGGTCAGCTACATGTTCCGCATCGGGTCGGGTCGGGTCGGGTCCAATTATGGGACGTCTGCGTCCGAGTCCGAAACTTTTGACACGTTTCGAACTCTGGTGGTCGGATGAATCCCGTTTTCAGCTGTACGGAGCTGTCAGTAGGGTGAGGGTGTGGCGTCGACAGCCCTCACGAGACACATTAAATTCCTTAGTGTGTCTGGAGAGGTCTTTAACCTCTACGCGTTACGATCACGTGCTGGCTGATTACCTACACGCTTTTATATCCTTTGCGCATCCTGCGGCTGATGGTCTGTTTTATCAGGACAATGCCCCACCAACACCAGCCGATGGTCTGTTTCATCAGGACAATGCCCCACCAACACCGGCCGATGGTCTGTTTCATCAGGACAATGCCCCACCAACACCGGCCGATGGTCTGTTTCATCAGGACAATGGCCCACCAACACCGGCCGATGGTCTGTTTCATCAGGTCAATGCCCCACCAACACCGGCCGATGATCTGTTTCATCAGTCAATGCCCCACCAACACCGGTCGATGGTCTGTTTCATCAAGACAATGCTCCACCAACACTGCAACCACTCGGGCATGGCTCGAGGAACGCTCATAGGAGTTTGGAACCATCCCAAGGTCCTCGGATTCAAGCCCCGTGGAAGCTCTACGGGATGTCATGGTACGGGACATCAGGTCCACTAATCGCGGACCGGCGTCTCTGGCAGAGTTGTGGATAATACTGCAACAGGCATGGCTGGCATTACTTCCGGAAACCCTCCGGCATCTAATGGAGTCGATGCCTCAGCATGTACAGGCTATTACTCACGCTAGAAGATTACTAAAACGTTATTAGCAGTGTTGTAGTGGGGCCTGAATGAACAGGAACGGGGTTCAGGTACTTTTACTTTCTAACCGGCACGCGTTCCGGTAAGCCCTACACAGCATATTTTATTTTTTAAATGAAAATGTCTTTTAATCATTTTCCAATAAAAAATTCAACAAAAAACTGCACAGTTAGAGGAGAACGTCCTATGTTTGATTGAAGGTAGAGTTAATCTCCAAATCCGTTCTCACTTATAGCAGTCTCTTGAAATTCTTTTTAGCACGTCTTTTGTAAAAAAAGAACGTGCTTATGTGATCGGTTTGTCCGTCCGTCCGTCTGTAGACACGATATCTTTGCAACTATTTGTCCGATTTGAAAAATTCTTTTTGCATTGGAAAGCTTGAAATATGCGAATGATGATCCTTCCGATCGTTTTCTTCCTACGATGTACAATTTCGCCGCTAGAGGACTTAAATGCAGATGATATAAAATACATTTCATTCCATATATTTGCTTCTAAACATCCAACTGAAAAAATTATTTTGCCCTTCGGTTTTTTTTTTTTTTTCATTGAAGGTTTAACGGCCACCATGAGCAACTCATTGGGCTATAAGCATTCGTCCGTCTCTAACTTAGGGCCACTGTTCCAGGTAAGGGAGAGAGCCAGTGCCGTAAGACAAACACAGCATCCATGCCTCACCGGGATTCGAACCCGGACCCAACTTGGACGAATAATCATAAGTCATCGCTTAGACCACTGCGCCACCAGGAAGGCACCTTTCGATTCCATTTATGTTGAAGAGTATTTTAGGAATAGCTAAAATTTTCAGGTTACGCATGGATTTTCCGCTAGGAGGCGTAAAGTTAAATTGCTTGCGTTTTCCCCGATGTCTCTACTTCTAAAACTCCGATTTGAAATTTTTTTCTTCAGCGGATACAGATCCTGATGAGAAATCTTTTGCATATAATTTCTAATTTTTGGTGTAGAACAGTTTGGCCACCAGAGGGTGTAAGTGTTAATTTCTGCTTTTAATGTATTTGCCACACAATATGAGCTTCTAAAATCTCGATTGAAAAAATTAGTTCGTGGGCCGATGCTACTCACGTCGATAAACCTTTTCGGAATATTTTCTTCTTAAAATAATGCATGGTTTCTCCGTCAGTGGGTGTAGATGCATATCTTATATTTGTCGATATTTCTTTCTAAGAGTCCATTTGAAAAATTCTTTCTTTATTGAAGATCGCTTCCGCTGTTAAATGTCTCATATAATTTCCAATTTTTCTTAAAGCTCAAGTCTGCAACCAGAGGGCATGAGTTCACGATTCCGTTTACAGTAATATCTGCGGGATTAAAAACCCGATTGAAAAACTTCTTTCTTGGTTCTACTACTTTTTTCATACCGGTTCCAGTAACTTTGAATAGTTTTGATAAATTTAATTCGCGCCAGAATGGATTCCAAAGACGTGTTTATTACACCCGAAAATTCGGTGTCATCTTCTTGTTCCTACTGTTTTGAATAACGTACTGCAGTGGCGAAATTATTGTAATTCGAATTTAATTAATCCAGTATTAAGGAGTCTAGTTGTGAGTCTCAGTGAATTTGGTCCAGTTACGAGTGCCTCTTAATTAACCTGGAAGCAGAGGAGATTATTTTTTTCTCCCTGGGATCCGTTTTACACAGACGGAAAACACCCGTCATAGCAATAAAACCATCCTACCGTGCAATTTTTTGCGAGCTTTCACGCAGGCGGTTTTGCTGCTAGAACTGAGAAAACAAGTTAGTAAAATCATGCAATGCATTGATTATTATACGCTTTACAACATACCAGAAATCATTACTCAAGCTATTACTCAAGTTATGAGGACAATGGCTGTGGAATAAATCTCGCTCGTATGTCCTGACCTTTGACCCCATTTCAATGATATTAAACAGAATTGTTTCAGTATGCCTTCGGAACAACATACTAAAGTTTTGTCGCAAAAGAAGCATTTTTCATAAGTTATGACGCATAAGGGCAATGGAATGGATCCCGCTCCTATGTCCTGGTTTTTGACCCCATTTCGACTGTTTTCAATAGGGTTTGTCTCCACGTGGTCCCCTACCACATACTAAAATTTCATCGAAGTCGAACCATTTTTACGCGAGTTATCGTGTGGATGGACAAACAGACAGACAGACAGACAGACAAAACAGGAGCATATACGCTTCTTCGACCTATGGTTGAAAAGCATAAAAAAACGCCCGACAGATGAGCGGAAACCAAAGCAAGCAATTTGGGCCTCACCTACTATCACCGTAGTGATTAACTGTTTTGTACTATGTTAACCTACTAAAGCGAGAAAGTAAAAAGGGGAGGGGGAAATGGGGGAAAGAAAAGGTATTGAAGACATAAAGGCACCGCGCGTTTTTGTACTTTTTCAGTTAACACTACACCACTAGTTATTAGGTAGGTATCTCTAATTTTTGGTCCATTGAGTGTATTTCTCTTTTTCTTCTTCAAGTAACGCACAGCATTTCCGCTAGGAGGCCATAAACTTATAGAAATGTTTTTCGATATACTTCTGCTATGAGAAACACTTGTGACGTGTACTCTAATTTAACTTTCATTTTTAGTTACCTATTCTATGTAAATGTGAGTTCATTCCCCTTTAGCGTTTTTCCATCTTAACATATTTTCTCTCACGCAAGAATATGGTTCGCAACACCAGGTCGGAACGTATGACGTGTGCATGTGTCACATGAGAACTAAACATTATACACTGAGTGACCACTTTATTATGACCACTTGACAGTTTTAAGCAAATGAGCTATGGCTGCACGCTGTTGCCGCCAGAGGGCGAGGCTAGTATAAGAAGGGAAAGCTTAGTGCATGCGACAGTAGTAGAAATGATTTTTGGGCGATGAGATGGGTAAAAATGTGATTTGACGGTCTTTCAACGTGGGATGATCGTAAGAGCTCGTAGCCATTGAGAGAGCATCACCGAAACCGCTGCATTCATGAAATGTTCCAGAGCAGCTGTTGTTAAAGTGCTTAAAGATTGGACTGTCAGCCAAAAAACTGGGTCTCTACGTGCAAAGTGTGTTCGTCATCGACTAGTGGCTGTTCGGGCGGAACGGAGAGTGCCTAGACTGGTAACAGACAACAGAAGCGCAACAGTGCAGCAAATTACAGACCATCTTTATCAAGGATCCCCTCAAATGATCTCTGCACGCACTGTTCGCCGTACACGGCATCGGATGGGATATGGCAGCCGAAGGCCTGTTCGAACACCTTTGCTGTCTGCAGTTAACAAGAGAAAACGTCTCCAGTTCGCACAGGAGCACAAGGATTGGACAGTCGATAATTAGAAACAAATTATGTGGTCCGATGACTCACGTTTTCAGTTGCACCATGCTGATGGCCGAGTGAGAATTTGGTGGAAACAGCACGAAAGCATGGACCCCAAATGCATTGCTACAGCCCTTCAAGCTAGTGGAGGCAACGTTATGGTTTGGGGAACGGTTTCCGGGCATGCTTTGGGCCCTTTAATTCGTGTTGATCAACGTCTGACTGGCACATCATATCTAAACATCGTTACGGACCAAATGCATCCTGTCATGTGGATGGTTTATCCCAATGGCGATGGCTACTTTCAACAAGATAATGCGTCCTGCCATAGTGCTCGTATTGTACGGGATTAGTTTCAGGAACATGCCGGTGAGTTTACTTTGCTTAATGTGGCCCCCACAATCTCCAGATCTCAACCCCATTGAGAATTTGTGGGATGAAGTTGAACGAGCCATCAGACAGCTGGATCCACAACCCTGCAATCTCACATTCCTGCAAAGTGCTATTCATCAAGCATGGTCTCAGATTCCACAAATCACCTATAAACATCTCGTGGAGTCCATGGCACGAAGAATCGACACAGTATTAAAGGCAAAAGGTGGCCCAACGAAGTATTGAGGGGGTGGTCATAATAAAGTGGCCACTCAGTGTATAATGTTTGGGCACCAGTAAAAGTGTGGAGATGGTGAAAGTTATAATGTTAATTGTGAAAGATACGTTGTCTATTGAAGTTTGAGCTATTTGAAGGCTGCGTGTTATATTCCAGTCTTGTTGTTTTCTTAACCAAGTGTTATTATTATTAAATCACGTTGGTTTGATTAAGAGTGTAATATTAATAAAAAGCTGTAGTTATGTCTTGTTGAAGTGCCAAAGGATTAGTGGCTGAATTTAAAAAACTAATCGTAAGCACAGATGGAAACGGGTCACGGATCAACGGGTCGGGTCAAGGTGTTCCTGACCCGATTTTGACCCAGTTTTATTCCCGTTTTATTTTTGACAAGAGAAAAATATATTCCAAAGAAAAATGCGCGTTGCGGAATTCTGTAGTCAATACTGGTGCCCACGGAGTGAAATAATGATTTGCCATGCCAAAATATTGTCGTCTCTTTCTTAAAGCAACGAAGATTTCCACCGACCGACGTCAGGTACACCGATACCATATCGTAAATAGATACTTCCTTTGCTTTCTTTTACAGTGCGATTGTCCAGGGCAAGGTACAGGCAAACGCCATTCGTCTGCTTCTCAGCTGATTCACTCTCTCCGTGCGAAGTTCACTGTATGAGTAAGAGTTATTTTTCATATCGCATCTTTTATATTGAGCATTCAGAGATTGATGTGCTAACATCCCGTTCCCATGACATGTCATGTCGAAATTAACTCCTTATTTGTTAACATGGTTGCATTTAATATTTATGAGGTTGAGAAAGGCTTCGAGGCCAACAAGTACGTGCTTGTTCAAAACCACAAGGGGAGAGTGAATGCTGGAAATTGGTTCGTTTCATTAAGAAACCGGTGGATACTTCTGTGTTGTTCGGTCTTGCTTGCTGTTCAAAATGTGGGAAGTGTATAATTACAAAGAAAAATGTCCACGGTGTAATAAAAGATTATGGAACCAAAAATCTAACGGACCATATGAAAGTATGAGCACCTCCATCAAAGCGTGGAAAGAGTGAACAATCTAAATACATTAAAAAAAATGCATTTGTGTAATAGTAAATAATGATTTCCATTTGTAATATACTCCATGGTCACGGTTCTAGTCAGCCATTACTTCTGGATTGCGCAAAATAGTGGCACTAAAAATGGCACTAAAATTTAGCAAGTAACCAAATTTTATTATTAAAAAAGAATTTTAGTTTTTAAATATCAAGCAGTTATTGGGATGAATATATAAAATACGTTTATATGTATATATACATAAATTGAGTTTCGAATTTATAGTTGAAAGCAGATTTGTCTGGGTCAGTTACGGGTCCGAAATTTTTGACCCGTTTCCAATCCTGATCGTAAGTAACTTTTTCTCGGCGTTTTCTTATATGACTCCTGTTTCACTGTAGATGAAAATTTAGAGAACTGATTTGTGTAGTGTTTAGTCTTATATATACTTACACGAACATTACACACTTTGTGCGCACTTTACTTTTCATAGCCCACATTTCAGCCACTATAGAGTATAACGAAGTAAATTTCTCCGTCATTTTTATCCACGCCGGGTTTCGAACCCGGGTCCACTCATTCCGGAATAAGTTGCTCTACCAATTAAGCTACGCGGACGTTTTATTCTGATTCCTATCTGCCTTTATGTCGTGTGCGTCCTTCTGGCAGGTACGTCACATCTCCTGGTACGTTACATCATCTCCCCCTTATTTTATTTATTATTTTTTTTTTCGAAGTGCTGGAGAAAGGATTCTCTTATTTTTCCTATCTCGCGGTGTGGAAATAACATCACACCAATGAGAGATTTTGAACGGTCATGTCATCCGGATAGTTCGGGCGCCATTATAACGAAGTAAATTTCTCCGTCATTTTTATCCGCGCCAGGATTCGAACCCGGGTCCACTCATTCCGGAATAAGTTGCTCTACCAATTAAGCTACGCGGACATTGATTTTAATTGCTATCTGCCTTTATGTCGTGTGCGTCCTTCTCGCAGGTACGTCACATCTCCTGGTACGTTACAAGAGGCTTAAGACAGCCATTTAGGTGTGTTTTACTGATTGTAGAAATCCGTTCTATTTCTTGTTTGTTACCGGTTCCTTGAACTTCAAACGAATAACGTTGCTCACGTCGCGTATTTTAAATTATGCGCATGTTTCCTCTAGGAGACGTAAATGCCTTCTCATTTTCGCTGGGTTTTTTTTTCTAAAAATCTGCATTGAAATATTTTTTTTCTGAGTCTGAAATGATTCAAAAGGCGTGTTCATTACACCCAAGAATTCGGTGTCATCTTTTATCTGTGTTTTTTATTTTTTCCCGATTAACTACTCATGAAGGCAAAGCTTATGGTTCCAAATACCATGAGCAACTTTGTTTTCCTGTTGTCAGAGGCGTTTCACATTTTCTTTTTCTTTTTTTATGCACCTGTACCGCATTGGGTTTTTGATGCAGCTGTACCACTTTGGGTTTCATAGGATTGAAAATGTTAAAAAAAAAAAAAAAAAAATCAGGGTAAAACCAATAGTATTAGTTTGGGAAGAAATTGTGAAGGTAGGTAGGCATTATTGAATGGTTACCATTTCCTTCATCTTGCCTACTGGACACAAAAATTAATTTTAAATATAGTGATTTCTGCACGCATGAGCGTCACACGTTCATTGGGACGAATGATAAACTCCCTCCATAAGACAATCGCCACTGTGTAGATGAATTATTGATAAGTTGTGAACACGAAATATGAAAGTTGATGTCACCTGCCTGATGGTCAGTTAGTCATTTAGGGGAAATTACGTGCGCCTCAAATCGAAACGCAAGATCGCCGAGATCTAATTTCTTTTTAAACACTAGGCTTCGCGTAAACTGTCTGAAGTAGAGGGCGATCTAATAGATATGTTGTAGAAATGTGTTACAAAAGAACATTAAGAGCTTAAAAATTATATACTCCACCGTTGCTTCATGAACTCGTTCTTTGCTCAACCAATCAATCGCAATGGCTCAGCAAATCAGTGTTGATGACTGCAGTTTTACCTGGAAAGAAAATGTATTTTTGCTTGGGGGGAAAAATCAATAATTCGCGCATCATGCTTGTGTTCACAGATCCGAAAAAAAACTCCAAATTGTCCAAGATCAATTATTACCACTAGCTTAGAGCAACGGGCTCTTTCAAAACAGGAACACCTCCAAGAAACCAGCCCAACATACTTTAATTCAGAGCCGGTGGTCTAGGGACTAAACTCCTAGACCTTTAATTGGAGTGCCACGTAGCATACAAATTATTACGGGCTAACTATCAAACTTAAGTCCCCGAAAAGAATAAAATTAGAAACTAAGGAGTTGTGACCACACAGCTGAACACCTGCCCGTAATTGCTCCACTGAACCAGACCCATTAGCAAAGTAAGAGAACTATGTAGCAAATGAACAAGTTAACGACGGCAGCGTTGCATGAACGCTTTTCGGTGTAGTTACACATTTCTGTAGATGCATGAATGCAATCTATTATTTTACTTAAAATCAAAATCTTCAGAGGAGCCATGATGTTAAACTTTGCAAATATTCCCTTCAGCTGGAATTGTTTTAATGCACAAAAATTGAATACACATACGTAATTGACTCGGATGATTAAAACACAACAAAAATAACAATTTTCGTATTTCTGTGGTCACAACACACGAATTCCCATTAGTTGACGGGGAAAGACGTCCAAAGGCTTACAAGGTTTCAGATTGAAACAGCACATATAAGTCGAGACATACATTTAATATCAAGGCACTACAAATTTTGCAGTTCAAAAAATCAAGTATTAATTTAGCAGATATAAGACACTGCAAAGACAATAGTAACAATTAGAAAAAATGCTCAAGCATTAATCTAAGAAAATCCACAAAAGTGTGATCCCACTAATTAGAAATTTAATACAGAGGGTGAGTCAAAACTTTTGCAACATTTGCATAAACGCATGCGCTGCGGCTGGTATCTCACGTGTTTAAACTAGTTCAAGTCGCGCACTGAAGTCAGTCGAAAGGGATGTAAAGTGGTAGTCGTTGATGTAAACAGCATTGCCTGTCGTCGTTCTGTCTGTGGTTGGGACGCCTAAATGATGAACAGCCACAACCGGCCAATTACGGAACTTTTGCTTTACGAGTATGAACTCTGCTGCTCAAGCAACACGAAACATTTGCCACGCGAAAGGGGAAGGTTCCGTGGACATCCGCAACCACATGGTTCAAGAAATTTCGCTCGGGTGACAGAAACCTCGACGATCAGCCAAGGTCAGGTAGGCCGCGAACCGTGGATTCGGAGGCTGTGCACCAGCCGTAGAGGCAAATCCGACAGCCAGCACTCTAAGATTATCAGGTGAGCTGGATTATCACAGACCACCGTGGTTCATTACCTTCAGGACCTCGGCAATGTCTGCAGGAGCTGCCGGATTGTCCCTCACGAACTGACGCCAGCTGAGGCAAATCGCCGAGTGGAAGTGTGCACGAAACTACTACAAAACCGCGCGATGTACGTTTCAGCAAGAAAATTGTTACGCGCGATGAAAAGTGGGTCTATTTCCGTAATCCTAGCACACAACGGCAGTGGTTGAGCCTGGGCTAGATTCCTGAACCTGTTGCCAAACGTGGGTGCTTCGAGAATAAGGTGATGCTCTACGTCTGGTGGAATTTCGAGAGGATAATCCATTACGAATTTGTTCCAGAAGGTCGGACCATCAACGCCAACCTCCACTCTGAACAGCTGGAGCGGATGTATGCCGTTTTGGAGGAGAAGTACCCGGCACTGGTAAATAGAAAACGCTCTCTCCTACACCAGGACAACACTCGGATTCATACCACGCGAACGACCCGGACAAAACTCCAGGAACTTGAGGGCATCGAACTGATGCCACACCCAGCATATAGTCCGGATCTTGCTCCGTCGGATTATTACCTGTTCCGGTCCATGGTTCACTTCCTTCGCGGGCGGCACTTCAACAACTAGGAGGAGATAGTAGTTGGGGTGAAGGAGTTTTTCGCCTCGAAGGACAAGAACTGGCACTGCCGCGGAATCGAAGAACCAGCAAACATATGGCTAAAGACGGTGCAACACGATGGTATACTTTGAATGCTAGGCAGTTTTCATCGTAAAGGTATGTACACTGATGGAAAAAAATCCCAACACCACGAAAAAATAATTGTAGAGGAATGAAATGGCGGCAATACATTTGTATAGGTAACATATTTAATCGATTAAGGTTTCAAGATCACAGCTTATTGTAAGCGCGAGAAGAGCCATTTTAAATGTGAAATGCTGGTACATTAATAACCGGTGTAACCGCCAGAATGTTGAATGCAAGCACGCAAACGTTCATGCATTGTGTCGTACAGGTGCTGGATGTCAGTTTGTGGGATGGAGTTCCATGCCTGTTGCACTTGGTCGGTCAATACAGGGACGGTTAATGCTGGTTGGGGGTGACGCTGGAGTTGTCGTCCAATGATGTCCCATACGTGCTCGATTGGTGAAAGATCTGGTGATCTAGCAGGCCACGGCAATATGTCGACACTCTGTAGAGCATGTTGGGTTACAACAGCGGTATGCGGACGAGCGTTATCCTGTTGGAAAACACCCCCTGGAATGCTGTTCATGAATGGCAACACAACAGGTTGAATCACCAGACCGACGTACAACTGTGCAGTCATGGTGCGTGGGATAACCACGAGAGTTCTCCTGCTGTCATAGGAAATTGCTTCCCAGACCATAACTCCAAGTGTAGGTCCAGTGTGTCTCGGCCGCAGACAGGTTGATTACAGGCGCTCACCTGGCCTCCTTCTAACCAACACACGGCCATCACTGGCACCCAGGCAGAACCGGCTTTCATCAGAAAACACAACAGATCTCCACTCCGTCCTCCAATAAGCTCTAGCTGGACACCACTGACGTCGCAAACGGCAGTGATTTGGAGTAAGTGGAGTGCACGCTACAGGGCTTCTGGCTCGGAGCTGTCCTTCAAGTAACCGATTTGTAACAGTTCGTTGTGTCACTGTGGTGGCAACTGCAGCTCGAATTGCTGCCGCAGACGCCGTACGATGCGCCACGGCCATACGCCTTACACGACGGTCTTCCCTCTCAGTAGTGCCACGTGGCCGGCCGGAACCCGGTCTTCTTGAGGCAGTATCTTCCCTTGACCACCGCTGCCAACAATCATGCACAGTGGCTACATTCTTGCCAAGTCGTTCTGCAATATTGCGGAAAGAAAATCCACCTTCTCGTAGCCCTATTACACGACCTCGTTTAAACTCCGTGAGCTGTTGATAATGGCTTCTTCGTCTTCTTAAGGGCATTCTTAACTAACATCAACCCCCGACGTCGAATCTCAACGATAACTAACGCTCACGAACGTTACAGCGCGTATTTACAGCAAACCTGCTTTGCATGTTCCGAGGGGCGCTACTAGCGCCACACGTATGCGCCGAGCGCGAAATTTGCATAGACGTCATCTTACAGATGTTCTCTCACCGTCTACCAACTGTCGTTTATCTAACACAAACCCTTCTTGGTGTTGGGATTTTTTTCCGTCAGTGTATTAAGACATAAAGTGATCCAAATATTACAAAACTTTCGATTCACCCTCTGTAGAAACAAGAATACATTTCAACCTAACCTACACTGTAAAAAGCAACTGTTGTGTATCCACGGAAAATTTCTGAAAATAACGTACAGCAAATTTTCCAGTAGGTGTCCGTCTTACAACGAAATTTCCGTTCTTAAAAGTGCCTGATTTTTTGTTTGTTTGCTTGTTTGTTTAACTTCCGTATTTTCACAGATTTTCCGTAGTCGTTTATTTCGCAAAAGACCGTTTCAGGTTTCCCCGTATTTATCCAGAAATTTCGCAAAATCGAAGGAGCTGAATTTTTCAGCCCGTACGCCAAATAATCTTGTCGCAGCGATGACGATCGAACCGACGACGTTCGGATTGGTTCTACAGATAACGCACGTCTTAACAACTGAGCCAGAAAGACTCGGAAATCTGACTCATGTTCATGATAAAACTAATTGCGCAATGATGAATTTCTTTTTCAATAATTCGGGTGATTTAATGATTTTATTTTCAATGAATGAAAATAAAAAATTATAATGTTATATTGAAATTAATCGGAAACTTGAGGCTTGGTCGTCCTGGGTGGTGTAGTAGTTAGCATACTCGAGCGCAAACCGGGAGACGAGGGTTCAATTTCCGCTCCAGGACGAAACTTCCAAGTTTTCGGATATTATCTGACTTACCATTCATGTCATATTTACACCAATAAACGGATTCACAACTTCAAAATTTCCATTTTATTTTCTGTTGAAATTCATTTTCTTAATAGGTTTGTAATAATTTTATTTTTTCTGTAGAAGGTTTTACCACATATTAAGTATTTTTTCATCGTGATTTTTCGAAGCAACAGAATGCTTCGGAACTCGAAATCTTTTTAAACTGACGATGACTTTCAATTGTCTTTAAGGAAAGGGGAAATGCACTGTTTTATAGTATTATTTACCAAAACTCCTAAATATAAAACTTACTCTTGATAGCTATAATAACTTTTGTCTTATTCATGCGATGTTTTATCCATGAATAAAATAACGATATATCTCGCTGTAGAACTTCGAAATCAGATCCTTTGACAGACGACTGAAGTTTAACAATTAATCAAATCTCAAGTATTCTAACCAATCGCTCTATCACCGGAAATTTCTCGTCGTATGAATAGCAGAAATTTCTCGTCGTATGAATATGTAACTTTCAGTTACATATTACTTTCCAAACCTTCAGGCTTTTGAAAAACCATGATGAAAAAAAAAATGCAATTTGTGATATGTCCTTCTACAATATATTAATTAATAAATAAAATAGTAAACCTATTTAGAAAACTAAGTTCCTACAGAAAATAAAATTACTAATTTACCCGCATTCAGAGCGAAACACATTTCATCATCACGTGACCCCAGTCTACCTGAAACGTGATCCTAAGGGACGTGTCTTGCTGGCTCAGTCAGCAGTGCTTCTTACTCAGGTACAAACCCTCAGGGACTCGAATTCCGAAGAGGGAAGGAATTGCTTCTGTTACGAGAATTTAATATAGGAGGTTTAGATAGTGATATGAAACCCACCCTCGTGACAAATCTTCCATCTCGCCATTTATTTTTCTTTGTTTCATCGTGCATGGGAGCAACATTTTTGTTTTCCTTATCTAGATGTCGCCTCGTTGTCCCACATGCAGACACTTTTCTCAGGGAGTTCACAGCGAGACAAGCTTTCAGAAGGATTAGACTTTTGTTTTGTTCAGACACCTTTGGTGGTCGAGAGCAATTTTCAGACATTCGGGTCTTTTGATCACGCTTCCGAAAAGGAGGACGCATCCGGTAACCCTTCAGGGCACTTAGTTTTGATTAGCAGACACCGCCTTACCCAGCCTCAGGGGAGAGGTGGTGACAGAAGGATCACTTGCCGAGGGTGGGAGTGTTTTTACTTTCGCCCTAGGGCGGAGCGGCTTTTCAGAGGGGCGAAGTTTTGGTGAGTCGGAAGGGGGTCAATAAAGACGAGTCATCGGGGAGAAGCGAAGAAGAGAGGGTGGAGCTCGAAAACGAGAGATTTCAGTGTTCGTAGAGAGGAGATGCATCTGAGTTAAGGAAGTGAAAGACTTTAGCAACGCACGCGTAAGAAAGTTAGGAAGAGATAAGGGTTAATACAACGAGCCTAGGACTTTGAGTCAACGGAGCAAGACCCTAAGATACCCTCAGTCAATTATATTAGAGGAAATAAATGTTATTTGAGATAGTTTTCGTACTCTATCCAATATTTTAAAGTTTGGTTTTTCCGAGGTAGGAACCAAGAAATTCATTTATTATTCTGTGCATTTTTGCAACAAGTTTAGTATGAGTTATCGCGGCAGTAATATATAACAGTCATTATTTTAGTTAAAGTCAAAAGTAATACCGTAAGAACATTATTACACTTCACTCCGTAAGAAAAGAACGTTTCCTCCCTCGACGCACCAAATCCTGCAATGCTTCTCGTGCATCAGCGGGTTACGGTAAGTAAAGATAAAAGTGGAAACAGGAAATTTTCGGGAAGTCTGTGTAGAGACTGAGAAAGTCAAAATTGAAGTTTTGGGCAACTCGGTACATTTTTATATAAAAACGAAAAATACGGGAAACTGACATTTTTTTCTGAAAAAAAAAAGAAAAAAAAACTTCATTAGATTAGTGACAACGGAAAATCTCAAAATTCTGAAGCTAGAAACGGAAACATTTCAAAACTGAAATTTCATTAAAAGTCGGAGATCTACCGGTAACTTTGCTGCATATTTTTAGGGTTTTTTTTATTTGTGTGTGTGTGTGTGTGTGTGTGTGTGTGTGTGTGTGTGTGTGTGTGTGTGTGTGTGAATTCGCATATATATATAAATTTTTATTTTGCAGTGCAGATGATCATAAGAGTCGCTAAAAATAAATAAAACGAGAAAGATGACACCGAATTTTCGGATGTAATGAGACATCATTGGAGTCCGTTCTGACGAGAATTAAATTTATGAAAGCTATTCAAAGTCAATGGAACCGGTTTGGAAAGCAATCAACTGGATCCAACAATCGATAAAACATCCAGAAATAGAAACATCTATTTAGTTCCACCAGCGGCTAAAAAGCATGTTACGAAGATTAACAAATGGCGTACAAAAAGTTTCTCATACTGCAAGGAATGTACCAGAGACAAAAAGATCTTCAAATCGAACAGTTAAAAGGAGAAATATAGAGGGAAACATGATATAAGTCAACGACTCCTAGCCGAAAATTTTTACATAACGGAAAAGTTGAAAATAGGCGAAAAATATTCATCATGGGAAAAGCTATTCTAAGGGAAAAGAACTCTTCAAATACGTCCCCCGGGAGCAGATAAAGCGAAAGAAAAGAAGGTTTCGACCTTTACGCAGCTAGCGGGAAATCTTTGCGTTATTTAGAGAGGATAATGCTCCACATCTCTGTTGTAGCTAATGGCATATAGTAAAGAAAAAAATTTTCAATAGCGCTTTCAGAAGCGGTGATACAGCTGCAAACTGAAGAACACTGCCGACAGAACTGTGAACTACAAAATTCCTCATATACTAGCCTAAATTGTTCTTTAAGGGAAATGGCATCCGGTTTTGAATTTTTTTTTAAATCGTACGTGAAAAGCAGAGTAATTGAGAAAAACAGAATAAGCATTTGGGTCCCTAGCGGTGACAGTGTGCACTGTTTTGGAAAGAAAACACACACAACAGAGTTTGCATAATTAGTGGTATCTGACCGAAAAAGATTTTTCAATCTGGGTTTTAGTCCCGCACATATTGCTGGAAACTGAAACTTACGCCCTCTGATGGCAGACTTGTGCTCTAAGAAAAGTTTGAAACTGTATGAAAAACATTTCCCCACAGAAACGCTCTCCAACAAAGAAATATTTTTTCAAATCAGACTTTTAGAAGCAGAGATATCGACAAAAATAAGATATGACTTTACACCCCCTGGTGAAAAAACCATGCATTATTTTAAGAAGAAAGTATTGTCAAAAGGCTTTTCGACGTGAGCGGTATCGGTAAACGAAAGAATTTTTTCAGTCGAGTTTTCAGGAGCACAGATTTTGCTGTAAATACATCAGACGAAGAAATTAATACTTACGCCCCCTGGTGGCCAAACCATTCTTTATCAAACATTACAAATTATATGCAAAGCATTTCCTATCAGTAGCTATATCCGGTGCAGAAATAATTTTTCAAATCGGAGTTTTAGGAGCAGAGATATCGAGGAAAACGTGATTTACCTTTACACCAACTAGCGAAAAGTCTATGCCTTACTTGAAAATTTTGAAATTATATGATAAACATTTTACACCGGAAAGGCTATCTGACAAAGAAGGAATTTTTCAAATCCGACTTTTAGAAGCAGAGATATTGATAGAAATATGTTATACGTCTACGCCCCTGGTGGACAAACTATGTAGTATTTTAAGAAGAAAATATTCTCAAATGTTTATCGGCATGAGCGGTATCGGTCCACGAAAGAATTTCGTCAATCGAGCTATTAGAAGCTCAGATTTTGCTGTAAATACCTACGAAGCAGAAATTAACGCATGCGCACCCTGGTGGTCAAACCATATTTTACAAAAAATTAGAAGTTACAATCAAATCATTTCCCACCAGGAGCTGTATCTGATGAAGGATTTTTTCAAATCGGAGCTTTAGAAGCAGAGATATTGACAAAAATAAGATATACATCTATTCCCCCTGGCGAAGAAACCATGCATTACTGTAAGAAGAAAATATTTCGAAAAGGTTTGTCGAAGTAAGTAGTATCGGTACATGGAAGAGTTTTTTCAAATGAGATTTCAGACACTCGGATTTTGCGGCAAATAAATCAGAAGCAGAAATCAACGTTTACGCCTCCTGGTAGCCAAACTGTTTTATAGCAAAAATTATAATTTATATGGAAAATATTTCTCACCAGGAGCTGTATCCCCTGCAGAAAATTTTTTTTTCAAATCGGAGCTTTAGAAGCAGAAATATTGCTGGGAAACGCAATGTACTTTTACACTCCCTAGCGGAGAATCGATACGTAACTTCAAAAGATGCCTATACCTAAAACAGAATTGGTTGTTTAGAAGCAAAGATATGGAATAAAATGTATTTTGAATTCGATATAATCTGCGTGTACGCCCTCTAGCGGGGAAATTGTGCGTCGTAAAATAAGGGAAATAAAGGACCATCATTCGTACATTTGAAGCTTCGTAACGCAAAAATAATTTTTCAAATCGGATTATTAGTTGCAGAGATGTCGTGTCTACAGACGGATGGACAAACCGATAACATAAGCACGATCCTTTTTTTACAAAAGACGTGCTAAAAAGAATGAGGGAGGTATGAAGTTCGGAAAATAAATCCATATGTAACACATTCGGAAATATCCACAAAGCGAAAGTTGTGCTGACATACAAGACAGGAGAGATTCTAAAATTACGTTCTACAGGGGCCCTTCTGGGTATTTAATCTGTACGTCACTAAATTATATAATTTAGAATCTGAATTTCTGAGGTGAATTTGGAGTGTTATAATTATTGTGAAAACTAGCCTGGCACCAAGAAATACGCTATAATATGAGGTTTCGAATCTACATTCGACAAATATGAGAATTCCGTGAAATTCTACATATATAGCGAAGCAAAACCGTTACTATGTCAGAGTAGGATCATAAACTACGATGGTTTTGCACAAATATACGTAGGAAGTAGGGGTTGTTTGTTTGTTTTTTGAAAATTTATTGTGCTGGAGACCAATTTTGCAAATGCCAAAACAAATATTGCGTAACTGCATAAGTTCTCACCGTTTAGGGCTGCCCGCGAGGAAGCTTCGTATTGAGTTGGAAAGAAAGTAACGTCCGATGCCGAGGTACCCGAGTCAAAGCCCGGACACGGCGCACATTGGCCACTGTGGTTACGCAACACACTGGCATGACATCAGCAGGTAAGTGGCTTAAATCAGTGGCAGTTAGCCGTCAAAAGGTGAAAAGAGTAGGCGCCAGCCAAAATGGAAGTCGACAAGGAGCACATCCGCCATTGCATGCTGTATGAGTTCCGTTGCGGTAGCACCCCCACAGTAGATATGGACGTGCTGAAGACCTCAGTGGAGAACGACCCACGTGTGACCACGCGGGAGTTGGCCGAACAGCTAGGGACTACCCACACGAGCATTATCACGAAGCTGCGTCAAGGTGGGAAGCAATTGCACGCTTTTTCCTGCTTGCACGTGACCAAATTGAACCTTTCTTGGACCGCATTGTGACAGGTGACAAGAAATGGGTTCTGTATGGCAATGTCAGCGCCCAGAAACAGTTTTTCCAAAATAGAAGCCCATGCCGACCCCCAAAGCCGGCTTGCCGCCACGTAAGGTGTTACTGTTTGTCTGGGGGTTATGCAGAGTGTCGTGTTTTTGAGCTGCCAGACAACAACACTATCACCGCAAATGTGTATTGCCACCAACTCAACGATCATCACGCATCGTTCGCACCGAAACGATCTGCACTGCTGAACCGCAAGGGTGTCCTTCTGCAGCAGGATGGAGTAGGACTTCACTCAGCACGGGTGACCTGTTACAAGGTCAGATGCCTGGGCTGGGAGCTGCTCCCACACCCGGCCCATTTCCCGGACATTGTCCCAAGTAACTACTACCTTTTCCGGTCGTTGCAGCATTTCCTGGACGGACAATGGCTCACAAACCGGGACAATGTCCATCGCGCACTTATTCACTTCTTTGCGTCCAAACAGCCACAATTCTATAGGGACGATGTCCAACAGCTGCCCAGACGATTGAAGCAGGTCCTGGCAAACGATGGCGAAGACATTTTGGACTGGTTTGTACTAGTATACACCGTAATTAGTACTTTTCTTGCATTTGCAGACATTACCTTTTTCCAACCCAATGTTATGCCTCCAAACCATACACTAAGTGGCACCACCTTTCAGTTAGCCTGCTGGAGCTTCGTAGAAACATCTGCTTTGAAAATTGCAATTTATTTGCAGTCGGTTGCCGTCCCATTGTTCGAGGGTTTGATCTCAGCATGACTGCTCCAGCTGCTTAAGACCCACCACGCTACGGAAGGCACGACAAAGCCGGACACCCTGTTGAAAATAAGGCCTTTTGTTCCTTACTTCTCGAAGTGCACCCCTATTTTCTGATACCTTCTTGCATTCTGTCACGATATCAGTTGGCACTTCCTCGTCTGGCACTCCTAATTATATAACTTTCCACTTTTCTATCTGGGTGCCAAGACGCATACTCCGTCGCTTCCGCTTCCAGTACATAGTATATTCCGCTTCCAGTACACAGTATAAAGTCCTTGGGGCCAAGGTATCTGCGTTTAACCCCTTTCCTTCCCCTCTTTCTCCGGTGGAAATTCCAGGAGAAATGTTGCCTACTTGAACTGCAATCAGAACCAAGGGGGCTGAAGATTCATCTAGGGGAGAGGCTCTGTGTTTAACGACAAACTTCGTTCTTCCACGAGTACAGATGCAAATCTGGCTTTGCATTTTCATTCCTTTTGTTAATTTACTTTACTAGTGAGCAATTTTTCCATGCCAAAAAGTAAAAAAAAAAAAAAAAGGGAGTGGGATGGGGATTCAAAATAGAAAGGGGGGGGGACTGACCTCTTTTGAAATATTAAAAATAAATCGCATTATCGGAATTTGTTGATGTCTTTGTTGCAGCACCATTATCGCTTAAAAGAAAGAAATGTACCAACTTATAATACAATACAATACAATTATTTATTGAACACATTTAAAACTTACAGTTATATGAAAATGCAATACACCAGGAGGAATCTGAACACATTGGTTGTAAGGCGATTCCCCCTATCAGATGTAAGAAAAAGAATAAAACATATGGCATATATGAAAGCAAGTAAGATGGTTATAACAGAAACACCACTGTTAGCAGCATGCTTGGAACTACAATTTAATGATAGGGTTGAGATTCGTTATGGAGATCAGGGTGATTTACAATGTAATTTCGCAGAGACAAGGAAAACTTTTTGATATTTTCCGGGGATCTGATGCTCTCTGGGAGATTCTTCCATAGGATAATGGCTTTATACAGTATGCTATTTAAACCATAATTAAGTCTAACACACGGCTGACATAATTTGTTGTTAGCAACAGCTCTGGTGAAGATTGAATAATCCAGATATTTGATGTCAGATTGAAAAATAGGCAGTTTAAGATGCATTATTTTAAAAAACATGATACCTAGTTTCAAGGTAAAAATTTCATGAATTTTTAGAATATTTAGTTTTAGAAATAATGGTTTTGAATTAGACATGTAATCTGTGTTCAGCATATAGCGAAAAGATTTCTTCTGTTATTTCAGCAAGCATAACTTATTGTTTGCACTTATATTTGAGTACCAAGATTCCAGACAATAGGAGAGATGGGTATAAATAAAAGCCTAGTAAAATGTTTTTAGGACACTGATAGGAAAGATTTGAATTTTACTGAAAAAAACAACAACAACAACAACTATTCATTTGCTTTTTAGACTATTCTGGTTCCCTTCCGCGGATCCACGCAATGATATCGAAGGGTAATTGATGCCGAATTTTGGGTCTTCCTTCTCCATCTTTGAGCGCGCATTCTCTTTCACTGGTTATCGGAGGTAGTCTCTTATCCTTCTCCACCCAAAAAGCTTTCAGATTACCATCAATAAATACGAGTACTTCTCTTCCTACATATGCATCGCAAAACCACTCCAACAACTGACCGCAAAACAATGAACAGGAAGAAATTAAAAGCTCTCTCTCTCTCTCTCTCTCTCTCACACACACACACACACACACGCGCGCGCGCGCACACACACACAAAGATTTCTCTGTAGCACTGTTTTACATCGCCTAGAGAGACGCATTTAGTTAAAACCTTCCCACGACCACACATCTTCCTAGGAAGTTTATCACCTGGAAGGTTTTTAACAGCAGCTCAGAATCTCTTAGTCCCTTACCAAATGACGAACAGTATTTCATCTGCATACGCAATTATACGCAATTATACGCTTCTACCTCTCTCTCTCTCTCTCCCGACCGATTCACCTCGAGAGGTAATTTCTTTTGAGTTATCCATCGTTCGTGCTCTATCATTTGATTTTTTTTTAATGTGAAATACGCAAATAAATTAGCTAAAACATTTATACTTATAATGAAATACAAAAGAAATTTTCATAAACCACTGAAAATAAAAGTTCGTAGAATTTACAGCAACCTTCATTTTCCAGGTTGGACTTACATGCCTAGCAAAGGGGCTGAACCCCCTCTAACACCTTGCTAGCCTTGAGTGTAATCATTAGTGTGCAGCATTTAGAGGCTAGGGAAGCTGAAAAGGAAGATTCAACGTCTTGTTTGCTAACTAACTTTTGCATCATACACTGTTAAAAATAAGAGTTGTGAATTGACGGAAAATTTCTGAAAATAACGTGCAGCACAGTTGCCGGTAGGTATCTGTGTTTTTTTAGAAATTTCCGTTTTTAATAGTGCCCGTTTATTTTAACTTCCGTATTTTCACAGCTTTTCCGTAGCCAGAAATTCCGTTTATTTCAGAAAAATCCATTTCAGGTTTTTCCGTATTTAAAGTGAAATTCCGCAAAACCAACAACTCAGCAACTCTAAGCCCTTTCCCCAGATAATCCTTCCGTTCGAGTCAAAATTGCGCACGCCTTTACCCACTGAGCCACAGACACTCGGGACTTTGGCTCACGTACATCGTAAAGCAAACTGCGTGAAGTGATTTTTCTTTTTTTTTTTTTTTTTTTTTGTCATTAATACGAGAGATAGTAATTTCATTTTACGTTGGAGCTCATTTTTTTTTCTGAATAGCTTCGTAATAATTTCTTTTTCTATAGGAGGACTTTTCACAAATTAAGCATTTTTCATCGTGATTTTTCGAAGCAACAAAATGCGTTACAACTTGAGTTTTTAAAGTGACAGTGACTTTCAGTTATCTTTAAAAAAAGGTGGAATGTGATTATGTGATTTTTTTATAGTATTACTTTACAAAAAAAAAAAAAAAAAAAAAAAGCTCCTAAATATAAAATTTGTCTTAAGTTGTCCAAAGACTGATATAGAGACATCATGTAACCATCTGTGCAATAAGTTATGTACCCGGTTTCCTACATTAACACAATGTACTATAATAAATAGCTGGAGCACAAAATAGGGGAGAGGTAGAGGAGAAGAAATATTCTGTGCCACAATAAACAATATTCATGCCATACGCTATGTACAATATCAGATCTTGCGACGGAACTTCAAAATCCGACAGACGGTTGAAATTTAAAAGTTAATCAAACCTCAAGTATTCTCACCAATCGCTTCTATTACCGGTAATTCATCGTCATACGCATACAAAAAAAGGGAGAACGGAGTTTTTTCGTTAATATAAGAAAGGACTTGCGGAACAGTTTCTGAAAATTCAGAATTTTCCATTAATACAACTATAAAACGGTAATTTACCGTCAATATAAGAAAGGCACGGCGGAAAGGTTTCTCAAAATTCAGAATTTTCCCGTAGTACGAAAAATCCTTGAAATTCAGGTTTCTTTCCGTCATTTTCCGGAAAGGGTTGCATCAGAAATATGCTTCGTTAATTTACGAAAGAAATGACGGTAAGTGGCTCGTGAATTTCAGAAATATTTTTTACAGTGTAGTATGCAAGCGGATGTTTCTGACACACACACACACACACACACACACTCGCGCAGACGTCCAGTAAGAATCTATCGTGCTCCTAAATTTATCATATTCAGTCACAAAGTGAAGATGTAGTGAAAAGTTCAAGATGTGGAGAATAATTCACACGTAGGATTATTTATAGTTGTGTTTGTGAGAAAGATGCACTGAAAGCTAATCAAAAGACTTCAATGATTGGAACTGGGAAATTATTGGGGGTTTCTTTTTGGATGATAAAAAGAAGCTCGGGATTTTTTTTTTTTTTTTTTTTTTACGTTCAAAGAACAAGAGTGAAAAGTGGTGCGCTAGTGAAAAAGTGGGAACCACGTTGGAAGTTTTAACGACGACAGAGAAAGACCATAAATGATTCAAAACAGAGAAGTGGATGCACCCTTTAGAGTTGAAGACTAAATGATGCAAGAACTCAGTTCAAGCATCTCCGCTTCCGATCCTTGAACTGAAATACATAGAGAAAGGGAGAGAGAGAGACGAGAGGGGGAAGAAAAAAATGCGCCTTTTAGCAGGCGTGTTTCATATTTCACAGGGTGTAGTTTTTGCATGTTGTTTCGTCTGAGCCCCAATCAAGACTGATGATCCGCTGCACTCAGCACCTGGAGCCTGAAGCCAGTGAAATGGATTAGGAGACGCGACGCCAACTGACCAACCACATCTACCAAAAGCAGAGAGAGAGAGAGAGAGTGTGTGAGTGAGTAAGTGTGGGAGGGAAGATGGGAAGGAACACTTGCATTTTTAACAGAAAACTCATGAACCATCCATTTTCATACCGAACGAACGACACATGCACAACCAAACATTATTTATCTCGGTTTCCTGACTCAGCAACCTTAGGCAACTCACATTTGCAGCTTTTGAAAATGCTTTCTCACTGACTCATTACGCCGCCTAGCTGACAATCTCCTTTGATCTGGAAGAAAAATAACACACGCTCTTTTGTTTTACATATTAACATATTATGTCTACCTGAGAGAGCCACTTGAAACCCTTGTCATATTTTATATAACGATTTTCACGGAAGGAGCATTGAAGACAGGATGAACATGCAAGAACATAAGATCTAAACCCTTCAACCAGTTTTTCTAGAGCGTGGATTTTCCTATGTTTTTTAGAGGGGGAAGGATTAAACTTCCAAAAAATGCTGCCCAGTTATGCTTTCAGGTGCTAAAGCAATAATTAATTAATCGCAAAATCAACAAATCCGTCTCTCTGAACACAACGCCTGTGTTACGTAGTCAATTCCGACTTAAGTATCGATGCAATGCTACCTTGTTAATCAACAGGACGCTAAATGTTCATGAAATGGTTCTAATCTTTTGAAAGCAATATTTTCCCCGTCTATTCGTCCATTGTTGTCCACAGGCTTCTCCCTTTTATCTTTTCCGCAAACAATATATTTCTACTCCCTAAAATAACCGACATGTTATCGAAGACATTCTGCAGCTTTCCTTCGCATGCTCAGAAAAAATCTTATCCCCCGGTTAGCTTAAAACGTCGTGCCCGGAAAACAAGGCATCCCTGGTCTTCTCAGCAACCTTTTCGCTGCTCTCTCCTCACGCTGACTGTCTTGCTCCTGCTTTGTTCTCGATAAATTCACCCTCCTCGGTCCAATAAACACTGCGGTATCTACGAAGGATTAAAGGTGGCATAAAACTAAAAACTGATTTTAATCGTTTCCCGCGTCCCTTTCGGAAACACTGATCAAAGACAGCGAAGGGCGCTAATCGCACTACATCGCTCCAAAGGTGAGGCTACAAAGCACAAAAGCGATGTCTGCAAATGACTTTCTCCATTGTGATATCCTTGAAGACGAAAACCCCAAAAACGCGACTGGAAGGCGCCGTCTGTAAAATCCGATACTTCTTGACTAGGGGAAATGAATAAAACTTTCCCAGACTCGAAGACAAAGAAAAAGGAACACGGGACAAAAGAAATGCTGCGAATGAGATTTAGTATCTTTGCTGAAAATTCTTGTATTAAATCTCCGTAACATCTGCATGCCATTTTTGGTACTACAGAAGGTGCGCCAAATTCGTAACAAATTCGTAACAGCTTATCCCGGATCCGAGTCCCGGATGAAGCATGAGTTGTATGTTTGTACTACGGTGATGGCTCATTTCCTTCTCTGGAATCAGTGAAAGAAAAACAATGTGAAGACGAATTCAAGTAATAAATCAAAATTTGCCGTAGACTATATCTTACATGAAAATTCTTTCCTCAGTTCGTTTTCTTTTCCTTAAGGGGGGGGGGTTAACGACTACCGTGAGCAACTTAATGGGCTATAACCAATCGCTCGTTCTTAATTTGGAGCGATTCGTTACAGGAGAAGGAGAGAGCCAGTACCAGGCAAATCACACAATCCATGAATCACCTGGGATCCGAACTCCGACTCATCTGAAACGAATGGTTAGAAGTCAGCTCCTCCGTACTACTCGGCCACTGAGGAAGCAGTTCCTTTTAATACGTAAATGCATTCATTCATTCATTCATTCTTTAGTGCAATCCAACGTAGAGGTCTGCCGAGCCCGATCCTTTCCGGGCTTTAATTGTCAGCAGTCCAGTCTCGGATCGGGCCATACTTAAATTTTGAATTATGCTGCTGGTTTTATATAAAAAAAATGCGATCCCTAGAAAAACGTTATAACAGAGGTTCCAATGTATATATGAAAGAGATTTAGTTTAGATTTCATCTATTATGAAAGGGG
Organism: Macrothele yani; assembly: GCA_039090855.1. NCBI lineage: Eukaryota > Metazoa > Arthropoda > Arachnida > Araneae > Macrothelidae > Macrothele > Macrothele yani. Next base: position 112,255,089 of record CM076997.1, on the reverse strand, counting down.
TACAAGTACACCCAGTAGCACACATACGTTGACCTGAAGTGTGCAAAGTTACTTGCGGTTAACAAGATGTGTCGATGACAAAAGTGTTGCCAGAGGCAGGTAAAGTATTACGTCCAACAAATAAGCCAATTGACTTCAAGTTTTTCTCTCTGGTTTTCACGTACTTTGGGAAGATCAACCGTTTTTAAACCTTCAGTAGCACTTTAGTGCTTATATCACAGCTTATTTATCAACGACCACCGGCACGGCGCAGTTGGTAAACGCGCTGTGTGCAGTGTGGGAGGAGGACGTTTCTGTCGGGTGTTCGAATCTCAGTCCTGCCGGCCATCTAGTCTGCGGTTTTGCCGGGGTTTTACGCAGATTCCCCGTGGTTGGGGACACGAATGCGTAGATGGTCCCCAATGAAGTCAGCTCCGGACGCATTTTGCCCCCGTACTTCGAATTGGAAGGTAACGGGAACCCAACACTTTAATTTCCCAAGATTGTCTAGCATGGAAGTCACCTTGTGGGCTACTCACGAACCTTTGGGTTGAGGAGGGAAGAAGGAGGATTTATCAACGATTTACGGTAGTTACCTACTAAGTGGGATCTAGAGTTTGTAAGTCCAAACTGAGCAATTCCTGAAGCTAAATATATATATACAAAAAATAAATGGTGAATGTGCGAACACAAGCAGAAATTATAATAAAAATGTCAACACAAACATAACAATTAGAGAAAGCGAAAAATGTTCCATAAAAAAGCGAAGCTCTCATGTGTCTTCAGTCCACTTCAGCTTTGTTTCTTGCGAATAAATTTTCACTTCAGATCCTTTAATACATTCCGAAATCCGCAGTTTGTTCTTTACAATTGCACAAATCGTCGATTTATTCTACAACATGCATGTGCCTCGTTCACGATCTTCTCTCCTTTTTTCGTCTCCATCTTGATGCTTCGCCTCTTCCAGCTGGCAGTTCCACCTCCACTTGCTGTCAAACACGACACGAAATAAACAAAATTCCTGGATAAGAGGGGTCGAGATATAATGAAATTCGCTGAGGAACATCTCATCTGTAGTGGCTGCTTATGTTTGATCATCGCCATCTGGTGGCTTCTCCATGAAGCTTTGAAGTTCGTATCCCTGAAAGCTTCCAAATAGGGAACAAGTGTGTGCGCAATAATAAATATATCTGAGACAGTTTTTACGACAAATCATCTGGAGCGGAAGGGGAGGAGGGGGGGGGGTTGCATACATCCAGCCAATGAATGACACCTCATATTAGGATGGGCAAACGTTCGCCCATCGTTTTCGTGCTGTCTGAGATCTCTCCAAATTCAGAAAGTGCGCTTTTTGGAATATGCACATTTTTTCACAATTTTTCCCTTTCCAAATAATGAAGTTTATCCTGTTTCAAAACTGTTTGACATATTTTGGCGCTTTCAGGACAGGAAAGGTAGCCTCTTTTCTTCTTATCAATGATGTGGCTGCTTGTTTGAATCGCGTAAAATGAAATACACAGTAGTGGCCAAAATTGTGGAAACCTTTTGGAAAAAGTGTATTTTTGAGTTTGATGGCTCATAGCACCACTTTTTTGGAGTAATACCATAAAATTATATACAAATGGAAAGATAATTTCATCATCAATGTAATGCAACAAAGTTTGCTCAATTATCTGTATTCTGTGAAAAGTTATAGCCAAATAACCAGAAAAAGGAGGTACAACTTGCTTAGGTTAATACAAAGTAGCTGTCTTTCATTTGAATGTAGCGAATGAGCACGAATGTTTAGAGAGCCAATCAGGTGTCATCTTGTTTTGGCAATGAGCCAATGAGGTCGCAGTAGGATTTAGCTATTGATGTCATGTATTGGAGCTGAGAGGACGACATCTGTCAGTGTGTTATGTGATTGCTATCAAGTTGGGGTATTTTTTTTTTCTGTGTTCTTTCATTTAGTGAGCTTGTAAAACGTAATAAAATTAAATAAATGGCGCAAAGAGTTGACTGGTCACCCAGAAAGCGACGTAAAATAGTACTATTAAGTGAACAAGGCTTTAGTTATGAAAAATTTAGAAGAAAAATTGGTGGAAACTTAACCGAAGTTGGCATTTCTAAAGTTTTGAAGATGTATAAGGAGACTCAGTCATTACGAAACCAGACTGGCAAAGGCAGGAAAAGGTGCACAACAGCAAGTAATGATAGAAGAATTAGAGACTATGCCTAGGTGATAGTAGAAAATCATCTGGGTGTATACAAGATGAAATGGCGCAATGCAATGTAAAGTTGAGTGCAAGGACTGTTCGGCGCAGGCTGCAGGAATTTGGTCTAAAAGCTAGAATTCCACGAAAAAAAAGCCATTTTTATCTCTCAAACAAAGGTTGAAAAGATTAAACTGGGGTAAAACCCATGTTAACTGGACAGCGGAACAATGGGACAGTGTAATTTGGAGTGATGAGACCAAAATCTCCCTGTTTTGTAGTGATGGCATAAAATACGTAAGGAGAAGAAACGGAGATTTGCATCCTGATTGCATTACATGTACCGTGAAACACCCAGTTAGTGTTATGATATCGGATTATACGACATCAAAAGGTGTGGGCAGAATTTACGGGATTATTGGGAATATAAATGGCCAAAAATACATTAATGAAATACTTGAGCCCAAACTGAAGCCTTCCGCACGTGATCTTTTCTAAGATAATGAAGCATTTATATTTCAACAGGATTCAGCTCCATATCATGTTGCTGCTGTATGCAAAAAGTAGTTTCAAGATAATCATATTCTACTGCTGGAATGGCCTGGGAATATCAGACCTTAACCCCATCGAAAATCTATGGCGCCGACTAAAGCTCCATAGATTTTCGATGGGTTTAAGGTCTGGGAAATAAAACCCAATTAATAGGAGCAATAATTCAATCTTGGTTTCACATATAAACAGCTGCAGAACTAAACAAGAAAGATGACACCGAATTTTCGGGTGTAATAAGCACGTCTTTTGAATCCGTTCTGACGCAAATTAAATTTATCAAAGCTATTCAAAGTCAATGGAACCGGTATGGAAAACAATAGTATCTGACGGAAGAAAGAAGTTTTTCAATCGGGTTTTTAATTCCTCAGATATTGCTGTAAACGGAATCGTGAGCTTACGCCCTGTGGTTGCAGACTTGTGCTTTAAGAAAAACATGAATTTATATGAGGAACATTTCACACCGGAAACGCTCTTCAACATAGAAATAATTTTTCAAATCGGACTCTTAGAAACAGAGATATCGACAAAAATAAGATGTGACTTTACGTCTCCTGGTGGGAAAACCATGCATTTTTTTAGGAAGAAAGTATTCCAAAAGATTTTTTTTTCCATATGAGCGGTATCGGTCCAAGAAAAAATAATTTAGTCGAGTTTTCAGGAGCCCAGATTTTCCTACAAATACATCAGAAGCAGATATTAACACTTATGCTCCCTGGTGGCCAAACCATTCTTTATCAAACATTAGGAATTATGCGAAAAATATTTTCCATCAAGTCTTGTATGCGATACAGGAATAATTTTTCAAATCAGAGTTTTAGAAGCAGAAATAACGCAGAAAATGCAATTTACCTTTGTGCCCCCTGGCGGAAAGTCTATGATTTACTTGAAAATTTTGAATTTATAGGGAAAACATTTCGCATCGAAAACATCATCCAACAAAAAAGGAATTTTTCAAATCGGTCTCTTAGAAGTAAAGATATTGACAAAAAAAAAGATATACATTTACGCCCCTAGCGTAGAAACCATGCATTATTTCAAGAAGAAAATGTTCCTAAAAGGTTTGTCGACATGAGTAGTATTGGTCAACAAACGATTTTTTTTCAATCGAGATTTTGGAAGCTCATATTTTGCTGCAAATACATCAGAAACGGAAATTGAGACTTACGCCACTTGGTGGCCAAACCGTTTTTTACAAAAACTATAAATAATGTGCAAAGTATTTCCCATCAGGAGCTGTATGCGGTGCAGAAAGAATTTTTCAAATAGGAGATTTAGAAGCAGAGATGTAGGGGGAGGGGGGAGCCATTTACCTTTACGCCACCTAGTGGAAAGTCTACGAATTACTTGAAAATTTTGAAATTATATGGAACACATGTCACACTGGAAACACTATCCAACAAGGGAAAAATTTTTCAAATCGGACTCCTAGAAGTAGAGATATTGACAAAAATAAGATATACATCTACGCCCCTGGCGAAGAAACCATACATTATTTAAAAAAGAAAATGTTTCTAAAAGGTTTGTCGACATGAGTACCATCGGTCTACAAACGACGTTTTTTCAATCGAGAATTTAAAAGCTCATATTTTGCTGCAAATACATCAGAAGCGGAAATTACGGTTTACGCCCCCTGGCGGCCAAACTATTTTTTTTACAAAAATTAGAAATTATGTGCAAACGATTTCCTATCAAGAGCTGTATCCGGTGCAGAAAGAATTTTTCAAATCGGAGATTTAGAAGCGGAGATAAAGGTGGAAACACAATTTACCTCTACCCCCTAGCGGAAAGTCTATGAATTAATTGAAACTTTTGAAATTATGTGTAAAACGTGTCACACTGAAAACACTATCTAACAAAGAAGGAATTTTTCAAATTGGAGTCCTAGAAGTAGAGATATTGACAAAAATAAAATATACATCAACGCCCCCTGGCGGAGAAACTGTAGAATATTTTGCGAAGAAAATATTCCAAAAAGGTTTATCGATGTGAGTGGCATCAGTCCACGAAATAATTTTTTCAATCGATATTTTAGATGCTCAGATTTTATGGCAAATACATCAGAAGCAAAAATTAACACTTACGTCCCCTGGTGGCTAAAGTGTTCTTTACCAAAAATTTGAAATTATATGCAAAAGATTTTTCCATCACAAGGTGTATCCGCTGAAGCGAACAGTTTTCAAATCGGAGTTTTAAAAGAAGAGTTATCGGTAAAATGTAATTTACTTTTACACCCCCTAGCGGAAAATCTATGCGTAATTTGAAGAAGTTACTATATCTAAAATACTCTTTGACATAAATGGAATCGAAAAATAAAAGAATTTTTTCAATCGGATGTTTAGCAGCAATTATGTAGAATAAAACGTATTTTTGAATTCGAGATCATCTGCATTTACGCCCTCTAGCGGCGAAATAGTGCATCGTAAAAAGAAACAAAATGAAGAATCATCATTCGCATATTCAAAGCTTCCGAATGCAAAAATAATTTTTCAAATCGGACTAATAGTTGCAGAGATAGCGTGGGTACAGACGGACGGACGGACAAACCGGTAACATAAGCACGATCTTTTTTTACAAAAGACGTGCTACAAACTTGGTTCACTCCATGGGAAGACGTTGTAAGGCCGTAATTAACGCACGTCTTTTTACAAAAGACGTGCTACAAACTTGGTTCACTCCATGGGAAGACGTTGTAAGGCCGTAATTAACGCTAAAGGTTACCAAACTAAGTATTAACTGACATGGTGAGAATTTTTGCATGTTTAATTTTTTCTATGTGTTTTACTTTTCTTCTTTATAACTGCTGTTGTAATACAAAATCCTTCATAAAAGTTATTGCATTACATTCTTGATGAAATTATCTTTCCATTGATATATAATTTTATGGTATCACTCGAAAAAAAAGTGGTGTAATGAGCCATCACCTCAAAATTACACTATTTCCAGAAGGTTTCCACAATTTTGGCCACTATTGTAAAATATGGCTGTTAAATTGGCCAGCCACGAAAAAAAAAAAAAAAATAATAATAATAATTAAAAAAAAAAATTCGTTTATTGACACGTTGTAAAATCTTTTCCAAAACACTGATGTCACCTTGTGACATAATCAAAAATGATTAAAAGAGAGACATGACGTCTGAGAAGATCAGTGCGCCAGGAAATAAAGATTACAAGGACGGCGAATCATTCTGCTGGTCGCACACTGATCCACGGACTCCCGGTATCCTTTGATTTTAAAGAAAAACAAAAATTGAAGAGGATTCCCATCTTGGTTATAGGCCGCCTCGCGTGGGGATTTTTTTTTTTTTTGTTTGTTTCATAATGGCCGCGTAATGAATTTATTCATCTTATGAAGCTGGGATTGCCACTGTCTAGCCTGGCCCCGAGGATGGATCTGAGAAGACCTCATTCCCGGACTCTGCTTAAAAAAAAACAGATATCTCGTGTATCACGGCACTGTCCTTCTCCCCCTTCCTCCAGGTTTCCACCTCTCCGTCCACCCTTCCTCCTCCCCTCCCCTCCCCTCTCCACCTCTTTTAGAGAGAGAAGACCTGCAGCGAAGAGTGAAAAATAAGAGAAAGGTAGGAAAGCCATTAACATAACAAGCTCTTTGGCAATCAGTTTATGTGGTCAGATTCATCCATCACTCCTCGGCCTTCGTCTTAATGGATTTAAATTACAAGAGGAGGTGTGAAGGCAACTCGGGAGGTCGTGATCTCTCGGCTTTCCTGCTTTGTAATTTCAAGGGGCCAAGGGGGATGCCGCCGATACCGCCGGTGAAATGAAGAAGGGCGGGACAGCCTGTGAACGGTTTCCGCAAGGAATGATCTCTTGACACTCAGCGGCTGTCGATTATAACTTGCCATTCACACAGAGAGGTGGACACCGCAGCAATAAAATTCAGATTCCGGACTTCACACTTTAATCCTCAAAAGGCATTTTTCGGGTGTGAAGCTTCGGGGATTCCCCTTTCATTGAACGTTGAAACAGACAACTCGTCAGGCAATGAAAAAAAAAAAAAAAAACGATTTGTTTTTGTCACCTAGTTCTCCGAATGACAAAATTCCTTCACCTACTGCAATTTTGAGTTAAGAATAATTAAGCCTCATTTTACAGAGATCACCGAACTTCGTTGCTTGGCAACCAATATCTCATACTCCCGGAATCTTTTTTTCCCAAGTAATTTAGCAAAACTACCTCTCTCAGTATGCCTTGAAAGCTTCGTATAAAAAGACTTCCCTCTTTCAATAGATCCAAACTTGAAAAATATTGTGAGATCATCATTATCAGCAGCAATTATTAATCCACTGCTCGACGAAGGTCATTCCAAATCTCTTCCAAAAATTTCTTTCTTCTTGAGCCATTCTCAACCATGTGACTCCGACATGCTTTCGAATTTCATCCCCATTTTTCCACTTGGTCTTCTTCTGGGTCGTTTCCTGTGCCTTGGTGTCCAGTCTAATATTTCCTGTTGTCCAACTGTGGTCAGTACCTCTAGTTGGCTGAAAGTTGTCTGAACCTATAACATCTCTCAGTATGCCTTGGAAGCTTCATATAGAAAGACTTTCTTCTTTCGATATGTCCAAACTTGAAAAATATTGTGAGATCATCATCAGCAGCAGCAATTATTAATCCACTGCTCGACGAAGGTCATTCCAAATCTCTTGCAAAAATCTTTTTCTCCTCAGCCATTCTCAACCATGTGACTCCGACATGCTTTCGAATTTCATCCACCCATTTTTCCACTTGGTCTTCTTCTGGGTCGTTTCCTGTGCTTTGGTGTCCAGTCTAATATTTCCTGTTGTCCAACTGTGGTCAGTACTTCTAGAATGTGTCAAGCTGGCCAAACCACTTATCGAAAAATTATAATTTCCACTTTTAGTATTAGTGCTCAATTAATGCTAATTAGTGCCCAAATCGCAGAATCAGTACTGCAAACCTAAGCAAATTATTAACATTTTTAATGAGGCGGGCCGAATGCAGAAAAAAGAATAATATTTCCAGAATTTCTCTGCGTAAGCAGTGAGTCTTCGACTAGTGCTAAATACTGACAGTAGAAATTACAAGTTTTTCATATGGATTCAACCAGATTGACACATTCGTTCTCGTAGCAATATATCCAGCCCTTTGCCACTTGAGGGCAGGTGCGATGAAGTCCACCCAACTTTTCTTCAGCCCCTTTCCCTCGCAAAAAAAAAAAAAAAAAAAAAAAAAAAAAAGAATTTAAGCAGTTAGAACACACAAGTGCAACCATCTAAGGTTTCAGGAAGCTTGTGTTACGGAGATTTAATACTAGAATTTTAGGCACAGATATTAAATTTCATTTCGCAACTTTTATTTCGCTTTTGTGCTCCTTTTCCTTTGTTTCCACGAAGCGTGAGAGAAATTTCACTGTGTCACTTTTCTATGAAACACCGGAGACACGGTTTATATAGAAATGCCAGTTTGTCTCAATTTAGAGTCTGCGCCTTTGTGTTTTGTAGACGGATTAGTATTGTCCTGTTCATTTGATCCTTTGCCTTCTTTAATTTCAGAGCAGCCGACTAAAAGCGGCTGCTAGAAATTAAATAATAATTAAATTAAATTAAATTAATTTCTACCTCGATGCTTTGTTAAGCCGAAGCCGGCGTTTTTCTCATGGGTCTTTGTGGAGGTAAAGGGGTGAGTTGGCGTGGAAACAAAAGGTGTGGGGGGGGGGCTTAGACAGACGTTTAGGGGAATTGAAAGCGGGCAGTCGCAAAGAGGTGGCGAGGAAAGGTCTCGGGTAGGAGAAAGGTCTTAAGCTGACCCGGGCAATGGAAGTCTTTCTCCGCAGGGGCAGAAGGGAGACGGAGGAAATGACCGAAGCAGGATTTAGGGAAGGAAATTTTTAGTTTCGGAGGAACAGGCAGGAGGAATTAGTGGGCTGATGTACAACCTATTCTGCGATTAAGTAAAGAAAAGAATAAATGTTTCTAAGAGATACAAAAGGATCGCAAAAATTATTACTTATAGCTATTTTATTATCTTTTACCACGCAAGACTTTGCAAGTCAGCATAAACCACTTAACACTTGGATAAACGTGCGCGAGTTTTCCGAATTCACGGTAATTTTGTTATATGAAACGAAGTTTTTGTTAAACTTAGTGTTTGTACTTTTGGGAAACGGAGAGAGTCATCTGAACGAATGTCTTAGAGAGTAGTGGAAAGACACCATTTTTAGCACGTCTCTTGTAAAAAAAGATCGTGCTTATGTTATCGGTTTGTCCGACCGTCTGTACCCACGATATCTCTGCAACTATTAGTCCGATTTGAAAAATTTTGTTTGCATTGGGATCCTTCATTTCGTTTTTTTTTTTTACGATGTACAATTTCGCCGTTAGAGGGCGTAAATACAGATGATGTCGAATTCAAAAATACGTTTTATTCCACATATTTGCTTCTAAACATCCGACTGAAAAAATTATTTTATCTTTCGAATCCATTTATGTCGAAGAGTATTTTAGATATAGTTGCTTTTTCAAATTACTCATAGATTTTCCGCTAGGGGGCGTAAAATAAGTAACATTTTTCTCGATAACTCTTCTTCTAAAACTCCGATTTGAAAATTTTTTCTTCATCGGATACATCTCCTGATGGAAAACCTTTTGCCTATAACTTCAAATTTTTGGTAAAGAATACATTAACCACCAGGGGCGTAAGTGTTAGTTTCTGCTTCTGATGTATTTGCCATAAAATCTGAGCTTCTAAAATATCAATTGAAAAAATTATTTCGCGGACTGATGCCACTCACATCGATAAACATTTTTGGAATATTTTTTTCCTAAAATATTCCACTGTTTCTCCGCGAGGGGACGTAGATGTACATCTTATTTTTGTCAATATCTCTACTTCTAGGAGTCCGATTTGAAAAATTCCTACTTTGTTGGATAGTGTTTTCCGTGTGACATGCTTTTCATATATTTTCAAAATTTTCAAGTAATTCATAGATTTTTCGCTAGGGGGCGTAGCGGTATATTGCGTTTCCCCCTATATCTCTGCTTCTAAATCTCCGATTTGAAAAATTCTTTCTGCACCGGATACAGCTCGTGATGGGAAATCGTTTACACATAATTTCTAATTTTTGTAAAAAAAATGGTTTGGCCACCAGGGGGCGTAAACCTTAATTTCCGCTTCTGATGTATTTGCAGAAAAATATGAGCTTCTAGATTCTCGATTGAAAAAAACGTCGTTTGTTGACCGATGCTACTCATGTCGACAAACCTTTTAGAAACATTTTCTTCTTAAAATAGTGCATAGTTCCTACGCCAAGGGGCGTAGATGTATATCTTATTTCTGTCAATATCTCTGCTTCTAGGAGCCCGATTTGAATAATTCCTTCTTTGTTGGATAATGTTTCTAGTGTAACATGTGGTTCAATAATTTCAAAATTTTCAAGTAATTCATAGACTTTCCGCTAGGGGGCGTAAATGTAAATTGCGTTCCCCCTATATCTCTGCTTCTTAATCTCCGATTTGGAAAATTCTTTCTGCACCGAATACAGCTCCTGATGAGAAATCGTTTGCACATAATTTCTAATTTTAATGGTTTGGCCACCAGGTGGCGTAAGTCTTAATTTCCGCTTCTGATGTATTGGCAGCAAAATATGAGCTTTTAAAATCTCGAATGAAAAAATAGTCGTTTGTTGACCGATACTACTCATGTCGAGAAACCTTTTAGGAAAATTTTCTTCTTGAAATAAAGCATGGTTTCTACGCCAGGGGGCGTTGATATATATATATATATATATATATATATATATATATATATATATATATATATATATATATATATATATATATATATATTTTTTTTTTTTTTTTTTTTTTTTTTGTCAATATCTCTACTTCTAAAAGTCAGATTTGAAAAATTCCTTCTTTGTTGGATAGTGTTTCCGATGCGAAATGTTTTCCCTATAAATTCCAAATTTACAAGCAAATCCATAGACTGTCCGTTAGGGGGCACAAAGGTAAATTGCGTTTTCTGCGTTATTTCTGCTCCTAAAGCTCCGATTTGAAAAAATCTTCCTGTATCACATACACGACCTGATGGAATATATTTTTCACATAATTTTTAATGTTTGGTAAAGAATGGTTTGGCCACCAGGGTCATAAGTGTTAATTTCTGATTCTGATGTATTTGTAGCAAAAATCTGGGCTACTAAAACTCGACTAATTTTTTTTCTTGGACCGATACCGCTTATATGGATAAACATACTTTCTTCCTAAAATAACGCATGAATTTACCACCAGAGGACGTAAAGTCACATCTTATTTTTGTCGATATCTCTGTTTCTAAGAGTTCGTAAGCTCACGATTCCGTTTACAGCAATATCTGAGGGATTAAAAACCTGATTGAAAATCTTCTTTCTTTCGTCGGATCTATTGTTTTCCATACCGGTTCCATTGACTTTGAATAGCTTTGATAAATTTAATTTCCGTCAGAACGGATTCAAAAGGCGTGCTTATTACACAGAAAATTCGGTGTCATCTTTCTTGCTGTAATTATATTTGAGATTTGAGAGTGAGAGAGAGAGAGACAATCCTTGTTAGGTTATTAGGTTACCAATCAAAATGTATAAACAGCCTCAAGACAAAAAAAAACAAAAAACAAAAAAAAACGACGTAAGCTGAAATTACCAAGAAATGGTAGCTTGCCATGGAGTTTGGTATCCATGGTTCTCAGTACTACAGTATTCAATAAATACTATGTACAGTATGCTGCTGAAAACTTTTTTTTTTTTCACTTGGGATAATATCAGCGTCCAGTAGTATCTACATAAAGGGATTCTTTTTGACAAAATTTTCGCCAAGTACTTAGAAACTTGCGACTCCCATCATGCTTAGCCACGCAGTAGTCCATCCAGTTCTAACCGGCTGGCGTCACCACTGCTTGACGTTCTTTAGTTTGATCATAATGTCATCGATTTTTGTCGTTTTCCGGATCCATGAGTTCCTTTTTCCATCTTTTATAGTTACACCAAACATGCATCTTTTATGTTTGCTTGAGTGTCTGCAGCTTCCGTATGCCTTTTTTAGTTAAGGTCCATGTTTCTGATCCATGATTAAGAGCTCGAACGATGCATTTCGATTAAACACTTTTCTTCTAAGACATAATGGGAAATTGCCCTTAAAAATTGTACTGTTTCTCCCGCCTATTACTTCCTTTCTGATGTGGTGATCGCTCGATATCTGTTATGCAAATTATGTAAATGTAGGCATCATTTATTTATAGATTTGCGTCATCAACCTATAAATATTCAGTTCTTGTAAAAGCATTGTACATCAATTTTGTTTTCTGTATATGTTTATCCAGGGTCGGCCTACAAAGTAGACGCGAAAGGCGGCTGCCTAGGACCAACATTTCTTGGATGCGTGGATTTTACTCATATATTGATTTTAATATGTATTATGTTTGAAAATAAAAATGTCACTAAAATGGTAAACAGTTTATATATTCGATAACTGTTTATGCATTTTTTTAAATTTAAGCTTCCTGTCATTGAAAGAAAATGTATTATTCATATCTGACTCAAAACTACTAATTTAACAGTTAAGAACTATGAACGTTTTTCAGTCAAAGATACTCTCAAGCCAAATTTTACCTAGGGCCGCCGAGATATAGATTCTGATTTCACCTTTAATCTCACTTCTATGATCTTGGCTTCAAGTTCCTGTATCATACTTTCTAGCTATATGCGGAGATACTTGAAAAAAAAAAATTACTGTCATCAACACAAACGAAAGTGTGTTACATAATCTTCATTAATCTTTGTCCCCTTATCAGTTCAATGATTAAAAGACATTCCGCAATGTGGCATTAAAAAGCTTGGGAGGTGTTGTCACCCAAAAGCGTAACTAGGGCGGATGCCACGGGCGCTGCTCAAAAGAAGGCGCAAAAATCACTGCTTACACTCTGATTAAAAATTGGAATTGAGAAATTTTTGCGCTAATTTCTGGTACGGCCAGTTTTTTCGCGCCGTACTCTGTCATTTTACCATATACAGAATTTACTTACAATAACTTCTGTCAATTTCGGTAGCACTGGCAACCTCAAATTCGTATTTATTCCTCAAAAGGTTCGTGGGATGTCAGTTACAGTTGCTCACATTCACAAATGAAAACGTGGTTAAGTATACGTTGCAAGATAAGGATGCCATTGATACTGTTGAAGATTTTCTGGGGGCTATTCCGTCATTACTGCGATGCACGACTGCCAGCTACATTCGATCTCTTTGATGTGGTACCGAAGTTCCGAAGCAGTTGAAGAAAGGCGTACAGTCAGTTAGCTTGATTGTACCTCCTACATGTATGTGATATTAATCTTGTTCTGTTGCGCAGAGTATATTTATGTGGATATTTGTGTACATGTATAAGATAAAAAGACAGATGGGGGCGGGGCGCAATATTTTGTGGTTTCCCCCGGCCGCAGAAACACCTGGTTACGTCGATGGTGTCACCTTCTCTCATTCCCTTTCGAGTTTTTATATGTGTTGTTTTCTCGAATAGTCGAATATTTTGGGCTTGCATTTTCAGAGATGTTATTAACAATATTAATGTATACAGTTTGAATACGGCTGGATTTCAAACACATAACTGCTGATGGTTTCACGGAATCGATAGCGTTTTCATAACTAACAAAAGCCATTTATAGTCTGAGTTCGTTTTCATTTTACTTAGTTCTCATAGTACATGGATATGATCCCTGGCACTGTAGCCACTCCTAAATCCAGCCTGTCCTTTTGGTTGAGCCATGTGTCCAGGGTTTCCTTCAAGCGGCGTGATAGTACCTCGCAGAAAAATTTGTAAACAACCGATAGATGGTTGGTGGGTTTATAGTTCCTGAGATTATCAGGGTAGTAATTTTTCTTGCAGCCGGATCACTGTAGCATTGTTCCAATCTTCACTAAGCTTCTTTTCAATGAGGAATGAGACGAACACTTTTGGGCGAGTGTAGCTTGTATTTTCTCGCCGGCTTTCTGCGCAAAATCCACAGTGATTCCATCGTACCCTGGAGCTCACTGCCGTTTCATGTTTTTAATTGCAGGAACAGCGTTTGAGAGAGAGAGGGAGAGAGAGAGAGAGAGAGAGAGAGAGAGAGAGAGAGAGAGAGAGAGAGAGAGAGAGAGAGAGAGAAGGAGAAAGGAGAGGGTGAGAAGGAGGGGGAAGGGAGGATGAAAGAGAATGAGGGGGCGAGGAAAGAGAGAGGGAGAGAGGAGAGGGGAAAGTGAGGGAGGGAGGGAGAGGGGGAAAGAGATGGAGAAAGGACTTTAGCGCCTGTAAATATCTCAGATGTATTGTCCCTTTCACATAATTTTGTATAGAACTCTATATAGCAGAAATTGTCTCTATTTGTTGTTACGTATCATCTTTTCTTCAGAGTACCGTCATCCGCTTTCTTGCGCGAGATGACGCTTTATTTTCCCCAGTTTAATGTTTGTAACGCATTTGGTTGCAGATATCAGTCAAATGTTCTATGTTTCATCAAAACATTAGCATTACTCTTAAATGTAAATCCTCTTATATTGAAACCTTTGTAGAGTTTAAGGCACGCTCCAGACATCTTAACTAACTATAGACTTAATTAAGCTCTCAATGACTTTAACGGCCAGGAAAATCAAATCTTCTCACTATTTCAATTTTTTTATTTGTCTCTCGCTAGGTATTCAAGTCAGCACGTCAAAACAACATTCATTTTGTACTCAAACATCTAGTACTTCGATAACGAGATACAATATATTTTCAAATGTACTGAACACCTCTCAATTCGTTTATCAATTCAACAGCAACCTAAGGCTTCAATATAAACAAAACCCAACACTCAACATGAAGGAATTAATCATTTAGGTTAAAATCTCTTAACATGTATCTCAAAAACAATACAACGATCTCACGATCTAGCAGACTTCTAACGAGAGCGAACCTCCTAACGAGACCGCATACAATCGTAAACATCATTCTTATCTTTCCCGTTAATAATCGTCATTCTGCTTTCGACCTTAAGTCAGGTTGCCACAAAAACATTCAGCGAGGGAAAAAAATGTAGTGTTAAGTTCAGAAAACGCTCAAGGGGAATGAACCAAAATTTACATAAAAGGAACCAAGAAAGAAGGATAAATTAGAGCATACGTTACACCAGGTTGTGTTGTTCTCAATTGCCTTTTTTTCTTCACTAGTTCGCAGAGGAATTTTCTTATGTCTTCGGTGATACTTTTTTCGCACTATTGCGTAGCTCAATATGTTCCACTTTGGAAATTACATTGTCTTTATGTACCTCCATGTCGTTTTTCTCCCCTCCCCCCGCTATCAGAATTTTTGTTCTTTTTTTATGTTATCTTCGTGTCCTTTTTGTTCTTAATAGCTACTATTTTTGTAGCAGAGCCATGATAATTTTTCTGTTAACTTTGTAGACGTCTACTTCTTCTGTTGATAAATCTTCAAGTGAAGAAATTTGATTCCTCAGTCCCAATATGACAGTTTTATGATTTCTCATGACAATACTTTCAGTTTGCTTTACGAACTTGCCTCTTTCGGGTTTTATGATCAGATGCGCCACATTCTGTGGTGACTTCCTGTAGCAGATAGGCGCCTCTCTTCTAAAATAGTTATTGTTTCTAATGTGGAAACACTCATTGAAACTAAAATTCGATATATAACCCAGTCTTAGCAAAAATATTGTTACAAACTTTCGACAAATGGCGAGCAACTGGTGTGCAACGTCATCGACCAGCCAGGAGGCATGACGCAGCTAGTGAATCATTGTGCGTTCAGTCACAGAGGAGATAACGTGTTTCGTGAAGTACTTGCCATGGAGTGGAGCGATTATGAGAATCGTGTTGCTGTAATAGCGCTGTACAAAGTTTGAAAATCAGCTTCTGAGATTTTCAATATGCTGAAGAAGCTGAAAATATGACGAATTTTTGTCTACCGGACAATAAAAAGGTTCCTTGAGACTGGGACCGTCACTGACCTTCCCAGAAAGGGTCGGCCGCGTACCGTGAGGACTGCTCGCCTGGTGAAAGCAGTGAAAGCCCGTATTCGAAGAAATCCTGTTAGAAAAGAATCAGTGATGGCTTGTGAGCTAAACATTTCAAGAATGTCGATGTCACGTGTGCTGCGAAGTGACCTAAGGGTGAGAGCTTACCGGCGGCGTACAGGGCACTTCCTTGCCCTACAGCTGAAGCAGCAGATGGTGCTAAAAGTGAAACGTTTGCTGCAACGTTATGCAGACAATTGCCAGAGACAGATCCTTTCCTCTGATGAAAAAATTTTCACTCTTAAAGAGGCTTTCAACAGCCAAAATGACAGCCTGATCTATAAGTCAACCTCACGAGACGCTCAAGAGAAAGCTCCAAGGATCATGAGGGGCAATCATCCTGCTCGTCATGGTTTGACGAGGGTACCACGGGGATCCATTTCTGTGAGAAAGGAGTGAAAACATCTGCCAAAGTCTATCAGGACAGGGTTTTGGAGTCAGTGGTTACAAATGTGAGTCACACCCTCTTCCAAAACCGACAGTGGAGCTTTCAGCAGGATTCCGCATCTGCCCGCAAAGCCAAGTCAACTCAGGAGTGGCTTCAGACGAATTTTTCAGACTTCATTTCTCCAACTTTTAAGCAGCCCATATCTCAACCCATTGGACTACAAGTCGTAGGCCACACTGGAGGACATGTCCTGCAGAAAGAGACACCCCGGTGTCGACAGTCTCAAACGCTCTTTGGTCCGCGCAGTAGCAGCTTTCCGTGTGGAGACCCTGCGTAAAGCTATTTATGAGTCGCCACAGAGACTGAAGGACTGTGTGAAGGCAAAAGGATGCCATTTTGAAAAGTGATTGGTGCCATGTATTCACAAGTGTACTACTTACGTCATATCACAGGTATATTAAAATATCTTTAAATTTCTTTTGTTATTTCATTGAATACTTTGTAACAGTATTTACGGTAAGACTAGGCATACATATAAATACATAGTTTTGCTGATGACGTCTTTTTGCAACTACCTCTTCAGAGCTGCATCCAGGAACTTGCTCAAAAAAAAAAAAAAAAAAAAAGAAGTACGATTAAAAATGAACTTTCAGATGACAAAACTGAGGTCCAATACTTTTACAAGAAACGAAGATTTATCAATTGATGGGGAAAGCTGGAGACAACGAATTCCTACATTTACAGCAGATATCAAGCAAGGGTCACATTGATGAAATTAATCGACGTATAATACTTCGTTGGAGAGATTTTGGAAGAAACCGTACAATTTTTAAGAGCAATTTGCCATTATGTCTTAATAGAAAAATGTTTAATCAATGCATCCGTCCAGTGCTTACGTACGGAGCAAAGACGTGGACCTTTACTAAAAAAGACATGAAAAGACAGCAGACAACTGAAGGAAGCATGGAGAGATGCATGCTTGGTATAACCAGCATAGAGAAGAACAACTCTTGGATAAGGAAAATGAGAACATCATGAACAGAGTAAAATCCCTGAAATGGCAATGGGCTGGACATACTGCCAGGAGAACGGACCACCAATGAACAAACGAAATGCGATAGTGACATGGAGGAGACGGTCTCAAGACAGGCCGTTGTGGAAGAAACTTGGGGAGACCTTCATCTAGTAATGGATTAATAATGGTTGACGGTGTTGAAACTAAGCTGTTCCCTGAGGTTCAGAGGTCATCTCCTCAAAGCAAGATAATCATCCAAATCAAAGTTGCTAATGGTGCTCAATATTATTTATTATTGGTGCATTAAACGTCTCCAATTACAGCTATCTTGGTACGCAGTACGACCACCACTGGTGTCCATCATACGTCTCACACAAGACTCTTTTTGATTCATACTCATCATCTGCTTCTTTTGCAGGCATTCTTGATCATAGTTCTCACTAGATTTCCCTAACCTTCCTTGATCTTTCTTTCCGGCTTTTGAGCGAAATAAATTATCTTAGTTGATACCTCATCATCATTTTCTCAATATCGCCAAACCACATCCGAAATATTTGACCTCACCCTAATAGCAATATTTTGTATCATATTACACATCTCTAACACATGTTTTTTCGCCACATGATAAGCATAAAATTTCCCATAAATTTCTCCGAAGGTAACGCACCATTCCAGCACCGAAAAAACTCCTGGGTTTTTTCTGAGAAACTGAGGTTTCACTACTAAACATCAGAGTAGGAACAATTTCACTTTCATATGCACTGTAAACAAAAAGTGGTGTGAATTCACGGAAAATTTCTGAAAATAACGTGCAGTAATTAATACACCCAACTGACGTGGATTAGGGACATCAAACAGAAGTCATCGCTCTATCCACGTTTATAAGTGAGTCTCGGAAAAATTCTCATCGGCCGCCACCGGGAATCGAATCCAGGTCTTCCAGTTAAGCGCCGGACATGCTACCACTGCACCACAGCGGCCTCAAATTCTCCAGACTCACATAGGACTAACTGCGAAACCACATGGCAGGTTGCTTCTTGGAGCCCCCGCACAATGCTGGGGATTCACCAAATATCGTAAGCAGCAACTGAACAAATAACTAGGACTCGAATGAATAAATTAATACACACAATTGACGTGGCTTAGGAACATCAAACAGTCCGGCGCGCAACTGGAAGACCCTGGGTTCGATTCCCAGTGGCGGCCGATGAGAATTTTTCCAAGACTCACTTATAAACGTGGAAAGAGCAATGACTTCTGTTTGACGTGCAGTGAAGTTGCCGGTAAATGTGTCTTTTAACGAAATTTCCGTTTTTAAAAGTTCCCGTTTTTTTAACTTTCACAGATTTTCCGTCGTTACTAATTCCGTTTATTTCAGAAAAGTCCGTTTCAAATTTCTCCGTATTTATAAAGAAATTTCGTAAAATCGAAAACCCTAAATTTTTCAGCCCTTACGCCAGATAATCCTTTCGCGCCGCCAGTTGAGATCGAACAAAGGTCGATTGGGTTGGGTGTGCACAAGCCGCGCGCCTTAACCACTGAGCCAGAATGTCTTCGGAATCGCATTCACGCTCAAGGTAAAACTTATTGCGCGACGGTGAATCTTTTTTTCTTCATTAATGCGAGGGATTTAGTCATTTTATTTCCTGTTGGAGCTTATAAATTTTTTGAATACGTTTGTAATAATTCTTTTTTTTTTTTTTTCCGTAAGAGAACTTATCATAAATTATGTATTTTTTTTCAAGGTGATATTTTGAAGCAACAGAATGTTTCGGAACTTGACATTTTTTTTTTAATCTGACAAAAAAAACTTTCAATGGTCTTCAAGAAAAGGTTAAATCTACTATTTTATAGTATTATGTCACTAAACTTCAACTAAAACTTACTCTTGATAGCTATAATAGCTTTTGTTTTAAGGATTCCTCAGATTGGTACATAGACATCGTACAATCACCTGTACAATAATTTAAATACCCGGTCTCTAACGGTAACACAATACACTGAAGAGCAATTGAATTAGAGATACCTGTCTAGTAACGTGTAGCACCACCTTTCGCCATGGGCGATTCGTCTCGGCATGGACTCGAAAAGACACCGGAAGTGTTGGGAAGCCATACGGATCCACGACCCCTGAACAAGCTCCCACAGTTCATGAAGATTTAATGGAGGGGGTCAGAGCCTCGAACATATCTCTCGATGGCATCCCAGATGTGGTCGATGGGATTGAGGTCAGGTGACCTACCTGGCCAAGGAAGCGAGTCGCGTCGGTGGAGTGTTCATCCAACCATTCGGATACAATTCAGGAGCTGTATTGTCTTGTTGCAGGATGAGGTCCCCAGTGGGATGTTGAAGACGCACAAACGGGAGCAAATGGTCGTCCAGGATATCCCGGTAACGTTGAACTGTGAGGGACGATATCGCGCGTACCAGAGGTCCCATTTCAGTCCACGTAAACAATCCCCAGACGAGAATGCCACCCCCACCAGCTTGAAGAGTACCCTGCTGGCAAGAAGGATCCATCGCTTCATATGGTTCGCGCCGTACTTGTATCCTACCATCCGCATGTACCAACGTGAATCTCGACTCATCAGTCCAGGCAACATTATGTCTAGGGTCCAGCGGCGATGTTCCCGAGCCCATGCTAATCTTTGCGTCCTGTGATGTGCGGTCAGCAGCGGTACCTTCGTGAGACGATGGCTTCTGTACCCCATAGCGAGGAGATGGTTCTGGATGGTGTGGCTGCTCACACGTTTTTGTGCACTAGCGTTAAATTGCCAAGAGATTTCTTGCACTGTGGCACGTCTATCCGCTGTGCAATGTGAGCTAGCCGAGGATGACCCCGCTCATCCACGCTGTTGTCCACGGCAGTTGGCCCTTGCAGGGATGGTTTTACCGGAATCGATGTACTCACGGTGCACCCGTGACACAGTGGCTCGTGAAAATCCCAGTGTCTGCACAACTTCCGAGATGAAGTGATCCATTCGTCGGGCCCCGACAATTTGCCCATTATCAAATGCGCTTAGATCCTTCATCTCACAAATACTGCATCCGACTCTTACTGATTCCCGTCGCATCACTCCTTATATTGTTCGATCGCTGCATACGTCATGTCGTTTCCGTTTACAGGGCCGCCCACAGTGCCACATTTGCATAACGCCAGCTGTCTCTAATTCAATTGCTCTTCAGTGTATATAATATAGGTGGTGCACAAAATGCGGAGGAGAAGAAATATGCGGCACCAGAATAACCAAATTTCATGCGACATGTTATCTACAATATCCGATCTCGCTGCAGAACTTCAAAATCAGATCCTTTGACAGACGATTGAAATTTAACAGTTAATCCAACTTCAAGTATTCCCTTGAATTTTTCTTATTATCGGAATATTTTGTTCATATGGATACGGGAAAACTGAGAACAGAGTTTTTCCGTTAATATACGAAACGAATTGAAGAAAGGTTTCTGAAAATTCGTATTTTCCGTTAAGACATCTTAAAAACGGCTATTTCGCGTCAATATAAGAAAGGAATTGCGGAAAGGTTTCTGAAAATTCAGAATTTTCCTCGAGTATCAAAAAACCGTGAAAATCAGGTATCTTTCCGTCATTTCACTGAAAAGGTTATATCAGAAATATGCTTTGTTAATTCACGAAAGTAAAGTGGCGCGTGAATTTCAGAATTTTTTTTTAAAGTTTGGAGCCATTCCGAATCTTTTCGAAAACGTGTCAGTCCCTTGAAATCCACCTAAAATAGCTGTGACTTTTAAAGTTGAATTCATACAGCAACCTGTATGCACAGAAATTTTACAATGAGATTTGATGTCATAATTGCAATGAAAGCGGACCAGATTTTTAAAGGTCCGCTTCTTTGAATAATTCAGAAATTTTCAGAATGGATACCCTTTAAACACAGACCTTTATTCTCCTCTTCATGCTGCGGATTAGTCAAACAGGCAGGCAAATGCCTTCCAAAAACACTCAGTCAAGAAAACAAATATGCAGATGATACTCCTGTTTCAGTAATGGAGGGTTGAATGTCAATTCACGGCGCTGAAGGCGAACCATTCACGTGAAGAGCTGCTCGTATATAGCGAACGAATTGTTCACGAATGGTCTATCATTACTCTTCGTGCATCTTCTGCTAAGCGTTGTTGATAACGAATGTCAGAGATCTTGTTTTATATATGCGCTGTAAAAAAATTCTAAAATTCACGTGCCATTTTAAGTGATTCCTTTTGTAAATTAACGAAGCATATTGAAGATGCATACATTAATATTATTAATAACATCTATGAAAATGCAAATGCAAAGATTCAGCTGTTTGAAAATACAACACACATAAAAATTGGAAAGGGAGTGAGACAAGGTGACACCATATCTCCGAAGCTCTTTAATGCCACATTGGAAAATGTCTTTCAATCGCTGAACTGGGAAAATAAAGGGATAAAGATTAATGGAGATTATCCAACCCACCTTCGTTTTGCTGATGACGTAGTCATTTTTGCAACTACCCCATCAGGGTTGCAGAGTACGATCCAGGAACTTGCTGACAAGAGTAAAGAAGTGGGATTAAAAATGAACTTTCAGAAGACAAAAGTGATGTTCAATGCTTTTACGAGAAATGAAAATTTATCGATTGATGGAGAAAAGCTGGAGATTACAGACACGTACGTTTATCTTGGACAGCAGATATCAAGTGAGGGTCACATTGACGAAGAAATTATTCGGCGGACAAAACTTGCCTGGAGAGCTTTTGGAAGAAAGAGCATAATTTTCAAGAGCAATATGCCATTATGTCTTAAAAGAAAAGTGTTTGATCAATGCATTCTTCCAGTGCTTACGTATGGTGCAGAGACGTGGACCTTAACTAAAAGAGACATACAAAGGCTGCAGACAACTCAAAGCAGCATGGAGAGGTGCATGCTTGGTGTAACCAGGAGAGATAAGAAGAGGAACTCGTGGATCCGAAAAATGACAAGAGTGGAAGACATCATGATCGGAGTCAAATCCCTGAAATGGCAATGGGCTGGACATACTGCCAGAAGGACAGACCATCGATGGACAGCCAAAATTTTAGATTAGATTCCAAGGAACAGGAAAAGACCCAGAAGAAGGTCACATGGGAGATGGGTGGATGAAATTCGAAAGTATGCGGGAGTGACATGAGGAGACTGGCCCAAGACAGGCCGTTGTGGAGAAAACTTGGGGAGGCCTTCGTCCAGCAGTGGATTGATAATGGTTGACAATGATGATGATGATGATGATTCCTGATACAATCTTTTCCGTGAAATAACTGGGTGGAAAAAACAGAATTTCGCGGATTTTTCGTATTCCAGGAAATTTCTGAATTTTCAAAAACCTTTGTGCAATTTCCCTACGTATACTAAAGCTAAATTTCCATCTTTAAGAGGTGTTAACCAAGGAGGTTAGAAAAAGAGGAGGTGAAGGGACCCGTTTTGAGTGAAGCCAAAACATATCAGCTGTTTCTGTCCTCTTTCTGAGGCGGAGGGAGTTCGGGAACGTGACGTCACTTCCTGTGGCTTAAGCCGTTTTGCTTAGCGCATGCAAACCAAGGATGGAAAGAAGGCATATTTCGTTCTTCTTATTTCTTAACATTAGGCTTTTGGTTATATTTTAAACATGGTTACTTGCACATGGGCAGTATACATGGTTACTTGCATACGGACAGTAAGTAACCATGCGCACTATGCACTTCCGCTCAAAAAATCCTTATTTTGTTGAATTTTTTAAAGAAATACCAACACATATTTTCCTGTTTTTTCTGGAAATTTTTTATTATGGGAATGAATATTTCAGCTTCAATTTTTTTCATGCCTGTATGGGTAGAGTAAGGGTCCGAAAAACCCGTCCAAAATCGAGATTTCCCCATAGAGATATACAGGAGATTCTTAGTTTGGGCGCATTGGCGTAGTCAGCTGATGAAAAGTGCATGGCGTCACGCCAGAAGCACAGGGAGAGGGGCTGATGCCACCTCCTCTTACTTCTAACCTCCTTGGTGTTAACGGAAAATTCTGAATTTTCAAAAAACTTTTGCTCAAGTTCTTTTGCATATTAACGGAAAAATGTTCTTATCACTTTTCCCGTATCCATATGACGGAAAAATTATGTTATCACTTTTTCCGTATCCATATGACGTAAAATTTTTGTTATCACGTTTCCCGTATCCATATGGCGGAAAATTTTTATCACTTTTCCCGTATCCATTTGACGGAAAAATTCCAGTAGTGGTAGCGATTCGGGGTAATACTTGAGGTTTGATTACCTGTTAAAGTTCAAACCCTTTAGGAGGACATGATTTTTAAAGATTTGATGCGCGATGGGATATTGCGGATAGTATATCGCATGATATGCTATCCGCAATATCCCATTAAATTATTATTATTGCACATGTGTTGTCTGTGTATCAGTCTGTGTATCAGTCTTATTATTGCACATGTGTTGTCTGTGTGATGTCTGTGTATCAGTCTGTGGACTCTTATGACAAAAGTTATCATGACTTTTTAGAGTAAATTCTATATTTAAGGATTTTATGAAATAATACTATAAACAGGCGCGACTCTACGGGTGGGCAAAAGTTGGTGCCCACCCAACTTTTCTTTGAGCCCACCCTTTAGCCTCCCCAATATTTAAGCAGTTAGAACACATGGCGAGTGCAACTATCTCAGATTTTAGGGAACTCTGATAAAAGTACGGGCATCTTTTGAATTGACAAAAAAATATTTTCCATAAATAACATATTTGTTAAATTTAGCGTTATTACTATAGGGAAATGGTCCTCTGGTAAAGGTCCTCTGAACGAATGTCTAAGAGAGTAGTACAAAGACACCGTGCTGCAATTATAGTTTTAAAACGATGAGTGAGTGAGTGAGTGAGTGAGAGAGAGAGAGAGAGAGAGAGAGAGAGATTTTCTGTCAGGTTACAAAGAGTGTGAAAAAGATACTCTCCGTCAGGTTTCAAACTAAAATCCACATACCGTCTTACGATAGCAAATATTAACCCTTTAACGACCATGACGCCCAAAGCGCCCGTATATACAAACAACCATAGCCTCCCAAAACGCCTCCCTAGAATGAGTCAGATTTCCTACCTTTACCATTTCTTTAAATTTGCATGACCTATGAGGGATCATCAGGGGCCACATTCAGTCATCAGTATCATTACTAAATAAAGAAGTAGACGAACAGACAGTTTTGGACGTTGTGGCATTTAAAGTGATGCAAAATTTTAAGGTCATGGTCGTTAAAGTGTTTAAAGAAAGATCCAACAACAACAACATCCAAAACGACGTAAGCAAGCTAAAATTGCTGTGAAAGGAATAATAATTAGTTAAAGGCCATGGAATTTTGCATCCATGATTACCAGAACTACACACGTTGAATAAATACCCCGCAGAGTATATACCGGAAAACTTTTTTTTTACTGGGATAATAGCATCATCAGTGTCGGGGAAAATCTACGTAAACGGAATTTTTTGCCAAAAATTTCTGACAAGTGCTTCAAAATCCCCCCCCCTCTCTCCCACGTGTAATGCTTAGCCCCCTAATAAGACCCCAGTTCTGAGCTACTTGCGTCGCCACTGACTATAAAGCAGAACATTTCACCGTTTCTCAAAATTAGTTGAAAGTCACTGACAATTTAAAAAGATCTCAAGTTCCAAAGCATTCTGTTGCTTCGAAAAATAAGAATGAAAAAGACATACAATTTGTCCTCCTACAGAAAAAAAAAAAAAATACAGAGCTATTAAAGAACAAAAAAAAGTTCGAATAGAAAATGAAATGAGTGATTCTCCTTCATCAATAGCGAAAAACATTTCATCACAGCGCAATTCGAGCATCGCTCCATCTCTACCTTATACGTGACTACGTATTACGTGTCTTTCTAGCTCGATCGGTAGCATGCGCGGCTGCTGTTGAAGACGTACCCGATTAGAACCTCACCAGGGTCAAAGGGAAAACATTAGGTAAGTTCGTACGCTAGGAAAGAAGAATCTCTGGTAAAAAAGCTGAAAAAGTCGAAACCGAAGTTTTGGGGAAATTTCTGTATAAATCTGGAAAAACACGTAACTGAATTTTCTGAAATAAACGGAATTACTAACTACGGAAAAATATGTCAAAATACTCAGGTTAACTTTTGCAAACTGATTTCGTTAGAAGATGGACCCTTTATCGGCAACTTTTAAAGTAATTTTTTGTGAATTCACACCACTTATTTTTCACAGTGTATTTCTGTTTAGTGCTCCGCCATAAGACACTGCAGTACAGTCAGCAAAATTTCAAGGCGTACTGACAAATGTTTAAACTGTGACACATCCCAGTTGCTGGAACGAACGAAAATTCTAGTAATTACGTCAAACTTTTGTTTCTAAAAGTGCAGCAACTTTTAGCAAAATATTTATTTGTATTTAAACTTGAACAAATTTGTAAATCATAGTTGCCAATATTGTTCAGATTTCTTATCAACTGATACCCTGTGCAATCAAGGAAGAAAAGCTTTGCACCTGCATTTTCTTCACGGCAGCGACAGGTTCCCACTCTCTTTCTTACACTTTGAACTTCGTGAGATACTTATGAGACGCAGTGATCTGTTAAAGCTATAGGACCTCTAAAAAAAAAAAAAAAAACGCGTTCTGTGCTTTTACGAGAAACTTTATCTAGTACTTGTTATGCCAAGCGTTCTGAGCTTAAAGATATTTTTCCTCCGCTCCACGTAGACGGCGCACGTGACTGCTTTTTCTAGCACGTCTTCGTAAAATAAAGTATGTGCATATAGTATCAATTCGTTGGTCCGTTTGTGGACGACCATATTTCTCTAACTATTAATTCGATTTGAAAAATTATTTTTGCATTGGAAAGCTTGAAATGTAAGAAACGATCCTTGCTTTCCGGGTTTTCCTTATATGTATAATTTCACCCCTAGATGGCATAAATGCACGCGCTCTCTAATTCAAAATGCATTTCATTCCATATACTTGCTTCTAAATATCCGATTGAAAAACATTCTATCTTTCGATGCCATTTATAACGAAGACTACTTTAGGTACAGTTTATTTTTCAAATTAACGCATAGATTTTCCGCTAGGGGCGTAAAGTTAAATTGCGGTTTCCCCGATATCTCTGCTTTTAAAAGTGCTATTTGAAAAAGTCTTTCTACATCGGATACAGATTCTGATGGGAAATGTTCTGCATGTAATTTCTAATTTTTGATACAGAATAATTTGGCCACCATAGGCTTAAGTGTTTATTTCTGTTTCTGATGAATTTGCAATAAAATCTGAGTATCTGAAAACTCGATTAAAAAATTCTTTCGTGGACAAATACCACTCACCTCGGAAAACCTTTTGAGATTACCTTCAGCTCAAAATAGTGCATAGTTTTTTCCGCCGGGAGGAGGGGGTATTTATGCCTCTTATTTTTGTCGATTTCTAAATGTCGGATTTGAAAAATTCTTCATCGAACAGCGTTTCCGGTGCGAAATGTTTCTGATATATTTTCAAATTTTTGTTAATGCACAAGTGTGCCACCAGTGGAGGTTTCTATTTACAGCATGTTTGCAGCAATATCTGCGGTACTAGGAACACGATTGAAAATATTATTTTTCTGTCAGATACAATACTACCAACTACGAGAACATTTTGTGTTTATTTCCTCCCCAAAATAATGCTCAAGGGGCGCAAATATTGAATCAATTTTTCCCAATATCCCGCAAACAATTCATTTAACACCGGATACCATTTACCTTGGGAACACTTTTCTTGTATTTGTGGAATTTTTTTAATTCACAGTTTGGTCACTAGGTGGTGTTTGTGTACTTCTGTTTACTCCGCTTCTCAAACACTTGAGAAATTCCTTTTTAGCATGTCTTTCGTAAGAAAAATATCCTGCTTATGTTACCGGTTTGTCCGTCCGTCTATACCCACGATATTTCTTTTTGCATTGGAAAGCTTGAAACATACGAATGATGATCCTTTATTTATTTTTTATTTTTGTTTACGATGTAGAATTTCGCCGCTAGAGAGAGGGCTAAATGCAGATGATGTCGAATTCAAAAATACGTTGTATTCCACATATTTTCTTCTAAACATCCGACTGAAAAAATATTTTATCTTTCGATTCTATTTATGTCGAAGAGTATTTTAGATATAGTTACTTTTTCAAATTACACATAGATTTTCCGCTAGGGGGCGTAAAAGTATATTACATTTCTCCCGATAACTCTTCTTCTAAAACTCCAAATTGAAATTTTTTTTCTTCAGCGGATAGGCCTACACCTTCTGATGGAAAATCCTTTACATATAATTTAAAATGTTTGGTAAAGAACACTTTGGCCACCAGGGGGCGTAAGTGTTAATTTTTGCTTCTGATGTATTTTCTATAAAATCTGAACTCCTAAAATATCGATTGAAAAAATTCTTTTGTGGACTGACACCACTCACGTCGATAAACCTTTTCGGAATAGTTTCTTCTTAAAATAATCCACAGTTTCTCCGTCAGGAGCGTAGATGTATATCTTATTTTTATCAATATCTCTACTTCTAGGAGTCCGATTTGAAAAATTCCTTCTTTGTTGGATAGTGTTTTCAGTGCGACACGTTTTTCATGTAATTTCAAAATTTTCAAATAATTCATAGACTTTCCGTTAGGGGGTGTAAATGTAAATTGCTTTCCCCCCTATATCTCTGCTTCTAAATCTCCGATTTGAAAAATTCTTTCTGCACTGGATACAGCTCCTGATGCGAAATCATTTGCATATAATTTCTAATTTTGGTAAAAAAAAAATGGTTTGGCCACCGGGGGACGTAAATCTTAATTTCCGCTTCTGATGCATTTGCAGCAAAATATTAGCTTCTAAATTCTCGATTGAAAAAAACCTCGTTTGTAGACAGATATTACTCATGTGGACAAACTTTTTGGAAACAGTAACATAAATTATGTACTAATGGATTAAATACAAGTACGTACTTTCAATCTTTAGTCCACTTGATGCACATTGCTGGTGTGTAGTTTTTTTTATAATCTGATAAAGAGAGCATATACACATACAAATAATAATGAATTTCAGAAAGAAGAATTAATGTGGATAACAACAGTAGCAAGGAAATATGGATATTCTGAACATATAATAGAAGACTTAATAAAAAAATGCGGAATTACAATAAACAATATGAATAAAGCCTCCAGGCAAAGAGAGGAGAAACAAGAATAAGACCAAAAGCAGTACATAGGATCATTTCCATATATTAATGGAATAACAGGAAGAATTAATCAGGAAGTAGCAAGATATAAGAAAAATATTGGACAATCTGTGACAACAATGTCAATAATGATAAATAATACAAGACAAAAAGTTCCCGACTTACAAAAAGAAGGAGTATATAGAATACCTTTAGAACATGAGAACAACCAACAATTAAAAAAAAGAGCATATATTATTATGGATCAACCAAAAATAGACTTATAAAATAAAGAAATCAGCAAATTAAAAATTGGGAAAAGGGAGAGAATGTTGCAGCAATGGTACAGTACTGTATTGAAGAAAATGCGAAACCAAAATTTGAAGATATTCAAGTTAAAAGCGGATATAAGAGTGAATTGGAGTTGAGGTTTTTTTTTTTTTTTTTTTTTTTTTTTTTTGAGGTTTAACGACCACCGTCAGCAACTCAATGGGCTATAAGCAGTCGCCCGTCCCTAATTTAGGGTCACTGGTTCCAGGGAAGGGAGAGAGCCAGTGCCGTAAGACAAACACAACATCCATGCCTGACCGGGATTCGAACCCGGACCCCTTACGGACGAATGATCAGAGGCCAACGCCTTAGACCACTGCGCCACCGGGGCGGCGTTGAGGTATTCAGAGGTTCTCACCATAGAAAAAATAAACACAGAACCTGTAATAATAATGGACCTATCATCATAGCAGAACCATGGAAGGCATTGATAAAAAGAGAAAAATAATATAAAGAACAACAATTGAGAATGAAAGGAGGGATGGAAAGGAAAGAAAGGAGAGGGAAAGGGGAGGAAGAAAAAAAAGGGAAAAAAAGGATGAAAGGAACATAAGAAAATTAGACTGCAAATGAAATGTAGATGCCAGCACAGTACCAGAAAAAGAAAAAAACAACATAAAACTTAAGAGTGCAGGGAAGAGCACGTGATCCTGTAGCCCTTTCGCACACGCAGAGAGACCCCGTAGGGAATCATCTAGTGCACGTTGACAGTCTACAACATCGTATTTTGGACGGAAGTTCCGAGGATGACTATAAAAATAGTCGAAAAGTTTCAATAGTTGTTTGATGGAAAGGTTGGTGTTCTGAAGCATGCCGTGATTTTAAACTTTTGTTGGATTTTAACAGTCAAATATTTTAAACTTCAAGCTTAACTACTGGTGCAACAGGTACAGTGGACATAGATGGAATGTGACTTTCACTGATAAAAAGAATTTAAACTTCAAATTGAACTATTAGACTAGAAGCACAGAGAACATTGATGAAATAAGACAGTGTATCAACATGTATATAGTGATTTTTGCATTTAAACAGCTGAAACCAGAGTGTAATTATGTTTGTACGTAGTGTACATATAAGAAAAGATTAAAAATCAAATATTTCATCTCCTAGGGAATTATTTTTGGAATATCACGACATGTATTGAGAGGTGTCAATAATTTCATAAACAAAGAAAAATTACACACCAACAATGTGCATCAAGTGGACTAAAGATTGAAGGTACGTAATTGTATTTAATCCATTAGTGCATAATTTATGTTACTGTGAATTTTCGGTGTGACTTATCAACGAGGACCCGAAATTGTGGTCCTACTGAGATATTTTACTTTTACAAATATTTTCTTCTTAAAATAATGCATGGTTTCTACGCCAGAAGGGCGTAAATGTATATATTATTTTTGTCAATATCTCTACTTCTAAGAGTCCGATTTGAAAAATTCCTTCTTTGTTGGATAGTGTTTCCGATGCGAAATGTTTTCCCTATAAATTCAAAATTTTCAAGTAAATCATAGACTTTTTGCTAGGGGCACAAAGGTAAATTGAGTTTTCTGCGTTATTTCTGCTTCTAAAACTCCGATTTGAAAAGTTCTTCCTGTATCGCATACAAGACCTGATGGAAAATATTTTTCACATAATATCTAATGTTTGGTAAATAATGATTTAGCTACCAGGGGGCATAAGAGTTAATTTCTGCTTCTGATGTATTTGTAGCAAAATCTGGGCTCCTGAAAACTCGACTAAAATTTTTTTTTTCTTGGACAGATACCGCTCATATGGAAAAACCTTTTGAGATTACTTTCTTCCTAAAATAATTTATGCTTTTCCCACCAGGGGACGCAAAGTCACATCTTATTTCTAACAGTCCGATTTGAAAAATTCTTTCTGTGTTGGAAAGCGTTTCCGGTGCGAAATGTTTCTCATATAAATTCATGTTTTTCTTAACGCACAAGTCTGCAACCAGAGGGCGTAAGCTCATGATTCCGTTTACAGTAATATCTGAGGGGTTAAAAACCTGATTGAAAAACTTCTTTCTTCCGTCAGATACAATTGGTTTTCCATACCGGTTCCATTGACTTTGAATAGCTTTGATAAATTGAATTTGCGTCAGAACGGATTCAAAACACGTGCTTATTACACCCAAAAATACGGTGTCCTCTTTGTTTTTACTCTACGTCATTTGCTACCATAAAGATGGGAAACATTACCCTCTTTACAAAAAAAAAAAAAAGAGCCGAGGGTGGCCTAGTGGTCAACGTTCGTGACTGGAGAAGACCTCGGGTTCAATCCCAGGCAGGTACGAACGCTCGAACCACTAAATATCCGCCGTGCATCAGATGGGCATGTTAAGCCGTCGGGCCCTGGGTACTGTCTCCCCGGTAATAAATAAGGGCGTCTTTCTCCTCCTTTCTCCCCCTCTTCTGTGTCACTTTCCTATCGGGCAGCGTAGCCCAAATCTCATAGTTTCCTATTTCTAAGGGTTGTCTAAGACCTGGGGTCAGACATTCCCTTCCTAAAATCTTCACCATATGATCTGATCTGATCTCTTCATATAATGCACAGCTTTTCCGCAAAGAGGTGTAAAGTTCAAAACCTTTTCCTCGCTATCTCTGCTTTCGGGAGACGTATTTATAAAGATCTTTTTCCTTAGCATAGCTTTCCCATGAAGAACAGTTTTCGCATATTTCTAATTTTTCCATTATGCAAAATTTTTCCTCTGGGATGAGTAAATGATATTGTGTTTTATTCTGTATTTCTCCTTTTAGCTGTTCGATTTGAAAGTCTGCCTTTTATGTGCTTCTTCTGCTATCAGAAACTTTTTGTACACCATTTGTTAATTTTCGCAACACTGCTATTGGAAGTAAGTAGCTGTTTCTCATTCCGGATGTTTTATTGATTGTAGAAATCAGTTTGATTTTTTTTATAACCGGTTCCATTGATTATGAATTAATAACTTTGATAAATTTTATTCGCTTCGGAAAGGGTTCAAAACATGTGCTCGTTACAATCGGAAATTCGGTGTCATCTTTCTTGTTGTGCTTTTAAACGGGAAACCTTTATGCTGACCATATTTACGGATTGAATAGTTAAAATTATATTAGTTAGTATGTATTAACGTATTCATAATTATTCTACAATCAATCGCATCAGAGTAATTAAGAAGGCTGCTGCGTTGTTCATTCGTATAGCTACCACATTTTGATTACAATGCAACCGTATGTCCGAATAAATCCGTGAATTTTGTAATGCGAACATTCATGACATAACCTTATATTTTTTGCATAAAACTGTTTTCCTCATAAACGAACCCCTAACTCAAATTGGGCACGGGACACCATTGCGATCCCGGTCAGTAAACGTCAACTCTTTCCAGAGGTTGACATTGCATTCTATTTTTTTAATTGTCATAGCAAAAGCCGAAACAATCGTAAATTGCTGTCTTCTCGTAGTGCCATACATACAGTGTGTGCGAATAATGGCTATGCACTGAATGTACGAATTGCAGTAATGTAATAATAAAGAAATTTTGAATAGAATTATACAGTAGAAGTGACCCTACACTTGGAAGTGCTCTCTGTCTGGTAACCTTCATGTCCTCCCACCCCGAAGCACGAGCAGCTGTCATTCCGAGCAAAGGTCATTCCCGAGCGCTTGGTCGACGGAGGCAGTCATGTCGACTGATTACTCGTCTCGGCACAGGGGCAGTGGGTTTGACAATTGGACAGAGTGTGTTTTTGGTGGAATATGTCTTTCGCCATGACGAGAAGTGCAGAAACAGTTCGCTAGGAAATTTCGTTATGCAGACGTCCCACACCGTAATGCGGTACGTCAGCTCATGGCGAAGTTTCGGAAAACTGCAGTGTTCTGGATGCCCCCTCTCCGATTGGCCGTCCACGGCAGACGAGGTCGTACAGGATATCCTGGACAGGATGCATAGGAGTCCACACAAGTGCGTGAGGCGGCTGTCACAACAAGCTAATGTGCCAAAGAGTACAGTCCACAATATTCTGAAAAGGAAGTTGCGTTTCCACTTGTACAAAGTGTCTGCCGTGCATCAGCTTAAAGAAACACACCACGAGGCCCTGTGTTCGGTACTGCAGGTGGTTCCAAGAGTTCCTGTCTGAAGAAGGTGCGGACACTCTGGACGTTACTTTCTTTACAGATAAGGGGAGCACTGAAGGAAAAAGGTTTCCGCAGGCAATCCGCATATACTTCAACAGCTACAGGCTGCAATAACGACCCACATCCAAAAAATCACGCCACATACCCTGAGAAAGGTCTTCACCAACGTGCAGAAGCGTGTGCAGACATGTCTGGACGTCGGTGCGGGCCCCCTTTCCAACACCACCTGTAGGAACCAGTTCGACATGGTAAGTGTTGCTTTCAGTACACCGTTATTTTTCGGACACCCTGTGTATGTGCTGCATTGACCTCCACCATCCTTCGTGTGCAACTACAAGAGAAATAAAAGGTAAAACGTCGTTGAATTATTTACAAATCCTTGTACAATATTTGTTTCACAAAGGTCTGTTATGAGCGACAAAACAGAGTGAACATTCTTGACGTAACTTTTTCCTTTTGGTGTTTGCATGCTGTTGTTGAAACGACTTTGATCTTGTGACGAAGCGCTGTTTTAACGTCATGTTTTGTTTGTTTTTCTTGCTTGAAGGTTTAACGACCGCCGTGAGCAACTCGATGGGATATAAGTTGTCTCCTCTCGCTAATTTAGGTTCACTGGTTCCAGGGAAGGGATAGAGCCAGTGACGAATGATAAACACAACATGCCGTCCAAACGCTGGCTTCTGACCATTCGTCCGGGTTTGAATCCCGGGGAGGCATGGTTGTTGTGTTTGTCTTACCGCATTGGTTCTCTCCTTACCCTGGATCCAGTGACCTTAATTTATTTATTTTTTGATTGGAGGTTTAACGACCACCGAGATCAACTCAAAGGGCTATAAGCAGTCGCCCGTCCCTAATGGTTCCAGGTAAGGGAGAGAGCCGGTGCCGTAAGACAAACACAACATCCATGCCTCACCGGAATTTGAACCCGGACCCGTTTCGGACAATGATCAGAAGCCATCGCTCAGACCACTGCGCCACCGGCTGACCTTAAATTTGGGACGGGCGACTTCTTATAGCCGATCGCATGGCTCAAGGTGGTCGTTGAACCTCCAAACAAACAAAAATAAAAAACACAACATCCATGCCTCCACGGGATTCGAACTCGGACCCATCTCGGGCGAATGGTCGAAATCTAGCGCTCAGACCACTGCGCAACCGGGACGGCCCTGACGTCATGAATGCTTTGGTAGAGATTACGTCACTGCACGATTTTACGCAGGTGCTTGAAAAACTAGTTTTTTTTTCTATCTATGACAACAAAGTACAACATTTACGTACGAAAGTATAACAGAAATTGTACGTAACAACTGCGGAAAAATTAAAAAATTATTTTAATGAAAATTCAGATAGTGTTCCAAACATGCTACGATGTTATTTATTGAAGCTCGCGGTGCTTCTAATGGGAAAGCTCTTAAAATGAATTTTTTTCTTAAATAATATTGTTATTTTTTCAAGTGCGGCACGATGAGGTATTTTGCCTGAAAATTACGGAAGAAAAGAAAGAGTTTAAAAGTATTTACATATTAAAAAAAAAAGGGGGGGGGGGCTTCAGTCAACTAAAACACGAACGTATTCTATTAGGTCTACGCACAAATTTCCTGCGCGTCACGCAGCAGGTTGTAAAAGCGAAACGGTAGAATTTTTTGTCAGAATTTCATGTTGTGGGAGAAAGGTGGCAACACTGCATCAAACGACAGATGTTGTCGGGAAGCTTGCACATGCGATTAGTTGAGCTAAAACATTGCGACCGGCAAGGTGCTTCTTCATCTTTGTTGCTCGTCTTTAATCTCGGGATATCCGTTGCAGAAGCACGAGCATGAATTTGTTCAGCATACGGCGAAAAACGTGTAGGTGCAAGCACGTGTCAGGAGTGCTTTGTGAAGTTCAGAAATGGTAATTGCAGCGTGGAGAACAAGCGGCGCAGCGAACGGTCCAAGGAGATGCATAGTATAGATTTACATCTCCCTAATCCCTGCAGAGCGCAGTCACACTTCGTTGGAGATTAAATGCGCCCTGCCTGTGTAAGTATGACATCTATTCGACCATAAAACCCTGGAAACTTATGCATAGACCTACTCCATTAAAGAGCACCTCCGAACGAAAGTAACCATCAAGCGACAGTAAGTTTTGGTTGGTATACAGGACAACTGCCGTAGGATTAACATTAAGGATAATCTTCGAGAAACGAAATCTCTTTAACAGTGTTTAACAGGCACCCCAGTCAGTCCCGAAGGAGATCTGACGGACAGCTTGCTTGCCCTTAGGAATTTACACAGTTCCATCGGTACTTGGGCGAGATGTTTAAGATAGGGACAAAGAATATTGCTATAATAACTGTTCATTGGCTATAATAAGTTCGATTACGGCGGTTACAATGGTGTACTTAAAAGAAAAGAAAGAAGTTAAAGTTTAGTTCTACGAGACACGTGCTCCAGCTTCTACGTATGTTTCTGTCGTCCACTGGGGTCTGTGGGAGTGGCTCATGGTAGAGGTCAGCACGGACCTTATTTGGTAAACCCAGCCCGGCCCAAGCCAGTGCGTTTAAGGCCCGGTCCAGCCCGGCCCGTTTCAAATATTAGAGATTTGGTCCGGGCCCGTCAATTGCGCTAGTATTATTTAGGCCCGGCCCTGCCCATAATGTGCCACTTTGTAATATTTTGTTTTTCTATTGTATTTTATTAAATTGTGGAAATTAAATGTTGTAATGAGATATTATTGAAACTATTTGGTTGACTGTAAACCTAAAAATATTAAGGAAATTTTGGCAATTGTCGAAGAATAAAACCTTTTTTTTTTTTTTTTGGATTGGAGGTTTAACGACCACCGTGAGCAACTCAATGGGCTATATGCAGTCGCCCGTCCCTAATTTAGGGTCACTGGTCCCAGGGAAGGGAGAGAGCCAGTGCCGTAAGACAAACACAACATCCATGCCTGACCGGGATTCGAACCCAGACCCTTTACGGACGAATGATCAGAGGCCAGCGCCTTAGACCACTGCGCCACCGGGGCGGCAAATAAAACCTTTGAAGACAGCGAAAAAAGAAGACTATACGCGTTCAAAATTTCCCGAGTGAGTGTGTGTGTGTTGTGTGGAATAGAGGAACCAGTAAGCAGTAACACTCTTTACTAGCAAGCAGTAACACTACAAAAGTCAATCTCCTTACAGATCAGGGATAGGACAAAGAATCGATGTCGTCCCACTCTCTCATACAAACACCTCACCCCACTGCAGATGCACCCCGTCCCCCATTCCACACAACACACTCGCTCGGGGTCGAATCTTTTCTTTTTTCTTTTTTTTTCTTCAAGAAGCCCTAAAGTGGTTTTACCATCTTAATATCTACAGATGGTAAAAACATTGTGAGTGTCTCTCCTCGCCCCTGTGATTACTGCCTGTGCTGTCACGGAAGTAAGTAAATCCAGCAAAACAGTTAAACAGATCAGGAAACACGGCTGTCAGGTCCCGCTGAGTTCGATTTGCCACTAGGCCTTACGGAATCCGAATCTCTCAAACGGGCGTGACGCAGGTTCTTTTGAGTGCCGTCGAGTTAAACTCGATCGTTGGAAACAACTGGAACGTGTAGTCAGTAATCACTTCAGTTCACGAAAATGAATAACTCCAATAACAAGTCGTCGGTTAGACGAAACAAAATTTAATAGATGAAAGAATAAGTTCCGTTCGATTGGCTATCTCCACGTTCCAACAGGTTTCCAGATAGCGAACACTTCACTATCTCACGATATCCCAGAAGACCCTCCGCCACGTGGACTTGAGTCGTTCCGTCAAAAACTCCGGTCGATCTCTTATCGCCGAAAAACCCTGACTCCTCCATCAGTGGAAACGAAAAAACCCCGAGAGGTCTAACCGACACTCTCTCTGTAAAACACTTCTTACTCCGTGGAAGGCGAAACGCGAAAAGTCTCCCTAGCGAACGTGTCGCTTCCTTTTATGTCCTTAATATTCTTTCCTCCCCTTTCCGCATCGGGAAATCCGTCTGTTGTAGAGTTAGCCGTTCACCGGAAGTGATGACCTTTGACCTGAGTCGTCAAAGGTCATCACTTCCGGACCCCATCGACCAGATCGGAGTCAATGGATGTCGCTAGTCATATGCTTCATTCGTTGTTACATAACCAGGCTAACAAAGGAAATGGTGCCACGTGCTAACACGTGCGTTTGAATTTACATTACATTGCCTTTGAAATGAGAAATAATTACAGAAAATATTACTACATGGAAATAATTAGTGGTGACCGACTCCGTCACCTTACAACGGCTTTCTATTCTTTCTTTACCATTGCGATAAAAAAGAATGGGTCAACTTGGCCCGGCCCGGCCGTAAGTATCTGGGGAAATGTCCGGTCCGGCCCGTTGTTTTGTTCTCTAAACTAAAAGCATTCCGACACGGCACGTGCAAACCTCTACTAGCTCATGGTGCCTGGAATATCGCCCGTTGTCGGCGGTTGGTTCTGATTATGCTTTTCGCCGCGCAACCATCTAACAATGGTATTACAATTCACTAACATTTTTCCTTTCCAATAGCGTACCCTAACCGTAATCTTGCACCATGCTGTTTTTAAGGGCTGTTTATGATCAAACGGCCGTCCAGGTAGCGCAGTGGTCTAAGCGCTGGCTTCTGACAACGCGTCCAAGAGGGACTGGGTTCGAATACCGGTGAAATATGGACGTTGCGTTGGTCTAACGGCACTATCTCTCTACCTTATCTGGAGCCAGTGGCCTTTAATTAGGGACAGGTAATTGCTTATAGCCCGTCGAGTTGCTCACGGTGGTCGTTAAACCTTCAAACAAACATACAACAACAAACAGAAATCATTGCTCTTTCCACGTTAACAAGTGAGTCTCGGAAAAATTCTCATCTGTCGCCAACAGGAATCGATCCCAGGGTCTTCTAGTTACGCGCTAGACATGCCACCCACGTGGTGT
This sequence comes from Macrothele yani, assembly GCA_039090855.1. Lineage (NCBI taxonomy): Eukaryota > Metazoa > Arthropoda > Arachnida > Araneae > Macrothelidae > Macrothele > Macrothele yani. The sequence goes on along the minus strand of CM076997.1, from coordinate 112,217,330 downwards.
GTTTGAATTAATCAAACATATAAAAAGATCAGACGTCAGACATTGCTTTCCTAAATTCGTTTACACCATGATTTATTTATTTAGTTATCATAATGAGTTTTATTGAGCACTTGGAGAAGCACTACGACGTTTTCTTTGTGCATAAGCTTCATACACTTATTTTTGCTTTTGTGCAAACGCAACGGACTATAGTAATCTTAACTTAGGCCTTTTGAAACCCAAATTTGCCTGTGTAAGGACTCGAATCAGCATCCTTCTGCTATGGAGCCGAATGCTTTCCAAATTAAGCTGCATCGACGAAGTTGGAAGCTGCAATTTCGCCGACTTAACATGTGTATCCCTTGTGTTTTACGACACAGCCTAATCTCCGAATAACGGCCACCTCCCAACAACGATCACCGCTTGCTTGCGAGAGGCAGTGACCTTTATTCGGAGGTTTCATTGTATTTTGTAAAGTAGAAATTCCTCCTTTTCCTTTCAGTTATTTAACGCGCAAATGTACACATATGCATACTATGAGGGTTTTTTTATTTGTTTGACTTAAAATTATCCTTTTCTGTGCACTACCGTTACAGCAGATCATGATATCGCAGATTGTCACATATACATGTACAAAGTACATTCGACTGATAAGAAAGAGCAGCAGTATATTTATTGGAAATACTAACTATTTTGAAGAATCAATACCTATTTCGTTTTCATTTTATGTATTATTTCCCAAGGGGTATTTACTGTTCATGAAATATGTAAACTAGTCATGTGTTTGTTTCGGAGAAAATCCCCGCTCCTTTTCTGTTTTGCAAAGCACGCGTAGGAGGTAATGGAAAAAAAAAGGCAACAGTAAATAATAATAAAAAAGCAAGCATTTTCATTTAGATCATACTTTCTGAGTAATGTCAGTTACTGTCCTCAGCAAAAACGTAAACATAATGAGATGGTCTTTCATATCGCTTACTGTATTATTAATAGTGAGAATCGCAAAATGCACCCATTACTATTTGCTTGTTTTCTTCTGAAATTAGCATGAATAAGTAATTTCAAGAACCGTTTCCATAATTAAATACGCCGAGAGCCTTCTTATCGCTAATGACGTAATAAAAACTAATGTTACTGCCTAGAGGCAAAAAAGTGAAAAGAAAAAAAAGATATTTTAAGAAACAACACTGCATGTCATTATTTAGAAAAATTTTTATTGTAAAAACCTTCATCTTTTTTTTTCTTTTTTCCTCAGAAAGGGTGAACATTCCTTCGTGAATAATATTTACGCAATTAGAATAAAGCCCCGATGGACAGAGAACATTATTTCTGGGTGGAATGAAAATCGAATTTATTTTAGCCTCGCAACCTGGGGTGTTTTACGCCAGTAATCTCGGCCCAGTCGACGACGTTGACGATCAGAAATCAAGTGGGTAATTGGGCCGTGGCGATCAACTCCGGCTGCTGATCTACGGTCCGGCCTCAGAATGGACACTTAACCGTGACACCTTGACAAACGACGCCTAGGGAATAACCTCATTTGCTTTCTATCGCGATTTTTTTCACCAGAAAACACACGAACAGCTGCCGCGAGGCGAGGGCACCCTGGAGAGTTAAATATTCAGAGAATGTTTTCTCTTCACTTTCTAACACCTGAATAATTCAGCTTACCCTGCAAGATACAACACTTCCTTCTATCGAGATGTAAGGCTGTGTCTTACAGGGTTAAGACTCGATGTGGGATTCACAGATTTAAAACCAGCGGGGGAACACGTTCATACAAACGACTTCCTTTCTTTCTTTCTCGTTTCTTTTCTTTATTTCGGTATCTCGATTTGTAACAGCCCTTTCCTTTGTGGAAACTAAAAAAACACACAAAAGAAATAAAATAAATGCACGGCAGCTCCAGGCTTACTGAATACAGCCGAATGCCAAGTTCGAACCAATTTTATTTATTTATTTGCTTACTTTTATTAACTGGAAGCCAGTTAAGAAAGAAATGTGTTAAGAATCCAAAAGACTTTACTTCTGCATGAAATTGTATTAATATCAGGTGCGGACTAGGCCGCCTGGATACCGGGAGACTTCCCGGTGGGCAGCCATATTCTGGGCTAGTAGACGTTATGGTAACTCAAGAAAAAAAAAAAGTATATGCGGCATATATAAACTTGTAGTTCAATATTCTTGTAGAAGATAACCAAGTTATACTAAAATGGCGAAGCTTGTTTGCTACTTTGAGGGCTTCAGAAAGGATAAAAAAGAAACCCCGTAGCAATTGGCCTGCTGTACCAAACACAATGTTTGATACACCTTTGTGCTCTTTTTCGACTTTCAAATTTAAGTTCCGTCCCTTTGGGTTGATATCCTCTACCTCAGTCAGCTTTTGCTAATTGCTATTAAACAACAGTGGGGGACAATTTTTTTCTTATTTTCTGTTGCACGAGATTTTTCAACTGAATCGAAGTAATTTTTTCAACGCTGATTTTAAATCTGAAATCGGTTTTGCTCTACATGATAGTTTTCATGCAATTCGAAACTTGCGATTTTCGCAAAAACAAAAAGGACACCCATTTGCTATTTAAACTAGGGATAGCTTCAGTGGCGGACCCAATGGGGGACGACTGGGGCGAACGCCCCCCTAAACCTTAACGAAGTTTTTACGTTTGAAGTAGCGAATATCGTAAATTATTAACTTTGCATTTTAGTTTTCAGTTTTTCCAAAAAAAAAAAAAAATTAACAGTTAAACTTAGTACGGAAGATTTAAAATACTTATTACATCGATTTAGGTTCAGAAGGAAATAGAATAAAAAGAGAAAGGGGGAAACATGGGGATATTCTTTGTTAGTTCTTTGCTATTGTCATATTGTCTAGCGTCTGTAACCTCTCGAAACAGGGTAAGGCAGAGCTCGGTACTGAAATCAGAGTAGGTGGGAGAAACTGTGAATAACAATCTGATCTACGTACCGTATCTTAATTGGGTCAAAGAAAATTCGTAAAAATGTCCCACCGCTTTCTCCCAGATGGTCTTTTTAGGACTTCTTTCTTTTTTATTATCTTTCCTGCTCCCTCACGCCCCACGGACGCTTCCCGTTGTTCCACCCACTCCGAAGTCAATCCCCGCTTGGGTGGGGTGGGCTGGTAGGGAGAAAGCGTGGCTAACACGGAGTAATTTTCGGTATCTCCTGCTACTAACATTATATATATATATATACATGTATATACATTGCACTACCGTTATATATTAAAAAAAACATTTCATAATGGCTACTGCCCCCCATTTTGCACCCGAAAAACCGCCCCCCTAGAGTAAACTTCTGGATCCGCCCCTGGATAGCTTGAGAACTGAGCTTACATCCACCCTAACCTTAGACTAATTAGGTTATTTTTTTTACAAACATTTATATTCTTTATCTTTATTGTTAATTTTGGATTACAGAGATTTATCAGATTTACACAAAAATAATACCTGTTTTTCTTTGTTTCAGATCTGATCATGGCTTCTTCAAGTACACATAAATGTGTAAATTATCCTGATGCATTCTGTTATGTGTGTGGCTGTTACACACTTGTTCGTCATAGGCGCAATATAACTTCGTTTGTGAGGCATGCCTATAAAGCTGATTTTGAAGTTCCCCTTGGCGACCCAGACAAGAAATGGGCTCCTCATATTGTGTGTCATAATTGTGAAGAAATGCTTCGTTACTGGACAAAAGGAAAACGAAACGGTCTGCCTTTTGGAGTTCCCATGGTTTGGCGAGAACCCAAGGACCACACAACTGACTGCTATTTTTGCCTGGTCATCACGAAGGGTATCGGCAAGAACAACCGGCATAAGATCTCCTATCCCAGTATTCCCTCGGCAATTCGACCTACTCCGCACTTTGAGGAACTCCCGGTTCCAGATGAAGGCAGTGAACATGATCAAGCAGAGCACGAGGGTTGTGATAACTAGTTTCAAGAAATGTTTTCAGAATCCGTAGACTCCTCATCTGATACCAAACAGTCATCTGCCCCTCGGCAGTTCAGCCAACCGGAATTGAATGATTTAGTGCGTGATTTGGGGCTCTCAAAGAAAGCTGCTGAGGTATTAGCCTCCAGGCTGCAAGAAAAAGCATACTATATTGCTTTGCCAAAGTTTCTTATTTCCGAAAGCAGGACCAGCTTTTTGTGGACTTTTTTCAGAAGACAAGTAGTTTGTTTACTGTCACGGTATCCCAGGCCTTCTCAGGAAATTACGTGTTACCTCGTATAGTCCAACATAATGGCGATTATTTCTGGACAGCTCAAAGCGCTGCTTCAAGTCTGTTCTCTTGCACAATGGCAATGCTTATGGAGCGGGTCCAGTTGGTCACCCGGTGCATTTGCGAGAACATAATGACATAAAAATGGTCACTTACTTTCTCAAATATCACAAGCACAACTGGATCATTTGTGTGGACCTGAAAACGGTCTACTTCCTCCTTGGTCAATAGAAAGACTTCACGAAGTTTCCATGCTATCTCTGCATGTGTGGCAGCCGAACTCGAGAGAAACACTGACCCCGAAGGGGTGACGCATCCGTGAAACCCTAGAAGCAGGCATGCCAAACACTGTGAATGACCCAATAGTCAGCCAGAGAAGATTACCCCCCTCTTCCATATAGCTCGGCTTGATGAAACAGTTCTTGAAGGCATTAAGTACTGATGGCGAATGTTTTCAACATAGAGTTTCTGCTTTTCCTGCTTTGTCTTTTAATTAACCACTAGTAACCACTACCACGAGAAACAGGTTTATCCTGGTCACGGCACCAAATGATTTATTGGTTTTTCATCAATCAAGGATTTGTAAAACAATAGTAATAATAAATTTCCTGGACAGAGGCACCACATGATTTATAGGAGTTTTTCTTACACTATAAATTGTGAAAATAACAGGTGTAATCAATTGTTGGCTATTTTTAAATTTGGGAGATGAGTAGATGAAATTGGTAACACAATAAGAATATTATATATACACAGGAAGATAGATGAAAATATCATCTTACAAAATCAGCATTTCAAGTAAAAGTGGATAGGAACTGAAACAAAAAAAGTATTATAAAATAATTTGCTTTTTATATCTTGAAGTAGCTTTACTGCCGAAAAAGTTATTGCACGATTCACACTTTTAGCTTTAATTTTACGCTCTTATATATACAAATGAAAATCGCTTATCCTTATCTCATACGCTGAGCTCGTTTTGCGTGTTGTACAAAAAGAAAAGAGAAAAATATATAAAGATATGCTTACAAATACTACCACGAAACAAGATTGATAACAAATGCGAAGACAAAATGATTTTTCTTTCAATCAGAATCGCAACTCTGAAACCTTCATCGGAGAAATTCTTCCCCGAATGAAACAAATGAACAAACATTACTCCCCATTAGGATTGATAACATTTAAAACAATATGCAAGGAATCACATCTAAAGCTTTAATCTCGGCGTATCCAAAAATAGCGTTCGATCCCAGAACAATAAACCAAAGAGCATACACGTACATATCATTCCCACACTTCACTCAACATACACACACGTGGCAAAAATATTCTAGCACTCAAAAAGGAATTGAGGAAAGGATAGGAAAAAGAGAATTTGAAGACTGAATAGAAATTAAAAAAATTGATAACTTTTTTTCTTGACTTCCCATGTAAAATGAACTGAAAACTTCAGAAGATATAGAAAATTTATTCAAGTTCCTTACTAAAGTTTTAGGGGGTCGATGGTAAAAAAACCAAAAGAACTGCGCATCATTATTTTCCTTTTTTCCTTCATCTTGTCCCGAAGGGAATCAAGATGCGTGATGGGAGCCTATTTTCCTTTCCGAAAATGAGATGGCCAGTCTCTTTTTCAGAAGCTGGAAAATGGCGACATCACTTTCGAGAAGATCAAAGCAGGTGTGTTCGATGGACCTCAAATTCGTACCCTTGTACGTGATGAGGAATCTGTCAGGAAGATGATAACTATGAGGTTTTCCTTACTAGAATGCTGTCGGCGTTTCGCGATCTTGGGTGCAACATGAGTGTCAAGCTCCATTTCCTGAATAGTACCCTTGATCAATTCCCAGAGAACCGTGGGGCTGTTTGTGATGAACAGGGAGAGCGCTTCCATCCAGACCTCATGATGATGGAACAGCGCTATCAAGGGCGATGGAACAAAAATATGATGGCAAACTACTGCTGGAGAATCAAACGACATTTCCCTGAGAAAGTCCACAAACGCCACAGCTACAAGCGCAAATTCTTGCCTGAATAGGACATATTTAAACTTTGCATCCCGTCTTTATCAGTTGTTCTGAATCACCGATTATATCTTTATGTAGAAATATATGTTAATTTAAAGTAAAAAAGCATTAGTGTATACTCATATTTGACTATAATGGATAAATGTTTCAGATTTGACTAGTGGCGATACATATTTTACTCCACACAAGTGATTTTTTTTTTTTGCCTTTTTTCAAACTTTAATGCATATTATGATGCACCTACACGTTTTTCTGTATACATAAAGAATATCTTTGCCAAGACTATGTTTAAGCCTAATTTTAAGATTGCGTGACCATAAATTCCTCAGGTAGATTATGTCATCATGCGAGAGGCGTCAAAATTTCGCGAAAAATGAAAATGTTGAATTGCAAACATTCTAGAGCTTTCAGAGAAAAACTAACTTCAAATTTGAATTCAGCACATTCAAATTAGGTAAGAACAAGTGCTGGTATCAATGCAACAAAAACTTTGTTCCAAATTATAATCAATACAATCTAATCAAATATGCTACCGATAGTCTGGAATAGAAACTCGAAATTCGTTGTGCACGTAAATACATTGAAGTTCACCTACGGAAAATTTTTTTGGTTGCTGCTTTTTATACAGTAGCACATGTAGCGCATGGCTTTGGGGGGGGGCGAGGTCTGCATGTGGTAATCTATTTTTTGGCCTTATGGTTACATGAATTCTTGAACAGTTCTCGGAAGTCTGTTTCAACTACAGCAAAGATGCTTTCTCAATTTGAAAGTAAATAAATAAAAAATAATAATCGTACTCCTTAATTTCTTTCACTTTTTAAATCTGCACTGAAATTGTTGCAATTCTGGACGTTTTCCGTTTTTTCAAGAGATTTTTTTTCGTTTTTATCTATATATTAATTCTATAAGGTTTTTTACTGTGAGTCCTATTTTGAGAGAACGGCTGAACGTAAAGATATGGAAACTCAACTCAAGGAATTTGGCGTGGATAGAAACGGCGGGATTTGTGAAGAAGTATTCTTTATTTGAAGAGCCAAGGCCGCAGGTGAAACTCTGTAAAATTGCATGCAGGTTGAGTAGAACTTTTCAGCTGGAGTCATCCTTTTTAATATTTGTCTATGGAACTGTTTATCGCAACTACTTCTGGACTGGATTAATTGCTTACTTCATCGTCGTCAACAAGGAAAAATTTGTAAGTAGATTTTTCTTTTTTTTTTGCATGACGTAGGAACTGTATTTATTCGTTTATTTGGCACAAGTGGTTGGTCAAGAACACTGTTTTTCATTTTTGCGTCAGTTAATATTAAAACGTCATAATCACGACTACACAAGAAAATTCACAGACTCAAAGTAACGACAATTATAGTGTTCCAGCTTTATTAGCTAGTTGTGCTCCGCTAATCGGAGAATTTAATCCGGCGCACGAACATTTCAGAGAAGTTTATCCACATCTCGCTAGTTGCTAATTTAGCAAACTGGCGAGATGTGGATAAACTTCTCATTGCAAAATCTAAACTTCGAGGAGCCGCAGCTGATTTTTTGGCTCAAAGTCCTGAACTGAGAGCCACGACTGATTACAATTCGCTTAAAGATAGATTTTTGAATCATTTTGAGATGAAAGAGCCACTTGCTGTCCGTCTATCTGTTCTAGCTAACTGCTATCAGAAAGAGAATGAATCCGTTAGAGAATTTGCTACGCGTTTAAAGGCAATTGCTTTCAAATATTTACAAGAGAAGTCTGACGATACTCCGCAGCATAAAGCTATGCATGATAAAACAAAATAGCGCAATTTGTTCAAGGTTTGAAACCACAAATTAAGCGTTTTGTATTAAGTATGGAAACCCCCGATTTCGAGTCCTGTGTAAAATCAGTTATTGCACAAGAAATGTATGCTCAGATGTCATTCTATCCAGCGTCGGCAGCCACTATGGCGAGCCATGCACCTCAACATGACACACACAATTAGCATAATTTGGAGCCAATTAACTACCAAGTAGGAAAAAATTATGTGTAAATTTATGTATGAAAGGTCGCTCCAGAAATCTCAGGACACAGACGCGCTGTTACGCAGCTTAGCAGACGAGCTTTTTTTTTTTTTTTTTTTTTTTTTTTTTTTTTTGAGGTTTAACGACCACCGTGAGCAACTCAATGGGCTATAAGCAGTCGCCCGTCCCTAATTTAGGGTCACTGGTTCCAGGGAAGGGAGAGAGCCAGTGCCATAAGACAAACACAACATCCATGCCTGACCGGGATTCGAACCTGGACCCTTACGGACGAATGATCAGAGACCAGCGCCTTAGACCACTGCGCCACCGGGGCGGCACCAGCAGACGAGCTTCGTGAGTGGAAAATTCAGCACAATGAGGCCGAACAAAGAATAAGACAGTCAGCCTCACAGAACTGTTGGCGAGCAGCTACATCCGTTTACGGAACCCGGAGGACCACTCTGCTTGTCATGTGGAAATGCAGGACATTTTGCCCGTGATTGCAGCTTTAACAACAGCAATCAGTATCGAGAGGAGCGCGCTCAAGATTATCAGCAGATAAATTTCAGAAGCAATAACAGAGGGAAAACAAATTTTGCTGCAAGTCGCAGACATAATTACGCTGCAAACCATGTGAGATCTTCTCAGAGAAAGAGCGATTTAAACTAACTTCGGCGAAGTTCGTGGGCTTGAATTTCGCCATGAAGGTTGCGTTTCCGTTATCTTGTTCTATTGAATATTAAATAGACGGCCACCTGCCTGCCTTGCCTTGTGAGATTGCTGGAGAGAAGATAAATACACTTCTAGATTCAGGAGCAATGGTCTCCTTGCTATCACCCTCGTTAGCCAGTAAAATTAGGAATAATAAATTGTTTAGAGAATTTAAGTCAAATGTTATCAGTGGAGTAACTGGTATATCCACTAGAACCACAGCTACGTTAGAAATGCATTTCACATTGAACGGTGTTTTATGTAAACATGTTCTCTACGTAGCTTTTAATTTTCATTCGATCCAGTTTATTCACGTAGGTAAGACGTTTCCTATGTATTATGTAAAGATGTAAATAAACATTCCGTTGACCATTGTTAGTGAAAATATTTAGAATGCACATATTGAGTTGCGTCATCTATATCTTCATTCTATAAGGTTTTTACTGTGAGACCTGTTTTGAGAGAACGGCTGAACGTAAAAATATGGTTCAGGTATCAAAATAAAGTTATTACCATGTAGATGTGCCAGTCGAAGAGAAAACTGAGATTGGGCAACGGTTCGGGCGTGGCGTAGCGGCAAAGTTCCAATTTAAAATCTATGGGAGAAGCGTGCAGACCTTATCTACATCAGGCCCTCAGTTCAGTGTCAGACTTGGTGTGTGCATGGTGTCCTATGACAAGTCCTAAAGTAAGTAAATACTTTATTGCATACTTACCTTTAACAGAATGTCTCACCCGCAGAAAAAAGAAAAACATAAGAGCCTTACTGGAAGGCGTGAGCGATCAATGGGTCGCAACTATATATATATATGTCTCACACAAGAGAGAATGAAGAGTATTCGCAATGCGAATCTCATTCCAACAACATTTACAAACACAGTTGTGACTGAAAATGAGAGTGAAAGAGTACGCTATCCAGTTGAATTTTTGCACACGATCGAAATGAGTGGACTTCCGCTCACATTTTACGACTGAAAAAGGGTGCAGTCGTGATGCTCATCACGAAACTGGCCGCCCCGGTGGCGTAGTGGTCTAAGCGCTGGCTTAAGATCATTCATTCGTGAAGGGTCCGGGTTCGAATCCCGGTGAGGCATTGATGTTGTGTTTGCCTTACGGCAGTGGCTCTCTCCCTTACCTGGAACCAGTGACCCTAAATTAGGGACGGAGACTGCTTATATAGCCCATTGAGCTGCTCAAGGTGATCGTTAAACCTTCAGTTAAAACAAAAAAAAAAAATCACGAACCTGGACTATTGTCTTTACTGAAGTGGTTGAATGAATTTGTCAATCAAATAAAGTCTACATGTGTTGTTTCATATGAGTTTGTTCTTTAAAAAAAAAAAAAAAAAGTAACCGTCGATTCCGACTGGTTTCGTCTAGTTATTATATTAATGATACATAAGTCTTGAAAAAGAAATTAATTTTCGGCGCATTTGGATTTCCGTTCTCACAAAAAGCAAAGAAACTTACAAATTCTGAATTCAGTTATTTCAATAAAATTTACAAGAATAGAAAAACGTCTTCGACAGTTTCCCTCAGAGAACGAACAGTACTTTGTCTGTTGTTTAGCAGCAACGGAAGAAATTTTGTTCTTACATTAAATTTTACTAGAGATCTGCCGTCCATGAAAATATGTAAAATGTTGTTAATTATTGCCCCAAAATAAAAAAAAATAAAAACTGCAATGATTCGTAGACTTGTATTGAAAAGATGTTTAAACATTAAACTGGGGTGCAATCGTACTGTTTCTTTTAGGGATGGAATAACTTTATATTTTTTCAAAAGCGAGCCGCACGAAATAGCTTCCAGGGCCGTTTATGGATCGCCAGTCCGCCACTGATTAATATTAATTTAGTGTAAGAACATGAGCGTTAACAACTTTGATGCTGAATGTATAAACTATGCTACCCAAAGTCTTGGGATACCTGATTGGTTTTGCAATTATGAATTCATGCGCTCTCGTGCTCTTGCTTTATGCCAAACTTCTATCTTCGAAACTATCCACTTTAACAACTTCTTCGAACAAAACAGCTGTAAAAACTGTCATTGAATTTGTTAATCGGCTAAAACGACATCCATACAACGATCAGTTCATGTTATCCTTCGATGTGAGTAGTATAGAACGGAGGGAACTGCCACAGCCGGAGCCGCCGGATCCCCCATAGGTTTAATATTAGACTCCGGCCGGATCCAACGGATCCTCTCCGGCCGCCGCCGCCGACTCAGAGGGGCGTGTTCCATTCCGATAGGGAGTAGCAACCAGCCTCTTTCCCAGCTGAACGTAGGTGTCAGACTTCTTTTTTTAACCTACGTGTACGACCATGAAGTCAGTCAGTAGCAGGAGGGTGTGTCCCGATCATCAAGACTACTGATGTGAAATTCTTGTTCACAAGTATCGCATTGAATGATGCCCTTGAATCATTGAAAGCAAATCTCGTTGAACATCATTACAGCCAACCGGAAGTAGAAGAGATTTTGAGACTAGTGGAAATTTGTATCAGACAAAACTGTTTCCTTTTTTGTGGAAGATTTTTCCAACAGACGTGGAAGATTTTTCTAACAGCCTTGCCATGGGTAAGCCATTGTCGCCTATTTTATGCGAAGTCCACATGAGCCACTTTAAGGACAAACTCTTTCAGCTTGTTACATTCGATATGTAGATGATACTTTTGTTCCCTAGAATGGCATGAATTCGGAAATATCTAAATTAGTTGAACTTATCAGTTCAGTCGATCCTCATATACAGTTCACATGTGAGACTGAAAATTATGGCTGCATACCATTCCTTGATGCCCTTGTGCCAAGTTCTGAAGTATCCTTTAGTACAGCAGCTTATGAAAACTATTTGCTGCCTCTCTCCTTACATCCACATGCAAAAACAAATCATGGAAACAAAACATCTTTGCACATGTGTGTATCGTGCAATACATGTATGCTCCACTGAGGATTCCTTACAGAAAGAGCTTGATTTTTTTAAAAGATTGCAGTACACAGAGGATATAGCACTTCAATCGACCTCCCAGTGCGAAAAAAATTGGGCGGTTATCCCATTTGCTCCTCACATTTGCTTCAGAATTGAAATCAAAACTTTTGAGAATTTTTGAAAAGTTATTTTCAAACCCATAAACAAGGCAAATTTTTAGTGATAAAAAGATTATGTCCAAAACATATTCTTGGGGAATTTATCAGATACCTTCTAAATGTGGACTTATGTACAGTATATTGGACATAACTGCAGGGCTTTCAATTTCTGTGTGAAGGAACACAAGACTTACGTACGGAACTATGAACTGAAGAAGTCATCTATAGCCCAACATTGTCACGAAAATAACCATAAAATTTTGTCTGGAAAAACGCTGCGCTTATTGATAAACCTGATTCAACTATAAAGCTTAATACACTGGAAACTTTCTATATATGCCGCAACTCTTCACGGCTTGTCAACGACATGAGTCTACTATACATTTCTTTTAAGCGCGTGAAAATAACTCACCAAAATCCGTGACCGTCAGAACTCTAATGACGTCAGAATGATTTGAATGTTTACGCTCCATTTGTCCTGATAATGCCGAGCCAAACGCTCTACTATAGTCGATGTTAAATAATATTTAATTGTGAATAAACGTTGCTAATTTATTCTATTTCAACATCACAAGTTCTGTAGTTAAATTATATACGAGAACTGTACCAAACGCAATGCAAAAGTAGGCATAACTTTTTTATTAAATGACAGAGGTCGTTCAAATTGCACATGTTGGTAGGGTAACTCATTCTCTATACAAAGGTACTACTCAACATAATCTCCATCACAAGCGCTGCATTTGCGCCATTGTCGAACCCAAATCTCGAATCCTCTTTGAAAAAATCAGGTGTGGACTGTTGTATCCACTTCTTCACAGCCACTTTCACCTCGTCTGTGTCATCAAATCGTTGTCCCCGGAGACTGTTCTTCATTGGACCGAACAGGTGAAAGTCGGAGGGCGCCAGATCTGGGAGGTACGGTGGATGGGGGACCACCGACCAGCCTAATTTGTTGACCACCTGATTTGTTGCCAAAGATGTGTGTGGTCTCGCATTGTCAAGATGAATGTGGATCATTTTCAGATTCTTGCTCGTTGTCTTCCACCTTATGGTTTCTCTAAGCTTCTTGAGTGTCTCAGTGTATCGTTCGCTGGTCACGGTACAGCCACGTTCCAGAAAATTAAGGAGAAAGACGTCCCTGTCATTCCAAAAAACAGTCACCATGACTTTGTGAGCTGATCGCTGGCTTTTGAATTTCTCAGGCCTTAGTGAAGAGGTGTGACGCCATTTCATGGATTAATTCTTCGTTTTCGGATCGTAAAGATACGCCCACGTTTCATCCCCTGTCACCAGATCGTAGAAAAAAACATCAACATGTTTTCATTGGCGTCAAACGCTTCCAGCAGATCAGAGCAGACTTCCACCTTTCTGTCCTTCAAATCTGCAATGAAGAAGAAGGGTTACTATAAAGGAAGAGTTACTCTACCAACATGTGCAATTTGAAGGACCTCTGTCACTTACTAGAAAAGTTATGTCCACTTCTGCATTACTTTCGGTACAACCCTCGTATAAGAATCAATTTATTGGAAGTCGATGCCCCACTTACAACGGAACTTATAGATTTTCAACGTGTTAGTACGTTGGCTAAGTGTTTAATTGTTATATGGCTTTATTGGCTTACGCAGCAATCATATGCATTGTGATCCGAATGAGCATTGAAATAGCTAAAGGAGTTTATTCGAGAGAAAGGAAGGAACAGAAGAGGAGGTCACGCCAGGAAAGGAGTAGAGTACACAAATGTTTTTTGGAGACGAGAGAAGAGGTTGAAAATGTGGGAGAGGGAGAGGTGGCTTCCGAACTGGGAAGCATGAGTAATGAGAAACTGAGTCGCCCCGGTGGCGCAGTGGTTCAAGGCGCTGCCTCTGATCATTCGTCCGTAAGGGGTCCGGGTTCGAATCCCGGTGAGGCATGGATGTTGTGTTTGTCTTACGGCACTGGTTCTCTCCCTTCCCTGGAACCAGTGACCCTAAATTAGGGACGGGCGACTGCTTATAGCCCATTGAGTTGCTCACGGTGGTCGTTAAACCTCCAATCAAAAAAAAAAAAAAAAAAAAAAAAAATGAGAAACTGAAATAGAAGAGAACTTAGGTAGAACGTGCAATTGACTTGTAGAAAAAATGAAGCATCCATACTTAATTCAACAGTCAAAATAATTCCAGGACAAACCATTAACGATAATTAGTTAGTAATAAAGAACATGTTTAATACCGCAACTTCTTTTAATACTTTCTTCGTGGTATGTTTTCTTCTTAATCTTCACATCGAGCTGCAATTAGGCTTAAATAGAAATCTCCCTAACAATCACAAGCGTACGTAATACTGGAAAGCATGATAGAAAAAAAGAAAAGAAAAAGGCCGTTGTCACCAAAGGATCCTTGCCGCAGTGCTTAGAACTCTAGTTGCTGCTATCAGTAAAGTTAGGAATTGCACTTCTACGTATTAAGATTCCGCAATTAATTTTACCCTGAAGTAACAAATTATTAAGAACACCCACCTTGGCAGCCTTTAACCTTTGAAACAACCTCGATTCAATGTGGTGTGGATTCAACAAGGTGCTGATATTGTTTTGCAAGTATGTTCAACCAAGTGAAGATAATGGCGTCAGTCAATTGTCGGATGTTCGCTACAGGAGGATTTTTGTCACGACTGGCTCTCTCAATATCATCCCGCAGTTGCTCACAATTGGGTTACGTTCTGAGGATTGTGAGGGCCATTTTAGAACTTTGAAGCCACTGTCGTGCTTCTGGAATCACTATGTGACGAACCGAGAGCCTTGCAACATGGCACATCATCCTACTGGGAGTACTGGGAGAGTTCTCCTGCAGGAAGCACCATTCACATATACTGGTGTCTCTCGCCTGCAATGAAACCAGGATAGTCTCTCGCCTGCAATGAAACCAGGTGTCATCCAAATGCTGTTTCACAGATATTAAGAAACCCAATGCTCACCATGAAAACAGATCCCGAACCATTACACTGCATTGTCCAGTTTGTACAGTTAATACTAGGCAGTCAGGTTCCACTGATTCGTGCTATTGACGCTCTATTCTAGGACGCCCATTGGTGTGTATTAACTCAAAATCTGATTCACCAACCTTTTTCTAGACCTCAAGTGTCGAGTTTTCGTGCTCCCTAGCCCACCGCAGACGAATGTATCGCCTTTTAGCAGGGATGAATGTGTTAATTAGTTGGTTGCTTGGTAGGTAAACGTAGTGAAATAATAGTTCAGGTCTACGTAATTGATGATAAAACTGATTAACTACAAACCCCAAGGCGAAAGAGTCTGAGTTCGGCACGCAAACATAAATGTGATGGAAACAATAAAAGAGCAAAATATTGTAAGGATGACACTACGCTATTTCATGAAGTACTTCCGAACCTTTTAAAGCCGCCCCGGTGGCGCAGTGGTCTAAGGCGTTGGTCTCTGATCATTCGTCCGTAAGGGGTCCGGGTTCGAATCCCGGTCAGGCATGGATGTTGTGATTGTCTTCCGGCACTGGCTCTCTCCCTTCCCTGGAACCAGTGACCCTAAATTAGGGACGGGCGACTGCTTATAGCCCATTGAGTTGCTCACGGCGGTCGTTAAACCTCCAATCAAAAAAAAAAAAGAACCTTTTAAAAACGATTCATTCCTCTTATTTACTTCTTCGAAAGTTGTCCTATAGCTTCCGTTATTCTGCTTGTTGCGATAAATTTAAAATATTTATACCCCTATGGATACTTATTACCGATCATCTTCTACTCCTTTCTTTCGCGCCATCGGGTAAACACTGCTCTCCCAGTAGTTCAGAACGTTCTGCCTCAGAACAAAGCCCTTTTGGCTTCCTTCACGACTGCCCTTTCCTTTCGCTACCTTGACCTCAGGCAAAACATGACCCCTGCTATCCAAACACACAGCGATACTCCATTTCCCCTGATTAAAAAGGCAGCGTTCCAAGACAAAAGCCTCAAATCTGAGAAATTGTCACTCCACGCGCACCCTTCGGCACCTTTGAACATAGAGCCGAAAGGTGAAAATTGCATTTGACAATACCAAATGCCGCTACGAAATGCAAAGTCCAGACCCTGAGATGCCCTTAAGATGCGACAGCCTGGCCTATCTAAACAAACCGTATTTCCTGATATTTCTTGACTGGAGTGCCAAAGCAAAAAAGTTTATCACGCATTTACAAACAAAGGAAACCAAAAGAAATGTTTGGAAGGAGATTTCATATTTTTGCCAAAAAAGTCTCGTATTAAATCTCCGTAACAAAAATCGTTCACGAAGGAAACTTCTGCTGTTACAGCCGATTCTTGTCAAAGTGCGGCAGTCTGTGTATGCTGACATTTTCAGTGTCTGTTACTTCGCACAATCCTCTCCAGATCCGATTGCCCTCGAACATCGACCGGTAGTTTCCGCCCAAAGGAAGACCCCTGACTGCTTGTTTTGTTGTTTGCGCAGTACAAATTGTAATCTTTCGAAACATTTCGCTGTTCTTGCATAGCCGAGTAGGTATGCCGTTTCTGAGATGTTTGCACACACCCGCGTAGCTGCCACTAGCCCAGCAGGCTGCCGTTTCTGAGATGTTTGAACCCACCCGCGTAGCGGCCACTAGCCCATTAGGCTGCCGTTTCTGAGATGTTTGAACACACCTGCGTAGCGGCCACTAGCCCAGCAGGCTGCCGTTTCTGAGGTGACTCGCATACTCCTGTCTAGCAGCCACTATCATGCATTTTGTCACAGTCACTTAAATTACAAGTCCTTCACACACCGCCGCTATATATCTACGCTTCTTGTAACCCTGGATCCTACGTAATGAGCTGTTTATAAAGCCATTTCAACGTCCTAGTTACATCACACGTAAGCGAGGATGGCACGTGTCTGATCGCTATTGGGTGTTTCTAATAATTTTCTTCTTTAGGGTGTGTGTATACATACTGTTATGCCCCCCCCCCCAAAAAAAAAAAAAGAAGCACCCCAAGAACGATCCTCATGAAACTCTGAATGCAAGTACCTCAGGGCTGAGTATTTTTTTTTTTTATTGGAGGTTTAACGACCACCGTGAGCAACTCAATGGGCTATAAGCAGTCGCCCGTCCCTAATTTAGGGTCACTGGTTCCAGGGAAGGGAGAGAGCCAGTGCCGTAAGACAAACACAACATCCATGCCACACCGGGATTCGAACCCAGACCCCGTTCGGACGAATGATCAGAGGCCATCGCTTAGACCACTGCGCCACCGGGGCGGCCAGGGCTGAGTATGCAAATGATTAAAGTACAACGACCAATGACGAAATAATGGCCCGCCACAACGCATGAGAACACCTCATTGAGGAGATTGCATCAAAAGCAAAGCTCGCACACAAAGACAATTGTGACAGTGGATTGCGGTTGCATTAACCTACACGTACTGTGAGAATGCCTCAACGTCGGATCCGTGAACACTACGAACAGTTGATCAAGTTTACGTGAAGAGAGGCCGGTTGGTCAAGTCACTGTATCACCAGGTATTTGGGTCGTAGTTACGCGGCAATCTGACGATGGGTGTTGACGCCAATGGGTCGAGGAGGGCACAACCCACCGACACACGGGTCGTGGACGGCCGAGGGTAACGACAGAACGCGAAGATCGAGCGATTGTGAGAGCGCACGAACAAAACCGAATTCGTCGCTCTCAACCATCCATGGCCAATGCGTCGCCTACAGGTACGGAAGTGGTCATCTGAACCAGGTACGGAATTACCAGATGGCCAATTCCGCACCTGTAGGCGACGCATTGGCCATCTGGACCGTTGCCAGACGAGTTGGGGCACAGAGAGTACATTCGAGGAGGCCACTCTACCGCCTACTAATGACCAGCGAACATCACCGGCATCGGTTGCAATGGTGTCGTGTTGTCTTTAGTGATGAGTTATGGTCTGCACTTGGCGCCGATGACCAGCGCATACGCGTCTGGAAATGAGCAGGCCAGCACGCGGGTCCTGCCTTTGCCGTAGAACGCCACACGGCTCACAGACCGGTCGTGACTGTCGTGGGAGCCGTTTCCTACTTACAGCTCAACAGTACTTCGACGACATTCTACGACCTGCTGCGTTGCTATTCTTGTAACAGCATCACCGAGCAATTTTTCAACAGAACAATGCCCGGCCACACACGACAAGGCTCTCCCATGCCCGCTTCCGTAATTTCGACACGCCTCCATCTCCAGTCTGATCGCCCAGTCTCTCACCGATCGAACATGTTTGGGACATTATAGGACGCCACCTACGCCAACCCAAAATTGTCGGCGAACTAGCCCGCAATTTTTACACTACCTGGCTGCTATACCCCAGGACGGCATCCGTGAACTTTTTGTATCTATGTCACACGAGTAATCATTTGTACTTCAGCCAGAGGTGGCACTACAACGTACTGACTTATTCCACTCGTGTGGCTGTTTTATCCGAATAAATAGCTAACTGCTTTGGAATCGCAATCATTTCCTTTTTCTATACATGCACATTCCACACACTAATGTTCATCTCGATAGGACGATTTCTTCTAGGTGCTTCGTTTTTACGCTTTCCAACCGTAGGTTGAAAAAGCGTATATGCTCCAGCCTTTGTCCGTCCGTTCGTTGCCACGATAACTCGCTTAAAAATGGTTCGATTTCGATGAAATTTTAGTATGTGTAGGGGACCACCTGGGGACGAACTCTATTGAAAATGGGATTAATGGGGTCAAAGGTCACGACATAGGAGCGGAATTCATTCCATTGCCCTTATGTATCATAACTTGCGTAAATATGGTTCGATTTCGATGAAATTTTAGTATATGGTAGGGGACCACCTGGGGACGAACCCTATTGAAAATGGGTGAAGTATGGCCAAAGGTCAGGACATAGGAACGGGATGCATTCTATTGCCCTTATGCGTCATAACTTGCGTAAAAATGGTTTGATTTCGATGCAATTTTAGTATGTAGTAGAGGACAACCTGGGGACAAACCCAGTTGAAAATGGGCGAAATGGAGTCAAAGGACAGGACATAGGATTGGGTTCCATTCCACTGCCCTTATGCGTCATAACTTGCATAAAAATGGTTTGATTTCGATGAAATTTTAGTATGTGGTAGAGGACAACCTAAGGAAGAACTCTATTGAAAATGGGTGAAATTGGGTCAAAGGTCAGGACATAGGATCGGGATCAATTCCATCGCCCTTATGCGTCATAACTTACGTAAAAATGCTTGGATTGAGACAAAACTTTATCATGTTGTTCCGGAAGTACACTTTACCGGTTCTGTTGAATATCATCGAAATGGGGTCAAAGGTCAGGTCATAGGAACGAGAGTTATTCTATAGCCATTATCCTCATAACTTGAATAATGATTTCTGGTATGTTGGGAAGCGTATCATAATCAATGCACTGCATGATTTTACAAACTTTATTGTTTTTGTTTTCCTTTTTGCATAGGGTGTATATGCCAGGGGCGCATTCAGGATTTTTGTAAGTGTGTGTGTGTATGGGGAGGGGGGGGGGATGGCGCTAGTGTCGGGAATAAATGAAAAGGTGTTCTAAGTATGTCTATAAATTCTTCCAATTAAAGAAAACAATATACTTTTAAATAATACTTTCCTTCGCGAAAAATTATTCAATTTGTTGCACTTATAATTTAGTGCTTACAAATTAAAGCTTTTCTCCTCTGGATCTGCCCCTGGTATACACTGAGTCATCTCTGCATTAGAAGCACCATGGGTTTTACACATTCGGAGCAATAAGGAAGTTGTGTCTCGTGATATCAACATCAAGAGCAACTATAAATTGTGCATACTTACCCTCTGTAAGTAATGAGTAAACGTTTGCTAGTAATGGGGAAGCGTGGCGACTTACGCCACTTTGACGGAGGCTAGATAGTAGGGAACCGGAGTGCAGTGCCTGTATTATAACTCAAAATCCGCCAGTTAGGATAAAAATTGAGAGTTAGAGATTCATTTTTTCAGTTAGTACATACCAACGTCTATTAAAGTTTGTGTGTGCCAATACCGAACTAAATGCGACAAAAAAAAAAATCCTGCACATAACCTGTTTATTTATTTAGAAAATACAGGGTGATTCATAAAGAAGTATAAATTTTCAAAGCACTATAAAACAAGAACAATGTAAGATATTTTATGTTACCCGTAACAGAATTGTAGGGGAATGTTTCAAGTTTTTTTAGAGACAGTCAGTCACAGATGTTCTATGTGTGCACCCTGAGTCACACGACACACATCGAGCTGGCAATCATATCCGCCCAAACGTGAGGTAAGATACCTGAATCAAGTGCAGTGAGATTTTGGAACATCTGCACTTTGTATGGAATCATTTCAGCTTTTTCTCAAAATTCACCAGACCGTGGGCTGGGAAATCTGCACTTCACGACTCACCCTACGCGTTGATTTTTCCGGGCTTCGTTGAATGGCGGTGCAAACACTATCGACGACTTCTTCCGATACACGCGGTCGTCCATGACTTTTAAGTTTGCACAAACAGCCCGTGGTTTCAATTTTTTTATGCCAATCGTAGATAGATTTTCTGGTTGGAGGTTCTTTTCCGAATCGTGATCGAAAATGCCGTTGCACAACAGTTACAGATTCCGTTTTGCTCAATTCAAGAACACAAAACACCTTCTCCACTGCAGACGCTGCCATTTTGACTGACTAGTCACGCGAAACGCGCGGTATCGCCTACGTCACTTCCCTCAGTAGCGGGACACAAACTTTATGAGTACATCTACCTAACGGTTCGCAGTTGTGGTCCGTGTCTTCATCTGTTACTGTTTTACAGCATCTGGAAACTGTATACTTCTTTATGAATCACCCTGTATGTTAAAGGACGTGCAGAGATAGGAATTATTTTCTTAACACCTGAAAATTGCAATCTTCAGCTCTACTTGACAAATAGATATCTAATGAATTATTTAAGAGTAGTTCCATTTTTAAAAACTTGTCATTCACGCATTACAGGATTTTTTTTTAGGAATTAATCACACAAGAAAGACAAGGGCGAGTTTAAAAAATGTATCGGGAAATTTTTCCATGTTTTCTTTTTCTTCATTTTTTTTTTTTTTTTTTGCGTAAGTCAACTTTCAACGTTACATTTTTCAAAAAGTTTACTTTAACAGTATTCAAGAATTCTGAAGGTACAACGTTCAAATTCCACTAGAAGGGAAATGCTACTGCCAAAAGTTAAATATGATATAAATTTTATGAAAAGAATGAACAAGTAAATAAGAGGTCCTCATATTATGCATACGTTGCCTGATAACTCCAGATACTTGTTTAAGCTGAGGTTGGCGCACGAGAAAGGCAAGGATAAGTTGAAAAAGTGGTCGGCGACTTAGGTGGCGCGCACACGCGCACACACACATTATCCATTTCAAGTGTGCACACAGGTGCACTACAAGAGATGAGGCGTTCCTAATTATGTGATCCATTATAACACACCTGTCGGATCATCCCAGTAGTCGTCCGGTTGGCATTCATTCACAGCCACCTACATATACGTAGAGAGGGAATAAATGCATTAATGCAGACAAAGAAAAAAACTTAAGAACAAAAAAAAAAAAAAAAAAAACAATGAACAAAGGAATGTTTCAGAAGGTTCGGGCTTCACGAAAGCGGCCTCTTGACAAAACGAGACTGGAATTTAAAATAGCACAAAATATTTTGGGAATCTTCTACAAACAGAAAACTCCAAGGCAACGAATATGTTTCTGATACAAAAAATATTGTGTGCTTCTTCATCTATCATGTACTAGTTACCAATAAATAGTGTTCATTGCGCATATGCAGGGTAAGAACCATGCGAGTTTGAGTTTAGGAAAATTGGCCACGCGGACAACTGGCCACATTCAGTTTTGGAGCTATGAAATTGCTCTGCATAAAAAATTATGGTGGGTGTTTTCCTATATTTCTCCCTACTTGATTGATTGGTGTGCACAGAGTTTTTTTTCCCTCATTATCATTAAGAAATATTTACGATTTTCTGGCTGAAAGACAGGCCGGACAACTGGCCAACTGGCAAAGTTTAAGGGGCCGTATAAAAATTGACATTTCTTGGCCTTGTGATGGTAATTGAATTGAGTCAAAAAACGTTATATGTATGCCAAACGAGAATTGTATCTTAATTTGTGTAAATAAAAGTTCATTTTTAAATGCAGAATAAATTACTCAGTACGTTTTTAAAACTTCGGTGTTCGATGAAACAAAGGAATTAACAGCATGACTTATACTATGTTTGACAAATGGCAATTAGATGGGATTTTATAATAATGCTGCACTTTTACTTAGGAACTAAATATTTACATAACATGTCAAGTTATTAATATTGACCTTTTACTTACGCATTAAAATTTTAAATACTAGGCCTTACGCCTAGGCCCTTTTAACAGTTTTTTATTCTAAAGATGTCATATTCATAACGTTTACGTATCAACTCAAGTTAATAACATTACGCCTTTACTTAGGTACTAAATATTAATTCATAGGCCCTAGATTTAGATGTCATATAAGTAAAACCACATTATTATTAACTTGAGTTGATACGTAAACATTAATATAATGTGGGTAGAAAAAAAAACTGTCAAAAGAACCTAGGGCCTATGAATTAATATTTAGTGCTTAAGTAAAAGCGCACTAATATTAACTTTATACGTAAACGTTATGAGTCTGACTTCGTTAGTATAAAACCTGTTAATTACTTAGCTTTAAGCCTAAGCCCTTTTAACATTTTTATGCGTAAGTAAAAGAGCAGCGTTATAAAAAAACCCATCTTATCGTCCTTTTGCGAGCATAATTATGAGTCATACTGTAATTCCTTTGTTTCGTCCAAACACCGTAGTTTCAAAAAATGTACTAAATATATATATTTTTTTTTGTCTTCACGAATTTCTCCACATTAAAGTACAATGCTGCCAAGAAATTTAGAAGGCCAAGAAACGGTAGTTTTTATATGGCCCCTTGAACTTTTGTGGCAAGTTATCAGAACCCCGAACCACACACCCAGTTTATTTTAGAAATTAATATCACAATTTCTTAAACATCGTTCAGAATTTGTTCTTATATAATGCGAAAACAAGGGGATAAAGATTGATGGGGATGATTTAAACCACCTTCTAATATTTTGCTGAAGACATAGTCGTTTTTATAAATACCCCTGCAGAACTACAAAGTATGATCCGGAAGCTTGCTGACAAGATTAAGGAAGTGGAATTAAAACATGAACTTAGGGAAAACAAAATTAAAGTACATTGCTTTTAGGAGAACTGAAGATTTAGAGATTGATTGGGAAAATCAGGAAGCAACTGATTCCGATGTCTACCTTGGTCAAGAGATATCAAGCAAGTGCCGCATAGAAGAAGAAATTAATAGGCACATAAAACTTGACTGAATAGTTTTTGGGAGAAACAGTGCAATTTCAAAGAGTAATATACAGGGTTACAAAGAAAGTCCGTGATCAGGCCAATATCTCACGAACTATGGCAGTTGGCGATTTACTTCTTCTGCAGTTATATAGCAAACCCGTAATTGCGCACACAATAACACCACGAAGAGTCCCTTCGCCCCATTGGGGGGGGTGGTTGAGGGGCTATCCCCCTTGCAGATAGGGCAAAAAAGTCAATTACAAACTTGTTCAGCGAGGTAGAAATAGTATAAAAATGTTTTTGTCCCATAACAAAAGATTAAAGGGGACTCTCCAAATGCGGAAAAAGCAGAAAGCTACCTGAGTCGCTGTGTCCGAAGCATATTTGCATGGATTTCAAATGTGCTTTCTGCTCCGTCGTTAGAATAAAACAAGTTAGTAAAATCATGCAATGCATTGATTATGATATGCTTTCCAACATACCAGAAATTATTACTCAAGTTATGAGGATAATGGCTGTGGAATAAATCTCGCTCCTGTGTCCTGACCTTTGACCCCATTTCCATGATATTCAACAGAACCGGTTCAGTACACCTCAAGTATAACATACTAAAGTTTTGTCGCAATAGAAGCAGTTTTACGCAAGTTATGAGAATAATGGCTGTGGAATAAATCTGGCTTTTGTGCAATGATCTTTGACCCCATTTCGTTGATATTCAACAGAACAGGTTCACTATACCTCCGGAACAACATGAAAATGTTTTGTCGCAATCGAAACATTTTGTCGCAATCGAAACATTTTTTGGTAAGTTATGATGCACAAGGGCAATGGAATGGATCCCACTCCAGTGTCCTGACCTTTGACCCCAATTCGCCCATTTTCAATAGGGTTCGTCCCCAGTGACTCCCTACCACATACTAAAATTTCATCGAAATCTAACCATTTTTACGCAAGTTATGACGCATAAGGGCAATGGAACAAATCCCGCTCTTATGTCCTGCCTGACCTTAGACACCATTTCGCCCATTTTCAATAGGGTTCGTGCCCAGGTGGTTCCCTACCACATACTAAAATTTCATCGAAATCGAACCATATTTATACGCATGTTATGACGCATAAAGGCAATGGAATGGATTCCACCTTTATGCCCTGACCTTTGACCCCATTCCACCCATTTTCAATAGGTTTCGTTCCCAGGTGGTTCCTTACCACATACCAAAATTTCATCAAAATCGAACCATTTTTACGCAAGTTATGACGCATAAGGGCAATGGAATAAATCCCGCTCTTATGCCCTACCTGACCTTTGACCCCAATTTGCAATAGGGTTCGTGCTCAAGGTAGTTTCCTATACCACATACTGAAATTTCATCGAAATCGAACCATTTTTACGCGAGTTATCGTGCCGACAGACAGACGGACGGACGGAAAAAGCTGGAGCATATACGCTTCTTCAACCTACGGTTGGAAAGCGTAAAAAATGATATGCGTGGTCGGTATGCCAACACTCCGTGAACCTGTGATGGGAAGTCGAAAGCTTTGCCACGTATGCAAGTCAATTAGATGTGCATACAGTTTTCCTATAGGATGTGTGTTTCGCAACTTTATGCTATTTCTCCTTGTCTGTGTAT
Source organism: Macrothele yani (assembly GCA_039090855.1). Taxonomy (NCBI): domain Eukaryota; kingdom Metazoa; phylum Arthropoda; class Arachnida; order Araneae; family Macrothelidae; genus Macrothele; species Macrothele yani. The sequence continues at coordinate 112,192,322 of CM076997.1, read as the reverse complement.
TTTTTACTGAACTGGACATCAAAGTCTGATATAGAATATGTCAAGGAACTGTGTTTTATTTCAGAACAAGAAGTGTTGATAAGGTTTGTAAGAAAAATTTTCCTTTGTGCTTTCATTTACTTAGAACTTACCAGTTTAGATAAGTTCTAAGCAACAAGTTCTTGTTTAAATACTCTGTCGTTACTTCCGGATGTTGTGTTTTTTTGGGGGCCACATTCCCGGTCCCCTTCCATCTTTTGTCATGGGACAAAAACATTTATGTACTATTTTTGCTTCGCTGAACAACTTCTTAATTGACTTTTTTACCCTATCTGCACAGGGAGCCGCAATAGCCCCCCCAAGGGGGACGAAGGGATCCCTCGTGGTGTTATTGTGTGCGCCATAGGGGGTTCCCTATAGAATTGCACAAGAAGTAAATCGCTAATTGCCATAGTTCTTGCATATCAATATGTATTAAAAGAAAGATGTTGTCAATGCATCCTTCCATTTTTTTCCATTTTGAATTCAGAGACATGAACCTTAACTGAAAAAGACATGATGAAGCTTCAGGTAACTCAAAGAAGCATGAAGATATGTATTTTTGGTGGAACGAGGAAAGATGCACTGTAAAAAATTTCTTAAATTCATGAGCCTCTTTCCGTGATTTCTTTCGTGAATTAACGAAGCATATTTCTGATACAACCTTTTCCTTGTAATGAAGAAAAAAACCCCTGAAAATCACGGATTATATTGACGAAAAGACTCCGTTCTCACTTTTTCTATATCCGCATGACGAGAAATTACTGGTGATAGGAGCGATTGGTAAGAATATTTTAGATTTCATTCACTTTCAAATTTCAATCGTCTGTCGAAGTTTGAAGTTCCGCAACGAAATCTGATATTGTGGATAGCATATCGCATGCTTTTTGTTCATTGTGGCACAGGATATTTCTTCTCCTCTCCCCGATTTTGTGCACTAGCTATTTATTATATATTGTGTTACTCTAAGAAACCGGGTACTTAACTTATTGTACAGGTGATTGTACGATGTCTATGTATCAGATTTTGGATTCTTTAAGACAAAAGCTGCTACAGCTATCAAGAGTAAATTTCATTTTGTTACGACTTTGGGGTACGGTAATTAATTTGATTAGCAGGTTTTGCAAAAGGCAGGAACAACATTAATTATTGGTTGAAAATTAACAGCAAGTGGTTGTCCCGCATTGCAAAAGAGATAAGTGCCCCTTTTCTTGGAAGGGAGAAATTTGAAGTCGAACATGTGTCGTTCGCGGTGGGGAACGCTATGCGTCGCCCCCAAAGTGCGTGTCGGTTAAGCTGGGTGGCCGTGTCAGTGTCAACAGATCGGGAAACTTACGGCGTTTGCTAATCCGAAACTTGGCAGAGCAAAAAGTGTCAATTAAGTTATGTGTTTTCCGTACTTATCGGTGAGTGGACCCACCACACATTCCACATGCAGAGGCATGCATTTCTTACCTTTCCATCGCGCCGAATGCTTTCAGGAAACATTAAGACTGACAGGAGAGTTAAAACAGGCCCCTAACGACAGAGCAAGGATTTTGTTGATGAAATGTGAACAAGCGAAAAAGAGTAGTCTGGTTCCGAGCCGTGAAGGAAAAAGGACTGGACTCTGATACAGCAGGACTAGAGGAGATCCTGCGGCGCGGTACTTTTGCGGGGATAGAAAAGATTCTGTCCGAAGATGCCGGCGGTTGACGTTACCGCAAGGAAAATAGGAGGGAGGAGGATGCCTCTTTTCCTGGTACTAGATTGCACGAAGTACTGGATGTAAGTTTCTACAGAGAAATGCAGCAGCATCCCGGATGTCACACGAAATGATGGAATGGCAGCCCCGAGTGACTGAGGTGTACAACCGGTGATGTAGGCGAGTCACCGTTGGACAGACGGACGGATCAGCTGGGACGAGCAGACGAACGGATCCTTCTTTCACGTCAGCGGCTTCGTTCCACTACATTGGTGCGCATAAATGCGTCCCTGGCTTCATGCAGGTGAATCAACAAAGGTGTATGCACAAGAGAAAGTGGGAGATGGTGTTCGACTCCCCTCTCCATTGGTCGTACTGGGCGCTCTGAAATGGGCGTGTCATGCATAGATATACATGCGGAAAAACTATACGCTATTTTAAGCAGGGGGTGTTCTCAAAACGTTTTCCGAGATGAGTGGTATCGATCCATGAAAGAATTTCTTCAATCGATTTTTCGGAAGCTTAGATTTTGCTGCAAATACATCAGAAGTAGAAATAGACACTTACGCCCCCTTGTGGCCAAACTATTTGTTAAATATTAGAAATTGTATGCAAAACATTTCCTATGAGGAGCTATTTCCAATTCAGGAAGAATTTTTCAAATCGGAGTTTTAGAAGCAGAGATATCGGGATTTACCTTCACGCCTCCTAGCGGAAAATTTATGCATTACTTGAAAAAGAAACTGCCCCTAAAATAGTCTTCGTTATAAATGGCATTGAAAGAAAGAACGTTTTTTCAATAATTATTATAGTCTTCGTTATAATGGCATTGAAAGAAAGAACGTTTTTTCAATAATTATTATAAATCATGAAAAAAGCGTTATAAATCGTTAATAAATTTTATTAACATTTATAACCTATAAATATATAATAAATGTTATTAACATTATATATAATCTATACTAATCTGGAAAACAAAAGATGGTTAGCGAAACTGTCATGGTTTTAAAATAAAGAACTATATCAAATTTCAGTTTGGATGAGAAAGTGTTTTCACCTTCAAAACAATTAATCTTTTGGGAGAGAATTATAGGCCTCGGGCGCTTATCTGAAAAACGATGAAACTGTGTTTCGGAACACTCTGAAGTACACAAAGAATCACTTCTCAGTATTAGTGCCAAAGCTTGCGTTACAGCGAAAGCTGCGCTTTGTTCTTAGACGTGAATACAAGCAGGTAGAAGTCCTTGAGTGTCTGTTGTCGCGGACTGCTTACTGCTGTGTGTGTCAAAGAATGATGAAGCCACGCAGATGTAGGAGTTCATTATTCATGCTGAGAATGAACTCCGAACTTCACGCTTTTTAGTGCTCATGTCAAAGCCACGTGACTGGGAGGAACCATGGCCGAAAAGGATCAATCAAATGCGCCTCCGTCATAGGCAGCCTCGCATTGTGCACCATCTGCCGTGCTTTCTCCAAATTCGGTGTTTGAAAATACACCGAACTTTAGTCTGAGATGACTGCATGTTGCTTTGAAACGTGAGTTTTTCTTTTCCGGTATATGTCGAGGAACCTTTTTTTACCTCCAAAATGAAGTGGCTTCTAAACGGAGATACAGCTTTACGACTGCTTCTCCGCTTCTAAAAATCCCCCTTTTTTTTACTGCATGCCATTCGCTGTGGTAAAGATGGGGAACATTGTACCCTTTAAATAATGCACAATTTCCCAACTAAGGGACGTAAATGCTAAAACGTTTCTGTCGGTATATCTAAGGTCAGGAGACGTACCTGAAAAGTTATTTTTGCTTACTTTCCTCATATTTTCTGCATTTCCAGTACTCAAAATTCTTCCGTTAGGTAGCGCCAACGTACATTTCTATTTGAAAGAGTTTATTCGATTCTAAAAATCCCTTAGAAAAATACCCTTTTTGGTAGAATACTCTCCATTATGAATAGCATTTTGAACCCATTTTCTTCTTTAAGTAACTCACAGCTTTTCCGCTACGGGGTATATAGTTGTATCACGTTTTCCTCTATATCTCTTCTTGTAGCTGTTCTATTTTGAAAATATCTTTGTCACTGATATCTTCCTTCTTATCATCATCATTGTCAACCATTATCTATCCAGTGCTGGACGAAGGTCTCTCCAAGCCTCTTCCCCAACGGTCTGTCTTATGCCAGTCTCCTCCATGTTACTCCCTCATACTTTCGAATTTCATCCACAAATCTCCCATGTAGTCTTCTTCTGGGTCTTTTCCTGTCCCTTGGAATCCGATCTAAAATTTTGACTGTCCGTCTGTGGTCTGTTCTTCTGGCAGTATGTCCAGCCGATTGCCATTTCAGGGATTTTACTCTGGTCATGATGTCTTCCACTCTTGTCATTTTTCTGATCCACGAGTTCCTCTTCTTATCTCTCCTAGTTACACCAAGCATGCTCCTCTCCATGTTGCTTTCAGTTGTCTTCAGCTTTTGTATGTCTCTTTTAGTTAAGGTCTACGTCTCTGCACTATACATAAGCACTGGAAGGATGTATTGATCAAACACTTTTCTTTTAAGATATAATGGCATATTTCTCTTGAAAATTATGCTGTTTCTTCCAAAAGCTCTCCAGGCAAGTTTTATACGCCGATTAATTTCTTCATCAATGTGACCCTCACTTGATATCTGCTGTCCAAGATAGACGTACGCATCTGTTATCTCCAGCGTTTCTCCATCAATCGATAAATCTTCATTTCTTGTAATATTATCGCTCGGGTTCCTAATTATGTTCACCCGGCGTAATATTGGGAGCCAAGGGGGTGTCGAGTGGATTGTGATTCTGCGATTCCCTGATTTAGGTTTCAAAATCGCTTTATTCTAATTTATCATAAGAAAACATAAGAGGGAGACGTACAGTATTAGGCGTCTCACTGGGAAATAATACAAAACTGTTAAAACATGATGGTATATACACTGCAATGACAATGGGGATGAATAACAAATGCTGCAAGCAAAGCTTATTGAATAAAAATTGCAGAAGTGACAGAGAGAAACACATCGTGTCACATGACATTGGCTGGGCATGATTTACAGGATAACACAGGCGAAACAATAGTACACAATTAGAAAAAGAACAGCACAAACACCGCCGTGAAGGTAAAACATTACATACATGAGATAAAAACACAGCGTGCACAATTGTGCAAGTTATTTAACGAGGGCACCAAAGCAACATAATACAGGCGGGGTGAAAGTAAGTAATGTACACGAGTAAGCATGAAAATACACTGAGATGGCATTAGCATTCACAATTCAACGGTAGTGTGGATTGCACGAGGCTGACGCAGCTTCAGGATCCACTGACGGGGCGTTGTGTTTCACACAGCAGATTTTCCTTTGGGAGTCAAAGGGTCCGCTGTGTGCAGCAATGTTTTTGTGAACGTCTAGATTTAAAATAAAAAGCATAAGTGAAGTGATTTCTAAGTTACGGTTCCAAAAGTTATATATATTCTCCAAATAATCTAGGGTTGAGCACACATATTGTAGTTAACGACACACTCATCATAGAACTTAGACAAAATTAAGTAACAAAAACAATTTATTGGTTATGATTTGGCATAATAATGAATATACGCTCATGATATTAGCAAAAATGATTTAAGACTCTCTGACAGGAACCTGTACTCAATTAGCTATTTGCTTATAAAAAAATATTAATTCTATGTGTGGATTGCTCCGATAAAGATTTTGTGAGGGGACACCAAAGAAAGAATAGGATGGATTTCCTACCTTAACATCCGAATTTGGCCTAGATATCGCGCTGCTGACCACTCCTGATCCGGGAGAATTCTCGTCCGGTGGTTATTATAGCTTCCATCCGCAGCTGCGACCTTCGTATGGGCCCTTATGGTCCTTAGCGGGGGTCCGTTCATCCGGAAACCTCGGTTTCGATCTTACATCGGCAGCTTGGACAATTGTCTGCCGCTTCTTAGGTGACAGTTATGGAGGACAGTGCACGCGATGCACGCCGCGAAACCAGCCAAGGTAAAGTTTCGTGCAAAAACTGTAAACGTGAAGTGACCAAGTTTCGTTACATGTTGAACGTAGGAGTAAAAGTGAAGTGACTCGTGTAAAAACTAAACGTGAAGTGACGAAGTTAAATGTTCCGTTCCATGTTGAACGAAAGAGTAAAAGTGAAATGACGAAGTTCTTCTCTTCCCTTGTAAAAATCTTTCGCCGACCCCCAAGAAGACCCACACTACCTCAAAACATCCCATCATCTAATCACTAGCTGGCAAACGCAAGCCTCCCTGAATAAAATTCCCCAGTGTAGATCTTACTGGTCGGAAAATTAACATTTTGATCTTCCATTCGCTAGGAGGTCAAGATTCCTATACGCTCCAGTGAAATTCTGAGAACCCCTCTTTACGTTTGCCGCGTGATACAACCACCGGCCATAAATCCTTACCCCAATTAAACTGTTAGGCCCGGTTCCAACAAGTCTACGGTCGGCCCAACACGCATTGTTGATGCTATAAACGGTGGACACTTCTATTGTCCCAATAAAATATACTACAAAGCCAGCTCGCCGATGGCTGTCGCCAGCGTTGTCTCGTTACAGTGTCGGTCTGTCCTGTGACGCCTTGTGCTGTCTAGCTAGTCTTACGCCTTGTGCTGGGTGAGGGGGGACGGAGAGAAAAAAAAAAGAAAAGATTCACCCGAAAGTATATGGCAAAATAAATCGTACTCCTTCAAAAAAATACATGAATTAATAAAAATGAATAAATAAATGAATAAATAAATAAAATAATTAAATAAATAAATAAACTAGGGAATGGGTTTTCGACTAAATGTGCAGCGCTCGAGTTTGGGCGCTGTCACAGTAAAAGCATTGTACATCACTTTAGTCTTCTGAAAGTTCATTTTTAATCCCACTTCTTTACTCTTGTCAGCAAGTTTCTGGATCATACTCTGCAGCTCTGATGGTGTAGTTGCAAAAATTACAACGTCATCAGCAAAACGAAGGTGAGTTAGATAATCTCCATTATTCTTTATCCCTTTGTTTTCCCAGTTCAGTGATTGAAAGGCATTTTCCAAAGTGGCATTAAAGAGCTTCGGGGATATGGTGTCACCTTGTATCACTCCCTTTCCAATTTTTATGTGTGTTGTATTTTCAAACAGCCGAATATTTGTACTTGCATTTTTATAGATGTTATTAACAATATTAATGTATGCATCTTCAATACCGCAGGATTTCAAAGCCATTGTAACTGCTGATGGTTTCACTGAATCAAAGGCCTTTTCATAATCGATAAAAGCCATGCACAATGGAAGTTCATATTCCCTTGCTCTTTCAATTAGTTCTCTCAGTACGTGGATATTATCTTATAGTGCTGTAGCCACTCCTGAATCCAGCTTGTTCTCTCGGTTGAGCCATGTCCAGTGTTACCTTCAAGCGATGTGAAAGAACTTTGGTGAAGATTTTATAAACCACTGATAGGAGGCTGATAGGTCTGTAATTCCTGAGATCCTCAATGTCACCTTTTTTTATGTAGCAGGATCATTGTAACAGTGTTCCAATCCTCAGGAATCTTCCCTTCATTAAGGCATCGAGTGAAAATTTGGGAGAGTACTGTTTCAATTTCTCCACTTGCTTCTTGTATGATGTCTACAGTAACTCCATCTTCTCCTGGAGCTTTTCCTCGCTTCATGTTCTTGATTGCATGTGCAACTTCTGCTGGGAGGACTGGAAGAACTCTGGTACTGGTACCTTTCATGATGTCTGGAGTACATGTATAATCCCTTTCTTCTATAAGAGGACCGATTTTGTGCACAATTCGGGAATTTTCGAACTATTTCTATCATGAAAGAAATACGGGATTACGCCATATAATACAAATTTTGAAGATGACAATCCGATTTTTGGCGTAAATGTGACAAGGATGGTAAGTCAGATAATATATGAAAACTTGAAAATTTTCATCTTCCTGGAGCGGGATTCAAACCTGCGTCTCCCAGAAAACGCCTAGCTATGCTAACCACTACACCACCCAGAACGACCAAGTTTCAAGTTTCCGATCAATTTGAATATAACCATCACAGGATTCGCTAGTCGAAGCAACCGGCATTCATGTTTAGCGAATCTGGAGGTTAAGAATCTTATCCCGTGTTTGCCCGGAGAAGCAGATAAATCATGAAAGAAATACGGGATTACGCCATATAATACAAATTTTGAAGATGACAATCCGATTTTTGGCGTAAATGTGACAAGGATGGTAAGTCGAACTATTTCCAGAAATAGGATATTTCATGAAATAGCTTCAGAAATTCGTGAACTACACTGTTTCTGGATGTTTCATCGATTGTGTTAGAAATCCGGTTGATCTTTTCACTTTTTTAAACTTTTTTTTTTTTTTTTGTAACCAGTTCCATTGACTACAATTAACCCTGTCACATCAGAATTTTAAATTATGCCCAGTTTTTCCCTAGGTGGATTAAGTGTATTTTCCTTTTCTTTGAATTTTTAGATATAAAACTTTACTTTGCAGTGTCAGAAAGGAGTCAAAAGATGTGTTCATTACAACCGAAAATTCGGTTTCATCTTTCTTGTTTCAGGTTTGGAATCTGTAGGATTTTGTTACGAATTGGATTTTACCTCACTTAGTGGAAAAACTTCGCATCAGAACAGGAAAATTTTTATTGTGGTTACTGAAACAAATATATTTTCTAAAATCAAAATTTTAAAACGGCTAGTATGACAAAAACATTTGTATTTTAAACTAGCAGGCTTACTCGGTATTTCCCGGGTAAATATTCGTGTAATCATCAAGTTCAGCGGGTGAAATTTTATGAATGAAAAATATATTCCTGTAATTTTGCAGTAAACTTACTTTAATTCATTTAGGTTATTGCTTTTTGGTAAACAATATTTTTGGTTTTTCCATTGGGAGCAAAAATGTAGAGATTTTTAGGACTGCCAACCCTTGAGCAGACGACATAGAGTTGTCTGTGTGAAAATCAGGGTTCCTCCAAATTAATGCCAGCCACTTCCAATGACTGGCCTTGCGCTTTGTTGATGAACATGGCAAAGGCCAGACGAATCGGGAATTGCAGACGCTTGAAGTCAAACGGCATATCTGTGGGAATCAATGGAATCCTCGGAATGAAGACATCTTCCCCTTTTGCACAGCCAGTAAGAATTGTTGCTTCGATGATGTTCGTGAACAAATTCTTGATGCAAAACCTGGTTCCATTGCAACATCTTGGTGGGTCTAAGTTCCTCAGCAGCGTGATTGGCGCCCCCTTCTTGAGAAGCAAATGGTGGGGAGCCCTTTGATCCCCAGGCTCCGGCCTCTTCCAAAAACCGTCTACGTTCTAAGTTAGAGTACCATGAGATGTTACACCGAATTCGATGGTTCTAAATTGAAAACTGTAGCAATTTTCTCGCAAATTTTGTATGGAGAGCCCCTTGACCTCCCCGGGGCTCCGACCCCTTCCAAAAACTGTGTATGGTCTAAGTTAGAGTACAATGAGATAATATACGAAATTTGGTTTTTCTAAATTGAAAATTGTAGAACGTTTTACGAAAATTTTGCAGGGGGAGGGGCTTGGCCCCAGAGCTCCGGTCCCTTCCCAAAACTGTCTACGGTCTAAGTCAGAGTACCACGAGGTAGTATACCAAATTTGGTAGTTCTAAATGGAAAACTGTAGAAATTCTAACTAAAACAATGAAAATTTTATGTGCGGGCCCCCTTGATTCCACCCCCGGCTCCGATCCCTTCCAAAATCCTACTACAGTCTAAGTTCGAATACCATGAGATAATACAACAAATTTGGTGGTTCTAAGTGGAAAACCGCAGATCTGTATAGCGGAAAAAACAACAACATACAAACAAACAAATATTTATTTTCCACTGTAATATAGCACACCCCAATACTTCCTTTAATCAAGTAGGTAATACTTTGGGCAGGTCAGATCAGACAATATGTAGAGGATTTTAGGAAGAGAGTGTCTGACCCTAGTCTTAAACAACCCTTAGAAATAGGAAGCTAGGAGATTTGGGCTAGAGTGCTCAATAGGAAAGTGACACGGAAGCGAGGTAGAAAGAGGCAGGAAGACGGTCTTATTTATTACCGGGTGGGGGGGGGGTACCCGAGGTCCGACAGCTTAATGTGCCCATCCGATGCACGGCGGATAATTAGTGGTTGGAGCGTTCGTACCTTAATGGGATCAAAACTGAGGTAGTCCATCGTGCACGGTACGATACGATATTTGAAGAAGTTTTAGGAAGGGAGTGTCTGAACCCAGGTCCAAAACTGCCCTTAGAAATAAGAAGCAGTAAGTGAAGGAAAGACAAACAGAAAAATGTAGTGAAAGGAGAGGGTGATCCGTGACACCAGTCCGTGTGGAAGGAGGAAAGGGGAACGAAGCACTGCACAACATCACAGAGAACCACAACAATAACCAGCCGCCGACGCACCAGGGTGTAACTGAAACTCAACGATATCAAATTCAAATGTCCGAGCAGAATCCATTTTCACTAACTCGATGCCAATTTGAAAAAAAAAGGGGGGGGGGTCTGTCTAACACCCACCAGTGTTCACATACTTTCTCTCTCTCTCTGTTAAGGTGGGGGTGGGGTCTGTCTAACACCCACCAGTGTTCACATACTTACCCTCTCTCTGTCACGGGGGGGGTCAACGATCGCCGTTTTAGTTCTGGGATACCTAAGGAATTAGCTGGGTTTGTAATCAACCGCGCCCCTAACAAGTTCATTAGGGTGGGTTACCGCTTTCTTGAAGAACTTTCTGGCGAGTCTGGTGGAAAACTCATGTACCTTCTCGATTCCAAGTCTGTTCCTCACGCTCCGAAGTGGGGTCTAAGGGGAGCCCCAGTGATCATTCGAAGTGCTCGGCTCTGCACCCTCTCGATTCTATCTCGCTGTTTCCTACTACGAGAGATAAAAAAAAGGTTACAAGGGTCATAAAAAATGATTATCAATAGGCAGAAAATTCAAAAGGGAATTATGAGGCATACTTGGCAATCACTTTTCCACATAATCACCAAATCTGTTCAGGCATTTATCGGAACGCATGACCAACTTGTTTAACCCGGCTCGGTAGAAATCACGTCCTTGCCCATTGATCCAGTCCTCGGCAGCTGTTTTCACATCACTGTCGGAAGATAACCTTCTTCCAGATAAGTGTTCCTTCAATTTCGGAAAAAGGAAGTAGTCACTGGGTGCCAAATCTGGGCTGTATGGGGGGGGGGGCTCCAGATTTCCCACTTGAACTTTTGCAGCAATTCTTGAGCTTTGCATGCAGTATGGGGCCTGGCATTGTCATGCAGGAAGATGACACCATCACTCAACATGCCAGGCCGTTTGCGTCGGATAGCTTCACGTAACCTTGTCAAAGTGGCACTATAACGATCGGCATTAACGGTATGGTCACGCTCGAGATACTAGATAAGGATAACACCGCATGCATCCCAGATTATGGTTGCCATAACTTTACCGGCAGAGGGTGTAACCTTAAACTTCTTTTTCGTTGGCGATCCAGCGTGTTTCCACTCCCTACTGGCTGTTTTGGTTGTGGGGACGAAGTGATGAAGCCAAGTTTCGTCCCCAGTAATGATGTGATCAATGAACTGCTGGCCGTCGGCATGGTAACGCTGCAGAAACGTGAGGCTGCACATCATTCGTGTGGCTTTCTGCTCCTCGGATAACGCACGTGGTACCCAGCGGACACAAACCTTGGAATATCCCAAAACATCAGAAACGATACGCTGAACTGTACCATAGCTGAGTCCCATCTCTGACACCATTGCACGCACAGTTACTCGTCGATCATTTTGAATCATTTCGTCAACTCGTGCAGTGTTGATTTCTGTCGTTGACGAACTTAGACGGCCGCTCGCTGCCCTGTTGCGGTTTTCACATCCTCCCTGCCCGATTGAAAAGAGCGACACCATTTCGCTACATGTTGTCGGCTGATTGCTTCTTCACAATAAACTTCCACTATTTGACTGTGAATTGCAGATGCGGACACATTCTTTGCCCGTAAGAACCGAATTACTGCTCGCGCCTCCAAGCGGGACCACTTTTCTAAACGTCTTGCCATTTCAATCGCTCTCACGCGTCTGCGAACTTGCACTAACTTCCCAAACAACCGCTGTCAGACAACTAGCGCCATCTGTCTCCACTCTGGGCAACAAATGTACCCTTCACACTAATTACTTTTCCAATGCTGCTGCTTATAACCTTTTTTTTATCTATCCTCGTAATACCGATCCAGATGGAGGAGGCGTAGGTAAGCACCGGCCTGACGACCGTCTTGTACAGCAGTACTTTGTGCCGTGTTGTACAGAAGCTTCGCCGGCGGAGTAGTGGAGCTAGCTGCCCAAGGCATTGTCTAGCTTTATTCGTGCGGTAGGTGGTGGTCGCCATCCACGAAAGTCGACAATCTAGTTGGAGCCCTAGGTACTTAGTAGAGGTAGCCCAGGGGATTGTCTCTTGAAACATAACGAGTTTCAGTACTCCTTGGAGAGATCCAAGAAACAACAACGAACTGCTCTTAGACGGATTGATCTTGATCCGCCAGTCAGTGTAGTAGGTTTCCAGCTGAGAGAGAAAGCACTAGAGGAGCTTCACTGCTCTGCCTTTGTTCAGGGACCTGATGACAACAGCTGCATCATCTGCGTACATCATGACCTGCCCTTGTTTGGGTAAGTCGGGCAGATAAATGGAGAACAGCGTTGGTCCAAGAACCGAGCCCTGAGGAACGCCAGCCCGAATCTTCTTTTCCGAAGAATGCTCGCCGTTAATCCTAACAGTGAACCTGCGGCTGTTGAGGTACGAGCCAATCAGCTCAACGAGTGGGCGAGGGCATCGAAGCTTCTACAACTTGTGCAGGAGACCATCATGCCAAACGCTGTCAAAAGCCTTGCTGATGTCCAAGAAAACAGCAGTGGAATACTCGCTCTTATCCCGTCCTTCAGAAACGAATTCCATAAGTCTGATCAACTCGTGGAACGTATCATGCTTCGCTCGGAAACCATCCTGTTTGTCAGGAATCACACCATTCGCTTCACAGAACTCAAGAAGCCTAGAGAGGATGACCCTCTCAAGGAGTTTACCCAGGACGGGCAAGAGAGATATTGGACGGTAGTTCTCAGGTAAGGTATGATTGGTTCCAGGTTTGGGCAACAATACTGCCACTGCTTTTTTCCAGTCCTTGGGGAAATACTTCAGTCGGAGAAACCCGTTGAAAATCTCCACCAGCACCAGAATCCAGCTCTCAGGGAACAGTTGAACAGCTCTTGCCTAAACTCCATCTCTTCCGGGAGCTTTCTTCACCTTTAGCTTTTTGATGTGTCGAGTTACCTCGAGGTAACTAACAGCGAGATGACCTCGTCTGTATCATCAAGATCTTATGTAGCTAAAGCCTCCATGACCCTATCAGTGTGACTAGGATTTTGGATGTCATGAGGTGAGAACTGCTCCTCCAGGGCACCAGCAAGGCCACAACCTTCTCGTCATCACCTTACACCAAACCCCTGTGGACCGAGAATGGGCGGTATGACAGTCTTAGTACACCGTAGTTTCCGAATAATGGTCCACACATCATCCTGACGAGGCTGACCCGCGTTGAGAAAGTACTTGTTCCTTTGGAGTTCCCTGAACGCGCGGACGTCTGCCCCGACGAGAACGCGATACGAGTTATAGCGAACCCTGTCGTCGGCAGATCTCGACCGCTGCCAGATCCTCCGGAACTTGTTGTTCTCCCGGATCATCCGGACAATACGTGGAGGAAGTGCATAAGGGTCTCGGGCAAGAGCCGAGGGCTTTCTGCATCGATCCAAGATTGCCTGTATTCAAAGAGTGAGTTCCTCCACCGCACTGTCGACGTTCGAGCGAGTACTAGTGTCCACAGCAGGTGGATCAACCTGAGCAATAATTTCCTGGAACAACTCCCAATCAGTATACATCATCCTCCGCCGGGTGGCTACGACTCTGTTTAATCTCAGTAGGACTGTGTTATGATCAGAGTCAAGCCCAGAAACCACAGAGACCTGATGAAAGTGCCTCACGAACTGGAGGACAGTAAAATCAATGACATCGCCAACCCCGCGTGACGGTGTGCAAGTAGGATGGACCGAACTTGCAACTGTAAGATCCAGCTTGTCAATGTATTGCGATAATGCCCTCTCAGCACTATTAGTTGAACGACAAAACCAGTCAGGATGTTTAGCATTCCAGTCACCATCCACTACAGTGGGAATGGGGTCCCCAAAGAGGATGTCAAGATCATCGTCAGAAGGTACCTTCCTGGACTGTTATAAACGGAAGCTAATTTAATCAAGCAAGCCTGAGCTTGTTTTTAGCTTAACAGCCAGTGCCTCAACATCCTTGAAGGGTGCGATGGATGCACTTAAACCATATTACCTAATGCTGCTTGCCTGTAGAGAGCCGGATCTCTGTCCTGCCGGAACACCTGGTAGTTCGCAACATTGACTCGCTTGATCCTAGGTGTGAGTTTGGACTCGCAGATAAGAGCAACGTCGATGTCATGATCCTTCAGGAAGCTTGCAAGTTCAGCAAGTTTATTCCTGATGCCTTTCGCATTCCAAAACATTTTGTTGAGACTGTTCATAATGCGCTACTAGGCACGGGAGCTCAAGCTTAAGCCGCCAGACAGGCAACTAGAACCCGTTTAAGGACAGCGGGACCAATGCGCTCTACAAGCTCTGAGAGCAGCTTTTGATCCATGACCTCGGTAGTAGCGGGGTGGGGAGCCACTTTTTGTTATCGCCTGAGGGGCATGCGTAACTTTTGCTGGCTGACCAGCAGTCTAGTTTTGGTTCTCATTGCCTTTCCTTTTTCTCTTCTTGGAGCTTGTAGCAGAGGTGGAAGGCATGGAAGCAGCTGGGGGACTCTCCTTTACCGGCTTCGGGTCAACAGCAGTAGGTTTAGTAGGGACCCTACTTTTTGTTCACATATTCTTCTGCTTCGGCTCTGGTTTCTGTGTTGTTTTTCGGCAGCTTGTTGGCAAGCTGCTTGTAAATGGAGCAACCACGCCAGTTAGCCCCATGTTTACCACTGCAATTGACACAGAAACGCTGCCTTCTTGTCAGCCGTGCACTCCCTGCTGCAATGATCCTTGCCGCAGTGTACACATTTTGGTTCTGTCTGCAGTTGGACATGGCATGACCAAAGCCTTGGCAGTTGAAGCACTGCTGTATCCTGCCCTTAGTTCGGTATAGGGTTCAACCGAGATTGAAACCCCAAGAAGAAATACCAACCGGAAGATGTTCCTGCTTTATTCAGTGTTAACGAGCTGAACCATGACAGGTGGAAGGTTCTGTTCGCGCTGTTTTGAAGCCGACACACCTTTGTGAAGGCAAAGGAATCCAGCAACTGTTCCCTGATGCTATCGACTGGAACACCCAATCCCAGTCCTTTAATGACAACACAGAGCCGTTTTTCTGTCGGCAAAGTGAAAGTGAAAAACTGAACCTTGCAGTTTTCAAGGTGAGATGTTAACCGCCGATGATCGGCGATAGTCTTCACTTTTATGGAGGTACGACCCGCCACCATCTTTACCGACGCAGTCTCCTCAAGCTCTTTTTGTATCCTCTCATAGATCAGAGGCCAGTTGCTAATTCCTCTGCAAACCACCGGTGGCACTCTTTTGGACACGTTAGATGGCAAACATGTCTCGGGATCTTTGGTGACCTGTACCTCTTCGGCGATCACGGAGACGCTTGAGTTGACCTCTTGCATCTCTACGCATTGTGGATCAGACTGGTGTTCAATGACGGCCTCGGTTAGGTCAGCCCGTTTCCCATTTTCGATTTGTGAGGGAGACCTTACCTTTCTTGACACCACCATATCTTTTAGCAGGAGCATCAACAACCGAGGAGATTGGCTCAGTCAAAACTTGGGGCTTTGCTGTCCCTTTTCTTCCCAGCACCGTGAACCTGCCAAGAAGTTTTCATGATACTTTGGGTTGGGAAGAGGGTTTAGCTGTAGCATCAGCATAGGTTGGCCTATGCTCTATATCAGAGACTTCATTGCCAGTCCTCGGCTCTTCTGCACGATTACGGGAGACATCCTGTCCTGAGTCGTCACTGCCACTTCCAGGATCATTCGACTCTGTAGACTCCTGGGACCCACTTGGTCTGCCAGTTGTCCGAACATTCCTACGAACAAGGTATTCTGAGCTAACTGCAGAATTCCACAGTAGGTCTCAATCTCCCATGTTCACAGAAATTGACTGTACGCTACTGCTAGAGCTAGTGTCTTTCTAAAATTCGTTCAGTTAAACGCATTTATCTGCATTTACGGTCGGATTGCAGACAGAGTGCTAGAAATCTCACTGGAAATTGAATATAATTGCGACTTCTTAACACGTTTATTGCATAAGTAAATATGTTTATTTTACAATACATAAAAAACATGCTATTTCCCTCAGAGCGAAAGAGATGTCTGTGCGTCATGAGATGCGTTTTTCAGCATTTTGGTTTTCCAGTTTTCTCTCGTGCTACTCGATGAGAGTGCGCACATGTTTGTTGCCCATATATAAGGAAAGATGGTTTTAATAAATAAGAAAATTGTTTTACACGTAACAGCACTTTAAAAGCCAATAAAAGCTGAATATTTTCAAAAACATTAAATTCCTATACATTTTGCTGATTATTGGTATTGTGTGCCACCCTGAAAGAAACATAAGTACTATGAAATCATTTTGAAAATGTGTTTTGTAAAAACCAGTTTCTAAATTTCTTAACAACCTCCACAATCGTAAAAGTTTGGTGATGTCACTTCATCTTGTTTCCCGTTCTTCAATTTCGTCCAAAGACAGAAAAATCGTGATATCTCAGAACTGGTAAGAACGGATTAATAGCTTGGATTTCCTTCCGAAAGAGCATTCCTCATAACGGATGACAATACCTCGCCATTCCCCTCCTAGGGCTTGACTTAGGTCAGTCGAGACCCTGTGCACATATTATGTCTGGAGCCCCCTCGATTAAAATTTTCAGTCAAACAGTCGAAAAGAAAATTTACCGGTAAACATTTTTTTCTGCAAGCAGTTTTTCTAGCTGTAAAAACATTAAAACACAGTTCACATGCTAGTCAAATTTATAGCCAATGTGGCTTGTAATAGACGAACGAATTTCACACCGCTTGAGCTTCCCCGCAGAGCTTACAGTTGTAACATTAATTACTCCGGAATTCTTTTTTTTGTTTTGTTTTTTTGTTTTTTTTTATAGTATGATTTACGGATACAAATTACTGTCTTCCCAGATATAATTTACAACACCTAGTTTACCATAAATTTAATGGAAAGGATGAATAGACATAGGTAGTTTAAGTTGTAAGAAGAAATCCCTCACAAATACCTACAGCTGACCACACACATTGTGGGATACATTATTTCAACACTTCATGTAAATTATTACAACAGTTTTTAAATAAAGTAGTGTGAACTCAACCTTTTTTGGATTTTTATTTAGGTAAAAATAAACCCTACATAATTAGGAATATTGATTCAAAATTTTTGTTCTCACAAGACTAATATTAATAATAAAAAATGAGTTCAGTAAATTCTACATGTTTACTGAAATGCATTCCATGTATAATATACCGTATTTCTCCGAATATAGGCTGTTCCTATTGCATTTTGATTGCTACAAATAAGGGGGAGATTAAGATGTTACACTGGCCGATCACATCTCACCGCAATGCTTGAGCTTTATTATACGAAATAATAATAACTTTGTTTCCAAAATCTCATCCTAAATTTTGAAACCGAACCGTATAATAATTTCGTGCTATAACGGAAAATTTATTTTGGTTCTGAAAATATATACTACTATTAAGGTAGTAGTATCTGAGGCCCTGTGCACGTGCACCGTTTGCACGTGCAGGAATCAGCCCCCCCAGAGCTTTTTGAAATTACTTCTGCTCCGCATTTCTACTGCCAGTTAATTTCAGTACGGAGCAGTGACTTTCATTGAGGCGTACCTTATAAATAAGACATAAGAAACAACTTGGAAACAAATGATTTCGCCTTACAGTCCATATTTGAGTAATAGTTAACACGCTATTTTGCATCTCTGTGACGTCTTAAAGTTTTTAAAAATCCTGTTGCTACTTTGAGATCGACTGGTTAGCCACGTACCTCCTCTGCTGGTACATAAATACCTTTACTTAACGGAGTATTTACCAGTCTAATAAGTAAGGATTTGAAAAAAAAAAAAATGCAACGATACTTCGAAATATTTTTGTGCTTTGGTCAATGATATTGTTATTAAGAATACTGAAAAAAATTAGTAAGTTATCAGGTGGAGAGTATTAAACTATATCTTAAAAAAAAAAAAAAACCAGCGAATGTAAAATTTTTTGTTTAAATAAAACCAAGGATGAAGCAGTTCTAAAACTATTCGAGGCCACATATAAATAGCAGATGAAGTTCGGTGTGTTACATAGAAGATTATGCAAAATTTCGATCACTTTGTTCGCGAGTGGTGTTTAGAAAGTAGTAATCTCAATCATGGGATAATTATACATGTGGGAAGCGCAAAATCTACAGGAATATATTGAATAAGAGCATGCTGCGCTTAATGGAAAACTTTTTTCGTTAAAGTAGTCAAGGTACACGAGTACTGCCTTTCGTAGAGGACACCGATCGCGGTTCGGTTCGTACCTGGTAGCTCTTAAGGCCACTGGAATATAGCACACCCTGATACTTCCTTTAATCAAGTAGGTAGTACTTTGTGTATATAAGATCAGACAATATGTAGAGGATTTTAGGAAGTGAGTGTCTGACCCAAAGTCTTAAACAACCCTTAGAAATAGGAAGCTAGGAGATTTGGGATAGAGTACTCGATAGGAAAGTGACACGGAAGCGAGGTAGAAAGGGAGAGGAAGACGGCTTTATTTATTACCAGGGGCTAGTACCCTGGGTCCGACAGCTTAACGTGCCCATCAGACGCACGACTGATATTTAGCGGTTTTAGCGTTCGTACCTGCTGGGATCGAAACTGAGGTAGTTCTTTGTGCACTCCATCTTTTTCACATATATACATTATTTTTTCCAACAGTTTGTTCGTGACAAGGTGTCTGCATTACTTTCCAAGGAAAGTACCTAGTTTCCAGGTTGTGTACGTTTTGCATCTGCTCGACAGCAAGACTTCACAGGACAGTTTTTGGTTGGCGAGTTCAATTTCACTGTTTACTCAATGATACAAGTACAGCTCTGTAAATGCTATATATTGTTAAAACAACGATCAAAGGAAGAGAAATATTACTTTTTTCTTGTTTTTGTTTTTTGATGCGAAAAAGCTTTTTCTTCATTTTGGAGTAAAATAAAGCAAATGCGATGGTTGGTACATGTTATTGCAGCTAGTTCTTACATTTTCTTTCCCCGAGGGGAAGGCTTGCATTTTCTTTTTATTTCCTTTCTAACCCCCCCCTCCTACGGATACTTTGCGTTCCGTTCTCCAGATATAACCACAGTATTTCACAGAGCCTCCACTGCTCCATCTTCTGTCTGTCTTTTTTTATTTTCCTATAGAGTTCCCTTAGTCAAATTTCCTACCTTGCATTTTCTAAATTGGCATTTTTAGAACTGGTGTCAAATACGGTCTTTATAAAACTACCTTCTTGATCAAATGTAGACGATTTTAGTCTGGCCCCAGGTCTTAAACAACCCTCAGTAATAGGAAGCTAGGAGATTTGGGCTAGAGTACCTGATAGGAAAGTGACACGGAAGTGAAGTATAAAGGAGGAGAAAAACACCATTATTTATTACCGGGAGGCCAGTATCAGGGGTCCGACATCTTAACGTGCGCATCCGACGCACAGCGGATATTTAGTGGATCGAGAGTTCGTACGTGCCTAGGATCGAACCTGACGTCTTTTCCGTGGCAGCCACGAACGTTGACCACTAAGCCACCAGCGGCCCAAACTACCTTCTTCAATTTCAGCAAGATTTATACTACACAGTATTCAGAAAACAAACTGACAGTGGATATCAGATTATGTCAGCCGCTTAAAGCTTAAACTTAAACTTAAAATGCAAATAAAAACACAGAGAAAAGCTTGCCCGTTTAAAACAATATCTACGGGATTGTAAACCCGATTGAAAAAAATTCTTCGGTCTGATATTACAAACTATGAAAGCTCTTACATAAACGAGAAAACGAATTTCCCCGAAGAAATAATTCTTCTAAAATACATGGAAGGCGATACAAATGTAATCATTGGCACTGATGTGCGGCATTTTCACTGTAGTCCATGTAGCCACTCTTTCAGAAAACTTGAAAATTACATTTTACTGGAGCTGGAATCGAATCCGCACCTCCGGATTACTGTAATCGAGAGGAGAGTGGCTACATGGACAACAATGAAAATACGGCACATCACTGCCAATGATTACATACGAAAACTGTGTTTATTTCCTTCCCAAAATGTGCATATTTTTGCCGCTAGGAAGGCAACTGTTGAAATCTATTTTTCTCAATATTTTTGCTTCTAATGTGCAATTTAAAAATTCTTTTAACACCGGATATGTCTTACCTTATGAAACACGTCAGGTTTATATTTGAGAAGTTTTGTAAATAGTTGATAGTTCAGTCGCCTGGTGGTGCTCTTGGAATTCAGTTTTCAGCTGTATATCGGCATCAAAAACCGTACTGAGAAACTTCTTTTTTTACTGTATGCCATTCGCTACAGTACAGATGGAAGCATTATCCTCTTTAAATACTGCATATATATTCCCGTTAGCCGACGTAGAATCAAAACCTTTTTCTCGCCATTTCTGCTTCCTTTAGATATATCTGATTTTTTTATCGTTAGCGTAGGTTTGGCCATGAAGAGTACTTCCCTTTTTCAATTTTTCCATTGTTCAAAATTTTCCCGGTAGGAAACGTAATTTTATATCATGTTTCCTTCCTTTTTTCTCCTTTCGACTGTTAAGATTTTAAAAATCTTTGTCTCCGATACCTTCCTTCTGTTTTCAGGAATGTTTTGTGCGCCATTTGTTACCTTCGTAACATATTTTAGCCGCTGGTGGAAGTACGTAGTTGTTGTTTCTATATCTGGATGTTTCACGATTGAAGATATCGGGTTGATTTTTTCTTTTCTAACTGGTTCCACAGACTTTGAACAACTTTAATAAAAAAAATTAAAACTGTATTGACATTTTCACTTATCGAGTGTTTAAGATTTCAGTACTGAGTAATTTATTTTTCGTAAGGGTCTTACCGTTATATCAAATACACGTATGAAAATCTCATTCGTTCCTTCCCCTATCATTTACTCCCCCTCTTTAAAAAATTATGACTATTAACCTTAAATGAGATTGAAAGGGCATAGAACTTTGTTTTTTCATACAAGCACAGTATTTTTGTGGAATTTTAAGGTAACTGTTTCTTTAATAAGGCTCGTACCCTCTGCTTGAGTCTTGTTCCTTTATCTCTCACACTGATTAGAGACCAACTGTGGGGAACACTCTTCATTCCCGTACTAGACAAGCAAGAAGAATTTAACACGTGTTTCAAGAAAGGCACATTTAAAAATTC
This sequence comes from Macrothele yani, assembly GCA_039090855.1. NCBI lineage: Eukaryota > Metazoa > Arthropoda > Arachnida > Araneae > Macrothelidae > Macrothele > Macrothele yani. Next base: position 112,171,057 of record CM076997.1, on the reverse strand, counting down.
AGTTTTTTGGTGATTAACATTTAAATCACAAAATCCATTTTAGTCTTATGAGGAGTTTTAAATAGCAAAAATTAAAAACAATCTTAGGATTTGTCTGACTGCCGATTATGAACATAGAGCAACACGGGTTGGAAAATGTGGCAAATGAGATACTTCGATCTCACAGGCAAATAAATACGGTGCAGCAGCCCTTTGTGCCCATATGATTGCAAATCAACTGCCCTATGGCCTAAAAGCTGTGCATCATTTAAAGGAAAAGGTGGGTGCAAAATACTTCTCATGATAAAAATTCTCCTGCCAGAAATAGACTGCTTTTTAGGATTTTCAGGAACAAATAAATCCTTTCAATCATAGATATACCATGACATTCCTTGGAGGAAGAAATTTGAATACTACAGAATTAGAATATAGATGAAAAGTATTTTTCACCGAATAAGCTATGCTAAGAAAAAATAATTTCTGAAATATTTGCTTCCGAAGCAAAGGTAGCGAGAAAAAGTTGTAACATTTTAGTCTGTAGCGGAAATCTGTTCATTTTTAAATATAAATTTGCATACACGAATCCACACTGACACAACCTGGATCCTGAACTGTAAGGAACAGAGTATCTGAGATTACATGAAAATTTTCCGCTAGGTGAAAGATATCCGGTCATAAATCTTTTAAATCGATTTTGAAAAGCCGAGATATCGGTAAACAGAAAGAGAAAATCTGATTATGCGTTTTTCAAACCTTAGTGAGGAATTTTTAAATTTTATGCATATAGGTTTTCTTAGTTAGCAGAATCGGAACGAATATTTAATTTTTTTTGCAGGGCTTTTAAACGGGTTGACATTGCAGCAAATATGCTGAAAGCATAAGCTTACGCCCTCTAGTAGCAAAATTGTTTGAATGGATTTACAAGAAGCAATCATAGATCACGCATTCATATTAACCAGGTGATCCAAAAAGAATGAAGAAATTATTTGTATTCTTCATTTTTTTGTAACTAGAAATCTATCATTAGGCTCAACAGTGGAAAATGTGTGGATTACCAAAACATAAAAAAAATGCAAGTAGAGTAATCCTCACGCCGGAAAATGTACAATACCCCAAAACAGTTCTAAACGTTGGACTTTTTAGTAACAGAGATAGAAATAGGAAAAATTAAACTTCGCATACAGCGGAAAATTCCTCATTTCTGAACAGTTTGAGAAGCAAATGTTGAATGTAGTCATTAAACACAGTTTTTGAAGCAACGATGCAGCATAAAATAAATTTCGCTGAATACATCCATGATGAATGAGGCATTTTTGTGTTGAGATGGAGCATGAGGAAAATAATAAAAAAAAATTTAAGATTATCCTTTTCATCGTTCAAGGTCTCAAAGGGAAAGGTATTTTTTTTAAAATCTTTTGGATGGAGTATTATAAACAGAGTTTGTTACCCGTATGTCCTCCGGAATATCGTGTAACATTGGAGGACCATGATTTCGTAGGTATGAATTTCGGAAAGGGGGCCTACAAATTAGTAAGTGTGGGAAAGCAATATATTCACCAAATAATTCCTACGGTATCGCATAGTACGAGGAAATAGTTAAACGAGGAAGAGTAGTTACCAAGTAGACCATTTAGAGAGCGCGGGAATTGGGAAAGAAAATCCGAGAAGCATAATGTGGACAGGCATTCTAAGAGGATAATTATAATACATATTTCATAATTTTTCTAAGACCTGGCTGAGCAGATTTCTTTCTTGAGGAGGAAATTCCTTATTTTTTTTCATCATTCTTTTGAATTGCTGTTTTTTTTATTTTTATTTTGCGTTCCCCGAGCTCGCCGGAATTCAAGTAAGAATACGCTCGAAACACACCCCTAGGTTAGTACACACCCCTAGGTTAGTAAAGAGAAAAACTCGGAGGTTATAACAAGCAACGCTACGAGAGTGAAATGCTCGCAATCACAGGTGGGGGCCAATTTACTGGACCACCTTCTATTATCGAAGTCACGTTTTACGCACGCTAGCGGGGAACGAACAGGGCATATTTCTCGTAGTGGGCGTAACTGGTTGACACCAACAGAAAGAGTCACACAGGAAGCGTACGTGAAAATTCTAAGGCAGCGCGGACATCCCGCGGAGCAGTTGACAAGATAAAGGAATATTCATCTTCAAGAAAACTCCATGTTCTTAAGCCTTTGCCAACGAATCGGAGGGATTCCCATACAGGGATGTAAACCAATGCCGAAGCGAGGAAAACCGGCCCAACCAATAAGGGGAGAGCCATTTGGGTAGGACAGAAACACCCCGAACCCCTTAAACATAGACGGGAGACAGAAACGTTTTGGGGGTTCTTCAGATAGAATTTGGAGAGAACACGGAATGGAATGATGACTGGAGATTCGGGGTGAACGCATGCAAAAGGTTTGACAGTCTAATCGAGGATAAGATATCAGTTCTATATTCCGGGCGATCGAGAGGAGAGAGAGATGCGGTCCACTGGCATAGCTGAGAAGGACGTTTTCGCAGTTCGAGGATGTTGACACGATAGAACAATCTTTCAAGAGGCGTAAAGGGACTCACGATTATGGCAGCGAGGGCAAGATATACAATTTTATAGCTGAGCGAAAGAGAGACACGATAGAACTTGCTATCATAGAAGTTTTAGCGACAACAGAGGTACTCGTACAAAAAAACAAACGACAGGAGGAGAGAAGAAGCAGTGTGCATCCAGCAGGATCGGATGAGGTCCCAACCATAGACTTTATACCTATAGGTAATACCGGACGACAACGAATGTGATGAAAAGAAAATAATTTGGTGAGAAAAATTTCATAATTCCCAATATCTCGTTAGCATGATCATGATTTTGTCTCCTATACATCCTCGGTAGAAAAGATATTTTTAATCTCTTGCAAGTGCTGAATTACATAATGTGTCTTATATTTTGCGAAAGGTGAACTTTAAAATATGATTGCGAATATCAAAAGCATAATGAACTTAAAATATATTTTGGTTTAAATTAATAGAAATCTCCACCGATCAGTGTAATAGATTTTAAGGAAACACTAATGAAAATAAATTCTGTATTTTATAATGAAATTTACCCGAGTTGCTCAAATCTTTGAATATTCAAAATAAGTGAATCTTTTTTTTTTAACCTGAATAATTAAGTAGAACAATCGTAAAGTTTTGATAGAGTAGCAACTCCAAGATTTTAAGAGGAAAATAACTTTTAGCATTTAGCAAGCCCAGTCACAGGATAAAAGGTCCAAATCTGACATCATGAGTTTTTTTTTAATTTCAAGCGGCATATGGAGGAATATGGGTTTCCCATGTTCTCCCATATGAAACACAACGCAATGCACCCGTCAACCCTGAGCTTGGAGACCCTCAATTAGGGAACCCAACTTCACGGTAGACACCCATAGGCGGAAGATAATAGAAGATAAAGAGTTACGAAAATTAACGGTCTTTTAAATAATTAATCCCACTGCAGCGAATAGGACGCAGCAGATGGTTCGCCCTCACATCGAGTAGGGGGTGGTAATATAAAACTGGTGCCGTGTGACCAGGATTTTTCAGTTCTTTGGTTAATTAATATAAAATTTGTGCTAGGACCAGGATTTCTTTGATCCTGTGGTTTAAAAAAAAAAAAAGAATATTTGTTTTCGGTGGTCAGGATAATTAATCAAGTATACAGAATTAGCAGAATAATGCGATGTGTTTCTATTATCTCCCCTTCAATTCTGAGTAACAAGATGCAGGTTTTATAGAAAAATTAAGGAAATTGTAGCAAGATTTTAACTTCAAAAAAAAAATAGTGAAGGTGAAATGCAAGTAAATAAGTTGCAGGAAATCAGATTATGCTGAAATAAATTTAAATTTCTAAGGAAATAGGCAGAAAAACAAATAAGAGTTATACTGCTAATTTAGCAAATGAATAGATGAAATTTTACAGAAAATTCATGAAAATTAATAGTACGGAGAAAATAAATTTATACAAGTGTAATTCATGAATAATTTTGATTTATAGTTGAAAATCAAGGGAAAATTCCTTGCAACTCAAAGTGAAATTTATTTTTGATGTGTTGTTTATTTGTGCATTTGAGTGTTGTGATTTTAAATCGGTAACTAAGGAGAATAATAGGTTCTTTGATAACTTGGGGATTGTATTATTTAACGGTGAGGCACTGATAGAAGAGTAGTGATGAGAAGTGGTGGTGATATATATTTTAAAATCAAAAGTGCATTATTATTGAAGTGTGATTTTATTATGTGTGTTGATGCATTGATAAGAAACTGATAATTTAAGAAGGAATAGGCAGGTTAATTATTGATAAGAGGATTTTTTTTTTTCTGCAAGATATAGGAGCTAATAGAAGGTTAAGCAGTAATCTTGATTTGTTTGGGAAGACTAAAAGGGAATGTAATATCTAAGTGTGTGTTTTATTGTGCATTTAAATGTGTAGAGGTACTTGGGAGTGTAGACAGAGAGTAGTTAAGTGGATTAATATTTGGAAAAGAGTAACAAAAAGGACTAGTGCAAAAATAATTGGTAGGAGTAATAATTGAATAATGCTGGAAAAAATCTTTGAAATGAAAATAGTGTTTATTGAAGTGTGATTTATTGTGCTTTAAATGTGTGATTTATATGCATCCAGCAAGGGAAGTAGACAGAGGTTATTGCTAGTACACTAAAATTTAATGAATTTAGGAAGTCAGCATAAGTATTTGAGGTGTGGTTCTAATTTCTTGAAAAAGTGGTTATCGTATTAATTTTGTTACAAGTGCATAATTTGATCTCAAATGTTTCTAGTGTATTTATATATATATTTAAGACGTTCAAATTTATTACATATCTTAGTGTGAAGTGCTGGTTGTATATGTGCATATTTTGAGGGAATTTTGTTTAGTGTGTCGCGAGTTAGGTAGAGTTAAGTTGAAAGCCGAATGCAATTTAGGAGTAAGCTAGGAACGTTAATCATCTTATTCGTAGACAATTGTTTTCTGATCATAAGTCAAGTGGGTTAGCAGACGAAGCAGCGAGTTACGTTAGAGTGAATTTTTTATTTTTACGTGGTAGCTTCACCGGAATTTTTCTAATTTTATGCGACTTTACGAGATTACGAAGCATATAGTAGAAGCCGTGGGAATTTAAGTTAGTAAGGTTAAAGAATAAATATATGGCTAACCAACAGAACGGAGAACAGAGCAACGGTGAACAGAATTTTGTTTCGGAAAATTGCATAGTTGATCAACAGAACCAGGAGAACGATCTTCAGGGCACTCTAGAAGGGGAAGCCGTGTCAGAAAATTGTGTAGTAGCCCCGCAGAACGTACCAATAATGGCGGGAATGTTGGCGTATATCCCCACATTCAGCGGATCGGATGAAAATCTGACCGCACGTCAATTTTTCGAAACGTTGGAGAGCACCGCCGAACTGTCAGGATGGAACGACGCCGTTAAAATTTTGTCAGCTAAAGCAAAATTCAAAGGAGCTGCCAGTCACTTTCTTTCGGAGGCCGTCGATATTAGGAGGGAGACCGAGTACGAACGATTTAAGCAGGCGATAGTACAAAGATTCGACGCATTGCAACCGGTTACCGTGAGAATGCAGAAATTTACGACTTGCCGACAAAAACCAGGAGAACGGGTGGCCGAGTATGTAGCTCGTCTTAACGGCTTAGCTTATTCCTACATGGAGACGATGGATTTAGAAAATGAGCAAGTGCGAGGACTGGTAGACAGCACTAAAATGTCGCAGTTTTTGAATGGATTAAACCCCAAATTGAGGCGCACGGTTTTATCCTTCACCCCGGAAAATTTTCAGGCAGCAGTTCAGAGAGCGCTGGCCGAAGAGTCTCACAATCTCTTATTAGACCGGGACGTTAACGCTTACGATGCCCAGCAGGAATCGAGTTCGATCCCAGGGACTTCACTAGGGCAACAGACCAATTCAACGGACCAGATAGCCGATTTGTGTTCTATGATGGCGAAGCAGCTAGCAACTCATGAGATGCAGGTGAACGCTCTGAAAAGTGAGGCAGATAATTTGAGGGAAAGGCTAAGGCAAGCAGAGAATTCGCACCGGACGCACGTAAATCGCATTAGAAATTTCCAGAGCGCTAATTATCAATCTAGGGGAAATTTACCCGACGTAGGCATTACTTCGGCCATCTGCTATAACTGCGGCGATTTTGGCCATATCAAGCGATTTTGTTATCTAAATAATCGGGAAGGAGCAGTTTATACGCAACCATCGCAGCAAGCTCAAAGAGGTTCATGGGACAGGGCACCCAACCCTTCGTACCCGCGACAGCAGAATAACTTCTCCCCTGGCGACAGCCGCGGTAATCAGTATCGCTCCTACAGGAACTACAGCGCCACTTACCGACAGGACGCTCCCGTCCCACAGAATCCAAGGAATTTAGGAAACAGAAGAGAAAACCGCGTTCGTTTCGAAGAGGATGCACCAGGAAGAGATTGCAATAGGTATTCCAGGCAAAATTCGCGTCCTTTAAACTAATTTCGGGTCAAGATAAGGGGACCGCCCTTGGCCGGAAGTATAATAAGGTCCGTGGAGTTACTTTAACAAATTGTTACGTCCGAGGTGATGGAGCACTCCCGTTAGTGAAAGTTAGGATAGGAGATACTCACGCGTTTGCACTCATCGACAGCGGAGCTTGTATCTCAATCTTTTGTGCTTCACTATTAGAGGAGATAAAGGGAAAGATTCGTATACGTGACTTAGGATCAGCAGTTTTAGTGAAAGGCATTACTGGAAACACTTTACCTACATCTCAGTGCTATGAGATACCGGTAGAAATCGGAGGAGAAACCATTTTACATCCCTATCACGTTACTCAGCGGAAGTTGCATCAAGATTATTCTCTAATCTTAGGCTGGGATCTATTGAAGGAGCACGGATACATATTCGACGCAGGAAAAGGAATTTTGAAACGGGAAAGCAGAGCAAATTTAGCTAGAGCAGAGTACGGTAGAGGAAGGAATAACCGGAAAAGAAATTTTAAAGGAAAAGCACGTCAGTCGAAAATTCGAACCCAGGTCTTGTCCGTACCTTCAGCGGAAAGGACCAACCCCATTAACTCCGACGTAACCAAGATAGGAAGGACCGTCCATAAGGAACTCATCCCACCGTATTCGGAAAGGGTTATTCGGATGCGATGTGGGAAATTTTCGGGATGTCAGGTTAACCAAGTGCTAGTACAGCCGTTAGAAAGATACGCCCAGGGAAAAGTACGCTTGGGTCGTTCAGTAAACACGCTGGACAAATCAGGCATCATACCCGTATTGATAGCTAACCTCACAAATCGCCCCATTCACTTCAATAAGAAGACCAGATTAGCGAAAATTCAACCAAGTGTGTACGGAAATTTGAAAGAAGCTGCGGCGAAACAAGAGAAGTATGCAGACAGGCACGCTGCTGAAAAGAATCTACATTTAGGTGACAGAGTATTTTTGCACACCCCTTTTTCACAGCCACATTTATCGCGTAAGCTAGCTCGAACTAACTGCGGAGATTGGGAGATAGTTTCGTTCCCCACCCCAGTAAATGTTCAGTTGAGGTCAGTTGAAAATCCGAACAAATATCAGACCGTGCATAAAAATCGAGTCTTCAAGCGGACTGAACGCCTACCCCAGCTTATAGCAGAGTCACCGGTACAGGACAATATAGAGGTACAAGTACCCAGACAATCGCAGGATTTCTCTGACGACGGATCGGAGAGCACACAGGACTACGACTATCTGGATTGGGTCGATTTTCCCAGAGTAGTCATGCCGCAACCGACAAGCAGTAGAGCAATGCCGCCCGTAAGTAAACCGCCCAACATCGGAGTACCGATAAATTCGCCGCCCGCTACGTCGAGTTCAGCGCGAAGGGAGACAAACAGGGAAGTACCTCCGCCCTCGCAACATGTTGAAGAGCCGAGGCGCACACAGGCAATCGCGGAACCAACGGAGGAGACCATACCGTCACAGGATTCATATCAGGAAAGCAGCAGCCGACAAACACAAGAAGCAACGCGCCAAAAGGTTATCAGAGATCCATATCTACTACGTTCGCAGGACAGAATTCAGCAAACAGCAGCAATACACCCCACAGCAAATTCACAAGGGCCCAACACTTTGGAAATAGGCCCGAATCGCACATACCCAAAGGAAATTGTGGTCAGCGACTCGACCGAAAGACTTGAGCAGCCGGAAGATACTAGCTTTGTAAATAGAATGTTGAAAAGTCTCAGTCAACCCAGTAATCCAGAGGGAACCTCTTGGTTCGATTTAGCCGACCGCTATTTGTCGCAGCGCATTCAAGAAAACCTAAGCGCAGGAACACCAGAAGGAGCACCCGTCAATAATCTTTATCCACAGTGGAGGAAAATCGTGGCGAAACCTCAGGAATCATTGGTTTAAGCCGAGGAAGTAGGAAGAACGCTGGGCGAAGAAAAAAAAATTGTGTGTGTTGTGAAAAAAAAAAAAAGAAAAAAAAAGGAAACAGCGATGCGGAATAAGTGGGAAGATCCCTGAATTTTCACGGTAAACGTTTAGCAGAAAATAAATTTGATAGGTGAAAAAAAAAAGAAAAAAAAAAACAATTTTTGCGATCTGATCAGTAATCGAAAATAATTCGTAAAAGAGTCTAGCTAGAAAATGGTGTATAAACATGGAAGAATATGCAGGAAGTAATTAATAATATTCATAGGAGGACCGCAGCCTAGTACGTGCATCGCAATCTTTCCAGTTTTGAGTACACGAACCACGGAAAACTAGAAAAAAATTTTTGTTTTGCTACGATAAGGGGAAAATTAATATTAAGTAAGGAAAAATACATTACGTAAGAAAAAAAAAAAAAAAAGAGGAAGAATGGGCCCGGGATTAAGCGCCCAGCAGAGAAAAAAAAAAAACCTGTGGAGGAAGCAATGTTTTTATTTCAGAGGAAAGACTGAACGGTAGCAATCATTCCTTTTAAAAAAAAAAAAAAAAAAAAAAAATATTTTGTAGGAAGAGGAAAAAAAAAAAGGAGGAAAAATAATAATTTTCCGCTCAAATTTTATTAATGATAGGCAGTAGGAGGATAAGCGAAGGTAATCGTAGGCAGAATGACGTCGCTCATGCACGGGGCTTGCAAGAGTAGAGGAACGGACGGACCGTGTTTCCAGTTTGAGAAACCCCGTACACAAACTGGCTGGCAAGGAGCAAAAGGAAGAATGGGAAGGCGCCATCTTGGGCCGCCATCTTGAAGCAAGAATGCAAAGAAGGAAAATTTATCGTTAAAAGAACGGGAACGCTCGGTAAGATATTTTGTACAGCAACGGCCGAGCATTTCAAAGGATGGAAACTATAAACGGGAGCACAGCACGACGAAGAAAAAAAATTAATTTTTTCTCTCAAAACTTTCTGAAGCATAGGCCGGAGTAATATATCACTAGAGAAAAAAAAACGTAAGCACCTTCTGCGGAGAAATGGCCGTGCGGAAACACCGACGGAATGCAATGAGAATAGCAGCGTATCGGATAATGCAGTGGTTCAAAATTACTATCCATGGCAGGTATTCAAAGCAATTAAAATACGCGAACCTGAAACAAAACATGGTATAAGAAAGTAGCAACAAACATGATCGATGCGTAGCCTAAACGTCACCTAACATGGCCTAACCATAACCTATCGAAATGACAGTAAAAGGCACTTACCTTGAACGGAAATATCCAGTTATAAATCCCGAAGAAGTGAGAAATTTCTTTTGTGAGAAGTGTTGTGTTCTTTGGCACAGAAGGCAGGTATTTCTGGATTAAATAAAAGAAAAAAAAAGAGAGGGAAAGAAAGAGAAATAAAAAGTTGGTTATGTACAAGGAAGAGGCATGAGGTTAGGGTCGAACCCTAATCCCTCATGAGAGATCCGCCGGAAGGTAGACGGAAGCCGCACGTGCAATTTGTTTCGTGCAAAGTTCGGCAACGCTCCGAGATGAGTTCCATTCGTTCGAATTCCACGAGCACGAGTTCGGAACGAAGCCTGATCTCTCGAGTGTCAAGAGCAATTAAGCGACAACTGGCGCAATCACAAACGCCGGCGTTGTCTCTAAGTAAACGTCGGGCTCGTTGGTAACGTGGGACCAGCCCCAGCTCCCCATCCTCTACCACCGCAGCACACGAGGAGCAGTTGCAGATTCTCCCAAACCACAACTGGCGTCGAGCATGCGAAAAATGCGACGATGTGAGATGAGGATTAATACGTGCAGACATGGTGCAACGATACCAAAAAAAAAAAAAAAAAAAAAAAAAAAAAGAGATAAAGCAGAAGAGGAAATTTGAATGACAAGTTCACCAGACCAAAAGAAGCGTGATGTTTCAATGAAATCCGTCAGCAAACTGAGCACTGACCGGCAGAAATTAGAGGGGTGGTTTTAGCCCCAGGTAACAGAATACTAAGTGGATGCTTCTACATAGGCTAAACAAGAAGCCTCCGATGTAAGCAAAACATGCAAGAGGCTACGCTATTGTGCGCTCACTTACACCCACAGGCATCAGCGCAGGTGTTTCAGATTTCGAGCCGTGAGAGACGGTCAACACAGGAACGACCCAAAATTTTTGGAGCGACGAATTTGCAGGGGTGACATCGCCCAAAGGGGACCCTCGCAAGCATTTTCGAGGAAATCCCCTATTTTCCGAAATCATCGGCGTTCCTTAAATGGTCGCCGCACACCTGCGAATACACGAGAAAAGCATCTGGTCGTGAAATCAGAAATAGCCAGGAATGAGAATACAATGGTAATACGCGAGAAAAAAAAGAGAGAGAAGAAAAAAAAAGAGTAAAGCACTAAAGATAAAATGGCAAGAAATAGTTCAGCAAAGAACTAACGATTAAGTTAAACAACGTAAAAGGGAAATAAGCGACTATACGCGGGTAATATCTGGTAGACAATACGACAAACACGAAAAGGGAAATTAATAATTTTTCTTTTAGAAGTAGTAGACGCACCAGCGAATGGAAATAATAGCTGCAGAAAAGATAAATGGGAAGTAAACAACCGTTATTTAATTATAATTTAGTAAGCTTAAGAAACACGAGTGATGAGATTTTTATTTTTGTTGTTTTGTTGGAGAAAACCTACAAGTAGGAAGAAAAAAAATACAATTAGAGAAAAGGGAAGCCTGGGATGGAATGCGCTTCGGAATTTCGAAAAATATATATGTATATATAAATAAATATGCACATAAAAACCCCTCACTTCTCGTAGGTCAGAGTGAAACGAGCTTTTCGAAGGAAATATTACTAGTTCTTAATGTAAAGCGTATATAATGCATGTGCAAGAGAAATACCGAGGTGATAAGGAGTGATTTCATGTGTATGTTTGTTTTGAGATAATTATGGCCGACAAGTGTTGACAGAACCATTACCACTTTTAGGGTATTTGAAGAGAGTGACATTCGTCAATAAAATGGACAAGATGAACGTGATTGCGTTCGCCGTGGTAATCTGGACAGTTAGCGGAGTAGCTGCTAATCACGAACTTTGTCATTTCAAGGGAGATAAATATCAGTGCACTGTAGCATCTCGTGCCGAACTTTTGAAACTAGGAATGCCGCGGAGTGCTTGTCATGCACATTCATGCGACGAGTGCGTGAAAGCCTGGAGGACATTCATTACGCACAACCATGAGCTTATCGAACCGAGAAATTTCTTCGTTCAGCAGGAACCGAACCCACAAGGAGCCCTTTCATTAATGGAGTGCACAAGAGACGGTTTACACTGTGCCTGCACAGCCGATGCACCGTGCAGTGGAACGAGCGAATATTGTGCACTGGCGAGCTGTGTGAATAAATCCGTCACTACGTGCAACTGCCGCCTGACGCCAGCAGTATCTACACTGATACATGAAGCGGAAGGACTACGGATTTCGAACCCAGCGCTGATCTCTTTCACAGAGTGCGTTGGAAAACCGCGCACTAATATTTTACCTCGGCGCCGTCACCAGAGACATTTGCTGTCTGACGAAGAGGCAGTATTTCAAAGGGAAAATATCAAAGTATCATACAACGACCCAATCATCACCAGCTCACTTCCAGGAACCCTGGTGATTCGAGTTCGAGGTATGGAGCGGGTTATCACTTTAAGGAACGCTCCGTATCAGACATCATTGCCACCGGAACTACTAGAGCTTTCTGCGGAACTAACTTTGATTTTCGTTACCACGGATGGAAAAACCCTAAGGGGTGCTTTGCAAATCGTAGGTAGAACAACGTGTAGACCCCTACAGTGCATACTGTGTCGTGAGATGCTACGACAGCTAAAGTGTTTACCCCACGCAGTCACTTATGTAGTGTATATTGTGCTAGTTTTAATTTCAGCGGTAACCTTTCTATATGCCAGGAAAGTAGTAATTAGCATCTGGAAGCTGTTGTGTGGAGTCGGAATAATTCTTTGGAAGTCATATAGATTCCTCAGAGGAACAACGTTTGTGGCAGTAAAGACAGGAGCCTAACAGGAAATGTTTTACGTAACGGAGTAAATCAGATGCACGAATATTTGGAGAGGCAAGTTGCCCGTCCAGCGGCGCAACCGCCTTTACACGGACTGGTACTTTTGAGCTTATTTCTGTTGGTAAACGGAACTTCCGCGGAATGTAACGCACATTCGATTGTTGCATCAAAGGTGAAGGAGTGCACGGACTCAGAGGTAGAAGCACAACTGCCGTCTAACTACTAATGCGCAGGTAACCCTAATGAATTTGGGGCATGAACAATGCATATGGTTTACGGACCAGGAAAATGACCATACACTTTTTTCCTTGAAAGTAACCTACCAGCAGGCAAACTGTATCTGGCACACGACGAGAGACTATTTTACGCACGTGACTACAATGCGTTATCTCAGCCAATTGGTTTGTGCAAATCACGAGACTTGCAATTGGGGAAAAGGATGTGTGCGATCAAAACAATTTGACGCACTGACAAAACAATCGCTAGACTGGCCCGGCATCACAGGCTGTCAGCCGTCCGACAGTGGGTCCACGTCATGCTGGATCATTGACTCGCAACATTGCCATTTCTTTCGAATATGGCTGGAAGCAGATTTCCTGCGAGCATACGACGTACGCAGAATAGTATCGATGCAGTGTAGTTATCAGCTACTAATTCAACAGCACAACAACGACACCGTAGAGACTCTGACGGTTAAGAACCAAGCCACGACCTCTACGGGCATCACAGTGCAAGTAGTCGGATCACTGGACCAGCCTACACAAATCGTGAACACACATCTGATCTCTCGAGTGGGAAACCCTCAAGAGAGTTATATTGAAAGGGCAAGCTTACCTTCACGACCGATGAAAGGACATATCGGCGATACGCAGAGCAACGAATCGATGTCGAAAAATTTTATCTTCGACGAAAGCATGTTTTCTTGTAGCTATTATGAGGACTCTATGAAATGCCACCGACAACAGTCGTATTTACTGAGTATGATAGAACAAAAAAGAGCGCCTTACCAATGGCATCAGCATGGCATCAACTGAAGGTTGACGGAAATGGCCAACTTGTTTCGGAACTGTTACACTCAGCCCCTATAGTGGTAAATCTTCAATTCCAGAAGTACAAGTACTCGATCGAAACCAGAACTGTCTGCCCAAAATTCACGGAGGCAGAAATCAAGGTAACAGGCTGTTTTGCATGCGAGCCCTTGGCTACGGTAGAGATCGAAGCTTTCTCATCGTGCGCAGCCGGGATTGTGGACGTTCACTTCGAAAAACTCACGGTGCACACTCGATCGGTAAAACTACAGACGGAAAGACGAACGATCAAGATGAATGTTACCAGGAACTATTCCTCGGCGCAATGGCACGGCACCCATATGAACTGAACGTGGAGATGGTGTTAGCCTACATCACTCCCGTCGGTTAGGCTGATCTCCAAAGGAACTCTGAGAAACTAGCTGAGTGCTTAAGAGATGGGAACGCCCAAAACCGAAACCATATCGCCGAACGGAGGCGCGTACCCGAGCAAATATTGTGTGTCGCCGAGAAGACGGCGGCTGAAGAAATCTGTCACTATCGGAAAGAATTCATATATATATATATATATATACAGTGCATATGTTATCTGTCAATGTCAAACTTAGAATTAGATTCGGTGGAGGAATTTAATATTTATTGAACATTATTATAATAATCTTACTCGTAGTTTTATGTTTATTGTATGTGCTTATAATTACATTATGTGTCATATGTGTGCATAAGTTTTCGCAAATAATTGTAATTCATCGCATGTTGAAATGAGCGAAAACGAGCAGCCTTGCAAGAGAGGAAGGAATCCACAGCACCTAACTTTGGGGGACAAAACTCTTCAACCCTATGGGAGAGGGAGATAATGTTACCCGTATGTCCTCCGGAATATCGTGTAACATTGGAGGACCATGATTTCGTAGGTATGAATTTCGGAAAGGGGGCCTACAAATTAGTAAGTGTGGGAAAGCAATATATTCACCAAATAATTCCTACGGTATCGCATAGTACGAGGAAATAGTTAAACGAGGAAGAGTAGTTACCAAGTAGACCATTTAGAGAGCGCGGGAATTGGGAAAGAAAATCCGAGAAGCATAATGTGGACAGGCATTCTAAGAGGATAATTATAATACATATTTCATAATTTTTCTAAGACCTGGCTGAGCAGATTTCTTTCTTGAGGAGGAAATTCCTTATTTTTTTTCATCATTCTTTTGAATTGCTGTTTTTTTTATTTTTATTTTGCGTTCCCCGAGCTCGCCGGAATTCAAGTAAGAATACGCTCGAAACACACCCCTAGGTTAGTACACACCCCTAGGTTAGTAAAGAGAAAAACTCGGAGGTTATAACAAGCAACGCTACGAGAGTGAAATGCTCGCAATCACAGGTGGGGGCCAATTTACTGGACCACCTTCTATTATCGAAGTCACGTTTTACGCACGCTAGCGGGGAACGAACAGGGCATATTTCTCGTAGTGGGCGTAACTGGTTGACACCAACAGAAAGAGTCACACAGGAAGCGTACGTGAAAATTCTAAGGCAGCGCGGACATCCCGCGGAGCAGTTGACAAGATAAAGGAATATTCATCTTCAAGAAAACTCCATGTTCTTAAGCCTTTGCCAACGAATCGGAGGGATTCCCATACAGGGATGTAAACCAATGCCGAAGCGAGGAAAACCGGCCCAACCAATAAGGGAGAGCCATTTGGGTAGGACAGAAACACCCCGAACCCCTTAAACATAGACGGGAGACAGAAACGTTTTGGGGGTTCTTCAGATAGAATTTGGAGAGAACACGGAATGGAATGATGACTGGAGATTCGGGGTGAACGCATGCAAAAGGTTTGACAGTCTAATCGAGGATAAGATATCAGTTCTATATTCCGGGCGATCGAGAGGAGAGAGAGATGCGGTCCACTGGCATAGCTGAGAAGGACGTTTTCGCAGTTCGAGGATGTTGACACGATAGAACAATCTTTCAAGAGGCGTAAAGGGACTCACGATTATGGCAGCGAGGGCAAGATATACAATTTTATAGCTGAGCGAAAGAGAGACACGATAGAACTTGCTATCATAGAAGTTTTAGCGACAACAGAGGTACTCGTACAAAAAAAACAAACGACAGGAGGAGAGAAGAAGCAGTGTGCATCCAGCAGGATCGGATGAGGTCCCAACCATAGACTTTATACCTATAGGTAATACCGGACGACAACGAATGTGATGAAAAGAAAATAATTTGGTGAGAAAAATTTCATAATTCCCAATATCTCGTTAGCATGATCATGATTTTGTCTCCTATACATCCTCGGTAGAAAAGATATTTTTAATCTCTTGCAAGTGCTGAATTACATAATGTGTCTTATATTTTGCGAAAGGTGAACTTTAAAATATGATTGCGAATATCAAAAGCATAATGAACTTAAAATATATTTTGGTTTAAATTAATAGAAATCTCCACCGATCAGTGTAATAGATTTTAAGGAAACACTAATGAAAATAAATTCTGTATTTTATAATGAAATTTACCCGAGTTGCTCAAATCTTTGAATATTCAAAATAAGTGAATCTTTTTTTTTAACCTGAATAATTAAGTAGAACAATCGTAAAGTTTTGATAGAGTAGCAACTCCAAGATTTTAAGAGGAAAATAACTTTTAGCATTTAGCAAGCCCAGTCACAGGATAAAAGGTCCAAATCTGACATCATGAGTTTTTTTTTTAATTTCAAGCGGCATATGGAGGAATATGGGTTTCCCATGTTCTCCCATATGAAACACAACGCAATGCACCCGTCAACCCTGAGCTTGGAGACCCTCAATTAGGGAACCCAACTTCACGGTAGACACCCATAGGCGGAAGATAATAGAAGATAAAGAGTTACGAAAATTAACGGTCTTTTAAATAATTAATCCCACTGCAGCGAATAGGACGCAGCAGATGGTTCGCCCTCACATCGAGTAGGGGGTGGTAATAAGTTGTAGCATCCACAGAAGGACGGAAACATAAATGCTGAATATTTGCATAGAACCATGATAAAAGAAAAGTAATCGGCTGTTTCTTTGAACTATGAAAAAGGGGAGAAGTTACATTTTTAGCTGCTTCTGTTAACACATATATTCAATAAATAAATAAAATAAAAAGAATAATTTAAAAAGTCTTGAGTGTATATTTTGGTTTTTCAGTGTTCCGTAAAAACGCAAAAGGATTTCGCCGTCTCCACCTGCTGACCCATTATTACTTATTTTTTTCTTTGTAATTTTTCTCTTTTTTTTTTTTTTTTTTTTTTATTGCTCGCTATATGTACTTGACGACGCTTCTTGTGAATTCGTAATCTATGGCCCGGACTTGATTGCTCCACTGCGATTGCAGGAGAGCGTGCTGCTCCTCCCCCAAGGAACCACTCCTATACCCATGTTTTGGGTCCACGCCTGCTGCCCATGTCTTGGCGTTCCTCCCCAAGGAACCACTGCTACCCATGTTTTGGGTCCACGCACAGGTGCAGCAGGCAGATTAAGCGAAATCCAATTTAGACATGTCTCCACTTACAATTTATACTACCCCATTTTTATTTAAATAAAAAATTGGTGATATTTCTCTTTACCACTGCTTTTTGTGAAGCGTCTTAAGTAAGATTTCTTTTGCACAATGCTATATAAAAGAAATCAATCATCAATCTCCCATCTTCGCAGAAATTGACTGTACGCTGCTGCTAGAGCTAGTGTCTTTCTGAAATTCGTTCAGTTAAACGCAGTTGTCTGCATTTACGGTCGGATTGCAGACACAGTGCTAGAAATCTCACTGGAAATTGAATATAACTGCGACTTCTTAACACGTTTATTACATAAGTGAATATGTTTATTTTACAATACATAATAAACATGGTATTTCACTCAGAGCGAAAGAGATGTCTGTGCGTCATGAGATGTGTTTTTCAGCATTTTGGTTTTCCAGTTCTTTCTCGCGCTGCTCGACGAGAGTGCGCGTATGTTTGTTGCCCATATATATGGAAAGATGGTTTTAATAAATAAGAAAATTGTTTTACACGTAACAGCACTTTAAAAGCCAATAAAAGCTGAATATTTTCAAAAACATTGAATTCCTATACATTTTGCTGATTATTGGTATCGTGTGCCACCCTGAAAGAAACATAAGTACTATGAAATCACTTTGAAAATGTGTTTTGTATAAACCAGTTTCTAAATTTTTTTACAACCTCTTCAATCGTAAAAGTTTCGTGATTTCACTTCTTGTTTCCGGTTTTTCAATTTCGTCCAAAGACAGAAAGATCGTGATATCTCAGAACAGGTAAGAACGGATTAATAGCTTGGATTTCCTTCCGAAAGAACATTCCTTATAACGGATAAACATAACACGCCATCCCCCCCCCCCCCCAGGTCCCGACTCAGGTCAGTCGAGGCCCTGTGCACATCCTATGTCTGGGGCCCCCTCGATTAAAATTTTCAGTCAAACAGTCGAAAAGAAAATTTACCGGTAAACATTTTTTTCTGCAAGTAGTTTTTCTAGCAGTAAAAACATTAAATCACATTTCACATGCTAATCAATTTTATAGCCAACGTGGCTTGTAATAGACGAACGAATTTCACACCGCTCGTGCTTCCCCGCAGAGCTGACAGTTGTAACATTAATTACTCCGGAATTCTCTTTTTTTTTTTTCTTTTTTTTTTATGGTATAATTTACGGATACAAATAACTATCCTCCAAGATATAATTTAAAACACCTAGTTTTCCATAAATTTAATGGAAATGATGAACAATGGTAGTTTAAGCTGTAAGACGAAATCCCTCACAAATTCCTACAGCTGTGGGATACATTATTTCAACACTTCAAATTCCTACACACATTGTGGGATACATTATTTCAACACTTCATTAAATTATTACAACAGTCTTTAAATAAAGTAGTGTGAATCGAACTTTTTTTGTATTTTTATTTATGTAAAAATAAGCCCTACATAATTATGAATACTGATTCACAATTTTTGTTCTGACAAGACTAATAATAATAAATTTTTTTTAGTAAATTCTACATGTTTGCTGAAATGCTTTTCATGTATAATTTACCGTATTTCTCAGAATATAGGCTTTTCCCATTGCATTTTGATTGCTACAAATAAGGGCGAGATAAAGGTGTTACACTGGCCGATCACATTTCACCGCAACACTTGAGCTTTATTATACGAAACAATAATAATTTGGTTTCCAAAATCTCTGCTTAAATTTTAAAACCGAACCGTATAATAATTTCGTGCTATAACGGAAAATATATTTTGCTTCTGAAAATTTATACTACTATTAAGGTAGTTTGGAGGCCCCTCCATATTCTGAGGCACGGTGCACGTGCACCGCTTGCAGAAATCAACCCCCCCCCCCCCCCCGAGAGCTTTTTGAAATTACTTCTGCTCAGTCTTTCTAGTGCCGTTAATTTCAGTACGGAGCAGTGACTTTCATTGAGGCGTACCTTATAAATATGATATAAGAAACCAAGAAACGACTTGTGTCGGAAGAGGAACAGCTACCGAAGAGAAAATATAAATGTCAAAACTGTTTCTGATAGAGGGCGCTGTCACCCCGTGCGAAAAGAGAACTCAAGTGTTTTGAACAATGGAACTCACGATGAAAAAAACGCCGGTTTTTTTTTTTATGTTATGTATCTTTAGTATGTGTGCGGTCAACCATCTGTGGCATGTATTAAATGTAGGTGTGATGTTTATTATTGCCTCTTGAGTGATTCGTGTCAACTTCGGAGGAATGTGGATTAATTTGCTATTGTTAATTGATTTAACGATCTCAACACACGGCACCCAAGAACCGTCGTTCAAAAATTGAATGTAAGGTAAGAAGTACTTTTCCTTCAATACTGTGCATTCCTGATTGATTTGAACGGCGACACGTTACATAATGGCATCCCTGCCGGGATTTTGAGTTGAGGTATTTTGAACATAGCACAGAATTCGTAGCCGAGAGAATTCTTCCGTTTGTTGACATTCTGATATATTGTTTCGAACGAAAAGATGGCCGAAGAAATTAGAGCTAAATTGAGACTGAAACGCGGCGTGATGAGAACTTCCGTTACCAAAATTATTAAGCGATTGGAAGCGGAACTTAAACTAACTGATGTGGATATAGATAATCTTGAACTTTTAGAACATTATAATGAAAAATCAACAGAACTAAAATTAATTGATTCCGAGCTGGAAAATGTTTTAGACCCAAGGGACTTGTAGTCTGAGTTAGAAAGTGCTGAAGAATATCGTGAGAAAATAACTACATGGAGATATAGATCGTCCAAACGAGTTCATATATTAAAGCAAAATGTTGTGAATAATGGCGTGTCTCTTGGTCAGAGCCCCGAGCTACATGAATCGAAAGAAGAACGAGTGAGGGACTCTGTGACTATAAAATTGCCGAAGCTATCTATTTGCAAGTTTTACGGGGATGTGAGTCAATGGCTTACATTTTGGAATTCTTTTGAATCGGCAATTCATAAGAATGATTCTTTGAACAAAGTAGATAAATTTAATTATCTTAAAGCTCACTTAGGAGGTACTGCTATAAACACTGTACAAGGATTTGCTATCACACCGGGAAATTACGACATTGCTGTAAACATGTTAGAAGAGCGATTTGGGAGAAAGGATTTGTTAATAAATGCACATATGAGTAACTTGCTTGATCTTTTCCCTCTCAAGAATTCCAGTGATATCGGAACATTTCGAAAGTTGTTTGATAATGTTCAAACGCAAATAAGAAGTTTAGAGTCGCTGGGAGTTTTGTCAGACACGTATGGAAATCTTATGTGTCCGATGCTGTTGAAAGTGCTCCCCGCTGATCTGATCTTAGAATTCAATAAACAAAGTACCAATGCCAGTTATGACATCAAAGATTTGATTGAATTTTTGAGGAAGGAACTGACCTCCATCCAGGGAGCGCACTTCTGCTAGTGTTTCGGTCACCAGAGACTGGCACAACAGTTTTCCAGCCACTTTTGCTCCTCGGTCAGGTGGCTGTGGCAGGAAGCTCTCACTTTACTCGAGAGAAAAGGGAAATACACCGACAGCAGCTGAGCCATTTAGTACTGAACTGAAAGAAAAGAAAAGAAAAAAACTCGTTTGTGTTTTTTGTGACAAGCCTCACTCAAACTCTGAGTGCAAAGAAACTCGAAATCTGTCTCTGGAGGAAAAAAAATCTATTCTGTTAAAAAGGGGGATGCTGTTTTAGGTGTCTTAAACCAGAACACGTTTCACGTTCTTGTAAGGTAAAAATTACCTGCTCACACTGTGGTAATAGACATCTATCTATTATGTGTTTTCATAAACACGAAGAGAAAGATAAGAAACCAGAAAATAATAAAGAAAATGATAGAGCAGTGGAATCCAGTGTTTTGACTAACAATTCCTGTTCCAAGGAGGTGTATTTACAGACTTTAATTGTTTGTATTAAGGAGAATGACATCAGTCGTTATGTACGAGGGATTATTGATACAGGTAGCTCGAGATCATATGTAAGTGAATTTGTCGCTAAAGCACTAAAGTTGAAATGCAAAGGTGAAGAAAAAGTCATTCATGGACTTTTTGGAGGAATAGAAAAAAGTGAAAAGCACAAAAGATATTCGATTCAATTAAGCAATATTGACGGCGATTATATTTGCGAATTAGAGGTGATGGATCAAAAAAGAATCTGTGCTTTCATTCCGAAGTTAGAGGACTCTAAATGCATAAAAGAACTGACAAATCGTGGAGTTTTCATTAGCGATATTTCCATAAATGAACATGACTGTCTGTATGAGAAAGATCCGAAGGAAATTCATTTTCTGATAGCAGCTGACTTCGCAGGGAAGTTATTTAAGGTGAAATTGAGCACTTTTCCAATGGATTGGTGGCAGTAAACACACGTCTGGGATGGACGTTTATGGGAAAAACAGAAGAAAAAGAAGCCAGTAAATCTAATGTCCTTATCTCTCTCCACGTTGGCGAATTAAACCTTTCTGATTTGTGGAGACTTGATACTTTGGAGATTCTCGATCCAGGCGAAAAGATCGCGAGAAAGGAGCTCGAAGACGCTGCGAAAGATCATTTTATTCGTAATGTTTCAAGAGACCAAGAAGGAAGATATATGGTTTGTTTGCCATGGATTCAAGATCACCCTCCTCTGTCGGACTGCAGGGAGATAGCAGTTAAAAGATTGAAGAGCTGTGTTAAATCCTTAGAACGGACTGAGAAGTTAGATGCTTATGAAGATGTTTTCCGGGAGTGGCTGAAGGAGGGCATTATAGAAGAAGTTAAATATCCTGAGGAGAATGTGAAAACTCAGCATTTTTTACCACATCATCCTGTTTTCAAGGAGAACTCAACGACCAAAGTGAGACCTGTCTTTGATGGTTCGGCGAGAGGGAAGAATTCTCCTTCCTTTAACGATTGTCTGGAAAAGGGACCGAATGTTGTAGAACTTATACCCTCAATTATAAACAGATATCGGATGGGAAAAATTGGGGTAACTGCCGACATAAAGAAAGCTTTTTTACAGATTGGACTTCAGGAGCATGATAGACCATTTTTGAGGTTCCTGTGGTGGGAGAACGGTAAGGAAGAAAAACTTAAAACCTTCCAGCACCGAAGAGTTGTTTTAGGAATTTCTTCGAGCCCTTTCCTGCTGGGAGCAACAATGGAATTTCACCTGAAGAACGCTCCGGATCATCTGCAAGAAACGGCGAAAAAGCTCCTGAGGTCGTTTTATGTTGACAATTGTGTTTCTAGTGTGAATAGCCGAGAGGAGCTTGAAAAGTTCATTTTTGAGTCACGAAGTATCCTCAGTGCAGCCAAGTTCGATTTGCGAGGGTGGGAGCATGCTCCTGCGTCGACAGAAGTGGAGAATGAAGATGGAGATGAAAGGAAGGTCCCAGTGCTGGGATTAAGTTGGACACTGAGTTCAGATGAGCTGTCTATTGACATGAAGGGGCTCTCTAGCGATGAAAAGTTCCCATTGACAAAAGGAGAGATCCTCTCAGTCGTCCATCGAGTATTCAACTCCATTGGATTCACGTGCCCAGTTACACTGGGGTCAAAGGTTTTACTGCAAGAATTTTGGAAGAACGGGATCACTTGGGACTCTAAGCTACCTCCGACTATATCTAGAAAATTTGAACGTTGGAAGGCTTAAGTGCTGTGCTGATTCCACGATGCATACTAAAGGATGCTTCAGCCAATTCGGAGGTATCTCTACATGTGTTCTGTGATGCAAGCAAGATAGCATTTGCTACTTGTATTTTTGTCCGATGTCAAAATGATCGGTCCACGACGTGTCAGCTAATACAAGCACGGTGTAGAGTGGCCCCTTTGAAATTACCTTCCATACCCAGGATGGAACTCTTGGCCTGCACTATTGGAGCTAGGTTAGCAGAAACAGCGAAATCAGACTTGGGGCTGGAGAACGTTCCTACGTACTATTGGTCTGATTCTGTGAATGTGTTATACTGGATAAAAAGAAATGAAAATTGGGCAACCTTTGTTTACAATCGTGTTCAGGAAATTCGGCGGCTAACAGACCCAGAAGACTGGAGGCACATTGCAGGGTCTATGAATCCTGCAGATCTCCCTTCGAGAGGATGTACAGTGAAAGAGTTAAAAAATTCTCGTTGGTGGGAAGGTCCGGAGTGGCTAAGATTACCGTGTGATGAATGGCCAGATTCAGAAGCCCTTCCAAATTTGGAAGTTGTGAATTCAGGAAAGGCGGAAAACTATTGTGTCTGCTACTAACACAGAAATTGAGAAGGTTTTTGAATATTATACGAAGATCTCCTCGTATAGCAGAATAATCAGAGTCATGGCGTGGATTTTTGGTTTTTACAGGAATGCAAAAGGCAAAACGAACTGAAAGATGTTTCGGTGAGTTAAGTGTACAGCAAGTCGAAAAGGCCGAAATGGTAGTGTTGAAAGAAGTCCAAAGACAGAATTTTGGCGAAAATAGAGAAACTTCTCTGAAAACCTTTATCGACGTAGAAGGGCTGCTTCGAGTCAATACGAGAATCACCATGAGAAAGGACTGAGGCATTTCGTCATCCAGTAGTACTGCCTTCTAAACATCACATAGTGAAAAAATTAATTTGGGAAAAACATGTTGAACTAGGCCATGCTGGTCTGCAGGTCCTAATCTCTACTCTGCGTGAACGTTATTGGATAATAAAATGTAGAAACACGACACGGCAAGTTATTAAAGAATGTGCCAGATGCAAAAGGTATACTGCTCTTCCTTTGGAACCACTTAGTTCGCCTCTTCCCGAAGATAGAGTTAGAGATGCCCTTGTCTTCGAAGTGGTTGGCATCGATTTATGTGAACCGTTGTTTTTGAAAAATAATGAAAAGAGTTGGATAGTACTGTTTACCTGTGCAGTTTACCGAGCGGTTTATCTAGAGCTGGTAACTTCTATGTCGACCGACGGATTTCTTCTGGCACTTCGAAGATTTATTGCACGCAGAGGACGTCCAACAACCATTTATTCCGACAATGGAACAAACTTAGTGGGAGCAGCTAAGAGCTTGAAATCCATTCATTGGGATAGAGTACAAAAAATTGCTACGGCGGAAAAAATTCAATGGAAGTTCAATCCACCCTCTGCCCCTTGGTGGGGAGGATTCTGGGAAAGGATGATAGGCATGGTGAAGACTGCGCTCAGAAAGGTACTGGGTAAAGCCAGTCTACAGTACGAAGAACTGTACAAGATTCTCTGCAATGCGGAAAGTGTGATTAATTCGAGACCGCTAACATACCTTTCTGAGGACAGTGATGAACTCGTTGCCCTCACACCGGCTATGTTTTTGCAAGAGATCAAAGAGATAAGAGTCCCCGATCTGGATTTGATTGACACCGAAAGACTGAACAAGCGATTTAGCTTTAGGCATAGGATTCGGCAGGATCTCAGAAAACGCTTCAGAGTCGAATATCTGGGGCATCTCAGAGAATTTTCAAAGGCTAAAAGGAGATCCAACATTGCGGAAGGGGACGTGGTCTTAGTGGGTGACGACAAGACTAAAAGATTCAATTGGCTTTTGGCCAAGGTGCAAAAACTTATTCCGGGCAAGGACGGTGAAGTCCGTGTTGCGGAAGTTAAGACAAAAACAGGATCCTTATTGCGACCAGTGAAGAGACTTTATCCTCTTGAGATTAGAGAGAGAGAGCGCTCGTCCCTTCAAGTCCCTGAGCCTCCTGCAGTATCGAGAGACGTCGAAAGGGGACCTACTTACAGAGACATTTTACATGACCCAGTGTTGTCAGAAAAGCAAGAAGAAGCGACGGGTAGTGGAGACGTGCGATCCCGTTATGGACGGATCTTAAAGCCAGTGCGGCGAACGAACTTATAACGATTTATGTGTTTGAGTTTCGTGACTGATCCCGAAGCTCAAAGGTGGGAGGATGTCGGAAGAGGAACAGCTACCGAAAAGAAAATATAAATAAAATCCGAGCAGCTGTCAAAACTGTTTCTGATAGATGGCGCTGTCGCCCTGTGCGAAAAGAGAACTCGAGTGTTTTGAACAATGGAACTCACGATGAAAAAAACGCCGGATTTTTATGTTATGTATCTTTAGTATGTGTGCGGTCGACCATCTGTGTCATGTATTAAATGTAGGTGTTATGTTTATTATTGCCTCTTGAGTGATTCGTGTCAACTTCGGAGGAATGTGGATTAATTTGCTATTGTTAATTGATTTAACGATCTCAACACACGGCACCCAAGAACCGTCGTTCAAAGATTGAATGTAAGATAAGAAGTACTTTTCCTTCAATACTGTGCATTCCTGATTGATTTGAACGGCGACACGTTACAACTTGGAAACAAATGATTTCGCCTTACAGTCCATTTTTGAGTAATAGTTAACACGCAATTTTGCATCTCTGTGACGTCTTAAAGTTTTTGAAAATCCTGTTGCTACTTTGAGATCGACTGGTTAGCCACGTGCCTTCTTTGCCGGTACATAAATACCTTTACTTAACGGAGTACTTACCAGTCTAATAAGTAAGGATTTGAAAAAAATGCAACGATACTTCGAAATATTTTTGTGCTTTGGTCAATGATATTGTTATTAAGAATAGTAAAAAAAATTAGTAAGTTATCAGGTGCAGAGTATTAAACTATATCTTAAAAAAAAAGTAAAACAGCGAATGTAAAATTATTTTTAAAAATAAAACCAAATATGAAGCAGTTCTAAAACTATTCGAGGCCACATAAACATAGGAGATATAGTTGGGTGTGTTACATACAAGATTATGCAAAATTTCAATCACTTTGTTCGCGAATGTTGTTTAAAAAGTAGTAATTCTCAATCATGGGATAATTATACATGTGGGAAGAGCAAAATCTACAGGAGTATATTAAATAAAATCATGATGCGATTAATGGAGAACTTTATTCGTTAAAGTAGTCAAGGTACACGAATACTGCCTTTCGTAGAAGTCACCAATCGCGGCTTGTACCGGGTAGTTCGTAAGGCCACTGAAATATAGCACACCATGATACTTCCTTTAATCAAGTAGGTAGTACTTTGCGTATATAAGATCAGATAATATGTAGAAGATTTTAGGAAGGGGGTGTCTTGACCCTAAGTCTTAAACAATCCTTAGAAATAGGAAGCTAGGAGATTTTGGCTAGAGTGTTAGGTAAGAAAGTGACACGGAAGCGAGGTAGAAAGGAAGAGGATGACGGCCTTATTTTTTACCGGGGGCCAGTACCTGGGGTCCGACAGCTTAACGTGCCCATCCGACGCACGACTGATATTTAGTGGTTCGAGCGTTCGTATCTGCTGGGATCGAACCTGAGGTAGTCCTTTGTGCATTCGATCTTTTTCAGATATATACATAATTTTTTCCAACATTTTGTTGGTGACAAGGTGCTCTGAATTACTTTCCAAGGGAAGTAACAGTTTCCAGGTCGTGTACGTTCTATATCTGCTCGACAACAAGAATTCGCAGGACAGTTTTCGGTTAGCGAGTTCAATATCACCGTTTACTCAATGATACACGTACAGCTATGTAAATTCTATATATTGTTAAAACAACCATGAAAAGCAAGAGAAATAGTACTTTTTTCTTGTTTTTGTTTTTTGATGGGATAAAGTTGTTTTCCTCATTTTGGAGTAAAATAAAGCAAATGAGATGGTTAGTATATGTTATTGCAGCTAGTTCTTACATTTTCTTTCCCCGCGGGGAGGGCTTGCATTTTCTTTTTATTTCCTTTCAAGATCTGCACCCCCCCCCCTCTACAGTTGCTTTGCGTTCCGTTCTCTAGATAAAAGCACAGAGTTTCACAGAGTTTCCACGGCTCCATCTTCTGTCTTTCTTTATTTTTATTTATTTTCCTATGGAGTTCCCTTAATCAAATTTTCTATCTTTTATTTTCAAAATGGGCATTTTTAGAACTGGTGTCAAATACGGCCTTTATAAAACTACCTTCTTTATCGAATGGTCAAATGTAGAGGATTTTAGGAAGGGAGTGTCTGACCCCAGGTCTTAAAACACCCTTTGAAATAGGAAGCTAGGAGATTTGGGCTAGCTTCCGTGTCCCTTTCCTAGCTAGGAGATTTGGGCTAGCTTCCGTGTCACTTCGCTTCGTGTCCCTTTCCCGATAGGAAAGGGACACGGAAGCGAAGAAGAAAGGGGGAGAAAGACGCCCTTATTTATTACCGGGAGACCAGTACCAGGGGTCCGACGGCTTAACGTGCCCATCCGACGCACGGCGGATATTTAGTGGATCGAGCGTTCGTACCTGCCTAGGATCGAACCTGAGTCCTTTCCGTGGCAGTCCCGAACGTTGCCCACTAGGCCACCCGTGGCCCGAACTACCTTCTTCAATTTAAGCAAGATTTATACTACACAGTATTCAGAAAACAAACTGACAGTGGATATCAGATCATGTCAGCCGCTTAAAGCTTAAACTTAATGCAAATAAAAATACAGAGAAAAACTTGCCCGTTATCTATGGGATTGAAAACCCGATTGAAAAAATTCTTCGGTCTGATATTACAAACTATAAAAGCTCTTACATAAACCAGAAAACGAATTTCCCCGAAGAAATAATTCTTCTAAAATACATGGAAGGCGATACAAATGTAATCATTGGCACTGATGTGCGGCATTTTCACTGTAGTCCATGTAGCCACTCTTTCAAAAAACTTGAAAATTACATTGTACTGGAGTGGGAATCGAACCCGCACGTCCGGATTACCGTAATCGAGAGGAGAGTGCCTACATGGACAACATTGAAAATACGGCACATCACTGCCAATGATTACATGCGAAAACTGTGTTTATTTCCTTCCCAAAATGTGCATAATTTTGCCTCTAGGAAGGCAAATACTGAAATCTATTTTTATCAATATTTTTGCTTCTAATGTGCAATTTAAAAATTCTTTTAACACCGGATACGTCTTACCTTATGAAACAAGTCAGGTTTATATTTGAGAAGTTTTGTAAATAGTTAATAGTTCTGCCGCCTGGTGGTGCTCTTGGACTTCAGTTTTCATCTGTATATCGGCATCAAAACACCCTACTGAGAAACTTCATTTTTTACTGTATGCCATTCGCTACAGTACAGAAGGAAGCATTTTACTCTTTAAATACTGCATATATTTCCCGTTAGCCGACGTAGAATCAAAACCTTTTTCTTGCCATTTCTGCTTCCCTTAGATATATCTGAATTTTTTTACCTTAGCGTAGCTTTGGTCATGAAGAGTACTTCCCGTTTTCAATTTTTCCATTGTGCAGAATTT
Organism: Macrothele yani; assembly: GCA_039090855.1. Classification (NCBI taxonomy): domain Eukaryota; kingdom Metazoa; phylum Arthropoda; class Arachnida; order Araneae; family Macrothelidae; genus Macrothele; species Macrothele yani. The sequence continues at coordinate 112,142,788 of CM076997.1, read as the reverse complement.
TCCCGCTAGGAGACGTAATGTTATATAATGTTCCCTTCTCCATTTCTCCTTTTGACTGTTAGATTTTAAAAATCTTTGTCTCCGATACCTTCCTTCTGTTGTCAGAAATTTTTTGCGCGCCATTTGTCACCTTCGTAACATATTTTAGCCGCTGGTGGAAGTACGTAGTTGTTTCTATATCTGGATGTTTCACGGTTGTAGATATCGGGTTGATTTTTCCTTTTCTAACTGGTTTCACAGACTTTGAACAACTTTAATAAAAAAAATTAAAACTGTATTGACATTTTCATTTTTCGAGTGTTTCAGCTTCTCAGTGCTTTTTTCTTCTTAGGGATCTTACCGTTACATCAAATATACGTATGAAGATCACATTCAGTTCTTCCCCTACCATTTACTACCCCCCCCCCCCGCACCTCTTTAAAAAATTATGACTTTATTAATCTTAAATGTGATTAAAAGCGCATAGAATTTTTTTCCATACAAGCACAGTACCTTTGAAGAATTTCAAGATAACTGTTTTTTAATAAGGCTGGTGCCCTCTGCTTGAGTCTTGTGTCTTTATCTCTCACATTGATTAGAGACAAACTGTGTGGAACACTCTTTATTTCCGTACAAGACAAGCAAGAAGAGTTTAACACGCGTTTCAGGAAAGGCATTAAAAAATTCAGTTTTTGGTGATTAACATTTAAATCACAAAATCCATTTTAGCATTATGAGGAGTTTTAAATTGCAAAAAATAAAAAAATCTTAAGATTTGTCTGACTGCCGATTATGAACAGAGAGCGACGGGGTGTGAAAAATGTGGCAAATGAGATACTTCGATCTCCCAGGCAAATAAATACGGTGCAGCAGCCCTTTGTGCCCCTAAGATTGCAAATCAACTGTCCTATGGCCTAAAGGCCGTGCATCATTTAAAGGAGAAGATGGGTGCAAATACTTCATGTATCCTGCCAGAAATGGACTGCTTTTTGGGATTTTCAGGAACAAATAAATCTTTTCAAACATAGATAAACCATGACCTTCTTTGGAGGAAGAAATTTGAATACTACAGAATTAGAATATAGATGAAAAGTACTTTTCACCCAATAAGCTATGCTAAGAAAAAAGAATTTCTGAAATGCTTGCTTCCGGAACAAAGGTAGCGGGAAAAAGTTGTAACATTTTCGTTTGTAGCGGAAATCTGTGCATTTTTAAATATAAAATTGCAAATACGAACACACACAGACACAACCTGGATCCCGAACTGTGAGAAATAAAGAAGCTGCGACTACATGAAAAAAGTTCCGCTAGGTGAAAGATATCCGGTCTTAAATCTTTTTAAATCGAATTTGAAAAGCCGAGATATCGGTAAACAGAAAAAGAAAATCTGATTATGCCTTTCTCACACTCTAGTGAGGAATTTGTGAATTATTTTATGCATATAGGTTTTCCTAGTTAGCAGAATTCGAACGAATATTGAATTTTCTCTACAGGGCTTTTAAACGGGTTGACATTGCAGCAAATATGCTGAAAGCATAAGCTTACGCCCTCTAGTAACAAACATGTTTGAATGGATTTATAAGAAGCAATCATAGAGCATGCATTCATTTATCCAGGTGATCCAAAGAAATGAAGAAATATTGTATTCTTTATTTTTTTGGAACTAAAAATCTATCATTAGGCTCTACAGTGGAAGATGTGTGGATTACCAAAAAATAAAAAAAATGCAAGTACAGGGATCCTCATGCCGGAAAATATGCAACCCCCAAAACAATTTTAAACGTTGGACTTTAGTAACAGAGATAGAAATAGGAAAAATTAAACTACGCATACAGCGGAAAATTCCTCATTTCTGAACAGCTTGAGAAGCAGATGTAGTCATTAAACACAGTTTTTGAAGCAACGATGCAGCATAGAATAAATATCGCTGAATACATCCATGGTCAATGAGGCATTTTCGTGCGGAGATGGAGCACGAGGAAAATAAGGAAAAAAATTGAAGATTATCCTTTTCATCGTTCAAGGTCTCAAAGGGAAAGGTATATTTTTTTTTAAATCTTTTGGATGGAGTATTATAAACAGAGCTGTAGCATCCACAGAAGGACGGAAACACAAATGCTGAATATTTGCATAGAACCATGATAACAGAAAAGTAATCGGCTGTTTCTTTGAACTATGAAAAAGGTGAGGTTACATTTTTAGCTGCTTCTGTCAACACATATATTCAATAAATAAAAAAAGATAAAAAGAATAATTTAAAAAGTCTTGAGTGTATATTTTGGTGTTTCAGTGTTCCGTAAAAACGCAAAAGGATTTCGCCGTCACCACCTGCTGACCCATTATTACTTATTTTTTTCTTTGTAATTTTTTTTTTTTTTTTTTTTTTTTTATTGCTCACTATATGTACTTGACGACGCTTCTTGTGAATTCGTAATCTATGGCAAGGACTTAATTGCTCCACTGCGATAGCAGGAGAGCGTGGTGTTCCTCCCCAAGGAACCACTGCTACCCATGTTTTGGGTCCACGCACAGGTGCAGCAGGCAGATTAAGCGAAATCCAATTTAGACATGTCTCCACTTACAATTTATACTACCCCATTTTTATTTAAATAAAAAATTGGTGATATTTCTCTTTACCACTGCTTTTTGTGAAGTGTCTTAAGTAAGATTTCTTTTGCACAATGCTATATAAAAGAAATCAATCATCAATCTCCCATCTTCCCAGAAAATGACTGTACGCTACTGCTAGAGCTAGTGCCTTTCTAAAATTCGTTCAGCTAAACGCAGTTGTCTGCATTTACGGTCGGATTGCAGACACGGTGCTAGAAATCTCACTGGAAATTGAATATAACTGCGACTTCTTAACACGTTTATTACATAAGTAAATATGTTTATTTTACAATACATAATAAACATGGTATTTCACTCGGAGCGAAAGAGATGTCTATGTGTCATGAGATGCGTTTTTCAGCATTTTGGTTTTCCAGTTCCTTCTCGCGCTGCTCGATGAGAGTGCGCATACGTTTGATGCCCATATATAAGGAAAGATGGTTTTAATAAATAAGAAAATTGTTTTACACGTAAAAGCACTTTAAAAGCCAATAAAAGCTGAATATTTTCAAAAACATTAAATTCCTATACATTTTGCAGATTATTGGTATTGTGTGCCACACGGAAAGAAACATAAGTACTATTAAATCACTTTGAAAATGCGTTTTGTATAAACCAGTTTCCAAATTTTTCACAACCTCTTCAATCGTAAAAGTTCCCGGTTCTTCAATTTCGTCCAAAGACAGAAAGATCGTGATATCTCAGAACTGGTAAGAACGGATTAATAGCTCGAGTTTCCTTCAGAAAGAGCATTCCTCATAACGGATGACAATACCACGCCATTCCCCCCCCCCCGGCCCGACTTATGTCAGTCGATGCCCTGTGCACATTCTATATCTGGGGCCACCTCGATTAAAAATTTCAGTCTAACAGTCGTAAATAAGAAAATTTACTGGTGAAATTTTTTTTCCTGCAAGCAGTTTTTCTAGCTGTAAAATCATTAAATCACATTTCACATGCTAATCGATTTTATAGCCAACGTGGCTTGTAATAGACGAACGAATTTCACACCGCTCGTGCTTCCCCGCAGAGCTTACAGTTGTAACATTAATTACTCCGGAATTCTTTTTTTTTCTTTTTTTTTTTTATAGTATAATTTAGGGATACAAGTAACTATCCTCCAAGATATAATTTAAAACCCCTAGTTATCCATAAATTTAATGGAAATGATGAACAATGGTAGTTTAAGCTGTAAGAAGAAATCCCTCACAAATTCCTACAGCTGACCACACACATTGTGCGATAAATTATTTCCACACCGCATGTAAATTATTAGTCTTTAAATAAAGTAGTGTGAATCGAACTTTTTTTGTATTTTTATTTATGTAAAAATAAGCCCTACATAATTATGAATACTGATTCACAATTTTTGTTCTGACAAGACTAATATTAATAAATTTTTTTTAGTAAATTCTACATGCTTGCTGAAATGCTTTTCATGTATAATATACCGTATTTCTCAGAATATAGGCTTTTCCCATTGCATTTTGATTGCTACAAATAAGGGCGAGATAAAGATGTTACACTGGCCGAGCACATTTAACCGCAACACGTTTGAGCTTTATTATACGAAATAATAATAATTGGGTTTCCAAAATCTCATCTTAAATGTTAAAACCGAACCGTATAATAATTTCGTGCTATAACGGAAAATATACATTGCTTCTGAAAATGTATACTACTATTAAGGTAGTTTGGAGGCCCCTCCATATTCTGAGGCACGGTGCGCGTGCAGAAATCAACCCGCCGAGAGGTTTTTAAAATTACTTCTGCTCCGCATTTCTAGTGCCAGTTAATTTCAGTACGGAGCAGTGACTTTCATTGAGGCGTACCTTATAAATATGATATAAGAAACGACTTGGAAATAAATGATTTCGCCTTATAGTCCATTTTTGAGTAATAGTTAACACGCAATTTTGCATCTCTGTGACGTCTTAAAGTTTTTGAAAATCCTGTTGCTACTTTGAGATAGACTGGTTAGCCACGTACCTCCTCTGCCGGTACATAAATACCTTTACTTAACGGAGTATTTACCAGTCTAATAAGTAAGGATTTAAATAAAAAATGCAACTATACTTCGAAATATTTTTGTGCTTTGGTCAATGATATTGTTATTAAGAATAGTAAAAAAACCAGTAAGTTATCAGGTGAAGACTATTAAACTATATCTTAAAAAAAAATGTAAAACAGCAAATGTAAAATTATTTTTATAAGTAAAACCAAGGATGAAGCAGTTCTAAAACTATTCGAGGCCACATAAACATAGGAGATATAGTTGGGTGTGTTACATACAAGATTATGCAAAATTTCAATCACTTTGTTCGCGAGTGTTGTTTAAAAAGTAGTAATCTCAATCTTGGGATAATTATACATGTGTTAAGCGCAAAATCTACAGGAGTATATTAAATAAAATCATGATGCGATTAATGGAAAACTTTATTCGTTAAAGTAGTCAAGGTACACGAATACTGCCTTTCGTAGAAGTCACCAATCGCGGTTTGTACCGGGTAGTTCGTAAGGCCACTGAAATATAGCACACCATGATACTTCCTTTAATCAAGTAGGTAGTACTTTGTGTATATAAGATCAGATAATATGTAGAGGATTTTAGGAAGGGGGTGTCTGACCCTAAGTCTTAAACAACCCTTAGAAATAGGAAGCTAGGGGATTTGGGCTAGAGTGCTCCGTAGGAAAGTGACACGGAAGCGAGGTAGAAAGGAAGAGGATGACGGCCTTATTTTTTACCGGGGCCCAGTACCCGGGGTTCGACAGCTTAACGTGCCCATCCGACGCACGACTCATATTTAGCGGTTCGAGCTTTCGTACCTGCTGGGAACGAACCAGAGGTAGTCTTTTGGGCATTCGATCTTTTTCACATATATACATAATTTTTTCCAACATTTTGTTGGTGACAAGGTGCTCAATTACTTTCCAAGGAAAGTACCAGTTTCCAGGTCGTGTACGTTCTATATCTGCTCGACAACAAGAATTCACAGGACAGTTTTCGGTTAGCGAGTTCAATATCACCGTTTACTCAATGATACACGTACAGCTCTGTAAATTCTATATATTGTTAAAACAACCATGAAAAGCACGAGAAATAGTACTTTTTGCTTCTTTTTGGTTTTTGATGGGATAAAGTTGTTTTCTTCATTTTGGAGTAAAATAAAGCAAATGCGATGGTTAGTATATGTTATTGCAGCTAGTTCTTACATTTTCTTTCCCCGCGGGGAGGGCTTGCATTTTCTTTTTATTTCCTTTCAAGATCTGCCGCCCCCGCCTTCCCTCTACAGATGCTTTGCGTTCCGTTCTCTAGATATAAGCACAGTATTTCCACGGCTCCATCTTCTGTCTTTCTTTATTTTTATTTTTCTATGGAGTTCCCTTAGTCAAATTTCCTATCTTTCATTTTCTAAATGGGCTTTTTAGAACTGGTGTCAAATACGGCCTTTATAAAACTACCTTCTTGATCGAATGGTCAAATGTAGAGGATTTTAGGAAGGGAGTTTCTGACCCCAGGTCTTAAAACACCGTTTGAAATAGGAAGCTAGGAGATTTGGGCTAGAGTGCCCGATAGTAAAGGGACACGGAAGCGAAGTAGCAAGGGGGAGAAAGACGCCCTTATTTATTACCGGGAGACAAGTATCAGGGGTCCGACGGCTTAACCTGCCCATCCGACGCACGGCGGATATTTAGTGGATCGAGCGTTCGTACCTGACTGGGATCGAACCTCAGGTCCTATCCGTGGCAGTCACGAACGTTGCTCACTATGCCACCCGTGGCCCGAACTACCTTCTTCAATTTCAGCAAGATTTATACTACACAGTATTCAGAAAACAAACTGACAGTGGATATCAGATCATGTCAGCCGCTTAAAGCTTAAACTTAATGCAAATAAAAATACAGAGAAAAACTTGCCCGTTATCTATGGGATTGAAAACCCGATTGAAAAAATTCTTCGGTCTGATATTACAAACTATAAAAGCTCTTACATAAACCAGAAAACGAATTTCCCCGAAGAAATAATTCTTCTAAAAAACACGGAAGGCGAATCAAATGTAATCATTGGCACTGATGTGCCGCATTTCGCTGTTGTCCATGTAGCCACTCTTTTAGAAAACTTGAAAATTACATTGAACTGGAGTGGGAATCGAACCCGCACGTCCGGATTACCGTAATCGAGAGGAGAGTGCCTACATTGACAACATTGAAAATGCGGCACATCACTGCCAATGATTACATACGAAAACTGTGTTTATTTCCTTCCCAAAATGTGCATAATTTTGCCTCTAGGAAGGCAAATACTGAAATCTATTTTTATCAATATTTTTGCTTCTAATGTGCAATTTAAAAATTCTTTTAACACCGGATACGTCTTACCTTATGAAACAAGTCAGGTTTATATTTGAGAAGTTTTGTAAATAGTTAATAGTTCTGTCGCCTGGTGGTGCTCTTGGAATTCAGTTTTCATCTGTATATCGGCATCTAAAAACCCTACTGAGAAACTTCATTTTTTACTGTATGCCATTCGCTACAGTACAGAAGGAAGCGTTATCCTCTTTAAATACTGCATATATTTCCCGTTAGCCGACGTAGAATCAAAACCTTTTTCTCGCCATTTCTGCTTCCTTTAGATATATCTGAATTTTTTTCCTTAGCGTAGCTTTGTCCATGAAGAGTACTTTCCTTTTTCAATTTTTCCATTGTGCAGAATTTTCCCGCTAGGAGACGTAATGTTATATAATGTTCCCTTCTCCATTTCTCCTTTTGACTGTTAGATTTTAAAAATCTATGTCTCCGATACCTTCCTTCTGTTGTCAGAAATTTTTTGTGCGCCATTTGTTACCTTCGTAACGTATTTTAGCCGCTGGTGGAAGTAGACAGTTGTTTATATATCTGGATATTTCACGGTTGTAGATATCGGGTTGATTTTTCCTTTTCTAACTGGTTTCACAGACTTTGAACAACTTTAATAAAAAAAATTAAAACTGTATTGACATTTTCATTTTTCGAGTGTTTCAGCTTCTCAGTGCTTTTTTCTTCTTAGGGATCTTACCGTTACATCAAATATACGTATGAAGATAACATTCGTTTCTTCCCCTACCATTTACTACCCCCCTCTTTAAAAAATTATGACTTTATTAATCTTAAATGTGATTGAAAGCGCATAGAATTTTTTTCCATGCAAGCACAGTACCTTTGAAGAATTTCAAGATAACTGTTTTTTAATAAGGCTGGTGCCCTCTGCTCGAGTCTTGTGTCTTTATATCTCACATTGATTAGAGACAAACTGTGTGGAACACTCTTTATTTCCGTACAAGACAAGCAAGAAGAGTTTAACACGCGTTTCAGGAAAGGCATTAAAAAATTCAGTTTTTTGTGATTAACATTTAAATCACAAAATCCATTTTAGCATTATGAGGAGTTTTAAATTGCAAAAAATAAAAAAATCTTAAGATTTGTCTGACTGCCGATTATGAACAGAGAGCGACGGGGTGTGAAAAATGTGGCAAATGAGATACTTCGATCTCACAGTCAAATAAATACGGTGCAGCAGCCCTTTGTGCCCCTAAGATTGCAAATCAACTGTCCTATGGCCTAAAGGCCGTGCATCATTTAAAGGAGAAGATGGGTGCAAAATACTTCATGTATCCTGCCAGAAATGGACTGCTTTTTGGGATTTTCAAGAACAAATAAATCTTTTCAAACATAGATAAACCATGACCTTCTTTGGAGGAAGAAATTTGAATACTACAGAATTAGAATATAGATGAAAAGTACTTTTCACCCAATAAGCTATGCTAAGAAAAAGAATTTCTGAAGTGCTTGCTTCCGGAACAAAGGTAGCGGGAAAAAGTTGTAACATTTTCGTTTGTAGCGGAAATCTGTGCATTTTTAAATATAAAATTGCAAACACGAACACACAAAGGCACAACCTGGATCCCGAACTGTAAGAAATAAAGAACCTGCGACTACATGAAAAAAGTTACGCTAGGTGAAAGATATCCGGTCTTAAATCTTTTTAAATCGAATTTGAAAAGCCGAGATATCGGTAAACAGAAAAAGAAAATCTGATTATGCCTTTCTCACACTCTAGTGAGGAATTTGTGAATTATTTTATGCATATAGGTTTTCCTAGTTAGCAGAATTCGAACGAATATTGAATTTTCTCTACAGGGCTTTTAAACGGGTTGACATTGCAGCAAATATGCTGAAAGCATAAGCTTACGCCCTCTAGTAACAAACATGTTTGAATGGATTTATAAGAAGCAATCATAGAGCATGCATTCATTTATCCAGGTGATCCAAAGAAATGAAGAAATGATTGTATTCTTTATTTTTTTGGAACTAAAAATCTATCATTAGGCTCTACAGTGGAAGATGTGTGGATTACCAAAAAATAAAAAAAATGCAAGTACAGGGATCCTCATGCCGGAAAATATGCAACCCCCAAAACAATTTTAAACGTTGGACTTTAGTAACAGAGATAGAAATAGGAAAAATTAAACTACGCATACAGCGGAAAATCCCTCATTTCTGAACAGTTTGAGAAGCAGATGTAGTCATTAAACACAGTTTTTGAAGCAACGATGCAGCATAGAATAAATATCGCTGAATACATCCATGGTCAATGAGGCATTTTCGTGCGGAGATGGAGCACGAGGAAAATAAGGAAAAAAATTGAAGATTATCCTTTTCATCGTTCAAGGTCTCAAAGGGAAAGGTATATTTTTTTTTAAATCTTTTGGATGGAGTATTATAAACAGAGCTGTAGCATCCACAGAAGGACGGAAACACAAATGCTGAATATTTGCATAGAACCATGATAACAGAAAAGTAATCGGCTGTTTCTTTGAACTATGAAAAAGGTGAGAAGTTACATTTTTAGCTGCTTCTGTTAACACATATATTCAATAAATAAAAAAAAATAAAAAGAATAATTTAAAAAGTCTTGAGTGTATATTTTCGTGTTTCAGTGTTCCGTAAAAACGCAAAAGGATTTCGCCGTCACCACCTGCTGACCCATTATTACTTATTTTTTTCTTTGTAATTTTTCTTTTTTTTTTTTTTTTTTTTATTGCTCACTATATGTACTTGACGACGCTTCTTGTGAATTCGTAATCTATGGCAAGGACTTAATTGCTCCACTGCGATAGCAGGAGAGCGTGGTGTTCCTCCCCCAAGGAACCACTGCTACCCATGTTTTGGGTCCACGCACAGGTGCAGCAGGCAGATTAAGCGAAATCCAATTTAGACATGTCTCCACTTACAATTTATACTACCCCATTTTTATTTAAATAAAAAATTGGTGATATTTCTCTTTACCACTGCTTTTTGTGAAGTGTCTTAAGTAAGATTTCTTTTGCACAATGCTATATAAAAGAAATCAATCATCAATCTCCCATCTTCCCAGAAAATGACTGTACGCTACTGCTAGAGCTAGTGTCTTTCTAAAATTCGTTCAGCTAAACGCAGTTGTCTGCATTTACGGTCGGATTGCAGACACGGTGCTAGAAATCTCACTGGAAATTGAATATAACTGCGACTTCTTAACACGTTTATTACATAAGTAAATATGTTTATTTTACAATACATAATAAACATAGTATTTCACTCGGAGCGAAAGAGATGTCTATGTGTCATGAGATGCGTTTTTCAGCATTTTGGTTTTCCAGTTCCTTCTCGCGCTGCTCGATGAGAGTGCGCATACGTTTGATGCCCATATATAAGGAAAGATGGTTTTAATAAATAAGAAAATTGTTTTACACGTAAAAGCACTTTAAAAGCCAATAAAAGCTGAATATTTTCAAAAACATTAAATTCCTATACATTTTGCAGATTATTGGTATTGTGTGCCACACGGAAAGAAACATAAGTACTATTAAATCACTTTGAAAATGCGTTTTGTATAAATCAGTTTCCAAATTTTTTACAACCTCTTCAATCGTAAAAGTTCCCGGTTCTTCAATTTCGTCCAAAGACAGAAAGATCGTGATATCTCAGAACTGGTAAGAACGGATTAATAGCTCGAGTTTCCTTCAGAAAGAGCATTCCTCATAACGGATGACAATACCACGCCATTCCCCCCCGGCCCGACTTATGTCAGTCGATGCCCTGTGCACATTCTATATCTGGGGCCACCTCGATTAAAAATTTCAGTCTAACAGTCGTAAATAAGAAAATTTACTGGTGAAATTTTTTTTCCTGCAAGCAGTTTTTCTAGCTGTAAAATCATTAAATCACATTTCACATGCTAATCGATTTTATAGCCAACGTGGCTTGTAATAGACGAACGAATTTCACACCGCTCGTGCTTCCCCGCAGAGCTTACAGTTGTAACATTAATTACTCCGGAATTCTTTTTTTTTCTTTTTTTTTTTATAGTATAATTTAGGGATACAAATAACTATCCTCCAAGATATAATTTAAAACACCTAGTTATCCATAAATTTAATGGAAATGATGAACAATGGTAGTTTAAGCTGTAAGAAGAAATCCCTCACAAATTCCTACAGCTGACCACACACATTGTGCGATAAATTATTTCCACACCGCATGTAAATTATTAGTCTTTAAATAAAGTAGTGTGAATCGAACTTTTTTTTATTTTTATTTATGTAAAAATAAGCCCTACATAATTATGAATACTGATTCACAATTTTTGTTCTGACAAGACTAATATTAATAAATTTTTTTAGTAAATTCTACATGCTTGCTGAAATGCTTTTCATGTATAATATACCGTATTTCTCAGAATATAGGCTTTTCCCATTGCATTTTGATTGCTACAAATAAGGGCGAGATAAAGATGTTACACTGGCCGAGCACATTTAACCGCAACACGTTTGAGCTTTATTATACGAAATAATAATAATTGGGTTTCCAAAATCTCATCTTAAATGTTAAAACCGAACCGTATAATAATTTCGTGCTATAACGGAAAATATACATTGCTTCTGAAAATTTATACTACTATTAAGGTAGTTTGGAGGCCCCTCCATATTCTGAGGCACGGTGCGCGTGCAGAAATCAACCCGCCGAGAGGTTTTTGAAATTACTTCTGCTCCGCATTTCTAGTGCCAGTTAATTTCAGTACGGAGCAGTGACTTTCATTGAGGCGTACCTTATAAATATGATATAAGAAACGACTTGGAAACAAATGATTTCGCCTTATAGTCCATTTTTGAGTAATAGTTAACACGCAATTTTGCATCTCTGTGACGTCTTAAAGTTTTTGAAAATCCTGTTGCTACTGTTACACGGCACTAGCAGTGTTCCTGCCGAGTCGGCCGGTAACGGTGCTTGAGACCTGAAGTACAATTTAGTTGGCCACGGCACCAGGTGAGAATCTCAGGTGCACTGCTGCACTCAAAGATTCACACCAGAACATAAGAAATGAAAAGTTGAAGAATGACCCGAAGCATAAGGCTTGGGTGAATCCACCTTGTGAACAAAATAACAACAACAAATAAAAAATAAAATAATCTAAAAAAAATTGATACTTTGGGATCAGAGTTGTGATGAGGTTCACCCGCAATCACCAATTCGTGACTGAGTGTAGTGGTCCGGATCTTACTCCGGTACATTCAATCCCCAACCAGCCAGTACAACACTCACTTTCGCAAATAACACATGATTCTCAAATACACAACACAACATTTAATAACGTTCTGCGAGATTTAAACAGATCCGGCGCTCTCTAGGCGCATAGACAATTGCCCCTCATATGTGGGCAGCATACGGTGTCACACTTTACTGTCGGATAACGCAGCCGACTGAGTCTCCACCGGACTATCTGAACAAGAGATACTACTCGTTTACACACTAAATAGAGCTGCAGGTGATATTCATATACAATGGCTTAGAGAATGAACAAAAATTATATGCAAACGATCACATTAAAAATACTCGCGACACAAAATACACAAGCACGTTAATTTGCGGTATAAGATTATAAGTGCGAAATACTGCCAAAGTTAATTAACTAAATCTAATAAGCATGCACATGCAGATCCCTTCTCCGCTAGCTTTGGCCCTGAACCAAAGTTAAAAGAAACTGTCCCGCCCAGCGGAATTTGTGGCCACACCCTCTCCCTTATTCAAAAAAAAATAATCAGGAATGGGCCCTGTAAGAAATTGAAATCTGTATGTGCAGGTATTTCCTCTGAGGTTCAGTCACTCAGCATTACTGCATCTACTTTGGGTGTCGGGATGGCACAAGTTCGCAGATGTGCGAAGAAAGAAAAAGGAAATATTCATCTACTTACAGTTACGTGACTTTGCTGTGCAAATCCGTTGTGCATCACATAATATCACACGACAAAAAAAAAAAAAAAAAAAAAACACACACAGACACTTGCACCATGTGGCAGCACCGATGATTCAACACTTCACTTTGACGCTTGATGTAAATGAAGCACACAATTAAAAATGGTAATATCACGCCGCACTTTGTTGCAATGATTAGAGTGCACACTGATCTATTCTCGTGACGATTTGAAGGTGGCCGTTAAGCAAAATAGGCCCTCTCACATCTGATGTTGCGGTTTCCAAGATTGATTTTCTGTGTTCCTGGGAAATGATTTTTGTTGTCGTGAAGAAATAATTGTGAACGTCGACTGCTGGGAGAGTGGGACACATTCAATTCCGCTGCTGCTATAGTTGATTCCGTCCGTCGCTACCTTCCGTCCTTTTTGACCGTTCATTCCCAATTCAGTCAGTTCCTTTCCGTTAGCAAACCATCTACCCTGCCTGAGTACGCAGTTCAAATATGCCACTCGCAGGTTTTGTTTCCATTTTTTTTTATCGAGTTGCGACCGCTAGCCCTGAGATTAATTTTCTCGGCCGAGCGAAATCAGACGTGCTTTTACCTTAAGCGTATATCGGCAACTCAACATTTCACCTGTATATTTGTTAGGTATCGAAGCCACCGCTCTTACGCTCATATTTTTCTTTCGCCATGTTTTTTATCCCGTCGCACTTACACGTAGTGGCTTCGCTGCTTACGTGACCACACACACGCACACATGGGGCCTCGCTTCGCCCCGTAAGACAAGCGCATCTCTTCACTTCCTCCACAGTAGGGGATGAATGGGGGTGACGATTCCACACTGCAGTGGTTGGCATCCGAACCCGACTTTGCATGGCTTCGCTTCTCATTGGAATGACCACTGTCCACTCGCAGACTTCTTAATTCCCCTGTAACTTGGCTTTCATTAGTCCAAACAGTCGCTGATTTCCATTACGCTCCAGCCTAGAAATTTCTTCGTTATCACGCGGATTTAGGCATTCTGCTGTCTTTGTGGCAAACTGGCATCTCCAGCTGCCTCGAGTTGTCTCCATTTCTTACCAAATGCGGGGAGGTTTGCTGCTTCATTTTTCCCCAATTCATTTTTTGCAGATCCAAGGCATCCAGCCTTTCACATCGGAGAGCGTACAGACAACTAAACTTTCTTCCTTATTTTCACGCTAAGTGCGAAATCTTATTTTTCTGCACGGACCACACAGAGAGCAATTGTTCTCGAAAATGCCCCAAACAATCGACGAATTTACGATTATTCGCTAAACCTTTTGTCCCCATCTTCATTCATTTACTCAAGTGGACCCCTCTTCGAAAGGTACCATTCCGTGTTGCTTAGTTTCCCGTCAGCTGCGCCCTGATATTTATGACCTAACAGAGCTATTCTGAGACCACCCAGCCAGAGAGAGAATTCTTCGCCTCTTTTTCTTTCCAAACCCCCAGATAAAACTTTATCTGCTGTTTACACTTTTAAACTCCAATCAAGCCTCGAACATAATTAATACTTAATTAATTTCACATATCAACCACGCCCATTAATTACTAAATTAATGGCGGGGATGGGTCGTAACATCGGTCCCTCCTCAAGAAATCCAGAAGTCCCCTTCTGGGCCTATCGCTTTGCTCTTATCAATTTCCAGAGCAACCATTGAGTGCTACCTTTTCCCACAGGTAGAAACAATTCAAAATGGCAAAAATATTGCGTTTCTTGCCTTCAAGAGCATTGGAGCGACTTCCCAATTATCCCGCAATTTTGTTAATTAATTTTAGAGAACATCCGAAAGAAAAAACAACGTAAATGAGAAATAAGTAAAAAAACTGAACTGTAAAAGAACATGTGACCCTGCCGAACTGTGATTCCTAGCTGCCTCATACAATACGCGACATGGCGGACAAATTTTAAAGTTTTCTTCAGGTTTTCAGGTTTTAGGATGGGGGGGTGTCCACTGTAACACTACTTTGAGATCGACTGGTTAGCCACGTACCTCCTCTGCCGGTACATAAATACCTTTACTTAACGGAGTATTTACCAGTCTAATAAGTAAGGATTTAAATAAAAAATGCAACTATACTTCGAAATATTTTTGTGCTTTGGTCAATGATATTGTTATTAAGAATAGTAAAAAAAACCCAGTAAGTTATCAGGTGGAGAGTATTAAACTATATCTTAAAAAAAAAAGTAAAACAGCAAATGTAAAATTATTTTTATAAGTAAAACCAAGGATGAAGCAGTTCTAAAACTATTCGAGGCCACATAAACATAGGAGATATAGTTGGGTGTGTTACATACAAGATTATGCAAAATTTCAATCACTTTGTTCGCGAGTGTTGTTTAAAAAGTAGTAATCTCAATCTTGGGATAATTATACATGTGTTAAGCGGAAAATCTACAGGAGTATATTAAATAAAATCATGATGCGATTAATGGAAAACTTTATTCGTTAAAGTAGTCAAGGTACACGAATACTGCCTTTCGTAGAAGTCACCAATCGCGGTTTGTACCGGGTAGTTCGTAAGGCCACTGAAATATAGCACACCATGATACTTCCTTTAATCAAGTAGGTAGTACTTTGTGTATATAAGATCAGATAATATGTAGAGGATTTTAGGAAGGGGGTGTCTGACCCTAAGTCTTAAACAACCCTTAGAAATAGGAAGCTAGGGGATTTGGGCTAGAGTGCTCCGTAGAAAAGTGACACGGAAGCGAGGTAGAAAGGAAGAGGATGACGGCCTTATTTTTTACCGCGGGCCAGTACCCGGGGTTCGACAGCTTAACGTGCCCATCCGACGCACGACTCATATTTAGCGGTTCGAGCTTTCGTACCTGCTGGGAACGAACCAGAGGTAGTCCTTTGGGCATTCGATCTTTTTCACATATATACATAATTTTTTCCAACATTTTGTTGGTGACAAGGTGCTCAATTACTTTCCAAGGAAAGTACCAGTTTCCAGGTCGTGTACGTTCTATATCTGCTCGACAACAAGAATTCACAGGACAGTTTTCGGTTAGCGAGTTCAATATCACCGTTTACTCAATGATACACGTACAGCTCTGTAAATTCTATATATTGTTAAAACAACCATGAAAAGCACGAGAAATAGTACTTTTTGCTTCTTTTTGGTTTTTGATGGGATAAAGTTGTTTTCTTCATTTTGGAGTAAAATAAAGCAAATGCGATGGTTAGTATATGTTATTGCAGCTAGTTCTTACATTTTCTTTCCCCGCGGGGAGGGCTTGCATTTTCTTTTTATTTCCTTTCAAGATCTGCCGCCCCCTGCCTTCCCTCTACAGATGCTTTGCGTTCCGTTCTCTATATATAAGCACAGTATTTCCACGGCTCCATCTTCTGTCTTTCTTTATTTTTATTTTTCTATGGAGTTCCCTTAGTCACATTTCCTATCTTTCATTTTCTAAATGGGCTTTTTAGAACTGGTGTCAAATACGGCCTTTATAAAACTACCTTCTTGATCGAATGGTCAAATGTAGAGGATTTTAGGAAGGGAGTGTCTGACCCCAGGTCTTAAAACACCGTTTGAAATAGGAAGCTAGGAGATTTGGGCTAGAGTGCCCGATAGTAAAGGGACACGGAAGCGAAGTAGCAAGGGGGAGAAAGACGCCCTTATTTATTACCGGGAGACAAGTATCAGGGGTCCGACGGCTTAACCTGCCCATCCGACGCACGGCGGATATTTAGTGGATCGAGCGTTCGTACCTGACTGGGATCGAACCTCAGGTCCTATCCGTGGCAGTCACGAACGTTGCTCACTATGCCACCCGTGGCCCGAACTACCTTCTTCAATTTCAGCAAGATTTATACTACACAGTATTCAGAAAACAAACTGACAGTGGATATCAGATCATGTCAGCCGCTTAAAGCTTAAACTTAATGCAAATAAAAATACAGAGAAAAACTTGCCCGTTATCTATGGGATTGAAAACCCGATTGAAAAAATTCTTCGGTCTGATATTACAAACTATAAAAGCTCTTACATAAACCAGAAAACGAATTTCCCCGAAGAAATGATTCTTCTAAAAAACACGGAAGGCGTTACAAATGTAATCATTGGCACTGATGTGCCGCATTTCACTGTTGTCCATGTAGCCACTCTTTTAGAAAACTTGAAAATTACATTGTACTGGAGTGGGTATCGAACCCGCACTTCCGGATTACCGTAATCGAGAGGAGAGTGCCTACATTGACAACATTGAAAATGCGGCACATCACTGCCAATGATTACATACGAAAACTGTGTTTATTTCCTTCCCAAAATGTGCATAATTTTGCCTCTAGGAAGGCAAATACTGAAATCTATTTTTATCAATATTTTTGCTTCTAATGTGCAATTTAAAAATTCTTTTAACACCGGATACGTCTTACCTTATGAAACAAGTCAGGTTTATATTTGAGAAGTTTTGTAAATAGTTAATAGTTCTGCCGCCTGGTGGTGCTCTTGGACTTCAGTTTTCATCTGTATATCGCCATCTAAAAACCCTACTGAGAAACTTCATATTTTACTGTATGCCATTCGCTACAGTACAGAAGGAAGCATTATCCTCTTTAAATACTGCATATATTTCCCGTTAGCCGACGTAGAATCAAAACCTTTTTGTCGCCATTTCTGCTTCCTTTAGATATATCTGAATTTTTTTTTTTTCCTTAGCGTAGCTTTGGCCATGAAGAGTACTTTCCTTTTTCAATTTTTCCATTGTGCAGAATTTTCCCGCTAGGAGACGTAATGTTATATAATGTTCCCTTCTCCTTTTGACTGTTAGATTTTAAAAATCTATGTCTCCGATACCTTCCTTCTGTTGTCAGAAATTTTTTGTGCGCCATTTGTTATCTTCGTAACATATTTTAGCCGCTGGTGGAAGTAGATAGTTGTTTATATATCTGGATATTTCACGGTTGTAGATATCGGGTTGATTTTTCCTTTTCTAACTGGTTTCACAGACTTTGAACAACTTTAATAAAAAAAATTAAAACTGTACTGACATTTTCATTTTTCGAGTGTTTAAGCTTCTCAGTGCTTTTTTCTTCTTAGGGATCTTACCGTTACATCAAATATACGTATGAAGATCACATTCGTTTCTTCCCCTACCATTTACTACCCCCACCTCTTTAAAAAATTATGACTTTATTAATCTTAAATGTGATTGAAAGCGCATAGAATTTTTTTCCATACAAGCACAGTACCTTTGAAGAATTTCAAGATAACTGTTTTTTAATAAGGCTGGTGCCCTCTGCTTGAGTCTTGTGTCTTTATCTCTCACATTGATTAGAGACAAACTGTGTGGAACACTCTTTATTTCCGTACAAGACAAGCAAGAAGAGTTTAACACGCGTTTCAGGAAAGGCATTAAAAAATTCAGTTTTTGGTGATTAACATTTAAATCACAAAATCCATTTTAGCATTATGAGGAGTTTTAAATTGCAAATAATAAAAAAATCTTAAGATTTGTCTGACTGCCGATTATGAACAGAGAGCGACGGGGTGTGAAAAATGTGGCAAATGAGATACTTCGATCTCACAGGCAAATAAATACGGTGCAGCAGCCCTTTGTGCCCCTAAGATTGCAAATCAACTGTCCTATGGCCTAAAAGCCGTGCATCATTTAAAGGAGAAGATGGGTGCAAAATATTTCATGTATCCTGCCAGAAATGGACTGCTTTTTGAGGATTTTCAGGAACAAATAAATCTTTTCAAACACAGATAAACCATGACCTTCTTTGGAGGAAGAAATTTGAATACTACAGAATTAGAATATAGATGAAAAGTACTTTTCACCCAATAAGCTATGCTAAGAAAAAAGAATTTCTGAAGTGCTTGCTTCCGGAACAAAGGTAGCGGGAAAAAGTTGTAACATTTTCGTCTGTAGCGGAAATCTGTGCATTTTTAAATATAAAATTGCAAACACGAACACACACAGACACAACCTGGATCCCGAACTGTAAGAAATAAAGAACCTGCGACTACATGAAAAAATTTCCGCTAGGTGAAAGATATCCGGTCTTAAATCTTTTTAAATCGAATTTGAAAAGCCGAGATATCGGTAAACAGAAAAAGAAAATCTGATTATGCCTTTCTCACACTCTAGTGAGGAATTTGTGAATTATTTTATGCATATAGGTTTTCCTAGTTAGCAGAATTCGAACGAATATTGAATTTTCTCTACAGGGCTTTTAAACGGGTTGACATTGCAGCAAATATGCTGAAAGCATAAGCTTACGCCCTCTAGTAACAAACATGTTTGAATGGATTTATAAGAAGCAATCATAGAGCATGCATTCATTTATCCAGGTGATCCAAAGAAATGAAGAAATGATTGTATTCTTTATTTTTTGGAACTAAAAATCTATCATTAGGCTCTACAGTGGAAGATGTGTGGATTACCAAAAAATAAAAAAAATGCAAGTACAGGGATCCTCATGCCGGAAAATATGCAACCCCCCAAAACAATTTTAAACGTTGGACTTTAGTAACAGAGATAGAAATAGGAAAAATTAAACTACGCATACAGCGGAAAATTCCTCATTTCTGAACAGTTTGAGAAGCAGATGTAGTCATTAAACACAGTTTTTGAAGCAACGATGCAGCATAGAATAAATATCGCTGAATACATCCATGGTCAATGAGGCATTTTCGTGCGGAGATGGAGCACGAGGAAAATAAGGAAAAAAATTGAAGATTATCCTTTTCATCGTTCAAGGTCTCAAAGGGAAAGGTATATATTTTTTTTTTAAATCTCTTTTTTTTTTTTTTTTTTTTTTTTTTTTATTGGAGGTTTAACGACCACCGTGAGCAACTCAATGGGCTATAAGCAGTCGCCCGTCCCTAATTTAGGGTCACTGGTTCCAGGGAAGGGAGAGAGCCAATGCCGTAAGACAAACACAACATCCATGCCTGACCGGGATTCGAACCCGGACCCCTTACGGACGAATGATCAGAGGCCGACGCCTTAGACCGCTGCGCCACCGGGGCGGCTTAAATCTTTTGGATGGAGTATTATAAACAGAGCTGTAGCAACCACAGAAGGACGGAAACACAAATGCTGAATATTTGCATAGAACCATGATAACAGAAAAGTAATCGGCTGTTTCTTTGAACTATGAAAAAGGTGAGAAGTTACATTTTTAGCTGCTTCTGTTAACACATATATTCAATAAATAAAAAAATAATAAAAAGAATAATTTAAAAAGTCTTGAGTGTATATTTTGGTATTTCAGTATTCCGTAAAAACGCAAAAGGATTTCGCCGTCACCACCTGCTGACCCATTATTACTTATTTTTTTTCTTTGTATTTTTCTTTTTTTTTTTTTTTTTTTTTTTTTTTTTTTTTTTTTTTTATTGCTCACTATATGTACTTGACGACGCTTCTTGTGAATTCGTAATCTATAGCAAGGACTTAATTGCTCCACTGCGATAGCAGGAGAGCGTGGTGTTTCTCCCCCAAGGAACCACTGCTACCCATGTTTTGGGTCCACGCACAGGTGCAGCAGGCAGATTAAGCGAAATCCAATTTAGACATGTCTCCACTTACAATTTATACTACCCCATTTTTATTTAAATAAAAAAAATTGGTGATATTTCTCTTTACCACTGCTTTTTGTGAAGTGTCTTAAGTAAGATTTCTTTTGCACAATGCTATATAAAAGAATTCAATCATCAATCTCCCATCTTCCCAGAAAATGACTGTACGCTACTGCTAGAGCTAGTGTCTTTCTAAAATTCGTTCAGCTAAACGCAGTTGTCTGCATTTACGGTCGGATTGCAGACACGGTGCTAGAAATCTCACTGGAAATTGAATATAACTGCGACTTCTTAACACGTTTATTACATAAGTAAATATGTTTATTTTACAATACATAATAAACATGGTATTTCACTCGGAGCGAAAGAGATGTCTATGTGTCATGAGATGCGTTTTTCAGCATTTTGGTTTTCCAGTTCCTTCTCGCGCTGCTCGATGAGAGTGCGCATACGTTTGATGCCCATATATAAGGAAAGATGGTTTTAATAAATAAGAAAATTGTTTTACACGTAAAAGCACTTTAAAAGCCAATAAAAGCTGAATATTTTCAAAAACATTAAATTCCAATACATTCTGCAGATTATTGGTATTGTGTGCCACACGGAAAGAAACATAAGTACTATTAAATCACTTTGAAAATGCGTTTTGTATAAACCAGTTTCCAAATTTTTTACAACCTCTTCAATGGTAAAAGTTCCCCGTTCTTCAATTTCGTCCAAAGACAGAAAGATCGTGATATCTCAGAACTGGTAAGAACGGATTAATAGCTCGAGTTTCCTTCAGAAAGAGCATTCCTCATAACGGATGACAATACCACGCCAACCCCCCCCCCCCCACACACACACGGCCCGACTTATGTCAGTCGATGCCCTGTGCACATTCTATATCTGGGGCCACCTCTATTAAAATTTTCAGTCTAACAGTCGTAAAGAAGAAAATTTACTGGTGAAATTTTTTTCTGCAAGCAGTTTTTCTAGCTGTAAAATCATTAAATCACATTTCACATGCTAATCGATTTTATAGCCAACGTGGCTTGTAATAGACGAACGAATTTCACACCGCTCGTGCTTCCCCGCAGAGCTTACAGTTGTAACATTAATTATCCCGGAATTCTTTATTTATTATTTTTTTTTATAGCATAATTTAGGGATACAAATAACTATCCTCCAAGATATAATTTAAAACACCTAGTTATCCATAAATTTAATGGAAATGATGAACAATGGTAGTTTAAGCTGTAAGAAGAAATCCCTCACAAATTCCTACAGCTGACCACACACATTGTGCGATAAATTATTTCCACACCGCATGTAAATTATTAGTCTTTAAATAAAGTAGTGTGAATCGAACTTTTTTTGTATTTTTATTTATGTAAAAATAAGCCCTACATAATTATGAATACTGATTCACAATTTTTGTTCTGACAAGACTAATATTAATAATTTTTTTTTAGTAAATTCTACATGCTTGCTGAAATGATTTTCATGTGTAATATACCGTATTTCTCAGAATATAGGCTTTTCCCATTGCATTTTTAATGCTACAAATAAGAGCGAGATAAAGATGTTACACTGGCCGAGCACATTTAACCGCAACACGTTTGAGCTTTATTATACGAAATAATAATAATTGGGTTTCCAAAATCTCATCCTAAATGTTAAAACCGAACCGTATAATAATTTCGTGCTATAACGGAAAATATACAATGCTTCTGAAAATTTATACTACTATTAAGGTAGTTTGGAGGCCCCTCCATATTCTGAGGCACGGTGCGCGTGCAGAAATCAACCCGCCGAGAGGTTTTTAAAATTACTTCTGCTCCGCATTTCTAGTGCCAGTTAATTTCAGTAAGGAGCAGTGACTTTCATTGAGGCGTACCTTATAAATATGATATAAGAAACGACTTGGAAACAAATGATTTCGCCTTACAGTCCATATTTGAGTAATAGTTAACACGCTATTTTGCATCTCTGTGACGTCTTAAAGTTTTTGAAAATACTGTTGCTACTTTGAGATCGACTGGTTAGCCACGTACCTCCTCTGCCGGTACATAAATACCTTTACTTAACGGAGTATTTACCAGTCTAATAAGTAAGGATTTAAATAAAAAATGCAACTATACTTCGAAATATTTTTGTGCTTTGGTCAATGATATTGTTATTAAGAATAGTAAAAAAAACCAGTAAGTTATCAGGTGGAGAGTATTAAACTATATCTTTAAAAAAAAAGTAAAACAGCGAATGTAAAATTATTTTTATAAGTAAAACCAAGGATGAAGCAGTTCTAAAACTATTCGAGGCCACATAAACATAGGAGATATAGTTGGGTGTGTTACATACAAGATTATGCAAAATTTCAATCACTTTGTTCGCGAATGTTGTTTAAAAAGTAGTAATTCTCAATCTTGGGATAATTATACATGTGTTAAGCGCAAAATCTACAGGAGTATATTAAATAAAATCATGATGCGATTAATGGAAAACTTTATTCGTTAAAGTAGTCAAGGTACACGAATACTGCCTTTCGTAGAAGTCACCAATCGCGGCTTGTACCGGGTAGTTCGTAAGGCCACTGAAATATAGCACACCATGATACTTCATTTAATCAAGTAGGTAGTACTTTGTGTATATAAGATCAGATAATATGTAGAGGATTTTAGGAAGGGGGTGTCTGACCCTAAGTCTTAAACAACCCTTAGAAATAGGAAGCTAGGGGATTTGGGCTAGAGTGCTCCGTAGGAAAGTGACACGGAAGCGAGGTAGAAAGGAAGAGGATGACGGCCTTATTTTTTACCGGGGGCCAGTACCCGGGGTTCGACAGCTTAGCGTGCCCATCCGACGCACGACTGATATTTAGCGGTTCGAGCTTTCGTACCTGCTGGGAACGAACCAGAGGTAGTCCTTTGGGCATACCTTATTTTTTTTGTCATTTTCATGTAGGACTTCCGTCCACAGTGAGTAGAGTTTAGGTCCCAGCCACCTACAGCGAGATCGCCTTTTGGGCAGGACACAGAAACGGAAGGAATGAGAGCAAGTCTAACGACTTTTGACAGAACAGTTTGTAGTGAGATTAGAGTACAGTGGATGGCGCCACCGTACAAGTACGATATTGCACATAGATGGGTGAGAGAATTTCAGGGAAGACATAGGAAAGGATACCCATTTAACCAGTGGGTCCAGCCTGGGGGCCGTCACTTTACGTGCTCGTCCGATGCACGGCGGATATTCAGCGATTGTTAGTAAATCACACCATCTCTGAAAGATCAGCCCAGGCGGGTCCTTTGGGCATTCGATCTTTTTCACATATATACATAATTTTTTCCAACATTTTGTTGGTGACAAGGTGCTCTGAATTACTTTCCAAGGAAAGTACCAGTTTCCAGGTCGTGTACGTTCTATATCTGCTCGACAACAAGAATTCACAGGACAGTTTTCGGTTAGCGAGTTCAATATCACCGTTTACTCAATGATACACGTACTGCTCTGTAAATTCTATATATTGTTAAAACAACCATGAAAAGCACGAGAAATAGTACTTTTTGCTTCTTTTTGGTTTTTGATGGGATAAAGTTGTTTTCTTCATTTTGGAGTAAAATAAAGCAAATGCGATGGTTAGTATATGTTATTGCAGCTAGTTCTTACATTTTCTTTCCCCGCGGGGAGGGCTTGCATTTTCTTTTTATTTCCTTTCAAGATCTGCCGCCCCCGCCTTCCCTCTACAGATGCTTTGCGTTCCGTTCTCTAGAAATAAGCACAGTATTTCCACGGCTCCATCTTCTGTCTTTCTTTATTTTTATATGGAGTTCCCTTAGTCAAATTTCCTATCTTTCATTTTCTAAATGGGCATTTTTAGAACTGGTGTCAAATACGGCCTTTATAAAACTACCTTCTTGATCGAATGGTCAAATGTAGAAGATTTTAGGAAGGGAGTGTCTGACCCCAGGTCTTAAAACACCCTTTGAAATAGGAAGCTAGGAGATTTGGGCTAAAGTGCCCGATAGGAAAGGAACACGGAAGCGAAGTAGAAAGGGGGAGAAAGACGCCCTTATTTATTACCGGGAGACAAGTATCAGGGGTCCGACGGCTTAACGTGCCCATCCGACGCACGGCGGATATTTAGTGGATCGAGCGTTCGTACCTGCCTGGGATCGAACCTCAGGTCCTATCCGTGGCAGTCACGAACGTTGCTCACTATGCCACCCGTGGCCCGAACTACCTTCTTCAATTTCAGCAAGATTTATACTACACAGTATTCAGAAAACAAACTGACAGTGGATATCAGATCATGTCAGCCGCTTAAAGCTTAAACTTAATGCAAATAAAAATACAGAGAAAAACTTGCCCGTTATCTATGGGATTGAAAACCCGATTGAAAAAATTCTTCGGTCTGATATTACAAACTATAAAAGCTCTTACATAAACCAGAAAATGAATTTCCCCGAAGAAATAATTCTTCTAAAAAACACGGAAGGCGATACAAATGTAATCATTGGCATTGATGTGCCGCATTTCACTGTTGTCCATGTAGCCACTCTTTTAGAAAACTTGAAAATTACATTGTACTGGAGTGGGAATCGAACCCGCACGTCCGAATTACCGTAATCGAGAGAAGAGTGGCTACATGGACAACAGTGAAAATACGGCACATCACTGCCAATGATTACATACGAAAACTGTGTTTATTTCCTTCCCAAAATGTGCATATTTTTGCCGCTAGGAAGGCAAATGTTGAAATCTATTTTTCTCAATATTTTTGCTTCTAATGTGCAATTTAAAAATTCTTTTAACACCTCATATATCTTACCTTATGGAACAAGTTAGGTTTATATTTGAGAAGTTTTGTAAATAGTTAATAGTTCTGTCGCCTGGTGGTGCTCTTGGACTTCAGTTTTCAGCTGTATATCGGCATCTAAAAACCCTACTGAGAAACTTCATTTTTTACTGTATGCCATTCGCTATAGTACAGATGGAAGCATTATCCTCTTTAAATACTGCATATATTTCCCGTTAGCCGACGTAGAATCAAAACGTTTTTCTCGCCATTTCTGCTTCCTTTAGATATATCTGAATTTTTTTCCCTTAGCGTAGCTTTGGCCATGAAGAGTACTTTCCTTTTTCAATTTTTCCATTGTGCAAAATTTTCGGCTAGGAGACGTAATGTTATATAATGTTCCCTTCTCCATTTGACTGTTAGATTTTAAAAATCTTTGTCTCAGATACCTTACTTCTATTGTCGCAAATATTTTGTGCGCCATTTGTTACCTTCGTAACATATTTTAGCCGCTGGTGGAAGTAGGTAGTAGTTTCTATATCTGGATGTTTCACGGTTGTAGGCATCGGGTTGATTTTTTCTTTTCAAACTAGTTTCACCGGCTTTGAACAACTTTAATAAAAAAAAATTAAAACTGTATTGACATTTTCATTTTTCGAGTGTTTAAGCTTCTCAGTGCATTGTTCTTCTTAGGGATCTTATCGTTACATCAAATATACGTATGAAGATTACATTCGTTTCTTCCCCTACCATTTACCCCCCCCTCTTTAAAAAACTGACTTTATTAACCTTAAATGAGATTGAAAAGCGCATAGAATTTTTTTTTCATACAAGCACAGTACCTTTGAAGAATTTTAAGATAACTGTTTTTTAATAAGGCTGGTGCCCTCTGCTTGAGTCTTGTGTCTTTATCTCTCACATTGATTAGAGACAAACTGTGTGGAACACTTTATTTCCGTACTAGACAAGCAAGAAGAGTTTAACACGCGTTTCAGGAAAGGATTAAAAAATTCAGTTTTTGGTGATTAACATTTAAATCACAAAATCCATTTTAGCCTTAAAAGGAGTTTTAAATTGAAAAAAAAAATCTTAAGATTTGTCTGACTGCCGATTATGAACAGAGAGCGACGGGTGTGAAAAATGTGGCAAATGAGATACTTTGATCTCACAGGCAAATAAATACGGTGCAGCAGCCCTTTGTGCCCCTAAGATTGCAAATCAACTGTCCTATGGCCTAAAAGCCGTGCATCATTTAAAGGAGAAGATGGGTGCAAAATACTTCATGTATCCTGCCAGAAATGGACTGCTTTTTGGGGTTTTCAGGAACAAATAAATCGTTTTAAACATAGATAAACCGTGATCTTCCTTTGAGGAAGGAATTTGAATACTACAGAATTAGAATATAGATGAAAAGTACTTTTCACCCAATAAGCTATGCTAAGAAAAAAGAATTTCTGAAATGCTTGCTTCTGAAGCAAAGGTAGCGAGAAAAAGTTGTAACATTTTCGTCGGTAGCGGAAATCTGTGCATTTTTAAATATAAAATTGCAAACATGAACACAGACTGACACAACCTGAATCCCGAACTGTAAGGAATAAAGAACCTGCGACTACATGAAAAATTTTCCGCTAGGTGAAAGATATCCGGTCTTAAATCTTTTTAAATCGAATCTGAAAAGCCGAGATATCGGTAAACAGAAAAAGAAAATCTGATTATGCGTTTCTCACACCCTAGTGAGGAATTTGTGAATTATTTTATGCATATAGGTTTTCCTAGTTAGCAGAATTCGAACGGATTTTGCATTTTTTCTACAGGGCTTTTAAACGGGTTGACATTGCAGCAAATATGCTGAAAGCATAAGCTTACGCCCTCTAGTAACAAACATGTTTGAATGGATTTATAAGAAGCAATCATAGAGCATGCATTCATATTATCCAGGTGATCCAAAGAAATGAAGAAATGATTGTATTCTTTATTTTTTGGAACTAAAAATCTATCATTATACTCTACAGTGGAAGATGTGTGTATTACCAAAACATAAAAAAAATGCAAGTACAGGGATCCTCATGCCGGAAAATATGCAACCCCCAAAACAATTTTAAACGTTGGACTTTTTAGGAACAGAGATAGAAATAGGAAAAATTAAACTACGCATACAGAGGAAAATTCCTCATTTCTGAACAGTTTGAGAAGCGAATGTAGTCATTAAACACAGTTTTTGAAGCAACGATGCAGCATAGAATAAATATCGCTGAATACATCCATGGTCAATGAGGCATTTTCGTGCTGAGATAGAGCTTGAGGAAAATAATAAAAAAAATTGAAGATTATCCTTTTCATCGTTCAAGGTCTCAAAGGGAAAGGTACTTTTTTTAATCTTTTGGATGGAATATTATAAACAGAGTTGTAGCATCCACAGAAGGACGGAAACACAAATGCTGAATATTTGCATAGAACCATGATAAAAGAAAAGTAATCGGCTGTTTCTTTGAACTATGAAAAAGGGGAGAAGTTACATTTTTAGCTGCTTCTGTTAACACATATATTCAATATATAAAAAAAAATAAAAATAAAAAGAATAATTTAAAAAGTCTTGAGTGTATATTTTGGTGTTTCAGTGTTCCGTAAAAACGCAAAAGGATTTCGCCGTCACCACCTGCTGACCCATTATTACTTTTTTTTCTTTGTAATTTTACTCTTTTTGTTTATTGCTCACTATATGCACTTGACGACGCTTCTTGTGAATTGGTAATCTATGGCACGGACTTAATTGCTCCACTGCGATTGCAGGAGAGCGTGGTGTTCCTCCCCGAGGAACCACTCCTATACCCATGTTTTGGGTCCACGCCTGCTGCTCATGTCTTGGCGTTCCTTCCCCAAGGAAACACTGCTACCCATGTTTTGGGTCCACGCACAGGTGCAGCAGGCAGATTAAACGAAATCCAATTTAGACATGTCTCCACTTACAAATTACACTACCCCCTTTTTATTTAAATAAAAAATTGGTGATATTTCTCTTTACCACTGCTTTTTGTGAAGTGTCTTGAGTAAGATTTCTTTTGCACAATGCTATATAAAAGAAATCAATCATCAATCTGCCATGTTCACAGAAATTGACTGTACGCTACTGCTAGAGTCTTTCTAAAATTCGTTCAGTTAAACGCAGTTGTCTGCATTTACGGTCGGATTGCAGACACAGTGCTAGAAATCTCACTGGAAATTGAATATAACTGCGACTTCTTAACACGTTTATTACATAAGTAAATATGTTTAGTTTACAATACATAATAAACATGGTATTTCACTCAGAGCGAAAGAGATGTCTGTGCGTCATGAGATGCGTTAGTAGGGATAAAGTGGGGATACGGGAACATTAGAGAGCCCAGAGCCGGTGGGCGTGGCCAGCTCTCGGATGTTCCCGTATCCCGACTGATCCCTACTCGGTGGATAAATGTTATGTGTTGGCGGATGGCAACGGTGGGTGTGGAGCCACGTGTCCGCCATTTTTGGACTGTGTGTGCAACAATGAACGGCTTTGGTTTTTCTCAGATCAGACTATTTCTATATTTCAGACCTAATTCTTTTATGTGTCAACCTTTTTATCTATCATGTTTCTTATATCAGACTTATTTCTATATATCAGAACTAATACTTTTATTTGATAACCTTTTTATCTAGCATGTTTCTTATATCAGATCTAATTCCTTTATTTGACATGTTTTTTTTTCAAGCTATTATTTTATGCTTTATTTTTCTACTTTGGGAATTAAAATTTATTTCTTTATCAGACCTGTTTCGTATGTCAGACCTATTTTCTTTTATTCTGAATAATTCTTTTACCTACATAAAAAAGAAATGCATTTTAAGTGATGCTAATTGTACGCAGGGAAACATTTTGTTTAGGGGGTTGACAATGATGATCGTCTGTGTCACACACGTGGGTTTCTATGTTGATGTCATTCTCCCTCGGGGCACATACAAGTAACAAACGCTGTTGTACATGTCAAGTTTTTTGTTCCTATTTGTTGCTAACGAATAAAGGACAGTAGCCCGAGGGTAGTCACATGATTTATTTCTTTTATATGATTGGTTGCTTCTTCTTTCGAACATGACTTGTACTGTGAAACGCTTCATTTTAACATTCGTCTTCGAGTGATTGAGAAGTTTTTGATCAACACCTGAATTTCTGTTTTACTCAAGATTTTGGAATCATGTCAGCTTCAAACTTTAACGGAAGTTTTTCAATGATGTTGCATATGGGTAATTTACCAAAGAATTGTTCCCATGTTGGGGAAAATATCTTTGCATACGTAGCTTCATATACTGGCCAAGCCTGCGAGCATATCAGAGAATTTAAATGTTATGACGAGAGATGCTATCCTACCAAATCTGGCATTTGTATGTCTCCACATCAATGGTATGAAATGATGGGTGAGAAGGACACCATATCACGTCATCTAGCCTATGGTGTATCTGGCCAAAATTTTTCGTTCGAAGGGTTTCTGCAGCTGAAAGTTATTGTACGAACTCGTGAAATTGCTATCAGAAAAGAAATTTACAGTGTGAAGACAGAGAGTATATAAATCACGTATTTCTCTCTTCGAAGGACAATGCAATGAACTAATTCGTACGTCTTTTAGTATATCAGATCAATTGGTTGTGGAATTTTACCGAAATAATTATTTTCAGAGCATTTTCCAGGAAGTGATGAAGTCAAATGGTATAACATTGTCTGGCAATGTTTCATCACCACTGAAAAGTGAAAGGATATTTCAGGAACTCAAAACCATTCTCCAAAATGCAATAGTTGCGTATTTGAAAGAAACAGCAAAATTAAAGATCTTAGAATTTTCTGAAGTCTTTTCTGACGACGAACATTTCTGCGCAGCCCTTTTGGGAATAGAATTTAATAAAATAGTAGAAGATTATGTGGAATTTCTAGAAAGAAGAAACTTGATGTCGTCTGTAACCGATGATTTTCTACAAACATTAAATTTAGAAAACATTTTCAGCACCATCAAGGATGAAATTCGTGAAAGTGACTTTGAATAAGAAATCATATGTAAAGCATCTACACAAAAGAAAACACCCAAAGGCCCTTTTCAGGGCCACCAATTTTTTCAAAAAGGAATGCCATAAAATCGTACATGTGTGTGTGTGTGTGATTTGATATGGAACAATTTTATGTATTCGAAAGATTTCTATCTTGTTTCATTAGTTTATGAACCTATTGGTAAGATCGGAGATGGTGAATTCGGAGACATGTGAACTCAACTACAATTTAGTACACAGACGTTGTTAACTTAAAAGAATTCCAACCAAAAAAACAATCATCGAGAACTCTAATCTATGTTTGACGCAGTAATTGTGAACTCCCACTCATTCTTTCAACAACGTCAAGCATAATTTTAAAAGGTTATTTAATAGGAGAAACGCTGTCTGTGTTTGAAATCATCATTACTCATGAAGTGTTTACAATTTATACTTTGATACCGTTTTTCCGCAACACCCGAATGATGTATAAACCACATTGTATATCCAAAGGTGACGAAACATGACATTTTGTTTTTAGTGCTTCGTTAATCTTGATGTTTGGTGACAGTTACTACTTCTTATGTGAATATGATATCTTTTTTTTTTTTTACCCCGTTTCCACATCACCCAGGAGGCAGGAATCTCGATGCGTTTTTTTTAAGTGGTTTTCCCACGGAGGCCTAATCCACTGTCCCTCAGTCATCACCAATCGTTTTCATACAGCGCTTTTACGGAATTCATTAAATCCAGTATCTTGATATTTCTGACGAAATTTTCATCTATGGTACTGGCCAGGTTTCCACACATGTGAACAAATATTTTTGCTAGAGTCTTGGGATCTAACATGGCAACTGCATCGTAAAAATGCAGTGCATATTTTACAGAGTTTGTGGTAGCAACACATGTATGTCCTAATTGATTATTCGGCTGTTCATCATATGGCAGAGTGCATTCACAACAGTAGAACAATTGGCCAATTTTAATTGTAATCATGCTATGAACTGCTGAGGAAAGTATGATGTCCAAATCTTCACCATTAGCACATTCTTCCTGAGAAATGCCTTCTGTGGAGAGTTGTAATACAGTGTTTTGGAACACTGGTCCGAATTTTAAAATACAAACACTGTTCCACACATTCCCAATTTCATCATGTAATCGTTTAAACTGGTTTGCATTTAGTCTCACCACTGAAGATGCCAAGTGATAAATATCATCTCTGTCGGTGAACAAGCGTTGAAATGTCTACACTTTCCCATAAGGTGATAAAGACACAAACAGTTCGGACCCGAACACAAACGCTTTAGTTTTACTGTAAAATTCATTCATAGAATCCATTAATCTTCAAAATGCTAGAGGCGAGAAGGTTATTCCATATTTAGTGGGATGGAAAGAATTCCTATCCCACAAATAACTTCTCAGATGGATTCTGACGACCTTCGTGAAATCGCTGACTGTAATGAATTTTGTTCCTCCTAAATGGTAGTGGTGGGAAGGCATGTTGATCAATGAAAATCCGTTACTGTTGTTGTCTTCTGGTTGTAATAAAACAACATCCGGTTCTGACAGCTGACTTCCTGAGGAAGAATCGGGTGGTGAAACCAGGGCAGGCTCGTAATGTTTAGAATCCAAAATAGTTGATGGCAGACTTGAATTTGCAGAATGATTATTTTCTAAATCAGAAATATCTGCTAGCAATGATTGACTTGGTGACGAATCATTCATAGACACAAGAAAAGAATTTGGTGAACCATTCTATGAACACATCCTTTTGTGAGAACAACTGGGCGAATTAGCACCTCGCTTCATAGTGACTGAAACTTGAATAAGAGACAAACTGCAATACAAGTAGCAATAGGAACACTTCACATGAGATCGTTCGCGAAACAACTATGCGATGTGAGACTGACACCAGCAGTTGCCAGGTTCACAATTCTAAATCTGCAGGTTCCTGAGTGGCTAGCTCTTTCTTCATTGTTTAATGTCTGTGTAACATGTTTTTCGGGACAGAACATGATTCTCACTTCACTAGTCAAGGTCGATGGGGAAATAAAGGGTTCAAGGGATTAACTCAGTAAATTTGTTGTGTTGTTAGTACACGTGCAAGACCCAAACCCACTTTTATTAAGGGTGGCTCCAGGGATTAACAAAGGCATAGACATACCACATATCTCAGGGACTGATCTAGAGGATTAAAAAATCCTTTTCCCCCTCCATGTGTTTGAGGTTTCGAGACGAAACATGCTTGTCACTTCACTAGTCAAGGTCAGTTGGGGAAACGGGTTCAAGGGATTAACTCTGTAAATGTGTTGTGGTGTTAGTACACGTGCAAGAAGACTTCAATAATACAAGGACGTGTAGCGTTTGTTTCTCTTGTATGTATTTGAGCACATTCTGTCGTGCCTATTCAACGAATCCATGGTTTTTAGTGGTTAAACGAACTTTGTGGTGATCAGATCTATGAAGCAGTATAACGTTCGTTCATTCAAAATTTAGGAATAACTATGGATGACAAATGTGAAGAGGTAAGGACTTTTCTAATTATGTTTCTTCATGTTTAATTTAAATGTTCGAAACAATCCCGATCGGGAAAATTGTTGAAAGATTTTGTTTAGGTTTAGTTTATGGAAGGGATATACTTTCCTAATACGTTATTTTCAAGTTCATCTAAGCACTAATAATATTTTTAAACTATAAGGAATTTTCTCAAGAAACACCTGGAATAGAGGACATATTAATAAATAAAATATATTAACGGAGTCCACATTTTATTTTCTAGAGAGCTTCATAGACATAATGATTGAGTACATAAATTATGACAGACTAATAAAATAATAGCTGACTAATTAGTTTCGTTGAAATACTTTACTTTTCTACTCGAGGGGAATATTTGTTAATCCTCTTTCAAGTAGAGATAAGACTAATTATTTTTAAGGCATATGATTTTTTTTTCGACACGTGATTCCTCCAGTAACGGTGTGTAGTATTAGAGCTTTGAAATATATTTGTGTGCACACACACACGTAGTTTATCAACACATTTCCTTTGATATAAATTATATTACTTTTATTCATTTAAAAGACGTTATGATGAATTCTTAATTTCTTGCTACATAGTGTGTTCCCGATGATTCCGTTCTAACTGTTAATAATTTGGGGTTAATTTTCAACACATTATAGGTTTCAGTTAGGCATGTAGATTTTTTTCTTTTATGCGTAAAGTTTTTGATATTACTAATGAATGGGTTACTTGTTCTAAGATTAAAGTAAATATTTATTTGTTAAAACAAAATGTAAGGATGAGAGGGGGTTGTGCTTAACAAAATACTTATTTCGATTTTTTTTCTTTCACAGATGTTTGACCCGTAATGGGAAGAAGATCCTATTTTGATCGGAATTGTAGATTTCGTGGATCACTTTGGGGAATTTCCCACTTCCCAAGACCTTTCTGAGAATTTTATTCTAGATGCATCGCTTGAAAATTCTAACACTCTCCCACAAGTTGGAAATTCTAATGCTCAACCACAAGTTGAAAATTCTAATGCTCAGCCACAAACTGAAAACACTGTTCCAACATGTCAAGAATGTGGCCAAACATTTTCAAAAACTTTCAACCTAAGGCGACATATGCTAAGACATCGCGGGGAGAGAACCTTCCATTGTGATTCATGCGATAAATCATTCTACCAAAAAACACATTTACTAGCTCATATCCGTACTCAGCATTCTTCAGAAAATGCACGTCTTGTACATTCTTCACAACAAGCGGGGCCTTCACATGGAAATATTGGACACAAAGAAAAAAGATTCCACCGAAGTCTGGTCCACTTCCAAAAAGAATTAGGCCACTGCAACAACAATGTAACATGCGAGTACTACACGAACAGCGGTTTCATCCCACATCTCAAATAGAAGCAGATTTGTTGACCTTCCTCAGCAGCATTAAATCAAATGTTCTTGCAGCCATACATGAACAAGTAACATTACGAAGAGCTATAAAATGGTTCGTAGTACTAAAAGCACAATATTCACGAGTGGGGGGGGGTGACAGAGACACGGAGTATGCTTCCCTGTATTTCCGGAGCACGTGTATGGTTGAACTCTCCACAGAAACCATACAGGATAATCTGAATTTAGCCTTTGAAAAAATAAAAACATCTAGTGAAGAATTTGAATCTATGGGAAGTGGTTGGGTGTTGGACAAAATTTTTTATCTTGAATTTAAAAGTGGCCAATATGCACCACTCTCTGGCTCTTCATATATCCCATTGCCTCCTGCACTTTCTAGGAAAGAAGCCATTATTAATATCCAAAGTAATGACCAAAAATACTTCCTGTGGGGTATTCTCGCCCATATGCATAACGTGCGGCACAATGCACATCGTGTAAGCAGTTATATGCGATTTCAACACGAGCTAAATTTAGAAGGGATAAGCTTCCCCACTCCCATCACTCAAATTAGAAAGTTTGAAGAAAAAATCAATATTTCGGTGAATGTGTTCGGATATGAAGGGGATGTGTTTCCATTATACATAACAAAACAAAAATGCGAAACACATGTAAATCTGCTTCTCATCACAGATGGAGAAAAACAGCACTACTGCCTAATTAAAAACATGAGTCGATTGCTGAGTAACTTGACAAAGCATAAAGCAGCTTCATTTTATTGTGACAGATGTCTGCATAGGTTTGTGAGACGGGATTTGTTGGAAGAACACACAGTGTATTATAGTTAACACAATGTTCAAAGGGTTGAACTCCCTAGTGAACAAGATAAATGGCTCAAATTTCAGCGTCATGAATTTCAGCTTGCAGTTCCATATGTCATTTATGCAGATTTTGAGTCGCTGCTAATGAAAGTTTCAGGTTGTGATACAGACCCAGATAAACTATCATCAACAACACCTACAACATATCATGAAGCATGTGGGTTTTGTTATATAATCGTGGGACCAGAGGGGCGAAGCGTCAAACCAACCACACTTTACCGAGGAGAAAACACAGTGCATGAGTTTCTACAATGTTTGTTAAATGAAGAACAATTTATTCATGAGTGCATGAAAGTAAACAAACCAATTGACATCACTCCGGAAGAAGAAAAACAGTTTCAACAGGCAACCCACTGTTACATTTGTCAAGGAATATTGAAAACGGATCGAGTAAGGGATCATGACCATTTGACATCCAAATATCGAGGTGCATGCCATGCTGCTTGTAATTAAAGTACAAATTCAGCGGGAAAATCTCCGTTGTATTTCACAATCTTAAAGGGTATGACGGACATCTTATTATGCAAGAAATTGGCAGGATAAAGAACAAAAAAATCAGTGTGATTCCCATTAACAGCGAAAAATACATTTCTTTCATGTTAGGAAGTTTATGTTTCATAGACTCCTTTCAATTTTTGGCTAAATCCTTAGATAAACTAGTATCTAATTTGTCTAAAGAACAGTTTAGAATTATAAGGAAGAGCATGCTGCACTCTTGTTGAAAAAGGGAATTTACCCCTATGAATATATGGACTGTCACGAGAAATTTGAAGAGAGTAAACTACCTCCAATAGAAGCATTTCACAGTACTTTATCGAATGAAGATTTATCAGCTGAACAATATGCTCAAGCACAAACAATATGGAATACTTTCTCCATAAAAACTCTTGGAGAGTACCATGACTTATACATTAAAAATGATGTATTATTACTTGCAGATGTTTTCCAAAATTTTCGACAACTTTGTCTTGACCATTATGGACTGGTTCCTTGCCATATGTTTACATCACCCTCACTTACATGGCAGGCTTGTCTGAAAATGACTGAAGTTAAATTAGAATTGCTCACAGATGTAAATGTGTATCTTTTCATAGAAAAAGGGATCAGGGGAGGAATATCTGTAATTTGCTACCGATACAGCAGAGCCAACCATCAGGATACTGATTATTTTGATCCAACCATACCTTCAAAGCATATTACATACTTAGCAATAACCTCTACGGATGGTCAATGAATCAATTTTTACCTCAAAGTGAATTTCAATGAATGAATAATTTCGATGCATTTGATGTGATGACTGTTCCTGACGATTCAGAAATTGGATACATAATGGAAGTGGATTTGGATAACCCATCAGAATTGCATGATATGCATAGCGATTATCCGCTTGCACCGGAGAAACTCATTATCACTACAGAAATGCTTTCTCCATATTGTAAACAAATGCAGCAAGATTTCCACATAAAATTGCCTAAGAAAGGGGTAGAAGAACTTGTGCCCAATTTATTCCGTAAAAAATAACTATGTGCTACATTATAGGGGTTTGAAACTGTATTTGTCGCTAGGTATGATACTAAAAAAATACACAAGATACTACAGTTTAGACAAAGCAAATGGCTATCGAGTTACAGTGATTTTAATACAGAACAAAGAAAAATTGCAAGCAGTAACTTTTCCAAAGACTTTTTTAAATTGATGAACAATGCTGTGTGTATGGCAAGACTATGGAAATTTTACGGAATAGAAGGAATATTGAATTAACCACTAATGAAAATAGGAAGAAAAATTTGGTAGCATCGCTCGCATTTCATGCTTTTCACCTTTTTGACAATGATTTGGCAAGCATTTAAAGAAAACAGATAAAGTTGGTATTAAACCGTCCTATATATGTTGGTTTTGCAATTTTAGACAACAGCAAGTTACTTATGTATAGCTTTCATTACCTTCACATGGTTCCCAAATACGGAGAAAAACTGAAATTATTATTTACAGATACAGACTCCGTTGTGAAGTGCAAACAGAAAGCATTTATTCAGACATGATGGGAGATTCTCTCATCTATATGATACTTCAGACTACCCTCCAGAGCATCCCTTATATTCTACTGAAAATAAGAAGGTGTTGGAAAAGATGAACTATGTGGAAAGCCTGCTCTGGAATTTTTGATATTACGCAGCAAAATGTATAGTTTACTGACATCGAGTGGAATTAAAAAGACTGCAAAGGGTGTACCGAGACCAATTGTGCAAAACACAATTAAACATGAACATTACAAAAGATGTTTATTAGACAAAGTTATAACTCGTGTCACCTACTCAAAGATTCAGTCGGAAAAACATAACTTACAAACTATTCATTGTAAGAAACTAGCACTGTCATCATTCGATGATAAAAGATATATTTTAAACAATGGCATGGATGCATTGGCATATGGTCATTACAAAATCGACGAAGAGAACTAGAAAAAAAGAAATGTAAATGTACATTGTATCACTCATTAAATTGTATGTTTTAGCTAAATTTTTGTTTTGTGAAAAAATAAAATAAAAAAAAACCATCCAGGAATCAATGAGTCGAAATGGTGAAAGATACTGCAAAGGATACCCTTCTTGGGTAGACTCTCCACTAATTAGTGGCTTCCTGCTGATGATCCGAAGCAGTATTAGAAAAAACAAAGAAATAATATACTTCACCATACCAGTAAAAAAAAATGGAGAAGAGAATGCTAACTTTACAAAAAAAAAAAATGTCTAGGCTTGAAATTGAGTTTTAACCTGTTAGAATTTTTTTGCTCAAATTTGAAAATTGGAAACCCATTTCAGAATTAAGAGAAATCGAACACAAAACATTACAGTTGTCTTTTTTTCCTTGTATTTTAATAAGGTAACCATCGTCAAGGTATAAGTTTTACAACTTTGTTTCGCTTTAATTTCACAGATAAGGTGCCTTTTAACATTGATTCTCCTTCTTGTGATGGTTCTTTGATCATATTTTTATTTTTAATATACTTTTTTGGCAAATTAATGTCCTATAATGCTTTTATAAATTCTTGAGGTATTTACTGTTTAGAACCTTTACTTCGAAACATGGAGTCCATGAGATCGACAATATTAGTTTTTCACGATCTGTCCGTTATAAATAAGTACGGCTTTTGGACTCCAGCTAATAATGTTGGAGTTCCTTTTAAACTCGTCCAATACATTTTGTGCATAGCGTTTTAAATTAGGAGACACGGATTGTATGATAAGATCTTCCACAGGATCTTTTTCTTTCTTCACTTTGGAAAGTTTATCTTTTGCTGGTTCGATGTTTGTTTCTTCAGATGTAAAAGCAGTTTCATGGGTTGATATTACTGGAGGGTTGAAACTAGAAACATGAATACGTTTATTTAAGACTTGGTTATATAATTTAACTTTCACTTCATCAGGCTCTTTGCCTAGCAGAATTTTTTCATTTCTTTATCTTAGTCTGTTAGCATTTCATCTGTTGGCATATGACGAGAAATCCGTTCTTCAGGAACAAGAGCCATTTTCTTTGCGAATTCAATTATTTCGTATGTAGTGTCGTTAACACACTGAGAGCAGCTGGAATCATTTCCCCCAAAAAACCACCCTTTTGAATAACGAGTTTCCTCTTTTTAAATAGAGGCGTTTTTCGAGATAAAGCTCTCAAGGTGTGTTTATGTCGATGCAGTTTTTGTTTCTGAGTCGGAGAAAGTGGAACATTTCCTTTTAACGTATTTAGATAAACTTCACATATAGCTTTAATTCCCTTAGCAGAACATTTTGATAGTAGGTCTTTTAATACTTTTTTTGGGCAATGTTGGATCATGCCTAAGAGCTGAACCTGTTTCTTGGATAACATGAAAACTGATGAACACATAATTTTGCCTTTTCTTTTATCGCAACTGAGGAATTCATCGAGGTTGATAAATTATTTGAATGTCTCCCGGAAGTATATTTGTACGCAATCTCAATTCTTCATCTGTCTCAGGTTTTAGATCAATCATTAAATAGGTGTAGGGAGATTTTGTGGCGTCCATGTACACTTCCTGAAAAAATTTCAGTTTGCTGGGGTACAACTGCCTTGCTAAATGGGTAATTTGATTCACATCTCTTCGGGATTTAAACAGAAACAGGTAATGAGCATTTAGCGAAATTTCTCGCATTTCTTTGCCTTTATGAAAAATATTTTGAGTAATGAATATCACAGACACATTGAAATGACTTCCTCTAGTAAACAAGTGAGTTAATTTTTTATCGCTTCCACATTCAGTCATGAGGTCGTCAATTATGATCAGCGTTCTACCTTTCACATAGTAATGAAAATTGGATGGGAGTCCTTCCACAAATGTTACATTACACATTTCGTCATACAACGTTTGATGAACTCCATAGAACCAAACTATGCGTTCGGGAGATGGTGAAATTACTTCTTCTTGATGCTGTAGAAGTAGTTTCACAAATTGTGTTTTTCCACATCCTGTAGGACCTGCTATCAGAGCTGTGAAAGGATGTTGTAGTATAGGCACTTCCATGTTTGTCAACTGAATACGAGAAAGAGGCTACGTTGCAATTTAAAGACATGACGCACGAAATAGGGTTCAATCAATTTTTATTTAAATTCTAAATTTTGTTACAATTCCAAATTTCTTTCTAACAAAATGATAGACACGCACATCGTTTGTTTCAGATTTCCATCGAAAATGGTTAACAACGGAAAACAAGCTTTTCCCGTGCCATCTAGAATAGAGGTAAAAAATACAGAATTGGCCACATACAGCCGAAAATGAACTTTGAAGGGGTACTTCGTTAAAGTTCACATCGTCAAATTTGGAAGCGAATCGCGCAATAGGTCCTTGAAAATGTTCTGGAGGGTGTCCAAAGGAATCAAAAAACTTTATTTTTCTTGGGTTTGGCATATACACTGCCAACCACTGTTTCCCAGGATTTCCATGTCGAACTGTATTCACAACGAGACAGGACGGGAACTTGTAAATTCGAGTGGGAAGTTGATCGCAGGCAAACACTCCGATGAAGTAACGACGCGTCACGTGATCTTGCTTTAGAGTCTTCGTTATTTGCACACTGTTCATTTCTTCAATTGGAAAAATCACAAAAAATGTTTCTGGACTTGGAAATTTCACTAGTGTTCTGGAACTCTGTGTAGATTAGCACCGAAATTATTTTTGACAAAGCTTTTCCAAATTTGATCTCCACTCTTAAATTTCTTTGCTGGATCAGATTCATATGTCCTCCATCGCATAGATCGGGACTGAGATCGAATGCGTAGAGAGTGTATCCCTTGGAAAATTCTTCTCGGTTTATGAAAATTCCTCTATCTTGTCCCAGTCTATTGGTTCCTTGATATAGGCTATGGTAAGAACGAATTGTGTTTCCCTTTTCGAAATTGGGTTCTAATGGCTTATGAGGAACTGGCTGTCCGTCGACGTACACGGCGATAAAGTTGAAATCGTAATGTTTGAATTCAAAGGGGTTTGATTTATATGTACCATTAAAAGTGTCGTTATCTACACATCCAATAACCAGTCTTTTGGGCATTTGTCCAAGGAATACGTTATCTTGCACGAAGGACATACTTCCTTGAGAAACGGAATACACTTTGTATAAAACACGATCAATGGGATACTTCGCAGGAGATTTTTCTAAAGCTTTTGCATGACCGATGGCAACTCCTGGGTTGACTTTTCTCACAAAAATTGATGCATGCTCGATGAGAACTCTGTAATTGGGGTTCCCGGAGGAGGAAACGAGGCAGAAATCTGCTTTGCTTCGGTTCAGTTTGATTTTTACATCCACTAACTTGAGCAACAGTCTGTTTTGAAAAAATAAATCACAGTGCAAGGTTACAATCATATCCAGCGTCTTACTCTCTTTTACGAGTTCGTAGCGCTGATGTAATCCCATGTTCGTTGTAGCAATCGTGGGGATAATTTCATGTAGATGTCCGGCTGTACCCTAGTAAAAACTTTCACATGCTAAATAGGTTTTCTTTGCTTCTCCATAATTCAGTAGAGTTTCAATATAAGCTCTATAAAGATACGTGTTACTTGATGAGGAAACACCACTCTTTCGTTTAAACTGATGTCGACTTGAGAAAACAGAGAATGAAGAAAACAGTTAATGGTACCCGCGGGCTCTTTGTCTGACGGAATAGAATTGTCAGCGTTCACAATTTTGATTTTCACGTAGAGTTGACTGGAAGTCCATGCATTCTTCTTCACGTAGAGTTGACTGGAAGTCCATGCATTCTTCTTCACGTAGAGTTGACTGGAAGTCCATGCATTCTTCTCCGCTGCCAGAAATATTAAATTCCAGGGGTCCTCCATCTCGAATGTTGGCTAAAGGGTGATATTCGATCCATTGTCCTTTTTCTATGCTTGTCTGAGTGGGTGGTAACGCAAATAAATCCAGTTCTGACTTGACACATACAGAAGAATGACTGTGAATCAGAGCCATGGTTTATGGATCAAAAATATAGCGTGCTGTCCTCTTGACTTTCTTTAGACGAATAATGCATGTCTTCGTTTTTCTTTTTTTCTTTTTTTTTTTTTTTTTTTTTTGATTGGAGGTTTAACGACCACCGTGAGCAACTCAATGGGCTATAAGCAGTCGCCCGTCCCTAATTTAGGGTCACTGGTTCCAGGGAAGGGAGAGAGCCAGTGCCGTAAGACAAACACAACATCCATGCCTCGCCGGGATTCGAACCCGGACCCCTTACGGACGAATGATCAGAGGCCAGCGCCTTAGACCACTGCGCCACCGGTGCGGCTCGTTTTTCTCTTCCTTTTAACGCTTCCTCCCAGAATCTTCACTTTGTTGGCTGCTTTGTCGGTGAGTATTTGTCCTGCTTCT
This sequence comes from Macrothele yani, assembly GCA_039090855.1. Classification (NCBI taxonomy): domain Eukaryota; kingdom Metazoa; phylum Arthropoda; class Arachnida; order Araneae; family Macrothelidae; genus Macrothele; species Macrothele yani. The sequence continues at coordinate 112,100,924 of CM076997.1, read as the reverse complement.
TTAGCTCGCTGTTTGGCAGCAGTCTTCACATCTTTTCCTTGAATAACATCCGTGGCAAGATCCATCCCTGTTCGTAAAAGTTGTTTTCCAAGTGTTTTAGCGCCTTGTTTGACAAATGGTACCGCCGCTCTAAATAATGAACGAAAGAGACCTCCAAGTCCATACCCTTTTTGCAGTGGTACTCCTTGATAGTAAACTATTCCTCTTCCAGTTTGACTGATGTAATAATCCTAAAAGGATTTCGTACAGCAGCGGTATGGTTCGTACATGATTAGAGATGCTTGAGACGAAAATGAAGTTTCACGATCGCTGTCCCACGTTCAAATGGCAATAATTGGCCTATGTGATTTCTTCTGACGATTTCGATGGTTTGAAAATTTTTTCTTGCGGGAGCCAAATAATGAGGTCGATCGAACAAAGCGCTCACCATCTCTCCATCTACACCACTCACTTTAACGCTGCGAAGGAGAGGAGAAGCCATGTCTCCCACCGGTTGCGGTTCCACAATACGGCTGTACACATACAACAGAGAAAACCGACCGTTTAGATCTGCGATAAATTCACCATTTACAGACAGAGCTCCACTAACAGCCGAAAGTTGCACGGGTTGATATCCTATTCCGCAATCCCTGGGGATAAAACCAAGCGAGTACCTTTAAGAAGAGTTGACTTGACCTTTCGAGTCGCTTTACTATAATTCAAAAAGATTTTATTGGCAAAGTGATTGCTCATGGATTTAACAATGTCCGCTACAAACTCGTAATGACCTGGAGAGATTCTTCCCGTCTTAAACTGACCGGTTCCCAAATCGTATTGGAAATGGTTGGAGTTTTTCGTGATATTATACCACGAATGGGGGTAGATGAGTTCGACGAGTCCCACTTCCCAGGCACCGTTCAATTCTATCGGTGAAGGAAGACGTGTTATGAAATGGGATATTTTATTGTCAGAAAAGCAGCCGAGAGAGCTATCACTGGGCAGTGTCAGATAGAAACTCATGTTGACAAATGATACTTCAACGAAAAAAAGAATGGCTTTTATAGCAATGTTAAGTTCACGGCAGGGATCCAAGCATTGAATTTATTCGGATATCCTTTAAATTTCACAAAGTATTCCCTTTTTTCTTTTCTTCTGCGTTTTTTCAGAAAGTTTTCCACAGCAAATGTCTCCGAGAGATTCACTTTTTGAAGCTCTTCGGCGTAAAATGTTCCCTCCAGTTCCTCGTTCAATAAATCTTTTAATTTGTACACGGGAGGGAATCTAGGAACAAGATTGCTCACGACAAATACTTCTTCCGTCCAGTTTGATTCGTATCCCTTTTCAAACGTCAATTTGAGTTTACTAATGCGTACGTGATCACCCACTTGAAATTTGTAGGTTAGGTTTTCTTGTTTGAGAACTCCATACAGATTGTTCCAAACCTGCTTTTCATTGCTTTCACTCACGTTCACTGGCTTCATTTTTATACTCCGATGAAAGGAATGATTGTAACCATGAACTAAACGTCGAGCACATCAATGAATTTCTAGGTATTTTGACTTGTAAAGTAACGCCACATCCTGGTTTTGAGCGTGCGATTAAATCTTTCCACAACACTCGCTTTAGTCTCATTATTTGTGGTAAAGAAATGGACCCTTTGCTGTTTTAAAAACATCAGAAACTCCTTGTTCTTGAATTTTGTTCTTTATCCGTTTGCAATTTTTGAGGCTTTCTGTGCTCAAATATCTTGGAAAAAGCATTCAAGATATGAGAGCCAGACTTTTGCTTCAAGGGAATCACCCACGCGTATTTTGAAAATATGTCAACACACGTCAGCAAGTAGCGAACGCCATCGTTATGACGACTCAGACTGCTCACATCGGCTAAGTCTGCTTGCCACTGTTGGTCTATTTTATGTGTTATGACTATTTCTCGGAAAACTACGTCTCACTGGTTTGTGAAGAGTACGTTTTCTCCCCCTTCAGCCAATTTTCGACATCTTTTTTCTTTACTTTTTCTTTTTTGACAGCATGGAATAAGGCATTCACACCAGCCAAACTTCCTTCTCGGCCGGGAGTTAGATACGCTTGTTTCAGCACATTCTCCATTACAACATTCAAATTTAAGACTCTCCACCGTAATTGAAAAATTCATGTTGACACCTTCCCATGTAGAACTCAAATGAAATAATTTTTTCTCACCCACTCTTTTTAAATATCTTCATCCCACTTAGCTCGTGGAAAAAAATTTATATAACTCACCCAAATGATCCAATACACATTCATAAAAATGTAACACGAGAAATGTAATTCAAAATAAATCATTTTTTCTCTCCCACTCGTTTTAAATATCTTCATCCCACTTAGCTCGTAGAAAAAAAAATATATAACGCGCCCAAATAATCCAATACACGTTCGAGAAAAATGTAACACGAGAAATGTAATTCAAAATAAACAAACCCCTCAGTGCGTTCGAGTAAAAAAAAAACACCTTTCGCACGACGGTACTGATGGTTCCTTCAGTATGGCTTTCGCTTGAAAAAACATTCATGAGTTCGAATCTAACTGCAACCATCAGATCATTTTTTTTTCACTTTGAAGAAATTTTTTCTAAAACTATTGTTAAATAAAAAAAAAAAAATGCTACTCCCCACCAAAACTCCTAGGCAAAAGCCACAAAGTATAATAAACGTGTACGGAGCATGTACGAAAGTAACGTTCTCCGGCATTTGAATAAGAAAAGAAAAAATGGCGGACACGTGGTTCCAAGCCCACGGTTGCCATCCGCCAACACATAACCTCCGTTCACCGAATAGGGATTTTTTTTTTTTTTTTTGATTGGAGGTTTAACGACCACCGTGAGCAACTCAATGGGCTATAAGCAGTCGCCCGTCCCTAATTTAGGGTCACTGGTTCCAGGGAAGGGAGAGAGCCAGTGCCGTAAGACAAACACAACATCCATGCCTGACCGGGATTCGAACCCGGACCCCTTACGGACGAATGATCAGAGGCCAACGCCTTAGACCACTGCGCCACCGGGGCGGCCCGAATAGGGATAAGTGGGGATACGGGAACAATTAGAGAGCCGACAGCCGGTGGGCGTGTCCAGCTCTCGGTTCTCTAATGTTCCCGTATCCCCACTTTACCCCTACTTCAGCATTTCAGTTCTTTCTGTCGCTGCTGGATGAGAGTGCGCATATGTTTGTTGCCCATATATAAGGAAAGACGGTTTTAATAAATAAGAAAATTGTTTTACACGTAACAGCACTTTAAAAGCCAATAAAAGCTAAATATTTTCAAAAACATTAAATTCCTATACATTTTGCTGATTATTGGTATTGTGTGCCACACGGAAAGAAACATAAGTACTATTAAATCACTTTGAAAATGTGTTTTGTATAAACCAGTTTCTAAATTATTTTACAACCTCTTGAATCGTAAAAGTTTCGTGATTTCTCTTCATCTTGTTTCCCGTTCTTCAATTTCGTCCAAAGACAGAAAGATCGTGATATCTCAGAACTGGTAAGAACGGATTAATAACTTGGATTTCCTTCAGAAAGAACATTCCTCATAACGGATGACAATACCACGCCATTCCCCCTTACCCCCTTTCCAGGGCCCGACTTTGGTCAGTCGTTGCCCTGTGCACATTCTATGTCAGGGGCCCCCTCGATTAAAATTTTCAATCAAACAGTCGAAAAGAAAATTTACTGGTAAACATCTTTTTTCTGCAAGCAGTTTTTCTAGCTGTAAAATCATTAAATCACATTTCACATGCTAATCAATTTTATAGCCAACGTGGCTTGTAATAGACGAACGAATTTCACACCGCTCGTGCTTCCCCGCAGAGCTTACAGTTGTAACATTAATTACTCCGGAATTCTTTATTTTTTTCTTTTTTTGTTTTATAGTATAATTTAGGGATACAAATAACTATCCTCCAAGATATAATTTAAAACACCTAGTTTTCCATAAATTTAATGAAAATGATGAACAATGGTAGTTTAAGCTGTAAGAAGAAATCCCTCACAAATTCCTATAGCTGATCACACACATTGTGGGATAAATAATTTCCACACTGCATGTAAATTATTACAACAGTCTTTAAATAAAGTAGTGTGAATCGAACTTTCTTTGTATTTTTATTTATGTAAAATTAAGCCTTACATAATTATGAATATTGATTCACAATTTTTAATCTCAAGAATAATATTAATAATAAAAATTTGTTAGCATATTCTACATGTTTGCTGAAATGCTTTTCATGTATATTATACCGTATTTCTCAGAAATACGGCTTTTCCCATTGCATTTTGATTGCTACAAATAAGGGCGAGATTAAGATGTTACACGGGCCGATCACATTTCACCGCAACGCTTGAGCTTTATTATACGAAATAATAATTTGGTTTCCAAAATCTCATCCTAAATTTTAAAACCGATCCGTATAACAATTTCGTGCTATAACGGAAAATATACTTTGCTTCTGAAAATTTATACTACTATTAAGGTAGTTTGAAGGCCCCTCCATATTCTGAGGCACGGTGCACGTGCACCGCTCGCGCGTGCAGAAATCAACCCCATCGAGAGCTTTTTGAAATTACTTCTGCTCAGTCTTTCTAGTGCCGTTAATTTCAGTACGGAGCAGTGACTTTCATTGAGGCGTACCTTATAAATATGATATAAGAAACGACTTGGAAACAAATGATTTCGCCTTACAATCCATTTTTGAGTAATAGTTAACACGCTATTTTGCATCTCTGTGATGTCTTAATGTTTTTAAAAATCCTGTTGCTACTTTGAGATCGACTGGCTAACCACGTACCTCCTCTGCCGGTACATAAATGCCTTTACTTAATGGAGTATTTACCAGTCTAATAAGTAAGGATTTGAAAAAGAAAAAAACTGCAACGATACTTCGAAATATTTTTGTGCTTTGGTCAATGATATTGTTATTAAGAATAGTAAAAAAATTAGTAATTTATCAGGTGGAGAGTATTAAACTATATCTTAAAAAAAAAAGTAAAACAGCGAATGTAAAATTATATTTATAAATAAAACCAAGGATGAAGCATCAGTTCTAAAACTATTCGAGGCCACATATACATAGGATATATAGTTGGGTGTGTTACATACAAGATTATGCAAAATTTCAATCACTTTGTTCGCGAATGTTGTTTAAAAAGTAGTAATTCTCAATCATGGGATAATTATACATGTGTTAAGCGCAAAATCTTCTGGAGTATAATAAATAAAATCATGATGCGATTAATGGAAAACTTTATTCGTTAAAGTAGTCAAGGTACACGAGTACTGCCTTTCGTAGAAGTCACCAATCGCGGTTCGTACCGGGTAGCTCGTAAGGCCACTGAAATATAGCACACCATGATACTTCCTTTAATCAAGTAGGTAGTAAGTACTTTGTGTATGTAAGATCAGATGATATGTAGAGGATTTTAGGAAGGGGTGTCTGACCCCCTTCCTAAAACCCTCTTAACAACGCTTAGAAATAGGAAGTCTTAAACAACGCTTAAAAATAGAAAGCTAGGGGATTTGGGCTAGAGTGCTCCGTAGGAAAGTGACACGGAAGCGAGGTAGAAATTGGAGAGGAAGACTGCCTTATTTTTTACCGGGGACTAGTGCCCGGTGTCCGACAGTTTAACGTGCCCATCCGACGCACGACTGATATTTAGCGGTTCGAGCGTTCTTACCTGCTGGGATCGAACCTGATTTAGTCCTTTGTGCATTCGATCTTTTTCACACATATGCATAATTTTTTCCAACATTTTGTTGGTAACAAGGTGCTCTGAATTACTTTCCGAGGGAAGTACCAGTTTCCAGCTAGTGTACGTTCTATATCTGCTCGACAAGAATTCACAGGACAGTTTTCGGTTAGCTAGTTCAATATCACCGTTTACTCAATGATACATGTACAGCTCTGTAAATTCTATATATTGTTAAAACAACCATGAAAAGCACGAGAAATAGTACTTTTTGCTTGGTTTTGTATTTTGATGGGATAAAGTTGTTTTCTTCATTTTGGAGTAAAATAAAGCAAATGCGATGGTTAGTATATGTTATTACAGCTAGTTCGCACATTTTCTTTCCCCGCGTGGAGGGCTAGCATTTTCTTTTTATTTCCTTTCAAGATCTGCCGCCCCCCCCTCTACAGATGCTTTGCGTTCCGTTCTCTAGATAAAAGCACAGTATTTCACAGAGTTTCCACGGCTCCATCTTCTGTCTTTATTTTTATTTTCCTATGGAGTTCCCTTAGTCAAATTTCCTATCTTTCATTTTATTTTTATAACTGGTGTTAAATACGGCCTTTATAAAACTACCTTCTTGATCGAATGGTCAAATGTAGAGGATTTTAGGAAGGGAGTGTCTGACCCCAGGTCTTAAACAACCCTTAGAAATAGGAAGCTAGGGGATTTGGGATAGAGTGCCCGATAGGAAAGTGACACGGAAGCGAAGTAGAAAAGGGGAGAAAGACGGCCTTATGTATTACCGGGAGGCCAGTATCAGGGGTCCGATGGCTTAACGTGCCCATCCGACGCACGGCGGATATTTAGTGGATCGAGCGTTCGTACCTGCCTAGGAAACGAAACTTTGGTCCTATCCGTGGCAGTCACGAACGTTGCCGACTATGCCACCCGTGGCCCGAACTACCTTCTTCAATTTCAGCAAGATTTATACTACACAGTATTCAGAAAACAAACTGACAGTGGATATCAGATCATGTCAGCCGCTTGAAGCTTAAAGTTAATGCAAATAAGAATACTGAGAAAAACTTGCCCGTTTACAACAATATCTACGGGATTGAAAACCGGACTGAAAAAATACTTCTGTCTGATATTACAAACTATGAAAGCTCTTACATAAACGAGAAAACGAATTTCCCCGAAGAAATAATTATTCTAAAATACATGGAAGGCGGCACTGATGTGCTGCATTTTCACGGTAGTCCATGCAGCCACTCTTTCAGAAAACTTGAAAATTACATTGTACTGGAGTGGGAATCGAACCCGCACGTCCGGATTACCGTAATCGAGAGAAGAGTGGCTACATGGACAACATTGAAAATACGGCACATCACTGCCATTGATTACATATGAAAACTGTGTTTATTTCCTTCCCAAAATGTGCATAATTTTGCCGCTAGGAAGGCAAATGTTGAAATCGATTTTTCTCAATATTTTTGCTTCTAATGTGCAATTTAAAAATTCTTTTAACATCGGATATGTCTTACCTTATTGGAACACGTTAGGTTTATATTTGAGAAGTTTTGTAAATAGTTCTGTCGCCTGGTGGTGCTCTTGGACTTCAGTTTTCAGCTGTATATCGGCATCTAAAAACCCTACTGAGAAATTTCTTTTTTTACTGTATGCCATTCGTTACAGTACAGATGGAAGCATTATCCTCTTTAAATACTGCATATATTTTCCGTTAGCCGACGTAGAATCAAAACCTTCTCGCCATTTCTGCTTCCTTTAGATATATCTGAATTTTTTTTCCTTTGCGTAGCTTTGGCCATGAAGAGTACTTCACTTTTTCAATTTTTCCATTGTGCAAAATTTTCCCGCTAGGAGACGTAATGTTATATAATGTTCCCTTCTCTATTTCTCCTTTTGACTGTTAGATTTTAAAAATCTTTGTCTCCGATACCTTCCTTCTGTTGTAAGAGATTTTTTGTGCGCCATTTGTTAACCTTCGTAACATATTTTAGCCGCTGGTGGAAGTATAGTGCGTTCACTATAACTTGACAGTTGGGAAGGATTCACTTTACCAGTTTTAGGGGAGCTTCGCATCGTAAGCAGCGTGCTTACAACTAATCGTCTCCAACCCTCTTGGAGCAGGGCAATAAACAATGAAGATACGGCGTGGATGGGGGAGTGTTGGCGGTCCCTCCTAATGCTGATTCCCTGTGACGTTTAGAGCTTCTCCTTCAATGGTCTTTGTGGGAAGGAAAAGAATAAGGCATTCTTGAACAACACCAAACGACCCTTTCCGACTTCTGTTACTGATTTCTCAAGCTAGCTTTGTAGCAAGCAAGAGATCTTTACTCACGGTTTTTTCTTTTGCTCACAACTATGGCACTCAGGACACGGAAAGCTGGAAAAGTACTGAAAAGCCAAGCTAGGGAAATTATTGGGAATGTAATAATGTTCATGGACGAAGAAAAACGAAATGAAGTTCCGAAAGAGGATGTGAAAAATCCAATGAACGCGTTTCGGAGGCTACAGGAGTTTCACTGAGAACTGTTTACAGAATTCGGAAACAGACTGCTACAAGCGAGGTTTTGTCAACTCCTGGTAAAAGACGAAACAAGAAAGCGCCGAAGCGCGAAATAGACGATTTTGACAAATGCGTTGTGCGCAGAACGGTACATGACATGTATGAAAAAAGGAAATCCCTACTCTTCAGTCTTTATTAATCAAATTACGCGACAGTATTGATTTTGACGGAGGTAAGACTACATTGAGTAAAATACTAGATGATTTGGGTTTCAAATATAAGCGATGGAATGGTCGAAAGTTTTTAATAGAGAAACATTGTAGCGAAACGTAGGCATTTCTTAAAGGAGTTAAAGCGTAATGAAAATCTACCCGTTCCAAAAGTTGTTGTTTATCAAGATGAGACATGGCTTCTAATGTCTCATGTTTGTCCTAAAGGATGGCGAGACACAAGCTGTGAAAAGCCAACTGGACTACAAGTTGCTTCATCGAAAGGAAGCAGATTTATAATTTGCCATGCCGGAACAAAGGATGGTTTTATATACCAGGGGCTTCACTTTTATTTCGTTCGAAGACAAAAAGTGGCGATTACCATGATGAAATGAATTCCGAAAACTTTAGAAAATGGTTTGAGAGCCAGCTGCTTCCGAATTTACCACCAAATTCAATAATCGTCATGGACAATGCACCATATCACTGCATGCTTGCTGAAAAAATACCCACGACGAACTGGAAGAAGGCTGAAATACAAGCATGGCTTCAGCGACATAACATTGATTTCGCATTTGATATGCTTAAAGCGGAATTACTACAGATTGTCCGTCGCACCAGACCACAGAAAAAATTTATCATTGATGAAATAGCAGCAGATCATGGACATCAAGTATTAAGACTCCCACCTTATCACTGTGACTTGAACCCCATTGAGTTGATTTGGGCTAATGCCAAAAACTATGTGGGTCGGCATAACGCCTCTTTCACGAAAGAAAGCATAGAAACTTTATGGAGTAAAGCATTGCAAACAGTTACTCCGGAAAAATGGGAGGCCTGTGTGAATCATGTCCAAACTTTGGCACAAAAATACTGGATTTCTGATGGCATCATGAATGAAATAGAGGACAATGAGATTGAAAAATTTGTAATAAATATAGGAGAGGATACTGACAGCAGTGATGAAACTGAAGACATATCATCAGCCGATGAAGATTTTGATATTGAGGGAATAATGCCTTTACCTGATTGAAATCGATTCTGCTTTGCTGTTGCTTCAAGGTAAGAGATACACAGTCCTGCTTCAATAAAAGGAATGTCCCTAACACACACACACACACACATATGAAAAGGCTTTGATTCCGTGAAACGTTACCAGTTACGATGGACTGCCTCACTCATTTTCAGGCCGATGAGGACGGCAGAGTGGTTACTGTCTCGATGAATAGTGGAGTTACGTCGATTAAGATTTTCTGTGTGTATGTTTCGTTGTTGTGCTCTCTTCTTTCGATTACTTAACTGGAAAAACAAAGGGATAAAGATTAATGGAGATGATTTAATTCATCTCCGCTTTGCTGATTACGTAGTCACTTTTATAACTACCCCTTCAGAGCATGATCCAGGAACTTACTGATAAGAATCAAAAAGTGCACTTGAAAGTGAACTGTCGGAAAACAAAGTTGATGTGTTATGCTTTTACAAGAAATTAAGATTTATACATTGACGCAGGAAATTTGGATATAACCGATACCTACATTTACCTTGGGCAACTTATATCAAAGAAGGATCACTTTGATGAAGAAATTAATCGGCGTATGAAACTTGGTTGGAGAGCTTTTGAAAGAAACAGCGCAATTTTCTAGATAGATAAAACGTTATACCGATCAGCCATTACATTATGACTACCCCCAGTCTAGAGCAATGAGCGCGCCTGAAGACGGAACGGTAGCGCAAGTGAAGTTCATTGAGCAGAATGTATACAACTCGAGGACAGATTTTCAGTTAGTAGAGTGTTCGGAGTCAGAAGGGGAAAAGCTTCTGCTTTATCGTCGGTTTATCGGAGTTTGATGAAGGACAAATTGTGATGGCGTGGCTCCTCGGAACGATACCATCGCAGAAACGGCGCGGCTTGTGTTTTGTTCCCGTGCCACTGTAGTGAGTATGTATCAAAAGTGGTGCACTGATGACCAAACGACGTCCAGCCGTGTGTCATCCGCAGCTCACTGATGCCAGAGAGTGGAGCGGAGACTGTCGCGCATTTTTCACAGGAACCGCAGGACTATAGTGCAACAAATCATCCGCAGCTAGAACAGTGGTGATCAGAGCAATGTGGCATAGCCCACAGTTCACCACAGCCTTCTATGCATGGGCCTGCGTAACCGAGACACAGCCGGGTCCCCATGCTCACTGCACGTCAGTCATTTCCAACTACGCATGAAATGGGCCCAAGATCGTCGAGATTGGACCGTGGATGATTGGAAGAAAGTGGCCTCGTCTTACGAATCAAGATTCCTGGTGCATCACGTATGACGGTCGAGCACGGATTCGTCCATTACCAACAGAGGCTATAGCACCTGAATGCACTGTTGGGCGGAAGCAGGCCGGCGGCGGCGGTGTTATGCTGTAGGCGATGTTTTATTGGGACACTTAAGGCCCATTACGCCAACAGCACAATACCTGACAGCTGTCATGGTATCTGAACATCGTTTCGGACCAAGTTCACCCATTCATAGCAACTGTGTTCCCTGCAGGCGGCGGCCATTACCAGCAGGATAATGCGCCATGCTACACGGCCAAAATCTTCAAGGAGTGGCTTGAGGAATATGCTGGTGATTTTCTGTTAATGCCCTGGCCTGCAAATTCACCTAACATGAACGCAATCGGACATTTGTGGTTCGACTTGAAAAAGCGGGTTTGCGCTAAATCACCACCATCCCGAAATGTACGGGAACTAGAAGACCCACTGTTGACAGTATGATAAGAGATATCCCAGGATAATTATCGCCAGCTCATCGAATAGATACCTCGCCGCTGTTTTGCGGTCTAAACTGGGTCATACAACTTATTATGCAAATGGTCATAATGTAATATGGCTCGTCGGTATATACATCATCACATCATAATCAACCATTATCAATCCACTGCTGGATAAAGGGCTCCCCAAGTTTCTTCCACAACGGTCTATCTTGTGCCACTCTCCTCCATGTCACTCCCAAATGCTTTCGAATTTCATCCACCCATCTCCCATGTGGTGGTCTTCTGGGCTTTTTTCTGTCTCTTGTAATTCATTCTACAATTTCGGTTACCCATCGGTGGTCCGTTGTTCCAGCATATGTCCAGCCCGTTGCCATTTCAAAGATTTTACTTTGATCATGATGTATTCCTATCTTTTAACTTTCCTTTTCGACGAGTTCCTGCAGAGCATAATCCAGGAACTTGCTGCAGAGCATAATCCAGAAAAAAATGTTCTAAAAAGGTCTGTGGCCTTTTAGAACATTTCTCTCATTAGGTATAACACCTAATATGAAAAGGTGTTAAACACCTTTTCATTTTAGAAGACCTTTCATTAGGTGTCATAAAATGTTTACAAATGCGAAATATCTAGGTTGTAACTTAAACTTTTCTAAAAAGGCCCATGACAGTGTTTTTTCTTTTTTTATTTATTGTATTGGGGTTTAACGACCACCGTGAGCAACTCAGTGGGCTAAAAGTAGTCGCCCATCCCTAATTTAGGGTCACTGGTTTCACGGAAGGGAGAGAACCAGCGCCGAAAGACCAGCACAACATCCATGCCTCACTGGATTCGAACTCTGGACCCATCTCAGAGGTATGATCAGAAGCCAGCGCTTAAACTACTGCGATAGCTTATTTATTTCGTACACGTCTGTAATTGGGTGAAATTTTTATACATCAAAAATTCGTTTGAATCATGATATTTGGATCATATTTTATTTTGCCCACTACTTTGACGTAATTTCAACAATGAACCCAGTGGGGGAAGGGTCAAAGCAGAATTGGACTAGTGTTCATTTTTCAACCATGCATTTTTACATTTTCTTGCTAACACTGATTCGTTTATGAAACGGGTGTAGGAGAACTGTCCACAAAAAATTTGAGGGGCATTATAAAAATTGCATTTTTGACCGCTTCGTGGACACGACCCCCAGAGGTTGGTTATCTGAATCATATGACGTTTCCGTAATTTCGTCTTTTCTTAATTGCGGTTATTAATGTAATTCTTTATGCAAATGTTTATGATCTTCAACTCAACAAAAGATTTCAGGATTTACAACAAACTGCAATTAATTATCTGGGGGCATGTCCTGCCTCAGGAAACCTGTCGAGGAAGGGGGGGGGCACAAAAGTATAAAATATAAAGAATTTCTGGTCCGATCGGGAGATTTTTAGCATTTACAATCTACATCTCAAACTCTCTGAAGACATGTGCTGACTCACGAAACCTGTCCGGGGGGGGGAGGGGGGTCCTAAAACATAAAACAAAAACAAAGTATTTCTAGTTGTAAATGCTGAAAATCTCTCGATTAGACAAGTAATAAGAAATTCCTTACATTTTACACTTTGGGAACTACCCCTCCCCCCCCCGCCCGACACAGGTTTTCTGCGTTATCACATGTTCGTAAAGAGTTTGTTCAGATTAGTTTCTAAACGCTCAAAATCTCCCGATCTGATCGGTTTTACCCCCCCAGCTCCCCCCCCAACAGGTTTCCTGGGTAAGCACATGCCCTCAGATAATTTGTTGAATTCTAACTTTTGAATGCGGAATATCTCCCGATCGGACCAGAAATTTTTTATATTTCATATTTTGGGTTTTAAGCACCACCCCCGCCCCCCGGTAAGTTTCCTGGGTTTGCACATACACGCAGAGAATTTGTTTAGCAATAGTTTATATACCTTGAAAAATATCGTAAATAAGAAAATTCGAAATTACGGAAATTTTGTGTGTCAGATAACCAATCTCCGGAGACGTAGCCGCGGAGCAATCCAGAACGCAATTTTTATACGGCCCTTTAAAATTTTTGTGGCCAGTTTTCCGCTTTGTCTTTTTCCCGAAAATCATGGAAATGTTTAAATTTCTTACTGAAAATGAAATATTTAAAAAAAATGTGGACAGTAGTTGCTTAAGTAGTGGGGAATATAGCGACACGAAATTTGTTTATGCAGAACAATTTTATGGCACTGAAATTCCCATGTATCCAGTTATCCGGTGTGGCCGGTTCTCCGTACCCGTTATGATATGAGATACACACTTCAATGTGGAGGGATATTTATATGGCTTCCTCATCAATATCATGCTTCTGGGGAAATTTTTTTCCTTGGTATTTCTATTCGGTCACCCATAGTGAGATCCTAGGTGTGCACTAATACTGAGGCCCAAAAATAATGGCCCAGCCCTGGACCCACTGTCTGCTTAAAGAAATGTGCTCAGCGATAGTGTATATATATGCGATATATAACTACTGAAGACTTTTCGTTTAAATTGTATCACAGAGAACAAAATAATAATAATAATTCCCCGTGTTATCTGTAAATGCAATGACAGTATTCGACATTTGCTACCGAATATTAACAGCATGCATTTGCTTATTAAAACCTAGCCGTGATTGTTTCCTTATTTGACCGCATTTGGTTGAAACTTTTAATGTCAACCCCCGGGCTCCCGCCCATCATGGAAATCCGATACCATCTCACAAAACCGTAGAGGATACCCAGCATGCAAAGTCTGCGGTATCCTTCATGCAAAGTCTATTTAACAAGAAGCTTCTAAGCGCCACAGGGAGTCCCCTCCCCCTCCCGTCGTCATTGTTCAAAGGGTCTTGGGTCTGCTGGAAGCGATTAGTTCCTCAAAGGCACGCTGCTTGCTCCCCTCAAACTGGTAGAATGAATCCTTCTCAACTGCCAAGTTAGAGTGAATGGACTATACTTTGTGGTAAGTTAAATCTGTCAAAGAGAATACCGCTAATGGAAACATCAGAAGTACCGGTCACCTACTGCAGAAAGCGAGGAAATCGGAGACAGGAAGGGCGAAGCCGGTTAACGGAGAAAGAGACGGGCTGGCATCGTGACGTCAACGTCAGCAGAGAGAGGAAAGAGAGAGAGGGAGTGGCACGCCTCAGGGCAGGAACGCGCTAAAGGACGGATGCGCAGGGCCAACCCCAGTCGGGAGAGGTAGGCGCATGAGAAGACTGAGTATGTTAGTATGTTTTCGGGAATGGTAGGAGCAAGTTCGCCAGTAGACAGAGCTTGAAGGTTTTCGGGTTGTCGTACACCAAGCGTTATGGGCCCGAGGGTTCAGTCGATGTACTGAACGGGGTCGGAGTATCTTTGCGAAGATAAGTTTACCAGCCGTGATATATGTCCCTGACTTAGGTAATCCCACATGCTTTATTTAATTATCCTGAAGGGATAATTCTACGAAAACCGCGAGGACCAAGGGCAGAGCGGAGATAGATAGGATTCGGAGATAAGAATCTTTACCGGGAGATACAGGTAGCTTCTCGGACGAGGAGGACTCTCTCCCAAGCGTAGGAACGTATTATCGTGATATAGGCTTCAAGTTTACTTTGACTATTTACCAGGTCTGCATTAGTTGAGGGACGTCTGATCGACATCCAGAAAGTTGTATTCCTATGGACATACTGACTTTCCAACTTCAGTTTTTATCCAGAATAAACTGTTTTTAAGTTTGAAACAAACCCTCATATGTCATTATATAACACGAGTAATTTATACTTGGAGTTTCAGCGATCTAAATCCACCTCCCTGATTCGCAGATAATCAATTATAGAAATGCGGGGGAGGTTTCTTCTGTTCACCCAATCAGAGTTTGGGTAAGTTCTGAGGAACGAACCTTTAAAATATTTCCATTGACTGAGATGAGCCTATAGCGTGGATACCACAGAAGTAGGATTGTTTTGAGCGGGTCCACATAGGAGATAAGCACGTTCGCTCTTACATTCGATTTCTTAGGAGCAGAGATATTGGAAAAAACGTGATTTAACTTTACGTCTCTCATTGGGAAATCTATGCGTCCCTTCAAAAAACTACTGTACCTAAATTAGTCTTCGATATAAATAACATCGAAATGATATTTTTTTTAATCTGATATTTAGAAGCAAATATATGGAATACAAGATACTTGGAATTCGATATCGTGTGCATTTATGCCCTCTAGAGGCGTAGTTGGGCATCGGGTAAAAAAATGGAGTGCCATTCTCACATTTCAAGCTTTTCAATGAATAAGAATTTTTCAAATCTGACAAATACCTGCAGAGATATCCACAGAGGGACGTACAAGTTTATAACATAAGCACGACCTTTTTTCAGAAAAGACGTGCTAAAAATACTAAGGGACATATGACTATATGGATATACATAATATATGGCAGTTAAACTCACAAAGGCATGTGGGAGAGTTTGAGATACTGTTAACAATCTGTCTCCTTCTTTACTTTATTTCACTAGGAGGTAGTGTTGTTTTAAACCTTCGTCCCCCCCCCATGCCGAAAATTGTTCAAAGGAGCTTAATGCAATAATTCAGACATAGGAAGGAGGCGGGACTTCTTATCCTATCTTCAAGAAATCAAAGTAAACCGGGGATCATTGGTTGTAGGTTGCAAAATGGTGGTTGCGGGTAATCGGCCAAGAATTTTCCTGATGAATAGCTGTGCATAATTATGTTCTGAACAGTGCTTTTATCTGAAAAGCCGAAGATTTTTGTGTTTATCCATTCCATGTTACCTGCTCACAGCCTTTCTTCATATAAGGCAAAGATTTCCACTTTGTACAGAACTGGACACAATCTCCATATTTGCGTCCCATCTGAATTCCAGGAGAGAAACAGTCTTGATATTTGCGTTCTATC
This sequence comes from Macrothele yani, assembly GCA_039090855.1. Classification (NCBI taxonomy): domain Eukaryota; kingdom Metazoa; phylum Arthropoda; class Arachnida; order Araneae; family Macrothelidae; genus Macrothele; species Macrothele yani. The sequence continues at coordinate 112,084,839 of CM076997.1, read as the reverse complement.
TCAACTGCAGTTGGGGCTGGGCAGATGGTTGGAGAGAGCACACGTCTGTAGCAAAACAAAACAAAAAGCAGTTTTAGAAGATGCATTTTGAATATTTAAAAATCAATTTTTAGTGGATAAACAAATACTTTTTTTTTTGGAAGTTTAACGACCACCGTGATCAACTCTATAGGTTAAAAGCAGTCGCCAGTTCCTAATTTAGGGCCACTGGTTCCACGGAAGGGAGAGATCCAGTACCGAACAGAAAACAACACCCATGCTTCACCGGGATTCGAACCCAGCCCCTTCCTGGACGAAAGTTCAGAAGCAAGAGCTTAGATTAATAGGTCACCACGGCGGCAACACTATTCTTACTGTTATTAATCATGTAAGGATTATAAGGGTTTCCCAGTTAAAACAAACTACTTTTCATATAAAAACCTTAATTTAAATTTGGCCTTCGTCGTGTGCTTCTCACAAATACGACACGTCTACTAGTCACAGAACTTTCCTAAAACTACAGAGGGCAGTGCCGTAACGAAGGAAATTTCTGACGCCTCGCCGAACAAAACACCTGTAACCGTAAGAAATTCCATTCACTTCCCGCATGGTCGCCAGCATAGTGAAATGCAGCAGGCTCGGTGAATGAATGATATGAAGAGTTCTAATCATTCGTCAGAGATCGATTCAGGTTCGGACCTTAAGTGAGCATGCTCTTTGGGTGTGTCTTACAGCACCGGCTCTTTAATTTCCCTGGAACCATTGACTTCGAATCAGGGATGGGCGACTGCTTATAGCTCACTGAGTCGTTCACGGTGATAGTGAAACTCCAAATACAAAATAAACATAAGTGTAAAAATTTGTTTATTTACTTGCAACAAGTATTTACATTGGCCATTTTATTATGGATCTATCTAAAAATCGGAAAAATGAGTCATTCTAATGGATTTCGCTTGAATTTGAAATAAAGCATCTGCTTCAGTGTCCATGTCCGGTATTAATGTTGCATTATTACTCTCTTTTCCAGTCTTAGTTATATAGTAGACCTTATACTTACTGGTAGTATATATCAATGACAGAGGAAATGAATTGTCTAAATGACACTGCAAGAAAATTTTATCGTATTTTCTTGAGATGGTAAGGTAAAGACGTACCTAGCAATAACTTTAGGTTTTAAATGATAAAATGGATACGTACGCATTCTATGAACTTCAGAGAATGCGTCCATGTGAATGAAGGCCGAGATGAAATTGCCTTCTTTTCTGAAAAATAGTCTTTTATTGCCAAAATATCATCTAGAGGGCCGACTTAGATATGGCGAAATGTGACAATGAAATCCAAAACGCAACCTTTTGCCTATGAGTTGCTGTATCAGTTGTGAAAAGGGGGCAAGATGTTCAACGTTACCCATGCGCTCCCAGGATGTGTTTTAGCACTGAGCATAGAATAAACGCGGTTGTCCAATGAAAGTTCCCTCCCCTTCACAAAAAATAAATAAATAAGTAAAAATAAATAAATGAGAGAGTATCATAGTACTCTTTGTAGATAATTTATGCTAAGCATCTTTGGCATGCCATGATCTTTGGGGGTGTGAAATAAAACTAGTGATTCGAGATTTATTCTCGTACAACATTACATTTATTCTCGTTATTCATGCTCACACCAGCTCACAGTCTGGTATATACATACTAAAGGGAATTAAATCATAATAACAAACAATAACATTTACTATATCCTCACATGAGTGATACTTATGTAGGTGGATAAATTATTGTCATTTTCGTAAAACCAATGAAAGAAGGTATGCAAATCATAAAGGTGTGTTTATATATTTAAATTACAAGGCAGTTTCTACAATCCACCATCGCCACCCACTGGAGCGATTTTCATGATTTTTTTTTTCTTAAATGAAAGCTGTGACCCACAGATTTCTCATCGCTAATTCTTGTCATATTTTTTTTTTTTATGTTACCATGGCATTTTCTTTGTACAATCCACGCTAAGTGGAACGATACACGGGACATCAAGAACTACTTGAAAGCGTTTTGATTCGGTAGTACAGTAAAAAAACAACAACAAAAAAAACGAAATAGCCTATGCCCACCGGAAAGAAATAAACTTCTGAACGGTGAAAGAATTACCCAAATAAATCAGTTCAGTAGTATTCGAGATTACCTTAAACACACAAAGTTTTTCTCTTTATATATTAGTACAGATTACATAATGATACCAATAAAAAAAATTGTTAAAACCAAACTGGCAAAATAAAATACATTTCTAACCCCATTACGTAGTTAATTAGACACTATATCATTTCGGGTCACTGAAAGAATACCCCAATACTCCAATGCAAGCCCCTCAACCAGAGGCGCACCCAAACGGGGGTGGGGGGTGGGGGGTCCGAACCTCCACATGAGGCCAAGTGTTTTATAATATGATTCTGACACCATCGGTATCCAACAAGAGAGATTCCTAACCCTCTAACTTTTCTCCAATTTTCCTAATTAGTGAATTTCAATTTTCATAATTGCTGAAATCGCGCATTATAGAATTTGTTCTAAAATACATTCTCTGAAACTATGAATATAGCAATAGATAAAATAATTGCATTTGTGGTTAACTTCTTTTCTCAAATATGTATTTTTATTAAAAGTAAAAACAATGAAAACACCATTTGCAGCTGGATAATTAATGAATGCAATCAATGTATTAAATTCTTTCACAGATCGAAACATTTATTATAACAGTCATGTCGCGTAAGTGCACATACATGAGCATTTTTACTTGCAGAGCTGGACCCTTCCCTATTCCGAATTTCTGGGTGCGCCCATGCTGTCAACGATGCGTAAGCTCATGTTTATACAATGATGAGGAGCGTCATCACTTTCCCGCTAAAAGTCAAAGTTATGTCATGTTTCATTCTCCATTTCTTCTTTTGACTGTACGGTTCGAAAAACTCTTCGACTCCGATACCTTCCTTCTGCTGTGAGAAACTTGTGCACCATTATTAAGTTTCGAAACATTCTTTTTAGCCGCTGTGGGAAGTACGTAATTGTTTGTATATCTGGATGCTTTAGGACTGTAGAAATAAGATTGATTTTTTTTCTACTGGCTTCATTGACTTTTAATAACTTAAAAAAAAACTCTTGGTAGTTGTTAAAACATTTTTGTAGTGTTTGAGCTTTCGGTAATCAGTAGCTGATTTTCCATAGGTGTCTTACAGTTACATCAAATATCATAGGTAAGAAGATATATCTCATTCATTTCTCATCCTACCATTTTCTTTTTTTTACCACTTCCTCGAAAACTGATTTTATTATTCTTAAATGAAATTCAAAAAACATTCCAGACCTTCTAAAAGCTCAGTACTTTTGAGGAATTTCAAGGTAACTGTTTTTTAATATGGTGGTACTCTGCCTGAGTTTTGTTTCTTTCTCTCACATTGATAACTAAGTGCCGCACTGCATGAAACAGTTTTCATTCTCATACTAGACAAGCAAGAAGAGTTTTACACGCATCTCAGGACAGGCAGTACAAAAGTTTTTTATGGCTAACAATCAAATTAGAAAACCATGTTTAGTTTTATAAAAAGTTTTAAATCGGAAAAAAAAAAACAAAAAAAAAAAAACGAAGTCAAGATTTGTCGGATTGCCGATTATGGTCATAAATAGAAAAGGAAAGCAGTGAGAGGGTGGTAAATGAGATACTTAGCTCTCACACGCAAATGAATACGAGGAAGCAGCCCCATTATGTCCCCACGATTGGCAATCAACTACGCTCTTGTCTAAAAATTTGTTTGCTATTTAAAGGAGAAGATGGATGTGCAAAATATTTCTTATAACAAAAATTCTTTTACGAGAAATGAAGTTTTCTAAGTGATTTTCAGGAACGAAAAAACATTTAAAACATAAATACACGATGAAGTCCCTTGGCGGAAGAATTTTGAATAATGGAAAATTAGAATATAAGTGAAAAGTATTCTTCATCGAATAAACTATGCCAAGGAAAGACTTTTTGAAATACTTACCTTAGAAGCAGAAGTAGCAAGAAAACGTCATAACATGTTCGTCTCCAGCGGAAATCTGCGCATTATTTAATACTAAATTACAAATACGAACACACATTAATACACCCCAGATACTGAACTGTAAGCTACAAGGAACCTACGACAAAATGCAAAATTTTCCACAAGGTAAATGATATCTGGTGTTAGATTTTTTTTTTTTAAATCAAGTTTAAAAAGCCGAGATTTTGCTCTTTCACACGCCCTAGTTAGGAATTTGTGTATTATTTTAGGCAAATATATTTCCTAGTGAGCACAATCCGAGCGAAAAATGGATTTTTTTCTGTAGGTTTTTAAAAGGGGCTGATATTGCAGCATTGTAAGCTAAGCTTATGCAGTCTAGTGACAAAGTTTTTTGAATGAATTTATGGTAAGCAATTATTAAGGATGCGTTCATATCCTCCAAATGATCTAAAAAAATGAGGAAACGACTGTATTTCTTTAGCAACTAGAAATTTCTCACTAGTCCGCACAGTGGAAAATGTGTGGATTACCACCAATACATTAAAAATGCAAGTAATGTTCCTCATGCTGGATAATGTGGACTTTTTAGTAACAAGTAGAAAAAGGGAAAACTAAAGTATGCATATAGCGGAAAACCTCGTTTCTGAACAAATTTTACATAGGTGGATGTTGTCCGAGAAGAAAAGGAATTCATTAAACAGTTTTTGAAGTAAAGATGCGGAATAAAATAAATGTCGCTGTATACATCCATGGGCAATGAGGCATCCTGGTGCTCAGATGGTGCATGAGGAAAAGGATAAATAAAGTTGAAGATTATACTTTTCATGGTTCAAGAAGTTTTCAAAAGGGAAACTAATTTTTTTACAATCATTTGGATGGAGTATTAAAAACAGGGTTGTGGCATTCACAGACAAACGGAAACACAAATGCTGAATATTTTCATATTTGCATACTGATATACTTAAAGGATCACTGTAAAAAGAAAAGAAATCGGCCGTTTCTTTGAGCTATGAATGAGGGGAGAAGTTACATTTTTAGCTGCTTTTAACACGTATGCAAAAAAAAAAAAAAAAAAAAAAAAAAAAAAAAAAAAAAAGCGATTTAAATGTCTTGAATTATTCTGACTTCTTAATATTAGTAAAGAAGCAAAAAGGATTTCGCCATGACCACCTGCTGACCTATTCTTATTTTTGCTTCCCAATGCGAAACAAAGATTTTCAAATCGGACTAATAGTTGTAGAGTTATGGTGTATACAGACGGACGGACAAACCGATAACATAAGCACGATCTTTTTTTTTACAAAAGACGAGCTAAAAAAGGTGAAAAATATACGCGAAACTGCAAGCACCTTTTTCGTGGTGTTCAGAAGAGATCGTTCGGCAACAGGTAACTTTTTAGTTAACGTCAGCAAGTGGGTAACACGTGTTCTATCTTCCATTCAGATTATGGTACGTAATAAATGGCTCTTAGGATTTCCCTGATCATTTTACGAGTCTGATAGGTAATGTTTTGGGTCTTCAGTTTTTTGATAAGTACATTGTTTTTCTGAATAATTTCTCGGTGATCAATGTGAGGAGGTAGTTTTCCAGAATAGCACGAGTGTTTTCCACGGCGTGTGTGTTTTGCAAGAATTTGAATTTGTAGTTTCGTTTTTTTCTTTAAGTTTCTTTTATTCTGGTGCCTGCGATTACTTTTTTCATTTGGATTTCATCGTTTTTCCTCCTACTTCCAACAGTAGGGAGAACTAATAAACCTCAGCTCAAGAACAAGAAGTTTCCCGCCTTCGCTGAGCCATGATTAGAAAGTCAAGGTAAAACTGAATTTTTTGCAGTGGTTTCAAAATCGAGAGAAGACAGGTGTCAGAGTCGTCCATTGGATTTCCTATTATTCCTGGCAGTATTCTTTTAGCTGGAGTAGTCTTGTCTCGACAGCAAGCATTTGAAAACCTCAGCCATTTTCGTAGTGACAATCAATATGTAGGAAAAACCCCGACATTTTTTTTTTTTTTTTTTTTTTTTTTTGTCAGGTAAAAACCAGGTCTTTTCTTTTTATTGTTTTTGTAAATCTGTATTTTGCTAAAGCTTAGAGTGGCTATCCCCGCTTTAGTTCGTCACTTGAATTTGGGAGGGGAGAGGAACTGATTAAAAAAAAAAAATACCTTCAGGTTTTCTACAGAAGGAATGATTTTTATGTGAGTTTGGCTGTGTTACTTTTCATAATTAACAGTAATTAATTGTTGGCACAGTCTGATACAGAAGTTACGGGGTCACGAGCCCCTGTTGCTCTTAAGCAGCCTTTTCAGGAATTTCCGAAAATATAGTGCAGTGGAATATTTCGCTCTGAAGTTAAAGAAAAAAGTATTTTAAGGTATGAAATGGAACGAACTGTAAAACCGTGGAGAGGGGTGTATTTGCATTTTTGTACCATTTTAAGGAATTTCTTCCCCTTGTATATATGGTATTTGCAGTAGAGATAAAACCATAACGTACCTGAAAATGTTAAGCGTATATCATGAGTAGCATTTATAATACAGTATATACTAGGGGCGCTTAATAAGTCGTATTGTAATTAAATAAATAAAATAAAAAAGTAGATATGTCAGTTGATTTCATTGTAAAAGAGAGAAACCTTTCACCCTACCATAAAAATTTTGGTACGTTTGTTCCTTTAAGATAAGCAGTTGTGTGTGTCACGTGCAAACTAAAAACATACATATTTTTAGCACGTCTTTTGTAAAAAAAGATCGTGCTTATTTTACCGGTTTGTCTGTCTGTTCGTCCGTATCCATGATATCTCCGCAACTATTAGTCCGATTTGGAAAATTCTTTTTGCATTGGGAAGCTTGAAATATGCGAATGATGATAATTTTTTTTTTTTTTTACGATGTACAATTTCGCAGCTAGAGGGGGTAAATGCAGATGATGTCGAATTCAAAAATACGTTTTATTCCACATATTTGCTTCTAAACATCAGATTGAAAAAATTATTTTATCTTTCGATTCCATTTATGTTGAGGAGTATTTCAGATGTAGTTACTTTTTCAAATTACGCATAGATTTTCCGCATGGGGGCGGAAAATCTATAATTCATAAATTTATTTTTCAACGTAACGATAATTTTTTTTTTTTTACCTTATGGGAACTTAACTCATTTTGAAGGAGTGTACATACTTATATAGTCGCTTTCCAAAGTTTTGTACTGTCCTTGTCGTCTTGAAAGGAGATTGTTGAATTCATATATATTTACCCGAGTTTATGTCACATTCTGTTACATTTTTAACGTTGTATCTTTCCTTTCCATTGTCTGAAGCTACATTTGTTTTAAAGAGGAAAGATATTTTATTTTACTTCTCGTTATTTTTAGAAGCGAATTCCTCCCAGTTTTGTGTATTCAACATATGGATTAGTACATTATATCCACATAGCGTTACTTTTTTTTTTTTTTTTTTTTTAAATGATTAATAAATTTTGTACGCGAATAATTATTTTTTTTTTCCAACAAACGTTTTTTTAATCGTTTTCCAGGACATTTGTTTCAAGCGGTTTCAAATTTTTTCTAACAATTCATGAAATGGAGTGGGTGTATTTGATGGCGTAATCTGATATCTTCGTCGACGTGGCATTCAATTGGGTAATTAATTCGCCTATCTACACATGGATTTTTTTTTCTTAACATCCACTAAAATAACACGATGGCGATAGCGTCATCTTCAACTAACTGGTACCATGAGAGACACAGCAAGTGTTGCTTCTGCGCATGCGCAGACCCGTTGCTTTCACCTGATGTTGGGGTTGCATTGGTTTCCAGCCATGGGCCACTGTGGCACTTGCTTGGAGGCTCACAATTCACGGCGATGCTGCAGGGCCATCAATGGCTCGCCAACTGGTAGCGCTGCCACCAACTGACCGCTACCGGGCCGTGAGCGGCATATTTCAGCCAGCAGTGACCCATCACTGCCAGCTGGTTGCCAGCAGTTTCCCAGTAATTGTGTTTTTGCTGGGTAAACTATGCACATAGCGAAAAACTGCTCATTTCTGAACAAATTTACACAAGTGGATGTTGTCCGAGAAGAAAATGAATTCATTAAATAGTTTTTTTGACGTAAAGATGGGGAATAAAATAAATGTCGCTGTATACATCGATAAGATCATCGATGGACAGCCGAAATTTTAGATTGGATTCCAAGGGACAGAAGAAGACCACATAGGAGATGGGTGGATGAAATTCGAAAGTATGCAGGGGTGACATGGAGGAGACTGGCACAAGACAGACCGTTGTGGAGGAAACTTGGGGAGACCTTCGTCCAGCAGTGGATTGATAATGGTTGACAATGATGATGATGATGATGTTACATCGATAGGCAATGAGGCATCCTGGTGCTCAGATAAAGCATGAGGAAAAGAATAAATAAAGTTGAAGATTATACTTTTCATGGTTCAAGAAGTTTTCAAAGGGAAACTAATCTTTTACAATCTTTTGGATGGAGTATAAAAACAGGGTTGTGGCATTCACAGACGGAAACACAAATGCTGAATATTTTCATACTTGCATACTGATATACTTAAAGTATCACTGCAAAAAGAAAAGAAATTGGCCGTTTCTTTGAGCTATGAATAAGGAGAGAAGTTACATTTTTAGCTGCTTTTAACACGTATGCAAAAAAAAAAAAAAAAACGATTTAAATGTCTTGAGAAGTATTTTGACTTCTTACTATTCGTAAAGAAGCAAAAAGGATTTCGCTGTCTCCACCTGCTGACCTATTGTCACTTATTTTTGTTCTTTGTCCCTTTTCTTTTTTTAATTTTATTTCTTACTATACTTGACGTCGCTCCTTGTGATTTGTTAATGCCTATGGCAAGGACTTGCTCCACTGCGATAGCAGGAGAGCGTGGTGTTCCTCCCCCAAGGAACCACTGCTACCCATGTTTTGGGTCCACGCACAGGTGCAGCAAGCAGATTAAGCGAAATCCGATTTAGACATGTCCCTACTTACTACTTATACTACGCCATTTTTATTTAAATAAAAACTTGATATTTCTTTTTACCACTGCTTTCTGTGGTGTCTTTAGTAAAATTTCTTTTGCACAATGCTACAAAAAAAAAAAAAAAAAAAAAAAAATCAATCATTCGTATCCTATATCCGCAGAAATTGTTCATACCCTGTTGCTAGAGCTTGGTTATCTTTCTAAAGTTTGTTAAGTTAAACGCATTAATCTGCACTTATATGTATATATAACCCCCTCCCCCCGCCAAGTGTCGGAGATGCTTTTGCCTTCTGTTCCCAAAGATACAAGCAGAGGGACTCGCAGACTTTCCACCCTTCAGTCCTCAGTCTCTGCACTTTTTTTTTCTTTTTTCTGGCTTTCTTTCCTATCGAGTTTTCTAAGTAAAATTTCTAGCTTCGTTTTCTAAATGAGCAATTTTAAAACAGGTGTCAGATACGCCATTAATAAAACTGCTTCCTTCAATTTCAGCAAACTTGTACAGTCAAAAAAAAAAAAAATACTGGAAAATGTTTGGTATTTTCAATCAACCATAAAACCAAGTTTTTCCTCTTTATTTTTTAAATTAGCATTATGTTTAAGCTTTTAGCGGCTGCCATGATCTGTTATCCCCCGTTACTCAGTTTTTTGAATTCTGTGTAGGATAGAATAATAAAAACAAACTAAAAAAAGTAAATGAAAAATGACCTTATATGTTATCTTTTGTGGTAATCCTTTTCCTTATGAACTTGACTACAGGTTGATTTTAAGACAGGAGGGTGATTTTTGGTACTAGATAATGATCCTTACTGATTTAATTTTTAGCGATTAAACTGTTTTAAACGCCGAAAACAAACTACTGCTACCGGCATTACTAGCTAGATCAGACACTCATGAAAAATCCGTGACTGTGTACCAAAAGCTCAAACACTGCAGAAGATGTAAAAATTGTGACAAATACCAATAGTTTTATTTTATCAAGAATATTCAAAGTCAGTGGTACCGGTTGGAAAAGAAAATCAGCCAGATTTCTACAACTGATAAAATATCTAGATATAAAAACAATTACTTCCATCAACGGCTGATAAGTATATTTCGCAAGTTAACAAGTGGTGCACAAAAAGTTTATCATAGCAGAAGGAAGGTATCAGAGGCAACGAGATTTTCAAATCGAACAGTTAAAAGAAGGAAACGTGGTATTACTTTACGCACTTGTAGCGGAAAACTTTTGCATAATAGAATAGTTGAAAAAAGCGAAAAATATTATTCACGGCAAAAAGAAAAATAACTTTTCCGATACACCTTAAGGATGCAGAAATAGCGAGAGAAAAATTTTGACTTTTACGCGCGCTTTATGCCTAGGTAAAAAGCTCAATAATACTAACTTAACTTGGTGTCTAAACCTTATGAATACTAGCACGATGGAATAAAAGCTGTCAAAAAGGTTTAGGCCGAAAGCCTACTTATTAATATTTGATGCTGAAGTAAAAGCGCAGCATTATTAGCTTAACTTATTATGTAAACGTTAACTGAGGATTGTTAAAGATGCCTATAGGCTCACAGCTTTATAATTAATGTTTGGTGCCTGAGTACAAGCGCAACATTATTAACTTTACGGGTTATTTAATCCTTATGAATATGAGCATGGTTGGATCAAACTTGTTAAACAGGCCCCGGCCTAGGGTTTTAGATAAAAGTTTTGAGCTTCAGCAAAAGTATGGCATTTCACTGCACCTAAAAAGCCGCTGTTTTTGGCGGAGTGAAGTCGCGTCGCGTGCATGTTTCCAAAGCAAATATTTGGCACTGACAAAATCTCTGTAGTTTACCACTTACGAAAAAATTTAAAAACTCCACGAATATCCTCAAAAAAAAAAAATCCAACGGAATTATAACATGAGTCATGCTATGATTTGTTTGTTTAACCGAACACGGTAAACTGTAAAAACATTTCGGAAATTCACAGACAAGTTTCCGTCATTGTTTTTTTTTTTTTTTTTTTTTTTTTTTTTGATTGGAGGTTTAACGACAACCGTGAGCAGCTCAATGGGCTATAAGCAGTCGCCCGTCCTTAATTTAGGGTCACTGGTTTCAGGGAAGGGAGAGAGCCAGTGCCGTAAGACAAACACGACATCCGTGCCTCACCGGGATTCGAACCGGGACTCCTTTCAGACCAATGATCAGAGGCCATCGCTTAGAACACTGCGCCACCGGGGCCGGCTTCCGTCATTTCTTTCGTGAATTAACGAAGCATGTTTCTGATACTACATTTCCATGAAATGACGGGAAAAAAACTGAATTTAACGGACTTTTCGTGCCACGGGAAACTTCTGAATTATCAGAAACCTTTCCGCAATGCCTTTCGTATAATAACAGAAAATCTCCGTTCCCACTTCTTCCGTATCCGTATGACGAGAAATTTCCGCTAAAAGTAGCGATTCGTGGAAATACTTGAGGTTTGATTAACTTGCACATTTCAATAGTCTGTCGAATTTTGAAGTTGCTTAGCGAGATCGGATATTGTGGATAGCATACCTCAGATTTTTTTTTGTTTTGTGTGGCCCAGGATATTTCTTCTCCTTTCCCCTATTTGGTGCACCAGCTAATTATTATACACTGCTGGCTACCCAAAATGCAACACCAAGAAGGACACGAGATAGCAAAGTCAGATTTACAGGACACATAACAGATACAAAGATGAAACGATTCAGCTTACACGCCCCTGCCACTTGCGGAACACGCAGACATCAATAGTTCGTGTGGCCCCCATGGCTGGCAATTACGGCCGCTACACGTCGCGGCATCGAACGAAATAGGATTTGGATGTGGGCTTGAGGTATGTCGGTCCAGGCTGCTTCCACACGTTGCCACAGTTCATCAGGCGTAGCCGCGGATAGTGCTTGCCGGGCCACTCGGTTGCCGATCAGCGAGCAGACTTGTTCGATGGGCGACATATCGGCGACATATCGGGAGAACAGGTGGGACACGGCAGCAGTGACACCTGGTGGGCCGTGAAGAATTGTTGCACGATGCGTGCTACGAGCGGGCTCGCATTGTCCTGTTGAAACGTGGTCGCTGGCAGGTCCTGCAGGTAAGGGAGGACTACAGGCTCCAAAACGTCGGAGATGTAGCGGTGGCTGTTGAGTGTACCAGCGATGCGTACCAGAGGAGTGCGGGTGTCATATCCAATAGCGCCCCAAACCATAACGCCAGGCAACGGACCGGTATGGCGATGCATAATGCAGGCGTCATACAGTCTCTCACCGCGGTGCCGCCACACGCGGATCCGACCATCGTGGTGTTGCAGGCAGAAGCGGGATTCGTCGAAGAAGACAATTTCGTGCCATTCCGTAGTCCAGGTGCGGCGTTCAACGGCACACTGCCGCCGCACTCGCCGGTGGTGTAACGCAAATGGTAATCGGAGCAATGGGCGCCGTGCGACAAGTCCCCGCTCCTGCAGACGACGTCGAACGTTACGTGCTGACACAGGTTGTTGCGCAACACACCCTAATTCTTGCGCTAACGTTCGTGATGTGGCGGTGCGAGCCGTCAATGCCCGCCTCACAACATGCCGGTCCTCTCGTTCGGTGGTGTGCCGCGGCTACGGTAATCGCTCACGTCGGTCCGTCCGTCCCTCCTGCACATACCGAATCCATACTCGCCTCACTGTGGCTGGATGTCGTCCCACACGGGCGCCAATGTCTCGGTACGATAAACCGCTGTCGCGATAAGCCACTATCCGTCCTCTCTCGAACTCCGAAACGTGCTGAAATGACTGCCGTATTCTGCGACTAGGCATCAGGAAGCTTCGCACGCATAGGTCCGGCAACAAAACACACTTCCACTATTTACCCCTCGCCTTCTGTGCACCCTTTTTATAGTGCTTCTCGGTAGCGTGCCGGGCGCACATGATTTGCATATGCCATGCAATGCTAATCGTTTGCATGTCCTCTCGCGGGCGACGCATGCTGCGAATTTCAGGGCAATCGGATGCTTCCTTCTTGGTGTTGCATTTTGGGTGGTCAGTAGTGTATAAAAAGTACATTTCACCTTTTTTAAAGATTGCAAAGCAATTTGTTGCTTCGAAAAACCACGATGAAAAATGCTTAATATTTGAAAAGTCCTCCTATAGGAAAAAAAAAATACCTATTCAGAAAAATAATAAGCTCCAACAGAAAATAGAATGACTAAATCACTCACATTAATGACAAAAAACAAAATTTCTTTGTCGCGGGATCCGTTTTATGATGTACGTGAATCAGATTGCCGAGTGTTTGTGGCTCAGTTGGTAATGGCGCAAGTTGCCTGTTTGGCGACCTATAACGTCGGGTGTTCGATCCTGACCCCACCGGAAGGATTATCTGCGAGTAAGTGCTGTACAGGGTTGTTGATTTTGTGGAATTTCAATTTAAGTACAGAAAAACCAGAAATGGATTTTTTTCTGAAATAAACGGAATTACTATCTATGGAACTATCTGTGAAAATACGGAAGTTAAAACGAACGGGGACTTTTAAAAACAGAAATTTCTGAAAAACACGAATACCTGCCGGCAACTTTGCTGCACGTTATTTTCAGAAATTTTCCGTGAATTCACACCACTTATTTTTTTACAGTGTGGGTTTAAAAAAATCTACGAAGTCACGATAATTTATTTCCCCAAATGGAAGGTACAATTTTCACTTGTCCGCTAATACAATTCAACAGAGCACGTTTCTGTTATAAGAATTATTTATGTCGATGGAGTTTCCAATTCAATTTTCATCTTATAAGTAACAATATTTTTGTTGCGCACATCTGAAACCAAGAGACTGCAATTCTTATGCGGCCTCTGAAGTGTGTGTGTGTGTGGCCACTTGTTTTAAACTCCATTTCGATGAATTCGTTTAGTTTTTTTTCGAAAAAGTATAGTCTTTCGGTAAATTGCTCGTTCGATACATTTGTTTTCGGACATGGCACGAACAACACTCATCTGAGTATGGAACCATCCAAAAGGTCCGGGATTTAAACCCTGTGGAAGCTGTCTGGAATGTCGTGGAGCAGAACATAAGATCCATGGATCCTGGACCGATGTCTCAAGCAAAGTTGTGAACAATGTTGCAATGGGCCTGGCCAGCATTACCTCCCCAAACCCTCCAGCATCTGGTGGAGTCTATGCCGCGGCGTTTACAGGCGGTTGTTCACGCTAGAAGAGGACCAACACGCTATTAGGTAGATATCTGTAATATTTTGTTCATTGAGTGTATATTGTACAGAGAACGAGAACTAAACCACCTCATATGCAAACAATAAGGCTCTTACAATTTCCATACAGAATGAATAAGTCTTTTCCACAAAATTCTTAATACTGTGATAATATCCTTGTTTCAAGATTTTCTTTTTAAGAGCTTTACAATTAATAACATTCTACAAAGAATCAGATTTCACAGTACCTAGTTGGAAACAGTCCCTTTAGAAAACCAGATTTTTTTTTATTATTATGGTTAACAGCAGTAGAATGCAAAAAAAAAAATTGTCAAAATTGGATTTTTGAAATCCCAGATTTATGACAAAGGAAAATATATATTGCTAAGCTCTTAGTGGAAACATAATGCACCTAGAAGATCAGAATAATATTGATGACGATTAGAACTTCCATGGGCTAAAAGTAGAAAACGAGGTTCTGTCGAACAAAAAAATCAAAACCAACGAAGGAAGTCAAAGATAAATACACTATCTACCAACAAGTAATTGGACACCTGTGATAGCAAAGGAAAACGAAGTTTATTCACCTTCAATAGTTGGTGGAGCCTCCACGAGCGGCGATTACACCTGCGACCCTCCGGGGCATACTCTCAACCAGGCGTTGTACGACGGCTAGCGGTATTTTCTTCCACTCGGCTTGGATAAGAGAGGTCAGTTCCTTCACCGATTTCGGACGGTGGATACACCCTTAAGTCGACGCTTCAACTCGTTCCAGTGGTGCTCGATAGGGTTAAGGTCCAGGCTCTGCGCAGGCCAGTCCATTCGATTAACCCCACTGTCACCATACCAAGCCATGGTGGACCTCGCAGCATGGCAGGTGACATTGTCATCCTGAAAGTAACATGGGTCCACCCCGTAAAACTGCCACAACGTAGTTACCGCATGGTCATCCAAAATGGTGCAGTAGGTATCGGCGTTGAGGCTACCAGGAATTGCGACCAAGAGTCCCGTGCCATACCAGGAGAAACACCCCCATAGCATGATTCCACCGCCGCCGAACTTCACAGTTGGCACAATACATTCCGGCAGGAGGCGTTCTCCAGGCAGACGCCAAACCCAGACTCTGCCATCCGAACGGTAGAGGGTGAACCTTGATTCGTCGCTCCAGAGAACCTGTTTCCACTGTTCAACGGTCCACTGTCGACGTTCTTTGCACCACGTTAGCCGAGCAGGGCTATTGGACTTGGGGATCAAAGGCTTGTGGGCGGCAGCACGTCCATGATAACAAAGCAGATGGGCTTCCTTACGGATGGTATTCATCGAAAGAACACTCCCGGATGCCTGTTGAAACTCCTCGCGGATGTGGCCCATCGATTTGGTGTGGTTCTTCCGAATTTCTCTGGCCAGCACCCGTCGGTCTCTAACTCCCAGTTCTGTGGGTATGTCGGGTTGGGGCACATTACGACAGTTACCTCTCATCTTGCACTTGCCAATCACGTAGGACACTGTCGATTTTGGGTACTTCAACTTGCTCGATATGTCACGTATGAATCGGCCATTTCTGTGATACTCGACGATTACACCTTTCTCGAAATCGGAGAGCTCCGAACTGCGTGGCACCTTGCATGCGACTGGTTGCGTTGTTGTTTCCCACACGATATTTAACGGCGGCGGCCGTGACGTGTATCAGGACCGCAGATATCGTCGATTGCAGGGGTGTCCAATTACTTGTTGGTAGATAGTGTAGCTGGAAAAATCTTGGGAAATGGTGGGAAGTGTTTTTTTGCGTATGGAAAAAGGTACGTAGGTACGGGAACTCTGATATACCGCGGTCTCCTAGCATGAAAACAGTTTACCTGGGTGTGCATTTTTAGCTTGAATTAATGTCTATTTTAAATTTATTAGAGCCAAACCTAAACGACATCCAAAGAATTACATCAACGCGCATAAGGAGAAAAACAGATTTCGCAAAACTGAAGAAATCTAAATTCACGCCAGCTGCAATGAATGTGCGATGTGGAGATATCATGTACAGAAATTGTGCAGCTATAAATCGTTTTATTCCTTCTTTCTAGTGTTGCCTTTCTACTGATGAATCAGTATTGATCTACTGATTTTGACTCCTGTTTACTGATAGTCTTAAAACAGAACACTCAGTAACGAAAACCTATCTACGCACTCAGGAACATGCTGTTTAAGAATGCCTGCATTCTTTCTGTACTCACCGTCTACTAATTCAGTCGACAAGACTCACCTCAGAACTAGTCTGAAGAGAAAGCTGACGAAGAGTAAAATCGTTCAACACCTGCTACCTATTATTTTTTTAGATTCATGCAGGTTATCATGAAATATTTTTTTATTCTAAATAGCTATTTACTTTTGTAGGGGCGAGAAATTACGCCCCTATATAAATTGTGTGATGGACTTTAAATCCCATCGATCAATCCGGATATTAACATTTCAGAATAAATATTTCCATGTGTATTATTTGGAAACGAGTGTAACACGTGGTAATGCACGTGAAACGAGTGTAACACGTGGTAATGCACCAGACTAGGTGACATTTCGATGCGCCTGTTTGACAGGTCTATTGTATTCACAGAAGGCACAGCTATTGTTCCTGGCCAGAGGGAATGTAAGCGACAGGGCACCGTGAGGTGGAGGTCAACGAAGGGTTTAGGTGGAGGTCAACGAAGGGATTAGGTGAAGGTCACCGGCCGAAGGCACGTGTCAGGAGAGAAAGGTGGTATGGGGGGCACCGAGAAGAGCGAGGGGGGCACCTGCTCTTGGAGGGCTTCGACTAGGGAGAGAGAGAGCCTCAGGAGAGTGAGGTAGGAGCCAATCAGAAGGCTAGTGAAGTTAGGGGGGAAAACTTCAGGGTAGGAGTGGAAGGAAAAACGAGGCAGTCGACGGGAAGCGAGCGTGAGAGACAGTCTACGGGGAGCGAGCGTAGAGAGCAGTTGACGACAGCGTGTGCTGTGGACGGATGTATAGTGCTGGGAGTTAGCACTGGGTAAAGAAAAGTTCGTGATAGAACGTGCCAGTTAGAGCACGGGGAAAGCCAGCGTAGTTGGAATCAGACACGTGTGTCTGGAACAACGTTCGGAGAAAGCGTTTGGAGAGAACACGTGTTCGGGACGGAACACAAAGCATAGCTTCCGGAACAAAGGAAAAGAGACGAACGGAAGGTTACGACGATTGAAACATTTCACGTCGGTGGTAGAAAAAGAACGGGCAAAGAATATTGGCAGGAAAGGGTATCCTGGAATAATTAGATACCCTGATCATTTTCACGTGGAACTACAGTTACAGGAACTCGAGGTCAAGGAACAATAGCTGCCGGAACAATTTACTGTTGATTAAATGTTTAGTTAAGTTTGCAACAAGCCTGAGAGTGAATTCATGCTTGGAATTGTTTTGCCATTATTTTTACTTCCCCTCTCCTGAATAGCAGATTTATAGTAAAGCTGGGAGAGAAAGAACGCCGGGCTGTCTTCAACTACCGTTGATAGACAGTCACTAGACAACGAACCTTATAAATGGTTTTCCTTCCTGCTGTGGGGAAATTTTGATCAGCGCTGGAAGCCAGTGGGTGTTTGGCCGAGGAGCCATTAATTAACATAATGAGCTTCCACCCCTACAGCAGATATATAGGAAATGGCGCAGTCGGCAGAATTGATATGTTAGGCGAGTTCAGTGGAAGTAATTAGGGCAATTTTATTCAGCGAAATAGGGACTGTGTTCGAGGACTCGGACAAAGAGGACGCATAAGAGTAACAGAAGCACGTGGCGGGAAAGTGGTGAAACAAAGTGAACTTCAAAGTGTGACTGTAGCACGTGGCCGGAAAACGGCGAATGAAACAAAGGACTGTGCTACCATAAAGGACTATTGTGCAACGGAACCGGTGGACCGGAGAAGTCGACAAATAACGCTCGTAACGAGAGCAAGGATTGGAAGTACCAGGAAAATCCCGTAACCAGGGACGGAAAATTACGTCTCGCTTTTCCAGCGTGACCGGGCGACATTCCTGTTTAGGACGCTCCTTCGCGGGTCGCGGTCGAAGCCGCTACAGAGAAGCTGAAGGGGTCCCGAGATGATCCGGTAAGTACCACTTTGTTGCCGAAATTTATATTTCTGGGTCGATACCGAGTAAAAGGTTAGGATAGGAAAATTTTGTAGGCAGTTAGGGGCCAAAAGGCCGAGAAAAAAAAATTCTTTTGTCAGTTTTGTAAAAGAATAGGTTGCAGTAGTTTTAGTAAACTCAGTGTTAGTACTTCAATATTAATGCTTAAAGTGAATAGGAATTGTAAAGTGTTTTATTATGTAAAGAAAGGAAATAAGTAATATTACTAGGAATTTATTACATTACAAGAAAAAAAACTGTCAGTTAGTACTTCAAGGTTGAGAGCAAAGGCTATCGTCGGGAAATTGTAAAGTGTCATTATATATTGTTGCATGTGTATTGTATATATATTTAGTGCATAACAATGGGTGAGCTTTTGGATGGGAAAAAGAGTGAGGAAGCAGAGGACACGTGGTCCGAAGGGAAGGAAGAAGAAAATAGTGATAGGGAAAATGAATTAGATTCTAGTAATGAAGTGTCTATTAACGTAAGAAAAACGCAAGATAATACAGTTGATAGAGAATGGCATTTTAAACTTAAAATGTTAGAAATGGAGGAAAGAAAATTAGCAGCAGAGCGAGAACAAAGGGAACTAGAAAAAATGAAATTGGAGATTCAGCTCTTAGATAAAAGGGAAGAAAGGGAGAGTCAGCTCTTAGATAAAAGGGAAGAAAGGGAGAGTCAGCTCTTAGATAAAAGAGAAGAAAGGGAGTTCCAGCTTAAGAAACTACAGCTAACTCAGGAAAAGGAAGAGTCGTTGGCACAGGGAAGGAATCAAATGAAGTTAGCCGATTACATGAGGATCCTAGAAAAGACCTTACCCAAAGTCCTAGTAAACCAGAAGAGGTTTTAGACGTTTTTGATTCCTTAGAAAGAGCTTTTGTTTTACATACAGTCCCAGAAAACATGCAAGGAAGGTTAGTCATAGCACTATTTAATTCAGATTGTGTCAATCATTTATTCCGGAGGCTTACGGTCGAGCAATATGATTGCTACGAAACCGTCAAAGAGGCCATTTTGGGGGAATGTCATTTAACAACGGACATTTATCTACGACAATTCGAGGCACTCCGTAGAAATAAGGGAGAGAGTTACCAGCAATTGGCGGGACGCATGGGAAGAACTCTTAAATATTATGTAGCGAACAGTGGGATAACTACTTTTGATGAACTAATGAATCTTTTAGTTTCTGATAAATTCAAAGGATTGTTATCACCCAGTTTAAAAACGTATCTACTACAGAGAGGATCCCTGGGAAAGCTAGTTTTAGCGAAGGATTTAGGGGAACTGTGTGACCAGTACGAGTGCCACGTGGAAGCGTTAGAGTGGGGTGAAGAAAAAGCGAAGGGAAATTTTCGGGTAGGCTCTAACAGCAAGGGACAGCATTATAGCTCGGAAGGAATGGGAACTGCGAAGAAAGAAGTTAGTGGAGTTCCATTTCAAAAGAGAAATTTCCAACGACAGGTCAAGAATTCCAAAGTAGAGTGGGAAACAGTAGAACACCAGGGAAGCCGGGAAATTCCTATTTTGATGCGGGAATGAGATGCTTTCGATGTAGACAGATGGGTCACCGAAAATTTGACTGTAAGCAGAAGATAACCCAGGGACAGGACAGTAAACACACTCCGTATAATTGGAGAAGTGAGGCAGCTAAGAAAGTAAGCCGGGTAGCGGCGAAGAGGAGGAAAGCATTGTAGAAAAACAAGGGGAACCCAAGCAAGACCTTTTCCAGGATGTGAGAAAGGTTAGTGCGAAAATGGGGAGAGTATTGGGTCCCACGGGCAGTAGTGCGGAAGTAATGGAAATACCCGTAGGTGAGCAATTAGTGGTAGCCACAGAGCAAGGGCACCAGGCAAAAATTTTGGTAGACAGCGGAGCGGAGTTCAATTGTGTGAGACAAGGCCTATTAGGGGAAGAACAGATGGTCGAAGTGGGGAAAGTGACTTTGTCAGGGTTTGATGGACGTACCGCGGTTTTCCCAATTAAGAGGTTACAGGTTCGGATTGTGGAGACGGGATTGGAGAAGGCCGGGAACGCATCTTTAGGGACGAGTGAGATGATTTGCGCTATTGTGCCGAATCTCACCAACGAGGTCATAGTTACCCCAGATGATTATGCCAAGATGACCACGTTGAGATATTCTAGTCCAGAGTGGGCCACCGATAATGGGCGTTATGTGAAGAGGATTCAGTCCAGGAGGAGAAACCAACGAGACCCCAGGAGTTAGGGACTCAAGGAACTAGCGCCAGTATAGGGACTAACAGGATTAAAGGGAAAGCTGGTGGAGAGACGCCGGGAGAAGTAGGCGGCGCTTTAGGAGTGGAAGGGTCAAGCAGCCAATAAGGGCCAGGCGCGCTTGATGAGGAGACAAGCGAACAGGCGACGGTGTTTGGAGGTAATCCATGCCGCGAGGATGAAGAGAGCAGCCGGGAGGGCGAGGCGTCAGACCACAGCAAATTCAAAGTACAACAGGAGGAGGACGTAACCCTAGCAGAGACACGCGAGTGGGCTAAGGAAGGAAAAGGAGGGTATGTCTATGTGGAAGTATTACTATATCATAAAGAAAAAGTGTTAGGGCAAAACACCAATCAGTTAGTAGTTCCCGAGAGTAGGAGGGGACATATTAAAGCTAGCCCATGATTCTGTGTTCGGAGCACACTTGGGACATAAGACATTAGAAAGAATAAGATACTCTTTTTATTGGCCGTCCATTAAGAGAGACGTACGTACATACTGTGATGCATGTGAGGCGTGTCAGTTACGACATCCCATCACAAGAGGTGACCGGGTACCGATAACTGCGGTTAGGAGGCCCGCGCTGCCTTTTCAGGTAGTAAATGTCGATCTGATTGGGCCGATAGACCCACCATCCAGTAAGGGGCATCGGTGGATCTTAGTTATGATGGACCAGCATACTAGGTGGCCAGAGGCCGTATGGTTAACTTCTTTGAATGCAAAAAGCACGTGCGAGGCTCTTTTGGAGATTTTTCAGCGTACGGGCATTCCCGAGGTGGTGGCGATGGATAGGGGCACCAATTTTGTGTCGGGTTTAACACAAGAGCTCCTAAAGCGTCTAGGTTCGACGCCTAGGTTCTCCGTGCCTGGCCACCCCTCGTCCAATGGTCTCGTGGAAAGATTCAACAGGACGTTAAAGGGGATGTTACATCATGTTATAAGGGAGGAGCCACGACAGAGGCACAAAGCGTTGCCATATCTTTTGTGGGCCTACAGGGAGGTACCCAACGTGACGACGGGAGTAGCACCCTTTCAGTTACTTTATGGGGGAACCCACAGGACCGTTGGCCATCCTAAAGAAAAATTGGGCCGGGGAATGCAGGCTGCCCATTGGCATATCCGTGTCGGCGGTGCAGTACTTGCAAGGCATGAAAGAAAGAATGGAGAAAGTAGCCCAACAGGTAGAAGAGGTGGCTGAAGAGCAACAGCAGAGGTATACGTCATATTACAACCTCAGACTGAGACAGAAGTCTCTTTCGAGGTGGGTGACCAGGTGATTGCTTTAATTCCGGACTCCAGGAACAAATTACATGCTAGGTGGACAGGCCCAGTGCACATCCTAGAAAAGAGGGGCACAAACAGTTATGTAATTGATCTAGGCCAAGTGCAACGTCGACATGTGCACGTGGGAAAACTCAGGGAATTCAGACCCCGGATCAATGTGGTATTCGGGGATATTGAAGAAGTGCCAATGAGGAAAGGGAAGGTAGAGAAAGAGGACCCAGAAGAACTGAGGGTAGAAAGTGAATGGATAACCAGGGAACAAATAGGAGAATTGCAAGAACTGGTAAGCAATGCCGGAAAATTTTTCTCGGGGGAAGTAGGGAAGACAGCCGTGGGAAAACATGTGATCACTATTAAGCCGGGAAGTACGCTCCGGACTCAGCATCGGTACAAGGTACCTCAATCGATGCAGCAGGCGGTAGAGAGCCAGATCCAAGAGTTATACGAACGGGGCATGATCGAGGAATCCAGTGAAGAGTACAGCCATCCCCATACGATGGGATATGTGTGGCGAAGCGCTCGGGGGAGGTCCGTATGTGCGTGGACTATAGGATGCTTAACTCGCACACGGTCTCTGACGCTTTCCCGATGTCTCACATACCGGATTTACTAGCAAAAGTGGGGGCGGCAAAATATATCACAACTCTGGATATATGCTCAAGGGGTACTACCAAATACCTATGGACCCCGAGAGTAGAAAATACACCACTTTTGCCACCCACAGGGGTTTGTTTCAGTGGAGAGTCATGCCTTTTGGCCTGTCAGGGGCTGCGGCAACGTTCCAGAGGGCGATGAACAAGGTCCTCACCCCTCATTCCGAATATGCCGTGGCGTACCTTGACGATGTGGCCGTATTTTCAAAAGATTGGGAAGAGCATATGCAGCATCTTAAGCTGGTCGTAAAAAGTTTAGAGGATGCGGGGTTCACCGGAAATCTAGAAAAATGTTGCTTCGCTAAAGAGAAGGTTAATTATTTGGGACATGTGGTCGGCTCGGGAAGTCACCAGCCGGACCCGGAAAAATTACAGGCGGTCAGAGACCTGAATCCCCCCAAAACCAAGAAGGAGGTACGTAGTTTCCTAGGGTTGTGTAGCTACTACAGGGATTACTTACCCAGATTCGCCGAAATAGCGAAGCCACTGTCGGATTTGACAGGGAAAAAGGCAGCAGAAAAAGTTGAGTGGACGCCAGCGCTCGGAGAAGCTTTCGAGTCGCTGAAGCAGAAATTATGTACAGCACCGGTACTGTCCACACCCAAATTTGACAAGCCGTTCGTGCTACATACGGACGCGAGTTCTTTTGCAGTCGCGTGTTGCCTAGGTCAGCGGGATGATAGGGGGAGGATCAGGCCCGTGGCTTACGCGAGCAAGAAATTAAATGACACACAAACAAGGTGGGCAGCTAGCCACAAGGAGGCCTATGCTATTGTTTGGGCTCTACAGAAATTTGAAGGGTGGGTTTTTGGCCATCAAGTAGAGATCTTGTCGGACCATAACCCCTTGATATTTTTAACTAGTGCGGCTTCACAAAGCTCAAAATTACAGAGGTGGAGTCTAGCCATTGCCCAATTCAACCTCACGATTTCTCACGTCGCCGGCAAACTGATTCCTCATGCCGACGCCTTATCCAGGTTGAATTTTAAGGAAAATAGCAGGAGCTGCTAAAGACAGCATTGCCACACAAAGGTAGAGACCCAGTGAGGCTACTTAGTGGTACTGACAGTGTATATATGTGTGTATAAAGAAGTGTATTAATGCAGTGAAATCTTGTGTGTAAAGGAAAACAGAAAAGAAAGAAAAGAACTGAACGGACACTGACTCATCATGCGAGAGGAAGATCCCGCATGTTTCGTCCAGCAGGCAGGGGCCTGTAGGGGCGAGAAATTACGCCCCTATATAAATTGTGTGATGGACTTTAAATCCCATCGATCAATCCGGATATTAACATTTCAGAATAAATATTTCCATGTGTATTATTTGGAAACGAGTGTAACACGTGGTAATGCACGTGAAACGAGTGTAACACGTGGTAATGCACCAGACTAGGTGACATTTCGATGCGCCTGTTTGACAGGTCTATTGTATTCACAGAAGGCACAGCTATTGTTCCTGGCCAGAGGGAATGTAAGCGACAGGGCACCGTGAGGTGGAGGTCAACGAAATGTTTAGGTGGAGGTCAACGAAGGGATTAGGTGAAGGTCACCGGCCGAAGGCACGTGTCAGGAGAGAAAGGTGGTATGGGGGGCACCTGCTCTTGGAGGGCTTCGACTAGGGAGAGAGAGAGAGGGAGCCTCAGGCGAGTGAGGTAGGAGCCAATCAGAAGGCTAGTGAAGTTAGGGGGAAAACTTCAGGGTAGGAGTGGAAGGAAAAACGAGGCAGTCGACGGGAAGCGAGCGTGAGAGACAGTCTACGGGGAGCGAGCGTAGAGAGCAGTTGACGACAGCGTGTGCTGTGGACGAATGTATAGTGCTGGGAGTTAGCACTGGGTAAAGAAAAGTTCGTGATAGAACGTGCCAGTTAGAGCACGGGGAAAGCCAGCGTAGTTGGAATCAGACACGTGTGTCTGGAACAACGTTCGGAGAAAGCGTTTGGAGAGAACACGTGTTCGGGACGGAACACAAAGCATAGCTTCCGGAACAAAGGAAAAGAGACGAACGGAAGGTTACGACGATTGAAACATTTCACGTCGGTGGTAGAAAAAGAACGGGCAAAGAATATTGGCAGGAAAGGGTATTCTGGAATAATTAGATACCCGGATCATTTTCACGTGGAACTACAGTTACAGGAACTCGAGGTCAAGGAACAATAGCTGCCGGAACAATTTACTGTTGATTAAATGTTTAGTTAAGTTTGCAACAAGCCTGAGAGTGAATTCATGCTTGGAATTGTTTTGCCATTATTTTTACTTCCCCTCTCCTGAATAGCAGATTTATAGTAAAGCTGGGAGAGAAAGAACGCCGGGCTGTCTTCAACTACCGTTGATAGACAGTCTCTAGACAACGAACCTTATAAATGGTTTTCCTTCCTGCTGTGGGGAAATTTTGATCAGCGCTGGAAGCCAGTGGGTGTTTGGCCGAGGAGCCATTAATTAAAATAATGAGCTTCCACCCCTACAACTTTGTTATACAAAGATTTTCTCTTGTTTATTAAAACGCAGAATATCAGGAAACCGTCTATTGTACGAAACTCGCGTTAATGATACTTTGAGCACAACACTTATTTTCACATACTTTGGGAACATATGCTGGGTATCGTTGAGTAAGAAGTGTATAACTCTTTGTTCTTAGGAAGATAAGTGGGACCGATCCAGCTGTGACTACATTAGAAGGCAAATGCCATAATTATTTACACTGCCATAATTATTTACACTAGCATTAGTTTTAAAGACAATAATTATTTCATAAAGCTGATCATCAGTAATATCTTATAAAAAAGCGACTCAGGATTGTATTGGTTTGAATTTCATTCCACTGTTTAATAGCAGTTTGTGAAGTACTGGCAAATATTTGGTATACCAGTAGATTTAAATGTTCCTCGTATTGAAATTACATCCAATACTACATTACATTTGTGAGGTGGTGCATATTTCAATAAAAAAAAATCTAATCTACTGATTTTTTGAGCTCTGGCCTACTGATTTCTGGAAAAAATCTCTGGCAACACTGCTTCTTTCCCTCCCAAAAAAGAATCATGCTAAATTATTTGGGCAGAAAAGAGAAGCGTTGATGTAAAACGCTATCCAATATGAATTTGGTAGATTTAAAGCTGTACAACAACTTACAAGGAAAGAAAAATATTTTAGTGTTACTTTGAAATACTTACACCTTTAAGGGGTTTTTCTGATATTCAGTGTGAAGCATTAAATTAAAACACTGGTGTAATTAGTTGTCAACGGTTCCAACTAGTTTCCGGGAAGTGAACAACGTGTATTCGGAACATCTTCCAAATTTAAATAATCGACGCACATATTTAATTTTGACTAAGGTACTGTCAGATGCGTTTCGTTAGGCAGGAAAAATAAAGGAGCAAAAGACATCTGATGCCAGTACGAGTTTTCTGGTTCATGCATTTGCAAACGGGAGTGGCAATATAATTTCGCTTTTCTTTTTTCAGTAATTATCGCGACGCGGTACCCACTGCCACACCCGTGTTCAAATTTTGCATAAGATGTGATTACATCTGCGTTGAACAACGAAAACACCTTTTGTTTTTTTTATCATTATATTTCAGTGACTTTTTATACTTTAGCTAAACTAACGTAATCTTTATTAATGCAAATAAAACGATCATAATAACATCTGGCAAGAGTTGCGTTTTGTAATCGATGTTACTAAAATCTTACTTTGTTTTGAATTGCTATGAGATCGTATCCGGTTGGAGCTGTAAATATTTCCGGTGATCAAGTGCTAATTTGATTATTCGCGCCTAAGCTCCAATACGGTTATTGTTTAGAAACTCCTACAAGACAATTTTGCTGTGGTCAGACACGTATGCTGGAGAAGATACATGGGGGTCTGGACTCAGATCATATGTAGAGGATTTTAAGACGGGAGTGTCTGACCCCAGGTGTTAAACAACCCTTAGAAACAGGAAGCAAGGAGATTTGGGATAGAGTGCCCGATAGGAATGTCACACGGATGCGAAGTAGAAAGGGTGAGGAAGATGCCCTTATTACCGGGGTGCCAATACCCAGGGTCCGACGGTTTAACGTGCCGATCCAACGCATGGCGGATATTTTAGTGGTTCGAGCGTTCGTAACTGTCCCGGGACCGAATCTTAGGTTCCTCCGTGGCAGTCACGAACGTTGATTGCAAGGCCATCCGCGGTCCAGAGTCCGGACTCCCTTAGGAAATGTTTAAATATTCATCATCTTGTATATATCATCGTTAACCATTATCAATCAACTGCTGGACGAAGGTCTCCCCAAGTTTATTCCACAATGGTCTGTCTTGTGCCAGTCTCCATGTTACTCCCACATACTTTCGAATTTCCTCCACTCATCATCTCCCATGCGGTCTTCTGGGTCTTTTTCTGTCCCTTGGAATCCAGTCTTAAATTTCGGTTGTCCATCGCTGCTCTGTCCTTCTGGCAATATGTCCAGGCCATTGCCGAGATTTTACTCTGATCATGATGTCTTCCATTCTTATCTTTTTCTGATCCACGAGTTCTTATCTCTCCTGGTTACACCAGGCATGCACCTCTCCATGCTCTTTGAGTTGTCTGCAGTCTTTGTATGTCTCTTTTAGTTAAGGTCCACGTCTCTGCACCATACGTAAGCACTGGAAGGATGCATTGATCAAACACTTTTCTTTGAAGATATAATGGCATATTGCTCTTGGAAATTATACTGTTTCTTTCAAAAGCTCTCCAGACAAGTTTTATACGCCGATTAATTTCTTCATCAATGTGACCCACACTTGATATCTGCTGTCCAAGATAAATGTAGGGTATCGGTTGTCTTCTGCTTTTCCCCGATACCTACATTTATCTTGGACAGCAGATAGATCCGGATGAGGCATCGGCACTACCTACAAAACCAATTGCCTCAAATTAACAACGATCAACGACTTATAGCACTAAGAATTGCTCGTGTTCGTCGTTCAATCTCGAGGCAAATAATATAAAAAAAAAACCAAGTTACGCACTTCTTCAATGTAGTCAAGCCGTCTGTACACTCTAACCTCAAGTTTATAAAATTGAGGTTTCCGGTAATTATATAAATTATGTAAATGAATATATATTATATTCAACATCAACCCCACCTCCGATAATTATATTTTATATGTGTGTTTTCTTCCCTGTCCCTATTTTTACTAGAACGCAACGTCTCTGTACGGGCGATAGGCGTAGTTCGATCACGTCTTTTCTGGCATATTTCGAAGTATCTTTTCTCACGACTTCGAGAAGAGCTCTTTTTCCTTCTGTGTAAGTAGCCCCCGCTCACGTTTATTTCTGTTCGTTTTCGTATGTTTATACTGTTTGTTTATTTACACTTGAAGGTCGGTCGCGAATACGGCGGCTTGAGCAATGGTCCTCAGTTCACCTTTGGAAGTTATTGAATGATTAACAATCTTCAATAACTGAGACAATCGTAGTAAGCCCCCTCTCCTCTTAGCATGTTGGCAAGAATCTTTGACATAGAAGCAAACGATTATGTCATCGCCACAGGCACCTTTTAATTCTAAAGCTAATAATCATACAGTACCAGTGTCTTCTTCAACTATTCAGGCCCGTAGCCAGTAGGTGTCGAGGTTGGCCACTGCCCATACTAAGTTTCTTTTGCCTATTCTAGCAATTTCATATAAATACTCGTATATAGCAATAAAACGTCTGATCTTTCGCCTGACCCAAATCATCTGCCACCCCTCCTAACTTCTCTGTCTAGCTACGGGTCTGTAGCTATTGTTTCGGTAGATAGAACGTAAGGGACATTTAGCTTCGACTAAAGCCATTTCATAAACCGAACCATCCACAAAATCCCACCCACACCTCACCGAGTGAAAGTGCAAGGCGACCTCACTGGCCGGGTTGTTGAGTGACCAGAGGCGTAGGAATATGATTATTCGACAGAGCTGTGGCCCGTGTTCTGTTAGACTTCCGGATGAGGCAGTGTGCTTGCCTTACGGCAACGGTTGTGAGCTTTTCCTGAAACCAGTGGCCCTAAGTTAGAGACTGGCTACTTCTTACAGCCCTTACACTGTTAAAAATTTTGTGGTAGGTTGCACTAAAAAGGGTGCTACAGCAGCTGCGCCACTTTCTGAGAAAAGATTCACCATTAGGGTGGAGAAAAAACACTTTTTTTTTTATTTGAAAAGTCAGCATGTGCAATAGTTGCGATTTTGTTACTGAAATGATCCCCCGAAATATGGATGACATTATTCGATATCTAAGGCTTCCCCAAGAACCTCGAAGTTTCGAAGTTATAGGAAAAAATGCTTTAAAAACACCCGCTTTCTCCATTTTGTAAATATAAGAAAATACTGTTTCACCATGTTATTTAATATCACCTTTAAGTGTATAAACACGGGTAAAAATTCAGCATACGCGAGTTAATTTTTTAGGCTTCCCCAGATCCCTTAAAGTATGTAACTTTTCGCCAAAAATGGCATGATAAGAAGCATGGTAACTTATGTTGTTCGACAGCAGCATTACCGTTATCAATTTGGGCTTAACATTAACAATTCCCTTCTCATACTTTCTAGAAACCTAGTGTTGCTTTTCAGAAGCATAACTTGCGACCTTCCGCTCTCCTTAGTTTTTGTTACTTTCTTCTCCTCACCCCACCCCCTCCCTCACAGTGCAGCTCTCTTTGCGACCTCGCCGAGTCATCTCATCACAGTCGCACAGATCCTTTTGGGAGAGAGTGTTGGCGGGTGGAGCGTCATAAGGATGCAACGGTTTCTTTCACTCCTAGAGTGACGTTGATTGGAGGTACTGGCATTTTCATTTTGTCGTTCAACTACTTAAGATTGCTGAAACAAGAAATAAAACTGATTGCCCCTATCCTCGGGAATTATAAGAAGATGCATGAAAATGTGTTGCCTACGTACGAAGATGTAATGCGTCATTACTACCGTGTGAGGAAGGTGAAAAATATGAGCCTGCTGGAGCAGAAATAGCAGGTATTGCCGCGGACAAAGTGCTGGGCATATGGAAGAATGCATTTCATCCGACTTCGCTCCACAAATCAGTTGTAACGCGTCTTACAGCATACAACACGGAAATCCAAAAGCCGCAAAAACACGATGCAAGAATGGATGAAACCTACTGGAATAAGGGTGAACAATTTCGCGCATATTCACAACGTATCTTTGACATATGCTCGTGCAAATGTTTCAGAACCTGCAAAATGCAGCTCTGAAAAAAAGTACCTATGAAAGAGCGAGACTTTCTAATGTACCGAAGCACAAACAGAAGAATGATAGTAGGTGTGCTTGACGCAAAAACCACCAGTGTGCTGAAGAAAAGATAAACTCGAAAGAGTGATATAGAAGAGCATGTCCGTAGGAAATTACAGAAAACTGCATCACTGAAATCGGAAGAGGATACAAACACTAAGAGGGGATACAATCACAGGAGGATACAAACACTAATTCTGCAGCGAAACCAAACGAGCCGGATCCTAGTCATTTGTTGGCCTCAGAGAAAGATTATGATTTCACTCCACATGGATCTTCAAAACCTAGGCGTCAAATGTCTGCATTTTCTAGAAAGTGCGATAGGCGAGGCATCAGCGATCGAGCTGCAGCCGATCTTGCGTCGGCGTTGCTTCATGATGTAAGTGAACAGGTTCAGTCAAAAGAATAATGCACCTGTTATTGACGTGCATAGAATACGACGAGAAAGGAAAAAGACCCGTCAAATAATTCAAGATTAGGTAAACTTGACTGGCCGCAAGATTGCAGCTCTATTTTTGGACGGAAGAAGGGATGAAACTCTTACGAATACACAGACAGAAGTGGAACAAACGAAAAGAATGGAAGGAGCTCATTACACTTGTTGAAGAACCGGGTTTGGTCTATTTGGGACATTTTGCACAGAAGAGAAAGAATGCAAAGGACATTTCCGACGATATCTTCAGCTTATTGGACCAGAAGGCCTTTGTGACATGTCGGAGTTAGTCTTCATTGGAAGTGACGAGGAAGTTACTAATACTGGCACAAATGCAGGTATAATTAGGCGCCTTGAAGAGAAGCTCAATTCTCCCGTGCACTGGATTATATATCAACTTCATTTTAATGAACTGCCTTTACGCCAACTCACTGAAGTACTCGACGGAAAAAACATCAGGTCCAAGAGGATTTAGTGGATTTATTGGAAAGCGCCTAAGACGTGTGCAAACCTTCCTATGAAATTTCCAGAAAATTGAATTTTCGTTTCAGTCTGACAAACTTTAGAGATCTTAGCTCAGATCAACTTTATCTGTGGGAATTTGTAAGGCAGTCTCTGCAGGTGATTGCCCACAAGATCTGGCAAATCGGGATCCTGGAACCCTTGCACATTCCCGTTGGCTGACCCTCGCAAATCGCATTCTGCTTTTGTATGACGGAACTAGTGATCCAACACCACAACTTGTCTCGTTAGCCACCTTTGTAATGAAAGTATATGAACCATCGTGGTTCACGATCAAATGTAACGGTACCTGCAAAGATGGTCCAAGAAATTTGTAGGTTTTTATATCTCAGTTTCAGTATCTTCCAGATAGTTTAAAGGATATTGTAAAAATAGTCTTCCAAGAAAACGCGTATTTTGCCCATGCAGAAAACTTGCTCGCTACAATGTTGTTTGACGACAGAAGGTATGTCCGTGAGCTTGCTGCTGAACGCATCATGAAGGTCAGGAAATCTTCCGAAGAAGCAACTACCATTAGGAGGTTTCGTATTCCTAAGCTGAATTTCCAGAGCAATGATTATATCGACCTAATCGACTGGCAAGAGGGTATGTGACTGAGCCTTCCATAACACAGAAATGGAAAGACGATGAGTTTCTGGAATTACTACAGTTGGATAAATATCCATGTTCTTGCCATGAATTTACAAAAATACCCTGCCATTATCAGGCAGTAGAGATGATGGTTAAGATTGTAACAGATTCTTCTGCTCATTTGCGCGGCCTTCTTGCAAGAGATGGATACATCAGAGCAAAAATTTTGGACAGGAAACTGATGCCAAGTTTTGAAAAAAGTCATTTCCAAGTGACATAAACTCACTTCTCAAGTTATACTACAAGATAAGGCTGGTGTCTATCATATTTACATAACATATGCATTTTCAGAGAAATATAAAAAAAATTTAGCTCTTTGGGGAAGCCTAAGAAATTAAGTCACGTCTGCTGAATTTTTTGCCCGTGTTTATACATTCAAAGGGGATATTAAATAACACGGTGGCACAGTATTTTCTTATATTTACAAAATGGAGAAAGCGGGTGTTTTTAAAGCATTTTTACCTATAAATTTCAAACTTCGAGGTTCTTGGGGAAGCCTAAGATGTCGGATAATGTCATCCATATTTCGGGGGTCATTCCAGTAATGAAATCGCAACTATTGCACATGGCGACGTTTTAAATTAAAAAAAAAGTGTTTTTCGCTCCACCCTATTCACCATTGTGTGGTGCGAACAAAACCCAACAACATGGTGTAACCTTGCATCATAATGTTGTGCAAAGTTTCATAATGTTCTTGGGTTTTGTTTGCACCACACAATGGCAAATCTTTTCTCAGAAAGTGGCGCAGCTGGTGTAGCACCACTTTTTGGTGCAACCTACCACAAAATTGTTAGCAGTGTGGGATTGCTCATAGTATAGTCGTAAACTCCCTCTATCCAAAGAAAAGAAAAGGGGGGGGGTCAATCTTTAACGGTATTTTGCATTAGTAATTGACCGTGAACCAGACACCCCGGTGACCATACATTTTGCTGCTTTGTAGAAAGTTTTTGAATTTCAGTTCATGAGGTAGCAAGCAAAGTCGCTGCGTATTTAGCAACCCAGGAAGCAAAAGAAAAAAAAACCGCGGTAAATTCAATAAGGCGTTTACTTTGGATAGCAATACTTTACTACTGAGCTTTTAACAGAGGTGCCAATAACTGACCATTTCGTACGTGCCGCTGAAATTTCTTACTAATATTTGACAAAAAAAACCCTTCGAAATATGGTGAGATTTTAGAACCCATCCAAACAGTTAATAAGATCAATAATATTGATGAACGTTGCTCAACACATTCGATGCTTCCGACGTTTAACCATAATAGCCTACTAAACTGAGGACGATTCGGACGTCACCCTGAATGCATTCAGATTGTGGGAGACTGATGCTGCTTGTATTTACTCCAATAACAAGCGTTTCAAGTGCAACTAAACAAGTCATCCCAAGAGTAACACCCGGGTAGGTGGAACAGGACACCTCAGCAATTTCTGTTATGGATGTATTTCCCGAAGAAATATTCTGTCCAGCTTGCCATTGATGCCAGGAGATATTTTTCTTATCTCATGGCGGGGGGGGGGGAGACGACCACCGTGAGCCACTCAACGGAATATAACTAGTCGTCAATAATTTAAGAGCTCTGGTTCCAAGGAATGGAGAGAGCAAGTACCGTCAGATAAACACAACATCCATGCCTCATCGGAATTCGTACCCGGACCCATCTCGGACCAATGGTAATGCAACAAGATTGCAAAGGTCAATTGCACCACATAAACTAATCTCCTTAATTTGATGGTTCGATTGCGATCCACTGCATTCACCCGGCGAGTGGAACAGGCTACTTTTTCATAAGAAGCTTTGTACTGGACGACCTTCTGCAAAACATTGGTATTCTCCAAAGAGCGATTCTAGACGTAACATGAAGTTTATGTACAGAGAAAAAAACCATTCATCCACTTAGGATATAAATTCTATATAGCACTCAGTGGTCAGACTATCACACCAAACAGAGGTGAGGAAATGCTACAAATAAATGATAGTATCCGGAATATAGCATGCTTTCTATACAAATTCTAATTTCGAGTATCTTTAAAAAAGAAAAAAAAAATTCGTGAAGGATTCGGTACATTAAAAAAAATGAAGATCATATGCTATTGGTGTTCTTTCTTGTTCTGAAGAGGAAGTCCAAGGAAGATTTAGAAAGCCATTGAGCGCAATGACCCCATGTCAAGGAGAAGCTCCGAGAGGGAAAGAACGGTTCTGAGTACAGTTAGTCCATGCACTTTGAGAGACAGTGCAATTGATCAACACCCTGTCGTAGATCTCTCCTACTCCGAAAAACACATGGGAGTGCATCAATTACAGCCGCTGGTTGCTTCGATTTTCTCAGTACCACCAGTTGATTTTTTTACGCTTTCCAACCGTAGGTTGAAGAAGCGTATATATGCTCCAGCTTTGTCCGTCCGCCCGCACGATAACTCACGTGAAAATGGTTCGATTTCGACGAAATTTTACTACGTGGTAGGGGACCACCTGGGGACGAACCCTATTGAAAACGGGCGAAGCAGGGTAAGAGGTCAGGACATAGGAGCGGGATCTATTCCATTGCTCTTATGCGTCATAAACTTGCATAAAAATTGTTCGATTTCGATGAAATTTTAGTATGTGGTAGGGAACCACCTGCGGACGATTCCTATTGAAAATGGGTGAAATTGGGTCAGAGTTCAGGACATAGGAGCTGGATCCATACCACTGCCTTTATGCGTCATAACTTGCGTAAAAATGGTTCGATTTCGATGAAATTCTAGTATGTGATAGGAAACCACCTGGGGACAAACCCTATTGAAAATGGGCGGAATGGGGTCAAAGGTCGGGACATAGGAGCTGGATCCATTCCATTGCCTTTATGCGTCATAACTTACGTAAAAATGGTTCGATTTCGATGAAATTTTAGTATGTGGTAGGGAACCACCCGGGCACGAGCTCTATTGAAAATGGGCGGAATGGGGTCAAAGGTCAGGCAGGGCATAAGAGCGGGATCCATTCCATTGCCTTTATGCGTCATAACATGCGTAAATATGGTTCGATTTCGATGAAATTTTAGTATGTGGTAGGGAGCCACTAGGGACGAACCCTATTGAAAATGGGCGAAATGGGGTCAAAGGTCAGGACACAGGAGTAGGATCCATTCCATTGCTCTTGTGCATCATAACTTACCTAAAATGCTTGGATTGCGACTGAACTTTATCATGTTGTTCCGGAGGTATAGTGAACCGGTTCTGTTGATTATCATCGAAATGGGATCAAAGGTCCGGACACAGGAGCGTGATTTATTCCACAGCCATTATCCACATAACTTGAGTAATAATTTCTGGTATGTTGGAAAGCGTATCATAATCAATGCATTGCATGATTTTACTAACTTGTTTGCTTTATTCCTTTACTCAGTGCCAACAGCGAGATAATGAAATCCATTGTTGCACCGGAACCAATGGTTGCACAGCCACAAATGAATAACACCCCCTCTCCTCGGAGAGTATTGTCAATAATATTACTTCTCAGGAGGTACCACGCAGTGTTTCTGAACTTTATGGACGATTATTCTGTGGATGAAAAAAAAATCAGTTGTCTGCGAAATCATATTGCTGATGAAAAAACAGCTTTGAAATTCTCAGCTACCGTATCATCTAAAGCGTCTACAGAGGAAGATAAACTTTCAGGCGGAGCTAGAGTCGTTTCTAGAACACCCCTTCGTGAAGAAGTTCCTTCCCTTCAAAATATCCACCAGAAGAAACAGCAAAAAGCCAAAACTCTTGAAGCATCAGTCCATGAAGCTAAGAAATCCTACTGAGCAGTTACTGATTACATACCTTGCTTACAGTGGCCAACCATCAATTTACGGGCCCCATTACAAGCACAGCCCCCAGTGGAAGCATTCTAGAAATGTCAATTGCCCTCTTCTATGAAAAAAAATATTTGTCCAATGAAAAGAAATGGCAACAAATATAAAAATATAACTATTTCTGTTTTACTAGTACGTATAAAAGATGAATAAAAGTATTCAGATATTTTTCGCACAGCTTAACCACGGAGCAAAAAAATCTGCGTAGCAGTGGCGGCTAAAACCATTAGCTGGCGAATGCTTGCTTGAGTTTCATACATACTTTCCCTTTACACACACACACATAGAATTAATTCAAGACATACTGCTTTATGAGCACAAACCATGAAACAATACAACGTGGATAACCACTTCATAGGTCAGCAGCCGGGAACCACTCAAAGAAATCCCGATCACATCCTCAATTAGCAGGTTTCATGTGAGTGCACCTCAAATTCAAAACGCCATATTATTGTACTGTATATTTATTTATCGATACTAAGTTTAGCATTTTTAGTGGATTCACCCGTGATCATGATAATTTAATCAGTATGCATTGAATTAAATTTAATCGATCGGAATACATGATATGTTGAGTGTTCTATCTGAGCTACAGAACACAATTTGAAATCCTTCCGTGGACTGTTTAAAAGGTTGCTGAACAAATTCCATAAACAGTTTAAAAAAATCTTCTGCAGTAAAAAAAAGCAAAGAAAGTAGAAATGTCTGTTTCCCGAGAAAGATTGGAAACCTCTGCCAAAAAAAAAAAATTGTCAATCACCCTTACCTCGTTCCCCCGCTGTATTCCATACAAATCAATCCCTCGTTGGCTCGATTTTTGTACAAGAGAAATTTTAACTGCGTACAGACTAAACTTTTGAGAGGGTACTGATTAAAAATGAATATCAATTACCGGTTCCTTCAAATCAAACAGAAGTCATTGCTCTTTCCACGTTTATAAGTGAGTCACGGAAAAATTCTCATTGGCCGCCACCGGGAATCGAACCCAGGTTCGATTCCCGGTTGCGGCCAATGAGAATTTTTCAGCCAGGGTTCGATTCCCGGTGGCGGCCAATGAGAATTTTTCCGTGACTCACTCATAAACGTGGAAAGAGCGATGACATTTGTTTGATGTTCATGGTCCACGTCAAGTGTCTGTATTGATTACCGGTTCCTTGTCCAAAAAATTTGAGTATCACTAAAAGAATGCCTATGGAAATGTGTCCACTGAAAATGCCCAATTCTATAAAATATACAAAAATGCCTACATCATTCCTACATAAATAATACAGCTCTGGTTCTAGTCTTTATTTACTAGGTGCAGTGTAGCTTTACTTCGGGAATGTAAATCATGTACAGTTTCACATGTCTCCACATGAATGGTATTTGTTAATAAAATATAGCAGAGGAGGGGTGGGTGGGAGACAGGCTTACTATGAGCATTTTGAGAAAGGTGTAACCCCAAAATATCAAAAACTTTTATGAGAGAATTCTAAATTCCTATGAAGTTTTCAAATGCGTGTAATTATTTATCGCACACTATACAGAACAATAGAAAATATTCATACCATACTAAAACATAATTAGTTACAAGAGCATCGCTTTGCTGTTTTGGGTTACCTAAATTAGTTATCACAGATAAAACGGATTTGTACGGGACGAAACCAGAATATTTTTTCAGGGGGTGGGGAAGAGAGAGTATAAGAATACTGCTTTGCAGATATTATTGACAGAAAACTTTTTTTCAGTGCTTTAAACAAGGAAAAACTCTTCCATGGGTATACACTGTTTAACATAAATTTCACAGTACACTGCCGTGCTTTTTCAGTTTCATCTATAATTTTTCTGCTTATAGTTCAAACTCATTTGTCCTGTGTTACCGCACTTCGAATCCCGAGAATTTGTCCCCTTTTGCCCCACTCTACGGTTGGGGACTGCTTGCTGATGTGAAAGGCCCCTGCGAGGAGCCTTATAAATTTCACTACTATAGTAACTGTTTTATTTGATCAAGTGGAACACGTGGCTGGCATAAATGCTTGCGATACAACTCCAGTAGGGGACAAGATACATCAATGTCTTAAAGCTTTTCAGAAACGATTAAATGAGGAAATTTGTAAGCAGGATATCCCCTTCAATTTTTATTTCTTTGGCTGTTCCCCTGAAAAAATAAAACAGAATCCTTCTTAACGCTATTCCTTCAGGTTTACCTGACATCTTCATTTTTAAAAGAAAAAAATCAACTGCACTGCAAATTCAGTTTCGGCGTTGTATAAGCCGTGGCTTAAAAGCTTTTATTAGTTTTTATTCAAATTAATCTGAAACTTCGTCCATCATGGCGACCGGACTCAATCGATGTCTCATGTATAACGAAGTAACGCCTAAAAAGTTACAAAACAAAAAATGCAACAGTTATCAAATCAAAAGCTATACCACGTTATCAAAGTTCACTTACCGAATACTGGCAGTGCTGCACTTCATTTGTTCACCCAAGTGGAAGGCAATTTATCCAACATTTCATCTAGTGGTTGTTCATTCTCCGTGGTGACTTTGATCGCAGTTGAAGTCTGAGTTACATCAAGCCAGTAAGACAGAATACAGTCAGATAATGGTTCAGAAACTAAAATATTTGTTAAGAACGTTCTCCTTCGTAGTCTACTTTTGTTTGCACCAAACAATTCTCACACTTTGTCTCTTAATGCCTCTTACAAAAAGGGTTGAGTCCAATTTACACCACTCGGAATTTGTGACTTTGCTATTTAGCAGCTGACCATCTTGCTACTCCTGGCCTTGAACGCAAAATAGTCCACAATAAACTTCTTAAACGAACCAATCCACTACAGATTACGTACTGGACATTCAACCTGAAGCTACTGCGCAACAAACTACGTTAATGCAGTAATTTGAATTATAACAGATTCTCAATTTCGCTGGAGAGACTTTGCTGGCCACTTTTCTTTATATACTGCAATCAAAATGCACATTTTCCTATTCACCAAGGATTTTTAAAACTACCTTTTGAAAATCTCAGCTCACATATAATATTCCATCTAAACTTGCTGACCTTCAAAATACCTTTAAAACAGATTTTGAGTTGACCCTGAAACACATTGTTACGACTGAAGTATGATAAGCTTTACTAAGTCAATATGTTGTCTCAGTATTCTCTACATCTCGAGAAAAATAGTACAGCTGCTACAGTTTTCATGCCCTGCGAGTCACAACAGAAATGGGACATGCTCATGATGTAAGTTTGGTCGCAGACCAACAAGAGACCGCGGATTCGGAGGATCTGAACACCGATCTACCACAAGTATCTGACAAAATACGCACACTTTTGGACGCCGATTTCACTGATAAGGTAATTACTACTGCATGCTAGGCTTAAAATTGCAGTGCTGAGCCCCACCCGGGCTACTTTACCGCAAATTTTATCAGTCATTTCTGCTTATTTTCAGACCATGCTTTAATTATTAGATCTGCACATGAGCTCGATCGTATATGCCCTGTAGAGGTCGAACCATCATGCTCCACAGCAGTTTATTATTTTCATCTTTCTTGTATCACGCTCTCATAATCATTGCACCCCTTGCGACCTTCATGCTGCAGAGTTTGTTAGTGCGTTCCGTTTGGGATAATGTTCACTGGGCGCGAATAAGAAATCAAACTCTTCCCCTCGATCAGCGGGGTTTGGCCCAGCCCCCAAATTAGCTGTCTTTTCAAGTCCAATACTTGGAAAGACAGTTATTAAATCTAGTTTCTGTCACTATAGCTGAACTGCAAGAACCAATTTCACCAACTCTAACGGATAGTTTTCTCTCACCATATACTACAAGATGAATATTTGTTCTTTTATTCTATATCATAGAAGTGATTTTCTATACAAATAACTGAAAGCGTGGAATTTCTCTCTCCATTACGAAAGTTTTCTCTGGCCAAAATCATGCCATTTTGTCTGAATTGCTTCCTCGTTATTATGCCATTTTGTCCGTTTGCTTCCTAGTTTCTGCCAATTTCTGTTACCCGATATGGATTGGCTCCTACATTTCAACGCTTTAGCAACTGATCTACAATAAAACATAAAAAAAAAAAACAAAAAAAAAACCCTTCACCGAAAATCTATACTGTGCTTCCAAACACTCGATTGAACCAAGGTAAATTAGATCTGTTGCTCACAACATTGGACATTTTCTTTGAGGACGATTTTTCAGTTTCTGGTCTTAGCACCATTTCTGTTAATGTAACAACTCCTACGTTCCGCATTTCGACACTTACCAGCAAACTTACGTTCAGCTTGACCGTGAAAGAATTGTTCTTACCGATTTTGAAATCCGACCCTGTTGTACAGCCGGTATTCATAGACTCTTCACACTTATCATATAAGCCCGGCTGCTACCGGACACAATATGCTATGGATAGGGTTGTACCTACCAGAAAGGTGGTTGCCCTACCTCAGTTGTCATACCAGGGGTGTAAAAAAAATAGAAACGCACAAAATGTGAATAAAATTACTAAAGTTATACACTTCAGTATTTTTTTATGTAAAGATTTTACTTAGTCTCAGAGTATTCCGTG
The DNA here is from genome assembly GCA_039090855.1 of Macrothele yani. Classification (NCBI taxonomy): domain Eukaryota; kingdom Metazoa; phylum Arthropoda; class Arachnida; order Araneae; family Macrothelidae; genus Macrothele; species Macrothele yani. Next base: position 112,045,159 of record CM076997.1, on the reverse strand, counting down.
CTGCTATCAAGGGTAGGTATACTCTGTTTTAGCCTATTGAGACCCTTGCGACAATAAATTAACTAACCTAACATACTATGTGAAGTATAGAACCCTCATATGCAAGAGAGGAATTTGAAACAATATGCGGACAAGCCTAACTTCCCTGAACTTTCCGAATTCGCAGTCACTGGCGGATCGCGACCAGAGAGACAACTGAACTGTTATAAAATGAGAATCCATAGAAAAATGTCTTTATTTCTAATAAAGAAAGTCAATTCTTCTATCTTTCAAGGAAGTATATACCTTTTTCCGGGTTCATTAAAAAAAAAAAAGCATGAACACAGAACACATGGGGGACAACAAAGAAACTGCACTGAAACTGAAGTTCATCCTCGCAGTTACTACATGAACACAACCGACGAAACTAGAATCACCTCAACTCAAAATCGGGCTACACTCGATGGAAGAGAAGTGGTAACTAGTGGCATGTGCTGTCACTTCACTTCGATCACTGACGCTATTGGTTGCCATAAGCAACCCTCCTTATTCAACGAACCCCAAGTACCTACGTGGGCTCTCCGCATAGTGCCGACGTGAAGTGATTTGGAACTGCAGCCAGTAACACATGGCCTACGCGCAGTGTTACAAAGTCGTCTGTTTTCTGTTCGTAGTGCCTTTGAAATGGCATGGTCACACTTCTAGCCAACTTTTGGAATCTGGAGAACTTTCGTTTCAAAGACAGGGCCGGATTAAGGCCTCAGTGGGCCCCTAGGCTAGGACATCTGAGTGAGCCCACAAAGAACTTAAGACGGGAATCATTATGAAGTCCGTTAAAACACAAAAAAAAATTATTTTTTTTTTTTTGATTGGAGGTTTAACGACCACCGTGAGCAACCCAATGGGCTATAAGCAGTCGCCCGTCCCCAATTTAGGGTCACTGGTTCCAGGAAAGGGAGAGAGCCAGTGCCGTAAGACAAACACAACATCCATGCCTGACCGGGATTCGAACCCGGACCCCTTACGGACGAATGATCAGAGGCCAGCGCCTTAGACCACTGCGCCACCGGGGCGGCAAACACAAAAATGTAGCAATATGCTTGTGGCGATTAATAGTACGTAGTGCATGCTTCAAACTAATTAATTATCTGCAGAGTTTTCATAATAAGTCACTGTATTTTCCATTGTTCTCATAAGAACATTATTTCTCATGAGAACATGAAAGAAGATTAAGATTCCTAGATTTTGTCTTTGGATTTTTTTTTTTTTTTTGATTGGAGGTTGTTGTTTTTTTGATTGGAGGTTTAACGACCACCGTGAGCAACTCAATGGGCTATAAGCAGTCGCCCGTCCCTACCTCTAGGGGTCACTGGTTCTGCAGGGAAGGGAGAGAGCCAGTGCCGTTATAAACACAACATCCATGCCTCACCGGGATCTTGGAACCTGACCCCTGGACGAATTATCAGAGGCCATCGCTTAGACCACCGCAGGCCACCGGGGCGGCGATTGGAGGCGAACGACCACCGTGATCAACTCAATGGGCTATAGCAGTCGCTTGTCCCTAATTTAAGGGGTCACTGGTTGAAGGGAAGGAGAGAGGCCAGCTGCAAAGATAACACAACGGGGATCTATACCACTGGGATTCGAACCTGACCCCGTTGCTCGGACGAATGATCAGAGGCCATCGCTTAGACCACTACGCCACTAGGACGGCTTCGGATTTTCTTAATAACCTTAGCATTGTACGCTTTCCTTAGTGCATCTTGCAAAGTGAAGGCCGCCGCCCCGGTGGCGGTAGTGGTCTAAGGCGTTGGCCTCTTCGATCATTCGTCAACCAGGTGTCCAATCGAATCCCGTGGTCAGGCATGGATGTTGTGTTTGTCTCTTCGGCACTGGCTCTCTCCTTCCCCACCATTGCAGACCCTAAATTGATGACGGGCGACTGGCTTATATAGCCTATCTGAGTTGCTCACGGTGCAGGTCGCTAAACCTCCACAAAAAAAAAAAAAAAAAAAAAAAAGTGAAGCCACAGGGGACTTCCAACCCATTAACACTTCAAAGCGCAAAACAAGGAGGTGTTTTTTTGGTTGTTTTTTTTTATTGATGGAAAAGGTATTAACGACCACTGTGAGCAACCCAATGGGCTATAAGCAATCTCCCCGTCCCTAATTTAGGGCCGCTGGTCTAGGGAAGGGAGAGAACCAGTATGGCGTAAGACAAACATACAACATACATACTCACCGGGATTTCAAACCCGGGACTCATCTCGACGAATGGTCATGCAAACCAGCGCTTAGACCACTGCGCCAACTAGAAGGTGTGGGTGGACGGTAGTGAAAAAAGCTGAAAACTGTCTCACCGACCCCACGGCATGAAACCCTTTACGCTCGCCCCGGTTGCGCAGCAGTCTGAGCGATGGCTTCTTACCATTCATCCGATATGGGTCCGGGTTCAAATCCTGGTGAGGCATGGATGTCGTGTTTGTCTTACGGCTCTGGCTCTCTCCCTTCCCTGGAGTCAGTGGCCCTGGGCCCAGGGAGGGGCGACGGTTTATAGCCCATTGAAGTTGCTCACGGTGGTCGTTAAACCTCCACACAGAAAAAAAAAGAAAAAAAATAAACCTTTATCTTTGGTGAGTTATTTCCTTGAAATATATTCTGTCTTCCAGCCTCTTGTTTCTTGATCACAATGGAAAATCATACGAGAGTAAAAGTAAAAACTATTTCATAAAACATCTATCTATCTATCTATCTACTGTTTGCTCAAAAATGCATGTCACCTGGGGGCATTGATGATGGTGGGCCCCAAGGCTATAGAAATTTCTCCCATAGATCCTGTTCAAAGTCACAACATAATGGTGTTCGGCCCTGTTCAAAGCCACAACATTTTTCCAGAAATCGATTCATGTAAATGAAAAAGTGATTACTCTTAAGAACCCAAGAAATCATTCGAAGAACTTTTTAATAATTTTAGATGGCACTTCACCCACATCACCTGACGAGCTACCACTGTTCGCCGTAATATTTCGGTAACAACAAATAACTCAATTGAGCGTTTAATCTACTATGCTATTTTCCCCAAGCTCAACTCCTCAAAGGATTCTTCCTATTGTTACGTTCGCTGTCTGACACTCATACGTTCTGTGCCGATTCGTTTTTTCATTTCTACGGAGAATTGTGTTGTTGGCGTTTGCGTAACTTTTACTCGTATCTTTACTTGATATTTGCAACTGCTGGTTCTTGGGTATTTTTTTTCTTTTTAGTTTATGGTTTACCACAAACCACCCGTGAGCAACTCAGTGGGCTATAAGCAGTCGCCCGTCCCTAATTTAGGGTCTTTATTTTTTTTTTTTCTTTTGATTGGAGGTTTAACGACCACTTAGCAACTCAATGGGCTATAAGCAGCCGCCTGTCCCTAATTTAGGGTCACTGGTTCCAGGAAAGGGAGAGAGCCAGTGCCGTAAGACGAACACAATATCCGCGCCTCATCGGGATTCTGAACCCGGACCCCTTTCGGACGAATGATCAGAGGCCAGATTGCTTAGACTAATGCGCCACCGGGGCGGCCTCCTTGGGATTTACATAGCTTTTCACGCTTTCAGTAAAATTTTCAACAACCAGAAGTGTGACTTTTGAATGATTTTTTTTTATTGAGGTTTAATGACCACCATGGAGTAACTCAATGGGCTTACAGTCGCCAGCTTCTAATTTAGGCTGCTCGACTCCAGGAAAAGGGAGAGAGCCAGTGCCGTAAGACAAAATACAATATCCATGCCTCACCGGGATTCGAACTGGGCCCAACTAGGGCGAATACACAAGCCAGCGCCGCCGGGGGTGGTTTTTTTTTTTTTTTTTTTTTTTGATTGGAGGTTTAACGACCACCGTGAGCAACTAACGGGCTATAAGGGCAGTCGCTTGTCCCTAATTTAAGGTCACTGGCTGAAGGGAAGGAGAGAGCCAGTGCCGTAAGACAAACATTAACATCCATACTATACTGGATTTGGAACCCGACCTCGTTCTGGGACGAATGATCAGAGGCCATCGCTTAGACCACTACGCCACCAGGACGGCTTTGGATTTTCTAATCAACTTAGCATTGTACCACGCTTTCCTTAGTGCATCTTGCAAAGTGAAGATGCCGCCGCCCCGGTGGCGCAGTGGTTCTAAGGCGTTGGCCTCTGATCATTCGGTCTGTAAGGGGTCCGGGTTCGAATCCCGGTCAGGTGGCATGGATGTTGTGTTTAATCTTTCGGCACTGGCTCTCTCCTTCCTCTGGAACCAGTGACCCTAAATTGATGACGGGCGACTGCTTGGCGGTTTATAGCCCATTTGAGTTGCTCACGGTGGTCGTTAAATTCTCCAATAAAAAAAAAAAAAAAAAAAAAGTAGCTTTTCACAGGGGACTTCCACCATTAACGGTTCAAAGCGCAAAACAAGGAGGTGTTTTTTTTTGTTGTTTTTTTTTTATTGATGGAAGGTTTAACGACCACTGTGAGCAACTCAATGGGCTATAAGCAATCTCCCGTCCCTAATTTAGGGCCGCTTGGTTCCAGGGGAAGGGAGAGGAAACCATATGCAAGGACAAACACAACATACATGCCTCACCGGGATTCAAACCCGGACCCATCTCGGACGAATGGTCATAAACCAGCGCTTAGACCGACGGCGCAGCCAACTAGAAGGTGTGGTGGACGGTAGTGAAAAAAGCTGAAACTGTCTCACCGACCCCACGGCATGAAACCCTTAATACGCCGCCCCGGTTGCGCAGCAGTCTGAGCGATGGCTTCTTACCATTCATCCGATATGGGTCCGGGTTCAAACTCCGGTGAGGCATGTGTGATGTCGTGTTTGTCTTACGGCTCTGGCTCTCTCCCTTTCCCTGGAGTCAGTGGCTCCTAAATTAGGGAGGGGCGACGGTTTATAGCCCATTGAGCGTACTCACGGTGGTCGTTAAACCTCCAATATGAAAAAAAAAGAAAAAAAATAAACCTTTACCCTTGGTGAGTTATTTCCTGTGAAATATATATTCGTCTTCCAGCCTCTGTTTCTGACCAAATGGAAATCATACGAGACAAAAAGTAAAACTATTTTATAAACATCTATCTATCTATCTATCTACCGTTTGCCCAAAAATGCATGCCACCCGGGGCATTGATGATGGTGGGCCCCAAGGCTATAGCCCCCTTATAGATCCTGTTCAAAGTCACAACATAATGGTGTTCGGCCCTGTTCAAAGCCACAACATTTTCCAGAAATCATTCATGTAAATGAAAAAGTGATTAATTTTAAGAACCCAAGAAATCAGTCCGTCTGAAGAACTTTTTAATAATTTTAGATGGCACTTCACTCACATCACCTGACGAGCTACCACTGTTCGCCGTAATATTTCGGTAACACAATAACTCAAATTGAGCGCTTTAATCTACTATGCTATTTTCCCCAAGCTCAACCTCAAAGGATTCTTCCTATTGTTACGTTCGCTGTCTGACACCTTTCCGGTACGTTCTGTGCCGATTCGTTTTTCATTTCTACGGAGAATTGTGTTGTTGGCGTTTGCGTAACTTTTACTCGTATCTTTTACTTTGATATTTGCAACTGCTGGTTCTTGGGTATTTTTTTCTTTTTTAGTTGGAGGTTTAACAACCACCGTGAGCAACTCAGTGGGCTATAAGCAGTCGCCCGTCCCTAATTTAGGTCTCTTTATTTTTTTTTTCTTTTGGATTGGAGGTTTAACGACCACCGTGAGCAACTCAATGGGCTTATAAGGCAGCCGCCCGTCCCTAATTTAGGGTCACTGGTTCCAGGAAAAGGGAGAGTTGCCAGTGCCGTAAGACGAACACAATATCCATGCCTCATCGGGATTCGAACCCGACCCCTTTCGGACGAAAATGATCAGAGGCCATCGCTTAGACCAATGTGCGCCACCAAGGCCTCCTTGGGATTTACATAGTTTTCACGCTTTCAGTAAAATTTTCAACAACCAGAAGTGTGACTTTGAATGATTTTTTTATTGGAGGTTTCTAATGACCACCATGAGCAACTCAATGTGGGGCTATAAGCAGTCGCCAGCTTCTAATTTAGGGTCACTGACTCCAGGAAAGGGAGAGAGCCAGTGCCGTGAAGACAAACACAATATCCATGCCTCACCGGGATTCTGAACTGGCCCAACTAGGGCGAATGGTCATAAGGCCAGCGCCGCCGGGGTGGTTTTTTTTTTTTTTTTTTTTTTTTTTTTGATTGGAGGTTTAACGACCACTGTGAAGAACTCAAATGGGCTATAACTCAGTCGCTCCGTCCCTTAATTTAGGGTCACTGGTTCCAGGGAAGTGGAGAGAGCCAGTGCCGTAAGACAAACACAACATCCATGCCTGACCGGGATCTGAACCCGGACCCCTTTACGGACGAATGGATCAGGAGGCTAACGCCGTAGACCACTGCGCCACCGGGGCGGCGGGGGTGGCTTTGACCACTGTAAGTGGTCTGCCGGGAATTGAATGATCATAAGCTCAGTGGTCTAAGCGATGGCCTCTGATCATTCGTCCGAAAGGGGTCCGGGTTCGAATCCCGGTGAGGTGCATGGATGTTGTGTTTGTCTTACGACATCTGGCTTCTCTCCCTTCCCTGGAACCAGTTACCTTAAATTGGGGACGGGCGACTGCTTTCTATAGGCCCATTGAGTTGCTCACGGTGGTCGTTAAACCTCCAACCAAAAAAAAAAAAAAAATGATCATAATGCTTCCTATAACAGAGGTATGAACTTTGCATACTATTTGAGTAGAAGTAAAGAACGTTTGAACTCGAAGGGGCCGCCCCGGTGGCGCAGTGTTCTAAGGTGCTGGGTTATGACCATTCGCCCTAGTTGGGTCCAGGTTCGAATCCCGGTGAGGCATGGATGTTGTGTTTGTCTTAAGGCACTGGCTCTCTCCCTTCCCTGGGGTGAATGGCCCTAAATTAGGGACGGGCGACTGCTTATAGCCCATTGAGTTGCTCACGCTGGGTTAGTTGTGTTTTTCTGTGGTCCTCAAGTTTTCATCGGTTTGTGTTATTTTTCTTCGTTGTCAGTGTTCTATTTCGTGTGTGTGTTGTGTGTGAAGGTTCCGTGTTCCTTTTTATATGCATGCCGAGCTGGTGAGGGCCTATTTTGATTAGTTTATCTTATTTTTCTGCCTTGGTCAAGCTGGCGAAGAGCTAAGCTTCTCCTCGCATTGCAAATGGCGGCTTCCGGGGAGAATGACGTCCTAACCCTTGCTACCGGAAATGACGGTCTCCCGATAACAGCTTCTCTAAATACTACTACCAATGACGAGTCTATCTCGATAAACCACTCCTTCTTGCAGCCTTCTGTTTCTGCCTTACCATCGGATATCGCCTCTTCTCCCAAGTCTCCCAGCGGCGATACGATGTCCTCTCCGAAAGCTATTGATGACGCCATGGATATTTCGCACTCACTGCCGGAATTGTCTGCAAAGCAACGTACAACTGCCCTCTCAATGCCGACGTAACTGCATCTAAGTCCGGACTTTCCCAATCTTCTTTTTCTCCTGGACAATATCAGATGACGCATAATGCCGAAGTCTTTGAAGTTGTCTTTAAAGAAGATACACCTCCTGGGTTGAAATTCCTTCAAACTATGGAGAATGGTGTTGTGTTTCCGAGCCTGAGAAATACAAAACTCACTGCATATACCGCTGCTCATCGAGAGATTGTTCCTGTATCAGCCATAACTCATGTGGGCAGGAACCCTTGCAAGGTTGTTGTTTGCTTCTCTACTCCTGCCCATTCCCTACATGTGCTGACCAGGGGCATCTCAATTGGTGATCGTCACATCCATGCCGAACCTGTTTCACGGAGTTCCGTCGTTGTAAGCTTCTCACCAGTTCAACCTGAGGTTTCGCTTCTCACCAGTTCCACCTGAGGTTTCGCTTATCACCAGTGCCACCTTAGGTTTCGGTTATCACCAGTCCCACCTGAGGTTTCGCTTCTCACCAGTTCCACCTGAGGTTTCGCTTATCACCAGTTCCACCAGAGGTTTCGCTTATCACCAGTTCCACCTGAGGTTTCGCTTATCACCAGTTACACCTGAGGTTTCCCTTCTCACCAGTTCTACCTGAGGTTTCGCTTCTCACCAGTTCCACCTGAGGTTTCGCTTCTCACCAGTTCCACCTGAGGTTTCGCTTCTCACCAGTTCCACCTGAGGTTTCGCTTCTCACCAGTTCCACCTGAGGTTTCGCTTCTCACCAGTTCCACCTGAGGTTTCGCTTCTCACCAGTTTCACCTTAGGTTTCGCGTATCACCAGTTCCCCCTGAGGTTTCAGATGATTTCTTGATTGCCGCTCTTCGTCCTTATGGCCGGATCATTGGAGGTGTAACTACCTACTCTTCGTTTCCAAAGGTGCCAGAAGATAGATACCTACTCGGGTTTCGCTGCAATGTTCGTGTGGTCTTCCCTTCAGAGGAGCACATGCTGCATATTCCACCCACTTTACGTGTACGCTGTTGCACGCACATTAGAGAGATATTCATCACAGTAGGCTCCGTCTGTCCGAATTGTAAAGGCACGGGACATCCCCGCGCTCTATGCCCTCATAATGCGACCAATCATTCCAAGTCAACAGCACGACCTTCTTCCCCTTTGTCACGCCAATCGGCATCATCTTCTGGTGCTAAGGACGAGCAACAGCAGACTTCCTCAAAAAGTAGTGATACATCCTTTGGTCAAATGACGTCTACAAAAAGTAGTGAGACAGTTGTTGGTCAACCGAAAACTACGGGTAAACCCTTGACCTCGGGTGATGCATTGGCGCCCCCACCATCTCTTAAGTCGAAATTGGCATCAATTGTTAATTCAAAGTCTCCTATAGGGATGGTTGATGACGATTCTCGTCATACTGCTGCACCGACCGTTCAGAGTAATTCTTCAGTTCCTTTTAAATTGCCGGAAGTTCCAATTCCGGTTACAGCACAAAGTCGTGGACGGATGAAGCGACGTAGAACTTCACGCACCCAGAATAAGAAGGTTAGAATTACAACCACCCTTAGGGCAGGACGTGATCGTTCTAGCAGTCAGATGCTCACGTCTGAAGGTTCTATGGAATCTGATACAGATGATGGAACAATTTATCCGATCAACTGTGAAAACGTTTTACATATTCTAGAGGCATCCTCTCTTCCACAGACACCTGTGTCTGGGGAGAAGGTGTATGCGTTCTTAATAAGTCCCCGTAGAGACAAGCTGTCTCGCAATTTTTCGGAAGATTACCCCCACTGTCTATCTGAAACCATGAATCAAATGTCGGCGATACATTCTCATTTACGTACCATTTCGAGCAGAGATCGGGGTGGTCCCTTCTGGGCAAAGAAGTTCCGTAGCCGTCTCGCCAAGTTACAGAACGCAGCCGACAACATCCTCCAACCATCATCAGACTATTCTGTTCAAGACAGTCTCACTGAATAGTAGGGGTATGTGTACCCCTTTGGCGAATGCTTTAGCGTATGAAGACGTCCACCACCTCAAAGCAGATCTCCTACTTTTGCAAGAGACAAATTGTCTATCCACTTCACCCTTCCATCGCTGGAGGAGATGGGACTATCAGTTTCATCACACGTATAGGCTCTCTCTTCGTGGAGGTTTAGCGATTGGTGTACATAATAGATTTCCTCAAGCACTCTCCTCTGCTAAAGTTCTTAACCTGTGCCGAGATTTATTGCAGCGACTCACTTTCGTCCTAGATGGACAACGATATTTAGTTTTCAACATATACACTGCTGGCCACCCAAAATATGCAACACCAAGAAGGAAGCATCCAATTGTCCTGAAATTCGCAGCATGCGTCGCCCGCGAGAGGACATGCAAACGATTAGCATTGCAGGGCATATGCAAATCATGTGCGCCCGGCATGCCACCGAGAAGCACTATAAGAAGGGTATACAGAAGGCGGGGTGTAAGTAGTGGAAGTGTGTTGTGCTGCCGGACCTGTGCGTGGGAAGCTTCCTGCTGGCTCGTCGCACAGCCGGCAGTCACTGCAGCACATTTCGGAGGTCGACAGAGGACGAATAGTGGTGTATCGCGAGAGCGGTTTATTGTACCGAGACATCGGCGCCCGCGTGGGACGACATCCAGCCACAGTAAGGCGAGTATGGATTCGGTGGGTGCAGGAGGGATGGACGGACCGACGTGAGCGATTGCCGCAGCCGCGGCACACCACCGGACGAGAGGACCGGCATGTTGTGCGGCGGGAATTGACGGCTCGCACCGCCACATCACGAACGTTAGCGCTGGAATTAGGGTGTGTTGCGCAACAACCTGTGTCAGTGCGTACCGTTCGACGTCGTCTGCAGGAGCGGGGACTTGTATCACGGCGCCCATTGCTCCGATTACCATTGACGTTACACCACCGTCGAGTGCGGCGGCAGTGGGCCGTTGAACGCCGCACCTGGACTACGGAATGGCACGACATTGTCTTCTCCGACGAATCCCGCTTCTGCCTGCAACACCACGATGGTCGGATCCACGTGTGGTGGCACCACGGCGGGAGACTGTATGACGACTGCATTATGCATCGCCATACCGGTCCGTTGCCTGGCGTTATGATTTGGGGCGCAATTGGATATGACACCCGCACCCCTGTGGTACGCATCGCCTGTACATTCAACAGACACGGCTACATCTCCGACGTTTTGGAGCCTGTAGTCCTCCTTTACCTGCAGGACCTGCCAGCGGCCACGTTTCAACAGGACAATGCGCGCCCCATGTGGCACGCATCGTGCAACAATTCTTCACGGCCCACTAGGTGTCACTGTTCCCGTGGCCCGCCTGTTCTTCCGATATGTCGCCCATTGAACACGTCTGGTCGCTGATCAGCAACCGAGTGGCCCGGCAAGCACCACCCGCGGCTACGCCTGATGAATTGGGGCAACGTGTGGAAGCAGCCTGGACCGACATACCCCAAGCCCACATCCAAAGCCTCTTTCGTTTGATGCCGCGGCGTGTAGTGGCCGTTATTACCAGCCATGGGGGCCACACGAACTATTGATGTCTGCGTGTTCCGCAAGTCGCACTGGCCTGGAAGCTCAAACGTTTCATCTTTGTGTCTGTTGTTATGTGTCCAGTAAATCTGGCTTTGCTATCTCGTGTCCTTCTTGGTGTTGCATTTTGGGTTGCCAGCACTGTATATTCCATGTTTATCTACACATCCAACGTTGTTATTTTCGTCACTCCGCACTGCACTTCAGTCAGCACTACCATCAGATCATGTGCTAATTGGAGGAGACTTTAACTGTACACTTCAACCAGAGCTCAATCGCGCTCCTTGTAGGATTGAACATCGTTAACGTCTTGTGGAGCAATTGCGATTATTAGTGTCTGATTTTGATTTACGTGACGTGTTCCGACGATTGCATCCGACATCCATTTCACATTCCTGGAGAGCTGCATCTGCATCCTCCTCTCTTTCTGCCATGCTGGATCGATTTTACGCTTCCGCTCCGTTATTGCCCATCTCAACGGATTGTATGCACTCTCCTACAGCCTCATCGGATCACTGTGCCTTCACTATCTCCTGTAGCTCTTCATCGCGTCTGAATGTTAGGGCTCGGTCATGGGTACTAGACACTTCTATCCTAGCTGATGAGAATCTGTGCACCGAGATCAGAGATCTTGATTATATGCGAGAGGGCCTGTCCACTGCACCTTGTGCCATCAATTATTGGCTCGAGATAAAATCTTACCTAATTTATCTTCTCATTCCTTCTCCGAAGGCACGAAGCGCTCCATGGAAGAGCAAAATCTCCGCAACATCCTGTAACAGCTTGGTGCGAGTCATCCCATGTATACAGCATACCAAACGGATCTCAGAGCACTTCTTGAGCCTCGTGCACGTCAGGTAATTCTTCGTCCCCGTCTACAACATCTATCACCAGAGGACTGCTCCTTTGAGTTTTTATCCGCGTTAGAAGAAAAACGCCGCTCGTCGCATCAGCTTTTACTACTTCGGCGGCCTGATGGTGAAATGACCTCTGATCCGGATGCAGTATGTTCTCAGGTTCGTCGACATTTTACCATCAAGTACAGTGAAACTCCTCAGCCTTCTGTTTCTGCTTTTGCTACTTTATTCTCTGCTCTTCCCCAAGTTCCTTCTCTTCTCTCTGATTCCCTTTTACAACTTATTTCCCAGACTGAACTTCGGTCCACCCTTGCCTCTCTTAATTCCCGTGCTGCCCCAGGTCCAGATGGCCTTCCGCTTCTTTTCTATCGTACTTTTCTCCCTTCTTTGCTTCCATTTCTTCTCGCTGCTTTCAATGCTGCTCTTTCTTCCTCTTCTCTTCCGAGGGGTTTCACAGAGGCTCATATTGTTATTTCCCAAGAAAGGCGACCTGCTTGACTTGGGTAACTGTCGTTCTATCTCGCTACTAGACATTGACTATAAACTCTTCATTAAACTCCTTTCCAGTTGACTCAACCAAGTTCTTCCATTTCTTCTTTCTCCCGACCAGACTTGCACGGTCCCCGGTCGGTCCGTCACTTCTAATCTCAATCTCCTTCGAGATCTCCTACATCTGGCTCGTACAAACTCTGAACCACTTGCCCTCTTTAATCTTGACCAAAGAGCTGCTTTCGACAATATCTCACATTTGTATCTTTCCGCTGTTCTTAATGCTTTCGGCATTCCTTTTGCTTTTGTTGCCTCTATTCTTGTCCTTTATCAGGACGCTGCTTTCCACGTCAAGACGGCCGCCTTCTTAATTGCACCTATTCCTTTTCGGCGAGGCATTCGGCAGGGTTTCCCACTTTCTGGGCAGCTCTTTGCCATTGCATTTGAACCGTTTCTTCGGTCTGTTCATCGAGCCTTTATAGATGCACTCCCACCGCCTACTGCAAGTACTAGGCACTTTTCTGTGACATACTCTGCATATGCTGATGATGCTACCATTTGTGTAAGGGCAGACGCTCAATTCGACATCTTGCTCCAGATTTACGATCAATATTGTTCATGTTCAGCGGCATCACTTAATACATCCAAGAGTGCATGCCTATGGAGCGGAGCGTGGGCCTACAGGACTGACACCCCATGGGGAGCCTCATGGACTACTTCATCCCAAAAATTCCTTTGGGTCCATCTCAGAGTCCGTCTTTCTGCTTAAAATGAAACATGGAATGCTCTTAGAACACGCCTTACTCGAACTGCTGCCTTCTGGTGAGGTTCCAAGTTTTGTACTTCTTACTTCTCAAGAGCTAGAATACCTCAGACTTATATTATTTCACCATGCTTATACGCACAGTCAGCAGAACGTATGCCCATCTATCATCTCAATGAAATCACTCCAATCATCTGAACGATAATATGGAACAGGTACATTGGATCCAGGTCTCCACTCTCTGTCGTCGGGTCACTGATGGAGGTATTTCACTGCTCGAAGTTCGCACCTACTATAAAGCACATAAAGTGGTTTCTTTCCTGTGGCTACTAAGTACACCAGAGTCGCCAGTTACGCTCGTTAGAGATGTCATGATATCGCCCAGGAATACACGACTCACTTTCATCATGTATCTTCTAATGGATCAATCTCCTTTTTTCCATTCTACACTTTCCTTTTTCTACAAAGAGGTCCTTTCCTTTCTCCGTTCTTTATCCCTCTTCCGTGCTCCACCTACTTCCACCACTGAACTATTAGCTGAGCCCCTGTTCTTTTCTTCCATCCTTCATCCCCCTAATGCTCTCTACTTTACTGACCTTTCCTGGCTCCCCGCTGAAACAGTATCTGTTCAGGATCTAATTTCTCCATATCTTTCTTAGAAACCCTTCTCTGATCTGTCCCCTCTCCACCCCCTACCCCTACCTCTACCTCTCCTTTGCTGTATGATTCCCTTCGTTCTTCAATCACTACCCTCTTCCCTAACCTTGCCTCTCAAGCTGGGTTAGCTCTTGTTCCCTCTGCCTCTCTTCCTCTTCGCTACTTAGTTTCCGCTCGGGGCTCATCACTTCCTCTTTCTAGCTTTTCTATATCGTCTCTTTACCGTTGTGTCATTGATCCACATTATGTTACACCATTGATGATTCCAGATGTTCCGAATGTCGGCCTTTCACAAGTGTGGTCCAATTCGAATTCGCCACTATCTGCTCCAGCATAAAGAAACATCCAATGGTTGTTTCTTCATCCGCGGTTACCAATTCCTACCAGATTATTCAGGATGACGCTTGTCGATTTGCCAAACTGCATGTTTTGCTCCTCGATTGCGGATGTAGATCATGTATATCAACATTGTACAGTACTGCTCCCCCTGTTACATCTGACTTTCACAACTGAATAGTGCCTTAGTGCTAATGATCTCTCATTCTCAGCCTATAACACGCTGCTCAGTTCAAGTACTCCGCCTATTCCTGTATTAGAGTCATGTGCTTATGTCTTTATATTAGCAAAACACGTGATTTTTTGTCACTATCAACAGCTTCGCTCTAACCCTATACAGCCTATCATCTTTCAGACAGGAGCTGCGATGTGCAGTAAATTTTGGAATAGACTGATTTCACGTTTGCGACTTGCTTTCACTGTTGCTATAAGGCTGCGAATCGAATCCCACACTTTATGTCAGTGTGGTCACTTTTTCGTCAATGGTTTTCCGGTCCATCAGAAAACCTTAGACTATTGAAAATATGGAAATATGAAAAAAACTCTTGAAATCCTATGAACTAACGAAAATCTTGTTTTGTGACTACCGTGTTTTTTGGTGCCCTATGATAGACCTGACGATAATCATTGCTGCCCAATGGTATAGCACATCTGAATGTTTCTCACTAACAAGGTCATGCAGGTGAGTCTTTTGTTACACTACAGACACTTAGAATTAATTTAAGGCTTCATGTTCACCACATTTCTTATGTTAGCCGGGGTCAATAAAATATGTTTTATGCTCACGGGGCTGAGCAAATGTTTGATAGGGTTTCAATTTAATTCTTAATTTGGTGCAGTGTAGGTTCTCATATGTCACATGTACCTAACAGGATATAATACAGTTTATTACACAATGTTCTGCGAAGTTTAGCACATTTGTTGTACAAAGAGTTATTGTTCATCATTCAGTTATTTGTACTGTACCTGAAGTATAGATACAATGTAAAAAGCTCAATTTTGTTTATACTAAAGTACTTTCCTATTTGCAGTGCGAAATTCATGTTCGGCACAATTCTTACGTTGGGTCAATAACGCATGTTTTAAGTTTTATGCTCATGGTGCTGGGCAAACGTTTTTGATAATGTTTTAATTAATTGTAAATGTTGCACAATGCGGTTTTTCTAATGTTCAGGAAATAATCAGTCTATTACACAATGTTCCGCGCTGTCTTGCACATTTTGCTTTACAAAGAGTTATTTTCATATTTCCGTTAGTTGTACTGTACCCGAAGTACACTGAAGAACAATTGAATTAGAGATACCTGTCTAGTAACGTGTAGCACCACCTTTCGCCCTGATGACGACGGCGATTCGTCTCGGCATAGACTCAACAAGACACCGGAAGCGTTGGGAAGCCATATGGATCCACGACCCATGAACAAGCTCCCACAGTTCACGAAGATTTGATGGAGGTGGGTCAGAGCATTGAACATCTTTTTCGATGACATCCCATATGTGCTCGATGGGGTTGAGGTTAGAGGACCTAGCTGGCCAAGGAAGCGAGGTTACGTCGATGGAGTATTCATCGAACCATTCGGATACAATTCGGGAGCGATTGCACGGTTCATCGTCTTGTTGCAGGATGAGGTCCCCAGTGGGATGTTGAAGACGCACAAACGGGAGCAAATGGTCGTCCAAGATATCCCGGTAACGTTGACCTGTGAGGGACGATGTCACACGTACCAGGGGTCCCATTTCAGTTCACGTAAACAGTCCCCAGACTGGAATGCCACCCCCCACCAGCTTGAAGAGTACCTTACTGGCAAGAAGGGTCCATCGCTTCATGTGCTTTGCGCCGTACTCGTATCCTGTCATCCGCATGTACCAACATGAATCTCGACTCATCAGTCCAGGCAACATTTTTCCACATGTCTTGGGTCCAGTGGCGATGTTCCCGCGCCCATGTTAATCGTTGCACCCTGTGATTTGCGGTCAGCAGCGGTACCCTCGTGGGACGATGGCTTCTGTAAATCATAGCGAGGAGATGGTTCTGGATGGTATGGCTGCTTACACGTTTTTGTGCACCAGCGTTAAATTGCCGAGTGATTTCTTGCACTGTGGCCCGTCTATCCGCTGTTACAGCGCGAGCTAGCCGACGATGACCCCGCTCATCCACACGCTGTTGTCCACGACAGTTTGCCTTTTCAGGGATGGTTTTACCGGATTCGATGTACTCACGGTGCACCCGTGACCCAGTGGCTCGTGAAAATTCAAGTGCCGGCACGACTTCCGAGATGGAGTGACCCATTCGTCGGGCCCCGACAATTTGCCCACGATCAAATGCGCTTAGATCCTTCGTCTTACCCATATTGCGTCCGACTCTTACTGATTCCCGTTGCATTACTCCGTTAAATTGCCGAGTGATTTCTTGCACTGTGGCCCGTCTATCCGCTGTTACAACGCGAGCTAGCCGACGATGACCCCGCTCATCCACACGCTGTTGTCCACGACAGTTTGCCTTTTTCAGGGATGGTTTTACCGGATTCGATGTACTCACGGTGCAGCCGTGACACAGTGGCTCGTGAAAATTCAAGTGCCTGCACGACTTCCGAGATGGAGTGACCCATTCGTCGGGCCCCGACAATTTGCCCACGATCAAATGCGCTTAGATCCTTCGTCTTACCCATATTGCGTCCGACTCTTACTGATTCCCGTTGCATTACTCCTTATATTGTCGGATCGCTGCATACGCCATGTCGTTTTCGTTTACAGGGCCGCCCACAGCGCTACATTTGCATCACGCCAGCTGTCTCTAATTCAATTGCTCTTCAGTGTATATATGATGTGTAAAAAGCAAGTTCTGTTTGTACGAATGTACTTTCCTTTCTGCACTGTGAAATTTATTGTTGTACCCTGAAATTGTCATTACTTATTAGTATTTTCACTCTACTGATGCACCTTGTGTACATATGTTGTTTTCACTGCAAGTCAGTTTATAGTACTGTGTTTGTGGCACTTGGTTGAGTCTAAGTGATAGCACGTTTAGTGATTTGAAAGCGTTTTACATTAGTTATATTGCATTCACATCGTAAAGAGATCATACCATCATTGTAAATAGATCATGTATGTGCTTATCTTTCAGATACTGAAAAGCATAGGCCTTCTACTCTTTTCTTTTCAAATTTGCTCAAAATATATGTTTATTTTTGCTCTGTAAAATCAAATCTATAGTTATACCTTGTACTTGTGTTTACCTACTAGAGATGGCACTCTGCTAATGCACCTTGCGAACATATGATGTATATAGAGTGAGTCAATCCTTATGTCACAGTGATATCATTCTCAGTGGTATGAATTCGATTACATTGTATGTAGTGCATTCACATTGTGTAAATATCTCATCGTCATTGTAAATAGGTCACCTAATTGATTTTTTTTTTTTTGGTGACTGTTAAGCACAGACCATCTGTATCTTCCTGTCCATGTTTGATCTAAATAAAATTGTTGAAGCTCACGGTGGTCGTTAAACCTACAATAAAAAAAAAAAACTCGAATTGGCGTAATTTGAAGTCTCACTCATCCCCTGCCAGATACGAAAAGCTTGTTTCGGCCCTGGCGGTACCCGCACAGGCGTTTTCCTGTGCCCCTTACTCTCTACCGCTTTGGAATTGTCTGATCTCTGAATTGTATGTTTTCACAAAATCGACGTGATATTCAGCACGTTTCTCTGCTATCGGAAGATTTAACTTTTGTTGCGGTATGTGCCATTTTCCCCTCCGTTTAGAGTTCCTGTCCTGTATCACTCATATTGTAGCAATCATACACTGGTATATGAACACATGTTTGCCGCCCCGTTGGCGCAGTGGTCTAAGCGATGGCCTCTGATCATTCGTCCGAAAGGGGTTCGGGTTCGAATTCCAGTGAGGCATGGATGTTGTGTTTGTCTTACGGTACTGGCTTTCTCCCTTCCCTGGAACCAGTGACCCTAAATTATGGATGCGCGACTGCTTATAGCCCATTGAGTTGCTCACGGTGGTCGTTAAACCTCCAATAAAAAAAAAAAAAAAAAAAAAAAAAAACGTGTTAGCTCTTCAACCACATCATCTCTGCTTTGTCCTATTTTTTTAACCAGGGGTAATATGCCGAATGGATAACTACCGATTCGTATGAGAAACAACATGAATAATGTTTGCAGAAGATAGTGTGACCGAACAGGTGACATTACCAATAGAAATTAATTACGGTTCCCAATGAGTTACACCTTTTGCCAATGAGTGAATGTTTTTTCTTAGTTTCATCTCTAGACAGGGCTGAAGCTCTGGGGAACCATTTTTAGGGAGCCCCAAAATTTCTTCAAATTCTATTGTCCCCAAGGAAAACATGTTCTGTGTGGTTCGGTAAAATTTAAATTTAAAGGGCGCTGATTTGAGAGTAAGTCCAGGAGCTCCTCTTGTTTAAGTCGGCTTATCTGAAGTGTGGAAAAAATAGAAAGAAAAGAAAAAGGAAATTAACAAGAAAATCATTATTAAACTGACATATAATTGCCTTCATAATTTCGATCCGAATATTCGACTTTACAAACTGTTCTTGTGAACGGTACAGATTTTAACATCCGGTTCGCGCCACCCAACTTTGGTATTAATTAAACAAGCTACCTGCGCTCGTATCTGTTTCATTTACGCAATCGTTCGCAGTTAAGGAATTTCTTTTTCACATGCTCAAAATAGCCTTATATAAACATTTTTCAGATATCTTCGACTTCGTTTGCAAGAAGAATGCCAGTGCCGCAGTGGTCTAAGTGCTGTCTTACGCCCATTCGTCCGGGAAGGGTCTGGGTTCGAATCCCGTGACGGATGGGTGTTGTGTTTATCTTACGGCGCTGGTTATTTTCCTTCCCTGGAGCCAGTGACCCTAAATTAGGGACAGGCGACAGCTTATAGCCCATTGAGTTGCTCACTGTGGTCGTTAAACCTTCAATAAAAAAAATTACCAGTTCATCGAGCTTTATTAGACTACGGGTTCTTTCAGTGACCTCTGGAATATACAAGGTTGAATATTTTTATCAATGTAAATGGAGTTTAACTTCGTGAATGCATTTTACGTAGAACTTCTACTGCATTGAGAGCATCATTCTCTTTGGTTTCATGTAATTAGACATTCTGGCATTTTCATTCAGTGTTTAATTTGACAGAACTTGTTTCGTGTTAGTGAATAGCAAACACGAGTTTTAGGTATACGTTTTATTATCTACTGACATTTTTTTAAAGAATAAATCCCATTTCGATCAGTAGCCGAAGTTTAGTGAACTACCTCTGCTTAATAATAATCTTAGTAAAATAGATGGCAAATATTTTCAAAGCGTGAATGAAAGGGAAATTAGTGGTTTTAAGCGCAACGAAAATTGCCTTTTCTTCTCCACTTGTCAAGTAAGACTGATAAATAGAAAACATAGAATCCCAGGTGTGTTTTCTGGCCGTAACGGGAATGCAGCATTATGTTCTCAGAAAGGCAAATGCCGACGCACCTCTTGTTAATCCTGTGATACATATGATCGTGGATGCACAGGTTTTAAAGTCACGGCAAGGCTAACCTGACTATAGAGTCAAAGTGCTGAAGTGTACTTCCGGTGTAAAATATATAATTCCATATACAAGCTTGAACGGGAAAGTAAAAAGTACACAGATGCAATAAACGTTGTGCGTAGGTCATAGGCGTTGAATTTTTATAAATATCAAAGAATGCGAAATAAAAAAAGCGTTTATGCGCTAATTTTCTTTAAAATTAATAAGAAAATAAATAGAAATGTGTTATTTGAATCACTCTCCAGCAGTAAACTTTTGAAACAGTGCCCGTTTTTGATTCAATATTCATGCTCGTGAGTAAACTTAATATATTACCAGCAAAAATGTTCTTGGTTTTTCTTCACATTTTTTACCTTTGTAGATTTGAAAAATGTTTGCTATATTGAATTCAGCCTATCAGCACCTTTCACTCCATAGTTATTGTAGGGGTGAGACATAGGCTCTCGTGCTAAGTCCCGATTTCTTTCCGATAGGCGTCCGTGAGTTATTTTAACAACTCCCCACTGACAGCAAATTATCTGAGGTTCTCACTCTCGTAATTTATTAATTATAAATTTATTATCCAGGCCCCTCTTCCTCCGCCTTTTTGTATAAATTATCCGCGAATCAAGGAAGGGAGAGAATGGCTACCATAAAGCACTTCATCCACTTTCAATAATTACTCCGTAATAATAAAGACAACAAATTTAATGAAGCAAAAGTATTGATCAGAGTCTGGTTCCGGTGCCAATGTCCACGTCGACGAATTTGTTTCACTTGCGACGTCCGTCAGGAATTGTTCAATCAAAAAATCAGTTGCCTTATGGAAACTAATATCAGAGTCGTTCCGACTCCACGCTTTCTCCCGAAGCACTCCACTTCACGCTAAATCAGGAACTGCGTTCCTCGGAGCCTAAACTCCCCACGTCTATCCGCCTTCCAAGCTCACGTCTCAATGCCCTCCTCCTCTGCCTGAAGCTATCTCTTATCCCCCTCGCTCCGGAGAACCCATCCTTTTCTCTGCCCCCCTACCACGAGGCGCTGACCTCTGATCTTGTCAGATTCCGGAGCGAACCTGACCTTTGCCCGCAGGACAACTTGCTTCGTATCAGTCGTAGCAGTTCCTGCTTCTTCGAACTGCCTGGCACCCACTTATTGTCTTCGTGTCTGACGACCGCATGCTTGACATTCCTTCTAACGGACTTCTGCGCTTGGAAACCAGACTCTATACAGACAGAACAAAACATACAACAATACTGATATTCTTTCACATAAAGGACGTGTTCCGACTTCCCAGGTAAACTGGCTCTCTTCTACCATTGGGCATTGTCTATGTTTGTGCAGGTATTCTCTTGGACCAGATTTTCTGCGTCCGGCAATATACTACGAAACAATGTCTTTCCGCAGCTTTGGATTAGCTATATACCTCCTGACGTCGTCAACGTACACCAGGCATTTTGCATTGTATATGCACACAGCTAATGAAATAAAGTTATTTCCTGAGTCAAACCAACATTCTTGTCGGGCGACATTTCGTCGTCCCACTGCACGTGACATATCCCCTTTTTTTTATCTTGTTTTTATATACATAGATTAACACTTGATCGTATCTTAATTGATATGCATCTCATTATTGTTTTTCGCCCTTACAGTTATATAACTGATTTAACACATTACAGAATGTAAGGTGCGTCGCATAAATATAGAGACGGTCGACTTTGCGCCGTGAACGCAATGCGAATATAGGTAGGAAGCTGAAGTGGTACCTAATTAGACATAACCATACAACAAACGTTTCGATTCGTCGAGATGACCAGATTGTGTGAAAAGATCACCACAAAGTGAAATAGTGTAATTTTAGGTGTCTCATAAATATAAAGACAACTATGTAAAGTAGCCACATGCAAATGAGATGTACAAATTAGCATGTTGTATGCCCGCGCATGGTCCGTAATTTGGTCCAACCTACAAAAGACAGCGGACCTGCCGTCAAACATTCATTTGCCGAAATGCCACACAAGAGTCAACTTTCTGGTGAGGAGGTGCAGAAGATTTGGAGACTGAGAGCAAATGGATTGCCTGTAGCGAAAATTTGTAAATCCATGGGGAGGAGTAGGGCAGTCATTTATAAGACTTTATCGAAATGCCGTGTGCTAACTGTCAGAAAACGGCTTGGAAGGCGTCGAATAGCAACCAAACGAGATGATCGTGCCATTATGCGTTTAGTTTCATCCCAAAGGTTATCACTACGTCAAGTTTCTCGGACTGCTTATGTCACCGTCTCAAAGGACACAGTTCGTCGACGAATCAAGGAAAGGCGCAACATTGTGCTCCGTAAAATGTGCAGTCTGCCAC
Organism: Macrothele yani; assembly: GCA_039090855.1. Classification (NCBI taxonomy): domain Eukaryota; kingdom Metazoa; phylum Arthropoda; class Arachnida; order Araneae; family Macrothelidae; genus Macrothele; species Macrothele yani. Next base: position 112,023,157 of record CM076997.1, on the reverse strand, counting down.
ATTTCACGCGGCGCCACAAAGGAGCTAGATTGTTATAGGCAAGCAGCCACATGCACTGGACGGACGAGTGGATTACAACTATTTTCTCCGATGAGAAAAAGTTCAACCTGGACGGCCCTGAAGGTTGGAACTGCTATTGGCAGGATTTACGAGGCGAGCCACGCACCTTCTTCAGCAGACAGGAAGGAGGGGGATCTGTGGTGGCCTGGGGTGCTTTTGCGTTCAATGGGACCACGTATATCGCTTTTCTGCAAGGCAGGCAAAACTCCGAAACTTATCAGGACATACTCAGCAGCCACCTTCTACCGTTTGCTGAAACTCTAACGGGTGTTGATTATCTGTTCCAGCAAGACAATGCCTCTATCCATCGGTCTGCATCAACGAAAAGCTGGTTTAATACTCATCATGTGACCGTAATGGATTGGCCAGCACTCAGTCCAGATTTGAACCCTATCGAGAACCTCTGGGGTATCCTAGCTCGTGATGTGTATGCGAATGGACGGCAGTTCTCAAGTGTGGTGGCATTAAAAGAGCAGATTGAAAGAAGCCGGAACGCACTCCGTCCAGAACACTTACATCACTTGGTGGAGAGTGTATTTCTGTTTTTTTCTTGTACTTGGCGTTGGAATTGTTATGTTTCCGTCAAACTATTGTGCAACAGCGTGTCCTATGTTATTTTTGCTATAAATATGAGGTGTACATGTCAGCTCGTTGTTGCTTCTTTTTTATTCGAGAATTTGTTCTGTCTGTATATTTATGCGACGCACTATATTTATACTGAAATAATATACTCAACACATTCCTTTCAAAAGTGCATGCCGAATATATTAATTTCGATTTTTAATAATCTCTGGCTGATGTGAACCGATAGAAACACCTTATCCCATAAGTTCTAATTACAATGTACACATAGTGCCGAATCGTATTTCACGAGGTAGGTTGCCCTCACAGAAATTTGGGCGTACTGAGGACCCCCTGATTTTTGAGGCAAATACTTGGATGATATTTACTGCGGGTGGGAGTGTAAACGGACAGTTAAGTAGTTTTAGCGACACTAAGCGTTGCTGGTTTCTTCTTGAAGGTAAAATCGATGACAGAAGTATTACTGTGAAATTGCCTTCTGTTACAGCGGCACACCCTCAGGGAGAGTGGGATGGTCCTCGAGAAAGTGTACGTCATTAGCGCTCAGAATTACTGAAAAACAAGCGATATCTTTTCGTTAAAAACAGCTCTGCCAGCTTCCACTGCGTAACTAGATACGGTTTGACCCGAAAAAAGTCAAACTCCTCTTCCCTTTGCCCACTGATCAACCAAACCTGTTTGTTCGATAACTGTTCTTCACTCTTGAGCTTTTTTTTTTTTTTTTCCAGTCTAAACATTGTTAGTTGTTACCCTGGTAATATCTATATACAGAGGCGTAACTAGGCATCTTTGCGCCCGGAGCAAGCAACACACTATTCCGCCCCACCGCTCCATTTTAGTTTGAGAGCTCCTCTCCATAGAGAATAACACTCGAATCTGTATAGTGCTACCTCAATAAAGAGTATTATTATGCATGCTGCAACCGATTTTAAGATAGTAATACTAGTTTTGTGTGTTGATTACACAAAAATTTGCATTAATTAGTACCCACACACATATACGTACAGTTACAATTTTTCAAAATAAGACACGGGCTTCTGACATTTCGGTTCACACTGAATTTCATATTTTTTTTACCATATTCTTTTGTATTTTTTTGATTGAAGGTTTAACGACCACCGTGAGCCACTCAATGGGCTATAAGCAGTCGCTCGTCTCTAATTTTGGTTCCTGGGGTGAGAGAGAGCCAGTGCCGTAAAACAAACACAACATCCATGCCTCACCCTTAATGGACGAATGATCATAAGCTAGCGCTTATACCACTGGGCCACCGGAGCGACTCTCTTGTACTTAACTGATAATCTATAATCATTAAGTGTTGTGTAATAGAATTGAAGAACAGGCTAGTGCTTTTCGGCAAACTAGCGATTGATCGTTGCAAATATTTCCCGCTATCCTGATTGTCATTTTCATTGTAGCTTAACAAACTAACGCTTAACTGTTTTTATTGGGGATAAGAAATTTCTTAACTATTTCTCCGCTTGGGATAAGGAATCATCATTGTAAACAATTATCAACCCACTGTTGGATGAAGGTCTCCCAAAGCTTCTTCCACAACTACCTGTTTTGAGCCTGTCTAGATGTCACTCCGGAATGCTTTCGAAGTTCATCCACTCATCTCTTACGTGGTCTTCTTCTTGCCTTCCAGGGTGCCAAAACTGGCGAAACATTTTACAAGTAAACTCTGTAAATGGACAAATGATAATGAATGGAGCGAAAATACTCTACAGAATTTGGAGGAAATGTTTAAATTCTAATTTTAATCAGACTGTAAATAATGGTTTTTGGGCCCTCGCTTGAGCTGTGCCTGGGGCAGCCGCTCCACCCTAGTTGTTGTTGTTGTTAGAAGTTTAACGACTACCGTGAGCAACTCAATGGGCTATAACCAGTCGCCCGTCCCTAATTTAGGGTCACTGGTTCCAGGGAAGGGAGAGAGCCAGTGCCGTAAGACAAGCACAACATCCATGCCTCACGGGATTCGAACCCGGACCCCTTTCGGACGAATGATCAGAGGCCATCGCTTAGACCACTGCGCCACCGGGGCGGCTCTCCACCCTAGTTACGCCTCTGTTTGTGTATATATACTCAAATGCTGTCCTTTGTTACTTATTTCCATTTCGAGTCGCATTCATAAAAAAAAAAAAAAAAAGAAAAATAGGCAGTTTTTCGTTGAAACGATCATTAAACGCCCTTGTGTAAATGAAACTTGTCCTTAATTTTTTCTGGTGGAAATTCATAAATCAATGCTGAAAGTTCTGTTTACTCATCCACTCGTAATGCTGAGAGAGTCGCCCTGGCGGCCGAGTGTTCAGAACTCTACAAGAACGTCAGTGCCAGCGGTGGTTCGCAAAATTCCGTGCTGGTGATTTTGACCTCAACGATGCTCCTCGGTCCGGGATGCCAACCGAGGTTGATGACGACCAAATCAAGGCATTGATCGAATCAAACCCACGTTAAACGACACGAGAGATTGCAGACACATTACACATCCATCATTCAAGCGTTCATGACCACCTGAAGAAGCTGGGATACGTAAGACAGCTCGATGTGTGGGTTCCTCATGTACTCAAAGAAGCTCAATTGACGGCGGGTATAAACATCTGCGATATGCTCATTAAACGTGAGGAAGACGATCCTTTTTTGAAGCGACTGATAACTGGTGACGAAAAGTGGATTGTGTACAACAATGTGCTGCTTCCCCTCAAACGACATTCAAAGCAGACTTTCATCAACGGAAGGTTCTGTTCTCAGTGTTGTGGGATTTTAAAGGTGTCTTGTTTTTCGAGCTCCTACCACGGAACCAAACAATCAAGTCGAATGTGTACTGTCGGCAATTGGACAGTTTGAACGAACCATCATCCAGAAACGTCCAGAGCTCGTTCATCGTAAAGGTGTTGTGTCCCATCACGACAACGCGAGACCACACACAAGTTTGATCACCCACCAAAAATTATTGGAGCTTGTTTGGGATGTGTTGCCACACCCAGCATACTCGCCTGACCTTGCGCGGTCAGACTTCCACTTGTTTCGCTCTCTTCAACAGTCCTTGCGTGGTATAACGTTCAATTCATATGAGGCTCTAAATCAGCACCTTGTGTAGTTTTTCGCCACGAAAGACAGGTCCTTCTATGAACGAGGCATTCTGCAGCTCACTGAAAGATGGCAAAAGGTTATCGAACAAATCGGGCATTATATCATTGATTGATCTTTGTTCTTTCTATCAATAAATGACTTTTGCAAAGCATGGCTAAAATACGTCATGTCTATTCCGACAACCCTAGATCCCAATTCCTCAAGACAACTTGCAGCAAAGTTTCTGGTGGGTGTTCGTCTTTTAAAGAAATTTCCGTTTTTAAAAGTGCCTGTACTTTTTTAACTTCCATATTTTCACAGATTTTCCGTAGTTCTATTTATTTCACAAAAATTTGGTTCGGGGTTTTTTTCTACCTGTTGCAGAAATTTCGCAAAATCATAGACTGAATTTTCAGCCGTTTGATCAGAGATTCCTTTCCCTTCGACTGTGGGGTGACTAGATCCTAGGTCGCCCGGGTTGGCTCGAGAGAAGCCGCGTGTGTTACCGCTGAGCCCAAAAGACCAGTAAATCGCAATCACGTTTAGGATAGAACTCTAACTGTGCGATGAAGAAATGTTTTCTTGTCATTAATAAGGGTGAATAAGTCATTTTATTTTCTGTAGAAGCTTCTTATTTTTCTGAATAAGTTTGTAAACATTTTATCTTTTCTATACGAAGAGGACGTTTGCGAATTACGTATTATTTGTCATCGTAATGTTTCGAAGCAACAGAATGTTTTGGAACTAATGGTTTTTTATTTTTTTAAACTGACAATGACTTTCAGGTATTTTTTAAGAAAAATTGAAGCATACTGATTTCTAGAATTATTTGCAAAACTGCTAAATATAAAATTTTCTCTTCATAGTTACAATGGCTTTTGTCTTCAACGGGCCACAAACTGATAATGGATTGGGGCGAATGAGATGTCCGGCGCGAACGAGCAGTGGAGACAGGCCCCCGCCACAGCGGAATGGAACCACCCCCAGGTGTGGTGGGTATTGCGTCACAGATTTACTATAAATAGCTAGCATCGGTTAACTGCCATTTTCCTGATATCTCTGCTTCTAAAAGTCTGACTAAAAATTATTTTTGTATCAGATAGAGCCTCTAGTAAGAAATGTTCTGCATATAATTTCTGGTAAGGAACGTTTGTTCCACTAGGGGGCGTAAGTGTATATTTCTATCTCTGATATATTTACAGCAATATCTGAGCTTCTCAGAAGTCGATTGAAAAAAAAAGTTTTCTGACCAGATCACTCCGAGAGACATCGATTCGATGAGATGGCGATAGGCATCCTGTGGAATCTGGTACCACAATGTCAACAGCAGGTCCTCCAGTTCTCGTACATTTCGGGGTGGTGGTGCTTTAGCGCGAACCCGCTTTTTCAAGTCGAACCTCAAATGCTCGATTGGGTTCATGTCAGATGAATTTGGAGGACAGGGCATTGACAGAAAGTCACCAGCATGTTCCTCGAACCACTCCTTGACGATTCTGGCAGTGTGGCATGGCGCATTATCCTGTTGGTAATGGACATCACCAGCAGGGAACGCAGTTACCATGAATGAGTGGACTTAGCCCTCAACGATGTACACCTGACAGCTGTAAGGGATTGTGATATTGGGATAATGGGGCCTAAAGTGTCCCAAGAAAATATTGCACACAGCACAACACCACCGTAGCCGGCCTGTTTCCGCCCAACAGTCCATTCAGGTGCCATAGCCTGTGTTGGTAATCGGCGTATCCGCGCTCGGCCGTCTACGTGATGCACCAGAAATCTTGATTCATCAGACCAAGCCACTTTCTTCTAATCATCCAAGGGTCCAATATCGATGATCTTGGACCCATTTCATGCGTTGTTAGCGATGACGTGCAGTGAGCATGGGGACCCGGCTGGGTCGTCGGCTACACGGGCCCATGCGCAGAAGGCTGCGATGAACTGTGTGCTGTGACACATTGTCCTGATCACCACTGTTGTAGCTGCGGGTCATTTGTTGCAATGTGGCCTTGCCGTCACTGTGAACAATGTGCGACAGCCTCCGCTCTCCTATGTCATCAATGAGCTGCGGACTCCGCTCTCCTATGTCATCAATGAGCTGCGGACTCCGCTCTCCTATGTCATCAATGAGCTGCGGACTCCGCTCTCCTATGTCATCAATGAGCTGCGGACTCCGCTCTCCTATGTCATCAATGAGCTGCGGACTCCGCTCTCCTATGTCATCAATGAGCTGCGGACTCCGCTCTCCTATGTCATCAATGAGCTGCGGACTCCGCTCTCCTATGTCATCAATGAGCTGCGGACTCCGCTCTCCTATGTCATCAATGAGCTGCGGACGACACACGGCTGAACGACGGTTGGTTGCTTGACCATCTGTGCACCAATTATGATACATACGAACTACAGGTGCACGTGAACAACCCACAAGCCGCACTGTTTCCGAGATCGTAGTTCCCAGGCGCCGTGCCATCATAATTTGTCCTTTATCAAACTCCGATAAATCGGCAGCTTTTCCCATTATGACTCGGAACATTCTACAAACCGACAGCCGGTCCTCGGGTTGTATATATATACTGCTCTGTGAACTTCACTTGCGCCAGCGTTTGGTCTCCAAGCGCGCTCATTTCCCTAGGCTAGGGGTGGTCATAATGCAATGGCTCATTGGTGTATAAGTAGTAGAGGGGGGCAGACTGATACGTCTTTGGCTTTGTAAAGAAAAGAACAAGCTACGGAACTGAGAAAAAAGTATTTGCTCTGTTTATTCTCCCCTGAGCTCCACTGACTTATTACTTCGTTGCTCTAACTTTTTTAACTCATTAAAAAAAAAATTCGGTTGTGCTGCGAATCACTCGTCCGCAGCTGCTCCTGAATACTTGAAAAAGTTTTCCCCTTGCCTTGATGTCTTTTCAGGTTAAGAACGAGGTATATACCTATAGGAGTCCAAAGGGGCCAAATCAGGTGAGTAGGCCGGGTTTTCAGAATTTCAAAGTAAAGATCATCCAATTTTTGCTCCGTAATGGCCACTTTTTGAGGAGGGTTTTGAAGAAACAAGATCCCTTTCGAAATCTTTCCTCAAGGTTTGGAGACCAGTTGCTGCTTCAGTTTTTCGAGAAGTGCAACGTAGTACTTTGCCGTGAGGGCTGGACCCTTTTCCAGATAATCTACAAGCATCAAACAAAGATCTTCGCTCTTTCCACGTTTATAAGTGAGTCACGGAAACATTCTCATTGGCCGCCACCGGGAATCGAACCCAGGGTCTTCCAGTTACGCGCCGGATATTCTTCCGCCACACCACAGCGTGGTGTCCGTGACTCACTTATAAACGTGGAAAGAGCTACACCACAACTGTGGTGTAGCGGAAGCATATCCGGCGCATAACTGGAAGACCCTGGGTTCGACTCCCGGTAGCGCCCAATGAGAATTTTTCCGTGACTCACTTATAAACGTGGAAAGAGCGAAGATCTTTGTTTGATGTTCCTGGTCCTCGTTAAATGTCTCTATTAATTATTCATTCACCTTCTAATTATTTCTTCAGTTGCTGCTTACCATCTTTGGTGAATACCCAGCATTGTGCGGGCCTCCAAAAAGCAACCTGCCAAATTGGCTTGGCAGTTAGCGTGTGTGAGTCTGGAGGAATTCGAGGCCGCTGTGGTGTTGCGGAAGCATATCTGGCGCGTAACTGGAAGACCCTGGGTTCGACTCACGGTGGTGGCCAATGAGAATTTTTCCGTGACTCACTTATAAACGAGGATAGAGCAAAGATATTTGTTTGATGTTCCTGGTCCGCGTTAAATGTCTCTATTAATTATTCATTCACCTTCTAATTATTTCTTCAGTTGCTGCTTACCATCTTTGGTGAATCCCCAGCATTGTGCGGGGCTCCAAGAGGCAACCTACCAAATTGGCTTGGCAGTTAGCGTGTATGAGTCTGGAGGAATTCGAGGTCGCTGTGGTTTAGCGGAAGCATATCCGGCGCGTAACTGGAAGACCCTGGGTTCGACTCCCGGTGGTGGCCAATGAGAATTTTTCCGTGACTTACTTAGAAACGTGGAAAGAGCAAAGAAAAAAATAAAATAAATCTAGTTAGACAAACTACTTCATCTATAGCAACACGCACGTGCTTGAACAACTGTCTGTGACGTTTGTTTTATTACGCAGGTGTTATGCCATGTTTTATTTCATTTCCTTTGCATTGCAAAGTAATTTCATAAAAAGGAATCAGCGTTATTTTATTTCATAAAAGGAACAAGTAAAATTGTAACAAAGTAACTGCAGGCGTAGTTTTGATTCGCTGCGATGGAAATTTTAAAACTTATTGGTCCCGTGAAATTTTTTCTTTGTAATACAAGATGGAAAAAGATAAAGCTGAAAGAAAACGTCGCTTAAATAGAGAACGACAACGGCGATGGCGTGGAAACCAATCTTCCAATACTTTGCATAACTTAAACGAAAATAGAGCTCATCGCAGACCTATCTCATAGACCGCCCATTAACAATTGAACCGCTTATTATAGTTATGTATATGTATTTTACCATTCGTGTATAAACATTTCAGTCACAGCTTTTTCACCCGTGCTTGGCACGGGCTATGAGCTAATAAACTAATATTGCAATACGCCATCGTTATTCAACAGTGATGACACCAACTGCTAAAACAATATTGCTGAGCCCAGTGACATCATTCGGGAGACTTGCACCTGCAAGATCTGGTCTCTATTTTGCATCACGTAATCTCTGCTAAAGCTGCGTATCCGCTTGTAGCAACGAAAGCACCGGCAATAAGAGAAATTAGAAATACTATCGAGAGTTTACGAATGTATCAATATTTAAGGAAGAGTGAGGCGTAAATTTGCATTTGAGCTCTCTCAGCAAGCGCACCATTTTTCCTAGACTTGATGATGATGACGGCTTTACGGACAATGAGCGTCATGCATAATGAAAGAGTATGAATGATCAATGAAACCCGTGCTATGTATGTATGTGTGTGTGTGTTTCCAGGGAAGTCATTGATATTCGAGAGATGGGCGACTCAACGTCAGACGCAAAGGGGACGACAGCAACCAATCCGTCGTCCCGCTTCGGGCCTTTAATTAAACTGCGTGCGCCTCGTTCACCACCTCTATGCTCTCGAAGGTGGAACACGTTCACATTTCAGTCCACGTTGACACTTCGGGGTGATGACTGGTAGCAAATGTTTCTGTTCACGCAAAGGCACTCCAAAGTCCACTTCTATATATGCATTTACGAAACGCAGAAAAGCTTTCATTTTGCAGGTACGCTTGACTTTAGCAGCTACGACTTCTAAGACAGGACGCCTCCCACTTTAACATTTTTTATTTCCTTCCCCGTACTGCTCCCCCTCGTCCCCCCCCTCCAGTGATTTCCTTGAAAGACGTCAACAATTCGGAATGAAGTCTTCAGGCTCGCAAAATAGTCCGGAAGAAGCAAAAAAAGCTCAGGAAAAGGCGTAATTTACGCTGGAAAAAAATGCTAGAAAGGAAGTAACTCACCACATTTCCATAATTATTCCTCATGGGGCAAAAGATTGCTTATAAGGATGGGCAACAACTTTTATAATATGTTAAAGAAGCAGCCCAACACTAATACATGTATTATTATTTTTTCCAGGAAAGCATAGCTTTGTGATGCTTAGCACGAACATAATTTTTTACGGAGTTGTTTAACAATTCTTTGTTTTGACTTAATATGAATAACTTAAATCTGCAATACTGACGGAAAATGAAAATTCGAATTCCTAAGCTTTAATGTTGCTAGAGTGAATAAATTATCAAAGAAGTCATTGATATAACTACTCAACCGCACACAGTATGGGTGTTCGTAGACACATTATTTATTTCGGTAGAACGAATGAGGATGTTGATGAACAGTAGATGCACCAAAATCCTGAAGATATATACACCATATTGACAAAAGTCACCGGACATCCGTTAAAAAGCAAATGAGAGGATCCGCTGCATTGTTAAGATGCGCGGTACAATTGCAAACGGCATAAAAACAAGCCTGCAGTTGACTGCGATTACACCGCACTATGAGGTTGAGTGAAAATGTCGCGGCTGGAGACAATTGACTTTGCGAAAGGAAAGATTTTTGGGTGTTATATTTGTGGGTTGTCCGTAAGAGAAACCAAGAGACGTTCAAACGTACCCAAGTCAACTGTTTTGGACGTACTGAATAAATGGAAGACACAAGGCATGCCTGAAGTAGCAAAATGTGCCGGCAGACCAAAGAAAATCAGTGATAGAGGACGTCGAAGCCTCAGGAGAGTCGTTACAGCTAATCGACAGAGTACTGAACAAGACATCGGTGTACAAGTGAGTACAACTGCTGGAACCTCGGTATGTACACGTACCATTGGAAGAAAACTTCATTCCATGGGCTGCCGTGATATCCACTCGGATTGCTGCTCGCCGTTTAACATGGCGTAAAAAACATTTATCGTGGACCGTAGATTAATGAAAACGGGTCCTATGGACTGATGAATCCAGATACATGATCTATCAGCCTAATGGCCGTGTGTGGGTATAGCCGCAGCCGGGGGAACGCTATTTACCACAGTGTACTCTTCCTACGGTCAAGTTTGGAGCTGGCAGTGTACTCGTGTGGGAGTGTTTTTCATGGCACGGTCCCGGCCCATTGGCTATCGTGGACAAACCTGTTAACCAGCACGTCTACCTGGATATTGTGGACAATTATGCCCTTCCAACTCTGTGGCAATACTATGGAACCGAGCATTGTTAGTACCAGCAGGATAATGCACCGAGCCATAAAGCAAGGACTGTTACGGCGTGGTTTGACGATAATTCGTACCGTTTGTGGACTAGAGAGCCCTTATCTTAATCCCATAGAGCACTTATGGGATGAATTAGAGCGCCGCATATGAAGTTTGGAATCGAGGCCTGCTACTAAGCAACAGTTTGCGGCAGCGTTATGTACTGAATGGAAGCGCATACCTCTTGTTGTGTTCCAAATCTTTGTCGAAGGCATGTCTCTAAGGGTCAGTGCATGTATTAAGGCCAAAGGTGGACCGACACCGTACTAATGTATGTCAATAAATGCTATGCTGTGTTTCTCTTTTAGGTGTCCGGTAACTTTTATCAGTATAGTGTATATATAGATATTTGTATATAATATATATATATCATCATCATCATTGTCGACCATTATCAATCCACTGCTGGACGAAGGTCTCCCCAAGTTTCCTCCACAACGGTCTGTCTTGTGCCAGTTTCTTCCATGTCACTCCCGCATACTTTCGAATTTCATCCACCCATCTTCCATGTGGTCTTCTTCTGGGTCTTTTCCTGTCCCTTGGAATCCAATCTAAAATTTCGGCTGTCCATCGATGGTCTGTTCTTCTGGCAGTATGTCCAGCCCATTTCCATTTAAGGGATTTAACTCTGGTCATGATGTCCTCCACTCTTGTCATTTTTCGGATCCACGTGTTCCTCTTCTTATCTCTCCTGGTTACACCAAGCATGCACCTCTCCATGCTTTTTTGAGTTGTCTGCAGCCTTTGTATGTCTCTTTTAGCTAAGGTCCACGTCTCTGCACCATACGTAAGCACTGGAAGGATGCATTGATCAAACACTTTTCTTTTAAGACATAATGGCATATTGCTCTTGAAAATTTTGCTGTTTCTTCCAAAAACTCTCCAGCCAAGTTTTGTACGCCGATTAATTTCTTCACCAATGTGACCCTCACTTGATATCTGCTGTCCAAGGTAAACGTACGTGTCTGTTATCTCCAGCTTTTCTCCATCAATCGATAAATCTTCATTTCTTGTAAAAGCATTGTACATCACTTTTGTCTTCTGAAAGTTCATTTTTAATCCCACTTCTTTACTCTTGTCAGCAAGTTCCTGGATCATACTCTGTAGCTCTGATGGGGTAGTTGCAAAAATGACTATGTCATCAGCAAAACGAAGGTGGGTTAGATAATCTCCATTAATCTTTATCCCTTTGTTTTCCCAGTTCAGTGATTGAAAGACATTTTCCAATGTTGCATTAAAGAGCTTCGGAGATATGGTGTCACCTTGTCTCACTCCTTTTCCAATTTTTATGTGTGTTGTATTTTCAAACAGCCGAATCTTTGCACTTGGATTTTCATAACTTCCATTAATACCATGATCTTCTCCGTTCGAAATATCATAATTCCTGGCAAAGGTGGCTTCATAATGATGTACATATAGGTTTGCCAAGACAGAAAATAATGTACTTCCCATCGGGATGCCCCTTATTTGGCGAAAAATAGCACCACCCATGGAGATATAGTTGTTTAAGAGACACAAAGCGACAAGATAGTTCCAGTGCGTCTCAGTAATCCGTAATTTGTTCTCATGTTCTTTAAACATAGTGTAACAGATTTTTACTAAATCAGCCAGATCAATGGAGGTAAACAAATTTGCAAAATCGGAGGTGTCAATACTTAAAATATAGGAAGGTTTTCAACTGTTTAGGAAGTCGAGCATCGCTCTGTTGTTAATAATCCAAGTTGAATTTCTATCAGGTAGCATAATCTTGGGTAAATACTCAAATTTCTTTCCTGCAATTTTTCATATTTGCAGAAGTGATATCTGAAGCTCACCAGACTCTTATGGAATTTGGGTATAGCATATAGGAAAGAAAATTTTGCATTAATGTTATGGATTTTTAAGTCTTTTCTGCAGAGAGATGATTTTCTTGCACACAATATTTTTATCGGTGTTAATCTTCTCATAGGTAGATGAAGTGTTCAATTCAGAATGCAACAGTTCCATGTAGAACTTTTTGCATATGATAGCGAAATTATTTTTGTCTTTATCTATTATTATGATTATAAGGCTTTTTTTTAATTCTTTAACCAGTTTATTGATGGTTCTGGAGTTTTCATTGTAGCTTGCATTAATGTGATATTGTGACGTATTCTATAAAATATAGACCACATCCACGGTAAAAATGCCTGGTTGGGTAAATTATATTTAGTTGATAATTTGAGCACATATTTGATTAAGTCAGTTTTTAAAAGGCTGATCATTTTGTTAAACTTGTATTTTTTTAGTCACTCCTGTAATTAGTACCCTTTTTCATTAAGAATCGTAGGCTTTTATGAAGAGCTATGTTCAAATTACCTGTGATTATGTGCCCAAAATCCTGGTTTATGTAGGTTGCAAATTCCTTTTGATGACAGAAACATAGCATTTCTGTATTGTTTAAGTTTTCTTGGTAATTGACGCCAACCTCTCGATAATTGAACAGTTGTCTTCCAATGGTGGGTTCATATTTGAAACAAACGACAGTTTCCAAGTCCTTGAGCGGTAATTCATTCTTATGCTCTGCAAAAATATTTCTAATTTTTAAAGTATCATTACTTCTGTCCAGGAATCGAATTACACAGTAATTCCTTTGTTTCCTTAAAAGGCGCAATAGTCCTGTTAAGCAGTCTAAACTTTATTAGGTTATCGACTAAAGTTCTGATATGTAAATCTTTAGTCATAATTCTCGTGTGTGACCCGGAGAGCACGTACCTTTCTTATATTGAGCGAAAATATTTTACTTCGACAATACTTTACAATGGATTCATTGCAATTGTCCATATCGCACAGTAGGCCATGAAAATCCACAAAATGATTCTTGTTTTTACCCGTAACAAGAAAACCACGTTTTGACCCTGCAGCGTCCGTGGCAAGAGGTTTAAGCCTAAAATTGGAATATACCACTCCATATTCATTGCATTTTTTTACCACTAAAATAGTAATTCAAACCGTATGGAAAAAGAGTTTCGCGTTGAATCATAAAGATATATTCAAGGGTTAGTCTTTTATGCAGAACCTCTTCTTGAGAAAAGATAACTAACTTAAATGTTGTTAAAATCATATTTTTGGAAGTACTTTAGTTCAATATCTTCCTTCGCCCTGAATAGCTTTGTCCGATCGGTGTCCGTTTATTCTAATATTCAAAGAACTTGATGTTTGATCTACATATTGCATACCGGTGGTTTTACAAGTAATTAGGTATACAGTATTTTTAGTTTTACAGAAGGTGGGTGAAGTAGTTGTATTCTGATGAGTGAAATGCATGACACCACAAAATTTTAACATCTAATGTCACCGCATTTTGAAAATTTCAAAAGTTCAGGTTGAGATATTACATTGCTTGAAACAACAGAATGAGGAACATTAGGCCTATCGACGGTAACTCGGCCAACGCAATTGGGTAATGGAGACCGTAGTTTACACTGTGTGAAATGCCCTTCTGCCTCTGACCCCTCGCCAGGCCGCAGTAGCACATTTTTCGAAGAGACATCCTCTGCAGCACAATGCCCCTCGCGGACCTTGTTGGGCTACGAGACGTCCGAGCTGAAATGCAAATTCTTTGTGATCTGAGAATCAGTGCCTTTCAAGAAATGTCGTGTAAAAAGTGAATTGACGGAACGCAATGAAAGAATAAATATGAAAATACATTGAGTGAAGAATACCTTTGACTAGAAGGCGCAAAGCAGCCGGTACTAAGTGAGGTAAAAGATATTATAAAATCTCAGACTTTGTTAAAAAGAACCACAACACTAGACCAGAGCATGCAACTATATGAACACAAATGGATGTATAAATGTGAGAATGTACAGTGAAAACTAACAAAGAATAAAAATAACGAAGAATTAAAATACAAAGTATGAAATATGAAAAATAGAATACCTCTAATTGGACGGCGCATTGCTGCCAAAACCAAAGTAAGGCAAGCAAAATATATTTAATACATATAATAAGTATCAAATCTAAAAGCCCAAGATACACAAGAACCGCAAACCATCAACAGAGAAAAACCAAAAAGTTGACGAACCTTTGCACATACCAAGCCACCGTCAGAACGCAAATATTAATCAACAAGCTGTAAGACATAAGAACCAGAGCAAAAAGGAGATAACATGCGAAATGCAGCCTATAGACCGAAATAAGATAACATACAGAGCAAAACCAACTGTAATCATCAGGGCAGCACTAGTTGATGAAGATGCCTTTTTCATATCCCAAACGAATGCTGGCGTAACCAAAACATTTGTGGGAGTTGCCACCTACGCCATAAGGACAAGAAGTATGGAAACGAACAAGTATATTTGTAAACCGGATCAGATAGGCCACGGTTAACCAACACAGATAGAAGCAAAAACTTTCGATTACAGCTTGTGTTGAAATCGATCGATTATTGTGCATGAAAGGTAAGAAATGGTTAAAGAACTTGAATTTGGAAATTTACTGAATCTTGATTTACGGAATAACTGTTGAAAATGACACGAACACGAAATTAACTGGAAAACACTTAGTAATCAATGTAGCGTAAAACCATTTTAAAGTTCGAAAAACGATAAACACACTATTAGACACATCAAAGAATCGTAAAAACTGAGAGACAATCAAGTTTCTGAGCACTGCACTGGAAATGTTGGAACTTCAACTGTACCCAAAACGAAGCGGCACTCATCGCTAAACACCACATGTCGTCAATCTGTGCCGTTCTACGTCGCTCTAGCCTGGCACCACTGCAAACGGAGACCGCGATGTTCCAGTGTTAATGGTAGCACAAGTAAGGGGCGCTGAGACGTCACCCCGCACGATCCGTCGATTCCCTCTACTGGTGGTCCTCCTGGTCCGTCTGAACCCGCTCCGAACGCAGTCGGACGGTATGGTCAATACGATCCACGCGACGGGCTATACGACGCGCCGACCACCCTGCGGTTTTCAGTCCGATGATCAGGCCTCTCTCAAGGTCCATAAGTTGCGTAAATCGACGTCTCTGACGTCGACTCGGCGTTCTTGTCATTCTGTACTCCTGCTTGCGTCGGCCGGTGTTTTTCGTTTTCATGGGGCATTGACTACAACGTCGGTTTATAATAAGGCGGCCGGTTCGTGCTTGCAGAGCCACCACAGGGTGTGCGGTCATGCGCACTCGCGCTAAACGTGGATCATTTGCATACCAGCACGCAACCTAGCTTTTTTTTTTTTTTTTTTTTTTCCTTTTGCAAAGTTTCGCGATTGTTGCATGTTTTCTTCTAGGTGCGCAAATTCCATTTTCCGTGAGTGTACATGTACAGGAGCTATTGCTTTTGGCAGTAAAAAAAGGGACCTCAAGTCCTCTGGAATAGCGGATTTATCGTCACGCAGTTTTTATAAACTAAAGCGAAAATATTTCTTGAAGTCTTTACATATTTACTTAAAAAAATTTACCGAAAGTTGCTTGTCTTTTTAATACTTCATTCAAAGCTGTCGTCAAAATTCGTAGCTGCTTTTATTTATTTTTTTTTTTTTTTTTGGTTGAGGGTTTAACGACCACCATGATGATCATAAGTAGAGGATTTTAGGAAGGGAGTGTCTGACCCCAGGTCTTAAACAACCCTTAGAAATAGGAAGCTAGGAGATTTGGGCTAGAGAGCCCGATAGGGAAGTGACACGGAAGCGAAGTAGAAAGGGGGAGGAAGACGCCCTTATTTATTACGGGGGGGGCAGTACCCGGGGTCCGACGGCTTAACGTGCCAATCCGACGCACGGCGGATATTTAGTGGATCGAACGTTCGTACCTGCTTGGGATCGAACCTGAGGTCCTTTCCGTGGCAGTCACGAACGTTGCCCGCTAGGCCATCCGCGGCCCCTTGCGACCACCATGAGACACTCAGTGGGCTATAAGCAGTTGCCCGTCCTAAATTTAGGGCCACTAGTTCCAGTGAAGGGAGAGCGCCAGTGGCGTAAGACAAACACGACACATATGCCTCACCGGGATTCGAACCCAGACCCGTCTCGAGCAAATGAACAGAAGCCATCACTTAGCGGCCGCCACGGTGGCACAGTGATCTATCTCTTTAAGCAGTTTTATATGAAGTTTCCACAAAAAGTTTGGAAAATCTCTCTGCTGAAGTTAGAGCCTCTGTTACCCGTGACACCCCCCCCGGCATTGCGGGGGAGCTATCAGTACGCCCAGGGTCTTTCTCATATTGCTGCTATTTACATTTCATACATTTTTAAGTTCTTCGCAGTGAGTTGTTTATAAAGCCAGCTCAACGTTACAGTTGCGTACTTAAATCGGAATGGCACGTGCCTGACAAATCCTTTAGTTTATGTGACCTAGATGCCATATATGGTACTTTCCATTAAATGTTCATATCAGATGCTCACCATACATGGACTGAAAAAAATGTCCATGCGTTTGGTACTTTGTCTCCTATTTTCAATGAATAACAAGCTCGTGTGTTCATGTGTGCTATACCACAGTATTTGTCATTTTCTTGTAGGACTTTCGTCCACAGTGAGTAGAGTTTAGGTCCTACAGCGAGATCGTCTTTTGGGCAGGACTCGGAAACGGAAGGAATGAGAGCAAGTCTAGCGCCTTTGACAGAACCGTTTGTAATGAGATTAGAGTACAGTAGATGGCGCCACCGTACAAGTACGATGTTGCACACAGAAGGGGTGAGAGAATTTCAGGAGGGGGGGGGCATAGGAAAGGATACCCATTTAACCAGTGGGTCCAGCCTGGGGGTCGTCACTTAACGTGCTCGTTTGATGCACGGCGGATATTCAGCGATTTTTAGTAAATCACACCATCTCTGAAAGATCAGCCCAGGTTCGAACCTGAGGACCTTTCGTTGATAGTCTGACTCGCTAACCACTAAGCCATCCGCGGCTCTTGTCTCTTATTTGACAATACGACCCATGTTTGTCTAAAAGTTTTCGAAATAATTTGCAAAAAAAAAAAACAACTTTTCATTCAACTTTAATTTTAATTTTTCCTATGTAGTAACGATCAACTCTGAGAAAGCTGTACAGTCTGCGATTGCAGAAACATGGGAATGTGTAAATTTAGGTAATTTGGGAAGACAGTGAACATTTTCAGCTTACCATAGTTCCTGCAATGAACTATGGTAGCCGCCTCGGTGGCACAGTGGTCTAAGCGATGGCCTCTGATCATTCGTCCGAAAGGGGTCCGGGTTCGAATCCCGGTGAGGCATGGATGTTGTGTTTGTCTTACGGCACTGGCTCTGTCCCTTCCATGGAACCAGTGACCCTAAATTAGGGACGGGCGACTGCTTATAGCCCACGGTGGTCGTTAAACCTCCAATCAAAAAAAAAAAAAAAAAAAAAAAAAAAAAAAATAAGAAGAAAACTATGGTAAGCTGATCACAATATTTGAGGCTAATTATCAGTAGTTCTATTCGTTATCAGCAATACGTTCCCAAACTGTGGTCAGTTCGTGAACAATATTAAAAGTGTCAATGTGATGCAATCTGTGGAAAACGTCTGTAATTCAGAGATCCATATCGGGTTTACTGTTGTAGCGAATAGCAGACCACCCTTTCTCCAATAGCTAAAACACCTGAAATTACGGGGATTCATGTCAGGTGAATACGGAATTTGGAGAAGCTCTACCCAAACTTTATGAACTTTCTTTTCGATAAACAGCTGAACAGTCCGAAATTTGTGTGGCCGTGAGTTATGTAGAAGGACAGGTTGCTGTACATGACATCGCAGTGCCCATTGCCTTAATACCGTTCCAATATGATGGTGATGTTTGTGGATTGGTTTGGAGGTTTAACGACCACCGTGAGCAACTCAATGGACTATAAGCAGTCGCCCGTCCTGAATTTAGGGTCACTGGTTCCAGGGAAGGGAGAGAACCAGTGCCGTAAGACAAACACAACATCCATGCCTCACCGGGATTCGAACCCGGACCCCTTTCGGACGAATGATCAGAGGCCATCGCTTAGACCACTGCGCCTCCGGGGCGGCATGGTGATGTTCTCGTCATAAGTCTTCCAAAAAGCTACGTCGCAAACATCCATGCCAACGAGGAGTAAGATTTTACTCTCGTGCAGCTCTGTGCGGGGTAAAGAAACAACGGAAGTATGAGGTTTAACCCAGGACAGTGACTGATATTTCCTGGGTACGTAAAATTCCACCTAAACTTCACCTAATCAGAGTAACCTTGTGAGCACCCTATTATTAGAACCACACTACGCAAAGTCACTCTGCTCAACTTTGTAATAGATTTCTTTGTGTCACTGTCAGTGTGTGAGGTACTCGCGTCG
This sequence comes from Macrothele yani, assembly GCA_039090855.1. Taxonomy (NCBI): domain Eukaryota; kingdom Metazoa; phylum Arthropoda; class Arachnida; order Araneae; family Macrothelidae; genus Macrothele; species Macrothele yani. Next base: position 112,004,380 of record CM076997.1, on the reverse strand, counting down.
CTGTAGTACAGTGCGAAATTCCATGTGATTGTGTGTGCAAATATTGACTGATCAATGGCTGATCTTCGTTTCGAGCATATCCCTCATGAATGGAGGCTATTCATTGAGTCCTCAAAAACGAGTCTGTTGGCAGTGTTGCTACAAAATGGCAACACTAAACCATCAATGCCAGTGGCACATTCAGTGGATATGAAAGAAACTTATGAGAGTATGTCGCTGCTACTGAGTTCAATCCAATACAAAAAGTGCTACTGAGAAGTGTCGCGATTCGAGGGCCGCGGGTGACCTAGTGGTCAACGTTCGTGACTGCCACGGAGAAGACCTCGGGTTCGATCCCAGGCAGGTACGAACACTCGAACCACTAAATATCCGCCGTGCGTCGGATGGACACGTTAAGCCGTCGGACCCCGGGTACTGGCCCCCCGGTAATAAATAAGGGCGTCTTCCTCCCCTTTCTTCTGCGCTTCCGTGTCACTTTCCTATCGGGCACTCTAGCCCAAATCTCCTTGCTTCCTGTTTCTAAGGGTTGTTTAAGACCTGGGGTCAGACACTCCTTTCCTAAAATAATCTACATATGATCTGATCTGTGGCGATTCAAAAATCATCGCCCTATACTATACTCGTACTTCAAGGCAGATTTACGAAATACTGCTGTTTCCTTTGTCTATGCGACAGTACAGCAACCAACAAACACTGTGCTGTGAAAAACTAGCCTCACAGAGAGAAAGAAGCACGTCCGGGGGAAACATAATGTTAAATACGCCTCTTTCTTAGACGGAAACCAGATATTGCTTCCCCTTTAGATATTAAGTTGGGTTTGATGGAAAATATTTTCTGAAGGCTTTGGACAGGAGTGGAAAAAATGTTTCACATATGTCAGGGGCCGTTTCTCCAAGCATAATTGCACAGTGAAATATCTCCGTGCTTTATTTCACCAATGATTTATTTCGAAAATTGGAGAATGTCGCTCCTTCACGAATAGTCCTTTCCTCACAAAATGTTGGGTGTTGCGCACTTTTCACTGACGTGTTCGTAATCAGCAGAGTTGATTTAATAAAAAAAACACCCAGAAAATGACTCCTGTGGCAGAAAAAAAGTACAAAATTGTGTAATTGAAAAAAGTGAAGGAAGCAAACTTCACTAACATAAAAACAAAATGTATATACTATATTTCCCTTCTTTTTTTTTTTTTTTATTTTTGTAGCCGTAACATCTCTGAGCAGTGTGCAGTTACTTGCTTCCTGTGTGCGGTAGGAGAACCTGGTAAGGAAAAAAGCATCGGGTAAGCGATAAGGATTTTGACTGAAGGGAAGCGATAGGGATTTCTAGATCCTACGAAGCTTGACGGTACTAACAGGTATCCTGGGGATAGCAAGGAAGTAAAAATAGGAAGGGAGAAAAAGTTAAAGGAAGAGAGCGAAAGGAAAGTAGATCGACGGAAGTCAGACAGAAAATGGAAGCAAGAGGAAAGGCGACCGAGTAAAAGTTATGGGAGGTTGAATATTGAGGGAAGCGAATACTACGTACGGAGTCATGAATTGAGTGAACCGACTGCTGTGTAAACAACTAATGTACACTGAAGAGCAATTGAATTATAGACAGCTGGCGTTTTGCAACTGTGGCGCTGTGGGCGGCCCTGCAAACGGAAACGACATGACGTATGCATCGATCCGACAATATAAGGAGAGATGCGGCGGGAATCAGTAAGAGTCGGACGCAGTATGGGTAAGACGAAGGATCTAAGCGCATTTTATCGTGAGCAAATTGTCGGGGCCCGACGAATGGGTCACTCCATCTCGGAAGTCGTGCAGGCACTGGGATTTTCACGAGCCACTGTGTCACGGGTGCACCATGAGTACATCGAATCCTGTAAAACCATCCCTGCAAGGACCAACTGCTGTGGACAACAGCGTGTCGATGAGAGGGGTCATCGTCGGCTAGCTCGCATTGTAACAGCGGATAGACGGGTCACAGTACAAGAAATCACTCGGCAATTTAACGCTGGTGCAAAAAAACGTGTAAGCAGCCACACCATCCAGAACCATCTCCTCGCTATGTGGTACAGAAGCCATCGTCCCACGAGGTTACCGCTGCTGACCGCACATCACAGGGTGCAAAGATTAACATGGGCGCGGGAACATCGCCACTGGATCCTAGACATGTGGAAAAATGTTGCCTGGACTGATGAGTCGAGATTCACGTTGGTACATGCGGATGGCAGGATACGAGTACGGCGCAAACCACATGAAGCGATGGACCCTTCTTGCCAGCAGGGTACTCTTCAAGCTGGTGGGGGTGGCATTCTCGTCTGGGGACTGTTTATGTGGACTGAAATGGGACCCCTGGTACGTGTGACATCGTCCCTCACAGGTCAACGTTACTGGGATATCCTGGAGGACCATTTGCTCCCGTTTGTGCGTCTTCAACATCCCACTGGGGACCTCATCCTGCAACAAGACAATGCAGCTCCCGAATTGTATCCGAATGGTTGGATGAGCACTCCACCGACGTGACTCGCTTCCTTGGCCAGGTAGGTTACCTGAACTCAATCCCATCGAGCATATCTGGGATGCCATCGAGAGAGATGTTCGAGGCTCTGGCCCCCCTCCATCAAATCTTCGTGAACTGTTTGAGCTTGTTCAGTAGTCGTGGATCCGTATGGCTTCCCAACGCTTCCGGTGTGTTGTTGAGACGAATCGCCGCCGTCATCAGGATGAAAGGTGGTGCTACACGTTGCTAGACAGGTATCTCTAATTCAATGCTCTTCAGTGTATTCTACTACGAGTAAAAAACTAACAACGGTGAATTCCGTCACAATTAGTTTTCATTGGGATATTCGCAGATGGGTTAGATGTCGGTAGGGGGCCAGTCTAGTTGCTGCGGTATTCCAGTGACCAATTTATTTGCACTGGAGGAAGGTTGTGTACTTACTTATCTGAACTCATTAGTAATCGATCCCTAAAAGAAATATCTTCCAATCTCACGTGCCCATCATTCTTGTGGAAGACTAGCGAAAGGATATTTAAAAATCAGTCAAGTGAATTTTGACTCCCAATTTAAGGTGTCTTTGTTAGCCAGCGTTTTCCATAATTACGAATAGAGTGACAAGCGATGGAAATCGTTATATACATCATCAGCGCTCAGTGTGGATTCTCTGCACTGTAAAAAAATTCTGAAATTCACGACCCATGTTCCTCGAATTCTTTTTGTGAATTAATGAAGCATATTTCTGACATAACCTTTTCCGTAAAATGACGGGAAAAGTCTTGAGTTTCATGGATTTTTCGTTCGTCAGGTAAATTTTGAATTTTCAGAAGCCTTTTCGCAGTTTCTTTCGTATATTAGCGGTAAACCGTGCCATTTTTAAGAGATGTTAACGGAAAATTTCTAACTTTCAGAAAAGTTCAGCAATTCCTTCCGTATATTAATGGAAAAACTCTGTTCTCACTTTTTCCGTATCCATATGACTAAAAGATTTCGGTAATAAGAGTGATTCGCGGGAATACTTGAGGTTTGATCAACTATTAGATTTCAATCTCCTGTCGAAGTATTTGATTTTGAAGTTTTGTAGCACGATTGGATATTGTCGATAGCATATCGCATGAAATTTTAGTTATTGAAATTTACCGGATATTTTTTCACTTCACCCCCATTTTTTGCACCAGAAATTGTATATTGTGTTGCCGTAATGAACAGGGTACTTAAATTATTGTAAAGGTGATTGCATGATGTCTATGTGCCAGTTTGTGACCCCCTTAAGGCAAAAAGCTATTATAGCAATCAAAAGAAAATTTTATATTTAAGAGTTTTATTAAATAATACTATAAAACAGCACATTGTACCTTTCCTTAAAGATAATTGAGCCGCGGGTGGCCTAGTGGTCAACGTTTGTGACTGCCACGGAGAAACCTCAGGTTCGATCCCAGGCAGGTACGAACACTCGAACCACTAAATATCAGCCGTGCGTCGCCGTCGGACACCGGGTACTGGCCCCTCGATATATGGGCGTCTTATTCCCCCTTTTTACCTAGCTTCTGTGTCACTTTCCTATCGGGCAGTCTAGCCTAAATCTCCTAGCTTCTTATTTCTAAGGGTTGTTTAAGACCTGGGGTCAGACACTCCCTTCCTAAAATCCTCTACGTAGATCTGATTTAAACTGATCCTTAAAGATAATTGAAATTCATTGTCAGTTTCAAAGCATTTTATTGCTTCGAAAAATCACGATGAAAAAAATGTGTAAATTGTAGTAGGCCCTAAATAGTCCTACAGAAAAAAATTAAATATTTTGTACCTACTCAGATTTCAGAAAAATAATGAGCAACAACAGAAAATGAAATTACTAATTCACCCGCGTTAATAAAAAAAAAATCATCATTGAGCAATTAGAGTTCATCCTGATACGCGACGCCGCCTTACGTAGCTTAGATCCGCTTAAACGGAAAGGACTGGAATATGTCGGAATTGAAGGTTCTGCGAAATTTCTGTCTAAATACGGGGAAACCTGAAACGAACTTTTCTAAAATAAACGGAATTACTGACTAGAAAAAATCTGTCAAAAATACGTAGGTTAGAAATAACGGGAACTTTCAAAAACTGCACGTTTTTTTCGAGAATTTTTCGAAAATTTACACCACTTATTTTTTACGGCGTACAATTTAGTGAAATCAGTCCAATATTAATGTTCCGTCTTCAAGTAAGCGCAGCAAACGTTAAGCCTGATGTGGGACATGAATATGTATAGTTAAAAAGAAGAATGCAATGAAGGTCAGCAACAGAAACTTCGCTGAATCCTTTCTTCAGGAAACCCAAGCAGTCGCGCCAAACTCCATTCAGTCGTGTGTGTGTGTGTGTGTGTGTTAGAGGCCTGCACGGGCCGTAATTTGGAAAGCCCACACGTCCAAGGTCCGTCCCGCATCAAATTTTTAAATTAAAGCCCGGCCCGTATAGTTTTCCTTTTTCCAAGGCCCGGGCCGGCCCGTAAAATTTCAACTATTACCAAAACACGAATTTAACCCCTGATGCACTCGGTCATTCGACTCCTGAAGAGTTTTCGTTTTCTTAATTGCTACAGGTATTCTATTAAAATAAACGTTAATTCAGAATATTTCTGAGACTGTATAAGTCACGTGACGCCCGAGAAGGGGGCGGGTGCTTGTATACAAAAAAATATTGCCTGAAAAGGACAATTTCCATGCCTTTCAAATTTTCTGGGTTTTCAAATTATCATCCCCTACCGCCGGACCCGGAATATTCTTGGGGATGAGGAGGGGGGGGGGTTAATTCGAAAAGTACGAAATATCCAGAATTATGAGTTCGATCGTTCTACTGGGAGAAGGCTTTATGGCTTTATAAACTGCACCTATCTCTACTGGCATATCATATCGCTGGAACCCAATATGTCTCTCGTGTGTGTGTTGGGGGGGGGGGACACATTTATGCCGCTTAAGATGCGATGTTCCAGATTTTGTGCTATCGTAACTCAAAAAAGTTTTTGCATTTAGTGCACTGCACAACGTTTTCCGGCCGAGTAGTTTCAGAAAGGGACAGTAATTTAAAATATTTCCAAATATCGCTTTCCCCCTTTACATTGTCTACAAGACCATATTCTCCGGAAGCGATTTTTTCTCGAAAATCTTTTGCTCTCACAAACTCAATAATAAGTACGGAAGAGTATTTATCAGCAATACTGAACTGAGCGTATGCTAAGGGAAAACAACGACAGACTGTCCAGATAGTCAGTGTCACAAAAGTTTTGAAAACGGCTGCCTGATAGTACAAATGGGGAAAATACGGAACAGACTTATACACAGAAGTAAGTTTCTCCCAGATCCTTTCTCCCGTGCCATTTAAGACAACTTGAAGGTTTTTCATACATCTAGAGAACAAAGTGCCGCCAACCAGAACAATAAAAGAGATAGTCTACGAGCGGGTGGCTCGGTTTAGAAATGCTGTAGCTAATAGCCTGCCCTGAAGCATGAGAGGAGGGTGGAAGTTAGAGAGAGGGAGAGAAGGGACCACATTCACATTGAAAAACTAAGGGAGTTGACCCACTCCAATTGTTTTGTAGGAGGGTAGGATGCCGTAAAACTTCTATTTTCCCCATCAGCGGAAATTATTCAATCTTATCTTGCTGCTGTATGTTGCGAGTTTTCCAAACGAGAAAGGCACCGTACAGCGATTATTTTGCTCATACAAGAAAAAAAACAAAAAACTCTGCTCGGCCCGTGTCTGTTGTACATTAAATATTGAAGGCCCAGCCGATTTTCCCAACTTAGAAATGAGCAAAGGCCCGACCCTGCCCTGGCACGTGCAGACCTCTAGTGTGTGTGCGTGTGTGTGTGTGTGTGTGTGTGCGCGCGTGTGCGCGTGTGTGTGTGAACGTAAACGTCCGAACTTTTAAACAAATGTATATAAAGGGTGATTCACATGAAACCAAAACATTTAATTATCAATGTATGTGAACAAGAACAAAGCTAACAGCAAGTTATGCCTTCTGAAATGTAGCCTGGGAGTTTACATTACATGACATTTACCTTTTCATCAAGTGCTGAAAATGTCCCCCCCCCCTTCTCCTGAAGGCACATCTGGACACGTCGTTCCATGTTCCCGGCTGTTTGTTTGAGCATTGTCTTGTCACTACCGTTGATTTCGTTTGTATTGTTCTCCTTCAATTCTTTTAATGTCCGAGGGCGTATAGAGTACACTCTTTCCTTAAGAAACCACCCACAGAAAGAAATCCGGTGATCTCGGTAGCCACAAGACAAGTTACAGGAAATTCTATGGGCTTCAGAAAAACTTTGCATCAGTGCCATGGACTCATTTGATGTGCGGCACGTGGCGCCATCCTGTTGAAAATAACCTTGATGCAGCTCTATGTCATCCAATTGCTCAACAAAGTCCATACAACATAAATAAATAAAATTCGTTGGTGCTCTGCAGTGTTGACAGTTCCGTTGAAAAAAATGGGACCCACTACTCCTTCAGCGGATATTGCGCACCAAACTCCGACTTTTTGTGGGTGCCTAGACGCTTTCTGAAGTGCGTGCGGATGTTCTGCGGCCCAAATATGTGTGCTCTATGAATTGACATAGCCACATAAGTGAAACCGCGCCTCGTCCGTGAACCACGTGATGGATAATATGCCAGGATTTTGAGCAATGAAGTCCTGAAACCAGCCACAATAGTGCACTCGTTTTTCTTTATCGGGCTAAAGCAACTAATGAACAGCCAGCTACTAAGAAAAGGAGGCTAAAGCCTCGTTTTCTTAGTAGCTCTCTGACACATGGAGTACGGTCTCCTGCGACAGACGCCGCAATGACTTCCGGGGTGACCGCTGTAGTCGTGTCTCAACGTCCGCAGCAACCGTGGGCAGTGCAGATAAACGATGCTTGCCGGTTTCACTCAAAAGAGATCCTGTTGTTTCCAACTTGCGTACAAGCGCCAGTATAGAGTTCCATTGGGGAGGTTTGCTAACACAAAATTCCCTCACGTATGCCCTTTGCGTATAGCTGTGATCGAGTTTGCAATCCAGTACGTTTTCAGAAGGAATACCGCTGCTGTGGCGTGTACTGCATCTGCAAAGTGACTGAGGCAATCTGGCGGCTACAGCTACCACATCCTGCGCATCAGCGCCCTCTCGTGAGAATAGAGGAAACTCACAGATGCCCCGCGTCTTTTAACACTGACACAGGCCATTACGATTTATTCCTGCTGAAATAAAACGAACATGAAATGTGTTAGTTTTCTGTGAATCACCATGTGTATAGTATAGTATGCACTCTACTTTTTAATTTCAATTTATCTTGATAGAAAATTATTCTGTTTTATCAAGTAAAAATATAAATGTTTCAGTTCATGTGCCTTTTATCTCCTTGACAAGAATGAAGATATCTTATTTGATTTATACAATGTTTTTCATTGTTCTTTAAAGCACGTCGTTTCTAAACAAGTGCAAAAATTAAGGGCGAGACGGTTTTTCGAATGTAACGTCGTGCAGAAGTGCTCCACAATCGACTCAAATCATACCATAAGATCCCCAAGATGTAAGAATATGGGACAAGTGAGCAAAACCGTCCAAACAAGAAATTCAAATGATACAAAGGCACTTTATTGAAAAGGTAGCTTCGACCACAATTGGACAGAAAACAGAAACGTCCAGATTTTTCTTGACAGGCGGCTGCCAAGAAAAATCTAGTCTTTAGTAGGCGATGTGATCCCTCCGGACTGCGTTGCAGGTTTTACAACGTCTGTCCATGCTGACGACGAGGTTGTCAAGGAGCTGTTGAGGCATCGCGGCCCTTCTCTTGTAGCGCCAATCGCAGCTGCAGAATCGTTGCTGGTGGCTGGTGACGTGCTGCCAAGCATCTTCCGAGAAGGTCCCACACGTGTTCGATTGGATTTAGGCCCGGGGACCTTGCGGGCCAATCCATGCGTTGAATATCTTCACTCTCCAACGCTTTGCAACAGCCACTTTACGATGAGGTGTAGCGTTGTCGTCCATGAAGAGGAACTCAGGACCCACAGCACCTCTAAACAGACGCACGTAAGGCAGGAGAACCTCGGTACAATAGCGAACACCAGTGACTGAACTTCCTTGAAAGATGTGGAGGTCAGTACGGCTACCAAGCATGATACCTCCCCAAAAGAGAACTCCGCCGCCACCAAACCGGTCCCTTTCGATGATGTTGGAGGTGTGACTGCGTGTTCCCTGCTCTCTCCAGATGTGTATACGTCCAGAATCGCTCGTCAGACTAAATCGGCTCTCATCCGTAAAGAGAACTCGACCCCATTGCTGATGTGTCCAGTTCTTGTGTTCCTGGCACCACAGAAACCGCCGTCTCCGATGAGTAGGCGTTAATGGCACACACCGTACTGGTCGTCGTGCAAATAGACCACCTTTGTGCAGCCTCCCGGCCACGGTAAAACGCGATAACGGACGTCCTTTTGTTTATTGCACGTGCCTTGCGATTTCTCCCGCTGTCTGCCGTCTGTCTCTTCTCGCCTGTAGGACAATATACCAGTCGTCCGCCGCCGTGGTTGCTCGGAGACGACCACTGCTAAACTCTCGGACAGCTGTTCCTGTCGTTTGAAATGCTCTCCAGGCTCGTGAAACGATGCTGTGAGCGATCCCGTACTCCTCGGCCACACTAGTCACACTTCGACCTTCTTCCAACTTCCCAATGACGCGACCTCGGGTAAAGTCATCCAGATGTCGTCTACTGGATTGCCTGTTGGCCATATCACACGGTGGCAGCAACTCGACGTCGTTCAAACCGATGTACACCGTGCAATAGCTTTCACCGAATTTCTGAGCGTACACCGCCCGTGTGCTTTATACCCTTCTGACACCCCTCTCCTTCCTACGTCATGCTGCATATATGCGCATGCCCTACCGTACCGGACCCTAGTATATCTCCTGAGTGATCTTTCAGTCCTTTCTGCCTGCTCGTTCCGCTGTTGTGCTAATTTCTCCTCTTCGTCCTTAATTTTTGCACACCAGTGTACGTGCTTATAGTATCATTTTGTCCATCCGTCCGTCTATGGACACCATACCTCTGTAACTATTAGTATAATTGGAAAGAAAAATGCGTCGGAAAGCGTGAAATGTGAGGACGATGACCCTTGCTTTCCGTCTTTTTTTCTTTTGTTTTTCTTTTGTTGTTTTTTTTATTTTTTAGGATGCACAACTTCGCCTTTACGGGGGCGTAAATACCGATGATATCAAATTCAAAATTATTTTATTCCATACATTTGCTTGTAAATAACTGATTGAAAAAAAGTTTTTTTCATATCGATGCCTTTTATAACGAAGACTACTTTCCTTTCAGTAATGCATAGATTTTATTATAATTGATGAAATTACAATTTTTACGATATTTCTGCTTCTAAAAGTCCTATCTGAAAAATCTGTTCTGCATCGGATAGAGCTTCTAGTGGGAAATGCCGTGCATGTAATTTTTGGTAAAGAATGGTTTGGTCACCGGAAGCGTAAGTGTTTATTTCTGCTTCTGATGTACTTGCAGCAAAATATCAGCTTCTGAAGATATAGATGTGTATCTTATTGTAAAAATTTCAAAAACTTCAGTTTCGCAAACAGAGGAAGTTGAGAGGGAAAGGGAAAACAGATTTTGACTAATCATGAAAAACAGTGGTCGTGCCTATTTCCACAAACTGGCGCAAGAAAATATCCAGTAAGATTACACAAATAGCTGGATGAGGTGAACTAAATGGAAGTTCCTTTTTAAAGGGGTGGGAATCGTGCATTGCGAAAAAATAAACGAATGTTTCGAAGAGAAATCACCGGTTATATTGCTCCGGAACGGTTCTGTAATTCAAGATGGAAATTGTTAGACTAAAAGCCGTCCAAATAGAAGGGCTGAAATTTTTCTTGAAGGTTCCTATCCAGGCTTGATATTTCAGGAACAGTGTGTTCCTTTCCTCGTAAAATAGGCAGTTGTATAAGCCAGGAACATGATGCTGATTTTTCATTGGTTTTTACCAATTTGTGATGTAAACATTTTAATATTTTGCATTTTTTTTTTATGGAAAATATTTAGAAAGTTCCAGGAAGGGGCAGCTCTGTCGTGTTTGTGTGTGTGTTTGTGTGTGAGAGAGAGAGAAAGAGAGAGAGAGGGAGAGAGAGAGAGAGAGATGCGTAAAATCTCTCCATAAATCTTTTTTTTTTTTTTTTGTACTAGAGCAACCGCCCTACAAGATAAACTTCTGGATCCCTCCCCTGCTTTACTGTACGTTATTTTCGGGAATTTTCCGTGCATTCACACCACTTTTATTTTAACAGCGTACAGACAATAGTAACAATTTTCGCAACTTTTCATTTCACACAATTCTATGGGCCATCGTCTAACACTGAACTGACTTCCCTTTTCCGCCCAAGAACCAGTCGTACGATCGGGGTTTAAACGTACTACTATTGATTTTTGGCGCCATATGGGTAGAGTTTGTCTCCAGTCAACCCTTTCTCAATAAGTTGCTCCTTGGGTATTGTTTCTTTGATTTTAGGCGCCATAGGGGCAGGATTTGCCTCCAGTTAACTCTTTCTCCTTAAGTTGTTCCTTGGATATTGTTTTTGATTTTTGGCTCCATAGGGGTAGGGTTTGTCTCCAGCTAACCCTTTTTCCCTAAGTTGCTCCTTGGATGTTATTTCTTTGATTTTTGGCACCATATGGGTAGGGTTTATCTCCAGTTAACCCTTTCTCTCTACGTTGCTCCTTGGATGTTATTTCTTTGATTTTTGGCACCATAGGGGTAGGGTTTGTTTCCAGTTTATCTTTTCTCCCTAAGTTGCTCCTTGAATATTGTTTCTTTGACTTTTGGCGCCATAGATGTAGGGGTTGTCTCCAGTTTTCCCTTTCTTCCTAAGTTGCTCCTTGGATATTATTTCTTTGATTTTTGGCTCATAGGGGTAGAGTTTGTCTTCAGTTTACCCTTGCTTCCGAAGTTGCTCCTTGGATATTATTTCTTTGATTTTTGGCGCCATAGAAGTAGGGGTTGTCTCCAGTTTACCCTTTCTCCCTAAGTTGCTCCTTGGATATTGTTTCTTTGATTTTTGGCGCCATAGATGTAGGGTTTGTCTTCAGTTTACCCTTTCTCCCTAAGTTGCTCCTTGGATATTATTTCTTTGATTTTTGGCGCCATAGGAGTAGGGTTTGTCTTCAGTAAACCTTTTCTCCCTCAGTTGCTCCCTGGATATTGTTTCTTTGTTGAAAAGCCAGTTTCACACTGGACAAAGTACACCATAATTGGTCTCCGTTAAGTAAAAAACAGTGCACGGATTTTACTGCAACAAAGCCCTAAATTTACTTTATCTTATTCCTTTAATTTTTCTGGAAACGGTTTTCCTTTCAAATCGTATCGTCTTCTTTAGTTCTATTAAGCAGATTGCCAAAATGAGAACTGTGTCAGGTGAAATCTATCAAATGGGTGAGCAAAAAAGTAAAGCGAGCGAAATGAACAAACAAAGGGAGAAGTGAGTGTCCGGTGGAGAAGTTGCCGATGCCATAAGGAGAAAGAGCAGTGTGCCTCAGTGGATGAAAGATAACAGGGATGCTCTAGCTCTTCATCACTGCCACAATGGCAATTTCCTGCGGGAGATCCAGCCATCTGAGACCCCTGCATGAATAATAACGGCACTCGGCCAATTACACGCGCCGCTACGTCTCACAGTTCATCGTGAATACCAAATTGTCACGGACACCCCTACTGGTTGGCAGGCCATCCTCTGCTGCCAGATGGGTCGACTTCCTTAAAGTCAGCATCTGCAAAAGATGTCGGAAAGCTACTTTACCTTCTCCTCTTCCTTTTCTTTTCCTCCGCATTCGAAAGAAACACAACGTAAAAAAAAAAGTTTTTTTTTCGGCTGCTTTCTATTTGCGAGACAAATTACGTCGCATGAAGATTCTCTTTCTTCCGAGATACAAAAGACAGAACAGATGAAATTATGCACTCCAGTTCACTTGGCTTGACTCTTCAGCGCCGGATACCAGACGCTAATGAACCATGTCAAAGCGGAGTGTTTAAACAAAACCGAAATTGCTCAAACAAAAAGAGGTCTTTTAAAGTATTTTTTTATTTTTTCCAACGACTGAAGAGATGTGAACCATAACTTACGAGAGGAAATTTCATTTTTCTTAGGGTGGTCTAGTTTTTGTTGAATTGGAAACCGTTTCTTTTTCGAAGCCCTCTTTTGTGTGCATTTTGGCTCATGTCCTTAATAGCAAATCCCCTTCCTCGCATGAATTTCGGAAATTAATGGTCACTTAAAGTAATTATTAACTATCACCTTGGGAACAAAGGTTTAAAAGCAATGTTTCACCGTCATTTTTCCAAAATGAGAAATCTTTCCATCATTTGACTGCAGATAGTCTACTGATTAGCCCACCTTATTTGGGGACTAGACGGAAGGACCAACTTTACGGTCCTAGTGCTAGAGATTTCTTTCCGTTAAATCCCTCGCCCTTACCCTTATTTTTTTCTAAATAAGCGAATTCTCTTCGTGATTTTTTTTTTTTTTTTTGTCCTTCGGTTTATTCTACTTATGGGGTAAAGAATTGGAGGCAGTAAAATGGTCTGATTTTTTCGAAATTTGGTAAAACTCCTAAGAATTTCAATAATAAATAATTTACCAGACATACGTTTAGTTCATAAATCATAAAGATGCAGTTCCTATTATTAAACATACGCAAACTTAGATTTTTTAAAATTTAAATTAAAATTTCTTTAATTTGTAGAATAATACCGAAAAAGATCAGATCAGTTCATATGTAGAGGATTTTAGGGAGTGTTTGACCTCAGGTCTTAAACAACCCTTAGAAATAGGAAGCTAGGAAATTTGGGCTATAGTGCCCGATAGAAGAGTGATACGAAACCGAGGTAGAAGGGGGAATAAGACTCTTTTATTTATTACCTGAGGGTCAGTACCGGGGTCCGACGGCTTAACGTGCCCATCCGACGCACGGGGAATATTTAGTGGCTCGAGCGTTCGTTCCTGCCTGGGATCGAATCTGAGTTTGCTACGTGGAATTCACGAACGTTGATGACTAGGACATCCGCAACCTTTAATAATACCGAGAAGAATAACTTCGTATATATATACAACGTTTTCGAGAAAGCGTAACATCCTTCCAAGATTGTACTGAATGAATTGGCAGAGAAGGATGTACATAGAGATGAGCTTAACTGCTACTTGGTGATCACGGCGCTAACTGTGACTGCTACTCAAAAGTAACAGTGGTTTTTAACAGTGATTGGAATCACAGATTAGGACCTGTTTCTTTACTTCTGTGTACCAGTAAAGTAACTAATAGTAGAATCACGTAGAAGAAAGGTGGGAGTGTGTGTGTGTCGCGGTCATCTGCAGCGGATCGTGAGTCATATGTTTTAAACTTTATACGTAATTCTGCGCTGATCCTGATATTTTACTGCAGTTTTTACGGCTTTTTCAGTTTAATTATGCGTAACTCTTTTATACATTTTTTTGCGGTTAGTTAAATTTTAAATTCAGATTATCGAAAATACACTGTTCTTTCAAACCTAACATGGTATGTTACAACTTTGAAAGAAACGAGGCAGCATTTTTTTTTTATCCTTGAAATGGATGAAGCTACTAAAAATTTACTAATTAACGTTCACAGTTCACTATTTTCTCCGAATTCAAAAAATTGAACCTCACTCACTGAGAGAACGAGGTAACGGTGAGCTCACAAACAACGCTGTGAAAAAATCACGAAGAGCAGTCAGCTGCCAAATCGCAACAGGAGATAATGAGTGACAACTAGCAACAACTAACAGCTACAAGAGAAGAATTCACTCGGTAACAGTTAAGATGGGGCTGTGAAAAATCACTTAGAGTATGATGGGTAGCAATGACAGAGTCAGAAACGTTTATTGGGCGATCACTGTTACTCACGGTTTTCAGTAGCTGGCGCTACCTGTGATTTTTTGATAACTTTGACCAAATCATAGCTAGTGAAATAATGCTCATCTCTAGATCTACATTTGTTTTTACGGTTAAGGGCTATAAACAGTCGCCCGTTCCTAATTTAGGGCGGCCAGTTACAGGGAAGGGAGAAAGCTAGTGCGGTAAGACAAAGCATATGACTGATGCCTCATCCGGGACTTGAACTCGACCCCACTAGGACGAAGGGTCCACACTGCATCAACGCTGGACAAAAAGGAGAAGGGGGTTTCTATGAGTCCGATTTGAAAATAATTTTTCAAATCGGACTATTAGAAACAGAGATATCGACAAAAATAAGACGTGACTTTACGTCCCCTGGTGGGAAAGACATGCATTATTTTAGGAAGAAAGTATTCTCAAAAGGTTTTTCAAAATGAGCGGTATCGGTCCAAGAAAGAAAAAATTTAGTCGAGTTTTCAGGAGCCCAGATTTTGCTACAAATGCATCAGAAGCAGAAATTAACACTTTTGACCCCTGGTGGCCAAACCATTCGTTACCAAATATTAGAAATTATGTGAAAAATATTTTCTATCAGGACTTGTATGCGATACAGGAAGAATTTTTTAAATCGGAACTTTAGGAGCATAAATAACGCAGAAAACGCAATTTACCTTTGTGCCCAATAGCGGAAAGTCTATGATTTACTTGAAAAGTTTGAATTTGTAGGAAAAACATTTTGCATCGGAAACACTATCCAACAAAGAAGGAATTTTTCAAACCGGACTCCTAAAAGTAAAGATATTGACAAAAATAAGATATACATCTACGCCTCCTGGCGTAGAAACCATGCATTATTTTAAGAAGAAAATGTTTCTAAAAGGTTTGTCGACATGAGTAGTATCGATTTTTGCTTTTCATGTATTTGCCTTAAAATATCAGTTTCTAAAATATGGATTGAAAAACATTTTTCGTGAACTGTTGCCACTCACATCGATAAATATTTTCGGATTATTTTCTTCTTAAAATATTCCACAGTTTCGCCGCCAGGAGGCGTAGATATATATCTTATTTTTGTCAATATCTCTACTTCTAGGAGTCCGATTTAAAAAATCCCTTCGTTGTTGGATAGTGTTTTTAGTGTGACATGTTTTTCATGTAATTTCAAAATTTTCAAGTAATTCATAGACTTTCCGCTAGGGGGCGTAGAGGTAAATTGCGTTTCCCCCTATATCTCTGCTTCTAAATCTCCGATTTGAAAAATTCTTTCTGCATCGCATACAGCTCCTGATGGGAAATCGTTTGTGCATAAATTCTAATTTTTGTAAAAAAAAATGGTTTGGCCACCACGGTGCGTAAATCGTAATTTCCACTTCTGATGTATTTGCAGCAAAATATGAGCTTCTAAATCCTCGATTGAAAAAAACGTCTTTCGTAGACCGATACTACTCATGTCGACAAACCTTTTAGAAACATTTTCTTCTTAAAATAATGCATGGTTCCTACGCCAGGGGGCGTAGATGTATAACTTATTTTTGTCAATATCTTTACTTTTAGGAGTCTGATTTGAAAAATTCCTTCTTTGTTGGATAGTATTTCCGATGCAAAATGTTTTTTTTTATAAATTCAAACTTTTCAAGTAAATCATAGACTTTCCGCTTTTGGGCACAAAGGTAAATTGCGTTTTCTGCGTTATTTATGCTCCTAAAGCTCCGATTTGAAAAATTCTTCCTGTATCGCATACAAGACCTGATGGAAAATATTTTTCACATAATTTCTAATATTTGGTAAAGAATGGTTTGGCCACCAGAGGTCATAAGTGTTAATTTCTGCTTTTGATGTATTTGTAGCAAAATCTGGGCTCCTGAAAACTCGACTAATTTTTTTGTCTTGGACCGATACCGCTCATATGGATAAACCTTTTGAGAATACTTTCTTCCTAAAATAATGCATGGTTTTACCACCAGGGGACGTAAAGTCATATCTCATTTTTGTCAATATCTCTTTCTAAGAGTTCGTAAGCTGATGATTCCGTTTACAGCAATATCTGAGGGTTTAAAAACCCGATTGAAGATCTTCTTTCTTTCGTCAGATCTGGTTTTTTCCATACTGGTTCCATTGACTTTAAATAGCTTTGATAAATTTAATTTGCGTCAGAACGGTTCCAAAAGACGTGCTTATTACGCCCGAAAATTCGGTGTCATCTTTCTTGTGTACAAAAGACGTGCTAAAAAGCACAGGAGCTTTCAGAAACACCACAAGAAGCAACACGGGAGGTGTATCAGATATCTATCTTCGGCGAACTAAAAAAGAAAAGAAAACAAAAACAAAAAACAATAGCTTTTAGAAACAGAAACACCACAAGAAGCAGCGCCGGAGGTGTATCAGACCTCTAGCTTTGGCGAAGTTAAAAAAAAAAAAACAAAAAAACGAAAAAACCACAGGACCTTTGAGAAACCTTGCAAAAAGCAGTATGTCTGGCGAACCAAATCTCTAGCTTTGGCGAACTCTTCAGCCACCTCTACCCAGATAGTTACTGTTTACACAGCAAACATTACACAGTGATTGAGTAATGAAGCACTAATGAAAGTTTTTATTTGTGTCTTTGAATGTTTAACGACTACCGTAAGCAGCTCAGTAGGCTACGAGCAGTAGCTAATTTGGAACTACTAGAACCAGGAAAGGGAGAGATTCAATGATGTAAGATGAACACGCCATCCATGCCTTACAGAGGATTCGAATCCATGCCCATGTCATGAATGATTAAAAGTCAAAGCTTCGTACCACTCGGCCACCAAGGCGGCACTAAAGTATGCAACGAGGAGACTATTTTTCATGCTGATTTTATAATACCGCAAAAATTACAATTAGTTGAGATTTATTCTACATACAAGTAGGAATGAATGTTCCAGAAAGTTTCTTCAAACGGTTGGTCCGATTGGAAAAACCGGTAATAAATGAAAGGAGACTTTATGGAACGGTTATACATAAGCGATAAATGTATTCGTGCTGAGAATATCTGAAAGTAGAGTATAGTTTGCTGTCTGAAGCACGATAATTAAAATCTTTAACGAATAAATATCTTTACAAGTTAAAAAAATACGAGCTCAAGATCTTTCACAAGGGCGACCTGATGATGCAAGGGTCGTCCTTGTGAAAGGTGCTCGTATTTTTTAACTTGTAAATATTTTATTCATTAAATATTTTAATTGTCGTGCTTCAGACAGCAAATTACACTGGACGTTTAGGAACGGTTATACAGTACATATGCATATACACAGTCGAGTCCCATTATTGTGACCACAAGCTACTTTTGACGTCAACAGCGCGTAGCCAATAAAAAGGGGCACGTGTCGTGAGCTGGCTTCAAGGGTCTACACTGATTGGTCACTTTATTATGACCACCTGACAGTTTTAAGCAAATGAGCTATGGCTGCACACTGTTGCCGCCAGAGGGCGAGGCTAGCATAAAAAGGGAAAGCTTAGTGTTTGCGACAGTAGCAGAAGTGATTTTTGGGTGACGAGATGGGTAAAAAATGCGATTTGACGGACTTTCAACGTGGGATGATTGTAGGAGCTCGGAGCCATGGAGCGAGAATCACCGAAACCGCCGCATTCATGAAATGTTCCAGAGTAGCTGTTGTTAAAGTGTTTAAAGACTGGACTGTCAGCCAAAAAACTGGGTATCTACGTGCAATGTGTGGTCGTCCTCGACTAGTGACTGCTCGGGCGGAACGCAGAGTAGCCAGACAGGTAACAGACAACAGAATGGCAACAGTGCAGCAAATTACAGACCATTTTAATCAAGGATCCCCTCAAATGATCTCTGCACTCACTGTTCGCCATACACTGCATCGGATGGAATATGGCAGCCGAAGGCCTGTTCGAACACCTTTGCTGTCTGCAGTTAACAAGAGAAAACGTCTCCAGTTCGCACAGGAGCACAAGGATCAGACAGTCGATAATTGGAAACAAATTATGTGGTCCGATGAATCACGGTTTCAGTTGCACTATGCCGATGGCCGAGTGAGAATTTGGCGGAAACAGCACGAAAGCATAGACCCCAAATGCATTGCTACAACCCTTCAAGCTGGTGGAGGCAAAGTTATGGTTTGGGGAATGTTTTCCTGGCATGCTTTGGGCCCTTTAACTCGTGTTGATCAACGTCTGACTGGCACATCATATCTAAACATCGTTGTGGACCAAGTGGTTTATCCCAATGGCGATGGCTACTTTCAACAAGAGTGCTCGTATTGTACAGGATTGGTTTGAGGAACATGCCGGTGAGTTTACTTTGCTTAGGTGGCCCCCACAATCTCCAGATCTCAACCCCATTGAGAATTTGTGGGATGAAGTTGTACGAGCCATCAGACAGCTGGATCCACAACCCTGCAATCTCACACTCCTGGAAAGTGCTATTCATCAAGCATGGTCTCAGATTCCACAAACCACCTATCAACATCTCGTGGAGTCCATGCCACGAAGAATCGACGCAGTGTTAAAGGCAAAAGGTGGCCCAACGAATTACTGAGATGGTGGCCATAATAAAGTGGCCACTCAGTGTATAAGGTGTGCTTATAGTCATTCTGAAAGCATGGGCCGCAGGTGGCCTATTGGGCAGCGTTCTTAGGACCTCAGGTTCGATCCTAGCAAGGTACGAACGCTCGATCTACTAAATATCCGCCGTGCGTCCGATGGGCACGTTAAGCCTTCGGACCCCGGGTACTAGCCCCCCCCCCCCCCCGTAAATAAATAAGGGAGTCTTCCTCCCCTGTTTACTTCGCTTCCATGTCACTTTACTATCGGGCACTCTAGCCCAAATCTCCTAGCTTCCTATTTTTAAGGGCTGTTTAAGACCTGGGGTCAGACACTCCCTTCCTAAAATCCTCTACATATGATCATTTGATCATTCTGAAAACATATCACTCGTTGCTGTCATGGATAAAAGGAGCGATTTACCAGATTTGCAAAAAGGGATGATTATCGACTTTCGGGACAAGGGTGGCAGTATTTCTGAAACAGCGCAGTCTGTGAATTGCTCGCGTGCTGCTGTGGTTAAAGTGTATCGTGATTGGAGAAATGGCACCATTGCGAATAAGCGACGTGGGAACAGCGGAGTACCATGTTCCATTGAATTGAGAGGTAAACGTCGGCTTCGGAGGTGCGTGAAGGCCGATCGACACGGTACAGTGGAGCAACTCACTGGCCGAATGAACCAGGGGGCTACCGGAAGTGTGTCTGAAACAACAGTTTAGCGAACCCTGCTGCGTATGGGGCTCCGATACAGACGGATGGTCACGGCACCTATGCTAACGGAGGTGCATCGACAGAAAAGGCTTACATTTGCACGACAGTATCGGAATTGGACCTCCGCTGATTGGCAAAGGATTACTTTCTCCGATGAGTCACGTTTTCTGCTTCATCGAACGGAAAGACGTTGGCGTATAAGGCGAGAAACATTAGAGAACAAACAATCTTCAACCATTGCTGGAAATACCCAAGCTGTTGGGAGCAGCGTTACTGTCTGGGGAATGTTTTTGTGGCATTCTCTGGGTCCACTCATACCTGTGGAAGGCACTGTGGACCGAATTCGTTATGAATCCATCCTTGCAGACCACGTACACCCATACATGCTGATTGTCTTCCCTGGGACGGATGGAATCTTCCAGAACGACAATGCGAAGTGTCACACAGCTAGAAATGTCTGAGAGTGGTTGGAAGAGCACGATGAAGACTTCAAAGTACTTCCCTGGCCCCCTGATTCCCCAGACCTAAACCCAGTTGAGCATCTGTGTGACCATCTTGATCGTGTTTTTCGTTCTATGGATCCTCCACGACGCACCCTCCAGCAGCTGATAGATGTACTGCAGTCAACATGGCTCCACATACCTGTGAACACCTTCCAGCACTTTACTGAGTCACTCCCAGCTAGTCTGGCTGCTGTCCGGCCTGCACACAGCGGTTACTCTGGATATTAGCTAGTGGTCACAATAATGTGTCTCGACCGTGTGTTATTAATGTGCAGTTGTTAACATAACTTTTCCTTTCCGTTTGGGTTCGATATTTATGCCTCACTGCAGCTTGTTGTTTGGAGAAAATATACCACGGAAGAATAGATAAGAAAAATTGTAGTTTCGATGGATTTATTGTCAGCTAAAGTTTATTGTGCTGGTTGTCCTATAATTATCTTAGTGAATATTTACAGTTGATTTCTATTACTCTATTTCCTACTTTCATCTGAACGTTCTACCAATCTCTTCACTGCTTCATTTTATTATCTTTTTTCATTCTTTTGCAGGCCCGGAAACACCACGCTTCCCGAATATCTTTCCCTGTCCGATGTCTCCCGACCTTTGTGTCCGACTGTTCTCTCTTCTTATTAGGTTCCCTCTCTTGAACGAAAGACCTTGTCGCCAAGAAGAGCAGTAAAATAAGAAGAGCAGTCTGGGTACACTATTCTGTTACAATGTACTGATCGCTGCAGAGAGCAATAAAACACTTACCCAACGTACTAAATTTGATTGCCTGGGAAACGACGTCTCACAATTTTACTAATGAGCATTTAGCTGATAAGCATCTACTTGAAAGCGTCGTCGATTCCCCACGCTGAACAAAGAAGCTTACTACTGAATATTCTATTCTTGGAAACAAATGTTTTCTCAAATCTCCGTAATAATATACTAACTGCGCTTCCTCTGTCTGACACTGTGCTCCCTTCAAACGCTTTGGGGAAGTGTAAGTGTAATGAAGTGCGGAATATATTATGCAAACGAATAGTTGAGAGACCTGTGATTACAAATTATTTATTACTTGCAAAATTCTGTGGAAGAAATATTCTTCTCACAATACGTAGAGATATGTCAAAATCGTTAATACAGCAATGAGACATCTCTTAATTGACGGTATTTACTGTAGAGGTCTGCATGGCTGGCCCGGACAGCGGGCCAGGTCGGGCCTTTGCTCATTTCTAAGTTAGGAAAACGGGCCGGGCGCCTTCAATACTTAATGTAAAACAGACACGGGCCGAGCAGGGTTTTATTTATTTTATTATTTTTTTTATGAGCAAAACAATCGCTGTACGATGTCTTTCTCGATTGGAAAATTTGCAACACACAGCAGCAGGATAAGATTGAATAATTTCTGCTGATAGAAAAAATAGAAGTTTTACGACATCCTTCCCTCCTACAAAACAATTGAAGTGGGTCAATTTCCTTAGTTTTTCAATGTAAATGTGGTCTCTTTTCTCTCTCTCTCTCTCTCTCTCTAACTTCCACCCTCCTCTCATGCTTCAGGGCAGGATATTAACTGCAGCCTTTCTAAACCAAGTCACCCGCTCGCAGACCAGGGCTGTCGCAGACGATCTTTTTTATTATTCAGGTCGGCGGCACTTTGTTCTCTAGATGTGTGAAAAGCTTTTAAGTTGTCTTAAACGGCCAGGAGAAATGGGCTGGGAGAAACTTACTTCTGTGTATAAATCTGTGCCGTATTTTCCCCATTTGTACTCTCAGGCAGCCGTTTTCAAAACTTCTGTGACACTGATTAGCTGGGCAGTCTGTCGTTGTTTTCGCTTAGCATATGCTTAGTTCAGTGTTGCTGATAAATACTCTTCCATACTTATCACAATAAAGGGGAAAAAGCGATATTTGGAAATATTTTAAATTACTGTCGCTTTCTGAAACTAGTCGGCCGGTAAACGTTGTGCAGATCACTAAATGCTAAAGCTTTTTGAGTTACGGTAGCACAAAATCTGGAACATCGCATCTTAAGCGACACAAATGTGCCCCCCTCCCTCCCCCTCACACACACGAAAGACATTCGGTTCCAGCGATATGATATGCCAGTAGAGATAAGTGCAGTTTATAAAGGCATAAAATCTTCTGCCAGTAAAATGATCGTACTCATAATTCTGGATATTTCGTACTTTTATAATTAACCACGCCCCCCCCCCCCCCCCTCACGCACACACTTCATCTCCAAGGATATTTCCCGGTCCGGCGGTAGGGAATGATAATTTGAAAAGCATGGAAATTGTCCTTTTCATGTAATATTTTTGAGTATACAAGCTCCGCCCCCTCCCTCCTCGGACGTCACGTGATTTATACAGTCTCTGAAATATTCTGAATTAACGTTTATTGTAATAGAATACTGTACGTGTAGCAATTAAGAAAACGAAAACTCTTGGAGTCGAATGACAGAGTGCACCATGTGTCAAATTCGTGTTTTGGTAATTGTTGAAATTTTTACGGGCTTTGGAAACAGGAGAAATATACGGGCCGGGCTTTAATTAAAAAATTTGAAACGAGCCGGGCCGGGCTTTCGAAATTAAGGCCCGTGCGGACCTCTAATTTGCTGTTCTTCACGTAACATTAATCGCATCAGAAAACTTGAAAATTACATTGCTCTGGAGCCAGAGATGGAAACGGGTCACGGGCAGTAGCGTACCTGAAAAACTCGAAGCTCCTCAGCAAAAAAATATCTCCGTGGCCCTTTTGCGGAATCTATTTGCTCTCAATTACTGAAAATTTTAGATTCCATATTACTAACTAGGTTTTACTATCGTTTTAATAACTCAAATTCTTTGGAACCCACAGATATTTTCCATAAAATCGAAATTATTGCTCTTTACTGCGTGTAAGAAAAATGTGCACGTTTTAATTAAAATGATTACTCTAGTTTTACACCAATACAAAGTATTACAAAACACTTACACCAAAGTTAATCATATCATGCAAATTTATTCTTTTAGAGAACTGAGGCCAGCCTCTTTGAAATGGCTCATGCTCACTAAATACGTAACTGTCGTGTGACAGTGTCTAAAGACCTTTTCCGATTTATACGAAAATACAGAACTTAAGTAAGCAAATAAAAAAGTAACAACTTTGAATTGTGGCACAAAAAAGAGTAAGATTGCTTAAATTATTTGTAAAAAAAAACAAAAACACCTAACATAATACCACAAAGTTCCGCACATAGTAAGTATTTTCTTTTGACTCTGTTATATGTATAAAAAAAATTGCACAGGTCTCTGTTTTATTTTGTACCCCGCGAAGAACATTTTTGGCTGATTATATTCTGAAGGATGCGTAGTTATGTGCAAGCAAGTGTAATATATGACGCCTTACCGTCACGGATACAAAAAAATCATTTATTCAACTGATATTTCATTTGCATTCTCTAGCTTATAACATGCACAGAAACTATGTCTGTGAAAAGGAGCCTTAAGTCCTCTGGAATAGATGCTTTCCCGTCCCCCAGCTTTTATAAACTAAAACGAAAATGAATTCAAGATTTTGCCGATTTACTGAGAAAAAAAAAATGCTTTTCTTTTTAACACTTCATACAATGCTGCCATTAAAAATTCCTGGTTGTTCTTTAAACCACTTTTATATGAAGTTTCCCCAAATGACTTTGTAAAATCCATCTACTGAGACTAGCACTGCGGGGGGAGGGGGGAGTGGAGGGCTAAGAAAGCCTCTAGTCTCAGTAGATGGATATTATCTCATGCTTTGTGATTTTGTGTTAAGTGTTGGTCACGGGTCAGCGGGTCAATGGGTCAAAAATTTCTTGCGGGTCAAACGGGTCAAGTCGAGGTGTTCCTGACCGATTTCAACCCGGTTTTATTTGCGTTTGATTTTTTAAAAGAAAAAAAAGATATTTCAAAGAAAAATGCGTGCTGTGGAATTTTGTGCTCGATGCTGGTGCCAGGGGAATGAAAAATGATTTGTCATACAAAAATATTGCCGTCTTTTTTCTTAAAGCAACAAAGATTTCCACCGACCGAAGATACCATTTCGTAAAACGATACTTTCTTTGCGTTCGTTTTCAGTGCGATTTTCCGGAGCAAGATACAGGCAAACGCGCATGCCATCTTCTCTGGTGATTCACTATCTCACACCCCTCCTGTCACATAGTACGAATGAGTTACTTTTCACATCGCATCTTTTGCATTGAGAGGATTTCGTTTGACGTGCTAACATCCCGTTTCATTGCATGTCGTGTCGGAATTAATGCCTTATTTGTCAATATGGATGAATTTAATATTAAGAAGATTGAAAAAGGCGTTGAAGCCAACAAATTCGTTCTTGCTGAAAACAAAAAGGTGAAGACTGAATGCAGCAAGTTGTATTGTCTCATTAAGAAGCCAGAATATGTTTCACAGCGATAACAATTTTCACGAGCTTGTGATGAGTTGAAAGTTTCCAAACTGTGAATGTTGATTTCAATAGTGTTTCTTCCTTCTGAGGGGCAATAATGAAATCAGCATCCACATTTTAGAACCTTTCAACTTATCAGAAACTTGTGAAAATTGTTGTTGCTGTGAAACATATTCTGAAGCTTGATATGCTATCAAGAAAACTGCAAAAACTGGAATTAAACATACACCAAGTTACTTAACTGGAAAATGTTGACTGCAGCACGATCAAAATTAAGTGGAACAGCCTTAACATTACTGCGGAAGGACCTTTTGACTCTCGCAGATGTGTTTGAAAATATGTGCAAAACAGTTATGTGAAGAATGACAGTTTCATCACTTTCTGTAAGTAAGTGAGTAAATTATTCGTTTCCAAAATACATTTATACAATTTCTGTATAACCTACTGTATATACAACCAAATAACCTACGATACCCATTACGGAGAGACTTTTTGGACGCCCTCTATGTATACATATACGATGATGGGTGGATGAAATTCGAAAATATGCAGGAGTGACATAGAGGAGACTGGCACAAGACAGACCGTTGTGGAGGAAACTTGGGGAGGCCTTCGTCCAGCAGTGGATTGATAATGGTTGACAATGATGATGATGATGATGATGATAATTGTAAATTGAGTTTCGAATTTGTAGTCCAAAGCGGATTTATCCGGGTCAGGTTCGGGTCGGGTCCGGGTCCAAAATTTTTGACCTGTTTCCACCTCTGCTAGGAGCGGGAATCAAACCAGCGTCTTCCGAATTCCGTTCGACGGGGATGCAGAAATTGCTTCGACTGGCGAAACTCAGAGAATGTTCTGATACCGTCAGTGAATAAACAAAGACATCGCTCTTTCCACGTTTTAGCAACACACAGCAACCAAAAAAACTGTTATTCGGTCACCGGGAGATCCGAATCCCAGATCTCTCGATATCAAGGCGAGCGCGTTAGCCTTACACCACGGTGGCCAACAATCCACGGCGTTATGTATGTTTTTCTGTCAGCTTCTGTCATCATAAATCCGAGAGATGGGCTCAACTACTGATGCGTCTCCATCTGGTGGGCATTAACGGCACTGGCTATATATGAATTATATATATAATTTTCTAGTTCTCTGATGTGATTAATATCCCGCGAAGAACAGTAAATACAGGCAATTCAGAGGTGTCTGATAGCTGTTTTGACGAACCTATTTATTACTTGCTTTGGCTTATTGTGCAGGTAGTTCTTGAACTATTTTACTAAATTATTACTTAAACCTCTCAGTTCGTTACTTATTCTGTTTCCTAATTATTTGCCCTTTCTTATTTACTCTACAATTTTACGCCTTTCACTTTACTTCTCTATCCTGGTTCGGAAGATCCGACAAAGTATGTTCCTTCTTAAATCATTATCGTCGTCCTGGTGGAGCACTGGCTTCTGATCGTTCTTCCGAGATGGGTCCGGGTTTGAATCCCTGTGCAGCATGCACGGCACTGGTTCTCACGGCACTGGTTCTCTCCCTTCCCTGGAACCAGTGGCCCTAAATCAGAGACGGGATACTGATTATAGATTGAGTTGCTTACGGTGGTCGTTAAACCCCTAACAACAACAAACAAATCATCATCCCGTCAGCTCTATCCGCTTCTTAGACTTCTCTTCTTGACACTCTGTGTCCGTCCCCAGCTCGAAGGGAATGGCGTTTCTCTGACGCCACCTCGGCAATAAAACAATTAGGCTGTCTCGAATGCTCTTTGCAGATCACAATGTACATAACTGCAACGTAGGCCAATAAAACGATGAAAAACAATTAATGTTTTCTGAAACGGCTTTTTGATACAAAGAAAAGCTGCCTGTGATCACTGTTTTACAACTTCTAATTACCCTTGCCGCTTCAGATCATTTCCGAACATCCCCATGACGACTAACCTTAGTTGAAAATGAATTATTACTGAAATTCTTTAAAAGCTTCTAAACCCACGTAACAGAAGGCTCATACCTCTAGCAGCAAGACAATGCACAGTGTCCTACTGCTAGCTTTGTTACAGATTAGTTTGGTGACATGAGCGTCGAAAAGTCTAACTGGCCAGCCTACAGTCCTGATCTGAACCCTATAAAGAAACTCTGGGACGAATTCTACCGTTGGGTGTGTGGAAGTAGAGATCCCCCCCCCCATGATAAAAGCAATCAATACCTTAGTGGGCACGACTAATCATCCACAGGCCTATACATTCCACAGGCGTAAAGTTTGGACTGTCAAGCCCCGAGTTCTGACTCGAACCCGTTACAGAATTTCTTGGACGAATTGAATCGTAGGGTGCCTGAAAGAAGAGAGATCGCCCAGAACAAGAAAGGTGAACTAGGTACTGCTCCGAAGACTGGACGACGGAATATATAGGCAGGCATTTGCTTAAATCTAGGGAAGATACGTATATTATACACTGCTCAAAATAGTTAGGGGAACATGTGATTTTGGAATTCTACAAGCCAGTCGTGCGATGCCTGGCCAAAACGTAAAGAACGCAAGTTGAGTCCGACGTAGACAGCCGAATCATGCATATATTTACGCAAATTAGCGTCTGTGATGTCAGAGTGCATAAATCACAGTTTGGTGTAAAAACGAAGGTTTTCCGGGAGCTCACTTCTTCCGCGTTTATAGGGACCTTGTCTCAACTGCAAGATGCAGCATGGAGAGCTATTGGCAGGGTGTGGAAGCGAGTCAGATACAGCAGGTGGTAACAGAAGCCATTGGAGTGTCATTTTCTGACTGCGGTTACGATTCCAGAATACGGGAAGTGTTCGAAGAACGTAAGATCAAGGACGTCCACGACAGTGGTCGAAGTGGCACAGAGGTACTGCCGGTATGATGTCGACCATAGATCCACATAGTATAAATAAGAGGTTTCGAAAGAAATACCTACCATTCCACATAATTGTTCTTTTGTTTGTTTGTTTTGGTATAAAGAAATAAATGTATATAATATCAAAAAAATTAATGTAATAATTAAAAAAAAAAACCTTTATTGAAGGATTTGTGGTCTTTTTCAGTTTCAGCTTCCTTTCCAAAATTAAATAAATTGCAGTTTCTGGATTATTGGACCACTGCACAAATAAATCCATAAATTAAATTCTGAACATATTTTTACCTTTTTTTTTATAGATATGCGCACATGCAAAGCATGATCATCAGCTTTGAATCCTGCAACTAATCTGGCAGCAGGTCAAAGAAAGGTAAAATTCCTTGCAAATGCCTTTTCCAGTCAGCAAACTGAACAACAGGCGGATTAAGCTGGGCTCATTTCAGGAGGGACTAGGGAGAAGAGAGAAGTGTTGTTACGGAGAGAGAAAATCAGATTAGCAATTTAATCCCCTTATTACACTTTTATATCACCCCACGCGACGCCCCACCCATAACGGTGAGCAATCCAGACTTTTGTCCTGCTGTCCTGTGCTGAAAATGGGTTTTCACTGGGGCTTAGAAAATATCTGAAAAGTCAGGATTTTCAGATATTTTAGAAAATATCTGAAAAGTCCCTCTGTTGAGATACCCTCCTTGCCACTACTGAAATTATCGTCACGCCGAATAAGCCTTGAATGTTTCTCTTCTCCGCAAATGAAAAACTAAATGAAGTGTTTTTCCTGAGAGATGTACTGTTTCACTTTTTCACCCCCCCCCCCCCCCCCCATCGTATTAACAAGAATTCTGACACCATGTTCTTGCTTCCTACGTCTTTTCAGTCCCAGCTGCTAATCATTTATCAATTTTATCCGTTCAAAACGTCATTTGCCGATTTTTGCGTTTAAATTTGTGCTTTCATCCTAATTTCTTTACGTAGTTTGTGACGGGTTTATAATTTATTACATACCGGGATGGTAAATAATGTTTTTTTAACTGCCGGTATGCTCACTTCCATTTTTGTTAACTACCGATATGCCATACCAGCCCACTTTGAACACTTGTCCACGAGCAACTACAGCAAGAAACATCCCGTCGGTACAGGCGGCAAAATGCTTCTCAGTTCCAGCGATAACTTCTCGTCTCAGCAAGACGCAGGTTGTCAACTCAAACTATTCACAATTGACTTTACCAAGGTGGCCTTTATGAACGTAAACCAATGGTGTGTGTTCCTCCGTAGATACTGGGCTAGAAAAACATCGTTGTTGGGGACACGATGAGTCAGCCGAGTCAAGTTCTCTTCTCTGACGAGTAGAGATTCAGTCTGGAGTCTGACAAGCAACGAGTTCATATCTGGAGGGACCCGGCACATGAAATAACCCTGCTTTAGTGCAGGAAACATCATATTACGGCGGACATGGATTGATGGTCTGGGCAGGCATAAGTATCGGTGGACGTACGGACCTATGCCTCATCCGAAACGGCAGTCTGACGGCCCAGAGATGTAGTGACGAGACTCTCAGATCGCTTGTCATGCTCTATGCTGCAGTCATAGGTGATTCTCTCCTTTTCATGGACGATAATGCTGGACCTCATAGAGCTCGGTTAGTGGGCAACATGTTTCAAGAGGAGGGAATCAAGAGTACAAGGTGGCAAGCATGCTCCCCTGAATTGAATCCAACTGAGAACGCCTGACACGTACTTGGAAGATACATTGCAGCTGAGCCGGCACCTCCGTTGACTATACGTGAACTGGAGACTGCTCTCTTTGAAGAGTGGCAAAGATACCCCCAAAACCTCCTCGATAGACTCATCAGTTTCATGCCACGCAGGTGTGTAGCGGTCTTAGTCGTTCAAAGGGACCACACACCATGGCCGGATTACCCAATATCTATAGGAACTATAGCCTTGGGGCCTACCATGACCAAGGGCCTAGGAGACTGCCTGGGCAAATAATAGATGGATGGATGGATTGGTCGATGAAAGATAGATGGATGGTAGATATTGATAGATAGATAGATAGATAGAGAGAGAGAGATTTATAAAATAGTTTTACTTTTGTCTCATATGATTTCCACTTGGTCAGAAACAGAGTCTGGAAGACGAACAGATTTCAGGGCAGTTACCTACCAAGGGTAAAGGCTTCATGTCGCTGTGTACAGACGGGGTTGGCGAGAGAGTTTCAGCTTTTTCACGTAATTTACATACACCTCCCAATTTGCACGTGGAACTGTTAACAGCCGAAGTCCCCTGCGGCTTCACATTGCATAACAAAAAATATACATTAAGGAAGTATGCAATGCCAAATCATTAGAAAATTCAAGACAAAATCTAGGAATCTTAAGCTTTCAACTCATGCGCTTATGGGAACAATGGAAAATACAGTGACTTATTATGAAAACTGTGCAGATGATTTATTAGTTTGAAGCATGCACTACGTATTAATTATCACAACCACATTGCTGCAGTTTCGTATTCTAACGGACTTCACAATGATTCCCATCATAATTCTTTGAGGGCCCATTCAGACGTTTTAGCTTTGGTGTCCACTAAGGCCTTAATCCGGCCCTGCCACACACTCTACTAGAGGTCAATTGCCACCTCCGAAAGGTAATTTTCTCTTGTTATACAGATATGCATATTGCTGTATAGTAGGGAGGGCCAAAGCGTCGACCGCGGGGCGAAAAATGGTAGCCCGCGGTGTAAAATCGTATTATTTGCCGAATTATAGTATGGTCACGTTTCTGAAGGCAAGCAGAAACACCCCTATGAATTTCGTCAGTTAATTTATGAGTTGACCGCCAATGCCTACTAAGATCTAAGTAGCCACAGGACCCAAAAATTTGGCTATCCCAGCTGTATAGCATAATTAGCATTTAACGGTAATATTGCATAAAAATTCGCTAATTAGCCTTTTCTTACCCATACTGCTGAATATCCTATTGTATCTTACTTAAAAAATAATATTTTACGTTCAACAACGTCAGTCGCACAAGATTTTACAATATCTTTAATTCTTTTTAGCACTATACCTGTCGTGCGCAGAGATGGAAACGGGCCACGGATCAACGGGTCCACAATTTTTTGCTGGTCCAACGGGTCGGGTCAAGGTATTCCTGACCCGATTTTAACCCGGTTTTATTCCCGTTTGATTTTTGAAAAGAGAAAAATATATTGCATAGAAAAATGCGCGTTGTAGAATTCTGTAGTCGATACTGGTGCCCACGGAGTCAATAATGATTTGCCATGCAAAAATATTGTCGTCTCTTTCTTAAAGCAACGAAGATTTCCACCGACCGACGTCAAACACACCGACACCATATCGTAAAAAGATACTTCCTTTGCGTTCTTTTACAGTGCGATTGTCCAGGGCAAGGTACAGGCAAACGGCATTCGCCTGCTTCTCATCTGATTCACTCTCTCCTTGTGAAGTTCACTGTATGACTAAGAGTTACTTTTCACATCGCATCTTTTACATTGAGCATTCAGAAGTTTTCGATTGATGTGCTAACATCCCGTTCCATGACATGTCATGTCGAAATTAACTCCTTATTTGTTAATATGGATGGATTTAATACTAAGGACGTTGAGAACGGCGTCGATGAAAACAAATACGTGCTTGTTGAAAGCCACAAAGGGAAGAGTGAATGCTGGAAATTGGTTCGTTTCATTAAGAAACCGGTGAATAATTCGGTGTTGTTTGGTCTTTCTTGTTGTTCAAAATGTATAATTACAAAGAAAGATGTCGACGGTGTAATACGAGATTATGGAACCAAAAATCTAACGGACCATATGAAAGTATGAGCACCTCCATCAAAGCGTGGAAAGTGTGAACAATTTAAATACATTTGTGCAATCGTAAATAATGATTCCCATTTGTAATATACTCACGGTCATAGTACAAAACTTGCCTGGAGAGCTTTTGGAAGAAACAGTATAATTTTCAAGAGCAATATGCCATTATATCTTAAAAGAAAAGTGTTTGATCAATGCATCCTTCCAGTGCTTATGTATGGTGCAGAGACGTGGACCTTAACTAAAAGAGACATACAAAGGCTGCAGACAACTCAAAGAAGCATGGAGAGGTGCATGCTTGGTGTAACCAGGAGAGATAAGAAGAGGAACTCGTGGATCCGAAAAATGACAAGAGTGGTAGACATCATGATCAGAGTTAAATCCCTGAAATGGCAATGGGCTGGACATACTGCCAGAAGGACAGACCATCGATGGACAGCCGAAATTTTAGATTGGATTCCAAGGGACAGGAAAAGACCCAGAAGAAGACCACATGGAAGATGGGTGGATGAAATTCGAAAGTATGCGGGAGTGACATGGAGGAGACTGGCACAAGACAGACCGTTGTGGAGGAAACTTGGGGAGACCTTCGTCCAGCAGTGGATTGATAATGGTTGACAATGATGATGATGATGATGATATAAATTGAGTTTCGAATTTATAGTTCAAAGCAGATTTGTCCGTGTCAGTTACGGGTCCGGGTCGGGTCCAGTTATAGGACGTCCGGGACCGAAATTTTCGACCCCTTTCCAACTCTGGTCGTGCGCTTGATTTCAGCTCATTAACAAGCTCAACTCTTCAAAAGTCACTTTTGAAAAGAAAAGTTATTTTGCCACATTTTTGAAAACCGGTTCCTTCGAGTTTCTGAATCGCTGCAGACCAACATATCTTTTTTTTCATACAAATCAACAAAACAGGACTTTGCCTATGCTGTTCTAATTCAGAAATGAATAGCGCCTCAGATACAGATCAGCAGATCTATGAATTAACCTGCTCTGCGAGTCATTGAAACTCATTTGGTGAGTTAGATTATAAATTATCCCTTAAATTATTTATAGCTAATTACACAAAAAGTTGCATTTATAAATAATGAAACGAAAAGTTCGGAAAAAAAAAACTGGCAAGCGACATTTTTTCCCCCTGTTGTGTGTAACGAGAAGATTGTGCGAGCAATATATCTGATGGAATACATCTCGTTGACAAGAGTGTCCATTTAACTGAGCTGCATGAGTAACATAACCCGCGATTCAGCCAAGCCTGCAAGTCATATTTACCTCGTCCATAACAGTCTAACCTGTCGGTCGGCACAATCTGCGGAAGCAATTAAAGCAACAAAAGCATCCGCCACCGGTGGGCGCTGCAAGCGAGCAAAGGACTGATGGCTGCAATTAATAACAAAGCGCTTTATTAATCTACAGGACGAACCCTCGTTGGCACGCACTTTTCATTACATCCACTTCTTTTTGTTCGCCTCTTTCCGACCATCTATCTATCTCCTTGTGCAGTATTTATGAGCTTCGCGAAAGGGGAGGCGAGGTCTGGAACACATAAATCCGTTGCAGCTTATCTGTTAAATAACAATAAGATCTCCACCACTTGAATACATATGCATATGTTGCTTAAGTTGATATGTTGACAGAGAAACAACGCAGATAAAGACCCCACTGGAGTATGGAAACCTGAACCTCATTTTCCCGTGAAAAATGGAATTTCCTTTCTTTCTGACTCTAGACATTTGATCAAACGCGGTTAGAAATCTGAGTAACTTTTGGAGATCTTTCCTGAATAAGTACACGCATTTTTTTATTTATTTTTTTATGTCATGCATCTTTCTCTACAGTTGTAAAGTAAATCCTACGTGAAACATTTCGATGTAACGAAAATGAGTAACGGTGCGTCATTGTCAAAACCATTGTTGAAATCTGCTCGTGCTGCATGCTCTCCCATGAAGTGACGCACCAATAGCTAAATTCATTGTTACTCAATAATATATTTTACTAAACTATTGGGTTGTCGGAAAAGTCATGACGTATTTTAGCCATGTTTTGCAGAAATCATTTATTGATAGAAAGAACAAAGATCAATCAATGATATAATGCCCTTAAAATAGTATAACCATATTAGTAATCCGAATTTCTTGGTGTAGATTACAAATCAAGGTTTCCAAGCTTTCGCACATCAACCAGATGGCTTTCTCAAGGAAGGATGATGTGCGAAAGCTTGGAGACCTTGATTTGTAATCTACGCCAAGAAATTCGGATTACTAATATAGTTATACTATTTTAAGTGTGATTGGTGTACAGTTCCTCGTTATTATTTGATATAATGCCCGTTTTGTTCGATAACCTTTTGCCATCTTTCAGTGAGCTGCAGAATGCCTAGAAGGACCTGTCTTTCGTGGCGAAAATCTTTACAAGGTGCTGATTTACAGCCTCATCTGAATTGAACGTTATACCACGGAAGGACTGTTGAAGAGAGCGAAACAAGTGGAAGTCTGACGGCGCAAGGTCATGCGATTATGCTGGCTGTGGCAACACATCCCACCCAAGCTCCAATAATTTTTGGCGGGTGATCAAGCTTGAGTGTGGTCTCGCGTTGTCGTGATGGAACACAACACATTTACGATGAACGAGCTCTGGACGTTTCTCGATGATGAATTCGTTCAAACTGTCCAATTGCCGACAGTACACATTCGACTTGATTGTTTGGTTCCGCGGTAGTAGCTCGAAAAACACGACACCTTTCAAATCCCACCACACTGAGACCAGAACCTTCCGCTGATGAATGTCTGCTTTGAATGTCGTTTGAGGCGAAGCATCACGTCGGGACCAAGACCGTTTGCGCAGCACATTGTTGTACACAATCCACTTTTTGTCACCAGTTATCAGTCGCTTCAAAAAAGGATCGTTTTCCTCTCGTTTAATGAGCATATCGCATCTATTTATACGCACCGTCAATTGAGCTTCTTTGAGTTCATGAGGAACCCACGCATCGAGCTTGCTTACGTATCCCAGCTTCTTCAGGTGGTCGTGAACGCTTGAATGATGGATGTTCAATGTGTCTGCAATCTCTCGTGTCGTGTAACGTGGGTTTGACTGGATTAATGCCTTGATTTGGTCGTCATCAACCTCGGTGGGCCTCCCCGACCGAGGAGCATCGTTGTGGTCAAAATCACCAGCACGGAATTTTGCGAACCACCACTGGCACTGACGTTCTTGAAGAGCATTATCACCGTACACTTTACGCAACTTTTCACAAGCTTGACGCGCGTTCTTCTCTTTACGGAAGTAAAACCGTAAAATATGGCGAACATGCACAGTTTGGTCTTCCATCTTCAACTTGATGTCAAATCTCCGCAAATCAACCAAATCGTTCACTATTCCTTTTAGACTGCAGCTAGAACTGGCACCTGTCGAATGCCATAGCGATAATAGAGCTGCGTGTGTCTCAAATACTTCCAAAACAGCCCAACCGCCATCTAGAGCCAAAATACGTCATGACTTTTCCGACAACCCAATATATATATCGCCGAATATTATTTCATCCCGTTTTACATAAACGCAACAATATCTCATTGTCGTCTGCGTAAATTACGAGAATATGATGCTAAATGTGATCAAAGCCCTTTTTTCTTTTTATATTTGAACGGAAGTGATGAAGTACCATCTTCACATGATTTAAAAGTGTGAAATGCTTAAAACGATGACCCGTTAAAAAGTATTTAATGTAAAGAAACACATCACAGTTAAAAACACTCGCACAATATAACACAAGAGATCTTTCGGGCTTACTGAGCCCATCTTCCATGAAAATGATTTCAGGGTTACAAGGTAGTATATAAGTGGAACTCACATGACGTCATCAAAAATTCACTGCACATGTTTCGGTTGTATGACAAGAACTCATCATGCCTATAATAATAATTAGTCTCAAAAATGTTATGTGACATGCTGTCCCGCAAAACGCACATGAGATAAAGGCAGATAGCAGTGAGAGCACATGCCAGTGTAGTATAGTGGATAGCGCTCGGAGTTCCGGAGACGCGAGTTCGAATCCCGCCCCTGGCATAAAAATGGAGAAATTTACTTCGTCATAGTTATTATACACCATCACTGTAGTTATTGTCTTATATGTGTTAGGTTATGTGCAAAAAAAAAAAAAAAACGTTGATGATCAATTGTTCGTATTTAGGGGTTCATTCCTCCCCATTGCCTGCCTCCAAGGCTAGGGGATGCCATATGGCATTTCTTCATTGTAATATAAAGCGGCAAACCGATAAATAAATAAACTTTCTTTAAACAGTCATGAATTTGGTACGAGGTGTAGCTAATAAAGAGGTTTGAGACCACTGTGGGTAATAGGTTCCGATACTCGTTAGTCTTGACAGGGCTTTTGATTGCGAATTCGATTTTACATCATATTTGCGTTCCCTGTGTCTGGTATTCAGTTAACGTGTGGTAGAAAAAATGTATAGCTACTCAGCCTGAGTGGAATCAATGGACCTCATAGGGATCGTATAAACTCCGCTTTTTTTTTCACAATATGTGTTATATTGTGTGAGTGTTTTTAACTATGATGTGTTTTTTTTAGATAAAATACTTTTTAACGGGTCATCGTTAAATAATAATTTTCCATTTTCAAATCACGTAAAGACTACTTCATCAGTTACGTGATCAAAGCCATTAGAAAAATGCATTTTGATGCTATACATCTTTCCCGACAATAGTAAAGTATGCATCGTAGCGAAATTTGGCTTCCTCTCCAACCCCTTCCCGCGGGGGGAGGAGGTTAAACGTTAAAGGATTGCCTGCTGTTGACGAGAGCTTTAAAACGATGCATAACACGATGGGGTGTAACTTGTAGATATTCCAGACTAATTTACCAATAACTCTCACTAACACACAAGCGTTTCAGCTTTTCTTTCCATCTTGAGATCATATTTTAGCTTGCGCATGCGCAGATGGACTTTCGTAGCTACATCACATTTCATCGGTGTCAGGGTCTTTTCTTCCGCTCGTCTAAATCTGAATAATAATAATAATAATAATAAATATTGTTTTAGAAAAACTGATTAGTCGAAATATTTACTATTGCCGCAGTTATTGTTCAGAAAATATATACTTTTATGACTCCCATATCTTCTTTCATTAGTTTCACAACAATAAAATTCGTTAATCCACCAATCTAAGTACAGCTGAATGTCAGGAATTAGTAAACCTTATTTTTTGTTGTTATGATTTAAATTCCACTTATTATGTACCGGACTGTGGCTCGGTGTGGTCGCGAGTGATGGAAATAAATGCAATGTGTTGTACGCAAATAAATGCATACTCTCGAATTACTCCTTTTATTCCACACCCACGAAGATCTTGGCATGCGAAAGATGCATAGCATAAATTATGGAAAAAGAGTATGACGGCACTCTTGATTTTTTTAATAGTTTTGTGGCACATGGAATAAGTAGAGCCTTTGGGAAAAGTATAGAGCCTTGGGGCAGAACGTTCCGGAGATTGATGCAATATTTTAGAATCATCGCAATTTATGCAAAACGTTTTCGCAAATTTTTCAGAAAGTTTGTAAACGATTCTGTGTTACATTTATGAGTGAGCTTTCCTTGCAAGTGAAATATTGTGCTGTTTCCCACATAATATAGCATCTCCAAGGGCCGGGATTAAGAGGGGATCTATAGGGGCTATAGCCTTGGAGTCCACCATGTCCAAGGGCCCAGTAGGCATGCCTGGTCAAATAATAGAGAGAGAGAGAGAGAGAGAGATTTATAAAGTAGTTTTAGCTGCTTCGGTGGCGCAGTGTTAAGCGCTGGCTTATGGCTATGGGTCAGGATTCGAATCCCGGTGAGGTATGGATGTTCTGTTTGTCTTACGGGACTGGTTTTCTCCCTTCCCTGGAACCAGTGGCCCTAAATTAGGGACGGGCGACTGCTTATAGCCCATTGAGTTGCTCACGGTGGGTTAGTCGTGTTTTTCTGTGCTCCTCAAGTTTTCGTCGGTGTGTGTTATTTTTCTTCGTTGTCAGTGTTCTATTTCGTGTGTGTGTTGTGTGTGAAGGTCCGTGTTTCTTTTTATATGCCTGCCGAGCTGGTAAGTGCTTATTTTGATTAGTTATCCTTATTTTTCTGCCTTGGCCAAGCTGGCTAAGGGCTAAGCTTCTCCTCGCCATTGCAAATGGCGGCATCCGGGGAGAATGACGTCCTAACCCCTGCTACCGGAAATGATGATCTCCCGATAACAGCTTCTCTAAATACTACTACCAATGACGAGTCTATCTCGATAAACCACTCCTCCTTGCAGCCTTCTGTAGCTGCCTTACCATCGGATATCGCCTCTTCTTCCAAGTCTCCCAGCGGTGATACGATGTCCTCTCTGAAAGCTAATGATGACGCCATGGATGTTTCGCACTCCATGCCGGAATCATCTCCAAAGCAACGTACATCTACCCTCTCATATGCTGACGTAACCGCATCTAAGTCGGAATCTTCCCAGTCTTCTTTTTCTCCTGGACAATATGTGATGACGCATAATGCCGAAGTCATTGAGGTTGTCCTTAAAGAAGATATCCCTTCTGGGCTGAAATTCCTTCAAACTATGGAGAATGGTGTTGTGTTTCCGAGCCTGAGAAATACAAAACTCACTGCATATACTGCTGCTCTTCGAGAGATTGTTCCTGCATCAGCCATAACTCATGTGGGCAGGAAGCCTTACAAAGTAGTTGTTTACTTCTCTACTCCTGCCCATTCCCTACATGTACTGACCAAGGGCATCTCAATTGGTGATCGTCACATCCATGCCGAACCTGTTTCACAGAGTTCCGTTGTTGTAAGTTTCTCACCAGTTCCACCTGAAGTTTCAGATGATCTCTTGATTGCCGCTCTTCTTCCTTATGGCCGGATCATTGGAGGTGTAACTACCTACTCTTCGTTTCCAGAGGTGCCAGAAGATAGATACCTACTCGGGTTTCGCCGCAATGTTCGTGTGGTCTTCCCTTCAGTGGAGCACATGCTGCGTATTCCACCCACTTTACGTGTACGCTGCTACACGCTCATTAGAGAGATATTCATCACAGTAGGCTCCGTCTGTCCGAATTGTAAAGGCACGGGACATCCCCGCGCTCTATGCCTTCATAATGCGAACACTCTTTCCAAGTCAACAGCACAACCTTCTTCCTCTTTGTCACGTCAATCGGCTTCCTCTTCTGGTGCTAAAGACCAGCAACAGCAGACTTCCTCAAAAAGTAGTGATGCAGCAGTTGGTCAACCGACGTCTACAAAAAGTAGTGAGACAACCGTTGGTCAACCAACGTCTACCAGAAGTAGTGAGACAGCCGTTGGTCAACCGACGTCTACCATAAGTAGTGAGACAGCCGTTGGTCAGCAGACGTCTACCAGATGTAGTGAGACAGCCGTTGGTCAGCCAACGTCTACCAGAAATAGTGAGACAGCCGTTGGTCAACCGACGTCTACGGGTAAACCCTTGACCTCGGGTGATGCATTGGCGCCCCCATCATCTCTTCAGTCGAAAGAGGCATCAATTGTTAATCCCAAGTCTCCTATAGAGATGGTTGATGACGATTCTCGTCATACTGCCACACCGACCGTTGAGGTTGTTTCTGCAGTTCCTTTTAAATTGCCGGAAGTTCTAATTCCGGTTACAGCACAAAGTCGTGGACGGGCGAAGCGACGTAGAACTTCACGCGCTCAGAATAAGAAGTTTAGAATGACAACCACCCTTAGGGCAGGACGTGATCCTTCTAGTAGTCAGATGCTCACGTCTCAAGGCTCTATGGAATCTGATACAGATGATGGAACAATTATTCCGATCTCCTGTGAAAACTTTTTACATATTCTAGAGGCATCCTCTCTTCCACAGACACCTGTGTCTGGAGAGAAGGTGTATGCGTTCCTAATAAGTCCCCGTAGAGACAAGCTGTCTCGCAATTTTTTGGAAGGTTACTCCCACTGTCTGTCTGACACCATGAATCAAATGTTGGCGATACATTCTCATTTACGCACCGTTCCGGGCAGAGATCTGGGTGGTCCCTACTGGGCAAAGAAGTTCCGTAGCCGTCTGGCCAAGTTACAGAACGCAGCCGACAACATCCTCCAACCATCATCAGACTATTCTGTTCAAGACAGTCTCACTGAATAGTAGGGGTATGTGTACCCCTTTGGCTAATGCTTTAGCGTATGAAGACGTCCACCACCTCAAAGCAGATCTCCTACTTTTGAAAGAGACAAATTGTCTCTCCACTTCACCCTTCCATCGCTGGAGGAGATGGGATTATCAATTTCATCACGCATATAGGCTCTCTCTTCGTGGAGGTTTAGCGATTGGTGTACATAATAGATTTCGTCAAGCACTCTCCTCTGTTAAAGTTCATAACCTGTGCCGAGATTTATTGCAGCGACTCACTTTCGTCCTAGATGGACAACTATATTTAGTTTTCAACATATATATTCCATGTTCATCTACACATCTAACGTTGTTATTTTCGTCGCTCCGCACTGCACTGCAGTCAGCATTACCATCAGATCATGTGCTCATTGGAGGAGACTTTAACTGTACACTTCAACCAGAGCTCGATCGCGCTCCTTCGAGGATTGAACATCGTTCACGTCTTGTGGAGCAATTGCGATCATTAGTGTCTGATTTTGATTTACATGACGTGTTCCGACGATTGCATCCGACATCCATTTCACATACCTGGAGAGCTGCATCTGCATCCTCCTCTCTTTCTGCCAGGCTGGATCGATTTTACGCTTCTGCTCCGTTATTGCCCATTACAACGGATTGTATGCACTCTCCTACAGCTTCATCGGATCATTGTGCCATCACTATCTCCTGTAACTCTTCATCTCGTCTGCATGTTAGGTCTCGGTCATGGACACTAGACACTTCTCTCCTAGCTGATGAGAATATATGCACCGAGATCAGAGATCTTCTTGATCATATGCGAGAGGGCCTGTCCACTGCACCTTGTGCCATCAATTACTGGCTCGAGGTAAAATCTTACCTAATTTATCTTCTTAGACGTCATTCCTTCTCCGAAGACACGAAGCGCTCCATGGGAGAGCAAAATCTCCGAAACATCCTGTTACAGCTTGGTGCGAGTCATCCAATGTATACAACTTACCAAGCGGATCTTAGAGCACTTCTTGAGCCTCGTGCACGTCAGGTAATTCTTCGTCTCCGTTTACAACATCTATCACCAGAGGACTGCTCCTTTGAGTTTATATCCGCGTTAGAAGAAAAACGCCGCTCGTCGCATCAGCTTCGACTACTTCGGCGGCCTGATGGTGAAATCCCCTCTGATCCGGATCCGGATGCAGTTTGCTCTCAGGTTCGTCGATATTTTACTATCAAATACAGTGAAACTCCTCAGCCTTCTGTTTCTGCTTCTGCTACTTTACTCTCTGCTCTTCCCCAAGTTCCTTCCAATCTCTCTGATTCCCTTTTACAACCTATTTCGCAGACTGAACTTCGGACCATTCTAGTCTCTCTAAATTCCCGTGCTGTCCCAGGTCCAGATGGCCTTCCGCTCCTTTTCTACCGTACTTTTCTCCCTTCGTTGCTTCCATTTCTTCTCGCCGCTTTCAATGCTGCTCTTTCTTCCTCTTCTCTTCCGAGGGGTTTCACAGAGGCTCATATGGTGTTATTTCCCAAGAAAGGCGATCTGCTTGACTTGGGAAACTGGCGTCCTATCTCGCTACTAAGCATTGACTATAAACTCTTCACTAAACTCCTTTCCAGTCGACTCAACCAAGTTCTTCCATTTCTTCTTTCTCCCGACCAGACCTACACGGTTCCTGGTCAGTCCATCACTTCTAATCTCAATCTCCTTCGAGATCTCCTACATCTGGCTCGTACTAACTCTGAACCACTTGCCCTCTTTAATCTTGACCAAAGAGCTGCTTTCGACAATATCTCACATGCGTATCTTTCTGCTGTTCTTATTGCTTTCGGCTATCCTTTTGCTTTTGTTACCTCTATTCTTGCCCTTTATCAGGACGCTGCTTTCCATGTCAAGACGGCCGCCTTCTTGACTGCACCTATTCCTTTTCGGCGAGGCATTCGGCAGGGTTGCCCACTTTCTGGGCAGCTCTTTGCCATTGCTTTTGAGCCGTTTCTTCGGTCTGTCCATCGAGCCATTATAGATGCACTGCCACCGCCTACTGCAAGTACTAGGCACTTTTCTGTGACATACTCTGCATATGCCGATGACGCCACCTTTTGTGTAAGGACAGACGCTCAATTTGACATCTTGCTCCAGATTTACGATCAATATTCTTCATGTTCAGTGGCATCACTTAATACATCCAAGAGTGCAGGCCTATGGAGTGGAGCGTGGGCCTCTAGGACTGACACCCCGTGGGGCGCCTCATGGACTGCTTCATCCCAAAATTCCTTGGGGTCCATCTCGGAGTCCGTCTTTCTGCTCAAAATGAAACATGGAATGCTCTCGGAATACGCCTTACTCGAACTGCTGCATTCTGGCGAGGTTCCCAGTTTTGTACTTCTTACTTCTCAAGAGCTAGAATAGCTCAGACTTATATTCTTTCACCATGCCTATATGCATGGTCAGCAGAACGTATGCCCATTTGTCACCTCAATGAAATCACTCGAATCATCTCAACGATAATATGGAACAGGTACCATTGGATCCAGGTCTCCACTCTCTGTCGTCGAGTCACTGATGGAGGTATTTCACTGCTGGAAGTTCGCACCTACTACAAAGCACATAAAGTGGTTTCTTTCCTGCGGCTACTAAGTGCACCAGAGTCGCCAGTTACGCTCGTTAGAGATGTCATGATATCGCCTAGGAATCCCCGAATCACTTTCATCACGTATCTTCTAATGGATCAATCTCCTTTTTTCATTCTAAACTTTCCCCTTTCTACAAAGAGGTCCTTTCCTTTCTCCGTTCTCTACCCCTCTTCCGTGCTCCACCGGCTTCCACCACTGAACTATTAGCTGAGCCCCTGTTCTTTTCTTCCATCCTTCATCCCCCTAATGCTCCCTACTTTACTGACCTTTCCTGGCTCCCCGCCGGAATAGTATCTGTTCAGGATCTAATTTCTCCAGATCTTTCTTGGAAACCCTTCTCTGATCTGTCCCCCCACATCTCCCCTACCTCTTCCTCTCTTTCGCTGTATGATTCCTTCCGTTCTTCAATCATTACCCTCTTCCCTAACCTTGCCTCTCAAGCTGGGTTAACTCTTGTTCCCTCTGCCTCTCTTCTTCTTCAGTTTTTCCTTTCCGTTCGAGGCTCATCACTTCCTCTCTCCAGTTTTTCTGCCTCGTCTCTTTACCGTTGTCTCATTGATCCAGTGTATGCTACACCATTGATGATTCCAGATGTTCCGAATGTTGCCCTTTCACAAGTGTGGTCCATGTCTAATTCGCCACTATCTATTCCAGCAGAAAGAAACATCCAATGGTTGTTTCTTCATCGGCGGTTACCAGTTCCTACCAAATTATTCAGGATGACGCTTGTTGATTCGCCTAACTGCATGTTTTGCTCTACGATTGCGGATGTAGATCATGTGTATCAACATTGCACAGTGCTTCTTCCCTTGCTACATCTGACCTTCACTACTGCACAGTGCCTTAGTACTAATGATCTCTCCTTCTCAGCCTATAGCACGCTACTCAGTTCAAGTACTCCGCCTATTCCTATATCAGAGTCATGTGCTTATGTATTCATATTAGCAAAACATGTGATTTTTTGCTACTATCAACAGCTACGTTCTACCCCTATACAGCCTACCATCTTTCAGGTGGGAGCTGCGATGTGCAGTCAGTTCCGGAACAGAATGATTTCACGCTTGAGGCTTGCTTTCACTGTTGCTAAGGCTGCGAATCGAATCCCACACTTTATGTCAGTGTGGTCACCTTTTCGTCAATGGTTTTCTGGTCCATCAGAAGACCTTAGATTTTTGTTCTGACTTCTGTGAAATTGTTTGGACTAATTGAAGTATAGTTTTGTGATTATCGTGTTCTTAGCTGCCCTTGTCATCATTACTTCTTAATGTTACTGCACGTTTGCATGTTTCTCACCGACAAGGTCCTGTAGGTGAGTTTCTTGTTATACCACAGGCACTTAGAATAAGTTTAAAGTTTTTTTTTTTTTTTTTTTCGGCACTTTCCTTATGTCTGCCGGGCTTTATAATATATGGTTTTTGCTCACGGTGCTAAGCAACTAGTGTTTAAATTGTATTATTGATTTTGCACAGTGT
The DNA here is from genome assembly GCA_039090855.1 of Macrothele yani. Taxonomy (NCBI): domain Eukaryota; kingdom Metazoa; phylum Arthropoda; class Arachnida; order Araneae; family Macrothelidae; genus Macrothele; species Macrothele yani. The sequence goes on along the minus strand of CM076997.1, from coordinate 111,960,855 downwards.
GGTTTTTGATCATGTTACATGTACATAAAGGGATATGATCAGTCGATTACACCATGTTCTGCAAGGTTTAGCACTTTTGTAGTGCAGGGGGTAATTGTTCATCATTCGGTTATTTGTACTGTACCTGAAGTATAGTTGCTATGCCAAAAGCTCAGTTTTGTATATACTAATGTACTTTCCTAATTGCACTGTAAAATTTATGTTTGGCACATTTCGCAGTTTGGGTCACGATTACATGTCTTAAGTTTTATGCTCATGGTGCGGAGCAAACGCTTTGATAGTATTTCAATTATATGTTAATGTTACACAGTGTGGTTTTTCTCATGTCACATGTGCCTAACAGGAAATAATCAGTCTATTAGATAATGTTCTGCGCTGTATTGCATATTTGCTGTACAAAGAGTCAGTTTCATATTTTCATTATTTGTATTGTACCCGAAGTATAAATTTTCTGTAAAACGCAAGTTCTGTTTGTACTAATATACTTTACTCTTTGCACTGTGAAATTTACAGTTGTACCATGGAATTGTAACTCCTTGTTAGTGTCTTCCCTATGCCGTTGCATCTTGTGTACATATGTTGTTGTTCATTACAAGTTAATCTATAGCACTGTGATTGAGGCACTTGTTTAAGCCTAAGTAATAGTTCTTTTTGCAATTTGACAGCGTTTCACAAGAGAGATATTGAATTCAATTTGTATAGAGTTCACACCATCATTGTGGATAGATCATTTATTCGCTTATCTTTCAGATACTGAAAAGTATAAACCTTCTGCTCTTTTCTTCTTTTTTTCAAGATTGCTCAAAATATACATGTTTGTTTTTGCACTGTAAAATTTATAGTTATACCTTGTACTGGTGTTCACCTATTAGAGATGGCACTCTGCTGATGCACATTGAGAACATATGATATACATAGAGTAAATCAACCCTTAAGTCAAGTATTGTCAGTGTTATGAATTTGCTTACATTGTATATAGTGCATCCACATAATGTAAATATCTCATTGTCATTGTAAATAGGTCATCTACTTGTTTATCTTTTGGTAACTGTTAAGCACAGGCCATCTGTATCTTCCTGTCCATGTTTGCTCCAAATAAAATTTGTTGAAGCTCACGGTGGTCGTTAAACCTTCAATCAAAAAATAATAATAATAGTTTTAATTTTGTTACGTATGATTTCCACTTGGTCAGAGACAAAGGCCGGAAGACAGATTTCAAGGCAGTTACTCACTAAGGTCAAAGGCAACATGTCGCTGTGTACAGCGGGGTCGGCAAGATAGTTTCAGCTTTTTCACCTAATCCACCCACACCTCCCGATTTGCACTTAGAACCGTTAATAGTCAAAGTTCCTTGTGGCTTCACATTGCATTACAACAACAACAACAAAAAAGAAAAAAATGCGCTGAGAAAATATGCAATGCTAAATCATTAGAAAATCCAAGACAAAATTTAGGAATCTTAAGCTTTTAGCTCATGCTCTTATGGCCGCCCCGGTGGTGCAGTGGTCTAAGGCGTTGGCCTCTGATCATTCGTCCGTTAGGGGTCCGGGTTCAAATCCCGGTCAGGCATGGATGTTGTGTTTGTCTTACGGCACTGGCTCTTTCCCTTCCCTGGAACCAGTGACCCTAAATTAGGGACGGGCGACTGCTTATAGCCCATTGAGTTGCTCACGGTGGTCGTTAAACCTCCAATCAAAAAAAAAAAAAAAAAAAATCATGCTCTTATGATAACAATGCAAAATACAGTGACTCATTATGAAAAGTGTGCAAATAATTTACTTATTTGAAGAATGCAGGACGTATTAATCGTCACAAGCATATTGCTACAGTTTCGTGTTCTAACGGATTTCATAATGGTTCCCGTCATAATTCTTTGAGGGCCCACTCAGATGTCTTATCCTTGGGGCCCACTCAGATGTCTTAGCCTTGGGGGGCCACTCAGATGTCTTAGCCCTGGGGGCCACTCAGATGTCTTAGCCCTGGGGCCCACTCAGATGTCTTAGCCCTGGAGCCCATTCAGATGCATTATCCTTGGTGCCCACTCAGATGCCTTATCCTTGGTGCCCACTCAGATGCATTATCCTTGGTGCAATCCCATGTCTTACCCTTGGGGCCCACTCAGATGTCTTACCCTTGGGGCCCACTCACATGTCTTACCCTTGGGGTCCACTCAGATGTCTTACCCTTGGGGCCCACTCAGATGTCTTAGCCTTGGGGCCCACTCAGATGTCTTAGACTTGGGGCTCACATAAGTGGCTTAGCCTAGAGGCCCACTAAGGCCTTAATATGGCCTCACTGGTAAAACTATACTACCAGGATTAGAAGAAATTCTATCCCATACTAACCAACCCCCTTTGCCGGCGTGGTGAGTTACGTTCCCTTTCCCCAACTCTAATGATTACACAACTCCAAAGTTAGCCCTTAGTAGAAATGTACCTGGCAAGAGCAGCATCCAGTGCGACGTGAAGGTAGCAGAGGGTGCTAACAATCACCGAAGGACCAGACTAGGCTGTTATTTGAATGCTTTTACGAGAAATAAAGTTTTAGCCATTGATGAGAAAATCTAGAGGCAACCAATACCAACATTTACCTTGTGCAACAGATATCAAGCAAGGACCCCACTGATGAAGACATTAATCGGCGTATAGAACTTTGTTGGAGAGTACCTGGAAGAAACAGTACAAATTTCAGGAGATATGTATTTACCTGTCAGAAGACAAATGTTTAATCAAAGCATCCTTCCAGTTCTTGAGAGATCCATGGACCTTAACTAAAGGAAGACATGCAGAAGCTGTACACAACTGAAAGAAGCCTGGAGATATACATGCTTGGTGTAACCATGAAAGATTAGAATAGAAACTCGTATATCAGGAAAATGACAAGAGTGGAATACATGATGAAAGTAAAAGCCTTGAAACGGCAATAGGCTGGACATTTTGCCAGAAGAATGGACCAAAGATGGACGACTGAAATATTAGACTGGATAGCAGGGAACAGAAAAATGCCCCAAAGAAAACCACATGGGAGATGGATGGATGAAACTTGAAAGCAGCAGTGTTGTATAGAAGAGGCTGGCTTAAGACATGCAGTTGTGGAAAAAATTTTGGGAGATTTTCTTCAGCAGTGGATTGATAATGTGTAGCGTGTGTGTGTAACTGACTAACTAAAACACTACATAAATTAAAACTTCAGCTACAGTGAAATACGAGTAACTCAAATAAAGTTCAAGAGGTTTTACTTACAGCTTATCGTTTATTCCTATCAATAGGCACTTGATCATGTTCACTTCAACACGGTGAGAACAACTAAACGTGAGTTAATATACCCAATGACAATTACCTATATATACTGATTTCATTGTCCCGTTCCGCCAATCTGTCTTGGCTCCACGGGGACTTGTTGAGCACCTTGGATGTTATTTTGAAATGTTGCGACAATTATCCTGCCTTGAGACGCGGTTCGGACCCTGGCCACCCCAATGGCCCAGAGACCAGCCCGTGGTGACGTGCTGGCAGGCGACCTAGAATACCTTGTCTGGGTTCCCGCTCTGTCTGGCGGGATAGGTCGTTTCTTACTTTTTCGCTGACTGGAAGATTCCTTGCCCTCGAACTTTTTTTGGGGAATAATTTCCCTTTATTTTCTTTTTCAAACACCTACACACATGTATACACTGTCCTCATGCTTAGGACTTACAACATCAAGAGATAGCAAAATTTATTTACAGAATATTTACATTGGTGGTTTCTTCGTCTGCTTTCCCACAGACTTCTACCCTCATTCATCTTCCGATTCGCTTTCGGTGTGCACGTTCACCTCCTGCGTTTCGGTCCCCGTTTGATTGGGGAAGATGGTATGTTGCTGGAGGGTTAGCCTTTCAACCAAGGCTATTATCCCCCTCCTGTTAACGGAAGATTGGATGAGCAGATCCAATCTTCGCGTTCTTTGCACACCTGGGATCAGTGTGTTTCTCCATTCGGCGAAGCCACTGCATTCAAGTACGCAGTGTTCTATGCTTGCCGTTCTCTTTCCACAGGGACAAGTGCAGTTCCTGATGGCAAATCTGCCTAGGTATTCAGGGCTGATGCCATGGCCACTGAGTACTTGATTCAGGAACTTATTTGTCTGTGCTCGTTTGGTCGAGACTTTCGGAAACACTCTGTGTGTCTTCCGCCCTGTCTCTCCCGTGTCCCATCTGACCTGCCATTCGGTCATGGTCCGACGTGCTAGTGCTGCGCGAATGCACCTTCGCGGCGTTCTGCATTGCACGTCGACCGTCTCTTTCAGCGTGGCTGCCTTCGCCAGCTGATCTGCCCTTTCGTTTCCTAGGGTTCCGACATGGCTTCGTACCCAGTGGAAACTAACTGCCCCATCTCCCTCTGCCCTCAAGAGGGTTTTGATCCTCTGGACGATGGGGGTTCCTTCCCCTGAATCTACTCAGAGCCTGCAGTGCTGCCTCACTGTCCGAGTAGAGTTTTATTCTTTCTTCACTACGCCTGGGGAGTGCCCAGGTGAGTGCCATCTCTATCGCCAGAAGTTCTGCCTGGAAGACAGAAGCGTTCTGCGATAATTTCACGCTTCCTGCAGTGGCTTCGTTCCCGTCCGAGAACGCACAGAAGCCTGCCCCCACTTGTCCCTTCAACTTTGAGCCGTCCGTGAACAGCTCATGCCCAACTCCCGTGGGTTTCTCCTTGTCCCACGGTGGGCAAATTTCCTCGGCAGGGTGGATCTGCCAGTCCACACTTTCCATCTCCATGTCGGAGGCTCGATGCGGCGCACCGAGAAGGTAGGCGTCCTCGCCTGACCTTAGGCAGTGCATTGCTGCCTCCCTTTCCACTACTAGGTCTGCCGGCTCGCACCCCGCCAGCACTTGGAGTGCTAGGGTTGACGTTGTGCGAAAACAACCGGTTATCCCCAGTAGGGCCAACCTTTGGATTTGGTTTATCCCCTTCTTCATTCTGACTGTGGGGTTCCACCATGCCCCACTTGCATACGTCAGAATTCTTTCAATTCCTCTCTGATAGATGGCCTTCTTGGTTTTGCCCGTTAACCTCATGCCATTCAATCTATTGAGAATCATCGTGCACCTTGTTCTAAGGTGCCTCAGGTGTGGCAGCCCTGATAGACTCTGATCCAGGACCACACCCAAGTATTTCATTTCACGCACCGCCTTGATAGTGCACCCTTGGAATCTGCACTGGGGTGGTGTTTTCATTACTCCTCTCTTAGCTATTGCTAGCAGAGTGGTCTTCTCAGGAGCGAAGCACAGTTTGCTTTCTCTGCTCCAATTTTCTAGCACATCCAAGGCCCTATGTGCTTCTCTTTCGATCACGTGTCTCCCTGAGGCGGAGACCACGAGAACGAAATCGTCCGCATAGGCTTGAATCTCCACTGCGGGCCCCAGGTCTAGGTTCAGTGCTGAATCAGCAACTATATTCCACCAGAGCGGCCCGGAGTTGGATCCTTGCGGACACCCTCTATGGTACGAACGCGAGGATTGCCCATTCCCCGCTTCGAACTCGACTCTTCTATCAGACAGGTAGCTGCTGATCAGTTTGAACAGGTTCCTTGGACAGCCAAGTTCTTTAAGTCTGGTTAAAACCATTGGCCACCAGACACTGTTGAATGCCCCCCTCACGTCTAGTGAGATGAAGCAGGTATGGAGCCCCTCCGCTTTGTTCCTCTCTGCCCTCTCTCGGAGGCTGCGAATTGCCTGCGTTGCGCAACGCCCCGGAAGGAAACCAAATTGGTTCCTGTTTAGCTTTCCCTGCTCCATGAGGAAGCCAAGCGCTCTGTTCGTTATGAGCTTGTCCAGCACCTTGCTCCACGCCGAGAGGAGGCAGATGGGCCTATAGGCTGCGGGGTCATTTTTGTTCTTTCCGGTCTTGTTGAAAAGAACTAGCACCGCTGTTTTCCACAAGTCTGGGAAGATTCCCCTCCCGAGGCATTCGTTTAGGAGCGCCACAAAATACCCGGGATTTGCATAGTAGATTTCTCTGACTATGCTGAGGTCGAACCCATCCTTGCCTGGTGCTTTGCCCGTATTTAGACTGGAGAGGGCATTCTCCACTTCGTCTCTCGTGAAGGGGGGTCCTCACCAGTGTCCGGCGGGATCCGACTTTCTTCCCTTATTTCTTTTTGTTGAGGGGAGTCCCCTTCTCCCTCGTCTCCTTGGAAGTGGTAATCCAAGAGACTTTCTACGGTACTATCAAGAGTCTTTGATAGGCTACCGTCTGCCCTTTCTACCGCTGCTAGTTTTAGCGGTTCGGTTATGGATCCCCTCGAGATCTTATAGGGGATCCCGAAAGGGTCAGCCGGAGTTTGAAACTCACACAGTTTTCTCCAGTAGGAGATTTTCGAGAGATTCAGTTCTCTCCTGTATGCTGAACGAGCCTTTTTATGCACTTCTGTGCACTCCCTGTCTTGCGGAGTAGCTTTTGCTCTTTGCAGAGCTTTCCTACTCCGCCTAGCTCTCGCCCTTAGAGCTTTTAGTTTCTCCGACCACCAGGGGTGGGGGTCCTTGGCTCCCCTTTTATTTCCCCTACTACTCTCGCATAGCGTTGTTATTTGACTGGTAAGTTCTTCAAAGAGGGAGTTGAGGTCCGACACTTCTGCGGCCTCTTCTTCCCTCCTACCTCCCAACAAGGTAGTTAACTTGGCTTTAAAAGCCCACCAGTCTAGATTCTTCATTAAGAATCTTTTGCGCTTGGGTCGGATGGGCTTTTCCGATCCCAAAACGAAAGATAGCGCTAGGTGGTCACTGCAGCTCTCGTCGTCCAGTACTTGCCAATCCTGGACAAGGCTGCGCTTTGAGACTCTGACGAGAGTCACGTCGATCCAAGAGGAGCCCCTCGCCCCTTGGAAGGTCGGGGTGCTCTCTGGATCGTTCAAGAAACTCAGGTCTGCCGCGTTGGCAAAGTCCACTAGTAGCTGGCCGCGTTCGTCCTCGTTCTGATTGCCCCAGAGAGGACTCTTCGCGTTGAAGTCGCCTGCTATTATTATCTCATGACTGGGGAATTCCCCTAATAGAGCCATTAGCTCATTCAGCGTTTCTCTCAAATTGCCTGCCGGAGAACTGTATACGTTCACCATTAAAAATTTCGCATCACCACATTCCACGCCGAGGGCGACCACGTTCTCGGAGCATTTTATCTCGAGAACCGCTAGGGACGGGTCTTTCACGACCGTGGCCACCCTGGGCTTTGCCACCCTAGGGTGGTAGATCCGGTAGGAGTTAGGGAAGCCCACCACTCTTCTCCCCTGTTCGAATGGTTCCTGCAATAGCAGAATATGAGCTTTTTGCTCAGTGGCTGTCACCAGGGCCTGTGTTGTTGCTGCCCGTGCGTGGTGCAGATTGATTTGAAGCACCTTAACGCCTCTCTTTGGTTTATTATCCATAATGAGTGCGTTCTTTTAGCAGAGCCAGTTCTCTGACAAGGCTTGGGCATTCCTTGTCTAGGCTCGAGTGGCCTACATCCACTCGACGCCTGAATCTCTTGTTGTTTGCCAAGCAGTTAGTGCAGACCGGGCTATTGCTGCACTCTTGGCGCTTGTGCCCGGTTTCCCCACACCGGGCACATCTATCCTGCTCTTCGGTGCACCTTGACCTAAAGTGCCCGAACCCGTTACACCTGTAGCAACGGACCTCCCTCAGATATTCCCTTACTGAGTGGACGGTCCATCCCACTCCGAGCTTGCCTCGCCTCATTACTTTTTTGAAGGTCAGTGGGTCCGCCTCTGCTACCCAGTGGCGTTTCCCACCCTTCACCTTCAACGAGAACTTGAGCTGGAGGCTGCTCTCCTCCAACTCTGGGTTCTGTTCCGCGAGACATTGCTCGACCTCTTCCCTTGACAGGTTTCCGTCTATCCCGTAGACGATAAACCTTGGATTCCTCTTAGCTGGCAATCTGGACCGAAGGTTCTCCTTCGTCACTGCATTGCTCTTTAGCTCCGAATCCAATTTCTCTATTTCTTTGGCGGAGGAGCATTCCACCATTACTCCTCCCCATTGACCTTTCTAACTCCCTTAACCCCAATCTGGAGTTTGGCGGGGCAAATCTGAGTTTGCAGAACCGCCTTTACGTCTTCCGACGAGGGAGAACCCTTGTCTGTTGCGGGGTAAATGAGAAGCACGTGCCTCTTCTCGACCCTCTTGGGTGCCACCTTCTTGGCTACCTCCTTCTTACCCGTTTTTTGCTTAGGGGCCGTATTCCCCTTGCCTGGCTTCACTCGAGCCGCTTCGGCATATGTCTTTGGAGCCGCGCTAGCGTGCTCACTTCTTTCCTGGAGTCTCCCTTGGATGAGACTCATCTCTATCACTTGCTTGGTGCAAGCTGCTTGTAGCGAGTTCGCTACTTTCCTTATCTTGGTTCTGGTGTTAACCAGAACCTTGTTTGAAGGATTCTCTAGAATCCTCTCCAACTCTTGGAAGAAGGAGTTGACTGCGCTTGCGAATTCCGACGGAATTTCTAAGTCGCAGTCTGCCTCAACGGGCTCACTTGGACCGGGGGTTGAAGCCCCCGCGTCCTCTGCCATCTCTCTACTCGGGTTGCTAACCGAGTGTAAGCCCTGGGACCTGTATTCCTGGTCGGTCAGACTTAGAACGTTCGACAGTCAGGTGCTCAGCGGTACCCTGGGGTCCTTCCGCTGTAACCTGCACCTGACCCCGGTTGAGTGCGGGATTTGGCCTGATCCGTAGATCAGGGGGATCGGCACGACGACGACGTACCCGCTCGTATGTCAGAGTTGCGCACTTTGCTATGACCGTGGCTTGGACTTTGCCCTCACAAGGGCAGTTTTAACTAAGTCCAAACCCACTGCCTCGAAACCCTATTGTATATTCAGGGATCGAATTAAAAAAAAAGATTTTTTTTGAGGGGAGAAATTCACTCCCCTCGCTCTGCTAGCAGAGTCTATTGGAACAGCAGTCGATTTGATTCGCAATCAATAGCACAGTACTCACTCAACAATTACCTATATGAAAAACAACACTGGAACTTTTAATATCCACAATAATACTTAACTGCAAAACACAACACTTTCATTAAAGTAGAATACGTAGTCTTCAACAATTCTTTAACGGCAACTAAGCAGTCTCGTATCCAAAAGGAGTATTCATGCACATTCAAAATCCCCCTTTTTACAGCAACTGCGTAACCATTATATATCTTGACTTGTTCTTATCACATACATACGTCACTTATACGTACGGACCCCATGGTGTTGCCAACCTCCATTCATGTGAGAGAGAAGATATCACGTTAAGTTTGGAAAGTGCGTAACAGAACAAACCTAAATTTACATAGGAAAAGGAACTAAGAATGAAGGTTAAAATAAAACATACGTCACAAATGGTTGACAATGATGATGTTGGAGATATTAAGTCCAATGCAATTCCGAGTAGAGAAATCTAGTGAAATTAGCTCTGGTCACTAAGAAGGTCACTAAGCCATTTCTAACAGTCTGTTAAGACACAGCAACTGAATGGTTTCAGTATCTTCATCCCTATCCAACCATACTTAAAGAATTGAAATTTTCTGAATGCGAGTCCTACATCATACTTATTGTCCCACATCATACATATTTACTCCCGCTCTGACGTAAATGTCAGAGCGGGAGTAAACAATGACCGTCCGAGAGCAGAAGACACACAGCGAGACTACGAATGATCTTTTCTCGCTCAAAGGATAATTTTGAAGTTTTTTTTTTCTATTTTGCTGTTGTTGTTGAAGTTATTGTTTGTTTGTTTGACATAATTCTGTTGATGAGCCTTTTTTTCTCCCTAGCTTTATAAAACAGATAAGCAGTCGCCAATAGTAACACCAATCAATCCACGCAGGGGTAATATGCCAAATCGATAACAACCGGTTCACATGGACTGCAAGATGAATGATGGCGGGCTGGGGTGGAGATTTCCAAGATACACTTGTTGATCAAAGCAAATATTTCATTATGATATACGCTGCGTTATACGCTAAATGCTAACAATAACAAGTAAGGGAAATGATACAGTGTAATGATTATGAAGGGCGTTCCATTCCAACACTGAACACGTCAGTTAGTTTGCTACTGCTAGAGCGAGCTCCTCAAAGGCATGGCTATTAGCCTGCTGTCTGTTTTGACTAATGATATATACTGCCAATTTCAGCCTTTTTCAACAGGTTTGGTTTTCTGGTAGTGGTCCCCAACAAAATGCTCAAATTTTGTTCAAAGAAAAATATTCATAAAAGCTCTTGTGCGCACATTACAGAAAATTAAATCGGAAGAATTAAAACGGGATTTAAGAATTTGGTTGCTATAAAAACTGTAATATATTTATCATGAAATCATGTATCGGTCTGTTTTCGTTTACACTGAAGACAAGATCCATTTAAAGATCTAAAATTTCAACACTGGAAACGGTCTCTGCCTTTTGAATTTCAGCACCCCTCGAAATTTTCAGAAGTCGTCGCCCATGACTGCATATGAGACAGCAAAAGAAAAAAGAAATTGGGTAAACAATATTAACACAAATGTGAATGTGGTAGGTGCTTGAATTAATTCCCGCTGTTTTTTGCCACACTAACACCTGTGTGTTGCCACAAAACGGTACAGGATAGTCTATTCAAAGTAGTGTCCGTTGGCAGCTACGACTCTTTCCCACCGTTGGGGTAACAAATGGACTCCACGGTAAAAAAAAAATGCAGGTTCTTTCAAGGCAAACCATTCATCGAGCCATTTTTGGATATCCGCGACAGAAAGAAAGTGCTGCTCTGACAGGCCATGTTGTAGCGACCGGAACAAATGGAAGGCCGAGGGAGCAATGTCCGGGGAATAAGGCGGGTGGAGTAAGAAGTCCCAGCCAAGTGCCTCCAAGAGTTCCTTCACGGATTTGGCGACATAAGGTCTAGCGTTATCGTGGAGAAGAATAACCTTGTCATGTGGGATCCAGTTTCCGAGCTTCTGGATCATTCCCATTGCCTTTAAACGTTTGCTAACCATTGACTCTTCGACTCGTAGTGTTTCAGACAACTCGTCTGATATGAATCCTCGAACAATAAGGCCTTCAATCCACCATCTTCGAACTTTTTCGGCTGTCCAGGGCGCTCTTTGTCCTTCACGTCATATTCGTTGGTTTTGAAGCGTCAGAACCACTCTCTGCAGGTTGTTTCCGATAAGGCATGTTCCCTAGGCCTGCACTAGCAAAGGATGACTTTCTCGTGCAGATTTCTTGAGATGAAAGCAGAAGAGTAATGCTTCCCGCAAATGCTCCTTTTTTGGTACGAAACTCGACATCGTGAATGCGATACAAACTCGTGATGATCTGTGCTCTCCGATCGCGCGTCACACACTGCTTCGCCCAGACTACGGACGGTACGTGCGCGCGCAAGGGAGGTCACGTGTGGCCCGGGTCACAGCGCACCACTGCTGCGCTCTGTTGGGCAACAGCGGGAATTAATTCTAGCACCTAATATACACACATACTCGTATACCCGTGCAAGTAGTTTCTTATGTGTCGTGTTGCCCTCATCCTGCAAAACACTAGCAGTAATCACTCATCTTGAGGGATCCCACCTGCCTTGATAATTCCCCTCATCGTTGGAAGGTGGAACCTTTCTCCTTGTTCTTTGCTGACTGCTCTTAGGTTGTTAGAAAAGAAATCCAGATGGGAATGGAGGATATGTATTTTTAAAGACATCCGGTACCAAAGGTTTTTATAGTTCTTGAGAAGATTGTGAATCAGTTGTTTGTAGTTGCCCTGTTTGAAATCCCCTTACCACAGAAGTGAAGATCGCCATGCGGCGAGCTCCGAGCTGCTTAGCTTTTGGGCAAAAACAGAATCACGCAGTAGTTTCCGTATCTGAGGATCAACGGAGATGACTTTTTTTTTTTTTTTTTGATTGGAGGTTTAACGACCACCGTGAGCAACTCAATGGGCTATAAGCAGTCGCCCGTCCCTAATTTAGGGTCACTGGTTCCAGGGAAGGGAGAGAGCCAGTGCCGTAAGACAAACACAACATCCATGCCTCACGGGATTCGAACCTGGACCCCGTTCGGACGAATGATCAGAGGCCATCGCTTAGACCACTGCGCCACCGGGGCGGCGGAGATGACTTCTTTGAGTTTTGCATCACTTAATTGCGGAGATGTTTGCTTTTTAAGTGCAAGAAACCGGAGCCATATTTTTTTTTTTTTTTTTTTTTTTTTATTGAAGGTTTAACGACCACCGTGAGCAACTCAATGGGCTATAAGCAGTCGTCCGTCCCTAATTTAGGGTCACTGGTTCCAGGGAAGGGAGAGAGCCAGTGCCGTAAGACAAACACAACATCCATGCCTCACCGGGATTCGAACCCGGACCCCTTCGGACGAATGATCAGAGGCCAACGCCTTAGACCACTGCGCCACCGGGGCGGCCCATATTAGTTCATAGCCTTTACAAAATGTTTTGCATCAGCCCTAGTTTTATTTGAAATGGTGGAAGCAGCACATCAAAGGGATTACCTAGGTGCTTGTGACGAACGTTACTCTCTCCAGGAATGGAAACATCTCGTTTAGGTCAGTCTGTCCGTTCGTAGTGTTCCGCTGTGGCCCCTACTGTCTCACATACAAAGGAAACAACGAAATTTGGCGAAGCCACTTTGAAGCCCGAGTAATACTAGATGATGAAAACACCTGTACCGTCTAATAGCAGACTCCACAGGGAAATAGTGAACTCTCTCGCAAGTTTGGGATTAAAATGGTCCCTGGCGGCGTTGCGACAGCTAGCCCGTCAGTCACCGGAAACCACAGTCTTTCACGCTGACAGATTCGGTCCAGGGACCTGTGGGGATCTGCCTCCCCCACGGGACCGGTACCTTACACCCTTCTATCATAACCCGTGTGTGCGACGTGCTATGGGCAGTTGGGGCTAGCAACTTTTCAATAATTTATCTCATCTCGTGGCCGGGAGATCACCCACCAACGCGAGTTTTTTGGGACCGAAGTTCTTTATTAGGTATCTAGAAATATTTTGATACATGTACATTAAGTATGAGGGTCTCATGCACCCCTCTCACAAATGTTCACACTGAAACACATTAATCACACAAAGATAATATTTACATGGTCCACAGTACTAGGGCCAGTGCTGTGGTGATGACCCCGGGCCAGGGTCATCAGAATCACCTTGGTCAATAGACCAAAAAGCTCAATATCGAGAGCTACGTACCTCCGAGGGTACTACCATCTGTCATCCATAGTTGACCAAGCTTTTCCTTTGCTCAAGTTCCCTAATAAGAGTGGGGCACGTCTTACTGAAGCTGGAGTGAGAGCTAATAGTTACTGACATTGCTAATAATTACTGACTCGCTCTCGTATTTCATACTAAATTTACCTTCCTGCGTATACACCTATGAGCCATTACATTATGACCAGAAATGAACACACCTGGATACCGAACGGTGACGCTGGTGAAGTTCACACAGTATACATACAACCCGAGGACCATCTTTCGGTTAGTAGAGTGTTTGAAGCCAGAATCGGAGTTTGATAAAGGACAAATTGTGATGGCACGGTGCCTCGGAACTAGGATCTCCGAAACGGCGCGGCTTGTGGGCTGTTCACGTGCCGCTGTAGCGAGTACGTATCAAAAGTGGTGCACAGATGGCCAAACTACGAGCCGTCGTCCTGTCGTGTGTCGTCCGCAGCTCATTGATGCCAGAGGGGAGCGGAGACTATCGGGCATTGATCACAGCGATCGCAGGTTCACAGTACGACAAATCACCTGTAGCTGAATAAACAAAGACATCGCTCTTTCCATGTTTGTCAACACATAGCAACCGAAAAATTGTTATCCGGCCACTGCTAGATCGTACTCCAGATCTCTCGATACCTAGCGCCGTTGATTGTTGGCCATTCTAGCGTGAGGCAAACGCACTCTATTAGATATCGAGAGATCTGAAGTACGATCCCAGCAGTGGCCGGGTAACAATTTTTCGGTTGCTATGTGTTGACAAACGTAGAAAAAGCGATGTCTTTGTTTATTCAGTGACGCCACTTATTTAGAGGATTTTCACTATTGTTCTCGCCCTTTGGAATTATTTGCTATAATTATTATACACTGCATAGCTTGTGCCGTTAATGCCCACCAGATGGAGAGGTCTCAGTTGCGGAGCCATCCTACGGATTTGTGAAGTCAGATGCTGACAGATAAACACACATAGCGCTGTGGATTGTTGGCACCGTAGCGTAAGGCGAACACACTCGGCTAGATAACGAGAGATCTGGGGTACGATCCGGCAGTAGCCGGATAACATTTTTTCGGTTGCTCTGTGTTGACAAACGTGAAAAGAACGATGTCCTTGTTTATTCCCTGACGTCACGTATTTAGAGGATTTTCACACACAACAGCGCTGATCAGGGCAACATGCCACAGCACACAGTTCATAGCAGCCTTCTGCGCATGGGCCTGCGTAGCCGAAGACCCAGCCAGGCCCCCTTGCTCACTGTACGGCATCGCCAACAACGCATGAAATGGGCCCAAGATCACCGAGATTGGACAGTGGATGATTGGAAGAAAGTGGCCTGGTATGGCAAATCAAGATTCCTGGTGCATCATGTAGACGCCCGAGCGCGGATACGGAGATTACCAACGGAGGGTATGGCACCTGGATGCACTGTTGGGCGGAAACAGGCCGGCGGCGGTGTTATTTTTTTCTTATTTTTTCTTATTGGAGGTTTAACGACCACCGTGGGCAACTCAATGGGCTATAAGCAGTCTCCCGTCCCTAATTTAGAGCCACTGGTTCCAGGGAAGGGAGAGATTCAGTGCTGTAAGACACACACAACATCCATGCCTCCCGATTCGAACCCGGACCCCTTTCGGACGAATGATCAGAAGCCATCGCTTAGACCACTGCGCCACCGGGACGGCGGCGGCATGCTGTGGGGGATGTTTTCTTGGGACACTTTATGCCGCATTATCCCAATAACACAATCCCTGACGGCTGTCAGGTATCTGAACATCGTTGCGGACCAAGTTTACCGATTCATGGCAACTGTGTTCTCTGCTGCTAATGGCCATTACCAACAAGATAATGCGCCACGCCACACAGCCAGAATTGTCAAGGAGTGGTTCGAATAACATGCTGGTGACTTTTTGTTAACGCCCTGTCCTCCAAATTCACCTGACATGAACCCAGTCAAACATTTGGGGTTCGACTTGGAAAAGCGGGTTCGCGCTAAATCACCTCCACCCCGAAATGTACGGGAACTGGAGGACCTGCTGTTGACATTATGTTATCAGATATCCCAGGATACCTATCGCTATCTCATCGAATCGATGCCGTGCCGAGTGGCCGCTGTTTTGCGGGCTAAAAGGGGTCCTACAGCTTATTAGGTAGGTGGTCATAATGTGATGACTCATCGGCGTACGTGCTTCGGCTTTCCCTACTATATCGGATGCAACAGCAGAAGAACTCGCTTAGAACGATCCCACATTTAGCGAGATCTAGGATTTAACGAACAAAAGAGGAGCTCTTGTTTGGTATAATGCTAATGCAATGCTATTTTGATCACTTTTAACGAACAAAATTTAATGAAGTCCGCGTATTTAATGAAGGGGTGAAAAGCTAAGATGATCACTTTTGAAAATCAAAGTAACAGAATTTAATGATATTCCATATTTAACAAGGCAGAGAAAATCTGCTTCATATTGTTCTGGAATGAAGGATATATACATGGAAGACGAACTTGCAACAGAACAGAGGAATCCTGGTGTGCTAGTGAAAGAATGTTGATAGAAAAGCAATGGGGAAGGTGTACATCAAATGCTCAACACGCGAGTTCTGCAAGACACCCTACGCGAGTTCTGCAGATACCTGCCTGCACTCCAAGAGGCTACAGCCTGAGTGTTTTGCATCAGCAGAGTTGAAAACAGGCCATCTACGCCTGGACAAAAAAAGGACAGAAGGCGCTCACGCACATTAAAGTTGATTTCTGGGAGACAATTGCAGAGAAGAATACGGGTGTAATGGAATGGGGATGTTGCCGGGGGAAACAAGCGATAATAATTTCTGGGATTGTGTGCATTGCTCCTTTCACTCTCCAAGTGAGCGTTGCACTGGAAGGATCAGGTGCAGCTTTTACTTCACGTGTGCTGCGTAGTTAAACTGGGGTCAGTCTCGCGCGGACCTCAAGTTGATTATACTTAAAGATTTGATAAATTGATTATAGTGCTAATGTGATTAATTAAATCTTTCAAATATAGGAGGATTTGTGTGGGTAGGGATAATTTAAAAATTCTGTGGTTTGGCTTGTAACAGACATAATAAGTCAATATTTGGCAGGAATTACCTTCATGGATAAAAGTTTGTCTAACTCTACATGAATTTTTCCGTGACTCCCTTATAAACGTGGAAAGGGCGATGGCCTCTGGTTGATGTTCCTGGTCCACGTCAAATGTCCGTATTAATTATTCATTCGTCTTCTAATTATTTGTTCAGTTGCTGCTTACCATCTTTGGTGAATACCCAGCATTGTGCGGGGCTCCAAAAAGCAACCTGCCAAATTGGCTTGGCAGTCAGAGTGTGTGAGTCTGGGGGAATTCGAGGCCGCTGTGGTGCAGTGGAAGCATATCCGACGCGTAACTGGAAGACCCTGGGTTCGATTCCCGGTAGCGGCCAATGAGAACTTTTCCGTGATTCCCTTATAAACGTGGAAAGAGCGATGACCTCTGTTTGATGTTCCTGGTCCACGCGTTAAATGTCTATAATAAAAACATCCTTATGCAGAGTTCATACCGGATGCTCAATTCTTGCCACGTGTTTTCTAACGTCTGCGAAGTGATTTCAACATCAGGATATTCAAGCTTCGGGGTCGTTGTGCGTAGACGATATTCTTCACAAACCCCCACACGAAGAAATCGGGGGGAGATCTGAGGAGTTTTCAGGCCAAGGAATAGGGCCATTGCAGCCACACTAGCTGTCGCTGAATGTGTTGTTGAGGAAGTTACTGACTTTCAGTGGGGTGAGGCCACAGAACTTCCTCAACAACGCATGAAACTCCTGCGTTGTTGAGGAAGTTCTGACTACAGAGCATGAAACTCCTTGAGGAAGTTCTGACTGCAGAGCATGAAACTCCTTGAGGAAGTTCTGACTACAGAGCATGAAACTCCTTGAGGAAGTTCTGACTACAGAGCATGAAACTCCTTGAGGAAGTTACTGACTTTCAGTGGGGTGAGGCCACAGAACTTCCTCAACAACGCATGAAACTCCTGCGTTGTTGAGGAAGTTCTGACTACAGAGCATGAAACTCCTTGAGGAAGTTCTGACTGCAGAGCATGAAACTCCTTGAGGAAGTTCTGACTACAGAGCATGAAACTCCTTGAGGAAGTTCTGACTACAGAGCATGAAACTCCTTGAGGGTGTTCTGACTGCAGAGCATGAAACTCCTTGAGGAAGTTCTGACTACAGAGCATGAAACTGCTTGAGGAAGTTCTGACTACAGAGCATGAAACTCCTTGAGGAAGTTCTGACTACAGAGCATGAAACTGCTTGAGGAAGTTCTGACTACAGAGCATGAAACTCCTTGAGGAAGTTCTGACTACAGAGCATGAAACTCCTTGAGGAAGTTCTGACTACAGTGCATGAAACTCCGATCTTTCCTCGCCCTTCGGGCAGAATTTGATCTCCGTAATAAAGCGTTCGCACAAATCACTCCGCAGATGTTAGAAAACATGTGGCAAAAATTGAGCACCCGGTAAGAGCTCTGCTGAGTCCTCAAAGGGGATCGTGTAGCGGCCTAGACCAACCCCCTTCATCCATAAATGTAATTTCTGTCAAATATTGACTAATTATATCTGTTACAAGCCATATCACAGCATTTTTAAATTATCCCATTTTTAAACTATACCCAGACATTGTGTATACCCTATTGTTAAATGTATATGCATGTTATCACATATGTATATTTTTGCATAACGGAAATTTTTATCCAGAAACGTATTTTGGGAGATTTGATGAGGATTTCCACAGGTCCCGAGCTCCTCCTCATAAGCGGGCTGTAGTGTATGTATTCTGTTCCGTAGTAGCAGAACTTTAACTTCTTTAATCTGTTACGATGAATTTTTTTTCTGCACGGGTACTTCCTACCTATGTAGAAAGAGCGAAAAGAAATATTAAAACGGCATTCATTTTTTTTGGCTTTTTTTTTCGGAAGGGTGGGGGGGGGGGGCTGCACAAATCGTGGTGAAATTAGCAATTTGTCTGAAACGAGACTGTTTTCATCGAGACAGCTGGAATCGTCTCGAAAGGGTTTCCCAAAAGGCGGGGGTGGGAGCGATGATCGCGATTACACCTGCGGGATTTGGGCGTGACGAACATTACTGAACTGGAGACGAAAATGAAAAAGATCATCGCTTGATTGGCAACTAGACCAGAGAAAGCACCATTTACTTTGCTATTGGCAGACCCATCATTACCGGGGTTCGCGCCGTCGACTCCTGAAATCCGTTTTACTCGGAAAGTGAGAGGGTGTCCTTTCCCTTTGTATGCATGACTGGCAGGGTTAATAAGCGGCGCCTGACCCAACTGCTGACTACGGGCCTCTTAAGCAGATTGCCCTGAACGGACACTCCTGCAAAAAGGGGTCGGGAAAGCCGTTGCGAAGAAGCGAAACATACGAAACAATCACGCACGCAGAAGTCGATGTTGCAGTATGGGAAGAAACAGTATGATTGATGGCATAATTTAGATTACAGTGATATTCTTTGAAAAGATAGAATTAACAAGTAGCCACGAACAGTGACGTACGACGAATACTTGCAGATATTTCTACACGTGCATAATCTGTGCGTGAGTATACTCACTCATTTGGTCCTAAGGTATCAGTATTATATGTATTTAGTATAAACCCTTTTATAGGAACGCACCACGATTGTATTCCAAACACACGAAAGATGAGTTACTCATTTCTTCACACGTCGAAAACTGTTGTTCTACTCAACACACACACACACACACACACACACACAATGAACATTACGTAAATTTAAAGTTTTGTCTAACTGAGAAAACTTTGATTTGCTAACTATTATTTGTAAAACCTGACCATCCAAATTCCTGCAGAGAAGGATTTAACCAAAGTATAAACAAGAAAGATGAAACCGAATTTTCGGGTGTAATGAGCACGTCTTTTGAATCCGTCCTGACGCAAATTAAATTTATCAAAGCTATTCAAAGTCAATGGAACCGGTATGGTAAACAATAGTATCTGACGGAAGAAATAAGTTTTTCAATCGGGTTTTTAATCCCTCAGATATTGCTGTAAACGGAATCGTGAGCTTACTCCCTTTGGTTGCAGACTTGTGCGTTAAGAAAAATTTGAATTTATATCAGAAACATTTCGCAGCGGAAACTCTCTTCAACAAAGAAATAATGTTTCAAATCGGACTCTTCGAAGCAGAGATATGAATATAGGATATGCATCTACGTCTACTGGCGGGAAAACCATGCGTTATTTCAGGAAAGTATTCTCAAAAGGTTTTTCTATGTGAGCTGTATTAGTCCAAGAAAAAAAAATCAGTCGAGTTTTCAGGAGCTCAGATTTTGCTGCAAATACATCAGAAGCAGAAATTAACATTTATGCCCTCCTGGTAGCCAAACAATTTTTAGCCAAAAATTAGAAATTATATGAGAGATTTCCGATAAGGGGGTGTATCCGCTACAGAAAGAATTTTTCAAATCGGAGTTTTAGAAGCAGAAATGACGCAGAAAACGCAGCTTAGCTTTGCGCCCCCTAGTGGAAAGTCTATGATTTACTTGAAAATTTTGAATTTATGTGAAAAACATTTCGCATCGCAAACACTATCCAACTAAGAAGGAATTTTTCAAATCAGACTCCTAGAAGTAAAGATATTGACAAAAATAAGATATACATTTATGCCCCCTGGCGTAGAAATCATGCAGTATTTTAAGAAAAACATATTCCTAAAAGGTTTGTCGACGTGAGTAGTATCGGTCCACAAACGAATTATTTTCATTCGAGATTTTAGAAGCTCAAATTTTGCTGCATATACATCAGAAGCGGAAATTAAAACTTACGCCGCCTGGTGACCAAACCATTTTTTACCATAATTAGTAATTATATGCAAAGGATTTCCTATCAGGAGCTGTATCCAGTACAGAAAGAATTTTTGAAATCTGAGTTTTAGAAGCAAAGATATCGGGGGAAACGCTATTTACCTTTGCGCTCCCTAGCGGAAAATCTATGAATTACTTGAAAATTTTGAAATTATATGAAAAACATGTCACACCTGAAACTCTATCCAATAAAGAAAGAATTATTCAAATCGGACCGTTAGAAGCAGAGATATTCACAAAAATAAGATATACGTCTACGCACCCTGGCGGGGAAACCATGAAAGAAGAAAATATTGTAAGAAGAAAAGAAATCATTGTAAGAAGAAAATATTCCAAAAAGGTTTATCGACGTGAGTGTCATCTGTCCACGAAAGAATTTTTTAAATCGAGATTTTAGAAACTCAGGTTTCATATCAAATACATCAGAAGCAAAAATTAACCCTTACACCCCCTGGTGGCCAAAGTATTCTTGCAAAAGATTTTCCATCAGGAGCTGTATCCGCTGAAGGTAAAAAAAAATTCAAATCAGAGTTTTAGAAGAAGAGATATCGGGGAAAACCCAATTTACTTTACGCCCCCTAGCGGAAAATCTATGCAGAACTTGAAAAAGTAACTATACCTAAAATACTCTCCGACATAAATGGAATCGAGAGATAAAAGAATTTTTTAATCGAATGTTTAGAAGCAAATATATGGGATAAAAATATATTTTGAATTCGACATCATCTGCATTTACGCTATCTAGCGGCCAAATTGTACATCGTAAGAAAAAACGAAATGAATGATCATCATTCGCATATTTCGTGCTTCCCAATGCAAAAAGAATTTTTTAAATCAGACTAATAGTTAGAGGTATGGTGTCTACAGACGAACGGACGGACACACCGATAACATAAGCAGGATCTTTTTTTACAAAAAAACGTGCTAAAAACTGAGAAGCAGTTATGTAGGAATTTTGCCAAAACCATAAGGAGCAGAGAAATTTCAGTTTGATATTTACACTGCTGTTTGTGAAAATTGCAACACCGCGAAATAATCGCGTTATTCAACTGAAATTTATGTCACTGAAGAGCAATTGAATTGCAACACCACGAAAGAATCGCGTTATTCAACTGAAATTTATGTCACTGAAGAGCAATTGAATTGCAACACCACGAAAGAATCGCGTTATTCAACTGAAATTTATGTCACTGAAGAGCAATTGAATTGCAACACCACGAAAGAATCGCGTTATTCAACTGAAATTTATGAAATTTATGTCACTGAAGAGCAATTGAATTAGAGACAGCTGGCGTTATGCAAATGTGGCGATGTGGGCTGCCCTGTAAACGGAAACGACATGACGTATGTAGCGATCCGACAATATAAGGAGTGATGCGACGGGAGTCAGTAAGAGTCGGACACAGTATGGGTAAGACGAAGGATCTAAGCGCATTTGATCGTGGACAAATTGTCGGGGCCCGATGAATGGGTCACTCCATCTCGGACGTCGTGCAGGCACTGGGATTTTCACGAGCCACTGTGTCACGGGTGCAACGTGAGTATATCGAATACGGTAAAACCATCCCTGAAAGGGCCAACTGCCGTGGACAACAGCGTGTGGATGAGCGGAGTCATCGTCGGCTAGCTCGCATTGTAACAGCTGATAGACGGGCCACAGTGCAAGACATCATTCGGCAATTTAACGCTGGTGCACAAAAACGTGTAAGCAGCCACACCATCCAGAACCATCTACTCGCTATGGGGTATAGAAGCCATCGTCCCACGAGGGTACCGCTGCTGACCGCACATCACAGGGTGCAAAGATTAGCATGGGCGCGGGAACATCGCCACTGGACACAAGACATGTGGAAAAATGTTGCCTGGACTGATGAGTCGAGATTCACGTTGGTACATGCGGATGACAGGATACGAGTACGGCGCAAACCACATGAAGCGATGGATCCTTATTGCCAGCAGGGTACTCTTCAAGCTGGTGGGGGTGGCATTATCGTCTGGGGAGTGTTTACGTGTACTGACATGGGACCCCTGGTACGTGTGACATCGTCCCTCACAGGTCCACGTTACCGGGATATCCTGGACACCATTTGCTCCCGTTTGTGCGTCTTCAACATCCCACTGGGGACCTCATCCTGCAACAAGACAATGCACTGTGCCATCGCTCCCGAATTGTATCCGAATGGTTGGATGAACACTCCACCGACGTGACCTCGCTTCCTTGGCCAGCTAGGTCACCTGACCTCAGTCCCATCGAGCACATCTGGGAGGCCATCGAGAGAGATGTTCGAGGCTCTGATCCCCTCCATCAAATCTTCGTGAACTGTGGTAGCTTGTTGAGGGGTCGTGGATCCGTATGGCTTCCTAACGCTTCCGGTATCTTGTCGAGTCCATGCCGAGACGAATCGCCGCCGTCATCAGGGCGAAAGGCGGTGCTACACGTTATTAGACAGATATCTCTAATTCAATTGCTCTTCAGTGTATTGTGTCAGTGTAAGAAAACGGGTACTTATCGTGTTACTGTAAGAAACCGGGTAGATATTGCAGGATTTCAGAATTAATTATTTTCCAAGTAAGGAATATTTAGCCGTGAGTCTTTTTCAGTTAGCATGGGAATATTCAAAAAAGCTATCTACAGCGGCAATGGTAATTACCTAAAGTTGTGAAAGAGTGTCTCCACGCGATCGCGCTTTGTAATGAAGAACCTGCTCAGTAAACGTCAAGTGCCTTTTGTGTTATTTTGGCCTATGCGTTTTCTGATCTGAAAACATTGTGATTCGAAAAGCGCATCGAGACGGCTAAATTAGTTTATTGCTCAGGAGGCGTCGGAGGAAAGCTTTCGACCGCAGGAAGTCACGCTAGGAAACGAGTAGGACAGAGTGTCGCGAGATGGTTGTCTGAAAAGGAAGGCGTTTTCGGATTTCCGGAAAAGGACAGCGAAACAAAATGAAAAGTTACGTAGAATTACTGTAGAGTAAATACGGAAGATCGAATAGTATTAGGAAACAAAAGAAGTAACAAGAGAACTGAGAGATTCACGCATTATTATAATTCTGTAAGATAATTCTAGAACAACCTGCGCATATAAGTCTAAGCAAATAATAAATTAATTGAAACTGTAACTTTATCAGCTGTTCTCTTGCTGTATACTTTCAGCAACGAACTGTAATTAGGCTTGAACATCGAACGGAAACGGGATATAACAGAACAAGAGCCCTCTTACAAATGATTGGCACGTTAGTGCAGTAAAAGTTTATTTATATTCCTAAATTAGTACAAGAGTGTATTTAGTGGGGGAAATAATGAGCGCTATAGGGTAAAATGAATGTCTTTAAAGTTTTAAACTTGAATTGAGATTGTAAAAACTGGAGGCTCGAAAATATCTGTAAATAAAAACTAATCATTAAATACGAATCGTCTAAACCTGAAAGCGATATGAAGAAAAGCGAAAATTGGCTCGTTTCGCTATCGGCATGTGATGAAGAAACAGCTCTTTTAAGTAAACGCAAAAAAAAAAAAAAAAGACCGCCAAAGCAAGTGAAAGAAAGAAGGTGAAAGGAAAAAAGGAGAAATAACGAAACCACCTCCCGTTCGTAGAGGATCATTAGCAGCTTAAGCGTTATAAAAACGAAAAGAAAACGCATAGAAGGGGAGAGAAAAAAATAGGCATTTGTTGGTTGTGTGAGTCCTCAGGGCGCCCATTAGCCTGAAGTACTCCTCTGGGTCGTAGTGAGGCTCTTTGATTAGCTGAAGAAGAGCCTGAAGGGTCAATAGCTCAAACTGCCCGAGCCGCCACAGACAAAGCCCTGCCTGATGCAGAGGAGGCGAATCTCTCACTATCGCCCTTTGCCTCACACTCATCTCGAGAGAATTCTCTCTTCATGCGCGCACACATGCGCACTCGCTCGAACAGCGCCATCTTATGAAAATACGCTCGGGAGTTAATGGAACGTTTCTGGTTCATATTACTGCCTTTCTAACACAAATATCATTAATAAAACAGAGAAATCAGGCTGGAGAGAATATTTGAAAACAAACTACGTGGTATACGGTGAAATGATTGCAGCAGGTAAATGTGAGAGAAAAACTCACGGCGTTTGTAACTGCACTAGGTGATTCTGAGAGGTTCACATTAAAAGGCAAATGTATTTCTTACAAACTGGAGG
Organism: Macrothele yani; assembly: GCA_039090855.1. Classification (NCBI taxonomy): domain Eukaryota; kingdom Metazoa; phylum Arthropoda; class Arachnida; order Araneae; family Macrothelidae; genus Macrothele; species Macrothele yani. The sequence goes on along the minus strand of CM076997.1, from coordinate 111,936,599 downwards.
CACGACGCTGAGATTTTGGAAGCATGACGCCAGATTTGATATTTATTGATAAAATTATCAAACCTGCCGTGCAGTTTCCAAATGTATCGTCATCAGTAACCGCGGTAAGTTTTTGGAAAGGAAGTAATAACACTTCTCACATGATTTTTAAGAAGTATTTTGTGATTTCTGGAAGTAACTCCCCCCCCCCCCGCGGTTTGCAAGTGATGCCATAAAAATTCTCACTTCTAAAAAACTTTTAACACCCCGCCCCCCTCTGGGTGTATGCAAGTGATGCCATAAAAATTCTCACTTCTAAAAAACTTTTTTTTAATTCAATTAAAGATATAAGCATTACAATAAAAAAATATTTTCTTCTGGCACGCACTTATTTTAATAAGTATAGCAAAATTTAAAATAGAGTAATAATTCCTAAGGACATGTTTACCTCTGCGGGGAAAATGAAAATACTGTGATATATGTACAATTCTTCCTACACATGCAATTTATAGTATTGCGACAGGTTGTAGCGGAAAATGATCTCAGTGTCTCATATTTTTAATAAAAAATACAGTCTGCTTTGTCAAGTTCAGTTCTGTTCAGTTGTTAGAAGTCACTTATCTGTACACTGAGAATTAAAATCCATGACATTTCATGATGTTCTTTTTTTTTTTTTTTTTTATCAGAGTGTCGTCGTCAGTAGGTTTTACTTTGAATCAGTGTTGTAATTATCCGAAAACTATGTTCACAAACCTTCGGAATTCCAGAAAAAGTTTTGCCCCCTCCCCCGCCGCCTGTCCGCCATTTCGTTTGCGCTTGCACGCACTCAACAGCTCAATTTGTACTTCTGTCGTTTACCGAGCTGGCAAAACGCGGGCGGGAACGGCGGATAAATGACGTTATCGATGGCGCAATTGCTGTGTTGAACAGTCGAGGAAAAAAATAATAGTAATGATAATAATTAAAAAAATACCCAGAAGTCTGTTTTTAAATCAGGATGAATTATTCTTGGTGCAGTAAATAATATTTCTGGATTTTTTTTTCTTTTTTGAGAAACAATTTTAATTTTTGATGCGTGATATAGTTAACGCGTTCTGTGATCACCATCATAAGGCGCACATCAAAAAATGTTTTTTCGGGGAGGGTTATGATATCAACGAAATCTATATAAAATGTACGCCAATAAGCTGTGTAACACAAAAAATTGTTTATGTGGATTTTTAATATTTCTTATACAATTCAGAGGCGATGATTCCAACAGCGGTCGTAATTTTTTTGGATCATCAAAACTTTTTTAGTTATCTTAGATTTTGTGTTTTTATTAATATACTGTCTGGTAAACAATCATATTTGCTGTCTTAAGCACGAAGAACAAGACGTAACCTATTTCAACACAAAACAAACCAAGCCGAATCATCGCAAGCCGTGAAAACACCTTTACTTACGAAAATTAAAACTTGTTTAAAAGTTTAAAATGATTAAAACAATGTGAGAGATCATTCGGATTTGTCTTTACAGACCCGTCGTCAGGAACATCGAGAAACTCACACGGGGCACGCTGGCTTATATACACACCTCTGTGTATCAGCGAGATACAACGCATGCGCCGTACTACAAGGTCGAGTATGCTTTACACAGAAAGTAACAAAATGAAAATATGTACAAATGCATGAAAAGAAATACAAATGGCAGTAAGTAATCAAAACATATTTACAGTAGAAGTGGGATTCTCCAGCAGGAACCTCCAAGGAGCAGGTATGATTTGAGGGGTTTCTTCATTACAACATTGTTCGGCAAAAACATATATATACAAACTTTCCAAAAAGAGCACTGCAGTTTTAGTTCTTGCCGAGCACAATAACTTAACATCATTCCATAGTAGTAAATAATCGTCTTTTTTTACTGTTGGGGCTAAGGCCGTTGCGGATGAATGGATGCGAACATTGTATTTATGTTCGGAGATTCTCACCCCGAGTGACCGGCAAGTTGATACGATGTAGGCTGTCATAGGGAGAGAGTCATCAACAGATTGTAGTGGCACAGAATATACACCATATTTTTCCATGATTGAAACATTGTCACGAACAGACTTGACCAAGTTGAAAAGGCGTTCGGAAGAAATGCCGAAACTGTAGTTGAACTTATGGCACGTTTTATAGAGTGTGGGTACTATGGTGGAGTGGTAAGGAATGGAGCCAACGAACCTGATGAAAGGCAATGCACAGAGGTGTGTATATAAGTCAGCGTGCCCCGTGTGAGTTTCTCGTTGTGCCTGAGGATGGGTCTGTAAAGACAGACCCGAAAGATCTCTCACATTGTTTTAATCATTTTAACCCTTTAAACAAGTTTTAATTTTCGTAAGTAAAGGTGTTTTCACGGCTTGCGATCATTCTGCTTGGTTTATTTTGTGTTGAAATGGGTTACGTTTTGTTCTTCATGCTTAAGACAGCAAATATGATTGTTTACCAGTAAATCTCAATTAGCAGAACAAAATTTCCACTCATCGTAATATATTGTCCCAGCTGCAAATCGGCCATGTACAGAAAAAGAGTTGAAACATATGTATAATATTATGTTGTGACTGATGTTCTTTGCTACTGCTTTGACATAAATGGTCTGTCTCCTTGAGAGTATTGGCATTTCTCACATACCTGAAGAATGGAGACTCCTTATAGACAGTTCGGTTAGATGTCTGAAGGCAGTGCTATCACATAATGGAAATATATCAGTTCCAGTAGCTCCATGAACATGAAAGAAGACTACACCAATGTCGAGCTTCTTCAAGAAAAAAAATCAAATATCATGAATAAAGTTGACATCTTTGTGCTGATTTTAAGATGATTGGGTTCAATTTGGGCCTGCAACCTGGCTTTACGAAGTATCCCTGTTTCCTTTGCTTGTGGGACGGCATGAGCAGTCAGCGAACATTATAAAACAAAAGAATGGCCCCCAAGATTTGTATTGCAAGTTGGCCCACAGAATATCATACACAACGCCCTCGTTCCAGAACAGAAAATCTTGTTACTCCCGCTTCATATCAAGTTGGGACTGGCGATGGCGAAGCAGTTTGTGAAAGCATTGAATCCTGTTGGACAAACATCATTCACTCAATGCTTCATTCAATGCTTCATTCAATGCTTCATTCACTCAATGCTCCTAAATGTCTCGGATGCCAAAGAGTAAAAGGTGATATATTTGTGACGCCACAGATAAAGGCAAAGCAGACCTTAGAAGAACAATAGAGCAACATGACTCATGTTGAAAGGAATGCCTGGCAGTCACTCCCTCCGTCTTGTTGTGCCTAAATTTCTTGGAAATAAGAAGAGCACCAACTAAAAGTAGCATCTGGAAAATTTGGTAGACAATTTTGGAGGAATGTGATGTCTCGAATGTCCGTGAAACTTCATTACTAGCACTCACATCTTGATTTTGTCAAAGAAAATTTGCGAGCACTGAGTGATGAACATTGTAAGAGGTTTCATCATGGCATGCAAAATATGGAAATATCAAAGAAGATGGGATGAAGCCATGATGGAAGACTACATCTGGAATTTGGTGCGCCATGCTAGAAGTTTTCATAAGAGACAAAGGCGCTCCAAATTTGCTTTTTTTAAGACAGATATATTTCTTGTCTTTAATTGTTTCAATTCATGCAATGTATTTACTGATAGCATTCGCGATTTGCACTGTCTTGCATCCCCTGTGCTATTGCCTAATGCATTGTAACACACGTCGTACATTATACAACTGCATAGATTTTGGAGTAGCGTAAATTGTGGCTTAGTAAGGTAAATTGTGGAGTAGCGTAAATTGTGGCGTGGTGGAGGATCCATAAAGCGAACAACACGATCGAGGTGGTCACACAGATGCTCAACTGGGTTTAAGTCTGGGGAATCAGGGGGCCAGGGAAGTACTTTGAAGTCTTCATCCTGCTCTTCCAACCACTCTCAGAGATTTCTAGCTGTGTGACACTTCGCATTGTCGTTCTGGAATATCCGATCCGCCATAGGGAAGACAATCACCATGTATAGGTGTACGTGGTCTAGAAGGATGGATTCATAACGAATTCGGTCCATAGTGCCTTTCACAGGTATTAGTGGACCCAGAGAATGCCACGAAAACATTTCACAGACCATAACGCTGCCCCCACCAACTTGTGTTCTTCCAGCAATGGTTGAAGAGTATTTGTTCTCCGATGTTTCTCGCCTTATACGCCAACGTCCATCCGTTCGATGAAGCAGAAAACGTGGCTCATCGGAGAAGGCAATCCTTTGCCAATCAGCGGAGGTCCAATTCCGATACGGCCGAGCAAATGTAAACCCTTTCTGCCGATGCACTTTCGTTAGCAAGGGTGCAATAACCATCCGTGTGCATCGGAGCATCATACGCACCAGGGTTCGCTGAAACTGTCGTTTTAGACACACTTCCGGTAGCCCCCTGGTTCTTTCGGCCAGTAGTTGCCCCACTGTAGCGTGTCGATCCGCCCTCATGCACCTTCGCAGCCGACGTTCACCTCTCACATCAATGGCACATGGTGCTCCGCAGTTTTCACGTCGCTTATTCGCAATGGTGCCATTTCTTCAATCCCGATACACTTTAACCACAGAAGCACGCGAACAGTTCACAAACTGCGCTGTTTCAGAAATATTGTCACCCTTGGCCCAAAATCCGATAATCATCCCTTTTTGCAAATCTGATTATTCGCTCCTTTTACCCATGATAGCAACAGGTGATATGCTTTCAGAATGCCTACAGCTCACCTTATGTACCCACCAAGCCAGCTCACGACACGTGCCTTCTTTCATTGGCTACGCGCTTTTGACGTCAAAAGTAGGAGGTGGTCACAATAATGTGACTCGACTGTGTATACACACCGTATGTATATGTTTTATTTTATTCTAATTGTTATACTATAACTGTGGTTTTATCTGTCTATACAAAAGGTACGCCAGTTATATACACATTTCCAGGGGGTACATGAAGCATGAATGGTTGAGAACCATTGGCCTAGAGGATCACTAAGGCCTTCTTCCCGCCCTGATCACGATGTCATCAGCTCTTGTCAGTAGTGCACTAAGTGGGGTATGGAACAGGAGCCTGGGCCCTAACCGTGAGGTATCACTTATAGTTCTTTGTTATGGACTACTTATTTTTAAATACATTTGTATATGTTTCTAAATATATCTTTTAGGAATCATTGGAAACATACTTTATAATAGCGTGTAGATATTTTTAGTCCTGCCCAATTTTTTGGAAGATGTTTTCTTTGTGGTATTTTTATTCGCATCTTCAATGTTTTGGGTCATCTTCATAAAGAAATCCATGGAGCACGACTGACTTTTCATTTTCCAAATCAATGAACTTTTCATGTCCTTCCGGGCTACACCAAGCATGCATCTTTCCATGATTCTGCGAGTTCTCCGCAGCCTCTTTTTTACGCTTTCCAACCGTAGGTTGAAGAAGCGTATATGCTCCAGCTTTGTCCGTCTGTCTGTCTGTGTGTTCGTCCGTCCGCACGATAACTCGCGTGAAAATGGTTCGATTTCAATGAAATTTTAGTATGTGGTAGGGGACCATCTGAGGACGAACCTTATTGAAAATAGGCGAAATGGGGTCAAAGGTCAGGACATAGGAGCGGAATCCATTCCATTGCCCTTATGCGTCATAACTTGCGTAAAAATGGTTCGATTTCGATGAACTTTTAGTATGTGGTAGGGGACCACTTGGGGACAAATGCTGTTGTAAATGGGCGAAATGGGGTGAAAGGTCAGGACATAGGAGCGATATCCATTCCATTGTTCTTATGCTACATAACTTACGTAAAAATGCTTCGATTGCGACAAAACTTTAGTATGTTATCCCATGGGTATTATATACTATATACTGATTTCATTGTCCCGTTCCGCCAATCTGTCTTGGCTCCACGGGGACTTATTGAGCACCTTGGATGTTATTTTGACATGTTGCGACAATTATCCTGCCTTGAGACGCCGGTTCGGACCCTGGCCACCCCAATGGCCTAGAGACCAGCCCGTGGTGACGTGCTGGCAGGCGACCTAGAGTACCTTGTCTGGGTTCCAGCTCTGTCTGGCGGGATAGGTCGTTTCTTACTTTATCGTTGACTGGAAGATTCCTTGCCCTCGAACTTTTTTTGGGGAATAATTTCCCTTTATTTTCTTTTTCAAACACCTACACACATGTATACACTGTCCTCATGCTTAGGACTTACAACATCAAGAGATAGCAAAAAATTTATGTACAGAATATTTACATTGGTGGTCTCTTCGTCTGCTTTCCCACAGACTTCTACCCTCATTCATCTTCCGAATCGCTTTCGGTGTGCACGTTCACCTCCTGCGTTTCGGTCCCCGTTTGTTTGGGGAAGATGGTATGTTGCTGGAGGGTTAGCCTCTCAACCAAGGCTATTATCCCCTCCTGTTAACGGAGGATTGGATGAGCAGATCCAATCTTCGCGTTCTTTGCACACCTGGGATCAGTGTGTTTCTCCATTCGGCAAAGCCACTGCATTCGAGCACGCAGTGTTCTATGCTTGCCGCTCTATTTCCACAGGGACAAGTGCAGTTCCTGATGGCAAATCTGCCCAGGTATTCAGGGCTGATGCCATGGCCACTGAGTACCTGATTCAGGAGCTTGTTTGTTTGTGCACGTTTGGTCGAGACCTTTGGAAACACTCTATGTGTCTTCCGGCCTGTCTCTCCCGTGTCCTATCTGACCTGCCGTTCGGTCATGGTCTGTCGTGCTAATGCTGCGCGAATACTCCTTCGCGGCGTTCTGCATTGCACGTCAACCGTCTCTTTCAGCGTGGCTGCCCTCGCCAGCTGATCCGCCCTTTTGTTTCCCTGGGTTCCGACATGGCTTCGTACCCAGTGGAAACTGACTGCCCCATCTCCCTCTGCCCTCAAGAGGGATTTGATCCTCTGGACGATGGGGTTTTTTCCCCTGAATCTACTCAGAGCCTGCAGTGCTGCCTCACTGTCCGAGTAGAGTTTTATCCTTTCGTCACTACGCCTGGGGAGTGCCCAGGTGAGTGCCTTTTCGATCGCCAGAAGTTCTGCCTGGAAGACAGAAGCGTTCTGCGATAATTTCACGCATCTTGCAGTGGCTTCGTTCCCATCCGAGAACGCACAGAAGCCTGCGCCCACTTGTCCCTTCCACTTTGAGCCGTCCGTGAACAGCTCGTACCCAACTCCCGTGGGTTTCTCCTTGTCCCACGGTGGGCAAATCTCCTCGGCCGGGTGGATCTGCCAATCCACACTTTCCAGCTCCATGTTGGAGGCTCGATGTGGGACACCGAGTAGGTAGGCGTCCTCGCCTGACCTAAGGCAGTGCATTGCTGCCTCCCTTTCCACTACCACGTCTGCCGGCTCGCACCCCGCCAGCACTTGGAGTGCTAGGGTCGACGTTGTGCGAAAACAACCGGTTATCCCTAGTAGCGCCAACCTTTGGATTTGGTTTATCCCCTTCCTCATTCTGACTGTGGGAGTCCACCATGCTCCGCTTGCATACGTCAGAATTCTTTCAATTCCTCTCTGATAGATGGCCTTCTTGGTTTTGCCCGTTAACCTCATGCCATTCAATCTATTGAGAATCGCCGTGCACCTTGTTCTAAGGTGCCTCAGGTGTGGCAGCCCTGATAGACTCCGATCCAGGACCACACCCAAGTACTTCATTTCACGCACCGCCTTGATAGTGCACCCTTGGAATCTGCACTGAGGTGGTGTTTTCATTACTCCACGCTTAGCTATTGCTAGCAGAGTGGTCTTCTCAGGAGCAAAGCAAAGTTTGTTTTCTTTGCTCCAGTTGTCTAGCACATCCAAGGCTCTATGTGCTTCTCTTTCGATCACGTGTCTCCCTGAGGCGGAGACCACGAGAACGAAATCGTCCGCATAGGCTTGAATTTCCACTGCCGGACCCAGGTCTAGATTCAGAGCTGCGTCTGCCACTATATTCCACCAAATGGGTCCGGAGTTGGATCCTTGCGGACACCCTCTGTGGTACGAGCGCGAGGCTTGCCCATTCCCCGCTTCGAACTCGACCCTTCTATCAGACAGGTAGCTGCTGATCAACGAGAACAAGTTCCTTGGACAGCCAAGTTCTTTCAGTCTGGTTAAAACCATTGGCCACCAGACACTGTTGAATGCCCCCCTCACGTCTAGTGAGATGAAGCAGGTGTGGAGCCCCACCGCTTTGTTCCTCTCTGCCCTCTCTCTGAGGCTGCGAATTGCCTGCGTTGCGCAACGCCCCGGAAGGAAACCAAACTGGTTCCTGTTTAGCTTTCCCTGCTCCATGAGAAAGCTAAGCGCTCTGTTCGTTATGAGCTTGTCCAGCACCTTGCTCCACGCTGAGAGGAGGCAGATAGGCCTGTAGGCTGCGGGATCATTTTTGTTCTTTTCGGTCTTGTTGAAAAGAACTAGCACCGCTGTTTTCCACAAGTCTGGGAAGATTCCCCTCCCGAGGCATTCGTTTAGGAGCGCCACAAAATACTCGGGATTTGCATAGTAGATTTCTCTAACTATGCTGAGGTCAAACCCGTCCTTGCCTGGTGCTTTGCCAGTGTTAAGACTGGAGAGGGCGTTCTCCACTTCCTCCTCTCTTGTGAAGGGGGGTCCTCACCAGTGTCCGGTGGGATCCGACATTCATCCCTTATTTCTTTTTGTCGTGGGGAGTCCCCTTCTCCCTCGTCTCCTTGGAAGTGGTAATCCAAGAGACTCTCTATGGTACTATCAAGAGTCTTTGATAGGCTACCGTCTGCCCTTTCGACCGCTGCTAGTTTTAGCGGTTCGGTGATGGATCCCCTCGAGATCTTATAGGGGATCCCGAAAGGGTCTGCCGGTGTTTGGAACTCACACAGTTTTCTCCAGTAAGAGATTTTCGAGAGATTCAGTTCTCTCCTATATGCTGAACGAGCCTTTTTGTGCACTTCTGTGCACTCCCTGTCTTGCGGTGTAGCTTTCGCTCTTTGCAGAGCTTTCCTACTCCGCCTAGCTCTCGCCCTCAGCTTTTAGTTTCTCCGACCACCAAGGGTAGGGATCCTTGGCTCCCCTTTTGTTTCCCCTGCTACTCTCGCATAGCGCTGTGACTTCACTGGTAAGTTCTTCAAAGAGGGAGTTGAGGTCCGATGTTTCTCCGGCCTCTTCTGCCCTCCTACCCCCCAACAGGGTAGTTAGTTTGGCTTTAAAAGCCCACCAGTCGAGGTTCTTCATTAAGAACCTTTTGCGCTTGGGTCGGATGGGCGTTTCCGATCCCAAAACGAAAGATAGTGCTAGATGGTCACTGCAGCTTTCATCGTCCAGTACTTGCCAATCCTGGACGAGGCTGCGCTGCGAGACTCTGACGAGAGTCACGTCGATCCAAGAGGAGCCCCTCGCCCCTTGGAAGGTCGGGGTGCTCTCTGGATCGTTCAAGACTCTCAGGTCTGCCGCGTTGGCAAAGTCCACTAGTAGCTGGCCGCGTTCATCCTCCTCTTGTTGGCCCCAGAGAGGACTCTTCGCGTTGAAATCGCCTGCTATTATTATCTCATGACTGGGGAATTCCCCTAATAGAGCCATTAGCTCAATCAGCGTTTCTCTCAAATTGCCTGCTGGAGAACTATATACGTTCACCATTAAGAATTTCTCGACTCCACATTCCACCCCCAGGGCGACCACGTTCTCGGAGCATTTTACCTCGAGAACCGCTAGGGACGGGTCTTTCACGACCGTGGCCACCCTGGGTTTCTCCACCCTGGGGTGGTAGATCCGGTAGGAGTTAGGGAAGCCCACCACTCTTCCCCTGTCCAAACGGTTCCTGCAGAAGCAGTAGATGAGCTTTTTGCTCAGTGGCTGTCACCAGGGCCTGTGTTGTTGCTGCCCTTGCATGGTGCAGATTGATTTGCAGCACCTTAACGCCTCTCTTTGGTTTTTTATCCATAGTGAGTGCGTTCTTTTATTAGAGCCAGTTCTCTGACAAGGCTTGGGCATTCCTTATCGAGGCTCGAGTGGCCTATATCCACTCGACGCCTAAATTTCTTGTTGCTTGCCAGGCAGTTAGTGCAGACCGGGCTGTTGCTGCAATCCTGGCGCTTGTGCCCGGTTTCCCCACACCGGGCACACCTATCCTGCTCTTCGGGACACCTTGCCTTAAAGTGCCCGAACCCGTTACACCTGTAGCAACGGACCTCCCTCAAGTATTCCCTTACCGAGTGGACGGACCATTCCACCCCGAGCTTGCCTCGCTTCATTACTTTTTTGAAGGTTAGTGGGTCCGCCTCTACTACCCAGTGGCGTTTCCCACCCTTCACCTTCAAAGAGAACTTGAGTTGGAGGCTGCTCTCCTCCAGCTCTGGGTTCTGTTCTACGAGACATTGCTCGACCTGTTGCCTTGACAGGTTTTCATTAACCCCATAGATTATGAACCTCGGGTTTCTCTTCGCTGGCAACCGCGACCGAAGGTTTTCCTTGGTCACTTCGTTGCTCTTAAGCTCCGAGTCCAATTTCTCTATGTCTCGGGCGGAGGAGCACTCCACCATCACTCCTCCCCCGTTCACCTTCCTGACACTTTTCACTCCAATTTGGAGTTTGGCGGGGCAAATCTGTGTTTGCAGTGCCACCTTGACCTCCTCAGACGTGGGGGATCCCTTGTCTGATACCGGGTACACGAGAAGTACGTGCTTCTTCTCGTGCTTCTTCCCGGCTGGCTTCTTAGCCACTTTTTGCCTTGGGGCCGTGCTCCCTTAGTAGGCTTAGCTCGTACCGCATCTGCGTACGATTTTGGAGCCGCGCTAGCGCTCTCCCTTCTCTCCTGGAGTCTCCCTTGGGCGAGACTCATTTCTATCACTTGCTTGGTGCAAGCCTCTTGTAGCGAGTTCGCTACCTTTCTAATCTTGGTCCTGGTGTTAACCAGAGCCTTATTAGCTGGATTCTCAATAATCCTCTCCAACTCTTGGAAGAAGGAGTTGACTGCGCTTGCGAATTCCGACAGAATTGCCAAGCCGCAGTCTGCCTCAACGGGCTCACTTGGACCGGGGGTTTGAGCCCCTGCGTCCTCTGCCATCTCTCTACTCGGGTTGCTAACCGAGTGCAAGCCCTGGGACCTGTGTCCCTGGTCGGTTAGACTTAGTACGTTCGACAGTCAAGTGCTCAGCGGTACCCTAGGGTTCTTCCGCTGTAACCTGCACTTGACCCTGGTTGAGTGCGGGATTTGGCCTGATCCGTAGATCAGGGGGACCGGCACGACGACGACGTACCCGCTCGTGTGTCAGAGTTGCGCACCGTGCTTTGACCGCAGCCCGGACTTTGCCCTTACAAGGACAGTTTTTCTAAGTCCGAACTGACTGCACCAAAACACTTTTTTCAAATTAATGAAAAAAATTTTTCTTCCCTTCGTTTTGAAAAACGAAAGAGAAGAAAAATCAAGTTTTTGAGGGGAGAAACAACTCCCCTCGCTCTGCTAACAGAGTCTTATTGGAACAGCAGTCGATTTGATTCGCAATCAATCACACAGTACTCACTCAACCAGCCTCTGACAACGGCCGGTCATCCCATGGGTATACTGAACCGGTTCTGTTGAATATAATCGAAATGGGGACAAACGTCAGGACACAGGAGCGAGATTTATTCCACAGTCATTAGCCTCACAACTTGACTAAAATACTTCTATTGCGACAAAACTTTAGTAAGTTGTTCCATAGGAATACTGAACCGGTTCTGTTGAATATCATCGAAATGGGGTCAAGGGCCGAGACACAGAAGCGAGATTTATTCTATCGTCACTATCCTCATAACTTGAGTAATGATTTCTGGTATGTTGGAAAACGTATCATAATCAATGCATTGCATGATTTAATTAAAAGTTTTGTTTTTTGTTTTTAGTTAAGGTCCATGTCTCTTATTTATAAGTTAGAATTGGGAGGATGCACACTTATTAAACACCTTTCTTTTAAGACGTAATGGTAAATTGCTCATAAAATTTTTACAGTTGCATCCAAATGCACTCCAGCCAAATTTCATGCGGGTTTTAATTTTCTTTTCGACGTGGCACTTGCTTGATATCTCTTGTCCATGGTAAATAAATAAATATATACATCAGTTACCTCTATGAGCCCAATAAACGCTAAATGTTCAGTTTTTTTAAAAGCATTGTACATCAATTTTGTTTTCTCTAACTTCATTTCTAACCCCACTTCTTAAGTATTGTTATCATATCTCACTTATAGATGTAGATATTTCGTGTCTACATACTGTAAAAAAAAATCTAAAATTCATGAGACATTTTCCGGGATTTCTTTCGTGAACTTACGAAACATATTCTCAATACAACCTTTTCCGTCAGATGTCGGAAAAAGAAAAAACCTGTATTTCACGGCGTTTTCGTACGCCACAAAATTTCTGAATTTTCAGCAAACTTCACGGAATTCCTTTCGTACATTAACGGAGAAATTCTGTTCTCACTTGTTCCATGACCATATGACGGAAATTTTCTGGAAGTATAAGAGCGATTCGCGAGAATATTTAAAAACCTAAAGTATTAAAATTTCAGTCCACTGTCATAGGATGGGATTTTGGAGTTCTGCAGCGAGATCGGATGATGCGTATAGCACATGGCATGAAAATTTGATTTTTGTGGCACCAGCAATTACAAGGAGTGTTCAAATGAAAAGGTACGAAACGACACTGTGGGTATAAATGAAGACTTTATTCAAAATATACACCATAGGCCGTAGCACAACGATCCCATTGATTAACGAGCCGAAGGATTCCTTGTTCCCAGAATTCCTGTGGCCGTGACGAGACCCAGTCCTGCACAGCGTCCTTGAGTTCGTCGTCCAAGTGGAAGCGCTTCCCTTTCAGATGTTTTTTCAGGGGACCAAACACATGGAAATCGCAGGGCGACATGTCCGGACTGTAGGGTGGATGGTCAAGCTGCTCCCACTGGAACTTGGCCAGTTCCGCGTGTGTGACCCTGGAGACGTGTGGATGCGCGTTATCATGGAGCAGAACCACACTCTCCGCGATGAATAGCGGCCGGTTTAACACCTTCCGCTGTCAGAAATCGGATAACGCCTTGCTGCTCCTCAATCGTCGAATTTTGCAATGTGAACGCCATCCTGTCCTCACACGCACTGCCACGTCAATTGGACGGCGCTCTTTATAAGAGTCTCTGCTCTTTCCTGCTCATGCAGGCGCCCGCCCATGCTCCGATCCACGCCGGCGACTCCAATCGCATCCCTAGATGTGTCGCTACGTTCTCCCATAGCGGCATAGGCAAATATGTTAACGGTTACGTTCTTATGACGTTTCGTACCTTTTCATTTGAACACCCCTAGTATATATAGTAACATCGCTTTCCCTCTCCCCCATTTTATGCACCAGCTTTTGTATAATGTTACTGTAAGAAACTGACACTTAAATTATTGTACAGGTGGTTGTATGATGTCTATGTACTAGTCTGTGGACATTTAAGGCTAAAGCTTTTATGGGTATCAAGGGTAAATTTTATATCTAAGAGTTTTGTGAAATAATATTGTGAAACAGTATACATTTCACCTTTTCTTAAAAATAATTGAAAATCATTGTCAGTTTAAAAAGATTTCCAGTTCCAAAACATTCTGCTGCTTCAAAAATTCACGATGAAAAAAATACGAAATTTGCAATATGTCCACTTACAGAAAAAATAAAATTATTACAAACTCAATCAAAAAAAAAAAAAGTAAACTCCAATAGAAAATAAAACGACTAACCTTTAACTGACGACGTGAAAAATATTAACGTTATAAGCGTTATACCTCAACATTAAAAAAAAAAAAGTTATGTTTTGTAAGTGCAATTGACTTGAAATTTTTATTATGGGGATTTCACATATTCTACTATCAATTAATTCAATAATAGCTGAAATTAAATAAAAAAAGTTCTAGAATAAATAAAACTATTTGTGTTACTTAAAAATCAATGTTTCACTTTAAAACAGTAAAAAAAGAATACCAAATGATGTTTATTAATAAAAATGTTACCTGAGATGTTATAAAATTATTTCTTCCCTTACGTTCTACGTTCTTGCCAAGACAATATGACATTTAAATAAAAAATGGCATTAGTTTCCTTACATGCAGTCCACACAAACTGTTTTTGAACAGTCTGCATAAACTGTGGCTTTTTGCAGGCAGAACATGCTTCGAAAGCTTTTCTGTCTTTAGCTCTTGGGCACAAGGAACATTTTTTTCTCTTAAATTTCTCCCCAAAACAATCCCTGACCTGATGCTTGAGGACCTTTGGCATAGTTTTTTCCTAGGATGCGGTAACTAGTATAACTAAGTCATGCGGTATTTATTCTCTTATTTTCACTTCGTTGTTCTATGATATTTTTTTTTTTATCAAACTTTCCCTGAGTTATTTTATACAATTACACTCTATGTCAAACAAATAGTTGCACCCAGAAGGAAGCAACCGACATAAATGAAACTTGGTGGGTAGGTTTGACATCGCGAGACACGCATGATTCAAGTATCACGCTCCGCCGTGCATGCGACGTAAGCAAGGAGGGATCATAGAGATGTGCCTGGCCGGCTATATAAGGTCGTCTCGTTGCGCGTGCTTGCCACTCTGATTCGTGCTGTTGTGTTGGTTGTATCCTTTGCAAGTGAAGTATGCCTCGGAAAAAAGTTCGGAAGCAATTCGAGCGGTTGGAGGAGTTCGAGATGGGCCGCGTCGTCGGGCTTCGGGAAGCGGGATGGTCTTATCACCGTATTGCGCGCCAAATCAGTCGTGAGGATATCACTATAGCACGCTGTTGGCGGCAGTGGATAGAACAAGGCACGCAGCAAGGACAGGAAGGGTCTGGGAGACCTAGACGAAACACGGGGAGAAGGTCCGGCGGGTTGTTCGACATGCACGGAGTTACCAAACAGCCACGATTGCGGATATTCAGCGAGCAGTGGTGAACTCCATGCATCGTCCAATTAGTGTTAGCACCATTGGCAGATGGCTGTACGACGTAAGTCTACACGCACGCAGACCGTTACGACGATTGCCCTTAACTCCATTGCATCGTCGCCAAAGACTGCAATGGTGTCGTTCCAGACTGTCATGGAGAACTGTCACTCCGAATGGCTGCAGGGAATCTTCTTCAGCGTCGAGTTCCGCTTTTGTCTTGGAGGAGACGACCAACGAATCCGTGTTTGGAGGCACCGTGGTCAGCGCCAAGATGAACTATTTGTTGTCGAGCGTCAGAAGGCCTGGTGTCATGGTGTGGGGTGCAATTGACTACAATGCCATATCCCATTTGTTGTTCGTTACAGGCACTTTGATAGCCCAACGTTACGTTAATGAGGTCCTGCAACCAGTGGCCCTACCTTTTCTGAAAGCTCACTCCGGTGCAAATTTTCCAAAAGGACGACGCTCGTCCGCATACCGCTGCTCTCCCGAGAGCTTGCCTTCAAGGCACTGACACTCTGCCATAGCCAGCCGCTTTGCCAGATCTACCGCCAATTGAAAATGTGTGGAATGCTATTGGACGAGCTGTCCACACTTCACTCCTACCGCACAATCTGCAGGAACTGCGTGAGAAGATTCGAGCTGCATGGGATGGTTTATGCGCAGGATAGCATTAGGAACCTGTACAACTCTATGCCGAGACGTCTGGCATGCTGTGTGAGCAAATATGGCGGCCCGACGCCATACTGAGAGACACTACTTATAGGCGTGTAACTCAATAAGTATTGCCCATATCAGTCTCAATGTTTAATTTATTGCTCCTAGTAACCTTTACCTTCCTCCTGAATAGCATTGCAATCCGACGCTTCCTTCTGGGTGCAATTTTTTTTTCACGTAGTGTGTAAATCTGGTAAGTTTTTTACAGTATATTACAGGCGCATTGTTTGCACTGATGTCTAGCATTTTTTGAAAAACACTTACGCTATAAGCGACGTGGGGTCATTTTGAACCTAAATGCTATAATACAGGTGTAAAATAGAAAGTTTTTCTATTAAATTCATATCAGATTTAAAGTAGACGTAATTTTTAGAACAGTCAGTGAAGCATGTTAAATTTCAATGAATTTGAGCGCATTTTTCAAAATTTTTCGCTGTACTGAGGTCATTTTGACCACAAGTCATCAGCTAAAAGCTCATTCACTCACAGTAATAGCAAAAAAAAAAAAAAAAATCATCATTGCGCGATTAAAGTTCTACCTGATACGTGACTGTGACTTTGCATGTTTTTCAGGTTCAACGGTAGCACGCATGGCTGCCGTTGATGACAAAGCCGAACATAGCCGTTTCGATCCCCATCACGGACAAACGCAAAGGTTCTGGTAAAAGGGTTGAACAAGTCGAACGTTTGCGAAATTTCTGTATAATTACGGAAAAACGGAATTACTGACTACAAGAACTTGTCAAAATACGGAAGTCAGAAGAAATGGGCACTTTTGAAAACGTAAATTTCGTTAATAGACTGACACCTATCGGCAACTTTGCTTCACGTTACTTTTAGGAATTTTCAGTGAATTCACACCATTTAATATGTCCAGTGTAGAATGACTTAAAGACGTACGGGACGAATAAATTTATGATATATAATTGAATATAATTAGTAAATACCCCCCCCCCCTCCAAAAATCCGCCAAGAGGAATCGTTCGGTTTGTTTTCATTTCGACTGGCGGTTGTGAATCGAGTAGCATTTTGCCTGTCCATGCGATTTTTCGGCAGTTGGCTGAAGCAAGATTAATGTGTTTCATCGACATCATTATCGCTTAAACATGTTCAATGGGATAAAATGCTGGTTGGTAATCTCGCATTTCATTAGAGGACTTTCATCTTAAACAACCAATTTGGTAATGTCAGTATTAGACTGGCGCCAGCTTGTTGGAACATCGCATTGTCTATATTCATCAAAAAACAAGATACAGCTGAAAGGGAGAATATATATATTTTCAGCGAAATAATTAACCTGCCATACATCCTTCGAGAAGGGCGAGGGCAGCTTTAACTCTCATCATAACCAACGGCCCTTAAAATAGAAAAAAATTATTTTGTGCCAAAACAATTGTTCTATATAAGGAAAAAAAAAAAAAACCAAATGCCATCTCCAATATAAAATTAAAAAAAATATATTGATAGTTTTTCTGGTATGCAATACTTTTTCAGTTAAAGTTTATTTTGTATACTGTGCTCTGTGGTTCACTATCTCAAAAGTTGTACAGATGCGTACACATACGAAAAAAAAAAAAAAAAAAAAAAACACCCGTGAAAAGTTTTTTTTTTCGATTTAAACAAGCTCAGTTTATCTTCTGCTGTTCCTGCAAGATTGCATTTTTGCTTTGCGTATGACAGCAAAAGAAGAAAAAAATAGAAAAATGAAAAAAGGTAAAAAAAAAAAATCATGCTAGACAATTTATCAATAAAAGAGGCAAAGACAAGGTAAGAGTGGTATTTTCAAAAACTATAGAGCAAATAAAGAGGATTCCTTAAAAATCTCATTACTCATTTAACAGCTGTATGATGTTTGTCGTGTTTTGTTTCACTTCAATCAAAATTTAAAGAATCGACGTACTTTTATTTGTGCGATAATAAAGGTGCTGTAAGACTGTGCAGTTACAGCACCCTGTCGGAAGCTTACAGCAGTTTTCCGCTACACTGTTCGCAATGTATATTTCGTATCTTACAGGGAATTATCTTATTTGCAACAAGCGAACCGCCACCTCATCTTTACTATAACATCTGATTACTAAGGCCGCTGAAAGGCGTTTCACTCAGAAATAAAATAGTATAAGTGAGATATAACACTTTTTAAAACCTAACAGACTCTTTATGATGAAATCACTTCATTTCTCTGGTTGTTCCGGTCGTCGTCGAAACCCTATCTCGTAAAAATTATCGCTCTCAGGCGTGTTCGTTTCTGCCACTCCAATGATCCCAAATATGAGGCACAGCAGGTAAAGACGTAAGGTGAGAAGACATAGCGGGAAGACACCCCTGTCCAAAGTACTTAGAAAGTACCTTGGACAGGGGTGTCTTCCCGCCTCCTTCTAAGTACCTTGCCCCTGTCCCTGGCTGAACCCCGATACGGCTTCTTTTCTCCGAGAGTCTTTCGTACCTATGCCCACAGGTCATACATTGAGAACACACCGTCCATCGCGCGAACCTCACCTTCGCCGATCAAGAAGCGAGTCCGCATTAAATCTTCTGGCCTCAGCTGACTACTACTTGATTTTTTGCCCTGGGGTAAATCCCCAACAAGGGCGTGCGCGAGAACTGACCCATATTACGTGGTCTACCGGAAAAATCGAATCTCGAAAACAATCCTCGAAAAGCAACCGGAAGCCGAAATTTCATACTACATCAATAACACAAGCATATAAACACCTCCGGCGGTACGCTTTACCTACCCGCCGTTAACCATGCTCAACTGTGAGTTTCCACAATGCCAAGAGGCCTTAGCTGCTGACTAGCTTCTTACTCACTGTCCGTTCGCGCGATTAACATTGTGATCTTCTGAATGACGTTAAGATCCTTATCTTCTTTTTTTTTTTTAATTGGAGGTTTAACGACCACCGTGAGCAACTCAATGGGCTATAAGCAGTCGCCCGTACCTAATTTAGGGCCACTGGTTCCAGGGAAGGGAGAGAGCCAGTGCCGTAATACAAACACAACATCCATGCCTCACCGGGATTCGAACCCGGACCCCTTTCGGACGAATGATCGGAAGCCATCGCTTAGACCACTGCGCCTCCGGGGCGGCTATTTTTTCTTACAAAGGAACCTTCTTTCCAGCTCTTGCTAAAATAGCGAGTATGTAATGTCCATTATCATTGTCCGTAGGGGTCTATTAATTACTTGTATCATGTATATCTGCCGCTTCGGTGGCACAATGATCTAAGCGTTGGCTGATGATCATTTGTCCTCGTGGGTCCGGGTTCAAATTCCGCTGAGGCATGGATGTTGTGTTTGTCTTAAGGCACTGGCTCCCTCCCTTCCCTAAAACAAGTTGCCCCAAATTAGGGACTGGCGACTACTTATAGTCCACTGAGTTACTCACGGTTGTCATTAAACCTCAAAAAGAAAAAAAAAATCGTATACATCTATACATTTGGATAATTGAATAGTTATTTATTTTGTGGTGACCCTTACAGTTTCTCACTTAGAGGGGTCGTTAAACACCGAAAGAAAGTTCAGTGAGAATCCAGATCTCCTCAGCCTGCTATCAGCAGTGGATTTAAAACTATGCAAGAGGGTCATGTGGGGCATAACAACACTTCTAATCTGCGGTGTGCGAAGTATGACGAAGTGTGTTACGTTCATTGCGTCACAAACCTAACTTATTTCTATCGGAACGGTGAAACAACATCGACGGTCCCCATGGTTCTCCTTTAGTTAAACGGGCTATATGAATTGCTGGTATGTTAAACGATCTATTTTGTCCTTAAAAAGTTACTTGCAGAACCACTGGGTGAAAAGTATTCGCGAAAACAATGGAGCACTTTCTTTGTGATTTTTTTTTGAAATTATTATTACCTGATAGTTAGAATAAAGTAGACACAATATAATTCCTGAAGAATCTCTCCTTTCTATATAATATTGAAATGATCTGCTACAGACACAAGCTATGAATATCCTGGGTTGTGCATAGGACTAATGAATCAATCTTCATAGAGCTCGGTGTAGACGCGCACAAATGACTTCTTCCGACAATCCAACGACGCATACTAACTTTTTCGGCCACAACATCCGGCGAGGCGGTTTAGAAAAACTTTGTATTCAGTGGAAAGTCGACGGCAAAAGAGCGAGAGGATTTCCCCAGACAGATTCATAGATCAAATAGAAGCTCTCACAGATCTATCAGTTGCAGAAATCATGAGAATTGTGGAGAATAGACAGGAATGGTGAACCTTGACTGCCGACAGGATGTGAATTGGGTCATGACGCTCGAACCGAGCAACGAAGAGAGAACTATGGTATTGTTTCACTGCATCACATGCTTGAAAATCCAGTGAGTCTACTCTTAAAATGAATGGAGAAAGCATTATAAATTCTTGATATAGTGAACGCAAGATTTGAATGAGAATAGTCAGTGAAGCTAAAAATGTTGTCCATGTCACGGAATTTAAGACTATGGGAAATGTCAGCTGGTTCGGAATGCGAAGTGTAAAATGTACGAGGATGGATGAACTGTGGCACTGACGATCTTGAATAGATCAGTCACGTCCATACAATGCGAAGAGCTACTCCACTGATAATAAAATAATAATAACAATAATCATAATTTTGAGGATCTATGAGACTCACACATGCATAAAATTTCTAAGACTTGGACACACTAACGACATAGTTGATGAAAGAAAAGATTGTTGTTTGGCAGGCCCGGATTAAAGAGGGATCAATAGGGGCTATAGCCTTGGGGCCCAACAGGCATACCTGCGCAAGTAATAGATAGAGAGACACACACACAGACAGAGAGAGTGAGGTTTATAAAAGAGTTTTACTTTTGTCTCGTATGATTTCCACTTTGTCAGAAACAGAGGCTGGAAGACGAACAGATCACAAGGCAGTGACTCATCAAAAGTAAAGTTTTCATGTTGCTGTGTACGTAGGGTCGCCGAGATAGTTTCAGATTTTTCACTACCACCCACCCACACCTCCCAATTTGCACTAGGAACCGATAACGGCCGTAGTCTCTTGTTACTGGCTTAACATCGCATAACAAATAATTCACGGAGAAAACTGCACAATTCTAAATCAGAAAAGCCAAGACACAATCCAGGAATCTTAAGCGTTTAACTCCTGTTTCTTATGAGAACAATGGAAAATACAATGACTTATAATGAAAACTCTACAGATAATTTATTAGTTTAAAGAATACACTACGAATTAATTTTCACAAGCAGGTTCGTGTTTTAACATATTTCATGATGGTTCCCCGTCGTATATACGTTCTTTGTGGGCGCACTCAGATGCCTTAGCCTACGAGCCCACTGCTATGTTGTTACGGAGATGTAAGAGAATAATTTTAGGCAAAAATATTAAATCTCATTCGCAACATTTCTTTTGCCTCGTGTTCCATTTTCTTTTGTTCTACAGGCATGGGAAAGTTTCACTTTTTTCACGTTGTCAGTTAAAGTAGGGATTTTCACAGGGCGCCAAGCTGTCGCGTCTTTAGCCTTTGTTTTACAAAGATATCACAATGAAGAAGGCCATTTGAAGACTTGGCTTGATGCTTCGTAGCCGCATTGATATTGTCAAAGGCAATTAGCTGTTAACAAGTTCGTTGCTATCTTTGTTCTAGTTGTTAACTTGAAATTCT
The DNA here is from genome assembly GCA_039090855.1 of Macrothele yani. NCBI lineage: Eukaryota > Metazoa > Arthropoda > Arachnida > Araneae > Macrothelidae > Macrothele > Macrothele yani. Next base: position 111,915,329 of record CM076997.1, on the reverse strand, counting down.
TAATAAGCCTGTAGTGGTTGATGATGATAGTAATTAACACGTAATAAGCAAATGATAATAATTATATGCAAAAATGTCTAAGAAACTTTTATTCTTATCTTCATTTAATTCCCTGCAAAGGTTGTCCGTTAGCTGTGCTATGTTTCCTAACTCTTCCGCTCCCGATCATTATTCGCGCTTTCCCGCCATTCCCTATCCTGTCGGTTCGCCTAAACTTCCCAGCCTCGCCTGGGGCAATTACCTCGTCGTACCTTTCGCGACCGCTCGCTGTCCTAGACCAGAGACAACTGTCTTCTCGCCTCCTCCTCCTCCGTCTCCAAAAATGCCCTTAAGCATATCCTAAAGTTTCCCGTGAGAAACAACCACACCGCCCTCGGTAAATCTCAAGCCTCAAAGTAAAATGTGAGGGGCTAGAGCATTAGTCGGCCGCAATGAAATTGAAACCTGTAAAAGCACCAAAAGAGGCGCGATAGAGTTAATCTCCATACAACATGCAAAGTGCAAATACTAATCTCAGAGAAGTTGTCGACATAATAAAGAACCATGCATCCGGTGTCTAATGGGGAACTGACTCATGAGAGATTTCTCTCACGCTTTCTGGAAACAAAGGAAGTGGAGCACGAGATGGAATAAAAGTTGCAAAATTGAGATTTTATATGAAATCCTACATCCTAGTATAAAGTCTCTGTAATACACCACTTTTCCGCATGTACGTTCAAAAGTAACCGAAAGGAACGCGGGAAGCGTTTAATCTCAGCTTTGAGCTTTGAGTTTTACGCCGCCTTTATTCCTCGGGAGAGACCTCAGTTTTTGTGGAAGCTAAGGTATAATGAATAAACTCTTTCTACCAGCTAAGTATAATGAATAAAGCTTTCAACTAAGCTAAGTATAATGCTTTATAATGCTTCTACTACTGAATTATATGCTTGTACTAAGCTTCTAATAGTGAATTCAAATGGTTGTTGTTACTAGTTAATTAAGATCATGAATAAAGTCTCCTGCTAGTAGTGTAGTAATAGTAATGAACAAACTTATAACTGGTAGTAATGTTGTAGCAGTAATTAGGATGAATAAAGTCTTAACGCTGGTTGTTAATAATAATCAACAAATGACATTAACCTAACAGCCAGACAGAGATCTGACAAAAACTATGAATTGAGAAAGACGTACTTACGAAAAAGCTCTTTTATTAGATAACTCTGAAATCATCCAACGCACACACACTACTCGTATCACAATAATGAAGAATCAACCTAATCACATAGAACGAAGCTCTCAATACAACAACAAACTCTCTCCTTCACATAAACCAACGCTCTCCGTACAACAACAAACGCTCTCCGTACAACAACAAACGCTCTCTTCACGTATCGTTGAACGCGCCTATTTATACTGGCTACCACCACGTCATCACTTACACTCATTGCCAGATCTCATTCAGTGGGTGAAATAACATCTCGTTCAGTAAGAAGATAATTTACATAGTAAAATAAAATAACCAGAGATAGTAAAATCAAAAGGAAAGTGAATATAGAGTATACGTTACAAAGGGGGTGAATTTCTCTGGAAACAAAGGGAGAGCTGAACAGTAAACGCGAGGGATTAGGAGCAAGCGGTCGTGAAATGGTCAGCGGGGGTTGTTTTTCGGGCACGACGTTTAGGTAACGGGAGAATTAAGATTTTCTTGGTGAAGCAAGGGAAAAACGAGAGAATCTTCGGAAACAGAGAATATAGGGAATAGCAATATACTGTTTGAGGGAAAAGATAGGAATTTAAATAAAAGCCTACGGACAAATATCGTCGAAATCAAAGAGAGAAAGAAATGGTTTCGAAGTGTAAGGAAGCATTCTTTGACTATTTAAACGTTCTGCTTGTTATTACAGTATTATCATGAACTACGTAGCACTGTGATCGTTATTTACAACGATAACCTGGAAGAATAAAACAAATTAACAATTATCAACCTGAAAAAACAACAAGTTAAAAATGTCTTAGCCTAGGGGCCATTAAAGCCTTAATCCGTCCCTGCTGTTTGGTTGCTCTGTTTAATGCGGAGGAGCAATGAGAGAGAGAGAGAGATACTTTTTAAATAATAAAAAAGTTACTTTTTACCAATTTTATGATGTTTACTTTCTATTTCTTCTTTGATATTGCTCTTGAACTTTGAATGAAAGTACCGTAATGCAGGACAAAGTTAAACAGGCAAGAAAATAGACGAAGTAAAAAAATGACATTAAATTCTGTGAAATTGTACTTCAGTTTTTTATTTACCTTCACTATTTTTTTTCTTGAAACTTTATTTCCATTTTTATTCTCGTGGGATGTTTTGTAGCAGTGAAGTAAAAAACAGAAAATTCACATATTGTCATCCAAGGGCTCTTGCCTCCTCTGGACCCGGGACAACAACTGCCTAATTTCTTCTCCCCTCTGACTGCGATTTGCGTAATTACTGTAAATCCAGGCTTAGTGATGAACTGGAATAAGGTTAATTAAATTGTGAATTTTCTAATTCTTACCACAGGAATTTAAATATCTGAGTTGTAAGCAGAGTGTACATTGATTAAAGCTGTGAAACACAAAATCCGCCGCTTGGAAAGAGACCCAGATGGCCACTTCGTTTGCTTTCCTTCCCCCTTTCTGGTCACAGTTAGCTTCAGAGCTTTAAATGTCTTCTACGCGCTTTAGAGTGAAGTGAAGTGAGTCGTTTGTGTTGGGTGCGAAGGGACCCGTTAAAGGAGAACAGAAGGGGAGGAACACTTGGGAACGACGTCCCTCGATAGCTGTTACGATTATGCTCATTATAAGCTGAGCTTGCTCACTGATTGAGTCATGCTTTCACGGACGACAAGATTTTAATGCCCCACATGTCGATTTACTGGCGTCCCAGATCCCTCGTGTAATAGGGGGAGATACCCCTCGAACGCAGGGATCAAGAAGACGGGATAATGTGTACAAAGTGGAACAGATTAAGCTTATATTTGCCACTGGGCAGAGTTGACTTCCTTTCTGCAGAGGGGAGGCGATTGTTTGACTTATGCTCGTGCAAGCGAGTTCTACTGCTTTTCTCTTTGTTTAGACAGAATTACGCGCATTTTAAATTGTTCGACTATTTCGACGCATAACGTCTCATTTGTTGGGCTGTGTGCCACTTGTTAGCAAGCGACAAAATTTAATTTTCATGTGATTTTTGAAGCTATTCTCAAACGGCGTGAGCTACTTGTTGAACTTTTTTTCTTTGTTGGGAGTTTATTAACAGCTTTGAGAGTTGTAGGGTCTCGGATGGCTTAGTGATCAACGTCCTGACTGCCACGAAGAAATCTCGGGTTCGATCTCAGGCAGGTATGAACGCTCGAACCCCTAAATATCCGCCGTGCGTCGGATGGGCACGTTAAGCCGTCGGACCCCGGGTACTGCCCCTCCTCTTCCCCCGGTAGTAAATAAGGGCGTCTTCTTCCCTCTTTCTACTTCGCTTCCGTATCACTTTCCTATCTGGCACCTAGCCAAAATCTCCTAGCTTCCTCAGAAAGGGAAAGCTAGGAGATTTGAGCTAATTTTCTCAAAAAAGAATTAGATTTGGGCTAATTTTCTCAAAAAAGAATTAGATTTGGGCTAATTTTCTCATACAAAAATTATTTCTAAACACGTTCTGACATTTTTAAAAGTTTATTTCAGATAGCAATTTTGCCCTGTAAACTGCTGAGCAAACAAAATGGATTTCGAGCTATAAATAACTCTTTGCTTTTGAATCTAAGCTCTATGGACTACTTTTTGTTGCGGAGGTAGCTGTTCCATACCTTTTGCAGTGGTACACTCTTAGGTTGACTCTCAGGATAGAACAAGAGATGTGGCGGTGGCTGTTGAGTATACCGGCGATGCGTACCAGAAGGGTGCGGGTGTCATATCCAATTGCGCCCCAAACCATAACGCCAGGCGACGGACCGGTATGGCGATGCATAATGCAGGCCTCATACAGTCTCTCGCCGCAGTGCCGCCACGCGCGCATCCGTCCATCGTGGTGTTGCAGGCAGAAGCGGGATTCGTCAGAGAAGACAATGTCGTGCCATTCCGTAGTCCAGGTGCGGCGTTCAACAGCCCACTGCCGCCGCACTCGCCGGTGGTATAACGTCAATGGTAATCGGAGCAATGGGTGCCGTGCGACAAGTCCCCGCTCCTGCAGACGACGTCGAACGGTACGTGCTGACACAGGTTGTTGTGCAACACACCATAATTCCTGCGCTAACGTTCGTGATGTGGCGGTGCGAGCCGTCAATGCTCGCCACACAACATGCCGTTCCTCTCGTTCGGTGGTGTGCCACGGCTGAGGCAATCGCTCACGTCGGTCCGTCCGTCCCTCCTGCACCCACCGAATCCATACTCGCCTCACTGTGGCTGGATGTCATCCCACACGGGCGCCGATGTCTCGGTACGATATACATCTGTCGCGATAAGCCACTTTTCATCCTCTGTAGAACTCCGAAACGTGCTGGAATGACTGCCGTATTCTGCGACGAGACATCAGGAAGCTTCCCACGCACAGGTCCGGCAGCACAACACACTTCCACTACTTACACCCTGCCTTCTGTGCACCCTTCTTATAGTGCTTCTTGGTGGTGTGCCGGGCGCACATGATTTGCATATGCCCTGCAATGGTAATCGTTTGTATGTCCTCTCGCGGGCGAAGCATTCTGCGAATTTCAGGCCAATCGGATGCTTCTTCTTGGTGTTGCATTTTGGGTGGCCAACAGTGTATTATTGAAATCGTAATATAAAAAGCGAATGTGTACATGTAAAACAAAGCAAATAGAACGCAGTTGCTTTTCTCCTTCATTTGAAGCCGGGGGTGGGGGTCAAGCAATACCGTATGAACGTGACGAGGGCCTGAATCATTATTCATTATTGATTCGAATGTTAAATCTATGTAGCAGTTTCCAGTGATCGAAATGGAAATTTTTATGTGCCGGCATGCTCATATTTAGCTAATACCCACACCAAAAAATTTTCAGAACCAAAGAAGTAAAAAAAAATAAAAAATTCCAGGAATAAAAACTTCTTGTTTGAAAATGCAATTGACAATTCCTTGAATGATTTGTAGACCCCAGCCGGCACTACTTATGCTACGCCGATGACTTCGGTTAGACTTGCTTATAACGAGGACTCAACCCTGGGACTAAGGGATTAACGAGACTTGGGCTGCACTTGAACCCAGAACTTAAAGGTCTCGAGGCGAGAAGGCAGTCCCCTTCAAAAAAGAAACTTTTTTGAAGCAGAAAGTCCGGCAATTAGAGACTCCGTAATCAGAATTAATATTTAGTCTTAAATTAAGAGCAATCTCATCGGCCACTCCAACAGCTGGGCCGCGGATGGCCTAGTGGTCAATGATCGTGACTGCCAGAGAGGAATCTCAGGTTCGATCCCGGACAGGTACGAAAGCTTGAACCACTAAATATCCGCCGTAGGTCAGATGGACACGTTAAGCCGTCAGACCCAGGTTCCCCCCCCCAGTTATAAATAAGAGCGTCTTCTACCCCCTTTCTACCTCGCTTTCGTGTGACTTTCCTATCGGGCACTCTAGCCCAAATCTCCTAGCTTCCTATTTCCAAGGGTCGTTTAAGACCTGGAGTCAGACACTCCCTTCCTAAAATCCTCTACATATGATCTGATCTGATCTCTCCAAGAGCATACACCACTCCGTACCTTTTACGGTTCTCACACAGATATAGCTCAAGGACACGAGTCACATAAGCTTTCTATATTTAAAAATCAGCGCTCGTAACTCAGGAACAAAAAACAAAACATTTCTGCAATTCCCGCTACTAAAATTAGTGCCGGTATGTAAATGCCAGTTTTAAAAAGTACCGGTATGAAATACTTGGAAAAAGAAGTGCCGGTGTGCCCTACCGGGTATACCGGCCAATTTGGAGCACTGGCAGTTTCTAGTGCATCACCAGCTAGATAGATTCCTGCTTCTCACCGCAATAATTTATATAATTTCCTCTCAAATTATGAAAAACATTTTTCTTTCTTTCTTTCCTTTTTTTTTTTTTTTTTTTTAAGAAAGGGATATTTTCATGATCTAATCCAAATAACTAAATTTATGCAGAACCAATTTTTCTTGAAAGAGGGGGCCCTAAATACTTTTTCGCAAGGTGGCGTATTGTAGTTTTGCTCCAAACCACTGGTAGTATAATGCACTGGGAGCTTTGCATTAGGAATACCTACCTAATAACGCTTTGGTCTACCTTTCTGTGCAATCACCGCTCGCAGACGAGGAAGATATTTTACGAGGTGTCGAGGAACAGATTCTACAAATGTACAATGAGTTGGATTTGCAATAGGAAATCCTGTGGTAATGGTCATCACCAGCAGGGAACACAGTTGCTATATGAATGGGTGAACTCAGCCCGCAACGATGTTCAGATAACTGACAGCTCTCAGGCATTGTGCTCTTGGTATAATGGGGCCTAAAGTGTCCCAAGAAAACATCGCTCACAGCATAACACCTCCGCAGCCGACGACCTGTTTCCTCCCAATAGTGCATCCAGGTGCCTTAGCCTCTGTTGATATAATCGGTGCATCCGCGCTCGGCCATCTGCGTGATGCACAAGGAATCTTGATTCGTCAGACCAGGCCACTTTTTCCAATCATCCACGGTCCAATCTCTGTGATCTTGGGCTCATTTCATGCGGTGTTGGCGATGACTTGCAGTGAGCATGGGGACCTGGCTGTGTCTTCGGCTACGCAGGCCCATGCGCAGAAGACCGCGATGAACTGTATGCTGTGACACATTGCCCTGATCACCACTGTTGTAGCTGCGGGTGATTTGTCGCACTGTAGCACTGCGGTCGCTGTGAACAATGTGCGACAGTCTCTTCTCCCCTCTGACATCAATGAGCTGCACACGACATACGGCTGGATGACGGTTCGTCGTTTGGTCCTCTGTGCACCACTTTTGATACGTACTCACAACAGCGGCACGTGAACAACCTACAAGCCGCGCTGTTTCAGAGATCGTAGTTCCGAAGCCCCGTGCCATCACAGTTTGTCCTTCATCAAACTCCGATAAATCGTCAGCTGTTCCCATTCTGGCTCCGAACACTCTATACTAACCGAAATCCGGTCCTCGGGTTACATATACACTGAAGAGCAATTGAATTAGAGACAGCTGGCGTTATGCAAATGTGAAGCTGTGGACGCCCCTGTAAACGGAAATGACGACGTATGCAGCGATCCGACAATATAAGGAGTGATGCGACGCAGTATGGGTAAGACGAAGGATCTAAGCGCATTTGATCGCGGGCAAATTGTCGGGGCCCGACGAATGGGTCACTCCATCTCGGAAGTCGTGCATGCACTGAGATTTTCACGAGCCACTGTGTCACGGGTGCACCGTGAGTGCATCGATTCCGGTAAAACCATCCCTGCAATGGCCAACTGCCGTGGACAACAGCGTGTGGATGAGCGGGGTCATCGTCGGCTAGCTCACATTGTTACAGCGGATAGACAGACCACAATGCAAGAAATCACTCGGCAATTTAACGCTGGTGCACAAAAACGTGTAAGCAGTCACACCATTGAGAACCATCTCCTCGCTATGGGGTACAGAAGCCATCGTCCCACGTGGGTACCGCTGCTGACCGCACATCACATGGTGCAAAGATTAGCATGGGCGCGGAAACATCGCCACTGGACCCTAGCCATGTTGAAAAATGTTGCCTGGACTGATGAGTCGAGATTCACGTTGGTACATGCGGATGACAGGATAGGAGTACGGCGCAAACCATATGAAGCAATGGATCCTTCTTGCCAGCACGGTACTCTTCAAGCTGGTCGGGGTGGCATTTTCGTCTGGGGACTGTTTATGTGGACTGAAATGGGACCCCAGGTACGTGTGACATCGTCCCTCACAGGTCAACGCTACCGGGATATCCTGGACGACCATTTGCTCCCGTTTGTGCGTCTTCAATATCCCACTGGGGACCTCATCCTGCCCACAAGACAATGTAGCTTCCGAATTGTATCCGAATGGTTGGATGAACACTCCACCGACGTGATCTCGCTTCCTTGGCCAGCTAGGTCACCTGACCTCAATCCCATCGAGCACATCTGGGAACTGTGGGAGCTTGTTGAGGGGTCGTGGATCCGTATGGCTTCCCAACGCTTCCGGTGTCTTATCGAGTCCATGCCGAGACGAATCGCAGCCGTTATCAGAGCGAAAGGTTGGTGCTACACGTTACTAGACAGGTATCTCTAATTCAACTGCTCTTCAGTGTATATACTGCTCTGTGAACTTCACCTGCGCCACCGTTCGGTCTCCAGGCGCGCTCATTTCTCTAAGCTGGGGGTTGTCATAATTTAATAGCTCATCGGTTTATATCACTTATAATGTACTGTTGGCATCGTCTGACATTGGTGTTCTGTCGTTGAAACCAAATCTGTTTCATTGTGTTATAAATCCACAGCCTCTTCTTTGGAAGCCAGTTTTTTCTTTCATCATAATATCTTAAAAAAAGGACATTTCTCTTTTTCTAATGGCACGATAAATTTTTCGTGACAAGTCTTTCTTAACGTTCTGGATGAAAGTCAATATGTGGCAGCAGGGAAATGATGCATCAGATTTCTTCATTTTAAAGCACAGTGTTTTTAGAAGCTGCACGAAAGATTATTCAAAGAAGAAATAGTGCTATTCATTCAGTGACTGGTTATGGCTTGAATATTTACTAAATCAGAATTTGTATTTCCAAACCAGTCTGCCAGCGGCCTTGTAGAGAGGCAAAGCATTATATGCAACAAATGAAATAACTGTTAAATAATTCGCGCACGGACAAACATCATCATCATAATAAAAATAAATCGTACTTTTCTTCGCATCTTTTTTTTTTAATTTTGTTAAAGCAGATGAATGAATCTTTTACCATTTGTGATTGACGGTTGTTCTCGCAAATCGAAATCACCAATCCGAAAGTGAAACTTCATGCATTTGCCAGACCTTCTGCTGTATTATCTGCAACACAACCTTTCATGTTCGCTTTTGTGGTCTTTTTTATTTTTTTTCGCTTACTGAAAACATGGCGGAAACAATTTTTTATACAGCTAATTAAAAGGAGTAATACAAATCATGTGCAGAATACATTATGGAACATCTTTTCACAGAGAGAGGTAGAAAAAATGCATCGACGGCATTGTGTTTGTTTATTCATTCAGTCAATGAGAGCACGAGGAAAAAATGCTCTGAATGAATAAACAATTTTTTGTTTGGAAATAGCATTTTGCCTACAGCATTGAAGCCCCTGGGGAAAATATGAACAAATTTAATTAGAGACCACAGTGACATTAAACTTCTCCCGAACAGTTTATTAAGACCACCCTCAAATTATGCGTACGAATAGGGATATTCACAGCCCAAACATTTTTATATACACAGGATCATTACTTTAATCTTTGTCCTGCAATTTCCGTGCCTGAGAAGCTCGGAAGGCAATCCCTCAAATTCACACTAATAAACTTTATTCGTTAGGGGTGACTTTCAGCGGGGAATTAAGTTCCGGAGGGTGTTCGAAACTTGTTACGTCGTTTTCGGTCCTGTCAGCCCTCTTGATGTTCTCTCGCAGATACCAGGCTTTGCTCCTCTCTGATAAGCAACTTTTCTCTCCCCTTTTGTTCTAGTTGAAACCTAATTGACATGGTTGTTTGTTTGGGAGTTTATCGACAGCAACTCAATGGGGTGTAAGAAATTGCCCGTCTCTAATTTGGAGCCACTGGTTCCAGGGAAGGGAGAGAGGCATTGCCATAAGACAAACCACCACCCACTCCTCATCCGGGACTCAAACCCAGGCTCACTCGGACGAAAGGTCACCACTCAGCCCACTGTATCAGATCAGATCAGATGTAGAGGATTTTAGGAAGGAAGTGTCTGACCCCAAGACTTAAACAACCCTTAGAAATAGGAAGCTAGGAGATTTGGGTTAGGGTGTCCGATAGGAAAGTGACACGGAAGCGAGGAAGACGCCCTTATTTATTACCAAGGCGTCAGTTCCCGGGGTCCGACGGCTTAATGTGTCCGCACGCACGGCGGATATTTAGTCGTTCGAGCGTTCGTTGTGCCTGGGAACTGGCCCCAATTGGGCCCGGGATCGAACCTGAGGTTCCTCGGTAGCAGTCACGAACGTTGACCACTAGGACATCCGCGGCCTCAGACCACTGTGTCACCGGCGATGCCTAATTGATATTACTTGCTTTACTTGGACGCTGAATGCTCGATACTTACAGGAGTTGAACAAAATAGTGTGAACACCTGGGAAATAAGCGATATGTCCTTATTAATAAGGTCTTGGATCACCATTTTTATTAATAAGGTCTTGGATCACCATTTTTATTAATAAGGTCTTGGATCACCATTTGCCTTTAATTCAGATCCTTAGCTTCACGGAATAGATTCATACTACGTTTGCCCGTCTCTAATTTGGAGCCACTGGTTCCAGGGAAGGGAGAGAGGCATTGCCATAAGACAAACCACCACCCACTCCTCATCCGGGACTCAAACCCAGGCTCACTCGGACGAAAGGTCACCACTCAGCCCACTGTATCAGATCAGATCAGATGTAGAGGATTTTAGGAAGGAAGTGTCTGACCCCAAGACTTAAACAACCCTTAGAAATAGGAAGCTAGGAGATTTGGGTTAGGGTGTCCGATAGGAAAGTGACACGGAAGCGAGGAAGACGCCCTTATTTATTACCAAGGCGTCAGTTCCCGGGGTCCGACGGCTTAATGTGTCCATCCGACGCACGCACGGCGGATATTTAGTCGTTCGAGCGTTCGTTGTGCCTGGGAACTGGCCCCAATTGGGCCCAGGATCGAACCTGAGGTTCCTCGGTAGCAGTCACGAACGTTGACCACTAGGACATCCGCGGCCTCAGACCACTGTGTCACCGGCGATGCCTAATTGATATTACTTGCTTTACTTGGACGCTGAATGCTCGATACTTACAGGAGTTGAACAAAATAGTGTGAACACCTGGGAAATAAGCGATATGTCCTTATTAATAAGGTCTTGGATCACCATTTTTATTAATAAGGTCTTGGATCACCATTTTTATTAATAAGGTCTTGGATCACCATTTGCCTTTAATTCAGATCCTTAGCTTCACGGAATAGATTCATACTACGTTTGAAAAGTCTCCAGTGGAAGGGAGTACCATTCGCCGATAAGAACATCAGCCGAATGTTTCAGAGATGTTGGAGGAGGGAATCTGCTTTTCACTCTGCCCACCAAAACTGCTCACAGTGGTTCGATGATATTCAAATCACGTGATAGAGCTGGCCAGGGCAGATGTTGAAGTTCGTCTTGGTGCTCCTCAAACCAAGACTGAACTGTTCTGGATGCTTGTATGGGTGCATTATTGTCTTGAAAAATGGCATCATTGTTGGGAAACAACACTTGGACCACAGAATGCACTTGATCATCTAGAATGTCTAAGCTCTCGGTAGTAGTTACTCGACCATTTTGGGTAATGATGAGATCAACCGAATACCAAAATATGGCCACCCAAATCATCACAGATCCACCCTTATATTGTACAGTTGGAATCAGACATTCCGAATTGTACGCTTCGTTGGAGGTTCTCCATACGTAAACCTGACTTACTGTTGAGAGAGGATTCACTGGACCATATTACACGTTTCCAGTTATCAGCTGTCCAAGTTTTAGCCTCATGACACCATCTTTTTCGCTTTGTAACGTTGGTTTCTATGATTAAAGGGTTTGCAATTGCAGCTCTTCCACTGATGTTGGCCGTGTAAAGTTCTCTGGGGACTGTATTTGTGGAAACAGGGTCTTTCAGGCCGGGCCGGATTAAGGCTTTACTGGACCCCGAGGCTAAAATATCTGAGTGGGCCCTCGAAGAATAATAACGGGGAATCATTATGAAATTCGTTAAAACGCGGAACTGTAGCAATATGCTTGCGATAATTAATACATTGTACATTCTTCAAGCTAATAAATTATCTGCAGAGTTTTCATAATAAGTCTCTGTACTTCCTATTGTTCTCATGGGAACATGAGTTAGAAACATAAGATTCCTGGATTTCGTCTTGAATTTTTTTTATGGTTTACCACTGCATCGTTTTTTGTTATGCAATGTGAAGCCACAGGGGACATCGACAATTAAAGGTTCCAAGTGCAAACTGAGAGGTGTGGGTAGATGGTATTGAAAAAGCTGAAACTGTTTCACCGATCCCGCTATACACATCAATATGAAACCTTCACTTTTTCTAAGTCATTGCCTTAAAATTCGTTCGTCTACCAGCCTTTGCTACTGAACAAGTGTAAACTATTTTACAAACCTCTCTCTCTCTCTCTTTCTCTCTCTCTACCTATCTATCTATCTATTATTTGCCCACGCATGTCTCCTGGGTTCTTGGTTTTGGTAGGCCTTAAGGCTATAGCCCCTATAGACCCCTCCTCTTTAATCCAGCCCTGCTTTCAGGTGGATACTGAGTTCTCTCACTTTTGCTGCAGTAATTCTGTTTTGTTTGGACACAATCCTTGTTTGTGTTGGAAGGTCCCTCTCACTTAACCTCAGTTTTCGCCCACCATTCTTCTTCGATGAAGTCTTGTCATGCTTTGTGTATGCAGTCACAACCGTGGAGACTTTTGCTCGTGAAACACCAAACAATTTGGTTGTTATGGTAACAGACGCTTCTGCCAAATGGGCTCCCATAATTTTTTCTTTTTGGAAGTCTGACAGGTCACCCATTTCACCGACCGCTCGTGTGAACCGATGCTGAACACAACTTGTACTACGCTGGCGTACAATTTCTGATGTATTTCCAGTCTAATTGTCGTACAAGATCTGTTTAAGTGGTCCATTGATTGCAGTTAGTGGCATCGGAAATAACATGATGTTGTGATCACCTTCTCTCTGTCGTGCCATTGACTTGAGAAAGGCTGCGATATACTCTCATCGCCATTTGAGAGAATGTTAATTGTTCTGGGTAACAACAGCATTTGTAGGAATCCTTGGCCACGTTCAGGACTAAATATCGTAAATATGTTTTAATGTTCACGTTTACTCTTGAAGCTTTTTTACGCCATTTTCGGTTGCATTTGTGAGACAAGCATATTTTCTTTACGGTCTGGAGCCGAGCAGCCATGGATTAATAGTCTTGGCAAAGAAATGAACAATGTTAAGTTATACGCTGAAGAGCAATTGAACTGGAGACACCTGTCCAGTAACGTGTAGCACCACCTTTCGCCCTGATGACGGCTGCGATTCGTCTCGGCATGGACTCGATAAGACACCGGAAGCTTTGGGAAGCCATGCGGATCCACGACCCCTGAACAAGCTCCCACACTTCCCGAAGATTTGATGGAGGGAGTCAGAGCCTCGAACATCTCTCTCGATGGCATCACCGATGTGCTCGATGGGATTGAGGTCAGTTGACCTAGCTGGCCAAGAAAGCAAGGTTACGTCGGTGGTGTTCATCCAACCATTCGGATACAATTCGGCAGCGATGGCACGGTGCATTGTCTTGTTGCAGGATGAGGTCCCCAGTGGGATGTTGAAGACGTACAAACGGGAGCAAATGGTCGTCCATGATATCCCAGTAACGTTGACCTGTGAGGGACGATGTCACGCGTACCAGGGGTCCCATTTCAGTCCACACAAACAGTCCCCAGACGAGAATGCCACCCCGACCAGCTTGAAGAGTACCCTGCTGGCAAGAAGGATCCATCGCTTCATGTGGTTTGCGCCGTACTCGTATCCTGCCATCCGCATGTAACAACGTGAATCTCGACTCATCAGTCCAGGCAACTTTTTTCACATGTCTAGGGTCCCGTGGCGATGTTTCCGCGCTCATGCTAATATTTGGACCCTGTGATGTGCGGTCAGCAGCGGTACCCTCGTGGGACGATGGCTTCTGTACCCCATAGCAAGGAGATGGTTCTGGATGGTGTGGCTGCTTACACGTTTTTGTGCACCAGCATTAAATTTCCGAGTGATTTCTTGTACTGTGGTCCGTCTATCCGCTGTTAAAATGCGAGCTAGCCGACGATGAACCCGCTCATCCACACGCTGTTGTCCACGGCAGTTGACCCTTGCAGGGATGGTTTTACCGGAGATGTATTCACGGTGCACCCGTGGCACGGTGGCTCGTGAAAATCTCAGTGCCTGCACGACTTCCGAGATGGAGTGACCCATTTGTCCGGCCCCGACAATTTGCCCACGATCAAATGCGCTTAGATCTTTCGTCTTACCCATACTGCGTCCGATTCTTACTGATTCCCGTCGCATCACCCCTTATATTGTCGGATCGTTGCATACGTCATGTCGTTTCCGTTTACAGGGCCGCCCACAGCGCCACATTTGCATAACGCCAGCTGTCTCTAATTCAATGGCGCTTCAGTGTATAGGCTAAATAATTTTTTTCTAATGTGTTGGGTTGATATTGTCGGAAGTTGTTCATCCGTCTGTGTCAGTGAATGGAAGATGAAGGATTATTCCAGATCTACAAAGTAGATCCCGCAAAAAGATTAACGGCTTAACGCGACTAGCCAAAGGAGATTAAATGCTTCTGTGGTTTCAGGAAGGTATAAGAGTATGAAATGCTCCTGTGGTTTCAGGAAGTTACTAGTATTAGATGCTCGTGGGGTTTCAGGAAGGTATGGTCAATATTGTCAGACGTCTTCGTTCTGAACGAGCATGAGAGGTGTTCTAAAGCCTCGTGTAGAGGGAGGGGCTCGTTCATAAGGTTCCCCCACACACATTCTTGAGTGTCACGCCAAGGTGGGGATATTAAGCACTAACCACCTGGAGTCTCGGTTTTGGCCACAGACAGTCGTCACTCTGCAATGACGCTTCTGTGGAACACGTTTCATTTGCGTATCCTTTAAAGAGTGAAAATGCCTTATTTCTCATTAAAAAACATAAAATGTTGTCTATGACTATTTTGATGAATGAAAAGCTGAAAACGAATAGAAAAAACTCAGAACTGCATTTCTGTCCCTCCCAAGGTCAAGATTTCAGGCAGGAGCTGAACAGCTTCACTCCACACCACACGTCGCCTCAGGCACCAAACCTCTCCCAGTTTCTGATATTCAAACGTGACACTCAAGTTTGTGTGTGTGTGTGTGTGTGTGTGTGTGTGTGTGTGTGTGTGTGTGTGTGTGTGTGTGTGTGTGTGTGTGTGTGTGCTGTCACATTTACGATTACCGGCCACTGGTAGCCGTAGAGCATTTTTCCTGGGTGTTTCACAGCAAGCTTACCGCGAGGAGCTGTCAGGATACGACGCACTGTTAATAACGAACGGGATCGTAGACATCAGCAGAAAGTTCCCCATCTGTTGGCCAAAACGATAAGCACTGAAGCCATGATTAATCGTGTTTAGAAAATTCATTAAACTTCCTTACTGTTTTCATTACGAAAGAAGTCTGGATACTTATTTTGCGTGTATGAAGACAAACATAAATTTAAAGATGAAAAATGTCGACAGAGGAAACGGGAAACGTTTTGTGATGAGTCTACAGAAAGCGAAGTTGTTTTGCAAGACAGAGAACATTTCATAACAGAAACCGCTTACATTAAATGTGACACGTTAATCACTGAAATGTAGAATAGAAGTATCTGAAGGCTTATCAGGCATTTTTGCTGGGTTTTTTTGTTTTTGTTTTTTTCAACATTCAGATGACAGATGACGAACTGCGGGTATCTGCTTCAAAACTGATGAGGATATAAGCACACCGGAAAAAAAAAATAGTCACCCCTGTCAGAACTTACCTAATGACGGGTGACGCTGCCTCTTGCCTTGATAACAGCATGAATCCGATGTGGTAGAGACTCCACGAGGTTGCGGATGTATTGAACATCGATTTGCAACCACTCGTGCGTCAAATGGTCCCGAAGTTCCGCCGGAGTACGTCGGTGTCTATTCCGGCGTTTTACCTTCTGTTCCAAATGATCCCACAGATTTTCAATTGGGTTTAAATCTGGGGATTGAGCAGGCCAATCGAGGTGAGACAGTGTTGCTGATTGTTCATTGTGCCACTCATGCACAGTTTTAGACCTGTGCACAGCAGGGCAATTGTCTTGGAAGACAGGAGTGGCAATGTGATGCTGCTCCTGGAGATGTAGGGCAAGGGCAACACTACGTCATTCAGAATGCGGAGGTACTCATGCTGGTTAAAATTCATCGTCACTGCAACAAGAGGGCCCATTTCGTGGTACAAGAAAGATCCCCAAAACATCACAGAACACCCTCCAGCTTGAACAACACCTTCGACACAATCAGGATTAAAGGCCTCATTGGGCCTGCGATGCACTCGTCGCCACCCATCATTCGAGTACAAACAAAAACGAGACTCTTCAGGCCAAATTACTCGTTTCCAATCCTCCACAGTAAAGTTTTGATGCCTCTGAGTCCATTGAATACCTGTGACTTTGACTTGCTGTTAAAAGAGTTTTTTTTGTGATACTCTGCTCCAGATGTCCATCGCATGCAGTTCTCGTCGCAACGTTTTTTCGGAAATTAGTTGGAGCAACTGTTGCCTGGTTTGGAACCGATCTGCAGTTACTAGGCGTGAAACATGGCGGCGGTCCCTGTTGGTGTGAATCGTTTTCCGGCCATAATTACGTCCCCAATTTGTAGTTGACCGCAAACCACACCATTGTTTGTAGGCCACCTGGACAGTACGCTTCAGCACACCAACAAATTGGGCGACTTCACTCACTTTGTTTTTGTGGGCACGGCCAAACACGATGGCTCCTTTTTGCCGCTCGGAAACGTCTGTCTTACGATCCATATTTCAGACTAAATTCAACACACACGTTGCTCTTCACCACTGCACCAGACAGAAATGATCCTGCAGACCAGGTCAGTGCTATTTATCTCCCAACAATGTCATCACGGCGCCATCTGTGCAACCGGTAACTTCTTACTGTCATTTCTGTAAGGGGTGGCTAATTTTTTGTCCGGTATGCTTACAAAAAGGACATTGATATAGACCAGTTTCAAGACGCAATTTTTCAGTTTATAAAATTCCTTAAAGATAAAGGTGTCAGCAATGCCATGGATATGTGTCATTGCCTTAACGATGGACTGCAATCAACATTTCCAAACGACGAAACAATGTTGAAAAATTTCTTGACAATGCCAGTAACGCATGCCAACGGCGAACGGTCCTTTTCGGTTTTGAAGAGGGTAAAGAATTACGTCAGAAATTCCTTAGGGCAAGAAAAGTTGTCTCATCTATCTATGATGTTTATAGAATCAAGCTTAACAAATTCTCTCAATTATGATGACATAATCAACAATGCCTCCCCGGTGGCGCAGTGGTCTAAGCGATGGCTGCTGATCATTCGTCCGAGATGGGTCTGGGTTCGAATACCAGTGAGGCATGGATGTTGTTTTGTCTTACAGCGCTGGCTCTCTCCCTTCCCTGGAACCAGTGGCCCTAAATTAAGGATGGGCGACTGCTTATAGCCCTCTGAGTTGCTCACAGTGGTCGTTAAACCTCCAATAAAAAAAAATCGACACTCTTTCCAAAACGAAAGCGCGAAATTAAATAGTTTAAATGTTGCGACCATACGACTAAGACGTTTACTTTATCACACTCCGACATGCATTCCAACTTTGATATCGTTAATAAAAGGGTCCTCTGCTCCAAACTGCTCTTAGGGCCTCAGAATGTCTGAATACGACTCTGCTGTAGCTCTACTATGTAGGATGCATCTCTCGCTCTGTTATCGGTGGCTCGTAAAAATGTGAGGAGATTTCTGTGTGAGATTTCGAGAGAATGTGAAACATCGATCAAAATAGCTTGGCTAAAAAGCCAATAATTAGCCAATAGTTTGGCTTGAAAGTAGAAGGATGAAAAACTTAAACATCTAGTCATGTTATGTTTCGGATCATGATTTTTTGAGAAAACGGAGCAGAGGTTAAAAGTTTCATTGCAGGACTTTTTTTTTTTTTAATTCTTCGCCACCTGCTTGCTATGAGTGATTTATTTGCAATTCATAAAGGTATATAAAAGAAAGGGATGACTTGTCCAGCCAGTGTCTGATGATTCGGCTGAAAAAATAGTCATCAGCTCAGTTCGCTCTTTTAAATTAAGAAACGAAAAAAAAAAAGTCTGGACCTTTGGCATGACCAATGGGGAAGGTCAGGCTCGTGCACACTTCGTGTTCAGAAGTAGCTCCACTGGGATTTCAGGAAACTACAATAATAGCTATCTATATTAATCGAACTTCACTTTTAAACATTTTTATTGGTTTATCACATATATTTACTAATCCCTCGAAACAGAAAAGTCCGTTATGAAGAATGAGTGGTGAAATTTACGTGATATTTTTTTAGTCGTTCTTCGTCTTCAAGTATATCAAGAAAGTGAACATATCTGAAATTTACAAGTACGGGAATTGCGCGAAATCTGCAGCTTGCTCCAGTGCTCTTTTTCATTTCTTTGTTCGTTCGCAAATTGTAATACTGAAGAATCCAGTCCATTTCTTTGTGATACTGTTGTCTTTTCACTTTCAATATTCCATTTGTCTCTGCAATCGCAACAGAGTTGTAAACTTGACGTTCTTCCTGCTTAATACACTCTAAAAGGAGTCTCGCGCACGCATAAATCATGTTTGCAGCGACGCCGAAGCGGCGATAAAGGGACGAGGGGTCAACGAGGAACAGTCTTCTTCTTCTTCTGGTGTTCCTTGTCTCCGACATCACACGCATCCGTCCATCTGTCAAATTTTGACGTTGTTTCTCTCACACCAGATCCCTCGCCCGTCCTATCACTTCTTATCTCCATCCTCAGCTCAGGCCGTCCTCCATCAATCTACGAGTTTTCCGTTCTGCAAAGGCAGCGGGGATGACTTGTTCAGCGCCATCTAGCGGAAACATATAACATGTAAATTTGATGGAGTTTAGGTGTCCGCGCAAAAGTAGGCGCGGACACAGAAGACTGCAAGGGGTACGAACAGTGGCGGACTGGGTCTAAAAATATTGGTTGCCAGGGGACAAAGGGGGTCTCACCCACAAATATAAAGCTATCATTTAAGTTTTATACGAAGTAAATAAAATTTTCAAAAAAATACGTAATTCGAAAAAAGGTACAATTAAGATTTTTGCAAAATAAATTTATATTTTTTAGTAATTACAGTGTACATGCATTGTACATATTATTGGCAGTATGCAGTATATACTAAATGTAAATACAGATTATTATAATTGAATTCTAAATTATTATTTCTAATTTTAAATAAATGATGGATATTTTTTAAAAGTTTACTTGTACTGAACATTTTACACATAACAGGTAGTTCAAAAACATATATTTCACGCAGTCCACTATATTAAGAGAAATCGTTTGAATTCACTAGATGATTGTGCGAATCTGTCAAAAATGTCTTTTGCATCCAATTCATCTACCAATTCATTTTCAATGGATACAACATGTATGATTCCAAGTTCTCCTCAGACAGTGAGTCTTGTCTTTATGATCTTTAGCTTTGAAAATATCCTCTCACATTAAGCTTGAGCAACTGAGTGTGCGCAGATGACTTTATAAAGTTCATGAAGGTTATCGTATGCCGTGTCATGAAGTCTGTTGGATGTCAAAATTTTTAGTACACACGATGGGCAAGTGCTACAAATTTTACACTTGTTGCAACTAGAATCCATATTCTCACCATCATTAAGCAATAGCTTTATTACGTACATCAAAGTTTGAAGCAAAAGAAAACTATTCCAGAATTACTTGATCTTTGTTGATTTGTGGAGACAGCTTAATAATACCCTCCAATGCTTCATCTTCAAAGCCCTTCTCTGCAATAGTTTTAAACTTTGCTTTTATACAACTTTTAATACAACAACTTTTTGTGTTGTACAAAGCGTGAATCTAGTGACTGGACAATGAGGTCCATTATTAAGTTAAACACATTTACTCGAAAATCAGCTAGAGAATCTGAGAAATTTCCTTCATCATCTATAAGCTCCATATTCAACTGTGAAATCTTGTCATTACATTTATTTACAAATACCAATGCCATGCTGTGAACGTTATCAAATGTTATTGTCCGTTCCTTCAACTTTGTTGTAGCTGTCTCTATTAAACTCTATCTAAACCACTTGCCTGTAAATGACTTAATAACGGGGCTGTAGTTTCAAACATATATACAAGTAAGTAAATGCTGAATGGAATACGGGATTACACCATACAATACAAATTTTGAAGACGACTGTCCATTTTTTGGTAAATATGACAAGGATGGTAAGTCATATGCTATCTGAAAACTTGAAATTTTCATCGTCTTGGAGCGGGAATCGAACCCGCGTTTCCCAGATAGTTCTGGGTGGTGTAGTGGTTAGAATTCCCTGGCGCTATCTGGGAGATGCGGGTTCAATTCCCGCTCCACGACGACGAAATTTTCAAGATTTTGGATAGTATCTGACTTACCATCCTTGTCATATGTACGCCAAAAAATGGACTGTCATCTTCGAAATTTATAAGTAAATGCTGCCAATATTGTTTCAAACTTTAGAAGACTTTGAAGTAAAACATTTGCTTCTTGTTTTGTTTTTGCATCAAACTTGTCTGAATCTTGTATCATTGATAAGCATGTCAACAGATTTATACTCACAGCGGTATTATCAAAACGTCCAAATATAGTTGTTGCTGCATTGGGTTTTCCTGACCATCTTGTCTCACCAATTAGCTTTAATCGTTTCATTTTTTCTTCTCCAAGATGTTTTCCAGCAACTTTTATCCATACAACCATTCTCTTGTACACTATCTACCAACAAGTAATTGGACACCCCTGCAATCGACGATATCTGCGGTCCTGATGCACGTCACGGCCGCCGCCGTTAAATATCGTGTGGGAAACAACAACGCAACCAGTCGCATGTAAGATGCCACGCAGTTCGGAGCTCTCTGATTTCGAGAAAGGTGTAATCGTCGGGTATCACAGAAATAGCCGATCCATACGTGACATATCCAACTAGTTGAAGTATCCAAAATCAACAGTGGCCTACGTGATTGGCAAGTGGAAGATGAGAGGTGACTGTCGGAATGTGCTCCGACCAGGCAGACCCACAAAACTGGGAGTTAGAGACCGACGTGTGCTGGCCAGAGAAATTCGGAAGAACCGCCCCAAATCGATGAGCCACATCCGCGAGGAGTTTCAACACGCATCCGAGAGTGTTCTTTCGATGAATACCATCCATGATGAAGCCCATCTGCTTGGTTATCATGGACATACTGCCGCCCACAAGCCTTTGATCACCAAGTCCAATAGCGCTGCTCGGCTAACGTGGTGCAAAGAACGTCGACAGTGGACCATTAAACAGTGGAAACAGGTTCTCTGGAGCGACGAATCAAGGTTCACCCTCTACCGTTCGGATAGCAGGGTCTGGGCTTGGCGTCTGCCTAGAGAACGCCTCCTGCCGGAATGTATTGTGCCAACTGTGAAGTTCGGCGGCGGTGGAATTATGCTATGGGGGTGTTTCTCCTGGCATGGCACGGGACCCTTGGTCGCAATTCCTGGTAGACTCAACGCCGAGGCCTACTCACCATTTTGGATGACCATGCGCTTCCTACGTTGTGGCAGTTTTACGGAGTGGACCCATGTTACTTTCAGGATGACAATGCCACCTGTCATGTTGCGAGGTCCACCATGGGTTGGTATGGTGACAATGGGGTTACTCGAATGGACTGGCGTGCGCAGAGCCCAGACCTTAACCCTATCGAACACCTCCGAGACGAGTTGGAGCGTCGACTTAAGGGGTGCCCCTACCGTCCGAAATCGGTGAAGGAACTGACCTGTCTTCTCCAAGCCGATGGGGAAGAGAATACTGCTAGCCGTCGTACAACGCCTGGTTGAGAGTATGCCCCGGAGGGTCGCAGCTGTAATCGCCGCTCGTGGGGGCTGCACCAACTATTGAAGGTGAATAAACTTCGTCTTCCTTTGCTATCACAGGTGTCCAATTACTTGTTGGTAGATAGTGTATGATATTTTCACAAAAGTTGCTAAAGTCTGGAGAATATTGAAAAACAACTACAGGTCCGCAATATTTTGTTGTTTCAGTTGTCACCAAATTCAAGACATGGGCATAGCACCTAACAATTATTAAGAATAATAATGAGGTTATTGCTGTGATTGAAACACAAGACATAACTGAAGTGATTCTGAAATTCGTCTCAGTACAACGTCTTACACATTCGCTAGAAGATACAACAATGATTTGCTAGAAGATTAGGCAATTATTTGCACATATTGTCTAATGTTTAAGGAGGCCCGCTTCATCAGGGGCTCACGTGCCATAGGGCAAGCTGACACCCCGGCCAGTCGGCCACTGGGTACGGATCCCCTCTCATTTATATCATATCATATCATATCTTTTCTTCTGGTTTATATCATGTTTATCTTCTTCTTGCATGTCTTTTGAAAGCAATTGTTTTAGCAAAGGAATAGTGTTGCTATATAATTAAAAAAATAAAATAACATATTTAATTAAGGTTTTTGCTAGTTGCGGGTGTTTTAAATTACCAGTTCTAAGCTTTTATTCACTTCACAAATGAAAACGCAAACTAGCTGAAAGTTTACAATTTATGTATATTACTTGCTGAAAATTCTATTATTAGGGCTTAAATTTTCTTACGCTTTAATTACTGCACAAGAATTTGCTTATGGATGCTCTTAATTGCCTGAAAAAATAGATTTCCATTTTTTCCTGCATCTATAAAAAAAATGCATATTCCGCCAAATAAAAGACAAACATTTCATGAGAAAGTTATAAATACACTAAGAGTGAGATCGAAATTTTAAACGTAGTATGTACTCTGCTATTCATTCACAAATAAGGTTTCGATCTTATACGGAAATTTGCAGATTAGGTAACACGTTACGAAAGTAATTGCACAAACAAAAAGCTTTCACACACAAATACGCTTCACATCTTCATGCAGTTCGAATTAAAAACCAGCAGTTTTAAAGATGTGAAAGCAGTTGTTCCTTACTGCTGTGGGCTGCTATGCAAACGAACCAATGTCACCTACTGCGGGAGGGTATTAACATTGGATTTACTTAGCGACTTTCCGTCTCTCTTAATTATTTGCAGATTCGATAAGCACTTCGACATGAAGACGAGTTCCATATAATTGAGAAAAATTTTCAATTCCGATTCCAACTACACTGAAACCTCGCATACACGTTTCTCTAGGGGATGGTCTTAAAAAAAAATGTAAATGCAAAAACGTATGAACAAAATTTCAAAATGTTATATACCATACAAGGAAACGGGTCAACTGGTCGACAATTTCTTGCGGGTCAAACGGGTCGAGTCAAAGTGTTCCTAACCCGATTTCGACCAGGTTTTATTTCCGTTTCATTTTTGAAAAGAAAAAAAAAATTCAAAGAACCATTTAGAGGATTTTCAAATAATATTTCAGAGCTGCAAAGTATGATCCAGAAACTTGCTGCGAAATGTAAAGAAACGGGAATTAAAAATGGAAGACAAAACTGGTATACAATGCTTTTACAAGCATGAAGATTTTTCGATGGATGGGGAAAATCTGGAGATAACTGATACCTACATTTACCTTGGACAACAGATATCAAGCAAAGGTCACACTGATGAAGAAATTAATCGACGTATAAAACTTGGTTGGAGAGCTTTTGGTATTATATCTTAAAAGAAAAGTGTTTAATCAATGCATCCTTGCAGTGCTTACGCATGGAGCAGAGACCTGGACCTTAACTTAACAAGTTAGTAAAATCATGCAATGCATTGATTATAATACGCTTTCCAACATACCAGAAATCATTACTCAACTTATGCGGATAATGGTTGTGGAATAAATCTCGCTCCTGTGCCCTGACCTTTGATCCCATTTCGATTATATTTAACAGAACCGGTTCAGTATACCTCCGAAATAACATGATAAAGCTTTGTTGCAATGGAAGCATTTTTACGTAAGTTATGATGCGTAAGGGCTATGGAATATATTCCGCTCCTGTGTCCTAACCTTTGACCCCATTTTGCCCATTTTCAATAGGATTCGACCCCAGGTAGGCCCCTACAACATACTAACATTTCATCCAAATCGAAGAATTTATACGTAAGTTATGACGCATAATGTCGATGGAAGTGATTCCGCTACTATGTCCTGACCTTTGACCACATTTCGCCCATTTTTAATAGGGTTTGTCCCCAAGTGGTCCCCTGCCACATACTAAAATTTAATCGAAATCGAACCTTTTTTACGTTAGTTATGACGCATAAGAGCAATGGAATGGATCCCTCTCCTATGTCCTAACCTTTTACCCCATTTGGTTCACTTTCAATAGGGTTCCTTCCCAGGTGATCCCCTTCCACATACTAAAAGTTCATCGAAATCGAACGATTTTTACGCGAGTTATCGTGCGGACGGGCATAGGCACACAACGCGTGACGTAATGAGGCAGATGGGAATCGCGACCATCTGCTCACAAGAGTGTGACGTCATAAAACTTTAATAGGATCAACACACTATGCGTGACGTAATGAGACAGATGGCGTGACCGCGCGCCAACATCTCAAGCGCGAGATTGTGACGTCATAAGATCGTCCCCAGGTGGTCCCCTATCACATAATATAATTTCATCGAATTCGAACAATTTTTACGCACGTTGTTGGAAAGGCATAAAGGCAATGAATTGCATTCCGCACCTATGTCCTGAAATTTGACCCCACTTAACCCATTTTCAATAGGGTTCATTCCCAGGTGGTCCCCTACAATATGCTAAAATTTCATCGACATTGAACCATATTTACGCAAGTTATGACGCATAAGGACAATGGAATGAATCCCGCTCCTATGCCGTGACCTTTGACCCCATTTCGTCCATTTTCGATAAGGTTCGTCCCCAGGTGATCCCCTACCACATACTAAAATTTCATCGAAATCGAACCATTTTCCGCGAGTTATCGTGCCGACGGGCGGACAGACGGACGGACAAAGCTGGAACATATACGCTTCTTCAACCTACGGTTGGAAAGCGCAAAAAAGACATGCAAAAACTGCAGACAACTGAAAGAGCATGGAGATATGCATGCAAGAAAGATAAAAAGAAGAACTCATTAATAAGGAAAATGACAAGAGTGGTAGACATCGTAATCAGAGCAAAATCCGTGAAATGGCAAAGGGATGGACATATTGCCAGGAGAAGGGACCACCAATGAAAAACAGAAAATTTAGATACGATTCCAAGGGACAGGAAAAGACCCAGAAGATCACCACGTGGGAGATGGGTTTATGGAGAAGACTGGCCTAAGACAGTCCGTTGTTGAAGAAACTTCCAGCAGTGGATTGATAATGATTGACAATGATGATGAAGATATATTCGAATTTATAATTGGAAGCAAGTTTGTCCGGGTCGTGTACAATTATGTAACGGACGGGTCCGGGTCCGAAATTTTTGACCCGTTTCCAACTCTGTTAAATACTATTGTAGAATTTATGCTTTAAATTTGTGGTTCCTTATACCTTTTTGCATTCGCGGACTGACAATGCCAAAACAAAATCTTTAGGCTATTTTTGAGAATTTAATCTCGTTGTACATATTATAATGATCATTGCGTACATCATCATCAACATCATTATTGTCAACCATTACCAGTCCACTGCTGGACGAAGGTCTCCCCAAGTTTCTTTCACAACATTCTGTCTCGTGGCAGTCTCCTCCATGTTACTCCTGCATACCTTCGAATTCCATCCTCCCATCTCCCATGTGGTCTTCTTCTGGGTATTTTTGTCCCTTGGAATCCAGCCTAAAATTTCGGCTGTCCGTCGATGGTCTGTCCCTCTGGCAATATGTCCAGCCCATTGCCATTTCATGGATTTTACTCTGATCATGATGTCTTCCACTCTTGTCGTTTTTCTGATCCACGAGTTCCTCTTCTTATCTCTCGTGGTTACACCAAGAATGCACCTCTCCATGCTTCTCTTCTTTGAGTTGTTTGCAGTCTTTGTATATGTCTGTTTTAGTTAAGGTCCACGTCTCTGCACCATGCGTAAGCACTGGAAGGACGCATTGATCAAACACTTTTCTTTTAAGACATAATGGCATATTACTCTTGAAAATTATACTGTTTCTTCCAAAAGCTCTCTAGGCAAGTCTTACACGCCGATTAATTTCTTCATCAATGTGACCCTCACTTGATATCTGCTGTCCAAGATAAATGTAGATATCGGTTATCGCCAGCTTTTCCCCATCAATCGATAAATCTTTGTTTCTTGTACATCACTTTTGTCTTCTGAAAGTTCATTTTTAACCGCACTTCTTTACTCTTGTCAGTTAGTCCCTGGATCAAACCCTGCAGCTCTGATGGGGTAGTTGCAAAAATGACTACATTATCAGCAAAACGAAGGTGAGTTAGATGATCTCCATTAATCTTTATTCCTTTGTTTTCCCAGTTCAGTGATTGAAAGGCATTTTCCAATGTGGCATTAAACAGTTTGGGAGATGTAGGGTCACCTTGTCTCACTCCCTTTCCAATTTTTATGGGTGCTGTATTCTCAAATAGGCGAATCTTTGCACTTGCATTTTCGTACAATCCATAATATATATACCAGATTATTCCATGTCACTTACTTACAGCTAATATAATTTAATCTATTAATATTCTCTAATAATTAATAAATGCAATCCATATTCAATATACCACAATATTCTCATTACCGTTAATACCTTTTCTGGGGTCAATGCGACTTCTGTTGCTGCTGCTTCGCGACAATCTTCTGGAGCCGTGGTTTTAGCGTCGTTTTTGCGAGGCGCGATGCAGCATTAATGTACATTATGTTTCTCTGCTTTGTTTTGATCGCCGAAACCGATGAAAAGGTTTTGTATCAATAAATACGTAGTCGAAAAAAAGCTAGCAATAATTGTAGAGCTTTGTCGCTGAGACTCGGATATGCTATCAGCATAATACCCCAAGACTGAGTCAGAGATTTGGATCTGAATATCCATACCAGACTGGATTCGGAAGGAAATTCAACAAAGCATTCCTTTTCCTGGTGAGTTAGCCTGCAGGAGTTCAGATCTTCTGGGAAGAGATTAGCGATCTAAGTTTCCTTTAACTTTCCGCTACAAGTGTTCAAAAAAATTCAGAACGATTTCCTCTTACTTTAACTCCCTTTCGATTCAGAACAAAAATAAATAAGTTTACACTTTTCTCGCGGGCCGACAGAAAAAACTTCGCGGGCCGGCAGAAAAAACTTCGCTGACCGGCGGCTGGGATGTTCCTTAATAATGATTTTTTTTTTTTAAATCGAATCGGCGTCGAAAGAGAAAAAGGCGTTACAAATTACTATACGAGTATGCTAGACGAAACCCGTCGGAATCGACAGTTAGTATTTTTTTTTCTTTTTTTGAAAAGAATAAGCTCATATGAAACAACAAATGTAAACTTAATTTGATTGACAAATTTATTCATCCACTTTAGTAAAGCCAATAGTACAGCTTCGTGATTTCTTTTTTGAATGAAGGTTTAACGACCACCGTGAGCAACTCAATGGGCTATAAGCAGTCGCCCGTCCCTAATTTAGGGTCACCAGTTTCAGGGAAGGGAGAGAGCCAGTGCCGTAAGAGAAACACAACATCCATGCCTCACCGGGATTCGAACCCGGAACCTTCATGAACGAATCATCATAGGCCAGCGCGTAGACCACTGCGCCACTGGGGCTGCCAGGTTCGCGCTGAGCATCACGACTGCACCCTTTTTCAGTCGTAAAATGGGAGGCGGAAGTCCACTCATCTCGATCGTGTGCAAGACTTCAACTATATAGCGCACTCTTTCACTCTCATCTTCAGTCACAACTGTGTTTGTAAATGTTGTTGGAATGCGGAATGAGATTCGCGTTGCGAATATTCTTCATTCTCTCTTGTCTGAGACATATGCTTGCGACCCATTGATCGCTCACGCCTTCCAGTAAGGCTCTTACGTTTTCCCTTCTTTTTTTCTTTTTTTTTTTTTTTTTTTTTCTGCGGGAGAGACATTCTGTTAAGGATAAGTAAGTATGCAATGAGGCTCTTATCTACATTAGGAGCTCGTATTTCGAGTGCCTGATGTAGATAAGGGCCTCACGCTTTTCCCACAGATTTTACCTGGGAACTTTTGACGCCCCGCCACGCCCGAACCGTTGCTCCAATCTCAGTGTTCTCTTTGACTGGCACATCTACATGGTAAGACCTTTATTTTGATACCTGAACGATATTTTTACGTTCAGCCGTTCTCTCAAAATAGGTCTGACAGTAAAAAACCTTTATTGAATGAAGATATAGATGGCTCAACTCAATATGTACATTACTGACAATCGTAAACGGAATGTTTATTTACATCTTTACATAATGGGAAACGTCTTACCTACGTGAATAAACTGGATCGAATGAATATTAAATTGTATATATACATCACACAGTCCAACGGCATAATGCAATCAGGTCTTCGAGAGTGTTCGCTGTTCCGATGAGAAGAACTTTGATACGAATGCCTGCTAGAGTTGCTTTGCGTAACGGTTCGATCAGAAAAAAGAGAGACTTCGGACTTTGGACTATCTCAGTCTCACCATGCGATCGCCTTCAACAGCGCGTGAGTCAACCGCAGGCGATCGAATGTCAACCGCACGCTTCTCTAAAAGGCTTTACATGGGAACTTTGTCGCCCCACAGTACGTGAACCGTTGCCCCAATCTCATTTTTCTCTTCGACTGGCACATCTACGTGATAAGATCTATATTTGGATACCTTAACTATATTTTTACGTTCAGCCGTTCTCTCAAAATAGGACTCACAGTAAAAAACCTTATAGACTTGATATAGATTTTATCCCATTGCAAAAATCATAAAGCTTATGAATATCAAATTTCTCTTCTGACGACTGTATCTGTCTATAAAAATCCGGGTTCTATATTAAGTGAAATCCTCATAACTAAGAATCTTGACCAGTATTTCATATGGAACTCATGAATTATTTGCTTTAAATTTCTGCGGATCGGTAGTGCATCCATTTGAAACCAGAATGTTGAATACTGCTGATTAATTTAGGATTCTAATCTACTATACGCCACGATATATTGTAGCCACAATCAGTAACATCCCAGAGATTTATCATTTTTTAAATAGCGCATATGTGTGTGAGTCGTAAAAGACGAAATCAATTTTTTATCCAAACCGAAAGTAAACAACATACCCTTCCTTCTTTGATGGAATCAAGGTTCAACTTTGGCTGCACCGGCGCGTAAAGAAATTATTTTGAGATAGCAGATCTGTTGTAATGGCTGACAGACATCATTTAACATATGACTGAGGTGGAGAGCGAGCGGAAGATTAGGGACGGGCCAAAGTCAAGTGAAAGTTGTAAGATGACTTCATGTGAGTCCTTCTGTGGTACACAGACAATTTCATAATATGCAATCAGTTCCTCAAAGAGACAGAAAAAGAAGGCTTAGGGATACAACATCCGTGGATGTTTGATATTTCTGATCAACTGCGCGGAGGAACAGGGCAGCTACCCCGACGCAGGAGCGATCTGCCCTTGCTGCGGCTACAGGAACTGTGGCATCTGCTTTCAGTGTGCACCTTTATGCCTGGCTACCAACACTCTGCATGCTCATTACTCCCTGTCCCAGGGGAGAACGTTTGAATTGGGCAAGACTTCACGTCAATTAAACTGAAACACAATGGACGTCAGTACCCTTCACAGATGAGTCCAGATTTGCTTTGCAGGGCAATTCCAGGCGTGCTCTGATCTGGAGAGAACGAGGGACTTGCTGCCATCCATCTCTCTATAACCCGTGAAAGAGATACTTATGGTGGTAGTAGCGTGCTGGTTTGGGGTGGCACCTTGTTAGGTAGACACATAGATCTCTGTGTGCTTCTAAGACAAACCGTGAATTCTCGGCGTTATAGGGATGATGCGTTTTTATGCGGGTGCTATAGGCAGATGCATTTCTCTACTATAGACGACAACATTCGCCCACATTGAGCGAAGCTAATAGAACAACATCTTCAAGAGAAGACCATTGTCCGTATGGGTTGACCAGCCAGATCTTCAGACCTTACTCCGATCGAACATATCTAGAATGCCCTAGGGAGACGTGTTGCTTGCCTCAACTTGCTTCTGAAAGAAATGGAGACACTAAAGCAAGTCCTGCACGAGCAAAGGTAGCTGCTACCTACTGAGCACCTACGCACTATCATCAATATGAAACATCGCTATGAGAGGTGACCACACTCTCTTTTGAGGTACTTCGGCCATTTCATTTTGACACCTTATTTTTCACCCGGATCTGTATGTGCTCAGTTTTGTCGTAATGAAGTGTTTCTTGTGAAATGTTTTAAGGTGTTTCTCTAACGTACAATATGATACAGGTTTACACCAAATTTCATCATGTATGTTTTGAGTTATCGCGATATTTCTGCTTTTTCCTAAATTTATGGAAACCAGTGTATTTGGGAGGGAGATGCTGGTCAGAGGAACATTTTGTTTGTAGGGGTTAAACACCGCCCTGGAAAACCTAGATGGAACTCCTGAAGTTCGTTGATTTTCATTTACTACTGCAAAAGCCAGGTAAGCGACTGCGACAAGGAAAGAGAACTGAGTGAGAGTAGAAAGGGATAAGTAAGAATCTTTACACATGATTTCCGACACAACGAGATGTCGGGAAAAAGGTATTGGTCGCTTTTGTCTTTGTATGTGAGGATTATGTTTGAAACGCATCGTGTCAGATGTGAAGGGCGGCGGCTGTCAAGTAGCGCGTCATATTACGCCGAACTCGGAGAGATGGAAAAATGCGTAACCGAGTGAGCGCAAGATGACGTATGTCTTCTTCCTTCCCTGATGACGAGGAGAGTTCAGGCATGTGTGTGTCGTGTAGTGCTGGAGAGCGATGGTTGTTGACTTCGTTTCGTGTGTATAGTGAACAAATAACTTGTGTTTGTGCTTCGTGTTATCCTTTAACAAAAGTAGCATATACACTGAAGTGCCAGAAAAACTGGTACAGACGAGCTTATGCAAAATACATAGCAACGTCACCTATGCGCGTACTCGGTTGCGTCCGCCAGTGCGTATATAAAGCGATAGACATCCCTGCTAGCTGTCAGAAGAGCCGCGGATGGCTTAGTGGTTAGCAGTTCAGACTATCGATGCAGGGGACCCAGGTTCGAACCTGGGCTGATCTTTCAGAGATGGTGTGATTTGCTAACAATCGCTGAATATCCGCCGTGCATCGGACGAGCACGTTAAAGTGACGGCCCCCAGGCTGGACCCACTGGTTAAATGGGTATCTTTTCCTATGCCCCCCATGAAATTCTCTCACCCCTCTCTGTGCAATATCATACTTGTACGGTGTCGCCATCTACTGTACTCTAATTGTACTATAAACTGTTCTGTCAAAGTCTCTAGATTTGCTCTCATTCCTTCCGTTTCTGTGTCCTGCCCAAAAGGCGATCTCGCTGTAGGTGGCTGGGACCTAAACTCTACTCACTGTGGACGGAAGTCCTACAAGAAAATGACAAATGCTAGCTGTCAGAGCTGTTTACGGCATGAGAATGACAAGTAATAACGATTTAAGTGATTTTCAACGCGGTGTCATAGTTGGCGCTCGTGAGATCGACCAGAGTATTTTGGAGATAGAAACGAAGTTCTGATTTTCACGGGCGACCATTGCAAGGGTGCACCGTGACTACAAGAATTCCGGCAAAACCTCCAACCTACGGTACCAGTGTGACCGTAAAAAGACATTGCGTGAACGTGACCATCGTCGGCTGTCAAGAATCGTTTCACGCGATAGGCATGCAACACTCTCGCATGTATCATCGAATTCAATGCTGGAGCCTCAACAAGCATCAGCGTCCGAACTGTGCAACGTTCCCTGCACGATATGGGCTTTGGGAGCCGACGCCCAACTCGAGTCCCCTTGATGGGTGCGCGACACAGAGCTATGCGCCTCGCATGGGCACTGCAACACCGCCACTGGACACTTGATGACTGGAAACAAGTAGCCTGGTCTGACGAGTCGCGTTTCCAACTCTATCGGGAAGATGGAAGGATTCGTGTGTTGCGCAAACCCCATGAAGCCATGGATCCCGCCTGTCAACAGGGAACTGTATCAGCTGGTGGAGGGGGGGGGGTCCGTAATGGTCTGAGGCGTGTTTAACTGGACTTCACTGGGACCCCGGTACGTCTACAAACGTCTGTGACCGGCCAACGCTATGTGCGCATCCCTTCTGACGAGGTACACCCGTTCATGTCCTGCATTCTGCTGATGGATTAGGCCTGTTCCAACAGGACAACACAAGTGTCGAGACGCCACACTATGGTTAGAGGAGCATTTTATCTGAGCTTGGGGTTTTGTCATTCCCACAAAAGTCCCCAACTCTGAACGTGATAGAACACATTTGGGATGCCATGCAACGCACTATCGAACACAGAAATCCGAGACCTCGGAATACGCCCAAATTGTGGAACGCTCTGCAGAAAGTATGGTGTGCATTGTCTACAGCACATTTCCAGAAGCTACAGTGGAGTCCATGTCCCGTCGTATTTCTGCAGTCCTGCGCTCCTGTGGGGAACCTACCAAGTATTAGACTGGTGTACGAGTTTTTCTGGCACTTCAGTGTATACTTACAACATTATCATTCTTCTTTCGGTTAACAAAGTTCATTGTTGATTTTGCGTCTCAGTGAATAAAGATTATTCACCAACTTAAAATATATCATGTGTGATTAAAAACTTGTCTGACTATCACCAGAGTTGGAAACGATTCAAAAATTTTGGACCCCGACCTGAACCGAACAAATCTGCTTTCAACTATAAATTTGAATATATCATCATCATCATCATCATCAATCCACTGCTGGATGAAGGTCAACACAGTCTTGGGCAAGTGTCCTCCATCTACCCATCTCCCACGTGGTCTTCTGTGTCTCTTCCTGTACCTTGGAATCCAGTCTAAAATTTAGGTTGTCCATCGATGGTCCATTCTCCTGGCCATATGTCCATCCCATTGCCATTTCAAGGATTTTACTCTCATCATGATGTCTTCCACTCTTGTCATTTTCCTTATTTACGAGTTCCTCTTATTTCTTTTGGTTACACCAAGCATGCATCTCTGCATGCTTCTTTCAGTTGACTGCAGTCTTTGTATGTTTTTTTTAGTTAAAGTCCACGACTCTGCTCCGTACGTACGCACTACAATGATGCATTGATTAAACAATTTTCTTTTAAGACATAATGGCAGATTGTTCTTAAAATTTGTGCTGTTTCTTCCAAAAGCTCTCCAACCAAAGTTTTATTTCGATTAATTTCTTCATCAATGTGACCTTTGCTTGATATCTGTTGTCCAAGGTAAATGTAGGTATCGGTTATCTCCAGATTTCCCCATTAATCGATAAATCTTTATTTTCTGTAAAAGCATTGTAATTCAGTTTTGTCTTCTAAAAGTTCATTTTTAATCCCACTTCTTTAACCTTCTCATTAAGTTCCTAGATCATCTGCAGCTCTGAAGTATTGTCTCAAAAACCTCTGAAAGGTTCTTTGAATTTTTTTTCTTTTCAAAATGAAACAGAAATAAAACCTGGCAAAAATCGGGTCAGGAACATTTTGACCTGACCCGTTTGACCCGCAAGAAATTGTCGACCCGTTGACCCGCTGACCCGTTTCCATCTCTGATAATCATTACAAGGTAAGTGATGTGAATGTTTTTTTACTGCAAAAACTGAGTGGTGTGAATTCACGGAACATTTTTGAAATTAACGTCAGCACCGTCTTTTAACGAAATTTCAATTTTTAAAAGTGCCCGTTTTTTTTTAATTGCCGTATTTTCACAGATTTTCCGTAGTCAGTAACTCCGTTTATTTCAGAAAAGTCCGTTTGAAGTTTTTTCGTTTTTATACAGAAATTCTGCGAAGTTGAAGAAACTGAATTTTCTAGCCCTTAGGCCGAATAATCTTTTCGCGCAGGTGCGGTGGGCGGAATCGAACTGAGGTTGATTGGGTTAAGCCTACACAAGCCGCACGGCTTAACCACTGAGCCAGAATGTCTTCGGAATCGCACTCACGTTCAAGGTAAAACTAATTACGCGATGACGACCCCCCCCCCATCCCATTAATGCTAGTGATTTTCTCTTGTAGCTTATTATTTTTTATAATACGTTTGTAATATTTTTTTATGGGAGGACTTATTACAAATTAAGTATTTCTTTACAACATGATATTTCAAAGCAACAGAATGCTATGAAATTTGAGGTCTTTTTTTAACTGACAATAACTTTCAATTATGTTTAAGAAAAGGTTAAATGCACTGCTTTATAGTATTATTTCACAAAAATTCTAAATATAAAATTTACTCTTGATAGGTATAATAGCTTTTTTCTTAAGCGCTCCACAGGCTGATACATAGACATCGTACAATCATCTGCACAATGATTTAAATACCCAGTGTAGGGGCGAACGTACCCAGCTAATTATGTGGGCACGCCCTAAATTATGTTTCACTGTAGTCCACGTTATAGCCCCCCCTCCCCCCTCACAGCCAATAGACGTACAAGGTTCGTTCCTAAGAACTTCCCCCCCCCCGCAAAAAAAATAGGATGAATGGACGAAATCCTCCCCGCATTTTTATCTACTTAGCTGCGAACCAGGAGGATGGATCGAGACTGCTGAAGAACTCCAATAAGAATTACTAATGTCCAAAAAGGAATATATGGAGACTTGATCAAACTTAACAACATTTAATGAAATGTCTCTGAGGTTTGCAAGTCATGTCTGTCCGTCGAGTAACCGTCCTTGGTCGTAGATCAAATGTCCGTTACCCGGTGAAATGTTCGTAACTCACCAACGTGAACTTAGCACTTATCTCCTTACACGCTTCTCCTGAACTTGAGAGAGAGAGAGTCTCTCTCGTTTCGAGACAAAAACCTGTATCCCTTGTAGCTTCCTATTTCTGTGTTGAATCCGAAAATCTAACTTTGACCTTCGTATTCGTTGCATCGCAAAATTACCCTCTCCCGGTTATCTAATGCAATTTGTGAGAGTCTCTGGCTCCGAGGCCTGTATCACAAGTATCGCTGGCTTAGGGAAACATCCCGTTACCGTTCAGCACGCGACTCCCCTTACCGCTTTGGGTCCACCACGCACCCGAAACTTTTCGAGTTACGCCTGCTGGAGAAACCTCCTTCCCCTCCTCACGAAGACAGACTAACCAAAGAATTATCTAACGCTTTGGACTAACTCGTCCGCTTGGCGCTTGCTCTCTCTCCCCGCCTCCGCGCCGCGCGTACGTCACTCCTTCGGGCGTCCCGTTCTCTCACCCTCTCTTGCTGCCTACGTCATGAGAATGACCAGCGCTTTCACCCTCGTCGTCTACTAAACGCTCTAGAACTTTCCATTGCTTCTTTGGCTCTTCCTGTTTACCGAAATTTTCGGTCTTTCACCAGATAGTCGGCACTTTGATGTACTTCCATTGGCGGATCTTCTTTTGGACAGATTTAACTCACCTCAAAGGTACAGAACACATCAAGCACAATGTATATTGCTACATGTATACAATAAGTAATAGTCATACGGCTCGACATCCTGGCGCCTGCTCTTCGTTGACAATACTAGGCGGATGTCGTTAGCCTAATGGCTGATGGTTATTTGGCTCGAGAAAGGAACCTCCCTTCCCGAGCGTGCGAATTCCAGGCCTTCTTTGTAACTTACAACCCTCTTCGAAAAATGTTTTAGAACTTTCTATTGCTTCTTTGTCTACCTGGACCACGTTTTAAGTTCTGATAGTAATCATACATTTATGAATGTTTCTCGTCATGAGTACATCTAACGCACATTAATTAGATATCATATAAACATAATGTTCGTATCATTAGTCCATCGATGCATGACTTTCCTGATTATACAGGCATAATGTTCAATTACTTATTTATCATGCATATATATTGCTCCCTCTCACACAACTGGTTTCTTACTGTAGCACAATATATAATAGCTGGTGCACAAAATACAGCAGAGAAGAAAAAAATATTCTGTGCCAGAATAACCAAAATTCATGCAGTATGCTATCCACAATATGCGATCTCGGTACAGAATTTTAAAATCAATTCTTTTGACAGATGTTTGAAATTTAGCAGTTAATAAAACACAAAAATATTCCAGCTAATCTCTATTAGCGGAATGTTTTGGTTATATGGATAGGGAAAAAGTGAGAACGGAGTTTTTCCGTTAATATACGAAAGGCATTGCTGAAAGGTTTCTGAAAGTTCAAAATTTTCCGTTAAGACATCATAAAAAAAAAAAAAACACGGCAATTTATCGCCAATGTAAGAATGGAATTGCGAAAATGTTTCTGAAAATTCAGAATTTTCCTCACGTACGAAAAATCCGTGAAATTAAGGTTTCTTTCCGTCATTTCACGGAAAAATTTGTATCAGAAATATGTTTCCGTTAATTCACGAAAGGAATAACTAATTCGCTGGACAGCATTTGGAAGAACAAATTTTTAAGATCCATTTACCATTATGTCTTAGAAAAAGGTATTTAATTAATTCAGTCTTCCCTTTCCTACTTACGAATCAGCGGCATGGACGTTTACATAGAAACACATACAGATGTCGTGAACTACTGAGAGCAGCATGGAAAGATAGATGCTTAGTGCAACCAGAAAAGTTGGGAATAGAATCAGGGCAACGGCGAGAGTTGATGGCCTAATGATCGAAATAAATATCCTCAAGTGGCAATGAGCTGGACATGAACTGACCAACATTGGATAACTGGACTGGATACTATGGGACAGAAAAGACTCAGAAGAAAACACGGACATGGGTGGACGAAATTCGAAAGCATGTGAAAGTCACCTGAAAGAGAATTGCTCAGGACAAAAAGTTTTGAAGAGACTTCTTCCAACGATATATTAAGAATCGTTGTTGTTGCTGATGACGAAAGGCAAATAAATTTCGCCTTTGTAATAAGGAAAACTCTAGTCTTGTAGTCACTGCCATAAACAAAGCCGCCCCCCATGGCACAGTTGTCTAATCGCTGGCTTATGACCATTCGTCTGAGGTGGGGTCCGGGTTCGAATCCCGTGAGGCATGCTATAGATGCTGTGTTTGTCTTAAAGTACTGGCTCTCACCCTGTCCTGGAACCAGTGGCTCTAAATTAGGGACGGACGACTGCTTATAGCCCATTGAGTTGCTCACGGTGGTCGTTAAACCCCCAGTCAAGAAACTACAAGAAAAAAAAAAAACACCGTTGCGCGGGGAATCGAAGTGAAACAGTAAACACATTACAGTAATACACAGCAAAACTACAAAGAATTCGCAATAAGAAGTAAATTTCAAAAGCATACGAGCGACTAAGAAAGCTGCGTCTTTAAAGCCAAAGCTCGATGTGATAAGTGTATGAAATAGTTCTTATCACTTTTTCTTCATTTGTGGCAATTCGTTGTTACCCATGTTTTTTCCCTCACATCTTACTGATCTCTGACTTGCTCTCCTCATTGTCTTTTAGAATTCTTATGCATCGAGAACCGTACTAAAATGGAAAAACATAAGGAATTATTTGAAACGTAGTCATCCCAAAACGTGTGCAGCGTACAATTTTCTTGGAATACATATCTCCCTTCCCCATTCACATTACTTCTTGTGAACATTTCCTTTTCTTTCAACACGAACGCACGATAATGGAAACTGTTTAAATCTAAAAAAAAAAATGACTTGATCGGATCTGTGTGCCACATTATAGGAAATAGAAATAACTGGGAGGGGATCCGCTGCATTTAACGGCCATGCTTCTTTGGTTTACAGGAAAGTTAGAAACGCACTTCTTTTTTTTTTTTTTCCTGCGGTGTTCCGAAGTGAAGTGGGTTTTCCTTTCGGCATTGGATGAGCTCCAAGCCCCTGGAGCACGTGACATACGAGCCGAAGCCCAAGTGTTGACCTGTGATGAGTTATCAATACGCCAAATGACCGTGGGCGGCTCCACTCTCCTGATACCCTCGCGTCTACGCTGATCAGCTCCGGACATCCCCTGTCCACTGGACGACGCCCACCCTCCCCACACTCAGCGCCACCCCTCCCTGTGTCTTCCAACTTCTGGGTATTTCTCTTATTTCTTTGCCTCCATCTGATTCTCTCCCCCTCTATTTCCTTTGAGACCGCGTGCTCGTGGTGGACTTTGGGATATCTTATCACCCCTCCCCCTTCCACTGCGGGTTAGTGATCACCGGACCATGATCCCTCGCGCTCATCAAGTACAACCAATTGGGTGATTTGTTTCCATTGGCT
Organism: Macrothele yani; assembly: GCA_039090855.1. Taxonomy (NCBI): domain Eukaryota; kingdom Metazoa; phylum Arthropoda; class Arachnida; order Araneae; family Macrothelidae; genus Macrothele; species Macrothele yani. Next base: position 111,877,021 of record CM076997.1, on the reverse strand, counting down.
AACGTTTCTCTCAGTGCTTAGTTCTGAAACGGTATTCCCTTTTCGGAGATTAAAGGATCTACCTCGTTTTATCCCTTTCCTCCGAATCGCGTTATCATGCCATTTCGTACATTCTCGTCTGTTCTGCTTCGAAAATGGGTTCTTTTATGAACCGAATTGGTAATCAACGTTAAGTTAAACCAGTTAATGTCTATGAATGCGCGCAAGCAAATGTATGGATCGAACATATCACCAGGAATGTAAGTGAATTGCACTGATTTGCGATATGCAGAGTCGAAGAAAGTTAACCAAATTTTTAAACATATCCAAACCTGACTGGGTTTTTTTAACAATAAAGTTGGGAAATATTTCTTAATTATACCTAAGTCTCCCATGCCCCATTCTTTCTAAAAATTAATAGAAAATATGAAGATTTTTCGCACCGAAGTTGTGGATTTAGTTCTTCAGGCTCTTTCTTTCTTTGAAGCCAATAACCCGACCTGAACCGAACAACTCTGAGATTTGTTCGGTTCAGGTCGGGGTCTCACTTATACCTAAGTCGCAGTGGTCTAAGCGATGGCCTCTGATTATTCGTCCAAAAAGGGGCTGGGTTCGAACCCGGCGAAACATGGATGTTGTGTTTGTCTTACGGCACTGGCTCTCTCTCTTCCCTGGAACCAGTGACCCTAAATCAGGGACGGTCGACTGCTTATAGCCCATTGAGTTGCTCACGGTGGACGTTAAACCTCCAATAAAAAAAAAAAAAAAAACCGACTAGCGTATAGCCCGTCCTGGGACGGTTGATTTTAAACTTTAAATAAATATTAATATGTTGGGAATGTTGCCCGTTCTATGACGCAGTGAAATTTTTAATTGAAGCAGATTGAAAACAAATCAAATAGACGCCGGATTTCTGTAAGAAAATATAGTAAAAACTTATGTAGTAAGAACTCATTCATGTTAGAACTAAAAATTATATGCTATTTATTTCCGTTTTTCAAAAGACCTCGCGATAAATAACATTCTGTATAAAACATTTGTTGTTTTGCAATTGTAGGTTAGAGCGTTTATATAGATCGACATTTTGCAAAGTGCATATAATATATTCATCACTAAACTCGGAAAGTTAGTTAAATTAAAAAAGTAAAAAAAAAAAATAAACCGTACAAATTAATATTCGAATTGTGCTAAATTAAATCAATATACAAACGCAACTTGTCGTGATATTAAGAATTCATTTGAATTTTGTAGATCAGATTAATAGAACTCGAGTCATTGATGATCCAGTGTTTTTAAATTAGCACGCGATCACCTTGACACCTAAAAGTGATCGCATGCTATTATAAAGCAGGCAATCACTTTGACAACTCGAAAGCACACACAAATTGATCGATACGTGATGGCGCAACAATGCAGACGTTGCTGTGACGTCAAGCGTTCCAGACAGAGAGAGAGAGAGATCTGGGTGTTTATATGTATAATTCTGCGTTAGTCCCGATATTTTACTGTAGTTTCTATCTCCTTTTTTTTTTCCACTCTGTTATACGTAAATAATTTAATATGCTTTATATTATCGCTTTATTTATATTATCGCTTAATTTAATATGCTTTCATAATTTAATATGAATTTCATATTATCAAAAATGCACGGTTCTTTGATTCTTTTATACGTAATCCAGTATGTTACAAGTTTGAGAGAGAATTAAGACAGCGTTTGGTTTCTTCCTTCTTGGTGCAGCCAAAATAGAACTTTGATCCCATCAAAGTAGGGTATGTTGTTTACTTTCGGTTTGAAGGAATAATTGGTTTCGCATTTCATGACTCGCGCAAATACGCGCTATTTAATTGCTGATAAATTTCTGGGCCGTAACTTTGTGGCTGCACTATTTCATGTCGTTGTAGAATAAAATCCTAAATGTGTCAACAGTACTCAACATTCTGTTTTTAAATGGATGCTCTCAGAATCAGCAAAGAAGTAAAGCTGTCAATTCATGAGTTCCATTCTAAAGCACTGATCTCTTATTCTTAGGTGAGGATTTCACTTAATCTAGAATCGGGATTTTAGTAGACATCAAAAGAGAAGTTTGATTTTCATAGGCTTTATGATTTTTGCAGTGGGATAAAATATATTATAATTTGTAACGCTTTTTTACGTTTTCCAACCGTCGGTTGAAGAAGTGTATATGCTCCAGCATTGTCCGTCCGTCCGTCCGCTCGATAACTCGCGTAAAAATGGTTCGATTTCGATTAAATTTTATTATGTGGTAGAGGACAACCTGGGAAAGAACCCTATTGAAAATGGACGAAATGGGGCCAAAGGTCAGGACATAACTTTTTAGATAAATTATGCGTCATAACTTATGTAAAAATGCTTTGATTGCGACAAAACTTCATCATTTTGTTCCGGAGGTACTCTGAACCGATTCTGTTGAATATCATCAAAATGGGGTCAAAGATCAGGGCAGAGGAGCGAGATTTATTCCACAGCCATTATCCTCATAACTTGATTAAAAATGCTTCTATTGCGGCAAAACTTTAGTATGTTGTTCCGGAAGTATACTGAATCATCACCGAAATGGGGTCAAATGTCAGGGCACAGGAGCGAGATTTATTCCACAGCCATTATCCTCATAACTTGAGTAATGATTTCTGGTATGTTGGAAAGCGTATCATAATCAATGCATTGCATGATTTTACTAACTTGTTTGTGCTTTCGCGGCTAATTCGATTTTAAATAACACATTATTAAGGAAAGTCTCATAATATCTTGAAGTGTAAGTATGCTGTGTTCGTTTATTTATAAACCCCGTTCGGTTTTGATGCTGAAGCCTTCTTGCAGCTCGTTGCAGAAAATATATAGCAAAGGAACAGTTAAGAAATTTGCAGTTTCAATTAATTTGAAATATGCCGTTTTATGCTGTTTTTCGTACGGAAAGAGGCTACACAGATGGCCTGAAAAGAACGCGATTAGTTCGAAGTCGTTTCGCAGTTCAGCAAAGTGTTTCATGTATTGGTTCTAATACTGCTTAGTAAAATATGAAGCTTATTAATTCTAATATTGTCCAGTAAAATATTACATGAATAGATTATAATATTGTCCGTCACATTAGAGTTCACAGAAGCACATAGATATTCTCTGTTATATTATGATATTCTTTGATATCCTCGGAGGAAACTTTAACAAAATTTAATCCTATGATTTTCCAGTTCCAGGCACGGCGATTGGTTGCATTGTGATCGACAAAACGAAATGAATGTCCAATAACAGCGCGAAGCAGTGCCTCAATGGGAACAATGATCTCGTTTCGGGACTCTGAGACATTCATTTTGCTTTGACAAACATACAAGAAAATACGGCCAGCCCAGACAAGAACGGACTATGCATAGTGCGGTTGCATTCGTGTGCCGCATCTCCTTCATATAGGTCTGCACGAGTAGGGCCAAGTCGACCCATTCTTTTTATCGCAATGGTAAACAAAGAAAAAGTCGTGCTCCCCGATTTCCTGGTGTGTTTAACTGTTTCGCTGACTATACTTACTTCCATGACATAGCCAAGGACGTAATCAGAAAAGCAAGGAGAAGCACTCATAGTGTTTTTACCAATCTACACTGAAGAGCAATTGAATTAGAGATTTCTTTCTAGTTACGTGTAGTACACTACCTTTCGTCCTGATGACGGCGGCGATTCGTCTCGGCATTGGCTTCGACAAGACACCCGAAGCGTTAGGAAGCCATACGGATCCACGACCCCTGAACAAGCTCCCACAGTTCACGAAGATTTGATGGAGGGGGTCAGAGCCTCGAACATCTCTCTCGATGGCATCCCAGATGTGCTCGATGGGATTGAGGTCAGGCGATCTAGCTGGCCCAGGAAGCTAGGTCACGTCGGTGGAATGTTCATCGAACCATTCGGATACAATTCGGGAGCTACATTGTCTTGTGGCAGGATGAGGTCCTCAGTGGGATATTGAAGACACACAAACGGGAGCAAATGGTCGTCCAGGATATCCCGGTAACGTTGACCTGTGAGAGACCATGTCACATGTACCAGGGGTCCCATTTCAGTTCACGTAAACAGTCCCCAGACGAGAATGCCAACCACACCAGCTTGAAGAGTACCCTGCTGGCAAGAAGGATCCATCGCTTCATGTGGTTTGCGCCGTACTCGTATCCTGCCAACCGCATGTACCAACGTGATTCTCGACTCATCAGTCCAGGCAACATTTTCCCACATGTCTAGGTTCCAGTGGCGATGCTCCCGCGCCCATGCTAATCTTTGCACCCTGTGATGTGCGGCCACACCATCCGGAACCATCTCCTTGCTATGGGGTACATTGTCTTGTGGCAGGATGAGGTCCTCAGTGGGATATTGAAGACACACAAACGGGAGCAAATGGTCGTCCAGGATATCCCGGTAACGTTGACCTGTGAGAGACCATGTCACATGTACCAGGGGTCCCATTTCAGTTCACGTAAACAGTCCCCAGACGAGAATGCCAACCACACCAGCTTGAAGAGTACCCTGCTGGCAAGAAGGATCCATCGCTTCATGTGGTTTGCGCCGTACTCGTATCCTGCCAACCGCATGTACCAACGTGATTCTCGACTCATCAGTCCAGGCAACATTTTCCCACATGTCTAGGTTCCAGTGGCGATGCTCCCGCGCCCATGCTAATCTTTGCACCCTGTGATGTGCGGTCAGCAGCGGTACCCTCGTGGGACGATGTCTTCTGTACCCCATAGCAAGGAGATGGTTCCGGATGGTGTGGCTGCTTACACGTTTTTGTGCACCAACGTCAAATTGCCGAGTGATTTCTTGCACTGTGGCCCGTCTATCCGCTGTTACAGTGCGAGCTAGCCGACGATGACCCAGCTCATCCACATGCTGTTTTCCCACGGCAGTTAGCCCTTGCAGGGATGGTTTTACCGGATTCAATGTACTCACGGTGTACCCGTGACACAGTGGCTCGTGAAAATCCCAGTGCCTGCACGACTTCCGAGATGGAGTGACCCATTTGTCGGGCCCCGACAATTTGCCCACGATCAGATGCGCTTAGATCCTTCGTCTTACCCATACTGCGTCCGACTCTTACTGATTCCCGTCGCATCACTCCTTATATTGTCGGATCGCTGCAGACGTCATGTCGTTTCCGTTTACAGGGCCGCCTACAGCGCCACATTTGCATAACGCCAGCTGTCTCTAATTCAATTGCTCTTCAGTGTATAGGTATTACGATGATAAAACCATTTTAGGGCTTGTTGACAACAAAAAGATTCGACCCCGAGCGAGTATGTGTGTGTGTTGTGTACAGTGGGGTACGGAGGATGTATGCAGTGGGGTGGGAGTCTGTGTGACTTTGTATGAGAGAGTGAAACGACATCAATTTTTTGTCCTATATCTAATCTCTATAGGAATTCACTTTTGTAGTGTTACAGCTTACTAGTTCAGAGAAAGGGAGATTCTGAACGCGCTAAATCTTCCCCTTTCGCTCGTTTCGAAGGTTATATTTTTCGATAATTGTCGAAGTTCAGTTAATATTTTTAGACTTGCATTCAACTAAATATTTTCAATAATATCTCATTTCATTATTTATTTTACACATTTTAATAAAATACAAGAGAAAGACAAATAATACAAAATGGCACATCACGGGCCGTTCCTAAACAAAAGCTACAATTGACGGGCCCGGGATGGGCCTTAAGCGCACGGGCTTGGGCAGCAAATTAGGCTCGTGCAGACCTCCACCTTTCGTACGCTGTTAAAAAAATCTACTTAAAGATGAGAACCTGAACCTACTCGGTTTTTTTGTTTTTTTTTTCAAGTACAATCGTATCGTAAACGAGTACATGACATGCTCAAATATAAGTAACCATACGTACTTACAAATGACTGCTTCACTAAATATAAATATAATCTCGTAGTAGGCCTACTTCATTTTAGATATTATAGATTTCAAAAGAAATTGTCTTATAAAGGTGTAAAGTGACAAACATAAATAATTAGTACGCAAAGTTACTGATCACAAGTAATTTAATTATGCATAAAGTATCTTTGTGCGCGTTTTTACATTAACCATATTTGTGTCAATTTCATAAATAATATATTGTCGCTTCATCACTGTATTTGTCATAAAAATGTGCGGTCCATTTGTCCAGCATGTGACAACGAGTACATCTATTATCCAGTGGCGTATCTTGGGTCCGAGATCTGGGATATCTCACCCCCGCCCCCAGGCCCCCAGTTTTGTTTTTTTTTAATTGCGAAGTTTATTTTTTAATTGTTAAGTAATAGAAGTAATTTTTTTTTCTAAATTTTAGGTACATGCTATTGCCGACATGATGACAAGTAATTATGAGGATTAGGATTTGAACACTTATTTGTACATGAACTCCATTTTTCTTTCCTTTTGTGTGAACTTGAGTGTTACGTTTTCACAAAAATATTTCTTCCAAGTACTTTTTTCATATTTAAAAATAATGTTTTTCTCTATTTGCATACCAGCCAAGTTGCTCGAATGTACATGTCCTTGTGTGGCTCTAAGATATATCTTGATTCATTTTAATGCTGAAAAACTTCTTTCGGCAGTTGCAGTTGTTGATGGAAAGTTTAATATTAGATCTGCTAATTTGTACACCTCAATAAACACTACATTCAATTATTCAACTTTATGTAACAAGTAATGTCTCTTACTGATTTGTTTTGTATTCATCAAGGGAATAAAACACTTTCAGTTCATTTTTTAATCGAGCTGTATCAAAATTTGAAGCATAGAGTTCTTTAAGCTCTGATAGTAGATGATCAGGGCAGCTTTCACAAAATTTATCAAAACATCCAACAAAGCCACGAATTTAAGATATAATATCCCTGACTTTAATTCATTGACACTTCACCACTCTCACGAAACACGCGCTGTTAAAAGCGGAAGCATGGAGGGACTGAGGTATATAGTCCGAAGTCTTCTCTTTTCTGAGCGAACAGTTGCGCAAGGCAATGGTGCATTCACCACCATAATCTCATTATTGTTGTCATGGAAACGCTAGCAGGTGGTCATATCGAAGTTCTTCGCATCAGAAAAGCGAAGACTCTCGAAGACCTGCTTGCGTTATGCCGTTGGTCATCGCCGCTAGACTGATTTTCATAATCGAAAGAAGCAAATCCGCTAGATTTTTCCCCCACACCAAAAGCATCGACATATCTTAATACCGTTGATAATTGACTTTTATTTGTGCATATTTAATTGACTTTTATTTGTGCATATTTAATTGACTTTTATTTGTGCATTCTCTGGGCTTCGCAGTTAGCCTAGCTAGCCTCGAATATACGCCACTGCTATTATCCCAGATGTGCCATCGAATAATATTGTTGCGACCTTTTGGTCTTCAGATATCAGGATGCCAAATTAATTCCGGACTGCGATTCGAATCACTGGATCCGCCAGTACCTCGTTAGCTAATTAGCCGACACAGTACACCAATAAACAAATGGAGGCACAGTATAACAATTAAAACAGGGATTTAATAGATATATGCATGAATTACACCGAACACTTCATCTAAATAACAAAGGCTATAACTTCCGGCCAGCTTTGGCCCTCTTCGGTGTTTCCGAAAATATGTCCTAACGAAAAGTCTGTTCGTTCACAATGGACCACAGATAAAATACTGGTAAAAAGTCCTCGAGTATCCACAGTATTGATGACAGCAACAACACAAACACTCACTCACATTCACTAATATGTTGGCACTACGGGTAGCCTTTTTCCTCTTGGATGGAGGCAGCGTTGCTTACGGACTCTTGGTCAAAACGACGTCGTCTCTAGTCGCTGAACACACGTACTCAGACGCACGCACAAAAGTTCTCTGCCCGCTTTCTTCACGAAGAGGCTAGCGGTTACTTCAGAGCTGTCTCTCTCTCTCTTTCTGCGGGGGGTTTGCTTTGTTCCTGGGGCCAGGCGTTTTTCCTCTCCTCTCTGCATGAGCGAGGCGATTTCGTGATTATTTTATCTCTCTCTGAATTTCACCTGAAATGACTCCTTACGGCAGGTATCGATGGTCAGGCGACGTGAAGAAAGTTTTCAGGTAAAGTTCATGCTGGTTATTCATCAGCTTATGCTTTTAGCTGGTTTCCCTTCTTATGCTCAGAACGCAAGAGCACGCAGACGGCAAGCATTTGTTCTAGAGCGAGGAAAAATCCTTCCTTATTCTCTCGGCTCTCAATCGGATTCTGTCCCTCTCAACAACAATCTCCCGTCTCCCAGAAACTGGTAAGCAGTGAATTCTAACACTTGAAACCGCGACATATTTATTTTAAACCGCTCTTCAAGTCCAAGAGCTTTCCCATTGTTTCGCGCGCGGCACAGACAAAAGCTTCAAACGCTTTTGCTGTCCAAACATTTTTGAGTCATGGGAAATAGCTTTTAAACTCTGACCCGTCCCATTTCCGTTTATGGGCTCTTTGTTCTCGTGGCAAATACCTGCAACTCGCCACTTGAATTCCAAGTGCCAGCAGATCTTTTCTTAATATACTGCCCCTCGCAAGTGTTTAAATTATAACTCTCTGTTAATTAAAACCCCCAATCAAGTTTCAATTACCGTTAATTAGCCACGCCTCTCGCCAATTAATTATGCGAGGGGGGATCGTCACAATATACTTCCAGTTGGTTCTATGAATAAATGAGTATGTATGAAGTACACCTATTCCAAATTTGAAATCGAGCCACGGATGGCTTAGTGGTTAGAGATTGACTGCTGATGGAGGGGCCACAGGTTGAAACCTAGCCTGGTAGTGTGAATTTCTAACAATCGCTGAATATCCGATATGCATCCCACGAGAACGTTAAGTGACGGTACACGGGAAGGAATCCCCCGGTTAAAGTTCCTAAGCATCGAATTTCTCTCTGCATTCTATGTGCAAAATCGTGCGCTTGTACGGTGACGCCATCTAGTGTGCCCTTTCTCGCCTACACGCTATTCTGTCAGAATCGCTAGATTAGCCCTGCCCGAAAGGGCACAGAAACTGAATTCAGTTAGAGCACATATACAGTATTTGAAATATATATACTAAAAAATGAGTACATATATTTCAAATTAGAAATACCAGATACACTCACAATTGATTCCCTGTATGTACTCAAAAATGAGTACGTGAATGAACAAAGACATCGCTCTGTCCACGTTTTTTAGCAACATTGTGAAAATCCTTCGAATATGTGGCGTCATTTACTGACGTATTTGGAGGATTTTCACAATGAGCATGTGTCTTTTTCAAAAATGGGACACAAGTACTCGGAGCAATTATAAACGCAGAATATACTCAAAAACGAGTACATTTTGCTTATTTATAAGTTCCAATTTTTAACAGTGTACGTGTCCACGTCGAGTATCAGGATAAAGAGCGAAACGGGATTCGTCCGTGAAAAATACATAGTGTCACTCTGTATTCCGTGACATGTACTGTAGGACCACAGGTACAGCTTTAACGACGGGGAGTCAGTGCTATACATCTCAGCTGCCTCTTTGCTCTGAGTCCGTACTCGTGTAGACGGTTTCGTACCGTTTGAGTATATACTGTGACACCAGAAGCAGCTCGAAGTGATTCCTTAAGTTGGCTACGGGTAAAACTACGCCTTCTCCGAACCCTTACTGTCAGATACGATGGCGCCATCTTGTGTGCTCTTTCTCATGCGACCATTCCTGGGTCCATCTGCAGCATTTCCATGCAACAGAAGTCTTGTGCGTAGCCTAGTTACTACACTTTGCGAAACTCTTGAAGCAGTAGCCACATCGATCTGCCGTACACTTGCCTGTAACATGCCAATAACTTTATTCCTAAATAGGTGAAGTCATCGCTCTTTCCACGTTTTTCATTAATTAACACACAGCAACCGGAAAACTGTGTTTCGACACCGCTGGGGTCGAACCCCAGATCTCTCGATAACTAGCCGAGTGCGTTCGCTTTACGCTATAATGCCAACAATCCACTGCGCTATGTGTGTTTATCTGTCAGCATCTGACTTCACAAATCCGTAGGGATGGGCTCAGCAACTGAGACGTCTCTATCTGGTGGGGCTTAACGGCACAAGCTATTAAATTGTAGCTAATAAATCCAAAGGGCGAGAGAAGTGCTGGAAGTCTTCCAAATACGTGGAGACAATGTAAATAGACAAATTCATCACTCTTTCCACGTTTTGCTTTAATTAAAAACAGCAACCGAAAAATCGTATTTCGACACCGCTGGGATCGAATTCCAGATCTCTCGATAACTAGCCCACCAGATGGAGGCGTCTCATGCGAAGTCAGATGCTGACAGATAAACACACATAGCTAGTGGATTGTTGGCACCGTAGCGTAAGGCGAACGCACTCGGCTAGTTATCGAGAGATCTGGGGTTCGATCTCAGCGGTGTCGAACAAAAAAATTTCGGTTCTTGTGTGTTAGAGAAAAACGTGGAAAGAGCGATTACTTTGCCTATTTACATTGCCTCCACGTATTTGGAAGATTTTCAGCCTTATTCCTGTTGACAATAGTTAAACGTTGTCTGGACAGCACTCCAGGTTAATTTCATACTGAAGGCAATACATTCAGCAAACTTTTAGACCAAGTATGAAGCGCCCCGTTTTCTACTTCTCTCAGGGTACTTTATCTGAACTCGCATGTCACGTGCTGTGTTGTGATGCTAATTTACATATGATGTAGCTACCTACGCTGAATACCGATTTCCAACAGTCGCTAAATTTCTAAATTTGTATATCACCACCTTTTCTCTTCGAAACCACAATATTCCTAAATTTTGTTGCCAGAGTGTGTTCTGTAATGTATACTGTACTCTAGTGTAACTTTTTTTTTATTTCCTGTATCTATGTAAATTAAGTTTATTCTCCTAAAGCAATATCCACACTTAACTTTTATATTTTCTCTCTCGGCTGAATGTCTTTTGGCAACGACAAATGAGATGGAAGGTTGAGTCACGTATGTAAAAAGATGAGATAAAAAGTTTATTTTCAATGTCTGTTCGCTGGCTGACTGATGGCTTACGAGTTGTGAGGCTGATTCACTAGCTGTAAAGTTAATTATAGTTGATGTTATAGTTATTATAGTTGTAAAGTTAATTATAGTTGATGTTATAGTTATTATAGTTGTAAAGTTAATTATAGTTGATGTTATAGTTATTATAGTTATAAAGTTAATTATAGTTGATGTTATAGTTATTATAGTTGTAAAGTTAATTATAGTTGATGTTATAGTTATTATAGTTGTAAAGTTAATTATAGTTGATGTTATAGTTATTATAGTTGTAAAGTTAATTATAGTTGATGTTATAGTTATTATAGTTGTAAAGTTAATTATAGTTGATGTTATATGTTCAGTGTGATGTTACGAGCTTGTTTAAAGCGTGTATTGAAAGGGGCTTCATTATTGATGAAGTGACATTCGTTGTCAGCATGACGTGGATATTGTGTGTTAGGAGCTGTCGTTTTTCTGCTTATGAAGACATCGTTGAAGTGACTTCTGATGTGCTGACGCAATGGCGGAACCAGCGGGGAGCGACTGGGGCGACCGCCCTCCCTAAACCCTAACGAAGTTTTTACGTTTAAAGTAGCGAAGATCAAAAATGATTAACTTTGCATATTTTGTTTTCAGTTTTTCTAAAAAAAATACCAATTAAACTTAGTACGGATGATTTAAAATTCTTATTACATGGATTTAAGTTCAGTACAAAAAGAAAGAGAACAGAATGTAATTGAGAGAGAGAGAGAGAGAGAGAGAGAGAGAGAAAACAGGGACAGCGGTGGTAAAAAACATGTGGATATTCTTTGTTAGTTCTTTGCTATTGTCATATTGCCTAGTATCCGTTAACTCTTTGCACCTGAATGTAACATCTATCAATTAGCCAGGACAAAATTTTAGGAATCCAAAGTTGTATGTGCTCTAGGCTTCACATTTAGAAAATCAGGCTCTGCTCCAGGGAACTGCTGACGGAAGACAATGTACATTTAATTGGGTTACTTCACATTATTTCACTTCTCTTTATAACTATTCTGTGTTACACATTATGGATTTTATAGAGTATGCACGCTAGTTTTAGCTGTACTGTGACTTTAGAAAAATATTTCACATAATTCTGAATAACCGCGCTTTAATTATTACAAACTTAACTAAGTGCATTGCGTTTTCATCTCCATTTCCACGAAGGCAGAGGCATTTCTTTTAGATTTATTTCGTGCTCAAAGACGAAGTTGCACAAAATGACCTGTCTAAATATGAAATCCTTTAGATTTACTGGACTGACCTATCAGCAGAAAGCAAAGCTATCGTTTCATCTTAAAAGAAATGCGAACTTTTCATAAGGAAAGCTCCTGTATTTTTCTTTCGCGGTGACGTAAGCACTTGATAACGTTCCATTAGGTTTTTCATTCCCGTTTTCTTAGTCCCCACCCCCACCCACCCCCGCCTACCCCTGTTCCTCTTTGATCCCTTTTCCCCCTCCCCAGCAAAGTCAGACCAGGAGAGACTGCATCTTCTTTTATCTCTTCTTCTGCCCATTAACTTCTGCTCGGCCATAGCAACTAACCATGTGACCACTCATGTCCACCGGAAAGAGCTGTCTTTGCGATAACGCGTCATTTCCGGTTCATAGACATTCAAAGCCTCCAAAGTTCCCTTAATCCGAGGGCTGAAGCCAGCACGCTAGTGCGGATTTACCTGGGATTCGTGCATTCCATTCCAAACCCACTTCATTTGGGGATACCAGGGATAAGGGGGTAACATTTTTCCTTTACTTACTTTTCCAGGACAAAAACTAAACCACAGAAATAATCGAACTTCGTGAAATAAAAGCAAGAGCTGGAAAAATGTCTCTGCCCGCTAGTATGCACGATACGTAGACAAAACATTAGATATAGGGGTGATGGGCAGTTGACATGGGCATCCACCGCGTAGAGTGGAACAGACCCAAACCGAACGATAGGCGAACAGCAGGGCTTCCCAAAAGTGTATTGCAATCGACCAACGTGGGTGAACGTGGTGATCTGAGCAACTTTGATGGTGGAAGCATTGTAGGCGCAAGACAGATGGGTAGTGAACGGTAGGGTTCCAGAGGGCAGTGACATCTTTCCATCCATATATCAAGGGTGTATGTACCGTGAGTATATTGTTATATGGAAATATTTAAATTTTAATTAAGTTGCAACCAGTAATTTTGGTGGGCGAACGGCAGCTTGAGAAATTCACTCTCAGTTAAAAAGGAGCTTAGCACAGATTTATTTCGGGGAAAGCCTTCTTTCACGGACTGGGACCTCCCACGAACAAAAGGACATTCCCTTTCTCCCCGTTGTTTGACACCACTCTCCCTCAGTGAGAGCCCTCCAGTGACAATGGGAGTAAGCAATTAACAGCACAACTCCTTACATCAAGGGCATTTTTCTGGAGGACAGATCGTGTATGGGAAAAGGGACGGATAGGAGTCATAAACGGGGAGTCATCTTGGAGATATTGAAGGGAGAAGTAGGAAGGATTTTTCTCGGTCACATGGCAGGGGAAACGCTTTTTCACGGGCTGAAGTAGAAAGAGATTTTAGCGGGAATTTCCTAGAGGAGGTCGCCCGAGATATCTGTCAATCCGCTGGAAGTATTTACTATTCAATCAGACCAACTAATATTTCCTCTTTTCCCCCAATCTGAAGAATAAAGATATGTGCAGTCGAGATCATCTGACATTACATTCAATTTGTTTAACTACTTATTTATCTGCTTCCGTTCTCCAATGACAGGAACCTGCAACCAACAACGATTCTTCTGATAAGTTGGCGTCCACCACAATACATAAAATTATACCAAGCCAACAATACCATCAAAGTACGTACCAGCACTCAGAGAGCAAATGTAGCCAACCACACGCCACCGATGACCGGGGTCGATGTAGATTATCCAGGCTCGTACAGACCGATCGCTTGGCAGCGGCGGCGCAAATCACGTCCAGGTTCAATATCTGAGGCTCAAGTAGCGTCAGCGAGTGAACGGTATGTCGCACGCTGCATACCATTGACTACGGGAGCCGACGCCCTACTCGTGTACCCTCGTCATCGGACATTACATTACGACTCCCCTGGTGCCGAGAACATAAAAACTGGACCTTTGCAGAGTGGCGCCGAGTTGTGTGGTCAGATTAATCCCGTTTTCAGCTGTACCGAACTTAAAGAAGACTATGTGTGTGGCATCGACAGCATGAGCCCATGACCCCGTCGTGCCAGGTTGGCTTGACTCTGTTCAAGGTGGTGGTGGCTCGTTCATGATTTGGGGAGCTTTCTCGTGGGACACATTAGGTCCCTTAGTGAGTCTGGAGAGGTCCTTAAGTACTGCGCGCTACCAGCATATGCCGGCCGTTCACCTACACGCTTTCATGTCCTTCGCGCATCCGGCGGCCGATGGTATTTTCCAGCAGAACAATGCGCCGTCCCACTGGGCCACAACCACCCAGGCATGGTTCCAGGAACACTCATAAGAGTTTGAAACCATTGAGTTGGCTCCAAAGTTCTCGGATTTAAACCCTGCACTGTAAAAATAAAAAACGTGGTGTGAATTCACGTTGCCGGTAACGAAATTTTCGTTTTTAAAAGAGATGATCTAAGAGATGACACCAACAGTCATAACACGATTTAGATGGCTCAGCTGCTGGGTGAGGATTCCTTCATCGCCTTACGGCGCTAACCAGGCAAAGGTGTCATGGTGCCACACCAAACTAGGTTGTTTCGGTTCTGGCCAAAACGAACGTGAAAGGCAAAGTACGTGAGAAGATTCAGGTTTTCTGCGTTGCCAAAGGATTCTCTTGGTAACGGCATAGAAATTCTGATGAAAACAAGGTATAAAGCAAGAAAAAAAAAAATTGACATCTTTGTAACGACCCTCGCATTTTCCCGCCGCTTTACGTTTATACTTGTAATCCCACGAGAGTAATAACATGTTTGGGGTGTGTGTGTGTGGGAGGGGGGTTGTTTGTTTCTAATACCTCAGACAGCCGCCCCGTAGAGAAGTGGTCTAAGCGATGGCTTCTTATCATTCGTTCGAAAGGGGTCCGGATTCGAATCCCGGTGAGGCATTGATGTTGTGTTTGTCTTACGGCACTGGCTCTCTCCCTTCCCTGAAACCAGTGACCCTAAATTAGGGACGGGCGACTACTTATAGCCCACTGAGTTGCTCACGGTGGTCGTTAAACCTCCAATAAAAAAACCAAAAAAAAAAACAACCCAGACAAGATGCTGTTAGTCCCCCTTTTTTCTTTTAACGCATCTGAGGAAGCTAACGTGGTTCGACACACAGAGTCATACAAGGTAAATAGGAGTCCAGGTTTTCTTTTTTAACAGTAATATTTTAAAATCTTTGATGCGTATTACACTCATTGTCACAAGAGTCCGCGCACCAAGAAGGAGGCGTCGGATTGAAATGAGATTTTAGTAGTGAGATGGTACATAGCAAAGACAGAAGTGATTACAATATCAGCAGCTAGATGATTTCCCGCGGACATACGGTACACATTCCTGTCAGCATTCGTACCACGTCAGACCGCCTCGTGCTCGGACATATGCGGTGATACGGTCCAGCATGGAGTCAAAGAGACGCCGTATGTTATCCTGCGACAGATTGGCCCACACTTCTTGCAACTGACGCTCTAAATCACAAACACTGGGACATAGAGAAAACTGGCGGCCCATCTGGGCACGCACGTGCTCGATGAGTGAGAGATCAGGCAATCTGGCAGGCCACGGAAGCGTTGAAGCATGACGTTGACAGTCCTGGGAAACCCGAGCCGTGTGAGGACGGGCGTTATCTTGGTGGAAAATGGCTCCGGGCCGCCCCGCCAGGAAAGTCAGCACATGGGGCCGCATGATCTCTTGTACCTAGCGCTGGGCTGTCAATGTCACTCGGATCACTGCGAAGGAAGTCCGGCTCTCATACGCGATGACTTCCAAGACCATCACGCATGCAGTTCGGGACGTGTGCCGCTGTACATTGAGGTTGGTATTGTAGCGCCCACCTGGGGTTCTCTACACTGACACGGTGGTCGTTCGTTCCTATACACAAGCATTATTCGTCGCCAGTCCATAGCATTCCACGATGCTCGCTGCCGACACCACTGCAATAGACTCCGACGATGGTCGAGTGTTAATGGCAGAAACCGTAAGGGCCGTCTAGAGTGCAGATTCGCCTTTGTCAGTCGTCTGGAAACGGCTCTGGTGGATACCGGAGTCCCTTGTACAGCCGCCACATGACTCTGTATATCGGATAAAGACGTCGTTGCATCTGTGCGTGTCGCTCTCATGATCCCACGGTCCTCTCTGCTGGTGGTGCGTCTGGATCGACCAGAGCCAGTTCGTATTGTGTCTGGGTGCTTTCCCGTATCCATTGCCCCCATCACGATAGCACCGTACTGTCCGAACGGCCCAAATGGCGGCCGATTCGGCGCGCCGGCCACCCTGCCTCTCTCATCCCGACGATTTGGCTTCGTTCAAACTCCGTCAGTTGCCCGTACGCACATCTACGGGGTGTTCTTCGGCATGTCTATCGCTCAGGGGTCTTACCTGACTCTTACCGTGCATTTCGACACGAATGTGGAGTCCCCTGCGCGGCGCCTTATAAGCCCCAAGAATTTCTATAGCAGCGCCGGTCTTGGACGAGCGGGGATGCGGAACCGCACGAAACTTTAATCATTTGCATGTCTGCCCTTCCCGTAGCTATTCGCCGAGTTTCACGTTAATCGCACGGTATTTTTTTGGTGCGTGGATTTTTATGACAATGAGTATATTTCGGCTTCGTGATTATCGCTCCGGTGATGAATGGAAGAATTTTCGCAGGTCATCGCTCGCGTCCGTTCGTACCTACGGAACCAGACTGTCCATAACGTGCTTTAAGCTCGTCTTCTATCGCCATTCCTGTAACCAGCCTTACTGCTCCATAAGCGCAAAAACGTCTAGGCTTCCTAAATGCCTCTCGTTCACTCCCGATGTTCAATGATGTGTGACATGCAAAAACCCACTGTTCATGCTAGAGATTTAGATATTTTTATAGATTTATGTAGGGGATTTTCGGAAGGGAGTGTGAAAGATAGGGCTTGTTCGTTTATTAGGAGCTCCTTTCGGATTCGATGTTTATGGCTGATTGGATCTCGTTGCGGAAAACACACCGAAGTGCCAGAAAAATTGGTACACCAGTCTAATACTTGGTAGGACCCCACGAAAGCGCAGGACTGCAGAAATACGACAGGGCATGGACTCCACTAGCTTCTGGAAATATGCTGTAGACAATGCACACCATACTTCCTGCAGAGCGTTCCACAATTCGGGAGTATTTTCCTGTGTTCGATAGCGCATTGCATGGCATCCCAATTGTGTTCTATCACGTTCAGATCTGGGGACTTGGGTGGGAATGACAACACCCCAAACTCAGATGAATGCTCCTCTAACCATAATATGGCGTCTTGAAACTTGTGTGGAGGTGCATTGTGCTATTGGAACAGGTCCAACCCATCAGCATGAATGCAGGACATTAACGGAATGTACCTCGTCAGAAAGGATGTGCACATAGAGTTGGCCAGTCACAGACGTTTGTAGATGTACCAGTGGTCCCAGTGAAGTTCAGCTAAACCCCCCCCCTTACACACACACACCATTACGGACCCCCCAACAGCCGATACACTTCCCTGTTGACAGGCGGGATCCATGGCTTCATGGGGTTTGCGCCACACACGAATCCTTCCATCTGCCCGATACAGTTGGAAACGCGACTCGTCAGACCAGGATACTTGTTTCCAGTCATCAAGTGTCCATATCTACGAGAGTGTTGCACGCTTATTGCGTGAAACGATTCTGGACAGCCGACGATAATCACGTTCACCCAATGTCTTTTTACGGCCACACTGGTGTCGTAGGTTGGAGGTTTTGTCGGAAATCTTGTAGTCACGGTACACCCTTGCAATGGTCGTCCGTGAAAATCCGAACTTCGTTTCTACCTCCGAATTACTATGGCCCATCTCACGAGCGCCAACTATGACACCGCGTTGAAAATCGCTTAAATCGTTATTACTTGTCATTCTCATGCCGTAAACAGCTCTGACAACTGGCAGGGATGTCTTTCGCTTTATATATGCACTGGCGGACGCAACCGAGTACGCGCATAGGTGACGTTGCTATGTATTTTGCATAAGCTCGTCTGTACCAGTTTTTCTGGCACTTCAGTGTATATAGCAAAGGAGTAGCTGAGAAAATCGTAATTATAATTGATTTATTATTTGCTTAAACTTATTCCACGCGTTGCCCCATAGTTATCTTACTAAATTATAACTTAATGTTTCTGTCCTCTTGCTGCTCTTTCTGTTGCCTAACTCTATTTGCCATTTCTTTTTTACTCTAATTCTACATAGCGTTTCATTCACTTCGCTATTCTGGTCCGGGAGACCTTGCAGGAAGTGTTCCTTCTCAACTAATCACCCCACCAGCTCTGCTTTGTCCTTCTTTCTCCATTCTTAGCGCGATTTCCTGTGCCTCTCCCTTGCTCGAATGGGGAAAAGTGTTTAACCCTGACGCCTCCACGGTAATAAGCTAATTTAGCTGTCTCGAATGTTTTTTGAATCATAATGCACATGATTACAGAGTAGACCCATAAAACGATAAAAAGCACTTAACGTTTTCTGCTTCAATACAAAGAAAGATTGCCTGGAAACACTGTTTTACAACTTTTAATTACCATTGCAGACTCTTAGCCCCTTCAGGCATCCCCTGATGACTGAATAAATGACTTATCGCTAGAATATTCCTGGCTTGGAAAATAATTAATTCTAATATACTTTAGAATTTCCAAACCCTACGTAACAAGTGTCTGACATCATACCTTAAAGAACCCTTAGGAGTAGGAAGCTAAATTTCGACTAGAGTGCCTGACGGGAAAGGCACACGGAAGCGAGATAGACAGCAGGAGGAAGGCGCCCTTATTAATAACCATTTGGGGGACTAGTAAGCGGGGTCCGAAGGCTTAACGTGCTCATCCAACACACGACGAATATTTAGTGGTTCGAGTGTTTGTTCCTGCCTGGGATCGATCCTGAGACTTTTCCGTGGTAGTTACGAACATTGACCACTAAGCCATCCGCTGCCTAAGTGTACATACTAGCAATCAATTTATATTCAAGTCTGGGGAACATTTTAATCTCTTCATTACCAACTGTGTTAAGGAATTAATCCCTACTCCCCTCCTGCGTTGAAAATTCCCCTTTAAATCGTTTTACTCCATTCACAAATTGCAAAGCTATAAGCCTTTGCCAACAACATCGGTACAATGCATTCAAAAGATTATTTCGCATACTTCTCATCGCGAATCTAATTATGTTTGTCAGGTTTACCATGACGGTTAATCCCCAATTTTTCATAACCAGCCAGAGAGCATGGTTATCTCGATGGTTCTGCCAAAAAGGGCGAAAAAAGAAATTCCACCAGCGAATAGTAAACCATATTTACAACAAATATACCTGAACCGGGTTGGAGACTCTTACAATCATGAAGACTAAAATTTAGGCCAAATTTTGTGCACAACAGTTGAGTGACCAAAACACACTACTCTTTATGAAAATTGCAACACCGTGAAAGACTGCTGTATTAGCTTGGAGCTTACAGGATATATACAACAGGTTGGGACATGTAAATGATTAAAATGTCAGTGAAACTGCGCATGCGGTTTCGGAGCAGTGCCCTCTGAACTGCCAGGTCTTGGGTATGAAAAGCTGACTCAAACGAGAGGTTGTAATCAGTGAAGAGCTGACATTGAGTCGAAAGGGTGTTTCTTGTGTCTCACAGAGCTGAGACGGGCAGAGCCCGAACCGGGCTCGCGGGGGCTCGGGCTGCGTAATACTTACTGGAATTCGGGCTCGGGCTGAGTAATACTTACTGGAGTTTGGGCTCGGGCTGAGTAATATTTACTGGAGTTCGGACTCGGGCTGAGTAATACTTTTTAGAGTTCGGTCTCGGGCGGGTTCGGCTGCATAATACTTACTGGAGTTCGGTCTCGGGCGGGTTCGGCTGCGTAATACTTACTGGAGTTGGGACTTGGGCTGCGTAATACTTGCTGGAGTTCGGGCTCGGGCGGGCTCGTGCTCTGAGAGAGGGAGAGGATTTTCTTCCTTTTTCTTTTAATGTGATTTTACATGATTTATCACACGAGACTTTTTTTAACGCTTTTGAGTTCTTAAAGAGAATTATTCGGCAACTGGGTCTAGATAGGGAGTAGGAATTAGGCAGGGCTATCCATTCCGGGCTTGGGTAACAAAATTCCATAGCCTATGAATTACAGGATTTCTGCGAAGGAAAAGTTTCTGTAAGAACTGTAAGAACTGTAGACAGTAAATAGCAGGTTGACAAAATTTTGCTCCCTACCTCAAAGGACAACGTATGACGTAGATTGTTATGCCTCCCGATTTCCTGACACCTCCCCCCCCGAAACATTTCAGGAAGAAATGAATCCCTGCTGATTCTATTGAGCAACGTACGACGTAGATTGTTATGCCTCCCGATTTCCTGATACCACATTTCCCCTTCCAGAAACATTTCAGGAAGAAATGAATGGTCAAAGAAACTATATAAATAGATAGACATCCCTGTCCCATTCCGCAGTTGAGAAAGACATCACAGTATGTAATAGAAGACACTATCTCAGGCACTATGTAATAGAAGACACTATCTCAGACACTATGTAATTTTTTTAAGATGTGAATAAATATTTCTGAATGTTTAATTTGTGACGTACGTCGCTCTTAATCTCTTTGTGGCTTTGGGAAGAAGACACCATGTAATAGAAAACACTATGTAAATTTTTGAACATGTAAAATAAGGTTTTTGAATGTTTGATTTGTGACGTACGTCGTTCCTAATCTCCTTGGAGGGGGCTTTGGCGTGGGTGCGTCAATGCCTACACTGTTAAAAATTCCCGTAAAAAAAGTCTTGTTGCCCGTGTAATTTTACGATCAAGATTCGTTTCTGCAGTTTCAAGGCGATGCCCGTATTTTCATGGATATGTAGGACAACTGTTCCTAACCGTAATTTTACGGGCGTTGCTAAGAGGCACGGGTTAGCCAATGAACGATAATGACAGAAAAGGAATGCGGCATGCGTCGCTTTCTGCTATTGGTCAGCGAGTCGTCACGTGATTTTACGGGGATTGCTCGTTTTTTTACCAAGACGAAGGGATGGGCGATATTTTCAAAAGTATGATATCTTTTAATATTTCTGAGACCGATATATTGAATCGAAAATATCTGTATTTAAAGATCAATATATCAGATTGATTTTTCGATATTTTTCAATACTTCTGATCTCAATAAGACTGATATTTCGGTTTATTCACTGCATACTGCATCAGGGTTATCACTGAATCCGATCCAATGTTGTGCTAAGTATTGGCTATTGGGAACTTGGGACTAATTGGCTGTTGGCTTGTTCGCACAAATCTCAGCCAGTACTAAATTATCCTGCAGCTTGAAAATATAGCTGCAATCAAGTTTTGTTAATACCATTAAAATAGTGATATCTCAGAAAAGTACTGTATATTACTAACTTCGTACCTTTTACAAGACGGTCGCTGTACTTGGAAATAAACGTAGTGCGTTTATTTTGCCATTTCAGTCGTTTTGTTGTGTAAATAATTATTTCTGATAGCGGAATTGATATTTAACGTTTTTTTACAAGACCGACGCCATGGGTTAGTGCTTTTATTTTGCCCTTTTACGTTGTTTTGTTACGTAAATAAATATTTTCGACAGCGGAATTAACATTTTACGTTTTTATAAATCATAAAAATTCGCTAAAAATATATCTTGTATGCTGAGCTGGAAAGCCAACATCAGGGTTGTTTACATCGTAGCCAAGGTAATATAAGGGCGTATTTATATTATATATTTTATACATTTATGTAATGTAAGGTGGCATATATTTATGCCCCCCCGAAAGTGTTTAAATGTGTTTTATTTATTGTTAAAATGTGCCTTACATTGGAAACAAAAATGCTTAATTTAATAAAAAAATTCATTAATTTACGTTACAAATTTTTTAAATTTTTTTCTATTCTCATTGTTTTATTTTGTCCTGGTGGATTTAATTTTTTCATTTCATTGGCACGCCATCAGAAAAAATCTATATATGCCCCTTGTTGCATTTCTTAGTGAAGGGGCAGAGCACAGATGGGATGAAAGTGGCCAAAGGGCAGGAAGTTGTCACATAAATTTACAGAACATAAATGCGGAAACTGTTTTTTTTAACAAAACATGTTATCATGATTCTCTGTACTTAACATTGCTACCTATGCAAGATTGTTGATACAGTGAGACAAAATTAGTCAAAAAAGCAATAATAAAAGTGTTGTGCACTTTTGTGTTTATATAACATCTGCACTCCCCTTCCACTAATGGGGGGGGGGGGCTGTGGATAGTATCAACTGTCACCAACGATATTTGAAGGCTTTGGTTATCATTTGAAAGTAAACAAATTAGATGTCAACTTTCCTGTTAAGCACACTCAACATCTTTTTAAAGAATATATATGAATAAAAAAACACACTTGAAATGGAATTTGTGGAAGAAATATTTTGCTACATGGAAGACCAGTAAACCACAGGCAATTGGGTAAATAAGTCTCATTGATTTGATTATTCTACACATGTTAAGGTTTTTCCATTATTCGAAATGTTTATTTAAGTACAAAAGCGGAGTAAAATGCCTAAAACAAAATCACTGGGTTACTTCTGTCTGAAACATTACCCCCTTAGCCTGTAATCACAGCATATTATTGCAATTTCTAATGCAGAATGTTCTGCAAAGTCATAATATTGTTGAGAGGTAAATGGCTAGAGCTTTTTTAATGCAAATTTAAAGAAGTTTGCATACATACATGAAAATATATTATTTCAAAGTTAGTGTGCATATACACTGTAGATACATATATAATTTTTTTTTTTTTGTAAAAAAATAACAAAAAAACAAAAACCGAAAATACAACAAACCTTGTTAACAGGTTTCGGCCTAATTTGCCCAGTGTTATCCATTTTGTCATTATGTCTATTTCTCTCTTGATAAAAACTGTGAACATATTTTTTTTTTTTTTTTTTTGTGAAAACTGTTATTCTTAAACGGAATGGCATTAACAAAATTCTGTTGTCCAGAAAAGTTTTAATGTGCAGTGCTCTTCCTCATTTGATTTCTCTAGTGTTTCTTTACAGTATACAAGGTTACTTTTTTCAAAATTCTTTTCCTGCTAAAATCTAATAAATGTGCAATGTAAAAATTGCATTTGTACTCATAAATATGGGTTCTTGGTTTGATTAAAAGGCAATACATTGTGCCAAATGTTTGACACTAGCTGTAGGAAGGGAATTCTTAGACTACCATTAAAGACTATATTAATATATTAGCTGAAACAATGCTCAGATTATATTAATACCTTGCATTGTGCCCATCGGTTTTACATTTGATCAAGTTTGCAAAAATTGTATATGATTTTATACCTGCTACAACTGATTCAGCATCAATATCAGGAAAATTCTCATACAAAAGATTACGTCTTCCTCAGAAACTCCTAGAAAACAGTCAAATTTTCAAAATAAGAAGCACTGTTCATTAAATGTGAAAATCCTCCAAATATGTGGCGTCAGTGAATAAACAAAGATGTCGCTCTTTCCAGGTTTTAGCAATTAAATGTCATGAAATCTATTCAGTCAAGAAATCTATTTATTAAATGTCATGAATAAAATCTATTCAGTCATGAAATGTTCATTAAATGTCATGGAAACTATTCAGTATCTAAATAATCATGGAAAATGTGCCTACCAAGTGGTAAAATACATAAAGAAGTTGTTCCTGTCTTGTCTTTCCTGGAACCACTCGCCCTAAATTAGGGACATGTGTCTGCTTATGGTGAATCAAGCTTCTACACATTCGGGAACAACTTTAGATGCTCATGGAGATCAACACACACACACACACACACACACACACACCCCACTTCACTTCACTTCAAGCATTTTTTTCCAGTTCTCAGTCCATTTCTTTGGATTTCTCATCTCCATTAAAAACTTGTACACAATAAATATCTGAAGTATTCTTTATCAAGTCTAAAACACCTGAGGAGCTATCTTTGATATATCATTTTTTTTTTACATTTTAAATGCTCATTGGTGGAGTCTATCCTTAAAATTAAGGAAGTCAGCAGATTTAAAAAATTTTTTTACAGTTTTGAACTCAAATGGGATATAGCATTTAATGTTTCACTTATTAACACTAAAACAACACAAAAATAAGTACTGATTCCTCACCTCTAGTTATATTCAACTTGCTGTAGATGAGGGATTTTCTCTTTACATGCATATATATCACTAAGCTGTTCTCTAAGATCATAGGTTAGTTTCTTGATGAGAGCTTATCTGCTGGATTAAAGTTTAAAACTGATGGACATACATTTTATTTACTCTTGATGTATCAAACATCTGCATTTACAGTGATCTCAGCTCACAACTTGAGCTTCACTGACACCCATCACACACAAGACCATTTGTACTTCACATTTATTCTCTTTTTCTCATGCAGGAATTCCTGAATCTGGTCCTCCCTTGATCTTCTACATTTTCTTCCTGTCACTTGTGCAGAATAAATTCTCCTAGTAATCATCTCACCACTCATTCTCCAAACCACCCAAGAATATTTGTCCCCACCTTACAAACAATATTTTGCTTCACATTACTCATCTACAAAACCTCTTCATTCCTCACATGATCAAAACATATCTTGCCCCCACCCCCTAAGTAACACATCTCTACAGCTCGCAAATCACTCCTATGTTTCATCTGCAGTACTCCACCTTCACTGCTGCACATCAGAGTAGGAACAATTACTGTACTTTTTCACACACAACTATTAGGGACCTTTTTGAGAACCTATCATTCATCATTTATTCAAAATCCTCCTGAAGTAGCTGTGACTTTCAAAGATGAATTTACTAGCCTACTAATTTCACCACCTAATTTGTTTTCTCTGTCAAACATGCTTCCTAAATATGTAAATTGATTTACCTGATCAATCTCTTTGCCATTTAGACTGATCTGTTTGATTTAATACTAACAATTCATCTGTCAAAAACATAACTTTGGGTTTTTCCTTTCATATACTAAGTTTGAAATTCATACAAACTTCATACATGTGGGACAACATACGCTGCAACTCACTTTTGCTCTCTGCCAACAGGATTGTTTCATCAGCATGAGCAAACATAATTGAGTAACTACTCTCCACAGATAGCATTTACATAGTCTAATGACGACTCAACCATATGTGTCTCTTAAGACATAAAAATATTCTTTACCTTAAAAAATTGTTTTGGTAATAAGTAATAACTAATTATAATACACACGCTTGGCAGTGAATGTGGGGAATAAATATCCTACCAGTTTTCTCAGATAACTTCTTAGAAACATCAGCTGAATTTTTTTTTTTCAAGAGCTGCTTTCTCCTGCTAAAAGGGAGCAATTTTATTTGTCCTTTATTATTACATTTTATAGCTTAAAACTATCTTTATGCAAGATTGCAGCTCTCAAGCTGTATTTTTAGTGATATGAAAAACACATAAAATATTGTTTTTCAGATCCTAAAATAAAAAAAATATATAGAAGAAAGTTTTGATGCAAAAATAAATAAAAAAATTATGCAACAGAAGTGAGCTTGTAATCTGCAGAAATGCTGAATATACTTTCCAAAACCCAAAAGGTGATTTTCTTGTTTCATGTGTGGGCATTGCTCGACGAGCAGGGATATGGTTTCTGCCAAGAAGTTTCCAAAAATCCCAGTTGCAAAGGAATGTTTTCATGAGTTTTTCATCAATGTGAGATTATGAGAAATATGTATTTCCAACATTTCGAGAAAAGGTAAGTTGAAGCTTCAGTATGGCATAAATGACAAAAACAAAAGTACTTATTAATCCCAGCAGACTGGAATCTTAACCATCAATTAACATGGGAATAACTGAATTATAGAAAGAATAACTATTTTTATTGGGATGCAAATGTCAAAGTTAACAACATTATATCAGCTTGCAAGGAAATGTTATGGAAAAAAATCTTTAAAAAAACTTTGTTATTGTAATTTTTAGAGCATTTTGTATACATTTATATTTTTCAGAAGGTGTGAACAATGTTTGCTATTTTTTTTATCGTTTAAGACAGAACACAATGTTAATGGAGTATACAGATATAATTACTTCTATGGTGTAAGCAAAAATAGTTCCCATGGCATAAGCAAAAAAATTAAAGTGCTTATAATATGTTTACAAGTGACATTTTTGTTAAAAACAGTAATTAGAGTACGAATAATTTGTGATGGCCTTTTCATAGAAAGCAATTATTTTTCCAGAAAGATATTTAAAAAAATGCTAACGATTATTAGTCCTCCATTAAAATATGATTATAAAAATAAAAACATAAAAAATATCGTAATCCAAATTAATCAAGTATATATATTTACTAATTAATTAATGAAAGCCATACTAATTAATGTATGAAAAACATAAAAAAAAATATCATAATCCAAATTCATCAAGTATATATTTACTAATTAATGTATGAAAGCCTGTCTCTCCTAGATAACAAAAAAACGAATGGACAATCAGAGGAAATAACATGCTGTAAGTGTGGGAAAATCAGCAGATCAAGACGAAAGTTGTTATGCCCATATTTTTACCAGATTATATAATTACTTCAGGAAGTTTCACTATGTATTAACAAGATAATTGTCAAAGGATGATAAAAAAAATTACGTCTGATATATACATAGCCTGAATTACAACAAACTTTATACTACATAACTTGTAAGACATCAAGAAAACTCTCGAAAAGCTGTTTTGCATTTCCTTACCCAGCTGTTAAGATCTACATACTTTATCACTAACAAAAAAAAAAAAAAAAAAAAAAAAAAAAATGCTTCACTTCAAATTGTGTGTCATTGGTATGTATTTAATTTTGGTCAAAGTGCCAGTTTACTTCAAACATAATACTCATAGGCAAAAGAACAATCTGCTATCAACCGTTCCTTAAATTTGTTTTCTGGGTGCCTACTGTCAACTAATAGTTAAAATTTTCAACCATCGAGGTTTTCAACACAGCAGATATTTTTCCTTGTAAAGTTCTAGAAATCGGAAGGTGACATAATATCATGTGAATCTCGATAATGAGATCGCAGTTTGATAGTCCTCAAGCAACATAATTTTCGTGACATGCCAGAGGAAAGAACACAGATTTCATTCCACAAGTTAAATCACATCAGCCATGGGCTGATATATTGAATATTGCACCGATATAGTGATTTTCTGATATATCGTAACTTGGATATCAATACTATATATCGAAATATCGGACAAAAATATCGATATTTCGAGATATTGATAAATATCGCCCATCCCTAACTGACGAACACGATACACCAAGTCACGAACATGTGCAGGAAAGACGCCATGAAAACATGTGAGTAGACACTTTTTAAAATTAAGTTTATTATGATATGTAAAAGTAACGAAATCAATTACACACATTTTTGTTTGATATTAAGCTCACGAACTGTGTACGTATATATATATATATATAATTTTAAAAGTTTCACCACCAAACGAGGGTGGCTGAAGCATTGTCACACAGGAAAATCTATGTAGTAGCTAAGATTTCATTTGACTGGGGTAGGGGCATAACTCTCACATCCATATATGTTTTACTATCAATATGATACAGTGCTTTACTTTCTGTGCAAGTCTTTATCGCCAGGTTTATACCTAGCGTTGACTAGGATGTCGAATAAATTCGATCTGTACATGCTGATTTGGGAATTACGTAGCATTCTTCGTAGTTTGTAGTCTGAAATGAATTCCATTTTGCAATATAACACGCATAAATATTGTCTTATCGTTTTGTGCTTTTTTTTTTTTTTACGGCATAGTGTTCAACTCCTGAATTTAGACAGAATTATTTCTAAAGCACAAACTGGCTGAACAATACTTTGGGTTTTTTTTAAGACTCCTTTTCATTTGCTCATGTACTTAAGAACTTGTGAAGTATTATATTTGCACCAATGAATACAAAGATTAGCTATGGAGTACAGATATGTACAGGCATATTCTTTAATGAAAAGTTTATTCCAGTGTGTTTATGTGGGTATAAAATATATAAAAAATACAAATACACACGTATATTTGCTAAAATTACATACACTGATGTCAGAAATTGCACAAATGGCTAAAAAAAAATCAAATAAAACTGGTCAAGTCATTTGTTTAGTATCAGTAAGATGTATGAGCTCATTTACTCTTGCAAAGTTCATCAATATTTTGAGTTTTCTTGCTTATGTACAAACAAGTTATCTTCAACATCCAGCTTATTTCAATATTTAGTTTTTATGGTGGTTAAGGATAAAACACTAGTTTCACATAAATATGTAGTTGTAAAAGGCAACAAATACTTAAGGCAGTGCTTGACAATTTTAGAAATTATTTTTCCATTGGAATCCAAAAACTAGTCGCCGCCCCGGTGGCGCAGTGGTCTAAGGCGCTGGCCTCTGATCATTCGTTCGTAAGGGGTCCGGGTTCGAATCCCGGTCCGGCATGAATGTTGTGTTTGTCTTACGGCACTGGCTCTCTCCCTTCCCTGGAACCAGTGACCCTAAATTAGGGACGGGCGACTGCTTATAGCCCATTGAGTTGCTCACGGTGGTCGTTAAACCTCCAATAAAAAAAACAAAAAAAAAACTAGTCAGTGATTTCAAAGAACAAATGCTTTTCAAACCAACCAGAGTTAAAAGATGTCTCATAAGTTTTTTATTTGGCAATAGAAGATTACACATTTCTGCATTGTATGTGAATGAGTAACTAGTTCATTCAGTGGGAATGGGAAATACTGCCTTGTAAATGTTTGGAGAGTGCAGAGATGGACGATTATTAGCTGTTTAACATCAAGTTTCCAATTGTTTGCTCATTTTCTGATGATAATGAATTCAGTTATGAAAATTGGTCAGAGCTGTTCCCTGTAATTTGGTTTTCTCATAAAGTTTTTTGGTCATTGCTTGTGTTTTGTTTTTTCAACATTGAACAGATTGTTTTCACCCTGTAATGAGAAGTTCCACTAGTTCATTTTTCAGAAATTTCAGCTAAATATGCTAAACTTCACCACACATCCTACCAGCACTAGCCATAAATTCAGATTAATTTTGTTTTGAAAATTGGTTCACTATGTGACTCGGTATGGTTGCTAACAAATCCGCATATGCCCCCCCCCCCCCCTATTATTTTAGTGAAACCCACTTTGAGAACTATTGGTCTAGAGGATGTTCAAGCCGTTCTGGTATCAGAGTTGGTTGTACATCAAGGTTTTTGGCTAGCAGTCACAATTTAACATATGGTTTGAGTCCCATATGAGGCATTAGTTTTGCCACCCTGGTGGTGCAGTGGTCTAAGCACCATCTTATGATTGTTTGTCCAAGTGGGTCCGGGTTTGAATCCCGGTATGGCATGGATGTTGTGTTTGTCTTACAGCACTGGCGTTCTCTCTTCCCTGGAACCAGTGACTCTTAAATTAGGGACGGGGACTGCTTATATCCCATTTAGTTCCTCACATTAGCCGTTAAAACCTTTAAAAAAGAAACCTGTTTTTTACATAACATAACAGCTTTGGCTTTCTCCTTCCCTAGAACCAATGGCCTCAATTTAGAGGTGGGAAAAAGTTTCATGTGATGAAATGTCACATTTTCGTTCAGGAAACACATTTGTGATTCTCCCTGACTGCTACATGGTTTTGATTGCTTTTAGGAATACCATTTCACTCACATTCCTTAGTATATAATTATCAATCATTTTGTGACTATGGTATATTCAGTTAACTCATAGGCATCCCTAGCTTAGTTTTCAGCAGGAAGAAGCAAACAATGGAAATCTGCATATATACAAACCCCATATGCCTCTCATTGAAAACAGCTTTTTTACCACTCAACACATAAATTACATAAATTTAATTGGAAACCAGAAGAGCCAAAAAATATATATTTTTTAATTATATCTATAATCACCTCATCATCACATGTATACAGTAATATTTCACATATATGTCAGCGCAAACCAAAGCACGCATAAATAAGAGCGCAGCATAAGTAAAAGTTAGTGTAATTCCAGCCAAAATTAAGTTTAAAAAGTAATTAACATGAGAATAACATGCAAAATAAGAAAAATATCAATGATTGAATTTACTTAGTTAAATTTAACACTTTAAAGCTTAGATTACTCAAAAATGTAAATTACTTGATCTCAAAATTTTAATTACATTCCTTTTTTATATTTATGGCTTTTTAAAGTTATGTAAAATTGAAGACTGTTTCTGCTGTTGCCTCTAATTGAAAACAGCTTTTTCAAGTTTGTTTAAACAGGAATGTGTGGCAATTAGATGTATCGGTGAGTTGTATGTAGTGACAGTGTTTCCAAAGCTTCTACACTGCTTTCGTGACAGTCTGGGGATCTTTTGTTAATTCTTCGTTATGTCTCTTCATCATCATCCTGAATTTCATTGGCTATTTCTTGAATATCCCTCAATTCCCCAATAATGCATTTTCATTGATTTCTACAAACTCTTTAAAACTACTGAATCCACCTGAAATGGCACTCCAATCTTCATCATTGGCAGATTATTCGGTAAATGTGTAGATTAGCGTCCTAAATTATTTTGTCGGAAACTTGTAATATTGACTTGCGAGTGCGACGCTGTGGTAGGCCTAACACATCACTACGGCAACGATGTGAAGATTTGCTTTGTTGAAAGGAAGATTCGCTTCGCCGTGCAATTCACGTGCGGATGACTACAAGTCCAAGCAAGTACCTTCTTGCCAGGAGAGCGAACCATTTTATACTCATATGCTACACAATATAGTTTGTTCATGTTTTGTAATTGTTTTTAAAGCAGACGTGAAATTTTTCATTCTTTCGCATATGATTCCCTGATCCGAAATAGAAAGTTTGGTAAATGTGTACTTTAGCGTCTAAATTATTTCGTCGGAAAAATGTAACTGTGTGGGAAAAGTGTGACATACAATATTTTAAGCATGCAAAATAATGCGAAAAGGTGCAAAAATATAGTATTTTTAGATAAAAGGAAATAAGTTTTCCAAAGTATTTACCTGAGAGTGCGATGGTTTGGAAGAGTACGTGCGGTATAGGCATAGGACGAGAGAGCGGCAACGGCATCAAGGTGGAGTCCGGTGAATGGAAGCTTCGTTGAGAAGGGCAAGTAACGGGCGGAAGAATTAAGAAGGAAGCGGTTTAGCAGTACGTAGTCATCGAAAAGTCTTGTAGGCATACGCAGAAAGAAAGAGGTTGAATTTGTGCAGCATTGTAAGTTTTTGTTTTTTTTTAAGGGTAATTTTGAGAAAGCGGAAGTACAAAATCGTCAGTCATTTCGGATTTCGTCAGGGCTTAAAATTTCATTATCCGCCACAATACAAGAAGCTGTCTCCCTGCTATAGTGCGATATATGAATTGAAGAAAATTGCTTATTTTGAAAAATATCCATGTCACGAGGAAAAAAATGTGAGCTACGATGTACTGAATAACAGCAGAACTGCAAATGAAGTGCTTGAAGAAATCACCTACCTGTGCACATCTTCCAAACCAAAACTAAAACTTTGGGTTCAACCGGAACCAAAACGTCTTCCTCAAAACTTCTGTCGTACATAAATTATTTTACATTCCTTAATTTCTTTCCATTCGGAGACACTGTGAAACCACTAATAACGACATTCTGCACATATCTTTCTCAAAAATGAATAAAACAGGTTTGAACTACTTCTGCGCACAATTACACGATACTCTTCTGAAAAATATACCCTACTGCTGTCGTATTCTTCCACGCATTTGCTACCAACTCGTACTTCGCTCCGTCGCACAGCACCTTCACGTGGTGGCCGTTAGCATCGCTTCAGCCTCCCGCACCACCTTCTACAAACCATCGTACTCGCAGGTTAATACTTCAGAAAAATTATTTCCTTTTTATTTAAAAATATAATTTTTCACCTTTCCCTATTATTTTGCATGCTTAAAAAAATGTGTGCATCGAACTTTTCACCCACAGTTAAATTTTTTCCAACGAAATAGTTTAGGACGCTGAAGTACACATTTACCGAAAGTACTAATATGCTTTTCTATGTTGTACAGAAAACTGGGGAACTATAAATTTCGGTTTTGGTTTGAACAGATTTGCTGTGTCTCTGCACTTTTGGTTCTTCTGTTAATAGCTTGTTCGCACGTGAGTTTCTATCTTACTCATATGTATCTTTTGCAAATCGAAGAGGTTTTATCCGGTTTTTCCTGCCAACAGCGTACAGGATACAACAAAAGAAAGGGTGGCTGCTGTGGACCTATTTTCTGTAGTGTATCACTACAACATTTATTGCTCTTCTGCCAATAACGTAAGTCCTCTTTCTCTTGTACCCGTCATTTCCACACAGCAACAAACCTTCCTTTTAACGGACCAAAGCTTCACATCTTCACTGGAGCGATGCATTATTCCTATCGCAGCTTCTCTTCACAGTGTCAGACTCACAGGTCCATATTACAATAAAAATCTTTAAAACACGTTTAAAATATGAAATATCTGAAAAAATATGAAATACATTAAAATATGAAAAATATGAAGTTTTAACCCTTTGTCAATAAACACAAGAGGCTAGTTCCATCAGAGGCATGCATTCAGTTGCTGACTTTAAACATTTGGAGCAAAATTACATATGCTTCCAATTTATGGACCTAAAGCATAATATAATTAAAGAAGTGATATTCTTCTGTCCTTGGCACTGCGTAACAATAATACAACTTCCAGTGATTAGCAGTGAAAAGCATGACATGACATGACATGCGATGACTGTCTTTTTTCTTGTAGTAGAAAATTATATTCTGAACTTGATTTTTAGATTTAATTGCCCAGTCTGGCACCTAGGGCAACTAGATTATTTATTTACCTACCCAGGTCAATGATTCACACGACTCAGGCATGGTATTTTTCAAACCCTGATATGTATAAGTAAAAATATATACAGTACATAATTTCATACATACCTATTAATTAAAGCTTATATATTTCATTATTACTACTTTAGCAAAAACTTCCCATTACAAAAAAATTACCTTTGCTTGTCTCTGTGGGCACTATTTCACTTTTACAGCATTGCAATCTTATGCGTAATGAAAATTTCTGTAGTACATACTAACTTTTTAATGAAAAATTTGTAATGTTTTAAGAACAATACGTTGCTACAATTTTTTTTTGTCCCCCTTGAATTTCATTATAACGAGTTTCGACGGTTATTCTTTTTTTACTGAATCTGGTAAATGCTGGCCAAGAAAATGACAGTGAAAATATATCATGAACAGTTTCTTTGCTTTGCAAATGTAGTAATTAAAGTTAAATGTAAAAAAGAATTGATTTCATTCTAAATTTCTGCGAGTGAAAGCTTTCACCTGTGTCACTTTAAGCAGGGCTTGGAAAATATCTGAAATGTTACATGCGCAGCTGGGTATATACATAAATTATTTACCTACCCAGGTAGTAAAACCTGGATGCCCAGGAAAATTTATATTTTAAGATAAATCAGAAGCCACTTTTTTTTTTAAGTTAAAAAATATGAAATTTTTTACACGTTTTGTAATTCCTATTTTAAAGGTCTATTCAAAATGTTCAATATGCAAAGCATGTATTTCATGTTTTAAGATGATAGTGCTGAAATTGGTACAAAATGATGTGATGAAATTGTTTTTTGAGAAATTTAAAGATTCTGCCGTGTTCTTTTCCTTTGTCACTAAACACCTGATTTGCACATCAATAAAAATTGTTTCAGTATCTTCAGGTATTGCCAAGATATTATAAATACAACTATTTAATAGTTTTCCAAAAAAAAAAAAAAATTGTGCTTCAAAATGGTTTCCTTGTGGCAACAGAACAATGAAAGAACAGGTTTAGTCACTGAAGTCATTTCTAAAACATTCCAAACAGGAAAATTTAATATTTTAGAAATATTGATATGCATTAATGTTCTACAATGACTCAGTTAGAATCAGGGTCTAAACAAGTGTTTCTTCTTTTGGGTGGGGGGTCTGAGATTTGAAATTATGCCCTATCAAGTTCAAAAGCTCTCATTTCCATTCAAGTATTTTTTTTTCTTTTCTTTCTGATACCTTAATTATGGGGAAGCAATGTGATCTTTCAAAAGCAGTACTTCCAGTTTTTGACATAATTTTACTAAACATGTGAAAAGTAGGTAAATATCCAAAAATTAGAGATAGGAAACAAGACAGTAAAAGTTCTGGGAACACTGACAACACAGTGCTCAGTAGAATGTAAAATGAACCAGCACACAAGGCAGTGAATGTGAAAACAAAAAAGCATAATTCAACCCTATGTCAAATGTAATACTAGCCAAAACCTACATGAAAAACCAACTTTGACACCATTGTGGATTGAATACCCTTATAGACGCAATGTACTCGGATGCCAGTTCGTAGTTCTGTTTGTCATTGATATAACATATAAATACAAGAATATGCCTGTACATATCTTTACTACATAACTGCCCTTTGTATTCATTCATGCAAATACTACATAAGTACGTATGTGCAAATTAAAATGTCTAAAAGAAACTGAGTATTGTTCAACCAACTGTGCTTTAGAAATAATTCTCCAATTAAAACATGTCTAAAAGAAACGTAAGTATTGTTCAACCAACTGTGTGTACAGAGTTCGTAAAGCCTAATGTTAAACAAATCTGTGTGTAACTGATGTCATTATTTATCATATTGTAATAAACCTGATTTTAAGATATGAAAATATCATTACTCACATTTAGAACTGAATTGATTCAGTTATAATGTAAGTATCCAACAATTTCACACTCACACACTCTTCCACAAAAAACATGCATTTACTTGCACACTCTTCCACAAAAAATGCATTTATGTAAAAGTCGGTGACTACTTGCCGTGAGGCTTAACCGAATATGGCCAAACTTCATATTTACAGGGATTGCATTTCAAATTACAGCTTAAGTTAATACGGTCAAACTTTTTTTTTCGGGTATAGCCCTTCAAATTATGGCGTAGCTCAATACGGTCAAACTTATTGTTTTGTGGGCGTTGCTCTTCAGATTATGGGCTTAGTATTTAGGGTTCAGACCGTAATTTCATGGGCTTTCACAAAAATGGGCCAAGCCGTAGTTTTATGGGCAACGGCCGGGCCCCCAGTTGCCGGCCATTGCCCGTAATCTAACTGTGAAATTTTTAACAGTGTATCCTTCAGAGTTGTCCTGACGCTATATTCCAGCAGGAAAATGCTCGATCCCACGTGGCCCGGAATGTTCAAGATCTGTACCATGCACGGCAGATATAGCTTCTTCCCTAGTCTGCACATTCGCCGGATATGTTTCCGATTGAACATATCTGGGACATGGTTTCTAAACGACTGGTCCGTCAAGCACTTTCGCCAGTTACCGCACATGAACGCTGGTCTCGCATAGAAGCAGCCTGGCAGGCTATTTCACCGGACGATATCAAAAACCTCTTCCATTCAATTGTTCCAGGGATTTTGGAGATTTTAAAGCATTTTAGTATTGAATCTTTTTCGCGTAAGACAGCCCACATTTTGGGGTACTCAAAGAGGTTATCTCAGGCGGCATAGTAATTAGACTTGTAAAAAGATGTATTTCACAGGGAATCGTTCTTTTGCACGGAAAGTCATTTTAGAGGGCCTTAAGTGCTTAAATCTTAATACACACAATTGACGTGGATGAGGAACATCAAACAGAAGTCATCGCTGTTTCCACGTTTTATATTTTCTTTCCACGTTTTATATTTTCATCCACGTCAGTTGTGTGTATTAATTATTTATTCGCCTCCTAGTTATTTGTTCAGTTGCTGCTTACCATCTGTGGTGAATCCTCAGCATTGCGCAGGGCTCCAAGAAGCAACCTGCCATGTGGTTTGGCAGGTAGTCGTATGTGAGTCTGGAGAATTCAGGTAGTCGTATGTGAGTCTGGTAGCATGTCCGGCGAGTAACTGGAAGACCCTGGGTTCGATTCCTGGTGGCGGACGATGATCATTTTTCCGTGACTCACTTATAAAACGTGGAAAGAGCGATGACTTCTGTTTGCTGCTTAAATAGTTTTGTTAGCCTACGCTGCAATCAGGGGTATTTATTTGATCAGTTGGCGCCGGAGGCCGAGCCCTTCAAGCTAATGACGGATACGAGGGGAGAGAGACTTCTATATCAGGGGGCAGGCGGGAAGATGCTTTGAGAGGGGAAAATTGTTCGGACAGCGAGCAAGGCAGGTTGAGTGGAATGGAAAAGGGCTTCGAGACCGAGAAGCGAGAATGACAAGAAAATGAAAGGGAACGGAGAATAAGTAGTACGTGCAGATAGCAAATGAAAAAAATAAGGTATCATAATCAATTCAGTAGTTACTATAACTTTAGGGTATACCAGTAGGCAAATTAAATGTTAATAAAGGAGTAATTCAGTATCGCAAATGATCTTGATACTTTTGTGAAGAGATATTCTTTCGTAGCGTCAGCAAAGAGTTGCAGCATAGTGTAGAAACGAACCCTGTTAATAACTGTATGCCGCCCCGGTGGCGCAGTGCTTTAAGCGATGGTTTCTGATCATTCGTCCGAGATGGGTCCGGGTTCGAATCCCGGTGGGGCATGGATGTTGTGTTTGCTTTACGGCGCTGGCTCTCCCTTCCCTGGAACCAGTGGCTCTAAATTAGGGACGGCCGCCCCGGTGGCGCAGTAGTCTAAGGCGCTGGCCTCTGATCATTCGTCCGTAAGGGGTCCGGGTTCGAATCCCGGTGAGGCATGGATGTTGTGTTTGTCTTACGGCACTGGCTCTCTCCCTTCCCTGGAACCAGTGACCTTAAATTAGGGACGGGCGACTGCTTATAGCCCATTGAGTTGCTCACGGTGGTCGTTAAACCTCCAATCAAAAAAAATTAGGGACGGGCGACTGCTTATAGCCCACTGAGTTGCTCACGGTGGTCGTGAAACCTCCAATCAAAACAAAAACAAAACTGTACTACGAATCCCGTAACAACTGTATTCTTTCATACGACCGACCCGTAAGCACAATGACACCTCATGTAGAGGCTGTTATTTTTTCTCAAGATTGCTTCACACGACACTGAGTTTTGAAGCGAAAAAACTTGTATAGCTCATAAAAAAATGAGGAATCTGTGGTATAAATTTTATTTGAATTGCGCTATTTTTTCTTGGTGTTGCAATTTTTAAAAATAAGTGTTATACAGCGGAAGAGTGATTCCAAGTTTGTTCAAAGAGATTTCAAACATAGAAACTCAGAAGGATTGCTGCTGAGTTCTGGGGAAATGCGAACCATGCTGCTCTGAGACAGTGAAACCGTAGAAATGAAGTAAAATCCATCCGAGTTTTACTGCAAAGAAATGGTTTTCCTAGTTGGGGAAAGGCTACGAAAAAGAAGGAGACAATGAGAAGTAATGTCTATAAGTAGGGAGCTGAACACCACATTTTATCTATTTTTTTCGGTATAGTTTTCTTCCGGGAGAAAATAAAATAATAGGGGAAAAACCTTTTGAGTAACTATTGTACAATGATGGGAGATGGTTTTCTCTGTGTTGCATTCAAATTTGCATCTCCACATAACAATGAGTTTTTAAAAGTGATCTCCGAGCGGTGTCGCTGCGTTTCCCCATTCCATTTTAACTTTCTTCGATTTCGTAAATGCGACATCGGTGGAAAAAAAGGGGTAAATAAAAAAGGGGGAAAGCCTGGGGGTAGCATTGAACACTGGTGACGTGAAGAGAGCTTTTGTCATTTGGACGTCGAGGACATTCCTGAAGCTCATATTCTTCCTGTGGCGTCACGTGTTGTGAGCTCAATTTCTTCTCCCGTCTCACTCTCAATAAACTCTGTCAAGTTCCTTTCGAAGTAATCCTTTTCAGTTCTCCTCCTCCCATCGAATACAATCCCTGCAGCACGTGGGATAAATGACTACATGAATCCCACTGTTGACACTTGTGCCCGATGATCCCTTCGGCTGCAAACCCCA
The DNA here is from genome assembly GCA_039090855.1 of Macrothele yani. Classification (NCBI taxonomy): domain Eukaryota; kingdom Metazoa; phylum Arthropoda; class Arachnida; order Araneae; family Macrothelidae; genus Macrothele; species Macrothele yani. The sequence goes on along the minus strand of CM076997.1, from coordinate 111,838,886 downwards.
ACCCCTTTGAAACAACCACAGATAAAAACACGATGACTTCAAAGTTCCGAATAAAATCGGTTCCCCACACAGAACGCCCCTTAACGGGCTGGATGGCGGAGGGTGGGTTCGGTTTTGGAAGGGGGTGAAGTCTGTAGTTGGCTTATTCAAGCAATATTGACAAAACCATTAGGTTCCGGTCGTATCGGGAGGAGAGCGGCATCCGCGCTGTTTCCAGAGGGACGAAAAATTAGCCTAATCTCCCCACCCTCCAGCGGAGAATCGCTACCCTCTTTAATCTGCAGAGGGTGGATGTATTTTGTCCCCTCCGGGGGTCCAATCAGAAAGGAGTTATTGGCTTCTGTGGCTCACTCTAACTCGATTATAAACGTCCCTTCGGAGTCACTCCTTTCCGACACCGGGGCAATTAGTTCACACTCAGGTTCTGTTCCGATCCCACATCGGCGCCCGCGAGAAGGGAATCATTTCGGCTGTGCGGTCTTCTCCTTTTTGAATTTATTTCTGGCGTTAATGTTGCGGTAGAATATCCATAAAAACGGCTTTTGCTTCACGGGAGTTCAGTTGCGAGCTAAATTTCAGAAGTTTAACAAAAGCAATCACATAAAATTCCCATACGAATACGAGTGAGTGCTCTGTACGAGATCGTAGCAACGTCAGGCTGCTTCGTTTTCGGAAGCATATAGAAGTACTTAAAAGAGAAGAGGAAAGAAAAAGTGCCACCGATTTAGCTGTATTTCTCCGCCTATGAGAAGGAACCGGATAAAATTCAGAGCCACCTTCGAACCGTACCGAAACATCAATAACGCATTTAAAGGAAATCGTAAAATTAAAATGTGTCATTGAGCTGTTGCTTCACGATGTCAAGCTCCGAGCGAGTTAAGAATGCGCAACATGCGGTAGGAAATCGTGAGCAAAATTTTCCTGGCTTTCTGAAAATGTCTGATGAAGCCAATCATTCATCATAAAGTGTAATTCAGATTTAGTTGTATTTTTACCTCTACGTATTTTTATTTTCTGCCATATAAGTAGCTTCACCATTTCTTTTGACACCGAATATTGAAATGCAAGGAGAATCTTGCCCACTCAATAATTTTATTATTGATTGGGAGGGGGGGCAGTGCCCATTAAATATTGACATAGGACTACGTCTAACTCCGCGGAGAGTGAGGGGCGACTTACGGCCGACCGCCTGTGGCGAAAATAGGTCCCAATTGAAATCATTATAGCGTTAAAAATACGTGCCGCACACTAATCCTGTTAGCATATTCGTAAACAGCACGTAGTCCAATTCGCGTAATGCGCAATACATTGTGCGCGCGACGCTCCCCTCGTTCCCTGTGCGCGGAGGAGATGATGCAATATTTCTCGGTGTACCACCGCGCTTGACTCAGTCTATCTCGGCAACAGTGAGCGCAACACGACTGTACGTGGTGTCGTTTTAAAGCTCTCGACAAGATCTATTCAAATTAGCGAAGAACATTTCGCTGTGGTTTGAACTGAACATTTTAAAAATTGTTTTCTTGTGAACCACCCAGCAAAAACACAAGTGGTGGGAAACTGCTGGCCATCAGCTGGAAGCGATGGGTCACTGCTGGCTGAAATCTACCGGTAGCGGTCCGTTGGTGGAAGCGCTATCAGTTGGCGAGCCATTGATGGCCCTGCAGCATCGCCGTGAATTGAGGGCCTCCAAGCAAGTGCCACTAGTGGCCCGTTGCTGGCAACCAATGTAACCCCAACAGCAGGTGGAAGCAACGGGACTGCGCATGCGCAGAAACAACACTTGCTGTGTCTCTCATGGTACCAGTTAGTTGAAGACGACGCTATCGCCAATCGCCATTGTGTTATTTTAGTGGTTGTTAAGAAAAAAAAATCCATATGTAGAGAGGCGAATTAATTTCCTAATGAAATTCCACGTCGGCGAAGATATCAGATTAAGCCATGAAATACGCCCACTCGATTTTCATGAAAAAACAATTCATGGAATGGAGTGGGTGAATAACAAGAAAAAACTTAAAACCGCTTGAAACAAATGTCTTGGAAAACCATTAAAAAAACGTTTGTTCGAAAAAAAAAGAAAAAAAAAGAATTATACGCGCACAAAATGTATTAATTATTTGAAAGAAAAAAAAAACGCTATGTGGATATAATGTACTCATCCATGGGTTGAATACACAAGACTGGGAGGCATTCGCTTCTAAAAATAATGAGAAGTAAAATAAAATATCTTTCCTCTTTAAAACAAATGTAGCTTCGGACAACGGAAAGAAAAGATGCAACGTTAAAAATGTAACAGAATGTGACATGAACCTGGGTAAATATATATTAATTCAACAATCTCCTTTCAAGACGACACGGACAGTAGATCAGATAGATCATATATAGAGGATTTTAGGAAGGGAGTGTCTGACCCCAGGTCTTAAACAACCCTTAGAAATAGGAAGCTAGGAGATTTGGGCTAGAGTGCCCGATAGGAAAGTGACACGGAAGCGAAGTAGAAAGGGGGAGGAAGACGCCCTTATTTATTACCTGGGGGCCAGTACCCGGGGTCCGACGGCTTAACGTGCCCATCCGACGCACGGCGGGTATTTAGTGGTTCGAACGTTCGTACCTGCCCAGGATCGAACCTGAGGTTATCTCCATAGCAGTCACGAACGCTGACCACTAGGCCACCCGCGGCCCAACAAGGACAGTACAAAACTTTGGAAAGCGACTCTAAGTATGTACACTCCTTGAAAATGAGTGAAGTTCTCTTAAGGTAAAAAAAACTATCGTTACGTTAAAAAAATAAATTTATGAATTATATGAAACTGACTTTTATGAAAAATACCTCGCAATATTGTAAAATGAAAGAGGGAACCATTCGATTACATATTCCGCACAAAACAAACAGCTTCAAGCAGATGCGCATGAGTCGTAAATTAGTCCGGTCGGTAGAGAGCTCAGCTCCCACGTCAACGGCCTTGGTTCGTATCCACGTAGATCCAAACGGGCGTTTTTCCGGTCTATTGAGAAAATTTCCCCAGCGCAGTGCTGTATAATTCACAAGTTTCGTAAGGGTAGAAAAAAAAAGTTGTAGCTTTGGGGAACTGCGGTTATCCTTTTTTTTTTTTTTTTTTTTTGGTGTTTTTTTTTTTTGCTACTACTGGGAAATTGGCGGACAAGATTCGGCAAGCCACCGGTTACGTCACGTGGTTGCCGGCTGCCACTACCGGCAAACTAGCGGACCACATTAGGCTACCCATCATTTCTGGCACGTGCTTGCAGGGCCGCTGAAGGGCCACTTGTGGAAGCTACTGCCTGTGATGGACAACTGATGGCCCTGTTGTGGCATATGACAACTGATGGGGTGCCAACTGTTGGCCAGCTGTTGGCCTGAACTACTGGCCCTTCTGTTGGCCGCCCGGACATTTTATTGACGGTTCGGCAGCGGCAACATAGTGCTGGGCCAGCAAGACTGTTTTTGGTGGCAGTGAACAACACTATTGAAAATATCACGGTTTATCTGGACAACCGTGAGTGCAAAACGACTGTGCATGGTGTCGGTTTAAATCTCTCGACAAGATATATTCAAATATACAAAGAACATATCGCAGTGGTTTAAACTAAAATTAAGAAAAAAATGTTTTCGTGTGAACGGGTTAACATTTTCGACAATGCGGTGGAATTCACAGAATGAACGCAAGCAAAGTAGAGAAAATCAAAAACAGGGCTCATTTTCTCATTTCACCATACTCGACTAGCCCACTTCAACTCTTCGATTTGAAAGTCGTATTCCTACGTTGCAAACTTCCAAACTGACCAGGGCTTCCACTTTCAGGGAAATTTTCCCTTTTTAGGGAAAATTTGCTCATGAGAGGGAAAAACAATTAAGAAAAGGAAAAAAGAGAAATTCTTAGATTTTGTTCCATTTTTTATTTTATATGTATTCATCATTCTTCTTTTTATAAGAAAAGAAAGAAATGATGAATACATATGAAATAAAAAAATGAAATTCCTTTTTTTATGTTAGTTACAAATTATTTTGAGTGCTGCTTTGCAGAGATACATAAAAGTATCTTAAAAATTGAGATGCAAATAAAATCTGAGAGGCTCTGTTACATTCCACCAAGATTTGGTATGATTTCATGTAGGATATTCCTGCCTGATTTCAGATGGAAAGACCTTAAACTTTTACGCAATACTTCTTGTTCCTGAACATGAAAATAGGAAAACTAGAACTATACCTCAGCTTTCACTTTTGGTTGAAGCATGGACAATATATATTTAAATAATTAAGATAAATAATTGTTTCAATAAAATGTATCTATTTTAAATGTTATACATGTAATGCTGTTAGTTGATTTTTCCATTACTAAACTCGTGAAGGAAGAATCAAGACAATAATTTATTGCTTTTTTTTTCTGTGTAACAGAAAAAAAAAAGCAATAAATTATGATAAAGGCTTTTGATGCGTGATAAAGGCTTTTGATGTCTTTATCACACACAAAATGCAAAATTGCATATGAATTCTAAACTATGAAATATATTCTTGCTCATTGTGAAAAAAGGTAAGCAACCCACTGGAAAAAACGAAGGATCATTTTTATTTGTTACGCAAATTTGAAAAATGAATACTTGGCGCTGGAAACCCAAGCTTTTTGATTTTCAATAATTGAAGAAAATTCAAAAAAATGATCAACTTTTTTTCGCTCTTCTCTGTTGATTTCATATTTAATTTAAAGCTCTTCTCAACAGAAAGCTAAGAAAAGGAATGAAATGCTTTTCATTTGCTTTGATTTATATCTAAATAGGATTGGATGGCTTTTGATCGTTGGTTCGAAAGGGGTCCGGGTTCGAATCCCAGTGAGGCATGGATGTTGTGTTTGTCTTACGGCATGGGCTATCTCCCTTCCCTGGAACCAGTGGCCCTAAATTAGGGACGGGCGACTGCTTATAGCCCATTGAGTTGCTCATGGTGGTCGTTAAACATCCAGTAAAAAATAAATAAAAAATAAATTGGATTATTTATTAAATGGCTATGTGCAACAACCCTCCAGTGTTTTTCATGTTGCTGTCACAAAATTAATATTTAGAAAGTGTCATGGATACATACCATAATTTTTCCACGCAATTTGAGCAAGGAAATTTTTAAGGAACTTGTACTTTGATACAGGGAAAAAAAGGGATATCTTGTTCCTTGAGAGGGAAAACTTATAGAAGCTCAGTGGAAGCCTTGAAACTGGCGGCTTAATCAGAACTGAGCCTACCCGTTTTTTTTTTTTGTTTTTTTTTTTTTGTTTTTTTTTAGTCAAGAGTAATCAAATGTTTGCTTCCTGTTTCTTTTGCGTGCGAGTTTTATTTTCGAAATGTGTGAATAGAAATTTTTTTAAAGAAAAAAAAATGCTGGTGTGTTGTGCTGTTTTAAAAATTATTTAAGATTATACTTTTGACTACCGCCTGTATTCAAGCCGGTAGGAATTCCCTCTTCCAAGACAAGAAATAAAAAAAGTCAATATCGGCAAAATCTTTTAAATGTTAACAAGAAGCTGAGCATTTCCTCTCGGAAAATATGTGCTTCTCAGTCTCAAAACATAGCAGCAGATCGTCTAGTCTGTTTCCTTCACGAAAGAAAAGCTGGGTAGCTTTCTTTCGTGACATCTGAAGAGTTCTGCTCTTATCGATTGTAATAAACCGAGTAATAAAGCAGCTTTCCTTTTACCAGAGCATTTTATTCTTCGATGGCGATAGCACACCACTGTTTGTTAAAATTGCGACACCACGAAAGAATCTGCGCTATTCAAATGAAATTTACATCACAGATTCCCCATGTTATAGGAGATAACTGATTACATTTGTAGAGCTATACAAGATTTTTACTCTTCAAAACTCAGCATCGCGAGAAAACACCTCGAGCAATAATAATAACCTGTTTTTTTTTTGTTTTTTTTTTACGTTTAAAGACCACCGTGAGCAACTCAATGGGATATAAGCAGTCGCCCGCCCGTCCTTAATTGAGCTCCACTGCTTCCAGGGAAGGGAGAAGCCAGGGACGGAAGACAAACACAACATCCATGCCTCACGGGATTCGAACCCGGACTCCATTCGGACGAATGCTCAGAAGCCATCGCTGAGACCACTGCGCCACCTGGGAGGCATAACAGCCTGAACATGGCGTCGCACTGAACGGAAGAGGTTTTCGATATCTTCCTGTGGAATAGCTCCCCATGCTGCTTCTATGCAAGGCCAGAGTTCATTTGTGGTAACTGGCAGAGGCGCTTGACGGGCCTGTTGCTTAGCTGCCATGTTCCAGAGATGTCCGGTCGGAAACGTATCCGGCGAACGTGCAGGCCAGGGAAGAAGGAATATCTACCGTGCATGAATGCGGTCTTGGACATCCCGGACCACATGTAGCGGATCATTGTCTTTCTGGAATACAGCGCCAGGACCACTCTGAAGGAAGAATATCATGTATGTGTCTAAAACATCCCTGATGTATCACTGGCTGTTGAGGGTTTTCTCAATTCATATCAGGCGAGATGGCGAATTGAACTCAATGGCGCCCGAAACCGTGTCAGGCCGGTAAGACGTTGCAAAATGCACGCCGCAAGGGGGTTCACTAAAGTATGCGACCGTCATGGTACATCAAGTTGAATCGTGACTCGTCAGAAAACACGATGTGTTGCTAATCATTGCGTCACTGTCTGTGTTCGAGACCCCATTGCAGCCTGAGGATACTGTGGTTGAGAGTCGATGGAATGCCCAGCAGTGGGCTGCCAGCAACCAGTCATATTTTAAGCAGACGACGTCTAACTGTGCTGGAGGACAAAGCCTGATCTGTGACAGTACTTCATTGCTGCAATAACACCGTGGATGTCGCTAGTCACTGTCATGCGGCAGAGGTGTCTGTCATCCCGTGCAATTGTGCGATTTTGCCGTCCATTTCCCCGATTTTTGTGAGTCCGAGCTTCATCTGTCCACTGACGTCACGTTCGAATCACTGTACTGGCGTTTTGTTCCGTTCGAGTGGCAATTTCGCGGTAGGAAAATCCAGCTTCTCTCATCCTAACAATCCTTCTTCTTCAGCAACGTGGCATAGTGAGACACAAGAAACACCCTTTCGACTCAATGTCAGCTCTTCACTGATTGCAACCTCTCGTTTGAGCCCGCTCTTCGTACCCAAGACCAGGCAGTTCAGAGGACACTGCTTCGAAACCTCATACGCATATATACACTACTAAAAATTTTGTAGGTTCACCAAAATGTGGTGCTACACCAGCTGCACCACTTTCTTAGAAAAAATACACCCTTCTGTGGTGCAAAATAAACCCAACAACATGGTGCAACTTTGCGTGCAACCTTGTACCATAACGTGGTGAAAAGTTCAACCACGTTTTGGGTTTTGTTTGCAAAACACCATGGTGTATCGTTTCTCAGTAGTGCGGCTGGTGTGCAGCACCAATTTTGGTGAAGCCTACCACAAAATTTTTAACAGTGTACGTTGAATCTCGTGGTTTACTTCCTTGCATCTTTTTTTTTTTTTTAATTTTCCTTCTGCCAACAGGAGAGGAGGGTCGTGCGTAGCTCCCACAAGGCGCAGAAGGGGAGTATGCAAAATTATTAATATAAATTAGCACAACGTGGGTTTTATTTTTATTTAGAGAAAGTGCTTTGCTGCAATGATTAATTTTGTTTCTATGGTTCGGACAGGGTCGCATTCAGAAGCTTAAAACTTAGTGGGAAAGGGGACGGACCGGTAGTTTTGGTAAAAAAAAAAAAGTTTGATAGCGAGAGTTTTTATGGAAGGGTCACACGCATGCACACACACAAACTGACAGAGCTGCTCCTCTCTGAGATTACATGGTTTTTAAAAAACTTTTACATAGAAAAAATTGTGCTAAATTTTAAGTGAGAAAAACAACTAAAATAATGAGTATTGTTTTCTTGGCGTTCAATTGTCTGCTTGCAAGGAACGAACTTCGTGCTTTTTAAATGTGAAGTTTGGATACAATAGAAACTCAACATAAATGTGAGCCTTTCTATTCTGGCCGTGTAATTTAATAAACAAAATTCCTGCTTGAATCATCGAACCATTCCTAAGCAAAATGACCGGTATAATTCCTCATTACAATATTCGTTTATTCCTCCGCAACGCATGATTCCCACTTCTTTTGAAAGGAACTTCCATTGACTTCACTTTATCTGGTCATTTCTGGGCCTTCACTGTCTTACTGGCGATTTTCTCTCGGAAATTTGTGGAAATATTACATTTAACAAAGCACGCCCATTTCTTTTCATAAACAGTAAAGATCTCTTTTCCCTTCCGCTCTCAGCTTTCTCTGTTTATGAAAATATAGCGTCTCTTTCTCTCTCTCTCTCTCTCTCTGTCTTACTCTCTCTTTCTCTTTCCCTCTTTCTCTCTTTCTCTGAAGCTTCAATAAATCATTCATTTTCGAAATTTATGGCAAATTTTAATTGTTATAAAAACGTTTAAGAAAATCTGTGCATTTGTTAGTAAAATCTTGCAAAAATAAATACATTAATTTGATGTTGTGATTTCGTCTAATGGTGCAAATTATGGCAAGAGTGATAAGTCAAATAATATCCGAAAACTTTGAAAATTTCATCGTCCTGAAGCGGGAATCAAACCCGCGTTTCGCAGTTTGAGCCCGAGTATGCTAACCACTATACAACCCACAGATCCGTGCTTTTTAAATATACAATCTGGATAGAATCTTTCAAAATAAATTTGAGCCTTTGTATTCGGTTGGCTCAATTTAATGGGAAAATTTCCAGCTTGAATCATCGAATCATTGACCGGCAACTCCTGTTCAAAATATTCGCTTATTCTTTCGCAACGCACGATTCCCACTTTTTTTTAAAGGAACTTCCATTTACTTTACTTTACTTCATCAAGTCATTCCTGCGCCATTCATTGCCTTACTAGCAATTTTCTCTCCGAAGTTTTTGGAAATATTACATTTAACAACCCCATTGCTTTCCATGATCAGTCAATATCTCTTTTCCCTTCCGCTCTCAGCTTTCTCTGTTTATGAAACTCCAGTTTATTTTCTCCCTGTTCTCTCTGTATCTGCAGCTAGAAGAGAACATTTAACCTCCAAATTCAGGGCAAATTTTAATCGTTATAAAAACTTTTATGAAAATCTATGTATTCACTATGATTTTACAAAAATAAATACGTGTATTCATTATTTACGATCTTGGCCATTTTAAAATGAAATGTCTGTTTTAAGGGGACGGGGGCGATCGCCCCCTGGATCTGCTACTGAGTTCGGATTCCTTTTGTCTCGCAAATCCTTAAGCATTTTCTGCCTGCAGCCTAGTGGGTAGTGGCTAGGAAAATTTGGCACATCTTCCTTGTCACACCTGCTACACAGGGCAAATATTCCGGTGTAGGCCGTCTCTTCAGTTCCCGTCTCTTCAGTTCAAAGGCCAATACCACAAAGTAATTATTTTACACTGTTTCATGAACTGAAAGCGATTACTCCTTTTGGCTTCCTCCCAGTAACATTAAGGCAACGTTTTTTGGCATACCGTCACTATTGTAGTGTCAAACGTCTTCGTGTTTGGGAACGAACCTATAGAGAATGACTTGGTTATCCGTTCTCTAAGGATCTGGACCAATAAGAGGAATGGAAACCGGAGAATGGTGATAGGAGAAGGAAATACGCGCTCCTCTACCTATACGCGGGAGTTTAAAAAAATAGTATTTTTGTGCAAGAGAGAGCGAGAGAGAGAGAGAGAGGAGATTTCGGACAAAAATAAAAAACAGATTACGGCAAGTCCTGTATGAAGACCAAAAATGGCTTTTGGCGATGGAAATTACCCCACGTATTCCATAGTTGCAATTCGGATTGGCATAAAATCATCAGAGGTAAAGAGATTATACAACGGCCATGGACATTCGCGAAGGGGTTCACTGTAAACCGCCACACAGGAAAATTCCCACACCGGAAGATTACCACACAGGAGAACTGCCACACGCTTTTCATTAAGGGGCAGGGTACAAATTGCTATTCCTCCGAGGAATACTTTGAATGTGTGGCAGTTTTATAAGTTTCTGAATTATGTGTGGCCGTTTCCCAAGGTACCTATAAACGATGGGAAGGAGCTCTTTTGGTCTGAATTTTCATGTCGGTTCATACTTAGGGCAACTGGCCACAGAAGTTCCAGGGTGTGGGTGTGTGTGTGTGGGGGGGGGTATAAAGATTGCCGTTTCCTGGCCTATATTGAGAATTGCATTGGTAACTCCAAACAAATTTCGAGAAAACGTTCTATGTAAGCCAGGCGAAAATTGCTGTGTTCAGGAAAGGACAATATGGTGGGATTTTTTAATAACGCTGCACTTTTATTTAGGCACTAAATATTTACATACCATGTCAAATTTGTAATATTTTTCTTTTATTTAATTAATTCATAGGCCCCACACCTCGGCCTTTTTTAACAGCTTTTAATCCGCCGACTTCATATTCAAACGCTTACGTATCAAATCAAGTCAATAAATATCATTGCGCTTTTCCTCAGGCACTAAATATTAAAGGCATAGACATTTTTAATAGTTTTTAATTTATCATTGTCATATTCACAACATTTACACGACAAATAAATGTAATTATATTGCGCTTTTACTTAGGCAAGAAATATTAATTCATAGGCCCTAGGTCTAGGCCTTTTTGAAAGTTTTTATTCTGCCAATGTCATATTCGCAACGTTTACACAGCAAATCAAGTTAATTATATTGGGGTTTACTTAGGCACGAAATATTAATTCATAGGCCTTAGGCCTTTTTAGTAATTTTTACTTTATCAATGCCATATTCACAACGTTTACACAACAAATAATTGTAATAATATTGCGCTTTTACTTAGGCACGAAATATTAATTCATTGTCCCTAGGCCTAGGCCTTGTTAATAGTTTTTACTATATCAATGCCATATTCACAACGTTTACACACACACAAAAAAAAATGTAATAATATTGCTCTTTTACTTAGGCACGAAATATTCGTTCATAGGCCCTAGGTCTGGGCCTATGAATTAATATTTCGTGCCTAAGTAAAAGCGTAATATTATTAACTTGATTTGCTGTGTAAACGTTGTGAATATGGCATTGATAGAGTCAAAACTATTAAAAAGGCCTAAGGCCTTTGAATTAATATTTCGTGCCTAAGTAAACGCCCAATATTATTAACTTGATTTTCTGTGTAAACGTTGTGAATATGGCATTGAAAGAATAAAAACTGGTAAAAGGGCCTAAGCCTAGGCCTAGGGCATGTGAATAAATATTTCGTGCCTAAGTAAACGCCCAATATTATTAACTTGATTTTCTGTGTAAACGTTGTGAATATGGCATTGAAAGAATAAAAACTGGTAAAAGGGCCTAAGCCTAGGCCAAGGGCATGTGAATAAATATTTCGTGCCTAAATAAAAGCGCAATATTATTAACTTGATTTGATGTGTAAACGTTGTGAATATGACTCTGGTAGAATTAAAACTGTTAAAAAGGCCTATGGCTGTGGCCTATGACTTTAATATTTAGTGCCTAAGTAAAAGCGCAATGCTATTGACTTGATTTGATACGTAAGCGTTATGAATATGAAGTCGGCGGATTAAAGGCTGTTAAAAAGGCCGAGGTGTAGGGCCTATGAATTAATAAGTAAAAGAAAAGTATTACAAATTTAACGTGTTATGTAAATATTTAGTGCCTAAGTAAAAGTGCAGCGTTATTAAAAAATCCCACCTTATTGCCCTTTTCTGAACACAGCAATTTTCGCTTGTTTTACATAGATCGTTTTCTCGAAATTTGTTTGGAGTTCCCAATTAAATTCTCAATATAGGCCAGGAAACGGCAATCTTTATATACACCCCCCCCCCCCTCGTACTTCTGCGGCCAGATGCCCTAAGTATGAACCGACAGGAAAATTCAGACAAACAAAAGAGCTCCTTGCCATCTTTAGGCACCTTGGGAAACTGCCACACATAATTCGGAAACTTGGAAAACTGCCTCACCAGAAAACTGCCAAAGAGTTCCTCGGAGGAATAGCAATTTGTGCCCGGCCCCTTAAGGCTGTCTTTGAATGAGTGTAACAGAAATTATGCCCTGTATCTGTAATGCAAATTCTTTTGTATACATTTTCTCAAAAACTGTTACTTTGTAGAGTTTGAAATTTTGAGCACAAATAAAACGACTCATAGCTAATTTGTTAGCAGTTATTTTTCCGAAAAAATTGTTTGGAATTTTTTTTAAAAATTCAATTTATCTGACTCGAAAGTATTCCAATTTGGCGCTAGAAGGCGGCAGAAGTTAGCTTGGCAGTGTTTCTGTTTGCAAGAAACGAAATCTCTCATTTCTGTCCGATTTTTTCAATTGTCTAGGTCAAATAGAAATCAAAGAATGGGCACTGAAGTGAGATTGGAATTTTGTCTTCTATAGATCATCTTAAATTCTACTGTAAGTTCATTTTTTGAAGAGGAAATGTGTACATTACCAGAAAACACTTGAATTTGAAACAGAAGCTACGCCTACCTACTAAGCTCCACCACCAAACAATGTAATTGGTTAAAACGTAACAGCGCGTATTTTGTCTTTTCATTGTAGAGCCAACGAGAGACCGCTTCCATTCTGAACACGGTAAGGTCTTCATCAGTCACTGACGCCAACTTTTTGGACAATCCTTCAAGACGTAAGCGCCACGCCGAAGGAGTGATATTTTGCGCCATCTATCGCAGAATATGAAGCCTAACACTCATTCAAAGACAGCCTTGATAAAAAGTGGGTGGCAGTTTTCCTGTGTGGCGGTTTTCCGATGTGTGGCAGTTTTCTAAGTTGCTGAAAGATGTGTGGCAGTTTTCCTGTGTGGCGGTCTTCCGCCAACCTCGCGAAGGAAGTCTCGCAGAACTCCTTTATGATTCTCCATGGATTCAACTAAGTAAATTTCATCTTTTCTCTTTACAGTTTTCATATACTGTATGGCTTTTATTACAGCAACATGATTTCTTTGTTTTTTTTTACAAATAGTGTATTATAAAGTGCTCGAACGCAGTAGCTACACCCGAACAACAAAAACCGGGGTGTTATAGCTATCTTGCTCGACCTCTGTATTTGCCTAAGGAGATGGCAGCTCCCCTCAAGGACGAAACCCCAGTACTGGCGGATCAAGAAGCGGGGATGATTTCTGAAGACTTACACGGAGTACCGAAGCGAATAGAAGGGGCTGGAAGCTATAATGGCTTGACGGAGGGAACGAGATCCCTGTCTTTGTAAAACTGCCATTCATAGCGATCATCAGCGCTGATCACGAAATAGAGATTTGTTGTGCTTACCCTGATCGTATTTGATACCAGAGAATTAATTCTTTTTAACTTCTTGCTGTCGATTAGTACGGTTGGTAATAACCAACATAAGGAATTCTATAGAGACGCTGGGGTGAGAACCTATGGATGCCTTAGGTAATGTACTATACACATGCTATTATTTGTATCCCAGAAACTTAAGCAGTCACCCGTTCCTGATTTAGGGTCACAGAGTCCAGAGGAGGAACAGATCCAGCGTGTCCGGGTTTGAGATATCATAAAATAACGGCTTGTAATACGAGAACAACTAATTATATTTTCTTAACCCTTTAACGACCATGACCCAAAAATCTTGTATCACTCTAAATAACATAACGCCCGAAACTGTCTGTTGTTTCACTTCTTTTATTAATAACAATGGTGACTCCTACTGATCCCTAATGGGTCGAGAAAATTTGAAGAATCGGTAAGAATAAGAAATCTGACTAACTCTAGACAGGCGTTTCGGGCGTCTATGGCCGTTTGTACATTCGGGCGTTTTGGGTGTTATGGTCGTTAAAGGGTTAAACTGAAGCTCAGTAGGTAGGAAATCTCTCGAAGAGTTGTTTCGTCACACTTTCATGGTCACCAGCCCAGGTGAGATGCTCCAGCAGTAGTCGCGCACACGCAAAAATGCCATAAGAAGGCGAATTGCCTCAGTCGAGAGGTGGACGCCACAGCGGAAGGTGCAGTACGTGCTTTGGTTAGCTGAATTTAAATCAGGTACGTGTGTTTGGCTGCGTGTGCACGAAGGGACTGAAATGTGGATCCTTCCACATCCAAATTCATTCTTCAGTTGGGTAAGACTCTAAAATAAACGGGAAATTTGGTTTCACAAATTGGGAAACACCCAAGACACAGCGTGACTGATGAGACTGTGGATCGGGTACGTGAGTCATTCTCTAGGAGCTCACGTAAGTCAACTAGACAGAATAGTAAGAAAAAGCAGATTCCGCGTTCAACACTTCACGACATTGTTCACAAACGTCTCCGTTTGCGTGCATACAAAATTCAATATTTTCAACATCTTAAGCCAGATGATCACCTCTTTAGACCTGATTTAGTTGCTCAGCCGCATTGATGACAATCTCAATTATCTTAATCTGTTGTTATTCGGTGAAGAACCCACCTTCCACGTATGCAGGAAAGTCAACGAACACAATTGCCGCTTATGGGGTACGAAGAATAGTCACCAAGTGATCAAAAATGAAAGGGACACACGAAAAGTGTGGTTAAAGATACACAAAAATGGTGTCATTGGTACATTTTTCTCCTAGAGCCCACAGTGATAGGATGCACTTACCTTGATATGCTGCAGATCTTTGCTGTTCCACAGATTCTCCCAGGTTTCACGTTTCAGCAAGATAGCACTCCACCACACTTCCATGAAGATGTTAACCACATTTTTCAACGGCACTTTTCGGGGACATTGGATCGGAAGAGGACGCCCAACTGCCTGGATGCCTAGATCTCCGGATCTAACTCCATTAGACTTTTTTGCATGGGGCTTTATTAAACACTCTGTGTAGCAGAGAAAAGTTCGAGATTTGGACGACTTGAAACAGCGTATCGTTGAAGCAGTTGTTCTAATAATGCCTCAAATGCTGGGAAACACTTGGCAAGAGCTCGAGTATCGTTTTGTCATCAGTCGAGCTGGAAAAGGTGCCCACATTGAAATTTACTAATCTGTATTAAAATTTCGTAAGTTACGCTGTATAATAACAAAAAAAAAATCCTAATTATTGTAAATGCTGAGACTTATGTGTGTATTTTTGGATACTTCTATGCCAGGTACTTTGTACATGTAATACATTTTTAATAATGATGTAAATAGCACTTACAATTTAAATGCGATGGTGAAACCTGATGCTCTTACAATTTAGCTTATCTAATCATTATACAATTAAAACCTGTTTGAGATGCAACTTGCATAAGACGGAAACATGTACTAAACGAAATCCCCCCCCGAAACGAACGGTAGAAAATTACATAATGTTTAACCTGTCTAAAACCGGACCTGCATAACGCGGAAATCGAATGGCAGAAGAGTAAATGAATCTTGTAAAAAAAGGAAGTTGCCGAATGTTCCGATGCTGCCAAATATTTTAATTGAATACAAAGCATTATTTGGCATTTGTAGTGACGAATTCACACAAAAATAATTTTCTTGTTGATATATATATATATATATATATATATATATATATATATATATATATATCATCATCATCATCATTGTCAACCATTATCAATCCACTGCTGGACGAAGGTCTCCCCAAGTTTCCTCCACAACGGTCTGTCTTGTGCCAGTCTCCTCCATGTCGACCCAGCATACTTTCGAATTTCATCCACCCATCTCCCATGTGGTCTTCTTCTGGGTCTTTTCCTGTCCCTTGGAATCCAATCTAAAATTTTGGCTGTCCATCGATGATCTGTCCTTCTGGCAGTATGTCCAGCCCATTGCCATTTCAGGGATTTAACTCTGATCATGATGTCTTCCACTCTTGTCATTTTTCGGATCCACGAGTTCCTCTTCTTATCTCTCCTGGTTACACCAAGTATGCACCTCTCCATGCTGCTTTGAGTTGTCTGCAGCCTTTGTATGTCTCTTTTAGTTAAGGTCCACGTCTCTGCACCATACGTAAGCACTGGAAGGATGCATTGATCAAACACTTTTCTTTTAAGACATAATGGCATATTGCTCTTGAAAATTATGCTGTTTCTTCCAAAAGCTCTCCAGGCAAGTTTTGTACGCCGATTAATTTCTTCATCAATGTGACCCTCACTTGATATCTGCTGTCCAAGATAAACGTACGTGTCTGTTATCTCCAGCTTTTCTCCATCAATCGATAAATCTTCATTTCTTGTAAAAGCATTGAACATCACTTTTGTCTTCTGAAAGTTGATTTTTAATCCCACTTCTTTACTCTTGTCAGCAAGTTCCTGGATCATACTCTGCAGCTCTGATGGGCTAGTTGCAAAAATGACTATGTCATCAGCAAAACGAAGGTGGGTTAGATAATCTCCATTAATCTTTATCCCCTTGTTTTCCCAGCTCAGTGACTGAAAAACACCCTCCAATGTGGCATTAAAGAGCTTCGGAGATATGGTGTCACCTTGTCTCACTCCCTTTCCAATTTTTATGTGTGTTGTATTTTCAAACAGCCTAATCTTTGCACTTGCATTTTCATAGATGTTATTAATAATATTAATGTATGCATCTTCAATGCCGCAGGTTTTCAGAGCCATTGTAACTGCTGATGGTTTCACCGAATCAAAGGCTTTTTCATAATCGATAAAAGCCATGCACAATGGAAGTTCATATTCCCTCGCTCTTTCAATTAGTTCTCTCAGCACATGGATATGATCTATTGTGCTGTAGCCACTCCTGAATCCAGCTTGTTCTCTCGGTTGAGCCATGTCCAGTGTTACCTTCAAGCGGTGTGAAAGAACTTTTAGTGAAGATTTTATAAACTACTGATAGGAGGCTGATAGGTCTGTAGTTTCCGAGATCCTCAATGTCACCTTTCTTATGTAGCAGGATCATTGTAGCGGTGTTCCAGTCCTCAGGAATCTTTCCTTCATTAAGGCATCGAGTGAAAATTTGGGCGAGTACTGTTTCGATTTCTCCACTTGCTTCTTGTATGATGTCTACAGTAATACCATCTTCTCCTGGAGCTTTTCCCCGCTTCATGTTCTTGATTGCATGTGCAACTTCTGCTGGAAGGACTGGAGGAACTCTGGTACTGGTATCTTTCATGATGTCTGGAGTGCATGTATCATCCCTTTCATATAATTTGGAGTAGAAATCTTTCACTCTTGTCAAAATTTCGCCTCTATTTCTTGTTACAGAACCATCTTCTTTTCTCAGTGCCATAATCTGTTTTCTTCCCTTACTGAGATGTCCCTTTGCTATCTTTAGGCTTTGGTTGTTTTCAATTGCTTTCCTCACTAGTTCACAGTTGAATTTTCTTACGTCTTCAGTGATACTTTTTCGTACTGTCTTGCATAGCTCTATATATTCCACTTTGGAAGTCACATCTTCTTTAGTTGTCCTCATCTCTCTTCTTTTTTGCATCAACATTTTCGTTTTTCCTGATAATTTATTTACATGCAACTTGTTCTTAGACCCAGCTAATCTTGTTGCTGTTTCCATAAGAGCTTCGGTTACTTTTCTGTTAACTTCAGAGATGTCCACTTCTTCCGATGTTAGGCCTTCTAAAGCAGAGAACCTGTTCTTCAGTTCCAACTTGAAGGTATTATGGTGTTTTTTAAGGTTGGTTATGTCAATAGATTTTGTTTGTCTTATGAGCTTGCCACGTTCAAGTTTAGTGTTGAGGTGCATCTTACATCTCACCAATCTATGGTCACTACCTGTGTTGAACTTGTTTAGCACACTGCAGTCTTCTATGACGAATTTTTTGTTACACATAATAAAATCAATTTCACTTGTCGTCCCATTTGGATGTCTCCATGTCCATTTCCTGTGTGGCTTTTTCTTGAAGAAGGAGTTCAAGATGAAAAACCCTTCTGCCTCTGCAAACTCAACGAGAGTATTTCCACGCTGGTTTCTGTTGCCGTGACCGAATTTACCTACTGAAGTTTCATTCTGTTGCCGTTGCCCTATTTTTGCATTGAAATCTCCCATAATTATTTTCAAGTGCTGCTTACCTTTATTATTTAGATGACAAATTTCCTCATAAAATTCTTCAATTTCTTCTTCAGGATGACTTGTGGTGGGTGCATAAGTTTGAATAATCTGAGCCTGGTATCTTTTCGAGAGTTGGATAACAAGCCGTGCAGCTCTGTCAGAGGAACTTTCAACTTCTACAACTTTATCCTTCAGTTTCTTGTTTATTATAAATCCAACACCACTAGTTCTGCCAGTATCTGTCCCAATGATAGTAGAAGAGATGTCCACTTTTCAGTTCGATGAGATCTTCTCCTTTTCTCCTTACCTCACTTAGCCCCACGATGTCCCACTTGATCCTTTTAGTTCCTCTTCCAATTCAAGAAGCCTTGAATCAGAAGATAGGGAGCGTCCATTGTACGTTGCCAAAGTCAGCATCAGATGGCAGCCTAGTCCGGTCCTCCGGGGATTCTTAGCACCCTCTGCCTTCATGTCGCACTGGCCGCTGCCTTGGCCAGGTACATTCCAGCTGCCGGAGACTGAGGGCCAAGATTTAAGTTGTGGAGTCATTTTGGAGGGGTTTGGCCATAACTCACCACGCTGGCCAAGCGGGTTGGTGAGTGTGGGATAGAATTTCCTCTAATCCCGATGGTATAGTTATACCGCTATTGGCGGTCGTCAGAGCCCCTTTAGTAGGAACAGGATGCACCACGAGAAGGCGGGGTTGACATTTGTCAAGGAGAGGCTGTGATGTTACGCATCACCTGACCTTACATCCCCTATATATATATATATATATATATATATATATTGTTTTTGGGGCCGCCCCGGTGGCGCAGTGGTCTAATCGATGGCCTCTGATCATTCGTCCGAAAGGGGTCCGGGTTCGAATCCCGTGAGGCATGGATGCTGTGTTTGTCTAACGGCACTGGCTCTCTCTCTCTCTCTCTCTCTCTCTCTCTTCCCTGGAACCAGTGACCCTAAATTAGGGACGGGCGACTGCTTATAGCCCATTGAGTTGTTCACAGTGGTCGTTAAACCTCCAATAAAAAAAAATGCTTTTGGGTTGTTCACAGAAACACGCACTGCAGTGTACCTACTGTTTCGCTTCTCTTAAAGCACGTAGCGGGACTCAGGTTTCAGCGTTGCTCTCTTTTGCTGGGTGTAAAGTCCAAAGTCTTCGCAGCTGACTGTTTCATACGGATTTCAACGACACACTCCGATTTAATTCTCAGCATTTATTCATTGACATGATTATTCGCAGCATTTGCTTGCTGTGAGCTGCGTTTGTTCGTTTGCGTCTTGCCATGGCACCAACAAAAGAGTGTTCGCGATTTGTATGCTAAATTTCAAATTATTGAAATGTACGAAAAACGAAGTGTGAGTGCTACGCACTTTGCAGAGAAATTCATTGCTGGAAAAACACAAGCTTATGGCATTTTAAAGCAAAAGGACGGGACGATATGACAAAGCAACGGCGTAAAGGTAACAGCTCAACGAAGAGAAAACTGCGAAAATCAGGAAATGAATTGAGTAAGACTGTCTGGAAGTTATAACGAAGTAAATTTCTCCGTCATTTTTGGTTCACGCCGGGGATTGAACCCGAGTCCTCTTATTCCGGAACAAGTCGCTCTACCAACTGAGCTACGCAGACGTTCATTCTCGCAGCTATCTGCCTTTATGTCGTGTGCGTTCAGAGGGGAGGCACGTCACATCTCCCTCACCCCGAAAGAGGGCCGGGGGCATGGCCCACGGGTCAGCCGTGACCATGAATTGTCGTAGGCAGCCATCCGCTGAAGAACGTGTACTTGAGAACTCCCAGTCAATGTGGTGTGTGGAATGCAACATCACACACATTTAATTTTCGAAGAAGCGCTGAAGAAGGGATTATCTTATTTTTTCTATCTCACGGTGTGGAAAGAACATCACACCATTGCAAGATTTTTAACGGCCGGGTCATCCGGGAAGTTCGGGCGCCATTACAACGAATTAAATTTCTCCGTCATTTTTGGTCCAAGCCAGGGATCGTACCCAAGTGATGTGACGTGCCTGCCGCCCCGCAGGACGCACACGACATAAAGGCAGATAGCTGCGAGAACGAAAGTCTGCGTAGCTGAGTTGGTAGAGCGACTTGTTTCGGAATAAGAATATTCTGGTTCGATCCCCGGCGTGGACCAAAAATGACGGAGAAATTTACTTCGTTATAATGGCGCCCGAACTTCCCGGATGACCCGGCCGTTAAAGATCTCGCAATGGTGTGATGTTCTTTCCACACCGCGAGATAGGAAAAATAAAAGAATCCCTTCTTCAGCGCTTCGAAAAATAAAAATGTGTGTGATGTTGCATTCCACACACCAGATTGACTGGGAGTTCTCAAGTGCACGTTCTTCAGTGGATGGCTGCCTGCAACGAGGGGGAGGGAGGGAGATGTGACGTGCCTGCCCCACAGGACACACACACGACATAAAGACAGATAGCATAGAGAACGAACGTCTGCGTAGCTCAGTTGGTAGAGCGATTTGTACCGGAATAAGAGGGATCGGGTTCGATCCCCGGCGTGGACCAAAAATGACGGAGAAATTTATTTCGTTATAAAGTGCTTTGTTATTGCCGAGGGGAGTACATGGTCTCCCTAAGCGTCATACTGCAAGCGTTATTGTACAGAAGTCAATGTTGGGCAGTTAAAAGAAAAAATAGTAGTTTGTGATATTTAATTGATTAAGGCACTACGAACAATACATTTTCTTAAGTAATCTCAAACAATGCAAAATCTGTTATCAGCGTGACAAAAATTATTATATTTCAAAATGTTTATATTTCAGTGGCTTCCATGGGTGCACCTATATAAAATGGAAGCCTATCAAAATCGGAAAATAGTTCCAGGCCCTTAGATTTCGTCTTAGACAACTTACGGTTTCCCTGTTCCTATCTTAAAGGCCTTTGTTATTAAACTTATTATATAAACGTTATGGATATGAGAAAAACGGTTTATAATTTGCTAAAGATCAAGAGTCTTGTAACTAATATTTTATGCCTCAGCGAAAGTGTGGCATTATTTATTTTGTTTCCTATATAAACCTTACTAAACATGAGTATTGTGGGTTAAATGTTGCTAAAATGGCGCAACCCAAATTTCCCATGTTATTAATGAGAGGGTAGAAATGCAACATCACGACAAACAACTTGGATAAAAATGATTCATTTCCCATTTTCATCAAACCGCCATATGCACGATGAGGTTACCGCAATAAAATTGTGATCTTCACAGGTAACCTATACGATAACGTGAAATCAAAAGTGCGATTTTTGTACGACCCCTAACTTTTTTTGTGGTCAGCCTGCGTGAATGCTGGTACGAAAAAAATCAGAAATGTAATTTTTATTTGGCCCCATGGGCACAGAGCTTGAGCCCTCTTCAGAAGCATTATCCCCCCCCCCCCCGCCTTTGGTTCATAACGCAGAGTGGAACATCCCAAAATTTACCCAGATGTACAGGGTGTCCCAAAAAGGTGTAACCAATTTCAAATAATTATAGCTTTGGATTCAAAACTAACATCAGCATTCTGTTTGTTGCAGGTTGTAAGGAATACCTTCAGGTTTTGTAGAAGTGTACTCAATGGATCCTGCGACGAAAGCAAAGGTTGCGGAGTGATTTATTAAACCCGATCCGAAACGCAGGTTCAGCGGAATTTCAGAACAAAATATGGTAGCAAATCACCCACACGTAACAGCATCAGAAAGTGGTACAAGTCATTCAAGGAAACTGGTAGCGTCCTTACAAAGAAAATCCTTGAACGAACATGGCTAGTTTCAGAAAGGGAGAAGGTTGTGAGACAAACATTCACTCGTAACCCTCAAAAGTCAATCAGACAAGCAGCACGACAGCTGGCCATCCCCAAGTCGCCAGTGTACAAAGTGTTACGTCAGAGATTGGAAATACACCTATATAAATTGCCGATAACCCATCACATAACCCAGATGATCATGTGAAGCGTAAACAGTTTGCTGAGGAAATATTGGAGAACATTGCAAGTGTTCAATCTTTTCGGGGACAAATCTGTTTCTCGGATGAGTGCACTTTCCATGTTTCTGGAAAGGTTAATAAATAAAATGTGAGAATTTGTGAAACTGAACACCGGCATTTCACAATGGAACATGAACATGCTAGCCCAGAAGTGAATGTTTGGTGTGGCATAATGGTCGACCGTGTTATTGGATCCTTTTTCTTTCAGGAAGCGACCGTGAGAGCTGATAATTACCTGGGCATAATTGAGCAGTTTGTATATCCCCAGTTGGATGAACTTGCAACTGCGGTCATTTTCCAACAAGATGGAGAGCCGCCTCATTGAACTTTGATTGTGAGGAGGTCTCTGGATACCAAATTTCCCTATCGATGGATTATGCGCGGTGGTTCCGTTGCATGGCTCCCACGTTCGCCGGATATAAACCCCTGTGACTTCTTTTCATGGGGATTCATCAAGGGTGAGGTTTACAGAACCCCTGTTGCAGACATTGCTGACCTAAAGAGAATTATTACACATGCACTGTAGAAGTTAATACGGACATTCTCGAACGAACATGGTTGGAACTGGAGTGCCGTTTAGACATTGTTCGGGTGACAAATGGTGTTCATGTTGAATATCTATAAAACTTCATGATCTGTTCTGTCAATTAACACAAGTTGTGTATCGAGATCATTTGCATTAAAACTGTTATGATTATTTGAAATTGGTTACACCTTTATATAACACAGTGTGTATTAAAAAAATTATGAGCGTGTATACCTAGTTTACGACTGTACTCTTCCAAATCACCTTCTTGTGTCCCCCTGTCTGAGCGTTGGTGCTTATTGCTGTGGTGCATTCACTCAGTTGTTTTACGTAGGCAAGGCAATAATGACAAAATTAAAAGAAAGCTGTAAAATCTAGCTGCTATTCTACTATATATAGTAGAAATGAATGCCTCCCTATTCTCTGGATAACAAGTTGATAAGCTCCTGCAGGATTCAGATAAGGATGAATCCATATGTTGTCATTTGTGGGGCATTTCAGTTTATGTCAGCAAATGAATAATAGGGTTTGGCATTTTATTGGTTTAAAATCAACACATGTGCGCCGACAAGTCAAAAACTCATGGCAACTTTGGAAGTTTTGGTTATTTCGCTTAGCTGTCTTACTCAATAGTCACACTCGCAGCACAAGCACGCAACAGCAGTACACTTCTGATGCGAGTTCTTCCTTTGATTCTGTTGTTTGAAGGACGCAGTTGCTTTTAGCAATAAAGGAACGCTGACTGAGTACATTTTAACACAAGCTGCTAAATATGACGGCGCGTTAATGAGAACAAAAATTAGCTTTATCTGAAGATTAAATGAATATAACATATATATCTTCTTCTTCTTCTTCTTTGTCAACCATTATCAATCCACTGCTGGACGAAGGTCTCCCCAAGTTTCCTCCACAACGGTCTGTCTTGTGCCAGTCTCCTCCATGTCACTCCCGCATATTTACGAATTTCATCCACCCATCTCCCATGTGGTCTTTTTCTGGGTCTTTTCCTGTCCCTTGGAATCCAATCTAAAATTTCGGCTGTCCATCTATGGTCTGTCCTTCTGGCAGTATGTCCAGCCCATTGCCATTTCAGGGATTTAACTCTGATCATGATGTCTTCCACTCTCGTCATTTTTCGGATCCACGAGTTCCTCTTCTTATCTCTCCTGGTTATACCAAGCATGCACCTCTCCATGCTTCTTTGAGTTGTCTGCAGCCTTTGTATGTCTCTTTTAGTTAAGGTCCATGTCTCTGCACCATACGTAAGCACTGGAAGGATGCATTGATCAAACACTTTTCTTTTAAGACATAATGGCATATTGCTCTTGAAAATTATGCTGTTTCTTCCAAAAGCTCTCCAGGCAAGTTTTGTACGCCGATTAATTTCTTCATCAATGTGACCCTCACTTGATATCTGCTGTCCAAGATAAACATACGTATCTGTTATCTCCAGTTTTTCTCCATCAATCGATAAATCTTCATTTCTTGTAAAAGCATTGAACATCACTTTTGTCTTCTGAAAGTTCATTTTTAATCCCACTTCTTTACTCTTGTCAGCAAGTTCCTGGATCATACTCTGCAGCTCTGATGGGGTAGTTGCAAAAATGACTACGTCATCAGCAAAACGAAGGTGGGTTAGATAATCTCCATTAATCTTTATCCCTTTGTTTTCCCAGTTCAGTGATTGAAAGACATTTTCCAATGTGGCATTAAAGAGCTTCGGAGATATGGTGTCACCTTGTCTCACTCCCTTTCCAATTTTTATGTGTGTTGTATTTTCAAACAGCCGAATCTTTGCACTTGCATTTTCATAGATGTTATTAATAATATTAATGTATGCATCTTCAATACCGCAGGATTTCAGAGCCGTGGTAACTGCTGATGGTTTCACCGAATCAAAGGCTTTTTCATAATCGATAAAAGCCATGCACAATGGAAGTTCATATTCCCTCGCTCTTTCAATTAGTTCTCTCAGTACGTGGATATGATCTATTGTGCTGTAGCCACTCCTGAATCCAGCTTGTTCTCTCGGTTGAGCCATGTCCAGTGTTACCTTCAAGCGGTGTGAAAAAACTTTAGTGAAGATTTTATAAACCACTGATAGGAGGCTGATAGGTCTGTAGTTCCTGAGATCCTCAATGTCACCTTTTTTATGTAGCAGGATCATTGTAGCATTGTTCCAATCCTCAGGAATTTTCCCTTCATTAAGGCATCGAGTGAAAATTTGGGCGAGTACTGTTTCGATTTCTCCACTTGCTTCTTGTATGATGTCTACAGTAATTCCATCTTCTCCTGGAGCTTTTCCCCTCTTCATGTTCTTGATTGCATGTGCAACTTCTGCTGGAAGGACTGGAAGAACTCTGGTACTGGTACCTTTCATGGTGTCTGGAGTACATGTATCATCCCTTTCATATAATTTGGAGTAGAAATCTTTCACTCTTGTCAAAATTTCGCCTCTATTTCTTGTTATAGAACCATCTTCTTTTCTCAGAGCCATAATCTGTTTTCTTCCCTTACTGAGATGTCCCTTTGCTATCTTTAGGCTTTGGTTGTTTTCAATTGCTTTCCTCACTAGCTCACAGTTGAATTTCCTTACGTCTTCAGTGATACTTTTTCGTGCTGTCTTGCATAGCTCTATATATTCCACTTTGGAAGTCACATCTTCTTTAGTTGTCCTCATCTCTCTTCTTTTTTGCATCAACATTTTGGTTTTTTCTGATAATTTGTTCACATGCAACTTGTTCTTAGACCCAGCTAATTTTGTTGCTGTTTCCATAAGAGCTTTGGTTACTTTTCTGTTAACTTCCGAAATATCCACTTCTTCCGATGTTAGGCCTTCTAAAGCAGAGAATCTGTTCTTCAGTTCCAACTTGAAAGTATTATGGTGTTTTTTAAGGTTGGTTATGTCAACACATTTTGTTTGTCTTATGAGCTTGCCACGTTCCAGTTTAGTGTTGAGGTGCATCTTACATCTCACCAATCTATGGTCACTACCTGTGTTGAACTTGTTCAGCACACTGCAGTCTTCGATGACGAATTTTTTGTTACACATAATAAAATCAATTTCACTTGTCGTCCCAATTGGATGTCTCCATGTCCATTTCCTGTGTGGCTTTTTCTTGAAAAAGGAATTCAAGATGAAAAATCCTTCTGCCTCTGCAA
This sequence comes from Macrothele yani, assembly GCA_039090855.1. Lineage (NCBI taxonomy): Eukaryota > Metazoa > Arthropoda > Arachnida > Araneae > Macrothelidae > Macrothele > Macrothele yani. The sequence goes on along the minus strand of CM076997.1, from coordinate 111,813,215 downwards.
ACTCAACGAGAGTATTTCCACGCAGGTTTCTGTTGCCGTGACCGAATTTACCTACTGAAGTTTCATTCTGTTGCCGTTGCCCTATTTTTGCATTGAAATCTCCCATAATTATCTTCAAGTGCTGCTTACCTTTATTATTTAGATGACGAATTTCCTCATAAAATTCTTCAATTTCTTCTTCAGGATGACTTGTGGTGGGTGCATATATATATATATATATATATATATCATTTAAGCTTCAGATAAAGCATATATAATATCGCGTTGAAACGATTCTTGACAGCCGACGATGGTCACGTTCACCCAATGTCTTTTTACAGCCACACTGGTATCGTAGGTTGGAAGTTTTGCTGGTATTCTTGTAGTCATGGTACACCCTTGCAATGGTCGTCCGTGAAAATCCGAACTTCGTTTCTACCTGCGAAATACTATGGCTCATCTCACGAGCGCCAACTATGACACCGCGTTGAAAATCGCTTAAATCGTTATTACTTGTCATTCCCATGCCGAAAACAGCTCTGACAGCTGGCACCACAGTATTTGTCATTTTCTTGTAGGACTTCCGTCCACAGTGAGTAGAGTTTAGGTCCCAGCCTCCTACAGCGAGATCGCCTTTTGGGCAGGACACAGAAACGGAAGGAATGAGAGCAAGTCTAGCGACTTTGACAGAACAGTTTGTAGTGAGATTAGAGTACAGTAGATGGCGCCACCGTACAAGTACGATGTTGCACACAGAGGGGTGAGAGAATTTCAGGGGGGGCATAGGAAAGGATACCCATTTAACCAGTGGGTCCAGCCTGGGGGCCGTCACTTAACGTGCTCGTCCGATGCACGGCGGATATTCACCGATTGTTAGTAAATCACACTATCTCTGAAAGAACAGCCCAGGTTCGAACCTGAGGACCTTGCATTGATAGTCTGACTGGCTAACCACTAAGCCATCCGCGGCTTCTGACAGCTTACAAGGATGCCCATCGCCTTATATACGCACTGGCGGACGCAATCGAGTACGCGCATAGGTGACGTTGCTATGTATTTTGCATAAGCTCGTCTGTACCAGTTTTTCTGGCATTTCAGTGTATTCTATTACAGTACGTTTCCTAGTCCTCATAATTTCAATAAGTTGCCGCATCAGTGCTGCATAATTTCGAAAACATTGCCGGATAATTTATAAGGCCTTATTCATAATGGATTTATTCTTTTAAAGGAAAGGATATTTCATCCTTCAGTTTATTTGTGCAATTAATTTAAAACGCATTACGCACGCGGAATTAGTAAACCGAGACAGTGATACCTTCGTAGTTTATTTGACAAATATAATAAGCTCTTCCATTAGGCTCTACGCATTTGTCCTGTAAAGGCAGCTGCATCCGGATGCTTTATCAAGAACGTCGACATCAAATTTTCGAGTGGAGAAAACGGCCCATTTCAGATAGAATCACCTTTTCCTTTTTGCGAGTTACCCGGTATGTTATCGATCTTTTGCTGGCAATGTGCTATAGAACGTGGCCATTCATCGCTGGTGAAGAATTGTCAATAGCATACTCGAAGCAGGATCACTGGCCCAAGGAAAATGGCGGCGTTTCCAATTTTTGTCGCCTTCTCGGGGTGCTCCATCATCATCTGTCCTCTATATTTCACGCCCCTTTCCTTTGCTCCTCCATCGAGGAAAGCAGCACTTTTTTCCGCCTCTTATTTTGTTGGTTCTCTTTGCCAATAGGATGCCGACTATGATCGTTATTTTATCGAGAGAAAGAAAAACTGAAAGCTGCCTTGTGAATGATGAATCGACACCTCCAAGATATTTATGGCCAGGCCAGTTCCTTGTGACGCTTCCAGGTAAAGGTAATTTTCTAATAATTGGACAACAATAGCAATTATTTAATTATTTTCAGAATAATAAAAGCTTTGATCTCGCAGTCCCATGAAGCAGTTTCTAAGAATAATGTGCTTACATTCATGTTTTTTCTCTGTGTCTGCCTGTAGACATCTGACGTCTCCACATCAAGAAATTGTGCTGGAAAAGTTTCCGTTGAATCGGAGAAAGTACGACAAAACTCTTCTCCTATAACACGCAAGTTCCGTTGGAGAGTATAAACTTAGTTTGAAGATATTTCCGTCTTTAGAACACGTACTGGAAAACTTTTTCTAGGATTGGATCGATATAAACACGAGCAAGTTTTTCATCATCATCAACCATTCTCAATGCACTGTAGGACGAAGGTTCCCCACACATATGTACCATAGCTTCCTGTCCTAAAGAACTCTTTTTTGTGTCACTCCTGTATGCTTTCCAACTTCATTACCGCACCGCTCACGTGATCTTCTTTTGTATTTTCCTATCGCAATCTAGTGTTATAGTGCTGTTGTCAGTCGTTTATATACCCCGTTATGGTTCGATGCTTAAGCCTGATTGCAGCTCGTTGTGATTATTATGAAGATCGCATATCACGAAGAAGGTATTAAAAAACAGTTGAGCCATCGATGCTATTCATTATTACTACCCTGAAGAACAATTAAATTAAAGATACCTGTCTAGTAACGTGTAGCACCACTTTCGCCCTGATGACGGCGGCGATTCGTCTCGGCATGGACTCGACAAAACACCGGAAGAGTTGGGAAGCCATACGGATCCACGACCCCTGAACAAGCTCCCACAGTTCACGAAGATTTGATGGAGGGGATCAGAGCCTCGAACATCTCTCTCGATGGCATCCTAGATGTGCTCGATGGGATTGAGGTCCGGTGACCTAGTTGGCAAAGGAAGCGAGGTCACGTCGGTGGAGTGTTCATCCAACCATTCGGATACAATTTGGGAGTTGCATTGTCTTGTTGCAGGATGAGGTCCCCATTGGGATTTTGAAGACGCACAAACGAAAGCAAATGGTCGTCCAGGATATCCCAGTAACGTTGACCTGTGAGGGACGATGTCACACGTACCAGGGGTCCCATTTCAATCCACGTAAACAGTCCCCAGACGAGAATGCCACCCCCACCAGCTTGAAGAGTACCCTGCTGGCAAGAAGGATCCATCGCTTCACGTGGTTTGCGCCGTACTCGTATCTTGCTATCCGCATGTACCAACGTGAATCTCGACTCATCAGTCCAGGCAACATTTTTCCACATATCTAGGGTCCAGTTGCGATGTTCCCGCGCCCATGCTAATCTTTGCACTCTGTGATGTGCTGTCAGCAGCGGTACCCTCATGGGACGATGGCTTCTGTACCCCATAGCGAGGAGATGGTTCTGGATGGTGTGGCTGCTTGCACGTTTTTGTGCACCAGCGTTAAATTGCCGAGTGATTTCTTGCACTGTGGCCCGTCTATCCGCTGTTAAAATGCGAGCTAGCCGACGATACCCCGCTCATCCACACGCTTTTGTCCACGGCAGTTGGCCCTTGCAGGGATGGTTTTACATGATTCGATGTACTCACGGTGAACCCGTGACACAGTGGCTCGTGAAAATCCCAGTGCCTGCACGACTTCCGAGATGGAGTGACCCATTTGTCGGGCCCCGACAATTTGCCCACGATCAAATGCGCTTAGATCCTTCGTCTTACCCATACTGCTTCCGACTTTTAGTGATTCCCGTCGCATCACTCCTTATATTGTCGGATCGTTGCATACGTCATGTCGTTTCCGTTTACCGGGCCGCCCACAGCACCGCATTTGTGTAACGCCAGCTGTCTCTAATTCAATTGCTCTGCAGTGTATATCTAATTCCCATTATTTGTTTGTTTTGGAATTTGTTTTAGTACCTTGATCCTAAGTTTTTTCAGTTCTCTCGCTACTTATTCGTTTTCCAAATTATTGTTTCTTTCATATTTACTCCAAATCTACGTAACTTTCACTGCTTCGCGCTGGCCTTCCGGGGACCATAAAAACTATTCCTTCTCAAATCATTCTGTTGTGACTTTTCTCCCGAACTTCTGTTTCCCTGACGTGACTTCTGTCCTCCGACCCTCTCTCTCGACTCCTAGATTGAAAGGAAGAGCTTCCTCGGCTCCAAGAGAAATAAAATCATTTAGCCTCCAAGATCATAAAATCATTCTTATTTCGCCCTCTCGACAGCGCATTCGGATCACAATTAAACACTTTGTCAACGTAGTAAGTTTGTTTTCATGGGAACGCTGCTGCTTTACAACTCTACAGATGACCATTGGCGGTAAGCATCTTCTTGAAAGTGTCACTGAAAGTTCCCATGGAGGACTGACAAACAAAGTACCTTCTGTTGAAAATTCCCTACCTGGAAATGAATTAATAGAAAAACCTAAAAATTTAAGTATTAAATCTCCGTAACACTAATATTCCAGTTGTTAAACAGCAGTCAGTTATTTTGGCAATATCTCCAGCAGTTTGCTGCTTGAGAGTCTTTACTTTGATCATGATGTCACCCATTCTTATCATTTTCCTGATCTACGAGTTTCTTTTCTCATCTTTCTTGGTTTCGCCAAGCATGTGCATTTCTTTCCTTTTTCGAGATTTCCGCAGCCTCTGAATGTCTTATTTAAAGTCAATGTTTCTAACCCACAAGTATAAGAACTGGAAAGATGCAATTAATTAAACACTTCTCTTTTGAGAAAATGGTAAATTTTTCTTGAAAACTGTACTATTTTTTCCAGTGTCATTCCAGGAAAATTTTCCATGCCGATTAATTTCTATTTCGATGTGGAGATGTAGGCATCAGCAAAATTCTAAATTTGACCCATCAACCTCTAATTCTCAAATTCTTGTAAAAGCATCGCACAATAGTTTTGTTTTCTGTTATTTCATCTTTTATCCCACTTTTTTTATTCTCTCCTTCAAGTTTTTATACCATACTCTTAAGCTCTGACAGGGTACAAAAATGACGATATCGTAAGAAAACAAAGGTATGTAAATTATCTTCATTAACCACAATCCCTTCGTGTCTTCAATTCACCAGTTCAATGATTATATGTCATTTTATCTCTGTCTTCCCAGTTCAATATACATGCACTCTTTTATGCGCTTATGGTTTTTATGGCTACATAACTTTCGCAGAAGGTTGGCAATTTCAAGTTTGAATTAATCATAATACCTGTCTGAAAGATAGGGAAAAAAGGCCCCTTGTCTTTCAAAAATATACAAAAGCAAGATTTTCAGGCTTTTTTTTTTTTTTTTTTTTTTTTGTGCTGAATTTTCCTCGGGGGTTGACAGCATAATTGAAATAAACACTGTAAAAAATTGCAGGGTCAAATTAGAGTAGATACACCGGCAGGTGAGTGGCCAGGCAATAAACAGTAATTTTACAGTACCATACCGTAATGTTCATTAACATATCTAATGACCAAGAAATAAAGACGTCTAATGACCATGATGTTCATTAACATGTCTTATGACAAATAAATAATAACACGTGCAATCATGAAAGAAATACGGGATTACACCATGTAATACAAATTTTGAAGATGACAATCCGATTTTTGGCGTAAATGTGACAAGGATGGTAAGTCAGATAGTATCCGAAAACTTGAAAATTTTCATCTGCCTGGAGCGGGACTCGAACCCGCATCTCCCAGATAGCGCCCGGGTATCCTAACCACTACACCACCCAGAACGACCAAGTTCCAAGTTTCCGATTAATTTGAATATAACCATCACAGGATTCTCTAGTCGAATGAATGTCGGTTGCTTCGACCAGCTAATCCTGTGATGGTTATATTCAAATTAATCGGAAACTTGATACTTGGTCGTTCTGGGTGGTGTAGTGGTTAGCATACCCGGGCTCTATCTGAGAGACGCGGGTTCGAGTCCCGTTCCAGGACGATGAAAATTTTCAAGTTTTCGGATAGTATCTAACACATGCAATGTTCATTAACACGTTTAAGGGGAAATATAAAACGTCTAATGCCGTAATGTTCTAATAATATGTCTAATGACTGGGAATAAATAATATATCTACTGACCGGGAAATAAAAACGTGTTGCCCACAGAGGTGTTGCCAGTCGACTGATTGCACATGAAAAAACAGGTACATAACCACTTTGAGAAGGACGTTGCCAGATTGTCAAGGTTAAAATACAGTAACAGTTCAAACAGTTTAAAGTGGTTCCACCTAAAATGTTCCAATGGTAGAACTTCTTTACATATTTTCTTCGCAATTGATGTATTCCCAAGGATAAAATTTGCACATCGATAAAACTAACTTTAAGTTACAGCATGGGATACTTAATACTTGATAAAACACAACCATAATTAAGCAATTCAACATTTGTTAGTGTACTGACGTCATCAATGTGCAGGTCGCGCCATCTATTAACAAATCTAAACATTACTCAAAGAAAAATTATTTATATTTAATGTAATTATGGTTAAGTTTTAGCCAGTATTAAGTATCTCATGCTATAACTTAAAGTTAGTTTTATCGATGTGCAAATTTTAATCCTTGGGAATACATTTATTGCGAAGAAAATATGTAAAGAAGCTTTACCATTGGAAACATAAGGCAGTCATTTTAGGTGGAACCACCTTAAACACCGTGAACATGTAGTTTATCTTCCGAAAATTTATGGTTGACCGCCAGGTGGCGTGCTTACGATCTAAAAACCGTCTTAATCCGGGTGAAACACTGACTATTCACTGCCATTTTTTACTGCGAAATACATAACATTATAGAGTTACGGGCACTACCATCGCTAAATTCTATGTCCCGGAAATTCTGGCGTAATGTTAGAATCTCTCTTTATAAAGCAAAATGGGGTATGCGAGTGTTTCCGTCCGCGAATTGTTCGACCACTTCTAAATGACCTGGAGATCTGAAAATTGACATACTAATAGGCCTTAAGGTCCGGATACCCAGAAAAATCCGAAAGCCCAAAACATCAGAATGGCGGCTTTGGAATACTGGATGCTTGAGTTGTTCTATCACTTCTACACTTAGAAAAGTCTGAAAAACCAAACATATTAAAAAAGGGGCTTAGCTTTACTGTTCAAAATTATACTATCTTTAAAGATGATTATGCTAGAAACGTTGAAATGCTGTAAAAATTCCATGAAATTTTTATTTAAAATTAAGGGGCTCAGATTATTCAAACTTATGCACCTACCACAAGTCATCCTGAAGAAGAAATTGAAGAATTTTATGAGGAAATTCGTCATCTAAATAATAAAGGTAAGAAGCACTTGAAGATAATTATGGGAGATTTCAATGCAAAAATAGGGCAACAGCAACAGAATGAAACTTCAGTAGGTAAATTCGGTCACAGCAACAGAAACCAGCGTGGAAATACTCTCGTTGAGTTTGCAGAGGCAGAAGGATTTTTCATCTTGAACTCCTTTGTCAAGAAAAAGCCACACAGGAAATGGACATGGAGACATCCAATTGGAACGACAAGTGAAATTGATTTTATTATGTGTAACAAAAAATTCGTCATAGAAGACTGCAGTGTGCTGAACAAGTTCAACACAGGTAGTGACCATAGATTGGTGAGATGTAAGATGCACCTCAACACTAAACTCGAACGTGGCAAGCTCATAAGACAAACAAAATGTATTGACATAACCAACCTTAAAAAACACCATAATACTTTCAAGTTGGAACTGAAGAACAGATTCTCTGATTTAGAAGTCCTAACATCGGAAGAAGTGGATATTTCGGAAGTTAACAGAAAAGTAATCAAATCTCTTATGGAAACAGCAACAAAATTAGCTGGGTCTAAGAACAAGTTGCATGTGAACAAATTATCAGGAAAAACCAAAATGTTGATGCAAAAAAGAAGATAGATGAGGACAACTAAAGAAGATGTGACTTCCAAAGTGGAATATATAGAGCTATGCAAGACAGTACGAAAAAGTATCACTGAAGACGTAAGAAAATTCAACTGTGAGATAGTGAGAAAAGCAATTGAAAACAACCAAAGCCTAAAGATAGCAAAGGCACATCTCAGTAAGGGAAGAAAACAGATTATAGCTCTGAGAAAAGAAGATGGTTCTGTAACAAGAAATAGAGGCGAAATTTTGACAAGAGTGAAAGATTTCTACTCCAAATTATATGAAAGGGATGATACATGTACTCCAGACATCACCAGAGTTCTTCCAGTCCTCCCAGCAGAAGTTGCTCATGCAATCAAGAACATGAAGCGTGGAAAAGCTCCAGGAGAAGATGGAATTACTGTAGACATCATACAAGAAGCAAGTGGAGAAATTGAAACAGTACTCGCCCAAATTTTCACTCGATGCCTTAATGAAGGGAAGATTCCTGAGGACTGGAACAATGCTACAATGATCCTGCTACATAAAAAAGGTGACATTGAGGATCTCAAGAACTACAGACCTATCAGCCTCCTCTCAGTGGTTTATAAAATCTTCACTAAAGTTCTTTCACACCGCTTGAAGGTAACACTGGACATGGCTCAACCGAGAGAACAAGCTGGATTCAGAAGTGGCTAAAGCACAATAAATCATATCCACGTACTGAGAGAACTAATTGAAAGAGCGAGGGAATATGAACTTCCATTGTGCATGGTTTTTATCGATTATGAAAAAGCCTTTGATTCGGTGAAACCATCAGCAATTACAATGGCTCTGAAATCCTGCGGTATTGAAGATGCATACATTAATATTATTAATAACATCTATGAAAATGCAAGTGCAAAGATTCGGCTGTTTGAAAAAAAAAACACACATAAAAATTGGAAAAGGAGTGAGACAAGGGGACACCATATCTCCGAAGCTCTTTAATGCGACATTGGAAAATGTCTTTCAATCACTGAACTGGGAAAACAAAGGGATAAAGATTAATGGAGATTATCTAACCCACCTTCGTTTTGCTGATGACGTAGTCATTTTTGCAACTACCCCATCAGAGCTGCAGAGTATGATCCAGGAACTTGCTGACAAGAGTAAAGAAGTGGGATTAAAAATGAACTTTCAGAAGACAAAAGTGATGCTCAATGTTTTTACAAGAAATGAAGAATTATCAATTGATGGAGAAAAACTGGAGATAACATATACGTATGTTTATCTTGGACAGCAGATATCAAGTGAGGGTCACATTGATGAAGAAATTAATCGGCGTACAAAACTTGCCTGGAGAGCTTTTGGAAGAAACAGCATAATTTTCAAGAGCAATATGCAATTATGTCTTGAAAGAAAAGTGTTTGATCAATGCATCCTTCCAGTGCTTACATATGGTGCAGAGACGTGGATTTTAACTAAAAGAGACATACAAAGGCTGCAGACAACTCAAAGCAGCATGGAGATATGCATGCTTGGTATAACCATGAGAGATAAGAAGAGGAACTCGTGGATCCGAAAAATGACGAGAGTGGAAGACATCATGATCAGAGTTAAATCCCTGAAATGGCAATGGGCTTGACATACTGCCAGAAAGACAGACCATCGATGGACAGCCGAAATTTTAGATTGGATTCCAAGGGACAGGAAAAGACCCAGAAGAAGACCACATGGGAGATGGGTGGATGAAATTCGAAAATATGCGGGAAGGACATGGAGGATACTGGCACAAGATAGACCGTTGTGGAGGAAACTTGGGGAGACCTTCGTCCAGCAGTGGATTGATGATGGTTGACAATGATGATGATGATGATGATGATGAAAGCTAATCTAAATTTAACATCCTTTTGTTATGTGGTTTGTGTTAACTTGCAAAGCTCTTGCGTGCTTAAGAAGATAATAAAATATTTATAAGTGATACATTTTGCGATTCTTTTACATCTCTTAGAAACATTTATTCTTTTCTTTACTTAATCGCAGAAAAGGTTGTCCATGAGCTCTCTAATTCTTCCTGCCTGTTCCTCTGAAACTCAAATTTCCTTTTCTAAATTTTATTTCGGTCATTTTCTCCTGTTTCCTTTCTCGCCCTGCGGAGAAAACCCCCACTGCGCCCCGGTCAGCTTAAGACCTGCACCCTAACACCTGAGGTCTTTCCTCCTCTCCTCCTTGACACTGCTCCTATTCAAATCCTAGAAGTGACTGCCTTAGCCCCCTCCTTTGTTCCCACAAGACTCACCCCCTTGCCTCACGAAGCTTCATGGGAGAAACACGCCGGCATCGGCTAATACAAAGCATCAAGATAAAAATTAAGAGGGCTTGCGCTTTCAGTCGGCTGCTTTGAAACTAAAGACGGCAGAGGATCAAACGAGCGCGGCAATATTAATCCGTCTGAAACATACAAAGGTGTGTACTGTAAAATGAGACAAACTGGCGTCTCTAAATAAACCGCGCTACCGATGTTTCATAGAGGGATGACACAGCGATATTTCTCCCACGCTTCGTGGAAACAAAGGAAAAGGAGCACAAAAGCGAAATAAAAGTTGCCAAATGAGATTTAATATCTATCTCTCTATTCTAAGAAAAAAGTAACTGCCGCTGATTTAGAAATTTCGCTACACTCTTGCTTTCTTAGCTCGCAGCGCAAAACGTGTTTAACACAAAAATACAAAATTAACATCGTTTGAAGAGAATTGTTTGGAGAACAAGCTGAAATAAACCGTTTCTCGATTCTGGCGATACTTTAAGAGCTATTGTATTTCAAACTTAAGGTAAGCAAAAACGTGCAATCAGGTCGCGTTTCGGACACACTAACAGCAACAGAACCACGAAACTTTGTAGGCAAGTAGTGCCATGATCGAATTTTGGCACCTCGTCGCCCTTTTTTTAAATCTCCATTTAGTTTACGAGAAATAAAATTTCTAAACTTCACAAAATTCTCTATTTCGCGATGGGATCCATTTAAAAAAACCGGATATATGGCAAACTATAAATCATAACGCTTTGCAATTTTTACAGCATAAACTTACAACTGTCATTCATTTTTTACAAAAACAAATTTAAGGAAAAGTCATTTTCTGATTTTTAAGCATTTTTTAAAGACGCAAAGGAAAGAAACGAACGGCTCGCCTGTCTTCACGGTAACCACAGAGGAACGTTCTGGTCCCGTGACGTGCTGCCATGGTGACACAGAGAATTTGTTATGCATATACTTTGTTAATAAAGCTATCTCAGTTGTTTAAGGAGGACGTCAAGTAATTTTGCTTCCTATACTTCCAATAGAAAAACTTCTGTACACATTTTCTTCACAATTAATGCGTTCCCAAGGATGAAAATTTGCACATCGATTAAAATAGCTTCATTTTATAACTTGGAGTACTTAGTATTTTCTAAAACAACCATGATTATGCAATCCAACATTTGTTTGTCTACTGACGTCATCAAAGTACAGGTCGCGCCATCTTTTTTCTGGTTCCAACACCACCAAAGGAAAAGTTATTGATTTTTTGCATAATTATGGTTATGTTTTAGAAAATATTAAGTATTCCAAGTTATAATATAAAGTTATTTTAATCGATGTTCAAATTTTCATCCTTGAGAACACACTAATTGTGAAGGAAATGTGTATAAACGTATTTCCATTGGAAGTATAGGAAGCAAAATTACTTGACGTCTACCTTAACGGTTTAGCATAACGGTTTACGGAAATGCTTTTTGGACCGCTTTTGTTTTCCTTAGTGGTAAATTTAGTAAGTGCTATAAGTTCAAACGACAAAAGTCCGACCTTCCAAAAATTAACGACAGTAAAAAAAACCCCTGATACTTCGGAATAACAAGCCATATTTTTTTTTTTTTTTTAATTGGAGGTTTAACGACCACCGTGAGCAACTCAATGGGCTATAAGCAGTCGCCCGTCCCTAATTTAGGGTCACTGGTTCCAGGGAAGGGAGAGAGCCAGTGCCGTAAGACAAACACAACATTCATGCCTCACCGGGATTCGAACCCGGACCCCGTTCGGACGAATGATCAGAGGCCATCGCTTAGACCACTGCGCCACCGGGGCGGCCAAGCCATATTTGCTTAGACGTGCAATAAAAATTAAAATTTATATGAATTTTCCAGTTTTTATTTCATGTGATATACTTGGAGATCGGGCTGCAAGCCTCGAACGCTATTCTGGAAACGAGCGTAGCGAGCATAGAGGCGCAGCTCCTAGTGCCTAAAATTTTAGTATTAAATCTCCGTAACACTTTTTTTAAATAAACAAAAAAAAAAAAAAAAGAAAAAAAAAGGCGCGTTCATCGTGCTCGAAGTTTCTGTGGTAGCATCAGCTTTCATTTCAAGCAAAACGATTAATTGTGTTCGGTCAGTTGATCGCACATCTGCATATGACGTTTGGGTTCAATGGCGGTGGAGAGCGAATCAGTAGATATGAAGCAGGCCAATCGCATGCTAAGGTACCAAGATGGCTGACTGCGTCGAGGCAAGTGGTCCCCAATCTGTGGAGACAGTTTCAGGAAATCAGGACAATAACCAGAAGGCCGAGACAAGGACAACAACAAGTCAAGAAGATCAGCATTTGTCTCTAACAGCTCGCCGCCATAGCGAGTCGACGGCCAAGCAACTCTCGCAGGAGCTAGAGATATCAAGGCAAACAGTTTACAGAAGAGTCCACAAGAGAGATCGGTATGCCAGAAAGTCAATGGCCTGTATGCCACTTGCCGCATTCCTTAGTGGGTCCGTCTGAATTGGGCCCGACAACATCACCCCTGTTCTCTTCAGTGACGAGTCCCGATACAGCCTAAACGTGGATTCTCGAAGTCTGTACATTTGAGGAGAGGAGGGAAACTGAAATATTTCCTCCAGCATTAGGGAAATTGACCACTACGATGGCGAAACACTCCTGATTTCGGCTGGCATCATGCTGCATGGACGCACGCCACCCCATGTGTGTCCAGGATACACCCTGACCACTGCACCTAAAGGGATGACATTCTAGAGCCCTATGTACGGCTTTCCAGGGGAGCTGTTGATAAAGGTCTGCACTGGCCTGATTTAGTGAGCCTGGCCCGGCCTGTTTCAAATATTAAACATTTGGACCGGCCCGGGCCCGTCAATTGCAGCTCTTACTTAGGCCCTGCCCGGCCCGAGATGTGGCATTTGGTATTATATTGCCTTCCTACTGTATTTTATTAAAATGTGAAAATTACATAATGAAATGAGATATTATTGAAAATATTTAGTTGAATGTAAGCCTAAGAATATTAACTAAACTTTGGCAATTATCGAATAATATAACCTTAAAAGAGAGAGAAAAAGGAAGATTAAGCGCGTTCAGAACCACGCTTTCTCTGAACTAGCAAGCGGTAACACTACAAAAGTCAGTCCCTATACAGATCAGGGATAGGAGAAATAATTGATTTCGTTCCACTCTCTCTCATACAAACTCACACATACACACCGCATCCCACTGCACCCCCCCTCCCCACCCCCACTCCATATAACACACACACACTCGCTCAGTGTCGAATCTTTTTGTTGTCAACAATCCCCAAAGTGGTTTTACCATATTAATACCTACAGATGGTAAAAACACTGTGAGTACCTCTCCTTGCTTTTCTAATTAGGCTTTAGTCTATGTCATGGAAGTAAATAAAGCCAATGAAAAAGTTAAACGCACCAGGAAATCGGGAAACAAGACGTTTTCCTTTCTTTCTTTACCATTGCGAGAAAAAAAAAAAAATTTGTCTACTTGGCTCGGCCCAGTCGCAAGTGTCTGGGAAAAAGCCCGGCCCGATCACAAGTGCCTGGGAAAAAGCCCGGCCCAGCCCAGCCCGTTCCTTTGTTCTCTAAACTAAAAAAAGGCCCGACGAGGCCCGTGCAGTCCTCTAGCTGTTGATTCCCAGTTCCTTTTTATGAAAGATAGCGTCCGTTCTCATAGGGCTCGGTTAGTCGACGAATATACGTGGAAAGTTAGGATATTCACAAGTTGGAGTGGCCCGCGAGATCTTCGGACTTGAACCCGATAGAGTATGTCTGGAATGTCCTGGGAAAAGAAATTGCAAATACTAATTTTGATGGCGATGCAGTCAAATATTTTGAATTAAGCAACATGTTGTATGTTTAATTTCTGTTTTTGCTGTTTTTTTGATAACATATCAAGTTTCTAAAAATGTTTCACGCCAACACGAATTTTCACAAGTTAATGATGAGTTGAAAGTTTCCAAAATGTGGATGTTGTTTTCATCATTGCTCCTCAGAAGGGACACTTTCTCTTCTGAGGACACTTTTCCTTCATATTGTATGACAAATCATTTTTCATTCCGCGCGCACTGATACCTGGCACAAAATTCCACAATCCTCATTATATCTTCGAAAAAAAAAATCTTTTTGCTTTTCAAAAAATGAAACGGATATAAAACCGGGTCGAAATCGGGTCAGGAACATCTTGACCAGACCCTTTTGACCCGCTAGAAATTGTCGACCGTTGACCCGCTGACCCGTTTTCATCTCTGGTTTGGGTTCGGAATGTATGATGAGTAGCAACTCTTTGCGGACGCTGTGAAACAATGCCACTTCACGAAGAGTATCAAGATCATTTTCGTTATTAAGTTATTTTCGTTATTAAATTATTTTCGTTATTAAATTACTCCTTTATCAATATTTAATTCGCTTATTGGGTATGTCCTGAAGTTATATTAATTACTGAATTAATTACGATTGCTTTACTTTCTACTTGTCATATGCACGTTCTACCTATAACTTCTCTTTTAATTCATTTACTTATTCACTTTTGCTTCCAAGTCCCGAACGGAAGTCCTCCTCGACCTTCTTCCCGTTTGCTGTCCTCCTAGTCGACTCCCACTTCGTCGCTCACTTTGCGAAGTCCTCCTCGACCTTCTTCCCGTTTGCTGTCCTCCTAGTCGACTCCCACTTCGTCGCTCACTTTGCGAAGTCCTCCTCCTTTCCAAAATCGTTCTTTCTCGAAACATCATCTCCGAAGTTTTCCCCTCCTGATTTCTTAGCTTGATCTCTTGTGTCTGTCACTAGCTTGAAGAGCTATGGCGTCTCTGATACAATAAAACAATCACGCTCGTTCCGAATGCCGGCCGAGGACAATACCCATGATTACAGCGTATACCAATGAGACGATTAGACACTCAAACTTTTCTGAATCAACATTCCGCACACAAAAAACGAGCCCTTTGAAACCCACTTTTACAAGTCTAATTACTGATGCCGCTTAAGATAGCGCTTTCGAACCTACTGCTAGAAAATTACTTGCTTGGAGAAATAAATAAATACGACAATGCTTTAAAATATTATATCCGCGTAGCAGTTGACACCTGATGATCGTAGCGCAAAGTATAATTTTAACAGTTTGATTTCATTTGCAAGTTTAGTTCGTTCTCGTCTCTATTAGGTGGTTGCAGGTTCAAGCCAGTGCTGCGATGCTACAGGATTGGAGCTATTCTCCATCGTCTTATCTTCCTCCCGCTCGGCCGAACGTTATTTTGTTTCCTCCCTCGTGAATCTAACTTCTCAGGCTTCACGTCTAAGAAAGTAGACTCACGAGGAAGCACCGGTGGATACAGGTCATGCCTGTTACGTACTGCCAGTTTCAGTCGAAAACCAATTTTTTTCCTACCCCAAAGAAATGTGTCTTAATTCCTACGCGAATTTTCCTCTCAATTGCTCTTCTAAGAAAAAAAAAATAATAATAACAGTGCATTCCCCTACTCCACTCCACTCCAAACTGAAGATTCGTAGACCGTTGGTTTTGTATGGCGACGCAGCCTACCAGCGACACAAAACCAATTAATAGCCATAAACATCGGTGTCGAGCTACAAACAGTTGCCGACACAAAGGATTCTGTTAGACTACCAGGACTAGAAAGTCACGCATTTGGTGCCCTACGAGACAAAGCAACTTGCTGCTCAATTTGCCTACTAAAATGCAACTTGCTGCTCAATTTGCCTACTAAAATGCAACTTGCTGCTCAATTTGCCTACTAAAATGCAATTTGCTGCTCAATTTGCCTACTAAAATGCAACTTGCTGCTCAATTTGCCTACTAAAATGCAACTTGCTGCTCAATTTGCCTACTAAAATGCAAGGTTCCAAATACATTAGAACCACGGTAAACCACAACATTTTTCTCGTCGTGTTAAACTAGTGGTAAGCGAGTGTCGCTATTAAAAGATGTTAATATATATATATATAAAGATAGCAAAGGGACATCTCAGTAAGGGAAGAAAACAGATTATGGCACTGAGAAAAGAAGATGGTTCTGTAACAAGGAATAGAGGCGAAATTTTGACAAGAGTGAAAGATTTCTACTCCAAATTATATGAAAGGAATGATGCATGTACTCCAGACATCATGAAAGGTACCAGTAACAGAGTTCTCCCAGTCCTCCCAGCAGAAGTTGCACATGCAATCAAGAACATGAAGCGGGGAAAAGCTCCAGGAGAAGATGGAATTACTGTAGACATCATACAAGAAGCAAGTGGAGAAATCGAAACAGTACTCGCCCAAATTTTCACTCGATGCCTTAATGAAGGGAAGATTCCTGAGGATTGGAACAACGCTACAATGATCTTGCTACATAAAAAAGGGGACATTCATTATCTCAGGAACTACACACCTATCAGCCTCCTATCAGTGGTTTATAAAATCTTCACTAAAGTTCTTTCACACCGTTTCAAGGTAACACTGGACATGGCTCAACCGAGAGAACAAGCTGGATTCAGGAGTGGCTACAGCACAATAGATCATATCCACGTACTGAGAGAACTAATTGAAAGAGCGAGGGAATATGAACTTCCATTGTGCATGGCTTTTATCGATTATGAAAAAGCCTTTGATTCGGTGAAACCATCAGTAGTTACAATGGCTTTGAAATCCTGCGGTATTGAAGATGCGTACATTAATATTATTAATAACATCTATGAAAATGCAAGTGCAAAGATTCGGCTGTTTGAAAATACAACACACATAAAAATTGGAAAGGGAGTGAGACAAGGTGACACCATATCTCCGAAGCTCTTTAATGCCACATTGGAAAATGTCTTTCAATCACTGAACTGGGAAAACAAAGGGATAAAGATTAATGGAGATTATCTAACCCACCTTCGTTTTGCTGATGACGTAGTCATTTTTGCAACTACCCCATCAGAGCTGCAGAGTATGATCCAGGAACTTGCTGACAAGAGTAAAGAAGTGGGATTCAAAATGAACTTTCAGATGACAAAAGTGATGTTCAATTATTTTACAAGAAATGAAGATTTATCGATTGATGTAGAAAAGCTGGAGATAACAGACACGTACGTTTATCTTGGACAGCAGATATCAAGTGAGGGTCACATTGGTGAAGAAATTAATCAGCGTACAAAACTTGCCTGGAGAGTTTTTGGAAGAAACAGCATAATTTTCAAGAGCAATATGCCATTATGTCTTAAAAGAAAAGTGTTTGATCAATGCATCCTTCCAGTGCTTACGTATGGTGCAGAGACGTGGACCTTAGCTAAAAGAGACATACAAAGGCTGCAGACAACTCAAAAATGCATGGAGAGGTGCATGTTTTGTGTAGCCAGGAGAGATAAGAAGAGGAACTAGTGGATCCGAAAAATGACAAGAGTGGAAGACATCATGATCAGAGTTAAATCCCTGAAATGGCAATAAGCTGGGCATACTGCCAGAAGGACAGACCATCGATGGACAGCCGAAATTTTAGATTGGATTCCAAGGGACAGGAAAAGACCCAGAAGAAGACCACATGGGAGATGGGTGGATGAAATTCGAAAGTATACGGGAGTGACATGGAGGAGACTGGCACAAGACAGACCGTTGTGGAGGAAACTTGGGGAGACCTTCGTCCAGCAGTGGATTGATAATGGTTGAGAATGATGATGATGATGATATATATATATAAAGGATGAACTTGCCTGAATAAGAGTATTAAGAAAAAATAATCAAATATACGTTCTTAAGCATCGGATTTTTAATTCTAAGAACGAAGGAATTGAAAACAGAGTTACTGAGCAATGTTCGTGTCGAAAATTCCTAAAGCAACATTTTTTTTTTACATTTTTCTATAAAATCGACACTTCGTTTATCAGTATGATCGGCATTTACAGTGGGCCTTTGTTATTCTATCTTTCATCTATTTGAAATCTTTCTCATTTTTTGTTTGAAATCAATTTTTCTGGTATGATCCTAAAATCAAACCAGATTTATCAATGTTATTCACGTCTTTTAATTCATAGCCGTATATGATTTCAGAGATATATTTTCTTCCCTCACCCACTAAACTTTCAATGGTTTGGGCTGCGTCAGTATGCTTTAAAGTAAACAAAAACTGATGAATGAGAAAAGCCAGAGCACATTTAAGAGGTGGGCTAAGAGGCTACAGCCCCGGTCCCCAGAATTATGCAGGATACTTGAAGAATTGACAGGGTTCCACAGGGGTTTTGTTTGTTTGTTTGCAGATAGCACAGCAAAAACTATAAGAAACTGCTTGTGAAAAAAAATTCTATTTCCGCATTTTTAGGAGGAAACCCCAAAAAATATAGTCGCCCCCAGTCCATCCTCAACTCTTTCGAAAGCATTACAGAAGTTTTTTGTAGACATCTGTAATTCGGGGAAATTTTCATACATTACGAATTCGCTTCATTCACGATATCTGGATCATATTATTATGATGTACACTACTTCAATATAATTTCAATAAGCTGAACCCAACCCTGCGGGACGGGGATTAAAGCAGAACTGCTGAAATGGTATCCATTTTTCAACCATACATTTTTTTTATTTTTTTTTTAAGATTTTGGCTTATACAGGGTGATCGGAAAGTTCCCGAACCCTAATTTGAACAATTTTTGTTCGCATTATACAGATACATCAAGTTTACTTACAACTGTCATACATCTTCCATCGACTTTTGAGCAACTGATGTTGACCTAAAGAAAGTGCTGGAAATGGCCTCAGTGTTGCTGGAGGTAAATATCCATTCGACGGCACATGTTTTTTTTTTTCTAACGCGTTTCAGCATAGATGGCGTTATTTCCGCTATAGTCTGAATAATGTTTGTTTTCAAAGACTGCAGCTCATGTCAGGTTGTTTGCATAAACACGGCCCTTTAAATATCCTCACAGGAAAACAAAAAAAAATATTATTCCGAAAAGAAAACATTGTTCAATAAGCCCTTGTTGTATCATGTAAATTTATGAAACCAACGGCAAAACAGCAGGTGCCTATGCGTATCAAGTGCCTTCAGTTCTTGGACAACTTTGATTTGTATGCATGAAGCTGCAATTTTTTTAGGCGCTTTCTGTACTGAGCCGTAAGAAAGTTTCACTTGCTGAGATAAGCGACGAAGCGATTTTGTACGTGACTGTTGCAAACGTATTTGGACATCATTTATCACTTCCGGCGTTAACACACTTGGCCGGCCATTTCTAGGCATAACATCAACACTTCCAGTTTTCCGAAATCGCACGAGTAAACTGTATATCGTTGATTTACTTGCCACAGTATGCTGCGGAAATGTTTACCTGAACTCTTCTACACACTGTTTGTAAGACTGCGTTTGCAAATAAGCTTCAAGTAAACAAATTCTCTGCTCCCTCGTCAAACACATGCCTCTGTGCAAATGGCGACGCCAAAGTGAGCAAACGTAGTAACACACATGAAACCGGTTATTCGTTTCTGACACTGCCAATTTCCTTCAGGCATTCTACAAGTGCAGTATTTGATATCGACGAGTTGCTGACTCGTGTTGCTACATCAATTGTCTGAACTTTTGCTTACAGCATACGCAATATTGTCTTTTAATTCAGGGCTCGGGAACTTTACGATCACTCTGTAGTATATCTCATATTCTGTCTCTCTGGAACGCTTGACGTCACAGCAACGTCTGCATGGTTGCGCCATCATTTATCGACCAACTCGTGTGTGCTCTCGCGATTTCGAAATGATTGCCTGCTACATAATAGCATGCGATCACTTTTAGATGTCAAAGTGATCGCGTGCTAATTTAAAAACATTGGATTATCAATGACTCGAGTTCTATTTATCCGATCTACAAAATTCGAATTAAAATCTTAATATCACGGCAAAGTTAAGTTTGTATATTAATTTAATTTAGCACAACTCGAATATTAATTTTTACGCTTTAGTTATTTTTTACTTTTTTAATTTAACTAACTTTCTGAGTTTAGCGCTGAATATATTGTATATTTTGCAAAATATCGGTCAATCTAAACGCTCTGACGTACAATAAAAACTGAAATCTTGAGATGTCAAAGTGAGCGAAATTGCATCTGAAAAAAGATGTCTCTCCAACAGCACATTGTCGATAATTTAGATAGTTCTGATTTGTAATGCCAAATGTTGCATTATTTTATAGAAAAAGCTTCGGTATGACGTTTTAAATTAACCGTCGAATAGGACAGTCTAAAACAAGCTTCGGTATGACGTTTCAAATTAACCGTCGAATAGGACAGTCTAAAACAAGCTTCGGTATGACGTTTCAAATTAACCGTCGAATAGGACAGTCTAAAACAAGCTTCGGTATGACGCTTCAAATTAACCGTCGAATAGGACAGTCTAAAACAAGCTTCGGTATGACGCTTTAAATTAACCGTCGAATAGGACAGTCTAAAACAAGCTTCGGTATGACTTTTCAAATTAATCGTCGAATAGGACAGTCTAAAACAAGCTTCGGTAAGACGTTTCAAATGAACCGTCGAATAGGACAGTCTAAAACAAGCTTCGGTATGACGTTTCAAATTAACCGTCGAATAGGACAGTCTAAACCAAGCTTCGGTATGACGTTTCAAATTAACCGTCGAATAGGACAGTCTAAAACAAGCCGTAAACGGAATAACAAGTGTGCCGGAGAAAAAAGTCTAAGTTTTTACCATTACATATTTCCTTACAAAACGCCGGAGTCTATTTGATTTGTTTTCAATCTAGTTCAATTAAAACTTTCACTCCGTCATAGGACGGGTAACATCCCGTATATATTAATGTTTACTTAAAGCTTGAAAACAACCGTCCTATAACGGGCTATACGCTAGTAGTCTAATAATTTCGTGATTCTTAAAGCTATCTTTGGTCTTTATTATTTCAGTTTGATCAGTTCGTTGTACATATCCATCTAATAATTTTCGTAGTTTCATCGTTTTTTAAGCAGTTCACATCGGTTTTATTCTGAACGTTCCGCATTGTATCCACAACCCGTCGCACTGAACAGCAGTTCTTCATCTTAAACACAGTAAGACAATAGCAGCATTCATGAACGAAGCTGTCAACTACTTAGTCAAAATGAATGTGAGTGAAATAAAATACTGCGTCCACCCATGAAAGAGTGTTGAGCTTACCAGCATAAATGTTAGGCTTAGCAACATAAATAGCGAACAATGAACCTCGAGCTATGCAACAGGAAGAACATAAGCCTGAACATCAGGATTTCGTTAATGAAGAACGGTGGCCATTGTATAGCAGTGTTTTATATAAAGGTAAAAGCAAAAAAGAATATTGTTAAATAATTTTTCTTTTAAAAACTATTTTTAGATGCACCACGGGATTTGTTCAATGACTTTGTACGGAACCGGATATAACGTGAAGAACAGAGTAATCTGATGATTTACACCATAAAATATACACTCATTGTCATAAAAATCCGAGCACCAAGAAACACCCGGGCGATTAACGCGAATTGCTACGGAGAGAGTAGACATCCAAATGATTAAAGTTTCGTGCGATTCCGCATGCCAGCGCGTCCAAGACCGGCGCTGCAATCGCAATCCTTATGGCTTAGAAAGCGCCGCGCAGGGGACTCCACATTCGTGCTGAAGTGCACGGTAAGAGTCAGGTGAGATCCCTGAGCGGTAGACATAAGGAGGAGGCGCCGCAGATGTGCGTTCGGGCAACTGACGAAATTTGAACGAGGCCATATATAATCGGGATGAGAGGGGCAGGGTGGCCGGCGCGCGGTATCTGCCGACATTTGGGCCGATCGGATAGTACGATGCAATCGTGTTGGAAGAAATAGACACGGGAAGGGATCCAAACACGGCGGACTGGCTTTGGACGACACCAGATACACCACCAGCAGAGAGGACCGTGGGGTGGTGAGAGCGGCTGGCACAGATGCAACGACGTCCTTTTCCAATATCCAGAGACATGTGGCGGCTGTATAAGGGACCCGTGTGTCACCCAGAATCATTTCCATGCGCCTGGCAGAGGCGAATACGTTTTCTGACGGCCCTTACGTTTTCTGCCATTAACACCCGACCATCGTCGGCGTCGATTGCAGTGGTGTCAGCAGCGAGCAACGTGGAATGCTACGGACTGGCGACCTATAGTGTTCAGCGACGAATCCTGCTTGTGTATGGGAACGGACGACCACCATGTCAGAGTGTGGAGAACCGCAGGTGAACGCAAGAATACCAACTTCACTGTACATCGGCACACGTCCCGAACTGCAGGCGTGATGGTCTGGGAAGTCATCGCGCATGACAGCCCGACTTCCCTTGCAGTGATCCGAGGGACGTTGACAGCACAGCGCTACGTACATGAGGTCCTGAGGCCCTGTGTGCTGCCTTTCCTGGCGGGGCGGCCCGAAGCCATTTTCCAGCAAGAAAACGCCGTGCGCACACGGCTCGGTTTTTTCAGGACTGTCTACCTCATGCTTCGACGCGTCCGTGGCCTGCCAGATCGCCTGATCTCTCGCCCATCAAGTACGTGTGGGATCAGATGGGACCCCAGCTTTCTCCATGTCCGAGTACTCGTGATTTAGAACGTCAGTTGCAAGAAGTATGGGCCAATCTGTCCCAGAATAACGTACGGCGTCTCTTTGACTCCATGCCGGACCTTATCACAGCATGTATCCGATCACGAGGCGGTCTGACGTGGTACTAACGCTGAACGGAATGTGCACGCGAAATCGTCCTGCTGCTGTAATATTGTAATCACTTCTGTCCATTGGTATGTACCATCTCATATTACGAAAATCTCATTTCAATCCCACTCCGACTCCTTGGTGCGCGGATTTTTATGACAATGAGTGTATAATGCATTTTTACATTATCTTGCTCCCACTGATTCGTCCATGAATCATAGGATACACACTTCAATACGGTGGGGATATTTTTGCGGCTTTCTCATCATATTTTGGGAATGTTTTATCCTGGGTTTTTTATTCATCCACCCATAGTGAAATACTAAATACTAGATATGCAACTAATGCTGAAGCCCCAAAAATACTGTCCAGCCCCCGGGCCCTCGTCTCTTGAAAAGTGCTCTGCGAAAAGCTCATACAACAAGCAGTCCCTGCGAAAAACGTGACTACCGAAGGCTTTGTATAACTAGAGGTTTTATGATCCAAAATGAGAAATGTGAGACAGGAAATGTCTTTTTCTGACGGCTTATGTCCTCCATGGAAATGTAAGACATAAAAGTTAAGTTGTTGTCATTTGGCCAAATTGTAAAGAGTAATTAATTATATTTGAGCAGGGTAATTTGTCTTTACCTCTCCGTTTAGTAAATGTCTGTATTTAATCGAGCACACACGTACACGCACACACCCACTCACACACACACACACCAGTTATCTCACTTCAGCGAGACGCAATAAATCACAGACGAATCTGCCCTTGATTTTCGGCAGCTGACCACACTTCGCTAACGGCCGTATTCAGTTTTCATGGGAGTGGGCACCGTTATCTCATCCATTCCGCAAGCCTTCTTTAAGGAAGACCCATCTAACATACTTTTGGGACACACTCAAGAAGGTAAGGTGGTCGATTCGGAATGTCTGTTGCAAGTGAATATTTTGAGACTCGGTTCAATGAGGTATTCTCCAATAAGAAGCACCAAAATGTCGTTAAATGTTCTGGTGGATGGCCGTCAACGAGGTGGTGGTTTAAAGAAGGAAAGTCTTTCATTTAGTAGAATAGGATAAGATTTGTAACCTGTGTGCAGTTGACAGAAGGGCGAGGGTGGCGGTTTAAAGGGCGGCAGTATATCGAGATTCGACTGCATTTACAAATTTTAAAGTTGAAGTTAAACTTTGCTATCAAATAGCGCTATTGCATGATGAAGAAGGCAAAGGAAAATAATCTCATCATGATCCCCCCTTTTCCCCGGGATATTCGTTATCATGTGCAAGGTCATAGTGATGAGTCACCTACGTCCTTGTCGGGACATGACACTTGAAGAAGTGTTAAATGCCACGTTTATATGTCTGAACTAAAGTCGCGAACCTTATTAACATTCGTACACAAACTGGTGAAGCTCTTCTGTAACCTGCTGGTTTTCGTTTTCAGGAGAGTTGAAGTCTCTCTCTGACTTGGCATCACTGTTATGTTTCCATCACTTTCCATCACTGTTATGTTTACGAATTGACTGCAGTAATGTTACAACGAATTGACTGCAGTAAATTTTACAAGCCACAAAGAAATTGTTTCTTTCTATTAAAGGTTTGAATAAGGTCAGTCCTTCGGTTCCTCTCAAGTTTTAATTAACATAAATGTTTCAAACGCCTCCACTCAGAGATCTTGGCCTATTAACTCGATCCACACACATTCATCACACGCCTCACACACGTTCCCCTGTGTTTCGTATTCATTACTTCTCTTGAAGACATCCTTGAACAGGATCACATCATCATTTCCATGGTCATTCTTCAATGCTTTTTCGTCTACCTCGTCTATATGGTCCAAATTCGTTTTTTTTCTTTGTCATCATATCCAGACTGCGCAATAAAACCTCTTCTAACCCTACTTACAGAAGTTAACCCATCTGAATGCTGACTCTTCGTCCTAATAGGCATGCGCTCAGAGTCTTTAAAATCTGCTCTTTAATATTCGCTTTTTTTTCTTTTGCTTTTTTTCCTGGTTGCATTAATTACTTTTATTCCTCCGCAAGTGAAGGGTAACCTCACGTGTGTTGCATGTTTTTTTCCACTT
Organism: Macrothele yani; assembly: GCA_039090855.1. Lineage (NCBI taxonomy): Eukaryota > Metazoa > Arthropoda > Arachnida > Araneae > Macrothelidae > Macrothele > Macrothele yani. The sequence continues at coordinate 111,788,488 of CM076997.1, read as the reverse complement.
ATGTCATTTGTCTTTAATAATTCCTTCTTATCTGAGTTCCGCGAATTCTGGTAACTGCTGTCGCAATCTGACTTGTCCTCAAACTGAAGAAATGAATTCAGTCGAATCTCTTATGCTTTATTAGAAAACAAAAATTAAGAAAGAGAGAAGAAAAGAAAAACATACTTGTTTTTTCAAATTGCACTCGCTGCTCCGAGTTGCCAGAATTGTAAGTTTCTGACTAGTTAGAGTTGGGCCGAGGTTCGAATCCCGGATGATGTGTGTTTGTTTTGTGGCTCTGGTTTCTTCCCTTCCTTGGAGCCCGTAGCCCCAAATTATGGGAGAGGAGGTGACAGCACATATGTATAATCATTAGAGATGCTCATGATGGTGTTTAAACTCCGAAACAAAAGAATTCTATACTCCATAAAAATATATAATAAACACTGCAATCCCATTGAGTTGCTCTAGGTGGTAGTTAAACCTTCAAACAAAAAAAAAACAAAAAAATCGGGAGAGGCTGGTTCAATTTCCGCTCCAGGGTGATGAAATCTTCAAGTTTTCTGATGGGTGTTCCATAGATGACCAGTAAGTGTTACGCAAATTCAGAATTCATATTCTGTTTGCTTTGAATATTCTATCGATTTCCCATGCATTATGAAGAATATTTCTTCCTTCATTGATTTATCTGTGGATGACCAGTAAGTGGTACAAGCAAATTCAGAATTTATATTCTGTTTGCTTTGAATATTCTATCGATTTCCCATGTACTATGAGGAATATTTCTTCTCTCATTGATTTATCTGTCGATGACCAGTAAGCGGTACAAGCAAATTCAGAATTTATGTTCTGTTTGCTTTGAATATTCTATCGATTTCCCATGTATTATGAGGAGTATTTCTTCCTTCATTGATTTATGTTGAAAAGGGTCGTGAAGAAGAAAAACCAACACCCTGCACATTTGGCGGCATTGAGGGATATTTCGTGCACGGTGGGATAAATTTTACATGCATGTTATATTGAGTCATATTGATAGCATGCCAAAGAAAATTAAAACTGTAATTAAAGCAGGTGGTGATATAACTCCATATTAAGGAATGAAGGTTATATTCCATAATTTTTTTGTCCGGTGCGTTTATATACGCTGTGCTCTAACATCCAATGCAAAAATTCAATATTACTACTTTCTACTGTAAATTCCTAACGTATTTCCTATTTTTTCTGCATACAACGCATCCAGAAGTTCAACAGAAAAATTAGCAATTACGTACTTTCCAAGCACTGAAATGGTATTGTGAGATTTTCAGGGGAAAACAAGTGTCGACACCTGCTGCCCCCATACGGGCGCCCATGGCTCAAGTACTTTAATTAGGCGTTTTTTATCTTTTTGTGAATCACAAGTTTCCTCTCCGATTGTATTTTACACCCTTGCGATTGTTTCACCGGGATTTTCGCTTTCTTGTTCATTACCATATCAGGCGAACGTGGCAGGGTCTGTGGGACCAACGGGTGGAGAATAAACTGCACACCTATCCTTGGATTCTGGAAATCATCGTGTCTCCGGAACCGTAGAGAGGAAGTTGTTCTTCCACGTCTCTGCATTGGGCATTGTCCATTCACTCATCGCTATTTGCTGTGTGGCGACACTGCCCCGATGTGTGAGACGTGCAACTATCTACTCACTGTCTCTCCTGTTTTATGTAGTTGTGTTCGTTTTTGTAATCATTGGTTTCACTAGTTTCAGTCTCATTTGCTGGAGGACGGCGCAGCTACGCTTCAAAAGCTGTTAGGTGACCACTCCAACACTTCAGCAGTTTGTTTTTTTCTTTTTTGAAACAAATTTACTTTTCTAAACATATTGTGGCGTGCCTGCGCCGCAGGACGCACATGAGATAAAGGCAGATAGCAACGACGGCACATGTCCGCGTAGCTCAGTTAGGAGAGCGACTTACTCCGGAGTGAGGGGACCCGAATTCGATGCCCGGCGTGGACAAACTTGTGTTTTCACAATATCTAGCTTTAAGAAAAAAGATATATAATCTACTAACTAGCTTTTACACTTTTTCATCATTCTCTTTTATAACTTTTACCAAATCAGTCTGCTCTTAATCATCACACCTATCTCTTTAAAATCTTTCTCTGATGGTTCTGTATCTGGCGCTCTTTGGCCAAACTTGGCCCTTGCGCCATTAAAATCAACTAACTAACTAACCGACTGTATTTTGTTTTTTCCGTTTTCGAATCCTCATAAGCTTATAGCTGTCTTTGTTTGTCTACTTGAATTGCACAGAACACTGTACAATGAATCAAGCTGAACGACAATCAAGCTGTTAATCAATAGTATTAAAAATCACTGATATAAATTGAACCACGTAATCAACTGCAGTTTGTTTTTCACGCCCTCCTGTTCCGGGCGACTTGCTTCAGACATTTTTGTCAATATCCAGACCAATTTCATTAATGCAGAGTTATCAGTGCGTGTCGCTACCTGCCGGGCACTTCCCATACGACCCCCTTCATCCCCCTCCACCCAGACCTGATCATTCCTCCTTCCCCGAAATCTTGTGTCAATGTCTGTAATAGCAGCTGACGTCATGCATTCTTATTTTGTGCTGACGTAGATTCCATAGAGTAGAGCCGGCATTCTATTTCTTCTGTCAGCAACATCAAAGAAAACTCTAAATGAATCACTCGCCGTTACCACACTCATCCCAAATTTCACCCTCGTCACCAAGACATAATAACAGTTGGAAATTTTTCCCCTCCGCCCACAGGCTCCTTCCCCCTCCAGAACATGAGTGATATTCCACGCGAACTACTTTCAGAGAGACAGGTGAAGCGCATGTCGGTGCCCATTCGTCCGTGCAAAACTATGCTGAATTATTAAAAGATCATCGTGCTAATTTGGTAGGCAATTTAGCAAATGTAATGGTTGCAGAGCGATCCACTTCAACACTCCTCTGTGAGATACGTGCGTCCATGAATCTCTCGACACCGCAGTCGCCACTCCCTCCTTAGTCTTCATTTCAGGAAAACTTTCAAGCGCACCACGTCTTCTAGTCTTAAGGGGGTGATACGTGTCGCGATAACTGTCTTTCCTCTACGGACAATCGGAGAAATAATGCATCTTAATATGCTTCGGGGATGCTTTCTGTTCAACTTTCCTCCCTTGCTGGCAGCTACAGCTAACTGAGGAGACGAAATCTCCAGTCTCAGTCGATAATCACCTGCTTTCCTTTTCAGGAAATTTCGCATTTCAATTTCCTGATCACGTTGAATTTCGGAAGCTCACACGGGAAGGGAGGAGGGCGACTCACCACGTCCTACTCAATTATGTATAACAGTAATTCTTTGTGACGTTCTTACCAATGGCGTACCAGAAAATCCGCCCCCCCCCCGCAAAAACAATCTTAGAGGCCCTTTTGCGTAATACATCGATGAGCTATTACATCATGACCACCTACCTAATTAGCTGTAGGACCCCCTTTGGCCCACAAAACAGGGGCCACTTGGCGAGACATCGATTCGATGAGATGGCGTTAGGTATCCTGGGGTATCTGGTACAATAATGTCAACAACAGGTCCCCCAGTTCCGGTACATTTCGGGGTAGTGTTGCACTGAGAAAAAAAAGTTTGTTTGAAACAACAAAATAGTTTTGTTGAGCTGCTTTGTCAATTTATTTTGTTGATTAGCCAAACGCCATCGGAATTTTTTTGTTGGCAACACAAAATTATTTCGTTGGCTAAATTTTGTTAATTCAACTAAACGTTTTATCACGATAACAACGCATATTGTTGGATCAAACAAGATCCACAAAATTGACCTAGGCATTTTGTTAAATGAACAAAACGTTTTGTCATGATAACAATAGATTTTGCTGAATCAACAATAATTTTCAGCAAAATACATTTGTAAATTCAGTTTTGTTGACTGCGTATCGACCAAATTTTTTGGTTGATTCAACATTTTTTTTGCTGAATTAACAAAACGTTTTTTCTCAGTGTGCCCTTATTTATTACCGGAGGCCCAGTACCCGGGGTCCGGCTGCTTAACGTGCCCATCCCACGCACGGCGGATACTTAGTGGTTCGAGCGTTCATACCTGCCCGGGATCGAAGCTGAGGTTCCTCAGTGGCAGCAAAAAAAAATTGATCTAGGTATTTTGTTAAATGAACAAAACGTTTTGTCATGATAATAGTAAATTTTGTTGAATCAACAATAATTTTCAGCAAAATACATTTGTAAATTCATTTTTGTTGACTGCGTGTTGACCAAATTTTTTGATTGATTCAACATTTTTTTTTTTTTTGCTGACTTAACAAAACGTTTTTCTCAGCGCGCCCTTATTTATTACCGGAGGCCCAGTACCAGGGGTCCGGCTGCTTAACGTGCCCATCCCACGCATGGCGGATACTTAGTGGTTCGAGAGTTCATACCTGCCCGGGATCGAAGCTGAGGTTCCTCAATGGCAGTCACGAGCGTTGACCTCTAGACCATCCGTGGCCCTGATTCTCATGTCAACGTTGGTAATAGTCTATGTAGAATTTTTTATATGACAAAAGTGCTTACTTTAATAATGAAGTATGCTACCAACTGTTTTTTTTGAGAATTTCGTTTAAGAGGTACTAAATGTGTGACAAAGAAGAAAGTAAATCCGTGGTTTTACCTATTTAGGAAAATTGTAATTTATGCCTTCTGCTGAACAAGTAATAATTATCAGGATTGCGAACAAATCCAGTGGATGTTTGGGTTCTGGTAGAGGCTCGCACGGGCCTTTATTTGAAAAACTCATTCCTGTTCGGGCCCGAACTTGAGAAGCCTAACCAAGACCGTCTAGAAAACACAAAGCTATCACATTAGAGAAGTGAGTTCCTTCTTTTAATGAAATCAAGGCTTATGATTGGTTTCCAACGCTGTCGTGTGTGACGTCAAACAAGGCACATCGGATCAGTCCGTGTAATATGAGAGTGACGTCACAATCGGAGGGAACTCATATCTCTAATGTCATGGCCTTGTGTTTTCAAAACGGCCTTGGCCTAACTCAGAATTTTCAGTATATGGCTCGACCAGTTTCAGACTTTCATCAATGGTTCTCCGCCATTTATTGCAAAGAAGGCAATTCTTCTTTTAGAGCAGTGAGGTCTTCAACCTGTGGCTAGCGTAGTACGTTTTAATGGCCCGCGTAGCTCTTTTAACTGGCCCGCGTATGCCTTTTTAATGGCCCACGAGACGTTGTCCACAAAGCAAAATCCAAAATTGAAAAAATATATACATATATATATTTTCGAAATGGGAAATGAATATCAAAGTACCTTGGGTACACGGACTTTGAATTCCCAAATCTGATATGAGCTCTGCTTCGCTAAATTATTCAACTGAAATTTACTTTCAGAGGCATAACTAGGCATTTCTGCGCCTGTGGAAAACCACAAAATATTGCATCCCCACCCACCCACCAAAGTCGTCACGAAAAAAAAAAAAAAACTGTGCCGCCTGAAATATTATAATCATGCTTGTCGCATGAGTTCTTAGGTTAGTAAGACTGGTCTTGTATGTTTATTACGCGCAGATTTCCATTATTTGACATCCACACACTCATATGCTAATACCATTTCTCAAAAAAACAAAACCGAAAAAAAAAAAAAAGTTAGTAAAATCATGCAATGCATTGATTATAATACGCTTGCCAACAAACATACCAGAAATCATTACTCAAGTTATGAGGATAATGGCTGTGGAATAAATCTCGGTCCTGTGCCCTGACCTTTGATCCATTTCGATTATATTCAACAGAACCGGCTCAGTATACCTCCGAAATAACATGATAAAGTTTTGTCGCAATCGAATCATTTTTACGTAAGTTATGATGAGCAAGGGCTATGGAATAGATCCCGCTCCTGTGTCCGAACCTTTGACCCCATTTCGCCCATTTTCGATACGATTTGTTCTCAGACAGGCCCCTACAGCATACTAACATTTCATCCAAATCGAAGCATTTTTACGTAAGTTATGGCGCATAATGGCGATGGAAGCGATTCCGCTGCTATGTCCTGACCTTTGACCCCATTTCTCCCATTTTCAATAGGGTTTGTCCCCAGGTAGTCCCCTACCACATACTAAAATTTCATCGAAATCGAACCTTTTTTACGTTAGTTATGACGCATAAGAGTAGTGGAATGGATCCCGCTCCTGTATCCTGACCTCTGACCCCATTTCGTTCACTTTCAATAAGGTTCCTTCCTAAGTGCTCCCCTACCACATACTAACATTTCATCGAAATCGAACGATTTTTAAGCAAGTTATCGTGCGGACGAATATACGCACACTACGCGTGGCACTACGAATCGCGAGCATCTGCTCGAAAGAGTGTGACGTCATAAAACTTTAATAGGATCCACACACAATGCGTGACGTAAAGACACAGATGGCGTGACCGCACGCCAACATCTGAATTGCGAGAGTGTGACGTCACAAGATTTCTAAGCATGGATAACATTAATGGGACGACGCCATGACACTAAAAACGTGGTAATTCGGGGTGGTTATTTAACCCACTAAACGAATTTTCCTAAAGTCGAGATCAAGCTAAATCGATTTCTAGTACCAGAAAATGGTAGGTTAATGACTTTCATCAAAATCCTTAGAGCCGTTTTCAAAATAAAATTTACGTACATACAAGAATTGCTCCTTTAAGGTGAACGTTAAGTAATTTTGCTTCCTGTACTTCGAATGGAAAAATTTCTGTACACATTTTCTTCCCAATTAATGCGTTCCGAAGGATGAAAATTTGAACATCGATTAAAATAGCTTCATTTTATAACTTGGAATACTTAATATTTTCTAAAACATAACCATAATTATGCAATCCAACATTTGTTTGTCCACTGACGTCATGAAAGTACTGGTCGCGCCATCTTTTTTCTGGTTTCGACACCACCAAAGGAAAAGTTATTGATTTTTAATATAAGTATGATTATGTTTTAGAAAATATTGAGTATTCCAAGTTATAATATGAAGTTATTTTAACCGATGTTCAAATTTTCATCCTTGGGAACACATTAATTGTGAAGGAAATGTGTACAAAAAATTTTCCATTGGAAGTATAGGAAGCAAAATTACTTGACGTCCACCTTAATAATATGGGATAAGGGCGATGGAATGGATCCCAATCCTATGTCTTGACCTTTAACCCCATTTCGTCCATTTTCAATAGGATTCGTCCCCAGGTGATCCCCTACCACATACTAAAATTTCATCGAAATCGAACCATTTTTACGCACGTTTTGGCGCATAAGGGCAATGGAATGCATCCCGCTGTTATGTCCTGACCTTTGACCCACTTGAATGCATCCCGCTGTTATGTCCTAACCTTTGACTCACTTCACCCATTTTCAATAAGGTTCGTCCCCAGTTGGTCCCCTACCACATAGTAAGATTTCATTGAAATCGAACCATATTTACGCAAGTTATGACGCATAAGGGCAATGGAATGAATCCCGCTCCTACGTCGTGATCTTTGACTCCATTTGTCTCATTTTGAATAGGGTTTGTCCCCAGGTGGTCCCCTACCACATACTAAAATTTCATCGAAATCGAACCGTTTTTATGCCAGTTATCGTGCGGACAGACGGACGGACGGAGATAGCTGGAGCATATACGCTTTTTCAACTTACGGTTGGAAAGCGTAAATAAAAAAGGTTCGATTTCGATTAAATTTTAGTATCTGGTAAGGGACCACCTGGGGGCAACCCCTATTGAAAATGGGTGAAATGGGATCAAAGGTCAGGACATAGGAGCGGAATCACTTCCATCGCCATTATGCGTAATGCTTCGATTTGAATGAAATGTTAATATGTTGTAGGGGCTTGCCTGGGGACGAATCCCATTGAAAATGGGCGAAATGGGGTCAAAGGTTAGGACACAGGAACGGGATCTATTCCATAGCCCTTATGCGTCATACTTACGTAAAAATGCTTTGATTGTGACAAAAATTTTCATGTTATTTGGGAGGTATACTGAAGCGGTTCTGTTGAATATCATCGAAATGGGATCGAAGGTCAGGGCACAGGACCGAGATTTATTCCACAGCCATTATCCTCATAACTTGAGTAATGATTTCTGGTATGCTGGAAAGCGTATTATAATCAATGCATTGCATGATTTTACTAACTTTTTTTTTAATCACATTCTGTTGTAGTTAATTGATAACTAATAATCACTAACAGTTCACCAATAGATTTTGAGCCAGAGCTAGCTTTTCGGCCGACCAGCGAGAGAACTTTTGCGGAGTTACCCCTCCAATCATTGCCCATTTAATTTTAGTTTAACAATCTATCTTTTAAGTATTTTTATTAGTGTATGATGCTACAGGTAGGGTGTCAAGGACCTAGGTGTCATTTCTTATCCCAAATGGGAATGGCATCTTACTCTCATTAATTGCGTCGGAAAAAAAAAAGAAAATTAGGAAATGGAGGGCAGAACACTCAGCAAAAGGGTTTCGTGCGTTTCTCTTACTCACACCAAGGATGTTCTTTGTAGTGAAGCGGAACGTCCCCAGGGCTGCAAAATGTAAAATGTGAAGAGAGCTATGAGATTTCCAACTGGTCCGGAGCTACGACAACATCCTTACCTTGTAACATACGAACAATCGCGCCATCATTTCTGCTTGTGAAGGACTTACATCCCCCAGCACATTTTGAGGAAGAAACGTGAATTTTAAGTCGTCAAGCTACCGCAACTGACGAAAGAAATTACAGTTACATTGTGTACCAGCAGCCGGTGCAAAAGTTTCAATTACGATTTTAATCAAATTGTACGCAAAGATTTTGGCGCCCTCTTCTGAACTGCGGCCGGGGTAACTGCCCAGCTTGGCCCACCCTAATTACACCTCTGTTTACTTTTAAAGAGTACTGAAAAATGTAGGTTTATCAGATACCTACTTTGGGTTTCTTTATGACATAAATATCATATTAACTGCATAGTTTCTTTTTCGAAAAGTTAAGATTTGGGATACAAAATCTCTCTGAAATAATTGACTTCATAGTAAACACATGCAATTTTACTTTTCTTTTTCATGTGACCGCGAGTCCTGTTCCATATTGTCCGCGATTCAAAAAAGGTTGAAGACCCTCTGAGAAACAAAGGTTCTGTACTGAGCAGAACTACCTTAGTAGTAGAGTGAATATCGCGCATAGAGATGTGCCATTTCTCGTAGGAGTTCCTCTCACACTTCAGTACCGTACTACATACTTGTGTTACAAATGTAGATGGTGTTCCTCTTCTACACTTAAGTATAAACCAGGTAGCCCTCCATCCCCAAATATGGAAACAAATGCAGTCAACCCTTGATGTACTTACACCATTTGTTCCACACATTGTGGCGTTGTATCATGGGTGGCGTGATGTCAAATTTATTACTTGCCAATTATTGTTAAGTAACCTAAATTTTATTAATTCTGATTCCTCGAAAATCATGATTAGCATTCAATCAAAAACATGTTAATTAGAAAAAATACAGTCATAATTGTGTACTTAGTGGACATTGCAGTTCGGAGTGTCCGTTTTGATCTCAGAAGCTTATAGAGCGCATTAAATGCGGAAATTTATTTTACACAGTAGAAAGACAAAATTAACATTTCAGTTAAAGGCAATGAATAAAAACTCATGATATGTTATTAAAACTTTATCAAGTAAAAATTAATAGCATTACACATAATTTTTTTCACAAACCTTAGTTCCTTTTACAAAATCGTCTATTTTCATTAGCGTTTCAGATTTCAGTGTTTTCATTGCGACATTCGCAAATTACAGCCTTCTGCTTTATACACTGCTGGACACCCAAAATGCAACACCAAGAAGGAAGCATCCGATTGGCCTGAAATTCGCAGCATGTGTCGCCCGCGAGAGGACATGCAAACGATTAGCATTGCAGGGCATATGCAAATCATGTGCGCCTAGCACGCTACCGAGAAGCACTATAAGAAGGGTGCACAGAAGGCGGAGTGTAAGTAGTGGAAGTGTGTTGTGCTGCCAGACCTGTGCGTGGGAAGCTTCCTGATGCTTCTTCGCAGAATACGGCAGTCATTCCAGCACGTTTCGGAGTTCAACATTGGACGATAGTGGCTTATCACGACAGCGGTTTATCGTACCGAGATATCGGCGCCCGTGTGGGACGACATCCAGCCACAGTGAGGCGAGTATGGATTCGGTGGGTGCAGGAGGGACGTACGGACCCACGTGAGTGATTGCCGCGGCACACCACCGAACGAGAGGACCGGTATGTTGTACGGCGGGCATTGACGGCTCGCACCGCCGCATCACGGACGTTAGCGCAGGAATTAGGGTGTGTTGCGCAACAAGCTGTGTCAGCACGTACCGTTCGACGTCATCTGCAGGAGCTGGGACTTGTCGCGCGGCGCCCATTGCTCTTATTACCATTGACGTTACACCACCGGCGAGTGCTGTGGCAGTGGGCCGTTGAACGCCGCACCTGGACAATGAAATAGCACGAAATTGTCTTCTCTGATGAATCCCCCTTCAGCCTGCAACACCACGATGGTCGGATCCGCGTGTGGTGGGACCGCGGCGAGAGACTGTATGACGCCTGCATTATGCGTCGCAATACCAGTCCGTCGCCTGGCGTTATAGTTTGGGGCGCAATTGCATATGACACCCGCACGCCTCTTGTACGCATCGCCGGTACACTCAACAGCCACCGCTACATCTCCGACGTATTGGAGCCTGCAGTGCTTCCTTACCTGCAGGACCTGCCAGCGACCACGTTTCAACAGGACAATGCGCTCCCGCACGTGGCACGCATCGTGCAACAATTCTTCACGGCCCACCAGGTGTCACTGCTGCCGTGGCCCGCCTGTTCTCTCGATATGTCGCCCATCGAACACGTCTGTCGCTGATCGGCAACCGAGTGTCCCGGCAAGCACCACCCGCGGCTACGCCTGATGCACTGTGGAAACGTGTGGAAGCAGCCGCGACCGATATACCCCAAGCCCACATCTAAAGCCTCTTTCGTTCGATGCCGCGGCGTGTAGTGGCCGTTATTGCCCGTCATGGAGACCACACGAACTATTGATGTCTGAGTGTTCCGCAAGTCGCACGGGCCTGTAAGCTCAATCGTTCCCTCTTTGTATCTGTTGTTACAGGGCTTGGTGCTGAGTTTTATTATTGCGCCCTGTGTGGAGGGTTCGTTAGATGCTTCTTTTGCGGTAAGTTTAATCCGTAATTCTCCCAAATGGAGCAGATAAAAACAATACAAAGCATAGAAAAGTGAATCGACTGAGGCTAAATTTTGCAGTGAGGAAAACCTTTATTCAGATGTTATGCGGAATTTCACCAAGCTTTTGTCCTTCATTTTCGTGCTTTCATTCTTTTAGTTCTCCCTCAGTATTCTACACCGCCGAAAATCCCTTTATCTCTTTCCGGGCATCCAAACTTCTTCCTTCATCCGTTCCGACCAACCCCGAGTTTTTTCTAAACATCCTAAAAATATTCACCTCCTCTATCGACTTTTTGTCACTGAGTCTCCCCTGTCATGTCCGGAGAGAGAAAACCCCTTGGTCCGTCTATTTCCAAGAAAGCGCAGCCACGCCTTCACCCTCAAAACTCTTGTTCTTAATTGCTTAGCTTCCCTCTCTGCTGCGACGCATGGGAAAGGAAAATACTTTGCCTTTCGCCCAAATGGCGGGAATGAAAGAAAATGACTATAATTCACTATCTCTAAAAATGGCTACAGAATCTCGCTTCTGATAAATATGGAAGCCCCGGTTACACTGTTGTTAAGTGTCTAGTAAATCTGGCGTTGCTATCTCGTGTTCTTCTCGGTGTTGCATTTTGGGTGGCCAGCAGTGTAGTAGGAACTGTTCTTTTCGAATTTTTTTTCAAACAACAGCAACAACAAAAAGAACTTTTTTCGTTTCTGGTTTCGATGCTTGTAAACAGTTGCAGAGCCAAGAAGAAAAACAAAAGACACTAAGCATCATGTGGAGTAAAAGAAGTCGTACTTGGAAAAAGGTGTCGACTCGTTTGTCATCATTATTTACACTTGGTAGAAGGTAAAGAATGCCAGTACTTCTCTTCCGCCAAAGAGGATAGGGCTGGGGTGAGAAGCAGACAACATCCCAACCCACAAGACAGTCGCTTCAGTCAAAGGTAACCAGGCCCACCGCAGGCTCTCTTCGCTGATGTTTCTCTGTACGCAAATGGAGGACATAGTTAAGGGGCAAAGGGTCGTGAGACATTCATTAACTCCTAATAAATAGAAATAGATTAACACCCAAAAACTCGCAATAAATCCAAGCTGTGATGATATCCAAGATAAAGCTCGGTGACTTACACCAACGAGCCATTATATTATGACCATCCCCAGCCTAGAGAAATGAGCGCGTCTGGAGACCGAATGGTGTCGCAGGTGAGGTTCACATAGCAGTATATTATATGCAACCCCCGGACCAGCTTTCGGTTAATACAGTGTTCGGAGTCAGAATGGGAAATGCTGCCAATTTATCGGAGTTTGATAAAGGTCAAATTGTGATGGCACGGCGACTCGGAACTACGATCTTGGAAACAGCGCGGCTTGTGGGTTATTCACTTGCTGCTGTAGTGAGTGCGTATCAAAAGTGGTACACAGATGGCCAAACGACGAAACGTCGTCTAGCCGTGTGTCATCCGCAGCTCATTGATGCCAGAGGGGAACGGACACTGTCGCGCATTGTTCACAGCGACAGTAGGACCACAGTGCGACGAATCGCCCACAACTACAACAGTGGTGATCAGGGCAATATGTGTCACAGCACACAGTTCATGACAACCTTCTGCGCATAGGCCTTCGTAGCCGAAGACCCAGCCGGGTCCACATGCTTACTGCACGTAACTGCCAACAACGCATGAAATGGTCCCAAGATCATCGAGATTGGACCGTGGATGATTGGAAGAAAGTGGCTTAATCTGACGAATCAAGATTCCTGGTGCATCACGTAGACAGCTGAGCGAGGATACGCCAATTGCCAACGGAGGCTATGGCACCTGGATGAACTGTTGGGCAGAAACAGGCCGGCGTCGGCGGTGTTATGCTGTGGGCAATGCCTCCTTGGGACACTTTAGGCCCCATTATCCCAACAGTACAATCTCTGACAGCTGTCAGGTATCTGGACATCGTTGCGGACCAAGTTCACCCATTTATGGCAATTGTGTTCCCTGCTGGTGATGGCTATATTACCAACGGGATAATGCACCATGCCCCCTGCCAGAATCATCAAGGAGTGGCTCGAGGAACATACTGGTGAGTTTCTGTTAATGCCCTGGCCTCCAAATTCACCTGACATGAACCCAATCGAACATTTGTGGTTCGACTTGGAAAAGCGGGTTCGCGCTAAATCACCACGAGCCCAAAATGTACGGGAACTGGAGGACCTGCTGTTGACATTACGGTACCAGATACCCCAAGATACCTATTTTCACCTCATCGAATTGATGCCTCGCTGAGCGGCCGCTGTTTTGCGGGCAAAAGTGGGTCCTACAGCTTATTAGGTAGGTGGTCATAATATAATGGCTCATCAATGTATTTCTCTTCTTTCGATTTCTACATAACTCTACGAAAGAGCAGCCCAGATGGACTCCCTCATTATGTGATTTTTCGGGGGAAACAGCTGACTCCTGCCTAGGCAATTCGCAAGCGTCTGCCATTTTCTTCGCCGAAAGGTTCGCCACAATTGAATCATGGTCCAAAAAAACGGGAAGGCAATTCGCAAACATCTTACAAGTGGTGGTACATCAAATATGTTTTGTGTTGGTAAAGGAAAGTTGGTGCAGTTATACACTGAAGAGCAATTAAATTAGAGATACCTGTTAAGTAACGTGTAGCACCACCTTTCGACCAGATGACGACGGCTTTTCGTCTCGGCATGGATTTGACAAGACGCCGGAAGCGTTGGGAAGCCATACGGATCCACGACCCCTGAACAAACTCCCACAGTTCACGACGATTTGATGGAGGGGGTCAAAGCCCTCGAACATCTCTCTCGATGGCATCCCAGATGTGCTCGATGGGATTAAGGTCAGGTGACCTAGTTGGCCAAGGAAGCGAGGTCACGTCGGTGGAGTGTTCATCCAACCATTCGTATACAATTCGGGAGCGATGGCACGGCGCATTGTCTTGTGCAGGATGAGGTCCCCAGTGGGATGTTCAAGACGCACAAACGGGAGCAAATGGTCGCCCAGGATATCCCGGTAACGTTGACCTGGACGGTGTCACACGTACCAGGGGTCCCATTTCAGTCCACGTAAACAGTCCCCAGGCGAGAATGCCACCCCCACCAGCTTGAAGAGTACCCTGCTGGCAAAAAGGATCCATCGCTTCATGTGGTTTACCCCGTACTCGTATCCTGCCATCCGCATGTACCAACGTGAATCTCAACTCATCAGTCCAGGCAACATTTTTTCACAGGTCTAAGGCCCAGTAGCGATGTTCCTGAGTTCCCCATGCTAATCTTTGCACCCTGTGATGTGCGGTCAGCAGCGGTACCCTCGTGAGACGATGGCTTCTGTACCCCATAGCAAGGAGATGGTTTTGGATGGTGTGGCTGCTTACACGTTTTTGTGCACCAACGTTAAATTGCCGAGTGATTTCTTGCACTTTGGCCCGTCTATCCGCTGTTACTATGCGAGCTAGCTGATGCTGACCCCGCTCATCCATACGTTGTTGTCCACAACAGTTGGCCCTTGCAGGGATGGTTTTACTGGATTCGAAGTACTCACGGTGCACCCGTGACACAGTGGCTCGTGAAAACCCCAGTGCATGCACAACGAGATGGAGTGACCTATTCGTCGGGCCTCGGCAATTTGTCCAAAATCAAATGCGCTTAGATCCTTCGTCTTACCCATACTGCGTCCGACTCTTACTGATTCCCGTCGCATCAGCTCGCTTCCTTGACCAGCTGGGTCACCATCGAGCAGATCATGGATGCCATAGAGAGAGATGTCCGACCCTCCATCAAATCTTCGTGAACTGTGGGAACTTGTTCAGGGGCCGTGGATCCGTATGGCTTCCCAACGCTTCCGGTGTCTTGTCGAGTTCATGCCGAGACGAATCGCCGCCGTCATCAGGGCGAAAGATGGTGCTACACGTTACTAGACAGGTATCTCGAATTCAATTGCTCTTCAGTGTAGATCACTGACTAGCGGAGGTGCTTCAGATCATATCAGATCATATGCAGAGGATTTCAGGAAGGGAGTGTCTGACTCTAAGTCTTAAAGAACCCTTAGAAATAGGAAGCTAGGAGATTTGGGCTAGAGTGCCCGATAGGAAAGTGAAACGGAAGCGAGGTAGAAAGGGGGAGGAAGACGCCCTTATTTATTACCGGGGGGCCAGTACCCGGGGTCCGACGGCTTAACGTGCCCATCCGACGCACGGTGGGCATTTAGTGGTTCGAACATTCGTACCTGCTCAGGATCGAACCTGAGGTTAACTACATGGCAGTCACGAACGCTGACCACTAGGCCACTCGGAGGCGCTTGACAGGCCACTCGCTTAACTACCATGTCCCAGCCATGTTCGATCGGGGACATATCCAGCGAACGTGCAGGCCAGGGAAGACGTGGTATCTACCGTGCATGGAAGAGGTCTTGGGCATTTCGGCACACATGTGGCTGAGTATTGTTCTGCTGGAATATAGCGCCAAGACAACGCTGAAAGAATAGTATCGCCTCTGCTTCTAAAACATGCCTGATATATTACTGGCTGTTGAGGGTAGCCTCAATTCCTATCAGGGGAGATCCCAAATTGAACCTAATGACGCCCCAAACCGGGACGCTTTGCGTAGAGCAGGTATGACGCTGCAAAATGCCAGCTGCGGGGTTCCGTTCATCACGATGTCTTTGAACGCGTATGTGAACATTATAGTACATCAAGTTTAATCGTGGCTCATCAGAAATCACGACGTGTCACCAATCAGCGCTCCAATCTGTGTTCGAGAACCCACTGCAGCCTGAGGCGTCTGTGGTTGAGTGTCAAAGAAATTGACCAGTCCTCTGTAAAGCGGACGACGTGGAATTCTGCTGGAAGACAAAGTCTGACCTGTGACAGTGCTCCGTTGCTGCGCTAACGCCGTGGATGTCGCTGTGCGGTCGGTCATTGCCATGCGGTAGAAGTGTCTGTCATCCCGTGCAGTCGTGCGATTTTGCAGTCCATTTCCCGGAATTTTGTGCTTCCGGGCCTCATCTGTCCACTGACGTCACGTCCGCACTACTGTACTAGAATTTCGCCGTAGCAAAAAAAAAAAAAAAAAAAAAATCAAAGAAAAAAAGAAAGGAAATTAAAATGCGAAAATATTTCTGAAATTCACGAGTCACTTTCCGTCCTTCCTTTCGTGACTTTCCCACAGTTTCTCATAATGACGATAAATTGTCGTTTTTAAGATATGTTAACGGAAAATACTAAATTTTCAGAAACCTTTCAGCAATTTCTTATAATGACGATAAATTGTCGTTTTTTAAGATACGTTGGCGGAAAATGCTAAATTTTCAGAAACCTTTCCGCAGTTTCTTATAATGAGGATAAACTGTCGTTTTTAAGATATGCTAACGGAAAATACTAAATTTTCAGAAACCTTTCCGCAATTTCTTATAATGACGATAAATTGTCGTTTTTAAGATACGTTGGCGGAAAATACTAAATTTTCAGAAACCTTTCCGCAGCTTCTTATAATGACGATAAACCGTCGTTTTTAAGATATGCTAACGGAAAATACTAAATTTTCAGAAACCTTTCCGCAATTTCTTATAATGACGATAAATTGTCGTTTTTAAGATATGTTAACGGAAAATACTAAATTTTCAGAAACCTTTCCACAGTTTCTTATAATGACGATAAATAATCGTTTTTTAAATATATGTTAACGGAAAATACTAAATTTTCAGAACCTTTCCGCAATTCCTTTCGTATATTAACGGGAAAACTCCGTTCTCACTTTTTCCGTATCCATGTGACGAAAAATCTCCGGTAATAAATGCGATTCGCAGGAATATTTGACATTTGATTAATTCTTAAATGTCAATCGTCTGTCGAAGGATATGATTTTAAAGTTCTGCAGTGAGATCGGATATTGTGGATAGCATATCACATGAATTTTGGTTATTGTAGCACAGGATAGTTCTTCTCCTCTTCCCCATTTTGTGCACCAGCTATTATGCAGTGTATTGTGTTACTGTAAGAAACCGAGTACTAAAATTATCGTACAGGTATGATGGCTATGTATCAGTTTTTCGACCCCTTAGGGTAGAAACTATTATGGCCTTCAAGAATAAATTTTATATTTAGGAGTTTCGTGAAATAAAACTATAAAACAGTACATTTCACCATTTTTTTTTAAGATAAAAGTTATTGTCAGTTTAAAAAGATTTTAAGTTTCAAAACATTCTGCTGCTTTGAAAAATCACGATGGAAAAAATGCTCAATTTCTGATAAGTCCGAAAAAATAAAATTATTACAAACCTATTCAAAAAAATAATAAACTCCAACTGAAAATAAAATGACTAAATCACTCGCATTAAAGACAAAAAGAAAAAAATCAGCATCGCGCAATTACTTTTGTCATGAACGTGATTCAAATTTCCGGGTCTTTCTGGCTCAGTGGTTAAGAGGCGCGTTATTTGATGAACCAACCCAAACGACGTCAGTTCGATCCCCACCGCCGCCCGCTAAAGGATTATCTGGTGTGACTAAGAGCTGAAAAATTCAGCGTTTTTGATTTGCAAAATTTCTGTATAAATACGGAAAAACCTGAAACGGGCTTTTCTGAATAAACGGAATTTCTGACACGGAAAATCTGTAAAAATACGGAAGTTAAAAATAACAAAAAGGGGGGCGCTTTTAAGAAGCAGAAACTTCGTTAAAAGACGGACACTTACCGGCAACTTTGCTGCACGTAATTTTCAGAAATGTTTCCTGAATTCATTCAACTTTTTTTTTTTTTTTTACAGTTTGCGTACAATGTGGAACAGCATTAAAGAGGAAGCAGCGAAAAATGCTTCATCCTCTTCAGCAGACATTCTGACTACTAGAAAAAGATCTCAAGATGTCCCCTCCTGAATTCGCGTTGAGGATATTTTATTCTTTACTCATGGGCGATTGAGTGATCGCTCTGGTTTCGTGTCGCGTGGGACACAAGTGGCCTAAAAGAGCAAGGCCAAAAAGAACCACAAAAAAATGTCCCTGTTGTCCCAACAAGCTGTCTAATTTCGTTTACATTACGTACCGTTTTGGGTCTTGTTTCAAATAATGTATGTGTTCAACGTGTTTTAGTAAAAATGGTTAGATAACAAGAAATCATAGGGAATATTTACACGTGGTGTTCATATACACTCACGGACAATGAAATTTGCGCACCTAGAAGAAAACATGCTACAACCGCGAAACTTTGAAAATAGCTAGAGTGCGTGCTGGTATACAAATGATCCACGTTCAGTGCAAGTGCGCATGACCGCACACCGTGTGGTGGCGCTGCAAGCATGAACAGTCAGCCTCATAAACCCGCGTGTAGTCGATGCCCCATGAAAGCGAAAAGCACCGGCAGACGCAAGCAACATAAAGAGTGACAAGAATGCGGTGTAGAGCCAGAGACGTCGATTTACGAAACTTACGGACTTTGAGAAAGGCCTGATCATCAGGCTGAAAACCGCAGGGTGGTCGGCGCGCCGTATTGCCCGCCACGCGGATCGTTCTGACCATACCGTCCGACTGTGTTGGGAGCAGTGGACACGTGACTGCACTGCCACACGGAGGAGCAGCCCGGACCGACCAGGAGGACCAGCGGTAGAGAGGATCGCCGGATCCTGCTCCAAGCACGAACGGATCCCACGGGGACCCGGTCCACTATGCAGGCAGATCTAGCGGCTCCTGTGTGCCCACGAACCATTTCCCGACGCTTTACGGAAGCGAATCTGCGATCCCAGCACCCCTTACGGGTGCTGTCATTAACACCAGAGCATCGTCGGCTCCGTGTGCAGTGGTGCCAGGCCAGAGAAACGTGGAACGCCGCAGACTGGCGACGTGTGGTGTTTAGCGATGAGTGCCTCTTCGTTTTGGGTTTAGATGATCATCGGGTCCGGGTGTGGAGGTCCCTGGGTCAACGGCACAATTCCAACTTTGCTATCGAGCGCTACACCACCCCACATTGCAGGCATTATGATCTGGGGAGCCATTGCTTACGACAGTCGATCGGCTCTATAGTAATGGTACTTGGATCATTGACGGGCCAGCGGTATGTGAATGAGATCCTTCGGACCCATGTGCTCCCTTATCTGACCAGGATTCCAGGTGCCCTATAGCAGCAAGATAATGCCAACCCGCACACGGCTCGGGTTGCCCATGACTGCCTACGTCGTGTCCAGACACTTCCATAGCCTGCACGCTCCCCGGGCATGTGCCCTATCGAGCATGTGTGGGACCAGTTGAAACGCCGGCTGCCGCCGTGCCGCACTATCCGGGATTTGGAGCACACCGTCCAACACGTGTGGGCCAGTCTGCCTCAGAACAATATCAGGCATCTGTTCGCCTCCATGCCGGACCGTATTGCAGCATGTATCGCCGCACGAGGCTGCGCGACGCGCTATTGAAAATGACCGGACTGCGTGCCACAGATCCCTCTGTAATTGTCCTGCAGCTCTGTTTTTGCCATCATGTGGATCATTGATCTGTATCATTACGTCCATAACATTTCAGTTCAATCCGATGCTTCCTTCTTGCTGCGCGAACTTATTGTCCGTGAGTGTATGTTATTTGTGATCACACTTTCTGTTTACCATTTCCTGAAGAATAAAATATGGGCATCCATGGGTGTTAACAGATCTTGGTTTTGCCTTTTTCATACGTGCTATTTCACCCGAGATTCACTAGATATTACCCAATTTTAATTTTGTCACTTTCATGAAAAGACATACGCTTTCCGCCTGAGAATCACTAGGTGTTATCATATCGTAATTTTGTCTTTGCCATTGAAAGATGAGCTTTTTGCAGCTGACACTCTCTAGACGTTATCAGATCTTGATTTTTGTCATTTTCATAAAATGATGTGTTTTTAGTTTTTGCATTTTTACATCTGAGACTCGCTAGGTGTTTCCCGATCTTAGTTTTATCATTTCCATGAAAATGTGCTTTCGAACATAAGATTCACTAGGTATTGGCCGATCTTAGTTTTGTCTTTTTCACAAAAAGATGTGCTTTTTACACCTGAGAGTCGCTAGGATTTATCCAAACTCAGTTTTGTCATTTTCGTGATAATATATGTTCTTAGAACCTAAGACTCACTACGTGTTATTCAATCTCTATTTCGTCTTTTTCATGTAAAGTGGTTTTTACACCTAAGACTCACTAAGTGTTATAAAAGTACCGTTAGCTCATGAAAAGTACATATTCCACCTGAAACTCACTAGGTGTTATCCTGTCATAATTTTGTCATTTTCACGAAATGACCTGCTCTTCACAACTCAAACTAACTGGTTTTTTTTTCTTCCTATTTTAGTTTTGTCTTTTTCATGAACAGACGTGCTCTTTACACCTGCGACTCATCAACCTTAGTCTCATGTGCTCTTTATATTTGAGACTCAAGTCTCATTCTCCTTGTGCTTTTCTTCCATGAAAAGACGTGTTCATACAGCTCATATATAGGAGTTATTTATTTTTATTTTTGTCTTGTTCATCAAAAGATTGTTCCTTAGATCTCGGATTTAGGTATTATAACCCTTGTATTTTTTAGTCATCATATAACATGCTCATTACAGCTGAGAAGTAGGTGACATTTTTGTTCCTTTTTGTGTTTCATCAAATGATATGCTCATTACGACATCTCTTGTGTTTTGTGGTGTTCTGCTTCGGATGCACTACGTTTTGCAGCACGCAGGAGCGTACTGATAGACCCCGCAAACCCTGCACTCCGGGGGGAGAGGGGCGCACAGCTAAGAGAGCCTCCAACTGCAAAAGTGTTTACAAATTGAAGTTTCCTACAAAAGATTTTGTTAAATCTTTTGCGAAATTTTGCATATGAAACTGGTTAAACGAATAGCCAGGAATTTCTTATGGCACCTTTGGAAGAAATATTAAACAGAAAAGCTCTATTTTTTCGCAGTTTAAGTTTGTAAAAGCAAGATGACGGGCAAGCAATCATTCCAGAGGACTTGAGGCCCTTTTTCACAGTCACATCGGTAGCCCTATACCTGTCTACTAACAACAGAATGTGATTGAAATATAAGTTCAGTGAATGAAATTTTATACCTATGCGGTTATGTATTAAAGTTTTTCACACGTAACTACGCATCTTCGGAACATAATGAACTAAAAGTTGTTCTTCGCGGGGACGCAGAAACCTGGGTCATTTTTTTATAACAAAGTCAAGAGAATTTGAATAGCATTGTGTCATTATACTGTTTTTTTTATTCAAGAGTAAGTAATTTAAGTAGTTTTACTTTTTTGTGCCACAATTCTTAAATAAGCAAATAAATAAGTAACAATTATGTTCTGTATGTTCGTATAAGTTGTTGAAGGTCATTAGACACTGTCACACGTGAGTTTGTGTGTGCGATGGTGTCGCATTTTTAACAGGCCCACTTTAATTCGCTCGAAGAATTAGATCTTCATGGTATGATTAACTTTGCGCAACTGTTTTGTAGTGGTATAGAACTACGGAAGTCATTTTAATTACAATGTGCACATTTGTGTCACCCGCAATAAAGTGCAATAACTGTGATTTTACAAAAAAATACCAGTAGGTTCAAAGAATTTGTATTATTAAAACGCTCATAAAACCTATAGTTGATAATGTGGAATTCTAAACTTTAAATAATTGGAAGCTAATATAAACTTTAAATAATTGAAGCTAATATACACCCCCTCACAGATCAAAGGCTTTGTGGACAGGTTTCGAAAGTCAAAGAATCTTAATAAGTAACATGTTTGTATGCTTTTGTTCGTTTTCTATATCTTATGCTTGCACCAAATCAAACATCAGCATGCTTTTGGACTTTTCATGATATGCTACCAAAACGACCATTTTTTCCAGGTAGACATACTCAGCTCTGAACCAAGACTTAAGGTACGGGGTGCATCTATCAGTGTGTCCTTATCTATGTCCATACCCTACACATGCCTATAAATTAATAAATTAATCAACCGTTTACTACACCTTCGACTACAATACAATGGCAGAGAACGATTTACCGCATTCTAGGGGAACTCTGAACGCATCTCCCTCACAGGGCGTGGAGACATTTTTCTATGTCAATCTGTTGCATTAAGACTAAAAAGAGCCAGGAAATCATGAAATGATTCCATCATCATAAAATATCGTTAATTGTCTAATAACACACGCCGCTGTAAAGATATAATGCCTCTTCTCGTGTGGGAGCTTCTTCTCTCTCTCTCTCTCTCCTTATGGGGGTATGAGAACGTTCCGACGTTCGAAGATCTATCGAGGGGTGCGGAATATATTAGGATGACTTCACCCATCTGACTGAGATTTTGCGTAGTTACTCAAACAACTAAACAGAAAAATGGAAAGCACTTTACGTATTTTTTTCTTTGGGGGGAATTTTTTTCTTTGGCGGTAAATGAGTTTATTGCTCTTTGCATCATTCAACAAATCTGAAAGTTTGCCATACATGTACCACGACCGAACAGATAAAATGGAAATGGTTAATGTAGTCTTGTGTCACGAACACAAGACTACATTAACCACTTCTATTTGTGTCACGAACTGTTCCTACGAAAAGTTTTTTCAGAAAATTCTAATATTCTGTTCATAACATCCTTTTGGTAAGTTCTACACGTAAGTTCTGTATTTTAGAATACTTGATGTGTGCCTTTCCCTTTACTTTATCTTGGTGAAGTATTAATTTAAACCGCTTTAATAGCACACACACACACACACACACACACAAAAAAAAAAAACTTTCCTTTGTAGCAGCAAAATCCTTTGTCATGAACGTTTTCAAAATACCAATAATATGAAAATCACTGTATAATTCAGATAAGATACCTTGATTCTTTTCACACAGGTGAGAATCACCTGAATTAAAACATAAGTATTTTTATTTGATAAAACCATATAACTTTCGATCAAGAGGTATAACGAAGTCAATTTCTCCGTCATTTTTATCCGCGCCGGGGTTCGAACCCGGGTCCACTCATTCCGGAATAAGTTGCTCTACCAATTAAGCTACGCGGACATTTATTCTGATTCCTATCTGCCTTTATGTCATGTGCGTCCTGCTGGCAGGTACGTCACATCTCCTGGTACGTTACAGAGGAACTGAAGTTTAACAGGTGTTACAGGGGTTTCCTAAAATTTTGGAAATAGTTCATTTACAAAAGTAGGGAAATATTCAACAACAGGCCTTTTGTCGTCAAAATAGAAAATCGTCTTTAAAATGTTATCTGTCAGGTGGGCGACGGTCATCAACAGAATTGTAAAGCAGAGATTTCCCCAGGCAATTCGAACTTAGTACATAAGCTAAGCGCTCTTATTTATTTTATCATCCGTGCATTGTAATAGACCAGCTCACTGAGACCGGTAAATGAGTTTATTGCTCTTCGAGCTTCAGGGAAACACAAGAAAGAATAGAGAAGGTCCGAAGAGGGTGTCGAGAGAGAGAGAGAGAGTTGGAGGACAGAGAGGTTACACCAGAAAAACAGAAATTGGGGTGATAATTTTTTCAGAAGGGAACGGAGGAGGACACTGTCTCCGGAAGGCCAGCGAGAAAGAATGAAAATTTAGGGAGAATAAAAGTTGGGACGAAAGAGGAATGATTAGGAAACAGAATAAGCACCGAGAGGATAGAAACCTTTAAGTAGTAATTTACTAAGACCAATCCGGGACAACCTGTATCGTAAGTTTAAGCAAACAATAAATTTAATTGAAGCAGCAACTTTTCTCATCTATTTTTCCATTATATATTTAGTTCAATGAGTTGCAATTAGGCTTAAATATCGAACCTGAACGGGAAGAAATGTCCCACATACAACATGCTTACAAAAGCAATTGTATCTGTATCTACATTTGAACAGGAAAGAGAAAGGAATAAAAATTAATGGAGATAATCCCCCACTCGCGGTTTGCTGACGTCATAATCCTTTTTATAAGTAACCATTTAGATCTGCGGTGTATGGTCCAGGAACTTGATGACAAGAGTAAAGAAGCAGGCTTAAAAATTAACTTACAAAACTGATATACAATGCTTTTGCAAGAACTGAAGATATAGCGATTGATAGAGCAAATCTAGAAATACCGATGCTTACATTTTGTCTTGGACAACAGATATGAAGTATAACGGCCACATCGAAAAAGAAACTAGCAGGTGTATAAAACTTGGTTGTACAGCATTTGAATGAAACAGCAAGGTTTTCAAGCGCAATTTACCATTATGTCTTAAAATAAAATTGTTTAATCAATGCATCTTCCCAGTTCTTAATTCTGGATCTGAGATATGGACATTAAGTATAGAAAAGATAGGAAGAGGAACTCATGGGTCAGGAAAGTCACAAGAGTTGATGACATCAAAATCAAGGTAAAATCCCCGAAATGGCAGTGGGATGGATATATTGCTAGAAAAACTGACCATCGTTGGACAAATAAATCACTAGACTTGATTTCAAGGGACAGGAAAAGACCCAGAATAAGACCCAGTGGGAGATAGGAGGATGAAATTTGGAAGCACGCTGAAGTGACAAGTAGGAGACTATCTCAAGACAGACAGTTGTGGAAGGAACTGAGGAAGACTTTCATGCAGTTGTGGATTGATAATGTGGCTGGCATATCTCTCTCTCTTTCTCTCTCTCTCTCTCTCTCACACACACACGCACACACACGCACAGGGGTTTATCAAAATAACGGAAATACTGACTGCGAGTAAACGCAACGCGATGTACACAAATCAATGGGACGACGCCACTCACGTTATGTGATATATAAAAGCGCGCAGTGTGATGTCTGCTAACAAGTAGCAGTACCACAGTCGCAGATGAAACAGTTGTTGGGGAGTAACTGTCGACAATGTCAGATCTTAGAGACATCGAACACGGCGTTGCTTCCAAACGTGCAAATTGTGACGATATACGAAGATGTCAGATGGAGATAGACGAATGCTGGCACGGATTTACAAAATAACAAGACCACGGCACCGCAAATACCAGCAGAGTTGAACACCAGTCGGAATGATCTCGTTTCCGTCACAACAGTTCGTATGGAACTCCATCGTGAAGGTATTTATGGCCATGCTGTAATTTTAAACTTCTGATTGCCAACATCAATGCGGCAAAACGGGTAAGGGGATGCAAATCACATAAGAAATCGGAGGCTAAAGACTGGTAAGGTGTCATCTGTTTGATGAATCGTGCTTCATATTGTTTACCACAACTGGGTAGAGTGTGCGTCCGGCGAAACCCTGCAGAAACGTAACACCCGGACTGTTTGGTTCTAAATGTGAAGCGCGAAGAAGCATCTCAGATGATGCTGTGAAGTGTCATAGATTACCACCCCATGATTGTTCCCTTTTTAAAAAGGGTATGTCACAAAAAAAACTTAGATTTTGGAATAAGCACCACAAATATTTTCTCTTTAGTACGTAACGACAGAGATGCAGTACCTACCTTGCAGAAACCCGGTGTTTACTGTTTCCCCCTCATCAACGGGACCCGAATGGTGCCTTAAAATACTATATTGGCTCTACGCTTAGGACTTTGAAGATCCGTTTGTCCGAGCATCAATATGCTCTACGCTCGGGTATTACCTATACTGCATTTACAGTTGCTTTCAACCAGGGAAGATATATTCCGAACTGGTCTGAAGTGAAGATACTCAACTCCAATGTCACCAAACGAACTGTATTTTTTACAGAGAGCATGTTTATCCTAAAGTATGGTGAAACGTGCTGTAATTTGGAACTTCCGTCATTTGTCCCCCGTCAGTGGAGACGTTTGATTGAACCATCGGAGCGACGGTCTGAAGGTGAGGAATTATTTTGATATTTGTTTTCCATCGGTTTTGAACTTTAACCATATCAAACTGGCATCACCGAAAGGTGAGGCTGGTGACCAGATGTATTGTGGATCTACCGCAGGCGCTTATAATGTAAGCTCCCCAGGTGTCTTGTCGGCACTTGACCTGATGATGGAGCCTAGTGAGCTCTGAAAGATCTTGTCTTTTTTAACTGACTTTTAGACTTGTAAATAAATATGGTTTTAATTTGCAATTTTGAAAGCTGGGTTTTTCATATCGTACGAAGACAGCGGGATATTCAATTGACAATGTCGTGCGAATAATTTTAATTTTAATTATTAGTTATTAAGTGCCATATCATGGAATTCCTAGTGCCATTGGTTATTCTTCAGAATAGCCGTGTCACATCTACAACGTACGAATCAATTCTTGGGTACCAACTGAACCCAATGTTCCCTAACGAGCTTCTCTGGATTCAAGCAGATAATGCACCCGTGCATTGTGCGAAGCGTGTCAAGTTATGGTTTGAAGTATGGACGTCGCCAAGGTGATGCGAGGGTGAGCTTAAGCCAACCTTGAAATTTGTCTTTCCCACCCAGCTCAAAATGTTCCACTTTTCAGTATATTTAACTTTAAAATATAATCTGGACTTTGCCAAATAATAAATAACTCTTGTGTTTTACTTCATGTAGCCCTATGTATTTTCTCCAAAGAAGCGCATTGTTTACGTCTCCAAAAATGTTATCAAAACAGCATCCGCTGTGCCGTGAAAATTCAATTGTTCTCAAATCTTCCAATTCCTTAGCTTAAGCCTCTTCTTCATGTTTAATGAGGAGGGTGGATAGGAATTCACTGAAGGAGTCACTACTAATTATTCTGTTTGTTTTCTTTACAAAATAGGGGATTCCAACACGGAAAGTGGAGTCTAAAATGGAGAGGGAGGTATTGTGTCTGCGTGGTACGACGTTAAAATTTGATTTAGATAAACAAAAACAACATTTTCTTTTAAATACATTATTTAAGTACAGAACTATTTTCTTAAGGAAAAATGCAAAATTTTAAAATGTAATTTAAGACAATGCATTCAAAGCAAGCAAAACGTTGAAAGCGACGTTCTAGAGCAAGCAAACGTTGAAAGCGTCATTCATACGGATCTGACTACTTACACCAATGGCGTAAGTAGTCAGATCTGTCTATGTATGTGTGTCCAGGTGGAGGTAGTTAGAATTGCGTGAATACATTTGTAGCCTGTACTGGAAAGCCTCAATGCCGCCCCGGTGTCGCAGTGAGGTAAGCGCTGTCTTATGACCATTCGTCCGAGAAGGGTCCTGGTTCGAATCCCGGTACGACATGGATGTTTTGTTTGTCTTATGGCACGGGCTCTCTCCTTTCCCTGGAACCACTGACCTTAAGTTAGGGATGGGCAACTGCTTGTAGTCCATTGAGTTGCTAACGGTGGTCGTTAAACCTTCAATTAAATAAATAAAAAAAACACATTAAAAATTCGTTCTTTCAGTGTTTCGTAAAAAAAACAGAAAGCAATTGTTGCTATCAAGCTTGCCCCACCAAAAATAATGCTCGCCCACTGGTCGCCCATCCTGATTTCGAAGCCTATAGTGATGTCGCTGGCTTGCAGAGCATGAGAACGAGGTATATAGCAGAGAGCTATTCTGGTCCTGGTCAACTCAATATTACTGAACATTTGTGGGATTGTCTGGAGCGAAAGGTCAGATCACATATATATGAATAATGGACATAGTTTAACCCACCTTCTTTCTCTTAAAAAAAAATCTGTTCTGAACGAACATACGAAAAGTAGAAGACCTAAAGAATAAATGAGGAAGAAATAGGCACATTTGAACAGAAAAAAATCTTTTGTGAAAGAACATCCGAAAAAGGAAAGGTCTACACGTGGATGAGAAGAAGGTCTGTTACGCATGAAGGAAGATACTAAAAAATAAAGAGCTAAGCATATTTTTGGACAGAAGAATATCAGTAGTGAAGAAACGTACAAAAAGGGAAGATCTAGACAAGGATAAGCAAAAGATTCATTATGTATGAAATAAGGTGCTAGAAAAGAAAGAGATGGGCTTTTTGTTGGCAGAAGAAGATCTGACGTGGAAGATAAACAAGAAGAATATCGGTTGTGGAGGAACATACGAAAAGAGAAAGACCTGGACATGGATAGGCTGAAGATTTGTTATGAAAATGATCTGACGTGGAAGAACATACGAAAGGGGAAAGATTTAGGCATGGTCAAGCTGAAGGCTTGTTATGAAGATCTGACGTGGAAGAACATACGAAAGGGTGAAGATGTGGACATGGACAGGCAGAAAGTTTGTTATGAAGAAGATCTGACGTGAAAGAACATACGAAAGGGGAAAGATCTGGACATGGATAGGCTGAAGGTTTGTTATGAAGAAGATCTGACGTGGAAGAACGTACGAAAGGGGAAAGATCTGGACATGGATAGGCTGAAGGTTTGTTATGAAGAATATCTGACGTGGAAGAACATACGAAAGGGGAAAGATCTGGACATAGACAGGCTGAAGGTTTGTTATGAAGAAGATCTGACGTGGAAGAATATACGAAAGGGGAAAGATCTGGACATGTATAAGCTGAAGGTTTGTTACGTATGAAGGATACTGAAAGAGAAAGAGGTAGACCCAGAGGACAGAAGATCTGCAGACATATATGTGGACAGAAAATATCTGCTGAGGAAGAACATACGAAAAGGGAAAGATCTAGACGTGAATGAGCTGAAGGCCTTTTATGAATTAAAGATGATACTGAAAAAGAAAGAAGCAGGCACTAACGGACAGAGGATCTGTTGTGAAGGGACATGCGAAAGGGAAGATCGAGACAAGAATTGGCAAAAGATCTGTTATGTATGAAAGAGGATACTGAAAGAGAAGAAGTAGGTACTAACGGACAGAAGATCTGCTGTGAAGGAACATACGAAAGGGAAGATCGAGACATGAATTGGCAAAAGATCTGTTATAGAGGATAATGAAAGAGAAAGAAGTAGGCATTAATGGACAGAAGATCTTTTGTGAAGGAACATGTGAAAGGGAAGTTCGAGACATTGGGAAAAGATCTGTTACGCATGAAGGAGAATATAAAAAGAGGAAGATGGGCAAAAGGAGGTCTGTTATTCAGGAGTGTAAGAAAATTGAATACGCTAGGCACAAAATGGGAGATAAGGATCTGTTACGCTTCGTGTTATAATTCTGTCCTGAGTTTTCCTGGGGAAAGCTACGTTGTCGTTGGAAAAATTAATTTTCGAAATTAATCTCCCTGTGTGATATTAAAGGTAACATCGTAAGACGTGTAACTTTCAGTATTACTTATAAGAGAGATCCATACAGGGAAAGTTCTCCGAATGCCTCTATCGTCGTCGTCGTCGTGTAATAATATCTCGGGGAGAGTGAGTGGAGCTTTTCTTCCGTAATAATGAGTGGCGCTTTCTACTGCGGAGTGTTGTCAGCCAGATCGAGCGAGAAGGCCATGCAGGTCTTTGCATATTTCACGAGATGGGCTTCAGCCTCGGCGATGATCGCTGGGTGGCTCTTCGTTGGACTCAGCTCACTAACGGCGTTAATAAGGGTCGCGATAAAATAGCTCCTGAGCCGTTAACATTTCAGACAGCGGCCAATCATCGAGTGCTGGCCCTGCCGCTGCCATTTATGACGTCACAGATGAACGGAAGATGATTTCTGCGGCGAGAAGCCAAGAAGTGAGAGAGCGAGCCCGGAGAGGGAGGGAGGGAGGAACAGAGGGAAGGTACATAACGACTTCGTGAGCCACTACTTCCAGCCCACTTATAACGGCACATCGAGGATCGTAATTTTTGACGTGCTTCGCATGACGGAGAACGCATTATCACAGGCGGCTCGGCGAAAATGGACTTCTTCGCATTTGCATAATGATGGCCCCCAACAAACAACACACACACACTACATAGATGTTGCCATAGCAACCGAGGCCAAAGAAGATCGTCTTTCGCGCCATCTCAGCAGCCCACGTTTCTCCGGATTTAAATAATTGAGAGGCGTTGTCCTGTCCCAGGTTGCTAGCCTGGAAATCTCTTCGAAACGTAGCGCAGACGTCGCAAGTGTTCATGACAGGAGGGATGCTTTGGCAGAGAATATATTAAGAACTGTCGTCTGGAAAGAAAAACACTCGGATGAGATAAACGATGGCAAAACTAAAAACTTTAAGTGACATCAACGGAATGACGTCTACAAAAATTATTACTGTGATGAGAAAACTAGCAAGCTAGCGGGGTTTTACCCCGGTTTGCAATTCCGAATTTATTGTACTCGTTCCCACTTAATCATCAGATAAGAGACTAATACTCGCGTTTAATATATATGGTGACTTACTTGTCATTTCCATACACTAGAACAATAGAGATCTGTAGTCAACGACATATCACAATGAGTTAAGGTGGTTCCACCTAAAATCTCTGCCTTATGTTTCCAATGGTAAAACTTCTTTACATATTTTCTTCGCAATTAATGTATTCCCAAGGATGAAAATTTGCACATCGATAAAACTAGCTTTAAGTTATGGCATTGTGATAGTTAATACTTGCTAAAACATAACCATAATTATATTAAAAATCAATCATTTTTGTCTCAGTAGCGTTCAGACCTGTTAATAGATGGCGTGACCTGTACATTGATGACGTCAGTAGACAAACAAATGTTGGATTGCTTAGTTATGCTTATGTTCTAGCAACCATTAAGTATCTCATGCTATAACTTAAAGTTAGTTATATCGATGTGCAAATTATCATCAGTTCATTAATTGCGAAGAATATATGTACAGAACATTTACCATTGGAATCATAAGGCAGAGAATTTAGGTGGAACCACCTTAAATGATAAATAAATGCAGCATTTCAGAAATTATAATGTAACCTGGATTCCATATTTATCAGGAGTGAAGTTAAGTAACCGTTTTAGGATAGCGAATTGTAAGCACTTTTCCCGCCATTTTGATGAGCTGGGCAACGGTCAGGTCAAAGTATTCTCTTTGTCACGCGTTCCCTTGTAATGAGGGGTATTAGATTTATGGTTTCGTGGATGTGCGAGAGGGGACAGCGAAGCCAATTAAGGAATATTGCGCCTTCAGAGAGACAAGGGGAACACGACATTCTTGCTCTTCAGCAGTCCCAGGCAAGGGGAGGCAGTTATTACGTGGACACTTTTCTGCGGGGAGAAAACGCAAGCAGCCGGAGGAAGAAACTGGAGATTCGGTGGTAAGGAGTGGAGAGAGGAGGTGTGAAATCTGTACCGTCGGTAGGAATTGGGGGAAATGCTGAGAATCGACGGAGAATGAAAAGGTAGGAAGCAAACACTGGCCGAAGGGGAAAAGGGCGATCAGCTTGTTGATGATAATAGAGAAAAGGAGATCTGGACAATGCTTTGAGACATTCCCATAACATCTGAATAAACGCTTTTCTCACTGCAAAAACGAGCTAATTCTTTGATTGAATATATACATCCACAACATACATCCACAACCTCGTAGAGTCTCTACCACACCGGATTGATGCTGTTATCAAGGCAAGAGGCACCGTCACCCGTTATTAGATAAGTTCTGCCAGGGGTGACTAAGTTTTTGTCAGATGTGCTTATATCTAACATGACATTTTAATCAAGTTTTTCAATAAATTTAGTGTTTTCAGACCAAAATTTATGCCTATTTTCATGACAATGTTGAGCTATAGATGACTTCTTTAGTTCTACTATAAATGAAGACGTTTGAAGACACTAAATTTATAGATGAACCTAATTCAACTATCAAATTTCATATTTTGGAAGCTTTCCAGACTTATAAGCGACATGGCATCGACTCCGTTTCTTTCAAGTGCATGAAAATAACTCACCAAAATCCGTGACTTTCAGAACGATGTCGGTGTCACAATGATTTAGATATTTACGCTTCGTTTGCCCCAATGAATCAAAGCCAAATGCTCAGAGAAACTACAGTATAATTTAAAAACAAATCCAATTGTGAATAAACGTTGTTCGCTTGACACACCTGAATTTTATATTCGTCATATTCTCAAAATAAAGACATGATAATTCACTGTTGAAAAATTTCACCACACTATTACCGCCGCACGTCAGCTGGGATAAAGGCGAACTAGCTGCTGCGTCTTATTCGCTGCGGTGGGATTAAATTAAAAGGCTGGAAATTTGCATGACTCTTTACCTAGTTCAATTTTCCTGTCTAATGGTGTCTACCATGAGGTAGGGTTCCCTAATTCAGGGTCTGCAAGCTCAGGGTCGACGGGTGCACTGCGTTGTATTTCATATGGGAAAACATGGGAATCCCATGCTCTTCCATATGTCGCTTTAATGATAAGATTTTCATTAGGTAAGGTTTGTGAATTAATACAGACATTTGACGTGGACCAGGAATATCAAACAGAGGTCATCGCTCATTTTACGTTTCTAAGTGAGTCACGGAGAAATTCGCATTGGCCGCCACCAGGAATCGAACCCAGTTATTCCAGTTACGCGCCGGATAAACAGAGGTCATCGCTCTGATCCAGGCGCGTAACTGGAAGACCATGGGTTCGATTCCCGGTGGCAGCCAATAAGAATTTTTCCGTGACTCACTTAGAAACGTGAAAAGAGCGATGACCTCTGTTTGATGAAAGTTTGTGAAATTAATAGCTGATTGAATTACGAAATAAGCAACTGCAAAAAGACTTCAAGAAAAAGCTAATTCTGAGCTGCAAAGTTGGTGATTTCGATAATTTGTGATAAGATGTTTAAACAGATTCACTCTATAAAGAATTCTGGAAAGATTTGAGATACTCTGGTGAAATTCAACAACAAAAATCGTTTTCTATCATGGCTAAAAGAACCTTCCGAGAACTTTCGCTTCAAACCATCCTTATTTTTTAAAATTGTGGATAGTGAATTTTCCGGAATGCCAAATATTTTGGCTACATCACACTTCTTTTTCCCTTTCTCCACCAAATTGATTGCTTCAATTTTTTTACTTAAACTCGGTGTTTTTCGCTTAACAACTGACATGATTTGCCAGCTAGTGTTGATGCGTTCTAACGAACGAATTTGTGAGAAAAATTGCTGCTTCCAAAGCTTTAAACCAACAGATGCGCCCGCTTAGGAAATGCAGAAGTGCGATTAAGACAAGTATTTGCCTATCTGGTCCATCCGAACAATTTAACATACGGCCCCAAAACGAAGACGCTGACATTGGACACTCCTGGCATGATTCCCCAACGCCCCACTCCCTGATCCTTTGTCGCATTCCTCCTTCTGTTCTCAAGCTGGGAAACAGATCATTTACCCTCTACGCTCTTGGGGTGATGAAGTGGTTTTCCCTCCAGTGAAGGAATATTAAGGAAAAGTGGGGGATTCCGAAACTGCCTGGCTAGTCTTCGGGCATTTCACTGAGTCAGAGGGCTCAAGATATCCTGAAGAAGAAAAAAGAAAATGGCTACTCTCCCGCAGGAGAAATGATGAATGCGAAAAAGGCAAAAACTTCGTTATATATGATTTTGGACAAAACTGCTGTTCGTAATATCCAGTTGAAATAACATTACGATGGCATTGAAAATTCAGGGAACTTCAAAGACATCGTTATATACGAACCTTTCTTATATCTGAGCTCGTTACATTAGGGTTCAACTGTACAAACATTTAACTGAGCGCTTGCAAGAGAATTGACCTTTACTACTGAGATTTCATGGGGAAATTATCATGCACACTCATGCTATTTGAGGTATTATAAGTTTAAGACGTTTCGCCCAATATTGATGCCGCCGCCACAGGTAGTTCCGGCTGCTCACTTGGTAGATTTTGAAAGCCTAACCTGACCTAACTAGCTTCCAAGCATCTCATCATGGTTCTATCTGGTCCTCGGGGTTACTTTCCCCAACACTCAACGCGTGCACTCTGCATCTCTAACTTCTGCGTCTAGTTGACGCTCGACGAGCAGCCTCACTGCTATGTGGGAGGAATTAGAAAACCCCTCTTCATCAGGTGAAGGTTAGTGTTACTTTTAGACACCTCAAATTTTCAAGAGAATTCTTGTTGTTGTTGTTTTCTCTTCTCGCGTTTTCCCGAAACGTTCTGTCGATTTCGTGGGGGTGGGGTTTCCATAACCCTTACAGGAAAATACGCTTCCCTCATTGGTCGCCAGCCACAATCCCTCGCTCCGGAATGGACCCCCCCCCACACACACACCTCCCGTGGGTCATCCTGATATGTCGGTTAAAGAGCGAAGGGCTTCGGATGCAGAGAGAAATATGCTTCTTTTGAACCGTCAAGCACGCAGCTTGGGGTCCGTGACTTATCGTGGGCCCTGCTTCACTTCATGAGTGACTTTATGCCTCTGTCATCCCGAGTACATCTCTTCGAGAAATATGTTCTGTTCGCCCTTTTCTTAGCTGGTCAGTACGTGCTTCGTTCAAAAGGAATTGTACGGCTTATGCCTCCCCCCCCCCGTGGCGCGCAAGATCTCGGCATGAGAAAGGCTCATTTGTATTTTGCGTATTTCTCACTTTCTTGTACTTTACTAATGAAGGGGTGGGTAGGCCTGGCTATCTCTACATGATTTCTGGGAGCTAGGAAGAAGGAAAAAAAAAAAAACGGAATTTGCTCATGAAGGAGAAACTTACCCAGAAAACGGGGCTTAGCGCAAGATATGAAATATAAAATTTATATTTTCTTTGGGATACATGAACCCCGGATATTATCCTTCCTCTTGGGAAGCCCTAGATATTTCCTTCATTTAAGTCTTCTCTGATTTAATGGCGCTCCTTTCCTATCATTTTCTTACGCGCGGTACCGTCGGAATTAACTGCTGAATTCTACCGTCGGAATTAACTGCTGAATTCTTGTATTAAAATTGTTGGCGGCACCACAAATGTCCACTAGCGGAATCGTGGTCTTCCAGTGCTGCACGCTATGGAGCAGGATATGGGTAACAATACTCTAAATTTGAAGAACTTCTGTTTTACTTCATTACAAAGAAATAAAAAGCCCCCCCCTCTTCCGTGGTGCAGTGGTCTAAGCGCTGGATCGTGGCCATTCGACCCAGAAGGGTTCGGGTGCTAATCCCGGTGGGACATGGATGTTGTTTTGTCTTACGGCACAGGTTCTCCCCTTTCCCTGGAACCAGTGGCCATAAATTGCGGACGGGCGATTACTTTTAGCCTATCGAGTTGCTCACGATGGTCGTTAAATCTTCAATCAAAAAAAAAAAAAAAAAAGGTAAAGATTCTCCCATCTATAATTATCGAAGTTCACATTGGTCATGAAAATAAGTTATGTCTTCAAAACTGATTTGAATAGCTCTTGACTATTTCTTCCCATGCTGTTTTATGATATATGTATGTTTTCGAGAACTCATATTCTCAAGAAATCACAATCTAAGTTATTTATACAAATCGAAATTTCACCATTAAAAAATAAATGAGAAAAAAAAAAGCCATCTAGGTATTTAATGAGTCGAAATGGCAAAAAGCACTCTTCTTGGGAAAGAAACTGCTCTCTCACACACATAATTTATAGAGAAAAAAATAACGAAAACTATCACATAATTCCTCAATTTGTTCTTCACAGCATTTGGAAATATAACGATGGACACTTGCTCTCACACCTTCGATTTACACCGGTCAGAAAGATGCTTATTTCTTAAACCTCAACGAAATTTCGTTATCATCAACATCATCTAAAATGCAACTCTATCCCCACCCTTCAATCCCATCCTCTCGGCTCTCTTATTATTCTCGTAACCCCATTTGTACAAAATAATAATAATAATAATAATAATAACCCAGATACGCAGAATGACAAAGTTCCGCAGAATCACAGACCACCACTGCTGAGGTACTTGAGGTTACTCCCCGCGCTATCTCCCCACACCCCAACCGACAGACACTTCGCGGCTCTCGGCTCTCTTTTTGTTCCTGTAGCCCCACTTTACTGCTTACAACGACAACAACAACTATACAGACTAATTTTTATTTTTATTCAACTTATTATTGCCTCTTTTCTTCACTGTCAAATAAACGTCTCGTTAATTCTTTCTTATCATTGTCAAACACTAGAAACCAAACTTGATCAGAGAGATTTCAATTCTTCTTTGCTCTCGAGATTCTTTGGCTCACAAGACAGTATAAGTAAGGCATGCCCTGGCAAAACGACGAAATGTTTCACAGTAAGCAGTTGCCTGTTGAATAGAGACCACTAGTCCTAATAAAGAAACTGATGCCTCAGTAAATTCAGTTTTGGCCTGCACAAACTGTAATGGCTGTTTGCTAAAGTTTCCGGTAGAAAGATATTGTGCCGTTAGTTGCAGGTATTTTAAACATTTTAAAACTAAAGGTATTGGTGGAGAATAAAGGCTATATGATTTCAATTTTCATGGGAGGACGTATTCCAAGTATTGTAATTCCTGAAACTCAAATACAGTAATTCGCAATGACAATATAGTTAAATTCATCATTATTTCGGAGAAGCATAATCTGTGTGAAAGTGGTAGATTTTTTTTTTTTCAGTCTGCGAGAGGATTATAATCATGATCCTGCCGTCCCGGTGGCACAGTGGTCTAAGCTATGGCTTCTGATCATTTGTCCGAGATGGGTCCGGGTTGGAATCCCAGTGACGCATGGATGTTGTGTTTGTCTTACGGCACTGGCTCTCTCCCTTCGCTGGGGTCAGTGGCCCTAAATTAGGGACGGGTGACTGCTTATTGCCCATTGAGTTGCTCATGGTAGTCGTTAAACCTCCAATCAAAAAAAAAAAAATACTTTGCTATATGTTTGGAAACAACTGTTTAATACAGTTTATATTAAAGAAAAATTTCAAAATTTAAAAAATCCCTACTACACAATCAGTTAACTTAATCTAATACCCCCTTTCAAAGACGGAACTACGTATCATCAGAAGTTAGATAGGAGGGACCAATCGTCATCAACTAATGAACATCATTGTACATCATGACGTGAAGACACTGACACTTTATAACTGCGCACTAAGTATGTTCAAATGTAGTCTTCACCTGATTATGCAAGGCTCGCCCTTGTGAAAGATCTCGTGTTTATATTGTAAACTTGTAAATATTTTATTCATTAAAGATTTTAACTATCGTGCTTCAGACAGCAAAATTGTACCCGACCTTTAGTTATTCTCAACACGAAGATATTTATCTCTTAAAAGAAAAGAAAAGTTAAACCAATCGGTTTTCAGTTTTAACATTTGTCGGTAAAATAATAAAAAGGAGGTCAACTGATTTGTAAATTTTTGACGGTTAACAGTGAAACTTCTTGATCTTCTTGAATCTAAAAATCTCATTAACAATTGAAAATATAGTAATAAAAACGTGAAGGAAAGGGAAAAGTCTTATCAGACAAGTACCACACACAGGCTTTTTTTCTTCTTTTATTTTTCGATTTAGTGAATTCTGATGTGAGACCTTTTTACTGATCTGTATAAGTCTAAACGGTGTTGAATTTTCCTCTGTTTACTAAACATCATATCAAGAATTATGTTAAATACTTATATTGATAAAATAATTACAGTCTCGTATGTCCTTTTCTTCAAATGTTCTGCAGTGGGTGGAACAAGAGGAACAGAACTCAACTACTGATGTAATCTCGACGAAAAATATAAAAGTTACTGTAGACGTGCACAACACAGATGGAAACCAGTCACGGGGTCAGCGGGTCAACGGGTCACCAGGTCGACAATTTCCTGCTGGGTCAAATGGGTCTGGTCAAGGTGTTCCTGACCCTATTTCGACCCGGTTTTATTTCCGTTTTATTTTTGAATAGAAAAAATATTTCAAAGAACTCTTCAGAGGTCTTTGAAACAATATTTCAGAGCATGATCCAGGAACTTGCTGAGAAGGGTAAAGAAATGGGAATTAAAAATGAACTTTCGGAAGACAAAAATGATGTACAATGCGTTTAGAAGAAATGAAGATTTTGCGATTGATGGGGGGAGGGGGGAAGCTGGAGATAACCGATACCTACGTTTAACTTGGACAGCAGATATCAAGCAAATATCACATTGATGAAGAAATTAATCGACGTATAAAACTTGGTTGGAGAGCATTTTTTTTTATTATGTCTTAAAAGAAAAGTGTTTAATCAATGCATCCTTCCAGTGCTTGCGTACGGAGCAGAGACGTGGACCTAAACTAAAAAATACATACAAAGACTGCAGACAACTCAAAGAAGCATGGAGAGATGCATGCTTGGTGTAACCAAGAAAGATAAAAAGAGGAACTCGTGGATAAGGAAAATAACAAGAGTGGAAGACATCACGATCAGAGTAAAATCCCTGAAATGGAAAAGACATATTGCCAGGAGAACAGACCACCGATGAACAACCGAAATTTTAGACTGGATTCCAAGGGACAGGAAAAGACCCAGAAGAAGGTCACGTGGGAGATGGGTGGATGGAGGAGACTGGCTCATGACGGTCCGGTGTGGAAGAAACTTGGGGAGACCTTCATCAAGCAATGGATGGATAATGATTGACAATGATGATGATGATATATTCGAGTTTACAACACAAAGCAGATTTGTCCGGGTCGGGTCCAATTTATGTAACAGCCGGGTCCGGGCCCAAAATTTTTGACTCGTTTCCAACTCTGGTGCACAAAGCAAAATTCATACTGTTCATATCTACACATACCTGTTACTGAATCAGAAACTCTTATTCAATACCAAGTTGCACCTCCTTTATCCCGAATTACAGCACGTATGCGATGTGACATGGATTCCACAAGGTGTTGGAGTGCATCTGCGTTTACAGCATACCAGCCGCTCACCAGACAGTCTTTTAACTATCTCAGATTTGACGAAAAAGGAATTTGTTCCCGCATTTGTTTATTTAACATGTCCCATACATTCTCAATGGGGTTCAGATCCGGGATTTGTGGTGCCCATGGAAGATGGCGGAAGTAGCTTTCATGCCCGCTGAACCACTGCTGAGCACATCTTGTGCGATGGACGTTCATGAAATAGACGTCACATACTGAGTAAAAAGTCAATATTGCAGGATGGACTTGATCAGCAATAATGTTCAGAAAATCTTTGGAGGACACCCGACCTTCCAGCAATAACAGGGACCCGTATTATACCAACAGAGCGTTCCCTACATCATGACACCACTTCCAGAACCTTGAGTTGTGTTTATGAGGCAAGCTGAGTCCATTGTTTCATGGGGCTCCCGCGAAATTGTCTGCCTACATTCGGTACAGGACAAGGTGCCTACATTCGGTACAGGACAAGGTGCCTACATTCGATACAGGGCAAGGTGCCTACATTCGGTGCAGGACAAGATGCCTACATTCGGTACAGGACAAGGTGCCTACATTCGGTACAGGACAGGGTGCCTACATTCGGTACAGGACAAGGTGCCTACATTCGGTACAGGGCAAGGTGTACCGCTACTCGTCGGACCCCATGACTTTTTTCCAGTGTCCAGTCATGGTGTTCCTGACACCACTGCAGAAATGAGTGGTTTCTGTGTAAGTATGCGAGTGTCAATACCGATTATCTTCAATTCCCTAAGCATAGTTCTCTGAGATATGGGTCCGGAACAGTCTTCATTGAATGTTTCCGTCAATTGCTGCACACAGGAAGTCCTGTTTCTCCGTACAAGCTTTCTCAGACGAAGGTGATCTCGTTCCTCACAGATTGTCGTCTCGTTACAGTTATGACTCTTAGACAAGCTATGTTGATTATTTTACCACTGATTAAAGACCCGGGAATTCTCACCTTTTAATAAACCAATCTGATTTCAAAATCGTCGCTCCAGCTAGACCGGCGCCTGCAATAAGCCATATACAGAACTCCGAAAGATTGTTTTTCCCATTGTGATCAACACTACTGACGATTACCGACAGCTGCAGTCTTGAACAGTTGCCTAGATCACGTGGTAATGCACGTGACCACACATTTTCCCTATACGCTGCGTAAGTGACGTTTACGCACACCCGCACAAAGGCTTCTAATTGTGGCTGGTGTGAGTATATTTCGATGTAATATAACGAAGTCAATTTCTCCGTCATTTTTCGTTCACTCCGGGGATCGAATCCGAGTCCACTTATTCCGGAACAAGTCGCTCTACCAACTGAGCTACGCAGACGTTCGTTCTTGCTGCTATCTGCCTTTATGTCGTGTGCATCCTGCGGGGCAGGCACGTCACAGTAGTTTCGTTCTAACGGTTGCAGTTCGCACTGACAAGAGTCTAGACCAGTGTTTCCAAAGAGTTTTACCTGAAATCACTAGACCAGAGCTCAAAAATAAGTAGATCAGATATTTTTTGCTTGAAATGTTCACCACCTCAAAAATGTAATGGATGTAATCTCAGTATGGAGAAACACTTAAATATACTATTATGTCAAATATTACCAGTACTCCACAAACTTCCATTAAACAGCAGAATGAAAATTCAAACCAAACAATGCTCAGTCGCTTTTTTATAAGATAATACTGATGATCAGCTTTATAAAATTATACTGATCATTAAAACTACTGTTGGTGTAAATAATCTTGGCATTTGCCTTTTAATGTAGACACAGCTGGATTTGTCCGTCTTGCCTTCCTAACAACAAAGACACACTTCTCACTCAGCGATACCCCAGATATTCCCAAAGTAAGTGAAGTAAGTCCTGTACTCAAAAAAGTATCATTAATACAGATATCTTACTATAAACCATTTTCATGATATTCTATGTTTTAACAAAACTAGGGAAAATAGTTGTATGACAGACTAATTATCTAGAATAGAAAATGTTTCATAACAACCAATATAAATAGACAAAATCATCGCTCTTTCCACATTTACCTTTAATTAACACAATGCAACAGAAATTTTTTTATCCGGACGCAGCTGAGATCGAACCGCAGATCTCTCGATAACTAGCCGAGTGCGTTATTGAGAGATCTGCGGTTATTTTGTGCAGCACGGTGGCCAATAATCAACGGCGCTATGTGTGTTTATCTGTCAGCATCTGACTTCACAAATCCGTAGAGATGGGCTCACCAACTGAGACGTTTCCATCTGGTGGGGCTTAACGGCACAAGCTAATTTAATTATAGCTAATAAAACCAATGGGCGAGAGTAAATGGTGAAAATCATCCAAATACGTGGAGACAATGTAAATAGACAAAATCATCGCTCTTTTCGCGTTTATCTTTAATTAAAACACAGCAACCGAAAAATTAAGCCCGCCAGATGGAGACATCTCAGTTGCTGAACCCATCACTATGGATTTGTGAAGTCAGATGCTGACAGATAAACACACATAGCGCCGTGGAATGTTGGCAACCGTATCGTAAGACGAACGCACTTGGCTAGTTATTGAGACATCTTGGGTTCGATCTCAGCGGTGTCTTGGATAACAATTTTTCGGTTGCTGTGTGTTAATTAAAAATAAACGAGCGATGACTTTGTCTATTTACATTGTCTCTACGTATTTGGAAGATTTTCATCATAACAACCAATATGAATTTAAACAAGAAAGATGGCACCGAATTTTCGGGTATAATGAGCACGTCTCTTGAATCCGTTTTGACGTAAAAAAAATGTATTAAAGCTGTTCAAATTCAATGGAACCGGTTAGGAAAATAATCGTATCTGACCAAAGAAAGACGCTTTTCAATCGAATTTTTAACCCGGCACATATTGCTGTAAACGGAATCGTAAACGTACGCCCTCTGGTTGTAGACTTATGAGGTAAGGAACTCTTAGAAGCAGAGATTCGGACAAATATAAGACATGCATCAACGCCCCGTAACGGGAAAACGATGCATTATTTTAGGAAGAAGGTATTTGCAAAAGTTTTTTCGATGTGGGCAGTATCGGTCCAAGAAAAAAAAAAAATTAGTCGAGTTTTCAGGAGCTCAGATTTTTCTGTAAATACACCAGAAGCAGAAATTAACACTTATGCCCTATGGGGGCCAAATCATTCTTCACCAAATATTAGAAATTATGTGAAAAACATTTTCCATCAGGAGCTGTATGCAATACAGGAAGAGTTTTTCAAAACGAACTTTTAGAAGCAGAAATAACGTGGAAAACGCAATTTACCTTTGCGCCCCCAGCGAAAAGTCTACGATTTACTTGAAAATTTTGAATTTATATGAAAAACATGTCACGCCGGAAACTCTATCCAATAAACAAAGAATTTTTCAAATCGGACCATTAGATGCAAAGATATACACGAAAATAAGATGTACATCTACGACCCATGGCGGAGAAACCATGCAATATTTTAAAGAAGAAAATATTCCGAAAAGGTTTGTTGACATGAGTAGTATCGGTTCACGAACGAAATTTTTCAATCGAGATTTTAGAAGCTTGGATTTTATGGCAAATAAATCAGAAGCAAAATTCAACACTTATGCCCCCTGGTGGCCAAAGCATTCTTTACCAAAAATTATAAATTATATGCAAAATATTTTCCATCAGAAGCTGCATCCGCTGATGAATTTTTTCAAATCGGAGTTTTAGAAGAAAAGATATCGGAGAAAACGTAATTTACTTTTACGCCCCCTAGCGGAGTATCTATGCGTAATTTGAAAAAGTAACTATACCTAAAATACTTTTCGACATAAATGGAATCGAAAGATAAAAGAATATTTTCAATCGGATGCTTAGAAGCAAATATATGGAATAAAATGTATTTTGAATTCGGCATCATCTGCATTTACGCCCTCTAGCGACGAAATCTTGCATCGTATAAAAAAAATAAAATAAAGGATCACCATTCGCACATTTCAAGCTTCCCAATGCAAAAATTATTTTTCAAATCGGACTAATAGTTGCAGAGATATGATGTCTACAGCCGGACGGACAAACCGATAACACAAGAACGATCTTTTTTTACAAAAGACGTGCTAAAAAATAATAGGCAGCTGGTGTTGACTAATTTTAGTCTTAGTGAGTTTTTTCTCTCCAGACCAATTCTGAGGTGAGTCTTGTCAAGTGGATCAGTAAATGGTGAGTACTGAAGGAATGTTGACATTCTTAGACAGCATGACCCCGAGTGTGTAGGTGGTCTTAAAACAGAGAAAAATCAATAGATTACGAAAATCTATAAATAGATGTTAGTCAAAATCAGTTGATCTACTGATAAATCAGTAGAATGGCAACACTGCCGGCTAGACGATTTCTCAGAGCTCTCCACACGGCTGTGTGTGATAAATTAAAATCAGGAGTAAGATTACGCGTTCGTTTATTCATTCATTTATTATTTCATTGCAGGGACATGACTTCTTAATACACTCAACGGTTACTGCTCTCGTAACCGCCTCCCTTAGATATTTTCCTTCCGAGATGCATTCCTTTCTTCTTTCCTGTTTCTCGAAATTTACTGAACCTTTCGCGTACTTCCTTTCGAACTCTCGATGAACAACAAACAGGGATTTTGTTGCATAATACGCGAGTACAGAAAATGGTTTTTCGTTTTGAGAATCCATTTGGAACTATCAATAGGGAAAATGTTTGTTCAGCGCTATATGGGAACTTAACGGGTTGCTTTACGAGGCTTTTTCAAAAATTTTTAAATTTTCCTTACCAATATGAATGGATTATTTTGCTGTCTTTTTTTAGATGTTTCATAATATTTTTATTGATTAGGAAAATCATTTCAAACCACTTTGTTACCAGTATTGTTACACTCGGTTTTGTATTCTAATTTAAGTTTTGCCACACATTTTGATAAAATTAATTTTATGATTTGCAAATAAATATTTTGAAAACTTCGTTGAGTGAACTCAAATTATATTTTATGACGGGAAAACTCATATTTTTTACATCAAAAAGAAAAAAATCATGTAAAATTTCCCAGAAGATCCATACAGCAATTAATTCGTTTTACAAAATAACTGCATTCGACAGGGATCAATGGTATTTCAGGTGATTTCATGAACTCTAGCACCAGTTTTTGTAAGTCGAAAAACAATCTGCCAAGAATAGTTTCTGCATCAGAAAATCTAGAATAAAAAGATGAACATCAAATGGTTTCAGAGAAACTGCTCAGGACTGTTCTCATCTCCTTTTTCAATCTTCTCCCTCAAACATTTCTCAGTGATGTTAGATATAGCATCTTTGAAATCCACCTTATCTTGCAAACGCCCGTGAACATCAATCATTTCATCAATTACACACTTCAGCTTCCTTTCATAAATTTGTTTAGCTGTGGATAAGTCGACTTCGAGAAAGTATCCTCCTCCTATTTTCACCCTCACTGTTTCAAGATTGCCGAGAAAGCCACGTGCATAAATATTTTCCGTGAAAGGAACAAGGACCGGCTTCCTCACTGAAAGGTAATTTAAGGAGGTAATGCATGACAGGGTCTCTTGGTAATCCAGTTGTTTTTCCTTCGCGCGTTGTAGCTTATAGCAAAGAATGTTAATATCTCTTTCCAGTTCACAATTTAAGCGATTTAATTGTGAAAGAGGTAATTTCGTCAACTCCGCAACCGTTTCTTCGGTCAGCTTCTTTTCCATAGTTTTCTGTAAAAAAATATATATATATATATAAATATATTAAAAAAGTGTATTGTAAAACATAATCGATGACAGAACCAAAAAGCAAGAATAAATTGTTTCGGGGAATAATTATTGCTCAAAAATACTTTATGAAATAAGTTAATATAATAAGTACATTGAACACT
Source organism: Macrothele yani (assembly GCA_039090855.1). Lineage (NCBI taxonomy): Eukaryota > Metazoa > Arthropoda > Arachnida > Araneae > Macrothelidae > Macrothele > Macrothele yani. Next base: position 111,743,822 of record CM076997.1, on the reverse strand, counting down.
AAACGTCTTGTTTTGTTACGTCAGATCAACTAATATGAATTTGAAGAAATCTTCTCATCATCTAGACGTAAGTATGGTCAAGGATTTATCCACACCCCTCCTGCACATCCGAAATTTCCTCAACACTCTTTATTAAAAAATATCAACACCCCTTCATTTGGAAGCATGTAACACACGCACACAAAGATGTGGCGAAATATATATATATATATATATATATTCTATAAAGAAGATACCTAAGCAAAAAAATACATATATAATTTTGACTCACACCTAGTACAACATAGAAAAGGTTATGTATCTACCTGTGTGAGTAAAAGGAGAAAAGATAAAAAAATAAAATAAAACAACTGAATGTAGAAGGTGTCGAGAATACTGAGCCTTGGCTTTATCAAGGACCAGCAAAAACTCTGCATTTTCTCACTTCCACAAAGACCTAGTTGGAAATGGGTTTCTGCAAGGCCATAGATGCAAGTAACATTCCCACCTAAAATAGTTTAAAAAATATATATATAAGTCATGTCCTCCGTAGAGTAGCATGACCTAGCACTAGTTAACAATTTCGCTTGCATCCATTAACCTTCATGGCCCGACCCATGCTCTTCATCTGTTACTATTAAACAGAGAGAAGAAGATTAAAGAGAACTCAAGCTGTGAGAGTGACAATAAATAGAAATGATTTTCAGCTATAACGAAATTCCAAGTTCGTTTGAGAGAGAATTTAAACCTGAAAAACAATGCAAAAGAAATCCAAATTTTACATTGCAAGTAAAAAAGGAAATGTTAATTTATAACGAACAGATTTTTGAAAGAAAACTTGAGTCTAAAACCCCCTACTCTACAACTTATGACAGCACGAAAACGAGAATAAGTTAAAGATAATAATTAACTAAAGAAAACTTTGTGAAAGTTATATACCTTAAACAGTTAGTTGCAATATGTACAAAGTATTTCAGCAGTGCTTTAAGTGCATAATTAATTAGTTATTAAGAACTTAACTACTTTGAAAAAACAGCGCATAGACAGCGCATAGAAAAGGAACGAGCTTAGCCATCTTCTGTTCCTAGGTACCCCAAAAGACGCTCAAAGTTACAAAGAAAAGTAAGAGTTAAAACCCTCATAAATGTTAACAGACAAACCAATGCTTAAAAGCTGAAAAGCTAAAAAACGACAGAGAAAAGGTACATAAAGTACAAACATTGAACTTATAGAACCTAGAACCCAAAAACAAGGAAGAGAGCTTACCTCTTGTGTGACAAAAACTTTTCTCCTCACAAGAGGAGAACATGGCTGACCTCTTCCGCCACTCCCTAGACGCTGGGGGGCAGTGAGGGTGGGGCTGATGGCCTCCTCATACAGCAAGAAACCAACGCGCGGAGATTTTAACCAGAGAAAAAAATATATAAACTTAAGACTCAGAATGAGCAGAATTAACTCTCCAGAATACATGAGAAATATTATAAAATACACGAGCAGTTTATTTAATAATCTTTGCATGTATTAAATCACCTTAGTGAGCTTCTATAGATTAATCAGAATCTTATTAATTTTAATGTTGGTTTTACTATTTTTAGTATAGCTATCCTAGTGATGAATAACTAGTTTTCTTTTTTATTTGTTTTTATTTTCTTGTGATTTTGTTTATATTATTTAATTTTTTGTTTTAATAGGACCGTCATATCCATAGCACTAAGGTTCCTTTAGGTAGTTAATAGGCATCCTCTAGCCAACTTCCTTACGGCTTTGATTGGTCAGAAACAGTTCACTATGATAAGAATTACAACCATATTATCACCGGAAACTTGAGTTATGTTGAAAATGAAAAACTTAGGAATTTATTAGAGTATGGCTCTAAATTCAGACCTTCCTTCACAATTTCCAAAGAAAGGATTCTTGAGAGCTTCACACAAGATGTAAATAAGTACATCGTAAAAACCAGTTTAACGTACAATCAGCCTATTGAGGCCTTCGCAGAATGGAAATATAATATAATCAATAGCTTCACCGGTGAGTTGGCAGGTCTGGACTTTTGTTTCGACAGAAATCTCTTTTTCTCTGGAGAAGCTAAAAGGTCACTCTCCAAACTACAAGACCAATTTATTTTTACCACTACGGATAAAGCTAGCAATAATTTTGCAATTATCTGTAAGAAGTTCTATTTTGAATTGTTAACTATGGAACTTAATAATAGAGTAACATACGAGCCCGTAAGTTATTCTACCAAGCAGTTAGAAAATCGGTTTAAGGCATTCTTCAAGAAACTTAAAATTCCACAAACTAGAAGATATGGGCCTGAATTTCCATTTCTTTTTGCAACGGTTAAGTTTCATATGGATCCTGTGAAGTTCAGGTTCATAGCTAGTGGAGTAAGGAGTCATAAAAAGAAAATAGATCTTGCTTTTGAAGATGTCTTAAAGAAGGTTTTGAAACACATTAGAAACTGTTCTAACTTGATGTACAGAGATTTTTGGATAATTAATAATAATGCAGAAGTAATTTCTACTATACTCAAAGTTTGTCCCCTAGATATTAATAGTTATGATTTTGAAAACCTATATACTAATCTGCCTCTATCAGATATAATCACTACCTTTAAAGAGCTGTATGCAGAATTTAAACTTAACCAATTTGTTGATGTAGGAACTTGGAACTCTTATCTCAATTGCTGCATAAAAAATAACCATATCTTATATAATAATACTCTCTATAAGCAAGTGAACGGTATTCCAATGGGAACATCAACGTCCACAAATATCGCTAATCTATTCCAGTTCTTTAAGGAATATAAATTCATTAAAAATCACCCCACCTGCTCAGATAACTACCTTTACACTTTTAGATATATTGATGATCTGCTGTGTATCAATAATTCAGAAGTTATAGAGAGTGATTTTGATAATATCTATCCTAGCTCTCTTAACTTATGTAAAACCAACCACAGTAATCAGGAACTTGAGTTCCTAGACTTAAGCATTAAGCTCAACAGAGGTAACCCATCTATTAGCCTCTTTGATAAAAGAGTTAATTTTCCTTTCAAAGTAATTAAATATCTACACTGGAATAATAACATTTCAACCAAAGTAATTGAGAATGTACTAATTTCTCAGGTCCTAAGAATTTCAAGAATTTGCAGCAACAATTTGGACTTCAATTACCACATTAATATACTATTAGAAAGTTTTCTAGAGAACGAAATTCCTTCTTCTTTCATCAAAAGAACTTTAAGAAAAATTATTCTGAATAATAGAGTAAGGTTGGCAGATCTGCTTTAATTTTCTACACAGTTAATAATATGATTCTGACCAATCAAAGCCGTAAGGAAGTTGGCTAGAGGATGCCTATTAACTACCTAAAGGAACCTTAGTGCTATGGATATGACGGTCCTATTAAAACAAAAAATTAAATAATATAAACAAAATCACAAAAAAAGCTTAAAAATCTGTTTATAAAAGAAAATAAAAAAAAAAAAAAAAAAAAAAAGAAAACTAGTTATTCATCACTAGGATAGCTATACTAAAAATAGTAAAACCAACATTAAAATTAATAAGATTCTGATTAATCTATAGAAGCTCACTAAGGTGATTTAATACATGCAAAGATTATTAAATAAACTGCTCGTGTATTTTATAATATTTCTCATGTATTCTGGAGAGTTAATTCTGCTCATTCTGATCATACAGATCCACAGTCTTAAGTTTATATATTTTTTTCTCTGGTTAAAATCTCCGCGCGTTGGTTTCTTGCTGTATGAGGAGGCCATCAGCCCCACCCTCACTGCCCCCCAGCGTCTAGGGAGTGGCGGAAGAGGTCAGCCATGTTCTCCTCTTGTGAGGAGAAAAGTTTTTGTCACACAAGAGGTAAGCTCTCTTCCTTGTTTTTGGGTTCTAGGTTCTATAAGTTCAATGTTTGTACTTTATGTACCTTTTCTCTGTCGTTTTTTAGCTTTTCAGCTTTTAAGCATTGGTTTGTCTGTTAACATTTATGAGGGTTTTAACTCTTACTTTTCTTTGTAACTTTGAGCGTCTTTTGGGGTACCTAGGAACAGAAGATGGCTAAGCTCGTTCCTTTTCTATGCGCTGTCTATGCGCTGTTTTTTCAAAGTAGTTAAGTTCTTAATAACTAATTAATTATGCACTTAAAGCACTGCTGAAATACTTTGTACATATTGCAACTAACTGTTTAAGGTATATAACTTTCACAAAGTTTTCTTTAGTTAATTATTATCTTTAACTTATTCTCGTTTTCGTGCTGTCATAAGTTGTAGAGTAGGGGGTTTTAGACTCAAGTTTTCTTTCAAAAATCTGTTCGTTATAAATTAACATTTCCTTTTTTACTTGCAATGTAAAATTTGGATTTCTTTTGCATTGTTTTTCAGGTTTAAATTCTCTCTCAAACGAACTTGGAATTTCGTTATAGCTGAAAATCATTTCTATTTATTGTCACTCTCACAGCTTGAGTTCTCTTTAATCTTCTTCTCTCTGTTTAATAGTAACAGATGAAGAGCATGGGTCGGGCCATGAAGGTTAATGGATGCAAGCGAAATTGTTAACTAGTGCTAGGTCATGCTACTCTACGGAGGACATGACTTATATATATATTTTTTAAACTATTTTAGGTGGGAATGTTACTTGCATCTATGGCCTTGCAGAAACCCATTTCCAACTAGGTCTTTGTGGAAGTGAGAAAATGCAGAGTTTTTGCTGGTCCTTGATAAAGCCAAGGCTCAGTATTCTCGACACCTTCTACATTCAGCTGTTTTATTTTATTTTTTTATCTTTTCTCCTTTTACTCACACAGGTAGATACATAACCTTTTCTATGTTGTACTAGGTGTGAGTCAAAATTATATATGTATTTTTTTGCTTAGGTATCTTCTTTATAGAATGTGAATTCTGAATTTTCAAAACTGCTGCGTTGCGCGTTTTGATTTTCAGGTTATTTTGCACCCTTCGTTTTAAATTCTAAAATTTTTTCCTTAGTCTTCAGTTTTGCTCTTAAGTATATATATATATATATATATATATCATCATCATCATCATCATTGTCAACCATTATCAATCCACTGCTGGACAAACCTCCCCAAATTTCTTCCACAACAGTCTGTCTTGTGCCAGTCTCCTCTATGTTACTCCTGCATGCTTTCAAATTTCATCCACCCATCTCCCATGTGGTCTTATTCTGGAACTATTCTTGTCCCTTATAATCCAGTCTAAATTTCGGCTGTCCATCGATGGTCTGTCCTTCTGGCAATATGTCCAGCCCATTGCCATTTCAGGGATTTTACTTTGATCATGATGTCTTCGACTCTTGTCATTTTTCCGATCCACGAGTTCCTCTTCTTCTGGTTACACCAAGCATGCATCTCTCCATGCTGCTTTGAGTTGTCTGCAGTCTTTGTATGTCTCTTTTAATTAAGGTCCACGTCTCTGCACCATACGTAAGCACTGGAAGGACGCATTGATCAAACACTTTTCTTTTAAGACATAATGGCATATTGCTCTTGAGCATTGAATTCCGATGATACCTGCGAGAGTGTTGCGCGCCTATCGCGTGAAACGATTCTTGACAGCCGACGATGGTCACGTTCACCCAATGTCTTTTTACTGCCACACTGGTATCGTAGGTTGGAGGTTTGCAGGAATTCTTGTAGTCATGGTACACCCTTGCAATGGTCGTCCGTGAAAATCCGAACTTCGTTTCTACCTCCAAAATACTATGGCCCATCTCACGAGCGCCAACTATGACACCGCGTTGAAGCGTTGAAAATTGCTTAAATCGTTATTACTTGTCATTCTCAAGCCGAAAACAGCTCTGTAAGCTGGCAAGAGAGAGAGATTTCCTATCTGAGGTTGAGAGACCCGAACCCTCAGGCCGAAAATTCGTCAAAATCACCCCATCTTGCTGGAAGCGGGAGCGATCTTGCTGTACGACAACGTATCGTGTCATGGTGCAGTGTCGGTACGGGGACTTTTGTCGAAATATGGCTGGGAAACTTTATCCCACCCACCATATAGCCCTGCTCTCAGTCAACCCGACTTTGATCTTTTCCCAAAGTTAAAAAGTCAGCTCTTTGGCATTCGCTACCAATCGCTGTGCGAACTTTCATTGGACGTGACCCGAGTAATTCGACAGCTGAACAAAGATGACGTACTACGGGGCATCCGGGACCTACCTCACCGCTGGCAAGCTGTCATTAGCAGCGGAAGGGAATACATTGAACGGCAATAAGGAAGGTTTTCTCCGTTACTTTTCTCAAGAATGGACAATATGCAGAACTTTTGTTAGGACCCCCGTATATGTACAGGTAACCAAAAAAAGTTCTTGTGGTTTTTGGTCGAGTTGCAAAGCGCAATATTTTATGTGCGTCATAAGGCGCAGATACGCGTCAGTCAATCGGTGCCTTCTAACTTGGTGTCTACTCTTTTCCTGTGACTTTGAACTCTTAAAATATCAGTTGAACCTGGTGTAATTCGGGCTTATTTGCTTTATGAATTTAAACTCGGTTCCAAGGCTTCAGAAGCTTGCCATGAGATATGTGTGGCATATCAGATGCCACACATATCTCATGGCAAGAGATATGTGTGGCATAGGAAAAGATGTGGTAGCAGAACGTGCTGCGCAGAAACTGTTTAAAAAAATTGTTTCTGGTGATAAATCACTTGAAGATGGACCACGTTTAGGAAGACTCTCCATTATTGATGATGAAGTTGAAAATAATTCTATATTAACATATCAAGAACTTTCACAAATGTTTAACGCGAGTGGTTAAATAATTCGTTTACACTTGCATCATCTTGGAAAATCATGAAGCTAAGCAAATGGGTCTCACATGCATTATCATGCATTATAAAACGGCACGCGCTTTTTTGGTTACCTGATTTATACTTTTTAAATTTTTTATTAATCCTTTTTATTGTCATATAGCACAGTTGTCAACAGAAGCTAGTAGCATTTACACGAATTCCTCAGCTTTAACTTGAAATATCTTCTATACCATAGCGCAGAATTTTCTTTCTTTGCATTTCTTTTTGTTTCTTTTTGATTTTTCTTGTTTAATTTGTATGCTTAAAGTCAGTCATGCAACCATAAAACATTTGTGTCTCTTCATTTTATTCTATTTTATTTTGCAGACTTACTTCTGAATCAGTATAATTTTAAAACTGATTTTCAGAAGTATATCTAGAAAATCAGCATGCACAAAATTTAGAAAAGGTCAATATCTACTATTTCAGGAACCTATGTTAATATTTCTTTTCTCTAGCTTTGTTTAGCAAGGCATTTAGGCATGAGTTAAAATATAAAAATAGCACAAAAACAAACTAACCCGCTTGTAGTTTTTGGGGAAAAGTTTTCCGGTTATAACCGTTCTCAACTGTAATAAAAAAAAACCCAAAATCCGGCCATTTTCAATATTTTGAATTTTTCCCATTTTTTATCGTAGGTTCATAAGAATTTTCATCCTTCGAAAAATTTTCAGCACCCCTCCAATATGAAATTCCTGGATAAAGCTCTGAGTATGGTTGCTAACATCTTTCATTTATTTTCAGCTGTGGCTCATTTTTTGTTTTAAAATACTGTACAACCAGATTTGTAAGTGTTGCAAAATATTCTACTTTTGAACAGATTAAAAATTCAAAAAAAATTTTTTGGGGTAACAGAAAGGGAAAGAATGACTATATTTTCCTAAGTTTTGCAGCTTCTCATTTTCAACAGTTTTCTGGCAAACTAGCTTTAATGTTTGTTATAATGCACAATTTTCTAGTTAACGGATTAAAAAAATCCTTCTTGGATCGAACAAGGATTTTTCACATGAGAATAATTTTCAGCATTTTCTGGAATAAATGTTCTCTGTAATAGCCCGGATACAAGAAACAGGCCCAGGAGCGTGTCTTCTTCTTTTTCTTCAATGACTTGACAGCCCTGGGCTTCTCAAGGATTTTTTTTTTCATTCTGTTCTTTTTTTATTTTATTTTGCAATCGTCCTTAAATTTTTGCTTTTCAAAAGTGCGAAGTCTCTATCAATATTGTCAATCCATCGTAGCTTGGGCCTTCCTCAAGCTCGAGTTCCCATTGGTTTGTGTGAAAAGGCTTTTTTTTTAATTTCTTTCATCACACATTCTTACTATGTGGCCTTCCCATTTTATTCGTTGAATTTTAATAAAATTCATAATATCTATGAGTATATTCAATATCTATTTCTTTTGCAGGAAAAAAAAAAAAAAAGAGAAATCAAAGTTTGACCTTCTTTGCCATAAGCCATCCGTCTGGACACCACCAAAGATACTTCGTAAAATGTTTCGTTCAAACATTCCAAGTGTGTCTTCATCCCTTACATACATTGTCCATGTTTCAAACGTATATGTAAGTAGAGGCTTTATCAGAGTCTTATAAAGCAACAATTTAGTGCTTATTCTAATCAAGCTTGATTATAGATATTTTTAAGCCATAAAAGCTATGACTGTATATAGCAGCAATGTTTTTTGTTTATTTTTTCTATACCTGTATCATTCTTGGTATTCAATTTAGTACTTATTCTAATCAAGCTTGATTTTAGATATTTTTTAAGCCATAAAAGCTATGATTAACAGCAATGTCTTTTTGTTTGTTTTTTCTAAATCTGTACCATTCTTGGTATTGACTTCCAACCCTAAATAAGTAAAGTTAGTCACTTTTTCAAATTGGTAAGATCCAATTTCTAGAGAACTGGTGAGGCTTATTTTTTATTTTTTTTGCTGTGTTCCATGTATTTAGCTTTGCTTTGGTTGACCATGAGGTGCATTTTTTGCCTCACCTTCTAAAGCCAAAAAAGGCTGTTTTAAAGCTGTGGGTGTTCTTGCTATGATATCAATGTCATCAGCAAAGGCAAGGATTTGCACAGATTTATTAAAAACTGTTCCTTTAGTGTTGATCTTTGAATCTCAGATTATTTTCTCCAGAGCGATATTGAAGAGAAGACCAACCAAGGTATCTCCCTGCAGTGATGTATTCAGACATCTTCTCGGGGGTGCTTAGCTCCCTCCCCGAAAATCCACGAACACCTCTCCCTGTAGGCTTTGGGGCGATCTCCCTATATATTTAGCCTAATTGTTTTCGTTTATAGCTGAATATTTGGAAATATTAATTAAAACAAACTTAAGGAAATGAGGAAAAATATTATAATACTAAAAAAAAAAAAAGAACAGTATCCACATGGACTTCAATCTAAAATTTCGATCATCTTTCAATAAAATATTAAACAGTCCTCGCTGAAGGGGCAATTTTTCAAGCATTGACAACTCGGACTACTTCCACAATAAAAACCTAATTCCACTGAGTGGAGACGTGCGTTAAGCCTCAGTGAAGCTAACATGACGTTAGTGCTTTCCAATACAACAAAATACGTATGTGCTACCTAATTTTTAACAATAGCAAATTATTAGAAATTGTTCCCATAAAAAGGTGTTGTTTTTTACCTGGCGGTGGGTGGTTTACACTCTGACTCTGTACCAAAGAAAAACAATCGAGGCACCTCAAACTTACATCCAAATGGTTAGTTTTCTTTTTGCTTTGTTTTTTTTCACTTCTGTGTGCTAATCTAAATATTCTAAAAGGGCTGAAACCAAACGGCAGAGGAATGGTTTACACCATACGTTTTCAGTCAACACTGTAATGATTCCTTAATAATCGAAAACACGCTTGCAGTAAGGAGAGGGCATTTTTACCACTCCTAATGTTTTCTTTTGGAGGGAGGAGGGGGGATTTTTTCCAGCACAGCGTTATCTTACTAGCATCCTCAATATTTTACACCACACCATGGTGAAATCCATGGTACCTTACTGAATTAAAGCAAAGGTATAGCGTTTTTATATTTACAATCACATGTATGTGTAGATTTCTTGGAATTTGCATTTGCGATATACGAGCATGAGAAAATTTTTATATTATATTTAAAAATTGTATATACATAAATGTATGTATAAATAATAACATTGTGATTATATGCATATAATAAGTTAAAAAGTTTCATCCCCCTCAAAATTTGTAATTGCCCCCTTGAAAAAAAAAACTCTGAATGCAACGCTGTCTCCCTGTCTGACTCCATTTTAAACTTCCATAGGTTCTGAGAAACTTCCTTGGATTCGAATTTTTAATGTTGTTTCTTTGAGAGTAAGAGCGTTTACTCAAACTTTAATTACTCAGTTTGTACGATCAGCGAGGGTATCCAGAAAGTAAGTACCTTTTGAAGATAGAAAAAAAAAAAAAAAAAAAGAAGTATTGATAACTGATTGTTTGATGTGCGATAAATTCTACGTAACTTAATTAACTTTTCAACATATTCCCCATGGATGTTAAGGCATTTGTGATATCGTGGCACAAGTTTCTGGATATCCTTCTCATAGAAGTCTGCGGCCTAGGTTTTGAGTCCCTGCTCAACCGTCGTCTTTAGTCGAAGCGCTGGCCGATAAGAAACCGTTTCAAGTGAAGAAACAAATGATAGTCATTGGGCGCCAGGTCTGGGCAGTAGGGAGGTTGGACCAGCTGATCCGATCCAAATTTGGTGACCAGGTTTTGCATATTATATGCATATAATCATTCGCGACATGAGGCCTTGCGTTGTCATGGAGAACGACAATTCCCTTGCTCTGAAAGCTGCGCCATTTGTTTTGAATTGCACGACGCAACTTTTTCAGTGTCCGCTTAGATTATTGCTCTGGAATGCTGGTTGCGTTTACTACCCATTGTGCTGACATTTTTCTTCCTCTTCAGGCTTTCTGACTATCAGCAAGCACTTGATTCTAATTTCCGAAATGTTATAATAATTATTACTCTAAATTAATTTCACACAATTTACAAACATCCAATTTACATAATTAGTTCACTCCTATTAACGTGATCGATTTACGTATATTTACATACCTGACTTGGAAGCACCACCTTTGTGGCTAATTAATTAAACAACACCCAAAATTATGCATCTATATATACACACTGAAGTGCCAGAAAAACTGGTACACCAGTCTAACACTTGGTAGGTCCTCCACGGGAGCGCAGGACTGCAGAAATACGACGTGTCATGAACTCCACTAGCTTCTGGAAATATGCTGTAGGCAATGCACACCATACTTCCTTCAGGGCGTTCCACAATTCGGGTGTATTCCGAGGTCTCGGATTCCTGTGTTCGATAGCGCGTTGCGTGGTATCTCAAATGTGTTCTATCACGTTCAGATCTGGAGACTTGGGTAGGAATGGCAACACCCCAAACTCAGATGAATGCTCCTCCAACCATAATGTGGCATCCCGACACTTGTGTGGAGGTGCATTGTCCTGTTGGAACAGACCCAACCCATCAGCATGAATGCAGGACATGAACCGGTGTACCTCGTTAGAAAGGATGCCATTACGGACCCCCCACCAGCCGGTACTGTCCCCTGTTTACAGGTGGGATCCATGGCTTCATGGGGTTTGCGCCACACACGAATCCATCCATCTTCCCGATACAGTTAGAAACGCAACTCGTCAGACCAGGTTACTTGTTTCCAGTCATCAAGTGTCCAGTGGCGGTGTTGCCGTGCCCAAGCGAGGCGCATAGCTCTGTGTCGTGCACCCATCAAGGAGAATCGAGTTGGGCGTCGGCTCCCAAAGGGTACGTTGTACAGTCCGGACGCTAATGCTTGTTGAGGCTTAAGCATTGAATTCCGATTATACCTGCGAGAGTGTTGCGCGCCTATCGCGTGAAACGATTCTTTACAGCCGACGATGGTCACGTTTACCCAATGTCTTTTTACGGCCACGCTGATACCGTAGGTTGGATGTTTTGCCTGAATTCTTGTAGTCACGGTACACCCTTGCAATGGTCGTCCGTGAAAATCCGAACTTCGTTTCTACCTCCGAAATAATATGGCCAATCTCACGAGCGACAACTACGACACCGCGTTGAAAATCGCTTAAATCGTTATTGCTTGTAATTCTCATGCCTGAAACAGTTCTGACAGCTGGCAAGGATGTCTATCGCTTTATATACGCACTGGGGAACGCAACCGAGTACGCGCATAGGTAACGTTGCTATGTATTTTGCATAAGATCGTCTGTACCCGTTTTTCTGGCATTTCAGTGTATATACTGTATATCATCATCATCATCATTGTCAACCATTATCAATCCACTGCTGGACGAAGGTCTCCCCAAGTTTCCTCCACAACGGTCTGTCTTGTGCCAGTTTCCTCCATGTCACCTCTGCATACTTTCGAATTTCATCCGTCCATCTCCCATGTGGTCTTCTTCTGGGTCTTTTCCTGTCCCTTGGAATCCAATCTAAAATTTCGGCTGTCCATCGATGATCTGTCCTTCTGGCAGTATGTCCAGCCCATTGCCATTTCAGGAATTTAACTCTGACCATGATGTCTTCCACTCTTGTCATTTTTCGGATCCACGAGTTCCTCTTCTTATCTCTCATGGTTACACCAAGTATTCACCTCTCCATGATTCTCTGAGTTGTCTGCAGCCTTTGTATGTCTCTTTTAGTTAAGGTCCACCCCTCTGCACCATACCTAAGCACTGGAAGGATGCATTGATCAAACACTTTTCTTTTAAGACAAAATGGCATATTGCTCTTGAAAATCATGCTGTTTCTTCCAAAAGCTCTCCAGGCAAGTTTTGTACGCCGATTAATTTCTTCATCAATGCGACCCTCACTTGATATCTGCTGTCCAAGATAAACGTACGTTCCTGTTATCTCCAGCTTTTCTCCATCAATCGATATATCTTCATTTCTTGTAAAAGCATTGAACATCACTTTTGTCTTCCGAAAGTTCATTTTTAATCCCACTTCTTTACTCTTGTCAGCAAGTTCCTGGATCATACTCTGCAGCTCTGATGGGGTAGTTGCAAAAATTAATACGTCATCAGCAAAACGAAGGTGGGTTAGATAATCTCCATTAATCTTTATCCCCTTGTTTTCCCAGCTCAGCGACTGAAAGACACCCTCCAATGTGGCATTAAAGAGCTTCGGAGATATGGTGTCCCCTTGCCTCACTCCCTTTCCAATTTTTATGTGTGTTGTATTTTCAAACAGCCGAATCTTTGCACCTGCATTTTCATAGATGTTATTAATAATATTAATGTATGCACCTTCAATACTGCAGGATTTCAGAGCCATTGTAACTGCTGATGGTTTCACCGAATCAAAGGCTTTTTCATAAAAGATAAAAGCCATGCACAATGGAAGTTCATATTTCCTCTCTCTTTCAATTAGTTCTCTCAGTACGTGGATATGATCTATAGTGCTGTATCCACTCCTGAATCCAGCTTGTTCTCTCGGTTGAGCCATGTCCAGTGTTACCTTCAAGCGGTGTGAAAGAACTTTAGTAAAGATTTTATAAACCACTGATAGGAGGCTGATAGGTCTGTAGTTCCTGAGATCCTCAATGTCACCTTTTTTATGTAGCAGGATCATTCTAGCGGTGTTCCAATCCTCAGGAATCTTCCCTTCATTAAGGCATCGAGTGAAAATTTGGGCGAGTACTGTTTCGATTTCTCCACTTGCTTCTTGTATGATGTCTACAGTAATTGCATCTTCTCCTGGAGCTTTCCCCCGCTTCATGCTCTTGATTGCATATGTTACTTCTGCTGGAAGGACTGGAGGAACTCTGGCACTGGTACCTTTCATGATGTCTGGAGTGCATGTATCATCCCTTTCATATAATGTGGAGTAGAAATCTTTCACTCTTGTCAAAATTTCGCCTCTATTTCTTGTTACAGGACCATCTTCTTTTCTCAGTGCCATAATCTGTTTTCTTCCCTTACTGAGATGTCCCTTTGCTATCTTAAGGCTTTGGTTGTTTTCAATTGCTTTCCTCACTAGTTCACAGCTGAATTTCCTTACGTCTTCAGTGATACTTTTTCTTACTGTCTTGCATATAGCTCCATATATTCCACTTTAGAAGTCAGATCTTCTTTAGTTGTCCTCATCTCTCTTCTTTTTTGCATCAACATTTTGGTTTTTCCTGATAATTTGTTCACATGCAATTTGTTCTTAGACCCAGCTAATTTTGTTGCTGTTTCCATAAGAGCTTTGGTTACTTTTCTGTTAACTTCAGAAATATCCACTTCTTCCGATGTCAGGCCTTCTAAAGCAGAGAATCTGTTCTTCAGTTCCAACTTGAAGGTATTATGGTGTTTTTTAAGGTTGGTTATGTCAATAGATTTTGTTTGTCTTATGAGCTTGCTACGTTCAAGTTTAGTGTTGAGGTGCATCTTACATCTCACCAATCTATGGTCACTACCTGTGTTGAACTTGTTTAGCACACTGCAGTCTTCTATGACGAATTTTTTGTTACACATAATAAAATCAATTTCACTAGTCAATCCATTGGGATGCCGCCATGTCCATTTCCTGGGTGGCTTTTTCTTGAAGAAGGAGTTGAAGATGAAAAACCCTTCTGCCTCTGCAAACTCAACGAGAGTATTTCCACGCTGGTTTCTGTTGCCGTGACCGAATTTACCTACTGAAGTTTCATTCTGTTGCTGTTGCCCTATTTTTGCATTGAAATCTCCTATAATTATCTTCAAGTGCTGCTTACCTTTATTATTTAGATGACGAATTTCGTCATAAAATTCTTCAATTTCTTCTTCAGGATGACTTGTGGTGGGTGCATAAGTTTTAATAATCTGAGCCTGGTATCTTCTCGAGAGTTGGATAACGAGTCGTGCAGCTCTGTCAGAGGAACTTTCAACTTCTACAACTTTATCCTTCAGTTTCTTGTTTATTATAAATCCAACACCACTAGTTCTGCCAGTATCTGTTCCACGATAGTAGAAGAGATGTCCACTTTTTCAGTTCAATGAGATCTTCTCCTTTTCTCCTTACCTCGACGACGTCCCGCTTGATCCTTTGTAGTTCCTCTTCCAATTCAAGAAGCCTTGAATCAGAAGATAGGGAGAATCCATTATACGTAGCCAAGGTCAGCATCAGATGGCAGCCTAGTCCGGTCTTCCGGGGATTCTTAGCACCCTCTGCCTTCATGTCGCACTGGCCGCTGCCTTGGCCAGGTACATTCCAGCTGCCGGAGACTGAGGGCCAAGATTTAAGTTATGGAATCATTTTTGGAGGGGTTTGGCCATAATTGACCACGCTGGCCAAGCGGGTTGGTGAGTGTGGGATAGCATTTCCTCAAATCCCGATGGTATAGTTATACCGCTATTGGCGGTTGTCAGAGCCCCTTTAGTGGGAACAGGATGCACCACGAGAAGGCGGGGTTGACGATACTGTATATACACTGCCGGACAATTGCTAAGGACGGATGACAATAGCAACGATAGCAACCATAAAATGGAAGGCAGGAAAATGTGGAAATTAGCATAAGTGCGGGATACAGTAAGACGTGTTGTGCGTATGCAAATTTTGGATTGCCGAACTTGTTCGTGACGTCATAGCGCTGATAAAAGATGTAAAGGATTTAACGGTATTGACCGTTGTTGTTCAAACGCAAAGTTGAAAGGGAAAGAATCAATTGACGAACTTGCAATTTTTAGTATGTCTTCCCGACATCACCTAGATGATTTTACGCGTGGCCGTATTATTGGCAAGATTGAAGAAGGGCGAAAAATAACAGATGTTGCCAGGGAGTTCGACGTCAGCCACAGTGTTGTTTCAAGGCTTTGGAAATCATTTCAAACAAATGGAGAGTGTAGCAAACGTCACGGGGGAGGTCGTGTTCGCAGTACGACACCTGCAGAAGATCGGTACATAGTGCTATCAACAAAAAGACACCGGCGCAGCACAGCTAGTGAGGTAGCAAATCAGTTTATGGCTGCTACTGGCTAGCGGATCTCCCAATAAACTGTCGCCAGACGTTTGCATGAAGGAGGACTATACGTCCGCCGTCCTGTTGTGTGCATCCCATTGTCCAGACGTCACCGTACCGCCCGTTTGCAATGGTGCCATCAAAATCGCAATTGGACTGATAACGACTGGTCTGCTGTTCTCTTCTGAGATGAGAGTAGATACAGTCTATCGTCTGATTGTCGACGACAACTGATCTGCCGTGATAGTGGTACTGCATATTGTCCAGCAAACATACAGGAAACGGACCGATATCCGACATGTAGTGTCATGGTATGGGCTGGCATCATGATGAATAGCCGTACGTCCCTCTATGTGCTTCCAACTGGGACTATGACTGGCCAACGATACATTAATGATGTTCTGCTACCTCATGTTCCATTGTTCCGTGGTGCTGTCGGTGATAGATTCATTTTCATGGACGACAACGCAACATGTCAACGAACAGTCGCTGTCCAGGAGTGTCTTGAGAGCGAGGATATTTAACGCCTCGTATGGCCAGCACGTTCTCCAGATCTGAATCCCATTGAAAATGTGTGGGATGCTTTGGGGAGGAGTGTTGCTGGTCACCAATGCCCTCCAATAAACAAGGACACCCTCATCCGTGCACTGATAGAAGAATGGGATACATTACCCCAACAGCTGCTTGATAATGCTGTAGCAAAGCATGACAAGACGTGTGGAATCTTGCATCACCCTCCATGGTTGCCATATCCCGTATTGACATCTTACGCAGGAACGCCTGCGGACGGTAAGTGCATATTTTTCACGTTTACGTATTCTGCACAAAATGGCCTGTTTGTCCCTTGCACACGTTCCAAAGCCTTCTGGATTTCAGAGCATAATAAATTGTATTTCTTGTAATGTCCTGGCATTCTGACATTATTTTGTTTCACTTGGCATCCAACCATACTTACTTTTTTATGCGCTATATAGCCGTTTATGATCCGTCCTTAGCAATTGTCCAGCAGTGTATATATATATTGGGTGGATGCATAAGTTCATGCCTTTTCTTTTACCGCACTATAGGAATGTATTACATCAGAAGGGAAAACGGAATCCCCCTCAACTATGTAACCCCCCCCCCCATTGTTTACGATGGTGTCCCAACTTATGGATAGGTCAGAAATGCCATTCTTGAAACAACGTACAGGCTTTGCTGCGAATAATCATCAAGAAAAATATGGAGATCAACAACATTGTTGAACGTTCTGCTACGGAGTGCATTCAACAGAGATCGAAACAGGTGATAGTCAGAAGAGGTGACATCTGGGGAATAGGCCGGACGTGGAAGATCTCCCATTTCATGTCCGGAATGGCCATTTTGGTTATATTTGCACTGTGAGGGCGTGCGTTATCAGGTTGGAGAAGGACACCATGGCACCGATGTAGCCGTTTCTGCTGAATTGCTCCCTCTACACGGCGGAATTGCTCCCAATAGAATGCAGCGTTGATGGTCTGATTCTTCGGCAACCTTTTCCAGTGAATAATGCCTTCCATGTCCTACCAGACACACAACATGATCTTCGCAGCATGAAGGTCATGTTTTGGACGTGGTGTGGGTTGTCTTGTTTTGGCTTAATCATTTCCTCCTATGCCTGAAATTCACGTACAGGCACCACTTTTCATCTCCAGTAACAATACGTGACAGAAAGGGTTTGTGTTGCTGAGAACATTCGCGATAACGGGAGAGCAAAGTACCACATATAGCAACACGCTGATTCTTTTTGTCCTCGGTGAGAGTGTAAGGCACCCAAGACCCCGATTTTTGTACCTTTTCCCATACGTAGCAGGTGCCGCACCGCTGGGCCCTGATCACAGTCAATCTCAGTAGCCAATTCGCGTGTGGTTTGACGTGGATCCAAGAGGATGAGATGATTCAAACGATCCTCATCAAAGTGAGATGGACGACCTGAACGTGGAGAGTCGTTGAGGTCAAAATTGCCACCTCGGAACCTCTCAGACCATTTGCGGGCTGTCCTCGGAGCAATAGCATCCTCCACATGCACAGCACAAATTTGTCAAGTAACCTCGGCGGCTGTGGATTCCTTGTTAAACTCGAAGAGGAGCAGATGTCGGAAATGTTCATTCCTCTCTACTTGACGTTCCATACTTCAGGACCTGAAAACCAAAACACCATTAGCCACAATCACACAACGCAATATGATTTAGATACACGACATTACTGGCTACATTTTGATATACAACTGGCTACATTTTGATATACAACTGGCTATCTGCACCTTCACTATACTGACCTGAGAAACACTCGTGAAATAAAACGGCATGAACTTATGCAGTAACCAAATATACACTGCTGGCCACCCAAAACGCAACACCAAGAAAGAAGCATTCGATGGGCCTGAAATTCTCAGCTGCGTCGCCCGCGAGAGGACATGCTAACGATTAGCATTGTCCGCCACATCACATTGAGCATATGCAAATCATGTGCGCCCGGCACGCCACCGAGAAGCACTATAAAAAGAGTGCACAGAAGGCGGGGTGTAAGTAGTGGAAGTGTGTTGTGCTGCCGGACCTATGCGTGGGAAACTTCCCGATGCCTCGTCGCAAAATACGGCAGTCATTCCAGCACGTTTCGGAGTTCGACAGAGGACGAATAGTGGCTTATCGCGACAGCGGTTTATTGTACCGAGACATCGGCGCCCGTGTGGGACGACTTCCAGCCACAGTGAGAAGAGCATGGATTCGGTGGGTGCAGGAGGGACGGACAAACCGACGTGAGCGATTGCCGCAGCCGCGGCACACCACCGAACGAGAGGACCGGCATGTTGTGCGGCGGGCATTGATGACTCGCACCGCCACATCACGAACGTTAGCGCAGGAATTAGGGTGTGTTGCGCAAAAACCTGTGTCAGCACGTACCGTTCGACTTCGTGTGCAGGAGCGGGGACTTGTCTCACGGCGCCCATTGCTCCGATTACCACTGACGTTACACCACCGACGAGTGCGGCGGCAGTGGGCCATTGAGCGCCGCACCTGGACTACGGAATGGCACGACATTGTCTTCTCCGACGAATCCCTCTTCTGCCTGCAACACCACGATGGTCGGATCCGCGCGTGGCGGCACTGCGGCGAGAGAATGTATGATTCCTGCATTATGCATTGCCATGCCGGTCCGTTTAGGGCGCAATTGGATATGACACCAGCACCCCTCTGGTACACATCGCCGGTGCACTCAACAGCCACCGCACCATCTCCGACGTTTTGGAGCCTGTAGTTCTCCCTTACCTGCAGGACCTGCCAGCGGCCACGTTTCAACAGGACAATGCACGCCCGCACGTGGCACCCATCGTGCAACAATTTTCCACGACCCACCAGGTATCACTGCTGCCGTGGCCCGCCTGTTCTCCCGATATGTCGCCCATCGAACACGTCTGGTCGCTAATCGGCAACCGAGTGGCCCGGCAAGCACTTACCTGCGGCTACGCCTGATGAACTGTGGCAACGTGTGGAAGCAGCCTGGACCGACATACCCCAAGCCCACATCCAAAGCCCCTTTCTTTCGATGCCGTGGCGTGTAGCGGCCGTTATTGCCAGCCATGGGGGCCACACGAACTATTGATGTCTGCGTGTTCCGTAAGTCGCACGGGCCTGGAAGCTAAATCGTTTCATCTTTGTATCTGTTGTTATATGTCCAGTAAATCTGGCTTTGCTATCTCGTGTCCTTCTTGGTGTTGTATTTTGGGTGGCCAGCAGTGTATTAAAAAAACACACCTTAGTAATGTTTTTTTCACTTTGTGTCTTTTAAAGGGTTTGGGCTTATTCCCACTTAAAGTATTTTTTTTCCGGGACGCCATCACCAACAAACCAAATCCATGGATTCCTCGCCCCTTAAGATATCTATGGGTACGTCACTGGCATGCAGTGCCTCAAAGCATGCAGTAGAAACATACACTGTATGGCTCT
Organism: Macrothele yani; assembly: GCA_039090855.1. NCBI lineage: Eukaryota > Metazoa > Arthropoda > Arachnida > Araneae > Macrothelidae > Macrothele > Macrothele yani. The sequence goes on along the minus strand of CM076997.1, from coordinate 111,724,076 downwards.
CTCGGAGAAAACACACATCAATGTCTCATTGTGTTTCTCATCTTAGATCCTCAAGGTTGGTCAGTCATTCGAGACGCACACGACCGCTGGATGATCAATTTGCATTGTCGAACGAGAATGATGGGAGAAATGATTAGATTTAAAAACACTTGATATCGGCAAATTAAAAAAAAATATGTGTTTAAATCTAAAACATCGAACACCCACGAAGATAGGTATTTTTCAGTTTATATAATCAAAAAGAACTGATAAAACCATCAAACGAGCCGCAAGACAAATACAGACAAACACAGCGTTTCATGATCCTGTTGATTGATTGCTGCGAACCTTTGCACGGAAAAGTGGAAACGCGAACAGAATTTCAAAAACGAATATAGTAGCAGGCCACCTTCATTCAGCGTCAGCTAAGCGATGAGGAACGTTTTAACGGATGTTTCCCAGAATTTATTCAGTCTTCCACACCGGTTCACCATTCATTACCACCACGCCCGAAGACTGCTGGGGACCAGCTACGTCACAAGCCCTCCGCGAGAGGAGACCACCCGCGGTTTGTTTACAATCTTTGGCCTACCTCTCTCATTCTACCTACCTTGGTCTAAACCATGGCTTCTGATCATTCGTCCGAGATGGGTCCGGGTTCGAATCCCGGTGAGGCATGGATGTTGTGTTTGTCTTGTGGCACTGGCTCGCCGTGTGTTCCTTGATCAACGCTGTCTCTCTGTGTACATTGATTATTTGGCATAATGTGTACCATGTTTGATATATACTGATTTTCTATGTATTACTTGATATACACTGGCTCTCTCAGTGTATATTGATCTTTTGACGACATGCTGTGCACCATGCTTGCTTGACTTGTACTTGTTGATGTTAAACTGTCCCTGTACAACAATGTCTATCATCATCATCATCATCATCATTGTCATTGTCATCCATTATTATCAATCCACTGTTGGACGAAGGTCTCTCCAAGCCTCTTCCACAATGGTCTGTCTTGTGCCAGTCTCCTCCATGTTACTCCCGCATACTTTCGAATTTCATCCACCCATCTCCCATGTGGTCTTCTTCTAGGTCTTTTCCTGTCCCTTGGAATCCAATCTAAAATTTCGGCAGTCCATCGATGGTCTGTCCTTCTGGCAGTATGTCCATCCCATTGCCATTTCAGGGATTTAACTCTGAGCATGATGTCTTCCACTCTTGTCATTTTTCGGATCCACGAGTTCCTCTTCTTATCTCTCCTGGTTACACCAAGCATGCACCTCTCCATGCTTATTTGAGTTGTCTGCAGCCTTTGTATTACTCTTTTAGTTAAAGTCCACGTCTCTGCACCATACATAAGCACTTAAAGGATGCATTGATTTCTTCATCAATGTGATCCTCACCTGATATCTGCTGTCCAAGATAAAAGTACATATCTGTTATCTCCAGCTTTTCTCCATCAATCGATAAATCTTCATTTCTTGTAAAAGCATTGTATATCACTTTTGTCTTCTGAAAGTTCATTTTTAATCCCACTTCTTTACTCTTGTCAGCAAGTTCCTGTATCATAAAACTACGCGATCAGCAAAACGAAGGTGAGTTAGATAATCTCCATTAATTTTTATCTCTTTGTTTTCCCAGTTCAGTGATTGAAAGACATTTTCCAATGTCACATTAAAGAGCTTCGGAGATATGGTGTCACCTTGTCTCACTCCCTTTCTAATTTTTATGTGTGTTGTATTTTCAAACAGCCGAATTTTTGCACTTGCATTTTCATAGATGTCATTAATAATACTAATGTAAAGGATCAAGTGGGACATCGTGGGGCTAAGTGAGGTAAGGAAAAAGGAGAAGATCTCATCGAACTGAAAAGTGGACATCTCTTCTACTATCGTGGGACAGATACTGGCAGAACTAGTGGTGTTGGATTTATAATAAACAAGAAACTGAAGGACAAAGTTGTAGAAGTTGAAAGTTCCTCTGACAGAGCTGCACGCCTTGTTATCCAACTCTCGAAAAGATACCAGGCTCAGATTATTCAAACTTATGCACCCACCACAAGTCATCCTGAAGAAGAAATTGAAGAATTTTATGAGGAAATTTGTCATCTAAATAATAAAGGTAAGCAGCACTTGAAAATAATTATGGGAGATTTCAATGCAAAAATAGGGCAACGGCAACAGAATGAAACTTCAGTAGGTAAATTCGGTCATGGCAACAGAAACCAGCGTGGAAATACTCTCGTTGAGTTTGCAGAGGCAGAAGGGTTTTTCATCTTGAACTCCTTCTTCAAGAAAAAGCCGCACAGGAAATGGACATGGAGACATCCAAATGGGACGACAAGTGAAATTGATTTTATTATGTGTAACAAAAAATTCGTCATAGAAGACTGCAGTGTGCTAAACAAGTTCAACACAGGTAGTGACCATAGATTGGTGAGATGTAAGATGCACCTCAACACTAAACTTGAACGTGGCAAGCTCATAGGACAAACAAAATCTATTGACATAACCAACCTTAAAAAACACCATAATACCTTCAAGTTAGAACTGAAGAACAGGTTCTCTGCTTTAGAAGGCCTAACATCGGAAGAAGTGGATATTTCTGAAGTTAACAGAAAAGTAACCAAAGCTCTTATGGAAACAGCAACAAAATTAGCTGGGTCTAAGAACAAGTTGCATGTGAACAAATTATCAGGAAAAACCAAAATGTTGATGCAAAAAAGAAGAGAGATGAGGACAACTAAAAAAGATGTGACTTCCAAAGTGGAATATATAGAGCTATGCAAGACAGTAAAAAAAAAGTATCACTGAAGACGTAAGGAAATTCAACTGTGAACTAGTGAGGAAAGCAATTGAAAACAACCAAAGCCTAAAGATAGCAAAGGGACATCTCAGTAAGGGAAGAAAACAGATTATGGCACTGAGAAAAGAAGATGGTTCTGTAACAAGAAATAGAGGCGAAATTTTGACAAGAGTGAAAGATTTCTACTCCAAATTATATGAAAGGGATGATATATGCACTCCAGACATCATGAAAGATACCAGTACCAGAGTTCCTCCAGTCCTTCCAGCAGAAGTTGCACATGCAATCAAGAACATGAAGCGAGGAAAAGCTCCAGGAGAAGATGGAATTACTGTAGACATCATACAAGAAGCAAGTGGAGAAATCGAAACAGTACTCGCCCAAATTTTCACTCGATGCCTTAATGAAGGAAAGATTCCTGAGGATTGGAACACCGCTACAATGATCCTGCTACATAAGAAAGGTGACATTGAGGATCTCGGAAACTACAGACCTATCAGCCTCCTATCAGTAGTTTATAAAATCTTCACTAAAGTTCTTTCACACCGCTTGAAGGTAACACTGGACATGGCTCAACCGAGAGAACAAGCTGGATTCAGGAGTGGCTACAGCACAATAGATCATATCCACGTGCTGAGAGAACTAATTGAAAGAGCGAGGGAATATGAACTTCCATTGTGCATGGCTTTTATCGATTATGAAAAAGCCTTTGATTCGGTGAAACCATCAGCAGTTACAATGGCTCTGAAAACCTGCGGTATTGAAGATGCATACATTAATATTATTAATAACATCTATGAAAATGCAAGTGCAAAGATTAGGCTGTTTGAAAATACAACACACGTAAAAATTGGAAAGGGAGTGAGACAAGGTGACACCATATCTCCGAAGCTCTTTAATGCCATATTGGAGGGTGTTTTTCAGTCACTGAGCTGGGAAAACAAGGGGATAAAGATTAATGGAGATTATCTAACCCACCTTCGTTTTGCTGATGACGTAGTCATTTTTGCAACTACCCCATCAGAGCTGCAGAGTATGATCCAGGAACTTGCTGACAAGAGTAAAGAAGTGGGTTAAAAAATGAACTTTCAGAAGACAAAAGTGATGTTCAATGCTTTTACAAGAAATGAAGATTTATCGATTGATGTAGAAAAGCTGGAGATAACAGACACGTACGTTTATCTTGGACAGCAGATATCAAGTGAGGGTCACATTGATGAAGAAATTAATCGGCGTACAAAACTTGCCTGGAGAGTTTTGGAAGAAACAACATAATTTTCAAGAGCAATATGCCATTATGTCTTAAAGAAAAGTGTTTGATCAATGCATCCTTCAGTGCTTACGTATGGTGCGGAGACGTGGACGTTAACTAAAAGAGACATACAAAGGCTGCAGACAACTCAAATAAGCATGGAGAGGTGCATGCTTGGTGTAACCAGGAGAGATAAGAAGAGGAACTCGTGGATCCGAAAATGACAAGAGTGGAAGACATCATGATCAGAGTTAAATCCCTGAAATGGCAATGGGCTGGACATACTGCCAGAAGGACAGATCATCGATGGACAGCCGAAATTTTAGATTGGATTCCAAGGGACAGGAAAAGACCCAGAAGAAGACCACATGGGAGATGGGTGGATGAAATTCGAAAGTATGCAGGGGTGACATGGAGGAGACTGGCACAAGACAGACCGTTGTGGAGGAAACTTGGGGAGACCTTCGTCCGGCAGTGGATTGATAATGGTTGACAATGATGATGATGATGATGCATCTTCAATACCGCAGGATTTCAGAGCCATTGTAACTGCTGATGGTTTCACCGAATCAAAGGTTTTTTCATAATCGATAAAAGCCAATGCACAGATATAAGTGGTATTATATGTCACAAAGTGTGCACAAGATATTTATCCATGGTGCACAGTTGATAAAGGAAGCCGCACTTCCAGTTGGGATGATGTCCGAGGAAGCTCAAGAAGCCCGGAGTAAGGGCTATAAGAATTTCGGGAAACATCATACTCGTAAATTTTGTAGAGCCGATACAATGGCGGACTTGATGCACACGCTATTAATTTCTTCGGGCCCGATTGTAAGCAGTCTTCGAGTCAAACGTCAAAAGAGAAGTCAAAGTATATCTCCTGATGTACTGAGACTACTCCAAGATCCAGGTGGCATCGATGATGATGATCATGGAAAATGAATAGCTGTACATCTCTCTGAAGCCTGTAAATATTTGAAATAGGTGTTTATTTGACCACAATTGGTGTTTTGTTTATATCCTATTAATTTGTTATTTTGTTCAAATAAGAACAAAGACTCAAAAAATATTTGCACTAAATCTTACAAAACTATACGAATATTTCATTGATATTTTTACCGCAATAAGCAAATACTTAGAAAATGCAACGTGTACATTCGTATAAAATTCTATGACAATCTGTTTTATAGGAGGGGTGTTATTAATTTTGTCTAGCTAGGTTTGTATTTGGAACCATTGTGCACCAACGGCAAATCGACCAGGGTAGAAATAAAGATTCATATAAAATTCTGTGACAATCTGTTTTACAGGTGGGGGTTATTAATTTTGTCCAGCTAGGTTTGTATTTGGAACCACTGTGCACCAACGGCAAATCGACCAGGGTAGAAATAAAGATTCGTATAAAATTCTGTGACAATCTGGTTTATAGGAGGGGTGTTATTAATTTTGTCCAGCTAGGTTTTGTATTTGGAACCACTGTGCACCAGGGCAAATCGACCAGGGTAGTAGAAATAAAGATTCGTATAAAATTCTATGACAATCTGTTTTATAGGAGGGGTTTTAATTTTGTCCAGCTAGGTTTGTATTTGGAACCACTGTGCACCAACGGCAAATCGACCAGGGTAGAAGTAAAGATTCGTATAAAATTCTATGACAATCTGTTTTATAGGAGGGGGGTTATTAATTTTGTCCAGCTAGGTTTGTATTTGGAACCACTGTGCACCAAGGGCAAATCGACCAGGTTAGAAATAAAGATTCGTATAAAATTCTATGACAATCTGTTTTATAGGAGGGGGTTATTAATTTTGTCCAGCTAGGTTTGTATTTGGAACCACTGTGCACCAACAGCAAAGTGACCAGGGTAGAAATAAAGAAAATGTACTTAGGTGAAAGAAATATTCCTTAAGTCATCCGCAACTCGCACCAGGAACTCACCAAAACAACCAATAATAACAACATAAACGGAGTTACAAAATCAAGACATATTAAAGAGATTACAATTTTTTAGTGAGCAGCTTAAATTCCTCACGAAAAATCTTAAAAGCATTATAATGATTCAAATGCCTTCTCGGTGGGTGAATTTCCCTGCAGCGCTGGCTTCTGCTCCCTTACCCGATATGAGGTTTGGGACACGGCCCAGGCAGGGGCTTGCGCCCATCCGACTCCCAGGGACTGGCCATAGAGGTATCCATGGGCCGGGCTTTTCCCCAGATACTTACGACCGGGCCAGGACGGGACGGGCCAAGTCGACCCATTCTTTTTATCACAAAGGTAAAGAAATAAAAAAGTCGTCTTTCCCGATTTCCTGGTCTGTTCGACTGTTTTGCAGGCTTTACGTACTTTCCGTGACATAGCTCAGGACGTAATCACAGAGGAGAGGAGAAGAACTCACAGTGTTTTTACCATCTGTAGGTATTAAGATAGTAAAAACACTTTGGGGCTTGTTGACAACCAAAAGATTCGAAACCCCGAGCGAATGTGTGTGTTGTGTGGAATGGTGGACGAAGGGGTATCTGCATTGGGGGTGTGTGTGTGTGTGTGTGTGTGTGTGTGTGTGTGTGTGTGTGTGTGTGTGTGTGTCTATGTGAGAGAGAGAGAGAGAGTGGAACATCAATTGTTTCTCTTATCCCTACTCTGTATATAGGGATTGACTTTTGTAGTGTTTCCGTTTGCTAGTTCAGAGAAAGGAAGATTTTGAACGCGCTTAGTCTTCCTTTTCCTCTCTCCTTAAAGGTTATATTCTTCGATAACTGTGAAAGTTTAGTTAATATCGTAACAACCGTGATCCCACCGCGGACCACCAATATAACGACCGTGGCTTAGCAATTATTAAATGTTTACCTACGGCTTTTCAACGTTGTCCTTGGCGCGAAGACTGTAATTTATGGGCTCACACTTAAACACCTAGATAAGGCAACATCCATCTGAAAAAAGTTCACAAGACAGCTCTGACTTCACATGCAAATAATTTAATGGACTACATAATGATACCGAATTCTAGGCTATGTACATGCAGATCTATTGTTGGTAGAGTGGTCGTTTCTGGCTGAAATTTATTCCCGAAAAGGACTTTTTGTGTTCTTAAACCTTACAGTGTGGTTCTTTAAAAGAAATATGTCAGTTCAGTACACTATATGAGGTAATTGCCAATTCACAATTTTTGTCTCAGTTCCTTAGTCATTATTTGTTTTTGGTCGCAAATGTAAACAGATAAAAGTACTTAAAATTTGGTGGTCACGATGATGTATCCAAAAATATGTGCATACGCTGCTTTACAGGATTGGTGACATCACATCACCTGCACTCCAACAAATTTTATGTAAAACACTTCAATGATTCCGCTCCTCGCAGCGGCGTTGACCAAGCCTTCATGGGACGTAGTCAGACACACACACACACACATAGCTTCACCGGAGAAACTTTCCTTTGCTGCCCCCAGCTTGCTGCGGTGGTTCAAGATAACGCACAACCGGACGTGGATCTCTCTCTCTCTCTCCGTTGTACACGTCCACTGACCTCCTGGACATCTCCGATTCCTTCTGACGTTACTTTATTTTGAGCGGTGCTAGGTCCTCCAAATTTCAGTTAGAAGATTTATGTATTCCTTCATTTCACGAGTTACAATACAGTTGTCATAAGGCCTAGACATCTTGCCATTCGGCCGGAGTGTAACCCAGACTACATCTTTAAGTTTCTTCCCGAGAGACTCCAAAACAGCAACTAACTTTTTGGTTCCTTTGTCGTAAAACGCCGAAGCGAACCGCGGCATTACACAAAGAGCACAAAGCCACAATGGTGTTTTTAAACATTCACCAACACAATGGACGAATTAAGGACTCTTCATAAGTTACGCCTAACTCCTTTTGAGCACCGAACTGCTTCACAATGGAATTTCTAAAATGTTTTAGTTTTCGCCAAGCATTCCGCATCATTTAATGATCGAAAACACACTTTACTAAATTGCCAACCAACCCATTAACTTAATGGTAAACATTCGCAGGTGCAAATACATTCGATTCTCTCATGACAGAGCTATCACCTGCTCATCCATCGCTTCTATTCTTTCTTTCTACTTTTTTTAAGCTCTTTTAACCAAGCCCTTGCAAAAATTCTAAAATTAATTAATTCGTAATTAATTTATTATTTTCATTATGCCCATTAATCCCATAATTAATGGCGGGGGTGGGTTGTAACAATATTTTTAGGCTTACATGCAAACTTAATATTTTCAATAAAATCTCTTTTCATTATTTCATTATTTAACTTTCACAATTTAATAAAATACAATAAAAAGAAACTAATATCACATCACGGGCCGGACCTTAAACGCACGGACTTAGACTGGGCCGAACCCACCAAATAAGGCCCGTACAGACCTCTAACTCTCTACCCCAAGCACGTGCATTACTCACAAAGGAACTTGTGAAGTACCGCCGCGGTAATGTAAATTCGTTATGGCACCCCCTCGCAGTTATGGCCTGGTATGGGTATGAGAAAAAAAAATTACGATGGAAATAGTGGATTAGAAGAAGTGCTGAAGGAACTTATTTATATCGATCTTAATCTGATTTCGATAGTTTTTTCCAGAGTGAGAATAAGGCAACTGACGCCAAAGTATGATCAAAACAATGCGACCAGCACCAACTGTATAAAATAATTAAGTGCACTGTAAAAAAATTTCTGAAATTCACGAGCCATTTTCCTTCATTTTCGTGAATAAACGAAGCATATTTCTGATATAACCTTTTCCGTAAAATCACGGAAAGAAATCTCAATTTCACGGACTTGGTTTTTCGTACCATTGGAAAATTCTGAATTTTCAGAAACCTTCCCACAATTCGTTTCGTATATTAACTGGAAAGGCTCCGTTCTCACTTTTTCCGTATTCATAAGACAAATATTTCCGGTAATAGGAGAGATTCACGGGAATATTTGGGGGTTTGATTAACTGTTAAATTTCAATAGTCTGTCGAAGCATTTGATTTTGAAGTTCTGTAGCGAGATCGGATATTGTGGATAACATGTCGCATGAATTTTGTTTATTGTGACACAGAATATTTCTTCTCTTCCCTCCCATTTTGTGCACCAACTATTTGTTATATATTGTGTTACTCTAAGAAAACGGGTACTTAACTTATTGTAAAGGTGATTATATGATGTCTATGTGCCAGTCTGCGGATCCCTTAAACCAAAAGCTATTATAGCTATCAAGACTAAATTTTATACTTAGGAGTTTTGTGAAATAATACTATAAAAAAACGTACCTTTCACCTTTTTATTTTAATTGAAAGTCACTTACAGTTCAAAAAGTTAAAGTTGCAAAGCATTTTGTTGTTTTCGAAAAATCACGATAAAAAGGGTTTAATTTGAGAAAAGTCCTCCTACAGAAAAAAAAAAAAAAATATATATATATATATATATATATATATAGGGATGTAAGGTCAGGTGATGCGTAACATCACAGCCTCTCCTTGACAAATGTCAACCCGCCTTCTCGTGGTGCATCCTGTTCCCACTAAAGGGGCTTTGACGACCGCCAATAGCGGTATAACTATACCATCGGGATTAGAGGAAATGCTATCCCACACTCACCAACCCGCTTGGCCAGCGTGGTGAGTTATGGCCAAACCCCTCCAAAATGACTCCACAACTTAAATCTTGGCCCTCAGTCTCCGGCAGCTGGAATGTACCTGGCCAAGGCAGCGGCCAGTGCGACATGAAGGCAGAGGGTGCTAAGAATCCCCGGAAGACCGGACTAGGCTGCCATCTGATGCTGACCTTGGCTACGTATAATGGACGCTCCCTATCTTCTGATTCAAGGTTTCTTGAATTGGAAGAGGAACTACAAAGGATCAAGTGGGACATCGTGGGGCTAAGTGAGGTAAGGAGAAAAGGAGAAGTTCTCATCGAACTGAAAAGTGGACATCTCTTCTACTATCGTGGGACAGATACTGGCAGAACTAGTGGTGGTGGATTTATAATAAACAAGAAACTGAAGGATAAAGTTGTAGAAGTTGAAAGTTCCTCTGACAGAGCTGCACGACTTGTTATCCAACTCTAGAAAAGATACCAGGCTCAGATTATTCAAACTTATGCACCCACCACAAGTCATCCTGAAGAAGAAATTGAAGAATTTTATGAGGAAATTTGTCATCTAAATTATAAAGGTAAGCAGCACTTGAGAATAATTATGGGAGATTTCAATGCAAAAATAGGGCAACGGTAACAGAATGAAACTTCAGTAGATAAATTCGGTCACGGCAACAGAAACCAGCGTGGAAATACTCTCGTTGAGTTTGCAGAGGCAGAAGGGTTTTTCATCTTGAACTCCTTCAGGAAATGGAAACATCCAAATGGGACGACAAGTGAAATTGATTTTATTATGTGTAACAAAAAATTCGTCATAGAAGACTGCAGTGTGCTAAACAAGTTCAACACAGGTAGTGACCATAGATTGGTGAGATGTAAGATGCACCTCAACACTAAACTTGAACGTGACAAGCTCATAAGACAAACAAAATCTATTGACATAACCAACCTTAAAAAACACCATAATACCTTCAAGTTGGAACTGAAGAACAGGTTCTCTGCTTTAGAAGGCCTAACATCAGAAGAAGTGGACATCTCTGAAGTTAACAGAAAAGTAACCAAAGCTCTTATGGAAACAGCAACAAAATTAGCTGGGTCTAAGAACAAGTTGCATGTAAATAAATTATCAGGAAAAACGAAAATGTTGATGCAAAAAGAAGAGAGATGAGGACAACTAAAGAAGATGTGACTTCCAAAGTGGAATATATAGAGCTATGCAAGACAGTAAGAAAAAGTATCTCTGAAGACGTAAGAAAATTCAACTGTGAACTAGTGAGGAAAGCAATTGAAAACAACCAAAGCCTAAAGATAGCAAAGGGACATCTCAGTAAGGGAAGAAAACAGATTATGGCACTGAGAAAAGAAGATGGTTCTGTAACAAGAAATAGAGGCGAAAGTTTGACAAGAGTGAAAGATTTCTACTCCAAATTATATGAAAGGGATGATACATGCACTCCAGACATCATGAAAGATACCAGTACCAGAGTTCCTCCAGTCCTTCCAGCAGAAGTTGCACATGCAATCAAGAACATGAAGCGGGGAAAAGCTCCAGGAGAAGATGGAATTACTGTAGACATCATACAAGAAGCAAGTGGAGAAATCGAAACAGTACTCGCCCAAATTTTCACTCGATGCCTTAATGAAGGAAAGATTCCTGAGGATTGGAACACCGCTACAATGATCCTGCTACATAAGAAAGGTGACATGGAGGATCTCGGAAACTACAGACCTATCAGCCTCCTATCAGTAGTTTATAAAATCTTCACTAAAGTTCTTTCACACCGCTTGAAGGTAACACTGGACATGGCTCAACCGAGAGAACAAGCTGGATTCAGGAGTGGCTACAGCACAATAGATCATATCCACGTGCTGAGAGAACTAATTGAAAGAGCGAGGGAATACGAACTTCCATTGTGCATGGCTTTTATCGATTATGAAAAAGCCTTTGATTCGGTGAAACCATCAGCAGTTACAATGGCTCTGAAAACCTGCGGTATTGAAGATGCATACATTAATATTATTAATAACATCTATGAAAATGCAAGTGCAAAGATTAGGCTGTTTGAAAATACAACACACGTAAAAATTGGAAAGGAGTGAGACAAGGTGACACCATATCTCGAAGCTCTTTAATGCCACATTGGAGGGTGTTTTTCAGTCGCTGAGCTGGGAAAACAAGGGGATAAAGATTAATGGAGATTATCTAACCCACCTTCGTTTTGCTGATGACGTAGTCATTTTTGCAACTACCCCATCAGAGCTGCAGAGTATGATCCAGGAACTTGCTGACAAGAGTAAAGAAGTGGGGTTAAAAATGAACTTTCAGAAGACAAAAGTGATGTTCAATGCTTTTACAAGAAATGAAGATTTATCGATTGATGGAGAAAAGCTGGAGATAACAGAACACGTACGTTTATCTTGGACAGCAGATATCAAGTGAGGGTCACATTGATGAAGAAATTAATCGGCGTACAAAACTTGCCTGGAGAGCTTTTGGAAGAAACAGCATAATTTTCAAGAGCAATACGCCATTATGTCTTAAAAGAAAAGTGTTTGATTAATGCATCCTTCCAGTGCTTACGTATGGTGCAGAGACGTGGACCTTAACTAAAAGAGACATACAAAGGCTACAGACAACTCAAAGTAGCATGGAGAGGTGCATGCTTGGTGTAACCAGGAGAGATAAGGAGATGAACTCGTGGATCCGAAAAATGACAAGAGTGGAAGACATCATGATCAGAGTTAAATCCCTGAAATGGCAATGGGCTGGACATACTGCCAGAAGGACAGATCATCGATGGACAGCCGAAATTTTAGATTGGATTCCAAGGGACAGGAAAAGACCCAGAAGAAGACCACATGGGAGATGGGTGAATGAAATTCGAAAGTATGCAGGGGTGACATGGAGGAGACTGGCACAAGACAGACCGTTGTGGAGGAAACTTGGGGAGACCTTCGTCCAGCAGTGGATTGATAATGGTTGACAATGATGATGATGATGATGATATATATATATATATTACAAAACGTTTCAGCAAAATAATAAGCTCCAACAGAAAATAAAATGACTAAATCACTCCCATTACAAAAAGAAAAAAAAATTGTCATCGTCTGCCTTGCTTTACGATAAACGTGGATTTAATCCTCAAGTGTTTCTGGTTGAGTGGCTAAAGACGCGCGTTATCTGTTAAACCAAACCAAACGACGGGGTTCGATCGTGACTGCTGCTAAAAGGGTTATATTGTATAAGGACTGAAAAGTACACATTCTTCGATTTTGGGAAATTTCTGTTTAAATACGAAAAAAAGCCTGAAACGGACGTTTCTGTAATAAAAGGAATTTCTGACTACGAAAAATCTATGAAAATACGTAAGTTAAAATGAACGGGAACTTTTAAAAACCGAAGTTTCTGAAAAAGATGGACATTTACCGGCAACTTTGCTGCATGTCATTTTCAAAAAATTTCCGTGAATTCACGCCAATTATTTTTTACAGTGTGGTGTCAATTCGCGAAGAATTCCCGAAAACAACGTGCAGCAAAGCTGCCGATAGGTGTACAGCTTTTAAAAAAATTTCCTTTTTAAAAAGTTTCCGTTTCTTCTAACTTCAGTGTTTTGGCAGAATTTCCGTTTTCAGCATTTCAGAAAAATCCGTTTCTGGTATTCCGTATTTATAAAGTAATTTTGCAAAATCTTCGATTTTGAGTTTTTCAGCCCTTTTACGAATCCTTTCCCTTAGTCCTTGGCATGTTTCGAACTAGGGACCTTTTCTGCGGGAATAGCACGAGCCCGTGGGGTCAGAAAGGTCGTAACGTGCAGTCACGTGTAGAACTTTAACCATGCGAGGATGAAATTTATTTTGTTATTAAGGTGGTTCCACCTAAAATCTCTGCCTTATGTTTCAAATGGTAAAACTTCTTTACATATTTTCTTGGCAATTAATGTATTCCCAACGATGAAAATTTGCACATCGATAAAACTAACTTTTAGTTATACCATGGGATACTTAATACTTACTAAGACATAACCATAACTGAGCAATCCAACATGTGTTTGTCTATTGACGTCATTAACGTACAAGTCGCGCCATTTATTAACAGGTCTGAGCATTACTCAAAAAAAATGATTGATTTTTAATGTAATTATGGTTATGTTTTAGCACGTATTAAGTATCCCATGCTATAACTTAAAGTTAGTTTTATCGATGTGCAAATTTTCATCCTTGGGAATACATTAATTGCCAAGAAAATATGTAAAGAAGTTTTACCATTGGAAACATAAGGCAGAGATTTTAGATTGAACCACCTTAATGTGGGTGAATTAGTAATTTTATTTTTCTGTCGGAACTTATTGTTTTTCTGAATAGATTTGTAATAATTTTATGTTTTCTGTAGAACGACTTATTACAAATTACATATTTAATATTCATCCTGATTTTTCAAAGCAACAAAATGCTTTGGAACTAGAGTTCTTATTACACCGACAATGACTTTCAAGTAACTTTAAGAAAAGGTGATATGTACTGTTTTATAATATATTTCACAAAACTCCTAAATATAGAATTTACTATAGCTAGCTATAATAGCTTTTGTCTTAAGGGGTCTACACTCCACAGACTGATACCTGACATCATGCAAACACCTGTAAAATAATTTAAGTAACAGGTTTCTTATAATAACACGATATATTAGAGGTATGCACGAGTTTCTGCCGCCTCCGCTAGCGGGCGCTGTAGGGGTCTAACCGGCCGGTGACCAGTGCTGTCAGTTCGTACATGAAGCCAAGCATGACAATCGATAAAGTTCATTTGCGGCACTGTTTGTTATTCATGTATAATTTAGGGAAAAGTGCGAGCGCAGCATACAATTCAATATGTCAGGCGTATGACGAAACGGTTATGGGTGAGCCGACGTGTCGAGAATAATTTGCCAGGTTTAAGAAAGATGATCTAAGCTTGGAAAGACAAGCCACGTGCAGTTAAACCGCAGGAACTCGCAGACGAGGAGCTGGAATCGCTGTTGCAAGAGTATGCCACACAATCGACCATGCAACTGGCGAAACGTTTGAAAGTGGCTCAATCGACGGTGGTACGGCGTCTGAAGGCTTTGGGGAAGATCCAGAAGATTTGTAAGTGGGTTCCGCATACTTTAACGCAGCGTAATATTGGTCAACGATTGAGCATCTGCATGTCGTTGCTGAAGAGCTTTCAAGGGAAGAATTTCTTGTGGAAGGTTGTCACCGGGGATGATGGGTCTACTGCGACAACCCCGTACGCAAGCGATTCTGGGTCGACACAAGCCAGCCATCAACATCCATTGCAAAACAGGATATCCACGGGGGGAAAAAGGTGCTGTTGTGTGTGTGTGTGTGTGTGTGGTGGGATATGCATGGAGTGCTGTACTTCGAACTGTTGAAACCGGGCGTAACAATCACTGCACAACGATATAGCGATCAGTTGATGAAACTGAACGCCGCAATCGAGCAAAAGCGCCCATGGAGAGGTAAAGGACGACGTCCAGACATCCTGTTACACGATAATGCCAGACCACATGTTGGTGCCACCACGAAATCAACCCTTGAACAGTTTCACCGAAGGGTTTTACCGCACCCTGCTTACTCCCCAGACATTGCACCCTCAAACTTTCATCTGTTTCGCTCTATGCAACATGCCCTAACCCAACAGCGGTTCACCACAGTTCTAGAAGCGGAAAATTTCGTCACTGCGTTCTTCAGTTCAAAACCCGAGTCCTATCACAGGGGCATTCATTTGTTACCTTAAAAATGGCAGATGGGCATTGATGCTAACGCCCAATGTTTCGTTTAATAAATGTGTACTGGTTTCCTGATTGCTCTTGTCTCCTTTCTTCTTAAAACGGCGGAAAGTTTTGCATACCCCTAATACAACAGCTGGTGCACAAAATGGGGAAGAAATATCCTGTGCCACAATAACCCAAATTTCGTGCGATATGCTATCCACAATATCCTAGCTCGCTACAGAACTTCAAGTCCTCCGACAGACGATTGAAATTTAACAGTTAATCAAACCTCACGTATATTCCCGCCAAT
The DNA here is from genome assembly GCA_039090855.1 of Macrothele yani. Taxonomy (NCBI): domain Eukaryota; kingdom Metazoa; phylum Arthropoda; class Arachnida; order Araneae; family Macrothelidae; genus Macrothele; species Macrothele yani. The sequence goes on along the minus strand of CM076997.1, from coordinate 111,708,386 downwards.
CGCTCGTATTACTTGAAATTTTCTATCCCATGGGTACTGAAAAAGTGAGAACCGAAATTTTCCGTTAATATAAGAAAGGATATATAATGAACAAAGACATCGCTCTTTCCACGTTTTAGCAACACCCAGCAACCGAAAAAATTGTTATTTGGTCACCGCTGGGGAGTTGAATCCCAGATCTCACGATATCTATAGCCAAGCGCGTTAGCCTTACACCACGGTGGCCAATAATCAAAGGCGCTATGAGTGTTTTTCTGTCAGCTTCTGACATCATAAATCCGTAAGATGGGCTCAGCTACTGAGACGTCTCCATCTGGTGGGCATTAACGGCACTGGCTATATATTAAGTATAGCAGTTAAATCCAATGGGCGAGATCCAAAGTGAAAATCCTCCAAATACGTGGGGTCAGTGAATAAACAAAGGCATCGCTCTTTCTTTCCATGGTGTAAGGCTAACGCGCTCGGCTAGATATCCAGATATCTGCGATTCAATTCTCCAGCGGTGACCGAATAACAATTTTTCGGTTGCTGTGTGTTGCTAAAACGTGGGAAAGAGCGATGTATTTGTTTATTCACTGTATTTGGAGGATTTTCACTACACGAAAGGAATTCCGGAAAGTTTTCTGGAAATTCAGAATATTCCGTTAACCCCTTTTAAAAAAGGTAATTTACCGTTAATATTAAAAAGGTATTTGGAAAGGTTTCTGAAAATTCAGAATTTTCCTGGCGAAATTCAAGGGTTTTTTTTTTTTCCTTGTCATTTCATGGAGAAGAATGTATGAGATATATGCTTCGTAAATTTACGATAGAAATTACGGGAAATGCCTCGTGAATTTGAGAAACTTGTTTTCAGTGCATACCGTATCGATTTGCTTATTTATTCGGATCTGACTTCACTCGAAACACACGATTTTTAACTGTTAATTACAATTTTATGTGCATTGACTTATTTTTGCATACAAGTACAGTGCAATTCCTATTATCCGAACTCCGATTATATGGATATCTAATTACGTGGATCAATTTTCAGGAAACTCCAAACAACACACACTTCTTCGAAAACAGACGCGTGCACAGCTTACAGTATATACTGTAATAATAGGTGCACAAAATGGGGAAGAGAAGAAATATTCTGTGCTACAGTAACCAAAATTTATGCGATTTACTACCCACAATATCCGATCTCGCTAACTTCAAAATCAAATACTTCGACAGACTATCGAAATTCAACAGTTAATGAAACCCCCAAGTATTCACGTGAATATCTCCTATTACCGGAAAATTTTCGTCAAACGGATCCGGAGAAGTGAGAATGGAGTTAATGTAAGAAAGAAATTCGGAGGTTTTTGAAAATTCATAATTTTCCGTTAACACCTGTTGAAAACCGTAATTTATGGTCATTATGGGGGCCCTAACAAAAGTTCTGCACACAGTCCATTTTAGAGAAAAGTGTGAAGTGTTACAGAGATTTTATACTGGGTTTCGGGATTTAATATAAAATCTTAATATTGCAACCTTTTCCCCATCTCGTGTTCCCATTCCTTTGTTTCCCCAAAGCGTGAGAGAAATTTCTCAGAGTCTGTTCCCCATTAGACACCGGATGCACGGTTACTTACTAAGACGACTTTTTGTCTAAGCTTAGTATCTGCACTTTGTATGTTGAATGGAGATTAACTCCATAGCGCCTCTTTTGATGATTTACAGATTGCTATTTCAAAGCTGCCGACCAATGGACTTGCGCTTCACATTTTACTTTGAGGCTTGAGATTTACCGAAAGCGGTGTGGTTCTTTCTCACGGGGAACTTAAGGGCATTTTTTTTATACAAGAGAGGGAGGCGACAGGACAGTTGTCTCTAGGTTTAGGAAGCGAGCGGTCACGAAAAGAAACGACGAGGTGATTGCCCCAGGGTAAGCCTTAAGTGGACCGGCAGGTTAGGAGATTTTACGACAGCGCGAGAGATGAAGGAAAGCGGGAGAGTTAGAAAGTAAAGCACAGCTAATAGACAACCTTTGCAGGGAATTAAATTAAGATAACAATGATAGTTTCTTAGACATATTTACGGACCGCAAGAATTATTTGCTTATTACGTGTTAATTGCTATCATCATCAACCACTACGGAGTTATTAGCAATTACAAGTTAACAACTAGAACAAAGATACTAAAGAACTTGTTAACAGAAGTAACGTAGAAAACTTACCTTATTGACGCCATCTTTGTTCAACTGTCGCATTACTCGGGTCACGTTCAATGACAGTTCGTCCAGCGATTCGTAGCACATGCCACGGAGCCGATTTTTTAACTTTGTAAAAAGATCAAAATCAGGTGGACTGATATCAGGATTGTGTGGTGAATGGGATAAAGTTTCGCAGCCATATGCCGGCAAAAGTCTCCGTACCAACGCTGCACCATGACACGATGTTTTGTCATACAGCAAGATCGCTCCCGCTTTCAACAACAAGTTGGGCTGATTTTGACTAATTTTCGGTCTCAACTTTGTCCGCAGAAAGTTAGAATAATATTGTGCATGTGACATTTTGCCCTGCCGGCACTCCATCAGAGACCACAACACCCTGGACATCGTACGCAAAAATCATCATTTGTTTCACTTTGGATTGTTGCCGACGACACTTTGAGAGGCGTAGGGAACTCGGATGCTTCCATTCCGCTGATAGTGGCTGCAGTTCCAGCTCGGGCAAAAGTCTCAATGATTGCGACATTTTGTTCAGGAAGGTTTCGCCCTGCTTTTCGAACCTGCGAAGGTGATCCTGTGCGATGCTCACCCTGATTGCCTTCTGCTCAGGGGTGAGTTGATGGGGCACCCAGCGATTTTTCTTTTTCCCAGTGAGTCGGTAAAAATCCGGTGAACAGACACGATGGACAAATTTGCATGATGAGAAATTTCCTCGACTGTCGAACGGCGATTATCTTCGAGAAGCGTTGCAAAAATGGAGATAGATGTTTTTCTGTAGCCGTTTGAGGTCGACCTGAGTGGTGATCATCTTCGATGCTCCTTCGGCCCTCCCGAAAGCGCGAATTCCAGCGAGAATTTGTGTTTCGATCAAGAGTTGCTTCCCCACAAACATCTTGCAAGGCAGTGTGGATCTGTGTCCGGAGTTTTTCCCCACACACAGTTTCTATTTTCCCGAACGAGCGCTGGTCTAACGCCATGACTCGACCTGAGGTGCTGCATGCTTCCGTTTCCAAACCCTCCCACGTCCACACAGCAAACAATAGCGCGTCGTTCTGACATCATTGCGTTGCTGATAGTTTGACCTTGATATGACGCAATCATTTTCCTGATTGCATGATCCGTTTCCATTTTAGATTAACGTGTGCAGAACTTTTGTTATGACACTCGTATAAGAAAGGAATTGCGGGAAGATTTCCGAAAATTCAGAATTTTCCTGGCCGTAAAATTCAGGTTTCTTTCACGTGAAAGGTTGTATCAGAAATATGTTTCGTTAATTCACGAAAGGTAACACGGAAAGTGGCTCGTGAATTTCAATGTTTTTTTATTTAGTGCATGGATTTTAAGTGTTCATGCTATTAAATTCAAAATGTTTTTTACACTATAAAATGGCTTCAAAAAATTATTCAAAAATTATTTTTACTGTCGACACCTTTTATCAGGAAGGCCATTTTATGTGCAGTTTCTATTCGAAAAAATGCACGATGTCACAGCTAGGGGATATAAATATAAGTCCATAGCATCCGCTAGCCAATGAAAATTCAATTGTTCTCCACACTTCCAAATCTTTAGTTTAAGACTTTTTTCATGTTAGTATAGCCAGGGGTGAATAAGGAGGGTGGATTAGAATTCACTGAGAGTAGTAATTAGTAATTGCTCTCCCAGGCAATACAGCCGTGCAATTTAACGTAGGCCGAACACCGAGACACCGTCAAAAATACTATGGCTCAATGTTGGGCCTACGTTACATTTCAAGGTTGTGCTACCTGGGCTGCTGTTTGTTTGCCTTACACAGGGTGAGTCGAAAACTTTGCAATACCTGGATCACTTTATGTCTTCAAACGTACCTTTACGACGAAAGCTGACTAGCATTCAAAGTAATAGGCCATCGTGTTGCACCGTCTTTAGCCAACCTGTCTGCCAGTTCTTCGATTCCGTGGGGGTACCAGTTCTTGTCTTTCGATGCGAAGAACTCCTTCGCCCCAGCTGCCTCTTCCTCCTGGTTGTTAAAGGGCCGCCCGCGAAGAAAGTGGGCCATGGACCGGAACAAGTAATAATCCGAAGGGGCAAGATCCGGACTATATGCTGGGTGGGGCATCAGTTTGATGCCCTCAAGTTCCTGGAGTTTTGCTCGGGGTGTTCGCGTGGCATGAAGTCGAGCGTTATCCTTCTGCAGAAGAGCGCACATTGAGGTTGGCGTTGATGGCCCAACCGTCTGGAACAAATTCGTAATGGATTATCCCCTCGAAATTCCACCTGACGCAGATCATCACTTTGAGCTCGAAGCGCCCACGTTTGGTAACAGGTTCAGGAAGCCGGGCCAGGATCATCCACTGCCGTTGTGTGTTAGAATTACGGAAATAGATCCACTTTTCATCGCACGTGACAATTCTTTTGATGAAACGTACATCGCGCGGGTTTTCAAAGAGTTTCGCTCACACTTGCACTCGGCGGTTTGCTTCAGCTGGTGTTAGCTCGTGAGGGACAATGTGGCAGCTCATGTAGACCTTGCTGAGGTCCTGAAGGTGACGAACCACGGTGGTCTGTGTTATGCTCAGCTCGCCTGATAATCTCCGAGCGCTGGTTGTCGGATTTGCCTCTACGGCCTGGCACACGGACTCCCGAGCCTACGGTTCGCGACCTACCTAACCTTGGCTGATCGTCGAGGTTTCTGTCACCTGAATGAAACTTCTTGAACCATCTGGTTGCGGTGCTATGGTCCACGGAATTTTCCCCTTTCGCAAGACAAATGCTTCGTGTTGCTTGAGCAGCGTTATAGCCGAGCTCAAACTCGGAAAGCAGAAGTTCCTTAATTAGGCGGTTGTGGCTGTTCATCTTTTAGGCGTCCCAACCACAGACAGAACGACGACATGCAATGCTGTTCACATCAACGACTACCACTTTATACTCCATTCGACTGACAGCAGTGCGCGACTTGAACTAGTTAAAACACGTGACATACTCGCCGCAGCACATGCGTTTATGCAAATATTGCAAAACTTTCGACTCGCCCTCTGTACTAAGTAGCGGTTTACAAAACGGAAAGTCGAGTTTAAATCTACACCGATGCTCTTAAGCCTGCCTCTAGAGACAGAGAGCAGGTCGTTCCTGACGACTTCTTTGGAGAAGAGGAGTAAAAGGCAAAGTCGCTGGCTTGAAGAAAGGGAGTTGAGGAAGGGGGAATATTGTGTCTGCGTGTCACCACGTTAAAATTTGATTTAGGCAAACAAAAAGGATGATTTTCTTTAAAGAAACTGTTCAAGCACAGTACTATCAATACGTTAAAAAACAAAGATGTAAAATTTTGAAAAACAATTAAAACAGTGCAGGAGAAAAAAGTGTTTTTTTGAAGGCGACATTGTACCCAAACTTGTATCTTACACCACTGACCAACTAGTCATTGTCATGTAATCTTGTTGGTTCAGCAGTCAGATTCGTGTGTATGTCCGAGGGGTATTGCCGAATCCTTCTGTAGCCGTTAGTAAAAAGCATTAAAAATGCTTTCCTTCAGCGTTTCATGAAGTTACTATCAAACTTATCCCTGCAAAAATAATACTAGCCCACCCGTTACCCACCCTGAATTTGAAGTCTAGCGACGTCCATGTGCTTTTACCAATTTTGAACCACGCAGTTTTTCCACTAGAGGGCATAAACTGTCATTTCTATTTGTGCCATATTTGGAAAAGTACAGGGGCGGCGGAAAGTGAAATTCGTTGACCGGGCCTGAAATTTCGAATCGTGGTGCGCCCTCTACCTTCCCGGAACAAACAGAAGAAAAACAATGTCTATAAGCAGTGGCTGGACACCCCACGCAGGCGCAATGGTGTGATCCCGTAGCAGACACGTAGTCAATAAGGTATAAAAACGGCAGCGGGAGTACGCTCAGATCAATCGCTGATAAAATGGCTAGCAGGAGAGAACTCTCCGAGTTTGAAACGAGCGTTAAATCAGGCTGCTCAATTGGAGGTATGATCACAATGAAGCATTGCTGATGTTAGACAGGTCGCTAAATCGACTGTGGTTTTTGTCATTAACAAGTGGAAGAAGACGAGACATTGCAAGAATTCACCTCGCTCTGGAGACCCATGAAACTGCAACCCAGGACCTGAGAGTAGAAGAAGACGAGACATTGCAAGAATTCACCTCGCCCTGGAGACCCATGAAACTGCAACCCAGGGACCGGAGAGTGCTACAAAGGGAGATCCAGAAAACCAGGTCCCGACCAATGCACGCACATGAGTTCCAGATGGTCTCCGCCAAGACACTTCGAAGAAAGGTCCATGCACTAAAATTTAACTTAGGCCCAACATTGAGCCCTCTTCGTTTAGTCACGCAAGACGGTGGCTCAGTGTTTGGCCTACGTTAAATTACAAGGATGTGTTGCCTGGGAGAGCAATTACAAATGAATAGCCGCCCGTAAACCTCTCATCACAAAGATCAATAAAGCCACGCCGCTACGATTGCGTCAACAGCACAAAAATTGGACATTGGAGCAATGGCGGCAGGTGTTGTGGAGCGACGAATCCCGCTTCACATTATTCCCATCGGATGGACGTGTCTGGGTTTAGCGGTTACCCGGAGAACGTCTGCTGCCGGAGTATACAGTGCCGACTGTGAAGCATGGAGGCGGTGGATTAAAGGTATGGTGCTATTTCAGCTGATACGGTGTGGGCTCACTGGTTGTTGTCCATGGTAACATGAACTCTGTGCTGTATAGATATTTTCTGGATAACTCAATGCTTCAACGAATGCGACGATTGTTTCTTCCAGGACGATAATGCCACTTGTAATGTTTCCAGGGCAACAATGGAGTGTTATGAGGAAAATCAGGTCACGCGGATGGACTGTCCTGCTCACAGCCTGGACCTCAATACCATTGAACACATACTGAATGAACTTGAATGAAGAGTTAGGTCTAGACAACACGACCTTTTTTACTGACATAGTTGGTCGATGTACTCAAGGCGGAATGGAGGGCAATCCCGCTTTACGTACTCCATGAACTTGTGGACCGTTTATCTCGACAGATGGCTGCTGTAATATCTGCAAATGGAGAACCTACCAGCTACTGATGTAAATACAATACTGTTTTACTAGTAACGTACAGTGTTCAGGTCTCTTTTGTCCACATAGTATAGAAATATCGTTTTATCTTTTCATTACAAAAGCATCCATATAGTTTCCAAGTTCGCGTGTATCACTGCGCCATGTCTACATACAGCTGGCTCACACCCACAAGCAACGAGTAAAGGAATTAGTTCTGCTTAAATTGCACGTAAACAATATTTACGAACAAAGTTAATAATTTAAACTCTGTAATAATAAGAGTTTCCCCAAAATACAGCTGGTTTTATACCAAATAAATACGGAATAGAAGTGAAACGGACGTTTTACTTCGTTAAACTTTATTCATCATTCCAGTTGTTGCAATCTGCTGCTGGTTTCCGTTTAGCGTTCAGCTCTCCACAGCTGAAAACTCCAGAGGATGACACTAAGCAAAGAGTAGAACAACAGCACAGATGGTTAGGGAGGAACACCCAGGCATTTTCATGTAGGACTTCCGTCCACAGAGAAGGTTTAGGCCCAAACCACCTACAGCAGTCCGCCTTTTGGGCAGGGCACAGAAACAGTGAGAGCAAGTCTAGCGACTTTGACAGAACAGTTTGTAAGTGACAGAGAGCACAGTAGATGGCGCCACCGTACAAGTACGATGTTTCTCATAGAGGGGCGAGAGAAAGTCTGGGGGGAGTAGGAATGGATACTCAACGTAACTGGGGGTCCAACCCGGGGGCCGTCATTTAATCTACTCGTCCGATTCACGGCGGATATCCAGCGATTGATAGAAAATCACACCATCTCTGGAAGATCAGGTCTCGCGGATGGACTGTCTACACTTTTGCCGGTAAGAAATGCGAAATTTTAAGTATGACCATTGGACATATTTAAAATTTTCTTGCTTTTTAAAGGCAGCGATACTAAAAATATTTTAAGCTTAATACGAATATCTCTCATCGGTAAAAAAATAGATCAGCCCAGGACTGAACCTGGGGACCCACCATAGACAGTCTGATTCGCTAACCACTAAGCCATCCACTGCAGCACAGGTGATTAGCGATATGTTTTTTAGTAAATATCTTTCAAAATTCTTTTTTGCACTCTGCACACCGAACAGGGCCGCGGGTGGCCTAGTGGTCAACTTTCGTGACTGCCATGGAGAAGACCTCGGGTTCGATCCCAGTCAGGTACGAACGCTCGAACCACTAAATATCCGCCGTGCGTCGGATGGGCACGTTAAGCCGTCGGGCCCTGGGTACTGCCCCCGGTAATAAGTAAGGGCGGCTTCCTCCCTCTTTCTACCTCGTTTCCGTGTCACCTTCCCATCGGGCATTCTAACAAAAATCTCTTAGCTTCCTATTTCTAAGGATTGTTTAAGACCTGGGGTCAAACACTCCCTTCCTAAAATCCTCTACATGTGATCTGATCTGCACACCGAACAACTTTGATTAACTTCTCAAAACTTCTAAATGCTGCTCCGCCCACGCTATACAAAGTCAGTTGCATTATTCTTCGATAATTTTTCTTCATAAAATACAATCAATATTTACTCCTTTCAAAGAATACCAATCATTACAGCACCTCATATACTGTATTATTATTCTATGGAAGACTTCATATAAAATAAATCGTGAACTAGTTCTTTTGCTCGCTGATGCGTGGATGTGATTCGGCTGTACTAAACACGGCGCAGCGATTTATTCGAACTTGGGAACTACGTGAAAGCACTTGTAATGGGAAGACCATTGGACATATTTAAAATTTTCTTACTTTTTAAAGGCAGCGATACTAAAAATCTTTTAAGCTTAATACGAATATCTCTCATCAGCAAAAAAAAAAAATCGAGTTTTATTTATTTGCTTTATCCGCCATTAGCAAAACAACGTAAGGTTTTGGAATCACTGAGAATCTACGCACTAAGAGAATGCCTCTCCCTACCCCTCCCAAAAAAGTTTGACATACATTTATAGATCATAAAATAATATAAAAATTTAAATAATATTTGGTTTGGAAGCATACTAACGAATTCAGCTGCATTTCTTACCGGCAAAAGTGTAGTTTAAAACGTATTAAAATTTATTTGAATTGCTGTGGTAATTAAAACGTAGCTCAGTATTGATGCAAACCTTTTGTAAATTACTGTTACCTTTGGTATAAAGGAAAACTAAAAAATCAGCACATACCGCAATAATTATTACTGAAGTTCTATAGCGCGCTCAGCGTTGCCATAAAACATATTATTTAGTTCTTCACGCGAGGACTATAGATTGCATTGTATTTCACACGTAATAACACTAAAAACAATGTCGTCGAACTGTGACGTCACAAGATGGCGCTGGGCATAAACAAATGTATGTTCCTCATTAATTCCCATAAGTTTCAACTTGATTTGCGAAATGTGCTCATATTAAGCAATTTCTAAATTTTTTCCTGACAATTTGAAGCTAATTCAACGCGGTGAAAATGCTGTGAAGTCCTCTCCCATCCAGTCATTGTATTATGAACCGCATAGCGAGGAAATACGTGGTCAAATTCATGCTTCTATGAAAGATAAGGTATATAGCATCGAGGTACTATCTGCTTTTTATGCTTATGTTTCATAAATTATTTTATCTCACTTCTTTCAGTTTTACATCATATTTGAACTAACCACCCAGAGAGCACACAACTTTACGCCTGGACCGTTTCATGTTTGTAGTAAAAATGGATGAAATGCCCGGTCAGGTTTTAATTCCGTAAGAGCATCTGCTGATTCACACTGGTGAGAAACGTCACCAATGTACAATATGTAACAAATCATTTACGCAAAAAAGTCATCTGTCAGCTCCTCTATGGATTCACACTGGTGAAAAACCTCATCAATGTGACCTTTGCAACAAGTCATTTACACGTAAAGGAGATCTGCTAATTCCTGTCCATTTAAATGCTTACATCGCAAAGTGTACATTTTATGGATGCTCTTCAACTGTGTCAATATATTTTAACACCTATTAGTGAGATTTATATTTTTGTACATGGTACGAAAAATCTTCCAAAGGCGTCGCATGTTATAAAAACTTCGCATTAGTTTACCGGTAAATCGGTACAGAATTTGATGTAACAGCTTCGAGGCCAAACCTAATGTTCTGAAAAAGATAGCAAACTCACAAAAAAAAAAAAAAAAGGGGGGGGGGGCATCCAAATTAATATTTTACACACTACAAAAAATATGCTTGTTCACAAGAATACCAGCCGGTCAACAAATGCTTACCTTGACATTTTAGTCCATAGGACATGTCTCCGTTCGTTTCTCTGAAATCTATAAAATGAACACTGATTTTTGACGCTGAAAAACATAAAACCATATCTAATTTATTCAGTTTTAACCTAAAAAATAAGTTTTACAGGACTATCGACAGTCGCCAACGATAAAATTAACGTTAGCTAACATGTCATTCCGTGACGTCACGACTTCCACGACATATTTGCGATCGGAGAAAGCTGCAGATCATTTTTCCCTTTTTCTCTTTAAAATCAAAAATTTCTCCCGTTAGCAAATCCTCAAGCACTAGAAAAATCTTTAGTTGTTTTTAATTCAAGTTATTATAATCATTACATAATTTAAGCATGTCTTTTGTTCGAGTAAAAAAGATCGTGCTTACGTTATCGCTTTGTCCGTCCGGCTGTGATAGTCCATATCTCAGCAACTAATAGTCCAATTTTAAAAACTTTTTTTGCATTGGAAAGCTTGAAGTATGCGAATGATGATCCTTGCCTTCGTGTTCTTCCGATGCAAAACTCCGCCGCTAGAGGGAGTACATGCAGATGATATGTAATTCAAATATTTATAACCAAGACTATTTTAGGCAGTTTCTTTTTCAAATCACACATGAATTTTCCACTGGGCGTAAAGGTAAATTGCGTTTTTCTCGATATCTCAGCTTCTAAAAGTCGTATTTGAAAAATTCTTCCCGCATCGGAAACAGCTAGCTAGCTCCTCATGTAAAATGTTTTGCATATAATTTCTAATTTTTGGTAAGTAATGGTTTGGCCACCAGCGGGCGTAAGTGTTCTATTCCATTTTTTTTTCTTTTGATTATTTGCAGCAAAATTTAAACTTCCGAAAACTCGATTGAAAAAATTATTTCGCTAACCGATACCGCTCACATCGAAAGACCTTTTGAGAATACTTTTGTTGGAAATAAAATTATTTAAAATAAATTTAGTCCAACATGCACGTGCATAGATAGCCCCAGGGGATAGCGGGAGGCAATCTCAAGCCTTGTGACGATACTTAGGCCCCAGGGGATATAGGGGGGTCGGAAAAGTTGAAGGGTCAGTTCCCAAGGAGGGAGCGAAGTGACGTTCCCCGGACGGATTAGATGAATTCCAGACTGGTCAAGTGACCTTGGCATCCGCGGACAAGGTGAAGCTCAGAAGGTCAGAAGGTCTTGACTGGTCAACAGTGTGGAGTGCGTGTAGCGACAAGGGACAGACGTGGATAGCGGATCGTCGAGCGATGTGACGAGAGATAGATGAAGTACTGCCAGCGCTGACAATTGGAAAAAGATTTGGATTGAAAACCTGAAAGACATATGGAAATACCAGTTAAGTTATTTTTCCTTTTCCCTGTTATTGCATGTACTTGCTTAAATTAATTCATAACCCTATTCAGAGCACGTGGCGTGTGTATTGGTCATGATCAAACAATGAAAACCCAGTTAGCTAGGTAAAACATTTAAGTAAAGCATAGGAGAAAAGGAACTAGAAGTAAAATGAATCACTAAGCTTTGCACTTATATATATAGATAGATGTATGCAGAAATGATCGGAGACGTTATAGAGAAAAATCGTAATAATAGTAAATTTTATGTGTAAGGTATTGCTAACGGCTGCACCCACGCACGTGGTACCTTAGTGTTCCTAATTCTCTCGTATTAAACTATTTTGATTACTTCCACATAAGATTCCTGTTTGTTTTCCTTATAACCACACAAGACATAAGTTAAGGTATGTGTAAACTAAGATATGTGTTTATGTTTCTGATTTCTTTCACGAGCGGCACCTTTACTCCCCCACCATTCCAGTGACGGGATAAAGGTGAATCACAACGCCGTGCTTTATTATATGCTAGTACATATAAGGGGCACGTTTTTGTCCATATACGATCACTGTAGAACAAAAGTCCCATAGTTATAAAAAGGCACGATAAAGTAAATTTAATCGGTAAATGATCTGTAACTGATGCACCTATAATTTGTTCATAATAATAAATATAACAATAAAATTAACACCTTGTATTTAACATTGATGACAGTAACACGTGTTCCAATGAATAGCATCAACACGTGTTCCATTGCTCATAACTTTAACACGTGTTTTGTATTAGAATGTAACGTTGGTACAGATTAACGTTTGAAGATTTATGGTGAATTGTTTCATAAAGTATATAACTATGGTGAATTGGTTTGAGCTAAATATTTGTTTATAACATATGATTATTCCTATGATTATAACGTTTCAAATAATTGAATATAACATTGGTGCCGTGACTTTTGAGCCATTCGTGCTGTCACGTATTTTCCCCCGTCGCAGTACGGATTGAATGGGTTTTCTTTTCTTCATGTGTAGCAGTTCATTATTTTCTTTTGTTGTATGCATCATGCAATAGTTTTCTTAAGGTGTTATTTTGACATCTTCATTACTAAGGATTAGGTAAAGCGCAATTGCATGTTGTAGGGAAAGATATTATTTTAATTGATATTAGTGTATAACTTAGGTATTAAATATGTCAGACGACGAGAGGGCAGAGCCAGGTTCCCCACCACAAAATTTTGTGTCAGATTCTTCCTCACACGGCGCTTCGGCCCCGTCCACAATTCCCACAATTGCATATTCCCCCCATATAGTACAATCCATGGCATCAATGCTGCCACTCATTTACCAATTTTCAGGGAATGATAAACTTGTTTCGGCCACGCAGTTTTTCGAGTCGATTGACTCTCTGGCCGCCATTAATAACTGGTCAGATAGCATAAAAATGTTTGCAGCAAAAGCCCGCATGAAAAACGCGGCGTTAGAATTTTTAAATGAAGCACCGCATATAAGGAATACTGCCAGTTATGATAATTTTAAAAAAGCAGTAATTCGAAGGTTCGACGCTAGTCAACCCATTACATTACAAATGCAGAAATTTAATTCATGCCAACAAAGGCCACATGAGTCGGTCGCACAATACGAATCGCGGCTAAGAGGATTAGCGCATTCATATTTAGGCATTGGCGACACAGATAATCAGCAAGTTAATGCTCTTGCTGACAAAGCAATATTATCGCAATTTTTGACAGGGTTAGAGAGAAATCTTCTAAAAGAAGTGCTGTCGAAAGGGCCGAGTAATTTTGAACAAGCAGTGGAATATGCAATACTGGCTGAGGCGAACAGACACATTATGTCCAAAAGTGTCAATTTCGCCGATTATGGAAGATCCGGTCCCGCAAGAAAGCGGATCTGCCGATCCAATGGCAGAAATTTGCGCCATGTTTAAGCAGCACATGGTACAACAAGAAGCAGTAGTAAATACGCTGCAGAAGGAATCAAAGAATTGAGCGAGCGACTGCAGCAAGCAGAAGATCGTTTTTTAACATTTCAAGGCAGGAACGTCGATAACCAGTATTATGGAAATTCCGTTCAAAGTAACCCACGGAATTTTGAGAATATGCGATGTTTCGGATGTGGTACATTTGGACACCCAGTCAAGCGATGTCCCCAGCGAACAGATAATTTCGAAATCAAAGACAGGCAGGCAGAGCTCCGTTCCGTTCGGCGCCTCAATATTTGAATTATAGACAGCGAGATACAAATGGCGCGGGGTATTCTAACTCTCAGGGAAATCCAAACCAACGGGCGGAAGCTCCATCGCATTCACAAGCTTCCGGGCAGGCAAGAGGTGCATATCAAGGAAGGACAAATAATGGGAATTTAAACTTCAGAGGGTCCAGGTAGATTCCGGGGCGCGCCCAGACCCCAAAGTATCAGTCCCAGTAGTTATTAATAATTGTCCAGATAATAGAGGATGCATCTTTGCCGCTGACAGAGGTAAAAAATTGGAAACGCAGTATTTTTGGGTCTACTCGATTCAGGAGCAAGTATAAGCATTATTACGCAGGACGCAATCCAAGAGATTAAGCGTAAAGTAAAAATCCATCCCATAGCTGACAGCATAAGTGTTACCGGAATTACGGGTAATAGATTAGAAATCATTGGAGCGTTTACCATCCCCATTATGATGGGCGACAGAAGAGTCACTCACAAATTTTACGTATCTAAGGCCCCTCTACATTTTGCTTACCAAATTATTTTTGGGATACGATATTTTAACCCAAAATGGAATTATTTTTGATGCCCAGGGCGGAAAAATAAGTTTTAAGGATCAACATACGGATCGAGAAGAACAGCCACAAACTCAGAAAAGTAGAACGAAATTAGGCAGAGCATTGCGAAAAGAGATTATTCCCCCTAGAACCGAAAGAGTTATTTTAGCACGATGTGACCCCGAGAGAAACCATATTGACATGCCGATACTTGTTCAACCCATAAATGCATTTGCCCAGGGTCGTTTAAGAATAGGAAGAAGTGTTGATACGCTTACTTCAAAAGGTATTATTTCTGTATTAGTAGCAAATGTTACAGAAGAGCCGCAGCACATTAATAAAAATACAAAATTAGTAACGGTGGAGCCTGCGATTCAATTCAAAGCACAACACCACGTGGGAGGCTGTGACTCAGGCTAAAATGTCTCCTCCTCCACTTTCCGAGCAGGATTTCGATTTGGCCGACGTTGATCCAGCTTACCGGAGGCCTTTAGTTAAACTTTTATTAAGCTACAGCGACGTTTTTGCTCGAACCACGAAAGAAATGGGGCATACAAATTTAATTTATCATGAAATACACCTCACGTCGGATGTTCCCATAAGATCTCGTCCGTACCGCGTGCCCGAGAAATTAAAAGCGGAATTGGATCAACAGCTGGATGAATTATTAGAGGCTGGCATTATCGAAGAAAGTTCATCGCCATACGCTAGCCCCCTTATCCTCGTGAAAAAAAAGACAATAGTTATAGGATGTGTATTGACATGAGAGGTATTAATAAAGTTACCATTCCATGTTCTTATCCTCTGCCCAGAATCGACGAAGTAATAGATCAATTAAGGGGAAATAACATATTTTCTACTTTGGATTTAACCAAGGGATTTCATCAACAGGAGATTGCCCCAAGATTGCCATAAGACAGCATTTATTACGTCACATCGTGGACTATTTCAATATAAAAGGTCGCCAATGGGATTGAAAAATTCGGCAGCGTCGTTTCAAAGGTTAATGGATGCCTTATTAATTGGATTAAATCAGTTTTCAATCCTATGTTATGTTGATGACATCGTAGTGGCATCGAAGGACCCCGAGTCCCATTTACAAAAATTAGAAGCAGTATTTAAGAGATTCAGAGATCATAACGTCAAATTTTCCCCCAAGAAATGTAAGTTTATGCGACAGAGTTTAACATATTTGGGATATGTGATTGATAAAAACGGCATTCAGCCGGACGAGAATAATGTTAATAAAGTTAAAGATTTTCCCAAACCCAGGTCTGTGAAAAATGTACGCCAGTTCTTAGGCATGGCAGGTTATTACAGGAAATTCTTGGAAAATTATTCGGATTTGGCAAAGCCATTAACAGATCTTCTGAAGAAGACAAATACGAGGTTTAAGTGGACTCCGGACGCGGAGAAAATCATTCCACGAAATTAAAGAAAAACTTCTGAAGCTTCCTACTTTATTTTATCCGTCATTCGACAAGCCATTTATGATTCATTCCGATGCAAGTCAACATGGGTTAGGAGCGGTTCTTAGCCAGGAGGATGACAAAGGCGATTTAGTGCCAATATCATTCATGTCGAGGAAATTAAACCCGGCAGAACAGAATTATCCTACAATAGAGCGAGAGTTATTGGCTATAGTAAATGCCGTCCGACATTGGAGGCATTATTTGTTAGGCAATAAGATATTCATCAAAAGTGACCATAAACCTCTGCTATATTTACACAAATTTAGTGATAAGAATGCCAGGTTAGCAAAATGGGCCATGGCTTTATTAGAATATGACATCGACATAAAATATGAAGCTGGCAAGACCAACTACGTAGCCGATTATCTGAGCAGAATTCCAGACAATTTTTCATCGGGGAGAACAAAATCATATTGATAATGAGATAGGTATTAACGCATTAACCTTTACCCCGGATGCATCTCAAGTGCAGCGTATAAAGGAATTACAGTGGGCAGATCCAAATTTACGAACCGGCATAGAAGATTTACGGAAGAAACAGTATACTGTTGGCAACGCTAAGATAAAGGAAAATTTTTCTTATCCGAAGAAGGTCTGTTATACCATTTTCAGGCACCAGATAGAAATTCCTCACAAGAGCAATATTTTGAACAACTGGTAGTTCCTGAAGCATTAAAAGGAGAAGTTTTATTTCTTTGCCATGACGCCCCTTTCTCAGGTCATTTTGGATTTACTAAAACATTTGCACGAGTGCGAGAAAAATATTTTTGGAAAAATATGTTTAGCGAAGTACGTAACTACGTTGATTCTTGCAAGTCATGCATAGAAAGGCGCGGTTATAAGCCAAAACATAAAGCACCGTTAATGCGGCCGGAGTTGCCAAAACACCCTTACGACAAAGTCAGTGTGGATCTTATCGGTCCTTTGCCAATTACGGAGAATGGATTCCAGTACTTGATGGTAGCTGTAGATCATTATACTCGCTATGCGGAGATAGCTCCGTTAAAAAACGCTAAGAGTACTACAGTGGCCGATGCAATATTCGAGCACGTGTTTGCGCGTCATGGAATTTGTAACATCCTTCTTCACGATAGAGCGCAAAATTTTGAATCAAAGATATTTAAATCATTAATGAAGAAATTGGGAGTGAAGTCTGTTTCGGTAACGCCATATTGCGCGCATGCCAACGGAATCAACGAGAAATTAAATTTCAGCATTGAGAATTATTTATCACATTTCGTTGCCCAGAATCAACGTGATTGGGATGTCCATATCCCGGCATTTTTGCTTGCATACAGGACATCCATTCATAGCGCGACGAAATTTGCTCCTTCATATCTGCTATATGGCAGGGATATCTCTATCCCAATCGATTTAGTCAACCAACCCCCAAGACAACAGTATTTCTCATATGACGACTATTCTGAAAACCTAGTAGCCAGGTTAAGACAAGCATATAACCTATTAGAACAGAATTTGTATACGGCAGCAGAAAAGCAAGAAGCATATAGATTAAAGCATTGCAAGCATAAGAATCTGCAACAAGGACAACTAGTATATCTGTATACGCCCAAAACCCGAATCGGAAGATCCAGAAAATTGACTAAATTCAATTCAGGGCCGTGGGAAATATTATCATTCCCCACCCCAGTTAATGTAAAAATTCGGTCAACTACGGGGAGAACCGTGGAGCAAACGGTACACATAGACCGAATTACGACCTTCCCGCCAAGGAAACCATCGTTAGAATTCCACAAGGAAACCGAAGAGAATCTAAGTTCGGACGAAGAATTCCCTACTCAATCATTCAGCGACAGCACGGACGATTCGGACAACGAATTTAATCCGGTTAATTTTTGGGCCTCGCAAAATATTGATGTGCATAGGGAGGAACACCGAAACAACAGCACCCCACTCACAAGTACTCCAGGAGTGCACACCAGCCCTAAGCGGATTAGAGAACACCAGTCCGCCGGTGAAGAAAGTGACGAAACCATAGTGTACGACTGGGAGCAGTTGTGGGTTGAGCCAGGAATCAACGAAGAACTACCCAACATGCACAATAAGGAAACTGATGACAGGCACCAGGAAAACCCCACGCATAGGTATGAATTACGCCCAAGAGAAAAAATTCCAAATCCTAGGCATCAGATCAATAATATGAACTGGTACTAAAAAAAAAAAAAAAAAAAAAAAAAAGATCCGAACCACAAATCAATTTATCCAAGTGAACCCAGCATTTTAAACGGAAGTTATTAGATGAGGAAGAATTTTTTTTTACATTTGATTAACATATCTCTTAATATTAAAGCAAAAGGTGGAAAATTCACTAGTATTTTGTGTAATATATATATGTATAAAATTTTCTCGAGTTCGGGTATTATTTTCCATTCCGTATTTCAAGTATGTTTCAAGTCTGTGTGTGGTTAGTGCATAGAAAGGTGTGTAAAAAAAAAAGAAAAAAAAAGAAATTTCTTAACTGGTTAACTAACGTTATGTTATATCTGAATATTCCCCCAGGAACACATGGTTATCTCTTGTGGAGGTGTATGCTCGAAAAATTCGTCAGATAAAAATTTAGTAGAGATATTGGCAAGAGTAATATAAAATATTAATGTTAATAATAATTAGGTGCAGTAGGACGGTATTGTTTAAGTTTGGCTGCGCGGGTCTATCTTTGCTTGGGAAGGAAAGAATAGTGTAAATCTAAGATATTAGATATACAACTATTCTGAAAAAAAAAAAAAATAATGATAATGAATGTAGATAAGGGTAAATGAAAATTAAACCACTGGGTAATTGACTTTGTTTCGATTGACGGATCACACTGCCGCGTCTAGTCTGGGTAGTGACAGAGCGGTACAGTGCGTAATCAGGGGGAAGAGAGAAGGTTACAGAAGAAAAAATAAATCAAAGTGTGAGTAAAGTCAGTGTGTTCCATATGGTGGTGAACAAAGAGAATCACGTGTTGGTGAACAAAAAAAGAATCACGTGTTGGTGAACAAAATAACTATGCTTCCTACGGGAACTAAAGTGCAGCAGTGATTGAAACACCGTTTTCTTTTCCCAAACTCAAACAACAGGAGGATGTTCAAGTAATGATGCAAGCTTTTGAAAATAATGAACGGATCGCACGTGGCATGCGTAATGTAAGCGTGCTGGTGTATCCAAGGACGGTCGTAATTACTGTGAATGCAAAGCATTTTTTTCATGTGGATGACCTACAGACTAAATAAAGTGCTACATTGACAGCGAAGACTTTGTTGTGCTATGTGGTCAACAGGTAGTGAAAACGGTATGGCCGATGAGCGGTGTGGTGTTTAAAAGCACAAAGGACAGTGTCAATGAGGGCGCATGCAGAGATGAATAAAACACAGGTGAAATGATTTTGCTGTTATTGTGTTCCAGGTCAAAGAGACCTTGGTGAATAACCCATGTTATAGGTGACTGTGGACGAATAATACTAGATAAACATATACGTACAGAGCAAAGTGTTCTACAGCTAATTTTATTACCAGCATATAAAAAGCACAAATCAGGTGACAATGTTCTCCAAATATTGCGAACTGCCAGTGATATTGGTTTGATGTCTGATAACTTTTTGTGTGAATTGTGTGTGAATCGCAGAACTGAACGTAAATCGAACAATTTCACCTTGTCTTACTTTCCACCAGGAAAAAAAAATTAAGTCAAACAATAAAACTCAAGAATCGGTGGACGTGGACAATGACAATAAAAAACAAAAAAAAAAAAAAATTGAATATAAAAGCAAACAAACAAACGGAAAAGCGTTTGGCAGTTAAATGTGTTACTGATACTTGGTCAGCAACAGCTCAAAGTGTACTAAACGACACGTGCATGTAAGCTTCAGATGCCAGCAGTATCACTGAATTGATATTTTTTAGATATGTATTGTGGGTGCAGGACCGTAACAGTTAATTAATTTTTGTGTTTGAAAAGTGTATGGTGTATATGTGTGATTATGAATATTTTATATAATTTCATTGCTATATGTATATATAAGTGCACATGAGGAAAAGATAGAGGATTACTAGGTAAGGATGGAGTAGTCTATCCGTGCGTGTAGTTTTCCCCCCAGCATTCCTTTTGGCCCCCCATAAAAGATTACATCTGGTAAGGGAGGAATGTTGGAAATAAAATTATTTAAAATAAATTTAGTCCAACATGCGTGCATAGATAGCCCCAGGGGATAGCGGGAGGCAATCTCAAGCCTTGTGACGATACTTAGGCCCCAGGGGATATAGGGGGTCGGAAAAGTTGAAGGGTCAGTTCCCAAGGAGGGAGCGAAGTGACGTTCCCCGGACGGATTAGATGAATTCCAGACTGGTCAAGTGACCTTGGCATCCGCGGACAAGGTGAAGCTCAGAAGGTCAGAAGGTCTTGACTGGTCAACAGTGTGGAGTGCGTGTAGCGACAAGGGACAGACGTGGATAGCGGATCGTCGAGCGATGTGACGAGAGATAGATGAAGTACTGCCAACGCTGACAATTGGAAAAAGATTTGGATTGAAAACCTGAAAGACATATGGAAATACCAGTTAAGTTATTTTTTCCTTTTCCCTGTTATTGCATGTACTTGCTTAAATTAATTCATAACCCTATTCAGAGCACGTGGCGTGTGTATTGGTCATGATCAAACAATGAAAACCCAGTTAGCTAGGTAAAACATTTAAGTAAAGCATAGGAGAAAAGGAACTAGAAGTAAAATGAATCACTAAGCTTTGCACTTATATATATAGATAGATGTATGCAGAAATGATCGGAGACGTTATAGAGAAAAATCGTAATAATAGTAAATTTTATGTGTAAGGTATTGCTAACGGCTGCACCCACGCACGTGGTACCTTAGTGTTCCTAATTCTCTCGTATTAAACTATTTTGATTACTTCCACATAAGATTCCTGTTTGTTTTCCTTATAACCACACAAGACATAAGTTAAGGTATGTGTAAACTAAGATATGTGTTTATGTTTCTGATTTCTTTCACGAGCGGCACCTTTACTCCCCCACCATTCCAGTGACGGGATAAAGGTGAATCACAACGCCGTGCTTTATTATATGCTAGTACATATAAGGGGCACGTTTTTGTCCATATACGATCACTGTAGAACAAAAGTCCCATAGTTATAAAAAGGCACGATAAAGTAAATTTAATCGGTAAATGATCTGTAACTGATGCACCTATAATTTGTTCATAATAATAAATATAACAATAAAATTAACACCTTGTATTTAACATTGATGACAGTAACACGTGTTCCAATGAATAGCATCAACACGTGTTCCATTGCTCATAACTTTAACACGTGTTTTGTATTAGAATGTAACGTTGGTACAGATTAACGTTTGAAGATTTATGGTGAATTGTTTCATAAAGTATATAACTATGGTGAATTGGTTTGAGCTAAATATTTGTTTATAACATATGATTATTCCTATGATTATAACGTTTCAAATAATTGAATATAACACTTTCTTCTTAAAATAATGCATGATTTTTCTGCCAGGGGGCGTAAACCCATGTCTTATTTTTGTCGATATCACTGTTTCTAAGAGTCCGCTTTGAAAAATTATTTCTTTGTTGAAGAGCGCTTTCGGGGAAGGGGGGGATATTTCTCATAAAATTTCAAATATTTTCGTGGCGCAAAAGTCTGCCACCAGAGGGCGTAAGTTCACGTTTCCGTTTACAGCAATATCTGCGGGACTAAAATCCCGACTGAAAAACTTCTTACATCGGTCAGATACTACACTGCTGGACAATTGCTAAGGACGGATCATAAACGGCTATATAGCGCAGAAAAAAGTAAGAGTGATTGGATGCCAAATGAAATAAAATAATGTCAGAATGTCAGGACATTACAAGAAAGACAATTTATTGTGCTCTGAAATCCAGAAGGCTTTGGAACGTGTTCAAGGGACAAACAGGCCATTTTGTGCAGAATACGTAAACGTGAAAAAAATGCAATTGCCGTCCGCAGGCGTTCCGGTGTAAGATGTCATTACGGGATATTTCCACCATGGAGGGCGATGCAAGATTCCACACGTCGTGTCATGCTTTGCACAACATTATCAAGCAGCTGTTGGGGTAATTTATCCCATTCCTCTGTCAGTGCACGGATGAGGGTGTCCTTGTTTATTGGAGGGCATTGGCGACCAGCAAGACTCCTCCCCAAAGCATCCCACACATTTTCAATGGGATTCAGATCTGGAGAACGTGCTGGCCATACGAGGCTTTGAATATCCTCGCTCTCAAGACACTCCTGGACAGCGACTGTTCGATGACATGTTGCGTTGTCGTCCATGAAAATGAATCTATCACCGACAGCACCACGGAACATGTGAACATGAGGTAGCAGAACATCATTAATGTATCGTTGGCCAGTCATAGTCCCAGTTGGAAGCACATAGAGGGACGTACGGCCATTGATCATGATGCCAGCCCATACCATGACACTATATGTCGGATATCGGTCCCTTTCCTGTATGTTTGCTGGACAATATGCAGTACCACTATCACGCCAGATCAGTTGTCGTCGACAATCAGACGATAGACTGTATCTACTCTCATCTGAGAAGAGGACAGCAGAACAGTCGTTATCAGTCAAATTGCGATGTTGATGGCACCATTGCAAACGGGCGGTACGGTGACGTCTGGACAATGGGATGCACACAACAGGACGGCGGGCGTATTGTCCTCCTTCATGCAAACGTCTGGCGACAATTTTTCGGGAGATCCGCTTGCAAGTAGCAGCCATAAACTGATTAGCTACCTCACGAGCTGTGCTGCGCCGGTATCTTTTTGTTGATAACACTATGTACCGATCTTCTGCAGGTGTCGTACTGCGAACAAGACCTCCCCCGTGACGTTTGCTACACTCTCCATTTGTTTGAAATGATTTCCAAAGCCTTGAAACAACACTGTGGCTGACGTCGAACTCGCTGGCAACATCTGTTATTTTTCGCCCTTCTTCAATCTTGCCAATAATACGGCCACGCGTAAAATCATCTAGGTGATGTCGGAAAGACATACTGAAAATTGCAAGTTCGTCAATTGATTCTTTCCCTTTCAACTTTGCGTTTGAACAACAACGGTCAATACGCATCAAATCCTTTATATCTCTTATCAGCGCTATGACGTCACGAACAAGTTCGGCAATCCAAAATTTGCATACGCACAACACGTCTTACTGTATCCCGCACTTATGCTAATTTCCACATTTTACTGCCTTCCATTTTATGGTTGCTATCGTTGCTATTGTCATCCGTCCTTAGCAATTGTCCGGCAGTGTATTAACAATGCAAATGTGTGTGTATTTTCTTTCCAAAATAGTGTAGAATTTCGCCGCTAGGGGCGCATACGCTTATTTTGTTTTTCTCAATATCACTGCTTTTACGTGTGCGATTTAAAAAATTATTTCAACACCGGATGCCATTAACACTTAAGGCTATTATATGAGGAACTTTTTAGTATATAGTTCTGTCGGCAGGTGGTGTTTTGGCAGTTTGCAGCTGTATCGCTACTTCTAAAAACGCTATTGAGAAATTACTTCTTCACTGTGTGTCATTTGCTACAACAGAGATGTGGAGCATTATCCTCTTTAAGTAACGCAAAAATTTCTCGCTAGCTGCGTAAAGGTCAAACGCATTTCCATGAAAAATAATTTTTGCCTATTTTCAACTTTTCCGCTATGCAAAATTCTTCTGCTAGCAGACGCAAACTTATATCATGTTTCCTTTTTTAGCACGTCTTTTGTAAAAAAAGATCGTGCTTATGTTATCGGTTTGTCCGTCCGTCTGTAGACACGATATCTTTGCAACATTAATCAGATTTCAAAAATTCTTGTTGCATTGGGAAGCTTGAAATATGCGAATGATGATCCTTTATTTCGTTGTTGTTGTTTTATTTTACGATGTACCATTTCGCCGCTAGAGGGCGTAAATTTAGATGATGTCGAATTCAAAAATACGTTTTATTTCACATACTTGCTTCTAAACATCCGATTGAAAAAATTCTTTTATCTTTCTATTCCATTTATGTCGAAGAGTATTTTAGATGCAGTTACTTTTTCAAATTACGCATAGATTTTCTGTTAAGGGGCGTAAAAGTAAATTACGTTTTCCCCGATAACTCTTCTTCTAAAACGCCGATTTGAACATTTTTTTCTTCAGCGGATACAGCTCCTGATGAAAAATCTTTTGCATATAATTTCCAATTTTTGATAAAGAATACTTTGGCCACCAGGGGCGTAAGTGTTAATTTTTGCTTCTGATGTATTTGCCATAAAATCTGAGCTTCTAAAAACTCGATTGAAAAAATTATTTCGTGGATCGATGCCACTCACGTCGATAAACGTTTTCGGAATATTTTTTTCTTAAAATATTCCATGGTTTCTCCGCCAGGAGGCGTAGATATATATCTTATTTTTGTCAATATCTCTACTTCTAGGAGTCTGATTTGAAAAATGCCTTCTTGGTTGGATAGTGTTTTCAGTGTGACATGTTTTTCATATATTTTCAAAATTTTCAAGTTATTCATAGACTTTGCGCTAGGGGGCGTAATGGTAAATTGCGTTTCCCCCTATATCTCTGCTCCTAAATATCCGATTTGAAAAATTCTTTCTGCACTGGATACAGCTCCTGATAGGAAATCCTTTGCACGTAATTTCTAATTAAAAAATGGTTAGGCCACCAGGGGGCGTAAGCTTTAATTTCCGCTTCTGATGTATTTCCAGCAGAATATGAGCTTCTAAATTCTCGATTGAAAAAACGTCGTTTGTAGACCGATACTACTCAAGTCGACAAACCTTTAAGGAACATTTTCTTCTTAAAATAATGCATGGCTACTACGCCAGAGGGCGTAGATGTATATCTTATTTTTGTCAATATCTCTACTTGTAGGAGTCCGATTTGAGAAATTCCTCCTTTGTTGGATAGTGTTTCCAGTGTGACATGTTTTTCATATAATTTCAAAAATTTTCAAGTAATTCGTAGACTTTCCGCTAGGGGGCGTACAGGTAAATTCCTTTTCCCCCTATATCTCTGCTTCTAAATCTCCGATTTGAAAAATTATTTCAGCACCGGTTACAGCTCCTGATGGGAAATCCTTTGCTCATAATTTCTCATTTTTGTAAAGAATGGTTTGGCCACCAAGTGGCGTAAGCCTTAATTTCCGCTTCTGATGTATTTGCAGCAAAATATGAACTTCTAAAATTTCGATTGGAAAAAAAAGTCCTTTTTTAGACCAGTACAACTCATGTCGACAAACCTTTGAGGAATATTTTCTTCTTAAAATAATTCATAGTTCCTACGCCAGGGGCGTAGATATATAGCTTATTTTTGTCAATATCTCTACTTCTAGTAGTCCTATTTGAAAAATTCCTTCTTTGTTGGATAGTGTTTCCTATGCGAAATGTTTTTCATACAAATTCAAAATTTTCATGCAAATCATGGACTTTCCGCTAGGGGGCACAATAGTAAATTGCATTTTCTGCGTTATTTCTGCTTCTAAAACTCCGATTTGAAAAATTCTTCCTGTATCGCATACAACACCTGATGGGAAATATTTTTCATATAATTTCTAATGTTTGGTAAAGAATGGTTTTGCCACCAGGGGCATAAGTATTCATTTCTGCTTCTGAAGTATTTGTAGCAAAATCTGGGCTCCTGAAAATTTGACTAAATTTTTTTTTTCCTTGGACCCATACCGCTCATATTGAAAAACCTTTTGAGAACACTTTCTTCCTAAAATAATGCATGGTTTTTCCACCAGGGGACGTAAAGTCACATCTTATTTTTGTCGATATCTCTGTTTCTGAGAATCCGATTTGAAAAAAAAATGATTTCTGTGTTGGAGAGCCTTTCTGGTGCGAAATGTTTCTCATAAAATTCATATTTTTCTTAACGCACAAGTCTGCAACCAGAGGGCGTAAGTCCACGATTCCGTTTACAGCAATATCTGAGAGATTATAAACCCGATTGAAAAACTTTCTTTTGTCAGATACTATTGTTTTCCGTATCGGTTCCATTGATTTTGAATAGCTTTGATAAATTTAATTTGCGTCAGAACGGATTCAAAAGATATGCTTATTACACCCGAAAATTGGGTGTCATCTTTCTTGTTATATATCTTTTTTTAACTGTTCGATTTGAAAATCTCTTTGTCACTAGTACCTTCTTTGTAGTATCAGAAACTTTTTGTTCGCCATTTGTTAAGTTTCGTAACATGCGTTTTAGCCGCTTGTGGAACTAAGTAGATGTTTCTATTTCTGGATATTTTGTCGATTGTTGGAACCAGTTTATTATTTTCCAAAACGGTTCCATTGATCTTGAATACCTTTGATAAATTTTATTCGCTTCAGAACGGATTCAAAAGACGTGCCTATTACATCTGAAAATTCGGTGTCATTTTTCTTGTTAGGTAGTTGTTCCTAATAATGTGCTACTTCATGAACGTGATTTGTCATAAGAACATAGGAACCCCAAAGATCAAAGACCTCGTCGAAATGACAGAAAATGATTTTCGGAAAAGTAAAGGAATTAAGAAATTTGAATTAGCTTTCCCATGCACATAACGTGACAGTGCCCGTACATTGTAAAAGCAAAGTGGTGTGAATTCACGGAAAATTTCTGGAAATAACGCGCAGCAAAGTTGCCGGTAGATGACCCTGTTTTTTAGAAATTTCCGTTTTTAAAATGACACCTTTATTTTAACCCGTATTTTCCTTCTGCTCAGTCAGAATTGAACCCGGGCCGTTTGAACAAGTAACACATGCCTTCGACAACTCAGCCACATATACACTCGGGAACTGGCGTTACGTGCATCGTAACACAAATTGCGCGTCAACGATTTTTTTTTTTTTTTTGTCATTAATACGAGTGATTTAGTCATTTTGTTTTCTGTTGGAGCTTATTTTTTTCTGAATAGGTTTGTAATAATTTATTTTTTCTGTAGGAAGACTATTCACAAATTAAGCATTTCTCATCATGATTTTTTCGAAGCAACAAAATGCTTAGCAAATTTATTTTTTTAAATTGACAATGACTTTTAGTTAACTTTAAACAAGTTAGTAAAATCATGCAACGCATTGATTATGATACGCTTTCCAACATATACCAGAAATCGCGCGCAGAAACCCCTACTCCCTACCCTGACGATTGATTGGTTCAGTATACCTCCGGAACAACATGATAAAGTTTTGTCGCAATAGAAGCATTTTTAGTCAAGTTATGAGAATAATGGCTGTTTAATAAATATCACTCCTGTGCCCTGACCTTTGACACCATTTCCATTATATTCAACAGAACTGTTTCAGTATATCTCTGGTACAACATAAAATTTTGTCGCAATAGAAGCAGTTTTACGTAAATTATGACGCATAAGGGCGATGGAATGGATCCCGCTCCTATGTCCTGAGCTTTGACCCCATTTCGCCAATTTTCAGTAGGGTTCTTTCCCAGGTTGTTCCCTACCACATACTAAAATTTCATCGAAATCGAACCATTTTCACTCGAGTTATCGTGCGGATAGAGAGACAGACGAACAAAGCTGGAGCATATACGCTTCTTCAACCTATACGGTTGGAAAGCGTAAAGAAGGTGAAATGTGCTTTTTTAAATAGTTTTATAGTATCATTTCACAAAAAAAAAAAAAAAAAAGCTCCAAAATATGAAATATACTCTTGATAGCTATAATAGCTTTTGTCTTAAGTTGTCGAAAAACTGATACACAGACATCGTATGAACCGGGTACTTAACTGTACAAAAAGTTAAGTACCCGGTTTCTTGCAGTAACACAATATATATATATATATTAAGCAGTTGGTGCACAAAACAAGGGAGAGGAGAAGAAATATCCTGTGCTACAATAAACAAAATTCGTACGATGTGCTATCCACAATATCCAATCTCGCTACGGAACTTCAGAGTTCGACAGACAATTGAAATTTAAAACTTAATCAAACCTCAATTATTCTCAGCAGTCGCTCCTATTTCCGATAATTTCTCGTCACGCGCATACGGAAAAAGTGAGAACGGAGTTTTTCCGTTAATATACGAAAGGGCTTGCGGAAAGTTTATGAAAATTCAGAATTTTCCGTTAATACACCTGTAAAACGGTAATTTACCGTCAATATAAGAAAGAAACTGCGAAAAGGTTTCTGAAAATTCAGAAATTTCCCGTGGTACGAAAAATCCATGAAATTCAGGTTTCTTTCTTTCATTTCACGGAAAGAGTTGTATCAGAAGTATGCTTCGTTAATTCACGAAAGAAATGACAGAAAGTGGCTCCTGAATTTCAGAAAACTTTTTACAGTGGAAGGATAGAAGGACTGAAGGTTAAATATCTTCAAGTTGTCTTCCCCTGAACATAACAAGATGTTCATCAAAGCAGAGGAGCGAAGAAGGAAATAATTCAGCTTGGTTGTGACTTCCCGCGGACATGACTTGATCACATCCGTAAGGGTGGGGAGTGGAAAAAAGAATTTAGAATGTGTTTCGCCATTACGGTATGCGTCAAGACTACAGAGCTAAGAAAGAAGGTTTACGAATGCGTTTTCTTCTCTTGAATCTGGCAAGCTGTTCGCGCAGGTAAAAGATACAAGAATTACGGACTCCGAAAGTGTCTTTCTACAGACAAAACGTAAAGATGTTCCCGGCAAATTTCTGTCAGCTGGTTTCCAAAACTTCAGTTTAGTTCGGTTTCTCAGAATAAACATTATTTGAAGCGAGCGATGTCTTGAGTCTTCCTTCTTAGGACAGAATGTGAAATTTACATCTAAGTTCGGAAACCAAGGTAACGCGATCATGACGAAAACACAAGATTCAGCTGTGGGGCGAATTGTCTAGTACACAAAAACCCTGACAACGCAAGGCTTGGAATATGTCCCCTTCTCTAAACTTCCTTGGAGTTGAATTTTCAAGGTTTTTACCGATGTTGCAGGAATTCAGCCAGCGTAAATCCCTTCCTTCCTTGAATCTCTGTATTACACAATCTGAAGAAATTCTGCAAGAAAAACAAAATAAGCTATTCGATTGGTAGCGCGCGTTTGTGTGAGTTTGAAACTACATGGGAGTGGGGGGAGAGAAGGGGAATGAAGAGCCAGTGAAAGGACACCGGAGGGTGTAGTGGTGGTAGGGGTGGGGTTGGAGGGAATTGAACGAAGGGGAAGCGCCGTTGACGTTGAGGCAGACAATTCAATTTCACGGGCTACTTGCTATTGCCTTATTCTTATGAAGCACCGAAGGCAAGGACTCTAAAATTTTACGGTTTCCGGAATCTCACCATAATTGCCATGCTTAGTTGAGTCCTGGGGGTATTGGTTTACTTAGGCCTCCTCCGCGTGTTTCGCAACCCCTGAAGGGGACATTAATTCCCTTAAGGTGACGCCGAGTAATAGGAAGAAAAATTTCATTTATTCTTTGAACGTTTTCGAGACGTGCTGGCCAAAAGACAAGGAGGGGAGGAAAGACGAAAAACAAGATAAAAAGAAGAAGAAGGTGTTTTCTTTGGAAACCCCAGAGCCAATAGCGAGGGCGAAAAACACGCCCGTGCTGCGTTTCCCGTTGTTCGCCTCTTCGTCGAGCGAGATGCCCGAGAGCAGAGGATGCTGCGGAAGTCACAAGAGACAGAAAAGGAGGCTCACACACAAAGAAACTAATCTCGGACGAACATGTCATTGCATGGCAACGAATTGTTTTCCCTCATCTTATTTCCAGACTCCATTGCAAAAATAAAACATAAAATAAAAACTCCTCGGCGAGCGTGTTTCTTATAAAGAGTGCTTCGGAGGCTATGTTTTTCATTATTCGTGCCATTTTTCCCGGCCGCTATTTCTTGAAATCACAGCCAGCTCGCAGACCCCACAGATATCTCGCAGGGTGTCTCCGAGGCGATTTCGGCTTCAAAAGAGCCAATCTGATTCAAATCTTTCGGTTCCCTTACACTTACTGTAAACCCATACAGCAGCAAAATGTGCTTTTGTCATATACGATCAAATTCCTATTTTGTTAGCGCGGGTGTCGGCGATGTTATGCCGACCCCCCTCGTCCCCTTGAATTTTTATGCCACGTCCGCTAAATCATCCACTGCAGAAAGACCGAAGTGCCTAGTACTTCTATTAAACTAAGAATTTCAGATATCTACACTAAAACAGATGTAAAGGAAAATATAGCAGGAGGGAAAAACGCCTTGTCAGTTATTCATGTAAACATTTATTTCATACGGATTACTCAAAATGCATCGTATGTTTGTCACACTCAAGGGCGTATTCAAATTTTCTTATTAGATCAACCGGAGATTTCTTAAGAACATGTCAAGGTTTCTTTCCGTTTTTTTTTTTTTTTTTTTTTTAATATCAGCAAATTTTTGGGGACACACTGAGAAACGTTTTCATCTTCCAGATTACAAGCAACTACCCACTTTTAGATATGACATTTCATATAAATATTAAGTTGTTACAGTTTATCGATCACAGTTGTAAAGTGAGAGCAAAGAGGAAAAAAATAAGAAAGAAAGAAAAAAAATGAAACTAAGCCTTCGCTGACTGAAAATATAACGTATTATCTGATCTCATACCTTATTTAAAATTCCCGTTTGTTTGTTTTTATATTTCATTGTTGTTAACGATATCTCATCATCATCATCAGGAGTTTCCACTACCAAGTGGATTTTCTCGACCATATAGTTCAGCCAGAGTCTTCCTCCACTTCTATCTATCCAAGGCCATCACTTCATCCAGTCCATTACTTTTTAGACTTGAATTAAACTCCTCAATCCACTTTCTCCTTGATCTTCCTCTTCCCCTCTTTCCGGGAGCCTCCCACTCCACCAGAATTTTGTATACGATATGTCGCTGCAAAAATATTTTACTTATTTCAATGACTTTTTTCCTCGTGAAATCAGTGTTTGATTGTGAAAGAAAGTCGCTTTTGGGTCTATGGCTTAAGAAGCCTCAATTTCCAAGAATGGGTCCCCGAACAACACTGCTAAATGAATATTTTCTGCAAAAGATATTTTGTATTTTTTCTCTTTCTTTGAATTCTTCTGCAAAACCGATTTGTAATTGTTCTCTTTCTTAGAAAATTGTAGCTTAATTTTAATATTGGTGCCGAAACTTAAATATAGCAACGAAAAGATTTTTTTAAATATAGGAACAAAATGCTAAACCTTCCAGTACGGGCATGTAATAATATCTAGAACCGTGCACGCTGTTATAAATTAATTAAAGTAAAACTAACTATACTGTTCAACGTAAGTTGTTGGACGTGGAACCCAGGGTCTTTGGGAGGTCCTACCCAGTGGCTTATATTCGAGGCTAGCACTGCGAAGCCCAGAGAATGCATAAATGAAAGTCAATTAAATATACACAAATAAAAGTCAATTATCGACGGTGTCAATGCTTTCGGTGCGAAAAAAAAAACACGAGCGGATTCGCTTCTTTCGATTATGAGAATCAGTTTGGCGAGCCATGATCAACGGCATAACGCAAGCAGGTCTTCGAGTCTTCGCTGTTCCATTTCTGATGCGAAGAACTTTGATACGATCGCCTGCTAGCGTTTCCATGAAAACATGAATCAGCGTATGGAGGTGAATGGACCACTGCTTTGCGCAACGGTTCGCTCAGAAAAGAGAAGACTTCAGACTACTCAGTCCCTCCATGCTTCCGCCGTTAACAGCGCGTGTTTCGCGAGAGTTGTTTCAGTTTGTGTGAAGTGTCAATGAATTAAAATCAGTGTTATTATATCTTAAATTCGTGGCTTTGTTGGATTCGAACTGTTTTGATAAATTTTGTGGAAGCTTCCCTGAACATCTACTGCTATCAGAGCTTAAAGAACTCTATGCTTCAAATTTTGATGCAGCTCGATTAAAAAATGAACTGAAGGTGTTTTATTCCCTTGGTGAATACAAAAGAAATCGGTAAGAGACATTACTTGTTACATAAATTTTGAATAATTCGACATAGTGTTTATTGAGGTGTACAAATTAGCAGATCTAATATTAAACTTTCCATCAACAACTGAAACTGCCGAAAGAAGTTTTTCCGTATTAAAAAGAATCAAGATACAGTGAAACATGTCTAATTCGAACGTTTTTAATTCGAATTCTTGGTTAATTCGAATTTTTCATTTGGTCCCTTGAATTTTCTATATAAATAATGTGAAAAAAAAACATCCCTTTATTTCGAACTTTTTTTTGTTTAATTCGAAGAAAACCCCATTTTCGTGTTCTCGTATTTTCAACAGTTACTTTTTAAAATGGATACGTACTGTTCTGGATGAAGCAACAAGTTAAACCTGAAACTATAGCCAACTGCTTCGGAAAAGCAGGCTTCCAGTACTCCGATGATGAGTCTCAACTACATCAAGGTATTGGTGGCGAGGAGATCATACGCACTGTGTAGTACTGCGAAGACGTAGGCCGTGATTTCCCCTTATGAAGCTTCTGTGAGAGTTGATGACAATTTAGCTGTTTGTGGTGAGCTCACAGATGATGAGATCTTGGCTGATGTTATGAATAAGAAGACCTGCAGTGTATCTTCAGGTGAAAAACTGGAACGGCCAGAATTTCCTGAAGAGCGCCTTACAAATTCAGTAGAGGCCTTGGTTCACCTCCAACAGTTAAGGAAGTTTGTTGAGGGACAGCAGAATGTAAGTGACTTTCTATTTCATTCACTCGTAAAACTTGAGGAATTTACACTTACCCATAACACAAATTTTAAGAAAAAGGCCAAAATTTCACGGGTTTTTTACAAAAATGTTTTAAATTTACCGTACTGTACTTTGTTGTTATGAATAAATATGTTGTTTTTTACAGTACCTGAATGTGCCCATATTCAAACTTGCCTAATTCAAATTTGTCGATAATTCGAATTATTTTTGTGTTCCCTTCAGCTTCGAATTATCCAAGTTACACTCTATATCTTAGAGCCACGCAAGGACATGTACATTCGAGCAACTTGGCTGGTTTGTTAATAGAAAAAAATATTATTTTTAAATATTAAAAACTACTCGGAAGAAACATTTTTGTGAAAACGTAACGCTCAAGTTCACACAAAAGGAAAGAAGAATGGAGTTCATGTACAAATAAGTGTTCAAATCCTAATCCTCATAATTATTTGGTATCATGTTAGCAATAGCATGTACCTAAAATTTAGAAAAAAAATGTTACTTCTTATTACTTAACAACTAAAAAATAAACTTCGCAATTTTAAAAAAAACAGTACTGGGGAGGGGGTGAAATAGTCAGGTCTCAGACCCAAGATACGCCACTGGTAATTTCGAAGAAGACACTAGTATTCATTGTGATGACCTACCCTCTTATCCGCTGACTGGCACAGAGAACGAAGTGGTCCTTCCATAGTAATATTCTGATAACCGTGTATCGCCCACATTTATCCTAACAGAAATAACAATTTATTAGCACTGTTTCTTGTGTCAAAATATTGCGTTGACTTAAAAATTACGTCTACTCAAGAAGGAGATACCAATAACATTGCGTAGTAGGGGATCAGTAGCAAAATAAAATAAGAAAGATGACACCGAATTTTCGGTTGTAATCGGCACGCACGTCTTTTGAATCCTTCCCATCACGAATGAAATATTTCAAAGTTATTCAGAGTTAATAGAAACACACTGCAAAAAATACAAAAAAGAAATCACAACCGCATTTTTACAATCGATAAAACATCTAAAAACAGAAATGTACATACTTTCCCATACTCTTCTTCTTCCAACCCTTTTTATAGCCAATTGAGGACATAGGTTTCCCTCATCTCTTTCCAAATGTTTCTGTCTTGTGCTTGTCTATTCCACAGCTTTCCTACAGTTTTGTTTATATCATACATCCTCCTTCCCTCTGGTCTTCCTATCACTGTTAAAATTTTGTGGTAGGTTGCACCAAAAAGTGGTGCTACACCAGCCGCACCACTTTCTGAGAAAAGATTCACCATTGTGTAGGGCGAACGGTCGAGTCACATTATTGTGACCACTAGCGAATATTCAGAGTAACCGCCGTGTGCAGCGCAGACAGCAGCTAGACGCGCTGGGAGTGACTCAATAAGGTGCTGGAAGGTAGCACTTTATTGAGTCACTCCCAGCGCGAGTGCGTGGTGGAGGATCCATAGAGCGAATAACACGATCTAGGTGGTCTCACAGATACTCAATTGCGTTTAAGTCTGGGGAATTAGGGGGCAGGGAAATACTTTGAAGTCCTCATCGTGCTCTTCCAACCACTCTCGGACATTTCTAGCTGTGTGACACGTTGCATTGTCGTCCTGGAAGATCCCATCCGCCCCAGGGAAGACAATCAGCATGTATGAGTGTACGTGGTCTGCAAGGATGGATTCATAACGAATTCGGTCCATAGTGCCTTCCACAGGTATGAGTGGTCCCAGAGAATGCCACAAAAACATTTCCGAGACCACAACGCTGCCCCCATCAGCTTATGTTCTTCCAGCAATGGTTGCAGAGTGTTCGTTCTCCGACGTTTCTCGCCTTATACGCCAACGTCCATTCATTCGATGAAACTGAAAACGTGACTCATCGGAGAAGGCAACACTTTGACAACTAGTAGAGGTTTAATTCCGTTACTGCCTTGCAAATGCAAGCTTTTTCTGCTGATACACCTTCGTTAGCATAGGTGCAGTGACCATCCGTCTGCATCGAAGCCCTATACGCAGCAGGGTTCGCTGAACTGTTGTTTAGATACACTTCTGGTAGCCTCCTGGTTCATTCGAGAAGTGAGTTGCTTCTCTGTAGCGTGCCGATCGGCCCTCGCGCACTTTCGAAGCAGACATTCACCTCTCACATCAATGGCATGTGGGGCTCCGCAGTTTCCACGTCGCTTATTCGCAATGGTGCCATTTCTCCAATCACGAAACACTTTAATCACAGCAGCACGCGATCATTTCACAAACTGCAATGTTTCAGAAATACTGCCACCTTTGGCCCGGAAGCCGATAATCTCCCCTTTTTACAAATCTGATAAATCGCTCCTTTTACCCATGACAGCAGCAAGTGTTATGTTTTCAGATCAGATCAGATCATATGTAGAGGATTTTAGGAAGGGAGTGTCTGTCCCAGGTCTTAAGCAACCCTTAGAAATAGGAAGCTAGAAGATTTGGGCTAGAGTGCCCGATAGCAAAGTGACATGAAAGCGAAATAGAAAGGGGGAGGAAGACGCCCTTATTTATTACCGGGGGGCCTGTACCCGGGGTCCGACGGCTTAACGTGCCCATCTGACGCACGGCGGATATTTAGTGGTTCGAGCGTTCGTAACTGCCTGGGATCTAACCTGAGGTCTTCTCCATGGCAGTCACGAACGTTGACCACTAGGCCATCCGCGGCCTTGTGTTATGTTTTCAAATCAGTTCAGATCATATGTAGAGGATTTTAGGAAGGGAGTGTCTGACACCAGGTCTTAAACAACGCTTAGAAACAGGAAGCTAGGAGATTTGGGCTAGAGTGCCCGATAGGAAAGTGACACGGAAGCGAAGTAAAAAGGGGGAGGAAAACGCCCTTATTTATTACCGGGACGCCAGTACTAGGGGTCCGACGGCTTAACGTGCCCATCTGACGCACGGCGGATATTTAGTGGTTCGAGCGTTCGTATCTGCCTGGGATCGAACCCGAGGTCTTCTCCGTGGCAATCACGAACGTTGACCACAAGGCCACCCGCGGCCTCGTTTTCAGATTGCCTACAGCATACTTTACATACCATTCAAGCCAGCTCACGACACGTGCCTTCTCTCATCGGCTATGCGCTGTTGACGTCAAAAGTAGGAGATGGTCAAAATAATGTGACTCGACTGTGTATTTATGGGCGGAGTTACGAAAGATCCAATTGCGAAAATTCGTTTTCGGCCTAGATTCTATTAATCGCCACGGAAAACATTTTGTGCATATATCCTGCACAGAACAACACAAAGTTTTCCACTATAGGGGACGTAAATGCATGTAATAGTTTCCTCGATATCTGTTAAGGAGATTTTAAAATTCATTCCTATCTACGAATAGTAGGAAACATTTAGCAATAGGTCTTTCTCTGACAGTCAGAATGGAAAACTTCGACGCAGAGATGCTTATCGACAACGGTCATTGGTAGAGTTGTAAAACACCATTTCCCAAGTCTGTGAGCTTAGTATATCTATTTTTTTTAATGCCCCTAGACATATAAAGGCTTTAGACAACTGAAAAAGCACGGAGAGCTTTGCGTAACCAGGAAGGATAAGAGGAACTCGTGGATAAGGAAAATAATATGAGTGGAAGACATCATGATCAGAGTAAAATCCCTGAAATGGCAATGGGCTGAACACATTGCCAGAAGAACGGATCACCGATCGACACCCGAGATTTTGGACTGAATACCAAGCGGCAGAAAAAAGAAACCCGAGAAGAAAACCACGTGGGAGATGTGTGGATGAAATTTTAAAGCGTTCCGGGGTGACCTGGAGGAGGCTGGCTCAAGACAGACAGCTGTAGAAGAAACTTGGGGAGACCTTCATCCAGCAGTGGATTGATAATGGTTTACAAATGATGACGATGATTATGATATTGCGATCCAAAGGTGTCCCCAGACGATGTAATGACTTTATTGCTTTTCTTGGTGACAAGGCCTGGTCTTCAAGCACCGAATGGCTAGGAGTCGAAACAAAAGGAGAAGATGAGGGAAGGGTCACGCGAAAAAAGGAGAGGGACACAGATGTTTTGAGAGAGGAACCGAAAAGAGGAGATGGGCCTCCAAATGGCCAGTGCGAAAGAGTAAGAAGTTACGTAGAATTAGAGTTGCTTTGGAAGAGGAACAATTAAGAAACAGAATAAGTAGCGGGGGCTGAAAGCTTTAAAAAATAAATAACAAAGACCAGTCCGGGACACCCAGCATAATAAGCTTTAGCTGATTTAATTGAAACTGCAACTCTTCTCATATATTCCTTCGTTATATATTTTGTACAATAAGTTGTAATTAGGCTTAAATATTGAACCCGAACGGAAAGTATAAATCCCGCTTACAACAGTAAGTCAACATACTTCTGCTTCTCTCCAACTTTGGGTTCGGTTTGTATTGCAACTCATTTATAATAATAAAAGCAGGAAACCAAATTGTGACTTTTGTTTAACATTTATAATCAGATAAGGTTTATTACTATACTGGTTAATGTAATATCATTATCCAGTTGAGAAAATTATTTCTGCCGCAGGGTCCGTTCACCCTAAAGAGCACAGCGCACATTATGTGTCTTAAAAATATGCAGTTTTTTCGCTAGACTATGCGTAAATTCACTTTCTTTTTGGCTGATTTTCTTCTTCTCTAAAATGCCGCTTTCAAACATTCCTTTTCGTGCAGGAAAAGGGATGTTGATCAGCTGCACTCAAGAAACTCCGATATGGGTCAGCAGTATTCACAGCCTCTCCCAGTTCATGATCTAATGGCACTCAAGAGACACCCCACTATACTCTGCCCTACCCCCATACCCCAGAGATTCTTCCTGATACAGAGATTTCTGCACTCAAAGACTCCAACAAAGTCTTTTCCGTTTTTGGAAAATTGCACTTATAGAACCGTAGTAAGTACGTGTGGGTATGCGCAATACCTATGCCATATATATATATGATCAGGAACTTATATATATAGCATAATCCAGGAACTTGCTGTGACAAGAGTAAAAAAGTGGGATTAAAAATGAACTTTCAGAAGGCAAAAGTAATGTTCAATGCTTTTACAAGAAATGAAGTTTTATCGTTTGATGGAGTAAAGCTGGAGATAACAGATACGTACCTTTACCTTGGAAAGCAGATATCAAGTGAGGGTCACATTGATGAAGAAATTAATCGGCGTACAAAACTTGCCTGGAGAGCTTTTTGGAAGAAACAGCATAATTTTCAAGAGCAATATGCCATTATGTCTTAAAAGAAAAGTGTCTGACCAATGCATCCTTCCAGTGTTAACGTATGGTGCCGAGACGTGGAACTTAACTAAAAGAGACATACAAAGGCTGCAGACAACTCAAAAAAGCATGGAGAGGTGCATGCTTGGTGTAACCAGGAGAGATAAGAAGACGAACTCGTGGATCCGAAAACTTACAAGAGTAGACGACATCATGATCAGAGTTAAATCCCTGACATGGCAATGGGCTGGACATACTGCCAGAAGGATAGACCATTGATGGACAATTGAAATTTTAGATTGGATTCCAAGGGACAGGAAAAGACCTAGAAGAAGGCCACATGGGAGATGGGCGGAAGAAATTCGAAAGTATGCGGGAGTAACATGGAGGAGACTGACACAAGACATACCGTTGTGGAAGAGGATTGGGGAGACCTTCGTCCAGCAGTGGATTGATAATGGTTGACAATTATGATGTTAATGATGCTATATATATATATATATATATATATATATATATATATATATATATCCTATCAGTGGTTTATAAAATCTTCACTAAAGTTCTTTCACACCGCTTGAAGGTAACACTGGACATGGCTCAACCGAGAGAACAAGCTGGATTCAGGAGTGGCTACAGCACAATAGATCATATCCACGTACTGAGAGAACTAATTGAAAGAGCGAGGGAATATGAACTTCCATTGTGCATGGCTTTTATCGATTATGAAAAAGCCTTTGATTCGGTGAAACCATCAGCAGTTACCACGGCTCTGAAATCCTGCGGTATTGAAGATGCATACATTAATATTATTAATAACATCTATGAAAATGCAAGTGCAAAGATTCGGCTGTTTGAAAATACAACACACATAAAAATTGGAAAGGGAGTGAGACAAGGTGACACCATATCTCCGAAGCTCTTTAATGCCACATTGGAAAATGTCTTTCAATCACTGAACTGGGAAAACAAAGGGATAAAGATTAATGGAGATTATCTAACCCACCTTCGTTTTGCTGATGACGTAGTCATTTTTGCAACTACCCCATCAGAGCTGCAGAGTATGATCCAGGAACTTGCTGACAAGAGTAAAGAAGTGGGATTAAAAATGAACTTTCAGAAGACAAAAGTGATGTTCAATGCTTTTACAAGAAATGAAGATTTATCGATTGATGGAGAACAACTGGAGATAACAGATACGTATGTTTATCTTGGACAGCAGATATCAAGTGAGGGTCACATTGATGAAGAAATTAATCGGCGTACAAAACTTGCCTGGAGAGCTTTTGGAAGAAACAGCATAATTTTCAAGAGCAATATGCCATTATGTCTTAAAAGAAAAGTGTTTGATCAATGCATCCTTCCAGTGCTTACGTATGGTGCAGAGACGTGGACCTTAACTAAAAGAGACATACAAAGGCTGCAGACAACTCAAAGCAGCATGGAGAGGTGCATGCTTGGTATAACCAGGAGAGATAAGAAGAGGAACTCGTGGATCCGAAAAATGACGAGAGTGGAAGACATCATGATCAGAGTTAAATCCCTGAAATGGCAATGGGCTGGACATACTGCCAGAAGGACAGACCATAGATGGACAGCCGAAATTTTAGATTGGATTCCAAGGGACAGGAAAAGACCCAGAAAAAGACCACATGGGAGATGGGTGGATGAAATTCGAAAGTATGCGGGAGTGACATGGAGGAGACTGGCACAAGACAGACCGTTGTGGAGGAAACTTGGTGAGACCTTCGTCCAGCAGTGGATTGATAATGGTTGACAATGATGATGATGATATATATATACACTCACCGTCAAAAAATAATTGCACCCAGAAGGATATGTCGGATTGCAGGATCTCATTAACGTAACGCTGGGCGGTCAAAGTGCCTATAATGAACACCAAAGGTTATCTGGCATCGTAGGTAATTGTACTCCACATCATGACAGCAGGCATTCTGGACGTGTGACGCTCGACAGCAAACCGTTCATCTTCGCGCTGACCACGGTGCCTCTACACACGGATTCGGTGGTCGTCTCGTCTCCTCCAAGACAAAAGCGAGACTCGTCACCCAAGATCAGCCACTGCCATTCTGCGAGGCTCCATGAAAGTCTGGCACGACACCATTGCAGTCTTTGGCGACGATGCAATGGTGTAAAGGGCAGTCTTCGTTACGGTCTGCATGCGCGTAGTCCTACGTCGTGCATCTGTCTGCCAATGGTACTGGCACTAATCGGACAATGCATGGATCAAAGAATAACTAACTTTTATTCAGGGCGCAGTGAGCAGTGTGCCCTCCATGCAAAGAATATATATATATATACTCTCGTTATATATTCTTTGCATGAAGGGCACCACTGCTCGCTGAATATCCGCGGAGTCACTAGGCGCATATCGGACAACCCGTCGGTTCTCTCTCTCCGTGGTTCGTCTAGGTTTCCCAAACCCTTCCTGTCGCTGTTGCGTGCCTTGTTCTATCCACTGTCGCCAACAGCGTGCTCTGGTGATATCCGCACGACCGGTATGGCGCACAATACGCCAATAAGACCATACCGCTTCCTGGAGCACGAGGTTGCGATCCCTCTCGAACTCCTGCAACTGCTCGAATTGCTTCCGAACTTTTCTGCAAAGGATGCAACCAACACAACAGCACGAGTCAGAATGGCAAGCACGTACAACGGGATGACCTCATATCGCCGGTTAGGCACAACGCTACGACCCCTTGGCCGCGGGTGGCCTAGTGGGCAACGTTCATGACTGCCACGGAAAGGGCCTCAGGTTCGATCCCAGTAAGTACAAACGCTCGATCCACTAAATATCCGCCGTGCGTCGGATGGGCACGTTAAGCCATCGGAACCAGGGGACTGGTCCCCCGGTAATAAATAAGGGCGTCTTCCTCCCCCTTTCTACTTCGCTTCCGTGTCACTTTCCTATTGGGCGCTCTAGCCCAAATCTCTTAGTTCCTGTTTCTAAGGGCTGTATAAGACCTGGGGTCAGACACTCCCTTCCTAAAATCCTCTACATATGATCATGATCATGCTACGAGCCCTCCTTGCTTGCATCACATGCGTTGCCGAGCGTGATACTTGAATCATTTGCATGTCTCACTATGTCAAACCTACCCACCAGGTTTCATTCCTGTCGGTTGCTTCCTCTTGGGTGCAACTATTTTTTTGACGATGAGTGTATATATAATATGTGAGCTCGTATTTCTAATTTCCACCTAGTGAAGTTCCCAGTCTGTAAGTGTTTTCCAGAGGATACCATGCAGAGTTTGATTCTTAATGCTTCAAAAGGTTATTTATTTTTATTTATTTTAATCGTTTTTTTTTATTTTCACATGGCAATTTTTCTTATTTCTTTTCTAATTAGTTTGAATGGCCGTTCCGAAATATCGACTGTTGCTTTTCGCTTAACAGTATTTGATATGATTTATAATCAGATTGCAAAATAACCTAAGCATTAGTATTTACGTGCGGCTTTGCCACGCATTTACGTACTGCGCAGCACCACTTCCATTCAATCCTTGTTTCTCGATTTTCATATAATTTGTGTCTGAATGTGATGCAATGATACCACTATTTTTCAGTGAATCGGTAGAGCATTGTCAGGCACAGATCATCTTATAGTGGATGTTTACCTGTTTCCCCCACCGATTTTTCACATTACTCTACTAGCAGGCAAGGACTGAGTGAGTGCAGTCGATCGCTTTCTTGTCTTCCTTTCGAGTGCAACCAGTGATGTATTCAGGCACAGGGCCGGATTAAGACCTTAATGAGCCCCTAGGCTAAGGCATTTGAGTGGGCCCCTAGACTAAGACATTTTAGTGGGCCCCCCAAAGAACTTATGACTAAGAATCATTACTAAAATCCATTAAAACACGAAACTGTAACTACTAAATTATCTGCCTAGTTTTCAGAATAAGTCACTGCGTTTTTCATTGGCTCTAAAAAGAACATGAGTTAAAATCTTTGAACATGAGTTTCCTTGATTTTGTCTTGAATATTTACTAATGATTTAGCATTGTATAAGAAACTGAAGAACAAAGTTGTAGAAGTTGAAAGTTCCTCTGACAGAGCTGCACGACTTGTTATCCAACTCTCGAAAAGATACCAGGCTCAGATTATTCAAACTTATGCACCCACCACAAGTCATCCTGAAGAAGAAATTGAAGAATTTTATGAGGAAATTTGTCATCTAAATAATAAAGGTAAGCAGCATTTGAAGATAATTATAGGAGATTTCAATGCAAAAATAGGGCAACGGCAACAGAATGAAACTTCAGTAGGTAAATTCGGTCATGGCAACAGAAACCAGCGTGGAAATACTCTCGTTGAGTTTGCAGAGGCAGAAGGGTTTTTCATCTTGAACTCCTTCTTCAAGAAAAAGCCACACAGGAAATGGACATGGAGACATCCAAATGGGACGACAAGTGAAATTGATTTTATTATGTGTAACAAAAAATTCGTCATAGAAGACTGCAGTGTGCTAAACAAGTTCAACACAGGTAGTGACCATAGATTGGTGAGATGTAAGATGCACCTCAACACTAAACTTGAACGTGGCAAGCTCATAGGACAAACAAAATCTATTGACATAACCAACCTTAAAAAGCACCATAATACCTTCAAGTTAGAACTGAAGAACAGGTTCTCTGCTTTAGAAGGCCTAACATCGGAAGAAGTGGACATCTCTGAAGTTAACAGAAAAGTAACCAAAGCTCTTATGGAAACAGCAACAAAATTAGCTGGGTCTAACAACAAGTTGCATGTGAACAAATTATCAGGAAAAACCAAAATGTTGATGCAAAAAGAAGAGAGATGAGGACAACTAAAGGAGATGTGACTTCCAAAGTGGAATATATAGAGCTATGCAAGACAGTAAGAAAAAGTATCACTGAAGACGTAAGGAAATTCAACTGTGAACTAGTGAGGAAAGCAATTGAAAACAACCAAAGCCTAAAGATAGCAAAGGGACATCTCAGTAAGGGAAGAAAACAGATTATGGCACTGAGAAAAGAAGATGGTTCTGTAACAAGAAATAGAGGCGAAATTTTGACAAGAGTGAAAGATTTCTACTCCAAATTATATGAAAGGGATGATATATGCACTCCAGACATCATGAAAGATACCAGTACCAGAGTTCCTCCAGTACTTCCAGCAGAAGTTGCACATGCAATCAAGAACATGAAGCGAGGAAAAGCTCCAGGAGAAGATGGAATTACTGTAGACATCATACAAGAAGCAAGTGGAGAAATCGAAACAGTACTCGCCCAAATTTTCACTCGATGCCTTAATGAAGGAAAGATTCCTGAGGATTGGAACACCGCTACAATGATACTGCTACATAAGAAAGGTG
The DNA here is from genome assembly GCA_039090855.1 of Macrothele yani. Lineage (NCBI taxonomy): Eukaryota > Metazoa > Arthropoda > Arachnida > Araneae > Macrothelidae > Macrothele > Macrothele yani. The sequence continues at coordinate 111,665,065 of CM076997.1, read as the reverse complement.
ACATTGAGGATCTCGGAAACTACAGACCTATCAGCCTCCTATCAGTAGTTTATAAAATCTTCACTAAAGTTCTTTCACACCGCTTGAAGGTAACACTGGACATGGCTCAACCGAGAGAACAAGCTGGATTCAGGAGTGGCTACAGCACAATAGATCATATCCACGTGCTGAGAGAACTAATTGAAAGAGCGAGGGAATATGAACTTCCATTGTGCATGGCTTTTATCGATTATGAAAAAGCCTTTGATTCGGTGAAACCATCAGCAGTTACAATGGCTCTGAGAACCTGCGGTATGGAAGATGCATACATTAATATTATTAATAACATCTATGAAAATGCAAGTGCAAAGATTAGGCTGTTTGAAAATACAACACACGTAAAAATTGGAAAGGGAGTGAGACAAGGTGACACCATATCTCCGAAGCTCTTTAATGCCACATTGGAGGGTGTTTTTCAGTCGCTGAGCTGGGAAAACAAGGGGATAAAGATTAATGGAGATTATCTAACCCACCTTCGTTTTGCTGATGACGTAGTCATTTTTGCAACTACCCCATCAGAGCTGCAGAATATGATCCAGGAACTTGCTGACAAGAGTAAAGAAGTGGGATTAAAAATGAACTTTCAGAAGACAAAAGTGATGTTCAATGCTTTTACAAGAAATGAAGATTTATCGATTGATGGAGAAAAGCTGGAGATAACAGACACGTACGTTTATCTTGGACAGCAGATATCAAGTGAGGGTCACATTGATGAAGAAATTAATCGGCGTACAAAACTTGCCTGGAGAGCTTTTGGAAGAAACAGTATAATTTTCAAGAGCAATATGCCATTATGTCTTAAAAGAAAAAGTGTTTGATCAATGCATCCTTCCAGTGCTTACGTATGGTGCAGAGACGTGGACCTTAACTAAAAGAGACATACAAAGGCTGCAGACAACTCAAAGCAGCATGGAGAGGTGCATGCTTGGTGTAACCAGGAGAGATAAGAAAGAGGAACTCGTGGATCCGAAAAATGACAAGAGTGGAAGACATCATGATCAGAGTTAAATCCCTGAAATGGCAATGGGCTGGACATACTGCCAGAAGGACAGATCATCGATGGACAGCCGAAATTTTAGATTGGATTCCAAGGGACAGGAAAAGACCCAGAAGAAGACCACATGGGAGATGGGTGGATGAAATTCGAAAGTATGCAGAGGTGACATGGAGGAGACTGGCACAAGACAGACCGTTGTGGAGGAAACTTGGGGAGACCTTCGTCCAGCAGTGGATTGATAATGGTTGACAATGATGATGATGATGATGATGACTTTTCTTAGTGCATCTTTTTTGCTATACAATGTGAAGTCACAGTGCACTTCGATCATTAACGGATCCAAGTGCAAATTTGGAGGTGTGAGTGGATGGTAGTGAAAAAGCTGAAACTGTCTTGACGACCCAGTTGTACACAGCCATATTAAACCTTTACCCTTGGTGAGTCACTAGCTTGAAATCTGTTCGTCTTCCATGTCTCTGTTTTTGAACAAGTGGAAATCATCCGAGACAGAAGTAAAACCGTTTTATAAACCTCTCTTTGTCTATCTATCTATCTATCTCTATCTCTCTCTCTTTATCTCTATCTATCTATCTATCTATCTATCTATCTATCTGTAATTTGCCCAGGCATACCTCCTGGGCCCTTGGTCATGGTGGGCCCCAATGCTATAGTCCCTATAGACCCCCCCTTAATCCGGCCCTGTTCAGGCATCGAGCATTCATAGATTTTCGGGGGCTGCTTAGCCCTCCCGAAAATCTATGAATGCTCTACCCCCCGTAGGTTTTTGGGCGATCTCCCCTTTATTTATAGTCTAATTGTGTTCGTTTTTAACTGAATATTTAGAGAAATTAATTTTTTTAAAAATAAGAAAATGAGGGAAAATACAACAATAAAAAGAAACATTCACATGGACTTTAATCTGAAATTTCTATCATTCTTAAACAAAGCATTAAACGTTCATCGCTGAAGGGGCAATTTTTCAACCACTGACAACTCGGACTACTTCCGCAATTAAAACCTAATTCCACAGAGTAGCGATGTTTGCAAATCAATACATCATCATATTTTAGAAGCTGGCATTCAGTTTTATTTCAGTCTTGTGGATGCCGTCTTTCCTTGTATTCGGCTAAACCTCAGTGTAGCTAATGTAAGATTAGTGTTTCCAATACAATAAAATATTTGCTACTTGATTTTTAACAGTAGCAAATTATTAGAAATTGTTCCCATAATAAGGTTTTTTAATTTTCTGGTGGTGGTGTTTTACACTCTGTGACAAAAAAAAAAAAAAAAAAAAAAAAAATCGAGGCATCTCAAACTGGCATCGGAACAGTTAGTTTTTTTTTTTTTTTTTGCTACTATTTGCTAATCTAAATAGGGGCTGAAAACAAATGGCAGGGGAATGGCTTACACCATGCGTTTTCAGGTAACACTGTAATGGTTCCTGAATAATCAGAAACACAGCTATAGTAAGAGGACATTTTTACCACTCCTAATGTCTTGAGAGGATTTTCTCCAGCACAGCCTTACGTTTACTATCGTCCTCAATATTTTATACCACCCCATGCCCCATGGTGAAATCCGTAGTCCATTACTGAAAAAGAGAAAAGGTATAACATTTTTACATTTTTAATTACTTGTAGTGTAGATTTCTTGGAATCTGCATTTGCGATGGAAAATTTTTGCACTCTATTTGAAATTTTTACATTTATTAATATATGTATAAATAACAAAATTGGGATTATATGTATATAATCAGTCAACAAGTTTTAGCCCCCTCAAAATTTGTAATTGCCCCCCCCCCGAAAAAACTCCCTGAATGCAACACTGAGTGCAACTGACCTATCAGATAAGGATCAGAGATCGGTGTGAGTGCAACTGACCCATGCCCAGCAAGCGATGTGATTATCACACCCGAGAATTTGGTGTCATGTTTCTTATTTGAACTCTTTTTTTTTTTTTTTTATTTACGTAATTTAGTCAGAAAACGTGCTGTTAACAGGCTTGGGTGACATCTTGCCAGCTTAATTTCGTTAATTTCTGTTTTACAATTTAAATTATCCGAGTTCTTTCTGAACGCCAGAAGTTGAAGAAAAACTCATGACTCTTAGTTTGGACGAGAAACAAACGATGCGAATGTGCCAAAACAAGTTGCAGGAAATGGGAAGAAGAATTGCACAAGATAAAAAAAAAAAAAAAGAAATGAAAGATACGACGTCTTACACGAAGAAGGGAAAATCGTTTGTGAATGGTCCGAGAGAAATTAATAATTAACGAGCCAACGGCATACTTCTTTTACGCAGTTACTGGGGGCAAACAGTTCTGTTTCTCGGAGATGGAACAAAATGGATGGCGGCAGATGGTCGACTCTCACTGCTGCATGTTTCCCGGATCAACAACAAAAACAAGACCGGCGGAGCCTCCGGGAGCAATTAATGCTTTTGAGCGGTCAGTTCACGGGCCAGGGTTGGGCCACGGAGGTGAAGGGTTCTCTGGCAGGCGGAGGAGCTCGTGTGACTGATAGCGTGGCAAATTGTACGTTGACCAGCGAACCTTCCGCCCCATAATTCAATTTCCAGGGCCGTGAGTGCGCTGGAGTGCGCGCGTGCGACCTGCCAGCCTATCGGCTCGATGATCAATTAGGAGCAAGATTCACATAAATCTTTCACTCCGCTCGGCCACTGCCGAATCTGGAAATTTGCCAGGGTGCAAAGGAACGACGTCGAACACCCTCCACTACTTCTGCTTCTTCAGTATTGACAAATGAATAAGGAATTGCTTTAAAAGGTACATATAAATTGTTTTAAAAAAAATTCCCAAAACTTTCGGCTCTTATGAAGATTTATGGCACATGCTTGGGGGTCGGTGAATTTTTCAATGTCAGACGCAATGTGGCAAATGAAAGTGAATCAGGGAAATCAATATTACAACACGTGTAACTTAGAAAATTCTACGGAAGACGAAAACTCATCAATCCTAGATTCAATAATGGGTAAGGAAATCATTAATAACTATAAAATAAAACCCGCTGAAATTAAAGAAATTCCTTTTAATGAAATCGTGACAGCATTCAAATAATGTTATTTAGTGAAAGAACAAGCGAAGGAGTTAAACTCATAAAAATTTAATTTAATTCTTTTAACATCCAAAGCTTCGTCTTACATGATATGCATTAAATCGGTTTACACTAAACGACGAAAGTAGTGTGACGTGCCTGCCCCGCAGGACGCACACGAAATAAAGGCAGATAGCAGCGAGAACGAACGTCTGCGTAGCTCAGTTGATACAGCAACTTGTTCCGGAATAAGTGGACTCGGGTTCGATCCCCGGTGTGAACCAAAAATGACGGAGAAATTTACTTTGTTATAATGGCGCTCGAACTTCCCGGATGACCCTGCCGTTCAAGATCTCGCAATGGTGTGATGTTCTTTCCACACCGCGAGATAGGAAAAATAAGAGAATCCCTTCTTCAGCGCTTCGAAAATTAAAAGTGTGTGAAATAAAAGTGTGTGATGTTGCATTCCACACACTTAGATTGACTGGGAGTTCTCAAGTACGTTCTTCTGCGGATGGCTGCCTACGACGATTCATCGTCACGGCTGACCCGTGGGCCATGCCCCGGTCCTCTTTCGGGGGGGAGGTGACGTACCTGCCCCGCAGGACGCATACAACATAAAGGCAGATAGCAGCGAGAACGAACGTCTTCGTAGGTCAGTTGGTAGAGCGACTTCTTCCGGAATAAATGGACTCGGGTTCGATCCCCGGCGTGAACCAAAAATGACGGATAAATTTACTTCGTTATAGTAGTCAAAATCATGATACAGCACAGGAATTAATCATACTTAAAATAAGCGTTGGGGAAGGAAATCTTCGATAACAATATAACGGAAAGAAGTGAAGATGCTGCTTTTTTCTCTTTCTCTCTGAGTTTTACCACCACCATGAGCAACTCTAACGGCGGCCACAGACACACACGTTTGAGTGTCACGCCAGCAAATGGGGGAGTTTTGTGCCTCAGGCGGTATGTAGCGTGGAGTGAAGCGGATTTTAGGCAGGGGTTGAAGAGCTTCATTCCTGCTTCACTCCACGCTGCATACCGCATCAAGCACAAAACTCCTCCATTTGCGGACGTGACACTCAAACGTGTGTGTCTGTAGACGCCTGAAGGGTTCTAAGCAGTCGCCTGACACTAAATTAGAACCACTCGTTCCAAGGAAGTCAGAGAGCCAGTGGCGTGAGACAAACACACTATCCATGCTTCATCGGGGACTCGAACCCCCGCCCACTAGGGCGAATGGCCAGAAGCCAAGGCTTAGACTACTGCGCCACCTAGCCGCGAAATACTATTAAAGCAGTTACTTAAACTATAATGCTCGTAAAAGTAGTATATTCAGAAACCAAATTCATTCAAACAATCGCTTGAAATATTTTAAATTGCATTCTGGGATTCAGCAAATAAATACCAACTTATAAAATAGCTTTTCCAATATTTTCGAATGATCGGAGTTTGTTATTTGAGGATGTGCTATGCTCAGTGTATATAAGATTTAGCCAGAAAACGTTACACCGACTTTTAGTGTTCTAGACCGAGTGTGCTTTAGAAAATGTTCTGTGCGCGATATATGCAGAGACGCAACTAGGGCGGGGCATGCCGGGCGGCTGTCCTTGGCGCAGCTCAAGAGAGGGCGGAAAAATCACTGCTTGCAGTCGGATTAAATTTGGAATTGAAACTTCTACACCAGATTCTGTTACACTTAAAATTCGAATTTCTTACTAAAAATGCACAGGGGATGTTGGTTCCTCACATTCAGAAACTAAGGCACGGCTATATAGTCCGTCGAACTAAAATAGAACAACGGCCTTTGTCGACAAGCATACTACAGAAAAATGGGACCCATTTTTCTTTAGTATACTGCAAGACAAAGATGTCGTTCACATTGAACAAGATTACACACACACACACACACACACACAAACACACGCACGCACAGACATATATAGAAAGAGAGAGAGAGCTGAAATATTGGACTGAATGCCAGGGGACAGAAATAGACTATGAAGAATACCACGTGGGAGATCGGTGAATGAAATTCAAAAGCTTGCCTGAGTGACACGAAGATTGGCTCAAGACAAACCGTTGTGGAAGAAACTTAGAAAGACCTTTATCCAACAGGGATTGATAATGGTTGATGATATATAAGATAGAAAGACAGTCTGGGGCGCAATGTTTTGTGGTTTGTCCAGGGCACAGAAGTGACCAGTTACGCCTTTGGATATACACTATATTGACAAAAGTCACCGGACACCTAGGAGAGAAACACAACATACCATTTATTGACATACATTAGTACGGTGTCGGTCCACCTTTGGCCTTAATGATTGCACTGACCCTTCGAGACATGCTTTAGACAAGGTTTTGGAACACAGCGATATGTATGCGCTTCCATTCAGTACATAATGCTGCCGCTAACTGTTGCTTAGTAGCAGGTCTTGGTTCTAAACTTCTTATGCGGCGCTCTAATTCATCCCACAGTGCTCTATGGGATTAAGATCATGGCTCTGTGCTGGCCAGTACACACACGAAACGGAATTATCCTCAAACCACTCCGTAACAGTCCTTGCTTTACGGCTCGGTGCATTATCCTGCTGGTACCAACAAGGCTCGGTTCCATAGTAATGCCACAGAGTTGGTAGTGCACAATTGTCCAGAATATCGAGGTAGACGTGCTGGGTAACAGGTTTGTCCACCATAACGAATGGGCCAGGACCATACCACAAAAACACCCCCACACGAGTACACTGCCAGCTACAAACTTGACCGTAGGAACAGTACACTGTGGTAAATAGCGTTCCCCCTGGCTGCCGCCATGCCCGCACACGGCCATCAGACTGATGGATCATGTATCTGAGTTCATCAGTCCATAGGACCCGTTTCCATTGATCTACGGTCCACGATAAATGTTCTTTACACCATGCTAAACGACGAGTAGCATTCCGAGTGGAGATGAAAGGATTATGAGCAGTCGCAGGACCACGGTAACCCACGGAATGAAGTTTTATGCCAATGATGCGTGTACATACCGAGGTTCCAGCATTTTTACTCACCTGTACACTGAGGTCTTGTGCACTACTCCGTCGATTAGCTGTAACGACTTTTCTGAGGCTTCGACGTCCTCTATCACTGATTTTGTTTGGTCTGCCGGTACGTTTTGCTGCTTCAGGCACGCCATGTGCCTTCCACTTATTCAGTACATCCAAAACAGTTGACTTGGGTATGTTTAAACGCTTCTCGGTTTCTCTTATGGGCAACCCACTAATACAACACCCAACAGTCTTTCCTTTCTTAAAGTCAGTTCTCTCCCGCCGCGGCATTTTCTCTCAACCTCACAGTGCGATATGATCGCGGTCAGATGCAGGCTTGTTTTTATACCGTTTGCAGCTGTACCGCGCATCTTAACAACGCAGCGGATCCGTTCATTCGCTTTTGAAGGGGTGTCCGGTGACTTTTATCAATATAGTGTATGAGTTTAACTCGACACATCAAAGCGTGTCTTTTGAAATTAGGGAAAGGAAGTAAATGCAATAGGTACTGCTAATGAGAATGTGCTGTTTGATAGAAGTTACAGCAGTAAAAAGCCACATAGTACTAAACACATACGATGCCTCGGTTGCTGAGTGGTCTGAGGCATTGGCTTCAGATCATTCGTTTGAATTGGGTACGGATCCAAGTAACAGGTACGGTATGGGTGATGCTTCTGTCTTACGGGGCTGGTTCTCTTCCTTCCCTGGAACAAGTGGCCCAAAATTTTGGACAGGCGACAGTCCTTAGAGTTGCTCATGACGGTTGTGAAATACCGAAACAAGTAATATGTAAGTTGAATGTTCCTTATCTGAAATGCTTGAGGCGGGGAGCGTCCCGGATTTCGAAATTTCCCGTTTTTTGTTGTTGTTGTTGTTGTTGTTTATTTATTGATATTTTGATCTACATTATGAGAAAGTTTGGGAATGGGACCAAGTCTAAGCACTGAATCCATTTGTACTTCAAGAAACTGAAGTCGATCGCGAAGAACGAAACGGCAAACTCTGTCGTTCGCGAACGACTCTTTAATGAAATGAATGGATTCTGCAAAAGGTCACCGTTGCTTTTCGTTAGACATTAAATGTTTACCAGGGTGTCTCAGTGAGGTTCATATTCCGGTAAGAAAACGCAACTTTATTCAGAAAAATGAAAAAATGACATAAATTTCATGAAAGTTTTGAAACCAACTTATCTAAGAACTAAGGGAAAACATTTTGCAAGATCAAAAAATAAATTTAAACTGAAAATATCGTTCAAACCGGAGGAGTCAACCAACGACACACAGTAATCCGACGACAGCCATTCCCTGTTGAAATCGCTTACCAGAAGAGTCAACAAACGAAAATAACGAATCAGTGTGAACGAATTGTTTTGAGTCGAATCAAACGAATCGGTTTAATCCATTGCTATAAGCACAGCCCACGCAGAATGTCTAAAGTCACGTGTCGTAGCCGTCGGTGTGAGCAGAGGCCTACGCAATGCTAGAGAACTTCCCAAAGGTTTATGGAGTTTTCACTTGTGACACCATGTTGGCGCTCAACAAAAGTTTCGGATTACAGAGGGTTTCGGAATTTTCGGATGAGGGATGCTCAGTCTGTATAAGGTGTACAAAAAAGTTTTAAAGCGTTTTTTGTGCGGCATATACCGCAAATTTACATTTCCAACATTCCCCTGCGTTGTTGTCATGTGACCGTAACTGGTCCAGAGTATAAAATGTGACACAGAAGTTTGCCCAACAGTCAAACGCGCTTGCACATCGGTAGGGGAAAGATGGCAAATGATACTGCATGTATTCGACACCGCATTCGTTACGAATTTCATCAAGGAAAAGGTGCTGCAAAAGCATGTGCAACGATCTGTTCTGTTCTAAGGGAGAATATTGTATCGAAAAGCACGTGTGAGTTTTGGTTTAGACGATTTAAAGCAGGTGATTTTGATGTTAGCGTTCGAGAACGTAGCGGTGCCCCGCAAAAGGTTAAATATAGTTGCGAAGCATTGTTGGATACAGATTCGTCTGAAACGTTAAAAGAACTAGCTGAACAACTGGAAGTAAGTCAACAAACCATTTCCAATCGTTTACGCGCAATGGGAAAGATTCAGAAGGAAAAAATGGGTACCACATGACCTGAGCTCGAGGAACAAGGATGAGCGTGTCATGAAGTGTTTGAATCCGTTGAATAAACAACACAAACAGTCTTTCCTGTAGAAAATCATTACGGGTGATGAAAAGTGGATATGGTCCGACAATCCCAAATGCAGAAAAGCATTGGGTATACTCCGGTGAAGCAACGACTTCGACACTGAAACGTAATATTCACTCTAAGAAAGTTCTGCTGTGCATCTGGTAGGGTATGAAGGGTGTGCTCTATTATGAACTATTGGAACAGGGCCAAACTGTTACTGCTGATCACTACAAGCAACAGTTTCGATTGAACCAGGAAATCTATCATAAACGTCCATTTACAGGCAAAGGATTGCGTCCCGTGAAATTAGATCAAGACAACGCTAGACCGCATGTTGCGAAATCGATCAAGGAAACGTTATTGAAGCTTGGCTGGGAAGTTTTAGAGCACCCGGCGTATAGTCCCGACATAGCCCTTTCAGACTATCATTTGTTCCGATCGATTTAATATGGTTTGTCTGCTGTACGGTTCCGGACATGTGACGAAGTGGGTTGAGGACTTCATCGCGTCACACGACAAAAATGGGTTGAGGACTTCATCGTGTCAAACGACGAAGTGGTTTTCATTGCTGGATTCCGTCAGCTGCCCGACCGATGACGGAAGGTGATCGCACTTTTCAGCCTTTACCCCAGATAGCACTTACGCTGAGGTCAGGATCGAACCCTCGACGTTTAAGCTGGCACAACAGTTAACTCGTGCCTTTAACCACTGAGCTACAAACGCCCGGAGATCAGCTTCACGTACATCGTAAAACAAATTCCGCGACGATGAAAGTTTGTGTTTTGTCATTAATGCGAGTGATTTAGTCATTTCATTTTCTGCTGGAGGTTATCATTTTTCTGGATAAGTTTGTAATATTTTTTTCTGTAGGAAGACTTTTCACAAATTAAGCATTTTTCATCTTAAATTTTCGAAGCAACAAAATGCTTTGCAACTTGATTTTTTTTTTAAACTGACAATGACTTTCAGTTATCTTTAAAAAAGGTGAAATGTACTTTTTTATAGTATTATTTCAGACACACAATAAAATTTACTCTTGAGATATAGATATAATAGCTTTTGTCTTAAGTTGTCCGAACACTGATATACAGACATCGTATAATCATTTGTACAATAAATATCCAGTTTCTTACAGTAACACAATATGTAATAAGTAGCTGGTGCACCAAATAGGGGAAAGGAGAAGAAATATCCTGTGCCGCAATAAACAAAATCCATGCGATATGCTATCCACAGTATCCGATCTCTCTACGGAACTTCAAAATTTGACAGACGATTGAAATTTAAAAGTTAATCAAACCTCAATTATTCTCACGAACCGCTCCTATTACAGGAATGTTTTCGTCATACGGATACGGAAAAAGTGAGAACGGAGATTTTCCGTTAATATACGAAGGGAATTGCGGAAAGGTTTCTGAAAATTCAGAAATTTCCGTTAACGCATCTCTAAAACGGTAATTTACCGTCAATATAAGAAAGAAACTGCGGAAATGTTTCTGAAAATTCAGAATTTTCCCGTGGTATGCAAAATCCGTTAAATTCAGGTTTCTTTCCGTCATTTTACTGAAAAGGTTGTATCAGAAATTTGCTTCATTACTTCATGAAAGGAATGACGGAAAGTTTCACCTGAATTTCAGATTTTTTACAGTGCATGTAGGTAAAGTATTGTACAGGTAATTTGTAAGATGTTTATGCATCAATCTGTGGAGTCTTTAAGACAAAAGCTATTTATTATAGTTATTAAGAGCGAATTTTGTATTTAGCAGTTTTGTGAAATAATACTAAAAAACAGTACATTTAACCTTCTCTTTAAGATAATCGAAAGTTATTGTCAGTTAAGAAAAGAGATCTCAAGTTCCAAAGCATTCTGTTTCTTTGAAAAATCTCGATGAAGAAAGGTACTAAACTTCTGATAAGTCCTCCTGCAGAAATAATAAAATAATTACAAACGTATTCAAAATAATAGCAAGCTCCAACAGAAACTAAAATGACTATATCATTGGTGTTAATGGGGGGCGGTTGGAATCGTCATCGCGCAATTAGTTTTACCTTGGACGTGAGTACGATTCCGAAAACATTCTGGCTCAGTATAGTTTCTAGCCCAAAAGACCTCAGTTGGATTCCAATCACCTACGTGAAAGGATTCTTAGGCGTAACGACTGAAAAATTGAGCTTAATCAATTTTGCGAAATTTCTATATAAATACGGAAAAACTTGAAACGGACCTTTCTGAAATAAACGGAATTACTAACTACGGAAAATCTGTGAAAACATGGAAGTTAGAAAAAACGGGCACTTTTAAAAAAGGAAATTTCGTTAAAAGACGGACACTTACCGGCAACTTTGCTGCACGTTATTTTCAGAAATTTTCCGTGAATTCACACCACTTATTTTTTACAGTGCTATACTCACTATTATTTTCATTGTTGATTTTTTTTTCGGTATAAACCGGGGGAAAAAAAAAAGGCGGGAAACCTTTTCTCAGGATTGAGAATTTAGAAAGTTTTAAGTGCACTGTAAAAAATAAGTGGTGTGAATTCACGGAAAATTTCTGAAAATAACGTGCAGTAAAGTTGCCGGTAGGTATCCTTGTTTTTCAGAAATTTCCGTTTTTAAAAGTTCCCGTTTATTTTGACTTCCGTATTTTAACAGATTTTCCGTTAACAGAAATCCCGTTTATTTCAGAAAAGTCCATTTGAGGTTTTTCCGTATTTAAACTGAAATTTCCGCAAAATCAAAGACCCTGTACAGCTCTTACTCCAGGTAATCTTTCCGCTGAAGTCAGGTTCGAACCCCCGTCGTTAGAGCTGGGTCAATAGGTGACTCACATCTTTAACAACTGAGCCACAAACGCGCGACGATCCGAATCATATACATCGTAAAACGATATCCGCGACGATGAATTTTTTTTTTCATTAATGTGAGTGATTTAGTGATTTTATTTTCTGTTGGAGCTTATTATTTTTCTGAATAGGTTTGTAATATATATATATATATTTTTTTTTTTCTGTAAAAGGACTTTTCCCAAATTAAGCATTTTTTATTGTGATTTTTGGAAGCAACAAAATGCTTTGCAACTTGATTTTTTTAAACTAACAATGACTTTCAGTTATCTTTAAAAAAGGTGAAATGTAGTCAACTTTTTATAGTATTATTTAAAAAAAACTATATATAAAATTTACTCTTTATAGTTATAATAGCTTTTGTCTTAAGTTGTCCAACGACTGATGCACAGACATCGTATAATCATCTGTACAATAAGTACGCGGTTTCTTACAGTAACACAAATAGGGTAACACAAAAGTATCTGGTACATCAAATAGGGAAAGGATAAGAAATATCCTATGCCACAATAAACAAAATCCATGCCATATGCAATCCAAAATATACGATCTCGCTACGGAACTTCAAAATTCGACAGACGATTGAAATTTAAAAGTTAATCAAACCTCAAGTATTCTCACGGATCGCTCCTATTATCGGTAATTTCTCGTCATACGAATACAGAAAAAGTGAGAACGGAGATTTTCCGTTAATATACGAAATAAATTGCGGAAAGGTTTCCAAAGATTTAGAATTTTCATTTAGCACATCTCTAAAACGGTAATTTACAGTCAATATAAGAAAGAAACTAAGAAAAGGTTTCTGAAAATTCAGAAATTTCCCGTGATACGAAAAATCTGTTGAATTCTGGTTTCTTTCCGTCATTTAACGGAAAAGGTTGTATCAGAAATATGCTTCGTTATGTCAGAATTTTTTTAATATTTTACAGTGTGATATGGCGGGTTTACAAAATGACTGCCATTTGGACTGCATGGGTGACGCAATTGTTTTGGCGTTCCCAGTTCTCCGACGTTTTTCAAGAATCTTTTAGGCACAACTTATGTCCCTCACGAACTGACCTCAGCTGAAGCAAACCGCCGAGTGGAAGTGTGCATGAAACTCCTAGAAAACCCGCGCGATATACGTTTCATCAAGAGAATTGTTTCGTGCGATGAAAAGTGGCTCAATTTCCGTAATCCTGACACACAACGGTAGTTATTGAGCCCGGCCCAGCTTCCTGAATCTGTTGCCAAACGTGGGCGCTTCGAGCCCAAGGTGATGCTCTGCGTCTGGTGGAATTTTGAGGGTATAATCCATTACGACTTTGTTCCAGATGGTCGGACCATCAATGCCAACCTCTACTCTGAGCAACTGGAGCTGGTGTATGCCGTTTTGGAGGAGAAGTACCCAGCAATGGTAAACAGAAAGCGCGCTCTCTTACAGCAGGACGATGCTCGGCCTCATACCGCGCGAACGACCCGGGCAAAACTCCAGGAACTTGAGGGCATCGAACTGATGACACACCCAGCATATAGTCCGGATCTTGCCCCGTCGGATAACTACCTGTTCCGGTCCATGGCCTACTTCCTTCGCGGGCAGCACTTCAACAGCCAGGAGGAGATGGCAGCTGTGGTGAAGGAGTTCTTCGCCTTGAAGGACAAGAAGTAGTACCGCCGCAGAATCGAAGAACTGGCAGACAGATTGCTAAAGACGGTGCAGCACGATGGCTTTTTCTTTGAATGCTAGTCAGCTTTTGTCGTAAAGGTGCGTATGAAGACATAAAGTGACCCAAATATTTCAAAACTTTCGATTCACCCTCTGTACAACCAAAAGAATTACCACAAAAACAAAGCGAATACAAAATTATCCGATGTTGAAAATAGTTGCACAAGTGTTTCATAAGTAATTCTAAGCTGTTGTTCTTATGTTTAACAACGTTTTTCGTTTAAGTATTGTGGCATACCACCTCATAGGTAAAGCACAGGTCAAGATGGCAAGTAGCAACGAAAAGTACTCGCTGGCGTGGCTTAATGGGGAAAACATTCGGCTCCGGATCGGAAGGATGTGGGTCCAAGTACTGCCACCGGTAGAGTGAGGGTTTGAATCTCATATTGGCACTCGAACGTAAAAACGAATCTTCTGGCCGTTGGGTTCTTTGAAAAATATGTGATTCTTCTTCCACACGTCGTCTAGAATTAGTTAGAATTCCTTCTTCTACTACAGTGAGCTCCTTCAATCATGGTCTGCCGGGTGACCGGGAACCGATGATGTCTTCCCAGCATTCTGTCAAACGGGGGATGGGGGGCGTATGTTATGAACCTACCTCAGATGTGGCACACATGTCAAGACGACAAGTGGCAAGGAAAAGCCCTTGTCGGCGTAATTTAAGTGGAAAGCATTCTGCTCCGTCCGGAGCAAGAGGATGTTTGATCAAGTTCCTCCACCAGTAGAGAGAGGGTTTGAATTTGACAGTATGCACTATATTGACAAAAGTCACCGGACACTCCTTCAAAAGGAAATGAACGGATCCCCGGCGTTGTTAAACTGCGCGGTACAGCTGCAAACAGTATAAAAACAAGCCTGCACCTGACCGCGATCATATCACACTGTGAGGTTGAGTGAAAATGTCGCGGCGGGAGAGAACTGACTTTGAGAAAGGAAAGATTGTTGGGTGTTATATTAGTGGGTTGTCCATAAGAGAAACCGAGAGGCGTTTAAACATACCCAAGTGAAGTGTTTCGGATGTACTGAATAAGTGAAAGACACATGGCGTGCCTGAAGCAGCAAAACGTACCGGCAGACCAAAAAAAATCAGTGATAGATGACGTCGAAGCCTCAGAAGAGTCGTTACAGCTAATCGACGGAGTATTGCACAAGACCTCGGTGTACAAGTAAGTAAAAATGCTGGAACCTCGGTATGTACACGTACCATTGGCAGAGAACTTCATTCCAAGGGTTACCGTGGTCGTGCGGCTGCTCATAAGCCTTTCATCTCCACTTGGAATGCTACTCGTTGTTTAGCATAGTGTAAAGAATATTTATCGTGGACCGTAGATCAATGGAAACGGGTGCTATGGACTAATGAATTCAAATACATGATCCATCAGTCTGATGGCCGTGTGTGGGTATGGCAAAAGCCGGGGGGAACGCTGTTTACCACAGTGTACTGTTCCTACGGTCAAGTTTGTAGCTGGCAGTGTACTCGTGTGGGGGTGTTTTTCGTGGTATGGTCCCGGCACATTGGTTATCGTGGCCAAACCTGTTAACCAGCACGTCTACCTCGAGATTCTGGACAATTATGTCCTACCAACTCTGTAGCAATACTATGGAACCGAGCCTTGTTGGTACCAGCAGGATAATGCACCGAGCAATAAAGCAAGGGCTGTTATGGAGTGGTTTAATGATAATTCCGTATCGTGTGTGGACTGGCCAGCACAGAGCACTGATCTTAATCCCATAGAGCACCTATGGGATGAATTAGAGCGCCGCATAAGAAGTTTGAAACCAAGGCCTACTACTAAGCAACAGTTATCGGCAGTATTATGTACTGAATGGGAGTGCATACCTATCGCTGTGTTCCAAAACCTTGTCGAAAGCACATCCCGAAGGGTTAGTACATACATTAAGTCCAAAGGTGGACCGACACCGTACTAATGTTTGTCAATAAATGCTATGTTGTATTTCTCATCTAGGTGTCCGGTGACTTTTGTCAATATAGTGTATAATGGAATTCGAACACAGGAAGAACACCAAGAACAAGAAAGAACAACGATTGTTACTCAGATTAAAATAACATTTCATTTTTCTCTCTTTTTTTAATCGAATCATTATCATCCCACGAATAAAAGTGCGTCTGATTATTTAAAATTTAAATAAAGTGAAACAAAACATTAAAACATCTTACAGCTGTTAAATGAGTCCTTGAGTTTACAGAACCACTCTTTATTTGGGCTCTGGTTTTTGAAAATACCTCCCTCCCGCTGTCTTTTCCTCTGTCATTGATAAGACTTAACATGATGTTTTGCCTTTTTCTGCTTTATCTTTTTCTTTTGCTGTTATGAAATGGTTGTCGTACGTAGAGCAAAAACGCAATCTAGGAGGGACAGTGGAAGAGAAGCTGTACTTGCTTAAATTGTAAGAATATTTCCTTGATGTTTGTTATATGTGTACATATCTGTACAACGTTTGTGATAGTGGGCTAGATTTCACAGTACACAGACCAAACTTCGTGACTGAATAAATATTGCGCACACTGTATACAAACAAAATTAAACTTTTGCTTTTTTAATTTTATAATGGGGTGACATTTTTCTATGCTTAGAACAGTTAGTTCAACACAAAAGAAAAACACGAATAAAAATGATAAGGGGACTAGGACCCCGTGCCTGTATACGCGCATGGCCTACTCGCATTCTTGTTTTTCAACCATTTCGAAAATAAAATATAAACAAATTTATTAAATCTTCTTAAAAGAAATTTTTACAGCTTTTTGGCTGATTAATTAAGTGAAAGCGGCGTCCACTCAATGTTGCTTTCAGTCGATAAAGGAAAGAAAATTCATGTTATCTTGGGGGCCGGCGGCCGGTAGAGTCGGTTTCGTAATTCATTCATTCCTTACTCAATGTGATGATGATCTATGTTTTATGAAAAGGGAAAAAAACGGATGAATTCACTACTTTTACTGGGAATAGCAAATTCACAATTGATATCTAATATTCTTATAGCAGAAAAATAATTCGCATGTTCTGTCTTAAGAGGCCATTAATTTCATGATTTTGCTGTTGTTGCTGAATTTATGAATTATTAATTAAAGAAATTTTATTACCAGGTCTGTAAAATAACTTCAGCTTTATATCAAGCATTATTTCAATCCTCAAGTCAAGATCTCAATCAGCCTGAGGAAAATGGGGGTTGTGAACAAACACCAAGCGGGCTGAATAATATTCCTCAACAGTACTTTTCTTACTACTTTTTAAGCTTGTCATCCACATCAGAAAACTTTTTGTTCACTTAAAAACTTTCCCAGAACCTCACTAAATGTTTCCGGCACGTTTCATGACTCTTGAGTTCTAATTACTAAAATCTGATGAAAGTACATTGATAACTATGGATTCAATCAAAATGAGGAACTAACAGGTTTTTCCTTAAACTGCACGAGTCACCAGGAAACCGGCACATGAGTCGGTTGGTTTAAATGCAAACCAAAATGTTTTTGAAAATGCGTTGTGACATGCTGAATTATTTTTACACGCGATTAATTTCCTTCTACAGTGGTTCCTCTCATCAAAACTTCTAGACTTTTCTTTATCTACCATAGAATCTCCAGATCATTTTATTATCCCTCCCATTTTTCTCAACTTTCATCATCAGTTGAAAAATCTCTGAATTAAATCGTTATATCATTATTCCTTCCTTTTCCTTTCTCTCATTTTATTCCTCCCTTCATCTCTCTCTCTCTCTCTATCTCTCTATCTCTCTCTCTCTCTCTATCATCATCATCATCATTGTCAACCATTATCAATCCACTGCTGGACGAAGGTCTCCCCAAGCCTCCTATACAACGGTCTGTCTTGTGCCACTCTCCTCCATGTCACCCCTGCATAATTTCGAATTTCATCCACCCATCTCCCATGTGGTCTTCTTCTGGGTCTTTTCCTGTCCCTTGGAATCCAATCTAAAATTTCGGCTGTCCATCGATGATCTGTCCTTCTGGCAGTATGTCCAGCCCATTGCCATTTCAGGGATTTAACTCTGATCATGATGTCTTCCACTCTTGTCATTTTTCGGATCCACGTGTTCCTCTTCTTATCTCTCCTGGTTACACCAAGCATGCACCTCTCCATGCTGCTTTGAGTTGTCTGCAGCCTTTGTATGTCTCTTTTAGTTAAAGTCCACGTCTCTGCACCATACGTAAGCACTGGAAGGATGCATTGATCAAACATTTTTCTTTTAAGACATAATGGCATATTGCTCTTGAAAATTATGCTGTTTCTTCCAAAAGCTCTCCAGGCAAGTTTTGTACGCCGATTAATTTCTTCATCAATGTGACCCTCACTTGATATCTGCTGTCCAAGATAAACGTACGTGTCTGTTATCTCCAGCTTTTCTCCATCAATCGATAAATCTTCATTTCTTGTAAAAGCATTGAACATCACTTTTGTCTTCTGAAAGTTCATTTTTAATCCCACTTCTTTACTCTTGTCAGCAAGTTCCTGGATCATACTCTGCAGCTCTGATGGGGTAGTTGCAGAAATGACTACGTCATCAGCAAAACGTAGGTGGGTTAGATAATCTCCATTAATCTTTATCCCCTTGTTTTAACAGCTCAGCGACTGAAAAACACCCTCCAATGTGGCATTAAAGAGCTTCGGAGATATGGTGTCCCCTTGCCTCACTCCCTTTCCAATTTTTACGTGTGTTGTATTTTCAAACAGCCTAATCTTTGCACTTGCATATATATATATATAGGATGTAAGGTCAGGTGATGCGTAACATCACAGCCTCTCCTTGACAAATGCCAACCCCGCCTTTTCGTGGTACATCCATTTCCCACTAAAGGGGCTCTGACGACCGCCAATAGCGGTATAACTATACCATCGGGATTAGAGGAAATGCTATCCCACACTCACCAACCCGCTTGGCCAGCGTGGTGAGTTATGGCCAAACCCCAATAAAATGAGTCCACATCTTAAATCTTGGTCCTCCGTCTCCGGCAGCTGGAATGCACCTGGCCAAAACAGCGGCCAGTGCGACATGAAGGCAGAGGGTGCTAAGAATCCCCGGAGGACCGGACAAGGCTACCATCTGATGCTGACCTTGGATACGTATAATCGACGCTCCCTATCTTCTGATTCAAGGCTTCTTGAATTGGAAGAGGAACTACAAAGGATCAAGTGGGACATCGTCGGGCTAAGTGAGGTAAGGAGAAAAGGAGAAGATCTCATTGAACTGAAAAGTGAACATCTCTTCTACTATCGTGGGACTGACACTGGCAGAACTAGTAGTGGTGTTGGATTTATAATAAACAAGAAACTGAAGGATAAAGTTGTAGAAGTTGAAAGTTCCTCTGACAGAGCTGCACGACTCGTTATCCAACTCTCGAGAAGATACCAGGCTCAGATTATTCAAACTTATGCACCCACCACAAGTCGTTCTGAAGAAGAAATTGAAGAATTTTATGAGGAAATTCGTCATCTAAATAATAAAGGTAAGCAGCACTTAAAGATAATTATGGGAGATTTCAATGTAAAAATAGGGCAACGGCAGCAGAATGAAACTTCAGTAGGTAAATTCGGTCACGGTAACAGAAACCAGTGTGGAAATACTCTCGTAGAGTTTGCAGAGGCAGAAGGGTTTTTCATCTTGAACTCCTTATTCAAGAAAAAGCCACACAGGAAATGGACATGGAGACATCCAAATGGGACGACAAGTGAAATTGATTTTATTATGTGTAACAAAAAATTCGTCATAGAAGACTGCAGTGTGCTAAACAAGTTCAACACATGTAGTGACCATAGATTGGTGAGATGTAAGATGCACCTCAACACTAAACTCGAACGTGGCAATCTCATAAGACAAACAAAATGTATTGACATAACCAACCTTAAAAAACACCATAATACCTTCAAGTTGGAACTGAAGAACCGATTCTCTGCTTTAGAAGGCCTAACATCGGAAGAAGTGGATATTTCTGAAGTTAACAGAAAAGTAACCAAAGCTCTTATGGAAACAGCAACAAAATTAGCTGGGTCTAAGAACAAGTTGCATGTGAACAAATTATCAGGAAAAACCAAAATGTTGATGCAAAAAAGAAGAGTGATGAGGACAACTAAAGAAGATGTGACTTCCAAAGTGGAATTTATAGAGCTATGTAAGACAGTACGAAAAAGTATCACTGAAGACGTAAGGAAATTCAACTGTGAACTAGTAAGGAAAGCAATTGAAAACAACCAAAGCCTCAAGATAGCAAAGGGACATCTCAGTAAGGGAAGAAAACAGAATATGGCACTGAGAAAAGAAGATGGTTCTGTAACAAAAAATAGAGGCGAAATTTTGAGCAGAGTGAAAGATTTCTACTCCAAATTATATGAAAGGGATGATACATGCACTCCAGACATCATGAAAGGTACTAGTACCAGAGTTCTTCCAGTCCTCCCAGCAGAAGTTGCACATGCAATCAAGAACATGAAGCGGGGAAAAGCTCCTGGAGAAGATGGAATTACTGTAGACATCATACAAGAAGCAAGTGGAGAAATCGAAAGAGTACTCGCCCAAATTTTCACTCGATGCCTTAATGAACGAAAGATTCCTGAGGATTGGAACAACGCTACAATGATCCTGCTACATAAAAAAGGTGACATTCAGGTTCTCAGGAACTACACACCTATCAGCCTCCTATCAGTAGTTTATAAAATCTTCACTAAAGTTCTTTCACACCAATTGAAGATAACACTGGACATGGCTCAACCGAGAGAACAAGCTGGATTCAGGAGTGGCTACAGTACAATAGATCATATCCACGTACTGAGAGAGCTAATTGAAAGAGCGAGGGAATATGAACTTCCATTGTGCATGGCTTTTATCGATTATGAGACAGCCTTTGATTCGGTGAAACCATCAGCAGTTACAATGGCCCTGAAATCCTGCGGTATTGAAGATGCGTACATTAATATTATTAATAACATCTATGAAAATGCAAGTGCAAAGATTCGGCTGTTTGAA
This sequence comes from Macrothele yani, assembly GCA_039090855.1. Lineage (NCBI taxonomy): Eukaryota > Metazoa > Arthropoda > Arachnida > Araneae > Macrothelidae > Macrothele > Macrothele yani. The sequence continues at coordinate 111,644,226 of CM076997.1, read as the reverse complement.
AATACAACACACATAAAAATTGGAAGAGGAGTGAGACAAGGTGACACCATATCTCCGAAGCTCTTTAATGCGACATTGGAAAATGTCTTTCAATCACTGAACTGGGAAAACAAAGGGATAAAGATTAATGAAGATTATCTAACCCACCTTCGTTTTGCTGATGACATAGTCATTTTTGCAACTACCCCAACAACCAGCGTGGAAATACGAGAGTATTTCCACGCTGATTTCTGTTGCCGTGACCGAATTTACCTACTAAAGTTTCATTCTGTTGCCATTGCCCTATTTTTGCATTAAAATCTCCCATAATTATCTTCAAGTGCTGCTTGCCTTTATTATTTAGATGACGAATTTCCTCATAAAATTCTTCAATTTCTTCTTCATGATGACTTGTGGTGGGTTCATAAGTTTGAATAATCTGAGCCTGGTATCTTCTCGAGAGTTGGATAACGAGTCGTGCAGTTCTGTCAGAGGAACTTTCAACTTCTACAACTTTATCCTTCAGTTTCTTGTTTATTATAAATCCAACACCACTACTAGTTCTGCCAGTGTCAGTCCCACGATAGTAGAAGAGATGTCCACTTTTCAGTTCAATGAGATCTTCTCCTTTTCTCCTTATCTCACTTAGCCCGACGATGTTCCACTTGATCCTTTGTAGTTCCTCTTCCAATTCAAGAAGCCTTGAATCAGAAGATAGGGAGCGTCCATTATACGTAGCCAAGGTCAGCATCAGATGGCAGCCTAGTCCGGTCCTCCGGGGATTCTTAGCACCCTCTGCCTTCATGTCGCACTGGCTGCTGCCTTGACCAGGTACATTCCAACTGCCGGAGACTGAGGGCCAAGATTTAAGTTATGGAATCATTTTGGAGGTGTTTGGCCATAACTCACCACGCTGGCCAAGCGGGTTGGTGAGTGTGGGATAGCATTTCCTCTAATCCCGATGGTATAGTTATACCGCTATTGGCGGTCGTCAGAGCCCCTTTAGTGGGAACAGGATGTACCATGAGAAGGCGGGGTTGATATTTGTCAAGGAGAGGCTGTGATGTTAAGCATCACCTGACCTTACATCCCATATATATATATCATCATCATCATCATTGTCAACCATTATCAATCCACTGCTGGACAGAAGGTCTCCCCAAGTTTCCTCCACAACGGTCTGTCTTGTGCCAGTCTCCTCCATGTCACTCCCGCATATTTACGAATTTCATCCACTCATCTCCCATGTGGTCTTTTTCTGGGTCTTTTCCTGTCCCTTGGAATCCAATCTAAAATTTCGGCTGTCCATCTATGGTCTGTCCTTCTGGCAGTATGTCCAGCCCATTGCCATTTCAGGGATTTAACTCTTGATCATGATGTCTTCCACTCTCGTCATTTTTCGGATCCACGAGTTCCTCTTCTTATCTCTCCTGGTTATACCAAGCATGCACCTCTCCATGCTTCTTTGAGTTGTCTGCAGCCTTTGTATGTCCCTTTTAGTTAAGGTCCACGTCTCTGCACCATACGTAAGCACTGGAAGGATGCATTGATCAAACACTTTTCTTTTAAGACATAATGGCATATTGCTCTTGAAAATTATGCTGTTTCTTCCAAAAGCTCTCCAGGCAAGTTTTGTACGCCGATTAATTTCTTCATCAATGTGACCCTCACTTGATATCTGCTGTCCAAGATAAACATACGTATCTGTTATCTCCAGTTTTTCTCCATCAATCGATAAATCTTCATTTCTTGTAAAAGTATTGAACATCACTTTTGTCTTCTGAAAGTTCATTTTTAATCCCACTTCTTTACTCTTGTCAGCAAGTTCCTGGATCATACTCTGCAGCTCTGATGGGGTAGTTGCAAAAATGACTACGTCATCAGCAAAACGAAGGTGGGTTAGATAATCTCCATTAATCTTTATCCCTTTGTTTTCCCAGTTCAGTGATTGAAAGACATTTTCCAATGTGGCATTAAAGAGCTTCGGAGATATGGTGTCACCTTGTCTCACTCCTTTCCAATTTTTATGTGTGTTGTATTTTCAAACAGCCGAATCTTTGCACTTGCATTTGCATAGATGTTATTAATAATATTAATGTATGCATCTTCAATACCGCAGGATTTCAGAGCCGTGGTAACTGCTGATGGTTTCACCGAATCAAAGGCTTTTTCATAATCGATAAAAGCCATGCACAATGGAAGTTCATATTCCCTCGCTCTTTCAATTAGTTCTCTCAGTACGTGGATATGATCTATTGTGCTGTAGCCACTCCTGAATCCAGCTTGTTCTCTCGGTTGAGCCATGTCCAGTGTTACCTTCAAGCGGTGTGAAAAGAACTTTAGTGAAGATTTTATAAACCACTGATAGGAGGCTGATAGGTCTGTAGTTCCTGAGATCCTCAATGTCACCTTTTTTATGTAGCAGGATCATTGTAGCATTGTTCCAATCCTCAGGAATCTTCCCTTCATTAAGGCATCGAGTGGAAATTTGGGCGAGTACTGTTTCAATTTCTCCACTTGCTTCTTGTATGATGTCTATAGTAATTCCATCTTCTCCTGGAGCTTTCCCCCGCTTCATGTTCTTGATTGCATGTGCAACTTCTGCTGGGAGGACTGGAAGAACTTCTGGTACCTTTCATGATGTCTGGAGTACATGTATCATCCTTTCATATAATTTGGAGTAGAAATCTTTCACTCTTGTCAAAATTTCGCCTCTATTTCTTGTTATAGAACCATCTTCCTTTCTCAGAGCCATAATCTGTTTTCTTCCCTTACTGAGATGTCCCTTTGCTATCTTTAGGCTTTGGTTGTTTTCAATTGCTTTCCTCACTAGCTCACAGTTGAATTTCCTTACGTCTTCAGTGATACTTTTTCGTGCTGTCTTGCATAGCTCTATATATTCCACTTTGGAAGTCACATCTTCTTTAGTTGTCCTCATCTCTCTTCTTTTTTGCATCAACATTTTGGTTTTTCCTGATAATTTGTTTACATGCAATTTGTTCTTAGACCCAGCTAATTTTGTTGCTGTTTCCATAAGAGCTTTGGTTACTTTTCTGTTAACTTCAGAAATATCCACTTCTTCCGATGTTAGGCCTTCTAAAGCAGAGAATCTGTTCTTCAGTTCCAACTCGAAAGTATTATGGTGTTTTTTAAGGTTGGTTATGTCAATACATTTTGTTTGTCTTATGAGCTTGCCACGTTCCAGTTTAGTGTTGAGGTGCATCTTACATCTCACCAATCTATGGTCACTACCTGTGTTGAACTTGTTTAGCACACTGCAGTCTTCGATGACGAATTTTTTGTTACACATAATAAAATCAATTTCACTTGTCGTCCCAATTGGATGTCTCCATGTCCATTTCCTGTGTGGCTTTTTCTTGAAAAAGGAATTCAAGATGAAAAATCCTTCTGCCTCTGCAAACTCAACGAGAGTATTCCCACGCTGGTTTCTGTTGCCGTGACCGAATTTACCTACTGAAGTTTCATTCTGTTGCTGGTGCCCTATTTTTGCATTGAAATCTCCCATAATTATCTTCAAGTGCTGCTTACCTTTATTATTTAGATGACGAATTTCCTCATAAAATTCTTCAATTTCTTCTTCAGGATGACTTGTGGTGGGTGCATAAGTTTGAATAATCTGAGCCTGGTATCTTCTCGATAGTTGGATAACGAGTCGTGCAGCTCTGTCAGAGGAACTTTCAACTTCTACCACTTTATCCTTCAGTTTCTTGTTTATTATAAATCCAACACCACTAGTTCTGCCAGTATCTGTCCCACGATAATAGAAGAGATGTCCACTTTTCAGTTCAATGAGATCTTCCTTTTCTCCTTACCTCACTCAGCCCGACGATGTCCCACTTGATCCTTTGTAGTTCCTCTTCCAATTCAAGAAGCCTTGAATCAGAAGATAGGGAGCGTCCGTTGTAGGTAGCCAAGGTCAGCATCAAATGGCAGCCTAGTCCGGTCCTCCGGGGATTCTTAGCACCCTCTGCCTTCATGTCGCACTGGCCGCTGCCTTGGCCAGGTACATTCCAGCTGCCGGAGACTGAGGGCCAAGATTTAAGTTGTAGAGTCATTTTGGAGGTGTTTGGCCATAACTCACCACGCTGGCCAAGCGGGTTGGTGAGTGTGGGATAGCATTTCCTCTGATCCCGATGGTATAGTTATACCGCTATTTGCGGTCGTCAGAGCCATTTTAGTGGGAACAGGATGCACCACGAGAAGGCGGGGTTGACATTTGTCAAGGAGAGGCTGTGATGTTACGCATCACCTGACCTTACATCCCATATATATATATATATATATATACTCTAAATTAAATTGACTTCATTCTTACTTATGATCTTCAACTCAATCGCATTTGTTTGAATTTAAGAAAAAGATTGTCTCTCAAATTCACTGAATTTTTTTCGTGCTTAAACTGGACTTTTCTCGATTTCTTTATCTCTCTCTCTCGTTTAAATTCTTTCTCTCCTTCTTCGAAGTTTACTTTCTCGCATCAGAGAAAGAAAGAGCTCATAAGCTCTGCCCACCCCACACTCTCTCTCTCTCTGTACCGAAAAACTTTTTTATCTCTCAGTTTCTTTCTATTTTAATCTCTTCAGAATTTTGTCTTCCTTTCTCAACGTATTTCTCTTTTTCTGTTTTCTCCTTTCTCAAATTCTCTTTCTCTCGCACAACTTTCTTCTTTTCGTTCTATTACCAATTTTTTTCATCCTTTTTTTTATTCCTTCTGATTTGAATTCTCTCTATTTCTTGTTATCCCTCGCTCTTTCTTTTCTCACTGTCGTTTTTTCACGTTTAAATTTTGTGGGGTTTTTTTTCCTATTCCCTATCACTTGTTTTTCTTCTAAACTAGCGTTTTCTTTCCACCTTTCATATATATTCTTTTCATTCAACTGATCCCACTGTGTCTTTTTGCCACTTTTCTTCAAATTTCTGAAATTTTTCCTTCCTGTTTTTTGATCTTTCTATTTGTGGTTTGCTAATATTTTTTTCTTCTGATCTCCCTCTCTGTCTTCTACTGAATCATTCATATCGCTCTCACACTTCTGATTCTGCTTCTTTCCATTTATTCCTCTTTATTTATTATACCATCTCTTTTTGACACTCCAACGTTCGCGCATTTTTACTCACGCTTCTCTTGATTCTGCGGCATTTTTCCATTCCTATCTTTCTGGGATGCTCATTGTTGCGTTATCGGTGCCTCCAGTTGTTTCGTTTTAATTTTTTTTGTTTCCATAATTCTCCCAGTTTCTTTTTTTGAACCCTGTTAATTATCTTGCCTTTTTTCTCTCTCCTTACCACGTTGATTCTCTAGCCTTTCTATATCAGTACTTTGCATTCACTTTCTCTATATCCTGTCGTTGACTTGCTGTTTCTCTGTTCTTTCTAAACCTTTTTAAGTTTGTCACTCTTTCTCTTTCCTTTCGTTTTCTCTCCGTGATTATTTCCATTTAAATTTCCTTTGGGCCTATTTTACCCCAGCTCACCTTTGAGCTGTCGCTAACTCTTTCTCATTTCTCTCAGTTTCTTCTTGTCTAACTGTTTGCTTACCTTTATCTCTAATTTTCTTTCTTCTTAATCTGTCTTTCTTTAGAGCTCCTGTTATCCCGTTTCTTTCATCTTGCTACCTCTGATGCTCTCGTTTTGACCATTGTCCGCTTTCGTTTTCTCGTTTTTCTGGGTCTAATGATCTCGTTTGTCTTTCGCTTCATCTCTGTCCCTCTAAATGCTCTCACGTCCCCATCCTTGTCATTATTTCCCCTTTGCTTTCTTTCTGTCTAATTTTTTCACTTTCTTCAATTTCTTTATTTTTATTTTTTTCTCTCTCCCTCGCTTGTGCTTGTGGTTTAAACGCATAAGCTGAGAAACATCTGATGTTAACCTCTGTGAATTTATAGTAGGTGACCAACCAGAAAGATTTGATATAGCTACAGCAATAATGGCACATTTTATTAGGCAACTTTATTGCAGTTGTGTTCGTTTCACTGTCAGTTATCGCTCCCGTTGCAGAGGGGTACATACTGAACACCCGTTTATTTCCTCAAGTACCAGATAAATTTTCCTATGGCGAATGGACTGCAATGATTTCGGGGCGCCGATATTTAAGATGCCACTCAGCGGACGCCGGGCTTTGTTCCGAAGGAATAAAGAGACAGCAGAGGGTACCTGAAGTTGCATGGGGTGTTGCAGTTTGTCCGGAAATCTATTGTTGTAACTCACGCTGGGATTCTTGCGGAAGCGCAATATATATTGCGAATTCCAGGGATGGATGAGTGCGGAGGTGGCTCTGTACGCAGAACGGAGGCAACTGAGTAGATCCTCCTCCCTGTGGGCTTATTTTTGGATTTATGCAGTGCTCAGTACAAGTACAACCGTCAGACTGGAAGTGATCCCATCTCCGAAGTTTAAACAGAGCCTCTGTCAATTTCTCAGGTCGAGACAATATTTAAGGCGAGTAACAGCTCCATTAAGCAAGCGGGACAAAGCCCCCATTGAGTGGACTTCGCTCTCCGAAGCAGATCTGCGTGCGAGAATCCTCCCTAGTCTCTAGCGATCTTACGGAGGTCTGGGAGGATAAAACCCTCAGCCGCAGATCTCTGTTCTCCGCTATAGATCAAAGGATCCGATTGAACTGCGAGACTTCCCTTCCTTCCTTCTTGCCGTCTGCTGCATTGCCCCGCTTTGCGACTCCTTGCTGCTTCACTAAAACGCCGGGAATTCTCAAATTCTCCTTTATGGGAAAATTATGTTTCACATCCTAATCCTTGGAGCTCCGAATGCTTCGAAAGCGTTGGCCGGCGCCTACGCATCCGACCGATGAATGATCTGGGTACCGTCGACGGCCCATTGCTACTAACACAAAGATGGAAAGGGATGGACTGCTCGGGAACTGAGGATTACGCGACTGTATTTGTTTCCAGCTATCGTTTTCCATCTTTCACGGTGCTTATGAGATGATAATTGCACTTCAAAAGACTAACGCAAGCCGTAGTACCAAAACCCGCCTTTGTTTTATTGAAATGCTCATCATATTTCACAGTAGGAAATGAGCTCGAAAAAAGTAAATAAAAAGCATCTATCAAGTTGAAAACACATGGAATAATTAATACGGATATAAATCAAGCTGCTCTTTCAATGTAACGTAATTGCAGAAATTTGAAAATTTCATTGTTCTGTAATGGAAAACGAACCCATATCTCCCGATTTGCGTTCGAGTATGCTAACCATTACACCACCCAGTCGAGCGAAATCCAAATAACTGAGGCTTATCTGAGTCGTCAGACTTTCACTGCACTAGGTGAAAACAAACGTGTCCCATCGTAGCGCTAAGTAATATCAGCAGCAAATGAGGAAATATCAAGTTGAAAACACATGGAGTAATTAATATGGACATAAATCAAGCTGTTCTTCCATGTAACGCTGTGTTTCTCAAACTTTGGTTTCTCATGAACCACTTTAAGCCATTTGTTACTTATCATGGACCACCAGGCGGGGAGGAGGGGGCAGTCTGTCGGAAACTGAGGTTGCCAACCCTGGTTAATAATATTAGAACCTACTGGACACCTTTATCTGCCGGTGAGTGATGATTCCTCCCCCCGCTCCAAGGAAAGACACAACCAAGGTATTCCCCGATTAATGTGATTTATAGACGGCCTTATGAGCTCTGGCTCGAATTAACCCCACTCCCTTGCAATATAATTTTTAGTTAATTTTAGCTTCTTTTGGTAATTTTTAAGCTTTTTTCGGCAAATTTTCAGCTGTTTTTACTTGAAAATAATACCATCCCTAAATACACTGGTGTGCAAAAATTAAGGACGAAGAGGAGAAATTAGCATAACAGCGGAACGAGCAGGCAAAACGGACCGAAAGACCACTCAGGAGATAGACTAGGGTCCGGTACGGTAGGGCATGCACGTATATGCAGCATGACGGGGGAGGGGGAGGAGTGTCGGAAGGGTATAAAGCACACGGGCGGTGTACGCTCAGCAATTCGGTGAAAGCCATTGCACGGTGTACATCGGTTTGAACGCCGTCGAGTTGCTGCCATCGTATGATATGGCCAACAGGCAATCCAGTAGACGACATCTGCATAACTTTACCCGAGGTCGCGTCATTGGGAAGTTGGAAGAAGGTCGAAGTGTGACTAGTGTGGCCGGGGAGTTCGGGATCGCTCACAGCATCCTTTCACGATCTTGGAGAGCATTTTAAACGACGGGAACAGCTGTCCGAGAGTTTAGCAGTGGACGTCCATGAGCAACCACGGCGGCGGACGACCGGTATATTGTCCTACAGGCGAGAAGAGACAGACGGCAGACAGCGGAAGAAATCGCAAGGCACATGCAACAGACAACTGGACGTCCGTTATCGCGTTTTGCCGTGGCCAGAAGGCTGCACAAAGGTGGTCTATTTGCACGGCGACCTGTACGGTGTGTGCCATTAACGCCTGCTCATCGGAGACGGCGGTTTCTGGGATGCCAGGAACACAAGAACTGGACACATTAGCAATGGGGTCGAGTTCTCTTTACGGATGAGAGCCGATTTAGTCTGACGAGCGATTATGGACGTATACACATCTGGAGAGAGCAGGGAACACGCAATCACACCACCAACATCATCGAAAGGGATGGAGGAGGCGGAGTTCTCGTTTGGGGCGGTATCATGATTGGTAGCCGTACTGACCTCCACATCTTCCAAGGAGGTTCAGTCACTGGTGTCCTCTATTGTACCGAGGTTCTCCTGCCTGACGTGCGTCTGTTTAGAGGTGCTGTGGGTCCTGAGTTCCTCTTCATGGACGACAGCGCTACACCTCATCGTACAGTGGCTGTCGCAGAGCTGTTGGAGAGTGAAGATATTCAACGCATGGATTGGCCCGCAAGGTCCCCGGACCTAAATCCAATCGAACACGTGTGGGACCTTCTCGGGAAACGCTTGGCAGCACGTCACCAGCCGCCAGCAACGATTCCGCAGCTGCGATTGGCGCTACAGGAGGAATGGGCTGCGCTCTCCTTGACAACCTCGTCCTCAGGATGAACAGACATTGTAAATCCTGCAACGCAGTCAGGGGTGATCATATCCCCTACTAAAGACTGGATTTTTCTTGGCAGCCGCCTGTCACATGGACGTTTCTGTCTTCTGTCCAGCTGTGCTCGAAGCTACCTTTTCAATAAAATGCCTTTGTATCCTTTGGATTCCTTGTTTGGACGGTTTTGCTCACTTGTCCCATATTCTTACATCTTGGGGATCTTATGGTATGGTTTGAGTCGATGTGGAGCACTTCTGCACGATGTTACATTAGAAAAACCGTCTCGTCTTTAATTTTTGCATTCCATTGTAGAACCGGTGAGCAGTTGCCACCGGCCGCCAAAAATCCGTGCAGGTGCTTAAATCGCCAAAAAATCCGTACAGGTGCTTAAAGTACCGGTCGGTTGCCAACCTTATCTGAAACAAAGTAATTTTTAGAGTAGCTATATTTCATAAAGAAAGAAAAAAGAGTTTGGTAATTCATGATTTTATTTCGTCAGTTGCATAACGAAAAAGAGATCATTCCCCACGAGATACGGAAAATTTTGTTACCATACAATTCAAGTTACATCATATGCAAAATGTGATATGGACAATTATACTTTTATTTTCTCTTTTGACTTTAATATTTTTCTGAAAGTCCACGTATAAAGAATCATTAATTATTAACAAAAATAACAACTACGATAATAATCATAGCATTTCGAGAGGGATGCGACTGCTTGCGATATTTTACCAAGCTATCAATATTCGGTTGATTGACCGATAGTTTGATTAGTAGAGTTGCTACCACATCTAATCTATTTCTTTTCTTGCTCTTAATTTCAACTAAATCAAAACTCACAGTTGTAAGGGAAATGATTAATGGCTCTATTTGATAGCTCTGGATATTCGTGTCGAGCATGCACTCAAAATTTAAGAAGAGGGATTCTCACATTCTCTGTTAATTTTTCTTCTGAAATTTCCTGCGGACCACTTGATAGACCGCCGTGGACCACACTTTGAGAAATCCTGATGTATCAGCAGAAATTTGAAAATTTCATTGTCATGGAACGGGATCAAGTCCCTCGGCCGGTGTACGTGACAAAAATTTACGCACACGCTTCCAAGGGACTGGATTAGGGTCGCTCTCTTCAAGTTCCAGAGCGACAAAATTTTCAAAATTATGCGGTTACGTCACAAGGAGAACAGCTTAATTTATGTCCGTAGCATCTCATTATACTTATACAAAGGCCGTTCCATAAAAACTGAGAGAATTTTTTTTTTGAGTTGGCAACAGTGCGAAGGGGAAAAATAACTACGCAGACGACTAACTGAATTAAGGAAGTATCTATGGCAACAGTTATTAGCCTTGGCAGACGATTCTGGTTTTGTTATTGCGCAGTTGTTTAAGGTACGTCTGCATTTCGCCATACAGCTATGGAGGCAAGTGTTTCAGAGTTAAGAAGTGAAAATGCGTTGTGCGATAAAATTTTGCTGTCGTTTGGGTGAAACGGCTTCAGAAACAGTTGATTTCATTAAAAAAGCTTACAAACATAAATGTTCCGGAGAGTCAACGATTTTTAGATGGCACCATCATTTCAAAAAAAAAAGGCGTTTATCGGAAAAACTCGCTCCTAGGCCTGGTCGACCTGAAAGTGTTGTTACCGAGCGTTTTGTTCACACTGTTTGGGCAATCTTGCAACAAAATCGACGAATGACGTGTGCAGACATAGCGGCATCAAATAATATTTCAAAAGCGTCAGCATTCCGCATTCTACGCGACAAATTACCGCTGCTTCATGTGTGTTCCACATGGGTACCTCATCACCTGACGAGAGAACATTTGTTAGTCGGAGTTCAGGTGTGTCATGAGTGGAAACAAATGATTGCAAAGGATCCAAATTTTCTAAAAACAGTAATAACTGCCGATGAAACATGGGTCCACTATTTCGAGCCCCTCACGAAGTGCGCAACGAGTGTCTGGAAACACACAGGCTAGAGGTTTGCACCAAAGCTGAGACGGGCTGAGCCTGAGCCCGAAGCAGAGCCCGGGCTGCAGTTTGGGCTCGGGCGGTCTCGGGCTCTTAGAGAGAGGGAGAGCGAGATAACTTTTTGTATATACAGGGTGATCTATTTAAACCAGTACCCTGAAAAAACCTTACATTTTTGCAAGGGATTTCGCAAGGAACTTCTTTTTTTCAATAGAAGCAGCAACTCCTGGAGAATGAAAACCGCCACCGTGAAGAAGATTGCTAACCGTAACTGTAACTCAGCTAGCGATTTGTTTGTTGTTGCGTTGTTATTCACTTGCGTGCATTCGGAAACATGCAGTACTCTGTTCCAGAGCGAGTTTTTTAGTGAAATCGTATTGGGTAACCAATTCTGTCATCAAAACGCAACGAGCATTTCGAAGAGAGTTTGGAGTCGAAAAGTGCCAAGCAAGTCAACAATTCTGTCGATGGCAAAAAAAAAACTGGAGCAAACCGGTTCTCTTCTCAGCGGTAGGGGTAGACATCACCCTCCGATGCCCCAAACGCGTGTGGACGATGTTCGGCAACGTTTACTTCAATCTCCGACGAAATCGTTGGGCAGATTAAGCCAACAAACAGGATATTCATACAGAACTTGTCAAAGGGCAGCAAAAAAAGCGAATATTCGACCATTTAAAGTGCACGTAATCCGTCAGCTGCAGGAACCGGACAAGGGAAAGAGAGTAAGTTACTGCAAATGGTTTCAAAATTTTCTTAATTTGCGATCTGATATTCTCTCCATCACATGGTTTATGGATGAAGCCTGGTTTTATCTGTCAGGCTACGTCAATTCGCAAAACAGCAGATACTGGGCTGCCGAAAACCCACACGTTATGTGTGAAACACTGATGCATTCACAAAAGGTTGGTGTATGGTGTGCGGTTTCGTCTACGAAAATTATTGACCCCATTTTTTTCTCTGAAACTGTCAACACCAACGTTTATTGCCGCATATTCAATGAATTTGTTGAACAACTTGATGACATTGAATTGACAGAGGGCTACTTTCAGCAAGATGGCGCTACGTGTCACACATTGAAAGTCTCAATGGAACTCATAACCAACTTTAATGACAGATTAATTTCAAAAAACATATGGCCTCCCCGATCTCCGGACTTAACTTCACCTGACTTTTTTTTATGGGGCTACTTAAAGGATAGAGTTTACGAAACCCATCCAAAAACATTGGATGCATTGCGTGAAACAATCATGACTGAAATTGGCAATGTTACTGCTTGTACTCTACATGAGACATCACTGAATATGGTGCGGCGTGTTCAACTGTGTTTACAAGAAAATGGAGGACAATTCCAACATTTGCTTTGATAAAATGATTCTCCAATACCACATGTATAATTCTAAACTTACTGTATGATTTTGTTGTTATTTATAAAATAGTTGTAAGTTAATCACATGGTACTGGTTTAAATGGATCACCCTATATAAATGGGATTTTATATGATTTACCAAATGAGACACTTTATAGTTGGTAAAAAGGAATTCTTCTGCAACTGGTTCTGGTTGGGGAGCGGGCATTCGAGATAGCTATTTATTTCGGGCTTGGGTAGAAAATGCCATGAACCGCGCATTAGTGTGTTTCTACAGAGAAGAGAAAGCTTTTTCAAGAATTATAGATATTGGATAGTTGATAGCATGCCGACGATAATTTAAACCCTATATCCACGCAGTAGCTCCCTGCTAATTCTATTTAGCAACGTACATATTGCAGCGCAATATGCCACGATAATATTAGCATTATTTGAGCAACATACAGTTCCAGTACAGCCCGATCATTTTGGATCCCGGCCGTCAGAAGCACTTCAGGTGGAAACGAACGGTCAAAGAAAATCGTACAGTTGCACTGTAAAAATATAGAAAGGTCCATTCTCCACTTCCCATATTGCAGGAGGAGGAGAGAGTGAAAGTATGGAAAACGAGATGTTTCTATTAATGGTAGAACAGGTTAACCAGTTTTCGGGCTCGTTCGGGCCCGGGCTCTATCTTGAAATATATAATTCGGGGCTCGGGTGGGCTCGGGCTAATAAGCCCGTGCGCTTAAAGCCCGGTCCGGTTCAAATATCAGACACTCGGCCCGACCCGGGCCCGTTAATTGCAGCTCTTATTTAGGGCCGGCCCGTGATGTGCCATTTGGTATTATTTTGTCTTTCTATTGTATTTTATTAAATTGTGAAAATTAATTAATGAAATGAGATATTATTGAAAATATTTAGTTGAATGTAAGCCTAAAAATATTAACTAAACTTTGACAATCATCGAAAAATATAACTTTTAAAAAGACAGAAAAAGGAAGATTAAGCGCTTTCAGAATCTCCATTTCTCTGAACTAGTAAGAGGTAACACTACAAAAGTCAGTCCCTATATACACAATACGGCTAGGAGAAAATATCGATGTCGTCCGAATCTCTCGTACAAACACACACATACACCCCCACTCCACTGCAGACATCCTTCGTCCCTCACTCTACACAACACACACGCTTGCTCGGGGTCGAATCTTTTTGTTGTCAGCAAGCCCCAAAGTGGTTTTACCATCTTAATAACTACAGATGGCAAAAGCACTGTGAGTGCCTCTCCTTGCTTTTGTGATTACGCTCTGGCTTTGTTATTACGCTTTGTGATTACGCTCTGGGCTATGTCATGGAAGTAAGTAAAGCCAGCAAAACAGTTAAACAGACCAGGAAATCGGGGAACACGACCATTGCGATAAAAAGAATCGGTCGACTTGGCCCGGCTCGGCTCTGTCGTAAGTGTCTGGGAAAAAGCACGGGCCAGGCTCGGGCTTGGCGGGCCAGCCCGGCCCCGGCAGACCTCTAGCACAGACTCGCCTCTTCCTAAAAATGTTCGCCAAACCAAATCAGCTGTGAAATTGATGATGATAATTTTCTTTGACCATAAAGGTGTAGTCTACCAGCATGTCGTTCCTCCACACATTACTGTCAATGCTGAGTATAACATTTCAGTCTTGAAGCGTCTGCGACGATACATATCGATTAAGCGACCGGAACTGGTGGGCAAGTGGACCCTACACCATGATAACGCCCGCCCACATGTGGCTGCTTGTGTTCATCAGTTTCTTACGAAATGTAGTATTGAAATCATGCCACATCTTGTCTTCAGTCATGAGCTCGCCCCGTGCGATTGCTGGTTGTTTCCAACAAAGAAGGAGAAGTTCCGTGGTGCAACATTCACCAAGCTGCTGACGTATTCAAGCTGTACAGATGTCACTAAAGCAACTTCCACAAAATGTTTTTGCCACATGCTTTGAAAAGTGGACTGAACGATGGAGCCGTTGCATATCATCCCAGGTAAGATACTTTGAGAAAGAATATCATATTTTGCTGCACCTATATTTCTTCATTTTGTGTGATTTTACTCTTAGTTTTTATGGAACGGCCGTTGTGCAAACTATTCGTTACGAGAATCAAATATTTCTGAGCGCCTTAGACGGCACAAATCAGAAAAGCATGATATTCTTGATTATTACACTGAAACATATGCACGAATAATTGAAATTTCAGACGGTTTTACAGTTTGTGCTCATAACGTGCATGACAAAAATTCACGCACACGCTTCCGAGGGACTTGATTAGGGCCACTCTTTATTTAAAATAATGGGTATATGTAAAAACTATACTTTGGTTGTATTTAGCCACAGAAAATTTATGCAAATAGTAATGCCACTTATTTGTAATATTTCAAGAACATGGAAAATTAACTGTCAATAAAATAAATATGTTTTCTGTCTCATTGGCTCTTCCCTAAATTTGATTAAAATTGGGAAATTACAGTTAAGCCGTTGACTGTATTAATTCAATATTTGTGCAAGAGTAGGTGAAACCAATATGAATGTGAGAGTTTCTTTTATATTTCGCTGTAATTAGGAGAAAAACACTCATGGTAAAGAAATAGAGATAGTTAATCAAAGCAAAAAAAAAATGTGTTATTCTATGTATATAATAATGTCCCTTATGTATAATATTTTAAGAATCTGGAAGCTAAGCTTAACTGTCAATAAAATAAATCGATTCCCTGTCTCATAGATTCTATTTTAAAAAATGATTAAAATAGGAAAATCACAGCTAAGCCGTTACGTCTATTTATGGTGGAACGAAAACGAGGGGATTTTTTTTTTCTTTTGTTTAGGGCTTTAACGACCACCGCGTGCGTGAGCTACTCGATGGGCTATAAGCAGTCGTCCGTACCTAATTTAGGGTCGCTGGTTCCAGGGAGGGAGAAAGCCAATGCCGCAAGAAAAACACAACATCCATGCCTCAGCATCACCGGGATCCGAACCCTGACCCATTTCAGACGAATGGTCAGAAGCCAGTTCTCAGACCACTGCGCCAGTAGTGTGTGTGTGTGTGTGTGTGCGTGCGGCGCATGTGCCTTTCTTTCTTTCACATTCTACTGGAATTAGGAGAAAAAAAAAATCGTGATTGAGAAATTGGTGTCGAGGTTTAAGCTCTCATGTTTTTCAAACTTGTGAAATATTTTGATTCTTCAAATACGGAGTTCACTTTTTCTTCATCGCATTTTCCTCACGTAAGTCAACATTTTTTTTTTTTTTTTTTTGAGTTATACTGAATACACATGTGTATGAATGCCACTTTCAGTTACCCATAACACCATAGTAGTCTTAACAGACTGGCGAAGCAGTATATGTTTTTCTAAAAGTCTGCGATTTTTCTTTAGTAAAAATCGAAGGCAAATTCATATAAATGAGATATCAAGGTGACTCAAAGGAAGGTAGCCAGCGCGAAAAGAAAACCACCGAAATATCCAAAAGTTTTTCCTTCAAAACTACATATAAGAGTCGTCGAAAAAACACCTTTCCTCTGTAATCTCTTCGTTGCAAGGATTCCCTCTATTGAAATGAAAGGAATTTTGTGGTCAACACTCTATCAATTCAATGTACAGTCGAACCTCTTTAAACAGCCAACGTTGTTTCATAGGTTTTTCTAGCAGTAACTATTCGAAAAGACTGTTGAAAAAGTTTCCTAGTTTAACGTGCAGGGTATTAATTTCGTTCTGAGAGCAGACCAAAATTTTGATTTAAACATAGCAAATATATCTTATTGAAAACGCTTTTCAAAAATTTTTCATGTTATATTGTTTATCCTTTTGATTGCCTTTAATGTTCTTTATGTTATTGTTACTTTTTATTATTTCTTAAAAGAACGTTTTATGTTTCGTTAATTGCTAAAATTTCTTTGATTTTCTTCTGTCCTTTAATACGGAGGCTTTACTGACATCCGTCTTTCAATATGACACCTCTGCCTTTCCCCCAGTGGACATCACTTGAACAGAACCCTCAGAATCGGAGCAACGCCCTTGAGCGAGATCATGATTCTTGTTTTTGTTAAAAACGCTGCAGAGAACGAGTTAGTGCAATTTTTTATAACTCAATCTTCTGCACAACATCGAGAAGTTACGGAGTTGATTTGTGTGTGCAGGTCCTAATCCAAGAAAAACTCATCAACTTTGGGCTAATTTTCTAGTAACACAGTATCAAAGGTTGTTCAGGGGAAAAGAATGTTCCAGCTCGATAGATGACTGGCATATTTTAAGCAGATCTATAAAAGAAATGCGGCAACAGTCCAAAAACACACAGGGAAATATTTAACATCACGGAGTAGTTTGGCAAGATACCAGTGGAAAAAGCTTTTGTTACAACAAATAACTGGGTTCTTCAAGAAGTAAATTCTACACGCTTATCCTCATTCAGTCATCATACTGTTGGCCTGAGTATTCCAGTTCAAGGAAGTGTCACTATTACAGTGCATTTACTGAGCATTATTTATTAGCGATGTGTTCATTACCTAGGTCAGGGATGACAAACTTTTTTGAAAGTTGTGGTGTCCCACAAGGGGAACGCATATGTCAAGACGGCAAATAAAAGTTACCGGCGTCCCCTGATTAGGAAAGAATACGGCTCCGGAGCAGAAGGATGGGGAGAGTCGTTTCGGGTCCGCCACTGGCAGAGAGAGGGGCTTGTGAATTTCACATTGACGCCCGAACGTAAAAATGTATCTACTGGCCGTTAGATTCTTCGAAAAATGCGTGATGTTCCTGCCATACATCGTCTGAAGTTAACGATAATTCCTTCTTCGCTTCGAAAAATGTGTGATGCTTTCTTCCTTCACACATCGTCTCGAATTAATGGGAATTCCTTCTTCGCTTCGAAAAATGTGTGATTCTTCTTCCAAACATCGTTTGTAATTAATGAAAATTCCTTCTTCGCTTCGAAAAACTGTGTGATGATTCTTCGACACATCGTCTGGAATTAATGAGAATTCCTTCTTTGCTTCGAAAAATGTGTGATGATTCTTCGACACATGGTCTGGAATCAATGAGAATTCCTTCTTCGCTTCGAAAAATGTGTGATGCTTCCTTCACACATCGTCTGGATTTAGTGAGAATTCCTTCCTTTACAGAGACTTCAACCATCGTTTGCGGCTGACACGAAACCTGCTGTTTCGGACCCGCGACTTTCTCGAGGAGGGGGGATATATGAGTCGTGCTGTAAAAGGGACGCACATGTCGAGACGGCAAGTAGCAGTGGTAATAAATTCCGTCGGTGTAGCTTAATTGGAAAAGCATTCAGCTCCGGAGCGGAAGGATGTTGGTTCGAGTTTCAGCATCGGCAACGAATTGTTGAGTTTCACAGAGTGTGTGTGCCCAAATTCTGAAAAATTGGCTCGCGTGTCCCGAGCCAATTTTTCATAATTTGGGAATATTTTTAACAGCAGATAATCGTCGCGCAGGAAGAAAGAATCTTGAAAGCTGCTGAATTACTACTGGTTCTGCTAGTAGTAAAGTGGTCTCTTTTAGTAGGCAACATAGGGGTAACCACCACAGGGGGAGGGGGATCCAGGACCTCTCCAGATTTTCAGAGTCGGGGATCCCCAATGCAAAGGACCCCCCCCCCCAAAAAAAAAAACTTTTCGGGAATGTAATGGTATAATGCACACTTTTTTATGATGTGAGCCGATTAAATTTAATAATATAAGATTGTGATTTTTCGTAGAATGCAAACACGTGTATAAAGTGTACTTAATGAAACAACGATATCGATTCCTAATAAGCAAAGTCAGCTCTACAACTTTGTAATTTACGTTTATGCCCTATGTACATAGTTTTGCAGCTGTGTTTGCTAAGTTCCACAATTCGCCAACAGAAGCGCCTGTATCGTGCCCGTTAGATCGCGCCTCAGCAACTGCTTTGCTCCTACGCATACTTTATAAAATAGTTTTGGGTTTCCCAAACTATTTTATAAAGTATGCATATATTATTGTGTAAATATGTAAACATACAGTATGATCTGGGGGGGGTCCGATCACTGTGTATGTGTGATCGGACACCCCCCCCCCCCCCAGATTTTGAGATTTTGAAACATAGTTACACCACTGGTCGGCACCCAGTAAGGAATAAAAGGTGAATTTATCAATATGCTGTGTATTTATCATATCATTCCCGCTTTTGCTATATGGTAGTGTTATTTTAGTTTTCGTGTGTTATTTGGTAGGTTAATTTTTGGGTTTGGGAAAACTCAAAAAGTTTTCCCATATAAATTAATGGTGATTGCTTCTTCGCTTTAAGCTATTTCGACTTACAAAAGGTTTCATAAGAACACTCTACTTTCGGATAGCGTGGGAAACCTGTGTCCGCTGCGGTGGCCGCTGGTACGAGGCAATGGTTTCTTTCCATTCGTCGGAGATAGGTCTGGCAGGTTCGACTGCGGGTGAGGCGTGGATAGTGTATTTACTCTACGGCGTTGGCCCTCTCCTCTTCCAGGAACAAATGACCGAAATTAGGGAAGGACGACTAATTATATCCCTCCTTTTTAGCACGCCTTTTTAAAAAAAAAAGATCGTGCTTATGTTATCGGTTTGTCCGTCCGTCCGTCAGTCTGTACCCACGGTACCTCTGCAACTATTAGTCCGATTTGAAAAATTCTTTTTGCATTCAGAAGCTTGAAATATGCGAATGATGATCCTTTATTTCGTTTTTTTTTTTTTACGATGTACAATTTCGCTGCTAGAGGGAGTAAATGCAGATGATGTCGAATTCAAAATTACGTTTTATTCCACATATTTGCTTCTAAACATCCGATTGAAAAAATTATTTTATCTTTTGATTCCATTTATGTCGAAGAGTATTTTAGACATAGTTACTTTTTCAAATTATGTATAGCTTTCCCGCCAGGGAGCGTAAAAGTAAATTCCAGTTTTTCCAATAACTCTTCTTCTAAAATTTCGATTTGAGAAAAAAAAAATTCGGCTGATGCATCTCCTGATGGAAAATCTTTTGCATATAATTTCAAATTTTTGATAAAGAATACTTTGGCCACCAGGGGGCAAGAGTGTTACTTTTTACTTCTGATGTATTTGCCATAAAATCTGAGCTTCTAAAATATCGATTGAAAAAATTATTTCGTGCACTGATGCCACTCACATCGATAAATCTTTTCGGATTATTTTCTTCTTAAAGTATTCCACAGTTTCTCCGCCAAGAGGCATAGATGTATATCTTATTTTTTGTCAATATCTCTACTTCTAGGAGTCTGATTTGAAAAATTCCTTTGTTGTTGAATAGTGTTTTCAGTGTGACATGTTTTTCATATAATTTCAAAATTTTCAAGTAATTCATAGATTTTCCGGTAGGGGGCGTAGAGGTAAATTGCGTTTTCCCCTATATCTCTGCTTCTAAATCTCCCATTTGAAAAATTCTTTCTGTACCGGATACAGCTCCTGATGGGAAATCGTTTGCACATAATTTATAATTTTTGTAAAAAAAAATGGTTTGGCCACCAGGCGGCGTAAGTCTTAATTTCCGCTTCAGATGTATTTGCAGCAAAATATGAGCTTCTAAAATCTCGATTAAAAAAATTCGATTGTTGACCGATACTACTCATGTCGACAAACCTTTTAGGAACATTTTCTTCTTGAAATAATGCATGGTTTCTACGCCAGGGAGCGTAGATGTGTTTCTTATTTTTGTCAATATCTCTACTTCTAAAAGTCCGATTTGAAAAATTCCTTCTTTGTTGGATAGTGTTTCCGATGTGAAATGTTTTTCCTATAAATTCAAAATTGTCAAGTAAATCATAGACTTTCCGCTAGGGCGCACAAAGGTAAATTGCGTTTTCTGCTCCTAAAACTCCGACTTGAAAAAATCTCCCTGTATCACATACAAGACCTGATGGAAAATATTTTTCACATAATTTCTAATGTTTGGTAAAGAATGGTTTGGCCACCAGGGGTCATAAGTGTTAATTTCTGATTCTGATGTATTTGTAGCAAACTCTGGGCTTCTGAAAACTCTACTAAATTTTTTTTTTCTTGGACCGATACCGCTCATATGGATAAACCTTTTGAGAATAATGCATGGTTTTCCCAACAGGAGACGTAAAGTCACATCTTATTTTTGTCGATAACTCTGTTTCTAAGAGTACGTAAGCTCACGATTCCGTTTACAGTAATATCTGAGGGATTAAAAACCCGATTGAAAAGCTTCTTTCTTCCGTCAAATACTTTTGTTTTCCATACCGGTTCCATTGACTTTGAATAGCTTCGACAAATTTAATTTGCGTCAGAACGAATTCAAAAGACGTGCTTATTACATCCGAAAATTCGGTGTCATCTTTCTTGTTTCTTTTTTTTTTCATTGGGAGTTTAACAACCATCGTTAGCAACTCAAATGAATATAAGCAGTCGCCCGTCCCTAATTTATGGCCACTGGTTCCAAAGAAGGTAGAGTGCCAGTGCCGTAAGACAAACACAACATCCATGCCTCACCGGGACTCGAACCCGGACCTCTCTCGGGTGAATGGTCATTAGCCAGCGCTTAGACCAATGCGCCACCGGGGCAGCTATATCCTTTTGAATCACTCATAAAAGAAAAAGTACATATTTTTACTGCAGTCTATGACGTATACTCTAAATTAACTTTCATTTTTAGTTTCTGTCTGTATGTAAATTTGAGTTTATTGTCTTTTAGGTTTTCAACCTTAACGTTATATCTTCTCTCTCGCGAAATGATGTCGGCAACAATCTTGAGGTCAGAGAGCGTGACGTATGCATGTTGACAGATAAGAACGAGAGATATACATCGATGAGCCATTACATTATGACCACCCCCAGCCTAGAAAAATGAGCGCGCCTGGAGAACGAATGGTGACGCACACTGTAAACATTTTATTGTAGATTTTACGGTTTTAAACCGTTTTCCAGGGTGCCAACACAAAACCGTAAAATCTACAGTTTTATGCAGTGTTGGGGCGAAGCTATAGCTTTGCTCCAACACCGCATTTAATGAAGAAAACAGCACAGAATTTTGCTGGAACGAGTCACAGTCCAACTAATCACGAAAATAGCACAGAATATGGCTGGAGCGAATCACAGTCCAAATAATCACGAAAACAGCACAGAATTTGCCTGGAGCGAGTCACAGTCCAAATGATCACGACAACAGCACATAATTTGGCTGGAGCGAGTCTCAGTCTAAATAATCACGAAAACAGCACATAATTTGGCTGGAGCGAGTCTCAGTCTAAATAATCACGAAAACAGCACATAATTTGGCTGGAGTGAGTCACAGTCCAAATAATCACGAAAACAGCGCAGAATTTGGCTGGAGCTAGTCACAGTTCAAATAATCACGAAAACAGCACAGAATGTGGCTGGAGCGAACCACAGTCCAAATAATCACGAAAACAGCACAGAATTTGCTTGGAGCGAGTCACAGTCCAAATAATCACGACAACAGCACATAATTTGGCTGGAGCGAGTCTCAGTCAAAATAATCACGACAACAGCACATAATTTGGCTGGAGCGAGTCTCAGTCAAAATAATCACGAAAACAGCACAAAATTTGGCTGGAGCGAGTCTCAGTCTAAATAATCACGAAAACAGCACAGATTTTGGCTAGAGCGAATCACAGTCCAAATAATCACGAAAACAGCACAGAATTTGGCTGGAGCTAGTCACAGTCCAAATAATCACGAAAACAGCACAGAATATGGCTGGAGCGAATCACACTCTAAATAATCACGAAAAAAGCACAGAATTTGCCTGTATAACGAAGTAAATTTCTCCGTCATTTCTGTCCACGCCAGGATTCGAACCCGGATCCCCTCATTCCGGAATAAGTCACTCTACCAATTGAGCTACGCGGACGTTTTATTCTGATTCCTATCTGCCTTTATGTCGTGTGCGTCCTTCTGGCAGGTACGTCACATCTCCTGGTACGTTACACTGGAGCGAGTCACAGTCCAAATAATCACGACAACGGCACATAATTTGGTTGCAGCGAGTCTCAGTCCAAATAATCACGAAAACAGCACAGAATTTGCTTGGAGCGAGTCACAGTCCAAATAATCACGACAACAGCACATAATTTGGCTGGAGCGAGTCACACTCGAAATAATCACGAAAAGAGCACAAAATTCGGCTTGAGCGAGTCTCATTCCAAATAATCACGAAAACACAAAAATTTGGCTGGAACGAATGTGTTGATTGTGTTGGAGCAAAGTTATAACTTTGCTCCAACACTGCATAAAACTGTAGATTTTACGGTTTTGTGTTGGTACCCTGGAACACGGTTTAAAACCGCAAAATCTGCAGTCAACTTTTTACAGTGCAGGTGAAGTTCACAGAGCAATCAGTATATATACAACGCGAAGACCAGCTTTCCGTTAGTAGAGTGTTCGGAGTCACAATGGGAAAAGCTGCCGATTTATCGGGGTTGGATAAAGGACAAATTGTGATGGTACGGCTACTCGGAAGTGCAATCTCAAAAACAGCGCGCATTGTGGGTTGTTCACGTGCCGCTGTAGTGAGTACGTATCAAAAGTGGTGCACAGATGGCTAAACGACGAACCGTCGTTTAGCCGTGTGTCGTTTTTTTTTTTTTTTTTTTTTTTTTTTGATTGGAGGTTTAACGACCACCGTGAGCAGCTCAATGGGCTATAAGCAGTCGCCCGTCCCTAATTTAGGGTCACTGGTTCCAGGGAAGGGAGAGAGCCAGTGCCGTAAGACAAACACAACATCCATGCCTCACCGGGATTCGAACCCGGACCTCTTACGGATGAATGATCAGAAGCCATCGCTTAGACCACTGCGCCGCCGAGGCGGCGCCGTGTGTCGTTCACAGATTATTGATGCCAGAGAAGAGCGGAAACTGTCGTGCATTGTTCACAGCAACCGTAGAGCCACAGTGCGACAAATCACCCACACCTACAACAGTGGTGATCAGTGCAATGTGTCACAGCACACAGTTCATCGCTGCCTTCTGCGCATGGGCCTGCGTGGCCGAAGACCCAGCCGAGTCCTCATGTTCACTGCACGTCATATGCAACAACGCATGAAATAGGCCCAAGATCATCGAGATTGGACCGTGGATGATTGGAAGAAAGTGGCTTGGTCTGACAAATCGAGATTCCTGGTGCATCACGTAAACGGCCGATAGCGGATACGCAGATTACCAACGGTGGCTATGGCACCTGGATGCACTGTTCAGCGGAAACAGGCTGGCGGTGACGGTGTTATGCTGTGGGCGATGTTTTTTTCTTTGGACACTTTAGGCCCCATTATCCCAAGAGCACGATCCCTGACAGCTGTCAAGTATCTGAACATCGTTGCAGACCAAGTTCACCCATTCATGGCGATTGTGTTCCCTGCTGCTGATGGCCATGGCCAACAGAATAATGCGCCATGCCACACTGCTAGAATCGTCAAGGAGTGGTTCGAGGAACATGCTGGCGATTTTCTGTTGATGCCCTGACCTCCAAATTCACCTGACATGAACCCAATCGAACACTTGCGGTTCGAATTGGAAAAACGGGTTCGCGCTAAATCACCACCACCCCGAAATGTAAGGGAACTGGAGGATTTGCTGTTGACATTATGGCACCAGATACCCCAGGATACCTACCGTCACCTAATCGAATCGATGCGTCGCCGAGTGGCCGCTGTTTTTCGAGCAAAAGGGGGTCCTACAGCTTTATTAGGTAGGTGGTCATAATGTAATAGCTCATCGGTGTATAATGTTGATTTAGCTGCCAAAAAATTATGGCGGTGGAAGCTGTGTTACGCTGAAACTGTGTTTACTGAACTGTCTCTGCGTATTCGAGTTGTATTGCTATGTATTTAGTGTTTGGAGTTAATCAAGTTTTCTGCTTACTAACTTACGTTAATGAGTTTTGGGATATTAGTACTATTGTGATTAGTTCCTCACGAATTTTGGATTATTCGAGTAAATTTCTCGGGCGATATTGGTGGAATAAAAAGTGAACGAACACTAAGTAAGTCTTTCTGAAATTTTATTTTGAGTGACTTTGTTTCATTTTGAGGGAGTAAATAAGAAGAGGAAAATTTATGTAATGTTGTTTGTTCTCAAGGCTATATACGTTTTAAATAGTTAAGAACGCTACAAGTCTTTCTTGTTAAGGTGGTGGAGGTGGTATTTTGAGTAAATAACAAGTCCATTATGTGAAATATATTTTTAGATTTTGAATGACATGCTTCTTCAAGCAGTGATGTCGATTTTCAAAAATACGCAAGCTCCAGATTTGTTTTGTTCTTTTCTTTCTTTTTTTTTTTTTTTTTTTTCCAGAGTTTGGCAGTTCGTTATATGCAGCAACTCCAGGCTTGTATTATAATCTTTATATCATCTCGGAGACTGCTGAATAAAAGAGAAAGTACAAACACGTCAAGGGCTATTTCTGCCGCATTTTCTAAACGCCACTTGTATTTGCCCAACAGGGTCAGTCTTCGGATCTGTGTTCCCCATCAGTTATCCCTCACTCTCTCTCTCTCTCTGTGTCCCTTGTACCCGACGTTCCGCTTACCCTTTAGTAAATATGACAGAGCAGAGAAGTTGTCACGCGGGATAAGAACGCCAAATAGAGGGACAAATTCGAAAGCAGCAGTCATTTCCATATAAATAGGGGTCTGTCAACCATATATCAGCCCCGCTGTATTCCCCTGACCCCCATGGGGTTAGGGGCAACTTCCACTAATGATACATTTATATGGACTCGTGGTCGCCACAGCTGCGTGACATCATGATTTATTAAAATCTCACTACGTGGCGCAACGGGAGTTGAGACCGTTCAATCCCCCTCCACCATGTTACACTCGCCTGCGAAAAATGGACACAGCGACTCCGATATGCCGAATGATCGCAAACGAACAAATTGAAGGCAAATGTGTGATAGCATGAATTAACAAAGAAAGCAGAGTTTGGTTTTATTTTGTTTGAAAAAAAAATGGAAAAGAGTATGTATCAAAATAAAAAAAAAAGAATATTCGTTATAAAAGAATATTCGAAAGCTCTGGTGGATATAACTATCCAGAAAAATTATTGATTTCTTTTAAAACAGATATCCAATGATCGCTGTCATCCTTTGGTACATGCTCACGTACACTGCCTTATCATTAATATACGGACACTCTTCTATTGCTAGCATTGGCGCAGGTGAGTACTATTATGTTGAAACAAAATAGTTATCATTATCATGAACCATTATCAATCCACTGTTGAATGAATGTATTCCCAATTTTCTTCCACGGCAGTGGCGTACGTAACTACCACCTCCGCAGCTCCCACAGCTGCGGAGGGGGGCGCAGGTAACGAAGGGGCGTACTGCAGCTACCAATTATAGTTTTATGAAAAAATTCGAACACGCACAATAGTTAACCCAAAGATTCATATTTTGCTTTAAGATATATTTAGCTTTGCCTAAATAAATGCCTAGTTTCACTTTTCAAACACTGAATGTCCTACAGATTGAAAGTGTTCAGCTCTTTGACTTCGGGTTGTAATACCATTGCTCTGCAATGGGTTGTAAATATTTAGTACGACCTCTCTCCAATCGCCCTCTCTCGGCGCTACTAAGGAAAAAGTGCGAGGCCATAGTGAGATTCCCCGTGGAGGATGTGGGAAAACAGTCAGTTATACTTAGGATTACGTACATGCCGACATTTATTAACAGCAGCCGCAGATCTGCCATGTGTAAGAGGGTGATTTCTTCAAGTGATTTATTTTTTAGTTTTGGACAAAGCAATTACATCTATTGCCAAATCTATTAATTAAAAAGTTAAAACTACACTCTCCCTGACTTCCTAACTCCCTCCCAACCAGTGATGTAGTTCTAAACCAAAGAAGTGCCTTAGCGGTCAGTGGATCAAGTGGAGAAACCCCGGAACGAAGACCTTCGAGACTTTTAAGAGCTTATAAAGTTTGCCTTGTTTTTATCATTTATCATTTTTAAATAAATTTTTATCATTAATTATTTTTAGCAATTTTGATTGAAATTGCTTAATTTAAGTGATTTAAAGCAAAAGGAAAAATGTTACGTATGAGTCATTCTAAGCCATTTTTAATATTGCAAGTGTGAATAATACGAATCAGGTACAGTGCGTACATGTTACTTACAGGACGCTTTTCCTGTGATTTTGGGGCGGAAAAATGGGTACCTTCTGTGGTTTGCTTCTTTTCATTTATTTGTTTGTTTGCTTGTTTAGTGGTACAACGAGCACCGTGAGTATGTAGGGCTATCCTGCCCCTGATTTCGGGCTGCTGGCTCCGGGGAGGGAAGAAAGCCAGAACTCCGAGCATGGCGTTTGGCCAGCGCCCGGGCAATCTGTCCTCGCATTCAGGACAGCGCCACGGGCTTTTTCTCCTCGAGTCTGAGATCAGTTCCAGTGATTAGCCAGAATCCAGCGCCTCTGACCACTCGTCAACCAAAGCTTTCTTTTGTGTTATCCGTAAGGAACCAAAGGATGGGCGCAGGGGATTACCTTTATTGGAGCTGATGGCGACTTTAGCAGGAATTTCCACCGCACACGTGAAACTCTTGTCAGTCAGGCTACATGCCTGTTTAATTTTAGTTGTTGATTTCCCTCCTATCAGTGAAGTTTTATCATACAGAGAAGCCAGCTCTCCTATAACGTCATTTTGCAAACTGCGGTCTTGGTAACGTAGTTACTCTTCACACTAGAACTCTTGTGATTCATGAAACGTCCTAAGGCGTGAACAGACTGTTTGACTTGTTCTTGTAATACGAACATTCGATTAATATACACTATCTACCAACAAGTAATTGGACACCTGTGATAGCAAAGGAAAAGGAAGTTTATTCACCTTCAATAGTTGGTGGAGCCTCCACGAGCGGCGATTACAGCTGCGATCCTCCGGACCATACTCTCAACCAGGCGTTGTACGACGGCTAGCGGTATTTTCTTCCACTCGGCTTGGAGAAGACAGGTCAGTTCCTTCGCCGATTTCGGACGGTTGGGGCACCCCTTAAGTCGACGCTCCAACTACTCCCAGAGGTGCTCGATAGGGTTAAGGTCCGGGCTCTGCGCAGGCCAGTCCATTCGATTAACCCCATTGTCACCATACCAAGCCATGGTGGACCTCGCAACATGACAGGTGGCATTGTCATCCTGAAAGTAACATGGGTCCACCCCCTAAAACTGCCACAACGTAGGAAGCGCATGGTCATCCAAAATGGAGAAGTAGGTCTCGGCGTTGAGTCTACCAGGAATTGAGACCAAGGGTCCCGTGCCATACCAGGAGAAACACCTCCATAGCATAATTCCACCGCTGCCGAACTTCACAGTTGGCACAATACATTGCGGCAGGAAGCGTTCTCCAGGCAGACGCCAAACCCAGACCTTGCTATCCGAACGGTAGAGGGTGAACCTTGATTCGTCGCTCTAGAGAACCTGTTTCCACTGTTCAACGGTCCACTGTCGACGTTCTTTGCACCACGTTAGCCGAGCAGCGCTATTAGACTTGGTGATCAAAGGCTTCTGGGTGGCAGCACGTCCATGATAAGTGAGCAGATGGGCTTCCTTACGGATGGAATTCATTGAAAGAATACTCCCGGATGCCTGTTGAAACTCCTCGCGGATGTGGCCCATCGATTTGATGCGGTTCTTCCGAATTTCTCTGGCCAGCACCCGTCGGTCTGTAACTCCCAGTTTTGTGGGTCTGCCGGGTCGGAGCACATTCCGACAGTCACCTCTCATCTTCCACTTGCCAATCACGTAAGCCACTGTCGATTTTGGGTACTTCAACTCGCTGGATATGTCACGCATGGATCTGCCATTTCTGCGATACCCGACGATTACACCTTTCTCAAAATCAGAGAGCTCTGAACTGCGTGGCATCTTGCATGAGACTGGTTGCGTTGTTGTTTCCCACACGATATTTAACGGCGGCGGCAGTGACGTGTATCAGGACCGCAGATATCGTCGATCGCAGGGGTGTCCAATTACTTGTTGGTAGATAGTGTATGAATATGCTTGCTCACAAAACACAGTATTTGCCTACAAGGTCATCCAAAAAATCTTCTTTGCAATGCTTCTTTTACTATGTAATCATGAAAAGTGCATTAACGACGCTAAGACTAGAGAAAAAGAGCCTTAGCGCCGCTAAGCAGCACTAAGGCCCTTCTACATCACTGCTCCCAACCACCACCACACACACACACACACACACACACACCGCGAAAAATGCTTCCTCCCTCGTGTTCGAAATCGTAGGAAAATTACTCTGCTTAGGGACGCTGAAGTAAGTCTTGCGGGGGGCGCAGGTTGTGCTAGTTACCCTACTGTTCCACAGCTATCTGTCTTGAGCCAGTTTCCTCCATGGCACTCCAGCATGCTTTCGAATTTCACCCATCCCTCCATTGAGATCTTTCTTTGGGTCTTACTCTATCCCTTGGTATCCAGTCTGCTATTTCAGTTTTTCATCCGTGGTCAGTTCTCCTCGAAGTCCATCCCATTTCCACTTGTAGGATTTTACTTTGATCATCATATTTTCCACTTATTTTCTTGATGCACGAGTTCCTCTTCCTTTTTTCCTAGTTGCAACAAGAATGCAGTTCTACAGGCCTCTTTCAGTTGTTCTGCAGCCTTTCATGTTTTTTTTTTTTTTTTTTTTGGTAAAGCCTTTCATGTATGTTTTTTTTTTAGTTAAGGTTTCTTTCTTCACCTTTAACAGATTTTTCAATTCACCATGAAAAAAACCTGCTCTTTGAAAGTACGTTAGATGCAAAAACATCGCAGGATGTGCTATTCGTGATCTATTCGTTCACAACGAATGTCTGTTCACCGTGAATCGTTTGCACATCCCTCTGTGAATGATTAAAAAACGAACCTTCCTTCAAGCATGCCCAACATTTTCCGCTTTCCGTAGTTCAGAATATTCCAACTCCATGCCTCTGATCCATAAGTAAGATCTGAAAGGATGAATTGATTAAACACACTTTTCTTTTAGAACATAAGCCCAAGAAGCAAATAATTCCGTCTTATGCGCGATTTTTAATAACTTAAAATTACCACATATTATAAAATACACTGAAGAGCAATTGAATTAGAGATACCTGTCTAGTAACCTTTTGCCCTAATGACGGCGGCGATTCGTCTCGGCATGGACTCGACAAGACACCGCAAGCGTTGGGAAGCCATACGGATCAACGACCCCTGAGCAAGCTCCCACAGTTCACGAAGATTTGATGGAGGGGGTCAGAGCCTCGAACATCTCTCTCGATGGCATCCCAGATGTGCTCGATGGGATTGAGGTCAGGTCACCTAGCTGGCCAAGGAAGCGAGGTCACGTCGGTGGAGTGTTCATCCAACCATTCGGATACAATTCGGGAATGATGGCACGGTGCATTGTCTTGTTGCAGGATGAGGACCCCAGTGGGATGTTGAAGACGCACAAACGGGAGCAAATGGTCGTCCAGGATATCCCAGTAACGTTGACCTGTGAGGGACGATGTCACATGTACCAGGGGTCCTATTTCAGTCCACGTAAACAGTCCCCAGAAGAGAATGCCAACTCCACCAGCTTGAAGAGTACCCTGCTGGCAAGAAGGATCAATCGCTTCATGTGGTTTGCGCCATACTCGTATCCAGCCATCCGCATGTATTAAACATGAATCTCGACTCATCAGTCCAGGCAACATTATTCCACTTGTCTAGGGTCCAGTGGCGATGTTCCCGCTCCCATGCTAATCTTTGCACCCTGTGATGTGCGGTCAGCAGCGGTACCCTCGTGGGACGATGGCTTCTGTAACCCATAGCGAGGAGATGGTTCTGGATGGTGTGGCTATTTACACGTTTTTGTGCACCAGCGTTAAATTGCAGAGTGATTTCTTCCACTGTGGCCCGTCTATCCGCTGTTACAATGCGAACTAGCAGACGATGACCCCGGTCATCCACACGCTGTTGTCCACGGCAGTTGGCCCTTGAAGGGATGGTTTTACCGGATTCGATGTACTCACGGTGCGCCCTGACACAGTGGCTCGTGAAAATCCCAGTACCTGCACGACTTCCAAAGTTCCGAGATGGAGTGACCCATTCGTCGGGCCGCGACAATTGGCCCACGATCAAATGCGCTTAGATTCTTCGTATTACCCATACTGCGTCCGACTCTTACTGATTCCCGTCGCATCACTCCTTATATCGTCGGATCGCTGCATACGTCATGTCGTTTCCATTTACAGGGCCACCGACAGCGCCACATTTGCATAACGCCTGCTGTTTCTAATTCAATTGCTCTTCAGTGTATATATAGTTAAAAACACATTAGTTGTTTCCGATTCACTAGAATCTTTTATCAGATGTATGTTAAAAGCGAATGGCACTGAAAGAAATCTGTAAGTCACATGTTCTTTATATACAACTGACGCCATGCGCAAGGACGTCGCCAAGTGGGTGTGAAGCCCACCATGAAAATTATTTTGCCTACCCAGTTCAAGATGTGACAGATTTCAGTTTTTTTTAACTTTAAAATATAATCTGAAATTTATCAAGAAATAATGACCGGTGTTTTTCGTCGTGCAGACGTACGTATTTCCCTCAAGAAAATGCGTTTTTCCTTCTCCTTAGAAATGTTATCAACATAGCATCGTGTGACCTGCCTGCACCGCAGGACGCACATGAGATAGAGGCAGATAGCAGCGAGAGCATACGTCCGCGTAGCTCAGTTGGGCTCAGCAACTTATTCGGGAATGAGGGGACCCGGATTCGATGCCCGGCGTGGACAAAAATGACGGAGAAATTTACTTCGTTATAATCGGCACTCGTCCAAATCCTGAATTTAAGCCTTTTCTTCAAGTTAGTATGATCAGGAGCGAAAGGAGATGCTGAACAGGAATTCACTGAAGTCATTAGTAATTGCTCTGCTAATAAGGAGACTAAGCGTATATAAATCCGTTTATTGGCGTAGAAAAATAATAGAAAACAATAATTCTGCTAGCTTTCATCACCTACGGGTGGCTTCATCAGGAAACTATTTAGTAAACGATAAACAGAAATGTGCAAGTTAATCATACTTACTGAAACACTTCCCCTCAACCTTAATCCACGAAAACATTTGCTTTAAGATCTTTGTCCTAGGCATGAAATTTTTTTTTAATCAGGGCGTTCTACTGGTGCTGGTGGCAGTGTGTCATGTTTATCATACGGGTATACAGTGAGTGGCCACTTTATTATGACCATCCCCTCAGTACTTCGTTGGGCCACTTTTTGCCTTTAATACTGCGTCGATTCTTCGTGGCATGGACTCCACGAGATGTTGATAGGTAGTTCGTGGAATCTGAGACTATGCTTGATGAATAGCACTTTCCAGGAGTGTGAGATTGCAGGGTTGTGGATTTAGCTTTCTGATGGCTCGTTCAACTTCATCCCACAAATTCTGATCTGGAGATTGTTGGGGGCCATCCAAGCAAAGTAAACTCACCGGCATGTTCCTGAAACTAATCCTGTACAATACGAGCACTAT
The DNA here is from genome assembly GCA_039090855.1 of Macrothele yani. NCBI lineage: Eukaryota > Metazoa > Arthropoda > Arachnida > Araneae > Macrothelidae > Macrothele > Macrothele yani. The sequence goes on along the minus strand of CM076997.1, from coordinate 111,612,385 downwards.
GGCAGGACGCATTATCTTGTTGAAAGTAACCATCGCCATTGGGATAAACCATCCACATGACAGGATGCACTTGGTCCGCAACGATGTTTAAATATGATGTGCCAGTCAGACGTTGATCAACACGAATTAAAGGGCCCAAAGCATGCCAGGAAAACATTCCCCAAACCAGAATGTTGCCTCCACCAGCTTGAAGGGTTGTAGCAATGCATTTGGGGTCCATGCTTTCGTGCTGTTTCCGCCAAATTCTCACTCTGCCATCGGCATGGTGCAACTGAAAACGTGATTCATCGGACCACATAATTTGTTTCTAATTATCGACTGTCCAATCCTTGTGCTTCTGTGCGAACTGGAGACGTTTTCTCTTGTTAACTGCAGACAGCAAAGGTGTTCGAACAGGCCTTCGGCTGCCATATCCCATCCGATGCAGTGTACGGCGAACAGTGCGTGCAGAGATCATTTGAGGGGATCCTTGATTAAGATGGTCTGTAATTAGCTGCACTGTTGCCCTTCTGTTGTCTGTTACCAGTCTGGACACTCTCCATTCCGCCCGAGCAGTCACTAGTCGATGATGATCACACGTTGCACGTAGAGACCCAGTTTTTTTGGCTGACAGTCCAGTCTTTAAACACTTTAACAACAGCTTCTCTGGAACATTTCACGAGTGCGGCGGTTTCGGTGATACTCGCTCCGTGGCACCGAGCTCCTACAATCATCCCACGTTGAAAGTCCGTCAAATCGCATTTTTTACCCATTTCGTCGCCAAAAAATCACTTCTATTACTGTCGCAAGCGCTAAGCTTTCACTTTTTATACTAGCCTCGCCCTGTGGCGGCAACAGCGTGCAGCCATAGCTCATTTGCTTAAAACTGTCAGGTGGTCAAAATAAAGTGGCCACTCAGTGTATAACTCAGGTTTTACTGATTTTATTAGAAATAGATGGACGAAACATTAGCAAAAAGTTACTCTTAACTTTAGACACTATTGTATTCCAAAAAAGTACAAAAACTTAAACTGTTTCAAAATTAATGAGTATGTGTCCAAGGGGGAGGGGGTGCATTGCAAATACCTTTGCAGCCTGTAGAAAAAGAAAAACAAATTCTTTCTTTCAATGTTTTGTAAATAAAGTTGCTATCAAACTTGCCCCAGCAAAAACAAAACCCGCCTACCCGTTGCCCATCCTGATTTCGAAGTCTAGGGCTATGCGCCTATTAGTGCTTGCATTTTAATGTTTAACCAATCACCTTAGGTGGGAGAGGGTGGAGATGGCAATGATGAAGAATTGTTAATTTCAGAATTTGTTTCCACTGAGGGGGTATTTTATAGCGCCCAGAGAGCAAGCGATGGCGGACTACACTCCAGTGATGACCGGGGTGGACGTTGACTATCCAGGATCCTACCGACCACCGCTTGGAAACGGCAGCGCAAATCACATCCAAGTTAAATGTCGGAGGCCTAAGCAGCGTCGGCGAGCGGACGGTGTACGGTGCGCGCTACATACCCTGGGCTGCGAGAGGCGACGCCCTACTCGTGTGCCACTGTTGACTGTACGTCATCGGACATTGCGCCTCGCTTGGTGTAGGAAACATCAAAACTAGACCTCTCTAGAGGGGCGCCATGTTGTCTTGTCCGATGAATCCCGTTTTTTACGCTTTCCAACCGTAGGTTGAAGAAGCGTATATGCTCCAGCTTTGTCCGTCTGTCAGCACGATAACTCGCGTAAAAATGGTTCCATTTCGATGAAATTTTAGTGTGTGGTAGGGGACCACCTGGGGAAGAACCTTATTGAAAATGGGTGAAGTGGGGTAAAAGGTCAAGACATAGGAGAGGGATTCATTCCCTTGCTCTCGTGCGTCATACCTCGCGTAAATATGGTTCGATGTCGATGAAAGTTTTGTATGTAGTAAGGGACCACCTGGGAAGGAACCCTATTCAAAATTGGTAAAGTGGGGTCAAAGGTCAGGACATAGCAGCGGGATGCATTCCATTGCTCTTATGCGTCATAACTTGCGTAAATATGATTCACTTTCGATGAAATTGTAATATGTCTTAGGGGACCAACTGGGAATGAATCCTATTGAAAATGGGCGAAATGGGGTCAAAGGTTAGGACACAGGAGCGGGATCTATTCCATAGCCCCTATGCATCATAACTTACGTAAAAAATGCTTCGATTGCGGCAAAACTTTATCATGTTATTTCGGAGGTATACTGAACCGGTTCTGTTGAATATAATCGAAATGGGATCAAAGGTCAGGGCACAGGACCGAGATTTATTTCACAGCCATTATCCTCATAACTTGAGTAATGATTTCTGGTATGTTGGAAAGCGTATTATAATCAATGCTGTGCATGATTTTACTAACTTGTTAGATGTACCGAGCAGACGAAACGGTGCGGGTGTGGCTTCAACAGCGTGAGGCCATGTCCCAATCATGCCAGGTCGGCCCTGTTTAAGGCAGTGATGGCTCTGTGATAGTTTGGGGAGCCTGCTCATATGACACATTAGGTCCTTTAGAGTATCTGGAGAGGTTCTTAACCGCACTGCGCTACCAGCATGTGCTGGATGATCACCTACAAGCTTTCCTGGCTTTCGCGCATCTTGCGGCAAAAACGTCTCTTCCGGCAGAACAATGCACCGCCCCAAAGGTCCTCAACCACCCAGGCATGGCTCGAGAAACACTCATCTGAGTTTGGAACCATTAAGTGGCCGCCAAGGTCCCCAGATTTGTACCATGAGCCATCTCTGGGATGCCGTGAAGCCGAGCATCAGATTCATGGATCCTGGACCGACGTCCTAAGTGGAGTTGGGGACAATACTGCAACAGGCATTGCAGGAATTACTTCCGGAAACCTCCAGCATCTGGTTGTGTCGCATCTCGGCATGTCATCATCATCATCATTGTCAACCATTATCAATCCACTGCTGGATGAAGGTCTCCCCAAGTTTCTTCCACAACGGTCTGTCTTGTGCCAGTCTCCTCCATGTTATTCCCGCATACTTTAGAATTTCATCCACCCATCTCACATGTAGCCGTCTTCTGGGTCTTTTCCTGTCCCTTGGAATCCAGTCTAAAATTTCAGCTGTCCATCGATGGTCTGTCCTTCTGGCAATATGTCCAGCCCAGTGCCATTTCAGGGATTTTACTCTCATCATGATGTCTTCCACTCTTGTCATTATTCTGTCCACGAGTTTCTCCTCTTATCTCTGCTGGTTACACCAAGCATGCATATCTCCATGCTGCTTTGACTTGTCTGCAGCCTTTATATGTCCATTTTAGTCCACGTCTCTGCACCATATGTAAGCACTGGAAGGATGCATTGATCAGACACTTTTCTTTTAAGACATAATGGCATATTGCTCTTGAAAATTATACTGTTTCTTCCAAAAGCTCTCCAGGCAAGTTTTATACGCCGATTAATTTCTTCATCAATGTGACCCTCACTTGATATCTGTTGTCCAATATAAATGTAGGTATTGGTTATCCCTAGCTTTTCTCCATCAATCGATAAATCTTCATTTTTTGTAAAAGCATTGTACATCACTTTTGTCTTCTGAAATTTCATTTTTAATCCCACTTCTTTACTCTTGTCAGCAAGTTCCTGAATCATACTCTGCAGTTATTCGAGCTAGAGGAGGACCCACGCTACAAGATAGGTATCTCTAATGGTTTGTCCATTGAATGTATATATATATATATTGCCCGAACTGCAGGGCATGAGTACTGATAAAAACTCCACCATGCGGTCATTCTTCTTGTGTTTAGTGGTAAGAACGGCTAAATAAATAACATGCCTATAAAATAGGAAGGGCACTCCGGGTCTACAGATTGCATCCAACATCTGGGCTAAACAAGGTGAATTGGGAAACGGTACAATGCTGGAGGATGGAGACTCAGAGCTCTGGCCATGTCCTGCCCACTCACGTCATCCAGCAAATCTCGTTCCACTAAATTACATATTACATACATCGGCATGAAGACAAAAACATCCTCATAATGATATATTTAGTATTAGAAAAGTGTAGTACTTAATATTACGAATTTTAATTTATACACTATCTACCAACAAGTAATTGGACACCACTGCAGTCAACGATATCTGTGGTCCTGATACACGTCATGGCCGCCGCCGTTAAATATCGTGTGGGAAACAACAGCGCAACCAGTCGCATGCAAGATACCACGCAGTTCGCAGCTCTCTGATTTCCAAAAAGGTGTAATCGGGTATCGCAGAAATGACCGATCCATAGTGACATATCCAGCGAGTTGAAGTACCCAAATTCGACAGTGGCCTACGTGATTGACAAGTGGAAGATGAGAAGTGACTGTCGGAATGTGCCCCGACCCGACAGACCCACAAAACTGGGAGTTAGAGACCGACCGGTGCTGGCCAGAGAAATTCAGAAAGAACCGCAACAAATCGACGGGCCAGATCCGCGAGGAGTTTCAACAGGCATCCGAGAGTGTTCTTTCGATGAATGCCATCAGTAAGGTAGCCCATCTGCTCAGTTATCATGGACGTGCTGCCGCCCACAAACCTTTGATCACCAAGTCCAATAACGCTGCTCAGCTAACGTGGTGCAGAGAACGTCGACAGCGGACCGTTGAACAGTGGAAACAGGTTCTCTGGAGCGACGAATCAAGGTTCACCCTCTACCGTTCGGATGGCAGGATCTGGGTTTGGCGTCTGCCTGGAGAACGCCTCCTGCCGGAATGTATTGTGCCAACTGTGAAGTTCGGCGGCGGTGGAATTATGCTATGGGGGCGTTTCTCCTGGTATGGCACAGGACCCTTGGTCGCAATTCCTGGTAGACTCAACGCCGAGACCTACTGCACCATTTTGGATGACCATGCGCTTCCTACGTAGTGGCAGTTTTACGGGGTGGACCCATGTTACTTTCAGGATGACAATGCCACCTGTCATGTTGCGAGGTCCACCATGGCTTGGTATGGTGACAATGGGGTTAATCGAATGGACTGGCCTGCGAAGAACCCGGACCTTAACCCTATCGAGCACCTCTGGGACGAGTTGGAGCGTCGACTTAAGGGGTGCCCTCACCGTCCGAAATCTGTGAAGGAACTGACCTGTCTTCTCTAAGCCGAGTGGAAGAAAATACCGCTAGCCGTCGTACAACGCCTGGTTGAGAGTATGGCCCGGAGGGTCGCAGCTGCAATCGCCGCCCGTGGAGGCTCCACCAACTATTGAAGGTGAATAAACTTCGTTTTCCTTTGCTATCACAGGTGTCCAATTACTTGTTGGTAGATAGTGTATTTTAGAAATAACGAGTCTTTGAAATTTAAAATTTTAGGGAAGCGTAGAGTATGTCGTGTGACAAACTAAAGGAAAAATTGAGGGGTACACGTACCGTCTTTCTCCATACGAGGTGATTGATTTTGAATCATATATCTCGTAAGCACCATGTCACAGACAAAACTACGAGTATAAGCTTGTAGGCTGTGATGAGGCAATAGCAGGGCTGTGAATGAAAGATGCCTCGATCGACTGGGCTAGCTGATTTCCGGCGCGAAAGGTAATAGGTTTCCACATAAGAAATCACTGCGCGTACGTGACATTTTAGTAGTATATTTTGAGGTCTTCGTCAATACGAAGACCCCAGAATTCCATTGTTTTAAGAAACGGTACATGATTTTTTTAAATCGATGATTAATTGACATTATTTCAGCAGCATTCAGCTTACTGAAATTGGATTGTAGATAGGTCGTCGACGCTCTACAGTAATTAGAATACTTGATGTAGCGCCATTCGAAAATATCGTGCAGAAATGGCAGGTACGATTAATCAAAGACAGATCTACTGTAACGTATGTACTTTAATTTAACCTTCATTTTGAGCACCTGTCTCATTATGGAAATTTGGTATATTCTCGTTAAACGTTTTTTACTTGAACGCTACATTTTCTCTCTCGATGGATTTGTGTTGGGCAACCCTGACAACAGATCAAAGTGCAATTATACGTAGTCGAAAGCGAAAGATAATAACGAATGTGTTGAGTCTTTAGGATGCACTGTGATTACCAGCCTTCACCGTAAAAAAAAAATTTGAAATTCACGAGCCACTTTCCGTGATTCCTTTCTCTAATTAACGAAGCTTATTTCTGATAAAACCTTTTCCGTGAAATGATGGAAAGAAACCTGAATTTCACTGATTTTTCGTACTCCTGGAAAATTTTGAATTTTTGGAACCCTTTTCGCAACTTCTTGCTTATATTAACGATAAATTGACGTTTTTTACGCTTTCTAACCGCAGGTTGAAGAAGCGTATATGCTCCAGTTTTGTCCGTCTCTCCGTCCGTTTGTCGGCACGATAACTTGCGTAAAAATGGTTCGATTTCGGTGAAATTTTAGTATGTGGTAGGCGACCACCTGGGGACGAACTCTATTGAAAATGGACGAAACGGGGTCAAAGGTCACGGCATAGGAGCGGGATCCATTCCATTGCCCTTATGCGCCATAACTTGCGTAAATATTTTTTTTTTTTTTTTTTTTAATTGGAGGTTTAACGACCACCGTGAGCAACTCAATGGGCTATAAGCAGTCGCCCGTCCCTAATTTAGGGTCACTGGTTCCAGGGAAGGGGAGAGCCAGTGCCGTAAGACAAACACAACATCCATGCCTCACCGGGATTCGAACCCGGACCCCTTACGGACGGATGATCAGAGGCCATCGCTTAGACCACTGCGCCACCGGGGCGGCAAATAAAATTTCATCGACATCTTTCGATGTCGATGAAATTTTAGTATATTGTAGGGGACCACCTGGGAATGAACCCTATTGAAAATGGGTAAAGTGGGGTCAAAGGTCAGGACATAAGAGCGGGATGCATTCCATTGCCCTTATGCGTCATAACGTGCGTAAAAATGGTTCGATTTCGATGAAATTTTATTATGTGGTATGGGACCACCTGGGGACAAACCCTATTGAAAATGGACGAAATGAGGTCAAAGGTCAGGACATAGGATCGGGATTCATTCCATCGCCCTTATCCCATACTATTAAAGGAGCAATTCTTGTATGTATGTAAATTTTATTTTGAAAACGGCTCAAAGGATTTTGATGAAAGTCGTTAACCTACCGTTTTCTGGTACTAGAAATCGATTTAGCATGATCTTGACTTAAGGAAAATTCGTTTAGTGGGTTAAATAACCACTCCGAATCACCACGTTCTTATTGTCATGGCGTCGTCCCATTAATGTGACCCATGCTTAGAAATCTTATGACGTCACACTCTCGAGATTGAATCGTTGGCGCGCGTTCACGCAATCTGTCTCATTACACGCGTTGTGTGTATCCTATTAAAGCTTTATGACGTCACACTCTTTCGAGCAGATGGTCGCGATTCCCATCTGCCTCATTACGTCACGCGTTGTGTGCGTATGTCCGTCCGCACGATAACTCGCGTAAAAATCGTTCGATTTCGATGAACTTTTAGTATGTGGAAGGGGAACACCTGCGAAGGAACCCTATTGAAAGTGAACGAAATGGGGTCAAAGCCAGCACATAGGAGCGGGATCCATTCCACTGCTCTTATGCGTCATAACTAACGTAAAAAAGGTTCGACTTCGATTAAATTTTAGCATAAGGTAGGGGGCCACCTGGGGACGAACCCAATTGAAAATGGGCGAAGGTCAGCATGGGAATGTTCGAAGGGACTATCTACGGCGGCAAAGGTAATTAGTAACAGGTGTAAAGTGTTCCCTGGCATATGTGGTGTCGCGTTTGACTTACATACGACAGCGTTGGAAACCAATCGGAAGCCTTGGTTTCGGCGTGACGTCACTAAAAGAAAAAATTAATCTCTTTAATGTCATGGCCTTGTGTTTTCTAGGTGGTCTTGGCCAAACTCAGTAGATCAGCCAGAGGGTTGCGCGTCTGTTTACTCGGAATAACAAACGTGAATCGTAGGTAGATCGGCGATGTCTTCAAAACCGATCAAAGTCTTTCTATGAATACTTTAACCCAGAACAAATGCCTTACTAATCATCTAAACCCCGGCACGTTTGCCTTCTATCATACAAATTCAAAGCTCTGGATCTACACTTAAGGAAAAACCTAAGCTGCAAGTGCACACTGGGAGAATCTTTTCACCGAAAAAATCTCATGCTTTTCCAGTATCACCGTAAAAAATAAGCGGTGTGAATTCACGGAAAATTTCTGAAAATAACGTGCAGCAAAGTTGCCGGGAGGTGTCCTTCTTTATCAGAAATTTCTGTTTTTAAAAGTGCCCGTTTTTTTTGTTTTTTTTTAACTTGCGTATTTTCATAGATTTTCCGTAGTGACAAATCCCGTTCATTTCAGAAAAGTCTGTAGCAGGTTTTTTCGTATTCATCCAGGAATTTCGCAAAATCTGAGAAGCTGAATTTTTCAGACCTGACACCGGATAATCCTTCCCTTGCAATCCGGATCTAACCCATGTCGTTTGGCACAAACGCTCGGAAATCTGAATCACGTACATCGTAAAACAAATTGCGCGACGATGATTCTTTTTTTTTTTTTTTTTTTTTTTTGTCATTAATGCGAATGATTTAGTCATTTATTTTATAATAGAGCTTATAATTTTTCTGAATAGGTTTGTAATATATCATCATCATCATCATCATCATTGTCAACCATTATCAATCCACTGCTGGACGAAGGTCTCCCCAAGTTTCCTCCACAATGGTCTGTCTCGTGCCAGTCTCCTCCATGTCACCCCTGCATACTTTCGAATTTCATCCACCCATCTCCCATGCGGTCTTCTTCTGGGTCTTTTCCTGTCCCTTGGAATCCAATCTAAAATTTCGGCTGTCCATCGATGATCTGTCCTTCTGGCAGTATGTCCAGCCCATTGCCATTTCAGGGATTTAACTCTGATCATGATGTCTTCCACTCTTGTCATTTTTCGGATCCACGTGTTCCTCTTCTTATCTCTCCTGGTTACACCAAGCATGCACCTCTCCATGCTGCTTTGAGTTGTCTGCAGCCTTTGTATGTCTCTTTTAGTTAAGGTCCACGTCTCTGCACCATACGTAAGCACTGGAAGGATGCATTGATCAAACACTTTTCTTTTAAGACATAATGGCATATTGCTCTTGAAAATTATGCTGTTTCTTCCAAAAGCTCTCCAGGCAAGTTTTGTACGCCGATTAATTTCTTCATCAATGTGACCCTCACTTGATATCTGCTATCCAAGATAAACATACGTGTCTGTTATCTCCAGCTTTTCTCCATCAATCGATAAATCTTCATTTCTTGTAAAAGCATTGAACATCACTTTTGTCTTCTGAAAGTTCATTTTTAATCCCACTTCTTTACTCTTGTCAGCAAGTTCCTGGATCATAATCTGCAGCTCTGATGGGCTAGTTGCAAAAATGACTACGTCATCAGCAAAACGAAGGTGGGTTAGATAATCTCCATTAATCTTTATCCCCTTGTTTTCCCAGCTCAGCGACTGAAAAACACCCTCCAATGTGGCATTAAAGAGCTTCGGAGATATGGTGTCACCTTGTCTCACTCCCTTTCCAATTTTTACGTGTGTTGTATTTTCAAACAGCCTAATCTTTGCACTTGCATTTTCATAGATGTTATTAATAATATTAATGTATGCATCTTCAATACCGCAGGTTTTCAGAGCCATTGTAACTGCTGATGGTTTCACCGAATCAAAGGCTTTTTTATAATCGATAAAAGCCATGCACAATGGAAGTTCATATTCCCTCGCTCTTTCAATTAGTTCTCTCAGCACGTGGATATGATCTATTGTGCTGTAGCCACTCCTGAATATAGCTTGTTCTCTCGGTTGAGCCATGTCCAGTGTTACCTTCAAGCGGTGTGAAAGAACTTTAGTGAAGATTTTATAAACTACTGATAGGAGGCTGATAGGTCTGTAGTTTCCGAGATCCTCAATGTCACCTTTCTTATGTAGCAGGATCATTGTAGCGGTGTTCCAATCCTCAGGAATCTTTCCTTCATTAAGGCATCGAGTGAAAATTTGGGCGAGTACTGTTTCGATTTCTCCACTTGCTTCTTGTATGATGTCTACAGTAATTCCATCTTCTCCTGGAGCTTTTCCTCGCTTCATGTTCTTGATTGCATGTGCAACTTCTGCTGGAAGGACTGGAGGAACTCTGGTACTGGTATCTTTCATGATGTCTGGAGTGCATATATCATCCCTTTCATATAATTTGGAGTAGAAATATTTCACTCTTGTCAAAATTTCGCCTCTATTTCTTGTTACAGAACCATCTTCTTTTCTCAGTGCCATAATCTGTTTTCTTCCCTTACTGAGATGTCCATTTGCTATCTTTAGGATTTGGTTGTTTTCCATTGCTTTCCTCACTAGTTCACAGTTGAATTTTCTTACGTCTTCAGTGATACTTTTTCTTACTGTCTTGCATAGCTCTATATATTCCACTTTGGAAGTCACATCTTCTTTAGTTGTCCTCATCTCTCTTCTTTTTTGCATCAACATTTTGGTTTTTTCTGATAATTTGTTCACATGCAACTTGTTCTTAGACCCAGCTAGTTTTGTTGCTGTTTCCATAAGAGCTTTGCTTACTTTTCTGTTAACTTCAGATATGTCCACTTCTTCCGATGTTAGGCCTTCTAAAGCAGAGAACCTGTTCTTCAGTTCTAACTTGAAGGTATTATGGTGTTTTTTAAGGTTGGTTATGTCAATACATTTTGTTTGTCTTATGAGCTTGCCACGTTCAAGTTTAGTGTTGAGGTGCATCTTACATCTCACCAATCTATGGTCACTACCTGTGTTGAACTTGTTCAGCACACTGCAGTCTTCTATGACGAATTTTTTGTTACACATAATAAAATCAATTTCACTTGTCGTGCCATTTGGATGTCTCCATGTCCATTTCCTGTGTGGCTTTTTCTTGAAGAAGGAGTTCAAGATGAAAAACCCTTCTGCCTCTGCAAACTCAACGAGAGTATTTCCACGCTGGTTTCTGTTGCCGTGACCGAATTTACCTACTGAAGTTTCATTCTGTTGCCGTTGCCCTATTTTTGCATTGAAATCTCCCATAATTATTTTCAAGTGCTGCTTACCTTTATTATTTAGATAACAAATTTCCTCATAAAATTCTTCAATTTCTTCTTCAGGATGACTTGTGGTGGGTGCATAAGTTTGAATAATCTGAGCCTGGTATCTTTTCGAGAGTTGGATAACAAGTCGTGCAGCTCTGTCAGAGGAACTTTCAACTTCTACAACTTTATCCTTCAGTTTCTTGTTTATTATAAATCCAACACCACTAGTTCTGCCAGTATCTGTCCCACGATAGTAGAAGAGATGTCCACTTTTCAGTTCGATGAGATCTTCTCTTTTTCTCCTTACCTCACTTAGCCCCACGATGTCCCACTTGATCCTTTGTAGTTCCTCTTCCAATTCAAGAAGCCTTGAATCAGAAGATAGGGAGCGTCCATTGTAAGTAGCCAAGGTCAGCATCAGATGGCAGCCTAGTCCGGTCCTCCGGGGATTCTTAGCACCCTCTGCCTTCATGTCGCACTGGCCGCTGCCTTGGCCAGGTACATTCCAGCTGCCGGAAACTGAGGGCCAAGATTTAAGTTGTGGAGTCATTTTGGAGGGGTTTGGCCATAACTCACCACGCTGGCCAAGCGAGTTGGTGAGTGTGGGATAGAATTTCCTCTAATCCCGATGGTATAGTTATACCGGTATTGGCGGTCGTCAGAGCCCCTTTAGTGGGAACAGGATGCACCACGAGAAGGCGGGGTTGACATTTGTCAAGGAGAGGCTGTGATGTTACGCATCACCTGACCTTACATCCCTTGTAATATATATATATATATATATATATCACTCACCAACCCGCTTGGCCAGCGTGGTGAGTTATGGCCAAACCCCTCCAAAATGATTCCACAACTTAAATCTTGGCCCTCAGTCTCCGGCAGCTGGAATGTACCTGGCCAAGGCAGCGGCCAGTGCGACATGAAGGCAGAGGGTGCTAAGAATCCCCGGAGAACCGGACTAGGCTGCCATCTGATGCTGACCTTGGCTACTTACAATGGACGCTCTCTATCTTCTGATTCAAGGCTTCTTGAATTGGAAGAGGAACTACAAAGGATCAAGTGGGACATCGTGGGGCTAAGTGAAGTAAGGAGAAAAGGAGAAGATCTCATCGAACTGAAAAGTGGACATCTCTTCTACTATCGTGGGACAGATACTGGCAGAACTAGTGGTGTTGGATTTATAATAAACAAGAAACTGAAGGATAAAGTTGTAGAAGTTGAAAGTTCCTCTGACAGAGCTGCACGACTTGTTATCCAACTCTCGAAAAGATACCAGGCTCAGATTATTCAAACTTATGCGCCCACCACAAGTCATCCTGAAGAAGAAATTGAAGAATTTTATGAGGAAATTTGTCATCTAAATAATAAAGGTAAGCAGCACTTGAAAATAATTATGGGAGATTTCAATGCAAAAATAGGGCAACGGCAACAGAATGAAACTTCAGTAGGTAAATTCGGTCATGGCAACAGAAACCAGCGTGGAAATTCTCTCGTTGAGTTTGCAGAGGCAGAAGGGTTTTTCATCTTGAACTCCTTCTTCAAGAAAAGCCACACAGGAAATGGACATGGAGACATCCAAATGGGACGTCAAGTGAAATTGATTTTATTATGTGTAACAAAAGTTCGTCATAGAAGACTGCAGTGTGCTAAACAAGTTCAACACAGGTAGTGACCATAGATTGGTGAGATGTAAGATGCACCTCAACACTAAACTTGAACGTGGCAAGCTCATAAGACAAACAAAATCTATTGACATAACCAACCTTAAAAAACACCATAATACCTTCAAGTTAGAACTGAAGAACAGGTTCTCTGCTTTAGAAGGCCTAACATCGGAAGAAGTGGACATCTCTGAAGTTAACAGAAAAGTAACCAAAGCTCTTATGGAAACAGCAACAAAATTAGCTGGGTCTAAGAACAAGTTGCATGTGAACAAATTATCAGGAAAAACCAAAATGTTGATGCAAAAGAAGAGAGATGAGGACAACTAAAGAAGATGTGACTTCCAAAGTGGAATATATAGAGCTATGCAAGACAGTAAGAAAAGTATCACTGAAGACGTAAGGAAATTCAACTGTGAACTAGTGAGGAAAGCAATTGAAAACAACCATAGCCTAAAGATAGCAAAGGGACATCTCAGTAAGGGAAGAAAACAGATTATGGCACTGAGAAAAGAAGATGGTTCTGTAACAAGAAATAGAGGCGAAATTTTGACAAGAGTGAAAGATTTCTACTCCAAATTATATGAAAGGGATGATATATGCACTCCAGACATCATGAAAGATACCAGTACCAGAGTTCCTCCAGTCCTTCCAACAGAAGTTGCACATGCAATCAAGAACATGAAGCGAGGAAAAGCTCCAGGAGAAGATGGAATTACTGTAGACATCGTACAAGAAGCAAGTGGAGAAATCGAAACAGTACTCGCCCAAATTTTCACTCGATGCCTTACTGAAGGAAAGATTCCTGAGGATTGGAACACCGCTACAATGATCCTGCTACATAAGAAAGGTGACATTGAGGATCTCGGAAACTACAGACCTATCAGCCTCCTATCAGTGGTTTATAAAATCTTCACTAAAGTTCTTTCACACCGCTTGAAGGTAACACTGGACATGGCTCAACCGAGAGAACAAGCTGGATTCAGGAGTGGCTACAGCACAATAGATCATATCCACGTGCTGAGAGAACTAATTGAAAGAGCGAGGGAATATGAACTTCCATTGTGCATGGCTTTTATCGATTATGAAAAAGCCTTTGATTCGGTGAAACCATCAGCAGTTACAATGGCTCTGAAAACCTGCGGTATTGAAGATGCATACATTAATATTATTAATAACATCTATGAAAATGCAAGTGCAAAGATTAGGCTGTTTGAAAATACAACACACGTAAAAATTGGAAAGGGAGTGAGACAAGGTGACACCATATCTCCGAAGCTCTTTAATGCCACATTGGAGGGTGTTTTTCAGTCGCTGAGCTGGGAAAACAAGGGGATAAAGATTAATGGAGATTATCTAACCCACCTTCGCTTTGCTGATGACGTAGTCATTTTTGCAACTACCCCATCAGAGCTGCAGAGTATGATCCAGGAACTTGCTGACAAGAGTAAAGAAGTGGGATTAAAAATGAACTTTCAGAAGACAAAAGTGATGTTCAATGCTTTTACAAGAAATGAAGATTTATCGATTGATGGAGAAAAGCTGGAGATAACAGACACGTACGTTTATCTTGGACAGCAGATATCAAGTGAGGGTCACATTGATGAAGAAATTAATCGGCGTACAAAACTTGCCTGGAGAGCTTTTGGAAGAAACAGCATAATTTTCAAGAGCAATATGCCATTATGTCTTAAAAGAAAAGTGTTTGTTCAATGCATCCTTCCAGTGCTTACGTATGGTGCAGAGACGTGGACCTTAACTAAAAGAGACATACAAAGGCTGCAGACAACTCAAAGTAGCATGGAGAGGTGCATGCTTGGTGTAACCAGGAGAGATAAGAAGAGGAACTCGTGGATCCGAAAAATGACAAGAGTGGAAGACATCATGATCAGAGTTAAATCCCTGAAATGGCAATGGGCTGGACATACTGCCAGAAGGACAGATCATCGATGGACAGCCGAAATTTTAGATTGGATTCCAAGGGACAGGAAAAGACCCAGAAGAAGACCACATGGGAGATGGGTGGATGAAATTCGAAAGTATGCAGGGGTGACATGGAGGAGACTGGCACAAGACAGACCGTTGTGGAGGAAACTTGGGGAGACCTTCGTCCAGCAGTGGATTGATAATGGTTGACAATGATGATGATGATATATATATATTTCTGTTAGAGGACATTTCACAAATTAAGCATTTCTCATAGCGAATTTTCGAAGCAACAAATGCTTTGCAACCTGGTTTTTTTTAAACTGAGAGTGACTTTCAGTTATCTTTGAAAAGGTAAAATGTACTTTCTTATAGTATTATTTCACAAAGAAAACCTCTTAAATATAAATTTTACTCTTGATAACTGTACTGCTTTTGTCTTAAGTTGTCCAAAGACTGATACATAGACATTGTATAATCATCTGTACAAATAAGTACCCAGTTTTTTACAGTAACGCCATATATAATAAATAGCTGATGCACAAAATAGGGGAGAAGAGAAGAAATATCCCGTGCCACAATAAACAAAATTCATGCGATATGCTATCTACAATATCCGGTCTAGGGACAGAACTTCAAAATTCGACAAAAGATTGAAATTTAAAAGTTAATCAAACGTCAAGTATTCTCACCAATCGCTCCTCTTACCGGTTATTTCTCGTCGTACGGATACGGAAAAAGTGAGAAAGCAGATTTTCCGTTAACATACATATATATATATATATATATATATATATCATCATCATCATCATTGTCAATCCACTGCTGGACGAAGGTCTCCCCAAGTTTCCTTCACAACGGTCTGTCTTGTGCCAGTCTCCTCCATGTCACTCCCGCATACTTTCGAATTTCATCCACCCATCTTCCATGTGGTCTTCTTCTGGGTCTTTTCCTGTCCCTTGGAATCCAATCTAAAATTTCGGCTGTCCATCTATGGTCTGTCCTTCTGGCAGTATGTCCAGCCCATTGCCATTTCAGGGATTTAACTCTGATCATGATGTCTTCCACTCTTGTCATTTTTCGGATCCACGTGTTCCTCTTCTTATCTCTCCTGGTTACACCAAGCATGCACCTCTCCATGCTGCTTTGAGTTGTCTGCAGCCTTTGTATGTCTCTTTTAGCTAAGGTCCACGTCTCTGCACCATACGTAAGTACTGGAAGGATGCATTGATCAAACACTTTTCTTTTAAGACATAATGGCATATTGCTCTTGAAAATTATGCTGTTTCTTCCAAAAGCTTTTCAGGCAAGTTTTGTACGCCGATTAATTTCTTCACCAATGTGACCCTCACTTGATATCTGCTGTCCAAGATAAACGTACGTGTCTGTTATCTCCAGCTTTTCTCCATCAATCGATAAATCTTCATTTCTTGTAAAAGCATTGTACATCACTTTTGTCTTCTGAAAGTTCATTTTTAATCCCACTTCTTTACTCTTGTCAGAAAGTTCCTGGATCATACTCTGTAGCTCTGATGGGGTAGTTGCAAAAATGACTATGTCATCAGCAAAACAAAGGTGGGTTAGATAATCTCCATTAATCTTTATCCCTTTGTTTTCCCAGTTCAGTGATTGAAAGACATTTTCCAATGTGGCATTAAAGAGCTTCGGAGATATGGTGTCACCTTGTCTCACTCCCTTTCCAATTTTTATATGTGTTGTATTTTCAAACAGCCGAATCTTTGCACTTGCATTTTCATAGATGTTATTAATAATATTAATGTATGCATCTTCAATACCGCAGGATTTCAGAGCCATTGCAACTGCTGATGGTTTCACCGAATCAAAGGCTTTTTCATAATCGATAAAAGCCATGCACAATGGAAGCTCATATTCCCTCGCTCTTTCAATTAGTTCTCTCAGTACGTGGATATGATCTATTGTGCTGTAGCCACTCCTGAATCCAGCTTGTTCTCTCGGTTGAGCCATGTCCAGTGTCACCTTCAAGCGGTGTGAAAGAACTTTAGTGAAGATTTTATAAACCACTGATAGGAGGCTGATAGGTCTGTAGTTCCTGAGATCCTCAATGTCACCTTTTTTATGTAGCAAGATCATTGTAGCGTTGTTCCAATCCTCAGGAATTTTCCCTTCATTAAGGCATCGAGTGAAAATTTGGGCGAGTACTGTTTCGATTTCTCCACTTGCTTCTTGTATGATGTCTACAGTAATTCCATCTTCTCCTGGAGCTTTTCTCCGCTTCATGTTCTTGATTGCATGTGCAACTTCTGCTGGAAGGACTGGAAGAACTCTGGTACTGGTACCTTTCATGATGTCTGGAGTACATGTATCATCCCTTTCATATAATTTGGAGTAGAAATCTTTCACTCTTGTCAAAATTTCGCCTCTATTTCTTGTTACAGAACCATCTTCTTTTCTCAGTGCCATAATCTGTTTTTCCCCTTACTGAGATGTCCCTTTGCTATCTTTAGGCTTTGGTTGTTTTCAATTGCTTTCCTTACTAGTTCACAGTTGAATTTCCTTACGTCTTCAGTGATACTTTTTCTTACTGTCTTGCATAGCTCTATATATTCCACTTTGGAAGTCACATCTTCTTCAGTTGTCCTCATCACTCTTCTTTTTTGCATCAACATTTTGGTTTTTCCTGATAATTTGTTCACATGCAATTTGTTCTTAGACCCAGCTAATTTTGTTGCTGTTTCCATAAGAGCTTTGGTTACTTTTCTGTTAACTTCAGAAATATCCACTTCTTCCGATGTTAGGCCTTCTAAAGCAGATAATCTGTTCTTCAGTTCCAATTTGAAGGTATTATGGTGTTTTTTAAGGTTGGTTATGTCAATACATTTTGTTTGTCTTATGAGCTTGCTACGTTCGAGTTTAGTGTTGAGTTGCATCTTACATCTCACCAATCTATGGTCACTGCCTGTGTTGAACTTGTTTAGCACACTGCAGTCTTCTATGACGAATTTTTTGTTACACATAATAAAATCAATTGCACTTGTCGTCCCATTTGGATGTCTCCATGTCCATTTTCTGTGTGGCTTTTTCTTGAAAAAGGAGTTCAAGATGAAAAACCCTTCTGCCTCTGCAAACCTTACGAGAGTATTTCCACGCTGGTTTCTGTTGCCGTGACCGAATTTACCTACTGAAGTTTCATTCTGTTGCCGTTGCCCTATTTTTGCATTGAAATCTCCCATAATTATCTTCAAGTGCTGCTTACCTTTATTATTTAGATCACGAATTTCCTCATAAAATTCTTCAATTTCTTCTTCAGCATGACTTGTGGTGGGTGCATAAGTTTGAATAATCTGAGCCTGGTATCTTCTCGATAGTTGGATAATGAGTCGTGCAGCTCTATCAGAGGAACTTTCAACTTCTACAACTTTATCCTTCAGTTTCTTGTTTATTATAAATCCAACGCCACTAGTTCTGCCAGTATCTGTCCCACGATAGTAGAAGAGATGTCCACTTTTCAGTTCAATGAGATCTTCTCCTTTTCTCCTTACCTCACTTAGCCCGACGATGTGCCACTTGATCCTTTGTAGTTCCTCTTCCAATTCAAGAAGCCTTGAATCAGAAGATAGGGAGCGTCTGTTGTACGTAGCCAAGGTCAGCATCAGATGGCAGCCTAGTCCGGTCCTCCGGGGATTCTTAGCACCCTCTGCCTTCATGTCGCACTGGCCGCTGCCTTGGCCAGGTACATTCCAGCTGCCGGAGACTGAGGGCCAAGTTTTATGTTGTGGAGTCATTTTGGAGGGGTTTGGCCATAACTCACCACGCTGGCCAAGCGGGTTGGTGAGTGTGGGATAGCATTTCCTTTAATACAGAAATGGCAATGACATTGCCCAAAACACTAATATCTGTAGTTTTTATCAAGGCGAATGAAACTGAGATCTTCATTTTTTTTAATGTACGTACGCACAACTTTGGAGCAATTATGTAATTTTTGAAGTCTCATTTTAAGCTCCACTACGAGCTTTTAAACCAGAATTATAATATGCAGCGGACGTACACACTCAGTACCTTCCACTCCGTAATCAGTGTTACGGAGATTTAATAAGATAATTTTTAGACATAAATATTAAATCTCTATCACAACCATTTTCGCCTTTGTTTTCCATCCCCTTCGTTTTCACGTTGCGCAGGAATCCTTAGCTTCGTCAGTACAGCCAAATAATAGCAGGAAGTACGGATTTTGACATTGTGCCTGGATTGCATTTTTTAAAAGCAACTGAAGGTCTATAAGCGTTGTGTTTGGTGGTAGCATTTGCTTTGTCAGGTTCAGTTAACACCTTCGGCTCCTTCTTTTCAAAGAAGACGACAGGAAGGTGGAGGTTTGTACAGCCGGACATCGACTATCTCAGAGCGATCGGGGAAGCAAAGGGGTGAGTTCGCGTAGGGAACAAAGGGGTAGCGGAGTCATCGTGTGGTTTTGGGAGCGAGCGGTCGAAAGAAGAAAACAGGCCCGAGGTGCCTGAAGTCGGTTGACCGACGACGTTTTGGGTCGATCGGGAAATTTGTGGTTTTCTCGTAAGCGCGAGATAGCCGAGGCAAACACTGAGCACGATGGGATCAGAAAAAGGATTTTGGTGAAAAGGATTGTTGGCGAGAACAAGGAGTAAGGGAATGTTAAGCTGTCGACAGCCTCCTACGACCAAGTAAAGTAGAATAAAACTGTTTTAGAGATATAAAAGGACTGCATCAGTCAATATTAGTCATCATTATTATCATCTTCAACGACCTAAACCCATCATCGCCATTATAACCAGTTGATAATAATTAATTGTATATTCACTACGTTATGGTTGCTATCACAGCACTCTAACATCAGGTTAGCTTTTCCGGGAGTTTAGGAATCCAATCTGACATCGATGATGACAGTAGAACTCCCGGAATCGAAGTTGTGAGTACGCCCGAGTGTGAAAAATTAGTGAATGGGTTAAGCATCGGAGATTCCAGGGTGACGAAAGTTCTGGTTACCCATAAGTAAAACAGCATGCATTTTCAACCTGTTGAGAGAAAAGGTCAAAGATGTATTCAGATATGGAGTCTGAAGAGGAAAAGTCTTTATAAATAACTGCCGTGCAATTCAGCAAACAAATAAAAAATGTTTAACAGAGGAACCGCTACCGTAAAACAAGTACCAAACGCTCTTCCTAAATTAAGGAAATATTTATCTTTAAAATTTGAATCCTGAAGCATTCACTCTTATATGATGCGTAATAAAAATGCGGTTAAAAATACTAGAAAGCTAAATTCCTTCTATGCAATATTTTTCATTTTACGTAATTCCCGTCTTGCGTTTCCGCTTCTACAGTACCAAAATAAGCTTCCTGAAACACACACACACAAAAAAAAAGCTCTGAAGATGGGCACTTACGTAATCTTAAATGTGGTTGCATTTCCCACTCTACTTGCAGCATCCAAAATGCCTAAATTATTTAAATTATTATGCGTTTTCTTACCTGCAACAAGAGTATTTCTATCTAGAGAAATTTCTCCTCCATCAGTCGGCATTTGCGTGCGAGTTCCCGATGCAGCATTTGGGATGACACATTCTTCATACAAGACCCACGCTCTCGCTTTTCTTAAGTTTAACTTCACTTTTCTTTTTGAAAAATTTATCTCTGCGTACATAAAAAAAATGTCGTCATTTGCAGAAGGTGATCAGAATTGCGAAAGTAGAGGTTAGTGAGACAGCGTCTAAAGCATACACCTACACAAAGCGGAGATCATTCCCTACAGAATCACCTAGTTATGTGAAGCAACAGATTCAATGCACTCGGAGATTTTTGTTTTGTTTATATCATCATTCTCCACGACGATTCGTATGAGATGTTCAGTGATGTTCTTAGTTCTGTTTCGTACACTTACCGGATGGGCAGATCACGAACAGTGATTCATGTAGAAGAGCTTTCCCTCACGTTCGGTTCCTCCTTAGCTAATACGCATATTTTATTACACCATTTCTTTTCTCGTAATGCTTACGCAAATGGGTACAACACAAACGATAGCACATGCATGTGAAAATATTTATATGTCTCATTAAATTAAATGATCAATATGCTTTCCTTGAAGCTGAAGTTTCGCAAGTGAGTGCTTTGCGTGCTGTTAGAGGCATACATTTCATATATGGGTGTTTAAAAACGATAGGGAAAAATTCTCCTCGGGAGTTCTGTTTCTAACGTAACACAAGTGTCTCGAGACGTAAATGAAAGATGTTTCATTTGCCATTTCCTCTGCACGCGCTGAATCAAATCTTAATTCTTAGACATATATCCCTCCTCTCAATTTGAGCACCCGTATCTGTGTTCAAACTAGTATTGGACGGGGAAAAGTAATTGGTCCGGTACGAAACCAATGATTAAGAGTAACACACATTTTGAAAATGTCATCTTCAAAATTTGTATTATATGGTGTAATCCCGTATTCCATTCATGATTAAGAGCAAGTTTGACCGAAGTTTATTTTGTCCGGTTTTATTCATCACCTATCGAATGCGCAACTACAGAGGATGTATGATGTACTACAGGGGTGAAGCACGTGGTCAAGACTACAAATCTACAGCGTTACATTCCGTCGGTGTAGTTTAGTCGGGTAGAACAACTGGCTCCGGAAAGAGGAGGCGCGAGTTCGATCCCCATCACCCAAAGAGATTAGAAGAAGAGGAGGTGAAAGGACCCGTTTTGAATGAATCCAGAATAGATCAGCTTTTCGATCATCTTTCTGAGATAGCGGAAGTTTGGAAACGTGACGTCACTTCCTGTGCCTGAAGCAGTTTCGCTTAACGCATGCAAACTAAGGATGAAAACAAGGAATATTTCGGACTTCGTATTTCTCACCATTAGGGTTTTGGTTATATTTTAAACATGGTTACTTGGAGATGCACAGTATGCAAGTAACCATGCGCAGTATGCACTTCCGCTCAAAAAAATCATTATTTTGTTCAATTTTTTAAAGAAATACCAACACATATTTTCCTATTTTTTTCTGGATTTTTTAAATTATGGGAATGAATATTTCAGCCTCAACTTTTCCCATGACTGTATAGGTAGAGCAAGGGTCCGAAAAAAACGTTTAAATTCGCGATTTTCCCATAGAGATATACAAGATATTCTCGAATTGGGCGTATTGGCGTATTCAGCTGATAAAAAGTGGCGTCACGCCAGAAGCACAGGGAGAGGGGCTGTTGCCATCTCCTCCTTCTTCTAACCTCCTTGCCATCACGGAACAATTTGTGTTTTCACACTCGCGCCCAATTGTGGAAAATGGGTGTACTTGCCGTCATGTTCTTCGAAAAGTGTGTGATGTTTGTTCCAGACATCGTCTGGAATTACCGAAAATTCTTCCTTCGCTTCAAAAAAAAAAAATAATAATAATAATAATAATAATAATTAATTAAGGGGGAGATGATGTAATGTACTACAGAGGTCAAGCACGTGGCCAAGACAACAAATCTGCAGCGATACATTCTGTCGGTGAAGTTTAGTCTGTTAAAACAACTGTCTCCGGAGCGAGGAGGAGCGCGGAGTCGATCTACGTCACAGACAAATTTGTGTTTTCACGGGTGTTCAGAAAATAATGCCTCCAAATTTACATACAAGCCTGGTGGCAAGGTATCAAATTGAAAAAAAAAACAAGAACAAAGCTCAGAATTTCTTCCTTAACCACATATTTTATTTTTCTATGTAGTCCCCCTCACGCTTGATACACATATGCCAAAGTTTAATAAGTTTTTTAAGCCCGTCTCTGTAAAAACCTTTAGGTTGTTCTCGGAACCATTTCCTCGTATAGCGGCTTGAACACCTTCGTTATAACTGAAGTGAATTCCTTTCAAAGTCTCTTGAAAGCAGAAAACATCCAGAAGTCGAACGTCGTCACATATCTGGGCTGTAGATAGGGAGTTCAAGAGCTTCAAACCCGATTTTCTGTATGGACTTGAAGGCACTGGCGTGGGGTACAACGTGTTGCTAAATCATACCCCCACCTCCCACCCCACGAACGCG
Source organism: Macrothele yani (assembly GCA_039090855.1). Lineage (NCBI taxonomy): Eukaryota > Metazoa > Arthropoda > Arachnida > Araneae > Macrothelidae > Macrothele > Macrothele yani. The sequence continues at coordinate 111,589,746 of CM076997.1, read as the reverse complement.
GCTTATTCTTTGCTCTAACTTTCTTTAAGGTATGCTCATAGCTCCCAAAGTTGATAATCGTACCTTTGACCAAGCCATGGGATCCAATGCAGCACCTAGCGTATAAATAAATATAAAAATAACTGTGTATTAACGTAATTTTATTATTAAACAGTAGCATTTCAAACAAAATACTTACGAAAAACAATTAAAACCTTCTTTTAATGAATGAAATACCGGATTACATCATTGTACAATACAAATTTGGAAGATGAGAATCCGTTCATTGGTGTAAATATGACATGGATGTTGAGTCAGAAAATATCCAAAAACTTTGAAAATTTCGTCGTCCTCTAGTAGGAATCGGGCGCTATCCGGGAGACGTAGGTTCGATTCACGCTCCAGGACGACAAAATCTTCAAATTTTCGGATATTATCTGACTTTACATCCATGTCATCATTCTCATCTTCCAAATTTGTATTGTACCTGCTTTTAATTTAAATATAATTTTATTATTGAACTGTTGCATTACGAAATGCTATAAAAACAATTAAAAATCTACTTCCCTTGCTTTCTTTTGCTGCAAAATATTTAACGACATCTTCGAAATTGAGACTATAAGGCATTTCTGCTTCAATTGACAAAATGGAAAGTCCTACTAGTCTTCCTTCAGACATAGTCGACATGGTTCTTTATAAGCTTTAACTTCGAAAATCACCTTTCGGCACTGGAAACGGTTACTGGTATTGTCAAAAAAATACGCAACGTAGTTTCTATGTTGGGATAAATTTCTTTTAAATTGTGGTCATAAATTAGTTTTAGAACATCTTAATTTTTTGTTCAAAAAATAGCCACAACAATTTTAATTCTCCAACGAGCTCCACTGCATCAGTATCAGATGTATCATTCACCGTGAGAATAATTTCCACATCTTTGCAATGTTGTAACAGTGTTCCTGACGTACAGTTAACTAAGGGGCTGATTGCATACAAGAACTTGAAATGTAAACTATGACGTTCTATTTTTTCAAACCGACCTTGTATTGAATTCATAGCTGCGTCTACAACTGTGTTGAAAAAGTCAATTACAATTTTATTTTCTGGATTAGGGAGCGGCATTTCATCGTTACGTTCATTATCATATTGCTGCTTTTCTTTTTGTTTTCGAACTTGTTCTTCTGTAGGAAATTCTGAAGTTGTGTTTCTAAGACAGCTGAAAACTCGCATGCTGCAAACTTTACTTTAATAAACCTATTTTTCCGATAATCTTTCAAAAACTTTGATATACCCGAAAGTGACGTAACAGCAACCTGCATGTCAAAGTTTATGGATTTTAATTGCTTACTTATCGAGTATATGATGTTTAATATGTCATACCAGATGATAATGGAACATATAAATTCAAAATTGCAAATAAATACTTCTCAAGAGAGCACAACTTCTTAAATTCTGATCTTCCTGAATTCCGAAATGCAACAGAACTAAATCCGATCGTTTTCTTTAAACATTTTGCACCACCCTCAGATTTGTGCCGGCCTCAGGCGTCGCCTGACTTGCCTAATGCCTAGGAACGGGCCTGCATTTGATCATGTACTCTTGATGAACAATGTCTCTGTAGTCCCAGAACACAATGAGCATGCACTTATCGACAGAGATTTGAGTTTCGAATTTTTTCGCTGGAGGAAAAATGGGTGGCGGTATTCCAGCGATTGATTTTTCATTTTTTGGGCCATAATGGAGAACCCAACTCTCATCACGAGTCACAGAGCTTTGGAGAAAATCACTTTCACATTTTTCATAGCCAGCAAGCAATCTTTGATATGTTTCAAGTCTTGAAAGAAATATGTTTCAAGTCTTGAAAAAAATTTAAGTTTTCGAATATTATCTGACTTACCATCCTTGTCACATTTACGCCAAAAATCGGATTGTCATCTTCAAAATTTCAAGTTCTGATTTCTTCATTTCAGTCATTAGGGGACCCGGTTCCCAATGAGCACATAATTTGTTGTAACCTAAAACGTTTACAGTGTCATTGACACTACCTAAACTAATATTCAGTTTACTTGCTATGGCTCTCCGAGTTATTCCTTGATTTTCCCTGATGAGCTTTTCGACTTTTGCCAGTTCAAATCGCAAGTTGATATTATGGGCTTTCCACTTTGCGGCTAATCTTTTACGGCCAACATTCCTCCATTGTCGTTTGAATTTCCTTACCCAAGGACAAACAGTGTTTATGTCCAAAGTTCTACGAGGTTTTTTTGGGGGTGTTTTTTAATTTTTTGCACACTGTGGGTTATCTCTTAAAAAACGAATTTATTTCACAACACACCTTTACAGGCCTTTGAAGTAATATCCATGTTTCTTTATGACTATGGACCAATGTTTGGGCAAGTTTTTTATTCCAGTCTGGACACCTCCATTGTTGAAGCGTCGGATTACTCGGGTCACCTCATTAGAAACATCCTGAATCGTATTCAATCGTTTCCCGCGGAGTGGCTTCTTCAGTGTCGCGAACAAGTCATAGTCTATATACACAGTTGACGTGGACCAGGAACATCAAATAGAAGCCATCACTCTTTCCGTGTTTATAAGTGAGTCACGGAAAAAATTTCTCATCGGCCGCCACCGGAAATCGAACCGTCATCCAGTTACCCACCGGATATGCTTCCACGCACCACAGCAGCCTCGAAATTCTCCAGACTCACAAACGACAAACTGCCAAACCACATGACAGCGTTGCTTCTTTGGAGCCCCGCACAATGCTGGGGATTCACCACAGATGAACAGCAGCAACAGAACAAATAACTAGAAGGCGAATGAATTATAAATACACAGTTGGCGTGGACCAGACATGTCAAATAGAAGCCATTCAGGAACATCGGACAGAAGTCACAGTCTTGTGGGCTCATGTCAGGACTGCATGGCGCGTGAAGAAGCAGTTTCCCATCCATACTTTTCCAGAATGTCTTTTACTGGACGGACAACGTGCGTCCTCGCGTTGTCGTGCAAAATGATGACACCAGCCTCGAGGGTGTCGAGCCTTCTTTGACGAATCTTTGGGTAGATATGTGAATCTTTGGGTAGACATGCGAATCTTTTGCAAACAAGAAGCGGTAGACATGTTTGCTTCATATGCAATCTCTTCAGATGTTTTCCGTCGATGTTCTACCAAATGCTGTTGACGATAACCAACCAATGCCGGCCATCAGATGCAACTGTCTGTTGCATCTGGTGACCGGCCGCTTCTTGGGTCGTCTTCGATGCTTTACTGACCTTGGTGGAAACGAGAAGCCCACCGTGACACTGTGCTTTGATCCACTACACTAACCTCACAAACTTCACACAAAGCTTTATGAATTTGGGTAGAGGAGTTTCCTCGCAAAGTTTCAATTTTAATGTAGGATCGTTGGTCACTACGAGAGTTCTGACCTCCATTTCTAGGCAGAATTTTCCGGAACAGGAACAAAGTAGCCAGCAAACGTAGACATAACTTTGTATAGTGAAGTCTGACTCACAACTGGCGCAACGATTGTGACGATTGCATCATCCTACGGGCAGCGCCTGCGCAGTGTGCAAAACTTTTGAAAGGACCTACGTAGAACCATAAACTGTTAGAAGATGCCGCGCGTATGTGCCGACACATCAAAGTAACAAGTAACTCGAGAAAAATAAACAAAACGCTTTCCCACGTTTTTCACACCTAGCAGAACTATCGCGTGCGCGCGCATCACCACCCAGAGAAAAACATCTGCGACCTACTTTTGTAGCAGATTGTAAACACTCTTCTTCTGTACTTCTCCATGTGAGGGAAAGTCCAGCGTATTTGAAGTGAACAGAACAAAAAATATCGTCCCAACAAGCGCAGAAAAATGGAGCTTAGTTTCTCACACCATCATCATCATCATCAACAACCATTATCAATTCACTGCTGGATGAAGGTCTCCCCAAATTTCTTCCACAATTGTCTGTCTTGGGCCTGTCTCCTCCATGTCATCCCAGCATACTTTCTAATTTCATCCTTCCATCTCGCATGGGGTCTTCTTCTGGGCTTTCTTCCTGTTCCTCGGAATCGAGTCAAAAATTTCGGTTGTCCGTTCTTCTGGCAACATGTCCTGCCCATTGCCATTTCAGTGATTTCACTCTGGTCGTGATGTCGTCCACCCCTGTCATTTTCCTTATCTCACACCATACTATGTGTTAAATGCAATCATACTTATATTATATTAAGTCATCAGTCCTGTATATTTTTAACACCATCACTTATCCTTCAACCATTAAATAGTGTCATCTTGTGCATATAAAATGGATTATCCTTTCATCAGGTGAGTTCTCATTTGTACATTGTATTTGCTGAATCATTCCGCTAAAGAAAGTGCATTTTTTTTTTTCATTTAATTGAGACTAGACTTGTTTTTCCCTATTGCACTATTGAGGGAGACGGGAACGCTTAATCGCATTGACTCCCGCTTACATAAACTGCGACTAATCTAGCGTGAATTTCTTTGAGAGTTACATGTTCATGAGTTGAAAAACTCTACAATTGATCGTTGTTTGACAGCCATCGACACAATTGAAAAAGAATCATCCATTTTAAACACAATAAAATTCGAACAAATAGATGTACGGAGTTCTATTACGCAGTAAAATGAAGCTAATAGCGCAAAGAATCGTTTGCTTTCTGACTGGTTGCTAGGCAGCAAGTCATGCGCAAGACACTTGCGCGGGGGCATTACTTACTTATTGAACACGTCTGACACTAAATAACGTAAGAAGGTCCCATAATTTTTATTGTGAGTTTCGCATGACGATGTTCTCCCAATTTTTATTGTCATCGACTGAAAACGTGTGAAGAGAATGCATATGAAGTAAACATGTCTACCGCTTCTTGTTAATTTTTTCCAGTGAGAAAATTTAGTAACAAATCAGTTAGTTACTAAATTTCGTCACTGTAAAAAATTAAATGGTGTGAATTCACGGAAAATTCCTGAAAATAATGTACATCACATTTGCCGGTAGGTCACGGTCTTTTAACAAAATTTAATTTTAAAAGTTTCTGTTTCTAACTTCAGTATTTTGAAAAAAATCCGTTGTTCCTAATTGCGTTTATTTCAGAAATATGTCAGTTTCGAGTTTTCCGTTTTTATACAGAAATTTCGCAAAACCTCCGATTTTGAGTTTTCCAGGGCCTCTTACCAGAGATATGTTCCTAGTGTACTGAAGTGAAAGAACACTTTCGTTTTGTCCCTGGTGGGGTTCGAAGCGTGCTGCCGAATGACCTAAAAAGACACTAAACACATGGTCACGTATTAGGTAGAAATTATTAAAACTCAAATCGTGCGGTAATGAAATCTTTTTCGCTATCAATGCGGCTTAAACTGTCATTTTGTTTTCTGTGGAAGCTTATTATTTTTCTGGATAAGTTTATAATAATTTTATTTTATTTTTTCCATAGGAGGGACTTACACAGATTTCATTTCTATCGTGATTTTCCGAAGCAACAGAAAGCTTTGGAATTCGAGATGTTTCTAAATTGACAATAACATTCAAACTGTTTCATAGTATTATTACTTCAAAAAAACCCTAAATATAAAATTTACTGTTAATAGCTGTAACTGCTTTTGCCTGAATGGGTCCACAGACTGATACATATCACGCCGCAATCACATGTACAATGATTGAAGTACCCGGTTTCTTACGATGACACATTAAATAATATAGCTGGTGTACCAAATGGAGGGAGAAGGCAAAGAATATCCTTTGACACAATAACCTAAATATCATGCGAAATGCTATTCACAGTATCCGAGCTCGATACAGAACTTCAAGATCAGTTCCTCCGATAGACAACGGGAATTTAATAGTTAATCAAACCTCAAGTATTCCCGCGAATCGCTCCTATTACCAGGAATTTTACGTCATATGGATACAGCAAAAGTGAGAACGGAGTTTTCCGTTAATATACGAAAGGAACTGCTGAAAGGTTTCTGAAAATTCAGAATTTTCCTGGCGTACGAAAAATCCGTGAAAATTAGGTTTCTTTCTGTCATTTCATGGAAAAAGCTTGTGTCAGAAATATGCTTCGTTAATTCACGACAGGAATCATGGAAAAAGCTTGTATCAGAAATATGCTTCGTTAATTCACGACAGGAATCATGGAAAGAGGATCTTGAATTTCAGAAAATTGTTTACAGTTCAATCATTCATTGTAGTAAAAATCAGAATGTGGAAATTGCATCCTAAACGTAATATCGAATTATAACGAAGTAAATTTATCCGTCATTTTTATCCGCGCCGGGGTTCGAACCCGGGTCCCCTCATCCCGGAATAAGTTGCTCTACCAATTGAGCTACGCGGACGTTTTATTCTGATTCCTATCTGCCTTTATGTCGTGTGCGTCCTTCTGGCAGGTACGTCACCTCTCCTGGTACGTTACATCATCTCCCCCTTATTTTTTTTTTTATTTTTTTTTTTTTTTTTCGAAGTGCTGGAGAAGGGATTCTCTTATTTTTCCTATCTCGCGGTGTGGAAAGAACATCACACCATTGCGAGATTTTGAACGGTCGGGTCATCCGGATAGTTCGGGCGCCATTATAACGAAGTAAATTTCTCCGTCATTTTTATCCGCGCCGGATTTCGAACCCGAGTCCCCTCATTCCGGAATAAGTTGCTCTAGCAATTGAGCTACGCGGACGTTTTATTCTGATTCCTATCTGCCTTTATGTCGTGTGCGTCCTTTCTGGCAGGTACGTCACATCTCCTGGTACGTTATAGAATGTAATTCAGCTACTTACAAAGGCGTAAAACTATTAAGCGCAGTTAAGCGATGCTTCTGGGCCTGAAACATTAGGGGCCCAAAGTGGAAAATAAGATTTTAGCTCAAATCCGCCGGCAAAAAACGAGAGATGTGGAGAGGAAGAAAAATAACTGCAAACAGCAAGCTAAGACAAGTTAAGAGATTTTTTCAGTTCGCTGGTGTGCAATGAGGTCGGTACTGCGCAGGCGAAGTCGTTGGCACGATGCCAAACCTTGGAATACAGATTTAAAAGAACTGAAGACGTATTCAAGGTAAATGTGTTGTACAGAATTTTAGATATACACTATATTGACAAAAGTCCCCGGACACCCCCTTCAAAAACAAATGAACGGATCCACTGCGTTGTTAAGATGCGCGCTATACAGCTGCAAACGGTATAAAAACAAGCCTGCAGCTTACCCCATCATATCGCACTGTGAGGCTGAGTGAAAATGTTGCGGCGGGGGAGAACTGACTTTGAGAAAGGAAATATTGTTGGGTGTTATATTAGTGGGTTGTCCATAAGAAAAACCGCGAGGCGTTTAAACATACCCAAGTCAACTGTTTTTGGATGTACTGAATAAGGGGAAAACACATGGCGTGCCTGAAGTACCAAAATGTAACGGCAGACCAAAGAAAATTGGCGATAGAAGACGTCGAAGCCTCAGCTGAGTCGTTACAGCTAATCGACGGAGTACTGCACTAGACCTCAGTGTACAGGTGAGTAAAAATGCTGGAACCTTTGTATGTACACGTACCACTCGCAGAGAACTTCATTCCATGCGTTACCGTGGTCGTGGGGCTGTTCATAAGCTTTCCATCTCCACTCGGAATGCTACTTGTCGTTTAGCATGAAGTAAAGAACATTTATCGTGGACCGTAGATCAATGGAAACGGGTTCTATGGACTGATGAAACTAGAAACTGCACGATCCATCAGTCTGATGGCCGTGTGTCGGTATGGCGGCAGCCGGGGGAATGCTATTTACCACAGTGTACTGTTCCTACGGTCAAGTTTGGAGTTGGAGGTGTACTCGTGTGGGGGTGTTTTTCGTGGTATGGTCCTGGCCCATTGGTTATCATGAATAAAACTGTTAATTAGCATGTCTACCTCGATATTCTGAACAATTATGCCCTACCAACTCTGTGGAAATACTATGGAACCGAGCTTTGTTGGTACCAGCTGGATAATGCACGGAGCCATAAAGCACGGACTGTTACTGCGTGGTTTGAAGATAATTCCGTATCGTGTGTGGACTGGCCAGCACAGAGCCCTGATCTTAATCCCATAGAGCACCTATGGGGTGAATTAGAGCGCCGCATAAGAAGTTTGGAACCAAGGCCTACTACTAGGCAACAGTTAGTGGCAGTATTATGTACTGAATGAAAGCGCGTACCTATCGCAGTGTTCCAAAACCTTGTCGAAAGCATGTCTCGAAGGGGCAGTGCTTGCATGCCAAAGGTGGACCGACACCGTGCTAATGTATGTCAATAAATGCTATGTTATGTTTCTCTTCTATGTCTCTGTGATTTTTGTCAATATAGTGCACGTGCAACACAATTAGAAAAAGATTTATTGGTATGCAAAAGAATTGTCAATAGCTTCGTGATTTTGGCTCCTCTGATCTTGCTTACACTAAACGAAAATGATGTTTTAAAATATTAGGTGTGCAACTTAATTCTCGGCCACAGGCACGACACGTTGACAGCAAACTATAGCAAATCGAATACGTACCTAATCAGGGAAATAATCCTCGTTGTGTTGGATACATTTGAGCCATCGGTCAGGGAGCTGCTGAATGCCACTGCTGAAAAAAAGAGGGCTATTTAGAGTTGATAAAGTCATCAATACTTTTGTGGACCTCCTGGACAGAAGTGAAGTGCGTATCACTCAGGTGATGTTGCAGGAAGCGAAAGAGGTGATAATTCGACGTGGCGAAGTCTGGAGAATACGCCAGATGGGACAAAATCTCCCATCCCAGGTCGGTGATCGTGTTTAAAGTCGTTTTCGCGGTGTGAGGACGCGCGTTATCCTGAAGCAACAGGACCGAGCATCTGCCCTTACCGGTGTATATCCTTTTCGCCTCCATTGCGTCACTCACACGAATGAGTTGCTGACAATAACGCTCAGCATTGACCGTTTCACCATTTTTGAGAAACTCAAAGTGTACGACACCGCGCTGATCCCACCATATGCACAGCAACAACTTCGTGGCATGGATATTCGGTTTGGTGGTACTGGTGGGTAGGCTGACCTGGATAAACCCACGATTTGTGCCGCTTAGGACTATTTTAGAGGACCCACTTCTCATCACAGGTCAAAATCTTGTGAAGGAAATCCTTCTTGAATCTGGAGAGCAAGGACACAGCAACATCGTAGCGCCTAGACTTGTTCGCAGCTGTGAGTTGGTGGGGCACCCAACGGCCCTCCTTGTGAATCCGTCCGAGCTTGTGCAGGCGCTTTGCAATGGCTTGCCGCGTTACTCCGAATTCCTGGGCGAGCTCTGACTGTGTAGGACAGTGATCCTCGTCCAACAGTGGTTCCAGTTCCTCATCGTCAACTTTCTGTAGCTGTCCTGGACGTTCTGCATCACGGAGAGCGAAATTTCCCTGCTTAAACCTCTGGAATCACTTCTTACACGTACTGTCGGACACAGCAGCCTCACCCAAAACATCACAGATCATTTGCTGGGCTTCCGCGGCACTTTTTTTCAGCTGAAACGCGAACAGGAGGCAGTGCCTCAAATGTTGCTTCTCGAACGACATTGCTTTCACCGTCAACTTTCGTCTCTTCTGTTACTACAGCTGTGAGCGGTTACGGTTTTCTGGAAAGCTGTTGGATGGCGCTGCAATCAGCCATTATCGCAAACAGCTATTTGCATTTGCCGACGTTCTATGATCGCTTGCGGTTAGGGGCCGAGAACTAAGTCGCACTCCTAATGCGTATACTTCTTATTCTTCAGTTCTTCTCCCACGTGCAATGACCAATCTAATGAAATATTGTGTTAATAATAACAATTATAGTGGAATCGTCAATACTTGTGCGATATCATGTTAATCTCAAGCTCCTCAAATGTATTTACTTAACATGTCTCTCTGTGTTAACAACTGAAGTTAAGAAGCAGATAAATTTAAATACTAAAATTTTAATTAGAGACCTTGCCAATGCAAAAAGTACAAAGAATTTTTTTGCATTTGAGTATTTATAATCTAGCTATTATCTATAAAAATATAAGAACTTTTTCAATGAAGTAAGTCTTCTTACAAGTTAATATGCTATGTACAAAGTTGTATTTTGATTTCTTGTTAGTTTTGCGCACAGAGGAGAAGCGAGAGAGGGCTTTTTATAATTTTGGTTGAGGGCAGAAAATTTGCAGTTACGCCACTCGTTATCTGATTACATTATGAGGTTTCAAGATAAAGTGGTCAGACAGTGTTGCCGAAGGAAAATTTCGGTACCACTATTTCTTCTGTATTAGCTAATCCTCATCTTTGTCGCAAATACCGTTCCTATAACAACGATATCTGTCTTTTTGCATATGAAACCGAAATTGGTGAAAGTATGGATTATAACCAGTGGCGTAACAACCACCCCTGCAACCCCCGCAGCTGCGGGGGGGTAACGAAGAGGCGTACTGCAGTTGTCAGTTATAGTTTATGAAAAAATCCGAACACGCACAAAAACAAATAAACAAATCGTTAACCCAAAGATTCATGTTTTCCTTTAAGATGCACAGTATTTAGCTTTGCCTAAAAAAAGTCAAAACACTGGATGTCCTACAGATTGAAGCTATTTGGCCCTTTGGCTGCAGGTTGTTACACGATCGCTCTGCGATGGGATGTAAATAATACGATCGTTCTCCAATCTTTTTCTCTCTGCGCTGTTGAGAAAAAGTGCGAGGCCAGATGAGGATTGGCCGTGGAGGATGTGGGAAAACCGTCGCCTAGTATTACGTACACGACGGGCACCAACATTTATTCACAGTAGCCGCAGACTGCAATGTACAAGAGGGTGATTTCTTCAAGTGATTTATTTTAGTTTTGGAAAAAAAAATAAACGTTGCTATTGCTTTTTGTTCTTCCTTAGAGTAAGTATGTCTATCTCATATACTGTATGGGAACTCTAATATACAAGGGAACGACATCCATATGTAAAATGTCACAAAAGTGGTGCACAGTATCGACGAAAGAAAGAAGAAGAGAGCGCGAAGGAACTTTCAAAACTCGACCATTTCTTTTCGCGCAGAGTCAATCTGAGGTGCCGTTTCTGATGAAAAGAATAATGATTTTTTTAACACGTCGACTGTTCGAAGTTTAGAAACAGACATTTTTCAGAAACCAAGCACTTCAGAAACAAGTGAAAGTAAAATGGGTAATTACGAAGTCTTATAGTTTTATTAACCTTAACTATTTAAATATAGTTTTCCGAATTCGTTTCTTGCGATAAAAATGTATATTCACGTTCATACTGCATCGGTCCGCGCAGGGCCTGATGTATGCACGTGCACATGGCCTCAGAATTTGGAGGGGCCTCCAAACTACCTTAATAATAATATAAATTTTCAGACCCAAAATATATTTTCTGTTATAGCACGAAATTATTATACGGTTCGGTTTCAAAATTTAGGATGAGATTTTGGAAACCAAATTATTATTATTTCGTATAATAAAGCTCAAACGTTGCGCTGAGCTGTGATTGGCCAGTGTAACATCTTAATCTCACCCTTATTTATAACAATCAAAGTGCAATGAGAACAGCTTATATTTGGAGCAATATAGTATATTATACATGAAAAGCATTTCAGCAAACATGTAGAATTTACTAACAAATATTTTTGTTATTAATATTAGTCTTATGAGAACAAAAATTGTGAATCAATATTCATAAATATGTAGGGTTTATTTTTACATAAATAAAAGTACAAAAAAAGTTCAATTGACACTACTTTATTTAAAGACTTGTAATAATTTACATGGAGTGTTGTTGGCTTGATTTATTTCAAGTATTGTGATAGACGCCAACTCCTCAGAAGAATCGTTTGCGGGTTCCTGTCGTTGAAGCAGGGAAGAAAATAAACAAGTAGTTAAAAATTGAACATTATGACAGATGTTACCTTTTGCACATATCTTTATTCATCAGATGGGGGGAAGAGGAAATTTTGAATAATAGTTGGTCAGATCGGATAGTAAATACTTCCAGCGGGTGTTGGATGTTATGGATGGCCTTCTCTACGCTTTTCCCACCAATCTGTTCCTATCTTATGTGGCTACTAACCCGCGTGAAAATATCTTCCTCCCTCGTCGTCTTCTTGCTCTGCCTCCGAGCAAAACCGTTCCTACATTTTCCTCGAGATCGCCATGAAGCCTCCTCTCTGTCCCATTCCGTTACACGTTCTGTCTTTGACGTAAGAAGAAATTCTTAATTGCTTGGTCCTTTGTACCCGTGGGCTAGAGATTCTGCCGACGGCTGAGGAAAGAATGGGTGGGGTCCTTTTGTCCGTGGGTGGGGTCCGGCGAGAGAATGACCTTTCTCCGAAATGGATCTGCGCTTGGCGCCTTTCTAACTAGGGAGGAAATTTGTCACTGTCGTTGGCCCACAGAATGACAAAAGTTGCAATTTAAATTTAGTTTGAATATTTCCATATAACAGTGTTGCAATAATTTATCCCACAATGTGTGTGGTCAGCTGTAAGACTTTGTGAGGGATTACTTCTTACAGCTTAAACTGCCATTGATTCATCATTTCCATTAAATTTATGGTAAACTAGGTATTATAAAATATATATTTGGGAGAAGAGTTATTTGTTTCCGTAAATGATACTATAAAGCAAAAAAGAATTCCAGAGTAATTAATGTTACAGCTGTAAGCTCTGCCGGCCCGGGGAACTACAAGTGGTGTGAATGCTCGTCTATTACAAGCCACATTGGTATAAAGTTGACTCGCATGTCGGATGTGTTTTAATGTTTTTACTGCCAGAAAAACTGCTTGCAGAAAAACTATTTACCAGTAAATACTGTTTTCAACTGTTTGACTGAAATTTTTTATCGAGGGGGCCCCAGACATAGGAATGTGCACAGGGCCTCGACTGACGTAAGTCGGGCCCTGGGTCCACGCACAGTTTTAATCCTGATTGGCTGATTGATAATAACCTTGCATTATGTACTTTTGTTCCAAAAATTACTTAAAAGTTAAAACTACAGCGCTCGAAGTTGTTTCACCTCGTTACTTTTCCAGACACTCTCCCTGACTTCCTGACACCCCCTAACACCACACACACACACACACACACACACACACACACACACATCACGAAAAACATATTCTCCCTCTTATTCGAAATCCTGGGAAAATTACTATGCTTAGGGATGCTGAAGTAAATCTTGCGGGGGGGGGCGCACCCTGTGCTAGTTACGCCACTGATTACAACCCGCCTAAATTTTTACGATTCTTGGGGGGCGGAGAAAAATAATAATTAACCAGTTAACTTTCAGGTCCCTCTCTGTATAAGACGCAGACACACGGTTCGATGGAGCTTTCATGTTTATGAAGCTTGTTCGTAAACACCTTCCGCCCGTATTCGTTACTATACCGAGCACGGTTTGTTTAATTCTGTTTGCAAACTCGTGCTTTGAAAACTTTGGGAAATTTCGGAAATAAACCTTGTCTGCGAGCGCACCTTGAATCATCGGAAGGAGCAATTAATTCATCTGCCCTCCCAGGATTCTCCACCTGCAACATGGGAGCAAGAGAAAAAAATAACTAAGTAAAAAAGCAAAGTAGAGGTTTGTGGCGCAAAAGGGACATCGGGAGTGGGAGTAAGAGAGTCATTCTGAGCCATTGCGGGAAAATTTGATGCCTCCCTTTGTGGTGTAAGGCAGTGGACACGTGGACTGCCTGCGAACGACCACCGGGCTATTCGTCGACGATTCCTTGTGGCCGGAGCTCAGGATTAATGGCCTCTGCTGGTCTCTTACCATAACTGCCATCTCAGAGGTCTCTAATCCAATTGACCTACGCACCCTAGTCGACTTTCATGGCTAATAAAAGCGCTTTTGGCCTTCCCTTATGTGGCTATTGGTGACTACCACCCGCCCTCTACAACTTGCCCCTCTATTTCCATTTGCCGTTCTCCTCTTCTTCCGTGGATCCTTAAGATCCTGCTCACGTGGTCAAGGCCGTAAAAGCCCAGGCGTGAAGACGTCTTCCCCGGATGGAGAAGGGTTGGCATAGGGCGGAAATTCCCAGGTCAACTTCTGTGTCGGAGTATGGCTCGCTTCTGATAAAAAATGCATCGGGAAAGTCGTAAACGCAACTCTAATTTCTTTCTTTTGCTGACTCGTCAGTTTTCTTCTTCAATGACCAATTTTCTTCTACTTTCTGAACTCTGCCAAGAATCGAACCTTCCACCGCCTTTCTTGTTCTTAGTGTTCCGTAACAGCGAAAGGGATTACAACGAAATGACCTGTGACTTGCGAGGGAGAAAGGATGCGCGTAAAACCATGATGATGAGGCTACGGCATGATACTACCGAGACGAAAACATTTTCGTTTTCTTTCACGCCACCTTTTCTTTTAGCATTTTTTTTTCTTTTGAAAATAGCCGTTGCTGTAGATTTGAAACAATATCTTTCGTTTCTTAAATTCATCGCGAAAGATTTGAACACATTTTTTTTTTTTTTTTTACACATTTAACAGGCACATACTTTCTCGTTGACGAGTTTAATAAACTTAATACTGTGAGAAAAAAAGTCGCATGTTTAAGTAACTATCATAAAATAAACACAGCATTCGATTCAGGAAGCTCCTATTGAGAAAGAAGTCAGACGGTTAAAAATATGTGAGAGATACAGGGTAATCGGTGTAAAACAGTATCCAATTAAATATCGAAGTCTTTCAGATAGAGAATTTTCTGCAGAGAGAATCAGCAACGAAAATATTAAGAAATTTCGAAATTCGGTAGTGTAAAAACCCGAAATTATCGCTGTTTACGAGTGGATGTTAAGATGAGATTAGGATAAAATGGTTTGTCTCCGCCTTTAGAATGTCAAAAGCCATGTCAGAAAAATGGTCTGTCGTGCTGTTCGTTGCATGTTATACAACATCTGAAACACGATACTTAAGCACACGGCCGTGACATACTCGGGGCAAAACTAACCTGACTATGTTGTTAAAGCTACGGAGCTCCACTCCATAATATAGTTCCAGTTTAAAAACTCCTGTTGATGCTTGAACTGAGACCTAAGAAAGCACATATAGATATATAGATGTTCTAAATGTCGTACGTACGTACATAAAAAAAAAACCCCGAAGATCCCAGTTTTCGGTCGCGTTTTTAAAAAAATACAAATATCCGCATTTTGGCGACGAGGCTATATAGTACACTGGGGATATTTACTGCGAGCGAGGAGCCGCGGATGGCTTAGTGGTTAGCGAGTGAGACTATCAGAGCAAAGTCCTCAGGTTCGAACCTGGGCTGATCTTTCAGAGATGGTGTGATTTACTAACAATCGCTGAATATCCGCCGTGCATCGGACGAGCACGTTAAGTGACGGCCCCCAGGCTGGACCCACTGGTTAAATGGGTATCCTTTCCTATGCCCCCCCCCCCTGAAATTCTCTCACCCCTCTGTGTGCAACATCGTACTTGTACGGTGGCGCCATCTACTGTACTCTAATCTCACTACAAACTGTTCTGTCAAAGTCGCTAGACTTCCTCTCATTCCTTCCGTTTCTGTATCCTGCCCAAAAGGCGATCTCGCTGTAGGTGGCTGGGACCTAAACTCTACTCACTGTGGACGGAAGTTCTACAAGAAAATGATAAATACTCTCCTCGTAGATACTGCGAGCGAGAATTGTATTAGCCTGAGGGTAAGGGGGAGATAATGGCTTGGTCTTTTCTTCGTGGTTACTATTTTAAAATACTCATTCAGAAATCGTTTGTCTCCTGGTCGGCAAGGTTGAGAAGGTGTGGGATTTGAAGGGGGACATCGTGATGGAACGCCAGAAGTTTCCTTTTGTCGTGCCTTAAGTTACTCTTAGGGGGAACGGTCCACGACTCATGGTACCCCCTAAGTGCGCGGAGAAATACTGAAACACAAGAGATATCTTGTCAGTAAATCGGTTTCACAGCAATAGCAGTGTAGTCAGGTTAGCTTTGCCCAGAGTATGGATCCCTGATGGAGGGGGGGTCAATTTGAGGAGGCTCCGTGTTTAACTACAAAATAACTTTTTCCACAAATACAGACCCAAGTATTTCTGTTTTCTTGTTTTCTTTTTCTTTCCCTCCTTTCGTTCATCTACTTCACAAGCGAATAATTTCTCCATGCCCAAAACCAGAAATAATAAAATAAAATTAAAATTAAATTAAATACGAAATATGGAAAACGAGGGGGGGAGAAATGTGAACTCTCTTGAAATATAAGAAAGAAGTCACATTCTCTGAATTCAGTTGATTGCCTTCGAGTTATTGTTAGATGAACTATTTAATTTTTTTAGTTCAGTACCGTTCCGGAAATCCACGTAATAGCACCGAGGAATTACTGATATCGTATTTTGACTCGTTGTACTCCCCTTTTTCGGTACCACTTTTTTCTGCATACACTGACGGAAAAAAATCCCAACACCAAGAAGGGTTTGTGTTAAATAAACGACAGTTGGTAGGCGGTGAGAGTACATCTGTAAGATGACGTCTATGTAAATTTCGCGCTCGGCACATAAGTGTGGCGCTATTAGCGCCTCTCGGAACATGCAAAGCAGGTTTGCTGTAAATACGCGCTGTAACGTTCGTGAGCGTTAGTTATCGTTGAGATTCGACGTAGTGTGTTGATGTTATCCAAGAATGCCTTTAAGAAGACGAAGAAGCCATTATCAACAGCTCACGGAGTTTGAACGATGTCGTGTAATAGGGCTACGAGAAGGTGGATTTTCTTTCCGCAATATTGCAGAACGACTTGGCAGGAATGTAGCCACTGTGCATGATTGTTAGCAGCGGTGGTCAAGGGAAGGTACTGCCTCAAGAAGACCGGGTTCCGGCCGGCCACGTGGCACTACGGAGAGGGAAGACCGTCGTGTACGGCGTATGGCCGTGGCGCATCGTACCGCGTCTGCGGCAGCAATTCGAGCTGCAGTTGCCACCACAGTGACACAACGAACTGTTACAAATCGGTTACTTGAAGGACAGCTCCGAGCCAGACCCCCTGTAGCGTGCATTCCACTTACTCCAAACCACTGCCGTTTGCGACGTTAGTGGTGTCAAGCTAGAGCTCATTGGAGGACGGAGTCGAGATCTGTTGTGTTTTCTGATGAAAGCCGGTTCTGCCTGGGTGCCAGTGATGGCCGTGTGTTGGTTAGAAGGAGGCCAGGTGAGCGCCTGCAACCAACCTGTCTGCGGCCGAGACACACTGAACCTACACCTGGAGTTATGGTCTGGGGAGCAATTTCCTATGACAGCAGGAGCACTCTCGTGGTTATCCCACGCACCCTGACGGCACAGTTGTAAGTCGGTCTGGCGATTCAACCTGTTGTGCTGCCATTCATGAACAGCATTTCAGGGGTGTTTTCCAACAGGATAACGCTCGCCCGCATACCGCTGTTGTAACCCAACATGCTCTACAGAGTGTCGACATGTTGCCGTGGCCTGCTAGATAACTGTATCTTTCGCCAATCGAGCACATATGGGACATCATTGGACGACAACTCCAGCGTCACCCCCAACCAGCATTAACCGTCCCTGTATTGACCGACCAAGTGCAACAAGCATGGAACTCCATCCCACAAACTGACATCCAGCACCTTTACGACACAATGCATGAACGTTTGCGTGCTTGCATTCAACATTCTGGCGGTTACACCGGTTATTAATGTACCAGCATTTCACATTTAAAATGGCTCTTCTCGCGCTTACAATAAGCTGTGATCTTTAAACCTTAATCGATTAAATATGTTACCTATACAAATGTATTTCCGCCATTTCATTCCTCTACAACTATTTTTTCGTGGTGTTGGGATTTTTTTCCGTCAGTGTATTTTATCACGCATTTTCCTTAGTTGTTGCTTGGAAATGGTCATCTACTTACCGTGGTGAACAGCCAAACCCACTCCTTTCCCCACTCAAAGACTGAAAGCCCCCAGATTCACGCCAACAAATCCCTTTTCTCTCATACATACTCATTATAAAATCACTCTTATTGACCTTAAAGACATGAATAGGAAGAAGTTGAAAGATCTCTCTCTCGCTCGCACAAGCAGGTCTGCATTAAGGCCTTACTGGGTCCCTAGGTTAAGACACTTGAGTGGGTCCCAAAGCTAAGACATCTGAGTGGGCTCCCAAAGAACTTATGACATGCAATCATTATGAAGTCCGTTAAAACACGAAATTGTAATAACTAAATTATCTACAGAGTTTTCATAACAAGTCACTTCTCATAAGAACAAAGTTAAAAGCTTAAGGTTCTTAGGTTTTGTCTTGTATTTTTCAATGACTTAGCATCGTATACTTTTCTTAGTGTATCTTTTTTGTTATGCTTTTTGAAGCCACAGGGAACTTCGAACATTAACAGTTCCACGTGTAAATTGGTTGGCATATGTGAATGACAGTGAAAAAGCTGAAACTTTCTCGCCGACCCCATCACTGTACACATCGACATGAAGCCTTTACCCTTGGTGATTCACTGCCTTGAAATCTGTTCGTCTTCCAGCCTCTGTTTCTGACCAAGTGGAAATCATACGAGACAAAAGTAAAACTACTTCATAAATCTCTTTCCTCTCTCTCTCTTTCTCTCTACCGATCTATCTATAATTTGCCCAGACATGCCTCCTGGGCCCTTCGTCAGCGTAGGTCTCAAGGGTGACGGATCACTTTGTCCGTGTTCGTTTCGTCCACGCTCACTTCGTCCAGTTCATTTTGTCCAACGTTCACTTTGTCCACTGTTCACTTCGTCCGCTGTTCACTTAGTCCAATATTCACTTCGTCCACTGTTCATTTCGTCCACCGTTCCCTTTGCCCACGTTCATTTCGTCCTCAGAATGAATAAAAATGTTACGAATATGACGTACTTAGAATAAAAACAGCGGGAAAAAGGGTAGGCCTAGTGCCTATGAAATAATATTTAGTACCTGAGCAAAAGCGCAATATTATTACCTTAATTTGATGTAAAAATGTTAAAAACATGACGTACTCAGAATAAAAACAGTTAAAAAGGCATTGGCTAAGGCCAAATAGTATTTAGTGCTTGACCAAAAGCGTGATATTATTACCTTGGCTTGATACGTAAACATTATGAATACGACATCCGTAGAATAAATATTAAAAAAAAGGCCTAGGCCTAGGGTTCATTAAATAATGTTTAGTGCCTGAGCAAATGCGCAGTATTATTACCTTGATTTGATATGTAAATATTATGAATATGACGTGATTAGAATAAAAACTGTGAAACAGGCCGCGCCCTAGGGTATATGAAATAATATTTAGTGCCTAAGTAAAACGCAATATTATTACCTTGAGTTGATAGGTAAACGTTATGAATATGAGATCCGAAAAATAAAACTGTTGAAACGGCCTAAGCCTAGGGATTTTGAATTATTATTTCGTGCCTCAGTAAAATCACAATTATTACGTTGAGTGGATACGTAAACGTTTTGAATATGACATCAGCAGAATAAAAACTGTCAAAAGGCCTACACATGAGGCATAGTAATTAGTATTTAGTGCCTAAGTAAGTAAAAGAGAAATATTAATAGCTCGGCATCTTATGTAAATATTTAGCGCCTAAGTAAAAGTGCAGCGTTATTAAAAAATTCCATCTTATAGTCCTTTTCCGAACATAGCGTGAGTCATGCTGTAGTGATTAACATCGTACCACACAAAAGAGTTAAAAAGCTCTTCAAAGTTAAGTTCCTTGTTTTACTTTAAATAACATTTAAAATCGTTATATTTTAATCGAGAAACTGTGACAGAAAAAAATCGCTTGCAAACAATGTCCACTGGCCTTTTCTTCTGCCTATAACAAAAGCTCCATGAAAACAAAAAATTTCGACGGAATTCCATTTATTCTGATGACAAATGAACGTGGACAAAGTGAACTGTGGACGAAATGAACATTGGACGAAGTGAACATTGGACCAAGTGAACAGTGGACAAAGTGAACGTTGGACGAAATGGACTGGACGAAGTGAGCGTGGACGAAATGAACCCAGACGAAGTGATAGGGAACCGGTCTCAAGGTCCTATAGAACCCCCTCAATCCGGCCATGCGCAAAAGGATTTCCTGTTATCACCATTTCCGTCGAGTGATGCATATTTGGCTACCCCACATTCTCTTTCCTCGACACAACGTCTTTTCAGGCAATTAACTGCATGGAACTTTCTTTACAGCAGCTTAATGGTTCCACCTAAAATCTCTGTCTTATGTTTCCAATGGTAAAACATCTATACATATTTTCTTTGCAATTAATGTATTCCCAAGGATGAAAATTTGCACATCGATAAAACTAACTTTAAGTTATAGTATGGGATACTTAATATTTGCTAAAACGTAACCATAATTAAGCAATTCAACATTTGTTTGTCTACTGACGTCATTAGTGTACAGGTCGCGCCATCTGTTAACAGGTCTGAACATTACTCAAAGAAAAATGATTGACTTTTAATATAATTATGGTTATGTTTTAGCAAGTATCCCATGCTGTAACTTAAAGTCAGCTTTATCGATGTGTAAATTTTCATCCTTGTGAATACATTAATTGCGAAGAACATATGTAAATAAGTTTTACCATTGGAAACATAAGGCAGAGATTTTAGGTGGAACCATCTTAACATCTCACAGTTACTTAGCAAGTTTAGAAGCCGGAGGCTGTACTTTCATGCAACAAATCAAAGGGTAATTAAGGCTGTCAATGCACGATCAGATTCGTTTTAATATAGATCACAAACACCACACCTCCCAATCACTATCTAAAAACATAGGTTAAAAAACGTCTTTATCTACAATTAAAAGGGTAAGTTTAAAAGCTCTAACGAGCACTTTCGCAAACCACTATGGTCGCATCATCAGGATAAGGAGTGAAATCACTATGAGGCGGTACATGACTTATATAGTAACAGAGATGAGCACAAGATTACAAATACGTAAATGAGATGAGTGCCGCCCCGGTGGCGCAGTGGTCTAAGCGATGGCCTCAGATCATTCGTCCAAAGGGGGTCCGGGTTCGAATCCCGGTGAGGCATGGATGTTGTGTTTGTCTTACGGCACTGGCTCTCTCCCTTCCCTGGAACCAGTGACCCTAAATTAGGGACGGGCGACTGCTTATAGCCCATTGAGTTGCTCACAGTGGTCGTTAAACCTCCAATAAAAAAAAATGAGATGAGTAAAAGATATTAAATGTCAATCACTACAAAATTACCTAAATTATTTTGAGGGTTCCTCGCTTGGATATTTCAACATGAGATCTCTCCAGGCACTAGGAACATAAGCAGGTATATCCTCATTGCAGCACTTAGGTCCCAGTTTTATAATGTGAAGACTCTCAGTAAACAACATAGAACTTTTTGTCGAGGCTGTTGATTGCAAGTTTGCATTGTCCCAATCCGGTTTTAGGTCTCCCTCAATGACAGTTCTTGGCAAAGTCGAAGTAACTACTCCTTTACGAATTGCATATTTATGTTCAGCCCATCTAATTTCCAGGCTTCTGTAGGTCGAACCCACATAGCAAAGATTTGCAGTTTGTCCATTAATGTCGAACAGTGGGATACTGAAAACACCAAAATGTGATAGAGTTGGCATTATTTCTCTATCATGCCTAATCATAGAAAAAAGGTTTTGGGTCTTGACACCAAAACCCAAAGAATATTTTTTGCAGGTGTTTTTTAGCGAAGTAACAACTGGTTTCAAATAGGTTATACTTCCCACGCAGGTAGTTGTGCGTACACTTCTGGTGAGGGTTATAGAAGTCTTCCGTTCATATTGTTGTATACGTTTTTTAACACAATCCGTGGGGTACCCATATACTTTTGCAATCTCGTTAATCTTCATCAATTCCTAATTACAATCATAGGGATTTGAACAATGGGTGAAGGCTCTATTAACTAGGAATCTAAGTGCTGAATACTTATAGGGGGTTGGTGTACAAGAATTGAATGGGATCAGAGCCGAGATAGAGGTAGGCTTACGATAGACAGAGAACTCAAAGTTTGTATGGTTAGGGAGTGTAAAACCAAGACGTCAAGGAAGGGCAGTGACCCTTCTTTTTCTATTTCTGTAGTAAACTTTTTGCCAGAAACTATGGATGATAAATCAGAGGCCAAAGCATGTAATTCAGCAGTTGAGTGAGGCCAGACAAGGAAAACATCATCAATATATCTGATGTATAAAGATGGTTGAACACTGTAGGATTTGAGATAGTGATCTTCTAGGTGCTGTAGTAAAATTCAGCAAGAACAGGTGACAATGGGGAGCCAATAGGTGCTCCCACCTTCTGCTTGTAGACAGTATTTGAACGCTTTCAAAATACTGTCTGCAATGGTGTAGTCTACCAGCATGTCGTTCCTCCACACATTACTGTCAATGCTGAGTATAACATTTCAGTCTTGAAGCGTCTGCGACGACACATATCGATTAAGCGACCGGAACTGGTGGGCAAGTGGACCTTACACCATGATAACGCCCGCCCACATGTGGCTGCTTGTGTTCATCAGTTTCTTACGAAATGTAGTGTTGAAATCATGCCACATCTTGTCTACAGTCATGAGCTCGCCTCGTGCGATTGCTTGTTGTTTCCAACAAAGAAGGAGAAGTTCCGTGGTGCAACATTCAACACAGATACTGACGTTATTCAAGCTGTACAAGAGTTGCTAAAGCAGCTTCCACAAAATGTTTTCCCCACATGCTTTGGACAAGTGGACTGAACGATGAGACCGTTGCATATCATCCAAAGGAAGATACTTTGAGAAAGAATAACATATATTTTTCTGTACCTATATTTCTTCATTTTGTGTGATTTTATTTTCAGTTTTTATGGAACCGCTGTTGTACAATATATCTTACAAATCATAGGGAACGCACTTTAACAAGGAGGACAGATTTTCATCGCTTCCAATATTTGAGGAAATGTTCTGTCCGGAGTATTTTCATTTTTTTTTTCTTTGTTGGGGGTTTGATAACCACCGTGAGCAACTCGATGGGCTATAAGCAGTCGCCCGTCCCTAATTTAGGGCCACTGGCTCCAGGGAAGGGGTAGAGTCAGTGCTGTAGAACAGACACAACATTCATGCCTCACCGGGATTCGAAACCAGACGCATCTCGGACCGATGGGTATTTTCACTTGCATCTTCAATATTGTGGGCCACCCCATGAAGAAATCGGATGTAGGTAAAAATACCCCAGGGAAAAAAACCCGGAGAAAACACCCGTGAGAACTGAAAAGCGGAAAAAATGCTCCCGGAAAAAATACCCCTAAAACAAACGGTTCACTGTAAACTGCCACACAGGAACACTGATGTGTGGCACTGTTCCGGTGTAGCAATTTACCGGCAACCCTGCCACACATCTTTCAGCAACTTGGCCACAAAAGTTCAAAGGGAAGGGGGGGTCTATAAAGATTGCCGTTTCTGGGCCTACATTGATAACTGAATTGGGAAACGAATTTCGCGAAAACGTTCCATGTAAGCCAAGCGAGAATTCTACTTTAATTTGAAGAAATAAATTGCCGAGGATCCGAGGTGCACTTGGTTGGAGGGGGGGGGGCCCTACCCCGAACTTCCGTAATATTATATTCTGGGCCACTGGAGTCTGTCAGTGTATCCAGGAAGTTCCCCTTGAAGTGTCCGCGAGGTCCATGAGCTTGGGGGGGCTTCCCCAAAAATGTTAAAATGGACGTAGAGCTGTAAACATTAGTACCATGCTTTATATAATGATTCTGTACGCGACCACGAATTTTCAGGAGGGTGGGGTAACCCCTCCGTTTTTAAGAGCTATTCAAGGGTAACATCGAGGATACACTGACCGACTCTAGAGGTCAAGAATATATAATTACGGAAGTTGGGGGTAGAGCCCTCCAAACCAAGCACCTCGCATCCCTTTCACAGGCTTCACCAAATTTCTGGGGGAGGGAGGAAGGGCATACATAGTTTTTACCATTAAACACAGCATGAAGCATACAAATTGCGAGCAAATCCCTTACCTTGAACACTTGTCTGCGCTCTTAGAAACTTGCACCCCATCCTCCTGAAAATTCGTGGTCGTGTACAGAATCATTATGTAAAACACGGTTCCAATGTTTACAGCTCTACGTTCATTTTAACATTTTGGGCGAACTGTGCTCCCCCCCCAACCAAAAGTACCTCGTATCCTCGGCAATTTATTTCTTCAAATTAAAGTACAATTCTCGCTTGGCTTACATGGAACGTTTTCTCGAAATTCGTATGGAGTTCCCAATTCAGTTCTCAATATAGGCCCAGAAACGGCAATCTTTATGCCCCCCCCGCCGCCCCTTGAACTTTTGTGGCCAAGTTGCTGAGAGACGTGTGGCAGGGTTGCCGGTAAATTGCCACACCGGAACACTGCCACACATCAGTGTTCCTGTGTGGCAGTTTACAGTGAACCGTTTGTTCTGGAGGTATTTCTTCCGGGGGTATTTTTCCCGCTTTTCAGTTTTCAGGGGTACTTTCTCCGGGTTTTTTTTTTTATCGTTTACCGAAGAAATCCTGGGTGCTCCACTGACCTGGATGCTTTTCCAATGAGTCCCTTTTGTTAACTTTTATCGAATATTATGAGATACCAAATACTAAAACCATATTAGAAGGTGTTTGAGTTTAACTGTGTGGGAGTTTCTGGACCAAGTGGATGTCACTGAATGGATATTTGACTAAATCCTGTTTGAAAAGTTTTCTGACTTCTCACAGACTAGACATGAAATGCCACTTACATTCGATTACGTGGGCAGTCACAAACGTAAAATTCGATCATTAGTCACACAGCATTTCACCAAATGACGAGGAACAGGACTGAAACCGTGGTTTTCGAAACTTGTAAAGCTCAGAACAAAGGATTCCCGATGTTATTATTAAAATTTATCTTCGACCGCCCAGCTGGTATTGTATCCAGTCTTCGTGGAGGGGGAGATGCACCCCAAGTTTCATACGGCAAACGAAGTGGCAACGGAAGCGTTCAGAGCGGCAGAGAGGCGTTGTTCAAGCGATTCGGCAGCTAATAAAATGTGTAATTACCTCCCATTAATTCTGTGAGTCCTCTTGCCCTGCGGACGCCGACAACAAGGGCTTGCACGATCACGTGCAGACATCAAAGGCACCGAAAATCTAAGGAATGCCTCCAGCTTCTTGGTCGACACCAATTTTCATTCCTCCCCTCCCCCATCCTTTCCGTTTCACATCTAGACTTTGAAGTTATTATATGCTCAATCTCCCATCGAAATTAACCTACAGACACGTAGATCCAGTAAAAATAGAACAATTCCTTCAACATCGTAGCTTTTTTTTCTCTCTCTCTTGTAAAACGTTGCGCATGTAATTGTTTTTCCATCGACAGATAATATGAAGTTCCATGTACATGCGTTCCACCAGACAACGAAATCTGACACTCACTATCAGAAGCAGCAAAATAATAATATATGCATGCAAGAAAAACAGCTGTACGTAGTGACCACGCTGAAGTGTTACACAGCGCTTCATTAACAGCAAACAGAAAGGAATTCAATACGTCAAAGTTTTTGTTGCCACTTACTCAATGGTTTCAACGTTTTTCAGAACTCTACATGGCGATTCGAATATTTGTCAATCACCTTTTTGTAATAAGCAATTGAATTTCCATAAAATGAAGGGGGGGTAAGACATTTATGAGATCCTCTTAAGATGGCCTTTCTCCTTAAAGCGGTATATTTGGCATTTCAATGCCATCAGCAATTACTTCTCAGGTACATCAATCTGTCCAAACTTTTGATTGTTTATTGTTTTTCTGGCGCATACTTTCGAAGCTGTGAACATGTGTGATCCTGAATAAACCCTATCGAAAATTACCTCATAGTTTGATTAAATGGAATATGGAAGTGGACGCCAAAATATCAGAAGACGAATTGCACGTTCCTAGGCCATTGGAGCACGGAAGCATATAAATAAGCAAACAAACTGAATGTAAAAAATAAGCGCTTATAGTCATACGTAGAATCTTTATTTCTCTGATTGGGAGTAATAGGAAGATAATGATCTGTCAACAAAATGTATGTTACTTCCAACGGGGAGGTGTGTATTTTGGATCTCTCTCTCTCTCTCTCTCTCTCTCTTATCATCATTATCATCACCCTCAACCATAATCAATCCACCGCTGGATGAAGATCTCCCCAAGTTTCTTGCACAACGGTCGGTCTTGAGCCAGTCTCCTCCATGTCACTAACGCATGCTTTCGAATTTCAACCACCCATCTCCCGTGTGGTCTTCTTTTGGGTCTTTTCCTGTCCCTCGGAATCCAGTCTGAAATTTCGGTTGCCCATTGGTGATCCGTTCTTCTGGCAACATGTCCAGACCATTGCCATTTCAGCGATTTTACTTTGGTATGATGTCATCGACTTTTGTCATTTTCGTTATCCACGAGTTCCTCTTCTTAAATTTCCTCGTTGCACCAAACATGCATGGTTCACTGTAAACCGCCACACAGGAAAATTGCCACACCTCTTTCAGCAACTTGGAAAACTGCCACATGTTTTTTACTAAGGGGCCGGCCACAAATTGCTGTTCCTTCAAGGAACACTTTGAATGTGTGGCAGTTTTCCAGTGGGACAGCTTTCAAAGTTTCAGAATTATGTGTGGCAGTTTTCCAATATGCCTAATGACGTGAAGGAGATCTTTTGTTTGTCTGAATTTTCATGCAGGTTCATTCATACGTGTTTAGGGCAACTGGCCACAAAATTTCAGGGGGGGGGTATAAAGATTCCCGTTTCTTGGCATATATTGAGAACTGAATTGGGAACTCCAATCAAATTTCGAGAAAACGTTCTATGAAAGTAAGCCAAGCGAGAACTGTACTTTAATTTGAAGAAATGAATTGCTGTGACTTAGTGCATTTCTTAAAACTACACCTATGCTAACGAAGTTGCATCGGCAGAAAAAGGTTACATTTGCACGGCAGCATCGGAATTTAACCTCTACTAATTGGCAAAGTATTGCCTTCTCCGATGAGTCACGTTTTCTGCTTCATCGAACGGATGGACGTTGGCGTACAAGGCGAGAAATGTCGGAGAACAAACCCAGTGGGGGCACGATACCGCATAGCTGACGACTGGAAAAGTTTACTGGAAAAACGAATCAACGTTCCTCTTGAATAGAAAGATCCGAATTTGGCGCAAACAACATGAGGACATGGAATCATCCTGACAGGTGTCCACAGATCTGTGGCAGTGGTACGCAGTAAAATATTTTCGGAAATTTAGGAACCACTTCCGTGATCCCTTTCGTAATTTTTTTTTTTTTATTGGAGGTTTAACGACCACCGTGAGCAACTCAATGGGCTATAAGCAGTCGCCTTTCGTAAATTAACGAAACATGTCGCTGATACAACCTTTTCCGCGAAAATGACGGAAAGAAACCTGAATTTCACGGATTTTTCGTACGCCAGGAAGAATCTGAATTTTCAGAAACCTTTCCGCAATTCCTCTCGTACATGAACCCCTGTACATCTTTTTAAGGTCTGGGTTCTGCGCAGGCCAGTCCATTCGATTAACCCTATTGTCGCCATACCAAGCCAAGGTGGACCTCGCAACATGGTAGGTGGCATTGTCATCCTGAAAGTAACATGGGTCCACCCCGTAAAACTGCCACAACGTAGGAAGCGCATGGTCATCCAAAATGGTGCAGTAGGTCTCGGCGTTGAGTCTACCAGGAATTGCGACCAAGGGTCCCGTGCCATACCAGGAGAAACACCCCCATAACATAATTCCACCGCTGCCGAACTTCACAGTTGGCACAATACATTCCGGTAGGAGGTGTTCTCCATCAGGCAGACGCCAAACCCAGACCCTGCCATCCAAATGGTAGAGGGTGAACCTTGATTCGTCCCTCCAGAGATCCTGTTTTCACTGTTCAACGGTCCACTGTCGACGTTCTTTGCACCACGTTAGTCGAGCAGCGCTATTGGACTTGGTGATCAAAGGCTTATGGGTGGCAGCACGTCCATGATAACCGAGTAGATGGGCTTCCTTACGGATGGTATTCATCGAAAGAACACTCCCGTATGCCTGTTGAAACTGCTCGCGGATGTGGCCCATCGATTTGGTGCGGTTCTTTCGAATTTCTCTGGCCAGCACCCGTCGGTCTCTAACTCCCAGTTTTGTGGGTCTGCCGGGTCGGGGCACATTCCGACAGTCACCTCTCATCTTCCACTTGCCAATCACGTAGGCCACTGTTGATTTTGGGTACTTCAACTAGCTGGATATGTCACGTATGGATCGGCTATTTCTGTGGTACCCGACGATTACACCTTTCTGGAAATCAGAGAGCTCCGAACTGCGTGGCATCTTGCATGCGACTGGTTGCGTTGTTGTTTCCCACACGATATTTAACGGCGGCGGCCATGACGTGCATGAGGACCGCAGATATCGTCGATTGCAGGGGTGTCCATTACTTGTTGGTAGATAGTGTATATTGTGTTACTGTAAGAAACCGGGCACTTAAATTATTGTACAGGTTATTGTGTAATGTCTGTGTATCGGTCCTTGGACCCCTTAAGATATAAAAGCTATTACAGCTACGTATCTAGAGTAAACTTTATACAGTATTTAGAAGTTTTGTGAAATAATTCTATGAAACAGTATACATATCGTCTTTTTCCAAAAATATATGAAAGTCGTTTTCAGTTTAAAAAGATCTCAAGCTCCAAAGCATTCTCTTGCTTCGAAAAATCATGATGAAATAAATACTTAATTTGTGATACAGAAAAAATAAAATTATTATAAGGGTATCCCAAATCAAAGTGAGACTCGTGTAATAGCGTCGTTAATTACACAGAGCCATGCATTTGCGCCGGTAGGTGGCGTGTCATGTCAGGAAGCACGCTGTTATCGGCGGCACATGTTAATGTGCGAAAGGAATTGCGGAAAGGTGTCTGAAAATTATTTTATGCGGTGCTCTAATTCATCCGATAGGTGCTCTATGTGATTGAGTGCTGTTTGCACGTGTGGAGGCTATATTAGTCGACGACGTAGGGTCGTGACATGGATTCGACCAAACAGGTCCAGCTGGCAGTTATGCAATTTTTGACGGCAGAAGTTGTTAGAGGAGCCAAAATTTATCGTCGTATGAAGAATGTTTATGGGAATGAGTGTCAGACACGGTGTACAGTGTTCCGTTGGTGTGAATTTCGTAAAGGACGTGTGCATGGGCGCCGACAGGGGGTCACAGAGGTCACTTGACCCCCCCTGTAGAATTATTTTCCCCTTTATTTTATTTTATTTTAATTATTCCTTTTTTTACACTCACGGAACTGGACCACAAGGAAAGATGGAGTTTGGGGCGTTTAATTTAATATCCCAATTTTATTGGAAATTTGGAATTGGAAAACGATAACGTTAAAGCGGAAAACCTAGCAAACCGTAAGGTAGTACGCCCAAACAAGTTCCACTCAAGGTGATGTGTGCTGAACTTAAAAGGCTTGGCGTGGCCCTGCTCGACACTGTTCATTATTTTGAAAACAGTTACCAATGTACATGATAATACATGACTATTACTAACATACACTTTCTTCAAGAACAGCATCAATTAATAATAATAATAATAATAGTAATAGTAGTTTTCTAGTGTAGTAAGTAGTAGTAATAGTAGTAATCTTTCATTTTTACGAGTTACTGTTTTCTACATATTAGCCAAACCTTAATTATTATTACACTTGACTCCCCTTGAAAAATTTCCTGCAGGCGCCCATATGGACATGTGAGCACGGAGGACATGCCGAGACCTGGGCAAGCATACGTGGCCATCACCATGGAATCGATTGCTGCCGTGGACAACCTTGTGAAGGATAATCACCGAATCACCACCCGCAAGTTTGCGGCAACCTTGTTTGTGAGTAAGGGAACTGTTAACACCATTATCCTCGCCGATTGGGATACAGCAAAGTTTGCGCACGATGGGTCCCCAAATATCTCCAGGAAGAGCAGAAGACTTGGCGAATTGTGCTTGCTTGGAGAATCTGCATCGTTACTACGCAGAGTGAGGGGACAGTTTCTTTCCAATTTTGGGCCGCAGATGAAACTAGGTGCCACCACTTTGATCCGGCCACAAAACGGATGAGTATGGAATGACGGCATCCCAACTCTACACGCCCCCACGCCCCCAAAAGATCAGTCCTCCTTAAGAGCTGCAAAAGTGGGGAAGCGATGTTCACGGTTTTCTTCGATGAGAATGGCCTATTGCTGTTGGATTGGCTGGATGCAGGCAGTACAGTCAAGGGAACCACATTCTGCAATACGTTACGCAACCTCGAAACGTCCATCAAACGTAAGCGACCCGGTATGTCATCAAATGAGGTTATTCTGTCGCACAACAACGCACCCCCGCATGTGGCGACAGTGTGCCAAGATTTGCGGTGTAGCTTCCTCTGGGAGGTCCTCGACCATCCCCCATATTGCCCCTATCTGTCGCCTTGCGATTACCCCATCTTCGGGCCACTGAAAAACGCTCTGAAGGGACGCTGGTTCGTTAACGACGTTGAGGTCCGGGACGCCGCTGTTCCTCAGCCAACCATGGACGTTCTTCGCTCAGGGTATTCACAATCTCGTGCCACGCTGGGACACTTGGGACACTTGCTCGAATTGACAAAGCGGCTATGTGGAGCCCATGTATCATTCTTACTTCCTGTATGTTCACATATTCCAACCTATAAACCCTTACGGCAAAAACAGACCGTCTCGGTTTCATTTATGCGACAAATCTATTCAAGAAATAATGATAATCTCCAACTGAAAATAAAATGACTAAATCACTAGTGTTAAAGACGAAAAAAATTGTCATCGCGCAATTACTTTTACCATGAATATGATTCAAATTGCGGGTTTTTCTGGCTCAGTGGTTAGGTTGCGCGTTATCAGCTTTGCTGCACGTTATTTTCAGACATTTTCCGTGAATTCACACCATTTATTTTTTTCAGTGTATACCGGTCTGGGGAATGTCTTCCTGGCACGTTTTTGATCCCTCATTCTCATCGAAGGGCATCTAAACGCCATGGCGCATTTGAACATGGTTGCCCATCAAATTCCGCTGGTTCACTCGCAGGCAGATGGACATGTCCAGCTTGATAACGCACTCTCTCAAGTCTCGTATCGTCATCGAATAACTCCAGGTACATGCAGACGACATTTCCCTGCTGCAGTGACCAGCACAGTCACCGGATCTAATCTCCATCGAACATCTCTGAGACTAGATGAAGTGTGCTATTCGCTGCGAGAATGTGCCGCTGTTCAATTTTGAACAACTGGACGACTGAATCACTCTCGCATGATGCAACATTTCTGCATGGCGCATCCAGCATGTGACATGTCCCATGCCCTGACGAATACGGGTTGTTCTGCGGGCGAAGAGTATGCCCAACACCCTATTTGATACATGTATCTAATAAACAGTTCTGTAAAGAACAATTCAAAACGCACAACAAAATGCACTCCAATACTGTATTTTTAAAAAAAAGCGCTGCCCTGTGGCACAGTGGTCTAAACAATTAATTCTGACTGTTCGTCCGAGTGGGCTCGGGTTCGAGTCCCGGATGAAGCATGAATGGTGTATTTGTCTTGCAGCACTGGATTTTCTCCCTTCCTGGAACCGGTGGCCCCGATATAATAACAGGCGGATATTTATAGCCCTTAAAATTGCTCAAAGTCATTGTTAAACCCTCAGGCAAACAAAATACAAGGCTCGTACTCCTTCAAGCATTTTTCAAGGACTCTTTTAAACCAAATTATCATGTATGTGATGTCGTCGGTCAGTAGGTAGGTATTTTAGCAAGTTCAAACCATTAAACTTTGCTGGAACGGACACACCTTCAGTGACTTGCCTGTTATCTCTTGCCCCTCTGTTGGTTTATTTTACTAACTTCGAATCGTCCCTCTGTTTTAGTGTTTTAAGAAATCGTTTTATTTTGTGGAATATTTTGAAAAGGTACGTTACTTTCGTATTCACTCTCCGGTAAGAACATATCTCTAATCCCAGTCAACAGAAGCCCATCACTTATTTTTCCCCCATGGCTGACGTTTTACTTCTACACTGCTGGTCACCCAAATTGCAACACCAAGAAGGAAGCATCCGATTGGCCTGAATTTCGCAGCATGAGTCGCCCGCAAGAGGACATGCTAACGATTAGCATAGCAGGGCATATGCAAATCATGTGCTCCCGGCACGCCACCGAGAAGCACTACAATAAGCGTGCACAGAAGGCGGGGTGTAAGTAGTGGAAGTGTGTTGTGCTGCCGGACCTGTGCGTGGGAAGCTTCCTGATGCCTCGTCGCAGAATACAGCAGACATTCCAGCACGTTTCGGAGTTCGAGAGAGGACGAACAGTGGCTTATCGCGACAGCGGTTTATCGTACCGCGACATCGGCGCCCGTGTGGGACGACATCCAGCCACAGTGAGGCGAATATGGATTCGGTGGGTGCAGGAGGGACGTACGGACCGACGTGAGCGATTGCCGCGGCACACCACCGAACGAGAGGACCGGCATGTTGTGCGGCTGGCATTGACGGCTCGCACCGCCAGATCACGAACGTTAGTGCAGGAATTAGGGTGTGTTGCGCACCAACCTGTGTCAGCACGTACCGTTCGACGTCGTCTGCAGGAGCGGGGACTTGTCACGGCGCACATTGCTCCGATTACCATTGACGTTACACCACCGGCGAGTGCTGTGGCAGTGGGCCGTTGAACGCCGCACCTGGACTACGGAATGGCACGACATTGTCTTCTCCGACGAATTCCGCTTCTGCCTGCAGCACCACGATGGTCGGATCCGCGTGTGGCGGCACCTCGGCGAGAGACTGTATGACGCCTGCATTTTGCATCGCCATACCGGTCCATCGCCTGGCGTTATGGTTTGGGGCGCAATTGGATATGACACCCGCACCCCTCTGGTACGCATCGCCGGTACACTCAACAGCCACCGCTACATCTCCGACGTTTTGGAGCCTGTAGTCCTCCCTTACCTGAAAGACCTGCCAGCGGCCACGTTTCAACAAGACAATGCGCGCCCGCACGTGGCACGCAGCGTGCAACAATTCTTCACTGCCCATTAGGTGTCACTGCTGCCGTGGCCCGCCTGTTCTCCCGATATGCCGCCCATCGAACACGTCTGGTCGCTGATCGGCAACCGAGTGGCCCGGCAAGCACCATGCACCCGCGGCTACGCCTGATGAACTGTGGCAACGTGTGGAAGCAGCCTGGACCGACATACCCCAAGCCCACCCAAAGCATCTTTCGTTCGATGCCGCGGCGTATAGCGACCGTTATTGCCAGCAATGGGGGCCACACGAACTATTGATGTCTGCGTGTTCCGCAAGTCGCAAGGGCCTGTAAGCTCAATCGTTTCATCTTTGTATCTGTTGTTATATGTCCAGTAAATCTGGCTTTGCTATGTCGTGTCCTTCTTGGTGTTGCATTTTGGGTGGCCAGTAGTGTATGTCATGGCTGAGTTACCAACTGTCAATGCGCTTCCATCAGTTGAACGCAAATTCTGCGCTATTTATTCATCTTGGTGTTTTTATTGGAACTACACAGAAATCTCTTATACAACTTTTCACCACAACAATTATTTTACACATGCTCTTTCCTATCATTACTTAAAAAACAAAACATTTTTTTTCAAGTACTATTTACGGAGCTTTTAAACTTTTTAAAGTACTTTCAAGGACTTGAAAATGAACTCTTTTTTTCAAGAACTTTTCAAGGTTTTCAAGGAGTGTACGAACCATGAAAAAAAGGTGGGTGGGGAGGGGTCGAATTTTGATCTTGTTTATTTTTGGAGAATAAATCCAACTTGATTTCATAGTGTTTCAACAACGTCATAAATTGAGGCGATGTTGATTTTTCTGCCTATTTAGGTGCCGTTTAGTTAACCCAACTAGAACGTACTGATTCGGGGTTAACAAAATAAAATCAGCTTGAACGAATATTTTGCTGGCTACAAAGTGCGCCGAACGCGTCTGGAACGAGTGACTCGCTCATCAGAAAGCTTTTTCTTCTTACTGTGTCGTTATTCAAAGTAGTCATTTGAAAAGGCGGTTATTGATACTACTTCTTTCTAACTAATTGCATGCTAGAAAGGCAACAACGATGTCCACGGACATAGGAAATGAAAGATATTTTTTGTCACTTTTTTTTCGACGCTGTGGCATGATGCCCGTGTCAGGAGGACTAGAGTAGTATAGGCATGATCATATCTAGGCTAACATTGCCTGGAATACTACTGGTGGTGATAAAACATGCAATCCAAAGAGCAATAGCTAATTAGTTAAAAATATCTGCATAAATTGTAAACAAGGTAATAAACAATGATTTGAATATGAAAAAAAAACAAAAAAAACATGTTCATTGTCTTTTGTCTAGGCACGTGGCTGAGCGCATAACACAGCGTAGATTTCTTTATGAAAGCCACTTAGCCGGAAACAGATGAAAATTGTAACTGTTGATGAAGCATGGATCTACCTATACGACTGTAAAAGAAGAAAACAGCAGAAAAGGACTTACAAACTTGGTTCTATAAATACGAAGAAAGTTTCAGTAAAGGATTCATTATTATTGCAGGTTTCTCGTACGGGTATAGGAGAACTGGCCACCGGAGAAGTGGCCACCCGAAGAAGTGGCTTCCGGAGAACTGGCCACCGGAGAACTGGCCACCCGGAGAACTGGCCACCCGGAGAACTGGCCACCCGGAGAATTGACCCCAAAAATGTAAGGGGCCGTATAGAAATTGTGTTTTCGACAGCTTCATGGCGACGTCCACAGAGGTTGGTTATTTTTTTTTTTTTTTTTTGATTGGAGGTTTAACGACCACCGTGAGCAACTCAATGGGCTATAAGCAGTCGCCCGTCCCTAATTTAGGGCCACTGATTTCAGGGAAGGAAGAGAGCCAGTGCCGTAAGACAAACACAACATCCATTCCTGACCGGGATTCGAACCCGGACCCCTTACGGACGAATGATCAGAGGCCAGCGCCTTAGACCACTGCGCCACCGGGGCGGCAGAGGTTGGTTATCTGAGTCACATAAAGTTTCCGTAATTTCGTATTTCCTAAATTGCGATATTTAATGTAATTCTTTATCAAAAATGTTTATAATCTGCAACTCAACAAAATAATTAATTTCACGGTTTAAAAACTACAGCTCAACAAATGCAGGAAACCTGTCAGGGGTGGGGGAAGGGGCTTAATACCAAAAATATAAAATACAAAGAATTTCTGGTCCGAAGATTTTCCGCGTCAGCTAACTAAAACTCTACAAATTATCTGCAAACACGTGCAAACAGAGGAATCCTGTCGATTCTCTGCGGTCATGTGCAAATCCAGGAAAGCTGTCGTGGGGGGGGGGATGCTGAAAGCATAAAATATAAATAATTTCTGGTCCGATTGGGAGGTTTTCAGCGGTTACAAATTACAACCCAAAATATTATCTTACGGCGCATGCAAACGCGGAAAACCCATCCGGGGTAGGGGGTGTGTGTGTGTGCTTAATACTATAAAAATAAAATATAACAAAAAAGAATTTGTAGTCCAATCAAGGGATTTTCGGCCTTTACAAATTACAGCCTGAGAAATTATCTAACGGCGTGTGCAAACGCAGAAAACTTGTCGGAGGAGGACGGGGAGGGGGGGGATACCGAAAAAATAAAATATAAAGAATTTATAGCCCAATCAGGGGATTTTCGGTGTTTACAAATTGCAACTCAGCAAATTATCTGACGGCGCATGTAAACGCAGAAAATTTGTGGGGTATTAAGACCCTCCCCCCAACAGGTTTTCTACATTAGCACATGCCCGCAGAGAATATTTGTTGAGCTGTAATTAGTAAACCTCCGGATCGGACCAGAAATGTTCTATAATTTATTTTTTCGGTATTAATCCCCCCTCCTTCCAAGGTTTTCTGCGTCTGCACGCGCTGTCAGATAATATGTTGGCTTGTAATTTGTAAACGCTGAAAACCTCCCAATTGGACCGGAAGGCAGAAATTCTTTATATTTTTTGTTTTTAGCATTAACCCCCCCCCACCCTCTCCCCGACAGCTCTCCTGGGTTTGCCCATGTCCGCAGAGAATTTGTTGAGTTGTAGTGTTTGTAAACGCTGAAAATCTCCCGTTTGGGGTACAACAAATTCTTTATGTTTTATACTGTATTTTCGGTCTTAATCCCCCTCCCCTCCGACAGGTTTTCTGTGTATGTACGTGCCCTCAGATAATGTGTTGTAGAGTTTTAGTTAGCAGACGCTGAAAATCTCCGTATCGGACCAGAAATTTTCATATTTATTATTTTTGGTATTAACCCCACACACACACACACACACACCACCACCACCACCACCACTCCCTTCGGATAGGTTTTTTGCGTTTGTACACGACCGCAGAAAATTTGTTGAGCTGTAATTTATATACCCTGGAATTATTTTTTTTAGTTGAAGATTATAAACATGTTTTTATAAAGAATTACATTAAATATCCCAATTAAGAAAATACGAAATTGCGAAAACTTTATGTGATTCAGATTACCAACCTCTCGGTGGCGCAATGGTCTAAGCGATGGCTTCTGACCATTCGTCCCAAAGGTATCCGGGTTCAAATCCCGGTGAGGCATGGATGTTGTGTTTGTCTTACGGCACTGGCTCTCTCCCTTCCCTGGAACCAGTGACCCTAAATTAGGGAAGGGAGACTGCTTATAGCCCATTGAGTTGCTCACGGTGGCCGTTTAACCTCCAATAAATAAAAAAAATAATAATAACCAACCTCTGGAGACGTGGCCACGAAGGAACGATATCTGTTTATTCAAAACAATTTTATAGCACTGAAATTGCAATGTGATCAGTTCTTCGGTGGCTACTTCACCATACCCGTTCTCGTACAATGGAAAATTGTTAAGAAAAGTTGAAAAGAATGTTAAAATCAATTCGACATGGTGCCAAAATAATGTTTTAACTCCTATTAAATATTTGAAAAGGAAATACCATTCCTTTATCAACAGAAGTTTCGAAGATTAGAACTCTATCAGGATAAGACTACCAGTTATACATCCAAATCTTCCACTCTATTTCTTGAAAACATGAAAAGAAAGAGATGAGTATCAAGTCTATACATTTTGCCCAAATTCCTTCAAAGTCCCGTGATGTGTCACCAATGGACTATTGTACATTCAGACTGCTAAAAAGAGTGCTTTCTAAACGCTGACCTAAAACAATCATTGAACAATGGAAATCAGTGGCAGAGGAGTGGAATAAAATACCACTACTAATTTTAAGAAATACTCGGTTATCTTGAAAATCTAGATAGTGGTTCGTAGTCCAAAGAAAGGGTTATCACATAGAACATTTAAGAAAGAAATAATTTTATTTTAAACATTAATTATATTGCTGAAAATCGTTCCAAAAATGTGTGAACATCCTCTGTATATATATTTATATTATGAAGGTTGTTGAATGCCGTGTTTCAAACACACGAAGGAGCACTTTTCAACTCGAAAGTCTCTTAATGATAAGCTCTGTGAAGTCTCACCGTGAAAATGAAGACGCAAGAGTTTGCACAAATGTTTTTAGCGATAATTTTAGAAGGTCTGAAAAAATTGCAACTGTAGCTGTAGGAGTAAACAAATTCCTCAAGTCAAACGTAAGAAGCCTGGAAAAAGAGATGCTCTTGAAGGACGTCACACGTAAGCAGATACTGGTAAAATGCGCCGAGTAACACTTTGTAAGATGACGTGTATTATAAAGAGAGCCTGAGATGATGTTAGCACTCGAAAGACTGCAGTTGGTTTCCGTAAAGTGATAATTCCCGAGGCGGCTGGCTCAGCAGTGAGCATCAACCGTGACAGATTAACTAAAAATGGATGCTATTACAAAGCTTCTCATTATTTTTCAGACGGAATCTTACTAGATTCTATCTACTTGTCTTAATAAGATATTTAAGGAAATGACTTAATTGACATTCTTCTAGAGTGAGCACCCTCGCCTCGACTTTGCTATTAGATTTGCTAAAAGGCGTTATCAACATAAATGGTGAATTTAAATAAAGGATCGACTCCGAAATATAACACTCAACAATCTTCTGCGTAGCTACGCTTATATCGCTCTGAATTGGGTCGATATCTACCAAAGAGTCAGTTTAATCCACTTCCTTTGATAACGTATCAACTTCATTTACTTCTCAGGAAATACGTCTTCCGACTTGTTTTGCTCATACCGGCGTGCTCCCTCGCCTTAGCGCTGGCCTTTGGTCCTGAAACACTGAAGGCTCCGCTCTTTCTCCTGCCTTCGAAACATAGAGCGACCAATTGCTTTCGTAGCTTCTTTAAACTTCTGCCCTCTCCTTCGAGCAAACGAGTGCTCCTTTTATTTTATTTTATTTTATTTTTTTGATTGAAATTTTAACGACCATCGTGAGCAACTCAATGGGCTGTAAATAGTCGCCCGTCCCTAATTTAGGGTCACTGGTTCCAGGAAAGGGAGAGAACCAGTGCCGTAAGAGAAACACAACATCCATGCTTCACCGGGATTCGAACCCGGACCCTTTCACGGGCGAATGGTCATAAGCCAGCGCTTAGACCACTGCGCCACCGGGGCGGTATGTTGCTTTTAACCCGCACAGCCCTGAACTTAATCTCACCATCATCCGAAGTACTACTCTGCTCGTGGGTGTGGCGCTTGTCCAAAGGAAGTGCGGAGCCTTTGACTATTTTGCTAAGTTATCGGCACCAAACGACTTACATTCCGGCATAGCAGCATGCGATACAAACACAAACATATATTTTTGACAAGTGATAGGTGGTTTTCCGATCACCATCTTTATATATTCATAGTTTCTATCATATTTCCTCTCAGCATGAATTCAGCTTACAAGGAGTTCCCCACAATGCAATGTTATGAAGAATTTTGAAATCATTCGCTCAGTGGTCGAAGTGGCACAGAGCTACTACCGGTATGGTGTCGACCATAGATCCACATAGTATAAATAAGAGGTTTCGAAAGAAATACGTGCCATTCAACATAATTGTTTTTTTTTTTTTTTTTTTTTTTTTTTGTATTAAAAAATTAATGTATATAATATTAAAAAAAATTAATAATTAAAAAAAACCTTCATTGAAGGGTTTGTGGTTTCTTTCAGTCCCAGCTGCTAATTATTTATCAATTTTATCCGTTAAAAATGTAATTTGCCGATTTTTGCGTTAAAATTTGTGCTTACATCCTAATTTCTTTACGTAGTTTGTGACGGGTTTATAATTTATTACATACCGGGATGGTAAATAATGTTTTTTTTAACTGCCGGTATGCTCACTTCCATATTTTTAAACTACCGGTATGCCTTACCGGCCCACTTCGAACACTGCATTTGCTTCCAAGAATAGTGTTACGGATATTTAATATAAGAATTTTAGGCAAAAATACTCGTATTACATCTTTCTTCGTAACATTTCTTGTCTCATGTTCCCTTTTTTTTTTGTCTTAGGGCTTGAGAAAATTTCATCTTTGGCTCCTAGTCAGAAAGTACGGTAATTCAGCCGGCACCTTCCAAACTGATTTTAGCATTTCATCACCAAAGATAGCACAATGATATAAGCCATTTGCAGAATTTGCTTTTGTATTTCTAATTGCTCTGACCTTGGCTCGGTCAGTGCAATTAGCACCTTTCGGCATTATTGATCTAAAGCTTTCGATAGAAATACGGGAAGCGTGTTTACATCAACTCTGAGGCTTTGTGAAGGCGATACCCGCTTTTAATCCGGAATATCGCTGAGTGTGTTTGAAGTTTCGGGTCGCTTTCGCCTAAGGGAGAAGTTCCCGGTGAACAAAGGAGGAAACACAGTGAGAGAGAGAGAGGAGCACAAGTGGGTCCTGGGATGACCAAGCGGTCCGTTGTTTTCGGGCACGGCGTTTTTTGGCTAGCCGGGAGAAAAGTTTAATACCCGTGAATTTAGAGAGAGAGACGGGAAGGTATTAGAAAGCAGATGTTATAGGAAATATTGTTAACATGTTCTTTTGCTATCTTTATCCTTGTTATTAACTTCATAAACATTGCGTGGTTGAGTTGCTAAGTCTTATATAGTTGAAAATGATAGTAAAATTGTATGCACATAATTCTTGGGATTCGTAAATATGTCTAAGAAGCTTTTATTCTTTTCTTCATTTGATTGCCCGCGAAGGTTGTCCGTTAGCTGTGCTATATTTCCTAACTCTTCCGCTTTCGATCATCTCTCGGGCTGTCGTGAAATCCCTTAACCTCCCGGTCCACCTAAGACCTACCCTCTTACCCTGGGGCAATCACCTCGTCGTTTCTTTTCGTGACCGCTCGCTACCTAAACCTAGAGACAACTGTCCTCTCGCCTCCCTTTCTTGTCTCCAAAAAAAATGCCCTAAAGCATATCCTAATGTTCCCTGAGAGAAAGGCCCACACCGCTTTCGGTAAATCTTAAGCCTCAAAGTAAAATGTGAGGGGCTAGTCATTCGTCGGCCTCATTGATATTGAAACCTGAAAAGCATCAAAAGAGGCGCGATAGATTCTCCATTCAACAAACAATGTGCATATACTAATCTTAGACAGAATGTCGACTTAGTAAAGAACCGTGCATCCGGTGTCTAATGAAGAACTGACTGAGAAATTTCTCTCACGCTTTGTGGAGACAAAAGAATGGAAGCACGAGATGGAAAGAGGTTGCATTTTGAGATTTTATATGAAATCCTAAAACCCCGTAAAAAAATCTCTGTAACAGTAGAAAGATGGAGTCTGGGGAAAATAATTGTAAAGTGGGAGAAGCCCATGGATAACCTTGCTCGAAATATTAAGGAGAAATAAATTGTTCTAAAGGCATTTGAAGCATTTTTCATGAAGTATTTTTTTAGCGTACTGCTCTTTATCAACTAAGTAGCACTTTGATTGCTTTTTACAACGTTGACCTAGAACAAACAAGCTAACAATAGAATAGAATAGTATAAAATATTCAGCTGTTGGTCTTTCTTTGTCATCGTCATAACAGTCAGCATGGGGAATCTTCAAGACGTCATTCAAAATGCTATTAGCGAGGCAATGACTATTAGTATGGTTTCAAGCAGCATTTCCCAGAGCATTCCGGCATTGTATGTACGGAGAACTTTTTCTACAAAGTGTTTTATTGCACCCCTTTTAATTTGCCTTCAGCCACAGCACAGTTAAAAATTTTGTGGTAGGTTGCACCAAAAAGTGGTGCTGCACCACTTTCTCAGAAAAGATACACCATCTTGTGGTGCAAACAAAATCCAACAACAAGCTCGAATTTTGCACCACGTTATGGTACAAGGTGGCGCCACATTATGGCGCAAGGTTGCACCATATTGTTCGGTTTTGTTTGCACCACGCAATAGTGTATCTTTTCGCAGAAAGTAGTGCAGGTGGTGTAGCACCACTTTTTGGTGTAACCTATCACAAAATTTTTGACAGTGAGCTAACAGAACAGGGCGAAGGACAGCGAAGCCAGACTGCATAATTAGTTTATAGCTTTCGAGGCGACTATGCCTTTTTTCCAAACCAGAGGTTAGGGCGGGGGAATTCGAAAAAGAAATTTCCACAAGCAGTCGAACAGCAGAAGTCGAGAAAGGGTAGTCAGAGGGTGTGAGGAGACAACGGACGCGCTGGGAAAAAGAATGAGATCGTGGCGAAAAAGAATGAGATGATGCAAGGGAGTTGAAGGTGACAATGGATAGAGAAATAAGCAAGTGGCTTAATAGCTATAAAATATAGTAATAGTAATTATTAGTTAAGACCAATTCCAGGACAACCAAGAGAACCAACATGCGATGGTGGATCGAAAAGTAACGCACACTATTTTTTCTTTCTTTGGCAATTATTTTATATATATAGATAGGCAAAACAAAACATAGGGCCTATACTTAGTGAAACTACATTTCTTAGCTATCTTTCATCATAAGAACAGAGACACTCGAGACCTTTATCCCAGGGTGGTACCAGTTTTGGTATACCTTGTTCATAAGAGTCCGTTTTCTGGTCATATAGCCACCTGCGGACAATCGATTTGATTTCGTCAGCCGAATCGAAGTCAGATCGGTTGCTGATTTTTGTGAGCTAAACGGAAAACTCAGACGGAAATTCACAAAGAAATGGCGGGTGTATGGTGGTGAATGTCTCTCATAGTGGCAGGTGATGACGCAGTTACAGGTCGACAGGAACGTGGCTAATTGGTAAAGTTACCACGGCCCTCTGGAAAGAAACTGCACCATCTGGAGATGTTGCTGCAGTCCAGGCAATCACCACCATACACTTCGACCATTTCTTTGTGAATTTCTATCGGAGTTTTCCGTTTAGCCCACAAAAATCGGACTACACCGCTTTGCTCTTCATTCGTAGACGACGCTAACAAACTCGACATCTTTGTGACGTCATTCACACTGCCTTCCACCACGGCGACAGCTAATCCGCAGCCAAACCAGTCTGTCGCGTGATATTCACTCGTTGTCTACCAAACTGCAACCTGTAAAGAGAAAAAAATTGTTGCGCCTTACTTTTCGATCTTCCCTCGTAATAAGCCTTTAGCTGGCAATAAATTCATTGGAGCTGCAATTTTTCCTATCTATTCATTCGTGGCATATTTTTCATATACTAAGAGTTGCAACAAGAACGAACCCAAACGGAAAGTAACAATATCCCCGCAGCAACGTGTTAGCTGATTTTTGGTAAATGTCTTCCATTTCTTTCCAAAAAACATCTTGCGTAAATAACTATTGTCTCTGATCGAGGTAAATGTGTAGGACAATGTTTATCGGACGCCAGTCCCTCTGCTACTCCGGTGGTTTTATTCATTGCCCTTTCGAGCAAACAAAGTTGAAAATATGCAACACGGGAAAATGGCACGTATACAAGAAACTTTTATGCATATTGCTCTTTTCACTAAAATACGCAGTTATGTAATATAAACTGTAACACTTTCATATTGCTATAATATAACGATTCAATTTTAATGAATTTATTTATTTATTTATTTTTTTGATTGGAGGTTTAACGACCACCGTGAGCAACTCAATGGTCTACAAGCAGTCGCCCGTCCCTAATTCAAGGTCACTGGTTCCAGGGAAGGGAGATAGCCAATTAATGAATTTATCATTCCTAGATTCCCGGTAAGATCTCACAGATATGTTGTACAAAGGCAGTTCCATAAAAACTGAGAGTAATTTTTTTTAGTTGGCAACAGTGAG
The DNA here is from genome assembly GCA_039090855.1 of Macrothele yani. Taxonomy (NCBI): domain Eukaryota; kingdom Metazoa; phylum Arthropoda; class Arachnida; order Araneae; family Macrothelidae; genus Macrothele; species Macrothele yani. The sequence goes on along the minus strand of CM076997.1, from coordinate 111,546,568 downwards.
AAGGGGGAAATAACCGCACAGACGACTAACTGAAATAAGGAAGTATCTATGGCAACAGTTATTAGCAGCGGCAGACGATTCTGGTTTTGTTAATGCGCAGCTGTTTAAGGTACGTCTGCATTTCGCCATACAGCATGGAGGTGAGTGATTCAGAGTTAGGAAGCGAAATGCGTTGTGCCATATAAATTTGCTATCGTTTGGGGCAATACGGCTCCAGAAACAGTTTATTTAATGAAAAAAACTTACAAAGATGAATGTTTGGGTGTGTCAACGATCTTTAGATGGCACCATGATTTCAAAAAAGATTGTTTGTCGGCAGAACTCGCTCCTAGGCCTGATCGACCTGAAAGTGTTGTTACGGAGCATATGTTAACACTGTTTGAGCAATCCTGCAAGGAGATCGACGAATGACTTGTGGGGACACAGCGGCGTTAGCTAATATTTCAAAAGCGTCGGCATTCCGCATTCTACGTGACAAATTACTGCTGCATCGTGTGTGTTCTACATGGGTATCGCATCACCGAACGAGAGAACAATTGCTAACCAGAGTTCAGGTGTGTCATGAGTTGAAGCAAATGATTGCATAGGATCCAAACTTTCTAAACACAGTAATAACTGCCGATGACATATATGTCCACTATTTCGACCCCCTCACGAAGCGCGCAACGAGTGTCTGGAAACACACAGGCTCGCCTCCTCCGAGAAATGTCCGCCAAACCAAATCAGCTGGGAAGGTGATGATGATAATTTTCTTTGATCATAAAGGTGTAGTCTATCAGCATGTCGTTCCTCTACAAATTACTGTCAATGCTGAGCTTTACATTTCAGTCTTGAAACGTCTGCGACGACACATAGCGATTAAACGACCGGAACTTGTAAGCAAGTGTGGACCCTACATCATGATAACGCCCGCCCACATGTGGCTGTTTGTGTTCAACAATTTCTTAAGGAATGCAGTATTGAAATCCTACCACAGCCTGCCTACAGTCCTGATCTCTCCCCGTGCGATTTTTGATTGTTCCCAACAATGGAGAAGTTCTGTAGCGCAATATTCAACACAGATGCTGACATTATTCAGACTGTATACAGGGGTCGCTAAAACAGCTTCCACAAAGTGCCTTCGCCACATGCTTTGAAAAGTGAGCTGAACGATGGGACCGTTACAAATCATCCGAGGGAAGATATTTTGAGAAAGAATAACATATTTTGCTGTACCTATATTTCTTCATTTTGTGTGATTTTACTCTCAGTTTTTATGGAACGGCCGATGAAGAGTGATCGAAAGTTTCGAATAAGAATAATCAGAATGTAACTTCATTTGTTTGCTGCATTTTTGGCACGACTTTTGAAGTATTTTGTAAAAAAAGTAAGTGCTTATATTTCCATTTTGTCAGTCCGCCTGTGGACACCATATCTCTGCAACTATTAGTTCGATTTGAAAAAAATCTTTTTGCATTGCGGGAAGACTGAAATGTGAGAAGGATGATCCTTGCTTCTCGGTTTTCTTCCGATGCAAAACTTCGCCGCTATACGTAAATGCAGATGCTACCGAATTCAAAATACATTTCATTCCATATCATTGTTTCTAAATATCCTATTGAGAAAGTTCTTCCTTCCCTTCGATGCTGTTTATTACGAAGACTATTTTGGGTATAGTTTCTTTTCCAACTAATAAATAGTTTTTTCCGTTAGAGGGCGTAAGGTTAAATTGTGATTTCCTTGATTTCTCTGCTTCTAGATGTCCGATTTGCAAACTTCTGTTTGCGTCGGGTGAGAAATGTGTTCTGCATATACTTTCTAATTTTTGTCAAAGAACAGTTTTTCTAGTATAGTAAATGAATATTTCTGCTTCTGATGTATTATTTGCAGAAAGATCTGAGCTTCTGAAATTTTGATTGAAAACATTCTTTCGTGAACAGATATAGCGCTCACCACGAGGAACCTTTTAAGAATACCTTAAAATAATAGGTAGCTTTTCCTCCAGTTTGGGCGTAGCTGCATGTCATATTTTTATCGATATCTCTGCTTCTATTAGTCTGATTTGAAAAATTCTTTCTTTGTCGGAGAAAGTTTTTGGTGCAAAATGGTTTGTGTAGAATCTCAAATTTTTCCTAACGCACAAGTTCACCACTAGATGGCATAAGTTTACGTTTTCGTTTACAGCATATTTGCAGCACTATCTCCGCGGATAAACACCCGATTTAAAAATTCCTTTTTTGGACGGATGATACTAACCACGAAAACACTTCGTGTGCATTTGCTGCCCAAAATCTTGTACCATTTCCCCTTTAGGGGCGCAGATGTTTAATACGTTTTATATGTTTTTCTTCACATCTCTGCTTCTAAAAGTGATTTTAAAAATTCTTTTAACGCTGAATATCATTCACCATGTCGAACATTTTGTATATACTCGTGTGTTGTTTGTAGTTCATAGTTCTGCTGCGCACGGTGTTAGTGTTTTTTTGTTTTGTTTTTATGCGATCGTATCTCAGCTGCCTAAAATCCTAGAGAAATTTTTTTATACTTCATGTCATTCGCTGCAGTAAAACAGAACATTTTACTCTTTAAGCAATGCACAGCTTTCCCGTTAGGAGGCGTAATGTATAAACTTTTTCTCGCTATCTCTGCCTCCAAGAGACGTATTTAAAAAATTATTTCTCCTTAGCAAAGCTTTTGCTATGAAGAATACTTTTAACACACTTTCTATTTTTCCATTATTCAAAGTTCTTTCGCCAATGTGGGTCAGAGTATATTTCTTTTCTGAAATAATTAATTCGATTCTATAATACTGTTTGAACTCCTTCTTTTTTTTTTTTTTTTTTTTTTTTTTTTTGTAAGATTTTGTTCTTTATGAAGAACATAATGTCCCATACTCTTCATTATGCTTGAATCCATTTTCTTTTTTAGGTATCATACAGTTTTTCCGTTACAGGGCATAAAGTTATGTCATGTTTTTCTCTATATTTTTCTAATTGTTCCATTTGAAACTCCCAAGTTTTCCCGTCATTACAGTGGCCGGTATACACTATAAGCAGGTAGATATTTAATCTATTTTTAGCCCGCAAGGCATTGGGGAGGGGCGCATTATTGTGTGAGGTAAGGCAGGTTTATGGACAGGTACGGTGTGTGCAATAAATTGTGCTTTCAGTGTACCTTTTTCTAATTAAACGATATTGTTTCGTGTGACGGAAAAGGAAATTTCTGTGAATGCCAGAATGGATGCAAACTTTTATTCAATAACTCAAGCGGAAAGGTTGGAATCAATAACAGGATTTCTAGTATGAAAAAAAAAAGAATTAACTCCGTGCTTTTGGTCATATTAGGTTTTTATTTCTAAGCAGCGTGAGTGCTAAAAATTCGCAAATGAACACGTGGAGACATAAAGTGAAAGCCGGAAACAAAAATGCTCTCTTTAATTATTTTTTTTTTTCTACAATGCGATATCATCTTTCTGTTTAAAGTTATTACTTGAACACAAAACTAATTACGGTATAAAAATGTGAGGGAAGTCACCGTACCTCTGTTTCCCCCTTACCCCCGTGTCCGCTCCTGGAGCAGCGTCCAGGGCCGTAGCTATCCGGGTACAGGGGACGGTTGCCCTTGCAGAATTCTCATACTAGGGACGGAAATTCATGCTTTAAAAGGCGTAAAACAGAAATGTACAATGTGTGTAGTTGTAATTTCTTTTTGTGTACTACAACGTTTAGTTGCTACTCATTTATTTCGTATGCAAATCGGAAAAGAATATTATTTGTATGACACGATCGCAACGTTTGGAACTGGTGTAAATATAGATAATTTCAATGTCAATAGCGTTGTTTTAAATTCTTTTTTGGGGGAAAGAGGGGTTAACGACAACCGTAAGCCAGGGCTAAAAGCGATTGCCTCTGTCCCTAATTTGAGGCCACTGATTCCAAAGAGGGGAGAGAGCCTCCTATGAATCTTCTGCGACTCGCTCGAACCTGGGCTCACTCTGACGAACGTTCAGAAGATAGCTTTTAGACCAGCGGTCGCCAACCTTTCGGACCTCACGGACTACTAAATTCATAATTTTAAATCCCGCGGACCACTAATATGAATTTTTTTAAAAGATAAATGCATTTGTAAAATAATGATCGGAAAACGTCCATCTTATTAATATGAAATGCACCTATATTTAATATAGCAAAATTATAAATGCTTATTTAATCATAACAAAATCTTTAAAGGTTGTTTAATTGTAACAAAATTATTAAAGTTAGTTTAATTATTACAAAATAATTGAAGCTTACTTAAGTATTACACATTTTTAGTGTGATACTTGTTCCTGCTTGTTTGAAAGAAGTTTATAGAATTTTGGCTCCAATGACGTTGCTGCAAGACGGTATTTATTTCAAGCCGAGACCGGTACCGAGTTTTAATTGCTGTGACAGATGAAAATGTCTTTTCGCACAAATATGTTGTTGAAAATTGAATCAAAATTTTCATTGCTTTTTCACTCAGCAATGGGTTTTTATGGAGAGCCAAAAACTTTTTATGGAGAGCCAAAAATGAGGTCTTGACAAGGGTGACTGGAATTTAGCTTTGAGACTGTCGTCGGATGATAGATCGATGAGGCTTTCTTTTTCATTCATGCTTAAATTGCTATCTTCAATGTTTGCTGCAAATGGATCTATTATCCACATATTGCCATGTCTGGGATCTTCTTTCTTTGGGTAATAACGACCAAAAGATTCTGTGAGTGATTGTAAGTGCTGTTGAATAATGGTTACCACCTGCCGGTTGACACCCTTCTCTCTCATATACTCATCAAAATTTGAAATCATTTGCAGATCATCTTCAACCAACCGCGTTTGCCACAGTAATATTTTCTTTTGAACAGCATTCATTTTACCTCGTAGTGTGGACACGTCCTTAAGTTGTCCTTGCAGGGATATGTTTAGTTCATTTAACAGCGAAAAAATATCTGCCAGGTATGCAAGCTTCGCTACCCACTCATCGTCGGAAAAGAGTTCTTGAAATTTCGGATTATTTTGCTGCTGGAAAAATAATTTGACTTCTTCGCGCAGGGCGAACAGTCGGGTTAGTATTTTGCCCCTCGACAGCCATCTCACCTCAGCGTGAAGAAGAAGGTGAGTATACTGGGAACCCATTTCTTCACAAAGTGCCTCAAATATTCGAGAATTGATCTCTTTGTGTCGAATTTCATTTATAATTTTAATAACATCTGATAATACTTCGTGTAGTTCTGGGGAGATATTTTTCGCCGCAAGTTGCTCACGTTGTATAATGCAGTGTGCAGACAAAATGTCTGGGTGACCAACATTTTTCACCTTTGCAACAACTCCTGAAAGATGTCCAGTCAAGTTTGCGGCACCGTCTGTACATATACCAATACATTTTTTCCATTCAATTCTGTGTTCCAGGAAATAACTATTAAGTGCTTTAAAAATCTCAGCGCTAGTTGTGTGAAGGAGAGTCACTTTTCCTGTAGCTCTCGATCCTTCACACTCAACCCTCACAAAACAAAGGAGAAGTGCCTTGTTACTTATGTCCGTTGACTCGTCAAGTTGAATTGTATAAAATGGTGAATTTTTCACCATTTTTACAACTTGATTTTCAATATCTTCAGCCATGTCTTCAATTCTGCGCTTGACAGTGTTAGCGGACATAGGAAGTACTTTCAGTTTCTGGACAGCCTGCTTTACCAAAACCTCTTCACAGGCTTGTAACATGCAAAGCTTAATTAATTCTTCTCCAATCGTATACGGCTTTTTATTTTTCGCTTTCTGAAGTGCTATCAGATAAGAAACCTTTAATGAGGACTTATCTTCAACAGTCATTTTTGTTAAAGCAATTACTTGCTTTTGCATATTTTCACGCATTCTTTGAAAATCTTCAAGTGGTTTCTTAGCTAAATCCGGGTGTTTTGATTGCAAGTGTCTTTCGAGTTTCGAAGGTTTCATGGCATCATTGGATAAACTCTCGGAACACACAACACAAAGCGGCCGTGGATGCAGCTCACTCCCAGGTTCTTGAATAAATCCAAATTTCAAGTAGTTCGAATCATATTTTCTTGATACTTTGAGTTTTTTCTTCTCTCCGCCTCCAGTTCGAATGTTCTTACAAACGGTGCCTGACGAGGACTGTGGAGGCTCTGAATCATTGATCAGCTCACGGTTAAGTGAAGTACACATATTACTATTGTTACTATTATCATTAGTTACATTATCTTTTGTATTACTAAAGAAATGCAAAATATTCCTTTGCTTTTTTCACTCATTATGGGTTTATTGCATTCGAATCTGAAACAAAACCAGAAATGATAGTTATTAAAGTCAAACTATTTGATGCCAATAAATATAACAGTTAAAGAAAATACACAGTTACATACAATACACAAATACAATACACAAATAAATACACTAATTAAATAAAACAATCGGATGAGAATCGGTATTCGCGGAGCGGGGTGACTGTTGGAAACTGAACGAAATGAAGCTCTCGCGTGCCGTATTTCACGAGCCCTGTACTAGAGTCTAGCACATTTCGTGAATTTAGTGCAATATAAAGGCGAAAATTGTCATTCAGATTTCAGAATATAAGGATTTCTTAGAATATTATTTTTGTTTTATTATTAATAAAACATAAAAAAATGCAAATAATGTAATAATGTCCAGATTTTTCTGCGGACCACCAGTTGGCGACCGCTGCTTTAGAACATTGAACCAGAAATAACACAAAATACGTACGTACTTCAAAATACAAAAAGTTTGCCGAAATACCGCACATCGGTTCAATGCCGGCGAGTTTGAAGAAACTGTCACGTGGCAGTTACGTGTTTTGTGTGTGTGGTCACGAGGCATTTCAAAGAGATTGGTCTTAGTTCTCTAAATAAAATTTGCATAATATGATTACCTTTCACTTAAGCGCTTTTGCTATGTTGACGTACTTTGAGTTCAAATAATGAATACAATACTAGAACTACCATACTTTCATAACAAAAAATACCGGTGCCTTGCCACGGTATATATATTCTCATTCGACAGACTTCGGAAATAATAATGCCGATACTTTCGAATTACTTTTATGTAGTTATTTATTTCTTAATATTCACACGATGAGAAAAAACAACACTGAATTGTATTTCATTGCTAACAAAAACAATAATATATTAATCGAAGGACGAAAGGGTTCTAAATCAACGCTGTCAGTTTCCATTTTGGCGCATCATTCCTTTTTACGCTTTCCAACCGTAGGTTGAGAAATCGTATATGCTCCAGCTTTGTCCGTCTGCCGGTCCGCACGATAACTCGCGTAAAAATTGTTCGATTTCAATGAAATTTTAGTATGTGGTAGGGGACTACCTGGGGACGAAACCTATTGAAAATGAACGAAATGGGGTCAAAGGTCATGACATAGGAGCGGGATCCATTCCATTTCCCTTATGCTTCATAACTTGCGTAAAAATGGTTCGATTTCGATGAAATTTTAGTATGTGGTAAAGGACGACCTCCGCACGAACCCTATTGAAAATGGACAAATGGGGTCAAAGGTCACGACAAAGGAGCGGGATTCATTCCATTGTCCTTATAGTTCATAACTTGCGTAAAAATGTTTCGATTTCGATGAAATTTTCGTATGTCGTAGGGGACGACCGTGGAATGAATTCTATTAAAAATGGACGGAATGGGGTCAAAGGTCAGGACATAGCAGTGGGATCCATTCCATTGTCCTTACGCGTCATAACTTGCGTAAAAATGTTTCGATTTCGATGAAATTTTGGTATGTGGTAGGGGCCACCTGGGGTCAAATTTTATTGAAAATGGACGAAACGGGGTCAAAGATCGGGACATAGGAGCGGGAGCCATTCCATTGACCTTATGCGTCATAACTTACGTAAGAATGCTTCGATTGCGACAAAACTTTATCATGTTGTTCCAGAGGTACACTGAGCAGGTTCGGTTGAATATCATCGAAATGGGGTAGTAGGTCAAGACACAGGGGCGAGATTTATTCCACAGCCATTATCCTCATAACTTAACTAAAAATGCTTCGATTGCGACAAACTTTATGTTGTTCGGGAGGTATACTGAATCGGTTCTGTATAATATCATCGAAATGGGGTCAAAGGTCAGGACACAGGAGCGATATTTATTTCACAGCTATTATCCTCATAACTTGAGTAATGATTTCCAGCATGTTGGAAAGCGTATTATAATCAATGCATTGCATGATTTTACTAACTTGTTACAGTTCTTTGAACTGACCCAAACTTACCGTGATTTATTTTTGCTTATCACAGGCGTCTGGCATCATGGCTTTCACACTTTCGTTTAGTGGAAAACAACAAGAAGAAATAGATAATCACATCTTCAATAGAAATCCTTTAGAATAACAGTTTCACGCACACCAAAGTTTCCTTTTGAAAAATCAGTACTGGAAGAACAACGCTTCTGCTCTGACATCGTAAATAATACGCTTAGGTCTTTCCAGCATTCCTTGCAGCCAGAATCTTGGTTTCCATGGTAACCAGTATGCAAACAAACGAACCTGCAGGTGCATGACTTGAAACTCAAGGACGCGAGCCAACAGTTTTGCAGTAATTTGTGTTTGTATAAAACTAGGGCAATCACTTTAATTGCAATATGCACATTTGTGTTTTATGCAATAAATTGTAATAATTTTTGTTTTATGAAAAATATCTGTAGTTTTCAAAGAATTTGAATCATTAAAACACTCAGAAAACTAAGTTAATAATATGTAATTTAAAATTTTCAATAATTGAAAGTTAATGGATTTTCGCAAAAGGGCCTCGAAGATATATTTTTTGCGGTAGTCACCGAGTTTCTCCGGTACGCCACTGAGCGGTGGGAGACATAGAATGATATACGGCTATGCCTAACTCCGTGACTTTTCCGAATATGCCGAAGATATGAAAAGCTAATCCGTTATCTGTGCTCTGTCGCAGAAAGCCCCTCTAAGCGTTTAACTTTGAACGGAATTTTTCCAAGCCCTACTCCGAAAGCATCTCCATATTATCCCATTCTCTATTTGATGCTCCTTCATTCTGTGCTGGTTCGTTTTCCATTCCCCATTTTTGCGGAGTACTATGTTGCCGACGTTCACAGAATTTTTTTTTTTTTTTTACTTGACTATTGGGTATTTACCTAGTTCTCACATTTTTGGTAAAATTGTGTCAAAAGGCGGAAGTGCGAATTTCGAACGATCATAATACTTTCCTGTAACGGAGATATGAGAAAGTAGAAAATACATACTATTTGAGTGGAAGCGGGGAAATTTCGAATTCGGGGGGGGGGGTTCGAGTCATCCCCCATAGAGGTCTGCAAGGGCCTTATTTGATGAGCTCGGCTTGTCTCATGCCCGTGTGTTTAATGCCCGGCCAGTCAATTGCAGCTATTATTTAGGTCCGGCACAAGATGTGCCATTTTTATTATTTTGTCTTGCTATTGTGTTTTATCAAATTGTGAAAATTAAATAATGAAATGAGATATTATTGGAAATATTTAGTTGAATGTAAGCCTAAAATATAACTAAACTTTGACAATTATCGAAAAATATAGCCTTTAAAGAGAGAGAAAAAGGAAGACTAAGCTCGTTCAGAATCTCCCTTTCTCTGAACTATAGTAAGCGGTAACACTACAAAAGTCAATCCCTATACGGATTAGGGATAGGAGAAACAACTGATGCCGTCCCGTTCTCTCACACAAACACACATCCCACCTTACTGCAGACAACCCCGAATCCACACAATACACACATTCGCTCGGGGTCTAATCTTTTTGTTGTCAACAAGCTTCAAAGTGTTTTTCCCATCTTAATACCTACAGATAGTGAAAAACTCTGGGAGTGCCTCTCCTAGCCTCTGTGATTACCCTGGAAGCAAGTAAAGCCAGCCAAACAGTTAAACACACCAGGATATCGGGAAACACGACTTTTTCTTTCTTTTCCATTGTGATAAAAAAAAAAAATGGGTCGATTTGGCCCTGCCCTGCCCGTTGCTCCCGCGGACCGGCCCTGCCCGTGCCGACCTCTATCTTCCCATCCCCCTTGTGACAAGAAAAGCTCGCAATGACACTGACAGTATCTAGTTCTTAAATAATTATTCACGCGTCCAATGCAACAGAAAAAAATCATGTTGAGGTAAAAAAAAAGTACGTAATCAGTGTGTAGTGAAAGTTTCATCCATCATGAGTCAGCTTTAAATTTAAAAAAAAATATAATTCATTCTTATAAGAAAGTCATACATTGTTCTGAAAATGTGTTACCAACTCTATAGTTTTGCTGTCACACAGCGGCTTGGGAAGGAAAAATAAAATAAAAGTCGCGCTGAGAAATGAAGGAACGCTAGGAAGAGTGTCGTTGCACTTGTCACAGTAGGCGTGGATTTATAGCTCGGCGGCGGCCAAACAGAAAAGTGCGCCGAGTGCGAGAAATGCCCGTGACATACGGATCTTATTTAATTGCTGTTCCAATGCGGAGCGTTCCATAAAAGCGGGATGGTTGTTCCACGCGAAACGCTTTCTAGATGCCGAATTGAATGGTCGTTTTTCGGGAAATATGGCCCGCGTTTTATGGCCTTCTTCTTCTTCTCAATCCGCCTTCTCCTCTGGTGAAGCGATTTCCTTTTATTCACCGTCAGTGTTTTTATATGCCAAGCATGCAAAAGGCTTGTCCTTTTTCCTCCGCCAGCGAGAGAGAGGGAAAAGAGGGGTAAAGCGGAGGGTAGGTTGCGCTCAGGGGATAATGCTACGAATACGGAGGCTCTGTTACTCCGTCTGTTATGGCCCTCGATTACTCCGATCTTGGGGCTCCACGCCGTGTAAACAAATCTTTCGCCTCCTTTACGATGCGGCTTTCTGCACGCTCTACCTATACCGCCTGCATGCACAAGAGCTCCTCTTAGCTTTCTAAACACTTCCATCAAGAAAAGAGAAAGCCAGAAAAACGATAACAATAAAAAACGGGATTAATTTCAAGGAACTGGAAAATCCACCAACAAGAATTTCGAGATTTAACTAGATGCCAGGGTTGCAAATGTTCGAGAGAAGAATATTTAATTTCGATTTTCATCCTCCTGCTCCTTTTTTATCATGTTTTCCCTGTTTTCTTTCTCCTTTCTTGCTCCTTAACCTTCTTCCCACCATCCTCATATTCTTTTCCTTCGACAGTTTTCAAACGCTTTTCAGGCAACTTTATAATGTTCCTCTCCATTCTGCAGGCCCAATAAAAATGTTTTCTGGACTACATAAATTTTATTGCGGTGTGAGTTTTACATAAAAAGTATAGATCTCTGCATTCCGTAACCCCGAAAAATTTACGTGCCCACTTGCACCTCACGTATCCATAAATCTGCTGCGTGATAAACTTCTAAACATCCCAAGTGTTATCTCATTAGTCAGCTGAACAGTCAGAATTTCACTGCGAGGCAAGAAAACAGAACAAAACGTACGTGAGGAAGACAATGAGAAACTGCTTTTTTTTTTTTCTTTTTTTTTTTAATACGAAGAATTTTAGTTCTGTTGGCCGCCAAAGGGGAAAAACCCCAGAAGCGTGATTCTCAGTTTTCGGTTACAGTTTCGAGCATCAATATTTTATTTTACTCAGTTTTTAATGAAATGGCGCATTTATTAACAGTCAGTATTTCAAGAACGCGCAATGCAACGTCTCACCGTAAAAAAAAAAAAAAAATGTAGTCCGTAACACACACGCACACGCACGCACGCACACACGCGCGCACACACACGCACACATGCACGCACACACACACACATGCACGCACACACACGCGCGCGCACACATGCACGCACACACACACACACGCACACAATTTGTTTAGGAGAGAGAAAAAAAAACCGTGTCACAAGAAGAAAGGTAGTTGGTGTCTCGGAGTTTTGTGATCACAAGATGTTTTTTATTCCAAAAAAGAAGTGCATTTAGAAAATGCCCGTTACTTTCTGCCATCCACAAAAGAATATAGACATGATGGCGCCGAGCTACCCTATCTGGACAAAAGTAATTGTACACTGTAAGTAAATAGAAAGATAGTATTGAATTTACATCAATAGCGGTAGGTCCCCCATTTGCAGAGATTACAGCATCCATCTGTCGAGGTAAACTGTCCACAAGTCCATAGAGTTCCTTCATTCCGCCTTGAGTACATCGGCCAACTCTGTCAGTGAAGAAGGTCGTGTTGGTCTAGACCTCACTCGTCATCCAAGTTCATCCCATAGGTGATCGATGGGATTGAGGTCCGGGCTCTGAGCAGACCAGTCCATCCACGAGACCTGATTTTCCTCACACTACTCTATTGTAGCCCTGGAAACATGATAGGTGACATTGTCGTCCTGGAAGAAACAATCGTCGTGTCCGTAAAACTGCCACAACGTTGGGAGCATTGAATTATCCAGGATATCTCTATATAGCACAGCATTCACGTTGCCATGAATAACAACCAGTCAGTGGCGTATATTCGAGGCTACCTAAGCTAGCTGCGAAGCCCAGAGAATGCACAAATAAAAGTCAGTTAAATATTCACAAATAAAAGTAAGTTATAAACGGTATCAAGATACACTATCTACCAACAAGTAATTGGACACCTGTGATAGCAAAGGAAAACGAAGTTTATTCACTTTCAATAGTTGGTGGAGCCTCCAAGAGCGGCGATTACAGCTGCGATCCTCCGGGGCATACTCTCAACCAGGCGTTGTACGACGGCTAGCGGTATTTTCTTCCACTCGGCTTGGAGAAGACAGGTCAGTTCCTTCACCGATTTCGGACGATGGGGGCACCCCTTAAGTCGACGCTCCAACTCGTCCCAGAGGTGCTCGATAGAGTTAAGGTCCGAGCTCTGCGCAGGCCAGTCCATTCGATTAATCCCATTGTCACCATACCAAGCCATGGTGGACCTCGCAACATGACAGGTGGCATTGTCATCCTGAAAGTAACATGGGTCCACCCAGTAAAACTGCCACAACGTAGGAAGCGCATGGTCATCCAAAATGGTGCAGTAGGTCTCGTCGTTGAGTCTACCAGGAATTGCGACCAAGGGTCCCGTGCAATACCAGGAGAAACACCCCCATAGCATAATTCCACCGCCGCTGAACTTCACAGTTGACACAATACATTCAGGCAGTTGGCGTTCTCCAGGCAGACGCCAAACCCAGACCCTGCCATCCGAACGGTAGAGGGTAAACCTTGATTCGTCGCTCCAGAGAACCTGTTTTCACTGTTCAACGGTTCACTGTCGACGCTCTTTGCACCACGTTAGCCGAGCATCGCTATTGGACTTGGTGATCAAAGGCTTGTGGGTGGCAGCACGTCCATGATAACCGAGCAGATGGGCTTCATTACGGATGGAATTCATCGAAAGAATACTCCCGGATGCCTGTTGAAACTCCTCGCGGATGAGGCCCATCGATTTGGTGCGGTTCTTCCGAATTTCTCTGGCCAGCACCCGTCGGTCTCTAACTCCCAGTTTTGTGGGTCTGCCGGGTCGGGGCACATTCCGACAGTCACCTCTCATCTTCCACTTGCCAATCATGTAGGCCACTGTCGATTTTGGGTACTTCAACTCGCTGGTTATGTCACGTATGTATCGGCCATTTCTGTGATACCCGACGATTACACCTTTCTCGAAACCAGAGAGCTCCGAACTGCGTGGCATCTTGCATACGACTGGTTGCGTTGTTGTTTCCCACACGACATTTAACGGCGGCGGCCGTGACGTGTATCAATCAGGACCTCAGATATCGTCGATTGCAGGGGTGTCCAATTACTTGTTGGTAGATAATGTATGTCGACGTTTTTGGTGCGAAAAAAAACACGAGCGGATTCGCAATCAGTCTGGCGAGCAATGACCAACGGCATAACGCAAGCAGGTCTTCCAGAGTCTTCGCTGTTCTGATTCGAAGAACTTCGATATGATCGCCTGCTAGCGTTTCCATAACAACATGAAGGAGCGTATGGAGGGGAATGGATAATTGCTTGGCGCAAAGGGTTCGCTCAGAAAAGAGAAATCGCGTGTTTCGCGAGAGTTATTTCAGTTTGTGTGAAGTGTCAATGAATTAAAATCAATGATATTATTTCTTAAATTCGTGGCTTTGTTGGATGTTTTGATAAATTTGGTGAAAGTTTCCCTGAACATCTACTGTCAGAACTTAAAGAACTCTATGCTTCAAATTTTGATACAGCTTGACTAAAAAATGAACTGAAGGTGTTTTATTCCCTTGACGAATGCAAAACAAATCAGTAAGAGACATTACTTGTTACATAAAGTTGAATAAATAGGACATAGCGTTTAGTGAGGTGTACAAATTAGCAGACCTAATATTAAACTTTCCATCAACAACTGCAACTGCCGAAAGAAGTTTTTCTGTATTAAAAAGAATGAAGATGTATCTTAGAACCACAGATGGGCGCCCATAGCTTAGTTTTCAGGAGGGGGCAAACAGAAATTAGTTTTCAGGAGGGGACAAACAGAAATTAGTTTTCAGGAGGGGACAAACAAATTGACGAGCTGTATAGGAACAATGGCTTAAGGTGTGTTAGAGGCGGTTCTTTCGTTTTTTATATCAATAAATGCGTTTTTATTTTTATAACAATTTTTATGTGCCTGTAAATAAGTATGTGTTGTTTAAAATCTTTAAAACCTAATTTCTCAGAACCATGTTGTTGTGAATAAATCGTTTTCCCACTAAGCTCCTCAATTGTAACTATAATATAGTACAAATAACATACAAAAACATTACATGCAAATTTCCTCTGTCCTTTCTTGTTGTCTAACCAGTTTTACCACACATACAATTCACAAATTTAACTGAAAATCAGAAGATCCAAAAACTTCATAAAAGAGGTTGATACTTCATAAAGAGGTTGTTGGGACAATAGTGAAATTTCTTTGTGATTTTTCTGAGCCTTATTCTTTCGACTACTTGTGGCCCATGTGTGTACATATCTACGTTCTACATACAATACAAAAATGTATTATTATTTTCTACTGTACATTCACAACGTTTTCCTTACTTCTACTGCATACATACGCATTCAGAAATTCAGCAGACAAATAAGCAATCAGAAATGCCATCGCAAAAATCTTTGCAGTACTTTCCAAAACAATAAACTATATTGTCAGATTTCCAGGGGAGGGCAAGTGCCCCCTCTTATGGGCGCCCATGGAGCCACACAAGGGCATGTACATTCGAGCAACTTGGCTGATTTGTGAATAGAGAAAAACATTCTTTTTAAATATGAAAAACTACTCGGAAGAAACATTTTTGTGAAAACGTGAAACTCAGGTTCACACAAAAGGAAAGAAGAATGGAGTTCATGTACAAATAAAATATTCAGAAGAAGAATGGCGTTCATGAACAAATAAGTTCTCAAATCCTAATCCTCATAATTATTTGGTATCATTTTAGAAATAGCATGTACCTAAAATTTAGAAAAAAAGTTACTTCTATTACTTAACAATTAAAAAAAACAGTACTGTCGGGGGGGGGGGAGGTAGCCCAGGTCTTGGACACAAGACACGCCACTGTAACCAGTGGACTCACATTGTACCAGCTGAAACAGCCCCATACCATAACTCCACGGTCTCCGTGCTTCACAGTCTGCACTATACTGTATACTCCGGAAGCAGAAGTTCTCCGGGTACCCGCCAAACCCAGACACGTCCATCCGATGGGAATAATGTGAAGCGGGATTCGTCGCTGCATAATACCTGCCGCCATTGCTCCACTGTCGTCCAATTTTTGTGCTGTGGACACCATCGTAGCTGTGTGGCTCTTTGTGATGAGAGGTCCATGGGAGGCTGCTCGGCAATAGTACCGGAATACATGAGTTGTAATAAAGGGTCTTGGTTATAAAGTTCCTTTGAAGTGTCTTTGTGGAGACCATAACATCTGTGGCCATCTGTAACTCATGTGCTATGGTGTGCACATCTGTCGGGACCCGGTTTTTTGGATCTCCCTTTGCAGAACCCTCCGGTCCCAGAGTTGCAGTTTCGTGGGTCCTCCACAAATTGAATTCCTGCAAATGATCCGTCTTCTTCCACTTGATGTCAAAGGCTATAGCCGATTTAGCGACCTGTCTAATATTTGCAATGCTTCGTATGCTCATACCTCCAATTGAGCAGCCTGTAACAACGCTCTTTTCAAACTCAGAGAGCTTTCTCCTGCTAGCTATTTTATCAGCAATTGATTTGAGGACATTCCCGTTGCCTTTTTTTTTCTTTATACCTTATCAACCACGTGTCTGCTGCAAGAGCACACGCTAATCAGAGACGACAATGTTAATCCTATTATATGTATACGCATCCACGGTAAACTACAGATCATTGGAAGTCGACGACGGTGGTGACTTTTTGATGAAGCGTCGAAATCGGGTTGCTAACTAGAGCCATTGGGCGTCAAACGAGTACGTACGGGTTTATCACATTTGAAGTGGTTTACTTTCATGAGTGGGTGAAAAACAATGACGGGAATTGGGACGGGTTCACAGTCAGCCCGATATAGGCTGAAATAATTTAGCGTCCCTCCTTATAAATCGAGAAGTTTAGGAAAAGTTTAAATTATTGGGAAGTGAAAAAGAGAGAAAAGTTAGCAGACCATCGGAGAGTAACGATGTGAATTTTCCAGACCAGCAAGGACAAAAAGATGATAAGTTGTTAAGGTCTTGAGATTAGAGCTAAAAGTGCAAGTCCCCCGGTGGCAATAGGGATACCTGCCAGAGTTGGAAACGGGTCAAAAATTTTGGACCCCGACCCGACGTCTCGTAATTTGGCCCGACCAGGAAATATCTGTTTTGAAGTATAAACTCGAAACTCAATATATATTATACACACATACACAGGGCGTTGAAAAAGTCTCTCCGCAGTTTGCGGATTTCCGACTAGGCGCACTAGGCGCGCCTAGAGCCCCAGAGCTTGAAGGGTTCCGAAAACCTATAATTGGATTGCCAGTTTTGTTTTGGTTTTTACGGACCGATACAAATCAATCCTTAAAGCAACCACTTTGTTTGTATTGTCAATTGATATTTTCCTTTCTCATATTAGTAAGATACACTGACGGAAAAAAAAATCCCAACACCACGAAAAAATAGTTGTAGAGGAATGAAATGGCGGCAATGCATTTGTATAGGTAACATATTTAATCGATTAAGGTTTCAAGATCACAGCTTAATGTAAGCGCGAGAAGAGCCATTTTAAATGTGAAATGCTGGTACATTAATAACCGGTGTAACCGCCAGAATGTTGAATGTAAGCACGCAAACGTTCATGCATTGTGTCGTACAGGTGCTGGATGTCAGTTTGTGGGATGGAGTTCCATGCCAGTTGCACTTGGTCGGTCAATACAGGGACGGTTAATGCTGGTTGGGGGTGACGCTGGAGTTGTCGTCCAATGATGTCCCATACGTGCTCGATTGGGGAAAGATCTGCTGATCTAGCAGGCCACGGCAATATGTCGACACTCTATAGAGCATGTTGGGTTACAACAGCGGTATGCGGGCGAGCGTTATCCTGTTGGAAAACACCCCCTGGAATGCTGTTCATGAATGGCAGCATAACAGGTTGAATCACCAGACCGACTTACAACTGTGCCGTCAGGGTGCGTGGGATAACCACGAGAGTGCTCCTGCTGTCATAGGAAATTGCTCCCCTGACCATAACTCTAGGTGTAGGTCCAGTGTGTCACGGCCGCAGACAGGTTGGTTGCAGGGGCTCACCTGGCCTCCTTCTAACCGACACACGGCCATCACTGGCACCCAGGCAGAACCGGCATTCATCAGAAAACACAACAGGTCTCCACTCCGTTCTCCAATGAGCTCTAGCTTGACACCACTGACGTCGCAAACGGCAGTGGTTTGGAGTAAGTGGAATGCACGCTACAGGGCGTCTGGCTCGGAGCTGTCCTTCAAGTAACCGATTTGTAACAGTTCGTTGTGTCACTGTGGTGGTAACTGCTGCTAGAACTGCTGCCGCAGACGCAGTACGATGCGCCACGGCCATATGCCGTACACGGCGGTCTTCCCTCTCAGTAGTGCCACGTGGCCGGCCGGAACCTGGCCTTCTTTAGGCAGTACCTTCCATTGACCACCGCTGCTAACAATCATGCACAGTGGCTACATTCCTGCCAAGTCGTTCTGCAATATTGCGGAAAGAAAATCCACCTTCTCGTAGCCCTATTACACGACCTCGTTCAAACTCCGTGAGCTGTTGATAATGGCTTCTTCGTCTTCTTAAAGGCATTCTTGACTAACATCAACACACTACGTCGAATCTCAACGATAACTAACTCTCACGAACGTTACCGCGCGTATTTACAGCAAACCTGCTTTGCATGTTCCGATGGGTACTACTAGCGCCACACGTATGCGCCGAGCGCGAAATTTGCATAGACGTCATCTTACAGATGTACTCTCACCGCCTACCAACTGTCGTTTATCTAACACAACCCCTTCTTGGTGTTGGGATTTTTTTTTCCGTCAGTGTATATTTTTTCTTGCTTCGTTGACACTCCAAATTTTCGAGTTCTTATCGATGTACTTGTGTTGAATGGAACAGTTGCCCTTACGTTTAGTGGTGGGTGAAGGAAGGATTCACGCTTCCCACACTTTTCATTCTTTAAGGCGAATACGTACTTAACTGGCCTGTTGTTGTTTAAATTACTTTCATGTTACTTCCAGCCAAAGGAAAACAACTGTGTTGGAACCTTTCCCCTCCCCTTAAATTGCAATGAGGAGTTCTTGTAGATACTGTCCTGATGATAGGGAGAGTTTGCTGTTCATTGTTTTTTCCATTTGGGGAAAGGTAATCAAGTTATTTCTCAGCCCTGATTCCCCTAAACCAGCATAAACCAAAGGAATTAATATTTAGGCTGAAAAATAAAAGAAATTCGAGAATATCACACTGTCTTTTTCTTATTTAGTAGTGTTAAAAGAAATTTGTATTGTACCAAAGAAATTTGCATTGTACAACACTTCCTTATCACTTTCTCCTCTCCTGGTTTAATACTGATAATTATCAAGTATTCTCACTTTTTCTATTCCTTAAATCGATATGAAACTAACTTCTGAAAAAGCCATAAAAAAGTTTCCATGATACTCTTACTCAAAAAGCTGTGTTTTCTACTTTTCCATTTTCAAACCACATCTTCATTTAATTCTTATGCTTCTGTTTCTGATAACTGAATTGTAGTGTTATAGGGTGCAGCCTAACTTGTGGAAAATTTTTATATTTCATTTATGCGGTAAATTTGTGTTTCGATGTAACTGCAAGGCGGCACTCATAGTTATAATTAATTACGGTAATTGATCCTCTAATTTGTTCATCACTGCCATTGTTAAAATTTATTCATTATTTGATAAGTGCATAATTCGTAGCCTTCTGGCAAACGAGAATTGTGAAGGGCCACATGACGACAGACCATCTCTATTTCGGACTCATAGCAACAGTCTTGTGCATTTTCAACTCTAACGAAAGTCTGCAAAACTCACCCCCAAAATTCCCTCTGGAAGCCAAGAGACATTCTGGTGGTTGCATTTTTCTCCGAACTGAACGGGATAAGGGAGAACCGACTACCACCCACAGTTGAAAACAAGGTGATAAATCCCTTTTCAAGTGGCTAAGAGAAGCCCTGTGACAGGACAAAGAGGAGAGAAACGAGGAGAAGAGAAAAACAAGCGGCGATTCATTCGGAGGGCGGATTTGAAGGCAAAGGCACGCACGAGAACAGCACCAGCGAAGTGCATGGAACCAAGGCCTGAGAGCTGACCGCTGGGAGAGCTCGGAAAAAGAAGCAGAGAAGCAAGTAAGGAGGGCTATGAATGATCCCCTCTTAAACGAGGACATCTCAGTCCTTTGGACTTCTCGACCGATACTAGGTCGACATTAGTGCACTTTTGCCTAGGCGGTCTACATACGAAAACAGGCAGGATATCTCTTGCCACTTCTCTGCGCTGAGGACCTCAGACAACGGTTGCCAAGGTATGTGGTCTTTATATGAACATTTGCTCACGACTTACAAGTGCCGTCGGACAGTGAACAGCGTATAGAACTCTGTCCCCTGTGAAAGGGAGTACGCACGACAGCGGAGGCCTCCAACACCATTTATTCGTGATTTTTATTTGTGTTATGGCCATAAGTCTTAAGAGCTCTTCCCTGCTAATTTGGCATCAAGCCTATGCAGGTGTGTGTAATGGTATAGAGATATATATAGCTTATAATTAAACTGCGATAATTACTGTATCATTTTAATTGCTGGTACCCACGCTCGTACTCAATTATCATTTTCTAAAGTGTGTATTTAAATGTTTTGGGTAATCTCTCACATATGTTTCCTTCGCTCTATTTGTTTATTGTGCCTGCTAGAATTTCATCAGTGAACAGTGTTTGAATCAGTGTTAATTGTTAAATCAGAGTTAGATAAATCAGTGTTATCGTTTAATCAGTGATAAAGTGTTTAAATCATTGTGCATAATTAAGCTGCCGATAGAGCAGCCCACCATACATTCATCTCAGCAGATTTTTGTGCCACTTCATGGATAAAGGTGGCAGTGTATATAATATAACGTTGGATATTAAATGACAAGCGTACGTGAAATGAGCGTTGGGTATCTTTTCGAGTGTGTGTGTGCGTTGCTGTGATTTTCGGTAGATTGGGACGTGCTGGAGTTAAATCCAGGCATCCACGCCCAATCGCGGTACGGGGTTTGCGGGAAGTTAATAATTAATTTGTTATAATTAATTATGGGAGGTCACTATTAATTATTGGAATCAGATAATTAATTTGTTGTTGCAGAATTTTCGGTTGTCAACGCAAGTAGGAAAACTCCTTGCTAGCCCCTAGCAGCAGAGGAGGAGAGCAAAATTTTTGACAAAATTTTCTTTAGTGTTTTTTTATTTTTATTTAGATGTTTATTTTTTTTCGGTGGAGATATCGGGTGCTTCACTGCAGGCGATACTTCATCTGGTGCCGCGGCCACATCAGCCTGTAAAGGTAAGATCCAACAGTAGCTATAAAAAAAATCTCACACATCTTTTTGACATAATAAAAAAAAACATACAGACCTTCTCAATTTTCCGATGGAAATAATAAGAAAAAATTCTTTCTAGAAACACATTCTCAGTTTCCTGCACTGACACAGAAAAATGCACTGACCAACTTTCTTGGTCCATGCATATTTCTCTATGCCATGGACGGCTTAATCTCTTCGATTTAGGGAATTGTTTGCCACAGGAAAACTTCTCACGAAAAGTCATCCACCCATTTCAAGTGAAGTACTCTGCATAAATTGAATTTTTTTTTGAATTGTGGAGGACTTTTCCTGCTGCCAATGTCTTCAAATACTTTTTTTTTTGAAACCGTGCTTGTTTCCTACTAATTTGCTCATAATGTAAAAACAAGATGATTTTTCAAAGCTAAAGCAATGGAAAGAGCACGTTTTGTAATTGAAACGCAATCCAGTTTTATGACAATTCATACGCCATGTACGGATAAATTTTGAGAAACTCCATTTTCAGTGCCCTCAGTATTAAATTGGCCAAGTAACTTGCAACGGAAAAGGTGCTGTGGTAATCAGTTTTGCGACACGTATCAAACTCAAAAAGAACTTTTGCTGTAACTTAAATGGTCTCTTCGTAGCGTAAAGTTAAAATTTACAAATTTTCACTTTAAGGAATCCTAGCGGAAAGTTAATGAACTAGTAGTGAAATTTAAAATGGGCAAAATTTAATGAATGCTTATGTCCTATCATTCGCTAAAATAATTTTTCAAAAACCTGTGAAAACCAAATTCTTTGGATTTCGCACCTCAGCAGGAACTTAACGAACTAATTGGAAAATTTGAATATTTGAGAAGGAACAGTTAAGCCTAATATATGAGGCACAAAAATAATTTTTCTTCTACGTTGAATAGTTTCTTCACTATAGAACTTGAATTTTTTGAATTTTCAACTTTGACAGCCCTCAGCGGTAAATTCATGAAGCATATGGGATATTTAAAGTGCCAAGCTAAATATCCTTTGATTACCTATAGCCACAAAAGTAATTTTTAAAATAGGCATCTCTAAAAACAAAGTTCGAAGTGCTCGGACAGACAGTAATTACACTAGCACCCTTTGTTACAAAACGTTCTAATTATAGGAAGATGGAATGACATTTTAAAAAGCGTAAAAACCTTTTTCTTGACTTTACTATTTTTATTTTTTTTTATTTTGTTAATCTGACGGATGAACATTTTTGAGATGATAAGAAGGGTAGGGGGGGGCATGAATCTTTTAGCGCCTAGGGCCCCCAAAGATCTAAAGTCGCCTATGAGCAGTGGGTATCGTATGTTATATGGAAATCACACACATGTATTTCGAGAACATATAATTTACTCACTTACTTTATGACGAAGTAAAGTTCTCCATGGTTGTTATGCCAGGGGCGGGATTCGAACCCACAACTATCGGCTCCGGAGCTCCGAGTGCTATCCACTACACTACATTGACATATGCTCTCA
Organism: Macrothele yani; assembly: GCA_039090855.1. Taxonomy (NCBI): domain Eukaryota; kingdom Metazoa; phylum Arthropoda; class Arachnida; order Araneae; family Macrothelidae; genus Macrothele; species Macrothele yani. The sequence continues at coordinate 111,524,066 of CM076997.1, read as the reverse complement.
CTGCTATCTGCCTTTATCGCATGTGCGTCCTGCGGGGAAGGCACGTCACAACTTACAGAAATTGTTGAAACTGTCGTCCTTCACAAGACTTTACGGTTTTGCACATGTTTTCAAACATATCTGCGAAAGCCAAAAAGTCCCTCAGCAGTAAAGTTAAGGCAGTTGCACTTAATTTTGATGGTGCTACAGTCACAATTTTTGAATTAAGTAACTCGTTTTATGTTTAATGTCAGTTTTGCTGTTTTCTTGATAACATATCAACTTCAGAGTAACACCAATTTTCACCAGCTTTTGATGAGTTGAAAGTTTCCAAAATATTGATATTAATTTCATCATCGTCCCCAGAAGGAAGGAACATTCCTGAAATCAACATTTACATTTTCTAAACTTTCAACTCATCAGAAGCTTGTGAAAATTGGTGTTACTGTGAAATATATTCTGGTTTCTTAATGAGACGAAACCACTTTCAGCATTCCTCTTCCCCTTTTTATTTTCAGCAAGCACGAATTGTTGGCCTCGATGCCTTTCTCAATCTCTTTAATATTAAATTCATCAATATTAACAAATAAGGTATTAATTTCGACACGACATGAAATGGAAATGGACGTTAGCACGTCAAACGAAAACCTCTGAATGCCCAATGCAAAAGGTGCCATGTGAAAAGTAACTCTCTGTCTTTCAATGTGACACACGGGGTGTGGGAGAGTGAATCACCAGAGAAGCAGATGACAAGCGTTTGCCTGTATCTTGCTTGCGGAAATCTCACTGAAAACAAACGCAAAGGAAGTTCGTTTTACGATATGGTATGGGTGAGCCTAGCATCTGCGCCGTATGTCGGCCGGTGGAAATGTTTCTTGGCTTATGATAGAGATGGCAATATTTTTGTGTGACAAATCATTTTTCACTATGCTGGCACGAGTATCGAGCACAAAATTCCATAGTACTCATTTTTCTTTGAAATATTATTTTTCTTTTCAAAAATAAAACGGAAATAAAATCGAGTCGAAATTGGGTCACGAACACCTTGACCAGACCCTTTTGACTTCCTTAAGAAATCACCAACCCGTTTCCATCTCTGATGACTGCAAGAATGTACTAAGACCCTTAAGAAGTTTAAGAAGCGATGTTCCCACACTGACCAAAAACCCATGGAAAAGAATCCAGGAAAGAGCTAAGTCAAATCTTTTTCTTCCCTTTTCACCCAATTGCGTGCACTGTAATTCGTTTCCGTCATTTTATTGATAATTCGTATAAGACTGTCATCATTTCAAACAATACCGTATCCTAGTTAGTTAGTTTTGGATTTTTTAAATGAATTTAAACATAAAACTAAAATTGGGCGCTCGCCGACTGGTCTCCAGACACATATGCGCTGGTCATCGGCGCCAAGTGCAAACCGCGACTCGTCACTGAAGACAACACGACGACACTGGACACTGTTCTATGTTGATTGGGTCCGACATCGCTGCAACAGGTGCCGGCGATGCTCGCTGGTCAGTGGCAGGTGGCGCAGTGGCCTCTTCGAACGTAGTCCCCGTGTCGCAAGTCGTCTGGGCACTTCCGTACCTGTAGACGACGCAACGTGATCACCGATGGTTTCCAATAAAATTGGGCATGCGCATTGCTGAAATTGCGTTTATTCTGAAATGTTACACTAATCACCTAAATCTATGGCGATCCTACTCAACACGGAAAGAAGTGGCTCCACGTGACTTACGGACGCAGGTATCTTTAGGCTTCCACTACAGTACCCGGACTCGTTCACTAAGCATTACGTGGGACTCACTAAAAGGTCCTTTAGTGTGAGACTGTCAGAGCACAAAAGGGACGTGAAGCAAAATAAACTTACCACAGCACTTGCCACAGAAGTAGCTATCCAGGGAGCGCAACCACAATGGCAGAACATCCGCAAGATTGCTCTATACAGAGATGCTAGAACGGCAGCCGTTAGAGAAACTATTGAGATATCAATACGCCATGATGTGTGCAACACAGAGGTCTCAATTGAGCTCCATGTAGCCTGGAACCATCAGCTTGGCATCACAAGTTGGATGCAATGATTCTGTATACATTAACGACTTAGTACGTTTCGATCATATATCATATAACATTTCAGTTGTTGCCCGCGTGTTTGGCATGCGCGAGCGTGGTGTTCTACATATCATTTATTTATTTGTGTGCATTCGTATTCATCTATTAGTTTGATTCTGTTTTCTTTTGTAACCCCGTCTGAAGCCGTCCGTTGACGGGGAAAGCTTGCGGGGAAGATTATTTACCTACTGAACACCAATAAATAGGGATTATATTGGCTTTGTTAAGGTTTGACTTTGTTCAAGTTTCACAGAACTTTCCTAAAAAAGAGAGAAAACAAATGTGTGCACTTATTCGGAAAATTCCAAAAGCGATATAGAGATTTCTAACCCTACTGTGTTGAACCGGTTTTTCTATTTAATTTGTATTTGGTGGGCTAAAAAGGGTAATGAAAGACAACCAGCAGCGTACGGAAAATCTCGCCCCCCCTCCCCCACACACACCCGCAAGGAATATCTTTGAGGTCTTTGAGGCCCTTTTGCGAAAATCTGTTAGCTTCAAGTTACTGAAATTTTTGAATTCCATGTTAAAAACTAGGGCGTTTTAACAATTCAACTTTTTTGAACAGATAGTTTTCAAACAACTCTTTTTTTACAGATAGTTTTATTAAAACCAAAATTATTGCATTTTATTGCGTGTTACACAAATGCGGACGTTTTAATTAAAATGGCTTCCCTAGTTTTATACCAATGAAAAATGCATATACTACAAAACACTTATGCCAAAGTTAATCATATGTAAAATTTTATTCTGTTACTGAACTAAAGTCATCCTCATAACAGTTTTTTTTTTTTGCCTGAGTCATTAATTTGCCCCAAATTAGGGACGAGTGAACGTAAGTAGCCATCAGAATCGCTCATGGCGGTCATCAAACCACGAAACGAAACGAACTTTACCAGGCGGAAGCTTACAAGTGATGAAGCAGAAAACTGTATGGAAAGTCCATTAACAATGTGCTGATACAAGTTACTATTGACCGGGAAGACTCACAATGAGCAAAGTGAGGGTAATTACCATACGCTGGAAAACAAAATTCTGAAATTTACGAGCCACTTTCCGTGCTTCCTTTTGTGAAATTAACGAAGCATATTTCTGATACAACATTTTCCACGAAATGGAAAAAAAAATTTAATTTCACGGATTTTTCGTACTCCTGAAAAATTCTGAAATTTCAGAACACTTTACGCCATTCCTTTCTTATATTGACGATTAATTGTCGTTTTTAAGAGGTGTTAACGGAAAAATCTGAATTTTCCGAAACCTTTCCGCAATTGCTTTCGTGTATTAACGGAAAAACTCCTCACTTTTTTACTATCCATATGACGCAAATTTTCCGGTAATAGGAAAGATTCGTGAAAATACTTGAAATTCGCTTCAGGTGGACGACAAGTAATTTTGCTTCCTATACTTCCAATGGAAAAACTTCTGTACACATTTTCTTCACAATTAATGCGTTCCCAAGGATGAAAACTTGAACATCGATTAAAATAGCTTCATTTTATAACTTGGAATACTTAATATTTTCTAAAACATAACCATAATTATGCAATCCAGCATTTGATTGTCTACTGGCGTCATCAAAGTACAGGTCGCGCCATCTTTTTTTCTGGTTTCAACACCACCAAAGGAAAAGTTATTGATTTTTAATATAATTATAGTTATGTTCTAGAAAATATTAAGTATTCCAAGTTATAATATGAAGTTATTTTAATCGATGTTCAAATTTTCATCCTTAGAACACACTAATTGCGAAGCAAATGTGTACAACTTTTTTTCCATTGGAAGTATATAGGAAGCAAAATTACTTGACGTCCACCTAATGGTTAAGTTTCCGTAGTCTGTCGAAGCATCTGAATTTGAAGTTCTGTAGCGAAATCGGATATTGAGGATAGTATAGCGCATGAATTTCGGTTATTATGGCACAGGATATTTCTTCTCATCTCCCCCATTTCGTGCACCAGCTATTATATATTCTGTTACCGTAAGAAAACGGGTGCTTAAATTATTTTACAGCTGATTTGTACGATATTAGTGTATCAGTCTGCGGAGTCCTTAAGACAAAGGCTATGCTATCCCAAGTAAATTTTATATTTAGAAGTTTAATAAAATTAATAAAATAATAATATAAAACAGTACATTTTTCACATTTTTTAAAGATATTTGAAAGTTATTGTGAGTTAAAAAAGAGATCTAGAGTTCCAAAGAATTATGTTGCTTCGAAAAATCACGACGAAAAAAATTTCTTAATATGTGATAAATCCCCGTACAGAAAAAAATAAAATTATTGCAAATGTATTCCAAAAAAAAAAAAAAAAAAAAAAAAGCTCCAACAGAATATAAAATGATTAAATCACTCGCATTAGTGCGCAGTTCGTTTTTACTTTGAACGTGAACGCGAAATCGAAGACATTCTGGCTCAGTGGTTAAGACACGCGCTTTCTAACAAAACGAACTCAATCCAATCCCCACTACTGGCCCGAAAGAATTCTCTGGCGTAAGAGCTGAAAAATTCAGCGTCTTCGATTTTGCGAATTCCCTGTGTAAATACGAAAAAACTTTAAACGAACTTTTCTGAAACAAACGGAAACACTGACTACGGAAAATCTGCGAAAATACGGAAGTTAAAATAAAACGGAAAAGCGAAAATTTCGTTAAAAGACTGAAACTTACCGGCAAAATTTTTGCACGTTATTTTCAGAAATTTTCCGTGAATTCACACCACTTATTTTTTACAGTGTAGTACGTGATAACTAATCAGAGCAACAAGTTGAGATCTTGCGATACAAAATGTAAGCAAGAATTTTCTGTGTTATATATACATAGTCGAACCCAAATACACTCAGCATCAAAAAATAGTTGCACCCAGAAGGAAGTGTTGGATTGCAATGCTTTTCGGGAGGAAGGTAAATGTTACCAGGAACAATAAATGATTAAACATTGAGACTGGTATGGGCAATATTTATTGAGCTACACGCCAATAAGTAGTGTCTCTCGGTATGGCGTCGGGCCGCAATGTTTGCTCACGCAGCATGCCAGACTTCTCGGCATGGAGTTGTACAGGTTCATAATGGTGTCCTGCGATAAGCCATCCCATGCAGCTTGAATCTTATCACGCAGTTCCTGCAGATTTTGCGGTAGGGGTGGAGTGTGGATAGCGCGTCCAAGAGCATCCCACACATTTTCAATCGGCGATAGGTATGGTGATGCGGCTGGCCATGGCAGAGTGTCAGTGCCTTGAAGGCAAGCTCTCGAGAGAGCAGCAGTATGAGGACAAGCGTCGTCCTTTTGGAAAATCACACCGGAGTGAGCGTTCAGAAAAGGTAGGGCCACTGGTTGCAGGATCTCATTAACGTAACGTTGGGCTGTCAAAGTACCTGTAATGAACACCGAAGGTGATCTGGCATCATAGGCAATTGCACCCCACACCATGACACCAGGTATTCTGGGCGTGTGATGGTCGACAACAAACCATTCATCTTGGTGCTGACCACGGTGCTTCCACATACGGATTCGATGGTCGTCTCCTCCAAGACAAAAGCGAGGCTCGTCACTAAAGATCACCCTCTGCCATTCTGCGTGGCTCCATGATAGTCTGGCACGACATCATTGCAGTCTTTGGTGACGATGCACTGGTGTTAAGGGCAGTCGTTGTAACGGTCTGCGTGCGTGTAGTCATACGTCGTGCAGCCGTCTGCCAGTGGTGCTGGCACTAATCGGACTATGCCTGAAGGGCACCACTGTTCGCTGAATATCCGCAGTCGTGGCTGTTGGGTCAACCCGCGCATTTCGGACAACCCGTCGGTCCTCTCTCTCCGTGTTTCGTCTAGGTCTTCCAGACCCTTCCTGTCGCTGCTACGTGCCGTCAACAGCGTGCTATGGTGATATCCGCCCGACTGGTATGTCGCGCAATACGGCGATAAGACCATTCCGCTTCCCGGAACTCGACGATGCGGCCCCTCTCGAACTCCTCCAACTGTTCGAATTGCTACTGAACTTTTCTCCGAGGCATACTTCACTTGCAAAGGATGCAACCAACCCAACAGCACGAGTAAGAATGGCAAGAATGGGGGGTCAGCGTCATTTTCTTGTAGGACTTCCGTCCACAGGTAGTAGAGTTTAGGTCCCAGCCACCTACAGCGAGATCGCCTTTTGGGCAGGACACAGAAACGGAAGGAATGAGAGCAAATCTAGCGACTTTGACAGAACAGTTTGTAGTGAGATTAGAGTACAGTAGATGGCGCCACCGTACAAGTACGATATTGCACATAGAGGGGTGAGAGAATTTCAGGTGGGGTATAGGAAAGGATACCGATTTAACCAGTGGGTCCAGCCTGGGGGCCGTCACTTAACGTGCTCGTCCGATGCACGGCGGATATTCAGCGATTGTTAGTAAATCACACCATCTCTGAAAGATCAGCCCAGGCTTGAACCTGGGGGCCCAGCATAGATAGTCTGAAACACTAACCACTAAGCCATCCGCGGCTCAATGGCAAGAATGCGCAACGGGATGATCTTATATAGCCTGTCAGGCACAGCACTACGACACCTCCTTGCTTGCGTCACATGCGCGGCTGAGCGTGATACTTGAATCATTTGCACGTGTAATGATGTCAAACCTATACCTACCACGTTTCACTCCTGTCGGTTGCTTCCTTCTGGGTTCAACTACTTTTTTTGTCGGTTGCCTCCTTCTGAGTTCAACTACTTTTTTGTCGGTTGCTTCCTTCTGGGTTCAACAACTTTTTTCGTCGGTTGCTTCCTTCTGGGTTCAACAACTTTTTTCGTCGGTAACTTCCTTCTGGGTTCAACTACTTTTTTGTCGGTTGCTTCCTTCTGGGTTCAACAACTTTTTTCGTCGGTTGCTTCCTTCTGGGTTCAACAACTTTTTTCGTCGGTAACTTCCTTCTGGGTTCAACTACTTTTTTGTCGGTTGCTTCCTTCTGGGTTCAGCAACTTTCTTCGTCGGTTGCTTCCTTCTGGGTTCAACTACTTTTTTTGTCGGTTGCTTCCTTCTGGGTTCAACAACTTTTTTTGTCGGTTACTTCCTTCTGGGTTCAACTATACTCTTTTTGTCGGTTGCTTCCTTCTCTTCAACTACTTTTTTTGACGATGAGTGTATAAGGAGCTCGCATATACGAAGTTCCTCGTGAACTAAAGTTTTTATACAAAACATTTGTAGATATCTTAAACTTCGTAATATGCTCCCTTGTTATTTTAAACGCATAGTACGAACAATAATTTTTGGAGAAACCGTGCATGTATAGGACTTCAGCACGGTTAATAGCAAAGACAATAAGTGGCTATGAATGAATAAGTGGCATTCACCCAATTTTTAAGCCTTCCTCATTCACCGGAAACAATAAATTACCTGCTGTTCGCGACATCCCGTAGTTCCACTTACAGATAGGTCACTTCGCATAAAGACAAGAATATTGCAGTCGCTTTTTTACTACCTCCCACTCACCCTCCCCCCCTTTATTTATAGTCAAAAAATATCCTGGGCAAACTGCCGTCTGCCGCTCCTGTGGCGCAGTGTGTCCGAGCCCTGGCTTATGACCATTTGTCTGACCTGGGCCTGGGTTCAATCCCAATGAGGCATGGACATTGTGTTTGTCTTACGGCACTGTCTCCCTCCCTTTCCTGGAACCAGTGACCTTAAGTTAGGGAAAGGTGACTGCTTATAGCCCACTGAGTTGCTTGCGATGGTCGTTAACTCTCCCTCTCCTTCCCCCAACGACATCTTCTATCCTTTCAACCACATAATCTCCGTATAGAAAATCTTAGAGTTTATTTTTACATCTAGAAAAATCGAAACAACAGCGTCAGGGGAAGTTGAAAAACATCTAAAACAAAGATGCTCAAAACAAGCAAGAAGTGGCTCATATATCCATCGTAGCATGTAACGGATGAACTTTCAAATTTTTGGCAATTCCTTTAAATTTTACCTGCGTTACGTGTTTTGCTTATTGCAGATAGGGACGGATTTACAGAGCAGCCTACGAAGCCCAGGCGCGGGGCCCTGCGATGTCGAATGGCCTCAAAAATAAGAATTTTTTTAATTATTATTTTACTTCTGAGAAAAAGCATAGAGCAAGGGATAAGTTCGATATTCACAGTTTTGGGAGCATGATTCTTCCTGAACTCGAAATATGTCATCTGCAAGTATACGAATTTGCTATAGCTTAAACGCAAGCCCAATAAAAATCTTTATAAGAGTAACATTACTTAATAATGCACTACAACTGAGCTCAGATCAGAGATTGCAGTGTTATTTCTGGCCAATTTTCCTACACTGTAATGAACATTTTGCTCTGGAATTCAGTATTTAATATGCCTGCAGATTTTCAATTTAAAAATTCTTTTTTTCTCATTAAGTTTAGTTTTAGAGGCAACCACAAGACTGTTTTCTTTTGGGGGAAGGGGGGGTTAAAGACCACCGTGAGTTTCTTAGTGGGCTATGTAAACACTCGTCCATCCATGATTTAGGGCTACTGGTTCCAGGGAAGACCACTGGCATAGCACAGTTGGTTAAGTCGATATGCACTGTGTGGGAGGCGAACGTTTTCTGAATTGTGTTCGAATCCTAGTCCGCTAGCCATCCAATCTAAGGTTTTTCCGGGGTTTTCTGCAGATTCCCTGTGTTTGGGGACGCTAAAGCGTGGATGGTTCCCTGTGAAGTCGGCTCCGGACGCACTTTGTCCCTTGGTCCTCCAAGTTGGGAGTTGTGCGTGGGACTAAAGACTTGTCAAAACTGTGTCGCTACGAAATCTCACGAAAAAATTCTTAGAGAAGGTCAGGGCCCACACAGGGCTGTTGAGTCATTGAAGCAGAAAAAAGTCCCAGGAAAGTTAGAGAACCGGTGTCGTAAGGCAAACACAAAATCCATGCCTCCAAGGGATTCGAACCCCGACCGATCTTGGACGAATGGTCACAAGGCAGCATTTAGACCACTGTGCCACCGGATTGGCTCACAAGCTAGTTACCATGTGAATAAAGTGGCATTGGTAAAGCTAAAGCTGTTTTTGTTTTTTTTTTGATTGAAGGTTTAACGACCACCGTGAGCAACTCAATGGGCTATAAGCAGTCGCCCGTCCCTAATTTAGGGTCACTGGTTCCAGGGAAGGGAGAGAGCTAGTGCCGTAAGACAAACACAACATCCATGCCTCACCGGGATTCGAACCCGGACCCCTTTCGGACGAATGATCAGAGGCCATCGCTTAGACCACTGCGCCACCGGGGCGGCAAAAAGCTGGTTTTACTAGACATGCTAACTGATTTCATTCATGTTGGGACTCTCTTGATTAGAGGAGCTGTCAGTGGGGTAGAATGTGATGATATGCGACAGCAGATCACACATTCTACCCCACTTTCCGTTAATCAACTTGTTAACACTGATCTTTATATATATGCGACAGCAGATCACACACTGCAAGTGCCATAAATGCCAACTGAAGCAGCACCATAAGCTAACCTTACATAACATGTTAAAGTACTGTGGTTCAGTGACAATCCCCATAAATGTTCCGCCCGAGCGCGACTTTTCTTGCTTAACAAAAGCTTTCCATTTTTAACTTCAGCCATTTCACCTCCGGTTCGTCTCTCTTCAGCTTATCATGAAGCTCTTCTTCTCTTTCGCTCACAAACACTTACTCGGCTTCCACCTTCTTCTACAACTGGCCTTCTCCTTGAGCATCTCTTCTTTTCTTCACTGTAAAATTTTTTCTGAAATTCACGGACAAGTGTCCGTCATTTCTTTCGTGAATTAACGAAGCATGTTTCTGATACTACCTTTCCGTGAAATGACGAAAAAAAAACCTGAATTTAACGGACTTTTCGTGCCACGGGGAAATTCTTAATTTTCAGAAACCTTTCCGCAATTTCTTTCTTATATTAACGGTAAATTACCGTTTTAGAGATCTGTAAACGGAAAATTCTGAATTTTCAGAAACCTTTCCGCAATTCCTTTCGTATATTAACGGAAAATCTCCGTTCTCACTTTTTCCGTATCCGTATGACGAGAAATTTCCTCTAATAGTAGCGATTCGTGGAAATACTTGAGGTTTGATTAACTTTCAAATTTCAATCGTCTGTCGAATTCTGAAATTCCGTAGCGAGATCGGATATTGTGGATAGCATATCGCATAGATTTTGTTTGTTTTTTATGGCCCAGGATATTTCTCCTTTCCCCTATTTGGTCCACCAGCTACTTATTATATATTGTGTTATTGTAAGAAACCGGGTACCTATTGTACATCAGAATGATTATACGATGTCTGTGTATCCGTCTTTGGACAACTTAAGACAAAAGCTATTATAGCTATCGAGAGTAAATTTTATATTTAGTTTTGTGTGTGTGTGTGAAATAATACTATAAAAAGTACGTTTTACCTTTTTTAAAGATAAATGAGTCATTGTCAGTTTAAAAAAATCATGTTGCAAAGCAATTTATTGCTTCGAAAAACCACGATAAAAAATGATTAATATTTGAAAAGTCCACCTATAGGAAAAAAAATAAATTACAAACCTATTCATAAAAATAATAAGCTCCAACAGAAAATAAACTGACTAAATCACTCACATTAATGACAAAAAACAAAATTTCTTTGTCGTGAAATTTGTTTTATGACGTACGTGAGTCAGTTCGTCGAGCGTTTGTGGATCAGTTGGTAAAGGCACAAGTGACCTGTCCGACGAGCTATAACGTCGGGTGTTCGATCCTGACCTCTGAGAGTAAGTGCTGTGCCGGTTTGCGGAATTTCTATTTAAGTACCGAAAAACCAGAAATTGATTTTTCTGAAATAAACGGAATTTCTGTCTACGGAAATATCTGTGAAAATACGGAAGTTAAAATGAAGGGACACTTTTAAAAACGGAAATTTCTGAAAAACACGGATACATACCGGCAAATTTGCTGCACGTTATTTTCAGAAATTTTCCGTCAATTCACACCACTTATTTTTTACAGTGTTTGTTCTTCATTCTCCTCACCTTCCTTTCTTTCATTTCCCTACCTGACTTCGCGCCGGAGAACTTTCCGTTAATCAACTTGTTAACACTGATCTTTCTTGGAAACACTTTTCTGAACTTTCTCCTTTACTCCCTGCTCTTCCATCTACTGAATTCAACTTTTCTGCTATTAAATTTGCTCTTTGCTCTCTCTGCTGCCATCTTGCTAATTCTTCTGGGCTCATTCCCGTTTCTTCTGCTTCACTTCCTTTGCCTTACTTTCTTTCGCATTCTGTCTCCACTCTCCCTGTTCACTCTCTCACTACACGATCTCTTTATCAACACCTTCGCCTTCACTTGGTCTCTCCCTACTCCTTTCACTCTCTTCCCCCGTCTGCACTCACTTCTACGTAGTCTTCTCTCTCACATCTTGTCAAGCATTCTTCTGAGTCTAACATCCCATGACTTTTTCTTCATTCTCGACTTCCTGTTCCAGTTACCTTACATAAAATGGATTTAATTCCTTCTCCAGTCTGCCAGTTTTGCTCGTCAGAAGGTTTTATCCTTCATATGTATATTCATTGCCAGATTCTCCTTCGCTTTTTCCATTTGATTTTTTTTTTCTTCTTCAAAATGTCTGAACAGCAAATCACAATCTTGACAACTGTCAATTCTTACTTCGGCCAACTGCACCTATTCATCATGCTTCACAACTCTGCTCCTACTTGGCGAAATATGTAATCTACAGACTTCACCTCGACCATTCTACAAGCTCCACCATCATCGCCCTACAACAAGCTGAACAACAATTTCTCTCCCACTTTAAAAATAGGTCTCTTACCCGCATCCAAGCAGATTTTTTAGAAATGAGCTGGTAATACTGCACATTTCAACAGCATCTGGCTTCCACATAACAACTGGCTCACTTTTGACAATCATAGTCTTCTTCAACCAACGATAGCTTTCTGGTCGTCTTTTATTGTTCTTCATGTGTTACTTTCCTTCAACAACACTTTTTCACATGAACTATTACAGACATTCCTTCTCCTGTCAATAGCCAGCAATTCATTGTAAATTATCATTTTATCATTGTAAATACCATTCTCTTATTTCATATGTATAATGGGTAAATGAACCCATTCTGTATCTTTTGTACATATCTTTAGACATTAAAGCGATTTGGAATTCATCTCCATCAGGATATCACAAAACCCCTAAGTTTTAAATTTTATCTTGATAGCTGTAAAAGTTCTTGAGTTATCGGGAAAGCACACAGACTCTTTCTCTCTCTCTCTCTCTCTCTCTCTCTCACACACACACACACACACACACTCACTCACTCACACTCTTAAAAGAGACAGCAAAGCCAGATTTACTGGACACATAACAGCAGATACAAAGATGAAACGATTGAGCTTACAGGCCCGTGCGACTTGCGGAACACGCAGACACCAATAGTTCGTGTGGCCCCCATGGCCACACGAACTGTTGGTGTCTGCGTGGTGTAACGTCAATGCCGCTACACGCCGCGGCATCGAACGAAAGAGGCTTTGGATGTGGGCTTGGGGTATGTCGGTCCAGGCTGCTTCCACACGTTGCCACAGCTCATCAGGATTAGCCGCGGGTGGGGCTTGCCGGGCCACTGGGTTGCCAATCAGCTACCAGACGTGTTCGATGGGCGACATATTAGGAGAACAGGTGGGCCACGGCAGCAGTGACACCTGGTGGGGACGTGAAGAATTGCTGCAGGATGCGTGTCACGTGCGGGAGCGCATTGTCCTATTTTAACGTGGCCGCTGGCAGGTCCTGCAGGTAAGGGAGGACTACAGTCTCCAAAACGTCGGAGATGATGCGGTGGCTGTTGAGTGTACCGGCGATGCGTACCAGAGGGGTGCGGGTGTCATATCCAATTGCGCCCCAAACCATAACGCCAGGCGACGGACCGGTATGGCGATGCATAATGCAGGCGCCATACAGTCTCTCGCCGCGGTGCCGCCACACGCCCACCCGACCATCGTGGTGTTGCAGGCAGAAGCGGGATTCGTTCCGGGCGCACATGATTTGCATATGCCCTGCGATGTAATCGTTTGCATGTCCTCTCGCGGGAAAAGCATGCTGCGAATTTCAGGCCAATCGGATGCTTCCTTCTTGGTGTTGCATTTTGGGTGGCCAGCAGTGTAGTCAGTAGTATAAAAGGACCGATTCTGCCTCAAGGAGCAGCTCTTTCTACAGAAGGAGCAAGGGGCGTGGCTTGCGGCAGAAGGATGGGAGGGTTGCTTGTAACCGAAGGATGTGGGGACGTGACATGTGGCGCTAGTGTGTAGGGTCGATGCTGCCCCCTAGCGGTGATTCTTGGAACTTTCGATGAATCTTTGAGGGATGGCAACGACCGAGTGGTAGAAAGGGCGTGACAGGTGGCGCTAGTGTGTAGGGTCGGCGCTGCCCCCTAGCGGTGAAACTTGGAACTTTCGATGAATCTTTGAGAGATGGCAACGACCGAGTCGGGGAAAGGAGATGTGCTGCCCCCTAGCGCTGCTTCTTGGAACTTTTAATGGACCTTTGTTTTTGAGGGATGGTAACGACCGAGTGGGGGAAAGGGGTGTGTACGTTGCCCTCCTAGCGGTGCTTTTTGGAACTTTTCTCGGGAGATTTATTGGACGTTGACAAATTTTTGAAGGAAGTTTTTAGTCGTTTCCAATATGTTTTGTTTTATTAAATTTATATTTTCAGGAATTCCCTGAGGTGTTATAATTTTTATAGACGTTGCATTATTTTTTTAATTCTTATATTTGTCCTCCCTCCAATTTTAATTTAGGCGAGGAAAGGCTTTGTTTGAAAAGATTTTGTTCCCGTTGATTCATGTTCCGCCATTTTAGTTTCACCACGTTGTCATTTTGTGAGCCATGTGTTTTGGGATGAGTCACAATTTTCTCTTTGACTCAGAAAATTTTGTATGACACGTGTTTTGGGATGAGTCATTATGATGGGTGACGCATTTGTGATAGCAGACATGACATCAGCCAACGTCGTTTTCTCCTCAGCGGGGTCGGCTTTATTTATTTTTTTTATTTTCTCGGAAGATTTACTGGACTTTGTCAAATTTTTGAAGGAAGTTTTTTTGTCGTTTCCAATATGTTTTTTTTTATTAAATTTATATTTTCAGGAATTCCCTGAGGTGTTAGGAATTTTTATACACGTTGCAGTATTTTTTTAATTTTCTCGGGAGATTTATTAGACTGTCAAATTTTTGAAGGAAGTTTTTTGTCGTTTCCAATTTTTTTACTCGTATTTCTTTGTCCTATTTTTTCTCTCTAATTTATTTTATTAAACTTATATTTTTAGAACTCCGTGAGGTGTTATAATTTTTATAGACGTTGCATTATTTTTTAATTCTTATAGTTGTCCTCCCTCCAATTTTAATTTAGGCGAGGAAAGGCTTTGTTTGAAAAGATTTCGTTCCTGTTGATTCATGTTCCGCTATCTTTTGTCCGCCATGTGTTTTGGGATGACTCACAATTTTCTCTTTGACTCAGAAAATTTTGTATGACACGTGTTTTGGGACGAGTGACTATAATGGGTGACACATGTCGTGATAGCAGACATGACATCAGCCAACGCCATTTCCTCCGCGGCGTCGGCGGTTGACGTCATTTGAGATTCTGTAGGCACATTAAGTTCCAAGACTGATTTTTTCAATAACTTGATCATTTTGCAACGAATTTATTCCTTATTTTCCCCCTAATTTCCCATTTTATATTCATAATTTTTCAAAGTAACGATTTTTTTATTTTCTTTGAGGAGACTTCACGCATTTTCAACGGACGTTCCAACATAAAGACGTTTTCCAAAGTTTTGTGCTGCAGACATAATCTTAAAACACGATTGTTTATTAACGTATTTACGTGTTCATGACATTTTCTGTTACATTTTTTAACGTTGTACCTTTTTCCAACGTACAAAGCCACAATTTCTTATGCATAGTTAAAATGTTTATTTTTTTACTTTTTCGTATTTTTTTATTTCTTCATGATTATTCAGTGAAATGTACCTTTTAATGCATTATCTTAATCTACTTTTTTCTAAATGCTTGCTTGCATACTCGTTAAACTTCTCGATGTACCGACATTATTTTATTTTCTTACTTTTCAATCTAACAACTACTTTTATCGAGGCTTTATTTTTTCTGATTCAAACAAGCAAACGTTTCTTCGTTATTATTATTTCCGTTACCTTTACAAACAACTTTTCTTACTTGCTTTTAATGTATGACTTAATCTGGTTTTCTATATAGCTGTTTCATGTTTGTGCAAGAAATATACAGATCTATAGCAACTAGCTATACATAACATTCGTTCGTAACAGTATCTTTTTTCCAGATTTAAACCAACACACGCTTCTTAACGACTTGATATCGGTTTTCTGGGGAACTTTTCTTTTTCCTTCATTCAATTTTATTCCAGATCATGAGACGAGGAAATGCTTCTTTAGAAACGATTTCGTTCCTGTTCGCAGTAATTATTGGATTTTGACTATTTTTTTGTGAAATGACTTCATGCTAATTCTGAGTCTTTCGCCTTTACAATATTATTTTCTCGTAATTTTTTCGTGTGTTCAAGAACTCTACAGGTCTTTCACAGTTAAAATTCTGGTGAAACAATATTTTCTTACTTTATTTAGCATATCATTATAGCTTCCCAATTTTCGCTATTTTACTTCATCTTTTTTGAAATTTAGTAAAACTTTTCAGTATGTCAGTAATTTATTTCTTACTTGGCCAAACTTATGACTCCTTTTATTTAGACTATTTTCTTTTTCATTTCATTTCAGCAAAATGATTATTTTAGATGTAGCAAATCATCAGGTTTTTTGTTTCCTTATATATCATATTTTCCAACTTGCTTTTAAAGTATTTCTCAAAGCTTGCATGTACGTCAAATATGCATTTTTTAAATCCTTCCCTAGTTTGCTATACTTTTTCGTGGACTGATCCAACAGGAAAACATTCATTGTCAAGGCATGAAATCTAAAACCTTTTTCTTACGATAAAATTTGTATTCTTTGGGACATATTTTCTGTATATTGTTCTGTCTCGTCCGAAAAAAACATTCATTCTGGAGGCAAAGCGAGTAATTCCGTTCTTCCACTAAACATTATTTTTTTACGTTTTACTAACTCACCACCCCCATAGCGAAAATAAAGAAATACTTACTTCTGTTCCCTACATACTGACTCAATCTATTTCTTTTCGAAATGCTGATCATGACATTTAAACTAAAATTTCATACTTTCACCAAAAATCATATTCTTAAACGAGCTATTTCTTACATTTATTTCATGTATAACTAAATTTTTGTTGTTTACTCATTTCATCAAAGTCAATAAGAACTCCCCTAATCTAATTTCTTTCCCTCATTTAGTCGCTTAAATTGAGATGTTTCAAAACTTCGCGTATATTTCATTCCCTTAATGTCCAGTTCTCCCGTGTCTGCCCCTTCATTTTTAACTTCTGTGCATGCTGCATTTTATCTTTAGACGTTTAGTTTCATTGACCTTTTCTTTCGTTTTAATTAGGTTTTCATTATCGTATTTTTTATTCATTGTCTCAGCAGAAAAATCTTTCATTCTGGAGACATAGCGACTAAGTCCGTACTTCCTCTAAACATTTTTTTCACGTTTTACTAATTGTTCAGAAAAGCAGTTGTTTCCAAACTCCCATAGTGAAAATATCGTATTCCCCTTATAGTACTTATTATATTTTTCCTTCTGTTCAGTGTTGTATGATTCTTCAAACTTTGGTTTATTTTTATGAAACTTCTTTTTTTTTCTTAGTTTTTTTTCTGATACAAACTGTCAATCTTTTCCTATCGATTTATTTACTCTTATTTTCCCATTCGACTTTACTTTTGAACAGAAATGTATCTAAAATCTTCAGATGTATTTTAGTCTACAAGGCCGATTCTTCCCTGTTTCAAATAAAGTCATTGTAGGATTTTAGTGTAAATGCCCCTAAATCTTTAAAACTTACTTTTCATAGTTAGATACAAATTCCTCGAGGTTTACATTAAAACATGAAAGAAGAGTGTTTTTACGCGCTCTCCAGTGTGTGAGCTTTCCCCAAGAAATTAACTTTGAATTCCCCCCTGTTGATGTCGGAAACTGACAATCTCCTGCGACTGTTTTCACGCGTCTCTTGCTTACAGGAAAACCTCATATGGCATGAAATCACTTTGCTTGGGAGATTAAACTAAATTCTGGTTTTGAACTTTGAATGCAAACTCAAGCTCGCAAAAGCATAGTTTTCTGAGCAAACTTAAACTGTCTAAGATGATAAAAATCTAAAACTGCTGACTCAATGGGACAAAGCGTTTGAACTTTGCCGTTCATTCACCATTTAAGAGATCCGTCGTGAACCACTAGAAGGGAAGTAAGCAGACATTGATTTAGTCCACTGTTTCCAAGGAAAGGTAGAAAGCTAGTGTCGTAATTCTAAAGCTCTTAACACAAGCCTCCCCAGGATTCAATTTCGGACGAACGAATACTCAGATGTCAATGCTTAGACATTGAAAAATTGCTTCAGACAAATATTTTCTTACTTAAAGTGCTTCAATTCAGAATTTGTACCATTCATTCTGAAGCATTCTTTCTTACGATAAAGTTTATATCCTTTGCAATATATTTTCAGTATATTTTTTCTAAATCAACAGAAAAAAATTCATTCTGGAGACATAGCGACCAAGTCCGTACTTCCACTAAACATCGTATTCTTAGCAAACATTTTTTCCCCTACATAGCAATTTCCTAACTCACCAGAAAAGCAGCTATTCTCAACATGTAGCTAAAATATCGAATTTCTCCAAACAAATGTAATAATTTTTTCTAAGAAAGACTTAGTTCTTTTCTCTGTATAACGACTTAATCTATTTTTCAAAAAACTGTTCCACGTTTACGTATTTTGTTTAACTTTGCTTTACACTGTACTTCGATTTTTTTTCTTTGTAGTACTTTTTTCCTGTTTCATTCCAACAAACTTGTTTCTTTTCGACTCGATCACTCTCACATTTCCATACAAACTTTCCTAATATCAGAAATGTAACAAAAACTTTAGATATATTTTTTAACTTTAGATAAATTTCACCGACATTTATTATCATGACATAAACTAAAATTTCATACTTTTCCCAAAAATGGTTTTCTTAATGAGTTGTTTTACACTTTTTTCATAATTGGCAAGGACTATTTTTTTTATATAAGGTTAGTTTCGAGAAAGTTAAATTTCGTCTAGTGTTAATCGAACAGAAGAAATATACATCAAGGAAAGAAAACTGAAATTATACATATGCAAAGAATTTGCTACGGCTGAAGGTCCCCCGAGTGAGATATTCAACCAATGCTCGTATTACCCATTCAAAGATGGAGGTATCAGGATGACCAAATCCCTCGTTGTTGCCTTCTTGTAGCAAAAGAGGTGGTGAACTTCACCAAACATGGTTCCATAATATTGGAGAAACACATTAAGGTTTACGGAGCAATTAAGCCCACGCCAGTGACCTTCTTCGTTCACATACACTCACATTCAAACAGAAAAAAATATAAATGAATGACAAAAAATAATGAAATAAAAGTAGTCCTGAAAAGGACTGTTTTGTAGTCTTAAAAAGGACTTGGTTTTCTTTAAACCTCGAAATCATCATCGCACTCCATATTTTGAACAGTCTTGAGAATTTCGCAAACATCAAGATCTTCAAGAATAAATCTGGGAACTGAAACTTTTGCAACTGAGCAGGCATTGGCGTAAGCAATCCCAAGTACTTTGGGTTCGATAAGTGCAAATGCCTTATCAAAGCATCTATGCCACCGATCGCTTGCTGTGGAATTCATACAGTCATAACCTAGCTGATTATTTGGCATAAGAAGCACTGGAAGATGACACTCCCTACAGTAGAAAACTTTTTCTACATTTTCCTTAATGGTAGCTCTTACCACTTCCACGAGAACGTCTTTCAGTTTTTGAATGTCTATGGAAAAAGTAGTCAAAGTTCCTTGATGTTGTAACATGGCATTTTGGAAAGTGGATCCAAAATGTAATTTTTTTACACTGATCCAAAGCTTTTTGCATGCATCTTTCAGAGTTTCAAATTGGTCACATGTTAATGAAACTGATGCTCGATTCAACATAAACGAATCATCAGTCAGAACGTGAAGTTGTTGAAAACGGTAAGCAATTTCAAGAGAGGAAGGGAAACAGTTCATCATCAATTCCTTGTTGAAAACCGCGATTTCATTACTTCCATCATACATAAAGCAGTTTTCCATAAATTCCTTAAATGTTTTAGCTGACATGGTGACTCCGTACTTGGAAGGAAACAGTTTTTCATTTTTCACAACATAACTTCGAATGCGTACTCTCACAGTGCCTGTGAAATCAGACACTTTTGCTAACTTATTTCCACCCAAGGAAACATAATGTGGAGGAAGGCTTTTTAATGAGATGCCTGATTCATCATGAGACTCAGGGTTTGTAGGAACACACACCTTCTTTGTAGCAGTAGCAGAGGAAACTTCGGCAGATCGCTTCATGTTCAAGGCAGTTCGATGAGTAACACAGTTCACGGTAGGTTTTAGCGATGATAATCCGTACGATAACACAACGTGTGAGCAGTTCGATGATTGAGAACAGAATAGTGAGCTGATTTGTCCTCAGGCAAAACTGATAAGAGATTTGCGCATGTGCGTCTGCTTGATGACGTCAGTCCTCCACGTGGAAAAATCATGACTTCAGGTACACCCAACGTCTCCCTGACCGACACCATCTTGGATCGCCACGTGCTCCAACATATATCAGCTCTCGCAAAACGCTTGGGGTGACGTCACGGAATATCTAAAGGTTAGGTTTAGACGAATATTGGGAGCATTCTTGCAGTGTGGTGATCCACTAAATGAGTAACGGACATGATTATCACCGTAGGCCACATGTTGTCTAGGAATTTTATATGTTTTTCCATAAATCTTAATTTTGCTGAGATCATCACCAAAATATTCAACTTCATTTTCAAGGCGGTTAAGATAATCTGTAGCTTCAGAATCAGAAAATAATTTCTCATATGAAAAATGGAGGCCATCCTTATGACATATCTTAGAAGAATGCATTTCTTCAGAAGAAAGAAAATGTAGCAGTAATTGAAAAAAGCAGTATCTTCACACCCAGCAACGAAGCGAGAATGAAACAGACAGACTTGAGATAAGACGTACGACTAACGAATGCGTGAGTCATCGATGATGCAAGCAGGAGCACATTACGGACAGGTGCAAATGATCAAGAATTAAGCACGTCGCTTTAAAACCAGTGTCAAATAAGCATTCAAAAAGTACAATTTCCCGAAGGGGAGAAAATGAAATTGACTACGTGTGTGAAAAAAAATGGCGGTGATCGTGAAATGTCGAGCCCCTCCCCCACAAAAAATAAAATGGCGGCGACCGCTAGCAGGATGGCAACATGGTGACTCACCCACACACGTGGCGCACAAATCACATCTCAAAACCAATCGCGTTGCCTTTCCCGGCAGTAGTTCACCAAATTTAATGTACGTGACCTATTAATAAAGAATATGCTGCCAGTGTCATTAACATGTGACCAATTTGAAACTCTGAAAGATTCATGCAAAAAGCTTTGGATCAGTGTAAAAAAATTACAGTTTGGATCCACTTTCCAAAATGCCATGTTACAACATCAAGGAACTTTGACTACTTTTTCCATAGACATTCAAAAACTGAAAGACGTTCTCGTGGAAGTGGTAAGAGCTACCATTAAGGAAAATGTAGAAAAAGTTTTCTACTGTAGGGAGTGTCATCTTCCAGTGCTTCTTATGCCAAATAATCAGCTAGGTCATGACTGTATGATTTCCACAGCAAGCGATCGGTGGCATAGATGCTTTGATAAGGCATTTGCACTTATCGAACCCAAAGTACTTGGGATTGCTTACGCCAATGCCTGCTCAGTTGCAAAAGTTTCAGTTCCCAGATTTATTCTTGAAGATCTTGATGTTTGCGAAATTCTCAAGACTGTTCAAAATATGGAGTGTGATGATGATTTCGAGGTTTAAAAAACCAAGTCCTTTTTAGGACTACAAAACAGTCCTTTTCAGGACTACTTTTATTTCATTATTTTTTGTCATTCATTTATATTTTTTTCTGTTTGAATGTGAGTGTATGTGAACGAAGAAGGTCACTGGCGTGGGCTTAATTGCTCCGTAAACCTTAACGTGTTTCTCCAATATTATGGAACCATGTTTGGTGAAGTTCACCACCTCTTTTGCTACAAGAAGGCAACAACGAGGGATTTGGTCATCCTGATACCTCCATCTTTGAATGGGTTTTACGAGCATTGGTTGAATAACTCACTCGGGGGACCTTCAGCCGTAGCAAATTCTTTGCATATGTATAATTTCAGTTTTCTTTCCTTGATGTATATTTCTTCTGTTCGATTAACACTAGACGAAATTTAACTTTCTCGAAACTAACCTTATATAAAAAAAAAATAGTCCTTGCCAATTATGAAACAAGTGTAAAACAACTCATTAAGAAAATTATTTTTGGGAAAAGTATGAAATTTTAGTTTATGTCATGATAATAAATGTCGGTGAGACTTATCTAAAGTTAAAAAATATATCTGAAGTTTTTGTTACATTTCTGATATTAGAAAAGTTTGTATGGAAATGTGAGAGTGATCGAGTCGAAAAGAAACAAGTTTGTTGGAATGAAACAGGAAAAAAGTACTACAAAGAAAAAATCGAAGTACAGTGTAAAGCAAAGTTAAACAAAATACGTAAACGTAGAACAGTTTTTCGAAAAATAGATTAAGTCGTTATACAGAGAAAAGAACTAAGTCTTTCTTAAAAAAAATTATTACATTTGTTTGGAGAAATTCGATATTTTAGCTACATGTTGAGAATAGCTGCTTTTCTGGTGAGTTAGGAAATTGCTATGTAGGGGAAAAAATGTTTGCTAAGAATACGATGTTTAGTGGAAGTACGGACTTGGTCGCTATGTCTCCAGAATGAATGTTTTTTCTGTTGATTTAGAAAAAATATACTGAAAATATATTGCAAAGGATATAAATTTTAACGTAAGAAAGAATGCTTCAGAATGAATGGTACAAATTCTGAATTGAAGCACTTTAAGTAAGAAAATATTTGTCTGAAGCAATTTTTCAATGTCTAAGCATTGACATCTGAGTATTCGTTAGTCCGAAATTGAATCCTGGGGAGGCTTGAGTTAAGAGCTTTAGAATTACTACACGAGCTTTCTACCTTCCTTGGATACAGTGGACTAAATCAGGGTCTGCTTACTTCCCTTCTAGTGGTTCACGACGGATCTCTTAATGGTGAATGAACGGCAAAGTTCAAACGCTCTGTCCCATTGAGTCAGCAGTTTTAGATTTTTGTCATCTTAGACAGTTTAAGTTTGCTCAGAAAACTATGCTTTTGCGAGCTTGAGTTTGCATTCAAAGTTCAAAACCAGAATTTAGTTTAATCTCCCAAGCAAAGTGATTTCATGCCATATGAGGTTTTCCTGTAAGCAAGAGACGCGTGAAAACAGTCGCAGGAGATTGTCTGTTTCCGACAGAAACAGGGGGAATTCAAAGTTAATTTCTTGGGGAAAGCTCAAACACTGGAGAGAGCGTAAAAACACACTTCTTTCATGTTTTAATGTAAACCTCGAGGAATTTGTATCTAACTATGAAAAGTAAGTTTTAAAGATTTAGGGGCATTTACACTAAAATCCAACAATGACTTTATTTGAAACAGGGAAGAATCGGCCTTGTAGACTAAAATACATCTGAAGATTTTAGATACATTTCTGTTCAAAAGTAAAGTCGAATGGGAAAATAAGAGTAAATAAATCGATAGGAAAAAATTGAAAGTTTGAATCAGAAAAAAACTAAGAAAGAAAAAGAAGTTTCATAAAAATAAACCAAAGTTTGAAGAATCATACAACACTGAACAGAAGGAAAAATATAATAAGTACTATAAGGGGAATACGATATTTTCACTATGGGAGTTTGGAAACAACTGCTTTTCTGAACAATTAGTAAAACGTGAAAAAAAAATGTTTAGAGGAAGTACGGACTTAGTTGCTATGTCTCCAGAATGAAAGTTTTTTCTGCTGAGACAATGAATAAAAAATACGATAATGAAAACCTAATTAAAACGAAAGAAAAGGTCAATGAAACTAAACGTCTAAAGAAAAATGCAGCATGCACAGAAGTTAAAAATGAAGGGGGCAGACACGGGAGAACTGGACATTAAGGGAATGAAATATACGCGAAGTTTTGAAACATCTCAATTTAAGCGAACTAAATGAGGGAAAGGAATTAGATTAGGGGTGTTCTTATTGACTTTGATGAGGTGAGTAAACAACAAAAATTTAGTTATACATGAATGAAATAAATGTAAAAAATAGCTCGTTTAAGAATATTATTTTTGGTGAAAGTATGAAATTTTAGTTGAAATGCCATGATCAGCCTTTCGAAAAGAAATAGATTGAGTCAATATGTAGGGAACAGAAGTAAGTATTTCTTTATTTTCGCTATGGGGGTGGTGAGTTAGTAAAACGTAAAAAAATAATGTTTAGTGGAAGAACGGAATTACTCGCTTTGCCTCCAGAATGAATGTTTTTTTCGGACGAGACAGAACAATATACAGAAAATATGTCCCAAAGAATACAAATTTTATCGTAAGAAAAAAGGTTTTAGATTTCATGCCTTGACAATGAATGCTTTCCTGTTGGATCAGTCCACGAAAAAGTATAGCAAACTAGGGAAGGATTTAAAAAATGCGTATTTGACATACATGCAAGCTTTGAGAAATACTTTAAAAGCAAGTTGGAAAATATGATATATAAGGAAACAAAAAACCTGATGATTTGCTACATCTAAAATAATCATTTTGCTGAAATGAAATGAAAAAAATAGTCTAAATAAAAGGAGTCATAAGTTTGGCCAAGTAAGAAATAAATTACTGACATACTGAAAAGTTTTACTAAATTTCAAAAAAGATGAAGTAAAATAGCGAAAATTGGGAAGCTATAATGATATGCTAAATAAAGTAAGAAAATATTGTTTCACCAGAATTTTAACTGTGAAAGACCTGTAGAGTTCTTGAACACACGAAAAATTACGAGAAAATAATATTGTAAAGGCGAAAGACTCAGAATTAGCATGAAGTCATTTCACAAAAAATTTGTCAAAATCCAATAATTACTGCGAACAGGAACGAAATCGTTTCTAAAGAAGTATATCCTCGTCTCATGATCTGGAATAAAATTGAATGAAGGAAAAGGAAAACGAAAAGTTCCCCAGAAAACCGATATCAAGTCGTTAAGAAGCGTGTGTTGGTTCAAATCTGGAAAAAAGATACTGTTACGAACGAATGTTATGTATAGCTAGTTGCTATAGATCTGTATATTTCTTGCACAAACATGAAACAGCTATATAGAAAACCAGATTAAGTCATACATTAAAAGCAAGTAAGAAAAGTTGTTTGTATAGGTAACGGAAATATTAATAATGAAGAAACGTTTGCTTGTTTGAATCAGAAAAAATAAAGCCTCGATAAAAGTAGTTGTTAGATTGAAAAGTAAGAAAATAAAATAATGTTGGTACATCGAGAAGTTTAATGAGTATGCAAGCATTTAGAAAAAAAGTAGATTAAGATAATGCATTAAAAGGTACATTTCACTGAATAATCATGAAGAAATAAAAAAATACGAAAAAATAAAAAAATAAACATTTTAACTATGCATAAGAAATTGTGGCTGCTTTGTACGTTGGAAAAAGGTACAACGTTAAAAAATGTAACAGAAAATGTCATGAACACGTAAATACGTTAATAAACAATCGTGTTTTAAGATTATGTCTGCAGCACAAAACTTTGGAAAACGTCTTTATGTTGGAATGTCCGTTGAAAATGCGTGAAGTCTCCTCAAAGAAAATAAAAAAATCGTTACTTTGAAAAATTATGAATATAAAATGGGAAATTAGGGGAAAAAATAAGGAATAAATTCGTTTGCAAAATGATCAAGTTATTGAAAAAAATAAGTCTTGGAACTTAATGTGCCTACAGAATCTCAAATGACGTCAACCGCCGACCCCGCGGAGGAAATGGCGTTGGCTGATGTCATGTCTGCTATCACGATATGCGTCACCCATCATAGTCACTCGTCCCAAAACACGTGTCATACAAAATTTTCTGAGGCAAAGAGAAAATTGTGAGTCATCCCAAAACACATGGCGGACAAAAGATAGCGGAACATGAATCAACAGGAACGAAATCTTTTCAAAAAAGCCTTTCCTCGCCTAAATTAAAATTGGAGGGAGGACAAATATAAGAATTAAAAAATAATGCAGCGTCTATAACAATTATAACACCTCACGGAGTTCGAAAAATATAAGTTTAATAAAATAAATTAGAGAGAAAAAATAGGACAAAAAAATACGAGTAAAAAAATTGGAAACGACAAAAACTTCCTTCAAAAATTTGACAGTCTAATAAATCTCCCGAGAAAATTAAAAAAATACTGCAACGTGTACAAAAATTCCTAGCCGCCCCGATGGCGCAGTGGTCTAAGGCGCTGGCCTCTGATCATTCGTCCGCAAGGGGTCCGGGTTCGAATCCCGGTCAGGCATGGATGTTGTGTTTGTCTTACGGCACTGGCTCTCTCCCTTCCCTGGAACCAGTGACCCTGAATTAGGGACGGGCGACTGCTTATAGCCCATTGAGTTGCTCACGGTGGTTGTTAAACCTCCAACCAAAAAAAAAAAAAAATTCCTAACACCTCAGGGAATTCCTGAAAATATAAATTTAATAAAAAAAAACATATTGGAAACGACAAAAAAACTTCCTTCAAAAATTTGACAAAGTCCAGTAAATCTCCCGAGAAAATAAAAAAAATAAATAAAGCCGACCCCGTTGAGGAGAAAACGACGTTGGCTGATGTCATGTCTGCTATCACGAATGCGTCACCCATCATAATGACTCATCCCAAAACACGTCTCATACAAAATTTTCTGAGTAAAAGAGAAAATTGTGACTCATCCCAAAACACATGGCTCACAAAATGACAACGTGGTGAAACTAAAATGGCGGAACATGAATCAACGGGAACAAAATCTTTTCAAACAAAGCCTTTCCTCGCCTAAATTAAAATTGGAGGGAGAACAAATATAAGAATTAAAAAAAAAATGCAACGTCTATAAAAATTATAACACCTCAGGGAATTCCTGAAAATATAAATTTAATAAAACAAAACATATTGGAAACGACTAAAAAACTTCCTTCAAAAATTTGACAAAGTCCAGTAAATCTCTCGAGAAAATAAAATAAAAAATAAATATTGGAAAGACTTCTTAAAAATTTGTCAACGTCCAATAAATCTCCCGAGAAAAGTTCCAAAAAGCACCGCTAGGGTAGGCAACGTACACACCCCTTTCCCCCACTCGGTCGTTGCCATCCCTCAAAAACAAAGGTCCATTAAAAGTTCCAAGAAGCACCGCTAGGGGCAGCACATCTCCTTTCCCCTACTCGGTCGTTGCCATCTCTCAAAGATTCATCGAAAGTTCCAAGAATCACCGCTAGGGGCAGCGCCGACCCTACACACTAGCGCCACCTGTCACGCCCTTTCTACCACTCGGTCGTTGCCATCCCTCAAAGATTCATCGAAAGTTCCAAGAATCACCGCTAGGGGGCAGCATCGACCCTACACACTAGCGCCACATGTCACGCCCCCACATCCTTCGGGTACAAGCCACGCCCCCACATTCTTCTGCCGCAAGCCACGCCCCTTGCTCCTTCTCTAGAAGGAGCTGCTCCTTGAGGCAGAATCGGTCCTTTTATACTACTGTAGTCAAATCATGCTTGGTGAGAGACTAAAAAATGTATTCCTGTCGAAACCTGGAAGTAATATGTTTTCGTGATTACAATAGTTTCTCATACATCAGGAGATCAAATATAGGGGGAAGAAGAGTAAGAATTTAAAAAAAAAAAAAAAACATTCACCGTTATTTTTTAAGCATGACCCAAATCTAATGCTGTGCACTAAGACCCTGCAACTCTGAATTCGCCACTGATTGCGGATCTCACTCATGTTATTTTGCTAATAATAGTTTTCAGTTAACAAGTACTATTTACCTTCGATTAATTAATAAATGGTTTATCTTCGATTAATTGTAAATATAGTTTATGATTGATTAAGTTTAACCTAACGAAATGTAACATGACAAAAAATGGCACTTTTTTTTAACTGTCCAGTTATAACGAAGTTCGCATACATCGAATGCTCCCCCCCCTCCCATCGGTTTATACGGGTTCCACTGTATTTACAAAAGGAAACGAGAAACTTTTGGCTTTTAATGTTATGAAGGATT
Source organism: Macrothele yani (assembly GCA_039090855.1). Lineage (NCBI taxonomy): Eukaryota > Metazoa > Arthropoda > Arachnida > Araneae > Macrothelidae > Macrothele > Macrothele yani. The sequence continues at coordinate 111,496,609 of CM076997.1, read as the reverse complement.
CTGTTTGATTCTGTCTACAAAGAAACCTTTCTAGGAATCATATCTGTTTTATAAATGAATGAAAACGTATAGTTGTCTTACAGAACATTTCTAGATTATTTCATTTATTTTTAACAGGATGGACGCAGCTCCTTATTCTTACTAAAAACATAATTACAGTATATATTTATTATTGCTCCTTATTCTTACTAAAACATTGCTTATATGATCAATGTTTTAGTAAAAAAACATAATACTAATCAAGACCAGGAATGTTTTACATGATAACGTATTGCACAAAAGAACTATTTTAATAAAAAAAACGTGCATTAGCTTCTTTTTTTTTTTTTTGTCTTTATTTTTTCCTTTTTTAGCACGTCTTTTTAAAGAAGAGATCGTGCTTATGTTATCGGTTTGTCCGTCAGTCTGTGGACACCATATCTCTGCAACTGCTAATCCGATTCCGATTTCAAACATTCTTTTTGCATTGGGAAGCTTGAAATGTGCGAATGGTGATCGTTTATTTATTTTTTATACGATGCACGATTTCGTCGCTAGAGGGCGTAAATGAAAATTATGATGAATTCCAAATACATTTTATTCCATATATTTGCTTCTAAACATCCAATTGAAAACATTCTTTTACCGTCCAATTCCACTTATGTCGAATGTACTTTAGATCTAGTCATTTTTCCAAGTTACGCATAGATTTTCCGCTAGGGGGAGTAAAGGTAAATCACATTTTCCCCGATATCTCAGTTTCTAAAACTTAGATTTGAAAAATTATTTCTGCAGCTGATACAGCTCCTGTTGAAAAATCGTTTGCATGTAGTTTCTTATTTTCTGCCTTTGATGCATTTGCAGCAAAATCTAAGCTTCTAAAATCTCGATTAAAAAAAATCTTTCGTGGCCAGGGGGCGCAGATTCATAGCTTATTTTTGTCCATAGCTCTGCTTCTAGGAGTCCGATTAGAAAAATTCTTTCTTTGTTGAAGAACGTTTCCACTGAAAAATGTTCCTCATATAATTTCAAATTTTTCTTAACTCACAAGTCTGCTACCAGAGGGCGTACGCTCACGTTTCCGTTTACAGCAGTATCTTCGGGACTAAAAACCCAATTGAAAAACTTCTTCTTCGATCAGGCACTACTAACTAAGCAAACTCTGTGTTCGTATTTTCTTCCCAAAATAATGCACATTTCACCGCTAGGGATCGCAGATGCTTAATCTGTTTTTCTCAATATCTGTGCTTATATATGTCCGATCTAAAACAATTTCAACACCGGATGCCACTTACTTTGTAGAAAATTTTAGGCTAATATATATGAGGAATTTTATGGTTCACATTTCTGTTGGTAGGTGATGTTCTTGTACTTCAGTTGGCAGTTGTATCGCTGCTTCTAAAAACACCATTGAGAAATTTCTTTTTTACTGTTTGCCATTCGGTACAACAGAAAATGGAGCATTATCCACTTTAAATAATGCAAAGATTTCCCAGTAGGTGCGTAAAGATCGGATTTTTTTTTCTTATGAATAATATTTTTCGCCTATTTTCAACTTTTTCATTATGCAAAATTCTCCCGCTAGCATACGTAGACTTACATCATGTTTCCTTTTCTATGTTTCTTTTAACAGTTCGATTTGAAAACCTCTTTGTCTCTGATACCTTCCTTGTGCTATGAGAAACTTTTTGTGCGCCATTTGTTAATTTTGGTAACATGCTTTTTAGCCGCTGGTGGAACAAAGTACATGTTTCTATTTGTGGACGTTTTATCGATTTTAAAACCCGGTTGATCGTTTTCCTAACTGGTTCCATTGACTTTGAATAGCTCTGATAAATTTATTTCGCGTCAGAACGGATTCAAAAGACAGTTCATTACAAGCAAAAATTCGGTGTCATATTTCTTTTCTTTAAGTTCACCTGAAATATGGCATGAAATATTTGTAAATATTTAAAAAAAAAAAAAAAAAGAATTTTCAACTGCAAGAACTTTTTGGGTTTTAAGTTTGATCAAGCAACATCTAAGGAACTTTAGAAACTTCTTTGAGTCACATGCGGGAACTGTTTTAGTAATATTAAAAACTCTTTTTTTTTTTTTCACCTTAAATCCAGACCCAGGTTAGAAAGAGTTGAATCGATTCTCTTTGTGCCACTTTTGTAAAGTTCCTCCAGTTCTTTCTGTGTCTCAAAGTGAGATGAAGCGATGTTAAATGATACGTATCGGTCCATTTCAGGCAGTTGCATGCTGGTGAAAGTATTTACTGCTTTGGTGTTTCCAAAACAGAAAACGAAAGCACGATGGCTGGCATGTTGTGCAATCACTTACAAGGACAAAATGAGAAACAAAGATCGTCTGAAACTGACCAATGGAAACTTCAATCTACGGTATTGGCCTTTAAGCCCTTACCAGAGAAGGAATTTTGATTCTTTTCTTGAATTCGTTCCTTTGGATAGTTCCCTGCAATAGTAACTATCGGTGAGGCATGTCCCAAATGGAAATTGACCGAGTGTACGCTATTTAACTTCACTTCAAAATTTCATCGGGAAGATTACCTTCTTGAAGAAAAAGCCTCTTAAGATATCGTTAATTCTTCGAAATTACGATGAGAATGGTCTCATAAAACGATATACTAGTTTTAAAGGTATAAATGAACAAATCAATTGTGCTAAAATGGTGCAGCATTAGCATTTTGCTTTGGAAGAAAAATCGACTATACCTAAAATGAATGCAAATTAAAAGTTATTCCACAACTGATAAAAACATATGCATTTTTACCCGATCGAAGAGTTAACTTTCACACGAAGAAAAGCTCAAAAAGTGCGTAGACTCTCTTGGCAATGGTATCGATTGTTCTATGTGGAATCTGAAAATGGAACTTTAAATAGTGGATACATAATTCCAAAAACACTCAATGTACAAAACATTAAAAGATACCTATAGTGGCAAAACACAATTTGTCTGTGAGGAAATCGAAATCGTACCCCCTCATTCCGAAGTAAGTTGCTCTACCAACTAAGCTACACGGAAGAAACGTTATCGTTGAAGATTTGTCGTCTTGCCACATGCTTTACCTCTGTAGGACATCATATCATCTCCCTCTTAATTTCTTTTTTTTTTAAAGCGAAGAACGAACTTTCATTAATTCTAGACGATGTGCGGAACAAACATTACACAATTTTCGAAAAACCCAACTGCCTGTATATCCATTTTTACGTTCGGGAGCCAATGTGAAAACACATTTTGTCCGTGACGGGCAATTCAACGTGACAATTGAAAAAAATCAACGAACAAGAAATCAATTGAAAAGGAGTCAAGATGACAATTTGTCCGTTGACATCTGCCTACTCGACGCGGCGCTACTTTGCAGATGTTCAGTTTTGATCTTCCTGTCACCAACTCAGGTGTAATGTCCGATGACGAGCAGTCAACAGTGGCACAAGGGTAGGGCGTTGGCTCCCGTTGACCAGGGTATTCAGCTTGGGCCGCATCGTTCACTCGCTGACCCTGTTTGGGCCTCCGATATTTAACCCCGGTGTAATTTACGCCGTCGTTGCTAAGCGGACCCGGACGCGACCCGGACTCGGACGACCCATAACTGGACCCGACCCGATCCGATCAGGACCCATACCTGACCCGAACAAATCTGCTTTGAACTATAAATTCGAAATTCAATTTATATAAATACTAAAGAAGATGTGACTTCCAAAGTGGAATATATAGAGCTATGCAAGACAGCACGAAAAAGTATCACTGAAGACGTAAGGAAATTCAACTGTGAGCTAGTGAGGAAAGCAATTGAAAACAACCAAAGCCTAAAGATAGCAAAGGGACATCTCAGTAAGGGAAGAAAACAGATTATGGCTCTGAGAAAAGAAGATGGTTCTGTAACAAGAAATAGAGGCGAAATTTTGACAAGAGTGAAAGATTTCTACTCCAAATTATATTAAAGGGATGATACATGTATTCCAGACATCATGAAAGGTACCAGAGTTCTTCCAGTCCTCCCAGCAGAAGTTGCTCATGCAATCAAGAACATGAAGCGGGGGAAAGCTCCAGGAGAAGATGGAATTACTATAGACATCATACAAGAAGCAAGTGGAGAAATCGAAACAGTACTCGCCCAAATTTTCACTCGATGCCTTAATGAAGGGAAAATTCCTGAGGATTGGAACAATGCTACAATGATCCTGCTACATAAAAAAGGTGACATTGAGGATCTCAGGAACTACAGACCTATCAGCCTCCTATCAGTGGTTTATAAAATCTTCACTAAAGTTCTTTCACACCGCTTGAAGGTAACACTGGACATGGCTCAACCGAGAGAACAAGCTGGATTCAGGAGTGGCTACAGCACAATAGATCATATCCACGTACTGAGAGAACTAATTGAAAGAGCGAGGGAATATGAACTTCCATTGTGCATGGCTTTTATCGATTATGAAAAAGCCTTTGATTCGGTGAAACCATCAGCAGTTGCAATGGCTCTGAAATCATGCGGTATTGAAGATGCATACATTAATATTATTAACACCATCTATGAAAATGCAAGTGCAAAGATTCGGCTGTTTGAAAATACAACACACATAAACATTGGAAAGGGAGTGAGACAAGGTGACACCATATCTCCGAAGCTCTTTAATGCCACATTGGAGGGTGTTTTTCAGTCGCTGAGCTGGGAAAACAAAGGGATAAAGATTAATGGAGATTATCTAACCCACCTTCGTTTTGCTGATGACGTAGTCATTTTTGCAACTACCCCATCAGAGCTACAGAGTATGATGCAGGAACTTGCTGACAAGAGTAAAGAAGTGGGATTAAAAATGAACTTTCAGAAGACAAAAGTGATGTTCAATGCTTTTACAAGAAATGAAGATTTATCGATTGATGGAGAAAAACTGGAGATAACAGATACGTATGTTTATCTTGGACAGCAGATATCAATGATGAAGAAATTAATCAGCGTACAAAACTTGCCTGGAGAGCTTTTGGAAGAAACAGCATAATTTTCAAGAGCAATATGCCATTATGTCTTAAAAGAAAAGTGTTTGATCAATGCATCCTTCCAGTGCTTACGTATGGTGCAGAGACGTGGACCTTAACTAAAAGAGACATACAAAGGCTGCAGACAACTCAAAGCAGCATGGAGAGGTGCATGCTTGGTATAACCAGGAGAGATAAGAAGAGGAACTCGTGGATCCGAAAAATGACGAGAGTGGAAGACATCATGATCAGAGTTAAATCCCTGAAATGGCAATGGGCTGGACATACTGCCAGAAGGACAGACCATAGATGGACAGCCGAAATTTTAGATTGGATTCCAAGGGACAGGAAAAGACCCAGAAAAAGACCACATGGGAGATGGGCGGATGAAATTCGTAAATATGCGGGAGTGACATGGAGGAGACTGGCACAAGACAGACCGTTGTGGAGGAAACTTGGGGAGACCTTCGTCCAGCAGTGGATTGATAATGGTTGACAATGATGATGATGATAATGATCATATCATCATCATCATCATTGTCAACCATTATCAATCCACTGCTGGACGAAGGTCTCCCCAAGTTTCCTCCACAACGGTCTGTCTTGTGCCAGTCTCCTCCATGTTACTTTCGAATTTCATCCACCCATCTCACATGTGGTCTTTTTCTGGATCTTTTCCTGTCCCTTGGAATCCAGTCTAAAATTTCAGCTGTCCATCGATGGTCTGTCCTTCTGGCAATATGTCCAGCCCATTGCCATTACAGCGATTTTACTCTGATCATGATGCCTTCCACATTTGTCATTTATCTGATCCACGAGTTCCTCTTCTTATCTCTCCTGGTTACACCAAGAGTGCACCTCTCCATGCTGTTTTGAGTTGTCTGCAGCCTTTGTATGTCTCCTTTAGTTAAGGTCCACGTCTCTGCACCATACGTAAGCACTGGAAGGATGCATTGATCAGACACTTTTCTTTTAAGACATAATGGCATATTGCTCTTGAAAATTATACTGTTCCTTCCAAAAGCTCTCCAGGCAAGTTTTATACGCCGAATAATTTCTTCATCAATGTGACCTTCACTTGATATCTGCTGTCCAAGATAAATGTAGGTATTGGTTATCTCCAGCTTTTCCCCATCAATCGATAAATCTTCATTTCTTGTAAAAGCATTGTACATCACTTTTGTCTTCAGAAAATTCATTTTTAATCCCACTTCTTTACTCTTGTCAACAAGTTCCTGGATCATACTCTGCAGCTCTGATCGTAATAGATATATTCATCCCAATAACTGCTTGATAGTTAATAACTGAAATCCATTTTTAATAATAAAATTTGGTTACTTGCTAAATATTAGTGCCAGTTTGAGTGCTACTATTTTGCGTAATCCAGAAGTAATGGCTGTCCATGACCATGGAGTATATTACAAATGGGAATCATTATTTCGATTACACAAATGTATTTTTGTAAATGTATTTAGATTGTTCACTCTTTCCACGCTTTGATAGAGTGTGCATACTTTCATGTGGTCCGTTAGATTTTTGGTTCCATAAACTCTTATCGCACCTTCGACATCTTTCTTTATAATTATACACTTTCCACATTTTGAACAAAAAAGCAAGATCGAACAACACGGAGTATTCACTCTTCTCCTTGTGGTTTTCAACAAGCACGTATTTATTGGCCTCGACGCCTTTCTCAAGCTCCTTAATATTAAATACACCCATATTAACAAATAAGGAGTTCATTTCGACATGACATGTCATGGGAACGGGATGTTAGCAAATCAATCGAAAACCTCTGAATGCTCAATGTAAGAGATGCAATGTGAAAAGTAACTCTTACTGTTAGTCATACAGTGAACTTCACAAGGAGAGAGTGAATCAACTGAGAAGCAGGCGAATGGCGTTCGCCTGTACCTTGCCCTGTACAATCGCACTGTAAAAAAACGCAAAGGAAGTATCTTTTTTACGCTTTCCAACCGTAGGTTGAAGAAGCGTATATGCTCCAGCTTTGTCCGTCCATCTGTCGGCACGATAACTCGCGTAAAAACGTATAACGAAGTAAATTTCTCCTTCATTTCTGTCCACGCCAATATTCGAACCCGGATCCCCTCATTCCGGACCAAGTCACACTACCAATTGAGCTACGCGGACGTTTGTTCTGACTACTATCTGCCTTTATGTCGTGTGCGTCCTGCTGGCAGGTACGTCACATCTCCCCTCCCCCAAAGAGGGCCGGGGGCATGGCCCACGGGTCAGCCGTGACCATGAATCGTTGCAGGCAGCCATCCACTGTAGAACGTGCACTTGAGAACTCCCGGTCAATCTGGTGTGTGGAATGCAACGTCACACACATTTATTTTTCGAAGCGCTGGAGATGGGATTCTCTGATTTTTCCTATCTCGCGGTGTGGAAATAACATCACACCATTGCGAGATTTTGAACGGCCGAGTCATCCGGAAAGTTCGGGCGCCATTATAACGAAGTAAATTTCTCCGTCATTTTTGTCCACGCCAGAATTCGAACCCGGATCCCCTCATTCCGGAATAAGTCACTCTACCAATTGAGCTACGCGGACGTTTTATTCTGATTCCTATCTGCCTTTATGTCGTGTGCGTCCTTCGGGCAGGTACGTCACATCTCCTGGTACGTTACAAACGGTTCGATTTCGATGAAATTTTAGTATGTGGTAGGGGACCACCAGGGGACGAACCCTATAGAAAATGGACGAAATGGGGTCAAAAGTCACGGCATAGGAGCGGGATCCATTTCATTGCCCTTATGCGTCATAACTTGCGTAAATATAGTTCGATGTCGATGAAATTTTAGTATATTGTAGGGGACTACCTGGGAATAAACCCTATTGAAAATGGGTGAAGTGAGGTCAAAGGTCATGACATAGGGGCGGGGTGCATTCCATTGCCTTTATGTGTCATAACGCGCGTAAAAATGGTTCGCTTCCAATGAAATTTTAGTATGTGGTAGGCAGCCACCTGTGGACAAACCCTATTGAAAATGGGACGAATGGGGTCAAAGGTCAGGACATAGGATCGGGATCCATTCCATCGCCCTTATCCCATAGTATTAAGGTGGACGTCAAGTAATTTTGCTTCCTATAATTCCAATAGAAAAACTTTTGTACACATTTCCTTCACAATTAGGTTGTTCCCAAGGATGGACATTTGAGCATCGATTAAAATAACTTCATATTATAACTTGGAATACTTAACATTTTCTAAAACATAGCCTTAATTATATTGAAAAACAATAACGTTTCCTTTGGTAATGTTGAAACCAGGAAAACGATGGCGCGACCTGTGCTTTGATGACGTCAGTAGACAAATAAATGTTGGATTGCATAGTTATGGTTATGTTTTAGAAAATATTAAGTATTCTAAGTTATGAAATGAAGCTATTTTAATCGATTTTCAAATTTTCATCCTTGGGAACGCATTAATTGTGAAGAAAATGTGTACAGAAGTTTTTCCATTGGAAGTATAGGAAGAAAAATTACTAGACGTCCACTTTAAAGGAGCAATTCTTGTATCTATGTAAATTTTATTTTGAAAACGGCTCTAAGGATTTTGATGAAAGTCATTAACCTACCGTTTTCTGGTACTAGAAATCGATTTAGCTTGATCTCGACTAGGAAAATTGGTTTAGTGCGTTAAATTACCACCTCGAATTACCACGTTTTTAGTGTCATGGCGTCGTTCCGTTAATGTTACACATGCTTAAAGATCTTATGATGTCACATTCTGGCGACTGAGATGTTGGCTCGCGGTCACGCCATCTGTCTCATTACATCACGCGTTGTGTGTGGATCCTATTAAAGTTTTATGACGTCACACTCTTGCGAGCAGATGGTCGTGATTACCATCTGCCTCATTACGTCACGCGTTGTGTACGTATGTCCGTCCGCACGATAACTCGCGTAAAAATCGTTTGATTTCGATGAAATTTTAGTATGTGGTAGGGGAACACCTGGGAAGGAACCCTATTGAAAGTGAACGAAATATGGTCAAAGGTCAGGACATAGGAGGTGGATCTATTCCATAGCCCCTATGCATCATAACTTACGTAAAAATGCTTCGATTGCGACAAAACTTTATCATATTATTTTGCAGGTATACTGAACCAGTTCTGTTGAATATAATCGAAATGGGATCAAAGGTTAGTCCACAGGACTGAGATTTATTCCACAGCCATTATCCTCATAACTTGAGTAATTATTTCTGGTATGTTGGAAAGCGTATTATAATCAATGCATTGCATGATTTTACTAACTTGTTACGATATGATGTTGGTGTGTCTGACGTCGCGACGGTCGGTAGAAATTTTCGCTGCTTTAAGAAAGAGACAACAATATTTTTGCATGGCAAATACAGAATTCCACAGCGCGCATTTTTCTTTGGAATATATTTTTCTCTTTTCAAAAATAAAACGGGAATAAAACCGGGTCAAAATCGGGTCAGGTACACCTTGAGCCGACCCGTTGAACCCGCAAGAAATTGTCGACCCGTTGACCCGTGACCCGTTTCCATCTCTGGTATAGTCTAAGTCGAGCCTGCTGGTCATCAATGGCGTGGAGTTGGCCACTGCTTCCTTTCTGGTGCTGGTACTTCCATCAGTGGTATACTCGCGGTACACCTTTGATACCGTTGCCCTCCGGGACCCTAGGGTCTTTACCACTTGGGCGACAGAAAGACCGATCTGTCTTGCGCCAACAATGCGTCCACGATCAAATCCCCCAGATCATCACGTTTACCCATGTTTCGTCAATTGCGGTAATACATTTGCGGTAGAAAAACAAAACAAAAAAAAACCTACTTTTTTTTTAATTTCCCAGTCAGTTTTCTTATAACTCAAAAACTCCCTTCCTCTGATTTATTTCATAAAATTAATGGTGCGTTTTGAGAAATTAAAGGCCAAAACCGATGACCTTGAAAACGAAATGAATCAAAATGTGACTGTGCGATATCTCAAAAGAAGGCTCATGTGATAAGATTTCAAATGAGCCCGATATGAGCTCTGTTATCTAATTTGGAATAGAGCTGTTATTTGTTTTAGGCACGGTAGACACAAATATGGCTTTTTTCAAAAATTTTAGGTTCTGTAACTAACAATTACCACGTATATAGGAAGCTGAAATTTCGCACTGATTAGTTCCTCTATAAAGCGTGCAAGTTATTTTTGCTTGGAGGTTTAACGACTACCGTGAGCAACTCAGTGGGCTATAAGCACTCGCCCGTCTCTGATTTTGGGCCACTGATTCTAGGGAAGGGAGAGAGCCAGCGCCGTAAGACAAATATAACATCCATGTCTCATCGGGATTCGAACCCGGACCCATCTCGGACGAATGATCAGAAGCCATCGCTTAGACCACTGCGCCGTCGGGGAGGCCACTGCAAGTTTACAAAGTTTCATGAAAATCAAAAGGGTTCAGGTCAAAATTGTTATTATTTTGTTCTGATTTGGCATGTAATGACCCATACGCGAATTCATATTTCACTGTTAGGTGCGATTTAAGAAACGCAATAAAATTACTTTGTTCCTTTCTTATACTGTTCCTGAAATGTTTAGAAAAAATGGTATAGTATGAGCACGATTTGAGTGTGTGTGTGTGTGTTCGGGCATGAAAAATTTTGCTTTGGTTATGTATTTTTTTGGACAATATGCCCAGTCGGGCATGTTACAATTTTGGAAATTGGTTAGTCCTGATACAGACGTTTAATAATGGGTTTATTTCTTATCTGGGGTCTTCCAAGCTCATCAATGACCCTTAGTATAGCTTTCGTTCAAATCGATGGACCACTGAGTGTTCAGTTCATTTAGCTGTGTTCAGAATACATTTAAGGAAAAGAGTGATTGAACTCAGACTGTGGCGTTAGATATTAAAAAGGCTTTTGGTAAAGTCTGGAATCAAAAATTTCTAAAAAATTCCAGTCAGGATGACTTCAACTTGACTTGTATCACTGGCTCATAGTTTCCTTTCTTTCCGTAGCAAACATCAATTTATTTATTTATTTTATGCTTGCATACCATAGGAATCGTTTTATTTTTCCCTTTTACTTAATTCTCTTGCCATTTTACATCAATGCATCATATGGTTGTTTGTTTACATAGTAATAACAGGCGATAACGATTGTACGGCGATATTGTTTTCTGCTTGAATTGCAGAGTTAAGGCCGTTTATTGTTGCTAGAGTGAGAAAAATCTTATTTTCCACATTTTCGCAAAAACCCTCCTTCAGCAAGAGATTAAAATTTGTCACCAGTTTCCTAGTCTGAAAATCCTTTGACACACTGTTAAAAATTCTACAATATGTTGCACCAAAACGTAGTGCAACACCAGCAGCACAGCCTTTGGGAGAAAATTATAAAATTATATCGCGCACAAAATTCATAACATAGTCTGGTCAAAATAGGGTTTTCAGATGAAATAAATATGAAAGTTTTGAAACTTGGCACACTTGTTTATAGGTATCTAGTGAAGATTATGTCAAAAGTCCTGATGAATCAGAGGTGAGCTATAGCCGCCATCTTGAAAAATAAGAACGTTTTTTCGATTTTTCGTGAATATCTCGAAAACGGTTAGTCGTAGCCCAAAAATACTATTTACAAAATTGAAGCTTACAAAAAAGGTTGGATTCACTTTTTTGAATCTCTAATAGTTTCTGAGATAATCGGGTGTCAATGTTGTACTTTTTCGCTGATCGCTACGTTATCACTACGGTTTTTCATACAAATAAGCTCATAACTTCTGAACCGTCGGTTTTTTTCGAGAGAGAGTTCCTAAACACTCTTGTAGAGCACCAAATTCTCTTCAAAATTAGTATCTTACTTATTTAATAACTCCAGCAGGTCAATAGATATAGCTGCTCAATTGATCCGTCTGAATATTATATAATATTATACATACCATATGTAATGGTTTAATTATATGTAATGATTTAATTATACCATGCCCTATCAGAATTACATTCCGCAGTAACAGAGCGTGTCCCTGATGATCACACAATAAGAGCCAAACTCATACAAAAATACGGAGAACGTATCATAATAGCAAGAGATGGAAGAAAAGTTCCGATCGTCTGTTTTATTGACATAGGAATCAAAATCTTTAATTCATGGTACGAAAAAAAAAGAAAAACCAAACTGAGGAACGACTCAGAATCGTGAAAACTGCGGCGACAATAATAAGGCAGGATATCCAGTCTCAAGTGTATGATGAAACCACCTACCCTCCTGGTGATAACTACCTATAGGACGCGAGTAGTTGCATTCCCACAACCCTACTTACTTTCCTGGAGGACGTGACAATGAAGAAGACAAAAGACATTGAAAAGACAAAGAGGAAATGCATTTCCATTGCACACTCCATCATCACTGCTGTGTAACCACGGTCTTTTATGTCCTCTATGTTAATCAGCCTTAGTCTATTTCTATACAGGAAATACAGCTCCAAAAACTTGGCAAACCTTATATCTTGTTTGGAATTCTGTTCATCATACTATGAAGCTCAACAGCTGGAAATCTCAGCCATTTTTCACGCTCAACGTGGCATGAATGGGTCATTCAGTCAGTTCGTGTTCGACAACGCTGACTTCAATGTCTGCACGATCAGTGGATTAAATACTTTTCATGCTGTAGGTGGCATTAGATGTATTATATCAGCAAGTTCAGTCGAAAGAGGAATAGAAATACCAAGATTAACCAAGATGCCAAGCTCAAAGATTTGTGGAGAACTTGGAGTTCTTCCACTGGAAGTATTTAAAAAAACAGAAGACGGTTTAAAAAATGTGATTGTGGAAGACCTGGCAGTTCCGGTAGAAGAAACGGCACATCCGAAACCTTATGACACCCTATGGATGTATGTATGCAAAATGCCTCAATATTCCTGGGGTTCCAGAATGGGAAATATTTATGCATTCTATAACGAAAGGTATGTACAGTGAAAAGACGAAGGTTGTTCCTCTTCCTTTCATAAACTCTCCACCAACTGATTATGATACTATCTACACCGCGTTACGGTTTGCTGCTGACTTGTGTGTCAAAATCAATCAGAAGTGCTTAATTATTGCGTTCGACTAGCCACTCTACATTAAAAGCAGAAAAATAGTCGCAACAGCCCCAGCTGACTTCCAGCTGTCTAACTGTGTGGTAAAACTAGGTGGATTTCACCTATTGATGTCTTTTTTGTGGTGCATTGGATACCTCAGGGGTGGAAGTGGTCTCAAAGAACTGAAAACCATATGAGAACCATGTGAACCATATGAGAGGCAAATGTAATGTACATCAATTTTAATTTCAATCAATTTTTAATCATTCAATCGTGTATCCAATAAATCAATAATGAATGCGGTTTTGTTTACATTTTTGTTTTTTCATTATATTTACCTGTCATTCCCACCCTTTAACATTCATAAAGGTAGATGTTCGGATCTGTGTTGCGATGGTCACATTAGATAGCGATAGCTTGTAATGTAAACATACAGCTATATCTATTGACCTGCTGGAGTTAATAAAATAAGTAAAATAACCTCAATCCCATAGCGCACTTCTGGGACTATTTGGACCGACAGGTTCGAAGTGCGGACCGACAACCACATCATCTCCGGAACCTCCGTGCTCTGCTGAAGTCCGAATGGGCACGTGTGCCTCGGGCAACCTTCCATGGGCCTCATTGCGTCCATGCCACTCTGTCTCGCTGCTATCATCCGGGCCAAGGGTGGTTATTGTAGGTGGTCATATTATTCTGATTCGATTATGTATGTCACGAGGAAAAATAACTGGAAAATTAAAATCTCAGGTTCGATGTTTTCGTAATTTGGAGACTTTCTGATCACTTTGCTCCAGTCATAGACAACAATCTACTGCTAATGTAAAGTCAAGGATGGATTCTAAAAGGACTAGAAGGGTAGTAATGCATTCAGTACTAAGTTAAATCCGCCACATTATACTCATGTCTTAATAAAGAAAACAAATGGCGTTCTTTCGGCACAAACAAACAGAAAGGGCTGGTACTTTCATGCTAGGAAATATACAAATGCGCTGGAAAAAATTTAAATTGTACAAAGGGCATCCTGAAAGTAATGCCTCGTTCCTCATAAAATTTTTATCTGTAACAGCAAATATGTGAAATTTGGTTGCAAAGTACTTGGACATATTGTTAATAATGCTAGCCTATTGAAAGTATTACCCATCACTTTGTATACATATCCGCCATCTTTGAACCCATTGGTAAAATCCATTTCGGAAAACTTCCTGATGCTGTCGTTTCAGCCATGAATTCACAACCAGTTTAACGTCTGTCACATCGTCGAAACGTTCCCACGAAGGGTGTTCTTCAAAGAGGCAAACAGAAAAAAGTCTGAGGGAGCAAAATCAGAACTCTAGGGGAGATGGGGCATCACCGTCCACCCCATTTTGGCAATAGCCTGTGAAGTCTCCAATGAGGTGTGGGGACGTTCGTTACCATGATGTAAAACAACACTATGAATTGGAATTTCACGTCTTTTCCTTCTGATAACTTCCTTTAACTTCTCCAATGTTCGCACATAGTGAGCACTATTTATTGTTGCAACTGTTGGATGGTGATTAGATGTGATGAGGTCTTTCACTCGTTGCCTGTTGGCACCTGTCACTGCAGTTGAGAGTCTTCCGCTCGGTTGTTTATTCGACACTGAACTTTCTCCTCCTCGAAACCTCTTCATCCTTCTTCGGACATTACTGATATCGATTGTGGCAGCTCCGTACACCGCCAAGAGTATTCTGTGGATTTCTGGAGCCTCACATCCCTCTTTTTCCAGGAATTCAATTACGGCTCACTGCTTTTCTCTGTCATTCATGACCTTTACTTCCGATTCTGAAAAAAAACTTCTTCCCCCATTGATAACATATCATAGTGCATGTCAGTGCAGTTTCATTAAAATTACTTCAAAATTTCAAAAGTTATTAAGCAGGAGGCATTACTTTCAGGACACCTCCTTGTAAATCATGTTTCCCGAATTTCACGTATTCTCCTCTCTTCCTTTGTGAAAAGGTTTGTTTCATCTTTTTTTCATAGCTATAAACAGATCGGTAACATTGTTGGTTTAAAATAAAACATGCGCATTTCTCTGACGCGTTTTCGAAATACTTTGCAAACGAAATTCTATCCGACTGAAGAAGAATGATAATCCAATAAAACAAAGAAGTAAATCCACAAAGCTCACTCAGTTCTTTATTTGATTAATATCATTGGGCCCCGTGGGCTGCTGTGTTCGATGGGGCTAGAGAGAGAAAGAGAGAGAGAGGGGGGGGAGCTTTAGGCAGCGACCGGTGCGTTTATCAAGGCAGAACTAAAATTAATAGCGTTACAGCGTCGTCACCCTTAATTACAGCAAAAGGCGCTCTCTTTCTGCTGTGAGCAGCAATGTGTTTTTCTTCATCAACGCATCGTCCGATTATGAATATTCATTACGGCGGTGCCGCAGATGCTCAGTCTTGCGTAAACAATTACATGGAATGATGCGCAACGGAGACAAAGCAAACAAATCCGCGAAATGAACGAAGGAAGGTGCTCAGGCCTTAATGCAGTTACACGCTTAATTTCTCCACGCCGAGAATTACGAGTTTGTTTCGGGTATTTTGTGGGAAATTCAGTTTTTCCTCTTTCGATATTAAGTATCTGTGGGTTTTAATTAAGGATTGGAGAACACATTAGCGTCGCCTTGGCGACGGCTCATCTTCCGATTATTTCTAACCGTGACAGACACGAAATTTGTTTTCCGGAGCGAAGTTGATAATCTTCCGCTCTTAATTGCCATCCAGAGCGCACGAACGCTCTGTAAAGAGAGAAATCCCAAATATAAAACAGTCTCTTCCCTTCTTTAAGCCACGAAACAAGAAGGGGAAGAGGGGGAGTAGAGTGCGAGCGAGAGATACAGCGAAAAAATCTTTGCATTAGGTGGCCATTTCTCACATAATTTGCAGTGGATTGCTCGCATGCAGTGTGGAACGTTGGCCATGGATGCCTGGATGACAAAAATGCGCAATAAACTTCTTTCATATCGAAACTCTATCTGTTAATAATGAAACACAATCTTCTCTCTGTTGTGGTAAAACTAATAGTTTTGAAAAATTTAGTTTAAATACTATTTCACTGCCTTATTCTTTTTATCTGAGGTGCAGTCTATGGAATACACTGGCGCATTAATTTAATTTTTCCTCTGAAAAAGCGGACTTCTATTAGCTGGATTTTCCCTCTTGCTTTGGGTTGGACTTACATAGCTTGTCCCAAAGCAATTGATAATGTTTTTTTATAAAAGATTTGCAATACTGCGTTCGACCTTAGAACGAGTCTGGAAGAAACGGTAGTCGTTGTAGTAACCATAGCAACCGGCGACACCTGTTTATCACGCATGCGTCCTCGGTAGTGCACGGTTCTTTAGGTTCTTTAGAACCTGGGGTTCGATACCGGTCGGGTACCAACGCTCGAACCACTAAATATCCGCCGTGCGTCGGATGGGCACGTTAAGCCGTGGGACTCCGGGTACTGGCATACCGGTAATAAATAAGGGCGTCTTCCTCCCCCTTTCTACCTCGCTTCGGTGTCACTCACTTTTCAATCGGGCACTCTCTCTCTTAGCTTCCTATTTCTAAGGGTTGTTTAACACCTGAGGTCAGACACTCCCTTCCTAAAATCCTCTACCTATGATCTGATTTGCTCTGGTAGTGCGCAGTTTAATAAGCGTTGCTTCCTGAACCCCTAACAAGTGTTTTTGCGCTGTGAGTTTTCAAAAAATGGACGAGAAAGAGGAACATAGATGCGCCATTAAATTTTGCTGTCTACTTAAGAAGCCCGTGGGAGAGACTTTCCATCTTATGCAAGAGGCTTCTAAAGATGAATGTTTAGGAAAATCAACAATTTACAGATGGCATAAAGAATTTGTAGATGGTCGTGAGTCGACGGTTGGGGAAAATGAATATTAAGTTGATGCGCCAACATACATATAGTCCAGACTTGTCATCATGTGACTTCTGGTTGTTCCCCATTCTAAAAATAGACATTATGGGAACGATAATTTGAGACTGATTAACAACTTATAACTGCTACGCAGGGGTGCATCAACAGCATTTCTGAAGAAGAATTCCGGAAGGCATTCAAAAAGTGGGAGGAACGTTGGAACACCTGTATTCGGTGCAATGGGCTACAAAAACTTGCCCTGAATAGTCAGTGTTTCCCCCGGATTAAGACGGTTTACAGACCGTAAGCACGCCACCTGGCGGTCAACCATAAATGTTCGGTAGATAAACTACACTGCTGGACAATTGCTAAGGACGGATCATAAACGGCTATATAGCGCATAAAAAAGTAAGTGTGGTTGGATGCCAAGTGAAATAAAATAATGTCAAAATGCCAGGACATTACAAGAAAGACAATTTATTGTGCTCTGAAATCCAGAAGGCTTTGGAACGTGTTCAAGGGACAAACAGGCCATTTTGTGCAGAATACGTAAACGTGAAAAAATGCAATTACCGTCCGCAGGCGTTCCGGCGTAAGATGTCAATACGGGATATGGCCACCATGGAGGGCGATGCAAGATTCCACACGTCGTGTCATGCTTTGCACAACATTATCAAGCAGCTGTTGGGGTAATTTATCCCATTCCTCTGTCAGTGCACGGATGAGGGTGTCCTTGTTTATTGGAGGGCATTGGCGACCAGCAAGACTCCTCCCCAAAGCATCCCACACATTTTCAATGGGATTCAGATCTGGAGAACGTGCTGGCCATACGAGGCGTTGAATATCCTCGCTCTCAAGACACTCCTGGACAGCGACTGTTCGATGACATGTTGCGTTGTCGTCCATGAAAATGAATCTATCACCGACAGCACCACGGAACATGCGAACATGAGGTAGCAGAACATCATTAATGTATCGTTGGCCAGTCATAGTCCCAGTTGGAAGCACATAGAGGGACGTACGGCCATTGATCATGATGCCAGCCCATACCATGACACTACATGTTGGATATCGGTCCCTTTCCTGTATGTTTGCTGGACAATATGCAGTACCACTATCACGCCAGATCAGTTGTCGTCGACAATCAGACGATAGACTGTATCTACTCTCATCTGAGAAGAGGACAGCAGACCAGTCGTTATCTGTCCAATTGCGATGTTAATGGCACCATTGCAAACGGGCGGTACGGTGACGTCTGGACAATGGGATGCACACAACAGGACGGCGGGCGTATAGTCCTCCTTCATGTAAACGTCTGGCGACAGTTTTTCGGGAGATCCGCTTGCCAGTAGCAGCCATAAACTGATTTGCTACCTCACTAGCTGTGCTGCGCCGGTGTCTTTTTGTTGATAGCACTATGTACCGATCTTCTTCAGGTGTCGTACTGCGAACACGACCTCCTCCGTGACGTTTGCTACACTCTCCATTTGTTTGAAATGATTTCCAAAGCCTTGAAACAACACTGTGGCTGACGTCGAACTCCCTGGCAACATCTGTTATTTTTCGCCCTTCTTCAATCTTGCCAATAATACGGCCAAGCGTAAAATCATCTAGGTGATGTCGGGAAGACATACTGAAAACTGCAAGTTCGTCAATTGATTATTTCCCCTTCAACTTTGCGTTTGAACAACAACGGTCAATGCGCGTCAAATCCTTTATATCTCTTATCAGCGCTATGACGTCACGAACAAGTTCGGCAATCCAAAATTTGCATACGCACAACACGTCTTACTGTATCCCGCACTTATGCTAATTTCCACATTTTCCTGCCTTCCATTTTATGGTTGCTATCGTTGCTATTGTCATCCGTCCTTAGCAATTGTCCGGCAGTGTACATGTTCACGGTGTTTAAACTGTTTGAACTGTTACTGTATTTTTACGTTCACAATTTGGCAACGTTCTTCTTAAAGTTGTTATATACCTGTTTTTTCAGGTGCAATCAGTCGACTGGTAACACCTCTGTGGACAACACGTTTTTATCTCCCGGTCATTAGACTGTTAATGAACATTACGGATGGTACTGTAAAATTACGGTTTATTGACTAGTCACTCAGCTGCCGGTGTATCAACTGTAATTTGACCCTACATTTTTCTTAGTGTATTCGAAAAAGATGACCACTTCCTTGATAATTAAGGTACGCATATTTTTTTTTATATAAAAACATTATCAGTTGTTTCAGAACATCCCTTGTATTTGCAAATCCTTAGTCGATAAAAAGATACATATAATACGAAAAAAAAAGAATGCAAATGGTTTTATCTTTCAACTTTTACATACCTTATTCACGAGCCCCGATTTCTAAAAATTCCGAGAGTTGGGTGCCCGAATTCGAAAAGCAGATTTTGGCCTGCACCTCTAATTTAAATTTCTTTTTGAGTTTCTGTTTCCTAAGAAAATTTCGGCACTCAGCGGTTTATTATTTCCTTGAACAGCTTATAGATTTTGGCAACGCTGACAGTGAGTCAGATATAAATACCAGGGTGAGTAACAAGTTTTTCGCCTTTACAGCTAAAAATTTCAATGATATAAGAAAGGCATACGTGCTCACCTTATTTTTCAAACTACAGGTTGTTGTTTTCTATAATAATGTGACGACGTTCCGTCAGAGCCCAGATCTAACGCCGGTACCTCTCAGCAGGTTTCGAGGACAGAAACTCTCTGATGCCAGATTCCACATGCACCACTGAAGTGAAGTGCAACTATAGTAAGAAATAGGCCATGGAGAAGGTGGTAGTCCGATGGGGCAAGGTCCGGACTGTATGGAGGATGTGGCAGGATCTCAAACCCTTCCTGCTGCCATAGTGGCACAAAAAGGGGATCTCAACCTAACCTCTTCCTGCCGCCCCTCATTTCGGAAGAATGACCAGAGCGCTGGCTTCTGAACATCCGTCCGAGAAGGATTAGAGTTCGAATCCCGGTAAGCCATGGATGAGTGTGTCTTACTGCACTGGTGGCTCTCTCTCTCCTCAGAAACCAGTGCGCCTAAATTAGGGATGAGTGCTCTCTCCTCTGAAACCAGTGGACTTAAATAGGGACGAGTGTTCTCTCTGTCTCTCCCCCTCTCCCCCCCCTCTCTCTCTTCTAAGAAACCAGTGGACATAAATTAGGAACAAGCGCGCTCTCTCTCCCACCTCTCTCTCTCTCTCTCCTCTGAAACCAGTGGACCTAAATTAGGGACAAGTGATCTCTCTCTCTCCTCTGGAACCAGTGGAACTAAATCGGGACGAGTGCTCTCTCTCTTTCCCTCTCTCTCTCTCCCACTCTCTCTCCTAAGAAACCAGTGGACCTAAATAGGGACGAGTGTTCTCTTTGTCTCTCTCTCTCTCTTTTTTCTCCCCCCTTTCTCTCTCTCCCTCTCTTCTAAAAACCAGTGGACATAAATTAGGAGCGAGCGCTCTCTCTCCTCCTCTCTCTCTCTCTCCTCTCTCTCTCTCTCTTCTGAAACCAGTAGGCCTAAATCAGGGACGAGCGCTCTCGCTCTCTCTCTCTCTCCTCTGAAACCAGTGGACCTAAATTAGGGACGAGTGACCGCTTATAGCCTATCGAGTTACTCACGGTGTTTGTTAAATCCCCCAAACAAACGAACAGCCCCTTCCAATTCCTGTAGTTTTCCGCCGACCACTCTTGAGGTGTGACTTAGGGCATTGTCCACTTCACTTACAGAAACGCCCGCTTCTTCTTGATGAGCGCATTGACACAGAGTATCATGAACTCGCTGCCGTTTTTCGGCATAGAGGTTCTCGTCCACAGCTTAACCATTTAGCAAACGTTCCCAGAACACAGGACCCTCACAATTCCACCAAATGTACAGAAGGATTTTTCTCTCCTACAGCCCTCTTTGCACAACTGGCTGTGCTTCTCGGCCTGACCTCAGCCACTGGTTTCCAGCTGTATAAGATAACGTTAGAATACCCACTTTTCATCACACTTGACGATACGACACCAAAACTTATCATCCTGTGTATTTGACAAGAATCCGCGGCAAGGAGCGACAAGTTGCTTCTTCTACTGGGCTGTTAGTTCATGGCTATCCATTTGATGGCGCTTGGAGAAGAAACCGAGCTGGTGCAGGTGACGAACGATAATAGATTGGGAAGACCTCACACCAGCTGCCAATTGTCGAGTACTGTCACAGCTTTGACCAGGATGTCATTGTTGGTGAAAATTGGACGTCATGACCTCGGCTTGTCTTCGAGACTAGTGTCCCCAACATTGAAACGCTGGAACCATTTTCGTGCAGCGTGGATGTCCACTGTTACCTCGCCTTCAACGACAAAAATTTCTCTCGATGCTGCTGCCGCGTTTAACCTTTTTTCCAATAATAGCATAGGAGCACACGAACAGCACGTTTATCGACCTCCATACCGTACTCACCTGATAACGCAATGTGGCTGGATCCTTGTCAGTGCACATCATTAGCCTCCTGTGTTCCACGTCATCGTGGTACCTAGTAAACGCCTACGCGCGTTTCTCACAAGAATGAAAGCCCAATATTATGTGTAGCTCGAAATGGGACGAACTTTTGATTGACCCTGGTTAAAAGTCTACGTGGAATGCAAAAGTATTGTGATATGTTATGGTGATATGCAAGTTGTATAAAGGGAGGCTTCTGGCTTCCATAGGTTAATATTAGGAACCACTAGGGTTCCTAATATTAGTCTATGGGAGCCAGAAGCCACCTTTATACTACTTTGCATAGTTGGAATAGCGAAAGAGGTGAAAGCTTGTTGTAGATTTATGTGAATAGGCGAATAGCGTGTTGTAGCTAAAATTATTATTATTATTATATACACATCTTTTTTTTTTTGTTTCGGGCTTTGACAACCACCGTGAGCAACTCGATGGGCTACAAGCAGTCTTCCGTCCCTAATTTATTATAGTTCCACTGTTTCCAGGGAATGAAGAGAGCCAGAGCCTTGAAACAAACACAACATCCATGCCTCACCGGACGAATGGTCATAAGCCAGCGTTTAGACCACTGCGCTGCTGCAGGGGTCGTCACTAAAGATTAAGTAAGTGGTTAATATTTTCACATTTTTAAACCGGTTTCCTATGATTGACAGGGGCGCCGGAACTAATTTTTAAAAACGGGGGCAATATATTAGGATAACATTGTTTAGTGATGTCATCAGATGATACAAATAACACGATTATATCGATAAAATCTAAATTAACATAAAACTTCAGTTACATATCTGTATATAGGGGTTTTGGATTAAAAAAGGAACTTTACTTATATTGTAAAAGATGTTAAACTGAAGTGATTTGGGCACTCCCAGGTCAGTATGAATTTCACAAGAACCGCAGTTCTTGTTTTATATATCAAAAAGCATATGTAGGTATATCTAATTCCATTCTTTGTCCCTACTATTTTCCGTCTTTCTGATGTTTGAAGAAAAAATTGATTTTATTATTCTTAAATGAAATTAAAAAAAACCGTAAAAAAAAACTCAAAACGTCCAAAAAAAAAAACCAAAAAAAAAACCGTCTCGGCTCTTCTTATAAAACACAATCTTTCAGGATAAATAAAAAATATTCAAATATTTCTATTTTCAATTATCAAACATTTCAAGAAAATTTCAGGATAAACGTTTTGTTACAATAAAGCTGATACTTCGTAGGACGTTTCTCTCTCTCTCTCTCTCTCTCATGCTGGTACTTCGGGAAAGGTTTTTTTGTTTTTCTCATACTGGACAAGCGAGGAGTATAAACCGCGCCTCAGAAATGGCATTAAAAAAATTTACGGTTCTAGATGTTTAATTAAAATGAAAAACAATATTTAGTTTTATCAAAAGGAATTTTAAATTGCAGGAAATAAAAAAAGAATCCAAACATTTATCTGACGTAATTTCAATGGAAGAAAAGTAAAGGCGCAAATGTGATGTTTCGCCTCTCTACGAAAATGAGTACGGGGATCTGCTGCCCCCTTCGTCCCCGCACTTCTGACGCCGCTGGTGATAGAATACATTAATTTCACTTTAAATATCGGAGAATAGGTTAAATTCGTTTTAAGACTTTAAACCGTCCATTTATGAATTCTGGAGTATGTACAACAAATTTAAGATTTCAGAACTTGAATTATTCTTTTTAACTTAGCTCTAAACCAGATCGACAAAAAACATCAGTAGCTTAAAAGCAAGTAACTGCATCTAGGTTATTGCTTTGGTTTTATTCATTTATTGGGAGAAAACATTTAAGTATGAGTTAAGCGAATTACAATTACAAAAATTGTAAAGGGTGCCGAACAACCCTCCAATAATTTTCAATGGGTGCTCAGAGCACCCCTCTAATCGTAGCAGATGGGCTTTTATTATACATACTAGTTTTTGTATTTTTTTTTTTTTTTTTTTTTTCAGATTGTTCGACTTATAGATTCGGACAGTTTTGGTTAAACATGTTTGGCTTGATTCGGACAGCTTTGATTAAACTTGTTCGACTTGATTCGGACAGCTTTAGTTAAACTTGTTTGACTTATAGCTTTGGTCAGTTTTGGTTAAACATGTTCGACTTACAGATTCCGACAGTTTTGGTTAAACTTTTTTCGCTTACAGATTCCGAAATTTTGGTTAAATTTGTCCGAAATGAAAGTTTCCAAAATTTTCTCTCATTCTTGTTCAACTTGGGTTTCCGAAATTTTCGTGTAAAGTTGTTAGACTTCATACCTTCGGAAAGTATTGGTTAAGCTTGTTCGACTTGATAATTGGGGATATTTTTCGTTAAGCTTCTTCAGTTTATTTGGATATTTTTGGTTAAGCTTGTTCGATTTATTTGGAAATTTTTGATTAAGCTTATTCGACTTGAAAATTGAAGATATCCTTGGTTAAGCTTAGAGATTCGGAAAGCTTGGTTAAGCTTCATCGACTTGATAGCTAAGGACATTTTTGTTTAAGCTTGTTCGACTTGACAATTTCAGAAAGTTTGGGTTAAGTTTCTTCATTGGTAGTTTCGGATAGCATTGGTTAAACTTGTTCGACTTGAGTGTTTCGGAAAGTTTTGGTTAAGCTATTTCGACTTGATAGTTGAGGGCATTTTTCTTTAAGCTTCTATGTACTTCCAGATTCAGGTTTGGCTTAGCTTGTTCGACTTAATAGTTGAGAGCACTTTAGGTTAAGTTTCCTTGAGTTTTCCTAGTTGAGAACACTTTTAGTTAAGCTTCCGCAACTTGATAGTTTCCGACAGATTTAGTTAAGTTTGTAGGACTTCGTAATTTCGGGCAGTTTCAACTGCATTTTCTCTAAGAAGACAGGAAGAACAAAGATGCATTCTTCGAAAAACACTGAAGCGATCAAAATACATAGCAGCCATATTTGAAAAAACATCTTATCTAAAGTTTTATTTCTACGGAGCGCTTATTATGAGACGCGAAAAAATTGGACAGCGACCTAATGTTTCGAAAAGAGAATGACGCCTTGATGTCGCGAACACTGTCCATTTTGACCCAAGATAATGCAAACCACGTGGCCAGGCCACCTTGCACTGCCTGTATCAGAGATCCCTCTTTACAGCAGATGGGTAGGTGGAATCAGGTCATTATTTCATTGCGGCAATCTTTTCTCAAAATTTCCAGTTAACCTCTGACCGGGCCTCTTGCCGCATAGAAATCCCTTGAGATCTGTGATTAGCGAAGCTCCACTTTTATCTATGTCTCAATTGAAGACTATCGTGGTAACAAGATGATTCATGCTATATTCGTTTTCTCTCGTATCTTAAGGTTGTTGGCTCCAGAAAAACGCATGTTTAACCGGCTGAATTGCTATTCCTGTTTTGTGATGTTTTCCGAAAGAATTTTCATCTTACATGCCAGCAACCATATGGTGAAAAAGAAAGCTGATACTGAGCTCCAGGTGTAACTTTTTATTAGTGGAAAGTGCATCCAACGTGTTAAAAATACACTAAGAAAAACGTTTTGTTAATTCAGCAAAAAAGAAAAAATGTTGAATCAACCAAAAATCTTTGTCGATATGCAGTCAACAATAATGTTTGTTTAATTTACAAAAGTATTTTGCTGAAAATTATTGTTGATTCTACAAAATTTATTGTTATCATGACAAAACGTTTTGTTCATTTAACAAAATGCTTAAGTCAATTTTGGGGAATTTGTGTGATCCAACAATAAGTATTGTTCAAAAAGTAGGAACTGTACACCAAATTAAACTCAAAATAGTATAACTATATACTAAAAATCCTAAAATTTATTGGCGTAGAATAAATAATCAAAATTTCCAAGCTTTCGCACATCAACCAGATGACTGTCTCAAGGAAGGTAGACGACAGCTAACTGCAAACAGGATAATAGAACGTTTCAACACTTTAAACGCGGTGACTTGACTATACAATAAATGATTAGGAGCAAACGTGATATTTCGAAGAAACGAGGTCACGTTGGTTGGGCACGCGGTACTATGGTAGAAATCTCAGCATTATTTGAAGAATTGATTCCAAATACGTGGTAACTCCAGAGAGACGCTATCGTTCCAAGCCTCGCAGCTGGTCAAGATTTCCAAGGTTTGGTAGATTTGGGTGTGGTCAAGACTCCACACCCAAATCTACTGCCATTCGCGAAACCTTGGAAATCTTGACCAGCTGCGAGGCTTGCAACGATAGCGTCTCTCTGGAGTTACCACGTATTTGGAATCAATTCTTCAAATAATGCTGAGATTTCTACCATAGTACCTCGTGCCCAACCAACGTGACCTCGTTTCTTCGAAATATCACGTTTGCTCCTAATCATTTATTGTATAGTCAAGTCACCGCGTTTAAAGTGTTGAAACGTTCTATTATCCTGTTTGCAGTTAGCTGTCGTCTACCTTCCTTGAGACAGTCATCTGGTTGATGTGCGAAAGCTTGGAAATTTTGATTATTTATTCTACGCCAATAAATTTTCTGATTTTTAGTATATAGTTATACTATTTTGAATAAGTATTGTTATCGTGATAAAACGTTTTGTTGCTGCAGTCAAACATATTGTTATCGTGACACAGTAATTTCTTGCTCCAACAAAATTTAGAGTTATGTAGCCGGGCCACTTTGCCCCTAAACTTTTTTCACGATGGCAACACTTTGCCGGTGCCCTTCGACCCTGGGTTTCCGCCATTTTTTACCCCGAAATCTCCCCCCCCCCGCCGTATTTATTTTCTAGTGGTGTTTTAAATGAATTTGGACGGTGTTACGTCACGAGAAAACTTTTTCAGAGCCAGCGAAAAATCTCTCAAAAAGTGGATTCGAGCCTTAGTTTGGGAACTCGGTGTGCTAACCACTCGGCTATACCTGTTCTTACGAGTAAATTCTTATCTGCGAATTCAGCATTTGAAGGTCGGCTTATTACCTTCTGGAATGTTCACGGACAATTTATTCTTGACATAACGATGTATTGACACTATTTTGGTGCGTGTGTAACATGTTTTAAATCCGATTTCTTTTTAAGTGTTTTCCTTAGCTTTTTGATGAAACAAATTATTGACATTTTTGGTTAGACAAAAACAAATCGTAATATTTTTCGTAAAGTTCTATATGTTCCAGAGTACTATCACCATGCAATCTTTGGTGGCCGCACGTATTTTGAAACACCTTGTATATATAGCCTATTCGTGAAATCAAGCTCTATACATAAATTGCAACTCTTATCATTACCTCATGTGCAAATTTCTATGTGCGATCAGGAACCGATCGCAAATAAAAATTCGCAGTCAGCCATAATTCAAAACGAAATCCTAAGGGCAAAACAAGATTCTTCTGGTCAGTGGTAGTCTGGTATAGTGCCCGTATGGAGTAGCTAGTAATCACGTGCGCTTTGGCGTAAAGTCGATGCCACCTCCATATTGTTGAATTAACAAAATATAGCCAACGAAATAATTTTGTGTTGCCAACAAAACAATTCCGATGAAGTTTGGCTAAAGTAACAAAATAAATCGTCAAAACAGCTCAACAAAACTATTTTGTTGTTTCAAACAGACTTTTTTTCTCAGTGTATAGTAAAGTGTCAAATCAATATTTTTCCGAAAACTGAAGATTCTCTCAACAATTTTCCTGTTCGGTTTTGGGTACCACACCTTGCAGAATTCAAATACACATTTACACCACTCAGCGGAAAAACTAAACTTCCAGTTAAATCGAAAAGTGTACAAATAATCTCAACCATGGCTACAGCTATCCGACGCGAGAGGAATTTTTCTAATTCCGTGAACACAAACGGAAATGTTTTGCATACAAACGAACAAATGGTCGGAAAAACGGATCATATAATTACATCAGCATTTTAATGGACACTGAGCAGTGGCGAAGCGTCAATGGAAGCAAGGGAAGCATTGCTTCCCTTTGGTTCATGCGCTTTCTTTTGCGTGAATTAAAAATATGCAGCATTAAAGTAAAATAAAAATATCACACCAGCATAACGCAGCGGGCATTTTTCTTCAGTAGCTTTTATTTTTAAGAAAGAAAATTCATATTTGTATTTTTACGAAAACAAGAACAAATGTCTCGTACGTAAGTCCCTCGTTGGAAGCAACGCAGATAATGCATCCAGCTGAACCTCAGTAACACGGCATGCTCACCCGCAGCCAGTAATGTTATCTAAGCATAGAGCGTGGGGAAGCATTCTCCCAAACGCTTCCACAGCGCCGAAGACAGAACCACACAAGAGAGTTTTAAGAATAAAGCCACTAACTCCAGCATGCGTCTTTCCAAACGTTCAGTCAGACCCAGCACTCAGATTACTCGAATTTGAAGTTGCAATTCATCAAAAGTTTTCTGTGTTAGTGTAATTAGTTGATTCAGTTCCATTATATACTTATGGTTTGAACTTTCAGTAGTTTTATGTTGCACGTTCTTTAGCGGTGACATGTCATTATTGCAGAAATATAAAAGTAAGCGTTACTTTTATTAGTGTAGCTAATTGTTTCTATGACTCTTCTGAGGAATGTAAGCGCCAAGGAAGCAATGGACTCTGGCGCATCTACAGTACACGGCCACGTGAACTCCCAAAACTCCTTAAGACTGCATTCTAAAAAAATTACTTTCTCTGTCTTTTGGATCATTTTCATAATCATATAAAATCTAATTTATAAATAAAAAAAACTATATGTAAAAATCATATAAAATCACATTTATATAAATGTGATTTTATAAATTCATATGTGATTTTATATATAAATCATATAAAATCACATTTATGAATAAAAAAATTATCTCGCTTTCCCTCTCTCTAAGAGCCCGAGCCCGCCCGAGACCGAACCGCAGTAAATATTCTACAGTCCGAGCCTGATTCGGGCCCGGGCTCTGCTTCGGGCTTTCGGGCTCGAGCTCAGCCCGTCTCAGCTCTGATAGAAGGAACCGCCAATTCTTTTCGCTGTGTGAATAGGCAAGTTTCTTTCCTTTTGAACATTTTCACGGAACATTTTTTTTATAAATCTTTACATTTGAACTTTTACATAGACATTTCTTTTTGGTGGTACCACGCAGGGGTGTCTTACGATGCTTTCTGCCATGCCGTGTTGTCAACGTAGCATATAAACTACGGGTCACTTGCTGATTTTAATTATTATAAGTTTTCATTCATATCACTTTTGCCATCTATTTATCGCATGTTAACTGCATTGCTTCCCTTACTTACAAAGTCACGCTTCGCCACTGACATTGAGATATTGAAATTTCCGCTAGAGAAGATTCACAGAATGAGTATTTTCAGCATAAAGACTTATGTAACTGGTCTATAGACCGAAATAGACGCCCCATGGCGACAGCATATGAGACACAGTCCAGTCCATTACTGCTCATTTTGCAAAGTGTGCATGGAATAAGTAAGCGACTAAAAATTTAAGCGGTAAGCGTACTTAATAAATTCATTTCTCCGTGGACACACAAAATTGAAACTAAAGGAAAGTGGCCTCTACTCTGAGGGTCATTCATCCTCACGTATACTAATTAACAAAAGTACGCTTTCGCAAGCCATGATACGGAAGTCAGTGAAGATTAAGGTCACTTCTCACAAAGGAAAGTGGCCTCTACTCTGAGGGTCATTCATCCTCACGTATCCTAATTAACAAAAGTACGCTTTCGCAAGCCATGATACGGAAGTCAGTGAAGATTAAGGTCACTTCTCACAAAGGAAAGTGGCCTCTACTCTGAGGGTCATTCATCCTCACGTATACTAATTAACAAAAGTACGCTTTCGCAAGCCATGATACGGAAGTCAGTGAAAATTAAGGTCACTTCTCACAGAATGAACTTCACCTTCACTGACTAACAGGCAGCTTTTTTGTTATTGTTAACTTTTGTTTTCCGAGTTTAACGACCGCCGTGAGCAACGCTAAGTGTTATAAGTAGTCGCCCTTCCCCAATTTGGGGATACTGGTTTCAGGCAGCGGGAGAACCAGCGCTCTGCTCATGACTCATCCGGACTCGAGCCCAAAACCTTCTCGGACGATTCGCCAGAAACTTAGGACATCTAACCACTCGACCACCAGGGCTGCCTTTAAAGTGTTGGTTGAAAGTAAAGCTCCAATTAAAAAAAAAAATCCACGTTTTAGAACTATAAGTCGCGATGGGGATCACAAGGGCTCTGACCAACCTCATCTTGGTGTTTTTGCTTAATTGGTGATCCTTCCATATTTCTGTAAGCCCTGCCAGGGCAGATTTCGCCATTCCGAACCTCCTTTTGATCTCGCCTTCGCAATTGCCGTTATTGGTTATACGAGCCTCCAGATATACGACTTCTGATTTTCGGGCAATGGCATCTGTTCGAAGTTTTGAGGAAGCACACCGGCCTTATCAACTATCATAAGGTAGCACTTGAATCTATTTAGTTTGAGACAAGCTTCGGCGCTGAAATCTTCGATGCGTTTGAGAAATTACATCATCTCCTCCTCTGAACAAGCTATTAAAGTGGTGTCATCCGCATAGCGTAGATCTCATATTTTCCTACCTCTTATTACTTCACTAACACTTCTTCACTAATATTGTTGAAGATTGAGTTGTGCTAAAGGATATTTGGCGGAACAAAGGCTAATCGTAAGCAACATTATTTCGACGTTTCCTTGAATGACTCCTGTTTCACTGTAGATGAAGTTTTTATGTAGTGTTCAGTCAGTGATACATACGCGAACATTACGAATGGGATAATCGACAAACCGTTACAAATAATGAGCCGGATAACAGGTAATTCTTGTAGGTGAGTTATGAGAGGATGGCCAATAAACAGTTTCAAATCATGTGGGTAAGCGATAATTCGTTTTCATGAGTCGTGAAGTGGTGAGAGATCAAGAGTTTTAAATCGTGAACAGGGCATCCGATAATTCCTGTTCATGGATCATGAGAGGGTAAACGATAAACAGTTCCAAATCATGAACAAGGTAATCGATAATTCTTGTTCATTGATCGTGGGAGGGCAAGCGATAAACAATTTCAATCTGCTGGATACAGCTTTGGACCACAGAGTGACCGTTCGTTAAGGAGAAAAAGTTTCGATCACTTCATACGTTTGTGTTTTCATTACTTCTTGTGTGAGAACCGACAACAGAATAGCAAACTTGACTCAGACTTAATCTGATGTCATTTAATGATTGCTTTCCTGAGCTGTACTTTATTATTAGGAACTTCCTTTTCCCTTTTTTTACTTTAATTATATTCAAGTAAAAATGGCCAGAAAAAAAAAAAGGAAGAAATCCTAATGATACATTTGAGTTAGTAAGCTATGCCAAGGCTACTCGTCAATGATTCTCATGCCCGTGGGTATACTTCAAATACTTCAGCTTACGTGGAGACACTTATAAAAAAAAAAAAAAAAAAAAAGTAAAAAAGAAAAGGTATCCTCACTGGCGGATTACCACTGATAAATGATGCTGCCGTTTGATTTCCACACAGCAGCCACTTAATAGCCCATTAACACATCGTTATATTGACACATCCCTTAAGTAGAAAAGTTTTTCTCTTTTCCCTTCTCGTTTTTTTTTTTTTTTTCTGTTCTAAATGGAGTTAGTATTCAGAGATATCCAGATTCATTTTTACGTCTGTTATGGAACTGTAATATCAAATAGGAAAATAGCAGCCATAAATATCGAAGAACTACCGTAAACTTGAAGAAACTGCGAAACTGTGTTCTTTCATGTGAAAACAGTGAATAGTCGAAATAGCTGCGAATTCTAGCATGACAACGAAGATATTTTCAGCGAGTTAGTAGAGTGTGTGGTCCCAAGCGCTCATACCTAAAAACATTTCATAGTATTAGGAGAATTCGAATTCGTGCAGAAATAATCAAAAGTAATAGAGGTAGTTGCCTTCAATGCACGATCTTGATAAGTAGAGTCACTCACAATACAAATTTAAATTCGTTGGCTGAATTTAAAAATTTTATTGTATATGCAAGTATCAGAACTTTCAGATTTCCCTAGAACGTCCCTTCATCAGATACAGAAGAAGGAACGTAACACTCTATTTAAACTTATTCCTTCTTCTGCATCTGGGTTCTAGGGAAACGTGAAAGTTCTAATACTTGTATATACAATATTTTTTTTAATTCAGCCAAAGAATTTAAATTTGTATTGTGAGTGACTCTACTTATCAAGATCGTGCATTGAAGGTGACTACCTCTATTACTTTTGACATTTCATAGTGTTAACATAGGTCATTGTCATTCACACACCCAAACACCAGGGCCGGATCAAGGGGAAGGGGGCTTCTAGCTGGGCTATAGCTAGGAGCCGAACCAGCACCAATTGCAAAGGATTCATGTCGCTGCACCGCAAATAATACACAGCTTGTATACTTATTATAGAGAGAAGTAAAGCAGTTTTAGTTTTGTCTCATATGATTTCCACTCGATCACAAAACAATGGTTAGAAGACGAACAGATTTCAAGGCAGTGACTCACTAAGGGTAAACGTTTCATGTCGCTGTGTACAACGGGGTCGGCCAGAGAGTTTCAGCTCCTTCACTACCACACTACCATCCACCCACACCTTTTTTTCTTTTTGTTATTATTGGAGGTTTAATGACCACCGTGAGCAACTCAGTGGGCTATAAGCCGTCTCCCGTCCCTAATTTAGGGCCACTGACTCCAGGGAAGGAAGAAAGCCAGCGCCGTAAGATAAATACAACATTCATGTCTTACCGAAATTCGAACTCGGACCCATCTTGGACGAAGGATCAGAAGCCATCGCTTAGACCACTGCGCCATTGGTGCAGACACCCACACTTCCTTGTTTGCACTTGGAACCGTTAATGGGCAAAATCCAGTGTGACTTCACATTACAAAACAAATAAGATGCACCAAGAAAAGCATACAATGTTGAATTATTAAAAAATCCAAGACAAAATCTAGGAATCTTAAGCTTTTAACTCATGTTCTTGCGAGAATAGTGGAAAATACAGTGACTTCTTATGAAAACTCTGCGGGTAATTTATTAGTTTGAAGAATGCACTGGATTTTAATTATTACAAGCATATTGCTACAGTTTCGTGTTTTAACGGACTTCAATAATGTTTGTCCGTCATAAGTTCTTTGGGCCCACTCAGGATTGTCTCCCACTTCCGTACGTGCCATTTCGTACAAAACGAATTTTGTCCCATTTCCGTACATAGCAGATCGGATAGCGCCATTTCCGTACAGTTTCACCGCGCCTGGTGTCCCACGTGGGGAATGGTGAGGGAGAAAGTAAATGATATACCCTGTCGAATTCCTCCGACGTCACAGAGATCATCAGATCAATCAATAGGCGCTCATGGTAGAGTAAGCTGGAACAGCAATAAAAATTGAAGGGCAAATAGACTGCCCATTCGGTATTCGCCCGCAGATGTTTAATTTCAAAACCGCGAAAAAAAACAAAAAACAATGCTTTTCTTTTTAATATTTTTCACAAAGCTGCCGTAAAAAATTCTGGGTTATTTCTTTAATGAAGTTTCCACAAAAGATTTTGTAAAATCTTTTTCTTGCTGCTAGAGGTTCTTGGTGAACTATCCTACGGTGTGGAGGAAGGGGAGGGGTTGGGGGAGGGCTATGATAATCTGTCTTCCTTCACGCATATCTCACTGCTTACGGATCATCACATCTGTGTAAGGAAATGGCACTAGATCTGGATGTGTACGACGAAAATGGGACAAAACTTCATTTGTACGGAGGTGGGATGACACGCCACCCAGATGCCTTAGGCTTGTTAGCCCACTGAAATCTCTTAGCCTAGGATCCTACTAAGGCCTTAATCCGGCCCTGAAAAACACACGCAAACATACGTGGCAAGGAAAGTCATGGACCAGGCCAATGTCTTCGTAACTAGGACAATCAGCATTCTACTTTTTCAGCGGGTTTACATGGAAAACTCCCCCGTGGCGCTACATAATGAAACAACTTTGGATCCCCTCACCCCAAGTAGGGGGAGATAAGGAAGATATCTTTCCCCCTTTGGAGATAGGGCAACAAAGTCCTTTACAGAGTTGTGGAGCTTGGCAAGAATATTACATAACACGTTTCTCCCGAAACAGACGATGGAAAGGTACTCCTAAAAAGTCAAAATTACCGGGCGGCTATGTGATTTTCACCGTTGGCATACTGTAAAAAATAAGTGGTGCGAATTCACGGTAAATACCTGAAAACAACGTACAG
This sequence comes from Macrothele yani, assembly GCA_039090855.1. Lineage (NCBI taxonomy): Eukaryota > Metazoa > Arthropoda > Arachnida > Araneae > Macrothelidae > Macrothele > Macrothele yani. The sequence goes on along the minus strand of CM076997.1, from coordinate 111,463,052 downwards.
AAACTTCGACATACAATAGCCAATCGCTCTAAAAACTGTTGTTTTATAACTTTACAAATGACCGTTGCCGCGCCGACAGCATTTCGAAAATTCCTATACTGACGACAAAAAGACCTTCTGTTGAAGTTTCCTGTTCTTGAAATCGAATGATTTCTAAATTCTTCGTAACAAATTGTGAAGAGGTAAATGGTGATTTACTTCACGTTAAAAAATATGCGATAGGAACTGCGCCCCGCCCTCATAAAAGTATTGGATGTACACTAGATCACTTAGCCTGGTCGGCGCCCCTAGTGCTTCTCTCTACTCAGAGAGATTCGAGACAGAGACAAAAATGAGAAAGGATAATTTCTATACGCCTTCTGAAGTTTGTTCATGCGGAAAGAAGGGGCTTCGTGAAATTTATAGAGAGCGAAATTTCACCCCACCGTTAACAGTCACTCCAAGCAGATGCCTGCATTTTTTTTTTTTTTATAAGGAATACAGCACTGCGGGGAGGAAGGGATATTCAGGAAAATAGACACTTATTTCCTTTCCTCAGAAAAAGAAAGAAGTGAAATGGAAAGAAGATGCGTTGGCAAATGTGACAATAAAAAATAGCCTGTGGACAAAGTGGGAGGACGGATAAATTGATCAGTACTGTGTTAACTAGTTGTTATTTAACTTTTTTTAACTCATTGTTTGTTGAAGTTGTTAAGAATGAGTAGTACTACGTAGTTGATGATAAAAATAATAGCTCCAACTTTTGAATATTCATGGGATTTTTCAATGACCTTTAAAAAACTATTTATTTGTTTCTTTGAGCTAATCGTGGAAGGTTGTCCTTTGCTTTGCAATTCTTACTCCCTATTCATGTAAAACAATCTTTCTCTAACCTCTCCTTCTCTTACGTTATAGCTCTCTGTCGATTCTTTCGTCTCTTTTCCAGGCAGGCGGTAAAAACTCCAATCGCCGCCCCGGTGGCGCAGTGGTCTAAGGCGCTGGCCTCTGATCATTCGTCCGTAAGGGGTCTGGGTTCGAATCCCGGTTAGGCATGGATGTTGTGTTTGTCTTACGGCACTGGCTCTCTCCCTTCCCTGGAACCAGTGACCCTAAATTAGGGACGGGCGACTGCTTATAGCCCATTGAGTTGCTCACGGTGGTCGTTAAACCTCCAATAAAAAAAAAAACAAAAGAAAACTCCAATCCCCCGGCTAACTTAAGACGTCGTGGGCGTACCATTTAAGGCGCGGCGCCTCTTGCGACCGCTCGCTAGTAAATCCACGCGTCGAGTGTCCTGCTACCCCTGCTTTCTTCGGAGAATCCCCCCCCCGGAAGGTGAGGTGACCCACTCCTAACTCTTTCGCCACCGAAGACCCCTTGGGATTCCTGGCCGTCGGTTTGACAAAGGCTAAAGTTGAAATTAAAAGGATCCCCGCCTTCCTGTCGGTTACTTTGAACATACAGCCGAAAAGTGTTAATTGCTAATTGCACAGGGCGAAGTTTCGAACACGAAGACGAAGATTGCAAATGGCTTTCTATTGTCATACCACTGTAGATGGCCTCTAGGGAAATCGTCTCCGAGGCGTCACTGAGAAAACATGAGGAGGCAAACTTTCTGGACTGGGATGACAAAAATATCTCAGTCCCATGCTCATACAACACAGGAAAATGGAAAAAAATATTTCGAAAGAGATTTAATACTTTTGCATAAAATTCAAGTATTAAATTTCCGTAACAATTGCTTTTGTATAGAAACCACTTGATGTTCTCTGCTGTGAAACGAAATAAGGCCAGAGGAGCAATAGGAGCAACAGAAATATTTTGCTTTCTCCACACAAACTGTTCAACATTTAATATTTTACAAGAGTCGCGTTGTCGAAGGCGCCCTGGTGCCTTACCTACCGGCTTGAGCAGGCACTGGGAGGTACTAGGTACAAAAAGTAAAAATTTTGAGATCCGAAATTGTAGGGGTTGGGAACTTTATGCTTTCCATAAAAATGTCAGATTAAGAAAAAGAAAAAGAAAACTGTCCTAGACAGTGGCGTAGCGAAAGCGACTGGCGCCAGGGGGCAAGATATATAATTTGAGCCCCTTCGAAAATAAAAACACCGACGATTGAGAAAGTGGTTTCGGGAAGTGCCTCGTGTATCGGTAAACACTTACGTGTTCTATTTTTGTATTGAATATATTGTTAACTTTGTTTCTTCTTCCAGGTTAACGTTGTAAATAACGATCACAGTGTTACGTGGTTGATGATAATAATAATAAAAATAGACTCTATCACCTCGGGGTTCGTAGTTAAGGTTCGGCACGCAAACATCAACGTGAAAGAAAACAGTAGAAGAGATAATAATAACAAGTTAGTAAAATCCTGCAATGCATTGATTATAATACGCTTTCCAACATACCAGAAATCATTACTCAAGTTATTATTATTCAAGTTATGAGGATAACGGCTGTGGAATAAATCTCGCTCCTCTGCCCTGACCTTTGACCCCATTTCAATTATATTCAATAGAACCGGTTCAATATACCTCCGTAACAACATACTAAAGTTTTGTCGCAATAGAAGCATTTTTAGTCAAGTTATGAGGATAATGGTTGTGGAATAAATCTTGCTTCTGTGCCATAACCTTTGACCCCATTTCGTTGATGTTCAACAGAACTGGTTCACTATACCTCCGGAACAACATGATAAAGTTTTGTTGCAATCGAAGCATTTTTACCTAAGTTACGACGCATGAGGGCAATGGAATATGGATCCCGCTCCTATGTCCTGACCTTTGACACCATTTCAGCCATTTTCAATAGGGTTAGCACCCAAGTGGTCTCCTACCACATACTAACTAAAATTTCATCGAAATAAAACTATTTTTACGCAAATTATTACGCATAAGAGCGATGGAATGGATCCCGCTCCTATATTCTGACCTTTGACCCCATTTCGCCCATTTTCAATAGGGTTCGTTCCCAGAGGGTTCCCTACCACATACTAAAATTTAATCGAAATCGAACCATTTTTACGCAAGTTATGACGCATAAGGACAATGGAATGGATCGCGCTCCTATGTCCTGACCTTTGACCCCATTTCGCCCAGTTTTAATACGGTTCGTCCCCAGGTGGTCCCCTACCACATACTGAAATTTCATCGAAATCGAACAATTTTTACGCGAGTTATCGTGCGAATGGACAGACAGACGAACAAAGTTGGAGCATAAACTCTTATTCAACCTATAGTTGGAAAGCGTAAATAAGCAGGACGCTACACTATTTCATGAAATACTTCTGTACCTTTTAAAAACGATTTATTTCTCTTATCTATTTCGGCGAAGGTTAAGCTCTCTTTACCCTGTTTGTTGCGAGCAATGTAAGATATTTCCACTCTCTGTAGATACTTGTCACCGATAACTTTCTGCGCCTTTCTTTCGCGCCATCGGGAAAAACCCTTCTCTCCCGTAGTTAAGAATGTTGTGTCCTGGAACAAACCCCCTTGGCTTCCTTCATGACCTACTCTCCTATCTCTCCGAATTGACTGTCTTTTTCCTTTCGCCATCTTGCTCCTAGGCGAAAGGCGACTCTAGCCTTCCAACACACACAACGATACTCTACTCCCACGGATTTAAAAGGCGGCGTCGCAAGACAAAAGCCTGAAAGCTGAGAATGTCGCTCCTCGCGTACCGTTGGTTACCTTTGAACAAACATGCCGAAAAGTGCTAATTGCATTTGACAATACCAAATGCGGCTACAAAATACAAAGTCAAGACTTGAACTGGTTTTAAGATGCGACAGTTTGGAGCTCACTGAAAATCCCTACTTCCTGACAACGTGAGGATGGTGCAACTTTTCCACGCTTATAGAACAAAGGAAAATGGAACACGAGGAGATAGATATGTTGAGAATGGGATTTTATATTTTTGCCCAAAATTCCTGTATTGAATTACCGTAACAGTATTCTGTGAGAGGTTTATTCAAAGCAAAATTAATTTCATATCATAATACTTTTAAAAACATTTACTTAGATTAGAGAGCGGATAAAGAGTATATGTTTTGGTTCAGCGCCGAGTAGAATCGAAGAGCACCAAAAAGCACATTAACAAAATGGCAGATTAAAAACCAAAATAGAAAATTTATCACCACCCTGGTGGCTGACTGGCCTGGGGGATTTTAATCATTCGTCCGAGATAGACCCGGGTTCGAGTCCCAGGAGAGTAATGGTGGTGCATTTGTTTTATGGCGCTGGTTACTTCTCTGCCGTGTGTTGGTGCGATAATTATTATTCATTAAAGCAGATGCCAAAATTTTACCAGAAGAACTGCTGTTAGCAGGTTCATATGTCATTGTATTGGGTTGTTCATGCCGTTTTATTTCACGAGTGTTTCCCAGGTCAGTAGTGACGGTGCAGATGATCAGTTGTATATCAAAATGTAGCCAGTAGTATCGTGTATCTAAATCCTATTGCGTTGTGTGATTATGGCTAATGGTTTTTTGGTTTTCAGATCCGGAAGTATGGAGTGTCAAGTATAGAGAGGAATGAACATTCCCGACATCTGCTCCTCTACGAGTTTAACAAGGGATCCACAGCTGCCGAGGCCAAATTTGTCGAGGACAAATTTGTGCTGTGTGTGGGAACGATGCTATTGCTCCAAGGTCGGCCCGCAAATGGTTTCAACGGTTCCGAGGTAGTCATTTTGACTTCAACGACTCTCCGCGCTCAGGTCGTCCATCTCACTTTGATGAGGATCGTTTGAACCATCTCATCCACTTGGATCCGCATCAAACCACACGCGAATTGGCCACTGAGATGGACTGTGACCAGGACACAGTGGTGCGACACCTGGAACGTATATAGGAAAGGTCCAGAAATTGGGGTTTTGGCTGCCTCACACTCTCACCGAGGACAACAAGAATCAGCGTGTTGCCGTATGTGGTTCTTGCTCGTCCGTTATCGCGAATGTTTTCAGCAACACAAACCCTTTCTGTTAAGCATTGTTACTGAAAATGAAAAAGTGGTGCCTGTACGTAAATTTCAGGCATCGGAGAGAATGGTTAAGCCAAAACAAGACGCCGACACCACGTCCAAAACACGACCTTCATCCTGCGAAGATCATGTTGTGTGTCTGGTGGGACATGGAAGGCATTATTCACTGGGAAATGCTGTCGAGGAATCGGACCATCAACGCTGCACTCTGTTAGCAACTCCGCAGTGTGGAGGGAGCAGTTCAGCAGAAACGGCCACATCGGCGCCATGTATCCTTCTCCAACATGATAACGCACGCCTTCACAGTGCAAACATTACCAAAATGGCAATTCAAGACATGAAATGGGAGATCCTTCCACATTCGGCCTATTCCCCAGATGTCACCCATTCAGACTACCAGCTGTTCTGATCTCTCTCGAATGCACTCCGTGGCAGAACGTTCAACAATGATGTTGATCTCCAGAATTTCCTTGATGATTTCTTCGCAGCAATACCCACACGTTTCTTCAAGAATGGCATTACAGGCCTATTCCGACGTTGGGACACCATCGTAAACAATGAGGAGGAATACATAGTTGATTGATTCCGTTTTCTCTTCTGATGTAATACATTCCTGTAGTGCGGTGAAAAACACGGCATGAACTTATGCATCAACCCAATAGCAGGGAATCGAATAAATAAGTAAACAAATTGAAAGATGAAAACGAGTGAATTTAGTAGCACGTAATATCCTTATTCCTGTGATTTGGGGAAAGAGGAAAATATCGATTTGTCAAAATATATGTTACTCCCAGCGGAGAGATCGATATTTTAGATTTCTGATTATATTTTTCCGGCAGAAATCCGTTCGTTTTCCTTCCAGTACTCGGGGCAAAGCTAACCTGATTACATTGTTAAGATTGTGAAACCGATTCACCGACATTAAATCTCTCGTTTATCAGTATTTCTCAGTGCACTAATGGGGTGCCATGTGCCACGGACCATTCCCCCTAAGGGTGACTGAAGGCGAGACAAAAGGAAACTTCCCGCGTTCCATCACGATCCCCCTCCATCCCGACACCTTTTTAAATTTGCCGACCACCAGACAACCGATTTCTGAATGAGTATTTTAAAACAGCAACCACGAAGAAAGGAATAAGCTCATTACAATGACCGCCAAGCCATTACTCCCCGCCTCCTGCTAACAATGCTCACCTTCCAGTCGCTGTAAATATCCGCGTGTTAACTGTATAGCCTCTCTGAAGCAAAGCAGAATTCACAATGACACCGCCAAAATGCGAATATTTTTATTTTCTAGAAACGCGACTGAAACTGGGATCTTACTTTTTTTAATGTGCGTATGTACGACATTTAGATTATCTATACATCCATGTGCTTTCTTAGGTCTCAGTTCAAGCTCGAACACGGTTTTTAAACTGGAACTATACACTGAAGTGCCAGAAAAACTGGTACAGACGAGCTTATGCAATATAAATAACAACGTCACCTATACGCGAACTCGGTTGCGTCCTCCAGTGCGTATATAAAGTGATAGACATCGTTGCCAGCTGTCAGAGCTGTTTTCAGCAAGAGAATGACAAGTAATAACGATTTGAGCAATATTCAACACGGTGTCATAGTTGGTGCTCGTGAAATGGTCCATAGCATTTCGGAGGTAGAAACGAAGTTCGGATTTTCACGGACGACCATTGCAAGGGTGTACCATGACTACAAGAATTCCGGCAAAACCTCCAACCTACGATACCAGTGTGGCCGTAAAAAGACATTGGATGAACGTGATCATCGTCGGCTGTCAAGAATCGTTTCACGCGATAAGCGTGCAACACTCTCGCAGGTATCATCGGAATTCAATGCTGGAGCCTCAACAAGCATCAGCGTCCGGACTGTGCAATGTACCGTGCACGATATGGGCTTTGGGAACCGACGCCCAACTCGAGCGTCCTTGATGGTTGCACGACACAGAGCTATGCGCCTTGCTTGGGCACGGCAACACCACCACTGGACACTTGATGACGAAACAAGTAGCCTGGTCTGACGAGTCGCGTTTCCAACTGTATCGGGCAGATGGAAGGATTCGCGTGTGGCGCAAACCCCATGAAGCCATGGATCCCGCCTGTCAACAGGGAACTGTACCAGCTAATGGGGGTCTGTAATGGAATGGGGTGTGTTTAGCTGGACTTCATTGGGACCCCTGATACGTCTACAAACGTCTGTGACCAGCCAACGCTATGTGCGCATCCTTTCTGACGAAGTACACCCATTCATGTCCTGCATTCATGCTGATGGGTTGAGCCTGTTCCAACAGGACAATGCATCTCCACACAAGTGTCGGTACGCCACATTATGGTTACAGGAGCATTCATCTGAGTTTGGGGTGTTGCCATTCCCACCAGAGTCCTCAGATCTGAACGTGATAGAACACATTTGGGATGCCATGCAACGCGCTATCGAACACAGGAATCCGAGACCTCGGAATACACCCGAATTGTGGAACGCTCTGCAGGAAATATGGTGCGCATTGCCTATAGCATATTTCCAGAAGCTAGTGGAGTTCACGCCCCGTCGTGTTTCTGCAGTCCTGAGCTGCCGTGAGGGACCTACCAAGTATTAGACTGATGTACCAGTTTTTCTGGCACTTCAGTGTATGTATTATGCAGTGGAAGTACACAACTCCGTAACTGAAACTCCATAGTTAGGTTAGCCTTGCCCCGAGTATTAGATAGCTACATGCCTGGGAGAATCGTCCTACTCTCTCCCAAGTCTCGAGTTCGACTTTGTTTTACAACCACCGTGTATTTCCACTCTACATTCTTTTTCTCTGCGCTTGTGGAGGAGGATGCTGCCCTGTGATGCATGACGTAAGAAGTTGCTAATTGGTGGTGGTCAGTTCTCACATAGGGCTTCTCCAGAAAAGTTTATATCTTCTACAGTGGGGATAAACGAGGAGGGTGATCCCGGTCAAAGAAAAAATCGTTTTCCTGAAAGATATGTTAAGTGCCTTTTTTCCTTAGGTGACGGATTCCTATCTGCTGTTTTCGTCGTATAATTTGAGCCACACTATTTAATTATATTCAAATATTTTTATCTAACACGTGGAACCAGATGCCCTAAATTAGAGACCGATGTCTTCCCGAAGATAGCCCTTAGAGTTTGCTGATGGTGGACAAAACAGAAAAAAAGGTGAACATTTAACATTAAGGAAAATTTCTACCTATGTAGAGTATGCACGGTCGTATCAGAATAATATGACCAACCCCGGAATCAGACTGTACCCGCCGAGGCGCGTCACAGAGTCGACCACACGGAGATATACGCGACTGGACAGGACAGATGAGCCATAGTGCGTTACGTGAGCGCAATGGACAGAGGTAACGATTTGGGGAACGTACAAAAAGGAAAGATCATCGTCTACAACGCCAAGGGTGGAAGCGTCTCAGAAACAGCAGACTTCGTGGGCTATTTGCGAGGTGCTGTAGCAAGGGTGTACTAAGAATGGACCTCTGGCACACCGAGTACCTCTGACGTCATAACTGTGGAGCCCCAAAGGCCATCGGCCCCAGAGGAGAACGCCGCCTCCGTTGATTGGTAACGGGCAATCGACGATCAACAGTGCAGCAATTGACCACTCAAATGAACGCTGGGGCACCAAGGTACGTGTCTCCGATAACAGTAGGGCGAACCCTGTTACTCATGGATCTCCGGAGTCGACGTTGAGTCAAGACGTCCATGTTAAACCAGGTCCATCGGCAACGACGCGTGCAGTTCACATGGGACTACCGTCATTGGACAGTGGAAAGTGGGAAAAGGTTGCCTTCTCCGGTAAATCGAGGTATCTACTATACACAAGTGATGGGCGGTGGCGGATACGGCGTCAGACAGACGAGAACCAACACCCGGAAACACTTATCTGTCAAGTACAGAGCGGCGGTGGCAGTGTGCATGTCTGGGGAATGTTTTCCTGGTATGACTTGGGGCCGTTGGTACCACTGAATGGGTCCCTGAACGCCAATGACAACATATCCATCCTCGTTGACCACATGCATCCCTTTATGTTGGACGTTTACCCTGGTGGTGATGGTGTTTACCAACAGCACAATGCGCCGTGCCACGTCATTAAGGGGGTGCGTGGCTGCTTTCAGGAACACGACAGCGATGTCTCCGTTCTCTTTTGGCCGGAAAAATCGCCCGACCTCAATCCCATTGAGCACTTGTGGAACTATTTGGATTGGAAGGTTCGACGTGCTGACACACAACCACGTTATTTCCGGGACTTCCGTGCTCTGCTGCAGTCCGAACGGGCACGTGTACCTCGGGGAACCTTCCAGGGCTTCATTATGTCCGTGCCACGCCGTCTCGCCGCTGTCATCCGTGACAAAGGTGGTTATACCCATTATTTGATAGGTGGTCATATTATTCTGATACGACTATGGGTATGCACGTAGTTCATATAAATGGGAAAACTCATTTTAGACCCTTACTTTTTTAATATCCACGAATCTACAGAACTTTGCTTTTATTTTGCAATACAGGAAATTATTAATTTTTCTACTGACTCAAAGGTTTTTTCTGTTGCACTAGATACATACATGTTGTGTGACATCCAAAATCCTACTACGGTGTTTAATGAAGATATTGGTACGTGGACGTAGTATTTTAAATTATTATAGTATGACTTCATTTCCAAGCAAGAAATATTCTAGCGGTAAACTCGAAAGAGGCTATCTACGGCTGCACTCAGTAATTAGGCTTGTAAAAATGCGTTTCCCAAGAAGTCGTTCTTTTGTATGGAGGAGCCGTTTTAGAGGGCCTTAAGTGTTTAAATCGTTTTATTAGCCTACCCTTAAATAATGAGTATTATCATCAGCAACAGATTCCAGACTGTTTAATTAGTTTATTGCATCAGAGACGACATAGACCTTCAAGCTATTACAGACACAAGAGGTCAAGCTAAGAAGCCTGGAGGGGATAGAACTTAGAAGATGATGCTTTGAGAAAGAGGAATTTTGATGTGAGAAGATGACTTGAGGGACAAAGCTGGAAGGAGGTTGAGGAGGATTGCTCCCATTTAGGAGCGGGAAGCGAGAATAATAAGTAAATGAATGACAACAGAAAATAGGTAGAACGTGCAAATGAGAAGTAGAAAAACGTAATTAATTCAGCTATTAATTTAATTTCAGGACATACCCAGTACGGAAATTAAATAGTAATAAAAAACCTATCTGACATTGCAAATGACCTTGACACTTTTCGTGAAGCACAATTCTTTCGTAGCATCCGAAAATAAGTTGCAACAGGGAATAAACAATCGAACACTGTAACAACTGTATTCTTTCATTCAAACGACCCCACGACGGTGTTTTGCCATGGTGTTTAGTGGGATGGTATTGATGAAGGCAATAATGTTGGTCCTCTGTTGACTTGGTTAGTTGCTTGGTTGGTGATGTAAAATAATGATCGCAGTTCTACGTAATTGATGCTGATAATAAGTAATTAGTACGACGTTTAAATATGCATGAAATGCAACAGTGCCTTTTAAAACTATTTATTCTTCTCTTTGACTTAACCGTGGAAGATTGCCTTGGGATTCACTATAGCGTCGGCTTCACAAAGCCTCAAAGTTGAAATTTAAAAGACTCCCGCCTTCCGTTCGGTTACTTTGAAGGGAAGAAGGCAGAGGTGCTAATATGAATTGGACAAAGCCTCATCCACAAAAACGAAAATTGCAAATGGCTTTTCATTGTCATACCATTGCAGATGGATTCCAGAAAAAGTTTCCTAACGGCGCCATTGACAAGCCATACCTTCTGACTGGGTGACAAAGATAAAAGTTTCTCACGCATCGTGGGAACAAAGGAAATGGAACACGAAGCCGAAAGAAAAGTTGCGAATGAGATTAAACATTTTTGCCTAAAATTCTAGTATTAAATATCCGCAACACTTCTTCCGTTGGATTTCGTACACGATCTCAGAAACATCATCGATGGAAACTCTTTGGAACGCTGACCCGTCATTTAGTTTGTTCTGCGCAATTTTGTCCCACGTTTAAACGAATTCGGGATTTGGTTCCTCAACAGCCGCATCTCTGCATGCTGAGAGTTATGTGTTCCTTCCACTGCTCCGACCATACCTTAACTGCTTCATCGCCACCACAGCCCAATAAAAAAGAACCTCTTCTGTGGAAAGCAATTAGAGATAACAGCTTTTCCTTGCTTTATTTTACAGTTCTCACTTCTATTTTCCTTTTTTTTTTTTTTTTTTTTTTGTCGTTCTGGGCAACACAGAGAAAGATTTTTAACACTTCGAAATTTTCGTAAAGGGTAATTTCGACTTCATTTTGTAAATAAATAGTCTATCATGCGGTTTTCTACCTAAATCAAGAGAATAGCAGTTCTTCGTATAACTGTGGTGGAAGATTTAGATTTACAGGGGGCTTGCGCTAGCGTCGGTTTCGGGCCCCCTCATTTTGCCGGGCATTCTTAAAGTATAGCCCGAGCATTTTTACTATCTCCAACTAATGTAAAAAAAGGTTTTGTAATCGCAAAAACAAACTGACTTCCAGATTGCAACAGAAATACCCATTTCGGCCTCCCCCGAACATGATTGGACTGTGTGTGTGTGGTTTGCTTTCAAAACTCAAAAATTATTATAGCTATCAGGACGGAACTGAATACTGAGGGATTGTGTGATACTCTGATGGGGAGGAAAATGGCTGAAGTTAAAAATGGAAAGCCTTTTGTTAAGAAAGCAAAGTCGGAACTTTTATAAAGATGACCACTGAATCACAACAAACATATTCCGTAACATGTTACGGAAGGTTGTGTACTGCTTTAATTGACATTTGCTGTCGCATATCTTCAGATTCCACCCCACTGACAGTTAGTTCCCTTACAGACAGTCCGAGCATTTATGAAATCTATTCCGGTGCTTCGTAAAAAATGTTTTCTATTGCCATCTTAATCGTACGATAACAGTCTTGTGAATACCTCTGAAACTAAACTTAATGGAAGGGGGATTTTAAGGGAAACATTGGGAGTTATATAAAACACCGAACAAAATTTTCATTACATTCTAAGAATATTGGCCAGAAATAACACCCCAATTTCTAACCTCAGTTGTAATGTAGTATTAAGTAATATTACCCTGAAAACCATATTTAGTGAGCATGCATTTAAACTCGGAAATTCATTTGTGGATGACGTACTTCGATTTCCGGCGGAATTATGCCTCCAAAACTTCCCAAACCCAGAACAGCCAATTTATCCCTCGCTCTATGACATTTCTATTTTTTTAGAAGCAAAATTAAAAAAAATAATAATAATACAGGTAAGCTCAGTTCTGATTGAGCCATCAGTTTGGAACGTAGGACTTGCAAAGTTGAAATGAGTTAGTCGGGTATGGTTTCAAAGCGTTTATTTAATTTGTTATAGCCAACACGGCTCTATGATATGAAAAGTAGCTTACATAATTTTTACAAATAATGCTGGTTACGTTGCGAACACACAAAGCAGAGTTCGAGATGGGCCGGATACGGGTTCGATCGGTATGTTGGATTTTTGTTTGAGGCAGCTGCTTTCAGGCGTTCTCGATGCTCTCTAGTTCGTTCAGCTGCAGTCTTCTTGAGCTTCTTACATTCCTCATCACTTGCTCTTGCCTCTCCATTTGATTTTCTCCACTTTTGCTTGCGTTCATTCTGCGAATTCCGCGGCATTGTTGAAAATTTTAACCCCTTCACACAAAAACAATTTTTTTAATTTTAGTTTAAACCACTGCGAAATGTTCTTCGCATATTAGAATAGATCTCGTCGAGAGCTTTAAAACGGTACCACGTACAGTCGTGTCGCGCTCACGATTGCCGAGACTGACTGAGTCAAACGCTGCGGCACACCCAGAAATATTGCATCACCTCCTCCGAGCACAGGGAGCAAGGGGAGCGTCGCGCGCACAATGTATTGCGCAGTATGCGAATGGGACTCCATGCTGTTTATGAATATGCTAACACGATTAGCGTGTGGCGTGTATTTTTAACGCTATAATGATTTCAATTGGGACCTATTTTTGTCACAGGAGGCCGGCCGTAAGTCGACCCATACTATCCGCGGAGTTAAACGTAGACCTATGTCCATATATAAATCATTATTTTGAGGCCCTCCAGTATTGCGGGGACCCACACCTGGGCTTCGTTGGCTTCCCTGTAAAGCCGTCCCTGTATGATGTATTCGCTATAAACGACTCCGTTAAAAAATGGGCTTTACTGTACTTGCCATGACGTATTTCCATCTTTAGCAGCAAAATCCCAAGTTTTCAACGCCCACATAGATTCGCTCCCAGGAGCAACTCTCCCGCCCCCTTCGCCGGTACGCCTCTGTCTAGAAAAAATTACTGTGCACCTCCAACCTATTATATCCCCCCCCCAGTTTTTCTCGCCGGTGCATGAGAACCAACCGCCGACTTTTTAAAGGGGGGCAGAAATTCAACAAAAAATTTTTTTTTACCAATCTAATTTTGTATCATAGATAAGATACAATGAATCAAAATGAAAAAAAAAAAAAAATCTTATTTATATTCATTACTGAACGAAACAACTTACCGTACAGTCAGGGGCGTTTAAAAAAAAAAGAAAAATCGGGGTCGGCCGACCGAAAATGGAAGTTTTTGAAATTCATCAGGACAAAATAAAAGTTAATGAAAAATAGAAGAAAAAATTAAAGCACTATTTTCTAATTGTAAGTTGGTGCATCTTTATTAAATTAAAGCATTTTTTCGAATGTAAGTCGAATTTTAACAAAGAAATTAAATACTTTTGGAGGGAGCCAAGGACCTCTAAATACGCCTCTGCGTTCATTAATGAATATACATTACATAATGAAAATAATAAAAATGCAATTTCGTCAACAAAATTCTAGGGAGGGCAACACCCTCAGACTGCCTTTTAGGGGTGTGCGACAGGTACGGTCGCCCAGGGCTTCGCGCTTAGGGGGAGGGCCAGCGCTCAAACCCAAAGAAAAAGAAAATGGGAGAGGGAGAGAAAGAGAGCGAATTTCTTATTTTCAATTATTCTAATTTTATTTTTTTAACACTGTCTCGTTTAATTATTCTTTCTTTTCTTTTTAATACCGATTGCTGAATTTATATTTACCGAAATATCGGCAGCAAACGACAATATTATGTCTAGCGAAACATTAGTATTGAAGACAGACGTATCTTTCAATGAGCACCGTGCACTGATAGTTATCGAAAAAGTTGTGCTACGTGAGTTATTACCATCTGATGTCAAAACAGCAGCTGGTGCTTTAAGATACATGAAAAAATTCAAAATCCTTTCGCTAATGCCTTCATCGCCTACAGGATTATTACTTACTGTCCCAGTAACGGTGGCAAGCGCATAAAGAAGCTCCTCGCGCTTGAAGCTGATTAAATCTTATTTAAGATCTGTCATGTCTCAAGGAAGATTGATGTCTTTGGCAACTATGTCAATTGAACAGGATAAAACAAGCAAAATTAATTTTGATGATTTAATAGCTGACTTTGCTGGGATAAAAGCAAGAAAAGTCCAGTTCTTTAAGGTGAGATCAATAATGTCCGTACTGTCCCATAATAGGTAGAGACGGAGCCATTGTGAGGGAATGACGTATGCTGGTGTGCTTGTTTTATCTACATAAAATATCAGTAGCGTTCAAAAAATTTTAAATGCTGCCTTTCGTTATTAGTTAATTTTCAAACGTCTAGACGTTTCATTAAACTGTTAATACTATGTTTTCAGTGTAGTGTATGTTTTATGTATAGTGTAGGCTGAGTGTTAAAGCAAGGGCCCAGCGGTTAGGTTCGCACCCGACCCCCTGGCTGCTAAAGACGGCTCTGAACACCTCCTCCCTTTTTCACCCATTGCTGGAGCCCAAATACCGATGTCCCTGCTTAGAAGAGCAAACTGCAAGACTACACAAAATGTAAAACGACAAATATTCCAGTACATTTCCATTTTGGGAATTTCTTTAAACTTAGTAAATTTGAAAAACCAGTTAGATTAAAAAAAAAAAAAAAAAAAAAAAATCTTGGGAAGTGACCGAAATTTTGTTATTCGTGAAATTGAAAAACATTGATGATGCAGTTCCCCTATGCATACGTGCAAGCTATAGCTTGAAATAGTATAAGGAAAACTATGTCGGTCAAGGACGTTTTCGCTTTTAAATATTGACGCGGAAGACTTAAGTTTCTGGTACAACATTTTGTCAATGAAAATTTTATTTTGTCAAATACCAAGCTGCTGTGCTCATGAAAGCTTATGACTAAATCTTACAATGTCTGAAATATATTCGTCTTTCGTTCCAGAATGTCACGCTTCTTTAGCGGCTTTTCTCACCTGATCTAAGATGAGATGACCGACCACCCAAGCATTCATCTGCAGAAGAATCTATTGTTCAGGTAGCCACTCAGATGGAGTGGCCAATCAAGAAGAGACGGGGAGGAGAGAAAGTAAGAAGGACGACCTCCACCAAGGATGTGAGTCTCCAATGGCTGCCGGGTGGGAGGGCGCACGCGCGTTCTTGCCCTGGTGGCCTTCCGCGAATCTCGTGTGTCGTGTTGTCATTGCTGCCGAGAGGACACAACTAAAGGTACCGAGGGCGCCACAGACAGACATATTCCTCTCATGCGCCTACAATTCGTTCTCCAGCCGCAAGGGGTCGCTGCGAAAAGTCTGGTCCAGGAGCAGTCAGGGCGGAATGGTATTTAGGTTAGAATCTATCTCAATAACTTCAGTTTTTAGGTCAAAACCAGTGCTCGAAATGGGCCGGTATGACACTTCTTACTGGCACTTTTCTTACTCGGAATTCACATACCTGCTCTAATTTCAGTTGTGGGAACTGCAGATTTTTTTCCCCTTTTTGTCCCTCCCTGACTTACGAGAGCGCATTCTTAAACATAGAAACCTTATGTGCCTCGTGCGTTTGAGAGATAGCTGTCTGGAAACCTTAAGGGGGTAGGCCGCGGGTGGCCTAGTGGTCAACGTTCGTGAATGCCTCGGAGAAGAACTCGGGTTCGATCCCAGGCAGGTACGAACGCTCGAACCACTAAATATCCGCCGTGCGTCAGATGGGCACGTTAAGCCATCGGACCCCGGGTACTGGCCTCCCGGTAATAAATAAGGACGTCTTCCTCCCCCTTTCTACCTCGCTTCCGTATCACTTTCTTATCGGGCACTCTAGCCAAAATCTCCTAGCTTCCTATTTCTAAGGGTTGTTTAAGACCTGGGTCATACACTCCCTTGCTAAAATCCACTACATCTGATCTAAATGGGGTAGGCAGGGCCGATTTAAGCAACGAGCCCAGGGCGCCAAGCTGGAAGAGTTTTTTTTTTATGAATATTTTAGCCATGGGCGCCTGCAGGAAATTTTTTTAAGGGGGGTCAAGTGTAATCAATTAAGATTTGGCTAATATGTAGAAAACAGTAATTCGTGAAAATGAAAGATTAATACAGTACTATTACTACTACTTACTTACTACACTAGAACACTACTACTCCAACATTATTATTATTATTATTATTATTATTATTATTATTAATTGATGCTGCTCTTGAAGAAAGTATATGTTAGTAACAGTCATGTATTATCATGTACATTGGTAATTGTTTTCAAAATAATGAACAGTGTCGAGCAGGGCTACGCCAAACCTTTTAAATTCAGCACACACCACCCTGAGCGGAACTTGTTTGGGCGTACTATACCTTACGGTTTGCTAGGTTTTCCGCTTTCACGTTATCATTTTCCAATTCCTAATTTCCAATAAAATTGGCTTATTAAATTAAACGCCCCAAACTCCATCTTTCCTTGTGATCCAGTTCTGTGAGTGTAAAAAAAAAAAAAGTAATAAATAAAATAAAATAAAATAAAATAAAGGGGAAAATAATTCTACAGGGGGCCAATTACCCCTAGCTATGACCCTCATCCCCTGTCGGCGCCCATGAATTTTTAGCACCACCACTCAAGAAAATTTTTCCTAAGTAATTTTACAAAATGTATTAATTTTTATAACTTACATTTTCTGTAGTCTTCACTCCTGGGGTCGCTGCGAAAGTCTAGTCCATGAGCAGTGAGTAAAAATTTAGTTTGCAGTAAGTAAAATTGTAGTCTTCACTCCATATGCGTGGACGAAGAGCATTAACTGAGTAAGAGTAAACACAGTTTTTAAGATTATGGATTTTTTTTTATTATTGAAGGTTTAACAACCACCGGGAGCAACTCAGTGGGCTATATAAGTAGTCGCCCGTCCCTAATTTAGGGTCACTGGTTCCAGGGAAGCCAGTGCCGTAAGACAAACACAACATCCATGCTTCACCGGAATCCGATCCCTGACCCCTTTCGGATGAATGATCAGAGGCTATCGCTTAGGCCACTGCACCACCGGGGTGGCATTATGTATTTTTTAATCAGTAATTTAGCAAACAGGAGGGCCGCCCGCCCCGGTGGCGCAGTGGTCTAAGCGATGGCCTCTGATCATTCATCCGAAAGGGGTCCGGGATCGGATTCCGGTGAGGCATGGATGTTGTGTTTGTCTTACGGCACTGGCTCTCTCCCTTCCCTGGAACCAGTGACCCTAAATTAGGGACGGGCGACTACCCATTGAGTTGCTCACGGTGGTCGTTAAACATCCAATCAAAAAGAAAAAATAGGAGGAAATCACACGAAGTTGTTCTGGAAAGGTTTGAACTTTTGAGGGATTTGAAAGAGACTAGGGCTCGTGACAAAGAGGATAGATCAAATAAACTTGTTCATAGGTACCAAGGAAACTTAGAAAACTTTCTCAGCAACGGATTTCTACACATGAATGCCGAAGACTTGAACCCACCACGGGATATGTACACTTTCATTATTAATAGCAATCTTCAGAGTACATTTCCAAACTTAGGAATAGCTTTGAGAATGTTAAGAATGGCTTGGGCCAGACCGGGCTCACCAATAAGGCCCGTGCAGATCTATAGAATCTGTGCTGGTAAATTGCGGCCTAGGGGAAGGGTGAATGACAGCGACTTAGGGTTTATCCGCAACACCGTAGGAAAATTGCGGCTAAAACTTACGGGAAGGGAAGACAACACAAAACATAATACCCGACATCTTTATAGTAATGAAAATCAACTAATATTAATAAGTTAAATATCTGTTTATATGGTTGATATAAGAGGAATAAAAAAACAAAAAAACTTTTGCCTTACCTATTCTGAGAGAGAAAGATGAAGTAACACTGTCATCGCATATACAAAACTCGAATATGAATACCTTATTATGCTTTTGAGGAAAGTTGAATATAGATAATTTCATTTCACTTTCAAGAGTCAACCTCAGCTTTCCGAAAAATCAATATTTTGAAAAATATGATGCAAATTTTACCAATTCGAGTCTGGTTATATATCCTCTTCTATAATCACTTATTTTCTTAGACAGCATTTCTTTCCTTTACATGGCAGTTTTGGATTTCCTTCTACGAGTGACATCACCTCCTGAGCTTCGGATTTTAATATATGTTACAGTGTGAAAAAGTTTCAGAACTTATAAATTTGGATGGGGATGATAAAAGTAAGTGTTAAACCGAGCACGAAAGGGCGTGCATGCATTCGTCGTGTGCTCTGTTGATGCCTGGCATTCAGCCTTTTTTTAACGCAAGAAATATCATTTTCTGTGAGGGTCTCCAAAGCGCCAGAATTTTCTTCCACAACAGCGTTTATCTTTGATGGACGTTCAGAAATGTTGCCTTTAGTTTTTTCGCTGCAATTTTTTTGTGAAGTTGCAGTGACTTAAACTTTCTAGGGGTTAAGGGGATTATTTAGCCGCAATTTACTTACACGCTGATGAATAACTACTAAAAAGAAGTTACTTTTCAAGGTGAATAAGTAGGAGAAGCTATGCCAGTGATTCGCTGCCATATTGACGAGGCTTTGGTGTCAGGGTACAGAGAAATGCCATTTTTTTTTTTTAAGTTTTTGGTGAAACATGAAATTTTTAAGATCATTGCCAAAAAGAGAGAGAGAAAAAAAAGTAGAAAGGAAGAGGGACAGAGATGGTGTCGTAGTCGTGCAGAAAGCTATAACTCTGTTCGTCATTTGGGAAATGCATATGAGATGCTAAGCTGCTGTTTAAAAGCTTCCAGGTGGTTTGTTGCGAACTGAAAAGTGTTGTCGTGGGGAAAATTTGACAAAATGTATCTCTCTACATGTTGGAAAATGGTGCTGAAGGTAAATCCTCTTGCGTGCGCGAGAGAGAAAGAACTTTCAATATCTTGTCGTTCATTGTTTTTCATCCGGTAGGAGTGGTTTTATGATGCCTGTGTTGCAGAAAAGTCTTTTTTTTCTTTTCTTTTGTCGGTATTCTGGTTCTCTTGGTTTTTGAGAGGGAAAGGGGAGTTAGCTTTTGACCACGGTAAGAAGGGGTTTGCTCCAAGCACCAGCTAAGAAGAATCCGTGATTTTCGGTGAGCCACCTCGGTGGCTCAGTTGTCTATAAGCGATGGCTTCTGATCATTCGTCCGAAAGGGGTCCGGGTTCGCATCCCGGTGAGGCATGGATGTTGTGTTTGTCTTACGGCACTTGCTCTCTCCCTTCCCTGGAACCAGTGGCTCTAAATTAGGGACGGGCTACTGCTTATAGCCCATTGAGTTGCTCACTGTGGTCGTTAAACCACCAATCAAAAAAAAAAAACTTCTGTTGATGCGTGGATGTTGTGTTTGACTTACGGCACTGGCTGTCTCCCTTCTCTGGAACCAGTGTCCCTAAATTAGGGACAGGCGACAGCTTACAGCCCATCGAGTTTTTCACGGTGGCCGTCAAACCCCTAAAGAGGACAAACAAACAAACAAAAGAAGAAAAGATACCTTTACTTGAAATGGCAATGACAGTTTCCAAAAGGGCATGGATATTGTGCCCATTCTGAGATTCCATTTTGTTTTCTCCATATTTCTTTTCCTCTTGTAACTCACCGAAGCGCAGAAGTTACCTTGAGAGGTTTGTTTCCAGTGAAATGAGTCAACTAGAACTTAAGAACAAATTCGGTCTAGCTATTTGTCCCAAATACGATTCTTCCCTACGTACGTATTTGTTTCAAATACGTACATTAGAGGAGAATAGACTGGCGAAGAGCATGCTTCTGCCGGCATACATTAAAAGCTGCCATTGTAGGGAGTAATACGCTTCAAAAAAAAAAAAAATAAGTGGTGTGAATTCACGGAAAATTTCTGAAAATAACGTGCAGCAAAGGTGTCCGTCTCGTAACGAAATTTCTGTTTATAAAAGTGCCCGTTTTTTGTTTTGTTTTTAACTTCCGTATTTTCACAAATTTTCTGTAGTCAGAAATTCCGTTTATTTCAGAAAAGTCCGTTTCAGGTTTTTTCGTATTTAGACAGAAGTTTCACAAAAACGAAGACGCTGATTTTTTAGCCCTTACACCAGATAATCCTTCAGCAGAGGTGGGGATCGAACCTATACGTCATTTGGGTTAGTTCAATCGATAACGCCTGTCTTATCCACTGACAGTAGCGATTGGTCATTATGGGCTTCCGGGGCTAAGCCCCGCATAAGAAAATAAAAACAAAATGTTTTTTTTTTTTTTTTAAGTGTAAAATTCGGAAAGAAAATCCTTGTTAGTAGCCAGTTTTCAGATTTTCTGAATTCAGATGTGAGCCACTACAATAGTTGAATAACTCGGACAACTGTCAACTTGTCGCCTTGGCTGCGTGATAAAGCTTCGGAGAACAGTAATGAATAATCAGGAGCGCGCTGAACTGCGCATGTGTAAAACTGCCTTTCGGGGCTGGTAGCCTTTCTGTTTAAATGTGGCAATTTTTCTCTCGCATCGTCGGACAGTGTGCGGCTGATTTTCGTTTGTAGAGTTAAGCTGCAAGGTTCGCTCGTATAAGTAAAATTAACAAAGGGTCTTATTATTGGAACACCCTGTGACGTGCCTGCACCGCAGGACGCACATGAGATAAAGGCAGATAGCAGCGAGTGCATACGTCCGCGTAGCTTAGTTGGGAGAGCGACTTATTCCGGAATGAGAGGACCTGGGTTCGATGCCCGGCTTGGACAAAAATGCCGGAGAAATTTACTTCATCATAACCCTTTTAGTTTATTAAGGGAGAAAGAAAAAAAAGTTAAAAACTTGGGCCCACATCGACCAAATATTTGCATGGTGCAAAAACATAAGAATCAGTCTAGAACTTTTAATGTGGAGTTATAGCAAAATATCCTGACTAACTGGAAGCGAAAGCCAGCACACTATTTTGTGTTTCTACTGCTTACTACTGTTTTGTTTCTACTATTGTTTTTTTTTTTATGTTGTACAGCACTGTATATATATAAATAAAATGTCTACCTCATTCTGTGTGGTTAAGTATGATTTCAGCAAGTGGCGTTTGGAAACCTCATAATCCACTGAAATTATATTTCGCAGTACGGAAGAAGGTTGAGAGCAATTTTAAAAATATTTAGCCCCGGATAAATTTTAGGTCACCCTACGCCAGTGACCACTGAACTAGAAAGACTCGGAATTCTGAATCACGTTCATGGTAAAACTAATTGCGGGATGATGACTTTCCTTCTTTAATTTTATGTAAGAGGACTTATCAAAAATTAAATATTTTTTTCATCGTAATTTTTCGAATCAACAGAATTTGAATTTGAATTTGAATTTGAATTTAATTTTGCCACATTACACCATCCACCACACAATCAAATCGCACATACAATTTCTGTACCAAAAAAAGATTGACCAAATACAAATCGCACCATATGCAAACACAAAAGAAATACAGTACATACACTGGCGGAAAGTGAAAAAGGAACACCAAGAAGGAATTGGCGGACGATCATGAAATCTACATATGTTAATGGGGTCGAGTTTACGTAGGTGTGATGTTAATTTCGGGACCAACCGGTGAGCGCTTACGCTACAGCACGGCATAATATGCAAATTATCGTCGGTGGTATTTAAGGAGTACGGCGAAGTGAATGTAATCAGTCGGCGGCGTACGGACACGTGCGAAGACCCTGAAGAAGCTGCAATGCCTGGACATGGAAGACGTGTACGATTTCAGCAGTTATCGGACTTTGAGCGAGGTCGTCTAGTCGGACTCCGCGAGGCCGGGTGGTCGTATCGTCGTATTGCGGAGCGAATTGGACGGGAAGTATCGGTCAGTGGTGGTACGATGATGGCGTAGATGGTCCGAGGAACATTCCCACACAAGACGTGGAACCGGGAGTCACAGACGGACTGATGAGCGGACCAATCGACGCATAAGTAGAGCGGCGTGGTCAAGCAGAACATCCACTGCGACGCAAATCTGAGCTGCCGTTGCACCTGAGGTGACTGTGCGAACAATCCGCAACCGTCTACTGGATGCAGGACTACGTGCACGTGTGCCTCTGGCATGTGTACTTCTGACTCCAACCCACCGTCAGGAACGGCTGCAGTGGTGTCGCCAACGTCTGCACTGGAGAACGCAATAGCGATTTGTCGTGTTCAGCGATAAAAGCAGATTCTGCTTGGGAGCCTCTGATGGCCGTATGCGTGTTCGCAGACGCACATGGGAGCGTCTCCACCCTTCTTGCATCCGCCAGCAACACACAGGGCCTACACCTGGTCTCCTGGCGTGGGGAGCGATCAGCTATTACTCCCGTACGCAACTAGTGTTTGTACCGGGTACGTTAAACAGCACCTCCTACATTAACAACATCATTCAGCCCGTTGTTGTGCCATTTGTAAGGTCGGTCCATCGTGGTGTTTTCCCGCAAGATAACGCACGCCCACACACGGCACGTGCAACGCAACATGCACTTCAGGGGGTGAGACAACTTCCATGGCCTGCACGTTCACCAGATTTGTCCCGCATCGAGCACGTGTGGGATTTTATGGGACAACGACTTATTCGTTCTCCACGGTCAGCCACGACCATCCCCGATTTTCGTGTCCAGGTTGAGGATGCTTGGAACTCAATACCTCAAACTTACATCCAACATCTGAACGACAGACTCCATGCCAGAATTGCACAGTGCGACGCAGTTCATGGCGGTTCAACCTCGTACTAACCATGTTACACGGAAATGTTAATTTTTAGTTTACCAGCAAATACAGCTGTATTTTGCCATAATGTTTTGATCACGTTATCCTCTGTATTCCGTTATTATGCTGTATAAATTTCGTTGGTATCAGACGTCTCCTTCATGGTGTTCTTTTTTCACTTTCCGCCAGTGTACATGTAAGAAAAGCATTAATACAACACACAAATGCAAAAATATGAACAGTAATACAACTAATACAAACACATAAACCATCAAAAATGCAAATAAAAATACACTACTGGCCACCCAAAATGCAACACCAAGAAGGACACGAGATAGCAAAGCCAGATTTACTGGACACATAACAACAGATACAAAGATGAAACGATTGAGCTTACAGTCCCGTACGACTTGCGGAACACGCAGACTTCAATAGTTCGTGTGGCCCCCATGGCTGGCAATAACGGCCGCTACACGCCGCGGCATCGAACGAAAGAGGCTTTGGATGTGGTCTTGGGGTATGTCGGTCCAGACTGCCTCCACACGTTGCCACAGTTCATCAGACGTAGCCAAGGGTGGGGCTTGCAGGGCCACTCGGTTGCCGATCAGCGACTTGACGTGTTCGATGGGCGACATATCGGCAGAACAGGTGGGCCACGGCAGCAGTGACACGTGGTGGGCCGTGAAGAATTGTTGCACGATGCATGCCACTTGCGGGCGCGCATTGTCCTGTTGAAACGTGGCCGCTGGAAGGTCCCGCAGGTAAGGGAGGACTACAGGCTCCAAAACATTGGAGATGTAGCGGTGGCTGTTGAGTGTACCTGTGATGCGTACCAGAGGGGTGCGGGTGTCATATCCGATTGCGCCCCAAACCATAACGCCAGGCGACGGACCGGTATGGCGATGCATAATGAGGGCGTCATACAGTCTCTCGCCGTGGTGCCGCCACACGCGGATCCGACCATCGTGGTGTTACAGGCAGAAGCGGGATTCGTCCGAGAAGACAATGTCGTGCCATTCCGTAGTCCAGGGGCGGCGTTCAACGTCCCACTGCCGCCGCACTCGCCGGTGGTGTAACGTCAATGGTAATCGGAGCAATGTGCGCCGTGCGACAAGTCCCCGCTCCTGCAGACGACGTCGAACGGTACGTGCTGACACAGGTTGTTGCGCAACACACGCTAATTCCTGCGCTAACGTTCGTGATGTGGCGGTGCGAGCTGTCAATGTCCGCCGCACAACATGCCGGTCCTCCCGTTCGGTGGTGTGCCGCGGTTGCGGCAATCGCTCACGTCTGTCCGTCCGTCCCTCCTGCACCCACCGAATCCATACTCGCCTCACTGTGGCTGGATGTCATCCCACACGGGCGCCGATGTTTCGGTACGATAAACGGCTGTCGCGTAAGCCACTATTCGTCCTATGTCGAACTCCGAAACGTGTTGGAATGACTGCCGTATTCTGCGACGAGGCATCAGGAAGCTTCCCACACACAGGTCCAGCAGCACAACACACTTCCACTACTTACACCCCGCTTTCTGTGCACCCTTCTTATAATGCTTCTCGGTGGCGTGCCGGGCGCACATGATTTGCATATGCCCTGCAATGCTAATCGTTTGCATGTCCTCTCGCGGGCGACGCATGCTGCGAATTTCAGGCCAATCGGATGCTTCTTTCTTGGTGTTGCATTTTGGTTGGCCAGGAGTGTATAATACAATAATAATATACATATAATGCAAAGTAAAAATGAAGTAATAGTAATGCAAAAACACGTATGATAATATGAAAAGTTTAGTTTTTCGTTTTAGTTTAAATAATTTGAAGCACTGCAACATATTCTTCAAAACAAATTGGTGCGATGCAATGTGGCAAGACAACCAGCTTTGGAACTTGAGATTTATTTTTTAATTGACAATACCTTTCGATTACCTTTAAGAAAAGGTGAAATGCACGATTTCATATATAGAATTATTTAACACAACTCCTAAACGTAAAATTTACTCTTGATAGCTATAAAAGCTTTTGTTTTCAGGATTTCACAGACTGATACATAGACATCATATAAACACCTGTACAATAATTTAAATACCTGGTATCTTATCGTAACACTATATAAAGGGTGATTAATATAAATTAACACATTTTATTATCAATTTATATGAACAAGAATAAAGCTAACAGCAAGTTATGCCATCTGAAATGTAGCATATCTATCGGAGTTCACATTACATAACATTTACCTTTACATCAAATGCTGAAAATGTCCGCCCCTCCTGAAGGCTTATCTGGACGCGTCGTTCCAAGTTCCTGGCTGTTCGTTGGAACATCGTCTTGTCAATACCATTGATTTCGTTTGTAATGTTCTCCTTCAATACGTCTAATATCCGAGGGCGTGTAGAGTACACTGTTTCCTTAAGATACCCCCACAGAAAGAAATCTGGTGTTGTCAAATATGATGATCTCTGTGGCCACAAGTTACGGGAAATTATCCAGTCTTCAAAGAAACTGTGGATCAGCGCCATGTACTCATTTGATGAATGGCACGTGGCGCCATTCTGTTGCAAATAGCCTTGACGCAGCTCTATGTCATCCAATTGCTCAACAAAGTCCATGGAAATGCGTTGGTGCTCTGCAGTGTTGACAGTTCCGTTGAAAAAATGGGACACACTATTCTTTCAGCGGATATCGCGAACCAAACTCCGTGTTTTTGTGGGTGCATAGGCGCTTTCTGAAGGGCGTGCGGATGTTCTGCGGTCCCAATGCGTTTGTTCTGTGAGTTGACATAACCACATAAGTGGAGCCGCGCCACGTTCGTGAGCAGCGTGATTGATAATATGACAGGATTTTGAGCAATGAAGTCCTGAAAAAATAGTGCAATCGTTTACCCTTATCTGGCTTCAGCAACTCATGAACATCCATCAACCTATACAGCTTTAGCCTCGTTTTCTTAGCAGGTCTCTGACACATGGAGTACGAGTACCCGGTCTCCTGCGACAGACGCCCCAATGACTTCCGGGGTGCCCGCTGCAGTCGTGCCTCAACGTCCGCAGCAACCGTGGGCAGTGCAGATGAACGATGCTTGTCGGTTTCAATCACAAGAAATCCTGTTGTTTCCAACTTGCGTGAAAGCGCCAGTATAGAGTTCCATTGGGGAGGTTTGCTAACACCAAATTCCCACGCGTATGCCCTTTGCGTAGCTGTTATCGAGTTTGTAATCCAAGTACGTTTTCACAAGGAATACCCGTTGCTTTAGCGTGTAATGCATCTTCACAGGCAGATCAGATCAGATCATATGTAGAGGGGGTTTTAGGAAGGGAGTGTCTAACCCCAGGTCTTAAACAACCCTTAGAAATAGGGAGCTAGGAGATTTGGGCTAGAGTGCCAGATAGGAAAGCGACACGGAAACGAGGTAGAAAGAGAGAGAAAGACGCCCTTATTTATTACCGGTTGGCCAGTACCCGGGGTCCGACGGCTTAACGTGCCCATTCGACACACGGCGGGTATTTAGTGGTTCGAGCGTTCGTACCTGCCTGGGATCGAACCCGAGGTCTTCTCCGTGACAGTCACGAACGTTGACAACTGGGCCATCCGCGGCCCCGTGACTGAGGCAATCTGGCGGCGACAGCTACCACATCCTGCACAGCAACGCTCTCTCGTGAGAATAGAGGAATCTCACAGATGCCCTACGTCGTTTGACACTAACATGGGCCATTGCAATTTATTCTTGCTGAAATAAAACGAACATGAAATGTGTTAGTTGTCTGTGAATCACCCTGTATAATAGCTGGTGCACAAAATGCGGGAGAGAAGAAAAATATCCTGCGCCACAATAACCAAAATTCATGCGATATGCTATCCACAATATGCGATCTCACTACAGAACTTCAAAATTAGTTGCATTGACAGGTGATTGAAATTTAATAGTTAATCAAACCTGTAGTATTACAGCGAATCGCTCCTATTACCAGAATGTTTTTGACACATGGATAGGTAAAAGTGAGAAAGGAGTTTTTCCGTTAATAGACTAAAGGAATTGCGGAAAGGTTACTGAAAATTCAGAATTTTCCTTGGGTACAAAAAATCCGTGAAATTTAGGTTTCTTTCCGTCATTTCACGGAAAAGGTTGTATCAGAAATATGCTTCGTTTATTCACGAAAAGAATCACGGAAAGTCGCTCGTGAATTTTAGAAATTGTTTTAAACTGCAGGTGAGGAAGACCAAACTTTGCTAATCCAAGCCGTTTTGCTTTTTTATCTCCCACACCTGTCACGTGATCAGTTCGCACTTCTAAACTTTTACATAATCCAAATGTCGACACATGCCCACCAATTTGTACGACGCTCCTATAAATACAATACTTCGTTGTGCTGCATTTTCTACAGCGAGCAGTATACTTATCTTCTAGATCTACACTGTTGAAAAAATTTATGAAATTCAGGAACCATTTTCTGTGATTCCTTTCGTAAATTAACGAAGCATATTTCTGATACAGCCTTTTCCGTAAAATAAGGGAAAAACACCTAAATTGCACCAATTTTTCGAACGCCTGAAGATTTCTGGATTTTCGGAAACCTTTCCGTAATTCCTTTCGTATTTTAACAGAAAGATTATGTTCTTATTTTTTCCGTATCCACGTGACGCAAAATTTCCGACAATAGGCGCAACTCGAGGGAATACTTGAGGTCTGATTAACTATTAAATTGATTGCACGATGTCTATGTACCATTCTGTGCACCGCTTAAGACAAAAGTTAATTATGGCTATCAAGAATAAATTTTATACAGTGAAACTCTCTTAGCGACCACCCTTATTTGACGACTACCCCTCATTACGACCGTTTTTCTGTGGAACCGATTTCAAAACGCATAGCGCTAATGCTAACCTTCCCCTATTAAAAGACCGCTCACCCCCTCTTATAAACCATCTTTGCGTAAGGACCACTACACAAAAACTGTGTTGTCCGGATAATCATTCCCGCTGAGCATTTTCTCAATACTGTTACCGGGCTTGGTGCTGAGTTCTATTACAGCGCCCTGTGTGGAGGGTTCGTTTGATGAATCCTTTGCAGTAACTTCTGTATTGGTGGTTTAACCCGTAATTCTCCCGACTGGAGCAGATAAATAAAATACGAAGTATATAAAAGAGAATCGACTGAAGCTAAATCTTTGCCGTGAGGAAGACTTTTATTCAGATGTTACGGGAAATGTCCCTAAGCCTTGTCCTGATCTCCGTTCTTTCTATATCTTATTAACCCCTCATAATCTCCTTCCGTCTCTCACATCTTCGGCCTCATTCCTTCCTACTTCTCTTTGTCCCGACGATCGATCAAATGATCATATGTAGCACATTTTAGGAAGGGAGTGTCTGACCCCAGGTCTTAAACAGCCGTTAGAAATAAGTGCCCGATAGGAAAGCGATACGGAAGCGAAGTAGAAAGGAGGAGGAAGACGCCCTTATTTATTGCCGGGGGCCAGTACCCGGGGTCCGACGGCTTAACGTGCCCATCCGACGCACGGTGGATATTTAGTGGATCGAGCGTTCGTACCTGCCTGGGATCGAACCTGAGGTCCTCTCCGTGTCAGTCACGAACGTTGTCCACTAGGCCACTCGCGGCCCGACTTTGTCCCGGCGATACTCTCACCCCCGCTAAAATACTCCTCCTTCGTCGACTGTCCACCGAGTCCCATGTTCTCTGGCTGGGAGAGAGGAGAGAACCCCCACTCTCCCGCGTGAAGTCCGACGAATTCCTCCTAAACGAAGCCATTTCCTAAAATGCCTCCTCTCCAAAAAACGCAAAGATCTTTTATTGCCCTCGCTGCCCCCCTCTACTTACTCGATCGCTTTTCTTGGGACGGCGGAAAAGCAATAATGTCCAGTTTCATTCTTCTCACATCGACGAAAGTATAAATCTAACACCCCCTCTGCTGCGACGCGTGGGAAAAGAAATACATTGACATTTGCTTCCCAGCTCATCAAAATGGCGGGAATTGAAGGAAAATGATTACAATTCACTATCTCTAAAAATGGCTACTGAACTTCATTTCTGATAAATATGGAAGCCACGGTTACAATACCCTGGAAACATAAAACAATAAATTAAACAAATGTGCATGCTTATTGAGGGATCACTTCAAATGGCTAGGAATTTCCTCGTGCATGAAAGTGGGGAGGGGGGGTGAAGGTGTTCTCAGCGATGACAAGCAATTAATTGGCTTACGTAGTAAAGTATCACAGAGACCCTGTCTCCGCACTTCCCAAAAAGGCTGAGAAAGGGAGTGACAGTTAAAGCTCATCTTTACTTCACTCCGGTTTTTGGCCGGACAGAGGACACTTACGAGGGATGACTGTCCTGAAGGGGGGAAAATTAAGAAACTTTTCTGAAGCTGAAAAAAAAACTTAGAAAAAATCGTGCTGAAGTAAAAGTCTGATAAATTTTAGCAGACGACTATATTCGTTCTTCAAATGATTTTTTTTAGGTTACCACTATATAGGCACCTTTCAAATGTGTAATTGTACTACATATACTGTAGTATTTTTGTATTATTTATACACATACAGACATACTGTACTGTAAATAAACTGGAAGGCATCATGTTAGAGTACGTAATAACAAAAGTTATGCAGTTGGCTTCAAGCGTTTAATCTCAAAACCGTTCATTGTTTATGCCATTAAAAACCTCCCCCTATTTAGCGACCACCCTTCTGAACGACCGTTTTTAGAAGAACCAGCAGCCTTAGAGAGATTTCACTGTATTTAGGAGCAGTAGTCGAAATAAGAATTATTCACTGACGGAACCCAAAATGCAAGGTGAATGCCATAAAAAATTAATATTCACAAACCCATTCGCAGCAGATATAAAATCATACGAGGAAATTTCGTTATTAAATGAAATACTCACATTTATAGCTAAAGTCAGAGAGCTGTTTTTTTTTTTTTTTAAAGACGAAAAACTCATACAAGATGGCGTTATTAATTGAAATGTATAATGCATTGCGAAATATTTTATTCAACTTAAATGCTCCCTTTCTTTTGGTGCCGCATTGCTCCCGGAACGTGGGGTTTCGCTCCCGCAACGGAGTTCCGGCACATTCCCACTACTGTTTAGGAGTTTTGTGAAATAACACTGCAAAACAGTATATTGCACCTTTTTTTAAAGGTAACTGAAAGTCATTGTCAGTTTGAAAAGATCTCAAATTCCAAAGCATTTTGTTGCTTTGAAAAATCACGATGAAAAAAATACGTTATTTGTGATAAGCCCTCCTATAGCAAAAGTAAAATTATTACAGACGTAGTGAGAAGAATCAGAAGTTCCAACAGAAAATAAACTGTCTAATTCACATGCATTAATAACAAATAAAATAAAATATTTATCGCCTGACTACAGTTCTACATTACATGCGAGAAGTGCTCTCGTGACTTTTTGGCTCAGCGGTAGGGCATGCTCTTACAGATCCGCGAGTCGTTGGTTTAATCTTACCAGGGACGAATAAGAAAGAGCTGAAAGAGTCAGAAGATTTTGCGAAAATACGGAAAAAACCCGAAACGGGTTTTTCTGAAATAAACGGAATTACTGACTACGGAAATTCAGTCAAAAACACTGGTTAGAAGAAACGGAAATTTTGCTGCACGTTATTTTCAGAAATCTTCCTTGAACACACAACACTTATTTTTTACAGTGTGTGACATTTACTTTTAATTCTTGAATTCAGTAACAAGTATGATTCTAAGAACTCCTAAGACATTATTTAGTTCGCCACTAAAGAACGGTAGACTTTAATGTGGTGATGTGGAAGATTTTCTGGAGTTTAGCGCTTATATAGAGGTAAAAAACGTCCCGTTACACCACCCGAATAAAATAAATCAACATCACATTGCATGGACAAATTTTTAGTTCCAAGTCAAGAATGTTATTTAGCACGCAAATAAATTAGGAATATTTCTTTCTTGGTTTCATATAGTGTTCCAATCTTTCTCCCTACTCGAGTAATTCTTGGGTGGAAAAGTATTTTTCATGTGAGCATGCCGGACAAAAAATTAGTCACTCCTGTCAGAACTTACCTAATAAATGCCTTGATAACAGCATGAATCCGGTGTGGTAGTGACTCCACGAGGTTGTGAATGTATTGAACATCGATTTGCAACCACTCGTACGTCAAATGGTCCCGAAGTTGTGCCAGAGTATATGGGTATCTATTCTGGCGCTTCATCTTCTGTTCCAAATGATCCCACAGATTTTCAATAGGATTTAAATCTGGGGATTTGGCGGGATAGTTGAGATGAGAAATGTTGCAGATTGTTCGTCGTGCTACTCAGACACAGTTTTAGTCCTGTGCACTCGGCAATTGTCGTCTTGGAAGACAGGAGTGGCGATGTGATGCTGCTCCTGGAGATGTAGGTCAAAGGGCAACACTTCGTCATTCAGAATACGGAGGTACGCATGCTGGTTTAAATTCATCGTCAGTGCAAAGAAAAGGCCCATTTCGTGGTACGAAAAACATCCCCAAAACATCACAGAACACCCCCTCTAGCTTGAACAACACCTTCCACACAATCACGATTAAACGCTTCATTGGGCCTGCGATGGACTCGTCGCCTTCCATCATTGGAGTACAAGCAAATACGAGACTCATCAGACCAAATGAGTTGTTTCCAATGCTCCACAGTAAAATTTTGGTGTCTCTGTGAGCCCATTGACAACGTGCGACTTGTGTGACTTGCGCTTAAAAGAGGCCACTTATGTGGTACTCTGCTCCAGATGTCCATCGCATGCAGTGCTCGTTGCAATGTTCTTTGGGAAATTGGTTGGAGTGGACTTTCATTGACTGTTTGGAGCAATTGTTGCCTGCTTTGGAACTGATTTGCAGTTACTATAGGCGTGAAACATGACGGCGATCCCTGTAGGTAAGAATCGTTTTCCGTCCACAGTTACGTCGCCGACTTTCAGTTGACTGCGAACTACACCACTGTTTGTAGGCCCGCTGGACAGTACGCTTCGACACACCAACAAACTGGGCGACTTCATTCACTTTGTGTACGTGGTCAAATACGATGGCTCCTTTTTGCCACGCAGTCACCTTAGGGGGTAGCGCAAAAATCAAACTTTTGATTTCACCGTGTCTCCTTCTTTCCCGTAGGTCGCCTGTAAATATCACAATTTTATTCCGGTCATCTCACCGTGCTCGTTCCGCTCTGGCGAAATGGGAAAATAACTTATTAGCATCGAGAAAGGTTGTACTAATGTTGCTTTACTACATAGGCATCAATAATATGGACCTCAGGTTGGGTCATTTCGGCAACTTTTAACCAGCACTATTCATCTTAGTAAGGTTTATTTCGAAAATAAAAATAATAATGCACACTTTTATACACAGAAGCGAAACACCAGATATACGGCCGTAGGGGCCTTTGTACCAATTTTTAGTCCGCAGTAATCAGATTCAGAAGGTTCGCATAACAAGTAAAGGTTATATATAATGTTGCGCTTTTAGTCAGACACGAAACATTAATCAATAAGCCATAGGCCCTTTTAACTATTTTAATCCACTGTGCTTCGTTTTTGTAAAGTTTACATAACAAGTCAATAATGTTGTGCTCATTAAAAATTATCTAAAAAGGCGCAGGGCATTATAATGAGTGTTTGGTACCTAGGTAAAAGCACAACGTTATTAACATGATTTTTATGTCAGCCCTATGAATACGAGCAGTGCGGATTAAGAACTGTTAAAAGATCAAGGCCTGTCAATACTGGCCTAGATCTGCCCCAGATCAGCCTTATGATTAAGAACTGTTAAAAGATCTAGGCCTGTTAATACTGGCCTAGATCTGCCCCAGATCAGCCTTACGAATACGAGCAGTGCGGATTAAGAACTGTTAAAAGATCTAGACCTATTAATTACTGTTTTGTGCCTTAGTAGAAGAACAATGCACTAAATTTGACTTGTTGTGCAAACTATAGAAATATGAGCAAAGCGGATTATAAATCGCTAAAAAGGCCCAGACAAAGGCGTAGGCCTGTTCTTCTAATTAATGCTTGGTGCCTGAGTAAAAGTGTAATATTGCTAACTTGACTTGTTATGTAAATGTTATGAATATGAGCACGGTGATTTAAAAAATTGTAAAAAAGGCCCTGGCCAAGGGCCATATACAGTATAGCGAACAAATTAAGTTGTAATTTCGTCAGAAAAAAAGTATGAAAATTAAACTCCAACTTTACATAATAATTTTATGGGCTCCTCTGTTCTAATAAGTTCATTAATTCGCTTAAGCATGGACTCTACCAACATAGAACACATTTTCCTTATTTTGCATCGCTAAACCATAAGGGATTGTATTAAGTTATCCTTTGTATCACAGTTAAGTTTTCCAATTCTCTTTTTCACTATGGCCCACGACGGCGATCCCTGTAGGTAACACAAATGATCCTGGACCGTCATATGTAAAACAACCCCAGAACATCTGTTTTGGGTTAATGTCAGGAAGGTTACCTGGCCATTGGAGCATTTGGATGTTGTGATTTTTAAAGAATTCTTTTACTGTTTTTGAAGTGTGGCATGGTACAAGATCATGCTGGAAGATGAGTTCTTTGTCTTTCTGGATCTGTGGGACTACTCTTTTCTCTAATATTTTTATGTATTGGTCAATTTTCATCATACGGTCAACAGGCACAAATGATCCTGGACCGTCATATGTAAAACAACCCCAGAACATCTGTTTAGCTGGGTATTTAGGCGCTTGTTGAAGGCGGGCTGGAGTAATCTTTTCAACCGCTGATTTGCTGACACAGGGTACTCGCTCTCCTTGCACAAAGAAATGGCTCTCATCTGACAATATGATCTTCTTCCACTTCTCAACAGTCTATTCTTTGTGCACTGGTGCCCCTATTTCTGCATGCCTCCGTCAACAGTTGTTTCATTTTTGTTCTATGGGCAGTCCTCCCTGCTTCCAACGATCTTCGACGGTATGTGATGTCAGAAACATTAATCCCACTTGCTGCCATGTCTCTATTTAAGTCTATAGCAGACAATTTTGGATTCATTTTGTTTTTCCTAACTAGTAAACGATCTTGAATACGTGTAATTTTCCTTTTTCGCCCCATATTTCCTTTTCTATCTGGAGAAAAGGTACCTGTATCACTAAATATCTTTAAAATCTCATTGACAATAGCCACACCAACACCACACTCATTGGCAATTTGTCTTTGAGCCATGGATGTGTGCTGGGAAAGAGAAAAAAATTTTGAATACTTTTTTAGAGATGTATCCATTTAGTGTCCACTTGTTCGCATTAGAAAGAATGGAAAACACTACATCGTAGGTTTTGGTCAAACATCGTAAAACTACAGCCAAAACTAGTAAACTGAAACCAAAACTAAAACCACATCCGAGACTAGTAAACTGAAACCAAAACTAACGCCACAGCTGAAACTAGTAAAATGGAACCAAAACTAAAACCACACCCGGGACTAGTAAACTGAAACCGAAGCTAAAACCACAGCCGAAACTAGTAAACTGAAACCAAAACTAAACACACAGCCAAAACTTGTAAACTGAAACCAAAACTAACATTACTGCAAACTAAAACTACAAGCAAAACCAATAAACAACAACCCAAACTAAAATTATTATGAAATAAAACAAAAACCAAACCCAAACCAAAAACTTGACGAACATTTTCGCTTGTTCGGATTAATTTGTTCGCTCCGTAACTAATATCCTGCGCCTAAGTAAAAGTGTGACATTTCACTACCAGAAAACCACTGTTCTTAGCCAAAGTGAGTTCACGTGCATATCACCAAAGCAAATATTTTGCAGTGAAAGTATCCAATCTCACCAATCCAAAAATAAAAAAAATAAATAAAAATGTCACCTTACCACCCTTTGTTTCACCGATCACCATAGCGTTAAAAATGTAGAACGTCACGGCAATCTCTTTTCCTAAATGAAAGAATAATTTTAACGTGAGTCCTTTTAAAAAATAAGTTTCCCATTGGCAGGAGCGTATTTAGAGGGGGGCCAAGGGAGCCTTGGACCCCGAAAGTGTTTCATTTTTTTTTTTCATATTTTGGGTTAAAATGTGACTTATATTAGAAAAAATGCCTCAATTTAATAAAAATGCATGAACTTTTACATTAGCAAAAAAAAAAAAAAAAATGCTTTGATTTTTTTCTTCTATTTTTCATTAAATTTTATTTGGTTCTGGTGGATTTCTAAATCCCATTTCCCGTCCCCCTCCCCCTCGAAAAAATTATATATACGTACGTCTCTGCCCATTGGTATAAGAGTAAGTTATTTATTTCAATGGAGTTTCAAATTCGATTCTCATTTTATAAGAGACGACGATATTTGTTGCGCCATTAGATTTACACACAAGAAAAATAACGTTTGTCGTTGTGCAGGTGAAGTTGGCAAAAAGGTGCATTTCTGTACGACCCATTAAAATGTCTGTGGCCAGTTATCCGGCGTCCACTTTTCCTAAACACTTGGGTTGTGCGTTCATCTGTTAGCGTTGGCTTTGTCCCTTCCCTGGAACTAGTAGACAGAAATTAAGGACGGGTAACTGTTGTTCCTCCCTCAAACGGGGAAAAAACTCCGTTTGTTTGAGAATCTTCTATTGAGAAGCGTTACCACTAACCAGCAAAAGTCTTTCTGACTTGATTTAGAGTATAAGTTTCCATAACGTTCTTTTCATTCAATTTCCTTTATCAGTCCTATACGCTTCACAACTTCAGAAGGATTACTAAAAGCACCTTTTTTTTTCCTTTTCTTATCTTTTTTTTTTCTTTTTAGCAATGGAAAATACCCAGACGCTAGTGTTCTATCACCGGGCTCGCAGATGCAGATTGATTTGGTGAGAAGCCTTCAATTCCGATGATAGGAACCAGACGCTTGTAGCACCTGACATGCAAAAATTCACACTTGCTTAAGGTGGCTGTTGTTCTCTCAAGAAACAAAGCTTGTTTTCTTTTGAAGAAAAAAAAAAAAAAGGCGAACATAGAAAGTTAGAGAAGGGGAAGAAATAAGAAAAAAAACCCTACATATTCATCACTGATCGAGATAGTGACTTCACCAGGGCTTTCTCTACTTTATCGTAAGCAAGCCATGCACGTCGTTGGCGGTATACCTAATCCTGTTAACTGAAAAACAGCTGCATGCTTTTATCAGGATATCAACATTTCAAGTAAAGCAAGACCATCAATCACGATCTTATTACCTGGGAAATGAAGAAACATGCCTTCGAAAGCAGAAATCAAGGCTATCGCACATTTACTTAAACACGAGTTAATCAGCAAATGCTGTGTAAATTGTTTTTTAAAACAAGGCATTTTATTTAGGCAGGGCTGAGAACTCAAGAGCTGAACTTTTTATAAAACTTAAAAACCAGTTACTTAAAACACACACACACACACACACACACACACACACACACACACACACACAGAGAGAGAGAGAGAGAGAGAGAGAGAGAAAGGGAAAGCATTGATTAAGTGTGAATAAATTAATAAATAATATTAATACGTTGTGCCGCCGAATAATAAGAAACCAGTGTTAATCTATATATTAATTCCATTAGGTTTTTTACTGTGAATCCTATTTTGAGAGAACGGCTGAACGCAAAGATATGGTCAAGGTATCAAAATAAAGGTCTCACCATGTAGATGTGCAAGTCGAAGAGAAAAATTAGATTGGGGCAACGGTTCGGGAGTTGTGCGGCGGCAAATTTCCCATGTGAAGTCTATGGGAGAAGCGAGCGATTGACATTCGATCGCCTGAGGTTGACTCACGCGCTGTTGAAAGGGGTAGCATGGACGGACTGAGATAGTCCGAAGTCTCTTTTCTGAGCCAACCGTTGCGCAAAACAACGCTAGCATGCATTGGTATCATAGTTCTTCTCATCGGAACGGCGAAGACTCTCGAAGACCTGATTGCGTTATGCCGTTGGACTGCGTGATGTATATATACAATTTAATATTCATTCGATCCAGTTTATTCACGTAGGTAAGACGTTTCCCATTATGTAAATATCTAAATAAACATTCCGTTGACCATTGTTAATGAAAATATTACGGGCGACTGCTTATAGCCCATTGAGTTGCTCACGGTGGTCGTTAAAAATTCAGACAAAAAAACAAAAACAAAAAAACAAATCACGAACCTGGACTATTGTCTTTACTGAAGTGGTTGAATGAATTTGTCAATCAAATAAAGTTTACATTTGTTGTTTCATATGAGTTTATTCTTTTCAAATAAAAAAAAACAAAAAAACTAACCGTTGACTCCGACGGGTGAAGAGTATTCGCAACGCGAATCTTATTCCAACAACATTGACAAACACGGTTGTGACTGAAGATGAGAGTGAAAGAGTGCGCTATCCAGTTGAACTGTTGTACACGATCGACATGAGTGGACTTCCGCCTCACATTTTACAACTGAAAAAGGACGCAGTCGTGATGCTCATCACGAACCTGGCCGCCCCGGTGGCGGAGTGGTCTAAGCGCTGGCTTATGATGATTCGTTCGTGAAGGATCCGGGTTCGAATCCTGGTGAGGCATGGATGTTGTGTTTGTCTTACGGCACTGACTCTCCTTTTCCTGGAACCATTCACCCTAAATTAGGGACGGGCGACTGCTTATAGCCCGTTGAGTTGCTCACGGCGGTCGTTAAACCTTCAGTCAGAAAAAAAAAAAAAATCATGAACCTGGACTATTAAATTCATTCAACCACTTCAGTGAAAACAATAGTTTTTACTGAAGTGGTTGAATGAATTTTTCAATCTAATAAAGTTTACATTTGTTGTTTCATATGAGTTTATTCTTTAAAAAAAACAAAAAAAAACTAACTAACCGTCTATTCCGGTGGGTTTCGTCTAGCAGACATTAAAAATGAAACAAAATATATATTTTTTTAAGTTGTGCTCACTTGCTATACGCATATCGTGAGCAGGACAACAATATGCCATATCTAGGGCCGGATGGAACTTTTGCGGGCAGGGGCGAAATTTCATTCCGGGCCTTAGAAAATAAATTTTATATTTCAATAAAGTCGTTACGTAAAAAATGGCGTCCGCAAAGAACACTCACGAAAACTAAGAAAAAAATTATTATCTCAAAGAATTATTTGTTTTAAGTTTAAGAAAAAGCACCATAATATGGACTGAAAGTTCAGATAATGAGAGAATAAAAAAATTGGGTTGAAATCTATGATTTCAATTCCGAGAAGAGGGAGATGAGTTTATATCTCCTCACGAAATGATAAAAAGATAACTTCAACTGATCTGCATAGCAAATATTTTTGCACAGCGAATAATTTTGCATAGCGAATAATAAGGATCTCAACGTTTTTTCACAATTAAATGTTTTATTAACATCGACTATAGTTTCGCAGAGCGTCTGGCTCGGCATCATCAGGATGAATGGAGCGTAAACATTCAAATCATTGTGACATCATCAGAGTTCTGACGGTCACGGTTTTTGGTGAGTTGTTTCCACGCGCTTGAAAGAAATGGCGTAGACGTCATGTCATTGACAAGTCGTGAAGAATTCCGGTATATGTGGAAAGCTTCTAATACATTAAGCTTGTTAGTCGAATCAGGTTTATCAATAAGAATAGCGTTTCCAAACAAAAATTTATGGTTATTTTTTTTTTCCTGATGATGATGATGCCGAGCCAGACGCTCTGCGAAACTATAGTCGATGTTAATAAAACATTTAATTGTGAAAAAAACGTTGATAATTTATTCACATGAACATCACAAATGTGTAGTCTTGAATCATATATAATAAGGATCTCTTTAAAATTAATTAGTTAGATATATTTTTAAATCCTGTTGTATGTGTTATTGACTGATTCTTGGTGCAAGGTGTAACTGACAAATTAGTGACTTTTTAAATTGTTACATGTGCTCCTAAATGATTTTTTTTTTTAATTTCCAGTACTGTTTTTAAAGTCACTGAACACTTGCATCTTTTCGTTCCATTGTAGCACTTGGCCTGAAGATGGGGTTGTGGCAACCCTGAAAGATCTCGCCGCTCTGATGTTTTAACTTAAGAGTGTTTTAATTTCTAAAAAAAACATCATCTTTTAACTATTGCAAATTTTGAAGCACTTCGAGTTTTTATATCGTACTTAGGCAGGTTGTCTTGGCTATATTTCTTAGTGAACTTAGCCGTTGCATTTAGCCCCAAAACAACTTTGATATATATATATATATTTGTTTACTATCTGGTTTACACACAATTTTTTTAATATTTAAAAGTAGAGAGCAACAAAAATATGATGAAATTTAATTTGTTATTTCATGAATGCGGGAAAGTGTAGGGAACTGAACACTTGCATCTTTTCGATTTTGTTTTCATTTCCTGAACTGGTTGTAAGAATAATTTGAAATCTGCAAATCTCAGTGTCTGTACAACGAAGGCGGTTACTCGTTATAAAGTGTATGGGTGGGGAGGGGGATTAAAAACTGAAATTTTTTTTTATAAAATTGTTTTTCTAAGGATCTCGCGCCCCAAAACTTAAAAAAAAAAAAAAAAAAAAAGAATAATAAGTAAAACATTCTACCAAAAATGATTTTTTTTTCCTCAACTGTGGGACCCCGAGGAAGCACGGGGCCACGAGCGATAGTACCGATTGCCGGGATGGTCCAGCCGGTCCTGGCCATAGTTTTATTGAGATCCTATGGTGATATGTAAATTTTGCGATAACAGTGGCGTATATTCGAGGCTAGCTGCGAAGCCCAGAGAATGCACAAATAAAAGTCAATTAAATACACACAAATAAATGTCAATTATCAACGGTATTAAGATATCTCGATGCTTTCGGTGCGAAAAAAATACACGAGCGGATTCGCTTCTTTCGATTATGCGAATCAGTCTGGCGAGCGATGATCAACGGCATAATGTTGTAGGTCTTCGAGAGCCTTCGCTGTTCTGATGCGAAGAGCTTCCATACTATCGCCTGCTAGCGTTTCCACGACAACATGAATGAGCTGCGGAGGTGAGTGCAGAGGATAAAACCACGTCCTCGAAACACAAGAGCAGCCAGAAAACGACCCTTACTGATAGAGACAGAAGAGCATTAAAGAGGATTGTTACCCATAATAAGAAGACAAAGGCGCTGAAAATTAGTGCGGATCTCAATCTGCACCTCCAGACCCTAGTATCAACGAAAACAGTGCGCAGAAAACTGTATAAATAAGATATTCGTGGCAGAGCTGCTAACGCAAAACCTCTGGTGACGCTGGGAAATGCACAACGACGACAGCAGTGGTGCCAGGAACATACAACGTGGACTGCCGATGCATGGAAGCCTGTAATGTGGTCGAATGAATCCACATTCATACTATTCCCCACCGCAGGACGTGTTTACGTGTGGAGAACACCGTCAGAAGCATACAGCCCAGACTGTCTGCTCGCAACAGTGCAGCATGGTGGTGGTTCTGTCATGCTCTGGGAGCTCATATCGTGATTTTCAATAGGCTTCCTGATCACCTTGACAGGACGGACGACTAGCAGGGCGTATGAGACCGTTTTGGCCGACCAAGTCCATCCACTGGCTCAGGTATTGTTTCCCGCAAGTGATGCCATCTATCAAGATGATAACGGCCCAATTCACAGAGTCCTGAATGTACAATCATGGTTTGAGGAACACGAGGACGAACTTTCACGCCTTCCTTGACCTCCTCAATCACCAGACTTAGCCATCATCGAGCCACTGTGTCGTGTGTTGGAAAACAGAGTAAGATCTCGTTATCCTCCTCCTACATCTCTCAAGGACCTGGAGCAGTTTCTATATAAAGAATGGTGAAACATCGTATACTAACCACTAACCAGGACTTGTATGCGTCCATTCCAATAAGGATTCACGTGGTTTGAATGCAAAAGATGGCTCCACAAACTATTAGGTACGTAAAACCTCTTTTTCCTAGATGTTCACATTATTCTGTCCAACAGCTGTAAGAGAGCGTGGTTATGAAATGCAATTAAAATGTTACTTTATTATCATGTTAAAAATATTTGACCTTCCCCTTTACCAAAATAATATATATATATAAATATATTTTTTCTTTCTTTTTGTTTTCTCGTTATGCCACAGCCATGACACATAAGTTATTTATAGCCATGGCATGTTAAAAAAAGACGCACATATCCTGGAAAATATCATAGACAAGTGTGAAAAGTAGAATTGGCCGTTCGGCAGAGCTCAGTGACAACAGTCAACTCAGTCCCAACTGTTGCAGAACGTGTCACAGTCAAGGATACTAAAAGAATATATACTCATTGTCGTAAAAATCCGAGCACAAAAAAAAAAAAAAAAAAAACCATGCGATTAACGCGAAACTTGAACAAGCTACTTGGCTAGATGAAGCAATTTGTCAGATGATGATTATGCATCTCATAAACAAACGAACTGCATCCTGCAAAACTAACCAAGCAACAAAATTCTGTTTCAGCAAAAACATACACAGTAGAACCCATTTATATGCTTCTCACATACATGTAAAATGTCACCAATCCAAAAATTGATCTTAAATGTTAAATTCCATCAATTACACGATGGTATCATTAGTACTACAGGGAATCGTTACAAGTACTTTACATCTGTTAATGGCAAACACGCTAAAAGCAGACAAGTGTCCAGTCGTTAAAACTGACCAACGTGGAACTGAATATTGAGCATATGACCGCATGAACTTTCCTGTTAAACTGCAATCAAAAAGGTTTCCAAATGAAGATAAGCATTGGTTTCCTACAATACAGGAAAACCCTGGACAAATACAAACGAACTTAACCTAGAAATTAAGCCTAAAACCCAAACACAAACAATCCGGCGAAGAGCTCAACACGAAAGAAAAAATGAACTGAAATTGAAAGGAAATAGATAAAAAATGATAAATCTCAGAAAAGGAACATGGAATTCAAACCTCGGATTACAAATGATTAATAATCAGGACTTCTCGGGCATGTTATCCTTAGGTAGCAAAATAACGAACGTCGAACAAGTGGGATTT
Source organism: Macrothele yani (assembly GCA_039090855.1). Lineage (NCBI taxonomy): Eukaryota > Metazoa > Arthropoda > Arachnida > Araneae > Macrothelidae > Macrothele > Macrothele yani. Next base: position 111,421,055 of record CM076997.1, on the reverse strand, counting down.
GGAAAGTATTTCAAAACGCAAGGCGAGGTGCGTGAGCATGCGCATAGGGTAGTTTAGTAGCTCGGCCGCGATCAGGACATGAGGGTCTAGCATCGTTTTTAAAACATGATTACCAGAAATACTTAGAGTGAAGGGGCTTTCGTTGCACTACTGGATGATTTAAAAACACTTTGAGACACGAAAAGCGATTAATGAGCATATACAGTTTTCCTCACAAACGCCGTTGCTCCAGTTGGCGTTGCCATCCCCAAAACTGTGGTTTTTTACAGTTTTAAACTTTTAGATATCGTTACGGCATTTTTATGTAGCGATTTACAGTAATTTTCTGTAAAAACTACAATTTTTTAGTTTTTTTTACAGTGTGGCAGAGGCGAATCTGCACTCTCGACGGCCCTAACGGTTTCTGCCATTAACATCAGAGCATCGTTGGCATCAGTTGCAGTGGTGTCAGCTGTCAGGAGTGAGCAACGTGGAATGCTACGGACTGGCGACGTATGGTGTTCAGCGACGAATCCCGCTTCTGTATGGAAATGGACTACCACCATGTCAGAGTGTAGAGTACTGCATTTGAGCATTACAATTTAAGAATCTCTATACAGCGGCACATGTCCCGAACTGCAAGCGTGATGGTCTGCGGAGCCATCGCATATGACAGCTGGACTTCCCTCGCAGTGATCCGAGGGAGGTTGACAGCCCAGCCCTACGTACAGGAGATCCCGTGGCCCCATGTGCTCCCTTTCCTGGAAGGACGGCCTGGAGTCAAAACGTGCAGATGACAAGTGGAGAGTAAAGTAATCATAATTAATTCAACAGTAAACATAATTCCAGGACAAATCAATAACGAGAATTAGATAGCAATAAAGAACAGATTTAGTTCGGCAACTGCTTTTCATCCTTTCTGAGAAATACAATTCCTTCGTAACATCCGCAGCGAGCTACAGTTATGCTTAAACATCGAACGGGGTGTGTGTGTGGGGGGGGGGGGGGGGTATACAGTATCTGTATATGAAATGGCAATGGACTGGACATATTGCTAGAAGAAATGGCCACCGTTGGACAACTGAAATACTAGACTGGATTCCAAGGGATGGGAAAAGACCCAGAAGAAGACCACGTGGAAGATGGATGAATAAAACTGCATGCCAATAAAGCCCTTTTACTATATGTTCTGGATCCGCTTTTTTTTTTTTTTTTTTTTTTTTTTTGGAGGTTTAACGACCACCGTGAGAAACTCAATGGGCTATAAGCTGTCGCCCGTCCCTAATTTAGGGTCACTGGTTCCAGGGAAGGGAGAGAGCCAGTGCTGTAAGACAAACACACCATCCATGCCTGACCGGGATTCGAACCTGGACCCCTTACGGACGAATGATCAGAGGCCAGCGCCTTAGACCACTGCGCCACCGGGGCGGCCTCCGCTTTTGGGAGAAGGTTTTAAAAGATAAATTCTCTGGAAATTAAAATAAAAAGTGCTCAGTTTATGGATTTCGTACAGCCAACATATTGTTACTAATGACTTAATGGGGGTTCTGCACTAGACCATTGGGGAATTTCAATGTGGGCCGGAGCATCCATGTAGTCTGCACCTATGTGGACTTTCGTACGTAATCCAAACGTTGGACCTCAAATGATGAAATCGTAAAAGAAATAAACAAAAACTTCAAAATTTTGCCCTCAGTCATTCCTTGATATTTTGTAAGATGAAGAAGAAAGAGATTGAAAGTCTATGCAGCAGATTTTATTTAAACTCGAGAGGAACAATAAGACTTTTAGGATTTTTAAAAGAACTACTGGAAAAGAACTACCAAATGTTGTGAAGAAACTCGAAACCAGCTGTCAATTGCACACCCATTTCTAGTGCTCAGTGTGAGAGAGGTTTTGCGGCCACCAGCTAATTTTTCCCCCAGCAAACTGCATCACTTAACACAACAATTAAAATCATGCAATGCATTGATTATGATACGCTTTCCAACATGCCAGAAATCATTACTCAAGTTACGAGGATAATGGCTGTGGAATAAATCTCGCTCCTGTATCCTGACCTTCGACCCCATTTCAATTATATTCAACAGAACCAGTTCAGTATACCTCCGGAACAACATGAAAAAGTGTTGTTGCAATCGAAGCATTTTTATCTTTTGTCGCAATCGAAGCATCCTGACTTTTGACTCCATTTCTTCCATTTTCAAAGGGTTCGTCCTCAGTGGTCCCCTACCACATACTAAAATTTCATCGAAATCGAACCATTTTTACGCAAGTTATGACGCATAAGGGCAATGGAATGGATCCCGCTCCTATGTCCTAACCTTTGACCCCATTTCGTTCGTTTTCAATAGGGTTCGTTCCCAGGTGGTCCCCTATCACATATTACACTTTCATCGAAATCGAACGTTTTTACGCGAGTTATCGTGCGGACGGACACACAGACGGACACACAGACGGACAAATTGGTAGAGCATATACGCTTCTTTACCCTACGGTTGGAAACCGTAAAAAAAAAAAAAAAAAAACTATCTCCAATTTACTGTTGGTCCATCACTTCAGAAATGCGATCCAGCACCTCGTGTATGCTCCTGTTCAGCTGTTGATCATCGTAACGCCATGAATAACAAGTTAGTAAAATCATGCAATGCATTGATCATGATACGCTTTCCAACATACGAGAAATCATTACTCAAGTTATTACTCAAGTTATGAGGATAATACCTGTAGAATAAATCTCGCTCCTATGCCCTGACCTTTGACCCCATTTCGATGATATTCAACAGAACCGGTTAAGTATACTTCCGGAACAACATGATAAAGTTTTGTCGCAATCGAAGCATTTTTACATAAGTTATGTCGCATAAGGGCGATGGAATGGATTCCGCTCCTATGTTCTGACCTTTGACCCCATTCCACCCATTTTCCATAGAGTTAGTCCCTAGGTAGTCCCCTACCACATACTAAAATTTCATCGAAATCGAACCATTTTTACGCAAGTTATGAAGCAAAAGGGCAATGCAATGGATCACGCTGCGATGTCCTGACCTTTGACCCCATTTCGCCCATTTTCAACAGGGTTCGTCCCCATATGGTCTCCTGCCACATACTAAAATTTGATCAAAATCGAAACATTTTTACGTGAGTTATGACGCATAAGGGCGGTGGAATGGATCCCGCTCCTATGTCCTGACCTTTGACCCCATTTCGTTCACTTTCAATAAGGTTTGTTTCCAGTTGTTTCCCTACCACATACTAGAATTTCGTCGAAATCGAACCATTTTTACGCAGGGTTTCTTTCAGAACTTTTTCGCAGGGGGGGGGGGGGGGGTGAAATCTTACAGGGGTCAAACTCCAAAGAATTAAATTTTTATTTTTTTGCATATATATCTATATATCTATATATATATATATATATATATATATATATATATATATATATATATATATATACTAAAGAGCAAAGCCTAAAACATAAGAAAAACTTTAGAATTTAAAACGAAAGTTGCAAAATATCCTGAAGATCAAAACGCGCAACGCAGCAGTTATGAAAATTCAGAATTCACATTCTATTAAGAAGAGACTGAAGCAAAAAAAAACTTTTGACTCATACCAAGTACAACATAGAAAAGGTTATGTATTGACCGGTGTGAGTAAAAAGAGAAAAAAATAGAACAACTGTATGTAGAAAGTGTCGAGAATACTGAGCCTTGGCTTTATCAAGGACCAGCAAAAACTCTGCATTTTCTCACTTCCACAAAGACCTATTTGGAAATGGGTTTCTGCAAAGTCATAGATGCAAGTAATAAGCCCACCAAAAAAAAAAAAAATTAAAAAATATATATGGGTCATGACCTCCGCAGAGTTGTATGACCAAGCTTTAGTTAATAATTTAGCTTGCATCCATAACTTACCTGGCCCGACCCATGCTCTTCATCTGTTACTATTAAACAGAAAGAAGATGATTACAGAAAACTCAAGTTGTAAGAGTGACATAAAGAATCAGAAATAATGTTCAGCAATAACAAATTGCCAAGTTCGCCTGAGAGAGAATTTAAACCTGAATAGCAATACAAAAGTATCACAAATTCTTAACATTGCCATAAAAAAGAAAATATTAATTTTTTTCTAAAGCACAGATTCTTGAAAGAAAACTGGATTATAAAGACCCCCTACTCCACAACTTCTGACAACACAAAAACGAGAATAAAATAAAGACAATAATAAACTAAAGAAATGCTTTGTGAAGGTTATGTGACATAAACAATTAGTTGCAATATGTACAAAGTATTTCAGAAGTGCTTTAAGTGCATAATTAAGTAGTTATTAAGACCTTAACTACATTGAAAACACAGCGGAGACTACAAGAACAATGAAACGGCCGGCTGCTTGGCCTTAGTTCCCTAAAAAACGCGCAAAGTTACCAAGAAAAGAAAGAGCTAAAATCCGCAAAAAAGTTAATAGACTTGCTAGTGCCTAAATGCTTAAAGCAAAAAGAAAAAATGTTCAAGAAGTTCAAACATTGAACCTGGAAAACCTAAAACCCAAAGACAATGAAGAGAGCTTACCTCTTATGCAACTTAACTTCCTCCACTCTTGAGGGAACATGGCCGACCTTTTAACCCAAACTTCCAAACACCCCTGCCACTCCCTAGTCGCTGGGGGGGGGTAGTATGGGAGGGGCTGTAGGCCTCCACACACTGAAAAATCCTACTCGCGGAGATTTTAACTAGAGGAAAAAAAATATAATTAAGATTGTGGACCTGTATGATCAGAAAGAGCAGAATTAACTCTCCGGAATACATGAGAAATATTATGAAATACACAAGTAGTGTATTTAATAATCTTTGCATGTATTTAATCACCTTAGTGAGCTTCTGTAGACTATTCAGAATCCTATTAATATATATACGTACATGTTGTCATAAGAACGGACTACCAATGGACAACCGAAATTTTAGACTAGATTCCCTCTCACACACACACACACGCACATATATATCAACATCATCATCGTCAACCATTATCAATCCACTGTTGGACAAAGGTCTCCCCAAGTTTTCTCCACAACGGTCTGTCTTGTGCCAGTCTCCTCCATGTCCCCCCTGCATACTTTCGAATTTCATCCACCCATCTCCCATGTGGTCTTCTTCTGGGTCTTTTCCTGTCCCTTGGAATCCAATCTAAAATTTCGGCTGTCCATCGATGATCTGTCCTTCTGGCAGTATGTCCAGCCCATTGCCATTTCAGTAATTTAACTCTGATCATGATGTCTTCCACTCCTGTCATTTTTCGGATCCACGAGTTCCTCTTCTTATCTCTCCTGGTTATACCAAGCATGCACCTCTCCATGCTTGTTTGAGTTGTCTGCAGCCTTTGTATGTCTCTTTTAGTTAAGGACCACGTCTCTGCACCATACGTAAGCACTGGAAGGATGCATTGATCAAACACTTTTCTTTTAAGACATAATGGCATATTGCTCTTGAAAATTATGCTGTTTCTTCCAAAAGCTCTCCAGGCAAGTTTTGTACGCCGATTAATTTCTGCATCAATGTGACCATCACTTAATATCTGCTGTCCAAGATAAACGTACGTGTCTGTTATCTCCAGCTTTTCTCCATCAATCGATAAATCTTCATTTCTTGTAAAAGCATTGAACATCACTTTTGTCTTCTGAAAGTTCATTTCTAATCCCACTTCTTTACTCTTGTCAGCAAGTTCCTGGATCATACTCTGCAGCTCTGATGGGTTAGTTGCAAAAATGACTACGTCATCAGCAAAACGAAGGTGGGTTAGATAATCTCCATTAATCTTTATCCCCTTGTTTTCCCAGCTCAGCGACTGAAAGACACCCTCCAATGTCGCATTAAAGAGCTTCGGAGATATGGTGTCACCTTGTCTCACTCCCTTTCCAATTTTTATGTGTGTTGTATTTTCAAACAGCCGAATCTTTGCACTTGCATTTTCATAGATGTTATTAATAATATTAATGTACGCATCTTCAATACCGCAGGATTTCAGAGCCATTGTAACTGCTAATGGTTTCACCGAATCAAAGGCTTTTTCATAATCGATAAAAGCCATGCACAATGGAAGTTCATATTCCCTCGCTCTTTCAATTAGTTCTCTCAGTACGTGGATATGATCTATTGTGCTGTAGCCACTCCTGAATCCAGCTTGTTCTCTCGGTTGAGCCATGTCCAGTGTTACCTTCAAGCGGTGTGAAAGAACTTTAGTGAAGATTTTATAAACTACTGATAGGAGGCTGATAGGTCTGTAGTTCCTGAGATCCTCAATGTCACCTTTTTTATGTAGCAAGATCATTGTAGCGGTGTTCCAATCCTCAGGAAACTTCCCTTCATTAAAGAATCGAGTGAAAATTTGGGCGAGTACTGCTTCGATTTCTCCACTTGCTTCTTGTATGATGTCTACAGTAATTCCATCTTCTCCTGGAGCTTTCCCCCGCTTCATGTTCTTGATTGCATGTGCAACTTCGGCGGGAAGGACTGGAAGAACTCTGGTACTGGTACCTTTCATGATGTCTGGAGAGCATGTATCATCCCTTTCATATAATTTGGAGTAGAAATCTTTCACTCTTGTCAAAATTTCGCCTCTATTTCTTGTTACAGAACCATCTTCTTTTCTCAGTGCCATAATCTGATTTCTTCCCTTACTGAGATGTCCCTTTGTTTGGTTGTTTTCAATTGCTTTCCTTACTAGTTCACAGTTGAATTTCCTTACGTCTTCAGTGATATTTTTTCGTACTGTCTTGCATTGCTCTATATATTCCACTTTGGAAGTCACATCTTCTTTAGTTGCCCTCATCTCTCTTCTTTTTTGCATCAACATTTTGGTTTTTCCTGATAATTTGTTCACATGCAACTTGTTCTTAGACCCAGCTAATTTTTCTGTTAACTTCATAAATATCCACTTCTTCCTATGTTAGGCCTTCTAAAGCAGAGAATCTGTTCTTCAGTTCCAACTTGAAGGTATTATGGTGTTTTTTAAGTACATTTTGTTTGTCTTATGAGCTTGACACGTTCAAGTTTAGTGTTGAGGTGCATCTTACATCTCACCAATCTATGGTCACTAATTGTGTTGAACTTGTTTAGCACACTGCAGTCTTTTATGACGAATTTTTTGTTACATATAATAAAATCAATTTCACTTGTCGTTCCATTTGGATGTCTCCATGTCCATTTCCTGTGTGGCTTTTTCGTGAAGAAGGAGTTCAAGATGAAAAACCCTTCTGCCTCTGCAAACTCAACGAGAGTATTTCCACGCTGGTTTCTGCAGCCGTGACCGAATTTACCTACTGAAGTTTCATTCTGTTGCCGTTGCCCTATTTTTGCATTGAAATCTCCCATAATTATTTTCAAGTGCTGCTTACCTTTATTATTTAGATGACAAATTTCCTCATAAAATTCTTCAATTTCTTCTTCAGGATGACTTGTGGTGGGTGCATAAGTTTGAATAATCTGAGCCTGGTATCTTCTCGAGAGTTGGATAACGAGTCGTGCAGCTTTCCACTTCTACAACTTTATCCTTCAGTTTCTTGTTTATTATAAATCCAACACCAGTAGTTCTGCCAGTATCAGTCCCACGATAGTAGAAGAGATGTCCACTTTTCAGTTCAATGAGATCTTCTCCTTTTCTCGTTACTTCACTCAGCCCGACGATGTCCCACTTGATCCTTTGTAGTTCCTCTTCCAATTCAAGAAGTCTTGAATCAGAAGATAGGGAGCGTCCATTATACGTAGCCAAGGTCAGCATCAGATGGCAGCCTAGTCCGGTCCTCCGGGGATTCGTAGCACCCCCTGCCTTCATGTCGCACTGGCCGCTGCCTTGGCCAGGTACATTCCAGCTGCCGGAGACTGAGGGCCAAGATTTGAGTTGTGGAATCATTTTGGAGGGGTTTGGCCATAACTCACCACGCTGGCCAAGTGGGTTGGTGAGTGTAGGATAGCATTTCCTCTAATCCCGATGGTATAGTTATACCGCTATTGGCAGTCGTCAGAGCCCCTTTAGTGGGAACAGGATGCACCACGAGAAGGCGGGATTGACATTTGTCAAGGAGAAACTGTGATGTTACGCATCACCTGACCTTACATCCTTATATATCATCATCATCATCATCATTGTCAACCATTATCAATCCACTGCTGGACGAAGGTCTCCCAAAGTTTCCTCCACAACGGTCTGTCTTGTGCCAGTCGCCTCCATGTCACCCCTGCATACTTTCAAATTTCATCCACACATCTCCCATGTGGTCTTCTTCTGGGTCTTTTCCTGTCCCTTGGAATCCAATCTAAAATTTCGGCTGTCCATCGATGATCTGTCCTTCTGGCAGTATGTCCAGCCCATTGCCATTTCAGGGATTTAACTCTGATCATGATGTCTTCCACTCTTGTCATTTTTCGGATCCACGAGTTCCTCTTCTTATCTCTCCTGGTTACACCAAGCATGCACCTCTCCATGCTTGTTTGAGTTGTCTGCAGCCTTTGTATGTCTCTTTTTGTTAAGGTCCACGTCTCTGCACCATACGTAAGCACTGGAAGGATGCATTGATCAAACACTTTTCTTTTAAGACATAATGGCATATTGCTCTTGAAAATTATGCTGTTTCTTCCAAAAGCTCTCCAGGCAAGTTTTGTACGCCGATTAATTTCTTCATCAATGTGACCCTCACTTGATATCTGCTGTCCAAGATAAACGTACGTGCCTGTTATCTCCAGCTTTTCTCCATCAATCGATAAATCTTCATTTCTTGTAAAAGCATTGAACATCACTTTTGTCTTCTGAAAGTTCATTTTTAATCCCACTTCTTTACTCTTGTCAGCAAGTTCCTGGATCATACTCTGCAGCTCTGATGGGGTAGTTGCAAAAATGACTACGTCATCAGCAAAACGAAGGTGGGTTAGATAATCTCCATTATTCTTTATCCCCTTGTTTTCCCAGCTCAGCGACTGAAAAATACCCTCCAATGTGGCATTAAAGAGCTTCGGAGATATGGTGTCACCTTGTCTCACTCCCTTTCCAATTTTTATGTGTGTTGTATTTTCAAACAGCCGAATCTTTGCACTTGCATTTTCATAGATGTTATTAATAATATTAATGTATGCATCTTCAATACCGCAGGTTTTCAGAGCCATTGTAACTGCTGATGGTTTCACCGAATCAAAGGCTTTTTCATAATCGATAAAAGCCATGCACAATGGAAGTTCATATTCCCTCGCTCTTTCAATTAGTTCTCTCAGCACGTGGATATGATCTATTGTGCTGTAGCCACTCCTGAATCCAGCTTGTTCTCTGGGTTGAGCCATGTCCAGTGTTGCCTTCAAGCGGTGTGAAAGAACTTTAGTGAAGATTTTATAAACTACTTTTAGGAGGCTGATAGGTCTGTAGTTTCCGAGATCCTCAGTGTCACCTTTCTTATGTAGCAGGATCATTGTAGCGGTGTTCCAATCCTCAGGAATCTTTCCTTCATTAAGGCATCGAGTGAAAATTTGGGCGAGTACTGTTTCGATTTCTCCACTTGCTTCTTGTATGATGTCTACAGTAATTCCATCTTCTCCTGGAGCTTTTCCCCGCCTCATGTTCTTGATTGCATGTGCAACTTCTGCTGGAAGGACTGGAGGAACTCTGGTACTGGTATCTTTCATGATGTCTGGAGTGCATGTATCATCCCTTTCATATAATTTGGAGTAGAAATCTTTCACTCTTGTCAAAATTTCGCCTCTATTTCTTGTTACAGAACCATCTTCTTTTCTCAGTGCCATAATCTGTTTTCTTCCCTTACTGAGATGTCCCTTTGCTATCTATAGGCTTTGGTTGTTTTCAATTGCTTTCCTCACTAGTTCACAGTTGAATTTTCTTACGTCTTCAGTGATACTTTTTCTTACTGTCTTGCATAGCTCTATATATTCCACTTTGGAAGTCACATCTTCTTTAGTTGTTCTCATCTCTCTTCTTTTTTGCATCAGCATTTTCGTTTTTCCTGATAATTTATTTACATGCAACTTGTTCTTAGACCCAGCTAATTTTGTTGCTGTTTCCATAAGAGCTTTGGTTACTTTTCTGTTAACTTCAGAGATGTCCACTTCTTGTGATGTTAGGCCTTCTAAAGCAGAGAACCTGTTCTTCAGTTCCAACTTGAAGGTATTATGGTGTTTTTTAAGGTTGGTTATGTCAATAGATTTTGTTTGTCTTATGAGCTTGCCACGTTCAAGTTTAGTGTTGAGGTGCATCTTACATCTCACCAATCTATGGTCACTACCTGTGTTGAACTTGTTTAGCACACTGCAGTCTTCTATGACGAATTTTTTGTTACACATAATAAAATCAATTTCACTTGTCGTCCCATTTGGATATCTCCATGTCCATTTCCTGTGTGCCTTTTTATTGAAGAAGGAGTTCAAGATGAAAAACCCTTTGCCTCTGCAAACTCAACGAGAGTATTTCCACGCTGGTTTCTGTTGCCGTGACCGAATTTACCTACTGAAGTTTCATTCTGTTGCCGTTGCCCTATTTTTGCATTGAAATCTCCCATAATTATCTTCAAGTGCTGCTTACCTTTATTATTTAGATGACAAATTTCCTCATAAAATTCTTCAATTTCTTCTTCAGGATGACTTGTGGTGGGTGCATAAGTTTGAATAATCTGAGCCTGGTATCTTTTCGAGAGTTGGATAACAAGTCGTGCAGCTCTGTCAGAGGAACTTTCAACTTCTACAACTTTATCCTTCAGTTTCTTGTTTATTATAAATCCAACACCACTAGTTCTGCCAGTATCTGTCCCACGATAGTGGAAGAGATGTCCACTTTTCAGTTCGATGAGATCTTCTCCTTTTCTCCTTACTTCACTTAGCCCCACGATGTCCCACTTGATCCTTTGTAGTTCCTCTTCCAATTCAAGAAGCCTTGAATCAGAAGATAGGGAGCGTCCATTGTACGTAGCCAAGGTCAGCATCAGATGGCAGCCTAGTCCGGTCCTCCGGGGATTCTTAGCACCCTCTGCCTTCATGTCGCACTGGCCGCTGCCTTGGCCAGGTACATTCCAGCTGCCGGAGACTGAGGGCCAAGATTTAAGTTGTGGAATCATTTTGGAGGGGTTTGGCCATAACTCACCACGCTGGCCAAGCGGGTTGGTGAGTGTGGGATAGAATTTCCTCTAATCCCGATGGTATAGTTATACCGCTATTGGCGGTCGTCAGTGCCCCTTTAGTGGGAACAGGATGCACCACGAGAAGGCGGGGTTGTATATATAACTGAAATCACCTTAATACTGAAAGTTGGAATGATAGACCCGGAGAAACTAAAAGAAGAGAACTATTATACACAACCGAAATTTTATATATACACTGAAGAGCAATTGAATTAGAGACAACTGACGTTATGCAGATGTGGCACTCTGGGATGGCCCTGTAAACGGAAACGACAGGACGTATGCAGCGATCCGACAATATAAGGAGTGATGCGACGGCAATCAGTAAGAGTCGGACGCAGTATGGGTGGGCAAATTGTCGGGGTCCGACGAATGGGCCACTACATCTCGGAAGTCGTGCAGGCACTGGGATTTTCACGAGTCACCGTGTCACGGGTGAACCATGAGTACATCGAATCCGGTAAAACCATCCCTGCAAGGGCCAACTGCTGTGGACAACAGCCTGTGGATGAGGGGGTCATCGTGAGCTAGCTCGCATCGTAACAGCGGATGGACTGGCCACAGTGCAAGAAATCACTCGGCAATTTAACGCTGGTGCACAAAACCGTGTAAGCAGCCACACCTTCCAGAACCATTTCCTCGCTATGGGATACAGAAGCCATCGTCTCACGAGGGTACCGCTGCTGACCGCACATCACAGGGTACAAAGATTAGCATGGGCGCTGGAACATCGCCACTGGACCCTTGACATGTGGGAAAATGTTGCCTGGACTGATCAGTCGAGATTCACGTTGGTACATGCGGAAGGCTGGATACGAGTACGGCGCAAATCACATGAAGCGATGGATCCTTCTTGCCAGCAGGGTACTCTTCAAGCTGGTGAGGGTGGCTTTCTCGTCTGGGGACTGTTTACGTGGACTGAAATGAGACCCCTGGTACGTGTGACATGGTCCCTCACAGGTCAACGTTACCGGGATATCCTTAACGACCATTTGCTCCCGTTTGTGCATCTTCGACATCCCACTGAGGACCTCATCCTGCGACAAGACAATGAACCGTGCCATCTCTCCCGAATTGTATCCGAATGGTTGGATGAACACCCCACCGACGTGACCTCGCTACCTTGGCCAGCTAGGTCACCTGACCTCAATCCCATTGAGCACATCTGGGATGCCATCGAGAGAGATGTTCGAGGCTCTGACCCCCTCCATCAAATCTTCGTGAACTGTGGGAGCTTGTTCAGGGGTCGTGGATCCGTATGGCTTCCCAACGCTTCCCGTGTCTTGTCGAGTCCATGCCGAGACGAATCGCTCCCGTCATCAGGGCGAAAGGTGGTGCTACACGTTACTAGACAGGTATCTCTAATTCAATTGCTCTTCAGTGTATATAATCGGCGTATAAAACTTGGCTGGAGAGCTTTTGGAAGAAACGGTATAATTTTCAAGAGCAATATGCCTTTATGTCTTAAAAGAAAAATGTTTAATCAGTGCATCCTTCCAGTTCTTACGTATGGAGCAGAGACATTGACTTTAACTGAAAAAGACATACAAAAGCTGCATACAACTGAAAGAAGCCTGGAGAAATGCATACTTGGTGTAACCAGGAAAGTTAAGAAGAGGAACTCGTGAATAAGGAAAATGACAAGAGTAGAAGACATCATCATGAGAATAAAATCGCTGAAATGGCAATAAGCTGGACATGTTGCCAGAAGAACGGACCACAGATGGACAAGTGAAATTTTAGACTGGATTCCAAAGAACAGAAAAAGACCCAGAAGAAGACTACACGGGTGATGGATGAAATTCGAAAGCATTGCGGAGTAACATGGAGTAGAGTGGCTCAAGACAGTCAGTTGTGGAAGAAACTTATACACTGTATATATATAACCGAAATTTTAGATTGGATTCCGAGGGACAGGAAAAGACCCAGAGGAAGACCGCATGGGAAATGAATGGATGAAATTCGAAAGTATGCTGGAGTGACATGGAGGAGAAGGCTCAAGACATGCAATTGTAGAAGAAACTTGGGGACACCTTCATCCAGCAGTTGACAATGATGATGATATAGCCTATATAAAGAAAGAAACTTTGTACGTTTATCTGAGGTAATCTCGAAAACTAATGAACCGATTTGGATAATTTTTTCACCGTCGGGAAGCTTATTTATTCCCGGTGGACATAGGCTACTTCGTTTATTTTTTTATTATTTTTGGCTGTACTGCCGAAACAGAACGCTTTCAAGTATAGTTCCTGATTTCCCGTGTGTCGTTCCACTTTGTTTACATACAACCTGATCACACCCAACGTCAAAGAAAGTACTTCACGATAGAGTACGGATTTTTTTTTTTTTTTTTACTAATCTCAAAAACTACTGAACCGATTTGGATAATTCTTTCACTTTTGGGAAGCTTACTTCTTTCCCATGGACATAGGCTATTTCGTTTTTTTTTTATTCTTTAACTTTGCCAGTAATTGTCAAAGGAACACGAGCAGACATTGTTAAGTCGTGTTTAAAATCCTCGCCAATGTGGAATAATATTTTTACGACAGTGGGTCATTATCCCACCGCTGTCTACAAAAATTTTACGACCTCGGCCGCTATTTCACCGCAGTCAGTCAATTTAACAACCGTAGCCGAGCAATTAGTATATTTCTTCTCTGAGGTCCTTCGACGTAGTTCTTGGCGTGAAAACTGTATTATATGGGCATACAATTAGGCAATTTGAACCAATCACATGCGTACACATAAATAATATGTTCTATGACTGCGCTGACTGCCTAAACAAATATTTAATTGGCTATAAAAACATAAAAATGGCACACATACGAATAAAATTTAGCTGTCTTCTGAACATAAGTATTGGGTCAACTTTGACCTAAATCAGTTCCAGCTGATAGTTTTAATGAACTTAAATTCCGCAGTTCCGTTCTTGCAATATATCGGCTCAGTTCCTCAACTAATTGCGTAGCAGAAGTTATAACAAAAGCAAAACGTTTCTACTTACATGGATGCTGTCAAGAATAAATTCAAATGGTGATTTAGCTTTTCACCTGTATATTTGTTAGGTACCCAAGCCACCGCTCTTACGCTACCAATTTTCCTCGCGCCGGCTTTATCCCGTTGCACTTACACGTAGTGGCTGCGCTGCTTACGTAGCCACACACACACACACACACACATACATGGGTCCTCGCTTCGCCCCGCAGGACCAGCTCGCCTCCTTCGCCGATTCAGGGAGAGGATGGTGATTCCACACTGCCGTAGTTGGATTCGAACCCGATCTTCGGCTTGGCTTCGCTTCGACCAACGTCCACTCGTCAACTTCAGAATTTCTCCATGACGTCACTCCAATGGGCCACCCAGTCGCTGATTTCCATTAGGCTCCCGGCCTAGAAATTGCTGCTTTATCACGCGGATTTAGGCATTCCGCTGTCTTTATGGCAAACTGGTCTCTCCAGCTGCCTCGAGTTGTCGTCTCCATTTCTTACCAAATGTGGGGAGGTTCGCTGTTTCATTTATCCTAATTCATATAGCAGATCCAAGGCATCCAGCCTTTCACATCGGAGAGCGTACAGACAACTGAACTTTCTTCCTTATTTTCATGCCAAGTGCGAAATCTTATTTTCCTGCACGGATCACACACACAGAGAGCAATTGTTCTCGAAAATGCCCCAAACAATGGACGAATTTACGATTATTCGCTGAACCTTTTTTCCCCCATCTTCATTAATTTACACAAGTGGCCCTCTTCGAAACGTACCTCTTTCTCTTTCCGTGTTGCTTAGGCTACCCGTCAGCTGCGCCCTGATATTTATGACTTAACAGCGCACTAGAAACTCCAGACCACCCAGCCAGAGGGAGAATGCTTCACTTCCTTTCTGTCCTATCCCCCAGGTAAAACTTTCTCTGCTGTTTATATTTTTAAACTCCAATCAAGCCTCAAACTTAATTAATACTTAATTAATTTCACACATCCACCACGCCCATTAATTACAAAATTAATGGCAGGGGTGGGTCGTAACAATATTGAAACGCTTCATTTACGAACAAACATGAGAGCTCATTTAGAAGGTGGAGATATCCAATTTTCTACTCTGTTACTACGTGTCGGTGATGGCCAAGTACCTAAACAGAACAGTTTGATTCCAGTACATAGTAAACTGGGAAGCATTGTAAGATCTATTAATGAATTAGTTGACAAAACTTATCCTAATGTAAGAAATTTGCTCCAAAGAAATCACAACTGGATGTGTGAACGAGCTATCGTGTCTCCAAGGAATGCATCCGTTGATGAAATAAACGATGCTATTTTGCAAAAACTGCCCGGCGAATACAGAATTTACACATCGATCGATACTGCCCTGAACTTGGAAGATACAGTGCATTATCCACATGAATTTTTAAATTCTTTAAATCACTCAGGACTTCCACCGCATTGTCTTAAATTAAAAGTTGGCATTCCTATAATATCATTACGAAACCTGAATCATCCAAACCCGTGCAATGTCACAAGATTACAGGTCAAAGCGTAGCATAATAATATTATTGAAGCTATTATACTAAAAGGGCCAGCAGCTGGATAAATGGCACATATACCCAGGATCCCGATGATTCCGACGGACTTGCCTTTCACATTCAAAAGATTGCAATTTCCCATTAAACTATCCTTCGCTGAAACGATCAATAAATCAAAAGGCCAAACTTACAAACATGTGGGATTGGATTTGCGTCAAGAAAGTTTCTCGCACGGACAGTTATACGTCTGCTTATGGAGAATCGGCAGTTCAGACAATCAATTTATTTTGATAACGGCTGGAAACGAGACAAAGAATGTTGTATATACAGAGGCATTATGAATTATTTTCAAAAAATAAAATAAAAATTATGTATTTAAATTTATGTAAAAATTAATTACAATTTTACTTCACGTGAAAAACTAACTGCCGACCATTTAATCTTTCGGCCAATTTTCTCCATAGGTTGCTGGGTGCTATGAAATTCAAATACAGTTCTTATGGATGGATATGATTACACGTGTTATCATAGCCCTGTTTTTCAGTGATATCTTCCACGCGATTGAAGCCGTGGGCACAGCTAGTATATTATACATGAAGGAGGATGACTCAGAGTTGTATAGAAAAAGTGAAAAAAGGTATACTGAATATGGAACGTCCACTTCCTAAATCACATCGGGTTTCACAAATCACGGAAAAAATAACAAGCACAATAAAGAGAATTTCATCGACCGTTAATCCAGTAATGTTAATTCGAGCATCCTGTAAACCAGTAATGGTAACTAGCGAAAAAAAAAAAAAAATCAATATTCGCTCTTAAGGCTGTTTGTTCTGTTACAATGAAAGGTGGAGTTGCAACTGAAAATGTGTAATTTCTTTATACTGCATATTTAATTAGGTTTATTTTATATTTCTGCGTGAATATGTCAAGACTAAGAATATTATTCACCATAATTCGAATTTTCACAGGTGTCGATGAATGAGACATATCAAAAGAGTGAACTTCGATGATGGACGGAAAAAGTCCCCCACAGGAAAATTATCCCCCTCAGGAAAAGTACCCCACATTGGAAAAGTTCCCCATAGGAATCCCCCCCCCCTGTAAGGAAAGATCCCCCATATTTTTCAGTCAGGGACCGTGCACAAATTGTAGTTTACACAAAATATCGAATGTAGGGGAGATTTCCGGGGTCGCCATTTCCATTTTCACGCTGTTTAAAACGAGATGCAGCCGTACAAGTAGCACGAATATGTGGGGAAAATTTCCGTAGTCGGCATTTTTTATTCCATCGTGCTCATGTTCATAACGTTTACGTAAAATCTCAAATTTTTAATATTGCGATATTACTCAGAGATAAAATATTACTAGGCCTAACGTCTAGGCTCTTCTAAAAGTTGTCATTCCGTCATTCCCATATTCCTAAAATTTACAGAACAAGTAATGTCACTAATATTGCGCCTCTACTTATGCACTATACATTGACTAATAGACCGTAGGCTTAGGGTTTTTCAACACTTTTCTTCGCATATGCGATATTCGTAAAGCTTACAGAGAAGTCAAGTTAATAGCTTTGCGCTTTTATTTAGGCATTCAATATTAATTACTAGGCCTTAGGTCTACAGCCAATGAATTAATAATTAGTGCTTAAGTAAAAGTGCATTACGATTAACTTAAGTTCATGCATAAACGTTATGAATATGACATCGGTAGAATAAAAACTGTCAGAAGGGCATAGTAATTAATATTGAATGCCTAAGTGAACGCAAAAAGCTATTAACTTGACTTTTTTGCAAACTTTACGAATATCACATAGGCGAAGAAAAAAGTGTTGAAAAGGCCTAAAGCCTACGGCCTGTTAATGTATGGTGCATAAGTAGAAGCGCAATATTACTGACATTACTTGTTACGTAAATTTTAGGAATATGGGAATCACGGAATGAAAGCTTTTAGAAGGGTCTAGACGTTAGACGTAATAATATTTTCTGCCTGATTAATATCGCAATATTGATTATTTGAAATGTTACGTAAACGTTATGAACATGAGCAAGATGGAATAAAAAATGCCGACCCTTTAAATTTTCCTCACCCCTTCCGGCTACTTGTAAGACCGTTTCTTACTATAAACTGCGTAAAAGTCGAAATGCCGACCCCGGCAATTTCCCACTAATTGCCCAGAAAATTGTAAGACTGATTTTTACTATAAACCCATGGTAAAAGTTGAAATGACGACCCTGGAAATTTCTCCCACACATTTGTGCTCGTTGTACGGCTGCATCTTGTTTTAAACAGCGTGAAAACGGAAATGGTGATCCCGGAAAACTCCCCCACATTCGATATTTTGTGTAAACTAAAATTTGTGCACGGTCCCTGACTGAAAAAGGCGGGACTTTTCCTGTGGGGAGTTTTCCTATGGGGAACTTTTTCAATGTGGGGGACTTTTCCGATTATCATCTTCGATTTCATCATTACCCTAACAATGGCAAAATAAGCATTCACATTTTTGACTAAACTAAAACAACAACATGAGCTAAAATTAGTGTCATGGTGTAAAACACTTTCATGCTTGAATTATTGCCAAAAAACAGCAAAAAAAGCAGTGTAAAACATACAAAAATAGTACAATTAATTGCATATTTCGATTGCAGACCCGTCGTACATTGCTAATAAATGACATAAAAAGAAAGTAAGTTAGAATGTTAACTTGAAATAGCAGATTTGCTAGAAAAACTACTTTAATTTTCATCAACAGAACCTCTACCTAGAATGTAGTTGTAGCGTACTGCTTTGCCTATTATATTGTCTAAATTACATTTACACAAAATACGATACATTTCAGTTTTAAATCACACGAGTGTGCTAGAACAAAATTATAATTTGAAATGCAAACGTAAAATTAAAACTATAGAATGGAAGTAGCGCTAGCTCGGACTTCGGAGTAGGCTAGATTAGCATAATGGTTTATTACTTACTTCACGGATACGACGGCATAGTTACTGTCAAGATAATCCATAAAGTTCACTAACACTCCTATAACACTGAATGTTTGTATGTCCGTTACACTGAATGAAATCTTACAAGTATTGCAAGTTGCAACATTGTTCGCAGCGCTCAGCGTAATTCTTTGCAATTTGCATGCTACATAAGACGAATTCTTCTCGGTTTCCTAGTCGCATACAAAGTTATTACTTCTTCAAAAAATTCTTCATCGGGATCTTCCTCGCCTTCGATGCTAACAAGCATACAATATTACAAACTTTCTTCATTTAATCTGGCTCTTAGCTTTATCAAAATTTTATTCATTGTACTAAATGTCCTTTCTACACTTGCCGTAGAAACAGGTATGCACAGTAAGGCATCACAAAGACTTGTTAAACTACTATAGCCTATACGTTTGCTGAAAAAAATATCACAATAGTCGAATCTTTAGCACCGTATCCTGAGCTTTTGCTTTTCATCATTGACTTAACGAAAAAGTAAATGACTTTATATCAGCCATAGCTGATTCTGCATCAATCCCTGGAAAATATTTACATAAACTTTGTACTCGTTTTTCGGAAATATTTAGAAAGTTTTCAAAATTTTCAAAATGTGACGCACCTTTCATTATGTTAATGGTTTTGTCATTAAATCTATTCGAGATTTCATCGTTGATGGATAATATGTATTGCTGCATGTGTCTAAAGGTTTGCTTGAGGTTTTCGTCTTCGGTTAAACACAATTTTCCACACAGTTCTAAAGGTTTCTTCATTAAGTCAGAGATATTCTTTCGAAGCTGGCTCGTTTCATCATCACATGCACTTGCTATGTCTTTTAAATGTTCTCTGGTGGATTCTATCAGCAGAACTAAAGATGAAAAGGACACATCCCCTTTTTGCAGTTTCCTACTCAAATTGGATACAACATTCAGTACTTCATCCATAACGATTAAGATAATAAAAAAACTGTTATTTCTCATCTCCAGTAATATTCCTCCAGCTGCAAGATCTGCTCCTTCTTAATGTATATTTTCACAAGCAAGCATGATTGCCGAGAAACTCCTTTTCACTGCATTTACGATTCTGTAGTGGCTCAACCACCGCACTTCTATACATTCAGGGACTTTCAGTATAGGATCGTTGATCACTGCTTGGATTTCATGGAGGATATTTTCTTTCTTTGGGGATTGGCAGAAAAGCTTGTATATGTCCTTTAATGTGTGAAAAAATCTTTTAACTTTAGGTTTTTTGTTGCGGCAACAAGCAACAGCTAATGACAAAATATGAGCTCGGCAGTGAATATAAAATATATCCCTGCCAGCTTTCTCAGATAATTTTTTCGAACACCCGCTGTATTACCTGAAAATTTTGATGCTCCATCAAAGCCAAAAACAACAAGATCGTTGTAATTTAATTTTGGTTTTTTAATTTCATAATCAATAGCATTAGCTATAGTTTCAGACAAACCGTTTGGTATTTTAACCAAAGAAAAAAATGTTTCCACGGGATAGTTGTTCTCAACGTGTCTTACACAAATACTGAGTTGCATTTCATTTTTTTGAGAAGTACTTTCGTCTGCCATGAGAGAAAAATTTTTATTCGATATTTTTTTTTTTTTTTTTGTATTTTGGAGCGAAGGACTTCACAAATACAATGCAATAACTCTGAAGCTGTATTTTTTGTGCAGTACGTAGATCGTTCACTTGGTGCTGCCTTGCAGTCTGCGAGTTCCTGATTACATTTTACAAGCAGGTTATTGATTAGAGGCTCATATTTAGTTGTGTGGGCTATTTCTTGTTTTATCAAAAAATACAGGCCTCGACGCTAAGAGCTTCTCTGTTCTCTGTTTTTTGCTCTTCACTTTGACACAGTATTTGGTTGTTCACAGGATTTTTCAAAGCATTTAATCTTAGTTTTTCCATTTCTGCTCTGGCAATGTGGGCTGACGAATGTTGATGTTTCTCCAGTTTTCCATCTTTTCCCTAACGCTTTTTTATATGATGCAAATGGTACCGTTATGAATACTCCACCATTTTTTTTGCAAAACATTTACATCATCCTTCATGAATTTTTCGCAAAGTTTACAAAACGCGCCATCTCTGCTTTTGTCTTCATTCAGCCATGTGTATTTCTTCTCCCAAGCCTTATTGTAGAAACGTCTTTCTTTTACTTTACCGGTATCAGGCAAAGCTATGTTAATGTCATCAGCTGAAATTTCAGTTAACATTGATGTAGATTCTTTGGTTGCTGCGATATTTTCCACTTCTTCACCCTTGGCATCATCTGTTCTCTGAATTTTAATAAAAGATGTGATAGATGATTGCGAAATTGTCCTTTTGACAGACATCGTATCCTTTATATAAACAAACCACAAAGTTTCTGTCAAGTTGAGAAAACATTATTATTATTTTTTGTTTTCTCCTATTTACCTTCCTTTTCCTTTCGTTCCTCAAAGCGTACTACTGACTGGGGATTGTCAATCCCCCCCAAATAATCTCTGCTTCAGACTCCACCCAATACACTGAATATAGACCAATGTAATCGTGTGAAAAGCTATTCATTAACATACTACGCCCCCCCCCCCCCCATGTGTGTGTGTCTTAGCTAATATGTAAAAAGGTGGATATAAAGTGTAGAATTTCGCTTTATCCCACCCTGACAGTGTCTTCCTTTCCTGTGCTATGTGACACCGGAAATTTATCACTTCCTCGTGTTCATCGTCCGACGGGAAGAAAGAGACACTGTATTTTACTGGTAATCTGCTATTGTCGGCTGTGCCAGTGTGTGTGTGTGAGTTGGGGGAAAGGAGTGTCTAAGTCCGAATGAAAAGATCCCCGTTTGTCCAGAGCTACTCTCTTTGGCGAAAGAGGGACTGAATTGTGGTCAAGTGAAACGGCTGCTCCCAGTTGCACTTAAATGCAAACGTGACGTGATTACCGCTGATGCGCTAACTGAAAGTCTAAAATAATCCCTGTAAGTTGTAACATCCTTGAGCCTCGAAAGTGGGGGTGGGCGGGAGTGAAACTCGGAAATGGACGCCAGGACTGCTGAGATGCAAAAATGTCCCCAAAGTGAAGCTGATGTTGAATGGTGATAAGTGGCTTCGCTTAACGAGGTTTCTAACAAGATGTCTCGTGTCTACTTATTTTCACATCCTACATGTGTGCGAAGGAATCAAACCATTTAGCTGTGAAGAGTGGGTGGGCAGCCGAGTTAATGGTCAATACGTTAATGCTCAGCTGGCGATGCTTGCTTCCTGCTGGTGGGTGAAAGGAAGGATTTCTTAACTGTCGTTTCGATGGGACATTACGGAGGAACAAAGATGCATAGTTAAAATTTCTTCCCTGACCTGGTCGCTGTCAGCTTCCTAACAGCAGTTTTACATGTTGAAAAACAGAAAGTTTATCCTTTTAATCTATTTTTTGAGCAAAACAAATTATCACACTTGAAAAAATATTTTAAAATGTTATTCGAAAAATATTCGCATCAAAAGAAATTAAACTTTCTTTTTCATTGTAGTTTGTAAAGTGTTTTAATGAACATTTTTCAAGATGACTTAAAAAGTCTCCGGTAGGGGGGCTTCGCCCTCCCGGATGTATGCCTGGAAGAAACACTGTTTTTACGTGAGTTATGACGCATAAGGGCAAATATCAGGAACACCGAGCATCGCTCGGTTAAAGGGGGGATGAGGGCACAAAAAAATTTATATTTTGATATGTTATTTCCAAGTATTGTAATGCTAAGTCTAAACCATCAAGATTAATAATGATAGACGAATTAGAGACAAATTAATTTAGAATAATTATTCTTATTAAAGTTGAAACGTCCACGTTTCGTAGGGACCGACCAGCCATATTTTTATCATATTATTTTACCATCCACGTGAATAGTAATTAATAAGAATTTAATAGTGATCAATAAAATGAACTACTCATACTTTAGCACAGCGGATACGCTCACCATCAAGTGACCATTCAAAAATGTAACAAAAAAAATGCTGTATTAATAGTTTACTTTTTGAAGGGAAAAACACACGAAATTAGCGTTCCGCTGCCTATACTGTACTACGCATCAACTCCAAGCAACTGGCACAACTCACTTTTTGTTCTAGAAGAAAATAGAATTAATGCGCAATACGCACACAACGCGTGACGTGATGAGGCAGATGGTCGCGAGAGTGTGACGTCATAAAACTTTAATAGGATCCACACACAGCGTGTGACGTAATGAGGCAAATGGCGTGACCGCGCCCCAACATCTCAATCGCGGGAGTGTGACGGCATAAGATTTCTAAGCATGGGAAACATTAATAGGACGACGCCATGACACTAAAAACGCGGTAACTCGGGTTGGTTATTTAACCCACTAAACGAATTTTTCCAATGTCGTCATCAAGCTAAATCGATTTCTAGTACCAGAAAACTGTAGGTTAACCACTTTCACCAAAAATCCTTAGAGCCGTTTTCAAAATAAAATTTACATAGATACAAATATACAAGAATTGCTCCTTTAACAGTATGAGATTTTCAATAAATTTCGTCCCCAGATAGTTCCCTACCATTTACTAAAATTTCATCGAAATCGAACCATTTTTACTCAAGTTATGACGCATAAGGACAATGGAATGGATCCCGCTCCTATGTCCTGGCCTTTGACCCCATTTCGCTCATTTTCAATAGGGTTCGTCCCTGGGTGGTCCCCTACCACATACTAAAATTTCATCGAAATCGAACCATTTTTACTCAAGTTATGACGCATAAGGACAATGGAATGCATCCCGTTCCTATGTCCTTACCTTTCACCCCACTTCACCTATTTTCAATAGTGTTTGTCCCCAGGTGATCCCCTATCATATACTAAAATTTCATCGAAATCGAACCATTTTTACGCGAGTTATCGTGCGGACGGACGGACAAAGGTGGAGCATATACGCTTCTTCAACCTACAGTTGGAAAGCGTAAAAAAGACATACAAAGACTGCAGACAACTGAAAGATGCATGGAGAGATGCATGCTTGGTGTAACCAAGAAAGATAAAAATAGGAACTCGTGGATAAGGAAAATAACAAGAGTGGAAGACATCACGATCAGAGTGAAATCCCTGAAATGGCAATGGGATGGACATACGTAGTGCGATCAAAAAGTTCCGAGACTAGGTACGTAGCGCGCAAACAGATGGCAGCACGCGGATGCGCGAGCAGTGGTCGAGGGCAGTGACCTTCATGAGTCATTGTGCCGAGTGACGTCGTTCTGTTAACATCGGAAGCTGTGCTACACGATATGTTGTGACCACGTGCAGAACACAGCTGCGATGTCGGTATGGACAATTCTGCGTCAAACTCGGCAAATCGGGAACGGAGACGCATGAAATGTTACGGCAAGCTTATGGCAATGAGTCGTGCGAGGCGTTTTGAGTGGCACTGGCGCTTCAAGAGCGGCAGAACGGCACTGGAAGATGACGGGAGGTCAGGGCGAACGTACACGAGCAAAACCCCGAAAATGCGGACAAAATTAGGGAACTGGTGCATGAGGATCGTCGGAGAACCATTCAACAAATTGCTACCATCGTCGATGTGTCATACAGAACACTGACCCTTTTTACTGCGATGTTCTGTGGCGTCTTAGGGAGGACATTCGCCACAAACGACCTAAAATGTGGCGCAGGGGCGATTTAGTGCTCCACCACGACAATGCAGCAGCTCGCCAGTTTTGCAACCGCAACAGCATCACTATCCTTCCTCATCCGCCTTACTCGGCGGATTTCTCTCCCTGCGACTTCTTTCTGTTCCCGAAGCTGAAGCTCAAGGGTCGCCGTTTTGAAACCGTGGACGAGATCCAGCACGAATCGCAGACGGTGCTTGACACGATTCACGAACAGGACTTCCATGGAGCGTTCCAACAGTGGCAAAAACGTTGGCAGCGGTGTATCGCTGCCCAAGGATACTACTTTGAGGGAGATCATAGCCAGACTTAAGTAACGTAAGTACTTTGTTGTATGTCGGCCTAGTCTCAGAACTTTTTGATGGGACCTCGTGTTGCCAGGAGAACGGACCATCCGATGAACAACCGATATTTTAGACTGTATTCGAAGGGACAGGAAAAGACCCAGAAGACAACCACGTGGGAGATGGGTGGATGGAGGAGACTGGCCAGAGACAGTCGGTTGTGGAAGAAACGTGGGGAGACCTTCATCCAGCAGTGGACTGATAATTATTGACAATGATTATATATTCGAGTTTATAGCTCAAAGCAGATTTCTCCGGGTCAGGCCTGTTGGGTCCAGTTCGGATCCAATTATGTGACGGCCGGGTAGGGTCGGGGTCCAAAATTTTTGATCCGTTTCCAACTCTGCAAGTGATAGCTCGTGGTGAGGGCCCGGGCCCCCACTCCGTGAGTGCGGCACTGACTCCGACCTAGGGCCGGATGGAACCTTTACGGGGCCCGGGACAAAATTTCATTGCAGGCCCTAAAAATAAATCACATAATTTAATAAAGTCGTCACGTGAAAAATGTCGTCCGTAAAGAACACACGCGAAAACTATCATAAAGTAGAAATTCTTATCTCAAAGTAGTTTTGGGTTTAAGCTTAAGAAGAAGACCATAATATCGATTAAAAGTGTAGAAAATAAGAGAGTAAAAAGAGTGTTAAAGTCTACGATTTTCTCTCCAGAGAGAAGGAATTCAGGATTTATTTTGATTCTTATAAAAACTTACTCACAAAATAACGAAAAGATAATTTCAACTATTCTGCGTTGTGAATAAACAAGGATCCCTCTAAAATAAATTTTTCTAAATTTTTTTTCCCCTGATGCATATTTTAGTGACTGATTTTTGATGCAATGCGGAATAAATGATAAATTGGGGATTTTTTTAAACTTTCATGCACGCTCATACATATGAAATTGATCTTTCTTTTAATTTCCAGTAGACATTTTAAGTCAATCACTGAAAAATTGATTTCCGTGTATATCTCCAAAACAACTGAGATACTTTTCTTTTCTTTTTTTTAATTTAAGTACCTATAACACACAAATTGTTGAACGTATAAAACTTGGGAGCCACAAAATGATCAAATTTAATTTGCTATTTCATGAATGCGAAAGAGTTTATGGTAGCCATAAGAACTATTTGAAATCTGCAAATCACAGTGCCAGTACAGCGAAGGAAAGTAACCTATTTGAAAGTGGGAAGATTGGTAATTGAAAAGAAGCATGTCTTTTTAAGGGCATCGCGCCCCATATTTGAAAGTGGGAATGGGGGTAGATCGATAAGTAAAAAAATATCTTTTTAAGGATCTCGCGCCCCAAAACTTAAAATGATAATAATAATTATTATTATTATTAAAAAAGTAGAATTCATTTATAATAATAAATTCTACCGAAAATGATTTTGTTTTTATTTCTTAAACTAAGGAGTCCGTGATGGTGGGGGCCTGGGTGTGTGATCTTCGGCTTGGGGCGACCGGTCCGATTGTCCCAATAGTCCAACCGGCCCTATTACGACCTTTATACTGCTGAAGATTTTGAGGATTTTCCGGATCTTCGTTTTCCGTTCAGTTACGTAATGGAGTGAATTCATGTCTGGGAATCCCTTCTGGATTCCCAGACTGGTTTAAAACTTCAAAAGCGCAGGGTTTAAATGTTTATTCTAACACGTGACATAACTTTCTGTTGGAAATATCACTGGATTGCTTTATTGTCCTGCAGGAAGTACACTAGGAATTCTGCACATTTCATATCACTGTAATTGAATGATGAAAAAGAAGAAAAGAAAAGAGAGGTTCAAGCTCCCAAGTAAATGAAGTACAACTCGGTGCTCCTCTTAAACATATATCGCTTCTGCTGCCATCTTTTGGTGAAAGGTATTAATGAAAGTTCATTCAAACCCGGTAAACTAAAGTCAAAGCAGGCCACTTAAGCCGTGCTATCAAACTTTCTGTTTAAAAGCTGCAAAGCTTACTGGGAAAGCTTTTTTTTTTTGTTGTTGTTGTTGTTTAGTATTGTTTTTCCTGAATTTTTCACGAACTATAATTTCCTCAGTAATGCAAACTGCCAGGGATGCTTTAATTATCTGAAAACCGGGGAAAAGGAGCGTTTGTAATTGCAGAAAAAGTTCAGGAGACAGGGACGTATTTAGAGAGAAAGCCAGCGAGGCCTTGGCTACCCCCCCCCACCCCCAAAGTTTTTTTTTAAGTTTTTGGTAAAACCGCGACTTACATTAGAATAAAATGCTTTATTTTAATAAAAATGCATCAACTTACATTACAAAAGAAAAGTGCTTTTATTTTTGTCTTTTATTTTCCATTTACCTTCATTTTGCTCTGGTGGATTTCAAAAACTTCCATTTCTCGTCGCCCTACCCGCACCCCCGAAAAAAATTCTATATTCGCTTCTGTCAGGAGAGGTTGTAAAATTTGAGGAAAGCTTATTTTTTGACTGAGCAGTTAGTTAATGATGAGCATAGAGGATTTTCTGGGGAGAAAATGAGGGCTAAAAGCAGTCTCCTGTACCAAATTTGAAAAACTGTTATAGTGATGGGAGAGAGTCAGTGCTTTAAGACAAGCACAACATCCATGCCTCACAGGATTCGAACCCGGACCCATCTCGGTTGGACGAATGGTCTGAAGCCAGCTCATAGGCTACTGTGCTCCCAGGGCGGCCCAACATCAAACAGTTGCAGAATTCAGATTCTTTTTTCTTTTTTCTTCATCTATGAAGAAAAAAAAAAAAGAATTTGTTGTGAGGTTTTGAAAGTGTATGAATATACACTTTCAAAGACCTCACTACAAGTAACGAAGGTCGCTAAATGACAAGAGAAAAAACCCTTAGAAGTCTCTCCGGTGGATTTGGATCAGTCGTCAGAAGTGGGCCCGGTGTCGTGACCCGAATGAGGAATGGTTGGTATGTTTGTCTAACGCTGTTGGTTCTGTCGCTTCCCTGGAACCAATAGTCTCAAATTAGGGACCGGCGACTGCTTATAGCCATTAGAGTCCTTCATGGTGATCATTAAGACTCGACACTATAAACGAAACATTCAAAACGTGTGCATCCACGTGTTTTTCCATCGCCGTTGGTATGGCAACTTAAAGGTACGAAGAAGAAAAAGGGGGAACCTACTGCGTTTACCCGAATATAAGAAAAACCCCCAAAATCTTATAGCGTTTGTAAGAAAAAAACATATATTAGACTTATAGGTCTGCAGCTACTAACTCCTTAATTCATACCTCAAATCCAAATCACAAAAAACTTGTTTTCCACGAAAAAGTTATATTTATAACACACGAAATGATATCAACCAATGATGAATTACAAATTTGAATTACAATTCAGGAGCATAGGAATGATACTGACCGCAGTTAGTGTTAAAAATGCTTGCTTTTACAACCCCACCTGTAAAAAGCTGAAAAGGGGGGGGGGGGGGGGAGAAGAACGGTGGTCCCATTTGTGCAATGTTATTTTGTTGTTTTGGGGGTTTAATGACTACTGTGAGCAACTCGATGGGCTAAAGCAAGTAGCCTATCCCTAATTTAGGGCCACTGGTTCTAGGGAAGTGAGGAAGCCAGTGCTGTAAGAGAAACACAATGTCCTTGCTTCACCGGGATTCGAACCCGGACCCATCTCGGATGAATGATCAGAAGCCAGCGTTTAGACTACTGCTCCACAAGGCAAATCGGTTGGAAATGGAATTTTCAGAATCATACTTTTAAGAGTGCAGATATGATTCGAAAACGCTAAGATCTCTCGACCGCCCTTAGCGGAAATATAGTGAATACGAAAAATTTAACGTCATAACAAAAAGTAGTGACTTACAGATGCTGAAAGTCCACCCCGCCTCATCCCCCATCTGACAGTTTAGAGGTGAAGTTGTTATTGTAATAACAACCTAAATTTACGGCACCTGGCGCGAATCGGTTTTTGTAAAAAAATTGTTCGGAGAGAAATGAAAGCAAGTTTCTCTCGTATCAGATGGAAAAAAGAATCTTCCAAAACTGACAGATAGTAGCCGAGATGCATTGTCTAGTAAAATTATATAGATTTACGTTTTCTCGTTAAAAATATACCCTATGTGGACAAAGATATGCGAATACCTAGGTCGAGTGGAAACAAAAACATTTATTAGCTGAAATCAGTTCATAGTCGTCCCACTTTTGAACGCTGCGATAGCAGTGACCCTTCTTAGCATGCTTTCAACGAAATGTCAATAGGTCTGTAACGGAATTCTTTTCCTGCAAGGCTTCTGCTAGAGCTCGGATGGATGATGGTCTTATCCCCGAGATCGGATTCGGCGTTGTTCTATTGCATTTAGATCGGAGCTTCCGGTTGACAAACCCAAAACTAGGACGTCCTGTTCCTCACACTATGCCTGGTTAGACAAGGCTCCCGATTGAAACAAACAGAGATCTACGCCGAAGTACAGCGTAGGTAGTGCAGAATAGTTCAGAATATCTTCGTACCTGGCAGCCGTCATGTTGGTAGGCACCGCAATCAAAGTACCGAGTCCTTCCGAGCAAAAACAGCTCTACATCATCACAGATTTCCCTCCAAACTTGACTGTATGCACAATGCAGTTCGTCGGACAGCGTTACCCGGGTAAACGCCAAACCCAAATATACGTCCATGAGAACGAAAGAGTGAGTAGCGTGATTCGTCATTCCACACGACCCTCTGTTGTCCAGGGCCGGATTAAGACCTTAGTGACCCCTAATTTAAGACATTTGAGTGTGCCCCAAGGCTAAGACATCTGAGTGGGCCCCAAGGCTAAGACATTTCAGTGGGCCCCAAAGCTAAGAGTTCTGAGTGGGCCCCAAGGCTAAGACATCTGAGTGGGGCCCCAAAGAAATTATGACAGGGAATTATTATGAAGTCCGTTAAAACACGAAAACTATAACTAACTGTAATTACTAAATTCTCTGCAGAGATTTCATAATGAGTCACTGTATTTTTCATTGTACTCATATGAGCATGAGTAAAAAGCTTAAGGTTAGGGAGTAAAAGCTTAAGGTAAAACTTAAGATTCCTAGATTCTGTCTTGGATTTTCTAATGATTTAGCATTGACGACCGCCAATAGCGGTATAACTTTACCATCGGGATTAGAGGAAATGCTATCCCACACTCACCAACCCGCTTGGTCAGCGTGGTGAGTTATGGCCAAATCCCTCCAAAATGACTCCACAACTTAAATCTTGGCCCTCAGTCTCCGGCAGCTGGAATGTACCTGGCCAAGGCAGCGGCCAGTGCGACATGAAGGCAGAGGGTGCTAAGAATCACCGGAGGACCGGACTAGGCTGCCATCTGATGCTGACCTTGGCTACGTATAATGGACGCTCCCTATCTTCTGATTCAACGCTTCTTGAATTGGAAGAGGAACTACAAAGGATCAAGTGGGACATCGTCGGGCTAAGTGAGCTAAGGAGAAAAGGAGAAGATCTCATTGAACTGAAAAGTGGACATCTCTTCTACTATCGTCGGACAGATACTGGCAGAACTAGTGGTGTTGGATTCATAATAAACAAGAAACTGAAGGATAAAGTTGTAGAAGTTGAAAGTTCCTCTGACGGAGCTGCACGACTCGTTATCCAACTCTCGAGAAGATACAAGGTTCAGATTATTCAAACTTATGCACCCACCACAAGTCATCCTAAAGAAGAAATTGAAGAATTTTATGAGGAAATTTGTCATCTAAATAATAAAGGTAAGCAGCAATTGAAGATAATTATGGGAGATTTCAATGCAAAAATAGGGCAATGGCAACAGAATGAAACTTCAGTAGGTAAATTCGGTCACGGCAACAGAAACCAACGTGGAAATACTCTCGTTGAGTTTGCAGAGGCAGAAGGGTTTTTCATCTTGAACTCCTTTTTCAAGAAAAAGCTACACAGGAAATGGACATGGAGACATCCAAATGGGATGACAAGTGAAATTGATTTTATTATGTGTAACAAAAAATTCGTCATAGAAGACTGCAGTGTGCTAAACAAGTTCAACACAGGTAGTGACCATAGATTGGTGAGATGTAAGATGCACCTGAACACAAAACTCGAACTTAGCAAGCTCATAAGACAAACAAAATGTATTGACATAACCAACCTTAAAAAACATCATAATACCTTCAAGTTGGAACTGAAGAACAGATTCTCTGCTTTAGAAGACCTAACATCGGAAGAAGTGGATATTTCTGAAGTTAACAGAAAAGTAACCAAAGCTCTTATGGAAACAGCAACAAAATTAGCTGGGTCTAAAAACAAGTTGAATGTGAACAAATTATCAGGAAAAACCAAAATGTTGATGCAAAAAGAAGAGAGCTGAGGACAACTAAAGAAGATGTGACTTCCAAAGTGGAATATATAGGGCTATGCAAGACAGTACGAAAGAGTATCACTGAAGACTTAAGGAAATTCAACTGTGAACTAGTGAGGAAAGCAATTGAAAACAACCAAAGCCTCAAGATAGCAAAGGGACATCTCAGTAAGGGAAGAAAACAGATTATGGCACTGAAAAAAGAAGATGGTTCTGTAACAAGAAATAGAGGCGAAATCTTGACAAGAGTGAAAGATTTCTACTCCAAATTATATGAAAGGGATGATACATGTACTCCAGACATCATGAAAGGTACTAGTACCAGAGTTCTTCCAGTCCTCCCAGCAGAAGTTGCACATGCAATCAAGAACATGAAGCGGGAAAAAGCTCCAGGAGAAGATGGAATTACTGTAGACATCATACAAGAAGCAAGTGGAGAAATCGAAACAGTACTCGCCCAAATTTTCACTCGATGCCTTAATGAAGGGAAGATTCCCGAGGATTGGAACAACGCTACAATGATCCTGCTACATAAAAAAGGTGACATTGAGGATCTCGGGGACTACAGACCTATCAGCCTCCTATCAGTGGTTTATAAAATCTTCACTAAAGTTCTTTCACACCGCTTAAAGGTAACACTGGACATGGCTCAACCGAGAGAACAAGCTGGATTCAGGAGTGGCTTCAGCACAATAAATCATATCCACGTACTGAGAGAACTAATTGAAAGAGCGAGGGAATATGAACTTCCATTGTGCATGGCTTTTATAGATTATGAAAAAGCCTTTGATTCGGTGAAACCATCAGCAGTTACAATGGCTCTGAAATCCTGCGGTACTGAAGATGCATACATTAATATTATTAATAACATCTATGAAAATGCAAGTGCAAAGATTCGGCTGTTTGAAAATACAGCACACATAAAAATTGGAAAGGGAGTGAGACAAGGGGACATCATATCTCCGAAGCTCTTTAATGCCACATTGGAAAATGTCTTTCAATCACTGAACTGGGAAAACAAAGGGATGAAGATTAATGGAGATTATCTAACCCACTTTCGTTTTGCTGATGACGTAGTCATTTTTGCAACTACCCCATCAGAGCTGCAGAGTATGATCCAGGAACTTGCTGACGAGAGTAAAGAAGTGGGATTGAAAATGAACTTTCAGAAGACAAAAGTGATGTTCAATGCTTTAACAAGAAATGAAGATTTATCGATTGATGGAAAAAAGCTGGAGATAACAGACACGTACGTTTATCTTGGACAGCAGATATCAAGTAAGGGTCACATTGATGAAGAAATTAATCGGCGTACAAAACTTCCCTGGAGAGCTTTTGGAAGAAACAGCATAATTTTCAAGAGCAATATGCCATTATGTCTTAAAAGAAAAGTGTTTGATCAATGCATCCTTCCAGTGCTTACGTATGGTGCAGAGACGTGGGCCTTAACTAAAAGAGACATACAAAGGCTGCAGACAACTCAAAGTTGCATGGAGAGGTGCATGCCTGGAGTAACCACGAGAGATAAGAAGAGGAACTCGTGGATCCGAAAAATGACAAGAGTGGAAGACATCATGATCAGAGTTAAGTCCCTGAAATGGCAATGGGCTGGACATACTGCCCGAAGGACAGACCATCGATGGACAGTCGAAATTTTAGATTGGATTCCAAGGGACAGGAAAAGACCCAAAAGAAGACCACATGGGAGATGGGTGGATGAAATTCGAAAGTATGCAGGAGTGACATGGAGGCGACTGGCACACGACAGAACTTTGTGGAGGAAACTTGGGGAGACCTTCATTCAGCAGTGGATTGATAATGGTTGACAATGATGATGATGATGATGATGATGATGACTTAGTGCATCGTTTTTGTTATGCAATGAGCTGCCTCAGGGGACTTCGACTATTAACGGTTTCAAGTGCAAATTGTGAGGTGGATAACGTGAAAAAGTTGAAAACTGTCTCTCTGACCCCGCTGTACACAGCGACATGAAATCTTCACCCTTGGTGAGTCACTGCCTTGAAATATGTTCGTCTTCCAGCCTCTGTTTTTGACCAAGTGGAAATCATACGAGACAAAAGTAAAACTACTTTATAACCTCCTCCTCTCTCTCTCTCTCTCTTACTTGCCCCAGGCATGCCTTCTGGCCCTTGATTATGGTGGGTCCCAAAGCTATAGCCCCTATAGACCCCACCTTAATGCGGCTCTGCTGTTGTCCATGAACGGCGATTGAGGCACCACTGAAGTCGTCGTCTGTCATTCCCTGGCGTATGTCGGGCTTTTGCGCAGCTCACCCAACAAACTGTGAGCATGCAGTTCCTGATGGACTGTTCTGGTGCAAATAGTTGTTCCAGTGGCATATGCGACTTCGTCGGCCAGGTCTGTAGCGGAGGGCGTGCGTGCCTTCTTCACATTCCTCAGTAAGCTTTGTTTGGTACAATCACGCAGTTTGTGCGGCCTCCCAGGGCACGGCTTCGGTGTAGTGGCGCCATCTGCTATCCATCGGTAAAGAAAATCAGCGACACTGGATTTGGGGAATCCCAGAAGCGTGCAATGCTACGCAATGATCGCTTACTCAGGTGGCATCACCATGCCAGTTTCAAAGTGTGTCAGTTCGGCTCCGCGCTGCATAGTTGCTTCCGATGTGATTGAGTAGGTGTACCAATTCTCCTTTTTATACACTGAGTGGCCACTTTATTATGACCACCCCTCAGTACTTCGTTGGGCCACCTTTTGCCTTTAATACGGCGTCGATTCTTCGTGTCATGGACTCCACGAGATGTTAATACGTGGTTTGTGGAATCTGAGGCCATGCTTGATGAATAGCACTTTCCAGGAGTGTGGCATTGCAGGGTTGTGGATCCAGCTGTCTGATGGCTCGTTCAACTTCATCCACAAATTCTCAATTGGGTTGAGATCTGGAGATTGTGGGGACCACCTAAGCAAAGTAAACTCGCCGGCATGTTCCTGAAACCAATCCTGTACAATACGGGCACTATGGCAGGACGCATTATCTTGTTGAAAGTAACCATCGCCATTGGGATAAACCATCCATATGACAGGATGCACTTGATCCGCAACGATGTTTAGATATGATGTGCCAGTTAGACGTTGATCAACACGAATTAAGGGGCCCAAAGCATGCCAGGAAAATATTCCCCAAACCATAACGGTGCCTCCACCAGCTTGAAGGGTTGCAGCAATGCATTTGGGGGTCTATGATTTCGTGCTGTTTCCGCTAAACTCTCACTCGGCCGTCGGCATGGTGCAACTGAAAACGTGATTCATCGGACCACATAATTTGTTTCCAATTATCGACTGTCCAATCCTTGTGCTCCTGTGCGAACTGGAGACGTTTTCTCTTGTTAACTGCAGACAGCAAAGATGTTCGAACAGGCCTTCGGCTGCCATATCCCATCCGATGTAGTGTACGGAGAACATCACTAGTCGATGACGACCACACGTTGCACGTAGAGACCCAGTTTTTTGGATGGCAGTCCAGTCTTTAAACACTTTAACAACAGCTGCTCTGGAACATTTCACGAATGCGGCGATTTCGGTGTTACTCGCTCCATGGCTCCGATCTCCTACAATCATCCCACGTTGAAAGTCCGTCAAATCGCATTTTTTACCCATCTCGTCACCCAAAAGTCACTTCTACTAATGTCGCAAGCACTAAGCTTTCCCCTTTTATACTATCCTCGCCCTCTGTCGGCAACAGCGTTCAGCCATAGCTGATTTGCTTAAAACTGTCAGGTGGTCATAATAAAGTGGCCACTCAGTGTATACAGCACCAAACACGCCGCGCGCATGCGCATCTGGTTCTGAAGATGCACGATTATTTGCATACGTGGAGATGTACGAATACTTTTATCTACACAATGTGCATTTGAGATATCCAGCTTGAAATTGTGTGCCACAAAAATGCATGGAAAGCTTCTCTCTAGAGGTATGCACGGGCATTAGTTTGTGAGCCCGGCCTGGTCCTCGCCCGTGAGCTTTAGGCCCAGCCCGGCCCGGGACCTTCAATTGCAGCTTTTATTTAGGTCTGGTCCTGCCCGTGATGTGCCATTTTGGTAATATTTTGTTTTTCTATTGTATTTTATTAAATTGTGAAACTTAAATAATAAAATGAGATATTACTGAAAATATTTAGTTGAATGTAAGCCTAAAAATATTAACTAAACTTTGACAATTATCGAAAAATATAACCTTTAAGGAGAGAGAGAAAAAAAGAAGACTAAGCACGTTCAAAATCTCCCTTTCTCTGAATTAACAAGCGGTAACACTACAAAAGTCAATCCTTATACGGATTAGAGATTGGAGAAAAATCAATGTCATTCCACTCTCTCATACAAACAAAAACACACCCCACCTTAATGCAGACACCCCACCCTAGCGCAGACACC
Source organism: Macrothele yani (assembly GCA_039090855.1). Taxonomy (NCBI): domain Eukaryota; kingdom Metazoa; phylum Arthropoda; class Arachnida; order Araneae; family Macrothelidae; genus Macrothele; species Macrothele yani. The sequence continues at coordinate 111,385,714 of CM076997.1, read as the reverse complement.
CCCTAATACAGACACCCCACCCTAACGCAGACACCCCCTAATGCAGACACCCCCGCCCCTAATGCAGACACCCCCGCCCCTAATGCTGACACCCCTCCGTCCTCCACTCAACACAACACACACACGCTCTGGGACAAATCTTTTGTTGTCAACAAGGCCGAAAGTGATTTTACCACCATAATACACTGGCGTGCAAAAATTAAGGACGAGACAGTTTTTCGAATGTAACGTCGTGCAGAAGTGCTCCGCATCGACTCAAATCATACCATAAGATCCCCAAGATGTAAGAATATGGGACAAGTGAGCAAACCCGTCCAAACGAGGATTCCAAAAGATACAAAGGCACTTTATTGAAAAGGTAGCTTCGACCACAACTGGACAGAAGACAGAAACGTCCATGTGACAGGCGGCTGCCAAGAAAAATCCAGTCTTTAGTAGGGGATATGATCACCCCTGACTGCGTTGCAGGATTTACGTCTGTCCATGCTGAGGACGAGGTTGTCAATGAGCTGTTGAGGCATCGCGGCCCATTCATCTTGTAGCGACAATCGCAGCTGCGGAATCGTTGCTGGAGGCTGGTGACGTGCTGCCAAGCGTCTCCCAAGAAGGTCCCACACGTGTTCGATTGGATTTAGGTCCGGGGACCTTGCAGGCCAATCCATGCGTTGAATATCTTCACTCTCCAACAGCTCTGCGACAGCCACTGTACGATGAGGTGTAGCGTTGTCGTCCATGAAGAAGAACTCAGTACCCACAGCACCTCTAAACAGACGCACGTGAGGCAGGAGAACCTCGGTACAATAACGGATACCAGTGATTGAACCTCCTTGGAAGATGTGGAGGTCAGTACGGCTACCAAGCATAATTCCGCCCCAAACGAGAACTCCGCCACCTCGAAACCGGTCCCTTTCGATGATGTTGAAGGTGTGATTGCGTGTTCCTTGCTCTCCCCAGATGTGTATACGTCCAGAATCGCTCGTCAGACTAAATCGGCTCTCATCCGTAAAAAGAACTCGACCCCATTGCTGATGTGTCCAGTTCTTGTGTTCCTGGCACCACAGAAACGAATCGCCGTCTCCGATGAGCATGCGTTAATGGCACACACCGTACTGGCCGTCGTGCAAATAGACTACCTTTGTGCAGCCTCCTGGCCACGGTAAAACGCGATAACGGACGTCCAGTTGTCTGTTGCACGTGCCTTGCGATTTCTCCCGCTGTCTGCCGTCTGTCTCTTCTCGCCTGTAGGACAATATACTGGTTGTCCGCCGCCGTGGTTGCTCGTGGACGACCACTGCTAAACTCTCGGACAGCTGTTCCTGTCGTTTGAAATGCTCTCCAAGCTCGTGAAACGATGCTGTGAGCGATCCCGAACTCCCCGGCCACACTAGTCACACTTCGACCTTCTTACAACTTCCCAATGACGCGACCTCAGGTAAAGTCATCCAGATGTTGTCTACTGGATTGCCTGTTGGCCATATCACACGGTGGCAGCAACTCGATGTCGTTCAAACCGATGTACAGCGTGCAATAGCTTTCACCGAATCGCTGAGCGTACACCGCCCGTGTGCTTTATACCCTTCTGACACCTCTACGTCATGCTATATATATGCGCCTGCCCTACCGTACCGAACCGTAGTCTATCTCCTGAGTGGTCTTTCGGTCCGTTCTGCATGCTCGTTCCGCTGTTATGCTAATTTCTCCTCTTCGTCCTTAATTTTTGCACACCAGTGTATGTTAATAAATGTTATGTTGTGTTTCTCTTCTAGGTGTCCGGAGACTTTTGTCAATATAGTGTATATACTTATGTAGAGAGAAGTGTAAAATAGTTTTTCTGTCGTATAACACTCGATCACAAGAAGTAGCTAGAACAGATTTCAAGGCAGTGAGTCACTAAAGGCAAACGTTTCGTGTCGCTGTGTACAGCAGGGTCGGAGTGACAGTTTCAGCTTTTTCACTACTGTTCACCCACACTTTGGGTTTGCACTTGGTATCGTTAATGGACGAAATCCACTGTGACTTCACATTGCATAACGAAGAAAATGCACCAAGAAAAGTACAAAATGCTAAATTATTGAATTCCAAGACAAAATCTAAGAATCTTAAGCTTTTAACTCATGTTCTTGTGAGAAAAGTGGAAAATAGTGACTTTTTATGAAAACTGCAGGTAATTTATTAGTTTGAAGAATGCACTACGTATTATCATCAGAAGCACTGCGTGTTTTTACGGACTTAAACGAATTTTCGTCATAAGTTATTAAGGGCTCACTCAGATGTCTTAGTCTAGGGCCCCACTAAGGCCTTTTTTTTTTTTTTTTGATTGGAGGTTTAACGACCACCGTGAGCAACTCAATGGGCTATAAGCAGTCGCCCGTCCCTAATTTAGGGTCACTGGTTCCAGGGAAGGGAGAGAGCCAGTGCCGTAAGACAAACACAACATCCATGCCTGACCGGGTTTCGAACCCGGACCCCTTACGGACGAATGATCAGAGACCAACGCCTTAGACCACTGCGCCACCGGGGCGGCCACTAAGGCCTTAATCCCAAAAATTATTTAAGAACCTGTGAGACTTCCGGGGCGTGGTGACACGAGGTCCCCCCCCACTTCTTTCCGCACCGCGCAGTAACATACAATATATTCCATTTCATCGAAAATTTAAAAATATTGCCAGGTATCTTATCCTTTTCATCTCAAGAAATACGATAAAAAAATTTCCAGTGTGGTTTAGGCATTACATTTTAAACGCAGCTGAAACTGAAATGAAACGCAAATATCGAGATTTTTTTCCGGCTGTCCCTGTGTAAACCAATTCCGTACAAATGGAGGATTTCTGTGATCTGAAATAAATCGGTGTGATTAGGTAATATAGACACCTATTCGGCAGCGTAGTACGTGACACAGAGAGTGAGACTCACCACCAACAACCACTAGTGCCGTAGAGTGACCTAAAACTTAACCGAGGCTAAATATTTTTAAAATTGCTCTCAACCTTCCGTAGTGTGAAATATAATTTCAGGGGATTGTGAGGTTTAAAAACGCCACCAGCTGGAATTGCCGGGTGGTGGGTCAGGTGCACTCAGACTCCGTGTGGAGGGTCAGGAGCACTCAGAGTCGGGGTGGAGGATTCAGGTGCACTCGGAGTCGGGATGGAGGGTCAGGTGCACTCGGAGTCTGGGTGGAGGGTCAGGTGCACTCGGAGACGGGGTGGAGGGTCAAGTGCACTCGTACTCGGGGTGGAGGTGTCAGGTGCACTCGGAGTCGGGGCGGAGGGTCAGGTGCACTGGGAGCCGGGATGAAGGGACAGGTACACTCGGAGTCGGTGTAAAGGGACAGGTGCACTCGCAGTCCAGATGAAGGGTCAGGTGCACTCAGGCATTACCTATATTTTTTACTTAATCTTTCCAAGTTTGATTGAAAGGAGACTTAACATTGGAAATGTTTCGCAAAAAAATGCATATTTCCACAAACGTTTTTAATTACCTTTACCTTGCCCCTTAGTTGTGTGAATAAAACAAAATATTGCACACATCTCTTTAAATTATTACAGCAATTCTTTAAGGAACAAAATATGATTTTATAACTGTTTCCGTACCCCCAAACTTATTATAGCAACCGCCAAGTCCTCCCCTTCCCAACTTTTTGAGACAAGTCTACGCTCTTAGTAGTGATTTTAAACAACAAAATACTTTGTATCTAACAGCTTGAATGCACATGCGCAGATCTTCCAAGCCCGCCTAAACTTTCAAGGTAGAGAGCAGACTTTTTTTGACATAAGTATAAAGTAAAAAAAATGCTTTTTAATAAGAGTAGTAACATGCTTTTATGCATTTTTTAGCTCAAATTCTACCATCCAGGACCGGTGCTCGGCTGCTTGGCACCTTAGGCAATGGCTCAAAAAATCTATGTAATTCATTTGTGTGGCATCACAATATTTATTCAATAATTTCAAGATTTAAAAAAAATACAATGTGATCTAAATGGAAAGAAACTAATGGGAAGTATACATCGATTTGCTTGACTGGTCCAAAGTAAATTAAAATTTCATTTTGCATACTTTTATTCGCAAAATTTCAAACAAGTGTCTTCAAATCTAGGTCACGGGCAATTTCTTGTTCGATCGACAACGTATATAACCCTAAAAAATTCCAGCGATATTAATTTAGTGGTAGCGCCTCTTACTTTTACCACTGTTTTCATTAGAAAATAAGTCGGAGTGTAACAGTTGCTAACCTCTAGTCTAGGCGATGAGAATTGCCACTGTTTGTTACAGAAGTTGACAGTATTGATATTTCTACTGAAAGCCGCATAAGACAGAATCCATTTTTCTTAAATTTTGTACCGCCCACAGGTGACGCTGACTTGCCTGCTACATAGATTTATGTCAGTTTTTCGACAGATGTGCGTATGGGTGTCGGATTAACTGTAGGCTGACTTACCCAGTCTATAAGCGCAGGTCTCAGTTACTCGTTTACTCAACGAAGAAGAATTTTCAAGTTATATTGAAAGGACAACAGAAAAAAAGTCTTTATCTTTTTTATCATTATTTTTTCTCATTAACTCATTCAATTTTATCAACTCTAACAGCAGCAGCAGACCCGAGGAGGCAGAGGGGAACAGTTGCCCACGCACCCAAATGAGTGTGATGGACGCAAAACATCACATTTGCCCCCTCAGTTTTCTTCCTTTTCAAATTACATTTGTTCGTGATTGGAATTCTCAAACATTCGTGTTTTTTTTTCTTTGTTATTATTTTGAGTTCATTTTGATAGAAATTGAGTATTGCTTTTCATTTTTTACCATGAACTATCTAGAAATCTGATTTGTTTTTTAATGCCACTCCTGAGAGGCCAAGAAATGCTACTAGCCCCATTAAACAGTCTAGAGAGCTGGTTCCCGTTTGAAGATCAGCAATGTTTTGTGTCTCATCATGTGTAAAAAAATGAGCGAAAAGAAATAGGGGAATGGAAGTAGGGTGAGGAATGAGTTATAAGTTCCTTCAGTGTTTAATTATAGCATCTAGGGCTATAATTCCCGCGGAATTCGTACCAATCCGAAAGTATAAAAATCTAAAGTTTAACGCCGTTTATGTGTTCAGTTGGTTTCCACTGAGAAACTATATGGATATGAGAGCGTTTTTTTTTTTTTTTTTTTTTTTTTAGATGGATGTTTAATCGAAAAAAGAAATTTTGTTCAGCAAATTTTCCTAATGAAGTCAGCACGTCAACAGTAGTACGATAAATTTTATGCCATGATAAAATATTTTCTAATGCGACATCGTGCCCTCGCTGTCGAAAAAGAGATCCGCTGCCACTGATCGGGAGCGTCTTTCACTCGGTAAGTATTTCTCACCGACGGGCGATTTTTGCTACTCCGAACGTACTCTTCGGACAGCTGCGCACAACGTTACACAGGACAGACAACTGTTCACGGGGAGGCAGCAAACAAGAGGGAAGTCACTTTCTGACCAGGGCCGGATTAAGGTGGGTCTACAGGGGCTACAACCTTGGGGCTCACCATTATCAAGGGCCCAGTGGCCGAGTGGGCAACGTTCGTGACTGCCACGGAGAGGACCTCAGGTTCGATCCCAGGCAGGTACGAACGCTCGATGCACTAAATATCCGCCGTGCGTCGGATGGGCACGTTAAGCCGTCGGACCCCGGGCACTGGCCCCCGGTAATAAATAAGGGCGCCTTTCTACTTCGCTTCCGTGTCACTTTCCTATCGGGCACTCTAGCCCAAATCTCCTAGCTTCCTATTTCTAAGGGTTGTTTAAGACTTGGGGTCAGACACTCCCTTCCTAAAATCCTCTACCTATGATCTGATCTATCAAGGACCCAGTAAGAGAGAGAGAAGGGTTTATAAAACAGTTTTACTTCTTGGTCAAAAACAGAGCCTGGAAGACGAACAGGTATCAAGGCAGTGACTTTCCAAGGGTAAAGATTTCATGTGGCTGTGTATAGCGGGGTCGGCGAGGTAGTTTTAATCTTTTTCACGTTATCTTTTTTTTTTTTTTTTTTTTTGATTGAATGTTTAATCACCACCGTGAGCAAATCAATGGGTTATAAGCAGTCGCCCATCCCTAATTTAGGGTCACTTGTTCCAGGGAAGGGAGAGAGCCAGTGCCATAAGACAAACACAACATCCATGCTTTACCCGGACTCGAACCCTGACCCCTCACGGACGAATGATCAGAAGCCAGCGCTTAGACCACTGGCTTTCACGTTATCCACCTCGCAATTTGCACTTGGAGCCATTAATGGTTGAAGTTCTCTAAGGCAGCTCGCAATTTTGCACTTGGAGCTCGCAATTTACACTTGGAGCCATTAATGGTTGAAGTTCTCTAAGGCAGCTCATTGCATAACAAAAACGATGCATTAAGAAAAGTATGCAATGCTAAATCATCAGAAAATCAATCCAAAGCAGAATCAAGCTTTTAACACATGCTCATGTGAGAGCAATGGAAAATACAGTAACTTATTATGAAAACTTTGGAGATGATTTAGTAGTTACAGTAAGTTAGTTTCGTGTTTTAACTGAGTTCATAATATATCCCCGTCATAATTTCTTTGGGGGCCCACTCAGATGTCTTAGCCTTGGGGCCCACTAAGGTGACCCCTTATTCTCGGGCGCTTCTCGGAGTTTAATAATTGCCCTGTTTCTGACTCTTTATTCTCGGGCACTTCTCTTCTCCACGAATGAGCTGGGAAAGCTAGAGTAAACCAGTGTGGCCAGCCAATATGTTTCTTCGATCTATGTTGCTGCGGAAAACTTCTTGTACACGAGGTCTTATGGTACACTGTACACTTAGAAGTGGTGTGAATTCACGGAAACTTCCTGAAAATAACGTGCAGCAAAGTTGCCGGTAGGTGTCCGTCTTTTTAAGAAATTTCCGTTTTTAAAAGTGCCCGTTTATTTTAACTTTCGTATTTTCACAGATTTTCCGTAGTCAGAAATTCCGTTTATTTCAGAAAAGTCCGTTTCAGGGTTTTCCGTATTTAAACTGAAATTTCGCAGAAACCAAAGAACCTGCCCTTTTCAGCCCTTACACTAGATAATCCTTTCTCAGCAGTCAGGACCGAACCCCCGACGTTTGGGTTGGTTTAACTGTTAACGCGCGTCTTTAACCACTCAGCTAGAAACACACGGGGATGCGACTCACGTTCATCGTGAAACAAATTCCGCGACGATGGATTTTTTTTTTTTTTTTTGTTATAAATGGTAGTGATTTAGTCATTTCATTTTCTGTTGGAGCTTATTATTTTACTGAAAAGGTTTATAATAATTTTTTTCCTGTAGGAGGAGGCAGCAAAATAAAGTGAGCATTTTTGAAATTAAAAGTAGCATTTTTCATCGTGATTTTTCGAGGCAACAAAATTCTTTGCAACTTGATCTTTTTAAACTGAAAATGACTTTCAATTATCTTTTAAAAAAATGTGAAATGTACTGTTTTATCGTATTATTTAACAAAACTCTTTAATATAAAATTTACTCTTGATAGCTATAATAGCTTTTGTCTTAAGGGGTCCAAAGACTGATACATAGACATCGTATAATTACCTATACAATAAGTTAAATACCCGGTTCCTTGCAGTAACACAATGTACACTATATTGAAAAAAGTCACCGGACACCTGGAAGAGAAACACAACATAGCATTTACTAAAATACATTAGTACGGTGTCGGTCCACCTTTGGCCTTAATGCATGCACTGACCCTTCGAAGCTCGAAGTGGTTGGGTTTTGAGCTCCGTGATTTTCGTTGCTATAAGGTGTTTATTGAGTGCTTTAGTTTCTGTGGTTGCGTGTATCTTCAAGTTGAAGTTCTACGCTTTACGTTCGTGTATCTCCCAGGTTGGTGAGTGCCATATTTTTTCATTATTCACTGTTTTATTTTTTCAACCAAGCTGGTCTTTTTTCGTTAAAGTCTCGCCATTGCTTCGATGGCGGAGGCAGACAAGGGTGACGCCCACATCCTTATCTTGGCAGATCAGCCAGCTTCCTCTTCTTCTTCTACCACTCAGCTTAATGAGGTGCTCCCGAGCGTCATTGCGACGTCATGGGCACCTCTTCTTCTCCAGCTATTACTCCCACCAAGTGCAGTGGTGCCAAGTCTCCTATCTACATCTCAGCAGATGATGACGTATCCGTTATCAGCAATACTGAGCTCATAGCTTCTACTTTTCATCAACTTTCTGATCCGCCCTCACTGCTAGGAGCCGCTTCATCGAATTCTCGACCCATGCCTGCCCAAGCATCCTATGCTTCTGCAACTTCTGGGGTCCTCACACCCCCAGTTTCATCTGCTATGCCTTTTCCTGAATCCTATGTCACTGTCGTCGGTTCTACTGCTACAATTGACATACCAGAGGATTCCCGAGCTGGTCACCTTTTTTCCTCCACTATGGAACGGGGCGTCTATTTTGATGCGCTTCCCGACACTAAGCTGTGGCAATATAGCCGAGCCCTCAAAACTATCTTACCAAAGGATGCAATAGACTTTGTAGCTCGAAAACCCAGATCTGTCTTGGTCTACTTTAAGGATAAAGCGCATGCTGACCAGGTCCTTACGGAAGGTCTAACCATCAATGACGTGCATCTGTTAGCACAACCGGTTGCGCACCGCCCGGTGCAGGTGACCTTCTACCCCGTACCACCAGAAGTATCCGACGCTGCACTTTGCACCTTGCTCAGCAGGTACGGCAGAGTTGTTGGCTCCATAACAACTCTCTCTGCGGCTCCCAGAGACCCTGAAGACAAATCGATTCGAGGTTTTCGCCGCACTGCTCGAGTCCTCTTTTTATCTGATGCTCAGCTGAAAGCGGTTCCGAATGTTTTGCACATCCGCTGTGGACAGCAACGCCGAAGAGTCGAGATAATCACTTCACAGTATTGCACTATATGTCAGAGCGAAAGTCACATAAGGGCTCAGTGCCCACGTGCCTCCCTGCAAACAGCTCCACACACTACATCTTCTTCTACTTTGTCCACCAACGCTTCACAGACTTCTTCCTATTCGAGGAAAGTCGCGGAATCAAGATCTTCCAAAAGTCAGCTTACTGCCATTGGTCAACAAACGACTTTGATGCCTCCACCTCCTGCTGATCCTAAGAATTTTCCCAGGCTTCCAAAATCGACTCCCCCTTGTACTTTTACAACCACTGCTGATGTACATGTTGACCACTCCTCAGCTTTTACCGTTGGCTCCATGACACGAGTCACAGGTAACGCTTCGGGTTCAGACTCTCCAGACGATCATGAAGCTTTAGTGGTTGCTGGAAAACGCAGTGGTGCTACTCGCTCCAAGACGAAGAAGTCAAAGACTCTGGCGTCCCGAAGATCATCTCGCTCTTCTACCCGCTCATCCACTCGCTCCGTCAGCTCTCGACGACCGTTCTCCAGGTCGCCTCTACACACTTCCTCTGAGACAGCATGTGAGGGTGCCTTTCCCTCACTAGAAGAATTCACAACTTTTCTTGCTGAAAATGCTTTCCCTGCTGAGCCTCTGCCATACGAGGACGTGCTGGATTGCCTTTTAGCGTCCTCTAGCCCTTCCTCAGCACGCACTTCCATTCAGCAGTATGAAGCAGCTCTTCCACAAGTGCTGGTTCAATTACACTCACTTGAAAACACTCTTCGGCGCACTGCGGACGAGGTCCCGTGGAGTGCTTGTTTTCTCCGTCGACTCCACTCCATCACTACAGCCAGTCAATTCCTACTGCATCCCACAACTAACCTAGACATTCAAGGTGGTGTCACTTAATTGTCGCGGTTTTGCGACACCTCTTGCGAATGCGCTGGTACGAGAGGATCTTGCTCCGCTGAATGCTGATATATTACTTCTGCAGGAAACAAACTGTACTTCCACCACTCAATTTCATCAATGGCGTCAGTGGGATCATACTTTCCATCACGCCTACAGCCAACTGTCGCGTGGTGGCATGACAGTTGGTGTTTACTCACGTTTTCGTTCAACTCTTTCCTCCTTCTCAGTGAAAATCTTATGTCGAGACTTATTGCAACGGGTCTCTTTCACCGTCGCAGCTGAAAAATTTCATATATTCAACATTTATGTTCCTTGCACTCCTACTCACGTGCCAGAGTTGTTTGCAAAACTTCGACGGGCTCTGTCACGTATTCCCATCACCGACCGGGTACTTATCGGAGGTGACTACAATTGCACTCTACATCCCCTAACTGATCGCTCTTCTTCTTCCAGAGAACACCGTACGGAAGTAGTACATCTCTTACAGTCTATCACTTCAGACTTCTCACTAGTAGATGTTCAACGCCATTTGTCACCAACCCAGACTACACATACATGGCGTGCACCAAGAGCCATTGATCCTCCTACAGCAAGATTGGATCGCTTTTATGCAACTTCTCTTCTTCTACCAGCAATATCAGATTCATGCTGTACACCCACAGCTTCCTCGGATCATTGCGCCATTGCCATAACAGTTTTTGCTACTTCAACACAGCCACGTACAATCCGGCCTTGGACTTTTGACGACACTCTTTTAGATGACTCAGCCTTCTGCTCATCGGTGCGAGATTTTCTTGCGGATTGGCGTACAAGGCTTCATTCTGCACCGTGCCTCCTCAACGTTTTGTTGGAAGTAAAACGCCACCTCATATTACTGGTACGAAACCTGTCATACTCGATCATGACACAACGGAGGATGCGACTTGATCATACTAGGCAAATGCTTTCTTTGCTCAATCTTGCTGATACCCTATTTCAAGTCTACCAAGCAGAATTACATTCACTTTTGGTGCCACTTGCAAAACAAGCCCTTCAACGCCTTAAACTACAACACCTGAAACCTGATGCTTGTTCGTACGAATTCCTTACGTCACTTGAGTCAACTCGCCGATCCTCTTCTGTTCTACAGCACCTTCGTCTTCCAACTGGAGTAGTTTCATCCGAACCAGTTCCAATTTGTTCTATGGTACGTAATTACTACATTTCAAAATTTTGTGAAACTCCTCCTCCCTCCCCTACGGCTTCTGCTCTTCTGTTCTCTTCTTTGCCTCAGGTCCCTTCTCATCTTTCAGCCAGCCTCCTCCATCCTCCCACTTTAACTGAGCTCTCTGACACTTTCTCGTCCCTCAACCCCCGGGCTTCACCTGGCCCGGACGGTCTCCCTGTTTCTTTCTATAAGGCTTTTCTTCCTGCCCTCCTTCCATTTCTCCTCTGTGCCTTTTCTACTGCCATGCATCTGACATCTCTTCCAAGGAGTTTCACGCTCGCACATGTTGTACTTTTCCCCAAGAAGGGTGATCCGCTTGACTTGGGGAATTGGCGTCCCATCTCACTCTTAAATACTGATTATAAACTCTATACTAAATTTCTGTCCCGCCGGCTTAACCCCATACTCCCTCATATTCTCTCCACTAATCAAACCTATACTGTACCCGGGCGATCCATCTCCCATAATATTCAGCTTCTTAATGATCTAATTCACCTCGCCCGCTCTCGCTCAGAACCCCTTGCTCTTCTTTCCCTCGATCAACGCTCAGCGTTCGATAATATTTCTCATGATTACCTTCTTGCTACATTACTAAATTTCGGCTTTCCTCCTTCCTTTGCTTCTCTTCTCATCTCCCTCTACCGGAACGCAGTTTTCCACGTCAAGCTGCTCAACCTTCTCACAGCTCCCATACCCTTTCGTCGCGGCGTGCGTCAGGGTTGCCCCTTATCCGGGCAGCTCTTCGCCCTCGCAATAGAACCTTTTTTACGCGCAGTCCATCGATCCTTCTTTGCTTCACTACCACCGGTGGTAGCCAGCACACGTCATCATGTTGCTACCTATGTTGCCTACGCCGACGATATTACATTCTGCATTCGGCAAGACTCACAATTTCACGATCTCCACAATCTCTACAATACCTACGCCTCATGTTCCGGAGCAGCGCTAAACACAACGAAAAGCACAGGCCTATGGACCGGTTCGTGGACTAACCGCACTGACTCTCCTTGGGGAGCAGAGTGGTCCAACACCTCTCAACGATTCCTAGGAGTCCACCTTGGAAAACCAGCAACTGCTTCACTCGTCACCTGGATGACTCTCCGGCCACGCCTACATCGCTCGGTCGCAATCTGGCGGCGCGCACAATTCTGCACCTCCGTCTTTCAAAGAGCACGTCTAACGCACACTTACCTGCTTTCAATGTGCACGTATTCCTGGTTGGCTTCGAAGCAACCAGCACTACGTCTTCTTGAACTCACCCGCTGTCAAACTCAGGTTATCTGGCCCGGCCATCACTGGGTCGGAGCACCTCAACTCAGCCTGTCTCCTTCCAACGGAGGCATTAGTCTACCCGACGTCAGATCCTATTACAAGGCTTATCGTGTGTCTACGTTTTTACGATCACTTGCGGCACCTGCTCCCTCTGCAGTTGCTGCTCGTGATGTCATAGTATCTCCGCATAACCCACGCTTTACTCTCCTTTCGTTCTTACTCATGTACCACTGTCCCCTTCTCACACTTTTCCCTCCTGTCTACAAAGAGGCTATCTCCTTTCTTCGTTCCCTCCCTCTTTCTCGCTCTCTCCCTGCCTCCACAAATGACCTACTTTCCGAACCTCTTTTTTTTCTTCTCTGCTACACCCTCCCCATCTCCCATGTTTTGCTTTTCCTTCATGGCTCAGAGCTGGAGTCGTTACTGTCAGCGATCTTGTTAACACCGATCTTTCCTGGCTCCCCTTCTCTTCTCTACCCTCTGCTCTCCGTTTCAATGCCAACGCTCACTTTGTTCACAACTCTCTTATTTCTACTATAATCTCCCTGTTCCCTGAGCTTGCTACTCCCTCAGGTCTCATTTCTGTTCACTCTGATTCGCTCCTTCTCCCATTTTTTCTGTCGTCCATTGGTCCACCTCTTCCTCTTGTCTCTTTCTCAACAGCTGATCTCTACCGTTTTCTCTCTCGCTCTTCCGCACCTCTTCCCATTTCTGGTATTCCACTTTCTTCTACCTCCGCAGTGTGGTCCGCTGCGCTTTCCCCACTTTCAGCACCCCTTGAAGTCAATTCACATTGGCTTTTCTTACACAACCGCCTCCCTGTGCCGTCGATTTTACATCGCATGACCATTTTATCTTCACCCTCCTGTCCGTATTGTGGCGAGGAGGCTGACGTTCAGCATGTCTTCATGTATTGCACAGTATTATTGCCAATACTCCATCTCGCTTTCACGCTAGCGCAACGATCCTGTGAGACCGTCCTCACCTTCAGCGCCTACCGAACACTACTTCTGAACTCTTCTCGCCCTATTCACCTTCCGGCAGTCTGCTCCTACATCTTCGTGCTTGTAAAACATATAATTCACGTGTATCATCTTCAGCGTCCCCCCGAAGCTTCTACTGACATAAATAAAGTCAGTACTGCGTTACTTTGTCATTTTCGTAATCGCCTACTCTCCCGCCTTCGACTAGAACTTACCACTGCAGTTGCACGCTGCAGTGAACCACAGTTCCTATCAACTTGGTCACCAGCAACCACTTGGTTTGCAGGGTCGCCCACAACGCTTCACCTTACAGTCGGAACTTTTGTTTCACCTACCTCCTGATAGATACAATTTTTGCCATGCTGATTTGTCTTCAATCTCTGCTTCATCAGAGACTATTTTTTGTCTTTTCCGACAAATTATCATACATAAACTGTATTCTCTCACCACTATATTGAGCTTTGTGAATAGGTCGTTGCGTCAGCTACAAGCACCTGTAAATCTTCTTTTCATATGTCATTTTGAGACGATTTTTCTATACACATTTCCTGTTTTTTTTCTTGCTTCGCAACTGAGTGCAATCTTGTTCCTCAACATTCACTGTACTATATTATTTGTACTCTCTATTTTATCAGAATTTTTTTGTTTGTCTCACTATTGTACATCACTTTTAGTAGATCAATTATTGTATAGAATCCTATGAATTGTTCGAAGCATGAGCTACTTATAATTGTCAATTTCTTTTCACGCTTTTTTTAAGACTCTGTTCTCATCCTCTTCACATGTATCATTTCGTGTATAACTCATGTGTAAATTTTTTTGTTTTTCATTACTCATCTTGCTGAAGTATGTATTCTCTCTGCGATGTCAGAGACCGCCCGACTTTACTTTGGCACACACCATCCTCCTTCCTAAGAAGGGTGACCTCTTGGATCTTGGAAACTGGCGCCCTATCTCCATCCTAAACACTGACTATAAGTTCTATACAAAACTCTTATCCCGTCGCCTTAATTCTGTTCTCTCTTTCGTTATTTCTCCTGACCAGACATACACTGTGCCTGGTCGGACTATTTCCACTAACGTTTCTCTTCTCCTTCATCTTCACTTCCTCGCTCGCTCTTTTTCTGAACCTCTTGCCTTTCTCAATCTGGATCAAAAGTCCGCTTTTGATAACGTTTCTCATTTTTATCTCTCTGCTGTCCTTTCACAATTTGGCTTTCCTCCTACCTTTTCTTCCGCACTCTTGGCCCTTTATCAGGGCGCCAGTTTCCATGTTCGAGCGGCCACATTTCTAACCGCTCCAATTCCGTTTAAGCGAGGCATCCGGCAAGGATGTCCGCTCTCCGGCCAGCTATTCGCTCTCGCTTTTGAGCCTTTCCTGTTAGCAGCCCGAAGATCACTCCTGGATGTCCTACCGCCGACAGTGGCTAGTACTCGTCATCATCGAATAATTTTCACCGCCTATGCTGATGATGTGACCTTTTGCGTCCGGGATGAATCTCAATTTGATCGCCTGTATTCTGTATATCAACAGTATGTTGCATTATCTGGAGCAGCGCTGAATGCCACTAAAAGTACTGGCTTATGGTGCGGGGCATGGGCTGCCCGCACCGATGCTCCTTGGGGTGCGCAGTGGACAGCCACTACACAGAAGATCCTCGGTGCGTATGTCGGATTGCCCTTGGCTTCTGCATCTGCCACCTGGACTGCTCTTCTTCCCCGGATACAACGGACTGCTGCCTACTGGAGTAAGGCCCGCCCTTTCACATCGTTCCGTCAACGAGCAGCCGTTGTTCGTCGACAACTTATCTCTCTATGCGAATACTCTTGGATGTCGACGGTTGTGCCCGTGTCACAAATGATGACCATCACTCGCCTCTCAACTTCCGTCATCAGGTCTTCACATCACTGGGTTAAACCTGCCACGCTTCATCTGCCAGCCTCTTTGGGTGGCATCCAGCTTCCTGATCCAGCTTTCCTTTATAAAACACATCGTATTATTCATTTCATTCGCCTTGCCACTTCAACTGTTCCGTCCCTTACCACTACCTTGAATGTTCTAGCTTCTTTCCGTGACCCATCCTTCACCTTCCTACTGTTTCTGAAGATGGATGCATACTCTCTTCTCCCGTCCCACCTCCCTCCTGTCCTGCGAGAGGGCCTTTCTCTCTTTCGTTCGCTTCCTCTTCTCCGTTCATTTCCTTCTTCAACTCTTGATCTCCTAGATGAACCTCTCTTCTTCTCTTCTCTTATTCACCCTCCTAACCTCCCTTACTTTTACTTTCCTCATTGGATCCGCTCTGGTGTGATAACTGTCCGTTCTCTCGTAACTTCTGATCTAACCTGGAGACCTCTTTCTTCATTGTTTCTATCTCCAACCATTACTCTTGCTAACGAATATCTTCTTCTTCGCACAGCGCTTTGGAGCCTCTTTCCACTAATCGCTTCACCTGATGGTCTCTTCTCGGTCCCCTCTGCTCCTCTTTCCCTACCGTTCTTTCTCCTCATTCGTAGCTCCCCGGTTCTAGTTACTTCTCTCTCCTCCTCTTCTCTTTATTGGCTTCTTCTTTCCCCTCAAGCACTTCCACTTTCTGTTCATTCTGCTCCTCCTTCTCTTCTCCCAGCCATCTGGACAGCATCTACCTCTGCCCTTTCCTCCCCTCTTGAACTCAATGTCCATTGGCAATTTCTTCACCTTCGTCTCCCCGCCCCATCAGTACTGTTTCGCATGACCCTTCTCACCTCTCCGCAGTGCTCCTTTTGCCCTGAAGTCAGCGACGTCCAACATCAATACCTATTCTGCCCCGTTCTCCTGCCAGTCCTAAACACAGCATTTCGTCTTGCTGATCGAATTTGTGCTCGATCGTTACCGTTTCTTGCATATGCTTGGCTACTCCAAACTAAGCATCCACCTACTCACTTGCCTCCTGTGTGCCGTTACATTTTTCTTCTTGTGAAGTTCACTGTCTATGCTTTCCATCTTCAACAACGCTTCCCCGCTCTTATTCCACCTCCTCAGGAGGCAAGTGCTATCATTCGGAGACGCTTCCTAGCACGGTTAACCACTCGCCTCCAAATGGAGCACTCTCGTGCTGCCTCAACAAACACCGATAGCGTTTTTCAATCCACTTGGGCCCAATCGGCTGGGTGGTTCCATATCCACAATTTGCAGTTACATCTCAACCTATAAGTGGGATTTTTGTTGTCGCCCACGTTCACTGTAACAAATCATGTTTTTACGTATTAATTTTGGTGCTTCGCTATTTGTGATTTTTCTGTTTTAATGTGCCATTGAAGATAGCTCACCATGTTTCCCATGTTCTCTTCGATGATGTTGGGTTTTATGTTGTTGTATATAATTCTTCCTTCTGCACAGTTTACTGCCCACGCAATGTCCCCTTCATTATGTTGAATATTTTTTTAAAATATTAGTCACTGTGTGTATAATATAATGTAACAAGATGCCCTTCTGAGTACATTTAGCGTTATTTCCCCTTGTCACTGAATACTTCTGTACATATGTTGTAAATTTTGAATGTAGCATCACTGTTGCATTTCTGTGAATTAGTACCTAATGTCTAATCTTTAGTATGGTAGTAATGCTTAATTGGAATTTGTGCATAGTATAGAATCATGTCTTGCCCTGTCTACAATACTGTAGGTAAACATTTTCGTTTGTATCGCTCGTGCTTTATTGTCTGCCTCTTCTTCGCCCTACGTGGCGAAATAATTTTTTTTTTTTTTTTTTTTTTTTTTTATGATTTTAACAATATTTTGTTTTACGTTTCACTGGAACTTTCCAGCTGATGTATATACCGCTGTATTTATTGGCAGAATTCCATTGTCATGTACATAGAAATGTTATTTTACTGAAGAATAAAGGCAATTTTGAAATGTAACTTCTCATTGTACAGAATCATGTATATAGGTCGTTTCACGAACCACAGACATCTGTAAACTTTGTCGTTTTTACAGTATATTCTTATCTTCAATTCCTGATTCAACAGTGTAATTTTACTTTTCAACTGTGTAAATTTGTGTTCTCCAATACTCACTGTGATGAGTTGTGTCTTCTCTCTGTATTTTCAGAGATTATTTTTTCTTTTGTATTCTCAGGAAAATTATTGTATATAACTATTTTTCATATCACCGTTGTATGTAACATGTAGTACCGCGAGCCACATTCATCTGTAAATTTTTCATCATCTGTCTTTCGAACTTTCGATTTCATGTTTGTCCCTTGATCACCTGCAACCTCCTGGTTTTCCAGGTCACCCACAATGTATCACCTTTCGGTCAGAACTTTTTTTTTTCATCAATATTGTGTAAAATTTATACTCTATAGTGCTCATCATTCTGGATTGATTTTACTCTCTGTATTACCAGAGATTCATATTGCCTCGCCAGATTTCTACTGCACTTAACTGTTGTCATGCAAACGTTGCACCGAATCCTGTAATTAACGTAGCGCAAGCTGCACATTCTGTTAATTTCTCATCACCTGTCTTTTGAATCTATGTCTGCAAGCTCGAATTCTGTATTATTCCTTGCATCAATACTGTGCAAAATTAATATTGTATAACGCTCTTCTAGCTGAATTGTTCCTATTCTTTGCTTTGTCAGAGACTTTTGTTGCCTCACCAGACACTCGAGTGTAATTAACTGTTTTTTTACTATCATCAATGTACAGAACCGTGTAAATAAGCAGTAGCGTAAGCTACAAGCATCTGTAAATATTTTTTTTTGTCATACATCATTTGCGATGATTTATTCAAGCACATCTCCTGTATCTTTCTTCTAATAAATACTGTGTGAAAACTGACCCTTCGAGACATGCTTTCGACAAGGTTTTGAAATTCAGCGATAGTTACGTGCTTCCATTCAGTACATAAAGCTGCCGCTAAATGTTGCTTAGTAGTAGGCCTTGGTTCCAAATTTTTATGCGACGTTTAATTCATCCCATAGATGCTCTATGGGATTAAGATTAGGGCTCTGTGCTGGCCACTCAACACACGATACGGAATTACACGCCGTAACAACAGTCCTTGCTTTATGGCTCGGTGCATTATCCTGCTTGTACCAGCAAGTCTCGGTTCCATAGTATTGCCACAGAGTTGGTAAGACATAATTGTCCAGAATATCGAGGTAGACGTGCTGGTTAACAGGTTTGTCCACGATAACCAAAAGACCGGGACCATACCACGAGAAACACCCCCAGAACGAGTACACTGCCAGCTCCAGACTTGACCGTATAGGAACAGTACACTGTGGTAAATATCGTTTCCCCGCTGCCGCCAAGCCCACACACGGCCATCAGACTGATGGATCGTGTATCTGGATTCATCAGTCCACAGGACCCTATTTAATTGATCTACGGTCCACGATAAATGTTCTTTACATCATGCTAAACGACGAATAGCGTTCCGGGTGAAGATGAAAGGCTTATGAGCAGCCGCACGACTACGGTAGCCCATGGAGTGAAGTTCTCTGCAAATGGTACGTGTACATACCAAGGTTCCAGCATTTTTACTCACCTGCACAGTGAGGTCTTGTGCAGTACACCGTCGATTAGCTGTGACGACTCTCCTGAGGCTTCGACGTCCTCTATCACTGATTTTCTTTGGTCTGCCGTTGCATTTTGCTGCTCAGGCACGCCATGTGTCTTCCACTTAGTCAGTACATCCAAAATAGTTGACTTGGGTATGCTTAAACGCCTCTCGGTTACTCTTATGGACAACCCACAAATATAACACCCAACAGTCTTTCCTTTCTCAAAGACAGTTCTCCTCCGCCGTGACATTCTCACTCAGCCTCACAGTGCAATATGATCGCGGT
Organism: Macrothele yani; assembly: GCA_039090855.1. Taxonomy (NCBI): domain Eukaryota; kingdom Metazoa; phylum Arthropoda; class Arachnida; order Araneae; family Macrothelidae; genus Macrothele; species Macrothele yani. The sequence continues at coordinate 111,366,656 of CM076997.1, read as the reverse complement.
CAGCTACAGAATTGTTTTTATTCCGTTTGCAGCGGTGCCGCGTATCTTAACAACGCAGCGGATGTGTTCATTTACTTTTGAAGAGGTGTCCGGTGACTTTTGTCAATATAGTGTATGTCGTATAATAATTTGCGATGTAGCGGCCTACCTCCTGGGCCTTTAGTAATGGTGGGCCCCTAGCTACAGATCTGTTAGATCCCCCTCTTAATTCGGTCCTGGCATTGCGCCTGGCCCATGGACCTCTCCGCGGATGGCCTAGTGATCAGCGTCCGTGACTGCAAAGGAGGAACCTCAAATTCGATCCCAGGTATGTACAAACGCTCAAACAACTAAATATCCGCCGTGCGTCGGATGGGCACGTTAAGCCGTCGGACACCGGGTACTGCCCCCTCCCCGGTAATAAATAAGGACGTCTTGTTCCCCCTTTCTACTTCGCTTCCGTGTCACTTTCCTATGGTATACTCTAGCCCTAATCTCTTAGTTTCCTATTTCTAAGGGTAGTTTAAGACCTGGGGTCAGACACTGCCTTCCTAAAATCCTCTACGTATGATCTGATCTGATCTGGTCCATGGATCCCGCCAGAAAATTGAAATTCATGGGAAGAGTCGCTTATGCTGTGGCACACCAGGAATGTTGCCCAGATTTCGGGGTGGTTTCACAGCAGATCTGGTTCGTTCAACTACTGACGCACTAAGCAGTTGCCTAGTGCTCCAAGATTTAGAGTTCAGAGGCGTCGCAACACTTTTTTTGACAGCGGGTTAAGATGTCGGAGAACAAATATTTATCTAAGATATTTGGGGCACTCTAGCCCAAATCTCTTAGTTTCCTATTTCTAAGGGTTGTTTAAGACCTGGGGTCAGACACTGCCTTCCTAAAATCCTCTACGTATGATCTGATCTGATCTGGTCCATGGATCCCGCCAGAAAGTGGAAATTCATGGGAAGAGTTGTTTATGCTGTGGAACACCAGGAATGTTGCCGAGATTTCGGGGTGGTTTCACAGCAGATCCGGTTCGTTCAACCACTGGCGCACTAAGCAGTTGCCTAGTGCTCCAAGATTTAGAGTTCAGTGGCGTCGCAACATTTTTTTATTTTTTTTGACAGCGGGTCAAGATGGCGGAGAACAAAATATTTTATCATGGCATAAAATTTATCGTACTACTGTAAAAGAAGACGTGCTGACCTCATTAGGAAAATTTGCCGAATTTTTTTATTTTTTTTTCTATTGAACATTCATCTAAAACAAAACAAAAACGCTTTCATATCCATACAGTTTCTCAATGCAAACTAACTGCACACATAAACGGCGTTAAACTGTAAATTAATTTTTATACTTCCGGATTGGTACGAATTCCGCAGGAATTGTAACCGTAGACGCTATAATTCAACATTGAAGGAACTTATATCTCATTAATATGATATAACACATTAATGTTTTTTAATCCGTTAATAGGCGTAAAATTACAAAAGTTTCGCAACCTTTCACTGCCAACGGGCAGCTTCTTCAGGCTACTGAATATAAACACTTAACAGAAACAGACAAAGAATAAATGCAAATGTCAAATTTAAAATCATTATAGCATAGCATGAGACTCGTATTGCGCCTCGTGCTCATCGATTGTCCAGCGAGCTCTTAACGTTTAATACCTTGTGCCAGATAGGTGAAATTTCAGTAGTTATGTCTGTGTTAAATACGTCACTGCCTGATATAATACCCATTGATTCTCTGACTGCTGTTGACCTAGAACAGCTGTATTAAACATTAAGAGCTCGCTGGACAATCGATGAGCGCAAGGCGTAATACGAGTCTCATGCTATGCTATAATGATTTTAAATTTTACATTTGCATTTATTCTTTGTCTGTTTCTGTTAAGTGTTTATATTCAGAAGCCTGAAGAAACTGTTCGTTGGCAGGGAAAGCTTGCGAAACTTTTGTAATTTTGCGCCTATTAATGAATAAAAAAAAACACATTAGTGTGTTATATCGTATTATTCTAAGTGGCGTAAAACCCACAATCCAATTTTCTATTTATATCTCATTCCTCACCCTACTTCCACTTTCCTATTTATTTTTACTCATTTTTTTAGAGGAAAACTATTTTTTTATACCTAATGAGACACAAGTCGTTGCTGGTTTTCAAACAGGAACCAGCCCTGTGGACTGTTTAGTGGAGCTAGCATTTGGCGTCTCAGGAATAGGTGGCAATAAAAACAATATTAAGATTTCTAGATAGTTCATGGTGAAAAATGAAGAGCAAAACTCAATTTTTATCAAAACGAACTTTAAACATAAAAAAAACGAATGTTTGACATTTTCAATCACGAACATATGTAATATGAAAAGGAAGAAAACTGAGAGGGCAAATGTGATATTTCGCCCCCACACCCATTTGAGAGCGGGGGCAACTGCCCCCTCTGCCCCCGCGGTTCCGACGCCCTTGCTCCCGATGCATCGTTTTCTTTAGTTTTATGTGTGTATTACAGATATATTAGAGAGCAAAGTCAAGGAATGAATCGTGGTGCAATGATTAAGTAACCGAGCGCTATGGGTGGCTTCTGGTGTGTGCTATTTTTGAAGCAACTTTGGATTTTCTTATGCAGCAAAAACAGTAAGAAATGTTTCAGTTTGGTTACATTCGCCGCTTGAACTAATCCAGCCGATTGTTAAACTTACCTGTGACAGAACATTTAATTAACTGTTTCGGTAGTAGACATTACGATCCTGTAGGAGTGAGTGAAAATAAAATTTAATTCTGAGCAAGTGCAAGCCCTCATTACAGCAGTCTTCGCTAGTGATGATATATACAGTATATACAGCGGTTGTCCAAAATAATGGAAACACCTTGAAACAATAGGTGTTACGCAACTATATTATGGTGTGGGAGCACCCTTGGCATTTAAAACTGTTTGAATCCTCGTTGGAATGGACACATACAAGTCCTGGATGGTGGTAAGTGGTATGTTGTACCATTCTTCCTGCAGAAACTGCTCCAATTCCTTGAGAGACGCCAGAGGAGGATAACGGGATCACACTCTGTTTTCCAACACAGACCACAGGGGATCAATGATGTTTAAGTCTGGTGATTGTGCAGGCAAGGGAAGGTGTGCAACTTCATCCTCATATTCCTCAAACCATGATTGAACAGTTCAACTTCTGTGAAGCGGGGCATTATCATTTTGAAGGGTGCAATCTCCTGACGGAAACAATGTCTGCGAAAAGAGTGACATAGTCACCGGTAGTGATCCGTCCGTGTAAGGTGATAATGGGACCTGCCGCAAACCACGAGATCATGGCCTAAACCGTTACGGAACTTCACTGTAGGAAGGAGACAATCTGGGTTGTAGGCTTCTGCGGGGGTTCTACACACGTAAACCCGTCCTGTGGTGGGGAATAGCGAGAAACTAGATTCATCGGAAAACAAGACATTGATCCGCAGTCCATGTTTTTTGTTTCTGGCAGCACTGTAGTCTCAGTTTCATATTCACCTGTGACACCAGGGGTTTTGCAATCGCAGCTCTGCCGTAAATAATGTGCTTATGCAATTCCCTTAGCACGGTATGGGTCCACACTGGGTTTTGGAGTTGTGCATTAAGCTCAGCAGTCACTATCGTTGCCGTGGTCTTCCTTCTTGCGGTCACAATCCTCTTTAATGTCCTCCTGTCTCTCGCAGTGAGTTTGGTTTTCCTTCCACAGTTGTGTCTCGCAGATGATGTTGTGCCGTGAACATTGTATGCTGTCATGACCTTCGACACGGTACCTCTCGATACCCCCAATACCTGTGCTACTGTGGTTACCGACGCACCAACCAGACGGGCTTCTACAATCTGCCGCTTTGGAACTCCGACAGGTCCCTCATTGTGCCTTCACCTGGAACGAAATTATGCAAACACCGATTTACAAATCAATCACACAGACCCTTGAGACTATAAGCCACACTTTTTACAAAAAAAAAACAAAAAAAAATTGTAGCTACATGTTTGTTTTACTCAAAAAGTAGTACATATACCAAAGTCACTGTTTTCAGCGAGGTGTTTCCATTATTTTGGGCAATCCCTGTATATGTGTGTGTGTGCGTGTGTGTGTGTATTTCCGAATTTGTGCATTCCAAATACATGTTTAACGTACTGCTAGCAAGCCATCACCTCACACCACTTGGCCACCGTGCTGGCCTAGTGAATTACCGCAACGTAGCTGTCTGTGCTGTAATGCTGATAACTACAAAATCCATGATTTATTGGTATTCACAAAATTTCATTCTATAACTGGACGTTGTGTCCTAATAGCGATCTTTGAAATGTGCTCTGATTATGGTCTTTAGAAAAGTAGCCATCTTTGAAAATGCTTGGTATACTATTAAAGTCGTTATGTTTCGTAAAGTGGTCATTTGAACGTCATGTTTGCTTTGTGAGTATCAATATATTGTGCTCTATAAGAGCTGTGTAAGTGTGCAGTTGTAAGCGAGATTAATACATCCCGTTCGGGTTCATATTTAAGCCTAAATGCAACTCGTTGCGAATGTTTTGAAGGAAGTATATCACGGAGTAAGTACTAAAAGCACTTGCGATTCCTAAATTGATTGTAATGGTTGTTTTGCTTTCCACTTGTTAGCTGCATGTTCTACCTGATCTCCTTTTATTTTTTTATCACTCATGCTTTCCACACCTCGTTAGCCATTCCTCCTAACATCTTCTCCCGCTCATAGTTAGACTCCGTGCCCCAATCTGTGCCCGACACTGTGTTCCCCACCGTGTCTTCCGCATTCGCCTATTCTTGATTGGCCTATTCTTCGTACGTCGAAAGTTAATGGGTTCGCTATTTTAGGCGAGGAAATAATTCTTGATTCACCTATTCTTGTCTGGCCTACAACTTTCACCTGCTAGAGGGAAGGGATTCACCTGGAGCAAACTTCTTGATTCGCCTACGTCGAAAGTTAATTCGGCGAGAAAATGCTATTACATTATTTCGCTTAAGCTTTGACGGAGTAATTTGAAAAAAAGATACATCTTTACCTCTCGTCATTTTTTTTTTTATCGAAACAGTAAATCTGTCGAATAACAATTTTCCCCGTGAAAAAAAAAAAAAAAAAGCTAGTTTTATCCCCAGGGTTTGAAACCAGTTTTATTTTTTTTTATGGAAAAAAAAAAGGCCTATTACAAAATAAAATTGTGCAAAATATTTATAATTTTAAAAAAGGGAAGGTGGATTCTGTTACAATATTTCGCATAAGCTTTGACTGAGTGATTTAAAAAAGATTCATCTTTACCTCCCGTGGTTGTTTTTTTTAATCAAAACACTAAATCTTTCGTGCGTTACTGTCGGAGATATCAAATGATGACTAAAAAGTAAAAAACAGAAGGTAGTCCTCACAGGTAGTAAGTCGTCAGCGTGATTAAGGTAATAAATGTGTCGTCCAATCAAAATCGGCCGCCCCGGTGGCGCAGTGGTCTAAGGCGCTGGCCTCTGATCATTCGTCCGTAAGGGGTCCGGGTTCGAATCCCGGTGAGGCATGGATGTTGTGTTTGTCTTACGGCACTGGCTCTCTCCCTTCCCTGGAACCAGTGACCCTAAATTAGGGACGGGCGACTGCTTATAGCCCATTGAGTTGCTCACGGTGGTCGTTAAACCTCCAATAAAAAAAAAAAAAAAAAAAATCAAAATCGAGAGAAACTATAGTGAGGGGTGGGGGAGGGGTTATGTGTATGCAAGGCAGAATTCAAGAAAGCGCTGATAATGAAAAGGTAAACAAAAATAAAGGGTAGAGGGATGTTGATGCCTGGTCCGGACTAAAGTCCACCGGACACTGGCCCACTCGGATATTTGCCCACCCGGACACTGGCCCACTCGGATATTTGCCCACCCGGACACTTGCCCACTATGGATGATTTGTATATAATACGTAACGTCGGAGGACGCTTCCGGTCTAGTCTAGGAAAACTGATCACATAAACATTTACCGACCATTTAAAAATTGCACTTTGTTTCAGAAATGTTGAAATTTAAGGGGTTACCCCCAAACCTAAACTAATATATATTACCTTTGTTATGGGTTCAAAAAGCTGAAACTTAAATCACAAGACAACGCTGTCAATAGACGAACAACGCACTTCGAAAATTTGAAAAGTTTAAATTTAGGGGGCGTTAAGACCCCAAATGCAAAATAGCATTTATAGTCTTTATCATGGGCTCTAAAAAGCTCAAACTTAAATCACTGCCTCAAAGCTTAAGCGAAATAATGTAATAGCATTTTCTCGCCCCATTAACTTTCGACGTAGGCGAATCAAGAAAGTTGTTCCAGGTGAATCCCTCCTCTCTAGCAGTTGAAAGTTGTAGGCCAGACAAGAATAGGCGAATCAAGAATTCCTTCCTCGCCTAAAATAGCGGAACCCATTGACTTTCGACGTACGAAGAATAGGCAATCAAGAATAGGCGAATCAAGAAATTTGTTCCAGGTGAATCCCTCCCCTCTAGCAGTTGAAAGTTGTAGGCCAGACAAGAATAGGCGAATCAAGAATTATTTCCTCGCCTAAAATAGCGGAACCCATTAACTTTCGACGTACGAAGAGTAGGCCAATCAAGAACAGGCGAAACAGGAAGTAACCGTTCTCCACAGGGTCCGACGATTAAATGAGGTGCTGTCTATAGGAGCTATAGCCTTGGAGCCCACCATGACCAAGAGCCCAGGCGGCATGCCTGCGCAAATAACAGATAGACAAGACGAAACCCGTCGGAATCGACGGTTAGTTAGGTTCTTTTTTACGCTTTCCAACCGTATATTGAAGAAGCGTATATGCTCCAGCTTTGTCCGTCCGTCCGTCTGTCAGCACGATAACTGGCGTAAAAATGGGTCGATTTCGATGAAATTTTAGTATGTGGTAGGGGACCACCCGGGGACGAACCCTTTTGAAAATGGGACAAATGGGGTCAAAGGTCACGACGTACGAGCGGGATCATTCCATTACCCTTATGCGTCATAACTTGCGTAACATGGTTCGATTTCAATGAAAGTTTACTATGTGGTAGGAGACCACCTAGGGACGAACCCTATTGAAAATGGGACAAATGGGGTCAAAGGTCACGACGTAGGAGCGGGATCATTCCATTACACTTATGCGTCATAACTTGTGTAAATATGGTTCGATTTCAATGAAAGTTTACTATGTGGTAGGAGACCGCCTGGGGACCAACCCTATTCAAAATGGGTGAAGTGGGGTCAAAGGTCAGGACATAAGATCGGGATGCATTCCATTGCCCTTATGCGTCATAACGTGCGTAAAAATGGTTCGATTTCGATGAAATTTCAGTATGTAGTAGGGGACCACTTGGAAACGAACCCTATTGAAAATGGATGAAATGTGGTCAAAGGTCAGGACATAGGATTGCGACCCATTCCATTGTCCTTATTCCATATTATTAAGGTGGACGTCAAGTAATTTTGCTTCCTATACTTCCAAAGGAAAAACTTTTGTATACATTTTCCTTCACAATTAATGTGTTCCCAAGGATGAAAATTTGAACATCGATTAAAATAACTTCATATTATAACTTGAAAAACTTTATATTTTCTAAAACATAACCATAATTATATTAAAAATCAATAACTTTTCCTTTGGTGGTGTTGAAACCAGAGAAAAGATGGCGCGACCTATACTTTGTTGATGTCAGTGGACAAAAAAATGTTGGATTGCATAATTATGGTTATGTTTTAGAAAATATTAAGTATTGCAAGTTATAAAATGAAGATATTTTAATCGATGTTCAAATTTTCATCCTTGGGAACGCATTAATTGTGAAGAAAATGTGTACAAAATTTTTTCCATTGGAAGTATAGGAAGAAAAATTACTTGACGTCCACCTTAAAGTAGCAATTCTTGTATGTATGTATGTATGTACATTTTATTTTAAAAACGGCTCTAAGAATTTTGATGAAAGTCGTTAACCTACCGTTTTCTGGTACTAGAAATCGATTTAGCTTGATCTCGACTTTAGAAGAATTCGTTTAGTGGGTTAAATAACCACCCCGAATTATAACGTTTTTAGTGATGACGTTGTTCCATTAATGTTACCAATGCTTAGAAATCTTATGACGTCACAACTCGCGTTTGAGAATGTTGGTGCGCGGTCACGCCATCTGTCTCTTTACGTCACGCGTTGTGTGTGGATCTTATTAAAGATTTATGACGTCACACTCTTGCGGCGGGCAGATGGTCGCGATTTCCATCTGCCTCATTACGTCACGCGTTGTGTGCGTATGTCCGTCAGCACGATAACTCGCGTAACAACCGTTGGATTTCGATGAAATTTTAGTATCTGGTAGAAGATCACCTGGGAAGGAACCCTATTTAAGGTGAACGAAATGGGGTCAAAGGTCAGTACATAGGAGAGGGGTCCATTCCACTGCTGTTATGCGCCATAACTAACGTAAAAAAGGTTCGATTTCGATGAAATTTTAGTATGGGGTAGGGGACTACCTGGCGACAAACCTTATTGAAAATGGGCGAAATGGGGTGAAAGGTTAGGACACAGGAGCGGGATCTATTCCATAGCCCTTATGCATCATAACTTACGTAAAAATGCTTCGAATGCGACAAAACTTTATCATGTTATTTTGGAGGTATACCAAGCCGGTTCTGTTGAATATCATCGAAATGGGACCAAAGGTCAGGGCACAGGACCGAGTGGGCCTCTAGACTAAGCCATTTGAGTTGGCCCTTAGTCTAGAGGCCCACTAAGTCCTTAATCCCTCCCTGGTTCTTCGTCCCTCCTCTGTTCGCGACCCTTGCTTGAAGGAAGGGCCTTGTCGCCAAGAGGAGCAACAAGCTCAGATGTCTTAGCGTTGGGGCCCACTTAAGTGTCTTAGCCTAGGGCCCACTAAAGCCTTAATCCGGCCCTGGTTTTTAGTCCCACCTCTGTTCGGGACCCTCGCTTGAAGGAAAGGCCTTGTCGCCAAGAAGAGCAATAAACTCAGATGTCTTAGCCTAGAGGCCCACTAAGGCCGTAATCCGTCCCTGGTTCTTCGTCTTTCCTCTGTTCGGGACCTTCGCTTGAAGGAAAGGCTTTGTCGCCAAGAGGAGCAATAAGCTCAGATGTCTTAGCCTTGGGCCCATTAAGGCCTTAATCCGGCCCTGGTTCTTCGACCCTCCTCTGCTCAGGACCCTCGCTTGAAGGAAAGGCCTTGTCGCAAAGAAGAGCAATAAAAATTAGATGACTTAGCCTTGGGACTCACTCAAATAGGCCCTAGGCTAAACGCCTAGGGCCCACTAATGCCTTAATCAGACCCTGGTTCTTAGTCCCTCCAGTGTTCGGGACCCTCGCTTAAAGGGAAGGCCTTGTCGCCAAGAAGAGCAATAAACTCAGACGTCTTATCCTTGGGGCCCACTCAAATGTCTTAGCCTTGAGGACCACTAAGGCCTTAATCCGGCCCTGGTTCTTCCCTTTTCTGTTCGGGACCCTCGCTTGAGGGAAAGGCCTTGTCGCGAAGAAGAGCAATAAACTCAGATGTCTTAGCCTTGGGGCCCACTCAAGTTTCTTAGCCTAGAGCCCACTAAGGCCTTAATCCGGGCCTGGTTCTTAGTCCCTCCTCTGTTCGGGACCTTCGCTTGAATGAAAGGCCTTGTCGCCAAGAAGAGCAATAAAATTAGATGACTTAGCCTTGGGGCTCACTCAAATGTCTTAGCCTAGGGCCCACTAAGGCCTTAATCCGGCCCTGGTTCTTCTTCCTTTTTCTGTTCAGGGCCCTCGCTTGAAGAAAAGACCTTGCCGCCAAGAAGAGCAATAAACTCATTGCGTTTTCTGGGGACGCTATTCTCTCTGTTTTCTTCTGCATACTCCCGGATGAAGGAAAGTTAAATTGGTGCAGTAAAATACTAAACGTTTACTGTGGAATAGCTCTTCACTCTCAAAATAGTTGATCGATCTGGGAGCTGCTGTTTTATAACTCCTACTAATTTTTACTGCCGTATTGACAGATAGCATCTTGAAGATGCCATCGAAGTTTCCCCACGCCAACAGCCACAGTAATGACGTAGAAAGACCTATTGCTGAATATTCCCATTCCTTGGAAACGAATGAATTCTGAAATCACCGTAATAGATATTGGGTTCTGGTAGCGAGTGTATTCTGATAGTGACAAATTAAAATTTATTGTGCCAATGATTGATGAAATGATATGTTTTACATTCTGTATCTCTCAGTTTCACCCCCAACACCTCTATGCGCATTTAAAATGTCTTTATGATGTTTTCACCAACTTCTACACTTTTCCTTTAAATTTAAGAATGAGCCTTTTGGCATTAAATTTACTACCCTACGAGAATTCGCCGCAGATCGAATTTCGTGGGTGATTTTATAAAGCAATGCAAAACTTCGCACCAAAAGCGTTACACATGAATATTCTTTTTATTTTATTTTTATTATTTAATATTTTTTTTTCTCCGATGCTGGTGGAAGTGTTTTACATTCCCAACAGCAAATTGTTCTAACGGACGGAATTTGTTATTTTTCACTTCGTGGCTACTTTACATTATATAGGATGAAAAAGTGAACTTAGCAAAATGGAATCAAATTGCACGTGTTACTTATATAAAGTGTGGTAGGCGGCAAAGCCTAAACCTCTTCATGCAAAGTACTCGGCGAGTTTTACGCAAACACTTGCAAGAGCAGGAGGAGAGATGTTCTTATCAAGATATTCCATCTTTGCTCCTGAGCCTGGTACGCGCTTACCTTAGGAGTGGGTGCTCCTGTCACGTGGTCCATAGAGGCAGAACGACGGTGGCAAAAGAGAGAGAGGGAAGGAAAGAAGGGAGAGAGATAGAAGGAGGAGGATTGTGTTAAAAGTGCGCGAGCGATGCCGTAATTTCTCACCCTGTCGGGGGACATCTGCGGAACTTCACCTCTTGCAACTGCTTCTTCTGCTGCTGCTGCTTCCTTTTCTAAGCATCCACCGACAAGCCAAACACTACGCCCGAGAGGAAGGTGGGGGTTCGTGGGGGTGAGGATAGTGGCTTGCCCTTCCTAGCTGCTGATCGCCCCTAATGCGGTTACCGCGCCGTGTGTCAGGTTCGGCCAACATTAAGTATGTAGACATAACCCTGGGATGCAAATTGAAGTTTTCTCCTCTCGGCCGAGTGTATTTTCCATCATAGCCATCATCCCGGGAGCGCGAATACATTTGTTTCTTCTCTTTCTGTGGGTTTAATTATATTGGCCATGGAGGTCGGTGTTTTGCGGCATCTCTTGTTTATCGCTGAATATTTTCTCCTCTCTTGTTTCCCCCTAGTAATGTATGTAGGAAGTGTGCGCACATATACGCCTTCTCACACTTTCTCGTGGTGGATCGCGGAAAGAAGAGAAACTGCCTGGGAGGGGGTGGGGGATTGATGCCCGGATGTGCTTGCAAGAGAAGAGAGAGAGAGAGAGAGAGAGAGAGAGAGGGGAAAAGGAGATACGAGTTTGATTATCGCGAGAGAGCAGAGCGAATCTCATTTTTGAAATGTTGCTCCTTTCGCTCAAGAGTTTACTCCTGCAGGTGTCGGAGACGCAACCTCCTCATCTTCCGTAGCCCCTAACGAGTTGAGACGCGAAAAAGTATTTTTGCTCAGCCGAAGTCGATAACTGACACAGAGGCATTGGCTCGTGGAAATCGGGATGCGCTACGGAGTCTGTTTAGCATTAAAGGACTGAGTGAGGGTGGGAAATCGTTTCCATTTGCATTACCATCTCAGCGCGTGATTTCAACCATGAATATGGAAATATGTATATACCAAAAAATAAACGAATAAAATAAGATTCTAAATCCACTTACACTAGCGGTATTAGGAACTGTTGAATTTTTTATGATCATACTGATGGGTTATATTTTCAAGCAATTTTAAGGAGATTTCTTCGGGGCGAGAAAATCTAGTTGGGAACATTTCGCTATAATGGATGTGAAATATCCCAAAAGGGCAGTTATTTTGTGCGCATGGGTATTTGCAAAAGTTAGAAATCGTTACATCCAGTTATGTCTGTGAGAGTGCACTTTCAAAAAATGCCACCATCTAAAAACCAAAAGGAAATGAACTTGTTGAACTTGCGGAAATTTATTCGGAAGTACAAAACAGCGTGAGTTTTTGCTATAAATATAATGAGCAGAATTAAGGATGTCGTCAAAAAAATAAATAAATAAATGAACGGGGGCATGGGCAGGGCCGAATTAAGGGAAGGGGAGGGGGTCTAGCGGATTTATTGCTTAGGGGCCCACCATTATCAAGCGCTCACGAGGCATGCCGCTACACCGCAAATAATACACAGCTTATATATTTATTAATAGAGAGCGAAGTAAAATAGTTTTAGTTTTGTCTCACATGATTTCGGCTCGATCACAAACAGTGGCTAGAAGACCAACATATTTCAAGGCAGTGAATCACTAAGGAGCCGTCCAGAAAGTACGTCCGTGATTTTTTACTATTTTTAGACCACCCCCCTCACCCATGTCACATTTTGTACGATTGTTGACACCCCCGCCCCCTAAAAAGTACGTCCTAATTCCCAAACGCAACATCCATGCCTCACCGGGATTCGAACCCTGACCCGTCTCGGACGAATGATCAGAAGCTAGCTCTTGGACCACTGCGCCACAGCCGCGGCCCTTTATTTTTGACGACTGCTTTTAGAAGTCCGTTGAGAAATAGAAAGAAAACGTAATTATTTAAAGGAATCTTCCATATATTTAAACGTTTGCTTCAGAAAATATTTGTTATTTAGGCATTAATTTATTCTCAACTGCTACCCGAACTTTATCATTCTAAAATAAAGATCTGAAAATGAACGCACGCATTCAAGGTTGCGACACTCCGGATTATACCATCTACAAAACTCGATAGATTTGGTAGCACAAATACGAGAACTTAATATCAATATTCTGATTTACCTAAATATCATCAGAAATCTGAAATATTTCATACCATATTTTAACTATTAATAAAAGAAGAAAGAGAAAACAAAACGAAGAAATGCCATCCTCTATATTTTGCCGCTGGACGTCCGAATCAGGAGCGAATTTCCGACTAGGCGCACTAGGCGCGCGCCTAGGGTCCCCGAGCTCGAGGGGCCCCGAAAACGTATAATTGGATTGCCAGTTTTGTTTTGGTTTTCACGGACCGAAACAAATCAATCCTCAAGGCGACCACTTTGTTTGTATAGTCAATTGATATTTCACTTTCTAATATTAGTAACATATATTTTTTCTTGCTTCGTTGATACTCAGAATTTTCGAGTTCTTATTGATGCACTTGTTTTGAAAGGAACAGTTAAAATAATGTAGCCTTCCTTTTAGTGGTAGGTGAAGGAAGGATTCACGCTTCCCACACTTATTATTGTTTAAGGAGAATTCTTAACTGGCCTGCTGTGCTATAAATTGCTTTCATGCTACTTCCAAGCCAAATGAAAACATCTGTGTTGGACCCCCCCCCCCCCGAGTTGCAGTGAGGAGTGCTTGTAGAAACTTTCCTGATGATCGGGGGTGTTTGCTGTTAATTGTTTTTTTCCTTTGTGGTAAGATAATCAACCTAAACCAGCCAAAACCCAAAGATTTTTATTCTACCTTTACACCACAAGTTTAGTAGTCATAAATTATACTTGTATATGAATATCTTCGATTTAGGGAATTGTTTTCCACAGGAAAATTTTTCCACGAAAAGTCATCCACTTTTTTCAAGTGAAGTACTGTGTATAAATTGCATTTTACTCGAATTTTCAAACGTGGAGGACTTTCCTGGTAATCAATGCCTTCAAGTATTTTATTTTTGCTTGATACCATGATCATTGCCTACTAAGTTACTCATAACGTAAAAAAAAACACGATTTTCCAAAGCTGAAGCAATAGAAAAAGCACGTTTTGTAATTGAAACACTTTCCAATTTTATGACAAATAATTTACACGCAACGTACTGATTAATTTAGAGAAATTCCATTTTCAGCGCCGTTAGCGTTAAATTTGCCTAGCAATTTTCAAATGGAAAGGTGCTAAAGTAATCAGTTTTTCCTAACGTATGAAATTCAAAAAGAACTTTTAATGTAACTGAAATGGTATCTTCGCAGCGTAAACCTAAAATTTACTGAATTACCGTTTTGAGAACTCCTAGAGGAAAATTTATGAACTAGTAGTAAAATTTAAAACGGGCAAAATTTAATGAATGTTGATATCCTACCATTCGCAAAAATAATGTTTCTAAAATCTGTGAAAACCCAAATTCTTTGGGCTTAGCACCTCTAGCAGGAAATTAACGAACTAATTGGAAAATTTAAATATTTGAGAAGGAAGAGTTAAGCCTAATATAAGAGGCACAGAAATAATTTTTCCCTCTAAGTTCAATAGTTTCTTCAAAATGGAAGTTAAATTTTTGGTTTTAACAGCCCTTAGCAACAAATTCATGGCATATATGGGATATTTAAAGTGCCAAACTTAATGTCTTTTTGATTTCCTATTAGCCACAAAAATAATTTTTGAAATTATCTCTGAAAACAAAAAGCACAATGTGCACGGACAGACAAGGTGATTGCACTAACACTATTTCTTACAAAACGTTCTAATGAAAGGAAGATAGAATGCCATTTTAAAAAGGGTAAAAAACTTTATCTTGACTTTAATATATATATATATACATATACTTAAGAGCAAAACTGAAGACTAAGGAAAAACTTTAGAATTTAAAACGAAGGTTGCAAATTAACCTGAAGATCAAAACGCGCAACGCAGCAGTTTTGAAAATTCAGAATTCACATTCTATAAAGAAGATACCTAAGCAAAAAAATACATATATAATTTTGACTCACACCTAGTACAACATAGAAAAGGTTATGTATCTACCTGTGTGAGTAAAAGGAGAAAAGATAAAAAAATAAAATAAAACTACTGAATGTAGAAGGTGTCGAGAATACTGAGCCTTGGCTTTATCAAGGACCAGCAAAAACTCTGCATTTTCTCACTTCCACAAAGACCTAGTTGGAAATGGGTTTCTGCAAGGCCATAGATGCAAGTAACATTCCCACCTAAAATAGTTTAAAATATATATATATGTCATGTCCTCCGTAGAGTTGCATGACCTAGCACTAGTTAACAATTTCGCTTGCATCCATTAACCTTCCTGGCCCGACCCATGCTCTTCATCTGTTACTATTAAACAGAGAGAAGAAGATTAAAGAGAACTCAAGCTGTGAGAGAGACATAATAATTAGAAATGATTTTCAGCCATAACGAAATGCCAAGTTCGTTTGAGAGAGAATTTAAACCTGAAAATCAATGCAAAAGAAATCCAAATTTTTACATTGCAATTAAAAAAGGAAATATTAATTTTTAACGAACAGATTTTTGAAAGAAAACTTGAGTCTAAAACCCCCTACTCTACAACTTATGACAGCACGAAAACGAGAATAAGTTAAAGATAATAATAAACTAAAGAAAACTTTGTGAAAGTTATATACCTTAAACAGTTAGTTGCAATATGTACAAAGTATTTCAGCAGTGCTTTAAGTGCATAATTAATTAGTTATTAAGAACTTAACTATTTTGAAAAAACAGCGCATAGAAAAGGAACAAGCTTAGCCATCTTCTGTTCCTAGGTACCCCAAAAGACGCTCAAAGTTACAAAGAAAAGAAAGAGTTAAAACCCGCAAAAATGTTAACAGACAAACCAATGCCTAAAAGCTGAAAAGCTAAAAAACAACAGAGAAAAAGTACATGAAGTACAAACATTGAACTTATAAAACCTAGAACCCAAAAACAAGGAAGAGAGCTTACCTCTTGTGTGACAAAAAATTTTTCTCCTCACAAGAGAAGAACATGGCTGACCTCTTCCGCCACTCCCTAGTTGCTGGGGGGCAGTGAGGGTGGGGCTGATGGCCTCCTCATACAGCAAGAAACCAACGCGCGGATATTTTAACCAGAGAAAAAAATATATATAAACTTAAGACTGTGGATCTGTATGATCAGAAAGAGCAGAATTAACTCTCCAGAATACATGAGAAATATTATAAAATACACGAGCAGTGTATTTAATAATCTTTGCATGTATTAAATCACCTTAGTGAGCTTCTATAGATTAATCAGAATCTTATTAATTTTAATGTTGGTTTTACTATTTTTAGTATAGCTATCCTAGTGATGAATAACTAGTTTTCTTTTTTATTTGTTTTTATTTTCTTTTATAAACAGATTTTTAAGCTTTTTTTGTGATTTTGTTTATATTATTTAATTTTTTGTTTTAATAGGACCGTCATATCCATTTGTTTTGGGTTCTAGGTTTTATAAGTTCAATGTTTGTACTTCATGTACTTTTTCTCTGTTGTTTTTTAGCTTTTCAGCTTTTAGGCATTGGTTTGTCTGTTAACATTTTTGCGGGTTTTAACTCTTTCTTTTCTTTGTAACTTTGAGCGTCTTTTGGGGTACCTAGGAACAGAAGATGGCTAAGCTTGTTCCTTTTCTATGCGCTGTTTTTTCAAAATAGTTAAGTTCTTAATAACTAATTAATTATGCACTTAAAGCACTGCTGAAATACTTTGTACATATTGCAACTAACTGTTTAAGGTATATAACTTTCACAAAGTTTTCTTTAGTTTATTATTATCTTTAACTTATTCTCGTTTTCGTGCTGTCATAAGTTGTAGAGTAGGGGGTTTTAGACTCAAGTTTTCTTTCAAAAATCTGTTCGTTAAAAATTAATATTTCCTTTTTTAATTGCAATGTAAAAATTTGGATTTCTTTTGCATTGATTTTCAGGTTTAAATTCTCTCTCAAACGAACTTGGCATTTCGTTATGGCTGAAAATCATTTCTAATTATTATGTCTCTCTCACAGCTTGAGTTCTCTTTAATCTTCTTCTCTCTGTTTAATAGTAACAGATGAAGAGCATGGGTCGGGCCAGGAAGGTTAATGGATGCAAGCGAAATTGTTAACTAGTGCTAGGTCATGCAACTCTACGGAGGACATGACATATATATATATTTTAAACTATTTTAGGTGGGAATGTTACTTGCATCTATGGCCTTGCAGAAACCCATTTCCAACTAGGTCTTTGTGGAAGTGAGAAAATGCAGAGTTTTTGCTGGTCCTTGATAAAGCCAAGGCTCAGTATTCTCGACACCTTCTACATTCAGTAGTTTTATTTTATTTTTTTATCTTTTCTCCTTTTACTCACACAGGTAGATACATAACCTTTTCTATGTTGTACTAGGTGTGAGTCAAAATTATATATGTATTTTTTTGCTTAGGTATCTTCTTTATAGAATATATATCATCATCATCATCATTGTCAACCATTATCAATCCACTGCTGGACGAAGGTCTCCCCAAGTTTCCTCCACAACGGTCTGTCTTGTGCCAGTCTCCTCCATGTCACCCCTGCATACTTTCGAATTTCATCCACCCATCTCCCATGTGGTCTTCTTCTGGGTCTTTTCCTGTCCCTTGGAATCCAATCTAAAATTTCGGCTGTCCATCGATGATCTGTCCTTCTAACAGTATGTCCAGCCCATTGCCATTTCAGGGATTTGACTCTGATCATGATGTCTTCCACTCTTGTCATTTTTCGGATCCACGAGTTCCTCTTCTTATCTCTCCTGGTTACACCAAGTATGCACCTCTCCATGCTTCTTTGAGTTGTCTGCAGCCTTTGTATGTCTCTTTTAGTTAAGGTCCACGTCTCTGCACCATACGTAAGCACTGGTAGGATGCATTGATCAAACACTTTTCTTTTAAGACATAATGGCATATTGCTCTTGAAAATTATGCTGTTTCTTCCAAAAGCTCTCCAGGCAAGTTTTGTGCGCCGATTAATTTCTTCATCAATGTGACCCTCACTTGATATCTGCTGTCCAAGATAAATGTACGTGTCTGTTATCTCCAGCTTTTCTCCATCAATCGATAAATCTTCATTTCTTGTAAAAGCATTGAACATCACTTTTGTCTTCTGAAAGTTCATTTTTAATCCCACTTCTTTACTCTTGTCAGCAAGTTCCTGGATCATACTCTGCAGCTCTGATGGGCTAGTTGCAAAAATGACTACGTCATCAGCAAAACGAAGGTGGGTTAGATAATCTCCATTAATCTTTATCCCCTTGTTTTCCCAGCTCAGTGACTGAAAAACACCCTCCAATGTGGCATTAAAGAGCTTCGGAGATATGGTGTCACCTTGTCTCACTCCCTTTCCAATTTTTATGTGTGTTGTATTTTCAAACAGCCTAATCTTTGCACTTGCATTTTCATAGATGTTATTAATAATATTAATGTATGCATCTTCAATACCGCAGGTTTTCAGAGCCATTGTAACTGCTGATGGTTTCACCGAATCAAAGGCTTTTTCATAATCGATAAAAGCCATGCACAATGGAAGTTCATATTCCCTCGCTCTTTCAATTAGTTCTCTCAGCACATGGATATGATCTATTGTGCTGTAGCCACTCCTGAATCCAGCTTGTTCTCTCGGTTGAGCCATGTCCAGTGTTACCTTCAAGCGGTGTGAAAGAACTTTAGTGAAGATTTTATAAACTACTGATAGGAGGCTGATAGGTCTGTAGTTTCCGAGATCCTCAATGTCACCTTTCTTATGTAGCAGGATCATTGTAGCGGTGTTCCAATCCTCAGGAATCTTTCCTTCATTAAGGCATCGAGTGAAAATTTGGGCGAGTACTGTTTCGATTTCTCCACTTGCTTCTTGTATGATGTCTACAGTAATTCCATCTTCTCCTGGAGCTTTTCCCCGCTTCATGTTCTTGATTGCATGTGCAACTTCTGCTGGAAGGACTGGAGGAACTCTGGTACTGGTATCTTTCATGATGTCTGGAGTGCATGTATCATCCCTTTCATATAATTTGGAGTAGAAATCTTTCACTCTTGTCAAAATTTCTGCCTCTATTTCTTGTTACAGAACCATCTTCTTTTCTCAGTGCCATAATCTGTTTTCTTCCCTTACTGAGATGTCCCTTTGCTATCTTTAGGCTTTGGTTGTTTTCAATTGCTTTCCTCACTAGTTCACAGTTGAATTTTCTTACGTCTTCAGTGATACTTTTTCGTACTGTCTTGCATAGCTCTATATATTCCACTTTGGAAGTCACATCTTCTTTAGTTGTCCTCATCTCTCTTTTTTTGCATCAACATTTTCGTTTTTCCTGATAATTTATTTACATGCAACTTGTTCTTAGACCCAGCTAATTTTGTTGCTGTTTCCATAAGAGCTTTGGTTACTTTTCTGTTAACTTCAGAGATGTCCACTTTTTCCGATGTTAGGCCTTCTAAAGCAGAGAACCTGTTCTTCAGTTCCAACTTGAAGGTATTATGGTGTTTTTTAAGGTTGGTTATGTCAATAGATTTTGTTTGTCTTATGAGCTTGCCACGTTCAAGTTTAGTGTTGAGGTGCATCTTACATCTCACCAATCTATGGTCACTACCTGTGTTGAACTTGTTTAGCACACTGCAGTCTTCTATGACGAATTTTTTGTTACACATAATAAAATCAATTTCACTTGTCGTCCCATTTGGATGTCTCCATGTCCATTTCCTGTGTGGCGTTTTCTTGAAAAAGGAGTTCAAGATGAAAAACCCTTCTGCCTCTGCAAACTCAACGAGAGTATTTCCACGCTGGTTTCTGTTGCCGTGACCGAATTTACCTACTGAAGTTTCATTCTGTTGCCGCTGCCCTATTTTTGCATTGAAATCTCCCATAATTATTTTCAAGTGCTGCTTACCTTTATTATTTAGATGACAAATTTCCTCATAAAATTCTTCAATTTCTTCTTCAGGATGACTTGTGGTGGGTGCATAAGTTTGAATAATCTGAGCCTGGTATCTTCTCGATAGTTGGATAACGAGTCGTGCAGCTCTGTCAGAGGAACTTTCAACTTCTACCACTTTATCCTTCAGTTTCTTGTTTATTATAAATCCAACACCACTAGTTCTGCCAGTATCTGTCCCACGATAGTAGAAGAGATGTCCACTTTTCAGTTCAATGAGATCTTCTCCTTTTCTCCTTACCTCACTTAGCCCCACGATGTCCCACTTGATCCTTTGTAGTTCCTCTTCCAATTCAAGAAGCCTTGAATCAGAAGATAGGGAGCGTCCATTGTACGTTGCCAAGGTCAGCATCAGATGGCAGCCTAGTCCGGTCCTCCGGGGATTCTTAGCACCCTCTGCCTTCATGTCGCACTGGCCGCTGCCTTGGCCAGGTACATTCCAGCTGCCGGAGACTGAGGGCCAAGATTTAAGTTGTGGAGTCATTTTGGAGGGGTTTGGCCATAACTCACCACGCTGGCCAAGCGGGTTGGTGAGTGTGGGATAGAATTTCCTCTAATCCCGATGGTATAGTTATATATATTTTTTTTTTGTTATTCTGACGAATGAAAATTTCTGAGGCGATAAAATGGGAAGGGCCCCCCAATCTTTTAGCGCATAGGGCCCCAAAAGATCTAAAATCACCTCTGGTCCGAATTACTAAACCTCCCCCATGTCACATTTGGTCCGGTTGTCAAGAAACCCCCCCCCTCCCCCTGTAATCTCGTACGTACTTTATGGACGGCCTCTAAGGGTAAAGGTTCCATGTCGCTGTATACAGTGGGGTCGGCGAGATAGTTTCGGCTTTTTTACTACCACCCAATTAACTCCTCCCTGTTTGCACTTGGAACCGTTAACGAGCGAAATCCACTGTGACTTAACATTGTATAATCAAAAAGCTGCACCGAGAAAAGTATACAATGCAAAATTATTAAAAAATTCCAAGACAAAATCTAAATCATGTTCTTGTGAGAACAGTGGAAAAGTAATTCATCATAACGAAAATATTAAGCTTATAAAACCATGTGCTAAGATCCTTTTATTTTAGCCACATCCAGAATATAATTTAAAAGAATAAAATTTGCTTTCCTTCATCTGACGAATGAAGAGCATTCTTGAGGGAGGTCCGGACACAGCGGGCACTCTACTCACGCGCTATTGTTGTGACGTATACAGTGGTAAAGCACATGTCAAGGTGACAAACCTGCAGCGGTACATTCCGTCAGTGTAGCTTAGTTGGGATAGCAACTTATTCCGGTAAGGAGGCGCAATTTCGATCTCGTCACGAACAAACTTGTATTTTATACATTAGCGCCCGAACGTCAAACTGGATGTACTGGCCTACGGTTCTTCGCTTCGAAAAATGTGTGATGTTTGTTCCACACATCGCCTAGAATTAATGAAAATTCGTTCTTCGCTTAAAAAAAAAAAAAAAGAATAATTAAGAGGGAGATGATGTGACGTACTAGAGAGGTAAAGCACATGTCAAGGCGACAAATCTGTAGCGATACATTCCATCCGTGTAGCTTAGTTGGGAGAGCAACTTACTCCGGAGTGAGGGGGCGCGAGATCGATTCTGTCACGGAAAATTTGTGTTTTCACATTGTACTGTGCCTCTTGTAATTGTAATTCTTTATTCATTGTACAAACTCCATCATCACCTTTTCATGTGGGCAAGGTGTGGCCTCATTTTCTTTTCATCTGTTTAGATTACGAAATAAAGCTATGCTGAGTTACTGGGTGGCATCCGGTTATACTGAAGCTGTTGTCAGGGCACGAAAGTATTGTAGTTTTAGTCAATTTAATCGATTTTGTTTTCCAAAAGTTCTTCCACAAAATTACGAAGCTAACAAAATTATGCGGTAACTATTGGGATGTCGGAAAAGTCATGACGCATTTTGGCACCCGATGGTGGTTGGTCGGTTTTGGAAGTACTAAAGGCATGCGCGGCTCTGTTATCGCTATGGCATTCGACAGGTGCCAGTTCCAGCTGCAGTCTAAAAGGAATAGTGAGCGATTTGGTAGATTTGCGGAGATTTGACATCAAGTTGAAGGTGCATTTTCGCCATATTTCACTGTTTTACTTCCGTAAAGGGAAGAACGCGCATCAAGCTTGTGAAAAGTTGCGTAAAGTGTACGGTGATAATGCTCTACAACAACGTCAGTGCCAGCGGTGGTTCGCAAAATTCCGTGCTGGTGATTTTGACCTCAACGATGCTCCTCGGTCCGGGAGGCCAACCGAGGTTGATGACGACCAAATCAAAGCACTGATCGAGTCAAACCCACGTTTCACGACACGTGAGATTGCAGACAGATTGCACATCCATCATTCAAGCGTTCACGACCACCTGAAGAAGCTGGGATACATAAGCAAGCTTGATGTGTGGGTTCCTCATGAACTCAAAGAAGCTCAATTGACGGCGCGTATAAACATCTACGATATGCTCATTAAACGTGAGGAAAACGATCTTTTTTTTAAGCGACTGATAACTGGCGACGAAAAGTGGATTGTGTACAACAGTGCGCTGCGCAAATGGTCTTGGCTTCGCCTCAAACTACAGCCAAAGCAGATATTCATCAGCGGAAGATTCTGGTCTCAGTGTGGTGGAATTTTAAAGGTGTCTTGTTTTTCGAGCTCCTACCACGGAACCAAACAATCAATTCGAATGTGTACTGTCGGCAATTGGACAGTTTGAATAAATCCATCATCCAGAAGCGTCCAGAGCTCGTTCATCGTAAAGGTGTTGTGTTCCATCACGACAACGTGAGACCACACACAAGTTTGATCACCCGCCAAAGATTATTGGTGCTTGGGTTGGATGTGTTGCCACACCCAGAATACTCGCATGACCATGCGCCGTTAGTCTTCCACTTGTTTCGCTCTCTTCAACAGTCCTTGCGTGGTATAACGTTCAATTCAGATGAGGCTGTAAATCAGCACCTTGTACAGTTTTTTGCCACGAAAGACTATGAACGAGGCATTCTGCAGCTCACTGAAAGATGGCAAAATGTTATCGAACAAAACCGGCATTATATCATTGATTGATCTTTGTTCTTTCTATCAATAAATGACCTTTGCAAAACATGGCTAAAATACAGCATGACTTTTCCGACAACCCAATAGAATAGAATATATTTTAAAAGAATATAATTTCCTTCATCTGATGAATGAAAGGTTTTCTTGAGGGAGGAGGTCCTGACCCAGCGTACGCCACTCACGCGCTATTGTACTGTGCCTCCTGTAATTATCATTCTTTATTTATTGTACAAACTCCATCATCACCTTTTCATATGGTCAAGGTGTGGCATCACGGTTATAGTAAAGCTGTAGTCAGGGCACGAACGTATATAAGTTTTAGTCAATTTAATTGATTTTGTTTTCAAAAAGTTCTTCCACAAAATTATGCTGTAACTAATTGATGGACGTTTGAGAAACTGTTTTCGATACCTTTGACCCTCTATAATATCAGTTCTTTTGTTTTACGTCACTGTTTTTTATTAACCTTTTTTTAGGGTTAACGCGCCATCTTTTCTCGCCATAACATTTGACACACAGTAGATTACAGTTAATTGGGACGCGTCGGAGCTAGAACTCTTTCGTCCAATTAAGCGGCTAAGCTTTATCCCGAAGAGCTAATTTGGGATGTTCTTATGATTGTCCGTCTACCGTCGAACAGCGAATTTAGGATTGTAATGATTGTCTGTAAACCGTCGTAAGCCCTTTGGGAGCCCTCTCAGATGTCTTAGCCTATGTCTTTACCTAGGGTCCCACTAAGGTCTGAATTCGGACCTGGGGACGTGCACTCCGTTCTTCCGCTGTTTTCTGAGTCTTCGTATATTTCTCGTTGTACCTTTGACCCTCTACAATACTATTTTTTTTTTACATTATTGTTTTTTTATTAAGATTTTAATAGAGCTGACGCGCCTTCTTTTTTCGCCATAATATTTGATAGACAGTAGATTAAGGTCAATTGGGATGCGTCGGAGCTAGAACACTTTCGCCTATAATTAAACGGCTGTCCTAGTTATACGAAGCTTTACTCCGAAGAGCTAATTTGGGATGTTCTTCAAGAATTGTTCCAAATAAGCGATTGCCCCGATTAACTAATTGCCCAATTAACCGGAATCTACTGTACATATACCAATACGAGTGAGTATACGTGCTTAAGTTATCACTCTGTTGTGTTTCCGAAGTTGTAAAAATCGGCAATAAAAAGGTACGACGACCTCTGTAGAATCTTTCGCTTAGAAAATGTGCTAAGTTTTTGTCCATCAAAAAACTTTTCGGATTGAGTACAGTTGCACATTTTCTTGTCCCTTTTTATTCTTTTTGGGTTTTCCACTGAAAAACTTAAAATTTAGGACGTGGCAACAGAAGCCTGTTATCGGAAAATCTCCTGTGAAATGTTAGGGCTGTTGTCATGCGTTTATAAACCCCGTTCGGGGTTAGGTATTTAAGCGTAATTGCAGCTCGTTGTGAATGTTAAGAAGAAAGCATATCACGAAGAAAGTAGTGAAGCATTGCGGTATTTAATCGTTTATTTTTTTTATTATTATCTAATTCTCACTTTTAGTTTGTCCAGGAATTATTTTACTACGTGAGTGATGAGAAATGAAATTTAAAAGCTAGTTTCTTTTAAATTTCATTTTCTCATCACTCACGCTTCCCAGCTCGGAAGCCATTCTCTCCTAACCTCTTCTTTCGTCTCAAAGAAGAAGAAAAAAAAAAAAAAAACTCTGTCTTAAAGGGTTTCGGTCAGTTGCACTCAAGAAACTACGAAACGGGCCAGTTGTACTCAAGAAACTACGAAACGGGCCAGTTGCACTCAAGAAACTACGAAACGGGCAAGTTGCACTCACAGCCTGTCCTGGTTCATAGGCTAATTGCACTCAAGAGACCCCACTCCACTCCACCCCATGCCTTTCCCCCAGAGCTTTTCCCTGGTTGAAAGATATCACTGCACTCAGGGACTCCCTCCAAGTGTTTTCCACTGTTGGAAAATTGCGCTTACAGAACCATAAGTACACATGGAGATGTACAGGGAGATGTGACACGGGTGAAGTATACGAGGAACGACAATGGACAACAGATTCGTTGTGCCCTACAATCCGCATCTGCTGCTAAAACACGACGCGCACATTAACGTCCAAGTTTGCACTTCTCTGCGTGCAGTCCATTGTCGTTCCTCGTACTTCACCTGTGACATCTAAGCGTCTACGATACAACAAACAGCCATTCACATTCTGCGCCGTTTTCAGTTGAAATTGCTTGTGAAACATTTGCTTGCATTTTCAGCCTTCCATTCAAAGTCCTCCAGGATTGTTGATGCTACATGATCCATGCATCGTGTATCTTGTTACGATTTCATGCAAGCGCGGATATTGATCAGCTGCTGGAATCTGAGCACACATAAATTGATCGATACATTCGGTAGTTAAAAAACTTGTTTTCGGCACGTAGAACAATTAAAATATGAGCATGTGGAAGTCTCCGCTTTTGAAACTCAACCCTGTAGAAATGAGCTGTCGATCACGGCGTCGTGAACTGTGTGATCTTCCATGAGTGCTTTCAACTTCAACTTGTAAGTAAGCTCATTGCGAAATATTTTGCAAAATGTATGATAATGTGGCGTATTTGACTGCGTTTCCTCTCAACGTCAAGGGATAGCGCCACAATGCAGATGTTGCTGTGTTGTCAAAGCGTTCCAGAGCGAGAGATTGATAGAGAGATCTGGCTGTATATACGTATAACTAGCTTTACTACCTGGCTTTGCCCGGTACAAAATGTATGGAATCTGTAGAATCAAACGGACCACAAGCGTTACGAATTATTTAACACGCGTCCAGGAGACACAGCATTAGAACCCTCACTGAACAAAATTCGCTAACAATTTGATATCGACGATCAAATGCAACACGTGCTTTCGTTTCAGAAGTCTTTGAGGACGAATCTCTGGGATTAAAAAGTTAAAAACGTATCTTTGCGAATATTTTAGGAAAGTAGCTGAAATTTTAATGAACACCATAAATCGTTAATAGGAACATGACCTCCAAATTTCGCCTGAATCGGTAAATAACTTTTTAAATTAGCCGTCAAAATTTTTTTAACCGTTTCTGCGTATATATTTCTGTTTACCGATGAATTAAAAATTCCATGCCTATTTTTAAAAGTTTTGACCGGATTCCGGCGAAATTTTGAGGGACTCCTCTTATTACCAATTCATGGTGTTGATAAAAATTTCAGCCCGTTTCGTTAAGATTTCGCAAAGTTCGTTTTTGCATTTTTTATGCACAGTTCTCAAAGAATAGAAACACCTGTGGATGAATGCAGTCACGTGCTTTCAGATTTGGACCAGATAACGATGACGTAGCAAACGACGCTGACTTTATTTATTAGCTTATTAATTAATTCATAAGTCGCGAACGGAACAACGTAGAGATCTTAAAATAGTAACGTTGACCTAGAAATTCCAGTATTAATAAGCTACGCAAATTTCACGATTCCACAGTTCGGTGTTTGAGAGCTTCAGATGAACAGACGTTTTGTGTTTTATACGTATATAAGATAAACAGCATACCAATTTCTATCAGCGAGTGTGAACGTGGTTTCTCGCAAATGAATTTGATTGTTGCACCAACAAGGATATCAATGCATCTGAAAACTATGTTCACTGATGTTCATTAAGCTGGTCGATCCTCCTTTGCGTGTGTTTCGACCTTACGTAAATTCCTGGTTTCTGAAAAGTAAACATCTAGCAACTGACACTAAGAGCAAGGCACGGACACGTGAAAATGGCAGTAACAATGCATTGATGGCTTTTTGGAATCTGGTTTGATATAAGGTACTCATATTTGTTATGTTTATTATTATTATTATTATTAAATAATTAAAATTTATTAATAATAATGATAATAATTTTTTATCGTTTACATTGTAGCAGTGAAAACAATGGAGTTGTGTATGGGAATGGGATGAGAGAGCACCGGTAAAATTTATTTTAGAAAAAAAGCATTAGCTGCAACTATCATGGGCTTAAAATACAGCAAACAACTAGCTTAAACGCTATAAATGGCTTTAATTTTTAAATAAAATACTTATCTCACGGCAGAAAAAAATGAAAAACGTCTTGTGACGTGCCTGCACCGCAGGACGCACATGAGATAAAGGCAGATAGCAGTGAGAGCACATGTCCGTGTAGCTCAGTTGGGAGAGCGACTTACTCCGGAGTGAGGGGACTCGGATAAGACGCGGACAAACTTCTACGTTATATTAGCGCCCGAACTTCCAGGATGACCCGGTTTTTAAGTTTTTCGCAATCATGTGATGCTCTTTCCACACCACGAGACAGGAAAAATGAGAATCTCTTCTTCAGTGCTTCGAAAAAATAAATCAGTGTGATTTTACGTTCCACACACCAAATTGTCTGGGAGTTCTCAAATGCACGTTCTTCATGGGATGACTATCTACAGCGACACATGGTCCCGGCCCTCTTTCCGGGAAGGGGAGGGGGAGATGTGACGTGCCTGCCCTGCAGGACGCACATGAGATAAAGGCAGATAGCAGTGAGAGCACATGTCCGTGTAGCTCAGTTGGGAGAGTGACTTACTCTGGAGTGAGAGGACCTGAGTTCGATGCCTGGCGCGGACAAACTTGTGCGTTATAGTCTCCACAATTCCTTGCCAGATGTCGATCAAAGTGCTCTTTCTGCGCTTTATTTGACGTAGGTAAACATAAAAAATGTAGCTCCCTAACATCTTCATTAGTTGATGGCATTAAAAAGCCGACCGGCATATGCATAAATGAAGTTATGTTTGCTCATTTTTATATTTAACACATTGTTTATAAAAACTGTAAATGAAATGGGGTCATTTATTATGCAATCTTGAACTAGTACAATTAAATAGTTTCATAACGATATAGTTGTTACTTCTGTAGTGCTAATAGAGATGAAAACGGGTCAGCGGGTCGACAATTTCTTGCAGGTCAAGGTGTTCCTGGCCCGATTTCGAACCATTTTATTTTTTGGAAAAAAGAAAAAAAAAAATTTCACCTTTTAACGACCTTTTTTTTTTTTTTTTTTTTTTTTTTGATTGGAGGTTTAACGACCACCGTGAGCAACTCAATGGGCTATAAGCAGTCGCCCGTCCCTAATTTAGGGTACCTGATTCCATGGAAGGGAGAGAGCCAGTGCCGTAAGACAAACACAACATCCATGCCTCACCAGGATTCGAACCCGGACCCCTTTCGGACCAATGATCAGAGGCCATCGCTTAGACCACTGCGCCACCGGGGCGGCTTTTAACGACCATAACGCCCGTACATAGAAACGACCACAGCCTCCCGAAACGCCTGTCTCTAGTGAGTCAGATTCCCTACCCTTACCTGTTCTTTAAATTTTCATGACCTATGAGGGATCAGCTGGAGTCACCCTCAGTCATTATTGTTACTGAACAACGAAGTAAACTAACAGACAGTTTCGGGCGTTATCTATTTAGAGTGATACAAGATTTTTGGGTCATGGTCGCTAAAGGGTTAAAGAAAAATGCATACTGTGGAATTTTGTTTTCGATACTGGTGCCAGCGGAGTGAAAAATGAATTGTCATACAAAAATATTGCCGTCTTTTTCTTAAAGCAACGAAGACTTCCACCGACCGACGATATGGCGCAGACGTTAGGCTCACCGATACCACATCGTAAAACGATATTTCCTTTGCGTTTGTCTTCAGTGTGATTGTCCAGAGCAAGACACAGGCAAACGCCTGTCGTCTGCTTTTCTGGTGATTCATTCTCTCACACCCCGCGTGTCACATTGTAAGACTGAGAGTTACTTTTCACATCGCATCTTTTGCATTGAGCATTCAGGGATTTTCGTTTGATGTGTTAACATTCCGTTTCATTCATGTCGTGACGGAATTATTATATTACCTTATTTGTTAATATGGATGAATTTCATATTAACGAGATTGAAAAAATCGCCGAGGCCAATAATTACGTGCTAGGTGAAAACACGAATGAGGGAAGAGTGAATGCTGGAAATTGTTTCGTCTCATTAAGAAATCAGAATATGTTTCAAAGCAACACCAATTTTCACAACTTCTGATGAGTTGCATGTTTCCAAAATGTAAATGTTGATTTCATGAGTGTTCCTTCCTTCTGAGGGGCAATGATGAAATCAACATCACATTTTGGAAACTTTCAACTCATTAGAAGCTGGTGAAAATTGGCATTGCTGTGAAACATATTCTGAAGCTTGATATGTTATAAAAAAAACCCGGCAAAAACTGAAATTAAACATACAAGTTACTTAATTCAAAAATTTCTACTGTAGCACCATCAAAATTAAGTGGAACAGTCTTAACATCACTGCGGAAGGAATTTGACTCTCGCAGATGTGTTTGAAAACATGTGTAAAATAATTAATTTATGTGAAGGACGACGGTTCCAAAACTTTTTGTAAGTAAGTGAACAAATTATACATTCCCGTAATACATTTGCATGATTTCTATGTAACCTACAATACCCGTTACGAAGAACTGCTACAAATGTTATAAAACAAGCCTGCAGCCGACCGCGATCATACCGCACTGTGACGTTGAGTGAAAATGTCGCGGCGGGGGAGAACTGACTTTGAGAAAGGAAAGATTGTTGGGTGTCATTTTAGTGGGTTGTCCATAAGAGAAACCAAGAAGCGTTTAAACATACCTAAATCAACTGTTTTGGATGTACTGAACACGTGGAAGACACATGGCGTGTCTGAAGAAGCAAAACGTACCGGCAGACCAAAGAAAATCAGTGATAGAGAACGTTGACGCCTCAGGAGAGTCGTTACAGCTAATGGACATAGTACTACACAAGACCTCAGTGTACAGCTGAGTAAAAATTCAGGAACCTCGATATGTACACGTACCATTCGTAGAGAACTTCATTCCATGGGTAACCGTCGTCGTGCGGCTGCCCATAAACCTTTCATCTCCACTCGGAATGCTATTCGTCGTTTAGCATGGTGTAAAGAACATTTATCATGGACCGTGGATCAATGAAAACGGGTCCTATGGACTGATCAATGCAGATACACGATCCATTAGTCTGATGGCCGTGTGTTGGCATGGCGGAAGCCGGGAGAACGCTATTTACTACAGTGTACTATTCCTACGGTCAAGTTTGGAGCTGGCAGTGTATACTCGTGTGGGGATATTTTTCGTAGTATAATCCCTGCCCATTGGTTATCGTGGACAAACCTGTTAATCAGCACATCTACCTTTATATTCTGAACAATTATGTTCTACCAACTCTGTGGCAATACTATGGAACCAAGCCTAGTTGATACCAGCAGGATAACGCACCGAGCTATAAATCAAGGAGCGTTACGGCGTGGTTTGACGATAATTCCGTATCGTTTGTGGACTGGCCAGCACAGAGCCCTGATCTTAATCCCATAGAGCACCTATGGGATGAATTACAGCGCCGCATCAGAAGTTTGGAACCAAGGCTTACTACTAAGCAACATTTAGCGGCAGCATTATGTACTGAATGGAAACGCTTACCTATCGCTGTGTTCCAAAGCCTTGTCGAAAGCATGTCTCGAAGTGTCAGTGCATGCATTGAGACCAAACGTGGACCGACACTGTACTACTGTATGTCAGTTAATGCTATGTTGTGTTTCTCTTCTAAGTGTCCGGTGACTTTTGTCAATATAATGTATGTTTATACACTGGCGTGCAAAAATTAAGGATGAGACGGTTTTTCGAATATAACGTCGCGTAGAAGAGATCCACATCGACACAAATCATACCATAAGATCCCCAAGATGTAAGAATGTGGGGCAAGTGAGCAAAACCGTCCAAACAAGGAATCCAAAGGATACAAAGGCACTTTATTGAAAAGGTAGCTTCGAGCACAACTGGACCGAAGACAGAAACGTCCATCTGACAGGCGGCTGCCAAGAAAAATCCAGTCTTTAGTAGGGGATATGATCACCCCTGACTGCGTTGCAGGATTTACAACGTCTGTCCATGCTGAGGACGAGGTTGTCAAGGAGCTGTTGAGGCATCGCGGCCCATTCCTTTTGTAGCGCCAATCGTACCTGCGGAATCGTTGCTGGCGGCGGGTGACGTGCTGTGGTGGTGGCGCTGAAAGCACGAACTGCAAGCCTTGTAAACCGGCGTCTAGTCGATGCCCCATGAAAGAGCCGCGGATGGCTTAGTGGTTAGCAATTCGGACTATCGATGCAAGATCCTCAGGTTCGAACCTGGGCTGATCTTTCAGAGATGGTGTGATTTACTAACAATCGCTGGATATCCGCCGTGCATCGGACGAGTACGTTAAGTGACGGCTCCCAGGCTGGACCCACTGGTTAAATGTGTATCCTTTCCTATGCCACCCCTGAAATTCTCTCACCCCTCTGTGTGCAACATCGTACTTGTATGGTGGCGCCATCTACTGTACTCTAATCTCACAACAAACTGTTCTGTTAAAGTCGCTAGACTTGCTCTCATTCCTTCCGTTTCTGTGTCCTGCCCAAAAGGCGATCTCGCTGTAGGTGGCTGGGACCTAAACTCTACTCACTGTGGACGGAAGTCCTACATGAAAATGAATGACAAATACTGTGTATGCGCCATGAAAGCAAAAAGCACCGGCTGCCTCAAGCAAGAGTACAGAGTAACAAGAATGCCGGGTAGATGCCAGAGGCGTCGATTTACGCAACTTACGGACTTTGAGAGAGGCCTGATCATCGGGCTGAAAACCTCAGGGTGGTCGGCGCACCATATTGCCCGCCACGTGGATCGTTCTGACCATACCGTCCGACTGTGTTGGGAGCAGTGGGCACGTGACTACACTGCCACACGGCGGAGCGGCTCCGGACGGACCAGGAGGACCACCGGTAGAGAGAATCGACGGATCGTGTGCCAGGCACGAACGGATTTCACGGGGACCCGGTTCACTATGCAGGCAGATGTAGCGGCTCCCGTGTGCCCACGGACCATTTCTCGACGCCTCGCGAAAGCAAAACTGCGATCCCAGCGCCCCTAAAGTGTGCTGCCATTAACACCGGAACATCGCCGGCTCCGTGTGCAGTGGTACCAGGCCAGGGTGACGTGGTACGCCATAGATTGAATACGCGTGGTGTTTAGTGATCAGTGCCTCTTCGTTTTGGGGGCAGATGATCATCGTGTCCGGGTGTGGAGGTCCCCGGGTCAACGGCGCAATCCCAACCTCGCTATCGAGCGCCACACCTCCCCCACTGCAGGCATTATGGTCTGGGGAGCCATTGCCTACGATAGCCGATCAGCTGTAGTAGTGGTACGTGGATCATTGACGGGCCAGCGGTATGTGAATGAGATCCTACTGCCCCATGTGCTCCCATTGCTGGCCGGTATTCCAGGTGCGCTACACCAGAAGGATAAAGCCTGCCCGCAGAAGGCTCGGGTAGAACAGGACTGCCTACGTCATGTCCAGACAATTCCATGGCCTGCCCGCTCCCCGGACATGTCCCCTATCGAGCATGTGTGGGACCAGTAAAAAGCCGGCAGCCGCGGTGCCGCACTATCCGGGATTTGGAGCACACCGTCCAACACGTGTGGGCCAGTCTGCTGCAGGACAACATCAGGGGTCTGTTCGCTTCCATGCAGGACCGTATTGCAGCATTTATTGCCGCACGAGGCGGTGCAACGCGCTGTTGAAGAAGACCGGACTGTGTGCCACAGATCCCTCTATACTTGTCCTGCAGCTCTGTTTTTGCCATCATGTGTATCATTCATCTGTACCATTACGTCCATAAAATCTCAGTTCAATCCGTTGCTTCCTTAAGAGGAGCGCAAATTTTATTTTCCGTGAGTGTATGTTTTTTTTTCTTCTAATTTAGTGATAAACGGAAGATCGCAATTCTGCGGGGGAGGGTTGGAAATAGTTAGCGTTACCTAGGGCGCAAAATAGCCTAGCACCGGCAATACCTAGCAAAACAACAACAACAAAAAACAACAACCTCGCCTTATGTATAATCGACATTGGTTATAGCGACCTCGGTTGTAGCAACACTTCGGCTATAGCGCCAAAAATTGAATGGTATTAATTAATAGTTCACGGATCAGTTAGTAACCTCCTTTATTGTTTAGTACAACATTCGTTTATAGCGACATTAAATTTGCGGTCCTACAATGTCTTTATAACGGAGTTGGATTGCATGTACTGTATAAAGATCGCTGAAAATGGAGACATTTCATATATACATCAACATTAAATGAAATCTAGCACCCTCCGCCCTGAACTGGGACTTGAACGCTAAACCCTGGACCGTTCCTTTAATCTTTCGCACGTGATCGGGCCTTCAAATCTCTACCCTGGACCGGGCTCTGAATACACTACCCTGGACCAGGTCGGGAAATAAATTGCAAGCCTGAAACGGGCCGAATCTTGAACATTTTGTTTCTGGCCGGGTGTTCTCGCAGTTAAGGTTCACGCAGATATCTATTTTGGGCAATACTCTTTTGTTGGAATATCTGACAACGAGTTGGAACCGACATGCACTTCAGCGTATTAATTCATTCACCAAAAAAATTTTAAGACGAAAAATGGTTTGCTCGTAAACTAGAAAAAACAACAACAAAAACGTTTACAGTTTTTATAGATGGAATTAATGTACATCTAACGCAAAATTGACGTGACAGTTCTAAGTTAGGAACGGATTTTCAGGTAAGTAAGTATTTTCACATAAAAATACATATTTTCGAAAATTTTACATGTTAATACATATTTTCCAAAATTCCGTAATAAATACATAAATTTGCATGTTTCCCTTTTTCTTTAGTTTAGTGTAAAATAAACCCGAAGTAAAACTTCAGCGAAATAACAATAATGAAAAAAACTAGAAAGATGACACCGAAGTTTCGGGTGTAATGAGCACGTCTTTTGAATCCGTTCTGACGATAATTAAATTTATCAAAGCCAATGGAACCGGTACGGAAAACAATAGTATCTGACGATAATTAAATTTATCAAAGTCAATGGAACCGGTACGGAAAACAATAGTATCTGACCGAAGAAAAAAGTTTTTCAATTCGGGTATTTAATCCCTCAGATGTTGCTGTAAACGGAATCGTGAGCTTACACCCTCTGATTGCAGACTTGTGCATTAAAAAAAATTTGAAATTCTATGAGAAACATTTCGCAGTGGAAACGCTCTCCAACAAAGAAAGAATTTTTCAAAGCAGACTCTTCGAAGCAGAGATATCGACAAATATAACATATGCATCTACGTCCCCTGGGGGAAAACCATGCATTATTTTAGGAAGAAAGTATTCTCAAAATGTTTTTCGATGTGAACGGTATCGGTCCAAGAAAAAAAAATGTTTGTTCGAGTTTCAGGAGCTCAGATTTCGCTGCAAAAACATCAGAAGCTGAAATTGGCACTTATGTCCCCTGGTGGCCAAACCATTCTTTACCAAATATTAGAAATTACCTGAAAAACGTTTTCCATCAGGAGCTGCATGCGGTACAAGAAGAATTTTTTTAAATCGGAGTTTTAGAAGCAGAAATATCGGCGAAAACGCAATTTACATTTGAGCCCCTGGCGAAAAGTCTATGATTTACTTGAAAATTTTGAATTTATATGGAAAACATTTCGCATTGGAAACACTATCCACCAAAGAAGGAATTTTTCAAATCGGACTCCTAGAAGTAGAGATATTGACGAAAATAAGATATATATCTACGCCCACTGGCGTAGAAACCATGTATTATTTTAAGAAGAAAATATTCTTAAACAAGAAGAAAATGTTTCTCGACGTGAGTGGTATCGGTCCACAAACGAATTTTTTTCAATAGAGATTCTAGAAACTCAGATTTTGCTGCAAATGCTGTATGCGGTACAGCTGGAAGCTGGTGGCCACACCATTTTTTACCAAAAATTAGAAATTATATGCAAAGGATTTCCCATCAGGAGCTGTATCCGGTGCAAAAAGAATTTTTCAAATCGGGGTTTTAAAAGTAGAGATGTCGGGGGAAACGCAATTTACCTTTACGCCCCCTAGCGCAAAAGTCTATGAACTACTTGAAAATTTTGAAATTATATGAAAAACATGTCACACCGGAAATTCTATTCAATAAAGAAAGAATTTTTCAAATACGATCATAAGAAGCAGAGACATTGACAAAAATAAGTTAAACATCTACGCCCCCTGGCGGAGAAACCATGCAATATGTTACGAAGAATATGTTCCGAAAAGGTTTATCGAAGTGAGTGGCATCAGTGCACGAACGAATTTTTTCAATCGAGATTTTAGAAGCTAAGATTTTATGGCAAATACATCAGAAGCAAAAAATAACACTTACGACCCCTTGTGGCCAAAGTGTTACTTACCAAAATGAGAAATTATATGCAAAAGGTTTTCCATCAGGAGGTGTATCCGCTGAAGAAACAATTTTTCAAATCGGAGGTTTAGAAGAAGAGGTGTAGGGGAAAACGTAATTTACTCTTCCGCCCCTAGCGGAAAATCTATGCGTAACTTGAAAAAGTGACTATACCTAAAATACTTTTTGACATAAATGGAATCGAAAGATAACATAATTTTTTCAGTCGGATGATTAGAAGCAAATATATAGAATAAAACGTATTTTGAACTCGATATCATCTGCGCCCTCTAGCGGTGAAACTGCGCATCGTAAAAAAAAAAGCGAAGTAAAGGATCATCATTCGCATATTTCAAGCTTACCAATGCAAAAAGAATTTTTCAAATCGGACTAATAGTTACTGAGATATGGTGTCTACAGACGGACGGACAAACCGATAACATAAGCAAGATCTTGTTTTACAAAAGACGTGCTAAAAAAAGGATAGTACTGTAACGAGCAGTTGAAATTTAAGCTCGTCTTTTCCTCCACGAGGACTCGTTTCATCGGCGTCACTGCGTAGCCGAATGAAGTCTTCTGTTCCTCCTCGGGGAAGCGAAACCGGAAGTTCTGCCGTACCCACGAAGGCTTGCGTAACACATGGATAGGTTTCAAAGCCCATCATGGAGCATATATATACTCTGCTCGCTTTATTGCCGTTGTTGTTGATGCGGTTCTGTTGAATTACTGCTGTCATCATGTTTTTTCTGCTATATTATTCTGCTCTTATATCACGTGCTAAAGTGTGGTTGTAAAGTGCACCGAGTTAATTATTTCTAAATTTAACTGTATAACCATGCCAAATTAATTTCTGTGTTTCTTAACGAGTGTTCTGCCTTAAGAGTTGTGAGTAAAAAAAGGATCTTTCAAATTCAATGCCCAAGGAAAGCAACAAAAACGTAACAGCATCCTATCAAAAAATTAGGGTGGATGTAACATCATGCGCCATTACCGTCCACAATGAAAATGAGTCGAGAACAAACACAAAACAAAAACATTTTGCGGAGTTTACTTCGTATTTCCCACGGCTAATAGCAATGTCTGTGGATTGCATGGTTTCCAAACATAGGCGCCGACTATAGGAGAGCAAGGTGCATCTTGCTTCCCCCCCCTCCCTCCTAATAATTTTATTAGGGTGCAGTGCCCACCCAATATTTTCCGTCCTGTTTAATTAAATGATTACTTTGGCCTCATAAGGAGGACCAAGCTCCACTTTATAAGGCCAAAGCGATTTACTTCCAAAAAATTAATAAATAACAAAATAAGTAAACTTTGTTCCCATATTCAGCATTGCTCATTTGATAAGAAACTGGGTTGCCAGCACCGTATTTTGTTCAACATGTTCTCGTGAGGTTTAAAACAATTATCAAAAACAAAATAAATAAAAATACAGAAACGTATAATCGCTAACGCCTTTATCTATTTATTTTTTGCGCTTCTCTTTCTTTATTTGAGTAACAGCGCTAATATCTCATATTTTTTTATAAACGTTTGGAAACAAAATCTCTCGGAATATTTTTATAAAAGCGCAGGCTTAATTTCACTTTTAAAAATATTAATATTCAACAGAAAAATATTTCTGTTTCCTTGTTCATTTGCTGAGGAGCAATTGCACGTGTGTTTTTAAAATATACGTGGAATCTCGTAGTTTATCTTTTTGCCCTGTTTTTTATTTTCCTCCTGACAATAGAAGAGACGTGCCCCTCTCACGTCTGCCCTCTCAATAATTTGGAGAAGTCGGCACCCCTGTTTCCAAATGAAGATATCAACCAGTTGCAAGTGATTTGGTCCTGCCATGTCGTTCCTTTAGTTTCATTACTCGGCAGTTTCATTCATATTTCATCGTCTCTTGACAATGGGCATAGATTTCCGATGGAAAATCTAGAAATGACATTGTTGCTCTCTGCAACTCCGAACAACTTTTTTCCATCAAATGTATAGCTGTGATTAGTAAATTGAGTAATAACAGTATCTTTTATCACAGAAATAACTAGTTATATTATCGTTAAAGAAAATATATTTTAATTTTTAGCAAACACATTTTACTTTTTACAAATATTTTTCTGCTTTTAGCAAAAAATTTTGAAATTATTAGCATATAAAAAATAAATACTTTTCTGTTTTTTAACACTTAAAAACCCCGTTTCTTAGTTATAAGGATCCATACCTCTGCTACAGTACCAACATTTTGATAATAGACTGACGACAACGTATGCCTTCAGAATTTTCGTTTCCGTGATCCCCACCTCCCCTCCTAAGTGGTGATTACATGATTTTTTTTCTGGAGGGAGAATATTTTTTTCTTCTTTGAGGTCATATTTTCTCACTATACAACAATATTATTTCTTCATGTCTTAGCCTTACCACAAACACATATAAGAAATTTTTATTTGGAAGTTCTACAGTACAATGACATTAGTCCAATTTTAGTTTTTGGTATGTTTTTACGTACACTCATGTCCAAAAAATAAGGATCAACGAGAAAAGGCTAAATTTCGGGCTCACGAGTCTTGGTTAGCAGCAAAAATATTTTGACGTCATAGAAACACAAGAGCAAGCTATGTGAGAGTGCTTGGTCATATGCAAATTGTCAGGAATCACGTGACAGCTGTGTACTGCCGATCGGCGATAAAGCCTGAAGCGTGAGTGGGAAGAAATCGTTTGTTTTGTAGGTACTGACGTGTGGATCTGCCATTTCTTACGGCTTTCTAACCATAGGTTGAAGAAGCTTATATGCTCCAGCTTTGACCGTCTGTCTATCCGCACGATAACTCTCGTAAAAATGGCTCGATTTCGATGAAATTTTAGTTTGTGGTAGGGGACAACCTGGGGACGAACTTAATGAAAATGGGCGAAATGGGGTCAAAGGTCAGGACATAGGAGCGGGATCCACTCCATCGCCCTTATGCGTCATAACTTACGTAAAAATGCTTCGATTACGACAAAACTTTATCATGTTGTTCCGGAAGTATACTGAACCGGTTCTGTTGAACATAACCGAAATGGGGTCAAAGGTCAGGACACAGTAGCGAGATTTATTCCACAGCCATTATCCTAATAACTTGACTAAAAATATTTCTATTGCGACAAAACTTTAGTATGTTGTTCCGGATGTATACTGAACCGGTTCTGTTGAATATCATAGAAATGGGGTCAAAGGTCAGGGCACAGGAGCGAGATTTATTTCACAGCCATTATCCTCATAACTTGACTAAAACTGCTTCTATTGCGACAAAACTTTAGTATGTTGTTCCGGAGGTATACTGAACCAATCCTGTTTAATATAATCAAAATGGGGTCGAAGGTCAGGGCACAGGAGCGAGATTTATTTCACAGCCATTATCCTCATAACTTGACTAAAAATGCTTCTATTGCGACAAAACTTTAGTATGTTGTTCCGGAGATATACTGAACTGGTTCTGTTGAATATAATTAAAATGGAGTCAAAGTTCAGGGCACAAGAGTGAGATTTATTCCACAGCCATTATCCTCATAACTTGAGTAATAACTTGAGTAATGATTTCTGGTATGAAAAAATCATTACTCAAGTTATTACCCAAGTTATGAGGATAATGGCTGGAAAGCGTATCATAATCAATGCATTGCATGTTTTCACTAACTTGTTGTTGTTATGGCGACTTGCAATGCATCTAAAAGAAATCATCTGGATGATTTTACCGTGGACGAATTGTTGGTAAACTGGAAGAAGGGAGGACAACGGAAGACTTAGCGAAGGAGTTTGGAATTGCTCAGAGCGTAGTATCATGGATCTGAACATGCAATAATTACCAGAAGGTTCACCAGGCAAAACTACTCCATCACAAGATTGTCGTCTTGTTATAACGGCTAAAATATCTCGTTAAATAACTGCTGGCAAGTTAGCAAAATCAGCTAGAATCAAGCACAGATACCAAAATATCGCGTCAAACCGTGTCGAGACGTATGGATAATTTCGGATTGGGTGCCAGAAAACCTGTACAGTGTATTCCGTGGACCCCAGCACACAAAAAAATTCGCAATGGATGGTATCGTGAACGCTCCACATAGAGTGAAGAGCAATGGACCAATGTTCTGCTCACAGACGAAAGCCGATATTGTTTATCGTCTGACTCTGGGCGGGAATACATCTGGCAATAACACCGCCCTTTTCAGCTAGAAACATCGTAGAAATTGACCATTGCAGAGGTGGCGGAGAAAGTGTCTGATTTGAGATTATGATCAATGGGCGTGTGTTGGAGAAAGGGTCAATTATGCCCACCGTTATTGTAAGAAGGTCATTTTAGAACATGTAGGACTGTTTCCTAGTGCTGTGGGAAATCTTTTCGTTTTTGTGGATGATAACGCCAGCTCTCATCTATCATCATGTGTTGATGAACTGTTGGAAAGCGAGGGAATCGAATGAATGGAATGGCCTGCGTGCTCCCCCGACCTGAATCCAATCGAAAATGCAGATTGTCTCCCACTACCAGTACGTGCCGTTTCGGTACAAAAGGAATTTTGTCCCATTCCCGTACATAGCAAATCGGTTAGTGCCATTTCCGTACAGTTTCACCTCACCTGGTATCAGACGTGGGTAATCTAAGGACGAAAGTAAATGCTGATCTCCTGACGAGTTCCTCCGACGTCATAGAGAGCACACTTCATTGTTTTCGTCAACCAATAGGCGCTCATAATAGGGTAAGTGGAAAAAACAATAAAAACTGAAGAGTAAACAGGCTGTCCATTATTAACTCCATCTTTACAGTCTTCAGCATTCGTCGCAGATGTTTAATTTCAAAACCGCTGGGGAAAAAAAACTGCTTTTTTTTTTTTTTTTTTTTTTTTTTTTTCGTTCAAAGCTGCCGTCAAAAAATTCTGGGCTATTTCTTTAACCAGTTTCGTATATGAAGTTTCCACAAAAGATTTTGTAAAATCTTTTTCTTGAAGATTCTGTAAAATCTTTCTGATGGCTGTGAACCCTCCCACAGTGGGGAGGGAGAGTGCAGAGGAGGAGGGGAGGGTTTCGATGGCTATCAGTACGCCCCAGATCCTCGTTCTTCCTTCACGCATATCTCACTGCTTACGAATCATCACATATGTGTACGGAAATGGCACTAGAGGATCTGGATGTGTACGGAAATGGCACTAGAGGATCTGGATGTGTACGGAAATGGCACTAGAGTATCTGGATGTGTACAGAAATGGGACAGAAATTCATTTGTACGGAAATGGCACATACGGAAGTGGGACGACACGAAAATGCTTGGAACGCTCTGGGGATGCGCATTGCTGAACGTGATCCCCACCTGGCACCAAAAATGACCTGGTGATCGCGCTGAAAGAAAAATGGAGAAACCTCCCTCAGGATCTCCTGGACAATCTCGTGAAAAGAATGGCCCACTGATTCCAATCATCCATTGCAATCAGGGATGGACACATACTCTATTAAAATGATCTATGAAAAGTTATTACTTTTTTTCTGTCAATTTTAGTCATTGTGAGCCAATGTCAGAAAATGGTATGTTTTGTTCTTTAATCTATTTTCTCATTAATAAGTACAAATCCATGCTTATGTATGTGTGTATGTCCTTTTCATCTTTGCTTACTCCTTTTAAAATATTTTCATCCACATCCTGTTGGAATAAAAATACACTATGAAAATATAAGTGATCCTTTATTTTTGGAATTGTACTACCTCTATTCTTTCATTCTTTCCTGAGGAAGGGGCAATTCCTATGGACGAGGGGGATTTCCGCTCTGCTGCTCCCCGACAGCTGATAAATACTGATTAAAATAACAGATAGACCGAAAACCTAAATCATCCCAGTTCTGTCTTTTTTTCTTTTTTTTTTATATTTCCGGGATGGGGAGGCACCACGGTAGAGGAATTTTTTTTTATAAGTGACCCTAAAAATATAAGTGATCCTTCCTTTTTGGGACTGTAATACCTCTATTCTTTCCTGAGGAAGAGGCAATTCCTTTGGACGAGGGGGATTTGCGCTCTGCTCTTTCCCGACAGCTAATAAATACAGATTAAAATAACAGATAAACCGAAAGCTTAAAACATCTCTTTTTTTCTTTTTTTTTTCCTTTTTTTTTTCCGGGAACGGGGAGGCAGGGTAGAGGAAATATTTTTTTAAAAGTGATCCTTCCTTTTTGCGACTGTACTACCTCTATTCTTTCATTCTTTCCTGAGGAGGAGGCAATTCTTATGGAGGGGGGGGGGATTTGCGCTCTGCTCCTCCCCGACAGCTAATAAATACAGATTAAAATAACAGATAAACCGAAAGCTTAAAACACCTTTTTTTATTTAATTCCGGGTAGGGGGAGACAGGGTAGGGGGAATATTTTTTATAAGTGACCCTAAAAATATAAGAGATCCTTCCTTTTTGGGACTGTACCACCTCTATTCTTTCATTCTTTCCTGAGGAAGAGGCAATTCCTATGGACGAGTAGGGGGGGGAGATTTGCGTTCTGCTCCTCCCCGACAGCTACTAAATACAGAATAAAATAACAGATAAACCGAAAGCTTAAAACATCTTTTTCTTTTTTTTTTTTTTTTTGCATTTTTTTTTTCCAGGAAGAGGGAGGCAGGGTAGAGGAAATATTTTTTGTTGTTATAATTGTTTTTGAAAAGTTCACTAACAGTATTTTCAAAGGGACCTTAATATTCACGCTACGCCACTGTCCTCCACATGTTCATCTCTGCTTCTGTTTCCATGCCTACTATTATGCACTTTGACATTAATTCT
Organism: Macrothele yani; assembly: GCA_039090855.1. Lineage (NCBI taxonomy): Eukaryota > Metazoa > Arthropoda > Arachnida > Araneae > Macrothelidae > Macrothele > Macrothele yani. The sequence continues at coordinate 111,324,741 of CM076997.1, read as the reverse complement.
TACATAAATGAGCGTTGTATTATTGTAGGGGACTAAATTCTCATTGGTAGAGTTTTGATGATGTTAGAGCAATTACAGTTCACTAATATAAAGGACACTTCGAAAAAGAAAGACACATAATTTTTCTCGATGCGCAGCTGGAAGGAAGTAACAGAAAAAATATACAGGCCATGACTGTTACTGCGCCGTTCAGCAAAAAAAAAAAAAAAAAAAAGCTGCAATTCCAGTTATACTTAAACACGTGATTTTTATGATTGCAAGACGTATGGATGAGAAAAGTCGCAGGTCGAAAGCAATTTACTTGGCAGGTGATTTTCTGTTAGTTTATGGCGGATTTTCCGCGGAATCACTTGCAAGCGTTTTGCTCTCCGGGACACGACAGTGGTAGAAACAGTAGGAGGCAGTAATAGCCTCTTTCTGATTCATTCCTGCTGTTTCGCAATGAGTCATGCAGGTAGGTGGTCTCCAACATCCTTAAAAAAACAGTCATAATTCACACCTTTAATCACCAGAAAGTGGCTATGATGTCTTTAAAACGCTGCTGGATTCGGGGTCACCTGCGAAGTGTTTTCCAATTTCTGCGGCGAAACTTTTGAGGATCGATTGAAAGCAATCTGGTACTAAGGAATATTGGTTAAATACCAAGTAATGAGAACTACTTCCAGTCCACAGCGGGGTATTCTATCATTCACACCTGTCCTGCACACAGAGCTAGAACTCTAACGTCAGCTATGGTGGGAAAGATTTAACATTTATTTCGCTCATATGAAATATTTGTCCAAACATCAGACAGCACAGAAGGAAGTTTCAGCAGTCATTTCGATTTTCCCACAGTGAGTGCTATTCACTAAAGCTGACACACAAGCCAGGATTACAGTTTCAAATTTTTGTCTTGTCCACTCTCACTCTGCAGCCCCGGTGGCGTAGTGGTCTAACCCCTGGCTTCTACCGTTGCTCCGAGATAGGTCAGGGTACGAATACCGGGAAGGCATGGATGGTGTGTTAGTCTTACGTTACTGGCTCTTTCCCTTCCCTGGAAACAGCTTCCCTAATTTAGGGACGGGCAAATTAGGGAAGCTGGCCTATAGCTTATTAAGTTGCTCAACAGTAACTGTAGGGGGAACTCCTTCTCACTTTCAAAATGCAAAAAAAAAAAAAGTGGTTAAAAATGCAAATACACTCCCGGACAATGAAATTTGCGCACCTAGAAGAAAACATGCTACAACGCGAAACTTTGCAAATAGCTAGAGTGGTTGCTGTTATGCAAATGATTAACGTTTGGTGCGTGTGCGCATAACCGCACACCTTGTGGTGGCGCTGCAAGCATGAACCGGCAGCCTTATAAACCGGCGTGTAGTCGATGCCCCATGAAACCAAAAAACACCGGCCGACGCAAGCAAGAGTACAGAGTGACAAGAATAACGGGTACACGCCAGAGACATCAATCTACGCATTTTACGGACTTTAAGAGCGGTCTGATCATCTAGCTGAAAACCGCAGGGTGGTCGGCGAGCCATATAGTCCGCCACCTAGATCGTCCTAATCATACCGTTCGATTGTGTTGGGAGCAGTGGACACGTGACGGCACTGCCACAATGCGGAGCGGCTCCGGACGGACCAGGAGGACAACCGGTAGAGAGGACCGACGGATCCCGAGGGGACCCGCTCCACTTTACAGGCAGATGTAGCGGCTTGTGTGTGCCCAGGAACCATTTCCCGACGCCTCGCGAAAGCGAATCTGCGATCTCAGCGCCCTGTACGTGTGCTGCCATTAACACCGGAACATCGCCGGCTCCGTGTGTAGTGGTGCCAAGCCAGAGCGACGTGGAACGCCACGGACTGGAGACGAGTGGTGTTTAGCGATGAGTGCCGCTTCGCTTTGGGGGCCGGTGATCATCGTGTCTGGGTGTAGAGGTCACTGAGTCAACGGCACAATCCCAACCTCGCTATCGAGCGCCACACCTCCCCCATTGCAGGCATTATGGTCTGGAGAGCCATTGCCTACGATAGCCGATCAGCTCTAGTAGTGGTACGTAGATCATTGACGGGCCAGCGGTATGTGGATGAGATCGTATGGCCTCATGTGCTCCCATTCCTGACCGGGATTCCAAGTGCGTTGTACCAGTAGAAAAATGCCCGCCCTCACACGGCTCGGGTTGCCCAGGACTGCTTACGTCAAATCCATACACTTCCATGGCCTGCCCGCTCCCCGGACATGTCCCCTATCGAGCATGTGTGGGACCAGTTGAAACGCCGGCAACCGCGGAGCCGTACTATCCGGGATTTGGAGCACACCGTCCTACACGTGTGGGCCAGTGTGCCGCAGGACAACATCAGGCGTCTGTTCGCTTCCATGCCGGACCGTATTGCAGCATGTATCGCTGCACGAGGCGGTGCGACGCGCTATTGATGATGACCGGACTGCGTGACACAGATCGCTCTGTAATTATTTTGCAGCTCTGTTTTTGCCATCATGTGTATCATTCATCTGTTTCATTACGTCCATAAAATTTCAGTTCAATCCGATGCTTCCTTCTTGATGCGCAAATTTCATTGTCCCTGAGTGTATATTACCAAAAAATATATACATCTCTCTATTTAAAAAAAAAAGTAACTGCCGCAGCCACCGCCGCTGTTTTAGAAATTTCGCCACATTCACGCTTTTCTAGCTCGCAGCTCAAAAAGTATTGAACACAAAAATATGAAATTTACATCGTTTGTAGAGAATTGTTTGGAGAACATGTCGAAATAAACCGCTTTTCGATTCTGGCGATACTACAAGAGCTATTATATTTTAAAGTTAAGGTAAGAATAAGGTGCTATCAGTTCGCGTTTCGGACACACTAACAACAGAACCACGAAACTTTGTAGGCATGGAGGGCCATGGCCGAATTTTTGCACCTCGTCGCCCTTTTTTTGAATTTCTATTTAGTTTACGAGAAATTAAAATTTTAAATTTCACAAAATTCTCTATTTCACAATGGGATCTATTTAAAAAAAAACAGATATGTGGCAAACTATAAATCATAACGCATTGCAATTTTTACAGCATAAACTCACAACAATTATCCCTCTTTAAAAAAAATGAAGAAAAAATCATTTTCTGATTTTTAAGCATTTTTTAAAAACACAAAGGAAAAGAACGAACGGCTTCCTCTATCCTCAGTGGTAACCACACAGAAAAGTTCTGGTCCCATGACCTGCTGCCATGGTAACGCAGTTTTTTAGCGCTCTCTTCTCACTGAGTGGAAGGACAGGCTACAATCAAACTGATAATGACGCAATGCTAAATGACGCCGCAACGCTTTTAAAGTTCGGCGTTTTCCGCCGGCATACGTGAATGACTTAAAAAATTACTCTACATATCTTACATTATCCCGTCATTATTGACGGGCTTTCACCTAGTATTGGAAAAAAGTGGTTAAAATGCAAATATATAACCAAAAAATATATACATCATCATCATCATTGTCAACCATTATCAATCCACTGCTGGACGAAGGTCTCTCCAAGCCTCTTCCACAACGGTATGTCTTGTGCCAGTCACCTCCATGTTACTGCCGCATACTTTCGAATTTCATTCACCCATCTTCCATGTGGTCTTCTTCTGGGTCTTTTCCTGTCCCTTGGAATCCAATCTAAAATTTCGACTATCCATCGATGGTCTGTCCTTCTGGCAGTAAGTCCAGCCCATTGCCATTTCAGGGATTTTACTCTGATCATGATGTCTTCCACTCTTGTAATTTTTCTGATCCACGAGTTCCTCTTCTTATCTCTCCTGGTTGCACCAAGCATGCACCTCTCCATTTTTTCTTTGAGTTGTCTGCAGCCTTTGTATGTCTCTTTTAGTTAAGGTCCACCTCTCTGCACTATACGTAAGCACTGGAAGGATGCATTGATCAAACACTTTTCTTTTAAGACATAATGGCATATTTCTCTTGAAAATTATGCTGTTTCTTCCAAAAGCTCTCCAGGCAAGTTTTGTACGCCGATTAATTTCTTCATCAATGTGACCCTCACTTGATATCTGCTGTCCAACTCACAACAATTATCCCTCTTTAAAAAAAACTCACAACAATTATCCCTCTTTAAAAGAAAATGAAGAAAAAATCAATTATCCCAGCATAAACTCACAACAATTATCCCAGCATAAACTCACAACAATTATCCCTCTTTAAAAAAAATGAAGAAAAAAATCATTTTCTGATTTTTAAGCATTTTTTAAAAACACAAAGGAAAAGAACGAACGGCTTCCTCTATCCTCAGTGGTAACCACACAGAAAAGTTCTGGTCCCATGACCTGCTGCCATGGTAACGCAGTTTTTTAGCGCTCTCTTCTCACTGAGTGGAAGGACAGGCTACAATCAAACTGATAATGACGCAATGCTAAATGACGCCGCAACGCTTTTAAAGTTCGGCGTTTTCCGCCGGCATACGTGAATGACTTAAAAAATTACTCTACATATCTTACATTATCCCGTCATTATTGACGGGCTTTCACCTAGTATTGGAAAAAAGTGGTTAAAATGCAAATATATAACCAAAAAATATATACATCATCATCATCACTGTCAACCATTATCAATCCACTGCTGGACGAAGGTCTCTCCAAGCCTCTTCCACAACGGTATGTCTTGTGCCAGTCACCTCCATGTTACTGCCGCATACTTTCGAATTTCATTCACCCATCTTCCATGTGGTCTTCTTCTGGGTCTTTTCCTGTCCCTTGGAATCCAATCTAAAATTTCGACTATCCATCGATGGTCTGTCCTTCTGGCAGTAAGTCCAGCCCATTGCCATTTCAGGGATTTTACTCTGATCATGATGTCTTCCACTCTTGTAATTTTTCTGATCCACGAGTTCCTCTTCTTATCTCTCCTGGTTGCACCAAGCATGCACCTCTCCATTTTTTCTTTGAGTTATCTGCAGCCTTTGTATGTCTCTTTTAGTTAAGGTCCACCTCTCTGCACTATACGTAAGCACTGGAAGGATGCATTGATCAAACACTTTTCTTTTAAGACATAATGGCATATTTCTCTTGAAAATTATGCTGTTTCTTCCAAAAGCTCTCCAGGCAAGTTTTGTACGCCGATTAATTTCTTCATCAATGTGACCCTCACTTGATATCTGCTGTCCAAGATAAATGTAGGTATTGGTTATCTCCAGCTTTTCCCCATCAATCGATAAATCTTCATTTCTTGTAAAAACATTGTGCATCACTTTTGTCTTCTGAAAGTTTATTTTTAATCCCACTTCTTTACTCTTGTCAGCAAGTTCCTGGATCATACTATGCAGCTCTGATGGGGTAGTTGCAAAAATGACTGTCGTCAGCAAAACGAAGGTGAGTTAGATAATCTCCATTAATCTTTATCCCTTTGTTTTCCCAGTTCAGTGATTGAAAGACAATTTCCAATGTGGCATTAAAGAGTTTGGGCGATATAGTGTCACCTTGTCTCACTCCCTTTCTAATTCTTATGAGTGCTTATTCTCAAACAGCCGAACCTTTGCACTTGCATTTTCATAGATGTTATTAATAATATTAATGTATGCATCTTCAACACCGCAGGATTTCAAAGCCATTGCAACTGCTGATGGTTTTACTGAATCAAAGGCCTTTTCATAATCGATAAAAGCCATGCACAATGGAAGTTCATATTCCCTTGCTCTTTCAATTAGTTCTCGCATTACGTGGATATGATCTATAGTGCTATAGCCACTCCTGAATCCAGGTTGTTCTCTCTGTTGAGCCCAGTGTTTCTTTCAAGACTTTTTGGCCGCGGGGGGGGGGGTCAAATGTAACCTTAGAGGGGGCAAGTTTTCTATTTGCTATATATATATATATAAATTTAACTACTATATACACTGACGTAAAAAAAATCTCAACACCAAGAAGGGGTTGTGTTAGATAAACGACAGTTGGTAGGCGGTGAGAGTACATTTGTAAGATGACGTCTATGCAAATTTCGCGTTAGGCGCATACGTGTGGCGCTAGTAGCGCCCCTCGGAACATGCAAAGCAGGTTTGCTGTAAATAAGCGCTGTAACGTTCGTGAGCGTTAGTTATCGTTCAGATTCGACGTAGGGTGTTGATGTTAGTCAAGAATGCCTTTAAGAAGACGAAGAAGCCATTATCAACAGCCCACGGAGTTTGAACGAGGTCGTGTAATAGGGCTACGAGAAGGTGGATTTTCTTTCCGCAATATTGCAGAACGACTTGGCAGGAATATAGCCACTGTGCATGATTGTTGGCAGCGGTGGTCAAGGAAAGGTACTGCCTCAAGAAGACCGGGTTCCGGCCGGCCACGTGGCACTACTGAGAGGGAAGACCGCCGTGTACGGCGTACGGCCGTGGCGTATCGTACTGCGTCTGCGGGAGCAATTCGAGCTGCAGTTGCCACCACAGTGACACAACGAACTGTTACAAATCGGTTACTTGAAGGACAGCTCCGAGCCAGACGCCCTGTAGCGTGCATTCCACTTACTCCAAACCACTGCCGTTTGCGACGTTAGTGGTGTCAAGCTAGAGCTCATTGGAGGACGGAGTGGAGATCTGTTGTGTTTTCTGATGAAAGCCGGTTCTGCCTGGGTACCAGTGATGGCCGTGTGTTGGTTAGAAGGAGGCCAGGTGAGCGCCTGCAACCAACCTGTCTGCGGCCGAGACACACTGGACCTACACCTGGAGTTATGGTCTGGGGAGCAATTTCCTATGACAGCAGGAGCACTCTCGTGGTTATCCCACGCACCCTGACGGCACAGTTGTACGTCAGTCTGGTGATTCAACCTGTTGTGCTACCATTTATGAACAGCATTCCAGGGGGGTTTTCCAACAGGATAACGCTCGCCCACATACCGCTGTTGCAACCCAACATGCTCTACAGAGTGTCGACATGTTGCCGTGGCCTGCTAGATCACCAGATTTTTCACCAATCGAGCACGTATGGGTCATCATTGGACGACAACTCCAGCGTCACCCCCAACCAGCATTAACCGTCCCTGTATTGACCGACCAAGTGCAACAGGCATGGAACTGCATCCCACAAACTGACATCCAGCACCTGTACGACACAATGCATGAACGTTTGCGTGCTTGCATTCAACATTCTGGCGGTTACACCGGTTATTAATATACCAGCATTTCACATTTAAAATGGCTCTTCTCGCGCTTACATTATGCTGTGATCTTGAAACCTTAATCGATTAAATATGTTACCTATACAAATGCATTGCCGCCATTTCATTCCTCTACAACTATTTTTTCGTGGTGTTGGGATTTTTTTCCGTCAGTGTATATATATATAGAAGTAATTTCTATATATCTAGCACAGGGGCGCATTTAGAGAGGGCCGTGCTCCCCCCCCCCCCGGAAAATGTGTCTTTTTTTTGTTTTTTGGTTAAAATGCGACATACATCAGAAAAAAATTCCTTAACTTAATAAAAATGTATTGACTTACATTGAAAAAAAAATGCTTTAATGTTTCTTCAATTTTTCATTAACTTTGATATTGTTCCAGATGGTGGATTTCAAAAACTTCCTATTTTGTCCCCCCCCCATCCGAAGAAAAATTCAATATACATCTCTGATATAGTTATTACTTCTTCAAACATTTCAGGAATAACAAACTTTCTTCAGCTAAAGTAGCCAGGGGGGCTTGAAATTTTTATCTGTTAAATGCATTCAACGCACTTTTGATCCTGAATCACGATTCCCAGGCAATCAGGTATGATTAGTCTACTTATTATATTTTGAAGAATACCATGCGTCGTAATACACTTTTTAATACAATAAACTAAAACTAGTACCATTTGAACAAATATTAAAAAAAATATAATCGGAGAAATATTTGTAGCATGAAAAGAAACCAATCTTCCTTTTTTATCATAGCCTGAATTTATTAAAATTTGGCTCGGTATTCTAAACTTCTGGGGGAGGGGATAGTCGTTTCCGGGAGGAATTCGCCCCCTTGGATGTATGTCTGAAAGTAACACTGTTTGAGCCATGTCCAGTGTTACCTTCAAGTGGTGTGAAAGAACTTTAGTGAAAATTTTATAAACCACTGATATGAGGCTCATAGGTCCGTAGTTCCTGAGACCCTCAATGTCACCTTTTTTATGTAGCAGGATCATTATAGTGTTGTTCAGATCCTCAGGAATCTTCCCTTCATTAAGGCATCGAGTGAAAACTTGGGCGAGTACTGTTTCAATTTCTCCACTTGCTTCTTGTATGATGTCTACAGTAATTCCATCTTCTCCTGGAGCTTTTCCCCGCTTCATGTTCTTGATCGCATGTGCAACTTCTGCTGGGAGGACTGGAAGAGCTCTGGTACTGGTACCTTTCATGATGTCTGGAGTACATGTATCATTCCTTTCATATAATTTGGGGTAGAAATCTTTCACTCTTGTCAAAATTTCGCCTCTATTTCTTGTTACAGAACCATCTTCTTTTCTCAGTGCGATAATCTGTTTTCTTCCCTTACTGAGATGTCCCTTTGCTATCTTTAGGCTTTGGTTGTTTTCAATTGCTTTCCTCACTAGTTCACAGTTGAATTTCCTTACGTCTTCAGTAATACTTTTTCTTACTGTCTTGCATAGCTCTATATATTCCACTTTGGAAGTCACATCTTCTTTAGTTGTCCTCATCTGTCTTCTTTTTTTGAATCAACATTTTGGTTTTTCCTGATAATTTGTTCACATGCAACTTGTTCTTAGACCCTGCTAATCTTGTTGCTGTTTCCATAAGAACTTTGGTTACTTTTCTGTTAACTTCAGAAATATCCACTTCTTCTGATGTTATACCTTCTAGAGCAGAGAATCTGTTCCTCGGTTCCAATTTGTAGGTATTATGATGCTTTTTAAGGTTGGTCACGTCAATACACTTTGTTTGTTTTATGAGCTTGCCACGCTCGAGTTTAGCATTGAGGTGCATCTTACATCTTACCATTCTATGGTCACTACCTGTGTTGAACTTGTTCAGCACACTGCAGTCTTCCATGACAAATTTCTTGTTACACATAATAAAATCAATTTCACTTGTCCATCCATTGGGATGCCTCCATGTCCATTTCCTTTGCGGCTTTTTCTTGAAAAAGGAGTTCATGATGAAAAACCATTCTGCATCTGCAAACTCTACGAGAGTATTTCCACGCTGGTTTCTATTGCCGTGACCGAATTTACCTACTGAAGTTTCATTCTGTTGCCGTTGCCCTATTTTTGCATTGAAATCTCCCATAATTTTCTTCAAGTGCTGCTTGCCTTTATTATTTAGATGACGAATTTACTCATAAAATTCTTCAATTTTTTCTTCAGGATGACTTGTGGTGGTGCCTGGTATCTTCTCAAGAGTTGGATAACGAGTCGTGCAGCTCTGTCAGAGGAACTTTCAACTTCTACAACTTTATCCTTCAGTTTCTTGTTTATTATGAATCCAACACCACTAGTTCTGCCAGTATTTGTCCCACGATAGTAGAAGAGATGTCCACTCTTCCGTTCAATGAGATCTTCTCCTGTTCTCCTTATCTCACTTAGCCCGACGATGTCTCACTTGATCCTTTGTAGTTCCTCTTCCAATTCAAGAAGTCTTTAATCAGAAGATAGGGAGCGTCCATTGTAAGTAGCCAAGGTCAGCATCAAATGGCAGCCTAGTCCGGTCCTCCGGTGATTTTTATCACCCTCTGACTTCATGTCGCACTGGCCGCTGCCTTGGCTAGGTACATTCGAGCTGACGGAGACTGAGGGCCAAGATTTAAGTTGTGGAGTCATTTTGGAGGGGTTTGGCCATAACTCACCACGCTGGCCAAGCGGGTTGGTGAGCGTGGGGTAGCATTTCCTCTAATCCCGATGGTATAGTTATACCGCTATTGGCAGTCGTCAGAGCCCCTTTAGTGGGAACAAAATGCACCACGAGAAGGCGGGGTTGACATTTGTGAAGCAGAGGCTGTGATATTGCGCAACAGCTGACCTTATATACATATTAGAATAAAAAGTGGTTAAAAATGCAAATATATAACACAAAAATATGTACACATATTGACAAAAAAAGTGGTTAAAATGTGAAAAATATACCCCCCCCCCCCCGAAAAAAAAATATATGTATAGTGAAAAAAAAGCGATTAAAATGCAAATATATATATATAACCCAGAAAAATATATGCATATTAGAAAAAAATGTTTAAAAATGCAAATATATAACCAAAAATTACATACATGTTGGAATAAAAAGTGGTTAAAAATGCAAATATATAACCAAACAAAAAAGGTGACACCGAATTTTCGGGTGTAATAAGCACGTCTTTTGAATCCATTTTGACGCAAATCAAATTTATGAAAGCTATTCAAAGTCAATGGAACCGGTATGGGAAACAATAGTATCTGACGGAAGAAAGAAGTTTTTCAATCGGGGTTTTAATCCCTCAGATATTGCTGTAAACGGAACCATGAGCTTACGCCCTCTGGTTGCAGACTCGTGCTTTCAGAAAAACATGAATTTATATGAGAAACATTTCGCACCGGAAACGCTCTCCAACACAGAAAGAACTTTTCAAATCGGTCTCTTAGAAACAGAGATATCAACAAAAATAAGATGTGACTTTACGTACCCTGGTGGAAAAACCATGTATTATTTTAGGAAGAAAGTATTCTCAATAGGTTTTTCCATATGAGCGGTATCGGTCCAAGAAAAAAAAATTTAGTCAAGTTTTCAGGATCCCAGATTTTGCTACAAATACATCAGAAGCAGAAATTAACACTTATGCCCCCTAGTGGCAAAACCATTCGTTACCAAACATTAGAAATTATGTGAAAAATATTTCCCATCAGGTCTTGTATGTGATACAGGAAGAATATTTCAAATCGGAGCATTAGAAGCAGAAATAACGCAGAAAATGCAATTTACCTTTGTGCCCCCTAGCAGAAAGTCTATGATTTACTTGAAAATTTTCATTTTATAGGAAAAACATTTCGCGTCGGAAACACTATCCAATAAAGAAGGAATTTTTCAAACCGGACTCCTAGAAGTAGATATATTGACAAAAATAAGATATACGCCCCTGGCGTAGAAACCGCGCATTATTTCAAGAAGAAAATGTTCCTAAAAGATTTGTCGACATGACTCGACATGCAATCGAGATTCTAGAAGCTCATATTTTGCTGCAAATACATCATAAGCGGAAATTAAGGCTTACGCCACCTGGTCGCCAAACCACTTTTTACAAAAATTAGAAATTACGTGCAAAGGATTTCCCATCAGGAGCTGTATCCGGTGCAGAAAGAATTTTTCAAATCGGAGATTTAGAAGCAGATATATAGGGGGGAAGCAATTTATCTTTACGCCCCCTAGCGGAAAGTCTACGAATTACTTGAACATTTTGAAATTATATGAAAAACATGTCACACTGGAAACATTATCCAACAAAGAAGGAATTTTTCAATACGGACTCTGACAAAAATAAGATATACATCTACGCCCTCTGGCGTGGAAACCATGCATTATTTTAAGAAAAATATGTTTCTAAAAGGTTTGTCGATATGAGTAGTATCGGTCTACAAACGACGTTTTTTTCAATCGAGAATTTAGAAGCTCATATTTTCTGCAAATACATCAGAAGCGGAACTTAAGATGTACGCCCCCTGGTGGCCAAACCATTGTTTTACAAAAATTAGAAATTATGTGCAAACGATTTCCCATCAAGAGCTGTATCCGGTGCAGAAAGAAGTTTTCAAATCGGAGATTTAGCAGCAGAGATATAGGGGAAACGCAATTTACCTGTACGCCCCCTAGGGAAAAGTCTATGAATTACTTGAAAATTTTGAAATAATATGAAAAACATGTCACACTGAAAACACTATCCAACAAAGAAGGAATTTTTCAAATCGGACTCCTAGAAGTAGAGATATTGAAAAAAAATAGGACATACATCTACGCCCCCTGGCGGAGAAACTGTGGAATATTTTAAGAAGAAAATTTTCCGAAAATGTTTATCGATGTGATTGGCATCAGTCCACGAATGAATTTTTTCAATCGATATTTTAGAAGCTCATATTTTATGGCAAATACATCAGAAGCAAAAATTAACCCTTACTCCCCCTGGTGGCCAAAGTATTACTTACCAAAAGGTTTTCCATCAGAAAGTGTATCCGCTGAAGAAAAAAAATCAAATCGGAGTTTTAGAAGAAGAGTTATCGGGGAAAATGTAATTTACTTTTACGCATCCTAGTGGAAAATCTGTGCGTAATTTGAAAAAAGTAACTATATCTAAAATACTCTTTGACATAAATGGAATCGAAAGATAAAAGATTTTTTTCAATCGGATGTTTAGAAGCAATTATGTGGAACAAAACGTACTTTTGAATTCGACATCATCTGCATTTTAGCGCGAATTGGACATCGTGAAAAAAAAAAAAAAAACGAAATGAAGGATCATCATTTGCATATTTCAAGCTTCCCAATGCAAAAAGAATTTTTCAAATCGGACTAATAGTTGCAGAGATATCGTGTCTACAGGTGGACGGACGGACAAACCGATAACATAAGCACGATCTTTTTTTACAAAAGGCGTGCTAAAAATAATAAGAAACAGATTAAACCCTAGCCTAACCAATATGTAGACCATCATAATCTGTAATCCTTAAAAACACCAAATCATATTCAAACCTCATGGCTGGTTAAAATGATCAGTCCACTGGAAATAAAATATACCACAAAAAAAAAAAAATTCTTCCTACAGCTATCTTCACACACAAAGCCAACGTAAGTGAGTAGAACATACAGGCGATGGACAACGAAACTGAAACACCTGCGCAAGTAGCACCCCATGTGTCACGCCGCTGTACGCACTGCCTGGAGACCAGCCTGCATCTATTCCGCAGTCAATCAACGAGAGTGGAGTGTGAAGGTTGCATTAGCAGAGCAGTAGCACAGTTGAACATCAAAAGTGCGATCCGCACAACATAATGGAAGACATATCCGAGTTGCAGAGAGGAAAGATTGTCGATGCGCGTCTCGCCGGTGCATCTGTGTCCAAGACAGCAAGTCTTTGTGGTGTATCGCGAGCCACTGTATCCAGAGTCATGTCGGCATACCAGCAACAGGAAAGAACCACATCCAACAGGAGTAAATGTCGAGCTAAAAAGAAGCTGTCTGACAGGGACGTCCGGGTGCTAACACGGATGGTAGTAAAAAAACCCCATAAAACCACAGTTGCCCAACTCACCAAAGAGTTGAACACGCACCGTGACTCACCTGTTTCCATCAAACTGTACGTCGGGAGCTTCACCGGTTCAACATTCACAGTCGTGTTGCTATCGCCAAACCCTGAATCACAAGTGTGAATGCCAAACGTCGGTTGCAATGATGCCAGCAGCGCAAATCGTGGACATTGGACAACGTGAAATGTGTATTGTTCTCCGATGAATCGTCCGTCACTGTCTTTCCCCCAACAGGGAGAGTTTACGTCCCTCACAGGTTTACCACCCGGACTCTGTATTGCCCACAGTGAAGCACGGAGGTGGTTCGGCGATGATTTGAGCCGCAATATAGTGGCAGTCCGTCGGCCCGCTCATTGTTCTTGAAGAGCACATCACTTGCAAGGACTATCGGACAATTCTGGAGGACCAGGTGCACCCAATGGTTCAAACATTGTACCCTGATAGCGGTACCATGTATCAGGATGATAACGCACCGATACACGGAGTCAATCTGGTGGAAGAGTGGTTTATTGAGCATAAAAGTGAGGTTAAACATCTGTCATGGCCTGCACAGTCACCCGACTTGAACATTATTGAGCCACTCTAGGGTGTTCTGGAAGAGCGAGTCAGGAAAGGGTTTCCTCCACCAGCATCACCTCGTGAACTAGCCACTTTTCTGCAACATAAATTACTTCAAATCCCTCTGGCCAATGTACAGGACTTGTATCGGTCCTTCCCACAACTAATTGCAGTTGTATTGGCCTCCAAAGGAGGCCCTACACCGTACTAATAAATTGTTGTGTCTTAAACCCATGTGTTTCAGTTTCGTTGTGCACCGCCTGTAGTGTTCTGAGAATTCAAATAATTAAAAGGCTTGTTAAGAAAGGTGCATATTCATTTGCTTTTACTCCTTAGACAATAAAGTCTCGGAGGCAACGTCCTTTATATAAATGCTAGTGCGAGCATGGATGTTTTTGAAGGTTGCCATCGAAGCCTTGGCAAACGGATTTACCATGGCGTTTCCATGATAACGGTAGCGAATAGAAAGGCTACTTGTGTAGGACTTGTGTATGCATTCGTAAAGCTTCGCTGGACGAAGAGCTTGTAGACGGAGGCCGATAGCGTAGGACAAGCGCACCACCAATGTCTCATTCGAGTTTCGGCCGTTCGCTCGGACCTACTCGGACGAACGGTTAGAAGCAGAGGCGCAACTAGGTCGGAGCAGACTAGGAGGCTTTCCGAACGCATCTCAAGAGAGAGCACACAAATCAGTACTTAAAATCTGATTAAAATTGAAATTGTAACTTTTGCACCAGCATCTGCTACAGTGTTTTTTTTTCTCGCCATACTTTGTTATTTGTTCATTTACATAGTGTGCTTATAATGTTTCGACAGTTTCGATACCTTGGCAGTAAATTCCTATTTCTTCCTCAAAATGTTCAGGGGTGTTAGTTGCACACATTCAGAAATAAAGGTGTTGTTGTACGTACGTTGCAGGACAAGGATGTTGTTCAAGTTGTAGAAGATCCTCTGGGGGCTATTCGATCATTACTGTGATTGCTTATGACTGACAGATGCATTCGGTCCGTTTGATGTACTGCCGAAGGTCAGAACTTTGAAGCAGTTGGGAAAAGCTGTAAAAAGAGTTGTGCTTTCTACACAGAGATAATATTGGCTTGTCGGAAAAGTCATGACGTATTTTAGCCATGTTTTGCAAAGGTCATTTATATTGATAGAAAGAACAAAGATCAATGAATGATATAATGCCCGTTTTGTTCGATAACCTTTTGCCATCTTTCAGTGAGCTGCAGAATGCGTCGTTCATAGAAGGACCTGTCTTTCGTGACGAAAAACTGTACAAGGTGCTGATTTACAGCCTCATCTGAATTGAACGTTAAACCACGCAAGGACTGTTGAGGAGGGCGAAACAAGTGGAAGTCTGACGGTGCAATGTCAGGCGACTGTTGAGGAGAGCGAAACAAGTGGAAGTCTGACGGTGCAATGTGGCAACACATCCCACCCAAGCTCTAATAATTTTTGGCGGGTGATCAAACTTGTGTGTGATCTCACGTTGTCGTGATGGAACACAACACTTTTACGATGAACGAGCTCTGGACGTTTCTGGATGACGGATTCGTTCAAACTGTCCAATTGCCGACAGTACACATTCGAATTGATTGTCTGGTTTCATGGTAGGAGCTCGAAAAACACGACACCTTTAAAATCCCACCACACTGAGACCAGAACCTTCCGCTGATGAATGTCTGCTTTGGATGTCGTTTGAGGCGAAGCAGCACGTCGGGACCAAAACCGTTTGCGCAGCACATTGTTGTACACAATCCACTTTTCGTCACCAGTTATCAGTTGCTTCAAAGAAGGATCGTTTTCCTCACTTTAATGAGCACATCGTAGATGTTTATACGCGCCGTTAATTGAGCTTCTTGGAGTTCATGAGGAACTCACACATCGAGCTTGCTTACGTATCTCAGCTTCTTCAGGTGGTCGTGAACGCTTGAATGATGGATGTGCAATGTGTCTGCAATATCTCGTGTCGTGTAACATGGGTTTGACTCGATCAATCCCTTGATTTGGTCGTCATCAGCCTCGGTGGGCCTCCCGGACCGAGGAGCATCGTTGAGGTCAAAATCACCAGCACGGAATTTTGCGAACCACCGCTGGCACTGACGTTCTTGTAGAGCATTATCACCGTATACGCTATACGCAACTTTTCACAAGCTTGACGCGCTTTCTTCCCTTTACGGAAGTAAAACAGTAAAATATGGCGGAAATGCACAGTTTGGTCTTCCATCTTCAACCTGATGTCAAATCTCCGCAAATCTACCAAATCGCTCACTATTCCTTTTAGACTGCAGCTAGAACTGGCACCTGTCAAATGCAATAGCGATAACAGAGCTGCGCATGCCTCTAGTACTTCCAAAACCGCCAAACCGCCATCGGGTGCCAAAATACGTCATGACTTTTCCGACAACCCATAGATAACATTGGGGTGTGACGTTAATTTAGTTTTGTCGAGCGGTGCTTATTTATGTCTGTGTGCGTGTATGTATTTGTATATTAAATGGATAAAACATTAGAGATACTTACCTAATAGCGTGTTGGTCCTCCTCTACCTCGAATAACAGTCTGTACACGCCAAGGCATCGATTCCACCAGATGCCGGAGGAAATGCCAGCCATGCCTGTTGCAACATTGTCCTCCACAAGTCCGCCCGAGACGTCGGCCCAGAAACCATGGATCTAATTTCCGCTCCACGACATCCCAGAGAGGTTCCGCAGGGTGTAAATCCGGGGATCTTGGGATCTTGGGGGCCACTGGATGGTTCCAAACTCAGATGATCGCATTGTCCTTCTGAAACAGACCGTCCGCCGTAGGAAGCGCAAATGCCATGAAAGCGTGCAGGTGGTCAGCCAGCACATGCTGGTCGCGCGCAGCGGTTAAGGACCTCTCCACACACACACACTTAGAGACCTAATGTGTCCCACGTGAAAGCTCTCCAAACCATCACAGAGCCACCACCGCCTTGAACAGAATCGACCCGGCCCGATGGGGCCATGGCCTCATGCTGTCGATGCTACACCCTCACCCTCCCGTCACGAATTGTACAGCCGAAAATGGGATTAATCTGACCACACGACAAGGATTAAAACTATACGATTCGCATTAAAACAATGCGAATGGCAATTCAATTTTTTTTAGAGGGAAGTACACTGCCTGGGTATAAAAAAAGTCGCGGTGTGAATGGAAACATGCAAATACTGAGGAGGGCATGACTGGTGAGGCGTTTCGAATATTTGCATGATGCTGTGGCCAATACAAACTTTAAATGGAACGGAATGATCGTATAGCTCATCAGTTCTAAGCGATCATGGCGGAAGACGTTATACGCGGTCGCGGAAAAGATGTGAGAGTTCACAAAGAGCCAAATTATTGGCCTTTGGCAAGGGCAGGAGACCTGCAAGGAGATTGCTGAAATCACTGGCACCGGATTACGAACTGTCCAACGCATTATTAAATCGTGGAATGATATCATTATTAAATGAATGCATTATTAAATCGTAATAATGCTGCGGCCAATACAACCTTGAAATGGAACGGGATGAGCGTGCAGCTCATCAGTTCTAAGCGATCATGGCGGAAGACGTTATACGCGGTTGCGGAAAAGATGTGACAGAGTTCACAAAGGGCCAAATTATTGGCCTTTGGCAAGGGCAGAAGACATGCAAGGAGTTTGCTGAAATCACTGGCACCGGATTACGAACTGTCCAACGCATTATTAAATCGTGGAATGATATCATTATTAAATGAACGCATTATTAAATCGTAATAATGCTGCGGCCAATACAACCTTTAAATGGAACGGGATGAGCGTGCAGCTCATCAGTTCTAAGCGATCATGGCGGAAGACGTTATACGCGGTTGTGGAAAAGATGTGACAGAGTTCACAAAGGGCCAAATTATTGGCCTTTGGCAAGGGCAGAAGACCTGCAAGGAGTTTGCTGAAATCACTGGCACCGGATTACGAACTGTCCAACGCATTATTAAATCGTGGAATGATATCATTATTAAATGAACGCATTATTAAATCGTAATAATGCTGCGGCCAATACAACCTTTAAATGGAACGGGATGAGCGTGCAGCTCATCAGTTCTAAGCGATCATGGCGGAAGACGTTATACGTGGTTGTGGAAAAGATGTGACAGAGTTCACAAAGGGCCAAATTATTGGCCTTCGACAAGGGCAGAAGACCTGCAAGGAGATTGCTGAAATCACTGGCACCGGATTACCAACTGTCCAACGCATTATTAAATCGTGGAATGATATTATTATTAAATCAACGCATTATTAAATCGTGGAATGATATCATTATTAAATCAACGCATTATTAAATCGTAATAATTCTGCGGCCAATACAAACTTTAAATGGAACAGGATGAGCGTGCAGCTCATCAGTTCTAAGCGATCATGGCGGAAGACGTTATACGCGGTCGCGGAAAAGATGTGAGAGTTCACAAAGGGCCAAATTATTGGCCTTTGGCAAGGGCAGGAGACCTGCAAGGAGATTGCTGAAATCACTGGCACCGGATTACGAACTGTCCAACGCATTATTAAATCATGGAATGATATCATTATTAAATCAACACATTATTAAATCGTCCTAATGTTGCGGCCATCAATACAACCTTTAAATGGAACGGGATCTCATCAGTTCTAAGCGATCATGGCGGAAGACGTTATACGCGGTCGCGGAAAAGATGTGACACAGTTCACAAAGGGCCAAATTATTGGTCTTTGGCAAGGGCAGAAGACCTGCAAGGAGATTGCTGAAATCACTGGCAACGGATTACGAACTGTCCAAAGCATTATTAAATCGTGGAATGATGGCGGTGAAGCATCAACTTCGGGGAAAACGTCTGGTCGGAAAACAGTCCTAAATAATCGTGACCGAATCATTAAAACGCTTAGTGAAATCTCATGGAAAAAAAAAAAAAAAAACGACACTACAACTCACAACCAGTGTTTCTTTCAGGCATACATCCAGGGGGGTGAAGCCCACCCGGGATGTATTCGCCCGAGACAGTTTAGGTTACCGAGCCAAATTTTAATAAATTCAGATTATGATGAAAAAGGAAGTTTCGTTTTTTTTTACACTACAAATATTTCTCTAATTATTATTATTTTTTAATATATGTTCAAATGGTACTAGTTGTAGTTTATTTTATTAAAAAGTGTATGACGACGCATGATATTCTTCAAAATATAATAAGTAGACTAATCATACCTAATTGTCTGGGAATCGTGATTCAGGAACAAGAGTGCGTTGAATGCATTTTAATAGATAAAAATTTAAAGCCTGCGGAACCTCCCTACCGTCCCCCCGCCCTCCTTTAACTGAAAACAGTTTGTTATTCCTGAAATGTTTGAAGTAATTACTATATCAGGTGTGTATAAAGAATTTTTCTTCGGGGGAGGTTGGGGGACGAAAAAAGAAAGTTTTTGAAATCCAACATCTGGAACAAAATTAAAGTTAATCAAAAACTGAAGAAAAATTAAAGCATTTTTTTCTAATGTAAGTTGATACATTTTTATTCAATTAAGGCATTTTATTCTAATGTAAGTCGCATTTTAACCAAAAACAAAACAAATGAAATATTTCCAGGGGGAAAGGTCCCCTCTAAATGCACCCCTGTACTAGATATATAGTAATTACTTCTATATCATCATCATCATCATCATTGTCAACCATTATCAATCCACTGCTGGACGAAGGTCTCCCCAAGTTTCCTCCACAACGGTCTGTCTTGTGCCAGTCTCCTCCATGTCACTCCCGCATATTTACGAATTTCATCCACCCATCTCCCATGTGGTCTTTTTCTGGGTCTTTTCCTGTCCCTTGGAATCCAATCTAAAATTTCGGCTGTCCATCTATGGTTTGTCCTTCTGGCAGTATGTCCAGCCCATTGCCATTTCAGGGATTTAACTCTGATCATGATGTCTTCCACTCTCGTCATTTTTCGGATCCACGAGTTCCTCTTCTTATCTCTCCTGGTTATACCAAGCATGCACCTCGCCATGCTGCTTTGAGTTGTCTGCAGCCTTTGTATGTCTCTTTTAGTTAAGGTCCACGTCTCTGCACCATACGTAAGCACTGGAAGGATGCATTGATCAAACACTTTTCTTTTAAGACATAATGGCATATTGCTCTTGAAAATTATGCTGTTTCTTCCAAAAGCTCTCCAGGCAAGTTTTGTACGCCGATTAATTTCTTCATCAATGTGACCCTCACTTGATATCTGCTGTCCAAGATAAACATATGTATCTGTTATCTCCAGTTTTTCTCCATCAATCGATAAATCTTCATTTCTTGTAAAAGCATTGAACATCACTTTTGTCTTCTGAAAGTTCATTTTTAATCCCACTTCTTTACTCTTGTCAGCAAGTTCCTGGATCATACTCTGCAGCTCTGATGGGCTATTTGCAAAAATGACTACGTCATCAGCAAAACGAAGGTGGGTTAGATAATCTCCATTAATCTTTATCCCTTTGTTTTCCCAGTTCAGTGATTGAAAGACATTTTCCAATGTGGCATTAAAGAGCTTCGGAGATATGGTGTCACCTTGTCTCACTCCCTTTCCAATTTTTATGTGTGTTGTATTTTCAAACAGCCGAATCTTTGCACTTGCATTTTCATAGATGTTATTAATAATATTAATGTATGCATCTTCAATACCGCAGGATTTCAGAGCCGTGGTAACTGCTGATGGTTTTACCGAATCAAAGGCTTTTTCATAATCGATAAAAGCCATGCACAATGGAAGTTCATATTCCCTCGCTCTTTCAATTAGTTCTCTCAGTACGTGGATATGATCTATTGTGCTGTAGCCACTCCTGAATCCAGCTTGTTCTCTCGGTTGAGCCATGTCCAGTGTTACCTTCAAGCGGTGTGAAAGAACTTTAGTGAAGATTTTATAAACCACTGATAGGAGGCTGATAGGTCTGTAGTTCCTGAGATCCTCAATGTCACCTTTTTTATGTAGCAGGATCATTGTAGCGTTGTTCCAATCCTCAGGAATCTTCCCTTCATTAAGGCATCGAGTGAAAATTTGGGCGAGTACTGTTTCAATTTCTCCACTTGCTTCTTGTATGATGTCTATAGTAATTCCATCTTCTCCTGGAGCTTTCCCCCGCTTCATGTTCTTGATTGCATGAGCAACTTCTGCTGGGAGGACTGGAAGAACTCTGGTACCTTTCATGATGTCTGGAGTACATGTATCATCCCTTTCATATAATTTGGAGTAGAAATCTTTCACTCTTGTCAAAATTTCGCCTCTATTTCTTGTTATAGAACCATCTTCTTTTCTCAGAGCCATAATCTGTTTTCTTCCCTTACTGAGATGTCCCTTTGCTATCTTTAGGCTTTGGTTGTTTTCAATTGCTTTCCTCACTAGCTCACAGTTGAATTTCCTTACGTCTTCAGTGATACTTTTTCGTGTTGTCTTGCATAGCTCTATATATTCCACTTTGGAAGTCACATCTTCTTTAGTTGTCCTCATCTCTCTTCTTTTTTGCATCAACATTTTGGTTTTTCCTGATAATTTGTTCACGTGCAACTTGTTCTTAGACCCAGCTAATTTTGTTGCTGTTTCCATTAGAGCTTTGGTTACTTTTCTGTTAACTTCCGAAATATCCACTTCTTCCGATGTTAGGCCTTCTAAAGCAGAGAATCTGTTCTTCAGTTCCAACTTGAAAGTATTATGGTGTTTTTTAAGGTTGGTTATGTCAATACATTTTGTTTGTCTTATGAGCTTGCCACGTTCCAGTTTAGTGTTGAGGTGCATCTTACATCTCACCAATCTATGGTCACTACCTGTGTTGAACTTGTTCAGCACACTGCAGTCTTCGATGACGAATTTTTTGTTACACATAATAAAATCAATTTCACTTGTCGTCCCAATTGGATGTCTCCATGTCCATTTCCTGTGTGGCTTTTTCTTGAAAAAGGAGTTCAAGATGAAAAATCCTTCTGCCTCTGCAAACTCAACGAGAGTATTTCCACGCTGGTTTCTGTTGCCGTGACCGAATTTACCTACTGAAGTTTCATTCTGTTGCCGTTGCCCTATTTTTGCATTGAAATCTCCCATAATTATCTTCAAGTGCTGCTTACCTTTATTATTTAGATGACGAATTTCCTCATAAAATTCTTCAATTTCTTCTTCAGGATGACTTGTGGTGGGTGCATAAGTTTGAATAATCTGAGCCTGGTATCTTCTCGATAGTTGGATAACGAGTCGTGCAGCTCTGTCAGAGGAACTTTCAACTTCTACCACTTTATCCTTCAGTTTCTTGTTTATTATAAATCCAACACCACTAGTTCTGCCAGTATCTGTCCCACGATAATAGAAGAGATGTCCACTTTTCAGTTCAATGAGATCTTCTCCTTTTCTCCTTACCTCACTTAGCCCGACAATGTCCCACTTGATCCTTTGTAGTTCCTCTTCCAATTCAAGAAGCCTTGAATCAGAATATAGGGAGCGTCCGTTATAGGTAGCCAAGGTCAGCATCAAATGGCAGCCTAGTCCGGTCCTCCGGGGATTCTTAGCACCCTCTGCCTTCATGTCGCACTGGCCGCTGCATTGGCCAGGTACATTCCAGCTGCCGGAGACTGAGGGCCAAGATTTAAGTTGTAGAGTCATTTTGGAGGTGTTTGGCCATAACTCACCACGCTGGCCAAGCGGGTTGGTGAGTGTGGGATAGCATTTCCTCTGATCCCGATGGTATAGTTATACCGCTATTGGCGGTCGTCAGAGCCCCTTTAGTGGGAACAGGATGCACCACGAGAAGGCGGGGTTGACATTTGTCAAGGAGAGGCTGTGATGTTACGCATCACCTGACCTTACATCCCATTACTTCTATATACGAGTATATAAATACAGAAGTTAAAATTATATATATATATAGCAAATGGAAAACTTGCCCCCTCTAAGGTTCCATTTGCCCCCCCCCCCCCAGGAAAAAAGTCCTGAAAGAAACACTGCTCACAACCATGTTCAATAGTGGAAGCAAGATCATTTCCGCTATCACAATGAGACGGGAACTTAAAGGACTGGAATTAAACAGCTGTGTTGCAAAAAGAAACCACTGGTTAGTGAGAGTAATCGGAAAAAAATACTCCAATTCGCCACGGAACATAACGATTGGACTTCTGAGCAATGGGGGAGAGTCATGTGGTCTGATGAGTCGAGGTATACTGTGTTCCAACATGATGGACGGATCAGGTTCGAAGTTAACCGCATGAAGTATTGGACCCTTCCTGTACTGCGACCACTGTACAGGCCTCAGGAGGAAGTGTTATGGTTTTGGGGTTTCTTCTATTCGGCTGGTCTAGGCGCAGCAACACTATGCAGCAATAAAATGAAGTCACCTGAGTATCTCAGCATACTGAATGACCACCTTATTCCATCAATGGAATTTTTCTTCCCTGAAGGCAATGGCCTATTCCAGGATGACAATGCTACCATTCATCGCTATAAAATTGTTAAATATTGGTTCGAGGAGTACGAGGCATCCACACACTTGAATTGGCCACCACAAAGTATACCCCATTGAGGGTCTGTGGGATATACTGGAGAGGAATCTAAAGAGTAATTCTACTCTTCCGTCATCAACCAGGATCTTGGCGAAATGTTACAGCAAAGCTGGCCACAAATCAGTGGGGAGACAGTGCATAAACTCATAGATAACATGCCACGCCGAATGCGTGCTGTAATTCGTGCTAAAGGTAGTCCCACGAAGTATTAACATGCACGACTTTTAATTTGGTCCTGCATTAATCAATGATAATTGCTGCCAGCACATGGGAGCAGTGCAAAGTTTTACCCACAATTCGTACAGGATGCGGTAGTTGACCAAAACAAAAGGAAATCTTCTCTGATTGTTTCCGTGCTCTCAAGAAATTTGCGCAATCATTTGTGCACTTCTATTTTTTTGTTTCTTGTAATGGAATTTTCGTAATCTTTTATTTCTTGATGACTGCAATTAATTCAGTAGACTAGACGAAACGCGTCAGAATCGACGGTTTTTTTTTTTTTTTTTTTTTTTTTTGAAAAGAATAAACTCATATGAAACAACAAATGTAAACTTTATTTGACTGACAAATTCATTCAACCACTTCAATAAAGACAATAGTCCAGGTTCGTGATTTTTGTTTCTCAATGTGCTATAAGCAGTCGCCCGTCCCAAATTTAAGGTCACTGGTTCGAGGGAAGGGAGAGGGCCAGTGCCGTTAGACAAACACAACATCCATGCCTCACCGGGATTCGAACCCGGACCCTTCATGAAAGAATCATCATAAGCCATCGCTTAGACCACTGCGCCACCGGGGCGGCCAGGTTCGTTATGAGCATCACGACTGCACCGTTTTTCAGTCGTAAAATGTGAGGCGGAAGTCCACTCATCTCGATCGTGTGCAAAAATTCTACTGGACAGTGCATTCTTTCACTCTCATCTTTAGTCACAACTGTGTTTGTAAATGTCGTTGGAATGAGATTCGCGTTGCGAATACTCTTCATTCTCTCTTGTCTGAGATATACGACCCATTGATCGCTCATCACGCCTTCCAGTAAGGCTCTTACGTTTCCCTTTCTTTCTTTTTTTCCTTTCTGCGGGAGAGACATTCTGTTAAGGGTAAGTATGCAATAAAGTATATTTACTTACTTTAGGACTGATCATAGAACACCATGCACACACCAAGTCTGACACTGAACTGAGCGTCTGATAATAATGGCCGCACGCTTCTCCCATAGACTTTACATGGGAACTTCAACGCCCGAACCGTTGCTCCAATCTCAGTGTTCTCTTTGACTGGCACATCTACATGGTAAGACATTTATTTTGATACCTCAACCATATTTTTACGTTCAGCCGTTCTCTCAAAATAGGTCTCACAGTAAAAAACCTTATAGAATGAAGATATATGTAGATGGCGCAACTCAATATGTACATTCTAAATTATGTATACATCACACAGGCCAACGGCATAACGCAATGAGGTCTTCGAGAGTGTTCGCTGTTCCGTTGAGAACTTTGATAGGAATGCCTGCTAGCGTTGCTTTGCGCAACGGTTCGCTCAGGAAAGATAATAATTCGGACTTTAGACTATCTCAGTCCCTTCATGCTTCCGCCTTCAACAGCGTGTGAGTCAACCGCAGGTGATCGAATGTCAACCGCAAGCTTCTCCCATGTAAAGCTTGCCGCCCCACAACGCCCGAACCGTTGCCCCAATCTCATTTTTCTCTTCGACTGGCACATCTGCATGGTAAGACCTTTATTTTGATACCTCAACCATATCTTTACGTTCAGCCGTTCTCTCAAAATAGAACTCATAGTAAAAAAGCCTTATAGGATTAATATATAGATTCTTTCTTGAAAGGATAATTTTCTAGAACTTTAGAGGGAAGAATTGAAATAAAATCCTTAGGATCCTAAGTAAAAGTAAAAATAAATCCTAAGTAAAATCTCCAGGATTCATGATTTTTGGGAAGAGCCTAAAAATGAAGCTTGATCCATGTGCAATTATTTATACTTTTTTGCATTTCATAAACTCTTTAGAGTATAATACGTAGAGTAGTTAAGTCATGTATAATTAATTCATATTTCAGCTCTTTCAAAAGTGCACTAAATCACAAATAACAAGATTATAAAGTTGATTGTACATTGAACAAAGACACTGCAGAAATGTTTCCTATTAAAAATACGGAAATAAATAAAAATGCATTTAAAAAAAATAGGAATAAATAAATAATATTTTTTAGATGATCCAAAGCTGAATATATTTTCTCTGCGACTGAGGTCGTCGCAGATTACCGAATCCGTATATTCTACAAACTATGTATTAGGCTTAATTTTTTACCGAATATACACTATTTTTCTTCTTTTCTCTTAAAGGTGTCTGGTGACTTTTTGACATACATTATCACGGTGTCGCTACATCTTTGGCCTTAATGCATGCACTGACCCTTCGAGACATGCTTCCGACAAGGTTTTGGAACAGAGCGATAAGTATGCGCTTCCATTCAGTACTAATGCTGCTGCTAACTGTTGCTTAGAAGTAGGCCTTGGTTCCAAACTTCTTATACGGCGCTTTAATTCATCCCATAGGTGCTCTATGGGATTAAGATCAGGGCTCTGTGCTGGCCAGTCCACACACGATACGGTATTATCGTCAAACCACGCCGTAACAATCCTTACTTTAAGGTTCGGTGCATTATCCTGCTGGTACCAGCAAGGCTCGGTTCTATAGTATTGCCACAGAGTTGGTAAGGCATAATTGTCCAAAATATCGCGGTAGACGTGCTGGTTAACAGGTTTGTTTACGATAACCAATCGGCCGGGACGATGACGTTGAGGTTCTCGCAAACTACAGACACCCCCCCTTCTACACACACACGAGTACACTGCTAGCTCCAAGCTTGACCGTAAAGGAACAGTACAATGTGGTATATAGCGTTCCCCTCGGCTATTGCCATACCCACACACGGCCATCAGATTGATGGATCGTGCATCTGGATTCATCAGTCCATAGGACCCGTTTCCATTGCTCTACGGTCCACGATAAATGTTCTTTACACCATCCTGAACAGCGAATAGCATTCCGAGTGGAGATGAAAGACTGGGCCGGCACACGACCACGGTAACCCATGGAATGAAGATCTCTGCGAATGGTACGTGTACATACCGAGGTTCATGCATTTTTACTCACCAATACACTGAGTTCTTGTGCAGTGCTCCGTCGGTTAGCTGTAACGACTCTCCTGAAGCTTCGACGTCCTCTATCACTGATTTTCTTTGGTCTGCCGGTACGTTTTGCTGCTTAAGGTACGTAACGTGTCTTCCACTTATTCAGTACATCCAAACCAGTTCACTTAGGTATGTTTAAACGCCTCTCGGTTTCTCTTATGGACAACCCACTAATATAACACCCAACAATCTTTCCTTTCTCAAAGTCAGTTCTCTCCCGCCGCGACATTTTCACTCAACCTCACAGTGTGATAGGATCGCGGTCAGCTGCAGGCTTGTCTTTATACCGTTTGCAACTGTACCGCGCATTTTAACAAAACAGAGGATCCGTTCATTTGCTTTTGAAGGGGTGTCCGGTGACTTTTGTCAATATAGTGTATATGAAAGTGCCACTGAAGACAAGGAAATTCAGCTGTGAACCAGAGAGAAATAAAATTAAAAACAACCAAAGCCTGAAGAGAGCAAAGGGATATCTCAGTAAGGGAAGAAAACAGATTATGGCACTGAGAAAAGAATATGGGACTGTAACAAGGAACAGAAGTGAAATTTTGACAAGAGTGAAAGATTTCTATTCAAAACTGTATGAAAGGGATTATACATCTATTCAAAACTGTATGAAAGGGATTATACATCTATTCAAAACTGTATGAAAGGGATTATACATCTATTCCAAACATTACGACAGGTATCAGTGCCAAAGTCCCTCCAGTTCTTCTTGCAGAAGTTACACATGCAATTAAGAACATAAAATAAGGAAAATCTCCAGGGGAAGATGGAATTACCATGGACATTATACAAGAAGCAAGTGGAGAAATTGAAACTAGACTCGCCCAAGTTTTCACCAGATGTCTCAATGAAGGGAAGATTCCTGAGGATTGAAACAATGCTACAATGATCCTGCTCCATAAAAAAGGTAACGTTGAGGATATCGCAAACTACAGGCCCATCAGCCTCGTATCAGTGGTTTATAAAGTCTTCACTAAAGTTCCTTCACATCGCTTGAAGGTTAAACTAGACATGGCTCAACCAAGAGAATAAGCTGGATTCAGGAGTGGCCACAACACTGTGGATCATATCCATGTACTGAGAGAACTAATTGAAAGAACAATAGAACATGAACTCCCATTATCCATGGCTTCTATTGAATATTATGAAAAGGCCTTCGATTCCGTGAAACCATCAGCAGTTACAATGGCTTTGAAATCCTGCGGTATTGAAGATGCGTACATTAACATTATTAATAACATCTATCAAAATGCAAGTGCAAAAGTTCGGATATATCAGGATACAGCATTAATAAGAATTGGAAAGAGAGTGAGACAAGGTGACACCATATCTCCGAAACTCTTTAATGCCACATTGCAAAATGTCTTTCAATCATTGAACTGGGAAAACAAAGGGATAAAAACTAATGGAGATTATTTAACTTACCTTCATTTTGCTGATGAAATAGTCATTTTTGCAACTACCCCTTCGGAGCTGCAGAGTATGATCCAAGAACTTGCTGACAAGAGTAAAGAAGTGGGATTAAAAATGAACTTTCAAAAGACAAAAGTGATGTACAATGCTTTTACAAGAAAGGAAGGGTTATTGATTGATGGAGAAAAGCTTGGAACAACCAATACCTTGATTTATCTTGGACAGCAGATATCAAGAGAGGGTCAGATTGATGAAGAAATTAATGGCCGTATAAAACTTGGAAGGAAGGCTTTTGGAAGAAACAGTACAATTTTAAGAGCAGTATACCATTATGTCTTAAAAGGAAAGTGTTTAATCAATACATCCTGCCAGTGCTACGTATGGAGCAGAGACATGGACCTTAACTAGAAAAGATATACAAAGACTGCAGACAACTCAAAGAACATGGAGAGATGAATGCTTGGTGTAACCAGGAAAGATAAGAAGGAGGAACTTGTGGATAAGGAAAATGACAGGTGTGGACGACATCATGACCAGAGTGAAATTACTGAGAATGCAATGGGCTGGACATGTTGCCAGAAGAACAGACCACCGATGGACAACTGAAATTTTAAACTGGATTCCAAGGGCGGAAAAAGACCTGGAAAAAGAAGGGGGGGGTAATTGGCTGCGATAGTAGCACACACATTTTCAGCGGCACGAGCCGCCACTGTACGAGGACAAACGTTTGAGAGAAAGTCGAACCTGTACGCCTGGCTTCAACTACACCGTTGAGCCATTACATTATGACCACTTACCTAATAAGCTGTAGCACACTCTTTAGCCCGCAAAACAACGGCCACCTGGCGTGACATCGGTTCGATGAGGTGGCGATAGGTATGCTGCGGTATCTGGTACCATAATGTCACCAGCAGGCCCTCCTGTTCCCGTACATTTCGTGGTGGTGGGGATTTAGCGCGAGCCCGCTTTCCCAAGTCGAACCACAAATGTTCGATTGGGTTCATGTCAGGTGAATTTGGAGGTCAGGGCATTAACAGAAAGTAACCAGCATGTTTGTCGAACCACTCCTTGACGGTTCTGGCGATGTGGCATGGCGCATTATCATGTTGGTGATGGCCACCACCAGCAAGGAACACAGTTACCATGAATGGGTGAACTTGGTCTGCAACGATGTTCAGATACCTGACAGCTTTCAGAGATTGAGCTGTTGGGATAATGGTGCCTAAAGTCTCCTGAGAAAACATCGCCCACAGCATAACACCGCCGCCACTGCCGGCCTGTTTCCGCTCAACATTGCATCCAGGTGCCATAGCCTCCGTTGGAAATCAGCGTATCTGCGCTCGGCCGTCTACATGATGCACCAGGAATCTTAATTCGTCAGACTAGGCCACTTTCTTCCAATCATTCAGGTTCCAATCTCGATTATATTGGGCGCATTTCATGCATTGTTGGTGATGACGTGCAGTGAACATGGACACCCGGCTGGGTGAAGTTCAGGTTCATAGCTAGTGGAGTAAGGAGTCATAAAAAGAAAATAGATCTTGCTTTTGAAGATATCTTGAAGAGGGTTTTGAAACACATTAGAAACTGTACTAATTTGATGTACAGAGATTTTTGGATAATTAATAATAATGCAGAAGTAATTTCTACTATACTCAAAGTATGTCCCTTAGATATTAATAGTTATGATTTTGAGAACCTATATACTAATCTGCCTCTATCAGATATAATCACTACCTTTAAAGAGCTGTATGCAGAATTTAAACTTAACCAATTTGTTAATGTAGGAGCCTGGAACTCTTATCTCAATTGCTGCATAAAAAATAACCATATCTTATATAATAATACTCTCTATAAGCAAGTGAACGGTATCCCCATGGGAACATCAACCTCCACGAATATTGCTAATCTATTCCTGTTCTTTAAGGAATATAAATTCATTAAAAATCACCCCACCTGCTCAGATAACTACCTTTACACATTTAGATATATTGATGATCTGCTGTGTATCAATAATTCAGAAGTTATAGAGAGTGATTTTGATAATATCTATCCTAGCTCTCTTAACTTATGTAAAACCAACCACAGTAATCAGGAACTTGAGTTCCTAGACTTAAGCATTAAGCTCAACAGAGGTAACCCATCTATTAGCCTCTTTGATAAAAGAGTTAATTTTCCTTTCAAAGTAATTAAATATCTACACTGGAATAATAACATATCAACCAAAGTAATTGAGAATGTACTAATTTCTCAGGTCCTAAGAATTTCAAGAATTTGCAGCAACAATTTGGACTTCAATTACCACATTAATATACTATTAGATAGTTTTCTAGAGAACGAAATTCCTTCTTCTTTCATCAAAAGAACTTTAAGAAAAATTATTCTGAATAATAGAGTAAGGTTGGCAGATCTGCTTTAATTTTCTACACAGTTAATAATATGATTCTGACCAATCAAAGCCGTAAGGAAATTGGCTAGAGGATGCCTATTAACTACTAAAAGGAACCTTAGTGCTATGGATATGAAGGTCCTATTAAAACAAAAAATTAAATAATACAGACAAAATCACAAAAAAAGCTTAAAAATCTGTTTATAAAAGAAAATAAAAACAAATAAAAAGAAAACTAGTTATTCACTCACTAGAATAGCTATACTAAAAATAGTAAAACTAACATTAAAATTAATAAGATTCTGAATAATCTATAGAAGCTCACTAAGGTGATTTAATACATGCAAAGATTATTAAATACACCACTTGTGTATTTTATAATATTTCTCATGTATTCTGGAGAGTTAATTCTGCTCTTTCTGATCATACAGGTCCACAGTCTTAAGTATATATATTTTTTTCTCTGGTTAAAATCTCCGCGAGTTGGTTTCTTTCAGTGTGAGGAGGCCATCAGCCCCACCCACACTGCCCCCCAGCGACAAGGGAGTGACAGTCGTGTTTGGAAGTTTGGGGAAAAGGTCGGCCATGTTTCCTCTTGAGTTTAGAAAGTTTAGTTGCATAAGAGGTAAGCTCTCTTCATTGTCTTAGGGTTTTGGGTTTTATAAGTTCAATGTTTGTACTTCTTGTATTTTTTTCTCTGTTGTTTTTTGCTTTTTAGCATTTAGGCACTGGCTAGTCTGTTAACATTTTTGCGGGTTTTAACTCTTTCTTTTCTTGGTAACTTTGCGCGTATTTTAGGAAACTTAGGCCCAGCAGCTGGCTAAGCATAGTTCCTTTACTTTGCGCTGTATTTTCAAAGTAGTTAAGTTCTTAATAACTACTTAATTATGCACTTAAAGCACTGCTGAAATACTTTGTACATATTGCAACTAATTGTTTATGTCATATAACTTTCACAAAGCTTTTCTTTAGTTAATTTTGTCTTTAATTTATTCTCGTTTTTGTGTTGTCAGAAGTTGCGGAGTAGGGGGTTTTAGAATCAAGTTTTCTTTCAAAAATCTGAGTTTTAAAAAATTAATATTTCCTTTTTAGTTGCAATGTAAAAATTTGGAATTCTTTTGCATTGCATTTCAGGTTTATATTCTCTCTCAGGCGAACTTGGCGTTTCGTTATAGCTGAACATTATTTCTAATTATTATGTCACTCTCACAACTTGAGTTCTCTTTAATCTTCTTCTCTCTGTTTAATAGTAACAGATGAAGAGCATGGGTCGGGCCATGAAAGTTATGGATGCAAGCTAAATTGTTAACTAGAGCTAGGTCATAAAACTCTGCGGAGGTCATGACATATATATAAATTTTAAAACAATTTTTGGTGGGCTTATTACTTGCATCTATGGCTTTGCAGAAACCCATTTCCAACTAGGTCTTTGTGGAAGTGAGAAAATGCAGAGTTTTTGCTGGTCCTTGATAAAGCCAAGGCTCAGTATTCTCGACACTTTCTACATTCAGTTGTTTTATTTTATTTTTTATCTTTTCTCCTTTTACTCACACCGGTAGATATATAACCTTTTCTATGTTGTACTTGGTATGAGTCAAAAATATACATTTTTTTTGCTTAGGTCTCTTCTTAATAGAATGTGAATTCTGAATTTTCATAACTGCTGCGTTGCGCGTTTTGATCTTCAGGTTATTTTGCAACTTTCGTTTTAAATTCTAAAGTTTTTCCTTAGTTTTCAGCATTGCTCTTCAGTATATATATATATATACACTGGCGGAAAGTGAAAAAAGAACACCAAGAAGGAGACGTCTGATACCAACGAAATTTATACAGCATAATCACGGAATACAGAGGATAACGTTATCAAAACATTATGGCAAAATGCAGCTGTATTTGGTGGTAAATTGAAAAATAACATTTCCATGTAACATGGTTAGTACGAGGTTGAACCGCCATGAACTGCGTCACACTGTGCAATTCTGGCATGGAGTCTGTCGTACAGATGTTAGATGTAAGTTTGGGGTATTGAGTTCCAAGCATCCTCAACCTGGACGCGTAAATCGGGGGTGGTCGTGGCTGGCCGTGGACACCGGATAAGTCGTTGTCCCATAAAATCCCACACGTGCTCAATGGGGGACAAATCCGGTGGACGTGCAGGCCCTGGAAGTTGTCTCACACCCTGAAGTGCATGTTGCGTTGCACGTGCCGTGTATTGGGCGTGCGTTATCTTGCTGGAAAACACCACGATAGACCGACCTTACAAATGGCACAACAACGGGCTGAATGATGTAGGAGGTGCTATTTAACGTACCCGGTACAAACACTATTTGTGCACGGGAGTGATAGCTGATCGCTCCCCACACCAGGAGGCCAGGTGTAGGCCCTGTGTGTCGCCGGCGGATGCAAGAAGGGTGGAGACGCTCCCCTGTGCGTCTGCGAACACGCATACGGCCATCGGAGGCTCCCAAGCAGAATCTGCTTTCATCGCTGAACACGACAGATCTCCATTGCGTTCTCCAGTGCAGACGTTGACGACACCACTGCAGCCGTTCCTGACGGTGGGCCGGAGACAGATGTACACATGCCAGAGGCACACGTGCACGTAGTCCTGCATCCAGTAGACGGTTGCGGATTGTTCGCAAAGTCACCTCAGGTGTAGCGGCAGCTCGGATTTGCGTCGCAGTGGATGATCTGCTTGACAACGCCGCTCTTCTTATGCGTTGATCGGTCTGCTCATCAGTCCGTCTGTGACTCCCGGTTCCATGTCTTCTCGTGTGGGAATGTTCCTCGGACCATCTACGCCACCATCGTACCACCACCGATACTTCCCGTCCAATTCGCTCCGCAATACGACGATACGACCACCCGGCCTCGCGAAGTCCGACTAGACCACCTCGCTCAAAGTCCGATAACCGCCGAATTCGTACACGTCTTCCATGTCCAGGCATTGCAGCTTCTTCAGGGTATTCGCACGTGTCCGTACGCCGCCGACTGATTGCATTCACTTCGCCGTACTCCTTAAATACCATCGACGATAATTTGCATATTATGCCATGCTGTGGCGTAAGCGCTCACCGGTTGGTCCCGAAATTAATATCACACCTACGTAAACTGGACCTCATTAACATATGTAAATTTCATGATCGTCCGCCAATTCCTTCTTGGTGTTCTTTTTTCACTTTCCGGCAGTGTATATATATACTGCTCTGTAAACTTCACCTGCACCACCGTTCGGTCTCCAGGCGCACCCATTTCTCTAGTTCTCTAGGGGCTGGGGGTGGTCATAATGTAATCAGGATCGGCTCATCGGTGTACCGTCGTACTTTCAAAGTTGCTCAGATCACTCATTCTGCACATTCTGGTACTGAATTAAGCTATAATTGATGTTCAACTATATAGCTGTTTTATCTCATGTATACCGCACAACGTGCCATCTCACGCGTTGGTGACGGCCATTTATGCGACCAGAGCAAATGCAACTAAATAACTAGCATTTCAGTATAATTTATTTTTATTCAAACAATACGCATTCGTTATTTCCCCACACCATAATTTCTTTTCTGCAAATTTAAGTTTCATTTTTATTGCTTCTTCCTTTGTAAGTTTTCTGGATCCGCCCTCGATCCAAATTCCGCCATTAAAATATAAAGAAAAACTAAAACAAAAATCAAAATATGAAGAAATTTGTTCATGTGGAATAAAAATAAGGGGGGGGGGGACAAAGGATTTACAGTCCTCTTCTCGTATTTAAAACAACAACAAAAATAAACAAAGCATACGTGAGTCACTTTTTATATCTCAAGTTTTATCCGTCATGCGTGTTTTCATCCCTTGCAGTGGGATAATAATTGTGCGATTAATTCGTGTATCAAGTCTTTTGTTTAAAGAAAACAAAGTAACGTAAGTGGTTGCAATAATGAATAAATATCGCACATCGTGAAGCAAAGAACGCAGAGACTTTGAGTGAGTTCTTTAATGATTCAGTGCACAGGGGTCATAAATTAAGTCCTCAATCTGATAAAAACTCCTCTTCAACAAAGATGCAATCATTTCCTGTGAGTGGTATCGAGGTTACGCAAACTACGATCATGCGGGCTACTGATGAAACATTAAGATACAGCGCATGCATGGAAGAAGCAGAGGAGGAAGGAAGATGCAGACGGCGGCCATCTTCAGCCTCGCACCCTTCTTAATGAGAAAGCCAGCTGCGAAAGAACAAAAGTACATGTGGGCTGTCGTCGTTAATTAACTTTTATTAATAAAGCCGGGATGATGAACAATCTCTTCCCTCGAGAGATTCATGAGCATTCATTCTAACACTTTAACAACTAAGGCCAATATCAATTTCATGATGCAGTGCGTTCTTTCGTTATTGCTCTGCAACGAATACATGAATTTCTCAATGATTTCACCCCCCATCGGTTATTTTAGAATATCGTAAAACTCTTGGGGACTTGCTCACTAGAGTTCACAAAAAACAAGTCATTCGCACATTTTCTTTAACTACGCTGTTAAAGATTTCTCTACGTTATTAGGGGTAACTATAGGAGCGTGACAGTCATCCTTCAAATTACAAGGAGAGTCAAAATTTAATCCCTTTAGAGCTACGCATATTGTTGGGTCTCCATTTCAGGTACCGCGATGGCGTGCATTTGATCAGGTGATCAGAGAATGAAGGTCGACAAGCGTGCATGCTGTTCGGGTGCTCCCACGCCATTATTGAAAAAAAAAAAAACGGTTAAACGCGGTAGCGAGAAATTTGTGCAGTTGAGGGAGAGGAAACAGTAGACAACAGCACTGCACGAAAACGACCCAGACGTTCAATGCTTGTTTTTCTTTGAGGAGGTTTAACGACCACCGTGAGCAACTCAATGGGCTATAAGCAGTCGCCCGTCAATAATTTAGGGCCACTGGTTCCAGGGAAGCGTTTCAATGCTGGGGACATCAGTCTCGGAGATAAATCGAGGTGAGGACTTTTTTCTTTTTGATTGGAAGTTTAAGAACCACCGTGAGCAATTCAATGCGCTAAAAGCAGTCGCCCGTCCCTAATTTAGGGCCACTGGTTCCAGGGAAGGGAGAGAGTTAGTGTCGTAAGACAAACACAACATCGATGCCTCACCGGGTTCGAACCCGGACCCCTTCCGGACGAATGATCAGAAGCCATCGCTTAAACCACTGCACCACCGGGGTGGCGTTAGATCAGATCATATGTAGAGGATTTTCCCGATAGGAAAGTGACACGGAAGCGAGGTAGAACGGGGGTGGAAGACGCTCTTATTTATTACCGGGGGGGGTAAGTACCCGGGGTCCGACGGCTTAACATGCCCATCCGACGCACGGCGGATATTTAGTGGTTCGAGTGTTCGTACCTGCCTGGGATCGAACCTGAGGTCTTCTTCGTGGCAGTCACGAACGTTGACCACTAGGCTACCCGCGGCGTTAGGACTTCCAATGACCACCAACAATGGTCGAAGCTATGACACAGAACCCCGGTACCAGAAAATGACAATTGGCAGCTGAAGTGGGGTCTTCCCCATCCACTATCGTTCATCACCTTCACCAGAATGTTTTCTCCTCCAGGCGTCATCGAATGGTTCCCCGTAAGCTGACACTTCAGCAAGCGGAACCATGTGTCGTTCTCTCTCTCTCTCTCTCTCGCAAATTGCTGTAGAAATCCACAGGACGATAAGTTTTGGTGTCGTAACGTCACAGGTAAAAAAAGTGTTTATGCTTACATTATCCAACTATTGGGAACACGTGGCTGAGGCCACTCAGAAAACAGAGCCAGTGGTGCAAAGAGAGCTGTTCGATAGGAAAGTCATACTGTGCATTTGGTGGAATTGTGAGGGACTTGTTCACTAGTGCCAGATTTGTCAGTCAGGCTGCGGAAGAGCAGGGACGGATCCAGAAGCTTACTCGGGGGGGGTACAAATACAAAAAGGGAGGCAGAAGCCATTATGAAATGCTTTTTTATACAACATTAGTATATATATATTGTTATTCACAGTTTCTCTCACCTACTCTGATTTCAGTACCAAGCTCTGCCTTACCCTATTTCGAGACGTTACCGATGCTAGACAATATGAAAATAACAAAGGACTAAAAAGAATATCCCCATGTTTTTTACCCCTGGTGACCCTGTTTTCCCTTTATCTTTTACGCTTTCTCCCTCTCTCTCTCTCTCTCTCTCTTTTTATTCTATTCCCTTCTCTTTTTTTTTTTTTTTACTGAACCTAAATCAATGTAATAAGTATTTTACATCCTCCGTACTAAGTTTAATTGTTAATTTTTTTTTTAGAAAAACTGAAAACAAAATATACAAAGTTAATCATTTACGATTTTCGCTACTTTAAACGTAAAAACTTGGTTAGGGTTTGGGGGGGGGGGTGTAATGCTCTGCGCCAACGCTACCCAGAGCTCATCAATAGGAAACGGGCGTTTCTGCAAGCGGATAATGCTCCAATCACATCTCCAGATTGCTCCACCGAACACTTTAGAGGGCAGGGTAGGATGATATCCTACCCCCTTTCTCTATAGAGCACAGAGCTTGCTCTATCCAACTACCACCTGTTTCGCTCAATGGCCCATTTCCTGCAAGGACGACACTTCTCTTTCAGACTTCAGTGGTGAATGTAAAGTCTGGGATCAGAGAGCTTCCATCCTCAAAATCTGTCAAATGATACCACCATGGGATTGTGGATCTGGTGTAGCGTTGGCAAGGACTATTGTAATATTAACCCTGGTTCAGAAATGATCATTGTAAATATAGAATTCTTATATTCATTCCCACGTCGAATTCCTTTGTTCGGGTCATTTTGGAGGAGTCAAGATAAGTACACTATATTGACAAAAGTCACCGGACAACCCTTCAAAACCAAATGAACGGATCCGCTGCGTTGTTAAGATGCGCGGTACAGCTGAAAAAAACGGTATAAGAACAAGCCTGCAGATGACCGCGATCATATCGCTCTGTGAGGTTGAGTGAAAATGTCGCGGCGTGAGAGAACTGATTTTGAGAAAAGAAAGATTGTTGGGTGTTATATTAGTGGGTTGTCCATAAGAGAAACCGAGAAGCGTTTAAACAAACCAAAGTCAACTGTTTTGGATGTACTGAATAAGTAGACGACACAGGGAGTGCCTGAACCAGCAAAACGTACCGGTAGACAAAGAAAATCAGTGATAGAGGACGCCGAAGCCTCAGGAGAGTTGTTACAGCTAATCGACGGAGTGCTGCACAAGACCTCAGTGTACAGGTGAGTAAAAATGCCGGAACCTCGGTATGTACACGCACTATTCGCAGAGAACCTCATTCCATGGGTTGCCGTGGTCGTGCGGCTGCTCATAAGCTTCCACTCGGAATGCTACTCGTCATTTAGCATGTTGTAAAGAACATTTATCGTGGAACGTAGATTAATGGAAACGGGTCCTATGGACTGATGAATCTAGATATACGATCCATCAGTCTGCTGGCCATGTGTGGGTATGGCGGCAGCCGGGGGAACGCTATTTACAGCAGTATACTGTTCCTACGGTCAGGTTTGGAGCTGGCAGTGTACTTGTATGGGCGTGTTTTTCGTGGTATGGTCCCGGCCCATTGATTATCTTGGACAAACCTGTTAACCAGCACGTCTACCACGATATTCTGGACAATTATGCCCTACTAACTCTGTGGTAATACTATGGAACCGAGCCTTGTTGGTACTAGCAGGATAATGCACCGAGCCATAAAGCAAGGGCTGTTACGGCGTGGTTAGACGATAATTCTGTATCGTGTGTGCACTGGCCAGCACAGAAACCTGATCTTAATCCCATAGAGCACCTATGGGATGAATTAGAGTGCCGCATAAGAAGTTTGGAACCAACGCCTACTAATGTACTAAATGGAAGCGCATACCTATCGTTGTGTTCCAAAACCTTGTCGAAAGCATGTGTCGAAGGGTCAGTGCATGCATTAAGGCCAAAGGTGGACTGACACCGTACTATTGTATGTCAATAAATGCTATGTTGTGTTTCTCTTCTAGGTATCCGATTACTTTTGTCAATATAGTGTATGTCAAAGTAGTGAATTTGTGTTGTGGCAAGGGATTATCGCTTTAGTGTGTATGAATGAGGACGCGCGCTTAACAGCAATTTACATGTAGCCAAAGTAGTTAGAGATTAACTTCAGAACACAATTAGTAGGGTCGTAATAGTAGTGTGGTCACAATTTTTCTCTGCTTAGACGAAAATTGAGTGAATTTTACGCACCCAGGCAACATCAGTCACGGTCCTGGGTTGCACCTGATACTTCCGTAAGCATCTTTACCCTAAGATGCTTACGGAAGTATCAGGTGGTGCATGAGCATAAAACACTAGTGGTCGTTCGCACGGATGGCTTTTTTGAAGACGCACGATGTGAACATCGCCATGGCAACGCAGCGGTATGTCATTTCTAGAGTAGCATATCCCAGTAAGGGTGTCCTCGTACGCGATAACGCAAGACTGCACGAGGTCCACAAGTTCAGCTGTTCATTGAACAGAACCGTTGGGTGAAGTTTCCCTCACATACCATATTCACTGGAATGAACCCCTGTGATTTCAACTGTTTTGGCCATTTGAAAAGGGGGATGTCTGGTACTCCCTACAACAATAGGATTCGGATCACCGAAACTGGATCACAGATATTTTTCAGACTTCACAGCACTGGTATACCTTTCATGATGTCCGTGAACTGGCCACAGTTCGGAATGGTATTGTTGATACCTAAGAGGGAAAGTACAGTAGATTTCAGTTAATAGGGACATATCAGGACTACAACACTTTGGCCCAATAAAGCGACTGACCCAATTATGTTGTATCCCAAAGAGCTAATCTGGGATGTTCTTTAAGAATTGTCCCAAATAAACGGCTGACCTGATTAACTGATGGCCCAGTTAACTGCGATCTATTGTACCAATAATTACACTTAAATATTGTGATCATACCCCCCCCCTAAAAGCTTTGTAGAGGTTTTGAATAAAATCTTTTTACTCCCTTTTGGAAATCCAGATATTGCCTTTCTGAGATTTTTTGTGAATAAATAGTCAATTTATCAGCAGAAAATTCAACATGAATTTTTTTTATATTCGACATGAATTTTAATATTACCAGGATCTAAGCTGAAGTGCTTATGATGTTTGATGAATAGCTATTTTACATATCAGGTTTAACAAATCAAATTGGAAGATTTTTCATTAAGATCATCATGTCATTTAACAGAAAAAGCAACACTGGCTGATCAGTCTGGTATTTAATTAAAAGTGAATACAAAAAAAAAATCGATTTTTAAAGCGGTGTTAGTAAGTACTTCACTTAATCTCTGAGAACATCAAAATATTTATTTGGGGGATCTTTTCCTTTTCCTGATCTAACAGCTTTGATATAATCTAATATACTAGACCATTGAAATTCGAAAGCATGCAGGAGTGATATGGAGGAGGCTGGCTCAAGACAGATTGTCGTGGAAGAAACTGGAGGAGGCCTTCATCCAGCAGTGGACTTATAATGGTTAACAATGATGATGACTAGGCCACATTCGATTCTCAGTGGAATAATATTTGACTTAGTTTCACTCATAAAAATCATCTCGTCTAGCAGAAGTGTCTTCAAAATGATAATACAGCAATTTGTTTATTCTCTCCATCAAGATGTTTCAGCACCTATCTTGAATGCTCCATGCATATGTATAAGACACAACTACCCATGTTTAACATTTCACAACTAAAGTTCTTGTAACGAATCATAGAACTTCCAGTTCACATCGCCATCATCTATGAATAATTGCAAGATGCTACCTGTAGAAAGTCCATTAAAATGACTTTCTACAAAGTAGCAATAAAGTGTTCCAGCATAATTTTTGTAGTATCATTGTCTAGAGAACTCGAATCAGGGTATTTTGTAACAACTTTTTCATCTTCCCATATACACTCATAAGAGTCCAGTTTCATTTGCATCTTGTGATTCAGACTTTCATCAAACAAGTTAGTAAAATCATGCGATGCATTGATTATGATCAGGGGCGGGTTTAAGCATTACAGCGCCCTGGGCCAAGAAAAACAGACCCCCTAAGTAAACTTATTGTAAGAAATTTGAGGCCAATTAGAATTTCATATTTAAATTACATTTTACATACAGATTTTTAGCACGCAAAGAATCA
This sequence comes from Macrothele yani, assembly GCA_039090855.1. Taxonomy (NCBI): domain Eukaryota; kingdom Metazoa; phylum Arthropoda; class Arachnida; order Araneae; family Macrothelidae; genus Macrothele; species Macrothele yani. The sequence goes on along the minus strand of CM076997.1, from coordinate 111,284,266 downwards.
GCATATTCTCAAGAACAACCCAAACCTGTAAAATGTTTAGCACATGTATTATTTAAAACTAGGCATTGAAATAAAAAATTATAGATGTCGTTTTCTCACAAGTTTAATTCGCATAATTTTAAAATATCATTTCACAGTAAATTTTTATATTTACAAATTAAATTGGTTTTTTTTAACACACTTCGGAAACATTTGCCTGCAAAATTTTTGATTTAGATTTACAACGTATGCAATATTAATTTTAGAATTTTTTAAAAATATAATGATAGTGCTGCTACCAATGTTTATTTTATATCGATTAAGTGACTGAGAGATAGAAGAAATGAATGAACACAACTTATATATAGTAAAATTACTCACCGCTAAAATATTTTTTTCTTGATTTCTTTGTGGCAAAATCGTCTACTTTATCATCAAATGTTAATGTTTCTACAATGTTCGAATTAAGTGACAAAGTTGCCAATGCACTCGTTCTTTCTTGAGAACTAGATGTCCTTAAATAATTGTGGATGATTTTCAAAAACAAAAACTTCTTTCTTCAGAGGCATTAGTGATGGTGTATGTATGCATAGGTAAATCCTCAGGATATAACATCAATGTTCGGAAAAGTTGAATCAACTTTTTTCCCTAATCAGTTTCAACATATCCTCAACAGGAACACTAACACTTGAATCTGTCACTGATTGTCTATCTAAATCATTCCAAAATTTCTGGAAATGAAGACATTCTTGTTCAAATTCTGGGCTTAAATCCTGAGAGTAAACTGTCAGTAGCTTTTTTGTCTTTTGAGATACTGTTGTCTCATCAACATCTGATAATTGCGTTAGAAACCCAAACATGCTCTCCACATCGGAATACGCATCTCGTCGACGTTCAACTGCTGCACCAAGTTATCAATGATCGTATGGAAAACGCATATTTGCATATATTCCCTTCCAGTGAAAACAGTTTCTTTATTGCCATTCATCTCTTGAAATTGTAGTTTTCTCCAACGGGTTCTATAGCAGGGACGGCGGAAAGTGTAGTTCGTTGACCGGGCCCGAAATTTCGAATCGAGGTGAACCCCCTCCCGTCCCGCTTTCCGGAACAAATAGAAGAAAAACAATGCCTAAGGAGCCTTGTTGGGGATTAGGACCACCCGACCACTTACCTAGAGGGGCTTTCTGAGGCATATCACAACAATCGCACATGTGCCAAATAAAAAAAATGTAAATAAAAATAAAAAATCTTTGATGAAATTATTGACCGGGCTCGGGCCCTGGAGGCCCGGGCGGTTCCGCCGCCACTGGGTTCTAGTAACAGTTTTCTTATATTCGTCGCACTGAGACAAAAGTTTTCCATCTTCCTCATACTTATCATATTTATTCCAGAGATCACTTAAATATTTAATAAGTGAATTGTACAGTTCTACAGCAACTGAAAGATCAATATTCACTTTCTGCAGTGTTTTATTGCAACTATGAATTCTTTGTAAAATATGACTCCAAAGCTCTAAGAGAATGCCAGTTTCTAACAAATTCCTCTTATTTAATAATCCCTCTGCTTCTACTCTTGCTTCTAATTTTTCACCGGTGTTTTCTGCGGTCTTGAAGTGCATCTCTAATGCAGGAATAACTAGAGCGCAAGGCCTTGCATGCATCAACCCTTGCTGACCATCGGGTTTCACATAACGTTTTGGGTACAAGAAGTGGCGATTGCCATCCAGATTCGCTGTGGAGCTTAAAACTATCTTGAAGACTTGCCACCTATGTGATGAAGATGACCAAAAGTTGTATATTTCCTGTACGAACATAAAAAAGATGTAGCTTCAAAGCAGCATCCCGCTGCGGATTTCCCAACCAAATTAAGAGAGTGTGCTGCGCACGGAATATACACTGCCGGACAATTGCTAAGGACGGATGACAATAGCAACGATAGCAACCATAAAATGGAAGGCAGGAAAATGTGGAAATTAGGATAAGTGCGGGATACAGTAAGACGTGTTGTGCGTATGCAAATTTTGGATTGCCGAACTTGTTCGTGACGTCATAGCGCTGATAAGAGATATAAAGGATTTGATGCGTATTGACCGTTGTTGTTCAAACGCAAAGTTGAAAGGGAAAGAATCAATTGACGAACTTGCAATTTTCAGTATGTCTTCCCGACATCACCTAGATGATTTTACGCGTGGCCGTATTATTGGTAAAATTGAAGAAGGGCGAAAAAAAAACAGATGTTGCCAGGGAGTTCGACGTCAGCCACAGTGTTGTTTCAAGGCTTTGGAAATCATTTCAAACAAATGGAGAGTGTAGCAAACGTCACGGGGAGGTCGTATTCGCAGAACGACACCTGCAGAAGATCGGTACATAGTGCTATCAACAAAAAGACACCGGCGCAGCACAGCTAGTGAGGTGGCAAATCAGTTTATGGCTGCTACTGGCAAGTGGATCTCCCGGAAAACTGTCGCCAGACGTTTGCATGAAGGAGGACTATACGCCCGCCGTCCTGTTGTGTGCATCCCATTGTCCAGACGTCACCGTACCGCCCGTTTGCAATGGTGCCATCAACATCGCAATTGGACTGATAACGACTGGTCTGCTGCCCTCTTCTCAGATGAGAGTAGATACAGTCTATCGTCTGATTGTCGACGACAACTGATCTGGCGTGATAGTGGTACTGCATATTGTCCAGCAAACATACAGGAAAGGGACCGATATCCAACATGTAGTGTCATGGTATGGGCTGGCATCATGATCAATAGCCGTACGTCCCTCTATGTGCTTCCAACTGGGACTATGACTGGCCAACGATACATTAATGATGTTCTGCTACCTCATGTTCACATGTTCCGTGGTGCTGTCGGTGATAGATTCATTTTCATGGACAACGCAACATGTCATCGAACAGTCGCTATCCAGGAGTGTCTTGAGAGCGAGGATATTCAACGCCTCGTATGGCCAGCACGTTCTCCAGATCTGAATCCCATTGAAAATGTGTGGGATGCTTTGGAGAGGAGTCTTGCTGGTCGCCAATGCCCTCCAATAAACAAGGACACCCTCATCCGTGCACTGACAGAGGAATGGGATAAATTACCCCAACAGCTGCTTGATAATGTTGTGCAAAGCATGACACGACGTGTGGAATCTTGCATCGCCCTCCATGGTGGCCATATCCCGTATTGACATCTTACGCCGGAACGCCTGCGGACGGTAATTGCATTTTTTTCACGTTTACGTATTCTGCACAAAATGGCCTGTTTGTCCTTTGAACACGTTCCAAAGCCTTCTGGATTTCAGAGCACAATAAATTGTCTTTCTTGTAATGTCCTGGCATTCTGACATTATATTATTTCACTTGGCATCCAACCACACTTACTTTTTTATGCGCTATATAGCCGTTTATGATCCGTCCTTAGCAATTGTCCAGCAGTGTAGTAGGCTAAACTGTTATGACTTTTTAATCGAGCTTGGAGACTTGAATTTCACCAGACATATTCTCGCATTGCCATAACTTTGGCCTCTGCAGTCTTTAACATCTATTTTTAAATCTTGTAACAACTTCAATAAAGCCTTATCCATGTCTTCTGCTTTGTGACCAGTGTTGGGCAAGAAACAAATAAATCGTTCCACTGGTTGTCCATTTTTCAGAACATAACGAAAAATAACAGTCAACTGGTCAACTTTTGACAAATCTGGAGTGGTCTATAATAATAGAATAATATTTGCTCGACTTCAACTCTTTAACTATTGCGTCAGTGACTGGTAAGGCCATTAATGAAATGAATTCTTCACATACATCCTTCGAAAGGTATGAAACATTTCCACTTCCCTTATTTCCAAAATTTTCAAATGTTGATCCAGAAAAGGGTTACATTTTCCTATCAGTTCAAGGATACCTAGATAATTGCCATTATTATTATTCCCTAACTTGTCGTTCGCTCCATTCCCACGAAATGCTAATCCACGGGAAGACAGAAATCTAATGACTTCGATAATCCGTAAAAGTACTGCTTTCCAATAATTTTTCTCATTCATCAGTTGCTTAATTACAGCAGAATCAATTTTCCCACTATTCTCTGCACGTGTTATGAAACACTTTACAGAATCTACATGCTCAAATGAAGCACTATGTGCTCGTATAGGGTTTTGGTGTTTCCAATCATTGAAATCTATACTTGAGAAAGAACTCTTTGGCTTTGCAAACAGTTTACATGGTAAACAAAAAACACGTCCAGTTGACTCAGAATACAATAGCCATTCGCTTCTTTTAATTTCACCATTTTGAAGACGGTTATAAAATAATCCTTTTGAGGCAGATCTAAATCGATCACTATAAGATCTTTTTGAAACTGTAAAATCAATTTCGTTTAAATTTTGATTCGGAGGATTTTTTGTAATATAATCAACAAATGAATCGTCTACTTTCCATTTAGCAGGAACTAATATCATATGATGTAACAAAAGTTCATTTCCTTCAACATCTTGAAAATTTCCTCCAAGATTTATGTTAGACTTACCTTCCTCATCCTCACCATCGGAAGACTCATAAATTTTATCTTCGCTCTGAGCCCTTAGTTCTAGTTCAGTTGGCTCCTTCACTTCTTCATCGGTAGATCTTGCAACCAAAGACTGAATTTTCTTTTCACTTACTGTGTAATCTTCTGCCCGTTTAAAAAAGTTTTTTAGTTTTGGTATTTTTTTATCTTTTTAAGCTTTCTTTTTCTATTTTGGCATCCAGAAAACTTTGTAGTCGACATTTTCGCTGACGGTGATTCAAAGTAATGATTTCCCCCAAAAGAACACAGCGAGAATGAAAACACACATGTAAACTGACGGGAGGGCGGAGGGGGAATGAATCCCAAAGTAGGCAGCTGGTGTCATAAGCGGAATTGGAATTCATTCTAACCAGTATTCTGTCCTCTCTTGTCACCCACAATACCCTGGGGCCTTGATCTTGAATTCATGGAGTCCGATTTCGATCTTTCAACCCACATCCCAAAGCTGTCCTCATGCTCAGATTTTATAATGCCTTGTAAAAAATATGCGCTAGTGCAGTGCCCCTCCCCTAGCCTCCCACTCTTGTTCCCCGTTGTCTGCGAGCTCTGTAAATGAACTGCTTCCCCTCTTCTGAGTTTTGATCTTGCCAGGAAGCAGGAAGAAATAACTTCCTCGGGGGCTCCTGAGTCTTACTGAACTCACTTTCAGAATGAATTAATATTTTTCATAATTAAACACATTGAATGTACTAACACCATAAGTATTAAAGGTATTATACTACTCAGTTTATAATTTGTAGAAATGAAAAATCCCATTTCATTATTTTTTTTGGAGGGGGGGGATGAGATAAAACGTGTTGTATCCCATGTATTCTCAAAATTTTGGCACCCCTTTATGTGCAGCGCCCTGGGCCATGGCCCAGGTTGGCCCAATGGTAAACCCGCCCCTGATTATGATACTATACCGTGCAAATTAATTGGGACAAGCTAATTTATTCTCAGAATTGTAATGTCATCGCCAGTTGATGTCGGAAACCCACGTAAACCGGTTTTATCAGCTGTGAAGTGGTGTGACTGTTAAAACTTGATAATAAGAATGTGGTTTGACCGGTTTTAAACAGGAAATAGGCACTTCAGCTTCAGTTGTGAGCTTTCGTGTGTGACAGGTGGATGTTAGTTTTTGCTCTCTGTGAGTACGTGTTGCTTTCGTGTATTGAAAAATGGATATTTCCCCAAGGAAGCGTGCAAAAATAATTGCTCTGAAAGATCACACTTCTATGACAGTGAGAGATATCGCTTCTGCAGTTGGTGTAGGTAAATGAAGTGTATCAAGACTGCTTACGCGATACAATGCATCTGGATCATCGTCTCCAAAAAGGAGAGGTAAATGTGGAAGAAAACGAAAAACAACTCCACGAACCGATAAATATCTAATCAAAAATAGTTAAAATGAATAAAAAACAAATCAAGCACCGACCTTCAAAGAGATTTATTGGCTAGTGGTTTTGATGTTAGTGATTCAACTGTACGCCGTAGGCTTCTGGAAGTTGGCCGGAAGGCAAGAAGACCAACGAAAAAATAATATTTGAATGCGAAAATGAAGATAAAACGTTTAGCATGGGCCAAAAAATATAAATAATGGACTGCTGACAACTGGAAAAGGGTAATTTTCAGTGATGAAACTCATTTATTTGTGCAGGGTTACCAAGCAAATGTCGTTAGACGAAAGAACTGTGAACCCTTAAGACCTGAGCATGTCAAACAAACTGTAAAATACCCTCTGAAACAAATGTTTTGGGGTTTTTTCACATCAAATGGCACTGGAAGCTTAGTTCCTGTTCAAGGTATGATGAATTTTTTTTTTTTTGTTTTTTTTTTTTTGATTGGAGGTTTAACGACCACCGTGAGCAACTCAATGGGCTACAAGCAGTCGCCCGTCCCTAATTTAGGGTCACTGGTTCCAGGGAAGGGAGAGAGCCAGTGCCGTAAGACAAGCACAACATCCATGCCTCACCGGGATTCGAACCCGGACCCCTTCGGACGAATGATCATAGGCCAACGCCTTAGGCCACTGCGCCACCGGGATGGCGTATGATGAATTCAACCAAGTACGTAGAAATATTACAACGTAGGATTGTTCCATTCTTGCAAACTTTTGACAGAACATTTCAACATGACTTGGCCCCATGTCACAATTCGAAATTGGTCAAGAATTTCATGCTGGAAAATCAAATTCATTTGCTTGATTGGCCTGGAAATTCACGAGACTTAAATCCCATAGAAAACTTGTGGAATATTTTGAAGAGACGTTTAGGTAAAATGGACTGTACAACCAAAGAACGCATGATAACGAATGCTATAAAAGTGTGGTTCCACGATTATGAAGTCAAAAATATGTGCACTCAATGCCAAAACGAATTCAAGAGGTCATTTCTGCTAAAAGAGGACATACTTCTTACTAATACAGGTATTTATCAGTGTATATCAAAGCATAGAATGATATAAAGGCATAGTTTTGGAAAAAAAAAGAGTGATTTTTTACTTTGTCCCAATTAATTTGCACAGTACAGTATGCTTTCCAACATACCAGAAATAATTACTCAAGTTATGAGGATAATAGCTGTAGAATAAATCTCGCTCCTATGCCCTGACCTTTGACCCCATTTCGGTGATATTCAACAGAGCCGGTTAAGTATACTTCCGGAACAACATGATAAAGTTTTGCATCAATCGAAGCATTTTTAAGTAAGTTATGACACATAAGGGCGATGGAATGGATCCGCTCCTATGTCCTGACCTTTGACCTCATTTCATCCCATTTTCAAGAGGATTCCTCCCCAGGTGGTCCCCTACCACATATTAAAATTTCATCGAAATCGAACCATTTTTACGCAAGTTATGACGTATAAGGGCAATGGAATGAATCCCGCTCCTATGGCCTAAACTTTGACCCCCTTTCGCCCATTTTCAATAGAGTTCGTCCCCATGTGGTCCCCTACCACATACTAAAATTTCATCGAAATCGAGCCATTTTTACGTGAGTTATCGTGCCGACAGACGGACGGACAAAGCTGGAGCATATACGCTTCTTCAACCTACAGTTGGAAAGCGTAAATAAAAGTACAAAACTGTCCAGTTCCATAACAGCCTAAATCAGTAAGATTTAAAATATAGCGCAATACCAAAACAACTTAAGTAAACACACTTTCTTTCACTACATATGAATTGCCTAGCTCAGTGGTTCCCGAACTTTTCCGATTCTGGGCGCCCTTGCTGAATCCAGGTTTTCCCAAGGCGCACTATGTCAAATTCTAACAAGTACACTTAGGTAAAAATAAATAAAACACGTATTGAAGATCACAAAAAAAAAAGTAATCGAAGAAATTCAACTAATTATAAGAGTTGGGATGGATGAGACTGCTGATCACCGCACATTTTCTCAAATCTTGAAATCAAACTGGACACAGCCACCCTCATTTCCTTCTCCACATTGATTTTCGCGCGATACTTAGTTTTTATCACAGCGACCGCCGAAAACCCAGCTTCGCACAAATAAGAAGTCGCAAATGGAATTCAGAAGAGGTTATTCATCTTTTACTGATATCCAAAATTCAGGTAACTCCATGCTGTTAAATTTTGTTTTCAACGTATTGTCGTGAGACAACTCAATAAGATTCTCTTCTCCTGCAGCAGTAAATTCAGATGGAGCAGTGGCATGAAATGGATCTTGAATCCATAAAAATTTGTCGATATTATCATTTTGAAAATATTTCTCAAACCAGGTGATAAGCTGTGATGAGTGTTCTTCAAAAATGGATTTCATGCCTCGAGAGAAATCAACTCCATTGGAGGTCAAAAACTGTTGCAACAAGGGGAAACATTCTTTACCTCCGTCTTCATTCATTTTTATTTTCCATAGTTTTAGTTTTTTTATAAAAGCTGAAATTTTTTCAATCGACTTTAAAAGGTGCATGGAGAGATTCAGAGCATTCATCTTTTCAAAAATATCACATAAGTATGCCAGTTTTACCAAAAAATCTTCATTCACAAAATTTTCTGTATACTTGTGGTCTTCCTCTTTGAAAAAAATATAAATTTTCTGTCGCAGTTCAAACGTACGAGACAAAACATTACCATGAGAGAGCCATGGCGAAGTGCTGTAGTACAACAAAGACTCGTGCTCGGATCCCATATCCTCACATAGTTTTTTGAAAAACCTTGCCTTCAACGGTTGAGTTTTTAAAAAGTTTACTACATTCACTACATATTCTAAGACCTGGTTCAATGTAGGACTCGCCGCCCCGGTGGCGCAGTGGTCTAAGGCGTTGGCCTCTGATCATTCGTCCGTAAGGGGTCCGGGTTCGAATCCCGGTCAGGCATGGATGTTGTGTTTGTCTTACGGCACTGGCTCTCTCCCTTCCCTGGAACCAGTGACCCTAAAATTAGGGACGGGCGACTGCTTATAGCCCATTGAGTTGCTCACGGTGGTCGTTAAACCTCCAATCAAAAAAAAAAAAAAAAAAAAAAAAAAAAAATGTAGGACTCAGATATTTTGACGCGAGTGCTTCCCTGTGAATAACGCAATGGGTCCACAGTGCAGCAGGGGCTTTGGTTTGAATAAGTGCCTGCAATCCTCCATAACAGCCAGACATAGAACGAGCACCATCAGTACAGACACCAACACACGTAGTCCACTCCAAATTACTTTCGGACATAAAAGTATCAAGGATCTCGAACAAGTCTTGAGCCTTAGCACTACCAGTGATACTTTTACAAAAGAGGTCTTCTACAATGTTATTACCATCTGTGTATAAACCGTACATAGCAAATCAAGTGAGCATTATTATTATCTGTGGCCTCATCCAGCTTCGACCCAAATTCCTTACCTTTCATTTTTTCAATTAATTGATCATTGAGGTCCTCCGCTATGTGCTGTATTCTACGACTGATGGTGTTATTAGACACAGGCACATTTGAAAGCAGCTTCCCAGCAGCCTCACCAATCAAAATGTTCACCATATCTACAGCAGCCAGTAGAATGGGTTCTTCTGCGATGGTAAGAGGTTTCTTACATTTTGCGATTCTATGTGCCACCTTGTAAGATGCTAGCAAAGCATTATTTGGTATTGATGCCTGCTTATAAAAACTACCGTTTTGTTGATTTAACTCTTGTAACTTTCTCGTAAAGCAATCACAAGATTTACTAAGCATGTTGGGATGATTGGTTTCTCAATGGCGTTTCAACTTACTTAGTAGCACGCACTCTGGCGCCAAAACTTTCATACACAGTACACTCTGTGGCCTCTCTTCACCATTGACTTATGTCGACGTAAAACCAAAGTCCAAATAACTGTCATCATATTTTCGATATTTACGCTTCTTTACACTCTTGCCATTATTTGACGGTGTGTCCTCTTTATTTTCACTTTCACAACGCTTATTACTGTTTAGTAAAAAGCGATCCATTTTTAAAAATACATGCGAGAAGAAAGACTTCAAAAACTTTACTTAATCAAGACAATATTCAGTTGATACGCCGAAAGCTTACAAAGGCCGAAACTCAGCGACAGAGTCACAGAGCATCAACATCACAAACTGCTAACCGCTAAATGAGTCACAAATGACAACGGATGAGCATATTTAAAGGATCTGGTGACTTTCTCGAAAACTCTGGACTGAGAGTTTCATTTCTGGACGCTCGGAGAACGAGGGAGGAATGTTTATCAGAAGCACGGAGGCTGGTGCGAAAGCTCAGGTTACTTCCGATAGCGGCCGCGCAGGGAACACACACGTGTGCCCGTCGGGCGGCAATCGTGCTGGGGAAAGCTCACGCTTGTAACATTATTGTAGACTGCCATCTAGTAACCACTTGTAGAGGCTTCTGCAAACAGTTATTACTAAGTGAGTTACTGGTTTTTTTTTTTTTTTTTTTTTTTTTTTTAGGTTTAACGACCATCGTGAGCAACTCAATGGGCTATAAGCAGTCGCCCGTCCCTAATTTAGGGTCACTGGTTCCAGGGAAGGGAGAGAGCCAGTGCCGTAAGACAAACACAACATCCATGCCTGACCGGGATTCGAACCCGGACCCCTTACGGACGAATGATCATAGGCCAGCGCCTTAGACCACTGCGCCACCGAGTTACTGGTTTGCACCAGGTCCTCTAGATGTCACGATGTCGCGTCCTATCACATTGAACTGAAAATGGAAAAAAAATTATGAAAATTTTGTAATATTTCACGGCACCCCTATGAGGAAGTTGCGGCTCCCCAGGGCACCGCGGCGCAAACTTTGGGAACCATTGGCCAAGCTATTTCAGTATCTGGGAATACATTACACCAATGAGTTAACCCCTTGATAGGATTTATATGACATATGAGAATCCATTACCTCCAGTGTCCATAAAATTTCTGAAGCTAATACTTGGTTGTTTGTAACATTTACTGCTAGTTGTAGCATCCTTTGATGCAATAACTAGGCTTACTTTTTATAGAATCAAATATGGCTGCAGATACTAAGTGACGGCAGGCTTTCTTGGAAGATGATGTCAGACTAGGGAAAACCACTTTTACACTTACTTGAAAGAGTAGAATTTAGAAATGCCTTTTTTGACATCATTTTGCTCTTTTGATTTTACATGTCCTGTAATATCAGCTTCACTCATGTTTGATAGATGAATGCATTTTTTCACACCATGTACATATTTTCATCTGCCCCTCAGCCAGTGTGTGAGCATGTTCAGACTTCTTAAGCCAAGCAGGATTAAAAGAACATTTGCCTGGCATTGCTACAAGCAGAAAAAAAAATTATGAATGAAAGACATCGAAATAATTTTCAAGATTACAGATCGCCCACCTCAGCAAATCCTACAAGCAAGCATGCTTCTCTGTTACAGATTACAATGGAGCCAAAAGGTGTCATTCATGTAAAGGATTCTGCTACCCTACCCTTGCCAACAATAGCTTTGTTCTGAAGTGTGAACATACCATAGTTTCCACTACAATGATCTGTTTGTAAACAGCAAATCTTGCCCACCAGGTTAAGTGTTATGCGCTTTCACTGATAGGAAAAAATGACATGGTGATAATGCAGAAAATACCACTTCCCTCGCTGTTCATTGATTTTGTAACAGAAAAATGAAACCATTCTAAAATTTAGGTGCCGTATTAAAGAAAAGTATCATAGTTAATCATTTCCCATGACTCTTCCAAGCCTGAAAAATTAAAATACAACTTTGCAGGATTTCCATGACCCAGTTTTTTTTTGCCTGTGCATTTTAATTTCTAGGTGGATTTCTTTCTTAATCTGAATTAAATGTTCAGGTGTTAAGTTTCATTAGTATTCATTTCAGTCAATAGTTCAGTGTGGGAGATAAAGTTCATTCCTTTTTTTGCAACTTGAAAGTATTTTCTTGAATTAGCTTCTATTCAGACTGCTTTAAGTCTTATAGGTTGCAGGAAAAGCAGGCTGGTTACATTAAGAAATTCAAGAAACACAGAAACACTTTCAACCCAGCTTAGATCTCGATCAAACAAATCCAGTCAGACTGGCTACCAGATTTGGATTTCCAAGTTCTTCATTATGGTTTTTGCCAAATGATAGAAGAGATTTCCAAATGATGAGGATAAAATAAGGACTGCCAGTGTAACAGTTTGAAGAGGTAAATATTTCAATGCTTTCACAAAACATAAAAGCCCTATTGTTAATGAAAGGAGCATTTTCCTCAGTATTCTTCCAGAGAGAGAGATAATTGCTCCATTCATCAACAAAAGAGCTTTACATTTTTGTGAGAGCATTAAAAAAGGAATTGCCTGAATCAGCAGAGGGATGCATATAAAACAATATGCAGATATTTATAACCTTTCCATTGGGTGAAGAGATAATTAGTTATTTGTACTCTGTCGTAGAAAATCCCTCAGAGCATTTAATCTCGAACAGAATTTTTCCAAGCTGTACCCCGAAAGCATTTTCCTATTGCTATCTTCATAATCTCATACTCTTACATTATGTGTTGGTTCAGTTTTCATTCTGCATTTCATGTGCTGTTGGAGTTCACATAGCTTTTACGTTTCACTTAATACTTATAAACTTCTGGCTTTTGGATATTTACTCAGTTTTCAAGTTTTTGGTAGAATTATGCCAATAGCAGAAAGCACAATTTTTAAACAATCATAATACCTTCCTGTAATGGAGGTATGGGAAAGTAAAAACTGTGTACTATTTGAGTGAAAGTGGGGAACTTTTGAACTGGAAGGTGCGTAATTTCAAGCCCCCCTTTCAGATAAGAAAAGATTGTTCTCGGCCCTGTAGATATGCAATATTTTTCATATCAGAATATAGTCACAAGCACATCATAAAACACTAACAGACACTATAAATTCATATGTGCATGATGATACATTTTATTGCAAACAATAAACAAGGATACAAACTGTACAGCACAGGTATATGGATTGATTGTTCATTGATGAAACATACTGCTTAGAAAACAGATTTGCTTCTACCATACAAATGCATTTTCTTATTAAACACTGGACATTTACTTATGATATATACAAAATGCTGTCTTTAAAGGAACAGTGGTCAATTAACACAGATTTAACAGCTTAATACATATCATACTGCACAACTAAATTTATCGAAGACATTTAGTAATACAAATTTTAGAATGTTTTGGAAAAACTATTCATTTTGTATTTTATTTTCATTTTTTGCAATCTGGTCTTCACATGCCTGAAGTCCAAGAAGAAATTCTGAATTAGAAGGATCCAATGCCACAGCTTTCTTCATGTCTTGTAAAGCTACATCAAAACCTCCTGCAGTAGGCAAATAATGATTAACATGTATTACATTTTTTTATCATATTACAATGATAAATATTATTCTTATATACATATTTATTATACAATATTATCATCATACAATATTCTATGGTATTAATTTTATATTATATATTAATTATATAATATAATAACAAATATTATATAATATTAATGATCAACATGTATTACTTTCATTGTTTTTAACCACATTAAAATGATAAATATTATTCTTACATATTATTATTATACTATTCTTCTACATTATTATACGAGGTTATTAAAAATGAAATAGTTTCAACATTTTATAAAACCAAAGCTATTTAAGATATTGACACTCACATTGTACCATTTTGTAGGGAATCTCTTGAAGTTTGTTGCAACAACTTACAGATGTTTGATGTGTGTACACTTAGTCACACAGTATATATCAATGCGGTAGTCAAAGTCTTGCCAAACATGTGTTAACATATCTTCATCAACTCCAGCAATAGCTTTTGTGATACGTTGTTTCAAATCAGCTAAATTGACAGGAAGGGGAGAGATAAAGACATTGTCTTTGACATAGCTCCATAAAAAAAAAAAAAGTCACAGGGTGTTAGATCCATACTTTGTGGTGGTCAACATATGAGTGACATGTTGTCACCTGTTTCATGGCTAATCCAGCACTGTGGAAGATTTTCATTGAGGTAATTTCTAACTTCCTAATGCCAGTGGGGTGATGCTCCATCCTGTTAGAAGATCAAGTTGTCACTGTCTTCATGAAGTTGGGACATCACCCAAATAAGTAGCATATAAAGATAAGAACATCCCATTACAGCATTTTTTTGGAAAAAGAAGGGGCCTTTGGAAAATTAGCCTTTGGGAAATCCTGCATATGCTGCACTGTTGCTATGGAATTTTCAGTCCTCCATATGCAAATATTATGTTTGTTAACTTTCTACCTTATGTGGAATGTTGATTCGGTGCTGAAAATTAGATGCTCACTAAAACCACCTTCTTCGAAACGCTCCTGCATTTCTGTACAGAAATTGCTACATGCGGTTCTGTCATTGTCACTTAGACTTTGCGATAACTGCATTTTGTAAGAAGTCAGTTGTAATCTTTAGCCGATTCCTCAAAACTTTCCAAACAGTCAGTTGTGGAATTTGTAACTCCCGATTCGGCATTGTGGTGGGTTTCCTTGGGCTGCGTTGGTAAATGGCACGACCACACTCCACTTGTTCATCTGGTGCATGTGGTCTCCCTGGACTTACACCTTTGCACTAACATCCTGTTGTTTCAAATTTCTTGTGCCTGTCATAGATGGATTGTCTATTCGACGGCAATTTCTTGAAACATGTTCTAAAATGCCGTTGTACAACAGTAACACAATTCGTTTTGCTTAATTCAAGCACACAGAATGCCTTCTCTACAGCCTTTGTAGCCTATCTTGCATGACTGGTCATGTAATGGTCAAATCTTTTAGTGGTGTCATCTAAATAATAAAATTGTTATTATTGGTGATAGAACAATGCATCGTGGGTGTCAATATCTTACATAGTTTTGGTCTTATAAAATGTTGAAACTGTCTATTTCATTTGTAATAACCCTGTATTAGTTATATAATATCATTATACATTATTATTATTATTATTATTATTATATACATGTGTTAATGATCAACATGCATTACTTTTATTGTTTTTGATCACACTATGATGTGAAGAACCAAAACAACAAATCTGACTTTAGGGATGGAATCAATTACCATATACACTGAAGGGACAACTTATTGTACATCCCACATAATAATGAGAGCATATCTTTCACCCTCACAGCAGCAGCATGTGCAAGCTCTGCCAGGTGTTGAAAAGGTCTAGGTGGCATTGCAGCTCATGATTCCATGACAGCCATCCTTAAAGCGCTAAAAGGCTGCTAGTGGTGGGTTTCAGGTTCAAATGCACCACTCCCCTTCAACCCATAGATACTAAATTGGTTTCAAATCTGTAGAGTGAGATGGCCATTTGAGGGTTGAGAAATTCCACGGAATGCTTCTCCAAACAGTGCTTTACTAAATGGAAGTGATGAGATGAGGCATTGTCTTGTTGAAAGAAGGCATCCTGCTGTGGGAAATAGGCATGAATGAAAAGGTGTAGGGTGACAGGGAGTACATCAGCATAGCCTTGTGTGGCAATGGTTACCTCAATAGGTACAAGGGATCCCACAAGGTATGTGTGTGGCCCATGTAAACACACCCCAGAACATGCCACCTAAATGGTTGAACCAAGTTGGGTAAAATGACCCCAGAAACAGTTGATTTAATGAAAAAGCTTACAAAAATAAATGTTTGGATGAGTCAATGATCTGGCGCCATGATTTCAAAAAAGGGTGTTTATCGGCAGAACTGGCTCCTAGGCCTGGTTGACCTGAAAGTGTTGTTGTTAACACTGTTTGGGCAATCCTGCAAGAAGGTCGACGAATGATGTGTGAGGACATAGCGGCATCAACTAATATTTCAAAAACGTCAGCATTCCACATTCTACGCGACAAATTACTGCTGCATCGTGTGTGTTCCAGATGGGTACCTCATCACCTGATGAGAGAGCAATTGTTAGCCGAAGTTCAGGTGTGTCATGAGTGGAAGCAAATGATTGAAAACGATCCAAACTTTCTAAACATTGTAATAACTGCCAATGAAATATGGGTCTAATATTTTAACCCCCTCACGAAGCATGCAACGAGTGTCTGGAAACACACAGGCTTGCCTCCTCTGAAAAACGTTTGCCAAACCAAATCATCTGAGAAGGTGATGATGATCATTTTTTTTTATCATAAAGGTGTAGTCTACCAGCATGCCGTGTTTCTCCACAAATCACTGTCAATGCTGAATATTACATTTCAGTCTTGAAGCGTCTGAGACGACACGTGTTGATTAAGAGACCGGAACTGGTGGGCAAGTGGGTCCTACACCATGATAACGCCCGCCCACATGTGGCTGCTTGTGTTCAACAGTTTCTTACAAAATGTAGTACTGAAATCATGCCACACCCTGCCTACAGTCCTGACTTTGCCCTGTGCTATTACTGGTTGTTTCTGACAATGAACAACTTCCGTGGCGCAGCATTCGACACAGATTCTGATGTTATTCAAGCTGTACAGGATCACTAAAGCAGCTTCCACAAAATGCCATCACCACATGCTTTGAAAAGTGAACTGAACGACGGGGCCGTTTCATATCATCCGAGGGAAGATACTTTGAGAAAGAATATCATATATTTTGCTGTACCTATAATTCTTCATTTTGTGTGATTTTACTCTCAGTTTTTATGGAACAGCCATTGTAGATTGCTTTTTTACCTGCCCAGGCCGATAATTTACATGCCCCGGAAATCTCGGGCATGGTAGTTTGTAAGCCCTGATAACATCTAATACATAACTTCGTATGCCAAGAAAATTTCAAGGATTCATCATGCTGTAGCTTATTCAGCAGGCATATCAATTTATGTTTTTATTTCTCTGTTGTTTGTTTCAGGGCTAAAAGACCCCTGTGAGCATCTAAGACCATAAGGAGTCCCTACTTTAGGGCCATTGGTTTCAGGGAAAGATAAAGAAGCTACATCGGATGAACACACCCCCCATGTCTCATCTAGGACTCAAACCCAGACCCAACTGACATGAATAATCAGAAGCCAGTACCTCTGACCACTCAGCTACTGGGGTGGTAATTTCCTGTTCATTTACATGTGAAATGCTGGAAATGCAAACAACTATCCCAGCAATTAAAGGTTTGTTCCTATGACAATCATGGCAAATACAATACTTAAAGGGTAAATTAGGGCAATAGCACTATATATACAATACACATTCTCAAGTACACTGTATAAGAACCATGCGGAAATAACTGTCATACACAAGAGCTGGCAGTCTCCATCTACAGCTCTGCAGCTGCTCATTCATGTAGAAAGAAGACTGGGTGGACAAAACAGTATTATCACACGATGAACAAGTTCTAAGCTTTTATCAAGGACTCTGCTCAAAGACTGAAGCTGAAACAGGGCACGATACAAAGAAACGTTTCCATGATTAACAGCAAGCATGCAGCCTGGCTGATTGCATGGTAAGACAGTCATTAGGAATTAAGACTCCTAATGGCTGAACCTGAACAGCAAACTGCATATGATGAATTACATACCTAGTCTTAGCATAAATACTGCTACAAACATTCGACAGATTAATACAGACATTTGACGTGGACTAGGAACATCAAACAGAGTGATGACCTATGTTTGACATTCGACAGATGGCACGTAACAGGTGTTCAACATCACCGACCAGCCAAGAAGAATGAAGCAGCTAGTGAAAAAAGGAATGAGGAAAAGGAATGAAAAAAACATAAGGGAATTAAACAGTAAATAAAAGTGTAGATGGAAGCACAGTAACAAAAAGGCAAGAAACTTAAGAATGTAGGGAGAAGAAGCACATGATCGTACAGCCCTTTCGCACACATAGATGGACCCCATAGTGGGATCATCTAACACACATAGTCAGTCTACAACATTATGTACCAGATAGTAGTTCTGAGGATCGCTTTGAAAAAGTTGAAAAGCTTTAACGAGAGTTTAATGGGAGTTTGGTGGTGGAATAATGGTGATCTTAAGCATGGTGTGATTTTAAACTGTTCATTGGATTTTAATGGAAAAATGTTTTTAGACCAAATTTTAACTGGTTATGCAACAACTGTGTGTGAACATCGATGGAATAAGATATGTTACTGGCATGTACATATGTTTTTAACATTTAGCGTGTTGGAACCAATGTGCAGTAATGTACATAAATGAGAGAATAAAGCCAGATGTTTCACCTACCGATGGAGTTGTAGTCGGAAGAATCACGACATGGTTGAGATTCATCATTGTGTCCACAAAGAAAATAAATTGGCACACCAACAATGTGATTCATATCAACTTATAAGGTACATAATGGTATTTAGGTCCACGAGTGATGACCTAAATACCTTTGAATAGGCTTTATGGAAAGATACAAAGACTTTCTGGAAGTGCACGAGACTCAGGAAAAGTAGGGGAAACAAAGTTGTAAGTTGTGTGAAGAATAGGGTTGGGGAAATGATATGGGAGCTCAATGAGTTAAGTGAAAGATGGGGTGAATACTTCTGTGAGTTATTAGATCAGGAAAGCAAAAATGATTCTGAGGCAGACGCAGATGATGTCACTGTGAAGGATGGAAGCACAGGATTGATCTCAAGAGAAGAGGTGTGTAAAGCTCTGAAATCTCTTCAGAATGGTAAGGCTCCGGCAGTTGATGGCATAACTGCCGAGATGTTGAAATACGGTGGTGACTGTAATTGACTGCTTAACTGAAATTTGCCAGTTGGGCTGGGAGTTAGGAATGGTCCCTTGGGATTGGAAGGATGCTATCATTGTTACCTTGTATAAGGGAAAAGGTGATCACACTGACTGCAAGAACTATCGTGGTATTAGCCTACTAACTGTGCCAGGGAAAGTGCTTGGTAAGGTTGTTATTGAAAAAGTGCGGGGTCTTACATCAGAGAAAGTGTGGGATGTTCAGAGTGGTTTTATGCCTGGTAAAGGCTGCACCAACCAAATTTTTGCATTACGCATGACAATTGAAAAGTATTTGGCTGTTGGTAAGAAAGGTTTTGCTGCCTTTACAGATTTAAAGAAAGCTTACAATAGAGTAAATAGGACACTTTTGTGGAAGGTATTGAATGAATATGGTGTTACTGGGAATCTACTTAATAGTGTAAAACCCATGTATGCTGGCAGTGGCAGTAGAGCTTGTGTATGAGTGAGTAGTGTTTATCATAATGGTTCTCTATTGGTGCAGGAGTCAGACAGGGTTGTGTAATGTCACCATGGCTGTTTAATATATTTATGGATGCATGCATGCATGATGCCAAAATAGATAATACTGGTTTATGTCTTGTTGATATCCGTGTGTGCAGATTGCTGTATGCTGATGACACTGTCCTGTTGGCAGAGAGCAAAAGTGAGTTGCAGACAGTGGGGGCAAGATCTCACAGAACAAAATATTTTATCATGGCATAAAATTTATCCTACTACTTGTAAAAGAAGACGTGCTGACTTTATTACGAAAATTTGCTGAAATTTTCTTTTCCGATTAAACATTCATCTTAAAAAACGCTTTCATATCCATTTAGTTTCTAAATGTAAACTAACTGTACACATAAACGGCATTAAACTATAGATTTTGATACTTCCGGATTGATACGAATTTGCAGGGATCGTAGCCGAAGATGCTATAATTAAACATTGAAAGAACTTATATCTCATTTTGCACTCTACTTCCATTTAATTTTACTACTTTTTTTAGAGGAAGGCTAATAATGAGATGCAAAACGTTGCTGTTCTTCAAACGAGAACCAGCTCTCTGGATTGTATAATGGTTCTAGCATTTCTTGGCCTCTCAGGAGTGGCATTAAAAATATATTCAGTTTTGTAGATAGTTCATGGTAAAAAAATGAAGAGCAATACTCAATTTTTATCAAAATGAACTTCAAAAAAAAAAAAAAGGTTTGAGATTTCCAATCACAAACATATGTAATTTGAAAAGGAAGAAAACTGAAGGGGCAAATGTGATGTTTTGCCTCCACACTCATTTGCGTGCAAGGGCAACTGCCCCCTCTGCCCCCGTGGTTGTGACGCCACTAGTTGCAGAGTATGTTGTCCTGGATGTATGAAGTTTGCATGGAATTCAAACTGAGTATGGTAGCACTGAATGTAATGTAAGTCTAAATGGCACAGTGATTGACCAGGTGAGTGAGTTTGTGTATTTAGGAAGCATGTTTGACAGAGAGAACAAATTGGATGGTGAAATTAGTAGGTGAGTGAATTCTTCATTGAAAGTCATGGCTGCTCTGGGAGGTTTTCACAGGAATGATAGGTTTTCAAGAGCATCCCACAAGGCTGTGTATGAAAGTGTCATTGTTCCTACTCTGATGTGTGGCAGTGAAACCTGGGTACTACAGAAGAAACTTAGAAGTCGTTTGTGCGCTGGAGAAATGCGTTACTTATGGGGGGTTTGTGGCAAGACACTTTTTGATTGTGTGAGAATGAAGATGTGTTGGAGTTGTGTAATGTTAAGCAAAATGTTGTTAACAAGGTGGAGACCAATATCCTTCGGTGGTTTGGCCATGTTGAAAGAATGAGTGATGAGATGCTTTCTAAGAAAATCTTTTTAGCCCAAGTGGCAGGAAGGAAAGGCAGAGGAAGGCCAAAGAAGTCATGAGAGGATCATATTCAGGACTGCCTGCATGAGAAAAAGATTATGAGTATGAAGTACAAAAGATCTTGTGTATGGCATGTGATGGATATCAGTGAAGCCCGAGTTGTATGTCAAGATCGCTGTAAATGGAGAAGTTTGATACGGCAACAGTAAGTAAAAATTATCTGGTAGTTTGTATTTCTTTTTGGAGCTAACCTCTGAATCTCAGAGAACAACTTAGTGATATGTAATGTATGATATTTTTTTCTAACTATAGAATTTTCAGTGTGAATAATCACTGTATGACCCAGAAACACAAATTTTGGGTTCATATAAGATATTTGCTAGCTAGTGAATCTTGCCATGGAGCGGAGGCCATGGAGCGGAGCGATTATGAGAATCATGTTGCTGTAATAGCCCTACACAAAGTCGGAAAATCGGCTTCCGAGATTTTCAACATGCTGAAGAAGCTGAAAATGAGTTGAATTTTTGTCTACCAGACCATAAAAAGTTCCTCGAGACTGGGGCCGTCACTGACCGCCCCAGAAAGGATCGTCCATATACAATGAGGACTGCTCGCCTGGTGAAAGCAGTGGCAGCCCATATTTGACAAAATCCTGTCAGAAAACAATCAGTGATGGCTTGTGAGCTGAACCTTTAAAGAATGTCGATGTCGCGCATGCTACAGAGTGACCTAAGGGTGAGAGCTTACCAGCAGCATACAGGACACTTCCTCACCCCACAACTGACGCAGCAGAGGGTGTTAAAAGCAAAACAATTGCTGCAGCATTACGCAGAAAATTGCAACAGACAGATCCTTTTCTCTGATGAAAACATTTTCACTACTGCGGAGGCTTTCATCCACCAAAATGACAGGGCGCATACGTCAACATCATGACAAGCTCAGGAGAAAGCTCCAAAGATCATGAGGGGCCATTCTCCTGCTTTTGTCATGGTTTGGTCAGGAGTCTCCTAGGAGGGTACCACGGAACTCCATTTCTGTGAGAAAGGAGGGAAAACATTTGTCAAAGTCTACCAGAACAGGGCTTTGGAGACAATGGTCAAAATTGTGAGTCACACCCTCTTCCAAAACTGACAGTGGAGCTTTCAGCAGGATTCCGCACCTGCCCACAAGACCAACCCAGGCAAGGCTTCTGGCAAATTTGCCAGACTTCATTTCTCCAGCTGACTGGCCTTCAAGCAGCACAGACCTCAACCCATTGGACTACAAGTTGTGGGCCACACTAGAGGACATGGCCTGCAGAAAGAGACACCCCAGTATTGAAAGTCTCAAACACTCTTTGGTGTGGGTAGTAGCAGCTTTCCCTGTGGAGACCCTGCGTAAAGCTATTTATGAGTGGCAACAGACTGAAGGACTGTGTGAAGGCAAAATGCCATTTTGAAAAGTGATTGGTGCCATGTATTTACAAGTGTACTACTTACATCATATCAAAGGTATATTAAAATATCTTTAAATTTCTTTTGTTATTTTATTGAATACTTTGTAAGAGAATTTATGGTAAAACTAGGTATAGTGATGTTCTTCTACTGTTCAAATAGTGGCTTTCATAATTTTTTTCTCATAATTTTCTTGGGAAATGCATACTTTCTTAATGAGTATGCATTTCCCCATACACCTTAGTCTTTTCTTGTTATGTCAATCAATAGAATACGAAGTTTTCTTTTCGTTTAAAATAAAATTAAAGTTAAAAAAATTTAGCACACTTACACTCTCTGCCTTAATTGTAATCCATGAAGTTACTGCTTAACAAGTACATATCGGGTTGGTGCGAATGAAATGTCCGGCACGAATGAGCAGTGGAGACAGGCCCCCACCACAGCAGAATGAAGCCACCCACAGGTGTTGCGTGTATTACGTCACAGCGTTACTATAAATAGCTAGCATGTGTGTGAAGAACAAGGTTCAGGTACGGTTTGTTTGGACATAACGTGGCTTGCAAAGGTAACATACAGATGCCGGATTTGAGAGTCATCTTCCTGTATGAATTTAAGCTGGGCCATTCTGCAGGAATTGCCACTCGAAACGTTAGCAAAGCATTTGGGGAGAATACAGCCGACGAACGAACCGTTCGGAGATGGTTTGTGGAGTTTCAAAGTGGAGATACAGACCTGCAAAGTGAAGCATGTGGTCACCGACCTGCTGCTGTTTCTGATGATGTTCTGTTACGTGTGGTTGAAGCAGACCCCCGAAAAACGTGTCGTGAGATGGCGGCAGAGGTAGGTGTCCACCACACGACAGTTGTTCGCCGTCTGGCTGCACTGGGTAAGGTCAAGAAGCTGGACATGTGGCTGCCGCATGAGTTGACAACTGCCAGCAAGACTAGGCATTTGGAAGTCTGCATGTTGCTGCTTGTCAGGAATAAACAGGAACCTCTACTGCATCGAATCGTCACCTGCGAGGAGAAGTACCTTGAGGTATGCAGCACTGCCTCATCCTGCCTAAATCCCCGAACTTGTCTCCGACCGACTATCATCTGTTTCGTCGCCTGGATCCCTTCCTGTCCGGGAAGGGACTGGTACGATTCGTCCAACGACGATTGGTCCAATGCCGATTCGTCCAATCGACAATTGGCCCAAAGGTATGATTCGTCCAATGGTACGATTGGTCCAATGCCGATTCGTCAAATGGGACGATTGGTCCAATGCCGATTTGTCCAATGGGCGATTGGTCCAATTTCATCCTATCTGTCTGAAGTGCTACTTGTGCTATAAAAGTCTCATCTGTTCTGATTCTATCTCCGATGTTATATGAAAGTACCGGTAGTCCAAAGAATGTAAAATAATGTTACATTTCATACGTAATATTGTGGTTACAGATTTCTTTCTTTTTTTGGGGGGGGGGGAATCGCGTTTTTTTGTTATACTGTCCTTGCTACCGTATGAAGTTACTGATGTATGAGCCGTTCAATCAACTTCAATGTTTCTCTTTTGCATGATAATAATAAAAAATACTAGTGTTCCGTTTCTGTTTGTAGAATGCAGTGGGGTTCCGCCAACTGCCCAATGGAAACAACTGGTCGGCGTTTGGACAGAGGCCTTTTCAACAGTTTTTATTCCAGCGATGTCATATTCATAACGTTTACATATCAAATCAAGTTAATAATATTGCGCTTTTACTTAAACACGAAATATTAATTCATAAGCCATATGCCTAGGCCTTTTTAACAGTTTATATTCTACCGATGTCATATTCATAACATTTACATATTAAATTAAGTTAATAATATTGCGCTTTTACTTAAGCACGAAATATTAATTCATAGGCCCTAGGCCCAGACCTTTTAGGACTTTTTATTCTACCGATGTCATATTCATAACGTTTACATATTAAATCAAGTTAATAATATTGCGCTTTCACTTAAACACAAAATATTAATTCATAGGCCTGCGGCCTAGGTGCCTTGCAAAGACCTCAGAAATGATACGATGAGTGCCTTTTATAAAGTTTTATAAAATGTTAACAAATACCAAATATCTAGGTTGTAACTAAAAATCTTCTAAAAAGACCCGCGACCTAGGTGCCTGTTAGATAGCTGAGAAATGATACGATGATTGCCTTTTATTAGGTTTTATAAAATGTTTACAAATACCAAATATCTAGGTTGTAACTTAAAATCTTCTAGAAAGGCCCGCGGCCTAGGTGCCTTGTAAAGACCTGGGAAATGATTCGATGAGTGCCTTTTATAAGGTTTTATAGAATGTTTACAAATACCAAATATCTAGATTGTAACTCAAAATCTTCTTAAAAGGCCCGGGGCCTAGGTGCCTCGTAAAGACCTGAGAAATGATAGGATGAGTGCCTTTTATTAGGTTTTATAACATATTTACAAATACCAAATATCTAGGTTGTAAATTGAAATCTTCTAAAAATGCCCGTGGCCTAGGTGCTTTGCAAACAGCTGAGAAATGCTCCATTGAGTGTCTTTTACCAGGTTAATGTAAAATGTTTACAATTACCAAATATACGGAAATTATCTTTCAAAAGGATATAAAGAGGAGAATAATTTAAGTTATTATTCCTTTCTGGAAAATAAAAAAGTTTACCGTTGGTAAGATACCATTGGACGAATCGGCATTGGACGAATCGGACATTAGACGAATCGGACATTGGACCAATCGGCCCTTTGGACGAATCAGCATTGGACCAATCGCCGTTGGACGAATCGTCCGGGAAACAGTTCACGACAGACAATGTGGTTCAACGTGCAGTTGATGACTTCTTAGGGTCCCAGCCACAACTTTTTTTTTGTTCCGGGATCATGGCCTTGACGGACAGATGGCAATTATGTGTCGATGCCAAGGGGGATTATTTTGCCTAGGTACGTTGTCCTACTTTTCCGTTCCCGCTGTCCACGTGTGCTGGTCTTTTGCTGGACATTTCATTCGCACCAACCCAACAGTACCACTTACAAACTATAATTTTACCTTCAACAATAGGAGACATGCTTGCATTACTTTTAATATAGTAAAAAGAGGTTAAAGATGAAAAGCATAAATTTCTAGGAAAGTTCAAAATTGTGTGCTCTGCTCAAGCTGGTTCTAGCGCAGACAGACAAAGTACCAAATTTAAGCTTAAATTTTACTTCACACATACAGGTAAAAAAACAGTAAAAATTCTTGCTCTGTTGATTCCAAAACCTTAATTTGATTAGAAAACTCATTTAAAATATAAAGCCTCTCTTTTTCAGTCATGCAGTATCAAAGCAATTATTGAAAAAATTTATGAGAAATTTTTTCAAAGACACAAATCTATCCCCACGGCAAAACTCTTGCACCGATGAAATGGAACACATCATACAAGAAAGTTTTCAGCAAATGACAGAAACATTCTTTTAGGTTTCTCTCCACGCAACTTCATTTAGGATTCAGGTATTCTGCTTACATCTGGTGAGCATAACTCATTGAGTCAACAACACAAACTAATATTTGGTAGTACAGTTAAACAACTCCACTTTGAATGCACACTTACAAAACTACCAGTTATTCAGCATGTAGCCCATGTTTTGTATGATTTTGGTCTACATACAAAGATGTACAGCAACTACTGCTTTCTTTTACCTTTTACACAATTTTTTCCAGGGGAATACATACATAAAAAAAATTTCCAGGGGAGGGGGCGACGAAAATATGAAGTTTTTAAAATCCACTAGGACAAAATAAAAGTTAATGAAAAATAGAAGAAAAAATTAAAACATTTTTTAATGTAAGTTATTGCATTTTTCCATATGTAAGTCGCATTTTAACCAAAAATAAAACACTTTCGGGAGACGGGGAGACCCCTTGCCCCCTCTAAATATGCCCCTGATCCTTTCACATATGAGCAGGAGTGTAAGTCCAAGTTTACTCTTTCTTCTCCTTATAACTGAAATCCTAAACATGAAAACTAATAGCCAAACCCATATACATATCACATGTTCGCACAATATAAAATTCTGCATAAAGCAATGTTTTATAGATCTCCTCGACTTCATGACAATCTTCCTTGTTATTTTAACCACAAATTATGAAAATAAATTTTGGAAAAACTGCATATGTCGAAGTTCAGCACGGTTATCAGCAAACAAAATAAGAGGCATTCACTCAGCTTTTACCCCCGTTTCTTTCACTGGAAAACTAGGAATTAACTACTGTTGAGAACATTTCATGGTTCACCTTACAGATAGGTCAATTTGCATGAAGTAAGTTTCAGTTGTTTTTTTAATACTATGTCCCGATAGCCCCGCCCTATTGCCATACATACATCTCCTGGGCAAATGCTGTCTTTCATATCCTTCCCTCGCCACCTTCCAATGGCTTAATTTCTGTTTAGATAATCTTAATTTATTTTGAACCTATAAACATCTCAACCACCAAGTTAGATAGAGGAAGTTAAAAAACATTTAAAACTGATATCATGACAAACAACAGTTGACTCATATTTCCGATGTAAACAGCAAATAAAATGCAACAGGTGAAATTTAAGATTTCTGGCAGTAACTTTAATTTTCACATTAATTAAATATTTTGCTAATTGCAGATCTCACTCATGTTTTTACTGTTAGTTCTAGTTTTTTAATTAATAAATATTATTTAACTTTGATATTGATGAAGAACTTAGGATTGACTAGTTTTAACCTGATATAATGCAATATGCCAAAAATAGCCCTTTTTTTTATCTGTCCAGTTATTACAAAGTTTGCAAATATATTTAACTCTAACTGCAAATTCATTCTAGGGCCGATTTAAACAATGGGGCCAGGGTGCCAGATTTAGGGGTGCGTCAAGCTGGATGGACTTTTTTTAATGAATATTTTAGCACCACCTACCTCCCAAGAAAATGTTTACTTAAATAATTTTACAAAATTTCTTAATTTTTAAAACTTATATTATTTGTAGTCGTCACACCATATGCGTGGACAGAGAGCAGCAACTGAGCAATAGCGTCCATTGTCAGCTGTATTGGGGCTACCCAAAATGCTATAATAATTCATTGTTGTATGGGGCAGTCTGACCTTGAAACTTATGTGCTGGTTTGGAGGGGGAGGGAGAGAGAGCTCAAGGGGTGTCCCTCTTGTCTTGACATCTAATAATATGCTGGTTTATAGTAATATATGGAAGCAATTAGAATTACTGTTTGCATGTAGGGTGTGTTCTTCCCCTCCAAGACTACTTCAGCGGGCCTGAGCCTCATGTATTGTTTTTATTTCTAAGATTTATTAGGTGTACAAATAAGTTTTAAAGCGTTTTTTGTGTGACGTATACCGTTAATTTACATATCCGACATTCTCCTGCGTTGTTGTTATGTGACTGTAAAGGGTCCGAAGTATAAAATGTGACACAGAAGTTTGCCCAACAGGTGAAAGATGGCAAGCGATACTGCATTTGTTACGAATTTCATCAAGGAAAAAGTGCTGCAAAAGCATGTGTATCGATCTGTTCTGTTCTGGGGGAGAATACTGTATCGAAAAGCACATGTGAGTTTTGGTTTAGATGGTTTAAAGCAGGTGATTTTAATGTTAGCGATCGAGAATGTAGCGGCGTCCCACGGAAGGTTGCACATGAGGAACTACAAGCATTGCTGGATGAAGATTCATCTCAAATGCAAAAAGAACTAGCTCAACAACTGGGGGTAACTCAACAAACCATTTCCAATCATTTATGTGCAATGGGAAAGATTCAGAAGGAAGGAAAGTGGGTGCCACATGACCTCAGCCAGAGTAACAAGGATGAGCGTGTGATCTGTTGAATAAACAACACAGAAAATCTTTCCAGTGGAAAATCATTATGGGTGACGAAAAGTGGATATAGTACGACAATCTCAAATGCAAAAAAACACTGGGTAGACCCCGATGAAGCAATGACTTTGACACCAAAATGCCATATTCACTAAGAAATTTCTGCTGTGCATCTGGTGGGATATGAAGGGTGTGCTTTATTATGAACTATTGGAACAGGGTCAAACAGTTACAGCTGATCACTACAAGCAACAATTGGTGCAATTGAACCAGGATATATGTAGGAAATGTCCATTCACAGGCAAAGGATTGCATCCCGTGAAATTACTGCATGCCAATACTAGGCCGCATGTCCGTGAAATCGGTCAAGGAAACGTTATTGACTCTTGGATGGGAAGTTTTCGAGCACTCGGCGTGTATTCCCGACATAGCTTCTTCAGACTATCATTTGTTTCGATCGATGAAACATGGTTTGTCTGCTGTACGGTTCGGAACATGTGACGAAGTGCAAAAATGGGTTGACGACTTTATCGCGTCACACGACGAAGTATTTTTCATGGCTGGAATCTGTCAGCTGCCCGACCGATGGTAGAAGGTGATAGATAATGATGAATATTTTGATTTGTAAAGGTTTTCCCTCAAATTACATGTTGCATTGTTTTAAAATGCTTTAAAACTTATTTGTACACCTAATATAAAGCTGTTCTTCACAAACTTAGCCATACACAAACACAATGAATGCTATACAGAAATAATTCACCAAAGGACATGTAAAATAAATTTCATAATAATTTCTAGAAATTAATATTTATGATTTGTAAATACAATAAAGGAATTCTTTATAAAAATGGGTGTGGTTGGAGAATAGAAAGAGATCAGCAAGGTATTTTAAAATAAAGGTCAAACTATATCATTAATTCGTAACTGCAGTAATATGAAAGAATAAACAATGGAGTGAATAACTACCCAAATGTGTATTATACGTGGAACATGGCTTTGAGGAAGAGGCGATCACAGCTGCTCTGTCTCTGCTGGTGATCATAGCAATCTTCAGAGTATATTTCCAAACTTAGAAATAGCTTTGAGAATGTTTCTAACCTAACCAGTCATGAATTGTTCAGCTGAAAGTTCATTTTCAGCAGTCTCAAGAATAAAAAATCAAAAAAGACTTTATAGTGAGAAAAAAGTTTAACTCATCCATGATAATGTGTGTAGAAAAGGACATAACTCTGGGCAGAGTTGTATAAAAATAAAATGTATCTGCGTACACAAACATTGAAACAGAAAACTTGCTGCAAAATCGTGAAGCGCGACTCACAATAACAATAGAATAAAACAATTTATAGAAAAATTAATAAAACAATAACTAATTATTAGAGCATTACAGATTCCAATGAGGACAAAATAAGTACAGTAAAACCTCGAAAATCCGACATGCAGAAAACTGGCAACTTCAGAAATCCGGCATTTTTCTGATTTCATTTTCGTGAGAACATCCTCATGATGTTTCACCAATAGCCGTCGAAATCACCTGATATACCCTCTCCACAACACATCACGAGATCATCCGATCTTAGCGTGCAAATTGCCGATAGCTGCCTATATATAACATCGGGAGGTTTCTCAAATTCGTCATATCATTGGGCCGCGCTGAAGTGACATAGACCAGTGATGTGATGAATTCGACATGTATGTTTGAAATGCGTGTCGAATGTGTGATGATGATCTGTACTCGGTGGTGGCAGTATGTGGATTCGATTGTGTAATGGCATCGACCTTCATGATGCATCGCAGCAATCACCTTCACAATGTATCGTAGTTTCGTCAGCTGAAAAACCGTAACATCGATGTGAAATTCACATCGGGTTTTTGCGATGAATGGATACCTCATCCAGCCATAGCGGTTGCTCTGGATGTTTTCAAGTTTTTGCCTAACCATTCTCCAAATTCAATTTTCTATTACAGAGTTTTATAATAAATAGTACAAAAAAGTAATCGTCATTATTTTCACCAAAACTCTTTTTGCATCTCCAAAATGATTTTTTCTCTCAAATTGCGAAGAATGCGATTGGCAGCACAACCCCTGCATGTTCATAAGGCATAGACGTGCAATTTTTCGTTAAAGTGACCTTTATGTGTAAATGTGTGCTTTACGTAATGCCCGTTACGCAAGTTTTGGATAGCTTCAGTATTCCGGAATTTTCATAAATCCGGTATTTGTCCAGTCCCGTCGACACTGAACTTTCGAGGTTTTACTGTATATTACAACTGAATGTACAATAGTGTGTGTGAAATGGACTTTTATGACAAAATATTAAAATATTGGACTATGAGCCACATAAAAACAAAAGATTAATTAAAGAAAGTTTTTATATCCAGAAGAACAGTTCCATTAATGAACCTCCAAAATCTATAAATAGAATTTTCAACAATTTAATTCAAAAATAGTAATAGACTTACAAAATACATAAGGAAAATACTTTAATTTAATAAATGGCACTGCAAGAAAAACCTGGCAATAAATTAAAATTATTTCGCTGTAAAACAAACTTTTTACACATGGTTTTTTCATCCTTGGACACTCCTGGAGTTTATGCTATTCCCATTTCAACTTCCTCTGGTCTCTAAGTGTATATTGGAAGCACATACCGAAGCATCAAAACAAGACTCGGTGAACACAAAAAATATATTTCCAATGGTCTTCCAAAGACAGCTTTATCTGCAC
This sequence comes from Macrothele yani, assembly GCA_039090855.1. Classification (NCBI taxonomy): domain Eukaryota; kingdom Metazoa; phylum Arthropoda; class Arachnida; order Araneae; family Macrothelidae; genus Macrothele; species Macrothele yani. Next base: position 111,253,770 of record CM076997.1, on the reverse strand, counting down.
TAACCCTAAAAGACACCTCTGCAGTTCCCATTTGGAAAGAAACCAAAAAATTTGCCCCATTCATCAACAAGGCATCTCTGCAATTTCAAGAGAGCATTGAAATTTTGTTCACCAAAAACTGCAATTCAGAGACCCCTCACCAAATCCCATTTATTTGGATATCTCTTCTACAATCTGGCAACATTTCCAACCCCCAACTTTAAATTGTAGTTCTGGCAACCAGCCCATCCAGTTGATCGCGGGTGATCAAGGTCGTAGGATGACTGAAAGCTATCGGTAAATGAACCTTTTACCATACGTGACTCTGTGTGTTTCGCTCGTTTTATATGTTGATAACTTTTTATACAATTCCTATACATCAAGAACAGGCCTTGATGACATCTAGAGGCCAGAAACATCTTAAAAACAAAAGAACTCAGAAGATGTGAAAATTAATTGAAAGTTCAAGCTAAAATTGATTAAGTATATAAATCCAAGTAAAGCCTAGAGTAAGTGTTATAATTGCTGTATAAATATATATATTTTTTTCAATCTACAAAGCAAAAACTATCTGCAAAATCTGCTAGTAATTCGGAAACTATCCGCGTACAATGTACACCTACTTTCTGCTACTCTGATTCTGGGTATTGACTACTCTTCAGTAATTGACAATTTTGTCCATGCAAAGGCCCGGTCAAAAACTGATGATGATGCCATAATTATGGTGCAGTCAGACATTGGGTGGAAAAGTGGGAAATTAAGTAAATGTTAATGAAATTTTCATTTGCATAATAAGCGTCCATTAAGATTGTTTTAATAATTGATTCTTTTCCCACATTATTGTGTCCTTTCTGGTGCATTACATTGTTTTATAATAATAAATGTTATTACCATGTTTTATTTTTCACACAACCTTGAAGGTCAAAAATTTAAAACATACACTATGAAATAAATAGACCTAGTATATTTTTCATTACTATGTTGTAATAAATATCATTGCAAAATTGCTTAACATAATGAAATAAAACCCACTCCACACAAACAGACACATACACGTCATGAGCTCGCACTGTTTAGCAAAAGAACACATGGAGGGGGGGCGCCTCTTGTCTTGTGCCCATGTCATCAGAGACACTCACTTTGTCCCTGCTTCATTCTATAGGAGTTTAACTGAATTATCCTTTAAAGCCCTGTTTTGTTTTTTTGTTTTTGTTTTTTGTTCTTAGAATCACATCAGATAAAATGGCTGAACTTTACTTGAAAACTTCAATAGGACTTGATAGTCATCTGAAGGCCAGAAACTTCTGCACAAAAATAAAGAACTCAGAGGAGACAGTGAAGATATCAAGTAAAATTTCAAATATCTCTAAGGAAAGCCAATAAATGTTAACTTTCTAAAGCTTGAAGTAACGAGCTAGTGTAATCGCACTGCTTCATTCCCGAATTCTTACATGCTCAGAAAGTTAAGTTCTGCATCAGTACTGAAGATGATAAATCATTATCATCTAAATGATTCTTGAGAAGGTTAGGATATTGCCAGTACTGAACATGACAACACATCATTGTTTATATGATTCTTTGAGATTGCAGGCTGTTGGATAACTTGAAGCAAAGCAATGTCAGACAGAGATGGCTCAATATGTAAAGAGAAGTTGTTTCAACATTGTGAAAACAGCTTCATGAACTGGGAACAAATATCAAGAATATCTAGCAAAGATCATACAGGACCTACATGAGCCAACCGTTATTTTGATTTAATAGCAAAATGGAACACAACAATGGCACAATAGCAACTGCCTGTTTCTCAGGGTTATAGCTGCCACAGGTGATAGAATTTCCAGAAAACTGTATTAACTACAACTGACACGCAAGTGGTCTCTATGCTGATGAGAGATCCATAGCATGCGTCCCACTGACTCCCAATCAGAAAAAAGCTTGTCAGGACTGGTGCTACCAACATGTGGCTTGGAACACTGACAAAATGCGCTGCAGTTTCTTTTTCTCACGAATCCTGTTTCAGTCTGCAACCTGATTCTAGATATTACTTAATCTGGAGAACACCAGGTAAGCATTATCATCCCTACAGCATCAGAGAAAGGTAAATACAGTATAACATCGAAGAAGGGGTGCTAGCACGAGGTAACATAATAGTGAATTGCACTCCATTTTGCGAGTTTGATGGTGATCTAGCTACTGCTCCAAAACACAAGACCCTTACCCTCGAGACCTACATATAAATTACGAGGTGCTGTTAGCATAGTTTGTCTATACAAACCCTCACAGAGCTCATCTAGTGGAGAGATAAACACTTGAAAACTGAATATATCTAATAAATGGTCTGGCCAGCACAGATCTCCGCACTTAAATCCCATCAAATGTATGTGAGATGCCCTTGACAGGTGAACTACAAATCAGCAGCCACTTGTTTGGTCACTTGATAAGTACAATTTAAAGGCAAGTTTGGTCACCAAACGGGATTGTTGCCTCCTTTCTATACACCGATGAGCCATTACATTATGACCACCTACCTAATAAGCTGTAGGACCCCCTTAGCCTGCAAAACAGCTGCCACTCGGCAAGGCATATATTCAATGAGGTGGTGATAGTTATTCTGGGGTATTGGGTACCATAATGTCAACAGCAACTCTTCCAGTTGCTGCACATTGCGGGATAGGGATTTCCAAGTCGGACCACAAATGTTCAATTGAGATTCATGGCAGGTGAATTTGGAGGCCAGAGCATTAACAGAAAATCACCAGCATGGTCCTCGAACCACTCCTTGACAATTCTGGCAGTGTGTCATCGCGCATTATCCTGTTGATAATGGCCATCACCAGCAGGGAACACAGTTGCCATGAATGGATGAACTTGGTCTGCAACAATGTTCAGATACCTGACAGCTGCCAGGGATTGTACTATTAGAATAATGGCGCCTAAAGTGTTCCAAGAAAACATCACCAACAGCATAACACCACCACTGCCGGCCTGTTTCCACCCAACAGTGCATCCAGCTGCCATAGCCTCCGTTGGTAATCAGTGTATCCGTGCTCGATCATCTACATGATGCACCAGAAATCTTGATTCGTCAGACCAGGCCACTTTTTTCCAATCATCCACGGTCCAATCTCGATTATCTTGGGCCCATTTCATGCGTTGTTGGCGATGAAGTGCAGTGAGCATGGAGACCCGGCTGAGCCTTCAGTTACACGGGCCTATGCGCAGAAGGCTGCGATCAACTGTATGCTGTGACACATTGCCCTGACCACACCTGTTGTAGCTGTGGGTGAATTGTTGCACTGTGGTCCTGTGGCCGCTGTGAACAATGTGTGGCAGTCTCTGTTTACCTCTGGCATCAATGAGCTGTGGATGACACATCTGGATAACGATTCGTCATTTGGCCATCCGTGCACTACTTTTCATACTTACTCACAACAGCAACATATGAACAACCCACATGCTGCACCATTTCTGAGATCGTAATTCCGAGGCACCGTGCCATCACAATTTGTTCTTTATCGAACTCCGATAAATTGGCAGCTTTTTCCATTTTGACTCTGAACACTCTACTAACCGAAAGCCAGTCCTCGGGTTGTATACACTGAGTGGCCACTTTATTATGACTACTCCCGATTCGTGGAATCTGAGACCATGCTTGATGAATAGCACTTTCCAGGAGTGTGAGATTGCAGGGTTGTGGATCCAGCTGTCCGATAACTCGCTCAACTTCATCACAAAAATTCTCAATGGGGTTGAGATCTGGAGATTGTGGGGGCCACCTAAGCAAAGTAAACTCACCGGCATGTTCCTGAAACCAATCCTGTACAATACGAGCACTATGGCAGGATACATTATCTTGTTAAAAGTAGCCATCACCATTGGGATAAACCATCTACATAACAGGATGCACTTGCTTCGCAACGATGATTAGATATGATGTGCCAGTCCGACATTGATCAACATGAATTAAAGGGCCCAAAGCATGCCAGGAAAACATTCCCCAAACTATTATGTTGCCTCCACCAGCTTGAAGGGTTGTAGCAATGCATTTGGGATCCATGCTTTCCTGCTGTTTTCGCCAAATTCTTACTCGGCCATCGGCATGGTGCAACTGAAAACGTGATTCATCGGACCACATAATTTGTTTCCAATTATTGACTGTTGAATCCTTGCGCTCCTGTGCGAACTGGAGACGTTTCCTCTTGTTAACTGCAGACAGCAAAGGTGTTCGAACAGGACTTCGGCTGCCATATCCCATCCGATGCAGTGTACAGCGAACAGTGCGTGCAGAGATCATTTGAGGGGATCCTTGATTAAGACGGTCTGTAATTTGCTGCACTGTTGCCCTTCTGTTGTCTGTTACCAGTCTGGACACTCTTTGCTCCGCCCGAGCAGTCACTAGTCGATGACGACCACACGTTGCACGTAGAGACCCAGTTTTTGGCTGACAGTCCAGTCTTTAAACACTTTAACAACAGCTGCTCTGGAACATTTCGCGAATGCGGCGGTTTCAGTGATACTAGGTCCATGGCTCCAAGCTCCTACAATCATCCCATGTTGAAAGTCCGTCAAATCGCATTTTTTACCCATCTCATCACCCAAAAATCACTTCTACTACTGTCGCAAGCACTAAGCTTTCCCCTTTTATACTAGCTTCGCCCTCTGGCGGCAACAGCATGCAGCCATAGCTCATTTGCTTAAAACTGTCAGGTGGTCATAATAAAGTGGCCATTCAGCGTATGTACTGCTCTGTGAACTTCAACTGCACCACCGTTCAGTCTCCATGTACGCTCATTTCTCTGGGCTGGGGGTGGTCATATGTAATGGCTCATCGGTGTATACCCCAATACTGGGCACGGTTCACAGCTGTCACATACTGTATATCTGGCTGTTCAAGGGGGTGAAATTCCCTATGATGTTTTCTGTGTATCTTCTGAGCAACTTACTTCAAGCACTGTAATATACCCTTTGTTTATTTTGATGCAGCCACTGTATATGTTCATTACAACAGTCTGAGGGTTGTGCTTATGTATTTGTCCATTGTTATACTACAAGGTATTGCTATACATATTTACGGTTTCATTACATGTAAATTAGAAAACAAAGACACATCACTATTACTATATTAACGTATAAAGTTTAACGTTTACTGTTCATCACGTTATTGTTGGTGTAAATATAGCTCTCCGATGTGACGTCCAACATATAATGTGCCATAAAAGTTATTCATATCGACATATAAAGTTATTCATACAGACATACCAAGCATCTCACTCCGAATTACATATATATATAAAGTGCTCTACCTTCGATGTCGATGAGTATGTCCCAAAAAACATCCACTGTCAATGCTCATGTAGGTCTAGTCAAATATTCCTCTTTCTTCCAACATCCAGGAACGCTGGTGGTGAAATCGTACGTGTGATAAAATATGCGGTCCCACTGGACGAAGTCAGAATTAAAACGAGACACTACAAATGACCACAAGGCAAAAAAAAAAAAAAGACAACAATATAAAATGGAACCAAGATTAAAATGAATTAAAAGCAGATGGACGGTCACAGTCGTCAAGCTGCATCACCAGACTGGTTTCAGATAGTTTCATGCTATCATCAGTGGTACTCCCAACAATGCTTCTTCATCATATGAACGTGCACACATCAATGCCGAACTCGTCAGACATGTAGGCCACACCCTTAGTCTTCTAAATCCAAAGTATCCTGGGATCACAAGAACACAACACCCATGGCGCCATCTATGGCGAGTTCAAAAACTTATTTTCTTCTGGGTCTTTTGTATTTTCTTTCTTTTATTATAATAACGTTTCTTTATTTTATCTTCAATTTCTATCAAGTACTTCCAGGCATACGGTAATTCAACTGGTACATTATTGTTACAATTTCTATTTTTTTGTTTTTTAGATTACAACTGCTTCTGAAATAAACTGCTGGTCGTATTTTTTATGTGATGTTATTAATTTGATATTTAACCAGTCTGGTGAAAAATTATTTTCAGAACAATACTGCATCAGAGACGTCTTTATCTCCCCTTTGCACCAATTTGAAATACACTGGCGGAAAGTGAGAAAAGAACACCAAGAAGGAGACGTCTGATACCAACGAAATTTATACAGCATAATAACAGAATACAGAGGATAACGTGATCAAAACATTATGGCAAAATACAGCTGTATTTGCTGGTAAACTAAAAATTAACATTTCCGTGTAACATGGTTAGTACGAGGTTGAACCGCCATGAACTGCGTCACACTGTGCAATTCTGGCATGGAGTCTGTCGTACAGATGTTGGATGTAAGTTTGGGGTATTGAGTTCCAAGCATCCTCAACCTGGACGCAGAAATCGGGGATGGTCGTGGCTGGCCGTGGAGACTGGATAAGTCGTTGTCCCATAAAATCCCACACGTGCTCAATGGGGGACAAATCCGGTGAATGTGCAGGTCATGGAAGTTGTCTCACACTCTGAAGTGCATGTTGCATTGCACGTGCCGTGTGTGGGCATGTGTTATCTTGCTGGAAAACACCACAATGGGCCGACCTTACAAATGGCACAACAACAGGCTGAATGATGTTGTTGATGTAGGAGGTGCTGTTTAACGTACCCGGTACAAACACTAGTTGTGTACGGGAGTGATAGCTGATCGCTCCCCACACCAGGAGACCAGGTGTAGGCCTTGTGTGTTGCTGGCGGATGCAAGAAGGGTGGAGACGCTCCCCTGTGCGTCTGCGAACACGCATACGGCCATCGGAGACTCCCAAGCAGAATCTGCTTTCATCGCTGAACACGACAGATCGCCATTGCGTTCTCCAGTGCAGACGTTGAGTACACTACTGCAACCGTTCCTGACGGTGGGCTGGAGTCACAGGTACACACGCCAGAGGCGCACGTGCACGTAGTCCTGCATCCAGACGACGGTTGCGGATTGTTCGCACAGTCACCTCAGGTGCAACGGCAGCTCGAATTTGCGTCGCAGTGGATGTTCTGCTTGACAACGCCGCTCTTCCTATGCGTCAATCGTTCCGCTAATCAGTCCGTCTGTGACTACCGGTTCCACGTCTTCTCGTGTGGGAATGTTCCTCGGACCATCTACGCCACCATCGTACCACCACCGATACTTCCCGTTCAATTCGTTCCGCAATACGACGATACGACCACCCGGCCTCGCGGAGTCCAACTAGACGACCTCGCTCAAAGTCCGATAACTGCTGAAATCGTACACGACTTCCATGTCCAGGCATTGCAGTTTCTTCAGGGTCTTCGCACGTGTCCGTACGCCAACGACTGATTACATTCACTTCACCATACTCCTTAAATACCACCGACGATAATTTGCATATTATGCCGTGCTGTGGCATAAGCGCTCACCGGTTGGTCTCGAAATTAACATCACACCTACGTAAACTTGACCCCATTAACATATGTAAAATTCATGATCATCCGCCAATTCCTTCTTGGTGTTCTTTTTTCACTTTCCGCCAGTGTATGTTCGTTCAACCTGCCTTGTAATTGTCTTTTGGTGCGGCCTATATATGATTTCAAAATTATATATAGGCAGCACCAAAAGACGATTACAATGCAGGTTGAATGAACATATTTCAAATTGGTGCAAAGGGCAGATGAAAACGTCTCTGATTCAGTATTGTTCTGAAAATAATTTTTCACCAGACTGGTCAAATATCAAATTAATAACATCACAAAAAATGCGATCAGCAGTTTATTTCAGAAGCAGTTGTAATCGGAAAAACGAAAAATAGAAATTGTAACAATAATGTACCAGTTGAATTACCGTACGTCTGGACGTACTTGATAGAAATTGAAGAGAAAATGAAGAAACGTTATTATAATAAAAGAAAGAAAATACAAAAGACCCAGAAGAAAACAAGTCCTTGATCTCACCATAGATGGCGCCATGGGCGTTGTGTTCTTGTGATCCCAGGATATTTTGCGTTTAGAAAACCAAGGGCTCAAAACTGAGCCTCCATGTCTGACGAGATCGGCATTGATGTGTGCACGTTCATACGATGAAGAAGCACTGTTGGGAGTACCACTTATGATAGCATGAAACTTTCTGAAACCGGTCTGGTGATGTAGTTTGACGACGGTGACCATCCATCTGCTTTTATTTCATTTTAATCTTGGTTCCATTTTATATTGCTATGCCTTTGTTTGCCCTGTGGTCGTTTGTAGTGTCTCGTTTTAATTCTGACTTCGTCCAGTGGGACCGCATATTTTATGACACGTATGATTTCACCATCAGCGTTCCTGGATGTTGAAAGAAAGAGGAATATTTGACTAGGCCTACAATGAGCGTTGGCAGTGGATGTGTTTTGGGACATACTCATCGACATTGAAGGTAGAACACTTTTTATATGTATGAAATTCGGAGTGAGATGTTTGGTATGTCTATATCAGGGGTGCACAACCTGCGGCCCTCAAAGTCAGTATATGCGGCCCGCGGATAAATATTTTATACTATTGAAAACGTGAATATATATATTGTGAATGATGAGATTTTTTCCCATTATTGTAGGCCCTAGTTGAAATTGCTCAAAGATCATGCTTTAAAAACGGCAACGTTGTTTGGAAGTACCTACTTATGCGAGCAATCGTTTTCTTTGATGAAACAAATAAAGTCAAAGTGTCGTTCCCGTTTAAGTGATACACTTTTGGAGGGAAACTTGCGCATTACCATCTCTAACATTGAACCTGATATTGACAGACTATTGAAAAATAAACAATGCCAAGCATCTCATTAGGAGCATTAGGCTACTACTTGATTTGATGGTCAGTTTGACGATATATTGATTTTAATTTTTTATATACTTTGATGTTAAGAATTCTGTTTTTTGTAAAAATAAAAATTTTACAACCTTGTGATAGTATTATTTTATTTTATATACCCCTAAACCTTTTCCAGTTAGGAGTAAGTTGATTGTAAATCAGTAATTTGATAACTTAATAACGCAATTTGCCAAAAAACTTCAAAAATGGATTTAAACCATTTAGAGGACACAAAAATGGTATTGAAACACATTTTTTGTCTGCTGGTAAAATAGGTTATTCGGATAATAGTAAAATTAGCTTTAGCGGTAGGGTTTGGCAAGTGCCTATGTGAAAAGGTAACTTGCAGCCCGCGACTTATTATGTAAAAATAAACTTGGCCCCCACTTATAAAAAGGTTGTGCACCCCTGGTCCATATGAATAACTTTATACGTCGATATGAACAACTTTTACGGTTCATACAATGTTCAGTGTATATCGATATGAACAATTTTTACCGTTCATACAATGTTTAGTGTATATCGATATGAATAACTTTTACAGCACATTATATGTTGGACGTCATGTCGAAGAGCTATATTTACACCAACAATAACATGATTAACAGTAAACGTTAATATAATAATACTTTGAGCCACGTAAAAAAAAGGCTCGATTCAGCATAGAGCTTTGTGCTGATTTGAGTAGATAATGTAATATGTCACATCACATTTTCTTTTTGTTATTTTCATTTTGTTGAGAAGTGTCTATACATATGGACTCAAAACTGAGAAAAAAAATACTATTTATGTGAAAAAAAAAATTATTTAGGTGATGCGTAACATCACAGCCTCTCCTTGACAAATGTCAACCCCGCTTCTTGTGGTACATCCTGTTCCCACTAAAGGGGCTCTGACGACCGCCAATAGCGGTATAACTATACCATCGGGATTAGAGGAAATGCTATCCCACACTCACCAACCCGCTTGGCCAGCGTGGTGAGTTATGGCCAAACCCCTCCAAAATGACTCCACAACTTAAATCTTGGCCCTCAGTCTCTGGCAGCTGGAATATACCTGGCCAAGGCAGCGGCCAGTGCGACATGAAGGCAGAGGGTGCTAAGAATCCCCGGAGGACCGGACTAGGCTGCCATCTGATGCTGACCTTGGCTACATATAATGGACGCTCCCTATCTTCTGATTCAAGGCTTCTTGAATTGGAAGAGGAACTACAAAGGATCAAGTGGGACATCGTCGGGGTAAGTGAGGTAAGGAGAAAAGGAGAAGATCTCATTGAACTGAAAAGTGGACATCTCTTCTACTATTGTGGGACAAATACTGGCAGAACTAGTGGTGTTGGATTTATAATAAACAAGAAACTGAAGGATAAAGTTGTAGAAGTTGAAAGTTCCTCTGACAGAGCTGCACGACTCATTATCCAACTCTCGAGAAGATACCAGGCTCAGATTATTCAAACTTATGCATCCACCACAAGTCATCCTGCAGAAGAAATTGAAGAACTTCATGAGGAAATTCGTCATCTAAATAATAAAGGTAAGCAGCACTTAAAGATAATTATGAGAGATTTCAATGCAAAAATAGGGCAACGGCAACAGAATGAAACTTCAGTAGGTAAATTCGGTCACGATAACAGATACCAGCGTGGAAATACTCTCGTAGAGTTTGCAGAGGCAGAAGGGTTTTTCATCTTGAACTCCTTTTTCAAGAAAAAGCCACACAGGAAATGGACATGGAAACATCCAAATGGGACGACAAGTGAAATTGATTTTATTATGTGTAACAAAAAATTTGTAGTAGAAGACTGCAGTGTGCTAAACAAGTTCAACACAGGTAGTGACCATAGATTGGTGAGATGTAAGATGCACCTCAACACTAAACTCGAACATGGCAAGCTCATAAGACAAACAAAATGTATTGACATAACCAACCTTAAAAAACACCATAATGCCTTCAAGTTGGAACTGAAGAACAGATTCTCTGCTTTAGAAGGCCTAACATCGGAAGAAGTGGATATTTCTGAAGTTAACAGAAAAGTAACCAAAGCTCTAATGGAAACAGCAACAAAATTAGCTGGGTCTAAGAACAAGTTGCATGGGAACAAATTATCAGGAAAAACCAAAATATTGATGCAAAAAAGGAGGGAGATGAGGACAACTAAAGAAGATTGGACTTCCGAAGTGGAATATATAGAGCTATGCAAGACAGTACGAAAAAGCATCACTGAAGATGTAAGGAAATTCAACTGTGAACTAGTAAGAAAAGCAATTGAAAACAACCGAAGCCTAAAGATAGCAAAGGGGCATCTCAGTAAGGGAAAAAAACAGATTATGGCACTGAGAAAAGAAGATGGTTCTGTAACAAGAAATAGAGGCGAAATTTTGACAAGAGTGAAAGATTTCTACTCCAAATTATATGAAAGGGATGATACATGTACTCCAGACATCATGAAAGGTACCAGTACCAGAGTTCTTCCAGTCCTCCCAGCAGAAGTTGCACATGCAATCAAGAACATGAAGCGGGGAAAAGCTCCAGGAGAAGATGGCGTTTATTGTAGACATCATACACGAAGCAAGTGGAGAAATCGAAACAGTACTCGCCCAAATTTTCACTTGATGCCTTAAGGACGGGAAGATTTCTGAGGATTGGAACAACGCTACAATGATCTTGTTACATAAAAAAGGTGACATTGAGGATCTCAGGAGCTACAGACCTATCAGCCTCCTATCAGTGGTTTATAAAATCTTCACTAAAGTTCTTTCACACCGCTTGAAGGTGACACTGGACATGGCTCAACCGAGAGAACAAGCTGGATTCAGGAGTGGCTACAGCACAATAGATAATATCCACGTACTGAGAGAACTAATTCAAAGAGCGAGGGAATATGAACTTCCATTGTACATGGCTTTTATTGATTATGAAAAAGCCTTTGATTCGGTGAAACCATTAGCAGTTACAATGGCTCTGAAATCCTGCGGTATTGAAGATGCGTACATTAATATTATTAATAACATCTATGAAAATGCAAGTGCAAAGATTCGGCTGTTTGAAAATACAACACACATAAAAATTGGAAAAGGAGTGAGACAAGGGGACACCATATCTCCGAAGCTCTTTAATGCCACATTGGAAAATGTTTTTCAATTACTGAACTGGGAAAGCAAAGGGATAAAGATTAATGGAGATTATCTAACCCACCTTCGTTTTGCTGATGACATAGTCATTTTTGCAACTACCCCATCAGAGCTGCAGAGTATGATCCAGGAACTTGCTGACAAGAGTAAAGAAGTGGGATTAAAAATGAACTTTAAGAAGACAAAAGTGATGTTCAATGCTTTTACAAGAAATGAAGATTTATCGATTGATGGAGAAAAGCTGGAGATAACAGACACATACGTTTATCTTGGACAGCAGATATCAAGTGAAGGTCACATTGATGAAGAAATTAATCGGCGTACAAAACTTGCCTGGAGAGCTTTTGGAAGAAACAGCATAATTTTCAAGAGCAATATGCCATTATGTCTTAAAAGAAAGGTGTTTGATCAATGCATCCTTCCAGTGCTTACGTATGGTGCAGAGACGTGGACCTTAGCTAAAAGAGACATACAAAGGCTGCAGACAACTCAAAGCAGCATGGCGAGGTGCATGCTTGGTGTAACCAGAAGAGATAAGAAGAAAAACTCGTGGATCCGAAAAATGACTAGAGTGGAAGACATCATGATCAGAGTTAAATCCCTGAAATTGCAATGGGCTGGACATACTGCCAGAAGGACAGACCATCGATGGACAGCCGAAATTTTAGATTGGATTCCAAAGGACAGGAAAAGACCCAGAAGAAGACCACATGGGAGATGGGTGGATGAAATTCGTAAGTATGTGGGAGTGACATGGAAGAGACTGGCACAAGACAGACCGTTGTGGAGGAAACTTGGGGAGACCTTCGTCCAGCAGTGGATTGATAATGGTTGACGACGATGATGATGATGATGATGATATAAACTAAAACATAAAAGTCACATCTGATATTTTTTTTAAAAACCTTTTGGTTCTGATATAGATAAATTCCTTGGAAATTTTTGAAAAGTCATGGTGATGCCTCATTTTGAAAAAAAAAAAAAAAAAATTAGCTAATGTCAAAGGACATCGTTTCAAACAGTCAGCTTCAGGGATGTGCCAAGCCGGGGTTTAACGGATGCTAAGCACCCGGGCACCAGATTCCAGGGGCGGAAGGACCCACAATCAATTTTTTTGGTTGATAAATTAATATCAGTGATGTGGGAGAAGTTATGAAAACATTATACTATGAGAAATCGTAATGCTAAGTAGAACGTTTACTTATTTAGTAAAAATAACTTGTTTATGATTCAACAAAAAACGTCTTGAAATCAGAGAATAATTTTTACTGTTTTGTTCCGTAACAGATACCGCGTGCAAAGGACTGAAAATTCTTTTTCTAATTTTTTTTTAAAATCTTGAAGATTTCAGCCTTCATGAATATGTGGCCAGCACTATGACAAATGGGGCCAATATGTAGGAAAAACACAATGGACTTCAAAAAGCATAATTTGTCGACTTAAGACCCTTGCGCATTTTATGTACTTTGAGCGGCTCATACTTTAAATCTGGTCGTAAATGCCGACGAAAAGACTTCCCTACAGATTGTGAACATTTTCAGCATTGTTCAAGAAATATATGCTTACTTTTCTGAATTACCTTATCGTTGGCAAACTTTCAAGAAAGAGCTTCCAGCGTTGACCGTAAGACAGGGTGGGAAAATATTATAGGATTGATGCAATACGGGTAACGGGCACTAGGGTACAATTTCCATGTATTCCACAATATTAGATATTTTGGTTAGAATAGTTAAAGAGATGCCCATCATGCTTAATATTACATGTATATATATATATCATCATCCTCCTGAACCATTATAAATTTTCTGCTGGATGAAGGTCTCCCCAAGTTTCTTTCACAATGTTCTGTCTTGGACCAGTCACCTCCATCTTACTCCCGCATGCTTTCGAATTTCATCGGCCCATCTCCCATGTGATCTTTTTTGGGGTCTTTTCCTATCTCTTGGAATCCAGTCTAAAATTTTGGTTGTCCGTCGATGGTCCGTTCTCTTTTTGCAATATGTCCAGCCCATTACCATTTCAGGGATTTTACTCTGATCATAATGTCTTCCACTCTTTATTATTTTCCTTATCCACGGGTTCCTCATCTTATCTTGCTTAGTTATATATACTGTATATATGTGTGTGTATCCATCGAGAAGCTGTAATATGTTTATCATCGTACATGACGAAACTTTTTTTACCGGTAATGCAGACTTTTGTGTAAATTGACAGAGAGAGAGAGAAAGCTGACTTTTTGAATTATTTGTAGCATCATCTGAACTAGAGTTTTACAGATTTGTTTTCTTCAGTTTTATATGAGACAGTAGTGTTTTATGGAAAATCTCAATTTACTGGAAATAGAAAAAACTGTTGCTAAAGATATTTATTTCATGTAAAAATGAATAAAAATTTAAAAATATTCTCGTACAAGGGAGCAGCAAATCTGAGCTTGCACCCGGGCAGCAAATGCCCTTGGAGCGCCCCTGGTCAGCTTTATATTCAGAACATTTAAAAACTGCTATTTATGTGTGTTCTGAATACTTCTTTTCACTATTTATGAATCATCATCAATAACCATTATCAGTCCACTGCTGCATGGTCTCCCCAAGTCTTTTCCACAATTCTCTGTCCAGGGCCATTCTCGGACTCTGACATGTTTTTGAATTTCACACACTCATCGACCATGACATCATCTTCTGGGTCTCTTATAGTCCCATGGTAACCAGTCTAATATTTCAGTTATCCAATAGTGGTCAGTTCTATCCATATGTTATATCTATTGCCACTTGAATGTCATTACTTTCATAACAGTGTCATCAACCCTTGTCATTTTCCTCATTCATGAGGACCTCTTCCTATCATTCCTGGTTACACTGAACATGCATCTTTTCTGGCTCCCTTGAGGTGTCCCCCAAGCTTCTATTGTATGACATTTTTTTAAGTTAAGGTCCATGTCTCTGATCTATAAGTATGAAATGGAAGGATGCACTGATTAAACACCACTTTTCTTTTAAGCCATAATGGTGAATTGTTCTTAAAAATTCTATTGTTACTTCCAAATGCTCTCCAACCAAGTTTTATATGCCTATTTTATCTGTATATATAGTTCATGCATTTTCCATACCAACTGGAGGAAAGCTGAAAAAGTGACAAAGGGATTTTAACAAAACAACACGTGTGTGTGTGTGTGTGTGTGTGTGTGTGTGTGTGTGTGTGTGTGTGTGTGTGTGTGTGTGTGTGTGTGTTTGTGTGTAATGTATATATGTCTGACAATCCTGAATAAATTAAACGACTCAAGACATTCTAGATTTTCTGAAAAATTTCACCAGAAATACTGGAAAAGATAAAAATTTTCGGTTGTTCCATAAAGCAGAGTAATTGGACTTTTCAGGCCAATTACTCTGCTTTAAGGATATATCAAATAAAGTCATAGAAAACTGTAACCACAGTAACTGACAATGCAAAATTTGTAATCCAGCAATACTCGAACTTAAGAAAAAGAAAAAAAAGCCCAAACATTAAAATTTTGGATTTTTAAAATTAATTCATTATAAGCTCCTTTATACAAACATTATCGTTATTTTCTCCTTTCTTTGCTTGAATATGAGAGCCTATGTGCTTCAATTTTTCTTTATGTCAACCTAATAGCAACAATACAAAAAATAGAATAAAATAAAACACTATTTGTGCACATAAAATGTCCTGCATGAAAAACTCACAAATCACAAAGACATTTTTTTTTAATGAATGATTACCTACCTCGTATAGCCCAAAATTAGCGGCCCCCAGTCGCCAGCTGGCGATTAAAATTTCAGTTTGGTGACCACATTTTCCCAACATCATCGCCACAGTGGCTACCGAGCGTTCGTTGATCGGATCAGACTACTATTGCTTCCAGGGTGACATCAAGTGCTATTTGAAGACATCGCGGTGGCTACTGTGCAAGCGTATTGAGTAAAGCGGTTGCGGTCATCATTTTTTCGTCTTTGGAATGTTTCTGGTTTCGGAGCATATGCTACGCAATCCGATGGTCGTCGTGTTCCATTTCGTTCTCGAGTCGTTGTTCTGATTGGCTGCCCCCCACTGGAAGTCCCAAGTGTGCCTTAGTCACGCAGCCAACGCCTTAGTCATAGATGATGCTTGAAACGGCGTGCACTATTTCCAATAGGAGCTGCACCGCTTACCTTGTAGTCGCTTCGCTTCTGGTAGCTTTACTTTCAGGGATGTGAAAGAAACGTGGCATACCATAAGACGTCATAAATCTTGTTACAACAGGATATCGGAGGACGTGTGAAAATAGAGATGATGAGTTTGAGCAAAAGTGCATGTGGCGGAAAGAGGAAGTCAAGTAACATTTCAGCTTTGGGAAATGTCCCAAAAATAACGAAGTATTTCGTGATTCCAGAATGCAAGTAACATTTCTGTATATATAATTATTTTCATGATATTGTCTGTTTTATTTGTGTTTATTTGTATTATAAAATAGGGGTGGCGGTATCACAACTCAGTTTTCGGTGGCACATTTCTTTATTCACGTTACGGGCACAGAACCTCCCCCTCCCCCTCAGTCAGTCGCGATTTTCCAAAAGGCATAAAAGTTTTTCTTCCGAAATTTTACTTTCCATTTTAACTATCTGTAATTTCTATAAAAAAATGAGCTTATACATCAATATGATTGGAAAAGCACGTGTTTCACTGTCAAGTCATCAACTATGTCATTGGAAAACGCAACTTTTAATGATTAAAAATTCCACGGCGGCATCGTGGAAATTTCTTCACAAAGCATAAATATTAGTTAATGTTCTTTAGATTACCAAATTAGATGGTGGTATTTAAAGTTACTTTTGTATTATCCAAAAATATTATTATTATCAGTTATATATACTATATCAAAGAAAATATTGTTATACCACAGATATTAATTCAAAAACTATGAGCTTCAACATCTCATAAATTTTCATGACTAGCTTCCAGCCTTCCCAATAGCAGAAAGTACTTAAAACTGTGAGGTGCACTGCAGAACAAAGAGTTATTATTTCATTTTAATAATATCAAAAAGGGGTGGCTGTCCTATCAGGTTGTCGAAATATGAAAAGAAAACAAAAAAGATTACTAAATCACGGAGTAGTAGCAAGGTTCAGAGGTTGGTCATGAACATTTTTAGAAAATTCGTTATTATTTTCTTTTTTTGAGGTTTTTTTCCCCTCCTACACCATTACCTTTCAAAACAGAATGATTACATTCATTCTGTTTCGGAATCTTTTTCCAATTTGGCCAAGTGGCGATAATTCAAAGCTAATAAGAGAAATACACAGAATTGCGGTAAATCAGCAATTGTTTTCATGTTTTTTTCTGATATGTATTATATTCAGTAGCAGAATAGCTTTATTTGCTATGCTACACCAATTAATTTACACATTATATACAGTGTTTTATCATTATATATATATTGGAGCTTGTCCTTAATTTTTTGTATAATTTTCTTTTAGGGATATTCGAGATGATAATTTATCTGCAAGTACGAATTCGGACAGAACCTTGCCATGCATTGGGGAATTCACGGCCGTGGGTGCATCTACAAGTGGAACCACAAAGGAAAAAGAAGTTGAAACTGTAAAGGAACAGCAAGTGGGGTCATTTCTGAATTGATTGCCATTCCTAGCAATGGGGATGAAAAAACGATGGGAAAAACCAAGTCTGTAAAGAGGAGGTTGAGAGAAGATTGGAAAGTTGTCCAAGGTGATCTTGAAGCGGCAAAGGACAGGAAAACAAATCTGATGTTGGACGAGAACTGTGAATGGGGGATGTGGTGTAAATACTGTACCGAATTTGCAGTATCACTTGGAGTTTCTTCGAGTTTTGTGAAAAATGATCCACAATTCCATCCACCAGACAGAAAACGCCATACTGTGAACATGCATTTTTCTAGCAAAGCACATGAAGCATGCTATATGAAGTCTCAAAATCATGTTGAGTTGACTTCACAATCACATGTATATACAGAGATGACCAAACTTAATCCAAAAATTCAAGAAAATATTGTGAAAATGTTCCAAACGGTATATGCAATGGTTATTGAGGACAGGGCAGCATCTAGATTTGCATTGGAGTGACATTTGCAAGAATTCAATGGGATTGATAGTGGTAAGACTTACCGGAATGACATGTCGTTTAAAATATTCCTTTACTTCATTGATGCAGATATTCAAAAGAATGTTGCAGAGGAAGTTAACAATGCCAGCGCTTTTGCGACAATGACTGATGGATCCATAAGTCGAGCAGTCGCAGAATACGAAGCTGTGTGTGTGAGTATGTGAGAATATCAGCTGAAGGAGAATCTGCCATTAAAGTTAAATTTCTAGATTTAGGGGAGATAGATATTAGTGCAGATGCTGATGGATTATTGAAATCCATCTCTGAAGTCCTGAATTCTTCAGGAATTATAAACTGGCAAGATAAGATAATGTGTAGCACAGTTGATGGAACAAATGTTAATGTTGGGCAGAAAGGAGGACTAACAAAAAAAATGGGTACTCCAACTTACATAACATGCTATAACCATGTATTTGATCTGTGGGTAAAGCAAGCAACTGAATGCAATCCAGCAGCATCTGCTGTAATAGCACTAATTCGGTCCTTAAGTTCATTTTATCGTACAAGCCCAAAATTGACAAATGAACTCAAAAAAGCAGCAGAAGCTCTCAAAATTAACCTGTTATCATTCAAGCCCATTTGCAATATAAGGTGGTCCAACTACCTGCAAGCATCACTAAACCCCTAATTCATAACTATGGGGCTATTACAAGTTATTTGGAGCAAGTTATATCCTCCCACAATACAAATCAATATTCTTCAGACATAAAATCAACAACAAGCAGTCTTTTAAAGCAACTTACTTCATATGCAACAATGTTTTCAGTATTTTCAGTTGCTGATTTTATTGAAATAATGGGAAAGACCTCTCAGGTTTTGGAATCGTGGGACATACTTTTGAATGTTGCCATGAGTAAGATGAAGAACACTACCACCAAACTAAATGAAATGAAACAACAGCCAGAAAATTGTCCAAACTTTATTCATTTCCTTGAAGAATGTGAGGAACAGCAGGCTGAACAGCAGCGGCTTTTCCGTGGTCAAGTTCTCAAATTGCTTGTGAAATGGAAAGCTACAAGTGTAGGAAACAAACATACCCCATGACAAGATAAGGTCAACTTTTTTGATGAATTCTGTAAAATCTTCCAGAAAAGAGTATTAGACTTCTCTTCACCACCTGTACGAAAAGCATGACGATGATGGGCAAAACACGTAACAATAATAACAAATAAAGGTAACTTGATCACGCTAGTTACGTTACATGAAAAAAACTTTTACAAGAAAGTTCGTAAGTTGGGAGCTTTCGACCTTATCTTAGGTCTTCATCACGCCAATGGAGGACTAAGATTGTTGCCAGATTCTGCATTTGAATTTTTTCCATTTTTGTTGCCAAAACTTAGAATTGATCTCCAGATCATCGGAATGTAGAGAGGAGATTCGGAATTGCAAGTCATTGAGTTGAAAATAATTTTCAGGCTATCACGGTGACGGAGGGCAAAACGATTGTCAAAAGAAGCAATTCGTTTTGCTTCGTTCCAGCGGGGAGCTGCAGATGTGTCTTCCATTGTCAAAATAGACAAGGCTGTATTAGAATTGGCTTTCAAAACATCTTTTTACATTCTAAAATTATGTGGTTAATGCTCCTGTATGTGCTTCCAATGTTATCATCAGTTATCACCTATTGAAGATGAAGACCTAAGATAAGGTCGAAAGCTCCCAACTTACGAACTTTCTTGTAAAAGTTTTTTCATGTAACGTAACTAGCGTGATCGAGTTACCCTTATTTGGTACTAAAAGCATTTCAAGTTCTAGATTCATGCCAACAGGAAAAAGTGAACTGAAGGTCTACAGAAATGCACATATCAAAGAAATATGTAATCTATTTTCGTCGGAGAAAAGGAGTGCTCTGGAGCAGTGGGCAGAATTAAAGGAAATCATCCGTTTTCATTTTAAGCATTCTACCAATTTCCTACAACTATGAAACATGCTACAAAGTGAATCACTTCAACACATGACAGTAATGAAGCAATTGCTAGACATACTTCTTTGCATACCAGCAAGCAATGCAGAAGTAGAGCGTGTTTGGAGTGGGATGAAGGAAGCATTAGGTGAAACAAGTCTGTTGATGCAAAAGGATACTCTGCAGGCCTGCCTTCATGTAAAACGGAATGGAAATGATTTGTTGAGTCAGAATTTTAACAATGCAGTGAACAAGTGGTGGAGAAGTCCAATAGGCCTCGGTCGGTATAGATGGCAAATGCTTTCAGAGAAAAATAGAAATTGAAATATTAAATAAATATGTTTCCTGAAAAATTAGTCATTGTTGTCTTTTAAAAATAATAGTAAATGCTCTTAAGATGTCTGCATAGAAAAATCCTGTACACGTAAGAATTTGTTGCATTTTTTGTGGGTGGCTACCAAAGTGAAAAAATTGGCTACTAACTTTTCTATCCTTAGTTTTGATGTATTACCTTGTACATATATACACAGCACTAAACTGCTCTCTGAGATTCAGAGGTTAGCTCCACAAAGAAATACAAACTACCAGATAAATTTTTAACTGATTATTATTTACTTACTGTTGCCATATCAAACTTCTCCATTTACAGCGATCTTGACACACAACTCGGGCTTCACTGACATCCATCACACGACCTTCTATACTTCATAATCTTTTTCTTATGCTTACACTTCTGAATCTCATCCTCCCATGACTTCCTTAGCCATCCTCTGCCTTTCCTTCCTGCCACTTGGGCTAAAAGATTTTTCTTAGTAAGCACTTCATCACTCATTCTTTCAACATAGCTAAACTACAAAAGAATATTAGTCTCCACCTTACTAACAACATTTTGCTTTACATTACACAACTGAAACACATCTTCATTCCTCACATGATTGGAATGCGTCTTGTCACAAACCCCCCATAAGTAATGCATTTCTCCAGCACACAAATGACTACTATGTTTCTTCTGTAGTACCAAGGTTTCACAGCCATACATCAGAATAGAAGCAATTATACTTTTATACACAGCCATTATAATACTACTACTTGATATAAGCAGTGTTTAGACTGTTTCACACGTTAAAGCAACGTGTGAAAAGTCTAAATGTTACTTGCTTTAACATGTGAAACAGTCTAAACACTCCTCATATCAAGAACGTAGTATTATTATTATATATCTAGCCACATATTACGCTCTATGCAAAGTTTTTGCATTTCGAACTTCTAATAATTATACACAGCCATGCCCGACTCTCTTGAAAACCCATCATTCCCGTCAAAACCTCCCAAAGCAGCTATGACTTTCAATGAAGAATTCACTCGCCTACTAATTTCACCATCCAATTTATTCTCTGTCAAACATGCTTCCTAAATACACAAACTCATTCACCTGGTCAATCATTGTGCCATTTAGACTTATATTACATTCAGTGCTAACAGTTCCTCACTCAAAAACCATAACTTTGGTTTTTCCCTTTTGAATTTCATGCAAACTTCATACCCTGCATTGAGAATGGTTTGTGTGAATCTAATATGTTTTTCAACCACAAGTATATCCACACATATGCTTGGGAGAATCGTACTCTTGGTCAAAAGTGTGTTACAGATTTTTTTTGTTTATGATCAGCATCTGAAACACTTAGTTGTTGACACTCGTGTGATGAGAGGTGCGAATGCTGGCTCTGATTATTACTTGGTAGTGTCACAAGTGAAACTGAATGTTGGTTGGAGGAAAAGGAATAGGAAGAGGCCTCGGATGGAAAGAATAAAAGTTGAAAGGCTCCTTGAAAATCATCAGCATTCATCTAACTTACTCAGAGAACGACTGAAGGAGCTGAAGTCATGTGAGACGGATGTAGAAAAGAAGTGAGAATGTTTTAAGAAATTACCTCATGAAAATCCATAAAACAGAATAAAGTGTAATGGAACAAATCGATTCCAATGAATTACTACTTTGGAAGATTACATGAAGAATATTTAAAATGAATGGCACATCAGTGATATTATATAACAGGCTTAACAGATAAGTTAGTGCATGCAGATAGCAATGCCACAGATTCCAGTTGCCAGCCACTGCAAGCATATGGACAAAATGTTTCATGTGAGCAAAACTGACACTGATTATCATGATCAACATCAGACCATGCCAAAACGGGATGCAACAAAATTTAACTTCTTGTTATGTTAATGCATTATGTAGTGATATATTAAAATGAAAACAGGAACAAAAACATTATGAAGGAACCATCTTAGAGAGACTTTTGATAGCAAATTCAATGTAACAATACCAGTTACAATTATAATGCAGAATTGAATTTTATAATGGATGTGCTGAAACAAGACTCTACTCAAAACAATCTAATTCATTTATTTATTTATTCATTAATTCACTCACTTATTTATTTATTTGTCACTATAGTAATTTGTCTGGGTCATTGTTTTAAACGTTTTGACATTTTGAAAACACAATAAACAAATGATTTTATGTTGTTTTTGTGTTATTTTTTAATGCATTTAAAAAAAATCCTCTTTTGTTAATTGTGCAATTTTATTCTACATCTGCTGAAGCAATGACTTATTAATCCACAAGTTAGGAAGCTGTCCTGAATTCATGGTGCAGATGAGTGACAAATGTTAAAATGGTGGAAGGTTTATGTCATATGAGGTTGAGATGCTCAACTTGGTACTTTGGGTTGCCTGTGAAAGGCCATATAATCCTATAAAATGAGTATTCAAGTAATAGACTGTTCTGAAATTATATACATATAAATTGCCAACTACATGAATGTCTCTATATAAACTGCTAACTACATGAATGTATCTGTATTGCACAAATGAACCTGCATGATATGACTGCATCATAACAATTTTGGAAATTATAACCAGCTGTGAAGTAATTCTAACTAATTCATATATCTATATGTTTGGAAACATTAAATAGTCCAAGGATGGCAAACTAAATTAACTGAAATATCATACAAAGCATTTCAATTAATTCATATTATCATCTCTGGAAACATCAGTCAGGTCCCATACTCTGAAGCAGTATACACTGAAGAGCAATTGAATTAGAGACAGCTGGCATTATGCACATGTGGCGCTGTGGGCGGCCCTGTAAACGGAAATGATATGACATATGCAGCGATCCGACAATATAAGGAGTGATGCGACGGGAATCAGCAAGAGTCGGACGCAGTATGGGTAAGACGAAGGATCTAAGCACATCTGATCGTGGGCAAATTGTCGGGGCCTGACGAATGGGTCACTCCATCTCGGAAGTCATGCAGGCACTGGAATTTTCACGAGCCACTGTGTCACGGGTGCACCACGAGTACATCGAATCCGGTAAAACCATCCCAGCAAGGGCCAACTGCCGTAGACAACAGCGTGTAGATGAGCAGGGTCATCATCGGCTAGCTCACATTGTAACAGCGGATAGACGGGTAACAGTGAAAGAAATCAATCGGCAATTTAACGCTGGTGCACAAAAACGTGTAAGGAGCCACACCATCCAGAACCATCTCTTCACTATGGGATACAGAAGCTATCGTCCCACGAGGGTACCGCTGCTGACCGCACATCACAGGGTGCAAAGATTAGCATGGGTGCGGGAACATCGCCACTGGACCCTAGACATGTGGGAAAATGTTGCCTGGACTCATGAGTCGAGATTCACGTTTGGTACATGCGGATGGCAGGATAC
Organism: Macrothele yani; assembly: GCA_039090855.1. Taxonomy (NCBI): domain Eukaryota; kingdom Metazoa; phylum Arthropoda; class Arachnida; order Araneae; family Macrothelidae; genus Macrothele; species Macrothele yani. The sequence goes on along the minus strand of CM076997.1, from coordinate 111,230,084 downwards.
GAGTATGGCACAAACCACATGAAGCGATTGATCCTTCTTGCCAGCAGGGTACTCTTCAAGCTGGTGGGGGTGGCATTCTCGTCTGGGGACTATTTACGTGGACTGAAATGGGACCCTTGGTACGTGTGACATCGTCCCTCACAGGTCAACGTTACTGGGATATCCTGGACGACCATTTGCTCCTGTTTGTACATCTTCGACATCCGGACCTCATCCTGCAACAAGACAATGAACCGTGCCATCGCTCCCGAATTGTATCCGAATGGTTGGATGAACAGTCCACCGACGTGACCTCGCTTCCTTGGCCAGCTAGGTCACCTGACCTCAATCCCATCGAGCACATCTGGGATGCCATCGAGAGAGATGTTCGAGGCTCTGACCCCCCTCCATCAAATCTTCGTGAACTGTGGGAACTTGTTCAGGGGTCGTGGATCCGTATGGCTTCCCAACGCTTCCGGTGTCTTGTAGAGTCCATGCCGAGAGGAATCGCCGCTGTCATCAGGGCGAAAAGTGGTGCTACACGTTACTAGACAGGCATCTCTAATTCAATTGCTCTTCAGTGTACATAACTTGTGTCCATTACTTGTTTGAGCAATGGTCAATGGTGGACACATTAGCAGAACAGTATTCTGAGACATATGGTTATCCAATTGGTGGTTACCGTTTCTTTTCAAGATACTACAATATTTTCAAAGAATAATACTGCAGTTCCATTAATTTCCCCAGTTTTTCGTCAACTGCTTTCCACACCAATATGATAGCAGAGAACATTGTATGACTTTCATCGATCACAAATGACACAGTGAAGGGAGGCATTAGGAAAACTTTTTTTTTTATATAGGGTTGGAAAGAAAGTAATGTCCAGCTAACACGAAAGTGGACAAGGAGCACACCCAGAATTGCATGCTGTATGAATTTCGTAGTGGTAGCCCTTCCGCAAGTGCTGTAAGGAACATTACCAGTGTGTACAGCAATGCCATTTCACATCGTCAGTGCTGTCATTGGTTTAAACAATTTAGAGAGGAAAATGTTTACCTGTCAGACCATCCTAAAGCCGGAAGACCCACAACAGTGGATATGGGCATGCTGAAGATCTTAGTGAAGACCAACCCACGTGTGACCACCTGGGAGTTGGCCGAACAGCTGAGGACTATTCACACGAACATTATCACACCTGCGTCAACTTGGAAAGGTGCCAAAGAGGGAAGTTTCGGTATCCCATCATTCATGGCTAAGCAGAAAGCAAATTGCATGGGTGCATGCATTTCCCAGCTTGCATGTGACCAAGGGGAACAGTTCTTGGACCGCATTGTGACAGGTGATGAGAAAAGGATCTTGCATGACAATGGCAGTGCCTGGAAACAGTGGTTGGACCCAAAACAAAAGCCCATGCTGACCGCCAAACCCGGCGAAAACAAAAGCCCATGCTGACCGCCAAACAGACAGTGGAACCAGGGCCCGATTTACTACATGCGAGGCCCAGGGCACAAAACATTTCCGGGGCCCCCCTCCTTATTCTCTATCGACCAAATATTGGTCACTGTGTGCAGAGTAGCAGAATGTAGACGTACGTGCATACGCTGATAGTTTCCAAATCATTAGCAGGTTTGCAGATAGTTTTTGCATGTAGATTAAAAAAATAAAAATTTTAGGCCTATATACAGCAATTAAAACACTTACTCAACGCTTTACTCAGATTAATATACTTAATTCTATTTTAACTGAAGAACTTAATTATTTTTCACATCTTCTGAGTTCTTTTGTTTTTACAGACATTTCTGGCCTCTAGATTTTATCAAGGCCTGTTCTCAATGTATATGAACTGTATTAAAAGTTTTGTTTACACAGAATTAAAATTTTATTGCCAGGTTCCTCTTTCAGTTGCCGATTAAATAAAAAAATATTTCCTTATGCATTTTGTAAGTCCAGTATTTTTGAATTAACTTGTTGAAAATCCTATTTATAATTTTTGAAGGTTCATTGATAGAACTGTTTTTCTGGATATAAAAACTTTCTTTAATTAATCTCTTGTTTTTATGAGGTTCGTAGTCCAATATTTTTATATTTTGCCATAAAAGTCCATTTTACACACATTGTTGCACATTCAATTAGAATATACTATTTTGTCCTCATTGGAATCTGTAATGTTCTAATAATTATTTGTTTTATTAATTTTCCTTTAAATTATCTTATTCTATTGTTATCATGGTTTGCGGGTTGGCAGCGAGTTTTCTGTTTCAATAGCTGTGTACGCAGATACATTTTATTTTTATACAACTCTGGCTGTGCGGGGACAACTGGTTGATCTGTAGTTTGTGGTGTTAATGACCCCATAGACTCTAACTATAACAATATATCTATGACAAAATGGATGGACATCTTAATTTTAGTGAATATTGTGGTCTTGCAATGTACTGATTCTTGCGTCTAGAACATGAGAACAATGCATCCAACAAAAAATGTGAACTAAAACAAGAAAAAAAAATCCATGGTGACCTCCACTGGACTTCCTCATAAATAGAGATGTGAAACTGCATAAAAAATTGAAAAAGTGCTATGGAAACTCCTACTTTCAGCTTCCCGGTTTCTACCAAGATCAAATCAGCGCATCATGATCAATATATCAGAAAACTGCAAAACATAAAATTTTGTGTTGATGAGAAAGAGTCTGAGTTACACAAAAAAAAAAAAAGTAACAAAATAAAAAACATAATAATAATAATAATCTGAAAAGCTGAGGGGAACACCTAGTCCAGTTCAATTTTTTGGTAAATGTGTTGTACTTCGACGTCCTAAATTATTTGGTCAAAAAAGTTGTAAAAAAAAAAAAAAAAAGCATATTAAAGATGTTTACCGAAAAACTTACCTCCAAGTAGGATGAGTAAACACACGCTGCGGCGACAACCTGAAGCTTTGCTCCGTTGAAAGGAAGGTTTGCTGCGGCTAGGAATTCATGAGCAGAAGAGTACAACAGGAATCAGGTACGCTCTTGTCAGGAAACAGTAACAGAATATACTGCTACGCTAAAGAATGTAGTTTGTAATTTCTGTCTCACTTTTTAAAGAAACGTGCAGAGACTGTCTTCGTTCTTCGGCATGTAATTCCATGATACGAAATAGTAAGTATGCACATGCCTTTCTTGTTTCTAGAAAAGCGTTGGAGTAAGTGTCGCATTCTCTCTAACGGAAGTTAGATGGCAAGTCTCAAAGTGAAATTTTGATTACTAAATAAAAAAAAACAGTTTCCACAAAGAATGAGTTCATACAGCATCAAAGAATCCCATGTGAAAAAAAACAAGAAACTGTCTGATTGCGATGTCAAGAACTGACACCGAAATTAACTATTTTCTGTAGCGTAGCACTACACTCTTTCCTGACAACAACGTACCCGGTTCCTGTTGTACTATTCTGCCTGTGAATGTCCTAGCTGCAGCGATCCTTCCTTTCAATGGAGCACAGCTTCATGTCAACGCCTCAGCGTTGTTTAAGGCCTCCCGCAGCGTCTGCTGACTCGTCATACTTGGAGTTCAAGTTTTTCGGTAAACATCTTTAATATTCATTCTAACGATAACATTTTTTCACCATTTCCCCTTAAATTGCATATTTTAGAATCTGTACGTCACACTTTTTAGAAATTTTACAACTTTTCCGACCAAATAATTTACCACGCTAAACTACACATTTACCCAATTTTTATCAAAATCTAATGAGCACATGACATGAATGTATAAATTGTCCAATGTCAAACAAAACTGACAATACAATGACAAAGTGCTGTGTTTGGGCACCAGATCTTTTTATTTGTAATAACTCGGTTACTATTTTTATTTTTAGGAATGAATAAAAACAATTGAAAATTTACCTCCCATATCAGGACGAAACAGTTGGGTTGAATATTTTTCTTCTACATTTCCTAGATGCAAAGTCATGTATCAGAGAATCATAATTTAAAGACTGTGTCACATCACTCTCCAAAGACAGCAGAGCTAATGATGCCAGTTTCGTTTGTCGCATGGTTGATCGTAAGGAATTTTTAAGTCTTTTCAGCAAAGAAAATGATCTCTCACTTGTACAATTTGAAATCGGTAATGTCATGAACATTCTAAGTGCAGTCTCAGTGTTCGGAAATGTGGCTTCTAAATTGTTTACCTTCAAAGTTTGCAGCATCTGGGGAATGGTTGCATGCTCCCCCATCATTGAGGAGAATTGCAAAAACTCATCTGCAAACTGGTCGTCAAGGTCGTTGTTATAGTATTCCTGCAATGCTTTTGCCCCTTCAAAAATTTCAGATTTTGATTTTTTTGTAAAAAATTCAAATTTTGTCATTATATTTTCATAAGCACTTTTTCTGCTTGAAAGCTGAGTGACTAAAGCATCACAAAGCACATAATGAACCTGAGTTCTAAATATATCCCTTTATATCCCTTGCACTGAGTTCTTATATGTTCACTGTTACATTCATTTAGGTGTTTATTCTTGGGCACTTTCTTTCTTCGGGAATCATGACTATGGTATTGCACATTTTCAGATACTAATGTTTCAGTTTCCTCTTCATAAACTTCAAAATTTTCCCTCACGAACTGAATGAATTCAATTAATGACTGGAAAATTTTAGGTACTTCAGAAATATTTCCTTTTGGATTCTGGCAAGTTTGATTTGCACAGTTTAATCTCTGAAGTATTGTGTCCCAAAATACTGTGCTGATCGATATTTCCATTGTTCACATTTTCTTCAGCAGTGATTTTGCTTCATCTCTTGTCGGTGGAGAATCATCTACATTTTCTGACAGAAATACTAAAACTTTCTCTGTTTCACGATAATTTTTCCACACTGATCGTGTAGCTGCAGCATCTGCACACCATCTGGTAACTGACCGACTCTTCAGTGTGAGTGATGAATTTCCATGTGCTTCCTGGACTTTCTCCTGAAGCGTCTTCCAACGGTGAGTTGATGCAGAAAAAAAAAGTATAGAGTTTTTGCAAAAATGTGAAAAAAGAGTGAACTTTACCACAACTATCTATGCTATTCACACCAACTAAATTTAAAGTGTGAGCAGAACATGGCACATATTCCGCTAGTGGATTGATTTCCCTAATGCGTGTTTGAACACCAGAATACTTCCCAGACATGTTGCTGGCATTGTCATAGCTTTGGCCTCTGACATTCATAATATCCAAGCCAGCCTCCTGTAGAAAAGATATCATGGTATTTGTAATGTTTCCTGCAGTATGTCCATGGAATGGAATAAATGTCAAAAACCGTTCTTTTGCTTTACAATCTTTGTTGACATACCTTATGATAAAAGCCAGTTGATCTATGTGTGTAATGTCTGGAGTAGAGTCAACTATGACAGAAAAATATTTTGACATTTTTATTTCATCAGTGATGGCATTAAAAACACGTACAGCCATTAATTCAACAAATTCATCCACACATGTTGAAGATAAGTAACTGGTGTTACCACTTCCTGGATTCCCAGTTTTCCAAGTGTTGAGCTAAGAATGGATCAAATTCTGCAATTAATTCTAAGCAGCCCAGGAAATTTTCATTCTGAACTGATCCGATTGTTTCATCATCACCATACGTTGGCAACCCACGAACTGAGAGATACTTAACTGTTGCAACAACTCTATGCAAAACATCTTGCCAGTACTTGGATTCATTCCGATACTGCATAACTATCTGACAGTCAATGAGTGCAGAAGCATTCATGCGTAATGAATAGTCTCATACTGCTTGCCTGTGTATGTGTGAATTTTTATGCTCTGTAAGACGTTCACTTGCATGCTTCTGGTAAGAAAAACCTGTGGGTCCTAATGCTGTAATGCTCCTAGCATACAATTTGCATATCCAGCAGAATAGTAAACAAGTTGATGGGGATAAAAAAAACCAGTCGCGTTTTACCTTCCTCATTTTTTTTTTATTCTGAAAAAATTAACTTCTGTTAGAAAACGTTTTTTACCACATATATCCTTCCCTCTGAATGCCAGCAACTTCAAATCTTGGACTGGTGGATTGCTCAAAAAAGCATTCGCGTATTTCTTCTGTAATTTCTCCCCATAAGGCAGGATCCACTGCATTCATTGTGGAACTTGTGCTCTCTTCATTAAATGAATTCAAAATATTTCCCAAATTAGGAGCATCTGTGATGTTAGATGATTCTGAAGTCAGATTACTGGCTTCCAAAGTTCCAAAGACAAATTACACTCAAGAGACTCACCAGTAGTAAAATTAGATGAATTTGTAGAACTTTTGGGACCAAGTGAAATATCCAATTTTTTAATGGCAAAACGTTCAATGCTACCATGCTGCAGGTCATCATCCTTCAGTTTCAATTGTTTGGCTTTCCGTTTAGTACTGCCTGATAAATATGTACGTTTTGACATAATTTAACTGTTAAATAATTCAACTTAAATATATTGTTACAACTAACTAAATTTGATTATATATAAAATTAACAAATATTCAACATTCCATCAGACTACAAGAAACGCAACGCAAAATACAACCAAGCCTTCGTGGTTACAGTTACGACAACGACAAGCCGTGTGCAGGAAGTTGAAGGATCAGTTGAGTTTAGGTGCGTTTGGAAAAGCAAGAAAAGGCACGTGAATCAATGGAAGCGATCCTCCTTCTCAATGGCCACCTGAAGGTTATTAAACCACTGAAACTCATTAATGGCCACGTGTTTACGTGAAATTCGAAACTCAAACCCAACTGCGTGTAAGTACCACATCTATAAACACATGACTCATGAGCATGCAAAAGTAAAAAAAATAAATTTTGCATATACACACACAAAATTCCCATTAACTAAGTACACATTTAATTCAAATTTGGGGCCCCCCCAAAATCGGGGGCCCTGGGCACGTGCCCCATGTGCCCTCCCGTAAATCAGGGCCTGAGTGGAACCCATGTAAGGTTCCGCTGTCTGTTTGGTGGGATATCCAGAATGTCGTGTTTTTGAGCTGCTGCCAGACACCACCATTATCACAGCCGACATGTACTGCCATCAGCTCGATAATCTGCATGCATCACTCTTGTTGAAGTGACCAGCACTACTGAGCTGAAAGGGGGTCCGCCTACAGCAGGGTGGTGGGAGACCTCACACAGCATAGGTGACCTGTCACAAGATCAGGGACCTGGGCTAGAGATAGACTGGAATAATATCTGGAAAATAGACTGCTGCGCCTGGTCTATTCCCCAGACATTGCCCTAAGTGACTACTGACTTTTCCAGTCATTGCAGCATTTCCTGGAGGGACAGTGGTTCACCAACCAGGAGGATGACGAACGTGCACTTACTCACTTCTTTGCATCCAAGATGTCACAATTCTACAGGGATGGCATCCAATAGCTGCCCAGACGATGGCAAAAGATGGTGACTGCCTTTTGGACTGATTTTTACTTGTATATGTGATAATTAGCACTTTTATGTTGCTTTGCATTTGCAGATATTACTTTCCTTCCAACCCAATACACTTTGTATCTATCGCCTGCGTAACTTATAACAAACAACATCAGAAGTGGAAGCCACCAATTACCAAATAACGTCAGAAGTGAAAGCACGTTAGATGCACAGATATTTATGCACTAAATCGCAGTCATTACCACTTTTTCATTGCCACATTTGTGCAAATCTTCCTCCTAATAGGTAAAAGGCCTTCTTTACAGGAGACGGAAGGAATATGAAAGATAGTGTTTCACAGTTCAGCGTTTGCTATCAACCCCAGGCAGTGAGGCGGTGAACGTTGTTCAGCATGTGGTTACACCTACACTGGTTTCATCATCATCATCATTGTCAACCATTATCAATCCACTGCTGGACGAAGGTCTCCCCAAGTTTCCTCCACAACGGTCTGTCTTGTGCCAGTCTCTTCCATGTCACTCCTGCATACTTTTGAATTTCATCTACCCATCTCCCATGTGGTCTTCTTCTGGGTCTTTTCTTGTCCCTTGGAATCCAATCTAAAATTTCGGCTGTCCATCGATGGTCTGTCCTTCTGGCAGTATGTCCAGCCCATTGCCATTTCAGGGATTTAACTCTGATCATGATGTCTTCCACTCTTGTCATTTTTCGGATCCACGAGTTCCTCTTCTTATCTCTCCTGGTTACACCAAGCATGCACCTCTCCATACTTCTTTGAGTTATCTGCAGCCTTTGTATGTCTCTTTTAGTTAAGGTCCACGTCTCTGCACCATACGTAAGCACTGGAAGGATGCATTGATCAAACACTTTTCTTTTAAGACATAATGGCATATTGCTCTTGAAAATTATGCTGTTTCTTCCAAAAGCTCTCCAGGCAAGTTTTGTACGCAATTCTTCATCAATGTGACCTTCACTTGATATCTGCTGTCCAAGATAAATGTACGTGTCTGTTATCTCCAGCTTTTCTCCATCAATCGATAAATCTTCATTACTTGAAAAAGCGTTGAACATCACTTTTGTCTTCTGAAAGTTCACACTGGTTTATGTGTTCAAAAAGAGGTAAGTGTGTGGCAGTGGGAGCGAGCACATACAATTTTGTGGTTTTCCCTGCTATAAGCACACCAAATTTTACTATGTGGAAGGATGAAAAGAAATTCAAGTTTTACCCTCCCTAGAATGAGATAAGAAAAGAAAAAAAGAAGCAAGGCACTAAAGCAGAATTTATTAATCCTAAATAAAGATTTATTGTAAATTAAACACCTGTACATAAAATAAAAGGCCAGACTGAACCCTTGCCATTCTCCAAATTACCTATTCACATACAATCACACAGGTTTTGAGAATTCATTTGTGCAATTGCTAGATTCCCATACATGGCCAAGCAGGCAGCATTACCTTCTACCCATTCTAGTGACTGACCGTAGTCCAACCTCTTTTATATCTTTTGCCCGACTTCAGTCATCACAGCTGCTCCTCCCAACTGCTCTGTCTGGCTATGGGTGCGCTCCCACGCCAATCAATGAAGAATTGGCACTCCAAATTCCTTACAGCTCAGTGTCTGCCATAAAACATCTGATGAGATGATCTGTTTTAACGCTGCAAACATTGGTTAAAATTTATAGTGTTACTGAAAACATTTATAAACCTCATTTCAGAGCTTAGCATTTGAAAAAGTTGAGTTTAACACTGCTGCATTATAATTGGAAAATTTGGTACTTGTTGGGTGTGCCTTTCATTTGTCCGATTTCATTTATTTTAAAGCATTCTAAAATGGGCAAAATGTTACAGGGCTTGGTGCTGAACAATATTACAGTGCCCTGTGTGAAGGGTTCATTTGATGCTTCATTTGCCGCAAGCTCTGTATCGGGGATTTAACCCGTATTTCTCCCTACAGATGCAGATAAATAAAATAAAAAGTATAAAAACATCAACTGAAGCTAAACTTTGCTCTTGCAGTGAGGAAGGTATTTATTCAAATGTTATGGAGAATGTCTCAAAGCATTGTCTTGATCTCCATTCTTTCAATATTTTATTAACACCTCGGATCACCTTCTGTCATTCTAATCATCGGCCTCGTTGCTTCTTCTTTCTCTCCCGGCCAGTCCTCGCATACTACCTTCTCCTTCTCTCTCTCACGCCGACCAGCAAACTCCTCGCACCTCCCTCTCACACTTCCTTCTCCTTGAACTTTTTGCCACCCAGTCTCCTGTCATCTTGCTGAGAAAACTCCCCAAAAAGTCTCCCCTGCCGAAGAGTGAAGTCCAACGCCTTCCAAGAAATCACGGACACACTTTAAAATGCCTTCTCTTTGAAAACACAAAGTTTCCTTTAATTGACTCGCTGCTGTCCCCTCTAAGAGCGTCTCTTTCCAACATCTTCCACTTGCATTTTTCCTCACCTGGGACGGCTGAAGAGCAATAATGTCTTGTTCTTCTTTTCTCACATCCAAGAAACTATAAATCTAACACCCAATTATTTGAAGTGACACGTGAGAAAAAGCGCACTTTGATTGTTCGTTGTCCAGCTCATCAAAATGGTGGAAAATTGGAGGAAAATTAATACAATTCTTTACCTCTAAAATGGCTACTGAACTTCACTTTTAAAAAATATGGATGTCCAGGTTACAAAAATATAGCAGGATGTTGGCAAAAAAAATTTCAAAATGAAAATGCAAAGAGCATAACTCTGGATCTAACCATCAATCAATAGCAAACTACTTTTTCAGTCTTTTTGATAATTCATTCAGCAGAAGAACAATAGAAGACATGAAGTGATAAACATAAATAGCTGGAAACTGAGAGGCAATGACACTCACAGTTAAGAAACTGAAAAGTGGCAAGGATGAACATTCAAAGAATGCTTTGATGTCTTCTGTACTGGCCACATAAATGCTAAGGAGTTCTTACTGTAGGAGTTATCTATGAAAATAGAAACATCTTGGGAAAGAGAACTAAATTCATGTTTTTTCAGTTACATAATGATTGGCTTCAAAGATTCAAACATCGCATGGGTTGTCATTAAGAATATGACATGGTGAAACAGTTGAAATCCCTAAAGATACAGCAGAAGAAGCAATGAAAACATGGTCCGAAATCATATCCCACTATGAATCAAAAGATATGTACATCATGGACAAATCTAGTTTGTTTTATAGGATACTGATAAATAAATTTGAAATAAAAAAGTGAAAGGCTATAGAAAGGTTAAAGATAGAATAATAACAAGGCTCAGTTTTAATGTCAATGGTCCTGATAAACAAACCTCTTATATTATACTAAAAAAAAAAAAAAAAAAAAAAAGAGGAATTATCACCCTGAACTTCAAGTGAACTATCAATTAAATAAAAAGGCATGAATAACAAACAAGAAATCTCATGATTGTCAGGAAAAATTCAACCTTAACATAAAATGCCAAAGAAAAAGGTTCTCTTAATGCTAGTTAATACTCTATGCCATAAAATAGCTGAACTCAGTAATTGTTAAATTAGCGTTTTCACCTCCTAATTACTTAACAATATAAGAAAATTCCACCCTCTTGATGGTGGAATGATTTAGGTCATTACATCACATCAGGGGCGGTTCATCATTAGGGGCCAGAAGGGCCGGGCCGGGCCCCACCTAAAAATTTCTATTTCTGGAATTTTTTTTTTTTTTTGCCCTGATTCTTATTCTCTCTCTTAACTACATGGTGATAAACCTTTCCCTTCAAAAACCATTACCTAAGGGAAAAGTTTCCTTCAAAAAACGAAAAACTATTCCCTGAGGAAAGAGATCACATTCAGAGTGTGAGGTTATTGGGGCCAGCTCCAACAGGCCCCAGTAACATCACCACGCAAGCAAAGAGGAGACTATTTCCTCCCAGTCGCATTCAATATGAAGACCTACATACAACACTGTCTTAACCGCGTGTGGAAAAAAGCTGTGGAGCCAGATCTATCTGGCCCCGCGCTAATTTGATTGGCCTGGAGAGTATCCATTTCCTTAACGCCTTGGGTTGACAGAGAAGCTTACCCCGACCAAGCTCAATGGTGGCGGGAGGGTTTCAAATGTAGCAAAGCTCCGTTGTTTTTTCTGTGTGTGTCTCCCTCGGTGATGTGTTCTTTCTTTGTGTCGTAACTTTTTTGCTTGTCGAGTACAATGAATGAAGTGGATATTTTGTTAAAATCTCCGTTCTTTGCTTTAAATCTGGAAAAAAAGCTGCACTTAAAAATATTCAGTGCTTATCACCCCAATAATTTTGAGTTTGAGCTTCACTTAAAAACACAGTGCTCATCATCCCAAGAATTTGAGTCGAAAAGCTTCACTTAAAAAAACTCGGTGCTTATCAGCCTAAGAATTTGAGTTTCCAAGAGTATGAAGTTTACAAAGTGCTTTGCAGAACTAATTTCAGTTTAAACTAAGATGATTTCCTATGTTAAAAATAAATAAATAAATGAGAAAACCTGTAAGTATAATTTGCACATGAGTACATATATGTTTTTTAAGTTTCACAAATTCTTAAAAAAAAAAGGTTAAACCTTTCAAATAATGCAAATGGTAGTATTGTACTCATTCTATATGGGACGAAATTCATGAAACATTCTCTCCCTGCATATATTTGGAGTTATCATTTTTTTCATTACATTTTTTTATCCTGTGAATCCTGTGGTTATTCCTCAGTTGAGAAATCTTAAGAAACACAAAGCACAACTAACATAAATTAATGCTCATACACTGGCGGAAAGTGAAAAAAGAACACCAAGAAGGAGATGTCTGATACCAACGAAATTTATACAGCATAATAACGGAATACAGAGGATAACGTGATCAAAACATTATGGCAAAATACAGCTGTATTTGCTGGTAAACTAAAAATTAACATTTCCATGTAACATGGTTAAAACGAGGTTGGACCGCCATGAACTGCGTCACACTGTGCAATTCTGGCATGGAGTCTGTCGTACAGATGTTGGATGTAAGTTTGGGGTATTGAGTTCCAAGCATCCTCAACCTGGACGCGGAAATCGGGGATGGTCGTGGCTGGCCGTGGAGACTGGATAAGTCGTTGTCCCATAAAATCCCACACGTGCTCAATGGGGGACAAATCCGGTGAACGTGCAGGCCATGGAAGTTGTCTCACACTCTGAAGTGCATGTTGCGTTGTACGTGCCATGTGTGGGCGTGTGTTATCTGGCTGGAAAACACCACGATGGACCGACCTTACAAATGGCACAACAACGGGCTGAATGATGTTGTTGATGTAGGAGGTGCTGTTTAACGTACCCGGTACAAACACTAGTTGTGTACGGGAGTGATAGCTGATCGCTCCCCACACCAGGAGACCAGGTGTAGGCCCTGTATGTCGCTGGCAGATGCAAGAAGGGTGGAGACGCTCCCCTGTGAGACTCCGAACACGCATACGGTCATCGGAGGCTCCCAAGCAGACAAAATCTGCTTTCATCGCTGAACACAACAGATCGCCATTGCGTTCTCCAGTGCAGACGTTGGCGACACCACTGCAGCCGTTCCTGACGGTGGGCTGGAGTCAGAGGTACACATGCTGGTTGGTTGGTTATTAGATTTTATTGGCGCAAGGGCCATGGTTGGCCAAAGAGCGCCAGACACAAGACAAACAGACAAAATTAAAAAACGGAGCATAAATCGCAAAAACTGGCTGACCAAGTAAACCGAACCATGAGTACGAAGGAAGGGCCAAAAGACATAGAAACTGAAAAAACATGGTACAATGGTGAGAAACAAGCCGATTAAGTAAAAGTGAGGTTGGTTGGGTGGTTGGTTGATTTTAGTGGCGCAAGGGGCAGGTTTGGCCAGAGCGCCAGACAAAGAACTATCAGCTACAGATTTGTAAAAGCGTGGAAAATGATTAAGAGCAGACAGGCTTGGTAAAAGTTGGAAAAAAGGATGATGAAAGCCGTGAAGACAAGTTAGTTAATTGGGTTTATATAAAAATTTATTAACTTACTATTGTAATTATTATAATTTGTTTTTCATTTAACACAACTATACAAAGGATGAGTCACAGGAGGGGACGAACCGTCACTCTCCTCCCCCCACACTCCTCTGCAATGCTGGCCGAGGGCGGGGACGAACCGTCACTCTCCCTCCCCCCACACTCCTCTGCAATGCTGGCCGAGGCGGGGACGAACTGTCACTCTCCTCCCCCCATGTTCCTCTGCAATGTTGGTTGAGGCTGGGGACGAACTGTCACTCTCCTCCCTATGTTCCTCTATAATGTTGGTTGAGGGTGGGGACCTCGCTGGAGTCCGAGACAGTTGCAATGTTGGTCAGGCGGACCGCGACAGTTGGATGAACACTGCACACCTTTGCGGATTGAGGGCCGGGTCTTCCGCACGTGCAGGCTTTCTGCTGGGAACTGAAAGAGTCGGTCGTCTTCAAAAGAGAAGGCGCAGACTCAGCTATCTGGAGCTCGGGGAAATCCACCTGTGTCGCTTGTTCAGCTGTAGATAGCTTGGCAAGTGCGGCGAGAGCTACAGGCGCGGAACAAAGGGCTGCACGGGTTGTGGCAGAGACTGAACTACTGCGGCAAAAGTACGCTGTCGATTGGTGGGTATACCCAACTTGGCGCTTTGCAGCAGGGTACGAGAGGCCTTCCAGGGTTTTGAGGCGCTGGATCGCCATCTCGTCCTTCCATTTCATACAGTTGCGGGAGTAAGCTGCATGGGCCTCACCACAGTTAACACAGCAGGCCGCAGAAGTGCAACCTTCCCCGTTATGTTCACTGGAGCCACAATTAGCGCAACGAGCGGAACTCTTACAGAAACGTTGTGAATGCCCGTACCTCTGGCACCTGAAACAGCGCATAGGACTGGGAATGTACGGGCGAACTCCACAGACCAAGTAGCCAGCCTTGATTTCGGTTGGAACTTTCGGGGAGTTAAAAGTCAAGATCACATTTTTAGACTTAATCAAAGAGCCATCGCGCCGAAACTGTCATACGACGTGCAGCAATAACACCTTGATCTGCAAGTTCAGTCACCAATTCTTCTTCACTGCATGGCAAGAGATCAAACTCCGAAATAACACCCGAGAGGTGTTAAGAAACGGAGTGAGTGTCACTTTGACAGGAATGCCTTGAAGACTAGTGAGGTGCAGAAAAGTGTTACTCTGAGAAACACTGCAAGTTTGGACAAGCAGGTCCCCAGGCGAAGCTTCTTCACAGACCTCAAGGGGCCAACCGCAGCGTCCAAAGCTTTACAAATAAAAAAGGGAGATTTGGTAGACAGTCTCTCATTCGGATCGATAGATTCCACAACTAAGTGTGTAGCATGCGTAGTCACAGCAAACGAGGGGAGACGACGCTTCGGAGCGACTGGAACAGCTGCCGAAGAAGAGGTTCCACATTCTTGGTCCAGGTCAAGGTCTAAAGATCGTTTAAGGTTATGAGACTTGGTAGGTTGAGAAGACGAAGGAGAGTCATTGTCAATAATCATTTTCTCAGGCGACTTAAATTTGGAGTTTTTCTTTTTGTTTTTACCCATGGAAAAAAGGAAGAGGATTCGTCTGCAAACTACTCCACCCACCACCGAGCCCTACGAGGGAGAACTGGAGGTCTGCAAGTCAAGAAAATGACGCTGGACACAGTTCTGGAGCTTATACGTTGCAGATATAGTCCGTTGGCTGTGATCACACGCACTCGGCGGACACTTCGGCCTCCGGGTACCGTCATGCCAACGCCTTTGGCATGATCCCACAGCCCCCGGGCTTACCCTGCCGTGCTATACGACAAAAAAGCCGCTAAAGCCCTGTACACAACTTGGTACAAGACTTCTGACTAGAGGTGGGTTAGTCTCTAGCCTCCCGTTTACAGCGAAGCCGGGGTCGAAGAGGAGTGTTGGTACACAGGAGGCACTTAACCGGTCTCCTGCGACCTCAGCCGCCAGACATCCCATTTCCGCCTCACGGGTCTCCGCACGCGGCAAACATGCAGGTAGGTCTAGCACCCAAACCAGCTAAAAGGAAAAAAGTAATCCAAGGAAGACAAAACCCTGGAAGGGAACCTAAACGGAATCTCAGCAACCTACGAACTGAGCGGTTAATATAAAACAGTTAATGGTGGAGGGTAACAAAAGCACAAGACCGGGGTGTTAGTACATAACGTGGTAGCGATTAGGTAGAGAATACAACACGGGCAACTGGCCAGTGGAGAAAATAAATAAAAACGAAAAAGCGAGACACAAGACCAGCTCGGGAACGTGGGGACGCGACTCCCCAACAGCTGGATGAACAGCTGTCCCTGCAAACACCAAAATAAAAAACAAGCGGTGGCGTGACATCAGATGGTGACCAGTCACAAAGTCAGCTCGGGCCGTGGGGCGCCGCTCCCCAAATAACTGGAAAACCAGTTATCCCCGTGCGAGGAGAGGTACACATGCCAGAGGCACACGTGCACGTAGTCCTGCATCCAGTAGACGGTTGCGGATTGTTCGCACAGTCACCTCAGGTGCAACGACTGCTCGGATTTGTGTTGCAGTGGATGTTCTGCTTGACAACGCCGCTCTTCTTATGCATCAATCAGTCCGCTCATCAGTTCGTCTGTGACTCCCAGTTCCATGTCTTCTCGTGTGGGAATGTTCCTCAGACCATCTACTCCACCATCGTACCACCACCGATACTTCCCGTCCAATTCTCTCCGCAATACGACATACGACCACCTGGCCTCGCGGAGTCCGATTAGATGACCTCGCTCAAAGTCCGATAACTACTGAAATCGTACACGTCTTCCATGTCCAGGCATTGCAGCTCCTTCAGGGACTTCGCACGTGTCCGTAGGCCAACGACTGATTACATTCACTTCGCCGTACTCCTTAAATACCACCGACGATAATTTGCATATTGTGCCGTGCTGTGGCGTAAGCGCTCACCGGTTGGTCCCGAAATTAACATCACACCTACATAAACTCGACCCCATTAACATATGTAAATTTCATGATCGTCCGCCAATTCCTTCTTGGTGTTCTTTTTTCACTTTCCGCCAGTGTATGTTTTAAGTTAAAAATTTTATTTAAGGAGTTTTAACATTTTTCTGTTAATAGTTATGCATTCTATTCTGAGGAAATTTTTTTCGTGTGCAATACAATAGTTGACACATTCCTACCTGATTTGGACATTATTGTGAGTCAAGGGGCTAAACAGAGGCAGAGTAAAGGAATCTTGGGGTTGGGGTGGGGTGGGGGTCTGAATAGTTGGCCTGATAATGACAGTTTTTTCATTTCATTGTTTGACTTCGGCTACTGGCCCCACCTGTTTCAGTTGCCACGAGCCGCCACTGCATCACATTATAAAATATTTCAAGTTTAAAACATAAGAGGAAATATTTCTGAGTAGAAAACTGGCATCACAATTCCATTATGAGATGCAATTTTTTTTATCAAAGGAATGGAACTCGCTCAGTAAGTCAAGAAACAACTGAAAAGCTCGAAACATACAAGATTAGTAAAGAAAATTTTTTTAACATCATCTTTAGTTGAAGCAGATTAAGCTCTAAAATTATTTTAATTAAATTTTGTAGAAGTTGGAATGCATTTCTCTTCTAGTTTATTGTGAACATAATTTTCAGAGATTGACAATGATGAACTAGAATTTGAAGATGCCAACATAATTAATATATTTCAGCCAAAGGCCAGTTACTGATTGTCTTTCTAGTATATCTTCTGTTGTTGATATGGTGAATCAATTGAAAAAGCAACATCACGCACAGAAACTAAAGCAGTCCTGTCAAAACTACAAATACATCTGTTTCTTTTATTTCTTCATTATACTATTCTTCAATTGATTTTTCCTTATACCCAAACAAACCACTTTGAACTGCCATTCTTACTTAACACCAATTACTTGTGTTGAATGAATTATAGTAGTTTGAGGAGGTTCAACTCTGTGTTGATCAATCTAGCTATATGTGCATACATATAATTGTTGTTTATCTTTGTTTTCTTTTATTGCAATTCCATGACAGTTGATTAAGTATGAAATCAAGTGCAATAGCACATTTCATTTGCAAATAAATCTAGTAATTCTAACACTGAATGCAACAATATTTTGAATAGCACAAGTGGTGAGAGATTAAAACATCATCAGTTAAATTCAGTGAAAAATGTACTGAACATGCCTCACTGTTTGAAGACAGAATGAACAAGTTCTTGCTTTTCTTCACATTTACCTGGATTACATTTCCTACTGAAATTTGGCTGTAAAGCTGCAATTTAAAAACCAAATTAAATTTATACACAAATAGCATTTGCTGTAAGAAGGGCAAAAACGTTATTCATACCATGCAGATATTACTTAATGTAAAGCATTACCATCTTTGCACAATTCAAATTGGGATGCAAAAAACAATTTAAATACAACTTTGATGATCGTTTTAAAGATTATTTATTCTTAAAAATCATTAAACATCATAAAGTTGGAAGCATAACATCTTTTGGTCCCACTGTGGTGTCTGTCCATCCTCAGATGCCTTAGATGAACTTTCTGGGGGCACGAGCAATGATGGATGACAAATGTCACGTTATCTCTTAACCTCAACCTGTATATATATCGTACACATTTATGCTTCTACATTTGTAGTGCTCTAAGGCATCTGAGGATGGACACCACAGAGGGTCCAAAAGATCTTATGCTTCCAACATTATGATGTTTAATGATTTTTAAGAATAAATAATCTTTAAAACGATCATCAAAGTTGTATTTAAATTGTTTTATGCATCACAATTTGAATCGTGCAAAGATGGTAATGCTTTACATTAAGTGACTTATGTGACACGAATATAATGAATCAATGCAGATATCATTCCTGAGTTCCTCCCAACATGGCGAAAAGCATGAAACTGAAAAACTGATTTCCAAGAAACAAAATATTCTTTCTATAAAAAAATATGCCTTTTTATTCTTTCCAAAGACCTCAGTTTTGTGTTCAGGTAAGATCTTAAGCAGTCACACAGACACATTAATTCAACACAAAGACTGGAACATATCTGTATGTGACAATATGATGCACAGCAATGTTCCATCACAACAACTGCAGTAAAATTAATTTAATTTGGTTAACAGCATGTCATGAAATTCAGTCCATTTGGTTAAAGAAAAAATTAGAGGAAAATTCAGCATGTTTTTAATAAAGGCAAAAATATTACACCTACCTAACCTGTAATGTATGGTTCCTCTGTTATAATAAGAAGCAGAAAATGTTTCATTTAACTCCAGTGCTTTTGTGTACTTCTTCAAAGATTCACTAAATCTTACTTGCTTGTACAGAGCAAACCCAAGGTTATTATAAGCTCTAGCTAAATCTTCATTACTGTAAACAGAAAACAGAAAAATTTAAGATAATCTATTAATTCACAAAAATATGCACAAATACATCTGTGCTCTACAAAATTACAGCAAAAGTGATACACCATTTAAGAAAAGTTTCACTTTATCAAAATAAATTGAAAGCTAATTAGTCTTTTTAAATGTACAAAAATGTTAAATACTTTGTGCCCCCATTTCTTCAACTTTGCTAAATTACCATGAAAATCTTTTCCCCTAAAAGCTTCTTGTTGACTTGAAAATTTGTAATAAAACTACCATAGCTTGTAGAATATCAAGTAAATGAAAAGGTTTTGCAGAGCGCAGAGAAAAAGTGGTGAAGTAGAATAATCACAAAAATTTAGCTCTGCCATGTGAAAATGAATGTTCTGCAGGTAGGCTTTCCTTGAGTTTTTAATTAGACACTAATTTCAATTTTTAGCATTTTTAACAACTGCTTTTAATTTCTCAAAATAAAAAATAAATAAATTGGCTTAAGTTTTTAAAATAACATAGAAGAGAAATTAAATATAAATAATAGCCATACCCAAAGGTGGTGCATTTCTGTGGCATGGGCAAACCAAAAATTATTGCGCTACTTTCTGTCTACCTTTTATTTATATACCGTATTTTTCCGTGTATAAGACGACCCTTACTTTTTCGAACTGAAAATTAAAAAATCAATATTTTTATTGCAAAAAAAGGACACATTTGATATTTTTAAAAAATTAGGTTTATCATTGAAGTACATTTAGAAATTAGGTAATATCACAGACAAAGTAAAAAAAAAAAAAGTTTGGAAATTTCTATTATTTAGAAATTAGGTAATATTTTTAAGATACAAACTATGAAATTATGCATCACTTTCTTCAGCCCTATTAGTTCCAGACATCACTTTTTTCAATGTCAACTGCATCACTGCTGTCGTCTGAGTCACTGTCTATATCTATTAGATCATCCCCAGTTCCATCCATGGCATAGCTGATTCCACATTTCTTGAAGGACCTCACAACCACCTCTTGCTTGACTCCATTCTATGAGTTTAGGATCCAGTTGCAGACCTCAATAATGGTTGCTTTTTTTCACTCTCCCCGTCATGTCGGTGTCAAGTTATTACCTGCTTTTTGCATCCATTTATTCCATTCTTCTTTCATCAGTCGTAGTGGGGAGAGGGGATAAGAGGTACTGTACTCGCAATTATGCCATGGTAACCACAGGGTTCTCTCAACCGTTAACTCCCAATGTATAAGACAATCCCCATTTCTGGTCTAAAAATTTTGGAAAAAAATATCGTCTTATACACAGAAAAATATGGTATACCTCACCTTTGTTCTGCTCATGATGCCGTCATTTTTGCAACTGCTCCTTCAGAACTGCAGAGCATGATTCAGGAACTTGCTGACAAGAGTAAAAAAGTGAGATTAAAAATGACCTTTCAGAAGACAAAACTGATATACAATGCTTTTACAAGGAAGGAAGATTTATCGATTGATGGGAATTGCTGGACAAACAATGTGGGTTATTTTCCCCACTAATTAAGAACCTGGTATATCTCACCTTTTGAGAAACCAGTCAGCTCTACTGTTTTCAAAATCATTGCTCCAGCTGGATGGGTATCCACAATAAGCCCTTTATCAAACTCTAAAAAATCCTTTGTTTTTTCCATTGTTATCAACACTACTGATGATTACTAACAAGCAGCAGTCTTAAATACATTGGTGTCCAAAATTAACATGACAAAAAAATCACAAATAATGCAAAATCCACACAACAGAGTTGGATGACAGTTGGTATGAACATATATTACATACATCAATAACGTAACAATACACAGAAGAAAAGGAATGTCATCACCAAATGAGATGGAAGCATGCACATGACAGCATTGCAGTCCAAAATTGATGCAGGAAGTGGTGCAGATTTCAAGGGGCTAATAGGAAGTGTGATTACCTTGAAGAGTGATACACAGCTCGCACAATGAGCCATCATGCAGTTTTAGGCTATGAATGAGAGTTTGGGGGTGCCACTTCTCCACCAAGGCACATATCAGAGTCCTGGCAGGTGGCTGCCAGCTCACAATTGTTCTTCACAGAGCATCCCAGACATGCTCCATTGGGTTATAGTCTGGAGATCTTGAAAGCCATTTTATTCTGTGAATATCCTCACTCTCCAGGTATGGTCAACCAGCCAAGCCCTATGGGGATGGGCATTTTCAATCGCACTAATAATCACGATAAGAAAAAGAGCCACTTCATAAGAAAATATTTGTGCCACGCTGAGGAATTGCACCTAAATAACACCATAAAATGGAAGTGGGGGACAAGAGCTACCCTGAAAAGCCATACATAGGACTGTAGGATGTCATCCCTGTAGTATGCAGCATCAGGGTGCCTCCTGGAAATACATTCAGCAGTGTGCACCCATCCAGCATGATGACAGCCCAAACCAGGAGCTCTCCACCACTGTAGTGGTCGATTTCTCTAATGTTGGAGGGAAGATTTCAGCTAATCACCTCTCTCAAGATATACACACATCAAGAATATGTGTTTCAAATGTACCACAACTAATCACTGAAGAGAACATAGGCCCACTGAACACTCACCCCAGTGCGATTTTCCAACAGGACAATGCTCGTCCGCATACTGCTGCTGTCTCAAGAAGAGCTTGCCATTGCCAGCTGCATCGCCAGACCTATCACCAATTGAAAATATGTGGGATGCTAATGGACGAGCTATCCACACTGCACCCTGGCCCTACCACACAATCTGCAGGAATTGCTTGAGAAGATTCAAGCTGCATGGGATAGCTTATCACAGGACACCATGAGGAACCTGTACAACTCCATGCCGAGACGTCTGACATGCTGTGTGAGCAAACATGGCAGCTGGACGTACTTATTGCCGTGTAGCTTAATAAATATTCCCATATTAGTCTCAATGTTTAACCATTTATTGTTCCTGGTAACCTTGATCTTCCTCTCGAATAGCATTGCAATCCAACACATCCTTCTGGGTGCAACTATTTTTTTGACGTTGAGTGTACATACAAGGTCTTGCATCTAGTTCTATGCACAGCACTTTGGCTTGGTTAAGTTACAATTTTCATTCATTCAGTTCCTTCACTTAACCACAAACATTTTTCGAGTTGCATATTTCTTCTTTTCTACTTAATTGTTATCCAACAGTTAGTGTCTACCTTCCAAACAGGCTGCACGTTTCATTTTTTATTCCATGAGCACGTTTCCAGCAGATAGTTGGTAAATTCATGTTTGCTCTATAGCTTCATAATTCTTATTTGTAGGTTTTATAGCTTTTAATTCTGAATAGAATGTTATTTTGCTGTGGCTTTGGGAGTATTTATCAGACGCCATTGGTTTGTTCCTGTCATTCACTGACAGCAGAAAAGCCACTTCCCAAAGTTCATTCTCTCTTGATGAAGGCAACCTTGTTTTACCTTTCTCTCGCTTTTTTCAGCTTGTCTGATTTTCTTAGAAGATAGATTCTGCTTTATTTTTTCATTTATTATCTTTCTGGCCACTTTGATGATGAAACATCCAGATTATACAGAAATACCCCATTTTTTAATATGAAATGCTACAGTCATAGAAATCAGCACCAGTTAGTTAGCCCCTTCCATTCCTGAAAGTGGCAAAGAACTACAATGGCAATTACTCCCAACCATATGGTAACACTCACATCTTCCAACTATCTTACCAATGTGGCAAAATCTATCAATCTCGCCATTCGCTATAAGCCAATGGGTTCAGTTCTAAACAGCAATTTATTCCAAATTCCTTATGAATGTACACATGCTTACCAAGCTACTTTCATGTTCTAAATCTCGAGGTCCTGAGCCATGGCATTGATGCACACATCCAAACATTCTCTGTTATAATTATACAACATTTAATAATTTTTGCACCTCCATAAACATGAATTATTGAGAGGCACTTCACTTAATTAAAAATTTCTACCACATGATAGAAGGTTCCCTAGATTTCACAAGAGTTGAACCTGGGATCTCAGTATCAAATTAGCCTCATTACCACCATATTTCCCCAAAAGTAAGACCTAACCAGAAAATAAGCCCTAGCATGATTTTCCCAGATGCTCGTAATATAAGCCCTACCTCGAAAATAAGCCCTAGTTACGATACGTAGTACAGTAGTCAGCTAGCCTATCACTGTTCAAAAAAACTGAAGCAAATGCCAAAATCACTGGAGGATACCCTGTTGATTAGTTTAATTTGTCTTGAATATCCAGAGTAAGAAAGAAAGCCGATTGACTTTGAACTCAGCCGAGGATATGGTTTTTGTAATTATGGCGCATGCATTCAGTTCAGTTCAGAGGGCTAGCGGGAGATGAAAAGAAGCAGTCTTTTGTTCGGCAGCTGTAACATCCAGTTCTGAAAAGGGAATCCGACATGGAAAACTTTACTGGTGAACGCTATCTTTGGCGGAAAAGTTATTCACTATCCTTGCAGAGAGAAGAATAGATCAAATAATGATTCCCGCAGGAATGACTGCCTATCTCCAGACTCTTGTTATTGCAATAAACAAACCATTCAAGGATCATTTGTGCATGGAAATCAGTGACTACATTGAAAATAGAATGGAGAGAAATCAGCGTGGAAACTTTGTGAAGCCTAGCCTACAAGAGGTCGTGACTTGGGTGAAGAATTCATGGGATAAAATCACTAACAGCTGTGTTGCCAATGCACTACGAGCAGGCAACATGGACAACAAGTGCTCATTTAAGGAGAGCTTTATTGCTGGACATGAGAGATTGGGGTCAATGGTTCTACAGGAAATGAAGTCGCAAGAAATTTAGGCCGGAATTCGGGGTTTGGAGAGTTATGACGATGTTCCAGAAGATGACATGACTGTATTTGAATAAATGTAGATTTTTGTACATGAATAAATGTACATGGAAAAAAAAAGAGAAAAAAAGTTGGTAGTGCATGAAACAATAAGACATCCGCTGAAAATAAGCCCTAATGCGTCTTTTGGAGCAAAAATTAATATAAGACCTGATCTTATTTTCGGGGAAACACGGTAGTTAGTCAGCAAGGAACAATGGACCCTAAGAATATTAAAGGAAGTTAAGAGCATGTGCTTAACCCTTCAGATTTATTCATATCTCTATAATTATCTGTTTTACCCATGCCTAAATAAATTCTCTGTTTTACAAATTTCATATCAATAACTCTTTATGATATTGTATAAGTTCAAAAATTCTTCTGATAATGCACTTTTTAATTTGTTGGGTTTTTATAATGGCTATCCCTTCCCCTCTTCTGTCAGAATTATTCAAGAATGAGGAAGCTTTATACGTTTTAGTTGCTTCATCCACATTCTATGAAAATTTACACAATTTTTTCTAATATACATTTGCAATCCTATTTTTGAAGAATTTAATAATGTTCTTTTAAATCGTCAAACGTTAAATTCGAATGCTTTGACCAAGGAAGGCAGTGTTTGATCAGTTAGTTCTAGGAAACGGTGTTTACAATGACCATGAAAAATGTTAACTCATCATTTCTTCACTTGAATTTCCCACTGGCTGCTTGCTTCTCTAGTTAAGCACATTCGGGTGTGTATGTATATAACTAAATTTTAACTATTTTTCAGTAATAGATATCATTACAGTACAGTATGTGTATTTTTACTGTACTTGGTAACATACAGTAGTGTTACCAAAAACCAATTACTTTGTAGGTTTTTTGTCAGTGTATTAAACTATATGCAGGTTAACAGAAAAATAAGATGTAAAAAATTGTGTCATTAAAAGGATTTTAAATGTCTTTAGAAGTACATGGTGTAACTGTGAGATGGGAGTAAATACAAATGTATAGTCTATAATATATGAACTGAAAAAGCGTAAGGTTTTTTTTTTTTTTTTGAGTGAAGTGGCTGGGACCTCCAAAAACTTGGTCACACTTTATTTAAAATGTGTTATTTTGCAACAGTGAACTCTTGGTGAAAGTACATGTATCCCTTGGTGTTTCACACTAGCAAGAAGATGTGATATTGATCATATGCAAAGTGTGTTTTATGAGAGATTATAACTCACAAGATTATAATTTCAGACATTTAATGAGAAAAAAGAAATTTTATGACTCAGAGCAGGGATTTTTTCCTGAATAGAATATATTCAAAACATAAATGGAGGGCAAATCAATACACAAGGAGCAGAACACAAACTTGTGACTAAACAAGACAAACTGAAGACATTTATTACAGAGATGGTAATCCATTGTACCTAAATGGTTAATGTTCTTGAATCATTTCTTTTATTTTGTTGACTGAATTAATTTAATTTCTCAGAGAAATCTGAACACTGCATTTGGCACCTATATTGAAACAAAAAATCTGGGAGCCATTCAACCAAGTGTTCTGACATAGACGTGTAGATTTTGTTCTCAGCTTTAGCTTCCTAATTTAATGTGTTCACATAGCTATAAAATAACCAATTTCTACATTTTAAAGGAAATAATTTTTTTGCAGTTGGTACATATTTGACCTATCAATATATTTATAAATTGCATAATTATTCCCAATCACTCCTCATTAAAAACCATAGAAAATCTTTTAAACTAACAATTTCTCTAAAAAAAAAAAAAAAAAAAAAAAAAAAAAAGCTTTTTCGTTATTATTCCACATTTTCTTCACATAACAAAAGCCGTGTTTTTTTCATATAAAAAATCCATGTTATTACAGGGTCTAAATTATTATTCTAAGAAATACAAGGGGCATTCTGAAAGTAATACCTCATCCCTCATAAGATTCTTATTTGTAGCAGCAAAAATGTGAAACTTGGTGGCAAAATACATGGACATATTGTTAATAATGCTAGCCTATTCAAAGTATTGTCCATCACTTTCTTTACATTTCCACCATATTTGAACCCATTGGTAAAATCCATTTTGGAAAAATTCCAGAGGCTGTCATTTCCCCATAAGTTCACAGCCAGTTTAACATCTGTCACATCGTCGGAACGTTCCTCACGAAGGGTGTTTTTCAAAGGGACAAATAGGAAAAAGTCTGAGGGAGCCAAATCAGGACTGTAGGGATGTTGGGGCATCACCATCCACCCAATGTTGGCAATGATAGCCTGTGAAGTCTCCATTGAGCTGTGAGGACATGCATTATCATGGTGTAAAACAACACTATGAAGTGGAATGTCACGTCTTTCTAATAGCTTCCTTTAGCTTCTTCAATGTCTGCACATAGTAAGCACTGTTTATTGTTGCATTCTGTTCAAGGAAATCAGTCAAAATGACACCACGTTACTCTAGAAAATTGTCACTATCACTTTCCCTGCAGAACGAGTTCTTTTCACCTTTTTCTGTTGAGGTGAAGATGTGGAGTGCCATTCCATTGTCCCACGTTTTGTTTCTGGGTCATGAAACAACACCCAGGTTTCATCCCCCATCACAACATTAGAGAAAAACACCTGATTTACCCTCTTGTAACAGTCCAGGAGGTTCCGGCACATGTCCACCCTTTGCTCACGGGTTAGGTTTCTTGAGATCCATTTTGAACATATTTTTCTGTAGCCCAGATCCCTAATTAATATTTCCATAGCACTATGAGTCTATGACCACAATGAATTGCATCACACAACTCCTGGATGGTGACACAGCGATCAGCTATGATGAGGTCTTTCACTCGTTGCTTGTTGGCATCTGTCACTACAATTGCTCGTCTTCCACTCTGTAGTCTGTCCGACACTGAACTTTCTCCCTCTCAAAACCTCTTCATTCATCTTTGGACATTACTGATATTGATTGTGGCAGCTCCTTACACTACCAGGAGTCTTCTGTGGATTTCTGGAGCCTCACATCTATCTTCTTCCAGGAATTCAATTATGACTTGCTGCTTTTCTCTGTCATTCATGATCTTTATCTCCGATTATGAAAAAAAATTGTTCCTACATTGGTGACATATCATAGTACATGTCAGTGCAGTTTCATTAAAATCACTTCAAAAGTTATTAAGGAGGAGGCATTACTTTCAGAACGTCCCTTGTACTTTGGGTGAAGTGTAGTGGCAGAGCTAGTTTCTTTGCCCTGTGATGGTGGGTGTATACAGACCTTATGTAAACAGATCAGAGTGATACATAGAAGTACTCGAAGCACTGATAATCAGAAGCCCTTCTTTCTCTTTGTATTGGAAAGATATTAAAGTATGTTTTAAACACACATAAGATTTCTTTTTTATAGAACAGGATGCATAGGTTTTCTCTGCATATAAGATATCATTAGTAATACAGGTGGGCAAGCTGCAATCTTTGTTAGAAGCAAATTGTTAGTTCATTTTTTAAGGACATACATCAGTGATCGAAATTCCATACTTAAATTGGCTCATATTTTTTAATTAAACCAAGATCCATATTTTTACTTCAATGGACATTTCTCAATCTATGATTGGTTCATTAGGAATTTAATTAATTTTCTGTACCTGTGGTAGAAAATGAAAAGATGAGATTAAAACAGGGCTAAAATACTGAAACATTTTCACTTTTACTGAAGCAGTGTAGTCTTTAATGTTCACAGAGATGTGTATAGAAATAAGAATCTGATAAATAAAACAATTAAAAATTGAGCAATGTATTTAGACCTTTTTGTTCTTTTTTAAGGTATGTACATGGAAACGTTGAGAGAGGAAGGTTATTTCATGAGCATCATTCTAGTTTTTCATTCTCTGAAATATAGCATTTGCAAATCCAATAGAACCACACCATATATTATGGCAATCCAAGCAGGGAGCAGATTGGCCCACTGGGACATTTTACGGTGGACCACTCAAGAAATGGCCCACTTCTTGTATTCTTTTTTGTCTAAATTTTTGGGAACGGGAGTATAGTTATTTCGGAATCTATAAATAATAATTGTTTATTTCATTTGACCTTTATTTCTGTTTAAAAAGTTATTTTCCTAAGAAGAGGAAAAAAAAAACAGAAGAAAGAAACATTTTCTTCCATCTTTGTAGTGTGTTTGCTCTGGAAGAACATAGCAAGAATTTGTGCATTTGTGTTAGAAAAATGCTCCCGGACCAAGCAAGCTGTTATAAACTAATTAAACTGATGGTAACTACTGTTAGATGTAGGTCATTACGTTTGGAAAACCTGATATCCTGGCATGTCCTACCCTTTTATAATCTTGAAAGAGACACTAGTACCTATTGCAATGGCCCATCATCCCCACTTCTTATCCACAGACTGACACAGAACACAAAGTAATTCTCCCTCAGAGATATTCCGACATCTGTATCCTATCCAAGTGCTCCCCTTTTGCCTTGAGCGAAAAGCAAAACAGTACTACATTCGCTGCGACAGCACGTTCGGAGAAGGCAATAGTGAGGATGATGTGATTACTTTCTTTTCTCATTAACGGTCTGGTACTAGCATTTTAAATCCATAGCCACCGTGAAGTGAGACTGATGTATATGACATGATTTAGGATTCGGTGAAATTGTGTTCATTTTTGTCTATTCTATTTTGAAGGGAAACTCAGAAGTACATAATTCAGTTTTTCAGTATGTCAATTAACCTGGAATATATCAATTTTTGTAATTTAATTATATATATGTATTACACACCTTCAATTGTAGGGGGTGTTGAGATTTTTCATGGGGTGTTTGAGGAAATTTGAAGGGGCGGGGGAGGGGTTATAAATTCCTCTATAGTGGACCACAACACTAAATTTTCCGGCCTGGTTTATCATCCCAATCCACCCCCGGGCTCAGCCTACCTGCAAGGCAAGAAAGCCCCCACCCCTCACCCTAAACACAAAATATACGTTGTAAATTCTTTGAGCTTTTATTTTTGTTGATTTATGAAAATGAATTTTGTATTTCATTATAAGCATAAATGCTTTACCTTATTTTGTTGTGCATTACATGTTTTAAAAACAAGAAAAATTGAAGTGTTGAAGTGATACAGCACAGATGATGAATAACTGCAGAGAAATTACTTTCTTAAAGGTGAATGTTGCAGCAGCTGTGCCAATGATTCTCTGCCACATGGTGACAGAGTGTGTTGGTGTCTCGGGCCAGGGAAGAGAGAAATTGCATTTTTTTTTCCTTTTGGGAAAAATGTAAAATTGATTATGTTTTTCCGAAAACAGAAATTACCAAAAAAAAAAAAAAAACAGAAAGAGTGATGGAAGTGAAGGCACAGTTTGACAGAAGGCTATAATACCCCTGCACATCACATCATTTGGTAAGTGACTATAAGATGTTAAGCTGCTGTTTAAAAGCTTTCAGCTAGTTCGTTGTATATCGAAAGAAATGCCATCATGGGGACATTTTAACTAAATGCATCCCTCTACATGTTGGAAAAGTGCTAAAGGGAAATCTTTAAACAAGAGAGCTTTCAACACCTTCTCGTTCATTGTTTTTCATCTAGAAGGAATGGTTTTATATGCTTGTGCTGGAGAAAAGTTTTTTTTTTTTGGTGGGATTCTGGTGCTCTTGGTTTTGCAGTTAAAGATGGAAAAAAAGTGGAACCAAAGAAGAGGTGTAGAAAAAGTTGAAGTATGAAATCAGTAAATCCCTGATGCCATTGCGTGGGTCCACAGAATAGAGGCCAAAACAGTAAACTAAAAAAAAAAAAAATTACATTAGATGGGAGTAATTTTGACTCCAGTGACAAGGAACACACAGCTCAACCACCAAGCAAATTCAAAGAATGTGACTTATTTTTTATATTTCAAGAGGGTTCTGTTTTCTTTCTCCCCATTTTTATTTCATATTTCATGTATTTTATCTAATTGTTTTTACTTTTTGGCATCATTATTTGCTAACGAATCTGGGACTTTGTTGGACTTCAAAATCAGGGTGAAAGAGTAGGCCTATTAATTTTGCTGGGGGCAAGTTAGATAGCAACTTTATTCACTAAACACTGAAAGAAAGAAAAGTATTTTCAATGCTTTTACTACCGGAAAAAACAAAAAAAAAGACTTTTTCAATGCTTTTACTACCAACTACAAAGGAATTCATACATTCCTCCCCACCTTGGATACACACACTATATATTTAAGCGACTGGCAAACCAACAAGATAACGTGATAATGAGTGGGTTAACGGTGTAAGATACAAGTGCTGGTTCAACTATTTGCTTGCTATGAATGCATTATCTTAATTGCTTTTCAAATTTTTGCATTTTTTTCTAATGAAAATAGTACTGCACTTGAACAATTTCTTTAAAGAAAAATCTTCTTTTTGTTTAAATAAAATTTTAACGTCACAACACACAGCCACAATATCTCTTCACCTCCTTCCTTCAAGCCAGCAATCTTGCCTTACATTTCTCTTCTCTGAAGCAGTCGTCAGCCACTCCCTGCTCCTTCACTCTCCTGGACAGGGGCGGCTCCTGCTATGGGGCTGTAGGGCTGCAGCCCCCTACACAAAGCAGTTTTATTTCATGCCGCACCAAGAAAGAGAAGTTTTGTGAACACCGCTGTAAGTTTTCCCAGCATAATGCCACGACTGCAGTTTTCTGAACTCAACTGGAAGTTTTCCCTGCATAACACCACTGAGAGCGGGAAGAAAGTCACGGACTGCGCTTCTTGCAGCCCTGAGGGCTATTGAAACCAACTCATGTGGGAAACTCTGCCTATTCCCACATAAGTTCGTTTCCTTTGAATAAAACTTCCCCGGGGACTGCATTCATGGCAGCTCTCGCTAGCAGGGTTGCTCGCGAATGCAGTCTTTCGTTCGGTGGGAATGCATCGCCGGGCCTGTGTGCTTTGTTGATTAATACGGTTCTTGTGCTTCCAAATAAGACATAAAATAGGGAAATGAATTAAAAATAATGACGAATGTTGAAATAAAGTATTAAATAAAGTACGTTTGAATGTATTACTCAACCTGGTTAGTTTTTTTCTTCCAATTTTTGGTTTGTTCTTGCTTTTATTCAACGTAATAATTCTAACAACAATGTCGTTCCCATCTAATACCAATACTCAGTTGCCTGAATGCCGGGACTTTTGCGAAAAAGTTTTACTTATATTTTCTCTTCTGGTCAAAATGGGCATGTGAACAAATTGCGATTAAAAATAGAGTTCAGTATTAGATAAATTGAAAAAAAGAGAGAGAGAGAGAGAGATAGAGAGAGATACTAATTTCTGCAGCGAAATACTTGCACAAAATTGATTTCTTCACTTACCAAGCACAGCGAAATTTTCGCTTTTAAACTCACGTAAATTTTTATTCACCAAAAATCATTGAAGTCACTCCACTGGATACATTTTATTTTTCTGCTGCATCCCCCCTCCCTCCCAAAAATCGGCTACGCATTTCAATTGAGGTAGTGTACTTAATTACTTTGAAAAGAACATTTAATCAGATATCATTGTTTAGAAAATTTACGAAGTTGGTAAATTTTGGAAAACAAATTTTTCTACACTAAATTGTTATCATGATGGCTTCAGAATTAAAACTGGACTGAATATGTTTGCAATCCGTTTTTATTAAAGAGAATGCCGGTGTGTGAGTATCGCAATAACAACTCGTCGCGAAATTCTGGAAGACCCTTCAAAATTCCCCAAAATGTTTTTCATCGCCGTCCAAGTTGCATTGGTCGGTATCAAGTCGAAGTTTCAAAGGGAGTGTATCAGAAGAAAAAATATATGCCGTATTTCTAGGGGTCACAATGAGACACTTGAGAACGCGCACATGACCTTGAGTGTGTCTCCGCTACCACTGGCACACGCATTAATTTTTTTAATTTTTTTGTCCTTATATATATATATACGTACAGTATATGCATGTATATATAATTTGTAACCACCATCAATCCACTGCTGGATGAAAGTCTCCAAGTTTCTTCTTCCACAACAGTCTGCTTTGAGTCAGTTTTTTTCATGCTTTCGAATTTCATGTACCCATCTCCCTCTTGTCATCTTCTGGATATTGTCTTTTCCCTTGCTATCCAGTTCAATATTTCAACTCTCCGTCGGTGGTTCTTTCTTCTAGCAATATGTCCATCCCATTGCAATTTCAGGAATTTTGACCATGTCTTCCACTCTTGTCATTTTCCCGAACCACGAGTTCCTATTTGTATCATTCCAGGTAACATCAAACAATGCATCTCTACATGCCTCTTTCAGTTGTCTGCAACGTCTGTCTGTCTATTTTAGTTGAGGTCCATGCGTAAGAACTGGAAGAATGCACTGATTAATCAGTTTCTTTTTAAGAAATAATGTATCCGACGAAGTTTTATAGGTCAATTATTTTCTTCATAAATGTGACAATGTGGTCATTGCTTAATATCTGTTGCCTAATTTAGGCATCAGTACCTTTACATTTTCCCCATCAATCGCTAAATATAAAATCTAAATATTAATTTCTTGTAAAAAAAAGCACTTTCGATCAGTATATATATATTATTGTTATTATTATTATTATTAAACGGACAGTGTCAGCACAGGCGCAGTAACTTAACTTTCGAAGTGGTATCGTGATATCTACAAAATTGAGATGCAGCCCCCCCCCCCCCATCTCAGCTTACCATGAGCCACCACTGCTCCTGGACCAAGCTAAAGAGTGCTGGTGTTACTTTACACTCTTGACTTAGTAGCAAAAACAAACAGCAGAGCACTTAGTAATGACCATCCTCAGTGAATTTCTATAGATATCCATCCTCCTCATTCTCCCCTGGCCATACTTACATGAAAAACAGGCTTAAATTACAGATTTGGAAGAGTGAAGAAAAATTGAATTTTCATGGCCCTGAGGATGCTATTTTGACAACCTTTCTATGAAGAAGTAAGCAACACACTTCCCCGAGGAAAGTAAGTAGGGCTACATGACAAAAAACATAAGATATTATTACTTGGCAAAGTCCAGATTTCAAAGTTTAAAAAATTGAAAACTGGGAAATTTTGATTGCGTGGGCAGCAGAGTGGGTACGAAAAATTTCAGTATGGCCACGGGGAGAATGAGGAGGATGAATTTCAGGGTGGGCTGGAGACCACCCTCGCACCCCTTTGGCAATATCCCTGTAATGAAGTAAATTAACAAAAGATTAAAAACAAAGTAGAACTTGTGTCTCTATTCGTGGAAAAATGCAGTTTGTAGTTGAAAACAGCCCCCCCTAGTTCTGGGACATAACTAAGACCCTGAATCTAAGACTAGCAACAAATCAAGAAACGCCTTCTCATATGATCAGTCACACAGTAAGTTGTATGACACTTTACATGTTAAGCATTGCCAGGTGTTATGTTAAACCAAAACTCATTTGAAACATTGAACAGTGTTTTGTTAGCCTGTGTAAAACTGTAAACTGGTACATTCACTCACACCCACTGTTTTCTTGTTCTTAACCTGTCACCATAGGCTGAAGTGATAAATTCACCTTTAATGACCGATAAATTTATCACGCGCCTTTCCAATCAATATCGGAATGTCTGATCTCACCAAGGTGTAGAATGCTTTATAAAACAGTAACCAGGCCACCAAAAATACGTACTCTTAAATTTAGTTTCCTACTATATTGCTGGGTACGCAAATGTATCATTTTCATCATTCACTGCAGGTTCATGTAAACTAATGAACAATTAAATTAATACAATATGAAAACAAATTTCATTTAGCACAACAGATTATTAACTCAAAATTTGAAGTCACTCCACTTTCTAATGTCGTTATAAGGTTTCTATAAAACTTTTCGGCTTCCCGGTACTGCTTGTTCTCTACAAAACGATGTCCAATTTCCGAATTAACAATTTCATTCATACCAAATGACCGATTTTAATACTAATTTCTTACGAAATAACGATGCCATACATGTATGGGTAGTACACATACGAATTATGGGAGTTTATGACATAATTACTGTAAAGTATAAACAGCAGAGTAAACAATTCTGAGTTCGAGCTGTTAAGTTAATATGTTCGCTAGCTGCTGTGGAAATCCTGAAACAAAAAAACCAATCACGTTACTTAAGGAGAAAGTGTCAGCCAATGACGATTCCGCAAATTAAACTCCTGAAATATTCCTATCTAACCGTAACTGTCTGTAATCTCAGCTGTCTGCTACAATAATTTTGGAGTACTGTTAGTTGTTTTGTCGATTGTGGGGTTTTGTTAACGACGTACGATACGTACTAGTTGCGTACGAAACGTAAACAGCAGCACGCCGCGTGTGTGAAGATATGTCGTTGGAGCAAACAACTTGTGAAGGTGATTTGAATTGCACGATTTTTTCAAACGTTTAAATTTATGTTGCATGATAGCCCTCACTATCTCATTGCAAAAGATCTGACGAATATGTTTACGTTAATACGCTATTTTAGTGCATGTCAAAACCTAATTTTTTTTATCAAATATGAAAATCGGAAGTTTCATGATATCAATAGTTTATTGGTAAACCACATTAGTTATATTCACTGCCAACAGAACGAGACTACAAATTGAGCAGGATGGTTATTCGTAGACCAAAACAACGAAAATTACGGCAATTTGAAATATTTTTATATAATATGAACAGATGTATCGCAAAGTCAGATTTTGTGGTTCCGTAAACACGTTATCCTTCACAAAGGGTTCGTTCGATTACGTAACACGTCCTAAGTGAATGATGAACCTAATGGTGATTCTTGTGCAATAAAAATAAGTAAGCTAGTGAAAGGTGTTTTGAAACTTAATTGTAGTATGTAATTATTAGGAATCAAGGTTGAATTTAGATGTAATCATTGTGTTTTAGAGGCACTAAATGCTAGCAATGAATACCAGGGACCCATTTACTGGCTTTCGACCACGTGCACAACCCCCCCCCATTTTTTATGTGTCACCAAAACGAAGTTTTGCTATAGTCAGTAGTGAGGGCAGCATAAGCGTGGTATTGTAACTAACTCGTATCAGTTCAGTTCCGTAAGCGTCTACAATTTCGAAAATATTTTTTTTTACTTGAATAAATAATTCTTATGGCTGCCAGAAATGCAATTTTTTTTATTGATGGAAAATAAGACTTCAAGGATTGTGTGTAATTTATTTTCTTGAGAATATTTCGACGAATCACTGAAAATTCTGCTGCAGAATTTTATGTGGCCATTGTGTTGTTCTGTAATTTCTGTTTTGCTTGCTATTATTGGCATATTAGCTTGATAACTGCATGCTGCTGTTTTTGAGTATAAGAAACAGGTAAAGTGAGCCGCCCCCATCCCCAGATCTCACACACATTTTTCCCCCTATCAAACTTGCATGGGATAAAACTAGGGCTAGTTTAAAAAGGTTAAAGCAACACAATTTTGACCTGCCTGATCAATCCCTGGATACAGCCCTGTGTTGCATATTCAGATAATACGCAACAAATTCTTATTTGTATAAACTGCTATCAGATTAAAGCATAATATTTTATATAAGCAGGACTAAGCCAATGATAGGTGATACAGGTGCTGACTATGGGCATGCTGGGTTGCTTAAGCATGCCCTGATTTCTGCAGGGGTTGTCAAAATTATCATTTGGTAACAATTTGTATATTGCAATTAAAACTTAAGGAATAAAATACTTCTATCAGTTAACATCAGCCATGGATTACAAAAAATAAAATTGCTATATTCAAGCCATCCCAGTGGTGCAGTGGTCTAAGTAAGCTCTGCCTTATGACCTTTCATACAAGAAGGGTCTGGGTTCGAATGCTGGTGAGGCATGGATATTGTGTTTAACTTATGGTACTGGCACTCTCCCTTCCCTGGAACCAGTGGTCCTCCTTAAGTAGTCCTGATTATCCCATCGAGTTGCTCACAGTGGCCATTGAACCTTAAATAAAAAAAAAAAAAGAAATTTTCAAGACACACTTGTGAAATAGTGTATGTTGAATATATATCAGAATGTGCTGAATTCAATGCAACAGACATTTTTATATCTATTGAGAAATGAAACAGTTATTAAGAAAAATATAAGGGGAAACAAGATGTCCTAGTGGCTGGGTACCAATCGCTCGCCTCCGATGAATCTGGGCCTGAATCCCAGGTGAGGCGTGAATGGTGTGCTTGTCATTCAGTGCTGGTCCTTTTCCCTTCCCTGAAACCAGTGGGCTCAAATTAGGGACAGGTGACTGCTTATATATCCCAACGAATTGCTCACGATGGTCGTTAAACCTCCAAATAGATAAAAAACAACAACTTTTGCTTGTAATATACTAAAATGTACTCACAAGCAGGAGGATTTAATGCAAAACAAGCACTATTTCAAGAATGTTGAAAAGTTTACTACTGGAAAAATATTAATGATAACACATTTTGATTTATTCTGTTTTAAATTTATTTGAAAAAAAATGTACTAATGTCCTTTTTTCTGTCAAGCATGCCTTGAGATTTACAAAATTCTATGCCTTATAAATATGATAGGTGATCAGCATAAATAATGTTGATATGTGTGATCTAATATTTATTACTTCTGTGAGCAAATATGTTTTCTTAGTATTGTACAGTAATTTAAATTGAAATTTAAGGTGGAATATCTGACTAAACCAATGAACTATGAAAAATAAATAGGTAAAATGAAAACATCTGCCACATGAAAGTTCTTTTTATTCTTTGCTCTGCTCTCCAGGATTATCTGCATTCTTGAAAGCCTCTTGCCCAGACCTCCAAATTGTCTAAGTCAGTCCTTGCCAATTACCACTTTTTGCATCATTTACACATAAATTCAAATAAACTACTAATATTTGTGGTTTTAATTCATTTTCTGTAATGTATCTATGTAACAACAGAGCTCAGTGGGGGGTGGCCCAGGCTCTCTCCCCATGAAGTATCACTTGGCCTTTTGTTCTTTGTGATAGGCTGCTTATTCTTAAATATATTTTTACGTGTTGTTAATACAGTATATATTTTACAAATAATCGGAATTGCATTTTAATATGGCAGAGATGTTTTTATCGCTCCCAATATATGGAGATAATTTCTCTGGAGTATATTTATTTGCATCTTCAATATTTTGGGCCATCCCCATGAAGAAATTTTGGGTGCACCTCTGGCAGAGTTAATGTTAGTTTTGTACCAAGCTGTAGTACTTCTGGGTTTGGGTTCAGGTCCTGAGTAAGACATTAGATATCCTGCATTCTTACAATATTGGTTCTGTTATTTCTTGGAACCAGTGGTCCCACATTAGTGAAGGATATTTCATGATGAAAAATTGCTTTTTGATCAGGTCATACCTGCCATGCTTTTATGATTTACTCATAAAATTTGAAAAATTCTACTTGGTTTATGGTTATTTTATGGACGACATATTTTAGATTGCCGACTCCCCCTCCCCCAGGGGATGGTACAATTTAAAAAGATTGTGTTCCCCAGAAATGCTGCTGTGCCTTTTTATTTTGATTGAGTTGGCCACATTTGCTCCCATTTGACTCCCAACCCTCTTTGCTTTCAGCCGAGCTGGAAAGATGGTGTAAAAATGCTGTAGAATTATGATTGGAGGTAACTGCTGAAAAAGAGAGAGCAAGAGATGAAAAATATCAGCTTCATGTTTAAACATTTTAATTGCTTTTTTTTTTTTCAAAGGTATTCTAACATTAACATGTTGGCACAAAAATTTAAGGTCAAATCCTCAATTAAAAAAGTAAGAAGTTGCTGCAACTTTTATCGTAATAATTTCGGAATTACAAATAAAAATTTGTGTGTTTGTACCCTAATAATAACATACTAATGAGATAATTATGCACCGATTGCATTTTCTAATCGCTGTAAGCATTAAATAGTGCCCGATATTTTAATTATAGCATACAAAACTGATTAAAATCAACAAAACATGCATGTGCATAATAAATCACATTTTAATCAATATGTTGGATGCATTTAATCAATATGTTCGAAAGATCAGTAAATGAAACACATCAATTAAATGTTCACTGAAAATTTTTTATGGATTTCAATGTTTTAGAGTTGGTACATTTGTCAGGTGTTTCATAACAAATGCCAGCACATAATTAAAATAACATTAGTCATTCACTTTTAAAAAAATATTTTTAAGAGAATTCATTTATGTATATTACTTTGTGGTCGAGTAGCGTATGATGTGTTCTTCTGGCTCCTTGTAGTTCTGGGCTTCTGTATAAATCTTGGTTAAAACAGTAATATCCTATTCCTTTTCATGGTAACCTAAATGTTTGTTTGAATAATAATTCAGGCGCGCAAACTCTCCAGATTTAGCCAAGAGACTCCGGAATTTTAGCTCTTCCTCCCGCCCTACAGATGAATATCAAATTCTGATTTCACTAAGAATTAGCCGTTATGATGGTCGAAATTCCATCAACCAACACCATGATTTCGAAACACCTGTGAAATGTTTTTCTTTCTGCTTCAATGCAAGGCGGCATTACAGTCATCAGTTTTGTACTTTTTCTCTCCACCTAC
The DNA here is from genome assembly GCA_039090855.1 of Macrothele yani. Lineage (NCBI taxonomy): Eukaryota > Metazoa > Arthropoda > Arachnida > Araneae > Macrothelidae > Macrothele > Macrothele yani. The sequence goes on along the minus strand of CM076997.1, from coordinate 111,191,982 downwards.
CTTCAAAAGGAAGCCGTACTGGTGGCGCAGTGGTCTAAGCGTTGGCTTCTGACTAATCATCTGAGATGGGTTAGAAAAAATTTGCTTAAAATTTTTCTCCCAGTCCGATTGTCATATGAAGCCTTCAGCAAAGAGCTCACCTGCTCTGGCACTAGATTGCCGGGGAGGGTCAGTAATTGATTGACAGATGGGGGCTGCTGTGCTTTCTCCTTGCAGTTCAGTCTTTCAACCCCTCGTCTCAGCATGCATTCTAAGTTATGATAAATAGTTGAGTTGCAGCAAATTCACTTAACGTCAAAAGGGAGTAGTTACAGTTGGCCTCACCTTGTAATGAAAGGCGATGTTAGTACGATGTTTTTTGTCGTCTTCTCCTTTGTGCGCAACCTAAAGAAAAAACAAAAAATATTTGGCTGCTATTTTATTCATAAAAAAATTACATGTGGGCCATTTTACTTTCAGTGGGGTGGTGGGGGAGATTGATTTTGGTGCTGCCCCCCCCCTCCAAAACATTTAGTGGACCAATAATACTATTTCTGGAAAATTGTTCCTACATCTGGGAAATGTCAAAAAAAAAAAAAAAAGCACTCATGTGATTTTATGAGCTGTAAAAATCTCCAGATTTTCTGATTTTGATATTTGGCATGTCTGCTAATTCATAAAAAAATCGTATGATGTTTGCTATATTCAGTGTTTAAGCTGGAGTTTTTTTTTTTTCTGTTGTAGCAATTTAGTTATTTTACCAGTAAAAGTTGTAGCAAAATGCTATGCAGATTAGCCCATATACAATTATATTTTTTTGTTATATTTATATATCGAAATACAAGCACAATACATTGGCTAAATTAAATTTTGTACTTTAAATAGAATTCAAGAATAAAAACAAATGCGCTTTTACACTTCTAATTTTAATAAAAAATATTTACATTTCCTGATGTGTGCAGTTTGTGAAAATAGATACACTATAGTATTCTCCCCAGAGCCTTTTCACTGGGCAGCCCACCCAGCTAATTTTCTCTGCCACCCAGCTAAATTATCTTTAATGAACATTTTCCCAATGCACATAATAAAAAGAGTGGAAAACTTATTCTCACATGCACTATAAATATTGATTAAAACTAGCTGAAATCTGAGTCGAATATGATTTATTAGTTAAGTGCTCCTTTTTTTTTTTATAATTCATGTACAATTTTCTAATGTTGTTTATCATGTTATGTTACATTAATTCCTGCCACATCACTAAAGATGTTTAATAAGTATAATAATGTTACGCTAAACATTTTTTTTTCTTGATTGGGGAAGGAGTCATGAAAAGTACCATCCAACTAAAATAATTTGCCACCCAGCTGTAAAAAATCTAGGGAGAAGAGAACACAACACTATATTGACAAAAGTCACTGGACACCCCTTCAAAAGCAAATGAATGGATCTGCTCCATTGTTAAGATGCTCGGTACAGCTGCAAACGGTATAAAAAAAGCCTGCAGCGGATCACGATCATATTGCAGGTTGAGTGAAAATGTTGCGGTGGGAGAGAACTGACTTTGAGAAAGGAAAGATTGTTGGGTGTTATATTAGTGGATTGTCCATAAGAGAAACCGAGAGGCATTTAAACATACCCAAGTGAACTGTTTTGGATGTACTGAATAAGTGGAAGACATGCCTGAAGCAGCAAAACGTACTGGCAGACCAAAGAAAATCCGTGATAGAGGACGTCGAAGCCTCACGAGAGTTGTTAAAGCTAATCGATGAAGTACTGCACAAGACCTCAGTGTACAGGTGAGTAAAAATGCTGGAACCTCGGTATGCACACGTATCATTTGCGGAGAACTTCATTCCATGGGTTACCATGGTTGTGCAGCTGCTCCTTAAGCCTTTCATCTCCACTCGGAATGCTACTCGTCGTTTAGCATGGTGTAAAGAACATTTATCATGGACCGTAGATCAATTGAAACTGGTCCTATGGACTCATGAATCCAGATACATGATCCATCAGTCTGATGGCCGTGTGTGGGTATGGCGGCTGCCGGGGGAATGTTATTTACCACAGTGTACTCGTGTGGAGGTGTTTTTCGTGGTATGGTCCCGGCCCATTGGTTATCGTGGACAAACCTGTTAACCAGCACGTCTACCTCAATATTCTGAACTATTATGCCTTACCAACTCTGTAGCAATACTATGGAACTGAGCCTTGTTGGTACCATTAGAATAATGCACCCGAGCCATAAAGCAAGAATTGGACTGGCAAGCACAGGGCCCTGATCTTAATCCCATAGTGCATCTATGGGATGAATTAGAGAGCCGCATAAGAAGTTTGGAACCAAGACCTACTACTAAGCAACAGTTAGTGACAGCATTGTGTACTGAATGGAAGCACATACTCATAGTACCTATCACTATGTTTCAAAACCTTGTCGAAAGCATGTCTCGAAGGGTCAGTGCATGCATTAAGGCCAAAGGTGGACCAACACCGTACTAATGTATGTCAATAAATGCTATGTTGTGTTTCTCTTCTAGGTGTCCGGTGACTTGTCAATATATTGTACAAAGACCAGGACTGAGCAAAGCCACAACCGACGACACACTGGTCAACCCAAACTGAAACGGTGTGTGCTGCTGCTGCAGTGGTGAACTGCCAAAGAAACAAACGAAATAATGCTTCTTTCCTTTTCCAACGTAGCAAAGCCCTTGCGAAAGGTACTCTCAAAGCTCACCGGTGCTTTTCTTTTATAGGAGAAAAGACAAAGGGAATGGAAAAACGATAATAAGGCAAAGTAGCATTCAACAGTGATGACAAAGAAAAAGTGATGGGAAAGGATACTAGGTCAACAAGGTGAAGCAGCAATGATGAAATGAAAAAATGATGGATAAAAATCAGCATAAGGGAGACGCGGGGTGGGCGGGATTATAGAAAGAAAAAAATTATGGAAATGAAAAACAACACAAGGGTGATAGCCAGAGTAGCATAATGTAGACTTACGCCCATACGCTGTACACAGATAGTTTTCCAAATCATTAGCAGATTTTGCAGATAGTTTTTGCATTAAAACACTTACTCAAGGCTTTACTCGGATTAATATCCTTAATTCTATTTTCACTTGAAGAACGTTCAACTATTTTTTCACATCTTCTTAGTTCTTTTGCTTTTACAGATGTTTCTGGTCTCTAGATTTTATCAAGGTCTGTTCTCAATGAATAGGAACTCTAACTAAAGTTTCTGTTTACACAGAAAGAATTTAAATTTTATTGCCAGGTTCTTCTTGCAGTTGCCAGTTATTAAGTTAAAGTTTTCTTATGTACATTGTAAATTTACTATTTTTCAAATAAGTTGTTGAAAATGCCGTTTATAATTTTTGAAGGTTTATTAATAGAACTGTTTTTCTGAATATAAAAATTTTTCTTTAATTAGTCTTTTGCTTTTATGAGGTTCATACCTAATATTTTAATATTTTTCCATAAAGATCCATTTCACACACCTTGCTGCACATTCAATTGTAATGTACTTATTTTGTCCTCATTAGAATCTTGCAGTGGTCTAATGATTATAGTTTTATTAATTTTTCTTTAAATTATCTTCTGTTTTTATCCAGCAAGTTTTCTGTTTCAATGGTTGTGTACAAAGATACATTTTATTTTTATACAACTCTGGTGATAGCAGGGATGCACTGGATGATGACAGAAAAAATAATTGGAAACATTCATTTTTTGGCGATTCAGTGGGTTCGTCAGAAAATCACCGTCTTTATCGCGATATGGCGAAAATGCGTGCAGCATCTTGAACACTGCTTGTATTTCAGACAAGTCTTAGGTGGGTTATGATTCTTTTATTTGCTTTTTGGTTCTGCTTCTTTCCTTTCTGTGAAAAAAATCAGTAAGTTTGTGTTAAGCATAACGGTTGATTCCATATGTGGTGAAACATGTCAGAGTGCCACCACACAAGTGGCATATGAACAAATATGTTTAAATGACACGGTGTTTGATCAACATGCAGTGTTTTATTCAAAGGGGAGAAACATTGAATGAAGTTCATGATCTCTGTCAGTGGCGTAACCATGTTTCAAAATCGGGAGGGCTGGGTCCCGATCACACATATATGTATGAGGATCCCCGACTGGAAAATCTGGGGTCCTGCCCCCTCCAGTGGTTACGCCTATTATCTCTGTTCTGATCAACTGAAAAACCTTTTGTATTGAGTAGAAACTTGGTAATAATTGATAACATGCCTTAATAGACTACAAATTTCTCAAAATTATGGGGGTTTTACTAAGGAATAAAAGGATATTATTTATACATCAAATTTTCAGGTGGTACCTCTGGGAACTGTAATCCTGAAAAAAAGCTTGTGGTACTACCCAAAAATTTGACATATAAATAAATAGCCTTTTATTCCTTAGTACATGCATACATATCACTAAGCTGTTCTCTGATATTCAGAGGTTAGCTCCACAAAGAAATACAAACTAGCAGATAAATTTTTAACTGATTTTATACTTACTGTTGCCGTATCAAACTTCTCAATTTACAGCGATCTTGCCACACAACTCAGGCTTCCCTGACATCCATCACTCGACATACATAAGACCTTCTATACTTCATACTCATAATCTTTTTCTTATGCAGATACTCCTGAATCTGACCCCCCCCCCCATGACTTCCTTGGCCTTCCTTTGCCTTTCCTTCCTGCCACTTGGGCTAGAATTTTTTTCTTAGTAAGCATCTCATCACTCATTCTTTCAACATGGCCAAACCACCTAAGAATATTAGTCTCCACCTTGCTAACAATATTTTGCTTCACATTACACAACTGCAACACCTCCTCATTCCTCACACAATCAGAATGTGTCTTGCCACAAATCTCTCGTAAATAACGCATTTCTCCAGCACACAAACAGCATCTATGTTTTTTCTGTAGTACCCAGGTTTCATTACCATACATCAGAGTAGGGACAATAACACTCTCATACACAGCCATGCAGGACTCTCTTAAGAACCCATCATTCCTGTGAAAACTCCCAAAGCCTTTGACTTTCAATGAAGAATTCTTTCACCTACTAATTTCACCATCCAATTTGTTCTCTTTGTCAAACATGCTTCCTGAATACACAAACTCATTCACCTAGTCAGTCACTGTGCCATTTAGACTTACGGTATATACTCGCGTATAAGTCGACCCCCCCCCCCCACTTTCAGAGGAAAAAATCGTAAGAAATCGGAAACTCGCGTATAAGTCGATCCTGGAATGAGAAAAAAAAATTATATATATAATAATATAAAACGAAAAAAATTATATATAAAATAATAAATTTAATTTGCATACCCAAAAACTTCATCGGAGCCCTTCAAAATCCGATTCCGAGTCAGACTCGCCAAACAGTTCAAAAAAGTCTTTCTCCATCATCGGCGCGTCATCATAAACATCAGTATTCCCATCTATGCCTGTGTCATCAGAATCACTGTCATCACCACTCATAAAAATCTCATCATCCTCTGTGCCATCAAGTTTGTTACTAATGCAACATTTCTTGAATGATTTCACGACCATTTCCGCAGGTATCGCATCCCAAGCATCCTTGACCCATCGCGCAATCAAAACAATATCCGGCTTCTTTAGATTTCTGCCCTTGGTTTCAGTCGGCAAATCGGAACTTATATAATCTGCCCAATACCTCCGCACGTTGTCCTTGAAGGGCTTATTAAGGCAAACATCTAGTGGTTGAAGAACAGACTTCAACCCACCTGGGATGACAGCAAGTTGTTTTTGAATTTTCTGCAGTTTTTTTCACTTCTGCACAACAGTGTTCAACAAACATATCCCACACCAAAAGAGAACGGTTCCTCAAAAGTGCACCTGGCCTTTTGTTCCACACATTCTTTAACCAGTCAATTGTTCCGGATTCGTTCATCCATCCTTTTTCATGGGCACGAAAGAGCACACCAGACGGAAAGACAACGCTTTTCGGGAGAGTTTTGTGTTTGAAAATAATTACCGGAGGTAGCTTACTGCCGTCGGCCAAACAGGAAAGAACAACCGTGAAACTGGATTTTTCGTGGCCAGTCGTTTTGATCAAGATATTTTTTTCGCCCTTTTGGTTCACCGTCTTATTTTCAGGAAGGTCGAAACACATGGCGGTTTCATCCATGTTCCCTATGTGGGAAAGTTCAAAAGCAGTCTCTTTTCTCTTTTGAATTACATACTTTTGAAATTCCATTATCTTTGCTTTGAGGTCACGAGGTAACTATAGCGGTTCATGAACCTTGTGCACCAACCTGGAGAGGCACGAAAAGTGTTATTTGCGACTGCAAACTTTTCATCTTTTGCGAGCTTCATTGCTCGCAAACGTATACCAGTTCGCGTTACAATGTAACCATTTTGTCTGCAGCCCACAATCCAATCATTCAAGACACTTTCCAGCTCTGGGAAAGATGTTGTTCCACAGCGCAGCGCCTTTTGATATTTTGGGGTTTTCACCAAGTCCGTTTTTTTTTACGCCAATCTGGAATCAGTTTTTCGTTAATGCCAAATGGACATGAAACAGCACGGTTGTTAGTATTTTCTGCAAAAGAAACCACTTTCAACTTGAATCCTGCATTATAGGACATCCGTTTCTTTACACAATCCGTGTCACCCATAATAGGAGAAGCGAGACACGTGCAATTAAGAACAAGAAAAACATGTGCGATTAAGAACAAGCAACACCTAACACTGGCTGTCGCATGGCTCCGTTACGTCGAAGGTCAGTGCAATCAACTGGTAGTCGGAAGGGCGGAGCTTTCTATGCGCGGCTGTGACTGCACTGTGGATACGCAAAGCCAGGAGAGAGGAGACTTTTCAAAGCGCGGAGAAATTCGGAGGGTCGCGATTTCGTAATTCTACCATGTCAGTGTTTTTTCTTTCTTTTTTTTTTCTTTCGGAAGGGTTGCGATTTCGTAATTAATACCGCATCAGCATTTTTATTTCTTTTGGGATGGATTGCCTTTTGCCTCACGGGAAGAACTTTTGGACTTACGATTTTTTTAGACCCCGCGTATAAGTCGACCCCATTACTTTGAAGCTCTCATTTTGTCCCAAATTTCTCGACTTATACGCGAGTATATACGGTATATTACATTCAGTAGGTACTACCAGTTACTCACTCGAAAACGATAACTTTGGTTTTTCCCTTATTTATACTCGGTTTGAATTTCATGCAAACTTCGTACATCTGGGACAACATACTCTGCAACTCACTTTTGCTCTCTGCCAACAGGACAGTCATCGGCATACAGCAATCTGCACGTATGGATATCACCAAGACATAAACCAGTATTATCTATTTTGGCATCACGCATGCATGCATCCATAAATATATTAAACAGTCATGGTGACATTACACAACCTTGTCTGACTCCTGCACCAACAGAAAACCATTCTATTCTTGATAGTCACTCGTACACAAGCTTTACTGCCAGCATACATGGCTTTTATACTATGAAGTAGATTCCCAGTAACTTTTTAATAATCATGCGCAATGCAAAAATTTGGTTAGTGTAGCCTTTACCAGGCATAAAGCCACTCTGAACATCTCACACTTTCTCTGATGTAAGACCCCATACTTTTTCAATAATGACCTTACCAAACACTTTCCTTGGCACACTCAGTAGGCTAATGCCACAATAGTTCTTGTAGTCAGTCTGATCCCCTTTTCCCTTATACAAGGGAAGAATGATAGCATCCTTCCAATCTTGAGGGACCATTCCTAACTCGGAGCACAACTGGCAAATTTCAGTTAACCAGTCAATTGCAGAGTCACCACCATATTTCAACATCTCAGCAGTTATGCCATCAACTCTCGATGTCTTACTGGTCTGGAGAGATTTTAGAGCTTTGCACACCCTCTTCTCTTGAGATCCCTCCTGTGCTTCTATCCTTCACTGTGACATCATCTGCTTTTGCCTCAGAGTCACCTTTGCTTTCTTGATCTAATAACTCACAGAAGTATTCACCCCATCTTTCACTTAACTTATGGGGCTCCCATTTAATTTCCCCTGTTCTATTCTTCACACAGCTTCCTTTGTAAAAAACCCATAAATTTATAGTTTATTGAGCTGAAAGTTATCATTTATCAAACTGGACGGATATGGTTTGTGAAATAACAGCATAGCTTACAGTAGTACACAATACTGTATAGTTAATAATGACTTTGCACTTTAGAATACCATGTATTTGGACAACAGGAATCAAGGCTTAAATCCTGAAATTTGGAAAGTACAAGGTCCCATTGACATCCCCAAGGCTATAAATCCATAAACTCTCAACTGACATAAAGAAACAGTGTGTGTGTGTGTGGGAAGAGGTATGCATCTTTGCTCCTATGTAAATTTTTAAAGCAAAAAAAAAAAAAAAAATATATATATATATATATATATATGTGTGTGTTTTTTAAGCTAAGTTCTAATTGACTGTAAATGAAAAAAAATTGTGTTAGTAATATTACTTTATTGGTAATATATTTATTTTAGTAATATTACAATGCAGAGTTCATCCTAGGTTTAAAACAGGACAGGGTGCTTGTTATGGAAAAAAACGGCAGCTTACACTTTCAAAGACCATTAGAGTATACACATCGATCTTACAAAAACAAGAATGTACAAGCCGCGTTAATTCAGCAGAAAAGTTCAACAGTAATTCACTGTGGTTATTGAAATATTATTATACTGTATATATTGTTATCACTAAGTACTAGTTTAATATGAGAAAATATTCTCTCTTCTTCAGCATTTGAAATTGCTAAGGTACATGTAGTGTTTAAAAGTTTCTGTATTGGTTGGAATCTTCTGCTCACAGTTCCTCCTGATTTTGACAGAATGGAACATATTTTTTGGAACTGACATATTACTACTCTCAATATCAGTTTGAGATAGAAACATTGATTTGTTAGAAGAAACCCTAATATCCTCTTATGCATTGGTTACATTATGGAACTGTAAATGGTGGAACATTTCGATAATTGACTTCTACCTTCCTCAGCCATGAAATGAACCATGTGGTGTTAACATCAGTTATTGCCAGATTTCAAAATAGCTTTCCATTGGTTATGTTATGGAAGGTATATGTAAACTTGTGCCAGTAAAGTAATATTAGTAACTCATAAATTATCTCATTTTAAGCCAATCAGAACTTATTTTCTGGGCATGCCTTGTACATATCATCATCAGCCATTCTCACTCCACTTCTGGATGAATGTCTTCCATAATTCTCTATCGTGTGCTGTTCTCTTTCATGTCACTCCAGCATGCTTTGAATTTCAGCAACCCATCTCCCATGTGGTGGTCTTCTGGGTCTTTCCGTGTCTCTTGGTATACAGTATAATAATGCAGTTAGCTGTCCAACAACAGTCAGTTCTTAGCAATGTATCCAGTAGGGTGGGTCAAAAATACTGAAATGTTTTTGATTGAATTGCTATAGTGTGGGAAAGTTGCCTGTGGTGTATAGCTGAAGATAATGTAAAACAAATAATTAAATCGGACATTTTTCGTTTCGCGCATGATGATTGAAATTATAGAAATTTTCAAACTTTACACAGTTTTATTGATTTTTTTCTATGTACTGAAAAAATCGCAGTCGAATTCCTGTAGTACAGAAAAGTTGCGTGTTGTAGTATATAAGATAATACAACTATTCTAGTTATCCGAATTTATTGGCGTAGATAAAATCAAGGTTTCCAAGCTTTCACACATCAACCAGATGTCTTTCTCAAGGAAGGTAGACAGCAAACTGGATAATAGAACGTTTCAACAATTTGAACGCAATGAGTTGACTTGACAATAAACGAAGATATGCAAACGTAATTATTCAATAAAAACACGAGGCATCATGTTCGTTTTGCACGCGGAATCCTTGGAGGAAAACAAAAGGCATTCATTATTTGAAGAATTGGTTCCAAAATCGTCGTAATTCTAGCGAGACACTATCATTGCAGGCCTCATCGTTGTTAATGATCTCCAATGTTTCCCGAATGGCAGTGGATTTAGGAGTAGAGTAGACAGCTAAATTTCTTTGTGTCATCCCACATAGGATCGGTAGACTTGAACTGGACTTCTCTGGATAGGGCCATGGTTAATTTGCCGTTCTTTATGTCCCTCTTATGCTCGTTGACTCTAATTCTAAATGAACATTTAGTCATCCCAATGTAGTATCGCTTGGAGACATCCGGATTTTGTAGAGGGATGGCATAAACACCTGCTTTGTTGGAAAGTGGGAGCTCATCAGTATTTCGCTTAAGCATAGCATGGAAAGGTGTCTGAGATCTTATGCCGACACCAAGGTTCATCTTTCTGAGCGGGTTCTTGAGTTTGTAGGAAACACTTGGTACGTAAGGAATAGAGCCCGGATAGCGTAGTCGCAGCATAGAAAGATGGGCATGCCTCTTTTTGTTTCTTTCGATATATCTATGTACCATGTTCGGATCATATCCTGCCTCGGTTGCCAAATCGATAACGCTTTTTAATTCGCTTAGTCTAGAAGGAACATCGGAGGAGATGTCGAATGCTCTTCTGATTCGAGAAAGGAAGAAAGCTGTCTTGTAATCAGCCGGGTAGAATGAGCTATGGAGCATCAGGTTGGGAACCGAAGTGGGTTTGTAATAGACTTGTGTACGGAAGCAATTTTCAGGCGATTTACTCAGTAAAACATCCAGATAAGGCAATGCATTATTGTGTTCTAACTCCATAGTGAAATTGATCGTAGGGTGGAAACCTTGATTTTATCTATGCCAATAAATTCGGATAACTAATATAGTTGTACTATCTTATATATAGTTGGTGTACTGTTCCTTGTGTAATTATTTGGTGTAGTATAGCTAAATATAATGTAAAAAAAAATTTTGAATTAAGACAATATTTCCCATTCACGCGTGACGATCAAAATTATAGAAATTCCACAAATTTAGACTATATTTTTCAGTTTTAGTTTTACTTTGTTTATTCCATTTCTTTTTCTTTTTTTTTTTCTTTTTGGAGGGAGTGGGGTTCACTTTGAAGGCAGCCTTATGTGAGAATTCAGACACAATACATCTTTTTAGCAATGTTGCGCTAATCTGTGGCCTGAGAACGACAAACCTTGCTTGATGCTTCTGCAGCTAATTTCACACATCACTCTACAACTTGTGTGTGACACAAAAGACCTGAGCAAAAACCAGAGATATCTTTTCAACATCTCAATGGCTATGAAATCAGGCACATGTTCAGATAATCTCGCTATTCATGATCCAGGACCGTTTTCCCGTTCCAAATGGTTAACAGCAGCAAGTAACAGAGTTCTTTGTTTATACAAATCCATAGAGATGCAGTCAGTTGAATTGAAATAAATAGTTTCATTTATTTTTGCTTTCATACATGCTCATTTGGTGTACCATATAAAGAAGAAACCCTCTTTCACAGATGGACCAAAACATGTATTTGTGGCGATACAAATTTTCCAATACTTGCCAGACAACTGGCTTCAAGTTCTAGATCCTGTTATTGAGCATAACACATGCTTTGTCCATCCTGAGAACCTGCTCTAAAGCTATAGCACTGAATGAAAGATAACATATCAGCAAACTTTGGTTGAGGCGTAATTTGAAAGCCAGACAGTGAGTTTCCAAAAGAAATCTAAAAAAAATATTCTATGATTTCAATCATCATGCACAAGTGGAAAATATTGTTTGATGTAGCTTTTTTTTCTTTTTTACATATCTTTAGCCATACCAGGGGCAACATTTCTGCACTATAGACTATTTGATCAAAAACATTTCTGCATTTTTGTCCCACCCTGATATCCAGCCCATTGCCACTCAAGACTCAAGATAGTTTACTTTGAATATGATGCCACCCACTCTTGTTTTTCTGATCTGTAAGTTCTATTTTCAATCTTTCTTGGTCAAACCGAATACGAGTCTCTCCACGTTTCTTTGAGTTGTATGCAGCCTCTGTATGTCTATTTAGTTAAGGCCTATGTCTCTGATCTATAAATAAGAACTGTAAGGATGCAATGATTAAACACTTTTTTCTTATGACATAAATTGCTCTAGAAAATTGTATTTCTTCTTCCAAATGGACTCCAGCCAAGTTTTATAGGATTGTTAATTTATTCTTTGATGTAGCCCTTCCTTGATACCTGTTATCGAAGGTAGGAGCAGGTGTCATTTACTTCTAAATTTGCCCCCATCAAAATCTTTCAGCAGGGCTGAAAATTCAAATTTGAAATGGGAATGAGTCTTCCCACCATTGTTTGTAAATGGAGGGAATTGAAAATTTTGGGTGGGGAGTTTTGAATATGTGACTTAATGATATCGAAAGACTCTGGGAAAACAGTAGTAATTTTTCAAACAATATACAAGTTATACTTAGTTTTTAAAAGAAAACAGGCAAATCGGAAAAAAATAAAATAAATTTACTACCGTTCAGTCTAATACAAATTACCACGATTCATTTTACAAAAACAGATTTGTTTGTTTTGCAGTACATTGATATCATAAAATTGCATCTGAATTATTTGTCTGTCTTTCATTCCTTGCCACAGTTAACAAGCTTTGATCTGTTGGTTTTCTGAGGGTTTTATCTGGCCCAATTTCAGAAATATGCATTACGATTTTTGTTACTCAATAAATCTCTAAATTTTGACTGTTTTGTGTGCTAAAGCCACATTCATGTGGTATGCTTGATAAATGCAACACATGACCTACTTGCAGAACCTTTGACACTAATGGAAATGTGTACAGATGGGTGCTTATAAAACTCTTACAAAACTTTGGAATTTGGCACATATGCTCTTCATTCTGTACAGCTATGTCTGAATAGTAAATATTCCATAACTGTATCTTCATTAATTTTTGAAACAAACTGGTCTGCACTTTTGAAAGACTGTACTGAAGCTTGTGTTGTTTGTATTGTTTTATAGTTCAGGTTCCACACACTCAAACTTCAAAAAGAGTTCCATTGTGGAGGAAAGAAATCTGCAGTCCATCTTGTTCACAAAATATGAAATAAACCTTGACTTGACATTGTCATGTGCAAGTTTTAACATTACAAGGGTCAACTAATTTATTATTTTTGAACATGTTTTCCTTCAGCTCCGAAAAAAACCCCTATCTCTTCTTGAATACTGCGAGATGTTTGTAGTTCACATAATCGAGACTTGGTTGATTCAACCATACTTCTGTTATGAAAAATGTCCAGATTTTCACTTTGCAACTATTTATGGGGGAAATGACTTTTAATAATAATAAAAGACTGGGAGCATTGCAATTTTTTTTTTTTTTTAATTGTAGTTATGGCAAAATCTTTACTCCTCCATCAGACTTTCATTTTCAAAAAAAATTTCCTCCATTTTCAAGCTGGACAAAATTATATTTTACAGTAATACCCAGTGGTGGTTCTAGACAAAAAAAGAAAGTGTGTGTGTGGGAAGGGGGGGTTACAAATTCCTGCATGTGCCAGTATTTAATTAAAATCAATACGTAATTCCAAAAAAAAAAAGTAATAATGAAGCCAATTATATTTGGGGGGCCAGGGGGCAGCCTAGAACTGCCGCTGGTAATACTGAACAGAGCAAACATCACGGCAGGGGGTGGGAGTACAATTACAGGTGAAATCTGCACTCTGTGTAACTTCCGTTTTCTTAAGTTTTGAAAGACCCAGCTATGTCCCCAGCAGGAAAATATTCCCCCCCCCCATACACAATCCCCCTTCCCCCAATTCTCTTCAGTTTTGTATTGTTCTTGAGAATGACTCAAATGATGACAACAAAGGCGCCTTGAATCTGCGGGAGAAACTCGTCTCTGAAGTTTACAAGGAAATTTTTGCTCTGTCAAACTTCTGTTTTCGGAAACTGAACAGAGGGAACATAGCGAGAGAGAGAGAGAGAGAGAAAGAAATGCAACTATATATGGGTGAAATCTGCACTCCGTCTAACTTCTGTTTTTGAAAGTTTTAAAGCCGTCCCGGTGGCGCAGTGGTCTAAGCGATGACCTCTGATCATTCGTCCGAAAGGGGTCTGGGTTCGAATCCTGGTGAGGCAAGGATGTTGTGTTGTTCTTATGGCACTAGCCCTTTCCCTTCCCTGGAACCAGTCTAATATTATAGCCCACTGAGTTGCTCATGGTGGTTGTTAAACCTCCAATAAAAAAAAAAGTTTTAAAAGATGGAATTTCTTCCCCAGTTAGACCCTCTCTCTCTCACTCACTCACTCACACACACAAACGAATTCCCTTAAAAATTATCTTCAGTTTTGCATTGCTCTCGAGAATGACAAAAAGGATGACAACGAAGTCAGAATTTCTCGAATCTGCAGGAGAAACCCATACTTGAAGTTTACAAGGAAAGTTTGTTCTGTCAAACTTCCATTTTCAAAAATCGTTGTGTACAGTTTCAAGCTGAAATACAAACTTTTTGCAATAAATTGATATTTAGCAACAATATTGGACAGAGGCAATATTGCAACAAAAATAAATAAATTATGATTGCGGTAATTTTTTTCACTCCGTTTAACTTTCATTTCGAAAGTTTTGAAAGACGGAATACCATTCCCCGGACAAAAAAACACACAAATACTAATTCTCCAAAAATAAAAAATTCTCTTCAGTTTTGCATCGATCTTGAGTATAACCCAAATGGCGAAAAAGCAGAATTATGCGAATCTGAGAAAGGATCTCATGCTTGAATGTGTAACAGAATAAAATGCTTATACTGCTACATCTGAAAGGCAATTCATGTGTCCATAAACTGCTTACATTCCCGACATGAACAATGTATTCAATTGCAATTTCCATAAATCTGATGGGTCCGTTTCTAATGCTCAAATTTTGAGAGTGGTTTAAAAATGATCCGAGATTATATATATATATATAACCCACCTTCGTTTTGCTGATGACGTAGTCATTTTTGCAACTAGCCCATCGGAGCTGCAGAGTATGATCCAGGAACTTGCTGACAAGAGTAAAGAAGTGGGATTAAAAATGAACTTTCAGAAGACAAAAGTGATGTTCAATGCTTTTACAAGAAATGAAGATTTATCGATTGATGGAGAAAAGCTGGAGATAACAGACACGTACGTTTATCTTGGACAGCAGATATCAAGTGAGGGTCACATTGATGAAGAAATTAATCGGCGTACAAAACTTGCCTGGAGAGCTTTTGGAAGAAACAGCATAATTTTCAAGAGCAATATGCCATTATGTCTTAAAAGAAAAGTGTTTGATCAATGCATCCTTCCAGTGCTTACGTATGGTGCAGAGACGTGGACCTTAACTAAAAGAGACATACAAAGGCTGCAGACAACTCAAAGTAGCATGGAGAGGTGCATGCTTGGTGTAACCAGGAGAGATAAGAAGAGGAACTCGTGGATTCGAAAAATGACAAGAGTGGAAGACATCATGATCAGAATTAAATCCCTGAAATGGCAATGGGCTGGACATACTGCCAGAAGGACAGATCATCGATGTACAGCCGAAATTTTAGATTGGATTCCAAGGGACAGGAAAAGACCCAGAAGAAGACCACATGGGAGATGGGTGAATGAAATTCGAAAGTATGCAGGGGTGACATGGAGGAGACTGGCACAAGACAGACCGTTGTGGAGGAAACTTGGGGAGACCTTCGTCCAGCAGTGGATTGATAATGGTTGACAATGATGATGATGATGATGATATATATATATATAAGGTCAGGTGATGCGTAACATCACAGCCTCTCCTTGACAAATGTCAACCCCGCCTTCTCGTGGTGCATCCTGTTCCCACTAAAGGGGCTCTGACGACCGCAAATAGCGGTATAACTATACCATCGGGATCAGAGGAAATGCTATCCCACACTCACCAACCCGCTTGGCCAGCGTGGTGAGTTATGGCCAAACACCTCCAAAATGACTCTACAACTTAAATCTTGGCCCTCAGTCTCCGGCAGCTGGAATGTACCTGGCCAAGGCAGCGGCCAGTGCGACATGAAGGCAGAGGGTGCTAAGAATCCCCGGAGGACCGGACTAGGCTGCCATTTGATGCTGACCTTGGCTACCTACAACGGACGCTCCCTATCTTCTGATTCAAGGCTTCTTGAATTGGAAGAGGAACTACAAAGGATCAAGTGGGACATCGTCGGGCTGAGTGAGGTAAGGAGAAAAGGAGAAGATCTCATTGAACTGAAAAGTGGACATCTCTTCTATTATCGTGGGACAGATACTGGCAGAACTAGTGGTGTTGGATTTATAATAAACAAGAAACTGAAGGATAAAGTGGTAGAAGTTGCAAGTTCCTCTGACAGAGCTGCACGACTCGTTATCCAACTATCGAGAAGATACCAGGCTCAGATTATTCAAACTTATGCACCCACCACAAGTCATCCTGAAGAAGAAATTGAAGAATTTTATGAGGAAATTCGTCATCTAAATAATAAAGGTAAGCAGCACTTGAAGATAATTATGGGAGATTTCAATGCAAAAATAGGGCAACGGCAACAGAATGAAACTTCAGTAGGTAAATTCGGTCACGGCAACAGAAACCAGCGTGGAAATACTCTCGTTGAGTTTGCAGAGGCAGAAGGATTTTTCATCTTGAATTCCTTTTTCAAGAAAAAGCCACACAGGAAATGGACATGGAGACATCCAATTGGGACGACAAGTGAAATTGATTTTATTATGTGTAACAAAAAATTCGTCATCGAAGACTGCAGTGTGCTAAACAAGTTCAACACAGGTAGTGACCATAGATTGGTGAGATGTAAGATGCACCTCAACACTAAACTGGAACGTGGCAAGCTCATAAGACAAACAAAATGTATTGACATAACCAACCTTAAAAAACACCATAATACTTTCAAGTTGGAACTGAAGAACAGATTCTCTGCTTTAGAAGGCCTAACATCGGAAGAAGTGGATATTTCGGAAGTTAACAGAAAAGTAACCAAAGCTCTTATGGAAACAGCAACAAAATTAGCTGGGTCTAAGAACAAGTTGCATGTAAACAAATTATCAGGAAAAACCAAAATGTTGATGCAAAAAAGAAGAGAGATGAGGACAACTAAAGAAGATGTGACTTCCAAAGTGGAATATATAGAGCTATGCAAGACAGCACGAAAAAGTATCACTGAAGACGTAAGGAAATTCAACTGTGAGCTAGTGAGGAAAGCAATTGAAAACAACCAAAGCCTAAAGATAGCAAAGGGACATCTCAGTAAGGGAAGAAAACAGATTATGGCTCTGAGAAAAGAAGATGGTTCTATAACAAGAAATAGAGGCGAAATTTTGACAAGAGTGAAAGATTTCTACTCCAAATTATATGAAAGGGATGATACATGTACTCCAGACATCATGAAAGGTACCAGAGTTCTTCCAGTCCTCCCAGCAGAAGTTGCTCATGCAATCAAGAACATGAAGCGGGGGAAAGCTCCAGGAGAAGATGGAATTACTATAGACATCATACAAGAAGCAAGTGGAGAAATTGAAACAGTACTCGCCCAAATTTTCACTCGATGCCTTAATGAAGGGAAGATTCCTGAGGATTGGAACAATGCTACAATGATCCTGCTACATAAAAAAGGTGACATTGAGGATCTCAGGAACTACAGACCTATCAGCCTCCTATCAGTGGTTTATAAAATCTTCACTAAAGTTCTTTCACACCGCTTGAAGGTAACACTGGACATGGCTCAACCGAGAGAACAAGCTGGATTCAGGAGTGGCTACAGCACAATAGATCATATCCACGTACTGAGAGAACTAATTGAAAGAGCGAGGGAATATGAACTTCCATTGTGCATGGCTTTTATCGATTATGAAAAAGCCTTTGATTCGGTGAAACCATCAGCAGTTACCACGGCTCTGAAATCCTGCGGTATTGAAGATGCATACATTAGTATTATTAATAACATCTATGAAAATGCAAGTGCAAAGATTCGGCTGTTTGAAAATACAACACACATAAAAATTGGAAAGGGAGTGAGACAAGGTGACACCATATCTCCGAAGCTCTTTAATGCCACATTGGAAAATGTCTTTCAATCACTGAACTGGGAAAACAAAGGGATAAAGATTAATGGAGATTATCTAACCCACCTTCGTTTTGCTGATGACGTAGTCATTTTTGCAACTACCCCATCAGAGCTGCAGAGTATGATCCAGGAACTTGCTGACAAGAGTAAAGAAGTGGGATTAAAAATGAACTTTCAGAAGACAAAAGTGATGTTCAATGCTTTTACAAGAAATGAAGATTTATCAATTGATGGAGAAAAACTGGAGATAACAGATACGTATGTTTATCTTGGACAGCAGATATCAATTGAGGGTCACATTGATGAAGAAATTAATCGGCGTACAAAACTTGCCTGGAGAGCTTTTGGAAGAAACAGCATAATTTTCAAGAGCAATATGCCATTATGTCTTAAAAGAAAAGTGTTTGATCAATGCATCCTTCCAGTGCTTACGTATGGTGCAGAGACGTGGACCTTAACTAAAAGCGACATACAAAGGCTGCAGACAACTCAAAGAAGCATGGAGAGGTGCATGCTTGGTATAACCAGGAGAGATAAGAAGAGGAACTCGTGGATCCGAAAAATGACGAGAGTGGAAGACATCATGATCAGAGTTAAATCCCTGAAATGGCAATGGGCTGGACATATTGCCAGAAGGACAGACAATAGATGGACAGCCGAAATTTTAGATTGGATTCCAAGGGACAGGAAAAGACCCAGAAAAAGACCACATGGGAGATGGGTGGATGAAATTCGTAAATATGCGGGAGTGACATGGAGGAGACTGGCACAAGACAGACCGTTGTGGAGGAAACTTGGGGAGACCTTCGTCCAGCAGTGGATTGATAATGGTTGACAATGATGATGATGATGATGATGATGCGTAACATCACAGCCTCTCCTTGACAAATGTCAACCCCGCCTTCTCGTGGTACATCCTGTTCCCACTAAAGGGGCTCTGACGACCGCCAATAGCGGTATAACTATACCATCGGGATTAGAGGAAATGCTATCCCACACTCACCAACCCGCTTGGCCAGCGTGGTGAGTTATGGCCAAACCCCTCCAAAATGACTCCACAACTTAAATCTTGGCCCTCAGTCTCCGGCAGCTGGAATGTACTTGGCCAAGGCAGCAGCCAGTGCGACATGAAGGCAGAGGGTGCTTAGAATCCCCGGAGGACCGAACTAGGCTGCCATCTGATGCTGACCTTGGCTACGTATATTGGACGCTCCCTATCTTCTGATTCAAGGCTTATTGAATTGGAAGAGGAACTACAAAGGAACAAGTGGGACATCGTCGGGCTAAGTGAGGTAAGGAGAAAAGGAGAAGATCTCATTGAACTGAAAAGTGGACATCTCTTCTACTATCGTGGGACAGATACTGGCAGAACTAGTGGTGTTGGATTTATAATAAACAAGAAACTGAAGGATAAAGTTGTAGAAGTTGAAAGTTCCTCTGACAGAGCTGCACGACTCGTTATCCAACTCTCGAGAAGATACCAGGCTCAGATTATTCAAACTTATGCACCCACCACAAGTCATGCTGAAGAAGAAATTGAAGAATTTTATGAGGAAATTCGTGATCTAAATAATAAAGGTAAGCAGCACTTGAAGATAATTATGGGAGATTTCAATGCAAAAATAGGGCAATGGCAACAGAATGAAACTTCAGTAGGTAAATTCGGTCATGGCAACAGAAACCAGCGTGGAAATACTCTCGTAGAGTTTGCAGAGGCAGAAGGGTTTTTCATCTTGAACTCCTTTTTCAAGAAAAAGCCACACAGGAAATGGACATGGAGACATCCAAATGGGACGACAAGTGAAATTGATTTTATTATGTGTAACAAAAAATTCGTCATAGAAGACTGCAGTGTGCTAAACAAGTTCAACACAGGCAGTGACCATAGATTGGTGAGATGTAAGATGCACCTCAACACTAAACTCGAACGTAGCAAGCTCATAAGACAAACAAAATGTATTGACATAACCAACCTTAAAAAGCACCATAATGCCTTCAAATTGGAACTGAAGAACAGGTTCTCTGCTTTAGAAGGCCTAACATCGGAAGAAGTGGATATTTCTGAAGTTAACAGAAAAGTAACCAAAGCTCTTATGGAAACAGCAACAAAATTAGCTGAGTCTAAGAACAAATTGCATGTGAACAAATTATCAGGAAAAACCAAAATGTTGATGCAAAAAAGAAGAGTGATGAGGACAACTAAAGAAGATGTGGATTCCAAAGTGGAATATATAGAGCTATGCAAGACAGTACGAAAAAGTATCACTGAAGACATAAGGAAATTCAACTGTGAACTAGTAAGGAAAGCAATTGAAAACAACCAAAGCCTAAAGATAGCAAAGCCGCCCCGGTGGCGCAGTGGTCTAAGGCGTTGGCCTCTGATCATTCGTCCGTAAGGGGTCCGGGTTCGAATCCCGGTCAGGCATGGATGTTGTGTTTGTCTTACGGCACTGGCTTTTCCCTTCCCTGGAACCAGTGACCCTAAATTAGGGACGGGCGACTGCTTATAGCCCATTGAGTTGCTCACGGTGGTCGTTAAACCTCCAAAAAAAAAAAAAAAAAAAAAAAAAAGATAGCAAAGGGACATCTCAGTAAGGGAAAAAAACAGATTATGGCACTGAGAAAAGAAGATGGTTCTGTAACAAGAAATAGAGGCGAAATTTTGACAAGAGTGAAAGATTTCTACTCCAAATTATATGAAAGGGATGATACATGTACTCCAGACATCATGAAAGGTACCAGTACCAGAGTTCTTCCAGTGCTTCCAGCAGAAGTTGCACATGCAATCAAGAACATGAAGCGGGGAAAAGCTCCAGGAGAAGATGGAATTACTGTAGACATCATACAAGAAGCAAGTGGAGAAATCGAAACAGTACTCGCCCAAATTTTCACTCGATGCCTTAATGAAGGAAAGATTCCTGAGGATTGGAACACCGCTACAATGATCCTGCTACATAAGAAAGGTGACATTGAGGATCTCGGAAACTACAGACCTATCAGCCTCCTATCAGTGGTTTATAAAATCTTCACTAAAGTTCTTTCACACCGCTTGAAGGTAACACTGGACATGGCTCAACCGAGAGAACAAGCTGGATTCAGGAGTGGCTACAGCACAATAGATCATATCCACGTACTGAGAGAACTAATTGAAAGAGCGAGGGAATATGAACTTCCATTGTGCATGGCTTTTATCGATTATGAAAAAGCCTTTGATTCGGTGAAACCATCAGCAGTTACAATGGCTCTGAAAACCTGCGGTATTGAAGATGCATACATTAATATTATTAATAACATCTATGAAAATGCAAGTGCAAAGATTCGGCTGTTTGAAAATACAACACACATAAAAATTGGAAAAGGAGTGAGACAAGGTGACACCATATCTCCGAAGCTCTTTAACGCCACATTGGAGAGTGTCTTTCAGTCGCTGAGCTGAGAAAACAAGGGGATAAAGATTAATGGAGATTATCTAACCCACATTGGTTTTGCTGATGACATAGTCATTTTTGCAACTACCCCATCAGAGCTACAGAGTATGATCCAGGAACTTGCTGACAAGAGTAAAGAAGTGGGATATTAAAAATGAACTTTCAGAAGACAAAAGTGATGTACAATGCTTTTTCAAGAAATGAAGATTTATCAATTGATGGAGAAAAGCTGGAGATAACAGACACGTACGTTTATCTTGGACAGCAGATATCAAGTGAGGGTCACATTGATGAAGAAATTAATCGGCGTACAAAACTTGCCTGGAGAGCTTTTGGAAGAAACAGCATAATTTTCAAGAGCAATATGCCATTATGTCTTAAAAGAAAGGTGTTTGATCAATGCATCCTTCCAGTGCTTACGTATGGTGCAGAGACGTGGACCTTAGCTAAAAGAGACATACAAAGGCTGCAGACAACTCAAAGCAGCATGGAGAGGTGCATGCTTGGTGTAACCAGGAGAGATAAGAAGAGGAACACGTGGATCCGAAAAATGACAAGAGTGGAAGACATCATGATCAGAGTTAAATCCCTGAAATGGCAATGGGCTGGACATACTGCCAGAAGGACAGACCATCGATGGACAGCCGAAATTTTAGATTGGATTCCAAGGGACAGGAAAAGACCCAGAAGAAGACCACATGGAAGATGGGTGGATGAAATTCGAAAGTATGCGGGAGTGACATGGAGGAGACTGGCACAAGACAGACCGTTGTGGAGGAAACTTGGGGAGACCTTCGTCCAGCAGTGGATTGATAATGGTTGACAATGATGATGATGATGATATATATATTCTTAAAATTTTGTAATGCAGGAGACTTTCTCCTAACAACTTTATTTCAGCGGGAATTAAAATTTTTTGGTGAGAATCCCACTATTCCATCCTGAATTTTAAGCCCTGTTCAGTTCTTGTAAAAGCATTGTACATGAATTTTATTTATTTATTTATTTATTTATTTATTTATTTTTGGCAAGTTCATCTTTAATATTCTGCATCTTTACTCTTGTCAATGAGTTCCTACATAATACCTCATAGCTCTAAGGAAGTCATTACAAAAATGGCAATGTCATCAACAAATCACAGGTAGTTTAAACCATCTCCTTGTCTTCACAGTCCAATCATGATTGAAAGGCCTTCTGCAATGTGATACTGAAGAGTCTGGGAGATATGATGTCAACCTTGACTCACTCCCTTTCAAATTTTTATACATGCTGTGCATATCATCATCCGTTATCAATCAACTTCTGAATAAAGGTCTCTTCCACAACTCTCTGTTATGAGCTGTTCTCTTCCAGGTGACTCCTATGTGCTTTCAAATTTCTTCTTCATGGTCTTCTTTTGCATTTTTATCTGTTTCTTGGTTTTCCAGTCTAATATTTCAGTTGTCCGTACTTTTGTCAGTTCTTCTAGCAACATGTCCAACCCATTGCCACTTGAGGGTCTTCACTTTGATCATGATGTCATCAATTCTTGTCATTTTCTTGATCATAAGTTCCTATCTTTGCTGGTTACATCAACCTTACATCTTTCCTTCTTCTTTGAGATCTCCACAACATCTCTATTTATTCATTACAATAAAAAAAAAATACTTGCTACTTGTGTATCACTGAAATGATGATATTAGAAAATAGTCAACAAGAAAACCATGGTAATAAATGATGATATGGCTATCTAGAAGTTAGTATTTTATAACTATTTAAATTAATATGAGGTTTAAGTAGGAATTAAATATTTTTACTTATTAGTTCAATTTTTGGGTAGTACACTTCCTCAGAACTACATTAGTTCAATATTTAGGTTGTACCTCTTCCTCAGAACTACATTAGTTCAATTTTTGGGTAGTACCCCTTCCTCAGAACTACATTAGTTGTTGCCATTCCTGAGACAAATTACAGCCTTTCAGATCATTCAATGTTGTACCTCTTCTTCTCTCAGTTTCCAGTCCTTCTGCCAATTTTAAAAAAACTGCTGCTGGTATGTCAGACCTTATAGATAATGTCCTGTATTCTGTGTATGTCTATTCAAATCTGTTTAGTTTGTAATGTTCTTATTGCAGTTTTATGTTTTGTTAATCTAGTTTTAGGTTGTCTGCCTGTCTCTCACTCATTGTTAAGACCACATTCACATTTTATGAAGGTTTGGCATTTTGAAATTTTTGTCCATTGCTTTCTTGCCTTGTCCTACAGTAACTGAACGAAATAAGCAGACAATGTGCATCAAATTTTGCTATAAGCTTAGTCACACATCAACTGAAACAATTCAAATGATTAGCCTATTCATCCCAGTGGAAGATCCAGGGTGTCCAAGGCCAAAAAAAGTGCAGAATGTCCTCAGCAAAGTCATGCTGACAGTATTTTTGTACCATCAAGTTGTGGTTCATCATGAATATGCTCCAGAAGGACAAACTGTAAACAACGAATAATACCAGCCAGTTCTCCGTTACCTGTGAGGTGCATTGTGGCTGAATAGAATTGTGTTGTGGCAGCAAGGTGATAGCCAGCTGCACCTTAACCATGCCCCTGCCAATATGTGTTACCACTTTCAGGCCTTTTTTCCCAAATACAGGATCCCACAAGTGAGGCAATCTTCTTACTCTCCAGACATGGCTCTTCGTGACTTCTGACTGTTTTGAAAGTTGAAAATGTCTTTGAAAGGGGACAAGATTTAAAGACACAGAGGATATCAAGAAGAACATGATGCAGCACCTATTGGTGATCCATAAAAGTGACTTTAAAAAAAAAATTATGATCAGTGGTTAGACTGCTGGAACGAGTGAGTAGTGTCAGAAGGTGTGTACGTTGAAGGGAACTAGGTCAGCAAGACAATAGAGAGAGGTTCCATTAGACCTTATATATATATATCATCATCATCATTGTCAACTATTATCAATCAACTACTGGATGAAGGTCTCCCCAAGTTCCTTCCACAATTGTCTGTCTTGAGCCTGTCTCCTCCATGTCGCTCTGGCATGCTTTCAAATTTCATCCATACATCTGTCATGGGGTCTTCTTCTGGGTCTTTTTCTATCCCTTGGAATCCAGTCTAAAATTTTGGTTGCCCATTGGTGATCCGTTCTTCTGGCAACATGTCCAGCCCATTGCCATTTCAGTGTTTTCACTCTGGTCATGATGTCATCCACTCCTGTCATTTTATTTATCCACAAGTTCCTCTTCTTATCTTTCCTGGTTACACCAAGCATTCATCTCTCCATGTTCTTTGAGCTGTCTGTAGTCTTTGTATGTCTTTTTTACGCTTTCCAACCGTAGGTTGAAGAAGCGTATATGCTCCAGCTTTTTCTGTCCGTCTGTCGGCACGATAACTCACGTAAAAATGGTTCGATTTCGATGAAATTTTAGTATGTAGTAGGGGACCGCCAGGGGACGAACCCTATTGAAAATGGGTGAAGTGGGGTCAAAGGTCACGACATAAGAGTGGAATTCATTCAATTATCCTTATGCGTCATAACTTGCGTAAATATGGTTTGATTTCAATGAAATTTTAGTATGTGGTAGGGGACCACCTGGGGACAAACCCGATTGAAAATGGGTGAAGTGGGGTCAAAGGTCAGGACATAGGAGCGAGATGTATTCCATTGCCATTATGCGGCATAAGGTGCGTAAAAATGGTTCGATTTCAATGAAATTTTAGTATGCGGTAGGGGACCACCTGGAGAGTAACCCTATTGAAAATGGGACAAATGGAATCAAAGGTCAGGACATAGGATCGGGATCCATTCCATTGCCCTTATCCCACACTATTAAGGTGGACATCAAGTAATTTTGCTTCCTATATTTCCAATGGAAAACCTTTTGTACACATTTCCTTCACAATTAGTGTGTTCCCAAGGATGGAAATTTGAACATCGATTAAAATAACTTCATACTATAACTTGGAATACTTAACATTTTGTAAAACATAAGCATAATTATATTAAAAAACAATAACGTTTCCTTTGGTGGTGTTGAAACTAGAAAAACAAATGGCACGACCTGTGCTTTGATGACGTCAGTGGACAAATAAATGTTGGATTGCATAATTACGGTTATGGTTTAGAAAATATTAAGTATTCCAAGTTATGAAATGAAGCTATTTTAATGGATGTTCAAATTTTCATCCTTGGGAACGCATTGTTTGTGAAGAAAATGTGTACAGAAGTTTTTCCATTGGAAGTATAGGAAGCAAAATTACTTGACGTCCACCTTAAAGTAGCAATTCTTGTATGTATGTATGTACATTTTATTTTGAAAACGGCTCTAAGAATTTTGATGAAAGTCGTTAACCTACCACTTTCTGATTAGTAGAAATCGATTTAGCTTGATCTCGACTTTAGGAGAATTCGTTTAGTGGGTTAAATACCCACCCCGAATTATAACGGGTTTTTTTTGGCATGGCATCGTTCCATTAATGTTACCAATGCTTACAAATCTTATGACATCACAATCTCGCGTTTGAGAATGTTGGCGCGCGATCACACCATCTGTCTCATTAGGTCATAGCGTTGTGTGTGGATCCTATTAAAGTTTTATGACGTCACACTCTTGCGGCGAGCAGATGGTCGCGATTTCCATCTGCCTCATTACGTCACGCATTGTGTGCGTATGTCCGTCCGCACGATAACTCGCGTAACGATGGTTCGATTTTGATGAAATTTTAGTATCTGGTAGGGGATCACCTGGGAAGGAACCCTATTTAAAGTGAACGAAATGGGGTCAAAGGTCAGTACATAGGAGCGGGAGCCATTCCACTCCTGTTATGCGCCATAACTAACGTAAAAAGGTTCGATTTTGATGAAATTTTAGTATGTGGTAGGGGACCACCTGGCGACAAACCATATTGAAAATGGGCGAAATGGGGTCAAAGGTCAGGACATAGGAGCGGAATCACTCCCATCGCCATTATGTGTCATAACTTACGTAAAAATGCTTCGATTTGGATAAAATGTTAGTATGTTGTAGGGGCCTGCCTGGGGAGGAATTCTGTTGAAAATGGGCGAAATGGGGTCAAAGGTTAGGACGCAGGAGCAGTATCTATTCCATAGCCCTTATGCATCATTACTTACGTAAAAATGCTTCGATTGCGACAAAACTTTATCATGTTATTTCAGAGGTATGCCAAACCGGTTCTGTTGAATATCATCGAAATGGGAACAAAGGTCAGGGCATAGGACCGAGATTTATTCCACAGCTAAAATTCTCATAACTTGAGTGATAACTTGAGTAATGATTTCTGGTATGTTGGAAAGCGTATCATAATCAATGCATTTCATGATTTCACTAACTTGTTTAGTTAAGGTCCAGGTCTCTGCTCCATACGTAAGCACTGGCAAGATGCATTGATTAAACACTTTTCTTGTCAGACATAATGGCATACTGCTTTTAAAAATTGTACTGTTTCTTTCAAAAGCTCTGCATCCAAGTTTTATATGCCAGTTAATTTCTTCATCAATGTGGCGCTCACTTGATATCTGCTACCCACAAGATAAATGTAGGTACCTGTTGTCTCTAGCTTTTTTCTCCATCAATTGAAAAATCTTCATTTCTTGCAAAAGCATTGTACATCACTTTTGTCTTCTGAAAGTTCATTTTTAATCCCACTTCTTTACTCTTGTCAGCAAGTTCTTGGATCATACTCTGCAGCTCCAAGGGGTAGTTTCATATATATATATGTAGGTTTATTGGATGCAAGCGAAATTGTTAACTAGTGCTAGGTCATGCAACTCTACGGAGGACATGACTTATATATATTTTTTAAACTATTTTAGGTGGGAATGTTACTTGCATCTATGGCCTTGCAGAAACCCATTTCCAACTAGGTCTTTGTGGAAGTGAGAAAATGCAGAGTTTTTGCTGGTCCTTGATAAAGCCAAGGCTCAGTATTCTCGACACCTTCTACATTCAGTTGTTTTATTTTTTTTATCCTTTCTCCTTTTACTCACACAGGTAGATACATAACCTTTTCTATGTTGTACTAGGTGTGAGTCAAAATTATATATGTATTTTTTTGCTTAGGTATCTTCTTTATAGAATGTGAATTCTGAATTTTCAAAACTGCTGCGTTGCGCATTTTGATTTTCAGGTTATTTTGCAACCTTCGTTTTAAATTCTAAAGTTTTTCCTTAGTCTTCAGTTTTGCTCTTAAGTATATATATTTAATGTTATATATATGCAGGCTTCAGGGGAGGGGGCTTAAGTAGCAAGTGGTATGCTGAGCTAAATACTGTTTCTTGTTTCATGCAAAGATTATTCATTCAATTTTACTGGGGATATTAACATTACAGTGTAGAAAAATGAATAAACTGTAACTACCGTAACTATAATTATTTCTTCAAAACAAATGCTGCAGTAATTTGTTGGTTTCTGTAGAAACACAAAACAATGATGGTGACATACTGTTGAATTCAGGATTGGGGGCTTTGATAATTTTTCCCCAATAGTGGTCCACAAAAAATCCACTTCTACGGCTATTTTGGGTTCACCAGTTATCTGCTGATTGGCATAGACCACGTGAGCTGTACTGCAGCATGTGAACATTTCATCCAATCATCCCTCCTTTATATGCTATGTATCACCCAAAGTTTATGCGAAATCAAACACTAGAATTCTCTTTCTTGCACTACTGTGGCCAAAAAATTAATGTGTATTCATATTTCTATTTTATGTGTATGAATATGATTGTCTATAATGTTATACATAACATCACATAAATCTAATATACATATGTATCAGATTTCATAATATATTAATGTGTATATATATATATATATATATATATTATTTTTTTTTAATGTGTGTTTAACAGACCTCAAAGCCTTTGAAAGACGGTTAACTGAAGTTATAGCTTACCTCCAGCCACAGACGAAGAGATGGCGAGGTAAAGTGTTAAAGATTTCATTACACCTTTATTTCATGAATTTTTAATATGTTCATTATTATGCCTATACTTTCAACACAGTTCACTGCATGATTCCAGTGTTTTTTATGATTTAGTTCATGTTATATCTAACATGTTCATAAACATGATTTCTTATTTGTGTTTTCTGTTAGTTTAGTAAAATTTCAATGACAGTAGACAGTAGTTTTAGGATTTTTATTTTCAGGCCATTAATTGCTTATGCTGAGCATATAATTTTTGCTTACAAATTTTTTCAGACAGTGACAAATTTCCACAACAATAAATTGTTCAAAAGCCTGTTTAAAATGCCTGTTTTCAAAGTATTTCCCAGCTGAATTTCTCCCCAGCAGATGTAGCACCCACAAGACTTTTAATCATATTTCACCATAAAAATACTTGCTTAAGATAAAGTTTGATGTGTTTGATAGCAAATTATGATCAGAATATCAGAGCTTTCACTTCATAACCAACTAATTTAGGGTGTCATCTATGAAAAAACTGAACATCTAATGGAAGCAATCAGTGCTTTATATTAACTGTATTGGTAAAAAGCATTAATAATCAATTTTGATATAAATACAGTTAGGAAGGAAAATATTTTCCTTCAAAATTCTATTCTACACAATATTTGGTGATGACGTGTATAGCAGATATCGAATTATGTACTTGAAATGATAGCGGAATAAAGGGTATCTTGAAACATACCATTGCTAATGCGGAGGCCTAGTTTCACTTGGATACTGTGATGGGTAATGTTCCAGGATTCCATAACAGAAGAGAGGGAGGGAGAAGACCTCAAACAATGCAAAAACAACTTAAAATGGATGGGTGAAGGGTAAAAAGCTAGACTTTGAAATAAAAGCTTGAAGGACTAAAATCAGTAAGAAAATCTCAAAGTCCAGCTTTTTGTGTTTCACTTATCCATTTTAAGTTATTTTTGCATGTTCTAGGGTACCCCTTTCCTTTTCTCAAGAAATCTGGGAACATTGCTCATTACAGTATCCAATAAAGCCAGGCTACTGCATGAGTAACAGGTATGTTTAAAAGTACCCTTTATTCTGCTATCATTTCAAGTGCAAATTAGCTTATCTTATATACACTGAGTTAGCTTGCATTAGGGACACCTATCTAATAACGCCTTGGTCCATCTTTCTGTGCAATCACAGCTTGCAGACACTAAGAAACAGATTCTACAAAATGTCGAACATCCTTCAGAATGCATAACTTGACCTATGTCCACTGCAACAGCTCTGTCAATTCACGCTCATTCCATGGAGAAGGATCAGCAGTTCTCCCACCCTGTTCTAGTATATCCCGCAAAGTTCAGTTGGGTTATGGTCAGGGGAGTTTGAGGGCCAAGGCAATGTGGCAAATTCATTGTCATGTTCCTCCAACCACTCAGTAGTTATATGAGCCTGATGGCATGGTATGCTGAAAGATGTCACTGTGGTCCGAATAAACTCCCTTCAGATTTGGACAGAGATGGTCGGCTAACAGGTTCCTGTAGCTTCCACCATTCAGTGTTTGTGGGATGATAACCAATGGGCCTAGGGCTTGCCAAGAAAAAGCTCCCCAGACCAGAACACCACCCCCATCAGCCTGTTGAACCTGAACTGTGCAACCAGGGGATAAGGCATCATGTTGGATGATGTGGATGGAGATGGTTGGCTGACAGGTCCCTGTAGCTTCCACCATTCAGTGTTTGTGGGATGATAACCAAATGACCTAGGTCTTGCCAGGAAAAAGCTCCCCAGACCAGAATGCCATCTCCACCAGCCTGTTGAATCCCAACTGTGCAACCATGGGATAAGGCTTCATGCTGTTTACAGCATATGTGAACCCAGCCATCAGCATGATGCAGCAGGAAATGGGACTCATCATTCAAGACGACCTTCTTCCATCTGTCAAGGGTCCATTGCCAACATTGCTTGGCCCATGCAAGGTGGTGTTTGCAATGACTGGGCATCATCATGGGTACCCTCATTGGTCTTCGGCTGTGGAATCCCGGGCGAAACAAAGGGCAGCACATGGTGCATGCGGAAATAGGTTGGGACCAATGAGGGTTAAGGAAATTGTATTAGATGATAGATGTGCCACTATTTGGGAAGTATCATCTGAATTCGCCATTTCTTTTGGTACCTGTCAAAGAATTTTTGCAAATGATCTAAACATCAATTGCTGCAAAATTTGTGCCACACATCTTGACCAGTTGACAAAAGCAATCCAGGTAGATGGTGCACATAGAGTTAAAAGAAAAACTAGAGAAATATACCTTAACTTTCTGTCTGATGAATCTTGGATTTACTGGTATCATCCTGAAGCTAGACTGCAGTTATCTAGTTTGAAACAAAATTTGGTGTATGAGTGCTGATCTTGGAAATTAGGCATTTTTACAAAGGGCACTCAACACATGTTTCCTCTACTTCATATAACTGGACACTGAAGCAAGACAAAGAACCCAGAAAAGAGTCATATGACTCAGCCAAGTACCAGGGGTGAAAGAGTCTAAAAGGCAGAATTCTGCCTTGGAAGTCATCTGGTGAGTTCTTGAGATCAATGCAGAAATGCAATAATTGCAGTAAAAGAGATTAGATCAGTATAAATATGGGATTGACATTATTGGTTTGATGTAAGCACATTGACTAAAATAAAATTCTTATTTGTTCCTAAAGAAATGTTAGGCAATTTTATGGCTTTTATACATGTATATATGGTGCTTAGGGTAGTTAATAAATGCTGAAAGGTTAATTATTTTTGCATATTTCTATGTGGGAAAAGTTCAGCTTTTTCTGCCATGACCACTTTCATCCCTGAAGTACCCAGAGAAGAGTTGTATCCTTTCCAGAGGATGGTCAAGGTCCAAATCATAACACACACATGCTGGCACTACATTGAGGCCATTCCAAATACTTTTTGATGACACATCATAAGTCAAGTCAGGCAGCTCCTGTGCCCAGCTAATATCTTTTCAGAAAATTTGCAAAATGTCATGTGATCTTGTAATTTGAAGAATATTTTTGTTTTCACTTTTTTTTTAAGTAGCACAATTTGGAGTGTAATTTTACACTATGAGCTACTTTATTTTGTAATGTGCTACTGCTACAACTACAGTTTTTCATGTAGTGATGCTACATGCCACTCATACTTCCAATCAGTGCAGATAGCACTGCTGACACATAATCATGACTAGATAAACTTAACATGGTGGTGCAGTGATGTAAACTCTGGCCTATGGCCGTTCATCCAAGTGGGTGTGGGGGGTCATTCCATGTCAACTCATCTCACTGTTTCAGACTGACCTCCTTATATTTTTATGAAATTTGGGGTGCTTAATGGTCCTATGGTGTAGTGCAAAAATGCCAATTTTTAGGAGCCTATGTTCATTATGTGAAATGTTAAAGCTAAGTAAAGTTTTTGATTTTCGGTTCAAAACGGGCTTGGAGATTATTTTTTTATTATTGCTTTAGCAGGCCTCCCAATTGAGATATGGAGCTGGAAGTGGTCTCATTTTAAAGCTCCTTTAATGGGCTTTTATATGATATACAACACAACAGGGTTTATAAAAAAAAAAAATCAAAATCCAATTGAAAATTTCAAAATTGATTTTCTCAAAAACGGAATTTCTTTTAAATTTGAAAAAAATCTCAAAATTAGTTTATACTTATCTGTAACTACCCACAAAATATTTTTTTGGGATCATAAGATATGAGTGGTAACACATATGCATGATCAAGATAAATGTGACCCAGATTTGCTGTTTTGTACTTCACCCCCCCCCCCCCCCCATAAACTGTAGCTTTTGGGATTTTTTGTTTGTTATATTATCTCTAGGTAGTGACCATATGTATCTCCAATGATGTGGGGCAATAAAAAATGAAGAAAACAGATACACAGTGCAATATAATTATAAAATCAGTAGGCACATATGCAGTTATATCATTAAAACTATTAACTCACATGATTGTTTTAGTTCAATCCATTTTTACACAAATGGTCATATTTTCAGTATTTTCTTGAGCTAGTGAACTGATGAAAGGCTTGAGTAGCTTGTTGGAGTTCTTGAGCACAGAGAGTGTATGTACGGCCAGTTGGTGTTACAGGTTTCACTTTACACAGGACATATGTTGACAGAATCCACAGAACATCTGGATTTTTAGGATAAGCAAATGAAGGAGATGGACCTGCTGGGTGAAAAAATGTTAAATTTACTTCATCCTTTTCTTCCTGTTTTGCTAAAACATAGGCCAACCACCAATTGCCACTGTAAAGTGCAATAACATAACCACATATTTCACTGAAAAGCAGTCTTCCTGTACATATTGCTACAGTATGTTCAACTGATGTTTAAGCAATAGAGAAAGGTTTGACTGAGATTTTTGTTTCACTTAAAGGTATGAAAGCATGTAGTTTTTGACTTCCTGTTACTTTGTGCCTTGCTGAAACGATCTGTCAAAAATTGCTCTTTTGCAAAGTACTCTTCCTGTGTAACAAATGTGAAGTCAATTTTTGAAATGTTTTCTTTCGCCCATTCATAGAGTTGTCTCGGCATCATTATTTGGTCCTGGTATGGTCTTTGGAGACTTGCTTTTGCTGCCAACCTTTTCACCGTCCCCCGAACACCATCACATGCCCCTTTGCCATGAGCTGTAGCAGAAAAATACCACTCTGCTGCAATGTTGAAATCTTTTTTATGGTGACATAAATTTAAAAAGTTCTTCTTGGTTTTTATATTGTGCAGCACAGCCGTCAGAAAAATAATAGATTCTTTTGGGCAGTTTCTCAAATCTGCTCTTCAAAAAGTCTAAGAGTTTCTGTTGAAATAAATACACAACTGCAGTATTGTGTTCGAGACAGTCTGAAATCACACAAAGCTGATATGCTGATTTTTTTCTACTGTTTTAAAATATACAATAAATGGATGCACTGTAGCTTGGTTGCTGGTCCAATGATAGGACTGGGCTTCGTCTTGCACGACAAAAGAATAGTCTTCTGAAAAATCGCACACAACAGCAATTTCTGAATCGGACAAATTTTCTTTGACATGATTCATAAATGAACTTTGTTGTTTAGTTATGAAGTCATAGCAAAGTAAAATGAAAATTTTCTCACAAAATAGGTTGACAAATTCAAAGACTGGTTTTTGCAATGTCTCTAAGGTGCATCTGTCTACAGATATCCACTGTCGAAAAGTTAGTCTCGATCAGATTTTCTTTTAAGGCATTTTCTAGCAAACTTTGGATTACTTGAACTCCAGGGCAGGATGCACAATTACCCAAGTGGCAGTCAATTGATGCTGGGTTACATACAATCTTTACAAAGACATCTTTGTAGTTTTTCATTTCACCATTAGTAATTGATGATAACTTGGCATTTTCAGTCATAAGTTTTATGTTCTGATGTATGGCACACACACAAACTGCATGTGTACCACTGTGACCAGCTAGAACACAATTCTTTGGGCGCAGCTCTGCAAATTTTGAAAAACCCACATGTACATTTAGAAACTTTTCTTTAAAAAATATGTACACCTCCTTTAAATTATTAAGCATTAGGCGTTTGGAGACATGAATTTTTTGGCCAGTGCTGTTCTTCATGGAAACAGTCTTTCATGCCAGGCATAGGTCTGCTGACCTCATCACTTTCATAAAATGTTTTTATAGTTTCAGCTGTTTTTGCAAGTAGAGTTTTTCCAGGTTTCTGATCTGGAGTAGATAGAATTCCTTTTTGTTTCAAAAGTTTCTTTGACTGTCTCACCATATAACTTGGTGCATTAAATTCCCACACAATCTTCTTAATACTCCATGATTCAGACAAAATAGTCAGCATCATGAGCTTTTCCTTTCTGTTCATCAAAGTTTGGAATTTTGTCTTCAGGTGACTTAAAATAGTTTCATCTTGGGACTCAACTTCACTATTGGAAGACTGCATTGACAAGAAGTTTGTGCTTTACAGCAGTATTGATTTTTTTAACTTTTTCAGTAGAATATTGTTTATGTTCTGCCTTTTTCTGATCAATCGGGGACTCTCCTATGTCTTGGAGGGATGTATTAAATGTTTTTAAAGCTTCTGAAGGAAATAATACAGCAGGATCACTATCACAATAGGTACTGCAATCATAACCTACATCCTGGCTAGTACTTGGAAAACCTGTAATTTCATCTTTTGTAACCTCGGTTTTCATCTTGCTCAGTTCTTTCCTACAGCTGTCACAAACTTTAGCTATCATTTGTGTTTCCAGAAAAAGGGAAACATCCATGTTGTAACTGGTCTTAATCCTTTCCTTATATCAGAGTGGTTTTGTTTTTTAATGGATTAAAACAATTTAAGGCCCATTTCTTATCCATTTTAGAGAGGTTTTGTTGAAAACTTACTAACAAAAAAACTGTCTCACACTATCACTTCACATTCAAAATCATTTACACTACATTTACATTTATAAACAATAAATAAAGGCAAGTTGTCTTCACAAACTCTGCTGGGAGACTTAGCCAAGTGCAGTAATGTGGAGAGGAGGGGAATGGATCTGTTGCATGATCCAACATGTTCATGCCTGTTTCAGCTTGCATTTTTCAAGCTATGAGTTTTAATTACATCGCCTAAAATTGAACAAACTGTCAGAACAGAACAGAAAGGGAAAATTAATACACACAGAAAGCAACATTCATAAATGTTGTTCAAAAATTATGCTATGGAAATTTCTTTTTTTGTTAGGTACTTGGCAAATTAGGATCCCATTATTTTCTCTTGATCCTGCATATGTGTTACCTCTCATATCTTATGATCCCATCATGATCCCAAAAAAATATTTTGTGGACAGTTATAGATAAGAACGAACTAATTTTGAGATTTTTTTTCAAAATTAAAAAAAAATCCGTTTTTGAGAAAATAGATTTTGAAATTTTTAGTTGGATTTTGAATTTTGTGCTTTTTTATAATCCCTATTGTGTTGTATATCATATAAAAGCCCATTAAAGGGGCTTTAAAATGAGACTACTTCCAACTCCATATCTCAATTGGTGGCTGATTTACAGATAGTTAAAGTATCACTGGTGGGCCTTTTTTTAATAAAATTTTGAAAATTTAGGCTTAAATATATTTTCCCCTTGTGAGCTTAAAAATAAAAAAAATGCATTTTTTTCATAACTACATGGGATCATTAATATGCCAAGTTTTATCAAAATCTAAGTTGGTGAGGTAGAAAAATATTATAAATTGTGATGATTTGACACGGAATGAATGGCATGAATGTTGTGTTTGTCTCACGGCATAGGCATGAATGTTGTGTTTGTCTTATGGTACAGTGGCTCTCTCCCTTCCCTGGAACCAGTAGCCCTAAATTAGGGACAGGCAACTGCTTATAGCCCATTGAGTTGCTCGTGGTGGTCATTAAACCCTCAACCCCCCCCCCCCCCCCCCCAAAAAAAAAAAAAAAAAAAAACAACTTAACATGGATATGGAGTAGGCACCAATCATAGCTACCAGAACAAAGCTCACTGATGTGCTGTCGCATGAGATAATCTGTGTCTGTAATGAGCCCATATAAGTAGAAAAACAAGTGAAATATTACCTGTTTTTGTCGAAATGAAAAGAAAATGTCAATTGTCGTAATACAAAAGGGTTGTTAAAAAGTAAAACTAAAAACTTGAAAAAAAGTGCATGTGAATTATGCCAAAATTCCATAATAAACGGTAATTCTAGATCTGGTAGATTATCCTTCATTGAAGATATTACATGTGCTAGAAGTTGATGGAAAGTATGTAAAAATCCAGTCTTGAAGTTGATATTTGTGAATGTTTATTTTCAGTTATGCTAATTGTTAGCTCCTTTTGCACTGCACTTGGAGCATGGCAGTGGCTCATGGATCCACAAACCTCTCAGGTATGATAATTATTTTTTGACTCTATGTTTTATCATTTTTGCATTAATAGAATTATTAAAATAAGCTATCAGAAATGAAGATTCTGTCAGACACATTGTACGAGCATCATGCACCAATGACAAAGTTTCTTTAGGCCCTTGGGGTTGTGTGTGTGTGTGTGTGTGTGTGTGTGTAAATTGCACAACAAAAAATTCACACTCACTCCACCAACATAGGCAGCTCATGAACAGGCAGTGAATTACTACTTAACTTTAAAGATTTTGCCTCCAATGAAAAAGCAACACCAGTCAACAGTGCTGAAAATGGATTAACTCACATAATTTTTGCATATCTTGATATATGAATCTGTACAAAAAAAAGATAAACACCTATTGTAATTTGGTTACCCATCTGTAAACATGATATTTTTACAAGTTCAATATGGAAAAATATTTCTTTTGAACTTGATAGTTCTCACAATGTGAATCGTGATTCATACATTTTCAATTTCCTTTCATGTATTGGGTATATAAATAAGTTTTGAGGGATTTGAGGTGAACAAAACACGTTGGAGAACAGAAACAATATTTTAATATTAATCAAAGTATGCTCCCTCTGAAGCTACAACTCTACCCCATCTTTCGGGCAGTGAATGTATGCCCCGAAGGAAGAGTTCCAGTTCCTTGGAAGAGATCCAGTTGTCCAGCCAATTTTTGATGTCTTCATAAGAACTAAACCGTTCTCCAAAAAGTGCTGACTGCATCAACCGGAACAAATGGTAATCTGATGGCACAATATCTGGCAAATATGGCTGGTGGGGTAGAACTTCCCAGTCGGATCCTTCTAAGTACTTTTTCACAGGTCGAGAAACATGTGGTCTTGCGTTGTCATGCTGTAAGATGACTTTGTTGTGTCTATTCTCCCATTCCGGCTGTTTTTGCGTGAGAGCTCGTTTTAAACTTATTAATTGGATTTGATACCGATCATCAGTAATAGTTTCTGATGGTTTCAGCAGTTGGTAGTGGATCACAACACCCTTCTGGTCTCACCAGATACACAGCATTACCTTTGAACCATGGATATTGCGTTTTGGCGTTGAAGGACCTAGTTCACCTGGCTTCACCCATGCTTTCCGCCATTTAGGGTTATTGTACCATATCCATTTCTCGTCGGCAGTAATGCAATGCAAAAAACCCTTTCTTTTTGCCTTTGAAGCAGCAAATTCGCAAATGGTTTTTCGACGTTCAAGGTCTCTTTCCCGCAAAGCACGTGGAACCCAATTCCCTTCTGTTTACACCATTCCCATGGCAGCTATATGTTGTGAAATGCATGGTTGACTAACATTTAATGCTGTTGCTAGTTCTTTTTGGGTCTGGCATGGATCCTCGTCGAGTAAAGCTTCCAATTCAGCATCAGCAATTTTTTTGGGTGGTCCGGAACGTTCTTTATCACTGACATCGAAATCATTCCTTTTGAATCGTCTAAACCAATACTCACATGTTTTTATGGATGGGGAATGTTCAGCATAGATTTCTGACATTAAGCAATAGCTGTCAGCAGCACTTTTCTTGACAATAAAGTAATGCACTAACACTTCCCGCAAATGTTGTTTTGTCGGGACGAAAGTTGCCATTTTCCATCGAGTAAAACAAATACGCCTTCGCACCTCAATCGAACATTGTATACTGATTCTGACAGCTGGCGTCTCGTACTACGATATCGCAGTGTTGCCACCTTAAAATACATGCAAGCAGTAATAAGTACAACACCGAATGGAAATCCCTCAAACCTTATCTATATACCCTATACAGTTTTTGCACTTGGTAGCTATAAAAAATATATGGTGTCTCTGATATAATATCTCAATCTGCACTTCTAAAAAACAAGATTGGAAGAAGATCCTTTTTCATTGGATACAGTGTTGTGATCAAACAAAAATTGGGAAATGTGGGTTCTAATCCTGCTTCAGGGCAATGTCATTTTCTAGTTTTTTGAGGAAATGTTACATAGAGGACAGTGAACTAAAAGCATTTGAATACTGCAGTATAATTGCTGGAAATAACATGTTTGAGAATTTTCACTTATCTGGGAAAAATATTTTTTCCCTTAATTTCTGTGATGATAACTGATACACTGCCTATATCTGTTCTTAGATTTATATGGATTGTTGATGCTACAAGGATGCCTTGGATTGCTATAACTAGCACAAATCTGAAGTTGTGAAGATTCCTATGCTATAATTGCTTCGCTTCAGTTACTTGGGGCTTCAATTAACTTAGGTGGTGTAACAGTGGCATGCTCAAATGGAAATCTGAAGGCAGGTTTGAACAATTCCTGCTTGTAGGGTGATGTAATTTTCAAGTTTTCTGAGGAGACATTACATGGAGAAAAAAAAAGTGACTCGGTGTGCAATCTGATTGCTGAAAATGATGTACTTATGTTTATGCATTACACATCACCTTCACTTTTAAAACTCTCATGTGAAATGAAATGCTCTTTTTTGCATCAGATACTTATAAAAGTTGCTAAATTTGTCCATATGTTTTCCAAGTTTATTTGGTGCAAAACTTTCAAGCTACATCATTACTACCCAAAAAAGATTCCAGATGCCACTGTTTTCATAGACCATAACAGGCTTTCCATCAAAGCACATGACTCAAACTAGCATATAATAATGTGCATGAGCACCAAAGTTTGTTTGTTCATTATGTCTTGTACAGTTCAGATGATCAATTTCATGAGCAGGGCTGTTGTCAGATATCACATCACTGACCTGTCAGTTCATGGAGTTCTGAGCAGCAGCGCCACTTGAAGTTGAGCATCATTCAGCAATGCATCAGAAAATCACCACTGTGACTGAAGTATAAGGATACTGTCTACATATACTTGAAAGGGTGATACATCAATATCATCTGTCATTCTTACAAAACATCAACTAGGCTTTTCAAGCTTAATTAGACATTGAAGTTTGCTGAAACTGTAGAAGCCAAAGCAGCAGTGCACAAGTTTGATATCACTGACCACAATATAAATGGTAACACCTTGCATGCTTCAAATAATGTCATAACTTATCTCTGAAAAGATGGAAACTACTGGGTAAATTGCAAACTTTTGGGTAGCAAATTTAGCATTTTTTTTACACAGCATCCAGCTAAGCTACAGCTATGAAACCATCATTAATGCACGTTTGTAATATATTTTCAGGTGTCTTTGGATGCAAATGTGTTGTGCATAGGCCACAAGGTGGTAGCACATTAGGTGGTTTAAGCAAAATGGCTTATTTCAGTGTGATAGAAAAGATACTGCACGTTAAAATTGGCAGCCTTGGAGGGGGGGGTCCTATCCCATGGCCTCCAAGGGCATCAGACATAGCACCTCTGCATTTTGCTTTATGGGACTATGTTAAGGATACTGTCTTGAAAATCAACAGAAAACGACAAGTAAACAGGAGACTTCTGTAGAAAGTCTTGAATAAAGATGGTGTAATTGGGAATCTGCTTAATAGTGTGAAAGCTCTGTATGTGGGCAGTAGAGCATGTGTACGAGTGGATGGTGTTTTCTGGAAATGGTTTTACATTGGTGGAGTCAGACAAGGTTGTGTAATGTATCCCTGGCTGCTTAATATATTTTATAGATGCATACAGGCATTATGCCAAAACAGACAATACTGGGTTTTGTCTTTGTAATAGTCCTGTGTGTGATTATTGTATGCTGATGACATAGTCCTATTGGCAGAGAGCAAAAGTGAGTCATAGAGCATGTTGTCCCAGGTGCACTAAGTTTGTATGAAATTCAAACTGCATATAAATAACGGAAAAATCAACATTATGGTTTTTGAGTGAGGAACTGTTAACACTCAATGCAAGATCGGTCTAAATAATACCAGACCAAGTGAAATAATTTGAAAATTTAGAAAGCATGTTTGACAGAGAAAATAAATTAGATGGTGAAATTAGTGAGTGAACTCATCTTTGAAAGTCATAGCTGCTTCACAAGGATTTCATGGGAATGAT
This sequence comes from Macrothele yani, assembly GCA_039090855.1. Taxonomy (NCBI): domain Eukaryota; kingdom Metazoa; phylum Arthropoda; class Arachnida; order Araneae; family Macrothelidae; genus Macrothele; species Macrothele yani. The sequence goes on along the minus strand of CM076997.1, from coordinate 111,151,738 downwards.
GGGTTCTCAAAAAAGTCCTGAATGGCTGTATATGAAAGTAATAATAGTTCCCACTGTGATGTATGCCAGTGAAACCTGGGTGATTCAGAAGAGACATAGGAGTCATTTATGTGCTGGAGAGATGTTACTTATGGAGGGTGTGTGGCAAAACATCTTCTGATCATATGAGGAACGAAGATGTGTTGCAGACATGTAATGTGAAGCAAAATGTTGTTAGTAAGGTGGGAACAAATATGCTTAGGTTGTTTAGTCATGTAGAAATTAATTCAAACACTCAATGTGGATCAGGAACACCAAATAGAAATCATTGCTCTTTCCACGTTAATAAGTGAGTCACAGAAAAATTCTCATCGGCCACCACCGGGAATCGAACCCAGGGTATTCCAGTTGCGCGCCGGACATGCTACCACTGCACCACAGCGGCCTCAGATTCTCCAGTCTCACATACAACTTACTGTCAAACCACATGGCAGGTTGCTACTTGGAGCCCCACACAATGCTGGAGATTTACCAGAGATGGTAAGCAGATATAAGTTGGTAAGCAACCTACCATGTGGTTTGGCAGTTAGTCGTATGTGTGTCTGGAGAATTCGAGGCTGCTGTAGTGCAGTGGTAGCATGTCCGGCGCATAACTGGAAGGCCCTGGGTTTGATTCCCGGTGGCGGCCGATGAGAATTTTTCCGTGACCCACTTATTAACTTGGAAAGAGCGATGATTTCTGTTTGGTCATGTAGAAAGAATGAGTGCTGAGATGCTTACTAAGATTTATCCAGCCCAGGTAGCAGGAAGAAAAAGTAGAGGAAGACAAAGAAAATCGTGAAGGATCAGATTCAAGAATGTGTGCATGAGAAAAAATAAAGATTATGAAGTACAAAAGGTCTTGTGTAAGACGTGTGAATGATGTCAGTGAAGCTTCAGTTGTGTGCTGAAATTGTTGTAAATGGAGATGTTTGATACATCAACAGTTAGTGAAATCATGTTCCATCAATTTAAAACTTTAATGTGGCAAATAAGCATTTTTTTAGGAGCTAACCTCTGAATCTTAGAGAACAGCTTAATGTGTTCTCTGAGATTCAGTAAGTATGTATTTGTTTATGTGTGTATGTTAAGGACACAGTCTTATATGCCTCGGATGTCCAACAGCATTTCTGAGCTGAAAACTTGGATTTCAGAAGCAGTTTTGCAAGTAGATGAGGCATTGCTAGACAGCATCTGAATTAACTGTGGGATATATCCTTATGAGCCATTACATTATGATGACCAACCTAATAAGCTGTACAGCCCCCTTTAGCCCACAAAACAGTGGCCATTCAGCAAGGCATCAATTTGATAAGGTGGCAATAGGTATCCTGGAATATCTGGTGCCATAATGTCAACAGCAGGTTCTCCAGTTCCCGTACATTTCGGAGTGGTAGTGATTCAGGCGAACCCGCTTTTCCAAGTCGAACCACAAATGTTCGATTAGGTTCATGTCAGGTGAATTTGGAGGCCAGAGCATTAACAAAAAGTCACCAGCATGTTCTTTGAACCACGCCTTGATGATTCTGGCAGTGTGGCATGGCGCATTATCCTGTTGTTAATGGTCATCGTCAGCAGGGAACACAGTTGCCATGAATGGGTGAACTTGGTCTGCAACGATCTTCAGATACCTGACAGCTGTCAGGAATTGTGCTGTTGGGATAATGGGGCCTAAATTGTCACAAGAAAACATTGCCCACAGCATAACACCACCATCGCCGGCCTCTTTCTGCCCAACAGTGCATCCAGGTGCCACAGCCTCCGATTAATCGGTGTATCTGCACTCTGTCATCTACATTATGCACCAGGAATCTTGATTCGTCGGACCAGGTCACTTTGTTCCAATCATCCACAGTCCAATCTCTATGATCTTGGGCCCACTTCATGCGTTGTTGACGATGACGTGCAGTGAGCATGGAGACCCAGCTGGGTCATCAGCTACGCAGGCCCATGCCCAGCAGGCTGCGATGAACTGTGTTCTATGACACATTGCCTTGATCACCACTTTTGTAGCTACGAATTATGTGTTGCACTGTGGCTTTGCGGTCGCTGTGAACAATGCACTACAGTCTCTGCTTCCCTCTGGCATCAATGAGCTGCGGACGACACATGGCAGGACAACGGTCTGTCGTTTGGCCATCTGTGCACCACTTTTGATACGTACTCACTACAGCGGCACGTGAACAACCGACAAGTTGCACCGCTTCCGAGATCGTAGTTCTGAGTCTCCGTGCCGTCACAATTTGTCCTTTATCAAACGCCGATAAAGTGGCAGCTTTTTCCATTCTGACTACAAACACTCTACTAACTGAAAGCCAGTCGTCGAGTTGTATATACACTATATTGACAAGAGTCACCGGACACCCCTTCAAAAGCAAGTGAACGGATCCGCTGCATTGTTAAGATGCACGGTACAGCTGCAAATGGTATAAAAACAAGCCTGCAGCTGACCGCGATGATATGGCACTGTGGCGGTGAGGGAAAATGTCAAGGTGGGAGAGAACTGACTTTGAGAAAGGAAAGATTTTTGGGTGTTATATTAGTGGGTTTGTCCATAAGAAAAACCGAGAGATGTTTAAACATACCCAAGTCAACTGTTCTGGATGTACTGAATAAGTGGAAGACACATGGCGTGCCTGAAGCAGCAAAAAGTACCGGCAAACCAAAGAAAATCAGTGATATTGGATGTTGAAACCTCAGAAGAGTCGTTACAGCTAATCGACTGAGTACTTACTGCACTAGACCTCGTTGTATAGATGAGTAGAAATGCTGGAACCTCGGTATGTACATGTGCCATTCGCAGAGAGAACTTCATTCCATAGGTTACTGTGGTCATTTGGCTGCTCATAAGCCTTTTATCTCCACTCGGAATGCTACTCGTCATTTAGCTTGGTGTAAAGAACATTTATCGTGGACTGTAGATCAAGGAAACGGGTCCTATGGACTGATGAATTCAGATACATGATCCATTAGTCTGATGGCCAAGTGTGGATATGGCAGCAGCCGGGGAATGCTTTTTACCACAAATGTACTGTTCCTACGGTCAAGTTTGGAGCTGGCAGTATACTTGTGTGGGGGTATTTTTCATGGTATGGTCCCAGCTCATTGGTTGTCATGGACAAACTTGTTAACCAGCACATCTACCTCGGTATTCTGAATAATTATATGCTACGAACTCCGTGGCAATACTATGGAACCCAGCCTTGTTGGTACCAGCAGGATAATGCACCGAGCCATAAAGCAAGGACTGTTACGGCATGGTTTGACGATAATTCTGTATCGTGTGTGGACTGGCCAGCACAGAGCCCTATTCTTAAGCCCATAGAGCACCTATGGGATGAATTAGAGCACTGCATAAGAAGTTTGGAACTGAAGCCTACTACTAAGAAACAGTTAGCGGCAGCACTATGTACTGCGCATACCTATCGCCGTGTTCCAAAACCTTGTCGAAAGCGTGTCTCAAAGGGTCAGTGCATGCATTAAGGCCAAAGGTGGGCCGACACCATACTAATGTATGTAAATAAATTCTCTGTTGTGTTTATCTTCTAGGTGTCCGGTTACTTTTGTCAATATAGTGTATATTGCTCTGTAAACTTCACCTGCATCACCGTTCGGTCTCTAGGCTGGGGGTGGTCATAATGTAATGGATCATCGGTGTATGGTGTGTTATGTTTTAAACATGTGTAAAAAATAAGTGCTTACTTCAGTGCATTATATGTGCTTCAAATTCAATTATAAAGGTTAACATGAGTTGTGAATTCTTAAAATTGTTACAAACTTTGTAATTACCATGTATAGAATGACAAATAACACTGCTCCACATTCTGATTAAATTGATAGTTATGAGTGCGATAGATAACTAGAGAATATCTACCAGACTGCAGTATGTAAGTGATGATGTCTGGTGGAAGTGGTGCAATAATGTGTGTGTGTGTGTGTGTGTGTGTGTGTGTGTGTGTGTGTGTGAGAGAGAGAGAGAGAGAGAGAGATATCCAGTTTTCTTTGGTGTGCATTCCAGGCACTTAGTCTGTACAGCACTGTGCTGATGATGTTTTGAAATATAAGAGTCAGAGGTCTCTGGATGCCTGTTTGTTTCAACAAGGTAACACCAGACAAACTACATACTGCTAACATCAACCAGAAATATCTGTGACTTGGCCAGTTAGGTATTTGGAATATTGCCTATTGGGCATGTTAGAAATTTGTTAGCAAACTCATCTGCAAGCAGCTCAGACTGTAACTGCCCTAGAAGATCGATCAGCTGAAACAGACATTGTGGGTCATTCCTCAAAAATCTGTTCATTGTGTATATGAGTCCGTGTAGTGCCACATATCTTTAACTGCTGCCATGTAATCTGTTCGTGTGCAAAATTAATCTGTGTCCATGCTTTGCAACTCTTAATAATGTCTCACTCATCAGCCAACATATCTTTTCTATGGTATTCACATGATTGAACCACTTCTTTTAAGTGATGAAGTTTTAGTGTCACAGAAGTGCATGACTTACTAATATACCAGTTCCTGGGAAAATCAGTGCTCATGATAACTATGCATTTATTATACTGTGAGTGACTATTTCTGTTTGTTTAACATTTCTCTTATAGAAATGTTAAACAAACCTTTTACTTTGTTGTAAAATTTGCATATCATTAATTAAAAGGTACATCATGACAAGGAATGTCAGAAATCCACATCACAAGATGACACTATCACACATACCAAGTGCTCTGCTTCAAGTGGAGTTTTTATTTTCAATGGCTTGATCCACGTACTCTGCACAGGGCATTAAAATTCCGGTCGTAAGAAGTTAATACAATTTTTTTATATTATCCTTATTGTGTCATTGGTTTTTAAAAGGTTAAGCTTTATATTCTTCTATGTGCATTTAAATTCAAGTTTTTCCTTTGTTTTTTTTCCCTCACTCCCTTTAAATGCTGTCCTTCAATAAGTGTATTCGCAATGAGCATCCAGTCCGAAACTACCAATGAATGAGTTATTTTCATTCATGGCCCTGTATGTATGTGCCAAGCTATTGGCACTGCATCTGTGTGTGTTCTAGTTTGTTTACGGGGTGCAGTGTAGCAGAGAGCTGAACAAATCTTGGGAGAGGGAGAGTTGAAACAAGATGAAATTACTCCAAAATGGTTTTGCACAAAGCATGGTGGATGAACTGAAGGGAGGTACAGTATATGGCTTTTTCGTGCATTACAGGGTGGAAAGTTCTGACCAGGTCTGCGGCAGTGGAGATTGCAGTTTTCACTGTAGGGCAGTACATTATTTTGAGGAACTTAAAAAATTCTTTTTGAGCATTATGTCAAAAAGACTACATAACCAACACTTTACAGATGCTTATGAGAAGCAGTGGCCAATTTTGAAGCATTCCAAGAAATCCAAAATTGCTTTGCTTATTGTTCTGTTCGGGAAATCAATTTTACTATCGTACATGGTGATTTAAGTGACTGCAAGTGGCATGTGGTCTGCCACCGACATAAGAATAATGCTAAGACGTCCAGTTGAGCCCTTGCATATTCATTTGTTTTCAACATTGGAAGATGTCCATGTAATACATGCATAATCTTGGAATGTTGTTCACAGCTTTTATTATAGAGCATAATTTACCCATTTCTGTGGTGGACGATGTTCTGGATTCTGACTTCTCTAAAAGATGTGGATGTGTGCAGATAATTTGTAATAAAAGAAGCAGCTAACTCCTTGTAAACTTCAAAGTAGTGTTTGTCCTGTAAGTATGAAGATTAAGTAATTTATTTTGTCTTTTCTTACAGGACATGCATCGCTTTTTTTTTAAATACATGGGCATTCGTTTACTTAAAAAACGACCCCCTCCCCTCCTTCAGTGTAAGATACTGCTCCAGACAGCTTCTTTGAAAGTGGGCAACTCCTCACTATAAAGATGTATGAATCACTATAGTGGAAAGTTACATTGTATTTTCAACGTGTCAGTTGGACTAAATATGTTTTCAATTGAGCCAATGTGTGTTTGTTTTCATTACTAAACAAACAATGCCTTATTATGCTGGTACAGGGCTCTCAACTCAATAAAAAATAATTCTAAAGGCTATCCCTGCTGTGCAGTGATTTAAGTGTTGGCTTCTGCCCTTCGTCCAAGATGTATCCGGGTTCAATCACGATGTGGCATGGGTGTGACAACCATCCAGGAGGGGGATGCAAAGTGAATGAGCATTTGTGAATGGTGAATGCATTCTCAAGAAGAAATTACATATGTCATCACTATTCTGGTGGCTAAGTGATGTTCCTGGCTCTTTGAATGTGTGCACACACTTTTACTCTTCATTGGCATTTTAAGAATTTTGATGCCTGATATGTTCTTACTTTATTTTTTGAATAACCTTGTACAGAGGATGTTCACACATTTTTAGAACGATTTTCCAGCAATATAGTTGTTTAAAAAAAATTATTTGTTTTTTAAATGTTCTTTCTGATAGCTCTTTCTCTGGATATGAACCTGCATCTAGATTTCCAAGGTAACAGGGCATTTCTTAAAAGTGGTGGTGGTGTTTTATTTCACTCCTCTTCCACTGCTTTTCATAGTCCAATCATTGTTTTTAGGTCTACGTTTAGAAAGTGCTCTTTCTCTTTTTTTAGCAGTCCAAAGACACAAAGTCCATTGGTGATGCATCAGGGGACTTTGAAGGAATATGAGCAAAAGGTATAGACTTGAAACCAGTCTCTTTTTTAGGTCTGAGCTCTCTTTTTAGCAGTCCGAAGGCACAATAGTCCATTGGTGACTCATCAGGGAACTTTGAGGAATATGAGCAAAAGGTATAGACTTGATACCCGTCTCTTTTTTAGGTCTGAGCTATCTTTTTAGAAGTCCGAAGACACAATAGTCCATTGGTGACACATCAGGGGACTTTGAGGAATATGAACAAAAGGTATAGGCTTGATGCCATCTCTTTTTACATTTTTTCAAGAAATAAATTGGTAGATTTGCATGTATAACTGGTAGCCTTATTCTGATGGAGTTCTACTCTCTGATGGCTCTGGGGATAGAAGATTCGTATTTCCTCTGCAAGTATAAGAGTTAAAACATTATTTTGGTAATATGTAGAATTGATTTTAACATTCTTTTCAACTTTTCTTAACTTTAATTTCCCATTGTATGAGAAACCAGCAATAATCAACGAATCCTTTACTGAAACTTTCTTTGGATTCTTAGAACAAAGTAATAAGTCTTTTTCTGCTCTTTTGCGATAGTAAATAGAACTCTTTTTGGTTACAGTTGTTTAGATAGATCCATGTTTCATCAGCAGTCACAATAAATTTCCATCTGTGTCTGGCTAAGTTATTTTCATAAAGTCTACACAGTGTTCTCGCTGAGCCATGTGCCTAGGCAAAAAGCGATAGACATTATATTTTTCTTTCAGATTCAAATCTTTGTTTATTACCTTGTTTACAGTTGATACAGATAGTTTTAATGACTTAGTGATTGCTCTTTGGGTCAGTGGATTTTCTTCCAAGACCAGAGACCTTACTTACTTTTGAAATAGTCACAAACATGAGCAGTGGAACCCAATAATTACAGGAGGGGTCCAACTTTTCCGAGAGTTAAAACAATAAATAAAAAGAGCGAACAAAACAGTAGATGTATATGTATATACTTGTAATCATCAACCTTTCTCTATGCACTGCTGAATGGAGGCCTCCCCAAGGTCTCTTTGCAACTTTCTGTCTTGAGCATATCTTTTCCAAGTCTCTTCAGCATGCTTTCAAATCAAGTGGTCGTCTGGGTCTTCTCCTGCCCCTTGGTATCTATTCTAATATGAGTATTTCAGTTGTCCATCAGTGTTCAATTCTAGCAATATATCCAGCCCATTGCCACTTGAGAATTCTTTAACAATCTTTTTAGAAGTAAAAACACAACATTGAATTAGCTTTTCAACTTATTTCTGCAAAATCAGTTTTCAAAATTGTATTTGTAGCATTTTCCAGAAAACTGTGAACTGTAGCGACGATCTCCAGGAAATCATCATAAAAAAACAAAAAGAAATAACATTAAATCGCATGTGAACCACAAAATTTTAAAGAAATTCGTTGAAAGACTCTATCAGTTAGTGGGACCATGAAATTTCAGGGGGGGGGGTCGGACTCCCATTTCCCCTACCTTCCATCACCCATGGTCATAAGAGTATGTACCTTCTTTGGATATTCATTTGGTGTTTTTTTTTTCTATTAAAAGCAATGCTTCATGATTTTTCCCTCTGTTTTAATAGTACTGCTTATGTTACATTTAGAAATGCTGATTCCATGATTTTCACAGTGTTTTTTGATTGCAGAATACAAATATTTCTTTTGTAAAGAAGAAAAGCATAACCTTCTATCCACAGCTGGTTTACGTGCACCGTTTTCTTAGCAGACGATATTTAACTGCAGCTGATGTTTCTTTCGTGTCCATCTTTCTCGAGCAGTCTAGAGTGTGGGCTCCTGACTTCTTGTACTGCTGGGATCAAATTTTGGGGCAACATGTGGATGTTGTCTTTGTCCTTTCAGTGCTGGCTCTCTACATTCCCTGGAACTAGTAGCTCTTAATTTCGGATGGCAACTTTTTCCTGCATGGGATGCTCTTCGGATTTTTTAAATCTCAAAACAAAATAAATGAATAAAAGAACTTTTAATTCGATGTACGTATATGTTTTATACTTTATGTTTTAATCAATAGTAATAAAAAGTGTCATTTTGTTTTTCAGGTTAGCTTTGTCCAGTCTCTGATAAACAATCTTTTTTTCACGATAAGCAGTGGAACTCTCATAATTCTTTTTCTCATGGGTATACATAAAAGAGTGGTAGCACCGTCAATGTATCCTTTTTGGCATTTGTTTAAAACAGACATTTTATGAAAGCCTTGGCGTATTCATTATCACTTTGTTATGTGGTGCATTAATGTATAAATATGAAATTTTATTTTTTCAGTGGTTTAGTATAAAATTGCTTGCCCTGTAGATTAAGTAGATAAAGCTCATTTTATTATTCTTCAGTGAATTCAGGTGCCTTGGATGTTGTTGCATTTTTTAGTGTCATATGTAATTATTGTATAACTAGAAAAAGCTCATCTTTAATGATGGGGGTAAATAAGATGAGTAACTTTTTAATAACCAAGTGTTATTTTTGTTGGTCCAAATATGAAAGTGTGTTTCACGAACATTACAACTATACAAAAAAAGTATATTAGTTGAGGCAGGGATTCAACAATTAGAAAATGGCAAACGCTTGCATTTTCTGAGTGTTCGTTTACCACAAATTAGATGTTTCTATAAGCAGCTGATGAAATATCAAAAACAAATAACAGCAGCCAGTCGCAATATCTCTGATTTTTTTGTGTGGGAAATCATTAGGAAGCAAGCCTTGTCGGTGGTTCCCGTCCTTCAAAACCCTTCAAAAAATGCATAGTGGCCCTAAAGCAAGCATTGTTTCATTTACCGTGAAAAAAATAAATTTTCATGCATATGACAAGCCAACTACATTCACTTGTCCATGTTACTGCCAGATAGCAGAAAAGTGTTAAAATAGTAAAAGCATTTTCTGACACTTGGAACTGCGCACTTGCAAATGGTATGATAGTTCATGTGCAGAAGCACAAACAGTATTTTTCCTTTTTCATTTCTTCTACAAATCTAAATGAAGAATACCTGTTTATATTCTGTGAAAAAACTTTAAGTTATATTCTCAGAATTTCGTGGTTTAAGGAAAAAGAAAGTTCTCAAATCATATTTCTTCAGCATACACATGAAATAATAATAACCCACTGTTATCTACTGTATTGGAACTCCCAATTTTTTTACTTAAATGACAAAAGAAACTGGTTTGGTAATGTAAAATAATTATTTTAGGTTCACAACGGGAATCTTAAAAGTAATTTTCATATGACAGGATTCTAAGTGAAACTTTCTGTATGTTGTTTATGAGAGACAAAGTAGAACCAAAATTCCTGACATAACATTTTTGTGTTTCTAAAGAGTTGATTGTGTGATGTAACGCATCTCTGACGTCATGTCAGAATGACTTGGATGAGATACTGTCACACCAGCAGCTGTGAAAAAAAGGTCTTTGTTGCTATGACAACAAAGCAAAGTGGTACATTTATGCGTGGAACAAACGTTCAGACAAAGGAAATTATATTGTTTTAGATCTTTAGAGAAGTGCAGATTCTCCCCACACACAGTGTGCATTTGTGTTGAAAGCAATACTGAATTCATTAATTTCCATTGTAGTTTATGCATTTGTTTTTGTATTATGTTTCATAGGAGTTACAAAGCTGGTTTTTTAAACATTTCAACCATTACTAAATTTTAGACACACTGTTGGATCAGTAACTTATTGTTAACTCATAGATCAGTTGCTTCTCATTGCTGATGCATAGTTGAACAGTGTAGCTGCATTAACTGATTAACTGATGTAGGATCTTGTAGCTGCATTAACTGATGTAGGATCTATTACTTGTGTCCTAAGTGGTGATGGTGCTGCATACTTGAAAACAATGACATATGTAGAATCTGTTGGAAGTTTATCAAAAGTATGCCTCACAGCATCTCCACACAATATTGTAATGCTGAAGACTTTGGACTCTGTCCTATGACAGTTCATCCAAGGCAAACACATGACTCCATAGGATTTGTAAGGCAACAAACAGAATAACTATTGCATTTCTTATTGTTCAACATGTAACATTAACATTAGAAAACTGGGAAATGACATTGTCCTAGAGTGATATAATTTTCCTATTTATTAAAAAAAAATATGGTTTTCTTTACAGTATATACAGTGTATATACACTATCTACCAACAAGTAATTGGACACCCCTACAATCGACGATATCTGCGGTCCTGATACAAGTCACGACCGCCGCCGTTAAATATCGTGTGGGAAACAACAACACAACCAGTCGCATGCAAGATGCCACGCAGTTCGGAGCTCTCTGATTTTGAGAAAGGTGTAATTGTCGGGTATCACAAAAATGGCCGATCAATACGTGACATATCCAGCGAGTTGAAGTACCCAAAATCGACAGTTGCCTACGTGATTGGCAAGTGGAAGATGAGAGGTGACTGTCGGAATGTGCCCCGACCCGGCAGACCCACAAAACTGGGAGTTAGAGACCGACGGGTGCTGGCCAGAGAAATTCGGAAGAATCGCACCAAATCAATATGCCACATCCGTGAGGAGTTTCAACAGGCATCCGGGAGTGTTCTTTCGATGAATGCCATCCGTAAGGAAGACCATCTGCTCGGTTATCATGGACGTGCTACCACCCACAAGCCTTTGATCACCAAGTCCAATAGCGCTGCTCGGCTAACGTGGTGCAAAGAACATCGACAGTGGACCATTTAACAGTGGAAACAGGTTCTCTGGAGCGACGAATCAAGGTTCGCCCTCTACCGTTCGGATGGCAGGGTCTGGGTTTGGCGTCTGCCTGGAGAACGCCTCCTGCCGGAATGTATTGTGCCAACTGTGAAGTTCGGCAGCGGTGGAATTATGCTATGGGGGTGTTTCTCCTGGTATGGCATGGGAATCTTGGTCGCAATTTCTGGTAGACTCAACGCCGAGACCTACTGCACCATTTTGGATGACCATGCGCTTCCTACGTTGTGGCAGTTTTATGGGGTGGACTCATGTTACTTTCAGGATGACAGTGCCACCTGTCATGTTGCGAGGCCCACCATGGCTTGGTATGGTGACAATGGAGTTAATCGAATGGACTGGCCTGCGCAGAGCCTGGACCTTAACCCTATCGAGCACCTCTGGGACGAGTTGAAGCGTCGACTTAAGGGGTGCCCCCACCGTCCGAAATCAGTGAAGGAACTGACCTGTCTTCTCCAAGCCGAGTGGAAGAAAATACCGCTAGCCGTCATACAATGCCTGGTTGAGAGTATGCCCCGGAGGGTCGCAGCTGTAATCGCTGCTCGTGGAGGCTCCACCAACTATTGAAGGTGAATAAACTTTGTTTTCCTTTGCTATCACAGGTGTCCAATTACTTGTTGGTAGATAGTGTATATATTAATTTCTGCAACCACCTGATTTAGCTTTCCATTTATTCCTGTGGTGTTCAATGTACCAATCACACATCAGTCTGCTGTGATCTCTTTTCCATGTTCTGTTTATCATAGCTTGGTTATTTCCATGACGGACCAGCCTTCTGAAATATGTTAGGCCCATCATATCCTACATGTGAGTTCTGAAAACTATTAGATTACATCAGTGTGAGGGCTCAGCCCAGAAGTGATAGTTCCAGTAGTCATTGTACATAAGGATACTGGAACAAACCCCATTAAGTTGGAGTCTTGGCAGAAAGGTAGCTGATGGTACTTCAACAATGTTCATACTAAAGCTTAATATTAGATCAGGTTCACAGCTCATAGAGGCCTCTGTTGCTGTCATGTGTGACATTGTTACCCAGCAAAGTACCCTTTAGAGGCAAGCCTGTTTCCTACTAAGATCACTTACCAAATTTGGAATATGGTCAAAGATAAATCATATATTATGATAATACATTCGTAGTAATATACAAGATGAAAAACTTTGTGCAAAAGATCAAACTGATTACAAAAAATACTGTCTAAGCATGATTTATTAAAAGATGAAAAAATATGAACAGATTAAAAACCATAAGTACTTTCAAGGTGACATTCACCTCATCTTCAGATCTATCAGACATGCCAACTTAACATCTTATATACACTGTCCATGTGTACCATGGGTACATTACTCCAGAGACACATGAAAAAAACAGGATTTTTTGTAAACAACTTATGCAAGTTATGATGCAGTAAGCTGTGAGAACAAGTTATTCCAAATTAAACACATTATGCACTTGAAACAACTGTTTGTTATGAAACGTATTAATGATGTGCTCCCAAGTTCCAGACAGTTCATAAGGGCTGTAATCGTTGCAACACTGGTCACCAAAAGCTGTGATATAAATACTTTCCATGCACAGTAGTGAGTGAGAAGAGACAGGTGTTGCTAATAATTTAGTGTTCTGCCAGTCTGGGTACATAACTCCAGAGTTGACATTCTTTGCTAGGGTTGTGCTATTTAGGTTAGCTTTTAAGCTATATTGTGCTCCTGCAATCGCAAACCTATCTGCCGTCTAGTGGATTCTATGTAGTTGCTGATAATCTCGCCTGAGCATGGGTCCAGCATAGGGATATTGTAAACACCCCATTTTTACACATGTCAGCTTTATTATGGTCTTTTCTAACATACATATTGTATGTTGACAAATTTCTGGTGCTAATGCCAATACGTAATTTATGTCTGGATCACAGGCGAGATAGCACATTACCAGTGTTGAACACATGCCATACATTAGTAATGTGCTATCTCGCCTGTGCTCCAGACATAAATTACGTATTGGCATTAGCACTAGAAATTTGTCAACATATATATGTTAGAAAAGACTGTAACAAAGCTGACATGTTGCAAAAATGGGGTGTTTACAATATCCTTATGCTGGACCCATGCTCAGGCGAGATTATCAGCAACTACATAGGATCTATAAGACGGCAGATAGGTTTGCACTTGCAGGAGCACAAATATAGCTTAAAAGCTAACCTAAGTAGCACAACCCTAGCAAAGAATGTCAACTCTGGAGTTATGTACCCAGACTGGCAGAACACTAAATTATTAGCAACCCTCGTCTCTGCCCACTCACTACTGTGCATGGAAAGTATTTATATCACAGCTTTTGGTGACCAGTGTTGCAACGATTACAGCTCTTCTGAACTGTCTGGAACTTGGGAGCACCTCATTAATATGTTTCATAACAAACTGTTGTTACAAGTGGCATAATGTGTTTAATTTGGAATAACTTGTTCTCACAGCTTACCTACTTCATCATGACTTGCATAAGTTGGTTTACAAAAATCCTGTTTTTGTCACATGCCTCTGGAGTAACGTACCCATGACACACATGGACAGTGTATATAAGATGATATGTTGGCGTGCCTGATACATCTGAAGATGAGATGAATGTCACCTAGAAAGTACTTATGGTTTTTAATCTGTACATATTTTTTTGTCTTTTAATAAATCATGCTCAGACGGTATTGTTTGTAATTAGTTTGACGTAGTAATATATTATATTAATGTATAGATAACTAATATGTTATTTAACACTGCATGCTTCACATTATACTGTAGTAAACATACATTTTATGCATCCACCACTCTGATGTATGCAAATCTAATTTTTACACATTATCTCAGACACAGAAATGATGATAGCTGCTTTCTATGTGTGAAGAGCTCCTCAGAAAACTTTAATCATTTGTCCATGGAAATGGAATTGAACCTCATTTCTCCTGATTCCTAGAAAAATAAAGTTCCAAACAGTTGAATCATATGATGTCAAATTAATGTGTTAATTTGTCTCACTGGAGCAGTAACCATCTGTCCTACAAAAACAGGCAAGCATATCAGCAATCACCTACTCACTAGGATGAGAAATATTGTGGAACATACTAAATCAATTATATAATGTTATCTGACATAACTAATATTTTATTAAATAGACAAAGTCATTGCTCTTTCCATGTTTTCTTTAATCAACACACAGCAACTGAAAAATTATATTTCAATGCCGCTAGGATCGAACCCCAGATCTCTCAATAACTAGCTGAGTGTGTTCGCTTTATGCTACGGTGCCAGCAATGCACAGCGCTATGTGTGTTTATCAGTCAGCATCTGATTTCATAAATCCGTAAATCTGTAGATGCTGACAGATAAACACACATAGCGCAGTGGATTATTGGCACCGTAGCGTAAAGCAAATGCACTCGGCTAGTTATAGAAAGATCTGGGATTCGATCCCAGCAATGTCGAAATACAATTTTTCGGTTGCTGTGTGTTAAAAACATGGAAAGAGGGATGATTGTGTCTATTTAAATAAATTGTCTCCACGTATTTGGAAGATTTACATCATAATATTTCATTGCCACATTTTCATGGTTTTTATAAAAAAAAATTGCTCCTGTGAAAACACTGTCTACCAATATCTTTCAGGTGATTTTTTTGTTTGGGAAAACAGTTTTTCAATTTGCAGAGTAGCAGAATACCATGAAATGATAATTATACTTTTTTATATAATACTATTTATATTACTTCACAATATGGGGAGTAGGTATAAAATGCTTATAAAAAAAAACAGTAATGAGAATTTTCTTCAAAATTAAATCTTTGAAGGAACAGAACACATTGTTAGTTTTAATAGTGTATCTCAGAGCTTCCCATTTAAAATACCAGAAGTATATACTGATCCAAATATTTCTATATGTCTGTGTCTCTTAAATAAAATATTGAGTGTATTCTGACTTGGTTACTACGACCTAAATTTCTCTGTACTTTAGATGTTATAAATGGTATGTGGAGGAAATCAGAACATCCTGTGTTGATTTTTGGATAGTGCTTTGCATTTTTCAACTGATCAGACTACCACCAGGGAGAATGATATTTATTCCATGAAGTCATTTTGTCAGCAATTAAAACTGTTAATATGTGTTTCTAGGACCTGTGCAGTAGAATTTGGCCATGCCCATGATGAAAATGCAATAATTCCAACATTGCATTTAGAGTCAGTATGGGTAGTATGTGCAACCGTAAGTGGAAGAGACCTATATATACATATATAATAATATGGAAATCATTATCAAATGTACTTGAAACTCGACCCAATTCTGCGCAAAGCTGGAGAAATCAAGGACGGTATACTGTATATATTCCCTACATTCTTCCAAAACAAACACTAACCAATTCCATACACAACACTAATTTAAAAGCAAATATGGAGTGATTGATATATATACAGTAAAACCTCAAAAATGCAGCATTCAGAAAACCGGCAATTTCAGAGATCGGCTTTTTTCTGATTTCGTTTTCGAGAGAACATCTGATGTTTCCCCAACAACCATGAAAATCTCCTGATGTACCGTCTTGACAACACATTGCGAGATCATCCGATCTCAGCATATGAATTGCTGATAGCCACCAATGTGTAACATCGGAAGGTTTCTCAACTTCGTCATCTCATTGGGCCACGCTGAAGTGACGTGGACCAATGAGGCGATGAATTGGCGTGTACATTTGAAATGCATGCCGAACGCCGTGTGTTGATGATCTGGGCTTGGTGGTGGCAGTATGTGGATTCGATCGTTTAATGACATCTATATCGGCCTTCATGATGCATCGCAGTAATCGCTTTCACGATGTATCATAGTTTTGTCAGTTGAAAAACCATAACATCGATGTAAAATTCACATCGGGTTTTCACGATACATCACCTAGCCCTAGCGATTGCTCTGGCTTTTTTCAAGTTTTTGCCTAATCATTCACCAAATATTTTTTTAGAAAGTTTTATAATAAATAATACAAAAAGGTAATGGCCAAAACTTTTTCCCATCGCCAAAATGATTTTTTTTTTTTTTCGCAAATTGTGAAGAATGTGATCGGCAGCGCAACCTCTGCATATTTATAAGGTGTAGAAGCGCAAATTTTCATTAAAGTGACCTGTTAGGTGCAAGTACATGCTTTACGTAAAACCTGTTACGCAATTTTTGGATAGCTTCGGAAATCCGGAATTTTCATAAATCAAGCACTCGTCCGGTTCCGTCGATGCCGGATTTTCAAGGTTTTACTGTATATATATATATATTATGTAATTCTTATTTTTTAAGCTTGAAGAACCATGTTGTTTGAGAAAATTTGTCTTAATTAAATAAAAAAAAATTAGTTACATAAGGATTTTAATTGTAACAAGTTTTTAATTTTCAAATGTTTTTAACTGCCATAAGTTAGAGCATTGTGAGAACATCCTGGAGGATTGGGGTTATGTGTGCATGTACTGTATATGTTGATTGGAAAGAATTATTGTATTGGGGTGAGATTCTAGTAACTCAGTTCTGTGACCAATATTAATTAAAATGCATTTATTTTTAGTTTTTGTCTTAATTAACATTTATAAAGCACAGCATGTTATCATCTATATACATTTTCCTCATGAAATCATGTGTATAAGCCATATCTGCACCACTACTTGCACTGTACATCCTTAACATTTTTTAGAATTGTGTCTAGGGTCAGACAAGTTTTAGCAGATTTTAACATGTCTTGTGACGATGTAAGTATACCATGAAATTCAGATACAGATTTGTTTTTCCAGTTTTCTACTGTATTATAAAAATGGTATTTTATCCTAGTTGCACATTATGGTATTAACCAAATCATGCCATTATACGTGGAACATATATAGTATCTGAAACAATCATTTGATGTTTCTGAATATTTCTGTTTCACACGTTATGTTCTGTGAAAGTTCGACCTGCAGATATGTAACGTCCGATGGTGAAAATTATTTATGTGTCAATTGACCATTGTAGTTAAAAAATACATATTAAGCGTATTAATGCTTACCACTTGAGAACTATCCCGCTTTCCTTCGTTGTCAGTAGAAGCCACGGTTCTTCCGGTTCATTGAAGCGATGGATCCTATCACATGAAGCGATGGATCCTTCTTGCCAGCAGGGTACTCTTCCGGTTCCTTATCAAAACAAGGTTAGGCTTATCGTAGTAGGTCTGTTGCACAAGAATACCGGTACATGCTTAGTTCCATCATCTTTAATAAAAATGTTGAGATGAACATTAGGGTGAAAGATATTTAAAGGTGGTGAAAGATATATGGAATTTGTACACTGTTGAATGGGCGCTAATGAAATGGAATGACTTGAACACAAAGGACAGTGAACAGGCTTCCAATTTAACATTAAAAGAACACTTACAGAAGTTAAAAAATACTTACAGAAGTTAAAACCAGTATTGAAAGATGATGAAATAAAATAGAATGAAGTCGTCACAATAAAATTCATGCGAAAGAATAAAGGATTGGTACCACACCGTCGTTGTCCTATAGCACCGTTGACATTCCCGACGCGTTTCGGCACACATACATCGTGGCCATCCTCAAGGTTGTTGACTCTGCAATGAACTCCAAGGTCTGTCCCATCATTCCACTATAGCCAACCTTACTTCATCAGTTATAATTTGTGTCACATACACTGAAGAGCAATTGAATTAGAGACAGCTGGCGTTATGCAAATGTGGCGCTGTGGGCGGCCCTGTAAACGGAAACGACATGATGTATGCAGCGATCTGACGATATAAGGAGTGATGCGACGGGAATCGGTAAGAGTCGGACGCAGTATGGGTAAGACGAAGGATCTAAGCGCATTTGATCGTGGGCAAATTGTCGGGGCCAGACGAATGGATTACTCCATCTTGGAAGTCGTGCAGGCACTGGGATTTTTGCGAACCACTGTGTCATGGGTGCACTGTGAGTACATCGAATTTGGTAAAACCATCCCTGCAAGAGCCAAGTACCGTGGATGAGCGGGGTCATCGTTGTCTAGCTCGCATTGTAACAGCGGATAGTAGGGCCACAGTGCAATAAATCACTCGGAAATTTAACGATGGTGCACAAAAACGTGTAAGCAGCCACACTATCCAGAACCATCATTTTGCTATGGGGTACAGTAGCCATCGTCCCACGAGGGCACCGCTACTGACAGCACATTACAGGATGCAAAGATTAGCATGGGTGCGGGAACATCGCCACTGGACCCTAGATATGTGGGGAAAATGTTGCCTGGACTGATGAGTCGAGATTCACGTTGGTACATGCGGATGGCAAGATACGAGTACGGCGCAAACCACATGAAGCGATGGATCCTTCTTGCCAGCAGGGTACTCTTCAAGCTGGTGGGGGTGGCATTCTCGTCTGGGGACTGTTTACGTGGACTGAAATGGAACCCCTGGCACGTGTGACATCGTCCTCACAAGTCAACGTTACTGGGATATCCTGGACGATCATTTGCTCCCGTTTGTGTGTCTTCAATATCCCACTGGTGGGGGTGGCATTTACGACTGGGGACCTCATCCTGCAACAAGACAATGCACCGTGCCATCACTACCGAATTGTTGGATGAACACTCCACCGACGTGACCTCGCTTCCTTGGCCAGCTAGGTCACCTGACCTCAATCCCATCATGTACATCTGGGATGCCATCAACAAAGATGTTCAAGGCTCTGACCCCCCCCCTCCATCAAATCTTCGTGAACTGTGGGAGCTTGAGGTCGTAAATCCATGTGGCTTCCCAACGCTTCCAGTGTCTTGTCGAGTCCATGCCGAGACGAATCGCCGCCGTCATCAGGGCGAAAGGTTGTGCTACACGTACTAGACAGGTATCTCTAATTCAATTGCTCTTCAGTGTTTATTGGAGGTCCAGCCATCTGGTGTTCGTCTAGTTCTTAATCTATGTTGGTAAATTTTTTATTGCTTAGCATGGATGGATTGATGTTTTCCGTGCTCGATTACATTCTTCCATGCACTTCACAATTTAATGGGAGTATTTGAATTGCAATTATTCTCCTTTGACTTTTCAATTAATACAGCCTCGGCTGTGAGGATCTTTCTATGGGTGTTATGAGATGTTAACAGTTTTATGTTGTCCCAATCGGAGACAGCATTATTATCTTGGCAATATTGAATGAGCGATGTTCCTGTTTCGTTCTTTGTCCAGTTACCAAGATGTTCCCTCAATCGAGATTTTATTCTTCGTTTTGTGCTACCAATGTACATTGATTTGTTGTGTGAGGAATCATTGTTGTTGAATATTGGAATTTGATACACACCAGCTTTATTTAGTATACTGATATTGTCAGTATTTCTCTGAAGTGTTCTACTTTTATCAGTGACTCTATCCACAATAAGTAGATTAGCCTTACTACATTCCTTTTAATAATTCCAGATATTGGTGGACAATAAGAAAGTCTTCCACAAAACTTTTTTGGTCACTAATTGGCTGGTTTGCTTTCTTTCTGTCATAAATGGACTGATGGTATATGTGGTCGATTATATTGCTATTATATCCGAAATTTATGGCAAGGTCTCTAATCCATTTAATTTCTTTATTTGTTGCTTGCTGGTTAGATGACATTGTGATGGATCTTCTAATGAAATATCTAAAGGCTGCCATCTTGTATTTCCATGGATGATTGGATTGAAATGGTATAATGTTAGGCACATATGAAAGCTTACGACACACCTGATATTCAATTTGTCTATTGTTGTTGATTAGCAAAATGTCGAGGAACAGTAATTGGCTGTTATTTTCCCATTCGGTTTTCAATTTAATGGTTGGATAAAAATTTGAGTATAATGTTGTGAAATCTTCTAGTTCTTGTTTGGTATGGCTCCAAAAGACAAGGATATCGTCAACATATCGAAAGAATAGGTCAGGTTTTTTGATATCACAGTAGTTCCCATTGAAAAGTTTATGCTCAATATCTTGTAGAATTACCTCCGCAAAAAGGCCGGGGGGGGGACCCCCCCGGCCTTTTGCGGAGGTAATCAAATCTTCGTGAACCCCATAGGAGCACCTGACAGTTGACCCCATAGGAGCACCTGACAGTTGCTTGTAGATGGTTTACAAGCAACTGTGGACCCCATAGGAGCACCTGACAGTTGCTTGTAGATGGTTTTATTGAAAAAAATAGGAGGGACCCCATAGGAGCACCTAGGAGCACCTGACAGTTGCTTGTAGATGGTTACAAGCAACTGACCCTTAGGAGCACCTGACAGTTGGGACCCCATAGGAGCACCTGACAGTTGCTTGTAGATGGTTTTATTGAAAAAAAAAGAAATTATTATCATTAATAAAATTCAGTGCAGAAATGATACTGGTTATTTCGGACTGTGGCAAGTTACGTAGTAGCAATTTTTCTTCAATCAGTTGAATGGCAATTTTCGTAGGTGTATTGGGAAACAACGATACAATATCTATACTAACCATTTTGAATTCGGCATTTCCTTTATATTCCTTGATAGCGTTGATAACTTCTGCTGAGTTTTTAACAGTGAATGTGTGTTATTTATAATATTCATTAATGAAGTTATATAGTGTCCTTTCAATATGAATAGTTGGTGACAGTTGTTTTGGCACTATAGGTCTTATGGGGGTGTTGTCTTTATGTATTTTTAATTTGCCAAATATAGTAGGAATGGTTGCACCCACAGGTGGGATATGCCTTCTTTTTCACTTCATCAGGGAGCCCACTGTGATTTCTCAGCTGTGCTAATTTTCTGATAATCTTCTCCATAGGATCTTATTTGATAGTCATAGTATCCAGGTCATTGATTGCTAAAAGCATTTTGTCTTGATGCGTTTCACGGTTAATGATTATGAGCTGCTTGGATTTGTCAGCCATTATACATGAAATTTCTGGGTTGTTACGTAACTCCAGAAGTGCCTGTCGTTCATATTTTATAATATCATTTTTTTGTTGTTGTTGTTTTTCAATGTTGTTGATAGCTCTTGCTATTTTATGTCTGGTTTGCTCTTGCTTCTTTCTTGGTAGCTGTAATATTATGATGAACCAGAAGAAACGTGGCTTCTACTGACAACGAAGGAATGCTGGGTAGTTCTCAAGTGGTAAGCATTAATATGCTTAATATGTATTTTTTAACTATAATGGTCAATTGACACATAAATAATTTTCACCATCGGACGTTATGTATCAGCCGGTCGAACTTTCACAGAACATAACATGTGAAACAGAAATATTCAGAAACATCAAATGATTGTTTCAGATACTATATACACTGGTGTGCAGAAATTAAGGACAAAGAGAAGTAATTAGCACGACAGCGGTACGAGCAGGCAGAATGGACCGAAAGATCACACGGGAGATAGACTAGGGTCTGGTATAGTAGAGCATGCGCTTATATGCAGCATGACGGGGGGTGTCGGAAGGGTATAAAGCACACAGCACACGGGCGGTGTACGCTCAGCAATTCAGTGAAAGCTATTGCACGGTGTACATCGGTTTGAACGACGTCGAGTTGCTGCCACCGTGTGATATGGCCAACAGGCAATCCAGTAGATGACATCTGGATGACTTTACCCGAGGTCGCATCATTGGGAAGTTGGAAGAAGGTCGAAGTGTGATTAGTGTGGCCGAGGAGTTCGGGATCGCTCACAGCATCGTTTCACGAGCTTGGAGAGCATTTCAAACGAAAGATTAATACTATTACTACTACTTACTTACTACACTAGAACACTACTACTACTACTACTACTACTACATTATTATTATTATTATTATTAATTGATGCTGCTCTTTGCCGCCCCGGTGGCGCAGTGGTCTAAGCGATGGCCTCTGATCATTCGTCCGAACGGGGTCCGGGTTCGAATCCCGGTGAGGCATGGATGTTGTGTTTGTCTTACGGCACTGGCTCTTTCCCTTCCCTGGAACCAGTGACCCTAAATTAGGGACGGGCGACTGCTTCTAGCCCATTGAGTTGCTCACGGTGGTCGTTAAACCTCCAATCAAAAAAAAAAAAAAAAAAAGATGCTGCTCTTGAAGAAAGTATATGTTAGTAACAGTCATGTATTATCATGTACATTGGTAATTGTTTTCAAAATAATGAACAGTGTCTAGCAGGGCCACGCCAAGCCTTTTAAGTTCAGCACACACCACCCTGAGCGGAACTTCTTTGGGCGTACTATACCTTACGGTTTACTAGGTTTTTCACGTTATCGTTTCCAATTCCAAATTTCCAATAAAATTGGGATATTAGATTAAATGCCCCAAACTCCATCTTTCCTTGTGGTCCAGTTCTGTGAGTGTAAAAAAAAAGTAATAAATAAAATAAAATAAAATAAAGGGAAAAATAATTCTACAGGGGGAAGTGTCAAGTGACCCCTGTGACCCCCATCCCCTGTTGGCGCACATGAATTTTTAGCACCACCACTCAAGAAAATTTTTACTTAAGAAATTTTACAAAATTTATTAATTTTTAAAACTTATATTTTCTGTAGTCCTCACTCCAGGGGTCGCTGCAAAAGTCTGTCCATGAGCAGTGAGTAAAAATTTAGTGTGCAGTAAGTAAAATTGTAGTCCTCACTCCATATGCGTGGACGGAGAGCATTAACTGAGTAAGAGTAAACACAGTTTTTAAGATCATGGATTATATTTTTTTTTTTTTATTGAAGGTTTAACGACCACCGTGAGCAACTCAATGGGCTATAAGTAGTCGCCCATCCCTAATTTAGGGTCACTGGTTCCAGGGAAAGAAGAGAGCCAGTGCCGTAAGACAAACACAACATCCATGCCTCACCGGGATCCAAACCCGGACCCCTTTGGATGAATGATCAGAGGCCATCGCTCAGACCACTGCGCCATCGGGGCTGCATTATGGATTCTTTAATCAGTAATTTAGCAAATAGGAGGAAATCATATGAAGTTGTTCTGGAAAGGTTTGAACTTTTGAGGGATTTGATAGGGACTAGCGCTCGTGACAAAGAGGATAGATCAAATAAACTTGTTCATAGGTACCAAGGAGACTTAGAAAACTTTCTCAGCATAGAATTTCTACATATGAATGCAGAAGACTTGAACCCACCACGGGATATGTACACTTTCATCATTAATAGCAATCTTCAGAGAACATTTCCAAACTTAGAAATAGCTTTGAGAATGCTAAGAATGGCTTGGGCCAGATGGCTCACCAATAAGGCCCATGCAGACCTCTAGAATCTGTGCTGGTAAATTGTGGCCTAAGGGAAGGGTGGATGACAGTGGCGCAGTGTTTATCTGCAACACTGTAGGAAAATTGTGGCTAAAACTTACGGGAAAGGAAGACAACACAAAACAAAATACCCTACATCTTTATAGTAATGAAAACCAACTAATATTTATAAGTTAAATATCTGTTTATATGGTTGCTATAAGAGGAATAAAAAATACCTTTTGCCTTACCTATTCTGAGAGAGAAAGATGAAGTAATACTGTCATCTCATATACAAAACTCGAATATGAATACTTTATTATGCTTTTGAGGAAAGTTGAATATAGATAATTTCATTTCTCTTTCAAGAGTCAACCTCAGCTTATCGAAAAATCAATATTTTGAAAAATATGATGCAAATTTTACCAATTCAAGTCTGGTTATATATCATCTTCTATAATCACTTACTTTCTTAGACAGCATTTCTTTCCTTTACATGGCAGTTTTGGATTTCCTTCTCCGAGTGACATCACCTGAGCTTTGGATTTTAATATACACTGGTGTGCAAAAATTAAGGACGAAGAGGAGAAATTAGCATAACAGCGGAAAGAGCAGGCAGAACGAACCGAAAGACCACTCTGGAGATAGACTAGGGTCCGGTACGATAGGGCATATGCATATATGCAGCATGGCATAAGGGGGGTCGGAAGGGTATAAAGCACACGGGCAGTGTATGCTCAGCAATTCACTGAAAGCTATTGCACGGTGTACATCGGTTTGAACGACTTCAAGTTACTGCCAATGTGTGATATGGCCAACAGGCAATCCAGTAGCTGAAATCTGGATGACTTTACTCGAGGTCGCGTCATTGGGAAGTTGGAAGAAGGTCGAAGTGTGACTAGTGTGGCCGAGGAGTTTGGGATCGCTCACAGCATCGTTTCACGAGCTTCGAGAGCATTTCAAACGACAGGAACAGCTGTCCGAGAGTTTAGCAGTGGTCGTCCATGAGCAACCACGGCGGCGGACAACCAGTATATTGTCCTACAGGCGAGAAGAGACAGACGGCAGACAGCGGGAGAAATCGCAAGGCACATGCAACAGACAACTTGACGTCCGTTATCGCATTTTACTGTGGCCAGGAGGCTGCACGAAGGTGGTCTATTTGCACGACGACCAGTATGGTGTGTGCCATTAATGCCTGCTCATCGGAGACAGAGGTTTCTGTGGTGCCAGGAACACAAGAACTGGACACATCAGCAATGGGGTCGAGTTCTCTTTACGGATGAGAGCCGATTTAGTCTGACGAGCGATTCTGGACGTATACACATCTGGAGAGAGCAGGAAACACGCAATCACCCCCTCCCCCAACATCATCGGAAGGGACCGGTTTGGAGGTGGCGGAGTTCTCATTTGGGGCGGTATCATGCTTGGTAGCCGTACTGACCTCCACATCTTCCAAGGAGGTTCAGTCACTGGTGTCCGCTATTGTACTGAGGTTCTCCTGCCTCACGTGCATCTGTTTAGAAGTGCTGTGGGTCCTGAGTTCCTCTTCATGGACGACAACGCTACACCTCATCGTGCAGTAGCTGTTGGAGGGTGAAAATATTCAACGCATGGATTGGCTCGCAAGGTCCCTGGACTTAAATCTAATTGAACACGTGTGGGACCTTCTCGGGAGACGCTTGGCAGCATGTCACCAGCCGCCAGCAATGATTCCGCAGCTGCGATTGGCACTACAAGAGGAATGGGCCGTGATGCCTCAACAGCTCCTTGACAACCTCGTCCTCAGCGTGGACAGATGTTGTAAATCCTGCAACGCAGTCAGGGGTGACCATATCCCCTACTAAAGACTGGATTTTTCTTGGCAGCCGCCTGTCACATGGATGTTTCTGTCTTCTGTACAGTTGTGCTCGAAGCTACCTTTTCAATAAAGTTCCTTTGTATCCTTTGGATTCCTTGTTTGGATGGTTTTGCTCACTTGTCCCATATTCGTACATCTTGGGGATCTTATGGTATGATTTGAGTCGATGTGGAGCACTTCTGCACGACGCTACATTAAAAAAACTGTCTCGTCCTTAATTTTTGCACGCCAGTGTATGTTCCACATATAATGGCACGATTTGGTTAATACCATAATGTGCAACTAGAATTCTGTCATCTGGAGATTATAATACTAAGGGTCTTGTCGAACCTTATTACGTGATGAACCAAAGTAGTGCATCACGGAATACGAATATTCAAACCGAACTAGTTCAGGAATTGATGACCAACTTCAAGAAAATAAGAATTAAGTTAGTACATGAGGTTGAACACCTGGATTTTTTAACCACATGCCAAAAATAATGACCTCATACCAAGATATTTATGCATACACAATCATGCAATTAATAGCTATGACCTTAAAATTATCAATACTGTTGAAGTTAAGAGATTACAAGCACAAATACGCTCTAAAAGATATTTGATTGACAAAAAAGTAGAGGCTTATACCAAGCTTATACCGAAATTATTAATACGATTTCAACTACGGACATAAATGCAGAGATCATTAGAATATTTGCTATTGTAGAACGTGAGCAAGACAAATACCGAAGAAAGCATTGGAACAAGATCGAACATTTAATAGCAGAAAACAGGCTGTGCTATCTCAAAGAACTAGTAAAGTAACATAAAAACAACCTCATTATACTAACCAATCGGATGTTGAGCTTACCCCATTACAACATGTTGTTTTAGAATGTGGACTAAAATATTCTTACCCGTATAAAATTCCATCTACTGAGGTTTTATTCCACAGATCGAAGAAGGTATATTACAGCTACCAAGAAAGAAGCAAGAGCAAACCAGACATAAAATAGCAAGAGCTATTAACAATGTTGAAAAACAACAACAAAAAAATGTTATAAAATATGAACGACAGGCACTTCTGCAGTTAACGTAACAACCCAGAACTTTCTTGTATAATGGCTGACAAATCCAAGCAGCTCATAATCATTAACCGTGAAACGCATCAAGACAAAATGTTTCTAGCAATCAATGACCTGGATACTATGACTATCGAACAAGATCCTACGGAGAAGATTATTAGAAAATTAGCACAGCTGAGAAATCACAGTGGGCTCCCTGATGAAGTGAAAAAGAAGGCATATCCACCTGTGGGTGCAGCAACTATTCCTACTATATTTGGCAAATTAAAAATACATAAAGACAACACCCCTATAAGACCTATAGTGTCAAAACAACTGTCACCAACTATTCATATTGAAAGGGCACTATATAACTTCATTAATGAATATTACAAAGAACACACATTCACTGTTAAAAACTCAGCAGAAGTTATCAATGCTATCAAGGAATATAAAGGAAATGCTGAATTCAAAATGGTTAGTCTCAATATTGAATAATGTTAGGCAAAAATTGTCATTCAGTTGATTGAAGAAAAATTGCTACTACGTAACTTGTCACAGTCCGAAATAACCAGTCTAATTTCTGCACTGAATTTTATTAATGATAATAATTTCTTTTTCTTCAATAAAACCATCTACAAGCAATTGTCAGGTGCCCCTATGGGGTCACTCTTCTCCAGCCTCTTTGCGGAGGTAATTCTACAAGACATCGAGCATAAACTTCTCAATGGGAACTACTCTGATATCAAAAAACCCAACCTATTCATTCGATATGTTGACGATATCCTTGTCTTTTGGAGCCATACCAAACAAGAACTTGAAGATTTCACAACATCATACTCAAGTTTTTATCCAACCATTAAATTGACAACTGAATAGGAAAATAACAGCTAATTACCATTCCTCGACATTTTGCTAATCAACAACAATAGACAAATTGAATATCAGGTGTATCGTAAGCCTTCATATGTGCCTAACATTATACCATTTCAATCCAATCATCCATGGAAATATAAGATGGCAGCCTTTAGATATTTCATTAGAAGAACCGTCACAATGTCATCTAACCAGCAAGCAACAAATAAAGAAATTAAGTGGATTAGAGACCTTGCCATAAATTTTGGATATAATAGCAATATAATCGACCACATAAACCATCAGTCCATTTATGACAGAAAGAAAGCAAACCAGCCAATTAGTGACCAAAAAAGTTTTGTGGAAAACTTCCTTATTGTCCACCAATATCTGGAATTATTAAAAAGGAATGTAGTAAGGCTAATCTACTTATTGCTGATACAGTCGCTGATAATAGCAGAACACTTCAGAGAAATACTGACAATATCAGTATACTAAATAAAGCTGGTGTGTATCAAATTCCAATGTTCAACAACAATGATCCCTCACACAACAAATCAATATACATTGGTAGCACAAAACAAAGTTTAAAATCTTGATTAAGGGTAACTGGACAAAGAACGAAACACGAACATCACTCATTCAATATTGCCAAGATAATAATGCTGTCCCCGATTGGAACAACCTAAAACTGTTAACATCTTATAACACCCATAGAAAGATCCTCACAGCCGAGGCTGTATTAATTGAAAAGTCAAAGGAGAATAATTGCAATTCAAATACTCCCATTGAATTGTGCAGTGCATGGAAGAATGTAATCAAGCACGAAAAACATCAATCCATCCGTGCTAAGCAATCAAAAATTTACCAACATAGATTAAGAACGAGAGGAACACCAGATGGCAGAACCTCCAATATATGTGACACAAATTATAACTGATGAAGTAAGGTTTGTCTATAGTGGTACGATGGGACAGACCTTGGAGTTCATTGCAGAGTCAACAACCTTGAGGATGGCCATGATGTATGTGTGCCGAAACAAGTAGGGAATGTGGACGGAGCAATAGGACAATGACGGTGTGGTACCAATCGTTTATTCTTTCGCATGAATTTTATTGTGACGACTTCATTCTATTTTATTTCATCATCTTTCAATACTGGTTTTAACTTCTGTAAGTGTTCTTTTAATGTTAAATTCGAAGCCCGTTCACTGTCCTTTGTGTTCAAGTCATTCCATTTCGTTAGCGCCCATTCAACAGTGTACAAATTCCATATATCTTTCACCACCTTCAAATATCTATCGCCCTAATGTTCATCTCAACGTTTTTACGAAAGATGACGGAACTAAGCATGTACCGGTATTCTTGTGCAACCGACCTAACTACGATAAGCCTAACCTTGTTTTGATAAGGACAATGAACCGGAAGAACCGTGGCTTCTACTGACAACGAAGGAAAGCAGGGTAGTTCTCAAGTGGTAAGAATTAATACTCTTAATATGTATTTTTTAACTATAATGGTCAATTGACACATAAATAATTTTCACCGTCGGACGTTATGTATCAGCTGGTCGAACTTTCACAGAACATAACGTGTGAAACAGAAATATTCAGAAACATCAAATGATTGTTTCAGATACTAAGGTATTTTATTGCCTTTTCATGATCTCAAAGGTATTCAGACACTTAAAATACTATACTTCTGTTCACACAGACATGTCAAGTTTCACAAAGTAAACTTAAAAACTTCCACTTTATGACTCCTTTGTTGTGTCATCTTTGTTAAGTAATGCAAGATGCAACAGCGAGGGAAAACTTCTCCCTTTTACAAAATGTGAAGTAACCAGTTAGTTTTATTGTATTTGTACAAGTAGTTGTTCAGCTGTAAGGTGGGTACTTAATTGTGCTTATTAAAATATCCCTGAACTGGAGCTAAGTGAGCTTGTTGCTCACATAGTGAATGTTGATCATTGCAACAAAATACAGTGAAATCTCAAACAATGGTAACCTCTGAGCAACCGCAAGTTTTGATTGGTACTAAACAGCTTCCGTAGGCTTAACATTAACGATAATCTCTGAACAACAAAACCTCCTTAACAGCAGTCAATGGCAGTGGCGGCCCGTCAGATGAGGCAAGTGAGGCGCCGCCTCACCTGAAATTCCGCAGAATGAGAAGTGAAAAAAAGAACAACTTCGGTCAGTAAAAAAGATATAAGAGCTTTGCAGGATAAATGAAACACTGAAATTCACATTGTGATTCATGAATTAGGTTAAAGAAAGGCTTTCAAGAAGAGGAATGAATCATTATTTTTGCAAAGGAGCTGTACGTTTTAAGCGCTTAGAGGCGACCGGCTGAATCGTCTCGATGAGAAGCCGGTTTGGAAACTGGGGATCAGAGAAGAGCCCTACAGAGTGAACCCCCACCCCCACGGTCCGAAGTCTACCTAAGGAGGTGCCGGACTTCCAGTAAGAGAAACGAAATTTCTGAGGCGACCCTCCATTTCGCTTAAACTGGAATCGCATCTCTGCTGTTATTGGAGAATCCAAGGATTGTGTATCCAATGGGCGCGGGAAAATGAGCAGATGACCTTGGTAAAAATTGGTTTTACAGGCGATGACGCCGTTCGCCTCTATTGCTTTGGAGTACGATGATTTTCTGCGTAGCTTTAACTATTCGTCAGAGTGTATTTGAGTCTAACTTTTTGTAGTGTGTTTTCAATCCTCTCTTCTGCGGGTGTTGGCTAGTTCATAGTAATGTTGAGTTTTTCTTCTTTTTTATTTTGTTATTGTTACTAAACAGCATATTTTGATTTTGGTTGGAAAATATGAATGGCCCAACAAACGACGTGATTTGTGTTCTGGAAGAAATTCCTTTTAAACACTGGAAAGACTATGATAAAAGGGATGTTCTCATATCTGGAAGACCGACACCTATAATAAGTTCAATATCTAAAGATAAGAAGTGCGGCAAATCGTTTTTTACGTCTTTCAATAAGTCATGGTACGAAAAATTTCCCCTGGCTTTCTGGTAGCTATTACAAGCAAACTCTCTTTTGCTGGCCATGTTTACTTTTGAGCAATAAGAAAAATGTGTGGAATACAACGGGTTATTTTGATCTGAAAAACTTTTCTCGTAGTGCAAAATTGCACGAAAGCTCTTAAGAGCATATAACTACCCGCGTAGGTCTGAAACGAATGGAAAAAAATATAAACACTATTTCTGATATGCTCAAAGAAAATGCTGCTCTTCATAAAGCTAAGTTTAATGAAAAGGTCAGACTAAATAGGCTTTTTATGGAACATATAATCGATTTAGTTGTTGTCGTTCTAAGCAAGCAAGAACTGCCTTTTCGAGGACATGATGGATCTATTTCCTCATTAAATAAAGGTAATTTCAAGGAGATGTTCCGTTTGTTACTTCGTAGAAGCACCCCAGAATTAAGCATATTTTGAAGAAATACGAAGATTATTTTCTGGACAATCAAAAACGATACAGAATGATTTACTGGAGTGTATTCATGAATATATAAACGAATGTGTTAAAAGCGAAATTAATGAGTCAACATTTTTTTCAGTGCAAGTTGATGATACAACTGATATTACTCCAAAAATCACAGTGTTCAATAATTGTCAGATACATATTGGACTCAAATTGTGAAGTAGTTGAGCGCTTCCTTGGTTTTTATTATATCAGCACTGACAGGACTGCTGTGGCACTGTATGATCTGCTAGCTTCGGTTTTGGAGGAGTTTGATTTTAAATCAAAGTTAGTAGGCCAGTGTTATGATGGTGCAAGCGTTATGGCTGGAGAGTTGAGCAGTTTGCAGAAAAGAGTCAAGCTAGAAGCCCCGCAAGCTTTGTTTACCCACTGTTTCGCCCCGCCTTAACCTTGTCCTACAACAGGGGTGCAAAAGTATTGTAAAATGTCGCATATATTTCGCACCTCAATCCAGCATGCCCTCATTTTTTCATAAATCTGCCAAGAGAACCCACGTAGCAGATTCAGTTGTTGGGAAACGGATTCCTCAAATAGCTGAAACATGTTGGGCATCACGTTCGCAAATTTTGCGTTTAATTGTAAGCGAATGAGGCAAACTAAAGAATGTGTTTGAAAACATAATGAATGACCCGGAATCAACGGCAGAATCAATCAACAGAGCCATAGGATATTTGAAAAATTTCACTAATTTTGAATTTGCTTTTTTATCACTGATTTTTTATGACATTTTTGGAATTACGGATGTACTGTTTGATGTTTTACAAAAAAAGACTTTAGATATCAGTTATTGCCAAAGACAAATTAAACAATGTTGCGAACGAATAAATAAAAAAAGGAATGTAACCACTTATTTGAAACATTTCAGTGAAGCAATTAGTTTGAGTGGAGGTCCTAAATGTCGCCAAAAGAAACATTTGGCTGAAGAAGAAGTGGAAAACTATTACAAAATTTTGTTTTACGAAACCGTTGACAGCATAATAGTCCAAATAAATACCAGATTTGAAGATATGGGGAAGCTCGAGTTTCTGCAGCTAGTTGACAACTCAAAATACCATAGTAATTCAGAGTCATTTCCATCCAGTGCCCTTAACACTCTCAAAAAAAAATTATCTAAACATTTTTACAGACACACAACGACTAAAAAACGAATTAATTTTTTATATAATGATCACAACTTGGGGGAACTCAGTGTTCAGAAAACCTTGAAAACAATGAAAGAAAACGAGTTGAAAGATGTGTTACCAGAAGCCTACAAATTATTTTCTTTTGTATTGACACTGGCATCAACAAGTTCTTCTGCTGAAAGGAGTTTTTTCTTGTTTGAAGAGAATTAAGACTTACCTCCGTAATACAACGGCACAAGATCGTTTGTCTTCACTCGCTAAAATTTCAATCGAGAAAGAATTGCTGAACCATCTAATGTCCACTCAACCATTTTATGATCTGATCATTGACAAATTTGCAGCCAAAAAGGATCTGCAGAATTGAACTTATTTATAAAACATAAACTGAAAGCATTCTGTTCGAGACCAAAGCAAATTAATATCGCATTCCTCTGTTTTTAATTCCAGGTTTAAATTATCTAATACTTTTTTATATAGAAATGTGCTTCCTTGACTTCTCCTGTACATAGTTATAACGAGCCTGGACTTCAGTTTGTGACCCGTGCTAAATGCACCTTCACTAATATGCCAATCGAACTGTGACTTTTATTCAAGCTCAAGAAACATTTCGTAAGAAAACAATTTCTATTCAAATGATTTACTTTGAATTTTTTAAGAAGTGTATCTCCGACTGGCGTTGGGATGTGAGTGTAGCATTGACTAGCTAAAGAAACCGCACAAATTGCGTATTTTCGCTGAAGTGTATTACATAAAAAGAATACAGGTGAAATATTTCTTTCTTTGTTGTAAAATTATCGAATAATTGTTTTCATAAAAATATTGTTGCAAAAGTAGCGTATATTACACACACACACACACACATATATATAGTGGTATATGCACATTTTCCCTCTAAAATTTTTGGATTTTTTTCGTGAAGAAAGATTCCCCACGCCGTGTTTCATATATTTCTGTAATTTTATTCCATTACTGTTGAATAATATTTGTATATAAGGGCTTAATGGCATGGGCTGAAGCCCTAAGGAATGGGATTTACAGCTGTTTATAACAAGGCGCCTACCCGGGACCAATGGCTTAACGAGACTTCCGAATCTCAGCGGAATTTAATGATTCAGCCGACTCGAACCCAGGACTTCAAAGATATTCGATGGGTGATACTGCCTTTGAAATGAAACTTTTTGAGGGGGGAAGGGTTCTGCACTTCTGCTGTATAACTGTGTATAAGTACATGTAACAATTGGGGGGGGGGGGGCGCTTGACAAATATTTTTCTATTGGTACGTACGCACATCTTGAACATTAATACAAAACGAAGCTAATTTAATAAAATGAAGAAAATGCAATAAATTATAGTTGCTTTAATAAAAATTTAATAAAGCAACTTCTTTGGCCGCTTTGCTTTACTTTCTCTTCTATTATCAAGAAATTACATTGATATTATGTATCAATGTAATTTATTTGTATTACATTGTAAGTTATGTAAAAATCAATCAATTTAAATAGGGAAATTATCTATAAAACGTACTTAGAAAAAGCTAACTGTCTCGCATACTTAGGGGGGTGCAAACCACGACCCCCTGGCTACGCCACTGATATGTATATATGTTCGTATAACGGTATACGAATTTATATATATTTCAATAACATATGTTTTACTGTTTTACATTTACATCAAGATCGTTCGCCTCACCAGCATTTTACACCACGAGCCGCCACTGGTCAATGGACATCCCAATCTGCCTGGAAGGAGATGTAATGGACACCCTGTCCCTTGGATTTTACGCAGTTCCTTTGGTGCTTCGGAAAAAGAGATGGGAACAATGAATATTTATTGCTAAAGGCATAATGTGTTAGATTATGGCTGGTACAGTGGTATGCTTAAGTGAAAAGAGAGGAATTAAAAGTTTAGTTCTATGTAAGGCACCAGGTGCTGTGGGGGTGGTTGATGGGGCCTGAAATTTTGTCCACTGGGGGTGATGTTTATTGGTTTGGTCCCTGTGGGCTCTGTTCCTGCTTCATGGCACATGGCCAGCTAACTGTACAGCAGTGGCGTATATTCGAGGCTAGCTAGACTAGCTGCAAAGCCCAGAGAATGCAGAAATAAAAGCCAGTTAAATATAAACAAATAAAAGTCAATTATCAACGGCATTAAGATATGTCAATGCTTTTGCTGCAAAAAAACCTGTGCGGATTCACTTCTTTGACTCAGTCTGGTGAGCAAAGCCAACAGCATAATGCAAGCAGCTCTTCTACAGTCTTCACTGTTCTAATTCGAAGATCTTCGATACGATCGCCTGCTAATGTTTCCATGACAATACGAATGAGCGCATATGGACTGTTGCTTTGCGCAACGGTTCGCTCAGAAAAGAGAAGACTTCGACTTTCTCAGTCACAGCGCGCTTCCCCCTGTAGCAGCACGTGTTTTGCGAGAGTTGTTTCAGTTTGTGTGAAGTGTAAATAAATTAAAAATCAGTGATATTATATCTTAAATTTGTGGCTTTGTTGGATTCAAACTGTTTTGATAAATTTTGTGAAAGTTTCCCTGAACATCTACTGTCAGAACGTAAAGAACTCTATGCTTCAAATTTCGATACAGCTTAACTAAAAAATGAACTGAAGGTGTTTTATTCCTTTGATGAATAGAAAAACCAATCAGTAAGAGACATTACTTGTTACATAAAGTTGAATAAACTGAACATTGTGTTTAGTCAGGTGTACAAATTAGCAGTCCTAATATTAAAGTTTCCATCAACAACTGCAACTGCCAAAAGATGTTTTTCTGCATTGAAAAGAATCAAGATATATCTTAAGA
This sequence comes from Macrothele yani, assembly GCA_039090855.1. NCBI lineage: Eukaryota > Metazoa > Arthropoda > Arachnida > Araneae > Macrothelidae > Macrothele > Macrothele yani. The sequence continues at coordinate 111,116,935 of CM076997.1, read as the reverse complement.
CCACACAAGGACATGTACATTTGAACAACTTGGCTGATTTGTCAGTAGAGAAAAACATTAATTTTAAATATGGAAAACTACTTGGAAGAAACTTTTTATGAAAATGTAATACTCAAGTTCACACAAAAGGAAAGAAGAATAGAGTTCATGCACAAATAAAGTATTGAAATGCTAATCCTCATAATTATTTGGTATCATGTTAGCAATAGCATGCAGTAGTTTAAGTTACTTCTAATACTTAACAGTTAAAAATGAAACTTCACAATTAAAAAAAAACAGTACTGTGTAGAGGGGGGAGATAGCCCGGGTCTCGGACCCAAGATATGCCACTGCTGTTCAGTTACTCTTTACTATATAATATTTTTTTTTTTTAATTTCCTATAGCATACAATAACCCTAATATCCTAGCTTGCTATTTCTAAGGGTTGTTTAAGACCAGACATCAGACACTGCTTTCTTAAAAATTCTTTACACTATGAATTATTTATTATTATATTTAGTTTTATTCAGCAGTCAGCATTTAGGAAAAGCACTGCAACACTTTCTGTATTGTCCATGCTTCATATATTTATTCTGCTTTTGCACAAACACAATGGCTTAGCAATGTTAATTTAGGCCTAACCTCAGAACAATGGCCACTTTCTCCTGTTCTGAGCAATGACCGTTATTCACAAGTTTCACTGTACAGAGTATTTTTGTCATTTCTGGACATAATGTTAATTTTGGCTAACAAAAGATTCCGTTAACTCAGTATGTTTTAATCTTTACAGCATTTTATAATAAATCTGTAATTGGTTTTTATTTGTCTGATAAAATATTTTCAAGTATGGTGGGTTCAGCAAATACTTGTGCTCCTCAGCATAGGTGTTGCATGACCAAAAATTTTGGTGGTGGAGGACAGGGGGAGTGGGATACAAATAAGTGTAAACTGATATTTTCCTTTGGGGGAAGGCTATTCTTGAAAACAGTTTCTTCATAAATGCCACAAAATTTGGGTACTTTTAATTGCGTAACAAATAATTTTTGTTATGCATTACTCTTAAAATTAGAAGAATTCTTGATATCATATCACGCATATGTTATGTTAAAAATTATAAGTGGTGGGACTTTTCTGTAATGACTTCTACCTTCATCAGCCATGGAATGGAACACGTGGGGAAGGCCACGTGTTTCATTCCATTGGTGATGAAGGTAGAAGTCACTACCGAAAAGTCCCACCACTTATAATTTTTATTAATAATGTAACATGCGCGATATGATGATATCAAGAATTCTTCTAATTTTGTGTGTGTTACGTGTTTCACTGCCAATTCTTCTCACTATGTATTACTCTACATTCATGAGGAATGTGAGTCAAACATATTTCCTGGCTTACATAATTGTCAGACTTAATTCCTGTTGAAAACCTTCAGGATGAGATGGAACATTCCATCAGAGGCCACTCTCCTTGTCAGCTTCACTACATGAACTTGGAAGTCTTGTGTGTGGATGAGTGTACCACATGTTATCCTAGCATTTTTCTGAAGATATGTGGGAAAATGCCTCTTCATACTATGTGTTAGACCAGGAAATTCTAATTAGTTGCTGACAATAAAGTCACCATATTAGGAAATGAAAATTTGGCAGAAAGAACATAACAGACTGCATGTGAAGATTTAAAATGCTGTTCACCAAGATATCACCCATAGCTTGTGGCAAAATCAATTTTGTAAAGATGTGTTAAAAATTTTACACTTGGTAATTTGGATTTTACTGCTGCAAACATAGAATCACTTACACAGACTTGGTCTTATTATGGTGCTACTGGTATGTGAAAGGTTGATACTTTGATAAATTTGTAGTTTCTTCCAAGTTGCTGACATCAGTTGAAGAGTGTTTCATTAATTACCTCTTTTAGAGCATCAACTGGAATACAAATATGTGTCAAAAGTTTAGTGCTTGGAATACCACCCTGTTTGTCCACCTATTTGTAGACATGTTATCTCTACATTTGTAGTTTAGATCCAGAAAATTTACACAATAAGTAGTTGACAACGTAAGAAGGATGATGGCCTTTGTTTATTATTTTATTTCCATGCATTTTCTGCTTTGTGTGGTGCATAGTTATTCCAGTAGTTGATTTAAATGCATATCTCTTCTAGGGGATGTGATTGTACAGAGTAGGCCAAAGATAGGTATACAGTACTGATCGGGGTCATTTTAGTCTCTTAGGTGCTCAAAATGTCCTCCAATGACCTTGCAACATTCCTGGAATCTGCCCCCAACACTGTCACACAGCAGCACACAAATTCTGGTCAGTGTCCATAAATGCTTGTGAGATGAACTCCTTCAATTCGTTCATTGTGTGGGGCTTCCTCTCAAAAACCTTATCCTTTACTATGCCCCCAAAAAAGAAATCCATAGGTGTCAGGTCGGGTGAACATAGTTGCCAGTCAATTCTACCATGCCGCCCAATCCAGCGCTGTGGGAAGGTGTTAGTTCTTTATCGAAAAAAGTTGAAAGAACTGTTCAACATAGTCAGATCTTGTTGCGAGTTGTGGCACCACCACATTGTGCAACATGTTTAGGTAATTGTTACCATCCACAGTTGTATAAAAACCGGCCTTGTGACACCATCGCTGGACGGTCCACCTCCACACAGTGACGCCTGGCTGGTTCGGTTCAGTTGTAATAGTCACATGAGGATTTTCATCTGCCCAGGACACACAGTTATGCCTGTTCTCAAGACCTGACTACTTGAAACAGGCCTCATCTGACCAGATGATCTTATCAAGAAAGTCTGGTTTGTGAGAAATTTGGCTGCATATCATCTCACAGAATTGCAACCAATGGTCTGAATCATCCTCCATAAGGTCATGTAAGAGTCTTAGACAGTACAGCTTCAATTCCAATTTACACATTAAGCATCACAAGGACGTTCTCGGTATGGATAGCTCCTGAGATGCACATCACATGGAATTTTTTCAGACTGTTCACTAATGTGAGGGTGACTCTCATCTCATTCTGCTCTGTCACAAATGTCCGAGGAGTCCAGATTTTGATGCATTAACCACTGAACTCACTGCATCAAATTTATCTCTGATACAATAAATCAGTGATTCCCAAATTTTTTCGATTCTCGGTGCCCTTGCTGAATCCAGGTTTTCCCAAGGCGCCCTATGTCAAATTCTAACAACTATACTTTGCCTATGACAAGTTGTAACAAGTACACTTAGGTAAAAATAAATATAACACGTATTGAAGATCACAAAATATGTAATTGAAAAAATTCAACTAATTATAATTAGTGAGATGGATGAGCCTGTTGATCACCGCACATTTTCTCAAATTTTGGAATCAAACTGGACACAGCCACCCTCATTTTCTTCACCACATTGATTTTTGCTCGATACTGAGTTTTTATCACAGCGACAGCCAAAAACCTAGCTTTGCACAAATAAGAAGTCGCAAATGGAATTAAAATTTTCTGAGCTTTACCACTCAGATGGGGATATTCATCTTTTACTGATATCCAAATTCAGGTAACTGTATGCTGCTAAATTTTGTTTTCAACGTATTGTCGCAAGACAACTCAATAAGATTCTCTTCTTCTGCAGTAGTAAATTCAGATGGAGCAGTGGCATGAAGTGGATCTTGAATCCATACAAATATATCAATATCATCACTTTGAAAATATTTCTCAAACCAGGAGATAAGCTTTGATAAGTGTTCTTCAAAAATGGATTTCATGCCTCGAGAGAAATCAACTCCATTGGATGTCAGAAACTGTTGCAACAAGAGGAAACATTCTTTACCTCTGTCTTCATTCATTTTTCTTTTCCAAAGTTTTAGTTTTTTTATAAAAGCTGATATTTTCTCAATTGACTTTAAAAGGTGCATGTTGCTTCCCTGCAGGGAGAGATTCAGAGCATTCATCTTTTCAAAAATATCACATAAGTATGCTAGTTTTACCAAAAAATCTTTACAAAATTTTCAGTATACCTGTCAGTGGCGGCTCCTCTATTGGTGCACATGAGCACGTGAACCCCCAAAACAGAAAAAGAGAAAACGAAAGAAAGAAATTAAAATATAGCAAGTTAAATAAAACAGTAAACACATTTCCAGGTTTTGCCAATTTCGGGACATAGCCCCCTCCCCCTAAATATCCTGGCAAGACGCGACTGTAATGGTATAAAATTCGAAAGTTAGCAGCACAGATCGGCTGGCCTTACGTTGATCACACGTGTGATAGAAGATACTACTTGAAAACCAGTTTATCCGGTGGGAAGAGGAGACAGTGTGTGAGGAATAAGCGCCGCTCGAAAGCTTTCAATTCGCACAGTCTTCAGCATGCGGGAGCTCATGCAGATTGATTGGCAGTTTGTTATTCGTCTGGTTTCTCCCTTGGTTTGTGGCAACAAGTGGTTAGTGTAGTTGTTTATCAGTTATTAATCTGTTTATTAGTTTTTATAGGTTAGTTTTATTGTTGTGTGTAAGAACATGTGTAAACAGTTAAGATGGCACTTAGTAAAATCAGTGTTTCTGAGCTAAAGCAATTACAATTTTCAACATTGCCACTGGAAAGAAAAATTGAAATTAAAATGCTCAGGCCAACACCTAGGCTTAAACTGATCCAGGTGACAAAATGTAAAACTAGAGATTTCAAAAGGGAATTCAAACCAGACTTATATGAGAAATATCCTTGGATCTGTGGATGTGAATTAACTAACAGGCTCTTTTTTGTTTTCACTGTCAGCGTAACTCACCCAACTTGAATCACCAAAGTGGTAATTCAAGTTGGGTGAGTTACACTGTTGCTGATGTATCACATCTAACTCAAAAAATAAATAAACATCACTGCCCCAATCACATTTAAACTCCACATTAGAGTTTAGTTTGCTGGAAAAGGTTGATGTTCGCCAACAGCTTGATAGTGCATTTCGTTCGAATGTTAAATAAACACAATGAGCAAGTAACCAAAAATCATTGTTCTTTCCAAAATTATTGACTGTATTCTGTTTTGCGGCGCATTTGAGCTCTCACTTCGAGGACATGATGAACGCGATAATTCATTAAATCCAGGCGTTTTCAGAGGTCTTATAAACTTCTCAGCAGAACTTGATGCATCTCTAAAAGACCATCTCACTAATGCCACTGTTTTTAAAGGAACATCAAAAGCAATTTAAAACGATTTATTAGACTGTATGCTCACCGTTTGCCAGAACCACATAAGAAATGAAATCTCAAAAGCAAGTTGTGTAGCAGTGATAGCAGATGAAACTACTGATGTTTCATCTGCTTCCCAATTGGTTGTCATTTTTCGATACAGTTTAGGTAACGGACAACCAGTTAAGATATTCTGGGAATTCACTAATACCCCTGGACATGATACAGAATCTATCGCTGGATGTATTCAAGCTAGTTTGAAAAACGTTGTAGACAAAGCCGAGAAATTGATATCCCATAGCTACGACGGTACAAACGTGATGAGTGGTCACCACGCAGGTGTTCAGTCTATTATTAGACGTGCCTATAAGAATGCACATTGTGTGCATTGCTATGCACATCAGCTCAATTTGCTTATCGGCCAAGCAACCAGTCAGAATCAACAAGTTTGAGTATTTTTTTCCAACCTAAGTGACATTACTAACTTTTTCAGTAACTCTCCACAGAGGATTGCTATTCTATATGAAACTGTTAGAAAAGGGATACCTCATGGTTCAGCCACCATGTGGAATTTCAAGAGTCAAACCATTAATACAGGGAACAGTTAACTGAAGGCATGGAAAAAATAGAGTTATCATCGAAACAAGCTGTAGCAATAAATCAAGCAGGAGCTATTCGGCGTATGTTGGAAGACTCGGTATTTGTGTTTTGGCTTACAGTTTTTCACAATATTATGCTACATGTGGATGTGTTATACAACCAGCTTCAGAAAACACTAACTGATGCAGCACTCATTTGAAAGCATGTAAACACTTTCCAGCAGTCAATAGAAAAAGAAAGGAAAAGAATGGACACAGTGACCATGAAGATATCAGAAACAGAGGAAACATCAAACAAAAGGAAGAGAGAAAATATCCACATAAATAAAACTGTGGCAGCTACAGACATATGTAATGTTATCACGAATCAAGTAAAAGATAGATTTTCTTTTATAACTCACTACTCTGCTGTTTCTCTCCTCCAAGCTGAAAATTTTCAGGAGTAAGAGAAAAAGTTTCCAAATCAGCTTGTTGAGCAAACAACAGATGCTTATCCCATGTTACAGAAGAATCACCTGAAAACTGAACTAGGAGTAATTTACAGAAGACCAGATTTCAGAAATATGAATGGTGCTATTAGTCTTCTACAGTTCGTTACAGAAAATAACTTGCACACTACGTTCTCTGAGACCTACAAACTGTTGCTAACTATTTCTGCTATTCTAATGACAACTGCTGAGGCCAAGAGATGCTTCTCAACTTTAAAATGAGTTAAGACATTTTTAAGAAGCATCATGAGTGAGGACAGACTGAGTGCTCTAGCCATACTCTCAATTGCAAAAAAAACCATGATAAATGACATACCTAAATTCAATGAAAATGTTATTGATTTGTTTGCCTCAAAAAGAGACAGGCGGACTGACTTAATTTACAAAAATTGCACTTGAGTAATCAACATTCCCTTTGAATGTTTACCTTTGAAGTAAATTGTAAGCACTATTGTAATAGAATCTTCCTTTGTACAAAGGTCGAATGTTACAGTTACGTACGAGTGCTTGTTTTTTTCTTTTAGTTGCATTGCTTTTTTTACTTGTAGAAACAGAAATGTATTTTAACCTGTGCGTTATGTCGTAACTGAAAATTTAATTTTTACAATTTATGTATTGTGAACCCCCATTTGAATAACCCACAAGCCGCCACTGATACCTGTGGTCTTCCTCTTTAAGAAAAATATAAATTTCCTGTCGCAGTTCAAACATGAGACAAAACATTACCACGAGAAAGCCATTGCGAAGTGCTGTAGTACAGCAAAGATGTGTGCTCGGATCCCATATCCTCACATAGTTTTTTGAAAAACCTTGCCTTCAACGGCCAAGTTTTTATAAAGTTTACTACATATTCTAAGACCTGGTTCAATGTAGGACTCGGATATTTTGACACAAGTGCTTCCCTGTGAATAATGCAATGGGTCCACAGTGCATCAGGGACTTTGCTTCGAATAAGTGCCTGCAATCCTCCATAACAGCCGGATGTAGAACGAGCACCATCAGTACAGATACCAACACACTTAGTCTATTCCAAATTATTTTTGGATATAAAGGTATCAAGGATCTTGAACAAGTCTTGAGCCTTAGCACTACCAGTAATACTTTTACAAAAGAGAAGGTCTTCTACAATGTTATTACCATCTATAAACCATACATAGCAAATCAAGTTAGTATCATTATTATTATTATCTGTGGCCTCATCCAGCTGCAACCCAAATTTCTTACCTTTCATTTTTTCAATTGATCGATCATTGAGATCCTCCGCTATGTGCTGTATTCTGCGACTGATAGTGTTATTGGACAAAGGCACATGTGAAAGCAGTTTCCCAGCAGACTCACTGATCCTAATGTTCACCATATCTACAGCAGCCAGTAGAATGAGTTCTTCTGTGATGGTATGAGGCTTCTTACATTCTGCGATTCTATGTGCCACCTTGTAAGATGCTAACAAAGCATTGCTTGGTATTGATGCCTGCTTATAAAAACTACCTTTTTGTTGATTTAATTCTTGTAACTTTCTCGTTAAGCAATCACGAGATTCACTAAGTATGCTGGGATGATTGGTTTCTCAATGGCGTTTCGACTTACTTGGTAGCATGCACTCTGGTGCCAAAACTTTCATACACAGTACACACTGCGGCCTCTCTTCACGATTGACTTATGTCGACGTAAAACCAAAGTCCAAATAACTGTCATCATTTTTTCGATATTTACTCTTCTACTCACTCTTGCCACTATTTGATGGTGTGCCCTCTTTATTTTCACTTTCACAATGCTTATTACTGTTTAGTAAAAACCGATCCATTTTTAAATACGCATACAAGAAGAAAAACTTCACTTCACCTAAACACAATAATATTTAGTTGATGTACCCAAAGTTTACAAACGCCGAAACTCAGCGACAGAGCATCAACATAACAGACTGCTAACCACCAAATGAGTCACAAATGACAACGGATGAGCATATTTAAAGGATCTGGTGACCTTCTCGAAAAATCTGGACTAAGAGTCTCATTTCTAAACGCTCGGAAAACGAGGGAGAAATGTTTATCAGAAGCACGGAGGCTGGTGCAAAAGCTTAGGTTACTTCCGGTAGCGGTAGCACAGAACACACACGTGTGCCTGTCTGGTGGTAATCATGGGGGGGGGGGAGCTCACACTTTTAACATTATTGTAGAACGCCATCTTGTAACCATTTGTAGAGGCTTCTGCAAACAGTTATTACTAAGTGAGTCACTGGTTTGCACCAGGTCTGCTAGATGTCACGATGTCACGTCCAATTACATTGAATGGAAATAAAATTATGAAAATTTTGTAATATTTCGTGGCGCCCCTGTGAAGAAGCTGCGGCTCCCCAGGGCACCGCAGCGCACACTTTGGGAACCACTGCAATAAATTGTCAGAACTGCTGGTGGAGCAGTGTCAAATGACTCTTGCCATGCTTTGCCCCTTCCCATGCTTTGCCCCTCTTGGCATTTTCAGTCTTCCAATACTGCTTCAAAATTCACTTTCTTCATTCTTCACTCAAATTCCCTGCCATTGTTCTCAATTATTAACTATATGTCAACAAAATAGTTTTCATATCATCTACTGTTTAGCACGTTACTAGAAATTCGAGCACGGGAAAAACGTCCATATAATAAGAAAATTTTTATTTCAACTTGTCACTAATATTCCTTTTTTTTTTTTTTTTTTTTTGATGTTCTTTATAATAGTTTAGAATTTTATTATGAAGATTACAAATTTATATGAAAAAATGTTTTAATATGTGCAGTCAAATGCATCATAAGTTGTCAAAGTCCTCCAATACGTAGAGACAATATGTATTAAAAGATTAATATTATTCCAGTTTTTTAAGTCATGATTTACGAAATTAATACAATAGAAAAGAACTTTCGAACCTTTTGATTATGATGCGTTGAATCAGTAATAAGCCATCTTGTTATCGAAGAAGGCATGATTTTCCTTTCCTGTGGTATCAGCTTCCAAGTTGAACTTCGATCTTATAATTTCTTATTATAGATGATGGTTGCATGTTTTATTTTCCGTGGCTTCGATATCCCAAACTAGTTTCAATTCCTTCTTTTTGGAATCATCTTCAGTGGGTATTATGATCTTCTCATACATGTTGTGTTTCGGCCACTTACATCGATTCTACTGGCAGCGTCCGACTTTTCACGGCAGTTGTACTCTTGCGCATGCTATTTTTGGTATTAATGCACGTTCTTCGTCGTGTTTTGATATAACCGGATGACATGAATTCCGACTCCAAATTAATTGGTGTTGCCATTCGTTTGTTGAAAATAATTAATAAGGTCTTTTATTATATTTTTTATCGTTAATTTCTTTTTCGATAAAATATTTCCAAGCGTACGGTAGATTCATTGGATCATTATTATTACAATTTATTTCTTTAGTTTTTTCAATCATTATCGCTTCTGAGGTTAATATTTGATTTTTAGTTTTATGTGAGGTTATTAATTTTGCATCATACCAAACAGGATAAGCTTCATTTTCAATACAATGATTTATTAATGATGTTTTGTTTTCTTTTTTATTCCAGTTCGATATATGTTCTTTTAATCTGGTCTTAAATCTTCTTTTGTACTTCCTATGTATACTTTATTTCTTTCATTTCTTTCTATTTCTGTATAATATTTTGTTGGTATAGAATATACTCCGGCTTTATCAAGCATTGATCTTCTTTCATTTCCATTAGTTAATATAGTTTCGTTATCTATGACGGTTTCTGCCAATATAATTTTTTTCTTTAATGCATTCCTTCTTTAAGATATCTGTTATTGGAGGAATGTAGGGAATTTTACCAGCAAATTTTATTTCATTTTTTTGTTTATTTTTATTTTCATTTAAAGATTTCTTTATATTTTCAAGTATATCATCTATGATCTTTTTCTTGTATCCAAATTTCATAGCAGTTCTTTTTATCCAGTTAATCTCAATCTTTTCTTTGTGTTTATTACAGGAATGGGTTAATGCTCTTCTTATGTAAAATTGAAGTGCTGCTCTTTTATATTTCCAAGGATGATTTGAATCAATCGGAATTATCGTTGGAGTATAAGTTGGTTTTCGATATACTTCGTATTCAATCATATTATTTCGCCTGAATAAAGAAATGTCTAGATAGTTTAGTTGTCTCTTAACTTCTTTTTCCATAGTAACTTGTATTGTAGGATAAAAACTATTGTATTTGTTTACAAATGTTTCAAGTTCTTTTTCAGATTGCGTCCAGAAGATAAGGATATCGTCAACGTATCTTACGTATAGTATTAGTTGTTTTTGATTGAATGAATCCAAAAGTTTATTTTCTATGTCTTGTAATATTATTTCAGCAAGAAGTCCCGAAATTGGTGATCCCATTGGTGCACCTTGTTTTTGTCGGTATATTTTTTTATTATATGTGAAGTAGTTATTATCAGCTACTAGTTTCAATGCCTGGATAATACTAATTCTTTGTGCTTCAGGTATTTTTTCATCTTTTAACTTCTGATTTAACAATTGAATTGCTTCATAAACAGGTGTATTTGGATATAGGGAAACAATATCTAGACTGATCATCAGAAAATCGGTTGTTTTTAGTTCTTTAACTTTTTAATCACTTCAATGGAGTTGTTAATTGTATAAATATGTTGAAAGTAATACTGTTTTAAATGTTTAAATAGTTCTTTTTCAAGGAGAATTGTTGGAGACGTTGTTTTATTTACTATTGGTCTTAATGGTTCTTCTTTTTATGCGTTTTGATTTTGCTGAATATGCTTGGAATAGACGCTCCAACGGGCGGAATGGCTTTGTTTTTAATATTATCAGGTAAATGTCCATGGTTTTTTATATAAGCCATTTTTCTTAGAATTGTATCTGTTGGGTCAAGTGTAGTTTCTTCGATATCCAATTTTTCTATAGCCGTTTTCATTTTTATATCATAATCATCTTTGTCTAATATAATAATTTGTTTGGCTTTATCAGCGCTTACGCATTTAATTGCTGGGTTGTTCTTGAGGTTCATTAGCTCTTGTCTCTCATATTTTATAGCTGGCATTTGTTCTTCTTTTTCTTTGTTATTGATTGCTCTTAATATTTTAAATCTTGTAGGGTTTTGTCTTTTATTTGGTAGTTTCTTGATGACGTCTTCTATATATGGGATTATTATCTCGGCTTTCGGAATTTCTTGTTTATATGCATATCTCGTTCCTCTATTGAGTGCTTTAACTTGTAGATATGTCAATTCATTATTAGATTTGTTAATGAACAGTGGTTTGTCTTCTAATGTTGGTAGTTTTTCTTTTCCTTCTTTGTTATTATACTTTTCTCTTATGAGGTTTTCAATTTTATGAAAGTGTCTCCTTCTGTCTTTAAATTGTTGTCTTTCTATAATAGCAAATATTTTAATTAATGCTATTTTTATTTCTTCTTTATCTTTCTCTTGCATGCATTGATTATATAATCTGTAGTTTTTCTTACTCAATCTATCAATGTCTTTTCGTTTTTCTCTAATAGAGGCTCTTAATCTTTTAATTTCACAAGTTTGTAAAATGGTTTTATCTTTATAATTCATTGGTTTATTTCTAATTTGTAAAAATTTAGGTGTAATTCCATTGTTTTTACAAGTTGTCAAAAAGTTTAAATGTTCGACTTCTTTGCTCAACTGGATTCTATTCTTTTTAAAGTTCGTGATATTCATTTTGTTTAGTTCGTATATATTATGATTTCAGCCGCGAATTTCAGATTCTCTCCAATAAAATCAACATTATGAGCCTTTTAAATCTCCAGTTTCCATAAATTATATTAATTCAACATTTGTCGAAAACATTACGTGGTTTCAGAAATTATTAACTATATGTCAACAAAATAGTTTTCATATCATCTACTGTTTCGCACGTTACTAGAAATTCGAGCACGGAAAAACGTCCATATTATAAGAAAATTTTTATTTCAACTTGTCACTAATATTCCTTTTTTTTTTTTTTTTTTTTTTTTTGATGTTCTTTATAATAGTTTAGAATTTTATTATGAAGATTACAAATTTATATGAAAAAATGTTTTAATATGTGCAGTCAAATGCATCATAAGTTGTCAAAGTCCTCAATACGTAGAGACAATATGTATTAAAAGATTAATATTATTCCAGTTTTTTTAAGTCATGATTTACGAAATTAATACAATAGAAAAGAACTTTCGAACCTTTTGATTATGATGCGTTGAATCAGTAATAAGCCATCTTGTTATCGAAGAAGGCATGATTTTCCTTTCCTGTGGTATCAGCTTCCAAGTTGAACTTCGATCTTATAATTTCTTATTATAGATGATGGTTGCATGTTTTATTTTCCGTGGCTCGATATCCCAAACTAGTTTCAATTCCTTCTTTTTGGAATCATCTTCAGTGGGTATTATGATCTTCTCATACATGTTGTGTTTCGGCCACTTACATCGATTCTACTGGCAGCGTCCGACTTTTCACGGCAGTTGTACTCTTGCGCATGCTATTTTTGGTATTAATGCACGTTCTTCGTCGTGTTTTGATATAACCGGATGACATGAATTCCGACTCCAAATTAATTGGTGTTGCCATTCGTTTGTTGAAAATAATTAATAAGGTCTTTTATTATATTTTTTATCGTTAATTTCTTTTTCGATAAAATATTTCCAAGCGTACGGTAGATTCATTGGATCATTATTATTACAATTTATTTCTTTAGTTTTTTCAATCATTATCGCTTCTGAGGTTAATATTTGATTTTTAGTTTTATGTGAGGTTATTAATTTTGCATCATACCAAACAGGATAAGCTTCATTTTCAATACAATGATTTATTAATGATGTTTTGTTTTCTTTTTTATTCCAGTTCGATATATGTTCTTTTAATCTGGTCTTAAATCTTCTTTTTGTACTTCCTATGTATACTTTATTTCTTTCATTTCTTTCTATTTCTGTATAATATTTTGTTGGTATAGAATATACTCCGGCTTTATCAAGCATTGATCTTCTTTCATTTCCATTAGTTAATATAGTTTCGTTATCTATGACGGTTTCTGCCAATATAATTTTTTCTTTAATGCATTCCTTCTTTAAGATATCTGTTATTGGAGGAATGTAGGGAATTTTACCAGCAAATTTTATTTCATTTTTTTGTTTATTTTTATTTTCATTTAAAGATTTCTTTATATTTTCAAGTATATCATCTATGATCTTTTTCTTGTATCCAAATTTCATAGCAGTTCTTTTTATCCAGTTAATCTCAATCTTTTCTTTGTGTTTATTACAGGAATGGGTTAATGCTCTTCTTATGTAAAATTGAAGTGCTGCTCTTTTATATTTCCAAGGATGATTTGAATCAATCGGAATTATCGTTGGAGTATAAGTTGGTTTTCGATATACTTCGTATTCAATCATATTATTTCGCCTGAATAAAGAAATGTCTAGATAGTTTAGTTGTCTCTTAACTTCTTTTTCCATAGTAACTTGTATTGTAGGATAAAAACTATTGTATTTGTTTACAAATGTTTCAAGTTCTTTTTCAGATTGCGTCCAGAAGATAAGGATATCGTCAACGTATCTTACGTATAGTATTAGTTGTTTTTGATTGAATGAATCCAAAAGTTTATTTTCTATGTCTTGTAATATTATTTCAGCAAGAAGTCCCGAAATTGGTGATCCCATTGGTGCACCTTGTTTTTGTCGGTATATTTTTTTATTATATGTGAAGTAGTTATTATCAGCTACTAGTTTCAATGCCTGGATAATACTAATTCTTTGTGCTTCAGGTATTTTTTCATCTTTTAACTTCTGATTTAACAATTGAATTGCTTCATAAACAGGTGTATTTGGATATAGGGAAACAATATCTAGACTGATCATCAGAAAATCGGTTGTTTTTAGTTCTTTAACTTTTTTAATCACTTCAATGGAGTTGTTAATTGTATAAATATGTTGAAAGTAATACTGTTTTAAATGTTTAAATAGTTCTTTTTCAAGGAGAATTGTTGGAGACGTTGTTTTATTTACTATTGGTCTTAATGGTTCTTCTTTTATGCGTTTTGATTTTGCTGAATATGCTTGGAATAGACGCTCCAACGAAGGCGGAATGGCTTTGTTTTTAATATTATCAGGTAAATGTCCATGGTTTTTTATATAAGCCATTTTTCTTAGAATTGTATCTGTTGGGTCAAGTGTAGTTTCTTCGATATCCAATTTTTCTATAGCCGTTTTTCATTTTTATATCATAATCATCTTTGTCTAATATAATAATTTGTTTGGCTTTATCAGCGCTTACGCATTTAATTGCTGGGTTGTTCTTGAGGTTCATTAGCTCTTGTCTCTCATATTTTATAGCTGGCATTTGTTCTTCTTTTTCTTTGTTATTGATTGCTCTTAATATTTTAAATCTTGTAGGGTTTTGTCTTTTATTTGGTAGTTTCTTGATGACGTCTTCTATATATGGGATTATTATCTCGGCTTTCGGAATTTCTTGTTTATATGCATATCTCGTTCCTCTATTGAGTGCTTTAACTTGTAGATATGTCAATTCATTATTAGATTTGTTAATGAACAGTGGTTTGTCTTCTAATGTTGGTAGTTTTTCTTTTCCTTCTTTGTTATTATACTTTTCTCTTATGAGGTTTTCAATTTTATGAAAGTGTCTCCTTCTGTCTTTAAATTATTTGTCTTTCTATAATAGCAAATATTTTAATTAATGCTATTTTTATTTCTTCTTTATCTTTCTCTTGCATGCATTGATTATATAATCTGTAGTTTTTCTTACTCAATCTATCAATGTCTTTTCGTTTTTCTCTAATAGAGGCTCTTAATCTTTTAATTTCACAAGTTTGTAAAATGGTTTTATCTTTATAATTCATTGGTTTATTTCTAATTTGTAAAAATTTAGGTGTAATTCCATTGTTTTTACAAGTTGTCAAAAAGTTTAAATGTTCGACTTCTTTGCTCAACTGGATTCTATTCTTTTTAAAGTTCGTGATATTCATTTTGTTTAGTTCGTATATATTATGATTTCAGCCGCGAATTTCAGATTCTCTCCAATAAAATCAACATTATGAGCCTTTTAAATCTCCAGTTTCCATAAATTATATTAATTCAACATTTGTCGAAAACATTACGTGGTTTCAGAAATTATTAACTATATGTCAACAAAATAGTTTTCATATCATCTACTGTTTCGCACGTTACTAGAAATTCGAGCACGGGAAAAACGTCCATATTATAAGAAAATTTTTATTTCAACTTGTCACTAATATTCCTTTTTTTTTTTTTTTTTTTTTTTTGATGTTCTTTATAATAGTTTAGAATTTTATTATGAAGATTACAAATTTATATGAAAAAATGTTTTAATATGTGCAGTCAAATGCATCATAAGTTGTCAAAGTCCTCCAATACGTAGAGACAATATGTATTAAAAGATTAATATTATTCCAGTTTTTTAAGTCATGATTTACGAAATTAATACAATAGAAAAGAACTTTCGAACCTTTTGATTATGATGCGTTGAATCAGTAATAAGCCATCTTGTTATCGAAGAAGGCATGATTTTCCTTTCCTGTGGTATCAGCTTCCAAGTTGAACTTCGATCTTATAATTTCTTATTATAGATGATGGTTGCATGTTTTATTTTCCGTGGCTCGATATCCCAAACTAGTTTCAATTCCTTCTTTTTGGAATCATCTTCAGTGGGTATTATGATCTTCTCATACATGTTGTGTTTCGGCCACTTACATCGATTCTACTGGCAGCGTCCGACTTTTCACGGCAGTTGTACTCTTGCGCATGCTATTTTTGGTATTAATGCACGTTCTTCGTCGTGTTTTGATATAACCGGATGACATGAATTCCGACTCCAAATTAATTGGTGTTGCCATTCGTTTGTTGAAAATAATTAATAAGGTCTTTTATTATATTTTTATCGTTAATTTCTTTTTCGATAAAATATTTCCAAGCGTACGGTAGATTCATTGGATCATTATTATTACAATTTATTTCTTTAGTTTTTTCAATCATTATCGCTTCTGAGGTTAATATTTGATTTTTAGTTTTATGTGAGGTTATTAATTTTGCATCATACCAAACAGGATAAGCTTCATTTTCAATACAATGATTTATTAATGATGTTTTGTTTTCTTTTTTATTCCAGTTCGATATATGTTCTTTTAATCTGGTCTTAAATCTTCTTTTTGTACTTCCTATGTATACTTTATTTCTTTCATTTCTTTCTATTTCTGTATAATATTTTGTTGGTATAGAATATACTCCGGCTTTATCAAGCATTGATCTTCTTTCATTTCCATTAGTTAATATAGTTTCGTTATCTATGACGGTTTCTGCCAATATAATTTTTTCTTTAATGCATTCCTTCTTTAAGATATCTGTTATTGGAGGAATGTAGGAATTTTACCAGCAAATTTTATTTCATTTTTTTGTTTATTTTTATTTTCATTTAAAGATTTCTTTATATTTTCAAGTATATCATCTATGATCTTTTCTTGTATCCAAATTTCATAGCAGTTCTTTTTATCCAGTTAATCTCAATCTTTTCTTTGTGTTTATTACAGGAATGGGTTAATGCTCTTCTTATGTAAAATTGAAGTGCTGCTCTTTTATATTTCCAAGGATGATTTGAATCAATCGGAATTATCGTTGGAGTATAAGTTGGTTTTCGATATACTTCGTATTCAATCATATTATTTCGCCTGAATAAAGAAATGTCTAAATAGTTTAGTTGTCTCTTAACTTCTTTTTCCATAGTAACTTGTATTGTAGGATAAAAACTATTGTATTTGTTTACAAATGTTTCAAGTTCTTTTCAGATTGCGTCCAGAAGATAAGGATATCGTCAAACGTATCTTACGTATAGTATTAGTTGTTTTTGATTGAATGAATCCAAAGTTTATTTTCTATGTCTTGTAATATTATTTCAGCAAGAAGTCCCGAAATTGGTGATCCCATTGGTGCACCTTGTTTTTGTCGGTATATTTTTTTATTATATGTGAAGTAGTTATTATCAGCTACTAGTTTCAATGCCTGGATAATACTAATTCTTTGTGCTTCAGGTATTTTTTCATCTTTTAACTTCTGATTTAACAATTGAATTCTTCATAAACAGGTGTATTTGGATATAGGGAAACAATATCTAGACTGATCATCAGAAAATCGGTTGTTTTTAGTTCTTTAACTTTTTTAATCACTTCAATGGAGTTGTTAATTGTATAAATATGTTGAAAGTAATACTGTTTTAAATGTTTAAATAGTTCTTTTCAAGGAGAATTGTTGGAGACGTTGTTTTATTTACTATTGGTCTTAATGGTTCTTCTTTTTTATGCGTTTTGATTTTGCTGAATATGCTTGGAATAGACGCTCCAACGGGCGGAATGGCTTTGTTTTTAATATTATCAGGTAAATGTCCATGGTTTTATATAAGCCATTTTTCTTAGAATTGTATCTGTTGGGTCAAGTGTAGTTTCTTCGATATCCAATTTTTCTATAGCCGTTTTCATTTTTATATCATAATCATCTTTGTCTAATATAATAATTTGTTTGGCTTTATCAGCGCTTACGCATTTAATTGCTGGGTTGTTCTTGAGGTTCATTAGCTCTTGTCTCTCATATTTTATAGCTGGTATTTGTTCTTCTTTTTCTTTGTTATTGATTGCTCTTAATATTTTAAATCTTGTAGGGTTTTGTCTTTTATTTGGTAGTTTCTTGATGACGTCTTCTATATATGGGATTATTATCTCGGCTTTCGGAATTTCTTGTTTATATGCATATCTCGTTCCTCTATTGAGTGCTTTAACTTGTAGATATGTCAATTCATTATTAGATTTGTTAATGAACAGTGGTTTGTCTTCTAATGTTGGTAGTTTTTCTTTTCCTTCTTTGTTATTATACTTTTCTCTTATGAGGTTTTCAATTTTATGAAAGTGTCTCCTTCTGTCTTTAAATTGTTGTCTTTCTATAATAGCAAATATTTTAATTAATGCTATTTTTATTTCTTCTTTATCTTTCTCTTGCATGCATTGATTATATAATCTGTAGTTTTTCTTACTCAATCTATCAATGTCTTTCGTTTTTCTCTAATAGAGGCTCTTAATCTTTTAATTTCACAAGTTTGTAAAATGGTTTTATCTTTATAATTCATTGGTTTATTTCTAATTTGTAAAAATTTAGGTGTAATTCCATTGTTTTTTCCATAAATTATATTAATGTTGAATTAATATAATTTATGGAAACTGGAGATTTAAAAGGCTCATAATGTTGATTTTATTGGAGAGAATCTGAAATTCGCGGCTGAAATCATAATATATACGAACTAAACAAAATGAATATCACGAACTTTAAAAAGAATAGAATCCAGTTGAGCAAAGAAGTCGAACATTTAAACTTTTTGACAACTTGTAAAAACAATGGAATTACACCTAAATTTTTACAAATTAGAAATAAACCAATGAATTATAAAGATAAAACCATTTTACAAACTTGTGAAATTAAAAGATTAAGAGCCTCTATTAGAGAAAAACGAAAAGACATTGATAGATTGAGTAAGAAAAACTACAGATTATATAATCAATGCATGCAAGAGAAAGATAAAGAAGAAATAAAAATAGCATTAATTAAAATATTTGCTATTATAGAAAGACAACAATTTAAAGACAGAAGGAGACACTTTCATAAAATTGAAAACCTCATAAGAGAAAAGTATAATAACAAAGAAGGAAAAGAAAAACTACCAACATTAGAAGACAAACCACTGTTCATTAACAAATCTAATAATGAATTGACATATCTACAAGTTAAAGCACTCAATAGAGGAACGAGATATGCATATAAACAAGAAATTCCGAAAGCCGAGATAATAATCCCATATATAGAAGACGTCATCAAGAAACTACCAAATAAAAGACAAAACCCTACAAGATTTAAAATATTAAGAGCAATCAATAACAAAGAAAAAGAAGAACAAATACCAGCTATAAAATATGAGAGACAAGAGCTAATGAACCTCAAGAACAACCCAGCAATTAAATGCGTAAGCGCTGATAAAGCCAAACAAATTATTATATTAGACAAAGATGATTATGATATAAAAATGAAAACGGCTATAGAAAAATTGGATATCGAAGAAAACTACACTTGACCCAACAGATACAATTCTAAGAAAAATGGCTTATATAAAAAACCATGGACATTTACCTGATAATATTAAAAACAAAGCCATTCCGCCCGTTGGAGCGTCTATTCCAAGCATATTCAGCAAAATCAAAACGCATAAAAAAGAAGAACCATTAAGACCAATAGTAAATAAAACAACGTCTCCAACAATTCTCCTTGAAAAAGAACTATTTAAACATTTAAAACAGTATTACTTTCAACATATTTATACAATTAACAACTCCATTGAAGTGATTAAAAAAGTTAAAGAACTAAAAACAACCGATTTTCTGATGATCAGTCTAGATATTGTTTCCCTATATCCAAATACACCTGTTTATGAAGCAATTCAATTGTTAAATCAGAAGTTAAAAGATGAAAAAATACCTGAAGCACAAAGAATTAGTATTATCCAGGCATTGAAACTAGTAGCTGATAATAACTACTTCACATATAATAAAAAAATATACCGACAAAAACAAGGTGCACCAATGGGATCACCAATTTCGGGACTTCTTGCTGAAATAATATTACAAGACATAGAAAATAAACTTTTTGATTAATTCAATCAAAAACAACTAATACTATACGTAAGATACGTTGACGATATCCTTATCTTCTGGACGCAATCTGAAAAAGAACTTGAAACATTTGTAAACAAATACAATAGTTTTTATCCTACAATACAAGTTACTATGGAAAAAGAAGTTAAGAGACAACTAAACTATTTAGACATTTCTTTATTCAGGCGAAATAATATGATTGAATACGAAGTATATCGAAAACCAACTTATACTCCAACGATAATTCCGATTGATTCAAATCATCCTTGGAAATATAAAAGAGCAGCACTTCAATTTTACATAAGAAGAGCATTAACCCATTCCTGTAATAAACACAAAGAAAAGATTGAGATTAACTGGATAAAAAGAACTGCTATGAAATTTGGATACAAGAAAAAGATCATAGATGATATACTTGAAAATATAAAGAAATCTTTAAATGAAAATAAAAATAAACAAAAAATGAAATAAAATTTGCTGGTAAAATTCCCTACATTCCTCCAATAACAGATATCTTAAAGAAGGAATGCATTAAAGAAAAAATTATATTGGCAGAAACCGTCATAGATAACGAAACTATATTAACTAATGGAAATGAAAGAAGATCAATGCTTGATAAAGCCGGAGTATATTCTATACCAACAAAATATTATACAGAAATAGAAAAGAAATGAAAGAAATAAAGTATACATAGGAAGTACAAAAGAAGATTTAAGACCAGATTAAAAGAACATATATCGAGACTGGAATAAAAAAGAAAACAAAACATCGTTAATAAATCATTGTATTGAAAATGAAGCTTATCCTGTTTGGTATGATGCAAAATTAATAACCTCACATAAAACTAAAAATCAAATATTAACCTCAGAAGCGATAATGATTGAAAAAACTAAAGAAATAAATTGTAATAATAATGATCCAATGAATCTACCGTACGCTTGGAAATATTTTATCGAAAAAGAAATTAACGATAAAAAATATAATAAAAGACCTTATTAATTATTTTCAACAAACGAATGGCAAC
This sequence comes from Macrothele yani, assembly GCA_039090855.1. Classification (NCBI taxonomy): domain Eukaryota; kingdom Metazoa; phylum Arthropoda; class Arachnida; order Araneae; family Macrothelidae; genus Macrothele; species Macrothele yani. The sequence continues at coordinate 111,095,952 of CM076997.1, read as the reverse complement.
ACCAATTAATTTGGAGTCGGAATTCATGTCATCCGGTTATATCAAAACACGACGAAGAACGTGCATTAATACCAAAAATAGCATGCGCAAGAGTACAACTGCCGTGAAAAGTCGGACGCTGCCAGTAGAATCGATGTAAGTGGCCGAAACACAACATGTATGAGAAGATCATAATACCCACTGAAGATGATTCCAAAAGAAGGAATTGAAACTAGTTTGGGATATCGAGCCACGGAAAATAAAACATGCAACCATCATCTATAATAAGAAATTATAAGATCGAAGTTCAACTTGGAAGCTGATACCACAGGAAAGGAAAATCATGCCTTCTTCGATAACAAGATGGCTTATTACTGATTCAACGCATCATAATCAAAAGGTTCGAAAAGTTCTTTTCTATTGTATTAATTTCGTAAATCATGACTTAAAAAACTGGAATAATATTAATCTTTTAATACATATTGTCTCTACGTATTGGAGGACTTTGACAACTTATGATGCATTTGACTGCACATATTAAAACATTTTTTCATATAAATTTGTAATCTTCATAATAAAATTCTAAACTATTATAAAGAACATCAAAAAAAAAAAAAAAAAAAAGGAATATTAGTGACAAGTTGAAATAAAAATTTTCTTATTATATGGACGTTTTTCCCGTGCTCGAATTTGTAGTAACGTGCGAAACAGTAGATGATATGAAAACTATTTTGTTGACATATAGTTAATAATTTCTGAAACCACGTAATGTTTTCGACAAATGTTGAATTAATATAATTGTTCTCAATATCTGTAAAGTAAAAGAAATAACAAACAAATAAATAAATAAAAATGAAAAATAAAAAAAATAAGATAAAATGATGAACCAATTTATCAGTACTGTATACCTACTTTTGGTCCACCTTGTATATTTGCATTTTGCACAACATCTTTACTCTGAAAATTCTGATCTGAGAAGTTCTTTCTGCATCAAATAGCAGTTACTACAACCAAAATTTCCCATTAATTTTCTTGCTTTTTCTGACCTAAAATATTTCTGTTAGGTAGCATATATTTAGAAGTTTACTTCAATATTATTCCTACTTATAATTTTTGAATTGATTTTTTTTTATTATGTAGAATCAATTTATTGTAAGACCTCATAGGCACTCAACATGTCCCAGTGTTATGCAGATATTTTCTGATTCTTTAGGTACACAGTGATGTAAGAGTGTGCAAGTATTTGACAATATACTTCACATTCTAACAGTGCATTAAAAATATGTTTGCATCTAATTGCTGTAACGATGACAAGCATTTTTCTATGCAATTTTCAGCTTCTGAGAAAAAATTTCTTAAAGACATGCTTATTACACCCACGAATTTGTTGGCATCTTTCTTATTTTGTCACTGGAGCCAAGGAATTGTTAAAAGTATCGTAATTTCTCCACAGACAATCTATCAATGAAATATTGTTATTGTCTGATAGATATGTATATTTTATGTTTTGTATTAATATCATGCTAAACATTAGGATTTTCTATTTCAGAATGGACGACTTATTCTCAAGCCAAGACCAACTACATCCTGATAGTGAATTGTCTCAATTTTCTATAGTTAATGTATGTTGTATTCTCTGGAATGTTCTATATTTGTACTGAACGTGTGATGTATTTGATTCATGAACAACAAAGCGCTTAAAATTTTTTATACATCTGGAATACAAAATGTATTGTTTTGTTTTAACATGATCCTAGTTCTCAATGTGTTATGAAGTCTAAACTTAACTTCATTGTTAATAATATTTATAATTGATGAAATTTATACTATTTATTTCCCTTGAGATTTTGAAGTACATATATATTTTGGCAACACTTCAAAATGTTTTTACTTAATAAATTTATTCCTCACAAAATTCCTGAATTATAAATTTTTCAGTGTAGACAATTGCACACTGAGGTTATTGTTTTGGGCTTCAAAAAGAAAACTGTACATAATGATGACAAAGAGTTGTCTTATGAAATTAAGGTGCACACAATGCAGGAATGTGAAAATTCCTTAATGAACATAAAAAGCAATATTGTAAAATATTAATCAATAAGATGAAGGTATATTAAGTAAAAAATGAATAAAGAGTGTTTGTTTGTTTGTTTTCCTACTGAATGAGATATGTGCATGTATCAGGAAAGCTACTCTGTCTGTCCTTTTTCACAAGTTTTTAAATTTTATTGAAATAAAAAAATGAATTTACCATTTCATTTTGTCTTATTTATATATAGATAAACGTTTTCCTTTTATCAATGTGTGATAAGCATTTTAGATATTTGCAGCTGAAATTTTCTTCATAAATGTAGATTTTTTGAGTAATATATTTTCAAGTAACATAACATTTTGCAGGAATTGTTGTTGGAGCACAGCAATGGAACCCTTTGATCTTAAATTTTTTGTAGTTAGTGTGCAAGTAAGAACAACTTCCATCATGATTTTTGGTTTAAAACTGTTAAAATGACCAGAAATGTGCACTTAATTATTATGAAAGAATAACATTAAAAGTTTTCTGAGAGATAGGAGGACTGTAAGAACTGTATTGTTACAAGGTAGAATTATTTCTTTCCTTTTTTTTTTTTTTTTCACAAGATTCAATGCAAAAATGTAGCACACACTGTGTGCAAGGGGTCAGCAAAACCTGGCACTGTGATGTGGTTCCACCAGAGGTAATGTGGAACCTCAGGAGGAGGCTGCTTGAAACAAGGGGTGAGCTAGTGTTAGCTGGACATACTCCTAGGTGCTGGGAGTGGATATCTCGACCCAAGACAGCAAAATTGGCATTCGACATTATGACATATAAATGGTGATGTGCAGGGCTCGACAAATCCCGGGCGCCTAGGAATCTGACCCATACGCCCAATTTTTTTTAATTTTTTTTTTTGCTACAGATTTCTTAATTTGCAGTAAATACTGTAATTTTGGTCGTATAATTAGTGGATTATCTATTAAAAAGTTATACCTTTAGGTTCACCCGAAAACGTACCGAAAAAAAAAAAAAAAAAATTTCTGCGGCGTTTCAAAAAATCTGCGAGGCAATTGTTGTGAAAAGTGGTGTTATTAAAAAGTGCCAAAATTGCGGTAACAAAAAAAATGTAAAGCAGTATGGAGATAGAGAACAGCAAAGAGACTGAAAGAACATTTTTTTCTTACGAGCATTCCAACAATAAATACGATGCAACGAATGCGGTCTATTTGTGCTTGCGTAACCCTACGTGCTTTGAGAAACCTGCAGAGCTAATCCGTGGCTTGTAATCATTTTGAGAACCGCATTCGTTAGTTTTGCTGTGGTAATCATTTTATTTATGGATTTATTTTGCTATTCAGTTGAAACATATTCACAAAGAGACAATTGCTTATGGATTGTTTGTGACTTCTACGGATATTTTAGGTCTAACTCATAATAACCTACGGTAATGCAAAAGCCAAGTATTTTAGTTTTTTTGTTTAATTAAAAGTAACACAAAAGTACTTAAAAATAACAGTTGCTTTCTTTTTAATAAGATAATCGTTTCTTTCTTTCATACTTCTTTGGACTTCTGGGTCCGTCATCCTAAGATCGTGGCTTTTTGTCGGAAATTATGGTTCAAGATGAACATGACAGGTGCGAATTATATGACAATAATTTTTCCCCTGAATTTCATGGTCTACGGAACACCGTCGAGGACTATATTAAGGAAAAATGATTTTTTTCTCTCTCCAAATTTTATGCTCTACGGGCTATATATACATTGCTACAGATTATGAATAGGATTTTTTTTTTTACTGCACGGCCTGCAAGTTTTTAAGCTGCCGCAAATCTTAGGAAGGACTTTTTTTTTCCCCCTGAATTATGTGGTGCTAATTATATGAAAGAAAATACTGTACTTTGAATTAATATGTACAAAATCCGACTTCCACAAATTGTGTTTTAATAAAATGAAAATTTCAATTTTTGAGAGCAACAACTGGAAGTACAGGGGAAAAAAGATTATGGAGTAAAATAGAACTATTTCTCAGCAGTTTGGGTAAAAAAAAAAATGACAGCAAATATACAGGATGTCTGATAATTATTGGACACATTACAAAATTATATGAAACAAAACATTAAACAGATAGAAAGAAACTGACTGTACATACTAACTTACAATGTAACTACACAAGTTAATAAATTTTGATGCGAGATCCCTTGGTTGCTCGTAGTATGTCCAAGCGATACTCGATTTCATGCCATGTATTGGCAAGCATCTGAGGAGTTATGGAATTAATAGCAGCTGTGATACGCTGCTACAGTTTCTGCAAATCAGTACAAGGCGTCTGATAGACACGATCCTTCACATAACCCCACATGAAATAATCCAATGGAGTTAGATCTGGAGAGAGAGGAGGCCACAAAATGGGACCACCACGCCCAATCCATCTGTTGGGGAAATGCTCATTTAGGCACGTACACAGGTTGACCAATGCAGAGGTGCACCATCTTGTTAGAAAATGGTGACGTCATATCATTTGATCTGGGGTATAGCAAAATTTTCTAGCATATCCAAGAAAATGTCGCCATTTATGGTTTTTTCGCAGAAGAAAGGGCCAATCACTTCTCTTTTTGATAGGGTGCACCACACATTAACTTTTGGAGAATTACATTCCAGTTCAATAGCAGCATGAGGCAGTTCACTGCCCCATATCCTACAGTTGTAACGATTCACAATACCTGATACATGAAATGTGGATTCATCAATAAAAATTACAGTACTGAAAGTTTTTGTCATTTTCCGCTTGACTCAGAATATCCACAGCAAAATTGTATCGCAGTGTGATCATTTACATGCATCTTTTGCAGTATTTGAATTTTATAAGCATGAAACTTTAATTTCTTGTGCAAGATATCGTGAACTGTCGATTTCGGAATGCACAGCTCTCTGCTTGCTTTACAAACGGATTTCCTGGGGCTTTGTTGGAAACTTTCATTAACTTGGTCAACTGACTCACCGCTGAGGCTAGGCCCACCGGCGGCTCCACAATGTTCCACACTGCCTGTTTCTTTAAACTGTTTCATCCACCGCTTAATTGAATTTGTTGACGGAGGATTACAACCATACTATAATACCATCTTTTAACTTTAATGACAGACTTTAATTCCGCAGGCCATAACACACACATCACCTTCTGCTGTACGGATGACATGACTACTGATTGCTCATTTGATTTCTCGTACATTCCTCATCAGGCCACACCTAGCTCCATATATCAGATTCTGGGAATAACAAGTCTGCAAAACAAAAATATAGAAACCATGTTAGTAATATGTGACATAGAAAAACAGGCAATGCTCATAGTTTTTTATTGTGCATAATTTTGTAATGTGTTCAATAATTCTCGGACACCCTGTACTTTTATTAATTTTTTCTTCCAGCATCATGAACACAAATTACGTTCATGTGTTATTCTTTGAAATTTGACTTCGTTTCACCGGGCTCCTAAATCAGGAACATATTTGTTGAGCCCTGGTGATATGTATATTGTATACAGTACTAGTAGTCATCTCTCCTTATCCATGTTTTCACTTTCTATGGTTTCAGTTACCCGCAGTTGGAAAATATGAAATTGAAAATTCTGGAAATTAAAAATTCTTAAGTTTTGAATTTGCATGCCGTTCTGAGTAGTGTTATGAAATCTCCCACTGTCTCGCTCTGTCCCATCTGGGACGTGAATCATCCTTTTGTCCAGCGTATCCATGCTGTATATGCTACTTGCCCATTAGTCACTTAATAGCCATCTTGTTTGTCAGATGAACTGTCATGGTATCGCAGTACTTGTATTCAAGTAGCCCTTGTTTTACTTAATAATGGCCCAAAAGCTCAGGAGTAGTGAAGCTGGCATTTCAGATATGCCAAAGAGAAGCCCAGAAGTGCTTCCTTTAAGTGAAAAGGCGAAAGTTCTCACCTTAATAAGGAAAGAAAAAAATCGTATTCTGAGGTTGCTAAAATCTACAGTAAGAATGAATTTTCTATCTGTGAAATTGTGAAGGAAAAAGAAATTTGTGCTAGTTTCACATTCACAGAACTTTTATTATAGTACATTGCTATAATTGTTCTATTTTATTATTAGTTGTGTTGTCTATCTCTTATTTTGCCTAATTTATAAATTAAACTTTATCATATGTATGCATGTATAGAAAAAACATAGTATATATATACAGAGAGAGAGTTCGTTACTACCCGCAGTTTGAGGCATTCACCGGGAGTCTTGGAACGTACCATCCCGGATAAGAGGGATTACTGTACATGCATAAGTGCCAAAGGTGCTCAAGCGTAAATCGAGGCACACCCACCGTGAGGAGTTGGGCCTCATTGGTCAATGCGTCAAGAAATGCATACATATAATTATCCCCCGCCCCCTCACACACACACACACACACACACACACCAGCAGAAAATAAATCTGGCATTTAAAAAAAGCTGTTAAATAAAAAAAAATAGATTGGTGCATTCTAATGACTACTAACATGCTGATATCAATTGGAAGTTTTCAGAACCTCCAATTCTTGAGCTATTGACAATTACTCAGAATTGAAATCCTCATCAGATATTGGGAGAGGGGTTCAAAAAGAAATGAAATATGATTTACAAAAATGTTAAAAACATACCTAGTTATAAATACTTTCTTGATGATGAAACTTTTTCCTTTTGGTTCTATTGCTCCAGATATCACTAAAAATATGATTTCATATTTTTAAATATGATTTCATATTTTTAAATATGATTTCATATTTTTAAATATGATTTCATATTTTTAATACATACTTTTAATGAATGTACATTTTTCTTATTTATATAGTCCTTCCTGTCTATACCCATCACAGGATAAAGCATTTTTTTTTAGTTTTCTTATTTATAGCACAATTCACAGGGCATGTAAATTATTGGCCTAGGCAGGCAAAAACAATCTAGTTGTCCGGAGCAGGCAGCCAAATTTAAAAATGGGAAAGTTTGGAATAGAATTTCCTACTACAGGAAAAAAGACAGTCGTCTTATGTCCTGTTTAATTTCACCACTAATCACCGGAAGTCGTATTATTTTTATGGAGTGCCAAGGACAGAAGAATATCCCTTCTTTAATTATATTATGTTCTAGGTATAGATATTGGAACCATATGTAAATTTGCTCTAAATGTTTATAGTCAGCGATGGGATGCATGCCTCTGATGGAACTAGCCTCTGGTGTTTAGTGACAAAGGGAGAAAACTTCAACAAAAAGAACTTGGCAGAATCACTAAATTTCTCAAATACCAGTTTTGTCGTCATACTATTTCATACCAATTTCAGCATCTTAAAACTTGAGATACATGCTTTCGTGCATTGAACAAATTGTATTAATATAGACCCTGGAATTGCAAAGCATGTAAAAAAGTTCATATTTTTTTACTTAAAAAAATGAGAGTTCTGATTTGTTATTTTAAAAGATAAACTTTCCTGGGCATCTAGCTTTTACTACCTGGGCAGGTAAATAAATTTTGCACATGCCCAGCTGGACATGTAACTTTTCAGGTATTTTTCAAGCCCTGATTCAAGCTGATTGTTACTTATTCTGTGTGCATGTTGGAAACAGCACCATTTCCATGATCCGTACAGTTGTTTTCTCTGCAGAATGAAAAGTGGCAATGTTGCGTTTTAAACTTTAATTATGTTGAAAATTAATGTTTTCCCATTTTTTTTAGTAACTTTGCTCTATCAAGAAGCAAAAGGCGGCAGCGTTTTTCCTTTTGTTTGAAGAGAATTAAAGTTCAAAATCGAAACTACAACTGTTAATCACTGCTGTCAGTCATGAGATGAAAGTCATTTTCTCTGAACAATAGAGTAGGAAGTGAAGTTTTCGAATTTTTATTTCGTTAGAAAATGGGATAATGCCTATTCCGTTGCTTGATATAGCAAGAGGTAACCAAGTAATGGCAAAACATGCATTTACTGTAAAATTAATTCCAAAAACCGATACTGCCGTACCTCACTCTGCCATGAAAACAATTTTACACGTCACGGAAATGGCACTGATTTCATCACAGAAATTAAGCACAAAGTTTGAAATTTAATTTTGTTTAACAAATTGGGAAGGGGGTGGGGGGAATGTGCGATCTCCATTGATTGATTTTGAAAGATTGTCGAAATAGGAGAACATGCATTTAATTAAGAAAAGTTCTTAAAAATATACCAATTCTCTCTTTTCACACCACTACAAAAAGAATGATAAATGAACATTATCAAAAAACAATTAAAAATAAGGAATAAATACAGGAAGAAAAATAAAACAGGACTGTGCCAGAAAAATTTCATAACGCTGAAAATCGTGAGAAATCTTCAAGAGTGAGAGAGAGAGAACAGGCATTTTAGGCAATTCCAAAAAAAAATTTGGCTGGTGGGCGGATATCCTACGAATTTCCGGGAATGTAACAAAATGTGATAAGAAGCTTTTTCCAACCAGAAGACAACAACAAAATCTGGAAAACTTAGCAGATATGCAGTTTTGCTGGGTTTTTTAAAACATTTGGTGCAACTCCACAATTTCAGTGATAACAGAAATTCAATTTTGCATAATTTTCAAAGAACAGAATTTTAAAATAATCTGACAATCATGACAGATTTTCAAATAACGGAAATCTGTCCCCAGGTTGGAGGAATGGCAGTCATATATATATATACACACTTGAGTCACATTATTGTGACCACCTCCAACTTTTGATGTCAACAGCGCATAGCCAAAGAAAGAAGGTATGTGTTGTGAACTGGCTTGGAGGGTATACAAGGTGTGCTGTAGGCATTCTGAAAACATATCATTCATTGCTGTCATGGATAAAAGGAATGGTTTATCAGATTTGCAAAAAGGGAAGATTTCAGGCCAAGGGTGGCAGTATTTCTGAAACAGCGCAGTTTGTGAACTGTTTGCGTGCTGCTGTCGTTAAAGTGTATCCTGATTGGAGAAATGGCACCATTGCAAATAAGTGATGTGCAAACTGCGGAGCACCACGTGCCAATGATATGAGAGGTGAATGTTGGCTGTGAAAGTGCGTGAGGGCCGATCGACACACTACAGTTGAGCAACTCACTCGCCGAATGAACCAGGGGGCTACCGAAAGTGTGCCTAAACAGACAGTTCAGTGAACCCTGCTGCGTATGCAGACTGATGGTCACTGCAGCTATGCTAACAAAGGTGCATCGGCAGAAAAGGCTTACATTTGCACTGCAGTATCGGAATTGAACCTCTGCTGATTGGCAAAGGATTACCTTCTCCGATGAGCCACGTTTTCTGCTTCATCGAACGGAAAGACGTTGGCGTATAAGGTGAAAAACGTTGGAGAACAAACACTCTTCAACCATTGCTGGAAGAACACAAGCTGGCGGGGGCAGCATTATGGTGTGGGGAATGTTTTCGTGGCATTCCCTGGATCCACTCATACCTGTGGAAGGCACTATGGACTGAATTTGTTATGAATCCATCCTTGCAGACCACGTACACCCATACATGCTGATTGTCTTCCCTGGGGCAGATGGGATCTTCCAGCACGACAATGCGAAGTGTCACAGCTAGAAATGTCTGAGAGTGGTTGGAAGAGCACGATGAAGACTTCAAAGTACTTCCCTGGCACCCTAATTCCCCAGACTTAAACCCAATTGAGCATCTGTAGGACCATCTCAATCATGTTGTTTGCTTTATGGATGCTCAAACATGCACCCTCCAGCAGCTGTCAGATGCACTGTAGTCAGCATGGCTCCACATACCTGTGAACACCTTCCAGCACCTTATTGAATTACTCCCAGCCTGTCTAGCTGCTGTCTGCGCTGCACACGGTGGTTACTCTGGATATTAGCTGGTGGTCACAATAATGTGACTCGACTTGTATATATGAAATATGTTCATATTTAATAGGGACTTGGTTTTATTTATGACACTGTACTTTCTTGCATCCTTAGAACAGAATATTAAAACTGTTAGGGGCAGCTGGAGGATGGAACCTACAGGGGACTTGAGTAGCAGGTTCACTTCAAGAACCTTGCTGGTTCTTCCAGAATGCTCAGCTCCCAACAAAATTTCAGCATCTGCAAAATTGTCTTTGTACAAACCTCAAATGATCACACTTTTAAATTATTAGATTTCAAATCTGAGTTTTGCAGACCTGTTTGTAATCCGGGTGTAGCCCGGATTTCCGGGTTTTTGTCACATTCCAAACCCGTAAATCTGGGCTTTTAAGTTTTAGAAGAATTTGAGATGCTTCGGACATTTCATTTCTAAAAATGCTACAAAATGGTAACTAAACTTCAGGTTCCATTTTCTTTGGGAATTAGTGTTTGATTAAAAACACTGCATGTCCGTACGAATGGTAAATGTAGACGATTTGTGACACCTTGTGCATTTCTTTTGTTATCAAACAAGCTCTCAAGATAACAGCCTGCTGAAAGGAAGACTTCTTCTCATTATTTTGAAAGTTCAAATAATTTGATTATTTTTTCTAACTACTTTTAGAAATTGAATGGAATCCACTGTAGGCTTCAAGTTCAAGTAAAACTGGTCTACATAGACTGCTCAATTAACATATAATATGAAGTGCAAAATTTGATTTTAAAGATGCAATGCCTGAAGGATTTTGCACAGTGAAAGAAAATTGGGTACAAGAAAAGATGCGAAGTTTAACTGCCCAAGCACTAGGGCCTATTTGTTGTGTAGCTAGTTTATCTGTGCGTATTATACATTATATGTATATTGGCACTGAGCTGAGAGTTTCAGGGTTTCTTGTCACCTCACAATCACCCCTGGTTTTGTCTCTTACATGTTTTGCCTAAGGTTTTAGAATTCTTAAGCAACTATGTGGTTGTCCTCCTTGTGGTATTTTTGACTATTACGGTGAGTTGACTCTCATATTGTTTTCTGTTACTCAGTTTGTTTCAATTGCTGTTTTATGGCAAAAACTGGGAGTAAAAAATAATCAGGAAAAATGTTGGAGCCATCTCAAACTGGTAGCCAACAATGCCACAGGACAATAATTGCAAAGCTACTCGAGAATACTAGCAAAGCTTAGGTAAAACGTGTAAGTAATACAAAACTCAAATCTGAACTCTCGATTTGTGTAGAGATGTTGGATTTTTTGTGAAAGTACCAAAACTTTTTGTGAATAATGAGACTGAAATTGTGCTGAAACCTGGACATACTGAGAGGACAAGAGAGGTAACATTGCAAATGTTATTCTTCTCGAATAATTATGTCATTTTCTTTAGTATTCCTTAAGAATTTTTGATAAATTAAAAAAAATTATTCAAATGAATACTTGAAAATTTTATCCAACGTCCTACATCCTCTACATTTCGTCGGAGTGAATTATTATTACACCACACAGGACAATGTACGAGGGCTGTACTGAAAGTATGTGCGCTAAATGGTCACTGGTCCATATCACTTGGAGGTTTGGTGTGGGCTTTCTTTTCAAATTAGCAACCTTCACATGCTATACACCATTTACAGTAGTTCACAAACTTCTGAAACACATGTTGCAGTCCATTTTGTAAAAATCACTTTAAGGTAGTGGCTGTAGCTGCCTTCACTTCCTCATTTGTCTAAAACTTCATTCTTCTCAACTTCTTAAGTGTTGGAAAAGCCCAGAGATTGCAGGATGTGAGATCTGGTTGTATGGTGGATGTGATAGACATTGGCCACCAATTTTCTCCAAAGTTTGCATTGCTTCTTGGCCAACATGTGGCCTTGCATTATCCTGAAACCATTCTTGATTAAGCAGCTACAGTTGTTTCTTGCACATTGCTCCCTTCGGGTGAACTCACAAAATGTGAGCATAATATTGCGAATAAGCAGTTTGTTGGACACCCAGTGCTGCAATACTATCCCATGGGCATCGAAAAACAAAGTCAACATCAATTTCTTTGAAAAACCTAAACTCGGAATTTTTTGGAGGGCAGTGAGTTGGTGTGTTTCCATATGCTTGATTGTTGTTTTGATTCTGGATCAAAATGTTTTATTCAAAACTCATCTATGATGACTGTTTGATTCAAAAAGTCAGAATCTGTTTCCACTCTTTGACAAAAGCATGACAAAGTTCAACATGGCATTGTATTTGTTCTTCAGTGAAGATCACATGGCACTCATTTTGCACAAACACAAAACATCTTCAGGTGCAACTTTATAATTTCATGACATCTTGCTACACCAACATTCAACTGCAGTTTGAATCATGAATTGATAAATGTCTATTGTCTTGCAATAATTTTTTAGCTTTCACAATGCTTTCATTGGTCACAGATGTTGACGAACGCCTGCTTCGCGGGTTATCCTGCACACTGCATTTGCTATCCTTAAATTGTTTCCACCACTTGAATACAGCCAATCTGTCCAACACTTCTTGAATCATCTGGCCACTTTTGTGTAACTTTACACAAAATTCAGTCGTGATTCTTTGTCTGGTAATTTGCAGTATATCGTGCTTATCCACCATTGTAATACACATTTCACGTGAACTATTACACTACATCCTCAAAGAAAGACTGTGCATTGTCTTCACTTAAACTAGCAGTGCAGATGGAAAAGTCTTCCCCCACCAGAAACACAACATGTTTCCATAGCAATAGCACAGTGCTGCCATTTCACATACTTTTGGAATAGCCCACCTACTTACAGGATCTAACATCCAGTTGTTGTAGCTGCAGCTTTCTCTGCCTCCTCATAGTAGTAAGCCCTCAATCCTGACAGCAGCATCCAATGTCAAAAATCTGCAGTTCCTTAAATACAAACACCATAGAAATTAACAAAGAATCAACCTCCAAAGTGCAGGGTAGATGATCCATTATGCATTTGATATGTATGTTATACAAGGGTTGTACCGAAAGTAATGCAAAAGTGGGCATAACTTTTTTATTAACCAACAGAAGTTGTTCAAATTGCACATGTTGATAGAGTAACTCTTTCTCTATACAAAGGTGCTACTCACCATAGTCTCCATCACAAGCGATGCGTTTGTGCCATCATTGAACCCAACTCTTGAATCCTCTTGAATAAATTCAAGTGCAAACTGTTTTGTACTCACTTCTTCACAGCCACTTTCACCTCGTCTGTGTCATTAAATTGTTGTCACCGGAGACTGTCCTCCACTGGACCGAACAAGTAGAAGTCGGACGGGCCAGACCTGGGCTGTAACAGTGGATGAGGGACCACTGATCAGCCTAATTTTCTGATCGCTTAATTTGTTGTCAAAGATGTGTGTGGTCTTGCATTGTCATGGTGAATGCGGAGGATCCTTTTCAGATTCTTGTTCGGTTTCTTCCTCCTTATGGCTTCTCTAAGCTTTTTGAGTGTCTCAATGTACCACTAACTGGTCATGGTACGGCCACGTTCCAGAAAATCAAGGAGAATGCACCCCTGTCATCCCAAAAAACAGTCACTGTGACTTTCTGTGCTGATCGCTGGCTCTTGAACTTCTTAGGCCTTAGTGAAGAGGTGCGGTGCCATTCCGTGGATCAATTCTTTTTATCCGGATCGTAAAGTTATGCCCACGTTTCATCCCCTGTCACCTGATTAAAAAAAAACATGTCTTCATTGGCTTCAAATGCTCCCAGCAGATCAGAGCAGACTTCCACTCTTCTCTCCTTCAGATGTGCAATGAAGAAGGGTTACTATACAGAGAAAGAGTTACTCAACCAACATGTGCAATTTGAATGACCTCTGTCAGTTAATAAAAAAGTTATGCCCACTTTTGCATTACTTTTGGTACAATCCTCGTGGAACAATACAGGCAACTTATATCTACAGCAAAGATAAATGCTCCTGACCTTGTTTATGCTTTCCAACCGTAGGTTGAAGAAGCGTATATGCTCCAGCTTTTGCCGTCTGTCAGCACGATAACTCACGTAAAAATGGTTCGATTTCGATGACATTTTAGTATGTGGTAGGGGACCACCAGGGGACGAACCCTACTGAAAATGGGTGAGGCAACTTATATCTACAGCAAAGATAAATGCTCCTGACCTTGTTTACGCTTTCCAACCGTAGGTTGAAGAAGCGTATATGCTCCAGCTTTTGCCGTCTGTCAGCACGATAACTCACGTAAAAATGGTTCGATTTCGATGACATTTTAGTATGTGGTAGGGGACCACCAGGGGACGAACCCTATTGAAAATGGGTGAAGTGGGGTCAAAGGTCACGCCATAAGAGTGGGATCCATTCAATTGCCCTTATGCGTCATAACTTGCGTAAATATGGTTCAATTTCAATGAAAGTTTAGTATGTGATAGGGGACCATCTGGGGACGAACCCTATTGAAAATGGGTAAAGTGGGGTCCATTCAATTGCCCTTATGCGTCATAACTTGCGTAAATATGGTTCGATTTCAATGGAAATTTTAGTATGTGGTAGGGGACCACCTGGGGACGAACCCTATAGAAAATAGGGTGAAGTGGAGTAAAAGGTCAGGACATAGGAGCGGGATGCATTCCATTGTCCTTATGCGTCATAAGGTGCGTAAAAATGGTTCGATTTCGATGAAATTTTAGTATGTGGTTAGGGACCTCCTGGAGAGGAACCCTATTGAAAATGGGACAAATGGAGTCAAAGATCAGGACATAGGATCGGGATCCATTCCATCGCCCTTATCCCACACTATTAAGGTGGACGTCAAGTAATTTTGCTTCCTATATTTCCAATGGAAAACCTTTTGTACACATTTCCTTCACAATTAGTGTGTTCCCAAGGATGGAAATTTGAGCATCGATTAAAATAACTTCATACTATAACTTGGAATACTTAACATTTTCTAAAACATAAGCATAATTATATTAAAAAACAATAAAGTTTCCTTTGGTGGTGTTGAAACCAGAAAAAAAGATGGCCCGACCTGTACTTTGATGACGTCAGTGGACCAATAAATGTTGGATTGCATAATTACAGTTATGGTTTAGAAAATATTAAGTATTCCAAGTTATGAAATGAAGCTATTTTAATCGATGTTCAAATTTTCATTCTTGGGAACGCATTAATTGTGAAGAAAATGTGTACAGAAGTTTTTCCACTGGAAGTATAGGAAGCAAAATTACTTGACGTCCACCTTAAAGTAGCAATTCTTGTACGTATGTATGTACATTTTATTTTGAAAACGGCTCTAAAAATTTTGATGAAAGTTGTTAACCTACCACTTTCTGGTTAGTAGAAATCGATTTAGCTTGATCTCGACTTAAGGAGAATTCGTTTAGTGGGTTAAATAACCACCCCAAATTATAACGTTTTGAGTGTCATGGCGTCGTTCCATTATTGCTTCCAATGCTTAGATATCTTATGACGTCACAATCTCGTGTTTGAGAATGTTGGCGCACGGTCACGCCATCTGTCTCATTATGTCACGCGTTGTATTTGGATCCTATTAAAGTTTTATGACGTCATACTCTTGCGAGCAGAAGGTCACGATTCCCATCTGCTTCATTATGTCACGCGTTGTGTGCATATGTCCGTCCGCACGATAACTTGCGTAATAATCGTTCGATTTCGATGAAATTTTAGTATCTGGTAGGGTATCACCTGGGAAGGAACCTTATTTAAAGTGAACGAAATGGGGTGAAAGGTCGGTACATAGGAGCGGGATCCATTCCACTGCTGTTATGCGTCATAACTAATATAAAAAAGGTTCGATTTCAATGAAATTTTAGCATGTGGTAGTGGACCACCTGGCCACAAACCCTATTGAAAATGGGCGAAATGGGGTCAAAGGTCAGGACCTAGGAGCGGAATCACTTCCATCGCCATTATGCGTCATAACTTACGTAAAAATGCTTCGATTTGGATGAAATGTTAGTATGCTGTAGGGGCCTGCCTGGGGAAGAATTCTATTGAAAATGGGCGAAATGGGGTCAAAGGTTAGGACACAGAAGCGGGATCTATTCCATAGCCCTTATGCATCATAACTTATGTAAAATTGCTTCGATTGCGACAAAACTTTATCATGTTATTTCGGAGGTATACCGAACCGGTTTTGTTGAATATCATCGATATGGGATCAAGGGTCAGGGCACAGGACTGAGATTTATTCCACAGCCATTATTCTCATAACTTGAGTAATGATTTCTGGTATGTTGAGGTATTATAATCAATGCATTGCATTATTTTACAAACTTGTGTATTAGGAAATAACTCTGAATGCTGGATTGGGTTTCAAAGCCATAAAAGTTTTGACAGGACACTAAAAAACTGAAATTCCAAGCATTACGATATGTTACTAATGCCCAGGGCGTGATTTGGCCGGAATAGCAACTTGTTAGTGTAAAAACAAATTTTCTACTGAAAAAAATCGAAGTAGCAAGTATTGCTAGTAAGTTTGTTTGTTTTTTTCATTAAGGTGTAGTTTAGCATCTAAATTATTTGGCTGAAAATTTCTAGAAAAAATTATTACATGTTTTAAATTTTTAAAGTGTGTAATTTGACAGGAAATGGTAACAAATTTTCTGCTGTGCAATGTGTTTAAAAGATTTTTACTGTAAAATAATTTACTTGCCAGTATGGGGATGTGAATGAATGTTGTGGCGAGCCTGCCTGGCATGATGTCATCCAAGGCTCCGCCAAAATGAAGATCACAGTCTTTTTTTTGGGGGGGGGGGGGGGGGTGTTCTTTTGCTTTTGTAATTTATTTAGAAAGTGAGTTTCAACACTCTTTCTACAGACAATATTGATAAATTTAGAATTATTTTTCAGAGCACAGGTGATTGTTGTAAGATGAAAAGGTTCTCTTTGTCTCATATTTTTCTGCCCATAAAATGGCTGCCACACTTTACAATCTTTGCTCTGGAAAATAATTCTAAATTTATCATTATTGCCTCTAGAAAGGGTGTTAAAACTCAGTTTCTAAGTGGATTACAAAAGCACAAGGAAAAAAAAAGAACACGACCGTGGTCTTTTTGGTATAGCCTTGGGTGACATTGCAACAGTGCTGTGGGTATGTTGGTCACAGCGTTCGTTCACATCCCTGGCAGGTAAATTTTATAGTAAAAATCTTTAAAAGGCGTTGTAGGGCTGAAATTTGATCACCATTTTCTGTCAAATTACATACTTTAAAAAAATGTGTATATTTTTTCTTGAAATTTTTAGCTGAATAATTTAGGATGCTATTTTTTTTTTTTTTTTTTTTTTTTTTGATTGGAGGTTTAACGACCACCGTGAGCAACTCAATGGGCTATAAGCAGTCACCCGTCCCTAATTTAGGGTCACTGGTTCCAGGGAAGGGAGAGAACCAGTGCCGTAAGACAAACACAACATCCATGCCTCACCGGGATTCGAACCCGGACCCCGTTCGGACGAATGATCAGAGGCCATCGCTTAGACCACTGCGCCACCGGGGCGGCCCATTTTTGTTTAGTTAAACCAGTATTAAATCACTTACTCAAGGCTTTACCTAGATATATTTATTTAAATTCTATTTCCAGTTGAAGAATTTTTATTTAATCTTCCTTTCCTCTGAGTTTCTTCGGTTTTTTACATATGTTCCTGGCCTCTAGATTTTAGTCAAGGCCTGTTTTCAACGTATAGAAGGAATAAAAAAAATAAGAATAAAATATATTAAAAAAATTCTTCAACTGGAACTAGAATTTAAATTAGTTAAACCAACCTAAAATTGTCAATCTGCAAAGTTTATGAAGCGTTTTCTATTATCACCTGTTATTAAAACAGCGACGACCAGCAATGCACTATCGCCAATATCCTTTCAACATTTTATTTGTCTTCCCCAAATCTTTCATTCCTTCCAGTCATGGGATAACCAACAGAGAATCCCCTCCCCTAACTGATCTATTTTTAGAAACCAAATGGTGGGAAGAAATAAAGCATTCACTGAGGAGGATGGATTTCGCTATCCTTGAAATAACTTCGGCTACTACAAGCAAATGGAGTGAGAGAGTGCAGAGAAACTTCACACCAGCAAGAGGGGAAAGAAGATTTAATTCAACCAGAGTTGTATATAAATTGAGTTGTATATAAAATTTATAAGAAATTAATATTAAGAAGTCACTAAATTTGTCTAAGATTCTAATTTATTGTAAAACAAAGGATAAGTCACAATATTTTTATATTAAAATTTGTGTGTAACTTTGTTAGAAAATAGGTTACTGTGGGATTTAGTTTTACTTGCTAGTCATGCAAATGTTTTGCTAGCAAACTATCTGGTCACTAGCAAAATTTGCAAGTGAGCAAAGAAGACAAAATCTTACCCTGTGCTAATACCTTTTCTCATAATTATTTTTTTCAATTTTAACAAAATAAATTCAAGAACTGGAAGGATGAAAACAACAACCATATCTTGTCCACTGCCTGAAAGTTGAGTAGCCAATGGGTTTCTGGCCTTGGGTTGAGTAGCCAACTGGTTTGGCCTTGGGTTCAAAGCATCAAATGAGGCATAAACTGTGTAGTTGTCCTCAACCACTGGCTCTATTTGTTACCTAGAACATGAGTTTCCCTAAATTCAGGATGGGCAACTGCTTAGAGTTACTCAATATGTCGTTAAATCTCTTTTCCCCCAGAAAAGAAGTGAAAATGGCACTATTGATATTGAAATTATCTACATTACTCAGGTACCAAACAAACATTGCAACAATGTCATACTAATAATTGCCTTTCTGATTTACACATGAAAGTAAATGTGCAACAATTAAGAGTTGTCACAAAAGAAAAGAAAAGTAAAATGACAAACTATTTTCTCTCTTTAATATAAAAAATAGACTTATATACAACATAATGGATAATGCGACAATGTTTTGCACATAGTTAAATTCTTTTCTCTCAACTGTTATAAAAAGAAACAGGGACACTAGTCTCTGTATTTTCATCCTCATGAAGAATGCCTTTTAGTTAATTATATTCTGAAAGATGTGTAGTTAGTTATGTGTAAACTACTGTAATACATAACACCTTGTCCTCATTGATATAAACATTCATTCATCAAAATGATATTTCTTTCACATCCTCTTTGCTAGTATGCATGTATAGGAACTATTGCTATGGCTGTGAAAAAGGGCTTCAAATCCTCTGGAGTAGTTCTGCTTTCCTGTCATCCAGTTTTTATAAACTCTAAAGCCATGAAAAGGATTTCTAAGATTTTACTGGGGGAAAAAAATAGTACCAAAAATTGCTTCTTTCTTTAATACTTCATTCAAAGCTGCAATAAAAAATTCCTGCTATTTCTTTAAACTGTTTCATACAAAGTCCCCCCCCCCATTTTTTTTTCCTGGGACTAGAGGCCCTCTCTTAGCCATGAAGCCTCCTACAATTGCAATGCAAGGCCTATTAGTGTGTTCCTGCTGGGACAAGGCAAAATGGAGAAACTGAGTCAGTGGTGTTGTCAATGCTCTCACGGTGGCACCAAATTTATGTTGAAGAACAAGGGGGAGGCAATTTCTGGTAATGTAATGTTACTGAGATGCTGGCACAACCTTGCCACAAAGAAGAGAGCCAGCTGGGGAAATAAACGTCAATCACTTGTTTCTAACTTTTGATATCACCATCATCAACCATTCTCAGTCCACTGATGGAAGAACATATTTTTATGTCTCCCACAACTCTTTGTCTTGAGACACTCTCTTCCACATCACTCTAGCATGCTTTTGAATTTCATCCACCCATCTTCCACTTGTTCTTCTTCCAGGTCTTTTCTGTTGGTATCCAGTAGAGCTGAGTTCAAGCTCAATTTTCGAAGCTTGAGCCCGTGGTATTTTAACCCGAGCCCGAATTTTATATTGCAAGATATAAAATAGGTTAGCCAGTTTCCGGGCCTGAATGAGCCCGGAAACTGGCTAACCTATTTAACCGTTAATAATAAAAAAATCTCCTTTTACCCACTTTCTCTCTCTCCTCCTCCTGCAATTAACCAATGTATTTTTCAAATAGGGAGCGGGGAAGGGACCTCTATCTATTTTTACAGTGTAACTGTACAATTTTCTTTGACCATTCGTTTCCACCTAAAGTGCTTCACAGGCGGCCAGGCATTCAAAATGATTGGGCAGTGCTGCAATTGCATGTTGCTCAAATAATGCTAATACTATTGCGCCATAATGTGCTGCAATATGTGCGTAGCTGAACAGAATTAGCAGAAGGCTACTGCGTGGAGATAGGGTGTAAATTATCGTCTGCATTCTATCAACTGTCCAATATCTATAGTTCTTGAAAAAGCTTTTTCTTTTCTGCAAAAACACACTACCATTTTATAACAAAGCCTGGAATAAATAGCCATCTTGAATGCACGCTCCCCAGTCAGAACCACTTGCCAAAGAATTCTCTGTACCAACTACAAAGAACCACTTGCCAAGAATTATCTGTAGCAACTACATTTGCTAAATCATATAAAATCACATTTATATATATATATAAAAAATCTCACTTTCCCTCTCTCTAAGAGCCTGAGCCTGTTCTGAACTGCAGTCAATATTCTACAGCCAGTCTCAGCTCTGGTATGCAGCCAAGTATTTCAGTTGTCCAACAGTGGTCAGTTCTAGCCCATTACCATTTCCGGGATTTTACTTTTATCATGATTTCATCCACTCTTGTAATTTTCTTGATGCAAGAGTTCCTTTTCTTATCTCTCTTAATTACATGCACCATGCATGTATAAATAACTTTGGCCATACTGTATACTGCATTTAATTAATTTAGAATCCAGTATTTACTTGATTAGAATTTATTTCTTGAAATAATAGTTCTATACTCGGTTTTATTATGCATACTATAGAATTATTAATAAACCTGACTGATTTGCTGCTGACTCTTCTTCCCCCCACCATTTCCACATTATGCAACATTTTTGGTAATCCAACCCACTGCAGTCCTATTTGTGGATCAGATAATCAGGACTCCATTTCAAAATTGTAAATACACTACTAATTAATAAACAGGAACTGTACACCAACTATACTCAAAATAGTATAACTATACTAGTAATCTGAATTAATTGGCATATAATAGAAATCAGTTTCCAAGCTTTCGCACATCAACCAGACAATGTGTAAGTTATTCATGTTAAGTAAATTTAGAAAGTATAAAATTCTACTAAAAGGATGAAATAAGAAAAATGATTGGATCATTTCATTACTGATAACAGAGAGGAAAAATAAACAACTATCTAACATGCGATTTAAATATAAAAATAGTATTCACAGAAAGTTGTAGTTATCTCAGAATTATGTACTGTAAATGCAAACTAGAAGATTCCACTGTAATTGGCTTAAGTTTTTCTCTCATTTCTTAACACTCGTCTCTGTGTATGGGTGCATGCATATTGTTATAAGGATTGTAAAGAAACAGATAGTTATAATCAATTTATTATTATTTTTTCCACAGGAAGCCACAACAACTTTTCAACAGAAATTTTAAAATATCTATAAATGCCATAGTGAATTATAGAAAACAGCTTATTGCCACAATAACAAATACAACACTTTTTTGTATATCAGTTATGTACAAACGAATATTCCAGTCATAAAGTTTTGAAAATATTACAGAAGGTAAACTGAAGTCTTCTGATCCACTATTTTGTGAACCAACTAATAACATGGTGTATTAGATACACATTGACAACAGTAGTTCAATAATGCACCATTTGGCAGGATGCTGAGAAGAAGAAAAAGCTATTGTCTATGTTCTTCATCACTGTCAACATCTCCTTCATTAGGCACATCAACAAGTTCTATATTACTCAATAGATCTCTCATGGCGTCTAATAGAGATGTAACACTTCTTCGTAAATCATTTGTGTCACCTCTTTCAGCAGCTGCACCAACATCATGTGCCTGGAAGAATGCATAAATTACATGTTACTCTCAGACAGTATTTACAATATTTGTTATAAAAGGGAAGTAAGAAAAAGCATACACACACATTTCAACAAATGGGGAAGAAATTGTGGAAGTAGTAGTAAAGCATTTCTGATTAATGGTGTAGTCATACATATCATGGGGTGCAGTTTGTAAACTCTATGCTTCCCCAATTTTTTGCATGTACCACCTGCTTGTTTACATACATCATGCTCATACTTATCATTAAGGGGCAAAGCAACTAGTTTCACATAAATATCATGTGGAATGGTTTTACAGGGGAAAAAATGCAACACTCTGATAAAAAAAAAAATTATATGCAAAAATGGTTGACAAATAATAAGCATGCAATACACTTGTAATAAATAACTGAAAGTAGTAGAAATATGTCTTGATCAAGACCCAAAATGGTGTTGAAAGGCTCCTGTGTTTTTCAATTTAGCAAGCATGATATTTCTACTACTTTCATGGCTGACAGGCTCTTGCAATTTTTGTTTTGACTTATGTGCTAGATCCCTTTAAGGAATTAAAGCAATCCGGTCAACAGAATGGAAGATATTATTATGAAGCACAATAATTAGACATTTACAGAGCACATTTAAGGAGACAAGGGGCCCGGGGCTGCACAGTATTTTGGGGCCCCAGTATTAGTGGCACATCTAGGATTTCACTATGGGTGGATAAATAAAAATATCCAGGAGTAAACATTCCCAAAATATGATGAGGAAGCCATGAAAAATATCCCCTCCATATTGAATTTTGTATCCCATGATTAATGGACGAATCAGGGGTAGCAAGAAAATGTAAAAAACGCATGGTTGAAAAATTGATACCAATTCACTTCTGCTTTAATCTCCCTCCAGGGTTGGGTTCAGCTTGTTGAAATTATATCAAAGTAATGGGCAAAATAACATGATCCAAACATCATGATTCAAACAAATTCTTAATGCATGACAATTTCCCCAAATTACAGAAATGTACAAACAAACTTCTACAATGCTTTCGAAAGATTTGAGGATGAACTGGGGGCGACTATATTTTTTGCGGACTCCATCTAAAAAACGAAAAGAAATAGGAATTTTTTTTCACAAGCCAGTTTCTTATAGTTTTTTTGCTGTGCTATTCTGCAAAAAAAAAAACAAAAAAAAACTTTAGAACTGTGTGAATTCTTCAAACATTCTGCATAATTCTGGGGCCCCTTGAAAGTGTGGGGCCTGGAGCCACAGCCCTCCTAGCCCCCTCTTAAAGGGGCTCTGGCCATTTAGGAACAGGCTAACAGGCTATCCATCATCTGTGCAGTAAATGTCTTTAGTTGAAGTCTTGTTACACTTGAAATTTCTATTCTGCACCTCATGTACTGATTCGTTTTGCATTTCATGTTTTAAATACATTCTATTAAAAAAAAAAAAGCTCCGAATTGTGAGATCCCTTCGGTCATTGCCATTCATTTAATGGAACAACCTGGTTGGGGGGAGGGGGTGGCTACATACTCCACCAGGATCACCACCACAACCACTCACTCAACAATAATTCGTGTAACGTTTTACACCCACACAGCGAGTTTAGACTCAACTAGCTGTGCCTGTTGCAGGCTTCTGAGATGAGTTCCAGCATTAAGTGGAAACCAGAGGCTCACAATAAGAAAGTTGGTGGACTGAGAGAAGTTAGAACACCCAGCATGTAACAAACAAGACCGACGTCCCACAATGTCGAAGTACAGAACACATTAGTGCTGGGTGAGAAAGAAAGGGGTAGGGGAAGGAACAGATGCCCTCATTTTTAACAGGTAGAGGGCAGTACCCCAGGTCCAATGGCTTAACATACCCATCTGACACACTTCAGATATTTTGTGGTTGAACACATCTACCTATGTGGGATTGATCCCAAGACCATTCCTCTGGCAGGTAGACATGCTAACCACAAGGCCATCTGCAGCCCATTGTGAAATTTCGTTTTTGCTTCATGTTTTTATAATCTTTCTATATTGGCAGAGCTAGTTCCTTTGCTCCTTAATGTTGTGCTTGTGTGTAAATAAGACAAACTGATACATGAGAAGTATGTGAAAGCATAGATACACAATCTAGAAACATTATTGTGACCACCAGCTAATATCCAGAGCAACTGCTGTGTGCAGCGCAGACAGCAGCTAGACGGGTTGGGAGTGAGTGAGTAAAGTGCTGGAAGGTGTTCACAGGTATGTGGAGCCATGCTGACTGCAGTGCATCTGGCAGCTGCTGGAGGGTGCGTGGTAGAGGATCCGTAGAGCGAACAACATGATCAAGGTGGTTCCAAAGATGCTCAATTGGGTTTAAGTCTGGGGAATTAGGAGGCCAGGGAAGTACATTGAAGTCTTCATCGTGCTCTTCCAACCACTCTCGGACATTTCTAGTTGTGACACTGTGCATTGTCATGCTGGAAGATCCCATCCGTCCCAGGGAAGACAATCAGCATGTATGGGTGACGTGGTCAGCAAGGATGGATTCATATCAAATTCAGTCCATAGTGCCTTCCACAGGTGTGAGTGGACCCAGAGAATGCCACGAAAATATTCCCCAGACCATGATGCTGCCCCCGCCAGCTTGTGTTCTGCCAGCAATGGTTGAAGAGTGTTTTTTCTCCGATGTTTCTCCCTTATATGCCAACGTCCATCCATTTGATGAAACAGAAAACGTGACTCATTGGAGAAGGCAATCCTTTGCCAATCAGCAGAGATCCAATTCCGATATTGCCATGCAAATGTAAGCCTTTTCTGCCGATGTACCTTGGTCAGCATAGGTGCGGTGACCATCCATCCGCATCGGAACCCCCATATGCAGCAGGGTTTGCTGAACTGTCATTTTAGACACACTTCTGGTTGCCCCCTGGTTCATTCGGCCAGTAAGTTGCTCCCCTGTAGCATGTCAATTGGCCCTCACGCACCTTCGAAGCCAATGTTCACCTCTCACATCAATGGCACATGGTGCTCCGCAGTTTCCTTGCTGCTTATTCGCAATGGTGCCATTTCTCCAATCACGGTACACTTTATCCACTGCAGCACATGAACAGTTCACAAGCTATTTCAGAAATACTACTACCCTTGGCTCAAAAGCCGATAGTTATCCCTTTTTGAAAATCTGATAAATCACTCCTTTTATCCATGAAAGCAATGAGTGATATGTTTTCAGATTGCCTACAGCACACCTTATATACCCTCCAAGCCAGCTCATGACACATGCCTTCTTTCATTGGATACACACTGTTGAAGTCAAAAGCAGGAGGTGGTCACAATAATGATACTCGACAGTGTATTTTGAAGTTCTGTTGTGTGCTGAACATTGAAATATCACATTAATTTGCTGTGTTACAGCAAACTTAATCTGACTTAATGGATCTGCTACTTCAAATCCAGTGCCTGCCGCACTGGATGTAAAATAGCAGGCTAATATACACATATTCAACAGCAGTGTGACTGCTGAAACATAGCCATGGGGTTATGCACATCTGCCTTTTGTGTGTTAGTCATTACTTACACCTGTGACTACCAACACCAGTTTGCATTTCTAAAATCCAGGAAAGGGTTGCTTCACCTATACTGGTTCGAAGCTTTTCGCTTGATGGAAAAAGTTATCTTCAAATCCTTTTAATATCAGGTTCCGAAATTTTGTTCTGACAAATTTCACTGGTGCTCCTGCCAACACTGAATATGAGTGCTATAAGACTCGTAAAAAGTTAATTCTACAGTACAATATGAATATAACCTCTATAAGACCCGTAAAAAGTTAATTCCACAGTACAATATGAATAAAGGTGCCATAAATTAATTTACAACTAGGATTAAAACCACATACGGGCTGGATATATGGCGAAACATCAGAAAGATCGAAAGGAGTAAGTGCAAAAGCGACAAATGTAAGTCACAACTATA
Source organism: Macrothele yani (assembly GCA_039090855.1). NCBI lineage: Eukaryota > Metazoa > Arthropoda > Arachnida > Araneae > Macrothelidae > Macrothele > Macrothele yani. Next base: position 111,070,225 of record CM076997.1, on the reverse strand, counting down.
TTTTCTTAAGAAATGTAAGAGAGCTAATTCTGTTCCACCTTCTTTGAAACTTGCGGAGATCATCGCAAAGAATCTGTCAAGAAATTTTGTTAAAAAAATAGAACTAAAAATGGTAAATGGTGCGATTAGTAATAAGTTCAGAACTATTGAGCAATGCAAACAAGTACAATCTCTTATTTGGGCCTCTTCATTAGGTGAAATTCCGGAAGCAGAAAAGAAAAATATTGATAATTGGTTAGCTAAAGCAGTGACAGATAAAAACAAGAAGTTTAAAGAAAAATTGAAAATTAAAGAATATAAATGATTGAGTCCAAAGTTCATGTCTACAGCTACTGGCCCACAGTTAATACCATTCCCCACTAACAAACACGTCATAGATCTGACGGAAGGTGGAGTAGATGGAAACTTGATTATTCTCCTCAATAAGGGATATAACTACAACCTTTCCTCCACAACACTTGATAAAAAACGAATGCTTATTGATTTAGAAAGCATTTGTAGTAAGGTAGAAAGAGAAGATGAAAATACAGCAGCCACTTTAAGGAAAGAATTCTCAGACTGAGTCTCAAAATTTGTAAAAAAGCCAGTAAAAATTACTTACAATTTTGATAGAAAAGCCATTACTGACCTTAAAAAATTCAAAACCAATGATAAAGTAGTAGCACTGAAAGCAGATAAAAGCAAAGTTTTGGTATTGTTGGAAAAAAATAAGTATTACAATAAAATGGAAGCTGAATTGAGCAAACCCTATTATGAAGAACTCACTGCTAACCCTATTGATCAAACTGTCAAAAATCTTTAAGAAATTAATCAGCTCTTTAAAAAGTAAAAATCAGCTAAATGAGCTCTTCAAAGATTCTCCAAAATCCAGTCAAGAGTTCCACAGATCTATGGTACAATAAAAATTCACAAAGAAGGCCATCCAATAAGACCTATAATAGACACTATAAATTCACCACTCTCCAACATTAATTATTATTTACTTACCTCAGAGATATTTTCCTTTCTCCTCCCTACCTTCTAAAAAAATTCCATGCAGCTGAAAGAAAAACTAGACAACTTGCCAGAATTAATTCATCCAGTAATGGCAAGCCTGGGTATAGTGTCTATGTATACCAACATTAACCTGGGCCTCCTGCTGGAATTCATTGCGGATGACCTGGCGGAAAAAATAGTCTTCCATAATCACAATAGAGAAATACTACTTGGCATATATGAATTACTCCTGTTTTCTTTCAAGAATAATTTCTTCCAGTTTGGAAAGAAATATTACAGGCAAACTTCAGGACTTGCAATGGGTTCTCCACTAGCACCTCTGCTTGCAAATTAATATGTAAATAAACTAGAGGCAAAAATCTGTGTACAACCTTCAATATTTGCTCTCTATGTAAGATACATGGATGATGTCCTATTTATAGTAGATACTGAGGACCAATCTCAACCCTCTCAAATTCTAGCAGAATTTAACTTGCTAGAAAATACCTTGCAGTACACCCTGGAACTGGAAAAAGACCATAGCATCAATTTCCTTGATTTAAACTTGACCTCAAGAGAGGGGAGAATATTCACTCAGCTTTTTAGAAAACCCACTAACACAGGGAAGATGTTAGACTTCTACTCATTCCACCCTGATTATATTAAATCGAATACGGCAAGACAATTTTTGGAAAAAGTCCTGGTCTCTTCAGATGCTCAAAAAGATCTTAACAGAGAAGAATTAAAAGAAATATTGGCAGAAAACAATTACCTCTCCCCTTATGTTGAGAAATTATTCAGACAAGTGCCAAAAAAAGAAGCAGGAAATAAACAACTTCAAAGTCACCAGCGAAAATACGTACCACAAGGGACTTTTCGAAAAACTGAAGAGGATCAGAGCAAAATATAATATCAGGCTTGCTCCAGATCTAAGTAACAAATTAAAGAAATTCCTGCCAGCTTTAAAGCAGAAAGAAGTGGACATCCAATTGCAAGAAGGAGTAATATATTGCATCGACTGTAGCTGCAGACTCAGCTATATAGGAGAAACAGGGAGAAGTATTAAAGTCTGAATGAAAGAACACCAAGCAGCTATTAGGAACATTAGTAACAAAACAGGGCTAGACAGGCATATACAAGCAAGTGGACACTCCATAAATTGGGACTCAGTAAGAATAATTGCCCACCAGTCAAACTTAGTAAAGAGGAAACTAGAAGAAGGGATCGAAATAGCAAGAAGAAGAAGTACCACAATTAACGATAATTGCGGTTGGACTCTTCCAACTGAGTGGCAGCAACTACTCCAGTGACGTAGTCCTGATGACGAACTAAGCTTCAGTTCAAAAATTTGACCACCAACTTTTTTGAATAATAACCTTTATAAGACCTGTAAAAAAGTTAATTGCACAGTACTGAATATGATGTTAAGAAAATCGTTACTTATCCTTATATATAAAAGGCTAAGTTGCCGACGACCTGCATCACTTTTTAAGTCGTCATAGCAACAACCGAAAAACAAATGTTTGTGACGTCACGATTAGCTTTTCGTCTTGTATGCAATAGAGGAAGAATGTTTTGAATCGGAGTTTTAGAGGCAGAAATAACGCAGAAAACGCAATTTACCTTTGTGCCCCCTAGCGGAAAGACTATGATTTACATGCAAATTTTGAATTTATAGGAAAACCATTTCGCATCGTAAACACTATCCAACAAAGAAGGAATTTTTCAAATCAGACTCTCAGAAGTAGAGATATCGACAAAAATAAGATTACATCTACGCCCCCTGGAGTAGAAACCATGCATTATTTCAAGAAGAAAATGTTCCTAAAAGGTTTGTCGACATGAGTAGTATCGGTCAACAAACTACTTTTCTTGCAATCGAGATTTTAGAAGCTCATATTTTGCTGCAAATACATCAGAAGCGGAAATTAAGACTTACACCACCTGGTGGACAAACCATTTTTTACAAAAATTAGAAATTATGTGCAAAGGATTTTCCATCAGGAGCTGTATTCAGTCCAGAAAGAATGTTTCAAATCGAAGATTTAGAAGCAGAGATACAGGAAGAAAGCAATTTACTTTTACACCCCTAGCGGAAAGTCTATGAATTACTTGAAAATTTTGAAATTGTATGAAAAACATGTCACACTGAAAACACTATCCAACAAAGAAGGAATTTTTCAAATCGGACTCCTAGAAGTAGAGATATTCACAAAAATAAGATATACATCTACATCCTCTGGCGGAGAAACTGTGGAATATTTTAAGAAGAAAATGTTCCGAAAAGGTTTATCGATGTGAGTGGCATCAGTCCACGAAAGAATTTTTTCAAATGATATTTTAGAAGCTCAGATTTTATGGCAAATACATCAGAAACAAAAATTAATGCTTACACCCCCTGGTAACCAAAGTATACTTTACCAAAAATTAGAAATTATATGCAAAAGATTTTTCATCAGGAGGTGTATCCGCTGAAGAAAAAAAATTCTAATCGGAGTTTTGGGAGAAGAATTATCGGGAAAAATGTAATTTACTTTTATGCCCCTAGCGGGAAATCTATGCGTAATTTAAAAATGTAACTATATCTAAAATACTCTTCGACATAAATGGAATCGAAAGATAAAAAGAATTTTTTCAATCGAATGTTTAGAAGCAAATATGTGGAATAAAACATATTTTTGAATTTGACATCATCTACATTTACGCCCTCTAGCGGCGAAATTGCACATCCTAAAAAAAATCGAAATAAAGGATCATCATTCGCATATTTCAAGCTTTCCAATGCAAAAAAAGTTTTCAAATCGGACTAATAGTAGCCGAGATTTTGTGGGTACCGACTGACGGACAAACCAATAACATAAGCACGATCTTTTTTTACAAATGACGTGCTAAAAACAGTAATGCAATTTAACAATTACTGCAAGGAAATTATATTATGTACATATTCACTTTTTTGAGGTCAAACAAAGGACTTAGGCCTACAATGAAATCAAATTTTCAACTCCTTTTTTGCAACTACTGACATGGTAATTTCTGCCAATTCTTCATTTTTTTCTTTTATTAATTGTCGAAAACTACTTGATTGAAGGAAGCAGTTCATATCTCTCATCAATTCCCCTTGGGTGGCAAGGTCATCTGCACGTTTCCTCTAATTTGGCAATATTTTTTTCTACTTTCAGTTTTTTCATGCTAAGCATTTGCAATTCCTCCTCAATCAATTTACGTTTCCTCCCAGATGTTGCTTGGCACATTTTTTTTTTTTTCGGCATCTAAATATTGAACATATTTCTGTCTAGCTGAAAAGACAGAAGCTCTAAGCTCTTTACTTAGTACCACATTCTCTAATAAATAACAGAAGATAACGATCTGAACTGCACTGACCCCGCACAAAGAAATCAAAAAGGCAGCAATAAATCTAATCTAAACCAAATGGATTTGAAGGTAGCTGGTTGGCAAACTGCCAAAAGCAATACAGAACATGAGTAAACTTTTGCGACATGCGATATAGTGGATCTAGTGACGTAAAACCATCATCAGTACGCTAGTGAAACCAGCTGGCCTGCGCAACGCACACATTTCTTTGGTTAAAAAAAATTACGACCTTTTTAACGACCGAATATAATATAATTACGGTGTTTTCAAGGACTTTTTAAGAGCCCTTAGAAACAGAACAGAAATTAAGGAGTTCTTAAGGGCGTTTAAAAAAGGTAAATGGAAATTAAGGAGTTCTTATGGACTTTTTAAGGGCCCAAAGGCAAATGGAAATTAAGGAGTTCTTAAGGACTTTTAAGGACTGTACGAACCCTGATGGCATCCCAAATGTGTTCTATCATGTTCAGATCTGGGGACTTGGGTGGGAATGGCAACACCCTAAACTCAGATGAATGCTCTTCTAACCATAATGTGGCGTACCGACACTTGTGTGGAGGTGCATTTGTCCTGTTGGAACAGGCCCAACCCATCAGCATGAATGAAGGACATGAACGGATGTACCTCGTCAAAAAGGATGTGCACATAGCGTTAGCCAGTCACAGACGTTTGTAGACATACCAGGGGTCTCAGTGAAGTTCAGCTAAACACACCCCATACCATTACGGATTCCCCACCAGCCGGTACAGTTCCCTATTAACAGGCGGGATTAATGGCATCACCACACACAAATCCTTCCATCTACCCGATACAGATGGAAATGCAACTCATCAGACCAGGCTACTTGTTTTCAGTCATCAAGTGTCCAGTGGCAGTGTTGCCGTGCCCAAGCGAGGCGCATAGCTCTGTGTCGTGCACCCATCAAGGGGACTCGAGTTGAGCGTCGGCTCCCAAAGCCCATATCATGCAGGGTACATTGCACAGTCCGGATGCTGATGTTTGTTGAGGCTCCAGCATTGAATTCCGATGATATCTGCGAGAGTGTTGCACGCCTATCGCGTGAAACGATTCTTGACAGCCGACGATGGTCACGTTCACCCAATGCCTTTTTATGGCCACACTGGTCGTAGGTTGGAGGTTTTGCCGGGATTCTTGTAGTCACGGTACACCCTTGCAATGGTCGTCCGTGAAAATCCTAACTTCGTTTCTACCTCTGAAATACTATGGCCAATCTCACAAGCGCCAACTATGACACTGCGTTAAAAATCGCTTAAATCGTTATTATTTGTCATTCTCATGCCGAAAACAGTTCTGACAACTGGCAAGGATGTCTATCGCTTCATATACGCACTGGCAGACGCAACCGAATACACGCATAGGTGACATTGCTATGTATTTTGCATAAGCTCGTCTGTACCAGTTTTTCTGGCACTTCAGTGTATGTATGTATGTATGACATATTTGGCAGAAGTTGAAAAAACACTAACGGTAAATATGTATAATTGTGAAGTATACTCTACTATGACTTCACTGAGTTATATACAATGAAAAAACATAAAACTGCTTACAGCATTAAAGTCAGGCAACAGGGAACGGAAGAACATACTCAGTGCCCCTCTATCTTCAACAGGTGAAGGTCTGAAATATAAAAACAATTACAATCATTTATAATATCAAGTCATAGAACTGATTTTTCCTGAATTTACCAAAATGTTCATTTTAACATACTTATTGCATGATAATTGTTTTGTTCCCGTCTTGTGTGCATGTATTGGTTTTACTTTTCCAAGCTACCTGTTTCAAGAACATGTTTCTTTGATGCTTGGAAGGCCAAACCGACAAGGTCAGTCATCCAGCACTCACATATCGTACATCAAACAGAGGTCATCGCTCTTTGATGTTTCTAGTCCACGTCAAATGTCTGTATTAATCTGTATCATACATTTGCTTCTCCTGGAACTGCACACATGACTGACGGACTATTATGGGCCAACAGTTGTCAGGTTTGCTGAAAACACTTCTTAAATTTAAAAGTAATAGAGGTAGTTGCCTTTAATGCATGATCTTGATATATATCAAGATCATGCATTGAAGGCAACTACCTCTATTACTTTTGACTATTTCTGCACAAATTTGAATTCTCCTAATATTTCTTAAATTATTGCATGTGTACTTTGAAAAAGAAATCTCAAGCAGTCATTGACTAAAATGGAGTGCTGTGTCATACCCACAAAGCAGGAGAAAAGCAGAAATTATGTTTGTGTTACGAAATATTGGATTTAAAGTGTACATTTAAGACAGTGTTCACAGAATGTTCAAGTGTTTGTTATATTGTGATTTATAATATCAGTTAAATATCACATTGGATTGTTATTATTATTACTAGTTTTTGTCAAAATCAAATATTCAGAATAAATCAAATTAAGATCTGACAGGCGATTTTAAAATGCCAACTACAAGAATATTTATGATAACTGTATTTTATGTTCTATCACATTTGCAAAGCTAGAGCCCCCCCCCCTTTCGTACTTTGTAACCCATAATCCTGCCCCACGATTGTATCACTACAATACCAGGAATTTTTTTTTTTTTTTTTTTGATTGGAGGTTTAACGACCACCGTGAGCAACTCAATGGGCTATAAGCAGCCGCCCGTCCCTAATTTAGGGTCACTGGTTCCAGGGAAGGGAGAGAGCCAGTGCCGTAAGACAAACACAACATCCATGCCTCACCGGGATTCGAACCCGGACTCCGTTCGGACAAATGATCAGAGGCCATCGCTTAGACCACTGCGCCACCGGGGCGGCATACCAGGAATCATAGCATACTTATAGAAAATTTAAGGTAGAAAGTTTAGGAATTTTTTGAAAACTTTTAGGAGTGTATTTCAATAAAAACTAGATGTATATTTGTTACCTGCCCTCTTTTTATTCAAGTATATGTTGAATAAATACACACTACTAGTACATCATTACCCTCTCCTTTCTTTTTTCAGATTATTTTAAAATCTAAAACTATTATTTTTATACTTTAGGCATTAGGCAAAAACTTTTTATACATCATAATGTGCTTTGCATCCAAATTTTTCATGTAACGCTAAATGTCTTAGGTTTAAGTACAATTTATTTCACATGTTCGGTTCTTATCTTTTCACGTATTATTTTTAATCTATAAGTAAGAGATACCAACCCTAAATAAGCTGAGATAAAAAAAAAAAAAACCCAAAAAAATCTTACCGTTTAGTTCTACAACATCACATTTTAACATTTTATTTTTTTAGGATAAGGCCTTGATTAAAAAATTCAAGTTGAAACATTGCATATCCACGTTACAGTTTAAACATGAATATATTGTTGAACCAGAAGCAATTCACAATTTTCATAGTAAAGTTTCAAGGTTTCACATTAAATTATAATATCTTAAAAAGGTAATTGAAAAACAAGAACTATGTACAATTGTACATAATTCAGTGTACAATTGCATACCTGCCAACTACTACGGAATGATCGTAGTTTCTACGGATTTAGTTGTCAAAACTACGGATTCTGCGAATTTTCATTTTGTTTAGATTTTTTTTCATTTTTCTAGTATTTCATGATATACACTTGATTCGTAAGCGTATTCGCAGAATTCCGCTTTTATTTTTATTTTTTTTTAGATCATCATGTAGATAGTCTTCGAAAGCGGTATTTAGAGTTTTAAAATTATCTGAAACGGTAGTTAAACGGAGTGAAAATTTTTGTCGTAATCACATTTTTTTTTCTCTCAATGTTGCCTTTGAGCCCACTTTTCTTGTTAAACATCATTTAGTTGCATAAATGTCTGCATTTCAGCTTGAAACTGCAGGCAACAATTTGCAAAAACGGAACTTAAAACGCCGCGAAAATTTTCCTGTAATCTTCAGGCACGAGATTCTTCCGCGAATTCGAGGAATTCCGCCCTTTAGTTATTATTTTGGTCATTTACAAGATCGATACCCAAGTGAAGAGAATATCTTTTTTGGGGGTGGGGAGGGGATTTCACGTCAGAAAACGGAATTCCATCTTTAAGAAACTTTCGAAAAAGGAAGGTCGACGGAATTCAGATTTCTTCTGTAATCGGAATTTCTTTTTTCTTGCAATGCCGCCTCTGTCCAGTATTATTGCTAAATATCTATTACTGCATAAATATTTGTATTTCAGCTTGAAAATTTATGTAAAATTTCCAAAACTGGAAGTCGTACGGAGCAAAGATTTTCGCCGTAATCGCCACTCCCCCGCACAATGTTTTCACTCTTCTGCATTGTTAAATATCCCCCATCCCATAAGTTTTTGCATTTTAGCTTGATAAGGGAGGGGTAAATTCCTTAAAACGAAAGTGACAAAGTTGGAAAATTTGTAAAAATTGATGCATAGTGTTCAAAAGTGTTATCCTTAAAGTTACACCATTTATCTAAAATAGTTGAAGCTTTGATATCATGCATTCATGGTCCTCGGGCTGAAAGTTTTTTCAGCATGCTAGAAGAAATTATTGTTATCAGAAGGAATAAAAAAAGGAAAGAAAGAAAATCAACAAGAAAGAAATAGGGAGAGAAAGATATCAGCAGAAAAAAATAAGCAATGGATGCTGCACAGCTGCAAGGTCAATAAAAAACAAACTAACAGTGGTCCACAGGCTTGCTGTGTGTTTTGATTTTTCACCCAGTTAAAGCATCCAGCCCTTTTTTTCCCCCCTTCTTTGGTTTATCTTGTCATAAACTGCAATTTTAGAGGCAGTATGATCATATAGTGAAGGTTCACACGTTGCACATTCACTTGCTTGGATTTCCCATCTGTTAAGTGTTGTGTAATTCTTAACGCATCTGACTGATTTTTATTGGTGGAAGTTTCGAACTTAAATCTCGCAATGTTACCTATCATGCCCTTGGCAGCAGGGGAATCAACTTTGTGTTTCATATGAGTTAAGTTTGTTTCATTAGAGTCCTTGTTTGTTGTAACGTTTTGTTGTGGTACATATTTATTTTTCACAAAGAGATGAATCATTTCATAAAAAAGTCTATGTATGCCGCACAATAATACTAATTACTACTGACAAGGCTCTACCCAATGTTGGCAGGTATGCAATTGTATTAATTTGTACATAATTTCTTCCACCCACATGCCATTTACAATAACAAAATGCAGCAAAAGGAAAAGAGGAAGGTTCGCAGTGCATACCTACAAATAAAGGAGTACGATCTTCTGTGTGGCATGGGGTTAGTCTGCAAAGTGCAAACCAGTGGTGAAAACTGCTCTCAATTGCAAGCTCAGGGTTTCTGAAGCCACTGAAGTAGAGACCCGGCATGTGCAGCTTGATGAGGTTATTTTACCTCGCTTCTTCAGAACAGCGTTGGGTAAGCTGCGTTTCTATATAATATAGAGCAGGCGAGCAACCGCTGCAATCAAGCTTGCAGCTCTATAACACATCTTTTACCTTACGGGAGCTGAACTGTGCTTGATATGGTAAACTTACTGGCGTTAATAAATTTCATAGTAATATCGGTTGTATTTTTAATAAACTAGCTTTTTATAAAAATTTGTGGAAGAATAGAACATTTTAGGTATAATTTTAGAAATTTAAGGAGGGCCACAAAATATTAGGAATCATAGGAGGAATGCGATCCCTGCATTCTCAGTACATTCATCCCTTCTTGTATGAGTGACCACTTTATGTTTTCATCAACATCAGATATCTGTATAAAAACCCCATGATTTCAGTTATTAAACTTAAAATAAAGGAGTGTATGTTAATAGCCATATTCTAAACATGCTTCATGCAGCTCAGAAAAAGGAAAAGAAAATACCTTAATGGCCTAGTGTAAGTTGTTATTGCATCTGTTGGTGGTAATGGATCAAACCCAAATATTGGGCTCTGAGTGAGATCCTAGAGAAAAAAAAAGAAATAATTTATATTTTTAAACACAAATTATGTTTAAAATTACAGAAATCAATAATTGTAAAGACATTTATAACCTTAAAACTTAAAAGGAATTTCTTATTCGAGAGATTACTTCACATGCCTGTAACATGAAAATATTTAGTGTAAACTGTTTGAAGTATGTCAATACAGCCCTTAAGATTCAGAATTTCAGTACACTCTCTGTTGTAATAACAGCCGGAAGTGAATATTAAAATTTGACTCAGAAATATCCCAAATGTTGCACATACATTCATTCAAAAAGGTGGTGGTGGTGGGGAGGGGTCCTGCAAGAAATATCTTTATCATGAGTTTTTGGATCTGTGGCTGAACTCTCCATTCTCTGATCAGTCATGCATTCTTTAAAACATATTTAAAGTATGTCCCAACATCATTTTGTACTTAAAATAATTTTGTACTTAATGTGCCATAGCAGATGAAAAAAGAACAAATTCTACACAATAATATCATAAGAATTAAAGAGTATTTATAGTTAGCTGATGGAATTGCAAGCTATTGTCAAACAGGGCACACTATACTGCAATGCAAGAATATAGAGTTTTTGCAATTTACACATGCACTTAAAAAGTTGCAGAATGAACATTCTCAGTATTTAAATGAAAATTAGCTTCACCAAGAAGAAACATGATTTTAAATATAACTGCATCACTGTCAAGAAATGCCAAAAGACTGGTTGCCATGATCAAGCACACAATATTTTGCTAGAAAACAAGTTTTTTGTTTATTGTGAATTTAATGACCACCATGAGCAACTCAATGGGCTATAAGCAGTCGCCTGTCCATAATTTAGGGCCATTGGTTCCAGGGAATGGAGATAACCAGTGCTGTAAGACAAACACAACATCCATGCCTCAACGAGATTTGAACCCGGACCCAACTCAGACGAATGATCAGAAGCCATCCTTAGACCACTGCGCCATCGGGGTGACAGAAAACAATTGTGAATCAGATAATATGATTTTTTTCAGCTGGGCTACAGATAATCTCATGAGGCTGTCATGAATGATGTTGTAGGTGTAAATACACTGCCTCACATGAAAAATTAAACACCAAGAAGGAGCTGACATAGAAACATGAAAATCATGAGGTAACAGGATGAGGATGCTGGCTGAGCAGGGTTTAACGATGATGAAAGTAAGGGATTACACCTTCATAATCAGGCAGACATTTAGAGTTCTGTGTGTTTATTGAAATGCTCCAAATATGCTGTAGATATACCAATCAATGCAACACTATGTTTAACTGACTGACATAGAGCAGCAGTGGATCATCAAAATGTGAGAGACTGATGGCATAAGTCATTTATCTTTGGGAGTTCATTCATACAAAAGGGTCATTCAAATGGATGGTCATTTACTTTACATCCACCCCTGACTGGTTGTTTCACTAACTGAGAAAATCATTCTTTGCCCCAAAGCTCCTGTGAGTGTGAGGCAAAGCGGAAATTGGCAAACTGTCCAAAAGAGCTGAAGATCTTCACCATTCACAATCAAACAAGTGAAATCACAGCTCTTTTTAGCAAACTACCTACAATAGCAAAAGCTTAGGAGACCCATTCACTAATCACGCATAAATGAAACTCCACTCATGGCAACCGATTTTGGCACACCATTCAAATGAATGGCATTCACGTATTATTCCCATTGTTAAGTTTTACCATTACTTCCTAGCTGACTGCTCACTCACATAACAGCAGACACTTATTGATCCTCAACATAACTTTTCTTACTGGGAATTCACTTTTGAACTCATCAGGGCAGAAGAAAGTTAAACATGCTATGACTTCAGTGTGTGTTGCGGTAATGGCGGATTGAATGTTTATTCAGAGCGGTGAGCGTAAACCATTCATGGTAGAGTCATTCATTGTGAATGAATAAATTCACAAATGGTTCATTACTACTTAACAGCAATTTCCACACTGGTGCAATGCAACATGAGAACACTGTGATGTTGCATGTCATGTCACTGTGATGTTGCATGTCACCAACAAAGCACCAATGATATGGTGGAAAAGAAGTCGTCCAAAACACCCGCTTACAGTACATAAAGATCGGCTACTCTAGAGAAGGCTACTCTGTTCACCATGGTGACTATACAGCATGATATGCAAGCTGCTATGAGTACAGAGGTGTCCACCCAAATGATACAACAACGTTTGCATGACATGGAACTACAGGTGATAAACCCAGCCCAAAACACACTGATGCCACATTGCAGAGCCTGTCATCAGGAATGGGGAAGAAAGAAACAACACTGGACTGTGGAATCATGTTCTGTTTCAACATGATGAATGGGTCCACATCCACATGACATCACTGGTATCAATGATATGAGGAAGCCTTTACAATCAGTAGCCATACAATATCCTAATGTCATATGGGGTGAAATCTGGTACAGCAGTAGGACATATCTACTGCAACTCTGTGGTCATAGGTGATTGCTTTTGAATAACTGGCTCACATTAATTAGTGGAGTACATGCATTTTACCTCATACAGAACTTGTCCCTAGTTGAACAAGTCATGATTCAGTCCCAAGGCATAATATTGTGCTATACGCTACGCACAATGCTAAAACCGATGGTATTGGTTTATGATTTTGTAATTCCCATGTGTGAAGGTTGCTATATGCTGATGTCTTGTTGACAGAGAGTAAAAGTGAGTTGCAGAATATGTTATCTCAGATGTATGGAGTTTGTATGAAATTCAAACTGAGTATAAATAAGAAGAAAGCTAAGATTATGGTTTTTGAGCACGGAACTGTTAGTATTGAATGCAAGATCAATCTACATGGTACAGAGATAGACCAGGTGAATGAATTTTTATATTTAAGGAGCATATTTGACAGAGAAAGCATATTAGATGGTGAAAATAGTATGAGAGTAAATTCAGACTTAAAAGTCATAGGTGCCTTGGGAGGATTTCACAGGACTAATGGGTTCACAAAAGGGTCCCAAATGGCTGTGTATGAAGGTGTAATTGTAGCTAATCTGATGTACAACAATGAATCACATGAATGGATATGTGTGATAGAGCAGAAAAATTTTATCTTCAACCAATGGATAAAAAAGCAGAAAAAATAAAACATGAATTTGTAAATATAAACAGCAAAATTCTATATCTACAAAAACTGATGTGCAAATGAAGCACAAATAATATTTCAAAGAAAACTTATTATTTTGAGACACAGGAACAACAAACAGCACTTTTATTATAAGCTTTTCTGAGAGCCAAATATGGGTTTTGAAAATGCACAGCACCAAATGTGGAAAACCTAAATCACCAAATGGAACTTAGGAATTATAATTATTGCAAAAGTGGTTGGTTGATTACCTGAGGAAGAGTTATTGTTGCTTCTTTTATGTTTGATAAAATTATATGCCTTAAAATATTTCGAGGTGCTCCTTTATATCGCATCTTCCTCCTGAAACAAACAAAAATATTTAATTCCGAAATTCCATTTTTTTTAAAACTGTACCAAGTAAAGCATTGACTAAATTATAACAACAAATGTTGTATGCAAATAATACAGTGCACATTACTAACTACCTATAAAGAAAAATTTTAATATTTCTTCTTACTGGAACCAGTAAAAATACCATAACATTTATGAAGGCAAGGTTTTTACAAAAGCTGAGATCAAAGATACCTAGATATCATCATTGTCAACCATTATCAATCCACTGCTGGATGAAGGTCTCCCCAAGTTTTTTACGCTACTGTCTATCTTGAGCCTGTCTGCTCAATGTCACTCCTGTATGCTATCGAATTACCTGGATACATATTTCTGAAAATAAGACTACATTCTTGTTTGAGGAGTTATCAGTTCATATAATAGTAGTCATTTGGCTTATTAACAAAAATGATGAACCACAGAAATTTCTCAAATATGATACAATTTTATCTTCCATTGTTCAGAGAGTGGGTCAACTACTATACATTAGTAATCACCCCTTCACACACACACAAAAAAAGAAAATAGTGGTACATGCCATTAAATTTTGAATTTTGTGAAATATAAACCCAAAAGGCTAGATATCTGAAATATTTATGCCCTTCTCTTCAAGAAGAATACCTAAGAGCTCTTTCTTCATACATGCATCAATTCGTAAGTCTGCAAAAGATGCCCAATGTATAAAATTAAAAATTTTGTAAAATACAAACTTGCAAAGCTACAACTTTGAATGACAAGTACAAACCAGTCCACATTCCCAAGGTTTTCTTAGTATATGACATGCTTCAAGTTCTTAAATCTATTGGATTTGAATAGATTTCTGTCTTTTGACTTAAACCCCAAAAACTCTGAAATGTAAACCCATAGAGATACAGTTCTGAAACCAAAGTTCACATTTCCAGGGTTTCTCTAGTATGTACACCAAGTTCTAAGTTTCTCAAATTTTGAGAATACTTACATGTATTGTGTGACCCTTGAACATAATTGAAGGCAGTACATAACTTTTTCTTAAGAGATATTAAAAACACACATACATATATATGCACTACATTTGCAATTCTCCCACTATGGCACTTAAGGTTTTTTACTGACCATTTTTTAAACTTTTATTAGAAATCCTGTATCAGTGTTGCAAAATTTCCACTTTTTGTATGTGCTTTTAAAACCAGTTACCAACTAAACAATGCAACTTTTTTTTTTTTTTTTTTTACTTTGACAGGGAACACCAAAGAATTCGTAAAATGTTAAACAAATAAGGTATTGGTACCCTCCTGCGTAGACAAATCTTAATAGTTACCATAACTCAGCTCTGAAAGCTCTCATAGGAGGAAGATAAAAATGAAATAATAGTTGATTTCTCAAACTTTCATAATGACATTTTGGATGTATTCGAAAATATAGTGAAACCTCTTCAAACAATCTGCATTTGTTTCATATGTTTTTTTTGTTTGTTTTTTTGGCGGTAAGTAAGGGTGGCAGTATAACAAGGGGAGAATGATAATGGAGGCGATTCTTAAAAATATTGAGGGGTGTCTATGTTTCTCAACTAACATTCATCTTTATATCAGATGTATAAAAAGATTACTGTTTTTCCTATAATTAAGTCTTCTTGGTCAGTACTTTTTATTTTTTTAATGAAAATTTGCAAAAACACAAAATGCATGAATTAAACATGGAAATCGAGTGAAAACAGTCACGTATGGTAAAAGGTTCGTTTAGCGTTAACTTTCAGTCATCCTGCAACCTTGATCACCCACGATCGACTGGATGGGCTGGTTGCCAGAACTACAATTTGAAGTTGGGGTGTTGAAACTGTTGCCATATTTTAGTAGAGAGATCCAAATAAATGGGATTTAGTGAGGGGTCTCTGATTTGTAGTTTTTGGTGAACAAAATTTCAATGCTTCCTTGGAAATGCAGAGACGCTTTTTGTTGATAAATGGGGCAACTTTTTTTTGTTTCTTTCAAAATGGGAACTGCAGAGGTGTCTTCAAGGGTTAGTGCAGATAATGCTGTCTTTGGAAGACCATTGCAAACATCTTTTTTGTGTTCACCAAGTCTTGCATCAATACAAGACTTGGTGAACACAAAAAATAGTTGTAAATGAATTTATGGCACCTCTATCCATAGTGTACTGTGGAATTAACTTTTTTACGGGTCTTATAGAGGTTATTATTCAAAAAAGTCGGTGGTCAAATTTTCGAACTAAAGCCTAGTTCGTCATCAGGACTACGTCACTGGAGTAGTTGCTGCCACTCAGTTGGAAGAGTCCAACCACAATTATCGTTAATTGTGGTACTACTTCTTCTTGCTATTTCGATCCCTTCTTCTAGTTTCCTCTTTATTAAGTTTGACTTGTAGGTGATTATTCTTACAGAGCCCAATAATTTATGGAGTGTCCATTTGCTTGCAAGCAAGTGGACACTCCATAAATTATTGGGAGTTGACTAGCGGGTGATTATTCTTGCTGAGTCCCAATTTATGGAGTGTCCACTTGCTTGCAAGCAAGTGGACACTCCATAAATTGGGACTCAGTAAGAATAATCGCCCACCAGTTAAACTCAGTAAAGAGGAAACTAGAAGAAGGGATCAAAATAGCAAGAAGAAGAAGTACCACAATTAACGATAATAAGCGGTTGGACATTTCTAACTGAGTGGCAGCAACTACTCCAGTGATGTAGTCCTAATGATGAACTAGGCTTTAGTTCGAAAATTTGACCACCAACTTTTTTGAATAATAATCTCTACAAGGCCCGTAGAAAAGTTAATTCCACAGTACAAAAAAGATGTTTGCAATGGTCTTCCAAAGACAGCATTATTTGCACTAACCCTTGAAGACACCTCTGCAGTTCCCATTTGGAAAGAAACAAAAAAAGTTGCCCCATTCATCAACAAAGCATCTCTGCATTTCCAAGAAAGCATTGAAATTTTGTTCACCAAAAACTGCAAATCAGAGACCCCTCACTAAAGCCTATTTATTCGGATTTCTCTACTAAAATCTGGCAACAGTTCCAACACACCAACTTCAAATTGTATTGGGTATATAAATAAGTTTTGAGGGATTTCCGATCGGTGACGTACTTATTACTGCTTGCATGTATTTTAAGGTGGCAACATTGCGATATCGCAGTACGAGACGCCAGCTGTCAGAGCCAGTATACGAAGTTCAATTGAGGTGCGAAGACATATTTGTTTTACTCGATGGAAAGTGGCAACTTTTGTCCCAACAAAACAGCATTTGCGGGAAGTGTTAGTGCATTGCTTTATTGTCAAGAAAAGTGAAAAGTATTGCCGATAGCTATCGCTTAATGTCAGAAATCTATGGTGAACATTCCCCATCCATAAAAACATGTGAGTATTGGTTTAGACAATTCAAAAGGAACAATTTGTCAGTGATAAAGAATGTTCTGGACCACCCAAAAAAATTGCTGATGCTGAATTGGAAGCTTTAATCGACGAGGATCCGTGCAAGATCCAAAAGAACTAGCAGCAGCATTAAATGTTAGTCAACCATGCATTTCACAACATTTAGCTGCCATGGGAATGGTGCAAAAAGAAGGGAATTAGGTTCCACATGCTTTGCGGGAAAGAGACCTTGAACATCGAAAAACCATTTGTGAATTGCTGCTTCAAAGGCAAAAAAGAAAGGGTTTTTTGCATCGTATTATTACTGCCAACGAGAAATGGATATGGTAAACGGCAAAACGGCAGAAAGCATGGGTGAAGCCAGGTGAACCAGGTCCTTCAACACCAAAATGCAATAACCATGGTTCAAAGGTAATGCTGTGTATCTGGTGGGACCAGAAGGGTGTGATCCACTACGAACTGCTGAAACCATCAGAAACCATTACTGGTGATCGGTATCGAACCCAATTAATGCGTTTAAAATGAGCTCTCATGCAAAAACGGCCGGAATGAGAGAATAGACACAACAAAGTCATCTTACAGCATGACAACACAAGACCACATGTTTCTCAACCTGTGAAAAAGTACTGAGAAGGATCCGACTGGAAAGTTCTACTCCACCCGCCATATTTGCCAGATATTGCGGCATCGGATTACCATTTGTTGTGGTCGATGCAGTCAGCACTTTCTGGAGAATGGTTTAGTTCTTATGAAGACATCAAAAATTGTCTGGACAACTGGATCTCTTCCAAGGAACCGGAATTCTTCCTTCGGGGCATACGTTCACTGCCCCAAAGATGGGGTAAAGTTATAGCTTCACAGGGAGCATACTTTGATTAATATTAAAATATTGTTTCTGTTCTCCAACAACGTGTTTTGTTCACCTCAAATCCCTCAAAACTTATTTGTATACCCAATAATTCTGGCAACCTGCCCATCCAATCGATTGTGGGTGATCAAGGTCGCAGGATGACCAAAAGTTAACGCTAAACAAACCTTTTACCATACGTTACTCTGGGTGTTTTCGCCCGATTTCTAAGTCTATGTGTTATTGTCGCGTGAAGCTTGAGTTTTAAACCATGCATGAATTTTCTGAAGATTTCAGCAGGGACACATAACCCAGTCCTGACAAACGGTGAGTGTCAAAAATAATTTAAAATGTCCTTATTAGTGAGATTTTCCAGCTGCAATCCAAATTTTAAGACTTTTCCCAAATAACTTCATCTATAATGGTACCATGTTTGGCATTTATTTGTTCTACCCACAATACTATGGCTTGCTCCAGCTTATCACGTTTGCCACTTTTTTTTTTTTTTTTTTTACTGAGTGTAATGATTTTTTCCAAACCATCCTTTTGTGTTTTCCATTTAAGATATCTTCCACTATCTACCTGCTAATAGCATATTTCTAAAATAAATTTGAAAAATGATTCACAATGAATTGCTGGCTTGAAGAACGATTTTTTCACCTTATACTCACAAATAAGAATTTTTTTCTTCCCTCATTGCAGCCGAATTTGGTCTAACACAAGACTGAGATAAACGAAAGTCACATTTGTATCAATTCCATATACATGTGATAAATTACGTCAGATGCAATAAATGCACTGAGTAGTAAGAAGCTGTTGTCCATTAAAAAAAGAAAGTCAATTTGTAGGATAACTATGTTACATTTCATCACCCTCAAGGCACTAATGGGTGCTATCAACCTTCAAAAACAACACACATACATGCTAATGGCCACACAGCTTCAAATAATCTGTGTGTTTCAAATAAAGTAATCTACTCTTGCAATTAAGTGAGAAACAAACCAACAGAGCTTGGGGGTGGAGGTGGGAAAACACCTGTGGCTGAGTTAGAAAATGCCATGAACTGGAAATAGTAAGAATGAGAATCATGCTCTTTGTATGGCAAACAAAAGGCATATGCAATAGGCTTCTATAATTCTTTTCTGCATGCAGATGGCAGTTTTAAAAGGGTAATTAACACACTGAAAACATCTGATGCTCAAGATTAGTGTATGGGCAGTTGGGAAATAGTTTGGTGACAATTCATAGAGTGAATTTTCAATGTGCAGGTACAGTAGATTCCAGTTAATTGGGGCACACCAGGTCTAGAACACTTTGACCCAATTAAGCAGCTGCCCCAATTATTCAAAGCTTTGTCCCAAAGAGCTAATTTGGGATGTTCTTCAAGAACTGTCCTAAATAAATGGCTGCTCTGAAAAACCAATGGCCCAATTAACAGGAATCTACTGTATTCAGGGAAATGCATTTCAAGCTTATGGTATAGTGGCTACAAGAGATAGTATGCCATGCACTTCTGTAGGCAGGCTCATGAAATTATGAAATCAGAGAGGGTGCTGAAGACAGCTTCGATGCTATTGCTGTAAACTATGCTCATAGATATACGTGCTTCTCACTCCGTGCAGTATAGTAATTTCACTTAAATTTTACAAAGGAATCTTTTTTTCTGTCCTGCAGTTAAACTAAAATTGATTAATGTCATGTATGGATAGGTATAAGTGAATATTCTACCAAATGGCATCAGGAAGCTTCCCACGCATAGGTCCGGCAGCACAACACACTTCCACTACTTACATCCCGCCTTCTGTGCACCCTTCTTATAGTGCTTCTTGGTGGCGTGCCGGGTGCACATGATTTGCATATGCCCTGCAATGCTAATGGTTTGCATGTCCTCTCGTGGGCGACGCATGCTACGAATTTCAGGCCAATCGGATGCTTCCTTCTTGGTGTTGCATTTTGGGTGGCCAGCAGTGTACATCAATAATTATTTATAATGAATGGAATCAACTGATTTTGCCATACTGATGATAGCCTCATGAAAACAATTCAATTTATAAAGCTCAAAGCTACTACTGTAAGTTTCAAGGACAGATTTATTCACAATAACACTCAGAAGATGAAAAGTCAGTTAAACAAATCTTTCACTTACTTTTCAGCACATTCCGCAACATATGGATCATTACTTTTGAGTCGCAGAAGCACTTTTCGAACATTACCTTCCAACCAAAGAATGACATCAGCTGCCTTCCAAAGCATGTATGTTCTACCAATGTATAAGGCTATAAGTTGAGCTAGAGCAGGGGCAGCATTACTGAAATAAAATGCTATTGTCAATAAATTTTATTAAGTAAATGTGAAAAGGAATATAGAATAAAGTACTACTAAATGGTATTCACATACACGAGCAGTCAGTCTAGTTAATTGTATTAAATCATATTCACATCCAAGAACACTCAGTTCAGTTAATTTAATTAAATGGCATTCACATTCCGGAACAGTCACCGGTTAACTGGGTTAAATGACATTCAGGTCTAGGAAAAGTCAGACCAGTTAGTTGAATTCAGTAACATTCACATCCAGTTAATGAAACACTGTTTTCTACCCCTAACCGCCCCTTTTTTTTTACTCAAATGTTATTTTAATTGTAAACCATTTACAAAATATTAATATCTTAAATTTCCACCATTTAAACACATTTTGACAGTCTCAAATTTTGTTACACATTACATGTATTGCCATGCCAGCAACAAGATCCCAGAAGCAAACCTCAAACTTTCTGAAATGTGTACATCACTGATGATGGAAAGTTCAGGAAAAGAAGGAAAGATCTGTGTGGCACAATAGAAGTAAAATGCACAAATCTGTAATTGCTTCTTGCAGCAGTGAATATTTTGGCCAATGAAAGAACTTAACTAAATTCCTATAAGTTCTCTTTGCCAATATTGGTATACATGTATCCTATAACATGTCAGACATGTGGTGCTGAAGTGGTAGATTATCTAAAGTCAGTAGAATAGTTGTAATTATGAACAAACAGAAGTTATTTTATTATTTGTGGCTATTTTTCATTCTCTGTGTTAGTATATTTTTTAATGAAACATAATTTTTACCAGAGACACATATGTAGGTATAATAAGGAGTGCATTTCTAGGAAAAGCCAAAACAAAATTCTTTGTAAGCAGCCAAGACTAAATTACTAAATTATGGTTATTCAAGCTAGCAGACCTACACCTGATCTCTCAGAACAAATTTTTGATAAGAATCAATGCTTCCATACAACTTGCTGCAATGCTCACTTTTGTGGATTACTGGATGTGCCAGAAATAGTGAACTGTTCCCTTGTCTGTGCAATTTAATGCCTATCCTATATATTAAATGTATGCTGAAATGATCACAAAAAATTTATACAACAATTAAAAAGTACCAAAAAAAAACTTAATACCAAAAATTAAAATAAACACTGGCCACGGATTTTTTTCAGAAGACAAAATGCGAGAATGCTTTATATGACACACACACACACACACACACACACACACACACACACACACACACACACACACACACACACACACACACACAGTAAACAAAACACTAGAGATAGAGGTGATGGACAGTTGACATGGGCATCAACTATGCCCAGGATGGTCAACGGGACAAATGCCACAAATGGCTTAATATGTCCACAGCTGATCTTAGAGATCCATCATGTATTCACATTACATTTGCAGAAACCATGAACTGGATCGTTGGTGATGGGATTTGAACCCCCAACATGTCACCTACCACACAGCCATGAGGAATGCACATTTTAGCCAACTGTATTCTACCAGTAGTAAATGCTGCTTCAGCATGAAAATTTCTGTCAATAAAGACAGAAAATTAAAATTAAAAAAGTGAATGCCATACACAGCTGTAAAGACCATATTACATGCCACTGATAAACAGAATTCTTACATAGTATATCATTAACATCATCAAACATTATCAATCCATTGCTGGATGAAGGTCTGATTGAGTCTCCTACACAGCTTTCTGCTTTGAGACAGTCTCTTCCAAGTCACTCAGCAGGCTTTCGAATTTCATCCACCAAACTCCCACATGATCTATTTCTGGTTCTTTTCTTATCCCTTGGTCATCTCAAACTTTGACTGACAACCAAAGTTTGAGTTATAAACTCATTTGGAGGGGTTGGCCAGAATTCACCACGCTGGTCAACAGTGGCAATGCCAGCCACGGAACTGGGTGGGCTATTAGGAGGGCTAAGCATGATGGGAGGGGGAGCAAATTTTGAAGTGTTTGGCAGAAAATTTGGCAAAAAATTCCGCTTATGTTCATTTTACCTGATGCTGATAATGTTATGCCTAGTAAAATAAAGCTATCAAACAAATACTGTACATAATATTTATTCAGTGTATGTCGTATGGGAACCACGGATACGAATCTCTATGGCAAGTTACTATTTCATCACAATTTTAGCTTAGATCATTCGTTTGCTTTCATAAGGCTATTTATGAATTTTAGTTTGTAACCTGACAAGGAATATCTGTTTCTCTCTCTTATCGTTTAAAACTGTAATTACAAAAGCAATGTGCTTCTACCACTCTCTTAGAAATTCGTTCAAAGGACTCCCTGCAGTTCCTTTAAATCTTTAAATACAAACACTAAATTTAACAAAGAATTCATTTTATATAACAAAATTTCAGTCAATTCGAAAAATTCACATACATTTATCCAAGTTCCCTAGAATCTTAGATGGTTGCACTCACCATATGTTCCAACTGCATAAATATTTGGGGGTGGGGGCTAAAAAGTGAGCTCAAAGAAAAGTTGGGTGAGCTAGAGCCCACCTCAGCCCACCCATAGCATCGTGACTGTTGGCCGCGCAGGATGGTACATGTGGGATAACATTTCTTCCAGCCCCAGTGTTGTACCACAATTTGACACAGTATGTACACACTACAGGGGTTAACATAATGGCTATGATAGTTACAATAGACAGATTATGGGAATTACTTAGGAATAAAGGATGTTAATTCTTAGCATCAAATTTTCGGGTAGTGACCCTACCCTTCATCAGGACGAACACTACAGTAAGTGTTGCCAACATTGAGTAAAACTCCAACCTTTAAAATCATTTAATGTAGTTCCTCTTCTTCTCTCAATCTCAAGACCTTCCAACAGTTTTCTCTGGAAGAAATGCTTTTGGTGGGTCAGAATTTCTACCGAGTCCCATAGGATTTTATGTCCATTGGATTGAACATGTCTGTCAAGGCCAGTTTTATTTGTCATGTTTTTTATGGCTGCTTTATGTTCTTTCAGCCTGGTCTTAAGCTGCCTGCCTGTTTCTCCTACATAGCTAAGACCACATTCACACTTGATATTGTAGACTACTCCTTCTTTTAACAAGACGTTAGTTTCTTGCTGATTTAATTTAGGAAGGTAGTTATTGATCTTATTTCCTAAACCTGGAGCTAGTTAGACTTGAAATTTTTTTCTAATCCTTTGAAGTTTTTAGAAAAGGCTCTTATGGTAGGTGATTTTTCTAGTTAACCGACATCCTGTGTTTGGGCACCAATCTTTTTTATTAGTTAAAATATTTTCCACTATTGGAGAAGGGTAATTATTATCCTGGAGAATGAGTTTAAGTTTGTTGCTTTTGTGCTTGCTTGTCTAATTCTGAGGAGTTGAGAACATTGATCTTTTCTACAAATTGCGACGCTACGTTCCATTTCATGTATTCTGGATGGTTTGACTGGAAGTCCAGCATTTTGTTAGTGTTAGTGGGCTT
The DNA here is from genome assembly GCA_039090855.1 of Macrothele yani. Taxonomy (NCBI): domain Eukaryota; kingdom Metazoa; phylum Arthropoda; class Arachnida; order Araneae; family Macrothelidae; genus Macrothele; species Macrothele yani. The sequence goes on along the minus strand of CM076997.1, from coordinate 111,046,475 downwards.
TTTGAAGACTTTTGTAAGAATTCTCCCACTTCGAAGAATTAACGACAGGTCCAGGTAATTTAGCTGATTGTTCTGCTGAAGTTCCAGAGTGAAATTTAACTTTTCATCAAGGGAGTGGAACCAATCCAGGATGGAAGACGGGAGAGAGGAATTAGTGCTGTCTAAAATTAAAATAATGTCGTCCATATATCTGGCATATAGACAGGAGTTATCAGAACCTCTTCTTCCAGTTTGCCAACATAGTAATTTGATAGGAAGGGGGCAACCGGAGAGCCCATAGCCAAACCTGAGGTCTGTTTGTAGAATCGATACTCAAACTGAAAAAAGATGTTTTTTAATACAGAAATCACTTATTATTTTTAACTAATAATAAAAAGATCAAAGCCCGAACCCAGGATGTCGGTTAACTAGAAAAATCACCAAACATAAGGGCCTTTTCAAAAAACTTCAAAGGATTAGAAAAAAAAAAAATTCAAATCAGACTAGCTCCAGGTTTAGGAAATAAGATCAATAACTACCTTCCTAAATTAAAGCAGCAAGAAACTAACATCTTGTTAAAAGAAGGAGTAGTCTACAATATCAAGTGTGAATGTGGTCTTAGCTATGTAGGAGAAACAGGCAGACAGCTTAAAACCAGGCTGAAAGAACGTAAAGTAGCCATAAAAAACATGACAAATAAAACTGGCCTTGACAGACATGTTCAATCTACTGGACATTCAGTAAAATACTGGGACTCAGTAGAAATTCTGACCCACCAAAACCATTTCTTCAAGAGAAAGACCAGGCTGAAAGGTCTTGAGATTGAGAGAAGAGGAACTACATTAAATGATTTTAAAGGTTGGAGTTTTACCCAATGTTGGCAACACTTACTGTAGTGTTCGTCCTGGTGAAGGGTAGGGTTACTACCCGAAAATTTGACGCTAAGAATTAACATCCTTTATTCCTAAGTAGTGTTCCCCCTAGGCCATTTTAGTGGGGCGCAGCACCCTGCCCTTTTCTGACATGTTAAAATCTGCCCTGCCCCGTTTTTGGACGGTAAAAGGCCACCTCCCCTAATTTTTACCCTGCCCTTAGTATTGCCCCTTTCGTTCCATGCCCACGATTGCAGTGGCAGTCACGAACGTATCCATGTTATTACCTGCAAACCTTGCAGTTAATGAGATCATGTAGAAATTTCCGACGCAATGGTACAAAAGGAGGAACATTTCATAACTGTGCCTTTTCTTTGGTGTCTGACTTGGAACTTCTGGCTGTGGCATTTATTTATTTTTTTCTCATTTTTTTCCCAACTCCGGACCATTTTATTTGCTCGAAAACGAACATTGGACGCAAAGCCTACAACGAAAAGAAAGTTTAAGGAGAAAGAGTAAAAGCAAGCTTCAAATGTCCGAAGATCCACAACATGTTCAGCTTGCAGAACAAGGTAAGCTCTATTTGAGTTTATTATTTTATCGTGTAAAGTATATACTGTGAATGCACTGAAAGATTAAATGTTTCATTATGAAATGGGAGATCGAACGTTGCTTGCTCTTCGTGATTTTTTTCACAGCATTGTTTCTCAGCTGAATTGTGAACTTGCCGTTACCAGGGGTTGCAGCCATCCTATATATCCTGTTTTTTGAAAAACTGCCCAAAAAAAGTCCTATTTCGTCCTGTATTTCGTGTATTGTCCTATACTTTCATTTTGTGAAAGATTTTATAATTTCTGTAAAACTTTTTTAATTGTTTATTTAAAGTAACATGATGCAACAAATGTTTAACTTCTTCCGTTCAATAGTTTTTTGCAGCTAGCTTTTCATCGTGGCGTGATTCTGAAGTCCAGTGGGTTAAATCTGTGCAGCGCATTACTGTGAGTGAAAAGGAAAACTCCCCAAGTAAAGTGCGTTTAAAATCGGAGCGCAAGTGTTTCTGGCCCAACTTTTTTGTAAAGAATCATGGGAGTTTTTATTGAGGCAAAGAAAAAACAAAGTGCAACACATTTTCCCATTAAACAGGGCGGGTTGGCAGGATTTTCCAGTCTTAAAAAATTTTCAATAATAAAAAAATATATCTTGGGTCCATTTTCGGACCACTCACAAAATTGGAGCATTTAAAACATGTATCCTTCGTAAAATTAGGTGCGTTAGGTACGCCATCTTCAGAGTTCCGAAAATTGCAAGCTAATACATCATTCACGTCAGGAATATAATCAAATTATGGACACGTGAATCTGCTTCCATACGTAGCGGCATGAGCAGCTCATTTTGCATATCGCTGACTGTTACAAATCAGGCATGAGATTCTTCCTCGGATTCGCGGAATTCCACTTTTTTTGCTATCATTTGGGATTCGATGTTGATGAAAAACGAAAGATATTTATTTTTTATTTTGGAGAATTAGTGGGGAGAGGGGGGTTTATTTTCCGTCTGGCGAAGGTATTCCGTTTTTCAAAACTTTCAAAAATGAAAGTTAAAGAGTGAAAATTTTTCCTGCAATAGTATTTTTTTCCCTTGAAGTTGCCTCTGTCCAGTATTGTGGCAAGATTATTATTTATTGCATAAATGTTTGCATTTCAGCTTGAAACTGTAGACAACAATTTCGGAAAACAAAAGTTCGACAGAGCAGAATTTTCCTTGTAAACTTTAGACATTAGTTTCTTCCACGTATTCGTGGAATTCTGCCTTTGTTTTCTTTTGCGTCATTCTTGAGAGCGATGCAAAATTGAAGGGAATTCTGGGGGATTGGTGTGGGGAGAGCTATCTAGGGCGAAAGTCAGTCTTTCAAAACTTTCAAAAACGCCAGTTAGACGGAAGGTGGATTTCACCCGTAATCGAATTTTTTTTTCTCGCATTTTCCCTTTGTTCACTATTTTTGTAAAATATCATTTTGTTCGATATATGATTGTGCCTCAGCTTGAAAACGGAGAAAAAGTTTCTGAAAACGGAAGTCGGACGAAGCGAAGATTTTCCTGTAAACATGGTTGTTTTTTGTTTTTGTCCCTGCGATGTACCCACTGTCCTGTATTATAATTTATTGTTAAATGTTATCGCCTTTCCCCCATAAATAGCTGCAAAGTGGAAAATCTAGATATTTCTAATATCAGAAGAATGGCTGAATCAACCATGGCCCGATTATACGAACTGCAAACATCTTGTAGTATTCAAGAAGAGATGTTTTTTTGTTTTGTTTTTCAGAGCTGAAGGAAAACATGTTCAAAAATAATAAATTAGTTGATCCTTGTAACACCGAAATTTGCACATGACAATGTCAAGTCAAGATTTATTTCATCTTTTGTGAATGAAATGGACTGCAGATTTCCTTCCTCCTCAACAGAACTTATTTTGAACTTTGAGTGTGTGGAACCTGAATCTATAAAACAATACAGACAACACAAGTTTTGGTACAGTATTTCAAAAGCTTTGCAGATCAGTTTTGTTCAAAAATTAATGAAGATGACGTTATAGAATATTCACTATTCAGATATAGCTGTAAAGAATGAAGAGTATATATGTAACTTCTGTTCAGAGGACTTTGTCACTCTGAACAAATGTCAAACATTGACATATGATATAGTAGATTTTGCCACAAGAAAAAAATCTGTTAGTTGTAAGTAATTTTACTGATTTATGTTTATTCGTTTCCTTTTTCTCTTAGTCATTCAATCGATTTACAATGAACACTGGCAGTTGCACTATGTGAAAAAAAAATCCTAAAAATAGAATTTGTCATGTTGAAAAGGCTACAAATATTACATGCTGCATATCCTATTATTTTGTGATTGGAGAATATATTAGTATTTAAATTAACCTGAAATACTTAATCGAATTGTTCATGAAGCTGGAACATGTAACAAGTACTAGCATTAACTGACTTATGAAAAGTGTTTCCTCTTCACTCAAACTGTTTTTTATTTTTCTATAATTTGCAGACTGTAAAAGACACCGACCTTCCAGCAAGATGCGCCAGCTGAAATGAGTAACAATGCTAAACAGCAACCTCATGAAGCATATTTTAGCAGCTACAAAGATGATGAAAACCCAGATGATCCACCTGTAGCTGCTACAGCAATTCCAGAGGATGATAAAAAATCAAGATGATCAAGTAGTGTGTACCACAATCCCACATGAGACTGCAATTAATTATGATGCTGAAATACTACATGCAGTGCCTTGTGAGTAGATTTATGAAGAAACTTCCAATGCATCTGCAAGTGCTGTTACATCTGAAACTCTTTGCATCGTCCCAGATAACAGTTCCAAGGAAGAAAGGATGTCTGATATCGCCAAGGTGCCAGGTGAGACGGCAACTGCCAACATCATTCTAGAAACAAAGATTCCACACCTTCTGGGGCCCAAACCATTGCCCAAAAGGAAAAAACTACAGCAAACATCAGGCATAAGCCTGAGTTTCATACAGAATAAAATAAAAAAAAAATTCCCATGGTTAAAATGTCTGAAAACAAGTGGTAAAGAAATGTCAGTTTGCACATTATGCATAAAAACCCTATTGGCAACTGCACAATATCAACATTCACCTTGGGTAACAAAAGGCATTTCAACTGTGCCACTGGACAAAGTGAAAGAACATTAATCTTCAAAAATGCATAATCACGCAATTGAAATAGAGATGGAGCAACACATCAGTGCAGAAGACAGTGAGCAGGTCAAAGATTTGCATTTGTGCAAGTCTGTTAAATATGCTATGAAATGCTTAAATTTTTAAATTCAGCATAATATTCCCCACACAACGGTTTTTAAACCATTTCTGGTTTTCTGCATAGATGAACTATTCCACCCCTGTGCTTGCACATCTCAAGAGAGCAAAGAATGCTTCATACAGCAGCTACCGGATAGTTTTAGAATTTTTAAATTCTATGGCAACTGTTCAGAAGAATGAGATTTTAAAATCTGAATGAAAGTCCCTGCTTTTCCATAATGACTGATGAAACAACAGACATCAGCAATAGAAAACATCTAGCTGTTGCAGTTAAAATATTTGAAAGATGGAGAACCAGCAACTGTATTTCTTAAAGATGAACAAATCCCAGATGACAAAGCTGAAACCATATTTGCAGCACTATTGGAGGAAGTTCAAAACTGTGGTGGTTTCCAGAAATTAACTGGATTTGGTAGTGATGGTGCAAGTGCCATGATTGGTCACAAAGATGGTGTTGCCGCTAGAGTTAAGAGAAATTGCGCAAGTAATTTCAATTCACTGCCATAATCATCGTCTGGCCCTTGCAACTAAAGACAGTTTTCAAAATAGCCCCTTTCTTCAAGTGGATGAGATTTTAATCAGTTTATTTAAATACTACAAGTACATCACAGTCAATAGTACTTAAGCTTGTCAGAAGTGCAGAAGCTGTTGTCTAAGGGTGAGGGAACAAACATTAAAGGGTCTGCTCATACAAGATGGCTATCACACAAAAATGCTGTTAATTTGGTTCGAATTAATATGGAGAGCATATTAATAGACCTGGAAAATGCAGTAGCAAGTGGAAGGTCAAAAGTAGTACCAGGTATGTAAGGTCCCACTGCAGAAGGCCTTTTGAAAATTATCAAAACAAAAAATTTTTTCCAAATGGTCCATTTCCTTTGTGATGGGTTACCTGTCATTTCTAAGCTGAGTTTAGCTTTTGAGAAAAGGGACAGACTTATCTTGCGCGGAAGGTCAAGTGACAACTACTTTAGATTTGCTGAAAAAACTGAAACGAAAACCTGGTGGGCTATACTGTCGAGATATGGCTAATCGTGCCAGAAAAATGGGAATTTGTGTAACATTTGATGATGATCAGGATTTTATCAGGAATGCTACAGTATTCATTGATTTGTTGCCCGAAAACATAACCAAAAGGCTAGAAAATATTCCAGTGATAACTCATCTTAGTGTTTTGGACTTATCGCAAGCAAAGGCCCCATCACTTGCTTTTTATGGGCTGTCAGAGATGACAGAGTTTTCACTGGGTTTTGTTCCGGAATCCTTAGGTTGAATGATCAACTGGAACCCTCAGCTGTGAGCTAATCCCCACACTGATGTACTTACCTGATTAAAAAGACAAAAAGAAATATCAAGAATGACTCAAGTGTGGGATATGGTGGACCTACCACACTTGAGAAGTATGGTCCACCACGGAATTGACCTGGGCTTTCTAAACAGCATATGAGAAAGAGATCTCGGCTGAGTGAATGTAAGATTGGTGTATGGAATACTAGAGGTATAAATGGCAAGATGATTGAGGAGATGAATAAGTATAGACTGGATGTGCTGTGTGTAAATGAAACCAAAAAGAAAAAAATTGGGGTAGAAGAAGTGAATGGCACGGTGAGTGTGTAGTCTGGAGTATTGGATAATATGAGAGGACAGGGTGGTGTAGGTGTGATTTTAAGTGAAAAGATGAAGAACAACTTGATTCACTATAGTTGCATAAGGGAGAGAATACTCTGGATTTGTTTGAAAGTAAAACTTTCATGGAGTTAGGAAATGGTCCCAGTGGGAGTTAGGAATGTTCCCTCGGGATTGGAAGGATGCTATTATTGTTCCCTTGTATAAGGGAAAAGGTGATCAGACTGAATGCAAGAACTATCGTGGTATTAGCCTACTGAGTGCGCCAAGGAAAGTGTTTGGTAAGGTTGTTATTGAAAAAGTACGGGGTCTTACATCATTGGAAGTGTGGGATGTTCAGAGTGGTTTTATGCCTGGTAAAGGCTGCACTAACCAGATTTTTGCATTACGCATGATGATTGAAAAGTATCTGGCTGTTGGGAAGAAAGTTTTTACTGCCTTCATAGATTTAGAGAAAGCTTACGACCAAATGAATAGGACACTTTTGTGGAAGGTATTGAAGGAATATGGTGTTACTGAGAATCTACTTAATAGTGTAAAAGCCATGTATGCTGGTAGTAGAGCTTGTGTACGAGTGAATGGTGTTTTATCAAAAATGGTTTTCCATTGGTGCAGGAGTTAGACAAGGTTGTGTACTGTCACCATGGCTGTTTAATATATTTATGGACGCATGCATGCGTGATGCCAGAATAGATAATAGTGGTTTATGTCTTGGTGATATCCGTGTGTGCAGATTGCTGTATGCTGATGACACTGTCCTGTTGGCAGAGAGCAAAAGTGAGTTGCAGAGTATGTGGACTCGGATGCACGAAGTTTGCATGAAATTCAAACTGAGTATAAATAAGGGAAAACCCAAAGTTATGGTGTTTTAGAGAGGAACTGGTAGCACTGAATGTAATGTAAGTATAAATGGCACTGTGATTGACCAGGTGAGTGAGTTTGTGTATTTAGGAAGCATGTTTGACAGAGAGAACAAGTTGGATGGTGAAATCAGTAGGCGAGTGAATTTTTCTTTGAAAGTCATAGCTGCTCTGGGAGGTTTTCACAGGAATGATAGGTTCTTTAGAGAGTCCCGTATGGCTGTGTATGAGACAGTAATTGTTCCTACTCTGATGTATGGCAGTGAAACCTGGGTACTGCAGAAGAAACATAGGAGTCGTTTGTGTGCTGGAGAAATGCGTTACTTACGTGGGGTTTGTGGCAAGACATGATCTGATTGTGTGAGGAATGAAGATGTATTGCAGTTGTGTGATGTGAAGCAAAATGTTGTTAGCAAGGTGGAGACCAATATGCTTCGGTGGTTTGGCCATGTTGAAAGAATGAGTGATGAAATGCTTACTAAGAAAGTCTTTTCAGCCCAAGTGGCAGGAAGGAAAGGCAGAGGAAGGCCAAGGAAGACATGGGTGGGTCAGATTCAGGAGTGTCTGCATGAGAAAAAGATTATGAGTATGAAGTATAAAAGATCTTGTGTACAGCGTGTAATGGATATCGGTGAAGCACGAGTTGTATGTCAAGATCGCTGTAAATGGAGAAGTTTCATACGACAACAATAAGTAAAAATATCTGGAAGTTTGTATTTCTTTTTGGAGCTAACCTCTGAATCTCAGAGAACAGCTTAGTATGTATGTATGTATGTATGTATGTATGTATGTAAGAGATGACAGAGTTGGCAGGATTTACAACATAGATGAAGACGAACTTTTAGCAGAATGGAACTCAGTCAAATCAGTATTCTATTCTGAAAATGATCAGGATTTTTGAGTATCACACCTGTGCAAAGTGTTAAAGCAATATCAACCAATAATTGGTCCAGGCTTTCCCAATATCCAAAAACTACTGGGCATTGCTTGCACTTTGCAAATGTCCACTGCTGAAGTTGAACACATATTTTCGCAGATTAAAATCATTTTGACTGATTACAGAAATCAGCTGAAGGTGGAAAATGTAGACTACTTGTTGGCCATCAAATTGAATGTGAAGTGTTACCGTGAAGCAGCAAAACACTGAATAATTCCAAAGAAAATGCTATTTTCACAGTTTTTCTCTGGGTAGCCACACTTTTATGAAGCCACACATAAATTCCCATGGTTAAAATGTTTAAAAACAGATAGTAAGGGAGTACCTCTTAAGATAGCAAAGAACACTTCATACAACAGTTTCCGGACAGTTTCAGAATTTCTCGCTCCTAGAGTAGCTGTTCAGAAGACTGCAATCAAATTGAATGGTGAAAGACTTGTTTTGGTAGAAAAACAATAGATGATTCAAAAGAAAAGATTAATTTCATGGTTTCATCTGGGTTATCACAGTGAATTCAACTCAAGTTAGAAAATAAGGGCAATTTGTTGGCCATCAAATTAAATGGTGACGTTTCTTACCTGATTGAAGCAAATAAAATATTTTATTTCAACTGTTCAGTTCAAATAAGTTATTTTCAATAAATTTTATTGTATGTTTTCATGTATTTAATAATCCATTGATTAAAAGTATGGTAAGCAGCATTTTCTTTTTTTGCTTTCATCCATGAATAAGCAACTAAAAAAGTTGCTACGTTCTTTTGGTAATGAAAAAGTAGATCTAATTCTGCAACTACTGAGTACATGAATATTGTTGACAAAACCATTTCAATAAATTCAACTCATTTTACATTTATATTCTTTGGTTTTGCTACAAAAATATATTTAAATAAACAAACAAAACAAGAAACTTACAAAAACCATAGAGAGCCAGTTGAAATATTCCTACCTCACCACTGTATGTACTGGTTATTATGTTTAGGATGAAAATAGAGAAAATAGTGTTTAGATTCGCTAAACATGAATGCCGGTTGCTTCGAATAGCGAATCTTGTGATGGTTATATTCAAATTAAACGGAAACTTGAGACTTCGTCGTTCTGGGTGGTGTAGTGGTTAGCATACCTGGGTGCTATCTGGGAGAAGCGGGTTCGAGTTCCGCTCCAGGACGATGAAATTCTCAAGTTTTCGGATATTATCTGATTTACCGTCCTTGTCACATTTACACCAAAAATCGGATTGTCATCTTCGAAATTTGTATAGTGTTGGAGGTTTATTTCAGGGAAGGGAGAGGTAGTGGAGTCTAAATCTTTGGCTGATACATACATAAAGTGCCCCTTTGATAAAAATGTGCCTTTTTTTCAGATATAACCTTTTGTAGACATAAAATGCCTCTTTGTGATACAAAAGTGCCCTTTTTTCAGATCTTACGATGTTTTGCATGCATAACGTGCCTTTTTTTTTCCTTTTTTTTTTTTATACAAATGTGCTCTTTTTTAGAAAATTACCCTGCCCTTTTCAGTTTCTAGGGTGAACACTACTAAGTAATTCCCATAATCTGTCTATTGTAACTATCATATAATCATCTAGGAAAGCCATGATTTCATTTATTACTAAGTTTAATAATGGCTAGTCAGATGCCTGGGACTATCAGGTCTTGTGTGGACTAGAGCAAAATACAGTGGAACCTCAGCTACATGTTTTTTCTAGGGAATGGCAGCCATAAAAAAACATATAAATGAAATTTTGAAATGTATAATAATGCAAAATTTTAAATGCCTCCAAAATGTAAAAGAAACAAGGAAAAAATTTGATTAAGCTAATTTATAACATAAGACATACATGCAAATACAATTACTTTGTTTGCCACCATATGCCTATGTCTATTTTGAGTTTTGTATTAATTGTTTTACTCCCGAGATACGTTTGAAACACTAGATAAGAAATTCAAACATGATTTTTTTTAATATTCAACACCCCTATCACACATTCTTTACTTAAAAGCATTGCTCTTTTCAAGGCAGTTTGTCCACTAGTTGATTTAGCTTTAGTGCCGAGTAAAATATCCACTAACCTTTGCTTGTTTCAAATTTCTCGAACTGAATGAAAATAGAGAACTGTGAACTTTATTTATTACAATTTTAGTTGCGCCATCTATGGATTACAATGGCTGCAAAAAAATGCTGTCTCAATTCTCTCAAAATTGCAGTACACTGGGTTACATAAAAAAAAAAAAAAAAAATCAAGGAACCGTGTATTTTTGATAATCTGAAATTCAAAATTTAGCATACATCTGTATATATCACTGCAACAAGAAAGATGAAACAGAATTTTCAGTTGTGATGAGCACGTCTTTTGAATCCTTTCCGACATGAATAAAATTTATCAAACTTATTCAAAGTCAATGGAAATGGTTAAAAAAAAATCAACTGGGTTTCTACAATCAATAAAAACATCCAGACATAGAAACAGCTACTTACTTCCACCATGGCTAAAACGTTTGTTGTGAAAATTAACAAATTGTGCACAAAAAGTTTCTCATAACAGAAGGAAGGTATCGGAGACAAAGAGATTTTCAAATTGAATAGTTAAAAGAAGAAATATGGGTAGAATGAAACATGATATAATGCTACACTTCAAGTGGAAGAATTTTGCATAATAGAAAAGTTGAAGATAGGGGAAAAGTGTTCTTCATGGTAAAAGCAATGCTAAGAAAAAGAACTTTACAAATACGTCTCTCGGAAGAAGAGATAGCAAGAAAAAGATTTTGACCTTTATTGCCCCCTTGCAGGAAAGCTATGTGTTATTTAAAGAGAATAATACTCCTCAACTTTATTGTAGCAAACGGCATGTACAGTAAAAAGAAATTTCTCAATAGGGTTTTTGGAAGCATAGATACCGCTCGCTACAAACAGAAATACACAAACACCCCCTAGCAACAGAACTGTAAAACTCTTCAAGCCTAAAGTGTTCCACAAAGTAAATGGTGGAATCCGCTGTTAAAAGAAATTTTTAAATCGCACATTTAGAAGCACAGATATTGAGAAAAATAGATAAAACATTTGTGCCCCAAGTGGCGAAATTGTGCATTATTTTGGAAGAAAATACAAACAAGTTTTCAGAGTTAGTAGTATCTGATCGAAGACGAATTTTTTCAATCGGGCTTTCAGTCTTGCAGATATTGCTGTAAACAGACACATGAACTTATGCCCTCCAGCAGCACAATTGTGGGTTAAGAAAATTTTGAAATTATATGAGAAACATTTTCACACTGGAAACACTCACCAACAAGGAAAGAATTTTTTAAATTGGACTCTTAAAAGCTATGCACTATTTAAAGCATGAGATATTCTCAAAAGATTTGCCAAGGTGAGTGGTGTTGGTCCACGAAAGAATTTTTTCAATTGAGTTTTCAGAAGCACAGATTTTACTGCAAACACATCAGAAGCAGACAAAAAAAAAAAAAACACTTACACCCCCTGGTGGTCCAACAATTCCTTACCAAAAATTATAAATTATATGCAAAACATTTCTCATTAGGAACTGCATCTGATGAAGGAAGGATTTTTCAAATCAGAATCAGACTTTTGAAGCAGAGATATTTGGGGGAAACGCAATTTACCTTTACGCTCCTAGTGGAAAACCTATGCATTGCTTGAAAATGAGATTGTACTTAATCTTCAATACAAATGATATTGAAAGCAAAAATAATTTTTTCAATGGGATATTTAGAAGCAAATATATGGAATAAAATGTATTTTGAATTCGATATCATCTGCAATTATGCCCTCTAGTGGTGAAGTTGTGCATCAGAAAAAAAAAAAACGGAATGCAAGGATCATCATTCTCACATTTCAAGCTTCGCAATGAAAAATGATTTTTTCAAATTGGACTAATAGTTGCAGAGATATGGTGTCCACAGACCAATGAGCAGACAAAAGGATAGTATAAGCACTATCTTTTTTTACAAAAGACATGCTAAAAAAACATTGTTGAATAACGTATAACCAAACTGAAAAGGTGATAGAAATTACAGTAAAATACTGGGGGTTAGTGCAAAATATGAAAGTGGAAAATGTACAACTGATGTTCCACTGTATTTTTTATTAGCTGGGGATCACCATCTAAAATTTGCCTTTTCTTTAAAGCTGTGGCACTTAAGCTGCTTTCTGGTTTATGACAAAAGGGGAAAAAATAAAGAACCACAACAAAGCACACCTAAAGCAATTAAATCCTCCAATTTTTCTTGAAATAGCACACAAAATATTGTGTAAGCAAATACAAAATATCATTCAGACTGATTATGTGTTGGTGCCACTAAAGGATTAAAAGATATAAAATTTTCACAATGTATAAATTTATAAGGATAAATCAATACAAACACTGCTACATCCAACCATATTACATCTTTCACTCTAAACAAGGGATGAAAAGAAATTTTATCTCTATCTTGCCACCCTGTTTCATGAATATTAAATGAAACACCACTAATGAAGAAGAAATAATAGAAAGTAAAACATATGAAACTATATTTGTTCAGTTATTTTAATGTTTCTTTTCCTTTTTTGTAAGGTGTACATACAGCTGTTGAACCTCACAGATCTAACATCTCTATTTCAGGAACCACATCTGCTGTGGTGTGGAGTACGAGTGTTGTGTATGTGTGTGTAGGGGGGGGTCAGAAGTAAAAAAAAAAGCCAAAACATGGGTGAGCTCTATCAGTAGAGCATATAAAGAGTGTTTTGTCTGCAAGTCAGTTTGTATAATCCATATTTCCTAAATTTGAGCTTTACTTTATCCTAATTTGCTTGGGACCAAAGTAAGTTGGGACTAGTAAATTCTCATTCCAGTTAGACAGACTAAATGGGCAAAAAATAATGTTTGATCTCCGCACAGAAAACTAATAGAGAGGTACATGCACATGGAAATCCAGAATTTCTTTCTTACCTGGCATTTGACCTAGCATTAAAAAAAGCATGAGATGATACTTCAGCATCTGGCTGAACACTACATTTATCTAACAGTGGCATGAGGAATCCTGGAAACATAATAAGGGAATCTTGAAGCTGAAAGAGATTTAATAATAGTCATTACAACAGTAAAGAAATACTGCAAAAATTATTGAAACAATACTGCTCTACAGTTTATAAGCATGTTAACTCAAAAATAACTTTGCATGAGATAGAGTTAGAAACATAGACTGTCTGAGAGACACCACCACCTGCTGCTATGGAAAATCATATTCTCCCAGTAAAGATCAAACTATCTAACATAATTCTGAGAGATCAGAAACCTGAAAGCTTCAACAAAGGCAAGTCAAGAATAAACTCATAATAATGATACAATTGAAAATAACAAAAAAGGATCTGCACTGAGAAAAAACCTGACCATGTGCAACAAACCAATCTGCAAATTTTCCTTATAACTTTCTTTCTTATTTTTCTGGTGTCATTCAATAAATTTCGTTTTCCTACATAACTGATACTTTTCTCATTACATACCATTAGTATCATTTCACTAACTTCATTACTTAGTTGCATTTTGTACGATACAAGAAATTTTCATGCAGTGTACACCTATCTAGCTACCACAAATAGAATACAATCATGCACTTCAAATCTCAGCTGTTTCTCAATTTCATGTTAAATGGTCTACGCAAACAGGATGGCTCTCAGTTCACCAAAACAGAACCTGACTCAGAATAAAACTCCCCAATTCCTTTGCAATAATGTGTTTTTCAGCTGTTCATCAATTCTTCAAGTTTTTTCTTTGTTTCCGGATTCACATAACATGAACTCTGACCTTGGACGTTAACCCGGAAATCACATTACTGATCTCACTTTCCACATTATTTGCGAACTTGTACTGCATTATATTTTTTGCCTCTTTTCTGCCCTCCAACTGTTACCAACGAACTCGTGATCTGCATATCCAAAACTCAAGGGCAGTTTGTACGGGATCACACTCACCACCATCTGTAAATTGCCTATCTTCAAGTTCATGTTCTTCGCTTTTTGTAAATACGCATTTGTTTCAAAGACATTCGCAATTCCATTTGTAAAAAAAGGAAATATTTCACATTCACACTCATCAACGTTTGTAAATATTTTTCATATCCATTTCACACCTATCTCCACATGTAAATATTCATTGCTCATTTTTAATCTGTAAATATTTGTTTTTTTCGTCATTCCATGAAAAAATGGAGCTTGAACTACAATTGGTGTTGAAATGATGGAATCTGCATAACTGTTGAATTTCCTTGGGTTCTTTTCTCTAAATCCCTGTGTAAGAAGGCTTTGTATCAAAAATTCAGAAACATGCACTTAAAAAGCAATTTTTAAGGATTTATGCTCCAGTAAAATGTGGTGCAATTGAAGGTGGGGGAGAGAAAGGGAGAGGAAAACATCATTACAAAACAAAATTCTCCTCTGAGACAGAAACACTTAAATGATGATTAATTACCAACATGGTTAATTTAAATTTATTAACTTCAGTGTATGAACATTACCCAAATGAAACATGGATGGATGGATGGATGGATGGATGGATAGATAGATAGATAGATAGATAGATAGATAGATAGACAGACAGACAGACAGACAGGCAGGCAGGCAGGCAGGCAGACAGACAGACAGACAGACAGACAGACAGACAGACAGACAGACAGACAGACAGACAGACAGACAGACAGACAGACAGACAGACAGACAGACAGACAGACAGACAGACAGACAGACAGACAGACAGACAGACAGACAGACAGACAGACAGACAGACAGACAGATAGATAGATAGATAGATAGATAGATAGATAGATAGATAGATAGATAGATAGATAGATAGATAGATAGATAGATAGATAGATAGATAGATAGATAGATAGATAGATAGATAGATAGATAGATAGATAGATAGATAGATAGATAGATAGATAGATAGATAGATAGATAGATAGATAGATAAAGAGGCTGCAAACAATTGAATCAATCATGGAGAAATGCATGCTTGGTGTAAACAGAAAAGATAGGAACACATGGATTAGGGAATTGACAAAAGTTCATGACACATGACCAAAGTAAACGTGTAATCTAGTGACAATGGGCAGCACGTATTGCTAAAACTGATGCATTGAACAAGTGAAATACTAGACTGGATGACATGCAGTGAGCTTGAGGACTCAGCTGGGTCTTCAGCTATGCAGGCCCATGCGCAAAAGGTTGCAATGAACTGTGATGTGATCATAAATGAGTGGTAGGCAATGCACGTAACTAACAAACTAATTAAGAAGAATTAAACTTTTATACGTAACTTATATTTGCATTAAACTTTTATATGTAACTTATATTTGCATTAAACTTTTATACGTAACTTAGCGTGTTCTACACTACCTTCTTCTTAATTAGTTTGTGTGCTGTGACACATTGCACTGATCATCACTGTTGTAGCTGCGGGTGATTTGTTGAACTGTGGCCCTGCGGTCGCTCTGAACAATGTGCAACAGTCTCCACTCCTCTCTGGCATCAATCAGCTGCGGACAACACATGGCTGGATGATGGTTTATTGTTTGGCCATCTCTGCACCACTTTTGATACATACTCACTACAGCGGCACGTGAACAACCCACAAGCAGCGCCGTTTCCAAGGTCGTAGTTTGTCCTTTATCAAACTCCGATAAAACTACAGCTTTCCCCATTCTGACTCCAAACACTCTACTAATCGAAAGCCGGTCCTCGTGTTGTATATATACTGCTGTGAACATCACCTGTGCCCCATTTCGGTCTCCAGGTGCACTCATTTCTCTAGGCTGGGGATGGTCATAATGTAATGGCTCATCCGTGTGTGGGTATATAAGAAGAGGAACTCGTGGATCAGAAAATGACAGGAGTGGAAGAGTAAAATCCCTGAAATGGCAATGGGCTGGACATATTGCCAGAAGGATAGGAAAAGACCCAGAAGAAGACCACGTGGGAGATGGGTGGATGAAATTCAAAAGTATGCGGGAGTAACATGGAGGAGACTGGCACAAGACAGACAGACTGTTGTGGAAGAAACTTGGGGAGACCTTCATCCAGCAGTGGATTGATAAGAGTTGATGATGATGATATATATAATGGTGGAAATGGAAATTATTTGCTGCCAGAACCCAACGTACCAGTGAATGACTTAATTTAATGTGCACAAACCCATTCGCAGTAGATATAAAACCATTTAAGGAAATTTCGTTATTAAACTTTAAAATGAAATACTTACATTTAGCTGAAGTCAGAGCTGTTTCTTTTATTCAGAAGTACATTTCTTATTGAAAAAACCATTCAAATTGTCTTGGGTGACAAAAAAGAAACTCGGCTCTGCCTGAAATCTCCGTTTATTCTAACTGAAATATCTATTTATACACTCATCGACAAAAAAATAGTTCCACCCAGAAGGACGCATCGGATTACAATGCTATTCGGGAGGAAGGTAAAGGTTATCAGAGACAATAAATGATTAAACAATGAGACTGCTATGGGCAATATTTATTGAGCTACATGCCAATAAGTAGTGTCTCTCAGTGTGGCGTTGAGCCGCCATGTCTGCTCACACAGAATGCCAGATGTATCGGCATGGAGTTGTACAGGTTCCTAATGGTGTCCTGTAATAAGCCATCCCATGCAGCTTGAATCTTCTCACACAGTTCCTGCAGATTGTGCGGTAGGGGTGGAGTGTGGATAGCACGTCCAGTAGCATCCCACACATTTTCAATCAGCCATAGGTCTGGCGATGCGGCTGGCCATGGCAGAGTGTCAGTGCCTTGAGGCAAGCTCTCGAGGCAGCAAAAGTATACAGACGAGTGTCGTCCTGTTGGAAAATCACACCGGAGCGAGCGTTCAGAAAAGGTAGGGCCACTGGTTGCAAAACCTCATTAACCTAACATTGGGCTGTCAAAGTGCTTGTAATGAACACCAAAGGTAATCTGGCATCATAGGCAATTGCACCTCACATCTTGACATCAGGCCTTCTAGACATGCAACACTCGACAACAAACCGTTCATCTTGGCGCTGACCACGGTGCCTCCACACACGGATTCAGTGGTCATCTCCTCCAAGACAAAAGCAGGACTTGTCACTGAAGATCACCCACTGCCATTCTGTATGGCTCCACGACAGTCTGGCATGACACCATTGCAGTCTTTGGCAATGATGCACTGTTGTTAAGGGCAGTTGTCATAACGGTCTGAGTGCGTGTTGTCCTACGTCGTGCAGCCGTCTGCCAATGACACTGGAACTAATTGGATGATGCATGTCGGGCACCACTGCTCACTGAATACCTGCAATCGTGGCTGTTGGGTTACTCCATGCATGTCGCACAACCCATCGGTCGTCTCTCTCTGTGATTTGTCTAGGTCTGCCAGACCCTTCCTGTCACTGTTGTGTGTCCTGTTCTATTCACTGTCACCAGCAGCATGCTATGGTGATATCCACATGTCTGGCATGGTGTGTAATACAGCAATAAGACCACACCGCTTCCCGGAGCCCAACGATGCGGCCCCTCTCAAACTCCTTCAACTGCTCGAATTGCTTCCGAATTTTTCTCCAGGGCATACTTTACTTGCAAAGGATGCAACCAACACAACAGCACAAGTTAGAATGGCAAGCACATGCAACGGGACGATTTTATATAGCCAGTCAGGCACCGTGCTATGACCCCTCCTTGCATGTGTCACATGCGCAGCCGAGCACGATACTTGAATCATTTGGATGTCTCACGATGCCAAACCTACCACAAATTTTCATTCCTGTTGGTTGCTTCTTTCTGGGAGCAACTGTTTTCTTGGGGTTTTTTTTATGATGAGTGTAGCTTTGATTTGAAAACATAAAAATTATCTCCTAAAATAATTTCTAAAGTCTTCCAACCATTTGGTGGACTACGGAGATCTGCCAGACAGTTAAAAATCAGCTCCTGTCCTGAACTTTGCTCTCACCAAACACCTTATTAGAGCTTTATTAGAGCAGAAGGAAAATTTTTATTTTTGAAATGATGAACAATTCATACAAGATAGCATCATTAATTGAAATGTGTAATGCATTGCAAAATGCTTTATTAAAATTAAATGCTCCCTTTTTTTTTTTTTTTTTTTTTTTTTGATGGCCCATTGCTCCCGGAATGTGGGGTTTAGCTCCTGGAATGGGATTCCGCTGCATTACGGCCCATTTCTACCACTGCACACACTCGTGTGTGTGTGTGTGTGTGTGTGTGTGTGTGTGCGTGCACATGTCAGTTTTGACTAGTGATTTGACAATATATAAGGCAAACTGCTTTTAAGTACAGATCTTTAGGTGTAATGAAGATGCTAGTAATACTGATTCATAAGCACACACAAACATTTTGAGCATAGGAACATCTATTATTTGCCTAGGAATAAAGACATGCAGAGGCTGCAAACAACTGAAGAATCATTAGTAATAATTGATGACATGGCTATTCCTAGACTTATGCATTATAAATATCTCCAAATTTTGGGGTTTTTTTCAAAGGAATAAAAGGAAATAATACGGTATGCCGAATTTTCAGGTAGCACTCACTCCTACCCTTCCTCAGGACTACAGCTATAGTAGGTGCTGCCATCCGTGAGATAAATTCCAACTTTTCAAATCATTAATGTTGTGTCTCTTCTCTCTATTTCCAGTCTTTCTGACAATTTTCTTATGACAAGTACTGTCAGAAGGACTGGAAATAATTTGTGAGATAAATCCCAACCTTTCAAATCATTTAATGTTGTACTTCTTCTTCTCTCTATTTCCAGTCCTTCTGACAGCACTCTTCAAAAGAAAATTGTCAGGAATGGAAATAGATAGAAGAGGTACAACATTAAATGATTTGAAAGGTTGGAATTTATCTCACAGATGGCAACACCATAGGGTAGAGAGGTGCTACCAGAAAATTCGACATATTATTTCTCTTTATTCCTTAGAAAAAAACCCCATAATTTGGAGATATTTATAATGCACAAATAATCCTGTCATTACAGAAATTTCCGTAAAAATGCAAACAAAAGGGGGATGTACCTCATGTACCAGCCAAAAAAATCTGAATTTTTAACAATTCTTACAAGTTCTTAGAACAATGCCAATGCATTTACCATGTCTTATCTTGCATAAGCAAGAGTTGGCAAATAAGAGAAAAAATTACTTTGTCAATCCTCCATTAAAAATTTAATCAAAATGGGGATATTCACTTCAAAATTTATATCCCATTACATGACACTCAAAATAATGCATACAAAACAGTGCACAGATTCTTAGAAACATGCAGCAAGTACACACAAAAACATTTTTATTTAGATATCCACTCAAAAGTTTGCAATCATTTAAATCAAAAGTTTGCAACATAGGGTTTTTCAGTCTTTCATTAGTAGCACCAACAGCAGTGCTACAGAGATGGGTGTGATTACCCTATTTATTCCTTGACCAACGAAAGGCTTGTTAAAAGTGTCCATATGCAACTGCTACGACTTCTTCTTTTTTTTTTTTTTTTTATTCATTTCCTCATAAATCTCCACACAGCAGCAACATGATTTTTTTTTCATCTCCCTGCTAATTTTGATAATGTATTTCTCTTCTGAATCCACAGTGGTGGGTTGTTCCAATTCCTTTTTCAATCTGAGCAAAGACTAGTAGCGAATTTTCACACAAAAAAAAAATTATATTTTTGGATGATTGTTTTTCATCTTCACTTGATATCTTTGCTGAGTCTATTTCCATTATTTCTGCAGCTGTTAAAGATTTTCCATGGGACTCTTAACACTGTGATATCCTCCTCCTTTCATATTGAACCTCTTTGCCACTGCAAAACTATTTCATGCTGCAGATGTTGGAGAAGAACCTTCTTGAGTGACAACACACTTAGTGCGAAGGTCATGAAAAACTCCACTCACTGTGGCCACTTGCCTAGGATTCACTGATGATTTTAATGGCTTGCAAAATATTAAATTGCATCCAGAATTCTTTCATGTTCATTTGATTTTTGCCATTTCCAGCCCTTATTTATTTTAATGGGTGAGAAACTTATTTATTACACTCATTTGCCTTATAAATCAGTAAAATAATCTTTTTTCAAACGAGCCAATGGACATAGCAAACTGCCGAATGGGTTTACAGCAGCAGCGTCAACAAAAAACGTAGGTGGCACCACTGTAGTGAAATGTGGTACTGCGATCAGATGATGACGGAAGCAGTTGGCCTTTGTACAGGACCTCGTGCAGGTGTTCGGTCCAACCAGTTACAATTTAAGCAACGAACGTTGAACAGAGAGCAGTTATCTTGTTTTGAACTGTGGAAGATGTCGGGAGTACAGAAATTCATCGCTGCATGAGTGACATGTATGAAAACTGAATGTCTTTGTCATGTGTTAAAGAGATTCGAGAGGGGGCGGTCATCGTTGACTGATGATTCAAAACCAGGGCAAGCATAACATGTGATCACCAATGTTTCCATCACTGGAGTGGATAGTGTCACTCAGGAAGACAGAAGAGTTGTGGTGGAAGCACTTGCCAACAAAGTTGAAATCAGTGCAGGGAGTGTGCACACCATCATCTAGGATCGCCCGTAGTATGGGAAGATTTGCATGCACTGGGCACCATACAATTTGCAATCTGTGCAGAAAGATATTCACATGGGTGTGTCCTTGGATCATTTACTGAGGTATCATGAAAAAGGTCATCATTTCATAGACCAGGGTGTCCACAGAATTATCAAACCTGATTTCCCTGCCTTACCCTGACCAAATATATAAAAAATCCCTAACCTTACACAAATAGGTTTATTTGAGTTTTTCAATATATGTGCCATGATAATAAATAAAATTGAATTGGATAATTGAGAAACTTATATTATTTAAAAGTGTTTCCGTTTGACGTATAACTATTTTTTTTTTTTTTATTATCGGCCTCTACCTTCCCCATAGCCGTCCAACTCACACCTTTTTAATTTTAAGTTTACTCTGTTTTTCATGGTTTTACATTTATTGAAGAAACACTCAAACAAACCCATACACAATATTCAGAACAGTTACTATAAAAATATTACAGTAGGAACACAATCACTGTTTTTATATTACACACCACTTTTCTTCTTTTCCCAATCTGAAATCTTCGCCTGCAATGCTGCTTCTTCCAACTCTAGTTCCTTCCGTACTCTGTCTTTTTTCCTTCAATTCCTTTATTTCATGATCAATTTTTCTTTTTTCCTTCAGTTTTCTTTCTTCTTCATTTTGAAGAACACTTTTTTTCTCAAGATAATCTTGATATCTTCGTCTGGAGGCTCTTACAGAAAGAAGAAGCCTTCTATTGATGGCAATGTGTTCTACTCCTCCCACATTTTTAATGGCATCAAAAACTATTCTCTGACAAATCAGGGATTCTTCCAGGAGATTTTCCACAAGAAGAGACTTATTGACAGAAAATCCACCTAACACTGAAGCATTTCCATGAGACACAATGAGACAAATTTTTATTACATCCCAAAGTTCACCAAATTGTTTTTGGTTGTCAAGTAGAGCACTGTAAAATTTGTCTAATCCAATGGAATCGTCATGACTGTCTAAAAATTCATCAAACTGAGACTTTAAAGCAGATTGAGCTTCTACACACAATGAAGCGTACTGTTTATTAGCTTTCTCAGCACAGTCATCTGAAATCCTGTTTGCACCAAGTAAAACTTTGAGCCCAATTTCCACTCTCTTCTTGCCTAGACTCGGCTGCTGCACTATAATATTTGGGTCCAAACAAGTTACCCCATGGACAAACTTAAAGTTTAGTGGGCTTTTCTCACGAAGTTTTTCAATCATACTAGTTTAGTCACAAGTTTCCTAAATTCAAGCTTAAACTCTAATTTCTCCCTTTCTGAGCACTTCACTTCTTTTAATAGCTTTTTAGCACTAAATCCAATATCAACTTTCTCAATTGAGAGAAGATTTTCACTTTTTGATACATCTAAAGTTAACAGTTTTGAGACACTATCAGCTTCACTTAATTTGTCAAGCTTCAAGCTTCGTGCCATCAAATTTTTCATCAGATCCAACAAATCAGTGTGTAAGAAAGGAATTAAAGGCTTTGGGCTCTGGAACCTTCTCAAAAAAGATTCACACTCTGAAGCTATAGTCCTACTAAATGCAGCCAATTTGCATTTCAACAGTGGAATTTCCATGAATTCTGCAAGAAACACACAATGTGCTGTTTGCTGGAAACCGATGATTCTTGAACATATTTCTTGATTAGATCATAGACAAGCAAAGCCCTAGCCAAACAATTAGCATTTTCCAACCACCTTACAGTGCAAAATTTCAAAGGGAAA
Organism: Macrothele yani; assembly: GCA_039090855.1. NCBI lineage: Eukaryota > Metazoa > Arthropoda > Arachnida > Araneae > Macrothelidae > Macrothele > Macrothele yani. Next base: position 111,024,029 of record CM076997.1, on the reverse strand, counting down.
TCTTTACATCCAGTAATCATAGTATAATTTGCACGGCGAGCAGGACTATTTTTTAAAAGGTAGTACAAGTTATGCAGAAAGTGATGTATATCCCGTTTCACTGCTTCAAGTCCAGTTTTCATAGCTTCATTGACCACATGAAGACCACATACTCCAATGTCAACTAATAATTTACCATCTGGATTTTCAGTTCTAAGTTTATCTTTCAGCTTTTGAAGAAAGCTGAGATTAACATTAGGTCCATCCATTGACACTTGTAGCATGTTATCCAAGGGAAGAGGTGCACCTTTAATGAATTTCTCTAAAAGGTCATTAGCTGTTGCCCGTCCTAAAAACACACTACTTAAGTATCAAGTGGATACTTTTTGCAGATTGACGTCCCAATAATGAACAAACTGATCCATTTGCCCACGCTGAGCAATTTTGTTTAGTGATTCATCAAAACAAATTACAAAGTCAGTGCATTGCTTCAGATCGTTCATTAAACACTCTTTTGAAATGTGGTGCCAATCCATGGTTTATCACATAAGATGCTTTGCTTTTGCCTAAAGTAAATTTTGAAGCTATCGCACTGTCAGGAAACATTAACTGAAATGTTTTGTTAATCTGTGTACAAGAGTTCAGAGACATTCGCTTGGACAACACTTCCATGGCCCATATTATTTCCGACTTTGTTACACCATCTTTCACTACATAAGCATTAAGGTCACTAGGCTTCACATCATCTTTCACAACATAAGTATTTGAGTCATTAGACTTAATATTTTCTAGAAGTACTGATTCCATATTTACTGAGCCTGTTGATGGCAAGAGTTCGTTATTACAAAGAGAGTTCTTTTTCAGAGGAAGTGAAAGAAGCAAGACTGGGCTGAGACATTTTAGCACGGTCATTTTCGTGGCTGGAGACTGCCCTACGCCCCATGTTGGTAAGCTTGAAAGTTTTAGAGCACACTTTACAAAATGCTGATTCATTGTCGCCATTCACAGCAGCTATCCAACCAGAAAACTTAGGATTTAATTGTTCGTCCAACCATTGTTCATTAAACACACAACGTTTTGACATTGCTGCAGTCTTAATAGCCTTTTAACAAGGTATAACTTATATCCCAAATTTTCTTCTACTCCTTTGACCTAAAACAAAAAGAGAAATGTTAACAAGTAATGTAACACAACTTAGAATAATAGGTAGGAAATACAAGGTTACATTAGTAGGAAGGGGAAGTTAGTGACTGTCTGCAACACCAAGTGCAAGTGTGTTGGGCGATGAGGGTGTCACTCCCTGACGCCGGGTTAAAACTAGTTGTAGTCTAACTGTGATTGAAATTTCCCTGACTTTTTTTTAAATATCACTGATTTTCCCTGACTTTTACCAACATTTCAGGCATTTCCCTGACCAATTTTCATTTCCCTGATTTACCCTGACTTTCCAGAATGTGGACACCCTGTAGACGGAATCATTGTGGGGGATGAAATGTGGTTCTTTCATTATAAACTTGAAAGCAAAAGACAAAGCAGTCAATGGAAGCACATGTCATCTCCACCACCAAAGTCAAAAGGAATGCAGACAAGTGCACGAAAGGTCATATTTGACCTTCTTTTTCAACTACAAAGGATCCTGTTGATCGAGTTTCTTGCCACCAGAAACACTGCCCGGTATGGGGACACACTCGAATCTCTGCGACCATCACTCAAGTCCAAGTGGCCCAGGCTGCTCCCCACAGGAGTCCTTCTTCATGACAAAGCCTGTCTGCACACTGAAAATCATCAGGATTACACCTTTACAAATTGAGAAACACTCCAGCATCCAGCACACAGACCAAATTTGTTCCCCCGTGACTTTCATATTTTCGGGGAGCGGAAGAAACATCTGCAGGGTCACAGATTTCAATCAGACAAAAAGTGCAGGACACTTTTCAGGAATGGTTCCGCCAGCAATCCACCGCCTGAGGAACTGAACATCTAGTGTCACAGTGGGATAAGTGCCTTAATAATAGGCACGGGTATTAATTTTAAGGTATAAGTCGCAATATCTTTCTCATACACCCTTTGGCTCTTTTTCATTTGAATTATCCTTATACTTCATTTTTCTGTGTTATATTAAAAAAATAAAAGCATACTTCAAAGGATCCCCAATGATAGTCTCTAACAACAATAATAAAACTTTTCAACATCTAACATTTTATGTTCTTTACCTAAATGTTAGGATCTTTAAATTTTTTGTACGTGGTATTTTACATAACTATCATGCGTAATGACAATGAATTGAAAAACTAAGAAAAAATGTGCTTTTCTATGAAAAATATTTTGAATCACATAACATTTGAAAGCACATTTTAATTAAAGATTTAGAGTAAACAAAACAGACTAAGGCCTTAGTTACAAAATATGATAATATGCTCCACAACTACCTGTACAAATAGCTATAAAATAAATGAAGAAACAATGAGAGGGCTTACCATTGAATCTGCTTCCTCTGTTGGTTTCTTTTCATTTACAGCTTTGAAGTACATCGCTAAAGGAACAGAGAATGCAAAATTTGGCAGCTGAGAAAGATTGCGAACTACATTCCATTCTTTGAAGAGCTTTATTAAATAGTCATATTGTACACACCGTAATGCATAATAGTCCAACATCAAAGTAACACACAATGGGTCACCTTCAACATCGAGGCTAAAACAAAGAAAAACAATTTTAGAAGCAAAACGGTTTCTTTCTTTTCTTTTTTTTAATAAATCAAAAGAGATAAAACTGAAATATCACACCATAATCATTTTGTTGTATCCTTGAACAGAATAGATTTTACAAATGAATTGTGTTAAAATAATTCACAGCAAATTTCATGTATAAAACTTGGAGCATTAAGTTCTGTCTGTTTTATATATCCTATGCTACAATTGATGAAGCTTCTAACTTTAAACACATTCATATCCTGTATGAGAATTTCACATACTATGTAGACAAAATTATTCAGACACCTCCACATAGGCAAACAACCATGCATTTGCAAAACCAGATGATCAAGTACGGATTGTGTTGGGTACTGCACATAAAGGGAAGCATTGACACACTTAGACTGCACTGGAAGCAATTATGCTGTGTGCAGCTGAACTGATGGGCTTGAAAAAGGCATGGTGGTTGGATGCCATCTGAGTATGCAATCAGTGCCAGGCATCACTGCTCTTCTGGGATGCACTCTTATTGATGTTCTTCATTGATGGAAAGCATCAGCTTTCCATCAATTATGAATGATAGAAAGCATACTGTAAAACAGCACTCTTGCAGGCCACACAAACTAAGTGAACATGTCAAACAAAGCTTACTGCAGAATATGAAAAACATGCGCATGTTCTTTCACATGTCCTCTACCACGTACTTGGCCAGCGACATCACACAGCCCATTGGAACAGTCAGTTAAAATATTCTCTCTAAGAAGCCATGGCCAATGCATGCCTGACCCAATCAGCTGGGCAGGCATCAAAACCACTTGGGCAAAATATTTTATTTTCTGAGCTTCTCTTACTAATGCAGAAGTTGGAACTTCAACTTCTGCATTAGTAAGTTTGGAACCCTTATTTTTTCTAACCCCCCCCCCCTGCATTTTTTATCACCACTCTTTTTGCAATTGATTTTAAATAAAAATAATAGGTATTAAAACATTTCATTAATTAAAATTTTTATTTTATAAAAAGTGAGAAGCTCAAACTTATTTCTAGAATAAAAACACTGGAAATTAGGAAAAGCATGTTTACACATAATACAGTTTCTTTGTATATCAAAATACCGAGGAGAAATATGAAACAAAATAACACCTAAATGCAAAGTAATTAGTTCATACAGAACAAGTGCAAAATCGTTCTGATCTGACAGTCCTTTCAAGAAATAAATCGCCCCTCAATTTTCCCCTTCAAGCAGAAGGCTCACCACCTGTGGGGATCTAGGACTCGACCATCTTTGAGAGTACTCAGAAAATATCATTTATGAAACTCAATATCTGCCTCTTTCTTGGCATGGGAAAATCACTAATACGCATTCACTATCTGCTTGAATGAAGAGGAAAATGCGATGAACTTAGATGGAGGCGAACAGCATTTAAGAAAAGTGTTGTTTTGACTTTTGAGAGCCCGAATTTTTAGTGTTTGCCCAGAAAATACTGTCAGGAGGACTGCATTGTCCTTACAGTCAAGTCTGGAGGATGTTCTATGATCGTGTGAGGCTGTTTCTACTGGAAAGGACTCAGTTGTTTGGTTGTAGTGCCCTCCAACTTAACAGCTGCAAGGTGTACAAAGACATTCTGAAGAATTCCACACCATCTATGTTGTGGGAGTATTTCTGTACAGACCCCTGGCTGTTTTGGAAAGATTGAGTGCCTTGCCACGCTGCACAGTCTATCCAGGCCAGGTTTGAAGAGCAGGACATGCAACTGTTAGAGTCACTGCCCCAAAGTCCCAATATAAATACAATAGAACTTCTGTGGGACAAACTGGAATACCAAATCAGATCTAGCTGGTAAGACATTTCTTTGTGGTAGCTATGGCAGAAGCTTTGCAGGAGGAAGATTCCAGTACATACCAACAGGCATTTCATGGAAAATATGCCTAAAATAGTAGTTGCAGAGATAAATGTTACACCTGGTGAAAAACAAAATTGTGAATCACATATAGCAATAATTGCATGGAAAGTTTTGGACTTAGTTTTAGCTAACCACTGTGAACAAAAAAAAAAAAAAAAAAATCCAATCTGATTTTAGATGTGGAAATATTGCTTTAGATCGAAGAATTTGTTTATGATATTCTTGTTCTTGGGAAATCTCATGAATACACATACTCCATCAAATTCTAATATTTTCTGAATGTGTTAGATTGCTTAAATCTTGTTAGGAACACATTCAGTAAATCTGTTACAAGAGCTAAAATCTGCTTAATAATGCGAAAGCTATGTATGCTAGCAGTAGAGCATGTGTATGAGTGAATGGAGTTTTATTGAAATGGTTTTCTGTTAAGTATCATTTACTAAACATGACTAAAAGATAATGAGTATAAGTACAAAAAGACTTGTGTGAGACATGCGATGGATGTCAGTGAAGCACAAGTTGTGTGCCAAGATCGCCGTAAATGGAGATGTTTGATACATCAACAGTTGGTAAAAATCTAGCATCATTAGTTTTTAAACTTTAATGACACAGATGACCTTTCTTTGAGGAGCTAACTTCTGAATCTCAGATAACAGCTTAGTGATATGTATGTATGTATGATTGCAAGAAAGATACTGAAGGTTATGACCTCATTCCTTCAGAAAACCATACAATGGGGCCTTACTAAATAGATATTAACAGTAATAGATAATATGTCCAGAGTAATATTACTGATAAAGTAGCAGGCCTATGTCATTAGTTATTCATACAGAAAATCTGTGTTGTTGGAACTTGAAGGTTACACATTGGTCTTAAACATTTATTAGCAGGATAAATTCATATTAATTATATGTGTGTGAAAGTGGGTGTACTGCAGTAATGTTACATAACTCTTAAAATCACCTTACTAAATTGTTAATCACATCACTCTATTGTGTAAATACTCCTCATTACATTAAAGTAATCCACACTAAAACAAATTAGCAGTAATGTGAATAAACTTGATACTAATGCACAACACAAAAGAAATTTCATACAAAATTTGCATACATGAGACTGACAAAGAAATAAAAAAGCTGAACTTTTTAACCGGACAAAAAAATTAGAATGTGGGGCAAACCAGTATGAATAAAACGTAGCACAATCAAGACAAGACGGAATTGTTGATGTTAATTCATTTATGTTAATATTAAACTGGAGCACAAAACTATTCAAAATATAAAATTACTGACATTTAACAACACAGGATAGATGCAGGAAAAAAATCAAGATTCTGGCGAAAGCTTTGCTTCATCTGACTTCCGTTTTTGGAAATTTTTCCTACAGTTTGAAGCTAAAATACAAATATTTACGCAATAAATTGATATCCAACAACAATACTAAGCAAAAGGATATTGAGAGAAAAAAATTATATAGCAGGAGAAATCTTCACTCCGTCTAACTTCCAATTTCGAAAGTCGTAATTCCATCCTTCAACAGAAAACGGGCCCTTCTGAATTCTGTTCATTTATGCATCGATCACGAGAACCACACAAATGGAAAAATCTCATGCCAGAAGATTACAGGGATGTTTTTGCGCCGTCAAACTTTCTTTTCGAAAATTTTCCTCCGCTTTCAAGCTGAAATACAAGTCACACACACACACACACATATATATATATATATATATATCACTTAGCTGTTCTCTAAGATTCAGAGGCTGACATTTAACATCAATACTGGGCAGAACGAGCATCGCTAGAAAAGGAAATTAAGATTAAGGGAACATCTTCACTCCGTTTACCTGCCGATTTTGAAAGACGAAATATTGTTCCCTAACGGGAAACGAACACCTTCTCCAACTAATCCCCTCAAAATTTATTTTCAGTTTTGCATCTATCTCAAGAATGAACCAAATGACGACGAAGAAAGCGGAATTCCGCAAATTCGTGGAAGAATCTCATGCATGAATTTGGCAATAAAACACCAAAATGCATATAAAATTCCATATTTTTATTTCATATGAAGGATGAACAATATTAATACTTTCATATATTACAAAAACTTCTGCCCAAGTAGCTAAGTGGTAAGAAGAGCTGGTTTCTAACTAGTCTTCCAACATGGACCCTAGATGAGGCATGAGTGGTGTGTTTGTCTTATGGCACTTTTCATTCCCTAGAACCAGTGGCACCAAATAAGGGACGGGCCAGTAGTTATAGTCCTAAGAGTTGTTCAGGGTGGTTGTTAAGGAGGGGAACGAGGGCTACTGGCCTATGTGCTGTTTATTATCTCCTGGCATTTCTGTGTCTCACACTCTACACATTTCAGGCCATGAAGTCAGCAACAGCAAGAAATATCAAAAGATAATAAACAACTCAACACAACACAAGATTCTTGACTAAACTTCCCTTGAATCCCATCCACCTTGTATGATCACATTATGTAACCACCCAGAGCACACAATAGCAGCAGAGGTCATGGCTTTCACCATAAATTAAGTACAATAAAGGATCAGATCTGAAATTTCATAATTCCTAAGAAAGCTGAAGAGGAGATCTTAATGAGGGAGTGTTGCCAGAGAAAGAAGTAAATAACAGCAGAAGGTTCAAAATTGTTTGCTTTGACTAACCGGCATGTGGAAATTAAGAACCATACAACCTCTCAGAAGCAAAAAGCAAAATCTAAATGATGCGTGTATTTATGGCTGACATGTCGAGATGGTGAAAGTGAGTATCAATGGCAGAGGCTGTACCTTTTTACTCGCATATCCTATTTCTTGCTTAAGTAACAACTGTGACAGGAAGTGGGTCATGACACTTTAACATGCCATAAGTTATAGCAGATAGCCATCTTAAAAGGAGCTTCTTGGGGGCAATAAACCAATAACAGAAAGAATTTAACATTTCAAATTACATGATAAATTCGGACATAACCACAAATAATAAGTATTAAAACTTTAAAAACAAGCTTAAGTAATGTAAAAAAATTAAAGGAAGATTTTAACTGATAACTCTTTTCAACCTGGTAAGGAAGGGATGATGGCAAGGGGTTGCCAGATCTGAAAAGTCGTACAGGTCATTTCTCTTTTAAAACTGATTTCCATATTAATGGAACAATAAAAGAAGAATAATAACTACAGTCTTTGGGGCTAATACAAGTTATCAAACTTTCCCGACAGCATAACAAAAAATGATTATTGAATGGGGCAATTCGTTTGGTGTCATTCCAAAGAGGTTCAGAAGAAATGTCCTCCAAAATCAGAGGGTGACCAATGAAGTGTCAGTTTCCTTTATGTAAATCGTTTTTACACTCCAATAACCAGCTGTTGATGCTGCCAGGAGTTTACCTCATCTTGATCTCAACATCTTACAGTGAAACTTCCTACACTGGAAGCACTTAACATCAGCAGCTGTTTATTGGAGCACAAAAACGATTTCCATAAAGGAAACCCTGACACTTCACTGGCCACTCTAACTTTGGACTGACACCACACAAATTGCCCCATTTGTTTCTTATTTTTTGTTACACTGTTGGGACAGTTTGGAAACTTTTCTGAGCCCCCAAAACAGCAGTTCTGATTCTCCTTTTATCATTCCAATAATATGGAAATCAATTTCTAAAGAGAAATAATGAAAATACTAAAGATGTAGCTTTAGTGATCTGTTAACCACTTACCATCATCCATCCATTACCAGGTTGAAAAAGACTGAAGTTATCAGTTGAAAGCTTCTTTACTTTTAATTTTTTACATAACTTAAGAGTGTTTTTCAAAGTTTTAATATAGTTTATCTAACATTTCACATCCAAAACCACTTAAAAGTTGCTGTGGACAGTATTTCATGCTTGCTCAAGATCTGAATAACAAGTTAAAAAAATTCCTTTCTTCTCTAAAATAATGAGAAAAAGACATCCAATTACAAGAAGGGGTAGTCTATAGCATAGATTGTACCTGCAGACTAAGCTATGCAGGCAAAATGGGGAGAAGTGTAAAAGTCCATATAGAGGAAACATAAAGCAGCTATTAAAAACATTGGAAAGAAGACAAGGTTAGACAGACATGTACAAGAAAGTGGACACTCCATAGAATGAGACTCAATAAAAAAATAATCACCCACCAATCACAAGTGGTAAAGAGGAAACTTGAAGAAGGGATAGAAATAGTGAGAAGAAGAAGCACCACACTTAACGATACATGCAGTTGGGCACTCCTGACTGGATGGCAACAACTACTTTAGCGACATAGTCCAGGGATCATAGCATACTTCTGGAAAATTTTAGGTAGGAATTTTAGGACTTTTTAGGAAAATTTTAGGAGTGTATTTCAATAAAAACTAGATGTATATTTGTATACATCTAGTAAAACAACTTTGTATACATTGTAAAGAGTTTGCTTCACACCCTTCAACCATATATACTGATAGGCTGCGCATGACATCAAAATTTCTGGCTCCAACATAAAATCACATGACATCAGTCAAAAAGATGGGTTACACCTGCTGTGCTTATGGTTGCTCTGAGCGATATAGTAAAGAAAGTTCTATGATTTTTCATGGGTAAGAAACGAATTAAATACCTAAGTCAATAAAGTTCAATTACTTAACCAGAAACTTGCAGCTATTGATATAAAAATATAGTAACTTAAGAAAAAAAAAATGGAATGCATGTTCCAAATTCTTCGCAAATGTTCATCACATTATAAATCACAAAATGTAAACAACCCGATCATGCATGTATATAGCTCATAAGTAAACTTACCTGAAGAGTTTTCATTATATATGAGGCGCATTCACATAATACACCGAAAACACTGAAGTTCTGCAGCGTAAATTAGTAATCATAACAGCATTTTTACACGAAATTTGGAGTCTGATGATGACGTGCCCAATGTTTGAGCCATGGCGGCTTTGATGCAGCTATTGCCAATGCGCAGTCCATTAGTATATATGGTCGAAGTTCACACCCAAATTTTTTGCATAACGTCTAATGTCTAAAGTTTAAGTATGATTTACTTCTAATGTTCAGTTCTTATCTTTTCACGTGTTATTATCATATTCAAGTATATTTACCACATTCAAGTTTCACTTTGAACATTAATATGCTGTTGAACCAGAAGCAATTCACGATTTTCACAGTAAAGTTTTCAGGTTTCACATTAAATTATAATATCCTAAAAAGGTAATTGAAAACCAAGAACTATGTACAATTGTTCACTGAATTACTTTTTTCATATTATTGTTTTAACCTTTTCCATGATAAGCCTATCTTTTTCTGCTTCCACCACAACTAATTTACTTTCAGTTTTCTTTATTTCAGCTGAACCTTGTTTGATCAAGTTAGAGGCAACTGCTATTTCAACAGTATTTTGTTTTTCTACAGCTTTTCTCATTCTTTCTGTTCCCTCTTGAATTATTGATAGGGAGGCTTCTTTATCTTTTTTAAGCCTATTTATTTATGCATCATTTTCTTTTATTTTGTCATCAAACTCAGCTTTTCTTTTTTTCTCTAGCTGCTTTTCCTTATTTTCCCTCTCTTTCTGCTTCCTTTCTTTTACCTTTTTTGATTCTTCTTCCTTCAGCTTATCAACATACTCTTTATAAAATTTATGTGAATCACGAACACTATTTAATATATTTTATTCTTCTTGATTCTTCTTACTATTTAACAAATTTCTTGTTATGGGAACTTTACTTACACATCCATAGTGTTTAATGGCCCCTTTAACTATTCTTAATGATGTTATAGTTGAGTCTTTTAAGTTAGCCTTGTCCTTCCTTAACAGAACAGTGTTAACCGAAAATCCCCTTTCTGCATCAACATTACCATGAGGTAAAACTAAAATTGACTTGATGAGTTTAGCAAGATTTGAGTATTTTTCTTTTCCGCTAGAGTCTTTAATACTAAATATATTACGCCAGTAATGATCAATCCGCACTGGAATATGCCCTTCCTCTGAAAATTTCACTAGTTCATCTAGAGTTGGCTTATTGCAATTTAAAAGTATCCACTCTTCTCTTACTCTATCAATTTGTTCCTCAGAAAGATGCAAAACACTTGAAATTCTGGTTATTTCCGAAAGTCCTTCAGTGACTGAAAGTTGAGTTGACTCTTTCTTTGGTTCTTTTACCTTTAAAACTTCTATGTCTCTTAGCTTTTGATTGCAGAATGGCAAATTTGACTTTAAATATTTTGTGGTTGCAATTAGTGATGATCTTACATCTAAGAGAAATAATTTCTGCCTGGTCTCCTGAACATTCCTGAGGAGATTTTTTGTCTTCATACCAACTTCTAACTCCCCTAGTTTTTTCCATGAATTTTTGTTTTCAAAATCTACATTCTTTAGGTCTTCTCCAAATTTCCCTGCAATAACATCATCTTGGATAAACTGAGCCATAACATCCCTCATTAAAGTATTTAAATCAGAATATAACTGGTGTATTTTTGGTTCTTCACTCTGATAACATAATGAAAACTTTTCAAAATTTTGGTGTGAAAATGAAATTAATGCTAAATAGCAAGGAGTTAGCTCATTTTTCAGGAAACAGTGAATTCTTTTATACCTTGCCGAATTGCATAGTTGTTTTTCAAATATTTTTTTAGATGGCAAGAAGTTTAAAAAATATTCTGTAATATTTAGCCATTGATCCAAGAGCCTCTGGGCTACAGAACCAATGGTTAACCATCTGTTGCTGACATGACGCAAAAGAAATTTGGCTGTGACCAATGTTATATCCTCGACAGATTTATAATCCTTTCGTCTTGCAGCACTACTCTTTAAAAAGTAATGCATATCAGTAGCAACTTCGTCAAAATCTATATTTAAGCTTGTCAAAAAATTTTTAAATGCATTACTAACAACATGCAGGTTGCAAAAACCTAGTTCCAAAGATTTCTGGCCTGTTTCTTGTTTTACAACTTCATTGAATTTGCGTAAAAAGCACTTATTTACATTTGGGCTGTTCATGGACACACAAATAATTCTGTTCAACGAAATATTGAAGGATGATAACACATCAAGAATTTCTTTTAGCAAAATATCTGCTGTTGCATGACCCGGAAAAATGCTTGTTAGGTATCGGCAAGAAACTGAATTTATTTCTGAAGACCAGTACCTGAGATACACATCCAACTGCCGTTTCACTTGTGTATTTATAGTTTCATCAAATGCTATAAGTAACCTTTCCTGGGCTACTAGATGCAATGTCTTTTTCAAATCCTCTTCAAAATATTTTGACAATCCATGTGATATCACATAAGCAACTTTTTTCTTTAAGTTGCATTTTGGCTGCAATAGCAGAATCAGGAAACATTTTTTTGAAAAGTTCAACTGTTTCAGTGCATAAAACAAAAGACATATTGTCCTTAGCAACTTTCATGGCCCATAACGCTTCGGCTTTAGCCAACTGTAAATCATGACTCAGTACTTCACTAATATTTGTTTTGGGCTGAAGATCCCGTCCTCCAAAGACTTTCACAGGATGGACTTATTTTGAAATTTACTTTGAAATTTCTGCAAATGTTTTTTTTCCTTTATGATGCGCTTTTACTTGTGAAAAGCCACTATTAGAAATATTGAAAATTTCTGAACACAATATACACTTACAGACTTGCCAACCTTAAGAAGAGAAAAATCCTGCAATCTTCTATGAAAATCCTGCAAGCTTATTTTCGTATGTTTGAAATAATTTTTTTTTTTTTTTTTGATTGGAGGTTTAACGACCACCGTGAGCAACTCAATGGGCTATAAGCAGTCGCCCGTACCTAATTTAGGGTCACTGGTTCCAGGGAAGGGAGAGATCCAGTGCCGTAAGACAAACACAACATCCACGCCTGACCGGGATTCGAACACGGACCCCTTACGGACGAATGATCAGAGGCCAGCGCTTTAGACCACTGCGCCACCGGGGCGGCTGTTTGAAATATCAATGGACATAATTTGAAGCACTAATGTTACGTTAAGGTATATAAAAAATGTAAAACAATTTCTGTTAACAAATATTTAAAAAAATTATGTTAAGTTATGCATCGATCTGGAGAATAACTTAAATTAAGACGGAAAAGGAGAAATTCCTCGAAACCGTCGGATTCTCATGCCTAAAGCGAAATTTTTTTGCCGTCGAATTTCCGATTTCGGAAATTTTTCCTCCATTTTTGAACTGAAATACAAATATTTATGGAATGAAATGATATATAAAAACAATACTGGACAAAGGCAGCATCACAGGAAAAAAATTATTGATTACGGGGGAAAACCTTTATTTCGTTTACTTCCGTTTCTGTACCGTCCCGATGCGCATTTTTATGAATTGGTAAAATTATTCGATGCATAGTTTTACGTGTGAGAAAAAAGTTCCCGACGCATATTTTTACGCATCGAGAAAAATTCCCGATCCGTATTTTTACACGTTGGTAAAATTTCGATGCATACTAAACGCGCAATTACGCATTTTGGCGAACTCTGGCCGGCACATCACTTGAGCACTCTACCGCACGATGTCACAAAGCCAGCGAGTCAAAGATGACATCGCGTGACACAGCGCTCGTAAGGTCTGTTAGAAAATCTAAGTGGATGGTTGCAGGGGGTTGAAATATTTCGATTGAGCAATCTAAATATTAAAAAAATCTGTTAAAAAAAGACCTCTATCCGTAAATCAGTAAAATTTTACGGGTAATCCGTAAAAGTTGGCCAGTATGCAAGTCTATTTTTTAAAATTTCCCCATTTCGGCAACAACGCACGATGTTTTTGTCCTGTTACACATGCATGTGTTTGAAATGTTACTATCTGGGAACATTTTCTTTAAAAGCACACTTGCATGGTCAGCACAGCTTAAAAGTAAGTTATGTTACACGAGGAAGGAAGTAACCAAGCACTCAGCATGGATAATCGCATCAGAAGATGAACTATCTCCAGCAAAATTCAATGTTTTGTTATTTTCCACGCACTTAGAATTGGCCACGTGTTTTGCATAAGAATGTGATTAACGATATTTCCTTTGCCCTTGCGGACAACGAAAAAATCACACCTACAAATAGAGCAAAATGCAAATCGTTGGCGGTTCCTTGATTTCGATTATACACGGATAATCTGTCGTATACTTCTTAAAAACAGACTGATATTTTCTACCAGCCATCGCTTGATTAAACGCGTGCACAAAAAATTCTCAGAAATTCCTGTTAAGACAGACGAAGTACATGAAATAAACCAAAACACTACCGCGCGCTTACGATAGAAATCTGCGTCGGTACGCGCCAAGGCCAAGCCCGCTCCTACTCCGTGCGTGCAGCGCCAGAGATCATTACCGGTCGGAGCCGAGATATATTGCGCACCGAAGGTCGCTGTCGCCGACGCACGATCGAAGGTCAATGATCACGTGCTCTACTGCCTGCCACGATAACACTCAGCTACCATCCCATCGTCATTTACCGGAGGTTACGGAAGGAGACCACATGTTTCCTCTTTGCTTCCACCCACCTGCGGTTTACAATAACAAAACATCAGCAGAAAGAGGAGGTTCCACAAGGCATGCACAAAAATAAAGTACGATCTTCTGCGTGCCACGGAGTTCGTCTGCAAAGCGCAAACCAGGGGTGAAAATGACCCCTCCCCTTTTCCCTTAGATCTCTTGTTACTCTCGAAAACTGTCCGAAGGCACACATAAGTGGAGCACCCGTCCCGAAGCAAGTGCATCTCGATGGCGTCATTTTCCCTCCCTTCAGCAGCACAGCATATAGGCTGTGTTTCTACAATAACAGGTCTTTTTACCTTACTGTAATGGTAAATTTATTGGTGTTAATAACGGTTGTATTTTTAATAAATAAGCTTACGAAAATTTTAGGAAGAAAAGCAAATTTTAGGTATAATTTTAGGAATTTAAGGAGGGTCACAAAATATTAGGAATTTTAGAAATTTTAGGAGGAATGCGATCTCTGCATAGTCCTGGTGATGAAATAGGTTTTAGTTAAAAAAATTATCACCAAGTGTATTAAAAATTATCTCTTTAAAACCTGTAATTAAAAATAATTCACTGTAGATTAATATTGGAGGTACCATGATGTCATTAATTACTAAGAAATAAAAAAGGTTTCCTTATGATGCCATTTTACATAAAAATAAAAGATACAAATGTCAGGGGGAAATCAATTGACATCGCAAAAGACAGTTATCAACAGATATCAACTTTTTTTTTAGCTATCCCATCCCCACCCATGGATTTGAAGTTATCAAAATGTCACAAAAAAATTTTGTACACTTATGGAAGAGTTCTAAAGTAACTCCAGAATTGTACAGCAGGAAAGGGGAGCATATGTTAACAAGTTCATTCTATATCTTTGTTCTTGTTGTTAAAATGTTCATATAAACTTCACAAATATTGCGTGGTTGAGTTGCTAAATCTTGTATGGCTGAAGATGATAGTAATTAACAAGTAATAACCAAATGATAATAATTGTATGCAAATAATCCTTGCGATTCGTAAATATGTCTGAGAAACTTTTGTTCTTTTTTTCATTTAATTGCCTGCAAAGGTTGTCCGTTAGCTGTGCTATATTTCCTAACTCTCCCGTTTAAAACTCCAATTCCTTTTTTCTTAAGCCCTGCTTTCCTTCATCCTCGCGCTGTCTTGAAATCCCCTGAAATCCCGGTCCACCTAAGACCTCCCAGCCTACCCTGGGGCAATCACCTTGTCATACTTTTCGTGACCGCTCGCTTCCTAAACCTAGAGAGCTCTGTTTTCTCACCTCCTTCTCTCCTGTCTCCCAAAAATGCCCTTAAGCATATCCGAAAATTCCCTGTGAGAAAGAACCACACCGCCCTCGGTAAATCTAAAGCCTCAAAGTAAAATGTGAGGGGCTAGTCATTTTTTTTTTTTTCAAAGCTACGCAACTTCCGGGCATTTTATTTTGGACTGGACGAAAGATTGGATTTCCTTCCGGAAACTTCGGACTCAAGTCACTAATTCTCTTTGCAGCCTTCGTTTTCTTGTTTCCTGCAAGACTTCTGGCATTCTTCCTCAAGCTTTTCAGATCTGCAAACCCATCTTCAAAGGACGGTGCCGTGCGTTACTACAGCAAACCAGCCATAACCTCCTATCTGCCGCTATCCGTGACCTGCGTTCCTCCATTGCTAAAACTGAACTTTCCTGCTACATTAGCTACCAATCACTGGCTGCTACCACTCATCCTGCTTTGCTTGATATTTTCATGGTTCGCATCAACCAAAGCCTCTCAACAATTGAAGTAAATGAATATGCTCGCCATACAAAGAAATTCAATTTTCTACTCTCCAAGCAAAAAAGTCAAGCAACATCTCCGTCATCAGCCTCTACTGACAAGCCAAAGTATGTAAATCTTTCTTCTGTCACTATTCCTCCTAGCTTGGATAAATTCTTATCATTAGGCCCAAAATTTTCACCTGCTCTTCCTATCAATCTTCCACAAACTGTTTCTGTTATAGAATCAGCCATCCACAGAACTGAGACTGTTCAGCAGCCTATCCTTCGTGCCAACGCTGCTGTTATCTTATCCAAGCAAAATTCTGTGCCAATCAAGTACTCTTCTTCTTGTTTAAAAGAATTCAGGTCATTTATTCAAGAAAATGACCTAGCCGTATGCAAAGCAGATAAAGTTGGTTGCCCAGTCATCATTGGTAAAGAAACTCTAAACCAAAAAGTGCTTTCTTTTCTTACATCTGCCAACTGCATCCCTTTACAGTCAGACACCACCAACTCACTCAAAAACTCAGTTGACAGATTAGCTAAGAAAGAAACTCTTCAATCCTTCCTTGGTGATATATCACCCCCTCCTTACTTTAGAACTCCCAGGCTCTTCCTGCAAGTGAAACTGCATAAAGCTGGTAACCCCATCAGACCTTTAGTGGAATATTCTTTTTCTCCAGCAGTAAACCTTGAAAAGAGATTGGTCCTCAAATGCAAATCCCTGGCAGCCAACCATCCTCATACAGTTGTCTCTACTTCAAACTTCATCCACAACCTTCCTAATTCCTTTCCTCCTTGTGATAATCTGTATACTCTTGATGTAGAATCTTTGTTTCCCTCTGTACCATATTTTGATTCCTACATGCTCCTCATGAAGAAATTGATTCTTCATTTTGAACCCCCGGTCCTCTTATCAAAGATCTTTATGATTGTTTCCACACTATTCATCAACATAGTTGTTTTGTTTTCAACAAAATTGTGTATAGGCAACAATCTGGTCTCCCCATGGGCTCACCTCTTTCCCCTCTGCTTGCTGAAATCTACATGCAACATATTGAAGTTTCCATAATTCCTCTACACCCTTTTCAACCTTCCCTATGGTTAAGATATGTAGACGACGTTTTCATTAGCTGGCCACATTCCGAGTCTGAGCTACAGATACTGATCAACTCCATTACAGAAAAATTTCCTTCCATTAAGCTCACTATATCTAAGGAAGTAAATCACAAAATTGATTTCCTGGATGTATCTATCTGCAGAAACGCTGATCTCTCCATTACTCGTTCCGTCTATCGAAAACCTTCTGCAGCCACTAACATCATTCCCTACAAATCTTGCACCCTGCATCTCTACAAGCTTGCAGCATTGAAGTCCTACATCCACAGGGCTCATATCATTTGCAACAGCCAACTCTCTCTTCAAGAAGAACTCTCCAAAATTTCTACAATAGCCCTCTCTCATGGTTTCCCTGCTGTTACAGTCAACTCCTCGTAAAGAAATATGAAAACCATTCGAAAATCGAATGCCTCCTTCCTCACAAGAAAGAAGACCTGAAATTCTGTGGTTCTGTTCCTTACCATCCTTCCTATGCTTATAAGTTACAGATTCTTTTTAGAAGTTTTGGTTACCATCTTGCCATTAAATCTACCCCAAACATCTTGAAACTTCTACAAAGGGATAGGGACAAAGTTGAAAGCCTGAACCTCCCAGGAGTTTACTGCATTCCTATCTCTTCTTCTACTGGGGATAACTTATACATTGGAAGCACATACAGGAGCATAAGCCATAGAATTTTAGAACATAGAAAAGATGTTTCGAAAGGCAATCCCAACACTGCCTTGTCTATTTTGACAATGGAAGACACATCTGCAGTTCCCCACTGGAACGAAGCAAAACGAATTGCTTCGTTTGACAATCGTTTTGCCCTCCGTTACCGTGAAAGCATAGAAATTATTTTCAACTCAATGACTTGCAACTCCGAATCTCCTCTCTACATTCCGTTAATCTGGAGATCAATTCTAAGTTTTGGCAACAAAAATAGGAAAAATTCAAATGTAGAATCTGGCAACAATCTTAGTCCTCCATTGGCGTGATGAAGACCTAAGATAAGGTCGAAAGCTTCCAACTTACGAACTTTTTGTAAAAGTTTTAGTTAACGTAACTAGCGTGATCAAGTCACCTTTCTTTGTGGCTAGTCATTTGTCGGCAGCCTTGAAATTGAAATCTGTAAAGCATCAAAAGAGGCGCAATATAGTTAATCTCCATTCAACATACAAAGTGCAAATACTAAGCATAGACAAAATGTCGTCTTAGTAAATAACCGTGCATCCGGTGTTTAATGGGGAACTGGCTCTGAGAAATTTCTCTCACGCTTTGGGGAAACAGAGGAATGGGTGCACGAGATGGAAAAAGGTTGCATTTTGGGATTTTTTTATATGAAATCCTAAAACCCTGTATAAAATCTCTGTAACACATACCTAACAAGCAACTACAGCTCACATTACTATTAACCATTACACACTATGTATATTTAAATGTATGTAAAAATACATAGAATTTTTGCTACATGAATAGAAAAAAAAAAAGTAAATAAAAAATAGTCTCCATCAAAAGGAAGTTAGCTGCATATTTATCGTTAGCTGCATATTTATCTTATGTACTACAAGTTAACCATAATTACCAACATTAATAAATTGTTCTCATTAGGTAATACTTCATCTAGGCTCATTATGTATTAAAAAAAAAGAAAAAAAGAAAAGAAGAAAGGAAGCAACCTAAACTAATGTACAGTACTTTCTTCTATCACATTGTTTATTAACAAAAGTATTCAAACACATGACACCACCCTCATGTCACAAAAGGGGAAAATAAAAAGTTGGGAATTTTTCTTGATTTAGCAGGGAAAAAGAAAACCAAGACAACAATGAGAAGTGACAAATGATCTAACCTTTCCCTGATCAGAAAGTACATGGAACTGTCACAGTTGATAACAAAACAAGCCAAATTTCTTCTTCTCAGAACTTAATGATAGATCATAAAATATAAAATATTAGATATGATTATATCTAGACTGAAGAGCAATTGAATTGGAGATACCTGTCTAGTAACGGGTAGCACCACCTTTCGCCCTGATGACGGTGGCGATTCGTCTCGGCATGGACTCGGCAAGACACCGGAAGCGTTGAGAAGCCATATGGATCCACGACCCCTGAACAAGCTCCCACAGTTCATGAAGATTTTGATGGAGGGGGATCAGAGCCTCGAGCATCTCTCTCATGGCATCCCAGATGTGCTCGATGGGATTGAGGTCAGGTGACCTAGCTGGCCAAGGAAGCAAGGTCACGTCGGTGGTGTTCATCCAACCATTCAGATACAATTCGGGAGTGATGGCACGGTGCATTGTCTTGTTGCAGGATGAAGAAGATGCAGAAATGGGAGCAAATGGTCGTCCAGGATATCCCGGTAATGTTGACATGTGAGGGACGATGTCACACATACCAGGAGTTTCATTTCAGTCCACATAAACAGTCCCCAGACGATAATGCCACCCCCACCAGCTTGGAAGAGTACCCTGCTGGAAAGAAGGATCCATCGCTTCATGTGGTTTGCGCCGTACTCGTATCCTGCCAACCACATGTACCAACGTGAATCTCGACTTGTCAATCCAGGCAACATTTTTACGCATGTCTAGGGTCCAGTGGCGATGTTTCCACGCCCATGCTAATCTTGCACCCTGTGATGTGCAGTCAGCAGTGGTACCCTCGTAGGACGATGGCTTCTGTACCTCATGGCGAGGAGATGGTTCTAGATGGTGTTGCTGCCTACACGTTTTTGTGCACCAGCGTTAAAATGCTGAGTGATTTCTTGCACAGTGGCTCGTCTATCCGCTGTTACAATGCGAGCTAACCGACGATAACCCTGCTCATCCACACGCTGTTGTTCACGGCAGTTGGTTCTTGCAGGGATAGTTTTACCGGATTCGATGTACTCATGGTGCACCCGTGACACAGTGGCTCGTGAAAATCCCAGTGTCTGCACGACTACCGAGATGGAGGGACACATTCGTCAGGCCTCGACAATTTGCCTACGATCAAATGCCCTTAGATTCTTCGTCTTACCCATACTGCGCCCGACTCTTACTGATTCCCGTCGCATCACATCTTATATTGTCGGATTGCTGCATACGTCATGTCATTTCCATTTACAGGGCCGCCTACAGCGCCACATTTGCATAACGCCAGCTGTCTCTAATTCAATTGTTCTTCAGTGTATATAGATTGGTCATAAACTAATTTGTTCTTTAAAAAATTAGAAAAGAATCTCCCATTTTAATTTAAAGAGTAGAATATCAAAATATTGCCTCATGACTACAATTTGCAGTTTACCACTTTATAAGAATAAGATACGCAAGAACATAGTGAAAACAGAGATACTGTACAACTGAAAGTTACAGAATAAATTTTGAAACAATTAACTCTTTTAACACTGAAAACTAATTAAAATGTTGGTAAATTATAATTAAAAAGATACCATAAAAAAGAAAAGTGTTAAACATCCCTGCCAGTTATGAGCAGAAAGGTGCTTTTGCATTAACTTTCATAATGAGATAATTGAAATTATTTCTTTTATTAGAATCCCACCCCTTTTTTGCAGTATAACACAGATTTTGGACTAAAAGTCCATTGAGATCACTAAATATTTAGATAGCAGCCATTCTGCACTTACAAACACATGATCATTATAATTAAGAAAAAAAAAAAACCCGGGTTGGCACACATCAAAGGCAAAAAACACATCACTTTTGTGTTTACTGAAATGTACTTAAAATACTTACCTTAGTAAAAATTTACAAAATTCTAAAGCTGTTCTTGTGCATCCTCTTTGGCCAACAAATGTTAGGTGTTTGAAGAGAGCAATGTAAAATGACCTAAAGGTTTGAAGGCAAAAATAAATATTAAAGTGGAACAATGAGCCTGATTAACTGAAATTAGTTTAAAATACATTCAGTATTTTCTATAATAGAAATTACCGCTCATCACTGTTCAAATAGTTCAGAAAAATAATCAATTAACAATGACTCCATAATTACGAAATTTATTCTTTTTTTGAGGTAACTTGATAACAACAAACCATTCACACAATTCATCAGTAATCACACTTTTTTTCATTCAAATTCAAACGACAACAAGAATATAATAATTAACTGAAATTTTAGTAAACAATAGACAAGCACAAATCTGATAAATTTTTTCAGACATATCTTGGCACAAAATGATGGGGAGAAAGTTTTAATCCATATTTGTGTGCATGTGCATATATGTTGAAAAATGCTTTTTTGCTTTTCATTTTACTGGTTATTACACTTATTTCCCCCTTCTCCTATTCTACCATAAAGGTCAGGAAAATGTACTCTACACAAACTGTTCAAGGTGAGGTAGAATCATCCAACATTGTAAGACACTTTATTTAAACAAACAAACAAACAAAAAAAAACTATGAATTAAAGAAACTGCTTCAAATCACCATATTTTTTTAAAGGGTGTTAACATCATATAAAAAAAGAAGAAATAAAAAGAAATATCCAAAGGACTATGGCTGAAAGACATTAAAATGGTTTAAGGTATACACTTACCACCCTCTTTTTTTTTTTTTTCAAGAACTTCCAACATATATTTTTAGCACTCTTGGTAAAATAATAACCCAGAAACAAATGCCCAAAACTGAACAACATGCAAAAAAGACAATTAGGCACAAAGATTATTTACTAGAACTGCCAAAACAAAATTTCATTTTTTGTCATTGAATACTTTGCACTGAGTGTGTCATAAATTCCACAATTTATTTTGTTTGTTTGTGCATTGTGCATGCATGTGTGTACAAAAAATTTGTATAACTTATACGTATACTTGATGTTCTCCTATCAAAGAAAATCATCACACTATCCCAGCTGAGCTACTCCTCCCTTAAGAATAAAAATGCAAAGCAAAGAGGTGTAGCAGTTATTTGTTTGTCTGTAGTGAAGTCTAAAAATGCCTGTTGATAAGGTGCTTTTAAGATGGACCTCAAGTAATTTTGCTACCTATATTTCCAATGGGAAAACTTCTGTACACATTTTCTTCACAATTAATGCGTTCCCAAGGATGAAAATTTGAACATCGATTAAAATAACTTCATTTTATAACTTGGAATACTTAATATTTCCTAAAACATAACCATAATTATGCAATCCAACATTTGTTTGTCTACTGACGTCATCAAAGTACAGGTCGAGCCATCTTTTTTCTGGTTTCAACACCACCAAAGGAAAAGTCATTGATTTTTAATATAATTATGGTTATGTTTTAGAAAATATTAAGTATTCCAAGTTATAATATGAAGTTATTTTAATCGATGTTCAAATTTTCATCCTTGGGAACGCATTAATTGTGAAGAAAATGTGTGCAGAAGTTTTTCCATTGGAAGTATAAGAAGCAAAATTACTTGACATCCACCTTAAAAGCACTGCATTTTTTATCAGTTCCAAAAAAAAAAAAAAAACCACCACGATTGCATCTGAACATTTGTTAGTTCGTTAGTTCAGCTGTAGCCATGGTGTTGTTTGGGTCAGACACAATTACTGTAGTACAGATGGGACAAAGATGGTTCATAAAATTTGGAGAGAGGAATTTTGACTTGCAAAGTGACTGGTGATCAGGAGGGCCTTAAAAGCTTGATAATGAATTTTTTTCTGTGTGGTGAAACAGAATGAAACCTTTACCTAACATGGTTTTTTTCGGGCTGGGCCCAGTTGAAAAAACCCACCTGGATTTTTTTCAAAATTAGATTCTAATCTATTTTTTTCTTTTACAATATTCCAAATTTAATCAGCACCCAATAAAATATTTTCTTTTACAATTAATAACAATAGGAATAATGACTAGATTATCTTTCTTGCCTTCTCAAAGGTGATAGTTAACCAATTTTATTATTTAGCAACAGAATAATCCTTTCAGATCAGCTGACAAAGCAACTGATCTGAAATAAGAAAATTAAACAATAATCCTGAAAATAATAAATGGTTGCATATAAATAGCTTTCCACCTATAAAGAATAACTATAGAATAGACCAACATTATCTATTCATACTATAGAAAAAAAAATAGAGAAACAGAATATAAAATACTTAGCTTCTAACTAAAATATTATTTTTAAATAAAATTTGCCTGAGATATTATTTGTGTGCGGCATGTAAACTGCAATAGTTTTTGACTATTGACAAAGATAGCCTAAAAATTAAACAATGGTAGAAATAATAAAGTATTTTTGCTTTGTGTTTTACTAAAACCTCAAAAGCAGTCTGAAATTATCATAGTTTCATGACCCACGTAATTTTCAAATATTTTCAAACCTCTGAGTTCTTCTGTAAAACAGCCACATTTAAATAATTAATGTAATCTCAGGGGTTTTAGCCAGAAACAAAACTACCATTCTACAGGAAATTTTGATCCAAAAAAGTATAAACTGAACAAGTTTTGTGGGTTTCTCTATCCCAAGCCTATTTCGTAACTTATTCCAAATTAATTGAAACATAGAGAAAATTCTCTCAATGGATGCAGATGAAGCTGGTGCTGAATGTAGACATACAAAACAGTTACAAAATCCTGCAGGCAATTTTGAATTCTTTTCAGACTTTTTTTCATCATTGATGTTAGGTAACAGTCTGTGTCATTAATTTTGAAAGCCATTACACCAGGCAAATACACGGTCATATCAGAATAATATGACCACCTACCTAATAATGGGATGACAGTGGAGAGATGGCGTAGTATGGACTCATTGAGGCCCTGGAAGTTTGCGCGAGGCACATGAGCCCATTCGGACTACAGCAGAACATGGAGATCCTAGAGATGACATGGTTGTGGGTCAGCACGCCAAACTTATCAATCTAAATAGTCCCATACGTGCTCTAGGGGACTGAGGTCGGGCGATTTTGTTGACAAAGGGAAAACGGAGACATCACTGTCTTGTTCCTGGAAACAGTCATACACTGCCTTAGCGACGTAACAGGGTGCATTGTCCCTTAGATACCATAAATACAAGGGTAAGCGTCCAATGTGAAGGGATGCATGTGGTCTGCAAGAATGGACAGGTAGCCATTGGCATTCAGGGACCCATCCAGTGGTACCAGCAGTTGCAGGGCATACAAGGAAAACATCCCCCAGACATGCACACTGCCACGGCTTGGCCTGTACTTGACCGACAAGTGTGTCCGTGTGTTGGCTCTCGTGTGTCTGACGCTGTGTTCACCACCACCTGTCTCACTTCTGTGGAGTAGAAACTTATATTTGTCAGTGAAGGCAACCTTTTTCCACTGTCCAATGACGGTAGTCCCATGTGAACTGCAGACATCATTGCCAATGGCCCTAGGTTAACATGGGTGCCATGACGCAGCGTCGGCTCCGGAGATCCATGCATAACAGGGTTTGCTCTACTGTTATCTGGGACACTTACTTGGGTACCCCAGCATTCAGTTGCGTGGTCAATTGCTGCGCTGTTGCGTGTAGATTGCCCTTTACAAGTTGACGGAGGTGACATTCTCCTCTGGGGTTGATGGTCTTTGGGGCTCCACAGTTATGATGTTGGAAGGTACTCAGTGTGCCTACAGTTCAATCTTGGTACACCCATACTACAGTAACTTGCAAACAGCCCCCAAAGTCTGCTGTTTCAGAGATGCTTCCACCCTTGGCACGGTAACCAATGATCTTTCTTTTTTTAACATCCATCAAATCACTACTTCTGCCCATTGTGTTCACGTTATGCAGCCAGCCACTTATATCTCTGTGTGGTTGACCTTGTCACATGCACTCTGTGACACACCTGGGTGAGTACACAGAGATTAGGGGGTGGCTATATTATTCCACGGTGTAATCAGGGGAAATTTTGATATCCACTCTTCTGCAATACTCTCCTGTTCTAGGTTACATTTTTTACCTCTGTATTTCGGATCCATGAGGTTTGCTAGAAAATGTGGTCCAAGAATTGCTTGTTCAAACCTTTTTAAAATCTAGATGGTAGGGCTGCAGGATTTCTTCTTGTAGTAAATCAGGCTATATTTCAGCAGCAACTGAGACAGACATTGTGTCTCTCTCTGAAGTGTGCCCAGTGTGCTAGCAACAATGGATAACTGCTTTTCTAGATTCATAGCTCCACGATAAATGCCCATTTTACCCAAGAATTTTTAAATAGATTGATCAAATTCCTCAATATGCTCTTACGATATTTCTTTGTATTTGTGATAATTGCCCACAAATGTTTTAGCACAATCAGGATGAAAGTTGCACCTTGTTTCGTTAGGTAGTTGTGGCATTAAGCCAGGCTTTTCTTTGAACCATCTGTGTGGTTGATGTAGGCCTATGTTATGAAAATATTTTTGCACTGCCACAGTCTGCTTTTAAACAGTCTTTGGGGAAACTCAAACATCTTTTTCTAACAAATTCAACAGATGTGTCGAGCATCCATATGTTATGAGAGTTGGATATCTTTCATTTAAAATTTTCCACATTTTTATCATTTTGTCAGTTACAACAGCAAAAACAGGTTTTCTAAATTTTTCTTCACACTCCTTTATGCCCGCTTCTAATTTAATAGCACAATATTTTGCTGTTTCCTTTTCTGATTCAGTATCATCAGCATACAGCAAAAAAACTTTGTTCTGGAATGGACACTAATAGCTTGGACTGGCTCATTCTTCACACTGCACCAACAATCTGTGGTGAGAATCACACTGCCTAATTTTATTTTCTGAAAGCTGAGATTCATTTTCTTCTGCTGCAGTATCAAACAGTTTTCCACCAATGGCTTTTGCTGAGGGTGGTTGATGTCCAGGTCTCAGTGTTTCAATCATAATTTTAAACAGATCCAATTCTGCTGCATTGAAAGGTATGTTAGCAGCTTAAAAAAAATAGCCATTGTTTCATCAAGAGATTCCTTTTGCCCTTTTAAGACAGAATTTACTCATTGATTGTCGCTTCTTTGTTTTTTTGCAACAGTACTCGAACAAGACAGATAAAACCCGAAAAAGCCCAATAAAACCTGAAAAAGCCCGATAAAACCCGAAAAAGCCCAAGTGGGCTGGGTTTTTTCAAACCCTGTAACATCCATAGAAATGAAAGGCAAATATGACATCTCCCCATTTTGCTAGTATCTGTCTTAAAGAACACTAGGAGGGTATCCACACAAGTTGACTGAAAGAAATTTAACAAACCATTGCAAGTCTGTTTCTTGCCTCCTCAAGCAGTATGAAAATGACCCACTTTTGTACAGGTTGGTTACTGGCAATGAAAAATGGTTACTGCACAAAAACCTGATGAGCAAATGAGTCTACAGCAAGCCCAGACAGTCCACTTCCACGACCTTGAAGCTGAATATTCATCAACAGAAGCACATGTTGTGCACCTGGGGAACAGGAGAAAGGCCCCATCCATTATGAGGTCTTGTTGCCCGTAGAAGCCATAACTGTAGTAAGTTCTTGTCAGCAGTTCTCAGATTTGGAGGCAGCAATGAGAGAAAAACACCCAGTGTTGGCCAACAGAAAAGGATATGGTGTTGTTGCATGATAACACCAGACCACATGAGTTCATGAGAACACAGAAAAAGCTCAATGCATTAGGTTGCGAAGTTTGATCACAATTTTCATATTCACCAGATACTTATCTTTTTTTGTGGTTCATAA
Source organism: Macrothele yani (assembly GCA_039090855.1). Taxonomy (NCBI): domain Eukaryota; kingdom Metazoa; phylum Arthropoda; class Arachnida; order Araneae; family Macrothelidae; genus Macrothele; species Macrothele yani. The sequence goes on along the minus strand of CM076997.1, from coordinate 110,997,498 downwards.
GGGAATATTCAACTGCAAGCACCACAAGTTTTGTACTGAGAGAATTAATAGACTTCCTGACAGATGGAAGAGTAGTAGATAGTAATGGACATTGCATTGAAGATTAAATGCTTAGTAAAATGCCCTTTACATGGTAAGCCAATTTTTTACTCAAAAAATGTAGCACTTACTCCAAACACCTGGCAATGACGTAACCCTGCTGCAAATTTCTTGAAAATGCTTATGTTTGGTTTTACTCATAGCTAACCGAATAATTCTTCTATACTTTTATAACAGCAGTACACATGCAATGGTCTTTCATGAGTAGATCACACTTAATTGGCATAATATCATAAGACATTTTGAAACAAAATACACATAATATCATGGCATATTCTCTTTACTACAGGTAATGATTTTATGATGGATAGCACACAGTACTTGTAACATTGCAACATCATATAATGCCCATTTTAGTGCAAAGGCAAAATGAAACGTTGTCTCTACAACAACATTTGGGGTGATACTGGAAAAAAACAGATGAAACCGATTTTGGAGAGTTCCATGACTTCCACTTCACCAAACTGGAGAGGGGTTCCTCAGCTTTGCACAGTTCCCGCTCAGTGTGAGTCAAAATAGAGGGCAGTTCAGAAATGCAGCTCAAACAGCGAGCTGTCATCGAATTCTTCACAGCAGTAAAAGTTGCTCCCATTGACATTCCATGAAGATTGAAAGTTATTTATGGGGATTAATGTGCATACTGTGAGACGATGGATAAAACAATGAAAGATGAAGTGAGGAAAGTAAATTTGTGTGACAAACTGAGGTTGTGGAGGTATGTGACTGCAATGGATCAGTTTCATCAACAGTGTAGTGTGTTGAACAAAATGATATATATATATATATATATATATATATATATATATATATAGAGAGAGAGAGAGAGAGAGAGAGAGAGAGAGAGAGAGAGAGAGAGAGAGAGAGAGAGAGAGAGAGAGAGAGAGAGAGAGAGAGAGAGAGAGAGAGAGAGAGAGAGAGAGAGAGAGAGAGAGAGAGAGAGAGAGAGAGAGAGAGAGAGAGAGAGAGAGAGAGAGAGAGAGAGAGAGAGAGAGAGAGAGAGAGAGAGAGAGAGAGAGAGAGAGAGAGAGAGAGAGAGGACTCTGCTTTTGCACTAGGCATTTCTAAAGAAAGGGCAAGATACATTATCCGTGTTTTGGTATTTCACAAAATTTGTGACTGGTGGGTACCATGCATATTGTTTGATGAGATAAAGACTGAATGAGGGCAGATTTCTTGGAAATTTAAAAAAAATATAAAAATTTTCTGGACAAGATTATGGCATAAGACGAAACGGGGAAAGGGGTATATCTTGCACTCTATCTTTCAACTTCAGTCACAGTAAAACATAAAGATGACAGAAGAAACAAAAAAACTAAGAAATTGTGATCATCTGATCAAACATCACACACATCCCTATAATTAATATCCAGACACCCCTCTATTGATAGTGAATTACATCCAATGCAATCATAATGTCACAAACACAACTGTAAATATGCTTGTAAAGCACTCAAGAAGCACTTATATAGCACAGTAAATCCATTTATTTAGTGGTCTAATATGCATAAACATTCGACAAGCTTTCACTCTCCACTGGGAGGCTTTTTCAAGGCAATGGTAGACATGTCTACCATTTGCCTTGGAAAAGCTTCCCAGTGAAGAGTGAAAGCTTGGAATCTTTATTAGGCATGTATACCATTGCCTTGAAAAGCTTCCCAGTGGAGAGAGAAAGCTTGGTGAATCTTTATTAGGCATGTCTACCATTGCCTTGGAAAAGCTTCCCAGTGGAGAGTGAAAGCTTGGCGAATCTTTATTAGGCATGTCTACCATTGCCTTGGAAAAGCTTCCCAGTGAAGAGTGAAAGCTTGGCGAATCTTTATTAGGCATGTCTACCATTGCCTTGAAAAGCTTCCCAGTGGAGAGAGAAAGCTTGGTGAATCTTTATTACGCATGTCTACCATTGCCTTGGAAAAGCTTCCCACTGAAGAGTGAAAGCTTGGCGAATCTTTATTAGGCATGTCTACCATTGCCTTGAAAAGCTTTCCAGTGGAGAGAGAAAGCTTGGCGAATCTTTATGCATATTACACCACTAAATAAATGGATTTACTATGCCATTAGCACATCTTGAGTGTGCATGGTCTCATGTACTTTGAAATAATATTGCCTGTAAGGCTATGGTGAGACAACAGCATGACTATTAAGGCAAAATGCCTTAATCGACAGATTCAACTGATTGCTAATGCAGACTGATAATAGGGTGCCACATAATCGATCCATTCGTACATGACTTTTCAGTGGCTTTGAAGATCCCTAGGTCAGTGGTTGGTGATGTGATGTGTAAATAGTAGTGGACAGAGGCTGAATCTGCCAAAAAAAAAAAAAAAAAAAAATTATCCAATAAACCCCTGAAGCTAACAAAACATGACAGGAGAGCTCTGCAAAGGACAGTCCACTCAGAATGAAAACCAACATTGTCTCAAATCACACAAACCCAATACGGGGCTATTGGAACTGATAACACCAGTACAGTGTGCAGGACATTGAGAGACAATGGATTACCTTACCATGGTGGAGTAGCCATCTACAAGCTGGTAATCACTTTAATTAATGCCATACTAATTTTAATCTTGAATTGTAAACCAACAGAAAATTTTGTGCTTTGGACTAACAATTCATGGTACACAATCTGATGGTCATTCCTGGGTATGGCAAATACTGGAAGAAAGGTACCTTCTCTACTGTAAGTCCTAACAATGAAGTTAGGCAGAATGATTGTATGAAGTTGTTTTTCATGATTTGGTTCGGGGCCCATTAGTCATTTTGGATAAAACCATGAATGCTAAGTTCTACTTAGACATCCTGGACAATTATGAACCATCAATATTCTTGCAGTACTTTGCAAAAGGCCCATACTTCTATCAGCAGGCCAATGCACCACATCATACTGTTTGCTTTGTTATAGATTTGTTTGAGGACATCAACATCAAAAAGTTGGACTTGCCAGCCCAGAATTCTTAACTGAACCCTACAGAGAATCTCTAGGATGAATTGGATTGTCAAGTGAGTTGAAGAAGAGACTGCCCAACAAACAAACCGAAACTGATCGCTGCTTTCAAGGCAAATGGTGGAACATATCAGCACACATTTACAAAAAACTGGTGGACAGTATTTCATGAAGAGTCGAGGACATCAAAAGGGCCAAAAAAGTTTCAGCACAAAATATTAAATTTTCTGTAAATAACAATTATTTGTTCACAGGTAGGTGTTCAAATATTAATGGTTGGGCAATACATATATACATGTAGTGTCCTTTAGTGATATCCACCCAAGACAAATGAATAAGTATTCATAAATTAAGATAGTTACTTCTTTTAATACATTAAGAATATGTTAGCTACACCAGTGATTAAAATAAAAGAACTTCATTTTAATAATACCACACCTGTTTTCGGCCCTTCTGTAGTCCAACCTACAATTGCCTTGGGCAAATGTGAAGAGCGGGTGACAACAACTTTCCATACAATACAGAGCTCGCTCTGCAAAAAAGAAATGCAAAGGGTTCATGTTTTTCCACTTAAAACAACAAAACAGAAAAGTTATTTTAACACAAAGAATAAAACAGTGTACAATGATTTACTTTAACCATTTTTTTTTCTTTCAACCTTTTTGTCTTTTAGTGATTGGGAGTTGCAAAGATTACAACAAATGTTATATATTTTTCTGATATTTAAACACCAAGTAATATTATTATGATATAAAAAAGAGGAAGGGAAAATTGTACAGTGATATGTTTCTGTGTTCAATAAAAGTGCATTGCATTGCAAAGTCATTGATATACAGACCTGCCAACTCTAAGAAGTGGAAAAATCCTGCAATTTTCTACAAAAAGCCTGCAGGTGCACTTTTACAACTATAAAACATAATGCACATAATCTGAAGCACTAATGTTATTTTCCTAGGCATATAAAATAATGTTGATTGTATTATATTTACCTATGATGCTTATTTAATGCTCCATCACAATCAGCACACCCTCCTTGAAGACCATCATTATTAAAACTCTATGTTTATGCACTTTCAAAACAATTACTATTACACAATGCACCAACAGATATATGCATCACAAAACTTTTATACACACTATTTTACATATTAATAAGATTCTAATTTTTATGAATTGCATTTGCTGTGCATGACTTGGCCTCCCCCCCCCCCCCCAAATCAGCACCAAATAGTATTGGTCTTTGTCCCATGGCTAAAAATCCTCTCACACTCAACATTACTATGAGGGATTATAAGTATGAGAAACATTAAACTTGACAACCTCTTGAATCTAAATTCACCAGCAGCATCTTCAAGTTTACCTATTAAATGCCACTGAGTATTAACTCGCTCTTCAATAATTTTTCCTGGAACATCTTCCTACTGAAGAAAGCAAAACTCAGACTGGAGGATATCAAATGCTTCATCCTCATTTGAAACTTGCATTGCTCTTGGAACAAAAGAAAACTATTTTTCCACAAAGAAATGTACTTCAGAAAATGAAGATTTCTCTCTAAACTGAATGTTACCTACTTCTGCATTTATAAATGCTTCATCATCAATTGGGAATCTATGGATCATGTTATCACATGTAGCAACATAAAACTTTTTAGCACAAAAATAAAACCAAATTTGTTTTTGAAGCTTTTAAATCTGAAACAAAATTTTCAGTTGACCTACCAATGACTAAATCTGCATCAGATTTTTGGTTTTCAACTGAATGATGATTAATAGTATTAAAGGAAGTTCACACTTTTTATAATAAATGGCAGAACAAATTTTCACAATGCATCTTTAAAGAGATTCAATAGAACTGATCTGGCAATGTGGATGATAGGCTTATTTGTTTGAAACTGCAAATTTGATTTGTCAAAACTTGGCATAATAAATATAAAAAAATGAACAAATTGCTCTATATAAATTATTAGACCAAAAATAACATCAATACACTTTGTTTGTTTTATGAGCTTGCCACGCTCGAGTTTAGCATTGAGGTCACTACCATTCTATGGTCACTACCTGTGTTGAACTTGTTCAGCACACTGCAGTCTTCCATGACAAATTTCTTGTTACACATAATAAAATCAATTTCACTTTTCATCCCATTTGGATGTTTCCATGTCCATTTCCTGTGTGGCTTTTTCTTGAAAAAGGAGTTCAAGATGAAAAACCCTTCTGCCTCTGCAAACTCTACGAGAGTATTTCCACGCTGGTTTCTGTTGCTGTGAACGAATTTACCTACTGAAGTTTCATTCTGTTGCCGTTGCCCTATTTTTGCATTGAAATCTCCCATAATTATCTTCAAGTGCTGCTTACCTTTATTATTTAGATGACGAATTTCCTCATAAAATTCTTCATTTTCTTCTTCAGGATGACTTGTGGTGGGTGCATAAGTTTGAATAATCTCAGCCTGGTATCTTCTCGAGAGTTGGATAACGAGTCGTGCAGCTCTGTCAGAGGAACTTTCAACTTCTACAACTTTATCTTTCAGTTTCTTGTTTATTATAAATCCAACACCACTAGTGCTGCCAGTATCTGTCCCACGACAGTAGAAGAGATGTCCACTTTTCAGTTCAATGAGATCTCCTTTTCTCCTTACCTCACTTAGCCCAACGATGTCCCACTTGATCCTTGGTAGTTCCTCTTCCAATTCAAGAAGTCTTGAATCAGAAGATAGGGAGCGTCCATTGTAAGTAGCCAAGGTCAGCATCAAATGGCAGCCTAGTTCGGTCCTTCGGTGATTCTTAGCACCCTCTGCCTTCATGTCGCACTGGCCGCTGCCTTGGCCAGGTACATTCCAGCTGCTGGAGACTGAGGGCCAAGATTTAAGTTGTGGAGTCATTTTGGAGGGCTTTGGCCATAACTCACCATGCTGGCCAAGCGGGTTGGTGAGTGTTTTTTTTTATTATTATTATTATTATATGTGTTAGTATATAATATAATCTTTAAATGACTATCAGTACATAATTTTCAAATATATATGCATACATTCATTTAATATTTGCATGCATGTATCAGCATATATTTTTTTTATTACATATTCATTGTATGTGTATTAATAATGAGACTAAAAATAAGCTGTTCTGACCACTTCTCCCTCCAGAAAAGTCATGCTCTGCCACTGGGTGAAAGCCTATATTTACATAGGCATTCACATATGCCGGTGGAAAACGTCGAACTTTAAAAGCATCGCTATGTCATTAAGCATTGCGTCATTACCAGTTTGATTGTAGCCTGTCCTTTCACCCAAAAGAGAGAGCTAAAAATAGCTGCATCACCATGGCAGCAGGTCACAGGACCAGAACTTTCCTGTATTGTTAACGCTGAAGATAGAGTAAGCCGCTTTCCCCTTTCGTTTGAGTCTTTAAAAAGTGCTTAAAACTCAGAAAATGACTTTATCTTTAAAAAAAATATTTGTAAAAGAGGGATGATAGTTGTGCATTTATGCTGTAAAAATTGCAATGCGTTATGATTTATAGTTTGCCATATATCTGTTTTTTAAAATGGATCACATTGGGAAATAGAGAATTTTGTGAAATTTAAAAATTTAATTTCTTGTAAACTAAATCAAAATTTTAAAAAAGGGCAACGAGGTGCACAAATTTGGCCATGGCCCTATGTGCTTACGAAGTTTAGTGGTTCTGTTGCGTCCAGAACGTGAACTGATAGCATTTTTTCGCTTACCTTAATTTTGAAATACAATAGCTTTTGAAGTATCACCAGAATTGAAAAACGGTTTATTTCAGCATGTTTTCCGAACAATTCTCTACAAATGACATAAATTTCATATTTTTATCTTCAATACTTTTTGTGCTGCGAGCTAGAAAAGCGTGAGTGTCGCAAAATTTCTAAAACAGCGGTGGCAGCTGCTTTTTTTTTTAGAATAGAGAGAATTTTTGTAATGTGGGAACAACTTTATGGACACCCTGTATTTATGTAAGTCAAGCAGCTCAATTCAGTTTATAAAATAAGGCTCTTGTCTATACTAGAGATATTTTTATTAGATCTAATGACTGGAACATTTTGAAATTTCATCCTGTTTCATATTTCAATGAAAATGTAAAAGAAGAACAAAAAAAAACAGTCCTCTAAATTCTAGTTTTCTTCAGTACAAATGTATATCAAGTAAAAATGATGTTTTTAAGTTTACACCTATACAAGTTTTTACTTAATTGCTATGAACACCATGACTCACAATATGAAAAATAGTACGATCTTCGTTACCAAAATGCAGTGGTGAAAGTGGGCAGGAATGATGGGAATGGCATTCCCTAAATAGTGGAGAACTAAAGTATACAATATTTGCAAAAAAAAAAAAGTGTGCTGCAGAACTACACAGAGAAAATTTTTGCCTTGCAGTTTATTTATATGTGTAAATTCTATTAATAATTTGTGTACAAGATTTTTATGTTTGAAAAATTTGTCTTCATTTTGCAGTTTCAGAGCTTTTGACCCAAGACAATAAAATTTTGTCCTTCAGGCTCTTAGAAAAGGCTCATAGCCAGAGGGGATGCTGGCATTCAACTATTTTACTTTCATATCATTTAGTACGTTACCCCACAGGGCATAATGGACCTAGTAGCAATGTTACAGGCTTGATTTAGAACAAGGTTAAGAGAGTCTACTAACCTTGGCTTTAGAATATCAAACTCAAATTCATTCACAGTAACAATTCGGTACATAAGCAGCTGGCCAAGATTGCACTGGCTTCAGGAAGAGACTGAATCTTCTTATTGTCTAAAGTGGTGTCTAACAAACAAAAAGTGTGTCTAACAGCAGCGGGGGGTTTGGTTTTTTTTTTTTTTTTTTTTTTTTTGGTAATTTAAATTTAGAAACAAACACCATCTGAGGTCTCTCTAAGTTTAAATCACCAGAGTGTGTAGTTTTTGTCCTTTTGATACTGCATAACGCCGAAGAACCGAATATGCTCATTTATTATGATAATTACTATGTACAATTAGGTAGGAAAACAATTAGAGAATTCCAAATGTTTTCACTATTTTTTAACTGCACAATAAAAAAAACAACTTCTGTTGACGTGCAACCTGCTCTTTGTGATATACAGATTTTTAGCTGAATTATAAATTTATTAGGGTTTAGTTTTTATTCTCATTGTAATATTTTTTATTTATGTGCACATAAAAGAAAACAGACATATAAATGTGTGTGTGTGTGTGTGTGTGTGTGTGTGTGTGTGTGTGTGTGTGTGACAGAGAGAGAGAGAGAGAATCCGCTCAGACTTTTAACACTGCGTTCTCCCAAAACAGTCTACTTTCAACACTGCAAAAATGGAACCAGTAAACATTTTTTAAAGACCTAGTGTTTTAATGTGGCAAAATATACCTTGTGATAGTTCTATTTAAGAAAAGATAACTGCAAAAATATCATTGAAACCAAATATTATTAATGCAAAAGACAGGACATTTAAATCTGGCAACATGTTTATTTCATGGTTTTTGGCATGTTTACGATAAAACCAACTTTATCATTTTGTAATGTAAATACAAATAATAAAAAAGAAAATTACATATTATATAAGTAAATTTTTCTGCACTAAGACACAATGTAATGATTTCTCTTCAGTATAAAATATTAGCAAATATTTCACATAAGTAAGAACTAATTTACCTATTAACTCTGCAGCCATCTGCATATCTTCACCCATTCTACATATATCGCTGAATTGAAGCAAGGCATCGATGTGATATGGATGTACGTTGAGCAAATCCTTAAAGGATAACCAGTTCAAGGAATAAGCATTCACAACAGCAATAAACATTAGATGAAGTATATATATTTATGCAGTTTTAAGATATTTATGCAGGGGTTCTGAAATTGTCTGATCACCACTCACCTTGCAAAGACTGGGAAAGCAAATACCTGCAAATTTATGTTATGTCTCACTTTACAGACTTTTAGATTAACGAATTGTAGTTAATAATTAGAGCAGTGGTTTTAAAACTGTGTTCCAGGGAACACCAGGGCTCCGTGAAGCTCTTAAAAATTCCATAGTAATTAAATATTTTATGATAACAATGAAAACCATTTCAATTTGATACAATACTGCAGTGTGATGCCTTTGTCACCAAGCCTCATTGCAGTGGAATTGTTTTTCCATTGGTTGTCATGTTTTGTTTACCATTTTTCAGAGGGTTACCACATAAAAATACATGATTTATGCATAGAAATGTATCAGTAATGTATAGAAATGTATCCGTAAATGTCACAATTGTCGATAGATGGTGCCACATGAATGGTTATTTCTTTTTAGAATTTAGCTGTAATGAATGACATGATGAGTTTATTTTTGGTAAACACAATTTATGAAGGAAATATATCACAACATAAAAGCATTATTAGTGGCCTGAAACCTAAACATTAATTTTTGGGGGCCAAGAAGTTTTAATTCGATTTAAAATGGAATCAAATGGGTCTGATGAAGCTAAATGACGTCTCCACATGAACTCAGCTAAGTAGGAATCGATATGCTGTCCAGCAGTTCCACGATGACATTTGTTTCTCCATTTAGCTGATCCCCACAATATTTCTATTGTTTGAGCATGGGTTCCACTCTACGGGTCGACAAAGTTATACTTAGGATTGACTTTGAAATGTTCAAAACCTGCTTCTTCTAGCTCCTCAGTCTTATATGCCTTCCATGAATCCGAAAATATTGTAGAATGTTCCGCAACACGATTCTTAATTTCCTTCAACAGGATTTTTGCACTTTTTTTTAATTTTTGATTAAAGGTTTAACGACCACTGTGAGCAACTTAATGAGCTATAAGCAGTCACCTGTCCCTAATTTAGGGTCACTGGTTCCAGGGAAGGGGGAGAGCCAGTGCCGTAAGACAAACACAACATCCATGCCTCACCGGGATTCGAACCCAGACCTTTCATGGACGAATGATCATAAGCCAGCCCTTGTGCACCCCTGGGTGGCTTTCGCGCTGCTGTCTGGCACTTTCACTAAAAAAAACAGTCATTATGACAAATTCCTCCAAAAATCCACTGCTTTGGAAGCACATGACCTGTATTACTTTCTTTTCGAAAATAATGTTTCATCTATCTGCACAATTAATCCTGGGCCACCATTTTTTTGTCCGACTGATGTTCAAGACCATCTGTGCAAATTTCTTGCAAATAGTTATTCCAATCAACAGTTGTGTGACTTGCATATCCAACTGTTGTTCACGCCATTTAACAGAAGTTAAATTCTCACTTTAGCTATGAATAAATCAAACAGCAGTTTAAAAAGGAAGCTGATTACTCTGAAACCAATTTTGAATGCGTAAGCCTACTTTAGATCTGCATGTTCTAATGTTGCACCATCATTGAATACTTTCACTTCCAAAGTATAGTTTCATATTATGGTCCAATTTATAGATTATTTCACTTGGCATAATTCCTTTACTTTGAAGAAATGGCACAGCACTTCCTTCATCTCAAGGTAAATCCCAAATGTTTATATTGTTCAACGCCACAGAGACAGATAATCAAGTGACATGCAAATCACGTTGTCAATAATCCAAATAATGAAATGTTATCTGCAGTACTGATGTAGCGCCATGTACAGCTTTGCATACAAATACGCTACCTTCAGATTAAAAAAAACACAATATTACTGCCATTTCTGTGATATATTTCCTTCATAAATTGTATTTACCAAAAATAAACTCATCACACTGTTCATTACAGCTAATTACTAAAAAGAAATGACCATTCATGTGGTGCCATCTATCAACAATTGTAACATTTACTGATATATGTTTACTGGTGCCCAGCTAATGCATAAGTACCAAATACATATGTTGCTTGGAGTTACCTGAAGAACTGCAATTTCTCCCACTAGAAAACAAAACAACAACAACAACAAAAAAACCATCTAACCTACTTCCTAGAATGCAACTCAAATTGTCTTTAAAAACTGCCCCATCCCCATTTGAACATTCTGTTTGTTGTTACTTCAATGATATATTTTTTGCATCTGATGTAACTTTTTGGTTTCAGCAAAAAATACCAAAATTAGAATTTTGGAAAAAAAAAATGCTTAATTTATCATTATTTTTTCCCCAAATTCACATTTTCTTAAAATTTCTGCTTTTTTAACCATATCATCTTCAGGTGTAATACTCTTTTACTGCAGCAGAAACATTCTTGTGTGTCATCATCATCATCATTGTCAACCATTATCAATCCACTGCTGGACGAAGGTCTCCCCAAGTTTCCTCCACAACGGTCTGTCTTGTGCCAGTCTCCTCCATGTCACTCCCGCATATTTACGAATTTCATCCACCCATCTCCCATGTGGTCTTTTTCTGGGTCTTTTCCTGTCCCTTGGAATCCAATCTAAAATTTCGGCTGTCCATCTATGGTCTGTCCTTCTGGCAGTATGTCCAGCCCATTGCCATTTCAGGGATTTAACTCTGATCATGATGTCTTCCACTCTCGTCATTTTTCGGATCCACGAGTTCCTCTTCTTATCTCTCCTGGTTATACCAAGCATGCACCTCTCCATGCTTCTTTGAGTTGTCTGCAGCCTTTGTATGTCTCTTTTAGTTAAGGTCCACGTCTCTGCACCATACGTAAGCACTGGAAGGATGCATTTATCAAACACTTTTCTTTTAAGACATAATGGCATATTGCTCTTGAAAATTATGCTGTTTCTTCCAAAAGCTCTCCAGGCAAGTTTTGTACGCCGATTAATTTCTTCATCAATGTGACCCTCACTTGATATCTGCTGTCCAAGATAAACATACGTATCTGTTATCTCCAGTTTTTCTCCATCAATCGATAAATCTTCATTTCTTGTAAAAGCATTGAACATCACTTTTGTCTTCTGAAGGTTCATTTTTAATCCCACTTCTTTACTCTTGTCAGCAAGTTCCTGGATCATACTCTGCAGCTCTGATGGGGTAGTTGCAAAAATGACTACGTCATCAGCAAAACGAAGGTGGGTTAGATAATCTCCATTAATCTTTATCCCTTTGTTTTCCCAGTTCAGTGATTGAAAGACATTTTCCAATGTGGCATTAAAGAGCTTCGGAGATATGGTGTCACCTTGTCTCACTCCCTTTTCCAATTTTTATGTGTGTTGTATTTTCAAACAGCCGAATCTTTGCACTTGCATTTTCATAGATGTTATTAATAATATTAATGTATGCATCTTCAATACCGCAGGATTTCAGAGCCGTGGTAACTGCTGATGGTTTCACCGAATCAAAGGCTTTTTCATAATCGATAAAAGCCATGCACAATGGAAGTTCATATTCCCTCGCTCTTTCAATTAGTTCTCTCAGTACGTGGATATGATCTATTGTGCTGTAGCCACTCCTGAATCCAGCTTGTTGTCTCGGCTGAGCCATGTCCAGTGTTACCTTCAAGCGGTGTGAAAGAACTTTAGTGAAGATTTTATAAACCACTGATAGGAGGCTGATAGGTCTGTAGTTCCTGAGATCCTCAATGTCACCTTTTTTTATGTAGCAGGATCATTGTAGCATTGTTCCAATCCTCAGGAATCTTCCCTTCATTAAGGCATCGAGTGAAAATTTGGGCGAGTACTGTTTCAATTTCTCCACTTGCTTCTTGTATGATGTCTATAGTAATTCCATCTTCTCCTGGAGCTTTCCCCCGCTTCATGTTCTTGATTGCATGAGCAACTTCTGCTGGGAGGACTGGAAGAACTCTGGTACCTTTCATGATGTCTGGAGTACATGTATAATCCCTTTCATATAATTTGGAGTAGAAATCTTTCACTCTTGTCAAAATTTCGCCTCTATTTCTTGTTATAGAACCATCTTCTTTTCTCAGAGCCATAATCTGTTTTCTTCCCTTACTGAGATGTCCCTTTGCTATCTTTAGGCTTTGGTTGTTTTCAATTGCTTTCCTCACTAGCTCACAGTTGAATTTCCTTACGTCTTCAGTGATACTTTTTCGTGCTGTCTTGCATAGCTCTATATATTCCACTTTGGAAGTCACATCTTCTTTAGTTGTCCTCATCTCTCTTCTTTTTTGCATCAACATTTTGGTTTTTCCTGATAATTTGTTTACATGCAACTTGTTCTTAGACCCAGCTAATTTTGTTGCTGTTTCCATAAGAGCTTTGGTTACTTTTCTGTTAACTTCCGAAATATCCACTTCTTCCGATGTTAGGCCTTCTAAAGCAGAGAATCTGTTCTTCAGTTCCAACTTGAAAGTATTATGGTGTTTTTTAAGGTTGGTTATGTCAATACATTTTGTTTGTCTTATGAGCTTGCCACGTTCCAGTTTAGTGTTGAGGTGCATCTTACATCTCACCAATCTATGGTCACTACCTGTGTTGAACTTGTTTAGCACACTGCAGTCTTCTATGACGAATTTTTTGTTACACATAATAAAATCAATTTCACTTGTCGTCCCAATTGGATGTCTCCATGTCCATTTTCTGTGTGGCTTTTTCTTGAAAAAGGAATTCAAGATGAAAAATCCTTCTGCCTCTGCAAACTCAACGAGAGTATTTCCACGCTGGTTTCTGTTGCCGTGACCGAATTTACCTACTGAAGTTTCATTCTGTTGCCGGTGCCCTATTTTTGCATTGAAATCTCCCATAATTATCTTCAAGTGCTGCTTACCTTTATTATTTAGATGACGAATTTCCTCATAAAATTCTTCAATTTCTTCTTCAGGATGACTTGTGGTGGGTGCATAAGTTTGAATAATCTGAGCCTGGTATCTTCTCGATAGTTGGATAACGAGTCGTGCAGCTCTGTCAGAGGAACTTTCAACTTCTACCACTTTATCCTTCAGTTTCTTGTTTATTATAAATCCAACACCACTAGTTCTGCCAGTATCTGTCCCACGATAATAGAAGAGATGTCCACTTTTCAGTTCAATGAGATCTTCTCCTTTTCTCCTTACCTCACTCAGCCCGACGATGTCCCACTTGATCCTTTGTAGTTCCTCTTCCAATTCAAGAAGCCTTGAATCAGAAGATAGGGAGCGTCCGTTGTAGGTAGCCAAGGTCAGCATCAAATGGCAGCCTAGTCCGGTCCTCCGGGGATTCTTAGCACCCTCTGCCTTCATGTCGCACTGGCCGCTGCCTTGGCCTTGTACATTCCAGCTGCCGGAGACTGAGGGCCAAGATTTAAGTTGTAGAGTCATTTTGGAGGTGTTTGGCCATAACTCACCACGCTGGCCAAGCGGGTTGGTGAGTGTGGGATAGCATTTCCTCTGATCCCGATGGTATAGTTATACCGCTATTTGCGGTCGTCAGAGCCCCTTTAGTGGGAACAGGATGCACCACGAGAAGGCGGGGTTGACATTTGTCAAGGAGAGGCTGTGATGTTACGCATCACCTGACCTTACATCCCTCTTGTGTGTATATATACATATATATTTTTTTTTTTTTTGAAAATTCATCACATTTATTAATTTCTCATGTAGACTTCTAAAATTTCAAATTGGTGTTGGGTGGTCCTTGTAAAATCAAAATTACGTTACTAACTGGAAGAATAGCACTATCATTTTGGTGAGGGCACTTGAAGCCTGTTACTGGATCACGTGGATGCATGAATGATGCAGTCGCTTCTTGTAAGTTCTTCATACAACTGAGTTGTTTGTACAATGTACCAATGATTGTCATAAACTCAGTACACAAGGTCCTTCACTCACTTCATTTATTGTGTAACTTCTTTCTTCTTCTTTGTTCATGAAACTTCATCCTATTATGTGACTTCTTCCTGTTCTACCCATTGACAAATTTTGGACACTATTTGAAAACCAAATGTGACAGGCTTGAATTCCTTGGGCAATCTTCACTGAATTCCACTTCTGTTTATTTTTATTTTTGAAATTTTCAAGAAAAATATTTTTATGCAATCAGCTCATAACAATAAATAGTTGGAATGTGTTACTGAAATTTATCAGGTTATACAGACTCATTGCATGTATACTACTCAAAATGTTCCTACTGTGTATAAACTTCCTTGTCCACAGATATTTAAGTTTTAAAATTTAGTATGATTAAAAATATTAACATCTAAACACTACTTTAAACACAAGTTTAAATTAGTTTCAGGTGTTTTTAATATTTTTAATCATACTAAATTTTAAAGCTTAAATATCAGTGGAAATGGAAGTTTATACACAGCAGGAACATTTTCAAGGGTACATGTGAAATGAATACGTATCTCATGATGAATTTAGGTAAAGCCTTCTATTTATTATCAGTATTATGAAGAGACTGCCTAAAATGATTATGATTTTATGTTATTGAAGCATGTTTTCTAAGCAATTCCACTTAGTAGTTCTAATTCTGACTATTATATAGCTCTAATTATTGTACTATTCTCTTTTACGTGCGATATTTCAAAGTAACTTGTACCTTAGACCGGAAAACACGTGCGTGAAATGTCCCTGTCGCTAGAAAGGAATGCCAAGGTAAGCATTATCCGCTAGTTTTCTGTACATGTTTTCTAAGTATGAGAATTGAGTGTTATGAGCCAATTCTCTTAATCGTTGTAAAAAATGTTCATGTTTTCTGGAAGAATAGGTTAATTCAATACTTTATAGCCATTGTGAAATATAATTTCATCAAATCCTCAGCATTCTTAATGTCATTGAAGTATTTGTTATTTGTGGATAGTCTGGAAGAATAGGTTAATTCAATACTTTATAGCCATTGTGAAATATAATTTCATCAAATCCTCAGCATTCTTAATGTCATTGAAGTATTTGTTATTTGTGGATAGTGTAGTCTTGCACAGTGCTTCACTAAACCATCAACTCCATCGCAAGCACCCTTGCCATGCATGCCAATGAGAAAAGTTCATGAGACAACAACAAAATCACCATTTTGTTGTTGTCTCATGAACTTTTCTCATTAAGCTCATAAAGTCAATGCTTTTTTCATGGAAGAACAAATGATAAATTGCTCAAAAATATTCAAGAAATAGTCATGTTTTAATAAACAGTTGTCATTACGCAGTTTTATATAAAACTGTGTAATGACAACTGCTAAAAAATAATTATACGAAAGAATCTCATTTTACTCTATATGTTGCCTTCTTAGCTTTTTCAAGTTCATCTTCTACAATATATAAAATCAGCTGTGCCAGGCATTTGTTATTTACCTTTCCATTACAATCACACATTGCACCAATTAACTGCCAAGTTGTATGACCCCTGTCACATTTCAGCACTTCTTCACAAAGTTTGTCCATTTCATAAGATACAAATTCAATCTCAAAAGCATTTTTTTTTTCACCTCCATATTGAAAGAAATCCATAACAGTAAATTCCAGACTTGAATTTACTGTGGATCTGAGATGGGCAACACCAACTTCAACATGCTGCAAAACATCATCTTGCAAAGGGAAGTTTTTTATTATACAATGACATGTTTCCATATAGTGTCAGATTAATATAAAAGCAATTTTTCTCTGCTTTTGTTGAACAGTATCCTGTCCAATACAGGTGAATTTTTGATCCTGTAACTAGATCATCATTATTGGCAGCACATGCTTGAAAAAAAGTAGCTACAGTTTTGCAGTCGGGGGGGGGGGGGGGGGTAATGAGTTCCAAAATTTGTTTAAATTTCTTTGAATCATCTTCATATTTATAGCAGAAGAACTTTTGTAAAGGCTCTAACTGATCAAGGAAATTATGAAAGGGATGATACATGTACTCCAGACATCATGAAAGGTACCAGAGTTCTTCCAGTCCTCCCAGCAGAAGTTGCTCATGCAATCAAGAACATGAAGCGGGGGAAAGCTCCAGGAGAAGATGGAATTACTATAGACATCATACAAGAAGCAAGTGGAGAAATTGAAACAGTACTCGCCCAAATTTTCACTCGATGCCTTAATGAAGGGAAGATTCCTGAGGATTGGAACAATGCTACAATGATCCTGCTACATAAAAAAAGGTGACATTGAGGATCTCAGGAACTACAGACCTATCAGCCTCCTATCAGTGGTTTATAAAATCTTCACTAAAGTTCTTTCACACCGCTTGAAGGTAACACTGGACATGGCTCAGCCGAGAGAACAAGCTGGATTCAGGAGTGGCTACAGCACAATAGATCATATCCACGTACTGAGAGAACTAATTGAAAGAGCGAGGGAATATGAACTTCCATTGTGCATGGCTTTTATCGATTATGAAAAAGCCTTTGATTCGGTGAAACCATCAGCAGTTACCACGGCTCTGAAATCCTGCGGTATTGAAGATGCATACATTAATATTATTAATAACATCTATGAAAATGCAAGTGCAAAGATTCGGCTGTTTGAAAATACAACACACATAAAAATTGGAAAGGGAGTGAGACAAGGTGACACCATATCTCCGAAGCTCTTTAATGCCACATTGGAAAATGTCTTTCAATCACTGAACTGGGAAAACAAAGGGATAAAGATTAATGGAGATTATCTAACCCACCTTCGTTTTGCTGATGACGTAGTCATTTTTGCAACTACCCCATCAGAGCTGCAGAGTATGATCCAGGAACTTGCTGACAAGAGTAAAGAAGTGGGATTAAAAATGAACTTTCAGAAGACAAAAGTGATGTTCAATGCTTTTACAAGAAATGAAGATTTATCGATTGATGGAGAAAAACTGGAGATAACAGATACGTATGTTTATCTTGGACAGCAGATATCAAGTGAGGGTCACATTGATGAAGAAATTAATCGGCGTACAAAACTTGCCTGGAGAGCTTTTGGAAGAAACAGCATAATTTTCAAGAGCAATATGCCATTATGTCTTAAAAGAAAAGTGTTTGATCAATGCATCCTTCCAGTGCTTACGTATGGTGCAGAGACGTGGACCTTAACTAAAAGAGACATACAAAGGCTGCAGACAACTCAAAGTAGCATGGAGAGGTGCATGCTTGGTATAACCAGGAGAGATAAGAAGAGGAACTCGTGGATCCGAAAAATGACAAGAGTGGAAGACATCATGATCAGAGTTAAATCCCTGAAATGGCAATGGGCTGGACATACTGCCAGAAGGACAGACCATAGATGGACAGCCGAAATTTTAGATTGGATTCCAAGGGACAGGAAAGGACCCAGAAAAAGACCACATGGGAGATGGGTGGATGAAATTCGTAAATATGCGGGAGTGACATGGAGGAGACTGGCACAAGACAGACCGTTGTGGAGGAAACTTGGGGAGACCTTCGTCCAGCAGTGGATTGATAATGGTTGACAATGATGATGATGAGTAATGAACCACCTTATTTTTCACATATTTTATTATTCTTTCTGTATTTCTTTCCCACATAGTCTGATGCAATCAAGAAGTATAACTTAATTTCATACTCCCTTTTAAATAAAAGTAACCATCCACAAAACAATGTTCAAAAGATGCATATAGCTTTTTAGTAGGCCACATGTTGTATTATAGATCCAGTAACATGTGCAGCCAATAAAAAACAATGGATGAGGTTTGTTTTTTTCTTTTAATAAAGTTTGCAACCACATTTGTGCTTTTTCATCATAACCAGTTAACTGCCAAAGCAAAATCCTGTACAATTGATGTATAAAAAAATTAGCAAATCATGCTTCTGCTCTGATAATGGAGAGGATATTCGATTTCACATTTTTGGTTAGATTACTTTCTTTGTGCATTCTTAAATATGACAGCAGCACTGCATGTGATGTCTGTAGTCTATCTTTCCCATTGTGTGCTATGGAAAAATCTATATCACAATGCATGAAATAAGCCTGATTCGCCAATTCTTCCAACTTTTTTTTTTAGAACAGAACATGCTTTTTCATAAACATCCTTAAAAATTTTGTCATGTTTGCTCTTTCTTTTAGAAAACAGCATGATAAAGAAAATAGATAGCAAATTTAAAAGGAGAAATGGAACAATTTTTGAAAGAAACATAAGTGTAACTAAAACACAAGTGAAAAAATGTGCCTAGACAAGACAGTAACTTCAACAGGTGATTTTTGTTCACCGGGAACAGTGAAGGAGGAGGCCAAATACATGTATTCCACTTTCCCCATTTCATTCTGAACCCTGCTAAGCTACCTGCTTTTTCCCTAATTGAGGATAAAAATGGGGAAAATAATTTTTCTGTTTTTTTACACAAATGGACCCTGCAACTTTCACTTGATGAAAAATTTTTGAATTGTACACAAAATTTTTTTAAGACACTTAAAAAAATAAAATATCTTTAACCTATGGGTGTGTACGTGCGCGTGTGTTTCTACTTCAAGAAGTTTTTATGCTGCCAAGGGGACAGAATCGTCAGAATCATTTTGTGTTTATTAATGATAGCACCTGTGAAATGTTCTATTCCTTAATTGAAAATTCAGGAAAACAGATAATACTTATTCATTTTCCAATGAGTAAGCTCAAAAGATGTCAAGTTACTAAACTGTCTCTCTCTCAGTAATTACCTAGGGGTAACCACATACCAAGTGCCAACAATATTTTGAGCTAGCTCAAAACCAGTTAAACAGAAGTCATACCCTCTCACTAGAAAGTATGCCAGCAGCCTCAAATGCTGATGCAAGCTTAATGACATACAAGTACAAAGTTGTTGCTGTTTTTCTTTTTGCTACATTTTTACAGTTCTGAGGGAAAATAATTGCACCAGTCCTAATAAAAACCACGAAGTGCAACAATAATTACAATATCACATGTATTACTACAAAAAAAATTTTTTTTTTCAATTATTGTATTTACACAGGATTTGCAATTCTACATGGGTTTGCACAAACTGCCTGAAGTAACTGTAGCAGACAATCAATCCTAGAACAACTCTAAGCAAATCAGAGAACTTGGCAACTATGAAAACATATTTGGTTCAACAGCTTCTCCATAATCACAGGTCTAGAAAGCAGAAGCACTGGGCATACTTGTTCATTTACTTTATCCCATTTAGCAGCAATCCCACATGTTATTATCCCAGTTCTATTAGAGTATGTCCTTCATATTTCTTACACAATCAAATTTAAGTTCTGGTGGTCTTGCGATTAGAGTTGTTAATCTGCACAGCTTCACAATTACCAGATGAGTTCTGATAGGAACAAGAAACCCAGAACTGTTTGTTACAACCTAACAACAAAAAGTAGATGTACTTTAGCACTGTAAGAAAAATGAAAAATATGTGGTATTGTTTGAAAATATAGGTCTTAATGAAGGCACATCACATACTACACTGGCGTGCAAAAATTAAGGACGAGGCGGTTTTTCGAATGTAATGCCGTACAGAAGTGCTCCACATCGACTCAAATCCTACCATAAGATCCCCAAGATGTATGAATATGGGACAAGTGAGCAAAACCGTCCAAACAAGGAATCCAAAGGATACAAAGGCACTTTATTGAAAAGGTAGCTTCGAGCACAACAGGACAGAAGACAGAAACGTCCATGTGACAGGCGGCTGCCAAGAAAAATCAAGTCTTTAGTAGGGGATATGATCACCCCTGACTGCGTTGCAGCATTTACAACATCTGTCCATGCCAAGGACGAGGTTGTTAAGGAGCTGTAAAGCATACATGAGACCGGCCGATGACAAAAAAAGCTGAACTTTTTAACTGGGTGGAAAATTGGGACACGCGAACGCGCGGTGTGAGCAAATTCAAATACAGCATATACAATATTTAAGATTGCACAAGCCATATGGAATTATTTTCTGTAAATTATGTAAGTAAATATTAAAGTGAAGCACATTATTATATTCACAATAGAAAAGTAGGGAATCAAGAACAAAATAAAATGAGATATTTTTAAAAATCAGATTTAAAACATACATGTAAATCTTTACTAGCTAAATCCTGGGGTGAAAAGTATTTGTCTAGGAAAGTTTGTGCATTTAGTCAAGCAATTAGAAGCATATCCACAGATTAGTTTTGGTCAAACATCAGAGTACAAGAGATAAGTCAGTCTTGTTGGCTTAGTAGCACTCTAATGTACCAAATTTTTCAAAAATGAAATGTGTGTGGAAATAAGTTAAATTCACAGATTCTTACTAAATGATAATTGGAATATGTATTTGAATATGTACAAATTAAAAAAAAAACATGACTAGAAGTTATGGTTTTTAAACAGATTGCTTCAAAGATATTTTGCCCCTTTTTTGTTGTACTTGCTTGCACAACAATTCAATTTCCTCTTCTGAGCAAGCCTGGCTTTCTTCTCAGCAAGCTGCACGGCCATATTTATTTTACGTTGACTGCAGCTGAACAGCATCCATTGCTAACTTTTTTCTTTTTGCTGATAATTCCTTTTCTTTTCCTCTCTATTTCTTTGGTATAACTTGTTTCTGATGTCCTAAGATTTTGGCAGAGGTTGGCATCAACTGCTTCTTGGAAAAAAATTTCTTTACTGAAGAAATTAACTGCAGACTTACCCTGTGCTTTAAGTTTATACTACACAGTTTGTATAGCTGAATAGGTTTCAATGTTCATTCTTCCTGATTTTATATCTATGGTTTCAGCCATCATGCTGAAAGAACTTTCAACCTGTGGACCATGGAAGCATGATATAAAGGCTTTTACTACTTTAGATAACATAGTGTACTTGTAGAGGTCAAACACCTTTGCCCACCACGCATCAATTTTTACAAAGTCAGGAGATGGAAGTCGTGATTCAAACTGATACTGGTGAATTTCTAGAGCATAGCTTTCCATTTCCTCTGAATTCAATATATTTCAAAGAAACTGTGGAAGTTTTTCAGTCTTTTTAAAGTTAGATTATGTCCCCTTGTAGAAGGATCAATGATATGTACATTAAAAGATCACTACATAATGGTAGTGTCTTTTGCATGTATTTTGCATGCTGAATATAATCTTCAGCAGCCTGGCTTAAAAAAATTCCCCACAATGTCATTTGATTCGCTTTTCAAAATAATGTTCCTGATCCAAGAATCTTTCACAGGTTTGCCTTATCAAATATTTCATAGGTTTGCCTTTCAGTATCTCTTGTTTTAAGAAACAAGCTAAGAAATCCAAGAATAGTTGCTTCTGCTCATCAAAAAACTTTATGAATTAATGGCTCCTTTGTTTGAAATAAGCATACATATTTTTTCAAAAGAGGTAGAGCTGCAACATAAAAATTTAACATAAGCAAGGTTTTTTTTTTTTTTTTTTTTTTGAGCTTTCAAATAATTTTGCAACAATTCTAGATTTCCATTTTCTTCCATCTTCTGTTAGATTTTTTTCCCCGTAATTTCTTCCAAAGCTCCTGGAATTTTAACTTTTTCTTTCTAATCTTTACATATTTTATTTATCACATCCATGTATATTGGTCTTTCATTAGGCTGCACAAATCCATAATACAGCAGCAAAAGGGCATCATGGATATGTAAACTGTTTAATGCCACATGATAGAATGACAACCACCTGCATTGCACCATGTTCTTAATTTCAGTGAATTTTAGCCCTATAATTTCACAAATTTCAGCAAGGGCTTCATGTTGATCTGCCGACCATTTAAAGTAATTGAAGAAGTCAATAAAGTATTTCTCAATGTAAGCTTAAAATGGCTTGCAAAATTTTTACTTGCATTGTGAATATGGTGACATGAATCTCCATCAATGTCAAGCAAGTGGGGAGATTTTCTCTGCCGAATTCTTGTTTTTAACCATGTTTTTGGGCCACTCATGACACATTCTTTCCATTTAGCTTTCAAACAAGCAAAACAAATTCCTCCTCAGAAAGAAAAGAAAAAAAAAACGGAAAGCTGCGCCACGAACTTTGTTTAGAGGGTTCGGGCCGACGTAATACTGGCCCGAAGCCGTGCTTTTTTCCCACTTACCTTTCATACATGCAAAACACATTTTTCCTTAGGAAAAAACGAAAGAAAGGAGAGAAACAGGGTTGCGTCACGAACTTTGTTCAGAGGCTACGGGCCGACGTTATCCTAGCCGGGCTCCGTGCTTTCTTTTCACTAAGTTTTCAAACAAGCAAAACACATTCCTCCTCCTCAGAAAAAAACAAACAAAAAACACAGAGGTGCGTCACGAACTTGGTTCAGAGGCATCGGGCCGGCGCAATTCCGGGCCACAGCGAAAGAAGCACGTCCGAGCCAACGTAATTCCAGATCACGGCAAAAGAAGCACGCCAGGCCTACGTAATTCCGGCGTGGCGCCATGCTTCCTTTCCACTTAGCTTTCAAACAAGCAAAACAATTTCTCCTCCTCAGAAAAGAAAAAAACAACAACGGAAAGCTGTGTCACGAACTTTGTTTAGAAGCTTCAGGCCGACGTAATACTGGCCGGGCGCAGTGCTTTCTTTCCACTAAGTTTTCAAGCAAGCAAAGCACATTCCTCCTCATTAGAAAAAAAAGAAAACAAAGAGGTGCGTCACGAACTTGTTTCAGAGGCATCGGGCTGACGCAAGTCCGGGCCACAGCGAAAGAAGCACGTCCGAGCCAACGTAATTCCGGATCACGGCAAAAGAAGCATGCCATGCCTATACGTAATCCCGGCGCGGCGCCGTGCTTCCTTTCCACTTGGCTTTCAAACAAGCAAAATAAATTCCTTCTCTTCGGGATGGGGGGGGGGGGGAAGAGAATTTAAAAAAAGAAAGCTGCGTCACGAACTTTATTCAGATGCTTCAGGCCGACGTAATCTCGGGCCACAGCGAAAGAAGCACGTAATAGCGGGCCATGCCGAAAGAAGCACGCCGGATTTATGCAATCCTAGTGCCGTGCTTTTTTTTTTTTTTTTTTTACACTTTCGAACAAGCAAAACAAATTCCGCCACCTCAGAAGAAGAAAAAAAAAGGATACAAAGGGCTGTGTTACGAACTTTATTCAGAGGCTTTTCATCGATTATTTACAAAACCATTAAAACTTTCTTAATAACAGCGAAAATCTGAATATCCATAATTTTTTGTTAGTCACCCGTAATCCCGGGGAAATCCGTAATAATTACGGAGATTCCATAATTTTTGGCAATTACGGAGATTCCGTAATTTATGTGCGTCCTTTGTAGAAAGAGATTTCACGAGAACTTCGATTCTCTAACGATCTCAGAAAAGTGGGAACGCATTCGGATACATCGCAAATTACAAGAGAGAGAGTTCCTGGCGATGACGTCACGGATAGAATGCAGAGTGGCGATTTCCCGCAAGACACGGAATGGCTCGTGGGCTGCGGCAGTTTCCCTAAAGCACGAAGTAGGCGGAGCTTCCACCCTTCGCGCTGCGATGCTCAAGTGACTGACCCCATCCATTGTTGACAGCAGTAAACGAATTGAGCTCCTGACTCCACCCTCCAACATTTCTTCTTGCCCCCAGCGCCTGCTCCAAAAACAACGCTCTCAGCTAGAAAGCGCTTAGTTCTTTTACACCACAAAAAAGCGGAATCGCGGAATTCCGCTTTTTCAAGAGTTTTTCTATAGAACGACCCCCCCCTAAAAAATTCTGAAAATTTTCTCTTCATTTTTGCAATGACCTCGAGGATGACCAAAATGATGCCGAAAAAAGCGGAATTCCGCGAATTCGCGGAAGAATCTCATGTATGGTAAAGGCATCGTGGCCCATTCCTCTTGTAGCGCCATTCGCAGCTGCGGAATCATTGCTGGCGGCTGGTGACATGCTGCCAAGCGTCTCCCGAGAAGGTCCTACATGTGTTCGATTGGATTTAGGTCCGGGGACCTTGCGGGCCAATCCATGCGTTGAATATCTTCACTCTCCAACAGCTCTGCGACAGCCACTGTACGATGAGGTGTAGCGTTGTCATCCATGAAGAGGAACTCAGGACCCACAGCACCTCTAAACAGACGCATGTGAGGAAGGAGAACCTCGGTACAATAGCGGACACCAGTGACTGAGCCTCATTGGAAGATGTGGAGGACAGTATGGCTACCAAGCATGATACCGCCCCAAATGAAAACTCCGCCACCTCCAAACCGGTGCCTTTTGATGCTGTTGGAGGTGCGATTGCGTGTTCCCTGCTCTCTCCAGATGTGTATACGTCCAGAATTGCTCATCAGACTAAATCGGCTCTCTTCCGTAAAGAGAACTCAACCCCATTGCCGATGTGTCCAGTTCTTGTGTTCCTGGCGCCACAGAAACCGCCGCCTCCGATGAGCAAGCATTAATGGCACACACCGTACTGGTCGTCGTGGTTGCTCGTGGACGACCACTGCTAAACTCTCAGACAGCTGTTCCTGTCGTTTGAAATGCTCTCCAATCTCGTGAAACAATGCTGTAGGCGATCCCGAACTCCTCGGCCACACTAGTCACACTTCAACCTTTTTCCAACTTCCAAATGACGCGACCTCGGGTAAAGTCATCCAGATGTT
Source organism: Macrothele yani (assembly GCA_039090855.1). Taxonomy (NCBI): domain Eukaryota; kingdom Metazoa; phylum Arthropoda; class Arachnida; order Araneae; family Macrothelidae; genus Macrothele; species Macrothele yani. The sequence continues at coordinate 110,972,168 of CM076997.1, read as the reverse complement.
GTCTACTGGATTGCCTGTTGGCCATACCACACGGTGGCAGCAACTCGACATCATTCAAACCGATGTACACCGTGCAATAGCTTTCACCGAATTGCTGAGAGTACACCGTCCATGTGCTTTATACCCTTCCGACACTCCTTCCCCCTACGTCATGCTACATATATGCGCATGCCCTACCGTACCGGACCCTAGTCTATCTCCTGAGTGGTCTTTCGGTCCATTCTACCTGCTCATTCCGCTGTTATGCTAATTTCTGCACTTTGTCCTTAATTTTTGCACACCAGTGTACAATACATACATATATTGGAAAGATTTAAGTATGTCGTATAAATGAACATTTTCTATGTACAGATACAGACAGCATAACACTAACACAACATAAGTTCATCATGTCTACATATGCATGCACCGTAATTTTTGGACTAAGAGCCGCATCGGCGTAAGTGCCGCAGGTGAGAAATTTTGCAATCTTGGAAGCAAAAGTTGCCATAAGGGCCGCACCTGTGAAGTCGTGGTGCTGCTCAGAAAGCTAAATTATCTTCCTTATTTTCATGAATTGACTCACGCCCAACGTGTTTATATGTATACTTCAAAGGCTAATTCTGCAACTCAGTGTCGATCTGCTTTATACACTTATTTTTTCATACTAGCAAAAAATTTTATTTATACATTTTTTATTAATAATGCTAATGATGTTATTTGTTTGCCTTTATTAAATGCTCCAAACCATTTATGTAATCAATATAAATCACAGTTAATCTTAAGACTCCCGTTAGAAAATCGCATTGCTCGTAAAACCGCACAATTGTCTAAATTCCATTCAATGTGGATGTCTGCCACAGGATGGTTCTCTGTTCACCGCAACAGAATCCGTCTTAGAAGTAATTAACTTACAAATTATCGCTTGTAATGCTTTTTTGCTCATCTAGAGATGTTTTTGTTAGAATGAAGTTGCGCTTCCTTTTACCAGCTGCCTCGCACGTGTTCGCGGATCTGGCCGCCAACACTTCGAAACAGCGGTGCCGCTTTCTCTCTTTCAAGTGGTTTGACCTACTTTCATTTACTACATACTGAGCCTTCGCGTTGAGCTTCGCTTTTATATGAATAGGAAAGTTCTCCCTTTTTTTCTCTTCCAGGCGAAGCCTTTAACTTCCACTATTGTCAGTCAATAAAAAAAAAAAATTAAAAAAATTAAACTTGAATCAAAACTCAGGAGCACAGAGCCAAAAACACCAGTATTGCATGCCAGATTAACCAAGAAGAGTGAACAGAATTTGTCTTTCCGTCCAGCCAGTATTGTTTGGAATAGGTCTCTGCTAACGGAATCATCCTGGGGCAGGCTTTTGCATTGTTCATGTTCTTAAACTTTTGTCCAGGAAAGTGCCCATCAAACCGGTCTCCCCACCCCAGTGAAAATCAACGTTCCTTCCCTTGGCTGCATCGCACCTTCCTGCATGATGTATGCTGCAGCCAACGAAAGAAATAAGCTGGGCGCGCTATCCACAGAAGCCTCGGACGTCACGCTACTCGTCTGTGTGCTTATGTCCCCATCCCACCCCCACGCAAAGGGCATTTGAGTCAGGCATTCCTGTCCTACCCCACTTTCCCTCCTAAACCAACATCAGGACAGCGGAGTTATCGTTTAAATAGACGTGTCTAATGTATGAGTAGAAAGGGGGTAAAACTTGATCACAGTCGAGTTTGTGCAAAAAAAAATAAGACGTGGTTTAAAAAAATTTACTAAGCATCTGCATGAAAAAAAAAAAAGGGGAGGGTAGAAACAGTCTTATCGAAAACAAATTCGGCATAAGGGCCGCACACCCGAAAAATTTCACTTTTAGTAACGTAAGAGCCGCTGCTCTTAGCCCAAAAATTACGGTAGTCATTTTACTTTTCAAACTCACTGTTTGTTTTTTTGTTTGTTTTTTTCCCCTAAAAACAATCCTTATGTAAGAAGTATGAACGAACTGTTAAAAGCATAGACTATTGACAACAAATTAATAAATAGAATATGTTAATCCATTTAGGGTGATTGGAATACATCCTAATTACATTATTTCACATGGAAATCTGAAGATTAACTAACACATGACTTCATCTCACATAATAATTTTCAAGAATGTAACTATCATGGTCAACAAAGATTACTTAATGTTGAAACTGATTTGTCTGATATTCAAATCTTACACAGCTATTTTTTTTAATGCTATACAATGTGGTTAAATACTAACAATTATATATACACTATAATTGTTAGTATTTATATATATAAACAATTATATATACACTGGGATGTAAGGTCAGGTGATGCGTAACATCACAGCCTCTCCTTGACAAATGTCAACCCCGCCTTCTCGTGGTGCATCCTGTTCCCACTAAAGGGGCTCTGACGACCGCCAATAGCGGTATAACTATACCATCGGGATCAGAGGAAATGCTATCCCACACTCACCAACCCGCTTGGCCAGCGTGGTGAGTTATGGCCAAACACCTCCAAAATGACTCTACAACTTAAATCTTGGCCCTCAGTCTCCGGCAGCTGGAATGTACCTGGCCAAGGCAGCGGCCAGTGCGACATGAAGGCAGAGGGTGCTAAGAATCCCCGGAGGACCGGACTAGGCTGCCATTTGATGCTGACCTTGGCTACCTATAACGGACGTTCCTATCTTCTGATTCAAGGCTTCTTGAATTGGAAGAGGAACTACAAAGGATCAAGTGGGACATCGTCGGGCTAAGTGAGGTAAGGAGAAAAGGAGAAGATCTCATTGAACTGAAAAGTGGACATCTCTTCTATTATCGCGGGACAGATACTGGCAGAACTAGTGGTGTTGGATTTATAATAAACAAGAAACTGAAGGATAAAGTTGTAGAAGTTGAAAGTTCCTCTGACAGAGCTGCACGACTTCCGTTATCCAACTATCGAGAAGATACCAGGCTCAGATTATTCAATCTTATGCACCCACCACAAGTCATCCTGAAGAAGAAATTGAAGAATTTTATGAGGAAATTCGTGATCTAAATAATAAAGGTAAGCAGCACTTGAAGATAATTATGGGAGAGTTCAATGCAAAAATAGGGCAACGACAACAGAATGAAACTTCAGTAGGTAAATTCGGACACGGCAACAGAAACCAGCGTGGAAATACTCTCGTTGAGTTTGCAGAGGCAGAAGGATTTTTCATCTTGAACTCCTTTTTCAAGAAAAAGCCACACAGGAAATGGACATGGAGACATCCAATTGGGACGACAAGTGAAATTGATTTTATTATGTGTAACAAAAAATTCGTCATCGAAGACTGCAGTGTGCTGAACAAGTTCAACACAGGTAGTGACCATAGATTGGTGAGATGTAAGATGCACCTCAACACTAAACTGGAACGTGGCAAGCTCATAAGACAAACAAAATGTATTGACATAACCAACCTTAAAAAACACCATAATACTTTCAAGTTAGAACTGAAGAACAGATTCTCTGCTTTAGAAGGCCTAACATCGGAAGAAGTGGATATTTCGGAAGTTAACAGAAAAGTAACCAAAGCTCTTATGGAAACAGCAACAAAATTAGCTGGGTCTAAGAACAAGTTGCATGTGAACAAATTATCAGGAAAAACCAAAATGTTGATGCAAAAAAGAAGAGAGATGAGGACAACTAAAGAAGATGTGACTTCCAAAGTGGAATATATAGAGCTATGCAAGACAGTAAGAAAAAGTATCACTGAAGACGTAAGGAAATTCAACTGTGAGCTAGTGAGGAAAGCAATTGAAAACAACCAAAGCCTTAAGATAGCAAAGGGACATCTCAGTAAGGGAAGAAAACAGATTATGGCTCTGAGAAAAGAAGATGGTTCTATAACAAGAAATAGAGGCGAAATTTTGACAAGAGTGAAAGATTTCTACTCCAAATTATATGAAAGGGATGATACATGCACTCCAGACATCATGAAAGGTACCAGAGTTCTTCCAGTCCTCCCAACAGAAGTTGCTCATGCAATCAAGAACATGAAGCGGGGGAAAGCTCCAGGAGAAGATGGAATTACTATAGACATCATACAAGAAGCAAGTGGAGAAATTGAAACAGTACTCGCCCAAATTTTCACTCAATGCCTTAATGAAGGGAAGATTCCTGAGGATTGGAACAATGCTACAATGATCCTGCTACATAAAAAAGGTGACATTGAGGATCTCAGGAACTACAGACCTATCAGCCTCCTATCAGTGGTTTATAAAATCTTCACTAAAGTTCTTTCACACCGCTTGAAGGTAACACTGGACATGGCTCAACCGAGAGAACAAGCTGGATTCAGGAGTGGCTACAGCACAATAGATCATATCCACGTACTGAGAGAACTAATTGAAAGAGCGAGGGAATATGAACTTCCATTGTGCATGGCTTTTATCGATTATGAAAAAGCCTTTGATTCGGTGAAACCATCAGCAGTTACCACGGCTCTGAAATCCTGCGGTATTGAAGATGCATACATTAATATTATTAATAACATCTATGAAAATGCAAGTGCAAAGATTCGGCTGTTTGAAAATACAACACACATAAAAATTGGAAAGGGAGTGAGACAAGGTGACACCATATCTCCGAAGCTCTTTAATGCCACATTGGAAAATGTCTTTCAATCACTGAACTGGGAAAACAAAGGGATAAAGATTAATGGAGATTATCTAACCCACCTTCGTTTTGCTGATGACATAGTCATTTTTGCAACTACCCCATCAGAGCTGCAGAGTATGATCCAGGAACTTGCTGACAAGAGTAAAGAAGTGGGATTAAAAATGAACCTTCAGAAGACAAAAGTGATGTTCAATGCTTTTACAAGAAATGAAGATTTATCGATTGATGGAGAAAAGCTGGAGATAACAGATACGTACGTTTATCTTGGACAGCAGATATCAAGTGAGGGTCACATTGATGAAGAAATTAATCGGCGTACAAAACTTGCCTGGAGAGCTTTTGGAAGAAACAGCATAATTTTCAAGAGCAATATGCCATTATGTCTTAAAAGAAAAGTGTTTGATCAATGCATCCTTCCAGTGCTTACGTATGGTGCAGAGACGTGGACCTTAACTAAAAGAGACATACAAAGGCTGCAGACAACTCAAAGAAGCATGGAGAGGTGCATGCTTGGTATAACCAGGAGAGATAAGAAGAGGAACTCGTGGATCCGAAAAATGACGAGAGTGGAAGACATCATGATCAGAGTTAAATCCCTGAAATGGCAATGGGCTGGATATACTGCCAGAAGGACAGACCATAGATGGACAGCCGAAATTTTAGATTGGATTCCAAGGGACAGGAAAAGACCCAGAAAAAGACCACATGGGAGATGGGCGGATGAAATTCGAAAGTATGCGGGAGTGACATGGAGGAGACTGGCACAAGACAGACCGTTGTGGAGGAAACTTGGGGAGACCTTCGTCCAGCAGTGGATTGATAATGGTTGACAATGATGATGATGATGATATATACACTAACAGATTAAGTACTATTACGTACCTCTAATCCTCAGTGAAATTATTCACATTGTTGGTGTGTCATTTTTCTTACTTGTGGCTTCATTGACGATTCCCAACACATGTCGCGATATTCCCGTGATAATTCCTTAGTAGATGAAACTTTTTGGTTTTAATATTTTCCTTTATGTAAACTATTGCACACACACTATTGTACTATGGTTGTAGCTCTTTTAATGTTAAAATCACTATATACATGTTGATAAAATACTCTATTCCATCGATGTTCCCTGTACATATTGCACCAGTAGTTTAATTTGAAGTTTAAAAATTCATCAATTAAAAATCACATTCCATCGATGTTTACTTACACCACTTGTTTAAAATATTTCACTATTAAAATCCAATAAGAAGTTTAAAATCACAGCATGCCTGAGATCACCATCATTCCACTAAACTTTGGTTGAAGCTTTTCAACCTCTATGAGGCCGTCTTCAGAACACTTGTCCTAACCACGTTGCAAACCGAACATGTGCACCAGATTCCCTACAGGGTCTCTCTACTTTTTTGGTTTCGCATTTTCTTCAATACAGTACTGCACCATTGCTGTAACATTCTCTCTCTTTTCCCAATTTTTAATATGTTGATTTCTTCTTTTTATAAGTCTATTTTTGGTTGATCCATAATAATATATGCTTTTTAAAACTTGGTTGTTCTCATGTTCCAGAGGTATTCTATATACTCCTTCTGAAGGAGTATATAGAATACCTTTGCAACATGAGAACAACCAAGTTTAAAAAAAAAGGAAGAGCATATATTATTATGGATCAACCAAAAATAGACTTATAAAAAGAAGAAATCAACATATTAAAAATTGGGAAAAGAGAGAGAATGTTACAGCAATGGTGCAGTACTGTATTGAAGAAAATGAAAAACCAAAATTTGAAGATATTCAAATAAAAAGTGGATGTAAGAATGAATGGGAGTTGAGGTACTCAGAGGCTCTCACCATAGAAAAAAATAAACACAGAGCCTGTAATAATAATGAACCAATCATCATAGCAGAACCTTGGAAGGCCTTAATAAAAAGAGAAAAAGAATATAAAGAACAGCAATGGAGAAGGAAGGGTGGGAAAAAAAGGAATGTCAGAAACATAGGAGAATTGAACAGCGAATGAAATATAGATGGCAGCACAGTATCAAGAAAAACATAAAACTCAGGAATGCAGAGAGGAGCACATGATCCTTGGCCCTTTCACACAAGTAGAGAGACTCCATAGGGAATCTGGTGCACATGGTCGGTTTGCAACATGTGTTTAGGACAAGTGTTCTGCAGACAGCCTCGTAGAGGTTGAAAAGCTTCAACCAGAGTTTAGTGGAATGATGGTGATCTCAGGCATGCAGTGATTTTAAACTTCTTATTGGATTTTAATAGTGAAATATTTTAAACAAGTGGTGCAAGTAAACATCGATGGAATGTGATTTTTAATTGATGAATTTTTAAACTTCGAATTAAACTACTGGTGCAATATGTACAGGGAACATCGATGGAATAGAGTATTTTATCAACATGTATATAGTGATTTTAACATTAAAAGAGCTACAACCATAGTGCAATAGTGTGTGTGCAATAGCGTACATAAAGGAAAATATTAAAACCAAAAAGTCTCATCTACCAAGGAATTATCATGGGAATATGGCAACATGTGTTGAGAATCGTCAATGAAGCCACAAGTAAGAAAAATGACACACCAATAATGTGAATAATTTCACTGAGGATTAGAGGTACATAATAGTACTTAATTTGTTAGTGTATATATAATTGTTACTATGAACTTTCGGTGTGAGTTATCAAAGTGGACCCAAAACAAACTTTTGTGGTTCTACCGAGATATTTTATGGTTAAATAACTTGCTAGGAATAAAATGGTGCAAAACACGAACAAAATTACATTTAATAGCACCACACAATTCAAGAGTTACAGTAGGTAAGTTACTTACAACTATATTGTCAGGATTGAAGCTTTCTACAGCTTCAAGAAATCGCTGTTGTGTTGCCTGATATTGTTTGCTGTGTTCAAATGTAAAATATAAGATATCTCCTTTCTTTTCAATTAACAACATCGATATACCTGCAAATACAAATTATTCTTATAAAAACTGCAAAAGAAAACACTTGAGAACATAAAGAGAAAACAAGTGAAAGAACAATACATGAACAAGTATTTTCAAATAGAAAAGCTGCATAAAATTTAAAAATAGTTATGAATAATGCACATAAAATTCGATTTGTAGTCTTAATGGACATTTAAAAAGACTTAGTGAAGAAGTTTCAAATAAGAATTTTTATTGTCATTTGGGATAACTGTGACTTTGTCACCTTTGTCAGAGCAGATGCATGTATGTATGTGTATGCATTCCAGTGAATGAACTAGGACAAAGAATAAAGATCAATGTTGATAATTTAAGCAATCCTCATCTCACCAAAGGCATTTTATTTTTTTCAGGTAACCCTTCATATCATGAGCTATGAACTTGTAAAAAAAGTACAAAAGTGAAATCAAAAATGAGTTAGCAGATAAAAATCACATTTAATTCTTTCACTAAAAAAGAACCATAAGTCAACAAAGAAAAATGAGAAGTCAAGGAAAACAAAATTTGCCATGGCCAGAGAACGTACACTAAGATACACTAAGATGCAAATTTATTAGGCACTCCTGCCTCATCATATAAATGGCTCACTCCAACATGTGAGGCATCATATAAGCATGGATCAGGCAAATATAAGCATATATTAGGTGTGCAACTTAATTCTCGGCCCCTAACCGCAAGCAATCATAGAATGTCAGCAAATGCAAATAGCTGTGTGCTATAATGGCTGATGCAGCGCCATCCAACAGCTTTCCAGGCAACAGTAACCGCTCACAGCTGCAGTGACAGAAGGGACGAAAGTTGACGATGAAAGCAATGTCGTTCAAAAAGCAACATTTGAGGCACTGCCTCCTGTTCGCGTTTCAGCTGAAAAAAAATGTCGCGGAAGCCCAGCAAATGATCTGTGCTGCTTTGGGTGAGGCTGCTGTGTCCTACAGTATGTGTAATAAGTGGTTCCAGCAGTTCAAGCAGGGAAATTTCGATCTCCATGATGCAAAAATTCCGGGACAGCCACAGAAAGTTGACGATGAGGAACTGGAACAACTGTTGGACATGGATCCCTGTCGCACACAGTCAGAGCTCGCCCAGGAACTCGGAGTAACTTCGTCAACGTGTCGTGCCTGTGGCCAAGAATTAAGTTGCACACCGAATAGATATACAGTATATGCTGATACACGGTCGAGTCACATTATTGTAATCACCAGCTAATATCCAGAGAGAAAAATACGGGATTACGCCATATAATACAAATTTTTGAAGATGACAATCCGATTTTTGGCGTAAATGTGACAAGGATGGTAAGTCAGATAATATCCGAAAACTTGAAAAATTGTCATCTTCAAAAATTTGTATTATATGGCGTAATCCCGTATTTCTCTCATGATTTATCTGCTTCTCCGGGCAATCACGGGATAGGATTCTTAACCTCCAGATTCGCTAAACATGAATGCCGGTTGCTTCGACTAGCGAATCCTGTGATGGTTAAATTCAAATTGATCGGAAACTTGGAACTTGGTCGTTCTGGGTGGTGTAGTGGTTAGCATACCTAGGCGTTCTGGGAGACGCGGGTTCGAGTCCCGCTCCAGGACGATGAAAATTTTCAAGTTTTCGGATATTATCTGACTTACCATCCTTGTCACATTTACGCCAAAAATCGGATTGTCATCTTCAAAAATTTGTAATATCCAGAGTAACTGCCATGTGCAGTGCGGACAGCAGCTAGACGGGTTGGGAGTAACTCCATAAGGTGCTGGAAGGTGTTCACAGTTATATGGAGCCATGCTGACTGCAGTGCATCTGACAGCTGCTGGAGGGTGCGTGGTGGAGGATCCATAGAGTGAACAACATGATCGTGATGGTCCCACACATGCTCAATTGGGTTTAAGTCTGGGAAATTAGGGTGCCAGGGAAGTACTTTGAAGTCTTCATTGTGCTCTTCCAACCACTCTCAGACATTTTTAGCTGGGTGACACATCACATTTTCGTGCTGGAAGATCCCATCCGAACCACGGAAGACAATCAGCATGTATTGGTGTACGTGGTCTGCAAGGATGGATTCGGTCCACAGTGCCTTCCACAGCTATGAGTGGACTCAGAGAATGCCACGAAAACATTTCCTAAACCATAACACTGGCCCCACCAGCTAGTGATCTTCCAGCAATGGATGAAGAGCGTTTGTTCTCTGATATTTCTCGCCTTATACGCCCATGTCCATCCGTTCGATGAAGCAGAAAATGTGACTCATCGGAGAAAGCAATCCTTTGCCAATCAATGGAGGTCCAATTCTGATACTGCCGTGCAAGCCTTTTCTGCCGATGTACCTTCGTTAGCATAGGTGCAGTGGCCATCCGTCTGCACCGGAGCCCCATAAACAGCAGGGTTCGCTGAACTGTGATTTTACACACTTCCGGTTGCCCCCTGACTCATTCAGCCAGTGAGTTGCTCCACTGTAGTGTGTTTATCGCCTCTCACGCACCTTCGAAGCCGATGTTCACCTCTCACATCAATGGCACGTGGTGCTCCGCAGTTTTCACATCGCTTATTCGCAATGGTGCCATTTCTCCTATCGCGATACACTTTAACCACAGCAGCATGTGAACAGTTCACGAACTGCGCTGTTTCAGAAATACTGCCACCCTTGGCTCGAAAGCCAATAATCATCCCTTTTTTGCAAATCTGATAAATCGCTCCTTTATCCATGACAGCAATGAGTGATATGCTTTTAGAATTCCTACATCACACCTTATATACCCTCTAAGCCAGCTCACGACATGTGCCTTCTTCATTGGCTATGCGCTGTTGACGTCAAAAGTAGGAGGTGGTCACAATAATGTGACTAGACTGTGTATTTGCCTGATATATAATATAAGCATATAGACCAGGCAGATCACCTAGTCGGACCTCAGTTAGTGTTCAAGTGATGGTCAGAATGGGTAAAATAAATGTTCTGAGTAGCTTTGAACATGGCACGACAGTAAGCACCAGGCATGCCATTTCGAGCATCTTCCAAATGGCTGCCCTCCTGGGCTTTTCACACATAACCATAACAGGGTTTAACCCTGAACAGTGCAACACTTCAAAAACCTTCCAGCAATCAGCAATCCTGTGGACATAAACAGCTGGTGGATCACAGCTGTCAGATGATACTGGCAAGAATTGTGCAAGTGAACACAAGGGCCACATTTCAGCAAATCACTTCAGAATTCAACACTGGTGTGCCAAGGGTCATTTCCAGTTGCATCACATATCAGAACAGGGCATCCAGCGGGTGTGGGAGCTTCAACATGGGATCACAGAGGATTAGAAAAAGGTATCCGTGATAGACGAATTAAGTAAGGCTCCTTCTGCATTGTGTAGATGATGGGGTCTAAATTTGACACAAGCAACATTCAAATCAAGCTTGTATCACAATTTTTTAAAGGCATTTTCTCCCAAAAAATTAATATTTGTGTCAGAATACTTTTAGAAGGATAGTATATATAAAATGCAAATAATAATGCTTTCATTGAAAATTGCATCAAATTGGAACATTTGCCAAATTCATTCATCACTACACTAAGTTTACAACAAACAGATTCACGACAAAGTACTCCCACTATAACATTAGAAATTAAACACTATGCTTTTAAGTCATATCATCGGCACAACACCAAAACCACAAATCTGCATTTTTGGCTGTTTTCACTTAACTACAGTTGCTGGACGAGTATATGCCAAAGGTAGAAACATGAACTCTAACGCAAAAGTGGGCAAAAACATATCTATGATTTTGCGTAATTGTAGAATTTTTTTCATTTTTCAGTGAGCTGCAAGTCTTTAGACATTATTTTCTCCAAACTCGTATTTTGCAGACTCGTGGTTTTGGCGTAATGCCGACGATATAAAATAAAATTATTTGATAGAATATTTCAGTTGCGACTGCTATCTTCATCAGCCATGAAATGTATGAGGACTGAGAAAGGATTTACAAATGATAGGAACATGGCATGCTGAGTCTGTGTTACAACTGCTACAAGAAGATAAATTTCAGTACTTTTGCAATGCCTAAGAGATTTCTGATTAATGAAATATGTAAGGCATTTTACATTTTTCCAACCAAGAGAAGAAGTGTCACTGACTTAATAATGACAACAAAGTGGCTGAATTAAATTACTTTACACACACACATCAGAAATATGTTCCACTATACAACAATTAATACTTCTTAGTACTTCTAATGTCAAAGATTTCACCTGAGGAGGAAGTCATACTATGATAAGTACTTTTAATGACAAAGATTTCACCTGAGGAGGAAATCTTTGACTGAAGCAGCATAAATACCTGTTGAGTTAAGGGGTTTAATCGAGAGAGAGAGAATATCTGTCTTTTAAAATTAGTATATGAACTTGCGAGACAGGTTTAACACCTAGCTTGCAACCAAAAGATTTAAAGACAGTGCACAGTTCATGTGAAATAAAAGAGCTGTAAGACATAGGACCTAGAAATTGATGGGAGATAGGATGTTTGGAGAGTAATTGAGTAGTCTTTATTCATGATTCATATTTAGTGATAAATCTGTAGATTAAGGCAGGGGGAAGATTATATGCTCTTACAATACTTAGAATGTTATTATATTCTGACTGTGAAGAAAAATGGACTATTACGAATAATAATAGCTTTGTGTATGTACGATTTCAAAGCAGCTAACTACTATTTCTCAAAAGTATGTGAGCAAGAACAGACAATATTAGGACTAGCAGTAGGTTTCCTATACACAGAAGGGGAAAGAAAAAGTATTCAGAATTTGTGTTGTTAGTGCTGCTAAAGAGGTCTGTGGCACCACAATAGTGAGTAACAATAGAGGTGATGCTTGGTGGAATAGTGAGATTGATGAGGCAGTAAAGAGAAAGAAGGAAGCCTATTTGGGGATGTTGCAAGGTAGAGTCTCTGTGGATGAATATCGCTGTAAGAAGCGTGAAGCTGCTAAGCTGGTTCGCTACAGTAAGGCAAAAGATAGGAAAGAGAAAGTGGAAAGGCATGAACTGGCTTTTTGGAAAGATAGAAAGTCCTTCTGGAAGTACATGAGACTCAGGAAAAATAGGGGAAACAAAGTTATAAGTCGTGTGAAGAATGAAATTGGGGAAATGATATGGGAGCCCAATGAGTTAAGTGACAGATGGGGTGAATACTTCTGTGAGTTATTAGATCAGGAGAGCAAAAATGATTCTGAGACAGATGCAGATGATGTCACAATGAGGGATGAAAGCACAGGAGGGATCTCAAGAGAAGTGTGTAAAGCTCTAAAATCTCTTCAGAATGGTAAGGCTCCAGGAGTTGATGGCATAACTGCAGAGATGTTGAAGTATGGTGGTGACTCTATAATTGACTGGATAACTGAAATTTGCCAGTTGTGCTGGGAGTTAGGAATGGTCCCTCGAGATTGGAAGGATGCTATCATTGTTCCCTTGTATAAGGGAAAAGGTGATCAGACTAAATGCAAGAACTATCGTGGTATTAGCCTACTGAGTGTGCCGGGGAAAGTGTTTGGTAAGGTTGTTATTGAAAAAGTATGGGGTCTTACATCAGAGAAAGTGTGGGATGTTCAGAGTAGTTTTATGCCTGGTAAAGGCTGCACTAACCAGATTTTTGCATTACGCATGATGATTGAAAAGTATCTGGCTGTTGGGAAGAAAATTTTTATTGCCTTCATAGATTTAGAGAAAGCTTACAACCAAGTCAATAGGACACTTTTGTGGAAGGTATTGAATGAATATGGTGTTACTGGGAATCTACTTAATAGTGTAAAAGCCATGTATTGCTGGTGGTAGAGCTTGTGTACGAGTGAATGGTGTTTTATCAAAATGGTTTTCCATTGGTGCAGGAGTTGGACAAGGTTGTGTAATGTCACCATGGCTGTTTAATATATTTATGGACGCATGCATGCGTGATGCCAAAATAGATAATAGTGGTTTATGTCTTGGTGATATCCGTGTGTGCAGATTGCTGTATGCTGATGACACTGTCCTGTTGGCAGAGAGCAAAAGTGAGTTGCAGAGTATGTTGACTCTGATGCACGAAGTTTGCATGAAATTCAAACTGAGTATAAATAAGGGAAAAACCAAAGTTATGGTGTTTGAGAGAGAGGAATGGGTAGCACTGAATATAATGTAAGTATAAATGGCACTGTGATTGATCAGGTGAGTGAGTTTGTGTATTTAGGAAGCATGTTTGACAGAGAGAACAAGTTGGATGGTGAAATCAGTAGGCGAGTGAATTCTTCTTTGAAAGTCATAGCTGCTCTAGGAGGTTTTCACAGGAATGATGGGTTCTCTAGAGAGTCCCGCATGGCTGTGTATGAAACAGTAATTGTTCCTACTCTGATGTATGGCAGTGAAACCTGGGTGCTGCAGAAGAAACATAGGAGTTGCTTGTGTGCAGGAGAAATGCATTACTTACTGTGGCAAGACACATTCTGGTTGTGTGAAGAATGAAGATGTGTTGCAGTTGTGTAATGTGAAGCAAAATGTTGTTAGCAAGGTGGAGACCAATATGCTTAGGTGGTTTGGCCATGTTGAAAGAATGAGTGATGAAATGCTTACTAAGAAAATCTTTTCAGCCCAAGTGGCAGGAAGGAAAGGCAGAGCAAGGCCAAGGAAGACATGGGTGGATCAGATTCAGGAGTGTCTGCATGAGAAAAAGATTATGAGTATGAAGTATAAAAGATCTTGTGTACGGCGTGTAATGGATATCAGTGAAGCACGAGTTGTATGTCAAGATCGCTGTAAATGGCGAAGTTTGATACGACAACAATAAGTAAAAATATCTGGAAGTTTGTATTTCTTTTGGGAGCTAACCTCTGAATCTCAGAGAACAGCTTAGTGATATGTATGTATGTATGTACTAAATTAATGAAAATGTCATTTATGTACTTTACTACATGATGAGCTCTAAGTGGGATGAAGCAATAAATAATATCTCCAAGTTTCGCATTTGTATCTTGGCAAGCATAGAAGGACGTGGAAAGCTCATAGATACACCATGTTTTGGTTTGTAATACATATATTATTACACAAAGCAGCAATAAATTTGCATGGTTTCAAAACAGTCATATAAGTCCTTGACCAGTTCACCAAGGAATTATTGATGTTCCATGAATTTCTTGATCAGTAGCATACAGGCACCAAAGAATGATATGAGAGAAAATAAAGTTAAAGATTTTATATTTATGTGCTTCTTACTTTAAACAGTGTAAGCTTTTTAAGTTCATTCTTTTTTTAATTGTTTAAGTGTATATACATATATACACTATCTACCAACAAGTAATTGGACACCTGTGATAGCAAAGGAAAACAAAGTTTATTCACCTTCAATAGTTGGTGGAGCCTCCACGAGCAGTGACTACAGCTGCGACCCTCCGGGGCATACTCTCAACCAGGCGTTGTACGACGGCTAGCGGTATTTTCTTCCACTCGGCTGGGAGAAGACAGGTCAGTTCCTTCACCGATTTCGGACGGTGGGGTCACACCTTAAGTCGACACTCCAACTCGTCCCAGAGGTGCTCGATAGGGTTAAGGTCTGGGCTCTGCACAGACCAGTCCATTCGATTAACCCCATTGTCACCATACCAAGCCATGGTGGACCTCGTAACATGACAGGTGGCAATGTCATCCTGAAAGTAACATGGGTCTACCCCGTAAAACTGCCACAACGTAGGAAGCGCATGGTCATGCAAAATGGTGCAGTAGGTCTCGGCGTTGAGTCTACCAAGAATTGTGACCAAGTGTTCCGTGCCATACCAAGGAGAAATGCCCCCATAGCATAATTCCACCGCCGCCGAACTTCACAGTTGGCACAATACATCCCGGCAGGAGACGTTCTCCAGGCAGACGCCAAACCCAGACCCTGCCATCCGAACGGTAGAGGGTGAACCTTGATTCGTCGCTCCAGAGAACCTGTTTCCACTGTTCAATGGTCCACTGTCGACGTTCTTTGCACCACGTTAGCCAAGCAGCACTATTGGACTTGTTGATCAAAGGCTTGTGGGCGGCAGAATGTCCATGATAACCGAGCAGATGGGCTTCCTTACGGATGGTATTCATCGAAAGAACACTCCCGGATGCCTGTTGAAACTCCTCGCGGATGTGGCCCATCGATTTGGTGCAGTTCTTCCGAATTTCTCTGGCCAGCACCCGTTGGTCTCTAACTCCCAGTTTTGTGGGTCTGCTGGGTCGGGGCACATTCCGACAGTCACCTCTCATCTTCCACTTGCCAATCACGTAGGCCACTGTCGATTTTGGGTACTTCAACTCGCTGGATATGTCACGTATGGATCAGCCATTTCTGTGATACCCGATGATTACACCTTTCTCGAAATCAGAGAGCTCCGAACTGCGTGGCATCTTGCATGCGACTGGTTGCGTTGTTGTTTCCCACACGATATTTAACGGCGGTGGCCGTGACGTGTATCAGGACCGCAGATATCGTCGATTGCAGGGGTGTCCAATTACTTGTTGGTAGATAGTGTATATTAGGGATGGGACATTCGAATCCTCAAATCCTGTGAATCTTGAAAAAGATTTGAGATTCAGAAACTCGAATCTTTGCGCTTTTTTTGTCTTTCAAATCTTAACCTAAAAAACTTGGCGTTTGGTGCTTGTTCTAGAGCAATATTTGTTCGAATTTTTGTCAGCATGACGAGTTCTGACATTAGAAAACCATCGAAGATCGTCAACAGTGTGTACACAGTTATTTGAAGTAGCTCGTTACTTCCAAACCGGATGAAACAGTGAAAACATTGTTCAGCCAAACACACAGAGCAACTGGCATCTTCCATCGGACAGTGCCTTAGCCACCAAACCTCAAGTATAGGGGGAAAAGTGACTTAGCCATATTTTATCTCTTTCCCGGCAGCCGTTGATAGATACTTTGAGTATCTATCATCACTTCCCGTGGTAACGAGCGTGAGAACGGAGGTGTGTGACCTTGAGCTGCGTAGCACACATGACTCAAGTTACTCTATCTACAGCTCAGTGTTTCTAGTTCTACTCAACTCTCCACAGCGTCTCACTTACACATGCTATCAGTATATGCTCAGCATCTTCCGGTCTGTATTTTTTGTCTCAATCTCAACGTTTTTCCCTCTTTATTGTTTTTACTCCTACATAGTTTCTATCACTAATCACAGCATTTACACATACTTAGGAGCGATTTATCTAGTGCTTGTTACACAACCATCGCATCTCCTATAACTTGCAACGAATGTCAACCCATGAAATGACATCATCTCAAGTATCTTCTAATATCTGGAACTATTTCCAAATTTCAGATAAGGAAAATTGTGCAAATTGTAGTCTGTGTTCTGCAAAAATATCCAGAGGAAACGGGTCACATACTACTTAAGCAATGTGAAAACATTTGAAAGCCAAACATCCATCCAAATTTCAAGAACTGAAAGATAGAAGTTCACCATCCCCATTACTGACTTCCACAGCTTCACTTTTAAGCCCTTTGACTGTCAGAGTTGACTCCCGATTTGAAGACAATAAAGACCCACATGATCCAGCTGTCATTGGGAGTCTTGCATCAATTAGTTCAACTCCAAGTCCAGGTTCAGCGGCTTCTTCTGATGAAGAACAAAGCCCTTTCGAAGCACCCCCAGTAAAACACAAAGCAGTATCTTCTAACCAACCGACTCTGAAAGCACTTATTGATAAAATGCAAAGTTTTAAGCCTGGAGACAAAAAAGCTAAAACAATTACCAGATTAATCGCCGAAATGACCTGCAAAGATAACCAACCATTGTCTATAATAGAAGATAAAGGTTTTAAAAAGTTGATAAACTACCTTGAGCCCAGATATATCATCCCCAGCAGAAAACACTTTGCCCAAAAGGTAATTCCAGAGATATATGAAGAAGAAAAAATAAAAATTGAGAATCTTTTCAGATAAAACCAAGTTTATTGTAGTCACAACAGACATGTGGACATCAACATCTGACGATTACCTCAGTTTCACAGTTCACTTCATAGATGAAAACTTTGAGTATCTATCATCACTTGTGCTTAGAATGTATTCCCTTTACAGAAGTTTCACATACAGCACCTGCAATAGAAACTTTCATTACCAACACTATGAAAGAATGGAATCTCTTAGAAAAAGTTGTGTGTTTCATGAGAGACAATGAATGGGCCTAATATGGTTGCAGCTTTAGAACGTAGTACCTTTGATCACTTGCCATACACCTTGCTCATACATTTCAATTAGTTCTCAAAAGGTTTACTGAACAAGAGTGAAATTAAGGAAATAATGTCCACTTGCTGGAGTATTGTGGGACATTTCAAACACTCTTTTAAAGCCATGAAAGTCTTTGAGATTCTCAAGCTAAGCTAAGTCTTAAACCTCATTGTTTGATACAAGACAAACCGACTAGATGGAATTCTCAACTTCACATGCTCATTTGTCTCATGGAATAGAAGCAAGCTGTTTTACTATCTGCTTCAGAGTTAAATTTTTAGGTAGATCTTAGTGCTCGACATTGGACAACTATAGAATAAGTGATACGAATCCTAGATGTGTTGGATAGAGCTACATTTGTGGCCAGTTCCAGTGAAGTAACGATCTCAGAAATAATTCGTTCAGTATTTGAATAGCACCATTAGTATTCTACAAAACTTCAAATCAACGTTAGGTTCCATACATGGTTTTCAAAATGACTTGCTTGCATCTGTAAAAAGGTGCTATCAGTCTGTTGAGACCGAAAAATTGTATGCTCTTTGAACTATACTGGATCCCCGATTCAAGGGAAGTGTATTTTTGAGCAAAGAAAACCTTGAGTAAGTTAAATCAGCACTAGCCACTGAAATTTCTGATATTAGTATTTTGCAAGCAGATGACAGTGAGCTGCAGTCATCAGAACAAAGTCAAAGATATACCACTCAAAAATCATTAACTCAACAACAAGGAGTTCATAGCATGTAGAGTTACTGTTCTCAATTGATGACACCATCTACCAGCAGTGAGCAGAGTTACAGTTTGTCTCCTGAAGAAGAAATAAATGCCTACTTAGCAGAAACACTTCTTCCACTATCTGTGAACATCTTTAAATAGTGGAAGGACAACAAAAATATCAAAATTTGAGGAAACTCTCTAAAAAGTTCTTAATCACACCACCACTGACAGTACTGTCAGGAAGACTATTCAACACATCACATCAGGTGTCATAGTTGATGAAAAAAACGAAGTAGGCTAGACCCAGAGCAAATTCAAATGCTAGTGTTTTCAAATAAAAATCTTCATTAAAATTTTCTGATTTTTTACACTGCCCGAAAGAGTTCAGTGGCTGCCCCGGTGGCGCAGTGGTCTAAGCGATGGCTTCTGATCTCTTGTCTGAAATGGGTTCGGGTTCAAATCCCAGTGAGGCATGGATGTTGTGTTTGTCTTACGGCACTGCGGTGGTTGTTAAACCCTCAATCAAAAAAAAAATTCAGTCTTTAGTGTTTTTATTGACTTTTGACACAAAAATGTTCTTGATTTTTCTTAATTTTCTGGAAAGAATTTACTCAATTTAGTGTTTCATATTTAGTGCTTACCTACATTAACTCTTGAAATAGTCCTCCCCACCTCTACACTTGATTTCATTTAATAAGGTTTTGGAACTTTTGTTATTAAAAAAAATGTCAGAAATGTGAATTGTTACTTCAATATTTTTTTTTGTCAAATTATGTTCAGAAAATGAAAATGAACCTGAAAGACTCAAGAGTTATGCACTTCATTTAGTAAATGTAAATTAATTAAATTTCATTTGTATCTTCTTAATAAGTATGGGTATATTTTTTAAAACTGTATTCTTTAATTTGTTTTTCATTAGATTTCAAATTTTGTTTCAATTAAAAACTTTTAAAACAGTAGAAGTATTTTCTTTCCCATTTTTTCTTATAATTATTCTTATATGAAGGATTTGTATTCGGATTCAAGAAAATTTAGGATTTGTCCCACTTCAAGTGTGCGTGCGTGTGTGTGTGTGTGTGTGTGTGGCCCGAAATTAGAAACAGGCCCTTCTGACCTTGATGCTCATAGGAGGAAGGGGTTTATTAAATTGTGATACTCACCACTTAACATATAGAGAAAACACACAGAATATACATTTTAAATACAAAAGTACATACCTGGTTTACCAACATGAGGCCAGTTTTTAGGAGAAACTAAAATAGAGGATCTGCCATGGGTTCTTCCTCTTCCTCTCCGTTTCCTATACAGGAAAGAACACAATCATAAGACCACAATGGTCACTCCTTATTTCCGTTACTTGTACAAATAATGAGACACACACTGATGCAAAATTACATAAATTTTTAATACTTTTTTACACATAATTTTATGGCTTCCCTAAAAGAATGTTAATTTACAACAAATACAAACAATATTATTAATGCTGTCAAAAACTACTGCCGATTATATTTCAAATGCTAACAATTCATCCATTGAAATCCAACCAATTTCTTTTATTTTATTTTTATTTATTTTATTCCTGTTTCAGGGTTTAAAAACCACCATCAGCCACCCTGAGGGATATTGTCTGTGATTTAGGGACAACATTCTAGGGAAATGACACAGTGAGTGCCATCAGACAAATACACCTAGCTACCCATGCCTCATCCAGGACTCAAACTCAGGTTCTCCCCTTGGATGAATAGTCAAAAGCCAGTGCCTTAGATTACTAAGTCACCAAGGCATCCTAACCAACTTCTGCCGTCCTTCCCAAAACTTACATGCATAATGAGTCATCATGAGGTAGCAATACATAATGGGAGGTACAATCTGTATCAAATTATTATAAACAGATCATTAAGAAATTCCTAGCAAGTACATGAAGTGTAACAACCAGACATGATCTCAGAATTGTGAAATATGGATATCAGTGAGAAAATGTAGAAAAACAGGCATCTTTTAACACAGCACATTTAATAACTTTTGATGCAAGGCCACTATTTCGTGAAAGGTTTATTAAAAATTATGTGGGAATACATGTATATTAAACAATGCTACATGGCACATCACATAATCTTCTTTTATTATGACTTCATTTCTGTAGTATGTCACAAGCAACATCACTAACTGACATGAACTGTACCATGTTAAGGCTTTTCTTTTGTGGCACTAAGATATAAAAATCACATAGTAAAAGGTCCACACTGAGTGAAGGTACTAAACACTAGTTCAGTGAATTCAAGTGTGTATTCTGATTGTCATGAGCTCATTTTTATTATTTAACTGCTTATAATTTTAAAACACTACATGCTCTGTAGGCAACTTTACATCTTGCATGCACTTTTCCAACAAATCTCTCTTCTGAAAAATTGCCTCACTAATCACTGTGGCATATTAGATGCATCCAACATCCTCCTTATATTCATATTTCACTGGGTCAATATTATATGCACACCAATATGTTGTTACCTCCTGGCTACTGAGTTAGGCTTCTTGTGGATGCTGTCGTGGGCAAAATTTCCTTTCATTTAACTACTCTTGTTTTTTTCTGAAACTTTTAAAACAACATAAATACTGTATCTTATGATTCATCTTTCTTATAAGCATTAATGAGATATAAAAGAAGTATAACACAGTATGCTGTGCATACAGTACAAAGCTGCATTTTCACTGAATTTTTTAGCAAACTATTATACATAAAAGCAGCACTTATGAGCTATTGGTAATCTACCAACAGCTTGTAAATGCTTTTAAATGCTGAGCAATTTAAATTGAATATACCTGTTAACACCAGTTTTTAGAACAGACAGTGTGTCGTTGCTGATACAGGGTTCATACAGCAAGGTCCAAAACTTTTTCCAGGACTAATACACATCATTTTTCAGGTTTGCAATTTTTTTATCACCATACATAATATAAATACATTAGTTTGTTAAAATAATTAATATAGAAAGAAAAAAATTACCTCAATAACTGCAAAACAACTCAGGTTGATTCTTTATCACCCACTTATTTTTTCGCTGCACAGTGAGTTTATTATTGTTGCATTCTTATTTTACTTAGCAGACATTATACAAAAAAACAAAAAAAAAATTATAGTTATGTCAAATGACTGGTAACACTTTAGATTTATTATGTCTCATCATGTGGTTTTTCAATCCAGATAAACCCATGTTGAAAATGTCAAGGTTTTTCACGCACAGTCAGCAACAAGCTCCAAATTTGTTACTGGTATCAGACAGCCAACCAAAAAATAAACTATTCTCCAACCAAATTTCATGGAATACACATTTTCCAGCCATACTCTGAAAGAAGGAAGAAATAATCCATAGCCAGTGATCAAACAACAAACCACAGCCTCGTTGTTAAATGAACAAAGCAACAAATGTGAGCGATGGGATGGAAAACATAAATACGTGAACACGAACAAAAGATAAAAAAAAATACAGCTCAGGCAAAGACAAAAGCACCTAATGACTAGTGTAGCCCGCAAGCATTTCTTAAGACACAGGACACAGTGTGCTCTGAACGAGGATTGGTTATTGAGCCCAGTTGGCCATTGCTCGATGCTTCGGCTTTAGCAATGGAGATATGGTAGTTTTAATGGAAAGCACCCCCTCCACCCGCATCACTGCTTTCACCTCCAAATTCTCTTTTAGCCAGTCAGTGAGTGCATGCCTGTTGCCTGTGACACAGTCCTCCCTTCAAGGCCACTTTGCATCGTGGCACATGCGGAAATTAAAGAGCGACAGCCCAGGCTCCAGCTATGGATCCCAATAGCACAATCCCTGACAGCTGTCAGGTATCTGAACATCGTTACAGACCAAGTTCATCCATTCAGGGCAACTGTGTTCCCTGATGTTGATGGCCATTACCAACAGGATAATGCATCATGCCACACTGCCATAATCATCAAGGAGTGGTTAGAGGAACATGCTGGCGACTTTCTGTTAATGCCCTGGCCTCCCAATTCACGTGACGTAAACCCAATCGAACATTTGTGGTTCGACTTGGAAAAGCGGAGTTCACGCTAAATCACCACAACCCTGAAATGTACGGAAACTGGAGGACCTGCTGTTGACATTATGGTACCAGATATCCCAGGATACCTATCGCCACCTCATTGAATCAATGCCTCACCAAGTGGCTGCCATTTTGTGGGCTAAAGGGGGTCCTACTGCTTATTAGGTACATTGTGGTCATAACATAACGGCTCATTTGTGCAAGTCACAAAATCCTGTACTTAGGAAAACTTTTTAAATATCAATGGAAAATGAATCTCCCTAAGAAATAGTTTTTCACAAATAAGTGGAAAGTGATGCAAATGTCCTTACTGGTATAGTGATGCCATATTTTCACTGTTTCCCATGTAGCCACTTCTTCGGAAAATTTGAAAATTTCATTGCCTGGAGCGGAGTCAGTCAGTACTGATGAATTGGCAGCTCCAGTTTCCACTCCAGAGCAATGAAATTTTTAAGTTTTCTGAAGAAATGGCTGCATGGGAAACAGTGAAAATGTGGCAAGATTGCACCGATAATGGCATTTACACTTAAACGGAACCACAGGCAAGCCAATGTTTTATTGAAAGAAACAAATGGTACGGCTGAACCACAACCACATGTCGGAGTAAGTAGTGATGAATTAGTAACCAAACTTGTGATGAAAAAAAAATGAAAAAAAAAACAAACTTACTATGAAGGTAAACTCCAGTGGGCTGGTTGGAAGAACAGTAGTAAAATTTTAGTGAGATGTGACAAAAGTCAGCAATTAGTCACATCTCTTCAGTCTGAGTCATGGAAGAAAAGTGGTTCCTCAGCCGATAAAGGTGCAAAACGTTTGCATGTGCAGCTTATATGATCCACCAAAAAATGCCAGTTATCCCTGATTTCTACCTACCTACATGCATGCACGCACACACAGAGAGAGTCATAAGTAATGAGCCATGCGAGAAGTAGTTTGAGATGCCGTTTTTCGGAAATAAACAATCATTTGGGCTGGAACTTGTTTATAGGTAGAAAGAGCATTTCATGGACTATCAGAATTTGCTTTGGTGGTGGACATGAATATGAATTAATTGTGTACTCTTTTTTTTTTTTTTTTTGGTTTCAGAACATGGATGAAAATGAAAAAACGGCAGTTCGAGTACTGTTGCATCATTATTGGAAAACAGGACTATCTGCGCATGCTGCTGTCGCCAAAATTTGTGCAGTGGAAGGTGTGGGTTTAGTCAGTTACGCCACAGCAAAAAGATGGTTTTTTCACTTTAACAAGGGGGACACCAGCCTTCAAGATGGGCCTTGCTCTGGCAGACCCCCAACGGTGGATTCGGAAGCCCTGCATGAAGCCGTAGAGGCTACACATACCACAAGCACTCGCAGATTGTCGGATGAGATTGGGGTATCACAATCCAGTGTGGTTCGCCATCTCCACAAACTTGGGAAGGAAGGTCAATAGGAGCTGCTGAGTGGTACCCTACGAATTGACCACAGCACAAGCTCAAAGGCGGATAGAATTGTGCAGAGAGCTGCTGAACCACTCCATAAATGAGTGTTTCATCAGGCGAATTGTTATGTCTGATGAAAAGTGGATCTTTTTCCTTAATGGGCCAGCTCCCAGAACCCGTCGCTAAGTGGGGAAGCTTTGAACACAAAGTCATGTTGTGTGTTTGGTGGAATTTCGAGGGGCCCATACACTTTGAATTCATTTCAGCTGTGTCTCCACTGTGCTCTACTCTCAACAACTACAGAGGATGTACGAAGCTCTGGTCCATAAGTACCCAGCCCTGGTCAACAGAAAACAGGTTCTCCTTCAGCACGATAACACCCCACCCCATACCGCCCGTTCAATGAGGGATAAGATCCGGTAGCTCGATGGAATCAAACTTCTTCCACATCTTGCCTATAGCCCAGACCTTGCCCCAAGTGACTACCACTTTCGGTCGATGGCACATTTCTTCCGTGGCAGAACCTTCCAAAACCGTCATGAGGTGGAAGCCGGGGTCCTGGAGTTTTTCACCTCAAAACCCAAGGAGTGGTACAGAGCGAGAATTCATAATTTGGCAGAAAGATGTCTTCAGACCATAGAACATAATGGCTTGTATTTCGAAGATTGAATTGTATTCATTTGTACTTTACACATGTTTGAAGTTTTCCTATCCAATGGCTCATTACTTTTGACTCACCCTCTGTATTACCACTAAGCTGTTCTTTGAGATTCAGAGGTTAGCTCCTCACAGAACATATATCTGCCAGATTAATGTTTAACTTTTGGAACTAGATTTTATTTACTGTTGATGTATCACACGCCTCCATTTACAGCGATCTTGACATACAGCTCAAATTTCACTGACATCTATCACATGACACACACAAGACCTTTAGTACTTCATACTCATAATCTTTTACAAATGTCTGACTAACATTAGTTCACAACAAAAATCTGGAGAAACTGAAGGAATAAACCTCTAATATTCCAATTCCATGGAAACTCCTGGTCCAGCCAAATTAATGCAAAATTAGGATACATTTCAATGTCATTCATGCATAAAAATGCATGCCTTCAAATGAAAAAAAGACGTGCAGAGGCTGTAAACAACTCAAAGATGCATGAAAAGATGCTGATGTAACCAAGAAAGACAGGAAATGACATTAGACCCTTTCCATCTCAATTCAGGCACGGGGTGGCAGTTGACCACCTCAAATTTTTTTGAAAAAATTATGATAGCTATTCCTAATAAAGGTATAAAATACTGCAAAAGGATTTTTCACAAAAAAAATTTTTGGTTGAGCTACAGCATTTTGAAAATAGACAAAAAATACACCTGTGACAAAAATAATGTGAAACACCAAATTTTTAAATGTACACTGCTCATGTAATAACAGGTAGAGACTTGAATTTTTTTTTATGTTGAAGCTATTGAAGTGGCCTTTCTTTATGTTCACAGAAATCGATCAAATGAATATTGCTAGATGGCAAAAAAAAGTAATTACAAAAAATTTTAATTTTCCACAAATTTAGGATTTTTTTTTTTTTAAGAAAAAGACATCAGGTAGGTAAGTGTGCCAACCTGCACTCCTACTAGGGTTGTCTTAGGAGTAATTTTATTTTTATCCTGTGATGCATGCAACTCATAAAAATAATTTTTAAAATATACAAAATTTCAAAAAATCAACATTTCTTGAATTGCAATATCTCAAAAACCCCATTGTTTAAAATTCTGAAATTTTGTCCAAATAATGTCCTAATGGTAGGTAGTTTACTGGGGGCGTCAGGTTACTGGATTTTTGCCTTGAAATTTTCTTACATATTTTTGAAAATTAAACTTTTTTTCAATTTCTTTTTTTTCCAATTTTTGAAAAATGGCACTTTTTTTTTCAAATTTTTGAATTCAGTGAAAAAATGAGAACTGTAAACATTATTTAGTAATTTTTTAATAGCAAGAGAACACAATTCCCAGCAGGGCTCGCACTAAGCATTCACCGAGTCGCCAAATGTGACTAATTCCGAAAATGGCAAGAAAATATTAGTAACAGTGAAAATGGTGGTGAATGATTTTATGAAATTTGGGCAATTTTTGACTCATGGGTAAACTGCAATTTGTGGTAATTTTTGGGCTAAACTGCAGCTGATATGATTTCAAAGTTTGATTTTCCAAAGCTGTGGCACTGAAAATGGTACTACCCGGTGCACTTTTTATGGAGTACTATGAAACACCTATTAAGGCTGCTTAAGAGTCATCGGGAGAGCCAATGAGAATAAGAGCTACTGAAGGTGGGGGATATCGAGAGGGAAGAAACTCTTCTGTAATTTACACTGAGTGGCCACTTTATTATGACCACCTGACAGTTTTAAGCAAATGAGCTATGGCTGCATGCTGTTGCCCCCAGAGGGCGAGGCTATTATAAAAAGAGAAAGCTTAGTGCTTGTGACAGTAGTAGAAGTGATTTTTGGGTGACGAGATGGATAAAAAATGCGATTTGACGGACTTTCAACGTGGGATGATTGTAGGAGCTCGGAGCGAGTATCACAGAAACCGCCGCATTCATAAAATGTTCCAGAGCAGCTGTTGTTAAAGTGTTTAAAGACTGGACTGTCAGCCAAAAAACTGGGTCTCTACGTGCAACGCGTGGTCGTCATCGACTAGTGACTGTTCGGGCGGAACGGAGAGTGTCCAGACTGGTAACAGACAACAGAAGGCCAACAGTGCAGCAAATTACAGAACATCTTAATCAAGGATCCCCTCAAATGATCTCTGCATGCACTGTTCGCCGTACACTGCATCGGATGGGATATGGCAGCCGAAGGCCTGTTCGAACACCTTTGCTGTCTGCAGTTAACAAGAGAAAACGCCTCCAGTTCGCACAAGGATTGGACAGTCGAAAATTGAAAACAAATTATGTGGTCCGATTAATCACGTTTTCAGTTGCACCATGCCGATGGCCGAGTGAGAATTTGGCGGAAACAGCACGAAAGCATGGACCCCAAATGCATTGCTTCAACCCTTCAAGCTGGTGGAGGCAACGTTATGGTTTGGGGAATCTTTTCTTGGCATGCTTTGGGCCCTTCAATTCGTGTTAATCAACCTCTGACTGGCACATCATATCTAAACATCATTGTGGACCAAGTGCATCCTGTCATGTGGATGGTTTATCCCAATGGCGATGGCTACTTTCAACAAGATAATGGCCATAGTGCTCGTATTGTACAGGATTGGTTTGAGGAACATTGTGGTGAGTTTACTTTGCTTAGGTGGCCCCCACAATCTCCAGATCTCAACCCCATTGAGAATTTGTAGGATGAAGTTGAATGAGCCATCAGACAGCTGGATCCACAACCCTGCAATCTTACACTCCTGGAAAGTGCTATTCATCAAGCATGGTCTCAGATCCCACAAACCACCTATCAACATTTCGTGGAGTCCATGCCATGAAGAATCGACGCAGTATTAAAGGCAAAAGGTGGCCCAATGAAGTACTGAGGGGGTGGTCATAATAAAGTGGCCACTCAGTGTATAATGAGCAGATCCAGAGAAATGGGATAGCAGAGGTTAAACAGTCTGCAGCACATAGTCCACTGTTGGTGTTGCACTTTGACTTTGCTCAGAACTGATCTGTAAATCTGTAATTCTACCTGATGAAGTGCAAAGTTACTACTGGCAAACAATGTCCAGATCTCACTCTTTACATGCATTGCATACTTTCCAAATGAGACTAAGTCTTTTGTGGTAGCATGCAATGATATAAGCCATTACACAGCACATGTTCTGTGTGCCATTCTGCTCATAAAAAGTAAAATTGCTAAGACTTGTCCTTTGGACGAATTTAAAACAATTGTTTGTATCTCAGATGGAGCAGCAGGGCACTTCAAAAACAAATATCAGTTCTATGAACTTATGAAGGGTTATCCAAATGTAACAAGGAAGTGGATATTCTCAGCCACAGGCCATGGTGTGGGTGGCCTGTGCATACATTTTGCTACTAAATTCAACTTACAGAAAGAAGCTACACAAGCTATAAGAGACACACCTTCATTTATTGAAACTGTCTCCCCCTTGATCACAAAATTAAAAATTAATTTTATGAGTTACAAGCATCACAGGATAAAAATAAAATTACTGCTCTAGTAGGGGTGCAAGTTGGCATACTTACCCACCTGATAAGTCTTTTTCTTAAAAAAAAATCCTAAATTTGTGGAAAATTAAAATTTTTTGTAATAAATATAATTTTTTTTTTTGCCATCTGGCAACATTTGTTTGACCGATTTCTGTGAATTTGAAGAACGGCCAATTCAATAGCTTCAAAATAAAAAAAAATTCGAGCCTCTACCTGTTTATAGTTCAGAAGCAGTGAGTTCACTTTCACATGATTTTCGTCACGAGTGTATTTTTTGCCTATTTTCAAAATGCTGTAGCTCGACCAAAAAATTTTTTTATGAAAATTCCTTTTGCAGTACTTTATTGCCTCTTATAAGGAGCAGCTACCGTAATTTAAAAAAAAATTGGAGGTGGTCAACTGACACATGTTGGTCATGCCTGCCTGCATTGAGATGGAAATGGTCATTACAATCAAAATAAAGACCCTCAAGTGGCAATAGGCAGGGCATATCATCAGAAGACTTTATCACCACTAGACAACTGAAGTACTAAACTGGATGCCAATGGACAGGAGATCACATGGGTGTATGAAATTCAAAAGCATGTTGGAGAGACATGGAAGAGAATTGGTCAAGGCAGAAAATTGTAGAAGGGGCTTGGGGAGACCTTCATTCGGCAGTGGATTGAAAATGGGTGATGATGATGACCCCAATTCCATGCAAAATCCTGGAGAAGCCATGAGAAAGATAACCAGGAATACATTTTAATCTCATGTATGATGAAAATACATGCAAAACATTTGTGCAGCTACAGCATTTCTTTACCCTATACAACCTCAGTGGTAATCTCCAATGTGGACAGATCATGCACTTTCAGATGTGCTCTAATATCATAACTTCAGCTGGGCTCACAGTAGAGGAGAAATATGTACAGTTACAATAACCAAAATTAAATAGTTGGCTTACCTAGAGTACACCAGAATTAAATAATTCACTCACAAAGGAAGTGTGTGGGTTCAAATGCGCCAATCAACATGAAATGTGGCGTATGTGCACATGTACGAGTACAGACCATGGTAGGGCGAGTCATTTCTGTGTAAAAGGTGTTAAATGCCGGCAGCGCCACCTGTCCTCTAAAACACACTCATCATAAGTCACGTAGTTTGCATGGAGTGAAGAGTGTCCGGGTGAACAATTCACAATTCGTGTAATGCATCGCACATTGAGATGCTGTCGTAATTATTCGAACATAGTGATTGTCACCATTAGCCCCTGAATGTAGTTGAGCTGCTGATAGCCAAAATATGGTGGCAATTTACCAATCAAATGCTAATTAGGGTGGAAGATGCGTAATTTGTGACAGTTTCAACCAATGTAATTATCAGCAAGTAGGAAAATGAATTGGAAATGATGCACGCAATGATACTAGATAGAAATAATGAAGATGATAGCATTCGGCAGGATGACAACTCTGACAAGTGTGTATTCTTGGTCCAACTACGGAAGCATGACATTGGATTTTTCGGTGGCGTTGCCGGAGTTAAACAGGTTTTACACTGGAATGACTCACCCTACGGTGGTCTGACTCATACCTGCCACATGTGCCATGTTTCATGTCGATTCGCGCATTCCAACCCACACACATCCCTTGTCAGAAATAATATACTATAAACTAGGTGAAAGCCTGTCAATAATGATGGGGGAAATAAGATGAGTGATTTTTTAATAACCAGGTATTCTTTTTGTTTGTGATGTCCAAATGGGAAAGTAGGTTTCATGAACATTACAATAATAATTTAAAAAAAAAAGTATATTGGTTGAGACAGGGCTTCAACAATTAAAACAGGCAAGCACTTGCATTTTCCCAGTGTTGGTTAATTTTGAGGTTTAAGGAAAAAGAAAGATCCCAAATCATATTTCTTCAGCATATGCATGAAATAATAATAACACACTGCTACCTACTACATTAAAACTCTCAATTTTTAGACTTAAATGAGAAAAGAAACTGGTCTGACTATATAAAATAATCATTTTACATTTGCAAGGGGAATCTTAAAAGTAAATTTCATACAGTAGGATTCTAAATGAAAAATTCTGTATGCTATTTATGAACAACAACAAGAACCAAAATTCCTCACATAAAGTATTCCCGTTTCTAAAGAGTTGATCGTGTGATGTCATGTCAGAAATATTTGGATGAAATGATGTCACACCAGCAGCTGTAAAAAATCGGTCTGTGTTGCTATGACAACAAAGCAATGTGTGTGTACTACATTGCAACAAATGGGGGCAAATTCTCAAACAAAGGAAATTATATCATTTTAGAGTATTCTTTATCTGTGGGTTATTTTCTTTTATGTAAATACATTTAATATCCTTTGTTGTCTTCTGGGACAAATTACCAATACTTTACTGTTGTTATTTGTTCAAAAGGTTCTTAAACGGTGTCGTTTCCTTTGCAAGATTCCTACAAACCCTCTTTGTAGGAATCGGGCAATAAAAATAACCCAGAGATAAAGAATAATTTATAGTACAATATTTCTGAGTGAAAATATATGTGCAGAGCAATTCACTAGCCATTCTTCAAGAAATGCATTCTCACACAAATACGATAACATGTTAAAATCCAATTCATAGTCTTCAACACAAAGTGAGCATGATAAAATACAACGAAGCACACAAATTTCTGGACTGTGATATACTCTAACTCACAAGGATACTTGTTCACTCTGAATAACTTTGGAGCCAAATATTCTCTTCATTTCATTATCAGGATTCAAGTTTCTGAGATCCACTGCCAGCAGTGATTTTTCAAGACTAGCATTCTCTGCCACAGCAGTTGCAGGCATAGCTGTGGCATCTACAGATGATGCTTCAGGCTCTCCAAGAATTTTATTTACCTCACGAATGGATGCTTCAACTTCATCTTCCTGTAGAAGGGAGGGAAAAGAGAGTTTCACTTCAGTGAAGGAATAATAAATAAATGAAATGAAAATGCTCTACTGATAAATATCATGAAAACAAAAAAAAGGAAGATCATGCTATAAGGAAATTACACTTCAACATTCAATACAACCTCAATAATAATTAAAAGAAAAAAAGAAGATACATTTCAGTCACCATCAATCCCCATTCACAGAAAATAACTCCATACCATGGCGGAGTCTCAGCTGAACTTAACAGTTGGAACAACACAATCCCATGAAAATTGTTAGCAGGGCTGTCGCCAAATCCAAGCACACCCATCAGATCGGAAGAGTAAAAGGCGTGACTCACAACTCCAAAGAACAGCTTTGCAGTTGCCCGCAAGTCCAGGATCCACAGGAGACACACCACTCCAACCAGTGTCATGGTAGTGATGTGTGGCTTGTGTGCTGCTGCTCAACCATAATAGCCCACACTGTTCAACTCTCTAGGGCAGGGGTGGATTTCCAGCTATGCGCACTAGGCGCGTGCCTAGGGCCTCACTGTTTGACGGGCCCCGAAAACATATAATTGGATTTTCAGTTTGTTTTTGGTTTTCACGGACCGAAGCAAATCATTCCTTAAAGCGACTACTTTGTATTGTCAATTGATATTTTACTTTCTCATATTAATAATAACATATTTTTTCTTGCTGTTGCTGATATTCCGAATTTTCGAGTTCTTATCAATGTACTTATTTTGAAAGGGACGGTTAAAATAATTTTGAGTTCCTTTTAGTGGTTGGTAAAGAAGGTATTCACGCTTCCCACACTTTTCATTGTTTAAGGCAAATTCTTAACTGGCCTGCTGTGCTATAAATTGCTTTCATGGTACTTCCAAGCCAAGGGAACACATCTCTGTTGGAACCTTCCCACCTTCTTCCCAAGTTGCGATGAGGAGTACCTGGAAAAACTTTTCCTGATGATCGGGCGTGTTTGCTGTTAATTGTTTTTTTCCTTCGTGGTAGGATAATCAATGAAGAAATAAATATTCTTCGCAGGATAATTCTTCTTAGGACAACAAAGTTCTTTCTCGGCCCTAATCCCTCTAAACCATCTTAAACCAAAAGAGTTATTAATATTTAGGCTGAAAAAATAAAGATATTTGAGAATATCACACTATCTTATTTAATAGTGTTAAAAGTAATTTATATTGCATTGCAAAAATGTTTTCTCATTACTTTCTGCTCCCTTGGTTTAATACTGATAATTATCAAATATTCTCACCTTTTCTATTCCTTAAATTGACTTAAAACTAGCTTTTGAAAAAGCAATAAAAAGTTTCAATGATACTCTTACTAAAATTCCTGCAGTCCCTACTTTTCCATTTTCAAACCGGATCTTTTGCATTTAATTTGCATGCTTTTGTTTCTTATAACTGCAGTGCAGGTATAAATGGGATACAGGTATTTAAAGTGCCAAACCTAACATCCATTGATTCCCTATTAACCTCAAAATTCTGTTTATGATAATTGCAGTGCATGAAGTATATGGGATATTAAAAGTGCCAAACTTAATATCCATTGATTTCCTATTAGCCGCAAAAATAATTTTTGAGATATCTCCGAAATCAAAAAGTTCGATGAGCACGGACAGACAAAATTATTACACTAGCAGTGTTTCTTACAGAACGTTCTAATAATAGGAAGCGATGGCATTTTAAAAAAGTGTAAAAACCTTTTTCTTGACCCCCCCCCTCCACCTTTTTTTGTTAATCTGACGGATGAAAATTTCTGAAGGCATAAGAAGGGGGAGGGGACCCAGAACCTTTTAGCACCTAGGGCCCCAAAAGATCTAAAGTCTCCTCTGCTCTAGGGATAGTTATGGTACTAGACGAGCCATTACAAGCATTTTCTACTTCAGTACTGATGGAAACCGCAGAGGAAGAATGGGATTTTTTACCATGGCTCTTCTGTCACGTTCCATCAGTTTGTGCAGCCTTCCTGAACCTTTTTTTTTTTTTTTTTGCTGTATTTGCACTGACCTGCTTCCATATCTTCACAACATCACTTACAGTCAATGTTGGTATGTTCAGTTTAGCTACAATGCTCCATATGGAAAGGTTACTCAAATGACATCCTATGACCAGCCCATGCTGGAACTCGGAAATTTCACGCCCATGCAGCACATCTGCTTCAAAGTTACTGACAACATGACAGAACTTCTCAGCTTTATACAGTCGTATCATAATAACATATCCACCTACCTAATAATAGGAACAATAACCCTTGGTCCGGACGCAATGAGGCCCTGGAAGGTTGCCCGAGGCATGCGTGCCATTTCGGACTGCAGCAGAGCATGGAGGTCCCATAGATGACATGGTTGTGAGTCAGCACGTCGAACGCGTCGATCCAAATAATTCCACAAGTGCTCTAATGGATTGAGGTCAAGCGATTTTGCTGGCCAGACATTGCTGTCATGTTCCTGGAACCAGTCGCTCACCGCCTTAGCGACATGACACGGCGCATTGTCCTGTTGGTAGATACCATCACCACTAGGGTAAACATCCAACATGAAGGGATGCATGTGGTCAGCAAGGATGGACAGGCAGCCATTGGCCGAGTCGTAGAATATAGATGTACACGCGTACGCCGTACGCTGATAGTTTCCAAATTATTAGCAGATTTTGCAGATAGTTTGGGCTTGTAGATTAAAAAAATAAATATGTTATTTACAGCAATTAAAACACTTATTCAAGGCTTTACTTAGATTAATATATTTAATTCTGTCTTAACGTGAGAATGTTCAACTATTTTTCACATCTTCCGATAGTGAGTTCTTTTGTTTTTACAGACGTTTTTGGCCTCTTGATTTTATCAAGGCCTGTTCTCAATATATAGGAACTGTAACAAAAGTTCCGTTTACACAGAAAGAATTTAAATTTTATTTCCCGGTTTCTCTTGTAGTTGCAAGTTATAAAATTAAAATATTTTCCTTTTGTATTTTATAAGTCTACTATTTTTGAATTAAGTTGTTGAAAACGCTATTTATAATTTTTGAAGATTCATTAACGGAACTGCTTTTCTAGATATAAAAACTTTCTTTAATTAGTATCTTGTTTTTATGAGGTTCATTGTTCAATATTTTAAACTTTTGGCCTTAAGGTCCATTTTACACATTTCTATGCATTCAGTCGAAATGTACTTTTGTCCTCTCTGGAATCTGTAATGTTCTAATAATTATTTATTGTTATATTAATTTTTCTTTAAATTATCTTATTCTATTGTTATCGTGATTTGCTGGTTTGCAGCAAGTTTTAATGTTTTAATGGTTGTGTACGCAGATACATTTTATTTTTATACAACTCTGGCCATTGGTGTTCAGAGACCCACCCAATGCTAACAGCGGTACCAGGTCATACCAAGAAAGCATCCCCTGACATGCACACTGCCACCGCCAGCCTGTACTTGATCGACAAGCGTGTCCGGGTGTTGGTTCTCGTGTGTCTGACGCCGTATCTGCCACCGCTTCTCACTTCTGTGGAGTAGAAACCTCGTTTCACTGGAGAAGGCAACCTTTTTTCACTCTTCTACTGTCCGATGACGGTAGTCCCATGCGAACTGCAGGCATCTGATGGACCTGGGTTAACATGGGCACCTTGACACAGTGTCGACTACGAAGACCCACGCGTAACGAGGGTAGCTCTATACTCTACTGTTATCAGGGACATGTACCTGGGTACCCCAGCATTCATTTGCATGGTCAATTGCTGCACAGTTGCGCATTGATTGCCCTTTACCAGTCGATGGAAGCGATGTTCTTCTATGGGGTCGACGGCCTTTGGGCTTCAGAGTTATGACGACGGGAGGGTACACAATGTGCCAGTGGTCCGTTCTTGGTACCCCTTACTACGTTTCGCAAACAACCCATGAAGTCTGCTGTTTCCACCCTTAGCACGGTAGCTGATGATCATTCCTTTTTGCACGTCCATCAAATCACTACTTCTGCCCATTGTGCTCTCTTAAGCACTGTGATTCACCTGTCCTGGCTGACCACTTATGTCTCCATGTGGTCGACCTTGTCTCATGCACTTTGTAACACGCCTGCATGGGTACACTTTGATTCCAGGGATGATCATATTATTCTGATATGACCATGTATATGTGTACCTCCCCACTAACAGCGCACTTTCCTGCACAATCGTTCTTTGCTTTTATGCAAAAATTAGGTAGTGTCCAAATACTTTTGATAATATAGTGTACATGCAATGCCTTCGGTGGGGGGAGGGGCAACAAGAAGAGCACTAGCCTTCCCTTTCAAAAATCTTACTGTTGCATTTCTATTCTTGGAAGATATTACAAAGATTTCTATGATAACACAAATTCTGATTCCTAATTTTTCTGTTGAGCATCTAGACACGTGCATGCAATAAAAATATGAAAAACATTAGAAATTAATAATGGAAATGGAAAGTAACAGTAGAAAATAATAATATCAAACTTTTCTATTGAATATTGGTGTATACAGTGTACATATGTACAATATGGTAAAGCATGAAAGGGGAAAGAATGAAAAATATAACCTCTGCAACAGCTCATTCACTGCTGGACAAAGATCTTCCAAAGTGTTTTCCAGAACTTTGTCATGTGGATATTTTATCTTCTTGTCGACAGATTGGGTGATCGCTGTGGATTCATAGAGCATAGGACACAAGTGGACAAAATGCAAAAGGGTCAAAAGAAGCAACAAGGAAGTTTCTTTATCAGGGGTTGATCCAGGCAGTATTGGATATTGTTAGAAGGTAGCTTCACAAAAAAAAAAAAAAAAAGAAAGAAAGAAATGTGGGAGGTTTGGTTTAATAACCACTATGAGCTACTCAATGGGCAATAAGCAGTCACCTGTCCCTAATTTAGGGTCACTTGTTTCAGGGGAGGGAGGGAGAGAGCCAGTGACATAAGGAAGAACAACATCCATGTCTCACCAAGAGCTGAACCCAGATATTGGACAAATGGTCAGAAACCAATGCTTAGGCCACTGTGCCACAGGGACGGCCAAAAATATTTTGAATTATAACAGTAAATTGCCATGAAAATATCTTGCATGAAATCTAATGGTATCTTCACAAAATATTTTTAGTAAAATCTTAACAGGGTCATTCCATGGAGATTCACCCAAGTGTTGTGCTGCATGATTTTATAAAAATTTGAAACTTTGCAAAATGTTTTTCACTCCCCTCCACATCTATGGGTTGCTTCAAAGATGGTAGCCGTCACAATTTTTAGCATACTGAAGCCTTTCCAATATTTCTGATATCTCCTGAACCGATACAGATATTGGAATGATTTAAAAAGGTTTTGTTAAGCATAAAATGAGGATTCTGTAACACTAAGAAAATGTTCAGAAATCAGTCACATTCTTTACTTAAAAGCCTTTTAAACATTGATGATCGGATGCTGATTTTGTCTTACTTTGTGATTTTTTTATGAAACACAGGAAACATACACAAAAATGCAATTCAAACTGTAGAAACCTTGTCCTTTGAAAAACAAAAACAAAAAAAATCCTGAAATTAGATACTCCTTCGTGCCCCCCCCCCATCCATTTGAGAAAAAACACACTTTACCAATTTTTGAGGTCTTATATCTCTGGTGGGTAATATACAAAAATCTGAATTTTTGTGTACATGACCACCTATATAATGGCTATTAACTCACAAAATTGGTTATTGTGTTCAGCCTAGTTTTTGATATATAGGGCTTGCTACATCAGGGAAAATATTGTTATTGGTACATTCATAACACTTGTTTAAATGATATCAATATCATGTTACATTTTTTAAATGCACCCAAATGAAAAAAATTAACAGTTAGCCACAAAATGCTCTAAGAAAAATCTGTTAAGTAAATTTGGTTCTTGTTTTCAGCCTAGTTACTGAGATACAGTAGCTCAAATAACGGAAAAACTCAGAAGAAGAAGAAGAAAAAAGTGGAAACTGTAATATTACATTAAATTTGTTTGTCTTATGTTTATTAACATTTTGTCAAATTACTTGTGTTTAATGTTGCATTTCTTTATTTGCAAAAGGGTGAACATTTTTATGACCCAATATCCAAAGCTTCATGTGATAGAGCAAAATTATTATTAACACTGGACATGTTTAGACAATGCAAACAGCAAGGTTCAGGCAGGTAAAACCTGTCTAAACATGCCTTTCCTGGCTTCATTGACAGCCAGCAGAAATCAGCATGCTCAGACTTGTTGGAAAGTGTCTTAACCTGTACATTCAGAGTTAGCCACAAATCAGCTGCAGTCTGCTGTTTGTCTTTGTGGAATGAACATGCTAGTGGTGTGCTCTGTAAGCTTCACAGTTTTCAGGTTATTTTAAAGTGTGAAAGATTTTTGAAATCATGGTGCCATCTAAAAATCACTGACTCACCCAAACATTTACCTTTGTAAGCTTTTTTCATTAAATCCACTACTTCTGGAGCCATTTTTACCCAAACGATAGCAAAATTTTATCACACAATACATTACACTTCTTAACTGTGAATCACTCTCCTCCACAGCTGTATGGTGAAATGCAGACGTACCTTAAACAACTGCGCAATAACAAAACCAGAATAGTCAGCAACAGCTAATAACTATTGACATAGATACTTTTTTAATTCAGTTAGTCATCTGCATGGTTATTTTTCTCCTTCACACTGTTGCCAACTCAAAGAAAAATTTCTCTCGGTTTCTATGGAATGGCCTTTGTACATGTATTCTTTAAAATATCGATCCTGTTTTGCACTTCACTGCTGGAACTAGGTATTTATATCGTACAGTGACACATGGGGAGGGAGGTGTGTAAAACATAAAAATATCAGCAACTGCTGTGAAAAAAAAAATTCGTAACACTTCAATACTTCCAAATCTAAGAATGTTTCACATCAGAGGACTGCATAAACTTTATCATGGTTCATATGCTTTTTCAATCACAAAATTCCAGGATTTTTGGATTTTTTTCCAGGACATACGATCCAAATGCTCTTACTTAAAATATAATGAAACCACAGGTCTGTTCAACCTGTAACCAACAACAAACAACTTCTTACATGCTTGGGCAAACTTAATACAGAATGGGGAATTTTAAAAATGTTGTCTGCTGCAGCTAATCAGAAACTTAGAATCATGGATAATACTCAAATACCAAAACTGTCACTGATTTTGAGAAACTTTAATTTTTCTACTTTGGCTTTAGTTCAATTATTGAAGCAAATTACAGAACAAAAAACAACAGCATAAAACTCAAAAATACATAGGTATGTGGCATTACTCTTAAAATGCTTTCATATACCACACAATCAATACATAAAATACTATTTATATTTAATTATTTTGAAATAATGCTTACATTGGAAATTTAAGGGTAAGGAAAGATGAAATATTTGGAACTTTTTCAAAAAACCAAAGGGGTTGTTATTTCTTAAACACATAATCATGAGAGCAAGCAATTGTGTTACATTTTATTTAGGGAAGGAAATTTCAACATAATATTTATGCTGTAGCTAAGTTTTTAATTTGTACTCGCCAGCAAACAAAGTATGCACACAAATTTTCAACATGAAATGAAAGAGAATAACGGGAAAACCTTAAATCCAAGGGCTGTGTACAACTGCATTCATAAGTGATCAAGACAATTTAGCTGGGCATGATTAGAAAACTAATTATAGAAGATGAAAAGTGATTAGTTTGCTCAGAAAATACTAAGAAACAACTAGATTTAAGTTTGTTTAGTTTCTGATATTAGAAAGCAATCTAATTTTATGGCAATTTTTTATGTAAAGCATTCATCAGCAAATTTCAGTAAAGGTCAAAATACCCCCCCCCTCCCAAAAAATCAGCTACTTATAAAACATCAGCTATTTCCACCAGTGGCTAAAAAGTATGTTACGAAAATTAACAAATGGCGCAAAAAACGTTTCTCCTAGCAGAAGGAAGGTATTAGAGACAAAAAGATTTTCAAATCTAACAGTTAAAAGAACAGATAAAGAAGGAAACATGATATAACTGTATGCCTTTTAGCAGAAGAATTTTTCACAATGGAAAAGTTGAAACAGGCCAAAAATATTCCTCATAGCAAAAGCTATGCTAAGGAAAAAAACTTTTCAAATACGTCTCCCAAAAGCAGAGATAGCAAGAAAAACGTTTTGACCTTTACAACCCCTATGGAAAAAGTACACATTATTTGAAGAGGGTCTTCTTATTGTAGCAAAAATCTTATTCACTCTCCATCTTTATAATAGCGAATGGCATACAGTAAAAAAAAAAAAATTCTCATTAGAGTTTCTAGAGGCAGAGATAGGCTGCAAATGGAAGAACATAAACACCACCTGGCGGCAGAATTGTGAACCACAAACCTTCTCAAATGCAAACTTAGTGTTCCATAAGGTAAATGGTATCTGTTCTTAAAAGAACTTTTTAAATCAGACATTTAGAAGTACAGATATTGAGAAAAACAGATTAAATATTTGTGCCCCCTGGTGGCAAAATTGTGCATTATTTTGGGAAGACACTACACACAAGGTGTTTTCATAGTTAGTAATATCTGGTCGAAAGAGAATATTTGTCAATCGGGTTATTAGTCCCGTAGATGTTACTTACACCCTCTAGTGGAGCACTTGTGCGTTAAGAAGTATTTGAAATTACACTGGCGGAAAGTGATAAAAGAACACCAAGAAGGAGACGTCTGATACCAACGAAATTTACACAGCATAATAACGGAATACAGAGGATAACGTGATCAAAACATTACGGTAAAATACAGCTGTATTTGCTGGTAAACTGAAAAATAACATTTCCATGTAACATGGTTGGTACGAGGTTGAACCGCCATGAACTGCGTCACACTGTGCAATTCTGGCATGGAGTCCGTCGTACAGATGTTGGATGTAAGTTTGGGGTATTGAGTTCCAAGCATCCTCAACCTGGACGCATAAATCGGGATGGTCGTGGCTGGCCGTGGAGACCGGATAAGTCGTTGTTCCATAAAATCCCACACGTGCTCAATGGGGGACAAATCCGGTGAACAAATCTGGTGGCCATGGAAGTTGTCTCACACC
Organism: Macrothele yani; assembly: GCA_039090855.1. NCBI lineage: Eukaryota > Metazoa > Arthropoda > Arachnida > Araneae > Macrothelidae > Macrothele > Macrothele yani. The sequence continues at coordinate 110,931,992 of CM076997.1, read as the reverse complement.
CTGAAGTGCATGTTGCGTTGCACGTGTCGTGTGTGGGCGTGCGTTATATTACTGGAAAACACCATGATGGACCGACCTTACAAATGGCACAACAACGGGCTGAATGATGTTGATGTAGGAGGTGCTGTTTAACGTACCCGGTACAAACACTAGTTGTGTACGGGAGTGATAGCTGATCGCTTCCCACACCAGGAGACCAGGTGTAGGCCCTGTGTGTCGCTGACGGATGCAAGAAGGGTGGAGACGCTCCCCTGTGCGTCTGAGAACACGCATACGGCCGTCGGAGGCTCCCAAGCAGAATCTGCTTTCATCGCTAAACACGACAGATCGCCATTGCGTTCTCCAGTGCAGACATTGGCGACACCACTGCAGCCGTTCCTGACTGTGAGCTGGAGTCAGAGGTACACATGTCAGAGGCACACGTGCACGTAGTCCTGCATCTAGTAGACAGTTGCGGATTGTTCGCACAGTCACCTCAGGTGCAACGGCAGCTCGGATTTGCGTCGCAGTGGATGTTCTGCTTAACAACATGGCTCTTCTTATGCGTCGATCAGTCTGCTCATCAGTCAGTCTGTGACTCCCGGTTCCACGTCTTCTCGTGTGGGAATGTTCCTCGGTCCCTCTACGCCACCATCGTACCACCACCGATACTTCCCGTCCAATTTGCTCCGCAATACGACGATACGACCACCCGGCCTCGCAGAGTCCGACTAGACGACCTTGCTTAAAGTCCGATAACTGCTGAAATCCTACATGTCTTCCATGTCCAGGCATTGCAGCTTCTTCAGGGTCTTCACACGTGTCTGTACGCCGACGACTGAGTACATTCACTTCGCCGTACTCCTTAAATACCACCCACGATAATTTGCATATTATGCCGTGCTGTGGCATAAGCGCTCACCGGTTGGTCCCAAAATTAACATCACACCTATGTAAACTCGACCGCATTAACATATGTAAATTTCATAATCGTCCGCCAATTCCTTCTTGGTGTTCTTTTTTCACTTTTCGCATTCGCACCGAAAATGTTCTCCAACAAAGAAATCATTTTTCCAATCGTACTCCTAGAAACAGAGATATGGACAAAAATAAGCTATACGTATGTGCCCCTGGTGGGAAAATTATGCACTCTTTAAGCAGGAGGTATTCTCAAAAAGTTTTTGGAGGTGAGTGGTATCGGTCCACGTAAGAATTTTTTCAATCGATTTTGAAGCTCAAGTTTTATTGCAAATACATCAGAAGCAAAAATAAACACTTACGCCCCTGGCGGCCAAAACATTATTTACCAAAAATGAGAAATTATATGCAAAACATTTCCCCTGAAGAGCTGTATTCAACGCAGGAAGAATGTTTCTAATCAGACTTTTAGAAGCGGAGATATTGGGAAAATTGCGATTCACTGTTACGCCCCCTAATGAAAATTATTAGTCCAGTAGATATTGCTGTAAGCGGAAACGTGAACTTGCGCCCTCTAGTGGCTCACTTGTGCGTTAAGAAATATTTTAAATTATATGAGAAACATTTTGCACCGAAAATGTTCTCCAACAAAGAAATAATTTTTCAAATCGTACTCCTAGAAACAGAGATATGGACAAAAATAAGATATACGTGTACGCTAGGGTGGTCCACTTTGCAATGGGAAAAAAAAAGGTATTCAAATCATGGCTCTACATAGCGTAATTTTGTCCATTATGATGTAGTAATGTGTGCACCAAATTTTAGCTCGATACGTGGAAGTTTAGTGGTCGCCCAGAAGTTTACTTTTTGGCAAGCTAGCTAAAATTTCTCTTCTTTTCAGGTATAAACAACCATGTCGACATCTAGCTTGAGATCTGCCCCTACGAACTGGCTTCTTGGAAAGCCAATCTCTAACTTCTCTACAGCAAGACTTCCCCGTGGATTGAATGTGCTCCGGATGGTCCAGTTTTACCATTTAAAAGAGGGCAAGAGCTTGTCAGTGAGTTACAAATTGACCTGTGAAGCAGTTGTGATTGTTTGGAAGTGTGCGAGGATTCCTACACAGCGGATTGATTCGTGTGTGAGAAAACTCTCAAAACTTTATGAACGATATTTAGCTGTGAAGAAGCACCGTACTTGTCAAGGAAAAAATGACCGTGTGCGTGACGATATGTTCAAAAGTGATCTAGAAGAATTGTTTGATGTTGCTGTGAAAAATGCAATAATGCAAATGAAAAACGACGAAGACCAGGTATTCCTCCAGAAACAAAGAGAAGATGTCTTTTCATGTAGTATGAGTGGTGCTGACTTAAAAACAACAGAAAAAGAAATTAGGAAAAGACAGCGGGAGGAAAAAGATAGAAAGGCGACAGAGAAGTATAAAGAAAGAGAGAGCAAATGTCTTCCTGGGAAAACTGCAGAGCTTTCTTCATCATCTTCACATAGCTCCGAAAGCGAAGGCGAATATCAACCTGTAGCGTCCACATCTGCCGCACCTTCTACTCCATTCCCATCCAAACGACGTAAAAATATATTTACGTTACCAGAAGTCATCGGAGCCCTGAATCGAGCCAATCTTCTGGATAGAGGAGCTGTTTTCGTTGCTGGAGCCGTCGCAGGGCGCTTGGACACAATATTTCCGAAATCACCCTTTCCCGAAGCTCCATTAGGCGCTCTAGAAGATTAGAAAGATAGAAAGCCGCAGCAGCTGAACAAAAGAAATCGTCTTTGGAAGGGCCTTTTCTTTTACATTGCGATGGCAAACTTTTGCCTGATATTGATGGATCCAAGGTGACAGTTGATCGCATTGCTATACTTCTCACTGGAAATGGCCAAGAACAGCTTTTGGGAATTCCCAAGATAGACAGATGAACAGGGAAAGCTCAGGCACAAGCTTGCGTTGAAGCAATCAAGAAAAGGAATGTTAAGTCTGAAATCAAAGGACTTGTGTTTGATACGACAGCAAGTAACACTGGGCTTCACACAGGAGCTTGCACAACAATTGAAAAAACCCTAGGCAGTAACCAAATGATGATTATCAAGAACTACTGCGCTTATCTCTTTTGTTTCTTGATGGAGGAAGTGGCACGGAAACATTTCGAGCTCCTGACCCTACACATCATGCTCGATGGCTGGCTAAAGGCATTTATGCTCTAAAAATATGCCTCTTTCAAAATCAGTTCCAGTTGACACCTCAAGAGACAATAAATACAGTGAATTTGGCTTTGTTTGTAAGCCTGGTTTACGTGAAGTATTGGAATGAAGCTCCACTTGGAATTAGAGCTCCATATAATGATATCCAGCTTCTAAGTCTCCTAAAACTTTACCCTAATAAAAAAATTGGCGAGAAAGCCTACAATGCTTTTGCCAGGCACCTTTGGTTTCTTTCTGAGCACTTGGTAGCCTTAGCTTTTTTGACGATCGAGTGCCCACGAAAACTAAAGAAAAAATGGTCAAGAATATGAAATGTCCACAGCTGCCCGATTTTCCATGACATATAGCAATATCTGAGGAAAAAGATCTCAATCTAGAAAATTTTGTAACTGAAAGGACTAACTTCTTCTTCGATGTCCTTCTCGTTGGAGCAAAAATGAAATCTAAAGTGTTTCTGAAAATGCAACCCCAACAGTGGAGAAATGATCCTGTTTTCACTGAACTTCGTGAACGTTGCTGTAAGATGAGGGTTGTGAATGACACTGCCGAGCGAGGCATCAGTTCGATTAAAAAATACAACCAGTCACTTACCACTGACGAAGAACAAAAGCAGTTCATTCTTCGACTGGTGGCAAATCATAGAAAACAGTTTCCTTCACCATCGAAGGCATCTCTTATGTCATAATTATTCAATTTTCGAAATTTTTCATTTTCAGTTAAGTAGTACCCAAAAGTTAAATATTGGGCGACCCCTAAATATCGTTTTTTTGCAAAACCCTTCGGTGTACTTATCATTCACATACTATGGCATAAAATAAAAGTTGTGGAGAAAGAATATTTAAAACTTTTTTTTTTTTTTTGGACCACTCTAGTGTACGCCCACTGGTGGAAAATTATGCACTATTTAAGCAGGAGGTATTCTCAAAAAGGTTTTGGAGGTTATCAGTATCGGTCCACGGAGGAATTTTTTCAATCAAGTTTCGAGCTTAGATTTATTCGAACCATGCTTTATGCATTTCTAATCACCAAAGCAACGTACTGTGACATTTCCAAATAAGCACATGGTTGGCAGCATAACGAGGAGTTCATGTTACAAGTGAGCCTTAGGTTCACATATTTAATAATTCACATTTGCAGTTCATATCTAGACTTATAACATAGGCCAGATAATGCTACTGTTCAGTTTTACATGCGTTATTTCAATACAAATTGGAATATTCCAGATATGTATTGCTTACCTATGAGGTCCACTTCTGGAAACAAAGTACATTTCATACACGTTGTTTGGTCCTCGTCGATGTTTTGTCCTTCAGTCCATTGTAGAGAACACAAAAACACTCACTCCACATGCACTAAAATTAGGTAGAAACGGAAGATCTTAAACTATGGACATCGAATCAACTAAAAACCATTAACTATGCTGAAATTTTTGCGTTTAGCACTTTGGGCATCATTGGGAGCTTGGCGATGTCCCCACCAATGTTCATGTGTGACCTATCACCGTTGGAGTGCGATACTCCGATACTGCCTTTCGTCGGAGACACTGTCCGAGATACGATGCTAAAAATCTTGCTGGAGCCATCTATGTGTTCAACCTTTATTTAATTGTTAAAGATCGCAGATGTGTTCCTTATCTTCATATTTTCTTTTTTCTGTGTTATTACCACTTCTTTTATGCCGATTTTTCAGGTGTTGTTCGGTTTCCTGCCTAATTAAATGTTTCCAATGACTGGATAACGTATTGGGGTCATTATGATTACATACCCTCTTCTTATTTTTATAGATTAAAATAGACTCCTCTTTTCTTAGATGTCTCTCTGATCTATTATTCCTTTTTAACATTTTAATCTCTTCGAATTTTGGGTATGTTTGGTTATCCAATCAGAATTGTACCAAGGCAGTTTTGGCTTCTTTATTTTGCCAGTTCAAAATATGTTGTTTAAGCCTTTTTTTTTTTTTATTTGTTCTTAGCACTTCCTATGTAGAAGATTGGTGATATGTCAGCAATAGGAATTTCATAAGTTCCTGATGCCTCTAAGATCTTGTTCCCTGTCTTGTTGTTAATTGTCAGACTCTTCACCGAGTTCACCAAGCACCCTAATTGCAAGCCATATTTTGCACATTGTTTATTGATTTCTTTAGTGATATTTTGTAAGTATGGGAAAGCTCCTATATATTTTAATTTTTTAGTTTCTTTCCTTTGACCTCAATATTTGTTATTCTCATGACCTTTATTTTCCCTAGCGATATAGCTTTTACTCTCGTAAATCCATTTATTTACCAGCTTATTAGGGTAACTGTAATCATGGGCTATTTTTCTTAATATGCTAGTTCTTGATTCTTTAATTTGTTATTTGATGCATGTGTATAAGCTCTTCTAATCAAGTTCACTATACTATTTATTTATTTTTTATGTATGATAGGATGGTGTGAAGCATATGGGATATATGTGTCTCTCCTGAAGACAGTGTGGTCAAAATTTCTTTTATTCTTCATCAGCATGACATCTAAAAATGACAGCCTTTGATTTTCTTCAAATTCTATTGTCAATTCTATGGAGTTGCATATTTCAGTGAACCGTTTTGCCAGCCCTTGTAATTCAATTTTATTAAGCTTTGGTATTATAAAGATGTCATCGACATAACATGTAAATGATATTAGATTCAAATTGTACAGGATTGTGCTGAAAGAATATAACACTAAGCATAAAAAAAAATTACCATCTAAAAAAATTGCACTATGACAGACAACAACTCATCAGATTAAGTAAAGACCCTGAAATACATTTTGTGAAGCAATTCGTTTTGCTTCGTTCCAGCGGGGAACTGCAGATGTGTCTTCCATTGTCAAAATAGACAAGGCTGTATTGAATTGGCTTTCAAAACATCTTTTTAATGTTCTAAAATTTGGTGGTTAATGCTCCTGTATGTGCTTCCAATGTATAAGTTATCACCTGTTGAAGAAGAGATAGGAATGCAGTAAACTCCTGGGAGGTCCAGATTTTCAACTTTGTCCTTTGTAGAAGTTTCAAGATGTTTGGGGTGGATTTAATGGCAAGATGGTAACCAAAACTTCTAAAAAGAATCTGTAACTTATAAGCATAGGAAGGATGGTAAGGAACAGAACCAGAGAATTTTAGGTTTTTCTTTCTTATGAGGAAGGAGGCATTCAATTTTCGAATTGTTTTCATATTTCTTTAAGAGGGAGAATTACAGACACTGATCAACTCCATTACAGAAAAATTTCCTTCCATTAATCTCACTATATCTAAGGAAGTAAACAACAAAATTATTTTCCTGGATGCATCCATCTGCAGAAACTCTGATCTCTCCATCACTTGTTCCGTCTATCGTAAACCTTCTGCGGCCACTAACATCATTCCCTACAAATCTTTCACTGTGCATCTCTACAAGCTTGCAGCATTGAAGTCTTATATCCACAGGGCTCACATCATTTGCAACAACAAACTTTCTCTTCAAGAAGAATTCTCCAAAATTTCTACAATAGCCCTCTCTCATGGTTTCCCTGCTCTTACAGTCAACTCCCTCTTAAAGAAATATGAAAACAATTAAAAAATTGAATGCCTCCTTCCTCATAAGAAAGAAAACCTGAAATTCTCTGGTTCCGTTCCTTACCATCCTTCCTATGCTTATAAGTTACAGATTCTTTTTAGAAGTTTTGGTTACCATCTTGCCATTAAATCCACCCCAAACATCTTGAAACTTTTACAAAGGACAAAGTTGAAAATCTGGACCTCCCAGGAGTTTACTGCATTCCTATCTCTTCTTCAACAGATAACTTATACATTGGAAGCACATAGAAGAGTATTAACCACAGAATTTTAGAACATAAAAAAGATGTTTTGAAAGCCAATCCTAATACAGCCTTATCTATTTTGACAATGGAAGACACATCTGCAGTTCCCCGCTGGAACGAAGAAAAACAAATTGCTTCTTTTGACAATCGTTTTGCCCTCCGTTACCATGAAAGCCTGGAAATTATTTTCAACTCAATGCAATTCCGAATCTCCTCTCTACATTCCGATGATCTGGAAATCAATTCTAAGTTTTGGCAACAAAAATAGAAAAAATTCAAATGTAGAATCTGGCAACAATCTTAGTCCTCCATGGGAGTGATGAAGACCTAAGATAAATTCGAAAGCTCCCAACTTACGAACTTTCTTGTAAAAGTTTTTTTCATGTTAACGTAACTAGCGTGATCAAGTTACCTTTATTTGAACACATAGATGGCACCGGCAAGGTTTTTAGCCTCGCATCTCAATGTCTCAGACGAAAGGCAGTATCAGAGTATCGCACTCCAACAGTGATAGGTGACCCACATACATCAGTGGGGACATCGCCAAAGTGTTGGGCGAAAAATTTTGAGCATAATTAATGGTTTTTAGTTGATTTGATGTCTTTAGTTTAAGATCTTCCGTTTCTACCTATTTTTAGTGTGTGTGTAGTGAGTGTTTTTGTGTTCTCTACAACAAACTGAAGGACAAAACATTGACGAGGACCAAACAATGTGTATGAAATGTGCTTTGTTTCCAGAAGTGGACCTCATAGGTAAGCAATACGTATCTGGAATATTCCAATTTGTACATATTTAATATTCACTTTTTTTTATTTTAATTTCTTGTCATTGTAGAAAAAATATGTCAATCATATGATTAAAGATAGATTTTTAACAACGCATGTTTTTCAGTTTAAAATGTTGTTCGGGGCCACCAAGTAAATCTTTGTCTTGTGCAGCAGAAGTTCTAAGGCCAGGCCTATATCTGTAATCATTTAAAATTTTATAATAAAAACAAAAAGCCTGTGGATTCATACTTACAGCATCATCCAAATTTTCTTCGGTACTTTTCTGGCTCTTCAGTTTTTTCTTCTTTTTCTTTTTTTTTCTTTTCAAACTGTCTGTACTATGGGTAGAATCTTGCTTTTCTAATTTTTTCCTTTCCTGATCTTCGTGTGGTGGGTCAACTTCCCTGTCATCATCTTCTTTTGCTTCTGTGTCTGAGAGTGAATGTTCCACACTGTTTAGCTGAAACAGTTTCACTGTATAAGGTACATGTAAAAAGCATACTTGTCATTCAAGTTATTAGACGTACTACACATGTCTGATAATAAACACATACAAAGTAATTCCACCCATTTAAGTACACATAAACCTCGTGAATTATTTTTGGAACACGGTGAACATGATGTTTTTCTTTCAGTTTTACACAAATACGAGGGTTGTACTGAAAGTAACGCAAAAGTGGGCATAACTTTTTTATTAACTGACAGAGTTCGTTCAAATTGCACGTGTTGGTAGAGTAACTCTTCCTCTATAGTAACCCTTCTTCTTCATTGCAGGTAAATAATGAATTCCAAGTAGAAGCAATGTGTCGTCATTTAGTTCGTGATGAAGGAAGGGTGCAGGCTGTCCAACATCCATAGAACACATGAACTCCGCCAAATAAGATTCGATATGATAACATGCAGTACCATGCATTAGCAAATAACGATTTAAGTACACATAATGTGAAACAAACTAAGAACGAGAAACAAAGAATTGGTATTTCAGTGTTAGGTAGATCCCACGTTTTCCTCATATTTCCACAAAATGGTGAAAGCTTACTTAATCAAACAGCATTAGCAATTAACGATAGAAGCACACAGAATGCAAAACAAAATGAAGAACAAAAAAACAGATAATCAAACGATATATCAAATAAAGTTTTCATGTGGCGTCACGAGTCCATAACGAAGTTCGGAACAATGATTGTCGCGGGTCTCTGCTGAGGTCCTAGGTTTAATACGTAAGTACCCACAATGTTTACAGAGATGACACCATTGACAAGAGCAATGTGCATAGATGGATGAAGTTTAAAGAAAGGGAAACCAGCACTGAAGACAAACCGCGCTGTGGAAGACCATCAGCTGCGACTACTGACCAGAATCATCAGCGAGTGGATGAATTGATCCGCAAGCTTGTTGCACAAGTGGACTGTGGTCACAATGCCATAAAAAAGACTTAAGAGTACCGGAAAGTGTGTGCTTCGGCAGTTGTCACCCGATTTGAAGGACAGAAGAGTGGAAGTCTGCTCTGATCTGCTGGAAGCATTTGAAGCCAATGAAGACATTTTTTTTCCGATCTGGTGACAGGGGAAGAAATGTGGGCGTATCTTTATCATCCGGAAATGAAGAATCAATCCATGGAATGGCATCACACCTCTTCACCAAGGCCTAAGAAGTTCAAGAGCCAACGATCAGCACAGAAAGTCACAGTGACTGTTTTTGGGATGACAGAGGTGTCATTCTCCTAGATTTTCTGGAATGTGGCCGTACCTTGACCAGCGAGCGGTACATTGAGACACTCAAGAAGCTTAGAGAAGCCATAAGGAGGAAGAAACCGAACAAGAATCTGAAAAGGACCCACATTCACCATGACAATGCAAGACCACACACATCTTTGGCAACAAAGCAGGCAATCAGCAAATTAGGCAGGTCGGTAGTCCCCCCCCCATCCACTGTATATCCCAGATCTGCAGCCCTCTGACTTCTACCTGTTTGGTCCAATGGAGGACAGCCTCCAGGGACAATGATTTGATGGCACAGATGAGGTGAAAGTGGCTGTGAAGAAGTGGACACAGCAGTCTACACCTGAATTTTTACAAAAAGGATTTGAGAGTTGGGTTTAGCAATGGCACAAATGCATCACTTGTGATGGAGATTATTTTAAGTAGTACCTTTGTATACAGAAAGTTACTCTACCAACATGTTCAAATTGAACAACCTCTGTCAGTTAACAAAAAAGTTATGCCCACTTTTGCATTAATTTCAGTACAACTCTTGTATAAGTTATTTTGATGCATTCTTTCCAAAACAAACACACACATAAAACAAAAAGATTTATTACGTAGATCACATAACTTCAAACTACTGTCTAACATGATCTGATGAAAACTTGTAACAGGTTAAAAATACCTACACATATCTTGATTATGTACAACACCAACATACTAGGTCCAGTCAACAGTGCTAATTTTAACTGACAGAAAAAATTTTGGCTGGTAAAATGCTTCACATTTTTCCAATCTTAAAGTCCCGAGATTTTAATCAACTTTTCATTAAAAACATCTCAAAATGACTACTTAAAACTAACACCAAAAGGGCATCATAAAGGAGGAATACCGTAACTAAAGGAGGAATACCCTAACTAAAGGAAAGGTGACATGAACTATTCATGAACCTTCACTTCCAAGTTTAAAATGTATAGTGATTTTGATTAACAATTCTAAACATGCTGCACTATAATTTGTTGCTAAATAAATTTTCATAGGCATATTATTGACAAAAAAAGTAATTCAACAGCGTAACCACTAACTCATGCTGGGGGAAAAAAATTCCTTCTAGAACAAGGGAAAAATGTAAAAAAAATATTTCAGCTCAGAAAATTCAAAACAATAAGGTATATCTACACACAATTTTATGTTAAGAAGTTTCAATTTCCGTGAACGTGGCTAAGTAACAAAATAAATTTGGGCCGTAAATATGAATACGATAATGCGCAAAGGTCATTTAAAGTCAAACCGTCGGGTAGGTATCACACATAAACAAAACAGGTGACATGCACCTGTAACATTTCTTTTGAAAACTCCCGTAGATCGTTCACTTCATGGAAATCTGCAACAAATTTCCTTAAAACTAGTAAATCTTAAACACGCATTGCAACAGATGTGAAATGCATTTGCTATCAGATATAGATAAAAAAAATAATCACCAACTCAAATCTGTTATTTGCCAGGGGCTTCGTAACATTGTCTGCTCCAATTTGGCCAATACCCCCGTCATCGGATTCACTCATTCCATCAATGCCTAACGTTGAGGCTAAATCCTTATCTCCATGAAGCTTTCTTAGAACTCGACTAGACATCAGTCTAATACATAAAATAAACTTAAATCAAAAATAATACTTTATAATTGAACGTGTAAACGATTTGTCACTTCAATTCCACTACACAAGCAACAGCTGAGAAGACTTGTTTTCAACGATTATGATTTAGAACACAATAAAGGGAACTGTTACGATTCGATTATCAACACTATTTGAAGTATGGAGGTGATTTGAAGAATGGCAATAGTGAAATTATTAGTCACGTTCCTAGACGAAGATCCTACACTGGCAAACAACCGCAGAGTTTTGAAACTTTATATTTTAACAACATTTTTTTTTTTTTTTTTTTTTTTGGTTGGAGGTTTAACGACCACCGAGAGCAACTCAATGGGCTATAAGCAGTCGCCCGTCCCTAATTTAGGGGCACTGGATTTAGGGAAGGAGAGAGCCAATGCCGTAAGACAAACACAACATCCATGCCTCACCGGGATTCCAACCCGGAACCCTTTCGAACGAATGATCGGAATCCATCGCTTAGAACACTGCGCCACCAGGGCGGCCAGTAAATTCTATCACACCATATTGGTAAAACTACTGAACTCTAGACCATGCTACAATAAATATAATAAGAGTTTTTTTATTTTAATTTTTTTTTATTGGAGCAGTCTTACGGAATTAGGGATATAGCCCATTGAGTTGCTCACGGTGGTCGCCAAACCTCCAAAAAAATAAAAAAAATAAAAAGTCTTGCGTAACTTAAAAAGGAAAAAAAAAGCAAATTTATTTTTTAAACTGGCGTTAAAATGGAGAAAACTGTTTAACGCTAGGGCCCGGATAATAACACAGTTTTTCGGAAATATATTTTTTCTATTATTATTATTGAAGGTTTAACCACCACCGTGAGCAACCGGCTATAAGCAGTCGCCTGTCCCCCAGTCCATAATTTAGGACCACTGATTCCAGGGAAGAGAAAGAGCCAATGCCGTAAGACAAACACAACATCCATGCCTCACCAGGATTCGAACCCAGACCCTGTGACGTATATCATATTTTATCTTTCCTTTTGAGTTTCTTTTTCAATGTAAATTTGAGTTCGTTTTCTTTATCTTTCCTTTTGAGTTTCTTTTTCAATATAAATTTGAGTTCGTTTTCTTAGCATTTTCAAACCCTAACTTTATGTCTTTTCCCTCAAACGAGAATGACGTTGCAAACAATCTGAGATCGAATCGAGAGTGACGTAGGTGTGTCCTGATAAGAACGTTAGATAAAAATGCGAAGCAGCGGTTCCTTTTTGGGGAGGGCCGCGGGTGGCCTAGTTGTCAACGTTCGTGACGGCCACTGAGAAGACCTTAGGTTCCATCCCAACAGGTACGAACGCTGGAACCACTAAATATCCGCCGTGCGTCGGATGGCCACGTTAAGCCGTCAGGCCTGGGTACTGGTCTCCCCGGTAATAAATAAGGGCGTCTTCCTCCCCCTTTCTATCTCGCTTCCGTGTCTCTTTCCTACCGGGCACTCTAGCCCAAATCTCCTAGCTTCGTACTCTGGGGTCACACACTCCCTTCCTAAAATCCTCCACATGTGTTCTGATCTGATCTCCTTTTGGGTGCTTAATGATAGACGTGCTGTTACACTGTGATTGGATGTTAAATCGCTGCTATTGTATTAAGCAGTGGTGGCTCGTGGTAAGCTGCGATGAGGGGGCTGCATCTCAATTTTGTAGATATCACGATACCACTTCGAAAGTTAGGTTACTGCGCCTGTGCTGACCCTGTCCGTTTAATAATAATAATAATAACAATAACAATAATATATATATATATATATATATATAGTGATCGAAAGTGCTTTTTTTTACAAGAAATTAATATTTTGATTTTATATTTAGTGATTGATGGGGAAAATGTAAAGGTACCGATACCTAAATTAGGCAACAGATATTAAGCGATGGCCACATTGTCACATTTATGAAGAAAATAATCGACCTATAAAACTTCGTCGGATACATTATTTTTTTAAAAGAAACTGATTAATCAGTGCATCCTTCCAGTTCTAACGCATGGAGCACAGACATAGACCTCAACTAAAATAGACAGACAGACGTTGCAGACAACTGAAAGAGCATGTAGAGATGCATGTTTGTTGTTACCTGGAATGATACAAATAGGAACTCGTGGATCGGGAAAATGACAAGAGTCGAAGACATGGTCAAAATTCCTGAAATTGCAATGGGATGGACATAGTGCTAGAAGAAAGAACCACCGACGGAGAGTTGAAATATTCAACTGGATAGCAAGGGAAAAAACAATATCCAGAAGATGACAAGAGGGAGATGGGTACATGGAATTCGAAAGCATGAAAAAAACTGACTCAAGGCAGACTATTGTGGAAGAAGAAACTTGGAGACTTTCATCCAGCAGTGGATTGATGGTGGTTGCAAATTATATATACATGCATATACTGTACGTATATCATCATCATCATCATCATTGTCAACCATTATCAATCTACTGCTGGACGAAGGTCTCCCCAAGTTTCCTCCACAACGGTCTGTCTTGTGCCAGTCTCCTCCATGTCACCCCTGCATACTTTCGAATTTCATCCACCCATCTCCCATGTGGTCTTCTTCTGTGTCTTTTCCTGTCCCTTGGAATCCAATCTAAAATTTTGGCTGTCCATCGATGATCTGTCCTTCTGGCAGTATGTCCAGCCCATTGCCATTTCAGGGATTTAACTCTGATCATGATGTCTTCCACTCTTGTCATTTTTCGGATCCACGAGTTCCTCTTCTTATCTCTCCTGGTTACACCAAGCATGCACCTCTCCATGCTTGTTTGAGTTGTCTGCAGCCTTTGTATGTCTCTTTTAGTTAAGGTCCACGTCTCTGCACCATACGTAAGCACTGGAAGGATGCATTGATCAAACACTTTTCTTTTAAGACATAATGGCATATTGCTCTTGAAAATTATGCTGTTTCTTCCAAAAGCTCTCCAGGCAAGTTTTGTACGCCGATTAATTTCTTCATCAATGTGACCCTCACTTGATATCTGCTGTCCAAGATAAACGTACGTGTCTGTTATCTCCAGCTTTTCTCCATCAATCGATAAATCTTCATTTCTTGTAAAAGCATTGAACATCACTTTTGTCTTCTGAAAGTTCATTTTTAATCCCACTTCTTTACTCTTGTCAGCAAGTTCCTGGATCATACTCTGCAGCTCTGATGGGGTAGTTGCAAAAATGACTACGTCATCAGCAAAACGAAGGTGGGTTAGATAATCTCCATTAATCTTTATCCCTTTGTTTTCCCAGCTCAGCGACTGAAAAACACCCTCCAATGTGGCATTAAAGAGCTTCGGAGATATGGTGTCACCTTGTCTCACTCCTTTTCCAATTTTTATGTGTGTTGTATTTTCAAACAGCCGAATCTTTGCACTTGCATTTTCATAGATGTTATTAATAATATTAATGTACGCATCTTCAATACCGCAGGATTTCAGAGCCATTGTAACTGCTGATGGTTTCACCGATTCAAAGGCTTTTTCATAATCGATAAAAGCTATGCACAATGGAAGTTCATATTCCCTCGCTCTTTCAATTAGTTCTCTCAGTACGTGGATATGATCTATTGAGCTGTAGCCACTCCTGAATCCAGCTTGTTCTCTCGGTTGAGTCATGTCCAGTGTTACCTTCAAGCGGTGTGAAAGAACTTTAGTGAAGATTTTATAAACTACTGATAGGAGGCTGATAGGTCTGTAGTTCCTGAGATCCTCAATGTCACCTTTCTTATGTAGCAGGATCATTGTAGCGGTGTTCCAATCCTCAGGAATCTTTCCTTCATTAAGGCATCGAGTGAAAATTTGGGCGAGTACTGTTTCGATTTATCCACTTGCTTCTTGTATGATGTCTACAGTAATTCCATCTTCTCCTGGAGCTTTTCCTTTTCCCCGCTTCATGTTCTTGATTGCATGTGCAACTTCTGCTGGAAGGACTGGAGGAACTCTGGTACTGATATCTTTCATGATGTCTGGAGTGCATGTATCATCCCTTTCATATAATTTGGAGTAGAAATCTTTCACTCTTGTCAAAATTTCGCCTCTATTTCATGTTACAGAACCATCTTCTTTTCTCAGTGCCATAATCTGTTTTCTTCATTTACTGAGATGTCCCTTTGCTATCTTTAGGCTTTGGTTGTTTTCAATTGCTTTCCTCACTAGTTCACAGTTGAATTTCCTTACGTCTTCAGTGATACTTTTTCGTACTGTCTTGCATAGCCCTATATATTCCACTTTGGAAGTCACATCTTCTTTAGTTGTCCTCATCTCTCTTCTTTTTTGCATCAACATTTTCGTTTTTCCTGATAATTTGTTTACATGCAACTTGTTCTTAGAACCAGCTAATTTTGTTGCTGTTTCCATAAGAGCTTTGGTTACTTTTCTGTTAACTTCAGAGATGTCCACTTCTTCCGATGTTAGGCCTTCTAAAGCAGAGAATCTGTTCGGTGTTTTTTAAGGTTGGTTATGTCAATACATTTTGTCTGCCTTATGAGCTTGCCACGTTCGAGTTTAGCGTTGAGGTGCATCTTACATCTCACCAATCTATGGTCACTACCTGTGTTGAACTTGTTCAACACACTGCAGTCTTCTATGACGAATTTTTTGTTACACATAATAAAATCAATTTCACTTGTCGTCTCATTTGGATGTCTCCATGTCCATTTCCTGTGTGGCTTTTTCTTGAAGAAGGAGTTCAAGATGAAAAACCCTTCTGCCTCTGCAAACTCAACGAGAGTATTTCCACGCTGGTTTCTGTTGCCGTGACCGAATTTACCTACTGAAGTTTCATTCTGTTGCCTTTTCCCTTTTTTTGCATTGAAATCTCCCATAACCATTTTCAAGTGCTGCTTATCTTTATTATTTAGATGACAAATTTCCTCATAAAATTCTTCAATTTCTTCTTCAGGATGACTTGTGGTGGGTGCATAAGTTTGAATAATCTGAGCCTGGTATCTTTTCGAGAGTTGGATAACAAGTCGTGCAGCTCTGTCAGAGGAACTTTCAACTTCTACAACTTTATCCTTCAGTTTCTTGTTTATTATAAATCCAACACCACTAGTTCTGCCAGTATCTGTCCCACGATA
Source organism: Macrothele yani (assembly GCA_039090855.1). Classification (NCBI taxonomy): domain Eukaryota; kingdom Metazoa; phylum Arthropoda; class Arachnida; order Araneae; family Macrothelidae; genus Macrothele; species Macrothele yani. The sequence continues at coordinate 110,915,863 of CM076997.1, read as the reverse complement.
GTAGAAGAGATGTCCACTGTTCAGTTCGATGAGATCTTCTCCTTTTCTTCTTACCTCACTTAGCCCCACGATGTCCCACTTGATCCTTTGTAGTTCCTCTTCCAATTCAAGAAGCCTTGAATGAGAAGATAGGGAGCGTCCATTATACGTAGCCAAGGTCAGCATCAGATGGCAGCCTAGTCCGGTCCTCCGGTGATTCTTAGCACCCTCTGCCTTCATGTCGCACTGGCCGCTGCCTTGGCCAGGTACATTCCAGCTGCCGGAGACTGAGGGCCAAGATTTAAGTTGTGGAATCATTTTGGAGGGGTTTAGCCATAACTCACCACGCTGGCCAAGCGGGTTGGTGAGTGTGGGATAGAATTTCCTCTAATCCCGATGGTATAGTTATACCGCTATTGCCGGTCGTCAGAGCCCTTTTAGTGGGAACAGGATGTACCACGAGAAGGCGGGGTTGACATTTGTCAAGGAGAGGCTGTGATGTTACGCATCACCTGACCATACATCCCTGCTAGTACGTATATATATATATATATATATATAAGGACAAAAAAATTAATGCGTGTGCCAGTGGTAGCGGAGACGCACTCAAGGTCATGTACGCGTTACGCGTTCTCAAGTGTCTCATTGTGACCCCTAGAAATATGACAATATATATTTTTTCTTCTGATACACTCCCTTTGAAACTTCGACTTGATACCGACCACTGCAACTTGGACGGCGATGGAAAACATTTTGTGGAATTTTGAAGGGTCTTCCAGAATTTCGCGACGAGTTGTTATTGCGATACTCACACACCGGCATTCTCTTTAATAAAAACGGATTGCAAACATATTCAGTCCAGTTTTAATTCTGAAGCCATCATGATAACAATTTAGTGTAGAAAAATTTGTTTTCCAAAATTTACCAACTTCGTAAATTTTCTAAACAATGATATCTGATTAAACGTTCTTTTCAAAGTAATTAAGTACACTAACTCAATTGAAATGCGCAGCTGATTTTTGGGAGGGAGGGGGATGCAGCAGAAAAATAAAATGTATCCAGTGGAGTGACTTCAATGATTTTTCGTGAATAAAAATTTACGTGAGTTTAAAAGCGAAAATTTCGCTGTGCTTGGTAAGTGAAGAAATCAATTATGTGCAAGTATTTCGCTGCAGAAATTAGTATCTCTCTCTCTCTCTCTCTCTCTCTCTCTCTCTCTCTCTCTCTCTCTCTCTCTCTCTCTTTTCAATTTATCCAATACTGAACTCTATTTTAATCGCAATTTGTTCACATGCCCATTTTGACCAGAAGAGAAAATGTAAGTAAAACTTTTTTTGCAAAAGTCCCGGCATTCCGGCAACTGAGTATTTGTTATTAGATGGGAGTAACATTGTTGTTAGAATTATTACGTTAAATAAAAGCAGGAACAAATCAAAAATTGGAAGAAAAAAAAACCAGGTTGAGTAATACATTCAAACGTACTTTATTTAATACTTTATTTCAACATTCGTCATTATTTTTAATTCATTCCCCTATTTTATGTCTTATTCGGAAGCACAAGAGCCGTATTAATCAACAAAGCACACAGGCCCGGCGATGCATTCCCACCCAACGAAAGACTGCATTCGCGAGCAACCCTGCTAGCGAGAGCTGCCGTGAATGCAGTCCCCGGGGAAGTTTTATTCAAAGGAAACGAATTGGTGTGGGAATAGGCAGAGTTTCCCACATGAGTTGGTTTCAATAGCCGTCAGGGCTGCAAGAAGCACAGTCCGTGACGTTCTTCTCGCTCCAAGTGGTGTTATGCAGGGAAAACTCTCAGTTAAGTTCAGAAAACTGCAGTCGTGGCATTATGCTGGGAAAACTTACAGTGGTGTTCACAAAACTTCTCTTTCTTGGTACGGCATGAAAAAAAAACTGCTTTGGGTTGGGGGCTGCAGCCCTACAGCCCCATAGCAGGAGCCGTCCCTGGTATTAAGTAATTTAAGGAAGTGAGTATGAGTGTGGAGTGAACAACATGCAAGCAGAATAAACGTATTTGTAAGTACAACCAGGGGCGTATTGATAGCCCCCTGCAACCCCCGCAGTGCGGGTAGAACTTCTCCAAGTTTCTAGCAATTTCTCCTCTCCAGACCAAGCAGTCACAAAGCACGGAAAAGCAATTCTTTACCACCGTAGATTCTTAATGTGATAAAAACAAAACAAAACAAATTAGTAAGTTGATTCTTCCAAATCACGTCAAAATGAAGGACGAGGGCCATCTATCCCCATTAGTTGCAAAAAAAACATGGCGACGATTACCCTGGGGATCTCCGTTGGCCACGGCCAAACACGCTGTTATAAATTTATTAACCTAAAGCGAGCTACAATTAGACGAAAGTCATCGGGCTCAGAGCACATAGGGTCCACAGACTGCCAGGGTCATTGGTACGCCCAAATCGTCTTGTTTTGTATTCTTGAAAGAGATACTAGTTTCCATTGTGGTGGTCCGTGATCTCCACCTGCTTACCCACAGACTGACACAGAGCACAAAGAGATTATCCCGCAGAGATGTTCTGAAATCCGCGTCCCACTCACAATGATCTTAAAAGAAACATTTTACCAACAGGCATGGGCGGCAGAAGGTAGGAGAACCGTGGGTCCGGATCCTCTATGGAATTTCATGATCCCCCTCACTGAGGGGTCCACCCAGGAAACATTCTATAAATATGTGGTTTACATACAATTTATGGGTGTTTTTTTCTTGTTGTTGTTGTTGTTTTTTACTGTTTCCTGGATACCGTCAATATGCTTCGCAGTTTTTTGGAAAACTCTTCAAGTACACTTTTGTAAATTGATTTCCCGCAAATACGCTGAAAAATTAATCCAACGATCTGTTTTTCTCCTTGAAAAAGATCGTTAAAGGATTCTTTAAATTTCTTTAAAGCAACAACCAGGGCGGAGAAGGGGTCCCTCTCCTTCCCCCTGTGCGTCTTTTTTTTTTATTATTATTATTCCAAGTCCCAGTGCGTCTTACTCGAGATCAGAAAACCCATTAAATACATCTGAGAAATAAATAACTGAACAAAATACACTGCTGGCCACCCAAAATGCAACACCAAGAAGGAAGCATCCGATTGGCATGAAATTCGCATCATGCGTCGCCCGCGAGAGTACATGCAAACGATTAGCATTGCAGGGCATATGCAAATCATGTGTGCCCGGCACGCCACCGAGGAGCACTATAGTAAGAGTGCACAGAAGGCGGGGTGTAAGTAGTGGAAGTGTGTTGTACTGCCGGACCTGTGCGTGGGAAACTTCCTGATGCCTCGTCGCAGAATACGGAAGTCATTTCAGAACGTTTCGGAGTTCGACAGAGGACGAATAGTGGCTTATCGCGACAGCAGTTTATCGTACCGAGACATCGGCGCCCGTGTGGGACGACATCCAGCCACAGTGAGGCGAGTATGGATTCGGTGGGTGCAGGAGGGACGGACGGACCGACGTGAGTGATCACCGCAGCCGCGGCACAATACCGAACGAGAGGACCGGCATTTTGTGCGGCGGGAAATGACGGTTCGCACCGCCACATCACGAACGTTAGCGCAGGAATTAGGGTGTGTTGCGCAACAACCTGTGTCAGCACGTACCGTTCGACGTCGTGTGCAGGAGCGGGGACTTTTCGCACGGCGCCCATTGCTCCGATTACCATTGACGTTACACCACCGGCGAGTGCGGCGGCAGTGGGCGGTTGAACACCGCACCTGGACTACGGAATGGCCCGACATTGTCTTCTCCGACGAATCCCGCTTCTGCCTGCAACACCACGATGGTCGGATCCGTGTGTGGCGGCATCGCGGCGAGAGACTGTATGACGCCTGCATTATGCATCGCCATAACGGTCCGTCGCCTGGCGTTATGGTTTGGGGCGCAATTGGATGACACCCACACCCCTCTGGTACGCATCGCCGGTACACTCAACAGCCACCGCTACATCTCCGACGTTTTGGAGCCTGTAGTCCTCCCTTACCTGCACGACCTGCCAGCGGCCACGTTTCAACAGGACAATGCGCGCCCGCACGTGGCACGCATCTTTCAACAATTCTTCATGGCTCACCAGGTGTAACTGCTACCGTGGCCCGCCTATTTTCCCGATATGTCGCCCGTTGGACACGTCTGGTCGCTGATCGGCAACCGAGTGGCCCGGCAAGCACCACCCGCGGCTACGCCTGATGAACTGTGGCAATGTGTGGAAGCAGCCTGGACCGACATACCCCAAGCCCGCATCCAAAGCCACTTTCGTTCGATGCCGTTGCGTGTAGCGGCCATTATTGCCAGCCATGGGGGCCAAACAAAATATTGATGTCTGCGTGTTCCGCAAGTCGCACGGGCCTGTAAGCTCAATCGTTTCATCTTTGTATCTGTTGTTATGTGTCCAGTAAAGCTGGTTTTGCTATCTCGTGTCCTTCTTGGTGTTGCATTTTGGGTGGCCAGCAGTGTAACTGGAACTCAAATTAAGCGGTGAGTATACTACTTGTTGTGCACAGAGCACAATTTTTGGTGTTTTGTCATACAGAAAATCAATGATCCTGGACGAAAGTGTGTGCTTTTGCTGCGAAAACAACTATTATCGAAATAAAGGCATCAAAATCGCTTGCTTCTCACATTCTGTGGCGTCCTGGATGGTGTTTTTTGCCTAGGGTAGAAAAAATCTATCGGCGTTTCCTTGATGTTTGTGTTATCATCCGTCTTCTTTATGCACAGTGCCTGTGTGTGTCAGACAAAACTCAAAATATTTGTTTAGTCACTGGGCTTGATGTGATTTTCAAAGCGCCCGAGTAAAAACTGACTTCTGCCATTTCAATAGACTTACCCGTTTCATCCAAGAGATATGTAATTGCAATACTAAATGGCTGTTGTCATCCCAGGTACAAATGGGCGTTCATATAATACATCGATGAGCCATTATATTATGACGTCCTATACCTAATAAGTTGTAGGACCCCCTTTAGCCAGCAAAACTGCGGCCACTCGGCGAGGCATCGATTCGATGAAGTGGCGGCAGGTATCCTGGAGTATCTGGTACCATAATGTCAGCAGCAGGTCTTCCACTTCCCGTAGTTTTCGGGGTGGTGGTGATTTAGCGTGAACCCGCTTTTCCAAGTCGAAACACAAATGTTCGATTGGGTTCATGTCAGGTGAATTTAGAGGCCATGCAGGGCATTAACAGAAAGTCACCAGCATTATCCTCGAACCACTCCTTGACAACTCTGGCAGTGTGTCATGGCGCATTATCCTGTTGGTAATGACATCACCAGCAGGGAACACAGTTGCTATGAATGGGTAAATTTGCTCCACGACGATGTTCAAATACTTGTCAGCTGTCAGCGATTGTGCTATTGGCATAATGGGGCCTAAAATGCACAAGAAAACATTACCCAGATCATTACACCGCCGCCGCCGACCTGTTTCCGCCCAAAAATTCGTCCTGGTTCCATAGCCTCTATTGGTAATCGGCGTATCCGCGCTCGGCCATCTACGTGATGCACCAGGAATCTAAATTCGTCAGACCAGGCCACTTTCTTCCAATCATCCACTGTCCAATCTCGATGATCTTGGGCCCATTTCATGTGTTGTTAGCGATGAAGTGCAGTGAGCATGGCGACCCGGCTGGGCCTTCGGCTACGCAGGCCCATGCGCGGAAGGCTGCGATGAACTGTGTGTTGTGACACATTTGCCCTGATCACCACTGTTGTACCTGAGTGTGATTTGCCGCACTATTACCCTGCGATCGCTGTAAACAATGCCCGACAGTCTCCGCTCTCTTCTGGCATCAATGAGCTGCAGACGACACACAGCTGTACGACGGTTCGTTGCTTGGCCATCTGTGCACCACTTTTGATATGTATTCACTACAGCGGCACATGAACGATCCACAAGCAGCGCCGTTTCCGAGATCGTAGTTCCGAGGTGCCGCGCCATCACCATTTGACCTTTATCAAACTCCAAAAATTCGGCAGCTTTTCCCATTCGGCCTTTGTATAGTCTACTAACCGAAAGCCGGTCATCGAGTTGTATATAGGATTACTTTGGATTATACACTTTTCATCGTCTGTGGCGATACGGCGCCAAAACAGGATTTGACAGCAATTTTCGACAGAGAGCAACACTTTGTTTCGCTTTCTGGGGTGTAAATGCATGGGGAACCATTCAATAGCCCCTTGAGGAGAAAACAAGCTTGTGCAGGTGACGAACAAAAATGGATTGGGAAGACAATACCTCAGCTGCCATTTGTCGTGTATTGTTACCGGGGTTCGCTGTCACAGCTTCTGCCACGGTGTCGGTGTTGGTAATCGATGGACTTCCTGACCTCGACTTGTGTTCGAGACTGATGTCCGCAGCATTGAAACGCAGGAATCATTTCCGTGCAGTGCTGCTGTCCACTGTCCACTGTTTTTATTCCTTTAAGTGCAGAAATTTGTCTCGCTGCTGCGGTGTGGTTTAACCCAGTTTGCCAATAATGGCATAGGCGCACTCAAACAGTGAGTTCATCGACCTCCATCCTCTGCTCACCTGATAACGCAATGTGGCTCCGTGCCAAACACACGTCACAAGCCTTTTGTGTTCCACGTCATCGCTGTATACGCAGTCGACGCTGGAGGGCTTTATGCACAGGAATGGAGGTGCTCAAAATGGAATAAACTTTTGGTGGAGTAAAAAATGAGACATACTTTTGACTCGCCCCGGTAAATAGGCGTACCAAACTTAGTTGGAGAACATTTGGAAACAGCAGTGCATTTTTTCAAGAGCAGTTTACCATTATGTCCTAAAAGAAAAGTGTTTAATTAATGCATCTTTCCACTTCTTACATATAGAGCAGAGACATTAACCTTAACTGAAAAATACATACAGAGGATGAAGACAACTCAGAAAAACATGGAAAGGTACATGCTTGGTGTAATAAAGAAAAACCGGAAGAGGAACATTAATTAGGGAAAGGAAAAAAGCTGATGACGTCATGATCAAAGTGAAGACGCTCAAGTGATAATCGACTGGGCATATTGCTAGGAAAACTGGCCGTGCTTGAGCAACTGGAATATCAGATATAATACCAAGGGGCAGGAAAAGACCAGAACAAGATCACGTAGAAGATGGGTGGATGAAATACGAAAACCTGCTTGGAGTGACTTGGAAGAGACAGGTTCAAGACAGAAAGTTGTTTAAGGTACAATCCCTTCAGCCAGCAGGGGATTGGCAATGGTTGATGATGATGATACGTATGAGTATATACTCATCTACCCTAAGTTATTTTATTTCCCCTCTCTCTCTCCTTACTTTTTTTTCTTAATTGTTTTCACTCTCGCAGAAGTTGGAGCCCTCTGAAAATATTAGGTTCCGCAGCCCATGCCAATAGGGATTCGTGAGTTGCAATGATGGGTGGACTTATTATAAAAGGCTTCTATTCAAGGAGGAGGTTCCAATACCATTGCGCAGTAGGCGCTCAGTGACCAAATAATTATAATTATTAAATGCGTAGGAAAATTGCTGTGAGGTATGTGAGCATTTCAACTTTCAGCATTATCCTGGTGATTTAATTAGAAATAGAGTCTTCAAAAGACTTGTTCTTTTTTTTTTTTTTTTTTTGTTGTTGCTGTTGTTGTCAAAACCAAATTTGTTAAATAAAAATTATCTGGCAATGCTCCACTTTGAGCATGATTTGGTGCTACATTCAATCGTGAGCATTTATATTTCTCTCGCCTTTAAATTGTTGTTAAAATTTGTTCGTGACTGAATTCGCTTTACAATAAATATTTCAACAGCTTTCTTTCATTCAGGATCAAACAGAACTTTTACATAAGGGAATTTATGAGATATTTCCAGGCAGAAACGCTTCTTTTTTATGTTATACCCAAGGAGGTTAGAATAAGATATCTGGAAATGCCCTTGTTAGTGGAGCAGTAACACTTTTCGTGAAGCCTATAACCGCGAGCGACGGCCGTCAAAGTGTAGGAAAGCTGTAGGAGGTTTTCAGGGCTATTGCAATATATTTTGTTGGACGAATCGCATTATTTCGTCGCAAATGTGTCCAGTTTCGCATCGTAACTTGTTGCCGATGTATGAGAAAATACTGACTTTATAAAATTTTTAATTATTTTGAGGCTCCTTCCTATTTTCATTTTAAATTGAAATACACGAGCGTTAGTGCGAATTCTAAACAAAACATAGCGTTAAAATTGAAAACTTCACTCCCATAAGAAGAATAATTCGTTCCGGTTAGATAATAACACGATTTTTACAACCTTGAACCACGAAATTTCAAAATACACACAGTTGACATTACATAAGTATCGTGTAAACAACGTCAAAAACAACGTCTTCTGATATGTTTTCAGATTTTACTGCAAACATATCAGAAGAAGAAATAAACATTTAGGTCCGCTCGTGGCCAAACCATTTTTACCAAAAAATAGAAAATATTTGCAAATCATTCCCCATTAGGAACTACAATATCCAATGCAGAAAGAAATTTTCAAGTTGGATTATCAGACACAGAGATATCGGGGGAAATGCGATGGATCTTTACGCACCCAGTGGAAAAATCTATGCGCTATTTGAGAAGGAGTCTGTGCCTAAAACAGTCTTCGATATAAATGGCATCGAAAGGAAAAATAACTGTTTTTGATCAGATATATACACTGCCGGCCACCCAAAATGCAACACCAAGAAGGACACGAGATAGCAAAGCCAGGTTTACTGGACACATAACAACAGATACAAAGATGAAACAATTGAGCTTACAGGCCCGTGCGACTTGCAGAACACGCAGACATCAATAGCTCGCGTGGCCCCCATTACAGGCATTAACGGCCGCTACACGCCACGGCATCGAACGAAAGAGGCTTTGGATGTGGGCTTGGGGTATGTCGGTCCAGCCTGCTTCCACACGTTGCCACAGTTCATCAGGCGTAGCCGCGGGTGGTGCTTGCCGGGCCACTCGGTTGCCGATCAGCGACCAAATGTGTTCGATGGGCGACATATCGGGAGAACAGGTGAGCCACAGTAGCAGTGACACCTGGTGGGCCGTGAAGAATTGTTGAACGATGCGTGCTACGTGCGGGCGCGCATTGTCCTGTTGAAACGTGGCCGCTGGCAGGTCGTGCAGGTAAGGGAGGACTACAGGCTCCAAAACGTCGGAGATGTAGCGGTGGTTGTTGAGTGTACCGGCGATGCGTACCAGTGGGGTGCGTGTGTCATATTCAATTGCGCCCCAAAACAGAACGCCAGGCGACGGACCGGTATGGCGATGCATAATGCAAGCGTCATACAGTCTCTCGCCGCGGTGCCGCCACCCGCGGATCCGACCATCGTGGTGTTGCAGGCGGAAGAGGGATTCGTCGGAGAAGACAATGTCGTGCCATTCCGTAGTCCAGGTGCGGCGTTCAACGGCCCAGTGCCGCCGCACTCGCCGGTGGTGTAACGTCAATGGTAATAGGAGCAATGGGCACCGTGCGACAAGTCCCCGCTATTGCAGACGACGTCGAGAGGTACGTGATGACATAGGTTGTTGCGCAACACACCCTAAGTCCTGCGCTAACGTTTGTGATGTGACGGTGCGAGCCGTCAATGCCCGACGCACAACATGCCGGTCCTCTCGTTCGGTGGTGTGCCGCGGCTGCGGCAATCGGTCACGTCGGTCCGTCCGCCCCTCCTGCACCCACCGAATCCATACTCGCCTCACTGTGGCTGGATGTCGTCCCACACAGGCGCCGATGTCTCGGTACGATAAACCGCTGTCGCGATAAGCCACTATTCGTTCGTCCTCTTGTGAACTCCGAAACGTGCTGGAATGACTGCCGTGTTCTGCGACGAGTCATCAGGAAGCTTCCCCAGCACAGGTTCGGCAGCACAACACACTTCCACTACTTACACCCCGCCTTCTGTGCACCCTTACTATAGTGCTCCTCGGTGGCGTGCCGGGCGCACATGATTTGCATATGCCCTGCAATGCTAATCGTTTGTGTGTCCTCTCGCGGGCGACGCATGATGCGAATTTCAGGCCAATCGGATGGTTCCTTCTTGGTGTTGCATTTTGGGTGGCCAGCAGTGTAGAAGCAAATATGTGGTATAAAATACATTTTGAATTCGATGTCATCTATACATTTACGCCCTCTTTTACAGCGAAGTTGGGCATGGGGAACAAAAGAGAATGCAAGGATCATCATTCTCTCGTCTCAAGCTACCTAATGCAAAAAAAAAAAAAAAAAAAAAAAAAAAATCAAATTGGTCTAATAGTTGCAGTGATGTGGTGTCCAAAGGCGGACGGACAAAGCAATGACATAAGCACGATCTTTTTTCACAAAAGACGTGCTAAAAATGTCCTCACATAAACTGAAGATTTGAAGATTAATCGATAAAATCTAGAAGTTATCGATGTCCACATTTATTTTGGACAATAGATATCAAGCGAGGGTCATATAGAAGGAAAAACATAATAGGCGTATAAAGCTTGGGTGAAGAGTATTTGAAGTAATCGAACAATTTTCAAGAGCATTTGCCATCGTGTTTTAAGAGAAAAGTTTTTTATCAATGCATCCTTCCAGTTTTAACTTATGAATCAGATACATAGACTTGAGCCAAGAAAAGATATTCAGAGGCGGCAGGCAACTGAGAGAAACATGGAGAGCCGCATGTTTGACACGACCAGAAAAGATAGGGAAAAGATTCATGGATAACTCATGGATCAGTAAAATGACAAGAGTTGATGACATCATGATCAAGGTAAAAACCCTGAAATGGCAATGGGCTGGACATATTGCTAAAAGAACTGTTGATCAACTGACAATAGAAACACTATTCCAAAGAACAGGACAAGATCCAAAAGACCCCGTTGGAGATTGGTGGATGAAATGCGGAAGCATGCCGGAGTGACATGGAGGAGAATGAGTCAAGACCGAAAGTTGAGGTCTTTTGGATGAAGGTCTCCCTAAGTCTCTTCCAGCAATGGATTGATAACAGTTGATGATGATGTATATATATATATATATCATCATCATCATCATCATTGTCAACCATTATCAATCCACTACTGGACGAAGGTCTCCCCAAGTTTCCTCCACAACGGTCTGTCTTGTGCCAGTCTCCTCCATGTCACTCCCGCATACTTTCGAATTTCATCCACCCATCTTCCATGTGGTCTTCTTCTGGGTCTTTTCCTGTCCCTTGGAATCCAATCTCAAATTTCGGCTGTCCATCGATGGTCTGTTCATCTGGCAGTATGTCCAGCCCATTGCCATTTCAGGGATTTAACTCTGATCATGATGTCTTCCACTCTTGTCATTTTTCGGATCCACGTGTTCCTCTTCTTATCTCTCCTGGTTACACCAAGCATGCACCTCTCCATGCTACTTTGAGTTGTCTACAGCCTTTGTATGTCTCTTTTAGCTAAGGTCCACGTCTCTGCACCATACGTAAGCACTGGAAGGATGCATTGATCAAACACTTTTCTTTTAAGACATAATGGCATATTGCTCTTGAAAATTATGCTGTTTCTCCCAAAAGCTCTCCAGGCAAGTTTTGTACGCCGATTAATTTCTTCACCAATGTGACCCTCACTTGATATCTGCTGTCCAAGATAAACGTACGTGTCTGTTATCTCCAGCTTTTCTCCATCAATCGATAAATCTTCATTTCTTGTAAAAGCATTGTACATCACTTTTGTCTTCTGAAAGTTCATTTTTAATCCCACTTCTTTACTCTTGTCAGCAAGTTCCTGGATCATACTCTGTAGCTCTGATGGGGTAGTTGCAAAAATGACTATGTCTTCAGCAAAACGAAGGTGGGTTAGATAATCTCCATTAATCTTTATCCCTTTGTTTTCCCAGTTCAGTGATTGAAAGACATTTTCCAATGTGGCATTAAAGAGCTTTGGAGATATGGTGTCACCTTGTCTCACTCCTTTTCCAATTTTTATGTGTGTTGTATTTTCAAACAGCCGAAATCTTTGCACTTGCATTTTCATAGATGTTATTAATAATATTAATGTATGCATCTTCAATACCGCAGGATTTCAGAGCCATTGCAACTGCTGATGGTTTCACCGGATCAAAGGCTTTTTCATAATCGATAAAAGCCATGCACAATGGAAGCTCATATTCCCTCGTTCTTTCAATTAGTTCTCTCAGTACGTGGATATGATCTATTGTGCTGTAGCCACTCCTGAATCCAGCTTGTTCTCTCGGTTGAGCCATGTCCAGTGTCACCTTCAAGCGGTGTGAAAGAACTTTAGTGAAGATTTTATAAACCACTGATAGGAGGCTGATAGGTCTGTAGTTCCTGAGATCCTCAATGTCACCTTTTTTATGTAGCAAGATCATTGTAGCGTTGTTCCAATCCTCAGGAATTTTCCCTTCATTAAGGCATCGAGTGAAAATTTGGGCGAGTACTGTTTCGATTTCTCCACTTGCTTCTTGTATGATGTCTACAGTAATTCCATCTTCTCCTGGAGCTTTTCCCCGCTTCATGTTCTTGATTGCATGTGCAACTTCTGCTGGAAGGACTGGAAGAACTCTGGTACTGGTACCTTTCATGATGTCTGGAGTACATGTATCATCCCTTTCATATAATTTGGAGTAGAAATCTTTCACTCTTGTCAAAATTTCGCCTCTATTTCTTGTTACAGAACCATCTTCTTTTCTCAGTGCCATAATCTGTTTTCCCCTTACTGAGGTGTCCCTTTGCTATCTTTAGGCTTTGGTTGTTTTCAATTGCTTTCCTTACTAGTTCACAGTTGAATTTCCTTACGTCTTCAGTGATACTTTTTCGTACTGTCTTGCATAGCTCTATATATTCCACTTTGAAGTCAGATCTTCTTTATTTGTCCTCATCACTCTTCTTTTTTGCATCAACATTTTGGTTTTTCCTGATAATTTGTTCACATGCAATTTGTTCTTAGACCCAGCTAATTTTGTTGCTGTTTCCATAAGAGCTTTGGTTACTTTTCTGTTAACTTCAGAAATATCCACTTCTTCCGATGTTAGGCCTTCTAAAGCAGAGAATCTGTTCTTCAGTTCCAATTTGAAGGTATTATGGTGTTTTTTAAGGTTGGTTATGTCAATACATTTTGTTTGTCTTATGAGCTTGCTACGTTCGAGTTTAGTGTTGAGGTGCATCTTACATCTCACCAATCTATGGTCACTGCCTGTGTTGAACTTGTTTAGCACACTGCAGTCTTCTATGACGAATTTTTCGTTACACATAATAAAATCAATTTCACTTGTCGTCCCATTTGGATGTCTCCATGTCCATTTCCTGTGTGGCTTTTTCTTGAAAAAGGAGTTCAAGATGAAAAAACCTTCTGCCTCTGCAAACTCTACGAGAGTATTTCCACGCTGGTTTCTGTTGCCGTGACCGAATTTACCTACTGAAGTTTCATTCTGTTGCCGTTGCCCTATTTTTGCATTGAAATCTTCCATAATTATCTTCAAGTGCTGCTTACCTTTATTATTTAGATCACGAATTTCCTCATAAAATTCTTCAATTTCTTCTTCAGCATGACTTGTGGTGGGTGCATAAGTTTGAATAATCTGAGCCTGGTATCTTCTCGAGAGTTGGATAACGAGTCGTGCAGCTCTGTCAGAGGAACTTTGAACTTCTACAACTTTATCCTTCAGTTTCTTGTTTATTATAAATCCAACACCACTAGTTCTGCCAGTATCTGTCCCACGATAGTAGAAGAGATGTCCACTTTTCAGTTCAATGAGATCTTCTCCTTTTCTCCTTACCTCACTTAGCCCGACGATGTCCCACTTGATCCTTTGTAGTTCCTCTTCCAATTCAAGAAGTCTTGAATCAGAAGATAGGGAGCGTCCGTTGTACGTAGCCAAGGTCAGCATCAGATGGCAGCCTAGTCCGGTCCTCCGGTGATTCTTAGCACCCTCTGTCTTCATGTCGCACTGGCCGCTGCCTTGGCCAGGTACATTCCAGCTGCCGGAGACTGAGGGCCAAGATTTAAGTTGTGGAATCATTTTGGGGGGTTTGGCCATAACTCACCACGCTGGCCAAGCGGGTTGGTGAGTTGGTGAGTGTGGGATAGCATTTCCTCTAATCCCGATGGTATAGTTATACCGCTATTGGCGGTCGTCAGAGCCCCTTTAGTGGGAACAGCATGTACCACGAGAAGGCGGGGTTGACATTTGTCAAGGAGAGGCTGTGATGTTACGCATCACCTGACCTTACATCCCAGTATATATATATATATATATATATATATACTGTATATACGTATACAATTAGAGACACGCGTAAATGGAATATAGTGGCACACTGATGATACGCTTTCCAAGGGACCAAAACAGTATAAGTGTAAAAAAGTGCATAGGCCAACTTAAGAGCGTGCTTTTTTTATACATCCGTCCCAGTAGTAACAAGAAAGATGACACCGAAATTTCGATTGTGATTAACACGTCTTTCGAATCCCTTCGGACGCTTATGAATTTTTCAAAGTTATAGTCAATTTATTCATTTATTCTTTTTCTTTTTTCTACGTCTTACTTGTCTTGTATGTTTATTATTTGATAATTTGACCATTTGATTATATGTATTCATATATCGATTTAAAATCATCATACGTATTTGGGTTGACGACATGATCACCTGTTCTGTACGTCACGACTGTTGGTTACTTATATGTCTCCCCACCCAAAATGCGCCTTCAGTACTTCGATCTGATGATGGTCTTTAGGAAGACCAAAGTTCTTATGGCTTTATTTTTAATCTTTTAACTTATACAATAAATAAGTTCTTCACTTCATCGGAAGCCTGCGTAGTGTTTTAATTATCGTGCTTTTAAGACTGCTACCTTAAGCTTTTATGATTGACTCATTCCGCAAGAGAACCTGATATCTTGATATCTTGTATAGTCAACGGAACGGATTTGAAAAAAAAAATCACAACCGGATTTTTGCAATCGTTAAAGCATCAAGAAACAGGAACAACTACTTACTCTTTCTAGCGGATGAAAAGTATGTTACGAAATTTAACTAATGGTGCACAAAAAGTTTCTGTTAGCAAAAAAAAAAAAAAAGGGCATCACAGACAAAGAAAGTTTCAAATCGAACAGTTAAAAGAAGAAATATAGAAGGAAACATGACATAACTCCACGCTACCTTGACGAAGAATTTTTTACAATGAAAAAGTTAAAATCGTGCAAAAAGTATTCTTCATAGCAAAAGAAACGCCAAGGGAAAAAAAATTCCAATACTTGCCCCGGGAGAAGGTTTTGACATTTCCGCCTCCTAGCGGGAAAGCTGTGCATTATTTAAAGTGGATAATGTTTCCCGTCTTTATTATAGCGAATGGCATACAGTAAGAAAAGAAATTGTCCAATGGAGTTTTTAGAAGCGGGGATACAGCTACGAACAGAAATAAGTGAACACTACCCAGCGACAGAACTGTGAACTACAAAACTCCTCAAATACAAACCTAAAGTGTTCCACAAGGTAAATGGTATACGGTGTCGGGGTAAAAAATTTTTTTTAAATCAGACATGTACAAACATAGATGTTGCGAAAAACAGATGAAATATTTGCGCCCCCTAGCGGCCAAAATTGTTCATTATTTTGGGAATAAAATATACACAAAGAGTTTTCATAGTAGTATCTGACCGAAAAAGAATTTTTCCAATCGGGTTTTTAGTCCCGCAGATATTGCTGCAAACATGCTGTAAACGGAAACGTGAAATTACGTCCTCTAGTGGTACATATGTACATTAAGAAATATTTGAAATTATTTACAGAACATTTCGCACCGGAAACACTCTCGAACATAGAAATAATTTTTTAAATCGGATTCTTAGAAGGAGAAGTATCGACAAAAATACATCTGTGCCCCCTGATGGAAAAATATATACTATTTTACACAGAAGCAGGGGCGGATTGGGTTGACCAAACCAGGCCGGAAAATTTAGTCTCGCGGTCCAAACACGTACCTACAGAGAAACACCTCATAAATTTCTTCATGAAAAGAAATTCTCTTAGACACTGGATAAAAGAAAACTGTTGAAATATATATTGTGAAATGTTGAACAAATTTTAACAACAATTTAATGGTGAAAGGACTTTGAAACTCCGCTCATGATTTAATGTAGCTCGAATCAGATATTATTTCCTTTGAAAAGCATGGTTTTGAATTTTAAAAAAAAAAAAAAAGAACAAAAAAACGGAGTTCCTTGCAGACCCCATTTCAAACTAAATCACCATGAAGGTCGTTTTGAAAGTTGAAATATGCACATGCCACATAGCAATTTTCCTACACAATTACTTTTTATATTTATTTCGTCACTAATCTCCTACTGCGTAATGGTATTGGTATATCCTTCTTGAATAGTTGCCTATTTTAAGTCTACCCATCATTTTCAATCCACGAACTACCATTTCGACCCATGAACCAGAATTGGTAACTCGTTGTTTCTTTTAAGATATTTGTAGGTGGAACATGGATTTTCAGAATATCTCTGCGGGAGAATCGCTGTGTGTTCTGTGTCAGTTTGTTGATAAGTAGATTAGGATGACAGGCCACTGCAATTGGCATCAGTGTCTTCTTCAAGATTACAAAAGGAGAGTAGGGCATACCAATGACCCTGATCTCCAAGAGCAATGGTCTACACAGAAGAGCAATTGAATTAGAGATACCTGTCTAGTAACGTATAGCACCACCTTTCGTCCTGATGACGGCGACGATGCGTCTCGGCATGGACTCGACAAGACACCGGAAGCGTTGGGAAGCCATACGGATCCACGACCCCTGAACAAGCTTCCACAGTTCACGAAGATTTGATGGAGGGGGTCAGAACGTCTAACATCTCTTTCGATAGCATCCCAGATGTGCTCGATGGGATTGAGGTTAGGTGACCTAGCTGGCCAATGAAGCGAGGTCACGTCGGTGGAGTGTTCATCCAACCATTCGGATACAATTCGGGAACGATGGCACGGGCACTGTCTTGTTGCAGGATGAGGTCCCCAAGGGAATGTTGAAGACGCACAAACGGGAGCAAATGGTCGTCTGGGATATCCTGGTAACGTTGACCTGGGAGAGAAGATGTCACACGTATCAGGGGTGCCATTTCAGCCCACGTAAACAGTCCCCAGACGAGAATGCCACCCCCACCAGCTTGAAGAGTACCCTGCTGGCAAGAAGGATCCATCGCTTCACGTGGTTTGCGCCGTACTCGTATCCTGCCATCCGCATGTACCGACGTGAATCTCGACTCATCAGTCCAGGCAACATTTTTTCACATGTCTAGGGTCCAGTAGCGATGTTCCCGCGCCCGTGCTAATCTTTGCACCCTCGATGTGCGGTCAGCAGCATTACCCTCGTGGGACGATGGCTTCTGTACCCCATAGCGAGGAAATGGTTTTGGATGGTGTGGCTGCTTACACGTTTTTGTGCACCAGCGTTAAATTGCGAGAGTGATTTCTTGCACAGTGGCCCGTCTATCCGCTGTTACAATGCGAGCTAGCCGACGATGACCCCGCTCATCCACACGCTGTTGTCCACGGCAGTTGGCACTTGCAGGAATGGTTTTACCGGATTCGATGTACTCACGGTGCACCCGTAACACAGTGGCTCGTGAAAATCCCAGTGCCTGCACGATTTCCGAGATGGAGTGACCCATTCGTCGGGCCCCGACAATTTGCCCATGATCAAATGCGCTTAGATCCTTCGTCTTACCCATACTGCTTCCGACTCTTACTGATTCCCGTCGGACCACTCCTTGTATTGTCGGATCGCTGCATACGTCATGTCGTTTCCGTTTACAGGGCCTCCCACAGCGCGACATTTGTATAACGTCAGCTGTCTCTAATTCAATTGCTCTTCAGTGTATATCTAACTATAGTCAGCTTTAGCTGAATTACTTTATAACAGCGTGCTTGGTCCGTTACATAACTGCAGATAATTTTGATACGTCATTTTAGAAGCCCAGCATATAGGTAGAAGGAAGCTTTTGGAACTTTTTTTTAAAGGAAGTAACTTTTCAGGCAGAGATGAAAACTCGAATGAAGTTAACAAATATTGCTCATTAGTAAAAAAAAATTATTCGTTCGTTCCAAAATATCCAGACAAAAAAAAAATCGATTAAGTGGTCCATTTTTCGAGTGGTCCACCGGGAAATGTCCCGGTGTCCCGGTGGGCCAATCCACCCCTGCACAAAAGTTATTCTCAAAAGGTTTTTGAAGTGATCGGTATGGATCCACAAAATGATTTTTTAAATCGAATTATTAGAAGCGCAGATTTTGCTGCTAATATAATAGAAACAGAAACAACAAATTACGCCCCCTGGTGTCTAAACCATTCTCTACCAAAAATTAGAAATCATATGAAGAACATTTTCCACCAGGAGCTGTATCCGATGCCGAAATATTTTTTTAAATGGGATTTTTAGAAGCAGAGATTTCGAAAAATCAAAATATATCTTTATGTGCCCTAGCCAGAAATCTATGCATTACCTGAAAAAGGAATTGTATCCAAAATAGTGTTGGTTATAAATGGCATCCAAAGGAAGAAAGTATTTTTTTCGATCGGTTATTTAGAAGCAAATACACTCTTTACCACAAGTTAGTAAAATCATGCACTGCATTGATTATGATACGCTTTCCAACATACCAGAAATCATTACTCAAGTTATCACTCAATATATGAGAATAATGGCTGTGGAATAATTCTCGGTCCTGTGCCCTGACTTTTGATCCCATATCGATGATATTCAACAGAACCGGTTCAGTATACCTCCGAAATAACATGATAAAGTTCTGTCGCAATCAAAGCATTTTCACGTAAGTTATGATGCGTAAGGGCTACGGAATAGATCCCGCTCCTGTGTCCTAACCTTTGACCACATTTCGCCCATTTTCAACAATATTCGTCCCCAGGCAGGCCCCATACAGCGTACTAACATTTCATCCAAATCGAACCATTTTTACGCACGTTATAACGCATAATGGCGATGGAAGTGATTCCGCTCCTATGTCCTGATCTTTGACCTCATTTCACCCATTTTCAATAGGGTTTGTCCCCAGGTGGTCCCCTACCACATACTAAAATTTCATCAAAATCGAACCTTTTTTCCGTTTGTTATGACGCATAAGAGGGTGGAATGGATCCCGCTCCTATGTCCTGACCTTTGTCCCAATTTCGTTCACTTTCAAGAGGGTTCCTTCCCATCAGGTGTTCCCCTTCCACATACTAAAATTTCATCGAAACCAAACGATTTTTACCCGAGTTATCGTGTGGACGGACATACGCACACAACGCGTGACGTAATGAGGCAGATGAAAATCGCGACCATCTGCCCGCAAGAGTGTTACGTCATAAAACTTTAATAGGATCCACACATAACGCGTGACGTAATGAGACAGATAGCGTGACCGCGTTCCAACATCTCAATCGCGAGAGTGTGACGTCATAAGATTTCTATGCATGGGTTACATTAATGGACGACGCCATGACGCTAAAAACGTGGCAATTCGGGGTGGTTATTTAACCCACTAAACGAATTTTCCTAAAGTCGAGATCAAGCTAAATGGATTTCTAGTACCAGAAAACGGTGGGTTAACGACTTTCATCAAAATCCTTAGAGCCGTTTTCAAAATAAAATTTACATACATACCAGAATTGCTCGTTTAATAGTATGGGATAAGGGCGATGGAATGGATCCCGTTCCTATGTCCTGACCTTTGACCCCATTTCGCTCATTTTCAATAGGGTTCGTCCCCATGTGGTCCCCTACCACACACAAAAATTTCATCGAAATCGAACCATTTTTACGCACGTTATGACGCATAAAGGCAATGGAATGCATCCCGCTCATATGTCGTGACCTTTGATCCCACTTCACCCATTTTCAATAGGGTTCGTCTCCAGTGGTCCTCTACCACATACTAAAATATCATCGAAATCGAACAATATTTACGCGCAGACAGACGGACGGACGGACAAAGCTGGAGCATATACGCTTCTTCAACCTACGGTTGGAAAGCGTAAAAAAGGAAGACTAAGCGCGTTCAGAATCTATCCTTTCTCTGAACTAGTAAGCGGTAACACTAAGAAAGTCCATCCCTATACAGATTAGGGATAGAAGAAAAAATCCATGTCGTCCCGCTCTCTCTCTCTCACAAAAACACACACACTCACTCGGGGTCGAATCTTTTTGTTGTCAACAAGCCCCAAAAAGTAAATACAAACCCTAAAATTTTACCATCTTACCATACTAGTAAAAACACTGTGAGTGCCTCTTCTTGCTTTTCTGATGACTCCCTATGCTATATCATGGTAGTAAGTAAAGTCAGTGTAGGGGCGAAGAATTATTCGCTTGCATAAACTACACTGTAGAGCAATTGAATTAGAGATACCTGTCTAGTAACGTGTAGCACCACCTTTCGCCCCGATGACGGCGGCAATTCGTCTCGGCATGGACTCGACAAGACACTCGAAGCGTTGGGAAGCCATACGGATCCACGACCCCTGAACTTCACGAAGATTTGATGGCGTGGGGTCAGAGCCTCAAACATCTCAATCGAGGGCATCCCAGATGTGCTCGATGGGATTGAGGTCAGGTGACCTAGCTAGCCAATGAAGCTAGGTCACGTCGGTGGAGTGTTCATCCAACCATTCGGATACAATTCGGGAGCGAGAACGGTGCATTGTCTTGTTGCAGTATGAGGTCCCCAGTGGGATCTTAAAGACGCACAAACGGGAGCAAATGGTCGTCCAAGATATCCCGGTAACGTTGACCTGTGAGGGACGATGTCACACGTACAAAGGGTTCCATTTCAGTACACGCAAACAGTCCCCATACGAGAATGCCACCCCCACCAGCTTGAAGAGTACCCTGCTGGCAAGAAGGATCCATCGCTTCATGTGGTTTGCGCCGTACTCGTATCCTGCCATCCGCATGTATCAACGTGAATCTCGACTCATCAGTCCAGTCAACATTTTCCCACATGTCTAGGGTCCAGTGGCGATGTTCCCGCGCCCATGCTAATCTTTGCACTCTGTGATGTGCGGTCAGCAGCGGTACCCTCGTGGGACGAGGGCTTCTGTATCCCATAGCGAGGAGATGGTTCTGGATGGTGTGGCTGCTTACACGTTTTTGTGCAGCAGCGTTAAATTGCCGTGTGATTTCTTGCACTGTGGCCCGTCTATCCGCTGTTACAATGCGAGCTAGCCGACGATGACCCTGCTCATCCACACGCTGTTGTCTGCGGTAGTTGGCCCTTGCAGGGATGGTTTTACCGGATTCGATATACTCACGGTGCACCCGTAACACAGTGGCTCGTGAAAATCCCAGAGCCTGCACGACTTCCGAAATGGAGTGACCCATTTGTCGAACCCCTACAATTTGCCCACGATCAAATGCGCTTAGATCATTCGTCTTACCCATACTGCGTCCGACTCTTACTGATTCCCGTAGCATCACTCCTTGTATTGTCGGATCGCTGCATACGTCATGTCGTTTCCGTTTACAGGGCCGCCCACAGCGCCAGCTGTCTATAATTCAATTGCTTCTTCAGTGTATGTAATGGACGCTAATTTGCATAATTTATAGAGACTGAAATATTACGGAATTATGTGATGGGCATTAAGTAATATAATTTCATGGAAATGTTCCAGTCAAGTTTATGTATGTTGAAGATCACCTGTGAGAAACTATTAACGATCGCCATTTTGGGCGAAGACATGCACGAAAACGATGTTGAAATAAGAAGACACTAGACGTCTGAGGAATGCAGTAATTCGACGACCGTTGTTATTCCTTGTATTCTCAGAGGCCACAGCTATTCTTTCTAGCCTGAGTGATCTCAGGTTTGCAGGGAGGCAGGAAACAGGAACGGCTCAAGGACGCTTCGGGGTAACGCAAGAGAAGGTCAAAGGTCCGGTCGGAAGGCACGGAAGGGTGTAGGGGGCTGCAAAGAGGGTGAGACAGCCATCTTTGAGCGAGGGCCACACCAGCAGGAAAGCACGTGACCACCGAAAAGAGGAAGGAAAGCAGGAGCCAATGGGGAGTGAGGAAGTTGTATCTTCGATAATTTTACGTCGGAGAAAGGGGAATTTGACGTTGAGTGCTCGTAGGAGCAGGAAGTGTTTTTCGTAAGGTGTAGAGGCCGGGAGGTGGACTCGGTGAAGTGCGATGAGACATTAAGCCTTTTCTTTTTCGTTGGAGAGAAGAAAAGAGTGCGGCGTGTACGAAACGATTTATCCTGACAAGGGCTGTAGTTTACAGTGAGGACCACGTGCGCGGAAAGGAAGCATTAAGCCTTTCTTTTATTGTTATAGAGAGAGAGAAAAGAGTGTAACGTGTACGAAACGAAGCAGGCCGGTGAAGGCTGTAGTTTACGTCATAGGATGAGCGTTTAGGGAACGAACTGACTTTTGAGTAAGGCTCTGAGACGGAAGAAGAATTTTCGAAGTATTGAGTAGGTATAGTAACTGAAGTAGCCCATGCTAGAGAACAATAGCGGAGTAACCCTAAGACAATAAAGTTGTTAAGTTTACTACTTGTGCCTAATGAATATTTTATGCCTCAATGTTTGTCTACTATTCTACCCTCTCCTCTCTTGAATAGCAGATACATTTAAAAAAGCTGAGAGAGAAAGAACGCCATGCTACCATCAGCATTTGCTGATAAATAGTTTTATTTGTAAAATGAACCTTATTTTATTTCGCCTGCTGTGGGACAATCTTCTCAACACGTGGAAGCAAGGTTGGCATAAGCAGATGCTAATTAACATACGAGCTCCGTCCCTACAGCCAGCAAAACAGGTAAACACACCAGGAAATCGCGGAACACGACTTTTTCTTTCTTACCATTGCGATAAAAAAGAATGGGTCGACTTGGCACGATCCGGCCCGTTCGTAAATGTCTGGGAAAAAGCCCTTCCCGGCCCGGTCCGTTGCTTTGTTCTCTGAACGAAAAAAGGCCCGGCCCGTGCAGATCTCTAGTCCTCCGTACCACCCTCACGGCGCAACGGTACATAGACAACTTTCCACGAACCTGTTGTGTTGCAATTCCTGTCGTAACATAACCGAGCAATTTTTTAACAGGATAATGGCCGGCCAAACACGGCACGGCTCTCCCAGGCTTGTCTCCGTAATGTACACGCACTTCTATGACTAGACCGATCACCAGACCTCTCACCAATTGAATATGTTTGGGACGTGATTGGATGCCACCTACGCCCATCTTGGAACATCGACGAACTGTCCCGCAATTTAGACACCATCTGGCATGCTATACCTCAGGACAGTATTCGTGAACTGTATGCATCTATGTATGCCACGCTAGTTAACCGCTTGTATCCGAGCCAGAGGTGGCGCTACAATGTAGTGACTTCTTCCACTCGTGTATCGGTTTCATCCGAATAAATGGCCCAACTGCTCTGGAATTGCAATCATTTCCTTTCCAGTACATGGACATTGCACATAACAATTTTTATTTCGATTGGATGATTCCTTATGGTTGCTTCGCTCTTTTTTTTTATTTGCAAAGAGTGTATATGGAACAAAATGTATTTTGAATTCCAAAGCATTTGCATTTACGTCCTCTAGCGGCAAAGTTATATATAAAAAAAGGAAAGCAGGGATCATCGTTCTTACATTTGAAGCTTTCCAATGCAAAAAGATTTTTTTAAATAGGACTAATACTGGCAGAGATATGGTGTCTAAAGACGGACGGACAAAGTGATATTGTAAGCACGTACTTTTTTTACAAAAGGCGTTTTAAAAACATATCACTGATTAAATCGTACATCTAAGTAGCGTATAATAGGCGTAGCGTTGGGAAGCCATACGGATTCAAGACCCCTGAACAAGCTCCCACAATTCACGAAGATTTGATGGAGAGGGGTCAGAGCCTCGAACATCTCTCTCGATGGCATGCATCCCAGCTGTGCTCAATGGGATTGAGGTCAGGTGACCCAGCTGGCCAAGGAAGCGAGGTCACGTCGGTGGAGTGTTCATCCAACCATTCAGATACAATTCGGGAGCGATGGCACAGTGCATTGTCTTGTTGCAGGATGAGGTTCCCAGTGGGATGTTGAAGACGCACAAATGGGGGCAAATGGTTGTCCAGGATATCCCGGTGACGTTGACCTGTGAGGGACGATGTCACAAGTATCAGGGGTCCCATTTCAGTCCACGTAAACAGTCCCCAGACAAGAATGCCACCCCCACCAGCTTGAAGAGTACCCCGCTGGCAAGAAGGATCCATCGCTTCATGTGGTTTGCGCCGTACTGGTATCCTGCCATCCGCATGTACCAACGTGAATCTCGACTCATCAGTCCAGGCAACATTTTTCCACATGTCTAGGGTCCAGTGGCGATGTTCCCGCGCCCATGCTAATCTTTGTACCTTGTGACGTGTGCGGTCAGCAGTGGTACCCTCGTGGGACGATGGCTTGTGTACCCCATAGCGAGGAGATGATGTGGCTGCTTACACGTTTTTGTGCACCAGCGTTAAATTGCCGAGTGATTTCTGGCACTGTTGCCCGTCTATCCGCTGTTACAATGGGAGCTAGCTGACGATGACCCCGCTCACACGCTGTTGTCCACGGCAGTTGGAACTTGAAGGGATGGTTTTACTGGATTCGATGTACTCACCGTGCACCCGTAACACAGTGGCTCGTGAAAATCCCAGTGCCTGCACGACTTCCGAGATGAAGTGACCCATTCGTCAGGCCCCTACAATTTGCCCACGATCAAATTCGCTTAGATCCTTCGTCTTACCCATACTGCGTCCGACTCTTACTGATTCCCGTAGCATCACTCCTTATATTGTTGGATCGCTGCATACGTCATGTCGTTTCCGTTTACAGGGCCGCCCACAGCGCCACATTTGCATAACGCCAGCTGTCTCTAATTCAATTGCTCTTCAGTGAGTATTTGTGCATTACCGCACCCCCGGTAGTGCGATGGTCGCGGAATACTTATTTCATCGTCTAACTGGATAAACATTGAGGTTGCGCCCAGCCCCCTAAAATTAAGGAACCCAATCTCAAAGTTTACAGACGCCGCGTTGTGTTTTATATAGGTTCGTTACGAGGTATTCGTAAAAAACCCATATGCCGCAAATTTTGAATTAGAAAAATATACACAGCCTAGAAAAGTTTGCTACACCAAGTTAAGTAATTAACATGTTTGTTATAAGAAAAGTATGTTGAATTAAGCAATTACAGCCTTCAGGTGGAGGCCAAGTAAAAGTTACGTAAAATTTAAATGGATAAAATTAGCCATGTTGACTGGTTGGTAAATTAGCCATGTTGACTAAAATTAGCCATATTGCTGCGTAAGCCTGTTACACCCCTGGGCTTAAATTTGGCATAGATCCCTCAATCTATCTACGAGGAGGCATAGCGACCATGCATGTGTATACACTGAGTGGCCACTTTATTATGACCACACCCTCAGTACTTCGTTGGGCTACCTTTTGCCTTTAATACTGCGTCGATTCTTCGTGGCATGGACTCCACGAGATGTTGATAGGTGGTTTGTCGAATCTGAGACCATGCTTGATGAATAGCACTTTCCAGGAGTGTGAGAATGCAGGTTGTGGATCCAGCTGTCTGATGGCTCGTTCAACATCATCCCACAAATTCTCAAAGGGGTTGAGATCTGGATATTGTGGCGGCCACCAAAGCAAAGTAAACTCACCGGCATGTTCCTGAAACCAATCCTGAACAATACGAGCACTATGGCAGGACGCATTATCTTGTAGAAAGTAGCCATCACCATTGGAATAAACTATCCACATGACAGGATGCACTTGGCCAGCAACGATGTTTAGATATGATGTGCCAGTCAGACGTTGATCAACACGAATTAAAGGGCCCAAAGCATACCAGGAAAACATTCCCCAAACCATAACGTTGCCTCCACCAGCTGGAAGGGTTGTAGCAATGCATTTGGGGTCCATGCTTTCGTGCTGTTTCCGCCAAATTCTCACTCGGCCTTCGGCATGGTACAACTGAAAACGTGATTCATCGGACCACATAATTTGTTTCCAATTATCGACTGTCCAATCCTTGCGCTCCTGTGCGAACTGGAGACGTTTTCTCTTTTTAACTGCAGACAGCAAAGGTGTTCGAACAGGCCTTCGGCTGCCATATCCCATCCGATGCAGTGTACGGCGAACAGTGCGTGCAGTTATCATTTGAGGGGATCCTTGATTAAGATGGTCTGTAATTTGCTGCACTGTTGCCCTTCTGTTGACTGTTACCAGTCTGGACACTCTCCGTTCCACTTGAGCAGTCACTAGTCGATGACGACCACACGTTGCACGTAGAGACCCAGTTTTTTGGCTGACAGTCCAGTCTTTAAACACTTTAACAACAGCTGCTCTGGAACATTTCACGAATGCGGCGGTTTCGGTGATACTCGCTCCATGGCTCCGAGCTCCTACAATCATCACACGTTGAAAGTCCGTCAAATCACATTTTTTACCCATCATGTCACCCAAAAATCACTTCTACTACTGTCACAAGCACTAAGCTTTCCCTTTTATACTAGCCTCGCCTTCTGGCGGCAACAGCGTGCAGCCATAGCTCATTTGCTTAAAACTGTCAGGTGATCATAATAAAGTGGCCACTTAGTGTTTATACAGATAACATTGGAACTGGAATTGGGAAAAAATCATTATCGTACCTTACGTCTGTTGGGCTGGTGCTCGTCGGGATCCCTCACGGGCAGTGTAAGCTTCTTCGGGTATAATAGCTAAGAACTATGCTTCATTCTTGCACTCCCACCGACTCTCGTCTATAGATACATCTATGTATGCTCCTTACTACATTATAAAGTTACGTTATATACTTCTATATCTGACTATTTTTTCTCCCCGAGCTTACTTATATCTGTGTATATATCTGAGTCCCTTTAATTTCCCACGTGTTAGGGGCGTGCCTCTCTAAGAATATTTCGCCTGGGTCCTGGATTGGTCATCGGAGTTGACCAGTGCTTGACCTTAATGGTTATTGGTTGGCCCTTGAGCCACTCAGGTACCCTTTAGCAACAGCTGGCGTATTGGGCAGGTGATGTTTTCGCAATTTAAATAGGACATATCTTTTTGGGCCTGGTGAATAGCGAAAGGTTGCGGTGGCTTGCCACTGTCAGAGTTACGACTTTCTTGTGACACCACAGTGTATTTTAAGACTTTTGCTGGTGCCTACTTTTGGAGGAGATGGTTGTAAAACGTAAACTTGCCTATTCATCTGACCGAGGTTCTGGACTTTGCATGTGCGTTTCTGAAATACTGGGAGGTTTACTCTTACCAGCAACGCTAGCACTGGGGCGATTTCATAAATTTCGTGAATGCCTTGCTTCTTCTCACAAGAGTGAAAAGAAGAGAAATTCTTTGGTCATTCCCACGGGTGTCCGAGGGAAACGCCATAAACCGCCTTGACCACCTGGGTTTTATTCTCCAATGGAGAAAAGGGGGTTATGAGGCAGGAAAGGGAGCAAAGGAAAAAATAATTTAGATTAAATAAAAAAATTAAAGTAAATTACGCCTGGTCTTTGTAATTAATTAAACCCCAAAACAATGTGGCCTGAAATACGAAGTAGTTCCGCGGCAACATGTGCATGTGTGTGTGTGTATGTGTACGTGAAGAGCTCAATTACCCACTGGATTTCACATCCTGAGCTACATCATCAAAGGAATCTATCCGAATCTCAGGCCCTCACCAGACTTCTTGTCCAGAGCTTGAGCACTCATTGAATTTCACATCTTGAGTTCGAGCACTCTGTAGACTTCTCGTTCAGATTTCGAGCCCCCATTGGATCTCATGTCCGAAGTCGGAGTTCCCACAATCCGAGCACCTATTGGATTTCTGAAAATTCGGAGCCTATGTGATGCACAACGTTAACTGGTGCACTCGAAGACTAGATAGTAGTCGGGATAAGCAAGTCGTTCAAGTCATGGAGAAATCACTCACAAAACGGCTGCCGAAACAGCTCTCACTGAACAAGCGTTAAAATGAAACCAGGGTGGACTGTACATGTCGGCAGCGGAGAAAGCAATATTTGAAGCAGTGGATGTTGTCATAAGTCTGTATTTGCTTTAAATAATTATGTACCCGCCATTCTTTTCCGTTCAGAGATTCAGCAGTTTGCTCTTACGAGCATTTCGTTAGAGTCTAAAATGATACAGAAATAATCAAGATTGGCTTCTACAAAGGTCGTTCCAAAAAAACTTAGTATGATTTTTTTTTAGTTGGCAACAGTGCGAATGGGGGAAATAACCACGTAGACGACTAACTGAATTAAGGAAGTATCTATGGCAACGATTATTAGCCGTGGCAGACGATTCTGGTTTCGTTGTTGCGCAGTTGTTAAACGTACGTCTGCATTTCGCCATACAGCTAAGGAGGTGAGTGATTCAGAGTTAAGAAGTGAAATGCGTTATGCGATAGAATTTTGCTATCGTTTGGGTAAAACGGTTCCAGAAGCAGTGGATTTAATGAAAAGAGCTTACAAAGATAAATGTTTGGGTGAGTCAACGATTTTTAGATGACACCATGATTTCAAAAAAGGGCTTTTGACGGCAGAACATTTCAAAAAGGGTGTTTATCGGCAGAACATTCCAAAAAGGGCGTTTGTCGGCAGAACATTTCAAAAAGGGTGTTTGTCCTAAGCCTGGTCAACTTGAAAGTGTTGTTACGGAGCGTATTGCTAACACTGTTTATGCAATACTGCAAGAAGATCGACGAATGAGGTGTGAAGACATAGCGGTGTCAACTAATATTTCAAAAACGTCGGCATTCCGCATTCTACGCGACAAATTACTGCTGCATCGTGTGTGTTCCTGATCGGTGCCTCATCACCTGACGAGAGAACAATTGTTAGCCTGAGTTCAGGAGTGTCATGAATGAAAACAAATGATTGCAAAGGATCCAAACATTCTAAACATAGTAATAACTGCCGATGAAACATGGGTCCACCATTTCGACCCCCTCACTACGCGCGCAACGAGTGTCTGGAAACACACAGGCTCGCCTCCTCCTAAAAAAGTCCGCCAAACCAAATCAGATGGGAAGGTGATGATAATTTTCTTTGATCATAAAGGTGTAGTCTACCAGCATGCCGTTCCTCCACAAATTACTGTCAATGCTGATTATTACATTTCAGTCTTGTAGCGTCTGCGACGACACATATCGATTAAGCGACCGGAACTGGTGGGCAAGTGGACCCTACACTATGATAACGCCTTTCCAGGTGTGGCTGCTTGTGTCTAACAGTTTCTTACGAAATGTTGTGTTGAAATCATACCACAGCCTGCCTACAGTCCTGACTTCGCCCCGTGCGATTTCTGGTTGTTTCCAGCAATGAAGGAGAAGTTCCGTGGCGCAACATTCAACATAGATGCTGACGTTATTCAAGCTCTACAGCGGTGGTTAAAGCAGCTTCCACAAAATGCCTTCGCTACATGCTTTGAAACGTGGACTGAACGATGGAACCGTTGCATATCATCCGAGGAAGATACTTTGAGAAATATTAACATACATTTTGCTGTACCCATATTTCATTTTGTGTGATTTTACTCTCAGTTTTTATGGAACCGACGCTGTATGTGGGCGAAGTGAAATCAAGTCTTACATAATCGATTCCTTTGTTTGGTCTGTTTAATGAAACAAGCGCAGTTCCATCTCTGGAATGATTGATGTTTCTACGTTGAAAGCTGCAATTATTATCAATCGATGACGTGCAAATGATCTCAGCAAAATATAAAGCCGAACATCATTACCTTCAGGTTTCACAATTTCTCTTGATCATTCGTTTTGTGCGTTAGGTGGAAACAGCATCGTCTTTGCTGCTGAAGCAAATGCAGCGATATTTTTGTTATGCTGTTGCCGTAATCGTGCTTTAAGACGAGGCTGTCTCATCAAATTGATCGTAGTTTGAGTCGTCGTGTCCATAAGATATCCTTTAAACTGAAACATTCTCGTTAGATTATCCGTCAGTGATACAGACAGTCATAAGTAACAGGTAAGTGCTCTTCCCACTCTTGAAAATCTGATATCATCTATTAATTCTAACTTATTAAATCTGGTATATTTTTTTCATTTTGGCATTGAATGGAAGGATCACATGACAGTTCAGCATTCCGCAAACGAAATCGATCGAAGCAACAACGCCCCAAATAAACTCTTTGATAGTTTTTTTTTCTTTTTATTGGAGGTTTAACGACCACCGTGAGCAACTCAATGGCCTATAAGCAATAGCCTGTCCCTAATTTAGGGCCACTGACTCCAGGGTAGGGAGACAACCAGTGCCGTAAAGCAAACACAACATCCATGCCTCACGAGATTCGAACCCGGACCCATCTCGGGCAAATGATCAGTAGCCAGCGATAGCTTTGTTAAGCAAATTCTGTGGAAGAAATATTCTTCCCATAATACGTGGACAGTAGGTTAGAGTTATTAACATAGATACTAGACATGTGTGAATCGCTTGTTTTTTCTGCTTATCACGTAGCATTAATCACATCAGAAAACTT
Source organism: Macrothele yani (assembly GCA_039090855.1). Taxonomy (NCBI): domain Eukaryota; kingdom Metazoa; phylum Arthropoda; class Arachnida; order Araneae; family Macrothelidae; genus Macrothele; species Macrothele yani. Next base: position 110,885,370 of record CM076997.1, on the reverse strand, counting down.
AAAAATTACTTCGCCGTGGAGCGGTAATCGATCACGCAACTCTCGATTTCCGTTCGAGCTGTCTGATTGCGGTGTTTTGTTAAGCTTTGTTCCTATTTTGTTGTATTTTTAGCTTTTTCCTCAAACAGCGAATAAATAATTTCTGGGAATCTTGTTAAAGACATTCGTCGTAGACCAATTTTTAACAGAAAAAGTTAAGACATGTAAGACAGTTATTTATCTCACAGACGACAGTATACACAGATTGATCTTATGAAATCTATATTCGGACACGTGTTTTCAGGTGTACCGCAGGGATCAGTTCTTGCTCCTCTACTTTTTAATATTTATATTAAGGATATTTTTAAATTACTAGATCATACTGATGTACAACTATACGCTGATGATGCGACTATTTTATTACACGGTAATGACATCAATACACTTATTTCACAGTTGGAAAATAATTTCACTTTAATTAATGACTGGTTGAGCTGTAATGATCTGGCTATTAATATGAATAAAACAAAAATAATGATTTTTAGAAAAAACTCTGCTTTTCCACTTAACTTGCAGAAAAAAAAAATTAATGGGACATGATATTGCGGTGGTGCCCTGCCATAAGTATTTGGGTACCACTTTAAGTGATGACTCGAAATGGAATACACATATAGATCTACTTTCAACTAAAATCGCGAGAAACATCGCAGTTATTAGTTACACTCTTAGACATTTAACCCCTAAACTAATGCTGGCGTTATACTATTTCATCATTCAGACTTATTTTACTTACTGTATTTTGACATGGGGGAAAACAACACGATAAAATATTCTACTGGGTCGTTTCATAATTATTGGCCGATGCCGACAAGGCGAATTTGTATAGCCGGTTACAAGGGACTACCAAACGCCCATGCGAACTGAATTGGTTCAGTCCACGAGTACAAAACGGTATTTCAGACAGATCTCAGCAGTTGGGGACGTGATGGAGCAACCCGACGTGAGATCAGTGAGTTTGCACGAATTCAAACTTGGCCCGAATGTATCCGAAACGGTCGCAAATGTCAATAGAGCGTGGGTTGTTGGAACGACGAGGGACAGAACTGTCCGTAGACTGTTTTCCAAGTTCCATGCCGGTGATGTGGCCGTCAACCATAAGCCAAGAGCCGGTCATCCGGTTCTGTGTGACACTGTACATTTAAGGCGGAAAGTGGAAGAAAAACCAACGTCCACAGTACATGAGCTCAGTGCCGAACTTATCGTATCATCAGCGACAGTTTCCAGACACATGGCAGCTATGGGCAAGGTTGAAAACTGGATACCTGGGTTCCATACGATCTCACCGAACAGCAGTAGATACGGCGCCTGGAAACATGCATTGCCCTCCAAAAACGTGAGACTAGTGCTCCCTTTCTGCATAGGATCCTTACGGTTGATGAAAAATGGGTGCTTTACGACAAAAGGAAGCGAACAGCGCCGTGGCTCGATAAAGGGGAACCACCCAAACACATGTCCAAACCCGAGTTGCACCCACAGAAGGTTCTGATCTATGTGTGGTGGACTGCCAAGACTGTGGTTCATTATGAGTTTTAGCCGCGAGGTCAAACAATCACAACAGACGTGTGCTGCCGTCAGCCGAACGAATGTCACCAGAAATTATGCAGCAAACAACCATCGCTCGATCCGCCAATCGTTTGGGCCCCATACTGCTTCAGGATGGCGCACGACAGCATGTGTCTATTGGAAGCATGCGAAAAATCAAAGCCTTGGGTTACGAGGTCCTCTCTCACCCTGTTTATTCACCTGACTTGGCCCCTTTAGACTTTCACATGTTTCGCCATTTGGACCACTTCTTGAGGGGCAAACGGTTCGCTAACAAGGATGCTGTGATTTACGCCGTTAGCGATTCCTCGGATTACTGTGATGCTAGTTTCTGCCATCGTGGCATTTTTGCACTGAAAACACGTTGGGCACAGTGTATTGCTGCCGAGGGCAGAATTTTTTCGAAATAAAATGCATTTCGTCGTCTGTTACTGCTGTCTGTTTCTTTGTGTCCGAATCAGCAAATAATTATGAAACGACAAAATAATAATGTGCTGAAGCACATGCCTAATAATGTGCTGGACCATCTACCTAATAATGTGTTGGGCAACCTATCTAATAAGTGTTGTACCACCTACCTAATGATGTACAGAACCACGTACCTAATAATGCGTTTGACAACCTATCTAATAAAGTGTTGTACCACCTAGCCAATGATGTACAGAACCACGTACCTAATAATGCGTTGGACAATCTATCTAATAAAGTGTTGTACCACCTAGCCAATGATGTACAGAACCACGTGCCAAATAATGTTTTCGGATACCTAATAAATAACGTGTAGGACAACCAAGGCCGGATTTCCGACTAGGCACACTAGGCGCGCGCCTAGGGCCTCAGAACTTGAAAGGCCCCGAAAACGTATAATTGGATTGGCAGTTTTGTTTTGGTTTCCACGGACCAAAACAAACAAATCCTCAAAGCGGCTCCTTTATTTGTATTGTCAATTGATATTTTACTTTCTCATATTAGTAACACATATTTTTTCTTGCTTTGTTAATACTCTAAATTTTCGAGTTCTTATCGAGGCACTTATTTTGAAAGGAACAGTTCAAATAATTTAGCTTTCCTTTTAGTGGTAGGTGAAGGAAGAATTCACGTCTCCAACACTTTTCATTGTTTTAAAGAGTGTTTTACTTGTTTCTCTAGATGTTGGTTTGGTCCATAACATTCCTTGTAACTCTGTATGGTGGCAGATCATGACTCTTTAATATGGGTTATCAGGGCAGGATTAATGGCGGTCTAGTGGGCTACAGCCTAGGGGCCCAGCATTATCAAGACTCTAGGAGTCATGCCGGTACCAGGGACGGATTAAGACCTAAGTGGGCCCCTAGGCTAAGACATTTGGGTGGGCTCCAAGGCTAAGACATCTGAGTGATTTCCCAAAGAACTTATAACGATTATCATTATGAAATCCGTTAAAACACGAAACTGTAATTACTAAATTATCTGTTGAGTTTCCATTACAAGTCACTGTATTTTTCTTGGTTCTCATAAGGACGTGAGTTAAAACCCGAAGGCACTTAAATTCGGACCTGGATTTTTTAATGATTTAGCACTGTATACATACTTTTCTTTGTGCATGTTTTTTGTTATGCAATGTAAAGCCATAAGATACTTCGCTCATTAATGGTTCCAAGTGCAAATTAGGAGGTGTTGGTAGATGGTAGTGAAAAAGCTGAAACTGTTTCGCAGAACCCGCTGTATACAGCGACATGAAACCTTCACCCTTGGTGAGTCACTGCCTTGAAATCTGTTTCTGACCAAGTGGAAATCACACGAGACAAAAGTAAAACTATTTTATAAATTTCTCCATCTCTCTCTCTCTCTCTCTCTCTACCTATCAATCTATAATTAGCCCAGGCGTGCATCCTGGGCCTCTTGGTCATGGTAGGCCACAAAACTATAGCCCCTATAGACCCTTAATCCGACCCTGTCCGGTACACCGCAAATAATACACAAATCTTATACACTATATTGACAAAAGTCACCCGACACCTGGAAGAGAAACACAACATAGCATTTATTGACATACCTTAGTACGGTGTCGGTTCACCTTTGGCCTTACATTATACACTGACTTTTCGAGACATACTTTCAACAAGGTTTTCGGACACAGCGATAGGTATGCGCTTCCATTCAGTACATAATGCTGCCACTAACTGTTGCTTAGTCGTAGGCCTTGGCACCAAACTTCTTATGCAGTGCTCTAATTCATCTCATAGGTGCTCTGTGGGATTAAGATCGGGGCTCTGTGCTGGCCAGTCCAAACACAATATGGAATTATCGTCAAACCACGCTGTAACAGACCTTGCTTTATGGCTCGGTGCACTATCCTGCTGGTACCAACAAGGCTCAGTTCCATTGTATTGCGACAGAGTTGGTAGGGCATAATTGTTCAGAATATCAAGGTAGACGTTCTGGTTAACAGGTTTGTCCACGATAACCAATGGGCCGGGACCATACCATGAAAAACAACCCCACATGAGTACACTGACCAGCTCCAAACTTGACCGTAGGAACAATACACTGTGGTAAATAGCGTTTCCTCGGCTAACACAATACCAACACACGGCCATCAGACTGATGGATCGTGTACCTGGATTCATCAGTACATAGGACCCGTTTCCATTGATCTACGGTCCACGATAAATGTTCTTTAAACCATGCTAAACGACGAGTAACATTCTGAGTGGAGATGAAAGGCTTATGAGCAGCCGCACGACCACGGTAACCCATGGAATGAAGTTCTCTGCGATTGGTACATGTACATACAGAGGTTCCAGCATTTTTACTCACCTGTACGCTGAGGTCTTGTGCAGTACTCCGTCGAGTACCTGTAACGACTCTCCCGAGGCTTCGACGTACCCTATCACTGATTTTCTTTGGTCTGCCGGTACGTTTTGCTACTTCATGTGTCTTCCACTTATTAAGTACATCCAAAACAGTTGACTTGGGTATGTTTAGAATCCTCTCGGTTTCTCTTATGGAAAACCTACTAATATGACACCCAACAATCTTTCCTTTCTCAAAGTCAGTTCTCTCCCGCAGCGACATTTTCATTCAACCTCACAGTGTGATATATTCACGGTCAGCTGCAGGCTTGTTTTTATACCGTTTGCAGTTGTACCGCGCATGTTAACAACGCAGAGGATCCGTTCATTTGCTATTGAAGGAGTGCCCGGCGACTTTTGTCAATACTGTGTATATTTATATGTAAAAAGAAGTAAAATAGGGCCGACCCGGTATTAGGTAGGTACCCTATATGATTTCTGTCACCTCTGTGTATTTATTTTGGCTTTTCCTTTCAGACTTAATTTATATTAAAGCTAGTACCGCGATAAGAAATAAATGGCTGTCTCTTGATGTCGAAATAAATAATAATAATAATAAATATTTATTTCAACGATGTCGAAATAAATAACTGAAAAATATTGGGATTTGCCAGCAGCCTGGAAATCAACAACACCCCGTTGTTTTCACAAATAGCACTTTGGATCAATTTCTAAGTTTACTCTGAATCCATATTATAATGGAAAAGTAAGCATCTGTTGATAGTCAGAATGTGATAAAAAGATAAAAGGCACGGAAGCAGTTTAACAGAAATTTCGTTTTGATGATAACACATGACAGACAGTATCAGGTGCTTTATCACTACTAAGCAGGCAGTACAATAGGGAGAAATCGATTTTGCTTTTTTGTATTTCCCGTGTTATTAACTTATGACGATTATTCATCTTTTTCTCAGAAACCACTGAATTCAGAGCAGTGAACTCTGGAGGCCAAACGATTTTTCAGTTGTCATTGAGAAGACTGAGTTACAGTTTTTACGCTGATAGAATAAAATTTTTAGTTAAAACTGATACCATTAAAAAAAAACAAGTAATGCTGATATGAAAAACTTTACAATTAATATGATTAAACCAACGTTCGATTGAGAAAACATAAATTTAAAAGAAATGATCATTTTAGAAGCAAAACGGTTAAACAGAAATTCGTTCATGAACTTGCTCTGATCACGTTGCGTCAGCGCATGATCTTTAGCTTCAATTTTTGATATAGGACTAGGTCTAACTCCGCGGATAGTATGGAGCGACTTACGGTCGACTGTCTACGACAAAAATAGGTCCTAGTTGAAATCATTATAGTGTTAAAAATACGTACCGCACACTAATTGCGCTAGCCTATTCGTAAACAGCATGGAGTCCAATTTGCGTACTGCGCAATACATCGTCCGTGCAACGCTCTCTGTGCGCAGGGGAGACGATGCAATATTTCTGGATGTGTCGCCGCGTTTGACTCTGTCTATCTCGGTTACCGTGAGTGCAACACGACAGTGCGTGGTATTGTTTTAAAGCTCTCGACGAGATCTATTCAAATATATGAAGAACATTTCGCAGTGGTTTGAAATGAAGTTTTTAAAAAATTGTTTTCTTGTGAACCGGTGAACACTTTTGACAATATCGCGGTTTATCTGGACAACCGTGAGTGTAAAACGACTGTGCGTGGTATCGTTTTAAAACTGTCGACGATATCTATTCAAACATTTATATACGCGTTCGAGTCACATTATTGTGACCACCCAGCTGATATCCAGAGTAACCGCTGTGTGCAGCGCGGACAGCAGCTAGATGGGCTGCGAGTGACTCAATAAGGTGCTGGAAGATGTCCACAGGTATGTGGAGCCATGCTGACTGCAGTGCATCTGACAGCTGCTGGAGAGTGAGTAGTGGAGGATCCATAGAGCAAACAACGCGATCGAGGTGGTTACACATAGGCTCATTTAAGTCTGGGGAATTAGGGGTCCAGGGAAGTACTTCGAAATCTTCATCGTGCTCTTCCAACCACTCTCGGACATTTCTAGCTGCTTGACATGTCGCATTGTCGTGCTGGAAGATCCCATCCGCCCCAAGGAAGACAATCAGCACGTATGGGTGTACTAGTCTGCAAGGATGGATTCACAACGAATTCGATCCATAGTGCCTTCCACGGCTATGAGTGGACCCAGAGAATGCCAAGAAAACATTCCCCAGACCATAACGCTGCCCCCACCAGCTTGTGTTCTTCCAGCAATGGTTGAAGAGTGTTTGTTCTCCGATGTTTCTCCCTTATACGCCAACATCCATCCATTCGATGAAGCAGAAAACATTACTCATCGGAGAAGCAATCCTTTGCCAATCAGTATAAATCCAATTCCGATACTGCTGTGCAAATGTAAGCCTTTTCTGCCAATGCACCTTCATTAGCATAGGTGCAGTGACCATTCGTCTACATCGGAGCCCCACACGAGGCAGTGTTCGCTGAACTGTCGTTTTAGACACACTTCCGGTAGCCCCCTGGTTCATTTGACCAGTGAGTTGCTCCACTGCAGCGCGTCGACCGGCCCTCACGCACTTTCGAAGCTGACGTTCACCTCTCACATCAATGGCACGTGGTGCTCCGCAGTTTCAACGTCTCTTATTCGCAATGGTGCCATTTCTCCAATCACGATACACTTTAACCACAGCAGTACGCTAACAGTTTACAAACTGCGCTGTTTCAGAAATACTGCCACCCTTGGCCCGAAAGCCGATAATAATCCCTTTTTGCAAATCTGATAAATCGCTCCTTTTATCCATGACAGCAACGAGTGATATGTTTTCAGAATGCCTACAGCCCACCTTATACACTGAGTGGCCACTTTATTATGACCACCCCCTCAGTACTTCGTTGGGCCACCTTTTGCCTTTAATACTGCGTCGATTCTTCGTGGCATGGACTCCACGAGATGTTGATATTGGTTTGTGGAATCTGAGACTATGCTTGATGAATAGCACTTTCCAGGAGTGTGAGATTGCAGGGTTGTGAATCCAGCTGTCTGATGGCTGGTTCAACTTCATCCCACAATTTCTCAATGGGGTTGAGATCTGGAGATTGTGGGGGGCCACCTAAGCAAAGTAAACTCACCGCCATGTTCCTCAAACCAATCCTGTACAATTCAAGCACTATGGCAGGACGCATTATCTTGTTGAAAGTAGCCATAGCCATGGGGATAAACCATCCACATGACAGGATGCACTTGGTCCGCAACGATGTTTAGATATGATGTGCCAGTCAGACGTTGATCAACAAGAATTAAAGGGCCCAAAGCATGCCAGGAAAACATTCCCCAAACCATAACGTTGCCTCCACCAGCTTAAAGGGTTGTAGCAATGCATTTGGGGTCCATGCTTTCGTGCTGTTTCCACCAAATTCTCACTCGGCCATCGGCATGGTACAACTGAAAACGTGATTCATCGGACCCCATAATTTGTTTCCAATTATCAATTGTCCAATCCTGTGTGAACTGGAGACGTTTTCTCTTGTTAACTGCAGACAGCAAAGGTGTTCAAACAGGCCTTCGGCTGCCATATCCCATCCGATGCAGTTTACGGCGAACAGTGCGTGTAAAGATCATTCGAGGGGATTCTTGATTAAGGTGGTCTGTAATTTGCTGCACTGTTGCCTCCTTTCTGTTGTCTGTTACCAGTCTGGACATTCTCCGTTCCGCTCGAGCAGTCACTAGTCGATGACGACCACACGTTGCACGTAGAGACCCAGTGTTTTGGCTGATAGCCCAGTCTATAAACACTTTAACAACAGCTGCTCTGGAACATTTCACAAATGCAGCGGTTTCGGTGATACTCGCTCCACGGCTCCGAGCTCCTACAATCATCCCTCGTTGAAAGTCCGTCAAATCGCATTTTTTACCCATCTCGTCACCCAAAAATCACTTCTACTACTGTCGCTAAAAATCACTTCTACTACTAAGCTTTTCCTTTTAATACTAGTCTCGCCCTCCAGCGGCAACAGCGTGCAGCCATAGCTCATCTGCTTAAAACTGTCAGGTGATCATAATAAAGTGGCCACTCAGTGTATACCCCCCCCCAAGCCAATTCATGACACATGCCTTCTTTCATTGACTACGCGCTGTTGACGTCAAAAGCAGGAGGTGGTCACAATAATGTGATTCGACTGTGTATAAAGAACATATCGCAGTGGTTTAAACTAAAAAAAATTAAAATTGTTTTCGTGTGAACGAGTTAGCAGTTTTGACAATGCCGAGGAATTCGCAGAATGAACGCAAGCAAAAGTGGAAAAAATAAAAATGAGAGGTAAGAGCAAGTGTTGAGGAATGTAAGAAGCCCAAGAAGACAGAGCACCACATTGGGTAATTCGTGTATCTATCTGATTTGTGTTCGCAATGTATCCAGTATTAATTGTAAAACATTATGTTAACTGCTTTCCATATCATAGACCTGTGTTAGCTATAACAAATTAAATAAACGCTTTGAAACCATACTCGACTATAGCTCATTTCAACCCTCCGATCTGCAAGTCGTAGACCTACATTCCAAACTTACATCTCAATCAAAACTGAGCTTACCTGTATTTTTTTTTTAATTTCGCTAATTGCGATAAGATTGTATGTCTGTTAGTTTATCAAATTAGTGGAATGTGTTAAAAAACATGGCTTATAAGTATTATCTATAATCATAAAAGGGAATGTCTGTGTGTCTGTAGTAACCATAACTCATCAGGTAATCGCGGTACCCTCTTCAAAATTTGGTAGATTACTTACGCTTTCCAACCGTAGGTTGAAGAAGCGTATATGGCTTTGTCCGTCGGTCTGTCTGTCCGTCCGCACGATAACTCGCGTAAAAATGGTACGATCTCGATGAAATTTTTGTACGTGGTAGGGGACTACATGTGGGGACGAGCCCTATTGAAAATAGACGAAATTCGGGTCAAAGATCAAGACATAGGAGTGGGATCCATTCCATTGCCCTTATGCGTCATAACTTACGAAAAAATGCTTCGATTGCGACCAAACATTATCATGTTTTAGGGAGTATACTGAACCGGTTCTATTGAATATCATCGAAATGGGGTCAAAAGCCAGAACATAGCAGCGAGATTTATTCCACAGCCGTTATCCTCATAACTTGATTAAAAATGCTTCTATTGGGACAGAACTTTAGTATGTTATTTCGGAAGTATAGTGAACTAGTGGTGTTGAATATCATCGAAATGGGGTCAAAGGTCAGGACACAGGAGCAAGATTTATTTCACAGCCATTATCCTCATAACTTGACTAAAAATGCTTCTATTGCGACAAAACTTTAGTATGTTGTTCCGGAGATATACTGAACCGGTTGTGTTGAATATCATCAAAATGGGGTAAAAGGTCAGGCAACAGGAGCGAGATTTATTCCACAGCCGTTATCCTCATAACTTGATTGAAAATGCTTTTATTGCGACAAAACTTTCGTTCTGTCAGCCACGCCCATTTCCAGCACCTGATTTTCTGCCTCATACTGACGGAATAGGGCATCCTTACCTCGTGTGAGTGCTTTTCTCTGGCTTATAAAGCTCGTGTGTATCGTTCCTGCAACCTGTTTTGTTCAGTAAGTGCTTATTTATTTCATATTCGACATATTTTCATGTTTTGTGCTTAACCGTCGTCGATACCTCCAGTAAACAACGTAACTCGCCTTGACTGTATTCAGTTTTCCTTACCTGCGTTCCAACACTCTGCCTTGTGTGCTTCTCTTCAAGTGCTTATATCCGTATTCGCGTCGCCTGCTACTTTTGGTCCGTCATCGACTCGTCAGTTGTGCACCGCCCATCTCCAGAAGCTCTTCATGTTTCCTCTCCCGTTGTGGCTTCGTTATTGGCCCTAGTTTTCGAAGGCAGGCCCTCGTCGTGTTTCCAGATGAAACCTCCATTACCTTCTGCGTCCTGTTCAACCACATTTCAAGTAATCTGTGGCCGTCATACTCGTACTATACATGCTGCTCTTCGTTGCTTTATTTGTAAATCGCCTATTCATTTACGTGCTTCATGCCCGGACAAAAACACCATTCCTGCTTTGTCTTCGTCTTCTGGTACTCCGGCTTCTGCCTCACTGCCTGTCAGATCTTCCCAGTTCGTGTCTCCGCCTGGTTTGGGTGGATTATTCCCTGCCCCTGAATTTTCTTCTTTCCCCGTCCCTTATGATACCGTATTGTCAACTCTTCTGCTACCGCCGTCTGTTCTGGATGTTTCTTCTTCTGCTACCACCACACCACCTTGCTCGCCTCCATCAAGTCCATCTTCCACCAAGACTTCAGTCAAGAGCACTCTGTCTTCCTCCTCATCGTATTCTTCTGCTACCGCTTATCCTATCTATGGACACTGTTTGCATCTACCTATGGACACTGTATCTACACCCGTGGTCCAGCTCTCCAGTGCTCCAGTTGCTATTCTCTCAGTTGTACCTCGCATGCTGCCTCTACCAGCTTACCTGTTACCAGTGCATCTTACCTGTTACCGTGCCTCTTGTTTCTGCTTCGTCATCTGCCACCACACCTCGGCTTCCCCCACCTCATAGGAAACAATTTCGCTCCACGAGTGCTTATCAGGCTGCTCGTTCCGAGCGGGAAGAGGCTTTAGAATTCTTCGACATCTTACCTTCTGACTTTTGCCTCTCACGATCACCTTCGCCACCACACATGCGCTCTCGGCCAGTTACTTCTTCTGCTTCGGCTGTGTCTGCCAGTTACTTCTTCTGCTTCAAGTGTCAACTTGTTTTGTTACCATGGACGCTTGACGTTCGTTTGAAGTGTCAAGCTGTTTCGTAACGCTGGACGCTTGACGTTCGTTTGAAGTGTCAAGCTGTTTTGTTGTGATGGACGCTTGACGTTCGTTTGAAGTGTCAAGCTGTTTTGTTACGATGGACGCTTGACGTTCGTTTGAAGTGTCAAGCTGTTTTGTAACGCTGGACGCTCGACGTTCGTTTGAAGTGTCAAGCTGTTTTGTTACGATGGACGCTTGACGTTCCTTTGAAGTGTTAAGCTGTTTTGTTACGATGGACGCTTGACGTTCGTTTGAAGAGTCAAACTGTTTTGTTACGCTGGACGCTTGACGTTCGTTTGAAGAGTCAAACTGTTTTGTTACGCTGGACGCTTGACGTTCGTTTGAAGTGTCAAGCTGTTTTGTTACGATGGACGCTTGACGTTCGTTTGAAGAGTCAAGCTGTTTTGTTACGATGGACGCTTGACGTTCGTTTGAAGTGTCAAGCTGTTTTGTTACGATGGACGCTTGACGTTCGTTTAAAGTGTCAAGCTGTTTTGTGCACGCTGAATGTCAACAATACGCTCACCTTTCTCACAGCGATCCAGAACTTCTAATTTTATTTCTAACGAATACGACCTTCGCACACGCTTCTCTTCGAAAGACACACTTTCTTTCATTTTGCCTGACATCGTAGATCCTCTCACACGTAGCTTTACAGCTCTACTGATCTGATCTGAGCGAACACTCACGTCTTGACAAAAACATCGAAAGATGCGCGTCACGGTGCGCAAACCCATTATTGTAATTATTTTTTTTCTGGTAGTGTTAACAGATGATACCACTGAATCGCGTAAATCCGAAAACGCGGATAACGAAACCGCGTATATCGAGATCTACCTGTACGTCCATTCGTCAATGCTACAAGCGCGATTTGTTGGACTATCTACGTTGTCGGTCGAACACGAAATTGCTTGTCACATTGATTTAAAGACACTTGTTGCAAATTTTGCGAAAATTAAGGCACGCAAAATGAAATATTAATTTAATTTCAAAGTAAATTCAACAAGTAAGTAAATAGTTGCATTTTCCACTATTTTATTTCTACACTGACGGAAAAAAAAATCCCAACACCACGAAAAAATAGTTGTAGAGGAATGAAATGGCGGCAATACATTTGTATAGGTAACATATTTAATCGATTAAGGTTTCAAGATCACAGCTTATTGTAAGCGCGAGAAGAGCCATTTTAAATGTGAAATGCTGGTACATTAATAACCGGTGTAACCGCCAGAATGTTAAATGCAAGGACGCAAACTTTCATGCATTATGTCGTTTGTGGGATGGAGTTCCATGCCTGTTGCACTTGGTCGGTCAATAAAGGGACTGTTAATGCTGGTTGGGGGTGACGGTGGAGTTGTCCACCAATGATGTCCCATACGTGCTCGATTGGAGAAAGATCTGGTGATCTAGCAGGCCACCGCAACATGTCGACACTCTGTAGAGCATGTTGGGTTACAACAGCGGTATGCGGGCGAGCGTTATCCTGTTGGAAAACACCCCTGGAATGCTGTTCATGAATGGCAGCACAACAGGTTGAATCACCAGACCGACGTACAACTGTGCCGTTAGGGTGCGTGGGATAACCACGAGAGTGCTCCTGCTGTCATAGGAAATTGCTCCCCAGACCATAACTCCAGGTGTAGGTCCAGTGTGTCTCGGCCGCAGACAGGTTGGTTGCAGACGCTCACCTGGCCTCTTTTTAATCAACACACGGCCATCACTGGCACCCAGGCAGAACCGGCTTTCATCAGAAAACACAACAGATCTCCTTTCCGTCCTCCAATGAGCTCTAGCTTGACACCACTGACGTCGCAAACGGCAGTGGTTTGGAGTAAGTGGAATGCACGCTACAGGGCGTCTGGTTCGCAGCTGTCCTTCAAGTAACCGATTTGTAAGAGTTCGTTGTGTCACTGTGGTGGCAACTGCAGCTCGAATTGCTGCCGCAGACGCAGTACGATGCGCCACGGCCATACGCCGTACACGGCGGTCTTCCCTCTCAGTAGTGCCACGTGGCCGGCCGGAACCCGGTCTTCTTGAAGCAGTACCTTCCCTTGACCACCGCTACCAACAATCATGCACAGTGGCTACATTCCTGCCAAGTCGTTCTGCAATATTGCGGAAAGAAAATCCACCTTCTCGTAGCCCTATTACACGACCTCGTTCAAACTCCGTGAGCTGTTGATAATGGCTTCTTCGTCTTCTTAAAGGCATTCTTGACTAACATCAACACACTACGTCGAATCTCAACGATAACTAACGCTCACGAACGTTACAGCGCGTATTTACAGCAAACCTGGCTTTGCATGTTCCGAGGGGCGCAACTAGCGCCACACGTATGCGCCGAGCGCGAAATTTGCATAGACGTCATCTTACAGATGTACTCTCACCGCCTACCAACTGTCGTTTATCTAACACAACCCCTTCTTGGTGTTGGGATTTTTTTTCCGTCAGTGTATTTGGGTTTTACCGTTTCGGCATCTTGATATTGTTGGGTAAATGCAATATGTTTACGACATGAGTGAAAAAAATACACATATTGGGGAGGCAGGAGGGACGAAATGTATTCTTGCTCCAGCCCTGAAAAGGAATTTTTCAATTCGGTGTTTTAGAAGCAGAGATATCGGGGAAAACGCAATTTCCCGTTAGCGGAAAGTCCATGAACTACTTGAAAATTTTGAAATTATGTAAAAATAATTTTTGCACTGGAAACTATTCAACGAAGAAGGAATTTTTCACATTGGTCTCTTAGAAGTAGAGCAGTCGACAAAAATAGGAAATTTTAAGAAGAAAATATTCCGAAAAGATTTATCGACGTGAGTGATATCTGTCCACGAAATAATTTTTTTAAATCGAGATTTTAGAAGATCAGATTTTGTTGCACATGCAGCAAAAACAGACATAAGAACTTACGCCCTCTGGTAGCTAAACCGTTTTTTACCAAAAATGAGAAATCACATGCAAAAGATTTCCATCAGGAGCTGTACCCGATTCAGAAAGAAATTTTCAAATCGGAGTTTTGAAAGGAGAGATGCCGGAGAAAACACAATTCACTTTTACGCCCCCTAGCGGAAAATTGATGCGTAACTTGAAAAAGTGACTATTTCTAAAATAGACTTCCGCATAAATAGAATTGAAAGGTAACGGAATTTTTTCAATCGGACGTTTAGAAGAAAATATATGGAATGAACTGTATTTTGAATTCGATATCATCTGCATTTATGACCCTTTGTCGGCAAAACTGCGCGTCGTGAAAAAAAAAATGAAACAAAGGGTCATCATTCGCGCATATCAAGCTTTCCAATGCAAAAAGAATGTTTCAAATCGCACTATTAGTTGCAGATATATAGTGTCCACAGACGGACGGACGGACAAACAGGTAATATAAGCACGATATTTTTAATAAAAGTTGTGCTGACAAAAAAGCAAGAACATCTTCAGCGTTTGGTCAGTTATTGAGTTATTGATTGCATGCCTCAGGAACATCTTTATCAATTACTTGATACACAAAAAATAATGTATTGAATAAACCTTTCCCCAGGAGTACAACCCAAAACACAGCACACATTTCCATACATTTCTTCCGCTTCTTTGTTTAGGTCTGTATGAATTGAAACTACGATAATCCTACCTTGGGTGCTTTTCCACTACAGCACAAAACCATCTGCTTGGGAGTATGGGGCTGAAATTCGATCCCTGGTACTTCAGAAAGACACAAACACACACACACACACACACACACACAATAAAGAAAGCACCGGTTTCCACATGACCCAGGAGGTACGGTAGCCCATGCGTTATCCCCTTTCATGGCGGGATTCCCCAGCAACATGGCAGAGAATTAATTTCATGTAACGTTCTGCCATGTTACTAGGCCTATTTTCCAAAACAACTCACACAAAATTAAACAAAAGAAAAAGAATTTCAAAAAATTATGCGACAATCAAAAACACCTAAGTCCAGGTGTAGAAGGAGGAGGAGAAAGTGTTCTCCGCTACCAGAAAAAATCTACGTTTCATATTAAAGATACCACGCAGTCGGGTTAAATGCTTCTCTCGAAAATACTTTCATATTGAAGATGAATCGCCCACAGTCTGCGCCGTCATGTCACCCACGAAATTACAGGAAACATTTAACGAAAACAATGCAATCCCGGGGGGGGGGGGGGGGAACGAACGGTATGGCAACGGATTCCTGTGATATTCACGTTGCGGATATCCTGCATCGTACCGAGACTCCTCTTTCAAACCAGCAGGAGGCATCTGGCGGCAGGGTATCAAACACCGGGAGGGAAACGAACGGTATCGCACCGGGTTCCTGTGATATTCACGCTGCGGAAACGATGCCTCGGACCGAGACTCCTCCTCCAAAAAAGCAGGAGGCATCTGGCGGCAAGGTTCCAAACACCGGGAGGGAAACGAACGGTATCGCACCGGGTTCCTGTGATATTCACGCTGCGGAAACGATGCCTCGGACCGAGACTCCTCCTCCAAAAAAGCAGGAGGCATCTGGCGGCAAGGTTCCAAACACCGGGAGGGAAACGAACGGTATCGCACCGGGTTCCTGTGATATTCACGCTGCGGAAACGATGCCTCGGACCGAGACTCCTCCTCCAAAAAAGCAGGAGGCATCTGGCGGCAAGGTTCCAAACACCGGGAGGGAAACGAACGGTATCGCACCGGGTTCCTGTGATATTCACGCTGCGGAAACGATGCCTCGGACCGAGACTCCTCCTCCAAAAAAGCAGGAGGCATCTGGCGGCAAGGTTCCAAACACCGGGAGGGAAACGAACGGTATCGCACCGGGTTCCTGTGATATTCACGCTGCGGAAACGATGCCTCGGACCGAGACTCCTCCTCCAAAAAAGCAGGAGGCATCTGGCGGCAAGGTTCCAAACACCGGGAGGGAAACGAACGGTATCGCACCGGGTTCCTGTGATATTCACGCTGCGGAAACGATGCCTCGGACCGAGACTCCTCCTCCAAAAGCAGGAGGCATCTGGCGGCAAGGTTCCAAACACCGGGAGGGAAACGAACGGTATCGCACCGGGTTCCTGTGATATTCACGCTGCGGAAACGATGCCTCGGACCGAGACTCCTCCTCCAAAAAGCAGGAGGCATCTGGCGGCAAGGTTCCAAACACCGGGAGGGAAACGAACGGTATCGCACCGGGTTCCTGTGATATTCACGCTGCGGAAACGATGCCTCGGACCGAGACTCCTCCTCCAAAAAAGCAGGAGGCATCTGGCGGCAAGGTTCCAAACACCGGGAGGGAAACGAACGGTATCGCACCGGGTTCCTGTGATATTCACGCTGCGGAAACGATGCCTCGGACCGAGACTCCTCCTCCAAAAAGCAGGAGGCATCTGGCGGCAAGGTTCCAAACACCGGGAGGGAAACGAACGGTATCGCACCGGGTTCCTGTGATATTCACGCTGCGGAAACGATGCCTCGGACCGAGACTCCTCCTCCAAGAAAGCAGAGGGCATCTGGCGGCAAGGTTCCAAACACCGGGAGGGAAACGAACGGTATCGCACCGGGTTCCTGTGATATTCACGCTGCGGAAACGATGCCTCGGACCGAGACTCCTCCTCCAAAAAAGCAGGAGGCATCTGGCGGCAAGGTTCCAAACACCGGGAGGGAAACGAACGGTATCAAACCGGGTTCCTGTGATATTCACGCTGCGGAAACGATGCCTCGGACCGAGACTCCTCCTCCAAAAAAGCAGGAGGCATCTGGCGGCAAGGTTCCAAACACCGGGAGGGAAACGAACGGTATCGCACCGGGTTCCTGTGATATTCACGCTGCGGAAACGATGCCTCGGACCGAGACTCCTCCTCCAAAAAAGCAGGAGGCATCTGGCGGCAAGGTTCCAAACACCGGGAGGGAAACGAACGGTATCGCACCGGGTTCCTGTGATATTCACGCTGCGGAAACGATGCCTCGGACCGAGACTCCTCCTCCAAAAAAGCAGGAGGCATCTGGCGGCAAGGTTCCAAACACCGGGAGGGAAACGAACGGTATCGCACCGGGTTCCTGTGATATTCACGCTGCGGAAACGATGCCTCGGACCGAGACTCCTCCTCCAAAAAAGCAGGAGGCATCTGGCGGCAAGGTTCCAAACACCGGGAGGGAAACGAACGGTATCGCACCGGGTTCCTGTGATATTCACGCTGCGGAAACGATGCCTCGGACCGAGACTCCTCCTCCAAAAAGCAGGAGGCATCTGGCGGCAAGGTTCCAAACACCGGGAGGGAAACGAACGGTATCGCACCGGGTTCCTGTGATATTCACGCTGCGGAAACGATGCCTCGGACCGAGACTCCTCCTCCAAAAAAGCAGGAGGCATCTGGCGGCAAGGTTCCAAACACCGGGAGGGAAACGAACGGTATCGCACCGGGTTCCTGTGATATTCACGCTGCGGAAACGATGCCTCGGACCGAGACTCCTCCTCCAAAAAAGCAGGAGGCATCTGGCGGCAAGGTTCCAAACACCGGGAGGGAAACGAACGGTATCGCACCGGGTTCCTGTGATATTCACGCTGCGGAAACGATGCCTCGGACCGAGACTCCTCCTCCAAAAAAGCAGGAGGCATCTGGCGGCAAGGTTCCAAACACCGGGAGGGAAACGAACGGTATCGCACCGGGTTCCTGTGATATTCACGCTGCGGAAACGATGCCTCGGACCGAGACTCCTCCTCCAAAAAAGCAGGAGGCATCTGGCGGCAAGGTTCCAAACACCGGGAGGGAAACGAACGGTATCGCACCGGGTTCCTGTGATATTCACGCTGCGGAAACGATGCCTCGGACCGAGACTCCTCCTCCAAAAAAGCAGGAGGCATCTGGCGGCAAGGTTCCAAACACCGGGAGGGAAACGAACGGTATCGCACCGGGTTCCTGTGATATTCACGCTGCGGAAACGATGCCTCGGACCGAGACTCCTCCTCCAAAAAAGCAGGAGGCATCTGGCGGCAAGGTTCCAAACACCGGGAGGGAAACGAACGGTATCGCACCGGGTTCCTGTGATATTCACGCTGCGGAAACGATGCCTCGGACCGAGACTCCTCCTCCAAAAAACCAGGAGGCATCTGGCGGCAAGGTTCCAAACACCGGGAGGGAAACGAACGGTATCGCACCGGGTTCCTGTGATATTCACGCTGCGGAAACGATGCCTCGGACCGAGACTCCTCCTCCAAAAAACCAGGAGGCATCTGGCGGCAAGGTTCCAAACACCGGGAGGGAAACGAACGGTATCGCACCGGGTTCCTGTGATATTCACGCTGCGGAAACGATGCCTCGGACCGAGACTCCTCCTCCAAAAAGCAGGAGGCATCTGGCGGCAAGGTTCCAAACACCGGGAGGGAAACGAACGGTATCGCACCGGGTTCCTGTGATATTCACGCTGCGGAAACGATGCCTCGGACCGAGACTCCTCCTCCAAAAAGCAGGAGGCATCTGGCGGCAAGGTTCCAAACACCGGGAGGGAAACGAACGGTATCGCACCGGGTTCCTGTGATATTCACGCTGCGGAAACGATGCCTCGGACCGAGACTCCTCCTCCAAAAAGCAGGAGGCATCTGGCGGCAAGGTTCCAAACACCGGGAGGGAAACGAACGGTATCGCACCGGGTTCCTGTGATATTCACGCTGCGGAAACGATGCCTCGGACCGAGACTCCTCCTCCAAAAAAGCAGGAGGCATCTGGCGGCAAGGTTCCAAACACCGGGAGGGAAACGAACGGTATCGCACCGGGTTCCTGTGATATTCACGCTGCGGAAACGATGCCTCGGACCGAGACTCCTCCTCCAAAAAAGCAGGAGGCATCTGGCGGCAAGGTTCCAAACACCGGGAGGGAAACGAACGGTATCGCACCGGGTTCCTGTGATATTCACGCTGCGGAAACGATGCCTCGGACCGAGACTCCTCCTCCAAAAAAGCAGGAGGCATCTGGCGGCAAGGTTCCAAACACCGGGAGGGAAACGAACGGTATCGCACCGGGTTCCTGTGATATTCACGCTGCGGAAACGATGCCTCGGACCGAGACTCCTCCTCCAAAAAAGCAGGAGGCATCTGGCGGCAAGGTTCCAAACACCGGGAGGGAAACGAACGGTATCGCACCGGGTTCCTGTGATATTCACGCTGCGGAAACGATGCCTCGGACCGAGACTCCTCCTCCAAAAAAGCAGGAGGCATCTGGCGGCAAGGTTCCAAACACCGGGAGGGAAACGAACGGTATCGCACCGGGTTCCTGTGATATTCACGCTGCGGAAACGATGCCTCGGACCGAGACTCCTCCTCCAAAAAAGCAGGAGGCATCTGGCGGCAAGGTTCCAAACACCGGGAGGGAAACGAACGGTATCGCACCGGGTTCCTGTGATATTCACGCTGCGGAAACGATGCCTCGGACCGAGACTCCTCCTCCAAAATAGCAGGAGGCATCTGGCGGCAAGGTTCCAAACACCGGGAGGGAAACGAACGGTATCGCACCGGGTTCCTGTGATATTCACGCTGCGGAAACGATGCCTCGGACCGAGACTCCTCCTCCAAAAAAGCAGGAGGCATCTGGCGGCAAGGTTCCAAACACCGGGAGGGAAACGAACGGTATCGCACCGGGTTCCTGTGATATTCACGCTGCGGAAACGATGCCTCGGACCGAGACTCCTCCTCCAAAAAAGCAGGAGGCATCTGGCGGCAAGGTTCCAAACACCGGGAGGGAAACGAACGGTATCGCACCGGGTTCCTGTGATATTCACGCTGCGGAAACGATGCCTCGGACCGAGACTCCTCCTCCAAAATAGCAGGAGGCATCTGGCGGCAAGGTTCCAAACACCGGGAGGGAAACGAACGGTATCGCACCGGGTTCCTGTGATATTCACGCTGCGGAAACGATGCCTCGGACCGAGACTCCTCCTCCAAAAAAGCAGGAGGCATCTGGCGGCAAGGTTCCAAACACCGGGAGGGAAACGAACGGTATCGCACCGGGTTCCTGTGATATTCACGCTGCGGAAACGATGCCTCGGACCGAGACTCCTCCTCCAAAATAGCAGGAGGCATCTGGCGGCAAGGTTCCAAACACCGGGAGGGAAACGAACGGTATCGCACCGGGTTCCTGTGATATTCACGCTGCGGAAACGATGCCTCGGACCGAGACTCCTCCTCCAAAAAAGCAGGAGGCATCTGGCGGCAAGGTTCCAAACACCGGGAGGGAAACGAACGGTATCGCACCGGGTTCCTGTGATATTCACGCTGCGGAAACGATGCCTCGGACCGAGACTCCTCCTCCAAAATAGCAGGAGGCATCTGGCGGCAAGGTTCCAAACACCGGGAGGGAAACGAACGGTATCGCACCGGGTTCCTGTGATATTCACGCTGCGGAAACGATGCCTCGGACCGAGACTCCTCCTCCAAAAAGCAGGAGGCATCTGGCGGCAAGGTTCCAAACACCGGGAGGGAAACGAACGGTATCGCACCGGGTTCCTGTGATATTCACGCTGCGGAAACGATGCCTCGGACCGAGACTCCTCCTCCAAAAAAGCAGGAGGCATCTGGCGGCAAGGTTCCAAACACCGGGAGGGAAACGAACGGTATCGCACCGGGTTCCTGTGATATTCACGCTGCGGAAACGATGCCTCGGACCGAGACTCCTCCTCCAAAAAAGCAGGAGGCATCTGGCGGCAAGGTTCCAAACACCGGGAGGGAAACGAACGGTATCGCACCGGGTTCCTGTGATATTCACGCTGCGGAAACGATGCCTCGGACCGAGACTCCTCCTCCAAAAAAGCAGGAGGCATCTGGCGGCAAGGTTCCAAACACCGGGAGGGAAACGAACGGTATCGCACCGGGTTCCTGTGATATTCACGCTGCGGAAACGATGCCTCGGACCGAGACTCCTCCTCCAAAAAAGCAGGAGGCATCTGGCGGCAAGGTCCCAAACACCGGGAGGGAAACGAACGGTATCGCACCGGGTTCCTGTGATATTCACGCTGCGGAAACGATGCCTCGGACCGAGACTCCTCCTCCAAAAAAGCAGGAGGCATCTGGCGGCAAGGTCCCAAACACCGGGAGGGAAACGAACGGTATCGCACCGGGTTCCTGTGATATTCACGCTGCGGAAACGATGCCTCAGACCGAGACTCCTCCTCCAAAAAGCAGGAGGCATCTGGCGGCAAGGTCCCAAACACCGGGAGGGAAACGAACGGTATCGCACCGGGTTCCTGTGATATTCACGCTGCGGAAACGATGCCTCAGACCGAGACTCCTCCTCCAAAAAAGCAGGAGGCATCTGGCGGCAAGGTCCCAAACACCGGGAGGGAAACGAACGGTATCGCACCGGGTTCCTGTGATATTCACGCTGCGGAAACGATGCCTCGGACCGAGACTCCTCCTCCAAAAAAGCAGGAGGCATCTGGCGGCAAGGTCCCAAACACCGGGAGGGAAACGAACGGTATCGCACCGGGTTCCTGTGATATTCACGCTGCGGAAACGATGCCTCAGACCGAGACTCCTCCTCCAAAAAAGCAGGAGGCATCTGGCGGCAAGGTCCCAAACACCGGGAGGGAAACGAACGGTATCGCACCGGGTTCCTGTGATATTCACGCTGCGGAAACGATGCCTCAGACCGAGACTCCTCCTCCAAAAAAGCAGGAGGCATCTGGCGGCAATGTTCCAAACACCGGGAGGGAATCGAACGGCATCGCACCGGGTTCCTGTGATATTCACGCTGCGGAAACGATGCCTCGGACCGAGACTCCTCCTCCAAAAAAGCAGGAGGCATCTGGCGGCAAGGTCCCAAACACCGGGAGGGAAACGAACGGTATCGCACCGGGTTCCTGTGATATTCACGCTGCGGAAACGATGCCTCGGACCGAGACTCCTCCTCCAAAAAAGCAGGAGGCATCTGGCGGCAAGGTCCCAAACACCTGGAGGGAAACGAAAGGTATCACACCGGGTTCCTGTGATATTCACGCTGCGGAAACGATGCCTTGGACCGAGAATCCTCCTCCAAAAAAGCAGGAGGCATCTGGCGGCAAATTCCCAAACACCGGGAGATAAACGAACGGTATCGCACCGGGTTCCTGTGATATTCACGCTGCGGAAACGATGCCTCGGACCGAGACTCCTCCTCCAAAAAAGCAGAGGGCATCTGGCGGCAAGGTTCCAAACACCGGGAGTGAAACGAACGGCATCGCACCGGGTTCCTGTGATATTCACGCTGCGGAAACGATGCCTCGGACCGAGACTTCTCCTCCAAAAAAGCAGGAGGCATCTGGCGGCAAGGTCCCAAACACCGGGAGGGAAACGAACGGTATCGCACCGGGTTCCTGTGATATTCACGCTGCGGAAACGATGCCTCGGGCCGAAACTCCTCCTCCAAAAAAGCAGGAGGCATCTGGCGGCAAGGTCCCAAATACCGGGAGGGAAACGAACGGTATCGCACCGGGTTCCTGTGATATTCACGCTGCGGAAACGATGCCTCGGACCGAGACTCCTCCTCCAAAAAAGCAGGAGGCATCTGGCGGCAAGGTCCCAAACACCAGGAGGGAAACGAAAGGTATCGCACCGGGTTCCTGTGATATTCACGCTGCGGAAACGATGCCTCGGACCGAGAATCCTCCTCCAAAAAAGCAGGAGGCATCTGGCGGCAAATTCCCAAACACCGGGAGGGAAACGAACGGTATCGCACCGGGTTCCTGTGATATTTACGCTGCGGAAACGATGCCTCGGACCGAGACTCCTCCTCCAAAAAAGCAGGAGGCATCTGGCGGCAAGGTCCCAAACACCAGGAGGGAAACGAAAGGTATCGCACCGGGTTCCTGTGATATTCACGCTGCGGAAACGATGCCTCGGACAGAGAATCCTCCTCCAAAAAAGCAGGAGGCATCTAGCGGCAAATTCCCAAACACCGGGAGGGAAACGAACGGTATCGCACCGGGTTCCTGTGATATTCACGCTGCGGAAACGATGCCTCGGACCGAGACTCCTCCTCCAAAAAAGCAGGAGGCATCTGGCGGCAAGGTTCCAAACACCGGGAGTGAAACGAACTTTATCGCACCGGGTTCCTGTGATATTCACGCTGAGGAAACGATGCCTCGGACCGAGACTCCTCCTCCAAAAAAGCAGGAGGCATCTGGCGGCTAGGTTCCAAATACCGCGAGGGAAACGAACGGTATCGCACCGGGTTCCTGTGATATTCACGCTGCGGAAACGATGCCTCGGACCGAGACTCCTCCTCCAAAAAAGCAGGAGGCATCTGGCGGCAAGGTCCCAAACACCGGGAGGGAAACGAACGGTATCGCACCGGGTTCCTGTGATATTCACGCTGCGGAAACGATGCCTCGGACCGAAACTCCTCCTCCAAAAAAGCAGGAGGCATCTGGCGGCAAGGTCCCAAATACCGGGAGGGAAACGAACGGTATCGCACCGGGTTCCTGTGATATTCACGCTGCGGAAACGATGCCTCGGACCGAGACTCCTCCTCCAAAAAAGCAGGAGGCATCTGGCGGCAAGGTTCCAAACACCGGGAGTGAAACGAACGGTATCGCACCGGGTTCCTGTGATATTCACGCTGCGGAAACGATGCCTCGGACCGAGACTCCTCCTCCAAAAAAGCATAAGGCATCTGGCGGCTAGGTTCCAAATACCGCGAGGGAAACGAACGGTATCGCACCGGGTTCCTGTGATATTCACGCTGCGGAAACGATGCCTCGGACCGAGACTCATCCTCCAAAAAAGCAGTAAGCTTCTGGCGACAAGGTTCCAAATACCAGGAGGAAAACGAACGGTATCGCACCGGATTTCTCTGATATTCACACTGCGGAAACATTGCCTCAGACCGAGATTCCTGCTTCCAAAAAGCCGGAGGCATCTTTTGGCAAGGTTCCAAACACCGCGAGGGAAACGAATGGTATCGCACCGGGTTCCTGTGATATTCACGCTGCGGAAACGATGCCTCGGACCGAGACTCCTCCTCCAAAAAAGCAGGAGGCATCTGGCGGCAAGGTCCCAAACACCGGGAATGAAACGAACGGTATCGCACCGGGTTCCTGTGATATTCACGCTGCGGAAACGATGCCTCGGACCGAGAATCCTCCTCCAAAAAAGCAGGAGGCATCTGGCGGCAAGATCCCAAACACCGGGAGTGAAACGAACGGTATCGCACCGGGTTCCTGTGATATTCACGCTGCGGAAACGATGCCTCGGACCGAGACTCCTCCTCCAAAAAAGCAGGAGGCATCTGGCGACAAGGTTCCAAACACCGGGAGGGAAACGAACGGTATCGCACCGGGTTCCTGTGATATTCACGCTGCGGAAATGATGCCTCGGACCGAGACTCCTCCTCCAAAAAAGCAGGAGGCATCTGGCGGCTAGGTTCCAAATACCGCGAGGGAAACGAACGGTATCGCACCGGGTTCCTGTGATATTCACGCTGCGGAAACGATGCCTCGGACCGAGACTCATCCTCCAAAAAAGCAGTAGGCTTCTGGCGACAAGGTTCCAAATACCGGGAGGAAAACGAACGGTATCGCACCGGGTTTCTCTGATATTCACACTGCGGAAACATTGCCTCAGACCGAGATTCCTGCTTCCAAAAAAGCCGGAGGCATCTGGTGGCAAGGTTCCAAACACCGGGAGGGAAACGAATGGTATCGCACCGGGTTCCTGTGATATTCACGCTGCGGAAACGATGCCTCGGACCGAGACTCCTCCTCCAACCCAGCAGGAGGCATCTTGCGGCAAGGTTCCAAACACCGGGAGGGAAACAATTGGTATCACACCAGGTTCCTGTTATATTCAAGCTGCGAAAACGTTGCCTCGGACCGAGACTCCTCCTCCAAACCAGCAGGAGGCATCTGGCGGCAAGGTTCCGACTGGGACGGAAAAGACATCTCACCTTGTTCCTTTGTTGTTCACGTCGTTACCACTCTGCCTAGCTGAAGTCTCCTTACCAGTCGTTGCAGTACCTGGCCTCAAGTCTCCAACTGGAGGAGGAAAAATCTTTCGCTTTGTGTTCCTGGTTAACCTTGTAGCACCGCTGCCTCGGACCGACACCCTTCCGCCGGAGTTTGAGCAGGAATTTCGAATGAAAGCTACTTCTCAGCCTGGGATGAATATGTAATATTCATTTCCAAATTCTTGTTCCGTCGCAGATGAGGTTGAGTGAAGCTACTAAAAGGAATCTTCTTTTTATGTTCGTAGTACATTCGGGTTTGCAGTAAATAAATAAATAAGGGATCTGTATTTTATTTTAATGTTTGTAATACACTTTACTTCTTGTTTTTATTTGCTTTGTAGATTGTGCGAGTTTTTCTACTGAAGGGGATTAGTAGATGCTTTGACTTCCGGATCATCACCCCTCGACGGTAAGTTTCACTTTCTTTTCTGTTCTCACTTATTTTATAAAGAATTCCATTCCAAGATAGGATTCGGAAGGTGATTGGTTTACCAGACGCGTTTTTGGATCTTAGAACAGAGATCTCCGAAGTATGGCCCGCCAACGGTGTGATTATTATTATATAATTAATTGTTTTCTTTTAATGAGCAAAAGCAAATTTAGTTAAGGTGTGAAACGAGCAAAACGTTCATCGTAATAGAACAAAAGCCATTCTAGTGCGAAATGGCCCGTCAAAAGCTTAATGAAATACCAATAATTATGTTATCTTGAACAAAATAAAATGCAACTGAAATAAAGTGCGATACACTTTGTGACGTACCTGCCAGCAGGACGCACACGACATAAAGGCACATGGCAATTAGAACAAATGTCTGCGTAGCTCAGTTGGTAGAGCGACTTGTTCCGGAATAAGCGGCCTCGGGTTCGAATCCCGGCGTAGAACAAAAATGACGGAGAAATTCACTTCGTTATAATGGCGCCCGAACTATCCGGATGACCCGACCGTTCACAATCTCGCAATGGTGTGATGTTATTTCCACACCGCGAGATAGGAAAAATAAGAGCAGCACTTCGAAAAAAAAAAAAATAAGGGGGAGATGATGTAACGTGCCAGGAGATGTGACGTACCTGCCAGAAGGACGCACACGACATAAAGGCAGATAGGAATCAGAATAAAATGTCCGCGTAGCTCAATTGGTAGAGCAACTTATTCCGGAATGAGGGGACCCGGGTTCGAATCCTGGCGCGTATAAAAATGACGGAGAAATTCACTTCGTTATAACTTTTCTATTTGCTTGAATACGTCGCTGCCAGGAAAGAAGAAAATAGGAGCGATACGTTTCAGTTCTTGTTTTGCTCCCTGGGAAGGTAATATCTTCATCAAACTTATCAATCTCACACTTGCCTTTCGTACCTGCGCCTGTCAGTGAATGCATCTGTTCAATTTATGTTTGAGTAAATAGCTCTTTTTAACTGTTATGTCACGGTAAGGGAAGTAGAAGATTTATTCTGAATGTCGTATTTTTAAAGTTAGTGGAGTTTATTGAATCACGTAACATAGTGCTGTGCTTAACATGAAGGGAAACTGTTTCAGTGCTAAAAGGATACGACATTCCTAGACATTACGAAACCAAGCGCTCTTCAACTATCCTCAGTTCACGGAAAGTCTTCAAAATACACTGAACATTAGCCCCTACCTAATAGCAAGTAGTGGCGCCCTTGGCCTTCAAACCTGCCTCGATTCGATGTGTCATGGGTGTTCAACGAGGTGTCATAGATTCAACAAACCCGCCGGTAACTGCCGCCGAAGGATACACGTAATAACTTAGTTCGGAAGTCCAGCCACACTTTCGCTAGTTAAGCAGTTTAAAGCAATACGTTGCGACAAACAACCTCCGGAGTAAAGCTCTGACTTCAGAAAACAATTTTATTAGTAAGACATCTAGATCTGATTTCTGCTTCGTACTAGTAATCACTTCTGATTCAATTTTTTTGGAGAATAATTCCACCGATTTTGTATACGGCAGACACTCCTAATAAATTTAGTTATGTCTTGCATTACGGATGCTCCGAGAGTTGTGGTTTGTGTTAAATTACACGTCCCATCTACATGAAAATAACGTTAAAAAGTCACGCTGCGATGTGTCTACCTAAAATTAATCTATGAAGGATTCTCATGCATACGCGAAGAAACTTTTTCTTCGAAAACATTAAAATTTCTAGCAAAAACAGTGAAAAGTACTTATCGTGGTATCCATACACCAACGAGGTACACAGGACAGGGATGGGTTTCACAACCTTCTAGACCTCATCCCTTAAATAGTTCTCCTTGGACTGGAAACATGGAAATACTGTTAAAAAGAACACCAAGAAGGAAGTTTTATATTTTCCATTACGTAATAATAGAAGTAATTGTTAAACATCGTTAAAAGAGCGGTATTGTTAGGTATAGCATGATTCTGATTGTTACGTAAGTTATGGTTAAAAATTGTTACGCAATGCTTGCCCTTGTGATTGTTGCAGAAAAGAAAGAGCTTAAGACTCAACGAGACCCGCCATCTTGTATTGCTGCCTTCTCTTATTAACCAACGGGCAAGCGTATTTCTCAAATTGCTCGGACAATTTGGCACATTTTTGGAACACCGTTTGTGGCTAACGCAGGATATATGATAAATAAAGAGTTCCCTGGTTTCAGATTTTCATTTTGGACCCTTTAAGTATTTTTTATTAATTAATAAAACTATGGAAGACGCCTTGATACGACTTTCGCTGCAGATAAAAAATGAAGGGAAAGGTTAATAAAAATTCTGAAACCAGGGAACTCTTTATTTATCATATATCTTGCGTTAGCCACAAACGGTGTTCCAAAATGTGCAAAATTGCCCGGGCAATTTGTGAAATACGCTTGTCCGTTGGTTAATAAGAGAAGGCAGCAAAACAAGATGGCGGGTCTCGTAGAGCCTTAAGGGCCCCTCTCATCGCGTAGGATCATGAAATGTTGTGCACATGCATTGGCATTATTCTCAAAATTCTGGACTGATGAACTGAATGTGCATTGAGCACATGTCGATCTGTAGCTTTGTAGAACTAGATTACAGTAAATGGGAAATATAAATAACTACAGTGGCGGCTTTAGATTCTCAGGGGCCCTGTGGACAGCATTGGTTTTACATCCCCTCCTACTGTCAGTTACCCTTGAAAAACCAATTTTTTTATTCCACCCCTTATTTTTTACATTTTAAAACTACTGAATGAGAAAGTACTGCAACTGCAAAAATTTCGACTTTCAGATTTCAGCAGAAATTCGCATCTTTCGGTTGACTAGTTTGGCGGTGGTTTCTGTGAGGCAGTCTGTCTGTATCTCTGGTTTGTGCCACCATAAAAAATTATTCCAGCTCTCCAGCTGTAATATATACGGCAGAGTCACATTATCTTGACCACCAGCTAATATCCAGAACAACCGCCGTGTGCAGCGCGGACGGGCTGGGAGTGACTCAATAAGGTGCTGGAAGGTATTCACAGGTATGTGGAGCCATGCTGACTGCAGTGCATCTGACAGCTGCTGGAAGGTGCTTAGTCGATGATCCATAGAGCAAACAACACGATCGAGGCTATCCCACAGATGCTCAATTGGGTTAAAGTCTGGGGAATTAGAGGACCAGGGAAGTACTTTGAAGTCTTCATCGTGCTCTTCCAACCACTCTCAGACATTTCTAGCTGGGTGACACGTCGTATTGCCATTATGTGAACCGTTACAAGAGACCTGGGGGAAGGGAAGAAGGGAAGCACCGCACAATATCACAGAGAACCACACCACCCGGCCGCCGACGTCACCGGGGAGTCAGAAAATTCGCCGCAACCAAATCCAAATGCCGGAGCAGAATCCAATCTGACCATCTCGATACCAATCTGAAAAGAAGGTGGTGGTCTGTCCAACGCCCACCATTGTTCACATACTTACTCTCTTTGTCAAGGGGAGTCAACGATCGCCACCTTAGTTCTGGGATACCTAAGGAATTAGCTGGGATTGTAATCAACCGCGCCCCTAGCAAGTCCAGAAGGGTGGGTTTCCGCTTCCTTAAAGAACTTCTTGGCGAGTCTGGTGGAAAACTCATGTACCTTCTCTATTCCAAGTCTGTTCCTCAGGTTCCGAAGTGGGATCCAAGGGGAGTCCCAGTGATCATACGAAGTGTTTGGCTCTGCACCCTCTTGATTCTCTCTCGCTGATTTCTACTAATACCTATCCAGATGGGGAGGCGTAGGTAAGCACCGGCATGACGACCGTCTTGTACGGCAGTACTTTGTGCCGTGTGGTAAGGAAGCTTCTCCGGTGGAGTAATTTAGCTAGCTGCCCGAGGCATTCTCCAGCTTTATTCGTGTGGTAGCTGGTGTTCGCCACCCACGAAAGTCGACAATCTAGTTGGAGCTCTATGTACTTAGTGGAAGTAGCCCAGGGGATTGTCTCTTGAAACATAACGAGTTTCGGTACTCCTTGGAGACATCAAACAGAAGTCATCGCTCTTTCTACGTTTATAAGTGAGTCATGGAAAAACTCTCATTGGCCGTCACCGGGAATCGAACCCAGCGCCTTGCAGTTAAGCGCCGGCCATGCTACCTCTGCACCACAGCGGCCTCGAATTCTCCAGACTTACATACAACTAACTGCTAAACCACATGGCAGGTTGCTTCTTGGAGCCCCGCACAATGCTGGGGATTCACCAAAGATTGAAAGCAGGAACTGAACAAATAACTAGGAGGGGACTGAATAATAAATACACACAATTGACGTGGATTAGGAACATCAACCAGGAGTCATCGCTCTCTCCGCGCTTTTAAGTGAGTTACGGAAAAAATATCATTGGCCGTCACCGGGAATCGAACCCAGCGCCTTCCAGTTACACGCCTGACATGCTACCACTGCACCACAGCGGCCTCGAATTTCTGAAGACTCTGTGGTGCAGTGATAGTATGTCCGGCACGTAACTGGAAAACCCTGGGTTCGATTCCCGGTGGCGGCCAATGAGAATTTTTCCGTGACTAACTTATAAACGTAGAAAGAGCGATGACTTCTGTCTGATGTTCCTAATCCACGTCAATTGTCTATATTAATTACTCCTTGGAGAGATTAAAAAAACAACAACAGCGCATTGCTCTTAGACGGATTGGCCGTCCCGGTGGCGCAATGGTCTAAGCGATGGCCTCTGATCATTCGTCCGAAAGGGGTCCGGGTTCGAATCCCGGTGAGGCATGGATGTTGTGTTTGTCTTACGGCACTGGCTCTCTCCCTTCCCTGGAACCAGTGACCCTAAATTAGGGACGGGCGACTTCTTATAGCCCATTGAGTTGCTCACGGTGGTCGTTAAACCTCCAAACAAGCAAAAAAATTAGACGGATTGATCTTGATCCGCCAGTCAGTGTAGTAGGATTGATCTTGATCCGCCAGTCAGTGTAGTAGGATTAATCTTGATCAGCCAGTCAGTGTAGACGAATTGATTTTGATCCGCCAATCCCTTGAATACTTCCACTGCTCTGCCTTTGTTCAGGGACCTGATGACAACAGCTGTATCATCTGCGTATATCATGGCCTTCCCTTGTTTGGGTTTGGGTAAATCGTACAGATAAATGGAGAACAGCGTTGGTCCAAGAACCGAACTCTGAGGAACTCCAGCCCGAGATAAATTTTCATAATGCCTACAGCATACCTTATATACCCTCCAAGCCAGCTCATATCACGTGCCTTCTTTCATTGGCTACGCGCTGTTGACGTCAAAAGCAGCATGTGATCACAATAATGTGACACGACTGTGTAGTATTAGAGGAGTTTTTTTTTTTGGGGGGGGGGGGTTGTTGTGACCGTGAGCAACTCATAAGGCTATATGCAGTCACCCTTCCCTAATTTAGAGCCACTGGTTCTAGGGAAAGGGGACATCCAGAGCCATAAGATAAACGCAACATCCATGCCTCACGGAGATTGGAGGAAATCCGGACCCATCATCTTGGACAAATGCGGACAGAAGTCATCGTTTAGACCTTTGCGCCACTGCGGACGCTTTGAGATTTTGTGATATACACTGACGGGGAAAAAATAACGGAAATTGCAAGTGGAAAAGCTTTTGTTAAGGACGATTTTTTTTTATATAGGGATGGTCACTTTAGCCCAGTATTTGCATTTAACATGTTGCATGCTGTTAGTTTTTGGCGCTGCTTTAACTCCATTTATTCTACATGAAGTGTGAGATCCCCTGTCGCATATCATTAGGTTACAACAAACTGACAGTTCCCCTAAAAAGGGCTCGAAAATTTATGACGTAGATTAGCATATTTCTTGAAACCAGCATTTTAATGCCATTTTACTTGTTAAGTCTTTTGAGAATTGTGACGTACTACAGAGGTGAAAACATTTGTCAAGACGACAAATCTGCAGCGAGACATTCTGTCCGCGTAGCTCAGTTGGGAGAGCGACTTACTCCGGAGTGAGAGGACACGGAGTCGATGACCGTCGCGGACAAACTTGTGTTCTCACAGAATTATTTAAGCTGTACTGACTGAGGGAAAATAAATTTGTAAGAACAGAGGAGTGGACATGTTAAATACTGAATTAAAGAGCAAATTTTTCATTACATTCTAAGCAAATCTACGAGAAATAACATACCAACATCTGAGCTCAGTTGTAGTGCAGTACTATGTAATATTACTAACACCAAGATATGTTTTTAGTCAGCCTGCAATAAGCCTGTAAATTTGAAGATCAAGAATATTAGAGTTATGCCTGATTCACAAACAGTTGAGATGTTTTTGAATAACCGATTACGTGATAATCCAATTGATGGCTGAAATTTAATCAGTATATTTCGGATTAATAGAGGATTTAGTTCAGGTGGTGATGTGGAATATCATTCAGGTGTGGGGTGGCCAAGATCTTTGATCATGGCTGCTATGACAAGGGACGTAAGAGTACAGCGGGAAAGGGAAGGGGGAAGGGGGGGGGGTCATTGATGAGGAAAGATATCGTATGCTTATTTCATTTCATTTCATTTATTTATTTTTTCAGTTGCCACATTTTATTACACATCATAGCTTGCTATATTTATAATATATAAACACTGTAGCCACCAGGTAGAGAAGGGGAAAGGCCAAGTGGCTTGACATGGCCCTCCTCTCCCTGATTAAAGAAGAACAATGAAAAACTCAACAAAAAACAGGCCAGCACTCATATGGTAGTTGGATATATAAATAAATAAAGAAGAAAACAGACAACAATTTACTTTTCATACACATACATATCAGTTTATTCTAGACGTAAGTATCCTTCTCTATAATTAATTAAACACCAGTACCCATTTTAACCCCTCGAAATTAGTCTTGAAAACTTACTCCATCTCGGATACAACCCCCCTCCTTAATTGATCATGGTAACTTTACCTTTGTATCTCTACTTTCTATTTTCCCCCATTATATTTTATAATATCCCCATTATAACACCACCCATTTAAACCATTTTTTGGAATTATTTTTAAATATTATTTGATAAGACATACTTTTAATTTTTTAAATAAATTAAAATTATTGATAGATATCAATTCATCAGGTAATGAATTTTATAACTTTGGGCCAGTGAATTTCATATTCATTTTAATTGTTTCAGTTTGTGAAAATATTGGTATTAGTTGTAATCTGTTCTTAGTTTCATAGTGATGAGTGTGAACGTTTAGCGGTATTACATCTTGGTATAAATCATTTTTAATTCTTTTGAACATTACTTTACCCAGACTGAAATCATAAAATTGATTTATATTAAGTATGTGAAGGACAGCACATGGTTTAGATCTCCAGTAAGCGGCGTGTCACAGGACAGCACTTTCGGCGGGTGGGGGATGATTTAAAATGTTTTAGATAGGTTTAAAAGTTTTAAGAACTTTGAAAATTGTTCACATATATAAACTCAATATTGATTCCTTAATTGTTGTTCAAGATTCTGTATGTGATTGGGTTATTAAGAGATATGAATTGTTGTCTGATTTCGAAAAATTATGTTATTGTATTTTATTTGAAGAAGTAATAATATATTTTCTTAACTTGTACATAAATGATGTTATTTAAGTATTGTGGTTTTGTATTAAGAATGCGTAGTGTTGTGGTGTTTAGATGGCACTAATCCGTATGTCGTAAATACGTAGACATTTAAATGTTATGAATTCGTTTAACCATTTTAACGTAATGATTTGTTTGTTTTATCATATTATTTTGGATAAAGGTCTAAGTTGATGCAGCTTATTTGAAGTCACCTTTTTCAAAGCCTTATTCATCCTTTCAGTTCCTTCTTGAAATAATACATGAGCGGTCTTTTTCCTTATTTCCTGATCTTCCTTCATAACTCTATTTCAGCTTTCTCAATGTCCGTTGTTGTTACTTTAACGATCTTCTAGGTACTTTTCTTGCGATACTTTCTTCAATCGCGCTCTCTCTCTCTCTCTCTCTCTCTCTCTCTCTGTTGTTTGTCTTTTTTCTTCTTTTAAATTTTTAACTTTTCCCAAGTAATTCTGGAAATTTTTTATGTGTATTGCGTGCTAGAACAAAAAATTCTTTGGAACTGGTAAAAACTGAGGATTGTTTTCATACTGAGTTTTAGTACCTCTCCTTTTTCTGTGTGTAATTAACACTGCATTCATACTCTTCTCAGACATTGATCCCTTACCTGTTATCAGTACATATCTTGATACAGAAAGCATACGTTCTATGTCTGCATTATCAAGCGACAAAATAAGAGACGCCCTTATCTATTTAGAAATATTAATAAATTTTGGTGTCCCACTATAATTGAATTTCTGAAAAAAAATGATCGTAATAGCTTCCAATTCGTAAGATCATCTGGCTCTTCATTTTGGAATGGAAGAACTTTCCATTCATCTGTTAACGAATCTTCGGCAACATCAAAAGGAAGGGAATGATGATTAGAACATCATGACAGTTCCGATATTTCTTTCGTTCCTCAGGATGCATGCATCGGAAATGCCTTCACAAATTTTAATGACAATAGACATTTTGGTGTGAGGTAACTTCCACCAATCGCTGTCTCTGCCTCGCAGATGGTGTTCTTCAATGCCTCAAAGGTTGTCGGCTTGTTTTGAAACACCACTGATTTGAGATACCCCCAGGGAAAGAAATCAAGCGGTGTTAGGTCAGGAGATCGAGGTGGCCACATTCCTTTAGGAATCACGCGGTCTCCAAAGAATGACTCAATTTACTCATACTCACATGTGATTTATGGCAAGTTTCCCCGTCTTGTTGAAAGTATCCAGTGGTCAGCTCCTCAGAGTGCAATTGGTTAACAAATGCCTAAAACATTTCCATGTAGAAGGCTGTTGTGACCGTATCCAGAAAGAAGATGGGCACAATGATCCGCCGACGTGACAGTGCGCATCACACTCCAATTTTTTGTGCGTGAAAGGGTTTCTCCATAAATGCGAAAGGATCTGCGGCTACCCACATACGCGTGTTTTGTGCATTTATGTATCCCGATAAGTGAATCCACGCCTCGTCGGAAAAAAAGGTGTAGTCCAAGATGTCCGGTCGTTCTGCAACAAATACCTGAAACTACTGATAGTACCTCATTCTTTTCTCTTGGTCCGACGCTTTCAGTTCCTAAACAGCAGAAAAACGGTACGGATAAATTTCAGCTTTCTTCTCTGTGCTTTGTGACACGTGCTCTTTGACCTACTGGTTTCCTGGGCATGTCTAAGCTACGATCTACGTGACGAAGCAAGAAGTCTTTGCTGGACATTCTGCACTACTGTTTCTGACATTTGGGGACGGCTCCCTCCATGCAAATCATGTAATGTTAAATGGGTTTCCAGCTTTTTAACCAGTTGAAGAACACACGGTTTACTTGGTGCTGTTCAACATCTCTAAGGATATACGGTTTACTTGGTGCGAATACTTTCAACATCTTTCATGATATACGTAGTTCTGTTTTCCATGGATGTAGGTATGCTCTTATCAAATATCATTCAATTAGTATAATTATTCACGATGTTATTAATAAAAATGTGGGTAAATTGATGAATCTGTTAACCTGCACCGTCGTCCAAATGTGGACTTAACAGGGTTCAACGGATCTCACTAGTCATGTTTACTTAGCGGTAAACATTGC
The DNA here is from genome assembly GCA_039090855.1 of Macrothele yani. NCBI lineage: Eukaryota > Metazoa > Arthropoda > Arachnida > Araneae > Macrothelidae > Macrothele > Macrothele yani. Next base: position 110,850,118 of record CM076997.1, on the reverse strand, counting down.
GATATCAGTCCTATCGCTATATCGCGAAAAGAGCCGCAGACCCGGACACCAGAACGGGTGGCGCGGATAAAAAATTTGGGTAAAGTATATACAGTCAACTCTGGATAAAGTGAACTCTATTATAGTGAACTTTTGGCTGTAGTGAAACTAAATCATTGGCCCAGACCCGCAACATCGGAAAAGTACATTAACATTTTCGTTTATAGTGAACCCTCAACTTCGGTTATAGTGAACCCTCAACTTCGGTTATAGTGAACTTAAAAAATAAAACTTCACAGAAAAGAATGTACTTGTAACATGAAATTGTAACTTATTTTAAAACAAACCTTCTTGTAAAAACTTGAAAGAATGTGTTGAGAACATTATTGTAGGCCTACTACTCTTTAAGTGCATTGAAGGACAAAGGAAGAATTAAAAATCTCAGCAACATCAAGCTGGTGTTCCTGCCTGCCAACACCACGTCAGTCCTCCAACGCATGTACCAAGGTGAGATTCGCAACTTTAAAACCGATTATAGAAGGAAAGTAACGCTTCATTTCATCCAAGCCTTGGAATCAAAGCAGAACACATCAATAAATGTTTTGAATGTTGTACGTTTTGGAAACAAAGCGTGGAGGAGTGTGTCACCTGTCACTATACAGAACTGTTTCCAGAGGTCTGGTTTGGCTACTCGACGAGTGGCATTCGAAGAGGAGGAGGATGTGCCTCTCAAGGACTTGCTTCAGCATCTCGGTGCGAATTCCACTGAAGCTGAAGGTTTTATCGATGCTGACTGTGAAGTTATAACGAATGAAATTCCTTCGGATGAAGCTATTGTCGAGGCTGCGAAAGGGGGTTCCAGCACGGAAGAAAACGAGGCTGAAGATGACGAGGATGATCAAACAAAGATCTTCACTCTTTCCACGTTTATAAGTGAGTCACGGAAAAATTCTCATTGGCCGCCACCGGGAATCGAACCCAGGATCTTCCAGTTACGCGCCGGATATGCTTCCGCTACACCACAGCGGCTTCGAATTCCTGGTAGTTAGCGTGTGTGAGTCTGGAGGAATTCGAGGCCGCTGTGGTGTAGCGGAAGCATATCCGGCGCGTAACTGGAAGACCCTGGGTTCGACTCCCGGTGGCGGCCAATGAGAATTTTTCCGTGACTCACTTACAAACGTGGAAAGAGCGAAGATCTTTGTTTGATGTTCCTGGTCCACGTTAAATGTCTGTAATAATTATGACGAGGATGATAATGAAGAACGTGTCCCAACGGTGAAAGAAGCGTTGGAGGGTGTCAGGGCTGTACTACAGTTCCTAGAATGTATGGGAAGTGTAGAATCGAGTGTAGCAAAAGCACAGACTGTAGAAAAGGACACCGAGAAAATATTTATTAAAACTGTTTGGAGCAAGCAGCGACGCACTAAATATTATTTTCATGTTAATTAAGGAAATGTAAAATTAATTTTCTTTACTTAATTTAATGAATATACACTACGTACATAAAAATATTATTTTTCAGATACATATGTACATATTTGATTTTCTTGCTCACCATTCTACTCAATTTAAGTTAAGGGAAGACACTTCAGTTTTAGTGAATCTCGGACATAGTGAACGAAATATGCGAGTCTGCAGAGGTTCCTGTAAGCGGCGTTGACTGTACAGTATATATAGCGAGTGGGACACCCTGTACTTTGGTACGAAACGCAAAGAGTTCCCTCACTTAAAATACGAAAGACATTTGGACCATCTGAATCAATTTGTCGGGCTGGAGAGCCAACGTAAACTTAAGATTGCCATCCCTCCATCATAATAAATACACAGTTGACGTGGAGCAGGAACATCAAATAGAAGTCATCGCTCTTTCCACGTTTATAAGTGAGTCTCGGAAAAAATTTCTCCTCGGCCGCTACCGGGAATCGAACTCAGGTCTTCCAGTTACGTGCCGGATATGCTTCCACTGCACCACAGCAGCCTCAAAATTCTCCAAACTCACAAATGACAAACTGCCAAACCACATGGCAGGGTTGCTTTTTGGAGCCCCGCACAACCCGGGGGATTTACCACACATGAACAGCAGCAACTGAACAAATTGCGTAACTGGAAGACCCTGGGTTCGATTCCCGGTGGCAGCCGATGAGAAATTTTTCCGAGACTCACTTATAAATGTGGAAAGAGCGATGACTTCTATTTGATGTTCCTGGTCCACGTCAACTGTGTATTTATTATTCTTTCGCCTTTTAGTTATTTGTTCAGTTGCTGCTGTTCATCTGTGGTGAATCCCCAGCATTGTGCAGGGCTCCAAAGAAGCAACCCTGCCATGTGGTTTGGCAGTTTGTCGTTTGTGAGTTTGGAGAATTTCGAGGCTGCTGTGGTGCAGTGGTAGCATATCCGGCGCGTATCTGAGAGACCCTGGGTTCGATTCCCGGTGGCGGCCGATGAGAAATTTTTCGGAGACTCACTTATAAACGTGGAAATAGCGATGACTTATATTTGATATCCCTCCATCATTCAAAATGATCGTAGTGATTATGGATTTGTGGTGTAAAACGTCATACCTGGGTGTAAAACGAGGGCAATACGATAGTATATTCGCTTTTTAGCACGTCTTTTGTTAACAAATATTGCGCTTATGTTAAAGGTTTGTCCGTCCGTCCGTCTGTGCACACCATATCTCTCCAACTATTAGTCCGATTTGAAAAATTCTTTTTGCATTGGGAAGCTTGAAATATGTGAATGATAATCCTTTATTTCGTTTTTTTTTACGATGTGCAATTTCGCCGCTAGAGATCGTAAATGCAGATGACTGTCAGGTTTATTGTATGTACTGCCGTGACTTTCGGTACTGCTCAGATAGAGAAGGGGAGGAGGCATTATTTTCCGTAGCGTTCATAAAACCCGGCCGCAATGTGAACTTTTCTGTTTGGGGAGCGCCGAAAATTTTGGGTACCATTCGGTTTAGGTACATCGGCCGCATAAAGAGTTAAGAGGACGTGATGATGCTGTTCATTTCTTTTCAATAGAAAGACACTGATTAACGCAATTAAAATAACATCGATATGCGATTCTCACTTGTCAATGGAGTAGTAGCCGAATTATCATTAGTGTTTAAAATAACCATTTGGCCTAGGAATGACAAAACTTATATATAGTCCGTTTATTATTACCTGGCAGTTGGGAAGGATTCACTTGACTAGTTTTAGGGTAGGATAGCATTGTAGATGGCGTATCTTTACCCTAGCTAAGCACTAAACATTGCCGGGATTAAGTGGACAGGAGAATGAAAATGGTTCCTTCTGATGTTGAAGTCGAAAGAGCCACTCTGGAGACCCAGTGGTATAAGCGGTAGCTTCTGATCATTCGTCCGAGATGGGGTCCGGGTTCAAATCCCAGGGAGGCATGGATGCGTTTGTCTTACGGCACTGGCTCTCTCCCTTCCCTGGAACCAGTGGCTCTAAATTAGGGACTGCCGACTAGTTACAGCCTACTGAGTTGCTCAGGGTAGTCGTTAAACTCCCAATAATAAAAAACAAGAAAGATGACACCGAATTTCCTGTGTAATGAGCACATCTTGTGAATCCGTTATGACGCGAGTTAAATTTATCAAAGCTATTCAAAGTCAATGTAACCGGAATGGAAAACAGTAGTAGTACCTGACCGAAGAAAGAATTTTTTTAATCCCGCAAGTATGGCTGAAAACAGAATCATGATCTTGCGCCCTCTGCTGGCAGACTTGTGCGCTAAGAAAAATTTGAAATTATATGAGATACATTTCGCAGCGGAAACTCTCTTCAACAAAGAAAGAATTTTTCAAATCGGACTCTTAGAAGCAGGCATAAAATATGCATCTACGCCCCCTGGCGGAAAAACATGCATTATTTTAAAAAGAAAGTATTCTCAAATGGTTTTTCCCTGTGAGCGGTATGGGTCCAGGAAATAATTTTTTCAGCCGAATTTTCAGGAGCTCAGATTTTGCTCCAAATATATCAGAAGCAGCAATTACCACTTATGCCCCCTGGTGGCCGAACCACTCCTTACCAAATATTAGAAATTATAAGAAAAACATTTTCCATCAGGATCTGTAAGCGATACAGGAAGAATTTTTCAAATAGGAGTCTTAAAAGCAGAAATATCGGGGGAAATGCAATTTATCTTAACGCCCCCTAGCGAAAAGCCTAAGAATTAGTTGAAAATTTTGAAATTATATGAAAAACATGTCGCACCGGAAACTCTATCCAATACAGAATGATTTTTTCAAATCGAACCATTAGAAGAAGAGATATTGATAAAAGCAAGATATACATCTACGCCCCCTGGCGGAGAAACCATAAAATATTTTAAGAAGAAAATATTCCGAAAAGATCAATCGACATGAGTGTCTTTGATCCACGAACGAATTTTTTCAGTCGAGATTTTATAAGCTCAAATTTTGTGGCAAATGCATCAGAAGCAGAAATTAACACTTACGCCCCTGGTGGCCAAACCATTCTTTACCAGAAATAAAAAAAATTATATGCAAAAGATTAGATTTCCTATCAGGTTCTGTACTCGCTGAGAAAAAAAAACTTCAAATCGGGGTTTTAGATATCATGGAAAACGCAATTTCTGAACATAGCAGAAAATCTATCCCCCTAGCAGAAAATCTATGAGTAACTTGAAAAAAGTGACTATTCCTATAAACATATTCGACATAAATGGAACCGTAAGGTAAAAGAATTTTTTCAATCGGATGTCTGGAAGCAAATATATGGAATAAAATGTATTTTGAATTCGATATCATCTGCATTTACGCCCTCTAGCGGCGAAATTGTGCATCCTAAAAAACAAAACAAAAAAGAAAACGAAATACAATATCATCATTCACACATTTCAAGCTTCTAAATGCAAAAATAATTTTTTAAATCCGACCAATAGCTACAGAGATATGGTGTCCACAGGCGGACGGCCGGTGGACGGACAAACCGATAACATAAGCACGATCTTTTTTCTTTTTACAAAAGACGTGCTAAAAAACAGTCGCAAGGGCCCTTCCCTGATGTTCTCCCTCCCTTTATCACTTCAGTCACCTATCACAAAGATCTGTTACCTTACCGGCAACTTTGCTGCCGGTGGGTAAGACGACACTTACCAGTAGCAAAGTTGCCGGTAAGTGTTCGTCTTTTAACGAAATTTCCATTTTCAAAAGTGCCCGGTTTTGTTTTGTTTTTTGTTTTTTTTTGTTTTTTCGTATTTTCACAGATTTTCCGTAGTCAATAATTTCACTTATTTCAGAAAAATCGTTTTCAATTGTTTTCGTATTTATACAAAAAAATACGGAAACCCTGGATTTTCTACCCTTTACGCCAGATAATCCTTTCGCTCCAGAATCGAACTAAGGTCGGTTGAGTTAAGTCTACACAAACAGCGCGCCTTGACCACTGAGCCTGAATGTTCTCGGAATCGCACTCACATTCGAGGTAAAACTAATTGAGCGACAATTTTTTTCTTCGTTAATGAGAATGATTCAATCATTTTACCCTGAAGAACAATTGAATTAGAGATACCTGTCTAGTAACGTGTAGCACCACCTTTCGTCCTGATGACGGCGGCGATTCGTCTCGGCATGGACTCGACAAGACACCGGAAGCGTTGGGAAGCCATACGGATCCACGACCCCTGAACAAGTTCCCACAGTTCACGAAGATTTGATGGAGGGGGGTCAGAGCCTAGAACATCTCTCTCGATGGCATCCCAGATGTGCTCGATGGGATTGAGGTCAGGTTACCTAGCTGGCCAAGGAAGCGAGGTCACGTCGGGGGAGTGTTCTTTTTTTTTTTTTTTTTTTTTTTTTGATTGGAGGTTTAACGACCACCGTGAGCAACTCAATGGGCTATAAGCAGTCGCCCGTCCCTAATTTAGGGTCACTGCTTCTAGGGAAGGGAGAGAGCCAGTGCCGTAAGACAAACACAACATCCATGCCTCACCGGGATTCGAACCCGGACCCCTTTCGGACGAATGATTAGAGGCCATCGCTTAGACCACTGCGCCACCGGGGCGGCGGGGAGTGTTCAGCCAACCATTCAGATACAATTCGGGAGCGATGGCACAGTGCATTGTCTTGTTGCAGGATGAGGTTCCCAGTGGGATGTTGAAGACGCATAAACAGGGAGCAAATGGTCGTCCAAGATATCCCGGTAACGTTGACCTGTGAGGGACGATGTCACACGCACCAGGTGTCCCATTTCAGTCCACGTAAACAGTCCCCAGACGAGAATGCCACTCCCACCAGCTTGAAGAGTTCCCTGCTGGCAAGAAGGATACATCGCTTCATATGGTTTGCGCCGTACTCATATCTTGCCATCCGCATGTACCAACGTGAATCTCGACTCATCAGTCCAGGCAACATTTCCTCACATGTCTAGGGTCCAGTGGCGATGTTACCGCCCCCATGCTAATCTTTGCACCCTGTGATGTGCGGTCAGCAGCGGTACCCTCGTGGGACGATAGCTTCTGTACCCCATAGCGAGGAGATGGTTCTGGATGGTGTGGCTGCTTACACGTTTTTGTGCACCAGCATTAAATTGCCGAGTAATTTCTTGCACTGTGGCCCGTCTATCCGCTGTTACAATGCGAGCTAGCCGACAATAATTCCTCTCATCCACACGCTGTTGTCCACGGCAGTTGGCCCTTGCAGGGATGGTTTTACCGGATTCGATGTACTCACGGCGCCCCCGTGACACAGTGGCTCATGAAAATCCCAGTGCCTGCACGACTTCCGAGATGGAGTGACCCATTCGTCGGGCCCCAACAATTTGCCCACGATCAAATGCGCTTAGATCCTTCGTCTTACCCATACTGCGTCCGACTCTTACTGATTTCCGTCGCATCACTTCTTATATTGTCGGATCGCTGCATGCGTCATGTCGTTTCCGTTTACAGGGCCACCCACAGTGCCACATTAGTGTAACGCCAGCTGTCTCTAATTCAACTGCTCTTCAGTGTATATTCTGTTGAAGCTTATTTTTTTAACGCGTTTGTAATAATTCTATTTTTTCTGTAGAGGACTTGTCACAAAAAATTTTTTTCATCATGATTTTTCGAAGCAACAGAATGCTTTGGAACTTGAGATCTTTTTTAGTTTAACTAAAAATAACTTCCAATTATCTTTAAGAAAAGGATAAATGTACTGTTTTATAATATTATTTCACAAAACTTCTGGATATAAAATTTACTCTTTATAGCTATAAGTAGCTTTTGATTCAAGGATTCCACTGACTGTTATATAGACATCGTACAATCCCCTGTACAATAATTTAAATACCCGGTTTCTTACAGTAACGCGATATATAATGGCTGGTGCACAAAATGGAAGATATAACTGTGCCATAATAACCAAAATTCATGCTATCCACAATCTCGCTACAGAACTTCAAAATCAGTTCTTTGACGAAGGATTGAAATTTAACAATTAATAGTTTAAGCAGTTGGAACACATTCAAAGGCGGATCCAGAACAACTGAAATAGAAGTTAATAAACTTCTGTTTCAGTTGGCTTTTATTAGGAAAATCAAATATTTCACCTGCATATTTTTGTAAAAAAAATTTCAGGTCTCTTTATCTTCAAGATTTTCAAGGAACGGAAGGGGGAGAGATCGCCCCAATTGCCCCATGCTGGATCCGCCACTGAACACATTGCACCCGCACATTGTGTTTCTACAATTCTCTTAGGAATTCTGAGAGAATTCCTAAGAGAATTGTAGAAACACCCCATTTTTTGTAATTATAGTTTTAAAAGATGAGAGACAGAGAGAGATAAAAATACACTGTATTGACAAAAGTCATCAGAAACTCCTTCAAAAGCAAATGAAGGGATCCGCTGCGTTGTTAAGATGCGCGGTACAGCTGCAAATGGTATAAAAACAAGCCTTCAGCTGACCGCGATCATATCGCACTATGATGATATCGCACTATGATGATTGAGTGAAAATGTCGCTGCGGGAGAGAACTGACTTTAAAAAAGAAAGATTGTTGGGTGTTATATTAGTGGGTTCTCTATAAGAGAAACTGAGAGGCGTATAAACATACCCAATTCAACGGTTTTACATGTTCTGAATAAGTGGAAGACAAATGGCGTGCCTGAAGCAGCAAAACTTACCGGCAGACCAAGGAAAATCAGTGAAAGAGGACGTCGAAGCCTCAGGAGAGTCGTTACAGCTAATCGACAGAGTACTGCACGAGACCTCAGTGTACAGGTGAGTAAAAATGCCGGAACCTCGGTATGTACATGTACCATTCGCAGAGAACTTCATTCTATAGGTTACCGTGGTCGTGCGGCTGCTCATAAGCCTTCCATCTCCACTCGGAATGCTACTCGTTGTTTAGCATGGTGTAAAGAACATTTATCGTGGACCGTCGATCAACGAAAACGGGTCCTATGGACTGATGAATCCAGATACACGATCCATCAGTCTGATGACCGTGTGTTGGTATGGCGACAGCTGGGGAAACGCTATTTACCACTATTCCTACGGTCAAGTTTGGAGCTGGCAGTGTACTTGTGTGGGGGTGCTTTTTGTGGTATGGTCCCGGCCCATTGGTTATCGTGGACAAACCTGTCAACCAGCACGTCTACCTCGATATTCTGGACAATTATGCCCTACCAACTCTGTGGCAATACTATGGAACCGAGCTTTGTTGTTACCAGCAGGATAATGCACCGAGCCATATAACACAAGGACTGTTACGGCGTGGTTTGACGATAATTCCGTATTGTGTGTAGACTCGCCAACACAAAGCCCTGATCTTAATCCCATAGAGCACCTATGGGATGAATTAGAGCTCCGCATAAAAAGTTTGGAACCAAGTCCTACTACTAAGCAGCGGTTAGCGGCAGCATTATGTTTCCAAACCCTTGTCGAAAGCATGTCTCGAAGGGTCAGTACATGCATTAAGGCCAAAGGTGAACCGACACCGTACTAAGGTATGTCAATAAATGCTATGTTGTGTTTCGCTTCTAGGTGTCCGGTGACTTTTGTCAATATAGTGTATATATAAGATATTCCTTATTATCAGGTTACAAACTAAAATTCATAAACAGCCTTATGAAAGAAAAAAGAAAAAAAAAAGGCCCAAGTAAGCTAAAATTTCGAAAAAATAGTAACTTGCCGTAGGGATTCGCATACATGGTTCCTAAATCTCATGCATTGAATAAATACTACGTACAGTGTTCACCTTGAAACTGTTTTCGCTAAGAATAATGAGCGTCCAGTAAAATGCACATGAGCGGAATGGTTTACTAAAATGTGTGCCACCCCCCCCCACCACCACCTCGCCACCCAAGTTCTGAGCCGCCGGGGTCGCCACTGTAATCCAACATAAGGTGTTCCCGTAAATCTCTTCTATTAGCAGAATGTTTTCGCCATATGAGTAGGGAAAAAGTGAGAACGGAGTGTTTCTGTTTATATACAAAACGTATTCGAGAAACGTTTCTGAAAATTCAGAGTTTTCCGTTAATACATCTTAAAAACGACAATTTATCCTCAATATACGAAAGGAAATGCGGAAAGGTTTCTAAAAATTCAGAAGTTTCGTAGCGTACGAAAAACCCGTTAAATCCATGGATTTTCTCGTCATTGCACGGAAAAGGTTGTGTCATAAATATGCTTCGTTAATTCACGAAAGATATCACGGAAAGTGGCTCGTAAATTTCAAATTTTTTTTTTACACTGCAGGGAATCAACACTAGAATGAACCCCTATTCACTGCTTTCTCTTTTTCCACCCCGTCCCGGCATTATTTGGTATTTAGCTAGGAAAAATATACCTTTTCCCACGCGAACCCACCTTCAAACTAGTAAAGTACCTCCGGACTATACGGAAATGATGGAGTTTTACTAGCAGCACTCCATTTCAGAACATCTTTAGGAAATGCTGGTGTTGAGATTTTGTATATTATGGGGGAATTTAACGAACTAAAAACAAGACGCCCCCTCCCCCCAGTTCTGGGCCGCTGGGGTCGTCAATATAAGAAAGGAAATCCGGAAAGGTTTCTAAAAATTCAGAATTTTCGTAGCGTACGAAAAATCCGTGAAATCCATGGATTTTCCCGCAGTGGTCTGAGCGCTGGCTTATGATCGTTCGTCCGCGATGGGTCCGAGTTCGAATCCCGGTAAGGCATGGATGTTGTGCTTGTCTTACGGTACTGGCTCTCTCCCTTCCATGGAACCAGTGACCCTAAATTAGGGACGGGCGACTGCTGAACCCCTATTCACTGCTTTTGAATATATCCCATTGAGTTGCTCACATTGGTCGTTAAACCTCCAATCGAAAAAAAAAAAAAAGATGCATTATACGAGCTTGCGATAGACATTTTTGAAATGCGTCAGGGTAATTATAAAATTGTAAATGTTATAAACTGTGGCTTTTGTAATGTAATATGCCGTCAGAAACAGTTTTTCTAATTGCAGATGGTTCAAGCAAAAAGTGCTTTACTGAAAGGAGAAGCAGAACCGTTGTTCCAAACATGGAATAGATAAATTGTAGTTTTCGATGCGGCAGTAGCTATAGAGGAGCCGGAATTTCGAGAGTGAAGCAACAAAGTCCGGCAGAAACGGAAACAAATCAGCTGAACGGAGAGCAGCTAATGTAACAGTAGAAACTTCTCATTAAAGTAATTACTTTTAGCTTGAATTATGCATGGAAATGGCTAGAGGATCATCAAACGAAACATTCAGTGCACTGTTTTCATGGAGATCATGCAGAACTGCGCCACGAGACTTCACTTCAGTGTTGCAATGTTTTTAGTTGGTTGTAGCAATCATCCCTAGTTCTAACCACTACCCCAACATGAACTTACTGTGAAATAGTATCTGAACGCAGGCTAAAACTTAACACCTGTTGAATAAAACGGCTTCTTTCTAACGCTTACTTAATTGTCGTAACTGATTCGTCTTAATTGAAACCCGCTTAAAATTTAACAGTTGGAAACGTCCTTAACTAGGCACACAAATGTCACTTCAAGAATGCATCTAAAGATTCAGTGAAAACAAGGCCTGCTTACAGATGGTTCAAGCAAAAAAGTGCTTTATTTTGCTAACCACGAGTTAATCCGTTCCAGCCGGTTAAAGGATTAATTAGAGAAGGCATTATTCTGAACACGTTGTTGAGGAGTTCATTGTAAGCTTCATTATATGCTTTCCAACCGTAGGTTGAAAAAGCGTATATGCTCCAGCTTTGTCCGTCTATCTGTCTGACCGCACGATAACTCGCGTAAAATGGTTCGATTTCGATGAAATTTTAGTGTGTGGTAGGAGACAACTGGGGACGAGCCCTTTTGAAATTGAGCGAAATGGGGTCAAAGGTCAGGACATAGGAGCGGGATCCATTCCATGGCCGTTATGCGTCATAACTTACGTAAAAATGCTTCGATTGCGACAAATCTTTATCACGTTGTCCCGGGGTATGCTCAACCGATTCTGTTGAATATAATCGAAATAGGGTAAAAGGTCAGGGTACAAGAGCGAGATTTATTCCGTAGCCAATTATCCTCATAACTTGACAAAAAATGCTTCTGCCGCCCCGGTGGTGCAGTGATCTAAGCGATGGCTTCTGATCATTCGTCCGAGATGGATCCGGGTTCAAATCCCAGTTAGACATGGATGCTGTGTTTGTCTTACGGCGCTGGGTCTCTCCCTTCCCTGTAACAAATGGCCCTAAATTAGGGACGGGCGACTACTTACAGCCCACTGAGTTGTTCACGGTGGTCGTTGAACCTCCAATAAAAAATGCTTCTACTGCGACAAAACTTCAGTATGTTGTTCCGGAGGTATACTGAACCAAATCTGTTTGCCGCCCCGGTGGCGCAGTGGTCTAAGCGATGGCTTTGTAAAGGTTGTGTTGACCTGTGCTCCATGTTTGACCTGCATTATTGGTGTTCTTTTGTGTATCTCCTGTGTTGTGAACGTCTCCTGTGTCGATTGAGTCCGACCTTGACGTCTTGTAAGTAAAACTTTACTGGTACTAACTCTTTTTCCGTCCTGGCTTTGCCCAGGGTCAGGTTTAGCAAGCCAGCCATTTCAAATCGCGACGACCGCATCTGATAGGCCAGGTCTGAAGCTTGATAGCAAAGCTCCGCCCCCGCCTGGCACGTTCGGTCATTGTCACTACCACACGCAGCTGTTTCCAAGCCGCGTTATCTGATGTTACCACCTCTTCTTCCAACTTTATGGATGTTGATTCCCCGACATTTTCCACCACAGTGACGTCATGAACTTCTTCAGTATCCGTTGCCTCTGGTACTTCATCTGCTCCTGCGAGCACTGGGTCTCGACCTTTCCCATCTGCGCCCATTCCTACGGCAACTCTACCTTATGCTTCCGTTGTGAAGGGTACATGTACAACGCCTCTTGATATGATTGTCACTAGAGACAACAAGAAATTACGCATCGAAATTCCGGAAACTTCAGCTGCTGGGCAGGAGGTTTTACGCACACAGAAACTTGGCATATGTTTTGATGCCCTCCCGGACACCAGCCTTAAGAAATACTCCTTAGCCGTCCGCCAAATCCTCCCTAAGGGAGCGATCACCAATATGGCGAGGAAGCCTAGGACTGTTCTCATCTATTTTGCGAAGCCAGAGTTTGTGGAGCGCGTCTTATCTGACGGACTGCATGTTGGGGATCATACCTTACTGGGAGTCCCTCTCACGCAGCGCCCCGTACTTGTTACGTGCTACCCCGTACCACCAGAAATCAAGGACCATTACTTAATGGCGGCCCTTTCCCGTTGTGGAAAAGTAGTTGGTTCCATTTCCACTCTGTCTTACGCACCAACAGACCCAGATGACAGGAACATCTTAGGTCTGCGTCGCCAAGCAAGAATCCTGTTTCCTGCTGAAGATGCCATTGCTGATTGCCCTACTGACAGCACTGTGGTTGTAGGGAAGCAGATTTTCCGGATCGATATCGTTACTGCCTTGCATTGTTTTAAATGCAAGGCATATGGCCACATCCAATCACGTTGTCCACATGTATCTGCCAATCCACCTATTTCCATACCACCCGAAGTCAACACCCCACCCTCAACACCAGTTTCTCTGGCCACACCAAGTTCGGCTCCACAGACGTCCTTGATCCCTTCTACTGTTGTTCCAGAGGCTTCTCCCCAGCAAATGATGATTCATCATCAGTCTCCAAGTCTTCGATATCTACTACAGGAACTTTGGCCACCTCTCCATCGTTGGACCCACTTGCTGCTGTGGTACCTCTATGTTCCTTGGAGGGTATTATATCAGAAAAGGAATGGCAACCCCTCCGTCGTGTTGCTTCATCTTCTTCCCTTGGATCCCCCAATGTGGAGTCAGATCTAACTGTCCTACACCCACCAGCTTTTCCCGGCGTTCCCACGTTGAAACGTTCCAGACAGAGTTCCATCTCGCCGGTGACGTCTTCTCCACGCTGCTCTCGTTCCCGTTCGCCAATTCGGCAGTCCTTCTCTCCAACAGCAGTTCCTACATCTCCTAAGTCCCCATCTGTTCCAAAATTGTTGGATCAAAAAGCTTTCGCAGAATATCTGGAAACTTTCCCTGCATTAGACGGGCCGCTAGCGCCGTCTGATCTTGCTCTCATCATACTCAATCAACCGTCACGTCCTCTCAAGCAGGTAGACTGCGTTCAATCACGTAATGCTCAGCTTCCTACTATTATCACCCAACTTCAGAATCTACTTGCTCTGTTGCCAAAAATTGACACAGTCACTAATGCGCAGACATCTAACTTAAAGAAACGTGTAACCAGTCTTCACAGAAGTGCTGATAGTAATATTCAACCACTACAACCTCTTTCAAGTTAAAATTTCTTTCAACTGTAAGGGATGCTCCGTCCGTCCTACCAATGCGTTAGTGTTTGAAGACATTACACCGCATGATGCGGATATATTATTGCTGCAGGAGACCAACTGCCATCCCAACACCCCATACCACCGGTGGCGAATATGGCCATTTCAATTCTACCATGTCCATCGACTTAGTCTTCACGCAGGACTTGCGGTGGCCATCCATTTTCGTCTTCGATCCTTCATTACTGATATCACGGTTAAACCGATTTATCGTGACCTCCTGCAGGTTCTGTCCTTCCGACTTCACAACTTCCGATACCATATCTTCAACATCTATTTTTCCGGCAATCAACAGTATGCAGACTGTCTTTTTGAGCATTTTGTTTCCTGTGTTCAAGGTATTTCGGCCACTGATATTGTCATCTTAGGTGGTGATTTCAACTGCACCCTTGACCCATCCCTCGACAGATCGGACGGTTCCACGGATACCAGGTATTTTCTTACCAGAGCACTTTCTACAGCCATCAACCAGCTACAACTCCAAGATTCTTTTCGACACCTGCACCCATTTCTTCGTTCGTACACCTGGCGCTCCTACTCCACTTCCTCCTTCAGGGGTGTCTGCTGGTGTTGGAAAACTGGCGTCCTATATCCATCCATAATGTTGACTACAAGATTTATACTAAAATACTCTCCCTTCGATTGAACTCTGTCCTTCCCACCGTCATACATCCCGATCAAACGTACACCATCCCTGGCCGAAACATTCATAGTAATCTTAATCTCTTCCGTGACTCATATTGCCTTGCCCACCTTTCCTCCGAACCTTTAGCCTTCCTCAATCTTGATCAGAGGCAGGCCTTTGATAACGTGAGTCATCTGTGGCTTGCCTCTGTGCTCTCTGCCTTCGGTTTCCCATCTGTCTTTATCACAGCCCTCCTTGCCTTGTACCAAGACTCAGTTGTCCATATCCGGATGGCCTCCTTCCTTACAGCCCCCATTCCGTTTCGTAAGGGCATCCGTCAAGGATGTCCTCTTTCCGGACAACTTTTCTCTCTAGTCTTTGAGCCTTTTCTTTGCTCTATACGTTCTTTTCTACAACCTCCCCCCTACACCATTCAGCATAGCACCAGGCCGCATTCTATCATTCTTACTGCCTACGCCGATGATCTCACAGTTCTCATCCGAGAAGAATGGCAATTCACAATTGTTCTTGCATGGTATCAAGTGTATGCTGCGGCTTACGGCGCTTCGTTAAACCTTTCAAAGTGTACAGGCTTGTGGTGTGGCTCCTGGAGACATCGCCCCGATACACCGTGGGGCGCTCGTTGGACTTCCACCAGTCAAAAGATACTTGGGGTGCACATTGGCAGCCGGGTCTAAGCAGCGGCTGCCACCTGGAGACCCCTCGTCAGGAAACTACAAGGAGTGTTCAAATGAAAAGGTACGAAACGACACTGTGGGTATAAATGAAGACTTTATTCAAAGTATACACCATAGGCCGTAGCACAACGATCCCATTGATTAACGAGCCGAAGGATTCCTTGTTCCCAGAATTCCTGTGGCCGTGACGAGACCCAGTCCTGCACAGCGTCCTTGAGTTCGTCGTCCGAGTGGAAGCGCTTCCCTTTCAGATGTTTTTTCAGGGGACCAAACACATGGAAATCGCAGGGCGACATGTCCGGGCTGTAGGGCGGATGATCAAGCTGCTCCCACTGGAACTTGGCCAGTTCCGCGTGTGTTACCCTGGAGACGTGTAGACGCGCGTTATCATGGAGCAGAACCACACCCTCCGCGATAAATAGCGGCCGGTTTAACACCTTCCGCTGTCAGAAATCGGATAACGCCTCGCTGCTCCTCAATCGTCGAATTTTGCAATGTGAACGCCATCCTGTCCTCACACGCACTGCCGCGTCAATTGGACGGCGCTCTTTATAAGAGCCTCTGCTCTCTCCTGCGCATGCGGGCGCCCGCGCATGCTCCGATCCACGCCGGCGACTCCAATCGCATCCCTAGATGTGTCGCTACGTTCTCCCATAGCGGCATAGGCAAATATGTTAACGGTTACGTTCTTATGACGTTTCGTACCTTTTCATTTGAACACCCCTAGTACGTCACACCGCTGCTTACTGGTCCAAGCTCAAGTGCTGTTTGACCTACCACAGTCGTGCACGGCTTTCTGGCACCCTCATCCTCTCGTTAGTTTATCATTCCTGGATTGCACAACCGCCAGTAGTATATAGGGGGTACTATGGCACACACCAAAATCACATAAAAACCTCAAAATCAGGCATTTTTTGATTTTTCAGACCTCAATAATCACGAACATTTTAAGGCTTTTTATGATCAAAAACACCATATTTTCATTAAAAATCATTGATTTTTGGGCATAAAATAGTCAAAACATCAGATTTTTGAAAATTGAAGTTTTTACTCTGTTTTTTCATAAAAACAGACATCATAAAAACACGCATTTTTGATGATATTTGACGACTTTTTTGAACAATTGCAATCATTTTGAGCTTTGAATAGCTTTGAAAGTGATGAAATGATGGATTTAGTGATCAATAGAAAAGTTGTAAAACAAACTACTTTTTAAAAATGCATTAAAAAAAGGGTACCCAAAATGGATACCCCTTATAGAAGATTAAAAATTTAGGAAGATAAAAAGTGTAGGAAGATTAAAGTTCTAATTCAAATGGAATTAAAAGTATGTTATTTTTTCAATTTCTAAGTAAGGTTTAAAAATGTTTAATTCTAAATAAGACATGACTTGTATGCTTAATTCATCATTCTTTTTTCCTGATGCAAAGAGTATTAAAGGTTTATCTGTGTAGGCATCACTATTAAATAATATATTCTCCCCAAGTGTAATTAAAACTTCTGATTTCCCATTAGTATAATTAGGACGTAAATAAAATGTAATTTTCATATCCATATTTTCACTCAGTTTCATATTTCTGTCAAGGAGATTGCTACTAAATTTCATAAAACGACTGTTTCCCAGTAACGCATAGCACCAAGAGTATTATATGCTTTTTTATCTTCTTGAATTGTTGCATAACATTTTTGATTATCCACGTAATTTTTATTAACTGCGTCATACATATCCTGAGGAGATGGAATATTCACTAGTCTTTTATTTTGAACATCAAACTTTTCATCTTTTAAAATTAAAACATTGTTTTCTAAATACCTCTTATTCACTGCATTCTTATCTGCTGTAGGATCAGCAACATTTCCTATTCTTTTACCTTTTGCATTAATTACATTCCCATCTTGAATATGTAAATATTTTTGATCCAAATTACTTAATTCACCTTTAAGTACAGCATCTAAATCTCTTATTCTTACAGCAGTTTCTTGAACAAAATCTGAAAAACTACCATTAATATTTTTTTCTATTTCACTTTTAACTTCCAGATTATTCTCTCTCATTTGTTTTAAAACATATTCTCTTGTAGTAACATCATGTTCATCTATAGGTTCTTTACAATTTTTTAAATTTTTTTCTTCCATATCATAATTACCATCATCTGTTAATTTAAATCCATTTCCAGGAGGTCCAGATGGTCCAATTCCAAATTCTTCATAAGACGAACCAAAAGGGTACCAATTCATTTATTTAATCTAAAGTTTTCAAAGTTTTAAATTCCTTATTAGCCATATTAAGTGATCCTCTTTTTGTTTCATTCACGATGAAATAAAATCTATATGGTTTACCTGGATTTGATCCTAATCTCCAGTTAAATTCTAGTCTTAAATTCGAAATATTAGTATACTCTGGATGATTAGATAAATTAAAATAAAAGATTGGATACAATCTCGCATAATTTACATAACTTATAAGACATCCACTTTCAGTATTATGAGTATTTAATCCAGCTGCTAATAATTCAGAATAACATCTATTATAATCTAACTGTCCATCTTTAAAATTCGTTTTATAAATTTCTTCTGGAACTTTTTTATTATTACATAATATCCAGCATTCAAGGAGATCTAAATTATCAAAAACCATATTGTTCTGATTTTGATTGCTTTCTTTTCTACATACTGTGGAATGACAAGAACACTTAACACCTCATCAGATGTAGTTCTTATATGGCATGCACCACTTGATGTTGTTTGCTGATTACTTTTCTCAATTGAAGCAGAACACCAAGTAATTTCAATAGGTGTAGAATTCAAAGCTATACTTTTAAATTCAGCCTCAATGGATGGGTACAACTCTACATAAGGTAACCATAATTGAAAATCAGATATAATAACTTTATAATTAGGATTTGCAACATCTGTGTATAACATATCATTATGACTATTTCTTTGAAATTCAAATGTAACTTTTTATATCAGAAATTAATCTTCTAAAATCGTTGAGGAACCCAAACAGTTGTCTTAAAGGAATCCAAAATTTTATTACATTACTGTTTTTTGTTAAAAGCCATCTCTGTCTAAATCTTTTATTATAAGAGGCATTTTTCTTTTAATTTGATATCTGATCCTTTCTTTACATCTTTATCAGGATCATCTATTACTATTTTATCTTTATCAGCTGATTCTGATGTATCAACATAATACATCATATTTGTAGCCTCTGAAGTGGAATAATCTTTTGTGAAATTTATAAGTCCATTAATTTGATGAATTAATGAAGCACATTCAATATTAGAATCAGTTTGTTCTTTTCCTATAGTTAATGAAGCGGATCTAAACAGATTCCCGCCATTTACAAATGTAACATTATCAGTTCCTATAGTATCATTATTATTTTTTACTATTTTACTTTCTAAGCATATATAACCGTTACTATATAATATAGGTGAATTTGTATCTTTAATAGTAAACTTATATTGATCAGATTCTTTTACATTAGTACTATCTTCATTATGTTTTATATATTCATACTTAGCAATTTTATTACTATAATAATCTGGAATAGCTTTTAAGTCCCAAAGTTTTTCCATTTATTAGGATAAAAACTCATTTATACCGTTTCAAACCAGATCCATCCTGAATTTTCGTTTTAGCTAATATATCATTAACAGTTACAGGAGGTTTAGATAATATATTTTCAAGTTTATTTTGAATAACTTTTTTAGCTTTATCTTCAATTGCTGTTTTACCTAAAACTTCTAATATTTTTTTTCCAATTCCTTCAGTGAAGATATTACCACCATATCGTTTTGCATATAATCTATGTTTGTTATAATTCATTTATTAGTTTAAAATTAATCTATATAAAACTCTCATATTATTCAAGTCTATCAGTTCATTATCTTGATTCGTGATATACATTCGAATTCTATGAATATAATTTCGTCTATTAATGGGTAAAAATAAAGGATTTATTTCATCAATTTTTATTAAACTACCAGGAGGATTAGATGGCGTAAAGGAATACAAAATATCTGAATTAATATTATTATATAGAGCTCCTGTAATTACATCACAATGAATGTGTATGTCATCAACTCCTCTAGAAATGTTTGCCATATATTTTCCTTCCTGATGATTATCTTCATATATTTCTGATTCAAATCCTAAAATTTCATGTAATTTACTCTCTCAAGATCAATTTTATATTCATCTTTTAATTCAATTATAAAGCGCTGTGTAGCGAAATTAGCTTTAAATTTAATTGGTGGTTCATCTCCAAATCGTTTTATTAAAAAGTTATTTAATTCCCTTAATGTGTAATTTCCATTATCTAAAGTTATTTCATGCCATAAACTACCATCAAAATACTTAAATGTATTATTTTCTTCATCAATATTGTTCCATGAAACCCACATAGACATAGATTTTAAAGCTATTTTTGAATTTTCATTAACAGGAATAGGTGGGACATATTCAATTGTAAAATCTTCTGATTTCTCAAAATTTTTTGAATCTAAAATTAACATTTATTAAGCACAAAATCTTCATTATAACCACTTGGTTCTTGGGTAAAAGAATATAAAACTTCAACAGGTGATTTACCTTTATTCCTTTGAGTTATGTATTTCATACAATAAAAACCACATTTAACAGATGTTGGTTCTTGTAAAAAACTCGAATTATATCTAATTCCTTTATTAGATGTTTCAAGATATTTTACAATATTTTTAGGTATGAAAATGTTATTCAATTTAATGTCTTTATATTTATATTCTCCAAATGGATCAAAATATTCCACAAAATTATATTTAGGATCATTATAATAACAGACCCAATGAGTCCCAGGTCCTGTAGATATATCTAAATTAATAATTCCACTTTCAAATTTCTTAATCGTTTTAGGTAATAAATCTGATGTAAATACACCTCTGAATCCTTTTACATCTTTCATATTTTGTTCTATCGTTTTATTGGATATACCTCGTAATTCTGAAGAACTCCCTTTCCAGAATGTTTTTTTAAGGTGTGAACCTTTCGGTTTACAACCTGATCCAGTTACTTTACTTAAAGCTTTATTCACACCAAAACTAGCAGCACCAGATAAAGCACCAGTACCAAGAGCTGCTAAGATAGGGATCAAAAAGGGTAAAATACCTCCGTTTTTCTTTAATTGTGTCTTACTTATAGTTATTCGTTTACCATTTTTAATTTGATTAATTTGAGTTTTTGTTAAATACATATCATGATTAGCACTTTTAGTTTTATCAATTTGCAATGTAATTTCTTCACCTTTCTTAACTGCTGATTTTAATTTGTTTTTCTGACCTTCACTCAAATAAATTCTTGATACAATATAATTACTCATTTATTAAGATAGAAACTTTGAATAATATTGTTTTACTTGCTCATTAGTCATTTTACCCTCTTTCAATAATAAATCTAGTATTTGAACTACTTGGTTATATACTTTCTTATTTTTAGTTCCCTTACATATTTTATCTGTTAATTTATCTAAAATATTAAGACCCTCACCCATATAGTAATTCCCCATTTTGAGAGCTTCTAATGCTCTAATATATTTTCGCACCTCAGCCATTTTATAATCGAAACGATCAATTTTTTCTGTAATTTTTTCTTTTTCTTCATCTTTAGCATTATTAAGTGCTTTTACTTGAGGACCTTTAGACGTCCGATTTCACTGTTTTTTTCATTTGCTTGTTTTATTTTTTCATCAATCTCTTCATCAGACTTATTAACTAATTCTGAAGGTAAATCAAATCCTAACTTTTTTTAATAACTGATACATTCAAGTTTTTGTTTAAGTTAATTTTATGAATTCCTGCTTCTCTCTCATACATTTCTTTAGCATCTGAAATAGGTTCTTCAACATCTTCTAAGGCAGGAATTCTTGAAGATTCTGCAATTGGTTGAAATGAAAGTTCTTCAATTGCATCTTGAATAGCTTTTAAATTTTCTTTTCTAGATACATCTTGATATTCTAATTTTTCAACTATAGGTTTATGAAATTTTGTGATTGCCTCTTCATATCCTAAATCTTCTAATTGCTTTTCCTTATTTCGTTTTCTTAGTTCAGCATTTACTTTTGCTAATTTTAATAAATCTTGTATCACTTTACTCATTTATTTAACTGAAAATTTGCTTCCAAGCAAATTATTTTACTTCCAAGCAAATTATTTTACTTCCAAGCAAATTATTTTACTTCCAAGCAAATTATTTTACTACCAAGCAAATTATTTTACTACCAAGCAAATTATTTTACTTCCAAGCAAATTATTTTACTTATATAAATGGAAGATTTTGAACAAATTGAAGAATATTTATCTTTTGCTGAAATGGCATTATATCTAGCTGAATGTTATTTATCTCAAGGAATACCAGCTGAAGACTTATTATTTGAAGCTGAAATGTTTATTGAAGATGCTGAATTTCTATTAAATAAATATGATTAAGCCTTACAGCATTAAACTAAAAGATTATTCAGAACCAGAAGAATTTATAGATCCAAATCAAAATCCAATATTACCTATTCATCCTTTTAAACTTTTAATAACAGGATCTTCAGGATGTGGAAAAACAAATTTACTATTAAATTTAATATATGATCATTTAAATTTTGATGCATTATTCATATGTGCAAAAGATATTAACGAACCTAAATACTCTAAATTAAAAGAAAATTACTCAATGTTTGATGATATAGAAGAGGAAGACATTTTAAAAATAAAGGGAAAGAATAAAAATAAGTTATTAAAATTATTTAAAAAGTTTAAGAAAGAAACATTATTTAGTTCAGACATAAATGAATTTATTACTGTAGATGACTTAGATCCTTCATTAAAAAATCTAGTTATCTTTGATGACTGTGTAAAAGAAAAAGATCAAACCGAAATTGAAAAACTTTTTTATAAGAGGAAGGAAGAAAAATGCATCCATTATTTATTTATCACAGACCTATTATTCAACACCTATTGATATAAGAAAAAACTGTGATTACTTTATATTTTTTAAACTTCAGCACAGAGAAATTAAACAAATTATTAGAGAAATTGATGGTGATTTTAATATAGATCCTTATCAAAAAAGTATTAAAAAACCTTATGATTTCTTCATGTTAGATTTGAAAAATCCTCATATGAGATACAGACATAACTTTGATCCTATATAAATGGAAGAATATTTAGAAAAGAAAATGTATGTATACAGAAAAGTTTTAATTACTATAATAAAATTAGTATATCATTATCAGTAGGCAAATTTATATTTAGTGCTTCAGGTTTATCAGCTTTTGCATTTATTCCTTTAGCAGCACTTTCTTTAGGAGCAGGAGTCATTGAAGTTGTTGATAAAACTCTAAATATTTCAGAGAGAAAAGAAGAATATAAACAAGCTTACAAATTTTATAAACAGATATTAAATTTAATAAACGCTAATTCAATTTCAGAACAGGATGCTTACGTTAGAGAAGAGGATTTTATAAAAAATATGAAGTATTTTCCTTTAGAGAAATATGTAAAACAAACGCAACTAAATGGTTATAGATATGTAAAATAGATTTACACTTAAATAAATGGAATTACAAGGAGGTGATATAGTAGGATGGTTACAAGATAAATTAAATCCACCTGAAATGCATATACCAGGGTACCAGTATTGTGGCCCATTTACAAAATTGGAAAAGAGATTAAAAAGAGGTGATCCAGGAATTAACAGAGTTGATAAAGCTTGTAAAAAACATGATGTAGCTTATAGTAAAACTAAAGATACTAAACAGAGACATATTGCTGATCAAGAACTCTTAAACGATTTAGATTCAATTGAAAATACTACAAGTGGATTCTATCCATTAGAGAGAGAAACAAGCTAGAGCTGTTATAAAACCAATTATAAAAGCAAAGAAAACATTTGGTTTAGGAATTTCATCCTATATAAATATGTATTGCTTAAAGTGCAAACAGAAAACTGAAACTAAAGATATTCAAGAAACAGTAGCTAAAAATGGAAGACCGATGGCAAAAGGAAAGTGTAAAGTTTGTGGAGCTAAAAAGAGTGTTTTTTTAAAGACGTAGACCTTAAAAATATTTATTATACACCAGAAACTGGTTATTGTGGTATTAATGAATTACAAAGAAAAACTAAATTACCCAGGAAAGATATAGAAGAGTTTTTACATCAACAAGATGTATATACAAAACATAAACCACTTATTCATAGATTTAAAAGAAGAAGAATTTATGTTTCTCATGTCAATGACCAATTTCAAGCTGACCTTATAGATATGCAAGAATTTAAATCCTTTAATAATGACACAAATTATATTTTATCAGTGATTGATATATTCAGTAAATATGCTTGGACAATTCCGATTAAAAGAAAAACAGGTGAAGAGGTAACTAGAGCATTTAAAAAAATATTTAAAGAAAGAAAACCAGAAAAACTTCAAACAGATAAGGGTACAGAGTTTATAAATAAACAAACTCAAAAGTTATTCAAGGATGAAAATATTCACTGGTTTACAACTGAGAATATTGAGATTAAATGTGCTGTTATTGAAAGATTCAATAGAACTTTAAAGACTAAAATGTGGAAGTATTTCACAGCAAATAATACTAGAAAGTGGTTAAATGTACTAGATAAATTAATTAAGAATTATAATAATTCTTATCATAGATCCATTAAAATGACACCTATAGAAGCAAGTAAGGAAGAAAATGAATTAAAAGTTTATAATAATTTGTATAAAGAAAAAGAGAAAAATAAACCAAAATATCAAAAAGGAGATAAAATAAGAATTTCAAAATATAAAAGAGAATTTAAGAAAAGGTTATCTTCCAACATTTACAGAAGAAATATTTATAATTTCCGATATATTGAACACAGATCCTCCGACATATAAAATAAAAGATTTAAATAATGAAGAAATTACAGGAACATTTTATGAAAAGGAACTGGTTAAATATGATAAGAAAGATGAGGTTTATAAGATTGAAAAAATTATTAGAAAGAAAGGAAATAAATACTTAGTTAAATGGTTGGGATATCCTGATGAATTTAACAGTTGGGTTGTAATTTGAAAAATTTTTGCAAAACGCCCTTTCGGTGGAGGGTCTATGCTTCATTTTTTTTATTTATTTGTACCTGGCCAGCCAGGTGGGCGTTAACTCTTTCGACCCTCCACCGCACACTCTCTACCATCAGATGTTATTCACGCACGCGCTCTACCGTGAACCCAAACTCTGATTCCAAAGTTTAGGACAGGGAGCCATTCTACCGTATCGAGTTTCGAACCTGAGACCTTTTGCATGCATGCCTGACTCGCTACCACTCGGCCAACACAGGCCGATGAATTCTTGCTTGAAACATATATTTACAGCAATAGAAAATTGGCGATGATCCAAAGTTGTTACGTAACGAAGAATTGCTTCTTTCCGAGGACACGTATCGCGCGCCGTGGAGTATTTTGGCAGCTGTTCAACTCTGGTTATGTAAACATTTTCGCTCGCAGCTTATCAGTAATGACTACATCTAAGCAAGAAAGAGATTTAATTGCTTGTGCTACCATCTATATGTGAAAGAAAAACTGTATTTCAGTATTTAAAGATATAATTTCTTAGGCAGGAATTATTAACGATTTAAAATAAGATATACGTGAAAAGTATTTAATAACATGATATCTAATAAATGGCTTCATTAAAAGATGTATGTTATGAACAAATCAAAGATAATTACTGGTATGGTCTATTTGGAGATTTTAAAATTATAATAGATAAAAATACTGGATACTTTAATGCTACAAAATTATGCAAACAAGGTGGTAAAAAATTTAAAAAATGGTTAGAGAATAAAAAATCTCAAGAATTAATAAAATATTATAAAAATTGTGGTGGCCCGAATTCGGGCCGCCATAAAAATGATCAAATGTATGAAATAAGAGAAGGAACAGGTAAGAATATTATTAATGGAACATATGTTAAGCAGGAATTAATTTTAAATATATCTTGTTGGGTTTCAAACGATTTTTATGATAAAGTTAACAAGATTGTTAAAGACTATTACATTAAAAAATTCAATGATAAATACAAGAATGATAATGAAAAATTAAATAAGAAATTAAATAAGATAAAAAGAAAATGGAAAAATTAAAACTTGAAAATGAAAAATATAAAGAAGAGGATATAACACCTAAAACTGCTAATTCTAAAAAGCTTCATATGTTTACTATCATACAGAAAAATAAAGAAAACTCTGATTATACTTATTATGTAATCAGATGTCAAAGAGATAAAATGAATAAAACTATTGGTAATTTAAAAATAAAGTATCCAGATTTAAATACAGTATATGAAATAAAATATAATCCTAATTCTATTAATTTATTTAACAGAGTTAAAGAAAATATATCATACATAGAAACTAAATTTAATCATCTTAATATTGTTAATGATCATACTATTGATAATTTAAAAGAGGCTATTAAAAGAATAACTAAGTTCTAAAAAGTTTTTAATAAAATGATATCTAATAAATGGATAATGATATTGAAGAAGCGAATTACTTTTCTTATTCATCTTCAGAAGAAGAACAAATTGAAATTCCTGAAAATTTTAAAAAAGTAATGAAACAAATAAAAAGAATGAAATATGATGAAGAGGAAGACTGTTATTATATAGATTATAATAAATATTTAAAAAGTAGATATGTTAGTAGAATAAGATATTTTAATCAGTTTAAAAGAAAAAATAACCTTAAATTTAATAAGGAAGCAGAAGATTTATTTTTAAAATTATTGGATTTTATGTACTATGAGAAAAATTTAAAATATGTATATTTTATTAAAAAAATTTGTGACTATTATAATATATCAAATGATATTAAAATTAATATAAATCCAAAAAATGAAAAGATCTGGGAAGACTTTAAAGCAGCAAGCTTAAAGCAAAGTATTTATAAAGACACAGATAGTGTTGTGTATATAGATGATGGAACTAATAAAATCAAAACAGGATGCATGTTAGGAGAATGGACAGATGAATTGGGAGAGGACAAATATATGAAATCCTGGATAGCTGGTGCACCAAAAGACTATGGATACATACTAAATGATGGAACTGTAAAAGGTAAAGTTAAAGGATTTAAAATGAGCTATGAGAATGAAAATATTTTGAATTTCAATGATAGAATGAAAGTAATAACAGGTGAAACAGATTACTTAGAAATATCAAATAATCAGTTTAAGATACAAAAAGATAGAAATATAGCTGTAGATACACTGAACAAGAAATACATGTTTGGATTTGATAAAAGAAGAATTCTAGATGATTTGAATACTGTACCTTTTGGATATGTATTTAAAAAAAGTGAGTAAATATAAACAATGAATGATATAATTGTAATTATAAATATTCAAGGATTTGTGCTCCCAAATCGTAAGATAGCAAGAGAGATAAGTTGGGTACACTCAAAACTGAATATTGGTGAAACAATATCAGTGTTCACACCTGACTGCAAATTAGATGAACAAGAATTGAATATCGTACGTAAGTGTGTTTTAGATGTGCATGGACTGAGATTTAAAAGATATCCAAATAGCAAAGAACTATGGATTAATAATTGTGAGGTAAAGAACTATATTAAAAACCTGTACCATATTTATGGTGGTACATTTGCATATAAAGGAGGAGTAATGGAAAAAGAGATGCTTGAAGATATTCCATCTGTTGATTTAGATATACCTAAATGTCCAAGAGTTTTAGGCCCCGGATGCTCTATGTATAGATGTATGCATTATAAGAATTATATTTCAAAAAATGAAAACTTATAAATGGATTTAATGGGTGACCTTAGAGCTCTATACTGTTCTTCAGATAAAAAATATAGTAACGAAATATCTCAATTCGCTCATTTTTGTGATGACTTGATTCATATGTATAGAGATAATTACAAGTTTTCAGATATTCTAACTATAGTTTATAAATATTTAAAAAAGGTAAAAAGAATAATTGATAAAAAAGAAAAAAACGAGGAAATTAAAAACAAAGGATTAGAAATTTTAAATGAGTTTGTAAGTTATTGTAATTTACAGTTCTCATCACATGTATTCAAAAACCTTTAAAAAAATAAAATCTTATAAATGGATGAGTTCAATAGCATCAGATTATTTACAGAAACACAGAAATTAAAAGATTTGAATCCTGGAGATTATAAATTGATGTCACTGAAAAAAATCCAAACGAAATTCGGAGATGCAACTATTGCAAAAATAGAAGTCAATGATGAAGAAAAAGAATATTATCTTAGAAAATGTCACGGAAAACTATCTGACAGTGCAATTAAAAAAATTAATAAAGGTAATTATATATTCAGATTCAGAGGTAAAATTGATGATCTATATTATGATTATGAATTAGTAAAAACTTAACAAAACGAATTCTATTAAAATGAAAGTTCACTTCGATCCTAATGTCATATATGTAGGAAATGAAAAGGTATATGGGAAACATATGCAGTTGATCGAGAGAGGTTCAAAAGAAGAATTACCGAAACAGAAAATAAAATTATCTTTAAAGAGAAATGAAGTACTACATAACAAAACCTTATATTATTGAATTCGTTTTGTAATATTTTTAATTAAATCTTGAATTTGTTTAATCTTCCTAAATTTTTAATCTTCCTATAAGGGGTATCCATTTTGGGTACCCCTTTTTAATGCATTTTTAAAAAGGACTTTGCAAAGTAGTTTGTTTTACAACTTTTCTATTGATCACTAAATCCATCATTTCATCACTTTCAAAGCTATTCAAAGCTCAAAATGATTGCAATTGTTCAAAAAAGTCGTCAAATATCATCAAAAATGTGTGTTTTTATGATGTCTGTTTTTATGAAAAAACAGAGTAAAAACTTCAATTTTCAAAAATCTGATGTTTTGACTATTTTATGCCCAAAAATCAATGATTTTTAATGAAAATATGGTGTTTTTGATCATAAAAAGCCTTAAAATGTTCGTGATTATTGAGGTCTGAAAAATCAAAAAATGCCTGATTTTGAGGTTTTTATGTGATTTTGGTGTGTGCCATAGTACCCCCTATATACTACTACCGCCACCAGCCTACGTTCAAACTGCAACAACATCAGCAATGCTCAGCATTGTTTGGTCATCTACTCATTGTTTATCTTCCTCCGTATTGTCTCTACCTTTGACTTGTGGTCGCCTCAATATGCCAGAGATTACCATACGTTATAAAGCTGTAAGAATTTTGAATTTCCTCCGTTTGAGTGTTCAACCAGACTCTTCCGCTTCCATTCTTCTGCTTAATGTTCTGACTTCCCCCCTTAATCCCTGCCTCACCGTCCATCTTCTTCTCAAGATGGATATTCACACTGTCATCCCCCCCGTTTTCCTCTAGTCTACCATGAAGCTGTTCAGTTCCTTCGATCTTTACCGCTCATTCGTCAATCCCCCTCTTCCACTCTTGATCTTCTTTCCGAGCCTCTTTTTTTCTCCTCCGTCCTCCATCCCCCTACTGCCAACTTTTTCTTTTTCCCCGCATGGCTACACGCTGGTGTAGTCTCCGTTGACCAACTGGTCCTCCCCGATTTTTCATGGAAACCCGTTTCCGACCTTTTTCCCACCCTACCACCCTCGCCCGAACTCTCTGATAACTTCCTCCAACTTAAACATGCTCTTCAATCACTTTTTCCTTCCCTAGTCGATTCCTCGGGCCTCCTTTCCGTTTCCTCTGCCTCTCTCCCTTTTCCGGTCTTCCTTCCCTTTTCCGATGATCTCCTCCCTCTCCACAGTCTTTCCACCCACACTCTGTACCGTTTTCTCCGTTCTTCTTCTGCGGTACCTTGCCCTATTCCCTCTGTTCCTTCTTTTGCACTAACCTCAGTCTGGTCCACTGCCCAACATTCACCGGCTCTCTTCTCAGAACTTAATGCGCACTGGAGGTTTTTGCACAATCGACTGCATGTCCCTTCGACTTTGTTCCGGAGAAATATAGTATCATCAGATCTCTGTCCTTTTTGTAACGTCGTTGGAGACGTCTTACACATGTTTGTTTACTGTCCGACGCTGCTCCCACTATTTCACAGTATGTTCCAACTTGCACATCCTTCTGGTACCAGTGATCTCACCCTAGAAGATTATCGTTTCCTCGGCCACAGTTCTACAACTTTCTCCTCTATTTTACCAGTTTGTTCGTATTTATTTATCCTAGCTAAATATATTATTTTCTCTCACGTGCTACAGTTACAAGATCCAGATCCTATCACATTCTCTACCTCCTTGGTTGCACACTACCGCAACAGGGTTAAAGCCAGACTCACCCTGGAATACTCCTTGGCGAAATATATGGCACGGTAACCTGCCTTCTTCACAACATGGTCGCCGTGTCGTCCCTGGTTTCAGTTTTCTAGTGCCCAGACTGATCATCTGCTGTTTTAATAAACCTACGTCGGAACTTTCAATTTTGACTGTTGCCTCACCATGTTTTCTCCTGGAACTGGATTGTGTTTGCTTCCTGCTGATGTCACCTTTTGTACACAGTTCTCTTCATCCTCACAATGACTCTCTGCCACCAGCGATTCCCATGTCACTAGAACTGCGCGAATTTTTTCTGTAAATTGTTTCGCTCCAGTGATGTTCCAAGACTTCAATGAACAATTATCCCAGAGCTACTGCTGTTTACAGCAAATAATGCAATGCCTGTCATTGCTCATTTGTATAATTATCATTTCATTGTAAATATCTACATTTTGTTTTATTTCTCCCCTTCTCTCACACTGCGTGTGAGGTTGGGGATGTTCTGTTGTAATTCTTTTAAGTGAATAAAAGCGAATATTGAAACTAAGCGATGGCCTCTGATCATTCGTCCGAAAGGGGTCCGGGTTCGAATCCCGGTGAGGCATGGATGTTGTGTTTGTCTTACGGCACTGGCTCTCTCCCTTCCCTGGAACCAGTGACCCTAAATTAGGGACGGGAGACTGCTTATAGCCCATTGAGTTGCTCACGGTGGTCGTTAAACCTTCAATCAAAAAAATCTGTTTAATTTAATCGAAATGGGGTCAAAGGTCAGGGCACAGGAGCGAGATTTATTCCACAGCCATTATCTTCATAACTTGAGTAATGATTTCTGGTATGCTGGAAAGGGTATCATAATCAATGCATTGCATGATTTTACTAACTTGATTTTCAATTAGATCTGGCATATAAACCAACTACTTTACGTAACAAAAGCAAATTTATAAGATCACGAGAAAAATGTAGCAATGTTTTTTTTTGTTTTTGTTTTGTTGCATAGTACTTTCTGGATAAGATTATAAGGCAAATGTTGCTATTTTTTTAGACATCTAATTTTTTTTGTTGCATGGTACTTTCTGGATAAGATCATAAGGCAAATGTAGCCTTTTTTAGACATTTAATTTTTTTTTGCTTCATGATACTTTTTTTATTGTTCGAGGTTTTAACGGCCACCGTGAGTAAATTAATGGGCTATAAGCAGCAGCCCGTCCCTGATTTAGGACCACTAGTTCGAGAGAAGGGTGAGAGCCGGTGCCGCAAGACAAGCACAACATCCATGCCTCGCCGGGACTCGAACCCGGACCCATCGCGGATGAACGATCAAAAACCGGCGCCTAGACCATTGCGCCACCATAGTTTTTTCACTCCTTATCTGTCATAAGCACCCAAATATGCAATGCAAGATCAGAGGATTGCATTTTATTCTTTTTGTTTGTTTCTGAGTTTAATAGCCACCACGAGTAACTCTAGGGGCTATATGCAGCACCCATCCCTAAGTTACGGCCACTGGTTCCAGGAAAGGGAGACAGCCAGCGCCGTCCGACAAATGCCATCCATGTCGCATCCGAGACTCGAACCCAAACCCATCTCGAGCCAATGGTCAGATGCTTGCGCCTCAGAACATTCGGTCGCTGGGGTGGCTTGGGTTTCATTTCGGATGAGAACGAAAGATGAAAGCAGCTATTCTAATTCTCTAAATCACATTTTTTTTGAATGATTAGGACTTTGTCGGTGCCTTCTTTCTCGAAACGAAAGCAATGTCTTTAGCTGATTCACGAAAAGCAATATACTGTATTTGGCAATATCTTTGAATGATTCATTCAGTGCTTGCTAGTGTCTATTTTTTTACTCTTGCAAATTTAAACTTTTTGCTTTGCAGTTTGCTACCGGTCGAATTCGGTCCGTGGTCATGGCTAAGAGTAAACTTATTATATACTAAAGAATCGTCGGGTTTATTTGGAGGGTTTAACGACCACCGTGAGTAACTTAGCGGGCTATAAGCAGTCGCTAGTCCCTAATTTAGGGCTACTGGCTCAGGGAATTAAGAGATCCAGTGCCGTAAGACAAACACAACATCCATGCCTTACTGGGATTCGAACCCGGATCCATCTCGGACAAATTTTCAGAAGCCAGCGTTTAGGCCACTGGCCTACAGGGGTGATGTCGTGGTTCCCAAAGCTGTTCGATTCATATTTCCAGAGAAAATGACAATCCTGAGCGCTATAACTTTGGGTAAAGCTAAGGTGACCACATACTGGAACACACACACACAAGAACATGCACACTGGCACCCACACACACAATTGTGTATTGTTTCAGTGAGTATGATAATACATCTCAAAATTTGTAATTTTATAAGATGTTTCTTGTATAAAATTAGTAGCTTGTACCGACAATCCAGATGAGCTGTGATAAACAGAGCATCAGGGGCGTATTTAGAAGGGGAGCTTAGGGGGCCTTGCCCCCGATAGTGTTTAATTTTTTATTATGATTTTCCATAAAATGAGACTTACATTGGAAAGAAAAAGGCCTTTATTTAATAAAAATGCATCAACTTGAATAAAAAAATGCTTTAGTTTTTTCTTCTATTTTTCATTAACTTTTATTTTGTTCTGGCGGATTTCCAAAACTTCCGTATTTTGCCCCCACCCCCACCCCCACCCAAAGTCTATATATGCCCCTGCAGAACATGCTCAGCTACTCAGCAAAAGTGAAATACTTTATTTTAAGTGCACGTGCTGAATTAAGAGCAAGCTGCATAGTCCTTATATGTTTCTGAAGAACGAATTCAATGGCTGATGTTCTTATTTTGTCAAAGTTTTTGGTGGGTTTCATAACAAGTACAGTCAAAATTTGTTTTTGCAATAAGTATGTTGAAAGGTAGGAGAAACCCAAAAAATGTTTTTAAGCAAATTTTTCATTAGAAACGTAACCAGCTAACGGTAATGTCTAAATTTGGCATTAAACATCAAAATTCGAGGACAGTTTGCATTCCCAATCACACAAGGTGTTTTAGGGTACAATAAACTATATTGGAAGACTGTCCTCGAATATAGTTATCTATATATTTAAAATACATGGCCGTTTCTTTCTACAATCCGCCAGCGCCGCCCATTGGAGCGATTTTCGTGATTTTTTTTTAATGAAAGTTACTGACCCATACATTTGTCATCTCTAATTTTTATAATCATAAGTATTTTTTTTTATGTAACCATGGCATTTTCTTTGTACAATCTGACGTAAGCGGAACGATACACGGGAAATCCGGAACTACTTGAAAGCGTTCTGATTCGGTAGTAGGCCAACTGCCAAAAATAATAAAAAATAAACGAAATAGTGTTATGTCCACCGCAAAGAAGTAAGCTTCCCAACGGTGAAGGAATTATCCAAATCGGTTCAGTAGTTTTCGAGATTAGTAAAAAATCCGTATATTATCGTGAACTACTTTCTTTCACGTTGGGTGTGATCAGGTTGTATGTAAACAAAGCGGAACTTTACACGGGAAATCGGGAACTACTTGAAAACGATCTGATTCGGTAGTGCAGCTAAAATTAATAAAAAGTAACAGAAATAGCCTATGTCCACGGAAATGAAATTAGCTTCCCAATGGTGAAAGAATTATTCAAATCGGTTCAGTAGTTTTTGAGATTACCTCAAACACACAAAGCTTCTCTCTTCATATATTATTAGTAGCCTATTAGTGTTAGTATAGATGAACGAAATAGCCTATGTTCACCGGAAAGAAGTAAGCTTCCCAACGGTGAAAGAATTATCGGAATCTGTTCAGTAGTTTTCGAGATTCGTAAAAAAAAATTCCTTATATTATCGTGAACTACTTTCTTTCATGGTGGGTGTGATCAGCTTATATGTAAACAAAGCGGAACAACACACGGAAAATCGGGAACTACTTCAAAGCAATCAGATTCGGTAGTAGGCTACAGTAAAAAATAATGAAAAATATTTAAAAAAAATAAGAAGCAAACGAAATAGCTTATGTCCACCGGAAAGAAATAAGCTTTCCAACGGTGAAAGAATTTTCCAAATCGGTTGAGTAGTTTTCGAGATTACCTCAAAAACACAAACAAAGTTTCTTTCTTTATATATTAGTATAGATTATATAATGATACAAAAAAAAATATGTTGAAACCAAACTGACAAAATAAAACACATTTTTAACCCCATTGCTTAGTTATCTACACTGCTGGCCACCCAAAATGCAACACCAAGAAGGAAGCATCCGATTGGCCTGAAATTCGCAGCATGCGTCGCCCGCGAGAGGACATGCAAACGATTAGCATTGTAGGGCATATGCAAATCATGTGCGCCCGGCACGCCACCGAGAAGCACTATAAGAAGGGTGCACAGAAGGCGGGGTGTAAGTAGAGGAAGTGTGCTGTGCTGCCGGACCTGTGCGTGGGAAGCTTCCTGATGCCACATCACAGAATACGGCAGTCATTCCAGCACGTTTCGGAGTTCGACAGAGGACGAATAGTGGCTTATCGCGACAGCAGTTTATCGTACCGAGACATCGGCACCCGTGTGGGGCGACATCCAGCCACAGTGAGGCGAGTATGGATTCGGTGGGTGCAGGAGGGACGGACGGACCGACGTGAGCGATTGCCGCAGCCGCGGCACACCACCGAACGAGAGGACCGGCATGTTGTGCGGCGAGCATTGACGGCTCGCACCGTCACATCACAAACGTTAGCGCAGGACTTAGGGTGTGTTGCGCAACAACCTATGTCAGCACGTACCGTTCGACGTCGTCTGCAGGAGCGGGGACTTGTCGCACGGTGCCCATTGCTCCTATTACCATTGACGCTACACCAACGGCGCTGGGCCGTTGAACGCCGCACCTGGACTACGGAATGGCACGACATTGTCTTCTCCGACGAATCCCTCTTCCGCCTGCAACACCACGATGGTCGGATCCGCGTGTGGCGGCACCGTGGCGAGAGACTGTATGACGCTTGCATTATGCATCGCCATACCGGTCCGTCGCCTGGCGTTCTGGTTTGGGGCGCAATTGAATATGACACCCGCACTCCACTGGTACGCATCGCCGGTACACTCAACAACCACCGCTACATCTCCGACATTTTGGAGCCTGTAGTCCTCCCTTACCTGCAGGACCTGCCAGCGGCCACGTTTCAACAGGACAATGCGCGCCTGCACGTGGCACGCATCGTGCAACAATTCTTCACGGCCCACCAGGTGTCACTGCTGCCGTGGCCCGCCTGTTCTCTCGATATGTCGCCCATCGAACACGTCTGGTCGCTGACCGGCAACCGAGTGACCCGGCAAGCACCACCCGTGGCTACGCCTGATGAACTGAGGCAACGTGTGGAAGCAGCCTGGACCGACATACCCCAAGCCCACATCCAAAGCCTCTTTCGTTCGATGCCGCGGCGTGTAGCGGCTGTTATTGCCAGCCATGGGGGGCACACGAACTATTGATGTCTGCGTGTTCCGCAAGTCGCAGGGACCTGTAAGCTCAACCGTTTCATCTTTGTATCTGTTGTTAAGTGTCCAGTAAATCTGGATTTGCAATCTGTTGTTAAGTGTCCAGTAAATCTGGATTTGCAATCTGTTGTTAAGTGTCCAGTAAATCTGGATTTGCAATCTCGTGTCCTTCTTGGTGTTGTATTTTTGGTGGCCAGCAGTGTATATATAGACACGATATCATTTCGGGTTACTGAAAGAATGCCTCAATACTCCAATGCAAGCCCACCAACGATGGGTAATCACATGTTTATACAATAATGAGGAACGTCATCGTTAAATTCGTATACGAGTAGTTGGAAAAATTAATGGGAATATTAGGAAAATTTTGTTGTTGGAGACCCGTCTTTACACTGCCCCTTAATAATCAACCGCTTGTTATAGTTATGTACAGTGGCGGCTCATAGATAAAATTAGTGGAGGTGCTGCTTCAGAAAATTTTTATCCATTGTTTTAATATTGTGTAAAGCGAAACAAACACATATAAAAAGAAAATTTATACATAAAAAAATATATTTTTTACTTACTAATAGCCTAAATTGTTACAGTTCAAGTTTGATCCATTCATTTGAAAACGAAATCCATTCTTCTTGTTTTAATTTGCTCGAAAAGATTAATAATTTTCTCTTTCATCTCTGGATGACTGTTGAGGAAATTTTTCTCTATTGAAAGCACTGCAAGTGCATTTAGTCTTTCAGGATTCATAGTGCTCCTTAGAAAAGTTTTTATTCTTTTCAGTGTTGAAAAACAGCGTTCTGGTTCTGCTGTTGTCATGGGAATTGTCAAGAGGATTTTTATCAGTTTCGTAATTTCTACTAAGAACATCATCTAGATTATTTTCCAAGATAAATTTCAGAAGGTCCATTAATTTGCAATATTCATGCATATCGGATCTACAATAGAATACTTTTAGTTCAGTTTCAAGCTTTTCTTTGTCAATCATGGGATATGATTCAGTGGTCAGTACTATCTCTTCTGTAGGCAGTTCATTCTTAAAACTGGTGAAGCTTTTCTTGTTGACAGCTACTAAGTGTTTAGTGGAAGAATATATGTCCATTATATCAACACATATACAGTCACACACTTCCTTAGCTTCTGCCATGAGTGCCTTTGAAGGATTCTCACAGTTCTTCGAGTTTCTTATTTCTAAAATAGCAGTTTTGAAATCTCTTATACATTCATTGACTTTAAACACACACTAATTTCTCGAGGTTGCATTTGGTTGTAAATTATTTCAACATGAGGCATAATCTGATGAAAAAACTCTAACAAAAACATGAAATTATCATCATTCAGGTATTTTAAAATTCCTGTTGCTTCTGCAATGGTTCCACCTGCATTTGATGTTGACTGAATTTCAGTAAGGCAGCTTTTTAAAGGTTGAAAATTTTCATGAACTCTGTTTACGGTCCGTATGTTAAAGTTCCACCTTATAGAGGATGGACGTAGAATGTTGATGTCCATATGCTTCTTCAGAACGGATACACGTTGTGGTGATCTTAAGAAGAATGTTGGAATAGCCAAAATGTTAGAGAAAAATAATCTTGCGTTCTGTGTAATACTTGCTGCATTTCTCATTATTAAATTAAGTTGATGCGCATAGCAGTGAATGAAATGTGCATTACTATAAACTGATTTTATTTTTGCTTGAACTCCTGCTTTTTTGGCTTTCATGACATTTGCACCATCAAATGTCTGAGCTATCAGTTTTTGTCCATTTCCTTGAAGGGTTATGTCTAATTGTTCTAGAATACGTTTCGATATGACATCTGCAGTTTGATTTTCTGCAATAAAGAATCCCCAAAAACGCTCAAATATTTCTCCATTCAACACGTAACGTAAAACCAGGACCATTTGAGTGTGTCCCGATACATCTGTAGTGTCATCAGCCATGACAGCTATACAAAGGAAGCTTCTCTAATCTCTGTCCTTATCTCCTCATGGTATATTTGTATAGCAGGCAATAAAGTATCTCATTCTGAATGGTATTGGAAACCCCTTTGGAGACCGTACTGGTTTCTAAGTGATTCTTCAAATCTGGATCTAATTTAGATGCAAAATTTATTAATCCTCTATATACCCCTGGATTTACTGAATCGTATTTTTCATCATGTCCACGTAAGGGAGTATGAAGGTATCCACAAAAGAAAATACAGTCTATTATTTTGGAAAAAAATTCACGGTTCTTTTTAACCTTTATGTTATGCTCAATGATTGAAAGTCTGTATGCCTCACTAAGTTTCTCCTTAATACTTACGTTTCCTAAAAGTGACAGTGAAACCATATTTTCAACGCGCTTCTATGACTTCTCATGTTTTTCAGTTTTTCCTTTCATTTTGTTTATATTTCTAAAATCGTCTTTTGTCCACGGTACATCACCTCCAAACAGCAAACACGGGAAGCAAAACAATGCATTTTTTACTTCACAGCCGTAAAGCCAATTTTTCCGTTGGTACCATTCAGAATTAAAGCTACGGATATACTTCTTGTTGTTGCTTATTCCTGGCTAAGATATTTGAATATCAGGTGTTGAATGGCCTCTTTTCTTTACTGTAACTTTCTCATGGAGAGATAACTGTGAAAACTTAAGCTGTTGAAGTTCAATTACAGTTCACAGAACTTATTTCTTGGGGATGCAAAGAGGCCATGGTTAAATTTTCTGTAAAATAGAAGAACCGAAAAAAACTATGAATTAAATAGAATAGCTGGAAGCATCACAAATTCACTATCATCTAATTCTACACTTTATCACATTCAAGAAAGAATATGGTACGACGGTTTTGAAGAGCAACACACGGGGAACCAAAAGAAACACTACCTTACGCTTGCCCAACAGGGTCAGCACTGCGTGATCGACAGTGCTCTCTTTACGTAGCGTGCTGCCTCCTATCTCGGAGCACAGACATGTGCGCGTGCGCACAACAGCCAAACACCGCTCCGCTGGAACTGTGAAACGCACAGTTTCATACAAGGATGTTTGTAATTTTTTCATGAACTGGGGATGGCTACTGACATTAAGCTTAAGGATTATACGTATAATGTACACTATCTACCAACAAGTAATTGGACACCTGTGATAGCAAAAAAACGAAGTTTATTCACCTTCAATAGTTGGTGGAGTCTCCACGAGCGGCGATTACAGCTGCGATCTCCGGGGCATACTCTCAACCAGGCGTTGTGCGACGGCTAGCGGTATTTTCTTTAACTCAGCTTGGAGAAGACAGGTCAGTTCCTTCACCGATTTCGGACGGTGGGGGCACCCCTTAAGTCGACGCTCCAACTCGTCCCAGAGGTGCTCGATAGGGTTAAGGTCCGGGCTCTGCGCAGGCCAGTCCATTCGATTAACCACATTGTCACCATACCAAGCCACGATGGACCTCGCAACATGACAGGTGGCATTGTCATCCTGAAAGTAGCATGGGTCCACCCCGTAAAACTGCCACAACGTAGGAAGCGCATGGTCATCCAAAATGGTGCAGTAGGTCTCGGCGTTGAGTCTACCAGGAATTGCGATCAGAGGTCCATTGCCATACCAGGAGAAACACCCCCATAGCATAATTCCACCGCCGCCGAACTTCACAGTTGGCACAATACATTCCGGCAGGAGGCGTTCTCCAGGCAGACGTCAAACCCAGACCCTGCCATCCGAACGGTAGAGGGTGAACCTTGATTCGTCGCTCCAGAGAACCTGTTTCCACTGTTCAACGGTACACTGTTGACGTTCTTTGCACCACGTTAGCCGAGCAGCGCTATTGGACTTGGTGATCAAAGGCTTGTGGGCGGCATCACGTCCATGATAACCGAGCAGATGGGATTTCTTACGGATGGTATTCATCTAAAGAACGCTCCGGGATGTCTGTTGAAACTCCTCGCGGATGTGGCCCATCGGTTCGGTGCGGTTCTTCGGAATTTCTCTGGCCGGC
Organism: Macrothele yani; assembly: GCA_039090855.1. Classification (NCBI taxonomy): domain Eukaryota; kingdom Metazoa; phylum Arthropoda; class Arachnida; order Araneae; family Macrothelidae; genus Macrothele; species Macrothele yani. The sequence continues at coordinate 110,811,203 of CM076997.1, read as the reverse complement.
ACCCGTCGGTCTCTAACTCCCAGTTTTGTGAGTCTGCCGGGTCGGGACACATTCCGACAGTCACCTCTCATCTTTCACTTGCCAATCACGTAGGCCATTGTCGATTTTGCGTATTTCAACTCGCTGGATATATCACGTATGGATCGGCCATTTCTGTGATACCCGACGATTACACCTTTCTCGAAATCAGAGAGCTCCGAACTGCGTGGCATCTTGCATGCGACTGGTTGCGTTGTTGTTTCCCACTCGATATTTAACGGCGGCGGCAGTGACGTGTATTAGGACTGCAGATATCGTCGATTGCAGGGGTGTCCAACTACATGTTAGTAGATAGTGTACAAGTATAAAGAAAGAATTAAGGGGGAAAAGGCTCATCGTATTGAATGTTTTCGATAATATCGAGTGAAAATAGGGGGTGCTGCAGTTCCGCAGTGCCTATACAGGAGCCGCGCCTGGTTATGCATTTTATTACGATTCGTGTTATATGACAAGAAAAAATTACAATCACGGCTTTTACAACCCGTGCCTGGCACGGGTTACAGACTAGTGCTATTGTTAAAGCACAGTTGTAACTGGGATGTTTCTACTCTGGATAAAACATTCTGAAATTACGCTGATGCAGAATGCTTAAATTCCCTAAACTTTTGACTTTGCAGTTCTTATGATCATCTGAAAGCTTCTTTTTTTTTTTTATTGGAGGTTTAACGACCACCGAGAGCAACTCAATGTGCTATAAGCAGTCGCCCGTCCTTAATTTAGGTCACCGATTCCAGGGAAAGGAGAGAACCAGTGCCGTAAGACAAACACAACATCCATGCCTCACGGGATTCGAACCCGTACCCCTTTCGGACGAATGGTCAGAAGCCATCGCTTAAACCACTGCGCCACCGGGGCGGCGAATGCTTCTTGTTTTTATGCTCCTAGAATTTAATACAGTGGGGGAAATCTGCATGTCTATTTATTAGACAAACTACTGGATTGTGAATAAGGGCGAAATTATGCTAAATGACTGACTGAAGAGCGTAATACTCTTGCGAAGAAAAGTAATTACAACATTTCACAACTTAAAAAGGACATGTGTTTCTGTATTTGTTTAAGTGTACGTATATTTTCAATTAGTCATAAATTTCTGCTCAGTTCCGGAATTAATTTTTACGTTTTTTTAATGTTACTTTCTTTCACAGATATTTTGGAAATGAATCGGAAAATGTTGCAATCAGCCATGAATTTCTTTGGACGAAGAAAGTCGAAGGTTATATTCGTCCATCAGAGCGCCAGAAATAAAGACGAAATGAAGCTAGTTTTGATGATGTTTGCCTTCATCGGAATATTTTTCCCAAAAGAGCATCAGGAGAAAAAAATTAACTGTAACTTACTTTTTGAAAACAGGTTTTGAGATTTTAACGGGCGTAATTTCACTTCAAACGCTTGTATCCGGAAGTTATGCCGCTCTTAAATCTCCTATTCCGCAGCTAGCTGCAACTTATATATCAGTAAATGCTCTTTTTATTTGCATTCGGATTCTTACACTGGCAAAGCGTTCTAAAATTGTCATGCTCGTTACCAAGTTGGTCCGCCTCCGTTGTGACATTTGTGGAAATACCGTACAACATGGCCACCGATTTCTCTATTTCATTTGTTTCGCTTCATGGATTCTACCGCTCGTCTATTTTGCTTATACTATAATTCCATTTTACGAAAATATAATGGGAGAGAATGATTTTTACTTTAGCGATATTTTCCTCGAGATCAGCAAACAGAACTTTAAGGTTTTCGTTCTGAGTATAATAGCCGTTTCGGCATCAATATTTCAATCTATTCTGTACGCTCAATCCTCCAGTCTGGTGGTCATTTTAATGTGTTCTATATTCAACATGTTTCTCGAGATTCTCCACTGCTACACAGGAAGAGTTCGGTTGATGCTGACTGAAAGGACATCAGACAAAACTTTCGGAAGTTTCATGAATTTATTTCATGAAATCCATTCCTTATTCACTGAAATGAAGAGCACGTTGTCTTCTAGCCTAGCTCTGCTATATGTATTTCTTATAGTCAATCAGTTCTGTGTTATTTGTACTTTAATTGCATACAATAAGAACGCATATTTACTGACTCTCCATTTTGCTTGTTTCACCCTCCCACTCTTCGTTTCAATGACAATATATTTCTTTATGCTAACTATTTTTGGTGGTCAGATACCGGAAGCATCAAGTGAACTTCAGCGAATTGTCTTGGAATCTTCACAGTTTTACGTTTGTACACCTAGAGCTGCAGAGGAACTGGCCTCTTGGGCATTATTCAAAGATGTAGTGAACCAAGATCTGACTGTCACTGTCTGGGGAATGTTTCGGATCAATAAAAGTCTAATACTGACAATAACTGGTGTTATGATCACATATGGTGTTATTCTAGCACAGCTTGGAAGCTAAAAAGCTTAGTATATCAAAAATCTTTGAATATAAGTAATACGTGAGCTGAGAAAATTTAAATGGAATAATAACTAAGTTGTGAAGTTTTGTTCCTGTGTACTTCATATTGAAATCGCTCATATAAAACTGCGTAATCAAGACATTAACTGGAAGATTTAACTGCAGAATAGTCCTTCCAACCCTAATGTGTTAGGTTGGAGCAGATGAAATGTCCGCTTTTGGCGAGTGACATGTACTACACTTTAGCGAATTATTCGCTTTCATGTACGACCACTTCAACGCAATATCCTAATCCAAACTTCAACGGAATATTCCAACGAATTACTCCAAACTGCAAGGAAAACTCCAAAGTCTAACTGAATATCCAACGAAATAAGCTCCAACGTATTATCCGCTTTCATGTGCGACAACTCCAACGGAATATCCGCTTTCAGCGGGTGGCATGTACGACTACTCCAAAGAAATAGTGACGTCTAACAACATCGCATAGCATACGTCACGAGGTCATGTGTATATCTCGTGTAAGCGTTGTGTGCCACATTTTGTGTCAAAGTTCAACCACGAGTCCAGTTGTGCGTAATTTTTCTGCATGAGCTCCAATTCGGACATTCCGCAAGCATAGCGGCCCGAAACATTAACGTGGCATTTGGGATTGGTACCGCGGAAATGAAAACACCCTACCCCGATGGTTTGCAAACTTCCAAGCAGGAGACACGTCCCTTGCAAATGCCTCTCGTAATTGTCAACCCGTAATTGTAACATATGAAGAGCTGAAGAATATTGTTAGAGCTGATCCAAGGGGAAATCTCTGTGAGGTAGCAGTGAATGCCCATATGCATCATCCAACTGTTGCCCGGTGGCTACAGGCCCTGGGGAAGGTATAAAAAAACTGAATTGCTAGATGTCATACGAATTATTGACAGCATCCAATAAAACACATCGTCTGCTGGATCTGTGCATTTACTTGCCAGGCACAGAAAAGGGGGATACCTGCATTAGGGTCCTATACAACAATCGTCTGGAGCTGTGCATTTACTCTCCAGGCACAGACAGGAGGGATATCTGAATCAGGGTCCTGTACAACAATCGTAAGCAATCAGCTCAGTGGTTGGATTCCAGAGAGCTACCCCTAAACACTGTCCAAAGCCACCTTACGCCCGTGAGAAAGATTGGTTCTCTTGTTATGGTCTGCTCCCAGCTTGATCTATTATTCATTTCTCCGACTAGGTGACCCCTTGAATTCAGGTAGCAGTTGTTCTGAATTGTAGCAGATGCACAAAACGCTCCGTTCCAAGTAACTAGTTTTGGTCAGCAGAAATGGGATCCTTCTGTTGCTCGACAACGCTCTTCCACATGTCGCCTAAAAGACAGTCCAACAAATCAGCCAGTTGGACTACAATACTTTGCCGCACTCTGAATATTTCCAAGAGCTTGCTCCCACGGGTCATCACATCTTCCAGTATCTGAACCATTTCCTGGCGGAGAAGACCTTCCCAAACGACCAAGTTGTATGTCAGGCCGTTGGCACCTTCTTTGTCTCACAGACTACGGAGTTTTATCGTTGTGATGAAATCCACAGCCTTTGGCAGAAATGTGTCGTTACAGGGTTGAACTACTTTGACTTGGAGAGTAGGTGGTTTCTATTTTTCTGAGGGTTTATAGATGGCACCACTGGTGCACCCACCCACGAGAGGAGGCTTTGGGGCTTAAACACCCCAAAGCCCCAAAGAGATTAAGAACGATGTACGTCAACTCCTTTACCTATCTATCGTACACTGAAGAGCAATTGAATTAGAGATACCTGCCTAGCAACGTGTAGCACCACCTTTCTTCCTGATGACGGTGGCGATTTGTCTCGGCATGGACTCGACAAGACACAGGAAGCGTCGGGAAGCCATACGGATCCACGACCCCTGAACAAGCTCCCACTGTTCAGTTCACGAAGATTTGATGGAGGGTCGAACATCTCTCTCGATGGCATCCCAGATGTGCTCGATGGGATTGAGGTCAGGTGACCTAGCTGGCCAAGGTAGTGAGGTCACGTCGGTGGAGTGTTCATCCAACCATTCGGATACAATTCGGGAGCGATGGCACGGTGTATTGTCTTGTTGAAAAATGAGGTCCCCAGTAGGATGTTGAAGACGCACAAACGGGAGTAAATGGTCGTCCAGGATATCCCAGTAACGTTGACCTGTGAGGGACGATGTCATACGTACCAGGGGTCCCATTTCAGTCCACGTAAACATTCCCCAGAGGAGAATGCCACCCCCTCCAGCTTGAAGAGTACCCTGCTGGCAAGAAGGATCCATCGCTTCATGTGGTTTGCGCCGTACTCGTATGCGCTTAGATCCTTCGTCTTACCCCTGCCATCCGCATGTACCAACGTGAATCTCGACTCATCAGTCCAGGCAACATTTTTCAACATGTCTAGGGTCCAGTGGCGATGTTCCCGCGCCCATGCTAATCTTTGCACGCTGTGATGTGCGGTCATCAGCGGTACCCTCGTGGAACGATGGCTTCTGTACCCCATAGCGAAGAGATGGTTCTGGATGGTGTGGCTGCTTACACGATTTTGTGAACCAGCGTGAAATTGCCGATTGATTTCTTGCACTGTGGCCCGTCTATCCGCTGTTACAATGCGAGCTAGCTGATGATGACCCCGCTCATCCACACGCTGTTGTCCACGGAAGTTGGCTCTTGCAGGGATGGTTTTACCGGATTCGATGTACTCACGGTGCACCCGTGACACAGTGGCTCGTGAAAATCCCAGTAACTGCACAACATCCGAGATGGAGTGACCCATTCGTCCGGCCCCAACAATTTACCCACGATCACATGCGATTAGATCCTTCGTCTTACCCTTACTGCGTCCGATTCTTACTGATTCCCGTCGCATCATTTCTTACATTGTCGGATCGCTGCATACGTCATGTCGTTTCCGTTTACAGGGCCGCCCACAGCGCCACATTTGCACAACGCCAGCTGTCTCTAATTCAATTGCTCTTCAGTGACCACGTACATACTGATGTACACTATGTGCGTATATTGACACACGCACACATATAGCCCCTCCCCAACAGGAATTCCTGGGTGCGCCACTGGGTGGCACTCTTATTTCGGGCATTTCATTTACACCAAAACAATGCATTCAGACGACATCCAAGGAGAATGTACACTATACTATCGCCTTTAAAATCACATGAAATTAAATGCCGTCCATTAAAGACTCTTGAAAACAAGCACTTTCAGTAAAGTGTTCCTGAAGGACATTTGAAAACGAATCCTCCTGATCAATTTCGAAAAAAAATGTACAAACAAGATCTTATCTGACACAGGACAAACTATGCTTTCTAGTACTTTCTAAAACTGAAAATTTTTGTTTATGCTGAAACATTGAGACGTACTTAATCAGTGAAATTCAGAAAAGCGAGCCGGATTTGTAAAAGAGCTTTACGTATATTCATATCTTTCAGCAAACGAACGTGATGACCAAAGCTAATGCACATGTATCTCTTTAAACATGCCTAAAAGCACATGAGAATGATACTGTCGACGACATTTATAGTGAAGGATTAAAGTGGAAGTTTTTGTCTCAGATAGAACATTTAAATTAATAACGATAAAGAAGCAGTTTTTCGTACTTTTGCAGAAAGTGAATGAAGTTTCAATTCCAGATTTGCCGGGGAGATCAGGAATCTGATATTTCTTGAAGTTTGTCTCCTGAACGATGTAGTTCGTGAACATTCTGGCTGTGTGTAAATAGCATACGAAAATGCACTGTATGAAACTTTTCCACTACATGAAGTTTTCTAATACTGAAATGAAACTATAAAAAATCAAATGCGTTTGTAAAATGCAATATTTAATGAGTTAAAAATTTGAAAAATGTGCCACAAATGCAGCAGTTGGCATTTCGGAAGTACAGTCAACCCTCTATGTACCGCCCCTCGTTTTTACCATCCCTCTTGCATAAAGCCATCCCTTTGGTATGGATAGACGTGCTCTCTATAAAACATCCCTTGAGCTCTTGGTATACTGCCACACCCTTGGCATCCGCTAACCACCAATGTATAATATTACTGCGCCAATCTTCCTTTTCCAACACAAAACATATTTGATGACCGCCACCTGAAAGCTGAGTGAGAATTGTTTCCGATATTTCGCACCGTCAATTGTGGCGAACGTAAATGTCAAAAACAATGGCTCGATCAAAGGTACGAATCAGTGTCTTTGTCTAAGATTAAGAAGAGTCTTTGAAGGCAACCTGCAGGGTGGCGATATTTCAAACGCACCTCTTAAATTATACTGTGCTCTGAAAATAAATGTATTGAAATCTAAACCACAAACGAAAATAGAAGAGGTTTGTAAAATAAACTAAATTATGTGAAATGATTTTGTGTAATGCTATGAATTTTCACAAGTTTCAATAATGTAACATGATTGTTTATTCATCTAATATATAAAACACAAAACGTCTGTTTGTTTGTCTGAAGCAGCAAAAACTCTCGAAAGCCGAACTCTGGCATCGTGAAATTTGCGTAGCTTATTAATACTGGTATTTCTAGGTCAACGCAACTGTTTTAAAATCTCTAAGTTATTCCGTTCGCAAGTTATGAATTAATTAATAAGCTAATCAATAAAGTCAGCTTCGTTTGCTACGTCATCGTTATCTGTTCCAAATCTGAAAGCACGTGACTCCATTCATCGCCGCGGCACATCCACGCACATCCACGGGTGTTTGTGTTCTTTGAGAACTGTGCATAAAAAATGCAAAAACGAGCTTTGCGAAATCTTAACGAAACAGGCTGAAATCAACACCATGAATTGGTAATAAGAGGAGTCCCTCGAAAGTTCACGGGAATCCGGTGAAATTTTGAGGACTTGTTGTGGAGTTGTTATTTAAGGGTAGTGGGGTGGGTGGATTACCATTTATTTATTTGTCGGAATTCTTTTTGTTTTTGTTTTGTGTAATTATGTAAGTATGTGTTGTGTTTCTTGTGTTGTGCGTGTATCTCATTTTCCTTGCATGCTCTTGGGTCTGCGCAGATGAGCTAAAAGTCTCTGTTTTTCAGCTATATAAACTAGCACGCTCATGGCAAGCATTGTAGTAATAATACCGTCTGATGAAGGAACTCGCGGAGCTCCGAAAGATCTCATGGGGCTTTTAATGCAACTTTTATTTTTAACTATTTTTAAAGCTCATTAAAAATTTTTATTCGTCTCTTGCTAAGACGGGTGCATAGAGTTATTGGACTTAATTGGGCACGATTATTCTTCATTGTTGAATTATTAATCACATCCACGGTGTATGATCACATCTATGAAAATCCAAGTGCAAAGGTTCGGCTATTTGAGGATACAGCACATGTAGAAATTGGAAAAAGAGTAAACCAAGGCGACACCATATCTTCCAAACTCTTCAATGCCACATTGCAAAGAGTCTTTCAATCATTAAACTGGAAAGACAAGGGAATAAAGATTAATGAAGATTATTTAACTCATCTTCGCTTTGATGATGAGGCAATCATTTTTGCAACTGCCCCTTTATAGTTGCAGAGTATAATCCAGGAACTTGCAGACAAGAATAAAGAAGTTGGATTAAAAATGAACTTTCAGAAGACAAAACTGGTTTACAATGTTTTTACAAGGAATAAAGATTTTGCGATTGATGGGGGAAATATCAAGGTAACCAATACCTGCATTTAACTTGAACAACAGATATCAAGTAAGGGTCACATTAATGAGGAAATTAATCGGCGTATAAAACTTGGCTGGAGAGCTTTTGGAAGAAACGGTAATTTTCAAGAGCTATAAACCATTATGTCTTAAAAGAAAGGTGTTTAATCAATGCATCCTTCCAGTTCTTACATATAGAGAACAAAGAGATGGACCTTAAGTAAAAATGACATACTAAGGCTGCAGACAACTAAAAGAAGCCTGGAGAGATGCATTTTTGGTGTAACCAATAAAGATAAAAAGAGGAACTCGGGGGTATGGAAAATGGCAGGAGTGGAATATATCATGATCAGAGCAAAATTCCTGAAATGGTAATGGGCTGGACATGCTGCCAAAAGAACGGAACAATGATGGACAACTGAAATTTTAGACTGGATTCCAAGGGACAGGAAAAGACCCAGAAGAAGACCACATGGAAGATGGATGGATGAAATTCGATGGCATGCTGGAGTAGCATGGAGGAAACAGGTTTAGGACAGACAGTTGTGGAAGAAACTTGGGGAGACCTTCTTCCATCAGTAGACCGATTCTGGTTGACAATATCAGTGGCGTACCTTTGGTCCCAGACCTTGTTTATCTCACCCCCCCCCCGCCCTTCCCCCAGTACTGTTTTTTTTTTTTAATTGCAAAGTTTAATTTTTAATTGCTAAGTAGTAACTGTTTTTCTAAATTTCAGGAACACGCTGTTGTTAACATGATACCAAATAATTATGAGGATTAGGTTTGAACACTTATTTGTACATGAACTCCATTCTTCTTTCCTTTTGTGTGAACTTGAGTGTTACGTTTTCACAAAAATGTTTCTTCCGAGTACTTTTTCATATTTAAAAATAATGTTCCTTTTCTATTGACAAACCAGCCAAGTTGCTCGAATGTACATGTCCTTGTATGGCTGTAAAATATATCTTGGTTCTTTTTAATATGGAAAAACTTCTTCCGGCAGTTGCAGTTGTTGATGGAAAGTTTAATATTAGATCTGCTAATTTGCACACCTCACTAAACACTATATGTTCAATTTATTCAACTTTATGTAACAAGTAATGTCTTTTACTGTTTTTTTTTGTTTTTTTTTTGTATTCATCAATTGAATAAAACACCTTCAGTTCATTTTTAGTCGAGCTGTATCAAAATTCGAAGCATAGAGTATTTTATGTTCTGACTGTAGATATTGAGGGAAGCTTTCACAAAATTTATCAAAACAGTTCAAATCCAACATAGCCACGAATTTAAGATATCATATCACTGATTTTAATTCATTGACATTTCACACAAACTGAAACAACTCTCGCGAAAAACTCGCTGTTGCAGGCTAAAGCATGCCAGTGACTGAGCTAGTCGATCGAAGTCTTCTCTTTTCTGAGCGAACAGTTGCGCAAAGCAATGGTCCATTCCCTTCCACACCCTCATTCATGTTGTCGCTTGGAAACGATAGCAGGCGATGGCATCGAAGTTCTTTGAATCAGAACAGCGAAGACTCTGGAAGACCTACTTGCGTTATGCCGTTGGTCATCGCTCGCCAGACTGATTCTCTTAATCCAAAGAAGCGAATCCGCTAGTGTTTTTTTCGCACCGAAAGCATCGACATATCTTAATGCCGTTGATAATTGACTTTAATTTGCGCATTCTCTGGGCTTCACAGCCAGCCTAGCTAGCCTCAGAATATACGCCACTGGACAATACATATATATATACACTGAAGAGCAATTGAATTAGAGATACCTGTCTAGTAACGTGTAGCACCACCTTTCGTCCTGATGACGGCGGCGATTCGTCTCGGCATGGACTCGACAAGACCACGGAAGCGTTGGGAAGCCATACGGATCCACGACCCCTATGTAATCTCCATTTTATTTATGACAGCGACCTAACGTTTGGGCAAATCTTATATTCCAATCAGGACACTTCCATTGTTGAATTGTCGCATTACTCGGGTCACCTTATTAGAATACATCCTGAATCGTACTGAATCGTTACCCGCGGAGTGACATCTTATGTTCTGGGAACAAGTCATAGTCTGGTAGACTGATGTCAGGACTGTATGGCGCGTGAGGAAGTAATGTCCATCCATACTTTTCCGGAATGTCTCTTTCGGTACGGACAACATGCGACCTCGCGTTGTCGTGAAAAATGGTGACACCAGTTTCGAGCATGTCTTTCTAGCACGTCTTTTGTAAAAAAGACCGTGCTTATGTTATTGGTTTGTCCGTCCGTCCGTCTGTACCCAACTACCCACGATATCTCTGGGACTATTAGTCCGATTTGAAAAACTCTTTTTGCATTGGGAAGCTTGAAATATGCGAGTGATGATCCTTTATTTCGTTTTTTTTACGATGTAAAATTTCGCCGCTGGAAGGCGTAAATGCAGGTGATGTCGAATTCAAATATACGTTTTATTCCACATATTTGCTTCTAAACATCCGATTGAAAAAATTACTTCATCTTTCGATTCAATTTATGTCGAAGAGTATTTCAGATATAGTTAGTTTTTCAAATTACGCATAGCTTTTCCGCTAGGGGGCGTTAAAGTAAATTACATTTTCCCCGATAACTCTTCTTCTAAGGCTCCGATTTGAAAACTTTTTTCTTCAACGGATACACCTCCTGATGGAAAATCTTTTGCATATAATTTCTAATTTTTGGTGATAAATATTTGGCCACCAGGGGGCGTGAGTGTTCATTTTTGCTTCTGATGTTTTTGCCATAAAATCTGAGCTTCTAAAGTATCGATTGAAAAAATCTTTGGTGGACTGATGCCACTCACATCTATAAACCTTTTCGGAATATTTTCTTAAAATATTCCTCAGTTTCTCCGCCAGGGGGCGTAGATGCATATCTTATTTTTGTCAATATCTCTGCTTCTAGGATTCTGATTTGAAAAATTCCTCCTTTCTTGGATAGAGTTTTCAGTGCGACATGTTTTTAATATAATTTCAAAATTTTCAAGTAGTTCATAGACTTTCCGCTAGGGGGCATAAGGTAAATTGCGTTTCCCCTATATCTCTGCTTCTAAATCGGAGATTTAGAAGCAGAGATATAAGGAAAACTCAATTTATCAGCTTAACCTTTAATTGTTGACGGCAGAATTTTTTCTGGCGAGATGATTCTGGATGTTTCCACGGAGCGCACTGAAATTTCAGTTCTGAATCAAAATCTCGTTTCCAGGTTTCGTCTATAAGCAGCAATTCTGTCCAAAAAAAAAAAAAAAAAAACTATTTGCTTTCTGTCTCGTACCGCTGAAACAATTCTTCTGCGATCCCTTTGCGAACTGCTTGCCGCTCTTCACTCAGATTATGCGGAACCCATTTGTCAGCCATTTTTCTTTTCTGGGATTTTTCAATTAGGATTCTGAAAACCGAAGCGGTAGACCTGTTTGCTTCATAAGCAATCTCTTCACATGTTTTCGGTCGATCTTCTTCCAAAATGCTATTGACGATAACCATAGAAGTGTTGTCCGTTGTATCTGACGGACGGCGGCTTTTTGGGTCGTCTTCTATGCTTTCCCGACCATGGTGAAAACGAGAAGCCCACCGTTACACTGTGCTACGATCCACTACACTAACCCTACAAACTTCACACAAAGCTTTATGGATTTGGGTAGGGGATTTTTCTCGCAAAGTTTCAATTTTAATGTAGGATCGTTGGTCGCTACGCAAGTTCTGACCTGACTCCCTTTCTTCCTCCATTTCTAGGCAGAATTTTTCGAACAGGAACAATTTATCCAGCAAACGTAGAAACAACTTTGTGTACTAAAGTCTGATTCAAAACTGGCGCAACGATTGGAGCGACTGTATCATCCTACGGGTAGCGCCTGCGCAGTATCGAAAACTTTTGAAGTGACCTACGTATATACAGGGTGATCCGTTTGGATAGGAATAATTAAAAAAAATATTTAGTATGACTTGCAGCAGAAATAATCAGTAATATTTGGAAGAAATTACCTATACGGATGATGGAAGTTTGTCTAGGCCTTTACATGAACCCCCTTTTGTGAAATTTTCACCTTCGATTCATCCAGGGTTTGAGGTCGTTGTGCGTAGACGATGTTCATCTCATACTCGCATCTAAGAAATCGGGGGGAATGAGATCCGGGTAGTTTGCAGGCCAAGGAATAGGGCCATATAGCGGCCACTGCAGTTGTTATTGAATATGTTGTTGAGGATTCCTGACTTCCATGCAGTGACTAGTGGGGTGAGATTCCGTCTTGCTGTAAAACGACATCGTTATCCAGTTGCGGTACCAAGAAGATCTTTAGCATGTCCAGGTATGGTCCTGATCAAAGCCTTGGTCTTGATCATACAGTGTCCTCAGCGAAAAACAAAGGAACAGCTGGTAACGACTCACCCCCGCACCGATGTTAGAAAGCACGTGACCAGAATTGAGCACCTGGAATGAACTCTGCCGAGTCCGTAAAGGGAGTCATGCAGAGACCTAGACAACTGACATCCATAAAGGGCCGCCCCGGTGGCGCTGGCCTCTGATCATTCGTCCGTAAGGGGTCCGGGTTCGAATCCCGGTCGGGCATGGATGTTGTGTTTGTTTTACGGCACTGGCTCTATCCCTTCCCCGGAACCAGTGACCCCAAATTAGAGACGGGCGACTGCTTATAGCCCATTGAGTTGCTCATGGTGGTCGTTAAACCTCCAATAAAAAAAAAAATCCATAAAGGTAATTTCTACCAAATATTGACTTATTATATGCCATACCATAACATTTTTAAATTATCCCCATCCAAACGGATCACTGTATATATATTGACAGATAAGCTGGAGCTTTTTTAGATTCGCAGTGTTGCCGTTCAGTAGAAGCAACAGGTGAGATAAAAAAAATATTATTCTTTTGTTTCCCATCTCTTATTACTATGATTCAAGATCTCCCGAGAAGCTGTTGTAGCTGCAACAGCAGAACCACTGATCAATCTTTTTGAAGTCAGTATCCAACTTTTCTTCCTATCTTCTTTTGCAACTGCCGAACTCGTGAAGAAATGAAAACCGGTGGTCAGGGGTGTAGCCGTAGGGGGGGGGGGTCACACACCCCAAATTCGATATTTTGATTTCTATTCGGTAAATCATCTCTGACAAAAATTGCCGAATTCTTTATTAACATCTACGTAAATGAAAAAAAATGAACCATTATTTCTGTGCTGCTTAACCACAGACACAGCTGAGGAGGACGAAAGTTGTTTCTGTGACCAAACCATCTCCAAGCATTTTCCTTTCGAGAATTTGCTACTAATGTCAGCATGGCTAGGGTCTCAGAAAGGGACTGAGACATAGTAAAACACATGGTTTACTGGAGTCGCTGGCTACCAACACGTGGCGGCTGGTAGTGTAAAATGCTGGTGAGGCGAACGGTCTTGATGTAAATGTAAAACAGTAAAACATATGTTATTGAAAAATATATGTATAACGTTATACGAATATATATATATCAGTGGCGTAGCCGGGGGGGGGGGGGGTCGTGGTTTGCGCCCCCCTTATTAGACGAGACAGTTAGCTTTTTCTAAGTACGTTTTATAGATAATTTCCCTATTTAAATTCATTGATTTTTATAGAACTCGGAAAGCAATGTAATTTCTTGATAATAGAAGAGAAAGTAAAGCACAGCGGCCAAAGAAGTTGCTTTATTAAATTTTTATTAAAACAACTATAATTTATTGCATTTTCTTCATTTTATTAAATTAGCTTCATTTTGTGTTAATATTCAAGATGTGCGTACGTACCAATAAGAAAATATTTGTCGAAGCGCCCCCACCCCCAAAAATTTTTTTTTATATGTACTTATACACAGTTATACAGCAGAAGTGCAGACCCCCCCCCCTTCAAAAAGTTTCATGTCAAAGGCAGTATCACCAATTGGATATCTTTGAAGTCCTGGGTTCGAGTCGGCTGAATCATTAAAATCCGCTGAGATTCGGAAGTCTCGTTAAGCCATTGGTCCAGGGTAGGCGGCGCCTTGTTATTAACAGCTGTAAACCCCATCCCTTAGGGCTCCATCCCATGCCATTTAGCCCTTATATACAAATATTATTCAACAGTAATGGAATAAAATTATAGAAATATATGAAACACGGCGTGGGGAGTCTTTCTTCACGAAAAAATCCAAAAATTTTAGAGGAAAAATGTACATATACCTCTCTCTATATATGTGTGTGTGTGTGTAATATACGCTACTTTTGCAACAATATTTTTATGAAAACAATTATTCGATAATTTTACAACAAAGAAAGAAATATTTCACCAGTATTCTTTTATGTATTACACTTGAGCGAAAATACGCAATATGCGCGGTTTCTTTAGCTAGTCAATGCGTCACTCACATCCCAACGCCAGTCGAGAGATCCACTTCTTAAAAAATTCAAAGTAAATTATTTGAATAGAATTTTTTTTCTCACGAAGTGTTTCTTGAGCTTAAATAAAAGTCACAGTTCGATTGGCATATTAGTGAAGGTGCATTTAGCACGGGTCACAAACTGAAGTCTAGGCTCGTGATAACTATGTACAGGAGAAGTCAAGCTAAGGAAGCACATTTCTATATAAAAAAAGTATTAAATAATTTAAACCTAGAATTAAAAACAGAGGAATACGATATTAATTTGCTTTGGTCTCGAACAGAATGCTTTCAGTTTATGTTTTATAAATAAGTTCAATTCTGCGATCCTTTTTGGCTGCAAATTTGTCTATGATCAGATCATAAAATGGTTGAGTGGACATTAGATGGTTCAGCAATTCTTTCTCGATTGAAATTTTAGCGAGTGAAGACAAACGATCTTGTGCCGTTGTATTACGGAGGTAAGTCTTAATTCTCTTCAAACAAGAAAAAACTCCTTTCAGCAGAAGAACTTGTTGACGCCAGTGTCAATACAAGAGAAAATAATTTGTAGGCTTCTGGTAACACATCTTTCAGCTCGTTTTCTTTCATTGTTTTCAAGGTTTTCTGAAAACTGAGTTTCCTGAAGTTGTGATCATTATATAAAAAATCTAATTCGTTCTTTAGTCGTTGTGTGTCTGTAAAAATGTTTGGATATTTTTTTGAGAGTGTTAAGGGCACTGGATGGAAATGACTCTGAATAACTATGGTATTTTGAGCTGTTAACTAGCTGCAGAAACTCGAGCTTTCCCATATCTTCAAATCTGGTATTTATTTGGACTTTTATATATTCATGAATACACTCCATTAAATCATTCTGTATCATTTTAGATTGTCCAGAAAATAAGCTTCGTATTTCTTCAAAATGTGCTTTTAATTTTGGGGTGCTCCTACGAAGTAACATTTGGAACATTTCCTTGAAATTACCTTTATTTAATGAGGAAATAGATTCATCATGTCCTCGAAAAGGCAGTTCTTGCTTGCTTAGAACGACAACTAAATCGATTATATGTTCCATAAAAAAACCTATTTAGTCTGACCTTTTCATTAAACTTGACTTTACGAAGAGCAGCATTTTCTTTGAGCATATCAGAAATATTGTTTGTTTTTTTCATTCGTTTTAGACCTACGTGGTTAATTCTATGCACTTTAGAGCTTTCGTGCAATTTTGCACTACGAGAAAAGTTTTTCAGATCAAAATAACCCGTTGTATTCCACACATTTTTCTTATTGCTCAAAAGTAAACATGGCCAGCAAAAGAGAGTTTGCTTGTAATAGCTACCAGAAAGCCAGGGAAAAATCTCGTACCATGATTTATTGAAAGACCTAAAAAACGATTTGCCGCACTTCTTATCTTTAGATATTGAACTTATTATAGGTGTCGGTCTTCCAGATATGAGAACATCCCTTTTATCATAATCTTTCCAGTGTTTAAAAAGAATTTCTTCCAGAACACAAATCACGTTGTTTGTTGGGCCATTCATATTTTCCAACCAAAATCAAAATATGCTGTTTAGTAACACAAACAAAATAAAAAAAGAAAAACTCAACATTACTATGAACTAGCAAACACCCGCAGAAGAGAGGATTGAAAACACACTACAAAAAGTTAGACTCAAATACACTCTGACGAATAGTTAAAGCTACGTAGAAATCATCGTACTCCAAAGCGTATAGAGGCGAACGGCGTCATAGCCTGTGAAACCACTTTTCACAAAAGTCATCTGCTCATTTTCCCGCGCCCATTGGATACACAATCCTTGGGTTCTCCAATAACAGCGGAGATGCGATTCCAGTTTAAGCGAAATGGAGGGTAGCCTCAGAAATTTCCTTTCTCTTACTGGAAGTCCGGCACCTCTTTAGGTAGACCTCGGACCGTGGGGGTGGGGGGTTCACTCTGTAGGGCTCTTCTCTGATCCTCAGTTCCCAAAACCGGCTTCTCATCGAGACGATTCAGCTGGTCGCCTCTAAGCGCTTAAAACATGCAGCTGCTTTGCAAAAATAATGATTCATTCCTCTTCTCGAAAGCCTTTCTTTAAACCTAATTCATGAATAACAATGTGAATTTCAGTGTTGCATTTATCCTGCAAAGTTCTTATATCTTTGTTACTGACAGAAGGTTTTTTTGGGGTTTTTTTCACTTCTCATTCTGCGGAATTTCAGGTGAGGAGGCGCCTCACTTGCCTCATCTAACGGGCCGCCACTGCTACCAACCTCTATATAAAAAGATAAGTCGGACCAGGTGACCGCCCTAATGGTCCCCATTGGATGCATTGTGCTCTGATTAACATGTCATAAACAACACCACTGCGTAGCCTGATAATCAACTGTAATTGAGCGGGTTTTGCAATGCTGGATATGCTTGGACCTCGGACTTCAGAATAAGTTCTTTGCCGTGGCGGCGTTCTTGCTGAACCTAAGTAGAAACTGCCTCCAGCCGTCTGTAGCGTTCAAAAAACAAAGAAAAATGATTCATGCTGTCCTCTTTTTTTTTTTTTTTTTTTTTTGATTGGAGGTTTAACGGCCATCGTTAGCAACTCAATGGGCTGTAAGCAGTCATCCGTCCCTTATTTAGGGTAACTGGTTCCAGGGAAGTGAGAGAGACAGTGACGTAAGACAAACACAACATCCATGCCTCATCGGGATTCGAACCCGGACCCTTTCCGGACGAATGGTCATAAACCATCGCTTAGACCACTGAGCCACCGGGATTCGAACCCGGACCTTTTCCGGACGAATGGTCATAAGCCATCGCTTAGACCACGGCCCTGTTCTCCTCCTCATGTGACCAATGAATGGAAACAAATGAGATAGAATAGCGGCGATTTTGATTTATGCATTGATATTTGGTTAACTACGTAGAAGAGGTGTAAAAATAGAACGAAAAGATATTAAAAGACGTAACAGGTACAAAGTTGAATGTCTGCAATGTAGAAAGCAATTCCATATGGATTACAAGAAAAAGCATAAAGGACTGTTACGACAAGCAACTAGTGAAAGTGAAATGTGTTGTATCTCCTGCAAACCATTTCGAAGCAGCTGCAAAAAAGAAAAAAACAGCATGAAGAGACCATTTAAAAACCAACACTATCCATGGATATACGGTTGGAAAAAGGAGACTGTGATTTTCAGTCAAACCAACATGGAAGTTTCTGATAAAAATCAAATCAAATGTGCTGAATGAGAACGTAGCGGAAATTGTTGGTATCAACAGTAAAGATCCTGAAAATGAACTACCCCTTTCGAGCTCTACTGTATACTGGTCAGTTTCAAATTTTTCTAAATTATTACGAAGACTGTAAGCAGGGGCGGATTGGTGGTCGCAAAAGATCCTGGAAAAATTTCGCAAATGGGCCCGTTCAGTTGTAGTTCTGTGGTACAATTGTATCACAACTGAAAATTACTTGTTTTATTTAAGAAACAAAACAAAAAGGACAGTTGCCCTGGAAACAGTGGCAAGCAGAGTACCGGACCACATGTGGCCGAGCATTGTCCTGTTGTAATATAGCGCCACTCATGGAATGAAACGGGTGTAAGGCAATGGCCAAAATAAAGAGTGTCGGTAAAGATAAATTGGAAAAATTATCCCAGCAGTTCTCTTTTAAAGCTTACAAAGCTGCGCTAGTGGATTTTTGCCATTATTCGCAGAAAGATAAAGACGTCGATATTCTTTTAGACAAAAATAAAACGGCTAGTGTAATTTTCAAGAAGAACATGATAGAGAATTTAACACCCAAGTTTTAAATATTGTATTTGATGTTGCCAGAACATTGGCCAAGCAAGACATTGCACTTCGCGGAAATAACACAGATGAAAATGGAAATTTTCATCAAATCGTGTACTTAATTTCTCGTCATTGCTTGATAATGAAGAAATGGTTAGATGAAAAGAGATTAAGCCCCTATCATGTTACGTATGATACGGCCTTAATCTCTGTTGACTCTCAAAATAAATTTATTAATTTGTTGGCCAGAGAAGTGAGACAAGTCATAGTTAATGACATTAATTTTTCAGACGACAAATATTTTTAATAAAATGAATTTAGGATAAACAAATATTCTAAAATTCAAAACTGATGGCATGCCCCACATGAAATTATGTCGATCTAATTTAATTGGAAGAATTCAGTAATTTCCATCTATACACCCCCCCCCCAATATAAACACTTTAGCTACGCCTCTGCCGGTGGTTATAGTTACATCCATAGGCGACGTCTTGAAAAATTATTGGGGTTTCCAGAAATTTTAGACTTAAATACCTTGGAAATTTACAATTTTCAAGGTATTTAAGTCTAATTTTAATTTCATTCAGTCAGATTATCAGGCACATTGAGACTCCTGAAATGCTAAAATGAAGCAAATTATAGTTAATTACAGAATTTTTTTCTCTAAAAAATTATTTGTTTCATTTGTTTTGCTTTTGTAGGCGCGACATTATTATATACAATACACAGATACTGTGTGAATTTCCAATTCAATTGTCTTATAAAAATAACAAAAACATGTAAAATTTATTTTAATTTTTTTTTTTACCAATTTTAAAAATGCCAACAATTTCTTTCTTCAAATGATTTCTGAGTTAAAATAGGAGGTTAGAAGGGAGAGAACATGGCATCATCCGCACACCCTGCGCTTTCCGTGGGCTCTGCTTTGTACCAGCTGTGTATGCCCAGTATGCTCAACTTAGGCTGCTTCTGTACTTTTCTATGGGGAAATCGTTGACTTTGAAGAGGTTTTAGAGGCACTTGTGCAGCATGTACAGTCAGAGACCAAAATATACATGCACACAACTAAAAATGAGCAAAAAGTTACAGAAATACTGTTTAGTATTTTCTACAAATATAAAAAAAAATTATGCATCGTCGACCGGAAGTGTATATTGCGTATTAACCAATCACGGCCTTGCTAAAACTGTGGGAGCTTTGTTGACCTTCAGAGATTTCTGCAGAGAGTAAGAGGCGGCTGCTATCGATCTGTGCTCCAGCACAGGTCTTCAGTAAGTGACGTCACTTCACTGAACCTTCCCCACCCTGAGGGCGCAAGAAACCAGATGATCAGATTTGTCTTCACCAGCGGCTGTTGATGTCATCTTCTCTCTCTTTTAACCCCCTTGGTCCCCGACTGCCCGAAGATACGGTGGGTCAACTGAACGTACAGCATATTTCCGCCTTTATCACTATGACCTCGAATAGGTTCTCGTCTTTGAATGTAGAGCTAGACTGTTGTATTTTGTTAGAACCCAGACAAATCGAAGAATTTTCTTTTTAAAGGAGGCAGTTTTAAATGCTCTTAAGCAACGGTCTGTCGCGTTAAATTTCATGAACACGAGCAAACACTAATTCTTTTTTGAGGCACAATATACAGTCTGAGGGATAAGTTTCCATACACACTTTCTATATATAGTAAACGAAGAATAAATAATAAAAAAAACTTGAAGAATTAATTACGAAAAACAAAATTTATGCATATATGCGTACGTGTATTTTTTTTTTTTTTTTTTTTGATTGGAGGTTTAACGACCACCGTGAGCAACTCAACGGGCTATAAGCAGTCGCCCGTCCCTAATTTAGGGTCACTGGTTCCAGGGAAGGGAGAGAACCAGTGCCGTAAGACAAACACAACATCCATGCCTCACCGGGATTCTAACCCGGACCCCGTTCGGACGAATGAACGTGTATTTTCATAACAAAATACGAGCAAAAATAGTAAGGGTTCGAGGAACGCACAACAAAATCATTGAGGGTTCAAAAAGTGTCTCGAACCCACGAAGTCGGCGCCTATTGTTACATCACAGACAAAGCATTGGTACTTGAACAAAAGATATACCTGGGCCGAAATCATTCTGTGTTTGTAGGGAATTCATTATTTGATACTGATTTAACGCATATGTAAAATCTGTGTGTTTTTCTCTCATCAGAAACCACATTTCACGGGATTTTGGAACGCGGTTTAAATTTGGTGTAAATAGCCATAGTACATCTTATAAACATTGAGTCGAGTAGATGATTTTTTGAGATGTCCCTGAAAGATGAACTGGAGCTTAAAGGCTGGTAAGTTTTCAATATTGTTATGTTTGATTTGAAATACAGAAGTATTATGCAAATGCTGTTCAAGTGTATTTGTGAAAGCCGTACATATCGTAACCCCACAATGTGGGAATTTGAGGAGTTCAGTGAAATTCTATATACTATTTATTTTATCTTATACATTAAGAAAACAAACATACAAAACGAGAAATGTAGAAAAGAAATGTGACTTTAACATATGAATACATTTCTTGTTTCTCAAAAGTAAGAAATTATGGAATTTGTTATGTGCAGTCATAGTGGGTGCCAATGTGTTTTATTTGCCCAGCTGTGTGAAGAAGGCTGGTAACGTGATCTAATGGATGTGCCACTACCTTTGGTTGAATTTATTATCAGCATGTTAGGTTGAAGGTACTACTATTCAGAAAGTTATCCACGATTGCCAGCATAACCGTGCATATGCAATAAGTTTCCGATAATCAAGTACTTGTATTTACATGCATAACTTAGAAAAGGAATGACATCTAATTTCTTGGTAAAAACGTCATTATCATATTCAGCCGCTTAAAATAGAAAATTTGATCGCCTTTTCATTATATTTTTTTTATTTCTAGGACTTTTACTGCATTAAACAAATGTTTACGTTTTCACCCAGGTTTTGTTTTGGAAATTCTAATGTGCTTTCTTCACTTTGTATGTACATTTCGTTTTTCCTTCCAGTGGAGAAGGTGATATGTTACTAAGTTGCGATAGATAGACGACTGACTCAGGAGTTTGAATTTGTACATTAATCCAACGTGGTATAAGTGGAATAATTGCTGTTTCACCCAATTTTTTAAGGTGTTCAGAGAACTTGTTAAAATTAACGGTAACTGTACAAAAACCTCACAAATATTAGTAAGTGCATATTCTGTGAGACGCCGCCCCGGTGGCGCAGTGATCTAAGGCGCTGGCCTCTGATCATTCGTCCGTAAGGGGTCCGGATTCGAATCCCGGTCAGGCATGGATGTTGTGTTTGTCTTACGGCACTGGCTCTCTCCCTTCCCTGGAACCAGTGACCCTAAATTAGGGACGGGCGACTGCTTATAGCCCATTGAGTTGCTCACGGTGGTCGTTAAACCTCCAATCAAAAAAAAAAAAAAAAAAAATATTCTGCGAGAGGAAATGATGAAAATAGAACAAGTACTAAGAACAAAGAATTTATTCGGATGCTTAAAAGAGTAATGCATGATAGATGATTACAGCTGACACTATGTACTACTTGATGTGCTAAAACTTGAGCATCCCAAATGGCACAATTATATAAGTTTTGGCTTCTGACCATTGGTACCTGTGACCAGTGGCGGCTCATGGTAAGCTGAGATAGATGGGGGGGGGGGGGGGGCTGCATCTCAATTTTGTAGATATCACTTCGAAAGCTAAGTTACTGAGCCTGTGTTGATGATGTGTGTTTAATAATAATAATAATATATATATATATTGATCGAAAGTGCTTTTTTTTTTTTACAAGAAATGAATATTAAAATTTTATATTTAGTGATTGATAGGGAAAATGTACAGGTACCGATACCTAAATTAGGCAACAGATATTAAGCGATTGCCATTTTATGAAGAAAATAATTGACTATGAAACTTGGTCAGATGCATTATTTCTTAAAAAGAAACTGATTAATCAGTGCATCCTTCCAGTTCTTACACGACATGGACCTCAACTAAAATAGACATACAAATGTTGCAGACAACTGAATGAAGCATGTAGATATGCATGTTTGACGTTACCAGGAAAGATACAAATAGGAACTCGTCAATCGGGAAAATGACAAGAGTGGAAGACATTATGGTCAGAATTCCTGAAATTTCAAGGGGATGGACATATTGCTAGAAGAAAGAGCCACCGATGGAGAGTTGAAATATTGAACTGGATAGCAAGAGAAAAAACAATACCCAGAAGATGACAAAAGGGAGTTGGGTGCATGAAATTCGAAAGCATGAAAGAAACTGGCTTAAGGCAGACTGTTGTGGAAGAAGAAACTTGAAGAATCTCATCCAGCAGTGGATTGATGTGGTTGTAAATTATATTTACCTGCATCATCATCATCATTGTCAACCATTATCAATCCACTGCTGGACGAAGGTCTCCCCAAGTTTCCTCCACAACGGTCTGTCTTGTGCCAGTCTCCTCCATATCACTCCTGCATACTTTCGAATTTCATCCACCCATCTCCCATGTGGTCTTCTTCTGGGTCTTTTCCTGTCCCTTGGAAACAAATCTAAAATTTCGGCTGTCCATCGATGATCTGTCCTTCTGGCAGTATGTCCAGCCCATTGCCATTTCAGGGATTTAAGTTTGCAATCCGTTTTTATTAAAGAGAATGCCGGTGTGTGAGTATCGCAATAAGAACTCATCGTGAAATTCTGGCAGACCCTTCAAAATTCCACAAAATGTTTTTCATCGCCGTCCAAGTTGCAGTGGTCGGTATCAAGTCGAAGTTCCAAAGGGAGTGTATATCAGAAGAAAAAATGTTTATTGACATATTTCTAGGGGTCACAATGAGACACTTGAGAATGTGTACATGACATATATATATACACTGTATATAAGGACAAAAAATTAATGCGTGTGGCAGTGGAGACACATTCAAGGTCATGTACGCAATATCAAGTGTCTCATTGTGACCCCTAGAAATATGTCAATAAAATTTTTTTCTTCTGATATACACTCCCTTTGGAACTTTGACTTGATACCGACCACTGCAACTTGGACGGCGATGAAAAACATTTTGTGGAATTTTGAAGGGTCTGCCAGAATTTCACGATGAGTTCTTATTGCGATACTCACACACCGGCATCCTTTTAATAAAAAATGGATTGCAGTCAAGTTTTTATTTTGAAGCCATAATAACAATTTAGTGTAGAAAAATTGTTTTCCAAATTTACCAACTTCGTAAATTTTCTAAACAATGATATCTGATTAAATGTTCTTTTCAAAGTAGTTAAGTATAATGCACTTCTCAATTGAAATGTGCAGCTTATTTTGGGAGGGAGGGGATGCAGCAGAAAAAATAAAATGTACCTAGTGGAGTGACTTCAATGATTTTTGGTGAATAAAAATTTACATGTTTAAAAGCGAAAACTTCGCTGTGCTTGGTAAGAAAAGAAATACATTTTGTGCAAGTATTTCGTTGCAGAAATTAGTCTCTCTCTCTTTTTTTTAAAATTTATCCAATACTGAACTTTATTCTTAATAGCAATTTGTTCACATGCCCATTTTGACCAGAAGAGAAAATATAAGTAAAACTCATACATGAGATTCTTCCACGAATGCGCATAATTCCGCTTTTTCGTCATCATTTGGGTCATCCTCGAGATCGATGCAGAACTGAAAAGAAATTTTTTGGGCGTAGGAATGGGTCATTTTAGAGATTTTCCTGAGGCATGAGTTTCTTATGTGGATTCAAAGAATTCTGCCATTTCCGTTGTCGTCTTGGGCATTTTCAAAATCAATGCACAACTGAACAACAATTTGGGGGAAGGGTGGATTTGTTTTTTGTTTGAGGGCGAAATTTCACCCTTCGAAACGGAAGTTAGACAAAGTAAAGAGATTTCTCCTGTAATCGTTTTTTTTTTTTTTTTTGGTGATGTTCCTTCTGTCCAGTATTGTTCTTACATATGGTTTTATTTATTCCCAAAACACTGCATTTCAACTTAAAAATGGAGGAAAAAGTTTCCGAAAACGGAAGTCGGTCGAAATGAAGATTTCTCCCCGTAATTGCATTTTTTTTCCTTCCCACGATGTTCTCACTATCCAGTGTTGTTTTTAAATGTTATTTTCTCCCATAAATGTTTACACTTAACCTTGATAAGGGAGGGAAATTTTCAAAAAACGGAAGTGACGAAGTTTGAAAATTTGTTAGAATCAATCATGGTGTTCGAAAGTATTTATATTCTGTAAGTTACACCATTTATTTAAAGTAGTGAAAGTTTTGATATCATGCATTCATGGTCCTCAGGCCGATAGCTCTTTCAGCATGATGGCTAAATTATTGTCATCTGAGGGAATAAAAGGAAAAAAAAATAATAATAAAAGTGATGAAGAAATAGGAAGGGAATGATATCAGCAGAAAGGAAAATTAAGCAAAGATTGCAGTGCAGCTGCAGAGTCAACAAAAGACAAATATGGCCATGTAACTTGCTCAGAAGAAAGCAACACAAAAAGGATAATCAAGCTGATGTTCTAGCAAGTACAAAAAAAAAAAAAAAAAAAAAAGGATAAAACAACTACAACAGTAGTGTGCTCTAAATATCTACATAAATAAATTTGAGTGAACAACTCCATCTTGCTCATGCTGTGTTATATACACACTTTCTCATCTCATGTTCTGATTTTTCTTCACCTGGTTAAAAAGTTCAGCTTTTTTTATTCCTCGGTCGGTCTCCTGTATAAAAACTTTTTTGCAAAAGTCCCGGCAACTCAGTGTTTGTTATTAGCAAACACGAATAATCTTCAGTTCCATGGGAGTTGTTAGAATTATTACGTTGAACAAAAGCAGAAACAAACCAAAAATTGGAAGAAGAAAAAAAACAGGTTAAGTAATACATTAAAATATACTTTATTTAATATTTTATTTCAACATTCATCATTATTTTTAATTCATTCCTCTATTTTATTTCTTATTCGGAAGCACAAGAACCGTATTAATCAACAAAGCACACAAGCCCAGCAATGCATTCTCACCCAACATGAGAATGCATTCGCGAACAACCCTGCTAGCGAGAGCTGCCATCAATGCAGTCCCCAGGGAAGGTTTATTCAAAGGAAAAGAACTGATGTGGGAATAGGCAAAGTTTCCCACATGAGTTGGTTTCAATAGCCGCAAGCAGTGCAGTCCACCAACGTTCCTTCCGCTCCCAGTGGTATCATTTTCTGAACTCAACTTCCAGTTGAGTTCAGGAAACTTCAGTCGTGGCATTATGCTGGAAAACTTACAGCGGTGTTAACAAAACTTCTCTCTTGGTACGGCATGGAAAAAAAAACTACTTTGGGTAGAGGTTGGCGGGCCACAGCCCCATAGCAGGAGCCACCCCTGCCTGTGACCCAAAATTAAGGACAGGTAATTGCTTATAGCCCTTGAAGTTAGTTGCTCATAGTGGCAGTAAAATCCTGAACAAAGCAAACTTAAAATAAAGAATTATTTAGAGTATCCTTTCAGCAAATATTGATCACACTGATGTGATCCAACTGTTTATGCTAAGATAATTAGTTGAATATGCAAGTGCAGATGAAAGCATCGTTATCTCTGAAGTTTTAATTGACCTAGACATTAGAAACAAAGTTACAGTGAATAAAATGAGACTATTAAGGGGCTGCCTGGTGGCACAGTGGTCTAAGCAATGGCTTCTGATCATTCATCTGAGATGGGTCTGGGTTCGAATCCTGTGAGGCATGGGTGTTGTGTTTGTCACTGCACTGGCTCTCTCCCTTCCATGAAGCCAGTGGCTCTAAATTAGGATGGGCAACTGTTTACAGCCCTTGAGCTGCTCACAGTGATTGTTCAACTTCCAATTAAAAAAAAAAAAAAACATTGAGGAAGAATGAGAAATTATGAAGATTCTATCCCGAAGTGTTCATAAGAGCCATAAAGCTTGTATCAGAATTTTTTTAACTTTAAATCCAACGAGACAGTTTTTGCTAATGTGATTAAAATTTAGGATGATATTGAAACAAAAAGTGTAATTAGTTTCTTCAGTTAAATATGTAAGTGCTGAAATTATGAACTTTTTATTATTCAAAGTTCTAGTTTGTTATGATAGCAAAGGGCATTACTTAAAAATGTAGCAAGTGTGAAATGTATGATATGAATGTTTTGTTAAAATCATTTGACTATAATTCATTAACAAGTCTTGCATTTTTGGCACACACAATGGACTTCTTTATAATGGATATTGGTTTTAGTGGATGAAATGCATGTGTTAGTCAGATGTGGTTTGACGACTGTGACCTTCCATCTACTTTTACTTCATTTCAATCTTGATTCCTTTTAATGTTGTTAAGTCTTTTATCTTATGGTAGTTTATGGTGTCTTTTCTAATTTTGATTTGGTCCAGTGGCAGGACCACATATCTTATCACATTCAGGGAATACAAGTTTTCACCACCAGCGTTCCTGAGTGTTGAAAGGCAGCAAAATATTTGACTTGGCCTACATGGACATTTGCCGTGGATGATTTTTGGATATATTCATAGACATCGTAGATAGGGCACTATCTTTGTATGTATGTGATTCGGAGTGTGCTGTTTATTGTGTCGATATAAATAACTTTTATGGTTCTTTATATGTGTTGATGTGAATGACTTTTATGGTGCATTATGTGTGTGTCGATATGAATAACTTTTATGGCGCATTATATGTCGGAGGTAACGTCGGAGGGCTATCTTTATAGTACCATGAACAACATGATGAACAGTAAATGTTTAACGTTTATATGTTAATATTATAATACGTGTTAGTCAAGACATCTGTTCATATAATGGATAAAGAAACGTGTGTGTTGTCGTGTGCCATGATCACTACTAGGACAGGGTGGCTGGTGCAGCAAGTCTCTCCCCAGTATTTGTTTAGTCTTTGTTGTATGTGCATCCTGTTTATACTGTGTTTACTCATTTTTTTCCTTTTTATTTTACATCAGTGATTCTTCATGGCTTCTACAAAGTGTGGTTGCATAAGGAATGTGCATCACCCTAATGTTAGTCAGAAGCTAGAACTAATCAAGACCTTAGAAGATGGTGCTACAGAAAGCAAAAAACCTTACTGATTTTCCATCAAAGTTCAGTGTTAATTGTATGGTTAAAACTTACTTTTGTTTTTTTGATTGGAGCTTTAATGACCATTGTGAGCAACTCAGTGGGCTATAGGCAGTCGCCCGTCCCTAATTTAGAACCACTGGTTCCAGGGAAAGGAGAGAGCCAGTGCCGTAAGACAAACACAACATCCATGCCTCACCGGAATTCAAACCCGGACCCCTTTCGGACAAATGATCAGAAACCATCGCTTAGACCACTACGCCTCGTGGGCGGCCTTACTTTATTGGTGGAAGGAAGCATATGAGAGTTATGCACAGGGGTCTAAATTACACTCGTCTATGAGGAGTCAAAAATTATAGCTGGCGAGTGATGCTACAAGGCAAGCACATTAACCCAGTAGTTTCAGTTGTCAATTAAAAAAATAATTAAAAAAAAATTGCTTTTCTACCATAACATGCGTAAAAATCGGACTAATTATGTTCTTGTTCTGCATTTTGAGGCAAAAAATAAAAGTGGATGTTTGTTCCAGAAACGCTAACAGTTGTGCCAGGAGAGCAAGCGAGTTGCCCGGTGTCCTGAGCTGTGAGGCAGGCTTGAAATGGTGGGGGCCACAATCTTAGAATCTAGATCAAAAATTGCTGCTCTCGTGAAATATTAAAGTTGGGAAGGGGGATGTTGTGGAAAGATTGGAGAATGAAAGAAGTTGATGTGGAGGGCAGTCTTGTTACTGAGAAGGAAGACATGAAAGCGTAACTCCTGGAGTGCAATCACTTGCCCAACACAATGCTTAAAAATCCCCCAAATTTTGGTTTAACGGCTTATGTGCCACACCTTATTAGCAAAACCCAAAAAAATCGTAATTTCTTAAACATTGACATAAGTGCTGTGTTTTATCTCAAGAACGTATTTGGGTCTATATTAATGATTTTCTGCTAACTGATTAAGTTTTTTTATGCTTTCCAAGCATAAGTCAAAGAAGCATTTATATGCTCAGGCTTTCCGTAGTTTGAAACGATAACATGTCTGAAGTACGTACAACAAGTTGGTTGGGGTGGGTGAGGTAATCTGAAGGTCAGTTAGTAAAGAAAAGGCATTTTCTTTTTGCAAAGCCGGGGAAAAACAGCTGTAATCTAGAAGCACTGCGACTTCTTCAAGGATAAATGGGGGTGGAGACAAAGGTGGATCTGCGGCCCCACAAACTGAAGTAAGTGGAGCATTGACTAACATGCTGTCCACGAAAGTGTTTTTAAAATCATGTATGTGCCTATTTTAAGAAGGTTTAAGTAGATTTAGGTGAAACTTTGCTGATTTCCATTAGTTAGTGAATCATGGTGTCCGATAAACCGTGATTAATTTCACTAGAACTCGAATTTTTTTTTTTTTTTTGGTTGCAGGTTTAACGACTACTGTGAGCAACTCATTGGGCTATAAGCAGTCGCCCGTCCCTAATTTAGGGTCACTGTAGTTCCAGGGAAGGGAGAGGGCCAGTGCCGTAAGACAAACACAACATCCATGCCTCACCGGGATTCGAACCAGGACCCCTTTTGGACGAATGATCAGAGGCCATCGCTTAGACCACTGCGCCACCGGGGCAGCTAATTTTGCTTTTCACAGTGTCAAGATAAGACTAGTTGATTGAAACAGCTTTGCAGATGGACAAAGAAGTTATTGAACTTGCAAAATGATGCTGTTAACTATTATAACTAATAAGCTGCTGTGGTATCTCAGCAAATTTAAACAGAGCAGAAAGAAAGAGAAGTTATTTGTCAGTGTAGTAGATTTTTTTTCAACATTCTTTAAGTATTAAGAAAAAGAATGCCTATGGTGAGGTAGAGTGTGGCCAATACCGTTTCTAGCTGGTCTGTCCATTTGTCCCCTAGTAGCAGAGACAAACTATTTGATCAATTGCAATAAAAATCAGTATGAGGGACTTTACTTTAAAAAAATGTTGATAATGATATTTCCCGATTAGCTTAGCCAATCAAGATAGATGCAATCGGCAAAAATAAAAAAATTGTTGAACCATTGGTTTAATGGCAAACAACTGGATTGATTCCGAATAAAAATTCCATACGGGAAAATTACACCGATGAAAGTTTGAAAAAACAACAACTTCCAATGAGCATGAAATCAAAATTTACCAAATAGGTTCAGTGCCAAACCATTTGTTACTCGGAAAAAACAGTACAATCGCATTGCCAGATAACCGTAAATGATGCCTGTGCTTGTATGGACGATTACTACTCATGCATTTCCCCCACATATATATATATATATATATTCATAACCCAGATATTCTTAATGTGAAATCTCCTGATAATAATTGGGAATCATGAAATTTATGGGGTATTTTTTCTTTGAAGGTCCGCGTAATATTGACAATGGGGAAAAATACAGTAAAAGTTCAGGCCATTGCAATGGGATTTTTCTAAGCCAAAGCTGGACCAACTGTATTGAAAATGGTTGAAATCATTAAGGGGGCAAGTGAGACATACAGGATATTTGTTTGACGATAATTTCAGTAAGAATTGTCCGATTCCGATGAAAGGTTTGATTATATAATGAAAATGTACAGCTTTTTATGTTATAATAAAGATGTGGCACAAACATTTTCTTTTTGCTTTTTCTGTAATGCTGAATCCCTGTGTATCTTAGCTGTTACATTGCTTGCTTACCCAAACCTGTCTGCCCTTTTAAAGCAAAGCATTTTGCTAAGGCAAATTGTTTGGTTTTCCTTATTTTTTATGATGAAACTTTAAAAAAAAAGTAACCAATGGAAGATTCTATTTGACCTTGCATACGCCATTAATCGAAATTGGTGCCCTTATGTCATGCTGGTTATTCCGAAACTTACCGCAGTTTCACACATTCGGTTTGTGAGGTATTGTTTATGAAATTAGTTTTTAATGCTTTGGATTTTTTTTCTGTGCCAATATTACTACGTTTGTGACACTATTATTACGTTTTGAGAGGCAATTCATACTGCTTTTATATCTGGTCGTCGTGGTTCTCTTCAAAAAGTTCAGACAGATTTCCATGATATTTGGCCGACCTGCTTGTATTTGCAGGGATCGCATTCGTCCTAAAATTCCTAAAATTCCTAATATTTTGTGACCCTCCTTAAATTCCTAAAATTAGACCTAAAATTTGCTATTCATCCTAAAATTTTCGTAAGCTTATTTTTATTAAAAACAACCGTTATTAACGCCAATAAATTTACCATTACGGTAAGGTAAAAAGACCTGTTATTGTAGAAACACAGCCTATATGCTGTGCTGCTGAAGGGAGGGAAAAATGACGCCATCGAGATGCACTTGCTTCGGGGCGGGCGTTCCATTTTTTGCCTTCGAACAGTTTTCGAGAGTAACAAGAGATCTAAGGGAAAAGGGGAGGGGTCATTTTCACCCCTGGTTTGCGCTTTGCAGACGAACTCCGTGGCACGCAGAAGATCGTACTTTATTTTTGTACATGCCTTGTGGAACCTCCTTTTCTGCTGATGTTTTGTTATTGTAAACCGCAGGTGGGTGGAAAGCAAAGCGGAAACACGTGGTCTTCTTCCGTAACCTCCGGTAATGACGATGGGATGGTAGCTGAGTTATCTTGGCAGGCAGTAGAGCACGTGATCATTGACCTTCGATCATGCGTCGGCGACAGCGACCTTCGATGCGCAATATATCTCGGCTCCGACTCGCTTTGACTGAACTTGCGTGAGATGCGTATGATAGTTTCTGGTTTTACGTCTTTTATGGTGTTCTCTGTGCTGTGTGCAGGTTCAGTTCTCTAGTGGTGACCTGCTTTTTTTTTTTTTTTCATATCTTCTGACATCCTCGCAGCCAAATTTCGGGAAGTTGTCTGGTTTTGCAATATTGGAACGTGTTTTTGTACTTCCTTTCATTTTCTGGTTAGTAATACAAGTGTTTAAGATGCCTAAATCCAAAACGAAATTTCAAGATGCGTGGCTCGCCAAAGAATTGGACGGAGTGAAGTTGAAAGAAT
Organism: Macrothele yani; assembly: GCA_039090855.1. Lineage (NCBI taxonomy): Eukaryota > Metazoa > Arthropoda > Arachnida > Araneae > Macrothelidae > Macrothele > Macrothele yani. Next base: position 110,779,850 of record CM076997.1, on the reverse strand, counting down.
GGTGTTCTGCAACTGAAACAATATTTTCTGCTAAGTGTATATTGTGTTCAGAAATTTTCAACATTTCTAATAGTGGCTTTTCACAAGTAAAAGCGCATCATAAAGGAAAAAACATTTGCAGAAATTTCAAAGTAAATTTCAAAATAAGTCCATCCTGAAAGCCTTTGGAGGACGGGATCTTCAGCCCAAAACAAATATTAGTGAAGTACTGAGTCATGATTTACAGTTGGCTAAAGCCGAAGCATTATGGGCCATGAAAGTTGCTAAGGACAATATGTCTTTTGTTTCATGCACTGAAACAGTTGAACTTTTCAAAGAAATGTTTCCTGATTCTGCTATTGCAGCCAAAATGCAACTTAAAGAAAAAAAGTTGCTTATGTGATATCACATGGATTGTCAAAATATTTTGAAGAGGATTTGAAAAAGACATTGCATCTAGTAGCCCAGGAAAGGTTACTATAGCATTTGATGAAACTACAAATACACAAGTGAAACGGCAGTTGGATGTGTATCTCAGGTACTGGTCTTCAGAAATAAATTCAGTTTCTTGCCGATACTTAACAAGCGTTTTTCTGGGTCATGCAACAGCAGATATTTTGCTAAAAGAAATTCTTGATGTGTTATCATCCTTCAATATTTCGTTGAACAGAATTATTTGTGTATCCATGGACAGCCCAAATGTAAATAAGTGATTTTTACGCAAATTCAATGAAGTTGTAAAACAAGAAACAGGCCAGAAATCTTTGGAACTAGGTTTTTGCAACCTGCATGTTGTTAGTAATGCATTTAAAATTTTTTTTGACAAGCTTAAATATAGATTTTGACGAATTTGCTACTGATATGCATTACTTTTTAAAGAGTAGTGCTGCAAGACGAGAGGATTATAAATCTGTCGAGGATATAACATTGGTCACTGCCAAATTTCTTTTGCGTCATGTCAGCAACAGATGGTTAACCGTTGGTTCTGTAGCCCAGAGGCTCTTGGATCAATGGCTAAATATTACAGAATATTTTTTAAACTTCTTGCCATCTCAAATAATATTTGAAAAACAACTGCGCAATTCGGCAAGGTATAAAAGAATTCACTGTTTCCTGAAAAATGAGCTTACTTCCTTGCTATTTAGCATTAATTTTATTTTCACACCAAAATTTTGAAAAGTTTTCATTATGTTATCAGAGTGAAGAACCAAAAATACACCAGTTATATTCTGATTTAAATACTTTAATGAGGAATGTTATGGCTCAGTTTATCCAAGATGATGTTATAGCAGGGAAATTTGGAGAAGACCTAAAGAATGTAGATTTTGAAAACAAAAATTCATGGAAAAAAACTAGGGGAGTTAGAAGTTGGTATGAAGACAAAAATCTCCTCAGGAATGTTCAGGAGACCAGGCAGAAATTATTTCTCTTAGATGTAAGATCATCACTAATTGCAACCACAAAATATTTAAAGTCAAATTTGCCATTCTGCAATCAAAAGCTAAGAGACATAGAAGTTTTAAAGGTAAAAGAACCAAAGAAAGAGTCAACTCAACTTTCAGTCACTGAAGGACTTTCGGAAATAACCAGAATTTCAAGTGTTTTGCATCTTTCTGAGGAACAAATTGATAGAGTAAGAGAAGAGTGGAAACTTTTAAATTGCGATAAGCCAACTCTAGATGAACTAGTGAAATTTTCAGAGGAAGGGCATATTCCAGTGCGGATTGATCATTACTGGCGTAATATATTTAGTGTTAAAGACTCTAGCGGAAAAGAAAAATACTCAAATCTTGCTAAACTCATAAAGTCAATTTTAGTTTTACCTCATGGTAATGCTGATGCAGAAAGGGGATTTTCGGTTAACACTGCTCTGTTAAGGAAGGACAAGGCTAACTTAAAAGACTCAACTATAACATCATTAAGAATAGTTAAAGGGGCCATTAAACACTATGGATGTGTAAGTAAAGTTCCCATAACAAGAAATTTGTTAAATAGTGTTTGTGATTCACATAAATTTTATAAAGAGTATGTTGATAAGCTGAAGGAAGAAGAATCAAAAAAGGTAAAAGAAAGGAAGCAGAAAGAGAGGGAAAATAAGGAAAAGCAGCTAGAGAAAAAAAGAAAAGCTGAGTTTGATGACAAAATAAAAGAAAATGATGCAGAAATAAACAGACTTAAAAACGATAAAGAAGCCTCCCTAGCAATAATTCAAGAGGGAACAGAAAGAATGAGAAAAGCTGTAGAAAAACAAAATACTGTTGAAATAGCAGTTGCCTCTAACTTGATCATACAAGGTTCAGCTGAAATAAAGAAAACTGAAAGTAAATTAGTTGTGGTAGAAGCAGAAAAAGATAGGCTAATCAGGAAAAGGTTAAAACAATAATATGAAAAAAAGTAATTCAGTGAACAATTGTACATAGTTCTTGGTTTTCAATTACCTTTTTAGGATATTATAATTTAATGTGAAACCTGAAAACTTTACTGTGAAAATCGTGAATTGCTTCTGGTTCAACAGCATATTAATGTTCAAAGTGAAACTTGAATGTGGTAAATATACTTGAATATGATAATAACACGGGAAAAGATAAGAACTGAACATTAGAAGTAAATCATACTTAAACTTTAGACATTAGACGTTATGCAAAAATTTGGGTGTTAACTTCGACCATATATACTAATGGACTGCACATTGGCAATAGCTGCATCAAAGCCGCCATGGCTAAAACATTGGGCACGTCATCATCAGACTCCAAATTTCATGTAAAAATGCTGTTATGATTACTAATTTACGCTGCAGAACTTCAGTGTTTTCGGTGTATTATGTGAATGCGCTCATATATAATGAAAACTCTTCAGGTAAGTTTACTTATGAGCTATATACATGCATGATCGGGTTGTTTACATTTTGTGATTTATAATGTGATGAACATTTGCGAAGAATTTGGAACATGCATTCCATTTTTTTTCTTAAGTTACTATATTTTTATATCAATAGCTGCAAGTTTCTGGTTAAGTAATTGAACTTTATTGACTTAGGTATTTAATTCGTTTCTTACCCATGAAAAATCATAGAACTTTCTTTACTATATCGCTCAGTGCAACCATAAGCACAGCAGGTGTAACCCATCTTTTTGACTGTTGTCATGTGATTTTATGTTGGAGCCAGAAATTTTGATGTCATGCGCAGTCTATCAGTATATATGGTTGAAGGGTGTGAAGCAAACTCTTTACAATGTATACAAAGTTGTTTTACTAGATGTGTACAAATATACATCTAGTTTTTATTGAAATACACTCCTAAAATTTTCCTAAAATTTTTCTAAAAATTCCTAAAATTCCTAAAATTCCAACCTAAAATTTTCCAGAAGTATGCTATGATCCCTGTATTTGCCATTTATTGCGTTTGCAAATATTTAGGCCAAATACGTGTAGAATTTGGAATTTGTTTGTTTTTTGCATTTTTATCCCCCTTTATTTCCGTGACTGAGAGATATATGTGTTCCTTTTGTTCTTTACGAAAGCAACACATGCATCTCTCAATCTGGTTCCATCAGTTAAATGTTTATAATTTTAGATAAAAGTCAAAATGTAAGCTTCAAACTATTCTTTTTAAAGAGGTTGTTAATCGCAGATGTTGAAATCTTATCGGCAGTGATTATAATCCATTCAGGAAATGAAGTGTTTATATCTTGCTATGATCCAAGGGCATTACAACAAATAAGAAAGGGTAAAACATACACTGTCGGGCAGTCAGGCATAATGTTCATTACCTTTGGTATCGCAAATGCATAAATCTCTGACTAGTAACATTTTCTGCTGAGTATTGGGCAGGTATCATATTTTCAAGATAAAATTTGCAAGATAAAAAATCTTGAAGCTGTGTACAAGTGGTTTATGCAGGAATGTTCCTTTGGGGTCATTGTCAGTGGTATAGGGATTTCAAAACACTGCAACCAAACTTGCAAAATGACTTCATCATCAAAATAAGGTTGGTAGTTACAGATGTGCCAACTCTCCGGATTTAGGCGGGGGGACTCCAGATTTTCAGGCCTTTCTCCCGCCCTCTGAATGGATGTCAAATTCTTCTGATTTTCACCAAGAATCAGTTGTTAGGATGGTCAAAATTCTGCAACCACCACTGTGATTTCGAACTGCCTGTGAAATCTTTTTCTTTCTTCATCGATGCAAGGCGTCATTACAGTCGTCAGTTTCATACTCTGCTCCTATCTGCAAAAAAAAAAAAAAAAAAAAAAAAAAAGCCGCCCCTGCAGTGCTGTAGGCACTCACTTCTGAAATTTGTTTAAATAAAAAATTCTTCCAGTCTGATTGTCATACGACACCTTCAGTAAAGAGCTCACTTGCACTGTCAATAGAATGCCAGGTAGGGTCAGTAATTGATTGACAGATGGGAACTGCCCTGCCTTCTCCATGCAGTTCAGTCTTTTTCAACCACTCGCCTCAACAGAGCTGCGCGCATTCCAAGTGATGATAAATATTTGACTTGTAGAGGATTTATTTAACCACAAAAGGGAGTTGTTACAATTCGCCTCGCCTTGTAATGAAAAGCGATGTTAGTGCGATGCTTTTTGTCATCTTCGCCTTCGCGCACGACCTAAAGAAGAAACGAAAAACAGTTGGCTATTTTATTCGTAAAAGCTACAACGTGCGAGCCATTTTACGTTTTGCGGAATCGAAGTACCTGAAAATGAATTTCAGTAGGGTGAGGGGTTGTTGGTTTTCGCGCTGTCATTTTTTTTTTCTCCTCCAGAACTTTTAGCGGACCAATAATACTACTACTGGAAAATTGTTCCTACTTCTGGAAAATGTCAATAAAAAAAATAGCGCTCATGTTATTTTCAGCTATAAAAATCTCCCAATTTTTACATTTTGAAGGTTGGCACGTCTGTAGTTATAAGATTACTCATAGTAAAGTTGGAAATGCACCTATACAGAAGAAATTGAACCTTTTTAGAAGAGGATGAATGTGATTTAACCAAGAATGAAGATCTACTACTTTTCCAAGTGTATAATGCAGATGAAACAGGTCTTTTTGGTGGTCACTCTCTTGAAATACGCAAGCCTTTAAACATAAAAGGTTCCACACCTGGCTGTAAAATAAGCAAAAAAGAAAAATGAAACAAGATTCTGTGTTGTGTTGTGCAAACACAAATGGTATACATAATTTTAAAGTTAGCTGTCATAGAAAGTTCAACGCACCCATCAGTCTAGAAAGGCATTGTGCACCAGCTCTTAGTGTTAATTCAATTCTAAGAAAGCTTGGTTTAATATGCAGGTTACAGGTTATTTCGTTATCAAAAATTAATGTTTTCAGTCTGATGCTTATAGTGTGCAAAACCTGTTTTTGGCAGCTGAAGATCACTCAAATTTCATGAAGCGCTGTAAATTGAGCCAGAAATTTGAAGTTGTATGCAAAATGCATTATGATGGTGAAAAACATTGATAACGAAATTGAGAAACTGTTTCCACAAAATTAAAATTAAATGCATTTAATATTTTTTAAAATATTTTCCATTGAGAAATTTGAAATCTTTTTGATAACCAGATATTGGACAATTATTCAAGTTCCCACTCACTTTCATTGTCATTGAACTTTGTCATCTAAGGCAATATGTTTTTGAATTTATTTAGATAATTGCAATTTGATCATTGGTTGTTGTTGGCATTATCAATCTCTTTAAAACTTCCTTACTGGACACCTGTTTTTTTTTTTTTTTTTTTTTTTAATTTTGCACTTTTGTACTCTATTTAGTTTGAGCTAAGATTTAAGGGAATCTTGTGAAATCAGTCACTGCCTTAGCCAACAACTTTTATTTAATCCAGTCTGTAAGGTATTGCCAAACCTTTAATGTTAACAGACAGTAGTTAGTGCCACCACTGGCGTAGCACAATTGGTTAATTGCCGCTGTGGATAGTGTGGGAAATGGATGTTTCTGGTGGAGATTCAAACCCCTGTCTGCTGACCATCTATTCTGTGGTTATTCCTGGGTTTTCCAAAGACTCTAAGTGTTGAGATGTGAATGTGAGGATGGTTCCATATAAAGTCCCCCCCCTCCCATATACATTGCCCCTGGTCCACTCCAGCTTTGGGCTAGCCACCCGTACTTGGGTCTACACTGGTTTTGATGCCTTTGTGTTAGTTTGATATGGTGGAGGTTGGTAGTTGATCAAAAATGCCATGATAACTAACACAGCAATCAGACATTTCTAAATTGATTGTATTTTTACTGTTCTCATGCAATATCAATCCCTCAGAAAACTTGAAAATTTCATCTCCCTGGAGCAGGAATTGAACCCGCATCTCCTGATTACTGTTTGAGCATGCTAACCGTTTCACCACCCAGGACGAAGAAGTCCCAAGTATCTGAGTATTAAGAGCATCGGAATATTCTCCAATCGCATTCTTAATCGAAGCAAACTGTGCTGCCATCTAGCGTTAAGCATATCACCAGTTGTTCAGGTATATAGTGTGAAAGAAATATTCTTCTCATAATACGTGGGAAATATGTCATGATAATTAATACAGCAATCAGACATCTCTGACTTGACTATTTTTTTCTGTTCCCATGTAATATTAATCACTCAGAAAACTTGAAAATTTCATTGCCCTGTAGTGGGAATCAAACCCACATCTCCTGATTACCATTCGAGCATGCTAACCATTACACCATCCAGGACGAAGAAGTCTCAAGTATCTGGTTCACAAATACATGAAATTTTCAAGTTTTGTGAGTTTTTTTCAATTCAACACAGAAAAATAGCATTTTCAACTTGATCCTTATAGATTTTTATGAAACTTTGTAGATATGTTGACCTACACAAGAAATAAATATGTGCCAATTTTTAGCTTAATAGCTTTTAAATTTCCTGAGATAGGTCATAAATTTCAAGAATTTGCCAAAATTCAGTGTTTCGCACGTCATAAAAGTATTCATAACTCAATTTCTCTTCATCACAGAGTGATGAAGTTTTGTTCTTTTAAAACCTCTTTTTACTGGCTTTAAAATGATATATTACTTTATGCATAGTTTAAAATTTTTAATTTCGAGGTCACACAATTTAAAATTTGACCTTGAATTTCTTGAAAAGTGACATTTTGATTTTTTTTTAAATGACGTGAAATTACATGAAATGATGATAATATGTTATAAATTTGAGGGTGGCAATCAAATGGCATAAAAAGTTACAAGGATTTGTTAAATTTACCATATGGCTAAAATATTCTTGTTCCACTGATCAATAGAGAAGCTTTATTATCTAGCCAACCAGCAGCATAAAAAGGAACACATATGCACTGCATTTGGTGATGGGTTACTCTTGTTAGTTTATAAATCATTTTATGTATTAATAATATAAAAGTATGAAAACATTCATATTAATACCATAGCAGTTCAGCTTTAAAAAGGGTACATGTTGTTGACTGAATGCATTTGAACTTGGCACTGATTTCTAATTTTAAAAACTTAAAAAAATTATTATCTTGTTCAGCAGCAACAGTTTTATTATAACTATTGAAGAAAGCTATTTTTATGTAAAATAAAGAGCCAAGTTTGCATCTAGTGCATCACATGAAAATGTTTTCTGTGTGATGCTTCTTTACATTATTTTGCAGTGAGACTGCTCATGTCAAAATGAGGAACAATTGCATTCTGGTGTAAATGTCATAATCAGCATAAGTTTTCTCTGCCATTTTAATTATGTTGGCTAAATTAAAATTTCTTGCATTGGAAGTGTTTTTGAGTTTTTTCAGTATCTTGTGAGATTTTATAAATTCATCCAGCTGCTGTCTTTTTTATCCACTTTTTGCAATATGTCAGATCTTAGCAAGTTTAAAATATCTTCGTTGAAGGAATGTACATGCATATATGAAGAAGGGCCATGAAGATAATGAAACAAATTTTTTACTTCATCCGTGCCTTCAAAGATATTTGAAGACACAGCCATTCCACAAGTGTTCTGCACAGAGACAGGTCACAAAGACAAATATATCTGCAAGTACAGTCTCACATTTATCAGAAGTAACATAATCTATTTTGGTGACTGTAGAATTTGAATGAACTTGTACTCTGTTTTTGTTCACTGGGATAAAACAGTGAAGTTTGTGAGTGTTTGGTATTGTTCTTGATGTCTTAAAATATGGCTGTAAATAGTTTTTTTTTTTTTTTTCAGCTTTGTATTGACTTTCACTGAGGTATTCAAAATCACAGGCTGGCATGCTTTTGATTGCCCAGTCAGTTAATTGACAGGGTGTCATAATCTGCATTATTATATTAGTAACTGGCAACAATATGAGGAACCGGGCAACAATATTTAAATTCTTCAGGAGTAAGCAAAACTTTTGTTAATCCTTCCATACATTGAGACAGGCCTTGACTAAAATTAAGAGGCCAGAAATGTATGTAAAAAACCAAAGGAACTCGGAGGAAAAGAATATTAAATAAAAGTTGTTCAATTGAAACTAGAATCAAGTAAGTCTATGTGGGTAAAGCCTTGAGTTGAGTGATCTAATCAGTAACAGAAATTCCTAGAAAAATCAGATGTTACTAAAAATTCACCAGCTTGGAAATTTTCTTTTAGTTTATGAAAAGCTGCTCTATTTAGCTATAAATGAACATCTTAGATGAACAGTATTTTTAAAAAAACCAAAACAAAAAAACATAATTACAAAATCATTAATGGTTTTTGTTAATGCAGGTGTTGTACAATTTATGGATATTCACTGCTTGTAGTTATGTCACCAATTACATTAGAATCGAACAAATCATTAAAATTATTTTCTAGTTCTTGGACAGTTTTTGTATTCACTGAAATAGCAAGATGGTGAAGGTGATTCACAAATCGTATTCATTGTGCAGTCTTTTATATGTTTGAATTTTTGTCCTGCATCACTCTTGGTTGATAACTTTTCCATTTTGTATCCAATTAGCATTAATTTGACATTTTAGTGAATAGTACAGGCACCAGATGATATGAGTGTTACTTGTGTCAGCAAGAGCACAGTTTTTAGGCCTTAATTCACAAAACTTGAAAATCCAATCTTCAGAGCAGGATATTTTACCTTGTAAAATGTGTATGTTTCCTTCAACTGGAGAAAAACAAAAAATGGAAGTTTTTGAAATATGCTAGAACAAAACATAAGTGAATGGAAAATAAAAGAAAAACTTAAAGCATTTTTTTCTAATGTATGTGGCATTAAAAAAAAAAACTTTTTCTGTGGGGCGGGGACTCTGAATATACCCCTGTGCAACTCTAAGTTCCTAATATTTAAATCTGAGCTGAAACTTTATTCTAAGGGCAAATCTGATTGGCTTTTATAAAGAAAAACCACCAGCACATTCGCTAAAGCAGAGGTCTTTTACTGTAAATAAAGCACTAATAAGAAATATTATTTAACCATTATCAAGAAATTGAGCATTAAAAATGTATCTTATATTGGTAAACACTGAATCGCCACACAAATGTTACATAATGAACTTTAATCCTTGCATTGTAATTAAAAAAAAAATACAAGTAGGAATGGATATGGTAGGCTTACATTCTGAAACTTAACTTATTGAAAACAAAATTTCTTTGTAACTTTAGAAATTTTTATATTGCCACTTCCAAACTTTTATGACATGTCAAAAATATCAAGAAGTTCAACATATTTAAAAAAAATTAAAATGTCACTTTCTGGAAAATTTAAATTAAAAAATTTTAAATAGGAAGGACAATTTTATGATGTCCGCAAGAAACTTTGGAACAGCAGTTCATTCTACAATGTTTAGTTACAATCACCATCCAGTAATCAATAAAACATCTAGGAAGAGAAAATTTATAGTTGTCAAATTCTTCAAGCATAAGTAGTGCTATGAATTAATTGTTCAGAATGTGCCAGTAGACATACTTGACTTGATTCAGCTAGACTTTTTTTCACTTTTTCGTACTGTAGTAATTGGGAAAATTTTTAATACTGTAATGGTAAAAAGCTACTGAGCTTGTAATTCTTCTCTCTCTTTCTTCTATGTTATTGGCCAAAGATGTAACTTTTTGTGCCATTTTTAAGTAAGTATAATACCACTTGACTTTCTTTCCTACAACCATTGCTCTTCCTTTAACCTTTGAGCAGATAAGAAAAACTGGTAGCTCTTGCAAAACAAATGGCAATATCTGCAGTACCCTTCTGCGAGTGGTCAAGCAGGGCTCATATATACATAAGATAGGCAATTAATCAGCATTTTGTGGAGTTTTATTGTATTAAGCACATGGTGTGCCCCCATAACTTCAGCTGGCAATTTCTCTAGAGTGTCCACAACATATGATAGAAGTCCAATTCTTTTAGCACATCTTGAACGTGAATGTTACATTTGAGAACTATGGATTTAGCTTGTCCATATGAATGAATTCTATATGAAGCCAAGTTCCCCATCATCACACATATGTTGTACATTTAGATAATAATGTTCTCCATCTCCAATATTTTCATGACTCTGAACATTAGTAAAATCTTGAACATTAGTAAAATATTTTCATCATGCATTTATAAGTGTTGCTGAAAGAATTTGAAGTAACTGATTTGTTTGTGTAAATAATCCATTTAGTAAATTGAAGAATGACTAATTGTATATGATTCTATATGAGTTATTCTCTCACTTATATTTTTTCGTTTAATCAATTATAGGAACCTTTCACAGGAAGGCATTGAAGAATTGAAGGAAGGTTTGAGTGAAGTATCTGTTGTAGCAATAATCCAAAAAGCTCTAAATGTAAGTCTGAGTGTGTTTGTGAATTAGTGGTATTCAGTCTTGTTTTGTTTTTACTTAATAACATCCTTTGTACTTTAAAAAAATTGAATGTACCTGTATGATGTTACAAAAACAGTGCCAGTATAAAAAAAATATATAAAACAGTGTAGAAAAAAGAAAGCCCAAAAAAATGTAATACTTTTTTTTTGAAGGCAGTCAATTTTTTATCATTATATATTAATGAAAACTTCCAGTTCAGGTGAGATGTGTTTCATAATGTATATATATATATATATATTTTTTTTGTACATCTTTCAATCTTCTGAACAGAATTGTTTTTGTACAACAAACAGCAAACTAATTCTAAGTGATTTCTTTAAATTTTTCGGTATAGTTAATACACTGCCGGACAATTGCTAAGGACGGATGACAATAGCAACGATAGCAACCATAAAATTGAAGGCAGGAAAATGTGGAAATTAGCATAAGTGCGGGATACAGTAAGACGTGATGTGCGTATGCAAATTTTGGATTGCCGAACTTGTTCGTGACGTCATAGCGCTGATAAGAGATATAAAGGATTTGACACGTATTGACCATTGTTGTTCAAACGCAAAGTTGAAAGGGAAAGAATCAATTGACGAACTTGCAATTTTCAGTATGTCTTCCCCGACATCACCTACATGATTTTACGCGTGGCCGTATTATTGGCCAGATTGAAGAAGGGCGAAAAATAACAGATGTTGCCAGGGAGTTCGAAGTCAGCCACAGTGTTGTTTCAAGGCTTTGGAAATCATTTCAAACAAATGGAGAGTGTAGCAAACGTCACGGGGAGGTCTTGTTTGCAGTACGACACCTGCAGAAGATCGGTACATAGTGCTATCAACAAAAAGACACCGGCGCAGCACAGCTAGTGAGGTAGCAAATCAGTTTATGGCTGCTACTGGCAAGCAGATCTCCCGAAAAACTGTCGCCAGACGTTTGCATGAAGGAGGACTATACGCTCGCCGTCCTGCTGTGTGCATCCCATTGTCCAGACGTCACCATACCGCCCGTTTGCAATGGTGCCATCAACATCGCAATTGGACTGATACCGACTGGTCTGCTGTCTTCTTCTCAGATGAGAGTAGATACAGTCTATCGTCTGATTGTCGACGACAGCTGATCTGGCGTGATAGTGGTACTGCATATTGTCCAGCAAGCATACAGGAAAGGGACCGATATCCGACATGTAGTGTCATGGTTTGGGCTGGCATCATGATCAATGGCCGTACGTCCCTCTATGTGCTTCCAACTGGGACTATGACTGGCCAACGATACATTAATGATGTTCTGCTACCTCATGTTTGCATGTTCCGTGGTGCTGTCGGTGATAGATTCATTTTTATGGACGACAACGAAACATGTCATCGAACAGTCGCTGTCCAGGAGTGTCTTGAGAGCGAGGATATTCAACGCCTCGTATGGCCAGCACGTTCTCCAGATCTGAATCCCATTGAAAATGTGTGGGATGCTTTGGGGAGGAGTCTTGCTGGTCGCCAATGCCCTCCAATAAACAAGGACACCCTCATCCGTGCACTGACAGAGGAATGGGATAAATTACCCCAACAGCTGCTTGATAATGTTGTGCAAAACATGACACGACGTGTGGAATCTTGCATCGCCCTCCATGGTGGCCATATCCCGTATTGACATCTTACGCCGGAACGCCTGCGGACGGTAATTGAATTTTTCACGTTAACGTATTCTGCACAAAATGGCCTGTTTGTCCCTTGAACACATTCCAAAGCCTTCTGGAATTCAGAGCACAATAAATTGTCTTTCTTGTAATGTCCTGGCATTCTGACATTATTTTATTTCACTTGGCATCCAACCACACTTACTTTTTTATGCGCTATATAGCCGTTTATGATCCGTCCTTAGCAATTGTCCAGCAGTGTATAAGTGAGGCAAATAATTCAACTCTAAACTCAGTTTCAGTATTTGTTCTAATTTTTGTAACATACCTCAAAAAAAAAAAAAAAAATCTTTACACTAGGCATCATCATAATCTTTAGTGATGGCATAAATATACGTGCCAACTTTCCGGATTTTCAGTCCTTTCTTCCGCTCTCTGGATGAGTTTAAAATTCTCCTGATTTTCACAGAGAATTAGCCATTAGGATGGTCGAAATTCCATCAATCACCATGATTTCATATCGCCTGTGAAATCTTTTTCTTTCTGCGTCGATGCAAGGCGGCATTACAGTATTCAGTTTCCTACTTTTCCTCTCCTCCTATCTGCAAAAAGAAAGCTGCCCTGGTGGCACAGTGGTCTAAGTGCTGAGTTTTGACCAGTTGTCTGAAATGGGTTGGAAAAAATTTGCTTTAAAAAAAAATCTCCCAGTCCGATTGTTATATGACGCCTTCAGCAAAGAGCTTACCCACTCTGGCACTAGAATGACTGGTAGGGTCAGTAATTGCTTGACAGATGGGGGCTGCTGTGCTTTCTTCTCGCAGTTCAGTCTTTCAGCCCCTTGCCTCAACAGAGCTGCATGCATTCTATCTAAGTGATGATATCTAAACAGTTGAGTTGTGGCAAATTCACTTAACGACAAAGGGAGTATTTACAGTTGGCCTCACCTTGTAACGAAAGGCGATGTTAGTACGATGCTTTTCGTCATCTTTGTCTTCACGCACAACCTAAAAAAGAAATGAAAAACAGTTGGCTGCTATTTTATTCATATAAAACAACAACATGTGGGCTGTTTTATGTTTTCATTATCTTGCAGAATCAACGTACCTGAAAAAACAAATTTCAGTTGGGAGACGGGGTGTCGATTTTGGGTCTGTTTTTTTCTCCAGAACTTTTAGTGGGCCAATAATACTACTTCTGGAAAATTGTTCTTACGTCGGGAAAATGTCAATTAAAAAATAGCGTTCATGTGATTTCATGAGCTGTAAAAATTACCCAATTTTCAGATTTTGAAGGTTGGCATGTCTGGGTCTGGGTTCAAATCCTAATGCACTTGCTCTCTTTCTCCCTGGGGCCTGATGTAAATATAATAAGTGAAACATTCAGTGAAATATTTTTACTGATTTCAATCTTTAAAAGTTGGCAGGTCTGCATTCATTCACAAATCTCCACTTGTCGCGAACACAAATGAATGGCATTCATTCACTTTTCATTCTCATTCTTAAGTTGTACCATATTTCCTAGCTGACTGCACATTCCCATAATTGTTGGCACGTATGAATTCTCAACATTACTTATCTTATTGGGAATTTGTTTCCAAATTCTTTTGGGGGGGGGGGGGTTAGACCTGTTGAGACTTCAGTGTGCGTCAAAAATGGTGGATTTAATGATCATTCACGATAAAGTTGTTGTGAACAAATCATTCACGAATGGTCCATCACTAATAGTTTTGTGTCTGTTTACCAACTTGATGACCAGGCAGTTTACTGGTACAGCCACTCCAAAGTTTATGTGGGTTTGCAGGTGTCAAGTTATATTGGAATAGAGCTTTGCACATTCTTCATTTTGACACTTTGCATATTTATGGAACAACATTACCTCAGAGTGGATCGTTATCCTCAATTTTAGTTTCTTTTCCTTTCTCTTTCAGCATATTATGGAATCCGATTTTATATTGGTTTGTTGTGGGAAAAGAGAGATGTGCTTGCTTCTCTGTACTGGTTGTTTTGAATATTCTGCACTAACTTTATCTTAAAAATTAATAAAAGTCCCACAAACTCTGCTGTAGGTTATCATCTGCAAAAATACTAACCAGAGCCTTGTAATAAAGAATTGCCATTCTATTCGGTTTTATTCCTACTGAAAATATGTTTTGTGCAGTAATTTTTTTTAATGTCGTGAATGTAAACGTTGGGTAATCATACTTGGAAAATCAGCTGAAATGTTGAAAAATGCTTGGAGTTGAAGTGCTTCCAGAATCCATGCTTTCCATGTTGTTACACAGGGTTTGTATGCATCCTGGAAAAGTCCTGGAATTCCATTTTGTCCTGGAAATGTCCTTAAATTCTGTTACATGTCCTGGAATTTTATCCATTCCTGCCTTTTTGTCCCTGTGCGATGTTTTGTAACTGAGGATTTTTTTTTACTGACATAACTTGTGTCTGACAAATTTGTCTCCCCTACCCCCGCACTTTGCGGGGGTGGGGGATGTTGGTTTTCTTTTCTGTTAGGAGGACTGAAGCTGTGTTATTAGCATCTTTTCCGTCATGCTTATGTTATCACTTTGTCTGTCCGGCCGGGGAGACCATATCTCTGCAATTCTTAGTTTGATTTGTAAAATTCATTTTGTATTGGGAAGCTTAATGTGAGAATGACAATCCATTGATTCTGTTTTTTTTTCCCGATGCACAATTTTGGCGCTAGAGTGCACAAATGGAGATTGTATCTAATTTAAAATGCATTTTATTTCATATCATCATCATCATCAACCATTATCAATCCACTGCTGGACGAAGGTCTCCCCAAGTTTCCTCCACAACGGTCTGTCTTGTGCCAGTCTCCTCCATGTCACCCCTGCATACTTTCGAATTTCATCCACCCATCTCCCATGTGGTCTTCTTCTGGGTCTTTTCCTGTCCCTTAGAATCCAATCTAAAATTTCGGCTGTCCATCGATGATCTGTCCTTCTGGCAGTATGTCCAGCCCATTGCCATTTCAGGGATTTAACTCTGATCATGATGTCTTCCACTCTTGTCATTTTTCGGATCCACGAGTTCCTCTTCTTATCTCTCCTGGTTACACCAAGCATGCACCTCTCCATGCTGCTTTGAGTTGTCTGCAGCCTTTGTATGTCTCTTTTAGTTAAGGTCCACGTCTCTGCACCATACGTAAGCACTGGAAGGATGCATTGATCAAACACTTTTCTTTTAAGACATAATGGCATATTGCTCTTGAAAATTATGCTGTTTCTTCCAAAAGCTCTCCAGGCAAGTTTTGTACGCCGATTAATTTCTTCATCAATGTGACCCTCACTTGATATCTGCTGTCCAAGATAAACGTACGTGTCTGTTATCTCCAGCTTTTATCCATCAATCGATAAATCTTCATTTCTTGTAAAAGCATTAAACATCACTTTTGTCTTCTGAAAGTTCATTTTTAATCCCACTTCTTTACTCTTGTCAGCAAGTTCCTGGATCATACTCTGCAGCTCTGATGGGGTAGTTGCAAAAATGACTATGTCATCAGCAAAACGAAGGTGGGTTAGATAATCTCCATTAATCTTTATCCCCTTGTTTTCCCAGCTCAGCGACTGA
This sequence comes from Macrothele yani, assembly GCA_039090855.1. Lineage (NCBI taxonomy): Eukaryota > Metazoa > Arthropoda > Arachnida > Araneae > Macrothelidae > Macrothele > Macrothele yani. Next base: position 110,763,861 of record CM076997.1, on the reverse strand, counting down.
AAAACACCCTGCAATGTGGCATTAAAGAGCTTCGGAGATATGGTGTCACCTTGTCTCACTCCCTTTCCAATTTTTACGTGTGTTGTATTTTCAAACAGCCTAATCTTTGCACTTGCATTTTCATAGATGTTATTAATAATATTAATGTATGCATCTTCAATACCGCAGGTTTTCAGAGCCATTGTAACTGCTGATGGTTTCACCGAATCAAAGGCTTTTTCATAATCGATAAAAGCCATGCACAATGGAAGTTCATATTCCCTCGCTCTTTCAATTAGTTCTCTCAGCACGTGGATATGATCTATTGTGCTGTAGCCACTCCTGAATCCAGCTTGTTCTCTCAGTTGAGCCATGTCCAGTGTTATCTTCAAGCGGTGTGAAAGAACTTTAGTGAAGATTTTATAAACTACTGATAGGAGGCTGATAGGTCTGTAGTTTCCGAGATCCTCAATGTCACCTTTCTTATGTAGCAGGATCATTGCAGCGGTGTTCCAATCCTCAGGAATCTTTCCTTCATTAAGGCATCGAGTGAAAATTTGGGCGAGTACTGTTTCGATTTCTCCACTTGCTTCTTGTATGATGTCTACAGTAATTCCATCTTCTCCTGGAGCTTTTCCCCGCTTCATGTTCTTGATTGCATGTGCAACTTCTGCTGGAAGGACTGGAGGAACTCTGGTACTGGTATCTTTCATGATGTCTGGAGTGCATGTATCATCCCTTTCATATAATTTGGAGTAGAAATCTTTCACTCTTGTCAAAATTTCGCCTCTATTTCTTGTTACAGAACCATCTCCTTTTCTCAGTGCCATAATCTGTTTTCTTCCCTTACTGAGATGTCCCTTTGCTATCTTTAGGCTTTGGTTGTTTTCAATTGCTTTCCCCACTAGTTCACAGTTGAATTTTCTTACGTCTTCAGTGATACTTTTTCTTACTGTCTTGCATAGCTCTATATATTCCACTTTGGAAGTCACATCTTCTTTAGTTGTCCTCATCTCTCTTCTTTTTTGCATCAACATTTTCGTTTTTCCTGATAATTTATTTACATGCAACTTGTTCTTAGACCCAGCTAATTTTGTTGCTGTTTCCATAAGAGCTTTGGTTACTTTTCTGTTAACTTCAGAGATGTCCACTTCTTCCGATGTTAGGCCTTCTAAAGCAGAGAACCTGTTTTTCAGTTCCAACTTGAAGGTATTATGGTGTTTTTTAAGGTTAGTTATGTCAATACATTTTGTTTGTCTTATGAGCTTGCCACGTTCAAGTTTAGTGTTGAGGTGCATCTTACATCTCACCAATCTATGGTCACTACCTCTGTTGAACTTGTTTAGCACACTGCAGTCTTCTATGACGAATTTTTTGTTACACATAATAAAATCAATTTCACTTGTCGTCCCATTTGGATGTCTCCATGTCCATTTCCTGTGTGGCTTTTTCTTGAAGAAGGAGTTCAAGATGAAAAACCCTTCTGCCTCTGCAAACTCAACGAAAGTATTTCCACGCTGGTTTTCTGTTGCCGTGACCGAATTTACCTACTGAAGTTTCATTCTGTTGCCGTTGCCCTATTTTTGCATTGAAATCTCCCATAATTATTTTCAAGTGCTGCTTACCTTTATTATTTAGATGACAAATTTCCTCATAAAATTCTTCAATTTCTTCTTCAGGATGACTTGTGGTGGGTGCATAAGTTTGAATAATCTGAGCCTGGTATCTTTTCGAGAGTTGGATAACAAGTCGTGCAGCTCTGTCAGAGGAACTTTCAACTTCTACAACTTTATCCTTCAGTTTCTTGTTTATTATAAATCCAACACCACTAGTTCTGCCAGTATATGTCCCACGATAGTAGAAGAGATGTCCACTTTTCAGTTCGATGAGATCTTCTCCTTTTCTCCTTACCTCACTTAGCCCCACGATGTCCCACTTGATCCTTTGTAGTTCCTCTTCCAATTCAAGAAGCCTTGAATCAGAAGATAGGGAGCGTCCATTGTACCTAGCCAAGGTCATATATTTGCTTCTAAATATCCAATTGAAAAAAATCTTTTTCCTTTAAATGACATTTATATTGAAGATTATTTTAGTTACAGTCCCTTTTTCAAATAACGCATAAATTTTCCACTAGGGGCTTAAAGGTAAATCACAACTTTCCCCAATATCTCTGCTTCTAAGAGTCTGATTTGAAAAATTCTTCCTGCATCAGATACAGCTCTAGAGGAGAAATGTTTTTCATATAAAAATTCTTATTTCTGGTAAAGAATAGTTTGGCCACCAAAGGGCATAAGTGTTTATTTTTGCTTCTGATGTATTTGCAACAAAATCTGAGCTGGAAACTTGATTGACATTTTTTTTCGGTGAACCAATACCGCTCACCTCGGAAAACTTTATGAGAGTACCTCCTGCTTTAAATAGTGCATAATGTTTCTGCCAGGGGTGTACACTAGAGATGAGCTCAGGCCTGGGCTCGTCTACAGAACCCGGGCTGGGGGAGGGGCTCAGGATTCATTAAAAGCCGAAAAACCTGGACCCAGGCTTGGCATTACTCATGTTGAATTTCATTACTGAATTCTTTATTTATATCCAATGTCATTGTTTATCAGTTATCTTCACAAAAAACTGTAATTAAAAAATAATTCCCTGGATATTATTGTTATAAACTGGTTACCAAATATTAAAGAATTTCTAGTGTTAAGTGCACAAGTGGTGCCACTACTAGACTGTAGCTTGATAAATAAGTTTGATAAAAATGCAGGATTTAGAAGTAAAGCCTATAAAATTAAAGATTATCAAATGCACACAATCTTTGCATATCATCACGATATTTTAAGTAAGAGTGTTTGGATCGTATGTCCTGGAAAAAAATCAAAAATTTCTGGAAAAGTCTTGGAATTTTGTGATTGAAAAAGTGTATGAACCATGGTTAGATGAAAGTGGTAGCCTTTATGTTGTTGATTTGATTCTTTTGCTAGCATTTAACTCTTTTAGCAATATCTGTCAAAAACAATGTGAAAAGTTAAATGGATGATCTGCCAAAGTGCAGAAATTTTAGAACAAAGGAGTGTTACATACTCACAGCTGTAATACTGTATTTACTCTAATCTAATGTGCACCTTTTCACTCCAAAATCGAATCTGTTTATCTGGGTGCGCATTAGAATCGGTGGTAAATACCTACATTGGGAGTCTCGCAAATGCCTGACTGTCTAGGATGTCACTGCAGAGCGCCAGCGAATGGAATTTCCTCTGAGTGTCTGACTGTTGCTATGGCCACCAACAATCTCCAATTTTCTCCATTCTTCTACATTTGTTGAGAAGCTTCGACGAAAGATATAAAATACGGACAGTCGCTTGCCTCATAGTATTGTTCTCTGAAAGAAACGCTGCATTTTGTTACTTGAACGTGGAGTATACTGTCCAGACATGTGTTCTAAACGGCGGCATTATCCAGCAAAGTTTAAACTTCAGGTGGTTGCCTATGCAGAGAAAAATGGCAATTGCGCTTGTTTTAGGAAGTAAGGAGAAGTTTCAGAAGTAAATGTAAGGCTTTGGAGGAAGCAAAAGGAAAAGCTGAATCAGTGCTCCAAAACAAGAAAGTTGTTTTCGGGACCTAAGGTGGGTAGATTTCTTGAGATTGACAATACAATTGTCTAGATCATTTCATGAATCAGCAGCATGCATCAGGTTTTCCTGTTACTGTAGAAATTCTTCAGGCAAAAGCACGAGAAATTTATCGTGAACTTGGATCCAGTGTAAGGTTCACTGCTTCAAGAAGATGGATTTGCTGTTTTATCAAAAGGATTTTCTCTGAGGCAGCATATTTCAATATGTCAGAGAATGCCATCTGACTATGAAGAAAAGCTATACAGTTTTCTTAAGTACGTTATATCAGTAAGAAAGCAAGGGCACCATGTTTTAAACTAGATTGGGAATGCTGACCAAACACCACTGTATTTTGATATGCCATCAAATTACACAGTAGAAAAGTATTGGTACAAAGCAAGTTAAAGTGCTAACAACAGGAAATGAGAAGCTTCGAATGACGGTCATGCTTTCCATTACCGCTGATGGGAACAAGCTACCACCGTATGTTATTTTCAAGAGAAAAGCATTTTCGAATAAAGAGAATTTTCCTCAGAAAATTCATGTCAGTGTTCAAGAAAATGGCTGGATGACCAAAGAACTGGTAAAGGACTGGCTTCAAAAATTGTGGTTTTGGCGCCCAGGTGCGGGGTGACTGCGGTCCATGCTTGTATTGGATTCATTCAAGGGGCATGTAACCAACTCTGTGAAAACCAGGATTGTTGAAAACAGAACAGATCTAGTTGTTGTGCCTGGAGGAATGACTTCCCAACTTCTGCCCCTTGATGTCGGCATAAATAAACCTTTTAAAGCAGCAATTCAATCATGCTATAATGCGTGGCTTATATTAGGAGACCCCAGAACTGACAAAAACTGGATGTGTTAAAAAACCTTCACTCTCTGTAGTAGCACAGTGGATTGTAGATGCCTGGGAGTTCATTCCTAATTACTTAGTTAAGTGGTTTTTTCTGAAGCCCGGCATTTCCAATGCGATGGATGGCACTGAAGATGATGCAATCTTCGAACAATCCAGCAGTGAAACCACAACCGACAGCAGCAATGAAGATTTGTGTAGTGAAATATCTGAGTATGTAGATCGAGAGATGTCTGTGAGCAATGTATAATTTGGAATAATGTGGAATTTAAATAAATTCAAGAATTGCCATATTTCGTAAGTTTCATAAGTTTGTATCTCTTTCAAGTTTTTTTTGCGTCTTAGTATACAAGTATTTAGAAAAAATGTGCATTTTCATAGCTGAGAAGTAAGGTGTGCGTTAGATTCGAGTAAATACAGCTGTGAGTATGCAATGCCACTTTGCTTAATTAAGCTTAATTATTAAGCTCACTATGTCCTGGCAGAGATTGAGTAGTAAGCAAAAGTGTGTTGCTGCTGGCAGTGATTGCTTTGATCAATATAGTTAATTCTGCACCATATTTTGGGTGTTTGAAGTTTTCATCTGTAACAACCTAATGCTTTTATATAGACACAGGCTCCTGCTGTGCAGCTGTGTCACATAAATCACAGTAGGGTAATAAAGTGTTGAAGTTTTAAAGAAGTTATTGATATCCATATGGTTTCCTTTTTGGTAAGGAATTTATTAAAGGTAAGAGATAAATTATGTGTTCCATACCAATGTTCTTTTCTTGAACAATTATGAAATTCAACTGTTTGCATGCTGTGTTGACATATTTGCTTCATGAATTTATATGGAATATACAGTAAAATGGTGATTTTGCAAATTAAGTTTGTCATGTTTTTTTGTTTTGTTTTTTCAGACTGATCTTCGTGAAATTGGAGGAAACTTTTTCACTGATGACTTTCATCGAGGAAAAGTAGACTCAGTAAGTTATTTGATTTTAGGTGTTTATTCTATAATATTTATCTTTAGTAACAAAAAAGGTAATTCTCATTTCTGTTACTTTCAAAAGTTCAGAATATTTTCTTTGTTTGCCTATATCTACTATGTGCCTTAAAGTGAACAGCCTAATGCTTTGGTATTGTTAGTTTTTAACATGTTTACACACAGGCTTTTTGAATTTATAGGCAACCTTTTTCATAAAAAAAATTCTTTATGTTTGCAGAAATGTTGACATCATGAGCTTTTTGTCTGCCATTCGATTTGGAAATTATTATTCTGCAGTTTCTGTGGAATTTAAACTCTTCTGGAAATTTATAAGTTCTGGAACTTTAAACTTCAGTTTAAAGTGTTAGAAACAAATAGTAAAATCCATAAATGAAATGAAAAAGAAGTTTACTAAATATTCATTAATTTCTAGGATCTTGTAAAATAGTGTGAGCAATAGCCTTGATTTTGCAATCTTTTAGATGATTGACACACTGATTTCATTTTTAATTCCAAATAACCAGTGCTTCTGTCTTGACATTTAATTCATTTTGATATGTAAATAAAAATTTCCAATAGCACTCCATAGCAGATTTGGAGCAACTTGAACTTCAACCAACATGAACTGAGTGACCTAATCAGGGATCTGAACCTCTCAAAGGAGTCTTCAGAATTGCTGGCCTCCAGATTGAATGACAGAATTTACTTCAATCTGGAACCAACATTACATTTTACCATAGCAGAGAAAAGGATTTGCTGCTCTTTTTCTCTAAGGACAACAACCAAGTGTTCTGCAATGATGTCAGTGGATTTCTCAGGAAAATGGGTCTATCGTCATACAAGCCAAATGAATGGTGCCTTTTCATTTATAGCTCCAAACTGAGTTTAAAATGTGTTCTTTTACACAACAGCAACAGATATGGCTCAATTCCAATTGGTCACTCAGCCAGCATGACAGAGACAATCTCTCTAGTCTTGGAAAACCTGAAGTATCAAGAACATCAATGGATGATTTGTGTAGACCTAAAGATGGTGAACTTTCTCCTTGGTAAGCAAAGTGGCTACACAATATCCGTGCTTTATATGTCTTTGGGACAGCAGAGCCAAACACAACCACTATATAAGAAAAGTGTGGTCTCTCAGAAAAGATATGGTAGTTGGAGAACAAAATGTCATCAAGGAACCTTTTGTAAGAAGGGATAAAATCATCCTGCCACCTTTACATATCAAGCTAGGCTTAATGAAACAATTTGTAAAGGCATTGAACACAGAAGGTTTGTGCTTTGGCTATTTATCACATACATTCCTTGGACTGACCACGGGAAAACTGAAAGCAGGGATTTTTGATGATCATGATCATGTGTAGAGGATTTTAGGAAGGGGGTGTCTGACCCCAGGTCTTAAACAACCCTTAGAAATAGGAAACTAAGAGATTTGGGCTAGAGCGCCCCATAGGAAAGTGACACGGAAGCAAAGTAGAAAGGGGGAGGAAGACGCCCTTATTTATTACCGGGGGTGCAGTAGCCAGGATCCGACGGCTTAACGTGCCCATCCGACGCACGGCGGATATTTAGTGTGGATCGAGCGTTCGTACCTGCCTGGGATCGAACCTGAGGCCCTTTCCGCGGCAGTCACGAATGTTGCCCACTTGGCCACCGCGGCAGGGATTTTTGATGGTCCCCAGATAAGGCCGCTTATAAATGATCCATATTTCATAGATTCAATGGACAACATTGAGTCTTGTGCCTGGACTTCGTTTGTTCTAGTTGTCAAAAACTTTCTTGGCAAACATAAGGCAGACAACTACTTTGAATTAGTTGAGGACATGCTCTCCAATTTTAATAAGCTCGGCTGTAATATGAGCATAAGGGTCCATTACCTACACAGCCACCTAGATCACTTTCCAGAAAACCTTGGTGATTTAAGGGAAGGGCAAGGTGAAAGGTTTCACTAGGACATAAAAAAACTATGGAAGACAGATACCAGGGTAGGTGGGATACCCACATGATGACAGATTACTGCTGGAACCTTCAGTGGGACTGTCCTCGTAGATCTCACTCTAGAAAGTCCTATAAAAGACGTTTCTCATATGTTGAATGACTGATCAGTTTATATGCTCTTGTGTTGAAATATACAGATTTAGTAATTTATGCTTGTTTCAATAGTATGTATATAGTATCAATATTTGTCAAGATCATGTCAAAGATAGCAGATCGTGTGATGTAGGATCCCGAATTTTGATGGATGTCCGGTGGAATCAGCATGTAGGGTGGGTATGCCCTATCTCCAAAACCTGATAGTGATAGAGCAAAACTGATGCAATTTTTGGAATCAGTGTCCCAAATATATCCAAGAATAGATTTAACTTCCAAGGCATCAAAATGTGTGTTGGGCAGTGTAATCTGCACCTGTCATGTTCGTCTTGAACCATAATTTCCAACAGAAAAGCCACAATTCTTAGAATGACTGACCCAGAAGTCCAAAAAAGAAAGAAACTATTATATTTGAAAAAACAACTGTTATTTTTAAGTACTTTTGTGTTGCAATTAATTAAACTAAGAACTAAAATTCCTGGCTTTTGCAGTGTGTCCAAATGTCTTTTTTTAAAGGACTGTCCTTTAAAACTGTGACTACTGATAAAGTCCTTTATTTGTCTTTATTTTAAGTGAATTCAGAACATCAACTATCTACAAAAATATTAAGGGTAAGTAACAAAAATGCATTTTATTTTAAATTAATCTAATTCATTTAAAGTCTTGATATTTTTTGTTTGTAAGGGCAATGATGAACTATAATACTGAGCCCTTATTTCTTAACATTGCTACTACTTTTATTATTTTGTTTTAAAGAAGTTCTGAAGTATTAAAGTAGCATATGACTCTGGATATCTCTGTGGTGATGTTTCCTTTCTTATATGAGCCTTTGATTTACCACATAAATATTTTTTTTTTTAATTGAGTTTGTTTTGTAGCTTTTTTAATGATGAAATGAAGACTAATTTTTATCTTTACTCCACAGATTTCTAGTTCAACATGTCTAAACAACAGTGCCACTATCAAAGTGATTGGTTCTCTTCTTGTCAAAAAGACAATAATGATGATGAAATTGGCAAATGGTGCAGACCAGGAAAGAACACTCAAGCTTCATGTGTGTGGTGCTCAAAAGAATTTTCAGTGTCTACAATGGGTGTTCAAGCAGTTTTATAACATTCAAGAAGTGAAAATCACAAGAAAAATAGAGAAGCTGTAACAAAGTCAAAGGACTTGACAAAAAGTTTCAAAAGTCAAACAATAATTAGTAATCAGGTTACTATTGCTGAAGGTTTGTGGGCCTCTGCACTTGTTGAACACAATATTCCATTTAGGTTTTGTGATCATTCAACACAGTTGTTTCAGAGAATGTTTCCTGACTCTAAAATTGCTGAATCATTTTCAATGCACCGAACAAAGATGTCTTACCTAGTTAGATATGGTTTGGGGCAAACATATGAAACCATTTTAAAGGAAAGTTTGAAAGGGAAATATGTGTCAATTAGACTAGATGAAAGCAATGACAGTGGTGTGCATAATAAAAAAGAGCTTGAAATAATCATACGATATTTTGATGATGTGCAACAGTGAATTGTAATAGATTTTCTTGAAAGGGTATATTTGCCAGAAGCTAAAGCACTTCCCATGAAAGAAAAATTGATTTCTGTTTTACAAATGTTTGGCATCAATTATATCTAAGGTAATATGCGTTATGACTGATAGTCCACAAGTTATGGTAGGCTGTGAAAAAGGCATGCTAACTCTTTTAAAGCAAGAAAATCCCCACTTGCTTGATGTAGGTCAATGTTCATTACATCATGTCATGAATGCTGTAAAAAAGGCTGTAAAAGAATTTGATTCTTCACTTTCTGAATTTGCAGAGTATGCAGGGATCGCATTCCTCCTAAAATTCCTAAAATTCCTAATATTTTGTGACCCTCCTTAAATTCCTAAAATTAGACCTAAAATTTGCTATTCATCCTAAAATTTTCGTAAGCTTATTTTTATTAAAAACACAACCGTTATTAACGCCAATAAATTTACCATTACGGTAAGGTAAAAGACCTGTTATTGTAGAAACACAGCCTATATGCTGTGCTGCTGAAGGGAGGGAAAAATGACGCCATCGAGATGCACTTGCTTCGGGCGGGCGTTCCATTTTTTTGCCTTCGAACAGTTTTCGAGAGTAACAAGAGATCTAAGGGAAAAGGGGAGGGGTCATTTTCACCCCTGGTTTGCGCTTTGCAGACGAACTCCGTGGCACGCAGAAGATCGTACTTTATTTTTGTACATGCCTTGTGGAACCTCCTCTTTCTGCTGATGTTTTGTTATTGTAAACCGCAGGTGGGTGGAAGCAAAGCGGAAACACGTGGTCTTCTTCCGTAACCTCCGGTAATGACGATGGGATGGTAGCTGAGTATTATCTTGGCAGGCAGTAGAGCACGTGATCATTGACCTTCGATCATGCGTCGGCGACAGCGACCTTCGATGCGCAATATATCTCGGCTCCGACTCGCTTTGACTGAACTTGCGTGAGATGCGTATGATAGTTTCTGGTTTTACGTCTTTTATGGTGTTCTCTGTGCTGTGTGCAGGTTCAGTTCTCTAGTGTGTGACCTGCTTTTTTTTTTTCATATCTTCTGACATCCTCGCAGCCAAATTTCGGGAAGTTGTCTGGTTTTGCAATATTGGAACGTGTTTTTGTACTTCCCTTTCATTTTCTGGTTAGTAATACAAGTGTTTAAGATGCCTAAATCCAAAACGAAATTGCAAGATGCGTGGCTCGCCAAAGAATTGGACGGAGTGAAGTTGAAAGAATGGTGTTCTGCAACTGAAACAATATTTTCTGCTAAGTGTATATTGTGTTCAGAAATTTTCAACATTTCTAATAGTGGCTTTTCACAAGTAAAAGCGCATCATAAAGGAAAAAAACATTTGCAGAAATTTCAAAGTAAATTTCAAAATAAGTCCATCCTGAAAGCCTTTGGAGGACGGGATCTTCAGCCCAAAACAAATATTAGTGAAGTACTGAGTCATGATTTACAGTTGGCTAAAGCCGAAGCATTATGGGCCATGAAAGTTGCTAAGGACAATATGTCTTTTGTTTCATGCACTGAAACAGTTGAACTTTTCAAAGAAATGTTTCCTGATTCTGCTATTGCAGCCAAAATGCAACTTAAAGAAAAAAAGTTGCTTATGTGATATCACATGGATTGTCAAAATATTTTGAAGAGGATTTGAAAAAAGACATTGCATCTAGTAGCCCAGGAAAGGTTACTATAGCATTTGATGAAACTACAAATACACAAGTGAAACGGCAGTTGGATGTGTATCTCAGGTACTGGTCTTCAGAAATAAATTCAGTTTCTTGCCGATACCTAACAAGCGTTTTTCTGGGTCATGCAACAGCAGATATTTTGCTAAAAGAAATTCTTGATGTGTTATCATCCTTCAATATTTCGTTGAACAGAATTATTTGTGTATCCATGGACAGCCCAAATGTAAATAAGTGCTTTTACGCAAATTCAATGAAGTTGTAAAACAAGAAACAGGCCAGAAATCTTTGGAACTAGGTTTTTGCAACCTGCATGTTGTTAGTAATGCATTTAAAATTTTTTTGACAAGCTTAAATATAGATTTTGACGAATTTGCTACTGATATGCATTACTTTTTAAAGAGTAGTGCTGCAAGACGAGAGGATTATAAATCTGTCGAGGATATAACATTGGTCACTGCCAAATTTCTTTTGTGTCATGTCAGCAACAGATGGTTAACCGTTGGTTCTGTAGCCCAGAGGCTCTTGGATCAATGGCTAAATATTACAGAATATTTTTTTAAACTTCTTGCCATCTCAAAAAATATTTGAAAAACAACTGCGCAATTCGGCAAGGTATAAAAGAATTCACTGTTTCCTGAAAAATGAGCTTACTCCTTGCTATTTAGCATTAATTTTATTTTCACACCAAAATTTTGAAAAGTTTTCATTATGTTATCAGAGTGAAGAACCAAAAATACACCAGTTATATTCTGATTTAAATACTTTAATGAGGAATGTTATGGCTCAGTTTATCCAAGATGATGTTATAGCAGGGAAATTTGGAGAAGACCTAAAGAATGTAGATTTTGAAAACAAAAATTCATGGAAAAAACTAGGGGAGTTAGAAGTTGGTATGAAGACAAAAAATCTCCTCAGGAATGTTCAGGAGACCAGGCAGAAATTATTTCTCTTAGATGTAAGATCATCACTAATTGCAACCACAAAATATTTAAAGTCAAATTTGCCATTCTGCAATCAAAAGCTAAGAGACATAGAAGTTTTAAAGGTAAAAGAACCAAAGAAAGAGTCAACTCAACTTTCAGTCACTGAAGGACTTTCGGAAATAACCAGAATTTCAAGTGTTTTGCATCTTTCTGAGGAACAAATTGATAGAGTAAGAGAAGAGTGGAAACTTTTAAATTGCGATAAGCCAACTCTAGATGAACTAGTGAAATTTTCAGAGGAAGGGCATATTCCAGTGCGGATTGATCTTTACTGGCGTAATATATTTAGTATTAAAGACTCTAGCGGAAAAGAAAAATACTCAAATCTTGCTAAACTCATAAAGTCAATTTTAGTTTTACCTCATGGTAATGCTGATGCAGAAAGGGGATTTTCGGTTAACACTGCTCTGTTAAGGAAGGACAAGGCTAACTTAAAAGACTCAACTATAACATCATTAAGAATAGTTAAAGGGGCCATTAAACACTATGGATGTGTAAGTAAAGTTCCCATAACAAGAAATTTGTTAAATAGTGTTTGTGATTCACATAAATTTTATAAAGAGTATGTTGATAAGCTGAAGGAAGAAGAATCAAAAAAGGTAAAAGAAAGGAAGCAGAAAGAGAGGGAAAATAAGGAAAAGCAGCTAGAGAAAAAAGAAAAGCTGAGTTTGATGACAAAATAAAAGAAAATGATGCAGAAATAAACAGACTTAAAAACGATAAAGAAGCCTCCCTAGCAATAATTCAAGAGGGAACAGAAAGAATGAGAAAAGCTGTAGAAAAACAAAATACTGTTGAAATAGCAGTTGCCTCTAACTTGATCATACAAGGTTCAGCTGAAATAAAGAAAACTGAAAGTAAATTAGTTGTGGTAGAAGCAGAAAAAGATAGGCTAATCAGGAAAAGGTTAAAACAATAATATGAAAAAAGTAATTCAGTGAACAATTGTACATAGTTCTTGGTTTTCAATTACCTTTTTAGGATATTATAATTTAATGTGAAACCTGAAAACTTTACTGTGAAAATCGTGAATTGCTTCTGGTTCAACAGCATATTAATGTTCAAAGTGAAACTTGAATGTGGTAAATATACTTGAATATGATAATAACACGTGAAAAGATAAGAACTGAACATTAGAAGTAAATCATACTTAAACTTTAGACATTAGACGTTATGCAAAAAATTTGGGTGTTAACTTCGACCATATATACTAATGGACTGCACATTGGCAATAGCTGCATCAAAGCCGCCATGGCTCAAACATTGGGCACGTCATCATCAGACTCCAAATTTCGTGTAAAAATGCTGTTATGATTACTAATTTACGCTGCAAAACTTCAGTGTTTTCGGTGTATTATGTGAATGCGCCTCATATATAATGAAAACTCTTCAGGTAAGTTTACTTATGAGCTATATACATGCATGATCGGGTTGTTTACATTTTGTGATTTATAATGTGATGAACATTTGCGAAGAATTTGGAACATGCATTCCATTTTTTTTTCTTAAGTTACTATATTTTTATATCAATAGCTGCAAGTTTCTGGTTAAGTAATTGAACTTTATTGACTTAGGTATTTAATTCGTTTCTTACCCATGAAAAATCATAGAACTTTCTTTACTATATCGCTCAGAGCAACCATAAGCACAGCAGGTGTAACCCATCTTTTTGACTGTTGTCATGTGATTTTATGTTGGAGCCAGAAATTTTGATGTCATGCGCAGTCTATCAGTATATATGGTTGAAGGGTGTGAAGCAAACTCTTTACAATGTATACAAAGTTGTTTTACTAGATGTATACAAATATACATCTAGTTTTTATTGAAATACACTCCTAAAATTTTCCTAAAATTTTTCTAAAAATTCCTAAAATTCCTAAAATTCCTACCTAAAATTTTCCAGAAGTATGCTATGATCCCTGAGTATGTATTCTACTATTTCCATGGCAATAGTGTAAGATCAGCTGATTATGGCAAGAGCCAGGAACATGTAGGTGCTCCAAAACATGTATTTATGAGACCTGTTGAAGCTAGATTTTTAACTTTTGGACCGTTTTTAATTTTTGATCGTTTATTGGAGCAAAAAAATGCCTTGATTCACTACTTCTTATCCTTTGTACCTGCACATCGTTCCAAAGAACTGAAAACCAGTGAAAAGTTGCACAGAATAATTTTTGCATTGAAACAAGGGGACATTTTCATCCACTATCAGTTTATGCATTGTGTTTTTAGCATTGTGAATATATTTCAGTTATTTTTTCAGAAAGAAGAACCTCTGATTCATCTTCTTTATTATGAAATGACTTCATTAGTAAAGATGGTAATGAAATGAGCTATGGTAGATGAAGTTGTTAACACTCCAGGCCATAAACTTGCAGATTTAGATGTCATTCAACATTCGAAACCTTTGGAAAGGATGGCTATTGGTGTTTTGACAAAGAGTGCAATGAAGTCTGTAACAGAGACAAATAAAAAAATGCTGCTTTTACAGTGGAAAAAATTCTACAATGTGTTAATTGAAAAGTTGTTGCACTATCTTCCATTGCAGAACAAAATATTAAGAGATTTGCGTGTACTGCAGCCAGACCAAAAGAACAGCCCCAAAAGTGTTGCTTTACTTATGAACATTGCTAAAAGCCTTCCTAATGTTGTTTCAAACCTAAAGCTAGATGAATTGTCCATGGAATTGGGATTTGTGCAAGCTGGAGAATGTTGATGGCAAAAAGCGCATTGATGAATATTGAGCAGAAATTTTCAAAAAGAACCCTCAGAGATATGCACCCCTTCAAGGCTTGATCATGGCATGTTTGACTATGCATCATGGTAACAGTGATGTGGAGCAAAGTTTTTCAGTTGACAGAGACATTTTGACTTGTAAAAGAACTCAACTACATGATGAAACTGTGACTTCTTTGAAAAGAGTCAAGTCTCATATGAAGAGGACAAAAACGGTATGTAATGAAATTGAAGGTACGCCACCTCTTAAATGAGCATGTGTGGATGCTCACAAAATGTTTGCTGAACATCTAGCTGAAGAGAAACTTATGCGATTGGAAGAAGAACAGAAGAAACAGAACAGAAGAAACAGGCCACGAAAGATCAAGAGGCAGCTCTCCACAAACAAGCTGAGGAATTAAGAAAGAAGGAAGAAAAACTTCAAATAAAAGAGCAAGAAATGAAAGCGGACAAGAAGAAACTTAAAGCAAATCATCAAAGACAAATTGTCAAAGATTTAATGGCCAAAGTACAAAAATCACTAAATGAGGCTGATAATTTGGAAAAAGAAGCTGAAAAGGAGATGAGGAAAATACAGAAAGATAAAGCCAAGATTAAACAAAGTGTCTTATCCTCTTTTGTTTTTGTTCAGGAAAAACATTAAAGGTGTGGTGTGGCTTTTTTTTTTTTTTTTAGAAAAAGGCTTGAGTAAGAATAAAGAAAGATTACATAGTTTTGTTTGGTGTGTTTGAAGTTTGAAATATAGCAGTTACTTTCAGTTTTTGTGAAGTTATGACATTTAAAAGGTATTTGTGTAACATTTTCCAATTTTAACCCACTAGGCACTTGCACATTATATTGTTCACTCTTTTTCATACTGGTATGTGATGTTGTACTTATTTTTATTTGGGGAAAAAAGGTTGTGCATTAGAAACGTTAAGTTGCTGGAACTTTTTATAAAATGTATTCAATTTATATGTATTTCGTATACCAGTACCTACGTCAATGTATATTATTTTATGTACAATCAATTATAATTGTAGAAAATAATTTTTTTTAAATGTGAAAATTGAATTATAACTGGGAGGAACGGAATGGCTATAAAGGGGTGAAGAGGAGGCCATTATGAAAAATAAAAATTCTTTCTTTTTTTAACATGTTTAAAACAGATTTTAGCTGAAAACAGGAACCTTTCTTTCAAAAACAAAAGTTTTGCCCCAAATCGGGGGGGGGGGGGTGGGGGTCACCGGTACTTTTCTGATGTCCTTTAGTTTTTACATTTGCTGCTGGACACTCTGCTTTTGCATTACCGTAGTTTATGAGTTAGACCTAAAATATCCATAGAAATTACAAACAATCCATAGCAATTGTTTTTTTTTTTTCTGAATGTGTTTCAACTGAAATAGCGAAATAAATCCAAAAATAAAACGGTTGCCATGGCAAAACTAATGAATGCCATTCTCGAAATGATTATGTGCCACGGATTAGCTCTGCAGGCTTCTCACAGCGTGTAGGATTCTGCGAGCGCAAATAATACCACATTTGTTGTGTCATACTATGTACTTACCTGATTAAAAAAACAAAAAGAAATCAATACCCGGACTCAAGTGTGGGATATGGTGGACCTACCACACTTAAGAAGGACAGTCCACCACGGAATCGACCTGGATTTTCAAAACGGCATATGAGAAAGAGATCTCGGCTGAGTGAATGTATCATTGGTGTATGGAATACTACAAGTATAAATGGCAAGATGAATGAGGTGATTGAAGAGATGAATAATTATAGATTGGATGTGCTGTGTGTAAGTGAAACCAAAAAGAAGGAAATTGGGATAGAAGAAGTGAATGGAACGGTGAGTGTGTGGTCTGGAGTATTGGATAATGTGAGAGGACAGGCTGGTGTAGGTGTGATTTTAAGTGAAAAGATGAACAACTTGATTCATATGTATAGATGCATAAGTGAGAGAAATTCTTTGGATTCGTTTGAAAGTGAAACTTCAGAGAATTGTAATTGTTGTAGTGTATGCTCCTTGTAACTCAGAACCTTCTGATAGGAAGGAAGATTTCTGGAATGAGCTAATAGCTGTTTTGAGCCAGTTTGGTGCTAAACAGAAAGTTATAATAGCAGGGGATTTCAATGTTAGAGTAGGTGTGCAGAAAGCAATTTCTGACAATGAATGTTCTGGGCAAGTTTAATGATCCTTGTGTGAATGATAATGGTGAAAGATTAATTGAACTCTGCATTGAGAATGGTTTCTGTGTATCTAATGCATTTTTCAACCACAAGTATATCCACACATATACTTGGGAAAATCGTACTCTTGATCAAAAGAGTGTGATAGATTTTGTTGTATACGATCAGCGTCTGAAACACTTAGTTGTTGACACCCATGTGATGAGAGCTGCGGATGTTGGTTCTGATCATTACTTGGTAGTGTCACAAGAGAAACTTAATGTTGGTTGGAGGAAAAGGAATAGAAAGAGGCCCAGGATGGAAAGAATAAAGGTTGAAACACTCCCTGAATATCATCAGGGTTATTTTGACTTACTCAGAGAACGACTGAAGGAGCTGATCTTGTGAGAGGGATGTAGAAAAGAAGTGGGAATGTTTTAAGAACTGTGTTGTCACTGCTGCTGAAGAGGTCTGTGGTACCACAATAGTGGGTAACAATAAAGGTGATGCTTGGTGGAATAGTGAGGTTGAAGAGGCAGTAAAGAGAAAGAAGGAAGCCTATTTGGGGATGTTGCAAGGTAGAGTTTCTGTGGATAAATATCGCTGTAAGAAGCGTGAAGCTGCTAAGCTGGTTCGCCAGAGTAAGGCAAAAGATAGGAAGGAGAAGGTGGAAAGGCATGAATTGGCTTTTTGGAAAGATAGGAAGTCCTTCTGGAAGTAAACGAGACTCAGGAAAAATAGGGGAAACAAAGTTGTAAATTGTGTGAAGAATAAGATCGGGGAAATTATATGGGAGCCCAATGAGTTAAGTGAAAGATAAGATGAATACTTGTGTGAGTTATTAGATCAGGAAAGCAAAAACGATTCTGAGACAGACGCAGATGATGTCACAGTGAGGAATGGGAGCACAGGAGGGATCTCAAGAGAAGACATGTGTAAAGCTATAAATTCTCTTCAGAATGGTAAGGCTGCAGGAGTTGATGGCATAACTGCGGAAATGTTGAAATATGGTGGTGACTCTGTAATTGACTGGTTAACTGAAATTTGCTAGTTGTGCTGGGAGTTAGGAATGGTCCTTCGGGATTGGAAAGATGCTATTATTGTTCCCTTGTATAAGGGAAAAGGTGATCAGACTGAATGCAAGAACTATTGTGCTATTAGACCTACTAAGTGTGCCAGGGAAAGTGTTTGGTAAGGTTGTTATTGAAAAAGTATGGGGTCTTACATCAGAGAATGTGTGGGATGTTCAGAGTGGTTTTATGTATGGTAAAGGCTGCACTAATGAAATTTTTGCATTACGCGTAATGATAGAAAGGTATCTGGCTGTTGGTAAGAAAGATTTTGCTGCCTTCATAGATTTAGAGAAAGCTTACGACCAAGTAAATAGGACACTTTTGTGGAAGGTGTTGAATAAATATGGTGTTACTGGGAATCTATTGTGTTGTCGGAAAAGTCATGACGCATTTTGGCACCCGATGGCGGTTGGGAGGTTTTGGAAGTACTAGAGGCATGTGCAGCTCTGTTATCGCTATGGCATTCGACAGGTGCCAGTTCTAGCTGCAGTCTTAAAGGAATAGGGAGTGATTTGGTTGATTTGCAGAGATTTCACGGCAAGTTGAAGATGGAAGACCAAACTGTGCATTTTCGCCATGTTTTACTTCCGTAAAGGGAAGAACGCGCGTCAAGCTTGTGAAAAGTTACGTAAAGTGTACGGTGATAGTGCTCTACAAGAACGTCAGTGCCAGCGGTGGTTCGCAAAATTCTGTGCTGGTGATTTTGACCTCAATGATGCTCCTCGGTCTGGGAGGCCAACCGAGGTTGATGACGACCAAATCAAGGCATTGATCGAGTCAAACCCACGTTACACGACACGAGAGATTACAGACACATTGCACATCATCATTCAAGTGTTCACGACCACCTGAAGAAGCTGGGATACATAAGCAAGCTCGATGTGTGGGTTCCTCATGAACTCAAAGAAGCTCAATTGATGGCGTGTATAAACATCTGCGATATGCTCATTAAACGTGAGGAAAATGATCCTTTTTTGAAGCGACTGATAACTAGTGACGAAAAGTGGATTGTGTACAACAATGTGCTGCGCAAACGGTCTTGGTCCCGACGTGCTGTTTCGCCTCAAACGACATCCAAAGCAGACGTTCATCAGCGGAAGGTTCTGGTTTCAGTGTGGTGGGATTTTAAAGGTGTCGTGCTTTTCGCTCTCCTACCACGGAACCAAACAATCAATACGAATGTGTACTGTCGGCAATTGGACAGTTTGAATGAATCCATCATCCAGAAACGTCCAGAGCTCGTTCATCGTAAAGGTGTTGTGTTCCATACCTTACATATGTATGTATGACAAGGGAGATAAACAACCCGATAGTTTTATGAATGTTGATATGTACAATAGGACTGCAACTATGTTGTGTTGATATATATGACGTGACCACCTTTTTGTTATAAATGAAGAAATATATGCAGATTACTACATGAAGCCTCCAAAATTATCAAGAATGGAAAGTAACAAAAGTGAATGACTTCAGCTGAAAAAGTTAAAGTGCCCCCATGCTACCTCTACGAAACATGCAACACTATGTCCACGGCTGTCTCACGTGCTGGAAATGTTATATATGGAGCAAAAACCAGAGAATGGTTACCCTAATCTGTTATCACTGAGAAATAAAGTTTTCAATTTATTGCATTTTTTGCACATCTGAATAAGGTTATGTTTTCTGACTGGAACATCAACCTTATCATGGATAATTTGGCCCAAGTTACCCTGTGTTTCAAGTTTCTCAGACCAGATGTAGTTCCTAGTGTTTGGCACTGCATTTGTCTTCTCTTGTAAGCAGAGATCATCACGTTTCTTTGGTAAATTCAAAACAACCACTGATTGCCCACATGGGCAGCCTAGATAATGATAGCTTAGCTTTCTGTTGATTCAGTGTACACAAACATTTTTCTTTTGTTTCATGCACAAATTTATTAAAAATACTGCATGAAACTATCATCAATGCATACCCTTTCTGTTCTTGCAAGGTAGTACTGAGGTTTTTGTGATAGCACTAATTACCTTATATGATTGCTAATTTTTCTGCTGAACTTCTAAATACATGTGTATGCTGTAAAAATAGGAAAAGCATTGGGAATTTCTGGTAGAAAACGTATAAATTTACAGTAGAAAGTAATGATGACATTTCCTGTTGCTTGTTGGAGCACAACGTACATATATACAGTATGGAAAAGTTATACATGAGATTCTTCATGCGGATTCGTGGAATTTCTCTTTTCTTTGTCATCATTTCTATCATTCTTGAGATTGATGCAGAAATGAAGAGAAATTTTTGAGGGAATGGTGGGGGTCGTTTTCTGTCTGGGAACAGTATTTCGTCTTTCAAAACTTTCGAAATCTGAAGTAAAACGTAGTAAAGATTTCCCGCTGTAATCATAATTTCTTTTTTATCATGAAGTTGCCTGTGTCCAGTATTGTTGTTAAATATAATTTTATTGTATAAATGTTTGTATTTCAGCATGAAACTATGGGCAGCAATTTCTGAAAACAGAAGTTAAGACGGTACGAAGATTTCCCTGTAGTCTTTCAGACCTGAGATTCTTCTGTGGATTCGAAGAATTCCTCCATTTCCGTTATCGTTTGGTCATTCTGGAGATCAATGCACAACTGAACAGAAATTGTTGGGGCGAATGGTGGGGGAGGGGGATTCGTTTCCTGTTTGAGGACGGAGTTCAGTCTTTGGAAACGGGAGTTAGATGCAGTGAAGATTTCTCCATCAATCATATTATTTTTTTTTTTTCTGATGTGATGTACCTTCTGCCCAGTATTGTTCTTAAATGTCCATTTATTCCACAAATACTGCATTTCAGCTTAAAAATGGGGGGAAAAGTTGCCGAAAATGGAAGTTGGTTGAAGTGAAGATTTCTCGTAATCATATTTTTTTCTTCCTGCAATGTTCTCACTATCCTGATGAAGTTTGAAAATTTGTTAGAATTGATGGGTGGTTCAAAAGTATTCACATTCTGAAAATTACACCATTTATCTAAAGTAGTGAAAGCTTTGATATCATGCATTCATTATTTTAAATTTTTACATCCTTATATTCCATAGTTGACTCTTTGCACATTTTTGGTGTGAGTGCTCTAGTATTCCCATTTGATCCCTAATTTCAGACATGTCCTCAAAAATCTATAAGTATAGTATGGTTTATTCCTTTTTAATGTCATATACACTATATACCAACAAGTGATTGGACACCTGTGATAGCAAAGGAAAACGAAGTTTATTCACCTTCAATAGTTGGTGGAGCCTCCACGAGCGGCAATTACAGCTGCGACCCTCCAGGGCATACTCTCAACCAGGCGTTGTACGACGGCTTGCGGTATTTTCTTCCACTCGGCTTGGAGAAGACAGGTCAGTTCCTTCATTGATTTCGGACGTTGGGGTCACCCCTTAAGTCGACGCTTCAACTTGTCCCAAAGGTGCTCGATAGGGTTAAGGTCCGGGCTCTGCACAGGCCAGTCCATTCGATTAACCCCATTCTCACCATACCAAGCCATGGTGGACCTCACAACATGACAGGTGGCATTGTCATCCTGAAAGTAACATGGGTCCACCCCGTAAAACTGCCACAACGTAGGAAGCACATGGTCATCCAAAATGGTGCAGTAGGTCTCAGTGTTGAGTCTACCAGGAATTGCGACCAAGGGTCCCGTGCCATAGCAGGAGAAACACCCACATAGCATAATTCTACCGCCGCCGAACATCTCAGTTGGCACAATACATTCCGGGAGGAGGCGTTCTCCAGGCAGACGCCAAACCCAGACCCTGCCATCTGAACGATAAAGGGTGAACCTTGATTCGTCGCTCCAGAGAACCTGTTTCCACTGTTCAACGGTCCACTGTCGACATTCTTTGCACCACGTTAGCCGAGCAGCACTATTGGACTTGGTGATCAAAGGCTTGTGGGCGGCAGCATGTCCATGATAACCAAGCAGATGGGCTTCCTTACGGATGGCATTCATCGAAAGAACACTCCCGGATGCCTGTTGAAACTCATCGTGGATGTGGCCCTTCGATTTGGTGCGGTTCTTCTGAAATTCTCTGGCCAGCACCCGTCGGTCTCTAACTCCCAGTTTTGTGGGTCTGCCGGGTCGGGGCACATTCCGACAGTCACCTCTCATCTTCCACTTGCCAATCACGTAGGCCACTGTCGATTTTGGGTACTTCAACTGGATGGATATGTCACGTATGGATCAGCTATTTCTGTGATACCCGACGATTACATCTTTCTAGAAATCGGAGAGCTCCAAACTGCGTGGCATCTTGCATGACACTGGTTGCGTTGTTGTTTCCCACACAATATTTAACGGCGGCGGCCGTGACGTGTATCTGGACCACAGATATCGTCGATTGCAGGAGTGTCCGATTACTTGTTGGTAGATAGTGTACATTTATTATTGGATTAGGCTTCACACTATAGTACAGTTTTATTTACTGCATTATTACTTTTCTTTGTGTACGAAGTCATTTCTTTTAATAGTCCACTCTTCACACTAAACATAGTCCTTTTTAAAAACACAGTTTTGTGAACCACAATATTCAAAACTTATATACAGTTTCATTTACTTGAATATAATTCTTCTTACCTTAAGATGATTATATGTAGAAATAGTATCTGTAGGCCCTCCAATTTTCATACCTTCCACACTATGGCAAACATTATATTTGATGCATTATTATTATTCTCATTGCAAGAAGTCAGTTCCTTAAAGGCCCACTTAAATTTTTATTTTTTTTAAGCACAGTCTGTTAAAAACAGTTGATTTAAAGCACACTGTATTTTAAAAGCCTTTGTACACTTTAAAATGCTTCTTGCATGGGTTAAATTCACTTCACCTTATTAATCTGAGTGGTCACACCACTGCTTAAAAATTCGCTTTTTGAACCAGAAATCATTTAAACAATTTTAATTCACTTTACGGTATTCATGAGTCCACCAGTTTTCATTCTTGAAGCTTTTCTACCATATTCCATGGTCATCTTCAGAAGGGACTCCTATGCTATCTTGCCCTAAGGCTTGCTAGTTATGAGTTCGTGCTTGGGGTCTTACCGAGAGCAATGAGGGGCAAGGGCATTTACACATCTTTACTATTAGTAGTGTTCCATATGGTGGTGCCATCTATTTTCTTTATTATGTTTTTTTGTAAATATTTATTCATTTGTAGAATTTAAACTTGTTTTCTTTTCTGTTTAATATTTTCCATGGTTCTGCTATTTTATACGGTTCATTAAAATTACATGCATTATGTTTATTCTTTGCAATAGTTAAGGCTTGGAGTACTAGCAGTGGTGTGACCATTCAGATTAATAAGGTGGAGTGAATTAAACCTGTGCAAGAAGGATTATAAAGTGTACATAGGCTTTTAAAATATACTTGTTTTAAATGGACAGTTTTAAATGAACTGTTTTTAATGGACTGCATTTAAAATAAAATAAAATTAAGTGGACCTCTAAGGAACTGACTTCCTACAGTGGGAAGAATAATAATGCATGAAATATAGTAGTGCCATAGTGTGGAAGGTATGAAAATTGGAGGACCTACAGATATTATTTCTACATATTATCATCTTAAGGTAAGAAGAATTATATTCGAGTAAAGGAAACTGTATATAAGTTTTAAATATTGTGGTTGACAGAACTGTGTTTTTAAAAAGGACTATATTTTGTGTGCAGAGTGGACTATTAAAGGAAATGTCTTTGTACATAAAGAAAAGTAATAATGCAGTAAATAAAATTGTACTATAGTGTGAAACCTAATCCAATAATGAACGTATATGAAATTAAAAAGGAATAAACCATACTGTAATTATAGATTTTTGAGGACATGTCTAAAATTAGGGATCAAATGAGAATACCAGAACACTCCCACCAAAAATGTGCAAAGAGTCAACTATAGAATATAAAGATGCTTCTTATATCAAATCATACGAGAGGTCCGATCAAAAAGTTCCGAAACTAGGCCAATATACAACAAAATACTTACGTTACTTAAGTCTGGCTATGATCTCCCAAAACGTAGTCTCCTTGGGCAGCGATACACCACTGCCAGCGTTTTTGCCTCTGTTGGAATGCTCCCTGGAAGTCCTGTTTGTGCATCATCAAGCATTGTCTGCGATTCGCGCTGGATCCTCATCCACGGTTTCAAAACGGTGACCCTTGAGCTTCAGCTTTATCTTCGGGAGCAGAAAGAAGTCGCAGGGGGCCAAATCCAGTGAGTAAGGTGGTGAGGAAGGGCAGTCATGCTGTTGCGGCTGCAAAACTGGTATGTTGCTAATGCTCTGTGAGCTACTGCATTGTCATGATGGAGCAGAAAATCGCCCCTGTGCCTCATTTCAGGTCGTTTGTGGCGAATGTCCTCCCTAAGATGCCGCAGAACATCGCAGTAAAAAAGGGCGATGACTGTCTGCCCCTGGGGGAAGAATTCATGGTGCACAACCCCATGAATGTAGAAGAACACTATTAGCATGCCTTGGTTGTGCTCCGGACCTGTCGGACTTTCTTTGGTTGTGGAAATGCTGAGCTCTTCCACTGCGACGACTGTTGTTTGGTTTCCAGGTCGTAACCGTCGACCCAAGTCTTGTCCCCAGTGATGACCCCCGACAGGAACATTGGTTCATTCACCACCTGCTGACGAAGATCTTGACAGAGTTCAGCACGGAGCACCTTCTGTTCGGGGTTCAGAATCTTTGGCACAAACTTTGCAGCAATGCGGTGCATGTTCAAAACCGATGTCAGAATTTCTTGCACTTTTCCGTATGACACGTTGACGATGGTAGCAATGTCTTGAATGGTTCTCCAATGATCCTCATGCACCAGTTTCCTAATTTTGTCCACATTTTCGGGGGTTTTGCTCGTGGACGGTCGCCCTGACCTCTGATCGTCTTCCAGTGCCGTTCTGCCGTTCTTGAAATGCGAGTGCCACTCAAAACACCTCGCACGACTCATTGCTTCATTGCTGTAAGCCTGACACAACATTTCAAGCATCTCCGTTCCTGATTTGGCAAGTTTGATGCAGAATTTGATGTTTGCTCGCTGCTCTAGTTTGCAGTCCATCACAGCTGTGTTCTGCACGTGGTCACCAAACATCTTGTAGCACAGCTCCCGATGTTCACAGAACGACACCACTCAGCACAATGACTCACTCAGGTCACTCTCCTCTACTGCTGCTCGCGCATCTACGTACTGCAATCTGTTGGCGCTTCTACGTACCTAGTCTCGGAACTTTTTGATCGCACTGCGTATGTGAGAATTTAAAATTTGGACAAAAATGGTGTGTTCATCAGTGTAGAACCTGGATAGAAACTTTTAGGTAATACATGATGCATAGAATCATGCTTTCATGATCCTCAAGCTGAAAGTTTTTTCTGAGTGTGATGTATAAATTATTGTCATCTGAGGGAATAAAAGGGGGGAAAAAAGAAGAAGAAAAGTGACAATGAAATAGGAATGGAATAATATCTACGGAAAGAAAAAATTAAAGATTGCTGTGCAGCTGCAGAGTCAACAAAAGACAAGTATTGCCATGAAACTTGCGGAGAAGAAAGAAACATAAGAAGAAAATTGAGCTGATGTTTTAGCAAGTGCAAAAAAAAAAAAAAAAAAAAAAGCTGTGTTTGAAGCAATGTCTTTTAAAACCATTTTATTTTGTTTTGAATTTAGTAATTTTATATTGTGAATACAGTGATGTGTACAAGTTTTTCCAGTTTAATATTTACATAAATAAATTACAGTGAGCAATTCCATCTTGCTTGTGCTGCATTATATTCACATTTTCTCACTGCACATTCTGTTTGTTCACCTGGTTAAAAAGTTCAGCTTTTTTTGTTTCTTGGTCGGTCTCATGTATGAAAAGTTTGAAAGGTTGAAGAGATGAAAAATATTTCATTCCCTTTAGCAGCTATTTAATGCTCAACAAAAATCTCTGGAAGTTTTCCCCAGAAATTTGTCTTGGGGATATTTTTAAATTTGATGTTCAATTGAGTGATCTAAGATTTCGTGGTACATGTGATACAATATGCTGGAAGAATCAAAAGAATGACCAAGAAATTTCCTGTTTGCTTAGTGTTCTAACATACTGTTGTCCACCATTTTTTTTTTTTTTTTTTTTTTTTGTGATTTTTACATCTTCCCCAGTTTCCAATTAAATTTATGTGTTTAGTGTAAGGTAAAAGCTGTTAGACACAAGAAGGTGCAGCAGAGAAATGAAGTCCATGACATGGACTTTGTTTCCCTGCAGGCAAGTCCATGCCATGCCATGAAACTTTTCTTCATAGAAGAAAGCACTGGCTCCTTTCCAGGCAGAGTAGCTTTTCCAGACTATCTGACCGTAGCAACTTTTTCTCAACTTCATTTGACTGACAGCCAAATTCATGGCTATACCAACCCCTTGTACACTGGCGTGCAAAAATTAAGGACAAGGCGGTTTTTCGAATGTAACGTCGTGCAGAAGTGCTCCACATAGACTCAAATCATACCATAAAATCCTCAAGATGTAAGAATATGGGACAAGTGAGCAAAACCATCCAAACAAGGAATCCAAAGGATACAAAGGCACTTTATTGAAAAGGTAGCTTTGAGAACAACTGGACAGAAACGTCCATGTGACAGGCGGCTGCCAAGAAAAATGAAGTCTTTAGTAGGGCATATGACTGACTGCGTTGCAGGATTTACAACGTCTGTCCATGCTGAGGACGAGGTTGTCAAGCAGCTGTTGAGGCATCGCGGCCTATTCCTCTTGTAGCGCCAATTGCAGCTGCGGAATCGTTGCTGGTGGCTGGTGACGTGCTGCCAAGCGTCTCCCGAGAAGGTCCCACACGTGTTCGATTGGATTTAGGTCCGGGGACCTTGCGGGCCAATCCATGCATTGAATATCTTCACTCTCCAACAGCTCTGCGACAGCCACTGTACGATGAGGTGTAGTGTTGTCATCCATGAAGAGGAACTCAGAACCTACAGCACCTCTAAACAGATGCACGTGAGGCAGGAGAACCTCGGTACAGTAGCGGACACCAGTGACTGAACCTCCTTGAAAGATGTGGAGGTCAGTACAGCTACCAAGCGTGATACCACCCCAAACAAGAACTCTGCCACCTCCAAGCCAGTCCCTTTTGATGATGTTGGAGGTGTGATTGCATGTTCCCTGCTGTCTCTAGATGTGTATATGTCCAGAATCGCTCGTCAGACTAAATTGGCTCTCATCCGTAAAGAGAACTCTACCCCATTGCTGATGTGTCCAGTTCTTGTATTCCCGGCACCACAGAAACCGTCGTCGCCGATGAGCAGTCGTTAATAGCACGCACTGTACTGGTCGTCATGCAAATAGACCACCTTTGTGCAGCCTCCTGGCCACGGTAAAATGCGATAACGGACGTCCAGCTGTCTGTTGCATGTATGTGCCTTGCGATTTCTCCCACTGTCTGCGCCGTCTGTCTCTTCTCGCCTGTAGGACAATATACCGGTTGTCCGCCGCCGTGCTTGCTCATGGACGACCACAGCTAAACTCTCGGACAGCTGTTCCTGTCGTCTGAAATGCTCTTCAAGCTTGTGAAGCGATGCTGTGAGCGATACCGAACTCCTCGGCCACACTTGTCACACTTCGACCTTCTTCCAACTTCCCAATGACGCGACCTCGGGTAAAGTTATCCAGATGTTGTCTACTGGATTGCCTGTTGGCCATATCACATGGTGGCAGCAACTCGACGTCGTTCAAACCGATGTACACCGTGCGATAGCTTTCACCGAATTGCTGAGAGTACACCGCCCGTGTGCTTTATACCCTTCCGACACTCCCCCACCACTACGTCATGCTGCATATATGCGCATGCCCTACCGTACTGTACCCTAGTCTATCTCTTGAGTGGTCTTTTGGTCCGTTCTGCCTGCTCGTTCCGCTGTTATTCTAATTTCTCCTCTTCGTCCTTAATTTTTGCACACCAGTGTACATTACTGAGGTCATTTTACAAAGCAAATATCCCATGATGCACAAATGATTAACGAATTATTTATATTTCTGGAATCACAGCATTTCAGTAGAACTCCAGTTCATGCTTCCTTTGCTTGCATCACAGTGACCCAATTAAAGGGGCATCCTGAAAGTAATGCTTCCTCCTGAATAACTTTTGAAATTTTAAAGTGATTTTAATGAAACTGCACTGACATGTACTATGATATGTTACCAATGTGGAAACAATTTTTTTTTTTTTCTGAATCAGAAATAAAGATCTCAAATGACAGAGAAAACCAGCAAGCTGTAATTGAATTCCTGGAAAAAGAGAGGGATGTGAGGCTTCAGAAATCCACAGAAGACTCCTGGCAGTGTATGGAGCTGCCACAATCAATATCAGTAGGGCCCGGACTTTGATGACTGAAAAATTCTTTATAAATGCATTTAAAAGTAGCAGAAAATGCCTTTAAAAATTGCAAAAAATGCCCATAAAATGAAAAAAAAAAAAATGTGCTTCATTTTTTTTAAAAGAAAACCTACCTAGTACAGTTCTTACAGTAAATTTTGCCAAAAAATTGTTGTATTGTCTTAAAATAATTGATAAATTATATTTCTTTTCTTTAAAATAAATATTAATCGTGAAAAAAAAATAACTGGTAACTGCATAAGAAAAAGAAAGAACGATACATACCAATCCCATATGAATTTTATTTGCTTGTACACTGAAAATCTTTCTTCATGTAAGTGCATCATAATTGCACTGAATTATAAGGTGCATCTTAATGTTTTCGAAAGTAAATGAACGTCTATTATCTGTAAAGTAGGTTTTTATATCTCTAGAAGCTTCTCTCGACATCAACGGATGTGACAGGGGCATACTTGAAAAAACAGCTTCACTTGCAGTTAGTTATTTTATTTCAAAATTGTGTGTTTCTACAGTTATTATATGTGAGATTTTCTTCAAAGTCTGGAATCCAACATTTTTTTCTGAACATTGTTTAATTTGGCAAAGATAGATTGTCCAACCTTGCCTTTGGCTCCTTTAAGAACTTGACTTGCTTTTTCAACATAACTGATTGCATCGTTGAGTTCCATACGCTGTTTTTCTAAACACGGAATGGTTGAGGCCAGAATGCCAAAGTTTGATTTAAGGTATGCTAGATTTCCTTCTGTTTTATCTTCCAAGGACACGTGTTCAGCAATTTGAATTGAAGCAGCATCACCAGTTTGAAAACCATTTACTATAGACTTCACAGACTGGAAATTGTCTCTGTAATATATGCATGCATTTAGCCATGTCCCTCTACGTGTTATTACTGGTTGTGGTGGTACGACTGGGCTAGGAGCTTGAAATTTGAAACATTGTATGCGATATGGTGCTTTTAGGAATATCTTTTTGACATTGGATACGATTTGATCAATATTAGGATAATTTGCACGGATTTATTCGGCAGTGCGATGTAGAGCATGGACAAGGCAAGTGACATGCACCAACTTGGGATAAAATCTTTTAATTGATTTTCCTGCTTTAACCATATACGGGGCAGCATCAGTCAAAAACAGAAAGATATCGTCATGTTGCATACCACCAGGCCATAAAAGAAATGAGGATTTGTCGAATAATTGACAGATCGCCAAGTGATTCACTTTCTCTATAGTCTCCGTATTCAGCAAAAATATTTTGCCAGGGCAATCTGGCTCAAGTGTCCCTATTATGAGTTGGCAACAGGATGACCCTGAGCATAATTCGTTTCATCAATAGAAACAAGCGTTTTTTTCCCTTTTACACTGTTCCTAATTTTGTCTATTCTTTCGGTGTAACACTCGCGTATGTAGTTTTTTCATAGTGTAGACTCATCAGGTATGACATGACCAGTGTGTTTTTCCAAAAACTGGTGAAATTTGAGATTTAACTTTTCCAGTGGAATATTCGCAGAAACGAAAACTCCACATAACTCTTTATAAAATGGTGACTTCTTGGATGGTGTCAATGAACTCTTTGCAAGTTCAACAGCTGAAATATGCTTTGCTCGTCGAATATGCTGCACGATGGTAAATCGCTTTTGTGCTGCAACTTTAGTTTCACATAGTTTGCAAAATAGAATTACTCCATCAGTAGAAAATACATTTTCTTCGAACTCCAAAACAAACTTGCGTAAATAGCAAGATTGAGAAGGTTTGCATTTAGGCATCTTTGGAAATAAGCTGCTACTTTTTTTCAGACTGTAATAATGACTGGAGTATCTAACAGCTACCACACAATTCCAGATGCTTTACGTGTAAACCCCCCCTACATGAGATTCTTCTGCGAATTCGAGGAATTACGGGTTTTTTTTTGGGGGGGGGGGTCATCATTTGGGTTAAATCTCGAGATTGATGCAAAAAAACTGAAAAGAAATTTTAGAGGTTTAGTTGGGGGGGGGGGGGCGTCACTTTTTGATCTGGGGATGGTATTTTGTTTCTTTTTCTCACGATGTTTCTTCTGCACAGTATTATTATTAAACATCATTTTATTCCATAATATTTACATTTCAGCTTGAAAATAGAAGAAAAATTCCAAAAGCATAAGTTGGCACGAAAATTTCCCTGTGATCTTCAGGCATGAGATTCTTCAGCGTATTCGAAGAATTCCGCCATTTCCATCGTCATTTCTATGGCTCTCGAGATCGATGCAGAACAGAACAGAAATTTGGGAGGGATTGGTAGTGGGATCGTTTTCTGTCGGTGGGCAGAATTCAGACTTTCAAAACTTTTGGAAACGGAAGTTAGACGGAGTGAAGGTTTCTCCTGTAATCATAATCCTTTTTTCCTGCAATGTTACTTCTACTCAGTAGTGTTGTTAAATACAATTTTATTTCATGAATATTTGTTTTGCAGCTTCAAAATGGAGGAAAACTTTCCTAAAATGGAAGTCGGACAGAGCGTAGATTTCGCCGGTATTCATAATTTTTTTCTCTGTGATGTTACATTTATCCTGTGTTGCTGTTAAATGAAATATATATATATATATATATATATATTAATGCAGTGATGTGCTCTAGCTTAATATATACATAATAAATTTCAGTGAACAATTTTGTCTTGCTCACGCCGCATTATATTCACGCTGTTTCGCAGCACGTTCTTATTTTTTACCCGTGCGGTTAAAAAGTTCAGCTTTTTTTTTTTCCTTCGTCAGTCTCATGTATGAACCCCTCAACCACTCAGAACAGGTTTTTCCAGGTACTAGAACATTGGAGGGCAATGGAAAAACATCCTACCTAACCTTTTCACAAATAGTGTCCAAAAATCTTAGGCACAAATATTTCTATTCCGTTTCCTTCCCTTCGGAAGACCCAACAACATGAGGATTACTCTCAGATATCGTTGTGGATAGTGACGCCTAATCCCAAGTAATGCTTCCTATAATTTGAGCTACCTGTTTCTTGGGGGAAATCTTTTCACTTTCTGAGGGAGAAGGTTGAGTATGTGTGGGAGAGGGGTGCGGGTGTTGCTTCAGGGTCGAGAGACCAAGATACAAAGGCCGAATTGCTCACATCTGAGCTCCGATCAGTTATCTCTCTCCCATCTTTGTGACTCGAGGGTTGTCGGTGGCTTGTCCAAAGCCAGACGCTCTTTTGAGGCGGTCAGACATCTGTTTTCGCTTGAGGAGGACACGCAGCTTCGGAGTCTTATCAGCACAATCAACTACGTAGGACCTTCCCAAAGTCTCAAGGGGTGAAGAAATGCTGCAGCCATTTGATTGAAGGGCAGTGTCAGCCGTTTATGAACTGTACATAAAAAAGAAAGAAAATGCAGAAAAGTGACAAAAAATGCGCTAAATTGCAAAAATCCTCCCAAAATGCCAAAAATAATTCGAAAAAGGCTGCAAAATGCCTAAAAATGCATTAAAGAGACAAAAAGCACTAAAAATTAAGAAAAAATAAAAAAAAATATGCAAAAGTCATAAAAGGCCAGGCCTTAGATTATCAGTAATGTCCAAAGATGGATGAAGAGGTTTTACACCATGATAGTGTACGTCCTCACACCTCAATGGAGACTTCACAGGCTATTGCCAAAATGGGATGGACGGTGATGCCCCAACCTACAGTCCTGATTTGGCTCCCTCAGACTTTTTCCTGTTTGCCCCTTTGAAAAACACCCTTCGTGAGGAACGTTTCGACGATGTGACAGACGTTAAACTGGCTGTGAGCTCATGGGGAAAACGACAGCCTCAGGAATTTTTCCAAAATGGATTTGACCAATGGGTTCAAAGATGGCAGAAATGTATAGAAATTGATGGACAATTCCTAGGTCTCGTAGGTCACAACTGTTCCAGAAAAGTGGGAGTTTGTTAGAGGAATTACGAAGATGTGTCTGTTCACAGCTCTAGAGGATGATAGATGTCGCTACCGCACTGGGCGAAACTCTCTCGCTCACTCCTACAGGCGAAGTGAAACTGCAGTTGTTCCCTCTCTCGTCGCAACGAAAGGTTAAAAATGATGGTGTGTGTTCTTGTCTTATTGTATCTAAAAACCAATGTCAACATATGTGTGTGTTAAATCAACCTGCAATCATCAGTGAAGATTTAGAATCTTGTGAGTACTTAATGTAAAAATAAATTTTGGATTACCTAATGAATGGTGGTAAGTACTCTCTCTCTCTCTCTCTCTCTCTCTCAGTCTTCTGTTCAGCGAATTGGAAAATTCTAGTTCTTTCGTTAGTCGTCATTTGAGATCAATGTGCAAAGCGTTATTGAGGGCACATTATAGAGTATTAAATCACTAACAGAATAGGCTAGCATTATTAACAATATGCCCAAGTATTCTGCAACCAAGTTTCACATTTTTGCTGCTACAAATAAAAATCTTATGAGGGACAAGGCATTACTTTAAGGATGCCTTTTTTAATAATAATTGTTATAATTATCCCAGAATTCTGTTTCATCTCATGTGCCATACCTCTCTCTCTAGATCAGTGGACCATGTGTTCTTCAGATTCAGAAAGTGAAAAATGTTGCAATTCCAAAATATGATTGTTGGGCTGGAGCTCCTCCACTGTGGAGATTACTCTTAACTGATGGTCACTTGACTGTAAGTGGATTACAGTTGGATAACTGGAAATCTGTGTCGTAAGTAGTCTTCTGCTAAAAAACCTTTTTATACTTTTTTTGTCTTTTCCTTGATCGCATTAACAGTTAATCAAGGATGTGCTGATACAAACTTGTTCACCATAAGAATTGGATTGTAGCTAATGTTATTAAAACAACCATTTTGTAGTTTTAATTTTCAATGACTTGCAGATGGAAAAGTTCTTTAGTTTGCAAGTGATGTAATCTTTGCACAGATAGTGCTTAATGCTCCTTCTCACTCCTCATTAATTCCTTCCAGAATAAACTGCTGGTTTTCTTCAAGTGGAAGCTTATGTATAGTAACTGAAATCATTTTAGGCATGCTTTCCATTTCTTGCAAGTGGAGCTAGGTTTGAATCCTGGAAGTTGCATTCGATGGGTTCCATTTCAACTCGGGCAGGGTCGTACCATCATGGTCTCAGATTTCTCTAAAAAAAAATTAAGGGGTGTTCCTTGACTAAAATAAGGAGACCCATATTTTTTCTTTCGGCAAGAAAAATTTTTCTCTTCCAGATAGAGGGTTTCAAATCTTGCACCGTCAAACACTCTCTAGAAAACGGTTATTTTTCCTAACTTCAGCGAGTCATTGCAGCAGAGTTAAAAAAGATATCGTGTTCTTGTATTTTTTTTACATTGTGTATATAACATATAATAATATATGGTGCTAATATTTGCTACACATCGTATGATTAAAATTTAAAAAAATCGTAAACTTTGTGATTTAAAAAAAATTGAATTTTTTAAGTTTTTTTTAAACAGGTTTGGATGGAGTTTTTTCTATATTCGTTTTTTTTTCATTAAAGCCATACAAATGTGCACTTTATTTGTAATTTTTTGTGTGTCTGTGAAACTGCTAGTTTCCGCGTTTCGGCAGCGTTAAAAACAGCCGATTTTGAAAAATCTCTAACTTTGCCAACGATTTTCTCAAAAAGCCATTTTTTAAAATTCTGAAAATTAAATCCCTGTTTCATTATCAACAGGAGAATATCTGTGTAAATTTTCACGGACCTAAAAACGCCCGTTTCCGAGTTAGACGCGTTTGAATTCGGTTTGAAAGCCTACGATTTCCCGTGTTCTAAAGGCGCCATTTTGGAAAAATCTCAGGCGCAAAGTACGTACGTTATCTCTTACCCGAATCAAAG
The DNA here is from genome assembly GCA_039090855.1 of Macrothele yani. NCBI lineage: Eukaryota > Metazoa > Arthropoda > Arachnida > Araneae > Macrothelidae > Macrothele > Macrothele yani. Next base: position 110,729,998 of record CM076997.1, on the reverse strand, counting down.
CATTAGATATTCTTTGCCCGAATGATGGAATGAGAGCATTGGGTCAGCTGGCCCTGGTTGGATACATCCACCTCACCCTTCCCGAGTGATGACATGCCTATAAAACTGTCAAGGGGGAGGGGGGATAACCAATACATAAAGAAAATTCTTGCTGCTCCACTAACAAAGTTGAGTTGCGAAAGACAGCAGCAGTTGTTTGTTTGTTTACGTTTATACTTAAACATCGCATAAGAAAAGACTATGAAAGAGTAGAAAACTGTTGTGAAGTATTTTTAAGAAAACGAGTGCAGGCACGTGTACTATAAGTTAATTTTCGATGGCTAAACAACCTCGAGTTTTTCTGGGAGTTGCTAATTGTAGGCTACTGTCAGAAGAGCAGTTGCTGTTTTGTTACAGTTGCTAAAGTTAACCTCAGTTTTTCGTAATAGTAAAATATTCGCTCAGGAGAATTTTGTCCTCTGCGAACGGGGGAGAAGGTGCAATGCTCTTGACCTCGCTGCTGGGTTGATAGCGATGGTCGCTACCGAAACTCTGTTTACCTCCTCTCCAAAACGTAATGGCAGTTGTCTAATCTACTAAATAAATAACACATACGCGTGCATGCTTATTCATAAAATGTAAGTTGAGTATATTTCCTGTTCAATCAACTGATTTTACAAGTAGAATACATATACAACTTATGCACTTATAATGGTGTAAAGATTTTTATCTATTTAAAACATATTCATAGATTTCAATTTTTTTAAAGAGGGGGGGGTGATTGTGTTCTTAGTGATTTCCACCTGGGCTACGATAAACCATGCACTGCCCATGGCTTCTGTTCTCTTAGAAGATAATCCTGGATCGGTGGGAGACCAGCGGAGTTTTGACACACCCCCACCCCACCCCCCTCACGTGTTGGTGAGGTGTCTCAAAGCTAGGTAGCTTTCAAAAATGTTTCAACTTAGTTGGCTGGTAACAAGAGAGGGATTCCATTTCAACTCTGGCAGGGTCGTACCATCACGGTCTCAGATTTCTCTAAAAAAATTAAGGGGTGTTCCTTGATTAAAATAATGAGACCCATATCTTTTCTTTTGGCAAGAAAAATTTTTCCCTTTGAGACAGAGGTTTTCAAATCTTCCACCGTCAAACAAGCTCTCTAAAAAACGGTTATTTTTCCTAACTTCAGGTCATTGCAGCAGAATTAAAGATCTTTTGTTCTGGTATTTTTTATTACATTGTGTGTATAACGTATAATAATATGTGATGCTAATATTTTTTACACATCGTATGATTAAAATTTTAAAAAATCGTAAACTTCGATTTTAAAAAAATTGAAATTTTTAAGATTTTTTTTAACTGGTTCAAATGGAGTTTTTTCTATACTCGTTTTTTTTTGTTAAAGACATACAAATATGCACTGTATTTGCAATTTTTTTATGTGTCTGTGAAACTGTTAGTTTCCGCAGCGTTAAAAACAGCCGATTTTGAAAAATCTCCAACTTTCTTAAACGATTTTCTCAAAAAAGCCCTTTTTTGAAATTCTGAAAATTAAATCCCTGTTTTATTATTAACAGGAGAATATCTGTGTAAATTTTCACAGACCTAAAAACGCCCGTTTCCGAGTTAGACGCGTTTGAATTTGGTTTGAAAACCTACGATTTCTCCGTGTTCAAAAGGCGCCATTTTGGAAAAATCTAAGGCGCAAAGTACGTTTTCTCTTACTCGAATGAGAGTGTTGGATCCGTCCACCTCACCCTACCCTGAGCGATAACATGCCTAAGAAACGGTCTTGGGGAAAAAAAAATAACAAATCTATATATATAGAGTTGAGTGTATGTCAATTTAGAACCATCAAACTTGGTATACTATCTCATGGTACCCTAACTTAGACCTTAGATGGTTTTTGGAAGGGGGAGCCCTGGGTCAAAGGGCCCCACGCAAAATTTCCGTAAAATCTAGTTTTCAATTTAGAACCATCAAATTTAGTATACTTTTTCTTGGCACCCTAACTTTGACTAGACGGTTTTGGTAAGGGGTCGGAACCCGGGTCAAGCCCCCACCCCTACAAAATTTTCGTAAAATATTTTACAAAGTTAGGGTGCCAAGAAAAAGTATACCAAATTTGATGGTTCTAAATTGAAAACTAGATTTTATGGAAATTTTGCGTGGGGCCCTTTGACCACGGGCTCCCACCCACCCAGGGCTCTACCCCCTTCCAAAAACCATCTACGGTCTCAGTTAGGGCACTATAGTTTACAAGTATATTTTACGTAAATTTTGTGTGGGGCCCTTTGACCCAGGGCTCCGACCCCTTCCAAAAACAGTCTGCGGTCTGGCGGTTTTAGGAATTTCTCAACCTATAAGAATAGTGATACTAATAGTGATAATTACTTTAGGATATATATTTTTAATGTATATTCATATAAAAAGAATATGGTTTGGATATTTATTAATATTGGTAATTTTAAGAGGAATCATAGTGGTTTTTTCTTATATGGCTAGAATAACTCCTAACGAGAAGTTAGGGTACCATGCTATAGTATTCCAAATTTGGTGGCTCTAAATTGAAAACTAGATTTTATGGAAGTTTTGTGTGGAGCCCCTTGACCCCGGGCTCCGACCCCTTCCAAAAACAGTCTACGGTTTAAGTTAGGGTACCATGAGATAGTATACCAAGTTTGGTGGTTTTAAATTGAAAACTGTAAATTTGTTTAGCAGACATACATTCAAATCTATATATATAGATTTGTTAATTTTTTCCAAGACCGTTTTTTAGGCGTGTTATCGCCCAGGGTAGGGTCAGGTGGACGGATCCAACGCTCTCATTCGGGTAAGAGAATACATACTTTGCGCCTGAGATTTTTCCAAAATTGCGCCTTTAGAACAAGGAGAAATCGTAGGTTTTCAAATCAAATTCAAACGTGTCTAACTCGGAAACGGACGTTTTTAGGTCCGTGAAAATTTACACAGATATTCTCATGTTGATAATGAAACAGGGATTTAATTTTCAGAATTTCAAAATCGGCTGTTTTTAACGCTGCAGAAACTAGCAGTTTCACAGACACATAAAAAATTGCAAATAAAGTGCACATTTGTATGTCTTTAACAAAAAACGAGTATAGAAAAAAAAAACTCCATTTGAACCAGTTAAAAAAAAAAATCTTAAAAATTTCAATTTTTTTAAAAATCAAAGTTTACGATTTTTTTTTAAATTTTAATCATACGATGTGTAAAAAATATTAGCAACAAATATTATTATACGTTATACACACAATGTAATAAAAAATACCAGAACAAAAGACATTTTTTAATTCTGCTGCAATGACTCACTGAAGTTAGGAAAAATAACCGGTTTTTTAGTGAGCTTGTTTGACGGTGGAAGATTTGAAACCCTCTGTCTCGAAGGGAAAATTTTTTTCTTGCTGAAAGAAAAGATATGGGTACCCTTATTTTAATCAAGGAACACCCTCTTAATTTTTTTTAGAGAAATCTGAGATCGTGATGGTACGACCCTGCCAGAGTTGAAATGGAATCCTCTCTTATTACCAGCCAACTAAGTTGAAACATTTTTGAAAGCTACCTAGCTTTGAGACACCTCACCACCACGTGAGAGGGAGGGGTTGTCAAAACTCCGCTGGTCTCCCATCGATCCAGGATTATCTTCTAAGGGAACAGAAGCCATGGGCAGTGCATGGTTTATCGTGGCCCAGGTGGAGATCACTACGAACACCCCCCCCCCCCTTAAAAATTGAAATCTTTGAATATGTTTTAAATAGATAAAAATCTTTACAGCATTATAAGCGCATAAGTTTTATATGAATTTTACTTGTAAAATCAGCTGATTGAACAGGAAATATACTCAACTTACATTTTATGAATAAGCATACACGCGTATGTGTTAATTGTTATTTATTTAGTAGATTAGACAATTGCCATTACGTTTTGGAGAGGAGGTAAGCAGAGTTTCGGTAGCGACCAGCGCTATCAACCCAGCAGCGAGGTCAAGAGCATTGCACCTTCTCCCCCGTTCGCAGAGGACAAAACTCTCCTGAGCGAATATTTTACTATTACGAAAAACTGAGAAGTTAATTTTAGCAACTATAACAAAACAGCAACTGCTCTTCTGACAGTAGCCTACAATTAGCAACTCCCAGAAAAACTCGAGGGTGTTTAGCCATCGAAAATTAACCTATAGTACACGTGCCTGCACTCTTTTTCTTCAAATTGTTTCACAATAGTTTTGTACTCTTTCATAGTCTTTTTCTTATGCGATGTTTAAGTATATACGTAAACAAACAACTGCTGCTGCTGTCTTTCACAACTCAACTTTGTTAGTGGAGCAGCAAGAATTTTCTTTATGTATTGGTTACCCCCCCCCCCCCCCCGACAGTTTTATAGGCATGTCATCACTCGGGGAAGGGTGAGGAGGATGTATCCAACCAAGGCCAGCTGACCCAATGCTCTCATTCCATCATTCGGGCAAAGAATATCTAACGCTTTGATTCGGGTAAGAGATAACGTACGTACTTTGCGCCTGAGATTTTTCCAAAATGGCGCCATTAGAACACAGGAAATCGTAGGCTTTCAAACCGAATTCAAACGCGTCTTACTCGGAAACGAGCGTTTTTAGGTTTTAGGTCCGTGAAAATTTACACAGATATTCTCCTGTTGATAATGAAACAGGGATTTAATTTTCAAAATTTTAAAAAATGGTCTTTTTGAGAAAATCGCTGGCAAAAGTTAGAGATTTTTCAAAATCGGCTGTTTTTAACGCTGCCGAAACGCGGAAACTAGCAGTTTCACAGACACACAAAAAATTGCAAATAAAGTGCACATTTGTATGTCTTTAACGAAAAAAACGAATATAGAAAAAACTCCATCCAAACCTGTTTAAAAAAAACTTAAAAAGTTCAATTTTTTTTAAAAATCACAAAGTTTGCAATTTTTTTAAATTTTAATCATACGATGTGTAGCAAATATTAGCACCATATATTATTATATGTTATACACACAATGTAAAAAGAAAATACAAGAACACGATATCTTTTTTAACTCTGCTGCAATGACTCGCTGAAGTTAGGAAAAATAACCGTTTTCTAGAGAGCTTGTTTGACGGCGCAAGATTTGAAAACCCTCTATCTCGAAGGGAAAATTTTTTTCTTGTCCAAAGAAAAAATATGGGTCTCCTTATTTTAGTCAAGGAACACCCCTTAATTTTTTTAGAGAAATCTGAGACCATGATAGTACGACCCTGCCTGAGTTGAAATGGAACCCATCATTCATTTTTTTGGTTCTGGTTCCTTTCCAGTGTTAGAATTAGAAATAAATCTTCTACTGGCCCAGCTGGCCACTAGAATTTGCAAACAACTGGTCTACAAAAATGCCCATTTGTCCATAAAAAAAATTAAAAAATTTAAAGACGTTTACGATATATGTAGAAAATAATGTATCATTTCAATGAAATTATCTCCAATATTTGTTTTTAAACCTATCATTCGTTTTCTGCCTAAAAAGAAAACCACACAGCAAGGTGCAAGGTAAAAGAAACTGAAATTCATTTAACTTGTGACAACTTAGATAAACAAACAAACAAATAAACAAACTTACTGGCCATCTAGGCCAGGAAAATCAATTGTTCAGTGGCCCGATGGAAGTTTTACTGGCCAATGGCCAGCAGACCACTGGGTAATTTGAACGCTGCTTTGTATGTTAAAACCCCTGGAAGTCCACACTGGGTATCTACACTTGTGGAAAGCATCAAATTGCATAAAGAAGTTATCTTGCTGTAGTATGTACATGCAAAAATAAGCAAATTCTTATTCTTTTGTTGTTGCATTTTATTTTCTCGAATTTGAGCATGTATATGAGTGAATAATCTACATTTTTGAGGTTACTCACCTTTATTCCAAAAATCTTTTAGGAGGTTTTCATCTCTGCACATTTCCAACACGTATTTTTCTTAGAGACATCGTGGTTCAAGGCCCAAAAAAAAAAAAAAAAACCCCAACATCTTTTTCAACTCACGCAAACTTTGTTTTTTCTCTTTTTTCCCAATGACCAAATGCCAATTCAAAATAATAAACCACAAGTATACATAATTCAACTCCCTAAAACACTAATATCTAATGAAAACTTCAATCAATAAAACTTATATTACACATTTCCTAAAACATATAAGTTAAAAAACTGTAACCCATAATTATTTACAAGTGCACACCGGTAACCAATTGAAATAAACCTAAAACCTGACACAACCACTATACTCTACAATCCCGGACCTCTCCCCACTCAGAAATAAGCATACTATCCTAGCATTTTCAGCCTCAGCCCACGCCATTCTCAAGTGGTGGACGCAACAGATGAACCACCCGTCACCACCCACAAAATGTAGCAAATGTTCCAGTGCTCGCGCGGTGGCGTCTCATTCCCGTTCTTCGCTGCTCAGGTGCAGTGGCACCATCTATCAGATTACCTAATAGCTTTCTTTTTCTTTTCGTACTTATAAATATCTGTTCGATAGCTGATCGTAGTTGATTTTTGAAATTAATCATCTTATATTCTATCATAACATATTATTTTTTTTATATTGCGTTACATCATTTTTTTTTCTTTCCTTTTCCCCTCTGTTCTTCTCTATGGCTTTCCATTCTGATCGAATCCTTCCAAAACGTATTAAGCTATTAGGATCATTAACGTTACATAACCTGCGTCTATTTTTTTCCATCAATACTGTCTCTGCTAATCTTAAATGCCTTTCCATATGACAGTTCTTAATAATTTTTATTTCAGCAAACTTTGGGTATTGCTTTTATTCAATACAGTACTGGACAAGGGCAGTTTTTACTTCTTTTTCTGCCAATTCCATAGGTGCTGTTGTAAACGATGTTTTAGTTTATTTTTAGTGCTTCCTATATATGATACTGCGGGATTGTTACTTATTGGAATTTCGTAAATTTCCAAGCACTTCTTGTTTTCTTTTGTATTGAGTACAATATTTTTAATGGGGTGCACTTTATTGCCCAATTGTAAATTATACTTATTACACAATTTATTAATTTCAGCTGAAATTCCTTTTATGTATGGAAACAATCCAATATATTTAATCTGATTATTATTATTATTATTTCTTCTTATGTTTGAAGAATTAATACAATTGTTCTATACTTCATTAATCCATTTTTTAATTTTTTTACTGGGATACCCATAATTTTTTGCAACATTTGTAATATATTTCAATTCATCATTTCTGTATTGCATATTTGATGTGTGCGTAAAAGCTCATTTTATTAAAGTCTTAATACTGTTAAATTTATGAGCATATGGATGGTAAGAATCGTATGGTATAATCACAGGTACGTATGACGTTTTTCTAAAAACAGTATTATCTAATGTGTTGGGTTGTTTTATAATCTGTACATCAAGGTAAGCCAAAGTATCCTGCTGTTCAACTTCAATCGTTACTTCAATGGATGAATACTCTTCTTTAATTTTTTTAGCTATGTCTTCTAGTTCTGTGGAATTCAATTTTGATAAGATGAAAATATCATCAACATATCTACAGTGTATCAATGGTGGTTCATTCAGGTTATTTATCACTTTGGCTTCAATATCTGTCATAATAACTTCTACAAATAATGTAGACAGGGGTGATCCCATAGGTCCTCCTGTATTTTGCTTATAAATAATATCTTCAAATGCAAAAACATTATTTTCGTATATATAAAACAATACATGTTTTAACTCTTGTACTTGTATACCCGTTAGATTTTTTTGTTGTATTAGTTCTTGAGTAATAATGTCTATGGCTTGAGGTACAGGAGTATTTGGATACAAAGCTTTAACATCCATACTAGCCATTTTGTAAAACTGCAAATCTTGATGAATATTTTTAATTAAGTGAATAAAATCATATGTATTTTTTAAACTGTATTGTTGTTTCATAAATATTGGTGCAAGAAAATTATAAATATTTTTTTTTCTAATGAAATCAAGGATGAGTTTACTTTTGATACAATCAACCTCATTGGTGCATCATTTTTATGTGTTTTAATCTTGGCAAAAACTTTTGGTATACATGCTCCCATTGGTGGGAAGGAGTTCTTTATTTCATCTGGCAATGTACTATGATTTCTTATCCCTGCTCATCTTTATTGATAATTGTACACTTTAATTCCTCTATTGCTTTAGGCATTTTATTATTATAATCTACAGTATTCATTAGAACAATCTGCCCTAACTTATCAGCTTCACAAAATTTAATGTTATTATTATCTTTCAGCATCAGTAATTGCTCCTTTTTGTACTTTAGCTTCTTCAAATGGAATTTTTTTTTATGCTTTTCATTGAATTCTTTTAATAAATTTCTATATAATTTGAATGTTACATCTTCTTTTTTTGGACTTGGCAAATTTCTTATAACATCCTCCATGCACGGAATCAGTTCCTCAGTTCTAGGTAAGTGCTGTGGGAATGCATATTTTTTCCTCGTTGCAAAACTGCTTGTTGGGAATAACTTAAATCCACAGATGATTGATTCAAAAATACAGCATAGCTATTATTCCTCTGTCCTGGCACTTGTTTTTCATCAAATAAATTATGTAATTGCTATGTAACATTCTGCCTTGTATTTTTTCCCTCTGTACTCACAACTTCATTAATTTCCATGAGTCTAGTATCCAATATTATATTTTTCCACGTTTCAGCAAAGTCTTTGTACTCTGTACTTTGTATAGAAAACCTTAAGTCTAAACATTTCTTGTGAAGGTTAAATATTATTTTTCTTTTCCCAATAATTTCTGCACTCAACGTCTTATTTTGACAAATCTGCATTATTTGTCTGTCTTTCATATTACAGGTTTATTTTTTACCCTTAGATATTTAGGTACCATATTGAAATCTCTACATGCCACCAGAAATTCCTCCTGCACCTCAGATTTTGCTAGCTTAATTTTACTTTTTTGAAATCTTTTATTCGCCAAAAAAAATTTTTTTTTTAAATATGTTCTGTAATACATTTTTAAATATTGAGACAACACCTTGCTCCATCTAGAAATCACTACTCTCTTTGCATGTCAACATAATCATATATCCATACAGCATTGCAAATGTCAAATGTCATTTAGCTGCTTAATTATTCACATGCTATTTAGACATAATCTACATTTTTGAGTTTACTCACCTTTATTCTAAAAATCTTTTAGGAGGTTTTCATCTCTACACATTTCCAACACATATTTTTCTTAGTTACATCAGTTACATGTATGCTTATTTCTGAGTGGGGAGAGGTCCGGGATTGTCGAGTATAGTGGTTGTGTCAGGTTTTAGGTTTATTTCAATTGGTTACCGGTGTGTAGTTGTAAATAATTATGGGCTACAGTTTTTTAACTTATATGTTTTAGGAAATGTGTAATATAAGTTTTATTGATTGAAGTTTTAACTAGATATTAGTGTTTTAGGGAGTTGAATTATGTATACTTGTGGTTTATTATTTTGAATTGGCATTTGGTCATTGGGAAAAAAAAGAGAAAAAACAAAGTTTGCGTGAGTTGAAAAAGATGTTGGGGTTTTTTTGGGGGGGGGAAGGGGGGCCTTGAACCACGATGTAACTAAGAAAAATACGTGTTGGAAATGTGTAGAGATGAAAACCTACTAAAAGATTTTTGGAATAAAGGTGAGTAACCTCAAAAATGTAGATTATGTCTAAATAGCACGTGAATAATTAAGCAGCTAAATGACATTTGAAATGCTGTATGGATATATGATATATGAGTGAAGATAGGATATAATAAACTAAAGAAAAAAAGTTTCATTGTTTTTGAAAATTAATACAGCATGGTGACAAAGTTTGTCAAGTAAGACTTATGCTTCCACTTGAAGAAATCCAGCATTCAGTGAAAGAAGAAATTGATTTAAAGATTGTGTGCGTTGTGTGCGTATAAATAGATAAAGTATATTGAGAATAGAAATTGGTATGTAAAAAGTAGGAATGAATTAGTAATGTAAATAGATGCTATTAAGCATGTAACTAGTACATTTAGAAGAATCATACATGATGGGGAAATCAAATTGCTTTAAAGTCATTTCTAAGAAAATAATCTTCTGTGCTCTAATTATATTAAATTTTAAAGTAAAGACATTCAACAATTAATTGTTTGGCTTTTATAAACTGTCTGGGAGGATAAATGCTTTTGATTTTTTAAATCTATATTTATGAATTTCTTTCTCTATTGCCTTTCTCATTAGTGTTTGAGCTTCTGTTTACAATGATGACATACATTTTGGATGATGTGGTTGGTTGTTAGATGTTCATTCTTTTTCAAGTTCTAATGTTTGTAATTATTCCTCTTCCAGTTTGTTTTTGCCAAAAATGTACATACAGAGGGCAGATCAAAAGTTTTCAACATTTGGATTACTTTATGTCTTCATACATACCTTTATGACAAAAGCTGACTAGCATTCAAAGTGTAAGCCATCATGTTGCACTGTCTTTAGTCATCTGTCTTCCAATTCTTTGATTCCATGGCAGTACCAGTTCTTGTTCTTCGAGGGGGAAGTACTTCATTCCAGCTGCCAATTCCTCCTAGTTGTTGAAGCGCTGCCCGGCGAAGGAAGTGGGCCATGGACCGGAACAAGTAACAATCCAATGGGGCAAGGTCCGGACTATATGCTGGGTGTGGCATCAGTTCGATGCTCTCGGGTTCCTGTAGTTTTGCCCGAGTTGTACACGCAGTATGAGGCAGAGCATTGTCCTGCTGTTGGAGAGCGTGCTTTCTGTTCACCAGTGCTGGGTACTTCTCCTCCAAAACAGCACACATCCACTCCAGCTCTTCAGAGTAGAGGTTGACATTGATGGTCTGACCGTCTGGAACAAATTCGTAATGGATTATCTTCTCAAAATTCCACGAGGAGCATCACCTTGTGCTCAAAGCTTCCACGTTTGGCAACAGGTTCTGGAAGCTGGCCCAGACTCAACCACTACTATTGTGTGTCAAGATTATGGAAATAGACCCACTTTTCATCTCACATAACAATTCTCTTGATGAAACGTGCATCACTTGTGTTTTCTAGGAGTTTCGTGCACACTTCCCCTCGACGGTTTGCTTCAGCTGACATCAATTTGTGAGGGACAATGTGAAAGCTCCTGTAGACCTTACCGAGGTCCTGAAGGTGATGAACCATGGTAGTCTGGGATATGCCTGGCTTGCCTAATAATCTCTGAGTGCTAGTTGTCAGATTTGCATCTAAGGCCTGGTGATTGTCAGATTTGCATCTTACCTGACCATGCCTTTGAATCCATTGTTCGCAGCTTACCTGGCCATGGCTGATCATCAAGGTTTCTGTCACCTGAGCGAAATTTCTTGAACCAACTGCTTGCGGTGCTGTGGTCCATGGAACCTTCCCTTTTCTCATGACAAATGTTTCGTGCTGCTTGAGCAGCGTTATGGCAGAGTTCAAACTCATAAAGCAAAAGTTCCCTAATTTTAGCTGTTTGTGGCTGTTCATCTTTTAGGTGTCCCAACCACAGACAGAACAATGACATGCAATGCTGTTCACAGCAACAGCTATCACTTTATATCCCTTTTGACTGACTGCAGTGTGCGAATTGAACTAGTTTAAACACATGACATACCCGCCACTGCCCATGCGTTTAGGAAAATATTGCAGAACTTTCGACTCACCCTCTGTTGACTCCTTAGGAGAACTATACATGATGGAAAATCAAATTGCTTTGAAGTCATTTCTGAGAAAAGTCTTTTCTGCTCTAATAATATTGCATTTTAAAGTAAAGTTACTCTGCAATTAATTGTTTGGCTTTTATAAACTATCTGGGGGATAAATGCTTTTTACTTCATGTTGTATTTTATTCCTTATTATGGGAATAATTTGAATTCAAACGTGTTGCTCATAACATATATTGATTATCTTCAACCAGTGAAAGATTTTGCATTCGCTTTTTAACACGTTATGTTCTGGATGTCGGAAGCAAAAATCTCTTGTATTTAGAAATAATAGTATTTTCAGTATTAAAAATATTTAACGGGAATTATTGAGGATAAATTTATTAAGGTGCATTACCTCTCAAATTTTCGATCTAAACACTAGATCTTCATCAGGAGTTCTTGCTTCCTTCTACTTACACAGGTCTGGCGACCAAGCCTGATGGATTTTCCATCCAGCATGGTCATTGATGTTGCCACCCTGTGTCTTGTAAATTTCCAGGGATTCCTCTAATTTCCGGATAATTGCATGGGATTGATGTTTGATCACTTTTAAGGAGTCCCAGTCCATTTTTTGGCCAGTTTGTTGTATGTGCCTGTCTAATCCTGTTTTATTTGAGCTGTTCCTTATTGCTGCTTTGCAGTGGCGGCTCGTGGCAACTGAAACAGGTGGGGCCAGTAGCCAAAGTTAAACAATGAAATAAAAAACTGTCATTATTAGGTCAACAATTTTTAGCTTAAAACATATGAGCATTAATCTATGTAGTTGTGCTTTGTATTTCTTTAGATTTCTCAACTGTGGAATAATCACAGGATAAAAAAAGTATAGTTACAAAATAACTCCAAATATATGCAGGAAGGGAATGTTTCGTGAATTTCGTTCCATATAGAATGAGTACCATACACTACCATTTGCATTATTTGAAACGTTTAACCTTTTTTTAAGAACTTGTGAAGCCTGAAAGCATATATGTACTCATGTGTAAATTATACTTACAGGCTTTTTCATTTATTTTTAACATATAACATAATCTTAGTTAAAACTGAAATTAGTTCTGCAAAGCACAGTGTAAACTTCAAACAATATGAAAGAGAAATCAATTGAATTTTTCACTTCGTACCATAGAATTAAAATGCAATACATGGAAATATTATGAAAAAGAGTCATAACTTTTTGTACAGATATTCTCCTCTTCTATGTTTGAGAGTGGCAAATTTTTCTATGACTTTATGATTAAAAAGTGAAATTTCTTGAATACAATCTTTATGTACAGAGAGAACAGTGAGTGCATTTAACCGTTCTTGTGTCATAGTGTTTCTTAAAAATGTTTTTATGCGATTCAAGGTGCTGAAACAACGTTCTGCTTCAGCAGTAGTTACTGGTGTCACTAAAACTATTTCTAATAATTTAGAGACTTCAGAAAATATATCTAAAAGTTCATTAGAATGGAGAAACGACATTAACGCACTTACGTTCGGTATGTCGTCGAAGGTTTCGTTAGCATAAAGTACTGATAATTCATTTTCAAGTTTTGCTTTATTCAGCATTATATATGTAGTTGCTAATAAATTTGTATGGTGTGACGGAAAATGCTACTTATGATTCTTGAACTGCTTTGGATCTACAACAGTGAATGAGTGAAATAAGACAGATTTTTCAAACCTGTCCCTTATTTGATTTACGATGATGTTGCATGCTTCTTTTGCATCATTTTCTACCATACTGCAGTCAACTTTAGCTCTTTTTCACAAAGGTTGACATTCATCACTTCCATTTTGATCGTTGTGTTTTGTACTTTGCCGAACATAATTTACAGCTGATTCAAACTTCTTTAGAGCTCGATTACAATCAACACTGGTTGATTTTCTGGACTGTAGTATATTGTACAATATATCAACATGTTGGAATATGTGAGAAAAGAAAGACAATAAGAAAAGGAATTCCTCATTTCATAACAACTTCACAAATCCAGTTGATTCACATATACTCTTGTCATCCCAACCACTTTCGTTTAGAATTCTATCGAAGCACTCCAAGAGTTCACTTTTGTTTTCTGAAACACAATTTATGATCCTGGATTGAAAATTCCATCTTGTTTCTGAAACTGTAGGTACTCGTTTTCGACAAATATCTCACAATAAACCACTACGTTTAGGTGATACTATGAAAAAGGAGCCGATTCCACTGATATTTGCAAAAAATATTCTTACCCTTTTGATTGTTGAGCACACCTTCTTTAATACTGAATTCAACTGATGAGCATAATGGTGCACATACTCAGCGTGCGGATAATGCTCTTTCATGCGTATTTGCACACCGCCACGAGTTCCGCTCAAAACAGCTGCCCAATCATATGTCTGAGCAACAAGTTTGTTTTGCAAACCAAACTTTTACAACTCATCTTTGAGTACAGATGCAAGACCGTTTGCTGTTCTGTTTTCGATTTCAACAAACGATAAAAATCTTTCCACGACATGGCTGTTAATCATATATTGCGATATGATAACAAATTGCGAACGGCAGGATATGTCGGTTGTTTCGTCCGCTTGCACAGATGTGTAATTGGCCTTTTTCAATTTCGCTTTTAACTTTATCCAGGTACACCTGATACATGCAATCCAAAATTTCATTTTGAATTATTTTTGATGTATTCTTTGCAACTTTAGATTTGTCCAGATTGTCTTGTAAGACACTGTCCAAACTAGCTATATATGAGATCATATCCAGAAACACTCCTTTGTTATGTGAAGACTGTGTTTCATCATGTCCATGTAAAGGCAATTCGTGTACACCACAAAATTTTATGCAGTCTATAATGCGTGTTAGAACATGTCTATTTTTATCAACAAGTTCATTGTGCTTTCTAACCGCAGAGTGATAACCGTCATCTAATTGTGACATTATATTGACATTACCAAAAATTTTGAATTTTAAAGCATTATTAATATGCACTGTACTGCATTCATGTTTTTTAATCCTTTCGGACAAATGTTTCATATCTTTGCAGCCAATTTTGGTCCACAGTGGTTCTCCGCCAAATAGCAAACAATAAAAACAAAATAACGATTTTTTTCATCGCTAGCAGTTAGCCAAGCCTTTTTTTCAAACCACTGAACAGAAAATGTTCAAAGTTTTGTTCCGTCTTTCTGACTTACCTGGAAATTCTTGATTTGATAAGCACCAAGTTTTTTTAAGTGAAGCTTTTCTTCCAGATTTAAAGCACAGGACGGAGATTTTAGCAAAATATCCACTCTATTCATTGTACACGACAACCAAAAAAGTCACGACACAGCCCACGGCGTTAAGGAAACGGACACTCTCCCAGCCAATCAAATTAGCTCGGGGCCAGGTACACCTGGCCTCACAGCTTTATAGCGCACGCGGTTAAGGCAGTGTTGTATGTAGGTCATCATACTGAATGAGACGGGGAGGAAAACGTTGTCTCCTCTTGCTTGTGTGGTGATATTACTGGGGCCTGTTGGAGCTGGCCCCAATAACCTCACACTCTGAACCTCTTTCCTCAGGGAACAGTTTTTCGTTTTTGAAGAGAACTTTTTTCTCTCTTGGGGAATGGTTTATGAAGGGGAAGGTTTATCACCATTCAGTTAAGAGAGAGATAAGAATTAGGGGGAAAAATATTTATAGAAATAGAAATTTTTTGGTGGGGCCCGGCCCCTCTGGCCTCTAATGACGAACCGCCCCTGCTGCTTTGTGTTCTTTAATTCTGGTGGTTAACCTTCTTCCTGTTTCTCCTATGTATAGTAATCCACAAGAACACTCTATTTTATAAATGACTCCTTCCTGGAGTAAAGTATTTTCTTCTTTTTGTTTTAGGGATGGTAAGTATTTTTTAATTTTGTTATTCAAACCTGGAGCTAACCTAATTTTATATTTAGTGCTGATATTCTTCATTTTTTCAAACAGTCCCTTGTGGTAAGTGACTTTTCTTGTGAATAAATATTTAATTTTCTCTTTATTTTTGTCTGTAGTGCCAGTTCTGTTCCTAGTAGGATTTTTTTCCAGTAGTTCACAAATTTCTTTTGAAGGGTAATCATTTTCTAATAAGATTGATTTTAATTTATTTTTATGTTTTTTCTTAGCTTCTGAAGTTGAATTCAGCTTTTCAACTTTTTCTTTAAATTGTAAAGCTACATTTTCTTTTATATAATTAGGGGGATCTGATTTATAATTTAAAAATGTTCCTGTATTTGTAGGCTTCTTGTATAATTCTGTGGTAATATATTTTCCTTCCCACTTCAAAGTAATATCTAGGTAATTTAGCTTATTTTCGTTTTGCTCTTTTAAAGGGAATTTTAGGGATTCATCTTGGGCATTAAAACCTTCTAGGATTTTTGATGGGTATCCACTCGAATCTTGATCTATGATGAAAAGGATATCATCCATGTATCTAATATACATGCAGAAAATTGAAGGTTTCAATAGGAAGGCCTCTTCTATTTTACTTATGTAATAATTTGCTAGGAGAGGTTCTAATGAAGAACCCATTGCTAGCCCACATCTTTGCTTATAGAAGCAGCCTTGGAATTGAAAAAAAATTGTTGTTTAGAGCAAACACTAAGTTCTGAAGGCCTATTGTCAAATAAAATAAAAAACTGCACTCACAAGTTTTGAGGGTCCTCTTCTTTTATTACTTTCATCTTGAAGTTAATGTAACATGTCATTTTCAGTCACGAAAAACTTTGTTGACATATACTTCTACTGGAACATATGCTAAATTTTTCAACAGGTATTCACATTCTTGACTGCAGGTACCTTGAAGACTTTTTTGGTCTCCAAAGGTGAGTATGTAAGATTTAAAAAGGAAATCTTGGTTAAAAAACTCAATGAAACGCGAAAAAGTCTGAAACTATGAAAATGCGAACTTTAAAACCTTTTAGTTAAAAATATCTAGAAACTTCCATCACTCCTCTGGACTTTTGTGATATGTCGAAGGGCACTCCAACTGATGTTTAACTGAGGACTTTTTTCATGTCTCCAAGGTGAGTATGTCAGACTTAAAAAGGAAGTTTTAGTTAAAATCCCAGTGAATCGAACAAGACCTAAAAACTATGAAAACATGAACTTTAAAACATCCAGAAACTCCTGGCGATTCTCCGGGCTCTTCATGCTGTGTTGAAGGACACTCCCACTGAGGCCTAACTTACACATGTTTCAGGCTCGTATGCCCATCTTCAGAGTTCGGAAGGACTGCAATGGCTTGTCACGTGCAGTTCTTTGGAGTTTTCTTCAATCGGCTCCACCTCCCCTCTAGGTGTTGATTCGTTGTTACATAATTTAGTTCGTTATGTCTTTGGTGGTGCCATCTGGTGTCATTATTGGGTATCACACTTTGTTCTTTATTTTCTTTTTTTCGTAGGTAATACATTTTTTCCATTGCAACGGTGTTTTGTTAGGTTGATTAATGTTGCAGTTTGTATTTTCAGTCTTTTCAATAATTACAGACCGCGATTCTGATCTGGTGCCAGGATACCAAGAGCTTTTGGAAAAATGAAATCTCATAAAACTGATAAACCAATGAGAGTAATAGTATCAAAGCAATGTTCTCCACTGATTAATTTAGAAAAGAACTTATTTAAATATTTATCACCCATATTTATGAGAGGAAAGTACAATGTCAAAAACACCGAGGAAGTTATACAGAAAATTAAGCAACTGAATCTCAAGGGAAAAAACAGTTACAATGGCAAGTTTAGATGTTACATCACTATACCATAACACACCAATACCCATTGCCATTGAGCTAATACAAATTGAAAAGTTAAGATCAAAAAATTTATTAAACCAGGTGGAATTGGATGAATTGAATGAGAGACTAACTCTTATATATAACAATAACTACTTTCAGTTCAATGGGAAAACATATATAGGCAGAAGACCAGATCACCTATGGGCTCTCCATTATCGATAATATTTGCAGAAGTCATAATGCAGCACTTGGAAGAAAAGGTACTTAAAGAACATACCCCAAAACCATTGATGTATTGCAGATATGTGGATGATGTGTTGGTATTTTGGGAAAATGAACAAACAGAACTAATTGATTTTAAAGAAAAAATGGCATCAGTGTTTCCATCAATAGACCTAACAATTGAATTGGAAAAAAATAACCAACTACCTTTTTTAGATATCAACTTAATCAAAAATAATAGTAAAATCAATAACCGGGTTTACAGGAAACCTACATACGTTCCATCAATAATTTCCAAAGAACTCTAACCATCCATGGGCACATAAAACAGCAGCAATTAGAAATTTAATAAAAAGAGCATTTACCCATTCCATCAGCAATAAATACAAAGAACTAACATGGATAAATAGAATGATAAAACATTTTGGATATAATAAAAAATTATCTCAAAACATTATATATGACATTAAACATAAGGTACAAAGACCAAAAAAGGAAGAAAATAAATGCAGCTAAGTTTTCCATATATTAAAAGACTATCTGATACCATAGAACGAATTTGTAAAAATCACACAAAAAAAAAAAAAAAAAAAACATCGGAATATCGATAAAGGAACAAAGATATGTTAATAAAAAATAAAGATCAAGTACAGTCAAAAGAAAAAATCAGAAGTATACAGCATTCCAGTAAAAAAGATTAATAAGAATGGTAAAAAAATAACCTAAAAAGGAAGTACCAAAAATCAGTTAAAAACCATGTTAAACCTACATATAATGAACTGGACTAAAAGGGAAGAAAAAACGGCATTGGTGCAATATTTCCTACAAAATAATACAGAACCCGATTTCAAAAACATCAAACATCTAAAATCACATCGAACAGAAAAAGAGATCAGAATCGCGGAGTCCGTAATTATTGAAAAGACTGAAAATACAAACTGCAACATTAATCAACCTAAGGAAATACCGTTGCAATGGAAAAAATTTATTACCTACGAAAAAAAGAAAATAAAGAACAAAGTGTGATACCCAATAATGACACCAGATGGCACCACCAAAGACATAACGAACTAAATTATGTAACAACAAATCAACACCGAGAGGGGAGGTGGAGCCAATTGAGGAAAACTCCAAAGAACTGCATGTGACAATCCATTGCAGTCTTTCCGAACTCTGAAGATGGGCATACAAGCCTAAAACACTTGTAAGTTACGCCTTAGTGGGAATGTCCTTCGAAACAGCACGAAGAGCCCGGAGGATGGCCGGAAGTTTCTGGATGTTTTAAAGTTCGTGTTTTCATAGTTTTTTAGGTCTTGTTCGATTCATCGGGATTTTAACTAAGACTTCCTTTTTAAGCTTTACATACTCACCTTGGAGACATGAAAAAGTCCTCAGTTAAACATCAGTGGGAATGCCCTTTGACATACCACAAAAGTCCAGATGAGTGCTGGAAGTTTCTAGATGTTTTTAACTAAAAGATTTTAAAGTTCACATTTTCATAGTTTCAGACTTTTCGCGTTTCATTGGGTTTTTTAACCAAGATTTCCTTTTGAAACCTTACATACTCACCTTTGGAGACCAAAAAAGTCTTCAATGGTACCTGCAGTTGAGAATGTGAATACCTGTTAAAAAATTTAGCATATGTTCCAGTAGAAGTATATGTCAACAAAGTTTTTTGTGACTGAAAATGACATGTTACATTAACTTCAAGATGAAAGTAATAAAAGAACAGGACCATCAAAACTTGTGAGTACAGTTTTTTATTTTATTTGACAATTCTGTTATTTCTAAATGCAAGAGATTTTTGCTTCTGACATCCAGAACATAACATTTTAAAAAGCGAATGCAAAATCTTTCACTGGTTGAAGATAATCAATAAATGTTTTTTTTTAATTTTATAAGTCTGTATGTTTATGGATTTCTTTCTCTATTACCTTTCTAATCAGTTTTTGAGCTTCTGTTTACAATTGTGACATACATTTTGGATATCATGATTGGTTGTTAGACATTCATTCTTTTTTTTTCAAGTTCTAATGTTTGTAATTATTCCTCTTCCACTTTATTTTTGTCATAAATGTTCATATATTGATTCCAAGTTTACATAGCCATTATTTGCTGCTTGTCTTCAGCAGCCAACAGTTGTTATAAGTCAGAATTTTCAATCTCCAGATGTGTCAAGATCTTGTCTTATGTTGCCATTTTTTTTGTCCTGCTCTTTTTACTTTTGGTGTTTTTCCATTTAATTGTTGAGAATCACATTTTCATGAGCAGTACGATGCCTCCAGCCAAGATATGTTGGCAGCTGTGTTTATGTTGCAGTTTATAATTGTGGATGTTTCTTATGAAGTAAAAGTTCCAGTTGCATTTTAGCCAGTAATTTGTTTGATTTCTTCTCAGATAGGATAGAAGTTGTTGCAGCACCAGGAAAAATATATATAAGCGGTATCACATCACAGTTTGTGATGCAAAAATAGAAGTTTGCAATGCAAACTCATATTTGAATCACAAAACCATGATTCAAAGTTTGAAAATGAAATTTCCATTAAAATGTTCAATTTGTAGAGCAACTCATTGTTTATCGAAAATACGATTTTGCTTACATATGAAAAAAAATTCACATATTCATAACTTTACAAATACTTTGTTTGCTTTCAGCTGGAAAAAGCTTTCTCATGTGGCTCTAGCTGTGCAGTGATTAGGTGGTCACTGTCCGACTGCAGAGCATCTATGATTGGTTCTATGCTCCTGCCTGTCTGCACCATGAGTCATTTAAGGACAGATACTCTTATTGCTGTTTTTGTTTTGGTTTAGGTTTGGCCACCACTTAATTTTAGGAGGATGTGAGTTTTGTTGTTTTACTTTTTGTTATTTGAAATCATGGCTACCAAAGTGAAAATATCAACCATGAAATGGTGGATGGAGGAATTAGATCCAAAAGGTAATAGGTTATGCTATGATGTTGGCGCCGATAAAATCTTAATTCGGTCTGTCTTTTGCAAACTTTGTCGGGAGAATGTTGACAGCATAAAAATTTTTGAAATTTCAATTCTTCTTTTATTGATGGAGTTCTTGGATTCATTATTAAAAAGGACAATGTGGTAAAGCACACCAGATCAGAAATTCACCATGCCAGTGTCTCCAAGGCAGAACATAAAGGAAAATCACTCGCTAATTTTTATCAAAGAACATCTATTGGTAAGTCTACGATTGTTGCTTCCATTGCATCTAAAGCTCAGATTGGAAAATTAATTGATATAGCATATATGATTGCCAAAGAGGAAATTCCATTTTCAAAATTTCCTAAAATTATTGTGTTGGAGAAACACCATAGTGTTGATGCAGAGCAAACTTACCATTCATCCGTGATATGTACTCAGTTCATGGAGTGCATTGCTAATGTTTTTGAAACCGATTTGCACAATGACTTAAGAAAGAAAGAATATTTTAGCTTATTTGATAGCAGTACAGATGTTAGTGTATCTGAAAATGAAATTATTTGTATCATGTATGTCAGTGAAGTAGGAGATACCAAATTCTCATTCCTGGCATTAAAAGAACTGAAAAATGCTGATGCTGATGAAATCAAAAATGCAATTGTAGAGTCCATTGCAGAATTTGGAATAGTCAATTTTGAAAATAAATTAATTGGATTTTTAGCTGACAGAGCAAATGTTAACATGGGACAGAAAAGGAGTGTTGCAGCTGTTTTGAAAAAAAAAAACTGCCCTTTTTCAGTGTCAGTGCACTGTTTAAGTCATCGCTTAGAGCTAGCTCTAAAAGATTTTATGTTGTCAACATATTTTCAAGAGGTACATAAGTTGATGGAAGACATTCATAATTTTTATGAAAACAGTGCCAAACGAATTAGAAACTTTCGTGAGCTCTCAACAATATTCGATGAAGATGTATCAGATACACCAGCTTTACAAGTCCATGTCACCCGATGGGTTTCACATATGCACAGAACGACTCGCACACTGATTAAAAATTATTTTGTTATTGTACAACAACTAGAAGATATGTTTGCAGATCCATCAAGCAAAGGAGGAAAAGCCAGGATTACAGGCATTTAAAAAAAAATTAAGTCCATCAAATTTGTAACTTGGCTGCTGTTGCTCTGCAACATTTTATATTCTTTCTCAAAATTAGCTCTGTCTCTCCAGTTGAATAATGTGGGCGTACCTTGTATTTTGAACGCACTAGAAATTTTTTGTGATTCTATCAAAATTATGAAGAAAAGAAAGTTTTTGGCTGACCTGTCCAAAATTTTATGAGACTTAGCAAACATATCAGCTTGTGATTCCAGTAACTGTGATTCAGTGAATTCAGTGAAAACTGTAGAATTTCGTGGCATTGAACTGAGCTGTAATTTGACAGTAGATGTATTCTATGAAAATTGTGAATATCTTATAAATCATATTCATCAATGTGTGCATACCCGGCTTGGTGACTTGCACGAAAATCATGTTTTTAATGCTGCCTAGCTGTTAGAACCTAAGCTTTGGCCAACAGACAAATTTACTCTTGCAAAATTTGGCGATTATCAAATTACTGTTATTAACTGAACATTTCAGTGAGTTGTTGACTGCCAACAACATTGACAACGATAAAATTCAAGAGGACTGGGATTATTTCAAAACCTTTTGGTTAAGAAATCTGCAACACCTGTCAAAGCAACAGTTATGGAAATGTTTGAAAGAAAAGTATGCAAATGATTTCCCAAATCTAAACCACATAATAAATATCAGATTATTGCCCGTATCCAATGCTAAGGTCAAAAGAGCCTTTTCTGCAATGAAAAGAATCAAGACAGATTTCTATAATCGGATGAATTCGGATGCTTTGAACCATCTATTGCGGATAACTCTGGAAGGACCAGAACTATGTGAGTTTCACTCTGAACAAGCAGTGGAGGTATTTTTTGAAAAGAAGCCCAGATGCACAAGTGTGAAGTCTTATGGAAAAAGAAAGAGAACAGACACAGAACCTGAAGCTACCATAAGTTCAGGAGTACTCTCACTGTCAAGTGACAGTAAGTATATACATGTAGCTGCTGCAATGTGTGGCCAGGTAACATTTCACCATAAATCCATAGAAAGAAAATTTGTACTTTTCACATATCTACTATAATATTTTTAAATTTTACTTTTCATTACTGATTAGAGTATTTTTGATAGATATTGAAAGGTGCTAGTAATAGTTTTTATTTGATAATAAATTATTAGTCAGTTAAATCAAAAGAAAAATAAGTTTCAAAAGTGCTCCACATAATTACTCAATTGCTGTGCAATGCCAAATTTGAGGAGCAAAATTGCTCCACAAAAAATTTCAGTTATTTTTCACCCTGTGCAGCACTAAATTTATTTTTCAGATCATATACCTAAAATTCCCTTTATACTCTCAGGATTAAAGGAACTATCATATTTTCTCTATGTAAATTTGACATGTTGATGCTTTGCTTAAGGAGATCAGGTATATTTCAGTCTGTGTGTATAATGTTGTTTAAATTTTTAATTCTTCTGCCAATACAATACTGATAATAAGCTTACATTTAGGAAACTTAAAGTTGCTGAAGCTCATTCTGTCACATTTCTGGCATGTGTAGGAAATGTGGTAGAATGAGCTTTGGCAACTTGTAAGTTTGCTAAAGGTAAACTTAGTATTGTATTGATTTTGAGCTGCACATTCTATGTCTGATTGAGCATTTGAGCTCAGCTAGCATATTTCATTTTTTGAATTCCACTATCAGTCATTAGGCCAGATTGTTGGCATATGTTTTTAGATGGTTTTTGCAAATTGTTCAGTGCATAGCACGAACCCACAATATTTGTCTTCTTGTGTTTTCTGTTCAAACTGTGTTTTTAGTTTTCCAGGTTTTAGAACTTTTAGAAAGTTCATTTGTTGTTGCTATCTGACAACCCTCTTCCATGGCAAAGATATTAGTCTATTTTTTTTTAAATGTTTGCTAATTTGAAAACAGTGAGGATGTCATTTTTACTTCTGCTCAGGATGTGGGAATTGTATTTCTTTTAAGTAAACTTCAAATTCAGTTTTTCCTTTATTTAGGGTTACAGATCCAATTCTGCAGAGTCATTTATTATTGGAAGCTTGGTATTTTTGTGCAAATTCTACACTCATTAATATTTTTAGCTCCAGGTCTATGCTGTCTGGAAAACAAAGTCCTGCAGGTTTTAAAACTTAGAAGGATTTCACTCTCACTGTAGTCCATTTTGTGCATAACCAAAGTGACATCAAATTCTTTTCTCTTAATATCCAAGTCTTTTGACCGTCTTCAAACTCCTAAGCCAGTTTTCATAAGATAATTTTTTGCATAATATCCATGATTTAGTAGTAACACTGAGCTTTCTCCCCTCTCCTAACTTTAAACTGTTGTATCTGTTACTTTAGAGGATTTGTGGTATTTAGAGGTGAGTATAACAGTGATTTTCCTGTCACAGTGACAGTTCCATGAAAGTAACAGTGGCAAAATCACTGTTTATGACAGCCATGTTGGAGCTGTTATCTTCTTACTTTGTAACAGTGACAAAATCACCATTTGTGTGAGGCACACTGTGAAGCAGGAACAGAGCGAGGAGTTATTGTGCAGAAGCTGAACACTAAATGGAAGTTAAAAAGGTGTCATTCCTCTATTTGGCAAAACTAGACTAGCTGTTTCACTGCCACCATGTCTCCCCTCCCCAATAAGAATAAGTATAAAACTTTAAAAACATGTTTAAGTTGCATAAGAAGATTTAATTTAAGGCAGCTCCCCATTTATGGGGAAGGCTCCCCAATTACCCTGATAGAATTAGGGTGATAATGATCTCACTCAGCTCATCTTCAGCAATGAACAGCACTCAGGGCAAAACACTACCTTAGAAAGCGATGGTCACCAAATGCAAAACAGTACCACCTTAACAGTGATTTGTGGAAATGTTACTTTTGTTCACTGGTCATAATGGTGACAGTGACTTTGATGTAATTTTCAACCCATCTGTAGTGGTATTGGATCAATCCTTAGTGGTTGGAGGTTCTTGACTGTTATGGATTGAAGCCTTGGTCTTTGTGTTGTAATACCAACTTTGGAAAAATGTTTGCAAATGAGAACAGAGGATGGAATTTGCTGAACTGATTTTGTTATGGTTCATAGATTTAACTGGATGGTACAGGTAATAAAACAGATTTGTTAATCAAATAAGTAATTATGGCTGAATACCTTGAACATGGTATTATTTTTCATAATCTGTCTTAAGTTTTTATTTTGATCCTTAAATGACTGATTCAGTTGATTTTCATGTCAAGATAAATAGCAGCATTTATGTAATGGAGAGTAAATAGATGCCATCCAAAGCTTCTTGTGAGACCCCCCCCCAGAAAAAAATGCATCCACATGATGTACAATTATGCTTTTTAATTGCTAGAATTTATGCAAATATCATGTTTTCTACAAAATAGAAAATAATTACAAAAAAATAAAGACAGTGGTTTTCATCATAATGAAAGACATTTCCATTATTCTGTACATGAATCTTATTTAGCCTGTATAAAAAAGAAATTTTAGTATTGGTTTGTTTCTTTCCCTTAGGCAAGACACTCCTCCTGGGACTAAAATATTCATTAAACCGGTGAAAGTTGCAGTGCAGAATGGCATTTTGCTGTTGTCTGAAAAACAGTTCACTGTTCTTGGTGGAAATGTGGAAGTTTTAGTTCACAAATGGGAGGTGTCTAGAGTATGTTTCTTTCTCATGTTTTATTATTGTTATAATTATTGAGTTTGATATTTGTGTATGAATATGCTTATCTAGAATCACATTCCTGGTATGTTGAATGCAACAAAAGTGCTTGTTCCCCAGATACACTGCTGATTAAGCATGAGGGAAGAAAAGCTCATTACCTTTTCTCACTTCAACTAATGTATTTCCTTGATTATAAGACACACCCTGAAATGTTAGAATTTTCAGGGGGGGGGGGGTGTTATGACAGCAGTCATTTATACTTAAATGTAGTAGTTGCATATTTGTATAAAAAAAACCCTATGAAAATCAATATAATTATGTTATTCAGTTGATCATCCCTCATGTCATTTCTGTTTTCCCTAAGTTTTTGATGGATCTAAGAAGTGCTATTAAAAGTTATTACTAGTTACTTCAGTACCTAGCACTGTAATATTCTTACATTTCATGAAGATCTTTTCATTATGATGCATTCAAAGGGTGTCTACTGGTCATGAAAAAGTCATGAAATTGAGCAGTTGGTCATGAAAGTAATGAAATTGAGTGGGTGGTCGTGAATTTTTTTTTTTTTTTTTTTTTATGTCAGCACCTGAATGAAGACAAGTTAAACTCCGGTAAGTAGATATTGATTTATTGATAGTTTTACGACATTTTTACGCCACACTGTATTTTCCTCAATGATGTTATTCTATGTGTATATTCTTTTACAGACTTGTTACTAATATCCATATTTTTTGTTTCAGATACTGAAAACTGAAGTGTTTGATTCATAAACTTTTTCAAGATGTCTGGGAAGTGTAGTTTCAATTAAAACTGGCTTCATCATGATGACTCAAGTAACTGGAAATTGTGGCTTCGACCAGTACAAAACAGTAAATATAAAGCAAGGTGTATTGTGTGCAAATGTGACTTTGATATTAGTGGCAGTGGGATTTCATATATCAAAATACATGAAAGAGGAAAAAGACACTCAGCACATGTTCCTGCATTAGCTTCAGGGCAACAAAGTAAGCTACCTTTTGCTGTAGTACAAGTAGTGTCATCAAAATCAGAAGTTTTGTCTCAAGATAATTTGAATAATGAATTGTCATCACTTGCTCCTACTACAACCTTTAGAACTTCAGTTGAAGAGAGTTCTAAAACCAGCTCATTGAAACATTTTTTAGTTAATGATGAGGTAATGAAATCTGAAATTATTTGGGCTATGAATAAAGTGATGTCTCATTCTTCAGCGAGAAGTTCTGGAAACACAACAGAATTATTCCATATTATGTTTCCTGATAGCATGATTGCTAAAATAATGCAGTTACACAAGGATAAGATGTCATATATAATTACTTATGGACTCGGCCCTCATTTCCAGAATCTTCTAGCTAACAAAGTCAGGGAAGCTGATTTCTTTTGTGTATCATATGATGAGAGTTTGAACAAAGTTGTCGAAAAGGGACAACAAATGGATTTGGTGGTTCGTTTCTGGGATCAACAAAGTCAGTATGTATTTAAAAGATATTTAACATCTATGTTTCTTAATTCTGCCACATCTGCTGATTTACAGTCAAGTTTCTTGGAGGATCTGAATAGTTTGAATTTGTCTCCTAAGAACATAATTCAAATTTCAATGGATAGCCCAAATGTAAACTTGAAGATGTTGCATGATTTGCAAGCATTTCTATGCGATGAAGATTATCAACCACAGATGTTCAATTGTGGCTCTTGTTCACTTCATGTAGTGCATGGAGCTTTGAAAACTGCTCACAATAAAAGTGGTTGGAATGTTCATGGGTTTCTTAGGGTGATTTGGTACTTCATGAAGAATTTTCCATCAAGGAGGGCAACCTTCTCAAACATTACTGGGTTTTCTAAGTTTCCTCTGAAATTGTGTTCTATAAGATGGGTTGGAAATATTGAAGTCATGAAAAGAGCAATTGAACTTATACCACATTTGAAGAAGTATGTTGCTGAAGTACACAAAAGACCACCGGAAACTAGAAACTTTGAAAAAATTAAACAACATTTACAAGACAGCCTCCTTTGTGCAAAACTTGAGTTTCTTATATCATTATCAATTGAACTTGAGGGTTTTTAAACTAAGTATCAGTCAAATGACTCTCTTTTGCCCTTTTTGTACAAAGATTTGTACAGTTTAATGTATAGCCTTGCCTCACGATTCATGAAGAAAAGTATAATGGAAGAGGCAACAAATTCTAGCAAATTACTTGCCATTGATGTTACCAAACCATGTAATCGTAAAACAAGTCACTATGTAGATATTGGATTTGGTGCCACTGCTGCTATCAAGAACTGCAGAGAAAATGATATTCTTATTTTCAAAAATGAGTGCATAGGTATTTTGCAAAGTCTGTATCTAAAAATTGCAGAGAAGAGTCCTTTGAAATTAAAGATTGTGAAAGGTGCTTCATGTTTATCTCCGGAAGTTATGCAGAGTTCCATTTTGAGAGATTCTCGAGTGACAATTGCATTGCAAGAATTTGTGTCAAAAAAACATATGGCTTCATCAAAAGCTGATGTTGTGATGAGAGAATATTTGCAATTTTGTGAATCTTCTAAAAAACAACTGAAACAGTTCAATCCTAAGGAGGACAAACTTAATCGCTTCCTGATGAATTTACTACAAAGTGCAAACCATAACTTTATCAAGTTCTAACAGAAGCTGCTATGTATGTTTCATGGCAATGCTGCAGTTGAAAGAGGCTTTTCTGTTAACAAAGAACTTTTAATTGAAAACTTAGAAGAAGATGCAGTTGTTGCAGAAAGAAGTGTTTACAGTGCAATACAATTGTTAGGTGGTTTAGTTAATAGTGAGAAAGAACTGAATGTGGACATCACAAAATCAATTATATTAGCTGTCAAAAATGCTTCATCAAAAAGAGTACAAGCTTTAAAAAAGAAGAAATCTGACAAAGATGAAGTGGCCAATCATAAAAGGAGAGCAGTCCAAAAACTAAAAGAACTCAAAGATAAGAAAAGAAGAAGCTGAAGTTCTAGATTCTGAGATAACAAATTTAGCTAAGATACTTAAACACTGAGTCTTTCACTGTGAAATTTCAGTCTCCATAAATTTTGTACATTCATTGTTTTTATATTGCCTTAATAAAAACTTGTGTAAGTTTTTACAGCATCACCATGTTAAAAGAATTTGTGTATTAATAGATGTAATGATAAATATTTCTGAAAATAGCCATACCCCATCCTAGATGAGAGTTGAATTTTTAATTGATAAGTAAAGTGATACTGTAATTCCAAATTAAATCGCATTGTAAGTATTTTCTGTGAAGTAACACAAAATTTAAAAACTGTGCTTAGAAGAAGTAGGGGTAAAATTTTCTCACTGGTGTGTATTGCATAGTAATTATGCAGCTGAATTTAAATATATCATGTCATTTCACTATTGAACATTATCTTTGTTTCACTTAGTTTGGTTACTGTTTGATGTAACTTGAAAGATATCTGAATTTCTCTTTTGGTGATGAAACATTTTCTTAAGCCTTTGTGCCAAACACATTTGAAGTATAATTGCCCAATATTTTTAAAACAATCAAAATAAGTCTTATTTCACGAAAGTTGTACATTTTATTGTATTTTTTCTGTTTTTTTTTTCTTGATTTAGGGATTCTCCTTGTCACTGTGAATGTGTATAGTTGTCATAATTGTTTTTCCAAGTATGATAAATTTGTATATGATCTTGTTATATAAAACTCATGACTAGCTATCCTATTCATAGCATCACGATTATTCACTACCGAAAAGAACAACAACAACATAAAAAAGTTACATTATATTAAGCTGTCATAAAATAGTATTTTCATAAGTACTATCTTGTCTGATCTGAAATATTAAGATGCACTTAACACCATAACTTTTTTAGTATTTCTGTTAATCATTGCATTAACAAAATGGTTTTAGCTTGTCAGGTTGATATCATTTACATGATTAACTGAAATTTTATTTCTTTATTTTAATAAAATAGAACTCTGTATTTTGTTTTGGCACACAGTTATTCTTTATATTGAGTTTCATTGGGTGCATATTTTTAATGCTGGATCTTCTTGTCTCTCTTCATATACTCTGCCCACAAAAATAATAATTCCAAAGATGGTTTTATTTTAGACAGATTATTTCAATAAAGTCATTGACTAGAAGTGTGTAAAAGTGTGAAACATTCCTTTTTACTTGCTTACTTGAAGGACTTGTAAAAGCCATTCTCAGAAATTTCTTCTGGTTTGGTAAATGTTGATGCGATGATAGTGTTTTTCTTTATTTCTCCTAAATCTGCTGTAAAACAGCTACAATCAGAAAACAGTAATGTGCAAAATAATAGTTAAAAACTTCTCCAGATAAGCAAAGTGCAAAGAAAATGGTTGTCATTGTGCCACATTGTTGAGGTCATGAATTTAACTGAAGAGGTCATGAAAAAGTCATGAATTTGGTTAATTGGAAATCAGTAGACACCCTGATTCATCTGTACTTCTTATAGCCTCATCCCATGAAGCAAATTTGTCAGTACCTTTGAGCTTAAAGACACTGTGCTACCTAATGAGAAAATCGTGCACCTGAAAAGTATGTGAGTAATATTGATTATGGGTGCTTCCAGGTAATGTTAAAACATTTTTTCTTTTCTAACTTACAGAAGCTGAGATAACATTTGTCTATAAATCGATTTTACAACTCCAGGTAGGAAAATTTTACACCATTAAAGCTGTTAAATGCATGGGAAATTGTGGGTACACCCAGACATAAAGATTTTTTTTAAAATAGGAATTACAGAAGCACAGATTTACTGCTGAATGAAAAATATACTGTTACATCCTCTAGCGGGGAAAATAGAGCCCTAAAAATTAAGTTTTGCTGATGTTGATCATAGCTAGGTCTTGCAGATTGTAAAAGCAGTTTGCAAAACTGAACTACACACACACAAAACATCTTAAATTTGCTCAGCTGAGCAGCAAAACTTTTACATTAGGTAATTATTGATGGTATGGCTATTCTTAGACTTGATGCACTGTAAATATTTCAAAAATCATGGGTTTTTATTAAGGAATAAAATGATATTTATAAGTCAAATTTTTGGGCAGCACCCCTACCCTTCCTCAGGACTACAGCTATAATCGCTTGAACTCAGCCTGAGGAAGGGTAGGGGTACTACCTGAAAATTTCACTTGTAAGTATCCATTTATTCCTTAGTAAAAACACATAGCTGAAAAATGTTGCTCATAGTGAATAACAACAGATGCAAAAATATATTTCCAAATTGGATGTCTGAAAGTAAAGATATCACGTGAAATGCATCAGTGGTGAAATTGAGTTCCCTGTGAAACAGAAAATGCACTAACACTGAAAGAATTACTGTAGTCCAACTTTTACAACAGTAGACATTATGCGAAACACCAAAGCAAATCTTTCAAAATAGTTGTACCATATGAAGACTTCCATGAGAGTAATTTATTATGGACCTAATTTAGAACTTTAATATCAAATTAAATGCCTTTTTTTAGGAGTCCCTGTTGAAATCATTCCAAAATCAGTGAAGAGCATTATTGAATAAAAAAAATTAAAATTAAAATCACGAGTTCTTAAAAACATTTAAAAATTGCACCTTGATGAAAATAAAAGTTTAAAAACATTAAAAGCAAATTTATCTGCAAAATTTGCTTAACTATCCAGATTTGCAGATTTTGTTAGGCTTAGTTGTTTATGTGTTAGGCCTGAATTGAACTTGTTTTAGGTCTAAGTTGGCAAGTCAAAATATATAATAAAAATAATATAATGAATAATAAAAAATGCAAAAATAATAATAATAATAATAATAGCACAGCAAATGACCAAAACATATTAGTCTCCACCTTGCTAACAACATTTTGCCTCACATCACACAACTGCAACACATCATTCCTCACACAATCAGACTGTGTCTTGCCACAAATGCCCCATAAGTAACACATTTCCCCAGCACACAAATAACTTCTATGTTTCTTCTGTAGTACCTATGGTAGTGAAATCTGGGTACTACAAAAGAAAAATAGAAGTTGTTTGTGTGCTGGAAAAATGCATTACTTACGGGGTGTTTGTGACAAGATATGGTTTGATTGTGTGAGGAATGAAGATGTGTTGCAGTTGTGTGATGTGAAGCAAAATGTTGTTAACAAGGTGGAGACCAATATGCTTTCGTGGTTTGGCCATGTTGGAAGAATTAGTGATGAGATGCTTACTAAGAAAATCTTTTTAGCCCAAGTGGCAGAAGGAAAGGCAGATCAGATTCAGGAGTGTGTGCATGAGAAAAAGATCGAGTATGAGGTATAAAAGATCTTGTGTACGTCGTGTAATGGATATCAGTGAAGCCCGAGTTGTATGTCAAGATTGCTATAAATGGGGAAGTTTGATACGACAACAGTAAGTAAAAATGTCTGATAGTTTGTATTTCTTTTTGGAGCTAACCTCAGAATCTCAGAGAACAGCTTAGTGATATGTATGCAGGGATCGCATTCATCCTAAAATTCCTAAAATTCCTAATATTTTGTGACCCTCCTTAAATTCCTAAAATTAGACCTAAAATTTGCTATTCATCCTAAAATTTTCGTAAGCTTATTTTTATTAAAAACAACCGTTATTAACGCCAATAAATTTACCATTACGGTAAGGTAAAAAGACCTGTTATTGTAGAAACACAGCCTATATGCTGTGCTGCTGAAGGGAGGGAAAAATGACGCCATCGAGATGCACTTGCTTCGGGGCGGGCGTTCCATTTTTTTGCCTTCGAACAGTTTTCGAGAGTAACAAGAGATCTAAGGGAAAAGGGGAGGGGTCATTTTCACCCCTGGTTTGCGCTTTGCAGACGAACTCCGTGGCACGCAGAAGATCGTACTTTATTTTTGTACATGCCTTGTGGAACCTCCTCTTTCTGCTGATGTTTTGTTATTGTAAACCGCAGGTGGGTGGAAGCAAAGAGGAAACGTGGTCTTCTTCCGTAACCTCCGGTAATGACGATGGGATGGTAGCTGAGTTATCTTGGCAGGCAGTAGAGCACGTGATCATTGACCTTCGATCATGCGTCGGCGACAGCGACCTTCGATGCGCAATATATCTCGGCTCCGACTCGCTTTGACTGAACTTGCGTGAGATGCGTATGATAGTTTCTGGTTTTACGTCTTTTATGGTGTTCTCTGTGCAGGTTCAGTTCTCTAGTGGTGACCTGCTTTTTTTTTTTTTTTTTTCATATCTTCTGACATCCTCGCAGCCAAATTTCGGGAAGTTGTCTGGTTTTGCAATATTGGAACGTGTTTTTGTACTTCCCTTTCATTTTCTGGTTAGTAATACAAGTGTTTAAGATGCCTAAATCCAAAACAAAATTTCAAGATGCGTGGCTCGCCAAAGAATTGGACGGAGTGAAGTTGAAAGAATGGTGTTCTGCAACTGAAACAATATTTTCTGCTAAGTGTATATTGTGTTCAGAAATTTTCAATATTTCTAATAGTGGCTTTTCACAAGTAAAAGCGCATCATAAAGAAAAAAAGTTCCCATAACAAGAAATTCCCATAACAATAAATTTGTTAAATAGTGTTCGTGATTCACATAAATTTTATAAAGAGTATGTTGATAAGCTGAAGGAAGAACAATCAAAAAAGGTAAAAGAAAGGAAGCAGAAAGAGAGGGAAAATAAGGAAAAGCAGCTAGAGAAAAAAAGAAAAGCTGAGTTTGATGACAAAATAAAAGAAAATGATGCAGAAATAAATAGGCTTAAAAAAGATAAAGAAGCCTCCCTAGCAGTAATTCAAGAGGGAACAGAAAGAATGAGAAAAGCTGTTGAAAAACAAAATACTGTTGAAATAGCAGTTGCCTCTAACTTGATCATACAAGGTTCAGCTGAAATAAAGAAAACAAAGTAAATTAGTTGTGGTGGAAGCAGAAAAAGATAGGCGTATCAGGAAAAGGTTAAAACAATAATATGAAAAAAGTAATTCAGTGAACAATTGTACATAGTTCTTGGTTTTCAATTACCTTTTTAGGATATTATAATTTAATGTGAAACCTGAAAACTTTCTGTGAAAATCGTGAATTGCTTCTGGTTAAACAGCATATTAATGTTCAAAGTGAAACTTGAATGTGGTAAATATACTTGAATATGATAATAACACGTGAAAAGATAAGAACTGAACATTAGAAGTAAATCATACTTAAACTTTAGACATTAGACGTTATGCAAAAAATTTGGGTGTGAACTTCGACCATATATACTAATGGACTGCGCATTGGCAATAGCTGCATCAAAGCCGCCATGGCTCAAACATTGGGCACGTCATCATCAGACTCCAAATTTCGTGTAAAAATGCTGTTATGATTACTAATTTACATTGCAGAACTTCAGTGTTTTCGGTGTATTATGTGAATGCGCCTCATATATAATGAAAACTCTTCAGGTAAGTTTACTTATGAGCTATATACATGCATGAACGGGTTGTTTACATTTTGTGATTTATAATGTGATGAACATTTGCGAAGAATTTGGAACATGCATTCCATTTTTTTTTCTTAAGTTACTATATTTTTATATCAATAGCTGCAAGTTTCTGGTTAAGTAATTGAACTTTATTGACTTAGGTATTTAATTCGTTTCTTACCCATGAAAAATCATAGAACTTTCTTTACTATATCGCTCAGAGCAACCATAAGCACAGCAGGTGTAACCCATCTTTTTGACTGTTGTCATGTGATTTTATGTTGGAGCCAGAAATTTTGATGTCATGCGCAGTCTATCAGTATATATGGTTGAAGGGTGTGAAGCAAACTCTTTACAATGTATACAAAGTTGTTTTACTAGATGTATACAAATATACATCTAGTTTTTATTGAAATACACTCCTAAAATTTTCCTAAAATTTTTCTAAAAATTCCTAAAATTCCTAAAATTCCAACCTAAAATTTTCCAGAAGTATGCTATGATCCCTGTGTATGTATGTATAATAGCACAGCTACCCAGCCAAATAATAGGCTTCTTGGTGCAGCCAGAGCTGAACCTTGATCCCATCAGAGAAGGATATATTGTTTACTTTTGATTTGGATAAAAAATTCATTCCACGTTTTGGAACTCACACATATGCCCTATTTAAAAATTGATAAATCTCTGCGATGATTGTGACTCCACTGTTTCATGGCCCATAGTAGAATATAATCTTAGATGTGTCATCAGTATTCAGCATTCTGGTTTCAAATGGATGCACACAGGATCCATAAAAAAGATTCTGGTTTCAAGTGGATGCCCCCCAGGATCCATAAAAAAGATTCTTGTTTCAAATGGATGCACCCAGGATCCATAATTGTTAATTCACATGTTGCATACTGAAGCACTGGTCTAAAATTTTTAGTTGAGAGGATATAACTTAATCTTAAATCAGGATTTTTATAGACACATGGAGCTGTTGAAAGAGAAGTTTGATTTTCATAGACTTTATTGTTTTTGCAATGGGATAAACTGTATTATAGTTTGTAACTTTTTTTACTTTCATGCCAATTTGACCTTAAATAAATCATTGTTTAGGAATATATTGAACTCATTCAAAGCATAAATTTTACAATAATAATTAACATTTGGAAATTTATTTTATGTTTTTCTGCAATCATATATTTGTAAGGCCTTTCCTCAGAACAATGTTTAACTGATGTTCAGTTGTATACAGAACTAGCAGAGGGTAAATATAACTATTCATGGAATCACAAAGTTCAGTGGGTGAAAGAGAAAACTGTAGAACTTTTTACAAAAATTTTGTATGGTGGCCCTTTGACTCCCGGGTTCTGACCCCTTCCCAAAACTATCTACGGTCTAAGTCAGAGTACCATGAGATAGTATACCAAATTTGGCGGTTCTAAATTGAAAACTGTAGAAATTTTAACTAAAAAAAGCAAAAATTTTGTATGGGGGCCCCCTTGATCCCCCTGGCTCCGACCCCTTCCAAAAACTGTCTACGGTCTTAAGTCAGAATATCATGAGATAATATACCAAATTTGGTGGTTATATATTGAAAGCTGTAGAACTTTTTACAAAAATTTTGTATGGGGGCTCTTTGACCCCCGAGCTCTGACCCCTTTCCAAAACCATCTGTGGTTTAAGTCCCATGAGATAGTATACCAAATTAGAGTACCATGAGATAGTATACCAAATTTGGTGGTTCTAAATTAAAAACTAGAAATTTTAACTAAAATTACAAAAATTTTGATTGGGGGACTCCTTAAACCCCGCCAGGCTCTAATCCCTTCCAAAACTCTTCTACAGTCTAAGTTAGAGTACCATGAGATAGTATACCAAATTTGGAGATTCTAAGTTGAAAACTGTAGATTTGTATAGTGGACAAACAAACAAATATACAAACTTTCACTTTTATATATATAGATTGCGCCCAACAGCTAAAATTAATGTATTATTTCTTAAATATTGTTCAATAATTCAGTGCAATATCCACAACTAAAAGTAGGAAACATTATGTGTTTGTGATAACACTCAATAAAACCACTGATGAATAAATGCACTTATAAGCACCCCTGGTGAAATCAATGCCATAGCTATGAACATCTCTGATTCTTACTCTACGTGTGTGCACATATCTTCCTTGGTTTGCACCACTGAACTTCAGTCTGCTTCATCAGCTTTCATAGTCCTCAAGCTGAAAGTTCTTTCAACATGATGGATGAGATTATTGTCATCTGAGGGCATTAAAAAAAGAAAAAAAGAAAGGAAAGTGACAATGAAGAAATGGGGAAAAAATATCAGCAGAAACAAAAATTGAGCAATAGATCCTGAGCAGTGGTAGAGTCAACAAAAGACAAATATGGCTGTGAAACTATCTGGGAAGAAAGCAAGTCTTGCTTTTGCTTGCAAGAGGAAACTTGAGCTGATGTTCTAGCAAGTGCAACAACCAAAGAAGAAAATAACTGTGTTTGAAATAGTGTCTTCTAAAACCGTTTTATTTTGTTTTTAATTCAGTAATTTTATATTGTGAATACAGTGGTATGCTTTCATTTAAGTATTTACATAAATAAATTGCAGTGAACAATTCCGTCCTGGTCATGCTGTGGTTATGTTCACACTTTCTTGCCACTCAGTTAAAAAGTTCAGCTTTTTCCACCCTCTTCAGTCTCGTGTATGATTTTAGGTTATTCTAATTTTTCACTCAGTTAAAAAGTTCAGCTTTTTCCCCCTCCCCTCCTCAATCTCATGTATGATTTTAGGATATTCTGATTTTTCACTCAGCTAAAAAGTTCAGCTTCCCCCCCTTCTCCCCCCTCCCTCCAGTCCCATGTATGATTTTAGGATCAGCAGAAATGGGGTCACTGTAATCTGATGCCCTCCCTTCTTTTTTAAACCTTCTGATTCAGGTATTTTTGCAAGAAATGAGTATTTGTAACAGCTTTGCGTCCATAGCTTCAGTGCATTTTCTTTAAGCTGAAATGAACTTCTTTTTTAAATTTATTTTCCCCATATCATCCATAAATGAATTAATGTTCCTTAACTTTGATTGGAGAGGACTGAACTGTGTCTTTTCTTTTAAATGGAAAGGATTGCTAAGATTTATTTCTTAAAGAGGAGATCCATTACTGCTGTTAAAATGTTCAGAGAAGTATATTCAATCTGTTTATCATTTTGCATGCATCAAGAAAATCATTTGAATTATAATAAGCTGATGACGATTATGGGCAAAACACGTAACAATATTAACAAAGAAAGGTAACTTGATCACGCTAGTTACGTTAACTAAAACTTTTACAAAAGTTCGTAAGTTGGAAGCTTTCGACCTTATCTTAGGTCTTCATCACGCCAATGGAGGACTAAAATTGTTGCCAGATTCTACATTTGAATTTTTCCTATTTTTGTTGCCAAAACTGGAGATCAATTCTAAGTTTTGGCAACAAAAATAGGAAAAATTCAAATGTAGAATCTGGCAACAATTTTAGTCCTCCATTGGCGTGATGAAGACCTAAGATAAGGTCGAAAGCTTCCAACTTACGAACTTTTTGTAAAAGTTTTAGTTAACGTAACTAGCGTGATCAAGTTACCTTTCTTTGTTAATAAGCTGATATATATATGCACGAGTAAATACAATTATCCCAAAAAGAGACCATCAGCTCTAGTTCCTGATCTCAAAATCTGGACTGAAACTAAATACAGATGGCAGATTTGTTTGGTTATAAGAAGAGAAGTAAGAGATGGTTGAAATTGCTTAATTGAAAACAAACCTAAGCTAAAATTGATTCTTTGCGTGTGTATGGGTGGGAGGGGGTCCAAACTGTAACTTCTTTACCTTAGGTAAAGGAGTAATATTAAAGATTCTTATGTTTGTTAAGAAATGAGAAAATTAAAAAAAAAAAAAAAAAAACTTTGTTAACAATGGATTTCCAATAGCTTCCAAATGTTAAATTAAAGTTTTATCCTTCCATTATAATTTTTATAAGAATCAAGGCAGGGTAAAGAATTGTGATAGAAATACAAAATTAGGAAATTATGTTTGTCAGTTCCACTCATGAAGACTGTACTCTTTGCTTCAAAATACAGGGTGTTTGGAAATTATGTATACAATTTCAAAGTTTATTAGTACAAAAAGTATTTGCGATACGAATGTTTTATGTTTTGTCCAAGTTTAAGCAAGTTCTAAAGTTTTATATTTCCTATGATAAGTGACACTAGGTGCCTGGTAGCGCAGTGTGACACAACATAGTGAAAATGGCGATGCCACAGGAAAAAGCTGCTTGTGTGATGTGGTTTGCGGAGTCCAAATCGCTGACTCAACTCCAGAGAAATTTCAGCAGGGTGTACAAGAGGAAACCACGAACACGGAGGAGTAGTAAGCAGTAGATAGACAAATTCAAAGCTACCAGTAGTGTGTTGAAAGGGACGAGCAGCAGCAGACCATCTGTGTCGGAAGAATCCGTGGAGGCTGTGCGTCCGGTGTACCAACGGAACCCATCGACGTCCATTCGTTCAGCTAGTTCCAAACCTGGGATACCTGCCACAACAGTTCGCACAGTGCTACACAAAGGCCTTCACCTTTACGCCTACAAAATGCAGCTGGTGCAAAGGGTGCAGCCCAATGACAAAGTGTGTCGTGCAGCGTTTGCCATAGAAATGCTTCACCGCATCGATAGCGACCCGACATTCTTGTCAAGAATCTGTCTCAAATGTCGACTAACATTTCATGTGTCAGGTACTGTCAACAAGCATAACTGCTGAATTTGGGGTTCAGAAAATCCCCATGCTGTCCTGGAATGTACAAGACATAGCCCCTAAGTTAATGTTTGGTGTGGCATTATGCAGGACAGAGTGATTGGACCATTTTTGTTTGCTGAACCAACCATAACTGGGGGCAAATACCTGGACATGTTGCAACTGCAGAAGATTCCAGACATCATTTTCCAGCAAGATGGGGCTCCCCTCATTGGTCTTCAGACATTCGTGCATGCTTGGATCAGCACTTCCCTGGTCGATGGATTGGACGCGGAGGTCCAATGACATGGCCTCCCCGTTCTCCAGACAAAACCCCCTATGATTTTTTTATGGGGGTTCCTTAAAGACATTGTCTACCGGATAAAGGTTGCCTCCCTCGGTGACCTGAAGGCGCGCATCACAGCAGCCTTCCTCCACGTCACCCCAGACATTCTGCACAGTACTTGGTCCGAAATCGACTATCACCTCGACATCCTGCACGCTACGAATGGAGCACATGTGGAAGTGTATTGATTGCAAAGCTATAAACTTTCAAACTTGCTTAATCTTGGACAAAACGTAAAACATTCGTATCGCAAATACCTTTTGTACTAATCAACTTCGAAATTGTATACAACATTTCCAAACACCCTGTGCATTCCCATAATTCAAGCGTATATATAAAATTTGAAATATGCATGCAAAATTTGTCCTAATGTACCACTACAGTAAGATTGCTAATTTGAGGTACACTGCTCAACATAGAAATTGCCCCACCCAGAAGGAGTGAGGATAGAGGGGTGAAATTGAACATGCAGATAGGAATGCATCAGAGTTTACCTTGATGTTATTTTTAGCCACATAGTGTTTATCAGATGAAATAATGCAGCACAGTGGGTACGCTTCAGTAAGTGGTTGCACTGCTGCGAACAGTAATACTAGCAGCAATATGGTGTGGCTGTCATACAGTCGACAGGTATCATCCTGAGGAATGGAACACCATGTATGGGTGACTTGCTTCCATAATTCATTGAGATCGTGTGCAAGCCAGTTCAATTGCAGATGACATACAATGTGGTCTCACAGGTTTTTAATTGGGAATAAATCAGGTGATCTTGCTGACCATGGCAGTGTTCGAACATGTTGCAAGCATTGTCTGGAGACCAGAGCTGTGTGTACACAGGTGTTATCTTGCTGGAAAGTGAGGTGCTGTAGGCCATTCAGGAATAGTATAAAAATGGGCTGCAGAATCTTGCTTGCATATAGTGCAGCTGTCAGTGTGTGCTCGTGATGCAGACAAGAGGTGACCTGCTGTCATACGCAATAGCACTCCAGCAGTGGAATATTATACACACCCCATTTGTTCATAATATCTGTTATTGCTCGATCCTTTTTAACTGATGATAGGAGGTTCATCGAGCGGGTGCCGAATTGTATACTGTGTTTTGAACAGATACGAGATAGCGTGTTAGTGATATGGGGGTGCTGGTCCAATGCTCCTACGAATCGTTTATTAGGCCTTGTATCCGACTTCAGATTAATAGTTCGTTCACTGGATATTCTAGTGTATAATCTATTAATCATCGTCTTGGGGTATCTATGTTTATCCGCTAATTTAAAAATGAATTGTATCTCAGACTGGAAATGACTATCATTTGAAGAATGCATGAAGGCTCTTCTAAAAAGAAAATTGATAGCAGAAAATTTTTGTGGAGTTGGATGTGAAGAGTTAAACGGGATAAGGCTGTTACAATCAGTAGGCTTTCGATATACACAAAAGGACAGTGAGTTAGTATTTGAATCACGAAATAAACGAAAATCCCAAAAAGGCAGAGAGAAATTAGATTCAAATTCTATCGTGAGCCCGATAGTAGGAAATACTGACGATAGTGCATCGGCGAATTGTTTTAAATCATCTTTTGAGTGAGGCCAGAACACAAAAATGTTGTCAACGTACCTAAGATATGCTTTTAATAGAATACGGGGAGCTCTCTGCTAACTTAGCCAAATATTATAGGGCAGCAAGAGCTTTTTCAAGCGGTCGGGTAGGGCTAACATAGCCTGCACCCAAAGGTCTAATAGGTAGCCTCTCTTTATGTAGTTTAACACGTCCAAAGATATCGGACACACGTCAACCAGTTAGGGGAATAAAAGCTTTAGAAAAACCTTCAGGGAAGTTATAAGAATTCTTCAATCGAGTTAATGCTGCACATGTTCCTTTTGCTGGTTCACGCTTAACTACTTTGTGCGAAATAGAAGATATGGCTTCAAGCATTTTATCCTTATAGCATGAGCTATCCAATATGACCGTTTGATGAGTCTTGTCCGTGGCCAAAATTGAAATTTCATTATTATTTCTAAGCTCGGCGTTGTCCATCTGTCTGTGGACACCATATCCCTGCAACTATTAGTCTGATTTGAATTTTTTTTTTTACATTGGGAAGCCCAAAATATGAAAATGGTGATCCTTGCTTTCAAGTATTTTTGTAATGCACAACTTTGCCGCTAGAGGGTGTAAACGCAGATGCTATCAAATTCAAAATATGTTTTACCCCATGTCATTACTTCTAAACATCCAACTGCAGGAATTCTTTTTTCCTTCCATTACCATTTATAACAAATATTATTTTGGGTACAGTTTCTTTTTCAAGTAATGCATAGGGTTTCTGCTAGGTGCATAAAGGTAAATTGCACTACCGTTTCTAAATGATCGATTTAAAAAATTCTTTTTATATCTGATAGCGCTCCTGGTAGGAAATATTCTGTATATAGGTCCAGTACTGCATGTGTCTATACCATGTGTCTATTTCTGTCAGTTTTGTTTTGCAGAATATATATTATATTTGTTTATTTTTATTTTTTCTGTAGTGAATTCCTGCTGATATATTTAGATTGTTGCAAATATCTATTAAATTAATTTCTTAATTCATTTTTTATTCTAGAGTTTAGCTACACACATTCGTGCTGGGGAAAGCACAGACTTGGGAGCTCCACAGTGGATACCTTTTGGGAAAGCACTTAATTTTGGTGATGCCAAAAGTCTTCGAGGTAAGGGTTTCTCACGTAGTACCCTAAAAAACAAAACAAAAAATTGTGTTTCTTGTGGAATAATTCTCGTTGTGTTTTCTGTATTATGGCTCCATTCCTTCAGGCTATGTTTATGCGTGTATGTTGTAACTATAGTTAGGGCAGTAATCATTTCACGGCGATAATTTCTGCGATTTCTTTCGCAAATTTTAGGGGTTTTTCTGTAATTTCGCAAATATCAAATATATCCGCGAATTTCAGATTTTTTTACCTATTTTTGTCTCGTTTCTATTGTAATTTTTTTTATTACTGTATTTTTCCATGTATGGTGTTTGATCTCGATCAATTTAAGCCCTTGGACCTTTTAGACGACGAAGAAGATTTGTTTGTTTTCAGACACATTTCTAATTTTCGAAGATGAGGACCAACTAAAATGTGAATTTTGTTCATATAAAGCGAGTGTAAAAGAATTTTGTGTCAGCGAAGGTTTGCTAGACTTCTGGAATACGACAAAAGGTCGTTTTCCTAAGCTACATAAGGTCGCCATCTGTTGTCTGTCAGTACCCACAAACAGTGTCAATGCTGAATGATCCTTTTCTAAATTTAAAAACGTTTTACAGGACAACATACACTGCATTAAAGAAGAAATCTGTGTATGTACAATACAATATATTAAAATGCCGTCCTCTTAAATGGAAATCTTGATCTCGTGTAACGGCGTTGATAACATTGCCAGAATTTGAATGGTTTATAAATATAAATGTAAGTATCCATTCTAAAAACTTAAAAGTTATTATGCTTATTTAGTTACGTACTAGTCATTTGTATTACTGCTTCGTAACTTAGTAGACGTCTTTTTTTTTTTTTTTTTTTTTTAAATGTTGGTGTATATCATCGGACGCAAACTTTTCGCGAAATTTCATAATTTAGACCGCGACCGCCCAGCGAATTTTGCCTTTTTTTCCTGTGATAAAATTACTGCCCTAACTATAGTTAGATGATTAAAATGACTATTATTATCATTATTATTTTAAATAGCAGTACATTCATGAAATAAAAATGTCCCATGCCATTTTCTACGTTTTCATCCTCACTATTAGGCTGACATCTGGATTTGGTATATCAAGATAAGA
This sequence comes from Macrothele yani, assembly GCA_039090855.1. NCBI lineage: Eukaryota > Metazoa > Arthropoda > Arachnida > Araneae > Macrothelidae > Macrothele > Macrothele yani. The sequence goes on along the minus strand of CM076997.1, from coordinate 110,687,272 downwards.
AAAAAAAAATGCCTTATATTGTGGAGGTGTTAATTAGAGGTTTTGGTAGATTATGTCTACACACAGGATGTATAATAAATTAAAAGGTGTTTTATTTTCTACTGATTTAGTTCTGAAAAGTTTCATAGGTTTATTCTTTTGCAAGAAATGAGTGAAATTCACAATGGAAAAATGGGCTATCATTTTTTCTTTCTTTCTTTAAGGAATGGAAAATCTATATGTTAAATTTTGAGGGAGTGAAATGTCAAGAGTTGTTCACTGTTTGAAATTGAGTTTTGTTTTTCACTGTGATATTGCCAGAATAGTTCTTTTTTATTTTTAACAATTTTGTTGCAATATTAGGGTCATTCAAGAAGTTGTGATATTTCTCTGCAGAAGAAAAACCATTGCAGTTAGTTACCTCAATGAAACATTTACTGTCCTTTACAGTCCTCTCTTCTCCATCATCTCTGCAAAGTTGCAGATGTCTGTGCAAATTCTGAAATGCTTACACTACTACACAAGGGGAGTACTCTGCAGTTGTGAATGAAAGCATTTTGCATTTTCAGGAGACGAATTGTAAAAAAAAAGAAAAAAAAAACATCTTCTGTGATAATGTCTGCTATCTAAACATTCCAATATTAGAAGATATTGTACATCGAGTGACTCTAGAGCATGCTATCGATATGAAGTTTAAATTATTCAGGATTATGCTCAAAGAATATAACGATAAGCACAAAAAAAAAAAAAAAAAACCTACCAAGTCAATAAGTTGCGGCATGACAGACAACAACTGTTAAGTTTATGTAAAGACCCTGTGATTAAATTTTGCAAAGTGGGCAAGACAGGACAAATTGTTATTTTGGACACGGTTGAATATAATGATATAATGCGGACAGCGATAACTGAGTTAAAGTGTGAAAGTGTCAACAATGATCCCACAGACAAACAAGTAACTTTCCTCGCTAAAGTAAGGAACCATAGTAGTTTACCTGCAGAAATAAGAAATGTGAACCCACCAATGGGAGCAGGGATGCCAAAAATTTTGTCGAAAATTAAAACACATAAAGAAAACAATCCATTAAACTGATTTTCTCGAAAAAAAAAATTCCCCTCTCATCAATCTCGAAAAAAAGATACACAGCTATCTATCCCCAATTTTTATCAGGAATCAGTTTACCTTAAAGAATAGCTGCAAATTTATAGAAAAGATCAAGAAGATAAATCAAGACCTAACGAACGTCACGATGGCATCTATGAACGTTAAAGCGTTATACCCTAATACTCCTGTCGAGCTAGCTATAGAGTTGATCATGCAACAATTAAATATAAATATAGAGCTAAATATGACACAACTGACAGAATTAAAGGATACATTATATTTCATTAAAGAAAACAATATCTTCTAATTTGAGGGAAGTATTTTTAAACAAACTCAAGGCGGCCCTATGAGATCCCCATTATCAGCGCTATACGCCGAAGTGATAATGGCGTACAACGAAAGAAAAATTATTCAAACTCTACCTGAAAAACCACTACTATATGCTCGGTATGTTGATGACATCATCATTATTTCAAAACTCAACAATACCGAGATACAAGATCTAGCTCATCGATTCAACGTAATCTGCAACACCATTGAACTGATGCTTGAATTTGAAATTAATAATAGTCTGTCATTTTTAGACATTCTACTTAAAAAAAATAAAAATAGGTTTGAATACACTGTTTTCAGGAAAGCAACATACATTCCGGTACTCATTCCATACTCCTCGCACCATCCTGTTATACATAAAAAAAAATAGCATAGTAAACTTGATTCAAAGAGCGTATACGCACACCTCTAATAATAGGCTAAAGAATCAAGAGCTTGATTTTATCTTGAAAACATCACAAGATTATGGTTACCCTAATAAGCGTATTTAAAAATGGATATATGAGAATAAAAATCACATGGCTAAGAGAAATGAAGACCAAGAAATTTGCAATCAAAGAAAGGTGAGAAAAAGTAAATGAAAATATATAGGTGCATTCCCTTACTTGGAAGGTGCCAGTAAAGAAATTAATAGGCAATGTGCCAAATTTGACTTACAAATAGGAAGTTCAGTGAACACCTTGAAAAATCTGACTATTAACAAAAAAAAAACTGAGAGCAAAATATTAGAGGGATCAGGGTCTTACGAAATTCCCATTGCACACATACCCCCAATATCGTACATAGGGAGTACTAAAAACAGGTTAAATAAAAGGCTAAAACAACACATATCTAACTGGCAAAAAAAAAAAAGAAGCAAAAACTGCATTAGTGCAATTCTGTACTGACCACCGAACATTCCCAAAATTCGAAGAAATTAAAATGCTAAAAAGGAATAAAAAAAATCAGAGAGACAAATGAGAATGGAGGAACCGATCCTAATTTTTAAAAATAAAACAAAGGTGTACAACCAGAATGACCCTAATACATTATCTAGCCTTTGGAAAGAGCTAATAAGACAAGAAAAAGAACAACAAAAGAAAAACCGACAAAAAAGACAAGAAAACAGGAATAGGAAATGAAAAGAAGAAGAATACGGAAAGACGACATCAACGACCATTTGATGAAAAAAAAAAAAAAAGATAGAATTAGTGAAACAGATGGCGCCGTCTAGGTTTAATTAAGAAAAGTGTCTAATACAGCGTATCCGACGAATGGCAACGTGGGGTATCGGACTCCACTGACGAGAAATAAACCACGAACATTGGTGGAAAAGTCGTCATCTCCAGAGGATGCCCAAAGACTGGGTGAAAAATTTAGAGCATTAATAACGGTAAAGAATTGAAGTTGTTGAATCCTAAAGTGAAGATCTACTGAATCTACCCAAAGTAAGCAATGTGTTGGATATGAAAGGTAGCTGCACATACAACAGACAGTAGGACAATAGCTTCAACGAAGACCCGAAACGTGCGAGAAAAGTGAATCATCACTAGAAACGGAATGCGTAGGTAAGCATTATCCAACTAGAATATTTCCAAGTCTGCTAACTGTTAGAGCCACCAAGTTCAAACATTGCCAGTATCTTGCAAGAATCAATTCCAATCTTTTTTTTTTTTTTTCCTGTTCTGTCAGTTTGTGTGGTACCTATGTGGCCCAGACCTTCAGCAACATTAAATGTTGATGAATAATTCTTTCTCCACTGCCAACTGGTACTCCAACATCTAGATTTATTACCTGAGTGGTGATGTGCAAGTTTTCCATAATGAGTTCATGGACAGCAGCAGTGGCAGGGATTGATCCAGGTATCATTTGATGCTGTTGGATGACAGATTCACAAAAAATAATTTTAGCTCAAAGGGTATCTTCACAAAAATATGTTGAACTGTAATAGTATTGTCACAAAATATTTTCATTAAAATTTTATTTTAGCAAAAATGCTTTAGCATGTTAGGCATTTTGAAAATTATTGTGTTTAACTATTTTTTTTAATATTTTTGTTTACATTGTTGTGAAAGCAAAACAGAGTGTTTAGTGTCAAAAAGATTTTTTTTTTACGTAACCTGCGAGGGGCTACTGAATTTCTTATTTACACGCCCAGACCAGTCATTCTGATGACCCCTGTGTCTGAGCAAGGGCATTCTGCAAGTCCTGATCTGATAATGATGATTCTATCTATGAATCCATGTTGCTTTGAACCTTCATGTACTTTTTCTGTGTATTTTTTAACATAATTTTTGTCAAAATTGTTCTAAACACAAAAATAGGCAAATTTCACAAAAAATTTGGTAGAATTTCACAAAAATAAGTGTTATAAAAAACCTGGATTGACCCCTATATTCACATCCTCTTTTAGCCTTCCTGTGTGAGGGTGGTCTTCGAAGCTCTGTCGTTCTTTGAATTTATGCATCCACCCTGTAAAAGTGCCACATGAACAGGCATTATCCCCGTATGCTTATGAAAAATCAGCATGCATTTTTTTTTTTGCTTTGTCCCCAAGCTGTGTCCATATGAAAATGTAAAATCTTTCTCTATCTTCTGGAGGCTTCCATAGCAAAAATGTACACAATTCACAGACTGAATAAACTCCCCTGGTGCCGAGCAGAATGATAACAGCTTTTGTTTCTAATATGTAAGAAGTTTAGACAAACTTTCAAACAAGGTGTTGCTCATTAACTTCAGAGGAACAAATGCAAATCTGATGACACATGTCAAAAAACTTTTTGAATGTCTTACGTATAGATACTTGTGAGGTTGGATTATTTGGTATTGCAGAGCATGTATGAAGTTTGTATGAAATCCAAACCAAGTATAAATAAGGGAAAAACCAAAGTTGTGGTTTTTGAGTGAGGAATTATTAGTACTGAATGCAAGATAAGTCTAAATGGCACAGTGATTGACCAGATGAACAAGTTTGTATATTTCGGAAACATGTTTGAGAGAGAGAGAAAAAATTTGATGACGAAATTAGTAGGTGAGTAAATTCTTCATTGAAAGTTATAGCTGCTTTAGGAGAATTTCATAGGAAAGATAAATTCCCAAAAAAGTCTCAAATGGCTGTGTATGAAAGTGTAATTTTTCCTACTCTGATGTATGGCAGTGAAACCTGGGTACTGCATAAGAGACATAGGATAGAAGTCATTTGTGTGCTGGAGAGATGTTACTTATTGGGAAGGGGGGGGGGGGATACAAGACATGCTTTGATCATGTGAGGAATGAAGATGTGTTGCAGGTATGGAGATTTATATTCTTAGGTGGTTTGGCCATGTTGAAAGAATGAGTGATAAGATGCTTACTAAGAGAATTAAGATAACTTTTTCAGCACAAGTGGCAGGAAAGAAAAGATAGAGGAAGGCCAGGGAAATCATGGGAGGACCAGATTCAGGAATGTCTGCTTGAGAAAAATATTATGAGTATGAAGTACAAAAGGACTTGTGTGTGTCATATGATGGATGTCAGTGAAGCTTGAGCTGTGTGCTGAGGTTGCTGTAAATGGAGACGCTTGACACGGCAGCAGTAAGTACATTCTAGTAGCTAACCTCTGAATCTCAGAGAACAAACAGCTTAGTGGTATGTATGTATGCATGTCACTGCATAATTAAAGCATGAGTATAGGACAGGATAGGGGTTACGTTCTATGAGATTTTGAGAAGTATGGGATAAACTTTTAATACAAAATTAATGGGATATTTAACAGTCCATGTTGGTATATGCAGCAGTTCAAAGCTGGAATCATAGAATGACATTTTTGTACCTAGCTAGTTTTTCATTTTAATATGAACAAACAATGTTTGTAAACTCAATTAATTAGGTACTTTAACGTCATCTATAGTTTCGGTGTGCAACCTGATCCTGCTTTTTCAGGACTGTGGTGTGTTGACTTTTTGCTATAACAGTTGTTTTTTACACACTTACATATCACATTGGTGGTTATTGGTTTTGATAAGTGCTTTCCAAGCATTTGAGAGATATGACAACAAAGATGAGTCATTCACCAGGGAAGGAAGTGTTCATTACCATATTTCTCAAGTGCTTACTTTTCTTCAAAACCACTTTAGCCCCCTAAAATATGTAAGCAGTTAGAACACACAACAAGTGCAACCATCTAAGATTTTAGGGAATTTGGATGAATGTATAAATTTTTTTTGAATTCACAGGAATTTTGTTTTATAAAATTAATTTTTTGTTAAATTTAGTTTTGTACTATTCTGTGAAACAGAAGGATTTCTCTGAGCAAATTTCTAAGAGTTTAGTAGAGACACCATTTTCCTAATTATAGTTTAAAGAGATGACTGAATAAATACAGGGTTATTCAGAAAGAATCATCGGATTTCAAAAATTTATATTTCAAAAAATTAACAACACAGAATGATAAGTAATACGTCAATGTAAAGGTTTTTTTACAAATGTTCGATATGACTTCTTTTAGTCACACATATAATGTCTACGCAATATGAAAATTCCTGCCAAACACGGTCTAATGTGTCATTGGTAACTGTTTGCATAGAGTTGTGGGCAAAAGAGGCACAAACACCTGATCTTTTACATACCCCCAAAGGAAGAAGTCGCATGGGGTCATACATCACCCCCTTATAGCTTACAGTACAGGCCAGTGCACCGAATACCGGAAGCTGGGTGATGTAGGAGAGAGTAGTCTGATAATGTAGTGTGTAGTCGAACGGTTGAGCTTGCTCGCTCGCTGTATAGTGTATAAGCCTCACTGTCAATGTGCGTGGCTGTCGTTGGTTTTCAGCTAAGTTTTCCGCTCTTTGTTCTCATAAATATTTTTAGGACAAACAGCTTCAGAAGAAAATTAATTATGCCGTTTAGATGCAGTGTACCCCACTGTCGCGGTAATTATGACGATCGACCATGTGTTATATTCATGAATCATGTGCTATATTATGCTTCGCGTGTTATTTGCTTATTTTTCTCTGAAAATTGTCGGAGTATTCAAATTCCCTACTAACTAGGACCTCCTTAATACATTGGATTACTTCAATCAAGCGGGGGATTTTAAAGTGGCCAAGAACTCCCGGGTAAGTGGAAATCTTTTGTAGACCTAAGGCATGCATCCCATAGCTGATTATAAACAGCATTTAGAGCAAAACTACATATGGTTCCAATTTCTGGGCATAGAGCATAATATAATTGAAGATGTGATATTTGTCTTTCCTTGGCACTTCGTAACAATAATACAACTTCTGGTAATTAACAATGAAATAGAACACGACATGTGATGACTGTCTTTTTTCTTGTGTAGTAGGAAATTCTATTACAAACTTCTTTATCTTAAAATTTAGTTGCCTAGCATGGTAAACTAGATTTTTTATTTACCTGCCCAGGCCAATGATTTACATGCCCTGGGCATCTCGGACGTGGTATTTTCAAGCCCTGGATATTGTTATTTTTAAGAGAAAGAAAAAGTACCTGGATGTGCATGAATCCACATATTGTGGAAACTATGTTCTAAACAAACAAGATTTTTAAAATACAAGTAGAAATATATACTCGTATTTCTTTTTTTTTTTTTTGAAAACATCTGCCTAAAATGGGAGATCAATTTTTGATTCATTTATCTAAACTTATCTGTTTCCAGACTTCCTGCACCTTTTCTTCACAAGCTACAGCTATAATAATTGTAACTAATATATCTCATATTATCCGATAACTACTGGAACGTGTGCTTCCAAATATAGATGGGAGGGGGGGGTTGGATTCAATCTTTGTATCGAGATAAACTTTTCCAATCCTTCATAGAATTTATTTTGAACCCAAAATCATAAAAAAAGGAAGAAACAGTCTTTTCAATAGCTTTAGTAATGACAAAACATTTGCACAGAATTTTATGCCATTGCTTTTTATAGTTTCTGAGAAAATGGTACATCAAGTTAGTCAATTTATAATGAGATGTGTTCACCTTCTGAAAAACATCCTATAGTACCAAGACAGTCGTTTAGGTTTATCCAATACAATAACTGCATGTGCGTTTGTCAGGTTCTCAAAAAAATATAATTCTTATCTGGAAAAATACGTTATGAAAAACTTATTGGAACAAATTTCAGATTTTCTTAGAAATTTGTCTTTGAAATTCTTCAAGGAACAGCTAAGGGGCAAATAATTAAATTGTGTTTGTGATACATAAAAAAGTTACACAAACATAATTATTTATACATTGGAAGTTTTTCTGAAAACTTAACTTAAATCCAATTTCAGGAAATTTATGCCAATAAGTACTCGTATTTTTCCAGATAAAAAATAATGTTTTATATTCTGGATCTAAATAGTTTTATTTAATGATACTAATATACTTAATGTTTTAAACTTTGACAAGGTAACTTTTTTAAATAGTGCTGTGGAAGACAAAAATTATAAACTTTACATTTGCTTACCAAAATGAAGCTGTCCAAACATGTAACTAGATGGTACTAAAATTAGGAAAACTTGTTACGTCATTAAAATGTCGTTTTGGTACATTTAATAATGTTACAATTGTGTAGTTTTCTTAAAATCTTAATTTATTTGATACAATCAGTGGATCAAGCAGCAATTCACTGTATGTATGTTAAAGTGTTTTATTGAGTCTTTGGCAATAATTTAAAAACACACAGGAAAAAATTCAGTTTTTCTTGACTTTTTTTATATATATTAGTGAACATGGATTGCACATAAATTGCAAGTTACTGTCTAACATGAAAATGCATTATCACTAAAGGAATTACAGCTATTTCATAGCTGTAATTCCTTTAGTGATATTTCCTTACAGCTATTTCATAGCTGTAAGCTCGCAATGAATGAAAAATCGGATTCCTTAAATTCGTCAACTAACATCTTTTGAGATGACGGCGGTACTTCGTAATGCACCCTCAAACTAATCTTTCAAGCACAAGAATGATTCGGTGAGCACAGGGCCGGCTGGACCGTAGGGGCAACCGGGGCGGTCGCCCAGGGCCCCGCGCCTTCGAGAGGCCCCGCAGTTTAGGGAAAAAACAAAACAAAAAATCATTTTCTGCAGAATTCTTTTACAATATTTTTTTTTTCCAAGTTTTGAGGCACGGGGTTTCAAAAAAGATATTTTCAAAGTATTTTTTTTTCATTTTTTCATTTTCCAACCCCCCCCCCCCCCCCCGCATTTTAGAATAGGTTATCGCCCGTCGTTGTACAGATACGGAGATTTGCTGTATTGTGACCATATTTTCTGCATTCATGAAATAGCAAATTAAATTTCATCATTTTGTGACCCCTACTTTTATGTATTCATCAATTTGTGTGCAAACCAGACACTGAAATTTTAAGAAACAAATTAGTAAAATCATGCAATGCATTGATTATGATATGCTTTCTAATATACTAGAAATCATTACTCAAGCTATTACTCAAGTTATGAGGAAAATGGCTGTGGAATAAATCTCACCCCTGTGCCCTGACCTTTGATCCATTTGGATGATATTCAACAGAACTGGTTCAGTATATCTCCGAAATAACATGATAAAGTTTTGTCCCAATCGAAGCAATTTTACGTAAGTTATGATGCATAGGCGCTATGGAATAGATCCCGCTCCTGTGTCCTAACCTTTCACCCCATTTTGACCATTTTCAATAGGATTCGTCCCCAGGAAGGTCCCTACAACATACCAACATTTCATCCAAATCGAAACATTTTTACGTAAGTTATGACTCATAATGGCGATGGAAGTGATTACGCTCCTATGTCCTGACCTTTGACCCCCATTTCGCCAATTTTCAATAGGGTTTGTCCCCAGGTGGTCTCCTACCACATACTAAAATTTAATCGAAATCGAACCTTTTTTACATTAGTTATGACGCATAAGAGCAGTGGAATGGATCCCGCTCTTATGTCCTGACCTTTGACACCATTTCGTTCACTTTCAATAGGGTTCCTTCCCAGGTGTTCCCCTACCACATACTAAAATTTCATCGAAATCGAACGATTTTTACGCAAGTTATCGTAAGGACGAACATACGCACACAACGCGTGACGTAATGAGGCAGATGGGAATCGCGACCATCTGCTAGCAAGGTGTGACGTCATAAAACTTTAATAGGATACACAAACAACGCGTGGCGTAATGAGATAGATGGCATGACCGCGCGCCAATATCTAAAGGGGTGACGCCATGACACCACACTGCAAACTTCGTAATTCGGGGTGGTTATTTAACCCACTAAACAAATTTTCTTAAAGTCGAGATCAAGCTAAATCGATTTCTAGTACAAAAAAACGGTAGGTTAACGACTTTCATCAAAATCCTCGGAGCCGTTTTCAAAATAAAATTTACATACATACAAGAATTGCTCCTTTAAGGTGAACATCAAGTAATTTTGCTTCCTGTACTTCGAATGAAAAAATTTCTGTACACATTTTCTTCCCAATTAATGTGTTCCCAAGGATGAAAATTTGAACATTGATTAACATATCTTCATTTTATAACTTGCAATACTTAATATTTTCTAAAACATAACCATAATTATGCAATCCAACATTATTTGTCTGCTGACGTCATGAAACTACAGGTCGCGCCATCTTTTTTCTGGACAATTAATGCGTTCACAAGGATGAAAATTTGAACATCGATTAAAATAGCTTCATTTTATAACTTGGAATACTTAATATTTTCTAAAACATAACCATAATTATGCAATCCAACATTTGTTTGTCTACTGACGTCATCAAAGTACAGGTCGCGCCATACTTTTTCTGGTTTCAACACCACCAAAGGAAAAGTTATTGATTTTTAATGTAATTATGGTTATGTTTTAAAAAATATTAAGTATTCCAAGTTGTAATAAAGTTATTTTAATCGATGTTCAAATTTTCATCCTTGGGAACATATCAATTGTGAAGGAAATGTGTACAAAAGTTTTTCCATTGGAAGTATAGTAAGCAAAATTACTTGACGTCCACCTTAATAATATGGGATAAGAGCGATGGAATGGATCACATTCCTATGTCCTGACCTTTGACCCCATTTCGTCCACATTCAATAGGGTTCGTCCCCAGGTGGTCCCCTACCACATACTGAAATTTCATCTAAATCGAACCATATTTACACAAGTTATGATGCATATGGGCAATGGAATGATCCAGCTCCTACGTCGTGACCTTTGACCCCATCTGTCCCATTTTCAATAGGGTTCATCACCAGGTGGTCCCCTACCACATAATAAACTTTCATTGAAATCGAGCCATATTTACGCAAGTTATGATGCATAAGGGCAATGGAAGGATCCCGCTCCTACGTCGTGACCTTTGACCCCCATTTGTCCCATTTTCAATAGGGTTCGTCCCATGGTGGTCCCCTAACACATACTAAAATTTCATCGAAATCGAACCATTTTTACACCAGTTATCGTGCGAACGGACGGACGGACAAAGCTGGAGCATATACGCTTCTTCAACCTACGGTTGGAAAGCGTAAATAAAAAGAACAATATCAAAGTTTTATTTCTGGCGGCATACGGAGGCCAATTATTTAGTGAATTTAAAAACATTACTAGAAATTAAAAAAAAAAAGCGATTTTCTTATATCGTCCTGTACAAAAATTTAAGGTCTCTAATTTGTCAGTTACTCTACTTTGCATTAAAAATCAATCACTAAAACAAGTATCGAGGGAAAACTTATTTATATGAACTTATTTTAGAGTAATCCTTATTTCCTACACCAAAGTATTCGCAATACCAAAATATTCACTACGCAGGTATTTTTTTATAATTTTTTGAGGAAGTTTTCATAAGAGGAGTAACACACACACAGTGGCATACCTGCTGAAAAATTCGGAGGCCCCCACAAAAAAATATCTTTGAGGCCCTTTCGCGAAAATCTACTTGTTTTTAATTACTGAAAATTTGAAATTACATATTAACTAGATTTTACCGGCTTTTTAATAATTCAAATTCTTTGGAATCAATAGGTATCTTTCGTAAAACCGATGTTGTTACACAAATGTCCACTTTGTAATTAAAATGACTGCCATAGTTTTATGCCAATATAAAGTATTACAAAAGGTTTACGCCAAAGTTAACCATATCGTGCAAATGTTATTTTTAGAGAACTAAGGCCAGCCTCTTTCAAATGCCTCACGATCACACACACAAAACACGTTACGGCCGTGTGATAGTGACTAATGACCTTTTCTGATTTATACGAAAATACAGAATATAATAACCCAGGTAGCATTGCCTTGCAATTTAACGTAGGTCCAACACTGAGCCACCCTCTTTTAGGAATAGAAGGCTGTGGCTCAGTGTCGGGCCTATGATAAAGTGCAAGGCTGTGCTACCTGGGAAGTAAGCGAATAAAAAGTAAAAATTCAGAATTGTGACACAAAAAGAGTAAAATTACTTAAATTATTTACTCTTGAATATAAAAAAAACAAAAAAACATGCTTAACATAATGTCACAATGTTTTGCACATAGTAAGAGTTTTTTCTTTTGACACTTATAAAAAAACAAAATAACACAGGTCTGGTTTTTTCGTTCCCGTAAAGAACACCTTTTAGCTTGTTATATTCTGAAGGAAGTGCAGTTATGTGCAAACAAGTGTAATATATAACACCTTATCCTCATTGATAAAAAAATGTAATTTATTCAATTGACATTATTATGATATTTTTATCATTAATATTCGTTTATGTATAGGAACTATTGGTATGGCAGTGAATCCGGCCCTGGGTGAACGTATATGTAACTTAAGTGAAACAATGACGACAGTTTATAGTTTCGATTGCAGGAATGGTTTATCACTTCCAATGAAATGACAGCGATGATTTCATTAAGTAGACAAATCTGTCTAGCTTACACTTTTACGTCAAAATTCTTACTTCGCTAGATTTATGCTGTAATTTCTTTTTCTGCTGTATTTTGAAAGAATATAAAACAAACGTGCAAACTCTGTAGTTATTTAAAAAATCTAACACAAGAGTCCTTATTAAATGCAGTGAAACTAAATAACGCTTGACTTGTATCGTTGGTTTCACTCTCTCTCCGACTAAGGACTACCCTAGTGACGTTACAATCTGGTGCGCGGGCCTGTAAGCCATAAGGGGGTGATGGGTCATATCAGGTGACTAAGGAGGCCAGGTGTGCAACACCAAATCATCTAGTCCACTCCGACCAATCCAACTGCAGAGTAGCTCTTGCATGTGAAGGCAGAAGTTCAGTCATTGTAGCTCATCACAAGGCTTCAGCGCTTGCAAGTTATGCAATTTGTATGGCTTGTAACACAATTTTCCCCTCACCATACGCCAAACAGTAGGCTGAGAAATCTCCAGTTCTTGACTAGCGTGAATGGTCGATTTCTTCAGGTTGCTTAGAAAAGTCTCTCTCACTCTTTCAACATTCTCTGCAGATACACCTGGACTTTTTCCTTTACAAAGACATCCAGTGTCCTCGAACTGATGATACCACCTGCGAATACTCTGAGCCGTCGGTGGATTAATTTGGCACTATCTGCAAAATTCACGTTGAACGGTGATTACCGACTGACATCGTGCAAATGAGAGCATACAAAAAGCTTTCTGCTGACTAGACGCCATTTTCACTTCTTCACCAAAAGAGCTTCATAAACGTCACACTAGTGCCATCTATTTTGCAAAATCTAAAACTTAGACATTTACCCTTTACATTGATGTATTGCTTATCCTGTGTTGTTAATTTTTGAAATCTGATGATTCTTTCTGAATAACCCTGTATATACACTATCTATCAACAAGTAATTGGACACCTGTGATAGCAAAGGAAGACGAAGTTTATTCACCTTCAATAGTTGGTGGAGCCTCCACGAGCGGTGATTACAGCTGCGACACTCTGGGGCATACTCTCAACCACGCGTTGTATGACAGCTAGCGGTATTTTCTCCCACTCGGCTTGGAGAAGACACGTCAGTTCCTTTCCCAATTTCGGACGGTGGGGGCACCCCTTAAGTCAACGCTCCAACTCGTCCCAGAGGTGCTCGATAGGGTTAAGGTCTGGGCTTGCGCAGGCCAGTCCATTCGATTAACCCCATTGTCACCATACCAAGCCAGGGTGGATCTCGCAACATGACAGGTGGCATTGTCATCCTGAAAGTAACATGGGTCCACCCCGTAAAACTGCCACAACGTAGGAAGCACATGGTCATCCAAAATGGTGCAGTAGGTCTCGGCGTTGAGTCTACCAGGAATTGTGACCAAGGGTCCCGTGCCATACCAGGAGAAACACCCCCATAGCATAATTCCACCGCCGCCGAACTTCACAGTTGGCATAATACATTCCGGGAGGAGGCGTTCTCCAGGCAGACACCAAACCCAGACCCTGCCATTTGAATGGTAGAGGGTGAACCTTGATTCGTCGCTCCAGAGAACCTGTTTCCACTGTTAAACGGTCCACTGTCGACGTTCTTTGCACCACATTAGCCGAACAGCGCTATTGGACTTGGTGATCAAAGGCTTGTGAGCGGCAGCACGTCCATGATAACCGAGCAGATGGGCTTCCTTACGGATGGTATTCATCGAAAGAACACTCCTGGATGCCTGTTGAAACTCATTGCGGATGTGGCCCATCGATTTGGTGTGGTTCTTCCGAATTTTTCTGGCCAGCACCCGTCGGTCTCTAACTCCCAGTTTTGTGGGTCTGCCGTGTCGGGGCACATTCCGACAGTCACCTCTCATCTTCCACTTGCCAATCACGTAGGCCACTGTCGATTTTGGGTACTTCAACTCGCTGCATGTGTCACGTATGGATCGGCCATTTCTGTGATACCCAACGATTACACCTTTCTCGAAATCGGAGAGCTCCGAACTGCGTGGCATCTTGCATGCGACTGATTGCGTTGTTGTTTCCCACACGATATTTAACGGCGGCGGCCGTGACGTGTATCAGGACCGCAGATATCGTTGATTGTAGGGGTGCCCAATTACTTGTTGGTAGATAGTGTATCTTCTTGTCAGGTCACAAACCAAAACTCATAAACAGCCTTAAAAATAGAAAATGTTAAAAAAAAAAGGATTTAAGAAAGTGACGTAAGTAAGCTAAAATTGTGTGGAAATAGTAAGTTGTTGAAGACCTTGGAGATTCATATCCATAGTTCCCAGTACTGCATACACTGGATAAATACTATGTATTGTATGTACTTGAATTTTTTCTTTTTCGTGGGGATATCATCATCAGTGTCAGGTAAAGTCTACATGAACACATTTTTTTTTTTTTGCAAAATTTCTGCCAAGAACTTCAAAGTTTGAGCCCCACCCCTCCAGTTCTGAGCTGCTGCTGTCACCACTATTGAAAAGCACCTATCAAAACCAGTAACCACCAAAGTGATGTGTAGCATGTGGAGAGAACAATGCCCGTTGCAAGAAATTAACACACCAGTGTCCTGAGGAAGCTGGACCATGTAGAGAGAACAATGTCCATTGCAAGAAATTAACACACCAGTGTCCTGGGGAAGCTAGACCAGGATTCCATGTGAAATTATAGTTCTTAGATTACAAAGTAATAATTGTGTTTAGAAACATTGTTCATCTTAAAATAAAAAGTATTTAATGCAACATCTGTAGTTCATCCTTTTTAAATCAGTTAATCTCTTACATAAAGCTCATAGATTTGATTATCTTTATTCCTGAGAAGTGAATTACATGATTGAAAGTAAGATGTTATTTTTGCCTTACTTAATAAGGAAACCTTTGAATTTCCAGAATTTGAGGAAGTTGGAAAAGTGATAACCTATTTGTGCTGCTCAGTATCTGGAATCTCTGATGTTTAGGCATTGTTTTTTTTTTTTTTTGGTTTTTTTTTTTCTTTTTTGAGTACTGCCCTTCACATGATAATTTTTTTTTTATTATGCTCCATCCAGTGATTAAGACATATGCAATAGACGATTTTAAAACATTTTTGTGATGAGTAGTCTGCAGGTTTTGTATGCCTCCTTAAAATTTAAGAATGCCTTAAATGGGTCTTTTATTCCTTATTTACCCTCAGACTCCTGGAAAAATCCTTAAATTTAATTTTGGTCCGAAGAAATGATTGTGCTTCAGGCTCTTATTACATTTCTGGCTTTTTCTCATTCAGCAGATGTGAGGCGAACTTTTCCAATTTTTCTTGTGAAATTCACGATTTTCAACTTCATGTGCTAAGAGCTATTTTGAGTTCACCATTCTCAGCTGACATTTACTTTCTCATCTCCTGATGAAGTGAGCAACAAGCGTGATTGTGTAAACTGTGTCATGTGCCTTAGCATTGATTTAGAGAAAACTCAAGACACTCCAAATGCTATGGATTCTCCATAGTCACAGTGGAAATTGTAGATCCACTATGGAGTAAGGGAAGCCAAATATTCTACAGGTCTAAAATCTCCATAAAATACTGTTATTCAACATCTGTGTAGTTTATTTTCATGTTTACAACTTTCTAACATTTATTAAATATTTTTGAAATTGTTTAGTAAATGTTTTTAATATTGCGGCATTTGACATTTTTTCAATATCTTTTTATTTTTGTAATTTCAAATTTTTTTGACCAAGCTTCATCGATGTGTGTGTGTGTCTTCCCTACTGTATTATCTTTTTATGTTTTTCTGATCATGTTCTCCATTTTTAATATAACATGATAAAATTTGGGTATATGCACATAACCGTAAATAACAAATATTAAAACTTTAAAACACACTTTTAAGTTACATAAAAAGTTTAATTTAAGGAAGCTTTCAACTGATAACTTCAATTTTCATCAACCTGGTAGCAGATAAACAATGACGATGGTAGTGGTTGCCAGATCTGTAAAGTCGTATACATTATTTCTTTTTCTTTAAAATGATTTTTGTATTAATCGAATGGTAAATAAGTTGCCCCATTCATTTGTCGTTATGATGTTCGGGAAGTTTGGAAATTTTTCTCAGCCCCGAGAACTCATACATGAGATTCTTTCGCAGATTCACAGAATTCCGCCCTTTTTTTGTCATCATTTAGATCATTCTTGAGATGGGTGCAAAACTGAAGAAAAATGGGGGGGGGGCAGTATTTCATCTTTCAAAAATGGTAGTTATACGGAGTGCAGATTATTTTCGTACTCATAATTTATTTGTCTTGCGATGCTCCTCCTGCTTAGCGTTGTTGTTAAATAGGATTTTATTCCATAAATATTTTGTATTTCATCTTGAAAGTGGTGGGAATATTTCCGAAAACAGAAGTCTGACAGAGCGAAAATTTTGCCTGTAATCGTAACCCCCGCAATGTTCCTCCTGCCTAGCATTGTTGTTAAATAGGATTTTATTTCATAAATATTTGTATTTCATCAGGAAAGTGGTGGGAAAATTTCCGAAAACAGAAGTTGGACGGAGCAAAGATTTCACCTGTAATGGTAATTTTTTTCCTGCAATGTCCCCTCTATCCCATGTTGTTGTTAAATGTCAGTGATTTTATATTTTTAATACAGTAACATACTCCAGTTTAATTCATAAATAAATTTCAGTGAACGATTCTGTCTTGCTCTTTGCTGCATTATATTCACACTGTTTCGCCGCACATTCTGATTTTTTATCGTTAAGAAGTTCAGCTTTTTTATTCTCCGTTAGTCTTGTGTATGAGAACTGCAGTTCAGATTCTCCTTTTATGATTCCATTAACACGGAAATCAATTTTAAAAAAGAAATAATGTATACGACTTTACAGATCTGGCAATCACTACCATCGTCATCCTCAATCCATCACAAGGCTAATGAAAACTGAAGTTATCAGTCGAAAGCTTTCTGAAATTAAACTTTTTATGTAATTTAAGCATGTTGTAAAGTTCTAGTGTTTGTTAATTTTTAATATCTTTGGTATTAGTGAAAAACAGTATTTTCTTCTTATTATTTTTTTTAAGAATTATTTCTAATGTTTTCTTATTTGTAGCAGTCACTTCTTCGAAAACAGTTAACAGTGTGAGCAGTTTTTCCCCCTTCCTGCTTTTAAAGCAAAATTAAATGTCATAATCTGTACTTAATTTTTCCATGGTAGAATCTGGGCCATTTTCATAACCTGTAGAATTTTTTTCATGACACAGTGAACAATGCAGTATCGATTTTTGATATTTAAATTTGCTTAAAAATCGTGTTTTCCCATATATTCGTCATTTCTTGCTATATCACAGGGCAGAGCAAGGATTTTTTTTCTGTCTCTTAAAGCAAAACTTACATTCAAAAACATTGCTGTGTTCTCTATGTGCAGAGAAAATGACTTTATGGAGGAACGAAGGACAGCAATGGAGAGTTTTCTAAATATTAATTGTTTTTTGTGAATTAAAGGAAAAATGTGTGATCTTGTTGTTTGTTGATATAGCAAAAAGTGAGTAAGGAATGGGAAACCATGCATTTTCAGGAGAATTGAACTTTCAAAAGTTCTGATAACATTCTCAACTCTTGGAAAATATAGGTTTTGGACACCTGAGAAACCCCATAAATGGACTTTGAAAAATCAGTATGTTCAGGGCTGCATTTCTATCTTCACTGCTCATGCTTAAACATTGGTAGGTCCAAAAATTATAAAAGATGACCATTCCCATATGGGAAATGTGCAGAAGCATTGTCTTGAGAGAGAGAGAGAGAGACACACACATTTTGTCAAGAATTCCAGTTTTGTTCTTTTCATTTTTTTCTTCTGAATGTATTTCCTTGAAATAATTTTAAAGAATTTAAAGTGATCACTGTGATTTGTAGAAGTTCTAAAAGTTACTGCTCTGTTATAGAATTTATAGGGAAAATTTTTAATTGTTACTTACATATCACCGATTTTTCCACAGGATGTCAGTAGAGCACATGTTGCCATTCCACTGTTAATAACTTCCCACCATTAAACATATGTTTTTTTTTTTTGGGTGCGTGTGTGCCATATAGATAGCGTACTATGCTTTTTTTTCTAGTTCTCCATACTTTGTGTTTCAGGTAATTTTCGCTCTTTAGAGCCAGAAGTTAAGGAGCAAAAAGAAGATGACACAGCTTTTAAACAGCAGAGGTTAGCTAATATTGCTGAAATCTCAAGAGCAAAGGAAGGCAAAGTCAAAGTATTTGGTGGTGGAAGAGAGGTATGTGTGAATATCTTTATAGTAAAATTTCACATCTTTTTAAACTGAAAATAGCTGCACAAATTTGAAATTCTGCATCTGATAGATGTTGAGAAGTCTGGTTCATTGCAAAGAATAACTAGAGTTTTTTTACTTGTAGTGTGATATGTAGATGTTAAAACTTATGGCATTTAAAATTCTTAAGTTGGTTGGACAAATAAGCAATAAAAATCTCATTCAATTGAATTATTAATGCTGGTATCATTTTTATTGAAAACACAAACAAAACTGGAAATTTTTCCATAAGAAAATGGTAAAAAAATTGTAATGTTTGCATCTGACAAATGCACATCACTTTCATGATTCACTCAGTGCTTCTCTACTGCTCTTGAGTTCAGAAATTATTTGATTTTTTTATCATAAAGGATTAGATAAATCCAAACTAATTTTCATTATGTACCTTTAGTGCATGTTTGCCAAACTAATTTTATTTATATACCTTTTAGGATGTTTTTGTCAAACTAATTTTCATTATGTACCTTCAGAAAAAGGTAATTCATTGGTGCAGCTAGATATATGGAAATAGAAGCAGAACAACAAAGAATGGACTGTGCTGTTAATTGAGATTTGAAAATGAGAGTGAGGGAGGATGATTATGGGAAAAGTTGTCTCCATTCGAGCAGATGGTTTTTTGGATCATAAGGAATGCCATGTTTTGTCACCTGTTCTAACATTAAAATAAAAGAAAAAATGATTGCCTTGTTCCTCAAATATCTGCAGTCAGTGCTGTGCAAATCACCACCCTCTGTTTATCCAGACTTTGTGTTAGCTGGTGGGGAACTCATCTGACACACTTTTCAATATCAAAATCTTCTAATTTTCTGTCTACAAAACTGATTCAGGTGATCAGGGATTTATCTAAAACTGTGACCACAATTCGGGTGATAAGGGATTTATCTAATACTGTGATTACAATTCAGGTTATCTGGGATTTTGTGTAATGGTTACATACATCATGGGAATCAACTTGCCAGCCCATATTTGGCTTTCATCTGTGTTTGAGGTTGATGCCATACCAGTGTGAGGTTTATGTTCACTGCTTGTTTCTTCATCTTTAAATTTATTTACCCATCATCAAACATTACTGACATACTGACATCAGTTGTCACATAGTGCATTTTTCTTTGGCTGGTGAAGTTTAAAACCGGGAAGGGGGGGGGTGCAAATTCTCCATTGTAGTATGTTAACCATACACATAGAATCAAGGTCCTAGGAATGTGTACTGAATTGATGCTGGAATGTTTTTCCTTAATAACCAGTGCATGAATTCTTGGGAAATTACTAACTAATTATTGGACATCCAATATTTCTGGAACACAAGTAACATGTTAAATGAGGAATCCCTGTTATGGGGTTTCTTCGCTAGTGAATCCAGTTTTACTGTACACTTGTGATTATTGAGAAAATTTAAACAAAATTTAGGCTGAACAATGTCATTTTAACAATACCCTTCAGGATCAAAGAAGCAACTAATCACAGAATTAATAAAACTATAGATGAAAAAGCAACTAATATCTTTTCAGGTATTTTTTCGTCTTCTGTGTTTAATGAATATACAGCTCCAGAAATGTCAATAGCAACTTCCCAAAATAATCTTATAAAAACAACAACAACAACAAAACAAAAAAAACCCGAAGGTGACAACCATTTATTATCATATACCAACAATGAAGATAAATATATTATGAGGTCATTCTGTGTCAGATCAACACGACTCATAACCTGTCCCCTTTCGGATTTCCTTGAAATTTGGTATGATTGTTATAGGCATGTAGATTTATGCATAAATCCTAAATTTCAGCTCTGTCCCTCAAGTATTTTGTATGAGCTTCTAAATCATGTGCTGAAAAAAAAATATATATATATATATATATATATATATATATTGACATTTCCAAGGTCATATAAATCTTTGATTTTGAATATTTTAAGAAACTGACCTTAAAATTTTGAAAAAAAAAAAAAATTGCATGGCGTCGTTAGAGTTTTGTCTACTAGCGTGCCAACTTTCAATTTGAAACTGCAATAGGGTCATCATTATTTATAAAATATTAAAATGAAATACACCTTCACCACAAATGGCCTCAAAATGATGTGATGAAAGAGTGTTTTAGGGTTAAATAGCCAATTTAAATTTGGGGGGGGGGGATTCATCAGTCATAATGTATCTCCATCATATGCTAAGTTCAACAGGGCAGTGATGACTAGGCAATTATGTCAAATAGATAGCACACCACTGATGAGGGCTGTGGCTTATGCAGTTGAAATGCATTTGGAGTGATGGAGGGTTTGTGTGTGAATGTTGTTCTTTATGTGATTTTATTCAATCTTTATTTTGTTTTTAAAGAAAACAAAATAAAGATTGAATAAAATCACACAAACAACAACATTCACACATTTTTATATAGCATTCCTTTTTATCAATAATTTTCATGTGTTCATTAGATGATGCAATATATATTCCATATGTTTAATTCAAGCTGTAGCAAGTGGGATTTTCAGCTAAAGAAATAGCGAGTCCGCATTGCATTGGGTATATAAATAAGTTTTGAGGGATTTCCATTCGGTGTTGTACTTATTACTGCTCGCATGTATTTTAAGGTGGCAACACTGCGATATCGCAGTACGAGACGCCAGCTGTCAGAGTCAGTATACGAAGTTCGATTGAGATGCGAAGACGTATTTGTTTTACTCGATGGAAAATGGCAACTTTCGTCCTGACAAAACAGCATTTGCTGGAAGTGTTAGTACATTAGGTTATTGTCAAGAAAAGTGCTGCCGACATCTATCACTTAATGTCAGAAATCTATGGTGAACATTCCCCATCCATAAAAATATGTGAGTATTGGTTTAGATGATTCAAAAGGAACGATTTCGATGTCGGTGATAAAGAACGTTCTGGAATACCCAAAAAAATTGCTGATGATGAATTGGAAGCTTTACTCGACGAGGATCTGTGCCAGACCCAAAAAGAATTTGCAGCAGCATTAAATGTTAGTCAACCATGCATTTCACAATGTTAAGCTGCCATGGGAATGGTGCAAAAAGAAGGGAATTGGGTTCCACATGCTTTGCGGGAAAGAGACCTTGAGCGTCGAAAAACCATTTGCAAATTGCTGCTTCAAAGGCAAAAAGAAAGGGTTTTTTTGCATCGTATTATTACTGCTGATGAGAAATGGATATGGTATGATAACCCTAAACGGCAGAAAGCATGGGTGAAGCCAGGTTAACCAGGTCCTTCAATGCCAAAACGCAATATCCATGGTTCAAAGGCAATGCTGTGTATCTGGTGGGATCAGAAGGGTGTGATCCACTATGAACTGCTGAAACTGTCAGAAACTATTACTGGTGATCGGTATCGAACCCAATTAATGCGTTTAAAATGAGCTCTCACGCAAAAACGGCAGGAATGGTAGAATAGACACAACAAAGTCATCTTACAGCATGACAACGCAAGACCACATGTTTCTCGACCTGTGAAAAGTACTTGGAAGGATCCGACTGGGAAGTTCTACCCCACCCGCCATATTCGCCAGATATTGCGCCATCAGATTACCATTTGTTCCGGTCGATGCAGTCAGCACTTTCTGGAGAACGGTTTAGTTCTTATGAAGACATCAAAAATTGGCTGGATGACTGGATCTCTTCCAAGGAACCGGAATTCTTCCTTTGGGGCATACTTTCACTGCCCAAAAGATGGGGTAAAGTTGTAGCTTCAGAGGGAGCATACTTCGATTAATATTAAAATATTGTTTCTGTTCTCCACCAACGTGTTTTGTTCACCTCAAAAGCCTCAAAATTTATTTATATACCCAATAGTAATCATTATAAACTGCATAATACCAGTGCTTAGAAATAATAGATTGCGTGCTGCCTTCCTTGGTCAAAACATTAAAAGCTATAACATCTGAAACAGAAGTTTAAGAATAGTATTTATTCTTTGATGATAGTATATGCTAAGTAGTAATCCTTTAGTAACTATTATTTTTGAACTAAAAATGCTATAAAAAAGAAATAATAATATAGCAGTACCTTTAAGTCTTAAGAGAAAAAAAATCAGCTAACTCTTTCTGCTGATTTTGTCATAGTTTTAGGAGATGTTTGGTTAATAGATACCTTAAATGTCACAGAATCAATGTCATTCTGTTCCACAAAATCAATAACAAAAGTTTTTAGTAAATTTGATCCTGAGGCAAATTAGTATTTACTGAAGTAGCATCGAGGAAGTAAAGGATTGCATATAACTTTTGGAATGCAGTCTTTATAGCTGTTAATGGGCATTTTATCTTTGGTAGTTAATTTTGCTATCTGACATCCTAAAAACATGACTTTAAAGTTTTGATGAATTGCAATGCAGTCATGTACACGGTCGAGTCACATTATTGTGACCACCAACTAATATCCTGAGTAAGCCCCATGTGCAGCGCGGACAGCAGCTAGACGGGCTGGGAGTGACTCAAGACTCAATAAGGTGCTGGAAGGTGTTCACAGGTATGTGGAGCCTTGTTAACTGCAGTTTATCTGACAACAGCTGTAGGGTGCATGGTGGAGGATCCATAGAGTGAACCACACAATCGAGGTGGTTCCACAGATGCTCAATTGGGTTTAAGTCTGGGGAATTAATGAGCCAGGGAAGTACTTTTGAAGCCTTCATCGTGCTCTTCCAACCACTCTCGGGCATTTCTAGCTGTGTGACATGTCGCATTGTCGTGCTGGAAGATCCCATCCGCCCCAGGGAAGACAATCGGCATGCATGGGTGTACGTAGTCTGCAAGGATGGATTCATAACGAATTCGGTCCATAGTGCCTTCCACAGGTATGAGTGGACCCAGGGAATGCCACGAAAACCTTCCCCAGACCATAATGCTGTCCCCACCAGCTTGTGTTCTTCCAGCAATGGTTGAAGAATGTTTGTTCTCCAGTGTTTCTCACCTTATACGCCAATGTCCATCTGTTCGATGAAACAGAAAACATGACTCATCGGAGAAGGCAATCCTTTGCCAATCAGCGGAGGTCCAATTCCCATACTGCCGTGCAAGTGTAAACCTTTGCTGCCGATGCACCTTTGTTAGCATAGGTGCAGTGACCATCCATCTGCATCGGAACCCCATATGCAGCTGGGTTCGCTGAACTGTCATTTTAAACACACTTCCAGCAGCCCCCTGGTTCGTTCGGCCAGTGGGTTACTCCACTGTAGCGTGTTGATTGGCCCTCACACACCTTTGCAGCCAACGTTCAGCTCTCACATCAATAGCACGTGGTGCTCCGCAATTTCCTCATCGCTTATTCGCAATGGTGCCATTTCTCCAATCACAATACTCTTTAACCACAGCGGCACACGAACAATTCACAAACTGCGCTGTTTCAGAAATACTGCCACCCTTGTTCCGAAAGCCGATAATCACCTTTTTTTGCAAATATAATAAATCGCTCCTTTTATCCATGATAGCAATGAGCGGTGTGTTTTCAGAATGCGTACAGCACACCTTATATACCCTTCAAGCCAGCTCACAACACATGCCATCTTTCATTGGCTACGGGCTGTTGACGTCAAAAGTAGGATTTTCACAATAATGTGACTTGACTGTGTATAAGTACATGCACCATTTGTTCCAACAATGATACAATTTTTTTTGGATGCAGTTCTGCAAACTTTGAGAAGCCAATTATCTCTGGGTATGCAGTCTTAAAACTGTTTGTGAATATCTTTCAGATTGTTCAACAAGACCCCCCCCCCTCCCTTCCTTTTACTTTTTTGTAAATCTGTTTTTCAGCTAGTACTGATTCTGCAATAATATTTTTTCTGAGGCATTGCCCTGCTAACATAATTATGGCAATAAAAATCTTGTGCCAGATCAAGTGTCTCCTGTTTTAAAGTCTTTCCTAGCTTTGGATTTGGGGTTCATAAAATTCTCATTTCCTCTCACCCCACCTCGCCTCTTCTTGCTTTGCCTCCCCTTGCCTTGCCTTGCCTTGCCTTGCCTTGCCTCGCCTCACCTCGCCTCGCCTTGCCTCGCCTTGCCTCCCCTCTGTGCGCTGTAACACATTAACCTTATCATCACTGTTGTAGCTGCAGGTAACACTACTAACCGAAAGCCAGTCCTCAGGTTGTGACATACTGCTCTGTGAACTTCACCTGCATCACTGTTCGGTCTCCAGGTGCGCTCATTTCTCTAGGCTGGGGTGGTCATAATGTAATGGCTCATTGGTGTATGCCTACTTAACAAATGCCCAAGAAAAATCTTATGAGTTTAAAATGTTGTAATCATGCTCCCCCTCCATTTTTGACAGTCTTGATTTGTGAATTCAAAAATCTGATAGCCTTGGTTAGAATTTTTTTCCCCTGAAGTAAAATTGGTAACTAAATTGTTTGTATTTCAAGAAAAACAACAGCAACAAAAAACTGAAAGAGTTTGTTCATTATACCATTAATGTTTTTATTCTTGGCACTCATGTTATGCACTTAAATATCAGTGAAAATGCTGTAGTATATGTATTGGCTTAATATTCTTATTGTGGAATCAATATGGATATTTGTGCTCCTAATATATAATAGTTTTTCTCTTTATTATAGAGGCCAAATAATAAACCAGGAAATGACTTCTCCAAACCCAACTATTACAAAACCTCCAACAATGGGCAATATGCATCCTATGAACAAAATCCTGGACCTTCAAAAAGTTCAAGTAACTTTGCAAAACGTCAGAGTGAAAATCAGGACTCCCACAAATCTGAAAAAGAAATATACAGGGACCCTTCTTCCCTCTTTAATGGTTCTTTGCAGGACTATTATGAAACAGAAAAAAATCATAGACCGTATGATTATAAACGTAAGGTAAATGGAAGTGATACCCCTCCCAGTTGGCAGAGAAGTTCAAACCAACCGCAGAATCGTGGAGACAGTTCCTCAAACTCTTTTAACAGGGGTGCACAAAATCAAAGGAATGATCGCAGACAGCAAAATGTGAACCATGACAATTTTAGAAACTCTTATGATCGCTCTGATGAACTGAGTTACAGAACTTCACAGATGAAACTGCAGGACAGAGATTGCTCAGAAAATTTTGCTCGCAAGTCTTTTTCTGAAACCAGGTTCTGAAGTTTTTGCCAAGTACTGGGAAGATAACAAGGTAAGTTGTTAAAATCATTGTTCTTGAACTTTGTTTTTAATTTAATCTAATCATGAAGGTCTTACCTTTTGCGGTTGAAAATCCTTTATCTGAAAATCCCAAAGCCAAAAAACTTCGAAATCCTAAACTTTTTCCCCAACTTGACGTCACAAATGAAAAATTTCAAAAGGCTCTGGGAAGGTTACCAGGTCTTTGCTCACCCTAACGGTTATGACACGTGACCTTAAAATCCCTGGGTGGGGCTCTGGTTTGCTGTAGCAATAGGCTAACTGATTCTTTTGAAAGAATGTATTTTTTCAATTCACCTCACTGAAACAATTCATCCGTTGATGCTTGTGGTGAACAATTTCCACTGGGAATGATTCCTGTGAATTGATTCTCAGTCTGATCCATTTCTGTCATTCATTGACTTTTCTGGTTTAGTGAGTGATTTTCAGTTGAAATTTATTTTTATATCTTAACACTAAAAAGTCTTCCTTAGTTTTTAGATAAGTTGGTTTCAAAACATCTACATGACATTTATTTCATTTTTTATGCTTCTGAATAAGATTAGTAGTGAGCGATGGGTTTGCCTCCTTGGGGCGCTCCGTGGTAACAATGGCACACACAACAGCAACTAGGGCCTCTGTGAATCTTGGAGAGGTGCAAGCTAGTTCTGTGTGACATTGGCGAAAAGACCCCAACTCACTGGGTTTTGTTCCAGAATCCTTAGGTTGAATGACTAACTGGAACCCTCAGCTGTGGGCTAATCTCCCACACTGATGTACTTACCAGATTAAAAAGACAAAAAGAAATATTAAGAATGACTCAAGTGTGGGATTTGGTTGACCTACCACACTTGAGAAGGACGGTCCACCACGGAATCGACCTGGACTTTCTAAACGGCGTATGAGAAAGATCTCGGCTGAGTGAATGTAAGATTGGTGTATGGAATACTAGAGGTATAAATGGCAAGATGAGTTAGGTGATTGAGGAGATGAATAAGTATAGACTGGATGTGCTGTGTGTAAATGAAACCAAAAAGAAGGAAATTGGGGTAGAAGAAGTGAATGGAATGGTGAGTGTGTGGTCTGGAGTATTGGATAATATGAGAGGACAGGCTGGTGTAGGTGTGATTTTAAGTGAAAAGATGAAGAACAACTTGATTCACTATAGTTGCGTAAGTGAGAGAATTCTCTGGGTTCGTTTGAAAGTGAAACTTCAGGGAATTGTAATTGTTGTAGTGTATGCTCCTTGTGACTCGGAACCTTCTGATAAGAAAGAAGATTTCTGGAATGAGCTAAAAGCTGTTTTGAGCCAGTTTGGTGCTAAAGAAAAAGTTATAATAGCAGGGGATTTCAATGCTAGAGTAGGTGTGCAGAATGCAATTTCTAACAATGTTCTGGGTAAGTTTAATGATCCTTGTGTGAATGATAATGGTGAAAGATTAATTGAACTCTGCATTGAGAATGGTTTGTGTGTATCTAATACATTTTTCAACCACAAGTATATCCACACATATAATTGGGAAAATCGTACTCTTGGTCAAAAGAGTGTGATAGATTTTGTTGTCTACGATCAGCGTTTGAAACACTTAGTTGTTGACACCCGTGTGATGAGAGGTGCGGATGTTGGTTCTGATCATTACTTGGTAGTGTCACAAGAGAAACTTAATGCTGGTTGGAGGAAAAGGAATAGGAAGAGACCCAGGATAGAAAGAATAAAGGTTCATAGGCTCCTTGAAGATCATCAGCGTTATTCTGACTTACTCAGAGAACGACTGAAGGATCTGAAGTCTGGTGAGAGGGATGTAGAAAAGAAGTGGGAATGTTTTAAGAACTGTGTTGTCACTGCTGCTAAAGAGGTCTGTGGCACCACAATAGTGGGTAACAATAGAGGTGATGCTTGGTGGAATAGTGAGATTGAAGAGGCAGTAAAGAAAAAGAAGGAAGCCTATTTGGAGATGTTGCAAGGTAGAGTCTCTGTGGATGAATATCGCTGTAAGAAGCGTGGAGCTGCTAAGCTGGTTCGCCACAGTAAGGCAAAAGATAGGAAGGAGAAAGTGGAAAGGCATGAACTGGCTTTTTGGAAAGATAGGAAGTTCTTCTGGAAGTACATGAGACTCAGGAAAAATAGGGGAAACAAAGTTGTAAGTTGTGTGAAGAATGAGATTGGGGAAATGATATGGGAGCCCAATGAGTTAAGTGACAGATGGGGTGAATACTTCTGTGAGTTATTAGATCAGGAAAGCAAAGATGATTCTGAGACAGCCGCAAATGATGTCACAATGAGGGATGAAAGCACAGGAGGGATCTCAAGAGAAGTGTGTAAAGCTCTAAAATCTCTTCAGAATGGTAAGTTTCCAGGAGTTGATGGCATAACTGCAGAGATGTTGAAATATGGTGGTGACTCTATAATTGACTGGTTAACTGAAATTTGCCAGTTGTGCTGGGAGTTACGAATAGTCCCTCGGGATTGGAAGGACACTATTATTGTTCCCTTGTATAAGGGAAAAGGTGATCAGACTGAATGCAAGAACTATCGTGGTATTAGCCTATTGAGTGTGCCGGAGAAAGTGTTTGGTAAGGTTGTTATTGAAAAAGTACGGGGTCTTACATCATTGAAAGTGTGGGATGTTCAGAGTGGTTTTATGCCTGGTAAAGGCTGCACTAACCAGATTTTTGCATTATGCATGATGATTGAAAAGTATCTGGCTGTTGGGAAGAAAGTTTTTACTGCCTTCATAGATTTAGAGAAAGCTTACGACCGAGTGAATAGGACACTTTTGTGGAAGGTATTGAGTGAATATGGTGTTACTAGGAATCTACTTAATAGTGTAAAAGCCATGTATGCTGGCAGTAGAGCTTGTGTACGAGTGAATGGTGTTTTATTAAAATGGTTTTCCATTGGTGCTGGAGTTAGACAAGGTTGTGTAATGTCACCATGGCTGTTTAATATATTTATGGACGCATGCATGCGTGATGCCAAAATAGATAATAGTGGTTTATGTCTTGGTGATATCCGTGTGTGCAGGTTGCTGTATGCTGATGACACTGTACTGTTGGCAGAGAGCAAAAGTGAGTTGCAGAGTATGTTGACTCGGATGCACGAAGTTTGCATGAAATTCAAACTGAGTATAAATAAGGGAAAAACCAAAGTTATGGTGTTTGATAGAGGAACTGGTAGCACTGAATGTAATGTAAGTATAAATGGCACTGTGATTGACCAGGTGAGTGAGTTTGTGTATTTAGGAAGCATGTTTGACAGAGAGAACAAATTGGATGGTGAAATCAGTAGGCGAGTGAATTCTTCTTTGAAAGTCATAGCTGCTCTGGTAGGTTTTCACAGGAATGATGGGTTCTCTAGAGAGTCCCGCATGGCTGTGTATGAAAGTGTAATTGTTCCTACTCTGATGTATGGCAGTGAAACCTGCGTACTACAGAAGAAACATAGGAGTTGCTTGTGTGCAGGAGAAATGCATTACTTACTGTGGCAAGACACATTCTGGTTGTGTGAAGAATGAAGATGTGTTGCAGTTGTGTAATGTGAAGCAAAATGTTGTTAGCTAGGTGGAGACCAATATGCTTAGGTGGTTTGGCCATCTTGAAAGTACGAGTGTTGAAATGCTTACTAAGAAAATCTTTTCAGCCCAAGTGGCAGGAAGGAAAGGCAGAGGAAGGCCAAGGAAGACATGGGTGGATCAGATTCAGGAGTGTCTGCATGAGAAAAAGATTGAGTATGAAGTGTAAAAGATCTTGTGTACGGCGGGTAATGGATATCAGTGAAGCACGAGTTGTATGTCAAGATCGCTGTAAATGGAGAAGTTTGATATGACAACAATAAGTAAAAATATCTGGAAGTTTGTATTTCTTTTTGGAGCTAACCTCTGAATCTCAGAGAACAGCTTAGTGATATGTATGTATGTATGAATAAGATTACACTTTCTGACCAGAACATGAAGCTCACTGAGATATCCTGGTGAACATTTAATTCCTAGTAAAAAGTAATTCTGACTAATTACTTCAGTGAATCTGCTCTTTTGCAGATTTGGCTCTTTTCGTTAAAGAATTGCTTGCAAATGACTTTAATTTCTTGAAAATAAATTAATTTAGTGTTTAGACTTGGTTCTGTCCCTAAACCATCTCATCATATAGGTACACTGCATGCAAATCCTCCAAAAACAGAAAAACTCCAAAATGTTTCCAGCTCCCAAGCATTTTGGAGAAGGGATGCTTAACCTGTATTGTTTATCTGGGAATTTTTTTTTCTTAATTTCATTAACATTGTAAAACTAAGAGAAATGTCACCAACATGGTATGTGGGTACGTAACAGAAAATGAATAGTAGAATTTTCTGAAGTTTTAGTATTGTAGTTCCCTTCTCTCTCTCTCTGTCACACACACACATGTGCACGGGTTTGTCAAAGTAGTGGAAAAACTTACTGTACACAAGATAAAGACATACATTTAGAAGGAGTGGTCTGTAGCATAAACTGTACCTGCAGACTAAGCTATATAGGTGAAACGGAAAGAAGTGTATAAGTCCATATGGAGGAACATAAAGTGGCTATTAGATACATAGGGAACAAAACGGGGTTAGACAGACATGTGCAAGCAAGTTAACACTTCATAAAATGGGACAATAAAAATAATCGCCCACTAATGATGTGTAATAAAGCGGAAACTTGAAGAAGGGATGGAAATAGTGAGAAGTTGAGGTACCATGCTGAACGATAATTGTGGTTATGCACATCAGACTGATTGGCAACAACTACTCCAGTGATGGTCCTGACAATGAGCTATAGGGTTGTCTGAAAAGTCATGACATATTTTAGCCATGTTTTGCAAAGGTCATTTATTGATAGAATGAACAAAAATCAATCAATGATTTAATGCTCATTTTGTTCGATAACCTTTTGCCATTTTTCAGTGAGCTGCAGAATGCCTCGTTCATAGAAGGACCTGTCTTTCATGGCGAAAAACTGTACAAGGTGCTGATTTACAGCCTCATCTGAATTGAACGTTATACCATGCAAGGACTGTTGAAGAGAGCGAAGCAAGTGGAAGTCTGATGGCGCAAGGTCAAGCAAGTATGCTGGGTGTGGCAACACATCCCACCCAAGCTCCAATAATTTTTGACGGGTGATCAAACTTGTGTGTGATCTCGTGTTGTCGTGATGGAACACAACACCTTTACAATGAACGGACTCTGGACGCATCTGGATGATGGATTCGTTCAAACTGTCCAATTGCCGATAGTACACATTCAAATTGATTGTTTGGTTCCATGGTAGGAGCTCGAAAAACACAACACCTTTAAAATCCCACCACACTGATACCAGAAACTTCCGCTGATGAATGTCTGCTTTGGATGTCGTTTGAGGTGAAGCAACACGTTGGGACAAAGACCGTTTGCGCAGCACATTGTTGTACACAATCCACTTTTCGTCACCAGTTATCAGTCGCTTCAAAAAAGGAACGTTTTCCTCCCGTTTAATGAGCATATCGCATATGTTTATATGCACCGTCAATTGAGCTTCTTTGAGTTCATGAGGAACCCAAACATCGAGCTTGCTTACATATCCCAACTTCTTCAGGTGGTCCTGAATGCTTGAATGATGGATGTGCAATGTGTCTGCAATCTCTCGTGTCGTGTAATGTGGGTTTGACTCGATCAATGCCTTGATTTGGTCGTCATCAACCTTGGTTGGCCTCCTGGACCGAGGAGCATCGCTGAGGTCAAAATCACCAGCACGGAATTTTGCAAACCACCGCTGGCACTGACGTTCTTGTAGAGCATTATCACTGTACACTTTACGCAACTTTTCACAAGCTTGACGCGTGTTCTTCCCTTTACAGAAGTAAAACAGTGAAATATGGCGAAAATGCACAGTTTGGTCTTCCATCTTCAACTTGATGTCAAATCTCCGAAAATCAACCAAATCACTCACTGTTCCTTTTAGACTTCAGCTAGAACTGGCACCTGTCGAATGCCATAGCGATAACAGAGCTGCGAATGTCTCTAGTACTTCCAAAACTGCCCAACCGCCCTCGGGTGCCAAAATACGTTGTGGCTTTTCCTACAACCCAATAAGTTGTAGTTCAAAATTTGACAAATAAATGTATTATAATTTACCTCTATAAAACCTGTAATTAAACATTTTTTCACTGTGATTCATATTTGGAGGTGCTATGATGTCATTACTTACTGTTTGTGGAAAACTTTTTTATTAAAGAGCTCTAGGCCCACCTCTGGCTTTCAAAACAGAAGCAGTTTGACTTGGAATAGATTTACACAAGTCATGCACAGACGATCAGGGAATTTGTTACCATTCTTCCTGTAAAATATGTCCCAACTCCAATTATGCCAGTGATGTTGGAGGTGGAAAGTGTGATCTCACTTTTTGCTTGAGATATTCCCACAAATTTTGAATAGTATTTGAGGTCTGGTTTGCAGGACACACGGGTGCATTGCCTTCTTGAAACCAGGGACAGTCATAAGGAAACAATGTCTTCTACATTGGGTGCAGGTGGTCCCCAAGAATGAGTTTATATGTTGCAGATGTAACACACCCTGAAGAATAACCAATGGCCTTAAAGGATGCTATGTGACCGAAACCCTACAGCATCAGGGATCCACCTCCATACTTCACAGTTGGAACCTAACAGTCAGGGTGGTACGCTTCTACAAGTTTTTGCCAGACATAACCTCTTCCAGTGCCGGAAAACAATGTGAAGCACGATTCATCAGAATAGATGACATATTGCCAGTCATTAGCACAGGAGTGCAGTCAAGGCCTGGGTGGTGCCAGGCTACTTTTTATCTAACTGAATCAGACTTTTAAAAATTTATTTATTCAATCATGGCCCATTGAAATTCCCCCAATGTTGTTTTGATACAACATACTAAAATTTGGATGCAATTAATGCATTTTTATGCTAGCAATCATGCAAAAGGTCAGGAAGTAAATACTGCACCTGTGTTCTGACATTGGACTGCATTTCAATCAGTTTTAGTAGGGTTAGTGCCCAGGTTGTTTGAAACAACATACTAAAATTTCATTGAAGTTGTACAATATTTTTGTGAGTTATCATGCAGGTAGACAGATAGAGAGACAGGCAGCCTGACAAAGCTGGGCCATATACACTTCTTCAACTTCGGTTAGAAAGCATAAAAAAAGCATTTTGCTCATATTTTTTCGCGAATTTGGTGAGGGGTACATTCCCCCTCAACGAGCCACCCTTGATCAAAGTTGCTTCCTCTGTGTCTGACAATAGAGAGTACAGTCAAACCCCTATTTAATGGACTGCGATTTAACGAATTTCGCGATTTTACATACATTTTTTATGGTACGGATGGGATCACATTGAAATTAATGCTTGGTGTTTCCCGATTTAACGAACATGTTTCCTCAATTTAGCGAACATTTTTTTTTTTTTTTTTATAAACCACCAAACTACCCAGGTAGCACAGCCTTGCAATCTAATGTAGGCCCAACATTGAGCCACCGACTTTTAACAATAGAAGGCGGCGGTGGCGGCTCAGTGTTGGGCCTGGGTAAAATTGTGCTACCTGGGTATGTTAACCAGCATTTTCACATTAAAAGTTGGCTAGAAAGAGAGCCTCGCGTAACAGGGAAATTTTACGAATGCGGTTAACCAACGTTTAAAAGAACACTATCTGTCACACACACACACACACCTTGACGGAATCATAAATCAGTTCGCCTTTTCTGCGACTATCAAGCGTAAGCTTCTTACAGGGGGAAGCAAATGACCAACAAGTTCCAAAGGACCGGCAACGTTTTCTTGCATCGGTGGGAAGCAGGAAAAAGAAAGGTGGTATGGGGGAGAGGAAATCTAGGGTACCCTGGGAGATTCTTGTTTTTAGATACAGACAGAACAACAGCTTTCTGTGAACTCAGGGGACACACACTGTACGTACCCATTCCTGAACCTCTGAAATCCTTACCCAAATTGCGCTTCTTCTTTTCTTCTCAGTGTTAAATCTACAGGTCAAATTAAACAACACATCTCGGTATGCAGCTTAAAATACTGAAATCGTTATTTAAGAAGCTATAAATGCTCGGAAAAAAATCAATCATCCTATTTTTCTCCCAGTTTTAAAGTACGCTTAAATTTTGATGCTACATATTGAAATCTAATATCTACGAATTATGTATTTAATATGCAAAGTTAAATGTATACGTATTATAACATTTTTTATAATAAATTTCGTAATTAAAAGTACTTAATAATACACTATCTACCAACAAGTAATTGGACACCTGTGACAGCAAAGGAAAACGAAATTTATTCACCTTCAATAGTTGGTGGAGCCTCCACGAGCGGCGATTACAGCTGCGTCCCTCCGGGTCATACTCTCAACCAGGCGTTGTACGACAGCCAGCAGTATCTTCTTCCACTCGGCTTGGAGAAGACAGGTCAGTTCCGTCACCGATTTCGGACGGTGGGGGCACCCCTTAAGTCAACGCTCCAACTCGTCCCAGAGGTGCTCGATAAGGTTAAGGTCTGGGCTCTACGCAGGCCAGTCCATTCAATTAACCCCATTGTCACCATACCAAGCCATGGTGGGCCTCACAACATGACAAGTGGCACTGTCATCCTGAAAGTAACATGGGTCCACCCCGTAAAACTGCCACAACGTAGGAAGCACATGGTCATCCAAAATGGTGCAGTAGGTCTCGGCGTTGAGTCTACCAGGAATTGTGACCAAGGGTCCCGTGCCATACCAGGAGAAACACCCCCATAGCATAATTCCACCGCCGCCGAACTTCACAGTTGGCACAATAAATTCCGGCAGAAGGCGTTCTCCAGGCAGACGCCAAACCCAGACCCTGCCATCTGAACGGTAGGGGGTGAACCTTGATTCGTCGCTCCAGAGAACCTGTTTCCACTGTTCAACGGTCCACTGTCGACGTTCTTTGCACAACGTTAGCCGAGCAGCGCTATTGGACTTGGTAATCAAAGGCTTGTGGGCAGCAGCACGTCCATGATAACCGAGCAGATGGGCTTCCTTATGGATGGTATTCATCGAAAAAACACTCCCAGATGCCTGTTGAAACTCCTCGCAGATATGGCATATCACTTTTGGTGCAGTTCTTCCGAATTTCTCTGGCCAGCACCCGTCGGTCTCTAACTCCCAGTTTTGTGGGTCTGTCGGGTCGGGGCACATTTCGACAGTCACCTCTCATCTTCCACTTGCCAATCACGTAGGCCACTGTCGATTTTGGGTACTTCAACTCACTGGATATGTCACGTATGGATCGGCCATTTCTGTGATACTCGACAATTACACCTTTCTCGAAATCAGAGAGCTCCGAACTGCATGGCATCTTGCATGCGACTGGTTGCGTTGTTGTTTCCCACACAATATTTAACGGTGGCGGCAGTGACGTGTATCAGAACCGCAGATATTGTCGATTGCAGAGGTGTCCAAGTACTTGTTGGTAGATAGTGTATAAATAATTCGAATTTCGCTGAAAGAAAGAGAACTTAACTGCTTACATACCTTTTTATGAACACTAGCTTAATTTGAATATTGCGTTCGAAAGGCTTCCTCGATTTAGCGAATTCCGCAATTTTATGTACAAGACTGTTGGTCCCTTGAAGTTCGTTAAATAGAGGTTTGACTGTATTTCAAA
Source organism: Macrothele yani (assembly GCA_039090855.1). NCBI lineage: Eukaryota > Metazoa > Arthropoda > Arachnida > Araneae > Macrothelidae > Macrothele > Macrothele yani. The sequence goes on along the minus strand of CM076997.1, from coordinate 110,651,957 downwards.
GTTTTTGAAATTTCAAATTGCGGTTGACCCACTGCCAGCGTTGGAATTACCCAATGGTGTGCTAGCCATTGACTAGTAAAACTTTCATCGGACCACTAAACTATTGATTTTACTGGCCTGGATAACTAGTTTTTTTTTGTTTTTTTTTTCTTCTGATTTGTCACAAGTTAAAAAATGAATTTCTGTTTGTTTTACTTTCTTTTTAGGCTGCAAACTATAGGTTTAAAAACAAATATTGGAGATCATTCCATTGAAATGACATATATGTATATGTGTCATTTCATTATATATACAAATATTGGATATAATTCCATTGAAATTGTACATATATTGTAAATGTCTAAGTTGTTTTTTTATTTTTTACTTTTTACGGACCAGCGGGCAATTTGGTGGACCAGTGGTTTGCAAATTCCAGTGGTTCGCTCTGCCAGTAGAAGATTTATTTCTAATTCTAACACTGCCAACTGCACCAACTAGCTCACCCTTCCCCCACAATTCATCAGTGGTTGACAGTGCTAGATCGGATGTAGGAGACTGTCAGGGTAACTTCTTTTAGGACGTATATACATTTGATTTCAAAGGTTTGTTGGTGCCCCCTTCCCACGAACACACACGTGCTAGGGTTGATAACAGAATGCCTGGGCCAGTCTTCAGAGTGCCAGGCCATTTCTTTTTCAGCACTGCACCACTGCTTTAGCATCCCAGTCTGTGTGTGTAACATCACCTTACACATTTTGTTGCTTGATGTTGGTAACCAGAGCTTTGTGAATGTCAACATAGCCATAAATGCTAGCACAATGGAATTCTCAACAAACTGGTATGACGGAAATGGGATCATTGCAACTGGTGTTCAACTCTGTTGCTATTTGTGGTTCTGTAGTCCTGTGCTTCTGTTTTACAATCCGTGCCAACGTTCTCCTATCCCTGTCTTGTATCTTCGTATGGCGTCCATAGTTTGCACATTTGGAGGCAACTTTATATTCTTCTTGATAGGTAGTCGTAATCTTCGATACAGTTCCATGCTTTGCACTTACTATTTCTGCCGTTCTGGTTACTGAATCTCCTGCAAGACATGCACCAATAATCATGCCCTTCTTGAAGTCACTGAGATCTGACATTGTCGACAACAGCTGTTTCACCTGCGACTCTGCTATGTAATAGTCGACATCATACTGCACCTGCTTCCACATTAGGTAGGTGGTCATAATGTAATGGCTCATCAGTGTATGTGAAGTGTCAGGGGTATTTTAAAAAATGTAAAAAAATCTGCAAGGTGAGTGAGGTTTTGAATTTAAGGAGGGGGTAGGTCGCAAGAGAGGATGCAAATGTTCACAGCTGCAATGCATCTGTAAATTTCATCTGTGAACCAAGCCCCTCAGCTGATCTGGTATAGGTGCAAAAGCAGGCAACAGAGCATGTATTTCCATAATTGCATAGCTGAAATGCGGGCATTGCTTGAAAGTGACGCTGCGACCAAAGAAATTTGTATGTACAGTTGCCAGGCTCTAAGCGCGGCAGAACTGTAGAAGTGCGGGAAGCTGGATTGTCTTTTCTGGGTATCACCTCTTCTTCTGTCATAAGAAATGCGGTACAGTGATGCAAGTTCAGCAACAGCGGTAAAAGGAGGGTAGGACACACTGACGTGAGGAGTCTGGAGCACAGCATTGCATGAATGAATGAGAGGACAGTGGCTCATGCACTGTATGGCATTGGTAGACTGCAGAGCCATGTCCTAAACATTGGTGCAATACTGGAGATTGATCTAGGAATTCCTTTCAACTTCTTCAGTGCTGGTCACTTTAAGTCACTACTATTTTTATAACATCCCGTTGTAAAGTTTTTCATTTCATTTTACTGAATTGTTTAGTGTGATTTTGTAATGGTTACAAATGCTGAGTATACTTAAAATATGTGGAGATAATGTAAATATACGATGTCATCGTATATTGAACAATTTTTCAGTTGCTATTCGTTGTTTATAAAATAACGTGGACAGAGCGATGACATCGTTTAGTTACAAATGCTATATAATAACACTGAATCATATTATCCTTTGCCCCATCAAAATGCTTTTTAAAAGACATCCCTTGACGTCCTTGTTTGTAAATAATGTGTATATATATATATATATATACATATACTATATTGACAAAAGTCACCGGACACCCCTTTGAAAACAAATGAACGGATCCGCTGCATTGTTAAGATGCGTAATACAGCTGCAAACGGTATAAAAACAAGCCTGCAGCCGACCGCGATCATATCGCACTGTGAGGTTCAATGACAATGTCATGGCGGGAGAGAACTGACTTTGAGAAAGGAAAGATTGTTGGGTGTTATATTAGTGGGTTGTCCATAAGAGAAACCAAGAGGCGTTTAAACATAAGTCAACTGTTTTAGATGTACTGAATAAGTGGAAGACACATGGCGTGCCTGAAGCATCAAAACGTACTGGCAGACCAAAGAAAATCAGTGATAGAGGACGTCGAAGCGTCAGGAGAGTCATTACAGCTAATTGACGGAGTGCTTCACAAGACCTCAGTGTGCAGGTGAGTAAAAATGCTGGAACCTCGGTAAGTACATGTACCATTCACAGAGAACTTCATTCCATGGGTTACCGTAGTTGTGCGGCTGCTCATAAGCCTTTCATCTCTACTCAGAATGCTACTCGTTGTTTATCATGGTGTAAAGAACATTTATCGTGGACCGTAGGTCACTGGAAACAGGTCCTATGGATTGATGAATCCAGATACACAATCCATCAGTCTGATGGCCGTGTGTGCGTATGGCAGCAGCCAAGGGAACGCTATTTACCACAGTGTGCTGTTCCTATGGTCAAGTTTGGAGCTGGCAGTGTACTTGTGTGGGGTTGTTTTTCGTGGTATAGTCCTGACCCATTGGTTATCGTGGACAAACCTGTTAACCAGCACGTCTACCTCGATATTCTGGACAATTATACCCTACCAACTCTGTGGCAATATTATGGAACTGAGCCTTGTTGGTACCAGCAAGATAATGCACCGAGCCATAAAGCAAGGACTGTTAATGGCATGGTTTGACAATAATTCTGTATCGTTTGTGGACTGGCCAGCACAGAGCCCTGATCTTAATCCCATAGAACACCTATGGAATGAATTAGATCGCTGCACAAGAAGTTTGGAACCAAGGCCTACTACTAAGCAACAGTTTGCGGCAGCATTATGTACTGAATGGGAGTGCATACCTATCGTTGTGTTCCAAAACCTTGTTGAAAGCATTTCTTGAAGGGTCAGTGCATGCATTAAGGCCAAAGGTGGACCGACACTGTACTAATGTATGTCAATAAATGCTATGTTGTGTTTCTCTTCTAGGTGTTCAGTGACTTTTGTCAATATAGTGTATATATATACGAACAGAAACCCCAAAATACTGAAACTTCTATTTGTAATAAATTGTAATGCTATTGTGTTACTGCATACATTAAGTGAATTCTTATAAATCTGTGTTAGAATGGATTAATTTTCCCTCATTACCACTTCCAATTCTGGTTGTCTTACATTTGTGACATGCAATATGGTTGTCTACTGTCTAATCAATCTGTGTACAATTAGTCATGTACGTCAGAATATTTTTTTTTTCCGGCTTTGTGGAGAGTTGATTATGAAATGCAGAACCTCATATAGGCATCATGATCAGTTTTGTTTACATAGTGGTATTAAAAAAATTAACCTGTTTTTGTATTGTAGATTAATGTAATATTAATGAATCAGTTAACTTCCTCTTTATTGGTATAATAAGTGTAATACATGATTAGAAAGATAAAATCATGTGTTTATGTTAAATTTTATCATGAATGCAAAATATTGCTGTCTTTTTAGATTTGTTATATGGGGAAAAAAAGTTTTTTTTAATAAGATAATTAAGATAATATATATCAAATTATATGCTTGGGCTCCACCTTGAGACAAGTATTCCAGAACTTTCAGGTAGGGAAAAGAGAAAAAAATAGAAAAGAAAATACTACTACTAGCATCTGAGTTGTTTTATTTTAGGAGAATGTTTTATGCCCCTCCAAGAGCTATGTTCAGTTTGTTATATAACTAGTTTGGAAATGGAGAACAAACAAGACAAGTCATTTCCAGATCCTTTAATACAACATTCGAAATATTACAAGGTTTTTCATTGGATGTTGAGCTGTGAAAGAGCACTCTTCCAAAAGATCACTTGTCAATTTAATAGCTCATTGAAAATAGGACTAGTAGATTTTGAAGGTTCCTGGGTAAACCCTGTTTTTCTGATTAATAATGCAATTTTTAATTTCTATGGAAGTAGAAATTTTACAGCCTGAAGTTCAAACTAGAACAAGTAAATTTTGATAGAACAATCAGATGAATAATATCGAAAGTCACATAGATAACATATACAGAATGTAATTTGTACTATATTAATAGTAATTAAGACATTTTCTTAATTACCCACTGTTGCCAAGTCCTTTTTAGAATTACCAAACTTAACATTTTGCCTCCCTTTATTTGAAAATTAGTTCAGTATTGGAAAACAGTGGAGGTGACAGGGGCATGCCACTATTTGAAAGATCCAAATCAGTGAAAATAAAGCTGCCACATACAAGTATTGTGGAAATATATTTTACATTTTTATAGATCAAAGTACTAGTTTGCATGTTAGAAATTTTGCTCATGTTGTTTATTATGTTAGTCTTCAGAGAAAATTGGGGAAATAAGTTCATCTGAGGGTGACTTTACTGAGTTAAGAATAACTTCCTTTTTTTCAGGCAAATATCCATGAATAACTTTGGAAAACTCTGAACACTATAGTTCAGTGGCTTCAGATTACACTCCTGTGTATTACTCAAAGTGTATTGGGTTGGTGCGAATGAAATCTCCGGCACGAACGAGCAGTGAAGACAGGCCCCACCACAGTGGAATGGAACCATCCACAGATGTTGCGGGTATTGGGTCACAGAGTTACTATAAATAGCTAACATGTGTGTGAAGAACAAGGTTCAGGCATTGTTTGTTTGGATGTAACGTGGCTTGCAAAGGAAACGTGCAGATGTCGGATTTGGGAGTCATCTTCCTGTATGAATTTAGACTGGGCCATTCTGCAGGAATTGCTGCTCGAAACATTAACAAAGCGTTTGGGGAAAATACAGCCAATGAATGATCCATTCGGCAATGTGAAGTTTCAAAGCGGAGATATGGTCCTGCAAAATGAAGCAATTGGTCACCAACCTGCTGCTGTTTCTGACGATGTTCTGTTATGTGTGGTTGATGGGGACCCCTGAGAAATGTGTCATGAGATAGCGGGAGAGGCAGGTGTCTACCACACAACAGTTGTTTGGCGTCTGGCTGCACTGGGTAAGGTCAAAAAGCTGGACATGTGGCTGCCACATGAGTTGACAACTGCCAACAAGACTAGGCATTTGGAAGTCTACACATCTCTGCTTTCCAAAAATAAACAGGAACCTCTACTGCATCGAATCGTCACCTGCGATGAGAAGTGGGTCCTTCATGATAATCGGAAACGATCTGCACAATGGTTAAGCAAGACATAGCCTGCTGGACAGCATCCTAAGCCACCCCTGCACACCAAAAAGATGATGCTCCTTGTCTGGTGGTCCATAGCCGGGATAATTTATTGGAGTTTCTTGGCAAGAAGCCAAACCCAAACCATCACTGCAAAACGTTATTGTGCTGAATTACACCAGATGCAATGGAAATTTCTGCAGAAACAACTGGCTTTGATAAACAGACATGGTGTTCTACTGCTCCAGGACAACGCTTGCCCTCATGTCGCACAATGAACGATGCTGACACTAAGTGCCTTGGGCTATGAAGCACAGCCTCATGTTGCCTATTACCCGGACTTGTCTCCGACAGATTTTCATCTGTTTCGTTACCTTAATCACTTCCTGTCTGGGAAACAAACAGTTCACGACAGACAACAAGTATCAACGTGCAGTTGATGACTTCTTCAGGTTCCAGCCACATGACTTTTTTCTTTCTGGGATCATGGCCTTACTGGACAGATGGCAACTATGTGTCGATGCTGAGGGGTATTGCTTTGCCTAGGTAAGTTGTCCTACTTTTCCGTTCTCACCGTCCACGTGTACTGGTCCTTTGCTGGACATTTCACTCCAACCCAATACATCACATACACTGTACATATATGTATATATCACAACTTAAATCTTGGCCCTCAGTCTCCGGCAGCTGGAATGTACCTGGCCAAGGCAGCGGCCAGTGCGACATGAAGGCAGAGGGTGCTAAGAATCCCCGGAGGACCGGACTAGGCTGCCATCTGATGCTGACCTTGGCTACATATAACGGACGCTCCCTATCTTCTGATTCAAGGCTTCTTGAATTGGAAGAGGAACTACAAAGGATCAAGTGGGACATCGTCGGGCTAAGTGAGGTAAGGAGAAAAGGAGAAGATCTCATTGAACTGAAAAGTGGACATCTCTTCTACTATCGTGGGACAGATACTGGCAGAACTAGTGGTGTTGGATTTATAATAAACAAGAAACTGAAGGATAAAGTTGTAGAAGTTGAAAGTTCCTCTGACAGAGCAGCACGACTCGTTATCCAACTCTCGAGAAGATACCAGGCTCAGATTATTCAAACTTATGCACCCACCACAAGTCATGCTGAAGAAGAAATTGAGGAAATTTGTGATCTAAATAATAAAGGTAAGCAGCACTTGAAGATAATTATGGGAGATTTCAATGCAAAAATAGGGCAACGGCAACAGAATGAAACTTCAGTAGGTAAATTCGGTCACAGCAACAGAAACCAGCGTGGAAATACTCTCGTAGAGTTTGCAGAGGCAGAAGGGTTTTTCATCTTGAACTCCTTTTTCAAGAAAAAGCCACACAGGAAATGGACATGGAGACATCCAAATGGGACGACAAGTGAAATTGATTTTATTATGTGTAACAAAAAATTCATCATAGAAGACTGCAGTGTGCTAAACAAGTTCAACACAGGCAGTGACCATAGATTGGTGAGATGTAAGATGCACCTCAACACTAAACTCAAACGTAGCAAGCTCATAAGACAAACAAAATGTATTGACATAACCAACCTTAAAAAACACCATAATACCTTCAAATTGGAACTGAAGAACAGGTTCTCTGCTTTAGAAGGCCTAACATCGGAAGAAGTGGATATTTCTGAAGTTAACAGAAAAGTAACCAAAGCTCTTATGGAAACAGCAACAAAATTAGCTGGGTCTAAGAACAAATTGCATGTGAACAAATTATCAGGAAAAACCAAAATGTTGATGCAAAAAAGAAGAGTGATGAGGACAACTAAAGAAGATGTGACTTCCAAAGTGGAATATATAGAGCTATGCAAGACAGTACGAAAAAGTATCACTGAAGACGTAAGGAAATTCAACTGTGAACTAGTAAGGAAAGCAATTGAAAACAACCAAAGCCTAAAGATAGCAAAGGGACATCTCAGTAAGGGAAAAAAACAGATTATGGCACTGAGAAAAGAAGATGGTTCTGTAACAAGAAATAGAGGCGAAATTTTGACAAGAGTGAAAGATTTCTACTCCAAATTATATGAAAGGGATGATACATGTACTCCAGACATCATGAAAGGTACCAGTACCAGAGTTCTTCCAGTCCTTCCAGCAGAAGTTGCACATGCAATCAAGAACATGAAGCGAGGAAAAGCTCCAGGAGAAGATGGAATTACTGTAGACATCATACAAGAAGCAAGTGGAGAAATCGAAACAGTACTCGCCCAAATTTTCACTCGATGCCTTAATGAAGAGAAAATTCCTGAGGATTGGAACAGCGCTACAATGATCTTGCTACATAAAAAAGGTGACATTGAGGATCTCAGGAACTACAGACCTATCAGCCTCCTACCAGTGGTTTATAAAATCTTCACTAAAGTTCTTTCACACCGCTTGGAGGTAACACTGGACATGGCTCAACCGAGAGAACAAGCTGGATTCAGGAGTCGCTACAGCACAATAGATCATATCCACGTACTGAGAGAACTAATTGAAAGAGCGAGGGAATATGAACTTCCATTGTGCATGGCTTTTATTGATTATGAAAAAGCCTTTGATTCGGTGAAACCATCAGCAGTTGCAATGGCTCTGAAATCCTGCGGTATTGAAGATGCATACATTAATATTATTAATAACATCTATGAAAATGCAAGTGCAAAGATTCGGCTGTTTGAAAATACAACACACATAAAAATTGGAAAAGGAGTGAGACAAGGTGACACCATATCTCCGAAGCTCTTTAATGCCACATTGGAAAATGTCTTTCAATCACTGAACTGGGAAAACAAAGGGATAAAGATTAATGGAGATTATCTAACCCACCTTCGTTTTGCTGATGACATAGTCATTTTTGCAACTACCCCATCATAGCTACAGAGTATGATCCAGGAACTTGCTGACAAGAGTAAAGTAGTGGGATTAAAAATGAACTTTCAGAAGACAAAAGTGATGTACAATGCTTTTACAAGAAATGAAGATTTATCGATTGATGGAGAAAAGGTGGAGATAACAGACACGTACGTTTATCTTGGACAGCAGATATCAAGTGAGGGTCACATTGATGAAGAAATTAATCGGCGTACAAAACTTGCCTGGAGAGCTTTTGGAAGAAACAGCATAATTTTCAAGAGCAATATGCCATTATGTCTTAAAAGAAAAGTGTTTGATCAATGCATCCTTCCAGTGCTTACGTATGGTGCAGAGACGTGGACCTTAGCTAAAAGAGACATACAAAGGCTGCAGACAACTCAAAGCAGCATGGAGAGGTGCATGCTTGGTGTAACCAGGAGAGATAAGAAGAGGAACACGTGGATCCGAAAAATGACAAGAGTGGAAGACATCATGATCAGAGTTAAATCCCTGAAATGGCAATGGGCTGGACATACTGCCAGAAGGACAGACCATCGATGGACAGCCAAAATTTTAGATTGGATTCCAAGGGACAGGAAAAGACCCAGAAGAAGACCACATGGGAGATGGGTGGATGAAATTCGAAAGTATGCAGGAGTGACATGGAGGAGACTGGCACAAGACAGACCGTTGTGGAGGAAACTTGGGGGACCTTCGTCCAGCAGTGGATTGATAATGGTTGACGATGATGATGATGATGTACTGTATATACACTGAAGTGTCAGAAAACTGGTACAGACGAGCTTATGCAAAATACATAGCAACGTCACCTATGCGCATACTCGGTTACGTCCGCCAGTGCGTATATAAAGCGATAGACATCCTTGCCTGTCAGAGCTGTTTACGGCATGAGAATGACAAGTAATAACGATTTAAGTTATTTTCAACACGGTATCATAGTTGGCGCTCGTGCGATGGGCCATAGTATTTCGGAGGTAGAAACGAAGTTCGGATTTTCACAGACTACCATTGCAAGGGTGCGCTGTGACTACAAGTATTCCAGCAAAACCTACAACCTGCAATGCAAGTGTGGCCGTAAAAAGACACTGGGTGAATTTGACCATCGTCGGCTCTCAATTATTTCACGCGATAGGCGTACAACACTCTCGCAGGTACCATCGGAATTCAATGCTGGAGCCTCAACAAACATCAGCATCCGGACTGTGCAACATACCCTGCACGATATGGGCTTTGGGAGCTGACGCCCAACTAGAGTCCCCTTGATGAGTGCACGGCACAGCTATGCGCCTCGCTTCGGCACGACAACACCGCCACTGGACACTTGATGACTGGAAACAAGTAGCCTGGTCTGACGAGTCACGTTTCCAACTGTATCGGGCAGATGGAAGGATTCCTGTGTGGTGCAAACCCCATGAAGCCATGGATACTGCCTGTAAACAGGGAACTGTACCGGCTGGTGGGGGTCCATAATGGCATGGGGTGTGTTTAGCCGGACTTCACTAGGACCCCTGGTACATCTACAAACGTCTGTGACCAGCCCATGCTTTATGCACATCTTTTCTGGCGAGGTACCCCCTTTCATGCCCTGCATTCCTGCTGATGGGTTGGGCCTGTTCCAACAAGACAGTGCACCTCCACACAAGTGTTGGTATGCCACATTATGGTTAGAGGAGCATTCATCTGAGTTTTGGGTGTTGCCATTCCCATCCAAGTCCCCAGATCTGAACATGATAGAACACATTTGGGATGCCATGCAACGCGCTATCAAACACAGGGATCTGAGACCTCAGAATACACCCGAATTGTGAAACGTTCAGCAGGAAGTATAGTGTGCATTGCCTACAGCATATTTCCAGAAGCTAGTGGAGTCCATGCCCTGTCGTATTTCTGCAGACCTGCACTCCCGTGGGGGACCTACCAAGTATTAGACTGGTGTACCAGTTTTTCTACCACTTCAGTGTATATATATGTATATACACTGCCGGACAATTGCTAAGGACGGATGACAATAGCAACGATAGCAACCATAAAATGGAAGGCAGAAAAATGTGGAAATTAGCACAAGTGCGGGATACAGTAAGACGTGTTGTGCATATACAAATTTTGGATTGCCGAACTTGTTCGTGATGTCATAGCGCTGATAAGAGATATAAAGGATTTGACGCGTATTGAATGTTGTTGTTCAAACGCAAAGTTGAAAGGGAAAGAATCAATTGACGAACTTGCAATTTTTAGTATGTCTTCCCGACATCACCTGGATGATTTTACGCGTGGCCGTATTATTGGCAAGATTGAAGAAGGGCGAAAAATAACAGATGTTGCCAGGGAGTTCGACGTCAGCCACAGTGTTGTTCCAAGGCTTTGGAAATCATTTCAAACAAATGGAGAGTGTAGCAAACGTCACGGGGGAGGTCGTATTCGCAGTACGACACCTGCAGAAGATCGGTACATAGTGCTATCAACAAAAAGACACCGGTGCAGCACAGCTAGTGAGGTAGCAAATCAGTTTATGGCTGTTACTGGCAAGCGGATCTCCCGAAAAACGGTCGCCAGACGTTTGCATGAAGGAGGACTATACGCCTGCCGTCCTGTTGTGTGCATCCCATTGTCCAGACGTCACCGTACCGCCCGTTTGCAATGGTGCCATCAACATCGCAATTGGACTGATAATGACTGGTCTGCTGTCCTCTTCTCAGATGAGAGTAGATACAGTCTATTGTCTGATTGTCGACGACAACTGACCTGGCATGATAGTGGTACTGCATATTGTCCAGCAAACATGCAGGAAAATGACCGATATCCGACATGTAGTGTCATGGTATGGGCTGGCATCATGATCAATGGCTGTACGTCCCTCTATGTGCTTCCAACTGGGACTATGACTGGCCAACGATACATTAATGACGTTCTGCTACCTCATGTTCGCATGTTCCGTGGTGCTGTCGGTGATAGATTCATTTTCATGGAGGACAACGCAACATGTCATCGAACAGTCGCTGTCCAGGAGTGTCTTGAGAGCGAGGATATTCAACGCCTCGTATGGCCAGCACGTTCTCCAGATCTGAATCCCATTGAAAATGTGTGGGATGCTTTGGGGAGGAGTCTTGCTGGTCGCCAATGCTCTCCAATAAACAAGGACACCCTCATCCGTGCACTGACAGAGGAATGGGATAAATTACCCCAACAGCTGCTTGATAATGTTGTGCAAAGCATGACACGACGTGTGGAATCTTGCATCGCTCTCCATGGTGGCCATATCCCGTATTGACATCTTACGCCGAAACGCCTGCGGACAGTAATTGCATTTTTTTCACGTTTACGTATTCTGCACAAAATGGCCTGTTTGTCCCTTGAACACGTTCCAAAGCCTTCTGAATTTCAGAGCACAATAAATTGCCTTTCTTGTAATGTCCTGGCATTCTGATATGATTTTATTTCACTCGGCATCCAACCACACTTACTTTTTTGCGCTATATAGCATTTATGATCCGTCCTTAGCAATTGTCCAGCAGTGTATATATATGGACGCTCCCTATCTTCTGATTCAAGGCTTCTTGAATTGGAAGAGGAACTACAAAGGATCAAGTGGGACATTGTCGGGCTAAGTGAGGTAAGGAGAAAAGGAGAAGATCTCATTGAACTGAAAAGTGGACATCTTTTCTACTATCGTGGGACAGATACTGGCAGAACTAGTGGTGTTGGATTTATAATAAACAAGAAACTGAAGGATAAAGTTGTAGAAGTTGAAAGTTCCTCTGACAGAGCTGCACGACTTGTTATCCAACTCTCGAGAAGATACCAGGCTCAGATTATTCAAACTTATGCACCCACCACAAGTCATCCTGAAGAAGAAATTGAAAAATTTTATGAGGAAATTCGTAATCTAAATAATAAAGGTAAGCAACACTTGAAGATAATTATGGGAGATTTCAATGCAAAAATAGGGCAACAGCAACAGAATGAAACTTCAGTAGGTAAATTCGGTCACGGCAACAGAAACCAGCGTGGAAATACTCTCGTTGAGTTTGCAGAGGCAGATGGGTTTTTCATCTTGAACTCCTTTTTCAAGAAAACGCCACACTGGAAATGGACATGGAGACATCCAAATGGGACAACAAGTGCAATTGATTTTATTATGTGTAACAAAAAATTCGTCATAGAAGACTGCAGTGTGCTAAACAAGTTCAACACAGGTAGTGACCATAGATTGGTGAGATGTAAGATGCACCTGAACACTAAACTCGAACGTGGCAAGCTCATAAGGCAAACAAAATGTATTGACATAACCAACCTTAAAAAACACCATAATACCTTCAAGTTGGAACTGAAAAACAGATTCTCTGCTTTAGAAATCCTAACATTGGAAGAAGTGGATATTTCTGAAGTTAACAGAAAAGTAACCAAAGCTCTTATGGAAACAGCAACAAAATTAGCTGGGTCTAAGAACAAGTTTCATGGGAACAAATTATCAGGAAAAACCAAAATGTTGATGCAAAAAAGAAGAGAGATGAGGACAACTAAAGAAGATGTGACTTCCAAAGTGGAATATATAGAGCTATGCAAGACAGTACGAAAAAGTATCACTGAAGACGTAAGGAAATTCAACTGTGAACTACTGAGGAAAGCAATTGAAAACAACCAAAGCCTAAAGATAGCAAAGGGACATCTCAGTAAGGGAAGAAAACAGATTATGGCACTGAGAAAAGAAGGTGGTTCTGTAACAAGAAATAGAGGCGAAATTTTGACAAGAGTGAAAGATTTCTACTCCAAATTATATGACAGGGATGATACATGTATTCCAGACACCATGAAAGGTACCCGTACCAGAGTTCTTCCAGTCCTCCCAGCAGAAGTTGCACATGCAATCAAGAACATGAAGTGGGGGAAAGCTCCAGGAGAAGATGGAATTACTGTAGACATCATACAAGAAGCAAGTGGAGAAATCGAAACAGTACTCGCCCAAATTTTCACTCGATGCCTTAATGAAGGGAAGATTTCTGACGATTGGAACAATGCTACAATGATCCTGCTACATAAAAAGGTGACATTGAGGATCTCAGGAACTACAGACCCATCAGCCTCCTATCAGTGGTTTATAAAATCTTCACTAAAGTTCTTTCACACTGCTTGAAGGTAACACTGGACATGGCTCAACCGAGAGAACAAGCTGGATTCAGGAGTGGCTACAGCACAATAGATCATATCCACGTATTGAGAGAACTAATTGAAAGAGCGAGGGAATATGAACTTCCATTGTGCATGGCTTTTATCGATTATGAAAAAGCCTTTGATTCGGTGAAACCATCAGCAGTTACAATGGCTCTGAAATCCTGCGGTATTGAAGATGCATACATTAATATTATTAATAACATCTATGAAAATGCAAGTGCAAAGATTCAGCTGTTTGAAAGTACAACACACATAAAAATTGGAAAAGGAGTGAGACAAGGTGACACCATCTCTCCGAAGCTCTGTAATGCCACATTGGAAAATGTCTTTCAATCACTGAACTGGGAAAACAAAGGAATAAAGATTGATGGAGATTATCTAACCCACCTTCGTTTTGCTGATGATGTCATTTTTGCAACTACCCCATCAGAGCTGCAGAGTATGATCCAGGAACTTGCTGACAAGAGTAAAGAAGTGGGATTAAAAATGAACTTTCAGAAGACAAAAGTGATGTTCAATGCTTTTACAAAAAATGAAGATTTATCGATTGATGGTGAAAAGGTGGAGATAACAGACACGTACGTTTATCTTGGACAGCAGATATCAAGTGAGGGTCACATTGATGAAGAAATTAATCGGCGTACAAAACTTGCCTGGAGAGCTTTTGGAAGAAACAGCGTAATTTTCAAGAGCAATATGCCATTATGTCTTAAAAGAAAAGTGTTTGATCAATGCATCCTTCCAGTGCTTACGTATGGTGCAGAGACGTGGACCTTAACTAAAAGAGACATACAAAGGCTGTAGACAACTCAAAGTAACATGGAGAGGTGCATGCTTGGTGTAACCAGGAGAGATAAGAAGAGGAACTCGTGGATCCAAAAAATGACAAGAGTGGAAGACATCATGATCAGAGTTAAATCCCTGAAATGGCAATGGGCTGGACATACTGCCAGAAGGACAGACCATCGATGGACAGCCGAAATTTTAGATTGGATTCCAAGGGACAGGAAAAGACCAAGAAAAAGACCACATGGGAGATGGGTGGATGAAATTCGAAAGTATGCGGGAGTGACATGGAGGAGACTGGCACAAGACAGACCGTTGTGGAGGAAATTTGGGGACACCTTTATCCAGCAGTGGATTGATAATGGTTGACGATGATGATGATGATGATGATATATACAGTTGAGTTACATTATTGTGACCACCTTCTACTTTTGACGTCAACAGCATGTAGCCAATGAAAGAAGGCACGTGTCATGAGCTGGCGTGGAGGGTATATAAGGTGTGATGTAGGCATTCTCAAAACATATCATTCGTTGCTGTTATGGATAAAAGAAGCAATTTATCAGATTTGCAAAAAGGGATGTTTATCGACTTTCAGGCCAAGGGTGGCAGTATTTCCGAAACAGCGCAGTTTGTGAACTGTTCGTGTGCTTCTGTGGTTAAAGTGTATCGTGATTGGAGAAATGGCACCATTGCAAATAAGTGACGTAGAAATGGCGGAGCACCATGTGCCATTGATGTGACAGGTGCACTTCAGCTTCAAAAGTGCGTGAGGGCCGATCGACATGCTACAGTAGATCAACTTACTAGCCGAAAGAACTAGGGGGTTTCTGGAAGTGTGTCTAAAACAACCGTTCATCGATCCCTGCTGCATGTGGGGCTCTGATGCAGACGAATAGTCACTGAACCTATGCTAACGAAGGTGCATCAACAGGAAAGGCTTGCATTTGCACGGCAGTATCAGAATTGGACCTCTGCTGATCGGCAAAGGATTACCTTCTTCGATGAGTCACATTTTCTGCTTCATCGAATGGATGGACGTGGACGTATAAGGCAAGAAATATCGGAGAACAACACTGTTCAACCTTTGCTGGAAGAACACAAGCTGGTGGAGGCAGCGTTATGGTCTAGGGAATGTTTTCGTGGCATTCCCTGGGTCCACTCATACGTGAGATTCTTCTGCAGATTCGCGGAATTCCGGGGTTTTTTTTTCATCATTTGGGTCATACTTGAGATCGATGCAAAGCTGAAGAGAATTTTTTTTGTGAGGAGGATATTAATTGGGGATGCCATTTCTTCGGCAGGGTATGGTTATTGATCTTTCAAAACTTACAAAAACGGCAGCCAAACAGAGTGAACATTTCCCCCACAATCGTAATTTCTTTTATTCGTGATGTTCCCCTGTCCAGTATTGTTGTTAAATATAATTTTATTTCAGCTTGAAAAATTGGAAACTTTTTTCCCAAAAATGGAAGTTAGACGATGCAAAAATTTCCCTGTAATCTTCAGGCACAAGGTTCTTCTGAGAATTTGAGGAATTCCGCCATTTCCATAAAGACCCAGAAGAATACCATGTGGTAAATAGGTAGATGAAATTTGAAAGCATGCCAGAGGGACATGATGTGGTCTCGCTGAAAACAGAAAGTTTTAAATGGTACTTGGGGGTAACAGTCAGCAATGGATTGATAATGGTTGATGGTGATGATTCAAACAGGAGATCCAAAGCACTAGAGATAAGGCAGAGCAAACATACCATTCATGGCGATTATTCTTATTGAGTCCCATTCAATTGGGACTCAGTAAGAATATTCGCCCACCAGTCAAACTTAGTAAAGAGGAAACTAGAAGAAGGGATCGAAATAGCAAGAAGAAGAAGTACCACAATTAACGATAATTGCGGTTGGACTCTTCCAACTGAGTGGCAGCAACTACTCCAGTGACATAGTCCTGATGACGAACTAGGCTTTAGTTCAAAAATTTGACCACCAACTTTTTTGAATAATAACCTCTATAAGACCCGTAAAAAAGTTAATTCCACAGTACAATATGAATAGAGGTGCCGTGCCATAAATTCATTTGCAAATACCATTCATGTCAGGATAATTATCGCAACAATCGGACATCGCTGAATTGACTGTAATTGCTGTTTCTCATGTAATATCAATCGCATCAGAAAACTTGAAAATTTCATTGCCCTAGAGCGGGAATTGAACCCTCCTCTCCCGATCACCATTCGAACCTGCTAACCGTTACGCCACCAGGACAACAAAGTCCCAAGTATATGAGTATTAAGAACGTTGGAATATTCTCTGACCGCATTTTTAGCGAATTGTGCTGCCATCTAGCGTTGTTAGGGTAGTGTAACAGCATGCTCGAACAGTAATCGAGAGATGTGGGTTCAATTCCCGCTGCAGGGCGATGAAATTTTCAAGTTTTCTGATGCGATTGATATTACGTGAGAAACAGTAATTACAGTCAATTCAGCGATGTCTGATTGCTGTGTTAATTATCATGACATATCGGCCATGTATTATGAGAATATTTCTTCCACACTGTATACCATTCATGTGTTACAGAAAATTCAATCCATGGTCTGTTGGACCACCACTCTGTCACTTCATGTATTCATCTGAACAGGAATTGTTAGGTTTTTTTGTTTGTTTTTTTGTTATTATTATAGCTGTTGAATATGTATATCTGCTGTTTATTTAGGGGTGTGTGTGAATTGAGGGATTGCATTGTTGTTCATTGTTATATCATTGTTGGGATTGCACAGTTATTAGAAAATTAGTTACCCTTTAGTAGTAAGCTATTCCATGCCCTTTTCCACGTGTGAATTGAAGCTGAGAGGAGTTCTTATCCACAGTTTAATATTAATGACTTTGGGTGAGATAAAGAACCAAAGCCTTAGATTGAGCACAGTGTTTAGGTTGCTTACACAAGCTTTTAATTTTGTATCTGCCCGTTCACCTAATGATTTTTATGTTACCTGAATGTTGTGTTTGATATTTTAAATGATGGCTCATCAGGTCAGGTAAATATTGTATTAATTAACCATTTGTTTAATACATGCAATTAATTTATTATTATGCTATCAAAAGTGAAGTAGGTGTGCTCTCAGCTCACTATGTTCATCATGTGCTACTGTCTGGTATTACACTGCATACCAGGTCTTGAACTAAAATTATTGTTGTTATTGTTAATTTTTGCACTGAAATGTCTCCAAAGTTTAAAATCTGCATCTCATTGAAAATTTGCACTTCTGTGGATCTGTCCCGTACCATCTTTCTCTTGGCTACAAGCTCAAACAATTTTTCAAAAAGTTTGGATATCATTTGGCCATCAATTCAAACCCTTCTATCATCAAATTAATTATGGATGATAGACACAAAGTAAACTCCTCAGTTCTCGTGGAATTCTACTTCATTCAGATCGCGACATCATCTGGTGAAAATTACTACATTGGAAGTGCTTATCAAAGTATCGTCAGCCATTTATTGGAGCACAAAAACAATATTCATTAAGGAAATTCTGAAACTTCCAGGTCATATCTAACTTTGGAGGACAGTTCTTCTAACTGACACCAAACAAATTGCTCTGTTCATTAATCGTTTTTTATTACGCTATTGAGAAAGTTTGGAATTTTTTTTTCAGCCCAAACAACTGCAATTCTGATTATCCTTTTATCATTGCATTAATGTGGAAATCAATTTTAAAAAAGAAATACTGAATACAAATTTACAGATCTGGCAAACACTATCGTCATCGTCTATCTGTCCCAAGGCTGCTGAAGACTGAAATTATCAGTTGTAAGATTCCTTGCCTTAAACTTTTTACCTAACTTATTAACTTAAATATTTATAAAAGTAACTTAAAGCATGTTATAAAGTTCTTACACTTGCTTGTGTATTTGTGTTTTGTGTAAATATGAAAGAAGGCCTGTATGATAAATTCTGTGATTCATTGTTTCCATGTTTTTGGAGTTTCTTCCGTTATAAATACACTAATATTCACCTCTCAGCTGTCCCGATGTCTGTTGAGCGTAAACACCAGGGAGTATGTTGGGTGATGGGTCTAGGTCTTTGCCATTTAATATGATCTATAATACAAAGATGTGACACAACTTCATTACAAATAAATATTTATTTAAATTTTATTTCAAGAAATTTCATTTAATACTGTTAAATCCATTGGATTTTGTGTCTGAACTGTATTTTCATGAGGATATATAAGTGATATTTTATCATCCAGTGGCACTGTGGTTTTCCCACCTTTTTTGCACAGCATACTACATGGAATACATGTGCTTTCTTTGAAAGGCATTGCATAGCGAAGTTTTTCCCAAAACCATCTTTCCCCCCACACAATGTATGTTTTAGTTGACAGCAAACTTTGCAAATCTTTATCTAAAGTGGTAATGGGTGGAAGCTCTCCTTTTACTATGACTATAAGTCTGTCCATTTTGTCTTCGAGCATTTGGTAGTACGCTGTGTGAAACTCAATACGAAACCACATGCTTTCTAAAAAGTTTTTTGAAATCACAAGAATTGTTCTCTTGCTGCTTTTCACTGAATCAATTATGTTGTTTGTTATTAGATTTCCTGGAATCCAGTCTCTCTCGTGGATGCACAGTTTATAGTTTGGGGGCTTATTTTCCAGCTCTTCAATAAGTTGAAAGGTGATATCTCTATCATTACTGCTATACGAAATAAAGGCATCAAAGAGTTTGTCATCATCAAAGTCAGGGTGTTGGTAGAAGCACTTGAACACACAATGGAAATGGATGTACATAAAGGCCAGAATCGTTCGCTTGTTGCGGTAATACAAAGCTATTGCGGTAATGATTATGGTAGCTGCAATGACACAAGTTGTTATGTATACGATCAAATTCAACCTCTGCGGCCATTTGTCAATGGGACATAATATGCTGTCAGATGTTTTCATTAGAGAAAGCACAGTGTCTGTGTTATTTTCATTGTGCTTGTGGCAATATATTTCTCCTATGTCTGACACTTGCTTGAAGTGCTGAGACAGCCACATCTTGAGTGAGCAGTTACAGTTCCATGGGTTATTTGCAACATTCATTGTAAATTCCTTAAAAGCATTTGCATGACTTCTTATTGAGTCTGGCATCCAATTTAAGTGGTTTTTAGTTATTGTAAGTCGCTGCAATTTTAGTGGCATATACCAATTTCGTGAAGGAATGAGATTTCCATCCAAATAAATTTCTGTTAAATTTTCCCATATTGTTTCTTCTAATCCTGTGAGAGAACTCAAATTGTTGTTCTGCATGTTTAGGGAACTGATGCTTTGGAGAATTGTGTCTGGAATTTTGGTTAAATGTTTTCCTTTACAATCAAGTTTAACTGTATTGGTACTTTGTTGAAATGAGCACAAGCATGGTGTTGGACAGTTCTTTGTAATATTGCATATAAATTTTTCTTTTTTCAGTGATTCAATTTGTGTGCCTCGTAAGTTTTTGGACTGTTGCATTTTAGTTTGTGGCCATCATAAAACCTAATAGAATGGGTGCTAGAGTATGAATGTGAAAAGTATTTGTAAAACTCATATAAGTGACAGTCACACTTAAAAGGATTATTTTCCATATAAAACATAGGCATATCTTCAATGGGTGTTGGATATGACACTTGTTCAGCTTCTTTTAAAAGAGTCATATTTACCAGGGTAATAGCATTGTTCTGTAGGTAAACTTTTGTTTTCCTTGAAATCATTATAGGGACTAAGAAAGAAACTATTTTGTTATTCTGCGCCCAAAACTCTTTGAGTGACATATATGATTCCCAGCCATCTGGAAGAGCTGTTAACATATTATTACTAACATCAATGATTTTTAGACTTTCACTGGGGCCAAATGGTTCAATTCCCTCTAACAAGGATATTTCATTATTACTTATATTAAGGATTTCTAGACTTCCTAAATCACAAAAAGCACCTATAGCAGTGTGTTTAATCAAATTAGAGCTGATGTCCAGTTGTTTGAGTGATGTTAATCCTTGAAAGTGATTTTTAGATACATTTTGCAAATCGTTTTTATATAGCTTTAACACTTGCAAATTTCTATTTTCATAAAATGGTGATCCTATGAAATGAACTATATCATTGAAGCTGAGGTCTACATACTTTACATTCTTATTTGCTGTAAAAATGCCTTCTTTTAGCTGTGTTAGTCTGTTGTTATACATACTTATGTTTAATAAATTTGGAGTATTGTTAAAGAAATCCAGTGGCATTGAAGTTAAATTGCAGGCATTTGATTTAAAAACTTGTAGAGATACCTTTCCCAGGAGTAACTCTTTTGGTAATATTGATAGTGGATTGTTGCTGATATCAAGTACTTGTAGTTTTGACACATTATGCAACAATCCATTTGGGAGCCACTGCACATAATTTTGGCTCAGGTAAAGATTCTGAAGTTCTGAATTTCGTGATACCATATCTTCGTGTATCTCTCTTATTTCATTTCTTATTAATTTCAGGGTTTGTAGAGATATGAGGTGAGAAAAAATGTTGCCAGACATTTTCTCCAGTTTGTTATGTGAAAGCAACAAAGTTTTGAGTTTGGGTAAGGCACCAAAAAGATTGTCTGGTATGGTTCTTATTTGATTATTTTCCAAGTTCAGGTTTGTAAGGTTAGAAAGTTGGGCAAATAAACTGGGTGGTAAGGTCTGGAGGTGGTTGTTCGAGAGATCTAGATTTTGCAGTTTCACAGTTGTTTGAAATGTATTTTCTGAAATGTTTTGTATACCATTGCCTGACAGTCTTAGGTTTTCAAGCAGTGGTGAGTTGAGCATATTACTGCCGAAGTATTTTATGTAATTATGGCTCTTGAAAATTAATGATTTGAGATGTGTGCTCTGAAGTAGGTAATTGAAAGACTTGTTGGGTACATTACATCTGTCAAATTCCAGTCGAGTAAGATTTCTTAGCATAGGAGCTTCGAAGTAGCCCTCATTCAGTGGCTCACCAGTTTTGCACTGCACTTTGAAGTATCCATGATTAGTGTAGTAAGACAAGGAAAATATTTCTTCATTATTAACTTGCTTGAAACAAGTGGCCTTGTAATGGAACTGCCTGTCTTTCATGGATTCACATATACATTTAATGCTTTTGCTTGTTGGGCAAGAATGCAACGTCTTGCTTATCCAAAAAAACACTAGGATCCTTGTTACTGATCCAAATTTTTGCATTGCTGTATGACTATCTGAAAATAAAAAGCATAATGGCATGACTTAGCAACTGTAGTGACTTAATTAGTAAATGGCATTTCAGATGAAAGTTTTATATATAAGTAATCATCATAAAGAAGGAAAAGTACCATATTTTCCAATTATAATACCATGGCACAAAACTCGATTTTGCAAACATGCAGCTCTAAAATGCAGCCTTTAACTAGTGCTTCTTATAACCGTTTTCAGTAACAGTACAAATCCCAAGAGTTGTTCACGATATGTACATAAAAAAAAAAAAAAATGTTATGTGAATCATTTTTTAGCAGAGAATAATCTATAAAGAATTTGGAATGCTAACTTGTTTGATTATTACATGGGAAGCTCACGGTCACACAAATGAAATCTCAAAACCTAATGTGATATGATGAACCCTAGAAAAGTTCAGTCCATGCATACAGCTGGTTATCTCTGGATTCTAAGGACTGGTAAAATATGGAGTTTTTCCCCCCAAAATTGTGGGAGATATAGTAGCTTTCATATGTACAGTCAATGCTTGATATACTGTTACATTACATTGTAGCATTATATCAAATGCACCAATTATTTTTAAGTAACCCAAATTTTGTTAATTATAGTCCATTGAAAATCATAATTAGCATTAAGTTAAAAATGTGTTAATTAGAAAAGAATGCAGTTGTATGTTGTGTACTTAGTGCAAACTGTAGTTCAAAGTGTCTGTTTCAATCTTGGAGGCTTCTATTATGCAATAAATGTGGAAATTTACTTTGCATAGTAAGAAGACAAAATTAATATTTTAATTATAAGGAAGTGACTAACCTTTATCAAACGAAAGTTAATAACCGTACACAAAAACATTTAACGTAATCTGGTTTCTTTTAAAGAACTAGTCTGTTTTCATTTGTGTTTGAGATTTCTACTCGATTATTTTCAGAGTGCAACCTAATTTACTGGACGTGCTTGAAATATCGCCATCCTGTGAGTTAGTTTGAAAGAATATTCTTCATGTTAAACGACAATGATTTGCATCTTTGATTTAATCAGCAACTTTAAAATATTAAGGTTTGCCACAATTGAATGATGGTCCAAAAAATGGTAAGGAAATTACCACACTGCTTTCAAGAGGTGGTACATCAAATATGTTTTGTGTTGGGAAAGGCAGGCTGGCATGGTAATACACTATATTGACAAAAGTCGCCAGACACCTAGAAGAGAAACACATCATTGCATTTATTGACATACCTCGAGTACACTGACATACCTTACCCCCACACGAGTAACCTTTGGCCTTGATGCAGGCACTGACCCTTCGAGACATGCTTTCGACAAAGTTTTGGAACACAGCGATAGGTATGCACTTCCATTCAGTACATAACACTGCTGCTAACTGTTGCTTAGTAGTAGGCTTTGGTTCCAAACTTCTTATGCTGTGCTCTATGGGATTAAGATCACAGCTCTCTACTGGCCAGTCCACACACGATAAGGAATTATCGTGAAACCATGCCGTAACAGTCCTTGCTTTATGGCTTGGTGCATTATCCTGCTGGTACCAACAAGGCTCGGTTCCATAGTATTGCCACAGAGTTGGTAGGGCATAATTATTTTCCGGAATATCGAGGTAGACATGCTGGTTAACAGGTTTGTCCACGATAACCAATGGGCCGGAACCATACCACGAAAAACAATCCCACACAAGTACACTGCCAGCTCCAAACTTGACTGTAGAAACAGTACACTGTGGTAAATAGTGTTCCCCTGGCTGCCACCATACCCACACACGGCCACCAGACTGATGAATCGTGTATCTGGATTTATCAGTCCATAGGACCCGTTTCCATTGATCTACGGTCCATGATAAATGTTCTTTACACCATGCTAAATGACGAGTAGCATTCAGAGTGGGGATGAAAGGCTTATGAGCAGCCGCACGACCACAGTAACCCATGGAATGAAGTTCTCTGCAAATAGTACGTGCACAAACCGAGGATCCAGCATTTTTACTCACCTGTAGACTAAGGTCTTGTGCAGTACTCCATCGATTAGCTGTAACAACTCTCCTGAGGCTTCGACATTCTCTATCCCTGATTTTCTTTGGTCTGCTGGTATGTTTTGCTGCTTCAGGCATGCCATGTGTCCTCCACTTATTCAGTACATCCAAAACAGTTAACTTAGGTATGTTTAAATGCCTCTCAGTTTCTTTTGTGGACAACCCACTAATATAACACCCAACAATCTTTCCTTTCTCAAAGTCAGCTCTTTTCTGCCGCAGCATTTTCACTCAACCTTACAGTACGATATGATCGCGGTCAGCTGCAGGCTTGTTTTTATGCCATTTGCAGCTCTACCGCACACCTTAACAATGCAGCAGATCCGTTCATTTGCTTTTGAAGGGGTGTCCGGTGACTTTTGTCAATATTGTGTGTATATCATCATCATCATCATTGTCAACCATTATCAATCCACTGCTGGACGAAGGTCTCCCCAAGTTTCCTCCACAACGGTCTGTCTTGTGCCAGTCTCCTCCATGTTACTCCCGCATATTTACGAATTTCATCCACCCATCTCCCATGTGGTCTTTTTCTGGGTCTTTTCCTGTCCCTTGGAATCCAATATATATATATATATATATATATATATATATATATATATATATGATGATGATGATGATGATATATATGTATACTGTATATTGTTGGTTGGCAGATGCCAGTGGTGTGGCAATATATCAAAATATCAAGAGATGCTTTATATAGAGTATGTTTGTTCAGACCCAAGCAGTGGTGGTAAATCAAAGAGCATTACATTGAGGATTGATTGAATATACATAGAGTTAGCTTTGCATTAGGAACACCTACCTAGTAACACGGTGGTCTACCTTTCTGTGCAATCGCGGCTTACAGATGCCTAGGAACAGATCTACAAGGTGTCAAACATCCTCCGTGCGCTACTTGACCCATGTCCACTGCAGCAGCTCCATCAGTTCACACTCATTCTGTGGAGGTGGATCAGCACTTCTCACACCCCATTCTAGCATATCCCACAAATGTTCAATTGGGTTATGGTCAGGGGAGTTTGGGAGCCAAAGCAATGTGGCGAATTTGTTGTCTTATTCCTTCAACCACTCAATAGTTATATGAGCCCAATGACATGGTGCACTGTGCTGTTGAAAGATGGCACTGTGGTTTGGGTAAACCTCCTGCAGATATGGATGGAGGTGGTCAACTTACAGGTCCCTGTAACGCCTACCATTCAATGTTTGTGGGGTGATAACTAATGAACCTAAAGCTTGCCAGGAAAAAGCTCCTTAGACCAGAACACCATCTCCACTGGCCTGTTGAACTGCAACCATGCAACCAGGGAATAGGGCTTCATGCTGTGTACATCATATGTGCACCTGGCCATCAGCATGCTGCAGCAAGAAGCATGAGTGCTACATCATCAGTACCCTTGTTAGTCTCTGGCTGTGGAACTCCAGATGAAACAAGGTACGGTGCATGGGGCATGTAGGTCGAACTGCATCGCTGTTTTACTGGCGGGTGAGCTGGGTGACTGTTGACATCATTACTGGGATACCAGTCATGACATTTGATGCTCAGCTCTAGGATCAACTGTGTATGGCTGACCAATGTGAGCCCTTGTGCTGGATGTCTGTGCATTGTTAATTCAGTCATGGTACAACCCTTGATACAGTAGTACAGGCACAGTCAACAAGTGCAACTGTTTCCAAAATATTAACACCTGGCCTCCGGGTCCCAACTATCTGGCTGCAGTCAAATTAGCTTACATCACCATGTCAGAGCGACCAAGTGTCCCGGTTAACTCAGATTCCATCCAGTTTCGAAAATATTTTCCGGAAATCCGATTTTTCAACAAAAAATCTGATTTTGCAGTTTTCTTTTATTTATTTATTATGTATGCCCCCCCCCCCATGGCTGAGGGAGTCGGTAACGAATGGACATAAGCGTTTTTTTGTTTACAAAAACATTTGTCTGTCTTTTGTTAAAAATACATTTGTCATGTTTTTTTGTTTAAAAAAACGTGCTAAGGGCTCATGACCTTGGCATTTCAAGCACCTAGGTCGTGAACCCTGTGATGGTAGCAAGACAGTCAGTGGCTTGGAAAGCTGAAGACTGGCTTATGACATCATATCCATGGCACTTGTGCAGTGTCTCATTCAGGGAGAAGAATTCTGTGCAATGTGCGGCAAAACAAAAATCTTGCACCATCTTGCTACAAAAGGCAGATTTTGCACCAGAACCGCCGTGCTCCATCCTTGTCATCGGTACTTCGGCACAGTCGATTCTCTCTGCATGCTGTTTCGTTTGATGCTGAGTAAGACCAAGCGGTGGGAAGAAAGATTAAGAGACTCCAGGTACTACGGATTTTACGTAGTTACTATAGAAATCATCAGTCTGCTGCAGACTATGAAAAAACATCGAGTATTATATGGAAATCAAAAATCTCGGTGAAATAACATTATTAAACATCTGTGTAAAGTTTATTTACCTATTTTCAAGACATTTCAATAGAAAAAACCGGGGGAAAAGTTGGCGAATCTTGCAAATGTTCGTAATCACATCGAAAATGATTGCTGTAGCAGTGATGAGAGTATCATGTTTTCTGTTTTCACATATTATTTTTTTCCAACTTTCATTTTTTTTTCTGTCTGATTATACAAGCATTTTTATTTTTTGATGTTTCCTGTGTGTGTGTGTGTGTGTGTGTGTGTGTGTGTGTGTGAGTGATCAAACTTATGTTCCTCATTTTTAATATCTTCGGTAATAGTGAAAAGGAGCGACTTTATATTTTTTAAGAATTTTTTATAATGAAATGCGTTTCCTTATTTCTAATGCATACTTCTTCAAATAATCAATATATAGCAACTGTTTTCACCCCTTTCCCTTTTATTAAACAAAAGTAAATTTCTAGATTGGTATTAAATCTGTCCATGATGGAATCCGCGCGTTTTCCGTGCCCCGTAAAATTGTTTCACATCAGAGTGAGCAATGCAGAATCGATTTTTCACATTTAATTTTGCATAAAATATGTGTTTTTCAATTTCTTAGAATCTCACGTATGATCACTTCTTACTCATACGTTAAATTCTTTTGTGGATTTACGGAATTCAGCTTTTTCTGTCATCATTTGGATCATTCTCAAGATCGATGCAAAACTGAAGAGAAGCTGTTGTTTGGGGGGAAGGGGGTCTTAAACCTATAACATATAATTTTATTACTTATAAATTGTAAATATGTGCACCGCTGAATGTGCGTTGATGTTCGGGTTTTGGATTTTGAAAGTTGACAGCTCTGCCATGTTTCCCCATTACTTGTAAACATTTACTGTTTATGTACAGGGGATAGGTAGGTGTGCATAGTTTATAGTACCTGCATGTGGCATTGATATTATGTGGTACTTCGGTATCACTCCGAATATGTAAAACGGGGGTGTTTTTGATGCAAAGCTAACTCAGTGTGTTTATAGCGAGAGCACTAATATAAACATTTTTGAATAATGAACTTTATAACAGCAAACTTTTAAAATTAAATAACTTGAAAAAAAAAAAAAAAAGTCCCACTCTTTCTTTCACCATGGTGAGAAAAACACAAGTAGTTTATATTAGTGCCCCAGAAACAGAAAAACACAAGTAGTCTTTCACATCCCCCCCCCTTCTCCTGTGAATGGTGTGTGAGTGTCTCTTACCTCTTAGGAGGAAGAGTTTTACATGCACAGAAGGAAACAGGGGTGATGACTCCCATTTTAATGCATCACTTTGTGTACATTTACAGCACTCTCATTTTGGATGTTATTAGATGTGAATTGCACAGAAAAGTTTAGTGTATTAAAAATGTTCTTTTTAACAACCCCCCCTCTCTCTCTATTGCCTTATTTATCTCAGATGAAAGACATACAATGTATTCTGCTACCATTGCCAGGATCTCTATCTTTTAGCAGGCAAGTTATTGCAGAAGGATTAGATATGACAGTGAGAGTATAGCTCATAGTTCCAAAGAGTTCTGAAATCTTATAAAAAAAAGGACCCATGGAAAGGGATAGAACCAATGAATGGGGGCTTCTTCTTTAGTATTGGCATGAGAGTTGACAGATTTTTCATATGGGAATAGTGGAGAATTTTGTTTATTGTAGATGAAGGAAAATGATGGGCTTCAGCAATTTTCTTAATTGTAGCAAGTTTTTGTTTGAAGGACAATTTACTGTTGCAGATAAACATGGCACACTTAATATAAGTTTTTAAAAGCAGCAAATTTGCTGCTTTAAAAACTTATGAACAATAATCATTCCCTAATAAATATTGAACTTTAATAAGGAAGCTTTCATACCAAAAGACACAATCAAAATTTTGGTGCTAATCATATGGTAACTAACAAAAGCATACATTCAGGGTGTAAAGACCCACTTGTTTCTTTCTGGCTGCCAAACATTGAACAAAGTTCAATTTCCACACAATCAAAAATTCAGAATGGTCTTAAGAGCAGATCCTGGAGTGGAAACTAAAATGTGCTGCCCAGAAAAGAAAAAAATAAATCTACCATTTGTGTACTTTAGTGCAGTGGTCCCCAACATTTTTGCATTCACAGACTGGCAAAATGTTGGGGGAATCTTTCACAGAGTGGCAATGCCAAAACAGAAGCTTTCTATAGGCTATTTTCATGCATTTAATCTCGTAGTATTCTATATTATAATGGTTACTGCTTACAATCCATAATTTATATAAACAAAACATAACGTTAAAATTGGAAACTTCGCTCATATAAGAAGTATAATTCATTCTGGTTTGATATTAACATGGTTTCTGCAACCAAAAACCATGCTATTCCAAAATACACATGGTTGAAATTACATAGGTATCATACGTCAAATTCTCACAGTTTGCGGCTTCACGGTTAAGAGACTCAGGACATCTCCAGAAATATTATTCTAACCTCCTTAGTTTTTTGATTGAACCTTTATGTATTCTAGAAAAATGTAAATATATATGCCAATGTAAGATCAAATTCAAATTTTGGATTACAAACATCAAATTAACCAAAGACTTGCAAAAGAAATATAATAAATCAGAGAGAAAGATTCAGTCAATGAACGTACAAAATCATAAGCCCAATATTCAGTGTTTGGTTTAATGACAACAATTTAGATTCAAGAAGAACATGAAATATATTTTATTTGAAAGATCCTATATTATGAAGCTGGTGATCTGGCAATGATATTTAACTTGCATTTTATGCCAACAACAAAGGTGGAGTGAAGTAAAACATTTATAACAGGCCTTGATAGTCACTGAAAGGTCTGAAACACTGGTAAGAAAGTGGAACATTCAGAGGAGAAAGTGAAGAAGCAAGTGAAGTCTTCAATTAAAAAAAATTTAAAAAATTGTCAGCGTAAGGCCAATAAATTGAACTTTGACTCCCAAAGAAAAAGTTGTGCACATTTGCAACCCCAAATTTTATTTAATTAATTGAAAAACAAGAGTATTATATAATAATACTCTTTTAAAAGTATATTATTCTTTTTTTGGTGGTTTCAATCAAGGGTGGATCCAGAAGTTTACTCTAGGGGGGCGGTTTTTCGGGTATAAAGGGGGGGGGGACATTGTGAGAGGATTTTTGAGATATAACGTTAGTATAACTGTATATATATATGTTGCTGGTCTGAGCTGTTTTTATCCGTTACATGGGGTGTGACATTCTTTAGATATTTGGGAGCTGGCGTAAGTAGGTGAGAATGATCACTACTAGCTGAAACACAGGAATTTAATACACCAAAGCCTAAAAGAACACAGACCCAAAAAGTAAACACACTAATCTATTAAATTGATAGAACACCTGGTCTGCTAGTATGCAATTTTGTACATTCAGTATGCATAAAAAAAGGGGGGAGGGATCTCCCTTCTTATTCAGTCTTTATTCTTTTGTTATTTCCTGAGAGTAGGCTTTCCACAGTTCACCATACTGGGAACAATTAAAGTTCTGGATATCAGGCGTATGACTAATGAGTACAGTTCACAGTCTATGCACTTGAGCACAGGTTAGAATCCCATTTCCAAAGTAAACTACGCAAGCTGATAATCAAAAGTGAGTACTCGTGTATAGTTGGCGGATGCTGGGTTATCCATGAAATAGGTTTCATGCACTCTGGCCTAACAAGTTAGGCCCTAATGAGTTGAAAGCCGACTCACTTTCACCACACCATGGCTTGTAGCAATCATGACACTATACACACACACCCTCTGAAGCAGCAGTCCACAGAGCCCTTAATACGTTGTGGGGGACTTCACCTGTAAATCACAGAGGGTCGTTACGAATTTGCTGGTTTTCTCCTCTGTTTCCTTCGGGCGACGCAGAGAGCTTCTCCTTGCTAGACGGGACGTGCGCAGAGAGTGCTTCTCCTTGCTAGATGGGACGTCTACTTGGTAAAAGGAGCCAGCCCTGTGAAGTTCCAAAGATCATCTTGAAGAAGGATGGGCAATGTCCTCGCAGGCAGTGACCCCACAAAGCTGGAGGTCTTGCTTTGTTGAGGCTGTTCCTTGCGAATTTCATTACTGCATCCTCCGTAGCTATGAGATCATCCAGAACCAAGCTGACCGCTACTTCAATATTTGATGCCACGGTGATGAAATAAGAACTGGCCAAGACTGTTCTTTTTCCCTGCTTCGAAATTCACCTGCTGGGATGCTAAACTTGAATGAACAGACTCTGTCATTCCGGTTAATTCTCAATTGCTATTTCTTTTAATCCATAATCAGTAGGCCGAACGACTGACAACTGTGTTCGGAGACTGCTACTTCTTTTTCCTTGAATAGACTTACAATGGCTATTCTGTTTCCTCCTGGGAAACTACGTTCTCTCTTGGATTTGGATCTGCCAAGACGAACGTTTCTCTTTTTGCCCTTTCATCACGAGGTTTGCAAACAGACTGCCGTTTTCTCATCCTGTGCTTCTCTTTGCTCTGTTGCTAACCGTCCTCTTTTTGTTTTTGTCAACCTCTCGAGATTTCTCTCCTCTGTCCGAGCGTTTGTGACTGGCTCTCGACCCCCCGATGGCCATAACTTTCTGTGTTGCCTAAGGATTTTTGGCACTAGTGGCCCACTTAAAGGCATATTTACAAGGGCCCGGGCGCCGCCCTCTCTCCAAGCTGAATGGTCCCCCATTGTTTCTGGGTGGGTACTTCACACCACCCTGCTATCCCTTTGTTTCCAACTCAGCTAAAGAGCACCACCAGACCTCCCCCAATTAAGCGTACTAATTTCTCCAATTTTGTAATAGGCCAAATATTTAAATAAAACATTAACATAATTTAGTCACACTTATCAAGCCCACCCCCCTTTATAATTAGTTAATTTAGGCCACAAATTTTGTATCATATATATCATCATCATCATCATCATTGTCAACCATTATCAATCCACTGCTGGACGAAGGTCTCCCCAAGTTTCCTCCACAACGGTCTGTCTTGTGCCAGTCTCCTCCATGTGACCCCTGCATACTTTCGAATTTCATCCACCCATCTCCCATGTGGTCTTCTTCTGGGTCTTTTCCTGTCCCTTGGAATCCAATCTAAAATTTCGGCCGTCCATCGATGATCTGTCCTTCTGGCAGTATGTCCAGCCCATTGCCATTTCAGGGATTTACCTCTGATCATGATGTCTTCCACTCTTGTCATTTTCGGATCCACGAGTTCCTCTTCTTATCTCTCCTGGTTACACCAAGCATGCACCTCTCCATGCTGCTTTGAGTTGTCTGCAGCCTTTGTATGTCTCTTTTAGTTAAGGTCCACGTCTCTGCACCATACGTAAGCACTGGAAGGATGCATTGATCAAACACTTTTCTTTTAAGACATAATGGCATATTGCTCTTGAAAATTATGCTGTTTCTTCCAAAAGCTCTCCAGGCAAGTTTTGTACGCCGATTAATTTCTTCATCAATGTGACCCTCACTTGATATCTGCTGTCAAGATAAACGTACGTGTCTGTTATCTCCAGCCTTTCTCCATCAATCGATAAATCTTCATTTCTTGTAAAAGCATTGAACATCACTTTTGTCTTCTGAAAGTTCATTTTTAATCCCACTTCTTTACTCTTGTCAGCAAGTTCCTGGATCATACTCTGCAGCTCTGATGGGGTAGTTGCAAAAATGACTACGTCATCAGCAAAACGAAGGTGGGTTAGATAATCTCCATTAATCTTTATCCCCTTGTTTTCCCAGCTCAGCGACTGAAAAACACCCTCCAATGTGGCATTAAAGAGCTTCGGAGATATGGTGTCACCTTGTCTCACTCCCTTTCCAATTTTTACGTGTGTTGTATTTTCAAACAGCCTAATCTTTGCACTTGCATTTTCATAGATGTTATTAATAATATTAATGTATGCATCTTCAATACCCGAAGGTTTTCAGAGCCATTGTAACTGCTGATATTTTCACCGAATCAAAGGCTTTTTCATAATCGATAAAAGCCATGCACAATGGAAGTTCATATTCCCTCGCTCTTTCAATTAGTTCTCTCAGCACGTGGATATGATCTATTGTGCTGTAGCCACTCCTGAATCCAGCTTGTTCTCTCGGTTGAGCCATGTCCAGTGTTACCTTCAAGCGGTGTGAAAGAACTTTAGTGAAGATTTTATAAACTACTGATAGGAGACTGATAGGTCTGTAGTTTCCGAGATCCTCAATGTCACCTTTCTTATGTAGCAGGATCATTGTAGCGGTGTTCCAATCCTCAGGAATCTTTCCTTCATTAAGGCATCGAGTGAAAATTTGGGCGAGTACTGTTTCGATTTCTCCACTTGCTTCTTGTATGATGTCTACAGTAATTCCATCTTCTCCTGGAGCTTTTCCCCGCTTCATGTTCTTGATTGCATGTGCAACTTCTGCTGGAAGGACTGGAGGAACTCTGGTACTGGTATCTTTCATGATGTCTGGAGTGCATATATCATCCCTTTCATATAATTTGGAGTAGAAATCTTTCACTCTTGTCAAAATTTCGCCTCTATTTCTTGTTACAGAACCATCTTCTTTTCTCAGTGCCATAATCTGTTTTCTTCCCTTACTGAGATGTCCCTTTGCTATCTTTAGGCTTTGGTTGTTTTCAATTGCTTTCCTCACTAGTTCACAGTTGAATTTTCTTACGTCTTCAGTGATACTTTTTCTTACTGTCTTGCATAGCTCTATATATTCCACTTTGGAAGTCACATCTTCTTTAGTTGTCCTCATCTCTTTTCTTTTTTGCATCAACATTTTGGTTTTTCCTGATAATTTGTTCACATGCAACTTGTTCTTAGACCCAGCTAATTTTGTTGCTGTTTCCATAAGAGCTTTGGTTACTTTTCTGTTAACTTCAGAGATGTCCACTTCTTCCGATGTTAGGCCTTCTAAAGCAGAGAACCTGTTCTTCAGTTCTAACTTGAAGGTATTATGGTGTTTTTTAAGGTTGGTTATGTCAATAGATTTTGTTTGTCTTATGAGCTTGCCACGTTCGAGTTTAGTGTTGAGGTGCATCTTACATCTCACCAATCTATGGTCACTACCTGTGTTGAACTTGTTTAGCACACTGCAGTCTTCTATGACGAATTTTTTTGTTACACATAATAAAATCAATTTCACTTGTCGTCCCATTTGGATGTCTCCATGTCCATTTCCTGTGTGGCTTTTTCTTGAAGAAGGAGTTCAAGATAAAAAACCCTTCTGCCTCTGCAAACTCAACGAGAGTATTTCCACGCTGGTTTCTGTTGCCGTGACCGAATTTACCTACTGAAGTTTCATTCTGTTGCCGCTGCCCTATTTTTGCATTGAAATCTCCCATAATTATTTTCAAGTGCTGCTTACCTTTATTATTTAGATGACAAATTTCCTCATAAAATTCTTCAATTTCTTCTTCAGAATGACTTGTGGTGGGTGCATAAGTTTGAATAATCTGAGCCTGGTATCTTTTCGAGAGTTGGATAACAAGTCGTGCAGCTCTGTCAGAGGAACTTTCAACTTCTACAACTTTATCCTTCAGTTTCTTGTTTATTATAAATCCAACACCACTAGTTCTGCCAGTATCTGTCCCACGATAGTAGAAGAGATGTCCACTTTTCAGTTCCATGAGATCTTCTCCTTTTCTCCTTACCTCACTTAGCCCCACGATGTCCCACTTGATCCTTTGTAGTTCCTCTTCCAATTCAAGAAGCCTTGAGTCAGAAGATAGGGAGCGTCCATTGTAAGTAGCCAAGGTCAGCATCAGATGGCAGCCTAGTCCGGTCCTCCGGGGATTCTTAGCACCCTCTGCCTTCATGTCGCACTGGCCGCTGCCTTGGCCAGGTACATTCCAGCTGCCGGAGACTGAGGGCCAAGATTTAAGTTGTGGAATCATTTTGGAGGGGTTTGGCCATAACTCACCACGCTGGCCAAGCGGGTTGGTGAGTGTGGGATAGAATTTCCTCTAATCCCGATGGTATAGTTATACCGCTATTGGCGGTCGTCAGAGCCCCTTTAGTGGGAACAGGATGCACCACGAGAAGGCGGGGTTGACATTTGTCAAGGAGAGGCTGTGATGTTACGCATCACCTGACCTTACATCCCATCATATATATATATATATATATATATAGAGAGAGAGAGAGAGAGAGAGAGAGAGAGAGAGAGAGAGAGAGAGAGATACTATATACAGTATATAGATATATGCTTGTGGATATGATGTTAGTAGCAGGAAATGCCGAAAATTACCCCGTATTAGCCATGTTGCCTCCATCCCACCCTACCCCACCCCAGCGGGCATTGACTTCGGAGTGGGTGGAACAACGGGAAGTGCCCGTGAGGCGTGAAGGAGAAGGAAAAATATGAAAAAAAGAAAGAAGTCCTGAAAAGATCATCTGGGGGGAAGCAGTGGGGACATTTTTACGAATTTTGTTTACGATCCATTTAAGATATGCACGTAGATCATATTGTTATTCACAGTTCCCCCCACCTGCTGATTTTAGTACCAAGCTCTGCCTGATTACAGACGCTAGACAATATGACAAGAGCAAAGAACTAACAAAGAATACCCTCCCCCCTGACGTCACTGTCTTTCCTTTATCTTTTGCGTGCGCTCTCGCCTTTTATTCTATTCGCTAGCTAAATTAATGTGATGCGTATTTTAAATCCAATTCTGTAGTAAATTTAATTGTAAAATTTTTTTTTTAGAAAAACTGTAAACCAAATACGCAAAGTTTATCATTTACGATCTTTGCTACTTTAAACGTAAAAACTTCGTTAGGGGTTTGGGGGGGTTGCCTCCCCCTCCGCTGGATCCGCCACTGGTTTCAGTACACTAGGGGATGCAATGAATGTATATTATTTCTGTGGAAGCATGTTTGGAAATATATTCAACAAAATAACGTGGAAAGATTTTTGCTTTTTTCTGATTTAAGTATAATATTTAATCCGGTAAAGCTGAGATTGCAAAATAAAAGTGTCATTTCAGTAATGAGGATATTCGGAAATCACTGTTTCATGTAACGTCCTTTTTATTATTATATTTGATTTGATTTTCTCAGCTACAGCAATTGCATCTATAGCATGGTCCACTTGTCAGTACGGACTTGATTCAAGTTAAGACATAATCATTCATGGTTTAAAAATTGTCGTACAATGTGGCTCATATCGAGAATTACTGCTTCTTGAATTTTTTGCCTTGTTGTTGACCTAAAGCATCGAGCTGAGTTATAAGTATATAGGAATTATATCAGTTGCAGAGACAATCAGTGGACATATGTGAACCGTTTTCAGCTTCCACATCTGTCTAATCTTTGCAGCTAGAGTTCCACATACTTGTTGATCTTTGTTGTATAGGTATTCTGAATATTACTGTCAAACGGTACTGATATGTCGATAACTACTGCTTCCTTCTGCCTTTTGTCGTATAGCACTATGTCTGGACGATTGGCAGAGATGGTTACATTTGTTTTAATCTCACAGTCCCAATATAATTTGTGTTGTTTATTATCTAGTACCTGTAGGTTGATATTTGTAATATGGTACTTCTGACACTGATAGTTCTACATCGTGCACTAATTGTTGATTAATCATCTTAGCAAAATTATTATGTCGCTGCATATAATCAATGTTTGCTAGCATAGTGCATACCCTGCAAATGTGTTCAATGGTCTCGCTGCACATACCACATCGTCTACATTTGATACATCATCTACATTTTTCTATAATTTTTGGTTGCAATCACTTTGTCTTGAACAGCCATCATAAACCCAATAGTCTCTCCATATAAATTTCCTTGCTTCAGCCTCTGGTTTGAGGCTTTCTTGTCATCTTCTGGCTAGTCTTAACTGGTTTGGATGAGCTCCATGAAGTTCCGTTTGCTTCTATTTTTGAATCTGGTCTTCCATAGACGACTTCTATTTTAGCATCTGGTTTATTCAACATTAGTGGAGTGTTCTCTTCGTCAGCAGCACATTTGGCACCAAACATATTATTTTCATTACATTTGGAGTGAAAGTATTTCTGCAGTGGGCAAATTTGCGCATCATGAATGTGTTTTGTATCAAGAACGCCTAGTCTTTCTTCTTGTGGGAGCATGACGTGATCTGTGACTGCTTTTGGGTGTCTCATTCGATGTTGGGTCATACTTGATCTCACAGTTCTGTTAATTTCATCAAGATCTGTTTTCGATCATTTGTCGATACCAAAAGAATAAGTCAGAACCGGGACCACAAAGGTATTAATTACTTTCACCTTATTAGCTGTGTTTAGGTATGCCTTCAGGATCATTTTCAGTCGATGCTGGGACTAATCTTTTAAATTATGTATAATTCTACTGTATTATTATTATTATTTAAATGAAGCATGTCTAGTAGTTCTTTAAAAATTTTGCTAATTGTGTAAAGAATTTTCACTACATTTCAACACTCAGAAATTTTTCTTGGTATAAAAGTCCATGTACTGTGTGTAATTTTGAGCAAAACCAGCTTACATATATGCTGGTTTTAATTTTGCAACTTGCATTGTTGATTGTGTTAAAAAAAAAAAAAAAAAAACTTTTCCAAAAGTTTATTAGGTATATTTTCAATTTCTTTGAGTGCTGCCCAAGAAACAGAGTGGACTGTCCTGTGTTATGGTGCCCAGTCCACGCCAATGTTTATTCTGAAGGAGGCATGCATATCTAAAAAAACTTTGAGTTTGCGTGTGATTGAATCACTAGCATTTTGATCACTAGAAGTTACAGAAATGGAACTGTGCGTGTTGAACATCTCCACAAAGAACGAGGCTTTTTTGGCTGTTAAGTTATTAAAATTAGATATTTTACCGATATACACAGGTGTGCAAAAATTAAGGTCGAAAAGGAGAAATTAGCATAACCCCGGAACGAGCAGGCAGAACGGACCGAAAGACCACTCAGGAGATAGACTAGGGTCCGGTACGGTAGAGCATGTGCATATATGCAGCATGACGTGGGGGGTGGGGGGGTCGGAAGGGTATAAAGCACACGGGCGGTGTACGCTCAGCAATTCGGTGAAAGCTATTGCACGGTGTACATCGGTTTGAACGACGTCGGGTTGCTTCCACCGTGTGATATGGACAACAGGCAATCCAGTAGATGACATCTGGATGTCTTTACCCGAGTTCGCGTCATTGGGAAGTTGGAAGAAGGTCGAAGTGTGACTAGTGTGGCCGAGGAGTTCGGGATCGCTCACAGCATCGTTTCACGAGCTTGAAGAGCATTTCAAACGACAGGAACAGCGGTCCGAGAGTTTAGCAGTGGTCGTCCACGAGCAACAACGGCGGCGGACGACCGGTATATTGTCCTACAGGCGAGAAGAAACAGACGGCAGACAGCGGGAGAAATCGCAAGGCACATGTAACAGGCAACTGGACGTCCGTTATCGCGTTTTACCGTGGCCAGGAGGCTGCACAAAGGTGGTCTATTTGCACGACGACCAGTACGGTGTGTGCCATTAACGCCTGCTCATCGGAGACTGCGGTTTCTGTGGTGCCAGGAACACAAGAACTGGACACATCAGCAATGGGGTCGAGTTCTCTTTACGGATGAGAGCCGATTTAGTCTGACGAGCGATTCTGGGCGTATACACATCTGGAGAGAGCAGGGAGCACGCAATCACACCTCCAACATCATCGAAAGGGACCGGTTTGGAGGTGGCAGAGTTCTCGTTTGGGGCGGTATCATGCTTGGTAGCCGTACTGACCTCCACATCTTCCAAGGAGGTTCAATCACTGGTGTCCGCTATTGTACCGAGGTTCTCCTGCCTTGCGTGCGTCTGTTTAGAGGTGCTGTGGGTCCTGAGTTCCTCTTCATGGACGACAACGCTACACCTCATCGTACAGTGGCTGTCGCAGAGCTGTTGGAGAGTGAAGATATTCAACGCATGGATTGAACACGTGTGGGACCTTCTCGGGAGACGCTTGGCAGCACGTCACCAGCCGCCAGCAACGATTCCGCAGCTGCGATTGGCGCTACAAGAGGAATGGGCCGCGATGCCTCAACAGCTCCTTGACAACCTCGTCCTCAGCGTGGACAGAAGTTGTAAATCCTGCAAATAGTCAGGGGTGATCATATCCCCTACTAAAGACTGGATTTTTCTTGGCAGCCGCCTGTCACATGGACGTTTCTGTCTTCTGTCCAGTTGTGGTCGAAGCTACCTTTTCAATAAAGTGCCTTTGTATCCTTTGGAATCCTTGTTTGGACGGTTTTGCTCACTTGTCCCATATTCTTACATCTTGGGGATCTTATGGTATGATTTTAGTCGATGTGGAGCACTTCTGCACGACGTTACATTCGAAAAACCGTCTCGTCCTTAATTTTTGCACTCCAGTGTATATGAACCTATACAGTACGTTCGACGACGTTCTATGGTCAAAAAAGCATTTTTAAGACATTATTTCCTTTATTTATCCCCCTTCCCCAAAATTCTTTGTAAACGATCAAGATATCATGTTAAACTATCGATGATCAATTTTGTTTAAATATTATTTATAACTATGCCTTAGTATGATCATGTTAAATTCTTAAGTAGAATGTTATTTCGTCTGAAGTTCGTATACCGTGCGTGCAAACATGGAATGTAGCTCCAGCGTATTATCTACATAAATCGATGCGAAGGCATTTAAAGTGATGTTTCTGTGGTGCTAAGTGATTTTTTTTCTTGTGTTCGCTAAAACTTCTCATTTCCGAAATATAACGTCTTTCTGTGTGCTGCGTTACGTGAGGGAATAGCTTTTAAACGATTATATGCAAACGCATTAGAGGTTTAACATATATTTTTAGATGAATATCCGGAATGGTATCTCAAAAAGAGCCCAGTTTTTCAAAAACAGTTTGTGATGTCTCTTGTTAACGGTTAACAAAATCGTGCTTACCTTGGAGAAGCGGAGTATGTGCCACTGGCAGGAAAAACTTCCCGATGCGTTCAGTCGCTTTGTTTGTTGTGGTTCGCTTCGTTTCATTGAGTCTCAAACAGGTTGCCAGTTAGCCGTACTCAAGGAGCTGTAGTATTAGTATTTACGTCACAGATGACGCAAGTACAGTTCCGGTTATTGTTACTGTTTCTTTCTTTTTTTTTTTTTTTTTTACGTTCAGTTTTTACACTCTTTTTTAATTCTGTTAAATGCTGCTTGTATGTAGCGCTGCCGAGTTGAGGGATTTCCCCATCAGATACGATTTTTTTTCTGTTTAAGTAAATTGTGCTGCGAGTTATTGCTCGGTCTAACGTTTAGTAACTCCCCCCCCCCCCCGTCTTAGGTACTTCGGAAGTTCCATGCGGTTTGCTAACAAATGCTACGTATATGGAAATTTCGAGTTTATTTTTTATGTGAAAGGTTAAGAAAAACTTTGTTTTTTTTTTAACCTTTCCCACAAAAACGTCCATCACCGAAGAATGTAACGAATTCACAGCGCTGTCTTTTTATCTTAAGCAAAGAAAATTTTTGTATCAAGTTCCGCGCTTTTGCGCGGAAACTTATGTATCAAGTTATCGGGCTTTTGCGAGAAAACTTATTGCATTTCTGTTAATCCGTGCCATTCTGTAACGTATAGAAAGCTTTGAGCTGCCATATTTTGTGTGTGCATGTTTTTTTTTTTTTTTTTTTTTGATTTTACGAGTGTTCATAATGATGCACAATTTTCTTGCTAAGTAGCATAATCACGTATCGTATACCGCGGCGTAACGTTTTGAGCTCTGAGAGATCATTCCAGAAAAGTTGGTCGTCCTGTACTCCAAATTTAATAGACAAGTTAGTAAAATCATGCAATGCATTGATTATGATACGCTTTCCAACATACCGGAAATCATTACTCAAGTTATGAGGATAATGGCTGTAGAACAAATCTCGCTCCTGTGTCCTGAACTTTGACCCCATTTCGATGATATTCAACAGAACCGGTAATGTATACTTCCGGAACAACATGATAAAGTTTTGTCTCAATCGAAGCATTTTTACGTAAGTTATAACGCATAACGGAGATGGAATGGACCCCGATCCTATGCCGTGACCTTTGACCCCATTTCGTCCATTTTCAATAGGGTTTGTCCCCAGGCGGTCCCCTACCACATACTAAAATTTCATCGAAATCGAACCATTTTTACGCAAGTTATGACGCATAAAGGCAATGGAATGCATCCCGCTCCTTTGTCCTGACCTTTGACCCTATTTAACTCATTTTCAATAGGGTTCGTCCCCAGGTGGTCCCCTACCACATACTAAAATTTCATCGAAATCTAACCATTTTTACGCGAGTTATCGTGCGGACAGACGGACAAAGCTAGAGCATATACGCTTCTTCAACCTACGGTTGGAAAGTGTACAAAACTATTACTTGACAGTTTTTGTCAGGACCTTTACTAAAATCAGATGATTTATACACACACACACACACACACACACACACATCCTTTAAACACCTTCGTAAAAAAAAATTATGCAACCCCCCCCTCAGATACCCTGCCATAAAAAAAAATTCAACTGCTCTCCATTTAAAGGTGTGTAAATATCTTTTTAATTTTTAAGTATTAGTCCTTTTTATTATCATATAGCACAATTGTCAATAGCAGTTAGCATTTACAGGAATTATTCAGCTTTTCTTAGAAGTACCTGCTACCATAATACAGCACACAGACGCGCACACACATACACAAGTGCCAAAGAAACTGAGATACGTGCCTAATACCGCGTTGGTCCTCCGCGATCAGACAACGGCAGCAACGCGACGGGGCATGGTCTCCACAAGCTCTCTGTAGTACTGTGGAGACAGTGCACACCATGCTTCCTCAGGAGAGTCCCACAATTCCGTAATATTCGCCAGTGTAAGATTTCTGGCACTGACAGCACGTTGAACATCCCAAATGTGTTCAATGGCATTTAAATCCGGCAAACGACGGGGCCAAGTCAGGATGCCAAACTCCGCGGAATGTTCCTCCAGTCATAATCGGGCGACTACGGACGTGTGGTGCGGTAGTGCATTGTCGTGTTGAAAGACGTCACACTCGTCGGAGTGGTTGCATATCATGAATAGGTGCAAATGATTCCCAAGGATGGTTACGTAGCCTCCACCGGTCAGAGCGGTCTGAAGACGTATGAGGGGTCCTAATGCGTGCTAACTGAAAATACCCCACACCATAACAGAGCCACCACCGGTCTGCCCACGGCTGTGCAATGTCCTTTGTAGGATTGCCTCTTGGGGTTGTCGCCACAACTGGAGAGTGCCATCTGTCCGAAACGTTTTGCACCGCGATTCGTCGGACCAGGCTACACGTTTCCAGTCATCTTGTGTCTAATGGCGGTGTTCCCGAGCCCACGTAATGCGCACAGTCTTGTGTCGTCGGGTCAGAAATGGCACCCGGGTGGGCCGTCGGCTCCGGAACCCCAGGAAACACAGGGAACGTTGCACTGTCCGAACGCTGTTGATACTACTGGCCCTTGCTTTAAATTGTGCTGTGATTGGCAGCAATGTTGCACGCCAGGTGGATGTCACGATGCATGCCAGACGTTGCTGTCCACGATCATCCTGATCGAAATCGCTTAAATCTTGATAAGCTCTCATCTGAACTGCGAATGCTACTACTTGAGCTTGTGGAGATATCTGCCTCTATATACACTCATCGTCAAAAAAAAAATAGTTGCACAAGGAATGAAACTTGGTGGGTAGGTTTGACATAGTGAGACATGCAAATGATTCAAGTATGATATCACCATAGTACGTTGTTGGCGCAGTGGATGAAACAAGGCACGCAGCAGCGACAGGAAGAGTCTGGGAGACCTAGACGAACCAAGGAGAGAGAGGACCAACGGGTCTTCCGACATGCGAGGAGTAACCCAAAATCCACGATTGCGGATATTCAGCGGGCAGTGGTGCCCTCCATGCATCGTCCGATTAGTGCTAGCACCATTGGCAGACAGCTGCACGACGTAGAAGTACATGTACGCAGACCGTTACGACAACTGCCCTTAACGCCATTTCATAGTCGCCAAAGACTGCAATGGTGTCGTGCCAGACTATCATGTAGCCACTCAGAATGACAGCGGGTGATCTTCAGCTGCATCGCCAGACCTATCGCCGATTGAAAATGTGTGGGATGCTATTGGACGCGTTATCACCCCTACCGCACAATCTGCAGGAACTGCGTGAGAAGATTCAAGCTGCATGGCATGGCTTATCGCAGGACACCATTAGGAACCTGTACAACTCTATGCCGAAACGTCTGGCATGCTCTGTGAGCAAACATGGCGGCCCAACGCCATACTGAGAGACACTACTTATTGTCGTGTAGCTCAATATATACTGCCCATTTCAGTCTCAGTGTCTAATAATCATTTATTGCTCCTGGTAACCTTTACCTTCCTCCCGAATAACGTTCCAATCCAACGTCTTTTTGGATGCAACCATTTTTTTTTTTTTTTTTTTTTTTTTGGACGATGAGTGTATATACGTCGTTTGTAGATGATACCATTTGCTGCATGGGTGTGGTGGAATGTAATGCCCTTCCCAGTTGTTTTGCCACCTCAGTGTACATATATACACTGCTGGCCACCCAAAATGCAACACCAAGAAGGAAGCATCCGGTTGGCCTGAAATTCGCAGCATGCGTCGCCCGCGAGAGGACATGCAAACGATTAGCATTGCAGGGCATATGCAAATCATGTGCGCCCGGCACGCCACCGAGAAGCACTACAAGAAGGGTGCACAGAAGGCGGGGTGTAAGTAGTGGAAGTGTGTTGTGCTGCCGGGCCTGTGCGTGGGAAGCTTCCTGATGCCTCGTCGCAAAATACGACAGTCTTTCCAGCATGTTTCGAAGTTCAACAGAGGACGAATAGTGGCTTATCGCGACAGCGGTTTATCGTACCGAGACATCGGCGCCCGTGTGGGACGTCATCCAGTCACAGTGAGGGCAGTATGTATTCGGTGGGTGCAGGAGGGACGGACGGACCGACGTGAGCGATTGCCGCAGCCGCGGCACACCACCGAACGAGAGAACCGGCATGTTGTGTGGCGGGCATTGACGGCTCGCACCGCCACATCACGAACGTTAGCGCAGGAATTAGGGTGTGTTGCACAACAATCCTTGTCGCACGGCACCCATTGCTCTGATTACCATTGACGTTTCACCACCGGCGAGTGCGGCAGTAGTGGGCCGTTGAACCCCACATCTGGACTACGGAATAGCACGACATTGTCTTCTCCGACGAATCCCGCTTCTGCCTGCAACACCACGATGGTCGGATCCGCGTGTGGCAGCACCGCGGCGAGAGACTGCATGACGCCTGCATTGTGCATCGCCATACCAGTCCGTCGCCTGGCGTTATGGTTTGGGGCGCAATTGGATATGACGCCCGCACCCCTCTGGTACGCATCGCCGGTACACTCAACAGCCACCGCTACATCTCCGACGTTTTGGAGCCTGTAGTCCTCCCTTACCTGCAGGACCTGCCAGCGGCCACGTTTCAACAGGACAATGCGCGTCCGCACGTGGCACGCATCGTGCAACAGTTCTTCACGGCCCACCAGGTGTCACTGCTGCCGTGGCCTGCCTGTTCTCCCGATATGTCGCCCATCGAACACGTCTGGTCGCTGATCGGCAACCGAGTGGCCCGGCAAGCACCACCCGTGGCTGCGCCTGATGAACCGTGGCAACGTGTAGAAGCAGCCTGAACCGACATATCCCAAGCCCACATCCAAAGCCTCTTTCGTTCGATGCCGCGGCGTGTAGCGGCCGTTATTGCCAGCCATGGGGGCCACATGAACTATTGATGCCTGCGTGTTCCGCAAGTCGCACGGGCCTGTAAGCTCAATCGTTACTTCTTTTTACCTGTTATGTGTCCAGTAAATCTGGCTTTGCTATTTCGTGTCCTTCTTGGTGTTGCATTTTGGGTGGCCAGCAGTGTATATGAAGGAGATGATACATCTATTCCAGTCATTAAGAAAGATACCAGTACCAAACAAAGTTCCTCCAGTCCTTCCGACAGAAGTTACACATGCAATTTAGAACATAAAACGGGGAAGAGCTCTAGGAGAAGATGAAATTACCGTGGACATTATACAAAAAGCAAGTGGAGAAATAGAAACTATTCTAGCTTAAGTTTTCAGTAGATGTCTCAATGAAGTAAAGATTGCTGAGGGTTGGAACAATGTTACAATAATCCTTCTACATAAAAAAGGTGACATTGAAGATCTCAGAAACTACAGGCCTATCAGTCTCCTATCACTGGTTTGTAAAATCTGCACTAAGGTTCTTTCATCTCGCTTGAAGGTAAGATTGGACATGGCTCAACCGAGTGAACAAGCTGGATTCAGGAATGGCTACTGCACCATGGATCATATCCATGTACTGAGAGAACTAATTGAAAGAATGAGAGAATATGAACTCCCATTATGCGTGGATTTTATTGATTATGAAAAGGCTAAAACCATCCGCAGTTACAATGGCTTTGAAATGCCATGGAAAGATAGCCATAGGTGTCTAGTGCCATGGGGCACCAGATTTCAATAATCTTGTATTGTTTTACTACCAGCGCATCGACATTCATCTGGTAAACTCAAGAAACGGGGCCCCAACGACAAAGTGCATCCGGGCCCGACTTTAGAGAGAACCACCCACGCATTCGCGTCCCCAAACGCGGGGAGGCAGCGGAAAACCCGCAGACTAGATGCCGGCAGGACCGGGATTCCAACACGTCCGCCTCCCGCACAGTTCACAGCGACTTAATCAACTGCGCTAGGCCGGTAGTAGTAGCGGACTGGCGATTTATAAACTGCTCTGGAAGCGGAGTTTTTGCGGCCCACTTTGGAAAACAAATTTTTTAGTGTTGATGTTCTACTCAGTGACAGACTGGTGATTCATAAC
This sequence comes from Macrothele yani, assembly GCA_039090855.1. Classification (NCBI taxonomy): domain Eukaryota; kingdom Metazoa; phylum Arthropoda; class Arachnida; order Araneae; family Macrothelidae; genus Macrothele; species Macrothele yani. Next base: position 110,607,053 of record CM076997.1, on the reverse strand, counting down.
GGCTCTGGAAGCGGAGTCTTCGCCACCCACTTTTGGAAACTTTTTTTAGTGTTGATGGCTCTACTCAGCGACGGATTGGCGATTCATAAACGGCCTTGGAAGCGGAGTTTTTGCGGCCCACCTTTGGAAACTTTATTTAGTGTTGACGGTTCTACTCAGTGACTGATCAGCGATTCATAAACGCCCTTGGAAATGGAGTTTTTGCGGCCCAGTTTTGTAAAAAATGGGGGGGGGGGGGGGTGATGGTTCAACTCAATGACGGATTGGCGATTCATAAACGGCCTTGGAAGCGGAGTTTTTGCGGCCCACTTTCGGGAAACATTTTTTAGTGTTGATGGTTCTACTTAGTGACAGACCAGCGATTCATAAACGCCCTTGGAAGCGGAGTTTTTGCGGCCCACTTTCGGGAAACATTTTTTAGTGTTGATGGTTCTACTTAGTGACAGACCAGCGATTCATAAACGCCCTTAGAAGCGGAGTTTTTGCGGCCCAGTTTTGGATTGGGGGGGGGGGGTCAACTCAGTGACCGATTGGCGATTCTGAAACGGCCTTGGAAGCGGAGATTTTGCCACCCACTTTTGGAAAAAATTATCAAAGTACCCCAACCACTCTAAAATTAAAGATGATCAACATTAATATTTCAACACAAGTCTACGAATTAGTGCAGTGTTTGTATTAAGTCAATAATTAACGAATACTTTACCGAATTTTTTGGACCTCAGCATAAGATATTCTTAGTTATTGAATATATTTTACGTGAGAAAAAAAAATTACTTCCGTTGCTAACGCAACAGACAAGGTACGTTCTCTGAGAGAGAGACAGAGCCTTGGAAATTTTATCCAATTCTTACAAATTTTATTGCGATTGCTGAATTCAGAAGTGAATTTCTTTGCGTTTATTATAGTGAGGAGGAAAATCCAAATGTGTATATTTTTTTTTTTTTTTTTTTGCAGGTTTTTCCGGTCATAAACAAAATATTCACAAAAAACTGTCTGAAAATATTTTTAAAAAATTGGAATTGCAAGAATTTCAGTGCAAGAATGCGGAGATTAGTGTTTATTTGATTACTTTCAAATGGAAGCAGAATTTTTTTTTTTTTTTTTCTGTAGCTGAAACAGACTGCAAAACTATACTTTAAGAATTTATATAACTGTAAGCCAAAAATATTGTAAATCAGATGCAAATCTCGTTATGAACCTCAATGCATTAACGTATCCAACGAATTTCGAGTATGTATCCCAGATTATTGATAGTATATTTTATCATATTGTATTGATTATTCAACTTCAACTGCAATTCGCAAAAGCGGGTTGAGATACAAAAAGGCCGCCAAAAGGAACGGAGCATAAATTTGAAAGTCGAGAGGAGGGGGTGGGGGGTGTATCAGAAACAGTGTTTAGCTCTCAATCAAAAATAAAACTTATAAATAGGATACGTTTGTCCCTAACGCTCTGACGTTATTCAGTACTTGCAACGCCATCATCTGATTTTATCCGGTGGCAGAAATCTGAACTAAGCTCATCGGTATCGCACGATACGTAAAATCAAGGAAAAATACCGGAAAATAAAATAAAGTTAGTAAGAGAAACTACTTCATCTATGGCAACATGCACGTGCTCGAACAACTGTCTGCGACGTTTGTTTTGTTACGTAGATGTTATGTCATGTTTTATTTCATTTTCTTCGCATTGCAAAGTAATTTCATAAAAAGGAATCTGCGTTATTATAAAAATTTCAGTCAGCTTTTTCACCCGTGCGTAGCACGGGCTATGATGGCTATGAGAATAATAACAATAATAATGAAATAACTGTCTGCGTGTATTTGTCTGATTTTAGATTTTTCGGAAATCTTTATTAAAGGGAATTGTTTTATTTATGGCTCTCGCTACATGATTTCAAAGAGTGTACTTACTTGAAGCTGCATCGTATACACAAGCATTAACAGAAAGCAAAGCTTCCGCCTAACTGTGAAGGTATTTATTCTCTAAAATTTCCTCGCCGCCAGTTCCAAACCTGTAATTCATATTCCACGCTAGTCTGATCTGATCTGATCTGATGTAGAGGATTTTAGGAAGGGAGTGTCTGAACCCCAGGTCTTGCAACCCTTAGATATAGGAAGCTAGGAAATTAGGGCTAGAGTACCCGATAAGAAAGTCACACGGAAACAAGGTAGAAAGGGGAGGAAGACGTCCTTATTTATTACCCGGGGTCCGACGGCTTAACGTACCCATCCGACGCACGGCGGATATTTAGTGGTTCGAGCGTTCGTACCTGCTGAGATTGAACCCGAGATCTCTTCGTGGCAGTCGCGAACGTTGACTACTAGGCCACCCGCGGCTCTTCCGCGCTAGGCGGATGATGAGACAGTTTTACAAGCATAACTCTAGTTATATCACCGCGTCGTAGTATATGAAAGAATTCAAGAACGTATTTATAATTACGCTGCTTGCGCTTCGGTAGTAATTCTAAAAATCTAAATTGCCGTTTTTGTTTTACTTGACTGACGAGCAGCAGGGGAAAAATTTATATGTATATGTTACCGCTAGAGCTCGAAAGCCGTTAATGTGCACATTACCTAGCTAATCTGCAGATTAACTGATTTGCTCCGTTAACGTGCGGAATTAAGAGTTTTCCGCATTTTACCTAGGTAATGTGCACATTAACGGCTTCCGTATCGTTCAAGTTCAAAAGTTTGTTTCTCTCATTTCCTTTCCCTACACCTTCCCCCTCTCCCTCCACTTTTAGTTTCTCAAACCGTTTGATTCTTTTTATTATAGTTTTTTAATTGATTGATGATTGATTCTATCAACTAATTTGTTGATTGTTTGATTGTATTAACTTGATTCTTTATATATCGAAAAATAAATAAATAACATTGTTAATTTAAGTGTACAGAAACGTTGCTGTTGTTCCAGCAAATATCTTATTTTCACTTTAACGAGTGCCTAGTAGGTAATGTGCAGATTACCTAGGTAATTTGAGCAATGAAACAATTTTCGGCACTTTAACGGATCACCCTAGTTAATCTGCACATTACCTAGATAATCTGTAGAATAACTGATTTTTGCACTTTAGCGGTAACATATACAGTGTAAATAGGCCCTTAAGGGTGTTTAGTCAATGAAGATAATACAAAAATTAAATTGGCCTTGCTCATCACTTCGATTGTTTTTAGGATTTCCCTGGAGAACCTCTTCGAATGGCATTTTGAGTTGCCGGAGAAAATTCGTTGAAACAATAGGAGTGACGGCTATGCTTAATTAATGAGTTGCCCCCCTGGCTTGTCTCTTCCTCATTGGTGTCCCAGACAACGTTAATTTTATAAGCAAATTAAAAAATGCTGTAACGCTTCTTTTTAGCAGTGTGAGGATTAATGAAAAGGGGGGGGGGGAGGATAGTTTTTGTTTCTCTTTTTTTGTACAGTGAAACGTGTACGTCTTTATAACCTGTTTTGCAGCGATTACGATTTCGAAATCTTGTTGCATGAAGCAAATATTTTAAGACATGACCTTCCTTTCGGAACGCAGTTGGTCATAGATTTCCTTAGATATCGCGACGCCTTTCTTGTTCTTCGTGCAAAGTGATATATATATATATATTTTTTTTTTTTAAACCACTAATTGGCCGTCGGATGTCTTCATTTTGTAGTTTTTAATAGTGGTTGAAAATTGTTTGAATATTGTGACCTTTAATAACAAACTATTGCTTTTAATCATGAAACGGGAAATTACGAACTTTGCCGGCAATTTTCGTCTCTGAAGCAAGTGAACTTTATTACCGAAGTCCTGACATTTCCACTCCATACTTTTTTTTTTTTGCTCATGTATGTTAAAACGGTGACGCGCCTATTATTTATTTCATCACCTTGGGCACGAGTTGTCTGGTAGCCGTTTTTTCAGAAATTTGTTTTCGCGTGAGACTGACGTAAAGAGGAATTTGCACGAATCGTAATTTGTGAAGTACATCTGAAATGGGTCCGTGCCCGCTCCATTTCAGGCGTGCTAACGGCCCGTTTGAGGCTTCATAACTCTGCGACGTTCAACTTATTTATTAGCCGGCCCGTTGAAGATTTTCTACTTACAACCCGGCCAGTTTTAAGACTTTCAACACAAATCCCGGCCCGTTGATTTCAGCTATAAATCATGATCGCGTATAATTCATGTTACACTGCCTCGTCTTCTACTTCACTGTGATCTTCATCACCCCTACGCCCTCTAAAGGGTGATCGATTATAACCAGCCCTTGACTAACCATTTAGCAAAATCAGCACGTTCTTAGGGCACCAAGGGAACGGGACACCAAAGTCCCCCCCCCCCTAGCTGTCATGACCTTTACTCTCGATTATTTCTCTGCGACACTCGACTTTAGTCGAATTTTTTGTAATTGTCTTTGTCTGACGTGTTCGACTTGAATCAGAATAGTTAAAAAACGTTTTTTTCGGTGTGGTGAGTGACTAAAGTTTAAAAGTTTGAAGGTGTCTGACGTAAACCTGGAGTTCAGTATGTTTGACTGCCTTACCACGTTTTTCTTCAGTCAGTTGACACCATATCTATCACATATACGAGGGGATGCTGGTAAGTTCTCAGCCTTACCAAAAAAGAAATGGACTAGAGCCATGAAACTTACAGACTAATCCGCATATTCTCCCCGAAGTTCAAAGCACTTGGCACAGCGTTTCTGGAGTTTCCTTAATCCAAAAACAATTCTGAAGTCTGATCACTCAAATACTGCTCTGCTGCTGATATCACCTCCGAATCAATCCAAAAATGCTTCCCTTTCAAACCTTTTTTCAAGGTTTGGGAACAGGAAATAGTCCGATGGAGCAAGTTCTGGTGAGTAGGGTGGATGGTCTATGTACTTAAACCCTAGATCCATCAAAAGATCCATTGTCTTGCCAGCCTTGTGAGCCTGCGCATTGTCCTGCAAAAAGAGAACACCTTCCCACAGTTTTTCTCTTCTTTTTTCTTTCAACGCCTCCTTTAATCGGAACAGCAAGTTGGAATAGTATTCAACATTTATTGTTTTTGGCCCTTCAAGAGTTAGTGAATAAAACGCCTTCCGAATCCCCCAAAAAACCGTTGCCATGACCTTTCCTGCAGACCTTGAGTCTTGAACCCTAGTGCCGCCACTGCAGGGACTGTTGTTTCGTCTCTGGATCGTAGTGATGTTACTACGTTTCATCAACAGTGACAAGTCACTGCAAAAAATTATCAGCATATCACTGAAAATGCTGCAAAACCGATTTGGAAGTGTCCACTCGTTTTCGTTTCTCATCGGCGTTCAAACATTTGGGCACCCACTTCGTAACATCTTCTGCACATCCAAGTGCTCATGAATTATGAACCCAATACGCTCCCTGGATATCTCTAGTATCTCAGCTATTGTTTTAGCCGAGATTCGTCGATCTGCAAAATCAAGTCATGAACACGATCAACAATTTCGGGTGTTGTCGCTGTTGTAGGCCTCCCAGATATTGCTGCATCTTCGGTCTCAAAGTCTCCACGCTGAAAGTTGACACACACCATTTCTTCATAGTGGAATTTGAAGGGCACTTGTCACTTAAACGTTTGCGTCATACGCTCATAGATTTCCTTTGCAGTTTTCTTCTGCAGGAACAGAAATTTCATGACAGCCCGGAGATTTACATTCGAAAATTCAACACTTTGCATTGACATGATTCAGTTCAGGACGTTAAACCACTGCAATAAAAAATAAATAAATAAAAAGAGCTGTTAGTCTGAAAATTGGCATTTGACAATACAAAAGAACACTGTTTCGAGCTTCAGTGACAAAATAATGCTACAATTACAGGAAGTAGGTTAGGCCGAGAACTTTTCAGCATCCCCTCGTAGATCAGTTAAGTGTCGTACTTCGATACGTAAAAGATAGGCAACCTGTTTAAGGTTTTTTAACCTTTCTGGAACAAAAAAGTCATACCGGTGTGGAAATGGCAAACTAGGTGTTACAGTCAGGGTACGCACGTGCGCTGGAATCCTAAAGAAGTCCTGAAATTTGATTTCCCCTTTTTTCCAGGCCTGGAAAGTCGTTGACTTTTCATGTGTTTGTGAAAGGTTCTGAAATAGTCCTGGAATTTTTCTTGCATTGAAAAAAGAATTGGTCGCGAAATGTTCGGGATTGATTGCGTCATTTTGTTCAAACTCTCTGCAGCGTCTGCTCGCGATGACATCACTTTCTTCCATGGAGATTGGAGACGTTATATCATGTGACGCTGGAGTGTAAGATGTTTGAGTACCATACCATATATCCAGCCACTTTGGTTTGTATCATAGCAGTATTGTACAGTTGGAGTCATAAAAGCGTGTGGAAATCTTTCCTCGTGTCCAGGATGGCCGTATCTTCTAGCACGCGCTTCCCTCAATGCAGGGGGTAAATATCTGGCCTCCCTCCCGCCACTGTGGGTGGGATTACACACCAATGAGCCATTACATTATGACCACCTACCTAATAAGCTGTAGGATCCTCTTTAGCCCGCAAAACAGCGGCCATTCGGCGATGCATCGATTCCATGAGGTGGCGATAGGTATCCTGTGGTATCTGGTACCATAATGTCAACAGCAAGTCCTCCAGTTCCCGTACATTTTGGAATGGTGGTGTTTCAGTGCGAGCCCGCTTTTCCAAGTCGAACCTCAAATGTTCAGTTAGGTTCATATCAGGTGAATCTGGAGGCCAGGATATTAACAGAAAGTCACCAGTATATTCCTCGAACCACTTCTTGACGTTTCTGGCCGTGTGGCATGGCGCATTGCCTTGTTGGTAATGGTCATCACCAGCAGGGAACACAGTAGCCATGAATGGTGGCTGCTGAACTTGGTCCGCAACGATGTTCAGATACCTAACAGCTGTCAGGGATTATGCTATTGGGATAATGGGGCCTAAAGTGTCCCAAGAAAATGTCGCCCAGAGCATAAAACCGCCGCCGCCGGCCTGTTTTCGCCTAACAGTGCATCCAGGTGCCATAGTCTCCGTTGGAAATCGGCGTATCCGCGCTCGGCCGTCTACGCGATGCACCAGGAATCTTGATTCGTCAGACCAAGCCACTTTCTTCCAATCATCCACGGTCCAATCTCGATTATCTTGGGCGATGACGTGCAGTGAGCATGGGGGCCCGGCCTGGTCTTCGGCTACGCAAGCCCATGCGTGCTTAAGGCTGCGATGAACTGTGTACTATGACACATATCCCTGATCACCACTGCTGTAGCTGCGGGTGATTTGTCGCACTGTGGCCCTACGGTCGCTGTGAACAATGCGCGACAGTCTTCGCTCCCCTCTGGCATCAATGAGCTGCGGACGACACACGGCTAGACGACGGTTCGTCGTTTGGCCATCTGTGCAACACTTTTGATACGTACTCCTTACAGCGGTACGTGAACAAGCCGCGCCGTTTCCGAGATCGTAGTTCCTAGGCGTCGTGCCATCACAATTTGTCCTTTATCAAACTCCGATAAATCGGCAGCTTTTCCCATTCTGACTCCGAACACTCCACTAACCGAAAGCCTGTCCTCGGGTTGTATATATACTGCTGTGTGAACTTCACCTGAGCCACCGTTCGGTCTCCAGGCGCGCTCATTTCTCTAGGTTGGGGGTGGTAATAATGTAATGACTCATCGGTGTATGACTCCGGAATACGGAATCTTCAGTGTCATGGCAAAATTGCTTTGTATTATTATCATTTTGCTAAGTTTCAGATTGCTTCGTATGAGTTTTTATACAGAGAAATTTTTCCACTTCATTGAAGATGTAACACACACTCAAGAATACTGTGTAACAGCAGAACCTACAGGACTTCATAAGAATCCTAAATGCCTTGTAAATTTTAACCCACTTCGCAATATGTAAAACAAAACACTGATTCTAACAAAAATTTATGTTCCTGAAATTGTTTGAACTCCTGGGAAACCCCTGGAATTTATTTTCTGTAAATGTGTACGAACCCTGTACAATAGTTAGGTGAAGTTTGCAAACTGAATTTTGAATGTTCAAAATGCAGGGGTAAGTCCTACGACGACGCTACTAACATGTCTGGGCGGTATAAGGAGATGCAGCAAACGTTTTTAGAAGAATATGGGTTTGCCATATACTGTATGTGCTCCAGAGGTTAAGCTACGATCGCTATTTTCGCAAAATGCGATGAATTAATCTAAAACGCGCGAGAAAATGTGCGTCCCGTCGCAAAATGGCGCCAGACATTTAAATATCACAGAGGTGATTGTGTTCCGAAAATTTGAACTCCCGTAGTCCAGGGAAAATATTAAAATTCCGCCGCTAATTCGTGGGTAAAAGTATTCCGTCATACGACGGAAACTCCGTCACCCATTGTTCGGTCTGACGGTGTCGTGACGATTCGTCGCGCGTCAGTTCGTTCACTACGACAACTCGTCGCGCGTCAGTTCGTCGTCCACTACGGCAATTCGCAGCGCGTCAATTCGTCGTCCACTACGACGATTCGTAGCTCGTCAGTTCGTCGACAAAAGAGGCTAAATTTCTTTAGCACTTTGCTACAACTTTTTCCTTCATTTTAGCATTTTTGCTACAGCATTTTTTGGGCCAACTTAAACTCATTTGTGCCCTATGCAGCTCATTCACTAAATCTGGGAAGCCAAAGTGCTGTTAACTACTGTCAAGTGGTAGTTATGTTTTTTCAAATAATATTTCTCCATTAGAATATCATTTTTTTTTTAATTTTCCACCAACAACTATATCTGTATAAAGAGGTTTTTTCAAAATTGAAAAGTATGCTCCCGAAATTGCGTAATTTCAGTAGAGATAATATATCTTATTTTGCCTTATGCTATTTGGAAGGATGATGAAAAACCGCCCTCGAAATCACATAATTTCAGTAGAGACAATATCAGATCTTATTTTGCCTTTTGATATTTATTTTGCCTTAAATATTTGTGAGGAGGATTAAAAGTCGCTCTCCAAGTCACGTAATTTCAGTAGAGGATACACTGAGAAAAACATTTTGTTAATTCACCAAAAATTTTCTTGAATCAACAAACATTTTTGTCGATATACAGTCAACAAATTTTTTTTTGAATTTGCAAAATTATTTTGTTAAAAATTATTGTTGATTTAACAAAATTTATTGTTATCACAACAAAACGTTTTGTTCATTTAACAAAATGATTAGGTCGATTTTGGGGAATTTGTTTGACCCAAAAAAACATTATCATGACAAAATGTTTTGTTGCTGCATCAAAACATATTGTTATCGTGACACATGTTTTGTTGCAGCCACAAAATTTTTTGTCATGATAACAATATGTTTTGTTAAATCAAACAAATTCCCAAAAATCGACAAATCATTTTGTCAAATGAACAAAACTTTTTGTCGTGATGACAATAAATTTTGTTAAATCAACAATAATCTTCAACAAAATAATTTTGCAAATTCAACAAAAAATTTTGTTGACTGTGTATCGACAAAAATCTTTGTTGAATTAACAAAACGTTTTTCTCAGTGTAATATCAAATTTTATTTCGCCTCATAATTGGCAGGGTGATTGAAATCGCTTTTGAAATCACGTAATTTCAGTATGTAGAGATAATATGAGATCTTATTTTACTTTATAATCTTTGGGAAGGTGATTGATTTAAAATCTTTTTGAGTAAATTTTTGTATTTGTATATTTTCTCTTATGACAATATTATTAAGAAATGCATTAAGACAGTGTTGAAAATTTGCATTTCTTCTGTTGACCTAATTATAAGTAAATAATATATTTATATTGCTTACTGATATAAGTGTTAAATTAAAGAAAAAACAGTTTTTATTTAATGTAGAATCTGGCCTGGGAGAAAAGTGAATTTTTAATCTCTTATTTCATCTTCAGCACATACTGAGTCTTAATTTAATGCTTTGCAGTTAAGCAATGAAAGAGGGGGGCACCATTGTTGGGCTGTGAGCCATGTAATGTTATGAAAGATTTGAACATATAATACCATAACAAACTGTAAGCACAAACACTAACGAACAAGAAACAAAACAAGCGCTAATGCAAAATGAATGACCACGAACTTTGCTATCAATATTGTCTTACGTAATGAAATATTGTTCCAGCTTCTGTGCACAGTTTTGGCAAGTTGTTGGCTCATGCAAGCCAACTGAATGTTGCAGACAAGCAAAGGATTGTTATTGCAACGGATAAGGGAGTTGCATAATAGTGAAAACTATTTAAAAGATAACAAATGGCCTTAATCTTGCCCTGATTATAGCCAACAGAAAAGATCACACAGTGAAAACAAAATTTATCGTCAGTATTTACAGTTTAGATTTTCAACTGTATGGGAGAATAGGTATGAGTAGTGGTGTTGGGGAAGAAAGAGACCGTAAGACGATAAACATTTCTTTAAAAAAATTCAATGAAATGTCTCTTAAAGTATTTCGAGGAAATCAATTTTGTATTGTAAATTACACGTGATTTTTCTATTCCAAAGCTAAATTTGCTTTCATTTAATTTGCTAATTTCAATCAGTAGTATAGGGAGGTAATATAAGGAACTACTGCTTATGTAACATGCCATTCCTCATTTTGCCAGATAACTTGTTTTGTTTTTAGTTCAGGACCCGCCCTGCGCGAGTCGATATTTTTTCTTTCAATTGATGAAAAAGAAGTCTCATCATGGCCCTTGCAGACAAAACCCGCTAGACGAAAGCTCAACCAAGAGATTTAATGCGCTTTCCTTGATCATTATTATTATTATTATTATTATTATTATTTATTATTATTTTCTGCTGGGTGCTGTAATATATATATATTCAGTCTCTTCTTAATAATATATATATATATATATACTATTAAGAAGAGACTGAAGCAAAAAAAAAATTTTTAACTCATTCCAAGTACAACATAGAAAAGGTTATGTCAAAACACGTCAAAATAAAAATTAAAATTAATAGTTAAATGAAAAATAAATAAAAAATGAAAACAAAAAAATAATAATAAAACAAAAAACAAAAAAAAACAATAATAAAACATTTCAACTAGAATTTGCACATAAGCTGCTAAATAGTAAGTTGAAATTAGTTACTAAAGAGCAAAGCCGAAAACATAAGAAAAACTTTAGAATTTAAAACGAAAGTTGCAAAATAACCTGAAGATCAAAACGCGCAACGCAGCAGTTATGAAAATTCAGAATTCACATTCTATTAAGAAGAGACTGAAGCAAAAAAAATTTTTTAACTCATTCCAAGTCAACATAGAAAAGGTTATGTCAAAACACGTCAAAATAAAAATTAAAATTAATAGTTAAATGAAAAATAAATAATAAATGAAAACAAAAAAATAATAATAAAACAAAAAACAAAAAAAAACAAAAAATAATAATAATAAAACATTTCAACTAGAATTTGCACATAAGCTGCTAAATAGTAAGTTGAAATTAGTTACTAAAGAGCAAAGCCGAAAACATAAGAAAAACTTTAGAATTTAAAACGAAAGTTGCAAAATAACCTGAAGATCAAAACGCGCAACGCAGCAGTTATGAAAATTGAGAATTCACATTCTATTAAGAAGAGACTGAAACAAAAAAAAAATTTTTAACTCATTCCAAGTACAACATAAAAAACGTTAATGTCAAAACACGTCAAAATTAAAATTAATAGTTAAATGAAAAATAAATGAAAAATGAAAAAAAAAATAATAAAAAAAAATAATAATAATAAAACACATGGGTTTAGAACACAACAATTTATTAGTAAGATGTAGGGCCTCCTTTGGAAGCCAATACAGCTGCAATTCGTCGTGGGAAAGACCCATACAAGTCCTTAACAGTGGCCACAGGGATTTGAAGCCACTCCTCTTGCAGAAAAGTGGCTAGTTCACGACGTGATGCTGGTGGAGGAAAAGTTTACCTGACTCGCTCTTCCAGAATACCCCAGAGTGGCTCAATAATGTTCCAGTCGAGTGACTCTGCAGCCCATGACAGATGCTCAACCCCACTTTCATGCTCAGTAAACCACTCTTGCACTAGTTTGGTTCTGTATAGTGGTGCATTATCATCCTGATGTACTGCAATACAGTCAGGATACAATGTTTGAACCATGGGGTGCACCTGGTCCTCCAGAACTGTCCGATAGTTCTTGGCAGTGATGTGCCCCTCAAGAACAATCAGCGGGCCGGCAGACTGCCACGTTGTTGCAGCCCATGCCATCACCAGGTTCGACCCACAACCACGACCCCTAATTGCCGACCCACAACCACGTCATCTTCAGGACCTCCATGCTCTGCTGTAGTCCGAGTGGGCATGTGTGCCTCGGGCAACCTTCCAGGGCCTCATTGCGTCCATGCCACACCGTCTCGCCGCTGCACTGAGAAAAACGTTTTGTTAATTCAGCAAAACAATTGTTGAATCAACCAAAAAATTTTGTCGATATGCAGTCAACAAAAATGTTTGTTGAATTTACAAATGTATTTTGCTGAAAATTATTGTTGATTCTACAAAATTTATTGTTATCATGACAAAATGTTTTGTTCATTTAAAAAAATGCCTAGGTCGATTTTTGGGAATTTGTTTGATCCAACATGTATTGTTATTGTGATGAAACGTTTTGTTGCTGCAACCAAACATATTGTTATCGTAACACAGTAATTTCTTGCTCCAACAAAATTTAGAGTTATGTAGCTGGACCAATTTGTCTCTAAACTTCTTTCCCGCCGTATTTTAATTTTTCTCGCCGTATTTATTTTCTAGTGCTGTTTAAATGAATTTCGACGGTGTTACGTCACGAGGAGATTTTTTCAGAGCCAGGCGTGCTAACCACGCGGCTGTACCTGTTCTTACGAATAAATTCTTATCTCCGAATTCAGCATTTGAAGGTCGGTTATTACCTCCTGGAATGTTCACGGACGATTTATACTTGACATAACGATGTATTGACACTATTTTGGTGCGTGTGTAACATGTTTCTAAATCCGATTTCTTTTTTAAATGTTTTCCTTAGTTTTTTGATGAAACAAATTATTGACATTTTTGGTTAGACGAAAAAAAGTCGTAATATTTTTCTGAACGTTCTATATGTTCCAGGGTACTATCACTATGCAATCTTTAGTTGCCGCACGAATTTTGAAACACCCTGTATATATAGCCTATACATGAAATCAAGCTCTATACATAAATTATGTGCAAATTCTTTTTGCGATCAGGAACCGCAAGCCGTCATAAAAAAATGTATCATTGCTTCATCAGAAATCTGGGTTTAAATTTAATACGTGCCCCTGCGCATCTATGCGGATTCTATCGTGTTTGTTGTCATTATGAGTCTACAAAGTGAGACCAAATTATCACTGAAATTCACCGAATCCAACCAAAATAACACCCAATATACACTAGCATAAAAATACTTCAGAATTATTAAGATATATTAGAAATTCGTGTCTCTATGAGAGTTGACAGCTTCCAGTCTTCTAACAATGCACTCACTTCGCAGTCAGCTATAATTCAAAACGAAATTTTAAGCGCAAAACGAGATTCTTCCGGTCAGTGATAGTCTGGTAGTGCCCGTATGGAGTAGCTAGTAATCACGTGCGCTTCGGCGTAAGGTCGATGCCACCTCCATATAGTTGAATTAACAAAATATAGCCAACGAAATAATTTTGTGTTGCCAACAAAACAGTTCCGATGGAGTTTGGCTAAAGCAACAAAATAAATCGACAAAACAGCTCAACAAAACTATTTTGTTTTTTTCTCAGTGTGTCATCCGGGCCAAGGGTGGTTATTCCCATTATTAGACAGGTGGTTATATTATTTTGATATGACTGTGTATATGTTTGTATTTTTACCGCAGCTGCTTTGTCGGAGGTAAAGCTGTCTAGGTCGATGTGTTTAACAAAATTGTCTAAAATTCCGCACTTTGTGTGAACAAGTGCTTAACTTTAGCGCATAGCAATTAAAAGGTGGGAGATAGTTCCAAGGCTTACAGATTAAGAGCAACACTCGTATGCTCACAGCTGCTCCTGGTTTCGGAGGCAGCAGAAGGCGATCGATCGAAGTTTTTGGACTCGGGATCAGGACGTGTGCCTGTATGGGCATAATTCGGGAAACAAGTAGCTGGACTTACCTAGAGCAGTTAATAAACTTGACCGAACGTTATGTATCGAAGTGGAACAAATTGATTCTTTGTTGTAGACCCAGTTCAGAGCTAATAGTCATAAGCAGGCTACAAAAAAGTGATTTGCATGACACTAAACATTGTTGTTACTATTTCGGAGTCGGCTCTACATTGTAATTCACTATTATCTTATGTTTGGAAACACCTTCATCCCTGGCTTGGTTGTCAAATCCAATAATAGTAAAGGCGAGGCGGGCTGGCACAGTCAAAAGGAAATGTCAGTAAAATATTTTACATTCAGGGATGTAGTGAATAGTCCCGCTACCCTCGCATTGCGGGGAGGCCTTCCGGTTAAGATGGCCTCTAGCCTTAACAAAACGAGTTTACAATTTGTTTTTGCGGAAACTTCATACGAAACTGGTTAAGAAATAGCCAGGCCTTCAGGCAGCTTTGAATGAAGTACAGAAGGTGAGTCGAAAGTTTTGCAATATTTGGATCACTTTGTCTTCATAACGTACCTTTACGACGATAGCTGACTAGCATTCAAAGTATAGGCCATCGTGTTGCACCGCCTTTAGCCATCTGTCTTCGATTCCGCGACGGTACCAGTTTTTGTCCTTCGAGGCGAAGAACTTTTTCACCTCAGCTGCAAGCTCCTCCTGGTTGTTGAAGTGCCGCCCGCGAAGGACGTTGGCCATGTACCGTAACAGGTAATAATCCGACGGGGCAAGATCCGGACTATTTGCTGGGTATGGCATCAGTTCGATGCCCTCAAGTTCCTGGAGTTTTGCTCGGGTCGTTCGCGCTGTATGAGGCGTTGTCCTGTTGTAGGAGAGCACCGTTTCTGTTCACCAGTGCCGAGTACTTCTCCTCCAAAACGGTATACATCCGCTCCAGCTGTTCAGAGTACAGGTTGGAGTTCATGGCCCTACCGTCTGGAACAAATTCGTAATGGATCATCCCCTCGAAATTTCACCAGACGCAGAGTGCTCGAAGCGCCCACGTTTGGCAACAGGTTCAGGAAGCTGGCCCGGGCTCTGCCGCTGTGTGCTAGGATTACGGAAATAGACCCACTTTTCATCGCACGTAACAATTCTCTTGAAACGTACATCGCGCAGGTTGTCTGGAAGTTTCGTCCACACTTCCACTCAGCGGTTTGCTTCCGCTGCCGTCAGTTCGTGAGGGACAATGCGAAAGCTCGTGTAGACCTTGCCGAGGTCCTGAAGGTGACTAACCACGGTGGTCTGTGCTATGCCCAGCTCGCCTATGATGATCTCAGAGTACTGGGTATCGGATTTGCCTGTACGGCCTGGCGCACAGCCTCCGAATCCATGGTTCGTGGGATACCTGACCTTGGCTGCATGATCGTCGAGGTTTCTGTCACCTGAGCGAAATTTCTTGAACCATCTGGTTGCGGTGCTGTGGTCCACGGAACCTTTCCCTTTCGCATGACAAATGTTTCGTGTTGCTTGAGCAGCGTTATGGCCGAGTTCAAACTCGTAAAGCAAAAGTTCGCTACTTAGCCGGTTGTGGCTGTTCATCTTTTTAGGCGTCCCAACCACAGACAGAACGATCACATTGCAATGCTGTTCACACCAATGATTACCACTTTATATACCTTTCGACTGATCGCAGTGCGCGACTTGAACTAGTTTAGACACGTGACATACCCGCCGCAGCACATGCGTTTATGCAAATATTGCAAAACTTTCGACTCGCCCTCTGTATTAGCAAGAAAGGCAATTTTTGGTTTTCTTTTTCTTCCAGTAACGTAAAATCTTTAGAAAACATTTTCGTTGCTTTAGTTCATAAGAACTGGATGATGGGAAAGCAACTGTTCCGCACTACTTGAGGCCCTCTTTCACAGTCATTGCAAAATTTCCTCTACATGTGCACTGTATATAAACATAGATACATACATACATATCACTAAGCTGTTCTCTGAGATTCAGAGGTTAGCTCCACAAAGAAAAGACAAACTACCAGATTATTTACGTACTGTTGCCTTATCAAACTCCTCCACTTACCGCTGTAAGTGGAGGAGTACCATCACATGATGCACACAAGATCACTGACATCCATCACATGATGCACACAAGATCACTGACATCCATCACATGATGCACACAAGATTTTCTATACTTCATACTCATGATCTTTTTCTCATGCAGGCACTCCTGATCCACCCATGACTTCTTTGGCCTTCCCCTGCTTTTCTTTCCTGCCACTTGGGCTGAAAACGTTTTCTTAGTAAGCATATGATCCCTCATTCTTTCAACATGCCCAAACCACCGAAGCATGTTAGTCTCCACCTTGCTAACAACATTTTGCTTAACATTACACAACTCCAACACATCTTCATTCCTCACACGATCAGAACGTGTCTTGCCACAGTAACGCATTTCTCCAGCACACAAACGACTCCTATGTTTCTTCTGTAGTACCCAGGTTTCACTGCCATACATCAGAGTAGGAACAGTTACACTTTCATACCCAGCTATGCGGGACTCCCTTGAGAATTCATCATTCCTGTGAAAACCTCTCAAGGCAGTTATGACTTTCAATGAAGAACTCACTCTCCTACTAATTTCACCATCCAATTTGTTCTCTCTGTCAAACATGCTTCCTAAATACACAAACTCATTCACCTGGTCAATCACTGTGCCATTTAGACTTACATTCAGTACTACCAATACCCCGCTGGACAAATGGCTTCATTATTGCAATTAGTAGTTGGTCGGTCCAACTTTTGCTGCCATGGCAGCGGCAACACGTTGAGTCATACTATCAACCCATTTCCGGTAGGTCTCGACAGGAATGGGCTCGCCATTCCTCCTGCAAAGCTAAGCTGCTGCCAGAGTGGAGAGCGACGACGGTCGTTGTGGTCAATTTCGTATCTGTCGCTCCAGTTCATCCCAGAGGTGTTCTATGGGATTAAGATCAGGACTCTAAACAGCCCAGTCTAACAATTCCATCTCATTTTCAAGAAACCAGTCCTGCACAGACCGTGCAGTGTGGCAGGGAGCTTGGTCGTGTTGGAAGAGACAACGATCATTTCCGTAATACTGCCACATTGTTGGTAGGGCAGAATTATTCAGAACGTCGAAGTACACCTCAGAGTTCCTGGTTTGTGGTATAATAACCAACGGGCCGAGTCACATCCACGAAAAACAACTCTATTTTATGATGGAGTCTCCTTCGAACACAGTCCGAAGAAAATCGTTCACCGGGCTGTCGCCAAATCCAAACATGCCCATCAGATTGCAAGAGTGAAAAGTGTGACTCGTCACTCAATGCAAGAGCTTTGCAGTCACCCAAATTTTATCACACATCTTTTGAGTCAAAAGTCATGACGACTATTTCCGAAAATTCGGTTCCTAATTCTATTACCGAAAATTCTGAGGCGCGTACGACAAATTATTTTTGGGGTGCATCTTTTCTTATCGATTAAAAATCCTATTACCAACCTTTCTTACGTTATTAATCGTGATATAAGTATCATTGGGACACACACACATAATTATTTGGGGGGGGGGGTATTGCAAATGCATCCTTGTACCAACCCCACCTGGTGTTCGAAAGACGGCAAATTTTTGGCTTTCTTTGGAAAATGAAAGTAACTTGATGAATTTTTTTATTCTGTGATGTGAAGGACAGAAAGAAATTTGTTCTTGTACATTTGTTAACATAACAATTCTTTGTTCCGCGTATGTATAATCTTCCCATTTGACTTGGATTGTTTCCGCGATCACTTGTTCCACGTGCAGAAGATACATGCTGCCTCCCTGAAGCGTTTCCGAAAGAGCAGGGCGTTCATGAAGTCGCAATTTTTGTGTATTGCATTCGTGCATTGTTCGTTTTTTGTTTTTCTTTTCAACAGCCCCGTTGTGTGGCAGCTTCCGCCCACGATTCAGAGAACTCGTTGTGTGTTACGTGTACCTGAGTTGTACGAGGAAAAATTCGCTTGCAGACACTTTGCATTGTTAAGAACTTTTGCAGATGAAAGATGAAACTTGAATGTATTTTTCGTTTTTAAAAAAAAAGTGAGAGAGAGAGAGAAATTTCGGGAGATTGGCTAAACCGTACTTGTCTTTTACGTAGCATATCAAACATGCCGTGTGTTGTACCTACACGTACACTGCTCAAAACAATTTGGGGATATCGTAGTTTTGATATAAACTACTGACATCAACTGTTTGTATGCTAAAAGAATTGAAGGAGAGTGATTAGAAACTTTTGCACACATACAAACTCCTGAATATGCAAAATTTGTTGTGTGATGTTATTTTGGGCGTGTTTCCGTCAGCGAATGAAAAATGACATGTATCGTACGATCGTTTAGTCCAGGATAAAAACGACTCATATGCTTTGAATGTGTTTCATTGATGAATGCGATGTTCGAACAACGTGATTTACCCGAATCTGTAGCTTGTGGAGGGCTATCGGTCGCTTAGAAGCGGGTCAAACCGTGAGGTCACGGTCAAACCCAATCACAAGTAGCGGAAGCCATACGGAGTGTCTCAAAGTGTGATTTCCAGATACCGGAAATGAAAGGCGAAGACCAGAGCAAGGTCGTAGGAGAGCAACATCAAGAAATGAGGATCAGTTTTTAACACTGACTGCCAGGAGAGACCAGAGTATGAATGTCAGTCTTCTGCAACGCGACCTCCGTACCGCTACTGGCTCAAATGTTTCAACTCAAACTGTTCGGAACCAAGTCCACAGTGTTGGTCTGTATGCTCAACGACCTATGGCGTGTGCTTGTTTAACCGTGCTACCCACAGACTTTGGGCACAGGACCATGCCAATTAGAGAAAAAATGAATGAAGCTAGCAGTGTTCTCTTCTCAGACGAGTCGCGCTTTACTGTACATCCCGACAATAGGCACTCATCATTTGGAAGGAACGAGGTACTGGTAACAACCCGTTATTTGTGCAAGAAAGTGTTCGATTTGGATGAGGCAGAGTGATGGTGTGGGCCGGTATCTCTATCAATGGTCGAACCGAGCTGTACATCATCAGAAATGGAACACTTACTGCTCCGCGGTAGAGGGATGAGATCCTCAGACCATTAGTCGCCCCTTATGCTGCAGCAATCGGAGATGAATTCATTTTTGTGGACGATAATTGCAGGCCACATCGCGTTCGATGTGTGGGCGACTTCCTGTTTGACTAGGGAATCATCCGAATGGACTGGCCAGCATGTTTTCCCAGACATGTACGCCATCGAGCATGTATGGGACGTTCTAGGGAGAAGGGTTTCTGCTCGATTAACCCCTCCACAAACAGTCCAGCAATTGGAAAGTGCTCTTCTGCAAGCATGGGGTGGAATTACCCAATTCCTCATTAATACTCTGACTCCATGCCTCACAGGTGTGCAACATTGCTTTCTGTCAGGAGAAACCATACCCCTTATTAAATCCAATTTTCTGGCAAAAAAAATTACCTTTATTTTCGTTTTTATGATATGTTCACAAATATGCATTTTTACGTTCGTCTCCTCAAAAATTATTAAATTTAAATCACTGCTTGTTTCGGCCATATTTTTCTTTTCACATAGCGTATGTATGTACTATGTTTGTAGTTCCTATTCCTACCTCTGAAGTTTTCCGTCACTCACAGTTTTCATACAAAACTACGATATCCCTTAATTTTTTTTTAGCAGTGTATTTGTGCAGATGTCAGAAATGCTTGCTGCATGGGAGAACTCATAACCCGCCCCAACCCTCGCATTGCTGCGGCGGGGAGAGGGGGGTAAACGGCTAAGAGAGCCTCTAGCCTCAACAAAAAGATTATACAAAATGTTTAGAGGAAATGCCATATGAAGCTGATTTATAAAATAGCCGGGAATTTTGACGGCAGATTTGAATGAAGTATTAAAATGAAAAGCAATTTTTTTTTTCAGTAAACAAGTAAAATATTCAGAAATAGCTTTCGTGGTTTGGCGCTTTTTTCACAACCATAGCAATAGTTTCTATACATGTACACTATATTGACAAAAGTCACCGGACACCTAGAAGAGAAACACAGCATAGCATTTATTGACACATATTAGTACGGTTTCGGTCCACCTTTGGCCTTAATGCATGCACTGATCCTTCGAGACATGCTTTCGACAAGGTTTTGCAACATAGCGAAATGTATGAGCTTTCATTCAGTACATAATGCTGCCGCTAACTGTTGCTATGTAGTAGTCCTTGGCTCTAAACTTCTTATGCGGCGCTTTAATTCATCCCTTAGGTGCTCTATGGGATTAAGATCAGGGCTCTGTGCTGGCCAGTCCACACACAATACGGAATTATCGTCAAACCACGCCGTAATAGTCCTTACTTTATGGCTCTGTGCATTATCCTGCTGGTACCAACAGGGCTATAGTATTGCCACAGAGTTGGTTGGGCATAATTGTCCAGAATATCGAGCTAGACGTGCTAGTTAACAGGTTTGTCCACGATAACCAATGGGCCGGGACCATACCACGAAAAACACCCACACACGAATACACTGCCTGCTCCAAACTTGACCGTAGGAACATCATCATCATCATCATCATTGTCAACCATTATCAATCCACTGCTGGACGAAGGTCTCCCCAAGTTTCCTCCACAACGGTCTGTCTTGTGCCAGTCTCCTCCATGTCACTCCCGCATATTTACGAATTTCATCCACCCATCTCCCATGTGGTCTTTTTCTGGGTCTTTTCCTGTCCCTTGGAATCCAATCTAAAATTTCGGCTGTCCATCTATGGTCTGTCCTTCTGGCAGTATGTCCAGCCCATTGCCATTTCAGGGATTTAACTCTGATCATGATGTCTTCCACTCTCGTCATTTTTCGGATCCACGAGTTCCTCTTCTTATCTCTCCTGGTTATACCAAGCATGCACCTCTCCATGCTACTTTGAGTTGTCTGCAGCCTTTGTATGTCTCTTTTAGTTAAGGTCCACGTCTCTGCACCATACGTAAGCACTGGAAGGATGCATTGATCAAACACTTTTCTTTTAAGACATAATGGCATATTGCTCTTGAAAATTATGCTGTTTCTTCCAAAAGCTCTCCAGGCAAGTTTTGTACGCCGATTAATTTCTTCATCAATGTGACCCTCACTTGATATCTGCTGTCCAAGATAAACATACGTATCTGTTATCTCCAGTTTTTCTCCATCAATCGATAAATCTTCATTTCTTGTAAAAGCATTGAACATCACTTTTGTCTTCTGAAAGTTCATTTTTAATCCCACTTCTTTACTCTTGTCAGCAAGTTCCTGGATCATACTCTGCAGCTCTGATGGGGTAGTTGCAAAAATGACTACGTCATCAGCAAAACGAAGGTGGGTTAGATAATCTCCATTAATCTTTATCCCTTTGTTTTCCCAGTTCAGTGATTGAAAGACATTTTCCAATGTGGCATTAAAGAGCTTCGTAGATATGGTGTCACCTTGTCTCACTCCTTTCCAATTTTTATGTGTGTTGTATTTTCAAACAGCCGAATCTTTGCACTTGCATTTTCATAGATGTTATTAATAATATTAATGTATGCATCTTCAATACCGCAGGATTTCAGAGCCGTGGTAACTGCTGATGGTTTCACCGAATCAAAGGCTTTTTCATAATCGATAAAAGCCATGCACAATGGAAGTTCATATTCCCTCGCTCTTTCAATTAGTTCTCTCAGTACATGGATATGATCTATTGTGCTGTAGCCACTCCTGAATCCAGCTTGTTCTCTCGGTTGAGCCATGTCCAGTGTTACCTTCAAGCGGTGTGAAAGAACTTTAGTGAAGATTTTATAAACCACTGATAGGAGGCTGATAGGTCTGTAGTTCCTGAGATCCTCAATGTCACCTTTTTTATGTAGCAGGATCATTGTAGCATTGTTCCAATCCTCAGGGATCTTCCCTTCATTAAGGCATCGAGTGAAAATTTGGGCGAGTACTGTTTCAATTTCTCCACTTGCTTCTTGTATGATGTCTATAGTAATTCCATCTTCTCCTGGAGCTTTCCCCGCTTCATGTTCTTGATTGCATGAGCAACTTCTGCTGGGAGGACTGGAAGAACTCTGGTACCTTTCATGATGTCTGGAGTACATGTATCATCCCTTTCATATAATTTGGAGTAGAAATCTTTCACTCTTGTCAAAATTTCGCCTCTCACACTGTGATAAATAACGTTTCCCCGGCTGCCGCCATACCCACACACGGTCATCAGACTGGTGGATCGTGTATCTGGATTCATCAGTCCATAGGACCTGTTTCCATTGATCTACGATCCACGATAAATGTTCTTTACACCATGCTAAACAACGAGTAGCATTCCGAGTGGAGATGAAAGGCTTATGAGCAGCCGTACGACCACGGTAACCCATGGAATGAAGTTCTCTGCGAATGGTACGTGTACATACCAAGGTTCCAGCATTGTTACTCACCTGTACACTGAGGTCTTGTGCAGTACTCCGTCGATTAGCTGAAACGACTCTCCTGAGTCTTCGGCGTCCGCTATCACTGATTTTCTTTGATCTGCTGATACGTTTTGCTGCTTCGGGCACGCCATGTGTCTTCCATTTATTCAGTACATCCAAAACAGTTGACTTATCTTTAAACATCTCTCAGTTTCTCTTATGGACAACCCACTAATATAACACCCAAAAATCTTTCCTTTAACCATCACATGGTGATGGTTAAATTCAAATTGATCGGAAACTTGAAACTTGGTCGTTCTGGGTGGTGTAGTGGTTAGCATACCTAGGCGTGTTTTCTGGGAGACGCGGGTTCGAGTCCCGCTCCATGACGATGAAAATTTTCAAGTTTTCGGATATTATCTGACTTACCATCCTTGTCGCATTTACGCCAAAAACCGGATTGTCATCTTCAAAATTTGTATTATATGGCGTAATCCCGTATTTCTTTCATGATTTATCTGCTTCCCCGGGCAATCACGGGATAGGATTCTTAACTTCCAGATTCGCTAAACATGAATGCGAGTTGCTTCGACTAGCGAATCTAGTGATGGTTAAATTCAAATTGATCGGAAACTTGAAACTTGGTCGTTCTGGATGGTGTAGTGGTTAGCATACCTAGGCGTTTTCTGGGAGACGCGGGTACGAGTCCCGCTCCAGGACGATGAAAATTTTCAAGTTTTCGGATATTATCTGACTTACCATCCTTGTCACATTTACGCCAAAAATCGGATTGTCATCTTCAAAATTTGACTTATCAAATGTAAAGGTGTCATGTCTCTGTGTACAGCGGGGTCGGCGAGAGAGTTTTCAGCTTTTTCACGTTATCCACCTACACCTTACAATTTGTACAGGGAACCGTCAATGGTCGAAGTCCTCTGAGGCAGCTAATTGCATAACAAAAACGATGCACTAAGAAAAGTATACAATGCTAAATCATTAGAAAATCCAAGACAGAATCTTTAACTCATGCTCATGTGAGAACAATAAAAAATACCGTGACTTATTATGAAAACTTTGCAGATGATTTAGTAGTAACGGTTAGTTACAGTTTCGTGCTTTAACGGACTTCATAATAATTCCCCGTCATAATTTCTTTGAGGGACCACTCAGATGTCTTAGCCTAGGGGCCCGCTAAGGTCTTAATCCGGCCCTGTAGACATGTGTTTGATTAAAATCTGATTTGACGTAATCGCGTTTTCCATCTGAAATGAGGTATAGAAAAACAAAACAAAAACACTTTACATCATATATGGCGCGAGGAAAATCAGGTAAGGGAAAAGTTAGTTACATTACTTTTTGGACCTGCAGTTTTGCTTCATATTTGAAAATAAACAGTAGAACTACTGATTTATTTTACATAAATTTTTCAACATTTTTGCTCTTTCCGATCTCCGTTTTGTTTTTTTGTTTTTTAAGTAAAACAATGAACATGCCATTGCATTTTGTTCCGGTTTGAAATATTTTGAAATTTAGTCATGCGCCTTTATGTATTTTCCGTTGGAATTTTCGACACTTACGTTGCAGCAAATTCATTAAGAGCGAAATACGAGTGCATTTCGGTAGTTCGTGTTCAAATTATATTCTATTTCTTCCGTTCCGCTGTGGTTTCAGTTGTTTTTCAAGTAATTGGTTCTTGCCTTTTCTCCCGTCGTTTTTAAAAGGATTGCTTTTAATTTATATTTATTTTGTACGAATGACTTGAAAAAGCTTCGTAGTGTTCTTCTGATAACCTTTGCCCCTCTCCTCCCAAAGTTATACGCGTGGTTATTAGTTTGAGTCATGTGTTTCTGGTTACTGTGTGTCCAAAGAATGTGAAAGCTAAAAATACTTTAAAAAAAAAAATTAAAAAAAAAAAAAAAAACCTACCTTCCCGTAGTTTTACCAATTTTGTGGCTACACTTTGTTTAAATGTCATGCCATCTTGCCTGGAGCTATTATTACTCAGCGATAGCCATTAGAAACGCCGGAGGGTGGGGGAGAGAGGGGCTACAACGGTGTTCAAGTGAATCGATTGTGTACTCGTTGCGTATTTAATGTTTTGCTCGACCTTCGCACGCTTATTTTGCTCGCAGTGATTTTCAATGCCATATATGCCACAAGGTCGTTCATGTGTTGTCGCTATCTGTGTGAGCTAGGGCGACGCAGCCGTCCTGAGTCACGCATCGGCAACCGAGCGGAAGCCCACCTGAAACGATCTTGTTTAAATAAACTACCTGCAGTGGCGTACCCAGGAGGTGGGGGGGGGGGTTCGGGGTTTGACCCCCCGCCGTTATAGTAATTTTTGGCTACGCTAGGGGGCGGGTTTCCGCCTAGGGCCTCACTGTTTGAGGGGCCCCGAAAACATAATTGGACTTTCAGTTTTGTTTTTGGTTTTCACGGACCGAAGCAAATCAATCCTTAAAGCGACTGCTTTGTATTGCCAATTGATATTTTACCTTCTCATATTAATAATAACATATTTTTTCTTGCTGTTGCTGATATTCCGAATTTTCGAGTTCTTATCCATTTACTTATTTTGAAAGGAACGGTTAAAATAATTTTGAGTCCCTTTTAGTGGTAGGTAAAGGAGGTATTCACGCTTCCCACAGTTTTCATTATTTAAGGCGTATTCTTAACTGCCCTGCTGTGCTATAAATTGCTTTCATGCTACTTCAAGGCTAGGGAACACATCTGTGTTGACCCCCCCCCCCCCCCCCCAGGTTCCGATGAGGAGTGCTGGTAAAAACTTTACTGATGATCGGGGTTTTTTGCTGTTAATTGTTTTTTTTTTTTTCCTTCGTGGTAGGCTAATCAATGAAGAAAGAAATATTCTTCATAGGATAACTCTTCCTTAGGACAATCAAGTTCTTTATCGGCCCTAATCCCTCTAAACCATCTTAAACCAAAATATTTATTAATATTTAGGCTGAAAGAGTAAAGAAATTTGAGAGTATCACACTGTCTATTTTAATAAGTGTTAAAAGTAATTTATATTGTATTGCAATAACATTTTCTCATTACTTTCTGCTCCCCTGGTTTAATATTGATAATTATCAAGTATTCTCACCTTTTCTATTCCTTAAATCGACTTCAAACTAGCTTTTGAAAAAGCAATAAAAAGTTTCAATGATACTCTTACTCAAAAACCTGCAGTTCCTACTTTTCCATTTTCAAACTGGATCTTTTGCATTTAATTCGTATGATTCTGTTTTTGATAATTGCAGTGCAGGTATAAATGGAATACGGGTATTTAAAGTGCCAAACTAATATCCATTGATTTCCTATTAGCCGCAAAAATAATTTTTGAAATATCTCTAGAATCAAAACGTTTGGTATGCACGGACAGACAAAATTATTACAGTAGCACTGTTTCTTACAGAACGTTCTACTAATAGGAAAATTAAATGGCATTTTAAAAAAGTTTAAAAACTTTTTTTGACCTCCCCCTTTTTTGTTAATCTGACGTGATAAGAAGGGGAGTGGGCCCCCTTGAACCTTTTAGCGCCTAGGGCCCCAAAAGATCTAAAGTCGCCTCTGGCTACGCTACATACTGACTTGCATGTATGTAGTAAAAATGAAATACAGTAGAACACGCTTATAACGAGAAGCTTGGGACTGACGGAAATCGTGGGTAAATCCGTTTCGGGGTGAAAATATGCACACATGATAATATTCATATACTTTTGTATTGTATCATCATCCAGTTCACTGCTGGATGAAGGTCTCCCCAATAATTAATCGGCGTATAAAACTTGGTTGGAAAGCTTTTGGAAGAAACAGTACAATTTTCAAGAGCAATATTTCATTATGTCTTAAAAGAAAAGCGTTTAATCAATGCATTCTTCCAGTGCTTACATAAGAAGCAGAGACATGGACCTTAACTGAAAAAGACACACAAAGGCTGCAGATAACTGAAAGAAGCTTGGAGAGATACATGCTGGTGTAACCAAGAAAGATAAGATTAGGAACTCGTGGATAAGGAAAATGACAAGTGTGGAAAACATCGTGATCCGAGTAAAATATCTGAAATGGCAATAGGCTGGACATGTTGCCAGAAGAATGGTCCACTGATGGGCAAACAGAATTTTACACTAGGACAGAAAAAGACCACATGGGAGATGGATGAAATTCGAAAACATGCTGGAGTAACATGGAGGAGGGTGGCTCAAGACAGAAAGTTGTGGAGGAAACTTGTGGTGACCTTCATCCAGCAGTGGATTGGTAATGGTTGACAGTGATGATGACAAAGTTTATATAGCATATATCACCTCTTTTAAAACTTTTCTTACATTCTAAGCAACATAAGAAGATTTAAAGTGATGAAGTACATGGTATATGAGCTTACCACATTCCAGACCAAAATGCTCTAGTTTTGGTTACGTTGAAAAATGGAAACTTTGAAACCTTTTGATTGCTAAAGGAAACTTTTTCTTGTAACTGTCTCACCTCAGTCTCAACAAGCTTTCCTTTGTAATTCTGTTGAATCTTTATCATGCATTTAGTGCAATTTGTATTGGCTTTTATGATTCACATGAGTGAGCAACATTTTATGAATGGAGCTTCCAGTCCTCCATCTCTAATTATCGTGGGTGACTATGACAAGCGTGTAAGCTGTTGCCATGGCACATTTTGGTCTGTTTACATATGTTTTGTCTTGCATATGTGGAAATCATTTCTACACTGTAAGTCAAGGAATCAGTTTTGTCAATTTTCCTGCTTCAAGGTGATTCAAGATTGGCTGAATCACTTTCAAGTGAAACTGTAAAAGCACTTTTATGAACTGACTTGACAGAACAGAAGCCCCTAGCTAAATTGACTTTCCCACTTTTACTACAATGGGTTTCCTAAATAAAACTGTGAAAGATTGTTTTTTTTTTTTTTGTTGTTGTTGTTGTTTTTTTTTTTTTTTTTTCAAATTTTCAGTCAGGAAACTGAAAAATAAATAAATGCATGTGTCTACTGATTGAAACTGTGAAAAAAAAAAAATATTTACATAAGTAATTTTATTTGGCTAACTTTCTGCATTTGGAAAACATTGTTTTTCCTTTCAGATATTAACTGCACAATAGTTACCTCAATGTTTGGCTATTAACCAGGACTTATGCTAAGTATACATTCAATTCCGTTTAATTGGGACACATCGGGGCTAGAAGACTAGCCTGATTAAACAGCTGCCTCAGTTATGCGAAGCTTTATCTCAAAGAGCTAATGTGGGATGTTCTTCAAGAATTGTCCCAAATAAATGGCTGCCCTGATTAACTGGAATCTACTGTACCTAAATAAAATACAAACAGTGATTGGTGAACTGCTTCTAGAGGAAGTAGTGGTTAGTATGGAAAAAGTAACTTGGAGAATAAAAAAGCTTTTGAAATAATGATAAAAAAAATTATAAGATAAACAGGTAAGATCTATCGTGGAAGATTGCTTGCTAGTCAGTACAAAATGTAGATGACCTTTCAATTAGAAAATTTCATAACATATGTAGATGAAAAATAGTTCACATGCCATATGCATTGAAAGTTTTGTTGCAAATAATTAAAAAAAGCTGAAGCTCTCAAACATGTTTCCACTTATGCCACGAATGAAGTTTAAATGATTGAAGTTATTTAAAAAACGAGTCAAAATGCTACTGGCACAAAATATGAGATCATGATTAATAACTGTTTATGTTGTCTGAATACATATAGCATTTCCATCATGCCAAAGTTCAGAGGTGTCCTATACAAAGAACAGAAAAAAAAAAACTTTAGCCCATCCTTGTGACATGGTAAACACGCTTTTTTTTTTTTTAAATAGTTTCTTTTATTTTTCACTGGATTACAACACTAAATTAAAAAAATAACAAAAAAAAAGTTATATACCTTGATAAATGAATTTATAATGACCCTTGCGCCTTTCCGCTGCTTTAAGTTATCCGTGGGATCCAGCTAAAGTCATCTTATTTTTATATAATTTGATTCCTCTACAATAAGGTGTTGTTAGTCCTTCTTTTTAAAAATGTATCTAAGGAAGCTAACTTCTTATGCCACACAGCCATACATGAGAAATAAAAGTCCAGGTTTCTCTTGTAACAAAACAGTAAAAGGGTTTAATGGATTTTTAAAACACAATTAATCTGACTTCCCTGCTTGTCATTCTGCCTAACGGATGGAGCAATTTCTGCTGATCTTTGTCTCCATGTGCTATTACAACATGAAACCTGGCCACACATTACAGCGAGCTAAATTTTTCTCCTCTGTGCTTTTCTTTTGATTTGACATACCCTGGAAAAATGCCCTACAGCAATCTAGAGTCAGCAGTCGTAGAAGCAAGCATTTCAATGTGTCTTGGAGAACGACCTTCACGCATGTTCAACCTGAATGGCATCTGAAATGCAAAAAAGTCCCACATTCTGCCAAACAATACTTTTATATTACACCATGAAGACCCAGGAGCATCTAATCCTCATTGATTAGCTCCACTAAACCTTTAATCTTTTTCCAGGTTTACTTTGAAACCCTCAACTAATCTTTCTGCTCCCACACAGAACAACAAACATTTGCTGACAAATCTGCACAACACTAAAAATACACCTCAATTTACATTGCTATAATGATTGTGAACTTAGCGTTTTTCACCTGTTCACAAAGATCCTGTTCTGTCCGGTGCCCTCTAGTCTAGAGGTAATGCTTGTCTCACGGTTGCTACTGAAAATGGTTCAAACAAAAGAAACATCACAGGTGAATATGAATATTATAACATATTTACAATATTTAGTCTTGCATGGGGTTGAAGTGCCCTACAGACTTTAAGAATGAGTATATGTCTGTCCAATTAAGGAAAAACCACAGATTTCTAATTGACAGTGAGGCCTGAGGTTTTTCTTTAGTTGAATGGATTATACATGTAGATGCTTAAATTGGTCTACAATTTATCTTTGGCTTGCAATTTCAAACATCCACTTGCTGTACTTATTACATTTCACTCAGTTACTTCTTATTTCTTTTCTTTTAGTTTTATCGAGCTATTATTCATGCAGTTGAAGACTCGGGTACAACATGTGTTGTACATTTTGTGGAATATGGAAATTATGAAGAAGTGCTGATGAATGATGTACGACCACTGTCGTCTGGAATGGTAAGAAACATCATGCGTTTTGCTTTTTTTTTTTAAATTTGTTTTGAGTGTCTTTCATGATAATTAACACATTTCAATCAGACATGCTCGAACGGTAATCGGGAGATGTGGGTTCATTTCCCGCTCCTGGGCGATAGGTATAAATAGTCTTTGTTACACAGCAGAACATGGTAAAGGGACCAATAGTTTGTATTATTTGTCATCAGTCACCATAGACAGCTGATCTTCACATAAAAAGTGGACTACCAACTTTAAACCCTTTGGGATAAATGTTTCCTAAATGCACATTAGCCACTTTTATTTTATTACAGAAAATTACTCATTGCCAGCGTGCATCAAAATTACCTAGAAGCAGTATTGCACTCTAAAGATTTATTTGCTGATGATTTTTCAACAAACTCGTGTAGATCCCATACGAACAGATTTTTTGTCATTTATTTCTGTTGATCAGCATTTGGTATATTATTAGGGGTATGGTATGCTGAAGTTTCCGAAATTTAAGGAGAAAAGAAACAAGAACAATCAGGAAACCAGTACACATTTATTCAACGAAAAATTGGCTATTAGTATCAATGACCTTTTTTCATTTTTGAGGCAACAAATGAATGTTCCTGTGATAAAAGGGCTTGGGTTTTGAGTTGAAGAACGCAGTGATGAAATTTTTCACCTCTGGAACTGTGGTGAACCGCTGTTGGACTAGAGCATGTTGCATAGAGCGAAACAGATGAAGATGAGTCTGAGGGTGCAATGTCTGAGAAGTAAGCCAGGCGAGGTAAAACCTCCTAGTGTAACTGTTCAAGGGTTCATTTCGTGGTGGCATCGACATGTGGTCTGGCATTATTGTGTAACAGGATGACTGGGCGGCGTTCTTTACCTGTCCATGGGCGTTTTTGCTTGACTTCGGCATTCAGTTTCATCAACTGATCATTATATCATTGTGCAGTGATTGTCTCACCCAGTTTCAACAGTTCATGCATATCCCACCGCACACACAACACCACCTTTTCCCCGTGGATATCCTGTTTTGCAGTGGATGTTGATGGCTGGCCTGGGTCAGCCAAGGATCACATGCATATGGAGTTGTTGGAATAGACTCATTTTTCATCCTCGGTGACAACCTTCCAAAAGAAATTCTTCCCTTGAGACCTCTTCAGCAACCACATGCAGATGCCTAATCATTGACTGATATTACGCTCTGTTAAAGTATGCAGAACCCACTTACCAATCTTCTGGATCTTCCCTAAGGCCTGTAGACACTGTACCACCGTCGATTTAGCCACTTTCAAACGTTTCGCCAGTTGCGTGGTCGATTGTGTGGCATCCTCTTGCAACAGCGATTCCAGCTCCTCGTCTGCAAGTTCCTGCAGTATACCTGCACGTGACTTGTCTTCCAAGCTTAGATCACCTTTTTTAAACCTGGCAAACCATTCCCAACATGTCCACTCACCCATAACCATTTCACCATATGCCTGACATATTAAATCATATGCTTCACTCGCATTTTTCCCTAAATTAAATATGAATAACAAACAGTGCCATAAATGAACTTTACCGACCGTCATGCTTGGCTTCATGCACGAACTGACAGCAAGGGTCGCAGGCCGGTTAGACCCCTACAGTGCCTGCTAGCGGGGGCGGCAGAAACTTTTGCATACCCCTAATACTAACAACAATTTTTAGGTTTTTGAATTCTCTGTTTCCTCTCCTTTAGTCGAATTGTACTTAGTTGCATGTTCAGTTTTCTCTTACCTTCTGCTTTATCTACTAATAAAGAGTTAGTTAGGCTAGTGAGGAATTAAAACAGAGAGCTTCCAACAGTTGCAAATTTGAGAACTTGCTATTTTCCCCTAGAAGACCTGCATCTTTTATATGCAACTCCAAACTAGCACACATACACATATAGATTTTGAACACATGGTGATCACTTTTGCATGTGCTGATGCATTGGATAAGGCCAAAAACTGTGGTAGTGGAAACAGAAGAAATGTGTTAGAATAAATAAAACAACATATGTCAAAGGTATCGTGAGATATTCAGGGTTTTGCATGCAGTAATATCCAAAGGACACTTTAAAACAAAAATATTTATTATGTCGCTGTTCAGTCATTTCATTTAATGTTTCCTGTTCAGTAAATGTTTTATTTGTTTCAGTGATTATTTTGGGATTTGGAAGTTCTCTTCACTCAGGTATCTCTGGTTTTCTGTTTTGTCTTTCCCAGTGAATGCCATATACTACCATAATTTTCAGACTAAACACCACACCAGATTAAAGTTGGTATTTGGAAGACATTCGCTGTAAGGACCGCACCCTGAAATTTTGTAATCTCTTAGCCATCAGAGTAAGAGCTTTGACAAATAACACTGTAAGAGATTTGGATTATTATCTAAAGGACCTGCATATTTTTAGTCGTATTTCTATAATTTCACAATCTTTTAAGGCTATTTTTGGAAATTTAATGAGCTAATGTAAAAATCTGAGTGATGGCATTAAGAATCCCAAATGCCCCCCCTTATTATTTTATTTACTTATTTCTTGTTAATAGGTGTTCTTAGGTGATGATTCTGATTATGAATTCCAGCTTGTAATACAGTTTTTACAGCACAAATCACCAGTGTCATTTTTAACATGGCTCAGAAGTTGCTTTTGACCATATTACAGAGCTGCTAAGTGTCCCGGTTTACCCGGATTCCATCCGATTTCAAAAATATTTTCCGGAAATCTGATTTTTGTACAAAAAAAACGGTTTTGTGGTTTTCTTATTTCTTTTTCTTTTATTTATCTATTATGCATTGTACTTTTCCCCCTCATTAATGATATCGGTGATCATTTTTCTCCAGCGTCAATGCTAGCTGTGGGAGTTTGTAACGAATGGAAACAAATGTGGTTTTTGTTAACTACGGCACTTCAAGCGCCAAGGTCGTGAGCCCCGTGATTGTTGCAAGACAGTCACTGGCTTGGAAAGTTGAAGAATTGGCTTATGGCGTCACATCAACGGCGCTTGTGCAGTTCCTCGTGCAGGGATAGAGGTTCTGAGCCAATGTGCGCCAAAACTGCCATGCCCCGTCGAGACTTCGGCACAGTAAATTCTCAAATTCTGCGTGCACACTGTTTTGTTTGACGCTGAGTAAGACTATGCGGTGGGAAGAAAGATTAAGAGGCTCCAAGTACTATGGATTTTATGTAGTTACTATGAAAATCAAAAATCTCGGGGAAATAACGTTATTAAACATCTGTGTAAAGTTTATTTTCGAATTTTCAAAAAGTTTCCATTGAAAAAAATGGGGAAAAGTCAGCGAATCTTGCAGATGCATGTTCGTAATCACACCGATAATGACTGCTGTTGCAGCGATGAGAATATCACCTCGTTTTCAGTTTCTGCATATCAAATTTTTCCGACTTTCCTTTTTTTTTTTTTTTTTTCTCTCTGCCGGGTTATTTTTTGATGTATGTCTCTCTCTGTATGAGTGTGTGTGATATCATGTTCCTCATTTTTATTATCTTCGGTAATAATGAAAAGGAGCGACTTTGTATTTTTTAAGAATTTTTTTCTAATGAAATGCATGTTTACCTATTTCTAATAGATACTCCTTCAAAACTAATCAATAGATAGTAATAATTTTTAGTTTCTTTTTTATTAAACAAAATTAAATTTTTAGATCAGTATTTAATCTGTACGTGGTGAAATCCGTGCCTCGTAAAATTGTTTCACGGGCAAGTGATTAATTCAGTAATTGATTTTTCACATTTAATATTCCATAAAATCTGTGATTTTCTATTTCTTAGTCTCTTCTTATTCATACATGAAATTCTTCCATGGATTCGCGAAATTCCGATTTTTCTGTCATCATTTGGGTCATTCTCAAGATCGATAGAAAACTGAAAAGAAGCTGGGAGGTCTTAAATCTATAATATGTCGTTTTATTATTTATAAATTGTAAATATGTGCACCGCTGAACACATGTTGATGTCCCAGTTTTTTATTTTGAAAAGTGGGCAGCTCTTCATGTATGAGAGAAATGCCCCCCAACTTCATTGTGAAAGGAAGTCATTGTTCTTGGCTTAAACCTCTCAGCTAGGTGAAGGCAAAAGAGAGAATCTTCCAAGAGCCAGCAACGTTGTGTGTTAGTGGACAGTTAGGAGAACATACCCATAATAACAGAGAGAAATTTAGCCTGCACTCACCGAATGGAAAAGCAGACAAGAGAGAAGGCACAAAAACTGTGGCGTACAAATGGAAGACATTTGTTGCTACAAAGTGCGCACTACCGGGACCTGACTCTAGAGAGTTCTACATTTCAGCAAGCTGCGGTCATTAAATAAGAATATTCATATAATTTTAAATCTGACATTTTCGTAGACTGTAATTAAGGTACATTACAAGTTCTATTAATGTAAAAGTGTTAATGCATTTGAGGTCTGATAATTAGTTCCTTTCTCATTAATATAAAATTCAGTGGCATAGCAGCACTGAATTTCTGTGTTTTGATTGATTTCACCATGTTCTAAAATTTTTGGTCAGTAAAGTTTTGTAAGAAAAGTAAAAAAGACTAGTAGGCACTGCGAAAAAATAAATGGCGGTGTTGGATCTACCTCTCATTCTCATTAACCTTGCAGGGATAAACATATGGTTGAAAAAGAGGGTGAAATTCATGGCTATTAACTCTGAAAATGATATCACACACAAACTTACAACTGCTGTTTGCTGAATATTTCAGAAAAAAAGTTTGGAGTAAGAACCACAGGTCAAGCAGACCACACTTTTTATTTTACCATGACAGGCACACAATGCCCAGCCCAAAAATTACAGTATATATACACTGAAGAGCAATTGAATTAGAGACAGCTGACGTTATGCAAATGTGGCTTGTGGGCGGCCCTGTAAACGGAAACGACATGACGTATGCAGCGATCCGACAATATAAGGAGTGATGCGACGGTAATCGGTAAGAGTCGGACGCAGTATGGGTAAGACAAAGGATCTAAGCGCATTTGATCATGGGCAAATTGTTGGGGC
The DNA here is from genome assembly GCA_039090855.1 of Macrothele yani. Taxonomy (NCBI): domain Eukaryota; kingdom Metazoa; phylum Arthropoda; class Arachnida; order Araneae; family Macrothelidae; genus Macrothele; species Macrothele yani. The sequence continues at coordinate 110,572,423 of CM076997.1, read as the reverse complement.
CCGACGAATGGGTCACTCCATCTCGGAAGTCGTGCAGGCACTGGGATTTTCACGAGCCACTGTGTCACGGGTGCACCGTGAGTACATCGAATCCGGTAAAACCATCCCTGCAAGGGCCAACTGCCATGGACAACAGTGTGTGGATGAGCTGGGTCAACATCGGCTAGCTCGCATTGTAACAGCAGATAGACGGGCCGCAGTGCAAGAAATCACTTGGCAATTTAACGCTGGTTAACAAAAATGTGTAAGCAGCCGCACCATCCAGAACCATCTCCTTGCTATGGGGTACAGAAGCCATCGTCCCACAAGGGTACCGCTGCTGACCGCACATCACAGGGTGCAAAGATTAGCATGGGCGTGGGAACATCGCCACTGGACCCTAGACATGGGGGAAAATGTTGCCTGGACTGATGAGTCGAGATTCACGTTGGTACATGCGGATGGCAGGATATGAGTACGGCGCAAGCCACATGAAGCGATGGATCCTTCTTGCCAGCAGGGTACTCTTCAAGCTGGTGGGGGTGGTATTCTCGTCTGGGGACTGTTTACGTGGACTGAAATGGGACCCCTGGTACGTGTGACATCGTCCCTCACAGGTAAATGTTACTGGGATATCCTGGACGGCCATTTCTTCCCGTTTGTATGTCTTCAACATCCCACTGGGGACCTCATCCTGCAACAAGACAATGCACCGTGCCATTGCTCCCAAATTGTATCCGAATGGTTGGATGAACACTCCACCGACGTGACCTCGCTTCCTTGGCCAGCTAGGTCACCTGACCTCAATCCCATTGAGCACATCTGGGGTGCCATCAAGAAAGATGATCGAAGCTCTGACCCCCTCCATCAAATCTTCGTGAACTGTGGGAGCTTGTTCAGGGGTCGTGGATTCGTATGGCTTCCCAACGCTTCCGGTGTCTTGTCGAGTCCATGCCGAGACGAATCGCCGCCGTCATCAGGGTGAAAGGTGGTGCTACACGTTACTAGACTCTAATTCAATTGCTCTTCAGTGTATACACAGGAGTTGGACAAAATAATTTGAACACCTGGGAAATAAGCAATATGTCTTTTTTAATAAGGTATCGGAAAATTGTTTGTCTTTAATACAGCTTCCAATCTTCTTGGAATAGATTTATACAGATTTTGAATAGTCTCCAGTGGAATTGTACCATTTGTTGATCAGAAGAACATCAGCTAATTGCATCAGAGATGTTGGAGGGGGAATCTTCTTATTATTCTGCTCTCCAAAACTTCCCACAGTGGTTCGACGATATTAAAGTCGAGTGATTGAGCTGGCTGGGGCAGATGTTGAAGTTCATCTTAGTGCTTCTCAAACGAGACTGAACTGAACTGTTCTGGTTGTGGGCACATTATCATCTTGAAAAGTGACATCATTATTGGGAAACAAGATTTGGACCATAGGATGCACTGAACACCTAGAATGTTCAAGTATTTGCTAGCAGAAAGTCGACCATGTAGGGTGATGATGGGGCCAGCCAAATATCAAGATATAGTTACCCAAATAATCACGGATCCATCCTCGTGTTTGTTAGTTGGTACTCGACATTTCTAATTATATACTTCCTTGGGGTTCTCCATGCATAAACCTGATTTATGTTGGGAATAATGTAAATGAGAACTCATTGGACCATATCGCACGTTTCCCAGTCATCGGCTGTTCAGGTTTTTATACTCATGACACCAGGGCCGGCTTTATGGGTGCGGGACCCTGTGCCCACGTTTGTGTGATGCTTTTAAATTTTTCATAATTTTTTTCTTGTATTAAAAATAAATGACACTTAACGATGTAAAAATGGCATTTTTTAAATTTTTATGTCATTGCACTTTATTGCCTTAGTGAACAGAATAAAATATTTTGGGTCCATCGGGTTGATTCACCGTATCACCGAGAGAGAATTTACATTAATGACATCATATATATAATCACCCAGATCTCTCTGGAACTCTGACGTCACAGCTAAGTCTACTCTCTACCGCAATTGCACTCGGTCAGTTTTTTGCGTGCGTGGGCGGCGAATCTCTGGCAGATGGTTTATCAATTAAAAAAAAAGTGAAAAACTTATCTTTGCGAATTTTTTATGAAATTTTCTGAAATTTTAATTATAACACTATAACTGACAGATCGATTGTATCTGACAACAACGAGTGCCGGGAATTGATAAATTGCAACATAATGCCAATTCAGTATTATCAGGACACTAGACCACTGCCACTGGTTCCCAGAGACTCGTACAAGCAAGCTGCGGACCAGTAAAATTTCACAAAATGCTTCGCGGACTAACCGGCACGAAGTTGCTTTTATGTACAAGAAAGTTTGTGAAGACATGTTTTTACTGGTCAAATTCGGGAATCTCTACGATTTCTCAAGTTTTCCTCTGTTTCCGCGGACCGGCAGAAACTTCATTACAGTGGCTATAACCTCGTGACGGACCGGTGGTGTTTCGGAAACACTGCCCTAGACTGATATCGCACTCACCTCGTTTGAGCTACAAAACTCCCACTACCCACTAAAACAAATTACAATGAACTGTAGAACGTTTCCAGCCAAAGAAGCTTTCTTCCTAGAAGTAAAGAGACAGAGTGATAAGGTAAGCGTTTTCTGAAAATTGAAACTCATTTAGTATTGTACGGACGGTACGTCTTTAGAACCTCGGTATTCCAACCATGAATCATTGAAAATTACATTTCCTATCACCCTATCTTATTTGTGTAAACGATAGCTTTTTTATTTTTAAATTTTGAATATATTACATTAATTTTTGCCATCAGTACACACTTTGACGAGGTGCAGGAATTATATTTTGTCGTTGCAGTTCAATCAACTTCAATTTGATCTAGCAATGCAAATTCATATAGCGTAATTTTAAAATGTCTCTTTTTATTTTTTAATGAGTGATAATAACAGCTTATTATAACTCATGAATAAATAATAATATTCCTTAGTACCACCATGCTTTATTAAGCTTCATGAGAAAATGAAAAAATGTGGGTTCTCTACCTGACCCCACCTTTCTTTCAAAAATGTTCCAACATCCAAGTCCATTTAGTAGATGTAGGACTCGCTGGGAAAAGGGCCCCACATTTTTGTTTTGCACTGGGCCCTGCATGACACCATCATTTTTGCACTGCAGCGTTGGTTTCTGTGATTAAAGGTTTAGTGGTTTTAGCTCTTCCATGGATGTTGGCTTTGCAAAGTTTTCTGTAAACTATTTTTGTGGAAACAGAGTTTTGAAGTGGTTATTGAGTTCTGCTGTCAGTTTTGCAGCAGTAGTTCTGTGTTGTTTGGACACAATCCGTGTTAGAGTTTGCCAGTCCCTCTGATTCTGCCAAGCTTTGTACATGCAGTCATAACCATGGAAACAGTTGCTCTTGAAACACCAAACAATTTAGCTGTTATGGTTACAGACACTCCAGCTAAATGAGCTCATATGATTTGTCCTCTTTGGAAGACTGACAGGTCACCAATTTCACTGACTCCAGAGCATATGACATCAAGCTTTGAGAGCACTTTCTTCTTAACTTTTCATATTCCACTGAGTATGGTATCCATGTACCAGACAACAGTACCAGGAGTTATTTTTTCATCAGCTTTGTTTATGGAAATATCAACTCCAATGTTGCTGGGTACGTGATTGCACAGTTCTGCGTTCAAAGAGCAAAGATTTTCTACATCAGCCTTTTTCAAACTTTATTGGTCCACAGCTTCCTTTACTTGAATATAAGCCCCCACGGCTCCTTTGTGTAAAAATAATTGCCACACACACAAAAATGATAATAAGTAAATCAAAATTAATGGCTTCTGAATTTTTTTCCATAAAAGAATATGGTATTTGAAAGAGGACTTCTGCTTTCTTTTTCCAGATTTTATACTATTGCAGAAAAGATCTTCATGAAACTTGTTATTATCATCTATAAAATGCACATAACAAATTAGATGCACATCATTGTGGCTTTCAGTAGCTTCATCCAACTGAATAGCAAAATCGCCTTTCAATGTTTCAATCAACTGGTTGTTGGTGGTATCATCAGCCGTATTGATTCGATGACTAATAGTGTTATTTGACAAAAGCACACTTAGGAGTTCCTTGGCAGCAGACTCGCCTATCACAGCAGGCATAGCAGCTGGTAAAATAAGGTCTTCAGCAATATTGTGAGGTTTCTTGCATTTTGCAACACAGTAAGCAAATATCTAAGATGAAAGAAGAGCCTTTATAGGAATCGTAGCTTGTTTAGGGAAACTTGCTTTCCCTAAACAAGCTACAATTTTTTACCGAGAAATACTCACGTGGGTTATTTACCAAACTACCATGAACTGACTCCAAATGTTGTTTCATTTTATTGGGAAGCATGCTCTCAATGGCCAATAGTTTAAAACAAATGACACACTGTGGACGTTCTTCATTTCTTACAATAGTGCATGTAAACTCAAAATCCAAGTAACTGTTGTCATACTTTCGGTATTTTCGTCTCCTTTCCACTTTAGAACTTCATGATAATCTCAAATGTAATGTTTTGTACTTATATTTAATTTACCCAAACAGAAAGATCACCGAACACAAACAAGATTTAAAACGAACTGTATTCAACAAAACTAACATCTGACTCGATTGCAAATACAGTATTGTTATGACTCGATGCACAGCTCATCGTGTAGTGAGCCAAGCTACTTCTACAAAGTCGCTGCGATGCCCCTAGCGGAAGGCCACGCCACACAGTTTGAAAACCACAGGTTTATGTATTAGTGATCATCATCATTGTCAACCATTATCAATCCACTGCTGGACGAAGGTCTCCCCAAGTTTCCTCCACAACGGTCTGTCTTCTGCCAGTCTCCTCCATGTCACTCCCGCATATTTACGAATTTCATCCACCCATCTCCCATGTGGTCTTTTTCTGGGTCTTTTCCTGTCCCTTGGAATCCAATCTAAAATTTCGGCTGTCCATCTATGGTCTGTCCTTCTGGCAGTATGTCCAGCCCATTGCCATTTCAGGGATTTAACTCTGATCATGATGTCTTCCACTCTCGTCATTTTTCGGATCCACGAGTTCCTCTTCTTATCTCTCCTGGTTATACCAAGCATGCACCTCTCCATGCTTCTTTGAGTTGTCTGCAGCCTTTGTATGTCTCTTTTAGTTAAGGTCCACGTCTCTGCACCATACGTAAGCACTGGAAGGATGCATTGATCAAACACTTTTCTTTTAAGACATAATGGCATATTGCTCTTGAAAATTATGCTGTTTCTTCCAAAAGCTCTCCAGGCAAGTTTTGTACGCCGATTAATTTCTTCATCAATGTGACCCTCACTTGATATCTGCTGTCCAAGATAAACATACGTATCTGTTATCTCCAGTTTTTCTCCATCAATCGATAAATCTTCATTTCTTGTAAAAGCATTGAACATCACTTTTGTCTTCTGAAAGTTCATTTTTAATCCCACTTCTTTACTCTTGTCAGCAAGTTCCTGGATCATACTCTGCAGCTCTGATGGGGTAGTTGCAAAAATGACTACGTCATCAGCAAAACGAAGGTGGGTTAGATAATCTCCATTAATCTTTATCCCTTTGTTTTCCCAGTTCAGTGATTGAAAGACATTTTCCAATGTGGCATTAAAGAGCTTCGGAGATATGGTGTCACCTTGTCTCACTCCCTTTCCAATTTTTATGTGTGTTGTATTTTCAAACAGCCGAATCTTTGCACTTGCATTTTCATAGATGTTATTAATAATATTAATGTATGCATCTTCAATACCGCAGGATTTCAGAGCCGTGGTAACTGCTGATGGTTTCACCGAATCAAAGGCTTTTTCATAATCGATAAAAGCCATGCACAATGGAAGTTCATATTCCCTCGCTCTTTCAATTAGTTCTCTCAGTACGTGGATATGATCTATTGTGCTGTAGCCACTCCTGAATCCAGCTTGTTCTCTCGGTTGAGCCATGTCCAGTGTTACCTTCAAGCGGTGTGAAAGAACTTTAGTGAAGATTTTATAAACCACTGATAGGAGGCTGATAGGTCTGTAGTTACCATCACAGAAGTGCTAGGAAATGTTTCTTGCATGTAGACATGTGTCAACTAGGTTTTTACCAGTGATTCTGAAGAACAAAACTTCTCTTAAATGCTCACGCTTGCTAGTCAGTTTGCGACCACATAAATGAATGCCAACAATAGACTGCATTGTAATGTTTACTTGCAAACTTAACAGGAAAAGAGTTAAGTGAACTGTGCTGAATTAGTTGTTATAAGATTTCCCTGAGAACACAAATAATGTGGATATTAACTGATGAAATTAAAGTTGCAAGATTTCATTTTTTTAAAATAGACTTGGTTTTACTTTGAGATCCAGTTTCATTGACATTCACCTTAAGAAGGCATTAGTTTTCTGTATTCCCTATATTTTTGATAAAATCACATGAGCATTCATTTCCCTGCATTTTTAATAAAGTTGAAGTCACAAGAGCATTTTCTTATATTTGTTATAGTCCGGGTGCGCCATATAAAAAAGGCCCTGTAGCCAGATGTTGTTTGGCAGGTTTCCAGTTAAAACCACTTTGTTCCACTTCTAACCGGTTTTTGCATGTACAGCTGCAAAGGAATTCTCCGGAGTGGTTAGTCACAGCCTAGGTATGCGGTCATAAGTGTAAGTGAAGAGAGAACAAAGGCGACGGAAATGGTTTAAGTACGGAACAGCGGATTTTTATTGTGGAACAGTATTTCAGAAATAACTCGTACAAGGTTTTAAATGAGTTGTTTACAGAAAAATTTCCACATTGTGCAGCACCGGCGATATCAGTGGTACAGAAGTTAGTGCGGAAATTTCATGAAACCGGCACGGTGTGCAACAGGAAAAGAAACAAACCCAAGACAATTCGTACTGAAGACAACATCAAGGATGTGTGCACAATGATGTTACAAAGCCCTCAGAAGTCGATTCACTGATTATCGTCTGCAACAGGAATATGTGCCACGTCATGCCGACGTATACTTAAGGTGGGTTTGCATTTTCGGCCGTACAAAGTTATGGCGCTCTAAGAATTTAAAACTCCTGATTATGCAAAACGGATGCAATATTGTAAGTGGTTTCAGAAGACCATTGTCAGTGGTAAAATATACCCAACACTTTATTACATGACAGATGAAGCATGGTTTCATCTGCCCAGATGGACAATGGAGATTCCTTTGTACGATCAAAAGATAGGCATTTCGTGTGCTGTGTCTGCGAAGAGGATAGTCGGCCCATTCTTTTTCACTGACACCATCAACTCGGAGCGCTATGTTCAGCAACTGTTCAACCCATTTGTTGCCGCACTTACAGCAGAAGAGTGAACATATGCTTTCTTTCAGCAGGATGGTGCAATGGCGCATACTGCTCCATTGTGTTGTGCATGAAGTGTTTGGGGAGGACAGAACTGTATCGAAGGGACTATGGCCACCCAGATCACCCGATCTCTCCACCTGTGACTTTTATCTGTGGGGAGCATTGAAAGAGAAAGTGGACACAACTAATCCACACACCCTTGATGAATTAAAAGTGAACATTACGGATGCCATAGCCTAGATTACTACCAATGAGTTGGGGTGCGTTACGAACATGTTCCGTCTTGTGCATCTGTGTCTTGATGTCGAAGGACAGCACTTTCAGCAATTGTTGTAAACGCAGGTAAATTACTCCTGTTTTCTGTCATTTCAACTATTCTTTACCATGTATAGTAACATTACCTGACTGTTGTTGTTCATTATACTCCCAGGGCCCCTTTTATATGGCACACCCTGTAGTGTTGGAAGTCACAAGAGCATACAAGATGTGCCAATAAAGTTTGGTGAATGCTAGGTAAAAATATTTAAGAACCCAGATACAATACACCTTTGATATTGTTCATATAACTACTGGAGGCTATGGTGAAACTCCTTTGATATTGTCAGCAGCTTGATTGTCATATTTGCTTGGATGTTCAAAATGTCTTCAAATATCTTCCCTTTCAGTGCTAATTTCAGCCAGGGAAACAAGGGGTAGTCAGCTACAGCAGGCAGATACCATGGTTGATGTCATGCAGCAGTGGCCTTTCTCAGCTAGAAGAATTTGATATTGATTCTTTGCTCCATTTTTCCCACTGATCAGCTGCAGCAATATGCTCTCTCTCTCACAGCTCCATGACAGTTATGGACATATTCACACATGTACTTGACTATGTCACACAAGTTACTGCACCTTTCACAACCTTTTCCTGTACATGTTGTGACAGCATTGAATGAACTTTATTGACACACTTTGTACATTTAGATGAACTGGCATTTATCTACTGACAATTATTTTCTGAATTGGACAACTTTTCTGGGATTTTATGACTGGGAATAAGCAAGGTGGATTGAACAAGAACATCATTTGTAAAGAAGTTTTATAAAACAGTTGGGTAATTGTAATATTAAAGCACAGAACTATTAAAAATATTACAGTGACTTGCCTCAAATGGAATCCAAAGGACTGGAACTATTTTCTGTTTTATATAGGTGCATGCATGTTAGCCAGTGGAATGTAAACATTTGAATTTTTGCCATGCTAATAACAGATTCTACATAATTTGTGATTACTTAAGGCATGGCTGCCATTCTTCCGTCCTGGGGACGGATTTCCATAGTTTGAAAATTTTGGACACCTGTTATGATTGGTAGAATATTTTAAAATTCTGTTTTCATTTTTCCTCCGAAAGTTGTGTATTTCTGTAATCATTGAAATTGTGGAGTTGCACCAAACGTTTTAAAAGTGAGCAAAATGTTCTAAAAAGTTCGTGATTGCACACCTGCCAAATTTTCCGTATTTTGGCAAATCTCTTCCGGTCAGAAAGTGCGTTTTTTGGGGTTCATCACATTTTCTGAAAGTTTGTCGTAAATGCGCAGTCTAGGGGACATGAGAATGTTCCGTGATTTTCCACGTTTTGAATTTTTCTGGAGGAGTCTTTTTATTACTGTTTCTCTTCCTGGATGTATTCCTCATTTTTTATCGTTTCCAATGATGTTCATTTATTTTTCCGTAACTGTGCAGAATAACGAATTCGCATTTTTAAAGAATTTTTCTAAACAAAATGCTTGCTTTCCTACTTCATAGTCTCTGCTTCAAAATAAATCGGTGGGGCTTGCATTTGTACACTCCAATTTTTGTAAGCGAAATATTTATAACTCCGTCCATGATGTGTCCGTGAAAGAATCGGTTTTATCTCCGTGCCCCGTAAAATCGTATTCAAGGCAGAGTGACTACATAAGAGATGACTAAGGAATGGCAAAACATGCATTTTAAGTTAATAAATTTGGAATTAATTTAACTTAAAATGCATGTTTTGCCATTCCTTAGTCATCTCTTGCTACATCAAATTGCAGAGCAGGCATTTTGCCATTTTCTTAATGAAGTTAAAGTTCAAAAGTGCCACTACTTACTTATTGTGCAGAAAAAACTGTTGCGTATCACTGTAGTATATACGGCGATGAACAGTTCGAAGTTCTGATTTTGAACTTTAATTTTTGATTAAACAAAAGGAAAAATGCTCGCACCTTTTATTTCTTGATATAGCAAACAGTGATTAAGGAAATGCAGTGAAAAGAGCTGTACGGATCACCGAAATGGCAGTATTCAGTTTTTTGTCTTATCAACTTATAAAATTGAGGGAGGTAGTTAATTATATATTCTTTTTTTTTTTTTTTTTTTTTCTCCTTGTCACAATTGATATAGCCCAACAACTCCTTACACTGTGTCTCGATTTTCAGTCTTGGCGTAAGCACTATAGTGGCACCTATGTTAAAGGAATGTGCTGTTCATACATATCTAATCAACTAAAAATTACAAACTTCTATTTTTTTTTTAAATAATACAACATTGATTTCTCTACAGTAACACTTACAGTTTCACACTTAGTGAGAGCTTGTGCTCTGCTCATTAACTAAAATAATTCAGAGGAGTGCAAAATCCCAAATATTCTGAATATTTTGTAATGCTTTGAAGATGCAATTTTATCTTAGATATGGTATCTATATTTACCTGTTCTATTTCCTCATCATCACTGCTATTGTCTTTTTTTTTTCAGTTCGACATTGCTCAATAATTTCATCAAGATCTTGATTACAAGGCTTTGTCGCAATGTTGCTGTTGATGTTTACATAATCCTTTGGTTTGATGGTTACAAAATTGGCTCTATTTAGTGCTGCCTACAGATCATCTGTGCTTTCACTACACATGCTCAATAAGTCCTCCAAAGGAATTTTCCTTTCTTGAAACATGACTTAATCGTTTTGGGCAACACCTTACTTAATTCTTTTGCAAGCTATCCAATAGCATCAAGAACAGTTATGGATTTCATTAGTTTGTTAGAAGAGGATGCAGATTCCACATTCGGAAGAAGCAACTGCATAACAAGTTTCAGAGAATACATTTTGACGCATTGAAAAGTCCCTTGATCCATTATGCCTGCTATATTTGGTGGGAACCTTGCGCAAGTTTTACATTTCATAGGTCAAGATAAGGATGGCAATTGCATCATCCAGGAACAAAAGTTCATGTCTATTTTGCCTTCTCATCTTTGAATTAAAACTCGTTAGCCACTCAGCCATAATTTGAATTGTCATTCAGGCTTTCTTTTCTACTCAACAGAAATCTTTTTTTAAATCCAAATTATTGAAGCATCATGGGGTGGCAACTGCTAATGGTTTTTGCCTCACCTCAGACATAAACACACAAAGAAAAACCTTAAGGCATCCCTTAGAACTTTTTCTTCCAGTACAGGTTTTGCCTTTCAAACACAGTTTTATTTGGCAGTGCCTGAAAAAACAAACCTATTTCATCACCACTAGCAATTTTTTGAGGTTCATAGTCTTCGATGAGTGATGATAATTTTTGTATACAATACGAAACTGCTTACTCATTGATGTCTGCCGCTTTCCCATTTTTCTCTTTGTTCAGCTGTTACCTTTACATCACTGCTCTGTTATCTGATCTTTAAAATGTCATAAATTTGTGTTTTTTCTAGCATTGAACTTCTCTGCCAAATGCTTAGCAGACACAATTTATTTTTCATGCATTTCAATAACTTTTGTATCCAAATTGAGAACATTCTTCTTTGTCACCATGTCAAGAGGCAAGTAAATGACCACCACTCACACCAAATAAAAGCTGTGAATGATCATCTCACTGAGTTAATGTTATGTAATTAAATTAAGTGTTTCCTTGGAACTAGTATGAAACAGCCAGCTGCAAAACTTCATCCAGCAAAGAGATCAGCATTGGTGATATGCCCTTAACCTGAGACACACTACATGCTAAAGGAGAAGCCAAACAGTGAATGTGCTACAGTGTGTGCTTGCATAAACCTCCGAAAGCAATCCCTCTCCATTTAATTATGTTATCTTCAACCTCAAGCAAATTTGTTCCTTGTGAATTCGTCGTTACGCTTTATCATACAGAGTGATTCATAAAAAACTTTACAACTTTGGAAGAGTATAGAAATTTATTCAGAATACTTACAGAATTTTTGGAGGCGTTAATCTGTAACAAAACACATCAAGTTTTACCTCACATAGTGCCATAGCACCGAATTCCGTAACTGTGACTGCCAGCAGCGTGCATTTCAAAATGGCTGCTTTATCAGGTGCGGAGCATGCTCACTGTGCGTTTTGATTTGAAGGAACGAAATCTGTAACAACTGTTGAGCGGAAATTTTGCACCCAGTATCATAGGAACCCTCCCACTAGATCAGTGTTTCTCAAAGTGTATTCCCCGGCAGCCTATCAAGTGGTCTGCAGAAAATTTCAGTACAAAAATTAATGAAGAATGTGAGAGTTTCTCCTCTCAAATTTTGAGTGCATGATTGACCCGAATATCCAGATCTATCAGATAGAGCCATTAATAATTTTCCTTACAACTGTGAGTTTGGATTTTTGGATTTAGTTGAAATTAAGAGCAAGAAAAGAAATAGAGTAGATGTGGAAGCTACTCTACTACTCAAACTTTCAGCCATCTAACCGAATATAGATAACTTGGTAAAAGATCGCAAGCAGCAGCATCCTTCCCATAGATGCTATGATTATTATTGTAGTTATTATTATTAATTACTGAGTCATTACAAGTAGTTTTCAGAAAAGTATTAAAATCAAAAGAGCGAATCAAAGTATAACTGTCCATATCACATTTTGCATATGATGTAATTTGAATTGTATATAGAAATATTTTTTTTTTGCCGTGGCTCATATTCAAGTGGGGGGGGGGGGTTGCGATCTTCAGAGGAGGTTTAAGTAATTTTCCATAAATATTACCTGTTATAAATCTTACTTTTTGTCATTTCGATGAGGGTTTGAACTCCCAAAATCCCCTCCCCTGATTACGCCCTTGCTGTGACTACATTGCCAATTATTTAATTAAGCGAATGATCTCTTTCTTTATGATAGGTAAGAAGATTGATATTGCTGTCAAAGCACGGTAACATTTTTTGGATCCAAAGCACACACACCACATCCCTAAATTATTAAATTATGTTTTAAAAAATGCATGATTTAAAAACGTCTTTATTTACAATTTAAAAACATGGTTGATAAAAGCTCTGGCAAGCACTTTCGTGAACCACTATGGTTGCATCATCAGGCCGATGAGTGAAATCAAATTAGAACGGCACAAGGTTAAATAGTGACAGATAGAAGCACAAGGGATATATATTATGTAAATGAAAACAAAGCATTGCCATTCATTACAAATCAAATTGTTTAAATTCTTTGTAATTATTAAGATTCTTCCCCCTTGAGTACTGTAGAACCAAGTTTCTCCAGGCATGTCCTCATTACAGCATTTTGGTCCCAGTTTTATGATAAATAGACTCTCAGTGAAGAGCATAGAACATTTATTAGAAGCTGTCGATAGTAAGTTCACATTGTCCCAGTCAGTTCCTAAGTCTTTTTCATTAACAGTTTTTGACAATGTCGAGGTAGCAGATTTCTTACGGATGGCATATCGATGTTCAGCCCAGCGAATATCTAGGCTTTGGAAGGTCGAGCCCACATAACAAAGGTACGCCGGTTGTCTATTTTTGTCCATTAGAGGGATATTATACACTCCAAAGCGGGGAATAGTTGGAACTGTGTCTCTATCACGTCTAATTACTGAAAAGAGGTTTTTGGTTTTTACACCGAATCCAATAGAGTATTTTTACGGGTGTTTGTTAATAAAGAGACCGCAGATTTTTGGTAGTTCATGCTCACCCACATATTTAATTGTGGGTACATTTCTAGTTAGGGTTGTTGAAGTTTTACGTTCATACTGTTGAGCAAGTCTTTGAACACAACCCGCCTGGTATCCATGCATATCAGCAATCTCGGTTATTTTTTCTCAGTTCCAAGAAGTTGAAGAGTGTGAAAAGGCTCTGTGTACACTGAATCTGAGAGCCGAAAATTTGTAGGGGGTTGGAGTACATGAGTTCAATGGAATAATAATAACCGGAGTTGAGGTTGGTTTTCGGTAAACCGAAAAGTCGAAATGTGAGTGGTCAGAGGTGTGGGAAACCAGAAAGTCAAGATAAGGAAGTGACCCAGATTCCTCAATCTCAATAGTTAACTTTATACCGGGTATGATGGAGGATAGATTCGAAGCCAAATTAAATAATTTGTTGACAGAATGAGGCCAAACAAGAAAGACATCATTAACATATCTAAGGTACAACGATGGTTGAACAGGGCAGGATTTTAGGTAGTTGTTCTCCAAATCTTGAAGCAGTATTTCAGCAATAATATCCCTGTAATGGACAAAAGGCAGATCTTTGTTATGTAGGCTCGTCCTTCCGAAGCCTAGGTATTCGCTGGGCGGAACATCGATATGCCATCCTTAAGAAATTTGCTACCTCAACATTGTCAAAAACTGTTATTGAAAAGGATTTAAGACCTGACTTGGATAATGCGAACTTACTATTGACAGCTTTTAATAAACGCTCTATGCTCTTCACTGAGAGTCTATTTATCATAAAACTGGGACCAAAATGCTATTGAGGACGTGCCTGTATACATTCTCAATGCCTGGAAAAACTTGGCTCCACAGTACTCAAGGGGGAAAATAATTACAAAGACCTTAAACAATTTGTAGTGAATGGCAATGACTTTGTGTTTCATTTACATAATATATATCCCTTGTACTTCTATCTGTCACTATTTAACCTTGTGCTGTTATAATCTGATTTCACTCATCGGCCTGATGATGCGACCATAGTGGTTCGCGAAAGTGCTTGCCAGAGCTTTTATCAATCATGTTTTTAAATTGTAAATAAACATGTTTTTAAATCGTGCGTTTTTTAAAAGATAATTTAGGGATGTGGTGTGTGTGCTTTGGATCCAAAAAATGCTACTGTACTTTGACAGCATTATCAATCTTCTTACCTACAATTAGCACGAAATAACCTTGGTTCTTATGTGTCTTTCTTTATGAAATAGAGGTACTCTAAAAATTACTTTGTTTCAGACAGAGTTTGCAGCTGACCTGTATTTTAAGCACTTGGTTGGAATTTTTGACAATATTCTGCCTAAGGCCGGTGGCAATTGCTTACCTGCCCTATTTAGGGACGGAATTATTTTCAAGTAAAAAGCAGCTGATTATTTGCTGAAAAAAAATCTTAAAATTTACCAAAAGAAGCTAAAATTAACTAAAACTTTCATTCAAAGGGGGTGGGGTGTATATCTAGCGGAGCTCATTAGCCCGTCTATAAATCACATAAATCAGGAGGATACTTTGGTTGTCTTTTCTTGGAGGGAGAGGGGGGTATCACTCACCGGCCAATGATGGTGTCTGGTAGGTCCTGATATTATTAACCAGGGTTGGCAACCTCAGTTTGAGACAATATATTTTTAATTTCAAATTGCCGCCCCGGTGGCGCAGTGGTCTAAGGCGCTGGCCTCTGATCATTCGTCCGTAAGGGGTCCGGGTTCGAATCCCGGTCGGGCATGGATGTTGTGTTTGTCTTACGGCACTGGCTCTCTCCCTTCCCTGGAACCAGTGACCCTAAATTAGGGACGGGCGACTGCTTATAGCCCATTGAGTTGCTCACGGTGGTCGTTAAACCTCCAACAAAAAAAAAAAAAAAAAAAAAATAATTTCAAATTTATCCCTGGGAAGTTCCCCAGGCTCCACCCCTTGGTGGTCCGCGATAAGTAAAGAAATGCTTAAAGTGGTCCATGAGGGACCAAAGTTTGAGAAACACTGCACTAGACTTACAATTTTACTCTTGGCATAAGAATTTTGTTGAGACTGGCTGTTCTGTTCACCAATGAAAAATCCCCTGGTCACCCACGTGTTTCTGCTGCTGTCGTGAAACAAGTGAGGGAGAGCTTCATTTTTAGTCCTACAAAATCAACACGATGCGCATCTTGTGAAATAGGTATTTCGCAGCCAATGGTTTGGCGAGTGTTACGAAAATGATTGCACTTAAAGCCAAAACCATGCAGATTTACCATGGTTCAAAAAAGCAGTAGGGCAAATTGCGTGGCTTGTCAGGAACTCCATGCGGAAATGTTGCATTGGATACAGGAAGACGGGACATTCCTGGATTACATAATTTTCAGTGATGCGTCGGCATTTCATATCAGTGGTAAGGTTAACACTCTTAGCTGCAGAATTTGGGAAGCTGAAAATACACACGAATCTCTGAAACATGTTCATAAGGGGAATGTGTTTTGTGCACTTAGCAGACATAAGGTTATGGTCCCATCTTTCTTCATGAGGAAACTATCAGCAGTTTTATGTATCTGAATATTGTCGAAAATGATCTCATTCCACAGTTGGATAATGATGACTAAGAAGGACGTATTTGCTTTCAGCAAGATGGTGCACCATGTCACTACTGTACAGATGTCCGAGATTTTCTCTATAAATGTTTCCTAGGCTGGTTAATTGGTCGAGCAGGGCCAATAGCATGGCTACCTCGTTCTCCCGACTTGACACCTCTCGATTTTTTCTTATGGGGTTTCGTTAAAGATTGAGTGTTTGTTCCAAGATTACCTGCAAATCTTACTTGACTCAAAACTCAAATTACCACTGCAGTTGCAGAAGTGACAACAGATATGCTATTTCAAGTTTGGGAAGAAATTGACTTCAGGTGGGATGTCTGCTGTATCACCAATAGCAGTCACATCGAACTAAAATGACTATGTGGGATAAAAGTTTGTGTTTTGCTGCACATTAACGCCTCAAAAAATTCTGTAAGTATTCTGAATAAATTTCTATACACTTTCAAAGTTGTAAAGACCTTTCTGAATCACTCTGCATAAGGTTTTGTATTCAATTTAAATACTTGATTGCATGGGAACTTTCTGTTGTTACAAGGTTCATTTACTCTCTTGCATTTCTGTGTTTGACAGGTTAAATACTACAGAAATGCCTATCTTTCATTTTAGGACAATGTTTTGAGCATGTTTACATTTTATGCAGGGTCTGTCTCAAACAGGTTTTAATGTATATTATATATACACTGACGGGGGAAAAAATCCCAACACCAAGAAGGGGTTGTGTTAGATAAACGACAGTTGGTAGGCGGTGAGAGTACATCTATAAGATGACGTCTATGCAAATTTCGTGATGGGCGCATACATGTGGCGCTAGTAGCGCCTCGGAACATGCAAAGCAGGTTTGCTGTAAATACGCGCTGTAACGATCGTGAGCGTTAGTTATCGTTGAGATTCGACGTAGTGTGTTGATGTTAGCCAAGAATGCCTTTAAGAAGATGAAGAAGCCATTATCAACAGCTCACGGAGTTTGAACGAGGTTGTGTAATAGGGCTACGAGAAGGTGGATTTTCTTTCCGCAATATTGCAGAACAACTTGGCAGGAATGTAGCCACTGTGCATGGTTGTTGGCAGCAGTGGTCAAGGGAAGGTACTGCCTCAAGAAGACCGGGTTCCGGCCGGCCACGTGGCACTACTGAGAGGGAAGGCCGCCGTGTACGGCGTATGGCCGTGGCACATCGTACCGCGGCTGCGGCAGCAATTCGAGCTGCAGTTGCCACCACAGTGACACAACGAACTGTTACAAATCGGTTACTTGAAGGACAGCTCCGTGCCAGACTCCCTTTAGCGTGCATTCCACTTACTCCAAACCACTGCCGTTTGCGACGTCAGTGGTGTCAAGCTAGAGCTCATTGGAGGACGGAGTGGAGATCTGTTGTGTTTTCTGATGAAAGCCGGTTCTGCCTGGGTGCCAGTGATGGCCATGTGTTGGTTAGAAGGAGGCCAGGTGAGCGCCTGCAACCAACCTGTCTGCGGCCGAGACACACTGGACCTACACCTGGAGTTATGGTCTGGGGAGCAATTTCCTATGACAGCAGGAGCACTCTCGTGGTTATCCCATGCACCCTGACGGCACAGTTGTACGTCGGTCTGGTGATTCAACCTGTTGTGCTGCCATTCATGAACAGCATTCCAGGGGGTGTTTTCCAACAGGATAACGCTCGCCCGCATACCGCTATTGTAACCCAACATGCTCCACAGGGTATCGACATGTTGCCGTGGCCTGCTAGATCACCAGATCTTTCACCAATCGAGCACGTATGGGACATCATTGGACGACAACTCCAGCGTCACCCCCAACCAGCATTAACCGTCCCTGTATTGACCAACCAAGTGCAACAGGCATGGAACTCCATCCCACAAACTGACATCCAGCACCTGTACGACACAATGCATGAACGTTTGCGTGCTTGCATTCAACATTCTGGCGGTTACACCAGTTATTAATGTACCAGCATTTCACATGTAAAATGGCTCTTCTCGCGCTTACATTAAGCTGTGATCTTGAAACCTTAATCAATTAAATATGTTACCTATACAAATGTATTGCCGCCATTTCATTCCTCTCAACTATTTTTTCGTGGTGTTGGGATTTTTTTTTTCCGTCAGTGTAATTTAAGACTAAACACTTGTATTGCTGATTTAGAATGAATTATCAACATTTATTCACAATTAAATATATGTTTTATTAACATTGACTATAGTTTTGCAGAGCTTTTGGCTTGGCATCATAAGGATGAATGGCATGGCATCATCCATTCATCCTGATGATGCCAAGCCAAACGCTGTGCAAAACTATAGTCGGTGTTAATTAAAACATTTAATTGTGAATAAACGTTGATAATTTATTCTTTACTGTATATTGTCATGTCTAGATTTATTGTTCTTAAATGAAATGACAATTGTTAATGGGTTATTCTGGTTTTGTAAAGTAATGAAGTAATATGGCTCATATTGGTAAATTTCCGCATAATATTAAAAAGTCAAATAAATTCCTATTTATTCTTTGGAAATTGTTAGTCATGATTGAATAGGCATAAATGGCGATTTTTATTTATAACTTCATTGATTATTCTCCTCTTGAAAAACATTGTCAAATTTTTGCTTTGACTTTGTACTTAAATATCCATTTATAAAAAATTCATGGTTGTTTTTTACTATAAAGAAAACTTATTGTCCCTGCATAAAGATTTAAAAGTGCAAAAATTATCTGCCGTAAACATTTACCAAAATGTTTTTCTTAATTTAGAATGGCCCCACTTCTCATCAAAACTACAGGAACGGACCTCAGAATGCAGCTGTTAATCAAGGACAAGATCATTTCACTGGTGTCTTGGAGTTCAGGCGTGGTGGTTATAAACCTTTTGTCCACCACAGAGGCAACAGAGATTCAGGATCTGACGCAAGCCAAGAAAAGCAGAGGGAACGTGAACGTGGGACAGCCAGGCCGTCTGTTAAACTCTATCAGCCACCACCTCAGAGGAGACAGATGTAAAATAATTTATGTACATGTGAAGAATCTATTTGTATACAGCGATAGTGTGAAAATGTTAATATCCTGAAAATTAAAACAAAAAGATAACTTATATAACATTTTTTGATCTGTACTATTATAAAATAAATGGTTTTAGAAACTGGTTGTAAAATATGCTTTGGAATAAAAAAAGTAATATAAAAGTATGCGTTTCTGTTTTCTGCATTCATAATATGAACTGTTTTGCTGCAGTGTTAGTTCTTGACAGTTTTTGAGAAAAATGCCTTTTAGAGAGATTAAGACCATAAAGTTTGTGGTGTAATGACAAAGAAATAGAAATTTGGTTTTGCATTGGAGTGCGCAGGGAAAAAAAAAAAGTTGCGATTCTTATACAAATTTGAAAATTAAAATTAACCTGGAAAATAAGTAGAAGATGAATTACTGCCATGAAATAAATAGTAACACTGTACTAGTGATCCGATTTATTGGCGTAGGAAGTAGACACATTAGGGTTTCCAAGCTTTCGCACATCAACCAGATGGCTTTTTCAAGGAAGTTAGCAGCTTCTGTCTAACTTCCTTTAAAAAAAAAGCCATCTGGTTGATGTGCGAAAGCTTGGAAACCCTAATGTGTTTACTTCCTACGCCAATAAATTGGATCACTAGTACAGTGTTACTATTTACTTCTTAATTGGTGTACTGTTCCTCGTTATCAATCTGCCGTGAAATATTTATGTAGTTTTTATATAAAATAATATTGAGGGAATCTACATGCTGTTTACATTCTGTGTAGTTTCTTCAAGTAAGAAGTAAATGCTTCCCTCAATGATCGTATTAGTACACTCGTGTTCAAAAAACGACAACAGAACACTTGAAAGGAAACAAGCTACGACTTTGATTTTTAGAGGACATGCAAATCAATCAATAGCGCAAAAATGATTAGCATTCTGGCATTATAGGTGCATGCGTACCATGTCTAGCCAAATTAGATTACCTGACGTCACAGACCGAAAACCGGCCATTTTTCTGTTGCAAGCGCAGCGTGGCTTGGTCGGAATGTCTGTGCTTGGTCATCAGTGGATAAGGATGACTCGTTGTTGTGCAGGACAGTTGTACAGTCACATCAGCGAGTTAACAGAGGTCGCAGTGTCCGCATGAGAAACTGCAATGCTTCCCTCAGAGAGATTGCTGATCACGTGGGGTGCAGTGTGTCCATCATGGAAAGAGTGGTACAAAGAAGAGCATAGGACATGAAGAGTAGCTTCTGAACGTCGTACTCGGACAACAGCGAGGGACAACCGCCAACTCGTGAGGATGTCATTGAGTGACAGTTTTACATCATCAACAGCAGTGGCAAACTGTGACGCATTCTCCCATGTTCACTATAACAGCACGCTGCCAGTTATTGCAGCTCGAGCTGCCGGCTTGTCAGCCCCTCCTCAGACTACCTTTGGCATTGCACCCACTGACTGCCAGGCTGCAGTGGTACATTGAACGGAGTGGTGCGACGAATGGCACAATATTGAGTTCTTGGACAAAATGGGCTTCTGTTTAGGTGAAAATGAAGACCGCATCTGTGGACAATGATGACAGAGAGAGGCATCAAAAAGAGTGTATTATTTAATGCCTTGTGTTGAGTATACCACACCAACGCAAGGGGTTCCAGCGGGTATGAAAGCATATCACCTCTCTTGAGAGTTTGTACCACCATAATGAGTGTCAATTATGTCGACGACATTCTATGGCCGGTCACCCTTCTGTACCTGCAGGACAACCTAAATTTCAGCTTGACAATGCCACACAGCATGTTGCAATAACAACATATGCCTTCTTCAGGGATAGCAATATTCCACTTTTGCCGTGGCCAGCTATATTGCTGGATTTATCACCCATAGAAAATATCTGGAAAATGATCAAATGACCAATGCAGTGTGGTACAACCGTCTGCCAGCAACTGTTAATGAACTTTGGATGCCGGTTAACACAGCCTGGATAGCTATTCCAGAGGGCACCATTCACATATTATTTTATTTGACGCTTTAGCATGTTACCACAGGTGACACAAGCTAGAGGTGAACACACTGATTATTAGCTACATTGATGCACCTGGTATACAAATGACACTGAGATGCTAACCATTTGTTCTGTATTGCCTAGTGAATATCCTGTAAAAATCAAAGTTGTAGCTCAATTTCTTTCAGGTGTTCTGCATTTTATGAACATGAGTGTATATTTTACAGTAGCTAGTGTTATTTTTAATGTAAAATGATCAGAGTATGCATACATATATAAACATAAAACTTGGCAACCCCAGTGGTGCAGTGGTATAAGTGCTGGCTTTTGACCATTTAACCAAGATGGCTCTGGGTTCAAATCTTGGTGAGGCATAGATGCTGTGTTTGTCTTATGGCATTGGTTCTCTCCCTCTCCTGAAACCAGTAGCCATAAATTAGGAATAGGTGACTGCTTACAGCTCATCGGGTTGTTCACAGTGGTCATTATCCCCCCCCCCAACATATACACCGAATCGAAGTGCCAAAAGTCATGGGATACATACCTAGTATTGTGTAGGACTTCCTCCAGCCTGGCGAAGTGCAGCAATTCGACGTCGCATCGATTCCATAAGTGGCCGGAAGACTCCTGGAGAGATGTTGCACCATGCCGTCTAAATAGCTACCCACAGTTCCCTGATATTTGTAGGTACCGAACCGAAGTGCCAAAACTCATGGGATACATACCTAGTATTGTGTAGGACTTCCTCCAGCCTGGCGAAGTGCAGCAATTCGACGTCGCATCGATTCCATAAGTGGCCGGAAGACTCCTGGAGAGATGTTGAACCATGCCGTCTAAATAGCTACCCACAGTTCCCTGATATTTGTAGGTGCAGGGTCTTGGATGTGAATGGACCTTTCCACCATGTCCCATAAGTGCTCTATTGGTTTAATGTCGGGCGAATGTGGTGGCCACCGTCCGTCGGAACTGTCCAGAATGCTCTTTGAATCAATTTTGTACAACTTCAGCCCGATGGCATGGTGCATTGTCCACCTGAAAAATCCCATTGTTGTTGGGGTACATGAAGTCCATGAAGTGCTGCAAATGGTCAGCCAGCAGAAGAACAAAGCAATTGCCGGTTAATGGCATGTCTATGAGGACTCAAACCGTGACACGTAAAGACACGCTACACATATATGGAACCACCACCAGCTTGCACAGTGCTTTGTTGACAGCTTGGGTCAATGGCCACACGGGGTCTGCGCCACACCCGAACTATACCATCAGCTCGTAACAACTGGTAGCATGACTCATCGAACCACGCAGCATGTTGATAGTCTTCCAAGCTCCAATTACTGTGTTCACGAGCCCCAGTGAGGCACTGTGCCCGATGTGGTGTTAAAAAGGCATTGTGGTGGGTCTTTTGCTCCCGTACCCCATGGATGCTAAATTAAGCTGCACTGACCTGATGGATATGTCTCTGGTGCCTCCTGCATTGAATGTGGATGTCATTTGCGCCAGTGTTGCTTGTCTATTAGCATGGACAATTGTGGGCAGACTCCGCTGGTCATGGTCATTCAGTACCCGTGGTTGGCCACCGCACTATCCATGGTGAGTGGTAATGCCTTCCATGAGGTTTTCTCGGTACAAATGATGCCGTGGATCAAGGAATGTTTGCACAACCTAGGAAATTGAATGTCCCATCCATCTGGCTCCCACTGCCATGCCTCATTCAAACTCCGATAATTCACGTCGTCTTGCCATAATCTTACTGGCGGCTGTTCAACCTGACTCACGAGATTACACCATGCAACAGATAAAAATCATGGCGTGTGTCGAAGTCTTTATACAATGGCAGTGCCAGTTAAAAATTTACATACTGCTGTACCATGACGTTTGGCACTTCAGTGTATAAGATGTACACACACACACTACATTGCCAGAAGTATGAGGTGGCTGAATCATGTAAATCCTCCCTTCCCGGGGCACAGTGGTCTAAGTGCTCATCTCTGACCATTTGTCCCATTGGGTTGGGTTTGTATCTCTGATGAGTGGCATATTTGTCTTATATGACACTGATTCTCTCCCTTCCCTAGAGCCTGTGGCCTTAAATTAGTAATGGGATTGGGATTGGAGGTTTAACGACCACCGTGAGCAACTCAATGGGCTATATATAAGCAGCCGCCCGTCCCTAATTTAGGGTCACTGGTTCCAGGGAAGGGAGAGAGCCAGTGCCGTAAGACAAGCACAACATCCATGCCAGACCGGGATTCGAACCCGGACCCTTTACGGACGAATGATCAGAGGCCAGCGCCTTAGATCACTGCGCCACCGGGGCGGCCTAAATTAGTAATGGACAACTGCTTATATCATTTATAGTTGTTCATGTTAGTCATTAAAATTCCCTTCCCCCTCAAAAAAAGATATACACATTTCATTTTAAAAAATGGCCTTACCTAGAAAGGATGTTAAAATGTAGTAGTGTAAGAAGGAATGATAAAATTTGCTGTCTGTTTAGTGGGGCTGTTGTATTATAGTAACATCAGTATGAAGTGTAGTCATTCAAGTATATATATCAACTAGTAGCTTGATAGAGCAAAAGCCCCAGTCTAGTAATAAGTATTTTTCAGTTTTCAAGAAAGTGGCAATAAAATTGCGCCATTTTTTCATGCTTTATGTGTTCAACAAAACGCAGGTCCAGTTTGTGTCCTGCTACTTCATGTTCAATTGCCTCAGCTGCATGCAGGCTTGTATGCTTGGGCATAAGGGTTGTTAGCCAAAATATCTGCCAGGGCTGTCAATAGTGTTCGCTTTGCCGCCCCGGTGGCGCAGTGGTCTAAGCGATGGCCTCTGATCATTCGTCCGAAAGGGGTCCGGGTTCGAATCCCGGTGAGGCATGGATGTTGTGTTTGTCTTACGGCACTGGCTCTCTCCCTTCCCTGGAACCAGTGACCCTAAATTAGGGACGGGCGACTGCTTATAGCCCATTGAGTTGCTCACGGTGGTCGTTAAACCTCCCATTAAAAAAAAAAAAAGTGTTCGCTTTAATTCTTTATTTTCATTATGGCTAATACGTTGGGCCGTTCCCAGTCCTGGATAGTGATGCCATTGCTGCTTTGCCACCCCGGTGGCGCAGTGGTCGAAGCGATGGCCTCTGATCATTCGTCCGAACGGGATCTGGGTTCGAATCCCGGTGAGGCATGGATGTTGTGTTTGTCTTACGGCACTGGCTCTCTCCCTTCCCTGGAACCAGTGACCCTAAATTAGGGACGGGCGACTGCTTATAGCCCATTGAGTTGCTCACGGTGGTCATTAAACCTCCAATCAAAAAAAATGCCATTGCTGACGTCAGAGCTGACACAGGAGGGCTTTGAGGTCGATAGCAGAAGAGAAGAGATGGAGTGAAGAGCGTGGGAAGAGATTTTGTTTGTTTTGATTTGTAGGGGAAATGACAGAGCATAAGAATCGTATTTTTTTATTATTATTAAATTAATTGTTGTGATGTGAAATTTGTGATAGTCATATATAAATGAGTTTTCGTGATGATGGTTAAGACGCCACAGCTTTAATGTGAAAAATGGTGCCAGTGTAGTGGGATACGATAGTGTATTGTTTTCCTTCACGGAAAAAAAATTCGGATGCCATCTTGGATTACTTCAAAATTTGTGAACAGTGGATAAGTCAAGTTATGACCGGATGTGATCAGCTCTATATATGTGGTTGTAAAGTAAGGATGGAAGACGTCAGTGCCGTTGGTATGAAATATAATTTTGTTTTTCACTTTCAAAATCGTTCCTTTTTAATTTAGAACACTCGTAACATACGAAAGTAAAAGTGTTCCTTGAGTTCGTCAGTACAAATAGAAGTAAATCTTGAATATACACTGCTGGCCACCCAAGATGCAACACCAAGAAGGAAGCATCCGATTGGCCTGAAATTCGCAGCATGCGTCGCCCACAAGAGGACATGCAATTGATTAGCATTGCAGGACATATGCAAATCATGTGCGCCCGGCACGCCACCGAGAAGCACTATATGAAGGGTGCACAGAAAGCGGGCTGTAAGTAGTGGAAGTGTGTTGTGCTGCCGGGCCTGTGCGTGGGAAGCTTCCTGATGCCTCGTCGCAGAATACCGCAGTCTTTCCAGCACGTTTCGGAGTTCGACAGAGGACGAATAGTGGCTTATCGCGACAGCGGTTTATGGTACCGAGACATCGGCGCCCGTGTGGAACGACAACCAGCCACAGAGAGGCGAGTATGAATTCGGTTGGGGCAGGAGGGACGGACGGACCGACGTGACCGATTGCCGCAGCTGCGGCACACCACCGAACGAGAGGACCGGCATGTTGTGCGGCGGGCATTGACGGCTTGCACCGCCACATCACGAACGTTAGCACAGAAATTAGGGTGTGTTGCGCAACAACCTGTTTCAGCACGTACCGTTCGACGTCGTCTGCAGGAGTGGGGACTTATCGCACGGCGCCCATTGCTCCGATTACCATTGACGCTACACCACCGGCGAGTGCGGCGGCAGTGGGCCGTTGAACGCCGCACCTAGACTACAGAATGGCTCGACATTGTCTTCTCCGACGAATCCCACTTCTGCCTGCAACACCATGATGGTCGGCACCGCGGCGAGAGACTGTATGACCCCTGCATTATTCGTCGCCTGGCGTTATGGTTTGGGGAGCAATTGGATATGACACCCGCACCCCTCTGGTACGCATCGCCAGTACACTCGACAGCCACCGCTACATCTCCGACGTTTTGGAGCCTGTAGTCCTCCCTTACATGCAGGACCTGCCAGCGGCTACGTTTTAACAGGACAATGCGCGCCCGCACGTGGCACACATCGTGCAACAATTCTTCACGGCCCACTAGGTGTCACTGCTGCCGTGGCCCGCCTGTTCTCCCGATATGTCACCCATGGAACACGTCTGGTCGCTGATTGGCAACCCAGTGGCCCGGCAAGCACCACCCGCGACTACGCTTGATGAACTGTGGTAACGTGTGGAAGCAGCCTGGACCCACATACCCCAAGCCCACATCTAAAGCCTCTTTCGTTCGAAGCTGTGGCGTGTAGCGGCCGTTATTGCCAGCCATGGGGGCCACACGAACTATTGATGTCTGCGTGTTCCGCAAGTCGCAAGGGCCTGTAAGCTCAATCGCTTCATCTTTGTATCTGTTGTTATGTGTCCAGTAAATCTGGCTTTGCTATCTCGTGTCCTTCTTGGTGTTGCATTTTGGGTGGCCAGCAGTGTATATATACTCCGGTGCTAAGAATCCCCGGAGGACTGGACTAGGCTGCCATCTGATGCTGACCTTAGCTACGTATAATGGACGCTCCATATCTTCTGGTTCAAGGCTTCTTGAATTGGAAGAGGAACTACGAAGGATCAAGTGGGACATCGTCGGGCTAAGTGAATTAAGGAGAAAAGGAGAAGATCTCATTGAACTCAAAAGTGGACATCTCTTCTACTATCGTGGGACAGATACTGGCAGAACTAGTGGTGTTGGATTTATAATAAACAAGAAACTGAAGGATAAAGTTGTAGCAGTTGGAAGTTCCTCTGACGGAGCTACACGACTCGTTATCCAACTCTCGAGAAGATACCAGGCTCAGATTATTCAAACTTATGCACCCACCACAAGTCATCCTGAAGAAGAAATTGAAGAATTTTATGAGGAAATTCGTCATCTAAATAATAAAAGTAAGCAGCACTTAAAGATAATTATGGGAGATTTCAATGCGAATATAGGGCAACGGCAACAGAATGAAACTTCAGTAGGTAAATTCGGTCACGGCAACAGAAACCAGCGTGGAAATACTCTCGTAGAGTTTGCAGAGGCAGAAGGGTTTTTCATCTTGAACTCCTTTTTCAAGAAAAAGCCACACAGGAAATGGACATGGAGACATCCAAATGGGACAAGTGAAATAGATTTTATTATGTGTAACAAAAAATTCGTCATAGAAGACTGCACTGTGCTAAACAAGTTCAACACAGGTAGTGACCATAGATTGGTGAGATGTAAGATGCAATTCAACACTAAACTCAAACGTGGCAAGCTCATAAGACAAACAAAATGTATTGACATAACCAACCTTAAAAAACACCATAATGCCTTCAAGTTGGAACTGAAGAACAGATTCTCTGCTTTAGAAGGCCTAACATCGGAAGAAGTGGATATTTCTGAAGTTAACAGAAAAGTAACCAAAGCTCTTATGGAAACAGCAACAAAATTAGCTGGGTTTAAGAACAAGTTGCATGGGAACAAATTATCAGGAAAAACCAAAATGTTGATGCAAAAAGGAAGAGAGATGAGGACAACTAAAGAAGATGTGACTTCCAAAGTGGAATATATAAAGCTATGCAAGACAGTACGAAAAAGTATCACTGAAGACGTAAGGAAATTCAACTGTGAACTAGTAAGGAAAGCAATTGAAAACAACCAAAGCCTAAAGATAGCAAAGGGACATCTCAGTAAGGGAAGAAAACAGATTATGGCACTGAGAAAAGAAGATGGTTCTGTAAGAAGAAATAGAGGCGAAATCTTGACAAGAGTGAAAGATTTCTACTCCAAATTATATGAAAGGGATGATACATGTACTCCAGACATCATGAAAGGTACCAGTACCCGAGTTCTTCCAGTCCTCCCAGCAAAAGTTGTACATGCAATCAAGAACATGAAGCGGGGAAAAGCTCCAGGAGAAGATGGCGTTACTGTAGACATCATACAAGAAGCAAGTGGAGAAATCGAAACAGTACTCGCCCAAATTTTCACTCGATGCCTTAATGAAGGGAAGATTTCTGAGGATTGGAACAACGCTACAATGATCTTGCTACATAAAAAAAGGTGACATTGAGGATCTCAGGAACTACAGACCTATCAGCCTCCTATCAGTGGTTTATAAAATCTTCACTAAAGTTCTTTCACACCGCTTGAAGGTGACACTGGACATGGCTCAACCGAGAGAACAAGCTGGATTCAGGAGTGGCTACAGCACAATAGATCATATCCACGTACTGAGAGAACTAATTGAAAGAGCGAGGGAATATGAGCTTCCATTGTGCATGGCTTTTATCGATTATTAAAAAGCCTTTGATTCGGTGAAACCATCAGCATTTACAATGGCTCTGAAATCCTGCGGTATTGAAGATGCGTACATTAATATTATTAATAACATCTATGAAAATGCAAGTGCAAAGATTCGGCTGTTTGAAAATACAACACGCATAACAATTGGAAAAGGAGTGAGACAAGGTGACACCATATCTCCGAAGCTCTTTAATGCCACATTGGAAAATGTCTTTCAATCACTGAACTGGGAAAACAAAGGAATAAAGATTAATGAAGATTATCTAACCCACCTTCGGTTTGCTGATGACATAGTCATTTTTTCAACTACCACATCAGAGCTGCAGAGTATGATCCAGGAACTTGCTGACAAGAGTAAGGAAGTGGGATTAAAAATGAACTTTCAGAAGACAAAAGTGATGTTCAATGCTTTTACAAGAAATGAAGATTTATCGATTGATGGAGAAAAGCTTAAGATAACAGACACATACGTTTATCTTGGACAGCAGATATCAAGTGAGGGTCACATTGATGAAGAAATTAATCGGCGTACAAAACTTGCCTGGAGAGCTTTTGGAAGAAACAGCATAATTTTCAAGAGCAATATGCCATTATGTCTTAAAAGAAAAGTGTTTGATCAATGCATCCTTCCAGTGCTTACGTATGGTGCAGAGACGTGGACCTTAACTAAAAGAGACATACAAAGGCTGCAGACAACTCAAAGTAGTATGGAGAGGTGCATACTTGGTGTAACCAGGAGAGATAAGAAGAGGAACTCGTGGATCCGAAAAATGACAAGAGTGGAAGACATCATGATCAGAGTTAAATCCCTGAAATGGCAATGGGCTGGACATACTGCCAGAAGGACAGATCATCGATGGACAGCCGAAATTTTAGATTGGATTCCAAGGGACAGGAAAAGACCCAGAAGAAGACCACATGGAAGATGGGTGGATGAAATTCGAAAGTGTGCGAGAGTGACATGGAGGAGACTGGCACAAGACAGACCGTTGTGGAGGAAACTTGGGGAGACCTTCGTCCAGCAGTGGATTGATAATGGTTGACAATGATGATGATGATGATGATGATAAAATTTGCAGTAATCGGTATTGAGGAAATTTTGTATGCCAGTACTAATCGTTAGAATTACAAATTCTTGTAGGTTGATAAGTTCACTGAATCTAGGTTTACTGTTTATTGTCGCAAAATGGCATATTTAGCGCAGGCAAAAAAAGAAGACTTCCGACTTTTGGCAGCAGAGTTAGGAGAGAAAGTACCTCCCGACTATAATATAGTGGATTTAAAAAAATAATTTTAAGAAGTCAAGAGTACGAAGAAGAATTCGTGAAAGAATTATTAGCCACAATTATAAGAGTGGGAATAGATAAAGAGGAACGGAAAAGGAAAGAAGAAATGGAAGAACAGCAGAGAAAAGAGGAAAGAGAATATGAATTGGAATTACGACGAATTGAAGCTGCAAGTAGAACACAAGATAATGATTCAGAACAAACTGTAGGAGGAATGTTAGGAAGGCCTAAAATTGATTTACATAAACTGATAGCTTTTGATCCTAAGGAAGGCGACGTAAGTCTATGTTTGGTCTTGTTCGAAAGGCAAGTGCGTAAAGCACAAATAAAAAAAGCAGATTGGGTTTCGCATTTGATGGGATTACTACCGTATGAGATTAATCAGCTTATAGCCAGAGAACCGGAAGAAGAGGCAGACAATTATGAATATGTTAAAACTCTGTTGCTAAAAAGATTTAAGCTAAGCCCAGAAAAATTTAGGCAAATGTTTGTGAGACATCAAAAGAAAGTAGAGTTGTGGCGTGATTTTAGCTATGAACTTCGAAATTAACTGAATGGGTTACAGGTCTTGAAATTTGTAATTTGGAACAGTTACTGGATCTAATGGTGACTGATCAGATGAAACGTTGAGTACCAATAGAAGTACGTGAGCATTTTATTGATGAATAGACTAAGATTTCGTCATCGTTCAAACTTGCTGAGATGTTGGATGACTATGACAATGTCCTGGGAAGTATAAAAAATGCTTCAGTAAACATCCAGCAAAAAGAGAAGAATGCTCCCAAATGGCGAACAAAAAACGTGTACGAGAACAGCAGAAGAAATGAGCCTAGCACAGCTAAAACCGATCGGGCTCATGGAGAGCCTAATGTTTCTAGAACTAGGAATTTTGAACGCCAAAGGAGATTACAATGTTTTGAATGTGGATCGTATAATCATCTTAGACCTCAATGTTCAAATTAAAAAAAAGTCATGAATCAGCTTCGCAACTGTAAATAGACTTTCAGAACTAACGGAGGATGAATTGTTGATAACGTTTACAACTACCGGCAAAGTAAATGGGTTTAAAATGCCTATTTTACGAGACTCTGAAGCGATTATTGATATTGTTTGTCAGAAGCATATCACATCTCAGATGTTAACAGGAGAATATGTTTGGGTTCAGCAGCCCCTTGATGTCGCACCAACTTCAGCTAAATAAAATATATTTAGCTGAAGAAACGAGCTTGACCAGGGCCGATATTTACTGGGAAATTGTACTGCTGCTTTATTAGATCAGATTAAGCACGATAAAGCATTAGTTCATCATGAATTAAATGCTGTGCAGACTAGGTCACAGAAGTTTTTGGAGGAAATGTCTAATGTTCCAAAAAGTAGTGGGAAAGAACTTGAAAAGAGAAGAAATGAGAGCTCACCTAGTAATGTTGAAGTGTTGGGAATAGAGACTCAGCCGAGCAAGGAAGATGGTGTATTATTGCCAGTTATATTAAATGATCTCGATCCAATAAGTTCGCTTTCAGAAATAGATTCTGGCATTTTTGCTGCTGCACAGCGTCAAAGTGAGGATTTGAAACCGTTATTTGATACTGTTGGGAATTCTTCCACGGATTTGTCGAAGGAACCGTATTGTTACAAAGTCGAATTGGTTAGGGTATTCGCGCTGAGTTTTACAAGATCCGTTTAGCGTTTATTGGAAGGCTTAGAGCTGAAACTCCCCAAAACGTAGCTCTGTAAGTCGCGCTACTCCTCGTTAAAAGGTCATTGAACTGTTTTGTTTACAGCGGGCGAGGAGGAGAAATGCGTGCGACTGAGAGATATCCCTGCCACCCTCGAAAGAGCGTCGGGGGTCAAGAAGTCACTGGAGAAGCGAAGCCAAGAGCATTGTGCAACTGGGATCTGGCGAAGAAGGGCTGTTCCGGGGAAGGAACGGAATGCAAGAGATGAATTTCTTCGACCACCTTCTAGACGCTATAACCCCGCTATACGCTAATGCCCAGCGATCTTTCTGGCCAAAGAGGGAACGAGAAAATGAAGCTCTCTCTAGATCTTTCAGCGGCTCTGTCTTCTCTGTTCGACGACTGGACCCGTGCAGTGGCGTCTCGTGGTGTAAAATGCTGGTGAGGCGAACGGTCTTGATGTAAATGTAAAACAGTAAAACATATGCTATTGAAAAATATATAAATTCGTCTAACGTTATACGAATATATATATATATATATATATATATATATATATGTGTGTGTGTGTGTGTGTGTGTGTGGCGTAGCCGGGGTGGTGGTCGTGGTTTGCACCCCCTCCCCCTTAGTAGGCGAGACAGTTAGCTTTTTCTAAGTACGTTTTATAGATAATTTCCCTATTTAAATTCATTGATTTTTACATAACTCGGAAAGCAATGTAATTTCTTGATAATAGAAGAGAAAGCGGCCAAAGAAGTTGCTTTATTAATTTTTAATTAAAACAACTATAATTTATTGCATTTTCTTCATTTTATTAAATTAGCTGCGTTTTGTATTAATGTTCAAGATGTGCGTACGTACCAATAGAAAAATATTTGTCGAAGCGCCCCCACCCCCAATTGTTATATGTACTTATACACAGTTATACAGCAGAAGTGCAGAACCACCACCACCCCTTCAAAAAGTTTCATGTCAAAGGCAGTATCACCCATTGGATATCTTTGAAGTCCTGGGCTCGAGTCGGCTGAATCATTAAAATCCGATGAGATTCGGAAGTCTCGTTAAGCCATTGGTCCCGGATAGGCGCCTTGTTATAAACAGCTGTAAACCATCCCTTACGGCTCCAGCCCATGCCATTTAGCCCTTATATAAAAATATTATTCAACAGTAATGGAATAAAATTATAGAAATATATGAAACACTGCGTGGGAGTCTTTCTTCACGAAAAAATCCAAAAATTTTAGAGGAAAAAGGTACATATACCTCTATATATGTGTGTGTGTGTAATATACGCTACTTTTGCAACAATATTTTTATGAAAACAATTATTCGATAATTTTACAGCAAAGAAAGAAATATTTCACCTGTATTCTTTTATGTAATACACTTGAGCGAAAATACGCAATTTGCACGGTTTCTTTAGCTAGTCAATGCGTCACTCACATCCCAACGCCAGTCGGAGATCCACTTCTTAAAAAATTCAAAGTAAATCATTTGAATAGAATCTTTTTTCTCACGAAGTGTTTCTTGAGCTTGAATAAAAGTCCCAGTTCGATTGGCATATTAGTGAAGGTGCATTTAGCAAGGGTTACAAACTGAAGTCCAGGCTCGTGATAACTATGTACAGGAGAAGTCAAGCTAAGGAAACACATTTCTATATAAAAAAGTATTAAATAATTTAAACCTGGAATTAAAAACAGAGGAATACGATATTAATTTGCTTTGGTCTCGAACAGAATGCTTTCAGTTTATGTTTTATAAATAAGTTCAATTCTGCGATCCTTTTTGGCTGCAAATTTGTCTATGATCAGATCATAAAATGGTTGAGTGGACATTAGATGGTTCAGCAATTCTTTCTCGATTGAAATTTTAGCGAGTGAAGACAAACGATCTTGTGCCGTTGTATTACGGAGGTAAGTCTTAATTCTCTTCAAACAAGAAAAACTCCTTTCAGCAGACGAACTTGTTGACGCCAGTGTCAATACAAGAGAAAATAATTTGTAAACTTCTGGTAACACATCTTTCAGCTCGTTTTCTTTCATTGTTTTCAAGGTTTTCTGAACACTGAGTTCCCTGAAGTTGTGATCATTATATAAAACATCTAATTCGTTTTTTAGTCGTTGTGTGTCTGTAAATGTTTGGATAAATTTTTTTGAGAGTGTTAAGGGCACTGGATGGAAATGATTCTGAATAACTATGGTATTTTGAGCTGTCAACTAGCTGCAGAAACTCGAGCTTTCCCATATCTTCAAATCTGGTATTTATTTGGACTATTATGCTGTCAACGATTTCGTAAAACAAAATTTTGTAATAGTTTTCCACTTCTTCTTCAGTCAAATGTTTCTTTTGGCGACATTTAGGACCTCCACTCAAACTAATTGCTTCACTGAAATGTTTCAAGTAAGTAGTTACATTCCTTTTCTTATTTATTCGTTCGCAACATTGTTTAATTTGTCTTTGGCAATAACTGATATCTAAAGTCTTTTTTGTAAAACATCAAACAGTACATCCATAATTCCAAAAAATCAGTAATAAAAAAGCAAATTCAAAATCAGTGAAATTTTTCAAATATCCTATGGCTCCGTTGATTGATTCTGCAGTTGATTCCGGGTCATTCATTATGTTTTCAAACACATTCTTTAGTTTGCCCCATTCGCTCACAATTAAACGCAAAATTTGCGAACGTGATGCCCAACGTGTTTCCGCTATTTGAGGAATCCGTTTCCCAACAACTGAATCTGCTACGTGGGTTCTCTTGGCTGACTTATGAAAAATGAGGGCATGCTGGATACTGTTGCGAAATATATGCGACATTTTACAATACTTTTGCACCCCTGCTGTAGGACAAGGTTAAGGTGGTGGGCGAAACAGTGGGTAAACAAAGCTTGCGGGGCTTCTAGCTTGATTCTTTTCTGCAGACCGCTCAACTCTCCAGCCATAACGCTTGCACCGTCATAACACTGGCCTACTAATTTTGATTTAAAATCAAACTCTTCCAAAACCGATGCTAGCAGATCATACAGTGCCACAGCAGTCCTGTCAGTGCTGATATCATAAAAACCAAGGAAGCGCACAACTACTTCACAATTTGAGTCCAATATGTATCTGACAATTATTGAACACTGTGATTTTTGAGTAATATCAGTTGCATCATCAACTTGCACTGAAAAAAATTCTGACTCATTAATTTCGCTTTTAACACATTCGTTTATATATTCATGAATACACTCCATTAAATCATTCTGTATCGTTTTAGATTGTCCAGAAAATAAGCTTCGTATTTCTTCAAAATGTGCTTTTAATTCTGGGGTGCTCCTACGAAGTAACAAATGGAACATCTCCTTGAAATTACCTTTATTTAATGAGGAAACAGATTCATCATGTCCTCGAAAAGGCAGTTCTTGCTTGCTTAGAACGACAACTAAATCGATTATATGTTCCATAAAAAGCCTATTTAGTCTGACCTTTTCATTAAACTTGACTTTATGAAGAGCAGCATTTTCTTTGAGCATATCAGAAATAGTGTTTATGTTTTTTTTTCCATTCGTTTTAGACCTACGTGGTTAGTTATATGCTCTTTAGAGCTTTCGTACAATTTTGCACCACGAGAAAAGTTTTTCAGATCAAAATAACCCGTTGTATTCCACACATTTTTCTTATTGCTCGAAAGTAAAAATGACCAGCAAAAGAGAGTTTGCTTGTAATAGCTACCAGAAAGCCAGGGAAAAATCTCGTACCATGATTTATTGAAAGACCTGAAAAACTTTTTGCCACACTTCTTATCTTTAGATATTGAACTTATTATAGGTGTCGGTCTTCCAGATATGAGAACATCCCTTTTATCATAATCTTTCCAGTGTTTAAAAGGAATTTCTTCCAGAACACAAATCACGTCGTTTGTTGGGCCATTACTATTTTCCAACCAAAATCAAAATATGCTGTTTAGTAACAATAACAAAATAAAAAAGAAGAAAAACTCAACATTACTATGAACTAGCCAACACCCGCAAAAGAGAGGATTGAAAACACACTACGAAAAGGTAGACTCAAATACACTCTGACGAATAGTTAAAGCTACGTAGAAATCATCGTACTCCAAAGCGTATAGAGGCGAACGGCGTCGTCGCCTGTAAAACCACTTTTTACCGAGGTCATCTGCTCATTTTCCCGCGCTCATTGGATACACAATCCTTGGGTTCTCCAATAGCAGCAGAGATGCGATTCCAGTTTAAGCGAAATGGAGGGTCGCCTCAGAAATTTTCTTTCTCTTACTGGAAGTCCGGCACCTCCTTGGGTAAACCTCGGACCGTGAGGTGGGGGGTTCACTCTGTAGGGCTCTTCTCTGATCCCCAGTTCCCAAAACCGGCTTCTCATCGAGACGATTCAGCCGGTCGCCTCTAAGCGCTTGAAACATGCAGCTGCTTTGCAAAAATAATGATTCATTCCTCTTCTTGAAAGCCTTTCTTTAACCTAATTCATGAATCACAATGTGAATTTCAGTGTTTCATTTATCCTGCAAAGTTCTTATATCTTTGTTACTCACAGAAGTTTTTTTATTTCTTTCACTTCTCATTCTGCGGAATTTCAGGTGAGGCGGCGCCTCATTTGCCTCATCTGACGGGCCGCCACTGGACCCGTGTCTAGTCGCGAGAACCTGCAGCTTACTGCCCCGTCGGCAAGCTGGTGCGTACACTACACTGTTAAAAAATGTGTGATAGGTTGCACCAAAAAAGTGGTGCTGCACCAGATGCACCATTTTCTGAGGAAATATACACCACTCTGTCTTGCAAACAAAACCCAACAACATGGTGTGCACCATGTTATGGTACAATGGGATATCACATTATGGAGCAAGGTTTCACCATGTTGTTGGGTTTTGTTTGCAAATCACGATGGTGCATCTTTTCTCAGAAAATGGTGCAGCTTGTTTAGCACCACTTTTTGGTGCAACCTGTCACAAAATTTTTAACAGTGTACGAAAGCAGTGTGTGTGTGTGTGTGTGTGCGTGCGCCATCTCAAGGCTGGTTATTGCTGGCCAGTTCCATCACGGATTAATGAAACGTACGAAGGATACCTATCTACAAATCTTATTAATTTCGCATACATCTAGCAGAACTATGCCTAAGCAGAGCGGACAGCCATTTAAAAAGCGCAGATCTGAACTTGTGAACTGCTATTGCATTTATTGGTTCGCGTTCTCGCCCTCTTCGCTCCCAGAACTAGATAAGCTGTGTAAATAATTTGTAGATAATTTGTAAATAGTTGTAAATAATTAAATATGCCTGTGTTGTCCTAAGTCCTGAGCTTGTCAGTGCTAGTCCCTTGATCTCTCTCAGGGATCCAACGCTCGGAGCTATCCCTCCGACCTGTTCTTGGTTTTTTTAAGAGGGATGCGTATCCCAGGTCCCCAAAACAAAGGGCTACACGTAACAGTATATTTTGAGGAACACATTATTAGTGAAACGGAAGGTAGACAAGACCGGTGTTGAGAGAGAACTGCTCGTAGTTCCTGAATAATATAGGGAACGCCTTAAAGTTTTGTGTCATGAAGGAACCTCGGCTCAGTTAGGTGTGACGAAAACTAAGAATAGAATATTCCGATATTTTTTCTGGCCTAGATGTTATAAAGAAGTAGAAGACTATGTGCGATCTTGTAAAAATTTTCAAAGAGCAGGAAAATCAGGTGATAAGAAAAAAGCTCCCTTAAAACTACTGTAGTACCAGTTATCGAGGAATTTTTTCAAAGATAAATGTAGATGCATGTGATCCCTTACCACCTACTCCCACAGGAAAAATATATATTATCACTGCAATGTGTTTGTCTTCAAAATATCTTGATGCCGTAGCTGTAACTGACATTGGGTCCGATCAGTGATCGATGCGTTACTGCAGATTTTTAGTCGTATGGGGCTTCCTAAAGAACTACAGTGTGATTAAGAAACTTCTTTCACGAGCGCTTTAACAACAGAATTTTTGGAACGATTTGGGATAAAAATAAAACATAGTTTGATTCATAATCCACAGAGCAATCCTGTTGAAAGATTTCCCAGTACGATTAAACGTATACTGCGAGTCCTGTGTTTGGAAGCAACGCCCGATTGGGAACAGCACGTTCATTCAGCATTATTTGCGCTTCGAACTGTGACGCATGAAAGTATTAGTTTACTCACTCAGAATTAGTCCATGGGAAAAATTTAAGGACGCCAGTTACCCTGATCTATGAGAAGTGGATGAAACCTGAAGGCATCGAAGAAGAAAATTCAGTCGTGGAATATGTGTTTCAGTTGATAAATCGATTAAAAAACTGCCAGACAGTGGCTGTACAAAAAATGAGAGAAATGCAGGTAAAGAGAAAAACCTGGTATGATAAGAATGCAGTAAAAAGATATTTTAAAGGTGATTTGGTGCTAGTATTGGCTACTTCTAGACCAAATGAGTTAGCTGTCCAGTGGACTGGTCCAGGCACTACTGAGAGTAGAATCTCTGATACTAACTATATTGTTAAGGTTCCTGGAAAGAAAATGCCATCGCAGATATATCATGTCAATATGCTTAAACCGTTCTACAAAAGACCAGAGTTAATTAATTTCTTATCCAGTAGTGAACCACCGGATCAACCTGGTTTGGAAATAGAAATTCCTGGAATAGAAAATGATCCTAATGTTTTTAATTTTGTAGAAATTGTCCAGGAAAGTCGTTTGGAAGAAAGGCTAGAGGTAGAACAAATTCGACAATTGCAGGATTTGCTTTGTAAATACGCAACATCTTTTTCTAATGAACCTGGTATGACACATCTTGTCGAGCATGACATTGAATTAATTAGTGACGAGCCCATCAGAGCTAAGCCATACCGTATGTCTCCCAGACAAACTGAAATTTTGCAGAATGAAGCAGGGACGGCGGAAAGTGAAATTCGTTGACCGGGCCCGAAATTTTGAAACATGGTGCGCCCTCTACCTTCCCGGAACAAACAAAAGAAAAACAATGTCTAAGCAGTGGCCGAGCCCCCCCCCCCCCCCCCCAGCTGATAGAGTGGAAAATTATTATGTCGAAGTTTGAAACAAAAGGTCACAATACGCGATCTACATATACTTCTTAATCATGTACCGTATAATTATAACATATAATAATTATAAGGGAGTAGTTCTGCTGAATAAATTTAGAAAAATCTAACAAGGAAAACAATTTCACTGCCTCTTCTAATCATTTAGCTTTCTTGTACTGTAACATTAGTAGTAACTGGATAAGAATAAATGCACAACAGTCAACCTCCTTAATTGTTACAGCACCTGACTACTTTTCCCGGTAAATATAGTCGGGTCACCCCAGCTTGGGAAAATTCTGTGTTCCAGGGCGCACGGGCTCCTCCCTTGGGAAATTTCTGGGTGCGCTACTGTGGCTAAGGAGCTTTGTTGGGAATTAGTACCACCCAACCACTTACCTAGAGGAACTTTCTAAGGCACATCACAACAATCACACACATGACAAATATAAAAATAATAAAAATAAAAATATTGGCTGAAATTATTGACCGGGCCCGGGCGGTTCCGCCGCCACTGGAACGAAGTAAGAAACATGTTGCAATGCAAAGTAATTGAGATGGGAGAGTCAGATTATACATGATTTTGGTGGAATCTTCAGGCAGAGATCCAAGACCTTGTGTGGATTATCGTTGATTAAATGACGTTATTCGTACACAGTATTACCCCTTACCAAACATTGAACAAAGAGTAGAGACAGTTGCTTCGGCCAGTTATATCACTGTACTAGACTTGGCGAAGGGATATTGGCAAATACTTCTGAGCAAAAAGGCACAAAGAATAGCTGCGTTCGCATGGGCGGATTCAGGAAGCCCACGAAGCCCAGGCGGACGGCCCTGCGATGCTGGGGGCACCCAAAAACAACGATTTTTTGCCTTTCTCCCAAAAAACAAAAACTAAATAAAATAAACAAAAGTTATATGACAGCAGAGATTGATGACTTTTCTGGTCGATTTACTTAGAATGTAATGAGCATTCTGTTGTTCAGTTCGGTATTTCATGTAACTGGCCTTATCCTTAAAAAAAATCGATTGAGTACAGTTTAAGAGGCAGGCACAAGATTGTTACCGTGTGAGTATAATGGCATGGGGGAACTGCTTTTACGGGGCACGCTAATTGGTTTCGCCATTGTCCAGGTTTTTTTGGGAAGTCGAAGGGATAGACAAGTGACGACGACTGAAAGCTTCAAAAGAAACTGTCCGTGGGGTGGAATATGATGTGCGGATGCGGAAGGAGATCCAACGACGCCTTGAAGTATAAAGGACAATGAAAGCAAAGTCATAAACTAACCATTTGGAACATGTTAGGTGCTAGCAGTGCGGGCTGGTCTGAGCTAACAATTAAGTGATAAAAGTTCCGAATTTTCTCCCTAAAGAAAGGCTTTCCTTGCCACATGTAGCTTCAGCGACCCCCCCCCCTCTGGCTGAAGGAAATTACTGTCCAGCATCTGCGTAAAACGGAGTTTTGACGCCCCCACGACCCCTTGAAGTATCTCGGTCTTGTGGTCAAGGATCTCTATCACAACAGAATGTGTAGGTAGTGGTCGCCAAGGCGTTTTTTAATCACAAGGGGATTTAGGCATGGACTGACGCCAGTTCATCTCACATCTTTGATATATTACCTCCCAGCTATGTAAAATCAGCGCCGTTGACGGAGGAATACTGAAGTAGGGCTCTGGTAACTTTTTCTTTTCTCGTTATCTCTTTTGTTCGCGGTGCCTTATGAATTGTTTTATTTGTTCACAAGAAGTTTTCCGCGATTTCCACCACGACATTTTAATTTCATATAGTTTGTTTCATTTACCTTTTTACATAAAAATATCTTTGTTCACAGCAGTGCATTGCCAGCTTGTTTAAACCCTGGAAGGGTTTTACCATTACTGGATTTTTTTATTTAACAAAGTTTGGAATTTATCTTCTGGTATTGTGCGCGAAAGGGAAAACTAGACAGTTACAATGAAGCGACACTATGAGTCTGGCAGTCAAAAACGTAAAAAAAAGTAAGATGAGACAAGAAAATGAAGTTAAGCAAAGAAACAGTTTGTTATCGTATGTGAAAAAAACTGAAGACTAGTCCAGTAGTGAATATTTATCGAAAACTACGAGAGATGAACTACCAATTGAAGAAGTGGACTCTTTAGTAGCAGAAGTATGTACTCCATTGGAAAGGATGAACGAGGAAACGTCTCAATTATCAGATAATTTAGAGATTTCTGAGGCTGCTACACCGGTTGCAGTATCTGAACAAGTGAACTCTGAAATGCCAATGGTACTGCCTACTAATAGCAATTTTGTTGAAATGAGGGATGGTGCCTATCCTGAAGATATTGCACGTAGGAAACATGGAAAATTTGAAAAAAGAGTATGTGGAAGGAGGACGGATTAAACTCAGAAGTTTCAATGAGTCTCATTTTCTGAGAGTGAAGAAAAACGGAAAAGAAATGAGAAATTGGTTGATTTTTTTGGAAACAACCAAGACAATTTACTGTTATATTTGTAAATTATTTCCTGACCATAATAAAGAAAAACAGGTATTTGTGGACTGCTATTCAAACAGGAGAAACGTTGCTAGAGATATTGCCGACCATGAAATTTCCAAATCTCATATCAATGCTATGTGCATCTTTGTAAAAAGGTGTAAAGTACGTGGATTCTGCATTAACTACCCAGTATGAAGAGGAGTACTCTTACTGGAGAAAAGTATTGAAACGAGTTCCTGCCATAGTAAAATTGCTATGTTCTTTGGAATTACCTTTAAGAGGACATGACGAATCAACAGCTTCCAATCGAAAAGGTAATTTTTAACCTGTCTTGAGTATCTCAGTGAATTTGATAGTTTCCTAAAAGAACATTTCAGAAACTTTCAGTATTGTGGCCCAGGGAAAGCTAACTATTTAACGCACAAAGTCTATGATGGATTCATCACTTTAATGGCGGAGCGGGTCAGAAACCAGTTCTGTGACGAAGTAAAGAATGCCAAGTACTATTCCATAATAATTGATTCACACCAGATGTGAGCCATATAGATCAATTAACGTTAATTTTGAGATATGTGACCGACAGCGGCGAAGTTGTAGAACGATTTATTTGTTTCGTCCCACTGAAATGGCACACTTCTGAATGTCTGGAGACAACTGTTTTGAAAATCATTTCAGATTTAGGATTGGACATAAAAATTGCCGTGGGCAGAGCTTTAATAATGCAGCTAATATGGCTGGAAAATATTCAGGTCTGCAGGCGAGACTGAACAATGCAAGCCCCTCTGCTTTATTCGTACCGTGTTCTAGCCATTCGTTAAATTTGATTTGCAACGCTGCAGCTGAATCATGCAAAGGAACGACATATTTCTTTGACTTTGTTCAAAACGTGTATGCCTTTTTTTCGGTTTCCACACATCGGTGGAGTATTTTACAAGCACGCTTGCAAGAAGAAAATATACGTTTCACGGTAAAGAGACACCAGATGGTCTGCACGCACTGATGCTGTTTTATCACTGAAAATGGGCTATAATAAAATAAAGAAAACATTAAAAGACAAAGCTTTATCAAATTCGGAAAAACCGCTTGCAAGTATTGAAACAAAGTTCTTAGCGGAAAAGTTTGAAAAGTGCGATATAGCTGTTTTTACTGTTTTGTGGAATCGCTTGCTTCAAAGAATTGATGCTGTAAGCAAATCACTGCAGAAAGTCGAAACAAATGTACTCAGTGCTGTGAAACTGTTTGATTCACTTCAAAGTTTCGTTTCTGAAATTCGAAATGACTATAGTTCGATAGAAATCGAAGTACACTGAAGAGCAATTGAATTAGAGACTGCTGGCGTTATGAAAATGTGGTGCTGTGGGCGGCCCTGTAATTGGAAACGACATGACGTATGCAGCGATCCGACA
This sequence comes from Macrothele yani, assembly GCA_039090855.1. Lineage (NCBI taxonomy): Eukaryota > Metazoa > Arthropoda > Arachnida > Araneae > Macrothelidae > Macrothele > Macrothele yani. The sequence continues at coordinate 110,530,662 of CM076997.1, read as the reverse complement.
ATATAAGGAGCGATGCGACGGGAATTAGTAAGAGTCGGACGCAGTATGGGTAAGACAAAGGATCTAAGCACATTTGATCGTGGGCAAATTGTCGGGGCCAGACTAATGGGTCACTCCATCTCGGAAGTCGTGCAGGCACTGGGATTTTCACGATCCACTGTGTCACGGGTGCACCGTGAGTACATCGAATCCGGTAAAACCATCCCTGCAAGGGCCAACTGCCGTGGACAACAGTGTGTGGATGAGCTGGGTCAACATCGGCTAGCTCGCATTGTAACAGCAGATAGACGGGCCGCAGTGCAAGAAATCACTCGGCAATTTAACGCTGGTGCAGAAAAACGTATAAGCAGCCACACCATCCAGAACCATCTCCTCGCTATGGGGTACCGCTGCTGACCGCTTATCACAGGGTGCAAAGATTCGCATTAGTGTGGGAACATAGCCAATTGACCCTAGACATGGGGGGAAATGTTGCCTGGACTGATGAGTCGAGATTCACGTTGGTACATGCGGATGGCAGGATACGAGTACGACGCAAACCACATGAAGCGATGGATCCTTCTTGCCAGCAGGGTACTCTTCAAGCTGGGTGGGGTTGGCATTTTCGTCTGGGGATTGTTTACGTGGACTGAAACGGGACCCCTGGTACGTGTGACATCGTCCCTCACAGGTAAACGTTACCGGGATATCCTGGACTACCATTTGCTCCCGTTTGTGCGTCTTCAACATCCCACTGGGGACCTCATCCTGCAACAAGACAATGCACCGTGCCATCGCTCCTGAATTGTAACCGAATGGTTGGATGAACACTCCACCGACGTGACCTCGCTTCCTTGGCCAGCTAGGTCACCTGACCTCAATCTCACCGAGCACATCTGGGATGCCATCGAGAGAGATGTTCGAGGCTATGACCCCGTCCATCAAATCTTCGTGAACTGTCGGGAGCTTGTTCAGGAGTCGTGGATCCGTATGGCTTCCCAACGCTTCCGGTGTCTTGTCAAGTCCATGGCGAGACGAATCGCCGCCGTCATCAGGGCGAAAGGTAGTGCTACACGTTACTAGACAGGTATCTCTAATTCAGTTGCTTTCTAGTGTATATACTTTAGTGCAAAATAAAGCTTTTTCAGATATCTCTGATGAGAAGCGTAAAAGAAGCAGAAAGTTATTTTTCGATGAGACGAGAGACAATGAAGTCAATTTGAAAGGTAAAGACAAAATCATCGTTGAGACCGTCAACGTTATTTGTGACACAATAACGGTGCACTTGAAGAATAGAAGCGTATTTCTAAAAAATATTGTTGACTTATTTTGCATGGTTTTTTGATAAAAATATGGACGAAAATCTTAAAAACAAATATGTTCACAAGTTAACTGAGTTGTACCGAGAGGACATCAACGCAATTCTTTTTGAAGATGAACTAAGACATTTCCTCTATTTTATAGACAACGAGGAAGCAGTCTGTCCGTCCCGATCACCTACCGATCTGTTAAATGTTTGCATGATGGTCTGCAGGCAACCTTTCCGAGTGTAGATACGATACGATCCTAAAAATATTTCTAACAATACCTGTAACAAATGCTTCTGGCGAACGTTCTTTTTCAGTGTTAAAAAGAGTGAAAAATTATTTGAGGAATTCTATGACTCAAGAACATTTGACGAATTCCGCAATTTTGACAATAGAAAGTGCTACTTTAACGAATGTGACTTACAATAGCATAATAGACGATTTTGTAAAGAAAAAATGTAGAAAGAAAACTATATGAATTCACTGAAGACTGAATCCAACAAGAACGGAAATATAATCCAGGTAACCTGACTTTATATTCATTTGCACACTTCAGAATCAATTATTAAAATATGTAACAATTTTTTTCATTCTGTTTTTCCTCTCATCCTGTTTTCATTTTACCCCTAAATGCAAGTTACGTAAAAATGCACTGCAATGAAACACATAAATAATGCAATATCATAATGAAATCTTTCTAAAAAAAAGATATTTGCATGATATTCTTAGACTTTCTTATTTATGCTCTATTATTACACCAGTAGCACATATGCAGTGCAGTTAATAAAACACATTAATTTACTTCCTCTTACTTATATTCATAGCAAGCAAAAATATGTAAAAGGAAACTTCTACTCCAAATACAAGTATTCAAAACATACGTACAATGAAATGTCAAAATGAATATTGTTGAAAAATATGGATCTGCATATAGTTCTCCGCATTTTTTGCTTATGGTAATAGCCTATAACTGTATTATACACTAGTGTGCAAAAATTAAGGACGAAGAAGAGAAATTAGTATAACAGCGGAACGAGCAGGCAGAAGGGACCGAAAGACCACTCAGGAGATAGACTAGGGTTCGGTACAGTAGGGCATGCTCATATATGCAGCATGGCGGGGGGGGGGGGGTATAAAGCACACGGGCGGTGTACGCTCAGAAATTCGGTGAAAGCTATTGCACGGTGTACATCGGTTTGAACGACGTCGAGTTGCTGCCACCGTGTAATATGGCCAACAGGCAATCCAGTAGACGACATCTGGATGACTTTACCTGAGGGCGCGTCATTGGAAAGTTGGAAGAAGGTCGAAGTGTGACTGGTGTGGTCGAGGAGTTCGGGATCGCTCACAGCTTTGTTTCACGAGCTTGGAAAGCTTTTCAAACGACAGGAACAGTTGCCCGAAAGTTTAGCAGTGGTCGTCTACGAGCAACCATTGAGGCGGACGACCGGTATATTGTCCTACAAGCGAGAAGATACAGACTGCAGACAGCGGGAGAAATCGTAAGGCACATGCAACAGACAACTAGACGTCCGTTATCGCGTTTTACCGTGGCCAGGAGGCTGCACAAAGGTAGTCTATTTGCACGATGGTCAGTACGGTATGTGCCATTAACGCATGCTCATCGGAGACGGCGATTCGTTTCTGTGGTGCCAGGAACACAAGAACTGAACACATCAGCAGTGGGGTCCAGTTCTCTTTACGGATGAGAGCCGATTTAGTCTGACGAGCGATTCTGGACGTATACACATCTGGAGAGGGCAGGGAACACGCAATCACACCTCCAACATCATCGAAAGGGACCGGTTTGGAGGTGGCGGAGTTCTCGTTTGCGGAGGTATCATGCTTGGTAGCCGTACTGACCTCCACATCTTTCAAGGAGGTTCATTCACTGGAGTCCGCTATTGTACCGAGATTCTCCTGCCTCACGTGCGTCTGTTTAGAGGTGCTGTTGGTCGTGAAATCCTCTTTATGGACGACAACGCTACACCTCATCGTACAGTGGCTGTCGCAGAGCTGTTGGAGAGTGAAGACATTCAGCGCATGGATTGAGCCGCAAAATCCGCGGACCTAAATTCAATCGAACACGTGTGGGACCTTCTCGGGAGACGCTTGGCAGCACGTCACCAGCCGCCAGCAACGATTCCGCAGCTGCGATTGACGCTACAAGAGGAATGGGCCGCGATGCCTCAACAGCTCCTTGACAACCTCGTCCTCAGCATGAACAGACGTTGTAAATCCTGCAACGCAGTCAGGGGTGATCAAATCCCGTACTAAAGACTGGATTTTTCTTGGCAGCGCCTGTCACATGGACGTTTCTGTCTTCTGTCCAGTTGTGCTCGAAGCTACCTTTACAATAAAGTGCCTTTGTATCCTTTGGATTCCTTGTTTGGACGGTTTTGCTCACTTGTCCCATATTCTTACGTCTTGGGGATCTTATGGTATCATTTGAGCCGATGTGGAGCACTTCTGCACGACGTTACATTCGAAAAACTGTCTCGTCCTTAATTTTTGCACGCCAGTGTTGTTGCAGTTGATAAAATGCTGCACATATTAATTTACTACTTATAGACCAAATTAAGGTAAAAAGTAAAGAAGGGAGGGGGGAGTGTATACATAGCAAAAAAGTTATTTTACTCTGTAACAGCAATATATTTGCAGTTGATAAAATGCTACACGTATTCATTTACTTCCATTAACTAAAAATCCAGATGAAGGAAAAAAATTGAACATTGGGAGGGTGGGAGATATACGACAGAAAAATATTATTTTTTAAGTATGGTTGTCAAAGTCAGAGGGGCCCCGAAACCAATGCTGTGTGCAGGGCCCCGATGACTTTAAATCCGCCCCTGTGCGTTTGTAGCCAGTTTTGCGACCTATCGTCCGTTACGAATACCTTTCGGTCTCAAGAACGCTCCGTATTTTTTTTAGCAAGATGATGGCTGAAATATTGCTGGGATGTGAAAAATTTGCAGTACTGTATTTAGATGACTATACTTTGGAAGAACCGTCTATATTCTCCTGTACTTGGGAAGAACACCCGAACCATCTTGATTAAGTCCTTCGGCGCATTCAAAATGCCCGTCTAAACATCAAGCCTTCGAAGCGTAAATTCGCTCAAGCTCAGGCGAAGTATCTGGGACATCTAGTAGGACAAGGCAAGGAGGTTATATTACTGGAGACACCACTGGCTCTGCCGCCATAGGTCACAGCTTAATCTGTGGTGTGACGTCACAAGCAGGCAAAAACGAACTAAATTATATCGTTGATGAAACAGTAAGCTTGTGTATCATTGATACAGATTATGGAATTACTCATTTTGCGTTTATACGCTTAGAAGCTTTTGTTACATTGGTTTCAAAGCAACGTCTTTTCTGCAGCTGCGTCGTGCCTGCTCCTGACGTCATTTGCAGCACGTACGGTGACTTATGGCGGCCAATGCTGCGTGGATAGGAGTCGTGTCTCCAGTAATATAACCTCCTTGGGACAAGGTACCAGAACCCCTGGAAATATGAAAGTGAAAACTATTCGTGAATTCCCTACTCCTACTACAAAAACTGATGTAAGAGCATTTCTTGGACTGGCTGGATATTACCGCCAACATATTCCCATGTTTTCGATCACTACCGTTCCGCTATCCGAAGTATTAAAGGGCAAAACTAAGAAAGAAAAAAATTGTGGACCCCTCAGTGTCAGAAAGCCTTTCAAGAGTTGAAAGATAAGCTTTGTAGTAACCCTGTGCTACACGCTCCTGACTATAGTAGAGCATTTCTTCTCCAATGTGATGCTTCAGATTTTTTCTTTATTGGAGGTTTAACGACCACCGTGAGCAACACTCAATGGGCTATGAGCAGTCGCCCGTCCCTAATTTAGGGTCACTGGTTCCAGGGAAGGGAGAGAGCCAGTGCCGTAAGACAAACACAACATCCATGCCTCACCGGGATTCGAACCCGGACCCCTTACGGACGAATGATCAGAGGCCAGCGCCTTAGACCACTGCGCCACCGGGGCGGCCTTCAGATTTCGGAATGGGTATCGTACTCTCTTAGATCAGTGATCAAGGAGAAGAACACCCTGTGTTGTATCTGAGCAAGAAATTCACGGAATTTGAGAAACGGTATTGTACTACCAAAAAAGAATGTGCTGCCATTGTATATGCTGTAAAAAAAATTGCACTGATATCTTGACGGGCAAACTATGTTCAAGACACAGACAGATCACAATCCTTTAGTGTGGCTTCTTTTTTTTTTTTTTTTTATTGGAGGTTTAACGACCACCGTGAGCAACTCAATGGGCTATAAGCAGTCGCCCGTCCCTAATTTAGGGTCACTGGTTCCAGGGAAGGGAGAGAGCCAGCGCCGTAAGACAAACACAACATCCATGCCTGACCGGGATTCGAACCCGGACCCCGTTCGGACGAATGATCAGAGGCCATCGCTTAGACCACTGCGCCACCGGGGCGGCTTAGTGTGGCTTCGTACACACGCCAGTACTAACCCTAGACTCATGAGATGGGTTCTGATTCTACAACCGTATAACTACGAAGTTGTACATCGTCGTGGGACGCTACATAAAAATGCTGACAGTTTGAGTCCCATTCGTTGGCTATAATAAGCTATTCAAGGGTCACACCGTTCTTATGTCTTATTTAACGTGTACTACCTGAAGATGGGTGGATGGTCCATCCGAAAGTACTTGTAGGACTTTTTAACCTGTGTGTATTTTAACGTAGAATAAATTTGATGTATTTTTGTGAGTTGGAGTATGCAATTATTTTTTACGTCTGATTATTCAAAATCGTGCTTCGACAGCTTTACCTGATGATATAAAATTAGGACTGTTCAGAAGTAAGTCCTTCAGCCTCGTATTTATCTGTAGTTCTGGAAGAGAAATAAGGTCGTTATGACAACAGGAATTTTAAAATGACCATTAGTTTCCTCCTTAGCGAAATGCAAAAGGTGGCGATGCACTCACTCAATATTTATTGCATGCAAACTATGCTCGTGTATGGCAGTTTCATTCGAAAAAGCTTTTCGGAAAGATAAGTTGCCACATGCATTACTGCGATGACACTCATTATGTGTGCTGTCAAAAATTCCTTCGCTCATGTACATTACAAAAAAGACGCCCTTGTTTGGGTGGTCTCCCTCGAACGCTACTCATAATAGAACTCTGTTTTTGTCCTCACTGTAACATAGTTTACAGTTGAATGGCAGTGGAAGCATGTGCAACAGAGTTGTCCTTGACAATAGCCAATCAGCTCCTTGCTTGCCGGGTCTGGCGGGCGCCATTTCCCAAAGACCGTACAACTACTCATCTGCCTGCGTTGCGATGAGACGAAGTGAGAGTACTTGGCGAAGCCAGACTGAGTGCTGTGACACATACAGCAGTCAGCTGAATACATTTAGAAAACTTATTTTTCTCCAATTCTAGGGACCAGGATCTGTAAAATGAGCCATTTCCCAAGGTTGTACGACGTACCTATGTCTCGCAATTTTATGCAACACTACGGAATTATATATGTATAAGATACGAATCAGAAGTTAATACGAAAAGTTCCTAGGTCCTGGTCAGTGGTTCTCCAAATTCACTACTGCACTTGTGCCAAAAGATCCATTGCATTATGCACTAGCCAGTCTTACAGTCAAACATCATTTCATGACGTGTTCAATCAGCACTAGATCTGGTGATCAAGCTAGCCATGGTAGCATGGGAATGACTTAGAAATTTTGGAGGAAATATTCTCAAATACATGAAAGTATAGGATTGTTAACACGGAAATCAGAATAGCCTAGTTTACTGTTCAATGTGTAGCATCATATTAGAAAACTTAAAAACGCATCGCCCAGAAGTGGGAATCGAACCTGTATCTCCCAATTTCCATTCAAGCATCAACAGAAATTTTATGACATAATAGATATTGTGAGCATGTTACCCGTTATCTGGAAAGTATGCTCCAATGAAAATCAGGAGATGTGTTTGATTCCCACTCCGGTGCGAGGTAATTTTAAAGTTTTTTGATGTGATGAACAATAAACTAGGCTATTCTGGTTGCTGTGTTAATAATCCTGAACTTGTAGACCATTGAGTAATATGTGTAGTCTGGTATCATCGTGCTGGAATGTGGCACGTTCTGAAGCAGTCCTCATACCACTGGCAGTTAAATTGCCTTTGATGGCCACGAGAGACTTGACTGTCAAAAGAAATGGTATCTCACACCAGAATCCCAACAGTGGGCACTGTATGGCACTCAAAGACACAACGTGGAAGCTCTTTCCCCTTTAGGTTGCTACATTAGTGTGTGTGGTCATCATCTATGTCAGACAGTAATGGCCTTATTGCTAAAGACAATAGTTTCTTATTCATCACATCATTCAGCTCATTGATTACACTACTACCATTTGGTATGCATATGGCTAAAGGTGAATACTGAGCAGAGGGCACATGCAAGCCTTGTGCAGGTGTTGATACCTGGGTGATGCTGATCGTTTGGAGGCACTGTGTTTTCCCAACATGCGTAGTGTGCCCAACTAGATAAGGGCTACATTGTTGTTTCTTGGAATGACTTTACTATGAAAACCACCAACTAGCAACAAAGAGCGAGCAGTAATTCATTTCTTTCAGGGTGGGGGTGTCACTAGTTGAAATCCATCAGTGAATGGTTGCTGTTTATGTTGACAATAGCCTTGGAACATCAGCAGTGAAGACTGATTTTGAAGTAGAACCTCATATTGTGAAATTGCTGAAATCACCATTTGAAATCCATCAGGGAATGGTTGTTGTTTATGGTGACCATAGCCTTGGTGCGTCAATTGCGAAGTCAATGATTCTGAAGTGGATGAACTTCCGTTACAGACGATCCGAACCCTCAGCAGGCAAACATTGTCATCATCTAGCCTTAGGACATCAGGTGTGATTTTTAAAGTGGATGAACCTTTTTTTTTAAAATGATCCATGCCTTCAGCAAGCAAACATTGCCATCACTTACATGAATTTGTCAAGGGTGAATGAGTTTTGGTACATCAGTGGTGATTCTGAAGTGGATGAACCTTACTTAAAGATGATCCATGTCCTGGTCAGGCAAACACTGTCATCATCTACAGGAATGGTCAAAGGCAAATGAGATTGTGCAGACAACAGAAGCATAACCAAGGATGAAATTGTAACTAAGATTGGTGTTATTAATGGAACTGTTAAAACCATCTTCAGTACTGAAAAGTTAGTGTGCAATGGATGCCAAATGCCTCAGCACTGTACAAAAGGAGGAACATATGGCTGCCAGTTTGATGCATTTGCATTGATACTCCAGGAAGTGAAATTACCTTTTCAATCACACAGTAACAGTGCCACCACTGTCAGCCTGAAAGAAAGTATACCATTCTGCTGTGAAACCACACCTTGTTTCTGCCACCCCTGAAGAAGTTCAAGGTGCAACCACACAGGAGCATGCTGAGTAATGTGCACCTTTTTCTTTAGCCACCATGGACCTCTCCTCATTAACTTTCTGAATCATGGTGAAATGATCAGTGTGTGATCAAATATTGTGAGATTCTGTTTAAGTTACACCATGTGCCCAGTTCTTCTGTCAGATGGGGTTATCCTTCTCCATGGTAATATCAAACAACATACAGTGAAATCTGTGTAGGCAGTTACTCGCATTCCGTGGTCTTGGCACGGAAATTATCACCAAGAGTGCATGCAAGACATACATATGTAACATGTGTTTCAAAAATACCAGCAACCATTTTTGAAACACATAAGGGAATATACCTGCATTTTGCAATCACCAACATGCGAAACTTTTATAAAAAAAATCTTGTTAAGGAAATTCAAGAAAGCTAACAAAAAAGGCTATGAGTTAAAAAATATGAAACATCTGTTTCTTTTTTTCTCAGTGTTATCACCATTCACAAGATTATAAATGGTGGGTGGTCTTAGGGAATGTCAATTTCTTAGAATTTTGTTGCAGACAGTATGGTTTTCTATCAATTTCTATGTTTATTCATCCTAAATGAGAGTGAAGCATGTGCACACACAAAGTTTATCCCCCCTGGTCCCAACAAACCTAGTTTTCTCATGTGTGGTTCAAGCAGGCTTGAAGACCTACACAGAAGTTTCTATTGTTGACTATAAGGAAGAGAAAGGAGGGGGATTGTGGAAGTCGCTTTGAAACTAAACTGCAATAATACTGCTATTGCATTCGGCATCTCCTTACCTTCCATTTCCTCGAGGAGAACATATGGTAGGAGCCCCAATTTGTGACAATGTAACATATGTTCTGAAATCTTACAACATTCCGCAATCTTACTTCTGGCTCTTTGTGAGAGATTAAATGAATAACATTTTTAAATAACAAAATGGTGTGGGAGAAAGAAGCAAAGAACAAACACTTCAGAGCAGGATGCATTGAAAAAAAAGCAAGTTTACTTTATTTTAGTTTCAAATGAGGAGGGGAGATATTTTGGCAAATTGAACCACTGTATTTGGTGGTCACCTGTCAAAATGGTAATTTATTTTCCACAGAACCGTGGATGACCTTGATAGACAGGTTTTACTGCACCATACAAAATTTCAAGGGAGGCATTACAAACATTTAGGTAGGAGGTGCTTCAACATCCTGCTTAGACCCCTGACTACTCGCCACAAGATTTTCACGTCTTCATCACTCTCAAGATATAGTTACAATCAAATTCCCCTTGGATGACATTCTGTGAGCAATTGTTGGTTCCATGCAATAGCTAAGATCCTTTTATGAAACCTGAATCCATTGTCTGTCTGGTCACACTGTGAGATAAATGCTTCAGTCGCTACAGTGACTTTTAATGTTGTGGGCCACTTGTGTAAGATGTCAAGACGAACAGAAACTTGGAACTGGGGTTTCATTTGATTGTACCAAATATTTAATTAATGCTTATTTTGTTTTAATAGTCCCTCCATACAGAAATGCTATATGGTCGTCCAAAATACTGTCACACCACCCAGTTCCAAGTTTCTGTTGTCTCCAAAACAATATAATATTAGGTTACTGCTGACAAAATGTTGGATATTGATGGAACCTTCAAACACCCCAAATAAACATTCTTACTAAAAGTAATCACCACCAACGAGATACTAGTTTTTGTATAAATTGTCAAGCTTCGAGATGAGACAAACTCATAGAATGTGGTTTCAACTGATGTTTAATTGGGAAACTACTTAACCTGTAGAAAGGTGTCCAGGTGCTTGAGGAAGTTATAGTCTGTAGGGAACAGATCAAGTGAATAAGACAAATGAGTTACGATTTTGCACCTCAACTGATGCAGCTTCTGGACAGTCTGGCATGCAACGTGGGATCTCGTGTTAGAATGGGCCCATGGTGATTGACTAATGTTAACTGTTTGGTGGATAGTTTTTCATTCATAATGTCAAGTTCTTGACAATAACTGTCTTCCATGATGGTTTGACCCAGTTGTAAGGAGTAGTGGATCATACCAGCTATGGATCACCAAACACAGACCACCGTTTTCCTGGGATGGAGTACTTGCTTCAGGTTTTCATCATAGTAGAGCCATTGAAACAAATGGCAGTGACACAGCATCCATTTTTCTCATCATGCATGAGAAGTCCCCTCAAAATGATGCTCATTTTGTTGCCAATAAGCAGAGAAGAGCAGACATCTAATTGTCGTGTTTGGTGCTGTTCCATGAACTTATGTGAGGCTCATTTGTCTATCTTCACCTTGCCTGTTGCTGTTAAATGTCTGGGAAATGGTTGAATAGTCCACTCTGGTTTTCTTGCCAAGTTCTTGTACTGTTTGATGTAGATCGGATTCAAAGCCTCCAACTCAGCATTATTGATAGCTCCTCCTGGTGGTTTATTTTCAAGGCTCACATTGCTGGACTGGAATTTAGCAAAATAATGTTCCATAGTCTTCTGCACTGTAGCACAATCCCTCAGAACTCATGCCGCTGATGAAATGTGACCAGTGCTTTACGTACAAGTAGCAGACTTGATGATTTAAATTTGCATTCTTTGAGGAGCTAACTTCTGAATTTTAGAGAACAGCTTAGTGATATGTACACAGTCCTATCAGAATAATATGACCATCTACCTAATAATGAGAATAACCACATTTGGCCCGGATGACAGTGGTGAGAATGCATGGCATACATGCAATGAGGCCCTGAAAGGTTGCCTGAGGCACACATGCCCGTTCGGACCGCAGAAGAGCATGGAGGTCCCGGAGTTAATGTGGTTGTGGGTCAGCACGTCAAACCTGTGGATCCAAATAGTCCAAGTGCTGTATGGGATTGAGGTCGGATGATTTCGCTGGCCAAGGGAGAACGGAGACATCACTCTTATGTTCCTGGAACCACTTACACACCCCTTTAGCGACATGGCACAGCATATTGTCCTGCTGGTAGATACCATCACCACCAGGATAAATGTCTAACATGAAGGGATGCACGTGGTCGGCGAGGATGGACAGGTCGCCATTGCCATTCAGGAACCCATCCAGTGGTACCAACGATCCCAGGTCATACCAGGAAAACATTCTCCAGACATGTACACTGCCACCACCGGCCTGTACAAGCGTGTCTGGGTATTGGTTCTTATGTGTCTGGCGCCATATCTGCCACGACCCATCACTTCTGTGGAGTAGAAACCTCAATTCGTCGGAGAAAGCAACCTTTTTCTACTATTCCACTGTCCAATGATGGTAGTCCCATGCATAACGGGGTTCTCTCTATTGTTATCGGGAACATGTACTTGGGTGCCAAGCGTTCATTTGCGTGAGGTCAATTGCTGCACTGTTGGGCATCGATTGCCCTTTACAAGTCAATGGAGGTGATATTCTCTTCTCGGGTTGATGGCCTTTGGGGCTCCACAGTTATGACATCGAGAGATACTCGGTTTGCCAGCGATGCATTCTTGGTACACCCTTACTACAGCACCTTGTGAACAGTCCACAAAGTCAGCTGTTTCTGAGATGCTTCCACCCTTGGTACGGTAGCTGATGATCATTCTTTTTTGAACGTCTGTCAAATCACTACCTCTGCCCATTGTGCTCACGTTATGCACTATGGCTCATCTTTCCTGGCCAGCCGCTTATATCTCCATGTGGTCGACCTTGTCACGTGGACTTTGCGACGCACCTGGGAGGGTACACTGTGATTTAAAAAAACATAAGAGAGAAATAAGCACATTCCTAGATATGTCAAATACCATGACTTTAATTACTGTGAACTGGCTTTAGAGAAAGAATCAAAAGCTATCATCATACTTGAATCTAAATCTTTCAGGCAATTTTATATTTTCTGATTTTTTTTCCTTTGCATTCTTTAGATACTGCCAAGAACCTGACAGATTTTGTCCCCACCATGAACTTATTGCTATCACGTCTTATCAAAGCAATCATCTAAAAGAGGCCTATGAGCTCTCTCCTTAATGTGATTAAGATGCATATTTGGACATACACTGTATAGACAAATGTACTTGGACACCTAGGTTGAATGAAAACCAATAGCATTTTTTAGCTGAAATCAGTACGTAGCTCAGCTTTGGACGTTATGCTGCAGACACGACACTTCTAGGCATGCTTTCCACAAGATGCTGGTAGGTTTGTATCAGAATTTTTACATTCCTCCTGCAAAGCTTCTGCTATAGGTGGTCTTACCAGCCAAGATCAGATTTAGTGTTCCAGCCTGTCCCACAGATATTCTATTAGATTTACGTCAGGACTTTGGGTCAGCCAATCTAACACTTGGACATCCTGCTCCACAAACCAGGCCTTGAAAGACCTGGGAGTGTGGCAAGGTGCTCCATCTTGCTGAAACAGGTAGGAATCTGTGCCACTGCATAGGTAGTGTAAAATTGTTCAGAATGTCTTTGTACCTAGCAGCTGTTAGACTTGAGGGAACCATAACCAAAAAAGCGAGTCCATTTCTCAGCAGAAACAGCCCCACACTATCACAGATCCTCCTCCAAATTTGACTGGAGGGAAAATGCAGTCTTCCTGACAGCATTCTCTAAGCAAACACCACACCCAAGTACATCTATCTGAACTGAGAGAGTGAGTAGTGTGATTCATCACTCCACGTAATACTCTTTTGTTGGCCACAAATGGGAGCAAGGTCCCACTGTAGTCGTTATCTGGCATAGCCCAGTGTAAAATTGGGCTTGTGTGCGTGTAGCTGACTTAGCAGTTGTAACCACGGGCATGCAGTTCCTGACAAACTATTTTGATGCAAATAGTTGTTTCAGTGGCATGTGTGATGTCATTGGCCAGGTCTGTGGCACAGCTCACGCATGTCTTCACATTGTACAGTGAGCTTTGTCTGGCTGTGCTGTAGTGGCACCATCTGCTTGCCATCAATGTAAAACATCAGTGACAGTGGATTTTAGGAATCCCAGAAGAGTGGCATTGATGTGCACTGATTGTTTACTCAGGTGGCAACGAATCATCATGACTCATCCAAATTTTGCGAGTAGAGATGCATAATTGCTTCCAATGCAGCCTCACAAGTGTGCCAATACGCTTTTATCTACAGCACACAATACACCCTGTGCATCTGGTTCTGCAAATGCAGTTTTAATTTGTACATGTGGAGGTATGTCCAAATACTTTTGTCTACATAGCGTACTTTTTATTAAAGAAGATTAAAAAGTCCATCGATGCACGATATTAAAATAATAAAATCACTAAAAGCTAAGATCAATTAAAACCTTTAATTACATACTTAGCATAGTTAAAAATATAGTTAACACTAAAACACGTGAGATCTTTCGAGCCAACTGGGCTCATCCTCAGACGTGATTACAATGGAAGAAGCTCCGGGTTACATTATCGTATACACTGAGTGTCCACTTTATTATGACCACCTGACAATTTTAAGCAAATGAGCTATGGCTGCATGCTGTTGCCACCAGAGGGCGAGGCTAGTATAAAAAGGGAAAGCTTAGTGCTTGCGACAGTAGTAAAAGTGATTTTTGGGTGACGAGATGGGTAAAAAATGCGATTTCACGGACTTTCAACGTGGGATGATTGTAGGAGCTCGGAGCCACGGAGCGAGTATCACCGAAACCGCCACATTCGTGAAATGTTCCAGAGCAGCTGTTGTTAAAGTGTTTAAAGACTGGACTGTCAGCCAAAAAACTGGGTCTCTACGTGCAACATGTGGTCGTCATCGACTAGTGACCGCTCGGGCGGAACGGAGAGTGTCCAGACTGGTAACAGACAACAGAAGGGCAACAGTGCAGCACATTACAGACCATCTTAATCAAGGATCCCTTCAAATGATCTCTGCACACACCGTTTGCCATACACTGTATCAGATGGGATATGGCAGCCGAAGGCCTGTTCGAACACCTTCGCTGTCTGCAGTTAACAAGAGAAAATGTCTCCAGTTTGCACAGGAGCACAAGGATTGGACAGTCGATAATTGGAAATAAATTAAGTGGTCCGATGAATCAAGTTTTCAGTTGCACCATGCCAATGGCCAAGTGAGAGTTTGGCGGAAACAGCACGAAAGCATGGACCCCAAATGCATTGCTACAACCCTTCAAGCTGGTGGAGGCAACGTTATGGTTTGGGGAATATTTTCCTGCCATGCTTTGGGCCCTTTAATTCGTGTTGATTAACATCTGACTGGCACATCATATCTAAACATCGTTGCGGATCAAGTGCATCCTGTCATGTGGATGGTTTTCCCCAATGGCGATGCCTACTTTCAACAAGATAATGCGTCCTGCCATAGTGCTCGTATTTTACAGGATTGGTCTCAGGAACATGCCGGTGAGTTTACTTTGCTTAGGTGGCCCCCACAATCTCCAGATCTCAACCCCATTGAGAATTTGTGGGATGAAGTTGAACGAGCCATCAGACAGCTGGATCTACAACCCTGCAATCTCACAATCGTAGAAAGTGCTATTCATCAAGCATGGTCTCAAATTCCACAAACCACCTATCAACATCTCGTGGAGTCCATGCCACGAAGAATCAACGCAGTATTAAAGGCAAAAGGTGGCCCAACGAAGTACTGAGGGGGTGGTCATAATAAAGTGGCCACTCAGTGTATATAGCCATAAAAAATGATGTCATAACTGTAAGATGCATGAGTTGAAGTTGTTACATAAAATTACAGGTTAAAAAAAAAAGCTTTAATATAAATAATTGAGGGGCACAACAAATTACATCTCACTTAAATACCTCATTATAATTAGTACTTGAATAGTTATTCATGTTCATCAGGTTCAGTTCTGAACCTGATGAACATGAATAACCATTCAAGTTAATTATAATGAGGTATCTGATGAACATGAATAACTATTCAAGTACTAATTATAATGAGGTATTTAAGTGAGATGTAATTGTTGTGCCCCTCAATTATTTATATTAAAGCTTATTTTTTTTAACCTGTAATTTTATGTAACAACTTCAATTCATGCAGCTTACAGTTGTGACGTCATTTATTATGGCTATATATATGATAATGTAACCCGGAGCTTCTTCCATTGTAATCAAGTCTGAGGATGAGCCCAGTCGGCTCCAAAGATCTCACGTGTTTTAGTGTTAACTATATTTTCAACTGTGCTAAGTATGTAATTAAAGGTTTTAATTGATCTTAGCTTTCAGTGATTTTATTATTTTAATATCGTGCATCGACAGACTTTTTGATCTTCAATATCTTACATTTGCATCACAATTAGACGCATTGATGAGGTGTACTTTTAAATTGAATATGTGTGTCAGAAGAGTAACAGTAATTTTATGTGCCACACAAAAGGTTTCACTACAAAAGCAAAAAATGCAGTCTAGCGGAAATAAAAATACTGAATCATGCCACAAGGAGTAGGAGTTTTATGAGACATTCATAGTAGAGCATAAAGTAAAAAAAAACTATACATGCAAAGCAGTGTGAAGAAAACCTTTATTCTTAAAAAAAGTGCTGAATAACAATTACTATCACAGTTTTTTTAAAGAATTTCATCATTTACTTTTTCTGCAACGTTAAGATATTTTTTCTTTTTGATCTCCAGTTATACCAGTAAAGAGGAAAGTTCCACCAAATACAAGGAAGGTTCCCATCCAGTGTAACAGTGTAAATGGGTTTTTAAAATATAAAATGGAAAACAACAGTGAAATAAATTTTCGCAAGGTAATGATCAGTGTAACAGTTAAAGATGAGTAAGCAGTTGATATTGTAAAAACTGATCGCACACACATATACCTGCAGTTAGGTTAAGGGCAAAACATTTCATTTATTAGTAATATGAGTACACAAAAAGTAATCTATAAATTCATATACAATAATTAGAAATTTACAATTATTTAAAAGATAAAATGAATTTATATCCAGGTTTTTCAAAAGTAACCTGGCTTGATGTGGAAACTTGTCCAACTGGTCCTGCTGTCATTCTGCTTAGTTGGTAAGATTTTCTGGTATTAAAAAATAACAAAACAACCTGCAATGGTCACAGATAACCCACCATGAATTACGACGGCTGATCAAAAGTAATAAGACCAGTTTTTTGTGCTAAGTAATGGTCATGTGTTCAATGGAACACAGACGTGCCAGCTTAGTGTACAGACATTCTGATCTTGTTCCACCTCATGAGAGAACTGTAGCTTTTTGATTTAATAGTGTTTTATTTTGCTTTCACACTGGGAGCATGCAGTCAACTTTCAAACAATGTTAAGCAATACAGTTTTGTACTTGTCTTCGAAAATTGGAGAAAGCAATAGATGAAACACCTCAAGAAGTCTTTGGTGGTGAAGTGATGTCATATGCAAGCGTGTTGCATTGGCAAAATGAGTTTACACAGGGAAAACAAAATTAGATTTGGCCTGAAAAGGACATCCGTTGACTTCTGTTTCAGAGATTCTCATTAATATTGCAAGTGAAGTTATCAGAGAGGACTGTCAAATCAAAATTAGGCAGTTGCCAATTCACTAGACATCTTGTGTGAAAGCATCTAGACCATCATGATGGAACATGTGTGTGCCTGTGTCATGTGTGCTCTCATTGGATTCCAAACATACTCATAGTAGAGCAACTTTTGTGTAAGGAAAAAATAATCAGCTGGTCCCATATCTTGTGTACAGCCCAGATCTCGTTTCATGCAACTTCTGGTTATTCCCCCCAGTTAAACGGTGACCATTGTGAGGTTGCTGTTAAGACCAACTGGGAATGCAAAAAAGTTGTGGGGGTGGTTTCTGAAGTCTCTGTCCCAGGATGGTTGACTGAGCATTTTCAGGAGCTGAGTTAAATACTGGTACAAGTGTATTAGGTGCAACAGAAAGTAATTTTAGAAAGAGCATGTATACATTGATGGTTAAATCTTTGTCAGCAACAGCAAGGTCAGTCTTGTTACTTTTTCATCAGCCCACGTAGAAGAAATGGATGTGAAAGAAGCTAAAACACCAACAAATATCAAAAATTTGAAGTAATCTGTAAAGTGTATGCAGGCATGCACATACAGAGAAAGAACACTCAAACAGATATAAAAAGAAAAGCAAAGGTAATGCCAAATGATGAGAGATGTGCTAAAAGTGGCACATATTATACAGAGTGGACAGAAATCATGGGATATCTACCTAGTAAGGGTAGGCTCATCCTTTGCTGGCATAAGGGCACTCACACAGCAAGGCATTGAATCCACTAGGTCACAAACGCATTCCAAAGGTATCTCCACCCATGCTTGCTGCACCAGTACCCATTATTCCATCGCATTCCTTGATGGAGTATACAAAATTCGAACGGAACAGACCTTTCCACAGCATCCCAAAGATTCTCCATAGAGTTCATGTCCTGTTGCTACGAAAATTCTTCTAATTTTGAGCACACTGCTTCTGGTAAAGAAATATCCACATTCAAGATTTAATTACCTAATTAATTATATTAATAATTAATATGTTAATTAATTAACATAAGTAATTAATCATTTTTAATTATAGTCATTTCTGATTTCCTTCGCGTGAGAGGTTTTTTAATTATAGTAATTTTTTTCCCTTAGCGTGAGAGGTATTATACCGTCCCAAGTTTCATAAGGCCTTGCTGGTTTCTGTTCTTTTTTTTTCCCTTCACGTGAGAAGGAGATCAGAATGCAAACGCCAGGCCAGGTGCAAAATTCGGGAAACAAAGTGAAAGGTATTTTCATTGCCAGGCATTTGCGAAGAACCAGCACGACAGATTACATAAAACAGCCTTAGCTAACAATAGGCCAGTGGCGACTATATGGCAAAACTCCAAGAAAGAAGCCTAAATCTGATAAGAAGGTAGAGCTTATGTAATAACTGTCATCCCAGGCTCTGTGTTGGGGAACATACCTAATTCAAACGGGCTTGGTGTGGTAATAGTCTGGTGAAATGGGAGGTCATTCCAGGGTGGGAATTTCTGCAGAATGCTCTATGTTCTAGTCACTACTACTCTGTGGGGAGGTGCACTGTCCTGCTGGAAGAATCTGTTGCCATGTGGGTGCATCATGATTATGAAAGGATGCACATGTAGTTTGGACCATTTAGAGAGGCATTTAGACATACCAGAGGTCCCAGATGAACATGCCCTGGACCATAGATAACTCAGCATCCACCAGCCTGAAGAGTTCCCTGTTGGCATGCCAAGTCCATCACTTTGTGCAGTTTCTACCATACATGCACCCTCCTATCAGCACAAAATAACTGGAAACAGACTCATAGGACCAGGAGACCAGTCTTCAATCATCTAAAGTTTAGTGCCAATGCTCTTTTGCCAAGTTGAGGTTTACAGTCTGGTGATATGGCATTAGCAATGACCCTCTGGAAGGCTGGCAGCTTTTATAACTTATTGAAGCTAATGATCACCTGATAATATTGGTGGAAACCTTTCTGGAACCTTCCTTGTTGAAGATGACAAATGATTTGTGCACCTGTCACTCTCCAGCTGGCTGAAACTATGCAAGACAGATGTTGATGGCCACGTTCACCCCCACCCCCGCACTACCTTTCTCCACCCCCAGCACTGTCCACAATGTGATGTTATTTTGGAACTGGTGTACTGTTGAACTAGGATACTGCAATTCCTGTACCACTTTCGAAATAGAGTGACTCATGGCGTCAGGCACCCACTATCATCCCTCTTTCAAGCTCTTTTAATTCACGTTTTATCCAGACTGATATTGAATTGCTGTCTGCGTGAATGCAGTTATGCCCTGCTACCTATATACCTGCCTAGGAGTGGTTTTATCTGCTAGTGAAAGGGGTGGCAGGGGCACATTACATAAGAACTAGGTATCCCAGGATTTCTGTCCTCTCCACGCATAGCAAAACCCCTGAAACACTACTCAAATGCTGTACATGGTAAAGTATATACTGTAAATATGATATACAGGGTGCCCACAAAGTCTCTCTACAACTTAGCACATTTATTACGGACACCCTGTATTATGTAAGTTCATGGTATTTGTTGAATAATATACTGTAAATATCAAAGTTTTAATTGACATTATAATTTTTTTGTTATAGCTCCTTCACTGACGTAGCAGGTGCTGTTCCATGAAAATGTGGTCCCCACAAGAGAGAGCACAGTGTGTCGCTTGATTTATCAAAACCAAATCTGATACACGAATGCAACAACATTTCCGGACTAAGTATGGTTAAATCCCGCCATCTCATCCTAGTATCCGCCAATGGCACCAGAAATTTATGGAGACTGGGTACGTGTTGGATTAAGATCGTAGTGGCTGCACACGAACATCGAATGAAGACATTGAACGTGTTTGTGATTAATTTTCACAAAGCCCAAAGAAGTCCATACGTTCCGCTGCCAGAGAACTACAAATGCCCCTATCCATGGTACACAGGGTGCTACATAGACATCTACGCTTATATGCCTACAAAGTGCAACTGTTACAAGCATTTTAGATGAATGATACACCACGATGAAAAGAATTCGCAGTAACGATGCTGGATAGACTGAGTAAAGATCCTGAGTTTCTCACACATCTTTGTTTTACAGATGAGGTAACTTTTCATGTCTCTGGGTAGTTAAACAGACACAATGTCAGAATTTGGGATCTGAAAATCCTCACACATTTATGGAACTTGTGTAAGAGACAGTACTAAAGTGAATGTGTGGTGCAGTGTTATGCATAACCGAGTCCTTGGACCATTTTTTTCAGTGAGAAAACAGTGATGGCAGATGTTTACCTGGATGTTTTGCACGAGTATGTCATGCCACAGTTGGTGGACCTTCAACAAGGCACGCTATTCTAACAGGACGGTGCATTACCACATTGGGGACGGCACTTTTGGGACTTTTTAAACATAACATTCCCTGGGAGGTGGATTGGACGGGATGGACCAATTGCATGGACACCTTGTTCATCCCAATGTCACACCTCTGGATTTTTTTGTGAGGGGATATGTGAAGAATATCGTGTACTGGACAAAGGTGCAGGAACTGATGACCTGAAATCAAGGATCAACAATGCCATTTTGACCATTACTGAGGACATGCTGCAGCGCACATGGTTGGAACTGGAGTTTCAGCTAGATGTTCTACGTGCAACAAATGGTGCGCATATTGAGCTTTTGTAATGAGGTAGAAAAAACTGTAGTCTATGCTTTTACTTATGTGCTCAACCACATTTGTCTATCTCATACAGTGCATCCGTAATAACTGTGCAAAGTTGTAAAGAGAATTTGTGGACACCCTGTATATGTATTCCTAATCAAATTAAATATAATTAGAAACCAATTTCCAAGAAAAAACAGACAGTACACAATGCTAACAGATTTTTCTAACAAAATCTGATAGAAAAACAAAACAATGAGCAGGAAAAAAACAATGGAAAGGACAAGAACACAGTAGGTTGAATCACAAGTCTCACACACAATTCCTAATGGGAAAACTTTGAATACCTCAAGATGTTGTAACAGAAAAGGAGTATACAGCTGTATGAAGGAAAACTCAATTGTGAGATCCTGGAGAAATGCTGGTGAGAAAATTATTTCACAATCCACTGAAGAAGACTAACTTTATAAATCATTACATACCTTTGCAAGACCAAAAAACAGGAAACACACATTGCTTTCCTAAAACTGCATCATGAACAATTATCCCAAAGAGGGTGATTGGCAGATGAATGATATCCATGAAAGCCACTTTGTGAAGCTGACTGTGACAAAAACAAAACAAAAAAACAACAAAAAACAAACAATCAAACACGAAGAAATAGCTATTTGTGGCCTTGCAGAGATAGTAAATACTACAAGTCAGAAATGAAATAGAATTCTAAATCTTGACCCACTTTTGAAACAAAAAAATAAATAGCCACGTGCAAGACTTCATAGAAACAATATTTCCACCAAACCAAACACCAACTGAACACACATAGAATCACTTTTCAAAATGGATGTGTGCTCCAAATGAAACTGGAAATGAAGGTTTCACTCAGACAACTGACAATGATAGTTCCACCAATCTTGAGAAGTCAGGTCTCATAGCGAATTGCAAACCTGGATCTCAAATATTCTAATCCAAATCATTTGAAAACTGGTGCTTGGTTTAATCCTTCCTAAGTTGAAGGTGTGTACCTTCTATTTGATTATTATAACTGTCACCTAGAAAAAAATGCTACTAAAAAATTAAAAAGATACGAAAAATACCTGTGCCTAGTTCAAGGCAATCTAGAAAAACTGTTTACAATCTGTCTTCTATATGGACAGATATAAATTTACTCTTCTTTGGGAGAAGACTGTACCTCCAGAAAATTATAAGATACATAGAAAGCCTTGGTAAGTTAATATCTATCTAACTAAAAGGGATTTTTCACATGTTATCTCCAAGAAAAAAAAAAAAAAAAAAAACTATTTATGCAAAATGTATTGTCCAAGCAAAGAAAATCTTGTGTGACTGGACATTATTTTCTTCCTAATGAAATTATCATCATCTCACACCAGTATGGTCACTAGGCAGGTTAATGGCACAGAGGATTTAATGAAGGGGAAAAAAAACCCACATTGGTTTGCAAAATTTGCTCTATCACTTTTGACCGCTGCACGGTTTTTAAACATAATGTTCTGTTCACCACATTGAAGATTTCACACTTACAATCAACCATGTTTTGAATCTACCTCTTCTTTCTGTGGGCTGAAACCACAAAATGAAATGAACAGCTGTTTAGAAAATCTTATCTCTCTCCTATACTCTCATGAACATTTTCTTCTGCTGAGTACCCAAGGTCAGTTCTGCATTACTAGTTCAACTGAATCTACTTATTTTCCCTCTGATGTTCCTCTTGGTACCTTCATGTCAGCAACTTCTGCCCACCTGAAAAGTGCTTTATTTTGCATCCAGCTTTACAGCAGCCATAAAGGTGGCAACAGATCTCAATACTGCATCACATACATATTCAATTTCACATGGTGGCACTCTTTTGCCCATTAAGTCCTGTATGCCACTAAAATTTATTAACCAAAGAAAAAAATTCATTTAACATCTAATCCACTTCTTAAAGAAAATATCTTTACATGGCCGACACCCATCGCTTTGCTGATTCTGTTATCTAATTCCTTATATTAACGAAGTCATGGCAAAATGCTAGTGATGAAACATTATAAAAGCAGAATTTTGCAATACAGGGATTACTAGGATGATTAAATTTTTACTTTTTCGTCAAATTTTTGGGTTGTACACAACCTGTTGTTGGAACTGACTCAAGAGAGTAGGTGCTGCCACTCAAGTGATAATACCCAGCCTTTTTGTTCGTTAATCATGGCACCTCTTCTTTCGATTCATAGACTTTCTATGAACTTCCATTTTACCAAGAAATGCTGTTGATGAAAAACTGGGACTCTTTAAAAATTCTTTCACATCAACAGCACTTTGTAAAACAGAGGTTAGAGGAAAATCTACAAATCGAAAAAAGAGATGATGCACTTAACAAACAGAAAGCCTGGGTATTACTGCTTCAGTGGCAGCACTTACTCTCTCGAGTCAATGGGTTGGTGGCAACCTTAAAATTTGACAAAAGAAGTAAATATGAAGTCCTCTTAGTACCATCTCCATATTGCTAAAATCTTACAGCCATAAAGGTGGCAACAGATCTCAATACTGCATCACATACACAGACCTGCCAACCTTTTAGAACCAAAAAAATGTTAACACTCAGATAAAAAAATCGTAACATGACGCATGCTGATAATTTTTGAAGCCTATTTCATCTATATAAATTCTTGATGATGAGAATGTAGGGATTTTCTCCCTACATCAAAATTTTATTGAAAAACTAATTAAATATAATCAGCAAATACTTTCGTTGTTAATTATTAGAAAAAAAATTACGATTACGGGAGAAATCCTCACTCCGCCTAACTTCCGTTTTCGGAAATTTTGTGAGGCGGAAAACTTGCATCTTAGGAGGTCTACAAGATGGTTTAATCGGGTTCTGAGGATGTCGTTTTTGTCCGCAGGACCAAAATAAATCTGCAATGTGCATCGGCCGTCGCCGCGATTCTGCTACGAGGATTAGTAGAAAATGAATCTGCGATGTACATCCGCCGTCGCAGCGATTCTTCTATGGGGGTGGGTACAAAATAAACCTGTGATGTACGTCACCAAGATTCTTCTATGGGGATGAGTACAAAATAAACCTACGATGTACGCCGCCACGATTCTCCTACGGGGACGAGTACAAAATAAACCTGCAACGTACGCCCCTGAGATTCTTCTACGGGGACGAGTACAAAATAAACCTGCGATATATGTCACCGCGATTCTTCTACGGGGATGTGTACAAAATAAATCCGCGCCGTACATCGTCCTTCGCGAGAAATTTTTTTTACGGTTACGGAAGAAATGCTCAGTACGCCAACTTCCGTTTTTGGAAATTTTGAAATGCGGAAAACTTTCATCTATGATAGGGAGTCTGCAAGATGGTTTAATAGGGTTCTGGGGATGTCGTTTTTGTCTGCAGGACCAAAATAAATCTGCGACGTACGTCGCCTGTCGCCGCAATTCTACAACAAGGCTTCTGTCTGAAAAGGGAAAAAATGGGGGAAAACATGACTATTTAAAAAATCATATTTTTGGCTGCAAAATCGTATTAGCATACTGCAGCATGATTTATCGTACAAAATACGATAAAATCGTAACAGTTGGCAGGTCTGCATACATATTCAATTTCACATGGCGGCACTCTTTTGTCCATTAAGTCCTGGGTGTCACTAAAATTTATTAACCAAAGAAAAAAATTCATTTACCATCGAATCTACTTCTTGAAGAAAATATCTTTACATGGCCGACACCCATCACTTTGCTGATTCTGTTATCTAATTCCTTATATTGACGAAATCATGGCAAAATCCTAGTGACGAGATCATAAAAGAATTTGGCAATACAGGGATTACTAGGATGACTAAATTTTTACTTTCTTGGCAAATTTTTGGGTTGCATGCAGCATGTCGTTGGAACTGACTCAAGAGAGTAGGTGCTGCCACTCAAGCGGTAATTCCCAGCCTTTTTATTTGTTAATCATGGCACCTCTTCTTTCGATTTGTAGACTTTCCACAAACTTCCATTTTACCAAGTACTGCTGATGGGAAACCGTGACTCTTTAAAACTTCTTTCACATCAACAGCACATTGTAAAACAGAGGTTAGAGGAAAATCTACAAATTGAAAAAAGAAGAGATGATGCACTTAACAAACAAAAAGCCTGGGTATTACTGCTTGAGTGGCAGCACTTACTCTCTCGAGTCAATCCTGATGACGGGTTGGTGTGCAACCCGAAAATTTGACAAAAGAAGTAAAAATGAAGTCATCTTAGTACCATCTCCGCATGGCTAAAATATACTTTAAAGATAATTTTCCGTGTTTCCTAATCACTTGGATAATCACACCTAAATAATTGTTGTTTTTGCCCCTACCTTAAATTCATAATTTAGAACTAAAAACTTTAGCCTTTGTAAAATGTTTCTTCTTTCCAGATTTTTAAACACTACATCTCACCATATGAGATTACGAGGGTTGTTCTAAAGTTTCATATTGTATTATACATTAACTGTACTTACACATTTGTTTGTAACTATAATACATAACTTGGCAATTTGGTATTGGATGTTACTTTTTGTTCATTACACAAGGTCTGGTTATCACTGAAGGTCTCTTGGGTCTCACTTAGAGGTCTTGTAATTTTTTATATACCTAGAATAATAGTCAATGTATTTTAATAAAATTTGAAAAGAATATAGCATATCAGAAGCATGATGATGTCATAACATGTGCTGAAAGTTGCAGCCTTTTGTATCACAAACTTGTTTCGAGTTTGAACCAGCATTTCTGGAATCACTGCCTTAATATCCCACTGGGTGTTTTCTTGTAGTGCCTCAATTGCCTGTGGTGGCAAAAGCCCCTTGCAAATAATTCTAATGATAAAGAACAACTCAATTTCGGCTATGCTGGCATTGAATATGTGGCAAGTTCACTGTCCTATTGGATGTATCTCATTGTGAGCTACTCATCATCTGACTGATGAGAACATGGAAGATCTTCAAGTACACAGTGGCTGTTACTGATTCGTGGATAAAGACTGGGCTAGTTATCCACACTGTGACACTACATACCAAGCACCATTTTTTTCAGTATGAAGTGGTTCTTCATGCAGTATGCAATGATCCTCATACTTACCCAAATACGGGTGTTTTGTGAATTTAGTAACCCAGATAAGAGGAATGTAATTCATTATTCTTGGATTCCTCGTGCAAAATTTCTGATACCATTGGAAGTACACAAGTCTCTTTTGGTAATCTGAATATTTCAATTCATGGACAACAGAGACATGATAAGCATGAAGATTGGCTTTATTCACAGATCTCCCAACATGTGCTTCTGGAACTATCCTGCACCAGTTTACTTGGGGAAGCCAGAAATTTTGCTTTCACATTCTGCACTTCTGATTTTTGTATGGCCTCCACTATGCACATTGAACAATGTTCCTGCACTTCCAGTTTTTCAATGCAACATTTTGATGGCAGTTTTCAGCCTCAGAATTTCATAATAACTTCTCTCCGACACATCTTTATTGACTCGGTTGTCCAGTAGGTGTAGTTGTGCAATGAAACACATGCTCTCCAATGGTATATGGGTACATGTTGCTCATGAAACACCCACGTCGGACTTCAGCATGACAGACCACTCACACTACCACACTGTAGACAAGCAACCAGCTATGTGAGGCAGCTGTAGCAGTCATGTGGAGCATGCTTTCATGGGCATCACTCTTTGCTAGGCGACAGAGAGGCACTACCACTGCTGCCATCTAGACTATTTACCTTCATATGTTTGGACACATGCCACTTTCAGTACATGTTGTGACATTGTCATGCTTCACATAAATTAAGGTATGTCCTGTTCAAATTTTATTAAAATGCACTGATTATTGTTCAAGTAATACAGAACATTTTTGGGTCCTCTAGCAAGTAGGACACTCTATGTTTGTTACATGTGTGGGTAATCTTGGCCATGTTTAACTGATATGCAAAACCAATTTTCCCATTCCATCAATTAGAAGTAGAGATATGCTGTTTGATGACAAAACAGTATCATCATAAGTAGAGGTAGAAAAATACTCTGAAATCTGGTGGCCAGCTAGCATTTTTAGTGGCCAGAATCAAACATTGGATAAGCAGGGCGGGCTGGGGTAGTATATACTATATTGACAAAAGTCACCGGACACCTAGAAGAGAAACCCAACATAGCATTTATTGACATGCATTAGTAAGGTGTTGGTCCACCTTTGGCCTTAATATGCATGCACTGACCCTTCGAGACATGCTTTCAACAAGGTTTTGGAACACAGCGATAGGTATGCGCTTCCATTCAGCACATAATGCTGCCGCTAACTGCTGCTTAGAAGTAGGCCTTGGTTCCAAACTTCTTATGTGGCACTCTAATTCATCCCATAAGTGCTCTATGGAATTAAGATCAGGGCAATGTGCTGGCCAGTCCACACACGATACGGAATTATTGTCAAACCACGACGTAA
Source organism: Macrothele yani (assembly GCA_039090855.1). NCBI lineage: Eukaryota > Metazoa > Arthropoda > Arachnida > Araneae > Macrothelidae > Macrothele > Macrothele yani. Next base: position 110,503,373 of record CM076997.1, on the reverse strand, counting down.
CAGTGCTTGCTTTATGGCTTGGTGCATTATCCTGCAGGTACCAACAAGGCTCAGTTCCATTGTATTGCCACAGAGTTGGTATGGCATAATTGTCCAGAATATCGAGGTAGACGTTCTGGTTAACAGGTTTGTCCAAGATAACCAATGGACCGGGATCACACCATGAAAAACACCCCCACATGAGTACACTGCCAGCTCCAAACTTGACCGTAGGAACAGTAACACTGTGGTAAATAGTGTTCCCCCGGCTGCTGCCATACCCACACATGGCCATCAGACTGATGGATCGTGTATCTGGATTCATCAGTCCATAGGACCCGTTTCCATTGATCTACGGTCCACGATAAATGTTCTTTACACCATGCTAAACAACAAGTAGCATTCCGAGTGGAGATGAAAGGCTTATGAGCAGCCACACGACCACGGTAACCCATGGAATGAAGTTCTCTGCGAATGGTACGTGTACATACTGAGGTTTCAGCATATTTTACTCACCTGTACACCGAGGTCTTGTGCAGTACTCCGCCGATTAGCTGTGATGACTCTCCTGAAGCTTCAACGTCCTCTATCACTGATTTTCTTTGGTCTACTGGTATGTTTTGCTGCTTAAGGCACGGCATGTGTCCTTGCAGTACAGTACTCGCCGATTAGCTGTGATGACTCTCCTGAAGCTTCAACGTCCTCTATCACTGATTTTCTTTGGTCTACTGGTATGTTTTGCTGCTTAAGGCACGGCATGTGTCCTCCACTTATTCAGTACATCCAAAACAGTTGACTTGGGTATGACCATTTCCATCTCCATTCAGGCAGGCATGATGAACATATGTCAGTTGACCACCTCCAATTTTTTTGAAAAAAATATGGTAGTACTCCTAATAGCTGCAAAAGGATTTTTCATAAAAAATTTTTTGGTTGAGCTACAGCATTTTGAAAATAGGCAAAAAATACACTTGTGACGAAAATCATGTGAAACGCCAAATTTTTAAGTGCACACTGCTCCTGAACTTATAACAGGTAGAGACTCAAATTTTTTTTTTTTTTTTTGAAGCTATTGAATTGGCCTTCCTTCAAATTCACAGAAATTGGTCAAACGAATGTTGCCAGATGGCAAAAAAATATATATATTTATTACAAAAAATGTTAATTTTCCACAAATTTAGGATTTTTTTTTTCTTAAAGAAAAAGACTTATCAAGTAGGTAAGTGTGCCAACCTGCACCCCCACCTAGGGTTGTTTTAGCAGTAATTTTATTTTTATCATGTGATGCTTGTAACTCATAAAATTAATTTTTAAAATATATAAAATTTCAAAAATCAACATTTTTGAATTGCAATATCTTAAAAACCCCATTTTTAAAAATTCTGAAATTTTGTCCAAACAATGTCCTAATGGTAGGTAGCTTACTGGGGGAGTCAGGTTACTGAATTTTTGCCTTGAAATTTTCTTACATATTTTTAAAAATTACACCTTTTTTAAAAATTTTTTTTTTTCCAATTTTTGAAAAATGGCACTTTGGTTTAAAATTTTTGAATTCAATGAAAAAATAAGAACTGTAAACATTATTTAGTAAATTTTTAATAGCAGGAGAACACAATTCCTGGCAGGGCTCGCACTAAGCATTCACCAAGTCATCAAATGTGACTAAATCCAAAAACAGCAAGAAAAAATTGGGAACAGTGAAAATGGTGGTGAATGATTTTATGAAACATGAGCAATTTTTGACTCATGGGTAAACTGCAATTTGCGGTAACAACTTGTGAAGTTCAATCTTATCGAAACAGCAAAGTAGAAGAGTGGGATACAGTAAAATCTCTTGTTAGAATACAGTCTCAGCATTCCTGGTTAGTACAAGGAAATAAACCATCAATGGCCAGAACAGTCCGGCACCCACATAAAGCAGTGCAATTTTCAAGCCAACAAAAAAAGAACCCATTTTCTGTGAATGATTTTCAAATAGGAGAATTTATAGGATGCATTTATGTCGATAACTGGTGGATGGATGGGACAGATTACAAACATATTTAAAGAATTTGAGGATATAACAGTATCTTTCATACACCCTCATGGACCAGCTTGAGTGGTGGCCAGAAGAATGTGGCAAGAAAACAGGTTAAGTGTCCAGTGCCCTTAAAAAAATGTACTTCTAAAGGTGAATGCCCCAACTCTTGTTGGATGTTCTGCACGACTTCATACCTTTGATGAGAAGGAAATCAATAAAATCCAGCAGCTTTTCTCAGTTTGAATAATTTGTAGTTATGATGGTAAGCTCATTATTTTGATTTTTTGATGCCTTTTTTCGTATGTAAATAGAAATTGAATCTTAACTGCAACTGAGATAATGTATTGTATGTGTACAGACTATGGATTTAAAAAAATTAAACATGTACATAGGTGACAATTATTAAAAATCATAAAAATGACTTTGAAATATAGACTGACACTGCAATTTAAAATATATACTCAGGTAAACTTTTCAGAAACATTTTTTTTTTTTAATAATAACCCAACAGTGGGGTTCGAACAGGAGAGAAGTGCATTTTCAAAAGTTTGTAGGAAAATTTCAAGGCAAAAATCCAGTAACATGATTCCCCCAGTTAACTACCTACCATTAGAGCATTATTTGGACAAAATTTCAGAATAAAAAAAAATGGGGTTTTTGAGATATTGCAATTCAAATATGTTGATTTTTTGAAATTTTGTATATTTTAAAAATTAATTTTTTGAGTTCTATGCATCACAGGATAAAATTAAAATTACTGCTAAGATAACCCTAGTAGGAATGCAGGGTGGCACACTTACCCACCTGACCACCTAACCACCTGATAAGTCTTTTTCTTAAAAAAAAAAAAAAATCCTAAATTTGAGAAAATTTAAATTTTTGGTAATAAATATAGACTTTTTTTGCCATCTAGTAATATTCCTTTGATTGATTTCTGTGAACATAAAGAAAGGCCAATTCAATAGCTTCAAATTATACTTGAAAAGAAATTCAAGTATCTACCTGTTAGTACAGGAGCAGTGTACATTTAAAAATTTGGTGTTTCATTTTTTTTGTGTGAAAAATCCTTTTGCAGTACTTTATACCTCTATTAGGAGTAGCTACCACAATTTTTTCAAAAATTGGAGGTGGTCAACTGACACCCCCTGCCTGAATTGAGATGGAAAGGGTCGTATGTTTAAACGCCTCTCAGTTTCTCTTATGGACAACCCACTAATATAACACACAACAATCTTTCCTTTCTCAAAGTCAGTTCTCTCCCACCACGACATTTTCATTATTCAGCCTCACAGTGTGATATGCTCGTGGTCAGCTGCACGCTTGTTTTTATACCGTTTGCAGCTGTACCGTGCATCTTAACAACACAGCGGATCCGTTCATTTGTTTGAAGGAGTGTCTGGCAACTTTTGTCAATATTTTTTTTTTTTTTTTGATTGGAGGTTTAACGACCACCGTGAGCAACTCAATGGGCTATAAGCAGTCGCCCGTCCCTAATTTAGGGTCACTGGTTCCAGGGAAGGGAGAGAGCCAGTGCCGTAAGACAAACACAACATCCATGCCTGACCGGGATTCGAACCCGGACCCCTTACGGACGAATGATCAGAGGCCAACGCCTTAGACCACTGCGCCACCGGGGCGGCCTTTTGTCAATACAGTGTATATATAATATCAAAGTCATGTACTTTTTTGTTCAAAAATTAATTTTACCCTCAGCCATTAGCTTTTCTCTCAATGGAAAAAAAACAACAACAAAACAAACTGTACTTACTCATTTCTTTTTCCAAGGCTCGCAAATTCATGAATTACATGTTCTTCAGTGATGTTTTCTGGTTACCCCGGACAATTTTTTTGGTCGCCCTGGGTGACCAGGTGACTGCATTTTTTGACCCCTGATCATAAGCATATCATTCTTTTCTTTCTTCTTTCTTTACCTTAGGGCACAAACGTTTTCTACACATAATGTTGAAATGTGTTTTGATGGCAAATACTTTGCATTTTGATAAGACTACTTCCTGCATACAAATGCAGTCCATGAGCTCAGCTTCTCAGAAAATTTGAAAAATATATGATCTTGAAGCTAGAGCTGAAACTACAATCTGATTTTCTTCAAGGTGTACTACTTATTTCACCACCCAAGGTAATGTGTTTCTACCAAATAAAGTTATAAAATAAATAAGAATCCTGAGTACATAATAAAGTAAATGTAACTGTACAGTGTCAGCTGGTATTCCAGTTGATTGGGGTTGGTGTCCTTATGGCCCGAGCTGACCTTGTAAACTGACCTATGGTGCTGTATAATTAAATTATGGCTCTTACACTACAAATTCAAATAAGCAAACATACACCTAGACTGTGTTACTCAATATAGCTGACTCCTCACTGCAGGGTCTTTCATCTTCAAACATATATCCAAGTTAGAAATAAACAATACTTCAAACTGAAATACAGTCAAACTCAGTTATGATAAGCTCCAGCAACCAAAGATCATATTGCCTGTTACAGTCATTATTGTAACTATATGTTATTTTTGCTGCTACACACTACTTTGATCACACACATGCTTACAAATATACATACATTTATGTTGAAGGGATAAAAACAACAATTAATAAACATCTTCATCATCATCATCATTGTCAACCATTATCAATCCACTGCTGGACGAAGGTTTCCCCAAGTTTCCTCCACAACGGTCTGTCTTGTGCCAGTCTCCTCCATGTCACTCCCACATACTTTCGAATTTCATCCACCCATCTTCCATGTGGTCTTCTTCTGGGTCTTTTCCTGTCCCTTGGAATCCAATCTAAAACAATCTAAAATTTCGGCTGTCCATCGATGGTCTGTTCTTCTGGCAGTATGTCCAGCCCATTGCCATTTCAGGGATTTAACTCTGATCATGCTGTCTTCCACTCTTGTCATTTTTCGGATCCACGTGTTCCTCTTCTTATCTCTCCTGGTTACACCAAGCATGCACCTCTCCATGCTTCTTTGAGTTGTCTGCAGCCTTTGTATGTCTCTTTTAGCTAAGGTCCACATCTCTGCACCATATGTAAGCACTGGAAGGATGCATTGATCAAACACTTTTCTTTAAAGACATAATGGCATATTGCTCTTGAAAATTATGCTGTTTCTTCCAAAAGCTCTCCAGGCAAGTTTTGTACGCCGATTAATTTCTTCACCAATGTGACCCTCACTTGATATCTGCTGTCCAAGATAAACGTACGTGTCTGTTATCTCCAGCTTTTCTCCATCAATCGATAAATCTTCATTTCTTGTAAAAGCATTGTACATCACTTTTGTCTTCTGAAAGTTCATTTTTAATCCCACTTCTTTACTCTTGTCAGCAAGTTCCTGGGTCATACTCTGTAGCTCTGATGGGGTAGTTGCAAAAATGACTATGTCATCAGCAAAACGAAGGTGGGTTAGATAATCTCCATTAATCTTTATCCCTTTGTTTTCCCAGTTCAGTGATTGAAAGACATTTTCCAATGTGGCATTAAAGAGCTTCGGATATATGGTGTCACCTTGTCTCACTCCTTTTCCAATTTTTATGTGTGTTGTATTTTCAAACAGCCGAATCTTTGCACTTGCATTTTCATAGATGTTATTAATAATATTAATGTATGCATCTTCAATACCCCAGGGATGTAAGGTCAGGTGATGCGTAACATCACAGCCTCTCCTTGACAAATGTCAACCCCGCCTTATCGTGGTACATCCTGTTCCCACTAAAGGGGCTCTGACGACCGCCAATAGCGGTATAACTATACCATCGGGATTAGAGGAAATGCTATCCCGCACTCACCAACCCGCTTGGCCAGCGTGGTGAGTTATGGCCAAACCCCTCCAAAATGACTCCACAACTTAAATCTTGGCTCTCAGTCTCCGGCAGCTGGAATGTACCTGGCCAAGGCAGCGGCCAGTGCGACACGAAGGCAGAGGGTGCTAAGAATCCCCGGAGGACCGGACTAGGCTGCCATCTGATGCTGACCTTGGCTACGTATAACGGACGCTCCCTATCTTCTGATTCAAGGCTTCTTGAATTGGAAGAGGAACTACAAAGGATCAAGAGGGACATCGTCGGGCTAAGTGAGGTAAGGAGAAAAGGAGAAGATCTCATTGAACTGAAAAGTGGACATCTCTTCTACTATCGTGGGACAGATACTGGCAGAACTAGTGGTGTTGGATTTATAATAAACAAGAAACTGAAGGATAAAGTTGTAGAAGTTGAAAGTTCCTCTGACAGAGCTGCACGACTCGTTATCCAACTCTCGAGAAGATACCAGGCTCAGATTATTCAAACTTATGCACCCACCACAAGTCATGCTGAAGAAGAAATTGAAGAATTTTATGAGGAAATTTGTGATCTAAATAATAAAGGTAAGCAGCACTTGAAGATAATTATGGGAGATTTCAATGCAAAAATAGGGCAACGGCAACAGAATGAAACTTCAGTAGGTAAATTCGGTCACAGCAACAGAAACCAGCGTGGAAATACTCTCGTAGAGTTTGCAGAGGCAGAAGGGTTTTTCATCTTGAACTCGTTTTTCAAGAAAAAGCCACACAGGAAATGGACATGGAGACATCCAAATGGGATGACAAGTGAAATTGATTTTATTATGTGTAACAAAAAATTCGTCATAGAAGACTGCAGTGTGCTAAACAAGTTCAACACAGGCAGTGACCATAGATTGGTGAGATGTAAGATGCACCTCAACACTAAACTCGAACGTAGCAAGCTCATAAGACAAACAAAATGTATTGACATAACCAACCTTAAAAACACCATAATACCTTCAAATTGGAACTGAAGAACAGATTCTCTGCTTTAGAAGGCTTAACATCGGAAGAAGTGGATATTTCTGAAGTTAACAGAAAAGTAACCAAAGCTCTTATGGAAACAGCAACAAAATTAGCTGGGTCTAAGAACAAATTGCATGTGAACAAATTATCAGGAAAAACCAAAATGTTGATGCAAAAAGAAGAGTGATGAGGACAACTAAAGAAGATGTGACTTCCAAAGTGGAATATATAGAGCTATGCAAGACAGTACGAAAAAGTATCACTGAAGACGTAAGGAAATTCAACTGTGAACTAGTAAGGAAAGCAATTGAAAACAACCAAAGCCTAAAGATAACAAAGGGACATCTCAGTAAGGGGGAAAAACAGATTATGGCACTGAGAAAAGAAGATGATTCTGTAACAAGAAATAGAGGCGAAATTTTGACAAGAGTGAAAGATTTCTACTCCAAATTATATGAAAGGGATGATACATGTACTCCAGACATCATGAAAGGTACCAGTACTAGAGTTCTTCCAGTCCTTCCAGCAGAAGTTGCACATGCAATCAAGAACGTGAAGCGGGGAAAAGCTCCAGGAGAAGATGGAATTACTGTAGACATCATACAAGAAGCAAGTGGAGAAATCGAAACAGTACTCGCCCAAATTTTCACTCGATGCCTTAATGAAGGGAAAATTCCTGAGGATTGGAACAACGCTACAATGATCTTGCTACATAAAAAAGGTGACATTGAGGATCTCAGGAACTACAGACCTATCAGCCTCCTATCAGTGGTTTATAAAATCTTCACTAAAGTTCTTTCACACCGCTTGAAGGTGACACTGGACATGGCTCAACCGAGAGAACAAGCTGGATTCAGGAGTGGCTACAGCACAATAGATCATATCCATGTACTGAGAGAACTAATTGAAAGAGCGAGGGAATATGTACTTCCATTGTGCATGGCTTTTATCGATTATGAAAAAGCCTTTGATTCGGTGAAACCATCAGCAGTTGCAATGGCTCTGAAAACATCTTACAATTACACAATTAATGATTTATGTATGTATTTGCATATTTATGCACTACATAATTAATTCACAAGAAAAATATGTGCATGCATAATTTCAGTATTAAAAAGGTCTTGATCGAATGCATAACTGCAGTACTGTTATTTTTTAAAAAGAAGTCTTTCACTGTGGTTTGTTTCAAATTTCTTTTAAGGCGAAATTTATGAGTAATACCTTTCATTTTACTAGAGATAAAATCGAAACTCTGGATCAATGTCATACCTGTCAACCTGAGAAAATTCAAATGTGTAAAATTGCGCACGGATGACATTTTTAATAATTATTTTTAAAACTATGTGCGAACAACATTTAGAATAAATTTAGCTATGTACAAGTAAAAATAAATGTAAATATTTGTGCATTTTATAATTTTTAGATGTTTGAATATAAACAAATTTTATCACATTTTGATACCATAATCCAATGTTTTCTGTCGTCCGTAGTGGACCAACGATTTCCATAGCATACTCGATGTTTTCCGTCGTATAGAGCGGACCGACGAATTCCATAGCATACTCAACGTTTTCCGTCGTCCGCAGTGGACTGACAATTTCCAAAGCATACTCGATGTTTTCTGTCGTTCGTAGTGGACCGACAATTTCCATAGCATACTCGACGTTTTCCGTCATCCGCAGTGGACCGACGATTATCACAGCATACTCGATGTTTTCCGTTGTCCATAGTGGACCTACGATTATCATAGCATACTCTATGTTTTCCATCGTCCGTAAAGGACCGACTATTTCCATAGTAACTACGTAAAATCTGCAGTAGTTGGAGTCTCTGAATCTTTCTTCCCACCACATGATTTTATTCAGCGTCAAGCATAACAGTCTGCAAGGAGAATTTACGGTGCCGAAGTCCCGATGACGACAACAGGGCATGGGTGTTCTGGCACACAATGGCGCAAAATTCCCATTGTTATATATTTTATTTATAGGGATGTTTAAAAAAATACGGAAATTTTTTAAAATTCGGAAGAAAAGTTCTTCCAGCCGCAAAACCGGAAGACCGTATAAAAAACCGGAAATCTTCGGCAAATTCCGGAAGAGTTGGAAGGTATGATTTAACTGAAACATTAACAAATAAATATTTCTCAAGGAAGATTTAAATTTTTTTTTTAAAATACAAATACGGAAATGCGTAAAAAATAGCGACTATGCGTAAAATCGTAAAGAACAGTTAAAATGCGTAAAAGTTGGCAGGTATGCAATGTCACTGGTTTCATAAAACAAATAACGAGTTCCTACAGCGATTTGTCCCTCTGCACATTTGATACCAATACTACATTAACAATACACTCACCATTGTCTTCTTCACTGTCATCTTTGAAAGCTCCTTTCTATTTAAACAGCTTCAAGATTCTTGTCCTCGTTTATCAGCATTTTGGCAGTAACAAGGCTGTTGTCCCCAGTCTCATAATCATTTACATATTCCACACAATATCCAAGTTATATTTCTTCAATCACACTGTTACTGGAATATTGTTATCCTGTTTTATTGAAAGTTTTTGATGGTCTGCCATGTGACCATGTCCCATGACCCACTCATGAATTGGATGGCGTTAAGAACTGAAATTTAAATTTGTCTCTTTCTTTCGATGAATTCTGTAGTTTCCAATATTTTAGGATTCCTAAAATGTGGCATTTAAAGCTTCTAATAACACCCTGAACCATAGGTTGGATAACAAAAAGTGAGTTTAGTGGTAAGAATACAAGTTTGATGTTGGTTAGGTTGAGAAGAATTGTATGTGTGTGTGTGTGATGGGCAATTGCCTAAAAATCAGAAAAAAATTCCTATCCTCTTTTCTAAACTCTTTTTCCCAGTTATGCACTTCTTCAAAAATGCATATTTAGAATTTTAAGTTAAATTTAGTTGTAGTTTAAAACTTTTTTTATTGTTTAAAATTGGAAATGTTAACAGCTTTTAATCATTCAAAGCATTTTAAACTTTCTTGTTTAAGCTATTAAAATTGTAGTTTGACAGCATTTTTATTTGGTTTTAACTAATAAATTTCATTTTGTAGTCATAACTGTGAAGTTAAAGATTTGCTGCCCTGGTGATGCAGTGGTCTAAGCACTGACTTCTGATCATTCGTCCGAGATGGGTCTAAGCTTGAATCTCAGTTAGGCATGAATGCTGTGTTTGTCTTACGGCACTGACTCTCTCCTTTCCCTGGAACCAGTGGCCCTAAATTAGGGATGGGCAACTGCTTATAGCCCATCGAGTTGCTTATGGTGGTCATTAAACCCCCAATAAAAAAAGTTAAAGATTTACTGCGAGAGAGGTCGACTTCAGAGTTTGAAAGTACAAGATATGATGTATGCAATATATAAATGCAAACTTATGGTTTAAGTCTTCAAAAATAGATGTTGTTACCCAAGCTTTTTTATTGCTTCAGTGCATTACTGTTAGAATTTTGGTATTTTTAGAACATCTTGGACTTCTTTATTTGCCCAAGAAATTTTTTTTAGCCCCACTCATATTTGAACAAATTAAAACAAGAAATATTTTGGATAATTTCCACCTGAACACTTTTTAATTTTAATTAAACTTGTGAATCATGGGGGATCTATTGATGATACACACCAGCTTCATCAGCATTAAAAAATTTCACTTTCACAGAAATCTATTTTTATATCTGGTCACACATTTTCAATCTAGCCATTAATCATTCTTTGTTTATATCTTTTACCATAAACAATATCAGTGGTTCAAAAATTTGCTCATTATACTAGTTAAGCTATCACTACCATGACTGCTTTAGCCATGAAATTTTGCTCATAAAATATATCATTTTCAACCAACTCTTCTCTGTTTGCTCGCAAGAGCTGAGATCTCATTGTTACCGTGCTTGTTAAAATAAGTTCAATACAAATTAACCAAAAATTTTCAATGAACATAAGTTAGTAATCACAATAGATAACTAGTTTAGTATAAAATGCATACTGGTATTGGTAGCCGTGCTTCAACCAGTACACCCTTGGTTTTTATTCAGATTCACGCACTTCAGATATATGAAAATGCATTGTCTTGAGTGGTGTAACACTATCACATATGAACAGAAATCAAGAGATGTATGTTCATTTTCCTGTGAACGTATTTCTTGCATTTCCCGAGTTCACTGTAGGAATGGCAATTCATGACATTTCAAAACTGGAAATCATGCCTCATATCATGATAATTAAAATTAAAAATTAATTTCTACAATGTATCTATTTAAAGAACTCATGATTTCTAAGCTGAATGCCTGCTACATGTGGAAGGTGGAATGATATCTAAAAGCTCATTACAGTTCATACTCTTCAGGGGTCTTTCTAGGCTATTTGAAAAAATATATATCAAGTTGAATTATAGTTCTTCAAGGGGATTTATGAGTGACTAGAATGTATAAGATTTAAAGAAAGTCACATTGCTTGCAGGGGCACATTTTAAATTACGGTATCTAAAAGTTCTTTTAACCAGAAATTGCATCAGCTGAATTACACATACTCGCGTGTTAAAATTTTTGCAACACTTACTTTTTACATTTTATCATTTTTTCCACTTTTCACAAATTACAAACTAGACTATAAAAGTAAGTTAACTGGGCATTTTGCAGATTATTATAACAACAAAAATACTAAACAAATATTTTAGACAAAAACTAAACAGATACATTTTATCACACTTAACACCATGTGTTTTACTCTTGTGTTTTGTTTGACTGAGTAGCTTCAAGAATGGCTTGGGCAACAGCAGCCTCAGTTATGTATTTTTCAGTTAGTGCAGCAGATAACTTATTTGCAGCTCCTTTCATTATATCCCATTATAATAATTCCTCATAAAATAATTAGTTTCTTGTATTAACAATATTACTAACTAAAAACTATTTTTTATCATCAAAACTTTAATTAAAACTACAGTAGAACTGGCTTATAATGAGGAGCTCAGGACCGACAGAGTTCTTGTTAAATCCGAGCACTTGCTAAATCGGTTTTGGGGTGAAAAATCACACCATGTTAAAATATGCGTAATATATATATACATGTTTTCTGTATATAATATATCCATATACACTTTTCCACCCAAAAAAAAAAAAAAAAAAAAAAAATCAAGGCACCCAGAAAGAATCATCTAATCGAGATGAAAATTGGTATGTACAATGTACATGCATCGGAAAGGAAATGATTGCAATTCCAAAGCAGTCAGTCCATTTTTTGGATAAAACAGCTACAAGTGTGGAACAAGTTAGTACATTGTAGCGCCACCTCTGGCTTGGATACCAGGTGTAACCCGGCGCGGGCGTGACATAGATGCATACAGTTTCACAGATACTATCGTGAGGTTAGCACGACCGATGGTGTTGAACATGTGGGCCAGATCGTCGACATTCCGGGATGGACGTAGATAGCGTCCCATCATGTTCATTTGGTGATAGCTCAGGCAATTGGGCTGGTCATAGAAGGGTGTCAACATTATGAAGGCAGGCCTGGGAAAGCCGTGCCGTGTGTAGCCAGGCATTATCCTGTTGAAAAACTGCTCGATGATGCTGCAACAGGAATGGCAACACAACAGGTCGTAGAATGTTGTCGATGTATCGTTGAGTCATGAGCGTGGTATGGAGGACTATTAAGAGTATCCGTCTATTGTAGGAAATGCTTCCCCAAACAGTCACTTCCAGTGTGCGAGCTGCGTACCGTTCAATGGTAAAGGCAGGATCCACGCATTGGCTGACTCATCTCCAGACACGTATGCACTGGTCATTGGTGCCAAGTACAAACTGTGACTCATCACTGAAGACAACATGATGCCACTGGACACTATCCATGTTAATTGGGCCTGACACCAAAGCAACCAGTGTCAGCGATGATCGCTGGTCAGTGGTAGGCGGCGGAGTTGCCTCCTCAAATGTAGTCCCCATGCCACAAGTCGTATGGCAATGGTCCAAATTGACACTTCTGTACCTGTAGACTATGCAAAATGGCCATGGATGATTGAGAGTGACAAATTCGCAAATTCGGTTCTGTTTGGGCAGCTCTCACAATTGCTCAATCCTCGTGTTCTGTCATTGTCCTTAGTCGTCCATTGCCGACGTACCGCTGGGTTGTGCCCTCCTCGACCCACCGAACCAACATCGTCTGACTGCCGCAGTGCTCAGACCCAAATGCCAGGTGACACGATGATTTGACCAACTGGCCTCTCTCAAATTCACTAAACTGCTCATATTGTGCATGGATCCGATGTCGAGGGATCCTCACAGTCCGCGGAGGTTAATGCAAATGCAATCTGGTGTCATGATTGTCCCTGCGTGTGAGCTTTGTTCTTGACATACCCTCGTCGATGGGTAGTTCCCATGCACTATGGCGCTCCACTATTTAGTAATTGGTCATTATTTTTTAATCATTTGCATATTCAGCCTGCAGTACTTGCATGCAGAGTTTCATCAGGATTGAATGACTTTCTTGGGGTGCTTTTTTATTTTTTTGCAAAGAGTGTACATTACAATATATGGTGACATTTTTGTCACCATTTTCCAGCTCTCTAATGATGGCTACTTTGTTGTTTAAAGAAAAAAACTAGCTCTTGGACATTTTGTCACCTATAAAAGTTTAAGATTTCCTACTCAACTTGCACTTTTAATCTGGCACTCCTACTTTTCTGACCTGTCTACCCTCTGTCACATCTTAGCCTCTATGTGCAACCAGCCATGCTTGACACCTACATGAGATTCACTGCTCTTTAACAAAACACATGAAGCAAAAGCAGCACTGATTGTACTGATGCAATGCTCACTTGGAGGGTGAAAAGGGCAATGGACACAATTCCAGGGATTACTTCGTGTTTCTCCTCAGGCCACATCACCATTCTATTAGTCCTCTATTCCTCTCTGCAATCGTCGCCCAGAAATCCACTTAATACATGTGCATAAACCCCACCCATAACCTTTTTGCCTAGACGTAGGGAGCCTGTCCTGCTGACAAGACATTCCCAAGGCACAGCCCCTTGGAGTGGGTGGCAGAGATCCTCTTGCACAACTCCCTCGTTGAGCATTTAACGTACTCCCTTTCCCATTGCTTTTCTGTCAACATTCTTTCACTAGAAAACCAATATTTCACTATGCTATGGCAATTTTGTTATGCATGCCAGCATTTTCATTCCAGGAAAGGGTGCAGAAAATTTTCTTTGCCTCGTTAAATATGGAATTTCATTAAATTCTGTTACTTCGCTTGCTTAAATTGATCACCTTGGCTTCTCACTCTCTCGTTAAATGTGAGAATTTCATTAAATTTTGTTGGTTAAAAATGATCAAATTAGCTTTGAATTAACATTATACCAAACAAAAGTTCCTGATTTACTTGTTAAATACGAGATCTAATAAAATACGGACTTGTTACATGCTTTCCTACGGTATTTCAAAAGTATAAAACATGTATATCATTGAAAAGGATACTGTGTCAAAACATTGCCAATCAAACAGAGCCACAACATCGGAAGACTTCCAATTAATGGTACAGAAACAGGCACTGAAAAAAGAAAATGCATCGTTTCAAAACAGATTTTATCTTTAAAAGAAAAACGGACAAAATATTTTAGTGACTCATGGAACTGAATTTAAAAACAGGGAACATAGGAATATGACAAATTCCTCACAGAAGGAATATTCTGCTGAAAATATTAACAGCTGTCTTTCTTGTTTTATGTAAACTGCCATTTCCAATTCTAAAACACACATTATTATGGATCAAGTGCAAGGTGTACAGGACGAAACTGTTTAATAAGAAAAATTTATAACTTTACTTGTAACTATAATACACACATTCTGTTTGTGCCAATAAATGCATAAATGCAGCAAGTTTCATAAGAGCACTAATGGCCAGCAAGTGATGAATGTGCAAGATGACACAGCTGCAAATTGTACTTTTTACACCTCAGCAGAAAGTGCAGCACTGTTACTAACTCACAGAATTTAAATTTCGTATGAACGTGCAGAGGATGTTGTATAAACGTTTCACAGAACAGAAACCGCCGGTCAAGAATACCATTGAAGAATACTATAGCCACCTGTTGGTTTATGAAAGCTCTGAGTGGAAAAATGCTGGTGGAACTTCAAAGACGATGCCTGAGTGTGTGAAAAGCCACACATATGGCATTTCAGTGAAGTTCCCAGAAGTCTGTTCAACAAGCCACCGCACTGCTGGGGATTCCAAAGTTCACAGTCCATGACGTCATGCACAAGAGGCTGAAACTTTATGCATATAAACTGCAACTGGTATAAAAGTTAGAGCAACATGATCTTGAGCTCTGTTATAACTATGTGGTGAAAATGTTATTGCTAACTGACAATGAAGGCAACTACCTCAGCAGGGTGGTATTCAGTGAGGAGGCGACTTTCCATGTATCAAAGTCAGTAAATCAACGTAATAGTCGCACTTGGGATCAGAAAATCCACAAGTTGTCCAAACTCACAAGTGTGACAGTCCCAAATTAAACGAGTGCAGTAATATGACTAAATCCAAGGTCACTGCACCTTTCTTCTTCTGTGAGAGGTCTGTAACTGGAACAATACACCTGGATATGTTGGAAATTTTTAGACAGCCCCAGATTCCCAGTGGCTACACTTATCAACCAGACGGTGCACCACCTCATTTCTGGGACCCAGTCAAAGAGTTCCTCAACAAATAATTTCCCATCTTGTGGATGATTCCTTGGCCACCGAGGCTCACTGACCTGATACCTTGTGATTTCTTTCTCTGAAGATATGTTAAAAGACAAAGTATACGGTGCCCCAGTAGCAGACGTGGCTAAACTTTACTAGTGCATAGTTGCTGTTGTTGCCTCTGTGACTCACCAAATGCTCTTCAACTCCTTGGCACACACAGAAGTGGAATATAGTTTGGATGTTTGTCGCGTTACACATGGTACCCACTTTAAAATCTACTGAGGACCACTGACACTTAGTAAGTATTTATCCTTGTCAAAACCGCATGCATGTAGGTCAACTACAGGAAAAATGATTATGTTTCTTTATCAATCAGTTTCATCCTGTACACCCTGTATCAAAACAAATCAAAATCTGCACTTTTAAACTACTGCAATTATTAGGAATTACACAATATATTCTTAAATAAAAATACTTTTGAGTAATGGATGAAATTGGAAAATGTATACAGATTTGTTTCCAATTTTGCACATATGGAGGGCGTACAGAGATGACCACATAACTCCAAGGATAAATATTTATGCAAATTGAACGAAATTTTTGTTCTCTGGCATTCTTTTGATAAATGCAAAAGTTTTCAAGATATTCACAGAAATGTGCCACATCGTTTTTCATGATATACAGCACTATGACACCTCACTGTGTTTGTAGTGACCTCTTGCAGATAAAACCTGTATCATAAATTGTTTTAGTTCAGTCTTAATTTTTTTGCAGCACTGCATATGTGTACTATGAAAGAGGCTGGTTAAAGAACAAAGCTGGAAGAACAAAGTGGCAGGAGCTGAGCACCAAATAGAAGAAAAACAAAACAAAAAACAAAGGTATTGTTTCTCTATTCATCCAAATTAGACTAGAGTTTTCACCTCCCCACATCACTACCATTTACCCCAACAGAATTAAGGTGATAATGATCTCTCACTCAACTGATCTTGTGGGAGTTTTGCCTTCAACTGCACTTAAGGCAAAATATCCATGGAGAGGGAAGATTTATCTTATAGTGTGATGATCTCCTTCACCGGAGCCAAAACTGTGATATCTTAACAATGATTTTGGAAGTTTTATTATTTATTTTTTAAATAAATAATAAAACTTCCAAAAATGACTAAGTTTGTAATATTTATTTTCTATTATATCACTAAGCTGTTCTCTGAGATTCAGATATTAGCTCCACAAAGAAATGCAAACTACCAGATAAATTTTACTTAATGTTGCAGTATCAAACTTCTCCATTTACAGCAATCTTGACATACAACTTGGGCTTCACTGACATCCATCACATACCATACACAAGATCTTCTATACTTCATACTCATTAATCTTTATCTCAGGCAGACACTCCTGAATCTAATCCTCCCATGAGCTCCTTGGCCTTCCCCTGCCTTTCCTTCCTGCCACTTGGGCTAAAATGATTTTACCAGTAAGCATCTCATCACTCATTCTTTCAACATGGTCAAACCACCAAAGCATATTAATCTCCACCTTGCTAACAACATTTTGCTTCACATTACACAACTGCAACACATCTTCATTCTTCACACAACCAGAATGGTTCTTGCCACAGTAAGTAATGCATTTCTCCTGCACACAAGCAACTCCTATGTTTCTTCTGTAGCACCCAGGTTTCACTGCCATACATCAGAGTAGGAACAATTACACTTTCATACATAGCCATGTGGGACTCTCTTGAGAACCCATATTCTTGTGAAAGCCTCCCAAAGCAGCCGTGACTTTCAATGAAGAATTCACTTGCCTACTAATTTCATTATCCAATTTGTTTTCTCTGTCAAGAATACTTTCTAAATACACGAACTCTTTCACTTGGTCAATCACTGTGCCATTTAGACTTATATTACATTCAGTACTACCAGTTCCTCTCTTAAAAACCATAACTTTGGTTTTTCCCTTATTTATACTCAGTTTGAATTTCATGCAAACTTCGTACATCCGGGACAACATACTCTGCAACTCACTTTTGCTCTCTGCCAACAGGACAGTGTCATCAGCATACAGCAATCTGCACACACGGATATCACCAAGACATAAACCAGTATTATCTATTTCGGCAACATGCATGCATCCATAAATATATTAAACAGCCATGGTGACATTACACAACCTTGCCTGACTCCTGCACCAATAGAAAACCATTTTGATAAAACACCATTCCCTTGTACACAAGCTCTACTGCCAGCATACATGGCTTTTACACTATTAAGTAGATTCCCAGTAACACCATATTCATTCAATACCTTCCACAAAAGTGTCCTATTTACTCTATTGTAAGCTTTCTTTAAATCTGTGAAGGCAGCAAAACCTTTCTTACCAACAGCCAGATACTTTTCAATCATGATGCGTAATGCAAAAATTTGGTTAGAGCAGCCTTTACCAGGTATAAAACCACACTGAACATCCCACACTTTCTCTGAAGTAAGACTCCGTACTTTTTCAATAACCGTCTTACCAAACCCTATCCCTGGCACACTCAGTAGGCTAATACCACAACAGTTCTTGCAGTCAGTCTGATCACCTTTTCCCTTATACAAGGGAACAATGATAGCATCCTGCCAATCCTGAAGGGCCTTTCCCAACTCCCAGCATAAGTGGCAACTTTCAGTTAACCAGTCAATTACAGAGTCACCACCATATTTCAACATCTCAGCAGTTGTGCCATCAACTCCCGGAGCCTTACGATTCTGAAGAGATTTCAGAGCTTTACACACCTCTTCTCTTGAGATCCCTCCTGTGCTTCCATCGATCACTGTGACATCATCTGCATATGTCTCAGAATCATCTTTGCTTTCCTGATCTAATAACTCACAGACGCGTTCACCCCACCTTTCACTTAACTCTTTGGGCTCCCATATCCTTTACCCAATCTTATTCTTCACACAACTTACAACTTTGTTTCTCCTATTTCACCTGAGTCTCATGGTCTCATGTACTTCCAGAAAGTTTTCCTATCTTTCCAAAAAGCCAATTCATGCCTTTCCACCTTATCCTTCCTATCTTTTGCCTTACTGTGTTACACTAAGTCACTGGTCAAAACAGTGGAGTGATTTCCAACCCATCTCCAGTACATCTGAAGAAAACAAAATGAAATGGTTAGTGCAAGAGATTTCCTTGATAAATGTCATATTCTAGGGTAAAAACTTGAAGGCCCAGGAAGGAGACTCCGAGCTGTCACAAGATAAGTTGATGGCATAAAATTTGTTTTTATTGACATGTCAGATGTAGAAAATAATGCAAATAACAGCAGAATGTGGATAAAGTTTGTTGAAAACCAACATTTGATTTCATTTGCTTACTTTATAGCTGCTCCCTGCCCCATAGTAGAATTGCAGTGATGAGAAACATACATTGCAGAGTTTATGTTGGTCCTGCAGACAAAAATGATATCCCCAGAACCCTTATTTTGGTCCTGCAGAACAAAAAGAAAAAAACAACAACACAGCATTCCGAGAACCCTTTTTAATCCTCTCATTCAAACTCTTGATTATGAGCACAAATTTTTCATCTGGGGATGGAATACCATCTTTCAAAACTTTCCAAGAACAGAAGTTAGACGAGGTGAAGAATTCTTCAATAATCAATTTTTTTCTCCCGCTGTTCGCTCTGTCCATGTTATTGTTAAATATCATATTACTAGTCCAAAGCCCACCCTAGGATGGTTGTTTTTAAGCTTTAAATAAATACTAATATACAGGGTGTCCCCAAAAGTCTCTTTACGACTTTTGCACATTTATTACGGATACACTGTATGAGATAGACAAATGTGGTTGAGCACATAAGTAAGAGCAAAGACTAAAATTTTTTCTACCTCATTACAAAAGCTCAATATGCGCACCATTTGTTGCACATAGAATATCTAGCCGAAATTCCAGTTCCTACCATGTGTGCTGCCGCATGTTCTCAGTAATGGTCGAAATGACATTGTTGATCCTCAATATCAGGTCATCAATGTCCTGCACCTTTGTCCAATATATGATATCCTTCATATATCCCGATACAAAAAAGTCCAGAGGTGTGACGTTGGGAGAACGGGGTGGCCATGCAATTGGACCATCCCGTCCAATCCACCTTCGAGGGAATGTTGTGTTTAAAAAGTCCCGAGAGCACCGTCTTGCTGGAATATCACGCTTGATTGAAGGTCCACCAACTGTGGCACAACATACTTATGCAAAACATCCAGGTAAACATCTACCGTCACTGTTTTCTCACTGAAGAAAAATGGTCCAAGGACTCAGTTATGCATAACAACGCACCACACGTTCACTTTAGGATTGTCTCTCGCAAGTTCCATAAACACATGAGGATTTTCAGACCCCCAAATCCTGAAATTGTGTCTGTTTAACTGCCCAGTGACGTGAAAAGTCGCCTCATCCGCAAAACAAACATGCGTGAGAAACTCGAAATCTTCACTCAGTCTATCCAGCATCGTTACTGCGAATTCTTTTCGTCATGGTCTATCATTCACCTCAAGTGCTTGTAACAGTTGCACTTTGTACTTTGTATGCATATAAGCATAGATGTTTATGTAGCAACCTGTGTACCATGACATTTGTAGTTCTCTGGCAGAGGAACAAATGGACTTCTTCGGGCTTCGTGAAAATGAATCACCAACACGTTCGATGTCTTCATTCGACGTCTGCGTGCGGCCACTATGATCTTGTTCCAACATGGACCCAGTCTCCATGAATTTCTGGTGCCATTGGCCGATACTACGACAAGATGGAGGGGTTTTCCCAAACTTAGTCGGGAAATGTCATTGCATTTGTATCAGATTTTGTTTTGATGAACCAAGCGACACACTGCGCTCTCTCTTGTGGGGACCACATTTTCAAAGAACAGCACCTGCTACGTCAATGAGAGACCTATAACAAAAAGTGATAATGTCAATTAAAACTTTGGTATAAATACCATGAACTTACATAGTACAGGGTGTCCATAATAAATGTACAAAGTTGTAAAGAGACTTTGTGGACTCCCTGTATAGGGGATGTTTCCCGTCCTCAGACACGGTGAAAATTTTAATTGAAGCAGATTGAAAACAAATCAAATAAACGCTGGCTTTTTGTAAGGAAATATAGTAAAAACTTAAATGACTTTTTCTCCGGCACACTTGTTATTCTGTTCACGGCTTGTTTTAGACTGTCCTATTTGACGGTTAGTTTGAAACTTCATACCGAAGCTTTTTCTACAAAATAATGCAACACCTGACATTACAAATCGGAACTATCTAAATTCTCGATAATGTGCTGTTGGGGCGACATCTGTTTTTAGAAACAATTTTGCTCACTTTGACATTTTAAGATTTCAGTTTTTATTGTAGGTTTACAGAGTTTAGATAGACCGATATTTTGCACAATGTATAATATAATCAGCACTAAACTCGGAAAGTTAGTTAAATTAAAAAAGAAAAAATAATTAAAGCATACAAATTAATATTCGAATTGTGCTAAATTAAATTAATATACAAATGCAACTTGCTGTGGTATTAAGATTTGAATTTGAATTTTTTTAGATCGGAAAAATAGAACTTGAGTCATTAATAATATAATGTTTTTAAAGTAGCACGTGATCACCTTGACACCTAAAAGTGATCGAGTGCTATTAAATAGCAGGCAATCATTTTGACATCGCGAGAGCACACATGAATTGTTCGACAAGTGATGGCGCGACAACGCAGACATTGCTGTGATGTCAAGCGTTCCAGAGAGACAGACAGATCTGGGTGTTTATATAATAGGTTGGTGCAAATGAAATGTCCGGTGTAAACGATCAGTGCAGACAACCCCTCCCACCTCCCTCACACTACAGCAGAATGGGACCACCCACAGATGTTGCGGGTATTACATCACAGAGTTACTATAAATAGCTAGCACGTGTATGAAGAACAAGGTTCAGGCGTGGTTTGTTTGGACGTAATGTGGTTTGCAAAAGAAACATGCAGACGCTGGATTTGAGAGTCATATTCCTGTATGAAATGAAACTGGGCTATTCTGCAGGAATTGCCGTTCAAAAAGTTAACAAAGCCTTTGGGTGTATACAGCCAACGAACAAACCATTCAACGATGGTTTATGAAGTTTCGAAGCGGAGATATGGACCTGCAAAATGAAACACATGGTCACTGACCTTTTGCTTTTTCTGACGATGTTCTGTTACGTGTGGTTGAAGTGGATCCCCCAAACAACGTGTCGTGAGATAGCGGCAGAGGTAGGTATCCACCACAAAGGGGTGTTAGTGCCCCTATCATGTTTCAGAGCAATTCTTGGAGCGGGAAAATATGCAATTTAGAGCAGAAACGTTGGGTTTTGGAGTGAGAAAATTCACATTTTGGAGCAGCTAATGATAGTATTTTTAATTACTTTAAGTCCATGCTGTGCTTTAAGTTATGTTTATATATGAATTACCATTATTTCATGAACTATGAAAAAATGTTATTAATATATTTCAGGTTTGTTGACATTTTACTGCTTCTCTTACGACTGTTAATTAGCATTTCTGTCATTCCTACAGTGAGATAAATGGGAAAACAATTATACTACCAGCAGTTTATTGAAAACTACATGACCTGCAATATTTTAAGTGTAACATATTAATATCAGGGACTTTCTTCTGAACGCATTTGTTTCGTTGTAATGCGAATAGGATGCTGCCGTGTTCAAAAACTGTTGTTATCATCACTGAACACTTGCGAATTACACTTAGGAAGAATTAATAACATGTAATTACTATTGTTTGGTTGGTTTTTAGCAGCATATTTTTCAAGATTAATGGCATTCAGATGAAAATACATTATTTCTGAAACCAACCAACCGGCAAGCCACGTGTACATGGTTTGTGTGTGCATCACAAACTCCTAAGGTTTTCTGAAGGGAAGCGTACCTTCGATATGAAAGAAAAACTAATGTAACATTTAATAATCAAATTGTGAAATCACCTTTCAGCAATTGCGCCATGATATTCTTCATACAATGTTTTTCATCCAGTACTTATCAATGCCAAACTTTTGTTAGTGCTGTGAACAATTACAACTGGAACCAAAACTATAAGATAACAGTGAGATTTAGTAAAGTTGGTTAGATAAAAGCTGCTTCCATCGCTTAACACCTGCGCAGTGACGTTTTGGAGTGGAATTTCCCCCTCCTCCCTTTTCAGTAGTAGTAGAATCAGTTTATGACTTTTTTTCGTTGTTGTTGTTGCTGTCTGAAAGAAGCCACTGCTCTTTGCATGCATGGGGTTCCACATGTATGGACATGGACATTAAGCATATGATTGCGAGTTAGTAAGTGGTTCCACACACCTTCCGTCTGAAAAAAGAAAAGTGTGAGGGTGAAGATGTTCCCCAAGGTAGGCCAAAATGTGAAAAAGAAAACCTCCTGAAAATTCTGTTTCCTGAATGTACGGGGCAAAATTCAAACTTTAAGTAAGACCCAAAAAGATCGGTATTCCTGATAATCGATTACAAGTTATGCGATATAAACAATCCTTTTATTCATCCATAGCGCTCGTGAGATATTTTAATTAACATACATGAGACAAAAAAAAAAAAGCTGTACTTTTTAATTTGGTGAAAAATCAGACCGGATGGCGAGAAAGTGTGAATATTACGCAGCGTGAACAAAACTGAATCGTTCACTGTAATTTATTTATTTACTTTCTTCTCAGCAAGTTCCACAGCCATATTTGTCTTTTGTTGACTCTGCCACTACACGGCATCTGTTGGTTACTTTTTTTTTTTTTTGCTGATAGTTTTTCCTTACCATTTCTTTGTTATTTTTCTTCCTTTTTTATTTTTTTTATTTACTCAGATGACAATAACTGTATCCATCACGTTGAAAGAACTTTCAGTCTGAGAACCATGAATTCTGATATCAGAGCTTTCACTATTTTAGATAAATGGTGTAATTTTCAGAGAATGAATACTTTTTTTTTAACATCATGCATCAATTCTTACAAATTTCCAAATTTCGTCACTTCCGTTTTTGGAAATTTCCCCACCCTTATCAAGTTGAAATGCACACACATTTATGAGGGTGATGACATTTAACAACTAAATAGGAGTGGGAACATCGCGCGGGGGGGGGGGGGGGGTTACAAGTACGGGAGAAATCTTCGCTCTGTGCGATTCCGTTTTCGGAAATTTATCCAACATTTTCAAGCTGAAATACAAATATTCATGGAATAAAATGATGTCTAACAATACTGGGTAGAGGAATCTCATCGTGAGGAAAAAAAAAAATTATGATTACGAGAGAAATCTTACCTATGTCTACTTTCCGTTTTTTGAAGGTTTCGAAAGATGAAATTCCGTCCTCCCCAATGGAGAAAACGACCTCCCCCTCCCACACCTCCAATCCTCCCAAAATTTCAGTTCAGTTGTGCATTGAACTCATGATTGGCCAAAATGATAACAAAAAAGGTGGAATTCCTCGAATCAGCGTAAGAATTTCATGCCCGAAGATCACAGCGAAATTTTTGCGCGGCCTAACTTCCATTTTTGGAAATTGTTGCCTACAATTTCAAGCTGAAATTATGCAATAAAATTATATTTAACAATAATACTGGATAGAAGCAACATCGCAAGAAAAACAAAAAATGATTACAGGAAAAATATGCACTCCGTTTAACTTCTATTTCCGAACGTTCAAAAAGACAAAACAAAACAATGTCCCCAGACAGAATATGCCCCCCCCCCCCCAAAAAAAAAACTAATACCCCAAAAATTTTTCTTCAGTTTTTCATCCATCTCGAGAATTACCCAAATAATGACAAAAAAAGGGGGAGGGACTCTGTGTAAGAATCTCACGTACGAATTAACTGCTGAATCGATTTCGAACGTCGTAAGATTACGCTAAAATAGCGATGACCGGTAAATTTTAACTTTTAGCGCAGATTTCATCAAAATCACGATTCTCTGGCAGGATGGTGCAAGAACAACGTTTCAGCGCAGGTCTGGCAGCCCTGACCACATGACAGTTGTTCGGCGTCTGGCTGCGCTGTGTAAGGTAAAAAGCTGCACATGTGGCTGCCGCATGAGTTGACAACTGCCAACAAGTCTGGAAGTCTGCATGTCGCTGCTTGCCAGGAATAAACAGGAACCTCTACTGCATCGAATCATCACCTGTGACGAGAAATGGGTCTTTTATGATAATCGGAAACGATCTGTACAATGGTTAAGCAAGGCACAGCCTGCTGGACGGCATTCTAAGAAACTCCTACACACCAAGAAGATGATGCTCATTGTCTGGTGGTCCACAGCCAGGATAATTCATCGGAGTTTCTTGGCAAGAAGCCAATCCATCACTGTAAAAACAACCAGCTTTGGTCAACAGACATGGTGTTCTTCTGTTGCTGGACAATGCCCACCCTCATGTCACACAACGAACGATGGTGACACTAAGTGCCTTGGGCTATGCAGCACTGCTTCATTCTGCCTATTCCCCGGACTTGTCTCCGACAGACTATCATCTGGAAGTGTCGCCTGGATCACTTCCTGTCCAAGACACAGTTCTTAACAGACGAGTTTCAATGTGCAGTTGATGACTTCTTCAGGTCCCAGCCACAAGACTTTTTCCGTTCTAGGATCATGGCCTTACCGGACAGATGGCAACTATGTGTTGATGCCGAGGGGGATTATTTTACTTAGGTAAGTTGTCCTACTTTTCCGTCCTCACCATCCATGTGTGCTGGACCTTTGCTGGACATTTCATTTGCACCAACCCAATATATTATTGCATTAATTTTTGCTCCAGGTTGAAAACCCAGGCAACAATGTCTGAAAATGGAAGTTAGATGGAGCACTGCCATCTTACATTTTTTTTTTTTTTTTGCTATACCTTCTTTTTCTGCATTGCTGTGAAATGTTTTATAGCATAAACATTTGTATTTAATCTTGAAAATGAAGAAAGAATTTCCCCAAACAGAAGCGAAAGGAAGTAAATATCTCCCCAGGATTGTAAATTTTCCCCACAGTGCTCTCCATGTCTTATATCATTGTTAAGTACCATTTAATTACACAAATGTTTGTATTTAACACTAAAAATGGAAGGGAAATTTTTCCAAAAACAGATGTTGACAGAGGGAAGATTTCTCTCGTAATCATAATTTGCTTTTCCACGATGTTCCCTGTGTCTAAATATTGTTGCAGAAATGTTTTTGTTTCAGCTAAAAAACGGAGGCCAAAGTTTCCGATAAAAAAAAAAAAAAAAAAAAAAGGGAGAGGAGAATTTCTCCGTGATCGTATATACATATTTTTTTTGCAGTATTCTAGACCTCTGTATTATTGTTAAATATCGTTTAATTACATAAATGTTTATTTCAATATTTGCATCTTTATGGCATTTAACTACCATTGAAGTGCATTTATTCATGTGAAAGTTAATAATGACTTCATAAGTAGAAAGAAATCCAACTTACCCTTAAGGTCGTGTCATCCTTCAATAAAACACTTATGCACGTTAGCCAAAAATGATTCTTGTGCGACTGTCCTTTCGGGCTTTCTCATTCTTCATATCTGCATGCAAATTGCTGATGTTATCTCACAGGCCATTAATATTTTTTGTTTCGTTCTTAGAATGCTATTATATTGGAGCATCATACTAATGAAAGTGGTCAACATATAATAGCATTCTAAGAATGAAACAAAAAATATTCATGGCCTGTGAGATAACATCAGCAACTTGCATGCATATATGAAGAATGAGAAAACCCGAAAGGACAGTCGCATAAGAATCATTTTTGGCTAATGTGCATCAAGTGTTTTATGGAAGGAAGACATGACCTTAAGGGTAAGTTGGATTACCCTTAAGGTCATGAAGGAGGAAATTTTCTGAAAATGGAAATTAGTGGAGCAAAGATTTCTCCCTTAATTTTTTTCTCCTTCTGATGGCTCCATCTGATTTGTATTGTTGTGAAATATCATATTATTTCACGAATCTTCGTATTTCAGCTTGAAAATGAAGGCATAAATTTCCAACAATGGAGGTTGGATGTAGCAATAGTTTCTCCCAAAATCTTTTTTTTTTTTTCTTGCAATGTTTCCTCTGTATTGTATGCTAAATTTTATTTTATTGCATAAATGTTGGTATTTTGGTTTGACAGTAAGTTGCAAGACCTTACTTTGCACTTAGAGCTTTGGAAAGTGTACCAAGGAACACATGCTTTTGTGCTTGTATGCCGCTGTTGTCAGTCATTGGTGAGAGTGTAACTGAAATCAACAGACCTTGACTCCTGTGGAGGGATGCAATCAATACTCACAGTGATAATGAACACATTAAAATTTGATGGTGTTGTGAAACCTCAAAACATTTTTTGAATGAGCTGAAAATTTTCATATTTGTATTCGTTATGGAAAGGAACAAATTTAGGAGGTAGGACATGAACATTTTTTATATTTATTTTTTCTTTACATAGACTGGCACTCTAATATGCAGTGTATTTATATACATTAAAAAAAAAGAAGATAAAGGAGACAGTTATTGGAATAGTGCCTAATTTGTTACAGTTAAGTGGGAGAGTGTTGTACAGTGAAAACATTTTCAATCTTCACATATACATAAATGTCAACTATTCAGTTGTTGCATTATTTACTGTTTCTCACGTTGTTGTTGAAGTGCGTTGGGAAACGCCTTTGTTTAACGAAGGATTATAATCATATAACATGCCCTAAAGTTTATAATATACAGAAATAAATCGATAATAAGAGGTTAAGAATGTTACTCACTTTTGGTCATGGAGCATTCCAGGATATTGAAGGGTCCTTTGTAGTCCTATTGTGACGAAATCCTGTTCATCATGTTTCAAATGGTATACATCTCTTTTTTTTCACACGACTGAATCAATGTTCATGTGAAAAAAAGAGATGTATACCATTTTAAACATGATGAACAGGATTTCATCACAATAGGACTACAAAGGACCCTTCAATATCCCGAAATGCTCCATGACCAAACGTGAGTAACATTCTTAAACTCTTATTATCGATTTATTTCTGTATATTATAAACTTTAGGGCACATTATATGATTATAACCCTTTGTCAAACAAAGACGTTTCCCGAAAGCACTTCAACAACAACGTGAAAAATAGTAAATAATGCAACAACTGAATAGTTAACATTTATGTATATGTGAATTATAACCACATAAAAAATTAAACACCTAGAGATGTTTGAAGAATTGATAGAATTTTCAATCCTGACTATGCCTCCTAGCTTTCACTGATATCAGAAGTTGTTTCTAAATCCAATAAAGAAATTCTAGGTTCAGACGTCAGTATTCTTGATCTTAGTTATCATTGCAATAGTTGCAGCACTTGGGCTAGGACTTTTAAGTAAAAGAAATACACGGTCGACTCACATTATTGTGACCGCCAGCAAATATCCAAAGTAACCGCTGTGTGCAGTGCGGACTGCAGCTAGACGGGCTGGGAGTGACTCACTAAGGTGCTGGAAGGTGTTCACAGGTATGTGGAGCCATGCTGACTGCAGTGCATCTGACAGTTGCTGGAGGGTGTGTGGTGGAGGATCTATAGAGCGAACAACACGATTCAGGTGGTCCAACAGATGCTCAATTGGGTTTAAGTCAGGGGAATTAGGGGGCAGGGAAATACTTTGAGGTCTTCATCGTGCTCTTCCAACCACTCTCTGACATTTCTGGCTGTGTGACACATCACATTGTCGTTCTGGAAGATCCCATCTGCTCCAGGGAAGACAATCAGAATTTATGGGTGTACGTTAGGGTGGGCCTTATTTTTGAAGTTTGGAATTTCGTTTCTCCCAACTGTTCAAAATGTTTCATCATGTGAGAATATATATATATATATATATATATTTTTTTCAAGTCGGATTAGATTTAGAGGTCGCTACCAGGGTCGAAAGTATTACTATATTACTCATTACATGAATCTGTGTGGTAATTGTATTACACCCCAGATGGCACTGTAGTCTTCCACCTGCTGGCAATACAGTCAAAAACATGTTGTGCTAGGCGAACATAGGGTGGCACTGCAGTCAAACCACCAGGTGGCGCTGTAGCATTATCCAATTCAGTCAGTTAGTGTCTGACTGTAGTGGATGTATTTTTCAGAGCTCTAGTAGGAACTTTTTTACAATTATAGCAATTTACAACATAATATTAAATGGCATCAAACACAAGTAAAACTTGTGAAAGTTCTATTTCTACTAGAAGAAGTACAGAAATATGGTAAATTGGCCAATTTCGTCATCGCTTCATTGTTCGAAGCTTCTGTCCATTAGTGAGGTAATGGCATTATTTTTTCATTATAAACTTGATTTGAAACTAACTGTTAGGAAATCTCCGGAATCAACTGCATGTGATATTTTAGAGATGTGGGAAAAGGCTCGAATTACTACTAGATGAAAAGATCATATTGTTGAGAAATTTGAATTTTTTTTTAAAGAATGGCAAGGGCTGAAAATGAATAAACAAAATGAAGCCAAGCATTCAGATGCTTTGATTAAGAAGGAAAATCTTTGGAAAGAAAAGCTGGAAGATCTTTTTGACACAGCACACGGTAAAGCTTTAGAAATGATCATGATTGAAGAAAACAAATTGTTTCTTATGGATCAACGAGAGAAAGGACGAGTAGGAAAATTAAGAAGTGTTGAATTGATGCTAGCAAAAAAAGAAGAAAATTTTCAAGAAAGAGAACAACATTTCAGAAGAAGGAAATAAATGGAATGTGAAGAGATAAGATCCAGGGAGGAAAAGATTATTATTTTTTCTTCACCTGATTGGGATTCTGAAGAAAAAAATGCCCTTCTACTGTTTCTGAAGAGCCTTCCACTTCAGGAGAGAAACTCATTAAAAGAGGAAGAAGACAAGTACTGGATAGTAATTTATCTGCTGGTTTTGATGTTGCAAAGGTAAGCAATCAACAGGCAGCTTTAATCCTGACCCGTACAATACAAAATCTTGGACTAGATCCATCTCTTTATAATGTAAATGTAAATTCAATTATTCGTGAAAGAACGAAACATCATCAAAGTATTGCTTGAAGTTCTAGTTGGGTCTGAAAATGTTGACAGTCTTACCCTTTTGGTACCTGGAGATGGTGTGGATCAGTTATTAGGAGTGCCAAAATTATTGCCAGCAAAATGAAAACTAATTGCATCGGACATGTATGATACATCAGGAAAGTGGGGAATTTGTAATAAAGTGAAGTGTATCAGCATTGATACAACAGCAAAAAACACAGGAATGAAGTCCGGGACATTTTGGTGTTGAATTTAAGTAATGAAGTACTAATGTTGTTTTTTGGGATTTGTGTTATTAGTCAATGCAGTAGTTTTGTATTATAAGCCAATTGTATATTATTAATGAAAATACACACTATGTTTTATATCTATGTTTTTAACCTTTAAAATTTGATGAAACTGCATTTCGTACTATTTCATCGTACTAACTCCATCTCTTACCCATCTTGAACTGTAAAGGTGGTAGCGACCCCTAAAAATATCTTGATATTCACAAAAAATTCAGCAAATTATTTTGTTTATATACAGTACTGAACACATTTACGGGTTGGGAGGAAATTTTTTTTTTTTTTTAAGGCTACATAAGGCTCACCCTAGTGCATGTGGTCTGCAAAGATGGGTTCATAACGAATCTGGTCCATAGTGCCTCCCACAGGTATGAGTGGACCCATAGAATGCCACGAAAACATTCCCAAGACTGTAATGCTGCACCCACCAGCTTGTGTTCTTCCAGCAATGGTTGAAGAGTGTTTGTTCTCCGATGTTTCGCACCTTATACGCCAATGTCCATCCGTTCGATGAAGCAGAAAACGTGACTCATCAGAGAAGGCAATCCTTTGCCAATCAGCGAAGGTCCAATTCCAATACTGCCTTGCAAATGTAAGCCTTTTCTACTGATGCACCTTCGTTAGCATAGGTGCAGTGACCATCCATCTGCATCGGAGCCGCAGCAGGGTTCGCTGAACTGTCATTTTAGACACACTTCTGGTAGCCCCCTGGTTAATTCGGCCAGTGAGTTGCTCCACTGTAGCATGCCGATTGGCCCTCACCCACCTTCGAAGCCACCGTTCACCTCTCACATCAATTGCACATGGTGCTCCGCAGTTTCCATGTCGCTTATTTGCAATGGTGCCATTTCTCCAATCACAATATACTTTAACCACAGCAGCACGCGAACAGTTCACAAACTGCGCTGTTTCAGAAATACTGCCACCCTTGGCCCGAAAGCCAATAATCATCCTTTTTGCAAATCTGATAAATCGCTCCTTTTATCAACGAGTGATATGTTTTCAGAATGCCTACAACACACCTTATATACCCTCCATGCCAGCTCACAACACGTGCCTTCTTCCATTGGCTACGCGCTGTTGACGTCAAAAGTAGGAGGTGGTCACAATAATGTGACTCGACTGTGTATAAGATGGTGATTTTCTTTATTTTTTTTCTATTTGTGCAAATTTGTGTTTTTTTGAACCCAGTTGTCTTGTTCAGTGACCAACCACCCTGTAGGTAGTACCATGATACCTGTCGCAGACTGATCAAGAACATTCTACTATATTGGGCTTCTCTCTAATTCTAATTAACAATTTAGTATATCTCTGACTAACAACATATTCCAGTTATGCTTTATAGATAAACTGCCAGAAAGTGAACAAAGAACACCCAGAAGGAATGCCGGTAGGAATGTCATATTATAATATGTTAATTGTTAAGGGCAGCAGAAACTGCGATCCAAGTTGGAATGTAATTGAATGAAATAATGGCATCACTACGGACGACAACATGCGAATGTACACAGGGCGTATTTAAAGATTAGGGCATGCAGAATGAAGTAATTCATCTGGTGTTGTGCTAATCAGTGCTCGCTGAAGAGGCTCCCATGCCTGGATGACACAGGCGCGCAACATTTGTTCAGTTATCGGAGTTCGAGCAAGGCCTTATAGTGGGTCTGCGGGAAGGAGCTTGGTCCTTCCGTCAAATTGCAGACCGAGAGGTATCGGCTGTGGTAAGATGGTGGCGTCCATGGTCAGAGGAGCATTCGCACACTCGCAGATGTGGTTCCTGGCAACACAAAGTTACAGACGCACGAGACGACTGGCGTATCAGAGGGCGGCATTGGCAGAGCGGACAGCTACATCATCACAAATTCGATCCTCTGTCATACCAAGGGTCCTTGCCAGAACAATATGGAATCATTTATTGGCAGCAGGACTAGTGCCACTGGCACGGTTACCACTGACCCCTGGTCAGTGTCGACCACATTTGCAGTGGTGTCAAGAACAAGTTCATTGGAGGGAAGAATGGCGGTCAGTGATCTTCAGTGATGAAAGCCATTCTGCTTGGGAGCATCTGACGGTCGTGTACGCGTACGAAGGCGACAAGGTGAGCGGCTTCTGCCATTGTGCATCCGCCAACGAAACACAAGCCCTATGCTGGGCATCATGGTGTGGGGAGCGATTGGCTATCACTCTCGTACGTGTCTGGTGTTTGTACAGTGTACACTGAATAGCAGTACGTATGTCAGTGACATCGTGTTTTTAGTGCGATCCCCGATGCAATATTCCAGCAGGATAATGCCTGTCCACACTTCGCCTGGGCAACTCAACTTGCTCTTCAGGCTGTACATCACCTCCCTTGGCCAGCACACTCTAAGTACTTGTCTCCAAGCACACTCTCAGGACTTGTTTCCAAAACATGTCTGGGACTGGATCGGACAAAGACTTTTCCCCACATCCAAGTTGAAAGCGCATGGGATGATATTCCCCAATGTGATATCCAGCATTTGTACAACTGAATGCATGCCACATTGGAAGCTTGTATTGCTGCTGGAGGGGCTGCAACACCTTATTAAAATGAGCCTTCTGTACACTGTAATATGCATTAAAAGGTAAAATAAACATTGAATAACTTCACAACAACTTTTCCTTCTTAACAAGTTGTTGCTACGACATAAATCTCATAGATATAGCTGCAATTTTTAATAGTGTTCTTTTTTCACTTTCCGGCAGTTTATGAGTGATAAATTACAACTTTGTGCAGCACAGATAATGTACACTTCTCTTTTTATTTATTGGTCTACTATTCACAGAACATAAATTTGGATCAATCAGCTTTCGATTAACTTCCTCTTTTTAATCCTGTTCATACAAAGTTAAGCAAGAGTCCATTTTATTTTAAATGTGAATATTACAAAACTTAAAGATTACCTGATGATGAGAACAACTTGATATGTTGCAGAATGTCCTTCATTAGGAACAGAAACCCAAAAAGAGGCAAAGCATGCTGAAAAATAAATAAACACATATTAATTATTAGGAAAAACTGATAACTTCAGAACATTAAAGCATTTTACCATCAAAATACTGTTTCAACATCCCATCTAATCACATGGATTCAGCTGAGTTTTCTAGTTGACTGGCAGTCAGTATTCCACAGAGTCCAAGACCTTTATATCCTCGAAATGTGTCATGACCACAGGCCTGGATTTGGATGACATTTGCATTTTTTAAAGTTTTAGGTTCACTTTTTGAGGTTGGGGGCATTTTTAAAAAAACATTTTAAGAACACTTTTTTTTTATGACTTTTTTTTTTTGCATTTTCTGTCTTATTTTTAATAAAAAATCAAATTTTCATAAGGATTATGCTTTGAAATTGCTACACTCAAAACCAAGATTGCCCAATGACCAAAGAAAAAAACCTTCAAAAGTAGCTCATTCTAGCATCTTTATTCAAGACACTGTTTAGTGCCGTGCAGTTTGGGGAAAGAGAATCCCCATTGCTCACTTTTGAAATGGACGGTGGGAAAGGGGAGTGAACAAAAGAATTTAATTTCAGAGCTTCTTATCTTGCACTGTTGCTGACATTCCAAACCCGTTATGTACTACCTGGAAAGTATTTATTACTACTTGCTTTTTTTATTTTGTTCTGAGGTTTTATAGTGCATTTTATAAAGAAAGACAAAAATCTAGCTTTTGAATTTTCTAAGTTTGAAGTTATTTTATTTATAATTTTGAAAAAATGTAATAGAGGTTTTAGGGGGGTCCATCAAATATTAAGAGCATTTTATTTTTATTTTTAAGGGCAATTTTTAGGAATTTTTAGGTCACCAATATCCAGACCCTAGTCATGACACTCTTTGGCCAAATATTGCTGTTGCACAGAATTTGCCAATAAACAAAACATCTCACACTCTGTTAAGAAGAAAATGCACAAACTATCACCTCTATCACATTACACAAACCACAGCCAAGTGACTGATTATCTCAAGCAAAAGGTTGATCCTGCTGACTACCTTTCTCTCAGCAGAAAAAAATATTTGTAGAAACTTCAGTGCGCATAATGTAGACTCACTTCCTTCAACTTTTATTGGTCCATATGGCAAAGAAACAATATTTTACCACACCTGGTAGGTGATGATTTAACAAATATTTCTGATATAATTAGCTTATAATATTGATATAAATCTAAAATTCTTAAACAAAACACATATTTTGACCTCTTTTCATTAGCAAGACTAAAATGTATGCAGGGCATCCAAAAAAGATCTGTTTTTTAAAATTCTGCACTTAATGAATTTGTTAATATCCATGTTAATTAGAAGTTTTCAAGACAATGAAGATATACCTACAAAGTCTTTTTTCTTTTTTACCAGCATTTGTATCATATTTTACTTCATATAATCTGCAGACTGTCAAATTTTCCTCCCCTTCATAAAATCTTGGATTGTGCATAATTTGCAAGATTGTGAAATTCAGGGTAAAAAAATTGTCATATAATCTGCACCTGCAATGTTGATTTTCAACTGCAATTTCCTAAAGAAAAGTCACAATTCATGTGATGACCCAACAGCCCAAAGAAGTAGGGGGAAAATGATTTCTTCAGGGAGATTTGTTTCCCACTTATATGTATGATGTCATTTTTTAAAGTGCCTCTGTGCTATTTCAAGTGAAGATAAAACAGCAAAAATTACAAATTTTTTAGCATTACCACAGTTAGACCTGTGGCACTCATGAATGTGTGTGATGCTGTACTTTCTGCAGCACATGATACTCTATGAGAGCAAATAGAACTGGCTTCATTGCATCATGTTTTCTACCAAGATGCTTGAAGCAAAAAAAAAAAAAACTTTCCATTTGTTTGCAGACCCTCTATCTTTGTATTGTGTTACATTTTCCGCTATTAATTTCACAAATACATGGCCTCTTCTGACAATTATGATGCAAATTTTTTAAAAATCAGTGTCGCCAAAAAGTTTTTTTCTTAAGAGATATATTATCTATACTGACATATTATTCAGAGCCTGCATTTATAACTTTTTTAGCAGATAATCAGTGGATTATAAGACAAAATTTACAGTACATTTTATGCAGTTCCTTGGTAGCAAAGAAGGCATCTAATCAACATTCAATTTCTCCCCAAGTACTGGCAAGCATATCAAGCACAACAGTACCAACTGCATCTAATATTGAAGTTTTTAGGAATGCTATGATTTGGTACATGCTTATTAGCATACATGAGACCGACGAAGGAAAAAAAAAAAAGCTTAACTTTTAAATACGGGTGAAAAATTGGAGCTTGCTGTGAGAAAGAGTGAATGTAATGCAGCATGAGAAAGATGGAATTGTTCAGTGTAAATATATTTAACTGAAGCACACAACTATATTCACAATATAAAATTAGTGAATTCAAAACAAAATAAAATGACTTTGAAAGACATTGTTTCAAATACTTGTATTTTTCTTGTTTTGTTTTGTTGTACTTGCTAGAACACCAAATCAAGTTTCATCATGCAAGCAAGCATTGCTTTCTATCACAGCAAGTTCCACAACAATATTTGTCTTTTGCTGCCTCTGCAATGACAATAATTCTATCCATCATGTGAAAGAACTTTCAGCCTGAAGACCATGAAATGTATGATATCAATGCTTCACCACTCTTTCCTTACTTAAATCATACAGGTGGAGGAAAAAAGCTTGGTTTGCAGACCAAACATGTTGTGAGGAAAGATTTAGGACTTTTTTTCAATATTAGGACTGTACTTTAGTGAACTGTCAACAAAAATTCAGCTTTTTTTTTACCTTGGTTTTTGGCCTAGCTGCAAAGAAAAAAAAAAATATCTAAACATAACATAGCACTCATTGTAAACTTACTCATTCACTTGCCTGAGGGCATGAAATAAAATCTGTTCAACCTGGATTACCTGTTTCGAGCAAATCACTTACAGTTGTTCGTGTTTTTCTCTTGTCGGTGGTGGTGGAATCACCTTCCATTTATTGGGAGTTTTTAGGATCGAACCTTGGGTGTTATTCATTAATAGAACTGTCTTTTTTGGGGTTTTAGATAGATCACCGGCCATTTTCTTTTTTTAAAAATAAAGTTGTTGTAATGTTTGCATTTTAAGAAGTATGAGTAAGTTCAAGTTCATCATCATCATTATAATAGTAAAATTTTTGTGTAATCAAACAACACCAATTTCCCCTCACATCAATGCACTCCAAGGAAAGTCATTAGCCTTTTGTGCAAAATATTATGGATTGCTGACTTTCGGTAATGTGATTGATTTCCATGGAGTTCTTTGTGAATGCTTCTCTTGACATTTCCCCCCATTTCTTATTAAGTCGATGGGTGACCATATCGCTTTTGCATGAGAAACACTTCCTGTTTCTTAAAACTTTTTAATCCACTCATAAATACTGGTTTGGGGGAGGAGGGAGCTTTCCATAAATAGTGCAATAATTCCTTTAAACTTGAATTAAAGATTTTATTTCAGCTAACCACAATACACACTGAGCTTGTTCCTGTATTATTGTAATTCTAGTCATTATAATTATAAGAGAGAAATGCACAAGTGATGTGAAAAAAACTTTGTTAGTTTGTCATCCTTTTTTAGTAGCTGAGATTATATGCTACTAGGTTCATGTTTCAATGATTTTTGAAATATTATAGATATTTTTTAAACATCTGGTACTTTCTCTATTTTTTATCTTGGGGTTTAACTGCTCTTTTCTTGTCACTGCTCCTTACTATATATTAAGTCTATATCATATAAACATTGTGTAGACAAAACTATTTGGATATGTCCATTAGGATGGTTAAAGAAATTCAAACATCAAAATGTTTTGGTGCTCACAGATTTTTTTTTCTTTTTTTGTTCCTTTAGATGAGAAAATGTATCACACAAAATTTCAAGGAAATCCAATAATATTTAGGACTGCCTCATCCTCAAGGTGGTTTGAACTTTTACTACTATAAGACTACGCCCATTATAAAGAAAATAATAAACATGACACATTGACACTAGAATACTAACTGAACATGATAAATCTCAAATTTATTTCGTAAGAAGGCTCACATATGGTTCATTATAGTGGTTATACTATGCAACAATTTACAGAAAATGCCAAAGCTGATTTCTCAGTCGGCTTGCTTCTCAGTTTCTGAGAAAAGTGTGGTTTTCTTAGTATCCAGAAAGCGTTTTTGGTGGCCCTTCACAACTTGAAAGAAGAATTGTTTCTGGTAGCTAGAACAAGTCCCCTTTCAGCACTGCCATTGACAACTGCAAGAGCCATTACTGTCTTCTTTGCTTCCTGGAAATAATTAATGTCTTCTCACAAATCCATGTTCTTGGCCAAGAACGTCAAAGAAGAAATGGGAAGCAGATCCAGTACAGTTAGAAAGTGTTTTGCCATACAATCTATATGGCAAAACTTCAACCTTAATGAGGCAGTCCTAAATATAATTCAATTTTTTCGTAATTTTTTGTGAGTTGTTTACTCATTGAAAAGAACAATAAAATCCATGAGCACCAACAATTTATGAAAGTTAATATTTTTGCATATGACTTTGAACCACCCTATTCTCCACATATACAAATACACGTGCATTTGCAGAACCAGATGCACACATGCTGGTTGTGTTGGGTGCTGTTCCTAAAGGAGAGCATTTGCGCACCTGCCAAACTGCACTGGAAGCAAATATGCTGTGCGGAGTTGAACCGATGCACTTTGAAAGGGGTATAGGTGGCTGGTTACCACCTGAGTAAGCAATCAGTACATAGGACTGCCGTGCTCTCTTCTGTGATTCCCCAAATCCACTGTTGCTGACATCCTTCACTGATGAAAAACAGATGGTACCACTACAGTGAAGCTGCAATCTGGGAGACTGCAAAAACTAAGTCACCCTGCCAAATGAAGCTTGCTGCAGAATGTGAAGTTGGCACACACATCCTATGCCACAGATCTAGCTGGTGACATTGCACAAGCCACTGGAGCAGCTATTTGCATCAGAAGTCTGTTGGGAACTGCATGCCCACAGTTACCATGCAACATCAGCTGCACACAAGCTCTACATCACTCCAGGCAATGCCAGACACCAACTGCAGCACTCACTGTTTGTGGACAACAGAAAAGTGGAAGAGGTTCAGTATTTAGGAGTTGCATTTACTTGAGGAATGCTGTCAGATGGACTGTGCTGTCTCTAGAGTTAAGTTTGGGCTGCTTTTGTTTCTGGTGTGGGGCTGTTTCTGCAGGAACATATTTGGTCCTTTGGTTGTGGTGTCTTCAGCACAAATCCCTGCCCTGTTTCAGCAAGATCGAGTGCTTTGCCACACTGCCAGATCTAC
The DNA here is from genome assembly GCA_039090855.1 of Macrothele yani. Classification (NCBI taxonomy): domain Eukaryota; kingdom Metazoa; phylum Arthropoda; class Arachnida; order Araneae; family Macrothelidae; genus Macrothele; species Macrothele yani. The sequence continues at coordinate 110,465,203 of CM076997.1, read as the reverse complement.
CCACGCCTGGTTGGAGAGCAGGACATCCAAGTGTTGGATAGGCTGGCCCAAAGTACCAATCTAAATCTAATAGAACATTTACGGGATGAGCCGAAATGCCAAATCTGGTCTTAGTCCATAAGACATTCCTATATGGCAGCTGTGACAGAAGTTTTGCAGGAGGAATGGAGAAATTCTGGTACAGACCTACTTTCATCTTGGGAAAGCATACTTAGAAGGGTCATTCAGTCACAGCAGCCAAAGGGGATGTACTGATTTCCTGATTTTTGGTAATAAATGCTAAATGTGCTTGTTTCTGTTCAACTTAGGTGTTCAAATAATTTTGTCTACATAGAGTATATATATATTTATGAGGTCTATATCTATTGGGCAACACTGAGTTATTGATTTGCTCAAATGTTTTTATGTCAGTTCTCTATGGCTCTTCTTTTCTTCCACTGATGCATCTGCCTGTGCTTAGGAAGTTACTAATACATTACTTCCTGGAATGGAGACATTTTATTTGCTTGTCTAACATTTCTAACAAAGCTGAGAATGAATCTCAGTTCAATAAAGCTAGTGGCTCTCAAACAAAAACTCGTTCATAATTAGATATGCACTCCATCAATTGAATCAAGATCATATCTGAAGGCAAGCAAGTGACTAATAAAGCAAACCTGCCAACTTTCAAGAATCCAAATCCGTAAAAAAAAAGAAAAAAAGAAAAGTTTAGTGAACATTTAATTGATATGTTAGATTAACTAATGTACCCATGAAATGTATTGCGCATATCGGTTAAAACCGATTCATTATGCGAATAATATATCAATTTCTATGATATACAAGTAGGATGTTTGGCAGCATTTCAAGCTTATAATGATTAAAAATGCAATTGATATATAATTAAGTCATTAGAGTACAATCATTAGGCTACATGTATGGGGAAAACTTTTATTCATAACTGTGAAATTGTAGCTATAAGTGATATTTTATAGTGGCTTTTTACTTTAAGTTACCAGTGAGTTTAAACTGAAATTTTTGTGTCAGCATGCTAAAATACAATTTGAACAAAACAACTTCCATTTTTGCACCAATAAGACATTATTTAAAACCACTGACTTACTAAAATCTTTAATAATATTGTAGTTTAAAACCATAAGACCTTTCAATCTCGCTACGAGCTTATCCTCAGATGGGGTACTACAAAACTAATGGAACAGGTGTTTAAATATCAAATTCTCTGTCATATGATTGAAGGATGAGCAACAAATATGCGTGTAAACAATTAATGAAAACTGCGAAAATGTTCTAGTGCAAGTTGTCATTTGAGTTCGAATGGTTACTCCAGATGGCTGGTATCCATGAGTCTGGGCTATAGCAAGGAGTTTCTTCATTACAACAGGACAGGCCTAATCCACGGATAAATACACTTTTCGCAAAGAATGTGGGGAATTTCATATTCACAGTGGTGAGGACACAGGAATCCTCCCAAATTGGTACACGAGTTCCTTTCGAAGTCAGTCTGGATAGTGTCGTTGTTTGCGCACCCATTTTGACATTGTATCTGTGTTCCCTAATCTTGGTTCCCAATGAGCGCAATGTTGATCCTATGTAGACTTTGTCTTCTAAGGACAAATCTGTAGCCCTTAGAGGTATACAGTATACCCCAAATTTATGGTCGTTATTCTTAGGAACTTTTTCATTTCTGACCATGGATAGGATATTCCTTGTCCTAATTCCAAAGGATACGTTGTTGTGTCGGCAGTGGTTCTTTAAGACGTTAATAACATCGGGGACACAGTCCATGGAACCCACAAATCTATTTCTAATGGGCTTTCTCTGTAAAGTCGTGGCTACTTGCATTCTAACCTTGTACATAATGTTGTTGACGATATTATTCGGATAGCCGTGTGTCAAGGCAATTTTGTAAATTTTATTAAATTCTTGTTGGCGAAGAGTGGCAGAAGAGGAATGTGAGAAAGCTCATCGTATGAGGGAATACAGAGCTGAAAGTCTGTAGTTTGCCGGGTGAGCTGAATTTCTGGGTATAATAATGGAATGTGCCGAAGATTTGCGGTATACTGAGTAAGAGATATTCTGGGTATCAGGGTTGCGAACTAATTGAATATCCAAGTATGGGAGGAAATACTTGGTCTCGGTTTCAATGGTAAAATTGATTGTGGTATATTGTGAGGATAATCGTTCAGAAAAAAGAGAAAGTTCTGCAATGGATGATGGCCAAAAAACAAGTACGTCATCGACGTAGCGGAGATATAGTAATGGCTGAATTGGAGATTGAGCCAGAATTTTATCTTCTAAGGATTGCAGCAGAATTTCAGCCAGTATAGGTGATGGGGGGAGTCCATAGGAGCCCCTCAAGTTGTTGATAAATATGTTTGTTAAACAAAAAATATAACCTTTTTTGTACAAGACGTAAAGCATTGAGGACAGCCTGTATTTCATTGGGGGACGTTAGTCCTTGAGTAGTGAGTTTCTTTTAAATTATATTATGTACAACGTTCACAGGAACATTGGGAAACAATGCAACTATGTCCAAGGAGGCCATGAAAAAAACCTTTCCATCAGGGTTAAATTGGTTGATCTTAGAAATGGCTTGATTAGAGCTGGAAATAGAATATGGAGAGTTGGTAACCAATGGTTTTAAATATTGAGACAATGCTTTTTCCAGGGGTCTAGTTGGGCTATGTTGTCCTGATACAAGAGGTTGAACTGGGTGATCTGTTTTATGGATTTTAATTTTCCCGAACATTTCTGGGATACGGGGTCCAAAAGGTGGGTGGAGGCTGGCAGAAATGCAGATAGGCAAGGTTGGTTGGTTGGTTGGTATATTTTTATGGCGCAAGGGCCATGTTTGGCCAAAGAGCGCCAGACACAAGACAAACAAACAGTATTAAAAATCGTGGCATAAATCCCCAAATCTGGCTGACCAAGTAAAACCGAACCATGAGAATGATGGAAGGGCCAAAAAAGACAATGAAACAAACAGTATTAAAAACATGGTACAATGGTTAGAAACTAGCCGATTAAGTAAAACTGAGGAATGAGAATGATAAAACACATCACGAAAACGAACACAACTACACATAGGATGAGTCACTGGAGGGGGACGAACTGTCACTCTCCTCCCCCCTATGTTCCTCTATAATGTTGGTTGAGGGTGGGGACGAACTGTCACTCTCCTCCCCCTATGTTCCTCTATAATGTTGGTTGAGGGTGGGGACCTCGCTGAGTCTGAGACAGTTGCAATGTTGGTCAGTTGCACCGCGACAGTTGGATGGACACTGCACACCTTTGCGGATTTAGGGCCGGGTCTTCCACACGTGCAGGCTTTCTGCTGGGAACTGGAAGAGTCGGTCGTCTTCAAAAGAGAAGGCGCAGACTCAGCTGGTCGAATAAGCTGGAGCTCGGTGAAATCCACCTGTGTCGCTTGTTCAGCTGTAGATCTCTTGGCAAGTGCGGCGAGAGCTACAGGGCTCGGGACAAAGGGCTGCACGGGTTGTGGCGGAGACTGAACTACTGCGGCAAAAGTACGCTGTCGGTTGTTGGGAATACCCAACTTGGCCTTGGCAGCAGGGTACGTGAGGCCTTCCAGGGTCTTGAGGCGCTGGATCGCCATCTCGTCCTTCCATTTCATACAGTTGCGGGAGTAAGCTGCATGGGCCTCACTACAGTTAACACAGCAGGCCGCAGAAGTGCAACCTTCCCCGTCATGTTCACTGGAGCCACAATTTGCGCAACGAGCGGAACTGTTACATGAACGTTGTGAATGCCCGTACCTCTGGCACCTGAAACAGCGCAGAGGACTGGGAATGTACGGGCGAACTCCACAGACCAAGTAGCCAGCCTTGATTTCGGTCGGAACTTTCGGGGAGTTAAAAGTCAAGATTACATTTTTAGACTTAATCAAAGAACCATCGCGCCAGAACATCATACGACGTGCAGCAATAACACCCTGATCTGCAAGTTCACTCACCAATTCGTCCTCACTGCATGGCAAGAGATCAAACTCCAAAATAACACCCTGAGAAGTGTTAAGAAACGGGTAAGGTGTCACTTTGACAGGAATGCCTTGAAGACTAGTGAGGTGCAGAAGAGTGTTACTCTGAGAAACACTGCAAGTTTGGACAAGCAGGTCCCCAGAGCGAAGCTTCCTCACAGACTTCAAGGGGCCAACCGCAGCGTCCAAAGCTTTAGAAATGAAAAAGGGAGATCTGGTGGACAGTCTCTCATTCGGATCGATGGATTCTACAACTAAGTGTGTAGCATGCGTATTCACAGCAATCGAGGGGAGACGACGCTTCGGAGCGACTGGTACAGCTGCCGAAGAAGAGGTTCCACATTCTTGGTCCAGGTCATGGTCTAAAGATCGTTTAAGGTTATGAGACTTGGTAAGTTGAGAAGACGAAGGAGAGTCGTTGTCAACTATCATTTTCTCAGGTGACTTGAATCTGGAGTTTTTGTTTTTGTTTTTACCCATGGAAAAAAGGAGGAGGATTCGTCTGCAGACTACTCCACCCACCACCGAGCCCTACAAGGGAGAACTGGAGGTCTGCAAGCCAAGAAAATGACGCTGGACACAGTTCTGGAGCTTATACGTTGCAGATATAGTCCGTTGGCTGTGATCACACGCACTCGGCGGACACTTCGGCCTCCGGGTACCGTCATGCCAACGCCTTTGGCATGATCCCACAGCCCCCGGGCTTACCCTGCCGTGCTATATGACAAAAAAGCCGCTAAAGCCCTGTACACAACTTGGTACAAGACTTCTGACTAGAGGTGGGTTAGTCTCTAGCCTCCCGTTTACAGCGAAGCCGGGGTCGAAGAGGAGTGTTGGTACACAGGAGGCTATTCTCCGGTCTCCTGCGAATTCAGCCGCCAGACATCCCATTTCCGCCTCACGGGTCTCCGCAAGCGGCAAACATGCAGGTAGGTCTAGCACCCAAACCAGCTAAAAGGAAAAAAGTAATCCAAGGAAGACAAACCCTGGAAGGGAACCTAAACGGAATCTCAGCAACCTACGAACTGAGCGGTTAATATAAAACAGTCAGTGGTGGAGGGTAACAAAACCACAAGACCGGGGTGTTAGTACACAGCGTGGTAGCGATTAGGTAGAGTATACAACACGGGCAACTAGCCAGTGGAGAAAATAAATAAAAACGAAAAAGCGAGACACAAGACCATCTCGGGATCGTGGGGCCGCGACTCCCCAACAGCTGGATGAACAGCCGTCCCTGCAAACTCCAACAGCACCGAAATAAAAAACAAGCGGTGGCATGACATCAGATGTTGACCAGTCACAAGGTCAGCTCGGGCCGTGGGGGCGCCGCTCCCCAAATAACTGGAAAACCAGTTATCCCCGTGTGGGGAGATAGGCAAGGAAATATCATGTTTTAACTTACTGACAGCAGTAATGGTTGCAGTAGTTGGATCTTTTGGTAATAGTCTATGCAGTATGCTATGGATTGCATCAAGAATTTTAGAATTGTAAAAAAAAAAAAAACCCCTTTTAAGAAAAAGTAATCTCCCCCCCCCCCCCTGTTTTTTTTCTGCAGTTATTTCTTTTTTTTTTTTTTTTTTTTTTGATTGGATTTTTAACGACCACCGTGAGCAACTTAATGGGCTATAAGCAGTCGCCCGTCCCTAATTTAGGGTCACAGGTTCCAGGGAAGGGAGAGAGCCAGTGCCGTAAGACAAACAAAACATCCATGCCTCACCGGGATTCGAACCCGGACTCCGTTCGGACGAATGATCAGAGGCCATCGCTTAGACCACTGCGCCACCGGGGCGGCCAGTTATTTCTAATCTTATGAAGTTTACTTCTGAGTCTTTCCAGATTGGTTAAAATAACAAATGGTCGGGGAAGCAGAAATGGATGAAATTGTGATCAGGAGAATCAGAACATACAGGGGCTATAGTCCTTTGGGCTAGCTATATTCTCTCTTTGGAAATTCTTTTAAGGTAATATGTATAATTACCTTAAAAGAATTTCTAAATTGGTTGGGGTTATATTTTATTTATAAAACCCCAACCAATTTAGGAAAAAAAAAATCCATAAAATATGCTGCTCTGTAAAATAACTGTGAAACGAGTACAACTTCTGTAAATTTTAAAGGGGTTAACCACAAAACTTGGCAGATATGATAAAGGCAAGCAAGTGAAGGATTAAACAAAAGCACATTTTGACTGAATGAAAAAAAAATAACGAAAGGTTGTGTCTTATTCGCATTGTAATCACTCATTCTGGTCTGCTGCCAAGATTGTGGGCCACTATTCTGCACTTCTTTCCTGTCCATATTTTTCTGTTGGTAAATATTGATATCCTTTCCATTCACTTTTTCTGCAAAGTATATCCTCTATGATAAAATACTACACCACTGCCAACCTACCACAAGTTTCTATCATTGTGCACCTAGTTGGATCGCACCATTGTAAGGTACACAGAGTAATTCAGATTACCTAAACTAAATATTAAAGCCACTGTGATACTCTCCATTGCAGTGGAACTAACAATAGTTTTTTCTGTCATCTTATTCAACTAATCATAATACATATACTTTGCCAACTCAAATTTTTTAATTAATAAAAATAGAAATCAGGGTTTGCACACATTTACAGGAAATAAATTCTAAGACTTTTCCAGAAATTATTTTTTTTTCTAGAATCATAACACTTTGTCTTATATTTTGCAAATTGGGGTGTAATTTACTATGAATTAAGAATTCTTATGAAGCTCTATGGGTGCTGTTGTTATATAGTGTTCTTCAAGTGTGTTGCAACATTTGCAATGAAGTGGTAAAATTTCCTCAAATAAAAATGGCTCTGCATTAAACTTATATGAAGCAATCTGGAACTTAGCACAGTGATAATAACACAAAATTGTATTAATTTTGCCATGGCACTGAACTTCCTATAGTCACTTACTTCCATAGTCATTTATTCCTATGCACATTGGTGGCAGAGAGGACAAACGCCAATCTCCTTTAGTAAGGAAAACACATGGTAGAAGGAAGGGTTGTCTTGGACTTGTGGAAAGGTTTCCACATGCTGTTGTGACTCCAGTTGCACACAACTGCTATACCACAAACCAATTTCACTGGAAATACAGCACTATAACTCCTTGCACTGCAGCTCACATGAAATGATAGAAATGACATCGTGTCTCCACTTTCTATGGAAGGAAGTGATGTCATCGTGAGCAAACACAGCAAAGAGCTAGAACAAAATGACGCATTCAATCCAAACATTTCAACCTATTTTCTTTCATTGCAAGAATAAAAATTCAGGACTATTCCAGGATTCCAGAAGATGTACGAACCCTGTAGAACAAATGAACACATATCTGAAAAATTAATAGGATTTACATTCAATTTTGAATTCCTCTGTATAAGAAAAATATTTACCTGGACCTGAATTCTTTCACAGAGAAAAATATATTTAGCCAAATCTAAATTATTTTTTATTTTATAAGTTTTATGACAAAAGTGACCATTAGTAAAAAAAAAAAAAAAGCCCTTCTGAACTGGAAGTTCAGGGTCAGACATACAGGGTCATTGTGCAAAGGAAAGCAACAAGGGCTTCTGTGAATCATGGAGAGGTGCATAGGCGAAAAGACCACAACTTCCTGGGTTATGTTCCAGAATCCTTAGGTGGAATGACCAACTGGAGCTGTTAGCTGTGAGCTGATCACTCACACTGATGTACTTTTATGATTTCTATGACCCACAGAAAGAAATTTCACGACTCAAGCGTGGGATATGGCGGACTACCACACTTGAGGAGGATGGTTCACCACAGAATTGACCTGAACTCTTAAACAGCATATGAGAAAGAGATCTCGGCTGAGCGAGTGTAAGATTGGTGTATGTTCTATAGGTATAAATGGAAAGATAAAAGAGGTGATTCAAGAAATGAATAAGCATAGATTGGATGTTCTGTGTGTAAGTGAAACCAAAAAGGAGGAAATTGGGATAGAAGAAGTGAATGGTGGTCTAGAGCATTGGATAACGTGAGAAGACAGGCTGGTGTAGGTGTGATTTTAAGTGAAAAGATGAAGAACAATTTGATTTATTACAGCTGCATAAGTGAGTGAATTCTCTGTATTCGTTTGAAAGTGAAACTTCAGAGAATAGTAATTGTTGTATTGTATGCTCCTTGTGACTTGAAACTTTCTGATAGGAAGGAATATTTCTGGAATGAGCTAAAAGCTGTTTTGAGCCATTTTGGTGCTAAACAGAAAGTTATAATAGCAGGGGATTTCAATGGTAAAGTAGGTGTGCAGAAAGCAATTTCTGACAATGAATGTTCTGGGCAAGTTTAATGATCCTTGTGTGAATGATAATGGTAAAAGATTAATTGAACTCTGCATTGAGAATGGTTTGTGTGTATCTAATACATTTTCCAACCACAAGTATATCCACACCTATACTTGGGAAAATCGTACTCTTGGTCAAACGAGTGCAATAAATTTTGTTGTCTACGATCACCGTCTGAAACACTTAGTTGTTGACACTCGTGTGATGAGAGGTGTGGATGTTGGTTCTGATCATTACTTGGTAGTGTCACGAGTGAAACTAAATGTTGGTTGGAGGAAAAGGAATAGGAAGAGGCCCAGGATGGAAAGAATAAAGGTTGAAAGGCTCCCTAAAATCATCAGCATTATTCTGATGTACTCAGAGAACGACTGAAGGAGCTGGTTTTGTGAGATGGATGTAGAAAAGAAATGGGAATGTTTTAAGAACTGTGTTGTCACTGCTGCCGAAGAGGTCTGTGGCACCACAATAGTGGGTAACAATAGAGGTGATGCTTGATGTAATACACAGAGGTTAGAGAAGTAGTAGACAGAAAGAAGGAAGCATATTTCGGAATGTTGCAAGGTACAATTTTTGAGGATGAATATCGCTGTAAGAAGCATGAGGCAGCTAAGCTGGTTCACCAGAGTAAGGCAAAACACAGGAAGGAAACGGAGGAAAGGCACAATTTGGCTTTTTGAAAGACGGAAAAACATTCTGGTAGTACATAAGACATAGGAAACAGTGAGGAAATAAAATTCTAAGTTGTATAAAGAATAGGGTGAGAGAAATAATATGGGAGCCCAATTTGCTAAGTGAAAGATGGGGTGAATACTTCTGTGAGTTATTAGATCAGGAATGCAAAGGTGATTCTGAGGCAGAAGCAGATGATGTCATAGTGAGAAATGTAAGCACTGGTGGGATCTCAAGAGAAGAGGTGTGTAAAGCTCTAAAAGCTCTTCAGAATGGCAAAGCTTCATGAGTAGATGGCATATCTGCTGAGATGCTAAAATATGGTGGTGACTGTGATTGACTGGTTAACTGACATTTGTCAGTTATGTTGGGAGAAGATGACTATGGTGAATGATAGCATCCCTCCAATTCAGGTTCCTTAGGATTGGAGGGATGTTATCATTGTTCCCTTGTACATTTGTACATGGGAAAAGGTGATCAGACAGAATGCAAGAACTATCATGGTATCAGTCTGCTGAGCATGCTAGAAAAAGTGTATGGGAAGGTCATTATTGATAAGGTACGAGGTCTTACATCACAGAACGTGTGAGATATACAGAGTGGTTTTGTGACCTGTAAGAATCAGTTTATACAGTCACAAAATTACCATAGTTTCACACAAAAATGCTCTAAGTTTGCAATTTTTTTTTTTTCAAAAGTGCATGTCAATCTCAGTTATTTAAGGTTTATTGTACTTCAAACTGAACTACAGTAAAGATTTGAAATCAAACAAAACTGTTCTGACAACATAGCCATGACTAAACTTAAAAAAAAAAAAAAAATGCTAAAAATGACAAAATGCAACTCACCGAATAGAACAAGACTTCGTTGGAATGTTTCCCATATGTGCTGTATAATATTTCTTGGTAGATGCCAAGACTGGATGAGGCAAACAGTGCAAATGTCAAAAGGCCAATTCCTACAAAAACATTTAATACATAATGGCTAGTTAATTTTGAACATCACATTTTTTTTTTTTAATTTTTATTTCAAAAGAGTTATTGAAATAATACTTCTAATATATTGGTATTTTGGTAAAGTAATTTTTAGGGCTTTCATTCCTATTTGCACATAGACACAAGGCAGAACAGTACATACTTAGTTTGATGTATCTACCAGAAATATACCAATAACACGTGCTGATATGATAAACTTTCAGTATCTATATTGTGGCTTACAATATGCATGATTTGGCCATTTTCACCATATTCTCACAAACTGGTACCATTAATTTAAAAATCACTGGAAACATATTGACAGATATGCAAATTGAAATAGACCATCTCAAACGTTGAGAACAAGCAACAGTAACTTGTGGCCAAAGTTCAGCTAAATGTTAATTGGTTTTATACAGATGAAAAAAATAATTTGAAATGTATATAGAGCTTCTGAAAACTTGATTGAGGTTCCTGATTTACATTAACTACTTCTACCAGCTTCTTGACTATTTTCACAGATAGAATCTCAGATAGTAACATTTCTGCTAAAGTGCCCTTGTGTGTGACCCAAAAGCATAAAAATTCATGAAAAAAACCCTACAAAAAAACTGAATGCAGGATACAGTAAAATATAGTAACTCAATACATATTTCCTGGCAAAGAACATTTTTATTAATTAATTTATTTTCACTTTATATATGCTAATAAATCCTCAGAAGTATCAGTATCTGAAAGAAGTCCCCAATTCTCAATTTTGAGTTACCAAATTTTAGGAAGGGAAAAAAACTGGGACTGAGAAGAAACAACCACCCTTAGAATTAAAAGCTCAAACCAAGAAGGCCATCTTTGCTAAAAACTGGCATTTCATTTGCTTACAACTGCCAGATCATAAAATAGCATTAATAATGGTCTACATGTTGATTATATGTCATAGATCATCAGAAAGAAATAAAAGTTGCAAAAACTAAAATATGGCTTACAACATGTGAAACATAATATGCATTTTCAGTATAGTATTTATCAATATGCCACTGAATCAAACTGCATTACATGCATATCAAAGAAAAAACAATATGTTTATATATGGAACTGGTAACAATGCCAATTGCTAACAGCTTGCCAAACACAAATTACATTTATGTGCATAATAAGGAAAAATTAAGAACAATACTAAAGTGATTGGAGAAGAAGAGCTGAATTTATTTTCTTTTAGGTTCAATGATATTCTGATATGATACATTTACTTTAAAATACTTATCAAGTGGAAGCATGTCATCAGTCATCGATGATTTAAACTGGGTTCTGATTATTTTTAACTTGGCTGGACACTGTAGCACACTGCATTTGAGGGAGGAAGAGTCAAAACTGATAGCATTGGTCTTGACAGCTTAATAAACCTAGCAAGCATTTTCTCTTTTGTTTCATAGCAAAATTAAATTTCAAAAGCGGTACTAATCTGTCCACAATGGAACTGGTCCCACGTCCATGACCTGTTACATTGGTTTTGCAGTGGTAAATGACAATGTTGTTTTTCAAAATTAAATTTCAATTAAAATGCACGATTTTTCATTTCACAGTCGCAGCTTGCTCTACGAGAAACAAAAACAAGCATTCTCCCATTTGTTTGAAAAGAAATCATAGTTCAAAGTTAGAACATTTCATTGCAGTCTTTCATTATTTGTAAACCCAATTTCTTTGCAAACTGAGAGGGTAACACAATTTTTGAACCTCATTTTTTTCTTTAAGCAAAAGGAAAAATGCCTACTTGATATAGCAAAATGGATTATGGAATGATAAAACAAGCATTTTAAGCAAAATGATATTAAAAAATCAGTACTGCTTTCGCTCAGTCTTCCAAGAAATATTTTTTACAGAACATGGAACATGTGATGATTCCATCACAGACACATTAAATACTAATTTTGAAATTTAATTTCACTTAAAAAAGGCCAATGGGGCCAAAATGCTTGCCTTGTTGATTGAATTTGAAGAGACTCAAAGGATGATATGAAAACATGTGTTTCAATAAAAATTTTTTTTATATGAAGTCACTCTTTTGCCCTGCAGTTGAAGAAAAAACAAAAACAGGAGGAATATAATCACAGACATATAAAAAATGAGGAATATAATCAGTAAAAGAAATAAAACTGAACTTCATCAGAAAAATTTAAAAAGCACAAACCATTGTCATTCTTCCATTCACGGAAGTGTGACTTAATAATTTAATTCTGTGACTTTTCCTTGATTTCCGTGGCCTTTTCCTCATTTTGCTACCTTTCTGTCACTTTCTGGACCTAGTAGACACTGTCATAGCATAAAAAACATCAATTTTAATGGAGAAAAAAAAACTTTCATTAGAACCTTGAGGATCTGCAAATTACATCCAAAATTGAGAGAAAATGCCAGAAAATTGGGAAAAGGTGCAAAAATCAGGAGAGTTGGCAACTAGGAGATTTGTTTGGCTCAACATTAAATGTTAGGCATTAAATCTGCTTATAATGACCAATTTTTGGATTTAAAGAGCAAAATCCAGACACTTCGCTCTTTAATTTTCAGTGAAATCGCTGTTCTGGACCTATATATCACCTGGAAAATTATGTTAGTGATAACCTTGAATAAGAAACTGGTTTAATGATTATCAGTGGATGACCAAATGGCTTAAGAAAGGTGGAGAGAAATTGCTATTTGCTGCTACATCATATCTCACATTATGGTGGAACTGGAGAAAGAAGGAAGAAATTAAAATTATCTGTCGGACTTCATAGATAGAAGCAAAAACTGGAGAAAGAAAGAAATAAAGAAAGAGGGAGTAAGAACCCACATTTTTTCATACAGGTCATTCTGGGTCAAAGCTGTATTCAACAGTGGCACAAACAAGGTTATAAATTGACATAAATTCAAAAGGTTTGTGTTTCACAATGTCGAAGTGAAGAGTTTTGTTTGTGAAAAACAAAGTTGAGATTATTTGCAAATTGCAAGAAGAAGGGGAAAAATGCAGAAACATGAAAAAAATATGAACTTTCATCATCATCTGTTTCCACTCTGTGGAAAAAAAAGACACCCTAAGAAAGGCATTGCAAGTAAACAACTGAAGAAATGTGATAAAGAAGACTTAGATGAAGCTTCAATAAAGAGGTTCACTGTTCAATACATACATATCACTAAGCTGTTCTCTGAGATTCAGCGGTTAGCTCCACAAAGAAATGCAAACTACCACACAATTTTTACTTACTGTTGCCGTATCAAACTTATCCGTTTACAGTGATCTTAACATACAGCTCGGGCTTCACTGACATCCATCACACGCCATACACAAGATCTTCTATACTTCATACTCATAATCCTTTTCTCATGCAGACACTCCTGAATCTGAACCTCCCATGCCTTCCTTGGCCTTCCTCTACCTTTCTTTCCTGCCACTTGGGCTAAAAAGATTTTCTTAGTAAGCATCTCATCACTTGTTCTTTCAATATGGCCAAACCACTGAAGCATATTGGTCTCCACCTTGCTAACAACATTTTGCTTCACATCACACAACTGCAACACATCTTCATTCCTCACACAATCAGAACGTGTCTTGCCACAAACCCCCTGTAAGTAACTCATTTCTCCAGCACACAAATGACTCCTATGTTTCTTCTGTAGTACCCAGGTTTCACTGTCATACATCAGAGTAGGAACAATTACACTTTCATGCACAGCCATGCGGGACTCTTTTGAGAACTCATAATTCCTGTGAAAACCTCCCAAAGCAGGCATTACTTTCAATGAATTCTCTCGCCTACTAATTTCACCATCCAATTTGTTCGCTCTGTCAAACATGCTTACCAAATACACATACTCATTCACCTGGTCAATCACTGTGCCATTTATACTTATATTATATTCAGTATTACCAGTTCCTCTCTCAAAAACCAAGACTTTGGTTTTTCCCTCATTTATTCAGTGCAATGCAATATTTATTCAATGCAATACTGATTTCCATATAAGTAGCCCCCTTTTAAAAATTTAAGCAGAGAAGTTTATACTACACAGTAGGAATATTCATACTTTGTATGTTCAAATGGATGATTTATCACTTTAAGAACAGATCTTTTGTAAAAAAAAACAGTGGGGAAGTAAAGTCAACAGGCATAAAGAACATTTCGACTTGGATGGACCAAAGACAGTTCGAACTAAAACAGGACTACACTGCAGACACAATTTATAATGCTGATGACGCAATATTTTTTTATAACACAATTCCCCCAACCAATTTTGAAGTTTAAAGGTGAAAAGTTCATTGGAGGAATGCTTTCGAAGAACAGATTAACAATGTGTGCTTGGTTCTCACAAAATGAGGAAGATTTTAATTATTGGAAAGTGAAAAACCCAAGATGCTTTAAAAAAACCAACCCCCCCCCCCACTTACAGTCAACTATGACAACCATGAAAAAAGCATGGGTGACTTCAGACATCTTTATAATTAACATTTCTATATGGGAACAGGATTTTTTGCCTACAAATTTGACATTCTGTACATAGCACATGGACCAGAGAGTCATACAAAGCTTTAAGAGTAACTTTCAGAACCAATTAATCTTGATGCTTTCAGACAAGGAAAAGAGGAGTAAATAATTTAAAAATTTGTCAACATATTAGATTGTAGTAACTTCTTAAAATGTTTTTGTATCACTGGTGATACAATGGTTTCCTTTCAATCCTGTCAGAAAAATGTTCATGAGTTATTTTTAGTGGGTGTTTATACTTATATTTATAAAATTTTTGGTGTTTAATAAATGCGTTACTTGTGTTAACATCATTACTTGAAAATTTCATTTATAATATTATTATTGATTTTTTCCATTATAAATTATGTTTGTTTCATTAGTTTTTTTCTTCTTTCCTTTTCAGTAAGATATTTGACAAGTGAAGAAATAATTCAACTTGTGAATCGTAGCGATTCTGATTTAAGTTCTCTGTCTGGTGAAGACGATGATTATCAACATGGAACTGTTTCATATTGTTCAAATTGTCTCTACAGATTATTTCAAATTGACTCCAGAAATTGTTTCAAATTGTTCCATGAGAAACAAATTATAATACTGCATAATGTAACTTGAAAATAAAATAATTAAACCAGTAATTTTTGAATTCATAGATATTACAATTACAGCAACTCAGTCCTGATGTATCGCATGTGATACAACCCCCATAGTCCTCACACTCTTTTCATGAAAAAAAAAAAATCAGTTTACAATGCATTAAACATCAATTTTTAAACCCTTTTTTAAAATAATCATGTTTTTAGTTTCATTGCAGGTCTGAGGAGGTTCAATACAAATGTGAATGTACTTGAACCAATTCATTTATGGCTGATGCATATGAAAATGTAAATAAAAAAATAACCATTTAAAACCATTTTAGCCTGCTGTCTTGAAATACTATTGAACAAAACATTGCAAAGCAAGATGATCTTGACTAGATATACACCACAACCATTGAAGCATAATATTTTGTCAATCTGCATTACAAAAATGAACTATATGATGCATCAGCAGCTGGAATTAAGAATATGCAGAGAATGAAAGTGATCTACATATTTTTGCTAGTACTTTCCTAATGCCCATGATCCAGAAAACAGTGACTTTCAACATGCACCACACTATGAGATGCTTCATAAACAATGAATAACAGTGATAGTGCTTAAAATAACAGGACCATCCATGAAAAAAAGAAAACGAAAAGAAAAAAGAAAATCAACAAAATAAAAACAGTACCAATTAGTTGTTCCATCAAGAAAGAATCATTGTCCCCATTTTCTTTGGCAAGCTGTATCACAGAAGAATTATTATCCACATCTACTTCAAAAACACGTGGATGAAAAGAATCAACCTAAAAAAAACAAAAAAAAAAACAGAGGAATACAAAAATTTATTAAAAAAAAAAAAAAAAAAAACTACTACACACAGGCATTCAAAATTTGTCTCCATGATAATATCTGCATGTGTGGAGAAACACACACACACACACATCAACTATTCTCTTTTATGCCTCTAATACAAAAGTACATGAAAAACTGAAAATGATTCATTTCTCATAATTTTTACTACTTGTTCAACCTGTACAAAAGAAAATGGTCTATGATAGTGTATATCATATTAGAAGAAGGTAATGAGAAATCTTGTTGCTCATATTAATGGGAAATTTTTCATTGATGAAAAATATAAACAACTGATTTGGCATAACTTAAATATGTGTGTACTATAAACAAGGAGATATAATACGAGAGCATGTGCTCTCCCCATTGCAGCCAGATGGTTGTGTGGCCACCATGTTGTGTTACCCTCAGTTGCTCATTTGTGCATTTTAAGTTGTGGGAGTGAACACTAGCATAGTTTGGGTTTGGTGTCTCTTTCTTTTCTTTCTTTTTTCTTTTTTTTTGCGGATTTTCAATTTTGTTTGTGTTTTCACGCAACAGAAGTTTCTTAGAAATGCCAGGATGCACAGCTGCAGGACTAACCAATAAGGAAGATAAACTGCCTAGAATCACATTTCACAGGTAAGTCTTATAAAAAATCTATTGTTCTAATTTCAAGTTTAATGCAAAATGTAAAAGACACAAACTCAATATAAGGCCATGTCACTTTTAACTGAGTGTTAGTTATTTTATAAATTTTAAGAAAGAAGGTCAAGCAATTAACAGAGGGAATTGACTATTTAGAGGTCTACATGATGTGTTATATTTCACTGTTGCCATTCATTTACGATGCTATGAAGTGAGAATGCAATTTTCAGGAAGAAAAAAAAAACATGTATTCGGAGCAAATTATTTAATTGCAGCAATGGAAAGCTCACCATCGCCCATCCACAATTTGAATGCATTTTTGCTACAGGTGTCAGAATTATCTATGTATGTACATCATGTCAAGTTTTGGAACTAAAAATATTGTAATTTCAATAGGCATTTTAGAGGGTTGAAAGAATCTTCCTTCAGTGCTTTTAAATGCGGCAATAGTTTTTATGTCGTAGACCCTAAATCAAAGATCTGAAGATATGAAATTTGTTTCACACAGCAATTCATGGCCTCAGTAGTGGGATGACATTTTAAAAACTTACCTGTGGTGAGTATGTATCAAAATTTAACAGCATGTTTTATTTTTTGCTACTGAGTTTCTGAGCTGCTTCATGCATTATTTTAAACAGCATGCACTTTTCGTGTGGTAAGTTAAAGCGATTTTTGTTGCACACAGCAGTAAAACCTGATCTGGCATTGCTTTGAAGGCAACAAAAACAGTGGTGATATTATAGGGTATATCCATAAATACAAATGGTATTTTTTCTTTTTGCAAGAAGGTTTTCAAAGTGCTAACCAGTCTAACATAGTTAGGAATGAAATTTGATGGGAATGCAGTCAGAAGGGTAACCTAAGATGACTGCCACTCAGGAGCATCGGCTTCAGAGCTTTATGTAAGGATTGCTTGTTATGCTCCCTTCCCTTATTCTATCCTCCTTGCCTACACAATTTGCATGTTATATGAAGTAAGCTTCAACACAAAACCATTCTGAGTAAAAGAAAGAGAATACATCTACAACACTGATTGTTATACATTTCCTATAACAAACAGAAACTGATTCAGAGGTGATTTTGTTACTTTGAGTGAAAACCTATTGAGTGTGTGTGTGAAAAGAACTACACAATAGAATGTTTTGCTCCCTGATCACTGAGCTTACAAGCTTCTGTGGTAGCACTCACTGAAGAAACTGCACATGAAAAAAATAAAACTCAAACATGATACACTTGCTTTCACAAAAGTGGCAACAGCTAACTGCATGTACTCATGTTTGACATCTGCTTGAGTATGTATCCTATGAAGTGCAGTTTAAACAGCTTAGCTTAGATTCTTTTATTCAGACCATATAATTCTGATATAATGGAATGTGAATTCAAGCAAAAGCAAGTCAAAGGTAGAAAAATAAAGACTAATGATCTCAATGCCAACATCTATATCTGTAATATACTACAGATGTACACAGTACTTTCAGTCACATTTTTCATGTAAATGACAGCTCAGTTGCTCATGATATCATGCAGGGTTTGTACTGATTTTTGAGAGTCCATTTAGAGTTTTTAAGGAGTTTTCCTGGAGTTCCAAACCTATTTTCTAGAAGTTTGCAACAACATCAGAACTTTTCAAAATGTTTTCAAATTTAATTTCTCTGAAAATGTATGTTTTTTCATAGCTTAGTCTCTCCTTGCTATATCAACAGGAACAAAGGGAAAGCATTTTTTTCTTTAGTTTAAAAAAAAATTAAAGTTACAAACTGGAACTTCAATTTAGAATAAATTATCAACCTTTATTCACAATTAAATGCAGGGCTTTAAGTTTCCATGTGAAGGAACACAAGACTTACGTACGGAACTATGAACTGAAGAAGTTATCAATAGCTCAACATTGTCCCGAAAATAACCATAAATTTTTGTTTGGAAATGCTATTCTTATTGATAAACCTGATTTGACTAACAAGCTTAATGTATTAGAAGCTTTCCACATATACCGGAATTCTTCAAGACTTGTCAACAACACGACGTCTACACCATTTCTTTCAAGTGCGTAGAAACAACTCACCCAAAACCGTGACCGTCAGAACTCTGATGATGTCACAATGATTTGAATGTTTACGCTCCATTCGTCCTGATGATGCCGAGCCAAACGCTCTGTGAAACTATAGTCGATGTTAATAAAACATTTAATTGTGAATAAACGGTGATAATTTATTCTAAATCAACATCACAAGTGTGTAGTCTTGAATTACATATAATGGAACTTTGGTTTCAATCATGATCGTTTTCCTCGATGCATCACCATCACTTGCATCACATTTATGTTTTTGGTGCCACGGTTATGAGGCTAAAAATGCAAAAAAAAAAAAAAAAAAAAAAAAATCCAAAATGCAGTAATATACATGATATACTATTAGCAGCAATGTGGTCCTACTGAAAAGAATGAAATCTCTGTCCTACCTTGGGCCCACAAGTTGACAAACTGCTGTAGACATGCAATGCTTTGATGTGCGTTGCAAAGTAGCTTCCTGTTGTTATTACGAACCACTGTATGTAACTCGAATTTTTAATATTTGAGTTATATACAACTCAAAATATTAAAAATTCATTTAAGACTTTACAGGGGTTGGTTCGTAACTACATTTTGTACATAAGTCGGATGTTTGTAACCTGGGGATTGCCTGTACAATAAATTCCATCAGTCATAATAAAATTTAAGGATTTTTCCCTGACTCTGAAAGCAAAATAAGGAGAAAAAGATCTATTTAGGAGTTTTGCTTAAATTCTAAGTGAAACCCCTGCATCATGGACTGTAATACCATGGGGGAAAAAAATATTATTTGAAGTTTTACAGAGGACAAAAATGAAAGTACAAAGGTTAAACATTAAAGTCAGAGGTCTGCACATGCCTTAATTTGGAAAGCCTGGCCTGGCCTGGCCTCTTTCAGACTTCAATCATGCGTTCTCCACCACTATCAGGTACCTACTTTGTGCTTCTTTGTAACATAGATATCATGTTAACTGCATCATTTCTTTTATCAGAAGTTCAATTTTTGACTCAAAACTTCTCTGAAATAATCAATTTTCATAATAAACACATGTATTTTTACTCTTCTTTTTTATATGGCTCAGTAGTCTTATTCCAATTTGTCATGTTGTGTGTGTTTCAGAAAAGGTTGAAGACTCCTGCTCAAGAGAAAAAAAGGCTGCTGTACTGAACTGTGAGCTACCTTAGTAGTAAAGGGAACATAATGCACAGACAGATGTGCTATTTCTTGTAGGAATTTCCCCTACAGATCAGGTTTAGACTTTATTACATACTTTTATTGCAAATGTAAATGCATTTCCTCTTCTACACCAATGGCGTATATTCAAGGCTAGCTGAGAAGCCCAAGGAATGCACAAATAAAAGTAAATTAGATACACACAAACAAAAGTCTATTATCAATGGTATTAAGATGTGTCGATGCACTCTCTCGACAAAAAAAAAAAATAATCACATGCGGATTTTCTTCTTTTGACTAAAAGAATCAGTCTGGTGAGCAAAGACCAACGGGGCTCCAAGTGGAAGGATGGTGTCATCGTAATGCAACCAGCTCTACCAGTCTTCACTGTGAGATTTGAAGACTTTCAATATGATCACCAGCTAGTGTTTCCATGACAACATGAAGGAGTGGGTGAAGGTTGAATAGGCCATTGTTTTGAACAACAGTTCACTCAGAAAAGAGAAGACCTAGACTTAAGACTACATTAGTCACTCACATATTCCCGCCCATAACGTAACAGCACGTGTTTCACAAGAGTTGCTTCAGTTGTGTGAAGTGTCAATGAATTAAAATCAGTGACATTATATCTTAAATTTGTGAGTGGCTTTGTTGGATTTGAACAGTTTTGATAAATTTTGTGAAAGCTTTTCTGAACTTCTACTGTCAGAACCAATGTTTCAAATTTTGATACAGTTTAACTCAAAAATGAACTGAAGGTGTTTTATTCCCTTGATGAATACAAAAAGAAATCAGTAAGAGATATTACTTGTTACATGGAATTGAATAAATTGGACATTGTGTTTAGTGAGGTACACAAATTAGCAGACCTAATATTATAGTTTCTATCAACAACTGCAACTGGCAAAAGAAGTTTTTCTGCATTAAAAATAATCAAGACATATCTTAGAGCTGCACAAGGACATGTACACTTGAGAAACTTGGCTATTTTGTCAATAGACAAACATTCTTTTTAAATACAAAAAAGTACTCGGAAAAAACTTTTTATGAAAACGCAACACTCAAGTTCACACAAAAGGAAAGAAGAATGGAGTTCATGTAGTAATAAAGAATTCAAAAGATAAAGTGTTAAAATCCTAATCCTCATAATTATTTGATGTTATGTTAGCTATAGCATGTACCTAAAATTTTAGAAAAATTACTTCTATTACTTAATAATTGAAAAATAAACTTCACAGTTTACAAAAAAAAAAAAAAAAAAAGTACTGGGGAGAGGTGGAGGGTACGGGTGAGATAGCCCAGGTCTCAGACCCAAGATACACCACTGTCCAACACATAAGTGTTAACACAGTAGCCCTTGATCTCCAAATATGTAAACAAATACTTCAAACTTCCTCATCTCCGTTGTAGCAATGAATCACACCAGAAGCTCATTTAGTTTTGGTTTCATGAAGCTGAAAACTGTATTTATGTAAACATTTATTTGGAACAGAAAAACAGATAAGAAAAGCCCCATCCACATATTTTAATTGCTTAAGCTAATGAAGTGAAAACAAAATTTCATTTCAACCTACAAAGAAATAAACCATCCCATTTCAGACTCTCATCTAATAGCCTGGCTTGCCAGTTTCAGCTGTAATTAATCGATGAATCTGGTGGCAGCTGGAGGGTTTTTCATTTCACTGAAATGAAAGACCCCCAGAAAAACAAGCCTTTAATAACAGCATCAGTGGCTTAGCTTTAAAGACTGATCAACTTATTTGAAGATATATTTCTTGTGAAAAAACATGAGATTTTAAACTCCAAAAGCAATCTAACATCTGATAAGAACATAAGAACCTCTGCAGCTGTTAATACAATGAGAAAAGATATTACCAATTTTTTTACAAATGATGAAATAATTAATATGTATCATCAGTGGTGTGCCCAGAATTTTTCTTCGGGGGAGGGGTTACGAAATTTACCTTTTTTATACAACTAAATGTGTTATGAGTGCATTTTCGAAATGTATGCAACATCCACGCAAAAATATTCAAATAATTATTGCTAGAAATTACTAGTAATATTCTTATTACCTATATTTTTATCACCACATAATGGTTGACCACTTATATTTTGCTATTTATCTGTTCAGAAAACAAGAATAGTACACTACTTACCTTTAAATGGTTAAAAGATACAAGTAATTCTAGAACGAAGCAAAAACTTATCTTCTAGTAAAACATTCTTCATTTGCATAATGGCACTTTTTTCATCATACAGTAAGACTAGCAATCCCTGATGCTGATGACACTCATTTTGACAAATATGTTTTTATTTTATTCAAATCTTATGTTACTTACTATTACTTGAGTCGTATTTCCAGCCTTCTGGGTTTTTTTTTTTTTTTTTTGCTAGTTCATCTAAAATTTCTTCAGCTTTTGGTGTGTATTCGCAATGAATGTGAAGTAATACTAACCCATCGGGTCTCAATTCTGATATGGTATTATGTAGATATGATTTTAAGAGATGCAGCGTTGAAACCGAAATCCCACTTTCTGGAGTCGGCACTGGTAGAGTATCTAGTACGTGAAACAATGCTTTTATATTGTGTAACACCTCACTGTAGCACAGTTTTAAAGCACTTAATGCACCTTTTGGCCAGTACTCCTTTTCTTTGCAAGCTATTCCACGGTACCACAATTTCAATTCTGTGATTAGTTCTTCTTGCGAGCCATTCAAGTCACCTGTTTAAAATTCAGTTAAATTTTTAAAACCATTAATATCTTAAGATGGTTGCACATTGGGATTTGTTGGGAAAAGTGATTGGAATTCTGACAAGACTGATTTGTGCGCGAGAAATCTATTTTCCAAAGCACTAATAAACATGTCTAAAATTGGCCCATAAATTGAAGTCCTGTGATAGTCTTCTGGGTTTTCTTCAAAAATCAGTAATCCTGTTTTCGAAAACAGCTGGTGAATCAGAGAGGGGGTCAAAGGAGACTGATGACAAAGCTGTGAACTGTTGTATTCCATTCACAGCATGACCCAGTATATGATGCATTCAGAAATGACCCTCAGAATTGCTAGGTTGTAGGCCGTTTGTTACTAGTTTCCCTTCCTTCTGGTCCATCAGCTATTTTCATCCACAAGAGCGCTGATTCCTGGAAGTTATTTGTGTGTCACATGATTCACAGTAAACCCTTGCTATGGTTGTATGTGAAAAGTCCAGGAGGACAGCCATTCGGCAGTCTGGTGCTAACTATCGTGCCACATTCAAAGTTGTTCAGATCACTCATTATGCCCATTCTGACCCTCAATCAAATGCTAACTGATACTCAACAAGGTGGTCTTCCCAATTCATACCGCGCACTGTGCTCGTGCATGGTTTTACATGTTGGAGTGAGCCATTTATGTGAGGAAAGCATGTATAGCTAATAAATTAGTGCCTCATTGTATACACAGTGTTTACTAACTTTGAAAAGCATTTTCACAGGATGTCTAAGAAAAAGTTGTTCAGAGTGTCAAAAAATTATGTAGTGAAAGGCAAGCTGCTTTTGTCAGTCACAAGATCTTTGCAACTGTCAAGATGGAAGAAAGGTTAAGTGGTTTGACAATAACTCAGGGGCACGGTGTACGATAGTCAGGTGGTATGACTCTGGAAACAAATATCGCCTGTTAATGTCACTTGTCACCAGATGGAGCAACCAACATGTGGGCCAATGACTCGACACAACCTGTACTTTCTTATGAGAGAAAAGGGCAGAAGCATTTGTGTTTTAAGAATGCTGTTTTACTTGGAATTGAAAAACAAAACCTGAAATGTTTCCTGAACATGCACTTTTGTGCTTGCCAGACAGAATGTCATCAATTATAGTGATATATATGCATATTTATGTTTGATAATCCCACTGATTAGTAGACACTTATTGAATTTCATGTTTTCATACTTTTATGTAGGATATTTTCATTTTTCATATGTAGAACAACAGCAAGTTCAAATTGGTGTTCGATAGTTTTTTCCATTGCAAAATAGCTTTTTTTTTAATTAGAAAAAAATGTAATGTTTATCTATGCGCAATTGCTATGGTTTTACGCGGGCCGCCATTTATACAGTTAAAAATGGTGGTGTGCATGAATAACGTAAACAACTTACACTGTCAGAGTTCTTTTGATATCAAAGGACAAATTAGTGATCGTCTTTCATGTCCTGGGACTTTAAAAGTCGACACACGCTCTTTACATGTCGAATAATCTGTCCGATAGTTCGATACAAAACGCTTTTGCCCAATATCAGAAATGTAAGAATTGAACCAATCCTAGTCCGACACAGAGCTGCACTATAAATTTTAGTCTCCTTCTAAAGTAAAAAGAGTTGATGTGCTTTAACTTCTGTAGAGAAACTTCTTTTTTTTTGCCCGTCCCTAATTTAGGGTCACTGGTTCCAGGGAAGGGAGAGAGCCAATGCAGTGAGACAAACACAACATCCATGCCTCACCGAGATTCGAACCCGGACCCCTTTCGGACAAGTGATCAGAGGCCATCACTTAGACCACTGCGCCAACGGGGCGGCAATTTCGTTTCTGGAATTTCAATACCACACAACTACACAATATGATTAATGAAAAATACTTGTGATAAACACAAATTTAGCACTGATGAAATCATAAATGCTATGTATTCCTATGATGATTAGGGTAAACAATCGGCCCACAACTCCTGCACACCCCCTTGTGAGCTATGACATTAACGATCCATTTTTCTAACTTTTAAGTGTATAGGGAGTTGTATCACCTGACTATTGTACACCGCGCTCAGGGGTAAGACAGGGGTTTAGGTTGTTACCATCTTTGTTTCTGATCTATATGAATAACTTAGGTATAGAGGGTAAACCAGCATCAGACCTTGAGGTAAGTAGTTAAGTAGTTTGACAATAACTCTGGGGTAAGACAAGGGTATAGGCTGTTACTGTCTTTGTGTCTGTTCTATATGAATAGCCTAGCTACAGAAAGTAACACATCAGACTTTGAGCTAAGTGGTTCTGGTATCAGCTGTTTGCTGTATGAAAATAACTGAGGGCTATTTATTCCCCAAAATATGTTCTTTCATTATAAAGAACTGAAAAATATAATGTAGTTTTCACCATTACATCTCCTGCTATCTCCTAATGCACATTATCATAAAGCCATACCGCAAGGTAAAAACTATTATGTAGGCCATTCAGCATGGTATACCACTAATTACTAGACAAAGAATGGAGACTGAATTTTGTGTAAAGTTATGTAAAAGTAGCCAGAAGTGTTGCGCAGGTCGGCTGTATTCAAGTAGTAGAAGCACTTCAAGGATGGCAAATGCAGTGTGTAGGATAACCAGCGAAGTGCGCGTCCATCAACATTAGTGACTGATGAAAACATTGTGAAAGCTAAAAAATATTGAAAGACAACAGACGTTTATTGATTTATGATTTGGCACTGCAGTTGAATGTTGGTTTAGCAAGATGTCATGAAATTGTGAAAGACAGACGTTTATTGATTTATGATTTGGCACTGCAGTTGAATGTTGGTTTAGCAAGATGTCATGAAATTGTGAAGTCCCACCTGAAGATGTCTCATGTTTGTGCAAGATGGGTGCCACATGATCTTACTGAAGAACAAAAACAATGCTGCACTGAACTTTGCCCCACCTTTCTTCAAAGAGTGGAAACAGATTCTGACTTTAAATCAAACAGTCACCATAGATGAGTCTAGGATAAATTCAGAATCAAAACAACAGTCAAGCATATGGAAACACACCAACTCACCGCACCTCAAGTAATTCTGAGTTTGTGATTCTTCAAAGAGTTGATTTTGTTTTTTGATGCCTGTAGGATAGTATTGCAGCATTGGTACCCAAGAAACAAATTGTTAATTCACGATATTGTGTTCACATTTTGTGAGTTCACCTGAAGGGAGCAATGCGTAGAAAAAGACTTGAACTGCTTAATCAAGAATGGTTTCTTCTTCAGGATAATGTGAGGCAGCATGTGGCCCAAGTAGCAATGCAAGCTTAGGAGTAAATTGGCCAAAGTCTACTACATCCTCTCTATAGTGTTCGGTTTGCAACACTATAAGAAAGAACTGAGAGAAAGGAAAGGCTGCCACATCCGCTACTTTCACAAAATGGACTGCAACACATGTTTTAGAAGCTTGTGGACAGCTGTAAACAGTGTATAGCATGTAAAGGTCACTATTTTGAAAAAGAAGTCCACACCAAACCTCCAAGTGACACAGGCTCAGAACAGTGACCTCAGTCTACGTACTTTTGGAACAGCCCTCGTAATTTGTGTGTGTGTATGGAAGCTTAAATTAAATTAATTTAATCTCAGAATGTTACAATTATTTGTTTTAGATTCCATTCTTCAGATATTCTTCATAAAATGGCTATACACTTGTTTAAAATGGATATTGAATCTTGTGCATTGTACAATGTTCACCTGCATAGCATTTGGTTGTGGTAATGTAAATTAGCTGCATCAGCTGAGTAGAATTTACAAAACTACAGATTGAAGATTAATGTTGAAAAATCCAAATCAGTCATTCTACCTCATTATTAAAAAAAAAAAATAAAAAATGTGCAGAACAGAAACAGCGACCAGAACAAGTAACAGATTTTAAGCATTTGGGTGTAACTGCCGACCATACAGGAAGGCATGGTAGATAATTACACAACAGAATCAAAAATGCAGTGCAAGACTTATAGCATGTGTAAAGACATAACCAGAGGGTAGGCAAAGAAAAAAATAGCAAGATCTACCCTCTTTTATGGCAATGAGATCTGGGAACAAAGAAAAGGGTTCTTTAAGAGATGTGAAATTACTGTCATGAGAGTGATAAGAGGAATGAATATCAGGAGAAAACAGATGGATTCAATGACAGAACAGAATTAGTAACACAGACATTGGAGCTGAACTGGGTGCTTTTTCAGTACAAGAAAAAAGTTAATGAGATCACACTGAGATGTTCTAGGTGTGTCATATGGCAGACGAAAGATGACCTAAATATCAGATGCTACCTTTTGTTGTATTATGCCACAAACCAAAGAACAGATCTAAAACCAGGTGGATAGAAGGAGAAAAATGAGTAATTAATGAATGATAAAGGAACCAGTACCATAAGAGACCCCAAAGCTTACAATGGA
Organism: Macrothele yani; assembly: GCA_039090855.1. Lineage (NCBI taxonomy): Eukaryota > Metazoa > Arthropoda > Arachnida > Araneae > Macrothelidae > Macrothele > Macrothele yani. Next base: position 110,438,322 of record CM076997.1, on the reverse strand, counting down.
TATAATGCAGTACCGAAAGTTTGTTGCACACTGACATTGATTTTATTTTACTTCATTTCATTGATTTATGTTCTTACTTTCTTCACTGTTTTATTTTCTTACTTTCTTCACTGTTTTATTTTCTCTCCTAGCTATCTATGCCAGTAACATGCTTGAACACCATACTGTTACACACAAGTAAGTTGATGATAAATCTTAACCATTCATGAAGGTATTAGGAAAAACTATAATAAGACAGTTAAATGACCTCTTTCAAAATATATGTTATGTTACCTTTGAATTTTGAGATGCAATGGTGGCAAGCAGAACTCCAACAGTTATCATCAACACAGAAAGATACTTCCTCAGTGAATACCTGGTAAAAATATAAAAATAATAAAATTACATAAATACAATGCTATTTGAAATCTCAAACACTCTTCAGAGCAATAACACATCAAGTTTAGGATGTTATTAGTTTCTAGGATGTAAATTCTTGAGAAGTAATCACAATATCAAGCGTAGAATTAGTAACACAGACATTGGAGCTTTGGTTTCAGACAATGATTCATTTTTATAGCATCAGCTACAGCATAAGAGCTAAATAAAACCTATTTCAAAGTTATGGTAAAGTTACTCCTGCTGTGCATTAATTTTTGGAATTTTTACATCTGAAAAAAGCATTTGTGAATTCTTGTGACTGAAGCATTAATCTGTATCCTTAGAAATGAAATCAATTAAACAATCATAATATTTGCACCTTTAAGGTATTAAACACCAGCAAAGTGCGCATATTTACATGCAATTCATTAATGACATATTATTAAATAGCCAATCACTTACCTGAAAGTTCTTGGTCAATTTTTTTCTTTTACACTTCAAGCACGTCAATTATCATCATGTAATGTAGTTGGCCTTCAAAGGTTGAAAGACACCTTGCTTATGAGATTCGTTCTTCCGGGCATGAAACATCGTATTTTCCTTTTTTTTTTAAATTATTTTATTCACTGGCCAAAAAAATGCAGGTTTCCCTCTGCCGTATGAGACATAAACATAGCTCGTCATCTCCATAAAAACCACACAAATATACACACCATACAACTCATTCATCATCATCATCGTCAACCATTATCAATCCACTGCTGGACGAAGGTCTCCCCAAGTTTCCTCCACAACGGTCTGTCTTGTGCCAGTCTCCTCCATGTCACTCCCGCATACTTTCGAATTTCATCCACCCATCTTCCATGTGGTCTTCTTCTGGGTCTTTTCCTGTCCCTTGGAATCCAATCTAAAATTTCGGCTGTCCATCGATGGTCTGTCCTTCTGGCAGTATGTCCAGCCCATTGCCATTTCAGGGATTTAACTCTGATCATGATGTCTTCCACTCTTGTCATTTTTCGGATCCACGTGTTCCTCTTCTTATCTCTCCTGGTTACACCAAGCATGCACCTCTCCATGCTTCTTTGAGTTGTCTGCAGCCTTTGTATGTCTCTTTTAGCTAAGGTCCACATCTCTGCACCATACGTAAGCACTGGAAGGATGCATTGATCAAACACTTTTCTTTTAAGACATAATGGCATATTGCTCTTGAAAATTATGCTGTTTCTTCCAAAAGCTCTCCAGGCAAGTTTTGTACGCCGATTAATTTCTTCATCAATGTGACCCTCACTCGATATCTGCTGTCCAAGATAAACGTACGTGTCTGTTATCTCCAGCTTTTCTCCATCAATCGATAAATCTTCATTTCTTGTAAAAGCATTGTACATCACTTTTGTCTTCTGAAAGTTCATTTTTAATCCCACTTCTTTACTCTTGTCAGCAAGTTCCTGGATCATACTCTGTAGCTCTGATGGGGTAGTTGCAAAAATGACTATGTCATCAGCAAAACGAAGGTGGGTTAGATAATCTCCATTAATCTTTATCCCTTTGTTTTCCCAGTTCAGTGATTGAAAGACATTTTCCAATGTGGCATTAAAGAGCTTGGGAGATATGGTGTCACCTTGTCTCACTCCTTTTCCAATTTTTATGTGTGTTGTATTTTCAAACAGCCGAATCTTTTCACTTGCATTTTCATAGATGTTATTAATAATATTAAAGAATGCATCTTCAATACCGCAGGATTTCAGAGCCATTGCAACTGCTGATGGTTTCACCGAATCAAAGGCTTTTTCATAATCGATAAAAGCCATGCACAATGGAAGTTCATATTCCCTCGCTCTTTCAATTAGTTCTCTCAGTACGTGGATATGATCTATTGTGCTGTAGCCACTCCTGAATCCAGCTTGTTCCCTCGGTTGAGCCATGTCCAGTGTCACCTTCAAGCGGTGTGAAAGAACTTTAGTGAAGATTTTATAAACCACTGATAGGAGGCTGATAGGTCTGTAGTTCCTGAGATCCTCAATGTCACCTTTTTTATGTAGCAAGATCATTGTAGCGTTGTTCTGATCCTCAGGAATTTTTCCTTCATTAAGGCATCGAGTGAAAATTTGGGCGAGTACTGTTTCGATTTCTCCACTTGCTTCTTGTATGATGTCTACAGTAATTCCATCTTCTCCTGGAGCTTTCCCCCGCTTCATGTTCTTGATTGCATGTGCAACTTCTGCTGGAAGGACTGGAAGAACTCTGGTACTAGTACCTTTCATGATGTCTGGAGTACATGTATCATCCCTTTCATATAATTTGGAGTAGAAATCTTTCACTCTTGTCAAAATTTCGCTTCTATTTCTTGTTACAGAACCATCTTCTTTTCTCAGTGCCATAATCTGTTTTTTCCCCTTACTGAGATGTCCCTTTGCTATCTTTAGGCTTTGGTTGTTTTCAATTGCTTTCCTTACTAGTTCACAGTTGAATTTTCTTACGTCTTCAGTGATACTTTTTCGTACTGTCTTGCATAGCTCTATATATTCAACTTTGGAAGTCACATCTTCTTTAGTTGTCCTCATCACTCTTCTTTTTTGCATCAACATTTTGGTTTTTCCTGATAATTTGTTCACATGCAATTTGTTCTTAGACCCAGCTAATTTTGTTGCTGTTTCCATAAAAGCTTTGGTTACTTTTCTGTTAACTTCAGAAATATCCACTTCTTCCGATGTTAGGCCTTCTAAAGCAGAGAATCTGTTCTTCAGTTCCAATTTGAAGGTATTATGGTGTTTTTTAAGGTTGGTTATGTCAATACATTTTGTTTGTCTTATGAGCTTGCTACGTTCGAGTTTAGTGTTGAGGTGCATCTTACATCTCACCAATCTATGGTCACTGCCTGTGTTGAACTTGTTTAGCACACTGCAGTCTTCTATGACGAATTTTTTGTTACACATAATAAAATCAATTTCACTTGTCGTCCCATTTGGATGTCTCCATGTCCATTTCCTGTGTGGCTTTTTCTTGAAAAAGGAGTTCAAGATGAAAAACCTTTCTGCCTCTGCAAACTCTACGAGAGTATTTCCACGCTGGTTTCTGTTGCCGTGACCGAATTTACCTACTGAAGTTTCACTCTGTTGCCATTGCCCTATTTTTGCATTGAAATCTCCCATAATTATCTTCAAGTGCTGCTTACCTTTATTATTTAGATGACGAATTTCCTCATAAAATTCTTCAATTTCTTCTTCAGCATGACTTGTGGTGGGTGCATAAGTTTGAATAATCTGAGCCTGGTATCTTCTCGAGAGTTGGATAACGAGTCGTGCAGCTCTGTTAGAGGAACTTTCAACTTCTACAACTTTATCCTTCAGTTTCTTGTTTATTATAAATCCAACACCACTAGTTCTGCCAGTATCTGTCCCACGATAGTAGAAGAGATGTCCACTTTTCAGTTCAATGAGATCTTCTCCTTTTCTCCTTACCTCACTTAGCCCGACGATGTCCCACTTGATCCTTTGTAGTTCCTCTTCCAATTCAAGAAGCCTTGAATCAGAAGATAGGGAGCGTCCGTTGTACGTAGCCAAGGTCATCATCAGATGGCAGCCTAGTCCGGTCCTCCGGGGATTCTTAGCACCCTCTGCCTTCATGTCGCACTGGCCACTGCCTTGGCCAGGTACATTCCAGCTGCCGGAGACTGAGGGCCAAGATTTAAGTTGTGGAGTCATTTTGGGGGGTTTGGCCATAACTCACCACGCTGGCCAAGCAAGTTGGTGAGTGTGGGATAGCATTTCCTCTAATCCCGATGGTATAGTTATACCGCTATTGGCGGTCGTCAGAGCCCCTTTAGTGGGAACAGGATGTACCACGAGAAGGCGGGGTTGACATTTGTCAAGGAGAGGCTGTGATGTTACGCATCACCTGACCTTACATCTCATAAATAATATATACTCGCGTAAAAGCCAAAAGTTTTTGGAAGAAATTCTTTTTTTTTTTTTAAGTGAAACTGTTGGCTTATATGCAGGTCCCGTTTTTTTTGCCAATTTCTAGCTGATGAACTAGGGGGTGGCCGCCCCCGTGGGTGCAGTGGTTTAAGCGATGGCCTCCGATCATTTGTTCGAAAGAGGTCCGGGTTCGAATCCCGGTGAGGCATGGATGTTGTGTTTGTCTTACAGTACTGGCTCTCTTCCTTCCCTGGAACCAGTGACCCTAAATTAGGGATGGGCGACTGCTTATAGCCCATTGAGTTGCTCACGATGGTCGTTAAACCTCCAATCAATAAAAAAAAAAAAAAGAACTAGGAGACTCGGTTTATACGCGAGTATATACGGTATGTAAAATGCTGGGTTTTTTTTCCCTAGCAGCATTCTCCTTTCATGTGACGTCATGATCTTTGATTGGAGATCACAACCTTTGCAAAGCCTTCACGCATTGTGAGCTATCAAAGTTCTTTCTGAATTGGTGGAATTCTTAAAAAAAATTGACAGTGATGTATATTATTGGATTATTCTTATGAAACCATGCATGTATAATTGTGTAAACCAAAGTTATCCATCGTTTGGTGGACAAGGGTTCGAAATGCTAAAATACCTGCCAGGTTTTGATTTACCGGTAAAATTTACGGAAATGCAACTTGCTTTACCGGCAGAGGGTTAATTTTACAGATTTTATTCTTCCAGATTTTTTTTTCTGATGATTTTGCACTCAGCATCAGGACTTTTTATTTAACATAATCCATTTAAATTGAAGCACCAATGTAAGTTACAAATAAACTTCTCAGTTACTTGGGAACATTTGTCTGCAGTTTTCCCACATGTTGTTTTGGGTTGTTCAAACGTGCGTAAACGGTATGAAAACAGCTACAGCTGGGATTGTTTATCTCTAGACGTGTTGACAGGCGGGTGGGCATAATCCATTGGAACACGTCTTTATTACTCCTAGTTTGAAATGCTATCTCACTACGTAGTTATCGTAGAAAAATAATTGAAGCAGATTTTAAATCTGTGGAATTTTTGAGCCCAGATCGATACCCAACATGACGAAATTAAACAAAAGCTGCCAGTTTTGCGAAATTAAAAATCCATTCTGGGCATGGTTTCGTAACTTCTCTGGCAATAACTAACGAAAGAATGCAGTATTATAGGAAATTAAAAAATAAATAAATCCAATGCTCATTCGACTCAGTGCTCCTGCAGCAATGTTTTATTTTGCTGGTCCTTTAGTCAGTAAGTTTTCTATGCTTCCCAACCGTAGATTGTAATATGTTCCAGATTTGTCTGTCCGTACGATAATATGCATGATGTCTTCGCTGGATTCAACGAAATTAGTATGTTGGGGTCCATACTAATTTGTCATATGATGTTCGTAAATAAATTTTTACCTTTATTTCTTTGTAATTCCTTGTTTGAAAAGTCATAGTATTACTATAACCATTCAAAAGTTTACGTGCCTACAATTACTTTAATGAGAGTAATGAGAAACTTACCTTTATTAGAAGGTCTGTTCTCTTTGAAAAGATACATTTCATTGTATGTTTTTTTCCATTTTAATTTCTACGGTTGGTTTGGGCTTCTGGTGCAGCGGTTTTATGTTGTCTTCAACTTGTTCATTTATTTGACTGAGTAATTTATTAATCCTTACTGCTGCAATGATACTTGATCCAAGAAACCTCTTTTTTACTTAAAAACCTATAATTTCACTGATGTTAAATAACCCTAACTGGTAGTTTAATTGGCTTACAAAACTTACTATTCATTGAACCTACTTGTGTGAACATTCACAAACCATAAACTAACTTCTTATTTACAAACACCAAAACAACCATCTAACAAAACAATTTTTAAAACCTAAAATACAATTATTTACAACAAACTTATCTCATTGCCCTCTAATGTTTTATTTTGCTGGTCCATTTAAGTGATAGTAAATAAGAAGTTAGTTTATGGTTTGTGAATGTTCACGCAAGTAGGTTCAATGAATAGTAAGTTTTATAAGCCAATTAAACTACCGGTTAGGGTTATTTAACATCAGTTAAATTATAGGTTTTTAAGTAAAAAAGAGGTTTCTTGGATCAAGTATCATTGCAGCAGTAAGGATTAATAAATTACTCACTCAGTCAAATAAATGAGCAAGTTGAAAGCAACATAAAACCACCGCACCAGAAGCCTAAACCAACCGTAGAAATTAAAATGGGAAAAAACGTGCAATGAAATGTATCTTTTTCAAAGAGAACAGACCTTCTAGTAAAGGTAAGTTTCTCATTACTCTCATTAAACCTTTATTTCTTGATAACAACTTTCAGTTGATCTCAGCTTTCCTAGCTGAAAAGCTCAATCGGATAACTCGGTAGTCAGTATTTTTTCCTCTGCAAATTGCATCTCTTTAAGCTGTTGCTGTTTTACTATAGCAGTTTTAGTTTCATTTTTTTTTTTGCTATGAGCAGCAATATATGAAGGAGGAAGGGGGGTGTTACTATAAACTATCAAACATTCCGTGATGCGAATTTCCCATGTATTGCAAAATCTTCAAAAAATGAAAAATACGCATTTTGCACTACGTGTCGATGTAATTTCAGCGTTTTGCGTGGTTGAATGATATTACTAACTAATCATATTTCTAGTGCCAAGCATAAATCTAATGTCGACTGCGTGGGGAAAAAATATGAAATTAACTTCCTTTGTTAAAAGTTATTATGAACTGGATGTGATTCATGCAAAATGTTCACTTCGTTTTTAGTTGAGCATAATTTACCAATTAGTGTCCCTCAGTCACTCATTTATTTCATTTGACTGTCTCATTGTCCGTCACTCCGTAAGATAAACCTAGTATGAAAATGGTTCGTTTTCTAAAATATTTTAGTTTGTTACGTGACGGCGTGGGATACAATCTTATTGGATTTGGGGGTCAAAGGGTGGGACTTCCATAAAATCAAGTTTTTATCTCTTTATAGATCAAAATGTTAGCATAGTAATGAGAAATTATGTATAGATTCTATTTTAATCGAAATAAACGTGCCGATAAATTCAAACATCTGTAGTCATATTATATCATTAACATATCGTTTTTTAATTGATATGTTCGATATATTTATTCAATACGCGCGACAAATAATTTCATCGAATATATTGATTAATTTTTTTATGGATTTTGGTTTCTGAAAGTTCGCAGGTATGCGCTAAGGAGTGGCGAGTCGTTTTTTTTTTTTTTTTTTGTCGAGTGCATTTGATTTCAAAATTTCTCCCCCTAGGTGACATCACACTTTTGTTCTAAAGAAATGAAACTTGGAGCTCTTTTGCTTTCCCATTCAAGTAGCCATACTGGCCTCAGATCATATGGCAGAAAGTCTCTATTATTAACATGTATGCAAGTGCATGATGTCTTTTTTTCACACAGCCTAAAAAAATTATATTGCCTCAAAGATCTATATTCTTCCATACATGAAAGATCTTCTAAGATCATTCTATTTATTTACCGCAAAGACCTTCCATGCACAAGAAAGCAAGAAATGCAGTTTCTTCTTCCTTTTTTACATATATATATATCATCATCATCATCATTGTCAACCATTATCAATCCACTGCTGGACGAAGGTCTCCCCAAGTTTCCTCCACAACGATCTGTCTTGTGCCAGTCTCCTCCATGTCACCCCTGCATACTTTCGAATTTCATCCACCCATCTCCCATGTGGTCTTCTTCTGGGTCTCTTCCTGTCCCTTGGAATCCAATCTAAAATTTCGGCTGTCCATCGATGATCTGTCCTTCTGGCAGTATGTCCAGCCCATTGCCATTTCAGGGATTTAACTCTGATCATGATGTCTTCCACTCTTGTCATTTTTCGGATCCACGAGTTCCTCTTCTTATCTCTCCTGGTTACACCAAGCATGCACCTCTCCATGCTGCTTTGAGTTGTCTGCAGCCTTTGTATGTCTCTTTTAGTTAAGGTCCACGTCTCTGCACCATACGTAAGCACTGGAAGGATGCATTGATCAAACACTTTTCTCTTAAGACATAATGGCATATTGCTCTTGAAAATTATGCTGTTTCTTCCAAAAGCTCTCCAGGCAAGTTTTGTACGCCGATTAATTTCTTCATCAATGTGACCCTCACTTGATATCTGCTGTCCAAGATAAACGTACGTATCTGTTATATCCAGCTTTTCTCCATCAATCGATAAATCTTCATTTCTTGTAAAAGCATTGAACATCACTTTTGTCTTCTGAAAGTTCATTTTTAATCCCACTTCTTTACTCTTGTCAGCAAGTTCCTGGATCATACTCTGCAGCTCTGATGGGCTAGTTGCAAAAATGACTACATCATCAGCAAAACGAAGGTGGGTTAGATAATCTCCATTAATCTTTATCCCCTTGTTTTCCCAGCTCAGTGACTGAAAAACACCCTCCAATGTGGCATTAAAGAGCTTCGGAGATATGGTATCACCTTGTCTCACTCCCTTTCCAATTTTTATGTGTGTTGTATTTTCAAACAGCCTAATCTTTGCACTTGCATTTTCATAGATGTTATTAATAATATTAATGTATGCATCTTCAATACCGCAGGTTTTCAGAGCCATTGTAACTGCTGATGGTTTCACCGAATCAAAGGCTTTTTCATAATCGATAAAAGCCATGCACAATGGAAGTTCATATTCCCTCGCTCTTTCAATTAGTTCTCTCAGCACATGGATATGATCTATTGTGCTGTAGCCACTCCTGAATCCAGCTTGTTCTCTCGGTTGAGCCATGTCCAGTGTTACCTTCAAGCGGTGTGAAAGAACTTTAGTGAAGATTTTATAAACTACTGATAGGAGGCTGATAGGTCTGTAGTTTCCGAGATCCTCAATGTCACCTTTCTTATGTAGCAGGATCATTGTAGCGGTGTTCCAATCCTCAGGAATCTTTCCTTCATTAAGGCATCGAGTGAAAATTTGGGCGAGTACTGTTTCGATTTCTCCACTTGCTTCTTGTATGATGTCTACAGTAATTCCATCTTCTCCTGGAGCTTTTCCCCGCTTCATGTTCTTGATTGCATGTGCAACTTCTGCTGGAAGGACTGGAGGAACTCTGGCACTGGTATCTTTCATGATGTCTGGAGTGCATGTATCATCCCTTTCATATAATTTGGAGTAGAAATCTTTCACGCTTGTCAAAATTTCGCCTCTATTTCTTGTTACAGAACCATCTTCTTTTCTCAGTGCCATAATCTGTTTTCTTCCTTTACTGAGATGTCCCTTTGCTATCTTTAGGCTTTGGTTGTTTTCAATTGCTTTCCTCACTAGTTCACAGTTGAATTTTCTTACGTCTTCAGTGATACTTTTTCGTACTGTCTTGCATAGCTCTATATATTCCACTTTGGAAGTCACATCTTCTTTAGTTGTCCTCATCTCTCTTCTTTTTTGCATCAACATTTTCGTTTTTCCTGATAATTTATTTACATGCAACTTGTTCTTAGACCCAGCTAATTTTGTTGCTGTTTCCATAAGAGCTTTGGTTACTTTTCTGTTAACTTCAGAGATGTCCACTTCTTCCGATGTTAGGCCTTCTAAAGCAGAGAACCTGTTCTTCAGTTCCAACTTGAAGGTATTATGGTGTTTTTTAAGGTTGGTTATGTCAATAGATTTTGTTTGTCTTATGAGCTTGCCACGTTCAAGTTTAGTGTTGAGGTGCATCTTACATCTCACCAATCTATGGTCACTACCTGTGTTGAACTTGTTTAGCACACTGCAGTCTTCTATGACGAATTTCTTGTTACACATAATAAAATCAATTTCACTTGTCGTCCCATTTGGATGTCTCCATGTCCATTTCCTGTGTGGCTTTTTCTTGAAGGAGGAGTTCAAGATGAAAAACCCTTCTGCCTCTGCAAACTCAACGAGAGTATTTCCACGCTGGTTTCTGTTGCCGTGACCGAATTTACCTACTGAAGTTTCATTCTGTTGCCGCTGCCCTATTTTTGCATTGAAATCTCCCATAATTATTTTCAAGTGCTGCTTACCTTTATTATTTAGATGACAAATTTCCTCATAAAATTCTTCAATTTCTTCTTCAGGATGACTTGTGGTGGGTGCATAAGTTTGAATAATCTGAGCCTGGTATCTTCTCGATAGTTGGATAACGAGTCGTGCAGCTCTGTCAGAGGAACTTTCAACTTCTACCACTTTATCCTTCAGTTTCTTGTTTATTATAAATCCAACACCACTAGTTCTGCCAGTATCTGTCCCACGATAGTAGAAGAGATGTCCACTTTTCAGTTCGATGAGATCTTCTCCTTTTCTCCTTACCTCACTTAGCCCCACGATGTCCCACTTGATCCTTTGTAGTTCCTCTTCCAATTCAAGATGCCTTGAATCAGAAGATAGGGAGCGTCCATTGTATGTTGCCAAGGTCAGCATCAGATGGCAGCCTAGTCTGGTCCTCCGGGGATTCTTAGCACCCTCTGCCTTCATGTCGCACTGGCCGCTGCCTTGGCCAGGTACATTCCAGCTGCCGGAGACTGAGGGCCAAGATTTAAGTTGTAGAGTCATTTTGGAGGGGTTTGGCCATAACTCACCACGCTGGCCAAGCGGGTTGGTGAGTGTGGGATAGAATTTCCTCTGATCCCGATGGTATAGTTATACCGCTATTGGCGGTCGTCAGAGCCCCTTTAGTGGGAACAGGATGCACCACGAGAAGGCGGGGTTGACATTTGTCAAGGAGAGGCTGTGATGTTACGCATCACCTGACCTTACATCCCATATATATATATATATATCTCCCTCTAATTAATATTTTACATCAGTGATAGCTCGTCTCTCCATCTGCCCTTTCTCTGCAGAATGCCACATATTCATATAAATTTTGTTTTTCTTTTCAGTCACAGAATTTTAAAGCCATTTTAGTACAAAAAGCTATGTGTACTGAAATCATGAACAGCAGCACATGTGGAAGATGTGCTACAAACTTAATGGGTAATAATTCAAAAGTACAAGTATTACCAGAGATTACAATTCTTATATTCATAAAACATGCTAAATAGAAACAAAGACTTCCATTACCTTTTCTTTAAAATAAGCATCCCCAAGAGCATGTTAGAAGCTAAGGATCCCTGCGTAGAAATAAAAAAAATCATTATTTTATTTTATGATCACATATTGCGATTAATAAGAACAGAATAAATAATGTACAGTAAAGTAAAAAAAATATCATTACTCTAATTATCAAAATGGTCAGGCGGTAAACGTGGTTAATCAGTATAAGAGTTTACCTAAAAATGTGAAAATAAAAGCATGATTTTCTTTTCTTAGCTAGATTTAGCAACTCCCTAGGACAGCAAAGGCTGGAAGGCATAGCTTTTCCAAGTGACCTGCTGTGCTAGCAGGCCACTTGGAAAAGCTATGCCTCCCAGCCTTACAATGCTTATTTTATTTTTTATACTGATGGCCTGGATTTAAGTGAAGAAGTCATATCTTGCATTTGTTCTTCAGCTTCAGTTTTCTCTCATCACCTCAAAACCATCAGATCTAAATTAGGAATAAGCTGTTTTCTTTAAACTTACGTTCATGGTCAACGATTTTCAGAATGAACCCCTTTTTAGCACATCTTTTGTAAAGATCGTGCTTATGTTACCGGCCGTCCGTCTGTACCCACGATATCTCTTCAACTATTAGTCTGATTTGAAAAAAATCTTTTTGCATTGGGAAGCTTGATATATGCGAATGATGATCCCTTATTTTGCTTTTTTTACGACATACAATTTCGTCGCTAGAGGGCGTAAATGCAGATGATGTCGAATTAAAAAATACATTTTATTCCACATATTTGCTTCTAAACATCTGATTGAAAAAATTCTTTTATCTTTCGATTCCATTTATGTCAAAGAGTATTTTAGATATAGTTACTTTTTCAAATTAAGCATAGATTTTCCACCAGGGGACATAAAAGTAAATTCCATTTTCCCCAATAACTCTTTTTCTAAAACTCTGATTTGAATTTTTTTTTCTTAAGCGGATACACCTCTTGATGGAAAATCTTTTACACATAATTTCAAATTTTTGGTAAAGAATACTTTGGCAACCAGAGGGCGTAAGTGTTAATTTTTGCTTCTGATGTTTTTGCCATAAAATCTGAGCTTCTAAAATATCGACTGAAAAAATCTTTCGTGGACTGATGTCACTCACATCGATAAATCTTTTCGGAATATTTTCTTCTTAAAATATTCCAGTTTCTCCGCCAGTGGGCGTAGAGGTATATCTTATTTTTGTCAATATCTCTACTTCTAGGAGTCTGATTTGAAAAATTCTTTCTCTGTTGGATAGTGTTTCAGTGTGACATGTTTTTCATATAATTTCCAAATTTTCAAGTAAGTCATAGACTTTCTGCTAGGTGGCGTAAAGGCAAATTGCTTTCCCCCTATATCTCTGCTTCTAAATCTCTGGTTTGAAAAATTCTTTCTGCACTAGATACAGCTCCTGATGGGAAATCCTTTGCACATACTTTCTAATTTTTGTAAAAAATGGTTTGGCCACCAAGTGGCGAAAGCCTTAATTTCCACTTCTGATGTATTTGCAGCAAAATATGAGCTTCTAAAATCTCGATTAAAAAAAAAGTTGTTTGTTGACCGATACTACTCATGTCGACAAACCTTTTAGGAACATTTTCTTCTTGAAATAATGCATGGTTTCTATGCCAGGGGCACATATGCATATCTTATTTTGTCAACATATCTACTTCTAGGAGTCCGATTTGAAAAATTCCTTCTTTATTGGATAGTGTTTCCGATGTGAAGTGTTTTTCCTATAAATTCAAAATTTTTAAGTGAATCGTAGACTTTCCGCTAGGGGGCACAAAGGTAAATTGTGTTTTCTGCATTATTTCTGCTTCTAAAACTCCGATTTGAAAAATTATTCCTGTATCACATACAAGACCTGATGGAAAATACTTTTCACATAATTTCTAATGTTTGGTAAAGAATGGTTTGGCCACCAGGGTGCATAAGTGTTAATTTCTGCTTCCAATGTATTTGTAGCAAAATCTGGGCTCCTGAAAATTAGACTAATTTTTTTTTCTTGGACCAATACCACTCATATAGAAAAGCCTTTTGAGAATACTTTCTTCCTAAAATAATGCATGGTTTTCCCACCAGGGGAAGTAAAGTCACATCTTATTTTTGTCGATATCTCTGTTTCTAAGAGTCCGATTTGAAAAATTCTTTCTGTGTTGGAGAGCGTTTCCGGAGCAAAATGTTTCTCATATAAATTCATGTTTTTCTTAATGCACAAGTCTGCAACTAGAGGGCGTAAGTTCACGATTCCGTTTACAGCAATATCTGAGGGATTAAAAACACGATTGAAAAACTTTTTCTTCCGTCAGGCACTATTGTTTTCCATACCAGTTCCATTGACTTTGAACAGCTTTGATAAATTTAATTTACGTCAGAACGGATTCAAGAGACGTGCTTATTACACCCAAAAATTCAGTGTCATCTTTCTTGTTTCTTTTGTGTTGAGTTCACTGCAGAGATAAAATCCCTTCACAAGCATATCTGATGAGAAATGGTTCAAGACAACTTATTGTGTAAGACTGCTAGATATTTCCCCCTTTTTTAAGTACAGTTTCATGTCCAAGAGAATTCCATTAAAAGTTAGCTGTAGTATATAAGCACTCTGATCCTTCCATCATTTCTTTGAAACCAGTTTTTTTTTTTTTTCTTTTCTAAAGATGCTAACCGAGAGAATGGACATCAGCCCTGGTTACATTTTCCTATGTTAGGAAGTTGAAAGTATGTCCGAACATCTCTTTAAAACACAACCAGATGAACTGAATGATATATTAAATAAATAGGGATTTTTATGTACACAGGTTATGGCACGTTAATAATAAAAATCCTGTTGTTTAAGAGTAAAGGTGAGCTGCAAGGTATATTATACAGAATGGCTGAAATGTGTATGAAATTCAAACTGAGTGAAAATAAAGGAAAAACCAGTCATGGTTTCTGAGTAAAACACTGTTAGTACTGAGTGCAAAATCACCCAGAATCCTATAGAGCTAGATTAGGTGTAATAGTCTGTGTATTTAGGAAGCATATGAGATACAGACTTTAAACAGGAAAGGAAGTTAAACAAAAGATCAGATTCAGGAATGCCTGAACAAGAAAAAGATAACAAGTATATAGTCAATATCTTCAGAACAGATAAAAGATGTCCTTCAGAAACATATCCTTTTCCTTGAAATTGTTTTGGCAAATATTATATCCTACTGTAACATTTTCATATTGGTGCTATGGACTATTCTAATTACTTGATGTGCTTTTTACATTTAACTTGCAGAAGAAAAAAAAAGTTTTGTAATAAAATACAACAAAATGTTTTCCTTTGACATACCTGTAGATCTATTTTCTTAATTTCCTGCATACTGTTTTGTTGATTATGATATGCATACCTCTTAACTGTACTGTATATGACTTGATGAAACAAAATGCACACTAAAGGATATCTTCAAGTACTGTAGATATTGATATTATTATTCATGACATTTTACTGTAGATCTCCCACAGTGATTAATTCTCAGTTTACAATGATAAGTTTGTTAACTACCAAAGAAAACGTCAGAGTGAATAGTTTTTTTTTGTTTTTGTTTTTTTTAGTGTTTACCAAAGTAAGTGAAAAAGTGTTGCACTTGAAGTGACTACTGTGAAATCAATGAAAGGCTTGTAGTGAATTGGTAGTCCAATCTCAATAGGTGATGCACTGTTGGTGTGTGCACTAACAGTACACCTGGATTACCAATTCAATAGGTCCATAAATAGAACTGTTTTTCTGTTTATTATGTTGGACATTTTTCTGTGAGGATAGATGAATAGTCTCATACCTATGTTAAATTTTTTTCAATTTTTCCTTAATGTAACAATGTGCTTATTTATCTACCTTCAGTTATTCATTAAGAGTGTATTGCATATTTATCATTTGTTTCCTGTGAGAAACTATATCCAGTCAAGACAGAAACTAAAGTGTAACTTACCAGTGGCAGGATATTCAGTTGACTGTTTCAGAATCACTGACTGAACAGTGTGATTTATTAGAAATTATAAGTTAGCTGCAGTGAACTGTGAACATCAAAACCATCCCCATAAATTATGTAAATATTTGTACCATAAATTAAAATAAGTATATTGTGCCAGAAATACTCACAGCATATTTGGGGATGCTAGAAAATGCTAAATTTGGTTAGATTAAGTACAACAATTACAGCTTTTGGCAAGAGAAAATGAAACCTGGCGAGATTTGATCTACCTAAAATTCATCAATGTTGTGTTGCCTCAGGCATTCAGCTTGTATGTAAGTGCTACCTATAAGCCCCATAGCAGAAAGTTCCTGGTCAGTCTGTGACAGATATCATTGTGCCACAAAATAATCTGTGGGTGGTAACCATGCCACAGCCATTGTGGATGTCAGTAGTCAGTAGCCAAATGGCCACCAGTTTTTTTTTAGTGGCTAGTAAATTTTTTAATATAGTAGCCAATGATGGTCAGTAGATTTTTTCCCCAAGTGAGCAACTATTTTGTCCAACTTTTTCCCCACTTGTGAACGACAATTGAGTTCAGTTTTCTCGTCGGTGTTCCTACAGCTGCTTCAAAAATGAATGTGGGCTTTGAGAGAAGCTAAATCTGCTGACGGATCAGCTTGGAGTGACCAGAGGGTTAAGGTTACTAAAGCAGCCTTTGCCATGGTAGATTTGATCTTCGCCATGCCAACCTTTGCCATGGTAGATTTGATCTTCGCCATGCCAACCTTTGCCATGGTCTACCTTTCACAAAGTATATTGTCATCTACAGGTAAAAGAATTGTTTTTGAATTTCCGTTTAGCCGCATATATGCTGAATAAAAAGAAACAAACTGTTATGACAATGTTTTTAAGATGATGCAGCTGCTGCAACTAATGCCATGTACTACTGCTCCTTGTGAATGTGGCATTTCAGCAATGAACCTCATAAAAACGAGTAATTGGACATGTCTGAAAAATGACACTTTAAATGACTTAATGATGATCAAATGCAATGGCCCTTCAATTGAAGATTTTGTTCCTCAAACTACTATTCAATTGTGATGGGCAAATACGTCTGATGGGAAGATCAGACACAGTACTACCAGTGGTAATGTGTATCAACATTATTAGTGCGACTTTTTACATACTGTATATATCCTAGCTTTTGTTCCGTTGTTCTAAATATTATTAAAGAAATTAGACATATAACTTCAATGGCTTCTTGAAAATAAATTATGTATATGTAAATTAAGACAGTAAGAGTAATGATATTACAGCACTGAAAATCCACTATTTTTGGAACAAAAGCATATGCAATATTTGCAGTCAATCTAATGATCTTATGCAGTAACTGCTCTGCATCTATTTTTATAAAGTTAATGGGGAAAGGGTCTCTCATTAGAAAGAAAAAACAAAACAAAAACATTCACCCATTTAATTTCATAGAAACGTAAGTAGAGAAGTTACTGAATTATTATTCTTTTTAACTTTGCATGGCCAGTTGATTTCGTCATTTGACTAGTAAAATTTTTATTCCACTAGCTACATTGGCTAGTAGAAATTTTAGCAGTTTCGCAAGGTCTGCCATGCAAGATAACTATTAAATGCAGAATACAACAAAAATTGAACATATTTTTCTACCTAAAAAAATGTCTAACTTGGTACTACAGCAATTGCAATGTTAATTAGGATCAAGAACATTCTGGTCCCCTGTATCTGGAATTTTGCCAATAGTTTCAAGCTGAAACACAAAGATTTAATGGAATAAAATGATATTTAACAATAAAGCGCAGAGGCATCACTAGGAAAAAATTCTCACAAGAGGAGAAATCTTCGCCCCGTTCTACTTCCGTTTTCGAAACATTTTTCTCCATTTCCAATCTCAAGTGCAAACATTAATGTAATTAAATGATGATTAAACAATACAGAAGCACAGCGGATGGAGGGTTATTAGAGGGAGAAATTTTTGCTCTGTACAACTTTGGTTTTCAGAAAATTTTCCTCCATTTTTAATTATTAGAGGGAGAAATTTTTGTTCCGTACAACTTTGGTCTTCAGAAAATTTTCCTGCATTTTCAATCTTAAATACAAACATTTATCTAATAAAATGATATTTAATGACCATACAGGCTGAGAGAATATCGCAAGAAAAATAATTCAAGATTACTGGGTTCAGTCAAACTTTCCTTTTCGGAAATTGTTGCCTCCATTTTCAAACCAAAACACAAATATTTATGCAATAAAATGATATTTAACAACAATTCTGGATAATTCTCTCTTCAAGCATCAACAGAACGTCCGGAGAAAAAAATTACGATTATGGGAGAAATCCTCACTCCGCCTAACTTCCGTTTTCAGAAATTTTGAAAGGCGGAAAACTTGCATTAATGATAGGGAGTCTGCAAGGTGCAATGTGTGTCGTCCGTCACCGCGATTCTTCTACGGGGATGAGTACAAAATAAATTTACGATGTACGCCGCTGCGATTCTTCTACGGGGATGAGTACAAAATAAATATACGATGTACGTCGCTGCGATTCTTCTAGGGGGAAGAGTACAAAATAAATCTGTGATGTACGTTGCCGTGATTCTTCTACAGGAATGAGAAGAAAATGAATCTACGACGTAAATCGGCAGTCACCGCGATTCTGCTATAGGTATGAGTACAAAATAAACCTGCGTTGTACGTCGCCCATCACCGCAATTCTTCTACGGCAATTCTTCTACGGGGATGAATACAAAATAAATCTGCAATGTACATTACCAGTCACCGCGATTATTCTACGGGCATGAGTAAAAAAGTAAATCTGCGATGTGCGTCGTCCGTCACCGCGATTCTTCTACGGGGATGAGGAGAAAATAAACTACGATGTATGTCAGCCGTCGGCACGATTCTGCTACAAGGACGAGTACAAAATAATTCTGTGACGTATGTCGTCCTTCGCGAGGAAAAAAATTATGATTACGGGAGAAATCCTCATTATGCCTAACTTCCGTTTAGCAAATTTTGAAAGGCGGAAAACTTTCATTTATGATATAGTGAGTCTGCAACATGGTTTTAATAGGGTTCTGAGAATAACGTCTTTGTCTGCAGGACCAAAATAAATCTGCGACGTACGTTGCCCGTCTCCGCGATTCTGTTACAGGGCCTATAAGTAATATGAAAATGCCCCTGGGGCATCACAACAATATATTGTAAATTTTTAGTTGACTTATTGTTTCATGTGGTTTTGTGATTTGAGTGATTACAGAATAACAATGCTAATCTGATTCATTCCTTGGAGCATTAATCACTAGACTATTATTTTTAGCATTCTTTTTGGAAAAACAAAAATTGTCAAGTTCTTATGGCATTTCATACATCCATCTGCACATCTGCTGTCATATCTCTGCATCTGCAAAGTGAAGTTGAAAAATTCATTTTGCACAAGACTGCACTAACCATGAGGGTGATGATTTACATCTTTTTGAATTTTTGTGATGCAGAGTATTCCTGCTAAGTACAGAAAACATATTTTTTATGTTTGGCATGATATGTACCCTTCTGGCAGTCTGAAAAAAATCATTTTGCAATCCATAGCTATTGGGTTGTCGGAAAAGCCATGACGTATTTTGGCACCCGATGGTGGTTGGGCGGTTTTGGAAGTACTAGAGGCAGCTCTGTTATCACTATGGCATTCGACAAGTGCCAATTCTAGCTGCATAGTAAAAGGAATAGTGAGCAATTTGGTTGATTTGCGGAGATTTGACATCAAGTTGAAGATGGAAGACCAAACTGTGCATTTTCGCCATATTTTACTGTTTTACTTCCGTAAAGGGAGGAACGCGCGTCAAACTTGTTAAAAGTTGCATAAAGTGTACGGTGATAATGCTCTACAAGAACGTCAGTGCTAGCAGTGGTTCGCAAAATTCCGTGCTGGTGATTTTGACCTTAACGATGCTCCTCGGTCCGGGACACCAAGGTTGATGACGACCAAATCAAGGCATTGATCGAGTCAAACCCACATTACACGACACGAGAGATTGCAGACACACTGCACATCCATCATTCAAGCATTCACGGCCACCTGAAGAAGCTGGGATACGTAAGCAAGCTCGATGCGTGGGTTCCTCGTGAACTCAAAGAAGTTCAATTGACGGCGCGTATAAACATATGCAATATGCTCATTAAACGTGAGGAAAACAATCCTTTTTTGAAGTGACTGATAACTGGTGATGAAAAGTGGATTGTGTATAACAGTGTACTGCACAAACGGTCTTGGTCCCGACGTGCTGCTTCGCCTCAAACGACATCCAAAGCAGACATTCATCAGCGGAAGGTTCTGGTCTCTGTGTGGTGGGATTTTAAAGGTGTCGTGTTTTTCGAGCTCCTACCATGGAATCAAACAATCAATTTGAATGTGTACTGTCGGCAATTGGACAGTTTGAATGAATCCATCATCCAGAAACGTCCAGAGCTCGTTCATCGTAAAGGTGTTGTTGTGTTCCATCCCGACAATGCAAGACCACACCCAAGTTTGATCACCTGCCAAAAATGATTGGAGCTTGGGTGGGATGTGTTGTCCCAACCAGCATACTCGCCCGACCTTGTGCCATCAGACTTCCACTTGTTTCACTCTCTTCAACAGTCCTTGCGTGGTATAAAGTTCAATTCAGATGAGGATGTAAATCAGCACCTTGTACAGTTTTTCGCCACGAAAGACAGGTCCTTCTATGAACGAGGCATTCTGCAGCTCACTGAAAGATGGCAAAAGGTTATCGAACAAAACGATCATTATATCATTGATTGATCTTTGTTCTTTCTATGAATGAATGACTTTTGCAAAACATGGCTAAAATACGTCATGACGTTTCCGACAACCCAATAGAACTATGAACAAAATACTTCATTCATTCCTTCCTTTGTTTGTACAATACACAGCAGCTTTCAAATTACTTGGTGGTCCGCAGGCCATTGGCTAATAAAAATTCCATTGGACCACTGAAAATTTTATTTTACTGGCCCAGGTAGCCAGTAAGTCATTTTTTTTTGTCAGTTTGTTTTGGAATTTGTAAGTTTATAAAGATTTAATCTAGACATCATAATATCCATGTTTCGTTATGGTATTTGTTTTTTTAAACAATCCAGGTTTTACTATGGATTTTTTTGAAATTCGGATATTTACTACTCAAAACTTGAAAATTAGATTTGCAAACCATATTTAAGTTTTATGAAAATTTTGGACTGTAGGAAATTGAGGTCTCAGACCCTAAATATTTGGATTAAGGCAGCACCACTTTTTTGCACAAGTAGTAACCACAGAGTATGGGTCTTTTATGATGTTTTCCAACTGGAGGATGAAGAACCATTTATCTTCTGGCTTTGCTCACCTGTCTTTCTGTCCACATGGGAAAACTTCCTGCCTTTCACACTGAAGCAAGATATTCCATGAAAGTGGCCTTTGGTATGTTGCAAAGTGCTTCATAATCAGCTCACTGTGTGAAGTGCACTGATAATGGATAATGCTTCATATCAGTGCTGTTATAACCAGTATACCGTCCTGCATACTAGCACCAAGTGCATACAAAAATGTGTTAATCTTTGTGCGATTTCTGGAGAAGTGAAAATGAGTGAACTACCAACTTTTGGTATTCACTGCCCCCCCCCCTTAAATTTCAACCACTACATAGCATGTTTTGTGTTTTATTTATTAGTATTATTTGCATGAGTGCATGAGTACATGTGTACATTCTGTTCTAAATTTGCGATATACAGCTCCAGTGAAATGATTAATTATTTTCTCCATGTACTGTAAATGTGTGAGCCCCCCCCCCCCCGCATGAACCAGTATGCACTTTGGTGAACCAGCGATCTGGACCTGTAGAAGATTTATTTTTAATTCTAACACTGCACAGCTTTATCACATGAAGTGACACAAATATGTATTTCTGTGATGTCAAGGTGTGATAAAAAATTATCCAGACTGTATTTATTAAAAAAAAAAAAAAAAAGTACAAGACTTACAGATTTGAAACTTAATCACCTCCAAATTCATCCCCTTCCACAACACACACTTAGCCAAGCACTGTTTCCACTGCTTGAAGCCATTTTTGAAGTCATCTTCTGAAATAGTGAACAGCTTTTTATTTGCATTCTGCCGTATCTTCTCAATATCTTTAAATCATTTCCCTTTCAAGTGGTACTTGAATTTTTTGGGAACAGAAGAAAGTTGCTGGGAGCAGGATCAAGCAAATAGCGTGGCTGTCAGACCTGTGCAATGCAGTGCTTGGCACAGGGAAGAGTTGTATAAAAATAAAATGTATCTGCGTACACAACCATTGCAACAGCAAACTTGCTGCGAATCTACAAAGTGCAAACCATGATAACAATAGAATAAGATAATTTAAAGGAAAACAATAAATAATTATTAGAACATTGCAGATTCCAATGAGGACAAAATAAGCACATTACAATTGAATATGCAGCAATGTGTGTGAAATGGACTTTTATGGCAAAATATTAAAAAATTGGACCATGAACCTCACAAAAATTAATTACAGAAAATATATCCAGAAAAACAGTTCCATCAATATATCTTCAAAAATTATAAATAGTATTTTCAACAAGTTAAAGCAAAAATACTGGGCTTACAAAATAGATAAGAAAATGATTTTTATTTAATAACTGGCACTGCAAAGAGGAACCTGGAAATAAAATTTAAATCCTTTCTGCACAAATAAAACTTTTGTGCAGTTCTTATACTTTGAGAACAAGCCTTGATAAAATCTAGAGGGCCAGAAATGTCTAAAAACAAAAGAACTCAGAAGATGTACGTGCATAGTTTCTAAATTATTAGCAGATTTTGCAGATAGCTTTTGCTTGTAGATTAAAAAAATAATGGCTTTACTCAGATAAATATACTTAATTCTATTTTAACTTGGAGAACTTTCAATTATTTTTACCATTCATCATTCGTAACACTTTCACGGCCATCTTTAAAACCTTTATATCACCCACAAACTTGTGCACGACTCATACACCCTCCCCATAGACTTTTTGCAACTTTAAGTATGTCTTCACAAGTTTCGCCAAGTTTTTGATGAAATCTGATGCAAATTCATTTATCAGTTTTTTCTGACACGACAAATGTGATGAACAGCTTCACACATGTAAGGACAAAGCACTGCTGTAACGAAACTGGATAAGCAGGGGAGATGTAACTCATGGCACATGCATAATAGGTTTCAAGGTCAATCTGTGTCAAACCACTTCCTGCTGTGTCACGCGATTCCAAACCTATGCAACCAGTCTGGATACTTTTTGATCCAACCTCGTATAACTAAAAAAAATTAAGCATTGTTTTTTCAGATGTAATATATTCATGTTAGGTGAGGTAAACACAATTTTTACGTCAAGTTCTAATATCTCTGCTTCAATTTCTTGGATCGGAATTTTTTTCTATATACTGATTTCCAAATCCACTTCAAGTTACATGGTGTTGCAGTTAATCTAAACTTAGAATTATACCTTTGCTTTTAAAACTCCCAGCTGAGATTCTTTTTTTATTACATCAAACTGATTTTGCTGTGACCATAATTTTCCATGCACATCCCAGCCTTTCCTCCTGATACAAAAATTTAGATTTTTATATTAACAATTCCTCAGCTTTTACAGATTGCATTGGAATTTATTTTTTAATTCCAGGTAGCTGCAATGAACACTTTTGAAGTGCCTTTTGATTTTCAAAATGCACTATTTTCCCCTAGAAGGAGTTGCCAAAAACAAACCTTGAAATATCTTTAGAACACTAGGTTTGATACTTTCAGCAAAAGACAAGATAATGACACCTGAAAATTTGATGGCATTCTTCTTGCCACATACACATCAATATCACTTTTATAAATTTTGGGCTAGTGCCCTACAACATCTAATCATATTTCTAATAAAGCAGAAACAACAAACATATGAAATAAATAAGCAAGATTTAAATTGACATGGAATGGAAACTTACCGAACGAAAAATCATATGAAGAGGCAGAGATATATTGAAACTAAGAGCTAAGTTGTTGGAGACACTCACTGCAAAGAATACTGATACGAGAAAAACATAATTCCTGAAAAGAAAAGAAAAAAGTACAGTGTATTATTTCTCACACACTAGTTTTGATTAATTTGAAGTTCAATTTTAAGTATATTGTCATAAGAGTCAAAATAAACATGGCACACAAGGACATCATAACTTAATTTCAATATTTGTTCAGGAAATTTTATTTTAAAACTGGAAATTCACTGTCTTGGACTTAAAAAACCCCCCCCCCACTGCTAAACTAGTAAGACTGCATGGTTCAACTGAGAAGATGTCAAATTTTAGCTCATTTCACCTCATGATTCAAAAGTACAGTAAAAGGCCAGAATGTTAGATTTTTTCTCCCATTACTGACCTAAAAAAATGGTGGCACCTGAAAAGCTTTTGAAATGGCCTTTCATTTGATATGATGAAAAATATTTTCAAGGTCAAATACTAAATTTTGGATCCAGAAAGGCATTTTCTTTTCTTTCTTTCTTTTCTCTTTCTTTCTTTCTTTCTTTCTTTCTTTCTTTCTTTCTTTTTTTTTTTTTTTTGAAAAACCCGATTGTGTTACATTTTAAATGACAAGCATTTTTTTTTAAAGCTTTGAAACACCACCAAAATTAATTTCTACATCAATTTAGAAGGAAATTCTGCCTTTCCTTTTAATAAAAAATAAAATAAAAAAGATTGTACTTTTGAACAATGATGTTTTGAAAGGAGTTTTCAAAATTTGGTACATTTTTATTCTCATGGAAGATTATTAGTTTTGCAATTTTTATAAAAATCCCAACATTAATTCCTCTTTCTGATTGACTTGACATATCCAACTTACCTTTAGTAAGAAAAAAGAAAATAAAGGGGGGGGGGCAAAAGAAGAAAGATCCAATGAATTTTAAGTTCTGCTTGGGCAATTCGAAAATGGCACATACTTATGTGATTTTCAGAAGAAAAAAATCAAGTAAAAATGAGATGCAGCTTATGATGCTATATTTGTTTCAAGTAAGCAAGAATCTTTAGGACTAGAACATGCAATGCAGATGTAAGAAAGTTCACAGTTCCTGAACTGTTTGGGACCCCTCAGTAAACATACTCAGGTAAAAATATCATTTATTCCAAAAAAAAAAAAAAAGGGGGGGGAGCCCAAAATAAAAAGGTCATCAGTTTAAAATAAAATTCCAGATCAAAGTGTTGGTATAAAAATAAAGTAGTAAAAGATTTCAAAAGCTATCTAAAATAGCTTTTGGGTCATTCCATGTCAAATCAACAGGGATCACACCGCTCTCAATTTCCTTGAAATTTGAATTTGGTGTGATTGTTGTAGGCATGTATACTTATGCCTCAATTCTAAATTTTAGCTCTATCCACCCGCAGGGTTTCAAATTACATGACATTGACATTTAGAAAATTCTGACTTTTGAACAATCTTCGAGTAGTTGTACCTTGTTACCTAATTGGGCTAGAAGGTTGAAATTTGTGTCATTTTGCAGCATTTTATATGAGCTCTTATACCATGAGCTGAAAAATAAGAAAAAAAAATATACTGACCTTATAAGTCACAGAAATAACCTCTGAACTTTTATATTTTTTTTATAGAAGTAATTTTAAAATTTTGAAAGAAAAAATGACATGTCTCCCCCCCCCACACACACAATTTGTTTGATTACTCTGACCTCTAGCAAGCTTTGTGTGAACTGATTGACTTTGACTATTCTTTGTGTTTGTGCACAGACTGCTGTTCAAAACCTAAATTTTACATTAATTTAAAGTTTTTACTGTAAGCAACAACTGCCCCCATTTAGGAAGGAGAGTTCCTGGTGGAGACAACCCAGGCTGACTCCTAGAGAGATGCAGATTACCAGACACTTAACTACTGGGCTACATGAATTTTGAATCACCCTGTACAAACCCTTCAATATTTTACAAAACAATTACTACTATT
Source organism: Macrothele yani (assembly GCA_039090855.1). NCBI lineage: Eukaryota > Metazoa > Arthropoda > Arachnida > Araneae > Macrothelidae > Macrothele > Macrothele yani. The sequence continues at coordinate 110,412,986 of CM076997.1, read as the reverse complement.
ATCATGACAGCATTACTACAGAAGTAAAATAGACATTAAAACAAGTTTGATTAAATCTAAAAGATATTTCTGAATTCCAAAATGCTCTAAAGAATTTTTGAACATCTTTGAATGCTTGTATTTCCCATATATAGTTCACCGCACCACGAAAACGCCTGATAACCAAATACGGGCATTGATTAGTCCACCTTATGACTGCAATTTGGTGAAAATTGATATTTTATACCTTCATTATATAATTAAGTTTGCCTCTGCAAAACTTGTCATTTTAACTATGAAACAGCCTAGTCAGAAAAATAACAAATAAAACAAGATGAACTTACTTAAGTGGAATGAAGCGCTGATTTCTTCCAAAATTGCTGGTAAAGATAAAACCTTCAAGTGCCACAAACAAAAAATGGGAAAATGTAATAAGGTTGCTACAGCCTGAATCTTCTCTGTAAATGAAGAGTGAAACAGAATAAATATCCGTTAAACTGTAAACATCACTTTGAAAATAACAGATAATCAAATGGTGATGAATGAGTTCAGATATTTAACAAAATAAATACTATTACCACAAAACAAATAGAAGTGCCACAAACAAAAAATGGGAAAATGTACTACTGTTTTTGCAGCCTGAATCTTCTCTGTGAATAGTGAGTGAAACAGAATAAATATGCCTGATTGTAACCATCACATTGAAAATTACAGATATCAAATTGTGATGAATTACAGTGGCAAACAAAAGTATTTGGTGAAACACTTTTTCGACCATATTTTTTTTTTCTGCTGGACCAAATCGGGTCATTTTGGGATATAATATGTGTTGATTCTTGGGTTACAATGGCACATAGTTTGTATTTTGCTCAGAGCGAATTTGTCATTCGAAATGGGCCATATTCAAGAGTCGCCAATTATTACCCATTTGTTTGCTGCATGTATTAATGTTTTTCTTATGATTTTGTGGGTTTTGTGATGTGTAGTGTGATAATAAGTCAAACTTAGGTTTTCAGAAATGGATAAAAAGGCAGAGATCCCTGTAGGAGACCGCCAGGTGGCCGTGAACATGATGGAATCCGGAAAGCGTCACCGACATTGCGAGGGTCCTGAAGATCCGACACCAGTCCATTTCAGCTATCCTGCAATGTTATAAGAAGACTGGGACCATCGAGAACAGTCCACGATGTGGTAGGCCTTGTTCCACTACGTTGCGTCAGGATAGACACATCCTCCGTCGATCTCGTGCTGATCCCACCTTGACTGCTGTGGACATCGCCACCGAATTCCACGACTGCGACGACCTGAAGGTCAGCCGAATGACCATCTCCCATCATCTCATTGCTGGTGGATTGAATGGAAGACACCCCGCCAAGAAACCACTCATCGGAGTCAAGAATCGACGAGCCAGAGTCGCGTTCGTGCGCCGTCATCGATACTGAACCGCAGCGGACTGGAGTAAGGTGCTTTTCACCGACGAGGGCAAGTTCACATCCGATACGTACGACATCCATGTGGCCAGAGATTCAACCCCCAGTTCACGCAGCAGACTGTCAAGCACGGAGGAGGATCGCTCATGGTTAACGGCGCCTTCTCTAGCAATGGAATGGGCCCCATCATCAAGATTGACGGAATAATGACCGGCCAGAGCTACACGAACATGCTCATCAACGATGTCTTCCCATGGGCAAACCAGAACATGCCACCCAGATGGATCATGCAGCAAGACAACGACCCGAAGCACACCTCCAGAGTAGCGAAGGCAGCCTTCCAGCAGCAAACAGGTCACACTTCTAGACTAGCCAAGCCAATCTCCAGACCTCAACCCCATCGAGCACATGTGGGAGGAGCTGGAGAGACGATGTGCGAAGAAAACCTGCCGGAATAGGGCCCAGAAGTTCGACCAGCTGTCTGCAGAATGGGCGCGAATTCCGCAGGTCACCGCCGAGAAGCTAGTGGACTCGATGCCGGCCCGTTGTGCAGCTGTTATTAAGTCTTGTGGTTATCCCACTAAGTTTTAGTTATTGTTTTGTTGTTTTCTCGTACTTGTTTTCTGTTATCATTGCATTAAATGAATGTGATGCACACCTACTTTGTTGGTCAATTTGTATAATCTTTGCGATTAAGCTCGGTACCTGATCTGTGTTAAGGTTTCCGATCCATCTGCATATGGGTCATGTTTACAACTTAATAACATATAGCATATCCCAAAATGACCCGATTTTGGTCCAGCAGAAAAAATATTATGGTCGAAAAAGTGTTTCGCCAAATATTTTTGTTTGTTACTGTAGTTCAGATTTGAAGTCCCAGTGGAACTAATACTCAACTTTATTACAAGTATGGACATCTGTCTCATGAAAAAGATAAGCAGTAATTTTTTACAAGTCAACAAACTTTTTTTTTTTTTTTTTTTTTTTGTGTGGCGATACAGTGATAGCATATATCATTCCTTCTTGGCTTCTTGGGAGTTCATTCATTATTCACAAATGATCACTCATGCAAGTGATCCAATTTCCAGGATGTTATTATGGTTAATGGATAAATCATTTATTGCAGGGCAATACAATACAAAACATTTCATGCCATGAGTTACATATAGGAAAATTTAGCCGTCTACGCAAGATAAACACAAATTAAGGTTGTATCACGAATTAAAAATATTTAATATGTACAGGTTAAAAACACTTTAAATACATGAGTACTTTCAGACCTACTGTGGGTCCATCATCCGATGTAAGTACAATGTGGAACGTCATTCAAAGCTCATGTATACATGGGTCAGAGTTTGAACATTATGACGTAAAAATGCAAAGTGTAGAGAAACAATATTTTACGCACTTGCCATCGACCACAGTCATTAGCCGATTGTTACACATTTGATGGTAAATTATTTTCCCCTTTGCCTTTAGTTTCATCCAGTAGGCATTTCCAAGCTTGTGGTTGCAGCATTTGTTCAGGGATTTGTTGCAGAGATCCATGTTGAACTTTCAAGGCATCAGATGTTTTCGGAAGCTGTCCAAAAGAAAGCAATCTCATCAACCATTCACCATTCATGATGAACGATTTGCGGTCAGCCAGCTGATGGTGAAAAATTCGGGTGTGCCCGAATTGTTCACCATGAAATGAATGGATTTCACATGTTATTTCCTAGCTGACAGTTCACTCACATAACAGTTGACACTTATTAGTTCTCAACATTAGTTTTCATATTGGGAATTCATTTCTGAACTCATGTGGGAAGAAGAAAGTTAAATGCACTGTGACTTCAGTGTGTGTTGCAGTAAATGATGATCATTCACAGTAGTGAGAGCGAACTATTCACAATGAAGAGCCATTCATTGTGAATGAATCATTCGTGAGTGGTCCATCTCTACAACTATAATTGATGCTTTTTTCAGTCTCAGATAGGAGAAATGTTACTTAACTGATATTTTTTTATATGACCTTGTTAGAAATATGCCACTCAGTGCTCAGCAGGAAAACAGTGCTCAGTAAACTTATGTTTGTATGACTATCCTGTGTGACAGTTATTATCCATAGTTGTAGCTCCATAACAGGGGGCACAGTTGTTTTAGAACTGGTGAAAGGTCACAAAACTTTCATATAATTTGTTTTTTATTGATTAGGACACATTCTATCACATATTACTGATTGGGAATTGGGAGCCATGTTAGTCTCAGCCCCAGGAGCAGAAACAACGCAACGTGGCGGCACCAGTCGCAGATTCTCGGAAAGGTGTGTAGACTTTTTCTATTTTCTTAACATTATTTGTTTTTAGGATTTCTTTAAATTTTAAAACAAAGGAAGGGATATTTTCTTGCATTTATAACATTGGCTCCCATTTCAGATGTAAACCTGTAATCAGTAGATCACGTAGGCATCTGTCCCCCCCCATTTTATTTTAGATTTCATTTTTTCGTGTTTTTCAAGCAGATAACTTCAACTTGATGAGATTAATTGCTTCTTTTCAGCTTTGAATCTAGGAAGTGATATTTTTGTGCACTTTTAATGCACCATGCAAGTTTGGTAACGCATTTCGGAAGCTAATGGTCACAATTTTTCCTTCTTTTTCTTTTTCTTTTGAATGTAGGCTTAAACTTTCATCTAACTGAAGGTTAGATTAAGGGGATTTTATTTTTACAAGAGCCATATTTTTTAAAACGTTTTCTCCATTTCCGAGGCCATCGGCATTACGCAAGTTCATGTGATTTTTTCTTTTTGCTTCCAGGTAGCTTCACTTCAGTTAGAGAGACAACGTGCTTGTTTGTTTTCTTCTTCCTCTCTCTCTCTATCTCTTTTTTTTTTTTTTTTTTCAAAAACCATATTTTTACTCCTTTTTTTATTCATCTACCATTTTCCACGGTTGCATTTCAAGGCATTCCGGAAGCTGATGTTTGCAGTTTTGCCTTTTTTTGGCTTTCAGATAGCTTTGTTTCAGTTAGATTAACGCTATTTTTTTTTTTTTTTTTTTTTTTTTTACAAAAGTCATAGTTGTTAAGCGTTTGCATCATTTCCTTCTGTTCCCACAGCCACATGACATTTCGGAAGCTGCCGTTCACATTTTATTTTATTTTTTTATTTATTTTATTTGCAGACAGCTTTTTTTTTTACTAGTCATTTTTATGCATTTTTTAACGTCCTATGCTTTGTTTCCAAGGTGGTATTATGCTGTATTCTGGTGGCTGATGGTCACATTTTTTTTTAATTATTGTTTTCTTTCAGATAGTTTCATTTCAGATTGATGAGGTAAAAACTTTTTTGCTTTACAAAAATCATTGCCATTTTTCTCACTTGAAGTTATGGGGTATATTTATGTCAATGAAAATGCTCCTATCATATTTTCACAATTCACTAAATTTTTTTAAAACTGTGGCCAATTCACAAATTGGGTTTCAAACAAAAAAATCTTATATGGACCAATTTTTACAAATGTGGCAAAATTATTCCAAAATTGACATAATCCCTACTTCCCTAACACAGTCACCTAAATAATCACTGGTGAGGCCTCTAGTACAATATAATTGTTGCAGGAAATAATAAGAACAGATTGTCTTATCAGACAAAATATCCTTCAAAGGAGGGAGTAAAAACTTTATCAATAAAGGTAACTTGATCACGCTAGTTACGTTAAATGAAAACTTTTACAAAAAAGTTCGTAAGTTGGAAGCTTTCGACCTTATCTTAGGTCTTCATCACGCCAATGGAGGACTAAGATTGTTGCCAGATTCTACATTTGAATTTTTCTTATTTTTGTTGCCAAAACTTAGAATTGATCTCCAGATCATCGGACTGTAGAGAGGAAATTCGGAATTGCAAGTCATTGAGTTGAAAATAATTTCCAGGCTTTCACGGTAACGGAGGGCAAAACGATTGTCAAAAGAAGCAATTCGTTTTGCTTCGTTCCAGTGGGGAACTGCAGATGTGTCTTCCAACAACCGTGTTTCTAAACTAAAAAGTGCATTCATTTCTTACATCTGCTAACTGCATTCCTCTGCAGTCAGACACCACCAACTCACTCAAAAACTCAGTTGACAGATTAGCTAAGAAAGAAACTCTTCAATCCTTCCTTGGTGATACATCACCCCTCCTTACTTTAGAACTCCCAGGCTTTTCCTGCAAGTGAAACTGCATAAAGCTGGTAACCCCATCAGACCTTTAGTTGAATATTCTTTTTCTCCAGCAGTATACCTTGAAAAGAGATTGGTCCTCAAATGCAAATCCCTGGCAGCCAACCATCCTCATACTGTTTTCTCTACTTCAAACTTCATCCACAAACTTCCTAATTCCTTTTCTCCTAGTGTTAATCTGTATACTCTTGATGTAGAATCTTTGTTTCCCTTTGTACCATATTTTGAGTCCTACATGCTCCTCATGAAGAAATTGATTCTTCATTTTGAACCCCCCGGTACTCTAATCAAAGATCTTTATGATTGTTTCCACACTATTCATCAACACAGTTGTTTTGTTTTCAACAAAATTGTGTATAGGCAACAATCTGGTCTCTCCATGGGCTCACCTCTTTTCCCTCTGCTTGCAGAAATCTACATGCAACATAATGAAGTTTCCATCATTCCTCAACACCCTTTTCAACCTTCCCTATGGTTAAGATACGTAGACGACATTTTCATTAGCTGGCCACATACCGAGTCTGAACAACAGACACTGATCAACTCCATTACGGAAAAATTTCCTTCCATTCATTTCACTATATCTAAGGAAGTAAACCACAAAATTGATTTCCTGGATGTATCTATCTGCAGAAACGCTGATCTCTCAATTACTCGTTCCGTCTATCGAAAACCTTCTGCAGCCACTAACATCATTCCCTACAAATCTTGCACCCTGCATCTCTACAAGCTTGCAGCATTGAAGTCCTACATCCACAGGGCTCATATCATTTGCAACAACCAACTTTCTCTTCAAGAAGAACTGTCCAAAATTTCTACAATAGCCCTCTCTCATGGTTTCCCTGCTCTTATAGTCAACTCCCTCATAAAGAAATATGAAAACCATTCGAAAATTGAATGCCTCCTACCTCAAAAGAAAGAAAACCTGAAATTTTGTGGTTCTGTTCCTTACCATCCTTCCTATGCTTATAAGTTACAGATTCTTTTTAGAAGTTTTGGTTACCATCTTGCCATTAAATCTACCCCAAACATCTTGAAACTTCTACAAAGGGATAGGGACAAAGCTGAAAGCCTGAACCTCCCAGGAGTTTACTGCATTCCTATCTCTTCTTCTACTGGGGATAACTTACACATTGGAAACACATATAGGAGCATTAGCCATAGAATTTTAGAACATAAAAAAGATGTTTCGAAAGCTAATCCTAGTACTGTCTTGTCTATTTTGACAATGGGAGACACATCTGCAGTTCAGCACTGAAACGAAGCAAAACGAATTGCTTCTTTTGACAATCGTTTTGCCCTCCGTTACTGTGAAAGCCTGGAAATTATTTTCAACTCAATGACTTGCAATTCCGAATCTCCTCTCCACATTCCGATGATCTGGAGATCAATTCTAAGTTTTGGCAACAAAAATATGAAAAATTCAAATGTAGAATCTGGCAACAATCTTAGTCCTCCATTGGCGTGATGAAGACCTAAGATAAGGTCGAAAGCTTCCAACTTACGAACTTTTTGTAAAAGTTTTCATTATAGTCACAAAAATTTTATCAATTAACTAAATGCAAAATAAAAAAAAATATGGATTTCAAATTATTTATAGTGATTGTGGAATAACTTTTTTACGGGTCTTATAGAGGTTATTTTTCATGAAAGTTGGTTGTCAAATTTTCGAACTAAAGCCTAGTTCGTCATCAGGACTATGTCACTGGAGCAGTTGCTGCCACTCAATTGGAAGAGTCCATCCGCAATTATCGTTAATTGTGGTACTTCTTCTTCTTGCTATTTCGATCCCTTCTTCTAGTTTCCTCTTTACTAAGTTTGACTGGTGGGCGATTATTTTCACTGAGTCCCAATTTATGGAGTGTCCACTTGCTTGTATATGTCTGTCTAGCCCTGTTTTGTTCCCAATGTTCCTAATAGTTGCTTGGTGTTCTTTCATTCGGACCTTAATACTTCTCCCTGTTTCTCCTATATAGCTGAGTCCGCAGTTACAGTCGATGCAGTAAATTACTCCTTCCTGCAATTGGATGTCCAATTCTTTCCGCTTTAAAGCTGGCAGGAATTTCTTTATTTTGTTATTAAGATCTGGAGCTAGCCTGATATTATATTTTGCTCTGATCCTTTTCAGTTTCTCGAAAAGTCCCTTGTGGTACGTAATTTTGCCGGTGAATTTGAAGTCGGTTTTTTCCTGCTTCTTTTTTGGCACTTGTTTAAATATTTTCTCAACACATGGGGAGGGGCAATTGTTCTCTGCCAATATTTCCTTTAATTCTTCTTTGTGAAGATCTTTCTGAGTAGCTGAAGAGACCAGGATTTCAATTTTTTCCAAAAACTGTCTTGCCGCATTCGATTTAACATAATCAGGGTGGAATGAGCAGAAGTCTAACATCTTCCCTGTGTTGGTGGGTTTTCTAAAAAGCTGAGTGAATATTTTCCCCTCTCTTGAGGTCAAGGTTAAATCTAGGTAATTGATGCTATGGTCTTTTTCCTGTTCCAGGGTGTACTGCAAGGTATTCTCAAATTATTTATTATTCCTTATTTATTTCCAACCTTCACTTTGTCACAAAATTAACAATTAAGACACCCCTTTACCTTGTAGACAACTTTTAGGTTTTTCTTTCTGCATTTTCTGAAAAAAATTCTGTTCCTGGGGTCTCATCTAGTCATGATAATTAATTTTTTGCAGAAAAAGCAACAGTTCCTTGGTTTTGTGACCTTTTGCCAGTTACATCACAGCTGCACTCCTTTCCTTCACAAGGAAGAAGGTGCTGCTGTGAATGATAACTGCCACATACGATGACAGCCAAGACACATAAGTCACCATTCCAAGGAAACTTTAATTCATTTACATGTCTTGGTGCTTTCATATTTACAACTGCTTGTATATTATCATCATCTGGTTGAAGGCAGTCTTTCAAGAGTCTGAGTAACCCATATATTTAATTTCATTCAAACCAATTTTATATTTACGAGTATATTGTCAAATTCATGCTTGGTGTTACTATGGAAAGTAACCGAAGGTGTTATACACTTCCAAATAATACACTAGTCAAATGAGCTCATTACATCATTGTTTTAATGATTTAACAGGCCTACACATTTTGGGATCAAGAATTTTTGGAAATTCCAAAACACTTAAAAGAATAAGCCCATTAGTTCTCGTGTTGTTTTGAGGAAAGACCAATGAATTTGAAAGCCTTTCTGTGCCAAAAATAATGAGCTTCTGATGCTATGATTATATTTCTCTTGTAAAACACTGGTGACATATAACAAAAATGCATATAAAACCATTTCTTAGTATTACATCTTGCAACAAAGCAGAAGTTTTTTTTTTTTTTTTTGATTGGTGGTTTAACGACTACCGTGAGCAACTCAATGGGCTATAAGCAGTCGCCCGTCCCTAATTTGGGGTCACTGGTTCCAGGGAAGGGAGAGAGCCAGGGCTGTAAGACAAACACAACATCCATGCCTCACCGGGATTCGAACCCGGACCCTGTTCAGACAAATGATCAGAGGCCATCGCTTAGACCACTGCGCCACCGGGGCGGCCAAAGCAGAAGTAAAAATTAATTTTGAGAATTGAACACCATGAATCAAATTTTACAAATATTCCAATTTTGTCACATTTTGGGGAATCCCCCCTCTCCTTATCAAGATTGAATGCAAAAACTTATGGGATGGGGGATATTTAACAAAGCAGGAGAGTAGGAACACTGCGTGCGTGTGTGTGTGTGTGTATGGAGGGGGGGGGGATTACGTACGGGAGAAATCTTTGCTCTGTCTGACTTCCGGTTTTGAAAAATTTCCCCTTATTTTCAAGCTGAAATACAAATATTTATACAGTAAAATGCTATTTAACAATAATATTGGAGAAATTACGATTATGGAAAAAAGAAAAATCTGAACTCTGTCGACCTCCTGCTTCCCAAAGTTTCGTAAAAATGAATACCAGCCTTCTGACGACGATCCCCCACCCTCGCCACCAAATCTCCCGAAATTTCTGTTCATTTGTGCATCGATCTCACAAATGACCAAAATAATAACGAAAAAGACGGAATTCCTCAAATTCACGAAAAGAAGATCACAAGGAAATTTTCACGAAATCTAACTTCAATTTTTGAAAATTGTTGCCCACAGTTTCAAGATGAAATACGAACATTTTTGCAATAAAATTAACAAGACTATTGGACACAAAGAAAACATTGGGAGAAAACAATTATGATTACGGCAAGAAAAATTTACTCAGTTTAACTAGTTTCGGAAGTTTTGAAACACGAAATACCGTCACCAGACGGAAAATGACCCCCCCCCCCCCAATTTTTTACATCGATTTAAAATGACATTTAACAATAATAGTGGACACAAACGCAACATTGAGAGAAAAAAACATTTGGATTACGGCAAAAAATTTTACTCTGTTTAACTAGTTTTCGGAAGTTTCGAAACACGAAATACCGTCACCAGACGGAAACTGACCCCCCTCCCCCTCAATGTTTACATCGATTTAAAATGACATTTAACAATAATAGTGGACACAAACGCAACATCGAGAGAAAAAAGATTTCGATTACGGCAAAAATTTTTACTCTGTTTAACTATTATTTTAGAAAGTTTTGAAACATTAAATACCGTCTGGTGACGGTATTTCGTGTTATTTTGTAATAGTGAAAAAAAACAAAAAAACTAAACAAAATGAAAATTTGTAGAATCCATAGTTTCGACAGTGAGTTCCATAGTCAAACAACTAAATCCGTAGAAACTACAGACATTCTGTAGTAATTGTCAGGTATGCAATGCGCCACTAGGGTGGTCAAGATTAAGTTTGCAATAATGCTTAGTAACTGCAGAGGAAATGGATATATGGAAATTAAGGAAGAAATATTTCTTATAAATACATGGGATAATCCTAGCTTTAGTTTACTATTTACCATGTTACACCATATAAAAAATATACTAGAGCAATTCAGACATATATTCTAACTGCTGTGTGAATAACTAGGAATGGATTTTTTTTATTGATTGGGGATTTAACGACCACCGTGAGCATCTCAATAGGCTATAAGCAGTCGCCCATCCCTAATTTAGGGCCACTGGTTCCAGAGAAGGGAGTGAGCCAGCATCGTAAACACAACATCCACGTCTCACCGGAATTTGAACCCAGACCCATCTCGGACAAACGATCAGGAGTCAGCGCTTAGAACACTGTGCCACCGGGGCAGCAGGAATGGATATGATTTAATTACATGTTAATATTATATTACATGTAATTTGCTTCACAGAGCAGATCGTTCAATTACTTGCTAATATTATATTACATGCAAACACAATTACATGTATTTACTTCACGGACCAGATCGTTTAATTATATGCTAACAATGAAGTGCCAAAAGTCATGGGATATGTACCTAGTATTGTGCAGGACTTCCTCTAGCCCGGCAAAGTACAGCAACTTGATGCGGCATCGATTGCACAAGTGGTGAGAAGACCTTTGGAGAGATGTTGAGCCATGCCGTCAAAACAACCGCCCACAGTTCCCTGGTATTTGTAGGTGCGAATGTACATTTCCACCACATCCCATAAATGCTCTATTGGGTTCATGTCAGGTAACATCGTGGCCATACCATCCATCAGAACTGTCCAGAATGCTCCTCGAACCAATTTTGGACAACCTGTGCCTGATGACATGGTGCAATGTCGCCTGGAAAATCCCATCATTGTTGGGATACATGAAGGGCTGCAAATGGTCACCTAGAAGAGCAACAATGTGATTACCGGTTAATGACGTGTTTATGAGGACCCAAACCATGCCACGTAAAGACACCCCACACATGTATGGAACCACCACCAGCTTGTATAGTGCTTAGTTGACAACTTGGATCCATACATTGGGTCTGCGCCACACCCGAACCCTACCATCAACTTGTAACAACTGGTAGCGTGACTCATCAAACCATGCCACATGTTGCCAGTCTTCCAGGGTCCAATTACCGTGTTCACACAATGCCTTGTTGACAGCTTGGGTCCATGACCTCATGGGGTATGCGCCACACCCGAACCCTACCATCAGCTCGTAACAACTGGTAGCGTGACTCATTGATCATTGGACCACGCCACATGTTGCCAGTCTTCCAGGGTCCAATTACCGTGTTCACACAATGCCTTGTTGACAGCTTGGGTCCATGACCTCATGGGGTATGCGCCACACCCGAACCCTACCATCAGCTCGTAACAACTGGTAGCGTGACTCATTGATCATTGGACCACGCCACATGTTGCCAGTCTTCCAGGGTCCAATCACCGTGTTGACAGCTTGGGTCTATGGCCTCATGGGGTCTGCGCCACACCCGAACCCTACCATCAGCTCGTAACAACTGGTAGCGTGACTCATCGGCCACTCCACATGTTGCCAGTCTTCCTGGGTCCAATTACCGTGTTCACACAATGCCTTGTTGATAGCTTGGGTCCATGGCCTCATGGGGTCTGCGCCACAAACGAACCCTACCATCAGCTCGTAACAACTGGTAGTGTGACTCATCGGACCACACCACATGTCGCCAGTCTTTCAGGGTCCAATTACCGTGTTTACATAATGTCTTGTTGACAGCTTGGGTCCATGGCCTCATGGCGTCTGCGTCACACCCGAATCCTACAATCAGCTCATAACAACTGGTAGTGTGACTCATCGGACCACGCCACATGTTGATAGTCTCCCAGGGTCCAATTACCGTGCTCACACAATGCTTTGTTGACAGCTTGGGCCCATGGCCTCATGGGGTCTGCGCCACACCCGAACCCTACCATCAACTCGTAACAACTGGTAGCGTGACTCATCGGACCACACCACATGTTGCCAGTCTTCCAGGGTACAATTACCAAGTTCACGAGCTCAGGTAAGGTGCTGTGTACAATGTCGGGGTGTTAACAAAGGCACTCTTGTGGGTCTTCTGCTCCCATACCTCATGGATATGTCTCTGTAACTCCTGCATTGAATGTGGATCTTATTTAAGCCAGTGTTGCTTGTCGGTTAGCATGGACAATACTGGTCAGATGCCGCTGGTCACAGTCATTCAGCACCCGTGGTTGGCCACTGTGCTGTCCACGGTAGGTAGTAATGCTTTCCATGAGGTATTCTTGGTACACATGTGACACCGTGGATCGAGGAATGTTGAATCTTTGCACAACTTTGGAAATTGAATGCCCCATCCATTTGGCTCCCACTACCATGCCTCATTAAAACTCCGATAATTCATGTCGGCTTGCCATAATCCTACTGGTGGTTGTTGAACCTGACTCACAAGATTACACCTCACAACTGATAAAAATTGTGGCATGCGTCGAAGCCTTTATACAATGGCAGTACAAGTTAACAATTTGCATGCTGCTATCTCATGACTTTTAGCACTTGAGTGCAATTCAGACCAGATCACTTAATTACATGTTAATATTACATTACATTTTAAATCTATCACCAATCAGTTTTTTAATTAACAGAAAATAGTTAAATTGATTAGAATTTAATTATAATGAACTTCCAAACAAACATGCAAAACAAGAGACAAATCTACACATGTGTGAGAATACTCAGAGAGTTATGTAGAGGATTTTAGGAAGGGAGTGTCTGACCCCAGTTCTTAAAAAACCCTAATTAATAGGAAGCTTGAAGATTTGGGCTCGAGTACCCAACAGGAATAATTGATACAGACATTTAACGTGGACCTGGAACATCAAACAAAGATCTTTGCTCTTTCCACGTTTATAAGTGAGTCACGGAAAAATTCTCATTGGCCGCCCCGGGAGTCGAACCTAGGGTCTTCCAGTTACGCGCTGGATATGCTTCCGCTACACCACAGCGGCCTCAAATTCCTCTGTATCAATTATTCATTCGCCTTCTAATTATTTGTTCAGTTGCTGCTTACCATCTTTGGTGAATCCCCAGCCTTGTGCGGGGCTCCAAGAAGCAACCTGCCAAATTGGCTTGGCAGTTAGCGTGTGTGAGTCTGGAAGAATTCGAGGCCGCTGTGGTGTAGTGGAAACATATCCGGCGCGTAACTGGAAGACCCTGGGTTCGACTCCCGGTGGCGGCCAATGAGAATTTTTCCGTGACTCACTTGTAAATGTGGAAAGAGCAAAGATCTTTGTTTGATGACCCAACAGGAAAGTCACATGGAAGTGAGGTAGAAAGGGGGAGGAAGAAGCCCTTCATATATAACCGAGGGAGATTTTCTTTTCCTTTTGGGTTGGCGGTTTCATGATTGCCGTGAGCAACTCAATGGGCTATAAGCAGTCGCCTGTCCCCAATTTAGAGCCACTGGTTCCTGGGAAGAGAGAGAGAGCCAGTACAGTAGGACAAACACAACATCTATGCCTGGCCGAGATTCAAGCCCCATCACGGACGAATGGTCATAAGCCATTCGTCTGTGCCACCGAGGTGGTGGGGCAGTACCCAAGGTTTGACGGCTTAATGTGCCAATCCAACACACAATGGATATTTAGTGGTTCAAGTGTTCGTACCTACCTGGGATCAAATCTAAGACATTTCTGTAGCCGTCACAAATGTTGACCATTAGGTCATTTGTGGCTCATTGGCTCTTCAAACAGAATATATCTGCAACAAAAACCACTACTATGCTTAAATTATTCTACATTAACTGCAGTTACAATATGATAATATATTCATTAAATCAGTGATGTAGAAGAGACTTAGCATACCTTAGGCACTTTTTGTGGCTATATGCTAAGAGGAGCTGGGCAAAGGAATTCTTTTAGATGATGACATATTCAAAAGTAGGTAATATATGCTATGGTTTAGATGCAAGCATGTATTCATACCTTAAACTGAATGTTCTACTGCATGGATGGACTAAATAATCTGATCATTCATAGGGCTTCTCAAAAATCATAAAGGTTCTATTGTAAAGCAAATGGTAACTCTTTTGTGTACACAACAAACCTCAAACTCAAGTCATAGAAGGTGACTTGTCTAAGGTTAAAATTGCACTTCTTGGAGGGAAAAACAACAGAGGAAACTTGAACAGGCATGAAAGAGTTTTATGGCTGCAAAAAACATTTACACTAAACAACTTGCCACCAGCTCCAATAAATCAAAATCTCCTGAACTCATTCTTTGATTCTTTATGTGTACAAAAAAAATTTCCTACACTCACATTAGTCTCAGAAAAAAACTGCTTCTTAGTTAATAGATGAGACTGTAATTACATCTATTCAGTGTGTGACATAATTTACACATTAAATGTTTGGAATAGTGTGAAATGGTAGAACAGTACTTAAACACTTTATACTCTTAGGATATAACTTCCACATATCATTAAAATTAAGCAACTTTAATAAAAAAAACCTTAATAAATAATACTGAGTAATAAAAACAAATGTGATATCAATTGCTTTCAATTTTTCCTGGTTGTTTTAACCTGATCCCTATGGCAATATTTTTTTCATTTAGAACTACATCACTGCAGTTAGTGGTTTGATCAAGGTTCTAGATGCACAGGAACCAATACTTTCTCTTTCTGTAAGTGCAGATGAATTACACTGTAATATGAAATATTGTATCAGATAATCAAAATATTTTAATGAACCTGTCAGTCCACCTTATGTCACTAAAAAAAATTGCAGTTTAATCAAGGGCATACATACCTAATCAGAACTTCCAACAGTACAACATTGCTGCAGCAGGCAACAAAAACTAAAAGAACCAGCAGGAACATCTTCAAAAAGAAATAACTACTATTGATTACATGAGATTAGTTTGCATACATAAAAAAATATTTGGAACATAATTTTTGCATGTCACTAATCTAACAACCCGAACCCATTAAAAAATTTATTTCAGCTCATAATCCTCACTTTATACCAGCTAGCTATTTTCCCGACGCCGAAGAAACCAAATTAAACTTGAAGAACTTTAACCTCCTATTTTTGTTTATTTACACATCCCACTCGACCACAGACGACTTGACATTTGACAACTGTGCTTTGATTGTGCTGCCACAAATAAAAATCTAAAGGTAGCCCTGTTAAAATCGAGACCCATGTATTAAATATGCCCTGCCCGAAGGTGAGATCTGTATGAGAAAAATCGTCCTCGCTGTTGAAAGCTTTCACCGCAAGAGAGCAGTAGCGACCTTAACTAAGAACGCTAAAAAGGTAAACACAATGCGTAGGAACACCTATTGACAGTTTCATATCTATTACGTGGGAATTGGTTTCGAACCATTTTTACGAGATGTGTCTGCGTTCGAATACCGGGTGAGGCATAGATGGGTGTCGTAATGCCCAGGCTGTTTCCTTTCCCCAAACCAGTTGCCCCAAATAAGGGACGGACGACTGCTTATATCACACTTAGTTGTTAACGGTGGACGCTAATCCACAAACCAAAAGCAAAGTAACAACAGCAAAAAAAGCATAGTGGGCAAAATTTCCTAACAAGGTAATAGTGACTTTCCTTCAAACGGAGCGCAACTTGCGATGTGTACGTAAGGTCTTGTTACGCTCGTTCCTGACCAAAGCTGACCTTGCTCCTTAACGATGTGGCAACAGTGTCACATGTAGTGCATGTCCGAGTTTCGTGGAATTGTTATTGAAAAGGAAACAGAGTGAAGGTTTGGTATTTAATTTGTTTCTTACTTTTTGTTGTCCGAATGTGGTATGTAATGAAACAAGTGGTAGTCAGTAATCAATAGGCATGCTTTTATAATTATGCTGTTTGTTGGGAATTCATTGCAGGTGAAGAACCCGAGTAAGGAATAAAAACAAAACATCCTGTTACGTGCGAAGTGAGGTGTTTTGGAATTCCGTGAGGAAGTTACCTAAGAAATGTTGGATGTGTATGAATATATCTTAGCAGAATTATAAATGCTGAACAAAAAATTCAGTATTTCACGAAATAGTTATATGGTGTTGGAGAGTAATTTCGAGAGCGCATTTTACTTTTTGCCCAGAAAAAAAAAAAAATATATATATATATATATATATATATATATATATATATATTTCAACAAATAGTTGTCATGCTAAAGAAAATTATGAATAAATTACTTGTCATTTTAAAGAAAATCTTGAATCAAGAATTACCCACTTTTTTTTTCAGTTTTAAAAGAAGTATCGAGGGCGGACTTGATCTAGTTTTAAAAGAAGTATCGAGGGCGGACCTTATGGTGTAGACATTTGACTTTGGAACCGGATTAATCGCAGTGTTAGTTGTAGTAGACCAGCAGAAATTGCGCGTTACTGCATCGGTTTTAGCTTGAATGGTATAAGCAGCAGCAGCCACAATTATTTTTTATATTATGACGAAAAGGTCAAAAATTTATGCCTAATACTCAAAAGAAGTAGAAAGAAAATCAAACAACAACAACAAAAAAAAAAAAACGTTTTAACCAGGGTTGGGGAGGTATTCACAAGTATTGTGACACTCTTGCAAATTTTTGTTTTGTTTATTCCAAGTAAGAGGGTCTAAACTTTTAAGATATGAAAATTTGTCATAGAATAGTCAAAAATAAGAGCTACATTGTTTTCTGTATTAAAAAACAACAACACATGGAGCAAAGTAGTTTTATTATCTTCCTGGGCCAGAAG
Organism: Macrothele yani; assembly: GCA_039090855.1. Classification (NCBI taxonomy): domain Eukaryota; kingdom Metazoa; phylum Arthropoda; class Arachnida; order Araneae; family Macrothelidae; genus Macrothele; species Macrothele yani. The sequence goes on along the minus strand of CM076997.1, from coordinate 110,395,785 downwards.
CCAGGGAGAACCAGGTCAGGCAGTGCCCCCACCCCCCAACTGCATTTCCTTTTGCTTGTCCTAGTAAATCCCTCTACAGTCTAGTGCCTAACATTTTATATATAAAACACAAAAAGCCCGTTTGTCTGAAGCAGCAAAAACTCGAAAGCCGAACTGTGGCATCGTGAAATTTGCATAGCTTATTAATACTGGAATTTCTAGGTCAACGCAACTATTTTAAGATCTCGAAGTTGTTCTGTTTGTGAGTTATGAATGAATTAATAAGCTAATCAATAAAGTCAGCATCGTTTGCTACGTCATCGTTATCTGTTTAAAATTTGAAAGCATGTGACTGCATTCATCGCACGAACTTTGCGAAATCTTAACGAAACTGGCTGAAATTTTTATCAACACCATGAATTGGTAATAAGAGAAGTCCTGCAAAGTTTCACCAGAATCTGGTCAAAACTTTTTAAAATAGGCCTGGAAATTTTAATTCATTGGTAAACAAATATGTATATAGGCAGAAACAGTTAATAAAATTTTTACGGCTAATTTAAAAAGTTATTTACCGATTCGGGTAAAATTTGGAGGTCATGTTCCTATTAACGATTTGTGGTATTCATTAAAATTTCAGCCAGTTTCATAAAATATTCGCAAAGATACATTTTTAACTTTTTATCCCAGAGATTTGCCCCTCAAAGACTTCTGAAACTGAAAGCACGTGATGCATTTGGTTGTCGATAACAAATTGTTAACGAATTTTGTTCAGTGTTCCAATGCTGTGTCTCCTGGACGCGTGTTAAATAATTCATAATGCTTTTGGTCCGTTTGATTCTACAGCGGTATGTTAGAATGTCAAGAGCAAAGAATCCAACAAAATTATACAGGGTGATTCATAAAGAAGTATACAGTTTCAACGCACTATAAAACAAGAACAATGTAAGATATTTTATGCTACCTGTAACAGAATTGTAGGGGAGTGTTTAGTGTTCTCCCTAGAGCCTTTTTACTGGGCGGCCCTGTCACTTAATTTTTTCTGCCGCCCAGCTATATTTCCTTTAACGAATGTTTTCACATAGCACATAATAGTAAGAATGAAAAACTTATTTCCACATACACCATCAGTGTTGATGAAAACTGGCTAAAATCTGTGTTACCGCCCTGGTGGCACAGTGGTCTATGCGCTGGCTTATGACAATTCTTCAGAGAAGGGTCCAAGTTTGAATCACGGTGAGGCATGGATGTTGTGTTTGTCTTACGGCACTTGTTCTCTCCTTTCCCTGGAACATGTGGCCCTAAATCAGGGACAAGTGGCTGCTTATAGCCTATCGAGTTGCTTACTGTGGTAATTAAACCTTTAATATATATATAAATCCGCCCCGTGGTCTGTGATGTCCTCTGATCATTCATCCGAAATGGGTCCGGCTTCGAATCCTGGTGAGGCATGGATGTTGTGTTTGTCTTGTGGCACTGGCTCTCTCCCTTCCCTGAAACCAGTGTCCTAAATTAGAGACTGGTGACTGCTTATAGCCCATTGAGTTGCTCATGGTGGTCGTTAAACCTCCAATCAAAAAAAAAAAAAAAAAAATCTGTCTCAAATGTAATTTGTTAGTAAATACTAATTTTTTAAACCATTTTTGCACAATTTTTTAACTGTTTATCATGTTATGTTGCATTAATGCCTACCCCACCACTTAAGATGTTTAATAAGTATAATAATGTTAAGGAAAACTTTTTATTTTTTATTGGAGAAGGGGTCGTTAAAAGTACCACCCAGCTAAAATTACTTGCCACCTAGCTGTAAAAAAATCTAGGGAGAACACTAATGTTTAAAGTTTTTTAGAGACAGTCGCAGATGTTCTATGTGTGCACCTTTAGTCACATGACACACAATGAGCCGGTAATCTATTTCCGCCCAAACGGTAGGTAAGATATCTGAATCAAGTGTAGTGATAGTGGCTGTGATACGCTGTTTCAGTTCCGCTAGATCAACAGGAAGGGGAGGGGCGAATATCTTGTCCTTTACGTTACCCCTACAGGAAAAAGTCACAAAGTTTTAAGTCAGGACTTCTAGGTGGCCATTGGGTCAATGACATGTTGTAGTCCGTGGCTCACCCAATCCATCAGTTAGGAAGATGTTCTTCGAGATAATCTCGTACGACGCCTGACCAGTGCGGTGGTGCACCATCCAATTGGAGAATAAAGTTGTCACTGTCATCCTGCAACTGCGGCATCAGCCAAAGACTTAACATATCCAGAAAAGTGCTTTTTGGACACAGCACAGAACACATTTACCTTAGGGGAATCTTTCACGTGTTGCACTGTAAATCTGGGGTTCTCTGTTCCCCAAAATCGAACATTGTGCTTGTTTACCTGACCACTCACGTGAAATGTAGCTTCATCGGTGAAAACTAGTGATCTGCAAAATCGTCATTTTCAAAATGGTGCTGCATTTCGACACAAAATTCAAAGCACTTTGCCTTGTCAAGGTCAGTGAGATTTTGCAACAGCTGCACTTTGTATGGAATCATTTTCAGTTTCTTTCTGAAAATTCTCCAGACAGTGGGCTTTGAAATCTGCACTTCACGACTCGCCCTCCACTTTGATTTTCCCGGGCTTCGTTGAATGGCGGTGCAAATACTATCGACAACTTCTTCCGATACATGCGGTCATCCAGGACTTGTTGAAGTTTGCACAAACAGTCTGTAGTTTAAAATTTTTTATGCCAATCGTAGATTTTCGGGTTGGAGGTTTTTTTTCGAATCGTGATCGAAAATGCCATTGCACAACAGTTGCAGATTCCGTTTTGCTCAATTCAAGAACACAAAACGTCTTCTCCACTGCAGACACTGCCATTTTGACTGACTAATCACGTGACACGCACGCTATCGCCTATGTAACTTCCCTCAGTAGTGGGACAAAAACTTCGAGTACATCTACCTAACGGTTCGTAGTTGTGGTCAGTGTCTTCAGCTGTTACTGTTTTACAGCATCTGGAAACTGTATACTTCTTTATGAATCGCCCCGTATATTGTCGCCGATGAACGAGAAACCAAAAATGTTGTGTACGGCCAAGTGCTGAAATAATCTCACTATGAATTAAATAATTTGTAATGACCGAATTTGTGAAATCAGCTTTTTTCTTTCTTGTAAGCATCAATTTTTCCTCTGGTTTTTTTCAGTGACATATAATAAGGAAATATGAAATTAATAAGCCTAAATCCTGGGCAAAGCCGGGTCCACAACACAACTGCTATTGTTGTCTTTTTCTTTTTCAAAAAACTGCATAGTCTTCTAAATGTTTGCAGGGAAAAACCACTGCCTCAAACCAACTATTCCACCTAGTCTGCACCACAGGTACTGGTGGTAAGCAAGGTATTTTGCCCTTCTCTTGCAAAAGTAGTCAAAAACTTCCTTTACGGGAGGGACAAGCTGTGAAGGCATGTTTAACAGCAACTACTAAAGAGTTAACATTTTCAAATTCATCCTGCCAAATTTCGCCTAAAAGATTTAAAAAGGCGCTTTTCAGGTGACGTGAACACCATTCAAAAATACGGTTTTCAGGCTTTTTCCCCACTCTTTGGACATGTAAGATGCATTATCTGTCACAAAAGCGGTTATATTAGCGAAAGTATTTCATACTTAAAACGCACTGAAGTATTGCCTCGCTGACTGCTTTAAAATTTACGGATTCCAAAGTGATGCACTCAAGGAAGATTGCATTCAAAGAGGTTTCATTATTGTAGCTTTCAACATTCGGTTCAGCTGATGGAACAGCAAGAATATTCAAAATGTATCTATCTTCTGAATCAGTTGTTTCATCTGCTATGATGCTTACACCGGATACTGATTTAAAAAAAAAAAAATCTTTCTTTTGTTGCTTGTGAATATCATATATTTTCGGCAAATAATATTTCCACATCCAATTTGCATTTGGAATAACACCAATATTTTTCAACAAATTTTCCAAGTAATTTTTTAATGTAGGGTTATCCAGTTTGGAAAGTGGGATGTTAGCTGCACAAAAGGCACCAGTTAATTTCAAAAGTTCCATTGAGCGATGCTGTTCTTGTGCAGTTCTTTTCTCAATTAATTCATCAACACTATTCTGCATTATTTTCGGTTGACTGTTCAGACACACCTTTTTTTTTTATGCAGCTTGCTTGCTAAATGCTTTTCACAACTGTCTTTTCTTGAAAAATCCACTGGTATGTTGCAACACGAGCAGAACAACAGATTTTTGTTCACATGAAACGTTCCCTTGTTGTACTGCTTGCATCTTCCAGATGCACTCATTTTACTCGTGTGGCTCATTCTCAAAATTAAAGAACAATATCTAGAAACTTCATAAACTGCTAACACGAAAGCACAAATTTTCTAGACTAAAAGTCTGCAAAACACACTTTTCTGTGAGCTGCTTTCCCAGCTAAAATTACTAACACAACTGATGACATCTGGTTTACGGTTTTGCTAGTCCGACAAGTCGCAAAGGTCATTCCAGTAGCGGGGGTAATCACAAAGACCACGTGTACACTCTTCAGCAGAGTATGTGACCTTGAATTACCCATCAAGCTTGTTCAAAAAGAGTATCTTCCTAACGAACAATCTTTAGAGGTAATTCAAAGTTTAAAGCTCTGGTTTGGACTTTCGAGTAGGATTACTTTGCGGTATATTTTTCGTGTAAATTCTAACGAACGCAGTATTAAAATTATTTAATTATGAAAAATACAGTAATCAAAAAGTTAAAATAGAAATTAGACAAAAATAGGTAAAAAATTAGAAATTTGCGGATATATTTGATATTCGCAAAATTAAAAAAACAAAAAAACCCCTGAAATTTGCGAAAAAAAAATAACGGAAATTTGTGCCGTGACAGAATTACTGCCCTAATCATGAGGGGTCATCATCCTGCTTCTGTCATGGTTTGGTGGGGAATCTTCTACAAGAGTACCACGGAGTTCCATTTCTGTGAGAAAGAAGTGAAAACATCCGCCAAAGTCTACCTTGACAGGGTTTTGGAGCAGGTGGTCAAAAATGTGAGACTAACATCTTCTGAAACTAACATTGGAGCTTTCATCAGGATTCTGCACCTGCCCACAAGGCCAAGTCAACCCAGGAGTGGTTTCAGACAAATTTGCCAGACTTCATTTCTCCAGCTGATTGACCTTCAAGCAGCCCAGACCTCAACCCATTAGACTACAAGTTGTGCGCCACACTGGAGGACATGGCCTGCAGAAAGAGACACCCCTGTATTGACAGTCTCAAACACTATTGTGCGGGCAGTAGCAGCTTTCTCTGTGGAGATCCTGCGTAAAGCTATTGATGAGTTGCCACAGAGACTGAAGGACTGTGTGAAGGTAAAAGGATGCCATTTTGAAAAGTGATTGGTGCCATGCATTCACAAATGTACTACTTACGTCATATCACAGGTATTTAAAATATCTTTAAATTTTGTTTATTTCTTTTAACACTTTGTAACAGTGTTTATGGTAAGACTAGGTACATTCCTAGTTAAAGGGCTTAGCATTAGTTTATCTAATCATTTAGAAAATAGAAGTTTTTAAAAACTTGCTGCCCCTCTAAAAAAAAAAAAAATACTAGAAAAATAATTCCCTTAATTTTTTTTTTCTTTACAGAGGTAAAACAGATAGAACTACTACACTTCTAAGTTTTTTTTTTTTTTTTTTTTAATCAGGGTTGTATGTAGCTATGTTTATTTTGTTTCATTGCAGTGGATTTCTTTACTAATTCTGTTACAGCATTCCATTTGATAGTGATAACTGCTATAGATTGCGTAACTTAGTGTCTATGTATGTGTGTAGGCGAATTCATGGATCATCTGTCTAGGAGGGGAAAAAAGCAGTGGCGGTTCGTGGTTGGAAAAATAGGTGAAGAGGTACAAGAGCGGTATGAAAATATATCTACTGTCTGCAAGAAAATCCCTTAATGAGGACTTATTTTTTATATTAAATCAATTTTTCTTCATTTTAAAGCTGCAGATTTGTCGATTATGTCGTCATAAGATGGTTAGATGGTTGTTTCTTCGTGAGCATCAATAAAATGTCTTCCTGAATAGAAATATTTTCCAGAGAAGCAAGTCTATCTTGGGAACTAGTGTTTCTTTAGCAAGTTTGTATTCTTTTAAGAAAACTTCTTTCCACTGGCACACTTGTAGATGTAATTGTTAAACTGAGGAAAACCAATTTATAATCTTCTGTAAAAATGTCTTTGTCTCCGTGAAACACTTGAAGCAGTTCTTGAGTCAATATATTCCTTAATTTTTCATCGGCATATACAAGACTCAGTTCATTTTTAAGGCGCTGTGTTTAGTAAATATGTTTCCGTAAAAATGTAGATTTTCAAGAGCGCGAGAGGGAAAGTATGCATTAAATTATTCGAGTTTGGTTGTGTCAGCAAGTCAGACAAATTGAAGTTTCTTACAGTCTTGAAATCTTATATCCCATTTCCATAAGAATGTGGTCCAAAATTTTGAAATACAAATGTTTATAATTTTGAAAAATTGTTTCCTGTGTAGGAGCAGCATATTCCTGTGCTTATTTCTGTGATTTTGCTAGCTTTTCCAAACTGTGCTTCAAATAACTCGTTCTTTTTATGGCTCAAAATTTCACGAGTTTTTTTTTTTTTTTTAATTTAAGTTACACAGTAGTTAGTTATTTTTTCTTCAAAAGTTCGAATAATAGATCGGTGGAACCAAAAATGTAAATTCGAAAGTGTTAATATCCTTCAAAAACCCCTTGGCAAGATGAATTGATTTTTTGTCTGATTATTCGCTATTCGTTAGAAAGCCGAACACTTCCTTCAATTTATCCCAATCTTCAACAACTACACTTACTAATTTCGAAGTGGAGGACCATCGAGTTTCTGCATCTTGCGGTTTTGCCGCCCGGTGGCGCAGTGGTCTAAGCGTTGACCTCTGATCATTCGTCCAAACGGGGATCCGGTTTCGAATCCCGGTGAGGCATGGATGTTGTGTTTGTCTTATGGCACTGGCTCTCTCCCTTCCCTGGAACCAGTGACCCTAAATTAGGGACGGGCGACTGCTTATAGCCCATTGAGTTGCTTATGGTGGTCCTTAAACCTCCAATCAATCAATCATCTTGCGGTTGTTGATATAAGTGTATAAGACCGCTTCGCAGAATGGTGAACAAACGAAGCAATTCCACTGAGGCTTGCAAAACGTATTCGACACTTAGAAATTTTAGAAAAACTCTGGTGTAATACAAGATTCGAACGATGAACTAAGCAATGAACAAAAACAGCTTGAGAAGCAATTATTATCCTTGACTTTTTTTTCTGTAGCCCATTTAAGTGTCCAGACATTATACTTGCCCCATCGTAACATTGTCCTATTTATTTGTGTTGGTAATCAGACTGTTCCAAAATTTTGTCTAGTATTTTGTATAAAGCTCCTGACGTTCTATCTTCATTCACATCATAGAAACCCAAAAATCCCTCAACCAAATACACCTTCCGAATCAACAATAAAAAATTATTTAATTTTTGACGTGATCGTTTATATATTCAGAAATACATTCAATTAATTCATTTCGAATAGTTTTTTATCCTTTTGTATTGATTTTCAATTTCTAAAGAACTTCTTCATATCAACAATGAAAGTAATTCAATGAAATTTCCACGATTTATCGAGCCCATGCTTTCGTCATGGCCATGAAATGCTAGTTCTTGTTTGCTCAAATACAGTACAGACTAATACTGCATCAATCACTGTATGCAGGAAAAGTCTATTTAAACGAACGGTTTCGTTAAAACGCGTTTTCAAAAGCCTAGCAATTTTCCCTCAGGGCATCGGCAATGGTGTTTTGAATTTTTTCAAAATTCCGTAACATTAATCCGCATTTCAGGTGTTTGCTAGAATCCTGATGTTTATCTGAGAATCCGTCTTTATTCCACTCCGAATGTTTATTACTAAAAAAGTAAGCAGGGCAAAAAAAAAAAAAAAAATAAATTAACACCCGCTCCACCGTGATCTCTCACGACTTTACGCTTAAAAACTGAAAGATGCAGAGGTAAGGCGCGCGTGCAGCTGAAACACTTCACTTGAGCGAGCAGATTGGGAAGGGTGACGTCACGGTTACCATGACAACTCGGCCGAAAAATGCAGATTTCCAAGCATTCTCATTTTGGCTCTTCACTTGCGCTGTTTTGCGTGTAAGGATTTGTTTTCCGTATTGAGCGCGCCATGTGAATTAATATCTATTCAAAATTTTGAGTATTTTGGAACTGAATAAAGGCAAAAAAGAATATATTATAAAAAAATACTGAATAAAACTTTATTTTGAGTAAAATAGGTGAAGAGGCACTTCACCTGAGAAGCCGCCACTGAAAAAAAGCTGCAAAATTAATTTATTGATGTTTTTTTGTCTATGAGGTATAATTGAGTACTGCATACGCTATACGCTTGAATGTGCTGTAACCGTCATTTTTATATACAGGCCAAAAATATTTTGTGACGTCTAAATAACTAAAGGAAGATATATATATATATTTATTTATATACATAATTTTTTTTACCAAAATCTGTTAGTTCAGCTGTTAAATTTGACCAAAACAAGGTGTTTATTTTAAAATTGCTGAAAGTAAATGTTTTAAAAGTCAAAGAAAATTTTCTGGAATTTGGCATTAGTTTATTGGTAAAAATATGAAAGCTTTAAGGAAGATGAACCCTATCCTGTAGGAATAATTTAAAAAGAAAAAAGTGCATGCACTGGGCTTTTAAAAGTGTACATACTTGTATAAATGCTGAAGTTATAATTTAGAAAGTTAGCCAAGAGAGAGATTTTTGAATGTGTCTGTGCTCCACATTTAGTTATTTATGAATGATGCCAAAGTTTATATTTTTAAGCTTTTATTCAGTACACTTTTTTAATTTATAACAAAATGTGGTCTTGCAATTATTTTAGTGTTGCAGTGTACAACAATCAGGATAATTACTCAACAGAGATTACATGTGATAATGTTTCGTAAATGTAGTCATTTTTTACCATAATTTGAAAATACTAGTGGATTCATAAATTTAGATAATGTAGTTGAAAATAGGCATTCATAGTGAGATTATTCACAAAAAGATCTGCTCTGTTTCATTTGCCCTGTGTGACCCATGTTCTATTTCTGTAGGCATGATGTATGGAGTTGGAGTACTGGAAAACATCTTATCTGAAGTGAAGCTCTATATATAGAGGATCTTTCAGGAAGTGACATTTCCTTAGTGGCCTTTGTAAGATAACTTGATTGTTGTACTTCAGGAAGATGCCAGCACTGGGGAATTGACTTAATAGGCTGTTTCTTTTACCATGTGCAAAATGGCTAAAAAAGTAACTTTAGGAGTTAAAGGCATGACATGCAATTCATGTGTTAACACAATTGAAAGCAATGTTGGCATCATAGATGGTGTTAGAAGCATTAAGGTATGTACTCTGCTTATTTCTAACTTTTCTTGTGTAATCATGACAAACTATTTGGTTTCTAAGCATATTGATGGCTTTCTTTTTTTTTTTCTATAAAAGTAATAAATTCTCAAATTGTCACAAAAAAATCTTTTGATTTTGAAGCCTTTAAGCTGTTATGCAATGTTTCGTCATTCCAGATCTTTATCTGGGTTTAATCATGATTTGTGGTTTTCTGAAGCTTAGGGAGGGAAGTGAAATCTGGTTCAAGTTGTTGCATCATAGCTTCCTAAGATTCAGGTGTCTTTTATTTGCTACCTTTACTTGCTGTTTGACTTTCATGTTATGCTCTTTGCAGTACTTTAAAAGAAATGTGAATATGTGGAAGTCTGAATATGTAAGCATATTTGAATATCGTGCCTTTTATATTTAAGCAATTTTTTGCCATATTCTTTTAGTAAGACAAGCTTTTAAGGAAAATGTTTGAAGAGCATTTCAATTTAAAGAAAGCATCAAAAATTATACTAATCTTAATCATTGCAGGAATGTCATTTTTATGTGCATGTTTTTATTTTTAGTATTTTCCAAAAAAAAAAAAAAAAATCCATGATTCTGTGTTTTTCAGACTACTGTGATAGCACTATGAGGAGCTTCTGGCTGCTCATACTGGGTTTGGATACTAATCCTGCATAATCCATGAGTGTTAGAATGCTAGGTTTGTTTGTTTGTTCATACACATGATGCTATTCCTTCCATGGAATCAGTAGCTCAAAAGTTGGGGATAGTGTAAACTAGAAATAAAAAAACAAACCAAAGCCTCAAAGCATGAGGATCTCTGAATTCTGAACATAACCATGATTCAATTCTATTTTTTTTTTATTACCGAAGATTAAACCACTTTGCTATTTTATCTTGTCATTTAGTATGGCTAAACATTTGAAAAATGTCCACATGAAAACTAGTTGCTCAGATTCTGTCAGTACACAACATGCCTTATGATGGTAGATTTGAAAATGTTCTATTGCCTATAAGCACAATTAAACTGTGAGTGCTTTTGAGGCAGAGTTTTTAATCTAGTTTGTTGTTGAATATAGGCTATTTATATGCAGCTCCGGTGGTGCAGTGAACTAAGAGTGCTGACTGGCTCTTGATCATTCGTTCGAGATGGATCTGGGTTCGAATCCCAGTGAGGCATGGATGTTGTGTTTGTCTTACGACACTGGCTCTCTCCCTTTCCTGGAGCCAGTTACAATAAATTAGGGATGGGTGTCTGCATATATATAGGCCATTGAGTTGCTCACGGTGCTCATTAAACCTCCAAACAAAAAAACGTTATACATATGTACAGTTTGCTGCAGTGTTTATTATTCGTGCTTTGGATTTTATTTTGGAAATCATTGTGTGTGTTCTTTCTGTGTGTGTTTAGAATGATTTATTAATGATGGGTTTTCGTTAGAAGTAAATGCAAGTGTATTATTTAAAAACATATTTGTAAGCTCTGTTGTATCTTAGAAAAGGTGACTGTTTTGGAGATACAGATTGTTATTCTTATTTAGTTTGGCTTAATTGTTATGCTTTTGTATTGCTAGTGGGATTGAAACTCATTAGTTCTGCTGAATGGGTCAGGAAGTAATATTGCAGTAAATTAGCTAATAAGCATAAAAAATCATATGTACAGTAAAACCTCAAATCTGGCATTCAGGAAACTGGCTACTTCAGAAATCCGGCACTTTTCTGATTTAGTTTTAGTGAGAACATCCAATGTTTCACCAATAACCATGGGAATCTCCCGATGTACCATCTCAACAGCACATCGCGAAATCATCCGATCTCAGCGTACGAATTGCCGATAGCTGCTTATGTGTAACATCGGTAGGTTTCTCAAATTCGTCACCTCATTGGGCAGTGCTGAAGTGACTCGGACCAATGAGCCGACGAATCGGCATGTACATTTGAAATGCATGTCGAACATGTGATGATGATCTGTGCTTGGTGCTGGCAGTATGTGGATTCGATCGTGTAATGACAAATGACATCTACATTGGTTTTCATGATGCATTGTGGTAATCGCCTTAGAGATGTATCGTAGTTTCGTCAGTCAAAAAACCGTAACATGGATGTAAAATTCACATTGGGTTTTTGCAATGTATCGACACATCACCCAGCCCTAGCGGTTGCTCTGGCTTTTTTAAAGTTTTTGTCTAACCGTTCGCCAAATTAAGTTTTCTTCGACAGAGTTTCATAATAAATAGTACAAAAAGGTAATAGTCAATATTTTAGGCAAAACTTTTTTTCCATCGTTAAAACAATTTTTTTTCGCAAATTGCGAAGAATGCAATTGGCAGCATGACCACTGCATATTTATAAGGCGTAGAAGTGCAAATTTTTGTTAAATTGACCTGTTACATGTAAGTACATGCTTTACGTCATGCTTGTTATGCAGTTTTTGAAAAGCTTCAGAAATCCGGAATTTTCATAAATCCGGCACTCGTCTGGTCCCGTCAATCCCGGATTTTCGAGGTTTTACTCTATATGTTTGTAATCATTATATAGTACATACAGTCTATTTATAAACAAATAGGAGATTGATGTGATACATCTTATTTTCTGATGACACTGTGAATATTCAAAAACAGAAAGGAAGTGGGCTTGTTGCAGAAATGAAATCCCTAGGAAAGATTTTTAACATGAGTAATATTTTTCGTAGATTTTCATTAAATCAAACTTAACATGGCATAGTGTAGTTTTCAACTGTGATGTTTTGCTGATTATAAGGCAGCACACTTTATAACTTTATTTTTAAGGATTATCCATGGGTTTCATCAATGGATCAGTAATAAACATAAATATTTAAAAGTAAAGATGCTAATTGATTATGCACATCGTTTGTGCACAGTGATTTTTAGCAGACCTGTGTCTCAAAAAATAAAATAAAATAAAAATACAGCCTTATGCTATTACTATGCCCATCTATGGACACCATATATCTACAAATGTTAGTCTGATTTGAAATATTCTCTTTTCATTGGGAAGCCTAAACTGTGAGAACAATGATCCTCACTTTTAGATCTTTTTTTCATGCAAAATTATACCGCTAGAGGCCATAAATGCATATGCTGTTGAATTCAAAATACATTTTGTTCTGTATTATTGCTTCTAAATATCTGATATATTCACATTGAAGACCATTTTGGACAGTTTCTTTTTCAAATAATACTTTTTACACTAGGGGACATAAATGTAAGTTGTGTGTTCCTTGATAACTCTGCTTCTAAAAATCTGATCTGAAATATTCTTTTTGTGTCAGTTTATGGTGAAAAATATTTGACTTGTAATTTCTAATTCTTCAAAAAGAACAGTTTCTGCACTCCTGAAAAGGCTAAAGATAAAATTATTTTTTTTGGCAAGATCCACTCCCCAAGCAAAATCTTTGTGCAAATGTTTTGCTCATAATTTGCAGTTTTCCTATGAGGCGGCAGGTGCAGATGTGTATATATATATATATATATATATATATATATGATGAAATTAATTGGCATATAAAACTTGCCTGGAGAGCTTTTGGAAGAAACAGCATAATTTTCAAGAGCAATATGCCATTATGTCTTAAAAGATTGTGTTTGATCAATGCATCCTTTCCAGTGCTTGCGTATGGTGCAGAGACATGGACCTTAACTAAAAGAGACATATAAAGGCTGCAGGCAACTCAAAGAAGCATGGATAGGTGCATGCTTTCTGGTAACCAGGAGAGATAAGAAGAGGAACTTGTGGATCAGAAAAATGACAAGAGTGGAAGACATCATGATCAGAGTAAAATCCCTGAAATGGCAATGGGCTGGACATACTGCCAGAAGGACAGACCATCAATGGACAGTCTAAATTTTAGATTGGATTCCAAGGGGCAGGAAAAGACCCAGAAGACCACATGGAAGATGGGTGGATGAAATTCGAAAGTATGCGGGAGTAACATGGAGGAGACTGGCACAAGACAGACCGTTGTGGAAGAGGCTTGGAGAGACCTTCGTCCAGCAGTGGATTGATAATGGTTGGCAATGATGATGATGATATATTTTTTTCTACTTTGCTACTAACAGTTTGACTTGAAAAATTCTTACTTTGTCTTGCAATATTTTTGGTGTAGAATCTATTTTGCATATAATTTTCAATTGTTCATAACACAGTTTTGCCACTAGAGGGTGTGAGTTCATATTTCTGTTTACAACATATTTATAGCAACATCTGCATGTCTAAAACCCTAACTGAAAAGTCACTTTTTGATCAGATGCTGCTAACCACAAAAACAAATTTATGCAGGTTTTCTGTCCAAAAGAATACACAATTTATCCACTAGATGGTGCAAATGTATGATCTAGTGTATAGTGATGAAATATCTTAGAAGTATAATTTTAGAACACAGGGATTACTAGGATGACATAAATATTACTAGTTGTAAATGCATTTATGGCACCTCTATTCATAGTGATTGTGGAATAACTTTTTTACGGGTCTTATAGAGGTTATTTTTCATGAAAGTTGGTTGTCAAATTTTCGAACTAAAGCCTAGTTCGTCATCAGGACTATGTCACTGGAGTAGTTGCTGCCACTCAATTGGAAGAGTCCATCCGCAATTATCGTTAATTGTGGTACTTCTTCTTCTTGCTATTTCGATCCCTTCTTCTAGTTTCCTCTTTACTAAGTTTGACTGGTGGGCAAAAATTGAAATCCTGGTCTCTTCAGCTACTCAAAAAGATCTTCACAAAGAAGAATTAAAGGAAATATTGGCAGAAAACAATTACCCCTCCCCATATGTTGAAAAAATATTTAAACAAGTGCCAAAAAAGAAGCAGGAAAAAACCAACTTCAAATTCACCAGCAAAATTACGTACCACAAGGGACTTTTCGAGAAACTGAAAAGGATCAGAGCAAAATATTATCAGGCTAGCTCCAGATCTTAATAACAAAATAAAGAAATTCCTGCCAGCTTTAAAGCAGAAAGAATTGGACATCCAATTGCAGGAAGGAGTAATTTACTGCATCGACTGTAACTGCGGACTCAGCTATATAGGAGAAACAGGGAGAAGTATTAAGGTCCGAATGAAAGAACGCCAAGCAGCTATTAGGAACATTGGGAACAAAACAGGGCTAGACAGACATATACAAGCAAGTGGACACTCCATAAATTGGGACTCAGTGAAAATAATCGCCCACCAGTCAAACTTAGTAAAGAGGAAACTAGAAGAAGGGATCGAAATAGCAAGAAGAAGAAGTACCACAATTAATGATAATTGCGGATGGACTCTTCCAATTGAGTGGCAGCAACTACTCCAGTGACATAGTCCTGATGACGAACTAGGCTTTAGTTCAAAAATTTGACAACCAACTTTCATGAAAAATAACCTCTATAAGACCCGTAAAAAAGTTATTCCACAATAAATATTACTTTTTGTCAAATTTTTGGGTTGCACACCAACCCATCGTCAGGACTGATTCAAGAGAGTAGGTGTTGCCACTCAAGCAGCAATACCCAGCCTTTATGTTCGTTAATTGTGGCATCTCTTCTTTCGATTTGTCGACATTCCTTCAATTTCCATTTTACGCAGTGCTGTTGATGTGAGAGAATTTTTAAAGAGTCCCAGTTAATAGAATGTCCAGTATTCTGTCTGTCAAGACCTGTCTTGTTGGAAACTTTCCTTATAGCAGCTTTATTTTCTGCTACATGGGTGCGAGGTTGTCTCCCGGTTTCTCCTACATATTTGTTATCACAATTGCAGTGTACACTATACACCACTCCTTGTGTATTAGAACATTTTTCTGTTTAACGGGAGAGAAGAATCTTTGAATTTTATTGTTCTGGTGCGGAGCAAGTCGAACCTGGAATTTTAAACTGATCTTGATTCACTAACAGTAAGTAACTTCTAGTTTTATCAGTT
The DNA here is from genome assembly GCA_039090855.1 of Macrothele yani. Taxonomy (NCBI): domain Eukaryota; kingdom Metazoa; phylum Arthropoda; class Arachnida; order Araneae; family Macrothelidae; genus Macrothele; species Macrothele yani. The sequence continues at coordinate 110,380,448 of CM076997.1, read as the reverse complement.
AAACATTTATCTGGCGGTTTATCTTTTCTTACAGGAGCTAACCTCTGAATCTCAAGAGAACAGTTTAGTGAAATGTATGTATGCATGTGTGCATGTGCGTGCGTATGTACATACTAATTAATCAGTTCAAATCCAGCTTGTTACATCCTTCCAACAACATGAATTTTAGAAAAATTCACATTTTGTTGTTTAGAAAATTCACATGTTGTTATACAATGTTCCCAATAAAACAAATTAAAAAAAACTTCAAAACCTCTTAGGGTTTCTCTTTTTCTGTAGATCAATCCTAGTGTCAGGCCTGTGAAAGGAGAATTGTTGGGTGTATTTCTAGGACTCGAATTTCCGTGGAAAAAAATCTATAAAAATCTATCATGGGAACATTGCTACTAACTTCTTTTCTTGCAGCTCCATTTCCAAACTTAAGTTTATAGCACATCTTTTGTAAAAACAGATCTTACTTATGTTATCACTTTGTCCGTATGTCCACGTTCACATTTTATCAGTTCAAATTTTAGAGCAAATCAAATTTAAACTATAGCTGTGTTATGCTGATAACATGATTTGTCCACAGTGACTTAAAAGCCAATGGCTGTATAAATAAAAGCTAATGGCTGTATAAATTTCCTTGATATACAGATTGTTATTAAGTTTCCAGCATTTCATATAGCAGGCAGTAAATGCAAAAATGGTTGAATAAATGTGCCAATGTGTCAACTGCAGCTGTCCTTTGTGAGATCACTTTGGATGGTATACTATCTAATTTTAGATCTGGTAAAGGCTTTGTTTGAACTAGCAGAAATAGGTGACTTTCTATCACCGATTAACTGCAGTCCATTGTCTCTAACTACACTTCATTTGCCACTGTTATATAGTTATGATTATGATTTGTTTGGATTTGTACTTACATTGAGCTTTCTTTCTTTTAAAGGTTTCCCTGGAAGCAGAGACTGCTGAAATTGAGTTCAATGAAGATCAGCTTTCTGCCATTCAGTTGGCACAAAAAATTGAAGATATGGGCTTTGAAGTTTCACTCCCAAATTCTGACAGTCCACTTTATGAAAAAATAGCTATTAGTGTTAAAGGCATGACATGCAATTCTTGTGTCCAGAACATTCAAGCTAATGTGTCCACTCTGCCATCAGTGAAAAGTGTGGAAGTTTCGCTGAGTGAGAATCTCGCTCGTGTGGTTTACAGTCCTAAAGACATCAACCCTGAAAGTATTTGCAAGGCTATCTGTGATTTGGGCTTTAATGTAACACTGTTTAATTTAGAATCACTTCACAGCCTTTTGGCAAAGGTAAATGTTGAAGGAATGACATGTCAGTCGTGTGTAAGAAATATTGAAGATTTTATTGGAAGCAAACCTGGTGTTCAAAACATTGAGGTCTCCTTACACGAAAAATTAGCTTCCATTAATTATGACCCATCATGTACCAGTGCAACAGAATTGACTGAAATGATAGATGACATGGGATTCAGTGCTACCTTATTGAACAGTGGTTCAAATGAAGAGACTTCACTTAATTATGTTGCTGTGAAAGTGCACAGTGAAACACTGAATTGGTCACTGGAACATGAGAATCAGCTGTTCCATTTTCATGGTGTGATCAGTATTAAAGCATCGTCTGAGTTATCCTTTTTTGTTTATTTTTTACCAGCTGTGATATCTGAACAGGATGTTCTGCAGAAAATTCAGACAATGGGATTTGGGTGTTCAAAGCTCCAAGGAAGTGATATTCCAGATGCACCTCCATCTTATAGATCCAAGTCATCTCCACATGTGATATCCCAGAATGTGAATGGAGTCAATAACAAAAGTAAGATCACTTTCAGAGTAAATTCATTTATATTGCTTGTATGATAAAATTAAACATGTCTACTGTTTTTTTTTTTTGTGTGATTGTGGCAGACTGTTAGAAAGAAAGCTGAACTTAATGATTATTCACAGTAGTCAGAATTGTGTGTCGAATTACTTGTAGTTTACTGGTCACCTTGTAACATCTCATCAGAAAATTTTAAAGTTACATCACTCTGATGATTTATTGCATGGTGACCAGTAAGTAAACCACAAGCATTTCAGTGCACAATTCTGATTGTTGTGAATAATCTAGTGAATTTCCTATGTATTTATGAGGAATATTTCCCCCTTTATTTTTATATCTGAACTTAAAGGTTGCATTTTTGAGAATTTTATTTTATGAAAAATGATTTTTCTTTCATAAACAAGTGTAAAATTCTTTACTTAAATGCTTGCTTTTAACAACCATATGGTCATACGCTGCCCCACTTGGCACCTGCATGACAAGTAATCTGGATGTAGGAAAATTTAATATTGAATGCTAAAATTTTTGGCTCAAAGACTAGAGTCTTTGTGAAATACCCTCCACCAGTTTTTTGTAAACAAGTTCCGCCATTCGCCTTTCAAAGCAGGAACCTGATCTACTTTGTTTATTGGGCAGTCTCTTCTTCCACACACCTGACAAACCAGTTTGACCCAGATATTCTCTGTAGGGTTCAGGTTGAAACTGTATGCCAGCCAGTCCAATGGCCTTGTTCTCAAACTAATCTGTAACAACACAGGCAAATGACATTGTGCATTGTCCTGCTGATAGAGGTATGGGCCATCCCCAAAGTACTGCCACAACGTTGGTAGTACTCAGTTGTTCAGGACATCTAGCAGGGTGTCTATTGGTCGTGAAGTAATGAAAAAGTAATGAAATTGAGAGGGTGATTATGAAATTGTCTTTTTTGTATCAGCACCTGAATGAAGACAAGTTTGTGCACCTAGAAGAAAACACGAGATAAGTTTAGCTAAGATACTTAAACACTGAGTCTTTCACTGTGAAATTTCAGTCTTCATAAATTTTGTACATTCATAGTTTTTTTATATTGCCTTAATAAAAACTTGTAAGTTTTTACAGCATTACCATGTTAAAAGAATTTGTGTATTAATAGATGTAATGATAAATATTTCTGAACATAGCCATACACCATCCTAGATGAGAGTTGAATGTTTTTATTTCTTTAAACACATAGAATTTGGTGAATGGTCATACATAATTACATTATTCATGTTAACAAACAATTTTAGTGACATAAGAATTACATTCAGCTTTCATCTCAACTGGCTTTCAGTTAGGGTTTCATTACCCCCACCCCCCACCCACCGTATTAGCCATTTTAGCAGTAGTGATATTACCGACACATCAGTCTTGCCTAAACTATTGTTGCATGGAAATTAATTTCAGTGTTTGTAAAAATAAAAAATAACCCAGTATCTCAAGCCAAGGGGTACTAGATTATGAGTCTAGAATGGTTGTCATTGTGCCACGCATTGTCGAGAAGTCATGAATTTAACTGAAGATGTCATGGAAAAGTCATGAATTTGGTTCATTGGAAATCAGAAGACACCCTGATGTAGGTAGAGCTCAGCAATCATGGTTTTGTCTTTATAGTATAACATGGTGTGTTGCCTTGCTGTTGGACGTATGGGGCCCCAAAGTACTGCCACAACGTTGGTAGTGTACAGTTGTTCAGGACATCTAGGTAGAGCTCAGCATTCATGATTTTGTGCTTATAGTATAACATGGTGTGTTGCCCTGCTGATAGAGGTATGGGCCTTCCCCAAAGTATTGCCACAATGTCAGTAGTGTGTGATTGCTCAGGGTAGAGCTCAGCAATCACGGTTTTGTCCAAATGACTAATGGATCCAAGGTGGGCCATGAAAACCATATCCATACCATCATGCTGCCTCCACCAAACTTTGTTGTTAGGACAATACAGTTCGGAAGGTACATTTCTCTCAGCATCAGTCACACCCAGGAATGACCATCAGATTGGTGAATCATGTATGGTAACTCTTCAGTCCAAAGCAGTTTTCAATTGGTTGACAATCCAAGATTGAAGTTCTTTACACCCAGGGTTGGCAAGTTTCTTCCAAAGCAGAAAAAACTGTGGAAAAAAACAGGCCGGAAAAAATAGTTTTTTTTTCCACTAGTGGAAGAAAGTGGTTTTCTTTAATAATTTGTTACCAAAATTATAATAATGTTTGTAGGCTATAGCAAATGCTCTTCTCTTATTAGCTTATTCAATTCTTTTTTTTTTCACTGTCATTTGTAGAGCAACAGAAATTATCAATTGAACTTTTCTCCTTTTTGAAAAACTTTCTACTACTTGAATTTCAGGAACTGATAAGGTATTCACTAACTCTAGCTCAGTATCAGCTACTTGGATCCCAACTTTTTATCACTGGCATAATTACCAGAATTACTGATGAGTTGTTCACATGATTTAATATGAGCACACATTCTGCAGGCTTTTATACTTTTTTCATGGCCACATTCCTTACATTTAGCATTTACTACTTTGCCATTTTCCTCAATCTCTTGGAGTTTCACCCAAATAGGATCTTTTTTTTCAACCTTCTTTATTCATTTTTATACACTGAGTGGCCACTTTATTATGACCACCTGACAGTTTTAAGTAAATGAGCTATGGCTGCACGCTGTTGGTGCCAGAGGGCGATGCTAGTATAAAAAGAGAAAGCTTAGTGCTTGCGACAGTAGTCGAAGTGATTTTTGGGTGACGAGATGGGTAAAAAATGCGATTTGATGGATTTTCAACGTGGGATGATTGTAGGAGCTCGAAGCCATGGAGCGAGTATCACCGAAATCGCCGCATTCGTGAAATGCTCCAAAGCAGCTGTTGTTAAAGTGTTTAAAGACAGGACTGTCAGCCAAAAAACTGGGTCTCTACGTGCAACATGTGGTCGTCATCGACTAGTGACCACTCGGGCGGAACGGAGAGTGTCCAGACTGGTAACAGACAACAGAAGGGCAACAGTGCAGCACATTACAGACCATCTTAATCAAGGATCCCCTCAAATGATCTCTGCACGCACTGTTCGCCGTACACTGCAACGCATGGGATATGGCAAATGAAGGCCTGTTCGAACACCTTTGCTGTCTGCAGTTAACAAGAGAAAACATCTCCAGTTTGCACAGGAGCACAAGGATTGGACAGTCGATAATTGGAAATAAATTATGTGGTCCGATGAATCATGTTTTCAGTTGCACCATGCCGATGGCCGAGTGAGAATTTGGCGGAAACAGCACGAAAGCATGGACCCCAAATGCATTGCTACAACCCTTCAAGCTGGTGGAGTCAACATTATGGTTTGGGGAATGTTTTCCTGGCATGCTTTGGGCCCTTTAATTCGTGTTGATCAACGTCTGACTGGCACATCATATCTAAACATCGTTGCGGACCAAGTGCATCTTGTCATGTGGATGGTTTATCCCAATGGCGATGGCTACTTTCAACAAGATAATGCGTCCTGCCATAGTGCTCGTATTGTACAGGATTAGTTTCAGGAACATGTCTGTGAGTTTACTTTGCTTAGGTGGCCCCCACAATCTCGAGATCTCAACCCCATTGAGAATTTGTGGGATGAAATTGAACGAGCCATCAGACAGCTGGATCCACAACTTTGCAATCTCACACTCTTGGAAAGTGCTATTCATCAAGCATGGTCTCAGATTCAACAAATAACTTATCATCATCTCGTGGAGTCCATGCCATGAAGAATCGATGCAGTATTAAAGGCAAAAGGTGGCCCAACGAAGTACTGAGGGGTGGTCATAATAAAGTGGCCACTCAGTGTATAATAGAATGTTAAAAGATATCAAATTGGTTGGGCTACAGACAATGTTCAGATGACAAGGCCAAAATTGCTTTGCCACTTTCCTGAGGTGCAGTGTGCTGCAAATAAAGAAATGAGACAAGTTGAATACAAACAAAAAAATGGAGTTGAAAGATGTGATTGGCTAGCTTGACTGGAGGAGACTAGCAAAGATTTAATGGGATTTGCTGGTTGGATTAGAGGAGATTAGAAAATATTTAATGTGATTTGCTTGTATTCTGGAGTGCCCTGATACAACCAATTGTGAACAAAAAAAAAAAAAAAAAAAAAAAGAAAAAAATTTTACAGTGGTTATGACGTAAAATTATAAATTCAAACATTTTATAATTTATATCCAAGTTATTTTTCATCATTTTTATACACATTCAGACATTATCTGACTATATCACCTATTGATATGTAGCATAAAGTTAATTTTTAAAGCTGGATTTAAATTTACATCATGACCTAATTTAGGTCATGATGTAAATTTAAATCCAGCTTTAAAATTTACAGCTTTAGGACACCTAAAGCTTGAATTATTCTGAAAGATATTTTCTTTTATGTACTTATAGTCCAAAATTAATATTTCATACTTAATAATGTTACATCATTTAAGAGTTAACTCTTTTACATTATATCTCTTAATTTCTGAAGTGCTTTTCATTTTCTGGTAATTTCTTCCGGTTTCTTTCAGCATCTTGAAAGAAACCCAACCCTGCTTACACCAAGCTACTTGGTGTGTGGCATTAGTCGAAGTTATTAGGGGCTTGTGGATGGCTGCTTGACCATGGCAACTTATGTCATGCAGTGTACTGCATGCTGTACTAGTGCTAACATAATTCTAAACAGTTTCATGTTGTGTCCAAGACAATGTTGATTTTGTGTTCAGAGCTGGCAGTGCTTTGCAGAGCTCTCCTGTTATGTTTTGTTAGCTTCAGAGATTTACTGGGTCGTTTCTCGGTGTATTCAGCCCAAGTTTTTTTCCACATCACATCAACAGCCATCAATCTAGGGATTTTCGAATGTCATATAGAGAGTGATTACTTACGTGGCACATTATTATCAATCCGTGTTGGAACTCTGAATGGGAGATGCTGTAAACAACTGAGTTTTATTTGGTTGTTTGAGGCGCTTGCTTTCACACTCATGCTGTTGTCTCATCATAGCACTATGAGCTTATTTATAGTTGGGTCTGTAACATTGTGCTTGCGTAGAGCCTAATTTACTATTAGCAGAGGGTGTCTGGATATTAATGGTAGGGCACGGTGTCAGGGCTCAGGAAATAAAAATTCTTACCCATCTGGGAGGACGTCTGTTCAGATAAACAACCCTAAAAAAGTTTTACAAGTTTTAATCTCTTTTACTATAACCCAAAAAAGAAAAAAATAAATAAATAAAAAATTGTTTGTACCTCATTTTATGCCCAGATCATGTGGGCATATTACTAACTAAACAAATAATATATGCATGAATATACCAGTCACATTTACCCTAAAAATAAGTAAGGCAATGCACCCAATTATGTGGAGTAAATTGAGATTTATTGTGAGTTTTTTTTTTTTTTTTAATGTGCCCATCAGTGGGGCATGTCCGGGTCCTACATTAAGCCAATGTTTTATAGCCAGTATTGGATCAAATTTGTCAAGTGACTTTCCATTGACATGCATCTGCACAAATAGCTTCCAACAACTGTTTTATTCTTGAACATAAACAGTTTTTTTTGCAAGTTTGTGGCATGAAATCCCCTTTCTGTAGCTGCATTACTTGAAGAAAATGTTAACATCAGTTCCATTTTTTTTTTTTACTATGTTGTGCAATTTCATTTTGCTTTGGCCACTTTTCAGAAATTGCTGTTTTTTGATTTCATGGGAAAATCACATTAACATGATCACAAAGAGATTTAATATTTTTATTGTCAAATGCAGCTAGGTCTTCCTTTTGCTCCAGCCATTCAGTAAAATCCGAAACAGTGAACAAGTTTAGTGGCTGTTCATAGAAGGGCGTAAGCCATTTTTCTAAGTATTTTATTGCATTATCAATTAAACTTTCGTTTAGGGCCTTCACATCTTGTTCTTGATTTTGGTGTGTGTGTGTGCACTCGGATACTGACAGTCATTCTCACCATCCAGCTACTTTTTTACTGAGCACTGCAGATGATGACTTTATGGACTTCCAGGCTTTTTTAGTTGTATTGTGCCCAGATTAATTTTATTTATGAGCAAAAAATCTTCTCTTTGGGAAGCTTCACATGTCAGATAATACTTACAAAAAACCATTAAAAATAGTGGAAACTTACTGAACTTACTTGTACTTGCTTTTAGCAGCCCTTTGCCAGTAGCAGCCACTTCAAATACCTCTTGAGGCAAAACTGTAGTCATAGTTTGTCGCCAGGTACTTTTTAAGGCTCTGCATTGGCTGGCCACCCATCTGATGATATTCTGCAGACCACCAAACTGTACCTGATGAAATTCTAATACATCAGCAACTTTTTCCAGTTCTCTCCAGGTGTTTCGGGGATAAGTGGTAAAAATGAAATATTTGTTTCTGAGTACTTTCAAACTGTGGTATGTATGGATCATTTTTTTTTTCGTGTATCTAGATTTGCTAATTCTAAGTATATGATTAATGCAAAGTGAATAACTATCAACTGCAGGTATTTGGATTTCATTATAGCTTGCACACCATTATGTGCTCCCATATTTGTTACAGTGCCATCTCAAGTTACGGTTTAGTTATGAATGTGTAACTCTGTGATAACTATTTTGTTTTGCTTTGAAAACTTTTTTTTTTTAGAGGGAAAAATGTTTTGAAAACTTTTTCAATCCATGAGGAGTACAAAATTTTTGTACTCCATGGATTTATAAAAAATGAAATATTTCACGGATTTTAGGGTTGTACATATTTTGCTTTATTCAGTGCATGCTTTTTAATGCTTGTAGTGCAAACAGAATGAGGCAGTTGTGTGGAATATATAATGGTTTCAAGGTATTTGAGTATAAATGTGTTTTTTTTAGTGCATGTTTTGTTAACCAATCTTAATGTACAAGGCAATTCTTTAAATTAAAATCATTCATTGTATTAATTTGGCAGTTTTTTTAGGTAGTGGGACTTTCTTTTTAATTTCAGTTTTGATTTTTCTTCAGCATTACACATAAAAAAGATGAATTAGCGTTAATCCTGCTATTAGTCGTCTCTATATCATTTGTTGTATGATTGCAACAGTTGATCAACTAACTAACCTTTTAACCTGCACTTAATACTTTTTAGTTAACATGCATAATCAAGGCATAGCTTTATTTTTTTCTTTCAATTTTAGGAGGTGGGGCTACTCTAATACAATGAAAGAAACATTACTTTGACTTTGGAGAAATGTTTTAGCATGTAAAAAGTAAGGATTAGAAATTCTGGGAAATTTTTACATTTGTTAAATGTTTTGCTTATTGCAGATCTCACTCATTAATTTGCTAGCTATAGTTTTCAATTAACAAGTATTGTTTACCTACAGTTAATTGATAAATAGTTTATGATTGAGTAGGTAAATCAATCATAAATTGTTTATAATTGATATATTTTTTTATTTAATTTACTCCATTTAAAATAAAATGCAGATGTAAGTTAGGAATATACTCCTTTTCAGCTACATATGCTTACGACGTAGTTTTCCTACATGGTTTAGGTTATTGTTTTGCATCATTTCAAACACTAAAGCTTGCACTGTGCATAAACTGAACTGTCCCAACTTTGGGCTTGTCTGTCTCTTGCTATGATTACCCCCTCCCCCTTTTCAGATAATGCATTTTTCATCCCACAAGTAGCAACTCCTCAGTAGGCTGATGTGGGGTGTCCGACATTGGAGCACCAGTCTTTACTACCCCCAGTTCGAAATGCTCTCTCAGAATGTAGTTATTGTAGAAAAAAAATTCAAACAGATTTTAGATCTCCGGAATTTTTCAGCCGAAATCGATACCCCAACATGAAGAAATTTCGGTATGCTGTTCAGGACAGGTAGTGGACCAATCCTATTGAAAATGGTTATCAGCACTATTGGGGATGACAGGGCAAACATGCACAAGATTTGTTCATCATAATTTTTGCTCAATAACTTCTGTGAAAATTGACTGGTTTGGATGGAATTCTTAATTATAAAACGGCGCATGTGTGATAGCTTTGTTTTAAAAATTAATGCACAAAAATAATGTTCTGTAGTAAAACAACAATTAAAATTAATAATCTAAAGCAACTTATGGGAATTTACTAGGAAATTTTTTCATTTACAGCAAATTTTCGGAGAAAACTCTTCTCCTTCTTCAGGCTCTCTTGTTGTTGTCACTTTTTGCTTGTCACTATCATGGTTACGGTTTACCTTGACGGTTATGGTTAACCTTGACGGTTTAGGTTATTTTTCAACAAATCCTGCCAGATGTTAGGCAGGGAAAATCCTTTGCAGTCATTGATGATGGAATTTTGATTTTTCTCAATCTCTATTCCTTCTTTCAATTTTCTTTTTGGAAATTGCTTTGGAAACTTCTTTCAGTTTTCTTTTTTGGAGAAAACTGAAAGAAGTTTCCAAAGCAATTTCCAAAAAGAAAATTGAAAGAAGGAATAGAGATTGAGAAAAATCAAAATTCCATCATCAATGACTGCAAAGGATTTTCCCTGCCTAACATCTGGCAGGATTTGTTGAAAAATAACCTAAACCGTCAAGGTTAACCATAACCGTCAAGGTAAACCGTAACCATGATAGTGACAAGCAAAAAGTGACAACAACAAGAGAGCCTGAAGAAGGAGAAGAGTTTTCTCCGAAAATTTGCTGTAAATGAAAAAATTTCCTAGTAAATTCCCATAAGTTGCTTTAGATTATTAATTCAATTAAACTAGGAAGCCATTTCTCAATATGAGCTTTATTCAAACAATTAAAAGTTAATACTTGATTTGCGTAACATATCAACTTTTAATTGATGTGTTTGCTACATTTAATCAATATCTATATATGTAATTTAATCGAAGATGTCAATTAAATTTTTTATCGAATGTATCGATGAAATTTTTTTATGGATTTCAGTTCCTGAAAGTTGGCAGGTATGGAAAAGCAAGAAGTGAGTATGAGGTACTGGTTGATACTGTGGTGGTTATTTTACACTCATTGTAAAGATGATCAGTCTTTTAGCTGGTGTTAGCAGGCCACAGTCATGTGGGTTCAGCATTCAGTGACTCATAATGCTTCCCTACCAGCGTTTGTTCGTTATGAAGCACAAGATTGTGATGAGCTTCGAGGATTATTCATTTTCTTGTTCTGCTGCATAATGCGACATTGCTAATGCAAAAGTGATTTCTCAGAAATTTCATTTCTAGCTTGCTAATTCTTTTGCTTTAATTGCATGTGATGAGTTGGCAAACATTTAACACATACTTCTATTATGGGCATAGATCTTTTCACCATGTTTATTTATATGTAGTATTTATATTTGGTCACACTGCTGTTAGATTTTAATGTCAAGAATGTAACTCATAAATCTGTCAGTGTGGCTTAGGGTGATGTTTAGCTGAAAGATCTCACTATGAATTAAATATTATGTAATAAATTAGCAAGAAAGGATATATTTTCATCACCTGGCACCTAGAAAATAGGTATTGGCACCCAAGTTTCTTTACTCAAAATTTCCTAATTTGCAAGAAGTATTGTAATTTCCACTGTGTAAACTGCACATTATCTGTTAAAAAGTTGTAACTTTTAGGTTCTGCAGATAATAAACCGCTTTAAGAAAAGGAAAAAAAAAAAACTTTTTGCAGCATTGTTAACTTGAAAAAAAAATGGTAATAGTCAAGAGCGATAGTATAAGAAAAGTACCAAAAATTTGTTCATAACAGAAAAAATGTAATGTAATACGAGATAGATGGCCACAAAGAGATCCAAAGCACTTTTTTTTGTATTAATTTGGTAGAAAATATGATGTGGTGAAGGTGGTATTATTTGCACCTGTGGTAGACTATGTGCTGTGGGTAGCCCTCAGAGCTATTCCACAGCACATAATTACCATAGGTAATCACTTTGTGAATCACTAGTTCTGTGCTAATTTATTTGCATTAGTTAAGGCTTTTGTTCGCTCTATGGATAAAACTTTTTCAGAAATTTTGAATGCTATGGATTGTCCTTAATTTCTAGAGAGTTTGAAATCTAACTAACGAACTACAGTAATACTGAAAATGTAGGGAATTTTGTTCTTTATTCACTTAAAAGTAACACAAAAGTACTTAAAAATGATTTTTTTTTTAATAAGACCAGTCTTTCTTTGGACTTTCGGGTCATCCTGTGGGTTGCGAGTTTTATGTTGAAAATTGTTTGGGATCAACGTTCAAGTTTCGAATTATTTTTCCTTTCTGAATTTCAGGGTCTGCGAATGTGCCACCATGAATTATGTATGTGAAGGAATTTTTTTTTTCTGGATTTCACCATGTAGTATGTGCCACCAATGATTATGTGCAGGATTTTTTTTTTTTTTTTTGCTCTGAATTTCATGGTCTGTGCGGATTACACTTCCTGCAGATTCTATGGAGGGTGTTAAAATTTTGAATTTCACATTTGGCAGATCATAAGGAAAATAAGACATTTCAAGTTTATATGTGCAAAATGTAATTTCAGAAAACTGTATTTTAATAAAATCAAAATCTGAAGTTTTAATTTTTTAAGAGCAGTGACTGGAAGAAAAGAAGAAAATTTTATCAAATTGGAATTTTATTTGACAATAATTGGTTTGGATAAAAAAAAAAAAACTATTGAAAATTTTTATGTATCTGTAATTTGAGCACATATTTTGAGTTTGAATTCTTTGTTTTAACCAAATTCCTGAGTTATAAATGGTCAGGTACAATGGACCCCCCTCCTAACAAACAAAAAACGAATTTTTAATAGGAAATGGAGGACAAGTTTTGCCAGGTGGAGATCGCTGGTTTGCGTATAGGGTACAAATCAGAATTGTTATTAAGCAGTTTTTTAAAGTAATTTTTTTTGCTGTGTTTTGAATTTTTCATTTTGAAATTTTAGGAAAATCTTTTTTGTATAAAGTAAAAACTGCATATGTTGTTACTGATGTCATTTTTTTAAATTTATTTACTTCTTTTTTTTTTTGCTACCAAATGGAATATTTTTATAAGAATCATTGATGGTGACATCTCAGGTGTTAATCGGTCATGCTTTTCATAGTCTATAATGCTTAGCTGGTGAATGACCATTTTACCTTGATGCTAGGCATTCAGACATCAGCATGTTATGAAAGGTGTTTATCAAAGCAGCAGTCAGTTTCAGGTGCGTAAACAAAGCATTTCTACATCTGGTTTGCACAGATACAGCTGACTTCATTCAGGTGAATATGCGTACTAGAGCTATTTTTAAAACATGTTTTCCACATTGTGTGTATGTGTCCTCTTTTGAAAACCTTTTGATCACATTTGAAAAATTATAATTTAATTGTAGTGTCATAAAGGAACTCTTCTAAGTATAAAATTTTTTGTAGTGGAAACATGAAATATTTGAGCCATGGAAAAAACTACAGTTTTTAGTGTGGTGCTGAATTGCCTTTTTTTTACACACACACACACACACACACACACACACAGTCTCTCACTCTTAAAGATGGAAAAGTACATTTAGACAACTGGAGTTAGAAGCTTTTCCCCCATATTATTATATTTTTCTTATAGAATTTCTGTTCAGTGGTTGGAAAAGTTGATTTTGGAATTATTGTAGGAACCCAGAAATGTCTTTATTGTCTGTGTGGTGCTACTGAAAAATAATTCTGAGAAAAAAAAATTTCTTACGTAGATATACTGGCTGGCATACAACTGTTCATCAAAGTAATTATTGTGGTGTCACTTTTTTTATCTGTTTGTTAATTAGCATAAGGGTATCTCCTCATCTATGAGTCAGATGAAGAAAAAAAAAATTGGATTTGATAAGTAGACCCAGAATGGTGATCCTTGCATTTTGTAACTGTGATCAGTTTTTGTGCTGATGGTATATATGTATTTTGTGCAGTACCAGTGCTTTTAAAAGTGGGACTGAAAGAATTCTTTATTCATTGGATATCTGGAAAGTGTGAACAAAACTTAATCTGCTTTACATTGTTCTTCCACTTGGTGGCATGAATGCCTACTATTGCGAGGCAGCGGAAATATGTATTTGCATTTAGCACAGCATCTTCACTTCTAAAAGGCCAGTGTGTCAAATTCTTTTCTCAACTGACAGCTGTTATATTTTGTAGGTCTGATGAGGAAAAATTATTTTGATGTGGCTAAGCTGTAACTGTGATTAGTAACATCCACATGCTACTTTTCCAGATGCGTAATTTTTCCCTCTGTGGCATAACAATATATTTGCATTTGGCACTTGCAACTTGTCTTGTGAAAGTGTTATTTAAAAATTCTATATTCCTTTTACTTGTAGCCTTTCAAGCAATTTGTAGCATTCCTTGTGGGCGGATGGATAATCGATCTGCCACAAGGCTGATGAAGACTGAAGTTAACACACACACACACAGTCAAATGTTTCTTACTCAAAATAGTATAACTATACTAAAAATCCGAAAATTCTTGGCGTAGAATAGAAATAAAAGTTTCCAAGCTTTCGCACATCAACCAGATGGCTTTCTCAAGGAAGGTAGACAGCTAACTTCAAACTGGATAATAGAACGTTTCAATACTTTGAACGCGGTGACTTGACTAGACAATAAATGATTAGGAGCAAATGTGATATTTCGAAGAAACGAGGTCATGTTGGTTGGGCACGCGGTACAGTGGTAGAGAACTCAGCATTATTTGAAGAACTGATTCCAAATACGTGACAACTCCAGAGAAACGCTATCATTGCAAGCCTCGCAGCTGGTCAAGATTTCCAAGGTTTCGCGAATGGCGGTAGATTTGGGTGTGGAGTATTACCGCCTGGCCCTCGGATCCCAAAACTCTTCGGTAGACTTAAACACCACAAACCCGGCAATCCATTGAGACCGATCGTGTCCAGAAGATCCGCACCGACGTACCACTTAGAGAAAGCGTTAACCAAATTCTTAACTAATCATCTACCGGAGTCGGACTTTATAATAACATCCACTCTAGATTTTATCACTAAAATCAAGCAGCTCACCGTTCAACAGCACGACATTATCGGCAGTTTCGACGTAGTTTCTCTTTATCCATCGATCCCCGTACCAGAAGCCATCAGAACATTGAAAGAGGCTATATCTAATTCATCAGCTTATTCTCAGGAGTCTTGCCTCAGCATCTTCAAAATAATGGACTTGGTCTCAAATTCTAGCTTCTTCAGTTTCAGAGGGCAAATTTATAAGCAAGTAAATGGCGCTCCGATGGGATCTTCGCTTTCAGCCGTCCTTGCAGAAGTAATACTTCGCCCCATTGAGCAATATATATTCACCAACATCACCCCAAGACCTACCACCTGGCTACGATATGCAGACGACATATTTTTCATATGGCCACACGGAAAGGAGACTCTCCCATGTTTTCTCTATAAAATAAATTATATACACCCTACAATCAATTTCACCATGGAGCTTGAACACAATGGTACCTTACCTTATCTCGACGTCTCAGTGAGCAAATCACATGACAACCGCCTTCATACGGAAGTCTATTATAAACCCACCTCCGTTCCCAACCTGATGCTCCGCAGTTCATTCTGCCCTGATGTTTACAAGACCGCCTTATTCCGTTCTCGAATTAGCAGAGCCTTCGCTGTCTCATCCGATGTTCGTTCTAAACAATCCGAACTAAGAAACATCGTCGAATTGGCCACTGAGGCAGGATATACTTCGAACCAGATGCATAACTTTATCGAGAAAGCCAGAACCAGCAGTGCTAATAACATTTCTATGCCACAACTTCGCTACCTGGGGTCTATTCCGTACATACCAAATATTTCCTATCAACTCAAAAACGCGCTCAGGAGGATGAACTTCAGTGTTGGCATAAGGTCTCCGGCATCTTTATACACGATGCTTAAGAGACATATTGACAAGCCCCCTCTTCTCAAGGAAGCAGGTGTTTATGCCATACCACTAAAATACCTGGACGGCTCCAGGCGATACTACATCGAAATGACCAAACGTTCGTTTGGAATTAGAATACGGCGAACATAAAAGGGATACAAGAGACGGAAAAATGACCACTGCCCTATCAAGAGAAGTCAAGTTAAAGTCCGCCGATCCTATATGGAGTGATGTAAAGAAATTAGCTTCATACTCCACACCCAAATGTACCGCCATTCGCGAAACCTTGGAAATCTTGACCAGCTGCGAGGCTTGCAATGATAGCGTTTCTCTGGATTTGCCACGTATTTGGAATCAGTTTTTCAAATAATGCTGAGTTCTCTACCAATGTACCGCGTGCCCAACCAACGTGACCTCGTTTCTTCGAAATATCACATTTGCTCCTTATCATTTATTTTCTAGTCAAGTCACCGCATTCAAAGTATTGAAACGTTCTATTATCCAGTTTGCAGTTAGCTGTCTACCTTCCTTGAGAAAGCCATCTGGTTGATGTGCGAAAGCTTGGAAACTTTTATTTCTATTCTACGCCAAGAATTTTCAGATTTTTAGTATAGTTATACTATTTTGAATATAATTTGGTGTACAGTTCCTACTTTTTGAACTTGTTTCCTTACATTAAACTTTTCAGGCGACTTAAGCATGTTTTAGAGTTTTCGTACTTATTAATGCACTATTCTTCCAAATGTTGGAATAGGGGCAATGGTACGTGTATAAGGTTTAGTGAAGGGGAGTTTTGGCTCTTTCGTTATGCCAAGCTGCCGATATCTTTTTCACCACTCTGCCAAGGTCTTTTTATTTGTCTCCTGTGACTTCCCACACTGATATGTTTGTCAACCTTCATCAAACTTTCATCCTTCCTTCTCTCCTTTCTTTCACTTGCAGCACTCCTTGACACTGACACTCTTCTCCTTGTATGATAAAGAAAGCACATTTCCTTGTGAATTGTCACCTCGTTTTTTGCTTTCCTGCGCCCGCTTTAATTATTGGGTTGATGCATAAGTTCATGCCGTTTTTTTCACCGCACTACAGGAATGTATTGCACCAAAAGGGAAAACTAAATCAATCAACTATGTATCCCCTCACCCCATTGTTTACGACGGTGTCCCAATGTCTGGATAGGTCTGCAATGCCATTCTTGAAAAAACGTGCAGGTTTTGCTGCGGAGAAATCGTGAAGGAGAAATTCTAGAGATCAACATCCTTGTTTAACGTTCTGCCATGGAGTGCATTCGACAGAGATCGGAACAGGTGATAGTCTGAAGGGGCGACATCTGGGGAATAGGCCAGATGTAGAAGGATCTCCTATTTTGGTCATGTTTGCATTGTGATGGCGTACGTTATCATGTTGGAGAAGGACATAATGGCACCGATGTGGCCGTTTCTGCTGAATTGCTCCTTTCATGTGATGGAGTTGCTCACAATAGAGTGCAGCATTGATCGTCCGATTCCTCGGCAGCATTTCCCAGTGAATAATGTTTTCCACATCTCACCAGACATACATGATCTTTGCACAATGTAGGTCATGTTTGGACATGGTGTGGGCATCTTGTTTGGGCTTAACCATTCCCTCCAGTGCCTGAAGTTCACATACAGGCACCACTTTTCATCTTCAGTAACAATACGTGACAGAAAGGGTTTGTGTTGCTGAGAGCATTTGAGATAACTGGCAAGCATGGAACCACATATATGGCACCACGCTGATTCTTGTTGTCCTCGGTGAGAGTGTGAGGCACCCAAGACCCCAATTTCTGGACCTTTCTCATATGTTCCAGGTATCGCACCACTGTGGCCTGATCACAGTTCATCTCAGTGGCCAATTCGCGTGTGGTTTGACTCTGATCCAAGTGGATGAGATGGTTCAAATGATCCTCATCAAAGTGAGATGGACAACCTGAGTGTGGAGAGTTGTTGAGGGCAAAATTACCACCTCTGAACCTCTCAGACCATTTGCAAGCTGTCCTTGGAGCAATAGCATTTTCCGCATACACAGCACAAATTTGTCGAGTAGCCTCAGCGGCTGTGGATCTCTTGTTAAACTCGTAGAGGAGCAGATGTTGGAAATGTTCATTCCTCTCTACTTGACACTCCAGACTTCCGGACCTGAAAACCAAAAAACCATTAGCCACATTCACACAACGCAATATGATTTAGATACACGATATTACTGGCTACATTTTGGTATACAACTGGTCACTACTGATCTGGAAAACACCCGTGAAGTAAAGCAGCATGAACTTATGCATCAACCCAATATATTGCTTCATTCATGCTTGCCTGCAGTTATTTTAGAGCTTTTCTCTATACTTCATTAGGGAAAACGAAATTTCAAAACTGCCTTGCATCTATTGGGTTGTATGGAAAATAAATGAACACTTACTATAATTCCTGTAATGGCAAAGCAATGATACAATATTTGGAGGTAATTATTAGTAGTTCTCCTCATTATCAATAATTTGTTCCTGAACTGTGGGCAGTTCATAATATCCATTAAAAGTAACAGTGTCAATTAAGTCTGTGAACAAAAAAAAAAAAAAATCTGTGATTCAGACATCCAAATCCTGTTTGTAGTTGTAGAGAATACCAGACACTTCCCTTTTCAAATAGTCAAAACATTTAATATCACAGGGGTTCATATCTGGTGAATATGATGGGAAGAGCAGCTCTACCCAACTGTTCTGTTCAATTGGGTAGAACTGCTCTGTGTTCAGTGAACTCATGACCAAATTCAGGCCTTGTACAGCCATGTGTTGTCATGTATGAGGGGTCAAGCAGTGTTCCCTCTAAGCTGTGCGCGGCCACACAGTGACTGAACTTCCTCCACGCAGTAAGCATTTTAGCCTAAAATTCCCAATTCTCTAATTAATTTTCATAAATCGAAAATCAATTACATGCAAAAATAATAATAAATAAATAAAATTCAGTCTCTCAAAAGTCAAAACAGCACTTTACTTAAATGCCGTTCGTCTCCTTCTAATGGTAAAGTTCGTCTCATTGTCCTCTTCATTCTCAAAGGCTTTGTGCGAGCAGATAATGAACACGAGAATGCGAATTAGTGATTTTCCCATGCCGAGAAAGAGGCAGATATTGAGTCTTTTCTCAAAACAACCAATCAGCCACAGCGAATCACAGGAAACCGTAGCCAAGTTGATTGTACTAACTAAATGCACCCATGCTGGTTGACTGTTTTTAATATTGTTTTTTAATTTAAAATGAATTGCAGAAAGAATGGTTTTAAATGTTTTTGAAATGTTTTTTAATTTTTTATTTAAAAACAATTGCGTAAAAAAAAAGTGATAAAAATGGTGGGATTAGAAAAAATAAGGGTTCGAATTCCAACTTCTACTGCATTCGTAAGAGAAGCTGTGAAAATAAAATTTTTTGCCCAAATGGTTTTGATGCCTGCCCAGCCCATTGGGTGATGCACTCATTGCCCATGGCTGCTTAGAGGGAATATTGAGGTCAGGTTGTTGTACATGATGTTGCTGTGCCTATGTCAGGATATGCTTCAGTAAAAATGACTTAAACTGCTTTGTTGTCATGGTGATCTCATCATGTCTTCCAAAAAGCCAAATAGTGAACATTCTTGGCAAAGACCAACCATTAAGACTTTCTGCTCATGCAGCTCTTCATGAGGTAAAAGTGCTACGAAAGTACAGGATTCAACCTAGGATCGTGACTGATGCCATTGCCTGGGTGCGTAAAATTCCACCCAACTTTCACCTAAGCGGCGGAGCCTTGTGAACACCCTATTGCGACAATACCAGGCATGGCTACTCTGCAATTTTGTAGTGGATTCCTTGTGTGTCATGGCCAGTGTGTGTGTGGAGTCTTCATTATTTCGACCAATTAAG
The DNA here is from genome assembly GCA_039090855.1 of Macrothele yani. Classification (NCBI taxonomy): domain Eukaryota; kingdom Metazoa; phylum Arthropoda; class Arachnida; order Araneae; family Macrothelidae; genus Macrothele; species Macrothele yani. The sequence goes on along the minus strand of CM076997.1, from coordinate 110,360,857 downwards.
CCTTAGTCTTCTGCCAGCATGATCTAATTCTATATGAGGGATACCCAAGTGTGTGGAAAGGTCAATGACATTCACTCTGTGTGATTGCTGTTATAACTCTCCACTGAACAACCAGTGCACTGAATAATCAATCTGCATTTTGAAAGATCTAAAAGATAAAACAAGCATGTAAAGCCGCCCCGGTGCGGCAGTGGTCTAAGCTCTGGCTTATGACCATTTGTCCGAGATAGGTCTGGGTTCGAATACTGGTGAGGCATGGATGTTGTGTTTGTCTTACAGCACTGGCTCTATCCCTTCCCTGGAACAAGTGGGCCCTAAATTAGGGATGGGTGACCGCTTCTAGCCCATCAAATTGCCCATGGTGGTCGTTAAATTCCAATAAAAAAAAAAAAAAAAAAGCTTGTAAAATTTTAGCAGAAGCTAGCATTTCATTACATCACATACAAAGTGTTTCATTTTATGTATGGCATGCTCATTTTAATTGGTTAGTGTAATGGAATTTGGCTTCTATAGTTCTTGGTAACATCCTAATTAATCAATATTCCACAATAAAAGTTCATAAGGGATTACCTTGAACTTATGTATATACTAAGATCTTATTGAGATAAAAAAAAAAAAAAAAAAATCAAGGCTTTGTATGAAGTCACTAGCAAAAAAATTACTCTTATTACCAATTTTTTCTTTCAGATCAAAAGCTCTCCAATAAACTCTCGGCTTCAGAATTGACAATCAACCTTGAAGAACTGGAGAAATGTTTTCTTCGTGTTACTGGAATGACATGCGCATCATGTGTTGCTGCAATTGAAAAGCATGTAAAGAAAGTTGAAGGTATAAGTTATTTTATTGCTCTGTTTTTGTGAGTTATTATTGCAACAAAGTTGTGTAGAATAGTATTCAGAGGAATTGTAAAATGTGTTTTTCTTGTGTGTTTATGTAGGTGCGATTATGTTCTTATTTTTGAAGTTCATTTAATATGTGCTGGTGCAGTGAGATTTAATCAGAATGCCATTGTTATGAATAGCAAGTGATTCCTATGTTTTTTGTGTTGTGTTGTGTTGTGTGTGTGTGTGTGTGTGTGTGTGTGTGTGTGTGTGTGTGTGTGTGTGTGTGTGTCTCTTTGGTGATTATGCAGTCATTTGCAGAAGTTTAAGACCACTTGACAATTAATTGAAATTTAAGATTTTCAAAGAAACAACTAATTACTAGTCAGATGTATTTGAAAAAATGACACCACAGATGAATACTTACATTCTTTAGAACACAAAAAGACCAAAATCAGTACTTTGTGTGTCCACCATTGTTTTCTATAACAAACAGAATATGATGTGGCATACTCTCAATGAGGGATTTGCAGTAGTCATCACTTGAAATGTCTTTGCACCACACATACTTTATCGTGTCAATCAAAGCTTGGGAATTTGATGGCTGTTTTCCTGCTGCTTTGTCTTAAAATAGTCCACATATTTGCGATGGGGTTAAGGTCGGGACTATTATCAGGTCAGTCAAACACAGTTGTGTTTTTCCTCTGCATGTAGTCCTTTACTGTCTTTGATATGTGGCACGGAGCACCATCATCTGAGTTAACAGCTTCTCACCTAACATTTCCACATAGAAAGAACCAGTCATGGTAGTGCCTGTCAGCAAAAAAGATAATGAAGCAGTGCCGGATACTGACATAGCACCCCATATCATCTGACTAGGTGGATGTCTCATGGTGCTAATGGTGCATTTTTCATCAATCCTTTTGCCTTTTGGTCGTCAAACATCATGTGATTCAAATTAAGGCACAGTTGATTCATCGGAAAAAGAACTTGGCTCCAATTTTCAGCAGTCCACAATTGATGACGCTTCACAAACTGGAGTCTCTTCTTTTTCATGACAGAGGTTGGTCTAGGTTTATGTGCCGGTTTATAAGACTTTAATCCAAAATCTTTGTTAAAATGTCAGGAAACAGTCCTGATACTAAAATCAAACCCTTTTGAATGTTGAAAGGCCTTGATTTTCCTACACAAATTTCTCGGAGAACGCATAACTTATGATGTTATCACATGGGGTTGTTTTCCGTGGACATCTGCTTATCTTTTGGTTACTAAATTCACCTGTATCTCGATATTTCATGATCGCATTATGAATAACAGTCCTGCTAACATTCACCTTTCTGCTTATGTCACGTTCGGAGTATCCTTCATGATATAAAGTCACTATTCGTGCCCTCTGAGTAACACTTAATGACACTTTTTTTGCCCATTTTTCACTATATAGTAAATATGTACAAAACCTTTCAGCATGAAAAACAGAAGCAAACTGATGCTCGTATGCTTCCCCCAACTCTATCAACAGCTGGCGCTGTAAGATGATACAATGCCGATAGGAAGTTCAGTAATACAGATAGTAGCTTGAACGTAATCAGCAGAAATCTCCTAATACCAACAGGTGGTCTTAAACTTTTGCAAATGACTGCAATTTTTTTTTTTTTTTGACATTTGTAGAATTCTATGGAGTGTGTGTGTCCTGTTGATGAAAAAGTTAGTTGTAAATATTACATTGTATACGAAAAAAGATTTGTACCCAGGAAATGTTTTCTTCAGCAGTCTGTTGTATAATTTGATATCAGTTTATTTAACTAAGTAATGCAAATTAAGTACAGGGATATTGCTAAGCAATGAAAATCAAGTGCAGGGAGCTTCATTGAACATGAATACATAGCATATAATTAAGTTGACCTCTAGGATTCAGTGGTTAGCTTCTCAAAGACATCTACCAAAATACTAAATTTTATTTACATTGATGCATTAAATGTCTTCATATACAGTGATCTTGGCACAGAACTCCAGCTTCACATATGTGATGTACACCTCACACACGCACTTTCGTATTTCTCACAAGATATTGCTTTCAGGCATTCCTAAATATTATCTTTCCATGATTTAATCAGCCTTCCTTCACTTTTATTTCCTGTCACAGGAGCTGAAGAAACTTAGTTGAAACCTCATCACTATGTGCTTTCTGTACATCCAAACCAAATTATATGTATCCATTTGACTAACATTTAACTTCATTATATGTTAGTTTTCATATAACTTCATTTATTATGCATCTGCAATATGTCTTCATTCTGCACATGATCAGAGTGAGTGTTGCCCCCCCCCCCAAAAAAAAAAAAAAAAAATTCCAGTAAGTAATGCATTTCTTCAGCCCACAAAAAACTTCTAGGTTCTAGGTGTTTTTGTTTTAATGGCCACCACAAATAATTCTGAGGACTATGAGCAGTCACTGATCCCTGATAAAAGGCCACTGATTTGAGGGAAGTGAGAGAGCTGGTGCTGTAACAAATACATCCCATCTGGGACTTGAACCCAAACCCAGTTCAGACTAGTCAGAAACACGTGCCTCTGACCACTTGTCCACTGGCAGGGCACCTCTTGTATCTTTTCTGTGTAGTTCCCATGTTCCACTGCTTTACATCACAGTAAGAACAATTGCACTTTCCATTATGGACCTTTCTAACCAACTATCAGTTTTGTGAAATCCACCTAAAGAAGCTATAAATTTTAGAGCTGAATTCTTTTGTCCATTAATTCCACCATATCTGTTTTTACTGTCAAACATGCTTCCTAAATACAAACTCATTCATTTGGTCTATCTTTGTACCAAATAGACTGATCCTGCATTCAATGCTAACAGTTCCTTGCTCAAAAATCATAGCTTTGGTTTTTTCCCTTGTTATACTCAGTTTGAATTTCACACAAACTTTTTATATCTGTAACACACTCTGCAAATCACTTTTGCCCTCCGTCAGCATAACTATGTCATCAACTTACAGTAATGTGCTCATACGAATATTACCAAAACATAAGCCAGTATAGACTATTATGGCATCATACATGCATCCATAAATATATTAAACAGCCATGGGGACATTACACAAACTTTTCTGACTCCTGCACTGATAGAGAACCATTTTGATAAAACACCATTCACTTGTACACATGCTCTAATGCCAACATGCATAGTTTTCACACTTGTAAGCAGATTTCGAGCTATACCATAATTACTCCAGACTTTTCATAGAACTATCCTGTTTACATCGTTAATAGAAACTCGCCCAAAGGTTATTGCTTCTTGGCACATTTACCGCACATATCTTTCCGGCTGACTTGTCATAATGCGTGATAGGCCTTTCGTGGTTGTCGTATCTCTTCCCTGCGTCTTCACATATAATCTTGCTATATTTGTTTTTGAGCCAACATCTTACAACTACATTCACGTATTTCTTATATATGGACAACTTTCATTATCTTCAACATATATCAAAAACTCTAAAACTCTTTACAGAACTCTTTCGTCGTTCACTATATTGAACCCTCTCGTCATTCATCAAACACTTTTTACCCTAACTCTCTTTGTCGTTAAATACCGTCCATGTCTTATTATTCACAACATCTGTATATACTTATACATACATTCAAATTAAAAACAGCCTTTTATATACACTATTTACAACACCCTTATTTCATCCACTCAATTCATTTACTCACTGGCTCATAACTCCTCCTCTTACCCTACTTAGTTTTTAATGGGAAACACGATACTCCTAACATCCCCATGACTATGTCTGCCTCTAGTACTTTTCTGCCAGTCCCTGGCTGTCTTCAGGCGGCCTGTTGAATCACCACCGTTCCTCTCTGCAGCCGCAGAGCAAGTGATGCAATCATCTCCGGGCTTCTGCTCTGTCGTTGTATTTTACAATGTTTGCCTATGGCGCCATCTGTCCTTTCTTTTGGTCAATTTCTATTCCATTTTTATCAAGGCCTTCCAATTATTGTTTAGTATATTTGGGTCGTTAGAATTACATATTTATACCTCTATTTTTCTCAATAAGAACCGATTCATCCATTCTCAAATGTCTTTCTGTTTTACATTTTTTGATTATTCTAATGTCTTTAAATTTAGGATATTCCTTGTTTTCCAGGCAATATTGAATTAATGCAGTTTTTTTTTTGCCAATTTTTTAAATGTTGCTTTAATCTACACTTTAATTTATTTTTGGTACTACCAATGTATGAAACTGGTGGATTCTTCGATATGGGTATTGCATATACTCCTGCTTGCTCCAAACAAATATCTTTTCATAGCTTTTTAGCACCAAATTTTTGATTGTATTTACCTTACATCCAAGGTGAATGTTATATTTAGTACACATTTTATTAATTTCTGATGACACTCCTTTGAGATATGGGAAAACACCTATATATTTCAATTGTTCTTTTTTCCTTGACATTGTACCTCTATTTATTTTATTCTGAACATCTAGTGTCCATTTTTTAACTTGCTGCCTTGGATAACCATAAGTTTCAGCAATCTTATTCACATTATTCCGATTCTTTTCTTTTATAACATTCTGTTGAACTGTGCGTAAATGCTCTTTTTATTAACGTCTTCACACTATTGCATTTTTGTGCATATGGGCGTGCTGAGTCGCCAGGTATCATCACAGGAATATATGAAAATTTGCGATGTACTCTGTACTGTAGTTTATTTTTTTCTCTAATCACTTCTATATGCTACTCAACACACCCATATGCACAAAAATGCAATAGTGTGAAGACGTTAATAAAAAGAGCATTTACTCACAGTTCAACAGAATGTTGTAAAAGAAAAGAATTGGAATATGTGAATAAGATTGCTGAAACTTAAGGTTATCCAAGGCAGCAAGTTAAAAAATGGACACTAGAAGTTCAGAATAAAATAAATAGAGGTACAATGCCAAGGAAAAAAGAACTGAAATATATTGGTGCTTTCCCATATCTTAAAGGAGTGTCATCAGAAATTAATAAAATGTGTACTAAATATAACATTCAGCTTGGATGTAAGGTAAATACAATTAAGAATTTGGTGCTAAAAAGCAATGAGAAGATGAGTTGTTTGGAGCAAGCAGGAGTATATGCAATACCCATATCGAAGAATCCACCGGTTTCATACATTGGTGTAGTACCAAAAATAAATTAAAGCATAGATTAAAACAACATTTAAAAAATTGGCAAAAAAAAAAAAAAAAAAAAAAAAGAAACTAAAACTGCGTTAATTCAATACTGCCTAAAAAACAAGGAATATCCTAAATTTGAAGACATTAGAATAATTAAAAAATGTAAAATAGAAAGACACCGGTTCTTATTGAGAAAAATAGAGGTATAATATGTAATTCTAATGACCCAAATATACTAAACGATAATTGGAAGGCCTTGATAAAAATGGAACAGAAATTGACCAAAAGAAAGGACAGATGGCGCCATAGGCAAACATCGCAAAATACAACGACAGAGCAGAAGCCCGGAGATGATTGCATCACTTGCTCTGCGGCTGCAGAGAGGAACGGTGGTGATTCAACAGGCCCCTTGAAGACAGCCAGGGACTGGCAGAAAGTATTAGAGGCAGACATAGTCATGGGTGTGGGGCTTGATGTATCGGTGGTTAGGCGTATCATGTTTCCCATCGAAAACCAAGTAGGTTAAGAGGTGGAGTGATGAGCCAGTGAGTAAATGAATTGAGTGGATGAAATAAGGGTGTTGTAAATAGTGTATATAAAAGGCTGTTTTTAATATGAATGTATGTATAGGTATATACGGATGTTGTGAATAATAAGATGTGGACGGTATTTAACGACCAAGAGAGTTAGGGTAAAAAGTGTTTGATGAATGACGAGAGGGTTCTGTGAAGAGTTTTAAAGTTTTTAATATATGTTGAAGATAATGAAAGTTGTCCATATATAAGAAATATGTGAATGTTGTAGTTGTAAGATGTTGGCTCAAAAACAAAAGTAGCAAGATTATATGTGAAGACACAGGGAAGAGATACGACAACCACAAAAGGCCTATCACACATCATGACAAGTCAGCCGGAAAGATACGTGCAATAAATGTACCAAGAAGCAATAACCTTTGGGTGAGTTTCTGTTAACGATGTTAATTACAATTTGCACATAAAATATAAGAACAACTTTCGGGAATATGTATGTATTCTCAGGTTGTGTTTTCTGTTAATATCCTGTTTACTTACGCCATAAGTTTTCTCTAAATCTATACAGGCAGCAAAAACTTTCTTGTGGACACATGCTGAAGTTATCAAAAATAAGCTGGAATTTTTGTTTCATTAAATGACAAAAATGTATAGTTTCATCTTCATGATTTTGTATATATCTATTTTTTTTTCTTATGTCAGGTGTTCATCAGATTTTAGTAGCTCTCATGGCACAAAAAGCTGAAATTAAATATGACCCAGCATACATTTTGCCTTCCCAGTTAGCAGCCGTTGTGTCTGATCTGGGATACCCATCTACAGTTATTGATGACATCTCAACAGAACATGGTGAAATTGATTTACACGTAAGTCTGTGTTGTTGTAATGACTTTTTGTTATTGCTTCTTCATGGTATGCCTTGTGTGATATTTAACTTGTGATGTATTCAGCAGCTGTCTGTGCCTGTAGACTGTTGATGATAGCATCATGAAGAGGCTGTACCTATCAGCACTGTGAAACATCCTGAAGTTAAATTTTAGGAAAAAAATTGAAGTCCATGCATAGACAATAATTGTGGAAGATTCTTTGTGTCCAGTGAGTGACATGGAATGAAAGAGTGTTTTGGAATGAAAGCACAGATTTTGGCCTTTCCAAAATTTATGCTCAGCTTATAATTTTTGTTTTTTAACTCCTGTTTTTGCTTACATTTTTACCTCACATTTTTAAAGTTTTAAATCCAGCCAGCATACCTGCTGATATTTGATACATTTTAAATCTACTTCAGGTAGTCTTTGCAGAAAATGAAGGTGTTGTGGAGGGCTTATCCAAATACCTTGATGATTAACATGTCTTGCATGTAACCGATTCTCAGTCAGCTTCCTGTAAAATTTTAAAATTGTTAAAATCATTTAAAAGACTTCCTTTATGCTACTAATTACATCCACATTGTTATTACACAAATTACTTAAAAAATATTGAACTTAAGCATTTTTGTATCCAGGTTTAGGATATAAAACCACGTGGTTTCATGCATTATACATGGTTAGAAAGTCTGTTGCTTAGAAACATTTCTTTGTTTACAAAATGTAAAAACTACAATTTTTAAACTCCTGACACAGAAATCTGGGAAAGCTACTTGCAGAAACATAGCATTTAGTTATGGAATCAATGTTTTTGAATAATACATGTATTCTTTTTCAGGCATAACAAACAAAAGATTTCTCCTTTTCCTGCCCAGTATCTTTGCTAAGTGGATGAGTTTCTCCTTTTTCAGGCATACCAGACAAAAGATTCTCCGTCTTTTACACAGTATCTTTGCTAAGTTGATTGGTTTGTTTATTACGAACTAATGGCGGTTCTTCCAGTTGCTGCATTCAAAAAATTAAAATTTTAGATTTTGATTTTATTAAAACACAATTTGTGAAAGTCAAATTTTGTACATATTAATTCATAGTACCATATTTTCCTTTTTATAATCTGCAAACCATGAAATTAAAGAAAAAATCAACACCAAAAAACTTCTCCTTCATAAGATCAGTGGCAACGTGTAATCCACAGACCATGAAAAAAAAAAAGCTGACACATAATTTGTGGCGGTGTATAATCTGTAGGTCGCTTGTAAAATTCTGAGAAAAACGGCATTTTACTTTGCGTAATCCTCGATGGCATGTCCATAGACCATGAAATTCAGAAGAAAAGAAATAGTCTTTAATCTGCACCTGTCATGTTGATCTGAACTGTTAATTTCAGACAGAAAAGCCGTGATTCACAGGATGACTGACCCAAAAGACCAAAGAAGAAAAAGAGAAACAATCATTATACCAATACGTTCAAAAAGTTCTGGAACTTTTTATATTAAAGAATGAGTACAGGCAATACCTGTTTATGCGGCGTTTCCTTCAAAGTAGTTACCCTGTGCAACTATGCATTTTTGCCAGTGCTCATACAAAGATTTAAATGCAGATAGCAAGCCTTCTTTTGCCACATCCTCCTGTGCCTCTGTTGCAGCTCATTGCACTTTATCGGAACTTGAGAAGTGTCGCCCCTTAAACAAAGTCTTCATCCGGGGAAAAGGAAAAAGTCACACGGGGCGACATAATAAGCTGGTTGTGGAAGAACGGGAATGTTATGTTTGGACAGGTAATCGGACACGAGGAGGGATCTGTGAGTCGGCGCATTATCGTGATGGAGCACCTACGAGTTGGTCTTCCAAAGATCTGATTGTTTGCGTCTCGCTGATTTTCGGAGACGTTTCAGGACGTTGACATACTCTTCTTTAGTGACTGTATGACCATGTTGAAGGAATTCCTTGTGTACAACCCCTTGCAATTGAAGAAAACTGTTAACAAGACCTTTCCTTTGGAGCTGTCAGCCTTGAACTTTTTGGGCCGTGGTGACGACGGTGATTTCGCACTTTTGACTGTCGGTTGGATTGGGGGTAGTACAAAAAGCAGCAAGTCTCATCACCAGTGATCAATCAATTCAAGAGATTGGGATCTGAATCCACTGCATCGATGTTATCCTCGCAAACTTGCGTGCACTCATCCATTTTTTCTTGTGTCAGGTTTTTGGGAACAATTTGTTGGCACACATGATGCATGCCCAGTTTCTCTGTTAAAATGGCATGGCAACTTCCAACTGAGATGCCGGCAACTTCTGCAATTGCTGCAACAGTTTTCCGATGGCCATTTTTCACAATTTCTTTGACAATGGCGATTTGTTCATCTGTTGTGGATGTTGAAGGTCGCCCTGACCTCTCATCATCCTCGATACTCTGTCGCCTGTTTTTGAATCGTCGATGCCACCCATTAACTCTAGTTCCACTTATTGCACTCTAACCGTACACTGACTTAATAATTTGAAAAGTCACAGCGAAAGATTTTCCGAGCAGAACACAAATTTTTTACACTTGAACATTGTTCAAAATTCGACATCGTTGTCCTCGCGATGGAGAGCCTCGAATGCCTGTAATCACAAACTACGTACATACGCTGTACGTGTTGGATCTGGATCAAACTGGTTCTGGCTGGTTAGTCACATGATGCTCTTCACTTGCTCTGCGGGGAATGACTTAATTCACTGACATTTGGCAAATATTCAAAAAGTTCCGGAACTTTTTAAACGTAGTAGTATTAAAAAATAGCTGATGCCATTTTTAAGTATTTCTTTGTTGCTTTTAAGTATGTAAAAAACTGAAATCTCTGGCATCGATAATGTTATTTTAAATACACCAGACTGTGAATACTCAAGAAACACATATAGCATATTAAATCTGTTTATTTTTGTGGTGTAAAGAGCACCCCAAAATACACAGTGGAGTACGAAAGCGTGGTGAATCTTTGTGCTTATTACATCACAAAAATAAATGGACTTAATACGCTATATGCATTTCTTGAGTATTAAAATCCCTGGCTTTTGCAGCAGCATCGTAGTTCATTAGCTAGACTTAAAAAATCCATAGAAATTATGGCAATCTGTAGTATTCATCTGTTTTCTGAATATGTTTCAACTGAATAGCGAGTAAAAACCATAACTAATATGATTAGTGCAGCAAAACTAATGAATGTGATTTGCAAAATAATTATGTGCAGTGAAATAACTCTGCGGGCTTTTCACTGTACGTAGACTTCTGTGAGCGCAAACAGCACCACCTTTGTTGCATCGTTTTTTTGTCAGAATACTCGTAAGTAAAAAAAAATATATATATTTATATTTTTTCAGTCTCTTTGCAGTCCTCTATCTGTGTATTACGTAAAAAAAAATCTGTTTCCGTATTTTCGGCACTTTTTCAGTAACACCCCTCCCCTCTCCTGGCTATTGCTACCGTGTGGATTTTTTGAAATGCCAAATAAATGTTTTTTACTTCATTACTGGTGTATTATGTGCAGAATCAAAATTTATAACTTTTTAACAGATAATCCACAGATTTTATGACAGAAATTACAGTATTTGCTGAAAATTATGAAATCTGAAGTAAATAAATGATGATAAAAAAAATAAATAAATCAGGTGCCAGTGCCAGTTTTTTCGGCACTTGGGAATCCTGGCACCCAGAATTTGTCAAGCCCCATCTATCTATCTAAAAAAGCAGCACTACTTCCACCAAAAGTTGAATGAAGTTTTGATTGACGTAAGTTACTAAATAATAGTTTTATCTCCACTGAAGAAAACAGAATCACTCTGCCACACTTTACTTTGGGGTAGTCACATAATGCAAATTTGCATGAGCCATAAACTAATTTGCCTTTCCATACTACATGACTTGCAACATACATCTTCTCTGTTCTATTATTTGTTTACATTTAAATCTTCATAGCGACTTCAGTCCCTCTCTCTAATTCTCATGGAACCAAACAATAGTATGTGCTATTATTGATTTGACCCTTGATCTACATACCATATAATCGTTCCATCACATAAAATTCACCAAAATATTGTGTATGCAATAAGTTGTTTCACGCTATAGTTACGTAAAGAAATTTTAGAAACACTTTCAACCTGACTTAGGTCTTGATCACCTGTTAACAATCAGAGAGAGACTGGTTGCCAGATTATGATTTCCAAGTTTTTCCATTTGGGCTGTTGCCAAATGATAGGAGATATTTCTAAATGATGGGGATAAAAAAAAGGACATGTTGTCTGGCCTCATTCTTCTCAGGATTTACTTGACCACACTTTAAGAGTCATTGAACTTTTCCTTCCATCAAGTTTACTGTCCATGAAGAGGTCAACAATACCATTCATTTTCTGAATGTTTGCCTTCCAAGGAATGAGAGTGAGATAGAACATTAATTTTTTCATAAACTTACTGCAGCTACCAATATAATACTGTTACGAAAATAATATGGCCCAAGCTGTATTTTGGGGACGCTTTTAAGAGTGCCAAATTAACGCAAGGAAACACATCCTGCAAATGAAGTCCCCAATTTTTGCCTCTTCACCCAAACAAAAATGCGTCTGAAACTCTGTCCCTAGATGGCACGTGATGTGGCCTGACGCTAATAAACAAATTCTCAAGTGGGCCGCCCCGGTGGCGCAGTGGTCTAAGCGATGGCCTCTGATCATTCGTCCGTAAGGGGCCTGGGTTCGAACCCCGGTGAGGCATGGATGTTTGTGTTTGTCTTACGGCACTGGCTCTCTCCCTTCCCTGGAACCAGTGACCCTAAATTAAGGACGGGCGACTGCTTATAGCCCATTGAGTTGCTCACGGTGGTCGTTAAACCTCCAATAAAAAAAAAATTAAAAAATTCTCAAGTGGTTTGTTTTGTCGGGTCAGGGAAGCGATGGTTAAAACAAGAGAAAAAAAGGGGTTGGGTATCGGCAAATGGAGGCAGGCGTCTAGGAAAAAGAGGGAGCTTGCTGAAACCACTCGTATGAGAGCTGGTTCCCCTGCATAACAGAAAACATGCCACGTTTGGTCGCATTGAGCACATGGTGACTAGAAAATTAGGGAGAGAAAGAAAGATATAGAAGGAACAAGGGAGATTCAGATATCAGAAAGGATTTTTGCTGATACAAATCTCTGAGATAACACCCATCAAAAGCATGCGAACAACTATTGCTGAAGTCTCCCAACTTCTTTGCAAGTTCTCCAGAAACATCAAGTGACCCGCCTGGACATTGCTGCTGTGGAAAGAGGAACCAAGTGAACAGGATTCACCTTCCCGCCCTTGGAGATTTCGCCAAGAGAGTAGCTGCCAACTGACGTGGCTGCTTGTTTCAGCTGACTCTGTCTCGCTAGCGCTTCCGGACATGACAGCATCTTCTTCACCTAGTGGCCTCCGTCACCCCCTCGACAACGAGTGGAAGATCAGATTATTGCTGATTATCATCAGTGGTGTGCTTCCAAAGAGTGTGTCACCTAAGCGAGCGGCGGAGAAGAGTGCATTAAAAGCCTGCTCTCCCCAGGATTACATGACCAACTCCAAGTGAGTAATTCCTGTTTGTCATCTTGAACTTTTATAAAATGCAGGGGGAACAGTTCAGGAACTCTAATTTGCATGAGTTAGTGATTGGCTGGTGAATCCAATTAGAAAATGTTAAATAGCCGAAAGTCCAGCCCAACGTTATTTAAAATTTACACCCAAACACAAAGTGGTTTTGCCTCCTCGGGGCGCTCTGTGGTAACAATGGCACACACAACAGCAACTAGGGCCTCTGTGAATCTTGGAGAGGTGCAAGCTAGTTCTGTGTGACATTGGCGAAAAGACCCCAACTCACTGGGTTTTGTTCCAGAATCCTTAGGTTGAATGACCAACTAGAACCTTCAGCTGTGGGCTAATCCCCCACACTGATGTACTTACCTGGTTAAAAAGACAAAAAGAAATATTAAGAATGACTCAAGTGTGGGATATGGTGGACCTACCACACTTGAGAAGGACTGTCCACCACGGAATCGACCTGGACTTTCTGAACGGCGTATGAGAAAGCGATCTCGGCTGAGTGAATATAAGATTGGTGTATGGAATACTAGAGGTCCAGCCCAATGTTATTTAGAGGTATAAATGGCAAGATGAGTGAGGTGATTGAGGAGATGAATAAGTATAGACTGGATGTGCTGTGTGTAAGTGAAACCAAAAAGAAGGAAATTGGGGTAGAAGAAGTGAATGGCACGGTGAGTGTGTGGTCTGGAGTATTGGATAATATGAGAGGACAGGCTGGTGTAGGTGTGAGTTTAAGTGAAAAGATGAAGAACAACTTCATTCACTATAGTTGCATAAGTGAGAGAATTCTCTGGATCCGTTTGAAAGTGAAACCAGAAAATTGTAATTGTTGTAGTGTATGCTCCTTGTGACTCGGAACCTTCTGATAAGAAAGAAGATTTCTGGAATGAGCTAAAAGCTGTTTTGAGTCAGTTTGATGCTAAAGAAAAAGTTATAATAGCAGGGATTTCAATGATAGAGTAGGGGTGCAGAATGCAATTTCTGACAATGTTCTGGGTAAGTTTAATGATCCTTGTGTGAATGATAATGGTGAAAGATTAATTGAACTCTGCATTGAGAATGATTTGTGTGTATCTAATACATTTTTCAACCACAAGTATATACACACATATACTTGGGAAAATCATACTTTTGGTCAAAAGAGTGTGATAGATTTTGTTGTTTATGATCAGCGTTTGAAACACTTAGTTGTTGCGGATGTTGGTTCTGATCATTACTTGGTAGTGTCACGAGTGAAACTTAATGCTGGTTGGAGGAATAGGAAGATAACCAGGATAGAAAGAATAAAGGTTGATAGGCTCCTTGAAGATCATCAGCGGTATTCTGACTTACTCAGAGAACGACTGAAGGATCTGAAATCTTGTGAGAGGGATGTAGAAAAGAAGTGGGAATGTTTTAAGAACTGTGTTGTTGCTGCTGCTAAAGAGGTCTGTGGCACCACAATAGTGGGTAACAATAGAGGTGATGCTTGGTGGAATAGTGAGATTGATGAGGCAGTAAAGAAAAAGAAGGAAGCCTATTTGGGGATGTTGCAAGGTAGAGTCTCTGTGGATGAATATCGCTGTAAGAAGCGTGAAGCTGCTAAGCTGGTTCGCCACAGTAAGGCAAAAGATAGGAAAGAGAAAGTGGAAAGGCATGAACTGGCTTTTTGGAAAGATAGAAAGTCCTTCTGGAAGTACATGAGACTCAGGAAAAAATAGGGGAAACAAAGTTGTAAGTTGTGTGAAGAATGAGATTGGGGAAATGATATGGGAGCCCAATAAGTTAAGTGACAGATGGGGCGAATACTTCTGTGAGTTATTAGATTAGGAGAGCAAAAATGGTTCTCAGACAGATGCAGATGATGTCACAATGAGTGATGAAAGCACAGGAGGGATCTCAAGAGAAGAAGTGTGTAAAGCTGTAATATCTCTTCAGAATGGTAAAGCTCCAGGAGTTGATGGCATAACTGCAGAGATGTTGAAGTATGATGGTGACTCTAGAATTGACTGGTTAACTGAAAGTTGCCAGTTGTGCTGGAAGTTAGGAATGGTCCCTCGGGATTGGAAGGATGCTATCATTGTTCCCTTGTATAAGGGAAAAGGTGATCAGACTGAATGCAAGAACTATCGTGGTATTAGCCTACTGAGTGTGCCAAGGAAAGTGTTTGGTAAGGTTGTTATTGAAAAAGTACGGGGTCTTACATCAGAGAAAGTGTGGGATGTTCAGAGTGGTTTTATGCCTGGTAAAGGCTGCACTAACCAGAGTTTTTGCATTACGCATAATGATTGAAAAGTATCTGGCTGTTGGGAAAGAAAGTTTTTACTGCCTTCATAGATTTAGAGAAAGCTTACGACCGAGTCAATAGGACACTTTTTTGGAAGGTATTGAATGAATATGGTGTTACTGGGAATCTACTTAATAGTGTAAAAGCCATGTATGCTGGTAGTAGAGCTTTTGTACGAGTGAATGGTGTTTTATCAAAATGGTTTTCCATTGGTGCAGGAGTTAGACAAGGTTGTGTAATGTCACCATGGCTGTTAAATATATTTATGGATGCATGCATACGTGAGGCCAAAATAGATAATAGCGGCTTATGTCTTGGTGATATCCGTGTGTGCAGATTGCTGTATGCTGATGACACTGTCCTGTTGGCAGAGAGCAAAAGTGAGTTGCAGGGTATGTTGACTCGGATGCACGAAGTTTGCCTGAAATTCAAACTGAGTATAAATAAGGGAAAAACCAAAGTTATGGTGTTTGAGAGAGGAATGGGTAGCACTGAATGTAATGTAAGCATAAATGGCACTGTGACTGACCAGGTGAGTGAGTTTGTGTATTTAGGAAGCATGTTTGACAGAGAGAACAAATTGGATGGTGAAATCAGTAGGCGAGTGAATTCTTCTTTGAAAGTCATAGCTGCTCTGGGAGGTTTTCACAGGAATGATAGGTTCTCTAGAGAGTCCCGCATGGCTGTGTATGAAACTGTTATTGTTCCTACTCTGATGTATGGCAGTGAAACCTGGGTACTGCAGAAGAAACATAGGAGTCGTTTGTGTGCTGGAGAAATGTGTTACTTACGTGGGGTTTGTGGCAAGACACGATATGATTGTGTGAGAAATGAAGATGTATTGCAGCTGTGTGATGTGAAGCAAATGTTGTTAGCAAGGTGGAGACCAATATGCTTCAGTGGTTTGGCCATGTTGAAAGAATGAGTGATGAAATGCTTACTAAGAAAATCTTTTCAGCCCAAGTGGTAGGAAGGAAAGGCAGAGGAAGGCCAAGGAAGACATGGGTGGATCAGGTTCAGGAGTGTCTGCATGAGAAAAAGATTATGAGTATGAAGTATAAAAGATCTTGTGTACGGCGTGTAATGGATATCAGTGAAGCACGAGTTGTATGTCAAGATCGCTGCAAATGGCGAAGTTTGATACGACAACAATAAGTAAAAATATCTGGAAGTTTGTATTTCTTTTTGGAGCTAACCTCTGAATCTCAGAGAACAGCTTAAAGATATGTATGTATGTACAAAGTGGTATAGCTTATATGTTAATTATTTTACCTTCTACCAATGAGTTTATTTTAATAATTATCATATTAAAATCCTGTGCTTGTCTTAAATGCTACCAATTTTCTTTTGGCCCGAGTCATTTATTCAATCCTCTCACCTGCAATGTCCATAAAAGAACCCGGAGTGCGACCAATTCCCAGCCCCGGTCGTAACAACCCTTCACGCACTTTTGATGGCTACAATTTTGCTGTGCTCGCTTCTTTCATCATGCATGCAAATATCGTCTGCAACAGTCCAGCATCTCTTTCCCTAAACAATAAGAATATTAAAACCTTTGCTGTTCATCACCAATTCTCAAGTGGTTTGGTGGACAAACTCATTAAAAAGTTTGAAGTCAAGAATTTCACTATTCTCCATTCTTCAGAGGTTAACAGACAATTTCGGTTAGCTGGCTGTATTCCATTTCTTGACCATTCTACCTACTTAGTGCTACAAATTTTCAAATTCAGTGATTATTTGATTGGAATAAAATCCAATCTTACTGTCATGAAATTTATCATATGGGAGAGAGATAAAGTTGAAGACTTCAGTATTCCTTGTGTGTACAAAAATTACTATTTCCACTTCAGTTGATACAACAGTTTACATCAGCAGCACATTTCGCAGCATTACTAAACATTTGAATTCTTCCTTGGCTTTATTGACTCTCAAATACTTCAGTAGTGCCTCTCTGGAAGAATGCTGAGAAAAAAAAAATGTCTTTCATCACCAAAAGGGCTATATACGTTTTTGTGAGTATTGAAATATCTACCTCTTTAAACTGCAATACTGACAGACTTTATTTTATCTCCATCATATGGAAATTTCTCCTATCATTTGGCAACAACCAAAATGAAGAACTTAGAAATCAGTCTGGCAACCAGCCTCACTCTGATTGTTTAGAGGTGATCAAGATCTCAGTCAGGTCAAAAGTGCTTCTGTGTTTCTAAGATTGCTTTAGATAAGCATGTTTAACAGCTTATTACCTACATTTATTTATTATGTGTAAATTGCATTCGCTATATAACCTAAACATTGCTTTGCAATTACGTGACTTATAACATACATAGTCTCTGTTGGTTTCCTTGACCTTAAAATCTTCATAACAATTTCAATCTCTCCCTTGGATCATGATGCAACTGAACAATAGTATGCACTGCTGATGAGCTCATTGATCTACGTGACATGATCGTTCCGTCACATAAAGTTCACCAAGATATGACTTTGCAGTTATTGCTTTTGGATTTGTACATGCAAAAGTGCCTTTCTAAATAACACATTATTTATTTTTAACAGAAGTGTTGTGATGACTGTGCCTATAGAGAGTGTCAACTAACCATCACGCTGCTTTATAATCTCTTATTTTGAAAAGTGATAGCATATCTTATTTTTTTCATTGCAGAAACTCCCTGAGAATTACTAGGATTATCAGCTGTAACTATGAGAGTAAAAATTCCATACTATTATATGATAAATTGAATAGTTTCCATTGACTTTCTTATGCCATGCAAACAAGTGTAGTTTTTGTATCATTGAATTTTTTTTCGTATAACTTTTGACAAACTACAGTTGGCACAGTTTGTGTTGTACTATAAAACTAAATATAAATTCAGGGGCACATTTTATTTTATTCTAAAACTAGATACATACATATATGTCATCATCATTGTCAACCATTATCAATCCACTGCTGGATGAAGGTCTCCCCAAGTTTCCTCCACAACGGTCTGCCTTGTGCCAGTCTCCTCCATGTCACTCCTGCATACTTTCGAATTTCATCCACCCATCTCCCATGTGGTCTTCTTCTTGGTCTTTTCCTGTCCCTTGGAATCCAATCTAAAATTTCGGCTGTCCATCTGATGGTCTGTCCTTCTGGCAGTATGCCAGCCCATTGCCATTTCAGGGATTTAACTCTGATCATGATGTCTTCCACTCTTGTCATTTTTCGGATCCACAAGTTCCTCTTCTTATCTCTCCTGGTTACACCAAGCATGCACCTCTCCATGCTGCTTTGAGTTGTCTGCAGCCTTTGTATGTCTCTTTTAGTTAAGGTCCACGTCTCTGCACCATACGTAAGCACTGGAAGGATGCATTGATCAAACACTTTTCTTTTAAGACATAATGGCATATTGCTCTTGAAAATTATGCTGTTTCTTCCAAAAAAGCTCTCCAGGCAAGTTTTGTACGCCGATTAATTTCTTCATCAATGTGACCCTCACTTGATATCTGCTGTCCAAGATATATATATATATATATATATATATGGCAGTTAGTTACACGTGAATGTAATGAATGTTAAAATTTATTATAAGAAGTATAAAGGCAGCATCCTAGGTTGTACAGTTTTTGGGAAAACACTTATAATTTTTTTATATTCCAGAAAGGGGATTACAAATGTTCAGTATTGCTATCATTAGTTACCTTATATGTTCACCTAATTGCAGTCAAGACACCAAAACTGTTGTTTCTTTTTTTATGCAGCATACATTCCATGTGAAGGCACTTCTTTCATAGTGTAACTGATGTAGCTCTAAATGTGAAACATCCTGCAATAGTTGTGTGGTTTTTTTTTTTTAACACTACACAGTGACTTTGTCCATGCGATGCAGATAATGTGCAGTGGTAAGGCAAAGTATGTATGTCTCCACAAAAATAGTGAATGGATTATTGGATTACATTGCGATTGCTGAGCTTGTAAAAGAACTTGCTTTTGAAGACATCATAAAAGTCTTTGTTGCCATAAAAGGACGTTGAGTGGACTATCATTAAAAATGTTCTTAAAATATTGATATTAATAGCTCAAGGTGATTTTTTAAAACTTAATGCAGTCAGACTTTTCAAGTATTGTTTTTTTTTTTTTTTTTTTTTTTTTACAATTAAAGTTATTGTAGTCTGCAGTTTATTTATTTATATTTTATTTAAATAAAGGAGGGAAAAGTATTTTTCTTTTCATGTCAGTGCTTTTGTTGTGATAAAACACATTCATTTACAATTTTAAATAAGGTTATGTAAAAAATAATTGTAAATGGCCGAAATGATTGATGATGCACTCAAGTTTGCTAAATATAATGGGGGGGGGGGGGGAGAAGGCCTCCAAGCAAGGCTGGCCTAGACCCTCCAAAATTTAAATTGCCCCACTAAGTGTCATCAATATGAACCTGAATCCAAATGATCTGCTTGCAGTGGAAACATCAAAAGTCATCTCAGTGCATAATTCAAATGCTAACCATCTTACAGGAAGAACATAACCTTTTTCGATCACCAAGGCTCTCTGCTTGTGAAATTGAAGGAGCCAGGAGTATCCATTAATGCTCAACGCTACGCTAAGACTGTCAATTGTCTGCATACAGCCATTAGGAACAAATGTCCAAAAAAGTTGACGTGCTGCTGCTGTTGCCAAGAGGTTTGAGGCACTGGCTTCTGATCGTTTATCTGAATTGAGCCTGGGATTGAATCTTGTATGAGGCATGGGTGGTGTGTTTGTCTGATGATATTAGCTTTATCACTTTCCTAAAATCAGTGGCCTTAAATTAGCAACAGGAGGCTGCTCATAGCCTTTATAGTTGCTCACGGTGGCCTTTTAAACCCCTAGTAAAAAAAGAAGCTGATTTGTGAAATCATTCTTTTGTGCAACAAAGCACACACCATTGTAATCAGTATTATCAAAACAAAAACTTTTAGATTCATCCATGCATTCACATTATTTTTGCAGAAAACCATGAACAGCATGGGATTTAAATCTGCAACACACTCCTAGCACATGGCCACGAGGCTGGCTTATAAGCCAATTGTGCCTCACCAGTTGTTCACTTCTAGGTTTTGGATACTAAATAACTGTCAGTGGATATTTGAATCTGTTTTTATATTTTATTTCATATACTTTCCTTTGCATATTGTGGCAACAGATGTGATTCAAATGGAGTGTTCAATAAGCAGCTACACTGAACAGTTACAGAATTTTTAACAAAAATAAAAAAAAAGGGGTATTGTGGTGTCTGATATTAATGTGCATATGATTAGTCTGTGGAGATTCTACATCATCCTGTGCCATCCTGCAACTGTTCGTTTTCTCTGAAACCATGGAAAATATTTGAAAGAACATGCTGTTGTTTGAGCTATCAAGATTTTGGAATAAGAGTGAACATTGAAAAAGCTAAAATAGTACATCATACATACAGATCACTAAGCTGTTCTCTGAGATTCAGAGGTTAGCTCCAAAAAGAAATAAAAACTTCCAGATATTATTACTTATTGTTGTTGTATCAAACTTCTCCATTTACAGCGATCTTGACATACAACTCGTGCTTCACTAATATCCATTACACGCCATACACAAGATCTTTTATACTTCATACTCATAATCTTTTTCTCATGCAGACACTCCTGAATCTGATCCACCCATGTCTTCCTTGGCCTTCCTCTGCCTTTCCTTCCCGCCACTTGGGCTGAAAAGATTTTCTTAGTAAGCATTTCATCACTCATTCTTTCAACATGGCCAAACCACCGAAGCATATTGGTCTCCACCTTGCTAACAACATTTGCTTCACATCACACAGCTGCAATACATCTTCATTTCTCACACAGTCATATCGTGTCTTGCCACAAACCCCACGTAAGTAACGCATTTCTCCAGCACACAAACGACTCCTATGTTTCTTCTGCAGTACCCAGGTTTCACTGCCATACATCAGAGTAGGAACAATAACAGTTTCATACACAGCCATGCGGGACTCTCTAGAGAACCCATCATTCCTGTGAAAACCTCCCAGAGCAGCTATGACTTTCAAAGAAGAATTCACTCGCCAACTGATTTCACCATCCAACTTGTTCTCTCTGTCAAACGTGCTTCCTAAAGACACAAACTCACTCACCTGGTCAGTCACAGTGCCATTTATGCTTACATTACATTCAGTGCTACCAGTTCTTCTCTCAAACACCATAACTTTGATTTTTCCCTTATTTATACTCAGTTTGAATTTCATGCAAACTTCGTGCATCCGAGTCCACATACTCTGCAACTCACTTTTGCTCTCTGCCAACAGGACAGTGTCATCCGCATACAGCAATCTGCACACACGGATGTCACCAAGACATAAACCACTGTTATCTATTTTGGCATCACTCATGCATGCATCCATAAATATATTAAACAGCCATGGTGACATTACACAACCTTGCCTAACTCCTGCACCAATAGAAAACCATTTTGATAAAACACCATTCACTCGTACACAAGCTCTACTACCAGCATACATGGCTTTTACACTATTAAGTAGGTTCCCAGTAACACCATATTCATTCAATACCTTCCACAAAAGTGTCCTATTCACTCGGTCGTAAGCTTTCTTTAAATCTATGAAGGCAGCAAACACTTTCTTCCCAACAGCCAGATACTTTTCAATCGTCGTGCGTAATGCAAAAATCTGGTTAGTGCAGCCTTTACCAGGCATAAAACCACTCTGAACATCCCACACTTTCAATGATGTAAAACACCGTACTTTTTCAATAACAACCTTACCAAACATTTTCCCTGGCACACTCAGTAGGCTAATACCACGATAGTTCTTGCAGTCAGTCTGATCACCTTTTTCCTTATACAAGGGAACAATGATAGCATCCTTCCAATCCTGAGGGACCATTCCTAACTCCCAGCACAACTGGCAAATTTCAGTTAACCAGTCAATTATAGAGTCACCACCATATTTCAACATCTCTGCAGTTATGCCATCAACTCCTGGAGCCTTACCATTCTGAAGAGATTTTAGAGCTTTACACACTTCTTCTCTTGAGATCCCTCCTGTGCTTTCATCCCTCATTGTGACATCATCTGCATCTGTCTCAGAATCATTTTTGCTTTCCTGATCTAATAACTCACAGAAGTATTCGCCCCATCTGTCACTTAACTCATTGGGCTCCCATATCATTTCCCCAATCTCATTCTTCACACAACTTACAACTTTGTTTCCCCTATTTTTCCTGAGTCTCATGTACTTCCAGAAGGACTTCCTATCTTTCCAAAAAGCCAGTTCATGCCTTTCCACTTTCTCTTTCCTATCTTTTGCCTTACTGTGGCGAACCAGCTTAGCAGCTTCACGTTTCTTACAGCGATATTCATCCACAGAGACTCTACCTTGCAACATACCCAAATAGGCTTTCTTCTTTCTCTTTACTGCCTCATCAATCTCACTATTCCACCAAGCATCACCTCTATTGTTACCCACTATTGTGGTGCCACAGACCTCTTTAGCAGCAGTAACAACACAGTTCTTTAAACATTCCCACTTCTTTTCTATATCCCTCTCACCAGAGCAAGCTAGTTCTGTGTGACAGTGGCGAAAAGACCCCAACTCACTGGGTTTTGTTCCAGAATCCTTAGGTTGAATGACCAACTGGAACCCTCAGCTGTGGGCTAATCCCCCACACTGATGTACTTACCTGATTAAAAAGACAAAAAGAAATATTAAGAATGACTCAAGTGTGGGATATATGGTGGACCTACCACACTTGAGAAAGACGGTCCACCATGGAATCGACCTGGACTTTTTAAACGGCGTATGAGAAAGAGATCTCGGCTGAGTGAATGTAAGATTGGTGTATGCAATACTAGAGGTATAAATGGCAAGATGAGTGAGGTGATTGAGGAGATGAATAAGTATAGACTGGATGTGCTGTGTGTAAGTGAAACCAAAAAGAAGGAAATTGGGGTAGAAGTGAATGGCACGGTGAGTGTGTGGTCTGGAGTATTGGATAATATGAGAGGACAGGCTGGTGTAGGTGTGAGTTTAAGTGAAAAGATGAAGAACAACTTGATTCACTATAGTTGCATAAGTGAGAGAATTCTCTGGATTCGTTTGAAAGTGAAACTTCAGAGAATTGTAATTGTTGTTGTGTATGCTCCTTGTGACTGGGAACCTTCTGATAAGAAGGAAGATTTCTGGAATGAGCTAAAAGCTGTTTTGAGCCAGTTTGGTGCTAAAGAAAAAGTTATAATAGCAGGGGATTTCAATGCTAGAGTAGGTGTGCAGAATGCAATTTCTGACAATGTTCTGGGTAAGTTTAATGATCCTTGTGTGAATGAAAGCTAAAATAGTGCTACTGAGTTAAACTCTTTTAAAGGCCTATATGGTGAGTGAGTGGGTGGTTGAGTTGCTGGCTTCTGATTAGTCATTCATGCTGGGCCCTGAGTCTGAATCCTAGATGAGGCATGGGTGTTGTTTGTCTTATAGCACTGGCTCTCTCCCTTCCCTGGAACCAGTGCCCAGAAATTGGTGTGGATGACTGCTTTTTTGGCCTTTGAGTTGCTCTTAATGGTTGTTATACTCCAAAAAAAAAAAAAACTTTCAAAGCTAATTGCATGGTACACTAAAAGGTATTAGGTATCAGTTTTTAATCACTTGATGACAGTTATAGATGAGGATTGAAAGATGGATGTGAAGCTAGACAACAGAAAGTAATAAGTCTCATATCAAATGTACAAATATAACTCTTTTCACAAGGAAGAAAGTTGGACAACGATCAAAGCTTGCCATGCATTTTCAATAATTAGACTTTTGTAGTGCTGAGAGTTTGGTGCCAGGTAGGTGTATCATTACTAGTGAGAAGTGTCTGACATCACAGTGGTAGGAGTTATATGATCAACAGACAGGTAGAATCAGTTGTATCAGAGGATGAGCAATTCAGGTATTAGATATGAATTTAGAATAAATTAACAAAGACATAATAAAATGGTATAATGGCAGAAAGAGAGCATTTGTTGATGATAAACTTCTCAGTATGTTGTCATTGGGAATGCTATGTTATAAGGTTATTGTTACCCTTCAAAGTTGTGGTCCTTCTGTGAAGAAGCTCTTACATTCTCAGGCAATGAGCAGCTAATTTCTTACTTGACACAGGTAGATATTCTATTTTTATCCTTACATTGTCTTGTCATTTATTGACGTACATTTTTTTTAAATATCTTATTGTTCAATATGAGGTGGTGTGGGCATAATCACAATAGTACTCCTAAATTCTGTTGGATGAATTTTTTTCAAATGTTCTGACCTCTGGATAGCTATCAATGCACATTGTTAGTGGAAACATCATTTGCTTGAAATCTCTTTATATTCCAGTTTTTAAGTGGATGGTGAATCATTAATTTTGATCATTATTTAGAGGTCAGAAACATGTGAAACTAAGCCAGCTCAAACTACAAGAAGTAATATGATTTTACTCGTACAAAACTGTTTGAATATGATCTGAGTGAAGCCAGAGGATTTTTCTATTTATCACATATTTTCATCAAAATATAATTTTGATGGAAGTCAGTTGATGAATTGATAATTCACTGAGCTAATTCAGTTGATGAATTGATAATTCATTGAGCTATCAATGCACAGTAATCTATTGTCCATTGTGAAACTCATTGGCTTTCTTCAGCAACAATGTTGCATGGGAAGGAAATCAAAACTTGGAAATCATATTATTTGTTGTCCTATATTACTTATTTGAATGTGCTGCTAGATGCTTCAGCTTCAATCTGCTGCTTTTTGTTTTCTGTAGGCTGTTGTAACAGTCTAGTAAAGTCTAAGAAAGGAAAAAAAAAATTGAAATTAAGATTTATATGCTTGCAAATTAATCTCTCTCTCAAATGTGATCATTTTCATCAGTAAGCAAAAATCAGTTCTGAGGGTCAGTAACGTCTCAGCTTTATTTCTTCCGCTTCTTCGTGTGGCCAGAAAATTTTTTTGAGTTACTTTTCTGTAATTTAATTGTACAGGGTTATTAGTTACATGTATTTATTAGAAAACTTCTGTAATTATGACCATCAGTTTTGTTTTATGTTGTAAAACCATGAAATCTTGGTTATTCCCCCCCCCCTTGCTCTTTCTTGCTACTTACATGTTCTATTTTGATCTACAGATTGGAAAGATGACATGCTCCTCATGTGTTCATAAAATTGAAACCAATGTCATGAAATGTCCTGGTGTAATTTCAGCATCAGTAGCTCTGGCAACTCAGCAAGGTCATTTTAAATTTGATCCTGAAGTAACTGGACCTAGGGATATTATTAATATCATAAAGGTACTGTGCTTTAAAATTGTTGATATAATTTTGATATCAATCTCATTTTTTTCTTTTTAAAAAAAATAAAAAATTCAGCAGTTCAATGCATTGCAAATATATGATGTTATGAAGATGAAATATCTTTATTCTCAGCTGGTATTCTGACAGTGAATTGTTAGGAACTGTGTTGTTGACTGTATAAATATGTCACTATTAAAATATAACAGATAATAAGGCAGCTAAAAGTGAGTATTAACACAAGGGCAGTGATAAATGAAGTACATGTAGTAACACTGGGGGAATTATTCTGCACTGATAGGATGTATGAGCATTAGAGAATGTGTATATTTTAATGAGTTGTATGAACAGTGACAATGAAACCTGACAAGAATTCTCAACAGGACACTAAGAAGTCCGTTTTAATACTGCATGGTAAAATATGCAAATTTTGATTTTTCTGAGTTTCATCAGCAATCATTTTTTTCAGAAAAACTCTGCACTTTCCATGTATCTAACAATAAGTTAATATTTTAAATTGAAAAAAGAAATTGCCATACAATAATAAATCAAAACTTGTGATGTATCAGTTAAAATATTTTCTGAATACTGTTTACTAGCATTTCATAAAACCTGTGCTTAAGCTTAGAACATTTTATCTTTGCAAAAAAAATGCTTTTCTTGTCAGTAATTATTTTTTCTGCAAAAAAAAAAAAAATAAATAAAAAAAAAAATGTTGAAGCTGTATTGGTAGTTCCTCTAAAAAAATCTATGTCACTACCTGGCTAGTGATTTGTTGAAAAACTTTAATGAGCCATTGTGTGTGAAAATTTTAAACATTTAAAAATTGTTTTTGGATCATAAATTTCACTGATTTTCATAACATGTAGTGAGATAATTGCATAGTTCATGTATTGCATATGATTCTGTGTCTTTCTGTAATTCTTGGTTGTAACTGCTTTTTTCAGTTTTTAATTTATTCAAAATCATATCTACATTCAGTTGAGTTCCCTTTAATCCTCCTTTTTCACTAAGTTTTTGTTTTTAGCAAATGTTTCGAACCTAGTTGACTATGAAGGCCTGTTCTCAAGTATTGAATCCAGTTCTTAGTTAATGCTCACAGGGGGAAATTAAGGGAATTCTTCAACTGAATACAAATTGTATATTTAAGTAAAAGCCAGAAGTGTCTTTCTGATTCTTACATCACCAATACACATGCACATTACGTTTTACAGTTCTGGATACAGTTTATCTACCTATCTTCAGGAACCAGTCAGCTGCTGTTTTGCTTCTGTTGCAGGTTTCCTCATGCACAGTGTATTTGTGTTCCATTTAAGAGTCCTGGTTAAACTAACCTTTTCAACATGTGTGATGCAATTCCTTTTATTTATTATTATTATTATTTGTCTTTGCTTCATCTATTGGTTGGTTAAATCTTTTTCTTTAACACCCATAGAAAATAACTTGTAGAAAAGGCTTCACACACATTAACTCTATGACACATTCTGGTTATGCGGGCGGTCGTAGTGAGCGATGGGTTTGCCTCCTCGGGGCGCTCCGTGGTAACAATGGCACACACAACAGCAACTAGGGCCCCTGTGAATCTTGGAGAGGTGCCAGCTAGTTCTGTGTGACATTGGCGAAAAGACCCCAACTCACTGGGTTTTGTTCCAGAATCCTTAGGTTGAATGACCAACTGGAACCCTCAGCTGTGGGCTAATCCCCCACACAGATGTACTTACCTGATTAAAAAGACAAAAAGAAATATTAAGAATGACTCAAGTGTGGGATGTGGTGGACCTACCACACTTAAGAAGGACGGTCCACCATGGAATCGACTTGGACTTTCTAAACGGCGTATGAGAAAGTGATCTCGGCTGAGTGAATGTAAGATTGGTGTATGGAATACTACAGGTATAAATGGCAAGATGAGTGAGGTGATTGAGGAGATGAATAAGTATAGACTGGATGTGCTGTGTGTAAGTGAAACCAAAAGAAGGAATTTGGTTTAGTAGAAGTGAATGGCACGGTGAGTGTGTGGTCTGGAGTATTGGATAATATGAGAGGACAGGCTGGTGTAGGTGTGTTTTTAAGTGAAAAGATGAAGAACAACTTGATTCACTATAGTTGCATAAGTGAGTGAATTCTCTGGATTCGTTTGAAAGTGAAACTTCAGAGAATTGTAATTGTTGTAGTGTATGCTCCTTGTGACTCGGAACCTTCTGATGAGAAAGAAGATTTCTGGAATGAGCTAAAAGTTGTTTTGAGCCAGTTTGGTGCTAAAGAAAAAGTTAAAATAGCAGGGAATTTCAATGCTAGAGTAGGTGTGCAGAATGCAATTTCTGACAATGTTCTGGGTAAGTTTAATGATCCTTGTGTAAATGATAATGGTGAAAGATTAATTGAACTCTGCATTGAGAATGATTTGAGTGATTTATGTCTTGGTGATATCCGTGTGTGCAGATTGCTGTATGCTGATGACACTGTCCTGTTGACAGAGAGCAAAAGTGAGTTGCAGAGTATGTTGACTCGGATGCACGAAGTTTGCATGAAATTCAAACTGAGTATAAATAAGGGAAAAACCAAAGTTATGGTGTTTGAGAGAGGAATGGGTAGCACTGAATGTAATGTAAGTATAAATGGCACTGTGATTGACCAGGTGAGTGAGTTTGTGTATTTAGGAAGCATGTTTGACAGAGAGAACAAGTTGGATATTGAAATCAGTAGGCAAGTGAATTCTTCTTTGAAAGTCCATAGCTGCTCTGGGAGGTTTTCACAGGAAAGATGGGTTCTCTAGAGAGTCCCGCATGGCTGTGTATGAAACTGTAATTGTTCCTACTCTGATGTGTGGCAGTGAAACCTGGGTACTGCAGAAGAAACATAGGAGTCGTTTGTGTGCTGGAGAAATGCGTTACTTACGTGGGGTTTGTGGCAAGACACGATCTGATTGTGTGAGGAATGAAGATGTATTGCAGTTGTGTGATGTAAAGCAAAATGTTGTTAGCAAGGTGGAGACCAATATGCTTCGGTGGTTTGGCCATGTTGAAAGAATGAGTGATGAAATGCTTACTAAGAAAATATTTTCAGCCCAAGTGGCAGGAAGGAAAGGCAGAGGAAGGCCAAGGAAGACATGGGTGGATCAAATTTAGCAGTGTCTGCATGTGAAAAAGATTATGAGTATGAAGTATTAAAGATCTTGTGTACGGCGTGTAATGGATATCGGTGAAGCACGAGTTGTATGTCAAGATCGCTGTAAATGGCGAAGTTTGATACGACAACAATAAGTAAAAATATCTGGAAGCTTGTATTTCTTTTTGGAGCTAACCTCTGAATCTCAGAGAACAGCTTAGTGATATGTATGTATGTACATTCTGGTTATTGTATGCTAATGACACGGTTGTGTTGTCTTAAAGCATAAGCAAGTTGCAGAGAATGTTCTTTAGGATGAACAAAGCATGTATGAGATTCAAACTGAGTATAAATAAGGTGGGGAAATAATTTCATCCTAGTATAATCTCCTTGATTCTAAAGTCAGGTTAAAAATATTTCATCACTGGGATTTGCCATGACTTTATTAATACATAGGATTGTTTTCGAGTAAGGAACTGTGAGTTCTGCAAGACAGTACAAAATTTTGTGCAGAGTTGGACTAGGTGAATAAATTTATGAATTTAGGAAGTGCATTTGACACTGAAATCAGGCGAGATGGTGAAAGTAGGCAAGTTATTTTTGTTTTAAAAATCATAGCTGTTTTAGGTGGATTTTACAAGACTCGTGATTTGTTGAGAGGTCTGGAATGGCTGTGTGTGAAAGTGTAATTGTTCCTACTGCAAAGTATGGTAGTTAGACCTGGGTGCTGAAGAAAAGACCCAGGAGCGGTTTATGTGCTGGAGAGATGTGTTATTTTTAAGGAGTTTATAGAATGACTCATTCTGATAATGTGAAATATGGTGTGTTACAGATATATTAAGCAAAATGTTATTAGTAGTGTCAAATATTTTGAGGTGGTTTAGATGTGTTAAAAGAATGAGTTAGGTAATAGTTAAAGGTAATTTAGTGGGGAAAAAAGAAATTTAAGGGAAGGCTAGGGAAATTATGGGAGGATCAGATTGAGAAAGATAATTAGTGTGAAAGTATGAAAGGTTGTGTGTGATGATCATAGCTCGATTTCGACCGGTTGTTAGTAGCAAATTGCTAGCAAGCAAATTCATTTTGCTAGTGATAAAAAGTGGTTCTATCAAAAGTTGTTAGTGTAAGAATGCTTTAGTGTGAACTGTAAAGCGCCACTGCATTGCGCGTGTGGAATATTTTAGACACATACAAAAAAGGAACAACTGCTTTCTAGAAATGAACAAACATTATAAAAACATTTTGATACTAGCAGAAATATCCAGTATATTTCCCTTATCTACTTCTGCATGTGGGGTTGGGTTCAGTTTCATGAAGAGAATCCAGGGTGATTGGAGGGGTAGTTTAAACCTACAAACATTGAATGCTCTCATGAGTATTGAGGTTGAAGGTCCATCCAAAAACAAGTTTGACCCCAGGCCTGCTGTTTTAAAGTGGTATGATGAAAGGACTTGAAACCCAGATCGTAAACCATACGGAAAATATCGTAAACCATACGAAAAATAACTTAAGAGTTTGAATAGTGTTAAATAAAAATTTTTTTTTTAATATTTGCATTTGAATTAAATTGTTAGAATTAATCTGTCAGGTCATGAAAAGGTGAGTTATATCTAAATATTTGTAATCTTTTTAGCATTACAATGTGACAGGTACAGGAGTGAAATCAAACTTTGTCATGATTGACTAATGGAGAGGGACATTTTAAAAGCTTTTTTGTACGTATAATGTTAATAAACTTTTGCTAGTAGATAATGTAATTTGCTAGTAAAAAATTACGCACTAGTAAGTGTTGCTACAGCTAAAAAAAAAAAATAAAAAAAAAATAAAAAAAATCAAGGCCTGGTGATGATTGTTTATGAAGCTCAAGTTGTGCCAAATTCACTGCCTAAATGCAGATGTTTGATACTTCAACAATAAGTAAAATTTAATATGATTTTAATTTGACAGATCCTTCTTTTAGGAGGTAAATTCTGAGCCACAGAAAACAGTGTTGTACTGGTAAAGTTCCTGAAGATGACAGTTCGTCTTTGAAAATTTGCCAATGAGTAAATACTATAATAATGTAGATTGGGGTGAGAGATGAAATGTGTTAACAAAAATTTCGTTTGTAAGTAATTTTCACCATTAATTGCAGCAACATTCTTTAGCACAATTGGTATTAAAGCTAGTATCGGTAACATGTTTTAAAAGTATTAATATATGAAAAAGAAACTTTGGACTTCATTTTTGCAGTTATAATGCAAACAAATGGGCTCATTTATCAATTAGACCTTCGTTTCTCAGTCTACCAGGGACAACATTAGATGTCAACACTAGACGTCTGCTTGGCCATGTCATGGGATTCTGTAGCATGAGTCACATTTTGTTTCTAAGTTTTCTTTTCAAAATGGCTCTAAAATTCATTTTTCGTGTTGGAGGAAAAAGAAAAACATTTCTTCTGAAGAAAAAGTGACATTTTATTTCTTACTGATGCAACATGACAACCTGTGTGGTAAGTACGAGGGGGTG
Source organism: Macrothele yani (assembly GCA_039090855.1). NCBI lineage: Eukaryota > Metazoa > Arthropoda > Arachnida > Araneae > Macrothelidae > Macrothele > Macrothele yani. Next base: position 110,329,693 of record CM076997.1, on the reverse strand, counting down.
ATACATGCCAGATCACAAATCACAAATATGATGGCTTTGCTCCTGGATTTTTGGGTGTGTACAAAAGAGGTATGATTGAGGGCATATGGTATCCCTTGAACAGGACATACGTACCAGAAGCACTGAGGATAACAGTGGAAAATTGGCAGGCCTCGGTATTGTCATTGAGGTTGACGAAGCTATGATATTCATGATTCCTTAACTGGTAGGTAAAGATACCTAGGCAACTACCTGGGAGGTTGTCATGTCATATTTGTAAGAAATGAATTATATATTTTGCTTCAGAAGAAATGTTTTTTCACACCTCCAACACTCAAAATGCCATTTTAAGAGCCATTAAAAAAACAAAAAAAACAATGTATCTCAAGTCATGGAATCAATATAATGCAAGCGAGTGCACATGATTGTGTGTTGGAATAAAAAAAATATTTCTGAAGAAAAAGGGAGCATATATGAATGCTAATTATAAGTGGATTTAATTCCTTTTAAGGACATGACAACATTCACTGTTGTTGCGAGTGGACTCAAACACGAGTTATATTCAATAAATCAGGGGTGCACAACCCGCGGCCCGCGGGCCGCTTGCGGCCCTCAAAGTCAGTTTATGCGGCCCGCGGATAAATATTTTATACTATTGAAAACGTGAATATATATATTGTGAATGATGAGATTTTTTCCCATTATTGTAGGCCCTAGTTGAAATAAGAAAATTATAAAAATGTTTCGTTAACTAGCAAATTTTCCAACAATGAAAAGTTTTGTTGAAAGTTCTGAATTGCATGTAAATGTGGCTAAATATGCATCTCTTGTAGTGGACCTTCACAATGAGTTTAAAAGACGATTTGAAGATATAAGAAAATTTGAGGTTTTGTTTGATATGTTTTCTCTACCATTCACTACTGACGTTGCGTCAGTGCCACTAGATTTCCAGATGGAATTAATTGATCTTCAGTGCAACAATGAGTTAAAAACAAAATACTCTGAAGTTTCTCTCCTAGAATTTTACAAAAATTACTTACCGAAAGAAATGAAATTGCTCAAAGATCATGCTTTAAAAACGGCAACGTTGTTTGGAAGTACCTAATTATGCGAGCAATCGTTTTCTTTGATGAAACAAATAAAGTCAAAGTGTCGTTCCCGTTTAAGTGATACACTATTGGAGGGAAACTTGCGCATTACCATCTCTAACATTGAACCTGATATTATTGACAGACTATTGAAAAATAAACAATGCCAAGCATCTCATTAGGAGCATTAGGCTACTACTTGATTTGATGGTCAGTTTGACGATATACTGATTTTAATTTTTTATATACTTTGATGTTAAGAATTCTGTTTTTTGTAAAAATAAAAATTTTACAACCTTGTGAGAGTATTATTTTATTTTATATACCCCTAAACCTTTTCCAATTAGGAGTAAGTTGATTGTAAATCAGTAATTTGATAACTTAATAACGCAATTTGCCAAAAAACTTCAAAAATGGATTTAAACCATTTAGAGGACACAAAAATGGTATTGAAACACATTTTTTGTCTGCTGGTAAAATAGGTTATTCGGATAATAGTAAAATTAGCTTTAGCGGTAGGGTTTGGCAAGTGCCTATGGGAAAAGGTAACTTGCGGCCCGCCACTTATTATGTAAAAATAAACTTGGCCCCCACTTATAAAAAGGTTGTGCATCCCTGCAATAAATGAACTTACAAGTGCACAGGCTGACATGACATGGTAATAGAAAAATATCTACATAAGCAAAAAAAAAAAAAAAAAAAAAGGTTTTAAATGAAGGTGTGTGTGCATAGTACTTTCTTTCAGATTACTGTGTCTGTATTTTCTCACGATGGATACATAAGTTTTGATATTCGGATGTGTGGCATGCCATTCACTATTTGTTAATCAGCTTTCAGAACTGCTGATAATATTAATTTATTACTGGCATGTTAGATTAAAATAGCTTTATGTAGCTTTGTAATGAATAATGTAAGAGCTTGAAGATAGTATGTGTGATTTTACAAATTGCTGCTATACATGTCCTGATTAACTTTGTAATAATGTGTGAAATACACATTTGCTTACCCTACATTCATTGTAGGGCTAACACTATTTTATTTTGCACAATTTCCTTCAACTCACGTTATGAACCACTTGTACCTCGATTTTTGAACTTAAATCTTGGATTGTATTTCAACTTAAATCTTGGATTGTAACTTTCCTTTTTTATGTGTGTGTGATAATTTCATTGTTTTGTATTTCACTCATTGATCGTGAGGTTAGCTAGGAGGTCCAAAAGCACTAGAGATACATTCCCTCTTCATTACATTCCATATTGCTTAAATCTATAGGTTCTTTTTTCATCAGTGTGCAGTTTTGATGCAGACATTAAAATAGGAACATTACTTTCCTGAAAAATACCTAATTCATTGTGGGAACATATACTTTTTTTTTTCGGATTTGGTACCATTCAGGTTTTAACATTACTTGAATGAAGTGAAGTATAGAATGAGTATGAAGCATAGAAGGTCTTGTGTACATCGCGTGATGGATGTCAGTGAAGCTCGAGTTGTGTGTCTAGATCGCTGTAAATGGAGAAATTTCATAGGAAACAGTAAGTGAATAATCAGTTAAAATTTATCTGGCAGTTTGTATTTCTTTGTGCAGCTAACCTCTGAATCTCAGAGAACAACTTAGTGATATGTATGTATGTATGTATGTATGTATGTATGTGAATGAAGTGGATTAAGTTTTCGTTCGGTTGAATTAGTCAGGTTTTGTTAAGTTTGAATGTGATGTCCCCCACATCACAGTTGTTCTTCAGGTGAGTGATAACTGTGCTTACGATATTCGTACATGGAATTCTTGAAAACAGTTCTTCCAGTTTTGAAAGCAGAAATCAGTGAAGTTTTATGCCCAGATTAATCTCCTGCAATGGCATATCATAACCTGTGCCTAATTTTTCGTAAAGTAACTTTTTCTGTTCTGGAACTTAATGCAGGAGAGCTTTTCAGATTTCAGTTTTTGGAAAGTTAATCATGCAGATGTTAGGTTTCGAATCAAGAGCATACATACATAGATACATACATACATAGATACATACATACATATTACTAAGCTGTTCTCTGAGATTCAGAGGTTAGCTCCAAAAAGAAATACAAACTACCAGATATTTTTACTTACTGTTGTCGTATCAAACTTCTCCGTTTACAGCGATCTTGACATACAACTCGGGCTTCACTGATATCCATTACACACCATACACAAGATCTTTTATACTTCATACTCATAATCTTTTTCTCATGCAGACACTCCTGAATCTGATCCACCCATGTCATTCTTGGCCTTCCTCTGCCTTTCCTTCCTGCCACTTGGGCTGAAAATATTTTCTTAGTAAGCATTTCATCACTCATTCTTTCAACATGGCCAAACCACCGAAGCATATTGGTCTCCATCTTGCTAACAACATTTTGCTTCACATTATACAACTGCAACACATCTTCATTCCTCACACAATCAGACCGTATCTTGCCACAAATCCCCCGTAAGTAATGCATTTCTCCAGCACACAAACAACTCCTATGTTTCTTCTGCAGTACCCAGGTTTCACTGCCATACATCAGAGTAAAAACAATTACACTTTCATACCCAGCCATGCGGGACTCTCTAGAGAACCCATCGTTCTTGTGAAAACCTCCCAGAGCAGCTATGACTTTCAATGAATAATTCACTTGCCTACTAATTTCACCATCCAGTTTGTTCTCTCTGTCAAACATGCTTCCTAAATACACAAACGGACTCACCTAATCAATCACAGTGCCATTTATACTTACATTACATTCAGTGCTACCAGTTCTTCTCTCAAACACCATAACTTTGGTTTTTCCTTGTATGCAATATATTTCATTATATTCGATGCTTATACTTACATAATTGCATTTAGGATGGTCCTAACAAAAGTTCTGCACGCTGTCTATTTTTGAGAAAAGTGTGAAGTAATGGAGAAAACTTACCTTATTGCCTTTCAATGTACTCCCCTCTGCTGCTAATGAAAACTTGCCAGTGGTGAGGTAGGTCCTGGATGCCCCGTAGTATGCCATCTTTGTTCAGCTGTCATATTTAATTACTCAGGTCACGTCCAATGACAGTTCATCCAGCGATTTGTAGCGGATGCCACGGAGTTGATTTTTTAGCTTTGGGAAAAGATCAAAGTTGGGTGGACTGAGATCAGGGCTGTATGGTGGGCAGGATAAAGTTTCCCAGCCATATTTTGACAAAAGTCCCTGTACTAACGCTGCACCATGACACGATGCGGTGTTATGCAGCAAGATTACTCCCGCTTCCAACAAGTTGGGGCGATTTTGACAAATTTTCGGTCTCAACTTTGTCTTCAGGAAGTCATGATAATACTGTGCGTTTACATTTTGCCCTACTGGCACTCGATCAGAGACCACAGCACCCTGGGCATCATACGCAAAAATTATCATTTGCTTTACTTTGGATTGTTGCCTACGACACTTTGAGGGGCATGGGGAACTTGGATGCCACCATTCCGCTGATTGTGACTTCAGTTCGGGCTCAAAATCAGGGGTCCAAGTCTCATCAATTGTGACAGTTCTGTTCAGGAAGGTCTCGCCCTCCCTTTTTGAACCTGTGGAGGTGATCCTGTGCGATGCTCACTCGGGCTGCCTTCTACTCAGGAGTGAGTTGATGGGGCACCCAGTGCGTGGCAATTTTCTTTTTCACAGTGAGTCGGTCAAAATCTGGTGGACACCTTTGCCTGATGAGCAACCTTCTCAACTGCAAACGGCGATTCTCTTCAAGAAGTGTTGCAACAATGGTGACATATTTTGTCTGTCGCTGTTTGAAGTTGGTCTGAGTGGTGATTATCTTCGATGCTGCTTCAGCCCTCTCGGAAAGGCAATGTCCAGCGAGAAATTGTGCTTCGATCAAGAGTTCCTTCCCCACAAACTTCTTGCAAGGCAGTGTGGATCTGTTTCAAAGTCTCTCTCCCCCCCCCTCAGAGTTTCTACCCACGTCCACACAGCAAATGATAGCGCACCATTCTGACACCACTGCATTGCTGAGAGTCTGGCCTTGACATGATGCAATAATTTTCCCAATTGCATCATCCACTTCCGTTTTAGATTATGGTGTGTAGAACTTTTGTTATGACACTCATATGAATGCTAATTATTTCGCTTTATGGTGCAAGTGCAAAATCTGTTTATCATGCAGTTTGTATATTTTTGCATGAACTTGTTCAGTATTAATATAATGTTTGAAGATCAGATGAATCTTTGACCTGAAATTCAGTGATGATAGTGTTTGTAATGTGCCATGTTGTATTCAATAGAAATTTATAGGAAGTTTTTGTATATTTACTTTATACATGCCAGTAAAAAATTATTTTGGAATTTCTTGTTTAATTACTTTAGCGCCTTGGATTTGATGCATATCCTCTAACAGACCGATCTCGTGATGCAGGGTACTTATTTCAGAAAGAAGAAGTGCGCAAGTAAATATTTTTAGAATACTTTTTCCATTTTTCCAGCAGTCCTATTATCTTCTAATAGGACTGCTAAAAACTCTGAAATGGTGATTTAATTGCAAAATACTTCTACTTTTGGGGATTTCATTTTCCTAGAGCTCTCTGGATAATGTTATCTTTCTATTATTTTGTTTAATGTGGAGGTTTAGGTTTTTTTTGTAAAGTTCATGCTACCAATGTTTAATTTTTTAATGTTATTTAAACTATTTTCCTTCTTTAGGTGGCAAAATTCATTCTTCCTGTACTTAGTTTTTGGGCTTTCCTCCATGGTTTTCTATTATTTTGTTTAATGTGAAGGTTTAGGTTTTTTTTGTAAAGTTCATGCTACCAATGTTTTATTTTTTAATCTTATTTAAACTATTTTCCTTCTTTAGGTGGCGAAATTCATTCTTCCTGTCCTTAGTTTTTGGTCTTCCCTCCATGGTAGTCATGATGTACTTCATGTTTATAAGGATGGCAAACCACCACAAAGATCTGTGTTGCTTAGTTCCTGGGTTATCATCCGAAAACCTCTTTCTGTTTCTTCTTGCTACACCAGTACAGGTATATTTTCATTGCTTACTTATAGCTTATTCAGTAAATCTTTTATTTTTTTGCACTTTATGTATATATATACAGTAAAACCTCCTTAATGGACACTCCCAAATAGCGGACACCCCCATTTAACGGACAGTTTTGTAATCCCCAGTCCCAAAGTATAGGCGATTCTGTGTTTTTACCTCCTAATAACGTACACTCCAAATGCGGACACCCCCATTTAACGGACAGTTTTGTAATCCCCAGTCCCAAAGTATATAGGCGATTCTGTGTTTTTACCTCCTAATAACGTACACTCCAAATAGCGGACAGTGATTTCGGTCGAAAAAGCTGAAAATGCGGCCACTGAAGGGAGGCAGGAGAAAAAGGTATGCTAAATTTTATCGCGATGCCAAGCCCACTGCACTGAAAACATTCCTAGCTATTGTTTGCCATCTCTTTCGCGTTAATGTTTTCCATGCCGCCACTTGGGTAACCTCCGCAGTCAAAAACGTTAAACAGCAGTCAGTTAGTCATTGCTTCCATAAGGCAGGGTTTGTTTCGGCAGGCATAGAAGATGGAGTATGCACTTTCAACACAGAATAGGAATCCACGCTCGATTTCTGAACTGATGACATGTTTGAACTGTAAGAGAAATCCAAAATATTTTATTGCAATTGATGATGAACTGTATTTTGAACAGACAATGGAAGATTTGCAAGATTACATTTCTTCACACACCCATCAAGAATGACATGGCCAAAGAGACAGCGGAAGGAACTGAAAAATAGGCAGTGGACGGAATTGCTGAAGAGGTGTGCGACATTAAAAACTTCACAGCCGCGGCAAAATATAGTGAAAAACATCGTAATTTTTTTTTATTAGCAAAGATGATTCTGAGGGACTGGAGCTTTTGATGAATTTGAAAAGTCATATTGAAAATAAGGCTGTAAACAGCAAAAGAAAAAAAGAAAACGCTTTTGTCAGTTTTTTTGCAGGCATGAATGCTAACTGATAAATTGATGAATTAACTGCAAGTACCTTTTATTAATCAGAAACATGCGTTGAATGACACACTATCTACCAACAAGTAATTGGACACCTGTGATAGCAAAGGAAAACGAAGTTTATTTACCTTCAATAGTTGGTGGAGCCTCCACGAGCGGCGATTACAGCTGCGACCCTCCGGGGCATACTCTCAACCAGGCGTTGTACGACGGCTAGTGGAATTTTCTTCCACTCGGCTTGGAGAAGACAGGTCAGTTCCTTCACTGATTTGGGACGGTGGGGGCACCCCTTAATTCGATGCTCCAACTCGTCCCGGAGGTGCTCGATAGGGTTAAGGTCCGGGCTCTGCGCAGGCCAGTCCATTCGATTAACCCTATTGTCACCATACCAAGTAATGGTGGACCTCGCAACATGACAGGTGGCATTGTCATCCTGAAAGTAACATGGGTCCACCTTGTAAAACTGCCACAATGTAGGAAGCGCATTGTCATCCAAAATGGTGCTGTATGTCTCTGCGTTGAGTCTACCAGGAATTGTGACCAAGTGTCCCATGCCATACCAGGAGAAACACCCCCATAGCCATAATTCCACTGCCACCGAACTTCACAGTTGGCACAATACATTCCGGCAGGAGCCCTTCTCCAGGCCGACGCCAAACCCAGACCCTGCCATCCGAACGGTAGAGGGTGAACGTTGTTTCGTCGCTCCAGAGAACCTGTTTCCACTGTTCAACGGACCACTGTCGACGTTCTTTGCACCACGTTAGCCGAGCAGTGCTATTGGACTTTGTGATCAAAGGCTCGTGGGCGGCAGCACGTCCATGATAACCGAGCAGATGGGCTTCCTTACGGATGGCATTCATCGAAAAAACACTCCCGGATGCCTGTTGAAACTCCTCGCGGATGTGGCCCATCGATTTGGTGCGGTTCTTCCGAATTTCTCTGGCCAGCACCAGTCGGTCTCTAACTCCCAGTTTTGTGGGTCTGCCGGGTCGGGGCACATTTCGACAGTCACCTCTTATCTTTCACTTGCCAATCACATAGGCCACTGTCGATTTTAATCACGTAGGCTACATCTTCCACTTGCCAATCACGTAGGCCGCTGGATATGTCATGTATGGATCGGCCATTTCTGTGATACCTGACGATTACACTTTTCTTGAAATCGGAGAGCTCCGAAGTGCGTGGCATCTTGCATGCGACTGGTTGCGTTGTTGTTTCCCACACGATATTTAACGGCGGCGGCTGTGACGTGTATCAAGACCGCAGATATCGTCGATTGCAGGGGTGTCCAATTACTTGTTGGTAGATAGTGTATATGTACATATGTATGCAAATTGCATTTTTCCTCATGTTTGAAAAGCTCAAAAATTTAAATTACAGTAAATGCGTACATATATTCAATTTGGTGTACAGTATTACTAATGCGGTTTCAGAATTTATTACTGCATCAATATGGACATAGTACATATACGTATTTATACTTGTAACTTTATTTTTAACAAAAAAAACCGGCAATGAAGTTTGTATTGCATGATGGGTTAGGTAGATAGGTATGTACCTCCCAATAGCGGACAGATCATCCAACCCAGAGGTTTTCGCTATTTAGAGACTTTACTGTATATGTATATATAATGAGAAATATTTTGGGAAAGCTCTGTGTGTTGAAAAGCATATTTTTCTTTTAACTAACGAACTGCATCAGAAATTTCATGAATTGTAGTTGAAATAAGTACTGTTGTAACAGAAGTATGAGAAGAAATACAAATGTAAGCATCTTTGCATTAATCTCCATCAGGTACTTTCCCAAGTCAAGCACAAGCTAACTGCTGAGTGTTCATTTTACAAAAAAATCAGAGTGTTATACAGCAGAAGTTTTGGCTTTCATAATTCATAACAACACTAAATTCTCTGTTTGTGAAAAGTTTTAAGCACCAGTGTGTAAACCATTCAAAACTTAAAAATATAGCTAAAAACTTGTGGTTTTGCCCAGTAACCAGTGGATAGTTAACACGCAGTGCCTTCTGGCTTAGGCTACGTGCTTCTGTCACTGCATTCTTACCATGAACTGTTGCACTATGCCTTTTATGTAATTAGACCTATAATTTCTAATAATAATAATGAGAGCACATAATACTACCCTGTGTAATTAAATCTATAAATATAATTGTAAAATTCCTTCGCATTAGTTTAATATACGTAGTGCAATAAAAAAGTTCCGAGACTAGGTACGTAGCTCGGCAACAGATGGCGGTACACGGATGCGTGAGCAGCAATGGAGGGCACCTTCATGAGACATTGTGCCGAGTGGCGTCAGTCTGTGAACATCAGGAGCTGTGCTGCACGATATATGGTGACCACATACAGAACACAGCTGCGATTTTGGTATGGACTGCAAACTAGAGCAGCGAGCGAACATCAAATTCTGCGTCAAACTCAGCAAATCAGGAACAGAGACACACGAAATGTTGTGGCAGGCTCATGGCAATGAAGCAATGAGGCGTGTGAGGCGTTTTGAGTGGCACTTGCGCTTCAAGAGCGGCCGAACGGCACTGGAAGATGACGAGAGGACAGGGCGACCTTCCACGAGCAAAACCCCCGAAAATGTGGACAAACTTAGGGAATTGATGCATGAGGATCGTCATAGAACCATTCAAGACATTGCTACCATCGTCATTATGTCATACGGAACAATGCAAGAAATTCTGACATTGGTTTTGAACATGCACCGCATTGCTGCGAAGTTTGTGCCAAAGATTCTCGGAGACTAATCGGCCTAGTCTCGGAACTTTTTTTGATCGCACTTCGTATATCTGTCAAATGAACACACACACACACACAAAGTTTGCACCAGTGGCTAAGTGGTCAGAGGTACTGCTTTCTGGCTAGCTGTGTGAGCTGGGCTTAGACCATAGTCCAGGATGAGGCTTAGGTAGTGCACCTTCCGTATGGCATTGTCCTTTCCCTGGAACCAGTGGCCCCAAATTATGGGTGGTAGGGCTAAGAAGAGTTCCTCATGGTAGTGGTTGAAATGTGAAACAGAAAAAGAAAAACGTGATGTACTCATCAAAAACTTCAACCAAATGTTTTGAACAAAACTTTTTTTTTTTTTTTTTGAAAAATTAATTTAACCATTTATATTCAGTCTGTGTTCTGGTATCTAATATCTTCACCGTAAGCTATATGGATGCATTCTTCAATATGATATTCCCAATCTTCCTTTTTTCACTGCAGAGTGGGACTGAGATGCCATACATTGGCTCATTTTCCAAGGACATTTGTTGTCCTTTTCCGGACTCTGGGCCAAAAAAGCTAAGCACCGCAACTTACATAATGTATCTCAGGTATTATCCATGTTGCCAGAGTATTGTGGAATGGAACTGCTAGGATGCTGCTGTAACACATGGTCCCACATGAGCATTGTCTTCGCTGGAAATTTGTTTTAGACTAAAAAAAAAAAATTTTTTTTTTAGTTTCAAATTGCACTAACTTAAGTTCTGTTGATCTGATCTAATCCCTAACTTTAGTGAGAAAAAGAAAGTTTCTCCTTTTCTTGAGGAGAGAATAAATAAATTGATCACACCAACTTATTTAAAAAGATGACTGTTTTTCTCACATATTGGAGCTAAATGAAAGAAAAATGCTTTTACCAAAAGAATACCAAAAATGCAAATGGATCCTTAAGAAAAAGGGGAAAAGTTTGTAATGAAAAAACAATTCATCCACTTATCTATGTGTACTTCAATACTTAATTTTCAATCATCCACTGAAATTCAGTTTTTGAGACTAACCCCTCCTCTTTCCTTGGGGGGGGGGGGCATATCCACTTAATTTTATCCAGTCACCACATTGGGTCTGGTGACCACTAATTTTTAGCTTTAGCTTTGAAATTGAAATTGGTCTGAAATGTTTGGCAACTAATTGTTTTGTTAGTTTTAAGTGTATAGCATGATTTTGTGTGTGTGTTTGTACATTTAATGTTTCAATTACCAAGTTTGCAATATGTAATCAAACATATTTCATAAATCACATGGAGATATCAGTTCCATCAAAAAATACAAATATTTCCTCCTCAAAAGTGCAATTAAAAAGGGAGGGAGGGGGGATGTTCGTTGTTTTTTCCATTATCAAACTACCCTGTTGTTCATATGAATTAAATTCAAACTGCCAAAATACTTATTATTTTGCAATCTTTATATTCCATTTCCTGTGCAGATTTGTCTGAGTTGCTAGGCAGAATACTAGCTTTCACTTGGTTTTATGTGTGTCACATATTTAAAGGAGTGATTTATTATTTTGTGGGAAAAAGCATTAAACTCTCCCCCCCCCCAAAAAGAGAGAGAGAGAGAGAGAGAGAGAGAGAGAGAGAGAGAGAGAGAGAGAGAGAGATGTGTGGATGCCATTTTCATGTCACACACATATTCTTTAAATTGATGCATTTCTAGTTTAATTTCTTCATTATGTAAAGTAATCAGTGGCATGCATTTGTCCTGGTTAGTTTAAACTTTATGTTGTAACTGTGACACAAATCTTCACCTTGCACTTTTAGATTACGAACTTATTTAAAACAGCCATATGAATTGCATGCTACTTTCTACTGAGGTAATTAGCAGAAATATAAAAATTTTCTATCGAAAGAGGAGAAATTCTAACTTATTTCTAGCAGTAAAAACAATGTTGCAGCAGCAATGAATGAAACTGGAACACTCTTACGTGAGCACTGTCATGACATCCTAACTGTGTTGGTGCTCTATTATATCAAACTGGTCACTGCAGGTGGTTGTATAAGAACTCTGTTTACAATACTTCTAGTTATAGCTGTTCTGGGTTTTTACTGATACCACAGCAACAGTGTTTTTTGCTGAGCCTTTTGTTATTGATTCTGTGTGCATGAAATCTTAAGAGATTCATCAGACAAAATTTACAGTTGTATAATTGCTTTGAGTTGCTAGTGGCAAGAATTGGTACCAGAAAATTCCAGGAATAATTTTGTTATAAAAAATCTTGTACATATTCAAACATCATACTGTTTTGTAAGTTTTCATATACATTTTATTTCTATTACCTTATTTTATTTTTTCCAGTTCTATGGAGGACGATACTTCTATATTCAAGCTTTTAATGCACTGAAACATCGAATGGCCAACATGGATGTTCTGATAATGCTTGCTACTACAATTGCATATTTTTATAGTGTTGGGGCACTGGTGTATTTTGTGACCATTGGAGCAGACCATAGTCCAAAGACATTTTTTGAAACTCCCCCAATGCTGCTTATATTCATTTCTCTTGGACGCTGGCTTGAGCACATTGCAAAGGTTTGTAATGGTTTTTTGATTTGAAGCATTTTTTTTTAAATATGCAGTGAATGAGTGTGTGAAATTTACTTAGTGTCGGTTGTGCTAGTTTCCAACTCTATTGAAACACCCTTATTCTTTCCTTTTTCTTCTCCCACTTCTCCATAATGACCTTTTTACAAAGTTATATAATGTATCTGTTAAGAGTGTGGTTCAAATTTCAAAAATAGTGAAAGTGATGTATGATTGATAAACACAATATTGCTGTGTTTATTGTTTGAGTATTTGCAAAAGATGCAAAAAACAGTTCTAGTTGTAGAAACTGCATCACATGTGAAAGTGTAAAAATAAAAGATGAATGCCATTGGTCAACAAGATAACACATGCCAAAGTGCAGTCTGAAGCAAATTTCTTTTCACACACTTTCTATGGATTACTACATGTAAAATGTTTAGCTTTGTCATGATAATTAACACAGCAATTGGATATTGCCGAATTGACTGTAATTACTGTTTCACACGTGAATTAAATCACTACAGAAAACTTGAAAATTTCGTCGCTGCGGATGTGATTGAATTCACGTGTGAAACAGTAATTACAGTCAGTTCGGCGATGTCCGATTGCTGTGTTAATTATCATGACATATTTACCACGTATTATGAGAAGAATATTTCTTCAACTCTGTTTACCTTTGTTTTTCTCAGTAACGTCATAAAAAGGAGAAAAATATCCATGCTTATGACATGTATGGATGCTTTACCAAAAACAATGAGCACTAAAATAGTTCTCTCTGCCAAAACTTATGGCCATTTACCTAATTTATGAATCAGAGCTACATCTTTAGCATGCAGAACAATAGGAAGTATCAAATAAAGGTAACTTGATCACGCTAGTTACGTTAAATGAAAACTTTTACAAAAAAGTTTGTAAGTTGGAAGCTTTCGACCTTATCTTAGGTCTTCATCACGTCAATGGAGGACTAAGATTGTTGCCAGATTCTACATTTGAATTTTTCCTATTTTTGTTGCCAAAACTAAGAATTGATCTCCAGATCATCGGAATGTAGAGAGGAGATTCGGAATTGCAAGTCATTGAGTTGAAAATAATTTCCAGGCTTTCACGGTAACGGAGGGCAAAACGATTGTCAAAAGAAGCAATTCGTTTTGCTTCGTTCCAGTGGGGAACTGCAGATGTGTCTTCCATTGTCAAAATAGACAAGTATGTTTCTGGCTATCTGATGTCAAATAGACAAGTATGTTTCATCATTGTCAAATATACAAGTATGTTTCTGGCTATCTGATTATTATCACTAAATTGCCTTTAGTTCATTATTCTCCATGCAGCCATCTCATCAGAAAACCTGAAAAATGCATCACCCTCAAGAAGGAACTTAACATGCATTCCTGTTTTCAATTTGAGCTTTCTAATAATACATCACCAAGGATAATTAACTTCTACCCTAAAAATAATGCCTTTTTGCTAATAACTCTTGTAAATTTAGAAATACCATAAAAACTTGGTTTTTTAACAAAATATGATATAACATAAAGCATGTTGCAATGGAAAGAAAATCATGAACCTGTTTGTTTTATTGTATGTATCTATGTAATAAATATAAAACGCTATAACAAAATACATTACAAGGAAAAACACCTTATTGCAAATTCTTAAGCAAAACTTTATACGTAGCAAATTTCTCCCTTTCTTTAAAATTCTAAATGATTTAGTTTGTATTGAATGCCAACAAAAGTGACTACATGTAATATATCGTTGTTCAAATTTTGCCAATTTGCGATGAACATAATTTTACGTGGCCACGATAATGTAACTTTTTTGACATTAAATGTCAGTCATTACTGTTTCACACGTTACGTAAGTTCTGCAATCAGGAGATTATTAAATAATGTTAGATATGTATGGGGCACAGTATCAGCGATTAAAATCGAGAAATAATGAACTATATAGGTACTTACAATATCCGTAGTGGCTGTCGGGGCTTCTTATGTACGCTTGTAATGAATCTACTCACAAGACGTTGCCGTAAGCATCCGACTCACTCAACGAATGTGAGCTATTTGCAGTCGTGAAGTTAAAAAATAAAATTCATGATGCTGTAAAATCTGCACCAGATAAAATTGAACAAGATGAATGTTTACAATGAAGGCAAATAAATCCTTGACAACAACAAAACATGAAAATGAATATTTAACGGGAATTATCGAGGATAAATTATTAGGTACATTACCTTTCAAATTTTCGATCTAAACACTAGATCTTCGTCAGGAGTTCTTGCTTCCTTCTACTTCCACAGGTCTCGTGACCAAGCCTGATGGATTTTCCATCCAGCATGGTCATTGATGTTGCCACCTTGTGTCTTGTAAATTTCCAGGGATTCCTCTAATTTCCGGATAATTGCATGGGATTGATGTTTGATCACTTTTAAGGAGTCCCAGTCCATTTTGTGGCCAGTTTGGAAGCAAGAACTCCTGACGTAGATCTAGTGTTTAGATCGAAAATTTGAGAGGTAATGTACCTAATAATTTATCCTTGATAATTCCCGTTAAATATTTATAATACTGAAAGTAATAAGAGGAAGCCATGAAGTCATTAATTACTAGAATGAAAATGAATTAAAAACGTGCCGACATTTTTAAAAAACGAACTAAAATCTTGAAGAGGAAATCATTTTGACTTTTCGTTTTTTAAAATTTTTGGCACGTTTTTAATTCATTTTCATGTTTTGTTGTTGTCAAGGGTTTATTTGCCTTTATTGTAAAAATTTATTTTGTTCAATTTTATCTGGTGCAGATTTTACAGCATCATGAATTTTATTTTTTAACTTCACGACTGCAAATAGCTCACATTCGTTGAGTGAGTCGGATGCTTACGGCAACGTCTTGTGAGTAGATTCATTACAAGCGTACATAAGAAGCCCCGACAGCCACTACGAATATTGTAAGTACATATATAGTTCATTATTTCTTGAATTTAATCGCTGATACTGTGCCCCATATGTATCTAACATCATTTAATAATCTCCTGATTGCAGAACTTACGTAACGTGTGAAACAGTAATGACTGACATTTAATGTCAAATAAGTTAGTGACTACACGTTTCGTCAAAAAGCTTTGAGGAAAATGAGGATTAACCCAACAGGAATGAAATGGAAAATCTAAATTGTTATTCTGATCATAAACAAATACATCGTTCTTTCCACATTCCAGAAACACATAGCAACCAAAAATTGTTATTTGGTCACCGCCGGGGAGTATTTTATTAAAATGTTCTGGAACGTGGAAAGAGCGATGCATTTGTTTATTTGCTGACGCCACGATTTGGAGGATTTTCACTTTGTTATTCTGATGTTTTTCCAGTAAATGCAATTGAATGTTTAGAGAAAGTTGAATACTGTTTACAGAGCTAAGGACTTTGTACTGAAGAAATTAGCAACTATCTAAATGTTATGAATACAGTTATAGTTATTTACAGAGCTGAGGACTTTGTACCGAAGAATAGTAACTATCTAAATGTTATGAATACAGTTATAACTAAAGACGCCATATGGAAAAATGAAAACAGACTGTACACACATTGTACTTCAAAACTCAATAAGTATGTTTGGACTGTTTTACAGTTTGCCGTATATAAACATCCTTTGCATCAAAATGGAAGTAAATAAATTGCTTTAATTATACTACTTTAAAATTAAATGTATGTAATGCCAATATGTTTGTAATTATTTCTTGAAACATATGACAGTATTTTATTAAGATGTATAAAAAAGATAAATTCGTATATGAGTGGGGGTAAAAAATACAGTATCCACATACATACATGTAAGTAAAAATATATACAGTACGTAATTACATACTTATAAATTAATTAAAGCTTATATGTATGTTTCATTACTACTTTAGCAAAAACTTCCCAGTACAAATAAATTACCTTTGCTTGTTTCTGTGAGCACTGTTTCGAAATTACAGTGTTGCAATCTCATGCATAATGAAAATTTATGTGGAATGTACCAACTTTTTAACAAAAATTTCGTAATGTTTTAATGAAAATAAATTGTTATGAATTTTTTTCTGTCCCCCTCGAATTTCCTTATAACGAGTTTTGACTGTATATATATGAAAGTTTACATAAATCAAATTGACTTTTTGAGTAAATGCACACCTTTTTTGCATATGTATTAAGGCCATCCAGAAAATAAGTACCATTCGTGCCTCACTCCCACATCCTTTAGCCATGCCCTGATGCCATTTTGTGACATTGTGCTTATGTTTAAAGGCTTGTGCTGTTCATTAATAATGTTTAACTTAATAGAACGGCCCACCGACTGTGAAGTCCAGTCTACAATAAGGTTTCTGAACTCAGCTAAATAGTGTGAGAGAAATATTCTTCACATAATATGTGGAAATACATCTACATGATTAACTTTACGTGAGAAACAGTAAAATACATGCAATTCAGAAATGTCTGATTGCTGTGTTAATAACTCGGAGGTTTCTGAATGTGAGAAATGTCAGACCAAGTGCAAAACATTATGGAGAACCAACGCTTAACAATTCCTGATCTTTCAGAACATTTAAAAGTTTTGAAATCATTGCAAAAAAAGCTTCAGTAGTGCAAAGTGTGGGTCAAAGATGTTGACGGAGCACAAAATGAAGTGCATGGGATGTGTGTGCTTTGAAAATTTTGGGGTGGTAAGAAGAGGAAGGCAATATTTTTTAAGCCGTACAGTGACAGGAGATGAGACTTGGGTCTCTCATGTCACACCTAAATCGAACCAGCAGTCCCTGCAATGGAATCATACTGTTTCGCCTATGGCCAAAAAATTCAAACATATGATGTCAATGTGGAAGGTCATGTGCACTGTCTTTTGGGAAAGGAATTTTGTTAGAATTCCTGCCTACAGGCACGATGGTAAATGCAGCTGTGTACTGCGGGACGCTGAGAAAGCTGTGTCCTGCAATTGAAAACAAATGGTGTGACATGCTGAGCAAGGGAGTTCTTGTTCTCCATGACAATGCAAGGCTGCCACGAATGGAATACAAAACCTGGTCACTGAATTTGGATGGAAGCAGATGGTCCACCCTCTCTGCAGCCCAGCCTTGGGGCCCAATGACTATCATTTGTTTCTCCACTTGAAAAGATTTCTTGCCGGCCAGCGGTTTGATGACGACAATGATCTGAAGACGGCGGTTGAGCAGTGGCTCAAAACCCAGGCGGCAGACTTCAATGAGGAAGGTATCCAGAAACTTGTGCCACGATATGACAAATGCCATAACATCCATGGGGAATATGTTGGAAAGTAGATTAAGGTATGCAAAATTCATTGCACATTAAAATATTAGTTATCAATATTTTTTTGTTTTTGTTTTATCTTCAAATGGTACTTTTTGGATGGCCTTATATTAGTCAACACAAAGAATATCTCCCTAAAGCAAAAAACTGTGATTGAGTTTATGGAAATCTGATGATCAACATCAGCAATATCAGAAAATGTATGGAAAAGTTTCTGAAGGTTGAGAAACCTCAGTTGCCTACAAACAACAAAGCAGAAGGCCTTTAGCAGCAGTCATTGACAGTTGCCAATAGCAAGTTGAACTCATTTGGAGTGATTGAAGTGTGGCTCTTTGGGAGATCTGTGATGCACTGCACTGTGGTCATAGTGCTGTGGAAACAATGATTCATGATCTGGGATATCAGAATATGTGTGCATAGTGGGTTGGTTCCATGCTAATTAACCCAGGATCATCAGGAACAAAGGGTCAAAGAGGGCAAAGATCTGTTGGAAATATTTGAGCTCAACTAGGACACAGTTTTTTTTCCAATGTTTTTTCTGGAGATGAAATCTGGGTATTTCTTCATGTCTCAGAGACATGCTGTCTGTGAAATTGCAGAGCAAGACCTCTCCTTTGCGTAAGTTCAAAACACAGCACTCAACAAAAGTGATATTGACAATTTTGTTGGATGGCAGAGGCATTGCCCTTTTTTATTTTATTGAACAAGCTTGCAACTGTCAACAGTTTTCATTATATTTAGACATTAAGAAGCTTAAGGAAACTCTCCGCAAGATGAGACTAGATATGCCTCTTCATTCTCTCTCTCCTTCTACACTCTGATGAAGCCTGACTGCTCTTGTAACATCTCAGAACATTGCTAAAATGGGCTGAGCAGTAATCCTGCATCTGCCATACCGCCCTGATTTAGTTCCTTCTTACTTTCACTCATTCAATTATATGAAGCCAAGTCTCTGTGGTCAACATTTTGAGGATACAGATGAAGTTAAACAGACTGTAAGATCCTAGGCCAAATAAGTCTGCATAATTTTTCCAAATCTGTTAAACATGTTCGGTTGTGTTGATGTAAATGCTGGATTGTGGAGGGTGTCTGTTTTGAACAGCACCATTGCATTTAGTAGATTTCAATGTAATTTTATACCAAATTCCATTAAAATATCATATCTAACAGGGGTGTTATCTGCAAAGGGGCATTAATTTGAGGACAACACTCCTATCTCCTAGTTTATTTTGTTGTCAATCAGTGGCAGTGCAGTAGGCTTAGTAAGAATTTCAGTGTGTGACATTTTAAGTATTTTGTTTATTCAAGCTTATAAACAATTTTTTGCCAATACTGAAAAAAATTGATGATTCTGCATTATGTATAAGCATTTTTTGCTGATATGGAGTGCCTTAAATTTTGTTTAACTCCCTAGGGCAAGACTTCTGAAGCCTTGGCAAAACTAATGTCTCTGCAAGCAACTGAGGCGACTTTAGTGAAAGTTACGTCTGATGGTCAGGTTTTAAGTGAAAAGCAAATAGATGTTGAACTTGTCCAAAGAGGTGACATTCTAAAGGTTAGTCCAATTTTGATGTTTTCCTGAGGGTCTTCGATTACCATCAACTTTTGACATTAAACCATATGAAATTCCAATTTTTCAAATGATCCAATATGTGTATTTCTTTTGTTCTTGTGAATTATGATTTTCTTTCTTTTAAATTAGGTAGTCCCTGGATCCAAAATTCCAGTTGATGGAAGAGTTCTCTTTGGGACTTCCATGGCTGATGAATCTCTGATCACTGGAGAATCTTTACCAGTTCCCAAGCGTCCAAACTCACATGTTATTGGTGGATCTGTTAATCAAAATGGAATGCTGCTGATTGTTGCAACACACATTGGTAAAGATACCACTCTGGCACAAATTGTTAAATTAGTAGAAGAAGCACAAACATCCAAGGTAAAAGGCCTTCCTTTATTGAAGCTGTCTTTATATGTCTTACTTACAATTTGTTTCTGTTATGTAATAACATTGATTAAACTCTTAAGATTTATTATAAGCACCACAGTGACAGATTTATGATAAAAATCGCACACATGCAAGCACGCACACACACACACACTCTCACACAGTTGGCCTTATAATGCAATGATATATTGCTGACTGTGAGATATGGGTTTTGTACTGGTTTTTCAGAAAGCTTGGGTATCTATACATTCTTTAATTATGTAGCTATCAACTGTTCTAGGTCAGTTAAATAATTATGGATTGGTTATGTTATAGGTATAAATCTGAGATTCATTTTTAACTTGGTGCCAGTTGCAGAAAAGTTGCCTTGTTTTCATAAAATGAATTTTGTAATTCATTACTTAATTGTAAGTGATTCAAATAAGAAAATGCATGCTGTTAATCATGTGATAGTATCCAATCTAAAAAATCCTTGATTATAGAATTTGACTGTGATTTCTGTAGTTCAGTGTGTGGCAGAATGAATTCTGTACATCATATAGTCAGAGGTGCCAACCATTACGAATTTTCCGTAATTATTACGGTTTCGGCTGCCTGATTATGCAATTAAGGACAGGTTGGAAGAATTACGGATTTTAGTGTATTTCGTAAAAGTTCTGAATTTTGTGTTCTTTTTTTGTTAAAATTACGGTTTAAACTGCGATCACATTTTGTGAATACATTTATAGTTCTTTTTGCGCAAATGCAAAAACGTTTAATTGGTGCTGTTTCTAAGTAAGCGCCATTGAAATTCCGATATTGGATACATCGGCAAAGCCAATATCAGACGGAAATCGGGTGAAGAATGGCAAGGCGATATTGCGTAATATGTCGGAAAGGCCGTTATTGGCGCAATGACATCCGCATACCTGCCAAGTATTCCGGTTTTCCCGGAACAGATTTTGGAGTATTTTTACGGTTTTACGGTTGGAAGATAGTTTCTTCCGGATTTCCGCCAAAACGACTTGTGTTTTTTTTTTTATTGATGGAAATTGATATCGTTGTTATTGTCGCTTAATGTAACCTCCTACTTTTGTTTTACACTGCCGGACAATTGCTAAGGACGGATGACAATAGCAACGATAGCAACCATAAAATGGAAGGCAGGAAAATGTGGAAATTAGCATAAGTGCGGGATACAGTAAAACGTGTTGTGCGTATGCAAATTTTGGATTGCCGAACTTGTTCGTGACGTCATAGCGCTGATAAGAGATATAAAGGATTTGACGCGTATTGACCGTTGTTGTTCAAACGCAAAGTTGAAAGGGAAAGAATCAATTGACGAACTTGCAATTTTCAGTATGTCTTCCCGACATCACCTAGATGATTTTACGCGTGGCCGTATTATTGGCAAGATTGAAGAAGGGCGAAAAATAACAGATGTTGCCAGGGAGTTCGACGTCGGCCACAGTGTTGTTTCAAGGCTTTGGAAATCATTTCAAACAAATGGAGAGTGTAGCAAACGTCACGGGGGAGGTCGTGTTCGCAGTACGACACCTGCAGAAGATCGGTGCATAGTGCTGTCAACAAAAAGACACCGGCGCAGCACAGCTAGTGAGGTAGCAAATCAGTTTATGGCTGCTACTGGCAAGCAAATCTCCCGAAAAACTGTCGCCAGATGTTTGCATGAAATAGGACTATACGCCCGCCGTCCTGTTGTGTGCATCCCATTGTCCAGACGTCACCATACCGCCCATTTGCAATGGTGCCATCAACATTGCAATTGGACTGATAACGACTGGTCTGCTGTCCTCTTCTCAGATGAGAGTAGATACAGTCTATCGTCTGATTGTCGACGACAACTGTTCTGGCGTGATAGTGGTACTGCATATTGTCCAGCAAACATACAGGAAAGGGACCGATATCAGACATGTAGTGTCATGGTATGAGCTGGCATCATGATCAATAGCCGTACGTCCCTCTATGTGCTTCCAACTGGGACTATGACTGGCCAACGATACATTAATGATGTTCTGCTACCTCATGTTCGCATGTTCCGTGGTGCTGTCGGTGATAGATTCATTTTCATGGACGACAACGCAACATGTCATCGAACAGTTGCTGTCCAGCAGTGTCTTGAGAGCGAGGATATTCAGCGCCTCGTATGGCCAGCACGTTCTCCAGATCTGAATCCCATTGAAAATGTGTGAGATGCTTAGGGGAGGAGTCTTGCTGGTCGCCAATGCCCTCCAATAAACAAGAACACCCTCATCCGTGCACTGACAGAGGAAGGGGTAAATTACCCCAACAGCTGCTTGATAATGTTGTGCAAAGCATGACACGACGTGTGGAATCTTGCATCGCCCTCCATGGTGGCCATATCCCGTATTGACATCTTACGTCGGAACGCCTGCGGACGGTAATTGCATTTTTTTCACGTTTACGTAATCTGCACAAAATGGCCTGTTTGTCCCTTGAACACGTTCCAAAGCATTTTGGATTTCAGAGCACAATAAATTGTCTTTCTTGTAATGTCCTGGCATTCTGACATTATTTTATTTCACTTGGCATCCCACCACACTTACTTTTTTATGCGCTATATAGCCGTTTATGATACGTCCTTAGCAATTGTCCAGCAGTGTATTATGATCTCATAGCGATTGAATCTTATGTTATCTCATGTTTCTAGCAGTGAGCAATATTTATTTATAGATTGCACACACCCCCTCCTGCCAATCCTTCAAAACTCCCTCTCTGTCAGTGTTGGAATAGCTGCGCTAATTGCGCTGAAGTTCGAAATTTTTTTAATTCTGCGCAGTGCAGAGTTTGTCAAAATGCATAATTACGCGTCTAGTACATATGAAAAAGTGTGTTTACGCATCAAAATTTTACCAACGCGTAAAAATACGCATCAGGAAAAGTGCAGAATACACATCAGCGCATAAAAATATGCATAAAAATTTTTTACCAACACGTAAAAATACGCATCAGGACGGCATTTTGTCTTTCAAAAACGGAAGTAAATGAAATTAAGATTTTTTCCGTAATGGTAATTTCGTTCTCCTGTGATGTTGCCTCTGTCCAGTATTGTTGTTATACATCACTTTATTCCAAAAATATTTGTATTTCAGTGTGAAAGTGGAGGGAAAATTTCCGAAACCGGAACTTCGACGGCGCGAGAATTCTCCTGTAATCTTAAGGCATGAGCATACAACAGCTTCGAGGAATTTCCCCTTTTCCATCATAATTTGAGTTATCCTCGAGATCAATGCATAACTGAACAGAAATTTTGTTGCAGTTGGTAGTGGGGGAGAATGTTTTTCGCCTGAAACTCGAAAACGGAAGTTTTGTCTTTCAAAACTTCCAAAAACGGAAGTTAGATGCAGTAAAGATTTCTCCCGTAATCATAATTTTATTTTTCACTCGTAGTTTCCTCTGCCTAATTATTGTTGTTGGATATCATTTTATTTCATTAATATTTGTATTTCAACTTGTAAATGGAAGGACGATGTCCAAAAACGGAAATCGGACTTAGAAAAGATTTCTCCCGTAACTGTATTTTTTTACCCCCAATGATGTTCTGAACATGTATCCTGTATTCTTAAATATTCCCCCACCTCCCTAAAAAAAGGTTTGCATTTCAGCTTGATAAAGAGAGGTGGGGGGCTCAAAAACGAAAGTGACGAAGCTGAAAATTTGTGTTAAAAAGTATTCATATTCTCAAAGTTATACATTCATCCTTTATCTAAAATAATGCTGTCATGCATTCATGATGAGTAAAATTGTCATCCAAGGGCATAAAAAAAATGTCACTGTCTTGTCATACTTAAATGAAATCAAGTTATTTCTAAAATTGTCATCCAATTTAAAAAAAAAAAAAAATCAAAACCTTGGAAATCATCACAATTTCTAAACTCCATCTATGAGTGACTGATACAGAAAAATAATTGAAAACAAGTATCAAACATACTGTTAGCAGATCCCATACATTACCACTCTCCCCTAATAGATAATCATGAATTAACAGTTCTCGTACTGTCACAAATCTTCTTTATTTTTAGATTAATTTCTTAATTTTAGGGAAAATCTTCTTGATTTTATGGTAATCTTCTTGATTTTTGCAAGCAATCTTTTTGATTTAGGAAAATTTTGGTTGGCAGGTACGTGTGACATTCAGCCGTCATAACTCATATCGGCTTGTTATCTAGCCGATATTCATTCCCACTTGGGTTACTAAAAAGTATTAACCATTAAAATAGAAGGTTCATTTTATAAGGTTGTTACACATTTTGCACATTAATTTCTCATGAAATACCCTTCCCACGTGTAAACGATAAGGCTTCGTATGGGGATTACTGATAGGCACCGCAGAAGGTTGGCACTTCTGTAACATGAGGTAAGTACAATATTGATAATTTAATTTCATAATTTTTTGTCAGGATAGTGTAAACATATAAGGTTATTACACATTTCGTGCTTTAACGATGAGGCTTCGTATGGTGATTACCGATAGGCACCTCATACAAGTATTACAGGTTACACAGTAGTACTGTAATATTGTCCTTAACTTTGAAAAAAAAAATAGTGTGTTATTTTGAAAGTTTGTGTTCCATGAAAGAAATCATGAAAGAAATACCGGATTACACCATATAATACAAATTTTGAAGATGGCAATCCAATTTTTGGTGTAAATGTGACAAGGATGGTAAGTCAGATAATATCCAAAAACTTAAGAAATTTTATATATCAAAATTTTTTGATATATATATATATAGTCTTCAGTTTTGCTCTTAAGTATATATCAATGTTTGTACTTCATGTACCTTTTCTCTGTCGTTTTTTAGCTTTTCAACTTTTAGGCATTGGTTTGTCTGTTAACATTTTTGCGGGTTTTAACTCTTTCTTTTCTTTGTAACTTTGAGCGTCTTTTGGGGGTACCTAGGAACAGAAGATGGCTTAGCTTGTTCCTTTTCTATGCGCTGTCTATGCGCTGTTTTTTCAAAGTAGTTAAGTTCTTAATAACTAATTAATTATGCAATTAAAGCACTGCTGAAATACTTTGTACATAATGCAACTAACTGTTTAAGGTATATAACTTTCACAAAGTTTTCTTTAGTTAATTATTATCTTTAACTTATTCTCGTTTTCGTGTTGTCATAAGTTGTAGAGTAGGGGGTTTTAGACTCAAGTTTTCTTTCAAAATTCTGTTCGTTATAAATTAACATTTCCTTTTTTAATTGCAATGTAAAATTTGGATTTCTTTTGCATTGTTTTTCAGGTTTAAATTCTCTCTCAAACGAACTTGGAATTTCGTTATGGCTGAAAATCATTTCTAATTATTATGTCACTCTCACAGCTTGAGTTCTCTTTAATCTTCTTCTCTCTGTTTAATAGTAACAGATGAAGAGTATGGGTCGGGCCAGGAAGGTTAATGGATGCAAGCGAAATTGTTAACTAGTGCTAGGTCATGCAACTCTAAGGAGGACATGACTTATATATATATTTTTAAACTATTTTAGGTGGGAATGTTACTTGCATCTATGGCCTTGCAGAAACCCATTTCCAACTAGGTCTTTGTGGAAGTGAGAAAATGCAGAGTTTTTGCTGGTCCTTGATAAAGCCAAGGCTCAGTATTCTCGACACCTTCTACATTCAGTTGTTTTATTTTATTTTTTTATCTTTTTTCCTTTTGATCACACAGGTAGATACATAACCTTTTCTATGTTGTACTAGGTGTGAGTCAAAATTATATATGTATTTTTTTGCTTAGGTATCTTCTATATATATATATATATATATATATATCAAATTAATCGGAAACTTGAGACTTGGTCGTTCTGGGTGGTGTAGTGGTTAGCATACCCGGGCGCTATCTGGGAGACACGGGTTCGAGTCCCGCTCCAGCACGATAAAAAATTTCAAGTTTTTGGATATTATCTGACTTACCGTTCTTGTCACATTTACACCAAAAATTGGATTGTCATCTTCAAAATTTGTGTTCCATTACTGAAACATTACTGAAAAATACCCTATTACTTTACTGATAGGTTCTGCTAGAGTAATACATGGCTACAGTACATATGTGCTTGCAGTTAATCAGATGATACTGACTACATCTAAGAAATCCTCATTAATCAAATATCACTGTATTCTGTTTATGGTAGGAGTTTATTCATTTTTTATCCGGATGTTTATAGCTATGTGCTATTTTTCAATTTTTTTTTTCATTATCAATGATAAACTGTTATCTTAAGAAAGGAGGAAAAGGATGTTGTCAGAAACATATGAAAGAAAATTAAATCAGCCTGGAATAAGGCTATACTATATAGAGATTCAGTACCTCTTTTGGAATTGCTATTACACATGTTAAAATATGGACAAGTGATTATGGTGGTGCAGTTAATTCTGACGTTTATTATTTAAAAAAGTATTGCAGTTTGATGATTTGGTCTTCTCTATTAAGATGGATTCAGCGATCTGTATGGTCCTCCAGCTTTTTTACCGATTTATCATTTTATTTCCTCCCATAGTGGTGTGCATTGATTATTTATACAGAAGTCGAAAAGTGCAGTTTTATTTTATTTTCTGAAGCCGATGTGTTCCGATAATCTTATCTTGATATTTCTTTTGGTGCTTCTTATATATTGGCTGACAATTTTGTTTTGGCTGTCTCCTATTGGAATTGAGTAATCACCCGCTTTCTGAATAATCACCTGTAAACACCCGCTTTCTGGAATAAAGCTCTTTTCAATTATTCTCTTAAGAAAGGAAGAACAGGATGCTAATGTGCGTCTTCTGTGGGCTTCTCAGAATATATTTTTGTCTTAGAGAAGGTGCTGGCATTGAGCTTCACCTTACTTGAGGCATATGTTCACATGTTCCAAAATACATGTTTGAGCACTAAAGAGAAAATTTGCATCATGCAGCAACTAATGTTTAATTTCAAAGTCTTCAGGTCAAATGCATATGCTCTTTCTTCCAACTACCCCCCCCCCCAGAAGGCAATAAATCCTGGGGTTGTGGAGACCAGAATGCTTCTGAGATGTGGCTGTCAAAGAAACTTCACAGTGCATATGTGGTGTGGCATGTAGCTCCATCTTGCTGAAATCATGAGGAACGTTCCTGTTCTTCGTAAAGACCCACAAACCGAAAGAGCAAGACTTAGTTAGCATTAGAGGTGATGGTTGTGTTTAAAGAGAGTGGTTCCATTATTCTTTGCCAGGATATGACATGCCACACACCAAGCTCCAAGACTGTAATGAAACTTCATGCT
This sequence comes from Macrothele yani, assembly GCA_039090855.1. Taxonomy (NCBI): domain Eukaryota; kingdom Metazoa; phylum Arthropoda; class Arachnida; order Araneae; family Macrothelidae; genus Macrothele; species Macrothele yani. The sequence goes on along the minus strand of CM076997.1, from coordinate 110,302,829 downwards.
GGATATGGGGTTTTACTACCAGCCACTATCCCATGTTTTGTGAGTTCACATATCCACTTAAGTGAAACCAAGCTTCATCTGTAAAAACTTTGGTTTACCACAGCTGTGGGGCTTGCTAGGTGTTTGCTCTTACACCTTCAGTCAGCTACTACTTGCATTCTAGAATTCATCATACATTTGAGAGGTTCATTACAGTTTGGTGTAGTTTATTTTGCCTTACATCAGTGTCTTGTTGAAACATGTAGCTGACCTTTCTCTAACTTTATTAACTAAGAAGAGTATCTAGATAAAGTAACAATTATATGGCTGAATGTCAGCCTACATGAATGTGGTTTGGTCTCTTCCTTTTCATAGCCCTAAGTTTGGATTGTATCTTTGGTCTTGGGGTTTGGACTTCCTTTTCTGTAGCTTTTGTTATGGGCCTGCAGATGCTTATGAAGATAAAAATATCCCAATAATTTATTAGGAGAATTCAAATTCGTGCAGAAATAGTCCAAAGTAATCGAGGTAGTTGCCTTCAATGCACGATCTTAAAAATCAAGAGTCACTCACAATACAAATTTAAATTCGTTGGCTGAATTTAAAGATTTTATTGTATATAAGAACTTTCGGGTTTCCGTAGAACCCATCATCAGATACAGGAGAAGGAATAAATTTAAATAAAGTGTTACGTGAACATAATATAGATATCAGATATGAATATGACATAATGTCACATGGCATCAAATTGTCAAACGACGTGGCATGTATCATGAAATAAAGAAAATAAAGGAAATAGAATGCAGGTATACATAGAATACTGCATTGTAAAAATAAAGGAAGGTTAGTAGGTATAAATTGTGTTGTTCTCATCAGGAGCCACAACAAAGAGCACTACAGCAGAAATCGAGATTAAGTGATTTCGTCCTCAGTTTGCCTCGTATTCGGTACTGTAAATAGTTTCCAGATTGTTGGTACAGATACTGGAACATTGTCATTACAGCATAAATGTCTCTGAGTAGCAATTACAAGGCTCTCAGTGAACAGCAATGTAGAGACAGCACTAGGTGTTACGATGATGGAAGCATCATTCCAAATTGGATAGTGCAGGCCATCGCAAACGAGTCGAGACAATGCAGAATTTTTAAGTCCATTCTTTACGGTGTATTTATGTTCATTCAGTCTTGATGCTAGTGTACGTTTTGTAGATCCTATATATTTACTATCTGGAGTGTCATCATCAATACTTTTTAAGGGGATGCTGTAAACGGCAAATTTGTTTAGCTTTGTTACCTGGTCTCGGATCTTTTTTAATTAACTGGAAAATGTTTGTAGTACGTATTCCAAAATCCAGGTGAAAGTTTCTGCAAATGGCTTTGAGAACAGGTGTTATGGTTGGATAATAATCTATGGAACCTATATATCTACGAGGTTGTTGGTCCCTTTGGAGAGTAGTTGAGTTTTCTTGGTGGAGCTTCTTAAGAGCTTTTTTTATGATAAAGGTGGGAAATCCATGGTTTAGGGTGATGTTGAAAATTTTGTTAATTTCACATTTTCGTCTGCTGAAACTAGATGAATGCGTGATGGCTCTGTGTAGAAGGAAAGAGATTGAGGAGAGTTTATAGCTTTTTGGATGTGCTGAAGAAGCCGGGATCAACGTAGGTACCGAAGTGGGCTTCCTGTATACAGAGTGTTGCAAAGTGCAAGTGACAGCATCTCGTTCAAGCATAAAATCCAGGAATGGCAATTTACCTTTCACTTTCCAGTTCAATGGAGAATTTTATGGTCGGGATTTGGGATGATAAGTGTTCAGCAAAAGTTCGTAGGTCAGCTGGTTCGTGATCCCAGAAGAGAAGTACATCATCAACATATCTTATGTAAAAGCACGGAGGTTGTTGATATTCTTGTAGCACTTTATTCTCTATGTGCTGTAGTAGAATTTCCGCTAGAGTCGGAGATAGTGGTGATCCCATTGGGGCGCCCTCAGTTTGGCGATATAAATAATGTTGTCGAATTGAAAATATGATCTGTTTTGAACTAGTTTTTAAGGCTGTAATGATGGATTGGATCGTTTCTGGTTCGTATTTTAGTTCAAGTAGTTTTATCTGAATGATGTCATGAACAGTTTTAATCGGAACAATAGGGAACAAAGTTGTATTTAAATTTGTATTGTGAGTGACTCTTGTTTTTTAAGATCGTGCATTGAAGGCAACTACCTCGATTACTTTGGATCCCAATAATTACAACTCACAGCATGAGTTATGTACCTAGTGATGTACAGTAGACTGTTAATTGTACCATCAGTTAATCAGGGTAGCCGTTGGGAGGGGTGTGTGTGTGCAGAATATGTTGTCTCGGATGTACAAAGTTTGCATGAAATTCAGAAATTTAAACTGAGTATAAATAAGGGAAAAACCAAAGTTATGGTTTTTGAGAGAGGAACTGGTAGTACTGAATGTAATATATGTCTAAATGGCACAGTTATTGACCAAGTGAATGAGTTTGTGTATTTAGGAGGCATGTTTGACAGAGAGAACAAATTGGATGGTGAAATTAGTAGGCGAGTGAATTCTTCATTGAAAGTCATGGTTGCTTTGGGAGGGTTTCACAGGAATGATGGGTTCTCAAGAGAGTCCTGCATGGCTGTATATGGAAGTGTAATTGTTCCTACTCTAATGTATAGCAGTGAAACCTGGGTACTACAGAAGAAACATAGAAGTCGTTTGTGTGGTGGAGAAATGCGTTACTTACGAGGGGGTTGTGGTAAGACATGTTTGATTTTGTGAGGAATGAAGATGTGCTGCAGTTGTGTAATGTGAAGCAAAATGTTGTTAGCAAGGTGGAGACTAATATGCTTCGGTGGTTTGGCCATGTTGAAAGAATGAGTGAGGAGATGCTTACTAAGAAAATATTTTTAGCCCAAGTGGCTGGATGGAAAGGTAGAGGAAGGCCAAGGAAGTCATGGGAGGATCAGATTCAGGAGTGTCTGCATGATAAAAAGATTATGAGTATGAAGTATAAAAGATCTTGTGTATGGTGTATGATGGATGTCAGTGAAGCCCGAGTTGTATGTCAAGATCGCTGTAAATGGAGAAGTTTGATACAGCACCAGTAAGTAACAATTATCTGGTAGTTTGTATTTCTTTCTTTGTGGAGCTAACCTCTGAATATCAGAGAACTGCTTAGTTATGTGTGTGTGTGTATGTGGGGGGTGGGGGTGTGTGGGGTGGGGAGGGTGTGTGTGTGGGGGGGGAGGGGTTCTTGAAGAAGAACATCCCAAATGATGAGCTCTTTGGGATAAAGCTGTGCATAATTGGAGTAGTAGCTTAATTGGCCCAAGCCTTGATGTGTCCTAATCAACCGGAATCAACTGTCTAATTAATGCATCCTGTACATAGGGCTGTTAGGCCCAACTTGGCCCCTTACTTAATATACTCTTGCTAGTTTAGTTTGGTTTTTTTTTAAATATACTCTTGCTACTCTTTGTTTTGGTAGATTACAATTTAATTATGGGAACGCAACCATGAAATCAATTTTGATTAAAACTGACAGCAAAGGTGCTTAATTTGTAATGAAAAAAAAAAATGCACTATGAAGACTAGTTCAGTTTAATGCCTTTATAGATTCTTATGTATTAGCTGAATTATTGTTTGACCACACACATTTTCTTCTATACTTAGGGACAGTTTTTTCTATGTGTATTTGACAGAAGGCATTCTCTTTGCCTTAACTACTTCATATGTTCTTTGAATTAAAGTAGAAATTAAAGATGTCTTGTTATAGAAAATTTTAAAAAGTAGTCAATTCTATACACACATGCACACCACAGCCACCATCATCATCCAGTAATAATTTAAAAAGTTTGATTGCTAGTGACGGGATTTCTGAGCTCATTAGAAAATTCTATACAAAAACTGATGTTTTTGGCAAAAATTTAGGTTTTGTGTAATTTGTATAAAAACTGCATATATATAAAAATTTCAAAAACTGGAATTTCTATCCTGTTAATTGTATTTTGTTATTCATTAATTTTATTTTGTGTTGATGTACTGTTTAATAAAATGTGTATTTAAAAATGCTGCAGTTTACCCCCCTCCCCCCGGCACACACACACCTTTCTTCAACATACTATGCTGCTTTCTGTTATAGGCACCAATTCAACAGCTTGCTGACAAGATTGCAGGATATTTTGTACCAGTGGTAGTTGGTGTTTCATTGATAACTCTAATTGGATGGATAATTGCCGGTTATCATTCCATTGAAACAATAAAATCATTCCACAAAAAACATGTAAGTATTAATTATATTCTCATTACTTTGGCAAAACGTGCTAACATGTCAATATATGTTTTGATCAATTATTTAATATTATTGGCTATATGATTTTATAAGTTGGACAGATACATATTGCATGTTTAACTTAGAGGATTTACCGATTATCTCAAAGACAAAAGCACATAAAACCCCCTTCCATTCACATTCAATTGAAAACAATGTAGTTTTATTAGAAGAGTGAACAAATGCAGAAAACACATCATCAATGAACTGCATGAAAGCTTTTTGGCATCTTATCTCCCATTTTCAGCATGCTCACAGAAAGAAATATCCACTTGTTTAGACATCTCCCGGACAACTGTGCTAGTTTGAGTAAACTCCGCATGCGAGGTAAGGACGTGGTCAGATTTTAGTGCATGTATGTCACCAATTGTAACCATGAGACTTGTCTGGGAGACATCTACACATGTGGATGTTTTCTTGTCTGTGAGCGTGTTGAAGATGACAGATAGGACTGTCGAAAAGCTTGCATGCAGTTGATTGGTGATGTGTTTTCTGCACCTGTGTACTCTTTAAATATTACTACATTGTTTTAAATTGAAAATGAAGGAGGGAAGTTTTATGTGCCTTTGTTAGGTATAACTTAGAAATCCTCAAGAGTTGAATGCACAATATGTAAATAGGCCAGTCGGAGCTTTGGCAGTTTGTTTTAGCATTTTTATCAAAAGTATTTCAATATTAATACGTTATGTTCCTTTTAATTTGTCCCTTTTCGTTGTGCGTGTGAGAAGCACACAGGTGCAGCAAAAAACAGCCAAAGTTCATGCCAAGAAATGTTTACATAAAACAAGTGAATATGAAAAGTCTACTTTCTGTAAGTTTAAATTTATAAAATTTTTATGAGTAAGCACTGTGTAAGTCTTGGAATGGGGGAGGTGATGTAGGGAAATGACAGATGCATTTGCTATAACACATACATGAGATTCTTCCGCTGATTCATAGAATTCAGCTTTTTTTTTTTTTTTGTCATCATTTGGGTCATTCTCAATCAAGATCAATGCAAAAATGAAGAGAAATTTTGGGGGAGGGGGAGAGAGGAGGGAGGTATCATTTTCTATCTGGGAATGGTATTTCATCTTCCAAAATTTTCAAAAACTGAAGTTAAACAAAGTGAATATTTTTTCTGTTATTATATATATATATTTTTTTATGATGTTTCCTCTGCCCAGTATTGTTGCTAAATGTTATTTTATTGTGTAAACATTCGTATTTCAATATGAAACTGTGGGCAAAGATTTCCAAAAACGTAAGTTAAACAGCTCAAAGATTTCTCTATAGTCTTCAGGCATAAGATTCATTTGTGGATTTGAGAAATTCTGCCATTTCTGTGATCTTTTGGGGCATTCTGAAAGTCCACGCATAACTGAACATAACTTTTGGGAGGATTGGTGGTAGATAGGTGGGATTCGTTTTTTGTTTGAGAACAGAATTCCCTCTTTCAAAACTTTCAAAAACAGAATTCCCTCTTTCGAAACTTTCAAAAACAGAATTTAGTTGGAATGAAGTAATTCTGTAATCATGTTTTTTTCTCTCTCTATGTTTCTTCTGCCTTCGCTGTTATTAAATATCCTTTTATTCCATAAATATTTGCATCTCAGCTTAAAATGGGGAAAAATTTCCAAAAGCGGAAGTCAGAAATCTAAGATGTCTTCCATAATCGTAATCCCCCACTCTCCTGTGTTATTAAATGTTACAAGGGGCATCCTGAAAGTAATGCCTCCTCCTTAATAACTTTTGAAATTTTGAATTGATTTTAATGAAACTGCACTGACATGATATGTTACTATGATATATATTACCAATGTAGGAACAAATTTTTTTCACAATCGGAAATAAAGATCATGAATGACAGAGAAAAGCAATGAGCTGTAATTGAATTCCTGGAAAAGGTGGAATGTGAGGCTCCAGAAATCCACGAAAGACTCCTGGCTGAGTATGGAGCCGACGCAGTTCATATCAGTAATATCTGAGGATGGATGAAGAGGTTTTGAGAGGGAGAAAGTTCAATGTCTGGTAAACAATGGAGTGGAAGATCCACAACTGCAATGACAGATGTCAACAGGTAGTGAGTAAAAGACCCCATCACAGCTGATTGTTTTGTCACCATCCAGGGGTTGCAACAATAAACAGTGCTCACTATGTGCAAACATTGAAGAAGATACAGGAAGTTATCAGAAGGAAAAGACGTGACATTCCACGTCATAGTGTTGTTTTACAACATGATAATGCATGTTTCTACACCTTAATGGAGACTTCACAGGCTATTGTCAAAATGGGGTGGACTGTGATGCTTGACCCCCCCCCCCCTTATGTCTCCACACCTCAATGGAGAGACTTCACAGGCTATTGCCAAAATGAGGTGGGCGGTGATGCTCGAACCCCCTACAGTCCTGATCTCGCTCCCTCAGACTTTTTGTCTGCTCCTTTGAAAAACACCCTCCATAGATAACATTTTGATGATGTGACAGATGTTAAACTGGCTATGAACTCATGGGTGAAAAAACAGCCTCAGGAATTTTTCCAAAATGGATTTTACCAGTGGGTTCAAAGATGGTGGAAATGTATAGAAAGCAATGGACAATACTTTGTATAGGCTAGCATTATTAACAATATGTCAAAGTATTTTGCCACCAATTTTCACATTTTTGCTGCTTCAAATAAACACCTTATGAGGGATGAGGCCTTACTTTCAGGGTCATGTTCCTCAGGCTGAAAGCTCTTTCAGCATGGTGGATGAAACTGTCATCTGAGTGGAAGAAAGAAAGAAAAGAAAAGTGACGAAGAAGAAATGGGAAGGGAGTGATATCAACAGAAAATAAAATTAAGCAATGAATTCTGTGCAGCTGCAGAGTGAACAACAAAAAAAAAAAAAAAAAAATTATGGCCACGAAACTTGCTGAAAGCAATACTAGAAAAACCTTGAGCTGATGTTCTAGCATATGCAGCAACAAAAAAAAAAAAAAAAAATAGTATGCATATACAGGGTTCAAAGGAAAGTCCTTATTCGGGGCAATAACTGCGGAAGTAAGGGTTTGAGTGGTACACAAGTTAGGTCTGTGTATAGGAAAGGGACGATGGCCGATCAAATGAAAGCGATTGGAGCGCCCCTAGCAGCAAAGGTAAGAAGTTAGGAAACCTAATTCGTGAACAATGCGAGATAGAAACAAAATTCCAATTACAAAGTTGCAGCGCATCGTCTAATTAGTAGGAAACGACATATGGTGTGCATGAATTATGTACATGGACGGGTCAAAATGCTGTTAATTCAAAATTGGTAAAGCGGGCGAAACAGACACAAAAATAATGACACGAGACAGAAGCTGTGCAGGCTTATTTATAATACTGAAAAATGTTTACAGAAGATATGCCTACTTACAGGCACAATGCACATATGCGCAAAGTTAATGTACAGCTGGTTTGAAGTGGCTACCTTTGGCTACAATGCACATTCCAAGGCGTGTAAGAATAGCTTCTCATGCACTATCTAGCATGGCAGGTATCACTGTGTTAGAGGCACACACAATGCGGTGTCATAAATCTTCCAGACTAGTAGGCTCTGTAGCATACACCTGTTCCTTCAAGTAACCCTACAGGAAGAAGTCCAAAGGTGTTAAGTCCGGTGACAGCGAAGGACATTCCACCGTACTGCTGTAACCAATTATCTGGTGTCTGAATTCTTCAGCCAGGAAACTCCGTACGTTGGCTGCCATGTGAGATGGTGCACCATCATGTTGGTGCCACATGCACAGCAGATCTCTGAGGGGAAGATCATCCAGAAAGTCAGATATGGGGCCCCGTAAGAGCTGAAGGTACCGCTGACCTGTAAATGTCCCATCATAGTAAATGGGTCCAACTAGTGTGTTTCGCCAAATACCGCACCAAACGTTAGTTGCCCAATGTCGTTTATGTCAAGCAGCTCATCCCATAGATGGGTTGCTCAGAGTCCAGTAATGGGTGTTATGCCGATTGACTATTCCATCCCGTGTAAAACAGGACTCGTCTGTCCACAAGATATAGGCCAAGAAGTTTGGATTAACCTCCAACGTGTTATGTACAAAGTTGCAAAAATCGAAACGTCTTCCCTGGTCTCCATCCATCAAACCTTGCACTAGTCGAATGTGGTACGGGTGAGCTCCATGATCGTTCAGGATTTGCCAAACACGTTGTGCTGTTAATCCGCATGCTTCGGCAACTGCTGTAGTACTAATGTTGGGATTGGCAAGGACATATCCCAGGACAGCCTCAGGATGCACTGTAACACCCGAACCTGTAGGTCTGCTTGATCACGGACGTGCATGTATGCTTCCAGTCTCTCGAAGGAGGCGAACACAGTTGTTAATAGTCGCTGCAGTTGGATGTTGACCAGTCGGAAAACCCTGTGCATACCGCCTTGCAGCTTCATGGGCATTGCAATGACATTCGCGGCGCAAAGCACGACCATTTCACAGTACTCAGCGTTCGAGTAGCCCGCCATCAGTGTTTGCAACATGTGCGTTGACTGACGTTCAAATCCCAAGCTTCGGTATTTTATCTCACCGACCGGCTTCTACACCACTATCAATATTTACATATGCATTTGAATCATTATCCATTGTGGGCTGGTAGTTTGCATTGCCTAACCATCCTGAGACCTCGTGCACTTTATCAGCATTTTGATCTGTCCATGTACATAATTCGTGTGCACCATATCTCGTTTCCTAGTAATTAGACGATGCGCTACAACTTTGTAATTTGAATTTTGTTTCTATCTCGCGTTGTTCGCAAGTTAGGTTTCCTAACTTCTTACCTTTGCTGTTAGGGGTGCTCCAATTGCTTTCATTCGATCGGCCATCATCCCTTTCCTATACATAGACCTAACTTGTGGTGTACCACTCGGACCCTTCCATCCGCAGTTATTGCCCTGAATAAGGACTTTCCTTTGAACCCTGTGTATTATTTTGTTTGGAACTCGATTTTATATTGTGAGTACAGCAATGTACTCCAGTTTAATATTTACATAAATAAATTACTATAAACAATTCCATCTTGTGCTGCGTTATATTCACATTTTTTCATCACATGTTCTGATTTCTCATTCGGTTCATTTCTTGGTCGGTCTCGTGTATGTACCATAACAGTAAGAGTAAATTTTCATTGAATATCTATGTAGGAGTTAGTTTGAGGGGTAAAGAAAGCTGTTGTTATGGCAGCAGTGGGTTCTGTTGTCTTCCACGGATTTGCAGATTTTCCATTTTTTTTCTGTTCTTTTTTTCCCCCTGTCATTTGGGCCGTAAGAGAAATTTGATATGGATTGGGTGTCATTTTTTGTTTGGGAACAGTGTTATCTGTTGAAAGCTCTCTTAAATTAAACTTTGTTATGTAACTTATGCATGTTTTGATACTTATTGTGTTTGTTTTTCAAAACTTTGAATACAGAGTGAAGATTTTCCCCATAATAATTTTTTCACCCCTTGCGATGTTTCTTCTGCTCGGTACATGCATAATCATTAAGCTGTTCTCTGGGATTTAGGGTTTGGCTCCTCAAAGAAAGACCATCTGCTCGGTATTGTTGTTAAATATCATTTTATTCCATAAATCTTTCTATTTCAGCTTGAAAATGGAGGAAATTTTTTTGAAAACAGAAGCTAGATGGTGTGAAAATTTCCCAGTAATCTTCAGACGTGGAATTCTTCAATTTCTTTGGTTCTCAAGATGGATGCATAATTGAACAGAATTTGGCGAGGTGGTGGTGGTAGTTGTAGGGGTCGCTTCCCCGTCAAAAGACGAAATTCCGAATTTCGAAATCTGAAGTTAGATGGGTTGAAAATTTCTCCCGTTATTGTAATTTCCCCCACGTGACATCCTTCTGCCCAATATTGTTAAATAGCATTTTATTCCATAAATATTTGTATTTCAGCGTGGAAATGGAAGAAAAATTTCCGAAAATGGAAGTCAGATGCTGTGAAGATTTCACCTGTTATCATAATTTTTTTACTCTGCAATGTACCCTCTATCCTGTGTTAAAAAAAATTAAGTAATTTTATATTTTGAATATAGTTATGTGTGCTCCAATTTAATATTTACATAAATAAATTAACATGAACAATTCTGTCTTGCTGGTGCTGCATTATTTTATTCAAACTGTTTTGCTGTACATTCTGATTTTTCACCCGGTTAAAAAGTTCAGCTTTTTTTCTCCGCCAGTTTCGTGTATGATGTGCAATCTTGATTAATTTTTGGGGAGAGAGAAAGAAACGAATAAATTAATTTTGGTGAAGACAAAAAGCAACCTGGAGAATTTGGGGGAGGGGGGGGGGTTAATTACTGTTGGATAGAATTTTCCCTAAGTTACTTCTTAGAGAAAAAAAAAATTTAAATTATTTGCTGTATTTCATTATAGCAAAAAATTAAGAATAAGGATTTTGTAGAATAATGCAGAAGAACAGCGATGCAATGCATGTTTCCAAAGATGACACCAATTATTTTATTCACATTGTAAATGAAATGCATTCTTAATTTAGAATTTTTACTTCATTATTTTGTTGGCATATATGTTTCTCATCTTTTATCCTGCATTTAACATTTCCTTCCCTCTTTTTAGGTAGAAAATGCATCTGATTCTGAAATAACGTTTCAGTTTGCATTCCAGTGTGCGCTCACAGTTCTAGCAATTGCATGTCCTTGTTCACTGGGGCTTGCAACTCCAACTGCTGTTATGGTAGGAACTGGTGTTGGTGCCACGAATGGAATTCTTATTAAAGGCGCAGAAGCTTTGGAGACTGCACACAAGGTGAGATAGTTTTCTTCTTATATGCTAATACACTCCTTGTTTTCTTGATTTTTTGTTTTGTTTTGTTTTTTTACTCTTTAGGGGGGTTGTGGTTTTTACTGGTGATATTCAATAAAATAAGGATATTTAGCACTGTACAACCAACAAAGTGTGAAGCATATTTTCATTAAGCTGTTAATCAGTTGCATTTGAACATACTGATGCACATGTTGCTGGTTGTGATTGTAATATGACTTCTCAACTCCTGTATCTTTCAGATTATATAAACATGTCTTAAATTTTACAGATGTGTCTTTTTAAATTTGGTAAATGTGTTAACTTTCTTCATAAGTTTTGGTGGGCAATTTAGCATATGATAAGACTTTTCGTAGCAGTAGGTGCAGTATTCTTTCATGCGAAAACTTTTTTTGCTAGATGTAAACTTGCATATTTTCTTAAAAAATGAAAGGTATTATTAAGACTGGAACCTTATGGTTTGCCAATGCATCTTGATTATATGTCACTTGCCATTGTAAGAAAAGTTCTCTGAAGTGGAAGGAAGAGAAATAACAAGAAGTATGGAGTGCAAATTATATATAAAAAGAAAACTTAGTGAGGGGCATGCATAGCTTTAAATTCAGTATAGTAAATGAAAAATCTGTTATTTCTTTTTTGCACTTGTAAAATTGTCTTAAATGCAAAATTTGTTTGTTTCTTTCTTATGGAAAGCAATCTGTAGAGTTATTACAGTTTTAAAAGTGTAGATTTTTATTTTGTGTTTTTGTTATTTTGAGAACATCATTAGTCTTTCTACTTGCATGCTTTTTGTTTTCTTAGTTATTTATTATTATTATTATTTTTTAGATTTAAACAATGCAGTGAGAATCACATTTCACGTGCAATTCTTACTACATTGTTTAAATTATTTTCTAACCTTGTGTATACACCAGATATTTTTTGTTGTTATTAATGAGAATTATGTTGTACTTTGTTTCTCCTTTAGATTAAATGTGTTTTATTTGACAAAACGGGCACCATTACTCGTGGTGTTCCAGCTGTAACTCGTATCAGCATTTTTGTTGAAGAGCAGATTTGTTCTCTGGCAAAGCTTCTTGCATTAGTTGGTACTGCAGAGGCCAACAGTGAGCATCCTATAGCTGCAGCAATAACAGATTTTGTGAAAAAGGTAATTTTGTCATTTTGGTGTTTGAGTTGTTAATGTTTATAATAAAATCGTGGTTGTGCATTATTAGTACAGTTTTGATAAATTGCTTTTCTTAAATAATTTTATTAAATCGTTGGTCGGCATTGGCACATCAAAGAATGATCAGTTGTTACTTTTGTCAAATGATAAGATTCCTGGACATGGTAATAACCCATCGTTTGAGAAGAAACAAAAAAGAAGTTTTGTTTGTTTTATTAAACAGAATAGTAGATAGTTATCTATCTTGTGTGCCCTGCATTCTAGCCATCTTCAGAATGGAATATGTAGTGCTGTTATTCAAATTGTATAGAAGTATCCTATCTTTTTTTTTTTTACTTTAAAGTAAACTTAGTCTGTGTTTTTGTTTATTTTTATTTTGGGAGGGGAAGATTAAAAGCTATGAGATTTTAGATTCTTGAAGAAAAAAATTGCTGGTTTGGATGGATTTCATTGCTGCCTGATTTTAGTTAAGAGTTGAACCCAAGTTAATTTGATATTTATTTTTGCTATAAAGTTGCTGTATTTCTTTTGGAGGTTGAAGTTACAGATCTTAAGTGAGATGAAATTCCTAAATAAGGAATTGAAGTGTTGAAATATGGCTATCCTATTGTAGTGCAGATGTGGAACTTCACAGTTCAAACTTTTTGTGATCAGGTGCTAGTATAAACGTTAAAAACCCATGTCTGATTTTGTGTTTGTATGTGGGTATCAATCTTATGTACATAATTTTGATATTCAGATGCCCATTGGGAATGTTTTCAAGGTGTGCATGAACTGAGAACTTGTACAGCTGAAGTCTGTGTTAATTATGGCTTGTTTAACCAAATAAATGGACCATGTTTTAGATTTCTTAAACAATATACGAGGGACGTTCAAAAAGTTTTAATTATTGCCTAAAGCAAGTGGGATTAGCGTAAAAATGTTCACTGTGTGGAAGACACATGACCTTGAGCTATTGGCATGTTTGAATGATCCCATTTGTCGTAACGTGGAACACTGCTAGGGCTCTGAAAACAAAATGGCACAGCCTGTGGAGCAAGTCGAATGATGCTCGGTAGTTCAGTTCCTACATTTTAAGGGGCACAATGCCAAAGAGATTCATGCTGAGCTTGTAAACGTGTATGAGGACTATGAATGCCCCATCGTATGACACAGTGGTAAGTAAAAGTGACATAGACGCTTTCAATGTGGACAAACAAGCATTTCAGGTGATCCACAAACCAGAAGACCGTCTCTTAGTGAAGAACCAGGCATTGTGAAAGAAGTGACAGCCCTCATGCTTGAAGACTGGCACATCACTGTCGCTGTTATCATGCAGAAGGCCAATATTAGTCATGGCTCAGTAGTCAGCATTATTCACAAGGAACTTCACATGAAGAAGGTCTCTGTTTGCTGGGTTCTGCAATTGCTGACGCCATTGCAAAAAGAGCACCACAAGGATGCTGCAGCAGGCATGTTAAAGCTGTGTGTGGCCAACCCGAACAACTTCTTTCAATGGCTTATCACTATGAATGAATGCTGCATGTACCATTACAACCCCGAAATGAAGGGACAAAGCAAACGGTGAAAGCACGCTGAGTCACTGACACCAGAAAAAAGGCGAAGATGCAAGTCTCCTCAGGGAAGATCATTCTGGGACTGCTGTGGTGTGATCCTCACAAATTATGTCCTTTAAGGCCAAGCAATAATGGGGAAGTATTACTGTGACCTCCTGCAGAAGTTGTGGAACACCATCAAAGCGAAACTCCGCAGAAAGCTTGCTAAGAGAATGCAGCTCCTTCACGACAGTGCCCCAGCTCATTCTGCTTAAGAGACTGTGATACTTGCTGTTAGTTTGGGTTATAAACTTCTGCCTCAGCCGCCTTACTTCCCTGACCTGGCATCATCTGACTTCTTCCTGCTTCCTCGGCTAAAGAGCCCACTTGCCAGCCGTTTCACAAATGATGACGAGGTGATTTTTGAGGTGGAGCACTTCCTGAACAGCCAGACAGAGGACTTCTACAACACAAGTCCCTGCCAGGTCATCTATCACTGGGAGAAGTGTGTTGCCCTAGATGGGGGATATGTGGAGTAGGACTAACTCCACCACCAAAGCTCATGTACGTACCTTTTTTTTTTTCTTAGTGATAATAAAAACTTTTTGACCACCCCTCATAAATTTTTTTTTCATGTAGTGTACATGCAGTAGTAGATGCAGTTCTTGGAAAGCCCTTGGACATTTCTGCCCTGTCTAAGAATGTAAAGTTTGGTTATTGATGTTGAGGATGTGTATGTATGCATTATCAAGAGAAATGTGAAATCTTTTCATGAAATGAAGAAACCAGATATTGTATTTCAGTATGATGCTTCTGAGAATGAATTGGGAATTGAGGATTGTAGATCTACTGAATTGGCCTTGAGGATTTTAGATCTACTTCGCAGCAAATGCATTTGTTGCCCCAGAGTAAGTATCAAGTGGAAAGGCTTACGTGAAGAGATATCATGAGTATATTATACTTCCACATGTAGAAAGTGAAAGACTTCAAGTTTTTTCATTTCAAGAGTGTTACTTTCCTTTGAAGATTCCAGGCATCCACAGTACAGAATGGAAGTTTTCTTAGTATACGAGTGCACGACTCTTCTAACCTGAGGATGGATTTCAATCTCTGAAATATTTTAGATATGCATTGTTATAAGTGTGTAAATACTTAGTAATGATACTGAAGTGACTTCATATTTTTTAAGAATTGTCTTAATAAAAAAAATTTTGTTCTTTAATTTTTTTTATTTTTTTATTTTTTTTTTTTTAAAGATTCTTTTTTTGGGTCATTTTTTTTACCTGGGCACTGCAGAAAAGACATTGGAGTCGTTTGTGTGCTGGGGAGATGCGTTACTTACGGGGGTTTGTGGTAAGACACACTCTGATCATGTGAGGAATGAAGATGTGTTGCAGATGTGTAATGTGAGGCAAAATGTTGTTAGTAACGTGGAGACTAATATTCTTAGGTGGTTTGGCCATGTTGAAAGAATGAGTGATGATGTACTTACTAAGAGAATTTATTCAGCCCAAGTGGCAGGAAAGAAAGAGGAAGGACAAGGAAATCATGGGAGGACCAGATTCAGAAATGTCTGCTTGAGAAAAATATTGAGTATGAAGTACAAAAGGTCTTGTGTGTGGCGTGTGATGGATGTTAATAAAGCTTGAGCTGTGTGCTGAGATCATTGTAAATGGATACATTTGATACACCAACAGTAAGTAATTCTAGTTCTATCAATTAAATGTTTACTTGGTAGATGGTCTTTCTTTGAAGAGCTAACCTCTGAATCTTCGGAGAACAGATTAATGATATGTATGTACAGTTTCTTTCTATTACCTATCAATCAATAGAGTAAGCTTTCTTTTTCTTTCTTTTAAAGCAGAGTTGTCGTTCAGGATCTTCTGTTTCTTTTTACTATATGAATCAACAGAGAAAGTTTTTTCTTAAGCAAAACTCAGATTCAGTACATATCCTGTTTGGCCTAGACCTCGCACCTTTTTGATTACCTATAAGTTGTTCTTGCGGTAAAGTGAGCAGCAGTATATGGTTTTTGAACTTAAATTTACTTAAAATGCATGTATTCCTGTTCTTACCTACTCCTTGCTGTACATACCGAGGACCAGGTCAGACAGTTTCCCTTTGTTTAATGGAGAACTAAAATGAAAATGCACTACTGCCTGCTCTTTTATGTAAACCATATGATGGGTCTTGAAAGATGGCAGTAGGGAGGGCAACATGCTGATTTTAAACTTTGCACTTTTAAACAAAGATACTGAATTTTACACTTTTAAACAAAGATGACGTAGGAAGAAGACTTGTAAGGAATGAAAACTTTCATTTCATCAGGGGGCAAACTCATTAAAAAAATGTAAAGCTGCTGTTTTGCACTATTACCAAATATTTTAAGCTCTTATAAATATTTATAGGAGAAATTTTCAAAGATAGAATTAATTGTCTTCTATTCTGAACAGATGCATAATGTGAGAAATCAGTACCAAATATGAAAGTAGTCTGTGTGTGTGATTTAATAATACAAGGTGTCCAAGAATTATTGGACACATTACAAAATTATGTAAACAAAAAACTATGAGCATTGTCATTTTTTCTATGTCACATATTACTAATACGGTTTCTATATTTTTGTTTGGCAGAATTGTTATTCCCAGAATCCGATAGATGTTTCTAGGTGTGGCCTGATGAAAAATGTGTAATCAGTAGTCATGTCATCCATACAGCAGAAGGCGATGTGCGTGTGTTATGGCTTGCATAATTAAAGTCTGTCATTAAAGTTAAAAGACGGTACCGTTTAGAGTATGGTTTGAATCCTCTGGTAACGAATTCAATTAAGTGGTGGATGAAACAGTTTAAAGAAACTGGCAATGTGGAACATCATGGAGGAGCCAGTAGGCCTAGCATCAGCAAGAGATGGTTGACCAAGTTAATGAAAGTTTCCAACGAAGCCCCAGGAAATCCATTCGTAAAGCAAGCAGAGAATTGTGCATTCCGAAATCGACAGTTCACGATATCTTGCACAAGACATTAAAGTTTCATGCTTATAAAATTCAAATAGTGCAAAAAATGAATGTAAATGATCACACTCTGCGATACGATTTCGCTGTGGATGTGCTGAATCAAGTGGAAAACGACGAAAACTTTCTCAGTACTGTAATTTTTAGGGATGAATCCACATTTCATGTATCAGGTATTGTGAATTGGAACAACTGTAGGATATGCGGCAGTGAACCGCCTCATGCTGCTATTGAACTGCAATGTGATTAGCCCTTTCTTCTTCTGCGAAAAAACCATAAATGGTGGCATTTACTTGGATATGCTAGAAAATTTTGCTGTACCCCAGATCAAAATATATGACAGCGTCGTTTTCCAACAAGACGGCATGCCTCCACATTGGTCAATGTGTGTACACAAGTGCCTAAATGAGCATTTCTCCAACAGAAGGATTGGGCGTGGTGGTCCCATTCCGTGGCCTCCTCGCTCTCCAGATCTAACTCCATTGGATTATTTCATGTGGGGTTATGTGAAGGATTGTGTCTATCAGACGCCTTGTACTGATTTACAGGAACTGAAGCAGCGTATCACAGCTGCTATTAATTCCATAGCTCCTTAGATGCTTGCCAATACATGGCATGAAATCGAGTATCACTTGGGCGTACTACAAGCAACCAAGGGATCTCACATCAAAATTTCTATCTGTTTAATGTTTTGTTTTATATAATTTTGTAATGTGTCCAATAATTCTCGGACACCCTGCATATTGATGCTTGTTCACATATTAATGTTCTAAAAGATTTGTGATTTTATGACTTCAGAAGCAGTTTATATAACAGTAGTCACAAGCATGATATTTACTACAGTATCAGATTAAATTTTTGAAAATTTTGTAATTGTTGACATACTGTTTTCAAGTCAACCTCGCGGCTGAGAGTATGTTTTCTTCAGCATCTTTCATTCCATAAAATGCTAATAACCAACCAAACAGTGAGTCATCTTTAGAAAAAACAACAACTGCGCATTCATTGTGCAAATACAAACTGTCTCAAGAAAGGAAGTTTTTTGAAATTGAATTAGTAGCATAGTCGTAATTAGGGTTAAATTTTTGTTTTGGAACCAACCTCAGATCGTTGAGTATGTAATCATTTGAATTTGAAGAGGTGCAAGATAAATTGAATGTGAAAGCATCTTCAGTGTCCTTATTTTATCCAGATTGAAGGTTTGAGTGAGGTGACCTCTGTAAAAACCCAAGTTTGTCAGTTTGTGTTAATCTTTATTTTTTATACGAATGCTGTGTTTTGTGATGCACCTCATACCTTCCAAATCATGATGCACTTCCATGACACGTTTTCAGATTTATAGGGGTTTGGAAATATTGGGTTGGAAAGAAAGTAATGTCCAATGACTTGGTACCCAAAGTAGAAGCCCCGTACACAGCGTACATTGGCCACTGAGATTGCTCAGCACCCTGGTATGGCATCAGCACATAGGCGGCTTAAGTCGGTGGCAGTTGGCCGTCAGAAGGCAAAGAGTGTGAGTGCCAGCCAACATGGAAGTGGACAAGGAGCACATCCACCATTGCATGCTGCATTAGTTTCGTCATGGTAGCACCCCCGCAAGTGCTATAAGGAACATTACCAGTGTGTACCTCAATAGCATATCACGTCATCAGTGCTGTTATTGGTTCGAACAGTTTGGAGAGGAAAAATTTTTACCTGTCAGACTGTCCTGAAGCCAGAAGATTCACAACAGTGGATATGGACATGCTGAAGACCTTAGTGGAGACCGACCTACTTGTGGCCGTGCAGGAGTTGGCTGAACGGCTGCGTACTTCCTACACAAGCTTTATCATTCACCTGCACCAACTTGAGAAGGTGCACAACAGGGGAGTTTTGGCTAACACATCCACTTACAGTTGAGCAGAAAGCAAATCACTTGAGTGCATGCACTTCTCTGCTTTCACATCACCAAGTTGAACCGTTCTTGGACTGCATTGTGACAGGTGACGAGAAATGGGTCCTGTATGACAATGTCAGTGCTCGGAAACAGTGGTTGGACCCAAAACAGAACCCCATGCCGGCCCCCAAAGCAGACTTACACCCATGTAAGGTCCTGCTGTCTGTTTGGTGGGATACGTGTAGTGTCGTGTTTTTTGAGCTTTTGAGCTGCCGCCGGACAACACCATCACCGCCGATATGTACTGCCATCAGCTCAACGATCTGAATACATTGCTCACATCGAAACGATTAGCACTGCTGAACCACAAGGGCATCCTCCTACTGCAGAATGGAGTGAGACCTCACACAGCACAAGTGACTTTTCACAAGATCAAGGACATGGGTGGGAGCTGCTGCAGCACCCAGCCTATTCTCCAGACCTTGCCCCCAAGTGACTACCACCTTTTCCAGTCATTGCAACATTTCCTGGAAGAACAGCAGTTCACCAACTGAGACGATGTCGAACACACATTTATTTCTTTGCATCCAAGATGCCACAATTCTGCAGGGACGGTATCCAACAACTGCCCGGGCAATGAAAACAGGTTGTGGCGAATGATGGACTATATTTTAGACTGATTTTTACTTGTATCTACTGTAATTAGCACTTTTCTGTTGCCTTGCGTTTGCAGACATTACTTTCTTTCTAACTGAGTATTTGAATTTATAGCTCTTCCATTCTAAAATGAGCTGAATAAATCCTGTGTGATCAGAGATTGTGTCTTTTAATATGAGAAAATTCTTTTAAAATTATTAAAATTGTGATTGCCTAAATCAGTTGTAAAGTAACCAATTCCACATATTACATACAGGAAAGTCCATCACTAAATTATCATGTATAAGTAATCAGGTTTTGTTGGTTAAGTGTACATAGAATAAAGGAGGAGGAATTAGAAAAATTCAACCCAAATGTATTAGGTAGCAGTATATTAGAGGTATATGTTCATGATGGCAGGTTTAGCATGATTTGTGCTGGTAAAGAAACGGCTCACTGCCCCAGTGGTTTAAATGGTCAGGGGTTATGGACTTGTGGTTAATTGTCTAAGTTTGGCAGTGGTTTTGTTCTTGCCTGAAACCAATCACCCTACATTAGGAATGGGTGACTTCTTTCTAACTATAATGCTGGTTTTTTCAGTTTCTTGGCATTTCTTGTATTCAGCTAAATAGCAATCTTATGAAAGTGATTAACAAATAGTATTCACTGTACAGTCTTTATATATGTTTGAATTTTTAGTCTTGCATCACTGTTAGCAGATAACTCTTCCATTTTGCATCCATTTAGCATTAATTTGACATTTTGGTGAATAATACTTACTTAGATAATGTAAGTGCCACTTGTGACAGCAAGAGTGCTATATTTAGGCCGTAATTCACAAAACTTGGAGAATTCAGTTTTCATAGTGGAATATTTTGCCTTGCAAGATATGTATGCTTCCTTCAAATTGGAGTGTTACATAAATGTATACTTATTTACGTTGAATAATGAATATATATAATTCGTGAAACAAAGGTTATTTCATGATTAATAATTCTGTTACTCGCGTTTAGTATTCAGATATGTAGCGACACGTTACTGTGATATATATTCATAGGTATTAATGTTTCTAATCCAATTAAATAAAGTTTTCATTACATACCATTGCTTGATGTTGAACTTCACATTGTCATCATCAAAGTCTTCATGGGGCCGTAGTTACACCCTTAAAAACTGTAAAAAAAAAAAAACTTTGTTCGGCTGGTCTTAAAAGTTTAAAGTGAGGGCTCTGGGATAGTAGACAATGTGCTGTGTATTTGTAAGTCTTAAGTTGAATAAAATTTCAAAAAAGAAAGAATACTCAGAGCCTGAGTTGAATTTCTGGATATGTTAAAAGGCATTGATATTCTAAAAGCAGATAATAAGGAAGTGAAACAAAGTTTAAAACACCAATATAGGATTGAGATGAACAAGGTAAAATTGCGGAATATGAAGCAAGAAATTATCACAGTTCTTTGGATAGGTTTGCGAATTGAACATTTTAAGTTGTTAAAAACGTTGATATTCTTAAGAACAAGGGATGAGGAAATGAACAAACAAAGTTTAAAATAATAATGAGTTTAACAAAGTAAAATTACCTAAGGGAAGCAAAATTTTTTTCTATCACAGTCCTATGGCTATGCCATTCACTAGATGCATTTCAAGCCCCACGTTATCAGTATCATAATCAATATTGCTCACTTCTATCATCAGTTGTGCCTGGCACTTAGTGTTATGGCATTCCTGCCTCTGGTTTCTTTCTTTGTCGTCTGTTTTGCTGCTGTATACCCTATTATGCGCAAGTTCATCCAGTGTGATGTAATAATGTCTTAGTATTGCTGTAAAAATAGTTTTGACCTTGCAGATCCTCTTATAAGAACCACTACTTTACACTATCACAGTGTGATTTATTACAGTGATTATACAACGTGATATATTATTATAGTTAATTATTGTAAACTACAGACATTTTGAGTCCCTTGGATGACAGAGTTAGTTTTCAATGATGTATATTATCACATTTAGACAGTACACTTGAAACATTTGTAGTTTACAATAAAGAAATCAGAGTACAAAAAACCTGTTTTTTAAATGTGATTTACCTACAATAAAAACATCTCTCTGGGTAAATTTGTTTGACATATATGAAATGTACCATTTTGTGTATGTACATGCATTCCATGTAAAGAATGTGGTCTGTTGTGAATATTTTAATTATTAAATAATTTATTGGTACAGATGTCATTGCCACCCTGAAAATAGGAAGTTAGAAGTACTGTGGATGTACAATTGCATGTGATAGTAAGTTTCTTTTTTCTTCTTTCTTCCTAACAGACACTCAAAATTGAAAATTTTGGCAAGTGTGAGGATTTTGCCGCTGTTCCTGGATGTGGTCTTCGTTGCAAAGTATCAAACATTCAGCATATGATGGAATCTACAAGAGATGTGGAACGTCTTATTGGAAAGAAAATGCAAAATGCCAGTATTGATAGTGAAGAGATAGACATGGAAGCTGTTGTGATCGAGCGGCAGAGAATTAGTGTTAGCCGCTTTGATGTTGCAAAGAATCTGGCATCAAATCTTTTGCAGAATATAGATGATGCAGGTTATTTCACCTTTTATTTTATACCTTGTCAGTTGTACTTATATTGAGACAATTTGATGTGTGAAGTGTAAATGTAAAATTTTTTGAGAGTAGTAAGTACACAATTGCTAAGGATGGATCATAAACGGCTATATAGCGCATAAAAAAAGTAAGTGTGGTTGGATGCCAAGTGAAATAAAATAATGTCAGAATGCCAGGACATTACAAGAAAGACAATTTATTGTGCTCTGAAATCCAGAAGGCTTTGGAACGTGTTCAAGGGACAAACAGGCCATTTTGTGCAGAATACGTAAACATGAAAAAAATGCAATTACCGTCTGCAGGCGTTCCGGCGTAAGATGTCAATACGGGATATGGCTACCATGGAGGGCGATGCAAGATTCCACACGTCGTGTCATGCTTTGCACAACATTATCAAGCAGCTGTTGGGGTAATTTATCCCATTCCTCTGTCAGTGCACGGATGAGGGTGTCCTTGTTTATTTGGAGGGCATTGGCGACCAGCAAGACTCTTCCCCAAAGCATCCCACACATTTTCAATGGGATTCAGATCTGGAGAACGTGCTGGCCATACGAGGCGTTGAATATCCTTGCTCTCAAGACACTCCTGGACAGCGACTGTTCGATGACATGTTGCGTTGTCGTCCATGAAAATGAATCTATCACCGACAGCACCACGGAACATGCGAACATGAGGTAGCAGAACATCATTAATGTATCGTTGGCCAGTCATAGTCCCAGTTGGAAGCACACAGAGAGACGTACGGCCATTGATCATGATGCCAGCCCATACCATGACACTACATGTCGGATATCGGTCCCTTTCCTGTATGTTTGCTGGACAATATGCAGTACCACTATCACGCCAGATCAGTTGTCGTCGACAATCAGACGATAGACTGTATCTACTCTCATCTGAGGAGAGGACAGCAGACCAGTCGTTATCAGTCCAATTGCAATGTCGATGGCACCATTGCAAATGGGCGGTACGGTGACGTCTGGACAATGGGATGCACACAACAGGACGGCGGGCGTATAGTCCTCCTTCATGCAAACGTCTGGCGACAGTTTTTCGGGAGATCCGCTTGCCAGTAGCAGTCATAAACTGATTTGCTACCTCACTAGCTGTGCTGCGCCGGTGTCTTTTTGTTGATAGCACTATGTACCGATCTTCTGCAGGTGTCGTACTGCGAACACGACCTCCCCGTGACGTTTGCTACACTCTCCATTTGTTTGAAATGATTTCCAAAGCCTTGAAACAACACTGTGGTTGACGTCGAACTCCCTGGCAACATCTGTTATTTTTCGCCCTTCTTCAATCTTGCCAATAATACGACCACACGTAAAATCATCTAGGTGATGTCGGGAAGACATACTGAAAATTGCAAGTTTGTCAATTGATTCTTTCCCTTTCAACTTTGCGTTTGAACAACAACGGTCAATACACGTCAAATCCTTTATATCTCTTATCAGCGCTATGACGTCACGAACAAGTTCGGCAATCCAAAATTTGCATATGCACAACACGTCTTACTGTATCCCGCACCTATGCTAATTTCCACATTTTTCTGCCTTCCATTTTATGGTTGCTATTGTCATCTGTCCTTAGCAATTGTCCGGCAGTGTATTTTAAAACTCTTCCTCCATATGCAGAAAATGCTACTTGTCATTGAGCATTTTCCACTGGACAACAGTTTTTTCATAGCAACAGTTATGAAAAGAAAGCGGTTGTTGAGCATTAGGAAAGAAAGAAATGTACATGATTTCCGATGTTTTAGGAACAAAGGTTATATAGCGCAGAGCTTACAAGAGAGATAGAAAACATCCAAAATTATTAAGGAGAGATACTGTTATGCTTCTACTTCATATGAATGCAAAATTCATAACATAAGTAAAGTAGTGTGTACTAATGTACTAATACCATTATTGTTTGCTTGCCACAAAATGTGTTATGCTCTAATCTTCAAAAATTTTATGTGGTCAGCTGATGCACGGCCTACGGCTAATTTTTAGTTTATTGCCATGAACATTTTCTGCATGGAGATGATGATAGATGGCATTAATTCTTATGAAGTCAGCTGATGTTCTACTTTGGGCTATTTTTTAGTTTATGGCCATGGAATTTCTACTTACAGAGATGATGATAGATAACACTATGTCCACTTTTTGGATGGGGGAGAAGTTTTGGTTGTCT
This sequence comes from Macrothele yani, assembly GCA_039090855.1. NCBI lineage: Eukaryota > Metazoa > Arthropoda > Arachnida > Araneae > Macrothelidae > Macrothele > Macrothele yani. The sequence continues at coordinate 110,278,728 of CM076997.1, read as the reverse complement.
CCAGTTATGTACAGTTTTCTTTGAGCAAAGCTCTCTCTTGTGTTATACATCACCTTGGCCTTATTTAACCTTGTTGGTATAATAATAACTAGGTGAAAGCCCATCAAAAATGATGGGAGGGGGTATAAAATATGTAAAGTAATTTTTTAATAACTAGGTATTTTTTTTGTTTGTGAAATTAGAATTGCACAGTTGCAAATGTTAAAATGTTATGGTAGTTCATGCACAGAAGCACAAACAGCATTTTTTCTTTTCTTTTTCATTTCTTCTATAGATATAAATAAAAGAATACTTGGTTATATTCTGTGAAAAAAATTTAGGTATATTCAGAGAATTTCGTGGTTTAAGGAAAAAGAAAGTTTCCAAATCATATTTCTTCAGAATATGCATGAAATAATAATAACACACTGTTACCTACTGGATTGGAGCTCTTTCAGTTTTAAACTTAAATGAGAAAAAAAAAACTGATTTGGCAATCTAAAATAATCGTTTTAGGTTTGGAAGGGGAATGCTGTGTTAATTGGCTATATTTTATTGTTGTAAGAAAACAAACCTTAATTGTTTTCTTACAACAATAAAATATAGATTTTACCCTGTTGTAAGAAAAATATAGATGATTTTACCTTGATATGGATTGTCACAAAAATGCATGAAACAATGTTTCTTCAAAGTGAAATAGATGTGTTCCAAATGTGAAACAATGAAATTATAAAAATGAACATGAACATTACAACAATAAAAAAGTATATTGTTTGAGGCAGAGATTTAACAATTAAAACAGGCAAGCACCAGGAAGCCCCAACGAATTGGGACAAATGTTCAGATAGAAAATTATGTACGTTTAGATTGCTCCTTATAAATTTTATACAGAGTTCCATAATGTTTGGGCTAAGTTCCACATTGGCATAAGAGCCGCACTTGACATAAATCGCTATTTAGGAAACAAATTTGTTGTAAGAGCTGCACTGGTGTAAGTGCCACAATCTAAAAAAATTTAATCCCTTAACCATCAATGTAAGAGCAAATAACATCGTAATACATTTTGATCACTGTCTAAACTACCTGCATGTTTTTAGTAAATTTTCTGTAATTTTGTAATATCTTTCAAGTTATTTTCAGCAATTCAGTGAGCTAATATAAAAATGAAATGGGCAACAGTGTTAAAAATACCAAATGTTCTTTCCTTTATTTGTTATCTTATTTAGTTGCAGTTGATATTTGTTTTTAGAGGGTGATGTTGATTATGAATTCCATCTTATAAGTACACTTTTCATGGCATGAATTGCTGGTGTTCTTTTTAGTTGGAAAAAGCTAGTTTGTGATATCCAGAAGAAATATCTGAATGGAAATAAAGTGAGAAATACTAAATAGCCATTTCTTACAGAAAAAATGTTTGTGGAAAAGTGTAAATAAATAAATGAATGAAGAACAAATATCCTGGAAAGAAGAAATGGAAATTAATTTAGTTTTTAATTTTGAGTGCTTTTACTTCCTGTGTGACACAAATCCCCAAATGTTATTTTTGATAAGTTTTAATCCTGCATTGTGGAACAACACCAATTCCAAGAAATGCTGCAGGTTGTGACATGACAAACATTGTATCATGGCTACAAATTTCAGTTATTTATATTTGGCTTTGAAGTTACTACTGACCACGTATGAGAAAAATGTTGCCCAACCCTGTCTTGAACAGCAGTTGCTGTCCTTGGTTTTAACCTGCCAGCTAAGATGGAGCCAGAAAAGAGGTTCAGCAAACTCATGTGTTAGTGGACAGTGAGAAAGAAAATACCCATGAAAACAGAGAGCCAAATTTATCCTGCCACTCTCCGAGAGAAAAAGTGACCAAGAGAAATGTTGAAAAATCGTGCCATACAAATAAAAGATAAATGACACTAAAAAGTTCACTTGCCCAGAAGCCGACTCAAGAGAGTCAGAAATTTCTGTGAACTGCTATCTTTAAATTGGAGTACTTAGTAGATAAAAAGTTAGGTATATTACAAGTTGCATTAATGAAAAAGTGTTAATGTGTTTAAGATATGATAGTCTGTTTCTTTCTCATTAATATTAAATTTAGTAACACAACAGTGCTGAATTCTAGTATTTTCCATAGATTTTGCTTTATTTCTAAAACTTTTACTCAATGCACTTTTGTAAGAAAAGTGGAAAACACTAGATACTAGGAAAAAAAGGTGGTGATGGATCAACCCTTCATTCTCACTAACCTGTGGGGATAAATGTATGAAAAAAAGAGAGGAAATTCATGATTATTTACTGTGAGAGTGATATCACACACAAATTTACAATAGCTGTTTGGGAAGCACTTGTTTAAAAAGAAATATTTAGGGTAAGAGCCAGAGAACAAGCTAACCACATTTTATTTTTTTATTTATTTTTTTTTTTTTTACTGTAGGAGCCATGGCTCTTAGCCTAAATATTATGATAATTTTATACAACAATTGTATCAGGGTGGTCTATCCCTCTATAATTTTTTATTTTTCAAATAGAAATCAAGTTGAAGTGCCAAAGTGTTTTAAACAGGATAGGTTTTTGCATTAAAATATTGCAACATTGTGCATCTTTCCAGGATGGAAAGAAAGAGGGTTGAAAGGCTCTCTGAAGATCAGCGTTATTCAAACTTAGAGAACGACTGAAGGAGCTGAAGTCTTGTGAGAGGGATGTAGAAAAGAAGTGGGGATATTTTAAGAACTGTGTTGTCACTGCTGCTGAAGAGATCTGTGGCACCACAATAGTGGGTAACAATAAGTTGCAAGGTAGAGTTTCTGTGGATGAATAATGTTGTAAGAAGCATGAAGCTGGTAAGCTGGTTCGTCAGAGTAAGACAAAAGATAGGAAGGGGAAGGTGGAAAGGCATGAATTGGCTTTCTGGAAAGATTGGAAGACTTTCTGGAAGTACATGAAACTCAGGAAAAATAGGGGAAACAAAGTTGTAAGTTGTGTGAAGAATAGGGTTGGGGAAATGATATGAGAGCCCAATGAGCTAAGTGAAAGATGGGGTGAATACTTCTGTGAGTTATTAGATCAGGAAAGCAAAGGTGATTCTGAGGCAGAAGCAGATGATGTCACAGTGAAGGATGGAAGCACAGAAAGGATCTCAAAAAAGAGGTGTGTAAAGCTCTAAAATCTCTTCAGAATGGTAAGGCTCCAGGAGTTGATGGCATAACTGCTGAGATGTTGAAATATGGTGGTGACTGTAATTGACGGGTTAACTGAAATTTGCCAGTTGTGCTAGGAGTTAGGAATGGTCCTTCGGGGATTGGAAAGATGCTCTCATTGTTCCCTTGTGTAAGGGAAAATGCGATCAGACTGACTGCAAGAACTGTCGTGGTATTATCCTACTGAGTGTGCCAGGGAAAATGTTTGGTAAGGTCGTTATTTAAAAAGTATGGAATCTTACATCAGAGAGAGTGTGGAATGTTCAGAGTGGTTTTATGCCTGGTAAAGGCTGCACTAACTGAATTTTTGCATTACGCACGATGATTGAAAAGTATCTGACTGTTGGTAAAGTTTTTGCTACTTTCATAGATTTAGAGAAAGCTTACAATCAAGTAAATAGGACACTTTTGTGGAAAGTATTGAATGAATATGGTGTTACTGGGAATCTACTTAATAGTGTAAAAGCCATGTATGCCGGCAGTAGAGCTTCTGTACGAGTGAATGGTGTTTTATCAAAATGGTTTTCTATTGGTACAGGAGTTGGGCAAGGTCGTGTAATGGCACCATGGCTGTTTAATATATTTATGGATGCGTGCATGCGTGATGTCAAAATAGATAATACTGGTTTATGTCTTGGTGATATCCGTGTGTGCAGATTGCTGTATGCTGATGACACTGTCCTGTTGGCAGAGAGCAAAAGTGAGTTGCAAAGTATGTTGTCCCGGATGTACGAAGTTTACATGAAATTCAAACTGAGTATAAATAAGGGAAAAACCAAAGTCATGGTTTTTAAGAAAGGAACTGGTAGTACTGAATGTAATATAAGTCTAAATAGCACAGTGGTTGACAAGGTGAATGAGTTTGTGTATTTGGGAAGTATGTTTGACAGAGAGAACAAATTGGACAGTGAAATTAGTAGGAGAGTGAATTCTTAATTGAAAGTCATGGCTGGTTTAGGAAGTTTTTTACAGGAATGATGGATTCTCTAGAGATAGTACTGCATGGCTGTGTATAAAAGTGTAATTGTTTCTACTCTGATGTATGGTAGTGAAACAAATTTACAAGCGCAAAAAATTTTGCACCTTAACTATGCACTTTCACAATGCTGGATTTTTCTGCACCATTTTTCAAACACTTTTATGTTGTCAAATTAATTATCACAGTACAAGGTCTTCATTCCAGAAAACTTTAAAGGTATTGATCAACATGGTTTTCTGGTCATTCACATAAAGCCACATATTTGCAACTATATTTCAAAAACGTCATGTTGTACTTAAGACTTAAATGTAGGCTATGTTTTACCATACTTCATACAGGTAATGGGCAGAAAAATGGAAAACCAAGCTCTTTGGGAATGCCAGTGGTTGAGATGAGGCAATCATTAAAATGTGCCTCTGCTGAATAAAGTTCATATGCACATAGACTCCCACATGCTTTCTGTACTGTGCTTATATGCAAACTGTGTTGGCATACTGGCTACTGAATGTTACAATGGCGTCAAGACTAGACCTCGGAGACTTTGAAAGAGGTGTGATTGGTAGGGCACACTTAGCAGGTGCCTCCATTACCAGAACAGCTGAACTTGCTGCCGTTTCAAGAGGGACAGTCTCAAAGGTCGTATTAGCATTTAAGTCATTGAGCACAACAGCGAAATGCAATAGATTTAAATGAAAGTGCATGCTGCAGGAGAGGGATGTTCAAGCATTAGTGTATTGTACCAAGAAGAAAAGTACTACTGGCTAGTTCTGTGTGGCATGGACTCCAACTCACTGGGTTTTATTCCAGAAGCCTTAGGTGGAATGAGCAACTGGAACCATCAGCTGTGGGTTGATCCCCCACTCTGGTGCACTTTTATGACTAAAAACACTCAAAAGATTTTAAGGGACTCTAGTGTGGGATATGGTGGACCTACAACTCTTGAGAGATTGCTGTAAATGGAGACAGTTGATACATCAACAGTAAGTAAAGTCTAGTTCCATCAGTTAAGTATTTCTTTAGCAGATGGTCTTTCTTTGAGGAGCTAACCTGTGAATCTCAGAGGAAAGCTTTAAAAATATGTATGTGTATACCAAGGAGAAAAGGCGGGCGACCACAGAGTAGTTGTGTTCAACGTTTGATGAAGGATGTGATAAGCCTGTTTTGCCCAAAACATTGTCACGAATTTCTCTGAGTAGCATTGCACAAGCCCTTCATTACTCCTGCCAACACACGTCATCACGTCCTGTGGTGCAATGCACCCAAGCTGTGGACTCAACAACAGTGAAGGAATGTGATATAGTCCAACAAATCGACTCTCTCACTTTTCATGGCAAAATGAACTAGTGAATAAATAAATACATCGCTCTTTTCACGTTCCAGAAACACATAGCAACCGAAAAATTGTTTCAGCCACCGCCGGGGAATTGAACCCATGGATCTCTCGATATCTAGCCAAGCGCGTTAGCTTTACAACACGGTGGCCAATAATCCACGGCGCTACGTGTGTTTTTAAGTCAGTTTCTGACATCATAAATCCGTAAGATGGGCTCAGCTACTGAGAAGTCTCCATCTGGTGGGCATTAACGGCACTGGCTATATATATTATAGCAATTAAATCCAAAGGGCGAGATCCAAGGTGAAAATCCTCTAAATACGTGGCGTCAGTAAATAAATAAATACATTGCCCTTTCCACGTTCCAGAATTTGGAGGATCTCACCCTTTGGATCTCGCCCATTGGATTTAATTGCTATAATATATTTAGCCAGTGTCGTTAATGCCCACCAGATGGAGACGTCTCAGTAGCTGAGCCCATCTTATGGATTCATGTTGTCAGAAGCTGACTTAAAAATACACATAGCACCGTGGTGTAAAGCTAACGCGCTCGGCTAGATATCGAGAGATCCGTGGGTTCAATTCCCCGGCGGCGGCTGAAACAATTTTTCGGTTGCTATGTGTTTCTGGAACATGGAAAGAGCGATGTATTTATTTATTTACTGACACCACGTATTTGGAGGATTTTCACAATGAACTAGTGTGCATGTAGTGACAGCTAAAGGAATATTACAACATGGGGTGCATGTTTCCTACTGCAAAGGGTTGTGGAGGTTTTATCATGGTTTTGGGTGCATTATCATGGCAAAGTTTGAGTTGACTCACTGCCGTTGAGGCATCATCAGTGTGAAATGTTGTGTCACAATCCTGAGTGAGCATCTGCATTCCCTGCAAAATTTTGGCAATCTGGCAGCTGCTGTGTTTCAACATGATAATGCTCTCATTCATTGAGCTAATGTGGTCACCAAGTGGTTTGACAAACATGCCACTGAAGTATCTTGTGTGTCCTGGCCATTTTGATCTGCAAACCTAAATCCAATTGAATATGTATAGGACATTTTGGAATGTTTCAGGCAGGATTTCTCCCATCCTATGAAATCTGGTGAATTGCTCCTGTATGTGATGGATGGATGAATGAATATATTACACCTGTGGGTACTCTGACATTGGCTGACTGTATGCTACAATGAATACAAGCTGTACTTGCCTTTCGTGGCGGTCCAACACCTTATTTTTGACTTTCCCCAGGTGTTTCCATTTTTTATCCTTTACCTGTAGGTGTAGCATACAGTACATTTAATGTATGTATCATATCCCTATGTTGATGTTCACTCTTAAATTTCTCATGTTGGAAACAATTTTTGTAAGAAAATGCAGTTACATTATTTTGTTGTTTGAGTGTGAGATATTTTAGCATGTATACACAGTGTTATCCGAAATGCTGGGTTCATTCCAGGATTTTAAAGATGATACCCATTTTTGTGAAATTCTGTCTATTTTTGTGAAATTTGCCTATTTTTGTATTTGCAGTAAGCTGACAGTAGAGCATGTGTACGAGTAGATGATGATGTATCGAAATGTTTTTCTATTGGAGCAGGAATCAGACAGGGTTGTGTAATGTCACCATGGCTATTTAATATTTTTATGGATGCATGCATGCATGCATGCAGGATGCCAAAATGGACGATACTGGTTTATGCCTTGGTAATGTCCGTGTGTGTAGATTGCTATATACTGATGACACAGTCCTGTTGGCAGAGAGCAAAAGTGAGTTGCAGAGTATGCTGGCCTGGATGTACAAAGTTTGTATGAATTTTAAACTGAGTATAAGTAAGGGAAAAACAAAAGTTATGTTTTTTGAGCGAGGAACTGTTAGTACTGTATGCTGGATAAGTCTAAACGGCACTGTTATTGACCAGGTAAACGAGTTTGTATATTTGGGAAGCATTTTTGACAGAGAGAACAAATTAGATGGTGAAATTAGTAGGCGAGTCATTGAAAGTCATAGCTGCTTTAGGAGGATTTCACAGGAATGATGGGTTGTCAAGAAAGTCTCGAATGGCTGTATATGAAAGTATAATTGTTCTTACCCTGATGTATGGCTGTGAAACCTGGGTCTGAAGAAAATACATCACAGTTGTTTGTGTGCTGGGAAGATGCATTTCTTACGGGGGTTTGTAGTAAGACACGCTGTGATCATGGGAGGAATGATGTGTTACAGATGTGTAATGTGAGGCAAAATGTTGTTAGTAAGGTGGAGATATTCTTAGGTGGTTTGGTCATGTTGAAAGAATGAGCGATGAGGGGCTTACTAAGAGAATTTATTCAGCCCAAGTGGCAGGAAAGAAAGGTAGAGGAAGTCCAAGGAAATCATGGTAGGACTAGATTCAGGAATGTCTGCATGAGAAAAAGATTGAGTATGAAGTAGCAAAGGTCTTGTGTGCGGCGCGTGTGATGGATGTTAATGAGACTTGAGCTGTGGGCCGAGATCACTGTAAATGGAGACGTCTGATACAGCAACAGTAAGTTCTTTCTGTGAGGAGCTAACCTGAATATCAGAGAACAGCTTAGTGATATGTACCCAGGTATGTATGTACATAGGCATTCCTGAATCTGGTCTTCCCATGATTTCCTCAATGTTCCTCTACCTTTCTTTCCTACCATTTGAACTGAACCATTGAAAAAAAAAAACATTGGACTCAATAGTACTTCATCACTCATTGTTTCAACATGGCTAAACCACATCAAAATATTAGTCTCAAACCTACCAGTAACACTTAATAGTCAGTAACATTTTGCTTCACATTACACATCTACAATGCCACCCTGGTGGCTCAGTGGTCTAAGCGATGGCTTCTGATCATTCGTCCGAGATGGGTCCTGGTTCAAATCCCGGTGAGGCATGGATGTTGTGTTTGTCTTGTGGCACTGGCTCTCTCCCTTCCCTGGAACCAGTGGCCCTAAATTAGGAATGGGTGACTGCTTATATCCCAATGAGTTGCTCATGGTTGTCGTTACACCCCAATGAAAAAATAATAAAAAAACACATCTACAACACATTTTCATTCCTCACTGCAACAGGGGTTTTTCTGAATCTGGGAAACTCACACACAAAATTAAGCTTCAGTATAAATATTGTTGAGGTACCAGCTAGTTTTGTTTTCGGTGCCATTGGGGCCAAAGGACTCCCAACTCACTGGGTTTTGCTTCACAACCCTTAGATGAACTGACTAACTGGAACCATCTGCTATGGGCTGATTCCCTACACCTGTATACTCCCTATGACTTAATTATTGTAATTTACAAAATGTGCACAAAATCAGTTTCAAAGTTTCAGAATCTCCCATGATCTAAACCAACCTTTGTTCATTTCTATAAAATGTTATGCTACTCTTGACCGAAATGGACCTAGTGCCAGCAATTGTGAATAAAGTTTCAGAAAATACATTTTATTTTGAAAATGTGCTGTATATGTGTTAGTTTTTATATGTCTATGTATGAAGTAAATGCTAACTTTTGTTTTCAGCTCCAGATAAAAGTGAAGATTTTGTTAATCAGAAATATCAGATCTTAGTGGGAAACAGGGAGTGGATGAATAGGAATGGACTCACTGTACCTGATGATGTTGATAAAATAATGAAGGATCATGAAGAAAAGGGTCAGACTGCCGTGTTGTGTGCCGTTGATGGTATGTATGCCCTTAACATTTTCTCCTGTATTGAATTTTGGTATGACCAGCTATGCAGCTGTTGATACAATGTTCAGTAACAAGATAAGAAACTCTATAGCAATATCGCAGACTAATATTGCGACTGCTAACTGTCTTTTCTTTGAGTGCACACTTATCCTGGGGCCTGGGCGTAGTGCTAGGAGCTTGATTGTGCATATTGCTTTCTGTAAAATTCTCTAATTGCAGTGCATTGGTTGTATCATCATCATCATCATCATCATTGTCAACCATTATCAATCCACTGCTGGACGAAGGTCTCCCCAAGTTTCCTCCACAACGGTCTGTCTTGTGCCAGTCTCCTCCATGTCACCCCTGCATACTTTCGAATTTCATCCACCCATCTCCCATGTGGTCTTCTTCTGGGTCTTTTCCTGTCCCTTGGAATCCAATCTAAAATTTCGGCTGTCCATCGATGATCTGTCCTTCTGGCAGTATGTCCAGCCCATTGCCATTTCAGGGATTTAACTCTGATCATGATGTCTTCCACTCTTGTCATTTTTCGGATCCACGAGTTCCTCTTCTTATCTCTCCTCGTTACACCAAGTATGCACCTCTCCATGCTGCTTTGAGTTGTCTGCAGCCTTTGTATGTCTCTTTTAGTTAAGGTCCACGTCTCTGCACCATACGTAAGCACTGGAAGGATGCATTGATCAAACACTTTTCTTTTAAGACATAATGGCATATTGCTCTTGAAAATTATGCTGTTTCTTCCAAAAGCTCTCCAGGCAAGTTTTGTACGCCGATTAATTTCTTCATCAATGTGACCCTCACTTGATATCTGCTGTCCAAGATAAACGTACGTGTCTGTTATCTCCAGCTTTTCTCCATCAATCGATAAATCTTCATTTCTTGTAAAAGCATTGAACATCACTTTTGTCTTCTGAAAGTTCATTTTTAATCCCACTTCTTTACTCTTGTCAGTAAGTTCCTGGATCATACTCTGCAGCTCTGATGGGCTAGTTGCAAAAATGACTACGTCATCAGCAAAACGAAGGTGGGTTAGATAATCTCCATTAATCTTTATCCCCTTGTTTTCCCAGCTCAGTGACTGAAAAACACCCTCCAATGTGGCATTAAAGAGCTTCGGAGATATGGTGTCACCTTGTCTCACTCAATTTCCAATTTTTATGTGTGTTGTATTTTCAAACAGCCTAATCTTTGCACTTGCATTTTCATAGATGTTATTAATAATATTAATGTATGCATCTTCAATACCGCAGGTTTTCAGAGCCATTGTAACTGCTGATGGTTTCACTGAATCAAAGGCTTTTTCATAATCGATAAAAGCCATGCACAATGGAAGTTCATATTCCCTCGCTCTTTCAATTAGTTCTCTCAGCACATGGATATGATCTATTGTGCTGTAGCCACTCCTGAATCCAGCTTGTTCTCTCGGTTGAGCCATGTCCAGTGTTACCTTCAAGCGGTGTGAAAGAACTTTAGTGAAGATTTTATAAACTACTGATAGGAGGCTGATAGGTCTGTAGTTTCCGAGATCCTCAATGTCACCTTTCTTATATAGCAGGATCATTGTAGCGGTGTTCCAATCCTCAGGAATCTTTCCTTCATTAAGGCATCGAGTGAAAATTTGGGCGAGTACTGTTTTGATTTCTCCACTTGCTTCTTGTATGATGTCTACAGTAATTCCATCTTCTCCTGGAGCTTTTCCCCGCTTCATGTTCTTGATTGCATGTGCAACTTCTGCTGGAAGGACTGGAGGAACTCTGGTACTGGTATCTTTCATGATGTCTGGAGAGCATGTATCATCCCTTTCATATAATTTGGAGTAGAAATCTTTCACTCTTGTCAAAATTTCTGCCTCTATTTCTTGTTACAGAACCATCTTCTTTTCTCAGTGCCATAATCTGTTTTCTTCCCTTACTGAGATGTCCCTTTGCTATCTTTAGGCTTTGGTTGTTTTCAATTGCTTTCCTCACTAATTCACAGTTGAATTTTCTTACGTCTTCAGTGATACTTTTTCGTACTGTCTTGCATAGCTCTATATATTCCACTTTGGAAGTCACATCTTCTTTAGTTGTCCTCATCTCTCTTCTTTTTTGCATCAACATTTTCGTTTTTCCTGATAATTTATTTACATGCAACTTGTTCTTAGACCCAGCTAATTTTGTTGCTGTTTCCATAAGAGCTTTGGTTACTTTTCTGTTAACTTCAGAGATGTCCACTTCTTCCGATGTTAGGCCTTCTAAAGCAGAGAACCTGTTCTTCAGTTCCAACTTGAAGGTATTATGGTGTTTTTTAAGGTTGGTTATGTCAATAGATTTTGTTTGTCTTTATGAGCTTGCCACGTTCATAGTGTTGAGGTGCATCTTACATCTCACCAATCTATGGTCACTACCTGTGTTGAACTTGTTTAGCACACTGCAGTCTTCTATGACGAATTTTTTGTTACACATAATAAAATCAATTTCACTTGTCATCCCATTTGGATGTCTCCATGTCCATTTCCTGTGTGGCTTTTTCTTGAAGAAGGAGTTCAAGATGAAAAACCCTTCTGCCTCTGCAAACTCAACGAGAGTATTTCCACGCTGGTTTCTGTTGCCGTGACCGAATTTACCTACTGAAGTTTCATTCTGTTGCCGTTGCCCAATTTTTGCATTGAAATCTCCCATAATTATTTTCAAGTGCTGCTTACCTTTATTATTTAGATGACAAATTTCCTCATAAAATTCTTCAATTTCTTCTTCAGGATGACTTGTGGTGGGTGCATAAGTTTGAATAATCTGAGCCTGGTATCTTTTCGAGAGTTGGATAACAAGCCGTGCAGCTCTGTCAGAGGAACTTTCAACTTCTACAACTTTATCCTTCAGTTTCTTGTTTATTATAAATCCAACACCACTAGTTCTGCCAGTATCTGTCCCACGATAGTAGAAGAGATGTCCACTTTTCAGTTCGATGAGATCTTCTCCTTTTCTCCTTACCTCACTTAGCCCCACGATGTCCCACTTGATCCTTTGTAGTTCCTCTTCCAATTCAAGAAGCCTTGAATCAGAAGATAGGGAGCGTCCATTGTACGTTGCCAAGGTCAGCATCAGATGGCAGCCTAGTCCGGTCCTCCGGGGATTCTTAGCACCCTCTGCCTTCATGTCGCACTGGCCGCTGCCTTGGCCAGGTACATTCCAGCTGCCGGAGACTGAGGGCCAAGATTTAGGTTGTGGAATAATTTTGGAGGGGTTTGGCCATAACTCACCACGCTGGCCAAGCGGGTTGGTGAGTGTGGGATAGAATTTCCTCTAATCCTGATGGTATAGTTATACCGCTATTGGCGGTCGTCAGAGCCCCTTTAGTGGGAACAGGATGTACCACGAGAAGGCGGGGTTGACATTTGTCAAGGAGAGGCTGTGATGTTACGCATCACCTGACCTTACATGTATATGAGCAGTTATTTATTGTTATTGTTATTTGCAACAGTTGGTTGTGAGCACACTTAACAGCATGTGCCAGGCTTTCCCCATTTGTGAGGTTTTTAAGTTTTTTTTTTCTGAGATTTAAACAAAGTCACAGATAGCAGTCATGCTTCTTAATAGTGCTATGCTGGTCTTTGAAGTTTTGCTGCTTTAATTTCTTCTTTACACCAATTTTTTGTTTGTTAATATTCTGTTAATGTTTGTGATTTACTGCTTGCAGTGTCACCCAGCAATGGCATGAACCACAGCACATACTTCTGACACTGCTGGTTCCAGGTTCAAATCTTGAGGTAAAACATGTTGCATTTGTCCTTCTGGCATCGGTTCTGTCCCTTCCCTGAAAGCAGTGACTAAATTAGAGATGAAAATCTCCTGATAGTTTTAGATTCTCATCAAGCTCATTAGAACGTGGGGAAAAAATAAATAAAAAATGCCATGATCTTGAATTTTGTTAACACCTCTTATGCTGTAATAATGTCATGTTGATGTGAAATCACAGATTTTTCACCATTCCCTCAGTGTTTAGAAACAAAAGCTGAACTCAAGAAGTAAATAACATCAGCATTTATTTGTTCTTAACATGGTAAATTAAGACTGCTTATGTCAGAGTATTGCTGCTTGCCCATTAACATTCATTTATTTAAAAAAAGGCAATTCAAAATGCATTTATGACTAAAATCAAAGTTGAAGAAATTTGAAGCAGTCTTTATATTTTCATAGTTCCTTTTGTGGATTTCAGACATTTCTGGTCTTTTTAGGTCTTTGGTCTTTATCAAGACCTATTCTCAATTTATTAGTTGATACAAAGGATTTAATTTTTTTTTACCCAGATTCTAATTATTATACATTGTTTAGCAAATTCTTAAAACTTTCTTAGTATATACAGTGAAAATATCTTCCTTTTTGTGAATTAAGTTTATGATCCTGTTTATAAATTTTGTAGGCTCATTAATGTATCTTTTTTTCTGGATGTACAAACTTTTTTCAATTAGCCTGTTACTTTCATGTGGTTTGTAGTACAATGTTTTAACTTTATGCCACGAAGTTTTGCATTTGAAAGATTATATGTGATTTACTAAAACACTATTCTGATATTTAGTATTAATAGATTAGAATAGTATTTTTAAAAGGAATTTTTCAAAAACATTCTGATCATTGTTACTAATTGAGATTAGAATAGTATTTTTAAAAGGAATTTCAACTACAAGGCTAAAAATATTTAGTTGACATGTTTTATTAAATATATATATACACTGAGTGGCCACTTTATTATGACCACCCCCTCAGTACTTCGTCGGGCCACCTTTTGCCTTTAATACTACGTTGATTCTTCGTGTTGTGGACTCCACGAGATGTTGATAGGTGGTTTGTGGAATCTGAGACCATGCTTGATGAATAACACTTTCCAGGAGTGTGAGATTGCAGGGTTGTGGATCCAGCTGTCTGATGGCTCGTTCAACTTCATCCCACAAATTCTCAATGGGGTTGAGATCTGGAGATTGTGGGGGCCACCTAAGCAAAGTAAACTCATTGTCATGTTCCTGAAACCAATACGAGCACTATGGCAGTAAAGATTAAAATTGGTGATTTTTTTGAGTGGCCATTGGCCAGTGGGTGGACAAAATCTAGTGGCCACTTTCCCTATGGCTATTTCGTGTTGTATACACATTTTATCACTGCACTGATTTATTGGAAAGATAATTTAATCATTTTTATTTGGTCTCTCGCAATGTTCACAAAAAAAAAAAAAAATCTCTCCACCATAAATTGATAGCAGTGGATGGGTCAAAAATTTCAAGCAGTACTTACTTTTGCTTACTTTATTTAATTTGCTCTATTTTCTAAAGTCATTCTTTGCATGAGCATTGTCTTGTCATCAAGAACATTACCTACAATGCTTGCAGTCTCTTAACTTTTGCATTGCTTGGCATAAACAGTCAGCAATATTGAGTATTTCAACAATTTGTGCTATGACCTTCATGTACTAAAAATTGTTTGTTTTTAGTTTCTCTAGCAGTTTTTAGTGAGTTATTGATAGTCAAAAATGTTCAGACATTATGTTTCAAGCTGCTTCCATTCTGCTAATTTTTTTCTTTTCATTACATTTATTTTTTGTTAGGTTCTTCTTGGTGTCAAAATGAAAACTGGCTGTATAGCTTTCAAAAATGAATTTCATATCTTATAGCAGAATCATTTTGTGGTACAGCTGAGATTGGGAGAATATGTGATGCCAACCTGGTCACTTTATTTTACAGACTCGCAATGATTCCTGGCCACTAACAGAAAATATTCAGTAATTTCCTGGGTTGTTCTAATAAATATTACATTAAAAATATTGATAAACCTTCACAGATGTTGAAAAAATAGTCATGACGAAATAAGAACATTTGCAGAAAATCCTGATTCCATCAGATTCTGTCCGGTTTTCGAACCCAGTGTCAGGCTTTTTTTTTTTTTTCGGAAAACGTTTAGTTTTGGGTAGAATTTTCACGATTTGTCATTTTTCCTGTGTGTCCACCATAGACCTTTTAAATACTACGTCGAATTCCCCATAGTCACTACGAAAATCGTCAATCGCTGCAGAGTACAGGAAACATCGAATATACTACGGAAATAAAAAATCTGGTTGTCGCCCCCTTCAGGAAACGTTTCTTTGTTAGAATTTTAATGATTTGTCATTTTTTCCAGTATGCTCACCTCAGACCTTCCAAATGCTACGAATTCTTCACAGTCACTATGGAAATTGTCGATTGCTGCGGAGTACAGAAAACATCGAATATACTACGGAAATAAAAATTCTGGTTGTCTGTTTTTTCCCCTTCAGAAAACGTTGTTTTGGTAGAATTTTAATGAATTGTCATTTTTTCCTGTTTGCCCACCTCAGATCTTCCAAATGCTATGAATTCTCCATAGTCATTACGGAAATTGTCGATCGCTACGGAATACGGGAAACATCAAATATACTACGGAAATACAAAAATCTATGAAATAATGTTATTCAATCATTCGTTCAAGGCTTATTTTCATGTTTTCAAAATTCTAACATTCATCAAATATTTTGGGGACTGTTTATTGGATGTTTTTAATGTCGCGACATTTCGATATAATTTGAGCATCTTTCATGCCGTTCGTCACCTAAAAATGATTGTAGCACGGATCCGTAGTTTTCTAAATTTTGAATTTTTCTTACCCCAAGACGCACTTTCTTTTCACTTTCTGGTTATATTCTTATGTTATATTTTTTCTGATTATGTTTCTCATTTTTAATAGCTTCAGTAATAGTGAAAAGAACAACTTCGTATTTTAAAAGTTTTTTGTAGTGAAGCGCAGTTTTTGTTATTTCTAACAGCCTGTTCTTCGAAACCAATCAATACGGAAAGTGGTTTTTTTTCTTTTCCACTTTTTTAAAGCTAAATTAAATTTTTAAATCGCTACTTATTCCGCCCGTGATGAAATCGGCCTTTTCCGTGACCCGTGAAAAGGACTATCACAATAGAGTGAAAAATACAGTACTGATTTTTGATATGTAGTTTTGCTGAAAAACTTGTGTTTACCCATTCCTTAGTAACATTTTACTGTATTAAGGGGCAGACGATGTTTTTTTTAATTTTGTTTAAAGCCAACTTCACATGTTAAAAAGAAACGCCACTCTGTGTGGAATGAAAGACGGCGCACCGTGCGGAAAGTGAAGTCCCGATTTTCTACCTTTGATTTCTTTTTGTTAACAAAAGGGAAAATGCTTGCCCATTTTATTTGATGATAAGCAAGAAGTGCCTAAGCAATGGAAAATCGTGCATTTTCAGAGAAACCAAACTTTGGAAAACGAGCTGCTGAAGATGAGTTGTGATGCCACAGTTCCATCTAAAGCCACAGGTGTCCATTCCCAATATGGTTACTTTGTGCACCAACTTAAGTGGAAAACAAACAGCCGGCCCCGCTCTTGAAGAGTGAATCTATAAATAGATCGTACCCACTTATTTGCGGAGGAAAGGGCTGTTTTTCACCGCACGCAATTTGGATGATTTGAAAATACATTTCCTATAACAGGAGCATTTCAAAAATGCAAATTAATACTTTAGCAATGAAAAAAGGCAAATTTTTGAGTGTGGCGACTAAAGTTATTTTTTCTACTGGACATTTTATTTTATCCAGTCGCCACGTGGCGAATGGCGACCGCTAATTTTAATCTTTATATGGCAGGAATCATTATCTTGTTGAAAGTAGTCATCGCCATTGGGATAAACCATCCACATGACAGGATGCACGTGGTCCGCAACCATGTTTAGATATGCTGTGCCAGTCAGACGTTGCTCATCATGAATTAAAGGGCCCAAAGCATGCCAGGAAAACATTCCCCAAACCATAATGTTACCTCCACCAGCTTGAAGGGTTGTAGCAATGCACTTGGGGTCTATGCTTTTGTGCTGTTTCCGCCAAATTCTCATTCGGCCATCGGCATGGTGCAACTGAAAACGTGATTCATCGGACCACATAATTTGTTTCCAATTATCGATTGTCCAATCCTTGTGCTCCTGTGCGAACTGGAGACGTTTTCTCTTGTTAACTGCAGACAGCAAAGGTGTTCGAATAGGCCTTCGGCTGCCATATCCCATCCAATGCAGTGTACGGTGAACCGTGCATGCAGAGATCATTTGAAGGGATCCTTGATTAAGATGGTCTGTAATTTGCTGCACTGTTGCCCTTCTGTTGTCTGTTACCAGTGTGGACACTCTCCGTTCCACCTGAGCAGTCACTAGTCGACGACGACCACACGTTGCACGTAGAGACCTAGTTTTTTGGCTGACAGTCCAGTCTTTAAACATTTTAACAACAGCTGCTCTGGAACATTTCACGAATGCGGCGGTTTCGGTGATACTCGCGCCATGGCTCAGAGCTCCTACAATCATCCCTCATTGAAAGTCCATCAAATCGCATTTTTTACCCATCTCGTCACCCAAAAATCACTTCTACTACTGTTGCAGGCACTAAGCTTTCCTTTTTTATACTAGCCTTGCCCTCTGGTGGCAACAGCATGCAGCCATAGCTCATTTGCTTTAAACTGTCAGGTAGTCATAATAAAGTGGCCACTCAGTGTATATATCCAACCTTACCTGCCAAGTTATGGAAATTTTGCTTATTTTATGGAACAGCACTCTACTGATATTTATTTTTCTAGTATTTAATTTTTTTCACCCAGATTCTAATTATTATATATTGTTTAGCAAATTCTTAAAACTTTGAGATCAGAATAGTATTTTAAAAAAGAATTTTTCAAAAACATCTAGTTATCACTTCAGAAATTTTGAAGAGAGGATAAATGGCCCAAAGACAACCATGCCTATATTTTCTGAACTGCACAATCACAATTTTATCCATTTCTGCACTGTCAACCCTCTCTGCTCTCAGTTTAGCAAGAAAAGTTCGGTAAAAATCGTGTAGGATTAGAACTAGCGATAACAGCTAAATCATAAAAAAAAAAAAAAGGGAGATAGAGGAGAAAGAGAAAAGAAAAGTATCAAACTTATGTAAGACTTAGAATACCCTTAAAAATGCAATTTTAACATGCTGGCACAAAAATTTAAGATCAATCAATACCTGTGTTCAGTTAAAGTAAAATGTTACTGCAATTGCTATAATTTTGCTGTTACAAATTAAATTTTTATCAAATAAAATGGAGATAACTACACTACTATATACTACAAAAGATAATGATCTAGAGCTCTGAACATTGTGTAGATATGACAAATATTCTTTATTCACCAAGCTTTCAGAATTTATCAGTATACACAGTCATATCAGAATAATTTGACCACCTACCTAATAATGGTAACCGCTACCCTTGGCCCGAGTGACAGCGGTGAGAGTGTGGCACGGACACAATGAGGCCCTGGAAGGTTGCCTGAGCACATGTGCCTATTTGGACTGCTGAAGAGCACAGAGGTTCCAGAGATGACATGGTTGTAGGGTTGGCATGTCAAACCTGACGATCCAAATAGTCCCACAAGTGCTATATTGGATTGAGGTCGGGTGATTTCGCCGGCCAAGGGAGAATGGAGACATTGCTGTCATGTTCCTAGAACCAGTCACCACCCTCTTAGCGATGTGGCATGGCACATTGTCCTGTTGGTAGACACCATCACCACGAGGGTAAATGTCCACAGCATAAAGAGGTGCATGTGGTCAGTGAGGATGGACAGGTAGCCATTGGTGTTCAGGGACCCATCCAGTGGTACCAGCAGTCCCAGGTTATACCAGGAAAACATCTCACAGACATGCACACTGCCACCACCAGCCTGTACTTGACTGACAAGCATGTCCGGATGTTAGTTC
Organism: Macrothele yani; assembly: GCA_039090855.1. Taxonomy (NCBI): domain Eukaryota; kingdom Metazoa; phylum Arthropoda; class Arachnida; order Araneae; family Macrothelidae; genus Macrothele; species Macrothele yani. The sequence goes on along the minus strand of CM076997.1, from coordinate 110,259,758 downwards.
TCGTGTGTCTGACACTATATCTGCCACCGCCCATCATTTTTGTGGAGTAGAAACCTCGATTCATTGGAGAAGGCAACCTTTTCCCACTGTTCCACTGTCCAATGACGGTAGTTCCATGTGAACTGCAAGTGTTGTTGCCAATCGACCCAGGTTAATATGGATGCTTTGACACAGCGTCTACTCTGGAAACCCATGCGTAACTAGGTTCGCTCTACTGTTATCGGGGACATGTACCTGGGTGCCCCAGCGTTCATTTGCGTGGTCAATTGCCGCACTGTTGCGCATTGATTGCCCTTTACCAGTCAACGGAGGCGATGTTCTCCTCTGGAGTCGATGGCCTTTGGAGCTCCACAGTTTTGATGTTGGGAGGTACTCAGTGTGCCAGTGGCTCATTCTTGGTACACGCTTACTACAGCACCTTGTGAACAGCCCTGGAAGTCTGCTGTTTCTGATATGCTTCCACCCTTGGCGAGGTAGCCAATGATAATTCCTTTTTGAATGTCTGTTGAATCTTTACTTCTGCCCATTGTGCTCATGTCACGCATTATGGCTCATCTGTCCTGGACAACCACTTATATCTCCATGTAGTCAACCTTGTCACATGTATTCTGTGATGCAGCTTGGCGGGTACACTGATGATTCCGGAGGTGGTCATATTATTCTGATACGACTGTGTATGTAGCCCAAGATACTGTACCGATGAGATAATTTATGTGCCAATTGCATTTTAATACTGGAAGAGTGAAATGCTATCATATATTTTTACCATAACATAAGAAATAATTAACTGACATATTTGCATAATAAATGGGGTTTTGATTCAGATCGGTATGTTCTTTACATGTAATGTATATGTTCAATACATCAGTCAACTGAAAATATTGATTAAACATTCACTGAATTTTTTTTATTTATTTCAATTCTTGAAAGTTGGTGATTCTATGTCATCTCTTTCTTTAGTCATAGTTCTTTATTTTATAATGTATAGTTTTGATGCCAGGTGACATAAGTGTGCATTTCTTTTCATTTCTAAAAATCAGAAAAATTATTTTTGTGCTGCATGCCGTTTGTTATAGTAAGGATCATGAATATTATCCACTTCAAATAATGCAGTTTTCTTGCTGGGGGGTATGTAAATATAAACTCTTTTCTTTTTATCTCAGCTTCTAAAAGTTGCATTTCAAAAAATTCCAAAACCTCTTTTCCGTTTTTTAGTTCCTGCTATGAGAAATATTTCATTTCCTAAAAATGCTTCTACAATGCGCAGTTCTGCCACTTGTGGGGCGTCAGTGTGTATTTCTATTTTCAAGAGTATCTTCAGTTCTAAAAATCTGATGAGATAAATCTTTTTTCAAAGTTGGGTGTCCTTCATTATGAAACACATCTTATGCTCATTTCCCCACAAATAATGTACAGCTTTCCTGCTAGGGAGGGTAAAGTTATATTGTTTTCCTCCATATCTCTGCTTCTAATTGCTTGATTGGAAACATTTCTTCTGCTTCAGATATATTACAGTATGTGGAAAATTTTGCGCAAAATTTACGATTTTTCATAATAAATCTTTCTGCCATTATTTTGCTTTTGAAGTAGCTGTTTCTACTTGCAAATGTTTTACCAATTATATATACACTATGTGGTATCCTTACTCCCCTTTAGAGAAGTGAATTTGCCCATGTATGTCACAGCCATGGCCCATACAGGTATAAAAAGGTGCACATGGCATGGCAAACATCGTAGACAAGCGTGAATAGTAGAATAGGCTATTTGGCAAAGCTCAGTGACTTTCAACGTGGCACAGTCATAAGATGCCATCTTACCAACAAGTCAGTTTGGAAAATTTCTGCTCTGCTGCAGGTTTCCCAATCAACTGCAAGTGATGTTATTGTAAAGTGGAAACACCTGGTGGCAACAAAACTGCAATCACGATCTGGTAGACCATGTAAAATGGCAGAGGGACTCCCGTGGGCTGAATCAAGTGGTGCCACTAAATCACCTATCCTCGGTCACAGCACTCTCCACCAAGTTCCAAAATGCCCGTGGAAGCAGCGTCAGTACCGTAATGGTTCGTCGAGAACTGAAGGTAGTGAATTTCCATGGCCGAGCAGCAGCTGATAAGCCTAGCATAGGCAAACATCAACACTAAGTGTTAGTTGGAGTGTTTTAAATTCAGCACCAGTGGAATCTGGTGCAATGGAAGTGCATTATCTGGAGTGATGAACCACACTTTACCATCTGGTAGTCTGACAGACAGATATGGAGGATGCTAGGTGAATGCTATCTGCCCCCATTGTGTTGTGCCAAATGTGAAGTTAGGTGGTGACATCATGCTGTGGGGCTGTTTTTAATGGTTTTAGCTGTTCCAGTGCTCGGGAATCTTAATGCTGTGGCCTATAATGACGTTCTTGACAATTTCGTACTCCCAACCAGTGGGCATGGCAAGTTTTTGAACAGAGAGTAAAAATACTTCTCACAGGATTTTCAGGATGTTTTTTTTTTTTTGTGATTTCTAAAATCACTCTTCCCCATTTGCAAACAAACAACTGCCTTAAAAATTCTCTCTTCTAAAAAACTGTGTTTTTATTCCATTTTCCATTAAAAACATATGCATTACAATAAAAAAAAACGTTCTTTAGACATGGTTATTTTAAATATTTTAATAAGTATAGCAAAATTAAAAACAGAGTAATACATTATTCCTAAGATTAAAAACATGCATCCTTACATCTGTGGCAAAGATGAAAATTTTGTGATGCATGCATGTGCAATTCTTCCTACATATGCAATTTAGTATTGCAACAAGTTGTAATTGAGAATGATCTGTTTCTGATATTTTTAATAAAAAAGTGCAGTCAGTCTTTGTCACAAGTGCAGTTCTGTTCATTTGTTAGAAGTCACTTATCAGTACACTAAGAATTAAAATCCATGGCATATTCACATTGTTCTTTTAATGGATAACACAGTGCCATTAGTAGGTTTTACTTTGATTGAAATACAATAAAAAACATTTAAATTGTAAATGACGGATAGCTACCCCCCCCCCCCCTTCCCTCTGTGTTTTAGGTGCAGAATGGCTATTTTGTTTTCGACGATGCTGTCACAAACCTTCGGAACTGGAAAAAAATGTTGCCTTTTCCCCCATTTCATTCGGGCTTGCACGTACCCTACAGCCCTTTTGCAGCTCTGTTGTTGCCGGGCATGGCAGCAGAGCTCAAGGTCATTGAAATTTCTCAAGTTGTGACATAGATAATACACTTTTACCATATGCCTTGGGCCTTTGGGGTTGTGTTTTCCCGCAGCCTGAGTTATGCAAAACCGAGGAGAGGGGGGTACATTTTTGATGACGCAACTGCTATGTTGAACAGTCGAGAAAAAAATACTAGTAATGATAATAATTAAAAAAAAACTAGAGATTAGTTTTAAATCAGGATGGATAATTTTTTGAAGCAGTAAGAATATGTTGCAATTTTCTTTTAGGAAGTAATTTTCGTTTTTGATACGTGAAATATGACTGTCCAGGCATTAATGCAATCGCTTCTCACAACAATATGGCAAAAGTTCTGTGAAAGCCCTTTCCTTTTCCAACAGGACAATGCCTCCAGTCTGTAAAATGAGGGCTGTGCTAGAATGTTTTAATGAAATGGGTGTTGAAGAACTTGACTTGTCTGCACAGATCTCAACTCCATGGAACACCTTGGGGATGAATTAGTATGCTAACTATGGGCCAGACCGAATTGCCTGACATCAGTGACTGACCTGACTAATGCTTTGAGGCAGAATGGAAGGCAATTCCTGCAGCAGTGTACAAAAATCTAGTGGAAAGCCTTCCCAGCAGAGTGGAGGTGTGTGGATAGCAGCAAAGGTGGACCAACTAGATATTAATTCCTTTCCTACTACAGGTAGGTTTGTGGATATGCATGTGTTACTGTACTTTTGATCAGATAGTGTATTTGGTTGAAAAAATCTTTTCACTTGGTGCCATGTACTATGAAGAAAATTGTACATTAACTAATGCACAATTTTTCCACTTGGGGCATAAATTCATTTTATTTTTCATTGTTTTTCTGCTTTTCTAAAATCTGCTTTGAAAAATACTTTTGTGTTGGAAAGGATTAAAAAAATGTGCTCATTACTTCCAAAAATTTGGTGTCATCTTTCGTGTGTGTGTTTTACCAACTTACCATAGCTTTGTAGTACTCTTAGCAAGTAATCATGCTAACTGTAATTTTATGTATTTGGAAGAAAAAAAGTTTAACTATTTTTTTTAAATATATTTTATAGATGTTCTTGTGTGCATGATATCTGTCGCTGATATGGTAAAGCCAGAAGCTCACTTAACTGTTTTCACTTTGAAGAAGATGGGACTTGATGTTATACTTCTTACTGGCGATAATAAGAAAACAGCTGCAGCAATTGCTAGACAAGTAGGTCATAGTTGCATACTGGAAAACAATATATATATGAAGTAGATATTCACATTATTGGAAATCATTATAATGAAAATCACACAGAACAGAACAAGAAGCCTAGAAAGGCATGTACATTCTATAGCTGCAGAATGTTTAATCCAAGATGAAATAAAAAGTAAATAATAAGTAGAAGGAATGAAATATAGGGCCAATCTCTGCAGGGGAACACTGGCTCTGGTGACCTTTCGATACGGGTATAGGCAAAATGTTGAAAGCCACCCGTGTGTTCCCGAGGTCACCAAAATATAAAACCAAGCTCAAATATATATATAAATTGTACTATGTGTGTAATGTGCTTTTTTTTACTGATCTTTTGTGTTGTACATTTTAAGGCATATTTGCTAATGTATCTTTTTAGTACTAGGAAATTGCCTTCTTAAATATTTTTTGCTGTAAGTGTTGATGCAGTAGTGTGAAACATAACCATCTTTATTGAATTATTGCTTAGCAAGTTATTAAATTTGAATATTGAAGATTAGGTATTTGTGTTCATTGAGGATGCAGTGTGAAACATCTCCATTTTTATTAAAGTTTTGTAAGATTTTTTTTTTTTTTTTTTTTTTGTGGGCTTTTTAGAATAACTCCTAAGAGATACATTTGGAGACTCAAATGGAAATTGGGAAATGCTGGTTCAATTCCTGCTGCAGTGCAATGTAACTTTCAAATTTTCTGATGGAATATTACATGTTAAATAATAATCTAGGCAATGGTAATTCTGTTTGCCATCTTAATAATTCTGTGGTTGGTGTCAGCTTTACCATTGGTTTTTAAAGTATTCATTAATGCATGCTTAAATTCTAATTTAAATGCTATTCCATGCATAATTAATTTTTGTATTTATAAAACATTTTAATGTGTTTTTGCTAAATTTTGCAATTCATCACTGTTCTTTACAGTTGATCTGTTGACAGTGAGGCATACTGAATTTTTCTCTCTTAACAAAAGCAACTTTAAGTAGTCCATTGTAATTTCTATTAGCTATGCATATTTTTTTATCTGGAAAACTTCAGATTTCCAATAATTTTCCAGAATTTTCATAGTAAATTCTTAATACGTTTGACTGCTTACTCGGGTGGCAGACTGGGAAACTGCAACAATGAGGACAAATAAGTTTTCTAGAAGGATGATGCAGGATTATTTAAAATATGCAGTAATGTCTTATGATATTTTACAAATCCACTTGCATAGAGAATTGGAAAAAAAAAAAAAAAAATTGTATGTAGTACAGAGTGTCACGGTTAATCTGACCCCATGGATAATTGAACTGTGAATAATCTGCATTTTACTGTATGGTGGTGGCAAAAATTGTGGATACTCTTTAAAATTTTCATGTTTTGCAAGCTTATAGGAAATGTTATTTTTCACCAAATGCAAATGTTTATATGTCAGTTTGAAGAAAATTTAATGCTGAGTTCAGTACAAAAACAGAATGCAAATATATGCAGTACAAAAAAATTATGCTAAGTTTAAAGAAAAACAACACAAGTGTGGTTCAGGTAAGAAGCGGGCTACTATACTGGCCAATCACAGTCCTTGTTGGGACCTATCAAATGTGAGTATCTGCAATACATCTTGTGAGAAGTTGAGGAAAGTCAGTTTTGCTGTTTGTTCTGTAGACGAAAGACTGTTTGTTAGCGGTGTAAGTGAAGCACAATTGTAAATTTTGTAAATATTTTTAGTATTTTTTTAAATTTAATATGTAGATAATTTAAAGAAATACTTAAAAAAAAAACAATGGCATTAAAGAAAAGAGTTGATTAGTCACCCACAAAAAGGACCAGGATTGTTTTATTACATGAATCGGGTCTTATGCTGAAATTGCAAGGCAAGTAGGTCAGTCAGCGACAACATCTTGTGTAATGTGTATGAATTATGTTATCAGGAAACAAGTCACTGAGAAATAAACCAGGAAAAGGCCAAATGCACAAAAGCTGTTGATGACAGAATAATAAAAAGTGTGTGTCTGAAGGACAGAAACATTTCATCTGAGGCTATCGGAGCTGAACTGTGTTCAACTGGTGTTTCTGTCAGTTCCAGAATGATAAGGAGCAGACTATCAGATATGGAACTAAGAGGTAGGATTCTGAGAAAAAAAGCCATATCTGAATCTACAGCAGTACAAGAAACAACTACAGTGGGCAAAAGAACATATTGGATGGACAGATGATCAGTGGAAACAAGTTATTTGGAGTGACGAAAGTAAGATATCCTTATTTGGTAGTGATGGCCGAAAATACATGAGATGTAGAAAAAATACTTGAGATGTAGAGAAAATACGTGAGATGTAGATAATGCTTATTGGGTGCTTTACATTGGTCTCCTGACTGCATGGAGACCAATGTAAAGCACCCAATAAGCATTATGATTTGAGCATGTATGGCATCAAATGGTGTTGGCTGCATTCGTGTAATCGGCGGCATGCTGAACTCAAGAAAATACATTGTCACCATCCTGGAACCAAAACTGCTACCTTCCATCATGAATCTCTTTCCCAACAACGCACCATTTCTTTTTCAGCAGGATTCAGCTCCCTGCCACACAGCAAAAATATGCAATCAGTGGTTCACAACAAAGTCCATTCCATTGTTGACCTGAACTCAATAGAAAATTTATGACACTATTTGAAAAGCCTTGTACGAATGAGGTGTCCATCAAATAAGAGGCAATCAATTGAGGCTATAATTGCTTCTTGGCACCACATAATAACGAAGGCAGAGCTTCAAAACACTTGTTGGCTCAATGGAGACGCCCCTGTGATGCGGTTTTAAAGAATAAAAGCTACCCTACTAAATACTGATAGTACAACAGTATATTCAGCATGATTGCAGTATTCCCTGCATAACTTTTTGTACTGCATATATTTGAATTCCGTTTTTTTGTATTGAATTCAGCATTACATGTTCTTTAAACTGACATATAAACATTTGCATTTGGTGCAAAATAACATTTGCTATGAGCCTGCAAAGTTGCAAAACATGAAAATTTAAAAAATGTCCAAAATTTTTGCCTCCACTGTATGTCATTCATGACATTTTTTATTTGCTTCATATTCAACCTTGTTGTCACATTTCTGAATCAGTGCAGTTTTTGTGATGTTCCATTAGGTTAATTATTTTCAGTTGTGTTATTAAAACCCATAAAAATTCCTGAACAATCCATAGAACTTTTTCCAGTAATGCAGTTTTCACCCCCATAGGTTTGAAGTTGCATTTTTAGTTTTAAAGCAGCCCTTTTGCCTGCATTACGAATTATGTATTTCCTTGCAATAATCATGCTGTTACATTTCACCCAGATACTTCCACCCATCCATACGTTACTTTGGTATTTGTTGAAAGGGTCTCTTCACTGACTTTTGCATACACAGTGTTATTCCAATTTTCAAAATGCTAAAATGATCTGTTATTCCATATGTGACTGTTGTACTCAGTTGTATTACAAAAATGCTCACATATATCTTTAAAAATGGGAACCACTGGTAGACAAACCAACAGTCCTGTACTCACTTAACTATTTCAAAAATACTAGATTTCCATTAAATCATTTGTATTTCCTGTTAGCAGTGAGATTTTCTAGAAGTGCAGATCAAGTTGCTTCTTTAAAACTATTTGTAAGTCAGCAATCAATATAATCCTGACTTACCCAACTGTTGCTGTACGAAACCTTGTCACTATTTGTTGCATGTTTTCACATTGAGGAAAGGGCGCTCACACGTAATACGCAAGTCCAACAAAACTTTTTGTGCAACGTATGAAATTACTATTCTAAACTTCATATTTAAAATTGTTAAAATCACTTAAAACTATAAAATATGTACTGAAACCTTTCATTTGTTTACTGCACACAAACTCGCTTCATATCAACCATGTGAGTCATCCCCACCCTCCCTCTTCTACCTTGTTTTCACTTTTTGACCTTGAAATTTCCCATCAAAGGCAACCAAAACTACACTATCTGCCAACAAGTAATTGGACACCTGTGATAGCAAAGGAAAATGAAGTTTATTCACCTTCAATAGTTAGTGGAGCCTCCACGTGCGGCGATTACAACTGCGACCCTCTGGGGCATACTTTCAGCCAGGCGTTGTACGACGGCTAGTGGTATATTCTTTCACTCGGCTTGGAGAAGACAGGTCAGTTCCTCCACCGATTTCGGACGGTGGTGGCACCCCTTAAGTCGACGCTACAACTCGTCCCAGAGGTGCTCGATAGGGTTAAGGTCTGGCCTCTGCGCAGGCCAGTCCATTCGATTAACTCCATTGTCCCCATACCGAGCCATGGTGGACCTCGCAACATGACAGGTGGCATTGTCATCCTGAAAGTAACATGGGTCCACCCTGTAAAACTGCATCAACGTAGGAAGCGCATGGTCATCCAAAATGGTGCAGTAGGTCTCGGCATTGAGTCTACTAGGAATTGCGACCAAGAGTCCCGTGCCATACCAGGAGAAACACCCCCATAGCATAATTCCACCGCCGCCGAACTTCACAGTTGGCACAATACATTCCGGCAGAAGGCGTTCTCCAGGCAGACGCCAAACCCAGACCCTGCCATCCGAACAGTAGAGGGTGAACCTTGATTCGTCGTTCCAGAGAACCTGTTTCCACTGTTCAACGGACCACTGTCGACGTTCTTTGCACCACGTTAGCCGAGCAGCGCTATTGGACTTGGTGATCAAAGGCTTGTGGGCGGCAGCACGTCCATGATAACCGAGCAGATGGGCTTCCTTACGGATGGTATTCATTGAAAGAACACTCCTGGATGCCTATTGAAACTCCTCGCGGATGTGGTCCATCGATTTGGTGCGGTTCTTCTGAATTTCTCTGACCAGTACCCGTCGGTCTCTAACTCCTAGTTTTGTGGGTCTGCCGGGTCGGGGCACATTCCGACAGTCACCTCTCATCTTCCACTTGCCAATCACGTAGGCCACTGTTGATTTTGGGTACTTCAACTCACTGGATATGTCACGTGTGGATCGGCCATTTCTGTGATACCCGACGATTACACCTTTCTTGAAATCAGAGAGCTCCAAACTGCGTGGCATTTTGCATGCGACTGGTTGCGTTGTTGTTTCCCACACGATATTTAACGGCGGCGGCCGTGATGTGTATCAGGACCACAGATATCGTCGATTGCAGGGGTGTCCAATTACTTGTTGGTAGATAGTGTATTTAAAGCTTTAAAATAATAAAAACAATAAAAAGTACGAATAGATTCACAAAAGGCTTAACATGTTTTTCATCATCAATGCCTTAAAAAAAAAAAAAACAGCTTCCTGACATACATCACATGAATCAGTTTTCTGCCCTTTCTTATAGCCATCCTCTGATGCACAAAGTAGTGTTTTTAACACATTTGCTGTTCAAGAGTTAAGTGTCTCACATTTTTCCAAAAGCAGCATGGTTCATGCCCTGGGTTGATGGACCTGCATAGTAATATGCTAACTGAGGTACATGAAAGGGTTGTATCTTGTGGCACCATCGATTGAGATTTATGAGGTTTAATTATTACATTCAGATGAAGTTTCACTCTTTAATTTAGAAAAATTTCCTGAAGAACAGAACTTTTTTTAATATTATATTTTCAGTTATTCTTTTTTTTTTTTTTTTTGAGAAAAGAATATCTTTTTATCAGTATTTTTCAAAACTTCATTTTCCTTTTAAATGACTGCTTTCCATGTATCAGGTAAGGTTGCTGGATCTTGAATATTACATAATCCAGTTTTATGTTTTGCAGCGGATGCAGATTCTGAGTATAGAATTTTTTTTTCTAATTTATGAGTTGAAATTAATTTCATTTTTCCAAATTTTAGAATTTTTTTGTTTTAATATAATGAATCAGTTGTTTTTTTCTTTTTTTTGCCAGTTTTTTTTTTATGTGTATTTAATCTCTGTTTTAATTTGTTTTTTTTTGGTAATGTGTGTGAAATGGAACGAATGGCTAAATATAATTTTCATAAGAACTGGTTAATTATATTCCTATAAAATGGCCTTTAATTGAATATTGTGTTAAAACAAAATTTTAAAATTTGAAAAATAAGATTAATTTCAACTCATAAATTTTAAAAAGAACACACAAAGAATATGTATCTGTTGAAAAACATAAAAATAGATTATATAGTATTCAAGACCCAGCAACCTTGCCTGATATATGGAAAGCAGTCATCAAATCATAAATCTCAATAGATTGTGCCACAAGGTATGACCCCTTTTGTGTAGTTACCACATTACTAGGCAGGTCCAGCAACCCAGAGTGTGAACAGGGGCATTGCTGGCAAATAATAATTAAGGGAGGGGGGGGTGCAAGCATGTGGTAACAATAACCAATTTCTTTGTTATTTTGAAAGGTTTTTTTTTTTTCAAAATGTACTGGGAGCAGCAAATCTAAGTGTTTTGAATAAATGCATATCTGAATGCATTGCAATAATTTTTAGACACTTATTGCAATTATTTTACAAAATTAAACTGACAACTTTTATGTTTTTAGGTACAAACTATTACATAGGCAGAAATCGTGTATTGTATTGCATTGTAAAAAATGCAAAACATGAAAAGGAGTTGCAGTCAAAAATATTGGAGGGGACATATCCCCCCCTGCCAGCGACGCCCATAGTGTGAATTATGCTGCTTTTGGAAAAACGTGAAACACTCACTCTTGAACAGCAAGTAGTGTTAAGAACACTGCTGAGTGCATCAGAGGATGGCTGTAAGAAAGATCCAAAAACCAGTTCTCTTATGTCTATCAACAAGTTTTTTTTTTTTTTTTTTTATTCATAAGTGTCAATGATGAAATAAATGTTAAGCTGTATGTGAAACCTTTCATACTTTTTAATGTTTTTAGCATTTTAAAGTTTTAATTAGTTTTGGTGGGAAATTTTGGAGTAAAAAATGCAAAACCTAGGTAGAAGGGAGGTGACTGTTTACATTTCATAGTGGCCACATGGGTAACGTGAGGTGAATTAGTGTGCATCCCAAGAGCAGAAAATACTTAACACTGCAGCATACCTTGCACGTCCCCTTGCAGACCATTTTTTTTTCGTCTTAGATTTCAGTCCCTTGAGGAATATTTTTTTTTAATCTGAGATTTCAGTTTCCTTGCAGAATATTTTTTATGGGACTTTTTTGTTAAATATTAAACTTCAGTTCCTTACAGAATGTCTATACTCTGGCAATCCACCCATCTGCTGGGAGCACTGACCGATCCCCCCCCCCCCCCATGTGCACACACAAACACACATCACATCCACCCACCCCTACCATTTGGGATAGCTAGAGATTTATCGGAGGAAATCGTTGACATAATCATAAGAACAGCAGGTTTTTTATTGAATATCTATTATTAGGCCAGGTGATGCGTAACATCACAGCCTCTCCTTGACAAATGTCAACCCCGCCTTCTCGTGGTACATCCTGTTCCCACTAAAGGGGCTCTGACGAACGCCAATAGCGGTATAACTATACCATCGGGATTAGAGGAAATGCTATCCCACACTCACCAACCCGCTTAGCCAGCATGGTGAGTTATGGCCAAACCCTTCCAAAATGACTCCACAACTTAAATCTTGGCCCTCAGTCTCCGGCAGCTGGAATGTACCTGGCCAAGGCAGCGGCCAGTGTGACATGAAGGCAGAGGGTGCTAAGAATCCACGGAGGACCAGACTTGGCTGCCATCTAATGCTGACCTTGGCTACGTATAATGGACTCTCCCTATCTTCTGATTCAAGGCTTCTTGAATTGGAAGAGGAACTACAAAGGATCAAGTGGGACATCGTGGGGCTAAGTAAGGTAAGGAGAAAAGGAGAAGATCTCATTGAACTGAAAAGTGGACATCTCTTCTACTATTGTGGGACTGATACTGGCAGAACTAGTGCTGTTGGATTTGTAATAAACAAGAAACTGAAGGATAAAGTCGTAGAAGTTGAAAGTTCCTCTGACAGAGCTGCACGACTCGTTATCCAACTCTCGAGAAGATACCAGGCTCAGATTATTCAAACTTATGCACCCACCACAAGTCATCCTGAAGAAGAAATTGAAGAATTTTATGAGGAAATTAGTCATCTAAATAATAAAGGCAAGCAGCACTTGAAGATAATTATGGGAGATTTCAATGCAAAAATAGGGCAACAGCAACAGAATGAAACTTCAGTAGGTAAGTTCGGTCACGGCAACAGAAACCAGCGTGGAAATACTCTCGTAGAGTTTGCAGAGGCAGAAGGGTTTTTCATCTTGAATTCCTTTTTCAAGAAAAATCCACACAGAAAATGGACATGGAGACATCCAAATGGGATGACAAGTGAAATTGATTTTATTATGTGTAACAAAAAATTTGTCATAGAAGACTGTAGTGTGCTAAACAAGTTCAACACAGGTAGTGACCATAGATTGGTGAGATGTAAGATGCACCTCAACACTAAACTCGAACGTGGCAAGCTCATAAGACAAACAAAACGTATTGACATAACCAACCTTAAAAAACACCATAATACCTTCAAGTTGGAACTGAAGAACAGATTCTCTGCTTTAGAAGGCCTAACATCGGAAGAAGTGGATATTTCTGAAGTTAACAGAAAAGTAACCAAAGCTCTTATGGAAACAGCAACAAAATTAGCTGGGTCTAAGAACAAGTTGCATGTGAACAAATTATCAGGAAAAACGAAAATGTTGATGCAAAAAAGAAGAGAGATGAGGACAACTAAAGAAGATGTGACTTCCAAAGTGGAATATATAGAGCTATGCAAGACAGTACGAAAAAGTATCACTGAAGACGTAAGGAAATTCAACTGTGAACTAGTAAGGAAAGCCATTGAAAACAACCAAAGCCTAAAGATAGCAAAGGGACATCTCAGTAAGGGAAGAAAACAGATTATGGCACTGAGAAAAGAAGATGGTTCTGTAACAAGAAATAGAGGCAAAATTTTGACAAGAGTGAAAGATTTCTACTCCAAATTATATGAAAGGGATGATACATGTACTCCAGACATCATGAAAGGTACCAGTACCAGAGTTCTTCCAGTCCTCTCAGCAGAAGTTGCACATGCAATCAAGAACATGAAGCGGGGAAAAGCTCCAGGAGAAGATGGAATTACTGTAGACATCATACAAGAAGCAAGTGGAGAAATCGAAACAGTACTCGCCCAAATTTTCATTCGATGCCTTAATGAAGGGAAGATTCCTGAGGATTGGAACAACGCTACAATGATCCTGCTACATAAAAAAGGTGACATTGAGGATCTCGGGAACTACAGACCTATCAGCCTCCTATCAGTGGTTTATAAAATCTTCACTAAAGTTCTTTCACACCGCTTGAAGGTGACACTGGACATGGCTCAACCGAGAAAACAAGCTGAATTCAGGAGTGGCTACAGCACAATAGATCATATCCACGTACTGAGAGAACTAATTGAAAGAGCGAGGGAATATGAACTTCCATTGTGCATGGCTTTTATCGATTATAAAAAAGCCTTTGATTCGGTGAAACCATCTGCAGTTACAATGGCCCTGAAATCCTGCGGTATTTAAGATGCGTACATTAATATTATTAATAACATATATGAAAATGCAAGTGCAAAGATTCGGCTGTTTTAAAATGCAATGCACATATAAATTGGAAAGGGAGTGAGACAAGGTGACACCATATCTCCGAAGCTCTTTAATGCCACATTGGAAAATGTCTTTCAATAACTGAACTGGGAAAACAAAGGGATAAAGATTAATAGAGATTATCTAACCCACCTTCGTTTTGCTGATGACGTAGTCATTTTTGCAACTACCCCATCAGAGCTGCAGAGTATGATCCAGGAACTTGTGACGAGTAAAGAAGTGGGATTAAAAATTAACTTTCAGAAGACAAAAGTGATGTTCAATGTTTTTACAAGAAATGAAGATTTATCGAGTGATGGAGAAAAGCTGGAGATAACATACACGTACGTTTATCTTGGACAGCAGATATCAAGTGAGGGTCACATTGATGAAGAAATTAATCGGCGTACAAAACTTGCCTGGAGAGCTTTTGGAAGAAACAGCATAATTTTCAAGAGCAATATGCCATTATGTCTTAAAAGAAAAGTGTTTGATCAATGCATCCTTCCAGTGCTTATGTATGGTGCAGATATGTGGACCTTAACCAAAAGAGACATACAAAGGCTGCAGACAACTCAAAGAAGCATGGAGAGGTGCATGCTTGGTGTAACCAGGAGAAATAAGAAGAGGAACTCGTGGATCCGAAAAATGACAAGAGTGGAAGACATCATGATCAGAGTTAAATCCCTGAAATGGCAATGGGCTGGACATACTGCCAGAAGGACAGACCATCGATGGACAGCCGAAATTTTAGATTGGATTCCAAGGGACAGGAAAAGACCCAGAAGGAGACCACATGGAAGATGGGTGGATGAAATTCGAAAGTATGCGGGAGTGACATGGAGGAGACTGGCACAAGACAAACTGTTGTGGAGGAAACTTGGGGAGACCTTCGTCCAGCAGTGGATTGATAATTGTTGACGACGATGATGATGATGTGAAACCTTTCATACTTTTTAAGATTTTTAACATTTTAAAGATTTAATTAGTTTTGGTGGGAAATTTTGGAGTACAAAATGCAAAACCTAGGTAGAAGGGAGGTGACTGTTTACATTTCATGGTGGCCACATGGTTAACGTGAGGTGAATTAGTGTGCATCCCAAGAGCAGAAAATACTTAACACTGCAGCATATCTTGCACGTCCCCTTGCAGACCATTTTTTTTCGTCTTAGATTTCAGTCCCTTGAGGAATATTTTTTTTTAATCTGAGATTTCAATTTCTTTGCAGAATATTTTTTATGGGACTTTTTTATTAAATATTAAACTTCAGTTCCTTACAGAATGTCTATACTCTGGCAATCCACCCATCTGCTGGGAGCACTGACCGACCCCCCCCCATGTGCACACACAAACACACATCACATCCATCCACCCCTACCATTTGGGATAGCTAGAGATTTATCGGAGGAAATCATTGACATAATCATAAGAACAGCAGGTTTTTTATTGGATATTGAATACCTATTATTTCCAATAACTGATCTCAGTTCTGAGCAGGAGAAAGAATTGGAAGATCTTTCCAGTTTTATTAAATTTGTAAAGGTTTTTCCATGTGTTCCACACTCTGAAGACAGGAAAAAAAAAAAAAGATTTATTCTTTGACTTTTGGTACACTGTTTTTGTCACTTGGTTCTATAAAAATGTGCAAGAAAGTAGGGAAAAGTGGAACACTTCCAGATAAAAGCTATTTTAAAACAATCTGTAAATAAAATGAAATCAGAAATTCCAAAATTTATTAAGTTTGCTGTTTTTATTCTATCTGTGTCTGTCTCTTAGGCAATTTGTGAATCCTAGGGTTCAGCAATTCACAAAATTGTCAGTAAACGACTCAATACTATAAATGATGGAGTTGTTATAGTTGGAACAAATGATAAATGAATGTTTATAATGTCAGAGTACTATCTAGACATAAGTCAGTCCAAAAAATACTGAAAGCTGCAATAGTTTCTATGTATGGACGCAATTACCACCAACACTTTATAAATTGTTCATCTGCATCAGTGGCAGACCTTCAAAAAACTATTGACAGAATCTCAAATTCGAAATGGATTCTCTGGTTCTAAATAAATTTAACTCATTTAAATCCTAATATATAATTTGCTAGAGTCCTCCTCCGTGTCACTTTTTAAGTCGTCATAGCAACAATCGAGAAACAAATGTTTGTGACGTCACGCTTTGCTTTTCATGTTTTCGTGTAGGTGACATCATATACACGCACACAGTCTACGCGTACATGACTTTTTGTTGTCATAGCAACAAAGAACACAGCTGCAGCTGTGATGTCATCTAATCCAAATCATTCTCACACGACGTCAGAGATGCTTTACGTCACACGGTCAACTATTTAGAGATTCGAAAATTTTACCTCAGGAATTTTGGTTCTATTTCATATAGGGTATAGAAATAATTTAGATTGAATTCCAAGGGACAGGAAAAGACCCAGAAGAAGACCACATGGAAGATGGGTGGATGAAATTCGAAAGTATGCGGGAGTGGCATGGAGGAGACTGGCACAAGACAGACCGTTGTGGAGGAAACTTGGGGAGACCTTCGTCCAGCAGTGGATTGATAATGGTTGACGATGATGATGATGATATAAATAATAATAAAAATAATAATTTTAATGTTTTGCAGCCCACAATGTAACAGCAAAAAATAAAATTCATTATTATTATTATTTATATACCCTTGATATGCTTTATTACGCTGTTCAACAGAAAAAGACGAACATTTATATTCCGGTGTTCAAACTGTGTTATCCGTAATCGTTCCTGTTTAATGTTTTGTTTATATCTTTTTTTCTTTCATTCGAAGTTAGTTTTTTTTCCCCGGGTGTGTGTGATTCGAAGTCATTTAATTCATATTGTGGTTCATTTGTCTTAAACATCGACTTTGTTTTGCGTGAGTTTTAACAACACTGCAAATGTACCTCCTAAACATAAAATATGCTGAGGAAGTAGTTCCAGAAGGAAGCGGCAAAAAGATGAATGGCGGAGCAAGAAAGGGTCCGTTGGAAAAGTATGTCTGCTGTGCAACGAGAATGCAATCAGAATCGTCATCGTGTAGCAAATATAACTCCTCAGCAAATTGAACGAAGTCGGGAATGGCACCGAATTGCAAAAATGACGTCAGAACAAATCGCACAAGGTCGCGAACAACATCAGATTGCAGACATGTCACACTTGCAAATATTACGCCAGAGACGTGGTGTTACAATCCGCCGACAAAATCCACGAACTGGAAACCAAGCTGTTCTTGAGACAGTTAACGTTGTAGAACCAAATGTAGATGCTCAATAACTATGGTTCCATAGACTGTATTTGCGAAATTTGTCATGCAAAACATTTTGCGGCAGAACAGCCATCTGACAAAACTTTTTACGCAATGCTGTCATAAAGGCAAAGTAAAATTAGATGCTATAAGATCAGCCCCTGTTATTCAGCAGTTAACAAAAGAACAGCATCAACATTCAAAAAAATTCATGGACATCATAAGATCAATAAATAGCGCTTTCGCGTTTGCGTCCATGGGAGCTAACATTGCACTGTCTCCTGAATACGGTCCCTGTTGTTTCTGAATTAACGGACAAATTTACCATCGAGCAGGAGCTTTGCACCCAGCAAATGGGGACCAGAGAAAGTTTGCTCAACTGTATATATTGGACCCGGAAGAGTCTGGTAATCAAAGAATGAGAATTAGGGAAAATGCCCAGTGCAAATCCATGTCTGATGCAAGAGTTAAGCACTTTCATGTCTCAAAATAATCCTTATGCTGACGCATGCAAAATGCTTTATGAAGTTGAACAAGAAAGCATTACATTAATGATGCCGCTCTGCATGGCGTTGAGCCGTCAAAAATAGTTCACGGAAAAGAACAAAGGAAATTGATACAGGGTTCACAGTCAGTGTGTACAAAAAATGTTGTGTTCCAGGAAGCGTTGACGAAATAGGGACTAAAGGTTTTACAAAACACATAACCGACAACCCATCATATCAAATTCCATAACCAACTGCTTGGGAAATTTTCAGAAAGCTGTGAGCCAACGTTTCCGTCTATTGACGTGGAACTCAAAAACTCTAAATAAATGTCAATAATTTCTGTACCATAAATTTTATTTTCCCTGTCAGTATTGACGGGCTTTCATCTAGTAATTTTATATTTAACAAAGGATTTCAACTGGTGGAAAATAATTTTTTAATGTTGTTTGTTTTAATGTGATTTATTCACCTGATTTTTTTTTTTTTTTTTTTTTTTTTTATGGAATTTGGTCAAAATGTTGCACGTTAAGCCCACAAAACATTTGCAACCATTGAAAGTCATTTTCCAGAACATTGAACACAATTCTGCTCCTGGGGTGTGCAGTAAACAAATTTGGGGCTTCAGCACATGGTTAATAATTATAAAGCTTAGAATTATAATTTTATAAGTTGCATAAAAAAGTTTCATTGGAATTGCATATTATGTATGAAGGCCCTTTTGTCAAGGTAAAAACATGCAACAGATAATGACAAGGTTTCCTACAATTACAGTAGAGTAAGTCACGATTATATATACAGGGTTCAAAGAAAAGTCCTTATTCAGGGCAATAACTGCGGAAGGAAGGGTCAGAGTGGTACACAAGTTAGGTCTATGTATAGGAAAGGGATGATGGCCGATCAAATGAAAGTGATTTGAGAGCCCCCCCCCCAGCGGCAAAGGGTAAGAAGTTAGGAAACCTAACTTGCGAACAACGCGAGATAGAAACAAAATTCCAATTACAAAGTTGTAGCATATCGTCTAATTAGTAGGAAACGACATATGGTGCACAGGAATTATGTACATGGACGGGTCAAAATGCTGTTAATTCGAAATCTGTAAAGCGGGTGAAAGACACAAAAATAATTACACGAGACAGAAGCATTGCAGGCTTATTTATAATACTGAAAAATGTTTACAGGAGATATGCCTACTTACGGGCAAAACGCACATCTGCGCGAAGTTAATGTACAGCTGGTTCAAAGTGGCCACCATTGGCTACAATGCACATTCCAAGGCGTGTAAGAATAGCTTCGCCGCCCCGGTGGCGCAGTGGTCTAAGCGATGGCCTCTGATCATTCGTCCGAAAGGGGTCTGGGTTTGAATCCAGGTCAGGCATGGATGTTGTGTTTGTCTTACGGCACTGGCTCTCTCCCTTCCCTGGAACCAGTGACCCTAAATTAGGGACGGGCGACTGCTTATAGCCCATTGAGTTGTTCATGGTGGTCGTTAAAACTCCAATCAAAAAAAAAAAAAAAAGAATAGCTTCTCATTCACTATCTAGCATGGCAGGTGTCACTGTACTACAGGCGCACAAAATGCTGTGTCGTAAATCTTCCAGACTAGTAGGTTCTGTAGCATACACCTGTTCCTTCAAGTAACCCCACAGGAAGAAGTCCGAAGGTGTTAAGTCCGGTGACCGCAGAGGCCATTCCACCGTACCACCATAACAAATTATCTGGTGTCTGAATGTTTCGGCCTGGAAACCGTACGTTGGCTGCCATGTGAGGTGGTGCACCATCATGTTGGTACCACATGCACAGCAGATCTCTGAGGGGAAGATCATTCGGAAAGTCAGATATCTGGCCCTGTAAGAGCTGAAGGTGCCACTGATCTGTTAATGTCCCATCATAGAAAATGGGCCCAACTAGTGTGTTTCACCAAATACCCCACCAAACATTAGTTACCCAACATCGTTGATGTTGAGCAGCTCGTCCCATAGATGGGTTGCTCATTGCCCAGTAATGGGTGTTATGCCGATTGACTATTCTATCCCGTGTGAAACGGGACTCATCTGTCCACAAGATATCGGTCAATAAGTTTGGATTAACCTCCAACGTGTTATGTATTTATTAGGTGTGCAACTTAATTCTCGGCCACAGGCACGGCACGTTGACAGCAAATTATAGCAAATCGAATACGTACCTAATCGGGGAAATAATCCCCGTCGCGTTGTATCCATTTGAGCCATCGGTCAGGAAGCTGCCGAATGCCACTGCGGAAAAAAGGCTTGTTTTGAGTTGATAAAGTCATCAATACTTGTGTGGACCTCCTCAACAGAAGTGAAAAACATATCACTTAGGTGATGTTGCAGGGAGCGATAGAGGTGATAATCTGACGGGGCAAAATCTGAAGAATGCTCCGGGTGGGACAAAATCTCCCATCCCAGATCGGTGATCGTGTTTAAAATCATTTTTGCGGTGTGCGGACGCGCGTTATCCTGAAGCAACAGGGCCGACTTTCTGCTTTTGCCGGTGTATGGCCTTTTCACTTCCATTGCGTCACTCGCACAAATGAGTTGCTGACAATAACGCTCAGCATTGAACGTTTCACCAGGTTTGAGCAACTCATAGTGTACGACACCGCGCTGATCCCACCATATGCACAGCAACAATTTCCTGGCATGGATATTCCGTTTGGCGGTACTGGTGGTAGGCTGACCTGGATGAACCCACGATTTGCGCCGTTTAGAATTATCGTAGAAGATCCACTTCTCATCATAGATCAAAATCTTGTGGAGGAAATCCTTCTTGAATCTGGAGAGCAAGGACACAGCAACATTGTAGCGCCTGGACTTGTTCGCAGCTGTGAGTTGGTGGGGCACCTAACGGCCCTCCTTGTGAATCCGTCCAAGCTTGTCCAGGCACTTTGCAATGGCTTGCCGTGTTACTCCGAGTTCCTGGGCAAGTTCTGACTGTGCGACAGGGATCCGCATCCAACAGTTGTTCCAGTTCTTCATTGTCTACTTTCTGTGGCTGTCCCGGACGTTCTGCATCACAGAGATAGAAATTTCCCTGCTTAAACCGCTGAAACCACTTCTGACACGTACTGTGAGACACAGCAGCCTCACCCAAAGCAGCACAGATAATTTGCTGGGCTTCCGCTACACTTTTTTTCAGCTGAAACGCGAACAGGAGACAGTGCCTCAAATTTTGTTTCTCGAACGACATTTCTTTCACTGTCACGTCTTTTCTGTCACTAAAGCTGTGAGCGGTTATGGTTGCCTGGAAAGCTGTTGGATGGTGCTGCAATCGGCCATTATCGCACACAGCTTTTTGCATTTGCAGATGTTCTATGATCGCTTGCGGTTAGGGGCCGAGAATTAAGTTGCACACCTAATACAAAGAGGCAGAAATTGAAATGCCTTCCCTGAGCTCCATCCATCAAACCTGGCACTAGCTGAACATGATACGGGTCAAGGTTTATAGACAGTAAGGTTTGCTCATCCCGCCTCCCTCGTGGCGGAAGTACCCCGCTCCCTTTCATTGTGACTTCAGTGTACAGGATGGCATAGCCAACAGGACAAGCAGACCATTGATATAACAAGCACTCGCGGGAGAAATATTAACCATTTTTAATTTAAACACACTTTGAACCTGCAAATTTGCAACCAAGAGGTAAAGAAAAAAAAAAAAAAAAAGCATATCTGAGATACATGCAGCAAAAACTGATAGTCATGTGAATATTTTACTTGGAGTAAACAGAGATTTTGAAGAAACTTTTGCGTGCAATTTTTTTTTTCAAATCTGTTTAATCTAAATAAGATATTGGCATGGTACTAACCAAAAGCAAAAGGCAGGGATTAGTGATATTACATTTTAAGTTTTATTATATGAAACTGTAATATTGTCTTTAAATGAATTCAAAAGACAAAAAAAAAAAAAAAAAAAAAAAAAACCCCATAAGAATATGTTACTAGAATCTCAAAGAAATCCCTTTATGCTGAACAAATAAACATTTCAGAAACATTCCACGAACTGGCTTAATTAAAAAGCTGGAAGTTAATTTCATTAAATGGTATGCTGTTGTTAATAATTAATTGCTTAATAGAAAGGTTAAAATTATGGATTTTTACAATTTGTGTTTTCTTTTTGTCATATTTTAATCTCTAATTTGAGAACTTTAAGATACTGATTGTTTCCAGGAACCGAAAAGTTATCTTGCCGTGCATACCGGTTCCATAACTTCAAGTAGTGATATCCTCTCCTGGAAACAATTTGTAATGTTATGGCAGCTGCAATATCAAAAGAATTTTTCAAAGCGATCCTTCTTTTGGCCAAACAAAACCCTTATCTGTCTTGGTGCAATTTTTTTATGCTCATTACTTTTTTTCTTTTTTTTTCTTTTTTTCATTTTCCTGTAACCTTTGCAACTCTAACAAGTCTTTCTTACCTTTGCTGCTAGGGGCGCTCCAATCGCTTTCATTCAATCTGCCATCGTCCCTTTCCTATACATAGGCCTAACTTACGTACCACTCGGACCCTGTCTTCCGCAGTTATTGCCCTGAATAAGGACTTTTTTTTAACCCTGTATATACACTGCTGGTCACCTAAAATGCAACACCAAGAAGGAAGCATCCGATTTGCCTGAATTTCGCAGCATGCATCGCCCGCGAGAAGACATGCAAACGATTAGCATTGCAGGTCATACGCAAATCATGTGCACCCGGCACACCACCAAGAAGCACTATAAGAAGAGTGCGCAAAAGGTAGGGTGTAAGTAGTGGAAGTGTGCTATGCTGCCGGACCTGTGCGTGGGAAGCTTCCTGATGCCTCGTCGCAGAATACGGCAGTCATTCCAGTACGTTTCGGAGTTCGACAGAGGACAAATAGTGGCTTATCGTGACAGCGGTTTATCGTACCGAAAAATCGGCGCCCGTGTGGGACGACATCCAGCCACAGTTAGGCGAGTATGGATTCGGTGGGTGCAGGAGGGACAGACGGACCGGCGTGAGCGATTGCCGCAGCCACGGCACACCACCGAACGAGAAGACCGGCATGTTGTGCGGCATGGCATTGACGGCTCGCACCGCCACATCATGAACGTTACCGCATGAAGTAGGGTGTGTTGCGCAACAACCTGTGTCGACACGTACCACTTGACGTCGTCTACAGGAGCGGGGACTTGTTGCACGGCGCCCGTTGCTCCAATTACCATTGACGCTACGCCACCGGCGAGTGCGGCGGCAGTGGGCTGTTGAATGCCGCACCTGGCTAACGGAATGGCACAACATTGTCTTCTCTGACGAATCCCGCTTCTGCCTGCAACACCACGATGGTCGGATACGCGTGTGGCGACATCGTGGCGAGAGACTGTGTGACGCCTGCATTATGCATCGCCATACCGGTCTGTCGCCTGACATTATGGTTGGGGCGCAATTAGATATGACACTGGCACCCCTCTGGTACGCATCGCCAGAACATTCAACAACAGCTGCTGCATCTCCAACGTTTTGGAGCCTGTAGTCCTCCCTTACCTGCAGGACCTGCCAGCGGCCATGTCTCAACAGGACAATGCGCGCCCGCACGCGACACGCATCATGCGACAATTCTTCACGGCCCACCAGGTGTCACTGCTGCCGTGGCCCTCCTGTTCTCCCGATATGTCGCCTGTCGAACACATCTGGTCGCTGATCGGCAACTGAGTGGCCCGGCAAGCACCACCCGCGGCTACGCCTGATGAACTGTGGCAACGTGTGGAAGCAGCCTGGACCAACATACCCCAAGCCCACATCCAAAGCCTCTTTCATTTGATGCCACGGCATGTAGCTGCTATTATTGCCAGCCATGGGGGCCACATGAACTATTGATGTCTGCGTGTTCCACAAGTCGCACGGGCCTTGTAAGCTCAATCGTTTCATCTTTGTATCTGTTGTTATGTGTCCAGTAAATCTGGCTTTGCTATCTCGTGTCCTTCTTGGTGTTGCATTTTGGGTGGCCAGCAGTGTATATATGTGTGTGTGTATATTGATTGTCCACTCACAAATAGTTTTAAGTATAGCATGTTATTTAAACCTAAGTAAATTAGGTGTTTCTAATTAGTTTAATTTAAACACATTTAATTTAAGTTGCTTCTTTATTTTTCCATAAAGTGGAAACTCTTAGGGTCATTATTTTTTTATAGTGTTCAACTTTTTTTTTCAAATAATCAAATAATTTCAACATTCCTGTGATAAGTTATCAACTTTCTTTTTATTTGTATGTATCTGTTGCCAGGTGAAAGCCAAAGCATGCCCTGATTGTATTAACCATTCCTTGCAAGCAATAACTTGTACCATGGACTATGCAGTTTCTTGGATAAGGATACAGTAAAAACTTATGAGGTCAGAATTTCTGTTCAAGTCTTACTGTTAGTGATTCACTAAGAAGTAAACATGCAAGAAAACAAGTAAGCTAGTGGCATTCAGAACATGCATTCTGGAAAGAGACTAATGATTTCAGCACTTATTTAAGCTGGAAGAGTAAATTCTCTGTTGTTTTGTTACTAGCATTCTGGAACTCAAGGCAAAATTGTTTTGAATGTATGTATGTAATACATCATTGGTCTTGTAATCCTTAGTCAAATGAGTTTCAAAAAGGAATCCCATACGGTAAAGGTATGCTATGCATTTTAAAGGTTTGAGCCAAGTGTTGAAAAACAGACCCCTCACCCCCTCTCTATGGACATGGATGATTTTCCTGAAATGTTTATGTAGGTGTTAATTTTTTGTTGTGAATATTTGCTGACCAAACTTAGTTTGTATTTGCTCACCATGGTCTGATCTTTATGAACAAGTTTAACTGTACTTTCTGTTCTGCTTACATAAAAACTTGAATTGCAGTCAAGCAGTTCTCTACCTTTTCTTAATTTTAGAAAAAAGTTAAAAGAAAATCTTACTGGAAAATAATTACGTCCTGCAAAATAAAATAAGTAAGCAGTTATTTATAAATAACTGCTTACTTATTTATATTTTTCCATAAACTACTTACAACTTGGTTGTTTTCTTTCCAGAAAACCAACCAACCAACTTGTAGTAGTTTATGGTGAGGTTACTCCCAAGCTTTAATTTGAAAAAAGAAAAAGGAATATTTTGTTTTGATTGGTTATGGGGGTGCTTTATATGAGGTTACTTTTGTAAATTTAGTTTTGTTTTACATTTAACTGAAGGACTCCCATACAGTATGCAAACAAATGGTTTACTGAGCTGCAATTTGTGGCTGAAAATTGAGTAAGTCAAGCTTGTATGCTGAATTTTCCACTTCATAACAGGAATTTCTATTTTGTTTGAAAAAAGCTGATTGCTTTTTTTTTTTTTAAATTCATTTTTTTTAAAGAAGTATATGATCTGTGATTTTGTTTTCTCACATGTATACTTATACAGTTATGATTTTGTTTTCTTTTTTTTAGGTCGGCATTTCTCGTGTATTTGCAGAAGTTTTGCCTTCCCATAAAGTCATGAAAATTCAGCAACTTCAGGACAAGGGCTTAAAAGTGGCCATGGTAGGAGATGGTGTAAATGATTCTCCTGCATTAGCGAAAGCTGATGTTGGTATCGCTATTGCGAATGGAACTGATGTGGCTGTGGAAGCTGCAGATGTTGTTCTTGTTCGGGTATGATTTTTTAAATCTGATGCTGTAAGTTTTTCTAGGTAAAGTTTTGTTGTTGATTGTATTAGAACGCGTACAGATATTGGCTGAAGTATTTTCCAGCTGTTTTGTGACCAGAAAATGTGTATTAACAAAGTTTGTACCACAGTATTACTGCAGTATTCTAAAACACATGTTCTATGGCACTTCTACATATGTTGCCTAAGCTAAACCCTTAAATATTTACCTATCATTTGCAATTTCAGGTCTTGTGTTAAATGCAGGATAACTGTATATGTTGCAAGCTTCATTGCATTTTCCCCAGTATGTTTTCTTGTTTTATTCTGATTTGTTTATCGTACCTGAAACGAAATAAGTTACTTGTGTGACAAAAGTTTGCAGTCTGAGATTAAAATAACATACTTTTAAAACTAAATTATAGGTGCAACAGCTCTAAGATACATTTAATCTTTTAGAGGATGAAGCAGAAAATTGTATATATTGGTGCATAGTAACTTTTAAATATATTACTTCCAGTGTTGGGGGGGGGGGTTGATCAGGAGGAGCTTCGTATGTTGTTTCAAGCAGTGGGATCCAAATTCCATATCCCTGTTGATCATGGCTGTGATGTTTATACTTTGTTTTGGGTCCCCTTTCTTTCTTGAAGCCATTAGTATTGAAGTAAGAATAGAAAATTCCTTAGTCTTTGATCCATATAATAATCAGGAAGCCAAACGTGAACTCCAGTTCAGTATTTAATTACTCATGCAGCGTTTAGCTTGGTATTTAAATACTGTACAAAACTTAAGTTTCTTGTGGAAATAACTTTTTTATGGGTCTTATACAGGCAATTATTTAAAAGAGTTCGTCAAATTTTTGAACTAAAACCTAGTTCATCAGGACTACGTCACTGGAGCTGTAGCTGCCACTCAGTCAAGAAGTGTCCAACCGCAATTATCGTTAATTCTGGTACTTCTTCTTCTCGCTACTTCCATTCCTTCTTCTAGCTTCCTCTTTACTAAGTGCGATTCGTGGGCAATTATTCTTACTAAGTCCCAAATTATGGAGTGTCAAACGGGGCTAAACAGACATGTACAAGCAAGTGGAAACTCCGTAAATTGGGACTCAGTAGTTAATCGTCCACCAATCACACTTAGTAAAGAGGAAGCTAGAAGAAGGGATGGAAATAGCGAGAAAAGAAGTACCACAATTGACGATAATTGTGGTTGGACACTTCCGACTGAGTGGCAGCAACTACTCCAGTGATGTATTCCTGATGATGAACTAGGTTCTAGTTTGAAAATTTGACCACCAACTCTGTTAAATAAGTATCTCTATAAGACTCATAAAATAGTTTTTTCCACAGTAAACTATGAATAGAGGTGCCATAAATTGATTTACAACTCAAGTTTCTGTTACTTAAAAAAAAGTGTTTTTAGCTACTGGTTTTCTGTAAATTAATGATGAAATGAATTTAAGGCACTGATTAAGCAGCTGGCATTAAAATTGGATGTTAAGTTTATATGAATGGCAAAAATTTGCAGAAAAGAGGTTTCTGCTAAGTTTTATCAAAGTGGATATTCTCCAGAAAACATGTAGCACATAAAGCAAAATGGTGTAAAGTGGGGATTAGTCCAACAAGGTAAATATGGTAGATATCTGTTTCAAAGTTGTTTCCATTACTTCTGTGTTATAATTTGGCAACTTTTAGCAGATGGGATTCAGTGGAAGGAGGAGGGTTAGGCTCAGCAAGTGCTCCCATGCCACATCAGTGCTATTTGACCCTCTTAACACCTACTCAAGAACATATGTCTGCAGCCAAGTTTAATTAGGTATGCTTGCCGTCATTCTTAATTTTTCAAGAGATTTTACTCATTTTCAATGCAACAATTTAATGCTGCTCTTTGTATTCATAACTTTCAGACTTTTATTTTAAGCTTTAAAAATGAAGTTCACAGTTTAGGCTTATGTTATTTTAATATTTAAAAATGTAGTTCACAGTTCAGGCTTTTGTTGAATCCTAATTCAAATCATATCCTATTTAGAGATACAGGTGATGTAGCATTAACTACATTTTCAGTGCGTAAATTAAAATTCTAGGAATCGTGCCAGAGATGGAAGTTAGGCTTCTTATTGGTAAGAAATATGAAACACTTTATTTCACATGTAATTTGACTCTGTTATTGCCAGTAAATTGCATTTACATAACTGGAATTTACTGGTATCACAAATGCTGTCTGCATACGATAAATAAAATCATTAAAAGTTTGCAAAGTAAAACCAAATTTATTTACAAATTAAAATAATTTAAAAGCAAGAACTTTTGGGGCTCTCGTAGCCCCATCATCAGGGTAAGTGTCGTAGGAATGCAGAGTCAATCATTATAAAGTACAAGTACCCATCATTCATTTCGCCAGTTCGTCTCAAGGTGATGCCAGATAACTAAAGTTACAGTTCAAAAAAAGGAACTACGTAGGATCTTCAACATCTGGTTGTCCGTAGGGGGCAACCAGCCGTCTCCACTGGCTCGGAACATAGGCTGGGAGGTCAGAGTTACAGCAGGAGTGTCACCAAATTTAATAATATAGAGGCTTTCAGTGAAAAAGGCAGTCCGTTTGTTAACAGTTGAGTTTAAGATTTTTGCGTTATTCCAATCAGGTACGTAGTAACTCTCTTGATTAACAGCTGCTGTTAGGGCCGTGTTAAGTGATCCTGATCGGAGTGCATATTTGTGCTCAGCCAGATGAATGTTTAATGTCCGAAGTGTTGATCCAATGTAGAACATGTTGGTACCATTGTTTACCTGTTGAATCAATGGTATACAATAAACACCAGGTTTAACCAATGGTGATACCTTATCTCTATCATTTCTAATTAAAGAAAAATATTCCTAGTGGTTACACCGAATGAAAGATTGTGTCGATTGCATGCTTTCTTTAGAAATAGACACAATAGGAGAGTAAAATTCGATCTTGCCAATGTACTTGGTTGGAGTAGTTGTAATTGACAAAGTCGTAAGGTTTTATCTCTGGTGTTTAAGTAATAATCTCCGGAAAAATTGGTCCGAGAACCCAAAAGAGCGGGCTAAGGTTAACAATCTATCCAGTTCATCAGATCTTGCTTTTCGGGTAGAAAAATGTGTGAACGCCCGTTTTGTCAAAAAACAGAATGCAGCCGCTTTGTGGTCAGAGGGATGAAATGAAGAAAAAGGTATCATACAGGGGACAGAGGTTGGTTTGCGGTAAACAAATTTTATTACAGACCTTAGAGGATGATGTCTTACGGATAATTCCGCATAAACCATTACTTCTTTTAAGATATGTTGATGATTTGTTAATATTCTGGCCACACTCTTTGGCCCTTTTGGATAAATTTACTGAATGTCTTTCTTCACAACTTCCTACCATCAGGTTTACCAAGGAACTTGAAAGAGAAGGTAAATTGCCCTTCTTAGATTTTATGCTGATTTGAGATTTAAACTCTCGCCAACTTCATTATTCTGTTTACTGCAAACCAACCTCTGTCCCCTGTATGATACCTTTTTCTTCGTTTCATCCCTCTGACCACAAAACGCGGCCGCACTCCGTTTTTTGATAAAACGGGCGTTCACACATTTCTCTACCCGAAAAGCAAGATCTGACGAACTTGATAGACTGTTAACCTTAGCCCGCTCTTTTGGGTTCTCGGACCAATTTTTCTGGAGATTATTACCTAAACACCAGAGATTAAACCTTATGATTTTGTCAATTACAACTACTCCAACCAAGTACATTGGCAAGATTGAATTTTACCCTCCTATTGTGCCTATTCTAAAGAAAGCATGCAATCGACACAATCTTTCATTCGGTGTACCCATTAGGAATAGTTTTTCGTTAATTAGAAATGATAGCGATAAGGTATCACCATTGTTTAAACCTGGTGTTTATTACATACCATTGATTCAACAGGTAAACAATTGTACCAACATGTTCTACATTGGATCAACACTTCGGACATTAAACATTCGTCTGGCTGAGCACAAATATGCACTCCGATCAGGATCATCTAACACGGCCTAACAGCAGCTGTTAATCAAGAGGGTTACGTACCTGATTTGAATAAAGCAAAAATCTTAAACTCAACTATTAACAAACACTGCCTTTTTCACTGAAAGCCTCTATATTATTAAATTTGGTGACTCCTGCTGTAACTCTGACCTCCCGGCCTATGTTCCGAGCCAGTGGAGATGGCTGGTTGCCCCTCCGGACAACCAAATGTTGAAGAACGTATGTAGTTCCTTTTTTTGAACTGTAACTTTAACTTTTGTTATCTGGCATCTCCTTGAGATGAACTGGTGAAATGAATGATGGGTACTTGTACTTTATAATGATTGACTCTGCATTCCTACGACACTTAGCTTGATGATGGGGCCATGAGAGCCACGAAAGTTCTTGCTTTTAAATTATTTTAATTTGTAAATAAATATGGTTTTACTTTGCAAACTTTTAATGATTTTATTTATTGTACGCAGACAGCATTTGCGATACCTATTACCGTGTCGTACAAATAATTACCTTTGTCTTCAATTGAAATTTACTGCTTACACTTTAGTTAGTTTCCAAAAACTTCTTGATAAATGTTCTTTCCTTCTAAAAAAAAGAAAAAAAAAAAAGACTTGCTCTTCTTTACCTCAGGTTTTAAACTGTGTGTGCATGTTTTTAAAGGGTTTCATTGATTTTATTAGTGAAATTCTTTTTCTTCCATTTTTCCAGAATGATCTCTTAGATGTTGTTGGTGCCATAGACTTGTCTAACAGGACAGTTAAGCGAATAAGATATAACTTCTTGTTTGCCAGCATGTATAACCTCATTGGTATTCCACTTGCTGCAGGTCAGTTTCTGCATTATTGTTTCGGCAATATATATTTTTTTTTCTTTTAAAATTTGCTGTGTTCAAATAATAAGTATTGAAATTATTTTATTTAAAAAAATGTTGTAAAATATCAAATAATTGCTCTGAATGTAATTTTTCTGATTGTGGCTCTATATTTCATTCTAAATTTGTGCTGTGTTTTAGCATTGTTTCTCATACTAAATCTGCTAGGTGTTTAGGAGAGGAAGAGCTGGAATAATTCTTTGTTCTTAACATCATGTAATTCTTTCTTTTAAATGCTTTTAGTTGACTGTTACCCTCTTGGAAGTAGTTTAAATGTGGTTGCATTTTCATGCTATAAGTTTTTCATGACTTTTTCATTTGTTTCATTTTTAGAAGTGGTCTCAGTGCTTGAGATGATGATAGATGTCGACACATTCACATGCTCAAATCGTGCAATATTGTACCAAGGGACATGTTTTTTTTTTTTTTTTTTTTTTTTTTCCAGTTTTCTTTTTTCAAATTGCTCTTAGAAAGACATTTTGGTGTTGAAGGTGCATGAAAATATTTCTTCTGAAAGAAACATGACATTTCATTTTTTATGAATGCAATATGGCAACCACCATGGTAAGTACAAAGGGAATGGTTGCCTCCCAGGTAATGAATTATAAATATTGTGGCTTTAATGATCTCAGTGCTTTTTGATTTTGGGGTATGTTTAAAAGAGGTAAGATTCTGTACATGTGGTGTTCCTTAAATACCCACTCACATACTTACTGGGGGCACAAAGGATTTGGGCTTACAAGGGAAAATATTAAGGCCTACAGGTAGTCACTGAGATTGATAAAGCAATGACATTTGTCATAATTTATTACCTGGGAGGTAAGGATTCCCATGTCGCTATGAGAGAGATTATCATGTTGCTATCAGAGAGATTATCATGTTGTGTTTATAAGACATGAATTATTTGTTTCCTCTGATATCCCCACTTCTCTTAAATTATAACTAGGTCTAGGATTTATGTGTGATTAAAAAAATCTCAAAATATGTACATAAAATATTTATTAAAAATAAGGAAATATGTAGAAAAAAATGAAAACTGCTAAAATATGGGATATTTCTTTTTATTTTTTAATAACTTTCTGTAATTTCTTTACTTTTACAGTCATATAAAATAAAAAAATTACTTTACAAATTTTAAATAACTTTACTCAAAACCAGAGTTGTCAACTAACTTAATGCTATTGCAACTAGCAACAACACAACATTTCAGGTTGTCAAAAACAAAGGCACCTCCTCTTTTCTCTCAAAATACCTTTAAATAGGCTAAATGACCTCTTGACATCACATATGATGATTGGCAAAAACTTAACCCTGCTATATACAATGGCAAGAATTTCTTATCTTTTAAAACAGCACAACTGCCAGTTGAAGTTTTCTGGAGAATGCTTTTTATAGTTGCAATGGTTTCTATTCCTGGAATTTTTGTACAACATCTTGTGTTATAATTTCTGCAATGTGGCTGGGTACCTTTCTTAATATTTCATTCATCTGACATACTACAAAACAAAATATTTCTGTCACTCCCCAGTCCTTCATTGGGAAACTCGCAAATAAGTTTTGCCTAAAAACTGGCAATTTATGTAAAAATATTTTTTAAAAAATGTGAAAACATATATGTAGTAAAACAGTAAACATGTACAATTACGGAAAAAACATCAACTATGTAAAAATATTTAATTACATATTAATCCTAGCCCTAACAATAACTATTCATTTTAACATAGTTCGTCTTATCCTCCCTCCTCTGTATCTCATACATTTCATAGTATGTTCTGCTTGTGCTAAGCGCTATTTTTGTTTTATGCTTTATCAATGGCTTAAGTTTTAATGGTATTATTTTTGTTTCTCTCATAGGTGTGTTTCGTCCTTGGGGTATTGTTTTGAAACCTTGGATGGGGTCTGCTGCAATGGCTGCATCTTCAGTTTCAGTTGTGTGTTCATCATTACTTCTTAAAATGTATGTAATTTCATTATGTGCAGAGAAAAGACCATATCCTATGGCAAAATTTTCAACTTCAAGTTTTTTACTAACTTCAAGTTAGTGTTTAATTTTATTTGTAAGTTCAAAATTATGTACCTAATCAGCACTTACCCTACTTTATTTGTAGGAACATATCACTGTGTTATGTATGTTTTTGCCATTTACGATGGCTGTCTTTGTGCTTAAACTTCAAATTTCATCAAAATTTCTACACAACTTACAAGGCTATGCAGCAAATGCTTTTTTTTTTTACAAATTCCTTCAAAAATTAAAAAAACCGAAAATATTAAACTAAAAATATATTATCAATAACTGCGCTTATTGTACGTTACCTAACTTCAACCACGTGCCTTTTATGAAATATAGCATTACTAATGTATGTTTGCTAGGTTTTAACCTTAACACACTTAACAAAGGCACTCCAACACCAAATTGAAACACCTAAAATTATTTAAAAAGCACCAGAGGTCTTACACAAACCTCAGCATCTCCTTACAAACCATTCTTCCGCAGAATCCATCTTCTCATTGACTGGTTTTTGGATCAGTGTTAATCCATTTTCAAGATGTACCATTCTGTGTTAAGAAAAACAATCCTGCTGTTTAAATGGCAAGTGCTTCACTTCATTTCAAAGGGCAGCGATGTCTATGCCCAGTGTGCAGAGCATGTGCAATGGTGTTCATTGAAAAGTAATTACCAGAAAAAAAAAAAAAATATATATATATATATATATATATATAGAGAGAGAGAGAGAGAGAGAGAGAGAAGAAAATCTTTATTTTCAGGCAAGTGAGAAATTAGTTTAACCTTGAAATTTCAACAGATGGTGCCACAAGACAGAATCTTTTCATGTTTTAGTAAACAGTACTGTTCATGCTGTGTACACTGGGTGTGAACATTGCTGCTCTTGAAAATGAACTAAACAGCATGGTTGTGTTGCAAACACAGGATGGAACATCTTGAAGATGGATTAACATTAATCTGAAAACCTATTACTGTGGAGCCTATGGGAAGATCGGTTCTGAGGAGGATTCCTTTGTAAAGGATATGTTGAAATTTACACCGAACCTCTGGTGCTGTTTTAAGGGGTTTTATTTTGGTGTTTGAGTGCATTTCTTAAGCGTGCTAGGGTGAAAACCTAGCAAACAGTGATGAATCAAGCTGTGTTTCATGATGGCAGTGTGGTCAAAGTGAGGTAACATACAGTGAAGGCAGTTATTGCTAACGTATTTAAAGTTTGTATTTTTAATAATTTTTGAATGAATTTGTAAAAAGGCGTTTGCTGCGTAGTCTTGTAAGTTGTGTGGAAATTTCAATATTTGCTGTTTAAGTACGAGAAGCCTCTATCATTAATGATGAAAATGTTCATAACATAGTGATGTGTTCCTACAAATAAAGCAGAGTAAGTGTTGAGTAGTTATATAATTTTGAACTCACAAATAATATTAAAAATATATATATGGTGGTCCAAAAAAAAGTTTTAAATATTCTTGCTCCACAACTTTTATTTTATGCCATAGTATGTGAATGATAAATACACCTAAGGGTTTTGCAAAAAAACAATATTTAGGGGTCGCCCCAATATTTAACTTTTGGGTACTAGATAACTGAAAATGAAAAATTTCGAAAATTGAATAATTATGACATAAGATATGCCTTTGATGGCGAAGGAAACTGTTTTCTATGATTTGCCACCAGTCGAAGAATGAACAGCTTTTGTTCTTTGTCCTTGTTAAGTGACTGGTTGTATTTTTTAATCAAACTGATGCCTCGCTCGGCAGTGTCATTCACAACCCTCATCTTACAGCAATGTTCACGAAGTTCAATGAAAACAGGATCATTTCTCCACTGTTGGGGTTGCATTTTCAGAAATGCTTTAGATTTAATTTTTCCTCCAACAAGAAGGACATCGAAGAAGAAGCTAGTCCTTTCAGTTACAAAATTTTCTAGATTGAGATCTTTTTCCTCAGATATTGCTATATGTCGCAGAAAATTGGGCAGCTATGGACGTTTCAGATTCTTGACAATTTTTTCTTTAGCTTTCGTGGGCGTGAAAAAAGCTAAGGCTACCAAGTGCTCAGAAAGAAACCAAAGGTGCCTGGCAAAAGCATTGTAGGCTTTCTCGCCAATTTTTTGATTTGGGTAAAGTTTTAGGAGACTTAGAAGCTGGATATCATTATATGGAGCTCTAATTCCAAGTGGAGCTTCATTCCAATACTTCACATAAACCAGGCTTACAAACAAAGCCAAATTCACTGTATTTATTGTCTCTCGAGGTGTTAACTGAAACTGATTTTGAAAGAGGCATATTTTTAGAACGTAAATGCCTTTAGCCAGCCATCGAGCATGATGTGTAGGGCCAGGAGCTCGAAATGTTTCCGTGCCACTTCCGCCACCAAGAAACAAAAGAGACAAGCGCAGAAGTTCTTGATAATCGTCTTTTGGTTGCTGTTTTTCTAATGCACTTGGTAAATACTCCAGCATTTCTTGTCGTAATCTGTTTAATATAGGATCCTGAAAGAGGTCAATGTCTGCTGCACTATAAGCACTTTGATCAATCGTTGGCCACCCTTCCTGAAAGTGGTTGAAGAGTGCAGTTTCTGGACCTCCAGTAGAACCAAATACACACAAGAAAACAGCTGAAAGCATAATCTCCATAACATGAGGGCGGCATGCAATCCAAACGAGTTCACTGCCTAGGGTTTTTTCAATTGTTGTGCAAGCTCCTGTGTGAAACCCAGTATTACTCGCTGTCGTATCAAACACAAGTTCTTTGATTTCAGACTTAACATTCCATTTCTCGATTGCTTCAATGCAAGTTTGTGCCTGAGCTTTCCCTGTTCCTCTGTCTATCTTGGGAATTCCCAAAAGCTGTTCTTTGGCCATTTCTAGTGAGAAGTATAGCAATGCGATCGTCACCTTGGATCCATCAATATCAGGCAAAAGTTTACCATCCCAATGTAAAAGAAAAGGCCCTTCCAAAGACGATTTCTTTTGTTCAGCTGCTGCGGCTTTGTCTTTCTAATCTTCTGGAGCGCCTAATGGAGCTTTGGGAAAGGGTGATTTCAGAAATATCGTGTCCAAGCGCCCTTGCAATGGCACCAGCAATGAATACAGCTCCTCTATCCGGAAGATTGACTTGGTCCAGGGCTCCGACGACTTCTGGTAACATGCACATGTGTAAATATATTTTTACGTCGTTTGGATGGGAATGGAGTAGGTGCGGCAGATGTGGACGCTACAGGTTGATATTCGCCTTCGCTTTCGGAGCTATGTGAAGATGATGAAGAAAGCTTTGCAGTTTTCCCAGGAAGACATTTGCTCTCTCTTTCTTTATATTTCTGTCGCCTTTCTATCTTTTTCCTCCCGCTGTCTTTTCCTAATTTCTTTTTCTGTTGTTTTTAAGTCAGCACCACTCATACTACATGAAAAGACATCTCCTCTTTGTTTATAGAGGAATACCTGGTCTTCATCATTTTTCATTTGCATTATAGCATTTTTCACTGCAACATCAAACAATTCTTCTAGATCACTTTTGAACATATCCTCACGCACACGGTCATTTTCTCCTTGACGAGTACGGTGATTCTTCACAGCTAAATATCGTTCATAAAGTTTTGAGAGTTTTCTCACACACGAATCAATCCGCTGTGTAGGAATCCTCGCACACTTCCAAACAATCACAACTGCTTCACAGGTCAATATGTAACTCACTGACAAGCTCTTGCCCTCTTCTTAATGGTAAAACTGGACCATCCGAAGCACATCCAATCCACGGGGAACCAGGGATCGCATTCCTCCTAAAATTCCTAATATTTTGTGACCCTCCTTAAATTCCTAAAATTATACCTAAAATTTGCTATTCTTCCTAAAATTTTCGTAAGCTTATTTATTAAAAATACAACCGTTATTAATGCCAATAAATTTACCATTACGGTAAGGTAAAAAGACCTGTTATTGTAGAAACACAGCCTATATGCTGTGCTGCTGAAGGGAGAGAAAATGACGCCATCGAGATGCACTTGCTTCGGGGCGGGCGCTCCACTTTTGTGCCTTCGGACAGTTTTTGAGAGTAACAAGAGATCTAAGGGAAAAGGGGAGAGGTCATTTTCACCCCTGGTTTGCCCTTTGCAGACGAACTCCGTGGCACGCAGATGATCGTACTTTATTTTTGGACATGCCTCGTGGAACCTCCTCTTTCTGCTGATGTTTTGTTATTGTAAACCGCAGGGGGTGGAAGCAAAGAGGAAACATGTGGTCTCCTTCCAAAACCTCCGGTAATGACGATGGGATGGTAGCTGAGTGTTATCATGGCAGGCAGTAGAGCACGTGATCATTGACCTTCGACGTGCGTCGGCGACAGCGACCTTCGATGCGCAATATATCTCGGCTCCGACTCGCTTTGACTGAACTTGCGTGAGATGCGTATGATAGTTTCTGGTTTTGCGTCTTTTATGGTGTTCTCTGTGCTGTGTGCAGGTTCAGTTCTCTAGTGGTGACTTGCTTTTTTTTTTTTCTATCTTCTGACATCCTCGCAGCCAAACTTCGGGAAGTTGTCTGGTTTTGCAATATTGGAACGTGTTTTTGTACTTCCCTTTCATTTTCTGGTTAGTAATACAAGTGTTTAAGATGCCTAAATCCAAAACGAAATTTCAAGATGCGTGGCTCGCCAAAGAATTGGACGGAGTGAAGTTGAAAGAATGGTGTTCTGCAACTGAAACAATATTTTCTGCTAAGTGTATATTGTGTTCAGAAATTTTCAATATTTCTAATAGTGGCTTTTCACAAGTAAAAGTGCATCATAAAGGGAAAAAAACATTTGCAGAAATTTCAAAGTAAATTTCAAAATAAGTCCATCCTGAAAGCCTTTGGAGGACGGGATCTTCAGCCCAAAACAAATATTAGTGAAGTACTGAGTCATGATTTACAGTTGGCTAAAGCCGAAGCATTATGGGCCATGAAAGTTGCTAAGGACAAAATGTCTTTTGCTTCATGCACTGAAACAGTTGAACTTTTCAAAGAAATGTTTCCTGATTTTGCTATCTGCTATTGGATTGTCAAAATATTTTGAAGAGGATTTGAAAAAAGACATTGCATCTAGTAGCCCAGGAAAGGTTACTATAGCATTTGATGAAACTACAAATACACAAGTGAAACGGCAGTTGGATGTGTATCTCAGGTACTGGTCTTCAGAAATAAATTCAGTTTCTTGCCGATACCTAACAAGCGTTTTTCTGGGTCATGCAACAGCAGATATTTTGCTAAAAGAAATTCTTGATGTGTTATCATCCTTCAATATTTCGTTGAACAGAATTATTTGTGTATCCATGGACAGCCCAAATGTAAATAAGTGCTTTTTACGCAAATTCAATGAAGTTGTAAAACAAGAAACAGGCCAGAAATCTTTGGAACTAGGTTTTTGCAACCGGCATGTTGTTAGTAATGCATTAAAATTTTTTTGGACAAGCTTAAATATAGATTTTGACGAATTTTCTACTGATATGCATTACTTTTTAAAGAGTAGTGCTGCAAGACGAGAGGATTATAAATCTGTCGAGGATATAACATTGGTCACAGCCAAATTTCTTTTGCGTCATGTCAGCAACAGATGGTTAACCGTTGGTTCTGTAGCCCAGAGGCTCTTGGATCAATGGCTAAATATTACAGAATATTTTTTAAACTTCTTGCCATCTCAAAAAATATTTTAAAAACAACTACGCAATTCGGCAAGGTATAAAAGAATTCACTGTTTCCTGAAAAATGAGCTAACTCCTTGCTATTTAGCATTAATTTCATTTTCACACCAAAGTTTTGAAAAGTTTTCATTATGTTATCAGAGTGAAGAACCAAAAATACACCAGTTATATTCTGATTTAAATACTTTAATGAGGAATGTTATGGCTCAGTTTATCCAAGATGATGTTTATTGCAGGGAAATTTGGAGAAGACCTAAAGAATGTAGATTTTGAAAACAAAAATTCGTGGAAAAAACTAGGGGAGTTAGAAGTTGGTATGAAGACAAAAAATCTCCTCAGGAATGTTCAGGAGACCAGGCAGAAATTATTTCTCTTAGGTGTAAGATCATCACTAATTGCAACCACAAAATATTTAAAGTCAAATTTGCCATTCTGCAATCAAAAGCTAAGAGACATAGAAGTTTTAAAGGTAAAAGAACCAAAGAAAGAGTCAACTCAACTTTCAGTCACTTGAAGGGCTTTTGGAAATAACCAGAATTTCAAGTGTTTTGCATCTTTCTGAGGAACAAATTGATAGAGTAAGAGAGGAGTGGAAACTTTTAAATTGCGATAAGCCAACTCTAGATGAACTAGTGAAATTTTCAGAAGAAGGGCATATTCCAGTGCGGATTGATCATTACTGGCATAATATATTTAGTATTAAAGACTCTAGCGGAAAAGAAAAACACTCAAATCTTGCTAAACTCATCAAGTCAATTTTAGTTTTACCTCATGGTAATGCTGATGCAGAAAGGGGATTTTCGGTTAACACTGCTCTGTTAAGGAAGGACAAGACTAACTTAAAAGACTCAACTATAACATCATTAAGAATAGTTAAAGGGGCCTTTAAACACTATGGATGTGTAAGTAAAGTTCCCATAACAAGAAATTTGTTAAATAGTGTTCGTGATTCGCATACATTTTATAAAGAGTATGTTGATAAGCTGAAGGAAGAAGAATCAAAAAAGGTAAAAGAAAGGAAGCAGAAAGAGAGGGAAAATAAGGAAAAGCAGCTAGAGAAAAAAAGAAAAGCTGAGTTTGATGACAAAATAAATGAAAATGATGCAGAAATAAATAGGCTTAAAAAAGATAAAGAAGCCTCCCTAGCAGTAATTCAAGAGGGAACAGAAAGAATGAGAAAAGCTGTAGAAAAACAAAATACTGTTGAAATAGCAGTTGCCTCTAACTTGATCATACAAGGTTCAGCTGAAATAAAGAAAACTGAAAGTAAATTAGTTGTGGTGGAAGCAGAAAAAGATAGGCTTATCAGGAAAAGGTTAAAATATGAAAAAAGTAATTCAGTGAACAATTGTACATAGTTCTTGGTTTTCAATTACCTTTTTAGGATATTATAATTTAATGTGAAACCTGAAAACTTTACTGTGAAAATCGTGAATTGCTTCTGGTTCAACAGTATATTAATGTTCAAAGTGAAACTTGAATGTGGTAAATATACTTGAATATGATAATAACACGTGAAAAGATAAGAACTGAACATTAGAAGTAAATCATACTTAAACTTTAGACATTAGACGTTATGCAAAAAATTTGGGTGTGAACTTCGACCATATATACTAATGGACTGCGCATTGGCAATAGCTGCATCAAAGCTGCCATGACTCCAACATTAGGCACGTCATCATCAGACTCCAAATTTCATGTAAAAATGCTGTTATGATTACTAATTTACATTGCAGAACTTCAGTGTTTTCGGTGTATTATGTGAATGCGCTTCATATATAATGAAAACTCTTCAGGTAAGTTTACTTATGAGCTATATACATGCATGATCGGGTTGTTTACATTTCGTGATTTATAATGTGATGAACATTTGCGAAGAATTTGGAACATGCATTCCATTTTTTTTTTCTTAAGTTACTATATTTTTATATCAATAGCTGCAAGTTTCTGGTTAAGTAATTGAACTTTATTGACTTAGGTATTTAATTCGTTTCTTACCCATGAAAAATCATAGAACTTCCTTTACTATATCGCTCAGAGCAACCATAAGCACAGCAGGTGTAACCCATCTTTTTGACTGATGTCATGCGCAGTCTATCAGTATATATGGTTGAAGGGTGTGAAGCAAACTCTTTACAATGTATACAAAGTTGTTTTACTAGATGTATACAAATATACATCTAGTTTTTATTGAAATACACTCCTAAAATTTTTCTAAAAATTCCTAAAATTCCTACTTAAAATTTTCCAGAAGTATGCAATGATCCCTGGAAGTCTTGCTGTAGAGAAGTTAGAGATTGGCTTTCCAAGAAGCCAGTTAGTGGGGGCAGATCTCAAGCTAGATGTCAACATGGTTGTTTATACCTGAAAAGAAGAGAAATTTGAGTTAGCTACCAAAAAGTAAACTTCTGGGCGACCACTAAACGTCCACGTATCGAGCTAAAATTTGGTGCACACATTATTACTACATCATAATGGACAAAATTACGCTATGTGGAGCCATGATTTGAATACCTTTTTTTTCCATTGCAAAGTGGACCACCCTAATATATATATCATCATCATCATCGTCAACCATTATCAATCCACTGCTGGACGAAGGTCTCCCCAAGTTTCCTCCACAACGGTCTGTCTTGTGCCAGTCTCCTCCATGTCACTCCCGCATATTTACGAATTTCATCCACCCATCTCCCATGTGGTCTTTTTCTGGGTCTTTTCCTGTCCCTTGGAATCCATTCTAAAATTTCGGCTGTCCATCTATGGTCTGTCCTTCTGGCAGTATGTCCAGCCCATTGCCATTTCAGGGATTTAACTCTGATCATGATGTCTTCCACTCTCGTCATTTTTCGGATCCACGAGTTCCTCTTCTTATCTCTCCTGGTTATACCAAGCATGCACCTCTCCATGCATCTTTGAGTTGTCTGCAGCCTTTGTATGTCTCTTTTAGTTAAAGTCCACGTCTCTGCACCATACGTAAGCACTGGAAGGATGCATTGATCAAACACTTTTCTTTTAAGACATAATGGCATATTGCTCTTGAAAATTATGCTGTTTCTTCCAAAAGCTCTCCAGGCAAGTTTTGTACGCCGATTAATTTCTTCATCAATGTGACTCTCACTTGATATCTGCTGTCCAAGATAAACGTACGTATCTGTTATCTCCAGTTTTTCTCCATCAATCGACAAATCTTCATTTCTTGTAAAAGCATTGAACATCACTTTTGTCTTCTGAAAGTTCATTTTTAATCCCACTTCTTTACTCTTGTCAGCAAGTTCCTGGATCATACTCTGCAGCTCTGATGGGGTAGTTGCAATAATGACTACGTCATCAGCAAAACGAAGGTGGGTTAGATAATCTCCATTAATCTTTATCCCTTTGTTTTCCCAGTTCAGTGATTGAAAGACATTTTCCAATGTGGCATTAAAGAGCTTCGGAGATATGGTGTCACCTTGTCTCACTCCTTTTCCAATTTTTATGTGTGTTGTATTTTCAAACAGCCGAATCTTTGCACTTGCATTTTCATAGATGTTATTAATAATATTAATGTATGCATCTTCAATACCGCAGGATTTCAGAGCCATTGCAACTGCTGATGGTTTCACCGAATCAAAGGCTTTTTCATAATCGATAAAAGCCATGCACAATGGAAGTTCATATTCCCTCGCTCTTTCAATTAGTTCTCTCAGTACGTGGATATGATCTATTGTGCTGTAGCCACTCCTGAATCCAGCTTGTTCTCTCGGTTGAGCCATGTCCAGTGTTACCTTCAAGCGGTGTGAAAGAACTTTAGTGAAGATTTTATAAACCACTGATAGGAGGCTGATAGGTCTGTAGTTCCTGAGATCCTCAATGTCACCTTTTTTATGTAGCAGGATCATTGTAGCATTGTTCCAATCCTCAGGAATCTTCCCTTCATTAAGGCATCGAGTGAAAATTTGGGCGAGTACTGTTTCAATTTCTCCACTTGCTTCTTGTATGATGTCTATAGTAATTCCATCTTCTCCTGGAGCTTTCCCCCGCTTCATGTTCTTGATTGCATGAGCAACTTCTGCTGGGAGGACTGGAAGAACTCTGGTACCTTTCATGATGTCTGGAGAACATGTATCATCCCTTTCATATAATTTGGAGTAGAAATCTTTCACTCTTGTCAAAATTTCGCCTCTATTTCTTGTTATAGAACCATCTTCTTTTCTCAGAGCCATAATCTGTTTTCTTCCCTTACTGAGATGTCCCTTTGCTATCTTAAGGCTTTGGTTGTTTTCAATTGCTTTCCTCACTAGCTCACAGTTGAATTTCCTTACGTCTTCAGTGATACTTTTTCGTGTTGTCTTGCATAGCTCTATATATTCCACTTTGGAAGTCGCATCTTCTTTAGTTGTCCTCATCTCTCTTCTTTTTTGCATCAACATTTTGGTTTTTCCTGATAATTTGTTCACATGCAACTTGTTCTTAGACCCAGCTAATTTTGTTGCTGTTTCCATTAGAGCTTTGGTTACTTTTCTGTTAACTTCCGAAATATCCACTTCTTCCGATGTTAGGCCTTCTAAAGCAGAGAATCTGTTCTTCAGTTCCAACTTGAAAGTATTATGGTGTTTTTTAAGGTTGGTTATGTCAATACATTTTGTTTGTCTTATGAGCTTGCCACGTTCCAGTTTAGTGTTGAGGTGCATCTTACATCTCACCAATCTATGGTCACTACCTGTGTTGAACTTGTTCAGCACACTGCAGTCTTCGATGACGAATTTTTTGTTACACATAAAATCAATTTCACTTGTCGTCCCAATTGGATGTCTCCATGTCCATTTCCTGTGTGGCTTTTTCTTGAAAAAGGAGTTCAAGATGAAAAATCCTTCTGCCTCTGCAAACTCAACGAGAGTATTTCCACGCTGGTTTCTGTTGCCGTGACCGAATTTACCTACTGAAGTTTCATTCTGTTGCTGTTGCCCTATTTTTGCATTGAAATCTCCCATAATTATCTTCAAGTGCTGCTTACCTTTATTATTTAGATGACGAATTTCCTCATAAAATTCTTCAATTTCTTCTTCAGGATGACTTGTGGTGGGTGCATAAGTTTGAATAATCTGAGCCTGGTATCTTCTCGATAGTTGGATAACGAGTCGTGCAGCTCTGTCAGAGGAACTTTCAACTTCTACCACTTTATCCTTCAGTTTCTTGTTTATTATAAATCCAACACCACTAGTTCTGCCAGTATCTGTCCCACGATAATAGAAGAGATGTCCACTTTTCAGTTCAATGAGATCTTCTCCTTTTCTCCTTACCTCACTTAGCCCGACGATGTCCCACTTGATCCTTTGTAGTTCCTCTTCCAATTCAAGAAGCCTTGAATCAGAAGATAGGGAGCGTCCGTTATAGGTAGCCAAGGTCAGCATCAAATGGCAGCCTAGTCCGGTCCTCCGGGGATTCTTAGCACCCTCTGCCTTCATGTCGCACTGGCCGCTGCCTTGGCCAGGTACATTCCAGCTGCCGGAGACTGAGGGCCAAGATTTAAGTTGTAGAGTCATTTTGGAGGTGTTTGGCCATAACTCACCACGCTGGCCAAGCGGGTTGGTGAG
Source organism: Macrothele yani (assembly GCA_039090855.1). Taxonomy (NCBI): domain Eukaryota; kingdom Metazoa; phylum Arthropoda; class Arachnida; order Araneae; family Macrothelidae; genus Macrothele; species Macrothele yani. The sequence goes on along the minus strand of CM076997.1, from coordinate 110,216,193 downwards.
TGTGGGATAGCATTTCCTCTGATCCCGATGGTATAGTTATACCGCTATTGGCGGTCGTCAGAGCCCCTTTAGTGGGAACAGGATGCACCACGAGAAGGCGGGGTTGACATTTGTCAAGGAGAGGCTGTGATGTTACGCATCACCTGATAGCACATTATGTAAACCTACTTAACTTAAACTTTGTTTTTAATTCGAATTTATATACAGTGGGACCTCTATATTCGTCATTAATCCGTTCCTGAGGAACAGACCAATACTGAATTTGACCAATATAGAATCAATTTTTTTCCATAGGAATTACCTAAAATTGGAATAATCCGTTCCCAGCCCCGAATCTCATACATAAATACTGTAAATAAAAATTTAACCAGAACTTTACCTTTACTGAGGAGCGATGATGGCCTGAGCTGAAGAAGAGGAAAGGAATTATTGTTTTGAAGGGGTCGCCTTCCATTAAAACATCAGGTAACTCGAATTCCGGTGATCGATGTCTTTTTTGTCCCTTTCCCGATTTTTACACCTTTTGCCACTTCAGCCATATTAATTGCTTCTTTATTTTAATTATGCTTGCTTACCGTAGTTTTCGGCATGTTAAATTCTAACGCTAAATTGGAAACATGTGTTCCACTTTCAAACTTAGCAATGATTTCTTTTTTTCAACTCAATTGTGGTTCTCACAGCTTTTCTTTTTGGTTGTTTTGCTTCACTACACTTTTTTGGGGCCATGGTCACTTTTTACAAGGATAACTGCAAAAAATTGCAGAATTAAAAAACACATTCAGAGATAATAATAGGTGATGCGCACTGAACTATCTCACAAGGCAGACTGCTGGGCTATCGCATGTGGCTGACTGTCTGACTGCGTGGGCGATTGCACGAGGCTAGGATGACCTTGTGGTGGGTGACTTTTCATGACGAATATTGGATTTTTGGGTGAATATCGGAGCATTTTTTTTGCCGAAAAAATGTGACATATATTGGATTTGACGAATGTACAGGTTCTACTGTATTTTGAATTAAAGTAAGTGATCTTTTAGGTTCAGTACTTGGTAGTTTATTCATTTTGAATTTAAAATTCTAGACCTGAGTTGAACACCAAAAATGATTTATATATAACAAATGATTTATATAACACAAAATAGATTTATTTATACAGTAGCAAACAAAAGTACTTGGCCAAACACTTTTTCGACCATAATATTTTTTCTGCTTGATCAAATCGGGTCATTTTGGGATATGATATGTGTTGATTCGTGGGTTACAATGCCGCGTAGTTTGTATTTTGCTCAGAGTGAATTTGTAGTTCGAAATGGGCCATATTCAAGAGTCACCAAGTATTACCCATTTGTTTGCTGCATGTATTAATGTTTTTCTTGTGATTTTTGTGGGGTTTGTGATGTGTAGTGTGATAATACGTCAATCTTAGGTTTTCAGAAATGGGTAAAAAGGCTGAGATCCCTGTTGGAGCTCGCCAGGTGGCCGTGAACATGATGGAATCCGGAATGCGCGTCACCGACATTGCGAGGGCCCTGAAGATCTGACACCAGTCCATTTCAGCTATCCTGCAACGTTATAAGAATACTGGGACCGTCGAGAACAGTCTGCAATGTGGTAGGCCTCGTTCCACTACATTGCGTCAGGATAGACGCATCCTCCGTCGGTCTCGTGCTGATCCCACCTTGACTGCTGTAGAAATCACCACCAAATTCTGCGACAGCGATGTCCTGAATGTCAGCCGAATGAACATCTCCCATCGTCTCATTACTGGTGGATTGAATGGAAGATGCCCCGCCAAGAAACCACTCATCAGAGTCACGAATCGACGAGCCAGAGTCGCGTTCGCGCGCCGTCATCGACACAGGACCGCGGCGGACTGGAGTAAGGTGCTTTTCACCGACGAGAGCAAGTTCAACTTGTTCAGAAGTGATGGCATCCGATACGTACGACGTCTGTGTGGCCAGAGATTCAACCCCCAGTTCATTCAGCCGACTGTCAAGCACGGAGGAGGATCACTCATGGTTTACGGCGCCTTCTCTCGCAATGAAATGGGCCCCATCTCAAGATTGACGGAATAATGACCAGCCAGAGCTACACAAGCATGCTCATCAACGATGTCTTCCCATGGGCAAACCAGAACATGCCACCCGGATGGATTATGCAAGACAACGACCCGAAGCACACCTCCAGAGTAGCGAAGGCAGCCTTCCAGCAGCAACAGGTCACACTTCTAGACTGGCCAAGCCAATCTCCAGACCTCAACCCCACCGAGCACATGTAGGAGGAGCTGGAGAGACGATGTGGGAAGAAAACCTGCCGGAATAGGGCCCAGAAGTTCGACCAGCTGTCTGCAGAATGGGCGCAAATTCCGCAGGTCACCGTCGAGAAGCTAGTGGACTCGATGCCGGCCCGTCGTGCAGCTGTTATTAAGTCTCGTGGTTATCCCACTAAGTATTAGTTCTTGTTTTGTCGTTTTCTCGTACTTGTTTTCTGTTATCGTTGCATTAAATGAATGTGATGCACACCTACTTTGTTGGTCAATTTGTATGATCTTTGCGATTAAGCTCGGTACCTGATCTGTGTTAAGGTTTCTGATCCATCTGCATATGGGTCATGTTTACAACTGAATAACACATATCATATCCCAAAATGACCCGATTTGGTCCAGCAGCCAAATACTTTTGTTCGCTACTGTATGCTTTTAGAATTTTATAATGATACAGGGAAAGAGGCCAGTAATGCTACGAGAGGCAAGCTTAATAAGACATTCAGGAACTGATTCAGCAACATAGAAAAAGTCTTATCAATTGTGTAAAACTGCTTTCACCAACAATAAGGAACAAACTGGGGGCATGCAATATACACTGAGTACTTATGACCACCTGCCTAATTTTCCATGGTCTCTCCTTGCCCCTGAATGGCTGTCAGCCATTCAGTGATGCATATAATTTACCGGGTGTTCGTACACTTATCTGGGGATGCCCACAGGGTTGGGTGAAAGCGTTTGAATTCGCCTTCTGTCATTGCATTTGGGATATGCTTTTTAAGATTTTAACTTTCACGTTTTTTAATCTAACTTTTTTAAATTTGCAGAAGTAATTCATATGCATTGTGTTATGGGTGAATAGATTATTATGCATGGATTTTTTATGAGAGATTGAGGTAAGACAAATAAAATGAGCTCTGTCTGCTTCAGTGTTTATTTGCTATTAACTAGGAAAATACTTTAGTGATGTGTTGTGAAGTTTAATGGGTTTTTGGTAGAATATTTAAGTGAGATTTTAGTAAGAATAAGGATATGGTGAGCATATCTTATCGTCAAGAAATTTAAGCTTAAGTTCGAAAAAAAAACATCTGCATAAAATGCGTTTTTCAAAATGGAATCTACCGACAAGCAGTTTGCCAGTAATAAGTCTCCTATTTTTTTAATAAAAAGATTGCTTGTTTTTTTTTTCGTGTTGATATAGCAAGAAATGACTAAGCAATGGGAAACCATTCATTTTCAGAGAAATGGAACTTTGAAAGTGAAAATGCCATTTTGGTGGTAAACTCAAACACGCAAGGTCATGTTTTTTTACAAAACTACAGTGATAATTTTTTGAAAAAGCAGCATCTGCTACTTATTGGCCCTCAACAGAATCATAGAGTAAATAATGTTGTAAATATATTCAGAAAACCAGTGTTTCTTATATATACACCCTTTGCCAAAAAAAAAGCATCCCAAAAAAGTTGTTTGATCCTGATGAATCTCCTCATGCAAGTACCTTGGGGCTGAATATGCAAATGATTAAAAAATAATGGCCAATAACTAAATAGTGGCTCGCCACAGCGCATAGGAATCCCGCATTGAAGAAGTTATATCGGGAGCAAAGCTCGCATGCAGGGACAGTTGTGACAGCAGATTGCATTTGCATTAACCTCCATGGACTGTAAAGATGCCTCAACATCGCATCCATGCACAATATGAGCAGTTAAGAGAGTTTGAAAGAAGATGTATAATTGGAATGAGATTAGGATGTGATGCTACATTGTATGGACTTGTTCCACTCGTGTAGCTGTTTTATCCGAGTAAATGGTCCAACTGCTGTGGAATTGTAATTATTTCCTTTCCTATACATGTTCATTGCACATACCAATTATATATACACGGTTGAGTCACATTATTATGACCACCAGCTAATATCCAGAGTAACCGCTGTGTGCAGCGCGGACAGCTGCTAGACGGGATGGGAGTTACTCAATAAGGTGCTGGAAGGTGTTCACAGGTATGTGGAGCCATGCTGACTGCAGTGCATCTGGCAGCTGCTGGAGGATGCATGGTGGAGGATCCATAGAGCAAACAACATAATTCAGGCAGTCCCACAGATGCTCAATTGGGTTTAAGTCAGTGGAATTAGGGGGCCAGGGAAGTACTTTGAAGTCTTCATTGTGTTCTTCCAACCACTCTTGGACATTTCTAGCTGTGTGACACATCACATTGTCGTGCTAGAAGATCTCATCGGCCCCAGGGAAGACAATCAGCATGTATGGGTGTACATGGTCTGCAAGGATGGATTCATAAAGAATTGGGTCCATAGTGCCTTCCACAGGTATGAGTGAACCCAGAGAATAATGCTGCCCCCACCAGCTTGTGTTCTTCCAGCAGAGGTTGAAAAGTGTTTGTTCTCCGATATTTCCCGCCTTATATGCCAACGTCCATCCGTTTGATAAAGCAGAAAACATACTCATTGGAGAAGGCAATCCTTTGCCAATCAGCTGAGGTCCAATTCTGATACTGCCATGCAAATGTCTGCCTTTTCTGCCGATGCACCTTCATTAACATAGGTGCAGTGACCATCTGTCTGCATCGCAGCCCCATACGCACAGCATGGTTCGCTGAACTGTCATTTTTGACACACTTCCTGCAGCTCCCTGGTTCATTCGGTCAGTGAGTTGCTCCACTGTAGTACGTCAATCGGCCCTCACGCACCTTCGAAGCCAACGTTCACCTCTAGCATCAATGGCACGTGGTGCTCCAGTTTCCACATCGCTTATTCGCAATGGTGCCATTTCTCCAATTATGATACACTTTAACCACAACAGCACGCAAATAGTTCACAAACTGCTCTGTTTCAGAAATACTGCCACCCTTAGCCCGAAAGCCGATAATTATCCCTTTTTGCATATCCGTTAAATCATTCCTTTTATCCATGACAGCAATGAGTGATATGTTTTCAGGATGCCTACAGCACACCTTATATAACCTCCAAGCCAGCTCACAACAATAAGACTTGATTGTGTGTGTGTATGTATATACACTGAAGTGCCAGAAAAACTGGTACAGACGAGCTTATGCAAAATACATAGCAACGTCACCTATGCGCATACTCGGTTGTGTTCGCCAGTGCATATATAAAGCGACAGACATCCTTGTCAGCTATCAGAGCTGTTTTCGGCATGAGAATGACAAGTAATAATGATTTAAGCGATTTTCAACGCGGTGTCATAGTTGGTGCTCGTGAAATGGGCCATAGTATTTCGGAGGTAGAAACAAAGTTCCGATTTTCACGGATGACCATTGCACAGGTGTACCATGACTACAAGAATTCCGACAAAACCTCCAACAACATACGATACCAGTGTGGGATTAAAAACGTTGGGTGAACGTGACTATCATCGGCTGTCAAGAATGGTTTCATGCGATAGGCATGCAAAACTCTCGCAGGTATCATCGGAATTCCATGCTGGACCCTCAACAAGCATCAGCGTCCGGTCTATGCAACGTACCCTGCTCGATATGGGCTTTGGGAACCGACGCCCAACTCGAGTCCCCTTGATAGAGAGTGCACGACACAGAGCTATGCACCTCGCTTGGGCACGGCAACATAGCCACTGGACACTTGATGACTGGAAACAAGTAGCCTGATCTGACGCGTCGTGTTTCCAACTGTGTCCGGCAGATGGAAGGATTCGTGTGTGGCCCAAACCCCATGAAGCCATGGATCCCGCCTGTCAACAGGGAACTGTACCGGCTGGTGTGGGGTCCTTAATGGTATGGGGTGTGTTTAGCTGGACTTCACTGGGACCCCTGGTACGTCTACAAACGTCTGTGACCGACCAACGCTATGTGCGCATCCTTTCTAACGAGGTACTCTTGTTCATGTCCTGCATTCATGATGATGGGTTGGGCCTGTTCCAACAGGACAATTCACCTCAACACAAGTGTCAGAATGCCACATTATGGTTAGAGGAGCATTCATCTGAGTTTGGGTTGTTGTCATTCCCACCCAACTCCCCAGATCTGAATGTGATAAGAACACCTTTGGGATGCCATGCAACGTGCTATCGAACACAGGAACCAGAGACCTCAGAATACACCCGAATTGTGGAACGCTCTGCAAGAAGTATGGTGTGCATTGCCAACAGCATATTTCCCGAAGCTAGTGGAGTCCATGCACCGTCGTATTTCTGCAGTCCTGCGCTCCTGTGGGGGACCTACCAAGTATTAGACTAATGTATAAGTTTTTCTGGCACCTCAATGTATATATAGTAATTTATGATGTGTATATTTTTGAATTTGGTTACAATGTTTTGACATTTCCTGAATTTTCCTTGCTACTTCCTGATTTTTGTTCATTTTTGCAATCACCTTTGCATAGTGTCTGAATACCACTTGGCTTCTGAATGACAGCTCATGCAAGTCCAACATTATCTAGGATGTGAAGGCAGTAAATTTTTGGTTCTCACAGCTATTAAATTATCTACACTTGTGTTGACATTGTGAAGTTTTACAGTGTAAGACTTCAGACACCAAGCTTTGAATTAATTGGAGAAAATAAATATTGTGTTTTATTTGGTTTGAAGCTTATTTATTATCAGCTATAAGGATGGGAGTGGTTATTTATTTGTCTTTTACGGAAATAAGATGTGTATGTTGTCTCTTTTTGGGATAATTTAGTAGGCCCTGTTTTCCCTTTTTTCAAAAACTGCAAATTTTATTTTCAGCTATAAGAAGCCTACCCGACAGAAATTAGAAACAGCAACTTATAGAGAAGCTCTGAAGAAAACCATCTTACATGCAAATGCAGAATGTGATGATATATCTGTTCATCGAGGATTGACTGATGGAAATTATCCAGAGCCGAGGGGATCATTACGGAGTGCAAACTTTAGTTACATCATGAGCTTTATATCTGGAAACAAACCGCAAGAGAAAAAAGATAAATTGTTAGATCCAGATTCTCAAGACATCGAATTGAGTTTTGTAGAGGAGAGAGCTTAATTTATAGCTTCAGTGCATACTATAAATACTTTGTATTTAGGAATATCATGTTTTCAGTTTTCTGCTAACCATTTGTTGTAGTTTTTTTTTTTTTTCAAATAATACAGCATTTTTCTGATGCACTTTATTGTGTTAAAAACTAAATTTAGAAGTGTACTGCATAGCATGTGTGACATGCCAAAGATGTGCAGCTTTTCTTGGTTATAAAATAACATTTTGCATTTGTAAAAAGACTTACACATAGTTCAATGCTTTTGACAGCATGTTTGTTCACTTTAAAATTTCTTCTGTTCAGCTAAGTATTCATTGAAAATATTCTTTATTTTGGACCTCAATTTTAAAAGCTGTTAGATGGTGTGCATATTTATGTAAAAATGTCTTCCTAGGCCATGCCACAACACAAATATTCAATGAATTTACTCAGTATTTGCAACCTTGATGTGTGAACAGATTATGAATTTCATGGTTCTTTCAACTTATGTCTTCTGGTGAAATTTTGTGGATTAACCTGAAGCTTAGCAAGTGTGAAAATTTTAATTCTGTTCATTTTTTTCAGTGACTTTTAATTCTATCCACATTTTCAATGCTACCCCATCAAAAATATTTGGAAAGCAATGAAAGTGAACTCTTTTTTACCTTAGCCCTTAATGTTAAAAAGTTTGAGTTATTTGGTTATCTCTGAAGCAACCTTGGATCACTTCTCAGTTCAGTAGTCCATTCAACAGTGGATAAAGAATGTAGTCCAGATATTGGATGCGATGATCCTTTTCAAAACAAGGCATAAAATAAATTTTCTCTATTATAAAATCACAGTTATATCACTGAACGTTTTCAATCTATTTGTTTTATTTTTAATAGGTTTTAAGGCTGACAAATGATCTATGGCTACAGTTATTTTGGTGCTCACTGTCAAATGAAAAACCCAGGTTTGAATGTTAAGTTTGAGGATGTGACAGTTTTTTTTTTCTTTCCCATTTTCAGTTGCTTTTGTGCAACACTGAAGATAAATCTTGATAAGCAAGAGGATGTCTTTTTAAATAAAACATCAGCAATATATTCATAGTTTCAGAATAACATTTTTTCTTGTTTGATAGGATATGTAGAGAACCATAGACTCTTATTAAGTAAAATGTTTTTATGTGCAATTTGAATTTCTTGAAAAACTGTCCTCCCCTTCAGGGTTCCCATGGTCCTTATAAATACGTAGTTCTTAAAAGTGCCCCCCTTTTGGGGAGTGGGGGTTGGTGGTGCTTTGTAGTCCTTATTTTTTGCCAAAAATGGCAAAATGTACTTAAAAAATACTTCCTTTTCTTAACTGGCTGTGAAAAATCCAGAAGTTGCAATATAGTGCAAGGAACTCCTACTGCTGGTTGTGTATGTTGATGATGATGTCTTGTGATGTCAGCCAAAAGCCCGTGGGAAAACTTGTGAGATAAATAATTTGCTGAGAAAAAGTGAAGGACCATGTGCTAAATTACACACATCCAACAGATTCCATCTTACAAGCCCCATTACCATATCTTGATACAGATATTTCACTTTTGTATTTCCCCTTTTTATATATATGCAAATAACAATTATTCAGTTATGCCATGATAAAATTATGTTCAAAATTGAAATCTTGAACACACAACTCTTAAGTAAATTATTACAACTTATATACACTTTATTACATATGTGATTATTCTTTCAAATGGGAAAACTGATTTCACTAGAATAACTCTTTTAAATTTCATAAATTCTGATTTATTGCGTCCACAAACTTATACAGAAAAAAATTGCAGACTTTACCAGCATACTTCAATTTGCATAGTTGTGTGTAAATGTATATTAATGTGCATATCATTGTTATGTTTGCAATTTATTGATTAGGTCATTAAAAAATTTGGGAGTACTTAAAAGTTCCTAAAACGTGCATATTTTTTGTGGGAGAAAAAGAGTGAGAATCCTGCTCTTCCCACACTAAAAAATGTTTGAAAATGGTCCAGTGAAACTAGAGTCCCATGCACAATATGGACCATGTTCTGTTAAATTGCCATATTTTGTAGTGTATCATTTTTTTTTTTGTAAGTTGTAAGATAAATAAGTGTTTTAAATAGTTGGAAATGAGAAGATTGAGAGCTTTCTAATCGGTGAAACAGGTGGGTGTCTTTTGGCCTTTCATGGCAATGCCCATAAAGATTTAAAACATTATTTAGCAGGACCATAAACTGTTGTAAAATTCTGTTTTGGGATGCTAAATATTATTTTGCTGCTAGTATGGTTAAAATTCGTAAGTTTAATTTTAATTTGTACTTGTGTTTTATCCAGCATGCAAACTAAAGGCTCTTCCAATTATTAAAAATATTTGGAATTGTTTGGTGATGTATATGTGTGAATGCTCTCTCTTAATGTTTGCTATTTGCAGCCATGAAATAATGCCTAAGAAAATCTCATTTTTGTTTAATGTTATTTTGTTGCATTGTGCATGTAGCAGGTATCACACTGGGATTATTGCAGATTCTGGTTGTAAGGTTGCAGTAGATGACTTGCTAAAAACACATTTGTCACAGTCATTGAAGATAGCTTTTTATTAATTGTATTACAGTTCCTATTTAAGCTTTTCTGAGCAAAGCAAAATGTTTTGAAATTTTAGTTCGTAGCTAGTTAGAAGAGTAGTACATTATACCTTTTCTAGTTTCCTTCAGAACTGATATGTTCTATTGATTTCTTCAGAGTAATGTATAGAAAGCAACTAAAAGGAAATTAGCATGTGTGTCATGCTATTCCTGTAACTAAATATTGGTAGACTGTTAATTTTAAAGCATTTATCATTGTGACAAAACAGCTTTTGTATTGATTTGTCCTAGGAATTCATTACATATGTGTTCAAAGAATATTTCAATGACTTCACAAAGAATTTATATTTGAATTCAGGAAGACCTGGGAAGTGATCACTTTCCTATATATGGTGACTAGCAACAAGTAGTTATAATGCAGAGTCATTTTGCCATGTTCTATTTTTGTTTTGTTTTAATTCTCTCTCTCTCTCTCTCTCTCTCTCTCTCTCTCTCTCTCTCTCTCTCTCTCTCACATACAGAGACCAAGTAATTACTGGATTGGTTCCAGAGTGGGTTCAGAGTTTTAGTTCCTGCTGTATGTTCATACATGTGTGTGCAATCACAAATGCAAGAAAAATATCTTGTGAAAATGTTCTGTGACTTTTATAACTTTACGTCTGCATACCAACTTGATGTTCAGAAAAGTTGCTGGTACTTTCCCTAAATTTAGAAGGGGTGTTTGGTTTGCAAGATTCTCCAAGTCCTTTTTACGATTTTTACTCTATTACTGTTTTGATTACTGATGCCTGATTTTATGCTTTCTATCCTTATCTTTGGTACTCCTTAGTATGTAGCCAATTATTTTTTAGTATAACATCTGTGTAATCCATTATCTCCCAGATGATATATCCAACCCCCTCTAGTTGTTCTGAATTTCTTACAGAAAAAGTAGTGTTTAATTTCTGAGGTATGTATTACTAATTATATTTTCCCCTAATATTACTTCTCATATATCAGCAGGTTCTAATTTCCTACAGAGCCTTTTACCTTCTCATCAGCTCTTGTACAAAAAAGGTTAGTCTAAATAGTGCATTGCATGCAACCAGTTAGGTTTTTGTCCAGCATCTTTCTTAGGAATATATTTATACAGCAAATAATACTTTTGCAGCTTTGCTGACCTTGCGTCTAAATCCTTGTGAAGCTTTCCTGTTTCATTAATATAATTATACCAAAGTACTTACGCCGCTACGGTGGCGCAGTGGTCTGTCTAAGCGATGGCCTCTGATCATTCCTCCGAAAATGGTCCGGGTTCGAATTCCGGTGAGGCATGGATGTTGTGTTTGTCTTACGGCACTGGCTCTCTCCCTTCCTTGGAACCAGTGACCCTAAATTAGGGACGGGCGACTGCTTATAGCCCATTGAGTTGCTCACGGTGGTCGTTAAACCCCCAATCAAAAAAAAAAAAAAAAAAAAGTACTTACTGTAATATTTTCATTACAAGGCAGTATACTTAGAATCCCCAAGATGATAGTTTTTTTGGCATCAGATTCATGGCAAGAAACATACCAAACTGTTGAAATTATAAGTTTGAACAAATTAGGAAAAAAAAAAAATAGACCAAGAGGCAACTTAAATTTTAAATTTGAATGATACTGTGTTTTAGTGTGATATTGATTAATTCTGTGTTGCTGCTAATTTTGCAGAAATGTTGATTGTGCAGAAATTTCATTGCTGTTCTATGTAGTTAGGCATATCAATTATTATTTCAGTGTGGTACAAAATCCATAAGCAAAGGCAGTTTTTGACCTTGCAAATGTATAGTTTTTCTCCGTGTGGAAGTATTATTTGTTTACCCAAATTACATTTGATTGTAACTTTCATCCATTCTGTGATAATTTTAGTTCAGCTGGAGATGTATAGAAGGATAATAAGAAAAGCAGACCTATATTAAATTTAAGTATTTTTGTGGGAGTCACTTGAGAAACAAAACTTCTAATTCTTAGTTTAGCAAGAATATGTAATAAAATACGTTGAATTTTTGCAGATTCTAATTTGCTATAGATCATGTTCAGTAACAAAAGTCATCACACTCTTGCTTCATGGTTGAAAAAAGCTGTTTGATTTTGTAGTATCATTTTTTATTTCTGACATGTAAAGTTATTTCTAAGATTTCAATTTCCAGGTTGTAAATATATGTAATTTAGAAACACTTGCAAATTTAATTACTTAATGAGGAAAAGATCACATTACAGATGTATCTTCTTGCACCTGTATATACAGATGTATCTTCTTGCACCTGTATATATGTTAGGCATTCAAACATGTTGTTCGTGCAACTAGTTAAGTATCAATGCAGGTTTGCTACAATGTTTCCTTATGTGTTTTTGTCTGCTGCAAGATTTCTGTCTCTAACACATTACCTTCTGAAACATTAGTGGCTGATTTTACACCTTATATCCAATTAAAACAATTGTCACAGTATGATGTATCTGTCACTTAAAACCACACAGAATTTGAATGTTTTCTAAGTACTCTTTCATTTTCAATGTAGCACATATGCTAAAAAAAGAATTTACTTTTGGCTTCACTCAGATTAAGTGATCAAGTATTCAGTTGAAGAATTCATTTAATTCTCCTTTGTCTCCGAGTGTTTTATTTTTTCAGACATTTTTGTATCTTTTGTATCAGTGCCTGTTCTCAATGCTTTGACTCTACTTGGTAAATTTTATTTATGCTGAATGCCAGCAAAATCAACAAATGGGAAGAAACACCTGCTAAAAAAAGAAAGGAAGAGAAACTTGGAGCCAAAGGAAAATTAAATGAATTCTTAAACTGAATAATAACTAATATGTGTTCAAATAACTCACTATATTCTCTTCAAAATTTTCTTCTAAAAAAATGTCTGCCTGTGTGCCGAGTGGTCAGACTAATAGGTTTCTGGCTAGTGGCCTAAGTTGGAGTCTGGAATGAGGCATGAGTTGGAGTCTGGAATGAGGCATGAGTGTTTTGCTTGTGTTGTGGCACTGGCTCTCTCTCTCTCTGCCTTTCTTGGAATCAGTAGCCATAAATTAGGGATGGGTGACTGCTTATAGCTTTAGAGCTGCTCATGGTGGTAATCACCCCCACCTGGAACAGGAATCAAACCCACATCCCATCCAGGACAGTGAAGTTCCAAGCGACTGTAGTTCATACATAAGTAGATGTAACTTATGAATCTGAGTAACTTTCTGTGTGAATGATGTTAATATTCCTTAGCTACATCCAGTTAGCTTCAGATGGTATTTGCATATGCCTTTCATGTAATTGTAATTTCCTCCTGGGATTTGCTTACCACTGGTATCTATGAAAACAAGCAGCAAACTTCTGCCAGAGGAGTATCCAGCTGGAGTGTAATGTCTTCACTTTTAATTCTGTTGTACCACTGATTTCATAGATGTAACCAGTAGGGGGGGTATCGGTCCAGGACCCCCTGATTTTCAGGGTCAGGGGTCCTCATGTATATATAATGTGTGTATGTGTGATTGGACCCCTCCTCCCAAGATTTTGAAACATGGTTACACCATTGACTGCTGAATTGTTGTTTTTTCTCCTTCTGATATATTATTCTTACCACTCTTGTGTCAGCATCTTCTAACACCTTAAAGGGTCATTTATGACCCAATAAATGACCCTTTAAGGTGTTCCCCCCTGATTTTCAGAGTCGGGGATGAAAATCAGGGGTGACCCCTTTAAGGTGGGGGGGGGTTGACCTGACTAAAAATCAGGGGGTGACCTACACCTTATGAGGACCCCCCTGATTTTCGGAGTTGGGGATGCTCATATATATATGTATATACACTGAAGTGCCAGAAAAACTGGTACACCAGTCTAATACTTGGTAGGTCCCCCACGGGAGCACAGGACTGCAGAAATACGACGGGGCATGGACTCCACTAGCTTCTGGAAATATGATTTAGGCAATGCACACCATACTTTCTGCAAAGCGTTCCACAATTCGGGTGTATTCCGAGGTCTTGGATTCCTGTGTTCGATAGTGCATTGCATGGCATCCCAAAGGTGTTCTATCACGTTCAGATCTGGGGACTTAGGTGGGAATGGCAACACCCCAAACTCAGATTAATGCTCTTCTAACCATAATGTGGCATGAATGCAGGACATGAACGGGTGTACCTCGTCAGAAAGGATGCACACATAGCGTTGGCCGGTCACAGACGTTTGTAGACGCACCAGGGGTCCCAGTGAAGTCCAGCTAAGCACACCCCATACCATTATGGATCCCCCACCAGCCAGTACAGTTCCCTATTGACAGGCGGGATCCATGGCTTCATGGGGTTTGTGCCACACACGAATCCTTTCATCTGCCTGAGGCAGTTGGAAACGCGACTTGTCAGACCAGGCTACTTGTTTCCAGTCATCAAGTGGCGGTGCTGCTGTGCCCAAGCGAGGCGCATAGCTCTGTGTCGTGCACCTATCACGGTGATTCGATTTGGGCGTCGGCTCCCAAAGCCCATATCGTGCACGGTACGTTGCACAGTCCGGATGCTGATGCTTGTTGAGGCTCCAGCATTGAATTCTAATGATACCTGTGAGAGTGTTGCACGCCTATCGCATGAAATGATTCTTGACAGCCGACGATGGTCACATTCACCCAATGCCTTTTTACGCCCACAATGGTATCGTAGGCTGGAGGTTTTGCCAGAATTCTTGTAGTCATGGTACACCCTTGCAATGGTCGTCCGTAAAAATCCGAATTTCGTTTCTACCTCCGAAATAGTATGGCCCATCTCATGAGCACCAACTATGACACCGCGTTGAAAATCGCTTAAATCGTTATTACTTGTCATTCTCATACTGAAAACAGCTCTGTCAGCTGGCAAGGATGTCTATCGCTTTATACACGCATTTGCGGATGCAACCGAGTACACGCATAGGTGAAGTTGCTATGTATTTTGCATAAGATTTTCTGGCACTTCAGTGTCTATAATGTGTGCATGTGTGATCGGAACCCCCTCCCCTCTGATATTCCTCTTACCATTCTCATGTTAGCGCCTTAAAGGGTCATTTATTTCACCACCTCTTATTTCCATAAAAGAAGGTAAGGTCTGAATGCCTCATTGCAGGTAGGCAGTTTTGTTTTCAATCTAGCTGCTTTTTTAGTTGAAATTGTTTTTTACAGCTGATAAGATACTTCCCCTACTTTATTGATTATGTTATACATTGCTGGCCACCCAAAATGCAACAACAAGAAGGACATGAGACAGCAAAGCCAGATTTACTGGACACATAACAACAGATACAAAGATGAAACGATTGAGCTTAGAGGCCCGTGCAACTTGCGGAACACGCAGACATCAATAGTTCGTGTGGCCCCCATGGCTGGCAATAAAGGCTGCCACACGCCGCAGCATCGAACGAAAGAGGCTTTGGATGTGGGCTTGGGGTATATCGGTCCAGGCTGCTTCCCCACGTTGCCACAGTTCATCAGGCGTAGCCGCCGGTGGTGCTTGCCGGGCCACTCGGTTGCCGATCAGTGACCAGACGTGTTCGATGGGCGACATATCGGGAGAACAGGCAGTCCACGGCCGCAGTGACACCTGGTGGGCCGTGAAGAATTGTTGCATGATGCGTGCCACATGCGAGCGCATTGTCCTGTTGAAACGTGGCCGCTGGCAGGTCCTGCAGGTAAGGGAGGACTACAGGCTCCAAAACGTTGGAGATGTAGCGGTGGCTGTTGAGTGTACTGGCGATGCATATCAGAGGGGTGCGGGTGTCATATTGAATTGCGCCCCAAACCATAACGCCAGGCGACGGATCGGCATGGCGATGCATAATGCAGGTGTCATACAGTATCTCGCCACGGTGCCGCAACACGCGGATCCGACCATCGTGGTGTTGCAGGCAGAAGCGGGATTCGTCGGAGAAGACAATGTCGTGCCATTCCGTAGTCCAGGTGCGTGGTGTAACATCAATGGTAATTGGAGCAATGGGCGCCGTGCGACAAGTCCCTGCAGACGACGTCGAACGGTACATGCTGACACAGGTTGTTGCGCAACACATCCTAATTCCTGCGCTAACGTTCGTGATGTGGCGGTGCAAGCTGTCAATGCCCGCCGCACAACATGCCGGTCCTCTCGTTCGGTGCAGTGCCGTGGCTGCGGCAATCGCTCACGTCAGTCCATCCCTCCTGCACCCACCGAATCCATACTCGCCTCACTGTGGCTGGATGTCGTCCCACACGGGCGCCGATGTCTCTGTACGATAAACTGCTGTCGCGATAAGCCGCTATTCGTCCTCTGTCGAACTCCGAAACGTGCTGGAATGACTGCTGTATTCTGCGCCGAAGCATCAGGAAGCTTCCCACGCACTGGTCCAGCATGACACACTTCCACTACTTACACCCCGCCTTCTGTGCACCCTTACTATAGTGCTTTTAGGTGGCGTGCCGGTTGCACATGATTTGCATATGCCCTGCAATGCTAATCGTTTGCATATCCTCTCGCGGGCGACATATGCTGCGAATTTCAGGCCAATCAGATGTTCCTTCTTGGTGTTGCATTTTGGGTGGCCAGCAGCGTATAATTCCTTAACAAGCCTTCCTTGTTTCATCAATAATCACACCCAAATAATTAAAATTTACTAGCTGTTCTGGCCTGTTTTACCTGAGTAATTTTTGAGGTGTGAATTATGTCCATTGCTTGGAGTTCTAAAGCATATAGCTTCATCCCAGACTTAATAAGTCTCAAATCAGTCCCATAAAAGCATTGGAAGTAGGTGAACCTGAAATGAAAACTATTGGTATTATAGAGAAATCTTTCACATAAAACATTTTATCTGCTTTCTGTTTTTAGAGGACCTAGCTTGCCAAATGTCCTGTGGTTTTTGTGTTTTGTGCGCAAAATTGTTTCAATATTTTGTGCACCAATAATAAAATAGCTTGTGTGTACCTGCACACTGAAACCAAATGTTCTATTGTAGCTTTGTCAGTAATGCACCAAAATACTAAAAGAGTACAAATACCACTTTTGGTATTTATTAGCATTGTTCTTTCTGTATGGAGATTTAAGGTATATATACATCATAAAGCAGTCCCTAGTTTTCATGAAGTATGTGTGAAGACTGCCCCCCCTTTTTTTTTGCCGTTGGACTAGATATCCAGTTTAGCCTTTCCTTGGCATGTGGCTGCATATCTCATTTCATAATGTGCATATTTAAAAGCTGACACAAGGTTACTCAGGGTGACTCAGTTATTTAGGTGTTTATCACAATCAGTTGCTTTCTGAGACCGAAAGGTTTGATGGATCACATTGCAAATGGTTGAAGCAATACTTTTGAATGCTGTGTGTCTGGTTAGTACTGTATCCAAATTAATAATGCAATTATCATTCAGGAGCAGTCATATGGACTTGTGCATGCTGGGTCATAATCCTGTGCATATTTATTTTATTTGGCTGAAATGTTTATTGTAACATAACATGCAAATTTGAATTAGAAAATATGAAGATGCAAAAGTGCAGTAGAAGTGGTCTGCTTTCCTACAAATTATATTCTGTGCTTTATGTGCAAGTTAATGTCCATCCTATGGGTTTTATTTTATGCTGAAGATTTATGTCTGCCATTACTTTCAGTGTATTTGAATACTAGCATGCATGTTTTAAATGTACAGATTGGAAGTAAACTGCTTGATTGATCTCAATTTCTGTTCTGTTGAGAACTACTGTTGATGTGGCCACCAACTATATGTGAGATTTGGCCTTTTATCATTACAGTTGCATCACACATTTATTTATGAGGTTCTCTTAAATCATGGCAAACTGTTATGTTTACTTAATGCTTAAAAAGACATATGTCAAATGGTAAAGTGCTTTTGTGTGTATGATGCTGAATCACATGTTTTAATTAAGCAAGTACTTTTTTTTAATAATATGCATCATCAAATATCTGTATGTTTTGTTGAAATGTTATGTAGAGCAAACATTGGGATTTTATGGGCCACAGTGGCTAAGCAAATACGTCTCTATAAACGTTTGTGCGGACCACAGTCAAAACCTGTGTATTAAATTTTTGTTTTAAAATCTCCATTCCTGTTTGTACGTAGTGGATTCTCTTTCCTTCTATTTGGAGAACTAAGAGACATCCAACCATATATCATCTCCGCTGTCATATGTCATTAAATAAAATGTTATTTTTACATACTGTGAATACTTTTTTAATCGTTTGCATTTACCGTGTTTTTTAATTCTTGTAGGATTTATTATGTTTGGTATTTCACATTCTGATGCTGTATATGAATTATTTGTGTGTTTTTGTATTTTTGCACATCAGCATTTGTTTTAGAAAGGAAATATCTTGAATTTAGTTCCTAAAGCTGTTGTTAGAGTATTGTTTTATTCCTTTAGATAAACTGAAGTGTGTGGTTAGGAACACTGAAGGTTTTTTTTTTAAATGCAAATGATGTAAGAATATTTTGTTTTCTGCTCAGCAATTAATATATTTTAAAGTATTATATTTACAGGAGTTTAATTTTATATTAGCCTTCCAAAAATTGTTGTATCCATTTGTGAAAAACCATCCATTGTACCTGGTACTTCTTTTTTTATAGTGTGTGTTACATTGGTAATGTTCAAATGGCCTTTATTGACATAAAGACTACTGTAAAGCATTCAATTTTTTCTGGGAAGAATTCATAGGTTGCAGATATGTGCAGTTGTCTAAAATTTGCTTTGGAAGCATAAAAACTTTCGTAAATTCAGACACACTACAAAAATTAAAACTGTGTTAAATTTCATTGTGTCATTACTTTTGTTTTTCCAAATATATTTCTCATAGATTTCTGTTAAGATTGTTATAAGAAAATTCCGGTGTGAAATGATTCCAGTGTTCTGGCAGTTAATCATTCATTATGTTTTACCTAATTTTACTGACAGTTATTAGTAAAAGATATTCATAATCACTGGGGTTTACGCTAAATAAGTAATTTTCTGTTCATTTTAAAATTTGGTAGTTTTGCTCTTATTGTTTTAATAACTGAGTTACTATGGGTGTTTAGAGGAAAATGCAAATGAGATAATTTTATTACCTTAAATTTTCAAAGGAGGCCTTCATTCATCGTCAGAATGAATGAAGGTCTCCTTTGAAAATTATATATGCAGAATCAAAATGGGAAGAACTGATGATGTGGCAACAGTGACACTGAATCTCTATGACTACAGCAATCCATCTCTTAAGTAAAAGAACATAGGTTTTATGCAGAGAAAATGTTGTATTGTGGAAGATTTGACTAGAGAAACTGCAATTTGTTTACTTGCTTCTTTTTAGTTTTTTTTTTTTTTTTTTTTTGGAGTGGAAAACATGTAATGAATATTCATTAGAATGTTTTTACACTTTGTTAAAGTTATGCTCAAGGTACTGGGTTTTATGGGATATTTAAATCTAGATAAAAATGCTATGATACAAAAACTTAAATGTTTTGAAAATTTGCTGTTTGAACAAAGGTAGTAATTTGTTGGCAAGCAATGTAAATAATTATTTTCAAAATTATGGATGTAAATTATTGTTACATGATTTGACAAAAATGAGGTGACCATAAAATACCATTCAGCGTAATTGGTGATTCACAATTCTTGCCAGTTTCAGTAAAACTTGCGTCCAATAATCTGTGTAGCTTTTGTACATTTTATTCAACTGACGTCAACTGCAATCAGATACTTGCTTTTTGAAAATTACTTATGTGAATAATCATTCCATGTGGTTGAACTGCAGTTACATCTTCCTCGTGTAACAGTACTTAATTTTGAAATCCAAAGTGTGTGAAACTGTTTCATTATCAATTAAGTTGGTGCTACTGCCACATGCACAGCTGATAGATTTCCTAGTTCCTTTTGACTCCATTTTCTAGGTGACTTTTGTACCAGAAAATGGTGTTTTATCACAATAAAGGCTCCCCATTAATGCACAACAAGAAATTATGCCCTTAGTAAGAAATTTCCTATGTAGTTGGAAATTGATTGAATGTGAGCAAAATGTCTGTTGTAACTCTACCTGCATAACTGAAATATTGTTATATTAATGTTATGATAAGTGAAGTATAAAAGGTCTTGTGTGAGATGTGCAATAGCTGTTAGAGAAGCTCGAGTTGTATGCGAAGATCACTGTAAGTGGAGAAATTTGTATGTCATCATTAAGTACAATCTAGCACAGTCAGTTTTAAACTTTAATCTGGCAGATGTGCTTCCTTTGAGGAGCTAACCTCTGAATCTCAGAGAACTGCTTAGTGGCATGTATGTATATAATACATACATACATACATATTAATGTTATGATCTGCTGTTACATTTTTCTAATAGCCTGTTTTCCCATAAAAATTTGCCATTCATTCATACATAAATATGATGAAATTCCAATGATTTAGGGCTAAAAACACAGATTCTTCTCAAAAATAGTAATATCATTGTCTCTAGAGTTATGTAAAATTTTCATCTGAAGAAGTTAAATTGTAGCACAAAGTCGGGGTTGGAATTTCACTGAGGGTTTTCAAGGCTGAATAGGTATTAGAGATAAAAATGCCCCCTCCCCACAGGTTTTATAAAATGTAACTCCTTCCTAGTGAAAAAATGCTCCACTAAATAGAGCCAAGAAGTTTTAGCTATATTTGTTTTACTGGGGGAAGCAGAAAGAAGTTTCATGGTCTCTATTTTATGGAGCACAGTAAAGCAAAGAAAAAAGTATTTGCTGTCTGGTAGCAAAACTGCTCTAGAAAAAGTTGGAAAGCAACTAAAATATCTGAACAATTTTTTATAATGCAAAGTTTTTCAATCTAATGTTAAGGTGCAGAAATATGTGTATAGCCAGCTGGATATATATTTACAAAGCAGAGAAAAATCTGGGATATGCATTCCTTTATCTAACACAAGAATTTGCTTAGCTTCAGATGAAGATATGAACCTTCATCTTCCATATCTCTATAAAAAAAATTATAATAAAAATTAAAATTCAAGTTAATTTCCCGACTTTTAGGAGGAAAGTTATTAGATTTACTAACGGGCAGATAAACAAAGTGAAGCACAAGTGTCCTTTTTTTTAGAATTGGATTCGGGGTGGAACCAGGAGGGAGAGTTGACCTCCAAATATATAAAACTTTCAGAAACTGGATCAAAGATGAAAAAAGAGAAGTGTGTCATTGTTTATTCCTTGTTGATTTTAAGAAGCTACAATAGTCAAGGAAAGTCAAAATTGATAAGAAAAGCCATCAAAGTGTTAGTTTCTGTTCTTGTTTTTCATTTTTGTTTTCTTCCTCTTGCGTGCCATTATGGACTTAACACCAACAAAATTCTCTCTTTGTTATTACCATAATATTTTAGTTAAAACTGAATTAGGCAAAATAAAAATGTATAGGAGAGGGGACCACTCCTGCTGTCTTAAATTACCTTGCTTATACTGTCGCCCTCATGTTCCTCTTAAAGCTAGGAAAACAGGTTTATTTAATCCGTAGTTATTAACAACAATGCCGTTGTTGGATTACATGGTTATCATAACATTTTAATATACTGTCGGAGTATAAATACTCGTGGTTTAATTTACTGTTTCACATGTTAATATTGGTTTTAATCGTCAAGAATCAAAGTCGTACTTCATCATTTCCAGGATTTTTTGATAAACATTAGTTTGATGTTATTATTTACTGTCCTTTAGTAATAGGCTTAACAGTTATGGGTCTCAATGTCATTGAGGTTTAGTGTTTCTTTTTAGCCAAAGAACAGTTAATGGTTACCTTGATGAAATCCAGGAATGTGAAGCACTGCATTGTCTTCTTAACGTATTATTTCTCATACCAGTTTCAGCTTTTGAAGTATAAGCCTTCTTCAGTGAGTTTCTGTGCTATCATTTTAGTACTTGATGTTATTAGGCACTTAGCTGCGGCCCAAATGACGATGTTTTTTCATAGTTTTGTTGCCGTCTACGTTCGAATGTCTCTCCTAGTGTTCGATATATAGCGTCACCATCTATCGTTCTTTATTGCCATTAAAGTCTTTAAATCTTTTCATAATTATTTTACTTTCTGTTATCCTTTTTTGCTTTTGCTCTTGCTCTATGAGGAATTTCCATGCAAAGGGTAATTCAACAGGAGTGTTATTGTTGCAATTATTTTCACGTGTTTTCTCAATTAAAACTGCTTCTGCGGTCAAAAGTTTATGTGTGTCATGCGTTGTTACGATTTTAGATTCATGCCATCCTGGGATATCGTTGTTTTGCTCACAGTGTTGTATTAAAGCAGTCTTTTCTTCCTTTTTGTTCCAATTTTTGAGGTGCTCGTGCAGGCGAGTTTGGAAACGTCTTTTTGTGCTACCTATGTATAGGAGAACATCGTCATTCAGGCCGCAGCTAAGCGCCTAATAACATCAAGTACTAAAAAGATAGCACAAAAACTCACTGAAAAAGATTTATACTTCAAAAGCTGAAACTGGTATGAGAAATAATACGTTAAGAAGGTGATGCCGTACACTCATAGATTTCCTTTGCAGTTTTCTTTTGCAGGAACAGAAATTTCATCACAGTCCGGAGTTCCACATTCGAAAATTCAACACTTTGCATTGGCATGATTCAGTTCAGGATGCCAAATATCTACAAAAAAAAAAAAAAAGAGCTATTAGTCTGAAAATTTGCAATTTACAATACAAAAAATCACTGTTTTGAGCTGCAGTGACAAAATAATACTACTATTACAGAAAGTGGGTTAGGCGGAAAACTTTTCAGCACCCCTCCCTCGTATATCACATTTTTCTGAGATAGATGAACTTCAGTTCTATTTATTTCTGCTTGCTGAGTATAACTTCATTGGGTCTACCAAAGATTATGCAAAATACCTACAATAGAACCTCATTTATATGTTTCTCAGTTATACATTTTTCACTCTTATATGTAAAATGTTGTCTGTCCAAAAATTCTGAATTGTGTTTAATGTTAAAATTTCCCTGTTTCATTTATGTTTCTTTCAGTTATATGTTAATTTTACTTGGACCCTTGAAAAATGTATACCATAAATTCTGGTTAATTGGGACATGTTGATGCTAGAATACTATGGCCCAATTAAGTGGCTGCCACAATTATGCAAAGCTTTATCCCAAATAGCTAATTTGGGATGTTTTTAAAGAATTGACACAAATAAATGGCTACTCCAATTAAACATTTGGCCGAGTTAACTGGAATCTACCATAAACAAGATTCCACTGTATTTAATTCCTTAAGGTATATTTAATGTAGAATTTGTTGCTGTGCCTTTTATGTTAGTAAACAAAGTGTATTTTATCTCTCTTTCATGTTCTGCCCATTATCTCTTTGTAAAATTATTGAACTTAATGAGCTATTCAAATTTAAGTACTCGTAACAGAGTTAAATGAAATGCAACTGAATCCGTTACTAAGATTTACTTAAGAGCATCAGATAGTCTGGAAGAAATATGATATGAGAGAAATGTACAAGTGCTAGTGTGCGAGTTTTAAATCCAAAATTATTGTTTCAAAGCCTGTCACACTACTCGCACATATGTTGCTGGTAGAGTACAGATAGTGTAAATATGACATACATTTTATTAAGAACAAATGTATAAGGCTTGGTAAAATTTGATGGCCTTGTGCATTTCAGTAGTAATTAACCCTTTAACGACCATAACGCCCAAAATGCCCGTATGTACAAACGGCCTTGGACGCCCGAAACAAATGTCTAGAGTAATTCTTCAAATTTTCTCAACCTATGGGAGATCAGCAGGAGTCACCCTCAGTCACTATTGTTGTTATTAAAAAAAAAAAGAAGTGAAACAGCAGACAGTTTTGTGCGTTATGTTGTTTAGAGTGATGCAAGATTTTTGGGTCATGATCGTTAAAGGGTTTACAGAAAGTATGCAACCTCCTCACTCCAGCTTTCAGTTGTACTAACATTTTTTTTTACCTAGGTCAACCATTTATGTGCATTCTTTTAAATTTCAGTGTGTTTAATATTTTTATAGTCATGACATTTGTTTCAGTTGGTCACATAGAAATTGTGCATGTTGCTACTCAGTAGTAGGTTACTGTGAAAGGTAATTAAAGGCAGTTTTTGACACTGAGAATGCAGTAGAATTAAAAGGAGTGGAAAAATAAGTGATACTAAAACAGTAACAATAGTATGATTTCCGTGAAATTTTTTTATCAAAAGTTCTGTTTCAGGTCCAATAGAGGTTTTTAAAATTCAGTTTTCAGCTTGTTTTGTACATATTTAAGTCAACTGGTGGTATTTTGGTATTTCCACCATTAATGATAACTCTCTCTCTCTCTCTCTCTCTCTCTCTCTCTCTCTCTCTCTCTCTCTCTCTCTCTCTCTCTCTCTCTCTCTCTCTCTATATATATATATATATATATATATATATATATATATATATATATATATTCTATTAAGAAGAGACCTAAGCAAAAAAAAAATATATTTTTTTGACTCATACCAAGTACAACATAGAAAAGACTTAACCTTTTCTATGTTGTACTTGGTATGAGTCAAAAAAATATATATTTTTTTTGCTTAGGTCTCTTCTTAATAGAATGTGAATTCTGAATTTTCATAACTGCTGCGTTGCGCGTTTTGATCTTCAGGTTATTTTGCAACTTTCGTTTTAAATTCAAAAGTTTTTCCTTAGTTTTCAGCTTTGCTCTTCAGTATATATATATATGTATACATAATTGAATGTTTGTTTGTTTGTCCACTATACAAATCTACAGTTTTCAATTCAGAACCACCAAATTTGGTATACTATCTCAAGGTACCCTAACTTAGACTGTACATGGTTTTTGGAAGGAGCCTGAGCCCGGGATCAAGGGGCCCCCACACAAAATTTCCATAAAATCTACAGTTTTCAATTCAGAACCACCAAATTTGGTATACTATCTCAAGGTACCCTAACTTAGACTGTACATGGTTTTTGGAAGGAGCCTGAGCCCGGGATCAAGGGGCCCCCCACACAAAATTTCCATAAAATCTACAGTTTTCAATTTAGAACCATCAAATTTAGTATACTACGTCATAGTACTTTTAACTTAGACCATAGATGGTTTTCGGATGGGGTCGGAGCATGAAGTCAAGCCCCCCTCTAAAATTTTTGTAAAAAGTTCCATTTTTTACTTTTAAGAACTGCAATACAGTGCAACACTCCAATACCCGATCTACAGTCTAAGTTAGAGACAGTAGATAGCAATAAAGTGCAAAACTGTCTGTTTAATGGTGTATTAAAAACACAAATGAATAAGCGTTAGCTTTCACCACCAATGGGCGACTTCATCAGGCAGAAATACAATGTAATGTAAATAAAGAGTTCCAGATATTCAAAATGGTAAACAAAAGGATTAACAATGCCAATGTCAAGTCGCATGCACACAACATGACATAGGTACATTGCATTTCAGTGTCGCAGGATTCTCAGAAGTGCATGCCACATGTATGTCAGTTCTATAGATGTCTCCCTGAAGGTAAGTTATCTCCATTCCTCTTCCTTTATTTTTTGTTTCGTAAAAGTAAATTAATTCATTTTTTTCACATCTGCAGCCATCCCTGCTCCCCCCTTTTTTTCTTTTGACAGAAATATTATTGCATCAGCAGCAGTGGCTTGCACTAATTTGGAAAAACCCTGCTTTTCACATGGCCAACTCTACATCGCCTGCTCAAGGGTTGGATATCTTAAAAATTTCTACATTTTTACTCCCAATGGAAAAACCAGAAATATTGTTTACCAAAAAGCAATAACCTAAATGAATTAAAACAAATTTACTGGAAAATTACAGGAATATCTTTTTCATTCATTAACTTTCACACGCTGAATTTGGTGATTCCATGCATAGTGTTATTTACCCAGGAAATACCGGGTACCCCTGCTGGTGAGTTATAAATGTTGAACTACTGATAACCACTTATGCTGTTTTCCATAGAATTCATTCTCTAGCATCCATAAGTACATTTACTGGTTTTGTACCAATTTAATTCTGGGTTTTTGTTTTTTGTACCTTCTAATTCTACTGCATTCTTATAGTGTTAAAGCATGTTTTACAATAACCTACTTCCAAGGTGCAACATGCAAAAGTTTCAGTTTGACTGACTGAAGCAGTATACTAATATTAAGTATAGCTGCATGTTTTTCTGGTGCTTTAAATATTGACTTATTTGTACAGTATAGTTTTATTTTTATTTCCTAATTTGTAAAAATATTCCTTTATTTGTTGTCAGTCATTTTGTAGATCATTTCCAAAGGGCATCATTAAAAATACTTATTAATTAAAACAAAAAGAGGTTGGCTTTCCTGCTGTTAGCCAATTTCTGTCAGTAATCTTGTTAAGTGTAATCTTGTACTGTTTTTTTCTTTTAAGATCTGAATTGTGTCTGATTAAATATGTTGACCTTTTGTCTGAGCACACTGGATTGGTACTCCTTGTGTAAATGTTGCTGATGGTTTAAAGAGACATTTTGTTTAATTGTTTAGTCTTGTAGAAATGTATGTCAAACTTGATTTTTTTTTTTTTCTGTGAACTCAAGGGAATTGGTGGCTTTATTTTCAGTAATGTTACAACATATTATATAACTAATCATGTACTACTGAAAAATAAAGGGCCATCCCGGTGGTGCAGTGGTCTAAGCAATGGCCTCTGATCATTCGTCCAAAAGGGATCCGTGTTCAAATCCTAGTGAGGCAAGGATGTTGTGTTTGTCTTATAGCACTGGCTCTCTCCCTTCCCTGGAACCAGTGACCCTAAATTAGGGACGGGCGACTGCTTATATAGCCCATTGAGTTGCTCACAATGGTCGTTAAACCTCCAATCAAAAAAAAAAAAAAGAAAAAAAAAAAGGCACTAACTCCCTGAGTTCATATAGTTATTTTATGGTAATTTTTTGACTTAATTTTGTACTATGATTTGTAGTTTTATATATATATATATATATATATATATAAAGCTCTTGGAAGATTTTTCATAAAACTTCTACTTGTGTGTTTTTTAAGTACGTAAAATAATCAAGTATGTGGTATTGCTGCAGTCTTGTATCCCCTTAAAGAGTGGATATGGCCGCCCCGGTGGCGCAGTGGTCTAAGCGATGGCCTCTGATCATTCGCCCGAACGGGGTCCGGGTTCGAATCCCGGTGAGGCATGGATGTTGTGTTTGTCTTACGGCACTGGCTCTCTCCCTTCCCTGGAACCAGTGACCCTAAATTAGGGACGGGCGACTGCTTATAGCCCATTGAGTTGCTCACGGTGGTCGTTAAACCTCCAATCAAAAAAAAAAAAAAAAAAAAAAAAAAAAAAAAAGAGTGGATATGTAACCATGATAATCATAATTCTTTCAATTCCTTAAAGCTGAACTTATTAAACAGTTATTGTTAGCACAGTTTGTTTTGCATTTCCCCCATGTTGTACATAAAATGTAAATTTTTATTTTTAAGATACATAAAATTTGAATGTAAATTTTGTACATACTTCTCATGTACATTTTCAAGATCACTGACTATTAAATTGTTTTTGCTATCACAACTTTTGTTTATGTGTAAATGCTGGTAAAAAATAATTCCACTTCAGACTGTATTTGAAATAATCATAATAAATGCAGTTACGCTTCTATGCACTCTATTGTTGCTCCATTTGTACTAAGATACTGGATCACACATTTGTTTTATGTATCAGCCAAATTTTTTTTACATCATTTGGCATTTATTGGTATTTTATACTTTAATCAGCAGAATTTTTAGGTTGTATATAATTTTAATAAATTTAATTTGCACGTGGTTCTGAAAATAGGATTAATTAATGCAATTGAGCAATCATTGAACTAGTATGCACCTCTGTATAACTGAAAACTTTTTCTTGTGAAGAAAAAAAAACATGTAAGAATATAAAGATATTTTACTCATATTTTTTATACAAATTTTGCTAAAAGAAAATTTGATATTAAGTATTATTTGCTAGGTGGAACTTTCAAATAAAATATATTTTGCAAGACAATGAGTGAAAATGGATTAAATACAGTAGAGCACAAATTATAAGTTTCTCTGTTGTATGTTTTTATTATTTATACATTGAATTCCTGTATACCCAGCAGAATCCAATAGCACTAACGTAAATTTTTTTCATTTATACAATTTTTATCAGTATGGAAGTTTCGTTTATACAGAGGGATCGTAAAGTTCCCGAATTCTGAATGAAAAGAAAATTATTGCATATGCTGTTAGCAGAAGTTTTACCAATTGATGTGTCAACATGAGTAAGCAACTCGTCGAGGCTAAGTATTGTGCGTGTCGAATGCCTGAAGGAAATTGGCAGAATGCCAGAAATGAATAACTGGTTCCTTGTGTGCTACAAAGTCTGTTCACTTTAGTGTCCCCTTTTGCACAGAGGCATGGGTTTGACAAGAGAGCTAAGAACTTGTTTACTTGACGCTTTTTTTTTTTGAAGGTTTAACGACCACCGTAAGCAACTGAATGGGCTATAAGCAGTTGCCCGTCCCTAATTTAGAGCCACTGGTTCCAGTGCGGTAAAACAAACATAACATCCATGCCACACAGGGATTCGAATCCGTACCCTTCTGAACGGTCATAAGCCAGTGCTTAGACCACTGTGCCACTGCGGCAGCGAAGCTTATTTGCAAACGCAGTCATACAAACAGTGTAATGCCGCCCCGGTGGCGCAGTGGTGTAAGGCGCTGGCCTCTGATCATTCGACCGTAAGGGGTCCGGGTTCGAATCCCGGTCAGGCTTTTTTTTTGATTGGAGGTTTAACGACCACCGTGAGCAACTCAATGGGCTATAAGCAGTCGCCCGTCCCTAATTTAGGGTCACTGGTTCCAGGGAAGGGAGAGAGCCAGTGCCGTAAGACAAACACAACATCCATGCCTGACCGGGATTCGAACCCGGACCCCTTACGGACGAATGATCAGAGGCCAGCGCCTTAGACCACTGCGCCACCGGGGCGGCCCGGTCAGGCATGGATGTTGTGTATTCGAACCCGGACCCCTTACGGACGAATGATCAGAGGCCAGCGCCTTAGACCACTGCGCCACCGGGGCGGCCCGGTCAGGCATGGATGTTGTGTTTGTCTTACGGCACTGGCTCTCTCCCTTCCCTGGAACCAGTGACCCTAAATTAGGGACGAACGACTGCTTATAGCCCATTGAGTTGCTTACGGTGGTCGTTAAACCTCCAATAATAAAAAAAAAAGTGTAAAGAGGAGTAGGGGGAGGGGGATATACGCAGCATACTGTGTAGTAAGTAAATCAACGATACACAGTTTATTCCTACGATTTTGGAAAACTGAAAGTCGTGATATCCCTAGAAGTGGTCAGCCAAGTGTGTTAAATGCCGCACTTGGGTAACGATGTTCATGTTTGTTTGCAGGTGCAAAGTCACTACAAATTGCTTCGCCACTTATCTCAGCAAGTGAAACTTTCTAACTGCTCAGTGCAGAAAGCGACTAAATGATTGTAGCTTCATGCATGCAAAGAAAAGTTGTCCAAGAACTGAAGGCACCTGATTCGCATAACCTCTTGCTGTATTTCCATTGGTTTTGTAATTTCACTCGACACAAGGGCTTATTGAACAATGTTTTCTTTTTGGAAAACCAATTTGAACAGGTATGCTAATTCTCAAAATACACGCCATTGGTGGACTGAGAATTCTCGTATCCTTCGTCTAATGCTTTTTCATTCTGAAAAAATCAGTGTGTGGTAAGCCATATCTCGACGCAGAATAATGGGATCATTGTTTTTTTGACAGTACTGTAAATGAGGGTATTTATCAAGATTTGATTTTTCAGTTTGATCCCTTATTGCAAGAAAACGAATGTTTTGCAGGGTGTCAACAAGATTTAGCAACATGTCACACAGCTATTGCGACAACGGAACTTTTGCGAAGTTTTTTTTGGTGACTGCATTATTTCTAAAGGAGTTTGGCCTACACGTTCACCGGATCTCGTACCTCTTGATTTTTTCCCTATGGGGGATATTTAGAGGACTTTATGCAAACAACATGCATGATCTGCAGTCCTTGAAAACAAACATTATTCGGACCATAGCGGAAATCACGCCATCTGTGCTAAAGCGCAGTACGAAAAACATGTGCCGTCGCGTAGATATTTGCCTCCAGAAACAAGGTCATTTCCAGCACCTTCTTTAGGTCAATATAAGTTGCTCAAAACTCGATGGAAGATGTATCACAGTTGTTAGCAAACTTTTAATGAATCTGTATAACGCGAATGAAAATTGTTCAAATTACAGTTTGGGAACTTCTCGATCACTTTGTATGTTTTCATTTTCTAGGAAAATGGAAAGATTCCTCTTTTTGAGCAAAAAACCACCTGCCTTTTTGACTAAACTTCCTTCCCCCCCCCCAATTAATCATCTCCACAGACGTCTAGTGAGGAGGACAGAAATGTATCAAATGCCCGGTACCATAAATCATGACATCACTGTCATGAGGAAGGGAAGTGCAGTTGTTTGTTGCAATACCATTCTTTCAGCTGGGAAAAATGGACCTGCCTTAGCACTTTGACTTAAGGATCTTTGCCAAACCTTTTCTACCATAAAATTGTTACTTTAACCTACATTCTGTTCTGCTGTTTAACTTGGAGGTTTCTGTGTTTCTCTTCTTTTCAATTCAGTATGGCCCACTGTAAAAGAAAGCACTGTTGCTAAACGATAAAATGCAAATTTTAAAGCGAGTGGATAATTTGTGTGTGACAAAGGTTGAACTTGAAAAAAAAACTTGATATGCCGCGTACTCTGATTTACAAGTACAAACAAATTGAGCAAAACGCAATGGCAAGCGGTCTCTCATCAATGAAAAAGCAAAGAGTGCAAAGTGGAAAATTTACTGGTGTAGATTTGTTCTTACAAATTTTTGACCAGTGTCGTTCTGCGAATTTACCACTCAGTGGCCCAACGCTTATAAAAAAAGCTGGAGCATATGCGCTTCTTCAACCTACGGTTGGAAAGCGTAAAAAAGCTAAAAAAATTGAATATTGATTGAAAGGCGCATGTTTAACCGAGTACTACTTTCGGCAACAGCATACATAGAAAGTCGCCATTGTAGGGAGTAACTCCGTGTGTTGACTTCAAAAACCTCGGAGTAGTGTAACAAAGGTGGAACTTGCAAAAAAGTTCAAATTACAGTTTGGGAACTATGACTGGCAAATGTAATGCTAACGGTACTGAAACGTCGGAGGCCAATTGAACGTGCAGCGCCATCTATGAATGGGAGAGAGTTGGCAGTGGACAAATGCCTGTTGGAAAGCAAGAATGTGTGATTCAGTTCATAATGTACTGGAGAAATTACGTAGAAAGAATGTTCGCGTACGACCTGAGAACTTTCTAGATCAAATTGTGATTAGGAAGTGCTCACATCCGAGGAAAAGCAAACAACACTAGCAAGCAGGAAAGTACGACGGTATATCGCGGCCAGCCATATACACAGAGTAGAGAAAAAAAATACTAGACAGGTAAATTTCATGGGCGCAGTGGTCTAAGTGATGGCCTCTGATCATTCATCCGAAATGGGGCCTGGTTCGAGTCCCGTGAGGCATGGATGTTGTATTTGTCTTACGGCACTGGCTCTCTCTCCCTTCCTTGGAACCAGTTACCCTAAATTAGGGACGGGCGACTGTTTATAGCCCATTGAGTTGCTCACGGTGGTCGTTAAACCTTCAATAAAAAAAAAATCTTAATATTCACTTATTGTCATACAAACCAGCGCACCAAGAAAGAGGCGTCGGATTGAAATGAGATTTTAGTAGTGAGATGGTACATACCAAGGACAGAAGTGACTGCAATATCAGCAGCAGGATGATTTCCCGCGGACATACGGTACACATTCCGGTCAGCGGTAGTACCTTGTCGGACCGCCTCGTGCTCGGATACGTGCGGTGATACGGTCCAGCATGGAGTCAAAGAGACATGTTATACTGGGACAGATTGGCCCACACTTGCAACTGACGCTCTAAATCACAAACACAGACACGGAGAAAGCTGGCGTCACAGCTAGTCCCACACGTGCTCGATGGGCGAGAGATCCGGCAGACCATGGAAGCATGACGTAGACATTCCTTGGAAACCCGAGCAGTATTCTTTCTTTCTTTCTTTGATTGGAGGTTTAACGACCACCGTGAGCAACTCAATGGGCTATAAGCAGTCGCCCGTCCCTAATTTAGGGTCACTGGTTCCAGGGAAGGGAGAGAGCCAGTGCCGTAAGACAAACACAACATCCATGCCTCACCGGGATTCGAACCCGGACCCCGTTCGGACGAATGATCAGAGGCCATCGCTTAGACCACTGCGCCACCGGGGCGGCAAAAAGAGAGCAGTATTCGGACGGGCGTTATCTTTTTGGAAAATGGCTCCAGCCTACCCTCCAGAAAAGGCAGCACATGGAGCTGCAGGATCTCCTGTACGTAACACTGGGCTATCAACGTCCCTCGGATCACTGTGAGGGAAGTCCGGCTGTCATACGCGATGGCTCCCTAGACCACGGCTGTAGTTTAGGATGTGTGCCGCTGTACAGGGTGGTTAGGATTGTAGCGCTCACCTGCGGTCCTCCACACTGACACGGTGGTCGTCTGTTCCTATACAGAAGCTTGATTCGTTGCTGAACACTATGTCACCAGTTCGAAGCGTTGCTCACTGCTGACACCACTGCAATGGACGCCGATGAAGGTCAGGTGTTGATGACGTAAAACCTAAAAGCCGTCGAGAGTGCATATTCGCCTCTGCCTGGAATCTGGAAATGGTTCTGGCGGACCCAGGCGCCCATTTTACAGCAGCCATACGTCTCTGGATATTGGACTAGGACGTCGTTTCACGTGTGCGTCACGATCCCACGGCCCTCTCTGCGGGTGGTGTGTCTGGGTCGTCCAGAGCCAATCCGGGTGCCTTCTCGTGTCCATTGCTCCCAACACGATTGCACCGTACTGTCCGACCGGCTCAAATGGCGGCAGGTTCGGCGCTCCGGCATATCTCATCCCTAGATACGGCCTCGTTCACACTTCGTCAGTTGCCCGTACGTACATCTACGGTGACTCATCGGCATGTATATCGCTCAGAGATCTCACCTGACTTACCGTGCACTTCGGCACGAATGTGGAGTCACCTGCGCGGCGCCTTATAAGTCCCAAGGATTGCGATTGCTACGCCGGTCGTCCTGGACATGCGGAATCGCACGAAGCTTTAATCATTTGCATGTCTACCCTCCCCGTAGCTATTCGCTGATTTTCGTGTCAATCGCACAGTTTTGTGTGTGTGTATGTGTGTGCGCGGTTTATTATGACAACGATTGTATCAACAATCTTAAAGATTTAGAACTGAAATACTCGTGGAAGCACGTCAACACACTAGTTACTCCCTAGAATGGCGGCTTTCAAAGTATGTCAGAAGCAACATGCTTTTTGACAGTCTACTCTCCTCCAATGTTTTCTGTTGACGAGTTTGCGCGAGTATTTGTTTTAAATCTTTAAGATTTTGATAACGGTTTTAAGTTTTAAAAATATATGACACAAAATTTTCCTGTTTAGTCGTTCGTTTCATTTTTTATTTTATTTTTTTCAGCTCTGTGTATATGGCTGGCCGCGATATAGCCTTTTATATTCCTGCTTTTTTTTTTTTTTTTTTTTTTTGGATTGGAGGTTTAACGACCACCGTGAGCAACTCAACGGGCTATAATTTAGGGTTACTGGTTCCAGGGAAGGGAGAGAGCCAGTGCCGTAAGAAGACAAACACAACATCCATGCCTCACCGGGATTCGAACCCTGACCCCGTTCGGACGAATGATCAGAGGCCAGCGCCTTAGACCACTGCGCCACCCTATTCCTACTTACTAGTCTTGTTCTCTCTCGGATATAATCACTTGCTAATTACAATTTGATCTAGAAAGTTCTCAATTCGTTTGCGAACATTCTACGTAATTTCTTAAACAGAAGTCATCGCTCTTTCTACGTTTATAAGTGAGTCACGGAAAAATTCTCATCGGCCGCCACCGGGAATCGAACCCTGGGTCTTCCAGTTACGCGACGGACATGCTACCACTGGACCACAGCGGCCTCGAATTCCTCCAGACTCCTCGCAAACGATTAACTGCCAAACCACATGGCAGGTTGTTTCTTGGAGCCCCGCACAATGCTGGGGATTCTTTTTTTTTTTTTTTTTTTTTGATTGGAGGTTTAACGACCACCGTGAGCAACTCAATGGGCTATAAGCAGTCGCCCGTCCCTAATTTAGGGCCACTGGTTCCAGGGAAGGGAGAGAGCCAGTGCCGTAAGACAAACACAACATCCATGCCTCACCGGGATTCGAACCCGAACCCCTTCCGTGCGAATGATCAGAGGCCATCGCTTAGACCACTGCGCCACCGGGGCGGCTGCTGGGGATTCA
Organism: Macrothele yani; assembly: GCA_039090855.1. Classification (NCBI taxonomy): domain Eukaryota; kingdom Metazoa; phylum Arthropoda; class Arachnida; order Araneae; family Macrothelidae; genus Macrothele; species Macrothele yani. The sequence goes on along the minus strand of CM076997.1, from coordinate 110,181,987 downwards.
CCAAAGATGGTAAGCAATAACTGAATTATTTACTAGGAGGCGAATGAATAATTAATACAGACAATTAACGTGGATTAGGAACGTCAAACAGAAGTCATCGCTCTTTCCACGTTTATAAGTGAGTCATGGAAAAATTCTCATCGGCCGCCTCCGGGATCTAACCCTGGGTCTTCCAGTTACGCGCCGGACATGCTACCACTGGAACCAGTGCTCCTAAACCAGGGACTGGAAACTGCTTATAGCCCACCGAGTTGCTCACGGTGGTTGTAAAACCCCCAACACACAAAAAAAAAAAAAGAAAAAAAGATGGGAATGTTATCATTAAATAATGTACAGTTTTCCCGCTAAAGGTCAGAACCTTTTTCTCCCTATCTCTGCTTCCAGGAGACGTACTAAAAAAATTATTTTTCCTTCCCATAGCTTTTGCTGAGAAGAATACTCTTTGCGTATTTTCTGCTTTTCCATTATTCAAAGTTCTTCCTGTAGGTGCCGTAAAGTTATATAATTTTTCCAGTATATATCTCTTCTTCTAACTGTTCGATTTGAAAATCCCTTTGTATCTGATATATGCCTTCATTTATGAAAAAATGTTTATGCACAATTTGTAAATTTTCGTAACGTATGTACCTTTCAGCCGCCAGTAGAAGAAAGTAGCTATTTCTAGATGTTTATCGATTGTGGAAATCCAGTTTAATTTTTTTATTTTAGTTATTTATTGTAACGGGTTCTATTGGCAATGAATGAGTTTGAAATACTTTATTCGTATCGTAAAGAATTCAAAAGAGGTTCTCATTTCAACCGACAACTCAGTGTCATCTTTCTTGTTGATAATTATTTATGGGCTACAAAGAAAGGAAGAGAACACAACAAATAACGTACCTAGAATTTCCCATAATTGCCATCATTCTGTATGACCTCTTGCCATCTGTCTATGAGTAAGTGAATCCCACGCCGGAAAAACTCCTGTGTTTCAGAGTCAAAAAAGTCATTTAATGCCGTTTTCACATCGTCCACATCATCGAAGGTTTGGAAAGCAAAGGCGTTCTGTAACGATCGAAAAAGGTGGTAGTCCGTAGGTGACAGGTCAGGGGAATACGCCGTGTGAGGTAACACTTCCCAACCAAAGTCCAGTAATTTTTGCTCAATGATTAAAGCAGCATGAAATCTGGCGTTATCATGATGGCGGATCATGCTTTTGCGAATGACGAGTGCTGGCCGCTTCGATATTAGTTGTTCTCGCAATCTGTCCAACTGTTGGCAGTAGAGGTCAGCATTTATCGTTCGGCGAGGTTTAAGCACCACCCAGTGGATTATTCCCTCGACATCCCACCAAACACTTAACAAAAACTTTTTGAGATGCAGTCCTTTTGAGGTCGATGGAGCAGGCTCCGCAACTTGACACAGTCCGTCAACCCACTTTACGTTACGGTACAGTACCCATTTCTCATCACCCGTTACAATTCGTCCCCAAAACGGTTCATTTCTGTGACGAGAAAGCAAAGAAACAAGGTACGGACCTCTTCACTCGTTGCGTTGCAGAAAGCTGGTGCAGGACCCAGTTATAGAACTTGATGATGAGCCCAAGCGCATGCATCCGTCTTTTGATTTGTTCTGTGTACCGAAAACGTTTCCGCTAATTTCTGAACAGCTGGATGTGGGGCATTTGTTATAGCTTGGTCCACATCCTCGTCAGAAACCACGGATGGACGTCCAGGATGTGGTTGATCTTTGTAGCATCCATCTCGCTCCCGGAATTTCCGAAACCAACGGTGACATATGCTTTCATCAACTGCATCATCCCCATACACTTGACAGATGTTGCGGCAAGCCGCGGCTGCAGTACTGCCTTTATCAAACTCTTACACTAAACAATGTCTAGCCGCCCCGGTGGCACAGTGGTCTAAGCGATAGCCTCTGATCATTCGTCCGAAAGAGGTCCGGATTCGAATCCTGGTGTGGCTTGGATGTTGTGTTTGTCTTACGGCACTGACTTTCTTCCTTCATTGGAACCAGTTACCCTAAATTAGGGACGGGCGACTGCTTATAGCGCATTGAGTTGCTCACGGTGGTCGTTAAACCTTCAATCCAAAAAAAAAAAAAAAAGAAAAAAAAAGAAGAACGATGTCTAATGTGCTCATTATCGCATGCCATGTTTCATCGTCCGTGATTTTCGTTACGAATGACTTACTCGGGCAAACCTACTGCCTCTATACTGCTACTGCTCCACGCTTTATTGGCCGAAAATTCGGCATCGCAGCGTCGTCTGAGACCTAATTACTCCGATCGCAATTTGCATCTATTGCAAAAACGGGTAGAACTTTCGCACACACCCAATATATGTAATCGAGCGCTAGTGTTCTGTTTTCTTCCGTTTGCACCACTGATTAACATAAAGGCCAATTAAGACATTCTTGTTCAAATTCTGGGCCTAAATCTTTCGAGTAAACTGTCAGTAGATTTTTTGCGTTTTGAGATACTGTTGTCTCATCAACATCTGATAATTGCGTTAGAAACCCAAGCATGCTCTCCACATCGGAATACGCATCTCGTAGACGTTTCAACTGCTGCACCAAGTTACCAATGATCGTATGGAAAACGCATAATCACATATGTTCCTTTCCAGGGAAAACAATTTCTTTATTGCCATTCATCTTTTGAAATTGTAGTTTTCTCCGACGGGTTCTGGTAACATTCTTCTTATATTCGTCGCACTGAGACAAAAGTATTCCATCTTCCTCATACTTATCACATTTATTCCGGAGATCACTTAAATATTTAATAAGTGAATCGTACAGTTCTACAGCAACTGAAAGGTCAATATTCACTTTCTGCAGTGATTTATTGCAACTATCAATTTGTAAAATATCACTCCAAAGCTCTAGGAGAATGCCCCTTTCTAACAAATTCATCTCACTTAATAATCCTCTGCTTCTACTCTTGCTTGTAATTTTTCACCGGTGTTTTCTGCGAAGTCTTGAAGTGCATCTCTAATACAGGAATAACTAGAGCGTAAGGCCTTGCATGCATCCACCCTTGCTGATCATCAAGTTTCACATAACGTTTTGAGTACAAGAAGTGGAGATTGCGATCCAGATTAGCTGTGGAGCTTATGCCTATCTTGAAGACTTGTCTTCAAGATTTTCCACCTATGTGATGAAGATGACCAAAAGTTGTATATGTTCTGTATGAACATAAAAAAGACGTAGCTTCAAGGAACCATCCCGCTGCGGATTTCCCAACTAAATTAAGAGAGTGTGCTGCGCATGGAATATAGTAGGCTAAACTGTTATGACTTTTTAATCGATCTTGGAGACCTGAATATTCACCAGACATATTTCTCGCATTGTCATAACTTTTACTTCTGCAGTCTTTAACATCTATTTTTAAATCTTGTAACAGCTTCAATAAAGCCTTCTCCATGTCTTCTGCTTTATGACTAGTGTTGGGCAAGAAACAAATAAATCATTCCTCTGGTTGTCCATTTTCCAGAACATAACGAAAAATAACAGTCAACTGGTCAACTTTTGACAAATCTGGAGTGGAGTCTATAATAATAATAGAGTAATATTTGCTCGACTTCAACTCTTTAACTATTGCGTCAGTGACTGATATTAAGGCCATTAATGAAATGATATATTCACATACATCCTTCGAAAGGTATGAAACATTTTCACTTCCCTTATTTCCAAAATTTTTCAAATGCTGCTCCAGAAAAGGGTCAAATTTTCCTATCAGTTCAAGGATGTCCAGAAAATTGCCATTATTATTATTCCCTAACTTGTCGTTCGCTCCATTTCCAGAAATGCTAATCCACGGGAAGACAGAAATTTGATGACTTCGATAATCCGCAAAAGTACTGCTTTCCTATAATTTTTCTCATTCATCAGTTGCTTAATTACAGCAGAATCAATTTTTCAACTATTCTCTGCACGTGTTATGAAACACTTTACAGATTCTACATGCTCAAATGAAGCACTATGTGCTCGTATAAGGTTTTCGTGTTTCCAATCATTGAAACCTATACTTGAGAAAGAACTCTCTCGCTTTGCAAACAGTTCACACGGTAAACAAAAAACGCGTCCAGTTGATTTACAATAAAATAGCCATTCTCTTCTTTTAATTTCACCATTTTGAAGACGATTATAAGATAATCCTTTTGAGGCAGATCTAAATCGATCACTATAAGATCTTTTTGAAACTGTAAAATCTATTTAGTTTAAATTTTGATTCGGAGGATTTTGTGTAATATAATCAACAAATGAATCGTCTACTGTCCATTTAGTAGAATCTAATATAATATGATGTAACAAAAGTTCATTTCCTTCAACATCTTGAAAATTTCCTCCAAGATTTGTGTTAGACTTACCTTCCTCATCCTCACCATCGGAAGACTCACAAATTTGATCTTCGCCATGAGCCCTTAGTTCTTGTCCAGTTGGCTCCTTCACTTTTTCATCGGTAGATCTTGCAACTGTGTCATCTTCTGCCGGTTTAAAAACGTTTTTTAATTTTGGTATTTTTTTAACAGCTGTCCTTGTTTTTCAATCTTTTTAAGCTTTCTTTTTCTATTTTCGCATCCAGAAAACTTCGTAGTCGACATTTTCGCTAACGGTTATGATTAATAGTAATGATTTCTCCTAAAAGAGCAAAGCTAGAATGAAAACACACATGTAAACTGACGGGATGGCGGAGGGGTATCCCAAAGCAGGCAGCTGGTGCCATAAGCTGAATTGGAATGCATTTTAACCAGTACTCTGTCCTCTCTTGTCACCCACAATACCCTGGGGCTTTGATCTTGAATTCATGGAGTCCGATTCCGGTCTTTCAATATACATCCCAGGGCTGTCCTCACGCTCAGATTTTTCAGTGCCTTCACTGCTTTGTAAAAACTATGCGCCAGGGCAATGCCCCTCCCCTAGCCTCCCACTCTTATTCCTGTAGTCTGCGAGCTCAGTAAAAGAAATGCTTCCCTTCTCCGCCTTCTTCTGAGTTTTGACCTTTGCCAGGAAGTAGGAAGAAATAGCTTCCTCGGGGGCTTCTGAGTCTTACTGAACTCACTTTCAAAATGAATTACTATTTTTAATAATTAAACACATCGAATGTACTAAAACCGTTTAATATTTTTAAGCATTAAAGGTATTGTACTACTCAGTTTATAATTTGTAAAAATGTACATGTCTCATTTTAAATTCACTAACTTGATGTACCATTTTCTCAGAACTATAAAAAGCAATAGCATAAAATTCTGCACAAATGTTTTGTCATTACTAAAGCTATTGAAAAGATTGTTTTTCCTTATTTTATGATTTTGGGTTCAAAATAAATTTCATGAAGGATTGAAAAAGTTTATCTCTATATAAAGATTGACACCCACCCCCACATTTGGAAGCACACGTTCGAGTAGTATTGGATAATATGAAATATATTAGTTTCAGTTATTATAGCTGTAGCTTGTGAAGAAAAGGTGCAGGAAGGCAGGAAGTCTGGAAACAGATAAGTGATAAGTTTAGATGAATGAATTAAAAAAACTGATCTCTCATTTTAAGCAGATGTTTTCCAAAAAAAAAAAAAAAAAAAAAAATACGAGTACATATTTCTACTTGTATCTTAAAAGTCTTGTTTGTTTAGATCATAGTTTCCACAATATGTGGATTCATGCCCATCCAGGTACTTTTTTTCCCTTAAAAATGACAATATTCAGGGCTTGAAAATACCATGCCCTAGATGCCCGGGGCATGTAAATCATTGGCCTGGGCAGGTAAATAAGAAATCTAGTTGTCCACGCTGGGCAACTAAATTTTAAAATAAAAAAGTTTGTAATAGAATTTTCTGCTACACAAGAAAAAAGACAGCCAGCTCATGTCGTGTTTCATTTCATTGTTAATTACCGAAAGTTCTATTATTATTGTTACGAAAGGCCAAGGCAAGAGCAGTATCACATCTTTAATTATATTATGCTCTACGACCAGAAATTGAAACCATATGTAGTTTTGCTCCACATGCTGTTTATGTTCAGCGACGAGATGCATGCCTTTGGTCTACAAAAGATTTCCACTTACGCGGGAGTTCTTGGTCACTTTAAAATTTCCCCGCTTGATTGAAGTAATCCGTTTTATTAGGAGGTTTCCGTTAGTAAGGAATTTGAATACTCCGGCAATTTTCAGAGAAAAATACGCAAATAATAACACGTGGTCCATCAATTTAGCACGTGGTCGATCGTCATAATTATCGCGACAGTGGGGTACACTGCATCTAAACGGCATAATGAATTTTCTTCTGAAGCTGTTTGTCCTAAAAATATTTATGGGAACAAAGAGAGGAAAAGTTAGTTGAAAACCAACGGCAGCCACGCACATTGACAGTGAGGCTTATACACTATACAGCGAGTGAGCAAGCTCTACCGTTCGACTACCCACCACGGATTATCAGACTACTCTCACCTACGTCACCCAGCTTCCGGTATTAGGTGCGCGGGCCTGAAAGCTATAAGGGGGTGATGGAACAACCCACTGCAGTCGAAAGAGAAGATGCTAACTTCCGGAATGCCGAACATGCCGGGAAAAAAAAAAGGCAAAAATGCAGTGCAATTGAAAGGAATTCGGTGTTTGCGTGATCGTCGTACTAATAATATGACTCCGGAACATATCGAAGCTGAATTTCAGCGCATGACAAATGTACATATTACAGAGGCACAAAATACGACCCAGAACAAAGGAATGAACGCTGCGCTCGAGAGGTTCAGAGGACATTAACGGACCGACAACAACAAACAAATGCTGCACGTCATGTGGCTTTAAACCATATAGACGATGAAAAGACTAGCGACACACTCATGTGGCACTCTTGAGCAAATTTGTAAATTTTGTAAAGCCAAAAAAATTGCCGGAGCTAGACCTTCAGATGATAAATGTCCTAAATGTTGCTCAAAAGGAGCTGTAAAATTAAATCCTATTCGCTCTTCCCCATTAATTGAACAACTTATGAAATCAGCATGAGCATTCAAAAAACTTTATGGTTAACATACATTCGATTAATAGTTCTCTTGCATTTGCATCGATAGGAGCACAAATGGTTCCTCCACCAGGTTATGGGCCTTATTGTTTTAGAATAAATGGATCCATCTATCATCGTGCAGGAGCATTGCATCCTGATAATGGTAAACAGCGGAAATACGCGCTATTGCACATATTGGATCCTGATGAGGCTGCCGCCCAAAGAGTGCAAATGCGAGAAAATAATGGGGGCAATAAAGATCTGTTACAAACACTGAAAACATTCATGACAGAAAATAATACATTTATGGAAGCATGTAAAATGCTTTATGAAGTCGAGCAAGAGAGTATTCAAAATGCTCAAATGAATAATGCTGTTCCTTTTAATGTATCAATGGCTGTTATTCAAGATCGTAGAAATGATCAAAGACGTTATAATGCTTCAGGATCTAATGAGGTTGCTATTATATTATAAACCATACTTAAGCTGTGATTCAATTGATGCCGAAGGCGAAAAAAAATACTGAACGGTGTTATCCTACAGAGTTTATAAATGAGCAAAATCCATCAGGAATGCCACTTCGCAGACTGAAGTTGAAAATTGGAGCTATTATCATGCTCCTGAGGAACCTCAATACACGACGAGGTTTATGCAATGGAACAAGACTGATAATTAAAGAACTAAAACCCAATTTGGTCATTGCAGAAGTACTCACAGGCTCAGCATGTGGTAAAACTGTTTTTATTCCGCGAATTGACCTCGCATCTACTGTTATAGACCTCCCATTCACATTAAGACGACGACAATTTCCTGTAAAACTCGCCTTTGCTATGACCATTAATATGTCTCAAGGTCAAACACTGGAGAAAGCAGCTACTACCTTCCTGAACTAGTGCTTAGCCATGGACAACTTTATGTTGCATTGTCAAGAGTTCGATGGTTTGATGATGCCACAGTTAAAGTAGTCCATGGGCCAGAACAAGGAAAACTACTTCCATATTACGAAAAAATATTTACAAAAAATATCGTGTACAAAGATATTTTCCAACGTCGTTAATAAACGCTTGAATAGCAATAAGTGATTTCTAGAACCCGTTGTATTCTTATCTCAACGGGCTTTACAGCTAGTAGTTATATAAAAGTGCTGTAGTCGCTATTCGCTTTCTTTTTGGTTGTGGTTTGTTCTTAAAAAGGAGAGCGCTAGTATAGAATAAGAATAGGAGAAATCCTTTTTAAAAAATGCGTGGAATTCACGAGAATCCGAACTCTTCCATCTGACCGTCTGTTTTTGTACGAAGTATAAAAAGTGAATGAAATGTTTAGCCTTTCAGTAGGAATCTGAATTTTATTAATATACTCTATAAATCTTCGTTACAATAGCATCCAATGCTGTCGCATTTGACCCAAAAAACAGCTCTTTATTCTGTTATTCCAAGTAATTCTTCAGTATGTTGTAAATAAATTTATAAACGGTATTTTCTTTGAACTCATCCGATGGCTTAGCTCCAGCTGGTGGAAGAACTGCTGAGCATTCTGCGTTATCGCCATCATAACCTGTGCAAATTATGCTGGGCAACTGGGCCACTGCAAGGCCGACGAGTTCTTCTCCTGCTTCTGTCGCCTCTTCACCACAGGTGCTCATGGCATCGGTCCTTACAGAGTTGTAAGTCTTGGCGTATCCGCTGAAAATCATAAAACAAACAAGAATTAGTATCACGTTCTACAAAATTTCAGTGCTAAATTTCAAAATAAACATACATGATGCCCTTTTTGTCACAGGGAAAGAGTGCCCCAAGTAAATTTGTGTCAGACATAGCAGAACGTCAAGGTGAGTAAAAACACAAAGATTCCTCACTCATTTATAGATTCTGAAGAGCTCCTACCAGTAACTGTAGTACGATGGGAGTTTTGCGCCTGTGTTGTGTATTTGTTTGTTTTGTTTGGTGTTTTGAAAAAGGTGTTTCCTCGAAGCTTCGAAAGGAGAACCCACACTGTCGGTCATCCAACGCACATGTGCCATAGGTTTGCAGCTCCTGCCGTTGTCTACTTGAATGCTGCCTTGTCCACGTCCCCGCTTCTGCCGACGGCAAATCTTCGTTACAATTACATCCTATGTTATAGTCATATGAAACACAAATCAAACAAAATGCCTAATCAACAACACTAACCGTACACACCCGCAAACAAATTAAAGCCAGGACAACAGCACAAAAATACAAATAAACACTCTAGAATGGTAAGTATAGTCAATAAAAAAATACCATAACTGCTGATTTGCTTCCATTCGTTATGTACTGGTCATTCAGTTGCAGGATAAATGTTGCGGAGCTGACGGGTTTGGTGTTGCTGAATTGTTCGACGGGGTGCGTTGAGGTTTGGAGTTTGCCTTATTTCTGCATTTTCTTTTAACTATGAGTGATTTATTTGTTTGCTTGGCATTGGCAGTGTACATTTTAAATAATATTTAAAAGTTCAAGGGTTTTTAATTTGTTTTTTATTTTATGTTTTTTTTTAATTTTGTGGCCTTGGGGACACAAGGGCTGGTTTTTTGAGAATTCTGCATAGCCCTTTCAGAAAGGTCACTAAGAGTTGGTTTTGATGAAGACAACCCTTTTCTTCATCTGAATTTTTGGATTTATATTTTTGTCTTGGTTTGTGCTTTTGTTCTTTTTCTTCTTTGTAGCACTGAGTTAGGCATTCTGAAACTTTGACTTGGCTTTTGCATTCGTCTTTTTAGACAAGTTGTCAGGCCATGGTATTTCTTATTCACTTTACTGTTGGTCTGGCTTTAATTAGGCTTCCATTTGTTTGCGGGTGGGTATGGTTAGTGTTGTTGATTGGACATTTTGTTGGATTTGTGTTTCATATGACTATAATACACTTGAAACCTCTATCTTTATATGCTGCGTTGGTAAAAGGCCTTCGGGCCCAGAATATGGCAGCCCACCGGGAATTCTCCCGGTATCCCGGAGGCTCAGTTCACGCCTGGTCATAACTGCCAAGTGGCCTAGTTTGTTAATAATTGCAGTGCGATTGTGACTGTAAAGCGGTAGAAATTATGTTTGTGCTACGGAATAGTGGATTTAAAGTGTACATTTAAGACAGTGTTCAATGGACTCTGCATGTCGTGTTCTGATTTGGTATGCGTATAAACACCCATTCTGACTCTGTAACGGTGTTTGTTAATGCCATGAAAGTAAATACGAATTGCAAGGCTAAGCAACAGCGTGACGGAAGGCTTCGAGGCAATTATAACAAGCTGAGTAGAAATTCGAATATTCGAAATAATAGTGAAAGCGTTTAGAGAACTTAGCCCACGCAAGCTAGCATTAACCACATTGGTTCGAAGCAAGAATGAAGGAATTTTTATCAAGAAAACTCTATCGCAATTAGTGCTACGAAAGACCCGGAAAGATGAAGGTCTCCAAGATCCGCTGCTGGATGAAGGTCTCCCAAAGATGTTTCCACAACCGTCTGTCTTGTGCTAGTCTCCTCCATGTTACTCCCGCATATATAGATACACTGCTGGCCACCCAAAATGCAACACCAAGAAGGAAGCATCCGACTGGCCTGAATTTGCTAATCGTTTGCATGTCTGTCGCCCGCGAGAGGACATGCAAACGATTAGCATTGCAGGGCATATGCAAATCATGTGCGCCCGGCACGCCACCGAGAAGCCCTATAAGAAGGGTGCACAGAAGGTGGGTTGTAAGTAGTGGAAGTGTGTTGTGCTGCCGGACCTGTGCGTGGGAAGGTTCCTGATGCCTCGTCGCAGAATACGACAGTCAATCCAGCACGTTTTGGAGTTCGACAGAGGACGAATAGCGGCTTATCGCGACAGCGGTTTATCGTACCGAGACATCGGCGCCCGTGTGAGACGACATCCAGCCACAGTGAGGCGAGTATGGATTCTGTTGGCGCAGGAGGGACGGACGGACCGGCGTAAGCGATTGCCGCAGCCGCTGCACACCACCGAACGAGAGGACCGGCATGTTGTGCGGCGGGCGTTGACGGCTCGCACCGCCACATCACGAACGTTAGCTCAGGAATTAGGCTGTGTTGCGCAACAGCCTGTGTCAGTACGTACCGTTCGACGTCATCTGCAGGAGCGAGGACTTGTCGCACGGCGGCCATTGCTCTGATTACCATTGACGTTACACCACCGGAGAGTGCGGGGCAGTAGGCCGTTGAACGCCGCACCTGGACTACGGAATGGCACGACATTGTCTTCTCCGACGAATCCCGCTTCTGGCTGCAACACCACGATGGTCGGATCCGCGTGTGGCGGCACCGCGGCGAGAGACTGTATGACGCCTGCATTATGTATTGCCATACCGGTCCGTCGCCTAGCGTAATGGTTTGGGGCGCAATTGAATATGACACCCGTATCCCTCTGGTACACATTGCTGGTACACTCAGCAGCCACCGCTACATCTCCGACGTTTTGGAGCCTGTAGTCCTCACTTACTTGCTGACCTGCCAGAGGCCACGTTTTAACAGGACAATGCGCGCCCGCACGTGGCACGCATCGTGCAACAATTCTTCACGGCCCACCAGGTGTCACTGCGGCCGTGGCCCGCCTGTTCTCCCGATATGTCGCCCATCGAACACGTCTGGTCGTCGCCCGGCAAGCACCACCCGCGGCTACGCCTGATGAACTGTGGCAACGTGTGGAAGCAGCCTGGACAGACATACCCTAAGCCCACATCCAAAGCCGCTTTCGTTCGATGCCGTGGCGTGTGGCAGCCGTTATTGCCAGCCATGGGGGCCACACGAACTATTGATGTCTGCGTGTTCCGCAAGTCGCACGGGCCTGTAAGCTCAATCGTTTCATCTTTGTATCTGTTGATATGTGTCCAGTAAATCTGGCTTTGCTATCTCGTGTCCTTCTTGGTGTTGCATTTTGGGTGGCCAGCAGTGTATCTGCAGGGTGCATAGGAAAGTCCCATTAGCCTAAAATAACTTGCGAACGGAGAGAGCTACAGTTTTGGAAGTGAGATAACGATATAGTAAAGTGACTACACCCAATCGAATGCAACCGACAGCGCCGCCCTTAGTGGCGAAATGCGGAAGTTAGCCATTGCAAATCGAAAACGAAAAGTGATGGAGCAAAATTTCCAATTACAAAGTTGTAGAGCATTAGTTATTTAGTACAAAACGACATTTGTTTTACACGAATAAGATAAATTGTCGCCTGTATACCCTAAAATGTCCGAAATTGATGCGCGACCTTTTGTGTGAACGTTTGAAGGGAACAGGCATTGATAGGTATGTGCAAATACACACAATGTGTTGCATAAATGCGTTTTTATGTCAATATAGTTTGATGAAGTCAGACAAAACAAAAACAAAAAAGGCAAACTGGCGCACAGTGATAAAAAGTTAATGTCGAGTATGTTCGAAGAGTTTACCATTGCCCACGATACACATTTGTATTCGTGAAAGTAACTCTGCCTGCACATTCCTGAGCATGGAAGGTGTCACACTATTGCAAGCATCTGTAACACGACGACGTTGATCCAGCAGACTTGTAGGCGCTGTTGCATACACCTGATTTTTTACGTAACCCCAGAGGAAGGAATCCAACGGAGTGAGGTCCGGCGATCGTGGAGGCCATTTAACAGCACCACCATACCCGAATATTCGTTGCCCAAAACAAGCTGTGAGAAAGCGTCGCACTGCTACTGGCTGGTGTGCAGGGGCACCGTCATGTTGGAACCACAAGGAACGTAATGCGGACAGGGAAGTGTCATCTAAAAAGTCAGGTATGATATCCTGTAATAGTTGGCGGTATCTCTGTCCGTTGACATTCGCCGTAAATAAGCACCATCTCGCAATATTGGGGGTGAGTGAAGCTCGCCATTCTCACACAGCGTACGTAGACCTAAACTTCTGATCAGGGTACATCCAGCTACTGGTTTTTATATCGTAGGTACGGTACAACGTCACAATCTGCATTTGCATACGGCTACATTTGCGAAATGTGAATATGCAGATTCGAATCGTCGCGCATCGAGTTCGGACATTTTAGGGCATTCAGGCGACAATTTATCTTATCCGTGTGAAACAAATGCCGTTTTGTACTAATTAATTGATGCTCTACAACTTTGTTATTGGAAATTTTGCTCTATCTCTTTTCGTTTTCGATTTGCAATGGCTAACTTCCGCATTTCGCCACTAGGGGGGCTGCTATTGGCTTCATTCGATCGGGCGTAGTCACTTTACTATACCGCTATGTCACTTGCATAACTGTACATCTCTCCGTTCGCAAGTTATTTCAGGCTAAAGGGACTTTTCTATGCACCCTGTATATACGCACATATAATGTTAGTAGCACGAGATGCCGAAAATTACCCCGTATTAGCCACGCTGCCTCCATACCAGCCCACCCCACACAAGCGGGGATCGACTTCGGAGTGAGTGGAACAATGGGAAGCGCCCGTGAGGCTTCGGTTGCAGGAAAAAAGAGAAAAAAGAAAGAAGTCCTAAAAAACCATCTGGCAGGAAGCGGTGGGGACATTTTTACGAATTTTCTTTATGACCGAATTAAGATACGTACTTAGGTCATAGTGTTATTCACAGTTTCTCCCACCTACTCTGATTTCAGTACCGAGCTATGCCTTACCCTGTTTCGAGACGTTACAGATGCTAGACAATATGACAATAACAAAGAATATTCTCATGCTTTTTACCTCCGCTGTCCCTGTTTTCCCTTTACCTTTTGCGCTCTCTCTCTCTCTCTCTCTTTCTCTCTTTATTTTATTCCCTTCTCTTTCTTTTTTTACTGAACCTAAATCAGTGTAATAAGTATTTTAAATCCTCCGTACTAAGTTTAATTGTTATTTTTTTTTGGAAAAACTGAAAACAAAATATGCAAAGTTAATCATTTACGATCTTCGCTACTTTAAACGTAAAAACTTCGTTAGGGTTTAGGGGGCGATTGCCCCAGTCGCCCTCCGCTGGATCCGCAATTGCCTTTGACATCCCTAATCTCAAGCAAAATGGTCCAAACACTGTCGGTACTTCAGTTTCTCAACAATCTGTACGACATGGATTTGCCTGTTTGACATCACCAGGTCCTCCACTTTCTGGCACATTTAATCTGTGGTCACCTCCCCTGAGCATCCCTCGCCAGGGCCATCTACTAATGTGTCCCTTCCCGTTTAAAGAAGGCATCCTATATTTTGAGTATGGCATATAAAGATACACCATCGACGTACATACGGACTAGAGATGGGTCGCAAATCACATGACTGTTACTTTGTCACCGTTACTGAAAAATCACTGTCACCATTACGATCAGTGACGAAAAGTAAAGTTCCAAAGTCACTGATAAGAATGTCACCGTTAGCCATGTCCGAGCAGCGCTTGGGGTCCAAAGTTACATATCACCATGTCGTTTCTGTTGAAACATCACAGAGGTCGCTAGTAATCCAGCTTTCTTCAGAAGAAACCGGTTTTTTGCGGTCGTCTCTTCATGAGTGGTCTTAAGGAATGGATGTGAACGATAATAAAATGTTAATGCTGTTCAGCATTCAACATAATAGAATGTCCGACGCCAAGCATACAAAAACCAGTGATGTGTGGAATTATTCCACCGTCGTTGATGAACATTTTGCTTCGTGTGATATTTGTAAGCAAAAGCTTTCTTACAAAAGTTCGACTAGCCGTTCCGTTACTGCCCCGTCACCCCTGTCGTAAACAGTGATTTTGTCACTCATACACTAGTAAGACGGTGACTCACCATCCCGTTACAGCTCCGTCACCCTTGTCGTAAACAGTGATTTTGTCACTGATACTAGTGAGATGGTGACTCGCCATCCCGTTACAGCTCCGTCTCTCCTGTCGTAAACAGCGATTTTGTCAGTGATACTAGTTAGACAGTGACTCGCCATCCCGTTACAGCTCCATCACCCCTGTCGTAAACAGTGACTTTGTCACTGATACTAGTGAGATGGTGACTCGCCATCCCGTTACAGCTCCGTCACCCCAGTCGCAAACAGTGATTTTGCCACTGATAGTAGTGAGATGGTGACTCGCCCCCTGTTAAAGCTCCGTCACCCCTGTCGCAAACAGTGATTTTGTCACTGATACTAGTAAGACGGTGACTCGCCATCCCGTTACAGCTTCGTCACGTCTGTCGTAAACAGTGATTTTGTCGCTTATACTAGTAAGATGGTGACTCGCCCTCCCGTTACAGCTTCGTCATCCCTGTCGTAAATAGTGATTTTGTCACTGATACTAGTGAGATGGTGACTCGCCATCCCGTTACATCTCCATCACCGCAATCGCAAACAGTGATTTTGCCACTGATAGTAGTGAGATGGTGACTCGCCACCCTGTTAAAGCTCCGTCACCCCTGTCGCAAACAGTGATTTTGTCACTGATACTAATAAGACGGTGACTCGCCATCCCGTTACAGCTCCGTCACGCCATCCCGTTACAGCTCCGTCAGCTCCGTCACGTCACGTAAACAGTGATTTTGTCGCTTATACTAGTAAGACGGTGACTCGCCCTCCCGTTACAGCTTCGTCATCCCTGTCGTAAATAGTGATTTTGTCACTGATACTAGTGAGATGGTGACTCGCCATCCCGTTACAGCTCCGTCACCGCAGTCGCAAACAGTGATTTTGCCACTGATAGTAGTGAGATGGTGACTCGCCATCCCGTTACAGCTCCGTCAACGCTGTCGTAAACGGTCATTTTGTCGCCGCTTAAAGTCACCGTTACTTCCTTGGAACTGTTACCTTTGTCAATGTGACACGAAAATCACTGTTGAGCCCACCTCTAATACGGACTATCCGTTCATGAATACTGCATGGTGTTTTACCTTCCTTCGTTAACAATTGAATCACCGCTTGGATCAGCAATTTCATCAGTTGCTCATCCAGGGTCACCTTATAAATTTTAATGCACTTGTGGCGCCGTCTCAAACGCTGACTTAGTGGCGTGGGGTTGTTGTTATGTAACTGAAGGATGATGCAATACTTTGCAACACCTGCGTCAGCTTCCAACCACTACTTTCAAGGTTAGGCTTAGGACTTGTTCAATGCCCTCGTATAAAAATATGAAGCTGAAAAACTTTTTGTTTCAGTAAACATATCTCACCAGCACATGAATTGAAGTCTCTGGTTATTCGGCATATCCATGACACGTTCCGCTATGGCCAGCAGGTACTGTAGGTTGTCTCTGGTTCCATCTCCTGTGGAAACTTTATTAAGGCACTCGGCGTGTTTCAGGTACTCTGAAATAAAGAAAATATGCCATATAAATATAAAAATCATGCAAAAACCGTTGGACGGGAGGAGGGGGGGTTAACGTTTTGAGAAAAGCTCTAATCATGCTAATTTGGTATAGAAAAATCATAGCTGTTATAATCAGAGACAGGAGTTTGAACTTAAGGTGGTTCCACTTAATATCTCTGCCTTATGTTTCCAATGGTAAAACTTCTTTACATATTTTCTTCGCAATTAATGTATTCCCAAAGATGAAAATTTGCACATCGATAAAACTAACTTTAAGTTATAACATGAGATACTCAATACTTGCTAAAACATAACCATAATTAAGCAAGCCAACATTTGTTTGTCTACTGACGTCATCAATGTACAGGTCGCGCCATCTACTAACAGTCTGAACATTACGCAAAGAAAAATGATTGATTTTTAATATAATTATGGTTATGTTTTAGCAAGTATTAAGTATCACATGCTATAACTTAAAGTTAGTTTTATCGATGTGCAAATTTTCATCCATGGGAATACATTAATTGCGAAGAAAATATGTAAAGAAGTTTTACCATTGGAAACATAAAGCAGAGATTTTAGGTGGAACCACCTTAACGACCTCATCAGAGATCTGGAACTGCCTAAGAATAAAGCTGAGCCAGAATAAAATAGCAACGTTTATTCACAATTAAATGTTTATTTAACGTCTACTACAGTTTCATCAGGACAAATGGAATGTAAGCATTCAAATCATTGTGACATCATCAGAGTTTCGACGGTCACGGATTTTGGTGAGTTGTTTCCACGCGCTTGAAAGAAATGGAGTAGATGTCATGTCGTTGACAAGTCGTGGAGAGTTGTGGTATATATGGGAAGTTTCTAATAAATTAAGCTTGATAGTCGAATCAGGTTTATCAATAAGCGTAGCGTTTTCAGGCAAAAATTTATGATTATTTTCGTGACAATATTGGGCTATAGACAGGGCCGTATGGAACTTTTGCGGGGCCCTAGAAAATAAATATCATAGTTTAATATAATCGTTATGTGAAAAATGTAAACACACGAAAACTATCATAAAAAAGATACAAGAAAGATGACACCAAATTTTCGGGTGTAATGAGCACGTCTTTTGAATTCGTACTGACGCAAATGAAATTTATCAAAGCTATTCAAAGTCAATGGAGCCGGTATGGAAAACAATAGTATCTGACTGAAGAAAGATGTTTTTCAATCGGATTTTTAATCCCTCAGATATTGCTGTAAACGGAATCGTGAGCTTACGCCTTCTGGTTGCAGACTTGTGCGTTAAGGAAAACATGAATTCATATGAGAAGCATTTCGCACCGGAAACGCTCTCCAACACAGAAATAATTTTCCAACTCGGACTCAAAGAAACAGAGATATCGACAAAAACAAGATGTGACTTTACTCCACTGGTGGGAAAACCATGCAGTCTTTTAAGGACAAAGTATTCTCAAAAGGTTTTTCGATGTGAATGGTAACGGCCCAGGAAATAATTTTTTCAGTCGAGTTTTCAGGAGCTCAGATTTTGCTGGAAATAAACTGCTGGACACCCAAAATGCAACACCAAGAAGGAAGCATCCGATTGGCCTGAAATTCGCAGCATGCGTCGCATACGAGAGGACATGCAAACGATTAGCATTGCAGGGCATATGCAAATCATGTGCAACCGGCACGCCACCGAGAAGCATTATAAGAAGGGTGCACAGGAGGCGGGGTGTAAGTAGTGGAAGTGTGTTGTGCTGCCGAACCTGTGCGTGAGAAGCTTCCTGATGCCTCGTCGCAGAATACAGCAGTCATTCCAGCACGCTTCGGAGTTCGACCGAGGACGAATAGTGGCTTATCGCGACAGCGGTTTATCGTACCGAGACATCGGCGCCCGTGTGGGACGATATCCAGCCACAGTGAGGGGAGTATGGGTTCGGTGGGTGCAGGAGGGACGGACGGACCAACGTGAGTGATTGTCGCAGCCGCGGCACACCACCGAACGAGAGGACCGGCATGTTGTGCGGCGGGCATTGACGGCTCGCACTGCCACATCACGAACGTTAGTGAATTAGGGTGTGTTGCGCAACAACCTGTGTCAGCACATACCGTTCGACGTCGTCTTGAAGAGCGGAGACTTCTCGCAAGGCGCCCATTGCTCCGATTACCATTGACGTTACACCACCGGCCAGTGCGGCGGCAGTGGGCCGTTGAACGCCGCACCTGGACTACGGAATGGCACGACATTGTCTTCTCCGACAAATCCCGCTTCTGGCTGCAACACCACGATGGTCGGATCCGCGTGTGGCGGCACCCCGGCGAGAGACTGTATGACGCCTGCATTATGCATCTCAATACCGGTCGGTCGCCTGGCGTTATGGTTTAGGGCGCAATTGGATATGACACCCGCATCCCTCTGGTACGCATCGGCGGTACACTCAACAACCACCGTTACATCTCCAACGTTTAGGAGCCTGTAGTCCTCCCTTACCTGCAGGACCTTCCAGCGGCCCCGTTTTAACAGGACAATGCGCGCCCGCACGTGGCACGCATTGTGCAACAAATCTTCACGGCCCACCAGGTGTCACTGCTGCCGTGGACTGCCTGTTCTCCCGATATGTCGCCCATCGAACACTTCTGGTTGCTGATCGGCAACCGAGTGGCCCGGCAAGCACCACCCGCGGCTACGCCTGATGAACTGTGGCAACGTGTGGAAGCAGCCTGGACCGACATACCCTAAGCCCACATCCAAAGCCTCTTTCGTTTGATGCTGCGGCGTGTAGCGGCCGTTATTGTCAGCCATGGGGGCCACACGAACTATTGATGCCTGCGTGTTCCGCAAGTCGCACGAGCCTGTAAGCTCAATCGTTTCATCTTTGTATCTGTTGTTATGTGTCCAATAAATCTGGCTTTCCTATCTCGTGTCCTTCTTGGTGTTGCATTTTGGGTGGCCAGCAGTGTATATCAGAAGCAGAAATTAACACTTATGTTTTTCATATGATTTCTAATATTTGGTAAACCATTGTTTACCAAATATTAGAAATCATATGAAAAACAGTTACTATCAGGTGATGTATGCGATACCGGAAGAATTTTTCAAATCGGTGTTTTAGAAGCAGAAATATAAGGGGGAACGCAATTTTCTTTAACGCCCCTTAGCGGAAAGTCTATGAATTACTTGAAAATTTTGAAATTATATGAAAACATGTCGCACTGGACACTCTGTCCAACAAGGAAGAAATTTTTCAAATCGGACCATTAGAAGCAGAGATATTGACAAAAACAAGATATATATCTACGCCCCCTTGTGGAGAAACCATGCATTATTTTAAGAAGAAAATATTTCCAAAAGGTTTGTCGACGTGAGTAGTATCGGTCCACAAAATATTTTTTTCAATCGAAAATTTTGAAGTTTAGATTTTGCTACAAATGCGCAGAAGCAGAAATCAACACTTACGCACCCTGGGGGCCAAACCATTTTGTAATAAAAATTAAAAATTATGTGCAGAATATTTCCCATCAGGAGATGTATCCGCTGAAGAAAAGAATATTTTCAAATCAGAGTTTCAGAAGCACAGATATCGGGGGAAAGCAATTTACTTTTACGCCCCCTAACGAGAATGTATGCGTAACTTGAAAAAGTGATTATGTCTAAAATAATCTTCAACATGAATGAAATCGAAAGATACAATAATTTTTTCAATCGGATGCTTAGAAGCAAATATAAATAATAAAATGTATTTTGAATTCGACATTATCTGCATTTACGCTCTCTAGCGGCGAAATTTTGTATCGTAAAATGAAACAAAGCGAAATGAAGGATCATCATTCGTACATTTCAAGCTTTCTAATGCGAAAAGAGTTTTTCAAATCGGATTGTTAGTTGCAGAGATATCGTGTCTACAGGCGGACGGATGAACAGACGGACAAACCGATAAAATAAGCATGACCTTTTTTTGCAAAAGACATGGTAAAAAAGATGTTTACCTCAAATTGCTGTGAACTTAAGAAAAAGACAAAATATGGAACGAAAGTTTAATGAAAGAGAGAGTAAAAAGTGCTAAAATCTACGATTTTCTTTCCCGAGAGAAGGGGCTTTAGTCGCATTGGGATTTTTATAAAAACTTTCTCACAAAATGATGAAAACATCACTTGAGCTAATCTGGGTAGCGATTATTTTTTGCATTGCAATTATTTTGGGGTAGCGAATAATAAATGGATCACTCTGAAATAAATTCCTTCATATATATGCATGTATATATATACATTTTCCTGGTACATGTGTTAGTGATTGACTGATGCAAGGTAGAATAACTGGCAAATTAGTGACCTTTCTTTTTTACCTTTTATAAGCGCTCATGAATGAAAGTTGCTTTTTTTCTCCATTCCCAGTACTGTCTTTAAAATCACTGAACAATTGAACTCCTTATATAACCCGAAAACAATTTTGATATTGTTCCTTTTATATTTTTAAATTTAAGTATCTGGTTTATACACAATTATTGCACATATAATATAGGGAGTCATAAAATGATGACATTCAATTTGCTATTTCATGAATGTGGAAAAGTTTAAGGTGGTGATAATAATAATAATAATAACCCTCACTAAACATCGTCAACACCACCCGGAGTCAGCAGTAGAAAGGCTGACCATTGGACGGGCAGAAGGACGACGGGGAATGAATGATCTCCTGGAACACCGAGACAAAGAAATCAGCTGCCGCAGAAAATACTTCCATCAGAGCAAGAGGCTCCTTCACCAAGCGATAAACCAAAGTTGCAAGAAGTACACAGCCCTAAACCTCTCTACTCAGAACATCGAAATTGGAACGAGGGAACCCAAAGAAGAAGCTTGGGGCAAGAAAATTCTACACGGAAGGCACTACAAGGATCTGCAATCCGACCATGTGGATAAGACTGACTCCAATGTAAGGCTAACAAACGGATCACTCTTCTCCGAGCCTATTCTAGCCCTAAACCTCTCTACTCAGAACATCGAAATTGGAACGAGGGAACCCAAAGAAGAAGCTTGGGGCAAGAAAATTCTACACGGAAGGCACTACAAGGATCTGCAATCCGACCATGTGGATAAGACTGACTCCAATGCAAGGCTAACAAACGGATCACTCTTCTCCGAGACCGAAGGGTTCTTGGATGGCTATACAAGATCAAGCTGTAAACACCAGAAAATACCGGAAGCATGCCCTGAAGGACACGTCAGTAGAAAGCGGCACACGTAGGCAATGCCATTAAGCGCCAGAGACCATCCAACATATCACGGCAAGGTGCACAGTCCTCACACAGAACAGAGCACACGAACAGGCACAATCAAGTCGCCAAGATCCTCCATCAGAAATTGGTAAGAAAGCACCACCTCATTACAACTGAGCCTGTCCCCTACTACAAGTATGAGCCAACAACGCTTCTAGAGAAAAATACCCACAAGTTGTCCTGGAAATGATCGATCAGAACAGATAAGACCACCCCCACAATCGGCCAGCCATCGTCCTGGTCGACAGGGAGAAGAAGTGAACATATTTCATTGACATAGCCGTGCCTAACTCGTGCAACATCCAGAAGGCGAACTGAGTGAAGCTGTCAAAGTATAACGACCTATGATACGAAATCAAGGAAATGTGGCATATGGAGAACGTCACCACCGTCCCCATAGTAATATCATCCACAGAAATTGTACCTAATACCATTCAGAGCTCTATACAGACACTGGACCTTCAACCTAGCGCCTACATGGAACTACAGAAGGTAGTTATCGTGAACACTTCTAGGATAGTAAGGAAGTTCCTGGACAATTGCGAGAAAAGAAATACCACTTCCCAGACTTGGTACGTCGTACCCGTCCCTGAAGGAGAGAAAAACCTCAGGAAGAGGTGGAATCTTTATATTCTATAATAATAATGATAATAATAATAATAATAATAATAATAATAATTTGAGACCTACAAATCTAAGTGTCTGTGCAACGAATGGCTGTTTGAAACTGGTGGTGGGGGATTGTGAACTAAAAACAAACATTGTAAATATATTATTTTAAGGATCTAGCACCCCAGAACTTAAAAAAAAAGCAATAAATATGGAGAATTCTAGCAAAAATATTTTTATCTTTATTTTCCAAACTGCGGGACTCCATGAAGACGGAGCGACCGTCCCGGTTGTCCCCTATGGTCCAGCCGGCCCGGGCCATAGAAGACTTCTTCAGTTCAAAGCTCCGCAAATAAGGTTTGTGTTCCTTCACATGGAAACTTAAAGCCCTGCGGGTCTGTTCTATATGTGAAAGACCACATTCATTAAGGATCTGATAAATTCCCCAAGAATTTGTCTTGACATAGTCTTTTAATCCGTAGAAATTCACCTGATTTATGGGTTTGAAAATAACTTTGGAATTAAAAATTTTGAGAATTTTTGAAATTCCGAAGCAAATCTGAGGAGCAAATGGGATAACCGCCGGATTTTCTCGTACTGGGAGGAAGAGAAACTGTATTGCTGTAGCGTTCGCATAACACGATCGCTATATGAGCATTTCTGTTTGTGGACCGCAGAAAATTTTGGTCACCATTTTGTTCAGGTACACCGGCCCCATTGAAGGGTTAAAGCAATATTTTCATAATTGCAGTTTTGATATCCCAAGAAAAATTCAGGTCTTTGAATTTTCGATTGGCCAGTGCTATTTTTTTTTCACTTTTTTTTTGTTCCCATTATTTAGGGAGGAAAAAACTTTACTTTTATAAATGTGTGAATAATTTCTTTTTCGTTAACTGTTAATTTTCGGGGGATTGGGGAATCCGAATTTTCATTTGCACTGAGAAAGAAGGCATCGATGAATGTCACCACGCACGTCAAATTATGTTTGCAGTTCTCTGCCTTTCTTGATTTGTTTCTATAACTCAAGTACAGTATTATTGAATTTTTCGAGGCAATTAGAAATGATACTTTTCAGTTTGTGCAGATAACATTTTCAGATGGATAGATGAGCAGAACAGGAGTTTTTAAATGCTCCTGTTATTTTAAAAGAAATCAGAAAGACCGCAGAAGTTTTCATGAGAAAATCGCGTCCGGCAATATTCCATGGGAAAATTTTATAGGATGACGAATTTTCATTAAGTTGTTAGAATCCCTCTTGCTCATTTTGTTTTACTAAAACGACAAAGTTGTATTTGTGAACATAAAACATATGTTCATAGGGCGCGGAAGCAAGTACCCTTTAACGAGATGCGAGAAAAATTTCTTGCGGAAATACTGAATGATATCTTTTTCTCATACGGAAATTCTGAAACTCTCTTGTGTTATAATAATAACGAAATGTACTTACTTTCTCTCTCTGCTGATCCGGCGCTGCAGAATCGATCGTTCAGATCAATAATTCCTTCTGTTACAAGTCTGCTAATTTCAAACTGAATGGGTGTCATGCATCTTCTGCGGTAGTCCATGAGACAAACCATAGTTTTGTTCATGGATCTGAAATCGAAAAGAAAAAACTCTTAAAAATGAGCTTGTGAAACAAGAAAGACGCTACGGTACTGATAGAACCATGTCCTTCCATGTAAGCAGACAAATTATTGACTTCACGGTGTATTGATAAAACCATGTCCTCTCCCATTGCAAGCAGACAGATTGCTGACTTTACGGTATTGATGGAGCCATGTCCTCCCATTGTAAGCAGACAGATTGCTGACTTTACGGTAGTAATAAAACCATATCCTATCATCGTAAGCAGACAGAATGATGACTTTACGATACTGATAGAACCATGCCCTCCTATCGTAAGCAGACATATTGTTGACTTTACGATTTATATAGAATCATGTCTTCTCTCATTGTAAGCAGACAGATCGTTGACTTTTTGGTATTGATGGAGCCATGCCTTCCCATCGTAAGCAGACAGATTGCTGACTTTACGGTATTGATAAAACCATATCTTCTCCCATCGTAAGCAGACAGATTGATGACTTTACGATATTGATAAAACCATACCTTCTCCCATCGTAAGCAGACAGATTGATGACTTTACGGTATAACCATGTCGTCCCATCGTAAGCAGACAAATTTCTCACTTCATGGTATTGGTAGAACCATGTCCTCTTATCGTAAGCAGATTTTGGCTGAAAGTAAGTAGACCACCCCCTTCAAAAAAAAAAAAAAAAAAAAAAGAAGGAAAGAACGAAAGGGTCGAAAACCGAGTAGGAAGAAATTTTAAAAAGGGGCTCATAATTCATTCAATCGAATATATTAAATTCACTAAAAATAATTTCAGTTGATAGGGAATTAATGACGATCTGAGCACGTTAACATTGAAATCACATTTTGGAAATTATTCCACTGATCTGAAAATTTTAAATCAAGATTTGTTACGGAACCTTTGAACTAAACCGAGGTGATCATTCGAAGAGAGGAATTTCACATTTTAGTATGTCTACTTTGAAAGCCCTTCAGCTCAGAGAGTGTGCTATAAGAATACAGATTGTCTTTGCAACATCTTGGGCAAATCAGGCTTTTTCAGTGGTTGCTGCTTTAAAAGGCAAATTGTTCATCATCAGGTAATTGAGCACGGAACCAGACTGGCATCTCGAAGATACAAGCGAGGTTTAGAAAATGAGGCAATGCAAAATACAGTCCTTCCTCTCATAGGAAATAATCAACAGCTTTGAATTCCTTTTTCTTTTTTTCCTATGTCAAGATTTTAGGTTTTGTAAACTTCAGAGTGCTTCTATTTGTTTCTTAAAGACGCTTCTAGGTCAATGAATAAGCAATAAAATTAATATTATTGATTTATATTTATACGAATAAGATGAAATCGTTTTTTCTACCACAAGACGTCCAATGACTTTTACGTGTAAATTTAGGGTACGGGAGCCGACTTGAAGTTACTTGTGGGGGAGAGGGGGGGAGCAGACTTAAAAAGATCAGACGTGGGAGGAGATATTACCACCCTTGTACTGTTAGGCGGAAAAATAAAAAAAAAATGCGCAAATAGTAGACTGCGCGGCTCGACGTAGATTCTGCAACTTGAAAACTCAATTGTAATTATTCGTAAGCAAAGAAAGAAGTAAAATGAATATTCTTGCTGAATATTATTAAAAAAAAATAGAAATATTTAAATTCATACATTTCGGAAATAACACAGCGCCTCCATGCCCACAAAACTTATTTAATTTTAGCTGGATATATCCACCTCCCTTTCAAATAGTCGGCGTTCTTCATTCTGGAGATCAGGGGTATCACACTACTTGGGAGCCCTTGAGCGCAAATATTTGCATATGGCATTGCTAAGTTTTTTGGTATTCTAATCAAGTTTTGTTAGGGAACCTCTGTACAAAATTATTTGCTCTCACACTTACACGCTATTAAAAATCACTTGCAGGGCACACTCTAGTTCGCATTTTAGGGGTCGCCAGATTTAGGGACAATGGGCGCTCCACTCGTATCTTAGCCTAGTGATAGGAATGACAAACTAACTTCTCAACTACATGAATTAGATTGTTTTCTGTTTTCATGTCGTGTGACTGAATGTCTTTAAATCCTAGGAGTAAAATATCCCTGAAAACTTGCAATTGCCAGAAAATGAAACGTAATTTGCAAACTGTAATATGATTACTACTGATAAAACATAAGAAATTGCTCAATTTCAAATTGAAAAATCATAACATACACCAATGTTTATAGACTCTTTCAGACTATTGATCTTTATGCTGTAGGTTGTTTAGTTTGTGCCTAAATCCCACCCTACTTACCACCACATCTAAATCATTCTCAACGAACAACATTTTGTTACTCATATTAAGCTTTTAGTTGTAAAATATCACATGGTAATAAATATTTGGTCACCTTAGTGGATTTTACATTTTTCCCCGTTTATTTTGTATCAAAAGACGTTTGAATAGTTCCCTCGTGGTTGATCTTACATCCAGTTTGAACTATAACTTATGACGTATACTCTAAATTAACTTTCATTTTAGTTTCTTTCTCTATGTAAATTTGAGTTCATTCTCTTTTAGCATTTTTCAAAATTAACGTTATATCTTCTCTCAATCGAATGGAGGGGGTGGGGGGATTTGATCCATAAAGAAAACATGAAGGCTAAATTAAGAAAAACAAAAACAAATATATATATTTACAATTTGTACATATATATATATATATACACTATCTTGGAACACAAGAACTGGACACATCAGCAATGGGGTCGAGTTCTCTTTACGGATGAGAGCCTATTTAGTCTGACGAGCAATTCTGGACGTATACACATCTAGAGAGAGCAGGGAACACGCAATCACGCCTCCAACATCATCGAAAGGGACCGGTTTGAAGGTGGCGGAGTTCTCGTTTGGGGCGGTATCATGCTTGGTAGCCGTACTGACCTCTACATCTTCCAAGGAGGTTCAGTCACTGGTGTCCTCTATTGTACCGAGGTTCTCCTGCCTCACGTGCGTCTGCTTAGAGGTGCTGTGGGTCCTGAGTTCCTCTTCATGGACGACAAAGCTACACCTCATCGTACAGTGGCTGTCGCAGAGCTGTTGGAGAGTGAAGATATTCAACGCATGGATTGGCCCGCAAGGTCTCCGGACCTAAATCCAATCGAACACGTGTGGGACCTTATCGGGAGACGCTTGGCAGCACGTCACCAGCCGCAAGCAACGATTCCGCAGCTGCGATTGGCGCTACAAGAGGAATGGGCCGCGATGCCTCAACAGCTCCTTGACAACCTCGTCCTCAGCATGGACAGACGTTGTAAATCCTGAAACGCAGTCAGGGGTGATCATATCCCCTACTGAAGACTGGATTTTTCTTGGCAGCCGCCTGTCACTTATTTTTTTTTTTTTTTTTTTTTTTTTTCGAAGTGCTGGAGAAGGGATTCTCTTATTTTTCCTATCTCGCGGTGTGGAAATAACATCACACCATTGCGAGATTTTGAACGGTCGGGTCATCCGGATAGTTCGGGCGCCATTATAAAGAAGTAAATTTCTCCGTCATTTCTGTCCACGCCAGGATTCCAACCCGGATCCCCTCATTCCGGAATAAGTCACTCTACCAATTGAGCTACGCGGACGTTTTATTCTGATTCCTATCTGCCTTTATGTCGTGTGCGTCCTTCTGGCAGGTACGTCACATCTCCTGGTACGTTACAGATGAACCTCAACACTAAACTCGAACGTGGCAAGCTCATAAGACAAGCAAAATGTATTGACATAACCAAACTTAAAAAACACCATAAAACCTTCAAGTTGAAACTGAAGAACAGATTCTCTGCTTTAGAAGGCCTAACATCGGAAGAATTGGATATTTCTGAAGTTAACAGTAAAGTAACCAAAGCTTTTATGGAAAAAGCAACAAAATTAGCTGGGTCTAAGAACAAGTTGCAAGTGAACAAATTATCAGGAAAAACCAAAATGTTGATGCAAAAAAGAAGGGAGATGAGGACAACTAAAGAAAATGTGACTTCCAAAGTGGAATATATAGAGCTATGCAAGACAGTACGAAAAAGTATCACTGAAGACGTAAGGAAATTCAACTGTGAACTAGTAAGAAAAGCAATTGAAAACAACCAAAGCCTAAAGATAGCAAAGGGACATCTCAGTAAGGGAAGAAAACAGATTATGAAACTTGAAACTGAGAAATAAAAATGGTTCTGTAACAAGAAATAGAGGCGAAAGTTTGAAAAGAGTGAAAGATTTCTACTGCAAATTATATGAAAGGGATGATACATGTACTCCAGACATCATGAAAGGTACCAGTACCAGAGTTCTTCCAGTCCTCCCAGCAGAAGTTGCACATGCAATCAAGAACATGAAGCGGGGAAAAGCTCCAGGAGAAGATGGAACTACTGTAGACATCATACAAGAAGCAAGTGGAGAAATCGAAACAATACTCGCCCAAATTTTCACTCGATGACTTAATGAAGAGAAGATTCCTGAGGACTGGAACAACGCTACAATGATCCTGCTACATAAAAAAGGTGACATTGAGGATCTCAGGGACTACAGAACTATCAGCCTCTTATCAGTGATTTATAAAATCTTCACTAAAGTTCTTTCACACCGCTTGAAGGTAACACTGGACATTGCTCAACCGAGAGAACAAGCTGGATTCAGGAGTGGCTACAGCACAATAGATCATATCCACGTACTGAGAGAACTAATTGAAAGAGCGAAGGAATATGAACTTCCATTGTGCATGGCTTTTGTCGATTATGTAAAAGCCTTTGATTCGGTGAAACCATCAGCAGTTACAATGGCTCTGAAATCCTGTGGTATTGAAGATGCATACATCAATATTATTAATAACATCTATCAAAATGCAAGTGCAAAGATTCGGCTGTTTGAAGATGCAACACCCATAAAAATTGGAAAGGGAGTGAGACAAGGCGACACCATATCTCCGAAGCTCTTTAATGCCATATTGAAAAATGTCTTTCAATAACTGAACTGGGAAAACAAAGGGATAAAGATTAATGGAGATTATCTAACCCACCTTCGTTTTGCTGATGACGTAGTCATTTTTGCAACTACCCCATCAGAGCTGCAGAGTATAATCCAGGAACTTGCTGACAAGAGTAAGGAAGAGGGATTAAAAATGAACTTTCAGAAGACAAAAGTGATGTTCCATGCTTTTACAAGAAATGAAGATTTATCGATTGATGGAGAAAAGCTGGAGATAACAGACACGTACGTTTATCTTGGACAGCAGATATCAAGTGAGGGTCACATTGATGAAGAAATTAATCGGCGTACAAAATTTGCCTGGAGAGCTTTTGGAAGAAACAACATAATTTTTAAGAGCAATATGCCATTATGTCTTAAAAAAAGTGCTTGATTAATGCATTCTTCCAGTGCTTACGTATGGTGCAGAGACGTGGACCTTAACTAAAAGATACATACAAAGGCTGCAGACAACTCAAAGCAGCATGGAGAGGTGCATGCTTGGTGTAACCAGGAGAGATAAGAAGAGGAACTCGTGGATCCGAAAAAGGACAAGAGTGGAAGACATCATGATCAGAGTTAAATTCCTGAAATGGAAATGGGCTAGACATACTGCCAGAAGGACAGACCATCGATGGACAGCCGAAATTTTAGATTGGATTCCAAGGGACAGGAAGAGACCCAGAAGAAGACCACATGAGAGATGAGTGGATGAAATTCGAAAGTATGTGGCAGTGACATGGAGGAGACTGGCACAAGACAGACCGTTGTGGAGGAAACTTGGGGAGACCTTCGTTCAGCAGTGGATTGATAATGGTTGACAATGATGATAGTTTAGTATTTATAGAACACATTTCCGTTCATTTTTCATATTTTGTTAATGAACTTCTATTTCAGTTGATTTTTATTAGGAAAATCAAATATTTTACAAGCATATTTTTAAGGAACGGGGGGCGGGGTGGGGTGGGGGTGATCGCCTCATGCTGGATCCGCCACTGCTTCTGAGGTCAGAAAGTATGACGTATGCATGTGACAGATGAGAACTAGAATATACAGGGGTTGTTCAAAATAATAGAAACACCTTGTAACACTAGGTGTTACGCACCTAATATGGTGTGGGAGCACCCTTGGCATTTAAAACTGCTTGAATCTTCCTTGGAATGGACGCTTACAAGTCCTGGATGGTGGTAAGTCTTATGTTGTACCATTCTGCCTGCAGAAACTACTCCAATTCTTTGAGAGACGCCGGAGGAGGCTTACGGGATCGCACTCTGTTTTCCAACACAGACCACAGGGGCTCAATGATGTTTAAGTCCGGTGATTGTGAAGGCCAGAGAATGTGTGCATCTTCATCCTCATGTTCCTCAAACCATGATTGAACAGTTCGACTTCTGTGAATTGGGGCATTATCATCTTGAAAAGTGCAATCTCTTGACGGAAACATTGTCTGCGCAATTGAATGTACATGGCCTGTTAAAAGGGTGACATGGTCACCGCTAGTGATCCGTTCGTGTAAGGTGATAATGGGACCTGCTGCAAACCACGAGATCATGGCCCAAACAATTACAAAACTGCCCCCATGCTTCACTGTAGGAAGGAGACAGTCTGGGTTGTAGGCTTCTGCGGGGGTTTCCACACGTAAACCCGTCCTGTGGTGGGGAATAGTAAGAAACTTGATTCATCGGAAAACAAGACATATTTCCATTGATCCGCAGTCCACGTTTTATGTTTCTGGCACCACTGTAGTCTCCGTTTCATATTCACCTGTGACACCAGGGGTTTTGCGATCGCAGTTCTGCCGTGAATATTGTGCTTTTGCAATTCCCTTTGCACGGTATGGGTCGACACTAAGTTTTGGAGATGTGCATTATGCTCAGCAGTCACTTTCTTCACCGTGGTCTTCTTCCTTGCTGTCACAATCCTCTTTAATGTCCTACTGTCTCTCGCAGTGAGTTTGGTTTTCCTTTCACATTTGTGTTTCACAGACTATGTTGTGCCGTGAACATTGTATGCTGTCATGACCTTCGACATGGTACCTCTCGATACCCCCAATACCTGTGCCACTGTGGTTACAGACGCACTAACCTGACGGGCTCCTACAGGTCACTCATTGTGCCTTCACCTGGAACGAAATTATGGAAACACCGATTTACAATGCAATCACACACACCCTTGAGATTATAAGCAACACATTTTTACAGAAACAATTGTAGCTACATGTTCGCTTTACTCAAAAAGCAGGACATACCGAAGTCACTGTTTTCAGCGAGGTGTTTCCATTATTTTGGACAAGCCTTGTATATATTATGTTGAAGCAGCAGCCAAGAGGGTGGATGATGGTGTGATGTTATTATCGTGGAAGCGGCGTTGTTTACTTCAAGTTGTGTTTTTTTGAAGGCTGCGTGTTGAGTTGTGTTATATATTTCTCGGCTGAAGTTAAAGTGTTCTGTTTATACTAACGTTTGTTAATTAGTTGTGAAGTGTAACTACCATTGTGATTAGTTCAAGTACGTTGGAATGTTAAAGTTCTGCATGATTAGTATTTATGAGGTGTTGACAGAAGAAAGAAGAACTGTAAGTAATATTTCTTGGACTTCATTTGAGTGACTCCTGTTTCACTTTAATTAAAGTAATTAAGAAGAACTGATTGTATCTAGTGTTCAGCAAGCTATATATACACGTTTCACATAGTAAAGAACGCTACAAACTCTGTGACTGATATCTCAAATTTGAATAAAACACGTGTTATTCATTTTAGTTATAGTTTGAATCATACTTCTGTAAATAATCTTCGTTCCTTTAGTTTGGACAGTTCTCTGTGAAGGCTGCTTTTTCCTAAGCCGCATGTGAAATTATTATGTTTTATACACACCTCAAAGCAGCAATACATTGCTCATTTTTGTTATTTTTATAGGAAGTACGTAATTTTTAATACTTTATGCAATAAAAAGTAATTCTTTGATCAAAATAGGAAATTACGTACTAATGTTCTTTACAATCAGAAAACTTTAAAAATATACGGTGTGTGGGAAACATGCGAGGATTTGCATAATATATTTTAATATCAATTTTATTTAATTTTTCATTTATCCTCAAAACAACACATTTATGATAAAAAAAACTTACGTGCAAAATCTGTCAACATCTTCATTGTTCTGAAGTAAAGATCTTTTTGGCAAAGTGTGGAGAAAATCTATGGCCGTGTCCAAACATTTGAAGACTTCTTCCATATGG
The DNA here is from genome assembly GCA_039090855.1 of Macrothele yani. NCBI lineage: Eukaryota > Metazoa > Arthropoda > Arachnida > Araneae > Macrothelidae > Macrothele > Macrothele yani. Next base: position 110,150,094 of record CM076997.1, on the reverse strand, counting down.
CACGCTGGAGCAGCACTGACAAACGTAAGGAGAGCTGCAAGGAAATGAAAACCAAAATTAGTTCCTCTAACTAGGGAAAACGTCAAAATAATAAACTTCACAAACAATTTAAATTTTTAAAAACATATCAGGGTCGGGCTGTCTCAAAAAGCGTTTGGAAGATCCAAAAGTTTTGGAAAATGATTGAAATTCTATCACAAGCCGTAAATGAAGACTGGGCCAGATTTTATATATAGTAAATTCCGGTTAATTGGATATCGGTTAATCGGGGCAGTCATTCACTGGGGACAGTTCTTTAAGAACATCCCAAATTAGCTCTTTGGGATAAAGCTTCGCATAACTGGGCCAGCCATTAGATTGGCCAAAATGTTCCATCACTGATGTGTCCCAATTACTGACCGGAATCTATTGTAGTACCAATTGTTAATATTTATTTTCCCTACATATTATTTTATAGCTCATCCCAGAGGTTGAGCTATAAAATACATGGAAAATCTGAGATAGACAGGCACAGCCTTTTGTGGTTTTTTCCTGGCACAGAAGTGTCTAGTTATGCCTCTGGTTACATCATTACACTTCAAAAACTGTTTTTCCTCCTTTCATTTCGGCATCCAGAAGGCTAGACATTTTGCCAAATACAAGTGCACGTTTATTCAGTCTAGTGAGGGAATTCATCAAAAAGAGAAAAGCCAGAAATCACGCGATCATCTTCCTGAAGGTCACATCTACCTGTCTCAAAAAGAATGTTTTCAGTAATGAACACTGTTATTTTTGTCTCACTTGACATTTATTTCATCTTGTGAGCGAAATCTTCAATAAGGAAAACTGGAAATAAACGCAGTCATCTACCTTATGGTTGAATCTGTCTGTCGCAATAACAGCGTTTTCAACAATTAACACTCTAATTTTTGTCTCACTTGACGTTTATTCCGTTAAGTGAAAGAAATCTTCAATAAGGAAAGCTGGAAATCACGCAGTCAACTTCTTAATGGGTGCATTTGCTTATCGCAATAATAGTGTTTTCAACAATTAACACTCTCATTTTTAGTAGAAACAAAAAATTCGTGCTGGATGATAACAAAAATGAGAAAACAGGCTGTCAAAGCGCGATGAATAACACGATCAGGAACACAAAGGTGTCGGTTATTAAAAGATGATATTTATTTACAATTTAAAAGATGTACACCACACCAAGAGGTTAAAAATCTTAAAAAATCAGTGACAAGATCTTTCGGGACTTCTAAAGCACCCATCTTTAGGTCGAGTGACACAGAATGATGATCATATGTAGACGATTTTAGGAAGGGAGAGTCTGACCCCAGGTCTTAAACAACCCTTAGAAAGAGGAAGCTAGGAGATTTGGGCTAGAGTGCCCGACAGGAAAGCGACACGGAAGCGAAGTAGAAAGGGGGAGGAAGACGCCCTTATTTATTACCAGGGGGCCAGTACCCGAGGTCCGACGGCTTAACGTGCCCATCCGACGCACGGCCACGGCGGATATTTAGTGGATCGAGCGTTCGTACCTGCCTGGGATCGAACCTGAGGTCCTTTCCGCGGCAGTCACGAACGTTGCCCACTAGGCCACCCGCGGCCCTGACACAGAATGAAACGTGCACATGAACATTTATATACAAGTTGAAAGTAGACCATCATGCCCTGCCAGGGAGGTAGTAACGTGTTGCCGACGGATAATCTGTAATCATGTATAAAAATAATAATAATTGAACAATGTGAAACTTTAGTGTTTTATACAACATTAGTGATGTGGTCGAACTCCTTCATTAAGTTCAGCCAGGGTTGATTGCCGAGCACAGGGGGCTCATCATTACAGCAGATTGAGGCGAATTTGTAGATATATAAGCTTTCCACAAATAATAAGGAATATTTATTTGGAGCTGTCGCAATAATTGTTGTTTGTGCCCTATTAGGGTTATATTCACCGTCTCACTTGACGTTTATTCTGTTAAGTGAAAGAAATCTGTAATAAGGAAAGCTGGAAATCACGCAGTCATCTTTCTTATGGTTGCATCTGTCGCAAAAATAATTTTTTCACTTGTCAAAATGCATTGCGATCATGTTACTGATCTTCCCCGAAAATCAGAGAGAGAGAGAGAGAGTTCTGATTTATATTTATGTATTTTGATGATTTAATAGTGAATATGATATATTTTATATTAATAATGATATCTCGCTAATTGTGTGCTGCTATCTGTATAGTTAGATATTCTGACTAACTCACCTTTGCTGAATTTGGTTAGAGCTTGTAATAGATTTGAAGAGATTTGTTACGTTATAGTCCATGCTATATGTTCTGATGTTATTTACGCTTGATTGAAGCGCGTATATTGAAAACTGTGCTTTTATTGTTGAAACGACTATTTTCGCTGATGTACAGAAGAAAAGTTTAAACTTCCCTTAAAGTTTTCTTGAAGTTAGAATTTCTATCCTAAGCTACCTGGGAATCAGCTAAACCTAATCAGTTAAAATAGTTTAGTCAAGTTTCACATAATGTTGGTGTTCTAGATAAATTGACATCATTTCACACATATGTGTATTTGGGTTCTTAAAACGAAAGAACACTACAAACTCTACATCAGCTACTCGGCTCAACTCTCATTTATTACATCCTTATCTAGCTCCGATTCTCTCTCATTGTTACTACCCTGTAAAACCTCTTCGGGGAGTAATGTTTCGTTCAGTGAGAAACCCTTTAACGGGAAGTAACTAAATTTACACAAAATAAGAGAAACTCAAGAGCAAGGTTAAATATAGTTATACCTCAAAGTTTTCCAGCTGACTTTGAGGTGAAAGTTTCCCCTTTGTTGTACATGTATATGTGGATATTTCTGCTCCAACAAACATGAATAAAAAGAACTCGTTTAGTATCCGATAGCTGTTAATATGATTAAGATTCGGATGTTCAGACTTTTCAGTGAAAATTATCTCAAATAAGTGGGGCAAGTAGCATATCGCCACGAAATATCCTCTTATACCTTAGCAGAATTTCTAATATTTTTGTAGCTGATAATCTAAAACTATACGAACTTTAGAATAATTGTCACTTTTTGTCAAAAGATGTGCTCATCACATACCTTTGTCGTCACGTGTGTTGTTAATCGTAAGTCCTGGCACAGAGAAAAGAACGCAATTCACAAGACAAATAGAAGGATGAGGTTGGGTTTGAAGATGAATGTGGAAAGGTCTTGTATTGTAATGATAAGGAATGCATCCAATGAAATATCAAGTACTTCAGTTGCTACCGTCCATTTTTCTGTGATAACCACTTAAGTCGTAAAACTTTTGAGGTACCCCATAAGTTACTTGCTAAGCTCAATAATTCTCAAAGTGGGTGATACTCTGTGACCGTCAGTTAATCTCCACCTCTAATTCGAAGGTGCAAGTCAGGAGAGAGAGAGAAAGAGAGCAAGTATCTTTTTGAAGAGAACCAACGAAACTTACGTAGAATCTGAACCCAGGTCTTTCGGCAGGCCTGACAAGAGGAGGGGGTGGTTGTGGGGGTGGTAAGGCTGTGATGTAGCACCCGGGCCCAGAGTCCGTTTCTAAAGTCATTTTTTTCTAATTATTATTTTATGGTTTTCGAATATTTTTCAAGCTATACCGTCGCCAGGGTTAGGAAGTTACGCGTAAAAAAAAATATTTTCTACGTGACGCGTAAAATACGCGTAAAAATTATTTTCTGTGTGACGCGTAAAATACGCGTAAAAATGCGTAATTTATGTCATAAATGTAAAAAATGTAATAAATTCAAAACTTGCTTTAAATACAATAAAAAAAAAACAAACGTAGTTTTACAATGTTACTCGAGTTCCCAAGCTAACTATAACACGTGCGCGGGTTAACTGCGGCAAATCAAATGAGCTCTCCATATTACGTTTTTCATTTCTTCTTTCCTTTCCAACGACACGCCGACACCACACATTGGGTTCACTGTGTTGCTTTGCAACTCACTGACACAGACCAAAATGTATGATATACAACGTTATTGCTAGTCATCACAGGCTGCAGGAAATTTTCATCATGTGGATTTTGTCACTTTGTGTTTCCCACCAGAAGCCGGCATCTTTTGTCTTTTTATTTTATGCTCAACTCATTATTTTCGCATTGCGGTAATTTTTATAAATGCATATATAGTGAAAAAGTTGTAATTCCGACTTCGTTTATTTTCCTTTATTCCGATGACCGATGAAGTCGTCCTGTTCACAGCGGCAACTTAAAAGAGAAAACACAAAATTTAATGTTTACTTATGAGAACTCTTTGTGGATACTTTCCCAGAGACTTCATCTTTAGACGTATATTACACTCGAAAAATGAAAGGTGAAAAATGTGATGAATATGAAAAAGTACTAAGAAAAATAAGAATGTCTGTTGGTAGATGGCGTTCAAGAGTTTTCTGAGAAAACTCTTTTCTCGAAAGGGAGGGTTCGAGGGTTTGTTTACGGAGGGGAGAATATGAAAAATTATCCACCGTAGAAAAAAAGATTGAAGAGTTGCAACCGGTCGGGTTGTCGGGAAGTAGGGGAATGGTGGGTGGGGGGTAGGTGAGGAATCGGAAATGTGGATTGTATTTTTAGTGGAGGAGCCGAGGGGGTAGGGATTTTATTGAACTGGGACCCGAGCTGGCTCTCCACGGCACTGTCTTTCAGTGCAAGCATTTAGAAGCCCGCGCAGTATAACGCTTGACCAGTAATGGAGGCTAGAAAATTTCAGTTCAAAGTAGCATGACTATTTTTTTTTTATTGTAGGTTTAACGACCACCGCTAGCAACTCAATGGGCTATTTGCAGCCACTCGTCTCCCTAATTTAGGACCACTGGCTCCAGGGAAGGGAGAGAGCCAACGCCGTAAGACAAACACAACATCCATGAATCACCGGGATTCCAACCCGGACCCTACTCCGACGAATAATCGTAAGCCAACGTTCAGAACACTGCGTCACTGGGATCGGCAAGCATAACTTTGATGTCATTATCTGCTATAACCCACCTTTTCTTTGCAGACAGTGGGACTCGAACCCACATCTTCCTATTTTGGAGCGGTTGTTCTTCTAATTGAAGTTGAACTACGCCGGCAGACTTACCGTTGCTTCATTGTCAGTTGATTCATGCGTCATAGCATCGCCCTCCTTGAGAAACACGCGAGCACAAAATCGCTCAGCAGGTTTCAGGTCAACTGACAGTAACACTCGGCGCCCATTTCATTGCAGAAATATTTATTTATTATTACTCTGTAATAATGAATAAATACTTCTGCAATGAAATGGTCGCGGAGTGTTACTAATCACTACGTTGTGAAGAAGAACCATCACACAATTTTTTTCCAATCCAGGAAATCATTTTTCTTTCGGGCGCCAATATAACGTTTCTCTTTCCGACAGTGGGATTCGAACCCACGTCTTCTTATTCCAGAGCGGCTGTTCTTCGAACTGAACTACACTGCAGGCTTTTCGCTGCTTCATTGACCACTTGATTCATACGTCTTTCATGTTGCCAGCTCATCAGAAAACAAGCAAAAACATCGCCCTGGAGCGCGAATCGAACTCGCACCTCCCGATTTCCGTTCTATCATATTATCCGTTACACTATTTAGAACACACGAAGTTCCAAGCAACTGAAGCTGAGCAGATTTAGCTTTAGAAATCTGAATACCGTTTAGATTTACGCCAGTCGGAATAATTCGATGCTTCCTTGTAGCGTCAACAAGACTTTTCCTGACATGAAGGTACTGATATAGGTCACAACCCAGGTAGCAGAGCCTTGCACTTTGACCGAAGCCTAACAATGATCCACTGTCTTTTAGAAATAAAAGACGTTGGCTCAGTGTTGGGCTTACGTTAAATTGCAAGGCTGGGAAGTTCCAGTACTTCAGAGAACATCTCATATACACTATAAAGACAAAAGTCACCTGACACCTAGAAGAGAAACACAACAGAGCATTTATTGCCATACATTATTTCGGTGTCGGTCCACATTTGGCCTTAATGCAGGCACTGACCCTTCGAGACAGGCTTTCGACAAGATTTTGGAACAAAGCGATTGGTATGCGCTTCCATTCAGTACATAATGCTGCCGCTGACTGTTGCTTAGTAGTAGGCCTTGGTTACACACTTTTTCTGCGGCGCTCTATTTCATCCCATAGGTGCTCTATGGGATTACGATCAGGGCTTTTTGATGGCCAGTCCACACACGACACACGGAATTATCGTCAAACCACGCCGTCACATTCCTTGCTTTATGGCTCGGTGCATTATCTTGCTGGTACCAACAAGGCTCGGTTCCATGGTATTGCCACAGAGTTGGTAGGGCATAATTGTACAGAATAACGAGGTAGACGTGCTGGTTAACAGGTTTATCCATGATAACCAATGGGAAGGGACCATACCACGAAAAACACTCCCACACGATTACACTGCCAGCTCCGAACTTGACCGCAGGAACAGTAAATTGTGGTAAATAGCGTTCCCCGGCTGCCGCTAAACCCACACATGGCCATGAGACTGATGGATCGTGTATCTGGATTCATCAGTCCATAGGACCCGTTTCCATTGATCTACGGTCCACGATAAATGCTCTTTACACCATGCAAACGACAAGAAGCATTCCAAGTGCAGATGAAAGGCTTATGAGCAGCCGCACGACCACGGTAACCCATGGGATGAAGTTCTCTGCGAATGGTACGTGTACATACCGAGGATCCAGCATTTTTACTCACCTGCACACTGAGGTTTTGTGCCGTACTCCGTCGATTAGATGTAACGACTCTCCTTAGGCTTCGACGTCCTCTATCACTGATATTCCAAGGTCTGCCGGCACGTTTTGCTACTTCAAGCCCGCCATGTGTCTTCTTCTTATTAAGTACATTTAAAACAGTTGAGTTGGGTATGTTCAAACGTTTCACGGGTTCTTTTATTGACAACCCATTGATATAACACCCAACAATCTTTCCTTTCTCGTAGTCAGTTCTCTCCCTCCGCGACATTTTCACTCCACCTCACAGTGCGATATGATCGCGGTCAGCTGCAGTTTTGTTTTTATACCGTTTGCAGCTGTACCGCTCATCTTAACAACGCAGCTGATCCGTTCATTAACTTTTGAAGGGGTGTCCGGTGACTTTTGTCCATATAGTGTGTATTGTTTTGATTGAAGGTTTAACAACCACACTGAGCAACTCAATGGACTATAAGCAGTTACCCGTCCCTACTTTAGGCCACTGGTTTCAGGGAAGGGAAGAACCAGTGCAGTGAGACAAACACAACATCCATACCTACCCGTGATTCGAACCCAGACCCTTCTCGGACGAATGATCACAAGCCAGCGATTAGACCACTGCGCCACCGCGGCGGCCATCTCAGATATCAATGGGAAATGAATCCCCCTGAAGAAATTGTTTTTCACAAATACATGGGAAGCATACGCAAATGTAATTATCGGAAAACAAATGTAGCTTCCTATTCATAAAACGTGAAATATTACATCATCCTGGAACGGACGGGCATCGAATCCGCATCTCCCAGTTATCGGCACCATACCGATTGTGACATTTATGTATACCTTTTGTGAAAATTTATTTCTTCAAGAGGATTCGTTTCCCATTAATATCTAAGGTAACTTTGATTTTACCTCCCAGAAATTCTGTACAGCACGAGGACATCATTCCCAAGAATTAATTTAGTTTGTTGCATTGGTATTAGCTTGCTATCTGATTTGAAAAATAATTAAAAATTATATCTTATTTCAAAATAGTTTACCTTACTTTAAACAACGTTGTGTCGTAACACGTGGATATCAGCTTCTCCGTTGTATCTGCTATACATTTGCGAAGTGATAGTGGATAGAGCCTAAAATCTCGACGAATTCGTTTCTTTACAACTCATGCGAAGTCCATGTCAGAAGTACAAACGGCAAAAGAAAATGGACAGTTCTTGTCTATTATTTGTACGTACATATCGCTAAGCTGTTATCCAACAAGGGAAGCCTTTGAACTGTCACTCTACAAAATTGAAGAAACGTGGCCAGGAGATAGTACTAAGGGTAAAAACAATGTTTTTATTTCCGTTTTGGCCCAAATGAACTGACAAAGGTGAAAGAGTGGTCTGAAAATGCCCTTAGAGCACAAGTGAAGAAAATCATCGACCGTATCAATGAACAATCAATGGCAGTCAGAAAAATTCAGCAACATGCTGTTATATCCGTGTGTAAAAATTGAATACTGTGAAAGTGATGACGCTTCTTTTGATAATGTTCAACGTATTTGTTTTTCAGATATCAATGACAATTTTCAGTACTGTGATAACTTAGGGATCTTGCGTTGTTCTTAGTGTTCGAAATTACTTTGCTTCGGTCATGTGTTCAATGCCATAAATGTTCATTTACACCTGTAATAAAGGTTTTCGTTGCTTTTTGTATGACATGAGCTTATTTTGAATCATGGGGACAAAGCTGATATTTGGGGTTACGTATCGCGCACCACAACACATGTTAGATGATTTTTCCCACTTCTGCTCTAAGGTTATTTTCAGACCACTCGTTCACCTTTGTCAGTTCATTTGGGCCAAAACGGAAATACACCCATTGGTCTTTGCTCTTAGTACTATCTCCTGGCCAAGTTTCTTCAATTTTGGAGAGTGACAGTAGAAAGACTTCCCTCGTACGATTCAGAGATTAACTCTTCAAAAAAAGTCATCTGGAAAACAAAAGTTTAAAATTAAAGAAGCTAGATTTCACTTAATGTTGATGTATCAAACGTCTCCATTAACAGCGATTTTGGCACTCAACTCGAGCTTCTCTGACATCCATAACACGTCTCACACAAGATATTTTGTACTTCGTGCTGATTATCTTTTTTCTTGCAGAAATTCCTGAATCTGGTCCTCCCATGATTTCCTTGGTATTCCTCTGCCTTTCTTTCCTTACACTTATTGGTTTCCCCCTACACTTCTTTCCTTCCAATTCTTATAGTACCATCGGTATAGCGCAGTCGGATAAGTAGCAATGCCCTGTGTGAGAGGCAGACGTCTTCTGACGGGTGTTCGAATTCCGGTTCTGTCCGCCATCTAGTCTCCGGTGGTCCCGGGGTTTTCCGTAGGTTCCCTGTGGTTGAGAACGCAAATGCGTAGATGGTTCCCTGTGAAGTCGACCCCGGACGCACTGTGTCCCTTACCCGTATGCAGCAGTGGAATAGCAAGTCGGCTGCATTAATTTGCCAGTAACCCTCAACGGCTCACAGTCGTATTTGCGGAACTCAACCCATCATGACTGGACGAGATATATATATAGAGAAAATTATTATAGTTGAATTGGCTTTTTCTGAATAAATTTTTATAATAAACAACTCACCACTCATTCTTTCTACATGGCTAAACTATCTAAGAATATTTGTCTGCACCTTACTAACTAACAACATTCTTTTTTTCAAATAACACATGTTTGTTCCTCACATGCTCAGAATGTGTCTTGCCACAAATCTCCGTAAGTAACGCGTCTCTCTGGCACACAAAACGGCTCTTATGTCTCTTCTGAAGTACGCAGGTTTCACTGCCATACATCAGAGTAGGAACGATTACAGTTTCATACAAAGCCGTTATTTATTATCTGTTCTTGCCCACATAGAAAGGTTTTGCTGATCGTGATCGAAATACACAAGTGAGCGACAACCAACCTCGTTCTGAAGCTTACCAGTGCGGTATATTCCATCCGCATGAATCCCATTGCGTTTTCTGTCCTTGCGCAAGAGCCAACATTTGCGTCTAACCCGAGAGTTATCCATAGTTCGGATTGGTTACCTCTTATTTATGTTCTGCATGTAAGAATTTTAGTATCTTGGGAAAGGTTGTGTGAAAGCACGTAAGAATTATTTACGAAATGTATGCTCAAAAATGTTTTTCTATGAGAACAAAAGAAAGAAGATAAAATGAAGAAAGAAAAGAACAACGGCAGATCGTTTTAATTTAAGAAATGAAGAACGACGACCAGAACAGCAACTTGCATATTGAGAGATTACAATGGGTAAGAAGTTCACGCAACCTTGTTGAAAATATGTATGAGGAATTGGTTGAATGGAAACGTGAAGTCTTTTTTTCACATGTTTATTACGTTCCTATGATGTAAGATCTGACGCTATCAACTGTATACAGCACTGCACTGTGCAGGTGTTGCGGTCAATTGTATGCAGTTTTGTTCGGGGTGTAGGGTGTGACGATGTCAACTCTGATTTTAGGTCGTAGCTCTGTCAGAGCCAGATTAAGGAAAGAGTTGGGGGTCTAACGGGACTATAGCCTAGGTGCCTACCATTAGCAAGGACCCAGGAGGCATGCCACTACCCAGCAAATAATACACAACTTATAGATTTATATATATAGAGAAGTAAAATAGTCTTAGTTTTGTCACGTATGATTTCCATCTGATCACAAACAAACAATGCATAGAAGACGAACAGATTTCAAGGCAGTGACTCACTAAGAGTAAGGGTTTCATGTCGCTGTGTAGAGAGGGATCGGCGAGACAGTTTCAGCATTTTCACTACCATCCATCCGCAGCCCCTTGTTTGCACTTGGAACTGTTAATGGGCGAAATTAACTGTGACTTCACATTGCATAACAGAAATGATTGCCCAAGAAAAGTAAACAATGCTAAGTTATTAAATATTCCGAGACAAAATCTAGGAATCTTAAGCTCATGCACTCATGTTCTTGTGAGAACCGTGGAAAATACAGTGACATTTTATGTAAATTCGGCAGGTAATATATTAGTTTAAAGAATGCATTAGGTATTAATTATCAGAAACATATTGCGACAGTTTCATATTTTAACGGACTTCAATAATGATTCTTCTTCATAAGAACTTTGGGGGCCCACCCAGCTGTCTTAGCCTAGGGGCTCAGTAAGGCCTTAATCTGGCCCTGAGCTCTGCACAGATTTAAGAAGAGATATGTGGTAAAAGTATGTGGCAGAAAGGTAACTGATGCCTCACGTAAAGTAATACCAGAGTTTGATATACCAGAAAAAAATATTTTGTTCGATGTCCCCAGAGCCGATATGTTAATTGGGTTTGATGAGCGTAGCGACAAGGCTTTCAAACCCTTTGTTTTCTATTATATGGTCTATCGCCCCATATTTGTAGAAATCACCAGTTTCATCTGTCTGGTAAGCGTGGGTAGCAATCTAAAAAAAGGAAAAGAAAAAAAAAAGGGGGGGGGGGGTTATAATCTTTTACAACTTACCCATGGAGGCAATCCCTACTAAGATGAAATTCTTCATATTTGGAGAGAAGTCCGTGTGATTAAAGCACGCACAGGTAAGAAAGCTATCGTATAATGACGGCTGTGGAGCTGATCCCGAATTTAACGATATCGCCCTCGTGTGCTTCAGGGTTATATACGGTGAACTTAAAACGTATCCATTTCTTAGTAATCTTATTGGTCGTGGTGTTTAGCACAGGGAAAGAAAACAATAGGCTTTCGTGCTGATGATGTCCAGCACTTTCCTTAAGAAGGGGCAACTCATGCGTGGACATTTTACTTGTTACGTCCTTCTTCGGCTCGACCTTTGATGCCCTACTTGCACACAATTTAGCCGCTTTCAATTCAGCATTCTCCAGCTCAGGAAATCCCGCATCCTACCATTCAAAGGACAACTGTGTACTTGGTGTAAGACAAAACAAATTGAGAAATACATCGCAACCGATGCTTTTGTTATCGCTGAGAGTACATATCCCAAAGATGCTGCTTTCGTCTGAGTCATTCAGAATTGTGCATGATGCTGATAATCCGCTGGCAGCGTGCGAGGACTTTGGATTATAAGAATACAGATTTTTGCTTTTTTATTTTGTAAAACAAACAACTATGGGGACACAGCGTGTGGGATCTTGCTTTACCTGGCTTATCTCGAATTACAGTATGGTGCATTTGGAACATATACTATTTTCTCTTTTCTATTCTATAGACAAGTCACAATCACCCCAATGACTTTCATTGGGATTATTTACTTAAGATTGCCTCAGCAAACTGTTTCACTTCCTCCAATTTTTTTATTCTCTGGAAAAGAAGTCTGTACATCTTCTTTTAATGAATTTTACCAACGAATATTTCATTTATCATTACATAAGGAAATTCCCGATAAGCAGCTTGATTCATACGTTCTTAACACTTTTTAGCCCCTTTCCCAAATAGCGTGGTCTTATTTTTGTTTTGCTCTTGTGCAAAAACACAACACAAAACAAAACAAAACAAAACAAAACAAAACCCCTTGGAACGGAAGTAGATAGCAGACCCTGATTTACGGGAGGTTACACGAGGCAAATGTATCCTGGGCCACCAAAATATGGGAGCCCCAAAAGAATAACTTGATCAACATATCAATATAAATGGCTGAAGTAACTGTTTTTAATTCCGTAAATATTGCAAGTCAAATGCTGAAAGTAACTACCATTGATTCCGTAAATATTACAAAATAAATGCTTAAAGTAACTATTTTTATTTCCGTTAATATTTCAATACAAATGCTTATAGCAACTATTTTTAGTTCCGCAAATATTGCAATATAAATGTTTAAAATAACTATTTTTAGTTACGTAAACATTACAATATAAATGCTTAAAGTAATAATATTCAGTCCCGTAAATATTACAAAATAAATGCTTAAAGCAACTATTTTTAGTCCCGAAATATTGCAACATAAATGTTTAAAGTAACTATTTTTAGTTCCGCAAATATTACAAAGTAAATGTTTAAAGCATCTATTTTTAGTTCCGAAAATATTGCAATATATATGCCAACCATTTTAGTTTCGTAAATGTTGCAATATAAATGCTTAAAGTAACTGTTTTTACTTCCGTAAATACTGCAATATAAATGTTTAAAGTAACTATTGTCAGTTCCGTAAATATTACAAAAAAAAATGCTTGAAGTAACTATTTTTAGTTCCGTCAATATTACAATACAAATGCTTAAAGCAACTATTTTTAGTCCCGTAAGTATTGCAACATAAATGTTTATAAAGTAACTATTTTTAGTTCCGTAAATATTACAAAATAAATGTTTAAAGCATCTATTTTTAGTTCCGAAAATATTGCAATATATGAATGCCAACCAGTTCAGTTTCGTAAATGTTGCAATATAAATGCTTAAAGTAACTGTTTTTACTTCCGTAAATGCTGCAATATAAATGCTTAAAGTAACTATTTTCAGTTCCGTAAATATTACAAAAAAAATGCTTGAAGTAACTGTTTTTAGTTCCGTCAATATTGCAGTAGAAATGTTTAAAGCAACTATTTTTAGTTCTGTCAACATCACAAAATAAATGCGCAAAGTACCCATTTTTAGTTTCATAAATGTTGCTAAATAAATGCTTAAAGTAACTGTTTTTATTTCCGTAAATACTACAATATACAGGGTCGAGTCACATTATTGTGACCACCAACTAATATCCAGAGTAACCGTTGTGTGCAGCGCATACAGCAGCTAGACGGGCTGGGAGTGACTCAGTAAGGTGCTGGAAGGTGTTCACAGGTATGTGGAGCCATGCTGACTGAAGTGCATCGGGCAGCTGCTGGAGGGTGCGTGGTGGAGGATCCATAGAGCGAACTACACGATCTAGGTGGTCCCACACATGCTCAAGTGGGTTTAAATCTGGGAAATCAGGGGGCCAGGAAAGTACTATGAAGTCTTCATCGTACTCCTCCAACCACTCTCGGACATTTCCAGCTGTGTGACACTTCGCATTGTCGTGCTGGAAGATCCCATCCTCTCTAGGCTGACAATCAGCATGTATGGGTGTACGTGGTCTGCAAGTATGGATTCATAACGAATACGGGCCATAGTGTCTTTCACAGTTATGAGTGGACCCATAAAATGCAACAAAAACATTCCCCAGACCATAACGCTGCCCCCACCAGTTTGTGTTCTTCCAGCAATGGTTGAAGAGTGTTTGTTCTCTGATGTTTCTCGCCTCATATGCCAACGTCAATCCGTTCAATGAAGCAAAAAACGTGACTCATCGGAGAAGGCAATACTTTGCCAATCAGCGGAGGTCCAATTCCGACTCTTCCGTGCAAATGTAAGCTTTTTCTGCCGCTGCACCTTCGTTAGCATAAGTGTAGTGACCATCCGTCTGCATCGGAGCTCGATACGCAGCAGGGTTTGCTGAACTGTCGTTTTAGACAGACTTCCGGTGCACCCTGGTTCATTCGGACAGTGAGTTGCTCAACTGCAGCGTGTTAATCAGCCCTCATGCACCTTCACAGCCCACGTTCACTTCTAACATCAATGGCACGTGGTGCTCCGCAGTTTCCACGTCACTTATACACAATGGTGCCATTTCTCCAATCACGATACACTTTAACCACAGCAGCACGCGAACAGTTCATAAACTGCGCTGTTTCAGAAATACATCCACCCTTGGCCCGAAAGTCGATAATCATCCCTTTTTGCAAATTTGATAAATAGCTCCTTTTATTTTATCCATGACAGCAACGAGTGATATGTTTACAGAATGCCTACAGCACACCTTATATACCCTCCGAACCAGCTCACGACACGTGCTTTCTTTCAGTGGCTACGCGCTGTTGATGTCAAAAGCAGGAGGTGGTCACAATAATGTGACTAGACTGTGTAAATGCTTAAAGTAGCCATTAGTCCCGTAAATATTGCAATAAAATGTTTAAAGAAACTATTTTTAGTTCCGTAAATATCACAAAAATGATTAAAGTAACTATTTTTAGTTCCGTAAATGCTGCAGTATAAATTCTCAGAGAAACTGTTGCATAGTACTTAAAATCTAAAGGATTTGTTGTGAAAACACAAGCTAGTCCGCGACGGGGATCATACTTGCGCTCCCTCACTCCGGAGTAAGTTGCTCTCCCAACTAAGCTACATGGACGGAACGCATCGCTGCGGATTTGTGGTCTTGACATGTGATTCACCTATGTAGAACGTCACATGGTGTTTGAATGAGTTTTTTTTTCATTTTTTCAATAATTTCGTTCAAAACGGTTAACGTTTTGCCATTTATTTTGAAGGAAGTGAAAAAAAAAACCCACAAGAAAGATGACACCGAATTTTCGGTTGTAATGACACGTCTTTTGAATTATTTCTGACGCGAATAAAATATTTCAAAGTTATTCACAGTCAATGTAACCCATTACAAAATATACAAATACCCCATAAAAACAACAACAACAAAAAATCAACCACATTTCTACTATGAATAAAACATCTAAAAATAGAAACAGTTACTTTTTCCCACTAGCGTTTGAAAAGTCTTACGAAAATTAACAAATTGTGTTCGAAAAAAAAAAAGAAAAAAAAAGACAGAAATTCTCTTAGCTGAAGGAACATATCAGAGACATAGCGATTTTTATATTGAACAGTTAGAACAGATATAGGTGAAAACATGATCTAATTTTACGCCACCTAGCGGAATAATTTTGAATAATGGTAAAGTCGGAAATATGTTAAATGTATTCGTCACAGCGAAAGGTATATTAAGGAAAAATAATTTTTTAAATACGTGTCTTAGGAGCAGAGATAGCGAGAAAAAGGTTTGAACATTTCTGCCACCTAGAGGGTAAACTATGCACTATTTTGAAAAGATAATATTCCCCATCTTTACTGTAACGAACGAAATACAGTAAATAAATAAAAAAAAATCAAGAGGATTTCTAGAAACAGAGATCCAGCATCAAACCGAAGTACTCACTAACACCACCTAGCGCCAGAACTGCGAACTGCAAAACCCTACGAGTAGCGGCAGTGTTCCACAAAGCAAACAGTGTACGGCGTTAAAAAATATTTTAATTCCGATTTTTAAAAACAGATATGTTAACAAAAACCGATAAGACATTCGCGCCCCTAAGGGGGGGGGGGGATTTTGCACTATTTCGCACTTTTTGTGTAATAAATGTGCACAAAATGTTTTAACGGTTAGTAGTATCTGACCAGAAGAGGGTTTTTCAGTCGGCTTTTTAGATACTCAGATGCTGCTGCTCATATGTTGCAAACGAAAAAGTGAATTTATGCACTCTTAGCGGTTCATTTGTGCGTTACGAAAAATATGCAATTATATGCAAAATATTTCGCATTTTAAAAATCAAATCGGACTGTTAGGAGTAGAGATATCGACAAAAATAATATATAAATCTACACACTATGGCAGAAAAATTATGCACTATTTTCAGTAGAAGGTGTTCTCGAAAAGCTAGTTGTCGTGAGTGCTATCTGACCGCGAAAGAATTTCTTTAAATCGAGCTTTCAGAAGCGCAAATATGGGTGCAAATACATCAGAAACAAAAAAATGCTCACTTACAGCCCCTAATGGCCACACATTCTTAACCAGAAATTCAAAATTATATGCAGAATTTTTCCCACCAGGAGTTTTAACCGATGCAAAAAAGAATTTTTCAAATCAAATTTTTTGAAACAGAGAAATTGGAGAAATCGCGCTGCATCCAAAACAGTCTTCGTTTTAAATGGTATCGAATGAAAGAATGAGTAATTTTAACCTGATATTCAGAATCAGGTAATAACAGAATAATATAACCACCCGGAATCACAGCATATCCGCGCAGGCGCGTCACAGAGTGCACGTGACAAGGTCGACCACACGGAGATATAAGCGGCCTGCCTGGACAGATGAGCCATAGTGAGTCACGTGAGCACAATGGGCAGAGGTAGTGATTTGACGGACGTTCGAAAAAGGAATGATCATCGGCTTCCAGGCCAAGGGAGCATGTCAGAAGCAGCGGATTTCTTGGGCTTTTTCGCGAGGTGTTGTAGTAAGGGTGTACCAAGAATGTACCACTGACACACCGAGTACTTACCGACGTCATAACTGTGAAGCACCAAATGCCATCGATCCCAGAGGATAACTCTACCTCTTTCGACTGGTAAAGGGCAATCGGCGTGCAACAGTGCAGCAATTGAGCACCAAAAATGAACGCTAGGGCACCCATGTACGTGTTCCTGATAACAGTAGAGCAAACCCTGTTACGCATGGGTCTCCGGAGTCGACGCTGCGTCAAGGCGTCCATGTTAACCCAGGTCCATCGGCAACGATGCCAGCAGTTCGCATGGGACTACCGTCATTGGACAGTGGAAGAGTGGGAAAACGTTGCCTCCTCCGACGAATCGAGGTTTCTACTCCATAGAAGTGATGGGCGGTGGCGGATATGACGTCAGACAGACGTGAGCCAACACCCGGACACGCTTGTCGGTCAAGTACAGGCCGTCGGTGGCAGTGCGCATGCCTGGGGGATGCTTTCCTGGTTTGAATGGAACCGCTGGTACCACTGGATGGGTTCATGAACTCCAATGGCTATCTGTCCATCCTCGCTAATCACATGCATCCCTTCGTGCTGGACGGGTTACCTTGGTGATGATGGTGTCTACCAACAGAACAATGCGCCGTTCTACGTTGGTAAGGGGGTGCGTGACTGGTTCCAGGAACACGACAGAGATGTCTCCCTTGGTCGGCGAAATCGTCCGACCCCAATACCATAAATCACTTGTGGGACTATTTAGATCGACAGGTCCGATGTGCCGATCCACAACAGCGCCATGCTCTGCTGCAGTCAGAATACGCACGTGCGCCTCGGACAACCTTCCAGGGCCTTTTTGCGTCCATGCCATGCCCTCTGGCCACTGTCATCTGGGCCAGGGGTGGTAATTCCCATTGTTAGATAAGTGGTCATATTATTGTGTTACGACCGTGTATATTGAATAAAATGTGTTTTGAAGTCGATACCATCTCCTGGTGGCGAAGTTGTGTATCGTAAAAAAACTGGAAAGCAGGGATCATCATTCTCACATTCCAAGCTTTCGAACGTTAAAAGAAATTTTTAAACCGTACTAATAGCTTCAGAAGCGTCCACAGACTGACGGACGGATCTTTTTTTTAGGGGGTAAGACGTTCTAAAAAGTGGGAGGGAGACTGACTATTATGCCTTTCGTATTCACTGCGAATACTTCAAAACTCGTCACAAAAAAATCAGATTTAGAATGTGAACATTTTTGAGCCACGTAGAACTTTCAAAATTCTATGTATTATAAGTAATTAGTGGAAACTTTTTTGAGTCACGCTGATATATAATGCAGAAGCAGACAGTGCTATATTGTTCTTTTCAAACACATTATATTTTTAGAGCATAAAACTGTGTTGAAAAAAAGCTGGACAAGTACAGATATATGTACTTTATGCTCGAATCTTTCGAACCGCCTTCCAAAAACAGAGCTGTTGCCAACAGAAGTATACATTTGTGGCGCCTACAGTGGCAGATCACCACACAAGCACAAGAAGCGCGCGCTTGGAGCCCCAGTATCGCCGGTACCTAAAAAGAACAACAGCAGCAAAGAAAAAAACTAGATTTTTTAAAATTTCTAACGTTTTCTTAATTGATAATAAATACACTCAGTACAGAACACGTTTGATATAGGGGTGATGGGAAGTTGACATGGGCATACCGCAGGCAGAGTAGAACAGACCCAAACCGAACGCAGGAGATTAATAGGCAGACAGCAGGGCTTCCCAACAGTGTATCGCAATATACGAACATGGGTAAACGTGGTGATCGTGAGCGACTTAAATCGTGGATGCATTGTAGGCGCAAGATGGATGGGTCATTGCATCGTCCAAGTGGTAAGAAGCCTAGGATTTCGGAGAGTTGTAACGTACCAGGAGATGTGACGTACCTGCCAGAAGGACGCACACGACATAAAGGCAGATAGGAATCAGAATAAAACGTCCGCGTAGCTCAATTGGTAGAGTGACTTATTCCGGAATGAGGAGATCCGGGTTCGAATCCTGGCGTAGACAGAAATGACGGAGAAATTTACTTGGTTATAGAGTAACCGTATCCGTGTGTATACCATCGACGGACGTACCAGCGGCCACAGGGCAAGCGATGGCCGACCACACGCCATAGATGACCGGGATCAACGTAAACTATCCAGACTCGTATAGATCGAACGCTTGGCAACGATGGTGCAAATTACATCCAGGTTATACAGGGTGTTCCGGAACTTCGTGTACAAACTTGGAGGAGGTAGAGAACAGCGTTAGGAACCAGAGTTAAATAGGAAAGCATGGGCGGAAACGTCACCCTCACGTGAGAAAGAGACACAAAGACACAGTAAGGCCACAATACAGAAAGCAGTGTAAAATGCTTTATTACGCAACAGAAGAGTACAATGTAGGACTTACAAGCATCACAGGAAGTGTTCGAAATTGCGCCCATTGGCCTGGATGCACGTATGACACCTACGCGACATAAATTGGCGAACATTGTCGAAGATACCTGGCGTTTCGCGGATCGTAGCAGCAGCGATGGAGATTCGTGCCACCAGGTCCATTTCAGAATTTACTGCCGTGTCGTACAAAATGCTCTTCATGGCACCCCAGAGATAATAATCAAGAGGAGATAAATCAGGTGATTTGGGGTGCCATTCGACGGGACCGCCACGCCCAAATCACTTGGTTCCAAATGTCCGGTCCAAATGGTCACGTACGTACCTTGCGTAATGAGATGGCGCCCCATCATGTTGCAAATACATTCCGCGTCGAACATGTGCGGGGACATCATGCAGCATTTCCGGAAGAACCTCCTGAAGAGAGACGAGATACTTGCGAGCGTCCAGTCGCGGTGGTAAGATGTGTGGCCCGACTAAACTGTCCACCACGATACCCACCCACACGTTAACATTGAAGCGTTGTTGTGCGGCTCGTGGTCGGCCCACATGTGCGTGTTGTGCGTATTGAACACCCCGTCACGTGAAAAGGTTGCTTCATCACTGCTTTCTGTATTGTGGCCTTACTGTGTCTTTGTGTCTCTTTTTCATGTGAGGGTGACGTTTCCGCCCATGCTTTCCTATTTAATTCTGGTTTCTAACGCTGTTCTATACCTCCCCTCCAAGTTTGTACACGAAGTTCCGAGACACCCTGTATGTCGAAGGCCCAAGCAGCGCCTGCAAGTCACCGGCATGGCGCACAATGCATAATGGGCTACCAGAGCCAACGCCCTACTCGTATGCCACTGTTGACTGCTCGTCATCGGACGTTGTACCGAAATCACATCCAGACTAAATTTCGGAAGCACAGGCAGCGTCAGCGAGTGAACGGTATGGCGCGCAATGCATACCATGGACTACGAGAGCCGACGCCCTAATCGTGTGCCACTGTTGAGTGCTCGTCATTGGACATTACACCTTGCATGATGCCGTGTACAACAAAACTAGACCTTTGGAGGGTGGCGCCGTGTCGTGTGGTCAGATGAATCCCGTTTTCAGCTGTACCGAACTGATTGGAGGGTGCGAAAGTGGTATCGACAGCATGAGGCCATAGTACTGTCGCACCAAGTTGGTTCTGTTCAAGGCAATGGTGTCTCTGTGATGGTTTTCATGGAGCACATGTGTTCCCTTAGTGTGTCTGGAAAGATCCCTAACTTCTGCGGTCTACCAGCATGCGTGGTGGCTGATCACCTACACGCTTTCATGGCCTTCTCACACGCAGGGGCCGATGGTCTGTTCCAGTAGAACAATGCGCTGCCCTACCGGGCCACAACTACTCAGACATGGCTCGAGGAACATTCATCTGAGTTTGGAAGCATCCAGTGTTCCCTGTGGTCCCCGAATTTTAAACCCTGTTGAACGTCTGTGGGATACCGGGAGCGGATCGTCTGATCCATGGATGCAGACCGATGTCTAAGGCGGAGGTGTAGACAATGCTACAAAAAGCATGGCTGCCATCACCTCCGGTATCTGTGGAGTCGATGCCATTGCGTGTACAGGCTATGTTTGGTGCTAGAGGAGAAAAAACAAGCTATTAGGTAGGCGTCTCTAATGTTTTGTCTATTGAGTGCATAAAATAGTAAAAACGATAATAAAGGTACTTTCTGTTGTTCTATGATGCTATTTTCGTAGTGGTTGGTAGTTTTGCGCGGTATGAACAGAACTGCTTTCAGTGTCCAGTGCGCATTGTTACTAGTGCAGCATGCAGTTACCTTGATCAAGGCTTAACGCTTAACTAGATTTAAGTACCAATATTAAAACGAAGATGATAAAAAAACTATCACTGAGAGTATGACGTCTTGCAGTCATTCGCCAAATCCTCAAAAAAAAAAAAGAACTATTTCGAAAAGAAAAGAGGTATTTTTAGTTCTTTTTTTTAAAACAAAACATACACTATATTTGCAAAAGTCACCGAACAACCCTTCGAAAGCTAATGAACGGATCCGCTGCGTTGTTAAGATGCGCGGTACACCTGAAAACTATATAAAAACAAGCCTGCACAGCTGACCGCGATCATATCGCATTGTGAGGTTGAGTGAAAATGTCGCAGCGGGAGAGAACTGACTTCGAGAAAGGAAAGATTGTTGGGTGTTATATTAGTGGGTTATCCATAAGAGAAACCGAGAGGCGTTTAAACATAAGTCAACTGTTTTGGATGTACTGAATAGGTGGAAGACTCATGACGTGCCAGAAGCAGCAAAACGTATCGGCAGACCAAAGAAAATCAGTGATAGAGGACGTCGAAGCCTCAGAAGAGTCGTTACAGCTAATCGACAGAGGTCTGCACAAGTCCTCAGTGTATAGGTGAGTAAAACTGCTAGAACCTCGGTATGTACACGTACCATTCGCAGAGAACTTCATTCCATGGGTTACAGTGGTCGTGCGGCTGCTCATAAGCCTTTCATCTCTACTCGGAATGTTACTCGTCGTTTAGCATCGTGTACCGTAAATCAACGGAGACGAGTTCTATATACTGTTGATTCCAGATACACGATCCATCAGTCTGATAGCCGTGTGTGGGTATGGCGGCAGCCGGGGAACGCTATTTACCAGAGTGTGCTGTTCCTACGGTCAAGTTTGGAGCTGGCAGTGTACTCGTGTGGGGGTGATTTTCGTGGTATGGTCCTGGACCATTGGTTATTGTGGGCAAACCTGTTAACCAGCACGTCTACCTCGATATTCTGGAGAATTATGCCCTACTAACTATGTGGCAATACTATGGAACTCAGCCTTGTTGGTACCATCAGGATAATGCACCGAGCCATAAAGCGAGATCTGTTACGGCGTGATTTGACGATAATTCCATATCGTGTGTGGACTGGCCAGCACAGAACCCTGATCTTAATCCTATAGAGCACCTATGGGATGAATTACAGCACTGCATAAGAAGTTTGGAACCAAGGCCTACTACTAAGCAACAGTTAGCGGCAGCATTATGTACTGAATGGAAGCATATACCTATCGCTGTGTTCCAAAACCTTGTCGAAAGAATGTCTCGAAGTGTCAGTGCATGCATTAAGGCCAAAGATGGACCGACACCGTACTAATGTATGTCAATAAATGCTATGTTGTGTTTCCCTTGTAGGTGTCCGGTGAATTTTGTCAATATAGTGTGTTTTTAGTGCCAACGCCAGAGGTGAGCGCTGATTTTCCGCTCTTAAACTGGTTAAAATTATTTACGCAATTCACTAAGTCAGTTGCCTTTGATCGATCCGTCACTTGTTTGTAGAAAACGATGTTGTTCCATCATTAGATTATGAATCCATTATTAATAAATTCGTTAAACTTTAAAGCAAGGAAGGTTCTACTTTTATATTATTTTTATACATAAATGTGCACCACATAACTAAGATATTTCATTTATTTTTTTTCAAACGAGACTGTTTATGTAGGTGTTTTTTACCTACTATTTAAAAATACTAATTGGAATGCATCAAGTGATTTTTTTTGTATTGCTCTAATATAAGGTTTCTTATCTTAATGCGTTTTTAAAATAAAAAAAATAGTAAATGCTGTATTTTTCAAATTCATGCATTTTAGTTTAACATCCTTAAAAAACAACAACATTGTTTTAGCTATTTTCTTATTTGAGCGTTGAACAACCACCGTCAGAATTTTAATAGTCACCGTCCCTAATTTAATTCAGCAGTCAGCGTCCCTAATTTAATTCAGAGGTCACCATCCTTAATTTAATGACATTGTTTCCAGGAAAGGGCGAGAGCCAGTGCCGAAGGAAAAACACAATATCTCTGCGTCACAGGGATTCGAACCCAGACCCATCTCAGGCGAATGGTCTGAAGCCAGCGCTTAGAGGAGGGCCTCAAATTCCAGTTGCGCTTGAGGCCTCCAGATGCTTAATGGCACTGGTTGCCTAGCATGAGAGTTATGCTTCTGGAAAAGCAGAACATCAAAGACATGCTTTCCTACACGCGACTCAAAACGAGTATTTCCTAATCGTGTTTTGAAGATATACTCGTAGTCAGAAGTAAACATTAATTTGCATCAGGTACAGACAAGGAATGCTTGCTATTCTGGGAAGTTTACATTTATTTTAAACAGAGACAATCGTTTGAATGCGTCTTTTAAAAACACAGGTATTATAACAGGAGCATTCAGTCTAGCAGTCATTTGGGTCACCCAGAATTTTTTTCTGTAGAAGTAAATTCGACGTTCGGGAAATATATGTAAGATGTGCTGA
This sequence comes from Macrothele yani, assembly GCA_039090855.1. NCBI lineage: Eukaryota > Metazoa > Arthropoda > Arachnida > Araneae > Macrothelidae > Macrothele > Macrothele yani. The sequence continues at coordinate 110,126,605 of CM076997.1, read as the reverse complement.
GATTTGTATATGTGTGATCCAAGAATATTTTTGAAATCAGTTTGTCAAACATGCTTCCTAAATACACAAACTCATTCACCTGGTCAACCACTGTATAAGTCTAAATGGCACTGTGATTGATCAAGTGAATGAGTTTGTTATTTAGGAAGCATGTTTGACAGAGAGAACAAATTGGGTGGTGAAATTAGTAGGCGAGTGAATTCTTCATTGGAAGTTATCAGGGCCGGCATAAGGCCTGTGCGAAGTGTGCCACCGCACAGGGCGGCGCTTTGAGGAAAACGGGCGAAATTACTTTTTTTTTTTTTTTTTTTTTTTTTTTTTTTTTTAGCAGCGGAGAAGCGTTAAAAGGAAAAAGCAACCTATCCTATTTCTAAAAGACTTCTTTCATCCAATATTAAAAATAGGTAGAAAAAAAAGAGTTTGGTTATTTATCCTTTTGGTGTTGCTTACATGAAAAGAAGCGATAGGATCATGCGCTCGTCCACAGCAGACACAGGTTCGTTCCGTTCGTTCCCTTTGCGGGCGTGATGAAGGGGGGGGGGCGGATGGGAGCAAGCAGTTCACTTATGAAGGAAGTGATTAGCCTACTGAAGATCTAACGATGCTTTATAAAGTTGAATTTTAATTCCACCTTTTAGACATAATTACATCTTTGGAAGAAAGATTCATACAATTGAAATCTCGCAGTAATACCATTGATTTTCTTTATACTGTAAGCAAGCTCCAAGACTCGTCACAGATCTGCTGAGTGATTCTAACCTTTCCAATATTTTACAGGACAAAGATTCGAAAGACATCAATTCTGATGAGTTAAAAGACGAACTGAAAGTGCTCTGGACTTTAGTGACGCCTGGTATTTGTCCGATAGAAACTTTAAAATTCATTAACCAACACAATTTTGCCCTAAATGTAAGTGTGGTACTCCGTATCCTACTGACTCTAACTGTAACTTTAGCTTGTGGGGTGAGAACAGAACCCATTTAAGTAGACAGGGGGCCCGGGAACTGGACAGTATTTTGGGCCCCAGTATTAGTGGCACATCTAGGATTTCATTATGAGTCGCAATATAAAAATACTTAGGAGAAAACGTTCCCAAAATATGATGAAGAAGCAATAAAAATATTGCGCCATATTGAAGCGTGTATCTCATAATTCATAGGCAAATCAGTGCTAGCAAGAAATTGTGAAAATGATTGGTTGAAAAATGAATACCAGTTCAGTTCTGCTTTAATCAGGGCTGCAGTTAAGGGTGGGCGGCACGTGCAACCGCACAGGGCCTCGCGCTTTGAGGAGCCTCGTGCTGGTGGATAAATAAGATAAAATAAAACAAAAGAGAGAAAGAAAGAAAAATATAACATTAAGTACACAGACAAAAAAAAAATCCGACAGTTCAAAACATATGAATTACCATCCCAGTTCTCCCGAGTCTACATACACAAACATCTCAGTGATGTCATACATAAGCTCCCCCTTCCTGATTCAAAGTGCAGCACACTAAGATCGGTTCTTCTGTATCTTTGAGAGACCCTGAGTCTGGTGGGCCGGGCAGATGATGTTACCTTGATAAGTCCAACACACGCCACAGCACCGACAGCAATATATTTACTTCTCGCCGCTGGGAACTCTGTGGCTGACGAGTATGAGTGGACATCACGTCGCGACATTCTTTGAGTTCTACCACCTATCTTGGGATCCACTTTTTGTAGATTTTCCCAAGATGTTTTTCCAAAGCGAAAACATTGTGTGTGTGTGTGTGTGTGTGTGTGTGTGTGTGTGTGTGTGTGTGTGTGTGTGTGTGTGTCAACTCAACTGGCAGCTGTGTTTGGCGATCTATTAACTTTCTTCGGTTGCTCATTCGTGCTTGTTTTAACGTTTTAACCAGGTTCACTTCTCTACTTCGAATGTAACTAATTAACTTTTTAAGAATAGAGTTTGCGTTAAGTGAGTTCAGTTGAAATGTCCAGAGAACATGGTAAGTTCCGTAAATTCGAATCAGGTTATCAAAAAGCACAGAAAAGGAAAACAATAGAAATGTTTTTACGAAGTCAGGAAGGTGCCTTCGATAAATTTTTACTACCTTCAGCTTCAGTTCCTGTGGCCAGCAGTTCATCGTTTGCTTCAAATTGCATCGAAGATAAATAATCCTGTGATAATAATGCGGATGTGGTTCAAGTCAAAGCAAGTGATAACAATGTTGCGAGTGTCTCTGACCAGCTTGCACGAATATCTGATGTGAAGGAATGTGATTCATCATTTCAAACAAGTGAATAATTTGTTCTACTCTCAGATCCAGGTGAGTGGCTTCCTGTTTTAAACAACACACAGTTTAATGTAATCTTGCAAAAGGGCCCGATTTGTGTGTGCTAAACTATGATTACCCAAGTGATGTCGAGAAGTGGCATTTTTGGCCAGAGCACTATAAGCGTATTTTACAAAACGGAGAAAGAGTAAATAGGAGGTGGTTGATTTACTCAAAGAAAAGAGATAAAAGTTTTCTGATTTTGCTGTAAATTATTCGGAAACACGAATGGGTGTATGTTAGGTTTCATTTTTAAAATACACAGCTATAGTAAAACAGATTTAAAAAATTCATTCTGCATAGTGAGTGCATATATTACCTTCTTTTTTTTTTATTTTGCAAAGGAGAACGTCGGTTAAGCTTAATAATAATAGCAGTTACAGTTACAAGTTTAAGAAAAATATCAGTTCCTTCTATAACAAATAAATGAGTGAAAAGCTTATCATCACCTTATCAGAAAATAAAAATATTCTATTGCGTACGTGCGCAAAATACCGTTAGCCAGGTTGATTTGGCAAAAATTATTAGTTAGCCAGAGGGCCTCGTAGGGAGAGTTTGCACAGGGCCCCGCGTAAGCTAGCGGCGGCACTGCCTTTAATCCCCCCTCATCCCAGTGTTCAGCTTGTTAAAATATCGAAGTAATGGACAAAGTAATATGATCCAAATATCATGAATCAAACGAATTCTTTATGTATAAAAATGTCCCCAAATTACAGATGTGTACAAAAAAACATCTGTAATACTTTCGAAAGATTTGAGGATGAACTGGGGGCGACTATACTTTTTACGGACTCCTAAAAAAGTGGAAAGAAATAAAAAAACATTTTTTCACAAGGCAGTTTCTCATACTTTTCGCTGTGCTACCTAAAAAAAACCCCTGTGGAACTCTGTCAAGCATCCTGCATAGTTCTGCGGGCCCTTGAAAACACGGGGACCGGGGTTGCAGCCCCCATAGCTCCTCTTAAATGGTATCTGGGAGAGAATTTTCTCCAAACTTAAGCTTATCAAGACATACTTGCGGTCAACTACTGTATGTCACAGAGCCGTGTCGGTGCACTGGCAATGATTTCAACGAACATCAATTGGATAAAAAAAATAGACTACACAGAAGCAGTAAAAGAATTTGCAAGATCTAAAGCCAGAAAAATTCCTTATATTTGAACTATCGTTACACTACTTTCTTCTTTTCCTGTTTAAACAAAATTTCCAATTATTTTGGAGTAATTTATTGGTTACGAAATTCTGTGATGTAATGAAAATGTAGCTTTTTTCATTATATCACAGAATTTTATTAGTAGGTTTAATTTGTAATGTATTAAAAGTTCAATAAATCCGTTTATTAACGAACGGGTTCATAAATTTCTATTTTATTCTAACTTTTGTCTTGTCTCATTTAGAATACTTAGTGCTCGACATCAAGCATGCTTTTTGCAGCTAAAGGAATAAATATGGAAATAAAAGAGTCTAATTGGCTTCCTTATTAATTCAAGAGTAATTTTATACACAATATCGTTTCGGGTTGTGACAATGTTTTTTTCCAATATTTGAACTTCGTCTGCTTGGTGTAAAAATTGTAAAATTTGGGGGAAATGTATACTTTATTTATGAAAGAAATTTACACTCATCGTCAAAAAAATAGCTGCATCCAGAAGGACGCGTCGGATTACAACGCTATTCGGGAGGAAGATAAATGTTACCAGGAACAATAAATGATTAAATATTGAGACTGATATAGACAATATTTATTGAGCTACATGCCAATAAGTAGTGCCTATCAGTATGGCGTCGGGCCGCCATGTTTGCTCACACAGCACGCCAGACGTCTCGGCATGGAGTTGCACAGGTATCAAAGGTGTCCTGAGGTAAGCCATCCCATGCAACTTGAATATTCGCACGCATTTCCTGCAGATTGTGCGGTAGGGGTGGAGTGTGGATAGCGCATCCAATAGCATCTCACACATTTTCAATCAGCGATAGGTCTGACGATAGCAGAGTGCCAGTGCCTTGAAGGCAAGCTCTCGAGATAGCAGCAGTACACGGACGAGCGTTGTCCTGTTGGAAAATCGCACCGGAGTAAGCGTTCAGAAAAGGTTGGGCCACTGGTTGCAGGACCTCATCAACTTAACTTTGGGCTGTCAAAATGCCTGTAATGAACACCAAAGGTGATCTGGAACCGTAAGCAATTGCACCCCATACCATGACACCAGACCGTCTGGTCGTGTGACGCTCGACAACAAGCCGTTCATCTTGGCGCTGACCACGGTGTCCAGACACACAGATTCGGTGATCGTCTCCTCCAAGACAAAAGCGGGACTCGTCACTGAAGACTACTCGCTGCCATTCTGAGTAGCTCCATGCCAATATCCCACCACACCATTGCAGTCTTTGGCGACGATGCAATGGTGTACAGGGCAGTCGTCGTAACGGTCTGCGTGCGTGTAGTTATACGTTGTGCTGCCGTCTGTCAATGGTGCTGGCACTAATCGGAAGATGCATGGAGGGCATCACTGCTCGCTGAATATCCGCAATCGTGGCTGTTGGGTAACTCCGCGCATATCGGACAACCCGTCTGTCCTCTCTCTCCGTGGTTCGTCTAGGTCTCCCAGACCCTTTTTGTCGTTGCTCCGTGCCCAGTTATATCCACTGCCGTCAACAGCGTGCTATGGTGAAATCCGAACGACCGGCATCGCTCTCAATACGGCAATATGAACATCTCGCTTCCCGGAGCCCGACGACGTGGCCCCTCTCGAACTTCTCCAACTGCTCGAATTTTTTCCGAACTTTTCTCCAAGGCATACGTCACGAATCAGAATAGCAAGCGAGTGCAATAGGACGACCTTATATAACCGGTCAGGCACAGAGCTACGACCCCTCCTTGATGGCATCACATACGTGGCCGAGCGTGGTACGTGAATCATTTTCATGTCTCACGATGTCAAACCTGCCCACCAAGTTTCATTCCTATCGGTTGCTTCCTTCTGGGTGCAATTTTTTGACGATGAGTGTATTTAACACTATTGAAATGTCAAGTAAAGAGGGAAGGAAAACGGATGAAGCCCATGATTGATTATGAGTTAAGAAGTATTTGCTATAAGGAAGAATAAGAACAACGAATTCATGACAAGGTTGTGGCAATTAGAGAGGGGAAGAGGCGGCAAAGGGAAAGTCGCACTGGGCGGAACTTTGGCTAGCGCCTGCCCTGAAAGTTATGGCTGTTTTGGGAGGTTTTCCCAGGAATGATGGGTTCTCAAGAGAGTCCCGCATGGCTGTGTATGAAAGTGTAATTGTTCCTAGTCTGATGTATGGCAGTGAAACCTGGGTAATGCAGTAGAAACCCAGGAGTTGTTTGTGTGCTGGAGAAATGCGTTACTTACGGCGGGTTTGTGACAAGACACGTTCTGATCGTGTGAGGAATGAAAATGTGTTGCAGTTGTGTAATGTGAAGCAAAATGTTGTTAGCAAGGTGGAGACTAATATTCTTCGGTGGTTTGGCCATGTTGAAAGAATGAGTGATGAGATGCTTACTAAGAATTTTTTTTATCCCAAGTGGTAGGAAGCAAAGGCAGAGAAAGGACAAGGAAGTCATGGGAGGATCAAATTCAGGAGTGTCTGCATGAGATAAAGATCATGAGTATGAAATATAGACGGTCTGGTGTACGTCGTGCGATGGATGTCAGTGAAGCACGATTTGTGTGTCGAGATCGCTGTAAATGGAGGAATTTGATACAGCAGCAGTAAGTAAATAATCACTTAGAAATTTATCTGATAGTTTGTAGTTCTTTTTGAGCTAACCCCTGAATCTCAGGGAACAGCTTAGTGATATAACACATTTTGTGTGTAGAAAAAGGATCGGACTGGGTCCTCCAAAATGGCGCCGATTTTGGAATTTCAGATTGCGTAAAATATTTAGACGAACTCAAAAGAATTTACCTTTACCTATTTAATTTTTCTTAGGACTGTTCGCACTCGAGACGTTTCCATACACTCAAATTAATATAGTCTCCAATATCGCTGTAAGGACTTCCATAATAACATTATTTTTATTTTTCCCATGTGACTCAAAGCATTGTTGAATATTGTGAATTTCTGAAAGTTTTTGTTTTTCATAAATACTGATCGTCCAATAAAGAAATATTCATGGAATAAGTGAATTTTATTTCACAAAATGAAAAATAAAACATCTAGCATTTAAAGAACAAATTGTACAAGATATTATAATATATTTTTGTATAAACAATATTTCTCTGGACCTTGCTCTTTAACGTCCTTTCTCAGATTTTCCACTTTTGTATATGAAATCTTTGGCAATACAAAATTGGAAAATCCAAAGGCACTTAAATATCGTATAACAAAATTACTTGCTGTATTGCACCAGTAAAAAGGCATATACTCTGAAAATAAAATATTTCTTATAAAATTCTTCCGTTAAAAATTAATTTGTCAAGGAACTGACTTCAGCTTTTTTCTCCTGGAATGCAAATGCCACTGAAAAATATCAACATAATGACTCGGATAGATAGTCTGTATTTTCGGCAGTGCTAAATGTCGCTTCATTTCTTCACTCTGTTCACAGAGTCTGTTAAAAACCATATCATTCTCACTGCAGCTTTAAACTTATAAAAAGCTCGCTCAAAACTTACTTGGTTTAGAGGTATTGTGAGCAGATATTTATAAACTTTACTAAGCTCTGTGTGCAAGAGACAGTACATGTCGTAGTCATGCATCACTTTATACACAAAGTTTATGAATACGTAACAAGGTTCTTGCATTCGACATGTCCATGCTTTTCCGTTTTCTTCAGCTTCCTCTGATATTTCACTTTCTGAATACATGTCCGTGTCCTTAGTATATTCTTCTTTCAGAATTGAGGACACCTGAAGACAATCTTGTACGAAAGATTGTAGCTCTTCTGTTAGCTTACCTCTGTCAATATTAGGCACTAAATTACATATTTTGTCGAAGGCGTTTGCTGGTAAACCGTGTTTAAGCTCAGGGAACTCCGAGGATCGCAACATGCAAGGTCTAAGTATAGGTTCTTCTGATTAGCAAATCTGGCCTTCATACTCCTATTAAGCTAGTCAATAACAACATTGAAAAGTTTTATTCGGAATCTGTCTTCTTCGGAGGAACCTGTTCTAACATCTTCCAATTCACCAGGCATTATCTTGACCTTTCTTATTCTCTTACGTGGCAGCTCCGAGTCAATGCAAAGACTTTCCTCTTCCAGAGAAGGATCTCCTTCAATCTTTTCATCTAATTTTTCTGACATAACAGATGGAAGTCTTAAGGGGTGCCCCCACCGTCCGAAATCGGTGAAGGAACTGACCTGTCTTCTCCAAGCCGAGTGGAAGAAAATAGCGCTAGCCGTCGTACAACGCCTGGTTGAGAGTATGCTCCGGAGAGTCGCAGCTGTAATCGCCGCCCGTGGAGGCTCCACCAACTATTGAAGGTGTCCAATTACTTGTTGGTAGATAGTGTAGTTACTGGTAAACATTGAGCGGTATGAGACATTACAAGATTCGACACATGCGCATAGCACTAGGTATGACGGTGGTTTGATATTATATCCGTGGTGGGATGAGACCCCGCTATACCCGCCGCTCATGTTTGCAGCACCGTTAAATATATTTGCTATGCAGTTTTCTACATCAAGTTCTATACTCACTTGGTCGAATTGGTGTTATTCAAAATGTCCAGCAAAGTGTTCAACACAGATTCCCCTGTAGTGCGTCGGACACACATCTAACCTGCGAGGTTCCTCTTCACTTCTTTTTCCAAGAGATACCTAAACACTATAACACACTGGTCGTAACTTTGCACATCCATGGTTGTTTCACATCCATTTGCGGCAAAATTTCATCTTGTTTTTGCTCTTGGTCATCAAACTTTCGTTAATGCTCAACGTTACATTCCGAAGTCTCTGTCTCAACACTTTTAATACTCATTTTGTTTTTCATCTTGAACAGAAGATGGAGGTGTAGCAGTGTGATTGGAGCTTTGCGATTGTGACACAGAAACTTGTGATTTTCTCACATGACCGGACAGCCTCTTTTGTCTACCTAGCCACTTTCTCTTTCCTTAAATCATAGTCTGAATTCCGTTTTTCAGAGGTCTTTCTTCCATGATAACCTAAACAAATAAAATTTTGAAATTCACCAACTTTTAAGTCATTTTACATTAAAAGAATAGGTACGAATGGACAAGCAAAATACGGATGAAGGAACTTATTCGTGGGAGTTGTGTTACGATCTCAGTAATGCTATGTGGGTAAGAATTTGAAGGTTTATGAAGAGCTTTCCCTACAGCAATTAAACAATAATTCTTGTTGCCTAATAACTTAAATTTTCTAAATTCTTACCTCAGTAGCGAAAAATTACGCTGCACACGCATAAAATCAACACCTAACGCAATCACTCAAGGTATGTAAACAACTAAATAGTGATTTGCTATGTTCCAAGGGCTCCACATGACACGTCCACACGGATCATGGTAGCGGTTCCGGACAATTCGTCCAATGCCGATTAGACCAAGACCGATTCGTCCAAAGGACGATTGATCCAATGCCGTTTAGTCCAATGGTCTATTCGCCCAACGTACGATTAGTCCAATGGTACGATTGGTTCAATGCCGATTCTTTCAATGGTACGATTGGTTCAATGCCGATTCTTTCAATGGTACGATTAGTCCAATGCCGATTCGTCCGATGGTATCATTCCACCAACGGCCAATTTTTATTTTATTTTTGAGAAAGGAATAATAAATTAACTTATTCTCCTCTTTACATCCTTTTGAAAAATGATTCCCATACATTTGGTATTTGTAAACATTTTATAAACCTGGTAAAAGGCATTCAACGGAACATTTCTCAGCTCTTTACAAGGCACCTAGGCTGTGGGCCATTTTAGAAGATTTAAGTTACAAATGACATATTTGGCATTTGTAAACATTTTATAAAACCTGAAAAAAGGCACTCAGCGGATCATTCTCACATCTTTACAAGGCACCTAGGCCGTGGGCCTATGGATTAATATTTAGTGCCTAAGTAAAAGCGCAATATTATTAACTGGACTTGATGTATAAACTTTGTGAATATGACATCGGTAGAACAAAAACTGTTAAAAAGACCTAGGCATAGGACCTATGAATTAATACTTAGTGCCTAAGTAAAAACGCAGTATTATGAACTTGATTTGATATGAAGGTGATTAAATGTCTCGTACATCAGTAATTTCATACGCAGTATGACAAGAAAAAAGCGATTCCGAAAAACAAATCTATAACCCCAATATTACGCATCAAATGTAACATTATTTTATCTTCTTTGGACTACTGGTACTTTCATACAATACCGAAGAGAGAATCAGAGCTTATGAGATTTCTTTCTCACGAGTAGCACTTCGTACAGATCAGACGAAATTGGACTAATCGTATCATTGGACCAGTTGTCCCATTGGAAAAATCGCCATTGGACTAATTGTACCATTGGACGAATCGTACCTTTGGATCAATTGTCCATTGGACGAAGTATCCCTTTGGATGAATCGGCATTGGACCAATCGTCGTTGGACGAGTCGTACCGGACCCATGTATGAAGTTGGCTGTAATTATTCGAACCTGTTTCAAAATCGAAACAAAAATTCGCGTGATTAGAAACGTTGTGATAATTATAACACAGGGTTATTCAAAATGATCCATCTGATTTCAAAAGAGCACGATTCCATACCTATCGTCAACCGTTCATGACCTTAGCATACACCAGATGATACAGCAAATCAATCTCCGAGTTTTAGTAGGCCACGACGAGAGGGCTTTGCTGTCGTTGAGGCTTCGCCCAAGACAGACAGTCTTTGAGAAAATGGTCATCGTACAGCAAAAGCCTTTTTTGTGTGTTGCAGTTTTCCAAGTGTGAATCTGTAGACACAGTGCAGCATGAATTTCGTTAACTTTATGAAAATGATCCACCTGGTACTCAGAGTATCTATCGGTGGTATCGGCAGTTCGAAGAACCAGAATGTTTGCGTAAAGGCAAGAGTACAGGATAACCGCACAGGTCTGAAGATAATGCGCGAAGAATCAGAGAGAGTTTCCTACGTAGCCCGAGAAAGTCAACAGTCGAGAACTGCAGATTCCTCAGACGACTGTTTGGCGGGTTTTGAGACGACGCTTGATTATGAAGCCTTACAGGTTGCAACTATTGCAAGCCCTAAGCCCAGGGGAGAAGTTAAGGCAACATAACTTTTGCTAACTCAGGCTGGATGCAACAGAGGACGAGGACTTTGCTCCCCGCCTGGTGTTCCGTAATGAAGCAACTTTTCATTTAAGTAGCAAGGTGAGCCGTCATAACATTTGCCTTTGGGGCATGGAAAACCTACATGCAACTATCGAGCAGGACCGGGACTAGCCTAAAGCTAACGCCTTCTGTGCCATTGCCCGAGTAAAGGTTTATTGCACTTTCTTTTTCGTGGAAAATAGAGTGACTGCTAACTCCTATTCGGATATGCTGCAGAAATGGCTATTTCCTCAACTGCACGAAGAATCTGTTGACAACATTTTATAGCAAGATCGGGCGCCGACTCATTGTCATCGCGCTGTTTTCTCAATGAAGTGCTCCCTCGCCGTTGGATGGGTCGCATTGTAACCATGACTTTGTGCTCTACAGCTGGCCGCCAAGGTCACTGGATTTTACTCCGCGCGACTTCTTCTTTTGGGGGTATGTTAAGGATACTGTGTGCGTGTCCCCGGTGCCTACAACTCTGCATAAGATCAAAAATTGCATTGTTACTGTATTGGAGTCAGTGACAACGGACATGCTGGACCGAGTATGAAAAGAAATCGGCTATCGCCTCGACGTTGCTCGTGTAACTAAGGGAAGCAACATAGAGCCCTTATAAGATGAAAGACAAAACTCGGACAATTTTTCTTTGGGCTGATGTATCATTACATACTCTGTATTTGTAAACATCGAAAATACAGGGGCTGGACCTAATAATGCGAACACCACACTCAGAGACGTGACTTTCGCAACACGCAAAGGTGTCCACGACGTTTTGGTTGCAATAGCCTTGTTTAGAAACTCAAGGTACTGTTTAAGTGCATTTAAAGTGTCTTGTTGCAAAATTTTTTCCAGGGTGACGACGAAATGAGCGATCTAACGGACTTCTATCGAGGGCTAATTGTTGGTGGCCGGCTAGTTGGTGCCTCCGTGACAACAGTGTGACGTGTCTGCCCAGCAGGACGCACACGACATAAAAGCAGATAGCAGTCAGAACGAACGTCCGCGTAGCTCAATTGGTAGAACGGCTTATTACGGAATGAAGGGACCCGGGTTCGAGCCCCGGCGTGGACAAAAATGACGGAGAAATTTACTTCATTATAGCAGTTAATAGGGGAGTGGGGGTATCGACAGCTACTGTGTCTAACGTTTTGACAGCTACCGTGTTCGTGGCAAAACCTCATCTGCGATACAAAAGAGCGGCCGGAAAACGACCCTGACTGTTAGAGACAGGAGAGAATTAAAAAGAATTGTTGACGGTAGTAAGACCTCGGCGCCGAAAATTAGTGCGGAGCTCAATCTGCATCTCCAGACCCAAGTATCGACGAAAACAGGGCGCAGGGAATTTCATAAACAAGATATTCATGGCACAACTACTATTGGTAAACATCTGTTGACCCGGGTGAATGCACAACGGCGGCAGCAGTAGTGCCCGGATCATACAACATGGACTGCCGGGTGCATAGAAGCATGTAATGGGTCGGAAGAATCCACATTCACACTATTCCCCATCACATGACGTCTTTACGTGTGGAGAACGCCGTCAGAAGCGTACAACCCAGAGTGTCTGCTCCCAACAGTGCAGCATGGTGGTGGTTCCGCCACGCTCTGGGTGGTCACATCGTGGTTTTCAGCAGGTCCCCTGATCACCTTGAAAGGTAGGATGACTGGCAGGGCGTGTTAAACCACTTTTGCAGATCAAGTACGTCCAATGGCTCAGGCATTGTTTCCTGCAGGGGATGCCATCTATCAAGATGATAACGCCACAATTCAGTGAGCTTGGATGTCCAATCATGGTTTCAGGAACATGAGGATGAACTTTCACACTTTCCTTGATCTCCCCAATCAGCAGATTTAAACATCATCGAGACACTGTGGCCTGTGTTGGAAAACAGAGTAAGATCCCGTTATCGTCCTCCTGCATCTCTCAAGGACCTGGAGCAGTTTCTGTATGAAGAATGGTGCAACCTCCCAATAACCACCATCCAGGATTTATATGCATCCATTCCGTGTTTGGATTCAGGCGGTTCTGAAGGCGAAAGGTGGTCCCACATCATACTTGGTACCTAAAACCTTCTTTTCCTAGGTGTTCTCATTATTTTGCAAAGCCCCTGTGTATTCATTTGAAATCGGAGGAAACATTTTGAATAACCTTGTATTTCGTATTCATAATTAGCACGTTAACGTTATTGGGAAAAGTGATATCAGAAGTACGAAAATAAAAAACTGGACAAGCATCTGGTATTTGAGAAAAAGTAAGAAACTTTATTTCAATCAGTCACTGAGGATTGTAAATATTAGATACAAGGAGCTTCAGCGCTCTTTATCCCAATATTTTACCACAGGAAGTGCATTTTTGCTCCAGTCAGCCACTTCATGGGCGGACGGGATCAGTCTTAAGCTAATCTAGTTTACAAGTTCACGAATCATCTGTCCTAGACGAGAGTCCCGTGCACTACCTGTGGGTTTGGTGCCGGGTGGTGGCAGAAGACTTGTGCACTGCTTAGAGTCGGGATCAAACCCCTGACAAAACACGGTCGGCAAAGAAGATGTGGCCATCTCAGCTACACGAAAGAAGGCATCCACAGAACCTTTGCCGCATTTTTCTTCACCGAGTTTCGTGCTTCGATTGATCATCCATTGGTATCCACTAGAAAGAAAAGGAAAACAGATCAGAATTGATAGTAGGTTTCTTGCAGAAAATTTACTTGTACTTATTTAAAAATGTTCTACCTCAAACCCTCCTTTCAGCATATGTCGCTGGAGTATGAGCATTCTATTTTTTCTTCAAGACTTAGCGAGCCCCATGGCTATCTAAGATTATAAATGATATGACGTATACTCTAATTTGACTTTCACTTTTTGTTGTCTTTATGCAAATTTAGAATTCGTTCTCTTTTAATGTTTCAACCTTTTCTCACTCAAATGGTGGCCGTAGTTTTGAGGTCGGGTGAATGACGTTTGTGTGTTGACAAAATAAGAACGAAATATACACTGAGTGGCCACTGTATTATGACCACCCCCTCAGTACTTCGTTGGGCCACCTTTTGCCTTTAATACTGCGTCGATTCTTCGTGGCATGGACTCCACGAGTTGTTGATAGGTGGTTTGTGGAATCTGAGACCATGCTTGATGAATAGCACTTTCCAGGAGTGTGAGATTGCAGGATTGTGGATCCAACTGTATGATGGCTCGTTCAACTTCAGCCCACAAATTCTCAATGGGGTTGAGATCCGGAGATTGTGGAGCCACCTAAGCAAAGTAAACTCACCGGCATGTTCCTAAAACCAATCCTGTGCAATACGAGCACTATCGCAGGACTCATTATCTTGTTGAAAGTAGCCATCGCCATTGGGATAAACCATCCCCATGACAGGATGCACTTGGTCAGCAACGTTGTTTAGATGTGATGGGCCAGTCAGATGTTGATCAACACGAATTAAAGGGCCCAAAGCATGCCAGGAAAACATTCCCCAAACCATAACGTTTCCTCCACCAGCTTGAAGGGTTGTAGCAATGCATTTGGGGTCCATGCTTTCGTGCTGTTTCCGCCAAATTCTCACTCGGCCATCGGCATGGTGCAACTGAAAACGTGATTCATCGGACCACATAATTTGTTTCCAACTATCGACTGTCCAATCCTTGTGCTCCTGTGCGAACTGGAGACGTTTTTTCTTAATAACTGCAGACAGCAAAGGTGTTCGAACAGGCCTTCGGCTGCCATATCATATCCGATGCAGTGTACGGCGATCAGTGCGTGTAGAAATCATTTGAGGGGATCCTTGATTAAGATGGTCTGTAATTTGCTACATTGTTGCCCTTCTGTTGTCTGTTAGCAGTCTGGACACTCTCCGTTCCGCCCGAGCAGTCACTAGTCGATGACGACCACACGTTGCACGTAGAGACCAAGTTTTTTGGCTGACAGTCCAGTCTTTAAACACTTTAACAACAGCTGCTCTGGAACATTTCACGAATGCGGCGGTTTCGGTGATACTCGCTCCATGGCTCCGAGCTCCTACAATCATCCCACGTTGAAAGTCCGTCAAATCGCATTTTTGACCCATCTCGTCACCCCAAAATCACTTTTACTACTGTCGCAAGCACTAAGCTTTCCCTTTTTATACTAGCCTCTCCCTCTGGCTGCAACAGCATGCAGCCATCATAGATCATTTGCTTAAAACTGTCAGGTGGTCATAATAAAGTGGCCACTCAGTGTATACAGTATGGGGCTAGCAGCAAAATGTGTGGTAGTCTTGGAACCTATGTCAAGTTGTAAGCGATCTTTTTTATGGAGTTAGTGTCTGTTAATTTGAGTGGCGTTATGATATATACACTGTATTGACAAAAGTCCCCAAACACCCCTTCGAAAGCAAATGAACGGATCCTCTGCGATGTTAAGATGCGCGGTACACCTGAAAACGGTATAAAAACAAGCCTGCGGCTGACCGCGTTCATATTGCACTGTGAGATTGAGTGAAAATGTCGCGGCGGGAGAGAACTGACTCTGAGAAAGGAAAGATTTTTGGGTGTTATATTAGTGGGTTGTCCATAAGAGAAGCCGAGAGGCGTTTAAACATAGCCAAGGCAACTGTTTTGGATGTACTGAATAAGTCGAAGACACATGGCAGACCAAAGAAAATCAGTGATAGAGGAGGTCGAAGCCTCAGGAGAGTCATTACAGCTAATCGGCGGAGTACTGCACAAGACCTCAGTGTACAGGTGAGTAAAAATGCTGGAACCTCATTATGTACACGTACCTTTCGCAGAGAACTTCATTCCATGGATTACCGTGGCCATGTGGTTGCTCATAAGCCTTTCACGCCCACTCGGAATGCTACTCGTCGTTTAGCTTGGTGTAAAGGACATTTATCGTGGACCGTAGATCAATGAAAACGGGTCCGATGGACTGATGAATCTTGATACACGATCCATCAGTCTGATGGGCGTGTGTGAGTATGGCGGTAGCATGGGGAACGCTATTTACCACAGTGTACTGTTTCTACGGTGAAGTTTGGAGCTGGCAGGGTACTAGCGTGGGACTGTTTTTCATGGTATGGTCCCTGCCCATTGGTTATCGCGGACAAACCTGTTAACCAACTCGTCTCATTCGAAATTTTGGACAATGATGCCCTATCGACTCTGTGACAATACTATGAAACGGAGCCTTGTTGGTACCAGCAGATTAATACAACGAGCCATAAAAGCGAGGACTCTTACGGCGTGGTATGACGATAATTCGTATCGTGCGTGGACTGACCAGCACAGAGCCCTCATGTTAATCCCATAGAGCACCTATGGGATGAATTAGAGCGCTGCGTAAGAAGTTTGTAACCAAGGCCTACTACTAAGCAATAGTTAACGGCAGCATTATGTACTGAATGTACTGAATCGCTGTGATCCAAAATCTTGTCGAAAGCATATCTCGAAGGGTCAATGTAAGCATTAAAGCCAACGGTGGTTTCAGAATCGCGTTAATGTAAAAAAACAGAGGAGACGAGCAACATGGAATCGTCTCAAAGAAAAAAATAGAACACGAACGATACAAACTGATAAAAGCGAGGATATGTACATTGAATGAGTAATGACAAATTTACAACGTGATGCAAACAGAGCAATGCTTGAGAAAGAATAAAATGATCACAGGCAGGGCACCGCAGTGCGAAAGAATATCAAAAAGTTAACGCAGTCTTAACGCACCGTGAGATGTAACGGACTTGGTGCAACAGTGAACCACGGGGTCACTGGCGACCACGTAGCATAGAAGGAGCTTTCACGGTATGCGGAGATGGCGGACTGATACTCCTGCTGTACCACCGTGCACAGAGTAACGGAAAGCATGGTGAAAGGTGAAGTCCCAAGTTCGCCATCTATGAAAAAGTGTCGAGGAGTGGCAGTTCGTCTCTTGCAGAAGGAGTAAGTCGGCCCCAAGAGGCAAGAGATCTTCCAGAACGAGAGCGTTAGCGAGGGGGTTAGCAACCGCCCTACAATTCTGAGTGGCGACCTTGAATGGGTAAGTCCGACGTCGGATGAAGGGCAGCTATGGTAGCTTTCCGGAATGTGTCAAGGCGATTGATGATACCACGACACCACAAGACGTAATCCGGTTGCTTGGCATTATGCTGGAGGAATATGAGGATGGAGGTTGCTTGGTCGAAGACCTCGGGTAGAACTGCTTCAAACTGCTGTAAAAAGATGAGAGAAGCCTCCCGATTTGTTTTATGAGTGAGAAACTCGTAAAGATATTCAAAGGAGACAGGTTCTGAAGTAAGAGAGGCATTGGTAAGCAGAGTCGAGGAATCTTCAAATGTCGGCAGAGGCCTCTTGGACTTTGAAGAGAAAGAGCTAGAACGTGACAGGGGAGACTTGCAGCCTGCTAGACGGGTGGAACGATGTGGGCTGCCAGTCGAAGAAGGTGATATTTTCTTTTTCCTCCGGGCCTCGGTACTGGTAGTAGAGCGACGTTTGACGTGGATAGATGACACACGAGATGTGGAATCAGAGGAAAGGTCCACCTCATCGCCGGGAGCAAAAGTGCCGAAGGGGAATGAAGCTTGAAGATCAGCCGTGATGTCCTCTGATGGAGAGAGAACATGGGAAGGCAAAGAGGAGTCAAGCGGAGGAAAATCCGACAGAGTGGAGAAAGCAACATCGGGAGACGCGTGTTGATCGAAGGCTTTAATCAGATTTTCGGCAGAACTGGGTCCAGGAGGTTTCAGACGCAGGAGGAGGCATCGCAGCAGAAATGGAGGAAGAGGTAGAATGCTGCATTGGAGCTTCAGGAGTCAGTGGCTCTGCATGGGGTCATTGATCCTGCTGATGGCCGTAAGCCTTGCAGCGTGAGCCATGAGCAGAGATGAGGAGCTCAATCCGGCGGCGCTCGTTACCGCAACGAACATCGAGGAACCGTGAAAACTTTATGAGGTGCTCTTCCGACGGGAAGATGAAGCGAGAAGTTCTACGGAAGCCGCCACAGATATGTTTATCATCGGGGTCAGAGGGGGAAGAGGAGAGAGTCTTCATTGGGCCAACTACTCTGCCGCATCGACTAAGTGCAGCACACATCATATCATCAGAGATCTTCGGGGGTACCGGATGTAGAGAGACCAGAATAGGACGCTGGGCGATGGATTCGGCCAAGAGGTGACGATCGCCAATTGATAGGACCCAAGACAAGACAAGCTCGGCATATTCTTTCTTCGAAAAATAAACAACCACAGTTCGTGGCTTTCGGGTGAGGTGGGTGATGGCACCAGAAGGAAGCATCTTCTTGAGAGCGGAGCTGTACTGTTTCAAAGGGGTGTTGGGCAGCGCATCAAAACAAACCCCCAACTCGAGGGCCGAATGAAGATGTTGAGCACAAGGAGAGTTCTCGGGAATGTCTAATAAGATGGTATCACCGTTGAGAGTAACTTAAGAATCCATAGGGGGTAGACGAGACGATGAGGAAGCCGGTGGAACACCAGAGGCAGCAGCAGAATACATGCGTGCAGAAGCGCCTCCTCTGGAAGGCATTGACGCAGCATGAAACAATGTACTGGAAGCAGAGGCAGTAGAAACTGTAGAGGGCTGATTAGCAACGCCATCAGAGACGTCCATGAATTCCTCATCGTCAGCATAGGCAAGGGACGTCACATCCACGTTCTCAATGGCAGAGTCGGAGACCTGAGCAGGAGAAGACGTGCAAATGACAAGAGGAAAATTAAGAGGCTCTCTACTAGCAAAGCGGATATGATTGATCGGCTGCGTCTGTCCTTGAAGAGGCGACGAGAAGAGCTACAGCAATGCGGGCGGGAACAACGCCCTAATCGGCCGATGCCATAACTAATGGCAAGGGTTAACGAAGAAAAACGACCAGCTCGGTGTGTTAATTAAAACAGTGATAATGAAACAAAATAAGCACTCAACCACTCGTGAGGGATATTAAACGAAAGCACAGACCTTTAACTTCGGCACACATACAGAAGAACACTGATGGAACACACAAAACACGTACGTGATGCACTCAAACACGGAGCTCGTGAAGACACGTGTAGGCCAAAGGTGGACCGGCACCGTACTAATGCATGTCAATAAATGCTATTTTGTTTTTCTCTTTTAGGTGTCCGGTGACTTTTGTCAATATAGCGTATATATATATGAAGCTATCCAGGGGCTCACCTAAATTGAATGAGAACAACAACCTTCACGTAGTGTTTTCTTTGGTTGAATTGAATTAACTCGCATATATTGACATCCTTTTAAACCGAGTAACATTACAAGAACAACAACAAGAAGCTTTTACTGCAATAGGTTTAGATCCTAAGCCTATGGTCGTGCCATGACAAGAGAGGAAGTCTATAACTCTCATGGTCTTCTAACACGTGACTGAACGCCGCGTGCTGCTCGAGTCACAGGTTGAAACGAGGGAACAGACAGGATATGGGACAGAAAAGGGGATGAAAAACTAGAGTTGAAGGAGTATGCGCAAGTGCGTTAAAAAGGAAATTGCAAAGTCAAATGAAGACGTTACACCACCAAGGAGTGCGGCGGCAGTGGGCCGTTGTACGCCGCACCTGGACTACGGAATGGCATTACATTGTCTTCTCCGACGAATCCCGCTTCTGCCTGTAACACCACGATGGTCGGATCCGCGTGTGGCGGCACCGCGGCGAGAGACTGTATGACGCCTGTGTTATGCATCGCCATACCGGTCCGTCGCCTCGCGTTATGGTTTGGGGCGCAATTGGATATGACACCCGCACCCCTCTGGTACGCATCGACGGAACACTCAACAGCCACCGCTACATCTCCGACGTCTTGGAGCGTGTAGTCCTCCCTTACCTGCAGGACCTGTCAGCGGCCACGTTTCAACAGGACAATGCGCGCCCGCACGTAGCACGCATCGTGCAACAATTCTTCACGACCCACCAGGTGTCACTGGTGCCGTGGCCTGCCTGTTCTCCCGATATGTTGCCCATCGAACACGTTCGGTCGCTCATCGGCAACCGAGTGGCCCGGCAAGCACCACCCGCGGCTACGCCTGATGAACTGTGGCAACGTGTGGAAGCACCCTGGACCGACATACCCCAAGCCCACATCCAAAGCCTTTTTCGTTCGATGCCGCGGCGTGTAGCTGCCGTTATTGCCAGCCATGGGGGCCATACGAACTATTGATGTCTGCGTGTTCCGCAAGTCGCACGGGCCTGTAAGCTCAATTGTTTAATCTTTGTATCTGTTGTTATGTGTCCAGTAAATCTGGCTTTGTTATCTCGTGTCCTTCTTGGTGTTGCATTTTGGGTGGCCAGCAGCGTACTTTTTCAAGCTTTTTGCTAAGCAATAGGAAGCATGTATTCAAAGATACATTGTAATTTGCCTAAGGTTAAAAAGATCTCAAATTTAGAGCACTTGGTTCCAGGAAAGGAACGAACCCAGCGCCTATAACACCACTCACGTCTCACCCGCACTTTAAAAAATAAGTGGGGTGAATTCGCGGAGAATTCCTGAATACAATGGGCAGTAACGTCGCAGGCAGGTGTCCGACTTTTAACGAAATTTCCGTTTGCGAAATTTTCCGTTTGTAATAATGGAAACTAACGTATTTTGATTGATTTTCCGTGTTGCCATTAATTCTCTTTTCTTTTACAGAAATGTCAGTTTCGTTTTTTTCCCGTTTTAAAACAGAAATTTCCTGAGTTTTCCAAAAACTTGCAGTTTTTCAGTCCCTATACAGAAGACACTGTTCTCACATTTTCTTCCAGCCTAAATACATCAATCGTATTGTAGGATTTTTTTCCTGATGTACGAAGTGATGGAATCTCTTGCCCCCGTTGGGAATCGCGCGTGCGCTAGTTTGCACGCCGTTAAGAGCGCTGGTGACTGAACTAGCAAGACACCACTAGCTGACGTTTAAGGCAGAAACGCAAACTGCCCCGGTGGCGCAGTGGTCTAAGCGATAGCTTGTGACCATTCTTCCGACTTGGGTTCGGTTCGAATCCTGGTGAGGCATGGATGCTGTGTTTGTCTTACGGCGCTGGCTCTCTCCCTTCCCTGGAACCAGTGGCCCTAAATTAGGGACGGGCGACCGCTTATAGCCTATTGAGTTGCTCACGGTGGTCGTTAAACGTTCAATCGAAAAAGATAGCCCGATAATTAAAAGTTTTTCGCTCTGAATGCGGGCTAATTGGTCATTTTATTATTTGTAAAAGTTTATCATTTTTCATAATAGGTTTGTAAAAATTTTATTTTATCTATTTAGAAGGACTGTTTTTCATCATGGTTTTCAAAGCAATATAATGTTTTGGAACTCGATATTTTTTAAAACTGACAATTTCTTTTAATTATGTTTAGCAAAAGGTGAAATGTCCTACTTCGCAGTATTATTTTACAAAACCAGTAAATATAAATTTTACTTTTGATATCTACACAATAGTGCCTCTGGTGGCATAGTGGGCAACGTTCGTAACTGCCACGGAGAAGACTTCAGGTTCGATTCCAGGCAAGTACAAACGCTCGATCCACTAAATACACGACGTGCGTCGGATGGGCACGTTAAGCCGTCGGACCCCGGGTACTGGCTCGCCGGTAATAAATAAGGGCGTCTTTCTACTTCGCTTCCGTGTCACTTTCCTATTGGGCACTCTAGCCCAAATCTCGTAGCTTCCTATTTCTAAGGGTTGTTTAAGAGACACTCCCTTTCTAAAATCCTCTACATATGATCTGATCTGATGTTCATAATAGCTTTTGTGTTAAACATTCCGCAAACTGTTACATAGACGTTGTGCAGATCAGATCATATGTTGAGGATTTTAGGAAGGGAGTGTCTGACCCCAGGTCTTAAACAACACTTAGAAATAGGAAGCTGGGAGTTTTGGGTTAGTGTGCCCGCTAGGAAAGTGACACGGAAGCGAGGTAGAAAGGGGGAGGAAGACGCCCTTATTTATTACCGGGGGCTAGTGCCTGGGGCCCGAAAGCTTAACATACCCATCTGACGCACGGCGGATAGTTAGTGGTTCGAGCGGTCGTACCTGCCTGGGATCGAACCTGAGGTCCTCTCCGTGGCAATCACGAACGTCGACCGCTAGGCCACCCGCGGCCCTAGACGTTTTACAATCACCCGTACAACACTTTAAGTACCTGGTTTCTTATGGTAACACAAAATACAATAGCAGGTGCACCATGTGTGTGTGTGGGGGGGGAGAAAATACGTTGCCACAATAACCTTAATATCATGCAATATGCTATCCACAATATCTGGTCTCGCCACAGGATCTCAAAATTGTTAGGCCAAAATCGGTTTGTCTTACTGCCCATTGGCTCTCTCCCATCCCAGGAACCAGTGCCCTCTAAGGTACTGGCCATTTCCACCCTTGGGTTCAGTGGCTTCCAAATTAGAGACGGGATACTGCGTCCCCCCACCTCCCTCTAGAGTTGCTCGTAAACCCAGAAACCAAAACAAAAATAATGCAAAGATAAATAATTTCCTTCTATTTAAATCTCACGACTGTGAAAACAAGCAATGCACAACATTAGGATGAATATAATGAGTTTGATAAAAAAATAATTACTAACCAGCAGGCAATAGGCAGTCTGTCACTCATTGGCTTGTCTTGAAAGACTTCTAAAGTTGCTTCAACATATGATTGTAGTGATTGGTACTCTTCCGTCTGGTAAGCGTCATTCAAGCACTGGGCGTTTTGAAGGTAATCTGTATGAAGAAATGAATTAATTCTTGTGCCAATCATTCTACAGACTACTGTAATGTGAAAAAAAAGTAGGTTTTGTAATACTTGTGTCAATTACGAGGGCCGTTCTAAAAGCAACGAGACTGATTTTACATGGGGCAGAAGTGTGACGCAGTAAACATATTTACACTTACATACCTTCGAAGTAATCTCCCTCTACCTGAATGCATCGGTACCACCTTTCTATTCACTTCTGGAAGATGTTCTTGAAGCCCTTCCTCGACAGGTGGTTGGGGATACCCATCACAGCACTGTTTAGTTCAGTATTTGATTCAAACAGACGCCCACGAAGTTGTTGTTTTTTCACTTCAGGGAATAGATGGTCACACGGCGCCAGGTCTGGTGAGTACAGAGGGTGGACTAGCATTTCGATTCCTAGATCTTGTATAACCTTCTGGGTAAGTGAAGCACGATGTGCAGGGGCATGATCTTGATGCCAAAATCGAAACACTTTGGGCATATTCTGGGCATTTCGGGGATTTTTTATTTCTTTGGAAGACCGTTGAGAACTTCATAATAATAGGCATAGGTAACAGTATTCCCTTGTGAAACAACATGGTCATGCACAATTTTATCATTGAAAATCAGGTGCATGACGTTCCCTGCTTTTGCTTGAACCTTTGCTTTCTTGGATCGGGGATCCTGTGGGCGTTTCCATTGGGTGCTCTGTTGTTTTATTTCTTGGTTAAAATAGTGAAAAAATATTTCCTCACATGTAATAACTCAATCCAAAAAATGTGGCTGACGTCGTAGCCGACACTTCCATTGAGGACGCGTGATACCACTAATTGGCTTGCCTTCATCTGGGAGCAAGTGGAGAATCCACTTTTGTACTTTTCAATACCCCAACTGGTTTCTCACACTGTGATCAACAGAGCCAACGGACAACAGCATTACATTAGCAACCTCTTCTGTGCTCATTCGGCGATCTCCACGCAGGAGTGCCTCGATGGTATTGACATTAACCTCCGTAGTCGATGTCGAAGGTCTACCAGAGCATTGAGCATCTTACGGGCGCTCTTCACCATTCATAAAGTTCTTGTGCCACTCAAAAACACTTGCACGGGACAAAGCATCTTCCCTATAGGCTGTTTTAATCATTTCGTGCGTTTCTGTGACCGTTTTATTGAAAAGCACGAACAAGTTTGTAGCTGCTCTTTGCTCTAGTTTTAAATCCACACTGGGTTACAGAAACACGTCTGAACTCTACGTGGTCTGCTAGAAGAATGAACTAGCGAAGCTCTGTAACGACGTTTCGTCACGTGACTGACCTTGCAGGTGTTCCGACACAGGCAGCTGCATTATTCTGCTTGGGTTTGTTTTGGCGATATGACGCCAGTGTTTTTTTTTTTTTTTTTTGAATGACTTACGTAATTCTCAAACTACAGCTGCATGGTGAACGGTGTGTTAATTCTTAAATCAATCACTGAATGACAAACTATACTGATTTCTAAAATAAAATGACCAACTGAAACTGATGTTTGTATGGCACGCTTTACTTATGTGACAAACAGGCAATGAGCTGGTCTTCCAGTCCTGCGCCACATTCCTGATTTTTTCCCAGCCCTGCGCCACATTCCTGATTTTTCCTGATTTTGCCTCCGAAAACAAATTACTTTATATCACATTAAGCAACTGTAACGAGCTCTCTCTCTCTCTCTCTCTCTCTCTCTGTATTACAGGAAATTCAGTAGACATCAATATCTAACAGTTTAATACATACATACATACACACTAAGCTGTTTTCTGCTATTCAGAGGTTAGCTTCACAAAGAAAAAAACAAACTACCAGATAATTTTTAATTGATTATTTACTTACTGTTGCCGTATCAAACTGCTCCATTTACAGCGATCTTGACATATACCACTCGGGCTTCACTGACATCCATCACACGACGCACACAAGATCTTCTTATGCTTCATACTCTTGATATTTTTCTCATGTAGACACTCCTGATCCACCCATGATTTCTTTGGCCTTCCCCTGCCTTTCTTTCCTGCCACTTGGGCTGAAAACCTTTTCTTAGTAAGCATATGATCCCTCATTTTTTCAACATGCCCAAACCACCGAAGCATGTTAGTCTCCACCTTGCTAACAACATTTTGCTTAACATTACACAACTCCAACACATCTTCATTCTTCACACGATCAGAGAGTGTCTTGCCACAGACCCCAGTAGTAACGCATTTCTCCAGCACACAAACAACTCCTATGTTTCTTCTGTAGTACCCATGTTTCACTGCCATACATTAGGGTAGGTACAATTACACTTTCATACACAGCCATGTGGGACTCTCTTGAGAACCCATCATTCCTGTGAAAGCCTCCCAAGGCAGTTATGACTTTCAATGAAGAATTCACTGGCCTACTAATTTCATCATCCAATTTGTTCTCTCTGCCAATAATGCTTCCTAAATACACAAACTCATTTACCTGGTCAATCACGGCGCCATTTAGACTTATATTACATTCAGTACCACCAGTTCCTCGCTCAAAAACCACAACTTTGATTTTTCCCTTTTAATACTCAGTTTGAATTTCATTCAAACTGAGTACATCCGAGACAACATACTCTGCAACTCACTTTTGCTCTCTGCCAACAGGACAGTGTCATCAGCTAACAGTTTAACGTACTTCAGATATACCAGATAGTTTAACTGATTGGACAAGAGGTTCTTTTTCTCGTCTCAAGGAAATTGAAATCACTATTCCTGATGTGATAATAGGCTCTCGACAGTTATTTGCTAAAATCCTTATCTGCTTACCATGATACTTCTTAGATGCTTCATAATGTACTGGTATGTGAAATTATCATATCATCCATTTCCCTCAAAATGGTAATTTTGTAGTTTGATGTCATTCTCTAAAAAGTTACTAAAATTGAGTACACACTTTGAGAACAAAGTTTTGATTTAATGAAGATAAAGGAAGTAGTTTTTAGAGCATAGTAGTATGCACAAGTTGTTCGAAAAATGAGGTAATATTTCTCTCTTGCGTGCGCGTTCATACGCATTTATGAGTTGAACTGAGTGCACGGTGCACAAGAGTAACTGTTACTGCTCTTTAATCTTCCACAAAGCCACCACAGAGATTTCAACAAATGTTCCACCGTGATGATGAGGCGTGTGCACCTACGCAGAAGAAATACATACAGTAGATCTCCTGTTGAAGCTGCAATGCTGTTACGGCCTAACTTATATTTGTGTCTCTTAGTATATGCTCGCAAGGTAGCTGTTTCTTACCTTCCACAATAGCTCTTAAGTTGACTGGAAGTATCTCTTAAGTTGACTGGGAGTATCTTTTAAGTTGACTGGAAGTATCTTTTAAGTTGACTGGGAGTATCTCTTAAGTTGACTGGGAGTATCTTCTAAGTTGACTGGAAGTATCTCTTAAGTTGACTGGGAGTATCTCTTAAGTTGAGTGAAAGTATGCAACTCGATTCTGAGGATAATGCATTTAGGCAACTACAACTGTCGTTTGGGGCTGTCACGATGTTTTTCTAATTGATTTCCTAGACGGTGGTGCAAGTGTAACATGATCGGACACTTGTTCAAACAAGTGGCGATGGAACACTTGATTAAATCTCTGTGATGACTTTGTGGAAGATTAAAAAGCAAACGCAGTTACTTCTGTGCACTCCGTTTAACTGATAAATGGTTCTGAACGAGGAGATCTTTTGCCTTGTACTGTATTTTGAAAACAACCCTTGCATTTTAACCCCTTAACCGATTGGAACGAATTAACTTGGGGTTAGCAAAATGGGCTGAAATCGGCTAGAACGAATATATTGGCTGTCTAAGAAGTGGGTCGAACGGGGCTGGAAAAGGTCCGCGTGAGCTTTAGAAAGCTTTACTTTTCCCTTATGTTATTAAGAGTGGTCATTTAGCAGGATGATTGAAACTCATCCTTTCTCATTCATTACCTGCTAAAAAGGCTAACAATGGATATGAACCTAAGAAAGGAGAGAGATGATGTTCGAGCTACAATCTTGGCCAAAAGTCCTGCACCAGTAGATTGAAATTAAAAATTTTGATGTTTTAAGTCAACTACACAGCGTAATGGTAAAGTCAGGAATACATATTATACATCATCATTTTAAAGGGAATTTTATGCTAAATTCAAATCGTTTTACAGAATTTTATTACCAGTAACAGAAGTGAAGTTACAAGCAAAAGTACAGCAAATAAATAAATACTTCGCTCTTTCCACGTTCCAGAAACACATAGCAACCGAAAAATTGTTTTTCAGCCGCCGCCGTGGAATTGAATCACGGAACTCTCGATATCTAGCAGAGCGCGTTAACTTTACACCACGGTGGCCAGCAATCCACGGTGCTATGTGTATTTTTAAGTCAGCTCTTAATTGACTGGGAGTTTTTAAGTCAGCTATTAAATTGATTGAGAGTATCTCTTAAGTTGAGTGAAAGTATGCAACTCGACTCTGAAGATAATGCATTTAGGCAACTGCAACTGGTCATAAAAAGCAACAAACAGTGAAATTTGTGAAATTAGTGTACAGTGCATTTAACGTAAAATTACTGTACAGTACAATATTGAAGCTTACAGGACACTTGAAATAACTGACTAACAAGCAAAATACGCTTTAATATTTAATTGGATAGCCACGGGTACTTAGTAACAAAGTGCACCTTCTTGGCATGGTTGTTCATTGGTGATGATAACACGGTGCCACGCGGCCTGTTACAGATCAATTAAAGTCTGTAAGGGCCGTATGGCCTCGTGCTATCACCGATGGACAACTAGAGAAGCTCATTAATTCCATGCCAAGAAGGTGCATTTTGTTACTAAAGAACCGTGGTTATCCAATAAAATGTTAAAGCGTATTTTGCTTGTTGGTCAGTTATTTCAAATGTCCTGCAAGCTTCAATAATGTACTGTACAGTAATTTTACGTTAAATGCATTGTACACCAATTTCACAAATTCCACTGTTTGTTGCTTTTAATGACTAGATGCTGTACTTTGGCTTGTAACTTCACGTCTATTACTGGTAAAAACTTTCTGTAAAAATATTTAAATTCAGCATAAACTTTCCTTTAAAATGATGTATAATTTATATTCCTGACTTTACCGCTCTATAAGTTGACTTCAAACATAAATATGTGACTTTCGATCTACTGGTGCAGGACTTTTGGCCACGATTGTACTCGTTTCTGCTCATTGGCACGATATTCCGAGTCAGGGGGACTATACACGGACACCGAGCAGAAACAAGACCTTCCGCATCATTCCTTAGGTCATAGATCAGGGAACAGAGGAATACAAGGGAACGCTTCTCATTATGGTGGGTACAACTAAGATGAGAGGGTAAAAAGGAATTGTTTTGCCATCGCTTTCGTAGAACCTAGCCGATATATGAAAATTTAGGTTTGGGAAGCGCAGTAAAATTTGGGTACCATTTGGTTTAGGTATATGTATGTAGAATAAAGGGTTAGAATATTTACATAAATTTCGCAGTTACCTACCTTTCTGCATGTCGGAACCTGTAGTGCAGAATTCATTGTATACGTTCATAGTGCCTTCTGTTAAAAGTCCCATGACTTGTAACTGCATTGGAGACATACATTTGTTGGTGAAATCTTCCGTACAGTCGAATCCCTGTTTTAGTTGACTACAAGAAAAAAAGTAATAAAGAGGTTTAGTAAAAATTCAGGAATTACCGTCAACACTGAAAGTTTCCGAACTGCTTTAAAAAAATATTCAGGAAATTTAAAAGAGAAATTCAGAAAGAATCAGTAAAAACAGCAGATTTAAAACATTGTTCAGTTAAAAGAAATTCAGAAAGAATCAGCAAAAATAGCAGATGTAAAACATTGTTCAATTAAAAGAAATTCAGAAAGAATCAGCAAAAATAGCAGATGTAAAACATTGTTCAATTAAAAGAAATTCAGAAAGAGTCAGCAAAAATAGCAGATGTAAAACATTGTTCAATTAAAGGAAATTCAGAAAGAATCAGCAAAAATAGCAGATGTAAAACATTGTTCAATTAAAAGAAATTCAGAAAGAATCAGCAAAAATAGCAGATGTAAAACATTGGCGAGTAAAAGTATTGTTTTGTTTTATTTCATTCTTTAGTACAACTCAGCATGTGACGTTTTGTTTCGGTTGCATTCCTTAACATATAACTCCACTTCTTTGATTTGCAGATCTTTTTAATGACGAACTTTTGAAAGACTGCGGATCTTTGTAATGACGGTCAGCGTAGATAATGAAACTGCATGAGGTTGCTGACAACATTATTATTTTTAGATAATAACTGGTCAAAAATGCTGATCACGTCCCTAGAACTTGAAGGAAGGAATAAAGAGACGGATTTATTGGAATATGTAAAACTGAACTTCAGCACATAAAGAAAGAGTTCAAGGTTAATACACAGAAGTACAAACAAAAGATATAAAAAGAACATAATTAATCGATCAACATATGTCTGAAATTTGGCATCGGCCCATTTCGGATGAAAACATGTAAATGTTATTTCCATCTGAGACTTCTTGTTTTGTTCTTCGTAATAACGTCTGCTCGAAGAAAAAATTTAAATAAAAAAAGGGTTTGAAGCCATAGTAATTAATTTAGTAAATGATATATGTTTTTAGTAATCCATTATTGTAAATGTGTAAGGGAAAATCAATTATGTTTGCTAACAACTTTCCTGATTCACTGTATTTTAAACATTTCAAAAGACTCAGAGGAGAGACGAAATTTTGATTTGTTTATTGCAATTATTTCCATCAATTGGCAACACTGTTACAGCATTTTAAATACAGCTTCTACTGTACCTTTTAATTTGTCTAGAGGAGGAACAAAGTGATAAGGATCGCCAGTACCACAATTTATTTTCTCGCGCCTATTACTTTGAATGACAGCATTCCGGGGGGGGGGGGACTTCTGCATGGTTGCCCCTTCAAGTAGTTCCGATTTCGGCGTGTGTCACTATCTTTTTTTTCATTGAGAAGTCGCATATCCTCAATTACACCGCTAAGAAAGTACTAGCGCAACTAAGAAAAAAACATATGTTTACTCTGTTTTGATTCAAAATTATTGTTTTATAACAGAATTATTCACTTACGAAGTGAAGTATTTAATCCTTTAAGGACCGCTCCCGCCAATACGACGGGCTAAGGTGTCGACCCCCCCCTCCCCGTGAAATTTCTGGGCTGAAACATTCAAGAAGTTACATGTTAAATAGTGCAAACACAACTGATTTATCGTGCCCCTAACACTAGATAGCAGCACTAGCATGTATGTGTTTTATTGTAGAGAATATATCTGCGATTATCGGCAGATTTTTATATTTTGTTTATGGAACACACGCGGTTTGTTAGTTTGTAAAAAAGGTTTTCTGTCTTTTTTTTTTTTTTTTTTTCTATTTGTACGCGTTATGGAAACGGGTGATGCAAGCATTTTAGATGATAATTTTAGTATTAGTGAATTTGGCAGTGATACTGAAGTAAGTGAATTTTATGATAATACTGATAATGATTCTAATGACAGCAGTGATGGATTTTAGGAACACCTTAAGTAACTTAAATATAATGTCAGTTTTGACCAAAGTTTGGGTGTTATGCAATATTTTGAGCATACTGAGAATGAGGACTTGATCGATCTCCCCCTGCCTTTTGGCTTTTTTCCTTGAAATTTAATATCTTTCTATAACAGCTTAAATGTTGTCCAAAAATGAAAAATCATTGTATATTTCATTTATAGAAACTCAGTAACTGTTAAATTTCTTGAATAAAAAAAAAAAGGTTTTGATGGTTTTTATAAATGTCAAGCGCTCCTTAACGAGCTAACTAACGAATATATAAAGAACAACAGTAACACCTAACTTCAATTGCTCAATTTTTTGTGGGAGGGGCGTACATATATTTTCATTTGTTTCTCTTGATCAAAAATTATACTGTGAAAATTAGGGTAAATGTTGCATTTGATATATTTCTTAATTGTACGAAAAGAATGAAGGTATTTTATCTGAATTAAACAATGTTTTTCGTTGTACTGTTTATTTAGCGTTGTTAATATTTAGAAAACTTTTATGACAGAAGATGTTGCTGCAAAAAAAAAAAAAGTGTTTGTGCTATTAAAGCGATTTTAATTAATACTTCACCAAAGCAAATTGAAAGGCACAATTCAGATGTTCTAAAATGAAGTAGTTATGTGTAGCACTTACCCAGTGGATGTTACGAGCACAATACGTCCGAACACTCTTTTTCTAGGAACAGTTTGTGACACTTAGATCCTGACTGCATCGTCCAGTTCCACTTCATCTATTCGGTTTTGGTAGAGGTATAGCAAGTTTTCAGAATTGTAGCATGGCGCAAGGAACACAAAGCAAATGCTTTCCGTTTCTGTATAGTGGTTTGAGTGACTGCGCAAAATCCCCATCAGATGGGTGAAGTTATCTTAATATATCCTTTCCCCTCGAGAATGTTCGGAACCTTCTCATCCTTCCCAGAAGGAAAACAAAAACCAGCACACGTGAGAAATTTTCTTTTCCGCGGTGTGTGTCAGACAATACATGATACTGTTGGGTGATGTTATCATTTCATGACTTTTCGGTACTTTTAGTCGTAATTTAACAGAGCGACAGAAAATGAGGGAGAAACGTTTAATGTTTGAGCGACTCTTTCATTGTGTTGTAGTCAAAACCACAAGAAACGAATTATTTATTTACGAGCATATGGAGGGCATGGGCTAGATCAAGGCACACTGGTAGATGCGACCCTGTGGCGCATGGTAGAGAAAGCGTCTTTACTTTGTAGGTCTAGGCTCACAGCTAAGAATGTCTGCGTAGTAAAAAGCTGATTTAGTAACATCAGGAGAATTTCTAAAGCATATTGATGTTCCATTTGGTGTGAGCATAATAAATAAAAACAACAACATACGAACATGACGCTTACTAAGATCGTGTGGTTTACACAATCCGTGGGGGCAATGCTCACACTGCATTTGATCTGTGTGGGCACATGCCTCCACCACCCTCGCGGGCCAGGCACCACTGAAGAACATACTCATTCATTTTTTCCATTCTGTTGTTTTTATTATGTTTAGCAGTTCCTGCAATGGATACGAATTGTCCATGGGACATCTGCGAAGAGTTAGGAATTCTAGCATTCTGCCCTCTAAATGTTCTGTCTTAGATGTCTGCATGGCCAAATTTAGTTTGAAAGAAGACCAATTGTATTCTATCATTCGGGTATTTACGTCTCCTTAAAGATCAACAAACATTTGTGAACGATTTACAAGACTGTAATAATTTTGTTTTAGGGAGGTGTTCGTATTCTTTCCATTTGTCGGGTATAATGTTCGTGCCTTTTTGAACATGTTCATTAATCAGAGGTATTAGAGTTTCTCTGGATCTGTTGTTGTTCGGGCAAATTTCTAAAGGAACGTTTTGGAATCACTTTCAGTCATTCCAAGAATGCAAATTTCTTTTCTTATTCCACTAACTTAATATTTACGACGATCTATTTTTGTCTTACCCACTTCGATGACTTTTTGAGGCTCGCCATTTTTTCCATCTTTTTTATAACTTTCCAAAATTTATGAAGTTGCAATTTCTCTTCAATAAAGAATCAGTCTGTAACTTTTTGGGTCGAAATAGTACTTTCACTAAAAACAACTTTCTCGAATAGCATACACAGTCCGTAGACAAAACGTTAGAGACAGTGGTAATGGGCTGTTGACATGGACATCTCCCCCCCCCCCCTTCCGCGCAGAGTGGAACAGACCCAAACCGAACGCAGGCGATAAATAGAATGACAGCAGGGCTTCCAAACAGTGTGGGCCGCGGGTGGCATAGTGGACAACGTTCGTGACTGCCACGGAAAGGACCTCAGGTTCGATCCCAGCAAGTACGAACGCTCGATGCACTATATATGCGCCGTGTGTCGGATGGGCATGTTAAGCCGTCGGACCCCGGGTACTCGCCCCCCGGTAATAAATAAGGGCGTCTTCCTCCCCTTTCTACTTCGCTTCCGTGTCACTTTCCTATCGGGCACTCTAGCTCAAATCTCCTGGCTTCCTATTTCTAAAGGTTGTTTAAGATTGGGGTCAGGTACTCTCTTCCTAAAATTATCTACATATGATCATTTTGATCATTCCTAATAGAGTATCGAAACAGACGAACATGGGTAAAATGGTGATCTGAGCCGCTTTGATCGCGGACACATTGTCGGCACAAGACAAATGGGCCATTCTATCCCCCAAGTTGTAAGAACCCAAGGATTGCCTAGGGCAACCGTATCAAGGGATGTACCGCGAGTATACCATCGATGGACGTACCAGAGCTCAGAGAGCAAGCGGTGGCCAACCACACGTCATTGATGATCGGGGTCGATGTAGACTTTCCAGGCTCGTACAGACTGACCACTTGGCAACGGTGGCGGAAATCATATCCAGGTTAGTTGTCGTAGGCCCAAGTAGCGTCAGCGAGCAAACGGTATGGCGCACGCTACATACGCTGGGCTACGGGAGCCAACGCCCAACTCGTGTGCCACTGTTCACTGCTTGTCATCGGAAATAACACCTCGCCTGGTGCCGGAAATATCAAAACTTGACATTTACAGAGGGGCGCAGCGACGTGTGGTATGGCATCGACAGCATGCGGGTCCTGTCGTGCCAGGTGGTTTTCTTTGTGTTGGTTTGAGGAGCCTTCTCATGGAACACATTCCTTCTTATGGGCATATCAGTTCTCTTAGTGTGTCTGGAGAGATCCTTAATCTCTGCGGTCTACAAGCATGTGGTGGCTGATCACCTACAAGCTTTCATGGCCTTCGCGCATCCTGTGGCCGATGGTCTGTTCCAGCAGGACAATGCCCTACCCCACCTGGCCGCAACCATCCAGGCATGGCTCGACGAACACTCATCTGAGTTTGGAACCATCCAGTGTCCCCAAAGTACCAGAATTTTAACCCTGTGGAAGCTCTATGGGATGCCATGGAGCGAAACATCAGATCCATGGATCCTGGAACGTCTTCTTGAGTAAAGCTGTGTCATTTTCTGCTATAGTCCGTATCTGGTAAAGAAACTGGACTGAAATATATGTAAACTGTGAATAACACTACATTTTATACATACCTGAAATATTAATGTAAATATCTAGTAAGCGTAATATGCAAGACAAACTACCGCCCTTTGTAACTGAAAGCCTAACAACTCGTTCATGACGTCATAGTTAGTGGACCGTATGTTTATCTCCAGTGCTCGTCTCCCGACGAGAAAACAAAGGTTCAGGCACAGTCTGAACAGGAAGAACAGCGGATATATTTACATGTAGTCGTGCTTGTAGAATAGTTTTAATAGAAAAACTGACTCGTTAGCACAGTCACTGGGGACGCTAGGATACATCCCAAATCCAATTAATTGTATCTTCATCGTCAATCTATCGAGTTATGATACTCGGAATACGATCCCGAACGACCATATATAAATATCTGTTGATCAGTTTGTTCAGTCGTTCCGTATTCTCGTCGATAGTTAATCAGTTTGTTCAGTCGTTGATCAGTTAAACATCTCTTGATCAGTTTGTTCAGTCGTTCCGTATTCTCGTCGATAATTAATAAGTTTGTTCAGTTTGTTGATCAGTTTGTTCAGTCATTCCGTATTCTCGTCGATAATTAATCATTTGTAAAAAACATGTGACCCCATTATAATATAAGTTTGTTCAGTCGTTGATCAGTTAAACATCTGTTGATCAGTTTGTTGAATCGTTCCGTATTCTCGTCGATAGTTAATCAGTTTGTTCAGTCTGTTGATCAGTTTGCTCAGTCTTTCCGTATTCTCGTCGATAATTAATCAGTTTGTTCAGTTTGTTGATCAGTTTATTCAGTCGTTCCGTATTCTCGTCGATAGTTAATCATTTGTAAAAAACATGTGACCCTATTATAATATTAGTTTATTCAGTCGTTGATCAGTCAAACATCTGTTGATCAGTTTGTTGAATCGTTCCCTATTCTCGTCGTTAGTTAATCAGTTTGTTCAGTCTGTTTATCAGTGTGTTCAGTCTGTTGATCAGTTTGTTCAGTCTGTTGATCAGTATGTTCAGTCTGTTGATCAGTTTGTTTAATCGTTCCGTATTCTTGTCGATAGTTAATCAGTTTGTTCAGTCTGTTGATCAGTTTGTTCAGTCTGTTGATCAGTTTGTTTAGTCTGTTGATCAGTATGTTCAGTCTGTTGATCAGTTTGTTTAATCGTTCCGTATCCTCGTCGATAGTTAATCAGTTTGTTTAATCGTTCCGTATCCTCGTCGATAGTTAATCAGTTTGTTTAATCGTTCCGTATTCTCGTCGATAGTTAATCAGTTTGTTCAGTCTGCTGATCAGTTTGCTCAGTCTGTTGATCAGTATGTTCAGTCTGTTGATCAATATGTTCAGTCTGTTGATCAGTTTGCTCAGTCTGTTGATCAGTTTGTTCAGTCTGTTGATCACTTTACTCAGTCGTTCCGTATTCTCGTCGATAGTTAATCATTTGAAAAAACAACAACATGTGACCCCATTATAATAACGTCGTAAACAACTTACCAGGCTTTCAGTTATAGGGGTGGTGATCGACATAATTTGGTCAAAAAGCTTGTTTACTGGTAAATTACATTTAAGTGCTTTCACTGAACTTTAGGGACAGAGTCCGGCTTTTGATCCAATTCTATCTGTGATTCACATTTATTCAATTTACGAGTGGTCTGATGCGCTGGATTTTGACCTTTCGTTTGAGATGTGCCCAATTTCGAGCGCAGGGTGAGGCATGGGTGGTGTGTTCTTCTCAGGGCTCTCGCCTGGAGCTATGCCTTTTCTGGAACCAGTGGACCCCGATTAGGGACGGGCGATTGCTTTTAGCCCTAAGGGTTGTTCATGGTGGTAGTTTTACTCAGAAACAAAAACAAAACAAAGAAACAAAATACTAGCACTGTACAAGCTCGTAGATATTACTGTTAATAGTTTTCACTTACTTGCAAAGATCATCTACTTGATCTTGTGTGGTTGGGAATCTTTCTCCGTTAGTTTTCCTGAAGTCCTGAATGGGTTGCCCGCAGCTAAACAACTTTTCGAAGTGGCATTTGTCTTGAGCAGATGCCATCATAATTCCTAAAATGGGATTGAAACACGAAACAATGAAGGATGGATATTTAAAAAAAAATGAAAATTTAACAGTGAGCACATAAATCAAATTGTCAAATTCTATTGAACTTGATTCCTGTTTTGCCTGTTTTCTTAATATCGCTTGCACGGACATTTAGAAATTAAATATGTTAAGAAATAATGTATGAAAAAGTCAAGGGTAAAATATTTGGTCGGTGGTTTGTGTTTATTGGAGCAAGGGTGCTAGAGGGATATAAAAAGCGCCAAGCAGTACGGTTACTCATGAACTCAAAAAGAAAAGGATAACATTTTTTTATTGGAGGTTTAACGACCACCGTGAGCAACTCAATGGGCTTGAAGCAGTCGGCCGTCCCTAATCTAGGGTTACTGGTTCCAGGTAAGGGAGACAGCCAGTGCCGTAAGACAAACACAACATCCATGCCTCACCGGGATTCGAACCCGGAGCCTTCACGGGCGAATGATAATAAGCCAGTGCTTAGACCACGGCCCCGCAAGGATAACATAAAACCACAGCAAAATAACTTTTACAAATCATCAGACAAACATAAGAAATGGGGTGAAAAGTCAAATCATTAAAAAAAGGACTATTCAAACCGAAATAAACAAATACACCAATAAAGGACAGAAGAGACGAAACATTTCACTGATCACCTAGAAGGCAACCCAGCGTAAGGAATAATATAGACATAATTAGCAATTCGTAAATATAATATTAGTTAGAGAGAAGAATTTTGGGAATAACAAGAAGTGACACAGTTAGAAATGAACTTATAAGAGAAAGAACAGCAATAATAAATATTATAAAAATAATAAAACAATCAAAGTGCAGATGAGCTGGACATGTTGGAAGATTGAAAGATGGACACGATTAATAACAGAATGGCAACGGAGAGATGGAAAGATACAAAGGGAGCGCTAAAGAACAAGATGGAGAGATGACTTTCAGAAATTCAGACGTGCTAAACGGTGGAATGAGGCTAAGGATCGAAGAAGTTGGAAAAGGCTGGGGGAGGCCTATACCCTGCAGTGGGGGCCAACAGGCTAAGAAGAAGAAAAAGAAATATAATATCAAAATGGTTAGTGTAAGGGCAATGTAACTGGGTCACAGTTAAGACAACGAAAACGTATGTGTCAGAATCACTTGCTGTCTTGGTGATGTGATATGACTACAAACGCGAGATGCTTCTCAGTAGCAGAAAAACCAGAAAAACAACAGAAAGTGCCTGTAATGCTATTACAAAGACAACGATAACAATATCCGATTCTGTAAAAATCGGAGTGAAACATTTTGTAGGTTCTTTTTTGGTTTTGTTTTGAAGTCGTACGACCAATTTGACCAGCTGTTGGGGCTATAAGCAGTCATCCGTCTTAAATCAAGGGTCACTGGTTCCAGGGAGATAAGAGAGCCAGCACCATGGGCATACGCATCACCCATGCCTCATCCGCAACTCGTGAACCCTGGCCCATCTAGGGCAAAAGGTCAGGGTCTAGCGCCTCAAACCTCTCGGCCACTGGGGCTGCTTTGTATGTCTACGTGAAACCTAATTATCTCACATGATGACACGGAACAAACTATTAAGAGAGACACCTGTACAACATCTCAACTTCAGCTAGGCTAGGATCAACAAGACAACCAGAAATTCAGGAAACGTTGAGAAATAACCCGGCAACAGACAGCGAACTTTTTAAGTGTTTTGCCGAACGTAGGATCGCACTTAGACCCGGGCAAGAGGGGGCATCTGTCTCGGGCTCTACGCCTCAGGGCTTCTGCCGCGCTTTGGGGGGGGGAACTCGCTTATTATAGATACAAAAATATGATGCTAAATATGAAATAAGCAGAATAAAACAAAATATTTATAAATGACTAAGCGAATGTTACTTTATCTGTGTGGGATATGAGAACATCTGAATACACTTAAATTAAGTCAGCCACTTTATCTTCAGTAGATAAGACAGATTAATTCCAAATTCTGATAGCTCCGGATCCCAATATATAATTTTTGTACTGATTTTGTTACTACTGCCTTAGCAGAGCGAAATTTCTTTGCACTGATATTCATGAAAAGCTGACGTAGAACCACAATGAATAAAGAAGGGTTATCTAGTGTGGCGTAACTGTCAAGAGAACATACATTATGAGAAAATCTAGATTACAATAATTTAATTAATGATTTTGCTAAAAACGAAGGCAGAAAAATAAATTTTGTGGAAAACATTTGTAGTAATTCTTGAATTTTTTGTCATGTCCGCTGGTCTATGAACAGAATACCCAAATATACGCAGCGTTGTACATACATATAAAATCTTTGATTCTTAATCGGGATTTCAGATTTTCCTTCCGCAAAATTCATAGCATTGCATTCGTTTTTTAGTGTGATACACTGCAATATGGCTTGTTGCCAATGAAATCAAATTTTCCATTGCGATTCTGAAAACAAGTAAAAAAGCCCTATTTTTGGACATTTACTTCATCATCGAGTGCTATGGAAGCTATCTGTGGTCGTAGACATTATATGAATCCTTAGAGAGACCATGGTTAATACTGAAAGAGATCACATTCTAGGAATAACTGATTACGACTTAAAGAGCTCATTAGAGCCGTGATTGGACAATAAACAAATACGTAAGTACCTCTTATCAACACCTTATTCTAAATCTTCATCAATAGATCAGTACATCTCACTCGGGTTAATGAATTTTATAATAAATATTCTTTAATCATATTGTTTATATAGGTAGCCCCGCAAAAAATATTTGCTCGGGGCAGGGCCGGCTTCAGAGCGATACGAGCGGGGCCATACAAGTTCAGGGTGTCACCGAGCTGAACTTTCTTTTTCTTTTCACGTAAAGAAAAAAGAATAAAAAATATCCTGCCACTGTTATGATTTGAGACGATGAGTGATGATGATTGAAGATGATGAAAGGTCTCTTTGTCACTGGAACAATCCGAATCTTCTCCCAGAACAATTGACTGAAACAAGCAGTCTTTTTTGACTTTAAATATAGGAAATTTGAAATATTGAAACATTTACATTTTTCTAGTGTGGTGTGATCAGTGTAATGTACAGTTCTTCCGAAGCGTAACAGTAAGTTGACCTTTGAAAAGCTTCTGAGGAAACGATGTTGAGTGTTCTTCCATTTGATGCCAAGACGAGGAGGGTTTTATTGTTGCCAACTCTGGAGCAACCAACATATATCTGATCATGAGGAAAGCATCGGTTTCACAGGTTGAGTCCAACAACATTTGACGATTGTCTGCCTTGTTGTTACTCATTCATAGTGCGTGGTAAAACATGGAGAGCCGAAGTCTGAAACGTAAACAAACCCGCCGCAACTGAGGCTGAAGGATACATTCCACACTTCGGAAGTCCAGCCCCCATATGTTGGCCCAATCTATTAATATTGTCCTTTCTATAACGTTTAGCGTGAGGTT
This sequence comes from Macrothele yani, assembly GCA_039090855.1. NCBI lineage: Eukaryota > Metazoa > Arthropoda > Arachnida > Araneae > Macrothelidae > Macrothele > Macrothele yani. The sequence continues at coordinate 110,087,768 of CM076997.1, read as the reverse complement.
CTCGTAGTCTGATTCCTTCAAAATTACGCAAAAGTTTAATGAGGTATTTTTACTCAGCCTACGAGTATAACAAAGTAAATGGTAAGATCGATTTCAGATTGTAAATCGCGCGCGTTATATTGAATTTGAAACCATGGTTGAAAAAACCAAGCCAAAATTTTTCCGTAAAAATAGCCTTTTCAATAAATTTTGCAAATTTGAATTTTGAAAAGTGGCCCCCCAGCTGAACAGTCATACTACGCCTTGGGAGGTTTCTGCCAAATTTCAAACCACCACATCAGTGACGTACTCAGGCGGGTGTCCCAGAGGCTGGGCCCTCCCCATGAGGTATCTCTTGGTCCTTCGTTCTTTGTTATTAGCCGATTATTTTTAAATACGTTTGTATACGTTTTTAAATATTGGGTTGATGCATACGCTCATGCCGTTTTATTTCACAAGTGCCCGGGTCAGTAGTGACGGTGCAGATGGCCAGTTGTGTATCAAAAGGTATTCAGTAATATCGTGAATCTAAATTATATTGCGTTGTGTGATTGTGTCTAATGGTGTTTTGGTTTTCAGGTTCGGAAGTATGGAGAGTCAAGTAGAGAGGAATGAACTTTTCCGATATCTGCTCCTTTATGAGTTTAACAAGGGATCCTCAGCCGCCGAGGCTACTAGACAAATTTGTGCTGTACATGTGGAGGATGCTATTGCTCCGAGGACAGCCCGCAAATAGTCTGAGCGGTTCAGAGGTAGCAATTTTGCCCTCAACGACTTTCCACGCTCAGTTCGTCCATCTCATTTTGATGAAGATCGTTTGAACAATCTCATCCACTTGGATCCTAGTCAAACCACACGCGAATCGGCCACTGAGATGGACTGTGATCAGGCGACAGTGGTGCGACACATAGAACGTATGGGAAAGTTCCAGAAATTGGGATCTTGGGTGCCTCACACTCTCACCGAGGACAACAAGAATGAGTGTGTTGCCATATGTGGTTCCTTGCTTGCCCGTTATCGCGAACGTTCTCCGCAAAACAAACACTTTCTGTCACGTATTGTTACTGGAGATGAAAAGAGGTGCCTGCACGTGAATTTCAGGCACCCGAGGGAATGGTTAAGCCCAAACAAGACGCCCACACCACGTCCAAAACATGACCTTCATCCTGCGAAGATCATTTTGTGTGTCTGGTGGGACATGGAAGGCATTATTTACTGGAAAATGCTGCCGAGGAATCGGATCATCAACGCTGCACTCTATTGTGAGCAACACCGCCGTGTGGAGGGAGCCATTCAGCAGAAACGGCCACATCGGCGCCACGGTGTCCTTCTCCAAAGCTCACGCCTTCATAGTGAAAAAATTACCAAAATGGCCATTCATGACATGAAATGGAAGATCCTTCCACATCCGGCCTATTTCCCAGATGCGGCCACCTCAGACTATCACCTGTTTCGATCTCTGTCGAATGCACTCCGTGGCAGAACATTCAACAATGACGTTGATCTCCAGAATTCCCTTGATGATTTTTTCGCAGCAAAACCTGCACTTTTTTTCAAGAATGACATTACGGACCTATCCAGACGTTGGGACACCATCGTAAACAATCTGTGTGTGTGTGTGGGGGGGGGTTACATAGTTTATAATGAATAACGTTTTTGCTACCAAGCTAATTATCGTGAATATAGCTTTCACTAATACTATAATGAATTCAATGCTTGTACTAAGCTTCTAATAGTGAATTCAAATGGTTGTTGTTACTAGTTAATTAAGATCATGAATAAAGTCTCCTGCTAGTAGTGTAGTAATAGTAATGAACAAACTTATAACTGGTAGTAATGTTGTAGTAGTAATTAAGATGAATAAAGTCTTATGCTGGTTGTTACTAATAACACTAAATGAAATAAACCTAACAGCCAGACAGAGGTCTGACAGTACTATGAACTGAGAAAGACGTACTTACTTAAAACCTTTTATTATGAACCTCTACTGGTATCACACACACTTCACACACAGCTACTCAAATAACACGTAGCTCCTTGCACATGAACGAAGCTCTATACTCATAAACAACAGCTCTCCTCTACAACAACAAACGCTCTCCCTATACAACAATAAACGCTCTTTCCGTACAACAACAAACGCTCTCTTTCACATAAACAAACGCTCTTCCTATACAACAACAAACGCTCTCACTATACAACAATAAACGCTCTCACTATACAACAATAAACGCTCTCCTTTTGTATCGCTGAACGCGCCTATTTATACTGGCTACCACCACGTCATGACTTACACTCATTGCCAGATCTCATTCAGCGGGTGAAATAACATCTCGTTCAGTAAGAAGATAATTTACATAGAAAAATAAAATAACCAGAGATAGTAAAATCAAAAGGAAAGTGAATCGAGAGTATACGTTACAAGTTGATTGATTCCGTTTTCCCTTCTGATGAAATACATTCCTGTAGTGCGGTGGAAAAAACGGCATGGACTTATGCATCAACCCAATATATACAATATTTGACGCTCTTTAATATGGCGGATATATTTTTATCGCTTTCTAATATTTTCGGAGATATTTTCTCCTGTGTATTTTTAATTTCGTCTTCAGAGGCATAACTAGGCAGTTCTGCATCCGGGGCAAACCTAAAAAATATTACGTTACCCATCTGTTTATATGCATATTATTTAATCGTATTTTATAGGCACAATCATCAGACCGAATGCAGCTGGAAGACGTGGCTTTCAGTAATGATCTAATAGCCACCAGAGAGTCTTTAAGAACGCGAAGGACATTCTTCTCTAGCAACGTACGTATAATCTCGCCTTCATTTTTGAAAGTGAGAAACTAATACCCCCTGAACATTTGAGGAAGAAATGCTCATTTTGATTTACCACGGTTACCGATACTGGCAAAGAATATTTAAAAAAATTATGTAAATGGACAAGCGGTAATGTATGGTGCGAAAAAAGTGTACCAAAAACCGGTGCAAAAGTTGTAATTCCAATTTTAGTCAGATTGTAAGCGGTGATTTCTGGGCCCTCTCTTTAGATGCACCCAGAGCTGCAGCCCCGCCAGCCCCGCCCAAATAACGTTCCTGTGCAACTTCAATATTTTGGGTAACCTCCATAAAGAAATCCTTGGCGCGCCACTGTACCACGTTCAGTAGTTTCTTCTGTAGGCAACTGAGAAAACACGGCGATTTTATTATGATAGACTACGCAGAACATTAAAATATCGTCACGCCATCTATCAGGAAAACTCGGCATCTGTAGAAAACAAAATTAATAAAAATGGAAGATATAAAGAGAGACGAGAATCACCATTTACGAGATCTTTACTGTCGAACACAAAAGATGGTTTTTCGAATGCTACTAGTAGATGCGGAGATATTGTATATACAAGTAGATGAACGGAAAAAGTGATACTACCTATAAGCACGTCACTTTTTTACATACAATCACATAATACCGATCTCAGGCATTTTCAGTACCCTTGAAAAATAAAAATAAGTAACTAAATATTTGGTGACCGTACTTAGGAAATTGGCCATGTGTGTAGAAAATCACACGACCAAATCTACCCGATGTTTGTGCCAACTGTTAACACAAAACACAAAGAAAAATAGAACGTTAACGTCCTGAAATGTTTAGGGCTAAATAACTTCCTTTAAAATTTTCGCATATTACTTTTGTTCCTGTAATACATATCTAATCGTTCAATAGTGGCATTCAAAAACTGCTATGAGAGCATGTCCGATATAATAAATATTAATTTATAGATATCAGGTGAACAAATCGTTAGATTGCAAGTGTTTCAAGACAAAGTTTATGTGACTAAAATATGAAACATTTTTAATGACTGCCTGCACTCCCTTCTCTCCCCCCGCAGTTGCGATGATTGCGGCAGCACCAAACCGGCCCTATGTAACAGATGGGGGAAAGAAGAAAGGGAAGAAAGGAAATTTAAGCTGCTTTGCCAATTCGTTAGGTTAGGTCGGCTGTTGAGAACCCTCTCAATTGATCTTTAAACAAGTTACAGCTGTATACACTGTGGCAGTAGGTTACGTGGCTTTCAACAAAATGCACAGAAAAAGTAAGCAAAATGAGGTCGCGTTCTGCAAGTGTTTCATTCAAACTTCGGAGAAATGTTTACACACGAATTCAAAACACTTCGGAATGATGTAATTCATGATGTAATTCAAGCCAGATCGACGGAGAATTATTGTGAACTTTTGATATTCAGCTCTCAATTTTCAAAAATAAACAAGAAAGGTAATGGGCTATTCTTTGTCGGACCTCCAACGATTATAGTTTAAGAAGTCACCGAGCGCGCCAAAAATAAAAACTCGGACAGAATCTTACTAAACCTTTGTTCGCTACTTTAACGGAAGGAAAGTTACGTTCATGAAGAATAGGTCAGAATAAACGGGACATCTCTTAACGTGATTCACCCACAGAGCCTGACGCCATGATTTCACTTACAGCTGCTATCTATCCACTTATCTTGTGCGCAGGCGGTAATCTTTGTCTTTTTCTATCTTTCTCTTTCCTGACCTCTTCCTTATTTCGTTTGGGGAAATCAATATTTTTCATTTTGGTTCAGGGTCGCTGAAACTAGAAAATGTGGATTCACGATGTTTCTCAAGGTAAATGAACAGATTTCAAGAAGAAAAGATTTTGCAATCTTGTTCAATGTGATGGTTAAGTCTGAAGCCGTGATGAAATAGTGAAACCGATTACATTTTCAAGGAAAATTATTTTCGCTTCGGGGTTTAACCACCACAATGAGAAGCTCGGAGGTCCGACCCTAATTTGGGAATACTGGTTTCAGGGAAGGGAGAGAACCAGAGCCATCAGCCAAACACACCACACACGGGCTCATTCCAGAAGAAACTGGGCCTGGGCTGTTTTAAAAAAAAAAAAATTATGTATGATCATCATTGTCAACCATTACCAATCCACTGTTAGATGAAGGTCTCCCCAAGTTTCTTCCGCAACCATCTGGCTTGAACAAGTCTCATCCATGTTACTCCGGCATGCTTTCGAATTTCATACACCCATCTCCAACGTGGTCCTTTTTTTGGGGTCTTTATCTGTCCCTTGGAATCCAGTCTGAAATTTCGGTTGTCCATCGGTGGTCCGTTCTTCTGGCAACATGCCCAATTCAGGGAATTTACTCTGATCATGATGTCTTCCACTCTTGTCATTTTTTTTTATTGAAGATTTAACGACCACCGTGAGCAACTCAATGGACTATAAGTAGTCGCCCGTCCCTAATTTAGGGCCACTGACTCCAGGGAAGGGAGAGAGTCAGTACCGTAAGAGAAACACAACATCCATGCCTCACCGGAATTCGAACCCCGACCCATCTCGGACGAATTAACAGAAAGCCACCGCTTAGACCACTGCGCCACCATGTTTCATGCTTCTTTTTTTTTTTTTTTGATTGGAGGTTTAACGACCACCGTGAGCAACTCAATGGGCTATAAGCAGTCGCCCGTCCCTAATTTAGGGTCACTGGTTCCAGGGAAGGGAGAGAGCCAGTGCCGTAAGACAAACACAACATCCATGCCGGGATTCGAACCCGGACCCCTTACGGACGAATGATCAGAAGGGCAGCGCCTTAGACCACTGCGCCACCGTGGCGGCTTTCATGTTTCTGCTCCATATGTAAGAACTGGAAGGTTGAAATGATAAAACACTTTTCTTTTAAGACATAATGGCATTAAAAATTGTACTGTTCTTTCCAAATGCTCTCCAGCCAAGTTTTATACGCCGATTAATTTCTTCATCAATGTGACAATCGCTTGATACCTGTTGTGCAAGGTAAATGTAAGTATCGGTTAACTTCAGATTTTCACCATCAATCGCAAAATCCTCATTTCTTGTAAATGCATTGTACATTAGTTTTGTTTTCTGAAAGTTCATTTTTAATTCAATTTCTTTACTCTTCTCAGCATGTTCCTGGATTATACTCTGCAGCTCTGAAGGGGTAGTTGTAAAATTGACTAAATCATTAGCAAAACGAAGTGAGTTAAATAACCTGCATTAATCTTTATCCCCTTGTTTTACCAGTTCAATGATTGAAAGACACTTTGCAAAGTGCCATTGAAGTGAACATATGACATATTTTAAAATTAAAAAAAAAATCGTTAACGCATTCATACTTTCTGTCCTGTTTCAAAGGAGGAGTTCCAGGAAAAACAGGAGCTGATGATAGATGAATGTGTTGTGTTTGTATATGTGTGTTTGTGTGTGTGGTAAAGAGAAAGGTAGTAGTAAGACGTGTACCATTGTAGATGCATCTGCCAGAAGAGCTCAAAGAAGGCGCTCGTGACTTTGGTGAAGGCTTTGATGACCTTTGTTCCGATGCACACTCGTAAAGTGTCGACTGATTGAGATTCGAGGATATTTGGGTTCCCAGTACATTTGGGTTTCCTGTGCTCAATCTCGAAGCAGACGTATATTTCACTATTAGTTTTCTAGCTCAACGGTCTGGCTGACTTGGGAGCTTGCTTGTTGTGAGTTTTCATTCTGTCTTTGACACTTCATAGTGTATTACAGGACCATGCAATCCACAAAGCGAAAGAATAGTGACTCTAAGGAATGAACAAGCTTTTTGCAAGAGAAACAAAAATTTCTAGTGAGACGAAAAGTACTGGTGACAAAGCCTTCCCTTCTGGTGCTCATTCCGTTCTGAATGACAGAGATTAAGAAAACAGAGACAACACGTTCATCGTAAATGGTCTTTAATGCATGCCGTGTCAACCTCCCGCTGTGATCCCCAACCAAGGAAACCCGATGGAATTTTAGTTGAGTGCCCAGTCTATTATAATTTTGCCACTTAGTACTTATTTAATACAAGGGTGATGAATCGATGTGTGTTTGTGTGTGTGTGTGTTGAATTCAAAGACGATATTTTCCAAGCCCTTCCTTGGTCAAAATCCTAGCTCGTTCCTGACAAAAACAGTAATGCAGTTTTATCGAGGCTATAACATAGAAAAACAGAAAACTTGTTTATTCGTAGGAAACTGCTTTTACGATCATAGACGATGTTGGGATCCCGTTGCACTGAGGTAAACTAGCATGAGAAGAAAGGTGATATAGAAACATACGCGAAGTAAAGTGGATCCACCTAAAGTTGCTAAACTCTTGAAAAAATGCGAGGCGATGTCCTCGACAAACCAGTTAATTCTGAGGCATTAAGGGGCAGCGAGTAAGGTGAAACATCTCCGGAGCTCCGAGTCCTATTCACTATACTGCACTGGCATGTTCTCTCGCTGCTATCTGCCTTTATCTGATGTGCGTTCTGAGGGACAGGCACACAGCCGGTACCATGTGTCGCTGTAGGCAGTCATCCGATGAATAACGTGCATTTAAGAAATCCCATACAATTTGGTGTGTGGAACGTAACATCACACTTGATTTATTTTTTCAAAGCACTGAAGAAGGGATTCTCGTTTTTCCTGTCTCGCAGTGTGGAAAGAACATCACACCATTGCGAGAAACCTAACAGCCAGACCATCCTTGAAGTTCGGTCGCCAATATGACGAAGTAAATGTCTCCATCATTTTTATGTCAGGGGCGGGATTCCAACCCATAACTCTCGGCTCCGAGTGCTACCCAATATACTACACTGGTATGTGCTTTCGCTGCTATTTGCCTTTATTTCATCAGCGTACTGCGGGGCAGCCACATCATACATTCTTGCAACTATTATCCTTGGAACTTCTAGATTCCACTTTCTTGTAACTTGAAGGAAAATCGTTATAGTGGTTAACATAAAGATGGTCACATAGAGTGGCGGATTGGGACGTCCAGATCAGGCCACGAATTTTATTCTTTTGGTCCACTACAAAAAAAAAAAAAAAAAAAGAAATACCTACAGGGGATAAATTCCTTCATTAAAAAAATTCTGTTAGATCTTGATTAAAAAGAACTGTTGAAATACGCATTGCAAATCAAATTCAGTCATAAATAAATTTTAGCAATTTAACGGCGAAAGAACTTTTTTTTTTTTTTTTTTTTTTTGATTGGAGGTTTAACGACCACAGTGAGCAACTCAATGGGCTACAAGCAGTCGCCCGTCCCTAATTTAGGGTCACTGGTTCCAGGGAAGGGAGAGATCCAGTGCCGTAAGACAAACACAACATCCATGCCTCACCGGGATTCGAACCCGGACCCCTTCGGACGAATGATCAGAGGCCAACGCCTTAGACCACTGAGCCACCGGGGCGGCGAAAGAACTTTAAATGTGCTCAAAATTGAATGTAGCCTCAAACCACGCGGATATTTTAAAATTCCAGAAAATTTCCTTTAAAATTTTTTTATTTGAATATAAAACAATAAAACACGAGTCTTTTGAATCCCCCACTTCCAACTTAATCTCCATAAAGATTATTATGAAAGTTGAAATGCGCGCATGCTACTTTACAATTTTCTGCAACTAATTTGCTTATCAATTTGGTCCCTGATCGCTTAATGCGCAGTATTACCTCCTCCTTGAGTAGACTCCTTTTAAAAGTCTATCCATTAGTTTGACCATGAACCAGTTCTGGTAAATCATTGTTTCGTTTAAGAAAAATATGGGTCGTACACGGGTTTCAGAATATCTCTGACGGAGAATCGCTTTGTGCTGTATGTCAGTCTGTGGTGTGGGGTGATGGGCATTCATAATAAGTATCAGTGTCTCCTTCAAGATTACAGAGGGAGAATGGGGATTACCAATGACCCTGGGCTTCAAGATTAACGATCTATGTCTAGCAGTAGTTAGCTTCAGCTTTAAAAATTTGCATTTATAACTGTGTGCTTGGTCCAGCGGCTATTTTCTCGCAGAGATACAAATAATTTTGGTATAAAATTTCATAGCAAACGCCTAACTCATAAATAAAAGAAAACGCTTTTCTTTTTCCAGAAAATCACTTTTGAGGCAGTTTTAAATGAAGTTAACGGTTATTCTTCATAAGTACCGAAATTCGTTCGTCCGTTCAAAAAAAAAAAAAAAAAATCGAACAAACAGATTACGAGAAAGCGGACCATTTCTCTAGTGGTCCAGCGGGAATTGTCCCGGTATCCCGGTGCGCCGATCCAGCCATGGTCACATGATATTTTCTAAGTTGAAAAATGTGCTGGTTGCTCTCGTGCACTTTCGCAATGTCTGCTTTTCTGAATACTTGCTTTTGTGCTGTTGGGAAGGAACACTCATGAATGGTGTGGCCATTGAAATGAGCGTCACAGGTTGTGGTTAAGAAGAGCTAAATGGCACAAAATTTGCGTAAAATGCACAGATTTACTACCATTTATTTATTTTCTTTCAAGAATGTGGAAACTTCATTATTGTTTTAAATGAGGATTTAACGGAGATCGGTTAAAGACTCACAAAGTCCGTGCCTTAATTTAGTAAAAACTGAAAAAAGAAAAATACACCAGCGAGTTACAGATTGTGTGAATTCAATAGACATGAAGAGTGGTGGGGAAAGTAGTTTGATTTTAAATGGTTGGAATGAATTAACTTGGGGGTACCAAAATGAGCTGAGATTTATCTAGAAGATTTTAGAAAAGGAGTGTTTGACCCCAGGTCTTAAACAACCCTTAGAAGTAGAAAGCTGGGAGATTGGGCTAGGGTTCCCGACAGGAAAATTACACGGGAACAATATACAAAGGGGGATGAAAACGCCCTGATGAATAACCGGAGGCAGAGGGGGCAGTACCCGGAATCTGATGGCTTAACATGCCCATCCGACGCACGGCGGATATTTAGTGGTTTGAGCGTTTGAGCGTTCATACCTGCCTGAGATTGACCACGAAACTCTTCCGTGGCAGTCACAAATGGTGACCACTAGGCAATCTGTGGAACAACATGAGCTGAAATCACCTGAACCAAGATGACTTCTGCGGCTGGAACGAAATGACTTCTGCATTAGAAAGCGTTGATTTCCTCTTAGTTTTGTTGCTTAAAATGATTATTTAGGGAGTGATTGACAGTAATCAGGTTTGACCGATTATCTGCTACATGGGCTATAACGATGAAGACGAACCTAAGAAAGGAGGGGAGAACATGTTTGAGTCAGTTTTTTCTACCCAGCGTCATACAAATAAACAAAGACATCGCTCTTTCCACGTTTTAGCAACACATAGCAACCGAAAAATTGTTATTCGGTTACCGCTGGGGAATTGAATACCATATCTCTCGATATCTAGCCGAACGCTTTAGCCTTACAACACGGTGGCCAACAATCCACGGCGCTATGTGTGTTTTTCTGTCAGCTTCTGACATCATAAATCCGTAAGATGGGCTCAACTACTGAGACGTCTCCATCTGGTGGGCATTAACGGCACTGGCTATATATTAATTATAGCAGTTAAATCCAAAGGGCGAGATCCAAAGTGAAAATCCTCCAAATACGTGGCGTCAGTGAATAAACAAAGACATCGCTCTTGCCACGTTTTTTTTTTATTCACTGACGTATTTGGAGGATTTTTCAGTGTCATAACGACCGTGTTAAGGGGACTAGCCATTCCCCATCATACCATGGATATGGGGAGCAGAGACCCTTATTATACAACACACACATACACACACACATACACACACACATACAAATGGCTGTCGAGGGCATCAACTCATGTTGCTACACCAGGCAGCAGAAACTCTAAAGCCAGCCCTGTTCACGTACACACAGAGAAAAAAGAGGGAAAATTCAAAACGATTCGCACGTATTTTGTTTCAAGAAAGCCTCACGAAAGTCTAGTAACTGGTGGTAAAATTTTGCAGAAAAGCTGTGTAGAAAATTATTGCGGTAATTAAGCTTGCGAGAAAACTATATTTGAAGTTTTTATTCCAATGCTTAGTTTTAAACAATACATGTGGTAGAAATTCTACATACTTGCTATTGAGACGACGGGGGTCACGACTAGTACGGAGTGCTTATAACCAGTAACAGGTTTACGATCGTAATTGCTAAGATGAGAGGGGAAAAGAAGTTTTTCCGTAGCTTTCATAAAACCCGGTCATTATGTGAACATTTTTGCTTGAGGAGACCAGAAAGATTTGGGCACCATTTTGTTTCAAGCACATGAGCTGCTTAAAGCAAATAATCCTTGGAATAATTCCCATGTACTTGAAACTAAATAATACATTTTGTTTTAAGTACATCGGCCGCTCACCTGAAATAATCCTGGGAAAATTGCTCTCCAAACCCTTGCAATTCAGTACACAAATGATGTTTTTTTTTTTGTGTTTTTTTTTTTTGGTGATATGATTAAGTCTGTTAAGTTCAGTGAATATCTTCAATGCATTTCTATGAGTGAAACTTAAAATAATAACTTTAGAATGAAACTTTCCGTCGATTTTCAAATATATAAAAAATACTAAACTTTATCTTAAATATAAAAAATACTTAAATATAAAAAAAATACTTAACTAGATGGGTGTTAAGCAAATACGAATTAAATTTTATAAAAATGCTTACCCAGAAAAATAAAAAAGCAACATCTCACTGATTTGGACATCATGATGCAGAAGGGAACGTATTGCCAAGAAGTAATCGTCGTTGGTAAAAGCCTGTCTCTTAAATACTGATGCTGCCGAAGCCGCAAAACTTAGGCTATATAAATAATGAACAGGGGAAATTCCTTATGCGTTTTGCTTGAGCAAATCTTTAGGAGCACGCTATTACGCAATAAAACTTGTTAGTATATTCTTTTGTATTTGAAAAGGTGTCTTGTAACAACAACAAAAATTATCAACGTGTTTTGTAGTTTGGTAATGCAACAAAAAAGATCAACGAGAAAGGTGCAAAAAGAGGAAAGTCAGGGAAAAAAGTATCAGAAGGAAGACCATGTGATTTCTTCCATCCAAAGCCGCAACAAGAAGAAAAAAATAATTGTTCCACTCTAAACAAGTGTTAATTGTTTTCAGCTTGTGGTTGTGACGTCTATGACAAGTCACTTTTAAATGACCGTGAACTTATCTTCCACGAAGTAAATCTTACGACACATCTTTCATTTTCTTGCTGCCTGTTTGTTCAATGGAATGTGAACCAAATGCATAAAAGTGCGAATTTTAACTATCAACTTTAAATTTCTGTCGTTTTACAGCGTCAGTTTGAGCCGTTGGGCTCTGATTCGAGTCCCGGATGAGGTAGTGTGTTTATTTTACGGTTCTGGATCTGCCTCCTTTCTGGAAAAAAACGCCGTACGGCAGGAATGAAAAAAATTGCATGCTAACGGCAGCTCCTTACTGTCTTATGAATGAATAAATGATTTTAGAGGATTTCAAGAAGAGCGTGAACCCAGGTCTCAAACATCCCGTAGAAGTAGGAAGCTTGAAGTTTTGTCTTAGGGTGCACCATAGAAAATACACGCAGATGTGGGCCAGTGAAAGCTGAGAACAGATCACTTATTTGTAACTGGATATCCAAAACCTCTGGACTGCCGTTAACATGTATGTTTTAGTAACTCTCCGAGGCATGGCGGATATTTAATGGTTACGCAGTCGAGGTGAGGTCGAATCTCCAATCATATGGTTGACAACCGACTTACAGTACTTCACTTACTATTGATCACATGTGACGTACTATAGAGGTAAAGCACGTGTCAAGACGACAAATCTGCAGCAATACATTTTGTCCGTGTAGCTTAGTTGGGAAAGTAACTTACTCCGGGCCGTCCTGGTGCCGCAGTGGTCTAAGCGATGGCTTCTGATCATTCGTCCAAAATGGGTCCGGGTTCAAATCCCGGTGAAGCATGGGTGTTGTGTTTGTCTTACAGCATTGGCTTTCTCCCTTCCCTGGAACCAGTGGCTCAAAATTAGGGACGGACGACATTGAGTTGCTCACGGTGGTAGTTAAACTTCCAATATATATAAAAAAAAAATTACTCCGGAGTCAGGGGGCAAGGTTTCGATCTCCGTCACGGACAAATTTGTGTTTTCGCATTGGCTCCCGAACGTATAAACGGATGTACTGGCCGTTGGGTTCTTCAAAAAATGTATGATGTTTGTTACACGCATCGCCTAGAATTAATAAAAAATTCGTTGTTCGCTTCAAAAAAGAAAGAAAAAAAAATTAAGAGGAAGATGATGTGACGTACTACAGAGCTACAGCACGTGTCAAGACGACAAATCTGTAGAGATACATTCTGTCCGTGTAGCTTAGTTGGGAGAGTAACTTACTCCGGAGTGGAGGCGGATTCGATTTCCGTCACGAAAAAATCGTGTTTTCACACATCGGTACGCCGTCGGCTCTTACAGATCCCCTTGGAGTCCTTGAGGAAATGTATCACTTCAAATCTTCAGCAATACATTCCGTCCGTGTAATTTAGTCGGTTAGAACAACTGACTCCGGATCGAGGAATTCCATCTCCCATCTCCGTCACTTACAAATTTGTGTTCTCAGAAGGTCCCCTCTAGTCTCAGTTATCCTAAATTTGGAAAAATATAATTTTAAATGATCTTAGATACCCAGGAAGTCGTTTCTTTTGTTTTGGGTTTTAACGACGAGCATGAACATCTCTATGAGGGCTATAAGCAATCGCTTGTCCCTGATTTAGGGAAAGAGGATAGCCATCACCATCGGACCAGGACACTATTCTCTTTTCATCCGGGATTCGAACCGGAATCCATCTCGGACGAATGAACAGAAGCCAGCGCATCTGACCACTCAGCACCAAGGGTGGTTTTTGAAACAAAATCCCCCCCCCCAAAAAAAAAAAAAATAAGTGCTCGTAAACGTTGGAATATCTTCTCGGAATTGCAGAATATATACACTGAGTGGCCACTTTATTATAACCACCTGACAGTTTTAAGCAAATGAGCTATGGCTGCACGCTGTTGCCGCCAGAGGGCGAGGCTAGTATAAAAAGAGAAAGCTTAGTGCTTGCGGCAGTAGTAGAAGTGATTTTTGGGTGACGAGATGGGTAAAAAAATGCGATTTGACGGACTTTCAACGTGGGATGATTGTAGGAGCTCGGAGCCATGGAGCGAGTATCACCGAAACCGCCGCATTCGTGAAATGTTCCAGAGCAGCTGTTGTTAAAGTGTTTAAAGACTGAACTGTCAGCCAAAAAACTGGGTCTCTACGTGCAACGTGTGGTCGTCGTCGACTAGTAAGTGCTCGGGCGGAACGGAGAGTGTCCAGACTGGTAACAGACAACAGAAGGGCAACAGTGCAGCAAATTACAGACCATCTTAATCAAGGATCCCCTCAAATGATCTCTACACGCACTTTTCGCCGTACACTGCATCGGATGGGATATGACAGCCGAAAGCCTGCCCGAACATCTTTACTGTCTACAGTTAACAAGAGAAAACGTCTCCAGTTCGCACAGGAGCACAAGGATTGGACAGTCGATAATTGGAAACAAATTATGTGGTCCGATGAATCGCATTTTCAGTTGCACCATGCCGATGGCCGAGTAAGAATGTGGCGGAAACAGCACGAAAGCATGGACCCCAAATGCATTGCTACAACCTTTCAAGTTGGTAGAGGCAACGTTATGGTTTGGGGGATGTTTTCCTGGCATGCTTTGGGCTCTTTAATTCGTGTTGATCAACGTCTGACTGGCACATCATATCTAAACATCGTTGCGGACCAAGTGCATCCTGTCATGTGGATGGTTTATCCCAATGGCGATGGCTACTTTCAACAAGATAATGCGTCCTGCCATAGTGCTCCTATTGTATAGGATTGGTTTCAGGAACATGCTGGTGAGTTTACTTTGCTTAAGTGGCCCCCCATAATCTCCAGATCTCAACCCCATTGAGAATTTGTGGGATGAAGTTGAACAAACCATCAGACAGTTGGATCCATAACCCTGCAATCTCACACTCCTGGAAAGGGTTATTCATCAAGCATGGTCTCAGATTCCACAAACCACGTATCAACATCTCGTAGAGTCCATGCCACGAAGAATCGACGCAGTATTAAAGGCAAAAGGTGGCCCAACGAAAAACTGAGGGGATGGTCATAATAAAGTGGCCACTCAGTGAGTATCACATTAGAAGCATGTGGCAGCCACAGATTAGCGAGCAATCCGTCATTAAAGTTTATCTTTCATTCCTACCTTGAAACGTCCACCACTGGTGATGGAAAAAACAATTAATTATTCAAGTTGCATACTCGGAAACACGAGAAACATTTTAGTCTTACTCATTTCAGAAGTTATTAATAAATAAGCACAGCATTACCTAACGGCGCTATGTGTGTTTAATTAATAAAAAATTCGTTGTTCGCTTCAAAAAGAAAGAAAAAAAATTAAGAGGAAGATGATGTGACGTACTACAGAGCTACAGCACGTGTCAAGACGACAAATCTGTAGAGATACATTCTGTCCGTGTAGCTTAGTTGGGAGAGTAACTTACTCCGGAGTGGAGGCGGATTCGATTTCCGTCACGAAAAAAATCGTGTTTTCACACACATCGGTACGCCGTCGGCTCTTACAGATCCCCTTGGAGTCCTTGAGGAAATGTATCACTTGAAATCTTCAGCAATACATTCCGTCCGTGTAATTTAGTCGGTTAGAACAACTGACTCCGGATCGAGGAATTCCATCTCCCATCTCCGTCACTTACAAATTTGTGTTCTCAGAAGGTCCCCTCTAGTCTCAGTTATCCTAAATTTGGAAAAATATAATTTTAAATGATCTTAGATACCCAGGAAGTCGTTTCTTTTGTTTTGGGTTTTAACGACGAGCATGAACATCTCTATGAGGGCTATAAGCAATCGCTTGTCCCTGATTTAGGGAAAGAGGATAGCCATCACCATCGGACCAGGACACTATTCTCTTTTTCATCCGGGATTCGAACCGGAATCCATCTCGGACGAATGAACAGAAGCCAGCGCATCTGACCACTCAGCACCAAGGGTGGTTTTTGAAACAAAATCCCCCCCCCCCCCAAAAAAAAAAAAAAAAAAAATAAGTGCTCGTAAACGTTGGAATATCTTCTCGGAATTGCAGAATATATACACTGAGTGGCCACTTTATTATAACCACCTGGCAGTTTTAATCAAATGAGCTATGGCTGCACGCTGTTGCCGCCAGAGGGCGAGGCTAGTATAAAAAGAGAAAGCTTAGTGCTTGCGGCAGTAGTAGAAGTGATTTTTGGGTGACGAGATGGGTAAAAAAATGCGATTTGACGGACTTTCAACGTGGGATGATTGTAGGAGCTCGGAGCCATGGAGCGAGTATCACCGAAACCGCCGCATTCGTGAAATGTTCCAGAGCAGCTGTTGTTAAAGTGTTTAAAGACTGAACTGTCAGCCAAAAACTGGGTCTCTACGTGCAACGTGTGGTTGTCGTCGATTAGTAAGTGCTCGGGCGGAACGGAGAGTGTCCAGACTGGTAACAGACAACAGAAGGGCAACAGTGCAGCAAATTACAGACCATCTTAATCAAGGATCCCCTCAAATGATCTCTACACGCACTTTTCGCCGTACACTGCATCGGATGGGATATGACAGCCGAAAGCCTGCCCGAACATCTTTACTGTCTACAGTTAACAAGAGAAAACGTCTCCAGTTCGCACAGGAGCACAAGGATTGGACAGTCGATAATTGGAAACAAATTATGTGGTCCGATGAATCGCATTTTCAGTTGCACCATGCCGATGGCCGAGTAAGAATGTGGCGGAAACAGCACGAAAGCATGGACCCCAAATGCATTGCTACAACCTTTCAAGTTGGTAGAGGCAACGTTATGGTTTGGGGGATGTTTTCCTGGCATGCTTTGGGCTCTTTAATTCGTGTTGATCAACGTCTGACTGGCACATCATATCTAAACATCGTTGCGGACCAAGTGCATCCTGTCATGTGGATGGTTTATCCCAATGGCGATGGCTACTTTCAACAAGATAATGCGTCCTGCCATAGTGCTCCTATTGTATAGGATTGGTTTCCCAGGAACATGCTGGTGAGTTTACTTTGCTTAAGTGGCCCCCATAATCTCCAGATCTCAACCCCATTGAGAATTTGTGGGATGAAGTTGAACAAACCATCAGACAGCTGGATCCATAACCCCTGCAATCTCACACTCCTGGAAAGGGTTATTCATCAAGCATGGTCTCAGATTCCACAAACCACGTATCAACATCTCGTAGAGTCCATGCCACGAAGAATCGACGCAGTATTAAAGGCAAAAGGTGGCCCAACGAAAAACTGAGGGGATGGTCATAATAAAGTGGCCACTCAGTGTGTATCACATTAGAAGCATGTGGCAGCCACAGATTAGCGAGCAATCCGTCATTAAAGTTTATCTTTTATTCCTACTCTTGAAACGTCCACCACTGGTGATGGAAAAAACAATTAATTATTCAAGTTGCATACTCGGAAACACGAGAAACATTTTAGTCTTACTCATTTCAGAAGTTATTAATAAATAAGCACAAGGCCTAAAAGGAGGTTTTGTATTCCGGTTTAACAGACAATAAAGAATCGTCGAAACACGGTGTTCGCTCGCACGCTAACGGCTTTGTCAAGGCATAAACAGCCTACAGACGATAACAGACAAGTTTTAAACACAAGGGAAAATTACAAATGAAAATTAACAAATGTGCGTACTCAAATAAAGGTTAATGCATTGTTAAAATTTTTATGGTGTGTTGTACAAAAAAAAAAAAAAAAAAAAAGCAAAACAGGGAGGCTCAGTTCTGATTGAGCCGTCAGTATGGAACGTAGGATTACGACTTGCAGATCGAAGAGTTGAAATGAGCTAGTCGAGTTTGGTTTCAAAGCGTTTATTTAATTTGTTATAGCCAACACAGGTCTATGATATAAAAAGCAGCTTACATAATTTTTAAAAATAATGCTGGATACATTGCGAACACAAAGCAGATTTCTAAATGGGCCCGATACGTGTTCGATCGGTGTGTTGGATATTTGTTTGGCGGCTGCTGCTTTTCACGCGTTCTTGATGCTCTCTAGTTCGTTGGGCTGAAGTCTTGTTGGGCTTCTGACATTCCTCATCACATGGACTTATCTGTCGTTTTGATTTTCTCCACTTTTGCTTGCGTTCATACTGCGAATTCCACGGCATTGTCGACAATGTTAACTAACGACTTCACACAAAAACAATTTTAAAATTTTTTACTTTAAACCTCTGTGGTATGTTCTTTATACACTATATTGACAAAAGTCACCGGGCACCTAAAAGAGAAACGCAACATAGCATTTATTGACATACATTAGTACGGTGTCGGTCCACCTTTGGCCTTAAAGCATGCACTGATCTTTCGAGACATGCTTTCGACAAGGTTTTGGAACACAGCGATAGATGCGCTTCCATTCAGTACATAATGCTGCCGCTAACTGTTGCTTAGTAGTGGGCCTTGGTTCCAAACTTCCTATGCGGCGCTCTAATTCATCCCATAGCTGCTCTATGGGATTAAGATCAGGGCTCTGCGCTGCCCAGTCAACACACACTACGGAATTATCGTCAAACCACGCCGTAACAGTCCTTGCTTTATGGCTCGGTGCATTATCCTGCTGGTACCAACAAGGCTGGGTTCCATAGTTTTGCCACAGAGTTGGTAGGGCATAATTGCCCAGAATATTGAAGTAGACGTGCTGGTTAACAGGTTTGTCCACGATAACTAATGGACTTGGACCATACCACGTAAAACATAAAACACCTCGACACGAGTACACTGCCAGCTTCAAACTTGACCGAAGGAACAGTACACTGTGTTAAATAGCGTTCTCCGGCTGCCGCCATACTCACACACGGCCATCAGACTGATGGATCGTGTATCTGGATTCATCAGTCCATTGGACCCGTTTCCATTGATCTACGGTCCACGATAAATGTCATTTACACCATGCTAAACGACGAATGGAGATGAAAGGCTTATGATCAGCCGTATGACCACGGTAACCCATGGAATGAAGTTCTCTGCGAATGGTACGTGTAAATACCGAGGTTCCAACATTTGTACTTGCCTGTATACTGAGGTCTTGTGCTATACTCCGTCGATTAGCTGTAACGACTCAGCTGAGGATTCGACGTCCTCTATCACTGATTTTCTTTGATCTGCCGGTACGTTTTGCTGCTTCAAGCACGCCATGTGTCTTCCACTTATTCAGTACATCCAAAACAGTTGCCTTGGCTATGTTTAAACGCCTCACGGTAATGTCATCGAAATGGGGTCAAAGGTCAGGATGTAGAAGAGGGGGTCCATCCCATCGCCCTTATGAGTCATAACTTTCGTAAAAATGCTTCGAATGCGACAGAACTTTACCATGCTGTTCGGAGGTATACTGAGCCGGTTCTGTTGAATATCATCGAAATGGGGTCAAAGGTCAGGGCCCAGGAGCGAGATTTATTCCACAGTCATTACCATCATAACTTGAGTAATGATTTCTGGTATGTTGGAAAGCGTATTATAATCAATGCATTGCATGATTTTACTAACTTGTTCATACATTCCAGAGAGGGGTTGCTCGTTTGGAGTTTTGTGCTTATTTATTTGTTATTTCCGGTGCATCCATAGTATTTTGAGGTTTAAGTTATTTTTGTTTCATGGTTACAAAGATACCGTGATGTTTATACAAGAAATATCCAATTGTGTTAAACGTACAGATTGATTTATCTCTAAAATGTGTTTATCGCTGCACACGGTGATGGGAACGCATGACGAGATTTTCTACATCAGTATTACACGCCACGATAAAGCAAACATCCAGTGGAAGTGAGAAAAACAAAACAATTCTTTTGAGCGAAAGAACAGCTTAATCCTGTTATCTTGTCCTCCACTGTGGTTAGGAATACAAAAACTGGATTACATTTGAAGAAATTAGTTGTGTTCTTCATAGAGAAGGACATTCACATACTAGGCCGGATTTAGGGCTGTGACGTTGGGCTGGGAGCCAAACTGAAAATTTTTTTTATCCTTATTTCTTCTTCGTAAAATGGTAGAGTATATAAACTGTAAAACATAAGTGGTGTGGATTCACGGAAAATTTCTGAAAAAAACGTGCAGCGAAGTTGCCGGTAGGTATCCGTCTTTATCAGAAATTTCCGTTTTTAAAAGTGCCCGTTTATTTTAACTTCCGTATTTTCACAGATTTTTCCGTAGTTAGAAATTCCGTTTATTTCAGAAAATATCAATTTCAGTTTTTGTTCCATATTTAAACTGAAATTCCGCAAAATCGACGACCCTGCATTTTTCAGCCCTTACCCCACATAATCCTTCATCTGCAGTCAGGATCGAACCCCGTATGGGTTGGTTCAGCAGGCAACGCACGCCTTTAACCACTGAGTCACAAACGCTCCGAAGCCCGAATCACATACATCGTAAAATTAATTGCGCGACGATTACATTTTTTCTTTTGTCATTAATGCGAGTGATTTAGTCATTTTATTTTCTGTTGTAGCTTATTATTTTTATGAATAGGGATGTCATATTTTTTTCTGTAGGAAAACTTTTCTCAAATTAAGCATTTTTCATCGTGATGCTTTGCAACTTGGTTATTTTAAACTGACAATGATCTGCAGTTATCTTTAAAAAAGTGAAATGTACTTTTTTTTATAGCATTACTTCACAAAAAAAAAAAAAAAAAAAAAAACCTCCTAAATATAAAATTTACTGTTGAGGAGAACTTTTCTCAAATTAAGCGTTTTTCAAAGTGATGCTTTGCAACTTGGTTTTTTTAAACTGACGATGATCTGCAGTTATCTTTAAAGAAGTGAAATGTACTTTTTTTATAGCATTATTTCACAAAAAACAACAACAACAAAAAAAAACCTCCTAAATATAAAATTTAATTTTGAGGAGAACTTTTCTCATGTTAAGTATTTTTCATCGTGATGCTTTGCAACTTGGTTTTTTTTAAACTGACAATGATCTGCAGTTATTTAAAAAAAGTGAAATGTACTTTTTTTATAGCATTATTTCACAAAAAAAAAAAAAAAAAAAAAAAAAAAAACAAACGTCCTAAATATAAATTTACTTTTGATAGCTATAATAGCTTTTGTTTTAAGTTGTCCAAAGACTGATACATAGACATCGTATAATCATTTACAATAAGTTAAGTACCCGGTTTCTTAAGCGTAGTCTACATTGGAAGCATTGTTTTTCAAACATGTTTCATTGATGTTTTGCGTCCATACCTGACAAGTTGATTTCCGATGACGACGTGGCGTTAGCTTCTGCTTTGTTTGTCGTGTTGGACTCTGTTTCGCGTCAGCCTAGGGAAAAACGTTGGTAGACGCGAAAACTTCTGAATGAGGAATCTCATTTTGGTCTCAAACTATTAGCTGACCTCAAGCTTCAAGATAGTGCTGGGTTCCGAAACTTCACCCGCATGAGTCCCAAAGACTTTAAGATTTTATTGAAAATGGTACGGCCGAAGATATCAAGAAAGAACACGCGGTATGGAGCTGTAATTCCACCTACCATACGACTTGCTGTAACTTTTTGTTATCTTGCTCTCTCCCAGGGTCCAGCTGTTCCGGACATTTTTCTCAGCTAGCCTTTTGGCGCCCTTTTTCGTAGCTAGGCCTTAGCGCCTTTGACAAATTTGGAATTCTCCGCATTGGAAAAATAAATCCAACCATGATATTAACCTTTTTTACATGGTTGGATTTACCTGCCATCAATGAAACTCATTTCTTTGATACATAATTTAAAATAAAACCAACATATGATTACAGTGCCTGCTGGATACATCTAAAATATGCCCTTATTTATTGCCGTGTTTGCAAACAGTGTTTCCTGTTTTCCATTTGAAACAAAACAATGTTTCCTGTTTTCCATTTGAAACTAAACAATGTTTCCTATTTTCCATTTTCAAATGGAAAGCAAGAAACATTAATTTTGAAGATGGCAATCCGATTTTTGGTGCAAATATAACAAGGATGGTAAGTCAGATAATATCCGAAAACTTGAAAAGTTCGTCGTCTTAGAGCGGGAATCGAATCCGCATCTCCCGGATAGCCCCCGGGTATGCTAAACACTACACCACCCAGAACGACAAGTTTCAAGTTTTTAATTAATTTGAATATAACCATCACAGGACTCTAGTCGAAGCAACCGGCATTCACGTTTAGCGAATCTGGAGGTTAAGAATCCTAACCCGTGATTGCCCGGAGAAGCAGATAAATCATGAATGGAAAACGGGATTACACCATACAACAGAAATTTTGAAGATGACAATCCGTTTTTCGGTGCAAATATGACAAGGATGGTAAGTCAGATAATATCCGAAAATTTGAAAATTTCGTCGCCCTGGAGCAGGAATCGAACCCGCGTCTCCCAGATAGCGCCCGGATATGCTAACCACCACACTGTCCAGAACGACTATTCATGACAAGAAATATTGTTAACGTAATTATAAATACACCACATTGTGAACACTCAAAAGACGCATCATCATCATCATCATCATTGTCAATCATTATCAATCCACTGCTGGACGAAGGTCTCCCCAAGTTTCCTCCACAACGGTCTGTCTTGTGCCAGTCTCTTCCATGTCACCCCTGCATACTTTCGAATTTCATCCACCCATCTCCCATGTGGTCTTCTTCTGGGTCTTTTCCTGTCCCTTGGAATCCAATCTAAAATTTCGGCTGTCCATCGATGATCTGTCCTTCTGGCAGTATGTCCAGCCCATTGCCATTTCAGGGATTTAACTCTGATCATGATGTCTTCCACTCTTGTCATTTTTCGGATCCACGAGTTCCTCTTCTTATCTCTCCTGGTTACACCAAGTATGCACCTCTCCATGCTACTTTGAGTTGTCTGCAGCCTTTGTATGTCTCTTTTAGTTAAGGTCCACGTCTCTGCACCATACGTAAGCACTGGAAGGATGCATTGATCAAACACTTTTCTTTTAAGACATAATGGCATATTGCTCTTGAAAATTATGCTGTTTCTTCCAAAAGCTCTCCAGGCAAGTTTTGTACGCCGATTAATTTCTTCACCAATGTGACCCTCACTTGATATCTGCTATCCAAGATAAACGTACGTGTCTGTTATCTCCAGCTTTTCTCCATCAATCGATAAATCTTCATTTCTTGTAAAAGCATTGAACATCACTTTTGTCTTCTGAAAGTTCATTTTTAATCCCACTTCTTTACTCTTGTCAGCAAGTTCCTGGATCATACTCTGCAGCTCTGATGGGCTAGTTGCAAAAATGACTACGTCATCAGCAAAACGAAGGTGGGTTAGATAATCTCCATTAATCTTTATCCCCTTGTTTTCCCAGCTCAGTGACTGAAAAACACCCTCCAATGTGGCATTAAAGAGCTTCGGAGATATGGTGTCACCTTGTCTCACTCCCTTTCCAATTTTTACGTGTGTTGTATTTTCAAACAGCCTAATCTTTGCACTTGCATTTTCATAGATGTTATTAATAATATTAATGTATGCATCTTCAATACCGCAGGTTTTCAGAGCCATTGTAACTGCTGATGGTTTCACCGAATCAAAGGCTTTTTCATAATCGATAAAAGCCATGCACAATGGAAGTTCATATTCCCTCGCTCTTTCAATTAGTTCTCTCAGCACATGGATATGATCTATTGTGCTGTAGCCACTCCTGAATCCAGCTTGTTCTCTAGGTTGAGCCATGTCCAGTGTTACCTTCAAGCGGTGTGAAAGAACTTTAGTGAAGATTTTATAAACTACTGATAGGAGGCTGATAGGTCTGTAGTTTCCGAGATCCTCAATGTCACCTTTCTTATGTAGCAGGATCATTGTAGCGGTGTTCCAATCCTCAGGAATCTTTCCTTCATTAAGGCATCGAGTGAAAATTTGGGCGAGTACTGTTTCGATTTCTCCACTTGCTTCTTGTATGATGTCTACAGTAATTCCATCTTCTCCTGGAGCTTTCCCCAGCTTCATGTTCTTGATTGCATGTGCAACTTCTGCTGGAAGGACTGGAGGAACTCTGGTACTGGTATCTTCCATGATGTCTGGAGTGCATGTATCATCCCTTTCATATAATTTGGAGTAGAAATCTTTCACTCTTGTCAAAATTTCGCCTCTATTTCTTGTTACAGAACCATCTTCTTTTCTCAGTGCCATAATCTGTTTTCTTCCCTTACTGAGATGTCCCTTTGCTATCTTTAGGCTTTGGTTGTTTTCAATTGCTTTCCTCACTAGTTCACAGTTGAATTTTCTTACGTCTTCAGTGATACTTTTTCGTAATGTCTTGCATAGCTCTATATATTCCACTTTGGAAGTCACATCTTCTTCAGTTGTCCTCATCTCTCTTCTTTTTTGCATCAACATTTTCGTTTTTCCTGATAATTTATTTACATGCAACTTGTTCTTAGACCCAGCTAATTTTGTTGCTGTTTCCATAAGAGCTTTGGTTACTTTTCTGTTAACTTCAGAGATGTCCACTTCTTCCGATGTTAGGCCTTCTAAAGCAGAGAACCTGTTCTTCAGTTCCAACTTGAAGGTATTATGGTGTTTTTTAAGGTTGGTTATGTCAATAGATTTTGTTTGTCTTATGAGCTTGCCACGTTCAAGTTTAGTGTTGAGGTGCATCTTACATCTCACCAATCTATGGTCACTACCTGTGTTGAACTTGTTTAGCACACTGCAGTCTTCTATGACGAATTTTTTGTTACACATAATAAAATCAATTTTACTAGTCGTCCCATTTGGATGTCTCCATGTCCATTTCCTGTGTGGCTTTTTTCTTGAAGAAGGAGTTCAAGATGAAAAACCCTTATGCCTCTGCAAACTCAACGAGAGTATTTCCACGCTGGTTTCTGTTGCCGTGACCGAATTTACCTACTGAAGTTTCCTTCTGTTGCCGTTGCCCTATTTTTGCATTGAAATCTCCCATAATTATTTTCAAGTGCTGCTTACCTTTATTATTTAGATGACAAATTTCCTCATAAAATTCTTCTATTTCTTCTTCAGGATGACTTGTGGTGGGTGCATAAGTTTGAATAATCTGAGCCTGGTATCTTTTCGAGAGTTGGATAACAAGCCGTGCAGCTCTGTCAGAGGAACTTTCAACTTCTACAACTTTATCCTTCAGTTTCTTGTTTATTATAAATCCAACACCACTAGTTCTGCCAGTATCTGTCCCACGATAGTAGAAGAGATGTCCACTTTTCAGTTCGATGAGATCTTCTCCTTTTCTCCTTACCTCACTTAGCCCCACGATGTCCCACTTGATCCTTTGTAGTTCCTCTTCCAATTCAAGAAGTCTTGAATCAGAAGATAGGGAGCGTCCATTGTACGTTGCCAAGGTCAGCATCAGCTGGCAGCCTAGTCCGGTCCTCCGGGGATTCTTAGCACCCTCTGCCTTCATGTCGCACTGGCCGCTGCCTTGGCCAGGTACATTCCAGCTGCCGGAGACTGAGGGCCAAGATTTAAGTTGTGGAGTCATTTTGGAGGGGTTTGGCCATAACTCACCACGCTGGCCAAGCGGGTTGGTGAGTGTGGGATAGAATTTCCTCTAATCCCGATGGTATAGTTATACCGCTATTGGCGGTCGTCAGAGCCCCTTTAGTGGGAACAAAGATTTGCCAAGCTTTCGCACTCCACTGGTAGGCTCTTTCAAGGCAATGGTAGACATAAAAATGCTGGGAATTGGAACACGTAAGGATGATTCTTGAAAATAACGTGGGTGACATCCCGAACATATTACATGAATTTTTATCACGCAATTATACAGTGTGGCGTGATGTGTTTCGATTTTTTAATAACGCATGCCAAGCTCTTGGCAGTTCAGTAGAAACTATATCATTGCATCCTAGTTTGCTGAATAGGATTTCGACTGTTGCCCTGATGACAGTTTCTTTAAAGTTCGTGTAAGGGGCAATTCTTCTAATATTATTCCATCGAGGTGTAGCCGATGAATGCATGACTTCTCTGGCGAGGGCTGTATTCTGTGTGTGTTGGTTGACACTTCGCACGTGCTCTTTAATCTGATGTCCAAGGACCGCTTTGTCATTCAGATATATATCTTTTCCGTGCTGTCAAGATATACCAACGGTATAGCTTGTTCCAATTCACTGCATTTTTATGTCTACCATTGCCTTGAAAAAGCCTCTCAGTAGAGCGTGAAAGCTTGGCGAATCTTTGTATTTACTACGCCATAAAAATAAACGGATTCAATACGCTATGCGTCTGTTAAGAAACATTGTTTCCTTCTACGAGAACAAAAGGATTTGTTTGCGAAATGTTTTCAAACATTTAGGAAACAGTTTGCAAACAATGTTTTCTGAAAGTGTTTCTAAGTGTGGACGGGGCTTTACAGTAACGCAATATATATTTAATAAATAGCTGGTGCACAAAATAGGGAGTGGAGAAGAAATATCATGTCCACACACATACACAAAATGCATGCGATCTGCTATCCACAAAATCCGATCTCGCTACGGAACTTCAAAATTCGACAGACGATTGAAATTTAAAAGTTATTCGAACCTCAAGTATTCTCACCAATTGCTCCTATTACCGGTAATTTCTCGTCATACGGAAAAAGTAAGAACGGAGTTTTTCCTTTAGTATAAGAAAGGAATTGCGGAAAATTTCTGAAAATTCAGAATTTTCATTTAACATACACCACATTGACAAAAGTCACCGGACACCCCTTCAAAGGCAAATGAACGGATCCGCTGCGTTGTTAAGATACGCGGTACAGCTACAAACGGTATAAAAACAAACCTGCAGCTGACCGCAACCATATCGCACTGGGAGGTTGAGTGAAAATGTTGCGGCGGAAGAGAACTAACTTTGAGAAAGGAAAGATTGCTGGGTGTTATACTGTATTAGTGGGTTGTCCATAAGAGTAACCGAGAGGCGTTTAAGCATACCCAAGTCAACTGTTTCGGATGTACTGAATAAGTGGAAAACACATTGCCTGCCTGAAGCAGCAAAACGTACCGGCCGAGCAAAGAAATCCTATGATAGAGGATGTCGTATCCTCAGGAGAGTCGTTACAGCTAATTGACGGAGTACTACACAAGACCTCAGTAAAAATGCTGAAACCTCGGTATGTACACTAACCATTCGCAGAGAACTTCATTCCATGTATTACCGTGGTCATGCGGCTAATCATAAACATTTCAGCTCCACTCGTAATGTTACTCGTCATTTAGCATGATGTAAAGAACATGTATCGTGAACCGTAGATCAATGGAAACGGGTCCTATGGACTGATGAATCCAGATACACGATCCATCAGTCTGATGGCCGTATGTGTGTATGGCGGCAGCCAGGGGAACGCTATTTAGCACAGTGTACTCTTTCTACGGTCAAGTTTGGAGCTGATAATGTACTCGTGTGGGGGCGATTTTTGTGGTATGGCCCCGGCCCATTAGTTATCGGGGACAAACCTGTTAACCAGCACGTCTGCCTCGATATTCTGGACAATTATGCCCTACCAACTCTGTGGCACTACTATGGAACAGAGCCTTGTTGGTACCAGCAAGATAATGTACCGAGACATAAAGTAAGAGCTGTTACGGCGTGATTTGACGATAATTCCGTATCGTGTGTAGACTGGGAAGCGCAGAGCCCTGGTCTTGATCCCACAGAGCACCTATGGGATGAATTAGAGCGCCACATAAGAAGTTTGGAACCAAGGCCTACTACTAAGCAACAGTTAGTGGCAGCATTTGTACTGAATGGAAGCGCATAACTAACGCTGTGTTCCAAAACCTTGTCGAAATCATGTCTCGAAGGGTCAGTGCATGCATTAAGGCCAAAGGTGGACCGACACCGTACTAATGTATGTATGTCACTAATGTTTCTCTTATAGGTGTCCCGTGACTTTTTTCAAAATAGTGCATGTCTCTAAAACGGTAATTTACTCTCAATATGAGAAAGAAACTGCGGAAAGGTTTCTGAAAAGTGAGAGTTTTCGCGTGGTACGAAAATTCCGTGAAATTCAGATTTCTTTGTGTCATTTCACGGAAAAGGTTGTATTAGAAATATGCTTCGTTGATTCACGAAAGAAATCACGGAAAGTGGCTCGTGAATTTCAAAATTTTTTTTTACAGTGTATGCGAGGGGTGATAAAAAAAGTAAGGTGAATGGGACCTTCCTTGCTGTAGATGCAAAGAAGAGGTGTGTCCGATGTAAGCGGTCATTAACTCTTAATCCTTGCTCTTGTCGCCTGGCCAGAAACCGGTTTTGCAGCAAATGCCCAGTTGTCCTCCAGACGACAAAGAAAGTAGACGCGGGTTTCTCGTTTGTTCAACGCCATCGGGATGTCGAAGTTCGAGCAACACGCGAACATGAAATTTTGTTTCCACCTTGGATATTCGGTGAGAGAAAGTCATGAAAAACTGATAATTGTTAAAAGTGAAAGTGCTGTGACCCAAAAGACAGTATCTCAGAGATTGTTTTAGGTTTAAAGATGGCACTTCTACCATCGAAGATAATTCTCGTCGTGGAAGACCATCAACGGACTACAACGTCATGGAAATTTCCGCTATGATCAGGGTGAACCGACGCCTCGCTATCAGAGAAATTACAGCGGAGACTGGTCTTGGTTCTTTCTGTTCAAGCCATCCTCACCGACAAATTGAACATGAAACGTATCAGTGCCATGTTCATTTCTCGTCTTCTGAACGACGAACAGAAAAGCAGTCGCGTTACAATTTCGTCTGAGTAGAGTCAACGTGCAACAGCAGATATAACTTTTTTACGGGCAGTTGTGACGTGTGCTGAAACCTGGGTCTATGGTTACGACCCTGAAACGAAGATCCAAAGCTATCAGTGGGAGACCCCTTCTTCCCCAATACTCAAGAAAGCACATCAGTCTCGATCGCACGTTAAAGTCCTGCTTGTGTCATTCTTCGATATCGAAGGATTGGTGCGTTGGGAATTCCTACCATGCGGCTCCACTGTTAACGATGCACGTTCCTTGGAAATGTTGAAACAACCCAAAGACTGTCGTCCATCGCTAGAGGCTGGAGAAGAAGACTATTGGATGGATGCTTCATCACGACAACGCACCAAGTCACACTGTTCTGCCGATCATCCAATTCTTGACTGCAATATCTATTCCTGTGCTTTCTCACCCCCTTATTCACCCGAGTTAGAACCGAATGGCTTTTGGCTGTTCTCGGAATTTAAGGCAGTTATGAATGGTAAGGGTTTGACTCTGTGGAAGACAACAAAGATAATGTAACGAGTGCCTTAAAGGACATTCCGAAACAGGACTTTTATGGGTGTTTCCAACAATGGCAGAACCGCTGGAATAAGTGTGCCGAGGGGGATTATTTCAAAGGGGATTAAGTTGTGTAAGTCTACTCTTAAATTTCTGTCTTCGGAAAAAACATTCACTTTATTTTTTTTTATCACACCTTGTATGCATATAAAAAAAACAGACCCCCCTCCTACTTCCAGACGATGGGTGATGATGATGGAAGACGATGAGAGATCTCTCTGTTATTGGAACACTCCGTATCATTACAGTAGAGTACTGCTAAAATTAAGCCAAAACACAGACATTATTTTTGGCTTTGACCTGAGGTCAACGCACGCGACTTTTAATTTATATTGTGTATCTTTTAAATGTTGCTGAAAACCCGTATTATACAACACACACTCACACACATACACAAAAAATGGTTGTTGAGGGTGTCAATGTCCCAGCGGGCGCAAGAAGTTCTAAAGCCAGCCCTGTTCACATACAAACAGAAAAAAGGGAGGGGGGGATTCAAAACGATTCACGTATTTTGTTTTAAGAAAGCCTCACAAAAGTCTAATAACCTGTATTAAAACTTTGTAGGAAAACTGTGTAGAAACATTATTGTGCCAATTATACTTGCGAGAAAACTATGTTTAAAATTTTTATTCCAATGCTCAGTTTTAAACAATAAATGTGGTAAAAATTCTACATAGTTGTTATTGAGAACAGTCTGGTTCTTTTCGTGATGAAAACATGTCTGTATATAATATAAACATGAAATTTAAATTGGCGGCTGATGTTTCTGAAATAAGTGATGTCCAAATTTTCTGTGCTCTCCAAAGAGAAATGTTCGAATAGCAGCAAACTACCGCAAAGCAATTCATTTACCTCTTTTCATCTCAGAAGTACCGCCCGTAAACCTGTCAATTGGAGAAAAACGCTTCGGCTAGTCCTTTATTATCTGCTGCATTATCTAAGGTATGAATGGAGAAGGGCAAGTACCCCTGACACGGGCATCATGCCACTTGATAGAAATAAGGGACTCAAACACCTTCTCTCTCGTTTCTTATATTTTTCGCCACTTCTGTAGCACTTTTAGTAGGTAATCTTTTAGAAAGGATCAGTGTTAATAATCCTTCTAAATGACCACTTTGAATTAAAGTCGTGAGGAGAAAACAACGCTTTCTGACACGTAGGTTAACTCATTGAAGCGTTCGATCCGCTACACACGCAGGGAATGTATTCGTTCGAGCTGATTTCAGCCCATCTTGGTAACCCCCAGTTAATTCGTTCGAGCAAGTTAAGATGATTCCACCTAAAGACTTTGTCCTATGTTTCCAATGGTAAAAATGTCTGTGGACATTTTCTTCGCTATTAATTCATTCCCAAGGATGAAAATTTGCACATCGATAAAAATAAATTTTTATATTGTAGTCTAGTATACCTAATATTTTCTAAAACGTAACTATAATTACATTAAGAATCAATAACTTTACCTGTCAGTGGTGCTGAGACCTGCAAATATACTGCTGGCCACCCAAAATGCAACACCAAGAAGGCACACGCGATAGCAAACCCAGATTTACTGGACACATAACAGCAGATACAAAGATGAAACGATTGAGCTTACAGGCCCGTGCGACTTGCGGAACACGCAGACATCAATAGTTCGTGTGGCCCCCATGGCTTGGCAATAACGGCCGCTACACGCTGCGGCATCGAACGAAAGAGACTTTGTATATGGGCTTAGGGTATGTCGGTCCAGGCTGCTTCCACACGTTGCCACAGTTCATCAGGCGTAGCCGCCGGTGGTGCTTGCCGGGCCACTCGGTTGCCGATCAGCGACCAGACGAGTTCGATGGGCGACATATCGGGAAAACAGGCAGGCCGCGGCAGTAGTGACACCTGGTGGGCCGTGAAGAATTGTTGCACGATGCGTGCCACGTGCGGACGCGTATTGTCCTGTTGAAACGTGGCCGCTGGCAGGTCAGCAAGTAAGGGAGGACTACAGGCTCTTAAACGTCGGAGATGCAGCTGTGGCTGTTGAGTGTATCGGTGACGCGTACCAGACGGGTGCGGGTGTCATATCCAATTGCGCCCCAAACCATAACGCCGGGCGATGGACCGGTATGGTGATGCATAATGCAGGCGTCGTACAGTATCTCGCCGCGGTGCCGCCACACGCGGATCCGACCATCGTGGTGTTGCAGGCAGAAGCGGGATTCGTCGGAGAAGACAATGTCTTGCCATTCCGTAGTTCAGGTGCGGCGTTCAACGGCCCACTGCCACCGGACTCGCCGGTGGTGTAACGTCAATGGTAATAGGAGCAATGGGCGCCGTGCGACAACTCCTCGCTCCTGCAGACGACGTCGAACGGTACGTGGTGACGCAGGTTGTTGCACAACACACCCTAATTCCTGCGCTAACGTTCGTGATTTGGCGGTGCGAGCCGTCAATGCCCGTTATACAACATGCCGGTCCTCTCGTTCGGTGGTGTGTTTCGGCTGCGGCAATCACTCACGTCGATCCGTTCGTCTCTCCTGCGCCCACCGAATCCATACTCGCCTCACTGTGGCTGGATGTCGTCCCAGACGGGCGCCGATGTTTTGGTACGATAAACCACTGTCGCGATAAGCTACTATTCTTCCTCTGTCGAACTCCGAAACGTGCTGGAATGACTGCCGTATTCTACGACGAGGCATCAGGAAGCTTCCCACGCACAGGTCCGGCAGCATAACACACTTCCACTACTTACACCCCGCCTTCTGTGCACAATTCTTATAGTGCTTCTCGGTGGCGTGCCGGGCGCACATGATTTGCATATGCCCTGCAATGCTAATCGTTTGCATGTCCTCTCGCGGGCGACGCATGCTGTGAAATTTCAGACCAATCGGATGCTTCCTTCTTGGTGTTGCATTTTGGGTGGCCAGCAGTGTAGATGGCGCCACATCCACATGTTACTTGCTAAATGAAATCAGCAAGCAGTGTAGATGGCGCCACATCCACATGTTACTTGCTAAATGAAATCAGCAAGCAGTGTAGATGGCGCCACATCCACATGTTACTTGCTAAATGAAATCAAGTCTCTCTTTTTTCCAATGATTTTATTAATTTTTTAACCGGAATTAACACTTGAGTCCATCCATGAGATAGGTCTGGAATGCTTACAATGTTTTGAGCCACTTAAATTAAATGTTCTGGCAAACATTTAGCTGTAAATGTTAACAGAACTACAGGTACCGCTGATTTTTAATTCCAAAATAATCCAGCAAGCTCACTCTGCGACATTTTCAGTCAAATCATTGTCAGAACATTTAATCTAAGTGGCTAATATCATTGTAAACATTCCAGATTACCGCATGGATAAATTCAAATTTTGATTCCATTCTGGAAATTAATAAAATTATTGCAAAAACATGCGACGCGTTGCATTTATCAAGTCAAATGTAGATGTGGCGCCATCTATTTGCAGGTCTCAACAGCACCAAGGGAAAAGTTATTGATTCTTAATGCAATTGTGGTTAGGATTTAGAAAATATTAAGTATACTAGGCTACAATATAAATTTATTTAATCGTTGTGCAAATTTTCAACCTTGGAAATGCATCAATAGCGAAGAAAATGTCTACAGAAGTTTTTACCATTGGAAACATAACGGATAAATTCTAGGTGGATCCATCTTAAAGGGTTAAAATACGTTTACTTGGGGCGCCTGCAATTACTTGGTCCTGGGTGCTGTAATGTTTAAACCTATTCCCAGTTGCCATTATTCCCCGAAAGATTTAAAAAAAAAATACTCATACTGGGGAATTCAGGGCTGGGCTTAAAGAAAATCACAAGATATGTACGCAATCTTAGTTATGCCTTCAGCTGTTGCAGTGAAAAACAACAACAACAACAACAACAAAAAAAACAGGAGTGCCGAGACATTGTGTCTAAAGACAAACATGCAGTAACGCCGTTTACCGGGAAAATTTGTGAATGAGTTATGCCGTTTAGCGGAAAAATTAGTACATAGGGAAATTTATGTCTTCTTCAGTTTTCCGCCATGTCATGCCGTGTTTCTTTCAGGACTTTTTGACCGGGGGGGGGCCTCAAATAGGGCAAGTATTCCATTTGCTATATATATGTAATTTTTAACTACCGTATCTACATACACTCACGGAAAGTGAAATTTGCGCACCAAGAAGGAAGCATCAGATTGAACTGAAATTTTATGGACGTAATGATGCAGATGAATGATACACATGATGACAAAAACAGAGCTGCAGGATAATTATAGAGGAATCTGTGGCACGCAGTCCGGTCATCTTCAATAGCGCGTCGCACCATCTCGTGCGGCGATATATGCTGCGATACTGTCCGGCATGGAGATGAACAGATGCCTGATGTTGTTCAGCGGCAAACTGGCCCACACGTGTTGGACGGTGTGCTCCAAATCCCGGAGAGTGTGACACGGTGGCAGCAGGCGTTTATGTCCGGGATCGGGCAGGCCATGGAAGTGTTTGGACATGACGTAGGTAGTCCTGGGCAACCCGAGCCGTGTGCGGGCGGGCATTATCCTGCTGCTACAGCGAACCTGGAATCCCGGCCAGGAATGGGAGCACATGGGGCCGTAGGATTTTATCCACATGTGCTTGCTCGTCAATGATCCTCGTACAACTACTAGCGCTGATCGGCTATCGTAGGCAATGACTCCCCAGACCATAATGCCTGCAGTGGGGCGGTGTGGCGCTCGATAGCGAGGTTGGAATTGTGCCGCTGACCCAGGGACCTCCACACTAGGACACGATATTCATCTATTCCCAAAACGAAGCGACATTCATTGCTAAACACCGCACGTCGCCAGTCTGTCGCGTTCCACGTCGCTCTGTCACCACTGCACACGGAGCCAGCGATGTTCCGGTGTTAATGGCAGCACACCTTAGGGGCGCTGGGATCTCAAATTCGCTTCCGCGAGGCATAGGGAAATGGTTTGTGGGCGTACAAGAGCCGTTACATCTGCCTGTATAGTGGGCCGGGTATCTGCGGGATCCGTTCGTGCCTGGTTCACGATCCGTCGATCCTCTGTACAAGTGGTCCTCTTAGTCCGTCCGAAGCAGCTCCGCCGTGTGGCAGTGCCGTCGCATGTCCACTGCTCCCAACAAAGTCGAACGGTATCGTCAGAACGATCCACGTGGCGGGCTTTACTGCGCACCGAC
Organism: Macrothele yani; assembly: GCA_039090855.1. Classification (NCBI taxonomy): domain Eukaryota; kingdom Metazoa; phylum Arthropoda; class Arachnida; order Araneae; family Macrothelidae; genus Macrothele; species Macrothele yani. Next base: position 110,053,483 of record CM076997.1, on the reverse strand, counting down.
CACCCTGCGGTTTTCAGTCTGATGATCAGGCCTCCCTCAAGGTCTGTAAGTTGCGTAAATCGACGTCTCTGGCGTCTACCCGGCATGCCTCCGTCGGCCGATGCTTTTCGCTTTCATGGGGCATCAACTACACGCCGGTTTATAAGGCTGCCGGTTCGTGCTTGCAACGCCACTACAGAGTGTGCGGTCATACGCAATCGCACCAAACGTGGATAATTTGCCTACCAGCACGAACTCTAGCTATTTGCAAAGTTTCGCTGTTGTAGCGTGTTTTGTTCCAAGCGCGCAAATTTCATTGTCTGTGAGTGTATATAGAAGTGGTTACTATACCGTACATATAGTACAGGGGCGTATTTAAGGAGACCTTGCCCCCCCCCCCGAAAGTGTTTCATTTTATTGTTTTTGGTTAAAATGCGACTTATATTAGGAAAAAATTTCTTAATTTAATAAAAAATACGTCAACTTACATTAGAAACAAATGCTTTTATTTTTTTTCTATTTTTCATTAACTTTAATGTTCTTCGGGTGGATTTCAAAAACTTCCATTTTTCGTCGCCCCGCTGTCGAAAAAAATTCTATATACGCTCCTGATATAGTAATTACTTCAAACATTTCAAGGACAAACTTTCTTCGGCTACACGGGCGGTGTGAGTGGGGGAAGGGGTTACATGCTGTGGGTGTTGGTTTGGGCAGGCTTGGAATTTTTATCTATTAAAATGCATTCAACACTCTCCTGATCTTGAATCGCGATTCCCTGACTATGAGGTAAGATTACTATACTTATTATATTTTGATGAATGGCACGCTTCTTAATATACTTTTTAGCAAAATAAACTATAACACTCGAACAAATATTAAAAAAAATGAATCATGAAAGAAATACGGGATTACGCCATATAATACAAATTTTGAAGATGACAATCCGATTTTTGGCGTAAATGTGACAAGGACGATGAAAATTTTCAGTCCCGCTCCAGGACGATGACAATTTTCAAGTTTTCGGATATTATCTGACTTACCATCCTTGTCACATTTACGCCAAAAATCGGATTGTCATCTTCAAAAAAAATGTAATTGGAAAAAAATCTTCAGCATCAAAAGAAACGAAACTTTCTTATTCATTATTGTCTGAATTTATTAACATTTGGCTCGGTAACATAATATGTCTCCGGAAGGAGGGGGAGGGGGAGGGACGAATGGTCGTTTCTGGGAGGTCTTCATTCCCCCGGATGTATGCCTGAAAGAAACACTGTTGGCATGTAATAGCCAGGATTTCGCACAAAATGCAAATGCACTTAGGAAATTACGAGTAGTTATTTCAAAATCCGGAAAATGTGAAGAAAATCTGTTTCTCGTAGTAACAGCTTTACCGAAAAAGAAGGGAGCTTTTCTGGTCGAATTTGGACGAACTTAGAGATCATGCAAATGCGCATTTAGGCGACCTTGTGGAAAATTCCCCAAGAAGAAATAAGGCAAATTGAGTGAATAAAAGATTTTATTTTCTCGGTTTAACTTTCAGAAACGTAGATCTCACGCCTCACACAATTACGCTGTTTTGCCGGATTGGGAAAATTAGGAAAATAAAAAACCTTGAAAATACGTGGAAAATATTAGTCATAGTTAGAGCAAATAAAAGTATTTCTTCAATCTGAGCTGTGAAAAGCTGAGACATTTTTGAATTATCGTTCTAAATCTTCGCCATCCAGAAAAAAGTTTTGCATTAAAAAAAGGCTAAAAGAATGTGGAAAATTTTGGATGTATAGTTACAGGAATAAGATGTAAAAAAATCTTTCTACAGTTGACTTTAGAAGCCGTAATTTTATTTCTGATGGCAATGTTTTGTAAAGCTATGACAATATTGTGTATCTGAAAAATTAGAAATTATACAGATAATTTTGACCATCGTTAGAGCCAACCGCTTTTATATATAAGATTTGTTTTTTCTAACGCGATCCGTCAGAGTTGAGATACATCAAACTAGAAATCTAAATTTGCGTAATTCAATGCGAAGTGTTTTCACGAGAAAAGCTGAAATGTGCATGAAAAATATCGATCACTGTCGCAATCATTCGGTGCTTAAATCAAGCAAACAAATAAAAACAAAAAAGAAAAAAAGGACACATGAAATTAGCTTTTAAGAAAGCAGAAATGAGATGCAAACATGCATCCGTCCACCCGGCAAAAGTACACATAAGTCAGCTTTTGCAAAACGGTGCGCCGTGGAAAGGAGGAAATACATGAAAAAATCTACTATGCTCGCAGTCCCCCAATTAGTTTGAGTAAAAATAACTTATTCGATCCATTGAGAAGTGGAGATATCTTGAAAAATACATAAATATGCATTGCGCCGTCTAGCAGGAAGATTGCAGTTGCAAAGAACGAGAAAATGTTGCAGGGCTCTTATATTGCACTGTGTTGCTTTCCGTGCCTTGTTGCGTGGGATCATCAGACCTTAAACAGTCTCGAATTTATAACTCTTCGTCAAAAGATAGTTGCACCCTGAAGGACGTGTCGGATTGCAATGTTACTCGGGAGGAAGGTAAAGGTCACCAGGAACAATAAATGATTAAAAATTGAGACTGTATGATATGGACAATATTTATTGAGCTACACGCCAATAAGTAATGTCTCTCAGTATAGCATCGCGCCGCCATGTTTTCTCACACAGCATGCCAGACGTCTCTGCATGGACTTGTACAGGTTCCTAATGGTGTCCTGTGATAACCCATCCTATGCAGCTTGAATCATATCACGCAGTTCTTGCAGATTGTGCGGTAGGGGTGAAGTATGAACAGCGCGTCCAATAGAAACCCACACGTTTTCAAAGGTCTGGTGATGCGGCTGGCCATTGCAGAGTGTCAGTGCATTGAAAGCAAGCTCTCGAGACAGCAGCAGTATGCGGACGAGCGCGTTGTCCTGTTGGAAAATCGCACCGGACTGAGCTTTCAGAAAAGGGAGGGCAACTGGTTGCAGGACCTCATTAACGTAACGTTGGGCCCTCAAAGTGCCTGCAATGAACACCAAAGGTGATCTGGTATCTTAAGCAATTGCACCCCACACCACGATACCAGGTCTTCTGAACGTGTGACAACAAACCGTTCATCTTGGCGCTGACCACGGTGCCTCCACACTCGGATTCGTTGGTCGTCTCCCACAAGACAAAAACGGTATTCTTCACTGAAATCACCCGCTGCCATTCTGAGTGGCTCCTTGACAGTCTGGCACCACACCATTGCAGTCGTTGACGACGATGCAATGGTGTTACGGGCAGTCGTCGTAACGGTCTGCGTGCGTGTAGTCCTACTTTGTGCAACCGTCTGCCAATGGTGCTGGCACTAATCGGACGATGCATGGACGGCACCACTGTTCGCTGAATATCCGTAATTGTGGCTGTTGGGTAACTCCGCGCACGTCGGGCAATCCGTCGGTCCTCTCTCTCCGTGATTCGTCTAGGTCTCCCAGACTCTTCCTATCGCTGCTGCGGGCATTGTTCTATCCACTGCCGCCAACAGCCTGCTATGGAGATATCAGCACGACCGGTATGGCACGCAATACGACCATCGCGCTTCCCTGGAACCCGACGATGCGGCCCCTCTCGAACTCCTTCAACTGCTCGAATGGCTTCCGAACTGTTCTACCAGGCATACTTCACTTGCAAAGGATGGAACAAACACAACAGCACGAGTCAGAATGGTAAGCAGGAGCAACGGGGCGACCTTGTATAGCTGGCCAGGCACAGCTCTACGTCCCCTCCTTGCTAGAGTCACATGCGCGGCCGAGCGTGATACTTGAATGATTTGCATGTCTCACGATGTCAAACCTACGCGCCAAGTTTCATTTCTGTCGCTTGCTTCCTTCTCGGTACAACTATTTTTTTGACGATGAGTATTATTTCCACATTGACCTGTTTCTCTTTCCGTACTTACTCCTTATTCCATCTCGGCATTAAATAAATATTACCCAGTGCTCTGGGGAATAAAGAATCCTCCTCCAAACTTTGCTTCTCACCACCTTTAAGTCCTAGATGAATCTCTCGCTTTTGGTACAGGAGAAAAAGCACTGGCTACAACCACCCTGGCACACTTTTACACCCCTTCGTTATCAATTTACTTTTCATACTTGGAGTTTTCTTTAGAGATCTCTGACCAGTGGCCGAATGCCCATTAACGCCACTGTGACCCATCGTGAGAATTCCCTCATTAAAAAAGTTGAAGGAAAAAGCCATGTGCCTGAATACTTTTCTTATGAGGACTATGACGCTATAAAGCGATAAGGCAATTAACTATTCATATGCAAAGCAATAACGCTATATAAACTGAACACTACGAAACTATCGTACAGCAGTGGTGTTCTCTGGACTCCAGGTAGCGTAGATGGAGCGACCGGCTAACTCCCTTCTCTCTAAGACGGTTGGCAGTTAAAGGGGTCATTTCAATATCTCTCCAAGAGCTTACGAAAGAGGAAAATGATTTTAACTTTTAAGATATAAAAAATATTATTAATTTCAACTTCTGAAATTAATAAGTACAGAGCTACAAAAATGTGATTAGAAAACTCAAGGTCAGTGATTGATAGTCAAAAGGAAGTTCCAGAATCCAGTTCATATATGTGGAGATATAGGCTTCGATACGTCGCCCGTAAAATGCTTGCATCCCTAAAAGACTATAATTAAACTTTACATCACAAAAAAAAAAAAAAAAAAAAGGAAGAAAAAAAAAAAAAGAGAAGGGGAACTTGTTCGGATTTTTGACGCTCGGATTTTCGACGCACTACTGTATTTTTTTTTTTTTTCTTGATTGAAGGTTTAACTAACGACAACCGTGAGCGATTCAATGGGCTATAAGCAGTCGCCCGTCCCTAATTTAGAGACACTGGTTCCAGGTAAGACAAAGAGCCAAGGCCGTAAGATAAACACAACATCCATATCTCACGGATGGATGTTGTGTTTATCTTACCGGAGCATTCAAGTCATTAGCCAGCGCTTAGACCACTGTGCCACCGGGCCGGCATACATATTTCACGCACATAAAAAATGTTGGCAGACTAATTTCCTTTTGTAATTTGTCGAAGTTTGATATATAGTTAGAAGTCCACAGCAACGTGGAAAGGTGAAACTACATTGTTGTACACCATTTTCATCTTAATTATTTTTTTGAAAAAAAAAATCTTTGAAATTACGAAACACATTCAACATTAACAAAATTAACAAATGAAAAATACTTTAAAAGGATTACATTCAGAAAACGCAGGATCTAATATCGCAAATTTTCATCGCGATGGAATAGTATGCTTATTTTTAATGTCAAACGAAATCACACTTTTTTTGACGAAAGAAGAGAGAACAGTATGATTTCTTTTATTGTGTGTTACTCAAGGGTTTTTGCGCTTGAAAACTTGTTTTGGGTTTTGCAATTTTTATTTGAAAGTTTCCTTGAAATAAGCTTAGCTGAAACACTCTCAATGACGTGCGTTGATTTCTGTTTAATGGTAGCCTGTTGCTGGAGCATTCGAGAATATCGAGCAAGAAAATCTTTGAAAATAAGGAAAGAGGAACGAGGAAACTGACATGAGGTAACCTTTGTCTGACCTTTCGTAATACAGCTGCAATTACTCGTGTTCCTCCGAAGGCCAAGTCTGATAGCTTACACTGAAGGAAAAAATTCTGCTTCCATGCTTTAGCATTCGAAATAACAGACCTGCTGCGAATGCCAAGTTTCCTTATGTTTAAAATGGAAAATGTTTCTTGTCTTGAAACAACAAAGAGACACTGACTCATTCTTCCTGTTGCTATTGTTCAGAAAGATGCCCTTGAAAGTTGCCTCACAGATTTGCTCTTTCCGCTTGTTGGACGGAAGATATCTTTTAATGGATAAAACGGTTAATTAAAGACGAATTAAGAAATGGATCCATCTTCTGCTAAAAATGTGGAAAAATATTGACAGTATAGAATGCGATAACTATTCACCATATTAATCATATAACCTTATCTACTTATGATAATAAATTGCCGTGTCTGTCTGTCTGTCTGTCGGTTGCCATAGAAGAAACTACTGAACTACTCCATTTGTAAATTCCATTCGGAAACAACAACTTCAGATTAAATTAAGTACACACATCCGCGATCTAAATTTTAAAATTTCGCACAACATTATTCCTAATCGTAAATGGTTACATAAAATACATCTATCAAACGACCAGTACTGTAAACATTGTGGTCTCTTGGAGAACACTGAACGCATTTTTGTTGAATGTGATTTTGCAAAAAAATATCTGGACATGGTTAAAGAATTACTTAAATTTAAAGGATAGTTTTGACAGTAAACAAATCTTATATCATGCACCTTTAAAATATAGTAATTTAAAAAGTAATGCAATTCAATATCTAAAAGCAATTACAAAATATAATCTCTGGAAAAATAGAAATTTAATGTCATTTAATCAGAAATATCGAACTTCCGACCAAATAAAATTAGCAATAAAATGCGATTTTCGAAGAGTTCTAATATTTGAAAATAGTAAACATGGTGCAAGTAAAACTTATAAAAAATGGATAGCACTAAAAACAACAGTTTATATAAAATATAATGATGTTCTTAATATTGGAATAAAATAATATAGAATAAGTCACAAATTCATAGAGTCAAATTTTCATTTTCATGTGTTGGAAACTGTTTCTCTTCCTGTGGCTGTATAATGTTTTCGTACTTTCTTTCATTGTTATTTGTTTTGTTTTTCCTTTTCTCTCATTTTTAAAGAATCACTTCAATATGGGTCATGAATTGTATTAAACCTGCTGCGGGGGGGGGTTCCCGGTCAGGCTCCCCCAGCAAAGATGTTTTGACAGATCTGTATGAAAGATGTGAAAGAATATTGCTATACTTTATAAGTACTCATTGTGAAATTTTATCTCTTGAATGAACATGAAATTTAGTTTTAATAGTATATCTGTGAGAAATATTTCTACTTGGTCTTCTTTCGTTTTTTAACCTAGGAACTCGTTTGTAGTGGCCCTTACCTGTCTGTTCTGCAAAACAGTAGCTTAAATAAATTCCGCATTTTTAGATAAATTTTTAGATTAAGTAAATGCTATGAAAGTGAGGAAAAGATGTGTTTAAATGTGATTCAGGAAAAAAAAAATCTTAACAATTTTTTATGAATCCCTCATGGTTGGCTTTCATTAAAATCGGGCATGAGACACAAAATAAAGAAACAGAAACTACTTAACGTAAAGGTTTGAAATTTAACAGAATTCATGAGTGTGTGTGTGCACCCTGGAGCCCCATTTTTCGGAATTAAAATTAGCAAAATTTAAATTCATTTCTTAAGCTATATCTATGGGAGGAAAGGTTGAAAAATGAACAAAACGGTTGACTGCGGACGAATAAAGAAGTTTGAATCTTCGTCATTCTAGACGTCACAGCAACGTCTGCACTGTTGCGCCATCACTTATCGATCAATTTGCGTGTGCTCTCGCGATGTCAAAATGATTGCCTGCTAAATAATGGCACGCGATCCCTTTTAGATGTCAAGGTGATCCCGTGCGAATTTAAAAACATTAGATTATTAATGACGGGTTCTATTTTATCGATCTACAAAATTCGAATTCAAATCTTAACATTATGGCAAGTTGCGTTTGTACATTAATTTAATTGAGCACAATTCGAATATTAATTTGTACGCTTCAATTATTTTTTACTTTTTTTAATTTAACTAATTTTCCACGCTTAGTGCTGATTATATTATACATTTTGCAAAATATCGATCAACCTAAACACTCTAACCTACAATGAAAACTGAAATCCTGCGATGTCGAAGTGATCAAAATTGCATCTAAAAACAGATGTCGCCCCAACAGCACATTGTCCATAATTTAGATAGTTCCGATTTGTAGTAGCAGATGTCGCATTATTTTGTAGAAAAAGCTTCGGTATGAAGTTTCAAACTAACCTTCGAATACGACAATCTGAAACAAGCCGTGAAAGATATAACATGTGTGTCGAAGAAAAAGTAATTTAACGCGAAAGATCAAAGCAAAAGGTATTAAAATAAGTTTACACGAAAACAACTGGACTACAAGGAAAATTGTTAACAACAACAAATATAAGTTTTAAAAATGACAATCGGATTTTTGGTGTAAATGTGACAAGGATGGTAAGTCCGATAATATCCGAAAACTTGAAAATTTCATCGTCCTGGAGCGGGACTCGAACCCGCGTCTCCCAGAGAGCGCCCGGGCATGCTGACCACTACACCACCCAGAACGACCAAGTTTCAAGTTTCCGATTATTTGAATATAGCATACCCGGGCGCTATCTGGGAGACGCGGATTCGAGTCCCGCTCAAGGACGATGGAATTTTCAAGTTTTCGGATATTATCTGATTTACCATCCTTGCCACATTTACAACAAGAAAGATGACACCGAATTTTCGGGTGTAATGAGCACGTCTTTTGAATCCGTTTTGACACAAATTAAATTTATCAGAGCTATTCAAAGTCAAAGGAACCAACCAGTATGGAAAACGATAGTATCTGACGGAAGAAAGCCGTTTTTCAATCGGGATTTTAATCCTTCAGATATTGCTGTAAACGGAATTGTGAGCTCACGCCCTTTGGTTGCAGACTTGTGCGTTAAAAAAAACATGAATTTATATGAGAAACATTTTGCACCGGAAACGTTCTCCAACATAGAAAGGATTTTTCAAATCGGACTCTTAGAAACAGAGATATCGACAAAAATAAGTTATGACTTTACGTCCGCTGGTGGGAAAACCATGCATTATTTTAGGAAGAAAGTATTCTCAAAAGGTTTTTCCATATGAGCACTATCCATCCAAGAAAAAAATAATTGTCGAGTTTTTAGGAGCCCAGATTTTGCTACAAATACATCAGAAGCAGAAATTAACACTTATGCCCCTTGGCGGCCAAACCATTCTTTACCAAACATTAGAAATTATGTGAAAAATATTTTTCATCACGTCTTGTATGCGATGCAGGAAGAATTTTTTAAATCGGAGTTTTAGAAGCAGAAATAACGCAGAAAACGCAATTTACCTTTGTGCCCCCTAGCGGAAGGTTTATGATTTACTTGAAAAATTTTGAATTTATAGAAAAAACATGTCACACGGAAAACGCTATCCAACAAAAAAGGGATTTTTCAAATCCGACTCCTAGAAGTAGAGATATTGACAAAAATAAGATGTGCATCTACGCCACCCGGCGGAGAAACTGTGTAATGTTTTAAGAAGAAAATATTCCGAAGAGATTTAGCGATGCGAGTGGCGTCCACGAAATAATTTTTTCAATCGATATTTTAGAAGCTCAGATTTTATGGCAAATACATCAGAAGCAAAAATTAACACTTATGCGCTCTGGTCGCCAAAGTATTCTTTACCAAAAATTTGAAATTATATGCAAAATATTTTCCATCAGGAGATGTATCTGCTGAAGGAAACATTTTTCAAATCGGAGTTTTAGAAGAAGAGTTATTGGGGAAAATGTAATTTACTTTTACGCCCCCTAGCGGAAAACCTATGAGCAATTTGAAAAAGTAACTATATCTAAAATACTCTTCGACATAAATAAAATCGACAGATAAAATCATTTTTTCAATCGGATGTTCAGAAGCAAATATGTGGAATAAAACGTATTTTTTGAATTCGACATCATCTGCATTTAGGTGAAATTGTACATCGTAAAAAAAAACGAAATAAAGGATCATCTTCGCATATTTCAAGCTGCCCAATGCAAAAAGAATTTTTCAAATCGGACTAATAGTTGCGGAGATATCGTCGGTACAGACGGACGGACGGACGGACAAACCGGTAACATAAGCACGATCTTTTTTTACAAAGCGTGCTAAAAGAATCTGATTGTCATCTTCAAAATTTGTATTATATGGTGTAATCCCGTATTTCTTTCATGAACAACAGATATTTTGCACAGAATGTGCGTTTATTGCGCTGTCTTTTGAAAAACGGAAATAAATAACATGTAATTTTCAGTTCTAACATGAATAAGTTCTAACTATACAAGTTTTTATTGTATTTCCTTACAAAAAAGCCGGCTCCTATTTGATTTGTTTTGAATCTGCTTCAGTTAAAAATTTCACCGTTTTAGGACGGCAAACATCCGCTATATATTCATATTTATTTAAAGCTTAAAAACAACCGTCGTAGGACAGGCTATAGGCTATTTGTCAATAATTTAAGATTTTATCTGACTATAATAATAAAACTCCCGCGCCTGTCTGTCTCTCAGCTGCCTATGGAAGAAAATATTAAACGCAGAGGCTTATAATTTAGCAGAAACCTGTAGAGGCACATGACTACGCGCAGCTCTGAGTCCTTTGTTTTGAAAATCCAATCTGAAAAATTAAATTAATTTTTAAAGCTATTTCCGCTGGATGAATTTGGTTTAGTGTATGAAACGGTCAATTGCGGAACCAATTAAGAAATGCTTGGATAGCATTTCTAACCCCCCCCCCCACAAAAAAAAGCCGAATATGTGGAAATTATTGACAAGATAGCATGCGATGATTACTCACCATATTAAATATGGTATTATGAATAATATAACCTCATCTATCTATAATAATAAACTAATCGTATCTGTCTATCAATCTCCTGCAAAAGAAACTACTGAACATAGAGATTTGATATTTAGCAAAAATCTGCCAAGCCACATGATTTTGTACAATATCATTTCTGAAATTAAAAATTTCCAAACTTTAATCAATTTTTAAAGCAATTTTTTCTTGATAATTTTCACTTGGTTTCTTCAAACAATTTTTAAAATTTCAGCAACAAGCTTAAATTGAAATTTAAGCTTGTTGTTTTTTACTGTGTTACACGCTCGCAATTTCGAAAGAAACAAACTACGATAACTTCATGCCAAACGTGACAAAAGCAAAAATGTTAATAGATTATCCTAAGTTTAAAAACTGGGCTTCTGAAGCATTAAGCATATCTTTTCGCAGCAATTGTTGGGAGGTTTGTTTACGTTTTGGACTGTGCCTCTTCGTGTGTTACCATACATATCAATAGAGTAGCTCTATTTCTAGTGCGTAGTAACACACACAGAAAACACAATTTATTGTGCGAGAATACAAAACCATTTTGCACCTCATTTCTTCAAAGCTTAACACCCCTCCATTTGCCCATTCTTCTTCCTCATCTTGACTACTTATTGTTTTTATCTTGACGTATGTGGTAATTCGTATACAGCCTTGATTTATGTGCTGCTTGTATTTCTAAGCATCGAGTCAAATACAAGGTACAGGATCAGTCGTTGAATGTTGTTGGACTCAACGAGAAAAACCTATGCTTTTCTGATGGCTTATGATGATTACTGCAGGTTTGACAGCAATAAAAACCTCTTCATCTTGGCTCCAAATTGAACACTCAACATCGTTTACCCATAGGCTCTTCAAGGATGAACTTACTTGCTCTTTGGAAGAACTGTACATTACACTGATCACGACACGTTAGAAAAATGTAAATGTTTAAAATATTTGAATTTTCCTATATCCACAGTAAAAAAAAATTGCTAGTTTCAGCCAATTGTGCTGGCATAAGTATACATTTCATTCCTTTAAATAAAAATCCTTTTTTTATTACTGGGACATATTTCAATTAAATGTTTCCGTGCAATATATCAAATTCATATTTTCAGGAAAACTCGAGAACAGTTGCCCGCCTCCCCGGTGGCGTAGTGGTCCGAGCGCTGGCTAATGACCATTCGTCCGAGAAGGGTCCTGGTTCGGAGGTAAAAACATGTGTCAAGACGACAAACCTGCAGCAAGACATTCTCTTCACGTAGCTCAGTTGGGAGAGCGACTTACTCCGAACTGAGGGGCCATGGGTTTGATGCCCGTCGCGGACAAACTTGTGTTTTCACAATGAATGTTGTATCTGCTGTCTTACGGCCCTGGCTTTGTTCCTATCCTAAAGACAGTGGCCCTGAATTATAGGGACGGGGTTCGGGCGACTGTTTATAGCCCATTGAGTTGCTCACGGTGGTCGTTAAACCTCCAATAGAAAAAAAAAAAAAAACAGTTGCCTAGACGCCGGTTTATGTGTGTTTCTGTTAAATACGGGAGACGCATTATTCTTTTGCTGGTTTTATGACTATGCATATTTGAGCAACTGATTGATCATCTATCTGGCAAAGTACATATATATGTCTGTGAAGGAAAACGCAAAACAATAACTCTACGGAAGGGATATTTCTGCCTACATATATTTAGATTTTGAGTGTAAAGCACAATACCAGCTCAAAACAAACATATCAGTATGCATTAGTGTAGCGTAAACGTAAAAGAGATTTAAAACTACGTTCGGAGATGAGTCTTCATCAAACGAAGAAATTAATCTCGTTTAGTTTTACTTGCCAAGGGTCTGAGTTCTGAGTTCGGGTCCTAGATGAATCATGCTTTCATCGTATGTTTCAAATGTGTGATTACTTCAAGCTCTTGACACACATGGCGTTAGTTGAAGCACAGAAAGTCACATTAGTCTCTGCTGTTCTGGTTCTATACATCTATGTGTGCCTGGGAATGTACACTCATTGTCATAAAAATCCGCACACCAAAAAGGAGGAGTCGGATTGAAATGAGATTTTAGTAGTGTGGTGTTACATATAAAGGACAGAAGCGATTACAGTATCACAGCAGCCGGACAATTTCCCGCGGACATACGTAAACCCCGCGGCAGAACGCATCGTGCTCGGATACATGCGGTGATACGGTCCGGTAAAAGAGACAACGTATGTTATCCAGGGACAGATTGGCTTAAACGTCTTGCAACTGACGCTCTAATTCACGAACACTGGGACATGGAGAAAGCTGGCGTCCCATCTGGTCCCACACGTGCTCGATGAGCGAAAGATCAGGCGATCTGGCAGGCCACGAAAGCGTCGAAGCATGACGTAGACAGTCATGGGAAACCCTACCCGTGTGCGGACGGACGTTTTCTTCTTGGAAAATGGCTCCGGGCCGCCCCGCCAGGAAAGGCAGCACATGGTGCCGCAGGATCTCCTGTATGTAGCTCTGGGCTGTCAACGTCCCTTGTATCACTGCGAGGAAAGTCCGGCTGTCATACGCGATAGCTCCCCAGATCATCAAGGCCGGCAGTCCGGAACGTGTGTCACTGTACAGTGAGGCTGGGATTGTAGCACTCACCTGCATCCTCCACACTCTGATACGGTAGTCGTACGTTATCATACAGAAGCGGGATTCGTTGCTGAACACTATATGTCGCCAGTCCGTAGCATTCCACGTTTCTCGCTGCTGACACCACTGCAGTCGACGCCGATAATGGTCAGGTGTTAATGGCAAAAAACGTAACGGCCGTCGAAAGTGCACATTCGTCTCCTCCACCAGGCATGCGGAAATGGTTCTGGTGGACACTGGAATCCCTTGTACAGACGCCACATGTCTCTGGATGTTGGACAAGGACGTCTTTGCATTTGTACGTGCCGCTCTCACGATCTCAGAGTCCTCTCTGCTGGTGGTGTGCCTGGGTCATCCAGAGCCCGTCCGCCGTGTCTGGGTGCCTTCCCGTGTCTATTGCTCCCAACACGATCGCACCGTACTGTCCGACCGGCCCAAATGGCGGCCGATTCGGCGCGCCGGCTACCTTGTCTCTCTCATCCTGACGACACGGCCTCGTTCAAAATCCTGCCTCTATGTCAACATTTCTGTTTGGGGAGCGGAGAAAGTTTTGGGCACCGTCTGGTTGAGATACATAAACCGCTTAAAGGGTTAAATAAAAAATAAAGTTTTTCAGTTGTTTCAGTTTCTCTTCAAACAGCGCAGGTCTGGAAAAGCTCATAATGGGAAAAATATTCTTGTATGTGTGGTAAATACTGACGCTTTCCTACCTACCTCTGAAGCTGCAACTAAATATTAACAGTGTCGTGGTTGATATTAATACAGATTGTCAATAATTATTACATTGATGTACGCATGCTATAACATTGTAATGAACACAATTGACCACAGCTTTAAACAGAAGTACACCGGTGAGCCATTACATTATGACCACCCCCAAGCCTAGAGAAATGAGCGCCCTTGGTGACCGAACGGTGGGGCAGGTGATGTTCACAGAGCAGTATATACACAACCAAAGGACTGGCTTTCGGTTAGTAGAGTGTTCGGAGTCAGAATGGGAAAAGCTGCCGATTTATCGGAGTTTGATGAAGGTCAAATTGCGATGGCACCGCGCTTCGGGATAACGATCACTGAAACGGCGTGGCTTATGGGTTGTTCACGTGCAGCTGTAATGAGTACGTATCAAAAGTGGTGTACAGATGGCCAAACGATGAACCGTCATCCAGCTGTGTGCCGTCCGCAACTCACTGATGCTACAACGGAGCGGAGACTGTCGCGCATTGTCCACAGCGACCGCAGGGCTACAGTGCAACAAATCACCCGCAGATACAACAATGGTGATCACGGAAATGTGTCACAGTTCATCGCAGCCTTCTGCGCATGGGTCTGAGTAGCCGAAGACCCAGGCGGGCCCCTATGCTCACTGCACGTCATCGCCAAGAACGCATGAAATGGCCCTGAGATAATCGAGATTGGGCCGTGGATGATTGGAAGAAAGTGGCCTGGTCTGACGAATCAAGATTCCTGGTGCATCATGTAGACGGCCGAGCGAGGATACGTCGATTACCAACGGAGGCTGTGGCACCTGGATGCACTGTTGGGCGGAAACAGGCCGGCGGCGGCGGTGTAATGCTGTGGGCGATGTTTTCTTGGGACACTTTACGCCACATTATCTCAATAGCACAATCTCTGACAGCTGTCAGGTATCTGAACATTGTTGCGGACTAAGTTCACCCATTTATGGCAACTGCTGGTGATGGCCATTACCAACAGGATAATGGGCACACTGCCAGAATCGTGAAGGAGTGGTTCGAGGAACATGCTGGTGACTTTCTATTAATGCCTTGGCTTCCAAATTCACCTGACATAACCCAATCGAAAATTTGTGGTTCGACTTGGAAAAGTGGGTTCGCTTTAAATCACCACCACCCCGAAATGTACGGGAACTGCAGGACCTGCTGTTGACATTATGGTACCAGATACCCCAGGATACCTATCGACACCTCATCGAATCGATGCCTTGCCGAGTGGTCGCTGTTTTGCAGACTAAAAGGGGTCGTACAGCTTATTAGGTAGGTGGTCATAATGTAATGGCTCATCGATGTATATAGAAGTTTTGTCACAAAATTAATAGACTCTATAAACTTCTGCATGTGTATCCCAAGCCAGGCGAAAAATGTCTACTAGGTATTCTCACTCGCGCCATCCATTTTTCCAACATTTGTATAGTAATCGTTGCTATTACACCTGTAATGCTTTCTGGTAAAATCCAGATTTATGGAACAACTTTTGCGTAAACCCCACGGCATGAGATCCAACCGGTTAAGGTGTGGAAATCATGGTGGACCATAGAACTGGTCCCTGCCTGTCAATCCATCAATCTGGAAATGTTGCATCGAGTGTCTCAAAACCAGTCTCGCTCCTTCTAAACGGGCTCTCATGATTTGTCCTCTTTGGAAGTCTGACAGTCTGGGTTGGAAAGTTACGGGCAAAAAATTATTTTCTGTGTGACATGTAAAATACGCGTAAAAATACGTAATTTATGTCATAAATGTAAAAAATGTAATAAATTCAAAACCTGTATTAAATACAAGAAAAACAGACAAACAAACAAGCAAACCGAAGTGTTACAATGTTACTCGAGTTCCCAGGCTGACACGTGCGTAGGGTTACTTGCTGTAAATCATACAAGCTCTGCATATTATGTTTTTTTATTTCTTCTATCTTTTTCATATTATATTGGTTTCCCCGTGTTGCTTTGCTACTAACGGACACGGACCCTTGCGTATGATATCGAACGCTATTACTGGTCATCAACGGCTGCAGACAATTTTCATCATGTGGATTTTGCTACTTTGTGTTTCCCACCAGAAGCCGGCATCTTTTGTCTTTTTATTTTATGACCGATTCATTATTTTCGCATTGCGGCAATTTGTATAAATGAAAATAGTGTCTTTGTGCGTAATTCCGACTTCGTTTATTTTCCTTTATTATGATTATGAAGTCGCCCTGTTCACAGCGGCAAATTAAAAGAGAAAACACAAAATTTAATGTTTACTTATGAGAACTCTTTCTGGATACTTTCCCCGAGGCGGCAGCTTTATAACTTTTACTACACACTTCTGGATTGTTCGTGATGTGATCGTCTAGGAATTATAAAAGGATCAAATGACAAAATTAACTTTAGTTCACAGCATTGTTCCGAAGCGTCCAGTAAGCGTGGTTGGATATGAAGCTTCCTGAAGGCAATGAACATTTGCTACCTGGACTTAATAAAGAAGAGAACATTCCCTAAATAAATACAGGATCACTGCCAACGTGTTACCATGAGGTTATACTTAATTAGGGAATGATATTTAGGATGCAATGTGTTGCATCCTAAACATCAGAGAAAGAAACTTACTGAAAAACGTCTTGAGGTTTTAGAAATTTTATACTGCAGAATTTGGATGCAACCGAAATCACAAGCAGCCAACAATATAGAGATGGTGTGGAAATATTTGGTAAACTACTTGAAAAAGAAGTTCAAACTCCAGCAACATTTTGGCATTTTGCTAAAAGACATCACAAAGAGCTCGCGAAATTAGCCATTAGACTACTCAACGTACCAGCATCATCAACACAGCTTGAAAGGTTGTTCTCCAACTGATCGTACATTTCATAACGCAACAAGAAACCGACTAAGCTTTTAAAATTCTAAGAAACTGGTGCATATATTATGTGTATGCAAAAGTTTCCGCCGCCCTCGCCAGCGGGCTCTGTAGGGGTCTAACCGGCTGGCGACCCGTGCTGTTAGATCGTACATGAAGCCAAGCATGGCGGTCGATAAAGTTCATTTGCGACACTGTTTGTTATTCATCTTTAATTTAGGAAAAACTGCGAGTGAAGCATACGGTTCAATATGTCAGGCGTATGGCGAAACGGATATTCATAATTTATTTATTCTCGTAAAAGTCAGTAAAAACCGTGTATCGCTTGACAATGATATTCATAAAACTATAACTGGAAGCTGTCTCCGAATGGAGCACTCTCGTGCTGCCTCAACAAACGCCGATAACGTTTTTCAATCCACCTGGGCCCAATCGGCTGGGTGGTTCCATATCCACAATTTGCAGCTACATCTCAACTTATAGGTGGCATTTTTTTTTGTCGCGCACATTCACTGTCACAACTCATGATTTTACGTATTCATTTTGGTGGTATGAGGCTCCTAGGTGGAGTCTCCTTTTCCACCCACATGATTCGCTATTTGTGATTATTCTGTTTTATGTGCTATTGGAGATAGCTCACCATGTTTCCCATGTTCTCTTCGATTATGTTGTATTTTATGTTGTATGTAATTCTTTCTTCTGCACATTTTACTGCACACACAATGTCCCCTGCATTATGTTGAATATATTTTGAAATTTTATTGTCCCTGTGTATATAATTTAATGTAAGAAGATGCCCTTCTGAGTACTTTTAGCGATTCTCCCCTTGTCACTGAATACTTCTGTACATATGATGTAAATTTTGAGTGTAGCATCACTGTTACATTTCTGTTTTATGAGAAGCTGCCCTACTGGGTATGTTTAGCGGCTTTCTTCCTTGTCACTGTATTGTTCTGTACATATGATATGACACTTATGCATTGCATTACTGTTCGATTTCTGTTTTTTTTTTGTAAAGTTGCCCTCCTGGGTCCGTTTAGCGTATTTCTCTCTTGTCACTGCATAATTTTGTACATATAATAAGTATTTGTGCTTAATTGTTTCTACCATTTCTGTCATATTTCTAAATACTGTTGCACCTGTTAGTTCTTTCTCACCCATGGTCTTTTCTGTGAATTAGTACCTTGTGCACATTTAATCTTGAGTATGGTAGTAATGCTCAATTGGAATTTGTGAATAGTATAACATCATGTCTTTTCTTGTCTACAATACTGTAGTATACATTTTCATTTGCATCGCTCGTGCTTTATTGTTTGCCTCTCCTTCGCCCTTCGTGGCGAAATAATTTTATGATTTTAACAATATTTTGTTTTACGTTTCACTGGAACTTTCCAGTTGATGTATATACCACTGTATTTATTGGCAGAATTCTACTATCATGTACATCGAAATGCTATTTTTATTTGAAGAATAAAGACAATTTTGAAATGCAGTACGGTCTTAAGACCGGTCATTTGAGGTTGTAAGTATGTGCAGGTGAGTGTTCAGAAAAAAATGATCCGGTAAACCAGAAGCCAATAGAAGGAAAACATTGTTAAACAAAATCATCTATTGCAATTATTGAAATAAAGTAAATATCCCGTTTTTAGCACGTCTTTTGTAAAACAAGATCGTGCTTATGTTATCGGTTTGTCCGTCCGTCCGCCTGTACCCACGATATCTCTGCAACTATTAGTCCAATTTGAAAAATTCTTTTTGCATTGCGAAGCTTAAAATATGCGAATGATGATTCTGTAATCCGTTTTTCTTTACGATGTACAATACTCCGCTAGAGGACGTAAATGCAGATGATGTCGAATTCAAAACTACGTTTTAATCCACATATTTGCTTCTAAACATCCGATTGAAAAAAATCTGCTATCTTTCGATTCCACGTATGTCGAAGAGTATTTTAGATGTAGTTCCTTTTTCAAATCACGCATAGATTTTCCACTAGGGGGCGTAAAAGTAAAAAAGTAAATTACATTTTTTTCGATAACCCTTCTTCTAAAACTCCGATTTGAAAACGTTTTTCCTCCGATGATACACCTCCTGATGGAATATCTTTTGCATATAATTTCAAATTTTTGGTAAAGAATACTTTGGCCACCAGGGGGCGCAACAGCTAATTTTTGGTTCTGATGTATTTGCCATAAAACCTGAGCTTCTAAAATATCAATTGAAAAAATTATTTCGTGGGCTGATGCCACTTACATTGATAAACCTTTTCGGAATATTTTCTTCTTAAAATATTCCACAGTTTTCCGCCGGGGGCGTTGACATATATATTATTTTTGTCAATATCTCTACTTCTAGAAGTCCGATTTGAAAAAAAATCTTCTTAGTTGGATAGTGTTTTCAGTGTGACATGTTTTTCATATAATTTCAAAATTTTTAAGTAATTCATAGACTTTCCGCTAGGGGGCGTGGAGGTGAATTACGCTTCACCCTATATCTCTGCTTCTAAATATCCGATTTGCAAAATTCTTTCTACACCGCATACAGCTCCTGGTCGGAAATCGTTTGCACATAATTTATAATTTTTTGTGAAAAAATGGTTTGGCCACCAGGGTGCGTAAATCTTAATTTTCGCTTCTGATATACACTATCTACCAACAAGAAATTGGACACCCCTGCAATCGATGATATCTGCAGTCCTGATACACGTCACGGCCACCGCCGTTAAATATCGTGGGGAAACAACAACGCAACCAGTCGCATGCAAGATGCCACGCAGTTTGGAGCTCTCCGATTTCGAGAAAGGTGTAATCGTCGGGTATCACAGAAATGGGCGATCCATACGTGGCATATCCAGCGAGTTGTATTACCCAAAATCAACAATGGCCTACGTGATTGGCAAGTGGAAGATGAGAGGTGGCTGTCGGAATGTGCCCCGACCCGGCAGACCCACAAAACTAGGAGTTAGAGACCGACGGGCGCTGGCCAGAGAAATTCGGAAGAACCACACCAAATCGATGGGGCACATCCGCGAAGAGTTTCAACAGGCATCCGGGAGTGTTCTTTCGATGAATACCATCCGTAAGGAAGCCCATCTGCTCAGTTATCATGGACGTGCTGCCATACACAAGCCTTTGATCACCAAGTCCAATAGCGCTGCTCGGCTAACGTGGTGCAAAGAACATTGACAGTGGACCGTTGAACAGTGGAAACAGGTTCTCTGGAGCGACTAATCAAGGTTCACCCTCTACCGTTTGGATGGCAGGGTCTGGGTTTGGTGTCTGCCTGGAGAACGCCTCCTGCCGGAATGTATTGTGCCAACTGTGAAGTTCGGCGGCGGTGTAATTATGCTAGGGGGTGTTTCTCCTGGTATGGCACGGGACCCTTGGTCGCAATTCCTGGTAGATTCAACGCCGAGACCGACTGCACCATTTTGGAAGACCATGCGCTTCCTACGTTGTGGCAGTTTTACGGGGTGGACCCATGTTACTTTCAGAATGACAATGCCACCTGTCATGTTGCGAGGTCCACCATGGCTTGGTATGGTGAAAATGGGGTTAATCGAATGGACTGGCATGCGCAGAGCTCGGATCGTATCCCTATCGAGCACCTCTGGGACGAGTTGGAGCGTCGACTTAAGGGATGCCCCCCACCGTCCGAAATCGGTGAAGGAACTGACCTGTCTTCTCCAAGCCGAGTGGAAGAAAATACTACTAGCCGTCGTACAACACCTGGTTGAGAGTATGCCCCGGAGGGTCGCAGCTGTAATCGCCGCTCGTGGAGGCTCCACCAACTATTGAAGGTGAATAAACTTCGTTTTCCTTTACTATCACAGGTGTCCAATTACTTGTTGGTAGATAGTGTATTTGCAGCAAAATATGAGCTCCTAAAATCTCGATTGGAGAAAACGTCGTTTGTAGACCGATAGTACTCATGTCGACAAACCGTTTGGAAACATTTTCTTCTTAAAGTAATGCATGGCTTCTATGCCACTGGGCGTAGATATATATCTTATTTTTGTCAATATCTCTACTTCAAGGAGTCCGATTTGAAAAATCCCTTCTTTGTTGGATAGTGTTTCTAGTGTGACACGTTTTTCATATAATTTGAAAGTTTTCAAGTAATTCATAGACTTTCCGCTAGGAGGCGTATAGGTAAATTGCTCCCCCCTACATCTCTGCTTCTGAATCTCCGATTTGAAAAATTCTTTCTGCACCGGATACAGCTCCTGATGGGAAATCCTTTGCACATAATTTCTAATTTTTGTAAAAAAATGGTTTGGCTAGCAGGTGGCGCTAGTCTTAATTTCCGCTTCTGATGTAATTTGCAGCAAAATATGAGCTTCTAAATTCTCGATTAAAAAAATTCGTCGTTTGTAGACCAATAGTACTCATGTCGATAAACCTTTTAGAAACATTTTCTTTTTGAAATAATGCATGGTTTGTACGCCAGGGGGCGTAGATGTATATATCATTTTTGTCAATATCTGTACTTCTAGGAGTCCGATTTGAAAAATTCCGTCTTTGTTGGATAGTTTTCCGATGCGAAAGGTTTTTGCTATAAATTCAAAAATTTCAAGTAAATCATAGACTTTCTGCTTGGGGCACAAATGTAAATTGCGTTTTCTGCGTTATTTCTGCTTCTAAAACTCCGATTTGAAAAATTATTCCTGTATCGTATACAAGACCTGATGGAAAATATTTTTCACGTAATTTCTAATGTTTGGTAAGGAATGGTTTGGCCACCAGGGGGCATAAGTGTCAATTTCTGCTTCTGATGTATTTGTAGCAAAATCTTGGCTCCTGAAAACTCGACAAAATTGTTTTTTTTCTTGGACCGATACCGCTCATACGGAAAAACCTTTTGAGAATACTTTCTTCCTAAAATAATGCATGGTTTTCCCACCAGGGGACGTAAAGTTACATCTTATTTTTGTCGATATCTCTGTTTCTATACGTCCGATTTGAAAAATTCTTTCTGTGTTGGAGAGCGTTTCCGGTGCGAAATGTTTCTCATATAAATTCATGTTTTTTAACACACAAGTCTGCAACCAGAGGGCGTAAGCCCACGATTGCGTTTAAAGCCGTATCTGCGGGATTGCAAACCCGATTGAAAAACTTCTTTCTTCCGTTAGATACTTTCCATACCGGCTCCATTGACTTTGAATAGCTTTGATAATTTAATTTGCGTCAGAACGGATTCAAAAGACGTGCTTATTACACCCGAAAATTCGGTGTCATCTTTCTTGTTTTTTTTTTTTTTTTTTTAGAAACCGGATGCCAGCGGGTTGAGCAGAACAAATGTCCTTTCCGGAGATGCGCATTCTTCATTCACCTAGCATTTGTTTTTCTACTCCTATGGTTTCTATGTCAAAGGCTTGTCTTCAAATTTTTGAATCGTAAACTTGGTTTTAAATGCTTCAATAGCATTGTTTTTCACCGAATATTTTCCAAGTTGCCATACTTCTTTAGGTGCTTAAAAGGAAGGTTTTGCTTTTCGTTTGAAGCCGTGTAACAAATTCTTTCTTTTTAAATGAAACAGCTACACAGGTTTGCACTATTGCTAAGCGTCCAGCTATGTCACCATACTCAACTCATTTCAGTAAATACGACGTAATAGTCAGATATATGTATGCAGCCTAAACGACACGCATTATTTATACTAAATACGTGGAATTGTGGGAACTTAATACCCTTAGCAAATCACTGTCTTGTAACATTCAGTTAAAAACTACCGAAATTTAACAATTTTAATAAAAACTGACAAAATATTTAATAAAAATGCTAAATTAAAAAAACAACAATCAAACTGCTTTTCAAATTTTGAAGGCTTGCCTTCCTAGTTGTTTTAATCTAATCCGTTCATCTCTAAGGACTTTTTTCATTTTTCAGCGCTACATCACTGTTATTTTATTTTGAGAAAAACAATAACAGATCATAGATGTCAGAGCAACGAGAGCATAACAGGGACTTGTAGATAATTTTAATTATGTTCCACATTTTATTTATTAATTTGAAGTTCTTTTTGCCCTTAAATATTTTCGTGTCGCACACTGGTGGCGTTCACAAGCAAGCTGTTCTCGTCCCCCTGTGATCACGGAATGTGGCGCCGCCTAGCGTAATGAGTGAGAAAGTTATATTTAATGTTTGAAATATTAAATATTTTTATTTGCTGCAATATTTTTCTGATGTTTTGAGAAACAAAAACGTGAAAGAAATCCGTGTCACCAACTTTTCCAACCGATGTATTTATGAAAAGCTATTACTTAAAAAAATTTGGATGAAAGCTGTTCGTTGTAAAATTATCATGTGCTTAGTAACAAAAGGCTAAAAAGAATTACTTGGGTTAGTTGATGTAATAAGATATAATCTCACTGGCTGTTAATTTATGCTGATTTTGCCGCCGTTACTTAGCGTTGTTCTCGCTCCAAATTCATTTCTTTAAAGTAATTTTTACATTTTTGATTACAAAATATCTTCGACTTTAATTCATATGCACTAGTGAGAAATTTTTAACAACGCATGGTTTCGAAGCTAAAGGTATTTTTTTCTTTTTCTCTGTTTGTTTCGGTTTGGTTTAGAATTGGACAGATCTCTCACACGCATCGAATGGAATTAGTGTTTTACAGGTTCTCTTACTCGTCTGATTGAAAAGCAAAACCCAAAACTTGTAATTTAAAGGAAAACACCACGAAATTCATTTCAATGCTTTCATTAAAATTCGTTTGCATAGTTTCGTTTCCTCTATTGCAAGAAATAAAAGAGGAATTTTTTATATGCATGAAATCCTACTTCCAGGTTATGAAAATGAATCAGATTTAAATATTATTTCAGAGGACGGAGGAGGACATGGTCAATATGTGGGTTCGGATAGCTTTTCCAACAGAAATTTTATGAGAAAGAATAAAATCATAGTACGTTTAAAGGATACACTCATTACTGAATCCCTTTGAAGTGTAGAAAGCAGTATAGTTTACAATTATTAATTCATTTTACGCTTTTACTAACTTATATGCAATGCAATGAAACCACTCGTTAGAATCATTCGTCTCTTGCTGTTAAACCAAAACAGGAGGGCGGGGGGAGATAAAAAGAAATGCAGTTTATGAAATTACTCATTTACCACAGACATAAACTTTCAGAGTTAGATTACATAATTTTCTTTTATTGTTAAAATTTTAGTTTTGTCCATATGTTGCTTACAGATGC
The DNA here is from genome assembly GCA_039090855.1 of Macrothele yani. Classification (NCBI taxonomy): domain Eukaryota; kingdom Metazoa; phylum Arthropoda; class Arachnida; order Araneae; family Macrothelidae; genus Macrothele; species Macrothele yani. Next base: position 110,029,519 of record CM076997.1, on the reverse strand, counting down.
TTAACATAACGATTTAAAAAAAAAACAAGAAAGATGACACCGGATTTTTGGGGTGTAATGAGCACGTCTTTTGAATCCGTTCTGATGCGAATTAAATTTACCAAAGCTTTTCAAAATCAATGGAACCGGTATGGAAAATAGTACTATCAGACCGAAGAAAGGGAGTTTTTAATTGGGTTTTTAATCCCGCAGATATTGCTGTAAACGGAAACTTCAGCTTACGCCCCCTGGTGTCAGACTTGTGCGTTAAGAAAAACTTGAATTTATAATTTATGTAAGAAACATTTTGCAGCGGAAACGCTCTCCAACAAAGAAATAATTTTTCAAATCGGGCTCTATGAAGCATCTACCCCCCCCCTCCCGCACACAGACACCGCGGAAAAAAAACATACATTATTTTAAAAAGAAAGTATTTTCAAAAGGTTTTTCGATGTGAGCGGTATCGGTCCATGATATAATTTTTTCAATCGTATTTTGAGGAGCTCGGATTTTACTGCAAATACAGCAGACGCAGAAATTAACTCTTACACCCCCTGGTGGCAAAACCATTATTTATCAAATATTAGAAATTATATTCTGAGGATTTCCTATCAGGAGCTGTATCCGGCGCAGAAAGAATTTTCAAATCAGAGTTTTAGGAGCAGAGATATTGAGGAAAACGCAATTTACCTTTACGCCCCCCTAGCGGAAAGTCTTTGCTTTACTTGAAAAATTTGAACTTATATGAGAAACATTTTACACCGGATACGCTATCTAACAAAGAAGAAATTTTTCAAATCCGACTTTTAGAGGCAGAGATGTTGGCAGAAATAAGATAGACATCTACGCCATCTGGTGGAGAAACCATGCATTATTTTAAGATGAAAATATTTTCAAATGTTTATTGACAGGTGTGGTATCGGTCCATGAAAGAAGTTTTTCAATCGGGCTTTTAAAAGCTGAGATTTTGCTGCAAATACCTACGAAGCAGAAATTTAACGCTTACGCCCCCTGGTGGCCAAACCATATTTAATAAAAAATTAGAAATTACACTACAAAAATTTCCCACCTAGACCTGTGTCGGGTGCTGGAAGAATTTTTCAAATCGGAGTTTTAGAGGCAGAGATATCGGTGAAAGCGCAATTTACCTTTACTCCCCTAGCGGAAGGCCAATGAATTATTTGAAAATTTTTGAGATTATATTAGAAACATATCGCACCGAAAACTCTGCACAACAAAGAAGAAATTTTTCAAATCGGATCATTAGAAGCAGAGATATTGACAAAAACAAGATATAAATCTACTCACCCTGGCGGAGAAATCATACATTATTTTAAGAAGAAAATATTCCGGAAAGGTTTGTCTACGAAAGAATTTTTTCAAACAGAATTTTAGGAGCTCAGACTTTGCTGCAAATACATTAGAAGCAGAAATAAACCCTTACGCCCCTGGTGGTCAAACCATTTTATACAAAAAATTAGAAATTATACGCAAAATATTTTCCATCACGAGCTGTATCTGCTGAAGTAAACATTTTTCAAATCGGAGTTTTAGAAGCTCTGATATCTGGGGAAAAGCAATTTATGTTTACGCCCCATAGTGGAGAATATATGCCTAACTTGGAAAAGTGACTATGCCTAAAATAATCTTCGACTTGAATAGAATCGAAATGTAAAAGAATTTTTTTCAATTGGATATTTATAAACAAATATATGGATTAGAATGTTTTTTGAATTCGATATCATCTGCATTTACGCCCTCTAGCTGCGAAATTTTGCATTGTAAAAAAAACGAAATAAAGGATCATCATTCGCACATTTCAAGCTTCCTAATGCAAAAATAATTTTTTAAATCGGACTATTAGTTGAAGAGATATCGTGTCCACAGACGGACGGACGGACAAACCGATAACATAAGCACGGTCTTTTCTTACAAAATATGTGCTAAAAACCAGTCACGCGTACTTATCGTAAATGAAAGGGAAACGATTTTTGCAAATAAAAAGAGGGAGTGACAGTTTACAGATTTCTTAAATGAGGCATTCAAATACTACTTTAACGTCTTGTTTAACTATTAAGTATTTACACTCAATAAACAAGACATTAACGATGCGTACCAAATAGCGTGTTGGTCCTCCTCCAACGCGTAACAGCCTGTACGCGACGAGGCATCGACTCCACCAGATACCGGAGAGTTTCTGGAGGTAACGCTAGCCATGTCTGTTGCAGCATTGTATACAGCTCCGCATTAGATGTCGGTCCAGGATCCAAGAATTTGATGTGTTGCTCCACGGCATCTCAGAGACCTTCCACAAGGTTAAAATTCTGGGACTTTGGGAGGGCCACTAGATTGACCCAAACTCAGATGAGTGCTTGTCGAGCCATCCCGTGTGGTCGCGGCCGTGTGGGGCGACACATTGCCTTCTGAAAGCCTGCTGAAATAGACTATTGGTCGCAAGAAGCGCGAAGGCTATGAAAGCCTGTAGGTGATCACCCAGCACATGATGGCATCCCAGAGACCTTCACAAGGTTAAAGTTCTGGGACTTGGGGGGGGGGGGACACTGGATTGTCCCAAACTCAGATGAGTGTTTCTCGAGCCATCCTGGGTGGTCGCGGCCTGGTGGGTTGACACAGTGTCCTGCTGAAATAGACTCTTGGTCGCAAGAAGCGCGAAGGCCATGAAAGCGTTTAGGTGATCACCCAGCACATGATGGCATCCCAGAGACCTTCCACAAGGTTAAAATTCCGGGACTTTGGGGGGCCACTGGATTGTCCCAAGCTTAGATGAGTGTTTCTCTCAAAAGGTCGAATCTTCGTATATTGTTGACTTGATATCGACTTAATAGGTTTAAAATTTGACGTCGAAAAGACGTAATAAAAGTGGACATGGATATCTGTATTCGATGTTTCATATCGACCAAAGATCGATTAAAAATGGGACGTCGAATTGATGTAATGTGCTATTTGGGCTTATCCTGCCGACCCTACACTCGCACTCTCCCGTCAGCTCGGTGCAGCTGGAAACGGGATTCATCTGTCCACATGACGTGGTGCCACTCCAGTTTTGATGAGGTCCAGACAAGGACCTCATCAAAACAGAGGTCCAGACGAGGCGTAATGTCCGATGATGAGAAGTCAACAGTGGCACACGAGTAAGGCGTTGATTCCCATAGCCGAGGGCATGCAGTGTGTGTGCCGTAGCATTCGCTCGCTGACGCTGCTTGGGGCACCGACACTTAACCCGGATGTGATTTGCACAGCCGTTGCCAAGCGTCGGTCTGTACGCATCTGTATAGTCTACGACGACCCCGGTCATCAGTGGCGTGTAGTCGGCCACCTCTGGGTGTGGGTACGTCCGTCGATGGTATACTCGCGGTACACCCTTGAGAAGGTAGCCCTCTGAAACCCTAGGCTTCTTATCACTTGGGCAATAGAATGATGACCCATTTGTCTTGCGCCGACAACGCGTCCACGATAAAAGTCGCTCAGATCACCACGTTTAGTCGTTTACCCATGTTCGTCGATTACGATACGCCGTTTTTTTGATTGGAGGTTTGTTAATTTGTTAATTTTTATGGCGCAAGGGCCATGTCTGGCCAAAGAGCGTTTGATTGGAGGTTTAACGACCACCGTCAGCAACTCAGTGGGTTATAAGCAGTCGCCCGTCCCTAATTTAGGGTCACTGGTTCCAGGGAAGGGAGAGAGCCAGTGCCGTAAGACAAACACAACATCCATGTCTCACCGGGATTCGAACCCGGACCCCTTTCGGGCGAATGATCACAGGCCATCGCCTTCGATAAAAGCCCTGCTGTCAGCCTACTTATCACCTGCGTTCGGGTTGAGCCTGTTTCACTCTGCGCGGGGGATGGCCATGTCAACTGTCCATCACCCCTATCTCTAGCGTTTTGTCTACTGATTGTAACTACTGCTTAAAAATCAGCTCTAAATTTCGTAGAGATTTGATGAAAAAAACCTTAAGTTTTTTGTTCGCAAGTTCCTACCGACATTATAAGCACTCTACCAGGTTATAATGAATTTCAGATGTCTGTCTTCCATGCAGTCACTCTGTCATAATTTTTTTTTGGGACATACCTGAGCACTGGTGCCAGAAATATTCTGGAATTATTAATATTTTGCTAAAGGGGCGTCTCAATTTTCATTCTTTAATGGATATTTTGACGAGTTTAATTTTCAAGATCTTGGTTACGCTTTCCCGTGGTCTTTATTTTTTCAAACACTGTGCACACCACAGATTTTGTTTACTTAAAAATATTAAGCTGATTTTGTTATTCCTTTACAAAAATTTTTAGACTTCAGTTTCATATGACTTTCATTGAACTGGCGCTATTTTGTTCCAAAAATCGGAAAGATAGGGCAGAGCTGTCGAATGAAATACGTGCAGCGCCGCGGGTAGCCCAGTGGGCAACGTTCGTGATTGCCACGACTACCGCGGGTAGCCCAGTGGGCAACGTTCGTGATTGCCACGGAAAGGACCTCAGGTTCGATCCCAGGCCGGTACGAACGCTCGATTCACTAAATATCCGCCGTGCGTCGGATGGGCATGTTAAGCCGTCTTACCCCGGGTACTGGCCTCCCGGTAATAAATAAGGACGTCTTTCTCCCCCTTTCTACTTCGCTTCCGTGTCACTTTCCTATCGGGCACTCTAGCCCAAATCTCCTAGGTTCCTCTTTCTAAGGCTTGTTTAAGACCTAGGTTCAGACACTCCCTTCCTAAAATCCTCTACATATGATCATTTGAAATATATGCATTTAAAAACGGTAGAAAAATAATTTCTCACAAAGCGGTTCACACAAACCACTGAAACAGGAAAGATGACATCGAATCCTCGGTCGTAATCACGTCTTTATTTCGCTCAACGCTTCTTAACAGCGCAATTTATCTTTCGATTGCAAACTCGACACGCTGATGAATTCCGATGTCATCAGCGCGGCGAGACTTTGCATTCCATAATCTTTGGGATCCAAACGGCACGTTGTTTACGATTATTTTAAATGATATCCCGATCTTGAACTCTGTAACGTTGTAATAGGAATCCTTACTTTCGGACTGACGTAACTTTTGGCACGCCGTCATATTCTGTATTTTTCCTGTGACAGTGTCACATTTTTTTATGTATGTTTCTTCTTTTGGTTGTTTGTACATTTTGTTCTTTTTATTGTTTTAGCAAATAATTATGGACTCTCTCTTGAATCTTTTCCGACAAGAAAAGAATATCTCAAAGCTGATTTTTAGAGCATCTAAAAATTCAGCAAAGAAGAAATTACAGTTACATTACCTAGTAAAAAACTGCCCATAATTAAAAATAAGGAATGTAAAAGGGGATATTCGTTGTCAACAAAATCGGTCGGAAAACAATCGGACTTCTACAATCGATATTACATACACACCCAGAAATAGAAATAGCTACTTAATCCCACTAGCGGCTGAAACGCATGTTATTAAAACTATCAAATTAGGCACAAACATTTCTTATAGTAGAAGGAAGGTATCAGAAACAAAGAAATTTTCCAATCAAGGAGTGAGAAGATAGGCAGAGAAAAACATGATATAATTTTAGGCTCAGTTGCGCAAAAGCTATGAGTTACATAAGGAAGATAGTGGGATCAAAATATTCTTCGTAATGAAGAGTTTCCTACCAAAAAAGGATTTTACTAAGAAATTTATAGAATTGAATTAACTCATTGAAATAGGAATATATATACTTACGCCCCCTGGCCGAAGAATTTTGAAAAATGGAAAAGTAGAAAATATGAGAAAAATTATTCTTTTTTTTTTTTTGGAGGTTTAACGACCACCGTGAGCAACTCAATGGGCTATAAGCAGTCGCCCGTCCCTAATTTAGAGTTACTGGTTCCAGGGAAGGGAGAGAGCCAGTGCCGTAAGACAAACACAGCATCCATGTGTACTGCCGATCGAACCCAGACCCCTTTCGGACGAATGATCAGAGGCCATCGCTTAGACCACTGCGCCACCGGGGCGGCGAAAAATTATTATTCGTAGCAAAAGAAAAAAGAATTCAAATACGTCTCCCGAAAACAGAGACAGAGAGAAAAGAAAAAAGGTTTTGACATTTACACCACCTATCGGGAAAACTGTGCATTATTATTGTTTTTTTTTTTTAAAAGAGGATAATATTTCCAATCTATAAAGCTTGCAAATGGCATATAATAAACGAAAATAATTTTCAGTTGAATTTTTAGAAGCAAAGATACAGATGCAAACAAGATATCGAAAAAAAACCCCCATTAAATTGTGCATCTTAGTTAAAAGAAAACAACAACAGAAATGGGAGATCCATATTTCAACAGCTACAAAACAAAATATTCCTTCCCACTCACGCTTCAGCTTTTATTCCCGATCGGCAGTACACAGCTGTCACGTGATACCTGTCAATTTGCATATGACCAAACACTAACACGCAGTTTGCTCTTATGTGTTTCGATGACGTCAGAATGTTTTTTTTTTTTTATATTTTTATTGAAGGTTTAACGATTACCATGAGCAACTCAATGGGCTATAAGCAGTTGCCCGTCCATAATTTAGGGCCACTGGTTCCAGGGAAGGGAGAGAGCCAGTGCCGTAAGACAAACACAACATCCATGCCTCACCGGGATTCAAACCCGGACCCCTTCTGGACGAATGGTCAGAAGCCATCGCTTAGACCACTGCTCCACCGGGGCGGCCTGAATGTGTTGACAGCTAACCAAAGACTTGCGAGACCGAAATTTAGCTTTTTTTTGTCGTTGCTACTTAATTTTTGGACATGAGTGTACATCATAACATCCCATGTGCGTTCAAAAGAATGCTGATTACATCCGAAAATTCGGTAGCATTCCTTTTGTCTCACATGAAAAAACCTAGATATCACCATACACAGAAATAGGGAGGCAGTGGCGTACAGATTTTCGAGTTTCATTATGGAAAATTTTTATGGAAAACGATAACAAGTTCTGAAACTCTTGGCCTGACGAAATACTTTTATTAACATTATTATTATTATTTTGTGGCTTAACCTTCATTTTTAGCATTTTGTAGTGTTGCAAGCAGTCGCCTCTTTTTAATAAGGCGACTGGCTCCAGAGAAAATACAGAACTAGTGCCATCAAGCAAAGTGACTGCTTATAACCCATTGAGTTGCTCACGTTGGTCATTAAACAAACAAACAAAAAAAACAATAACAACAACAACAAAACAGACAAGCACATCAAACAGGTTTTATCAGGGACTGAATCCTCATGGTCGGAAGATCGCACCTCAGACCACTCGGCCACTGGACATATTTAGCTTGCAAAACAATATAGATCATCAGTCTATTGTTTTCATATACAAATATTATTTTCATGGGAGCAGCGACATTATTATGCACACGCCATTCAGAGAAAGAGCTAAATAAAAATAAAAGACATTGCTGATGTCCTTCAACCTTTCGTTTCTGCTATGTCGCTGATGCGAACAAAAGAGACACCGTGTCTCTGAAATGATGCAACGAAAACAATATTCCGTTTTGCTGGAAATAATACAAAAACAAGCTTAATGCTCGTTATATATATGTGTTTTGTAAAATATCCTTAGCACCTCAATATAACCTATACAATGTCCCTAACGCCATTCAGTATTTGCAGCGCCATCTGCTGTTTTCAGGTGGCCGATATCGGAACTAAGCTCATCGCTATCGCACGATACGTAAAATCAAAGATAAATACCGGTAAATAAAATAAAGTTAGGAAGACAAACGACTTAACCGTTTAAGCGGCCTTTGTACCTGAACCATATGGTGCCCAAAATTTTTGAGTTTCTCCAACTGAAATATTCACATTGCGACCGGTTTTAAAGAAAGCTACTGCAAAACAATACTTTCCCTCTGCTCATCTCAATAGTACCCACCGTAAACCTGTCTTTGGTGATAACAGCTCTGATCTAGTCGTCTATTTTTGCTTTCTTTTCTAATCTGTTCTATGACCTAAAGAATGAAGGGAAATATCTTTTGCTTCTTTCCAGTTTCATGGTGTCAGTATGTAGTCCCATGACATGGACATCATGCCAATAGGCAGAAACAATTACTTAAATATCTTCTCTCTCTCCATTCTTAGATTCTTCGCCATTGTTACAGCCTTTTTATCAGTTAATCAATCAGAAAAGATCAGTGTCAATCATTCCCCGAAATGACCACATTGAATAACAAAGCGAAGGGGAAAGCAATGCTCTCTAATTCTTAGGATCACTCCTTCCAGCCGGGTTCTATCCACTTCTTAGACAGTACATATATTCCTTGGAACTGATTTCAGATCATTATTCTCACCCCGAGTTAATTCGTTCAAGCCAGTTAAAGGGTTAATATGTGGCAAAACGCACGTGCTCGAACGACGTTTGTTCTATTACGTAGGTGTTATGTCGTGTTTTATTTCATTTTCTTCGCATTGCAGAGTCAGTAATTTCATAAAAGGGAATAAAATTGCAGATTAATTTCATAAAAAGGAATCCGCGTTATCATGGGAATATTACGAAAATTTTGTTGTTGGTGACCTATCTTATTGACTTCCCATTAATATTTCAACCGTTTATTATAGGAGTAGTTATGTATCTTAAATATCTTCTCTCTCTCAAGATTTTACGATACGTGTTATAAAAATTTCAGGCACAGCTTTTTCACCCGTGCATGGTACTGGTTATGAGCTAATACACCAAATAAAAAGCATGTTGACAAATAATCTTAATTTACCTTCTTAAATACACTCAAAGAAACAACAAGATATATTTAGTTTCAAACATTTATTTTTGCTGCGCAATGGTTACATAGGAAGCATATGGATATGAATTGATGAGAAGTTACAGTTTCCATTCATCTTTCGAAGACGTACGAATGAATGCATCTATGTACATGTGATGTGTCTCATAACAGTCTCCCTACAGTCAAGAATTTATTTAGATAATGTCTTAGCAAGGCCTGCGGTGTATCGCTTTAGCGATATATTTGAGCTGCTTATTATGTTACTTTTTCAGGTTTGGCATACATATTGCCTTTAAGGAGAACTGAAACTTATTTCTTTTTAAAACCTTTCGCACTTTTGTGATTGCTCAGACAAGTTTAAATATAAAGATATCTCCGATTTCACTTAAAAGTAAAAATTAAAACAAAAATGGGTCAGAGGAGAACTCAAATGACAGAACCTTTTGTGCCTTCGGATGGAAAATATCTAGTTTTCTTCAGGTTAGACAGCGTGCGGTGGTGGAGATAGTCTAACATAGTCACGGTTTTGCCTGTGCAAATTTTCTGATGTAGACTAACTGAAACCAGGATGTTTAGCAACAAAGCAAAACTATATAGTCAATTACTCTTTGGTTTTTTAAGGAAAACACCAACTGCCGGATCATAATTTCTGAATCAAGTTGTACTTAAGACCACAGCAGAAAACCATGAAAAATAAATCCCCTTTCGGCTACTTTTTGTCTGTATTTGAAAATCTGCGTTAGTATATAATTAACTAGGCACATCAACTGTTTTATATGCACACTCGTGTCATCAGGAGAGATATATTTAACAAAAACTGTTGGGTGAGTGTAATGCATGTGTTATTCGTTCAGTGTAATCAAAATACTTCAAAATGCAGGAACATTAAACAAAATTGGTCGGTATTGCGTCATGTAGAGAATCACAGTGTCAAAAGTCAGCGTCTGTCAGTTTCTGTTTAGAAGAAGCTTGAAAAGGCTGTGTCCAACATCTTGGCAAGCTGAGATTTACTTCCGGATCCTTTGGGCTGTGTCCCGGAGGGGGTAAGACTCGTTTGCAGATGCTGCCTTCGACATCGTAGGACTGGCAGACTGTCTGCGGCAAGTCGGTAACCATCATGTTTATCAAAAGCTCCAACATGTCCACTGCATCGTCAGTGCACAAGCTTCTGGTTACGTCCTCCATCCCTTTGCGGAAGCGACGGAAACCACTGAAAAAGAAGAGAAATAAATAAATATATGTTCACTGACAGAAGCGAAGAAACTGTCATTAAGACTCATCTTCAATACACTATGAATCCTGGAATATAATTCTCCAAAACGCATTGCACAGAAAATAGTATTTAAACTTAACGCTATGAATAAAGCTGTTATGTTGACGGAACCCTCATTTTGAGTCAGCGGAATTCTCGTCCTTCTACACTGGAGTGCAAAAATTAAGGCTGCCCCGGTGGCGCAGTGGTCTAAGCGATGGCCTCTGATCATTCGTCCGAACGGGGTCCGGGTTCGAATCCCGTGAGGCATGGATGTTGTGTTTGTCTTACGGCACTGGCTCTCTCCCTTCTCTGGAACCAGTGACCCTAAATTAGGGACGGGAGACTGCTTATAGCCCATTGAGTTGCTCACGGTGGTCGTTAGACCTCCAATAAAAAAAAAAATTAAGGGCGAGACGGTTTTTCGAATGTAACGTCGTGCAGAAGTGCTCCACATCGACTCAAATCATACCATAAGATCCCCAAAATATAAGAATATGGAACAAGTGAGCAAAACCGTCCAAACGAGGAATCCAAAGGATACAAAGGCACTTTATTGAAAAGGTAGCTTCGAGCACAACTGGACAGAAGACAGAAACGTCCATGTGACAGGCGGCTGTCAAGAAAAATCCAGTCTTTAGTAGGGGATATGATCACCCTTGACTGCGTTGCAGGATTTACAACGTCTGTACATGCTGAGGACGAGGTTGTCAAGGAGCTGTTGAGGCATCGCGGCCCATTCCCCTTGTAGCGCCAATCGTAGCTGCGGAATGGTTGCTGGCGGCTGGTGACGTGCTGCCAAGAGTCTCCCGAGAAGGTCCCACACGTGTTCTATTGGAATTATGTGCGGGGACCTTGCAGGCCAATCCATGCGTTGAATATCTTTACTCTCAAACAGCTCTGAGACAGCCACCATACGATGAGGTGTAGCGTTGTGCATCCTCCTGGCCACGGCAAAACGCGATAACGGACGTCCAGTTGTCTGTTACATGTGCCTTACGATTTCTCCCGCTGTCTGCCGTCTGTTTCTTCTCGCCTGTAGGACAATATACCGGTCGTCCGCCGCCGTGGTTGCTCGTGGACGACCACTGCTAAACTCTCGGACAGCTATTCTTGTCGTTTGAAATGCTCTCCAAGCTCGTGAAACGATGCTGTGAGCGATCCCGAACTTCTAGGCCACACTAGTCACACTTCGACCTTCTTCCAACTTCCCAATGACGCGACCTCGGGTAAAGTCATCCAGATGTCGTCTACTGGACTGTTGGCCATATCACACGGTGTCAGCAACTCGACGTTGTTCAAACCGATGTACACCGTGCAATAGCTTTCACCGAATTACTGAGCGTACACAGCCCGTTTGCTTTATACCCTTCCGACACTCCCCCCCATGTCATGCTGCATATATACGCATGCCCTACCGTACCGGACCCCAGTCTATCTCCTGAGTGGTCTTTCGGTCCGTTCTGCCTGCTCGTTCCGCTGTTGTGCTAATTGCTCCTCTTCGTCCTTAATTTTCGCACACCAGTGTATGTTTACCTATGGTTTTTATGCAATTGTGACGTATCTAAGTCAAAGGTGACCAGTGGCGTATCTTGGGTCCGAGACCTGGGCTATCTCACCCCCCCCCCTCCCGCAGTACTGTTTTTTTTTAAATCGCGAAGTTTATTTTTCAGTTGTTAAGAAACAGAAGTAACTTTTTTCTAAATTTTAGGTACATGCTATTGCTAACATGATACCAAACAATAATGAGGATTAGGATTTGAACTCTTATTTGTACATGAACTCCATTCTTCTTTCCTTTTGTGTGAACTTGAGTGCTACGTTTTCATAAAAAATTTCTTCAGAGTAGTTTTCCATATTTAAAAAGAATGTTTTCTCTATTGACAAATCAGTCAAGTTGCTCAAATGTATATGTCCTTGTGAGGCTCTATCTTGATTTTTTTAAAACAGAAAAACTTATTTCGGCAGTTGGAGTTGCTGATGGAAACTTTAATATTAGGTCTGCTAATTTGTACACCTCACTAAACCCAGTGTGCAATATATTCAACTTTATGTAACAAGTAATGTCTCTTACTGATTTCTTTTTGTATTCATCAAAGGAATAAAACACCTTTAGCTCATTTTTTAATAGAGCTGTATCAAAATTTGAAGCATAGAGTGCTTTAATTTCTGACAGCAGATGTTCAGGAAAGCCTTTACAATATTTATCAACACTGTTCGAATACAACAAAGCCACAAATTTAAGATATAAAATCCCTGATTTTAATTCATTGACACTTCACACAAATGAAACATCTCTCGCGAAACACGTGCTGTTAGGCGGGAACATGCGAGTGACTAATGCAGTCCGAAGTCTTCTCTTTTTTGAGCGAACCGTTGCCCAAAACAATGGCCCAGTCACTTTTCACACGCGCATTCATGTTGTCATGGAAACGCTAGCAGGTGATCGTATCTTGAAGGTCTTCGAATTAGAACAGCGAAGACTCTGTTTGCGTTACGACGCCAGCTGTTTGCGTTAGGACCGTTGGTAATTCTCGCTCGCCAGACTGATTCTCTTAGTCAAAAGAAACGAATCCTCACGTGTTATTTTCGCAGCGAAATCATCGACATATCTTAATACCGTTGATAACTGACTTTTACTTTTGCATTATCTGGGCTTCGCAGCTAGTCCAGCTAGTCTCGAATATACGCCACTGGAAGTGACATAAATGTCAAAACAGCAAACTTGCCGAGACAAAATTGGTCGGTGTGGCTTAATTGGGACAGGATTCGACTCCGGAACAGCAAGATACCGCAAACGTCTGCTGAGCTACATGGATTTACGTCAATTCGTGTAGAATGAGATATTACCGCAAAATGGGATACTACGCTACACTGCTGCCCGAACGTAAAACGAATCTCCTGGCCGTCGGGTTTACGATATACGCTGACCCTTTTTGTGAAGGTATATGATTTGAAATGTCAGTGTTTTGGTGCAGTGATCATTAGGCACATACATTATTACTAACACTTTCCTAATATAGCCTGGATTCGATGTGACGATGAGCAAATGAACGATGAGCTGGCAGTTCAGGAATGTTCAGCCAAGGGCATGTGATCGAGTCGTCAATTGCGTATTGTTCTCTGGAGTATAATCTCTGTTACGAATGGTTCTCTCATTTCATTCCGCACATGTTCAGTTGGGTTAAGATCTGGTGACCGTGAGAGCAATTTTAGCACTTTGAAGTCATTATCGCTATTCCAGTGGCTCAGTGGTCTGAGCGATGACTTCTGATCATTCGTCCGAAAAGGGTGCGGTTTCGAATCCCGGTGCGGCAGGGATGTTGTGTTTGTCTTACGGCACTGCCCCTCTCTCTCTTTCCTGGAACCAATGGCCTTAATTAAGGACGGGGGACTGCTTATAGGCCACTGAGTTGCTCATGGTAGTAGTTAAACCTCCAATCAAAAAAAAAAAAAAAAAAGAAAAGAAAAAAAGTCATTGTCATATTATCATAATCTTGGAACTATTGTCTGACAATCCAAGATTTGCGCCATGGTACTTGATCTTGCTTGAGGGTCTCTGATCCGCAGTGTTGTTACGATACCAAATGGCATCTACACGGTCGAATCACATTATTGTGACCACCAGCTAATATCCAGAGTAACGTCCGTGTGCAGCGCGGGCAGCAGCTAGACGGGCTGGAAGTGACTCAATAAGGTGCTGGAAGGTGTTCAAAGGTATGTGGAGCCATGCTGATTGCTGAAGAGCATCTAATAGCTGCTTGAGGGTGCGTGGTGGAGGATTCATAGAGCGAACAACACGATCGAGCTGGTCCCACAGATGTTCAATTCGGTTTATATCTGGAGAATTAGGGGGCCAGGGAAGTACTTTGAAGTCTTCATCGTGCTCTTCCAACCACTCTCGGACATTTCTAGCTACGTGGCACGTCGCATTGTGCTTCTGAAAAAAAAAAGACAATCAGAATTATGGGAGTACTTGGTCTGCAAGGATGGATTCAGAACGAATTCGGTCCATAGTGCCTTCCTCAGGTGTGAGTGGACCCATAGAATGCCACAAAAACATTCCCCAGACCATAACGACGACCCCACCAGCTTGTGTTCTTTCAGCAATGGTTGAAGAGCGTTTGTTCTCCGATGTGTTGTGCCTTATACGCCATCGTCCATCCGTTCGATGAAGCAGAAAACCTGATTTATCGAAGAAGACAATCTTTTGTCAATCAGCGGAGGTCCAATTCCGATACTGCCGTGAAAATGTAAGCCTTTTCTGCCGATGCACCTTCGTTAGCATAGCTGCAGTAACCATCCGCCTGCATCGGATCCCCATACGCAGCAGGGTTCTTTGAACTGTCCTTTTAGACACACTTCCGGTAGCCTTCTGGTTCATTCGGCCAGTGAGTTGCTCCACTGTAGCGTGCCGATCGTCCCTCACGCACCTTGGAAATAAACGTTCACCACTAACATCAATGGCACGTGGTGCTCTGCAGTTTCCATGCAACTTATTCGCAATGGTGCCATTTCTCCAATCAGGATATACTTTAACCACAGCAGCACGCGAACAGTTTACAAACTGCGCTGTTTCAGAAATACTGCTACCTTTGGCCCGAAAACCGATAATCATCAAATCTGATAAATTGCTCCTTTTATCCATGACAGGAATCAGTGATATGTTTTCAGAATGCCTGCTCCACACATTATATACCCTCCAAGCCATCTCTCGACAGGTGCCTTCTTTTAGTGGCTACCCGCTGTTAACGTCAAAAGTAGGAGGTGGTCACAATAATATGACTCGGCTGTGTATATGATGTTCAAGAGATATTAAGAAACCAAGTGCTCGCCATAAAAACAGACCCTGGACCAATACTCCGCTTCCATCATCTATAACCTTTATCGCAAGGCATCTGGTATCCATGGAGTTGTGCTGCCGATGCCCTGCCCTAGTCGTTCATCGGACTGTATTAAATGTGATTTACCGGATCAGGCACGTTTTCCAGTTTTCAAATGTCCGGTATCGGTGATCCGGGCTCACTGCAGACGAATTTGTCCCTTTTAAGTGAAGATGAGTGGAACAGGAAGGATGCGTCAGCTGCTGTAATTCATTTGCGCCAATGTGCGGTAAGCCGTGCATGCCGAAATTTTCCTCTGGATACCACTATTGTACCGCGCAATTACCTGAGGCAATAGGATTCGCCTGATATGTCCTACAATCCTCTCCAGCCGCCGTTGTCTTCGAACATTGACCAGTCGTCTCCGTCCACAGGAAGACCGCTGATTGCTTGTTTTCTTGTTTGTACACAACTCCTTCTACACCCTCGGTATATTTGCTCTTCTACAGCAAAGAAGGTTTGCCATTCCTGAGGTGTTTGCACCTGTCCGCCTAACGCTAAGAATCATGCATCTTACAAAGTCGCTTAAGTCACGAGTCTTTGCCGTATTGCTGCCATATAAACTTCGTACATGTCTGAATTATTTCTAGTGAGCTGTGTGTAAAGCCATCTCAACGTCATAGCAGCGTGGGAAGTGAGAACGGTACGTATCTGATCGATAATAGCTGTTCTAAATACACTCCTCGACATGGAAATTGCACCATCGAGAAGAAGGAATGCTACAAACACGCAAATCGCAGGGCGGGTGTACCCACTCGAGAAAAGCAAATTATGTTAATTAAACCGGAGTTGATGACGTCACACGTTTGTGGGATAAAGGTGCCAGCCGTAACAGGGATGGGAATGTGTGAACGCTGGTGGAAGTGTCGAGGAAGTTTCAGATTTGTTGTTTGTGTGGACATGGCCGTCTTAACGGGTGGGTCAACGGGGCCGCTGCCCAGGGCCCCTACCTGAACTGGGGCCCCCAACGCCTGAAGAGACTTATGGGTTTACAAGAAGTCACTCTTTGAGCACTCACCAGCATGTTTTTTTATATTTATTTAAAAAAAGAAGAAACCCCAATATAGAAAGTTGGAGGTTCTTTTGCCTTCTTTTTTTTTAAAAACCCCTTGCTCATAGCATCGATTTCCCAAGCAGGCAGGAGGAAAGTTAAGAGTTAGGGCGGATCTTTCGTGACAAAATACGAAACAAAAAAAGCCGACGTCCAACCAATCCCGAGGCTTGAGCCTTGAGAGCCATGAGGGCGACGCACAAATCGAATCTTTTCCTTTTAGACAGTCATTTGTGGTGTCCACACGAAGATGTGTACGTATGATTATCACTGGGGTTTGCCCACCTGGGCTGCTTAAACATAAATTACTTCAATCGCTGCTGTTTAAACAAATAACAATGACTGGGTTCCCCATATCGGCATTTCTGTCCGGTGCGTCATATTTTCTGGAAACGGCGCTGGTTGGTTTCTTTCTTTCTTCTGTCTTAATTTAACTTTCGTTGAATAATTTCTAGAATGGGAAAGAAACATATCTTTCAGCACCCATTTTCTTGTAATTTTCTAAGCAACAAAATGTGAATGCATTTCCTACACTTCATGGACTACTACAGTTTCTCTCATGTACCATTTTTCATTCAAGTGGTATTTAAAAAGTTACTGGATGTTGAATATTTCTTTTCATAGGGAGAACATGGTGATGGTGGTGTATATAACAATTCTCATACGTTGTATATATATCCATATGTTATATATAATGTAATAATGCCATATGTGAATAAAAAACAAACACATATTGTAATAATACCATATGTTGTACACTGAAGAGTACAACATACGTTTTGAGCCGCTGCTCAACCGCCGGTGTCGTCTTCAGGTCATCGTCGTCATCAAGCAACTGCCATGCAATCGTTTGAAATAGAGAAACAAATGGTAGTCAAATTTTGAAGATGACAATCCGTTCTTTTGGTGTAAATACACTCACGGACAATGAAATTTGCGCACCAAGAAGAAAGCATCGGATTGAACTGAAATTTTATGGACGTAATGATACAGATGAATGATACACATGATGGCAAAAACAGACCTGCAGGACAATTACAGAGGGATCTGTGGCATTCTGTCCGGTCATTTTCAATAGCGCGTCGGACAACGTTGTGCGGCGATACATGCTGCAAGATAGCTAATGCAGGCAAACAGACGCCTGACGTTGTCTGCGGCAGACTGGCCCACACGTGTTGGACGGTGTGCTCCTTTTCCGGGATAGTGCGGCCCGGCGGCAGCTGGCGTTTCAACTGGTCCCACACATGATCAATAGGGGACATGTCCGGGGAGCGGACAGGCCATGAAATTGTCTGGACATGACGTAGGTAGTCTTGGGCAACCCGAGCCGTGTACGGGCTGGCAATATCCTGCTGGTACAGCGCACCTGGAATACCGGCCAGGAATGGTAGCTCATGGGGCTGTAGGATCTCATTCACATACCGCTGGCCCGTCAATGATCGACGTATCACTACTAGAGCTGATCGGCTATCGTATGCAATGGCTCGCCCGACTATAATGCTTGCAATGGGGGAGGTGTGGCGCTCGATAGCGAGGCTGGGATTGTGCCGTTGACCCGGGTACTTCCACACCCGGACACGATGGTCATCTGTCTCCAAAACGAAGTAGCACTCATTGCTAAACACCACACGTCGCCAGTTTGTGGCGTTTCACGTCGCTCTGGCCTGGCAACACTTCACACGGAGCCGGCGATGTTCCGGTGTTATTCGTTTTTGCGAGGCGCCGGAAAATGGTTCATGGGCACACAGGAGCCGCTACATCTACCTGTATAGTGGACTGGGTCCCAGTGGGATCCGTTTGCGCCTGGCGCAAGATCCGTCGATCCTCTCTACCGTTGGTCCTCCTAGTCCGTCCGGAGCCACTCCGCCGTGTGGCAGTGCCGTCACGTGGCTGGAAGCCACAAATGAAGAAATTAAATCTCTAAAGAAGAATAAAACCTGGGAACGTACTGATTTGTCCAAAGAAAAGAAAGCCATTGGTTGCAAACGGGAATTAAAAAAAAATACCATGCTAATAGAAATGTAGATAGATACAAAGCCCAACTTGTAGCAAAGGGTACGTGGATGTCATTTTAATTTTATCTGATCTCATGGAAATCAAAGGCCAGGTGAAGAATATGATCAAATATTTGCTCCCGTCGTAAGACACACTACAATGCGCACCCTACTTACAATAGCAGCATACAGAAAAATGCATGTACACCGCTTTGACATAAAAACTGCATTTTTGTACGGCAAATTAGAAGAGGAAATCTACTTGTCTCAACCAGCAGGATACATAGAAAAAGGCGAAGAAACGAAAGTATATAAACTTAATAAATCCATCTATGGACTCAAGCAATCTGCCAGGGTAGGGAATCAAACCACTGCAAATTTCTTATCTCAAAATGGTTGCGTCCAAGGAAAAGCAGATCCATGCTGTTTCACACGCAAGGAAAGGAATTCCTTCACATTTGACATTTTAATTGGATCTGATCTCATGGAAAACATCTACAAATCCAGAAAAATGTTTGAAACCATGTTTGAAATATAAGATCTTGGGAAGATATTTCGGCATACAGGTGGAAAGACACAATGATGGAAGTTACAAACTTCATCAAAGTGCAAAAATAAAGGATGTCATCAACAAATATGATGAAGAGCCAACAAAGGAAAGTTACACACCAATGTCTACAGACTTTGGAAAACACAATCAAGCAGAAGAAGAAACACTCGCGGATAATTCCGTACACCGCGAACTAGTGGGAACCTGGTTGCGCATTTCCATAGTGACTAAACCGCTACCTAGAGACCATCATGAAAAGTTAAGGACTAAACTTGGAATGATATGCGACTACAGCTCATCGAGTGGGAGATTGTTGGAAACACAAGGAAAGATACGGCGCGCTTCGCAGTAGTCGAAAGGTAAAAGTCCACACGAGAGAGGAGGAGAAAGAATTGTTTTGAAATTCTCGTAGCGCGTGGTTCATCACTTGAACTCTCACACGCTAAGTGGCAACCGAACTGAAAGGAAGTTGTTCTTCATCAGCTGCAATAATGCAAAGTATAAAGAAAATGAACCTCAATATGTTCTGTGTATAGTGCTCCTATTACTTTATTTTATTAAATAATTCTTTATTTCACCAAAGGATACGATTATTCAAGGTGAGTTTATTCATGCATGCAATAATTCTTCTTTTCCGAAGTTTTAAGTCTGCCATTGGGGCATAGCGCTACTTGCTTCCGAAAGGCATCAACGATAAAGTGTAGATAGATAAACATTCTATTTGATATATCACACATAATTATCACACAACCAATATATACCCCATGGACGTTAAATTACGCTGTACTGACCTGATGGATATGCCTCTGGTACCTCCTGCATTGAATGTGGATGTTATTTGAGCCAGTGTCGCTTTTCTGTTAGCATGGACAATCCTGGTCAGATGCCGCTGGTCACGGTCATTCAGCACCCATGGTCGGCCGCTGCGCTGTCCACGGTGGGTGGTAATGCCTTCCATGATGTATTCTCAGTGCACACGTGACACCGTGGAACAAGAAATGCTGAATATTCGCTACAGCTTCGGAAATTGAATGCCCCATCCGTCTGGCTTCCACTACCATGCCTCGTTTAAACTCCGATAGTTAACGTGTGCTTTCCATAATCCTACTTGCGGTTGTTCAACCTGACAGACTCACGAGATTACACCTCGCAAGTGACAAAAATCGTGGTTTGCGTCCAAGACTTTATACGACGGCAGCCCCAGTTCAAAATTTATACTGATATCTAATGACTTTTGGCACTTCAGTGAAGTTGAACTATAGACGATTAAATACAGTATAACAAATATTACTCCACAAATCACTAATACCCCACAATAGTGTTTTTATGAACATCAGTTCTACATTTATAACGTGACATCCCTTACCCTTAGACTAACAGCATTTTATATTTTATTTAGAAATAACCTCCGGCTCATGGAGCTTCAAAATATTCTAATTCATGAAACTCACTCTCCTTGTGAAACAAACAATGTTCTAAGCGATGTGGAAAATATTTCATTGCGTATGACTTACCAGCAGAGAAGGGGCAGACGGTCCTTGAAAGTAGCTTCGAAAACTAACTCAATGGAAGCCTGGACATCTCTCACAGCTGTCTTGAAGGCGTCAGTTTCGGTTGCCCCAGCAAGACAGCTTCCATGTCTCAGGTATCCTGAAACACAAACCAAGTGGTTAACAGTTAAACATGTTAATTACTCCCATACGTGATAGAAATTAATATGAAAATAATTAATACAGACATTTGACGTGGACTAGGAACATCAAGCAGAAGTCATCTCTCTTTCCACGTTTATGAGTGAGTCACGGAAAAATTCTCATTGGCCGCCAACGGGATTCGAATCCAGGTCTTCCAGTTACGCGCCGGACATGCTTCCACTGCACCACAGCGGACTCGAATTCCTCCAGACTCACATAATTAATACACTAATGAATATTAATGTATTAATTATTCATTCGCCTTCTAGTTATTTGTTCCGTTGCTGCTTACCATCTTTGGTGAATCCCCAGCATTGTGCGGGGCTCCAAGAGGCAACCTGACAAGTAGCTTGGCAGTTAGTGTATGTGAGTCTGGAGGTATTCGAAGCCGCTGTGGTGCAGTGGAAGAATACCCGATGCTTAACTGGAAGACCTGGATTCGATTCCTGGTGGTGTCTAATGATAATTTTCCCATGACTCACTTATAAACGTGGAATGAGCGATGACTTCTGCTTTATGAAAATCACGTCAAACCAAGCAGTAAGAAAACATAAAGAAAAAGAAGCCACTCAGGTTTACATTAGTAAGATGAAGTACTTGGGTTTCAGTTGAATCATATGCACTGAATTAGCAAAGGAATACCCAATTGCAATCAGACACGGGACATCCTCACACAACTATGACGATGAGATGGCTTTATAAACAGCTCAATGCAAAGGATTCAGATGTTTACGAAACGCAGGTAGCAGCAATATGGAAAAAGACTCGTGTTTTAAGCGACTTTGAAAAAAAATGCATAGCACTTGGTGTTTGGGAGGCAAGTACAAACATATCAGGGACGGCAAACCTTCTTGACTATGCAGGAGCAACTGCATCGAGGGTGTATAATGAGTGCTACCCAAACAACAAAACAAACGAGCAGTCAGCGGTCTTTCTGTGGCCGGACATGACAAAGTGTACGTTTATGCTGCAGCCTCGCTGCTGGCACATCGCCGAACTGTACACATGGATGCCTGGCGATGATGAAACAAAACCATAAATCTTTACAGGCTCATTTAGCGTGGAGCAGCGATGCTATCTGCGCTGCTCGCTGCGATCATCGCCACAACGATGATATCAAAATGGTTTGTTTTTAGAGCCTCGACCATCGCTAGGCATCCTCTAACTTACGCTGTGATTGGTTCCTTTAAGGCCACTCATCCCGTCCATTGACCCACTTCCCCAACCGAGTGTGAAACTAAGCAGTCATCTCTCTCGTATCTTTAAAAACGGTGTTGTGTTTTTATAGAATCAAGTTTTATTTGTGGAGTTTTCCTGTGATTTGTTTAAAAGCTGAAAATTTAATGACTTTTTGAAGTATGGATGAAATTTCAAAGAGACACTGATATCAGCTGTTTTCGAACGAATCCCTATTTGGGACCAGCGGCATGCAGATCACCACAACAGAAATTGGGTTGACAATATTTGGTCGAATCTTTAACTGCTTCCCAATTTCTGGTTCAACAATATTTAAAATATACTGAAAGGTTGGTTGCGACATCCTTAAGTGTCTGAAAAACCTCTCTGGATAATTCTTGAGTTGTTCATAGAATTGGTGACTAACAATACGATGTGAACAGCTGCAAGGTAAATACTCCATGGCGAGCATCGCAGCTACATGCAAGCAGCGAGGTGCCTGAGGGAACATCTATGTACCAGCAGCGAGGCTGCAGCATAAACGTACCCTAATGGATGTTCGAGGGCAACGTCGGGTGGAGATGATTGTACCAGGTAACAGACGAGCTCCATTGCGGTATGTAACCGTGTAGTACAACAGTGGGATCGAGAACAGAATTTCACCATACAGGGCCCGCCGTACTTCGGCGCAGATGGGCTATAACAGCAGACGCTTCTTTCATGTATCAGTCATTTATACTAAAAAGTCACAAATTAGTATGCAGTGGAACGGAATAATCAAAACTGGACTCTGGAAAAAGGCCGCTGGTTCTGATGAATCAGGTTTTTAGTTGTTGATACACGCGGATGCACGGGTCACAATACCGCATCAACAGCACGAATCGCAGCTGCCTAGCGTTAAGAGGGAAAGCTGATAGAGGATGGTGGTATGGTCTGGAGCCGATTTTTGTGGCTCTAGCATTGGATATTTTTATATCTCTGAAACAGCATTTGGATGCCTCTAGCCATCTTAGTATCATGAAGACCAAGCACACCCGTACATGTGAATAGTATTTCCTAATGAAGAGAGTTACTTCTAGCAGGATAATGCTCCATGCCATAATGCTGGGATCGTCACACAATGGTTCCAGGATCATGAAAGTGAGTTCAAAGTACTAAACTGGCACCTACAATCCCCAGACTTGAACCGTATTGAACATCTGTGGAATGAGTTGAGAGAACCATTCGAACACACACACACACACAGAGAGAGAGAGAGAGAGAGAGAGAGTGAGAGACTCCTCCAGCGAACATCCTCAAACTGAAGGACGCTATCTCATCGGCTTCGGTGAATATATATGTAGAATGATATCAGCACCTCTTTGAATCCATGCCACATCAAATTGAGGCTGTTTAGAAGGCGAACTACTGCCCAACAAGTTATAAGGCATGTCTTCCTAATAATTAGCTGCTTCAGTGTATATTGAGTAAAATATGTAATACTCGAACTTCGCGTAATTTCTCAGCAAATTAAAACTTTTTTTAGATGCAAATAGGATTTAATACTAACTCTACCACCAAGCCAAATTGCAATCAAGAATACATGGGTAAGAAAAGGAAAAGATGCTATTAAATTATAGGACGTAATGATCAAGCCTTTTGACATAAGTCTCAGTCTTGACACACCAAAAAAGTGTGACAAGATCCCTTTTTCTTTTAGAGAATATCTTTTAATCCCCTAATACGAACTCTTTATTCAAAATAGGCGAAATTGATAAGATTGTCGTGATCGTATTAGCAGCATTTGGCTGCAAATGGGTATTTACTGTGTTAAATGCATTAGTGCCCCTCCTGGAAAAAATGTGAATCTAGGAAATCAAAAAAGTAATGATGATTTTCTTAACGGGCGCCCGTGTACCTCTTCAACTGCCGAAAAGATTGAGCGCCTACGCAAAACTGTCCCACGTAACCGAAAGAAAACTGTAAGGGAAATAACGTCAAAGTAGAGATATCAATTGGAAGAGCTCACATACTCTCCACCATGAATTGAACATGCATTATATTTACCAACATTTGGTTTCAAACAATGCTGACTCCCGAAAAACAAGAAACACGAATGGCCCTTTACCAGAGATCTAATAATCACCATGGCTGATGAAGATGATAATTACCTAAGCCACATTATCCCATCACGAGCTGTATCCGCAGCAGAAAGATTTTTTAAATCGGGGTTTTAGAAGCAGAGATATCGGGGGGGGGGGCGCAATTTATTTTTATGTCCCTTAGCGGAAAATCTATGCGTAACTTGAAAAAGTGACTATACCTAAAATAGTCTTCGACATAAATGGACTCTAAAGGTAAAATAATTTTAATCGGATGTTTAGAAGCAAATATGTGAAATAAAATGTATTTTGAATTCGATATGATTTGTATTTTCGTCCTCTAGCGGCGAAATTGTGCATCGTAAAAAACAAAAACAACAGTGGGATCATCATTCGCACATTTCAAGTTTCTCAATTTAAAAGAATTTTTCAAATCGAACTAATAGTTGCAGAGATATGGTGTCCACAGGTGGATGGGCGGTCAAACCGGTAACATAAGCACGATCATTTTCTTTTTTAGCACGTCTTTTGTAAAAAAAGACCGTGCTTATGTTATCGGGTTGTCCGTCCGTCCGTCTGTAGACACGACATCTCGGCCGATTTGAAAAATTCTTTTTGCATTAGGAAGCTTGAAATGTGCTAATGATGACCCTTTATTTTGTTTTATTTTTACGATGCAAAATTTCGCCTCTAGAGGGCGTAAATGAGACGACATCGATTTCAAAACACACTCTAATCCATATACTTGCCTCTAAACATCCAATTGAAAAACATTTTCTACTTTTCGATTCCATTCAAGTCGAAAATTATTTTAGGCATAGTCACTTTTCCAAGTTACGCATATATTCTCCGCTAAGGGGCGTAAAAGTAAATTGCTTTTCCCCCAGATATCTCTGATTCTAAAACTCTGATTTGAAAAATGTTTCCTTCAACGGATACAGCTCGTAAAGGAAATATTTTGCATATAATTTCAAATTTTTTGTATCAAATGTTTTGGTTACCAGGGAGCTTAAGTTTTGATTTCTGCTTCTAATGTATTATCAGCAAAATCTGAGCTTCTAAAATCTCGACTGAAAAAATTCTTTCGTAGACGGATGCTACTCAAGTAGGCAAACCTTTCCGGAATATTTTCTTCTTAAAATAATGTATGATTTTTCCGCTAGGGGGAGTAGACGTATATATTGTTTTTGTCAATATCTCTTGCTTCTAATGATCCGATTTGGAAAATTTCTTCTTGATTAGAGTTTCCAGTGCGACATGTTTCTAATATAATTTAAAAAATTTCAAATAATTCATTGACTTTCCGTTAGGGGGAGTAAAGGTAAATTGCACTTTCCCCGATACCTCTGACTCTAAAACTCCGATTTGAAAAAATCTTCCAAAACCGGATACAGCTCCTGGTGGGAAATTTTTTATAAATATGGTTTGGCCACCAGGGGTCGTAAGCGTTAAATTTCTGCTTCGTAGGTATTTGCAGCAAAATCTCAGCTTCTAAAAGCCCGATTATAAAAATTATTTCGTTAACCGATACCGCACCTGTCGATAAACATTTGAGAATATTTTCATCTTAAAATAATGCATGATTTCTCCACCAGATGGCGTAGATGTCTATCTTATTTCTGTCAACATCTCTGCCTCTAAAAGTCGAATTTGAAAAATTCCTTCTTGTTAAATAGCGTATCCGGTGCAAAAAGCTTCTCATATAAGTTCAAAATTTGCAAGTAATGCATAGACTTTCCGCTAGGGGGCGTAAAAGTAAATTGCGTTTTCCTCAATATCTCTGTTTCTAAAACTCGGATTTGAAAAATTCTTTCTGCACCGGATACAGCTCCTGATAGGAAATTCTCAGCATATCATTTCTAATATTTGATAAAGAATGGTTTGGCCACCACGGGGCGTAAGAGCTAAATTCTGCGTCTGACACATTTTTAGAAAAACCTGAGCTCCTGAAAACTCAATTGAAAAAAATCTTTCATGGACCGATACCGCTCATATCGAAAAACCTTTTGAAAATACTTTCTTTTTAAATTAATGCATATTTTTTCACGGGGGGGCGTGCATATCTTATATTTGTCGATACCCCTCTGGTTCTAAGGGCCCGATTTGAAAAATTCTTTCTCTGTTGGAGAGCGTTTCCGCTGTTAAATGTTTCTTACATAAATTCAAAATTTTCTTAACTTACAAGTCTGCCAACAGAGGGCGTAAGTTGACATTTCCGTTACAGCAATATCTGCGGGATTAAAAACCCGATTGAAAATTTTTTCTTTGGTTAGATAATACTGTTTTCCATACCGGTTCCATTGATTTTGAATAGCTTTGGTAAATTTAATACGCATCAGAACGGATTCAAAAGACGTGATCATTACACCCGAAAACTCGGTGTCATCTTTCTTGTCTCCTTATTGCAAAAGACGTGCTAAAAAGTAATTCTGGAAGTTTTCCGTCACTCTCAGGTCCTTGTCCACTATGTATGTATTCCAGTAGGGAGGATTGCGAATAAAGAAATATGCAGATTTTTACCCCGTCGCCTGAGGAATATAATTCGAAGGAAATGTCTGCAAAAACGGACAGCAGAAAGTTGGTTTCCTCTCCACGACCGTGCGCATACACATTAATTCCTAATGGTGAAAAAGTACCTCACATAGCACAATGTGACGTCATTAAAGCATCCTCCATATTCTTCTGACTTAGCACCACCCGAATTTTGCTTATTTTCACGCTTGAAATCTTCACTAAAAAGATGACTTTTCACGAGTGTAGAGGGCATCATCGAAAACACGACAAAGTCGCTGAGAGAGGTTTCAAAAAATGGATTCCGTGAATGCTTCAAACAGCTTTATGGACTTTGGCAAAAGTGTGCAGCTACCTAAAGGAAACCATTTCGAAGGAAATAAGGTGTAAATAACAGTACTGTTATTGTTTTCTGAGTAAAAAGGATTTCCGCGAATATTCTGAACTCACCTTGTACATGTTTTTGAAAATTACAGGATATTTGCAAAAATTATATTAAGATTGTACTTACTGTTTCTGAGCTCTGAGCCAGGGGTACAAAATTCACGTTCTACTTCAAATGCCCCTCCAGCAAAAATTCCTGTTAATTCCTTTTGCATTGGGGACATGCATTTATCTGTAAAATTGTTGCCGCAGTCTTTCACTTCCTTTATAGTTCTAAGGGGAAATAAAAGAATATTTAAAAAGTCTAAACATCAGATCTCGAAATGTCATTTTTGTAGTTGGAAAGGGAAACAACAAATAATATTTAAAAAGTGTAAACATGCGATCATGAAATATCATTTTTATCTGTGAACAAACATATAATCTGTATGTGAATATACTGATACTTCCGTTATCTCAAATCATACTTACGGCTCATAACTTACGAGGCTGGATCGAAAAGTAACGCACACTATTTTTGTTTTTGGCAACAGTTTAATAGATAGGCAAAATAAAACAGTGAAACTACATTTCTTAGCTATTTTTCAAAATAAGAACCGATATATTTATCCCAGCGAGTTTCCAGTTTTAGTATACGTTGTTCATAAAAGTACGTTTTCTGGGCGTATAGCCACTTGAGGACAAATGAATCGTAGCGTTGGCCGCCCAGGAACCTTTTCAAGGGACCAAACAGATGAAAGTCCAAAGGAGCGAGGTCAGGAGTGTGCGGTGGGTGCTACAGTACTTCCCAGCCAAATTGCGCAATTTTGTCGCGAACGTGTTGTGCAACATGTGGGCGAGCGTTGTCATCAAGTGGTCTGACATCTTCAGAGTCTCTGTTGAGTCTTTTGTCACACAATGCACGACGCAACTGTCAGTGTGTTAGCGTAGGTTTTGTCATTCATGGTGGTCTTCGTTGAATGAAACTCCACCAATAGAAAACCGTGCATGTCCCAGAACACGGTCATGAGGACTTTTTGTGCAGGTTGGGTTACTCTGAAATTTTTGGTGGCGGGGAGTCGAAATGTTTCCACACCATACTGTCCTTCTTTGTTTCGTGAGTGCAGCGGTATGCTCAGGACTCATCGCCCGTCACTACACCTGCTAGAAAGCCATGTGCTTCTTCTGTGTAATGGATCAAGTGGTCAAAGAATCACATCATTCTCTGTCCCTTCTGGTCATCTGTCAGATTCTTGGGCACCCATCGCGCACTGACCTTGCGAAATTGCAATTTGTCATACACAATATCGTACGCTATACCGTACGAAATGTTGAACTTCTGTACCAATGTGGCATCTTTTTCTTGGGGTACTTTTGATACTGTTGTGAAGCACATAAACATTAAAAAAATAGTTCTCGTCACAGGCTCTATCTGCTGGTCAAACCACGAGCCGCCACTGGGTTTTCCACACTTTATCCAAGTTGGTGAAGTCTTTCTGTATGCTTATTTAGCAGTCGAGTAAATTTTTAAAGAAAGAAGATTGAAATAACCACGGAAAGCAATTGAAATGCAGTAAAGCTGCTGCTTAAGAGAAAAGGTTATAGTAGCTTTTTTTTTAGAAAAACAATTGGGTTAAAAAATGAAAACAACACGAAAAATTTTCTTTCTTTTATGTGACACTAACATTTATAGAAAATATACCAGGGTACACAGAGGAAATTATCTTTAGTTTGTTGGAATGCAATTGTTCCTAACAAATTAGAAAAACATATCCTTAGATGTAGAACTCAGAAACTATCTTATAGGAAAATAGCGTATCTAGAGATATCAGTTCTATCTATCTATCTATCTATCTATCTATCTATCTATCTATCTATCTATCTATATTTTGTCTAAGGAAGCTTCTTCTAAGAAATACAAAAAGCTTTATTTAGTCCGAAACAAAGTAATATTTTCAGAAAAAGTAACTAAAAAGCTCCTGAAAGAGAGACAGGTATTTTTATTTTTTTTTATAGCAAGGTGCCTTTTCTGGAAAAACAAAAGAAGTTTGTCCCAAAAAAGAAAATAAAGAAAAAAATTGTAAGCTGCAAAAGTCTGCAAACTTCTTTATTTCGCAGCGAAGAAATTTCCCCCAGATATTAACGTAAAATGCTTCTTACATAGGTCGAAGCAAATGGTCTTTTTTCACAGCAAAATTAATTTTCAAGAAACTGTTGTAAGTTTTGTAGTCGGTTGTACCACCATTTGGTGCTACACCAGCTGCGTCACCTTCTGAGGAAAAGGAAAACCACTGTGTAGTGCATTAAACACAGCACAACAGGGTGCAATGGGTTCAATCTTCCACCAGTCAGTTTCGATTCTGTAAGATGATGCATAATTGCATCATGTTTTTGTATGTTTCATGCACCACAGAATGGTTTATCTTTACATCTGGCCTGATACCCGTTTTCTTTGCAGAACAGACAATCTTCATTTTGTTATTTGTTTGTGTAGCCTGAATTGTTTTCATGCTACACTGTTAACATTTTAACAGTGTAGCATGAAAACAAATACATGCAATCTTCATTGTGTTCTAAGTAAGACAGTGCTCGACATAGAAAATGCGACACCAGGAAGTATATATCGGAGCGTTAGGCAAATTAGTGGGTGCGTGTCGACAGTTGCTGTATGTAAATTATTGCAGTTGCGAACCAATTGTGATAGGTGAGGAAGATAAAAATGGCGATATAACCTGGCGTAGCAAAGCGTAGTCGTCTCCAACTTAGCATATGGACTATTGCATCAGATTTACCTCGATGGCAAAAGAACGTGTTAGGGTGAGAATGGCTGAGCGTCGTCGTTGGGAATTTTACCATCACCCGGACACCTTTACCAGAGGCTACATCATAGGGCTGATTGGTCCCTACGCAGCGCGGTGCAAAACCTATTGGCCGAATTTGGCTACAGTGGTTAGAGAAAGGCAACTTGCATCACCATAGTAGGACTGGTGCACGTCGGCAGACGTCCGAAAGCCTCGATCACCCTATTCGATGGCAAGTCGTAGCATCCCCACAATTCACAGCAAACAATATTCGACGAGGTAAAGAGGCAGTTATGGACATCCTCGCATCGACATGGACTGGGACTTGCAGAATATCTCAGTCGGGTTAACGCTTTCTCTTGTTATTGCGACGACTGCCACTCACAGCAGCACATCGTCGCACAAGGTTGCAGTGGTGCCGTAACAGACATGAGCAGCGGAACTAATGGAAACACGCAGTATTCAGCGACGAGCCTCGCTCCTTTCTGAAAACCGACGATCGCCGATTGAGAGTCTAAAGACGACGTGATCACCCGTCTGTTGTCATTGCCATCCGTGAGCGTCTTACGGTTCCTCAGCCCCAATGCCGTGGTTTGGGGTGCTATCGGTTTAGTTTCAACATCCGTTCACCGCTGGTATGCAGAGTTGTACAACGAGAGCACGCCGATAC
The DNA here is from genome assembly GCA_039090855.1 of Macrothele yani. Taxonomy (NCBI): domain Eukaryota; kingdom Metazoa; phylum Arthropoda; class Arachnida; order Araneae; family Macrothelidae; genus Macrothele; species Macrothele yani. The sequence goes on along the minus strand of CM076997.1, from coordinate 109,999,765 downwards.
GTCGATGAAGTGCAGCCCGTTTTGTTGCCGTATCTGCGTGGAATCCCTGATGTCCAATTTCAACAAGATGATGCCCTCGCATTATGCTAAGATCGGCAGACAATACCTACTAGGTATCCAGGTGCTGTCTTGCCCAGCGGGATTCCTAGACTTCTCCGCAAGAGAGGACGTTGGGACGTCATTTGCAGATGACAATGTCTATGAACTAGAGATGAGCACGGGCCCTTTTTTTAAGCCGGTTTCCATCCCTGACCCAGACATTTAAACCCGGGTCCTTCCCGGGCCCGAAATATAATTATTTAATGACTGACCCGGGTTTGAACATTTGTAAAATGCAAAGTTTTCCTAAGTGAATAAGGACTAAAATCATGCAGTGCATTGATTATGATACGCTTTCCAACATACCAGAAATCATTACTCAAGTTATGAAGACAATGGCTGTGGAATAAATCTCGCTCCTGTGCCCTGACCTTTAACCCCATTTCGACTATATACAACAGAACCAGTTCAGTATACCTCCGGAACAACATACTAAAGTTTTGTCGCAAAAGATGCATTTTTAGTCAAGTTATGAACATAATGGCTGTGTAATAAATATCGTTCTTGTGTTCTGACCTTTGACCCAATTTCGATGATGTTAAGCAGAACCAGTTCAGTATACCTCCGGAACAACATACTAAAGTTTTGTCGAAATCGAAGCATTTTTACATAAGTTATGACGCATAAGGACGATGGAATGGATCCCACTCCTATGTTCTATCCTTTTACCCCATTTCATCGATTTTTCAATAGGGTTCGTCCTCAGGTGGACCCCTACGACATACTAAAATTTCATCGAAATCGAACCATTTTTACGCGAATTATCGTGCGGACAGACAGACGGACGGACGGACGGACGGACAAAGCTGGAGCATATATGCTTCTTCAACCTACGGTTAAAAAGCGTAACAAAAAAAAAAAAAAAGGATGTGGTGGCACAGTGGTCTAAACGATGGCCTCTGATCATTCGTCCGAAAGGGGTCCGGATTCGAATCCCGGTGAGGCATGGATGTTGTGTTTGTATTACGGCACTGGCTCTCTCCCTGCCCTGGAGCCAGTGACCATAAATTAGGGATGGGCGACTGCTTATAACCCATTGAGTTGCTCCCGGTGGTCATTAAGCCTCCAATCAAAAAAAAAAAAAAAAAAAATGAGGCATTTTCTTTTACTCCTATTTATATTTTCATCATCAGGTAAGAATGTTAGTACTTCCCGTTAATGTCGACCCAGCCCTCCCCCCCCAAAAAAAAAAGAGAGAGAAAGAATTATCATGTGTATCATATTCAGGTAACAAAATGTTCTTCATTTTGCTTCCCAAGTGTATCAAGTTAATTCGTTTATTTCGGCTCACGTTCATGTTTTCACTGAATGACCGAAAGTTCCCATTTTTCATATAGTCGCTATCAGAACTTTAAATTTAGTCGCCAGAAGACTTTATGCTGTCAGTTTTTATCGTATGTAGGAAATAATACATAGTTGTTACTTAAAACACTCTCAGACGTTTTTCAGGTACTCAATGCACGCGAAACATCAATAAGCAATAATTAAGAATTTTAGGCAAAGTACAAAAGAGAGACTATAGCTTAACCATTCAGTTGTGCGTTTCCGATTGCGATAGCTAATTCGGTTAGCAATGTTAAAAAAATTTAATTAAAAAAGGGAAAGGGAAAGGGAAAATTAAGTTGAGCCCGGGCCCGTACGATCCGGGTTTTAGTCAAAGATTTTATATAAGAGCTCGCCTGGGCCCGGTGCGGGCTCGGATTCGTTTCCGGGCATTTTGTCATAGTCCGGGCCCGTGCTCATCTCTATTCTGAACGACCACCTCACAATATAGATGTATTGTGAACATAGGTCAACCATATCTCAAGACACCATCTGGGGACTTTTCCACTTGATACTAAGCCATTATACTCTCTCCTCCTCCATCACTTTCATGTAATAAAACCTATATAATAGGCTACGTCTGTCCTTAACGCTCGGACGTCATCAGTACTTGCAGCGCCATCTGCTTTTATCCGGTGACCGAAATCAGAACTAAGCTCACCGCAATCGCACTCTAAGTAAAATCAAGGAGAAATACCGGAAAATAAAATATAATTAGTAAGAGCAACGACTTCATCTGTGGCAACACGCACGTGCTCGGACAACTATATGCTACGTTTGTTCCGTTGCGTAGGTGTTGTGCTGTGTTTTATTTCATAGCACAAAACATTGTATATGAAGAAGTCTTTCATGACCTCCGACGAATCCCGCTTCTGCCTGCAACACCACAATGGTCGGACCCGCGTTTGGCGGCACCGCGGCGAGAGACTGTATGTCGCCTGCATTATGCATCATCATACCGGTCCGTCGCCTGGCGTTATGGTTTGGGGCGCAATTGGATATGCCACCGAAATCCCTCTGGTACGCATCGCCGGTACACTCAACAGCCACCGCTACATCTCCGACGTTTTGGAGGCTGTAGTCCTACTTTACTTGCAGGACCTGCCAGCGGCCACGTTTTAACAGGACAATGTGCGCCCACACGTGGCACGCATCGCGCAATAATTTTTCACGGCCCATCAGGTGTCACTGCTGCCGTGGCCCGCCTGTTCCCCGATATGTCGCCCATCTTACACGTCTGGTTGCTGATCGGCAACCGAGTGGCCCGGCAAGCACGACCCGCGGCTCCGCCTGATGAACTGTGGCAACGTGTGGAAGCAACCTGGACCGACATACCCCAAGCTCACATCCAAAGCCTCTTTCGTTCGATGCCGTGGCGTGTAGCGGCCGTTATTGCCAGCCATGGGGGCCACACGAACCATTGATGTCTGCGTGTTAAGCAAATCGCACGAGCCTGTAAGCTCAATCGTTTCATCTTTGTATCTGTTGTTATGTGTCCAGTAAATCTGGCTTTGCTATCTTGTGTCCTTCTTGGTGTGGCATTTTGGGTGGCCAGCAGTGTATTAATAATAGCAGTTAAATCCAAAAGGCGAGATCCAAAAGTGAAAATCCTCCAAATGCGTGGCGTCAGTAAATAAACAAATACAATTTTTCGGTTGCTGTGTGTTTCTTGAACGTGGAAAGAGCGATGTATTTGTTTATTTACTAATGCCACGTATTTGGAGGATTTTCAATAACACGAATTTTATAGACAGTCATTCGGTAACTCACGGATATTTAGCAACGGAGACCTGCAACAGCATGGCCGTATCGGGGGTGGGGGTTAGTTCCAATCCCCCTCCACCCCCGTAATGTTTTATGCAAAATCTCTTTTGCTTGTTTAACGTAAGTTATTAGATCAACAGGGGTCGCCATTATCTTCTTTTCATTTTTTTTTACAGATTATCTGTTATTTTCTTTGACTTCTTCAGAGGGACATTTTTTCTCACTATAGCTACTGTTCAGCAGTAACAGATTTATAAAAGTACAGGAAAATCTGTGCCTGGGCACATCATTAATCGGAATTGTTCTACTATCAGGTATTTTTGAGATCGCTAATTAATTTATTTCTTTATCGTGTTTTAAGAGATTGACGAAAAAAATGGCAGTTGGAATCATAGTTTATTGTTTCTTTATAACATCAAGATGACAGGCTGGGGTGGGATGTATTTAGAAATGTGAAAACGCAGTGAGTGATTGCATCTCCAATTTGAAACTCTATGATAACAACCATTAGACGGCCAATTCAACGTCAAAGTCACTTGGTATTGGTGGCTTTATATATCGTTATCTGAATTTTTAAAATCCACTTCCTGACGGAGATTTCAAATTTTTTTATAATTTGCATTTTTCAGACTGTATTTGCTTTCAACCAGTCTCCTTTGTTATCTTGTTCGTTTTCATGTGATCTCTGTCTCATATTGATCAGTTTGTTTTTCTGTTACTACTAAGTAAGTTCATGTGTCCTTACTCGCTAATACTAATATACACTAACTGTCATAAAAAATCCGCGCACCAAGAAAAAAACCTTGCGATTAGCGCGAAACTTGGCGAATAGCTACGGGGAGGGCAGACATGCAAATGATTAAAGTTTCATGCGATTCCGCATGCCCGCGCGTCCATGACCGGCTCTGCAATAGCAATCCTAAAGCGCTGCGCAGGGCATTTCATACGTGTGCCGAAGTGCACGGTAAGAGTCAGCTGAGATCCCTGAGCAATAGATATGCCTAGAAGCCGCCGGAGACGTGCGAACGGGCCACTGATGGAGTTTGAACGAGGCCGTATCGTCGGGATGAGAGAGGCAGGGCGGCCGGCCAGCCTAACAGGCCATTATTTGGGCCGGTCGGACAGTACGGTGTGATTGTGTTGGGAGCAATGGACACGGGAAGGCACCCAGACATGGCGGACTGGCTCTGGATGACCCAGGCACACCACCAGCAGAGAGCACCGTGGGATCAAAAGAGCGGTACGCACAGATGCAACGACGTCCTGGTCCAATATCAAGAGACATGTGGCGGCTGTACAATGGACTTCTGTGTCCGCCAGAACCATTTCCAGACGCCTGGGAGAAGCGAATCTGCACTCTCGACGGACCTTACGTTTTCTGCCATTAGCACCTGACCATCGTCGGCGTCGATTGCAGTGGTGTCAGCAGCGAGCAACGTGGAAGGCTACGAACTGGTGACGTATAGAGTTCAGCGATGAATCCCGCTTTTGTATGAGAACGGATGACCACCGTGTCACAGTGTGGAGGACTGCAGGTGAGCGTTACAATCCCAACCTCACTGTACAGAGGAACACGTCCCGACCTGCAGGCGTGATGGTCTGGGAAGCCGTCGCGTATGACAGCCGTACTTCCCTCGCAGTGATCCGAGGTACGCTGACATCCCAGCGTTGCATACAGGAGATCCTGCGACTCCATATGCTGCCTTTCTTGGTGGGGCGGCTCGGAGCCATTTTTCAACCAACAGGATAACGCCTGTCCGCACACGGCTCGGGTTTCCCAGGACTGTCTACGTCATGCTTTGACTCTTCCGTGGCCTGCCAGATCGCCTGATCTCTCGCCCATCAAGCATGTGTGGGACCAGATGTGACAACAGCTTTCTCCGTGTCCCAGTATTCGTGATTTAGAGCGTCAGTTGCAAGAGGTTTGGCCCAATCTGTCTCAGGATAACACACGGTGTCTTTTTTATTATAAGCCAGACCGTATCACCATACGTATCGGAGTACGAGGCGGTCAGACGCGGTACTAACGCTGACTGGAATGTATACCGTACGTCTGCGGGAAATCGTCCTGCTGCTGTGATAATGTAATAACTTCTGTCCTTGGTATGTACCACCTCAGGACTAAAATCTCATTCATCCAACGTCTCTTTCTTGCTGCGCGGCTTTTTATGACAATAAGTGTACTAAAAACTAAAGAGTTTATCTTTAGTTAAGTGATTAGACAGACAGATAGATAGATAGATAGATAGATAGATAGATTTTGGCTATGCAATAGGTTTAAAAAAACCCGAAACAAAAGTCTAGTTACGGCTCTGATAGATAGGTAGATGGATAGATAGATAGAGCTCTGAACATTTTTTAACCCCTCCCCCCGAGAAACTAAAGTCTAGTTAGTCTAGTTATGGCCTTGTGCAATAGGCTTCTCAGCTGTTTGACATTAATCCGCTGGCCAATTGAACTTGAGCGACAGAGACCGTTTACCAACGAAAAGAATAGTTACATAAAGTAACAGTGGCCCGTGCAACTTAACGAACTGCGCAGCAGAGATCATCGACCAATGAAACAGAGGTCTACCGTTGATTTTAGAGCCGTGAAGGTTGTGCGATGGGTATCATCTGTCAATGGGAAATCAAGAAGTCTCCGGAAATAGACAAGACATTGGGATGAAACTGCCGTCAGTCAGATTCATAGTCGAAACGTGACCTCACTGGGTGATGCAAAAGTCAAAATGCAAATTGCACCGATAAACCAACAGCAGTGTAGTTCAGTCGGGAGAATAATCAGCTCCGGAGTGAGGAAACTGGGTTCGAATCCCATCATCGGCGCTGTATTGGCGCTCGAACGATAAACGAATCTGCTGGCGGTGAGGTGCGAGAAAAGCTGTGATGCTTTTTCCACGCATCGACTGGAATTAAAATTAAAAAATCCTTCTGAGCTCTCCTTCAAGCGGTATTTGCGGTGGACCCGAAGCCTGCTATTTCGTGCCTCTGCCTTTCTCAAAGAGGGAGGGTGGTTTATATATATGGTATACCCTTGAGGTGGCGCAAGAGTCGAAAAGGCAAATTGCAACGATAAGCCAAGGTCGGTGCATTTCAGTTGGGAAAATTACCGGCTCCGGACCGGGCAGACGTGTTTTGAAATCCCATCACCGGCAAATTTGGAATTAATTTTGGAGTATTAGTGATTCTGTAATTCGTGAAACGTTTCCGTGACAGTGTTTTAAGTCATTCAACGGATCACGGAAAATAGCTGTCTTTTTTTCTCCGTGGCATGTTATGTGGCTTAAGATAGCCTGGTGACAGGTCCTTCCCATTGGAGCAGGTTCTACGGAATCTCTTAGTATGTATAACGAAGTAAATTTCTCCGTCATTTTTGATCTACGTCGGGATTCGAACCCGAGGCCGCTTATTCCGGAACAAGTCGCTCTACCAACTGAGCTACGCAGACGTTTATTCTGATTCCTATCTGCCTTTATGTCGTGTGCGTCCTGCTGGCAGGTACGTCACATCTCCTGGTACGTTACATATGTCCCAGACTAATGTTTGACTGCAGCTGTAGGGAGCACATTTGGGAGTTCCACTTTCTGTGCTGCGTTTTACCCACAATAAATACTTAATAGAAAAGAGTGTGCTAGAAGAGTGCGGCTGGCTTTCATATCTTGGGATAGCAGGACCTCCTGTTGTGTTTAGAACTCTTACTAAAGATAGAGTATAAATAAGGGAAAAATTAAAGTTACGGTTTTTGAGAGAGAAACTGTTAGCACTGAATATAATATAAGTCTAAATGGCACAGTGATTGACCAGGTGAGTGAGTTTGTGTATTTAGGATTCATGTTTGACAGAGAGAACAAATTGGATGGTGAAATTAGTAGGAGAGTGAATTCTTTATTGAAAGTCATAGCTGCTTTGGGAGGTTTTCACAGGAATGGGGTTTCAAGAGAGTCCTGCATGGCTGTGAATGAAAGTGTAATTGTTCCTACTCTGATGTATGGGAGTGAAACCTGGGTGCAAGAGTAGAAACACAGGAGTCGTTTGTGTGCTGGGGAAATGCGTTACTACTGGGGTTTGTGGCAAGACACTTTCTGACCGTGTGAGGAATGAAGATGAGTTGCAGTTGTGTAATGTGAAGCAAAAGGTTGTTAGTAAGGTCGAGACTAATATTCTTCGGTGGTTTGGCAATGCTGAAAGAATGAGTGATGAGTTGTTTACTAAGAAATTTCTTTTAGCTCAAGTGGCAGAAAAGAAAGGCAGAGGAAGGCCAAGGAAGTCATGGGAGGATCGGATTTAGGAGTGCCTGCATGAGAAAAGGATTATGAGCATGAAGTACAGAAGGTCTTGTGTACGTCGAATGATGGATGTTAGTGATGCCTGAGTTGTACGTCGAGATCGCTGTAAATGGAAAAGTATGATACGGCAACATTAAGAAAATAATCAGTTAAACATTTATCTGGTAGTTTGTATTTCTTTGTGGAGCTAACCTCTGAATCTCAGAGAACAGCTTAGTGATACGTATGTTTATATGTAATGTACTAAAGATTGCTTACCCGAATATTTAAAACAGTTATATACTTACGATGCGAAATTGTTATTACTGCAAGGATCGTTCTGAATTGTCACTGTTGGCCAAAGGACAGTAATTCAAAGAAATTAACTTTAGTAACGCATGACAGGCAGCTTAAATTCGGTGTAATCCATGATGATTTTGCGATTAAGAGTATTTGAATAGACCGCTGTTCATACAGTATTAGAAATATTAAGTAGTCCGCATGCATTTTTTTACAGTTACCTTCAGGACAAACAATAGCAGAAAGAAAAAGGTAACAAGAATAAATAAAAAAAATAGAAGAAGAATGACACGCTAGATAATAGTGAGACTTACTCGCACCACTCTGTGACCTTTTCGTCGTCATCAGGGATGCCGTTACTTTGGAAGTGGAATAGCCCAGTCGCTAAACACAGGTCCATTTCTCTCATGTGACATGATTGTGATGATACGTACGATATACCTAAAAAGTAAATGGTTATGCTGTAGCACTGAAATTCATTTTTATACACTCAGATAATAAATACAAATGGAATAAGGGCAGAATTTCGTGACCCGAACCAGCATATTACCGTAGCAAGATTTGCATAGTGACTGAATTGCTTTCAATTATAAACATCATGAGATAAATAAGGGAGTTTACCCTGACACACTGAATCTTTCATATATTAATCTTGTAATTTCAGGTACTACTGCTGTTTGAAACGCAATGCAGGGATACAACATGCAAAAGTTTTCCAATAAATATTTTATTTATGCATCGAATAGCATAAAAACTAATGGTAGCCTGTGAATCATATTAAATAAATTTAACTCGGTTAGTTTGAGCGAATTTACTTACGCGTGATTGAGGCAAAATCAATTAGCCCGTGTTTCATTCTTTTGTTATTGGTGGAAGAAGGCGTATTACGAAATACTAGATATTGGATACGTTTAGAAACATCCAGAAGAAGCCCTACGTTTATACGTTTGTGTTGCGAAATGCACTCTCAGAAGGTACTGTTAGAACATCGTTAGGAACCTGAAAACCCCAGGATGTGTTACGGATATGCAGATGAAGCTCTCAGATGTCCAAAAAATATGTCGAAGAAATGGTATTTTAAATGAATTCGTCACTCACTAAAGCGGTGTTTACTAGTTGGAGGATTATTTCCAGCGGTATGATAAAACAAGGCACACTTCATGCACAACTGGGGCAGAAATCGCGTTTTCTAGGACATGGTAAATAGAAGAGGCCTAAAGTTGTCCAAGCCTGTAGGATAATCAACACCTGTCTCATTTGTAAAGTGAGAGGGGACATGCTAGAAAGTGCATCAGAATTAGTGCGCACAAAAGACGAACTGGAAAAAAAGCGGTAAAGAAGAAGCAGAATCCACCCCAGCGGAAGCGTTACGGAGCGTATTTACAAATACCGAGAAGTCTACTATTTCCAGCAAGCATATCTTGTATGTCATCCGTTAAAGCAAATTACAACTAAGGAGTGTAGTTGCAAATACAGAGTGTTGGATGCAATGGTACGTAAACATTGAAATGAACCATTTCCAGTACATCTTGTATGACGTCTGGTATAGCAAATTGCAAATATGGAATGCCTGATTTAGTACCTACACGTCGAAGTAGACTATTTTCTGAATGTCTTGTATGATATGCGGCATGTACGACTAATTGTCATGTCAATTCACCGTGAAAGTGGACTATTTTCAGAATGTCTTGTATGATATCCGGTACAGTACTACCGATTTTCATGTCATTTCACTCATCGATGAAAGAGTTATGAGTAAAAATGTGGTTTTTACGGCTGGAGTTTGTTCTTAATACAGAACACATTGTACGTTTGTTTTAGGCCAACTTTTTCTGGATAAACGAATTGTTATTGAAGTAATAAACATATTTAAAAAAATTAGAAATATTACTACTTCATGTAAACAAACATATTATGAAGTTCCTCAACACTCCATAATATAAGAACCAGTTTCGTTTAAAAAGCCAAATAAATGGTAACCTACATATCAGAATTCACTAGCATAATAAAATTGTTTCGTGCGCCAATGTGTTTAACAGGGTCGTGGTGAACGTTATCACGTAATGGTGACATCGGAAGGTTTTCGCATAACACCAGGGAATTAGCGTAAAGGGTACTACTATAACATACGAGGTTGTCCGCGCCGGGCATGGAAGCCGTGTCCCCTCACTCCAGAGTAAGTCGTTCTCCCAACTGAGCTACGCGGACACGTGCTCTCACTGCCATCTGCCTCTATCTCGTGTGCTGTACGTCCTGCGGGGCAGGCACGTCACCCCCCCCGAAAGAGGGCCGAAAGCGTGGCCCATGGGTCAGCCGGGATCACGTGTTGCTGTAAGAAGTCATCCCATGAAGAACGTGCATCTGAGAAATGCCAGACAATTTTGTGTGTGGAACGTAACATCACATACATTTATTTTCTAAAGCACTGAAAAAGGGATTCTCATTTTTCCTGTCTCGCCGTGCGGAAAGAACATCACATCATTGGGAGAAACTTAACAGCCGGGTCATCCTGGAAGTTCGGGCGCCAATATAACGCACAAGTTTGCCCGCGCCGGGCAAACTAAACCGGGTCCCCTCACTTCGGAGTACGTCGCTCTCCTAACTGATCTATGCGGCCTTGTGCTCAAACTGCAGTTGCCTTTATCTCATGTGTATCCTGCGGAGTAGGCACGTCAGAGTAGCTTGAAATAATGCTGGGTAAAAGTTATGCAGACATACGTATTTTTTCTCCATACTGATGTAATTTATCTGAAAAGTAATACTTTAGTAAAAATGGTGCGAAACGGTATCGGATCCAGAGAGGATTTTAGTCCGACACGTCTGATTCATGACCAGCTTCTTTCTCTCATTACAATACACCAGTTCACTTTTAAGAAATCCTGAACCCAAATTTCCATTTGCGTTTAGAGAATAGCGCTTAGAGCAGCGGTTCGCAAACTTTTTGAGTCGTGGAGCTTTTTTCAGGAGACAAATTCCTCACGAAGCACTATCGTCGCCTTTATACCAAAGGCATTAGGCGACGGTGCATTTTTGGCTATTTTTACTTAACAACAGTTTTCAAGGTACAACAGAGTGTAGACGAACTTCGTGTTACAAGTGATATTCATATGGAAGTAGACATTCGTCATACATAACACGATATGCAACTTGCTCATTAACCACCTTTGACGAAATAATGAAGATCACTTCTACATTTAATCAAATTAAAACGGTATTTACAAGTTAAAACATATGATAGATTAAAACAATAGATCTTTCGATCACACTAGTGATCTTCATCAGGTCACCCACCTAATGGCATCAAGGTACGTCGACACGCAATATATAGGGATTTTCGATGACCCAAATAATGGGTAGAGCGCATGCTCACGAAAGTTGTTGTGAACAGAGAGAGAGAGAGAGAGAGAGAGAGAGAGAGACAGGTAACAGTACTGCAAACGAAGAGAGTGAAAAATGATGCTACACAAGTATTAATAATTCAGCTGTAATTATTATTTCCGCAATGTTCAAGTAGAGCAGTCCATGTTCGTGGGAGGAAAGAAGGTACATCGTCATTACAGCAAATACCTCTATAATGGTGAATATATAAGCTTTCTGCAAAGAGGGTCATGCTTTTGGTGCTGTGTGTAATGAGGATTTTGCATTCATCCCATAATGGTCTATGTGTGCCGCTAGCTACCAATCGGGCTAGGGCTGTCGAATGTGAGCCTGTTCTGACATCGCGTGTGTGTTCGAGCAAACGGGTTTTAATCTATCATATGTTTCTAGTGTTTTAATCTATCATATGTTTCTAGTGTTTTAATCTATTATATGTTTTAACTTGTAAATACCGTTTTTAATTTGATTAAATGTAGAAGTGATCTTCATTATTTCGTCAAAGGTGGTTAATGAGCGAGTTGCATATCGTGTTATGTATGACGAATGCCTACTTCCGTATGAATACAGTTTTCAAGTTGTTAGTCGATATTTTATCGTATATAGCAAGAGCACGAATTATTTGTAGAATTCTGAATAGCTTAAATTCTCATCTAAACTTAATTTTCCCCATTGAAAGTCATTAAAAATGGAAACTTTTCTATCGTTTTCTCAAAACATCAATTTTGCACATTCGTGTCTTTGGCATAAAGGCGACGATAGTTTCACCTAGCACTTACATAGGTACTAAACCGAATGACAACAGTATTGACGATGGAAGATATTTTTAAACATTTGTGAATGCTTAACATCAAATTTTATTTCATTCGAAATGCTATTTTCTCCACTAATTTCAGAGAAATAAGGAATTTACTTAGATACATAAACGAAGGCTGATTGAGTTGATGCACAACATGCGTTTCGGTCTGTAATTCTCGCTATCTACACTGCTTCACAGCACGTTGCAGGAGCTGAATAATATCTACCCAATACTTGCCTATACACAGTTCATGGCAGCTCAAATTCACAGTTTTGAGATACTGTAACATTTGTTTTATTTATTTTTCTTTCCAATCTTACAGTTTGGGAACCTCTGGCTTAGAGTAAGCATGATGTTGATGCAAAAAAGAAATGTAAGGGACGGGATATATTATGTGCATATACAGAGCAAATAAGAATGTTTCGTAATTAATAGCAATAACGATGATAGGCATTCATAGCAATAATAATGATAGGCATTCATAGCAATAACGATTATAGGCATTCATAGCAACAATGATGATAGTCATTCATAGCAATAATAATGATAGACATTCATAGCAATAACGATTATAGGCATTCATAGCAATAACGATGATATGCATTCATAGCAATAACAATGATAGGCATTCATAGAAATAACGATTATAGGCATTCATAGCAATAATAATGATAGGCATTCATAGCAATAATAATGATAGGCATTCATAGCAATAATAATGATAGACATTAATAGCAATAACGTTTATAGGCATTCATAGCAATAATGATGATAGGCATTCATAGCAATAACGATTATAGGCATTCATAGCAATAATAATGATAGGCATTCATAGCAATAATAATGATAGGCATTCATAGCAATAACGATTATAGGCATTCATAGCAATAATAATGATAGGCATTCATAGCAATAATAATGATAGGCATTCATAGCAATAACGATTATAAGAATTCATAGCAATAATGATGATAGGCATTCATAGCAATAACATGCGCGTCAATTTAATGTAACCATTTTAAAGGATATTAAATAGAATTTGCGATCACCTGGGCATAATCTTTCGAATTAACTTCTCAACGTCTGCTACTCGACAAAAAGTTCGCGCTTCACAGGAACGATAACCAAATAGTGAAAGGCCCATTCGTGAACGATTTGTTCACATCGAATGACTCTTCACCGTCTTACAACTGAATGTAAGACGGTGAATATTCTCACCTAAATAATCATGCAGACCGCCTTTACTGCGACACTGGCTGAAGTTGCAGCAAGCTAAACTTTCTTCCTGCCCGATGAGTTCGGAAACGAGCTCCTGATAAGAAAAGTAATCTCGAGAGTTAATAAGTGTCAAAGATTATGTGAGTCAGCAACCAATTAGGAAATAATGGTGAAACTTAAGAATAGAAATGATGTGTGAATGCCATTCATTTGGATGGTGTGCCCAGCGGAGATTCATTCATTCATGAACGAACGATTAATGGGTCTCCTAAGCTCTTGCTCGTTTGGGCACTTTGGCAAAAGAGCTGTGAATGCGTTTGTTCGCAAATAATTAATTCATCGTGAACGGTGTGTGATGGAGTTCTCTTGCTCTTTTGGGCAGCTTCTTTTAGTACACATTAAGACAATCATTCTATTTATTACATTTTGCATTTCTGGAGCCTAAATGTGTGCATTGTTACAAGGGCAGCTTTTCGAAAGTTTTGCAAAAGGGGCGAGCCGGACTTTCAGTACAGAAGTTTCAACGTGAGAAACGAACGGAATGCGAAACTGCGCGGGCTGCACGAACGGAATTCGAAACTGCACCGGCTGCCCAAACCGAATCGCGTTGGAAAACATATGCGATTCAATAATAAACAATTGAGTTTTGCGTAACTGTAAGCGTACTAAGAGTAAAGTGAGAATTCATTAACACCACTTAAGGGGCCATATATATGTGTAACACATTGCCCACATATGCAGAAGAAAAGGCGAAGCTACGAAACACTGCTTTTGATTTTGTATGAAGATACGTATATAAAAAGGGGCGATTATAAGGTCCTTTTGGTAATATGCAAGGATCCCGGCATTCCATCTGAGATATACCCGCGTCCTTTCTCTCAGATGGAATACCGGCATCCTTTCCCCATTCTTTAACAGTTCACTTACCTATAGTTTAGACCACCCACATAAAAAGACAGAATTTTCGGACACAAAGGGTCTGCGAAACGTCAAGCGAGAGAAAGAGAGAGAGAGAGAGAGAGAGACAGAGAGAGAGAGATATGAGGAGAAGCATGTGATGAGAGAAAGGAGTTATTCTATTTGCCTAAAAAGCAGGAGAGAGGGAACAAAAATATGGCCAAAAAAAGTGATCGATCTGGTTGTGCGATTGCCTCATTTCAGAACACTGAAGTCCTGCTGCAGACTGTAACATTTTATTTTGGGAGGCTGTACCTAAAATTGTGCGGTGGTCGAAGGTGTGCTTCAAATTTTGAGGTAGTGGTTGAGAGAACATTTTGGGATGGTGTGCCTCGAATTTTGCTGTAGTGGGTAACAACATCCTTTCGCGCGGTAGGCGTCCCTCGAATTTTGCAACAGTGGGCAAGAGGTTATTTTAGAAGGTATGCCTCGAAATTTGCAGTAGTTGATAAAAATATTTTTTGAGAAGCTGTCCCTCAAATTTCGCTGTAGTTGATAAGATAATATTTTGGAAGCTGTGCCTAGAATTGTGAAATAGTCGATAATAGATTGTTTTGGAAAGGAGTGCCTTGAATTTTGAGGTTGTGGGTAAGAGAAGGTTTTGTGAAGGTGCGCCTCGATTTTTGCAATAGTGGGTAGGAAATCAATTTAGGAAGGTATACTATAACGCAGTAAATTTCTCCGTCACTTTTGGTCTACGCCGGGATTCGAACCCGGATCCCCTCATTCCGAAATAAGCCACTCTACCAATTGAGCTACGCGGACGTTTATTCTGATTGCTATTTGCCTTTATGTCGTGTGCATCCTGCTGGCAGGTACGCCACAATACATCCAATTTTGTTGTAGGTGATAAGGGACTGACTTGCGAAGGTATGCTTCGAATTTCTTAAAGGGCGTGCGTGTAAGAGAAAGAATGAAGTCAAGCTCAAACTCCAGTCGCAAGGTGGCACAATTGGATTTTCAAAGGGATCTTTCCGCAAAATGAACAACGAAAGATGAATATACCTTGTTGGTGCAGTCTTGTTGCTAAAAACTATAAGAACAGTCTACTGATTTCGGTTATGGCGTGTGTGAGTGGACATTACAAAAAGTGCAAAGAGCGAGAGTATTGAACACGGTGGAAAGTTATATAGAGTGATAACTGACTCAAAACATTTGTAATACAACTTTGAAAACAAGTGGAATGTGAATTACCGAGGTTTTTACGCGTGTCACGATAACAGCGCTAACTGAAACAACTGCACGTAGAATCCAGTTATATTCCTGTGTAAAAACGTGTCTATGTGCGACGTATTACAGAGGTGAAGCACATGGCAAAACAAAAACTGTGCAGCGATACATTCCGTCGATGTGGTTTAGTGGGTTAGAAGAACAGGCTCCGGAGCGAGAAGGCTGGATTCGATCACCGACAAGTCTGCGAATCTCTCTCATATGTCAAAATGCGATTCCACTCAACTGTGTTTATCTAGTTTAGTTGTTGAATTCTTGATCCAGTGATGCAAACCGTACTACGAACAACCTGAATTCTGAGTTCAGCTTTATGTCAAGAATTCCAGTGTTCCCCGAAATGGGGATCGAGCCCGCGATGGCTTGAATCCCAATGAGGAGCCCTACCAACTGAGCTAGAAAGACACTTGCCACGAAATCACGTTTAAGGAAGTAATGAAGAGGACTGGAATCGAGCGAAGATTAATGTTTTTCGCTATGAATGAGGATTAATTTGTCACATTATTTTTTGTAGGACCTTATTCTTTTTCTGAATAGATTTACAAAATGTTTTTATAAGATCGAATCATCACAAAAAACATTTTTTACCATGATTTTTCAAAGCAACAGAATGTTTTGGAACTTGAGATTTTTTTTTTAAAACTGACAATGGCTTTCAATTATATCTAAGAAAAAGTGAAATGTACTGTTTCATAGCATTACTTCATAAAACCCCTAAATATAAAATTCACTCGTGATAGCTTTAACACAGATTGATACATAGACATCATATACTATTATAAATACACCAGACTGTGAATACTCAAGAGACGCATATAGCTTATTAAATCCGCTTATTATTGTGGTATATAGTAAGCACAAAGATTCGCCAAGCTTTTGCACTCCACGCTTAGAGCATGGTATTACAGAGCTTATAACGTATGCAAACCCTACTACCTAAATAATAAGGAAATTGATAATATTTATAGCAAAGGTTTAAAGGCTGGATGTAAGAAGGATGACATAGACAGAATGCATAGAACTGTAAGAAATCGTATAATGTCAACAATAACGAAATCACCTAGTAAGACGATGAGATACGCGGGATCCATCACATATGTACCAGGCTTTTTATATTGGTTAAATAGTTTATTACGTAAATACAACATATTAATAGAAATGAAGTCCCCGACCCCGTCATTACATATAATATCAAATTGCAAGGAGAGACAGTGTGAGAAAGAAGGAGGGTGCGTGCGCTATACCTTTGACATATCCTGACAACACGGAGAAGATATATATCGGAATAACAAAGCGATCCTTGGACACCAGATGTAAAGATAACGTGCGAAATATCAACCAGTACATGCAGAATACAGCCCTAGCCAGAGAAGTAATGTATTCATCGGCCGCTCCTGTATGGAATAATAGAAGAATTACCCCTTACACGAACTTCAAAGAGACTGCCATCAGGGAAACAATCGAAATTCTACCCAGTAAACTAGCGTGTAATGATATGGTTTCTACTGAGCTACCAATGATTTAGCATGCGTTATTAAAAGATGAGATGTAAGGTCAGGTGATGCGCAACATTACAGCCTCTCCTTGACAAATGTCAACCCCGCCTTCTCGTGGTACATCCTGTTCCCACTAAAGGGGCTCTGAAGACCGCCAATAGCGGTATAACTATACCATCAGGATTAGAGGAAATGCTATCCCACACTCACCAACACGCTTGGCCAGCGTGGTGAGTTATGGCCAAACCCCTCCAAAATGACTCCACAACTTAAATCTTGGCCCTCAGTCTCCGGCAGCTGGAATGTACCTGGCCAAGGCAGCGGCCAGTGCGACATGAAGACAGAGGGTGCTATGAATCCCCGGAGGACCGGACTAGGCTGCCATCTGATGCTGACCTTGGCTACGTATAATGGACGCTCCTTATCTTCTGATTCAAGGCTTCTTGAATTGGAAGAGGAACTACAAAGGATCAAGTGGGACATCGTGGGGCTAAGTGAGGTAAGGAGAAAAGGAGAAGATCTCATTGAACTGAAAAGTGGACATCTCATCTACTATCGTGGGACTGATACTGGCAGAACTAGTGGTGTTGGATTTATAATAAACAAGAAACTGAAGGATAAAGTTGTAGAAGTTGAAAGTTGCTCTGACAGAGCTGCATGACTCGTTATCCAACTCTCGAGAAGATACCAGGCTCAGATTATTCAAACTTATGCACCCACCACAAGTCATCCTTAAGAAGAAATTGAAGAATTTTATGAGGAAATTCGTCATCTAAATAATAAAGGTAAGCAGCACTTAAAGATAATTATGGGAGATTTCAATGCAAAAATAGGGCAACGACAACAGAATGAAACGTCAGTAGGTAAATTCGGTCACGGCAACAGAAACCAATGTGGAAATACTCTCGTAGAGTTTGCAGAGGCAGAAGGGTTTTTCATCTTGAACTCCTTTTTCAAGAAAAAGCCACACAGGAAATGGACATGGAGACATCCAAATGGGACGACAAGTGAAATTGATTTTATTATGTGTAACAAAAAATTCGTCATAGAAGACTGCAGTGTGCTAAACAAGTTCAACACGGGCAGTGACCATAGATTGGTGAGATGTAAGATGCACCTCAACACTAAACTCGAACGTAGCAAGCTCATAAGACAAACAAAATGTATTGACATAACCAACCTTAAAAAACACCATAATACCTTCAAATTAGAACTGAAGAACAGGTTCTCTGCTTTAGAAGGCCTAACATCGGATGAAGTGGATATTTCTGAAGTTAACAGAAAAGTAACCAAAGCTCTTATGGAAACAGCAACAAAATTAGCTGGGTCTAAGAACAAGTTGCACGTGAACAAATTATCAGGAAAAACCAAAATGTTGATGCAAAAAGGAAGAGAGATGAGGACAGCTAAAGAATATGGGACTTCCAAAGTGGAATATATAGAGCTATGCAAGACAGTACGAAAAAGTATCACTGAAGACGTAAGGAAATTCAACTGTGAACTAGTAAGGAAAGCAACTGAAAACAACCAAAGCCTAAAGATAGCAAAGGGACATCTCAGTAAGGGAAGAAAACAGATTATGGCACTCAGAAAAGAAGATGGTTCTGTAACAAGAAATAGAGGCGAAATGTTGACAAGAGTAAAAGATTTCTACTCCAAATTATATGAAAGGGATGATACATGTACTCCAGACATCATGAAAGGTACCAGTACCAGAGTTCTTTCAGTCCTTCCAGCAGAAGTTACACATGCAATCAAGAACATGAAGCGGGGAAAAGCTCCAGGAAAAGATGGAACTACTGTAGACATCATACAAGAAGCAAGTGGAGAAATCGAAACAGTACTCGCCCAAATTTTCACTCGATGCCTTAATGAAGGGAAGATTCCTGAGGATCGGAACAACGCTACAATGATCCTGCTACATAAAAAAGGTGACATTGAGGATCTCAGGAACTACAGACCTATCAGCCTCCTATCAGTGGTTTATAAAATCTTCACTAAAGTTCTTTCACACCGCTTAAAGGTAACACTGGACATGGCTCAACCGAGAGAACAAGCTGGATTCAGGAGTGGCTACAGCACAATAGATCATATCCACGTACTGAGAGAACTAATTGAAAGAGCGAGCGAATATGAACTTCCATTGTGCATGGCTTTTATCGATTATGAAAAAGCCTTTGATTCGGTGAAACCATCAGCAGTTACAAAGGCCCTGAAATCCTGCGGTATTGAAGATGCGTACGTTAATATTATTAATAACATCTATGAAAATGCAGGTGCAAAGATTCGGCTGTTTGAAAATACAACATACATAAAAATTGGAAAAGGAGTGAGACAAGGTGACACCATATCTCCCAAGCTCTTTAATGCCACATTGGAAAATGTCTTTCAATCACTGAACTGGGAAAACAAAGGAATAAAGTTTAATGGAGATTATCTAACCCACCTTCGTTTTGCTGATGATGTAGTCATTTTTGCCACTACCCCATCAGAGCTGCAGAGTATGATCCAGGAACTTGCTGACAAGAGTAAAGAAGTAAGATTAAAAGTGAACTTTCAGAAGAAAAAAGTGATGTTCAATGCTTTTACAAGAAATGAAGATTTATCGATTGATGGAGAAAAGCTGGAGATAACAGACACGTACGTTTATCTTGGACAGCAGATACAAAGTGAGGGTCACATTGATGAAGAAATTAATCGGCGTACAAAACTTGCCTGGAGAGCTGTTGGAAGAAACAGCATAATTTTCAAGAGCAATATGCCATTATGTCTTAAAAGAAAAGTGTTTGATCAATGCATCCTTCCAGTGCTTACGTATGGTGCAGAGACGTGGATCTTAACTAAAAGAGACATAAAAAGGCTGCAGACAACTCAAATCAGCATGGAGAGGTGCATGCTTGGTGTAACCAGGAGTGATAAGAAGAGGAACTCGTGAATTCGAAAAATGACAAGAGTGGAAGATATCATGATCAGAGGTAAATCCCTGAAATGGCAATAGGCTGGACATACTGCCGGAAGGACAGACCATCGATGGACAGCCGAAATTTTATATTGGACTTCAAGGGACAGGAAAAGACCCAGAAGAAGACCACATGGAAGATGGGTGGATGAAATTCGAAAGTATGCGGGAGTGACATGGTGGAGACTGGCACAAGACAGATCGTTGTGGAGGAAACTTCGGGAGACCTTCGTCCAGCAGTGGATTGATAATGGTTGACAATAATGATGATGATGATGATGATTAAAAGATGGAAACACATCGTGACGCACGGTATAATTACTTGATAAAAATCCGTGTAATATGCTCGTGATGTCACCCATGTTCTTTTCAAAAATCATCTTTGTTCCTTACGTGTTCCAATTCCTTGCATTTTTATGTCTACCATTGCCTTGAAAAAGCCTTCCAATGGATGCAAAAGCTGAGCGAATCTTTGCGCTTACTACACCGCAAAAATAAACGGATTTAATACGCTATATGCGTTTCTTGAGTAGACATCATACAATTATCCGTACGACACGTCAACTACACGGTTTGTTACGATCACTCTATTCGGTCTCGCCCCAGAACCTTAAAATGAGTTCCGCCAATCGACGATTGAAATTTAACAGTTATTAATAGTTAATAAAACCTCAGGTGCTTTCGCCTATAACCGAATTTTGTTCGTCATATGTATGTTATTTGGATACGCAAAAAGTGAGAACAGAATTTTCCTTTCGATATAGGAAAAGAAACACGAAATTATGTCTTGAAATTTCAGAATTTTTCATTATTTAAAAAAAACCGGGAATTTTTAGTTAATACTCAGATAAAGGTGACAGGAGTATTTCTGTCCATTCACGTATGAAAAAATATTAAGGAATATGCTTCGTTAATTCACGAAAGGAATCATGGAAAATGCCACTTGAATTTCATAAGATTTTATCCAGCGTATGTTCAACTCAAAATTGGAATCCGATCTATATTTTTTCGATGTTATTTAATTTACCAAAATCGTTGTGAGATTTTCCTTCAGGATTACATCTCTAAGAAAATACCTTTTGGACGGATGAAACATTTTTATCACTCAAATCAAAATGGTTTAAAAAAGGATGTGCTAAACTACCATACCACACTTACAAATACAACCCAATCATCTGAAAATATACAGATGATCAGTCGAGCAAAGATTTGCCCTGTGTTCCCTTACTACGAAAGTATTCGAAAGGAGGCTTTTGCACATTTTTTAAGAGTATTTTAAAGCAGCACAGAAGAAAGTGCATCTATCATGGATATGAATTAGACTATCTGATATCTGGCCTTACCTGTAACAAACAGAAGTAAAGTTGAGATGGTTGCTCTCATGGTTGGGCAGGAATACGCAGAGAGAAAAGGATTATGGATCAGAACTTGATAGTAACTTTACCGTTTATCTTACAGGATCAAGAACGCAGCGCACACGTTTTTATACCTGACATGCCATCTTAAATTTGCCTACCTCCCCTCACATTTGGTATCTGTCCAATAAGATGACATGATAGGGGAATCTTTAAAAAAGAAAAAAGTAAATATGAGAATAAAAAGAAAAAAGATTGTTGCAAAGATTTTGACGTCACAGAGTGACCCTGAAATCAACGGTTCATCAGCTTGGGGGTATGCTCGGCAACTTTTTTGCTCACCCCTTCTAAACTCTGCTCCTCATTAATTTTTTCCCCTTTTTCGACTACTTTCACTAGTGCTACCAGTCTTTTTTTCTAAAGCGAAATTCCGAGAAGTTTTTCATCCCAATCTGACGCGGCGGTGTGGAGGGAAGTTAAGGGAGGAAGGAGGGAGAGATCAAGGCCTTGAATTTAACTTATCATGGTTGCAATCACAGTCACTCCCTTTATATATTTATAAATTTTACCTTTCCACTGTTACTTAACGCACTTATTCTTGGCGCATTATTGCGTAATCATTGCAAAGGCTGGTATTAATGGCACTTGGAAGTTTTCCTTCATCGTGAAGTTATTAGAAAAGCACATTATGGCGCTTAATGTATGGTCGGAATAATTTATTATTTACTTTGCGTCTTTACCATGTAATGATAGCTCTTCTTAAGTCTAAAACATGAGGGCATTAACTTTTCTTTTAATTGTTTCTCTGTGAGAAGAACTAAATATTGTGCTGGACTTGGCGTTGTCTTCCGTTCTTTTGTGTATTTTCGTTGTGTTTAAATTAACCTCATAAGTAACAACCTTTCCGTGTGAGAAAAACTTCATTTCTTAGTTTGGAGCTGAATGCAGTTTAAAACGCATTTTTAAAAGTGCCTCCGTAGTGCAAAAACATTTGATGTTCTGAAGCATACTTTATTACGTAATGCTATTGCGACATAGCATCCACAAATACGGCAAGAGAATTCCTTTATTTATGGCCACAGGGTAAACAGTTCTAGGAATATTTCCTAACTGAAACTTTTTCCGCATGGAAAATTTCTACTCTGCTGGTGAAGTGTATCCAGCTACCCAACCTGGCAGAAAATCAATTTCAAAAAAGGAAATGATTATAGTAAGTCTGTTTCCTTGAGAGTAAGAAAAATTACACCAAGTGAAAGATTCCGCCCAGGTGGAAATATTTAATGAAATATTTACGGGTTTGAATCCCGCTGCGGTAAGGATGTTGTGTTTACCTTACGGCACTTGTTCTTTCCCTTACCTGGGACCAGTGGCCCTGGATAGGCGACTATTTTTAGAGTTGCTCCCGGTGGTCATTAGATCCCCAAACAAAGTGAAAGGTTAATCTTATGTACATTTTTAGTTATTTTTCGGTAGCTATTAACATTGCACTAACTTTTACTGTACGTATTATAAACATGAAGTGATTTCTGACAGTGTCCACACCTGAGGAATAATTAAATGTTATGAGATTTGCATGGCCCTAGAAAATCAATATCAAGTAACGTGTTTACTGATCATAAATATTCATTGCGTATGAGGTTTTCGAACTTCGAGCGCGAGCATCCACTAAAGCATTATTACGGTGTGCTTATACTTAGCTTTTTGATGCTGAAATTTACACGTAGAAATATATTCTGCGGAGAAAGTTTCCTACTAAAGCTGTTCTGATTTTTCTCGTACAAGGATTTGTCTGTGAGCTCCCTTTGAAGAGTTTCTTTAAGAGCAAGCACTGTAGAATTTAGCAGATTACTCGAGAAACTAAAGTGCTTTGTCTTGTCGAATAATCTCTTAAATTTTCTTGTCTTCTTGAAAGAGAGAGAGGAGTGAAAGAAAGAAAGAGAGATTGAGAGAGAGAGAGAGAGAGAGAGAGAGAGAGAGAGAGAGAGAGAGAGAGAGAGAGAGAGATAGAGAGAGTGAAAGAAGGAAAGAGAGAGTAATATATATATATATATCATCATCATCATCATCATTGTCAACCATTATCAATCCACTGCTGGACGAAGGTCTCCCCAAGTTTCCTCCACAACGGTCTGTCTTGTGCCAGTCTCCTCCATGTCACTCCCGCATATTTACGAATTTCATCCACCCATCTCCCATGTGGTCTTTTTCTGGGTCTTTTCCTGTCCCTTGGAATCCAATCTAAAATTCCGGCTGTCCATCTATGGTCTGTCCTTCTGGCAGTATGTCCAGCCCATTGCCATTTCAGGGATTTAACTCTGATCATGATGTCTTCCACTCTCGTCATTTTTCGGATCCACGAGTTCCTCTTCTTATCTCTCCTGGTTATACCAAGCATGCACCTCTCCATGCTTCTTTGAGTTGTCTGCAGCCTTTGTATGTCTCTTTTAGTTAACGTCCACGTCTCTGCACCATACGTAAGCACTGGAAGGATGCATTGATCAAACACTTTTCTTTTAAGACATAATGGCATATTGCTCTTGAAAATTATGCTGTTTCTTCCAAAAAGCTCTCCAGGCAAGTTTTGTACGCCGATTAATTTCTTCATCAATGTGACCCTCACTTGATATCTGCTGTCCAAGATAAACATATGTATCTGTTATCTCCAGTTTTTCTCCATCAATCGATAAATCTTCATTTCTTGTAAAAGCATTGAACATCACTTTTGTCTTCTGAAAGTTCATTTTTAATCCCACTTCTTTACTCTTGTCAGCAAGTTCCTGGATCATACCCTGCAGCTCTGATGGGGTAGTTGCAAAAATGACTACGTCATCAGCAAAACGAAGGTGGGTTAGATAATCTCCATTAATCTTTATCCCTTTGTTTTCCCAGTTCAGTGATTGAAAGACATTTTCCAATGTGGCATTAAAGAGCTTCGGAGATATGGTGTCACCTTGTCTCACTCCCTTTCCAATTTTTATGTGTGTTGTATTTTCAAACAGCCGAATCTTTGCACTTGCATTTTCATAGATGTTATTAATAATATTAATGTATGCATCTTCAATACCGCAGGATTTCAGAGCCGTGGTAACTGCTGATGGTTTCACCGAATCAAAGGCTTTTTCATAATCGATAAAAGCCATGCACAATGGAAGTTCATATTCCCTCGCTCTTTCAATTAGTTCTCTCAGTACGTGGATATGATCTATTGTGCTGTAGCCACTCCTGAATCCAGCTTGTTCTCTCGGTTGAGCCATGTCCAGTGTTACCTTCAAGCGGTGTGAAAGAACTTTAGTGAAGATTTTATAAACCACTGATAGGAGGCTGATAGGTCTGTAGTTCCTGAGATCCTCAATGTCACCTTTTTTATGTAGCAGGATCATTGTAGCGTTGTTCCAATCCTCAGGAATCTTCCCTTCATTAAAGCATCGAGTGAAAATTTGGGCGAGTACTGTTTCAATTTCTCCACTTGCTTCTTGTATGATGTCTATAGTAATTCCATCTTCTCCTGGAGCTTTCCCCCGCTTCATGTTCTTGATTGCATGAGCAACTTCTGCTGGGAGGACTGGAAGAACTCTGGTACCTTTCATGATGTCTGGAGAACATGTATCATCCCTTTCATATAATTTGGAGTAGAAATCTTTCACTCTTGTCAAAATTTCGCCTCTATTTCTTGTTATAGAACCATCTTCTTTTCTCAGAGCCATAATCTGTTTTCTTCCCTTACTGAGATGTCCCTTTGCTATCTTAAGGCTTTGGTTGTTTTCAATTGCTTTCCTCACTAGCTCACAGTTGAATTTCCTTACGTCTTCAGTGATACTTTTTCGTGTTGTCTTGCATAGCTCTATATATTCCACTTTGGAAGTCACATCTTCTTTAGTTGTCCTCATCTCTCTTCTTTTTTGCATCAACATTTTGGTTTTTCCTGATAATTTGTTCACATGCAACTTGTTCTTAGACCCAGCTAATTTTGCTGCTGTTTCCATTAGAGCTTTGGTTACTTTTCTGTTAACTTCCGAAATATCCACTTCTTCCGATGTTAGGCCTTCTAAAGCAGAGAATCTGTTCTTCAGTTCCAACTTGAAAGTATTATGGTGTTTTTTAAGGTTGGTTATGTCAATACATTTTGTTTGTCTTATGAGCTTGCCACGTTCCAGTTTAGTGTTGAGGTGCATCTTACATCTCACCAATCTATGGTCACTACCTGTGTTGAACTTGTTCAGCACACTGCAGTCTTCGATGACGAATTTTTTGTTACACATAATAAAATCAATTTCACTTGTCGTCCCAATTGGATGTCTCCATGTCCATTTCCTGTGTGGCTTTTTCTTGAAAAAGGAGTTCAAGATGAAAAATCCTTCTGCCTCTGCAAACTCAACGAGAGTATTTCCACGCTGGTTTCTGTTGCCGTGACCGAATTTACCTACTGAAGTTTCATTCTGTTGCCGTTGCCCTATTTTTGCATTGAAATCTCCCATAATTATCTTCAAGTGCTGCTTACCTTATTATTTAGATGACGAATTTCCTCATAAAATTCTTCAATTTCTTCTTCAGGATGACTTGTGGTGGATGCATAAGTTTGAATAATCTGAGCCTGGTATCTTCTCGATAGTTGGATAACGAGTCGTGCAGCTCTGTCAGAGGAACTTTCAACTTCTACCACTTTATCCTTCAGTTTCTTGTTTATTATAAATCCAACACCACTAGTTCTGCCAGTATCTGTCCCACGATAATAGAAGAGATGTCCACTTTTCAGTTCAATGAGATCTTCTCCTTTCTCCTTACCTCACTTAGCCCGACGATGTCCCACTTGATCCTTTGTAGTTCCTCTTCCAATTCAAGAAGCCTTGAATCAGAAGATAGGGAGCGTCCGTTATAGGTAGCCAAGGTCAGCATCAAATGGCAGCCTAGTCCGGTCCTCCGGGGATTCTTAGCACCCTCTGCCTTCATGTCGCACTGGCCGCTGCCTTGGCCAGGTACATTCCAGCTGCCGGAGACTGAGGGCCAAGATTTAAGTTGTAGAGTCATTTTGGAGGTGTTTGGCCATAACTCACCACGCTGGCCAAGCGGGTTGGTGAGTGTGGGATAGCATTTCCTCTGATCCCGATGGTATAGTTATACCGCTATTGGCGGTCGTCAGAGCCCCTTTAGTGGGAACAGGATGCACCACGAGAAGGCGGGGTTGACATTTGTCAAGGAGAGGCTGTGATGTTACGCATCACCTGACCTTACATCCCATATATATATATATATATATATATGGATAGATAGATAGATAGATATAGTGAGGGAAAAAGAGAGAGAGAAAGGTAGATAGATAGATAGATAGATAGATAGATAAAGAGACAGGTAGATAGAGAGAGAGAGAGCGAAGGAGAGAGAGAGAAAGGTAGATAGAGAGAGAGAGAGAGAGTGAAAGAAAAAGAGAGAGTGAGAGAGAGAAAGGTAGATAGATAGATAGATAGATAGATAGATAGATAGATAGATAGATAGATAGATAGATAGATAGATAGATAGATATAGAGAGAGAAAAAGAGAGAGAGCAAGGTAGGTAAGTAGAGAGAGAGAAAGTGAGAACGAAGGAGAGAGAGTGAGAGAAAGGTAGATAGAGAGAGAGAGAGCGAAGGAGAGAGAGAGAGAGTGAAAGTAAGAAAGAGAGAGTGAGAGAGAGAAAGGTAGATAGATAGATAGATAGATAGATAGATAGATAGATAGATAGATAGATAGATAGATAGATAGATAGACATAGTGAGAGAAAAAGAGAGAGAGAAAGGTAGGTAGATAGAGAGAGAGAAAGAGAGTGTAACGTACCAGGAGATGTGACGTACCTGACCGAAGGACGCACACGACATAAAGGCAGATAGGAATCAGAATAAAACGTCCGCGTAGCTCAATTAGTAGAGCAACTTATTCCGGAATGAGGGGACCCGGGTTCGAATCCTGGCGCGGATGCAGAAATGACGGAGGAATTTACTTCGTTATAATGGCGCCCGAACTATCCGGATGACCCGACCGTTCAAAATCTCGCATTGTTGTGATGTTCTTTCCACACCGCGAGATAGGAAAAATAAGAGAATCCTTTCTCCAGCACTTCGAAAAAAAAAATAAAAAATAAAAATAAGGGGGAGATGATGTAACGTACCAGGAGATGTGACGTACCTGACCGAAGGACGCACACGACATAAAGGCAGATAGGAATCAGAATAAAACGTCTGCGTAGCTCAATTGGTAGAGCAACTTATTCCGGAATGAGGGGACCCGGGTTCGAATCCTGGCGCGGATACAGAAATGACGGAGGAATTTACTTCGTTATAAGAGAACGAAGGAGAGAGAGTGAGAGAAAGGTAGATAGATAGATATATATATAGAGAGAAAGGTAGATAGATAGATATATATATAGAGAGAAAGTTAGATAGATAAATAGCTACAGAGAGAGAGAGAGTCGTTGTGCTTTCTATTAAGAGCTGTTTCTTATTACAGGGTATCCATGAAGTCTTTCCAACTTTACAAAAATTAATATAAAAAAATTATTACAGTTACAAGAAAGGGACTGCACGACAATGATGGTACACAAGTAAAGATTTTTTTCAGTGTCAGTACACCTCCATATGGGCGCCATTTGCGGCCCGGAGGACATCTAAGCGATGTTAGATTTCACGCCATGTTTTGTTTAACATCTCAGCAGAGACAGAACCAATGACGTCCATTATTCTGCTCTTCAACGTCTTGAAATCTGGAACACTGATAGAGTAAACTTGGTCTTTCACATAACCCTACTGGGAAAAGTCTAGAGGGTTTTGTCGGGCGATCGAGAGGGCCGTGTCATGGGACCCTGCTGGCCAATAAATACATCTGTCCGGATGTGTCATTCAGGAACTCAGGAACATTTATTGTCCAATGTGGTGGGGCACCGTCTTGTTGGAAAATAACCCAAAGTTGGAGTGCATGCAATTCAGGTTCTACAAAAAGTTCACACGAAAACGACAGGTACACGTTACATGTTACCGTGGGTTTCGTATAAAAGAAGGGTATGATGATTCTGTCATGCATCAGGAGGCACCATACGTTCACTTTCGGGCTAGCCCTCTATTGTTTCATGACATAATGGGGATTTTATGACCCCCAAATTTGCCTATTGTGCCTATTTACTGTACCAGAGACTTGGAATGTGGCTTCATCTGAGAAACAGACACGGTGCAGATAATCACCATCATGAGCTGTGCGCTGCAACATCTCCGTCGCAAATGTAGCACGGCCAGGCTGGTCATCAGGTTGAAAAGCTTGAACGATATGCACCTTTTAAGCATACAGATGAAGACGTTTGTGTAAAATTTTATGAACCGTGGCACAGGGAATCCCAGATTCCAGTGAAGCCCGACGAATGGATTTCCTGGGGCTTCACAGAAATGCCTCCTGAACAGCTGCAGCTGTCTCTTATGTAACCGGTGGTCGGCCCACTCGGGGGATATCGCCAACGCTACCCATTGCTTTAAACTTTTCATGCCAATCTTTTATGCATTTTTGGTCCGGTGGTGATCGCGTGTACTCTTTTCTGCAATGACGCTAGACAGTAACCGCAGATTTGGTCTCATGGAACTACAACACGCACGCCGCTTTTTCTTGCATGGAAGCCATTATCGAAGAAATGCTCCTCTTATTCAGCAGTAGCGCTCACCTAAAGAACAGGAAATTTTTTTTTATGAGTACTGCTATATTATGTTGCCAACCATTTTATTCTAACTTACAAATATTTTTTTATAATAACTTTTGTAATGTGGGAAAGACCTTATGGACCCTGTATATCAATTCACGAGACCGTTAGTGGTCGTCTAAATGTTGCGTTAAGCATATAGTATTATTTTTAAGACGTCGACTTAAAAGGATTCATGAAGATTGTATTCAATGCCCATTTTATAGAAACACATATTCTACAGAAAATATTTAAAACACATTTTGTCATTTTTTTATTTATCGTAATCTCTTTTTCTGATGCACACAAATTGCATTGCTGTAGTCTGGAACCAAGGAATTCAGATTTATTTTTGGATAAGTAACTAAAATCTTCTTTCATAATTTAGTGTGATACTCAATTAAATTCTGTTCCGAAGACAAAATCTCTTGAATTTGTTGGAGTACGTACCACAAAAGTTCTTTACCTTATCATTGCTTCCTATATATTCCGTATTTTACTACAACTCCTGCGAAAGATCATAACTTTGGGACACAAGCAAATGGTACATTCGGATACTTGCTAATGTGCTATTTTTTGTTTCATAGACATGCCTGATACTTTTTTCATAGCAAGTATCTATATTACAAAAGTAATAGCAGTTGCGTACACACCTTAGGAATGCGAAAAGCGAACTTTGTTATAGTTTGACATCTATCGACATCATCTGATTTGTTGTGCAGGTAATACAGTACATACACGAATCCCAGTGTTTAATTTTTGTTTCTAATTTGACAACGTACAGGGTGTCCATAAATGAAGTATACAATTTCAGTATGCTACTGAAAGAACTACAATAAGTAACAAATTACTTTTAATGTCAAAACACATAGTAACTGTGAACGTATTTTTCAAAATGTCAGTAGGTCTCCACGTGTGCTGCATTTGTTGCTCGCAGGATGTGTAAACGATCTAGTCCAGTTCCACCTACGTACGCTGCAGAATGTCAGATGTAAAAAGGAGGAAGGTTACAGTAATGCTTCTTTGAGCTCAGTGATAGATGTAACCTTTTCATTGTACACAACGTCCTTAATAAAGCCCCAAAGAAAAAAATCGCATGGGGTAGTATCAGGAAGAACAAGGTGGCCATGCCGCGGACCCCCCAAGTCCAATCCAATGCCCTGGAAAATGGTGGTCTAAAGACCAGTGCGGAGGCACTCCATCTTGCTGGTAAATGATATCTTGAATATCCTGGAGTTGTGGGATTGTGACTTGTTCTAACATGTCCAGTTACGTTATGCCAGTAACGGTTGGTTCAGCGCAAAAAAAAGGCCTTACCACTCTGTCTTCCATTAGACATAAACCTTCGAGCTGTCTTTATTTACCCATTGTTCGATGCTCCTTCGTGTCGGCGGCTGTCTCTTGTAATCTGTACCGAACTAATGCTGCACTGTTGTTAGAGATTTTGACTCCGCAAATCAAAACACACACACTCTGCTTTCCCCACTGGGAAAGTCATATCTGATGTATTCCGTGTTTGACGAGAATTTTCATTATATGAGTAACCTGGCGCCATCTATCATCTGACTTAACAAACGTTACCACTTGCAACGTCTCTTGACGCTTAAAGTAAGTTTTTTTCTATCGTATCTTTTTTTCTGAAATTGTATACTTCATTTATAGATACCCTGTATATTTAATTTTAGGAATATTAATGTTGTTCGACCCTTTGGGTCTTCATTATAAATCGTCCTAACACGTGTGAAGTACTACACAGGTGAAGCACATGTCAAGGCGGCAAATCTGCAGCGACAGATTCCATCAGTGTAGCTTAATTTGGACAGCATTCGACTCCGGAGCAGAAAGATGCAGGTTCGATCGCGTCACTGGTAAAAAATTGTGTTTTCACACACGTAACCGAAATTTTCTGTCATCGCTACTAAAATTTTTTGCCATTACAGCAATAAATGAGACGCTAAGTAAAACTCACAAAACGTGAACAACTTTTAACAGAGAAACTGTCATATGAACTGTATGTATGCTGTTGCTACGTTTTTCTATTTTTACTGAAAGATAAAAAATGCCACAGTGGTCAATGCCACCAAGGCTTAATGATAAATAACTTCCGATTATCTTCAGCGACACCACAAGGATAGGTAAATGGTGTTTCCCGACGTCATTGCACACTGCTGACTCGAGAGCGTTGTTTGGCACAGGAGTTTGAATATAAAAGCATCTCGTTGAAGAAAAGATTCAAGTGAAAATGAAGACACGCTTGGTAACATGATCTCACTCGGAGGTACGCACTGCGATTAAGTTTTTAAGGGCACGGAGAACCCCGGCAGGTGATTCATCGCCAGCTGAAGCAAGAGTACGGATTTCAAGTCATAAGCATTAGTAGCGTGTCAGAATACTCTGTGCATTAGTATACAGTGTTTTGTTACATAGTCAACATGTAAAGGCGCATTTGTTTTCTTTCCTGCACCCAACAGTGCTTGGGTATAGAAACTTTTCAGCGAATGGGTGATTTCCCAACTTACGGTAGAATAGAAACAGTTGCCAATCGGACTAAGTCTCTTCCACTTTCAGCACTATGCGGATGAAGGTCACGGTTTCTTTAGCTGCATTATCGATGGCAATAAAACGTAGGTACACGACTTCACGCCGACGTCAAATGAAACCACCATGGAGTGGAAGCACACATAATCTCCCTTGAGAGAAAACTCTAAGACTGCGCGGTCTTCTAGGAAGGTGATGCTAATACAGTCATTCGCAAAAGTTTAATTTATTGAAAATTAAGATTTTCAAAGAAACAACTAATTACTAGTCAGAGATATTTGAAAAAATGACACAACAGATGAATACTTGCATTCTTTACCGAAATCAGTACTTTGTGTGGCCACCTTTATTTTTTATAACGGACAGAATACGATGTGACGTACTTTCAATGAGGAATTTGCAGTAGTCACTTGAAATGTCTTTGCACCACACGTACTTTTTCGCGTCAATCAAAGCTTGGGAATTGGATGGCTGTTTTTCTACTACCTTGTCTTTTCAAATGATACACAAATTTTCGATGGGTTTAAGATCGGGAATATTACCGGGCCAGTCAAGCACAGTTATGTTTTCCCTCTGCAGGTAGTCTTTTACTTTCTTTGATCTGTGTCGTGGAGCGCCATCATGCATAAAGATTGTGCATCTGTGCACTTGCATATGAGTTAACAGCTTCTCACGTAACATTTCCACATAAAAAGGACCAGTCATGGTAGTGCCCGTCGACAAAAAGGATAATGAAGCAGTACCGAATGCTGAAATAGCACCCCATATCATCTGACTAGGCGGTTGTCTCACGGTGCTAACGGTGTATTTCTCATCAAATCTTTTGCCTTTTGGTCGTGGAGCATGTGCTTCACGTGATTCAAAGTGACGCAAAGTTGATTCATAGAAAAAAAGAACTTGGCTCCGATTTTCAGCAGTCCACGATTGATAACGCTTTGCAAACTATAGTCTCTTCTTTTTCATGACAGAGGTTAGTCTAGATATATGTGCAGGGTTATAATACTTTAATCAAAAATCTTAGCTAAGACGTCAGAAAACAGTGCTGATACTAACATCAGACCCTTTTGAATGTAGAAAGGCATTGACTTTCTTGCTCGAACTTCTCGGAGAACGCATAACTATTCGCCTTATGGTATTGCCATCACGTGGGGTTGTTTTCCTTGGACGTCCACTTCTCTTTCGGTCGCTAAATTCATCTGTATCTCGATATTTCATAATCGTTTTATGAATAGCAGTCTTGCTCACATTCACCTTTCTGCTTATGTCACGTTCGGAGTATCCTTCAGATATAAAGTCACCGTTTGTGCTCTCTGAGTAACAGTTAATGGCGCTTTTATGGTCATTTTTCGCTATGTTAAAAATACGTACAAAACCTCTCAGCGTGAAACCCAGAAGCAAACTGTAGAACGCTTCTCCCAACTCTATCAAGAGCTGCTGTTGTAGGATGATGCAACACCGGCAGGACGTTGAGTAATGCAGACAGTAGCTGGGCAATCGATAGAAGTCTCCTAATACCAACAGGTGGTCTTCAACTTTTGCAAATAACTGTAGCATTTTGGTATACGCAGAGAATTATCTTCTCGGAGTTCTGGGACAACAAGATAACCATCACTGTCGACAAGTATTGCCCCCATTTTGCAGTTTTTGAAGAACGTAATTTGTAAACGACGCCCTTGCAGGCTCACCAATGGTGTGGTTCTTTTGCCAGGCAACTCTAGATCCCACTCCGCAAACGTGACAACGCACCTCATGGAGGGATTCAGTTGGTTCTGGTTCACCCGATAAACCTTACAGACCGGAGCTTTTACTCTTGGACTTTCATGTCCAGCTGTCTCAAAAACACTTTGAATTAAAACAATTCCGCAACTACTTGAAATGGTAGCTAAGGTGAGGTGTTAGATGGAGTACTTGGCGCTGGATTCTTCATGCAAGGTTTCGAGAGGTTTGCTCTCCGGTGGGACAAGGGTCTAAACCGACTCCGCGGTTATGTGGAAAATAAGATTTATGTTCCAAATTCCTTACTAAAACTCATTTCTAAGTGGATATAATGTAGTTTTTGTAACTTGGCCCATGACGTTACTTATTGATTGACCGTCATACAAAATTTGACGTGATGTGAAAGGTTAAAACCTACACTGCTCTACATAGAAAATGGAAGTACTTGTCGGAGTTACGTCAAATTGGTGGGCATGTGTCGACAGTTGGGTTATATAAATGATTGAGTTGCGAGCCAGTCACGTGATAGGTGAGGGAGACAAAAACGCGAAGCGGCTCGACGTAACTATGTCTGGTCGTCTTCACCTGGGCATGGGCACACACGTATCGGAGTGACCTCCGTTTGCGAAAGCACGTATAATGAATGAGAATGCCTGGGTGATGACATTGAAAATCCTTCCATCACACGGACACATTTACCAGAGACTTCATCATAGGGTTACATATGGCTGGTTAGTCCCTGCGTCGTATCTGGGCGAAAATCCATTGGGATGCCAAGAACTTTCGGCCGAATATGACGCCAGTAGGCATAAAAAGGTAACGTGTGTCACCGTAGTGGGACTGATACACCTAGGTGAAGGTCCGAACTCCTCGATCACCGCATTCGACGCCTTCGAACATCTGCCGCTGTAGACGTTACAGCCCCACAGTTTACAGCGGCAGATGTTCGAAGGCGTGTAGAAGAAGCTTTCGACATCCCCGTAGCGACACGGAGTGAAGAATCTCAGGTTGTTTGAGGAAGGTCCGGCCATTGCTACGACTTCCACTCACCCATCATCGCGCACTGTTGCCCATCATCGCGCAATGTTGCCCATCATCGCGCAATGTTGCCCATCATCGCGCAATGTTGCAGTGTTGCCGTATTAGACAGACCTGGCAGGACGAATGAAAGCGTGTCGTATTAAGCGAAGAGCTCTCATATATCTCAACGCCGA
The DNA here is from genome assembly GCA_039090855.1 of Macrothele yani. Classification (NCBI taxonomy): domain Eukaryota; kingdom Metazoa; phylum Arthropoda; class Arachnida; order Araneae; family Macrothelidae; genus Macrothele; species Macrothele yani. The sequence continues at coordinate 109,965,474 of CM076997.1, read as the reverse complement.
CGATCACCGCTGGGAGTGTGGAGACGACATGACCAGGGCAATCGTTTTCCCACCCGTGAACGTCTTACTGCTAGCTTGATGTCATGATTTGGAGCATTATCAGTCTCTATAGCCATTCACCTCTCTTATGCATAGTGAGTATAATAACAGCACGGCGATACGTCGATGAGGTGCAAAAGTTTAGTTTGTTGCCGTATCTCTGTGATATCCCTGATGTCCTGATTTACCAAGATAACTCCCACAGGCACACAGCACACATCAGTAGACAGTACGTGCAAGGTATCGAGGGGCTGTGTTGGCGATGGAGCTCCCCCAGAATTCTCTCCAATAGATATCATGTGGAACGTCATTAAAAAAACTCGTCGACCACCTGGTATTGTGGACGAGTTGTGGACACAGGTCAATGACGTATGGTCAGCGATACCGCAGGTTACCATCAGGGGATTTTTACAATTGGTGCCACGCCATGTTGCTCAACGTATGGCCCAACATGGCGACCATACGACCTATTGACTAAGGCCACATTATACTGTCTCCTAGCCTATTGCATTCGTCTAATCTCTCAGAAATTATCAGGTTGTAAAGAAAGTTTCCGGAAAAAATCGTATCTGGCGTGTGTAATGCAAGATACTGCGGACCTGGTGTGACGCAAACATCCCAGAGTGCTATGCGCGAAAGAACAGGTTCTAAGGACAGAACGTACGCTGTTGTGGTAACGATTAATTACACGTGGCGACGATACGATGGCAATATCGAAGGAAGGTATGCGTGCAGTATTGTACTATGAATATTTGAATGGAGTGAGCGTTACGGAAACATTTGGAAAATTCGCGTTTGGCGACGATATTATCTGACAGAATGCTTGCTATGGCTGTTATAGGAAATTTGACACTCATGCTTCCAGAAGTGACAGACCCAGTAAGGTTGAAGATAATACACCACAACATGTGCTATCGGCCAGGCCTGATGCAACATTACGGGTACTGGCAGAATAATTGAAGACCTCCCATACGACCATCAACACCCGACTTCGGAAGTTGAGATATTCGTGGAAACTGTGCAAATGGGTACCCTAAGCTTTGTCTGACCAGAATCGGATGCAGCGCTACTCCATTGCTTTTGCTCTGGGAGAAAGTTGGGATATTCGTGTAAACTGTGTACCCCATGCTTTGTCTGACCAGAATCGGATGCAGCGCTACTCCATTGCTGTTGCTCTGGGTGAAAGTTGGGATATTCGTGTAAACAGTGCAAATGGGTACCCCATGCTTTATCTGACCAGAATCGGATGCAGCGCTACTCCATTGCTGTTGCTCTGGGTGAAAGTTGAGATATTCGTGTAAACTGTGCAAATGGGTACCCCATGCTTTGTCTGACCAGAATCGGATGCAACGGTACTCCATTGCTGTTGCTCTGCGTGAAAGAGAAAGTTGGGATATTCGTGTAAACTGTGTACCCCATGCTTTGTCTGACCAGAATCGGATGCAGCGGTACTCCATTGCTGTTGCTCTGGGTGAAAGTTGGGATATTCGTGTAAACTGTGCAAATGGGTACCCCATGCTTTATCTGACCAGAATCGGATGCAGCGCTACTCCATTGCTGTTGCTCTGGGTGAAAGAGAAACATGGGAGGGCGTTTTACATCGGTTGGTCACGGGTGACGAAAAATCGGTCACGTACGTGAATGTTATGCGACAAAGATCATGCAGCAGAAAATCGCTAATCCAGCAGCAGAAAGTCTCTAATCCAGCAGCAGAAAGCTGCTAATCCAGCAGCAGAAAGTCGCTAATCCAGCAGCAGAAAGTCGCTAATCCAGCAGCAGAAAGTCGCGAAGCCACCCCTTCATGGACGGAAGTCGATGCTGAGCTGCTGGTGGGATTGTCGCTGCGTGATTCACTATGAACTCTCACCGCAGGATAATGCCATCACATCAAATGCTTACATCCAACAGTTAGATCGTCTCCATTCTGCACTGCAAGAAAAGCACCCGGCGTTGATAAATCGCCATGGAGTTGTTTTTCACCAGGATAACGCTCGTAACATGTCGCTTTACGGACCCAGAAAAAGTTGCACGAGAAGAAATGGGAAATATTGCCGCACCCCCTTATTTCCCGGACTATGCCCCGTCCGACTTTGTCGAATTTTCTCGCTGAGAAAAAATTTACTACTGACGATGATGTGAAACGTTGCATGAATGACTTCCACACCTCCTACTCCCAAGACGTCTGTCGCAATGTGATATTTCAACTCGTAGATGGGTGGAACAAGATCATGGGTTCCAATGGGGACTATCTGGACGATTAGGATAAGTGTTTCGTACAATTTTTTAAGCTTGAAATACATGCTTCTGTATTTTCCGGATACTCTCTTTACAACCTGATATAAATCACTTCTTTCCCAACTATTTGTCTACATGTGTGGTGAGTTTTGTTTCATTCCGTGCATTCCTTCATGGAGTAGAAGTTTATAAGTCGAGCAGTGTATTCGCAAGATCTACGTCTAAAAGCGGATTGAAGAGATGTTGTATTGTGGGTAAAAGTCATGTTTGTTAGTGTTATATAAAAATTTTCAATGTTGGACTCCGTCAGCAAATTAACGTACTCCAGTGTTCTGTTTTGATAGAATTGAAAAAATCAGATTTATGTGCATGCATATAAAATAATGTCTTGTTGCCCAAATGGTTACAAACCATTGCACTGAAGCACAGCCTATTTAAAAAAGCGTTTAGTTGGTAAGAATCCATAGTTAACTTACTGTTTCTTGAGGTTGCTACGAGTATCTTTTCTCGTATGAAAAAATTGCTTCATGCGATGCACTATTTAGAAAAGACAAATAGAAAAAGTGTTTACTGATCCTTTCTCAGTAGCATGTATTTATCGAATTTTTTTTCAACAGTGCTTTTGGCAGCACGAGAGAGTTCAGATCTTAGAAACCTGTATTTGCTTTTACGTGCGTAGTTCAGACGATATCAATATCGCAAGAACCTATCCGAGAACGTCATACATGAAGTTGCGTGCTTATCTGACCTTCGGTGTTTCAATGAAAATACCTCAAGTAATGAATACAGATATTAAATTAACATAATAATGAAGGCAAGAACTCGTTGTCCAAAACTGACAGTTTCATGACGTCAGCCTCATCATTAACGAATTCTGCTAACAGAACAGAGAAAAACGATCTTGTTTGGTGTTTAATTATTTATGACGTAGAAACCATTTTTTTAAAGTTTCAGCTCGAAGCAAATGTGAAGTAATTGGTTACGCAAGAGACAGAAATAGGTGAATGATGTAATCTTTTTTCACCATAAATCGGTTTTTCCGAAAGAGAAACCATTGGAACGGTTGCTACGTTGAAAATAATACTGTATGTCCTTTCTTAACTCACGTGTTTTTTTTCCTTTTAGATTTTTTATAGGAAACTGATTGCAAAAAACAACAGCACTCGGCTTTTCTTTTTTAAATGAATGGACGTTCTAATAATATTAACTTCAACTGCGAACAACAATACTGAAACTTAGCTTTTTAGTTCTTGATTCAGATATTTAAGGAATGTAATATTTTGGGAAAAAGCCCTAATAGAGAGAATTCTGAAGCTTCGATGAAGAAGAAAAGAATGAGCTTTAAAGTGACTTTCGGAGACAGAGAAAAATGAACATTTCCTCATTGAGAACTGAAAACCTTTGATGTAGAAGGAAAGAATGAGTTGCGAAGTGATACTTTCTGAGAGAGAGAGAAAAGTGAATATTTCCTAGTAGAGAATTACAGAGCTGTGAAATAGAAGGAAAGAATGGGTTGCAGGGAGAAATAAAAATTCCCCAATAGAAAATTTCAGAGCTATGATGTAGAAGGAAAGAATGAGTAATAAAATGTTTACGAATGCAAATTTACTAATAGGAAATTCCAAAGCTTTGATGTAGGGGGAAAGGATGACTCACCACAAAGAGGCACTTTCTGTGACAAACAAAAAATGAAAATTGCTTAATAGAAAATTCTAAAGCTTGATAGAATTACTATAAACATGCTGTCGAAACGTACGATTAATTCAAATCGTGTCTCTAACTGCAAATTAAAATACATTTATTTACAATTAAAAACACTATTTACAATAAAAGGCAAGTACTTTCAGGGATCTCATGTCCCCATCATCAGGCCTATGTGCCACGAATCATGAGGAGCTATCCCATATATATACATCACAAGAAAGCCCCCGTCACACGTCTGTATAACATTCCTGTGTTGCCAACTTTAAAAGACACAAACTATAATGTTTAAAAATAGTTATACAAGTCAAAGTTATATCTAAGTTTCATTCTCGATGGCTGTGAGGGTTACCAGCCGTCTCCATGGGTTTGGTATATAGGTAGGCACGTCAATATTACAACATTTGTTACCATATGAAATTATATGTAAACTTTCGGACACAAATATTATACTTTTTGTTACATTTGAGCTGAGAATTTTAGCATTATTCCAGTCGGAAGAGTACCCTCCTTACCCAACAGCAGTAGTAAGTGCTCTGTTTATAGTCCCTGTTCGTAGAGCATATTTATGTTCACTCACTCTCTTATCCAATGTCCGAAGTGTAGAACCTATATAGTATGTAATGTCGGTATTGGGGTTCTCATGAATAAGTGGAATACTATAGACACCATGTCTACAAAAACCTGAAACCTTATCACGATCATTCCGAATTAGTGAAAATATATTTCTAGTGCATATACCGAATTTCAAACTATATTTTCGGCATTCCTTTTTGAGGATAGAAATAATTGGGGGGAAATATTCCACCTTACCAACATACCTAAGGGTCCCGACCTCCGTAGACAATATCGTGAATCTCAAATTTGTGCAGTTTCTCAACCACTTACAGAAAACCCGATCTGCAAATCGAAACGACCGAGCTATAGCCTTAATAGTAGAAAGTTCCTTATTTCTGGCTCTAGAAGTAGAAGAATGAGTGAAAACTCGTCTTATCATGAAACGAAGGGCTGAGACCTTTGGTTCATTAGGGTGTGAAGAATCAAAAAGGATAATACATGGTGTAAACGTAGGCTTTCTATAGACTGAATATTTGACTTGATGAGACGAAGGGTCCCTTGACAACATAAAATCCAAAAAAGGTAATTTTCCGTCTTGTTCCAATTCTTTTGTAAATTTAATAGTGGGAAATTGTGAAGAGAGGTGTTCCGTAAATTCATCTAGGAGAGTAATAGAATGGTGCCAGAAAACCAAAATATCGTCCACATATCTAACAATGAGAGCAGGATGAAATGGGAAATTCAATAACGCTTGGTCTTCCGGAGACTGAAGTAAGATCTCTGCTAAAATGAGGGGCAATGGTGACCCCATCGGTGCACCTTCTCGTTGTTGAAAACATTTCCCGTCGAATTTGAAATACGACTTCCTTTCTACCAATTTAACAGCGGAGAGGATAACCTCTGCTTCAAGGGGAGGAATGGATGAATTAGCCCGTAATTTGTCAGTAATAATGGAATGTACTTGGGTAAGTGGAACACTAGGAAACAAAGAGACAACGTCTAATGAAGCCATGACAAACTGAATCCCCTGAGAGTCAAAAGCTCTGACACAATTCAAGGCCTGGATAGAACTCCTAATGGAAATCTGAGAGTTTAACGTTAAAGGTTTCAGGTAAGAAGCAAGAGCAGTTTCCAGGTTGCGAGTTGGGTTAGCATAACCCGAGACCAAAAGCCTAAGTGGTTGACCTGGTTTATGAATCTTCAGTTTCCCGAAAATTTCCGGAACTCTTGGTCCAATTGGGGGTTTCATCCTAGAAGAAACAGAAGTTGGCAGAAAACCTTGGTTACTGAGTTTACTCAGATCCAAAACCGTAGGAGAGGTTGGGTCGGACCTGATTACACGGTTAGGAACTAAAGCGATAGCTTGTAACATCTTATCGCAATAGTCTGAACGGTCCATAAAAACGATGTGTTGAATTTTATCAGCGCTAATAATGGATAGGTTAGGGTTATTCGCCAACTCCAATAATTGTTGTTTTTCATACCTTATTTTTGGTGTGGTCTGAATTTCTCGTGAAACAGATCTTGCCAACGAGTATCCAATGGATTCACGTTCATCCTCCGGAGGTGCCCCAATAACATTTTCCAGAAGTGGTATCGTATGTAGAGGTCGAACCTTGGAAACAGGGAAACTAAACTTTATTCCTCTTTTGAGGGTAGAAACTTGGCTGGCTGATAATTGAACTGAACTTAAATTATTAAAAGGTTCTGGATGTGTAAGTTCATGATGAAAACCAGCAGATAGGTCTGAAGGTTGTAGTCTATAAGTACGCCCTGAAACCAGTTCACGAAGTTTTTCTATGTATCTGTCGGTAACATTGTTCATTTTATTTTGCGGTGAGGTAAAAACCTTCATCAGTAACTTACCTAATATAATAGGATGGGTAAGTTCCGTCAATTTAACGTATTCTCTATAGGATTGACAGCTGAGTAAATCAACGAAGCTTCTTTTTCTTTGTATATTTGAATTCAATCGCTTCTTCTCTGCGATAACGATGACTCGGGCGTCTCTCTGTGACACTGCACAACAGTGGATCCTGAGGAACTTTGGTATAACATGTAAAGAACGGCAATTAGTCAGGAAGTTCAGATGGGCCTCGTTGATCGTTAATTTGCGACATACTGCACGAAATACCTTAGTAGCTCTCTCCATTCTCCGTGCACAAATTTTATGTACTGTGTAGCCTCCAATGGCCACACTGTAACAAATCAAGATTTTGCAGCAAAAAAATGTGATACCAATAATACTGTATAATTTCGCACGAAAACTGTAGAATTACAATAAATATGCTGTCAGAACGTATACGATTAATTCAAACCGTGTCTCCAACTGCAAATTAAAATACATTTATTTACAATTAAAAACACTATTTACAATAAAAGGCAAGTACTTTCAGGGATCTCATGTCCCCATCATCAGGCCTATGGGCCACGAATCATGAGGAGCTATCCCATATATATACATCACAAGAAAGCCCACGTCACACGTCTGTCTAACATTCCTGTGTTGCCAACTTTAAAAGACACAAACTATAATGTTTAAAAATAGTTATACAAGTCAAAGTTATATCTAAGTTTCATTCCCAATGGCTGTGAGGGTTACCAGCCGTCCCCATGGGTTTGGTATATAGGTAGGCACGTCAATATTACAACATTTGTTACCATATGAAATTATATGTAAACTTTCGGACACAAATATTGTACTTTTTGTTACATTTGAGCTGAGAATTATAGCATTATTCCAGTCGGGGGAGTACCCTGATTGCCCAACAGCAGTAGTAAGTGCTGTGTTTATAGTTCCTGTTCGTAGAGCATATTTATGTTAACTCACTCTCTTATCCAAAGTCCGAAGTGTAGAACCTATATAGTATGCAGTCATGGAAAATGGTCAGTAAAATCAGTAAAAGTCAGTATTTTTCAGATTGGTCAGTTTTAGTCTGTATTTTTCAATTTTGGTCTGTAAAGTCAGTTTTATTCCATGGCTTTTTTAAAAAAGATTTACGTGATATGAAAAAAAGTTTGTGGTCGGTAAAGTATTGTTTTATGTGGCAGATGGATTGAAAAATTAGAATATGCCATTGAGAAGGCTCTGAGTTATAACTTTGTTAACAACCTTGTGCACTAGAGAGTGATTTTTGATCTCTATATTGGGAGAGTTGTGTGTGCGCATATACGCAAACAATGCTCCTACCCATCTTATATTTCCTATATTTTGAGCCTTTGTACTGTATTTCCTATAATTTTTCTTATTACTTTCTCATACATTAGTATGAGGAAGTATTGTAATCGTGCAAAAATTCGAATTCGAGATTTCAACGGAAATACATGTTTTGGTGTCCCCCGAACACGATTTCACTATTTTCGAAGTGGTTTCTGTCTGTCTGTCTGTAGTTTGTGTCCACCATAACTACATAATTATCTGGTTAATTGTGAATTTCTTTTTAACTAATCAGTGCTGATTTTTTTTTAATTTCTCTGAAAACATTAATAAGGAGGTTCGACACTAGAGAAAGTGAATATCTCGAGAAGCTAAGCGCAAAAGAAAGATGCTATATTTCCATGAAAGCTAGAAAGCACTATGTGTCTGCTTGTATACATATTTTGGAAAATTCTTCTTTGGATAAACCTGTGTTGTGGTATCTTCGATGTTTGCATCCTGCAAAGAGGGTAAAAGAAGGACCAAACAAAAACATAGTGAAATTAGCTGCAGTTCTTCCAATTGAGTACAGTGAACATGCACTAGTTGGTGAATGGAAACTATTGACGTTAGAAGAAGAAAAATCAGGTAGTGACAGGAACCCAGTGAACGTTTACTGGAGTCAGTTTTTTGAGAAGACATATACACCTCTGGAGAAAAGAAATACCCTACTGTTACGAAAATTGTGAAGGCTGCACTTGCACTTTCGCATGGCAATGCGGATGTAGAAAGGGGATTCTCATTGTCGGGGAACTTCTTGAATGAAGACACCGCAAATATGTGTGAAAGAACATTGGATGCTCATTTGACTGTAAGAGATGCTGTGGTGAATGTGTTTGAGGGGAAGGCTCACTTTGTAATTATCACTCAGGAACTTCTTCAATTGGCACGCACAGCTCATGTCAGATACAAGCAGTACTGTGAAGATGAGAAGAGAGTGGCTGAGGAAAAACTGAGGAAACAAGAAGAACAGGAAAAAAAAATTGTTGCAAGCAAGTATGAAGAGTAAGTTTGAAAAAGAAAAAGTAAATATTGAACACGGCGAACAGGCACTGAAGAAAATGAGTTAGGAAAAAAAGGAGAAAAGATTGACTGTTGACAGATTACTGGATAATGCAAACAAGTGCTTAAAAGAAGCAATAAATAAAAAGGACTTGATGGAAATTAGTGTGGCCCAAGCAATGTTGGAGAGTGCTACGAAAGTTAGGGAACAAGAAGTGAAGAAAATTAAAGCTATAGAAAAGGTACAGAAAGCAGTTGATAAGCAAAAAAGCAGTGTTATAACAACATTTTTTTCAAAGAAGCAAAAACAAAGTGAGACTTAATGACCTAATTTTGTAAAGAAAGCTAGATGATTTTTCACATTACATTTAAAAATTCTAAGTTGTAAACATTTTATTTGTATTATTCTGAAAAGGGTACTGTACAGCTGCACTTTAAAGCTTTTTCTAGTTTTAGCTATATTTGTGCTGAATAGGAGCATGTCAGTATTATTATAATAAAGTGCAATCATTTTCCTGATTATTTTTTATTATTATATGTAATTTTGTAATAGTTATATATGTTGATTACAATTAAAACAATAAATAGGTGTGAGTTGGCTGGCTATGGGTATGGTGGAGGCCAGATTAAAAAAAATGCTTTTGACCCTTCTTTCCTAATGAGAAATTTGAGTCAGTATTTAGTCTGTTTTTTTCTATGTCCAAATCAGTAAAGTCAGTTTTTGTAATCAAAATGGTCAGTAAGTCAGTAATTTTAGTCTTAGGTTTGGTTTCCATCCCTGAGTATGTAATGTCGGTATTGGGGTCCTCATGAATAAGTGGAATACTATAGACACCATGTCTACAAAAATCTGAAACCTTATCACGATCATTACGAATTAGTGAAAATATATTTCACTATTTCGGAAACGAGAAGGTGCACCTATGGGGTCACCATTGTCCCCCATTTTAGCAGAGATCTTACTTCAGTCTCTGGAAGACCAAGCGTTATTGAATTTCCTATTTCATTCAGCTCTCATTGTTGGATATGTTGACGATATGTTGGTTTTCTGGCCCCATTCTATTACTCTCCTGGATGAATTTACGGAACACCTCTCTTCACAATTTCCCACTATTAAATTTACTAGAGAATTGGAACAAGACGGAAAATTACCTTTTTTGGATTTTATGTTGTCAAGGGACCCTTCGTCACATCAAGTCAAATATTCAGTCTATAGAAAACCTACGTTTATACCATGTATTACCCCTTTTGATTCTTCACACCCTAATGAACAAAAGGTCTCAGCGCTTTCTCTCATGATAAGACGAGCTTTCATTCATTCTTCTACTTGTAGAGCCAGAAATAAGGAACTTTCTACTATTAAGGCTATAGCTCGGTCGTTTGGATTTGCAGATCGGGTTTTCTGTAAGTGGTTGAGAAACTTCTCAAATTTGAGATTCACGAAATTGTCTACGGAGGTCGGGACCCTTAGGTATGTTGGTAAGGTGGAATATTCCCCTCCCAATTATTTCTATCCTCAAAAAGCATGCCGAAAATATAGTTTGAAATTCGGTATATGCACTAGAAATATATTTTCACTAATTCGGAATGATCGTGATAAGGTTTCAGGTTTTTGTAGACATGGTGTCTACAGTATTCCACTTATTCATGAGGACCCAAATACCGACATTACATACTATATAGGTTCTATATTTCGGACATTGGATAAGCGAGTGAATGAACATAAATATGCTCTACGAACAGGAACTATAAACACAGCACTTACTACTGCTGTTGAGCAAGGAGGGTACTCCCCCGACTGGAATAATGCAAAAATTCTCAGCTCAAATGTAACAAAGAGTACAATATTTGTGTCCAAAAGTTTACATATAATTTCATATGGTAACAAGTGTTGTAATATTGACTTGCCTATCTGTATACCAATCCCATGGAGACGGCTGGTAACCCTCTCAGCCATTGAGAATGAAACTTAGATATAACTTTGACTTGCATAACTATTTTTAAACATTATAGTTTGTGTCTTTTAAAGTTGGCAACACAGGAATGTTAAACAGACGTGTGACGGGGGCTTTCTTGTGATGTATATGTATGGGATAGGTCCTCATGATTCGTGGCACATAGGCCTGGTGATGGGGACATGAGATCCTGAAAGTACTTGGCTTTTATTGTAAATAGTGTTTTTAATTGTAAATAAATATATTTTAATTTGCAGTTGGAGACACGGTTTGAATTAATCGTACGTTTCGACAGCATATTTACCGTAATTCTACAGTTTTCGTGCGAAATTATATTATTGGTATCTAAAGCTTGATGTTGAAGGAAAATTCCTGTTACCGATTTATACTTTCTAAAATAGGGAAAAATGAGAATTCCATAATAGAGAATTCCAAAACTGATAGAAAATTCCAAAGCCTTGATGTAGAAGGAAAGAATAAGTTACAAAGTGGTACTTCCTGAGACAGGAGATAATGATACGGTGAGTGACTTGTTTCTTGTCATTTCTGGAATCATATGTATGAAAAGTACACGAATTGACGACTTACCATTGTGAATCCACGAGAATGGGCTAAATAGAGCTGGATAGGGCAGTGGTTCTGGATCACGTCACTTCTCTTTTCTTCAGGGAATCAAAAATAATTTGTGGTAACTATGATGCACTCTGCAAAACGGTAGAATATTTGTTCAGTGACTGGAAAATTAGTGACTTATACGGAGTAACATGAAAATTAAACGGAAAGGAGATCTAGAATTTTGAAGCAGATTTTGCAGCACAATAAACGTGACGATATCGTGATAGACTAGCAGAAATGTTCAGAAAAATAACCAGACAGGGAAATTTTACTCTCTCAGAATCTTATCATGATAATAGGAGGAAGTTCTTGATGCCTTTATTGGAATTACGGCATAAGAATACTTGTTTCTGAAATACAGTTTTTAACACGTTCGTTTTCTTTTCAGTACCTGGTAGCAGAGATCAAACCTGGAAGACATAGTACAGGAAACCGCTAGATTTCATGGATCACTTTCATTTACTGAAGGTCACAATAAATTAGCTTTCTAAAATAACCAAATTATATATATTTTGTGAGAAAATTCTGCATCGGCCGAAACGGAACTTCTGCGAGAAAATGCGCTGATATCTAGAGCAATCTGACACAGATAGAATTTTCAAAACAGGATATGTAAAATCGCAGGTAAAGCTACTTTGCTTTTGCAGCCGAACTATCTGTCCCTTAGTTTACTGAGATTTCTACTTCGAACATTACTTCTCCACTCAGCTCAGATCTAGGTCATCTCATTTTTAAATACTTTTTCTTCACATCATAACGTAGAATGTCTCTCGACCCAGCTTCCTGCGCCTGTTTATTTACCTGACAGATCGGTGTTGATGATTCTGCTGTTCTTCATTGAAAAATCCTTCCAGCTGTTCCTCATTGAAAAATCCTCCTAGCTGTTCTTCATTAAAAAATCCCCCTTTGCTCATCTGTTGTTTACTTGGATGCTCCGTGCTGATAATTCCTCTTTTTCTGCTGTTTGTTTACCTGCCTGTTTCGCGTTGATAATTCCTCTGCTCTGCTGTTTGTTTACCTGCCTGTTTCGCGTTGATAATTCCTCTGCTCCGCTGTTTATTAACGTGGCTGCTCCCTGCTGATAATTCCTCCGCTCTGCTCTTTATTAGCGTGGCAGCTCCATGCTGATAATTGCTCTGCTCATCTGTTTGCTAACGTGGCTGCTCCATATTGATAATTCGTCTGCTCCTCTGTTGTTTTTTTTTTCATTGGAGGTTTAACGACCACAATGAGCAACTCAACGGGCTATAAGTAGTCGTCAGTCCCTAATTTAGGGTCACCGGTTCCAGGGAAGGGAGAGCCAGTGCCGGAAGACAAACAGAACATACATGGCTCACCGGGATTCGAACCCGGATCCCTTTCGGACGAATGGTCAGAGGCCATCGCTTAGACCACTGTGCCACCGGAACGGCGCTCTTCTGTTTATTCGGCTGCTATGCATTGATAATTCCCCTGCTCTGCTGTTTGTTAATGTGGTTGCTCCGTGCTGACAATTCCTCTGCTTATCTCTTTGTTTATCTGTTTGTTTCGCGTTGATAATTCCTCTGCTCTGCTGTTTATTAACCTGGTTGCTCCGTGCTGGTAATTTCTCTGCTTATCTTTTTGTTTACTTTGCTGCTCAGTGTTGATTATTCCTTTGCCTTGCTGTTCATTTACATGGCTTCTTTGTGCTGATAGTCCCTATTTCTACTGCTTGTTTACCTGGTTGCTACGCGTTGATAACTTCTCTGTTCATCTATTTGTTTATTTGGCTATCCCGTGGTGATAATTCCCCTGCTCTGACGTTGGTTAACGTAGCTGCTCCTTGCTTATAATTCCTCTGCTCATCTGTTTATTTACCTGTCTGCTCTGTGTTGATAAATAATTCCGCTGTTCTGCTGTTTGCTTTCCTGAATTAGCCGTGCTGATAGTTCCTCTGCCCTGATATTTGCTAACCTAGCTGCTAAATAGCTCTGGTTATTAGATAACGCATCTACCTCGATTCTATCTCACTACATATCTATACCAGCTGAGTCATGCTTCTTGGGACTTCGAAGTCTGCGTCATTTTAATTGTTCTTCCTATCTCCCAGGTTCGAACTCTGTCTTCTTTGGGTATATTGCACATCCGAGATAGTCTATTCATTTCTGTAGAGTTATCCAATTTTCTTTATTTTTTCTACTTAGCCAATTCTCACATAGCTTCTTTTTACTACAATCTAAAGAAAATTCCTTTTTAGCGTCAATAACGATATGACACAGTGCAACAGATATTTTACTTCAGTTATTTCATACTGACTTTTTACACTGCTACTCGCTTTTCCTTTCATATCTCCATTTCCTCCAATACTGATCTCAGATAAGTAAGTATTTTTAATAACTTCATTTTTTTCGTGCATTTCAACATCACCGATTTCATTATTTGTCCTCGTGGAAGCACGTGCATTTTGTTTCGGTTCTTCTCAACGTAAGCTCTCTGTCTTCTAATATTCTTCAGCATTATGGCTTTCCCTTTTTTTTCTTTTCATTATTTTGACATTGAACATTATGTCATCTACAAACAACACAGTGCAAAGTGTTGTATCAGCCTTACTTTTGCCATACGCATGACGTTATCAGTAAGGGAACCGGCTAATATGTTTGTCGTTGAACACGAGTATGAAAATATCCGTGTGTTTCCTATATCAACTGCAACACTGTTCTCAACTGCAATACTGTTCTAGAAATACTTTCTACTTTATAGAGCTCTGTATACCTTCCTATTTTCCTGGCTGTCGTATGTCTTTTCCAGATCAATAGGTATCTGTGCATTCCGATTTTCCTTCTCTGTATTTCATCTTGAGTTTTCTCAGTGGAAATCTGTCATTTGTTGTGAATTTCTGAGCGGTATAAATTCAAACGTTATATTATTATATTTTCTCATGTTTTCGTAGTACGCGATATTAGTTTCATGTTCCTGCAGCTGTTGCAATAGAGAAAATCCCTATTTTCTTTATAATCAGATATCAACACGCTGATCTCTCATTCAAGTCTAATATTGTCCTGCTCAAATATTTTTTTCAGTAGATCCCACGAGATGTCAGCACTTCTGCTGTTGCAAAGGCAGATGGATGAGCTCTCAAGGCTTTCCATTTTTCACTCATTTTAGGACATCTAAATAATACTTTCCTTTTTACTCCTACAGTATTATTTTATTTGGTCGTTCACGTGTTACGAAACTTCGGTCCATTTTATTCAGAAATCTTTCAAGTATTCTTCCCGTCCAGCCTAAATATCGTGAATTTTTTAACACAAGGGTGTATTTATTTTTTATCAATCTCATATGTGAGTCACACCCGTCGTTGTCTCATTTCCTTTTTCAGAATATTAAGCATTTTCTTTTGCAATGATTTTGAGTTCGATATTTCGAAGTATGCATTCAGATACTGATCATTCGAAATAACTTTGCCCCTTTTAACTACTTTTGTGGTTTTTCTAAAGAAAATTAGCCTAACTCTTCATTTTGCTACCAGGATTCTCCATCTGTCCTTTATAGGTTTCTTTAATGTCACAGCCTGAATTTGTCCCCTTAGAAGTTCTACAACTTAACTTTGGTCAATGTTTTCCAATCTCCTTACTTTCTTCTGGAGCAATCTAACCCCAAAAGCTGACCAACATTTTCCTTCACATAGTCATTTACCAGCATTTGCTTTTAACTTTCTGTTTATGATTTATTTTCTGTAATTCTCTGATGTTTGTCCTTGTTTTCAGCTTAATAGCAAGAAATGTGGAACAACACCTTATCATCATCATCATCATCATTGTCAACTATTATCAATCCACTGCTGGACGAAGGTCTCCCCAAGTTTCCTCCACAACGGTCTGTCTTGTACCAGTCTCCTCCATGTCATTCCTGCATACTTTCTAATTTCATCCACCCATCTCCCATGTGCTCTTCTTCTGGGTCTTTTCCTGTCCTTTGGAATCGAATCTAAAATTTCATCTGTCCATCGATGGTCTGTTCTTCTGTCAGTATGCCCAGCCCATTGCCATTTCAGGGATTTAACTCTGATCATGATGTCTTCCACTCTTGTCATTTTTCGGATCCATGAGTTCCTCTTCTTATCTCTCCTAGTTACACCAAGCATGCACCTCTCCATGCTGCTTTGAGTTGTCTGCAGCCTTTTTATGTCTCTTTTAGTTAAGGTCCACGTCTCTGCACCATACGTAAGCACTGGAAGGATGCATTGACCAAACACTTTTCTTTTAAGACATAATGGCATATTGCTCTTGAAAATTATGCTGTTTCTTCCAAAAGCTCTCTAGACAAGTTTTGTACACAGATTAATTTCTTCATCAATGTGACCCTCACTTGATATCTGCTGTTCAAGATAAACGTACGTGTCTGTTATCTCCAGCTTTTCTCCATCAATCGATAAATTTTCATTTCGTGTAAAAGCATTGAACATCACTTTTGTCTTTTGAAAGTTCATTTTTAATCCCACTTCTTTACTCTTGTCAGCAAGTTCTTGGATCATACTCTGCAGCTCTGATGGGGTAGTTACAAAAATGGCTATGTCATCAGCAAAACGAAGTGGGTTACATAATCTCCATTAATCTTTATCCCTTTGTTTTCCCAGTTCAGTGATTTAAAGACATTTTCCAATGTGGCGTTAAAGAGCTTTGGATATATGGTGTCACCTTGTCTCACTCCCTTTCCAATTTTTATGTGTGTTGTATTTTCAAACAGCCGAATCTTTGTACTTGCATTTTCATAGATGTTATTAATAATATTAATGTATGCATCTTCAATACCGCAGGATTTCAGAGAAATTGTAACTGCTGATGGTTTCACCGAATCAAAGGCTTTTTCATAATCGATAAAAGCCATGCACAATGGAAGTTCATATTCCCTCGCTCTTTGAATTAGTTCTCTCAGTACGTGGATATGATCTATTGTGCTGTAGCCACTCCTGAATCCAGCTTGTTCTCTCGGTTGAGTCATGTCCAGTGTTACCTTCAAACGGTGTGAAAGAACTTTAGTGAAGATTTTATAAACCACTGATAGGAGGCTGATAAGTCTGTAGTTCCTGAGATCCTCAATATCACCTTTTGTATGTAGCAGGATCATTATAGCGTTGTTCCAATCCTCAGGAATCTTCCCTTCATTAAGGCATCGAGTGAAAATTTGGGCGAGTACTGTTTCGATTTCTCCACTTGCTTCTTGTATGATGTCTACAGTAATTCCATCTTATCCTGGAGATTTTCCACGCTTCATGTTCTTGATTGCATGTGCAACTTCTGCTGGGAGGACTGGAAGAATTCTGGGACTGGTACCTTCCATGATGTCTGGAGTACATGCATCATCCCTTTCATATAACTTGGAGTAGAAATCTTTCACTCTTGTCAAAATTTCTGCCTCTATTTCTTGTTACAGAACCATCGTCTTTTCTGAGTGGCATAATCTGTTTTCTTCCCTTACTGAGATGTCCTTTTGCTGTCTTTAGGCTTTGGTTGTTTTCAATTGCTTTCCTCACTAGTTCACAGTTGAATTTTCTTACGTCTTCAGTGATACGTTTTCGTACTGTCTTGCATAGCTCTATATATTCCACTTTGGAAGTCCCATCTTCTTTAGTTGTCCTCATCCCTCTTCTTTTTTGCATCAACATTTTGGTTTTTCCTGATAATTTGTTCACATGCAACTTGTTCTTAGACCCAGCTAATTTTGTTGCTGTTTCCATAAGAGCTTTGGTTACTTTTCTGTTAACTTCAGAAATATCTACTTCTTCCGATGTTAGGCCTTCTAAAGCAGAGAATCTGTTCTTCAGTTCCAACTTGAAGGTATAATAGTGTTTTTTAAGGTTGGTTATTTCAATACATTTTGTTTGTCTTATGAGCTTGCACGTTCGAGTTTAGTGTTGAGGTGCATCTTACATCTCACCAATCTATGGTCACTACCTGTGTTAAACTTGTTTAGTACACTGGAGTCTTCTGTGACGAATTTTTTGTTACACATAATAAAATAAATTTCACTTGTAGTCACATTTGGATGTCTCCATGTCCATTTCCTGTGCGGCTTTTTCTTGAAAAAGAAGTTCAAGATGAAAAACCCTTCTGCCTCTGCAAACTCAACGAGAGTATTTCCACGCTGGTGTATGTTGCCGTGACCGAATTTACCTACTGAAGTTTCATTCTGTTGCCGTTGCCCTATTTTTGCATTGAAATCTTCCATAATTATCTTCAAGTGCTGCTTACCTTTATTATTTAGATGACGAATTTCCTCATAAAATTCTTCAATTTCTTCTTAAGGATGACTTGTGGTGGGTGCATAAGTTTGAATAATCTGAGTCTGGTATCTTCTCGAGAGTTGGATAACGAGTCGTGCAGCTCTGTCAGAGGAACTTTCAACTTCTACAACTTTATCTTTCAGTTTCGTGTTTATTATAAATCCAACCCCACTAGTTCTGCCAGTATCTATCCCTCGATAGTAGAAGAGATGTCCACTTTTCAGTTCAATGAGATCTTCTCCTTTTCTCCTTACCTCACTTAGCCCGACGATGTCCTACTTGATCCTTTGTAGTTCCTCTTCCAATTCAAAAAGCCTTGAATCAGAAGATAGGGAGCGTCCATTATACGTAGCCAAGGTCAGCATCAGATGGCAGCCTAGTCCGGTCCTCCGGGAATTCTTAGCACCCTCTGCCTTCATGTCTCACTGGCCGCTGCCTTGGCCAGGTACATTCCAGCTGCCGGAGACTGAGGGCCAAGATTTAAGTTGTGGAGTCATTTTGGAGGGGTTTGGCCATTACTCACCACGCTGGCCAAGCGGGTTGGTGAGTGTGGGATAGCATTTCCTCTAATCCCGATGGTATAGTTATACCGCTATTGGCGGTCGTCAGAGCCTCTTTAGTGGGAACAGGATGCACAACGAGAAGGCAGGGTTGACATATGTCAAAGAGAGGCTGTGATGTTACGCATCACCTGACCTTACAACACTTTATAATAGGGCGAATATATTTTCATATGCAAAAATTCAGTTACTTCCTCTCTAGAGTACAGTAGTCCACCTTGAAAATTCTCTTATGTGTTGGTTATACTAATCAGTGGGAATCTTACTAATTGGAACCGCACCAGGGTGATTCTAAAGTTCGTCTCATTTACAACTAAAACCTTTAACGATGAAAGAATGATATTTAGGCGCACCTCATTCTGCAAAGTAAAGGGCGTTGTTTTCAAAGCCCTTCGTAAACATTCCACCAGAGCCATAATCCCAACGGCGACAGAAACTCTCTGATTCCAAATTCCACATTCACCGCTAAAGCAAAGTGCACTGCTTGTAGAAATGAGCCATAGGGAGAAACAGGTGATGTCGGATATGGATAGTTCCAGGCTGTATGGAGAATGGGATAGGATATCAACCTCTTCCAATTGTGGTAGATTTCGGCGAACCACTCTAGAAGTGTGACTTGGGACATTCATCATCCACTTTCAGCAAAGCCTGCTTCCTATTAATGATTTCGGCGGACCACTCTAGAAGTGTGACTTGGGACATTAATTATCCACTTGTAGTGACGCATGCTTCCTATTAATGATTTCGACGGATCAATCTAGAAGTGTGACTTGGGACATTCATTATCCACTTGCAGCAACACCTGCTTCCTATTAATGAGCGCTTGGTGGCGTTGTAGTAGAACGTCGTGAAATCCCTGCAGTTGTTCTGAATAGAGGTTCCTGTCTACCGCCTGACCACCTGGCTCCAGTTCGCAGTGTACAGGACCCTCACAATTCCACCAAATGCACAATACAGTTTTCCACTCGAAGATCTCTCTTTGAACCAACTGGCTGTGCATCCTAACGTAGCTTCGTCAGGCACTGCTTTCCTATTGTAGGATAACGTAGGCCCGAAGGAATATTCACTTTTCATCGTTTGTGATAACACAACTCCAAAACCTATCGTCCTGTTGATTTTACAGCAATTTGCGACCGAGAGTGACACGCTGTTCCGCTTGCCAGTGTGTCGATTCATGGAGAAATATTAGATGGTGCTTGGAGGAGAAACCAGGCCGATGCAGATGAAGAACGACGGTGGATTGGGAATACTCAACCTCAACTGACAATTGCCATGTACTTGAACCGGGATTTGCTGTCCCAGCTTCGACCAGGGTGCCAGTGGTTGTGGTGCTCCGTTGGATGTCCAAACCTCGGCTTGTCTTTGAGGCTCGTGTCCTCAGCACTGAAATGCCGGGACCATTTTTCTGCAGTGCTGCTCTCCACTGTTTCCTCGCCTTCAATTACATGAATTTCAATCGCTGTTGCTGCCGCGTTTAACTCATTTTTTCCAATAATGGCCTAGAAGCACCCAAACAGCAGGTTTATCGACTTCCATCCTAAGCTCACCTGATAAAGCAATGTGGCTTTGCGAAATTCACGTCGTGTGCCTCTTGTGTTCCACGTCATGACGCTACCCAGTCGAGGGCTTCAGCGCGTTTCTCACAGGAATGAAAAGGAAACATTATGTGTAGCTCAAAACGGGACAACTATAAATAACCCCGCTGACGGGGCAATTTTTAATTATGAGCAGTCGCATACAGACCGCTCTCGTGGTATCTTCTTCAAGCTGTTTGCCTCGATATCGTGGTTCCCGTTGCACAGGAGAGTTCTTGCGAGCGGTCCCGGACAATTGGTCCGATGCCGTTTGGTCCAATGGACCATTCGTCCAAAGTAACATTAGTTCAATGCCGTTTTGTCCAATAGCACGATTCGTCCAATACCGATTCGTCCAACGGTATCACCCTACTAACGACCAATTTTTAGCACGTCTTTTGTAAAAAAAGATCGTGCTTATGTTATCGGTTTGTCCGTCCGTCCGTCCGAACCCACGATATCTCTGCAACTATTAGTCCGATTTGAAAAATTATTTTTGCATTGGGAAGCTTGAAATATGCGAATGATGATCCTTTATTTTGTTTTGCTTTACGATGTACAATTTTGCCGCTAGAGGGCGTAAACGCAGATGATGTCGATTTCAAAAATACTTTTATTCCACATATTTGCTTTTAAACATCCAATTGAAAAAATTCTTTTATCTTTCGATTCCATTCATTTCGAAGAGTATTTTAGTTACTTTTACAAATTACACATAAATTTTCCGCTAGGGGGCGTAAAAGAAAATTACATTTCCCCCGATAACTCTTCTTCTAAAACTCCGATTTAAAAAAAATCTTCAGCGGATACATCTCCTGATGGAAAATATTTTGCATATAATTTCTAATTTTTTGTAAAGAATAATTTGGCCACCAGAGGGCGTAATGGTTAATTTTTGCATCTGATGTATTTGTCATAAAATCTGAGCTTCTAAAATATCGCTAGAAAAAATTCTTTCGTGGACTGATGCCACTCACATCGATAAACCTTTTGGGAATATTTTCTTCCTAAAATATTCCAGTTTCTCCGGCAGGAGGCGTACATGTATATCTTCTTTTTTATCAAGATCTCTATTTCTAGGAGTCCGATTTGAAAAATTCCTTCTTTGTTGGATAGTGTTTCCAGTCTGACATATGTTTCATATAACTTCAAAATTTTCAAGTAATCCATAGACTTTCCGCTAGGGGTCGTAGCGGTAAATTGCGTTTCCCCCTATATCTCTGCTTCTAAATATCCGATTTAAAAAATTCTTTCTGCAACGGATACAGCTCCTGATGGGAAATCGTTTGCACATATTTTCTAATTTTTGTAAAAAAAAAATGGTTTGGCCACCATGGGGCGTAAATCTTGATTTCCGCTTCTGATGCATTTGCAGCAAAATATGAACTTCGAAATTCTCGATTGAAAAAAAACGTCGTTTGTAGACCGATACTACTCATGTCGACAATCCTTTTAGAAACATTTTCTTCTTAAAATAATGCATGGTTTCTACTCCAGGGGGCGTATATGTATATCAAAACTATATATACAATATGTATATATTGTATATATAGTTTTGTCAATATCTCTACTTCTAGGAGTCCGATTTGAAAAATTCCTTCTTTGTTGGATACTGTTTCCGATGCGAAATGTTTTTCCGATCAATTCAAAATTTTAAAGTAAATCATAGACTTTCAGCTAGGGGGCACAAAGGTAAATTGCGTTTTCTGCGTTATTTCTGCTCCTAAAACTCCGATTAGAAAAATTCTTCCTGTATCGCATACAAGATCTGATGGATGATGGAAAATATTTTTCACAAAATTTCTAATGTATGGTAAGGAATGGTTTGGCTGCCAGGAGTCATAAGTGTTAATTTCTGCTTCTCATGTATTTGTCGCAAAATCTGGGCTCCTGAAAACTCGACTAAATTTCTTTTCTTGGACAGATACCGCTCATGTGGATAAACCTTTTGAGAATACTTTCTTCCTAAAATAATGCATGGTTTTCTCACCAGGGGACGTAAAGTCACATCTTATTTTTGTCGATATCTCTGTTTCTAAGAGTTCGTAAGCTCACGATTCCGTTTACAGCAATATCTGAGGGATTAAAAACCCGATTGAAAAACTTCTTTCTTCCGTCAGATACTATTGTTTTCCCATACCGGTTCCATTGAATTTAAATAGCTTTGATAATTTTAATTTGCGTCAGAACGAATTCAAAAGACGTGCTTGTTACACCCGAAAATTCGGCGTCGTCTTTCTTGTTTATTTTACTTTTAAGAAAGGAACAATAATTTAAGTTATTATTTTTTTTGTATTCTTTTGAAAAATGATTTCTATGTATTTATAAAACTTAATAAAAGACACTCGGCGGATCATTTGTCAAGGCTTTTCCAGCTCTTTACAAGCCACCTAGGCCGCGGGCCTTTTTAGAAGATTTTATGTGACAACCCTGATATTTGGTATTTGTAGACATTTTATAAAACCTAATAAAAGGCACTCAACGGATCATTTCTCAACTCTTTACAAGGCACCTAGGCCTAGGGACTATGAATTAATAATTAGTGCCTAAGTAAAGACGCAATATTACTTACTTGACTTGATGTGTAAACTTTGCGAATATGACATCGGTAGAATCAAAACTGTTAAAAATGCCTAGGGCCTACGAAATAATATTCAGTGCCTAAGTAAAAGTGCGATATTGTTAACTGGACCTGATGTGTAAACGTTGTGAACATGACATCGGTAAAATGAAAACTGTTAAAAAGGCTTAAGCCCTATGAATTAATATTTAGTGCCTAAGGAAAATCGCAATGTTATTAACTTGATTTGATATGTAAACTTTCTTAATATGACATCGGTATAATAAAAACTGTTAAAAAGGCTCAGGTCGTGCAGTTTTCCAGTGCGCACTTAGACAAACCCCACTGCAAGCTACAAACAGAAAAGGGAAACTAGTCTTTTCTACACTGCTGGCCACCCAAAATGCAACACCAAGAAGAAAGCATCCGATTGGCCTGAAATTCGCAGCATGCGTCGCCCGCGAGAGGACATGCAAATGATTAGCATTGCAGGGCATATGCAAATCATGTGCGCCCGGCACGCCACCGAGAAACACAATAAGAAGGGTGCACAGAAGGCGGGGTGTAAGTAGTGGAAGTGTGTTGTGCTGCCGGACTTGTGCGTGGAAAGCTTCCTAATGCCTCGTAACAGAATACGGCAGTCATTCCAGAACGTTTCGGAGTTCGACAGAGGAAGAATAGTGGCTTATCGCGACAGCGGTTTATCGTACCGAGACATCGGCGTCCGTGTGGGACAACATCCAGCCACAGTGAGGTGAGCATGGAGTCGGTGGGTGATGGAGGGATGTACGGACCGACGTGAGCGATTGTCGCAGCCGCGGCACACCACCGAACGTGAGGACCGGCATGTTGTGTGGCGGGCATTGACGGCTCGCACCGCCACATCACGAACGCTAGCGCAGGAATTAGGGGTGTTGCGCAACAACCTGTGTCAGCACGTACCTTTCGACGTCGTCTGCAGGAGCGGGGACTTGTCGCACGGCGATTACCATTGACGTTACACCACCGGCGAGTGCGGCGGCAGCGGGCCGTTGAACGCCGAGCCTGGACAACAGAATCGCACGACATTGCCTTCTCCGACGAATTCCGCTTCTGCCTGCAACACACGATGATCGGATCCGCGTGTGGCGGTACCGCGGCGAGATAC
Source organism: Macrothele yani (assembly GCA_039090855.1). NCBI lineage: Eukaryota > Metazoa > Arthropoda > Arachnida > Araneae > Macrothelidae > Macrothele > Macrothele yani. Next base: position 109,942,088 of record CM076997.1, on the reverse strand, counting down.
TGTATGACGCCTGCATTATTCATCGCCATACCGGTCCGTCGTCTGGCGTTATTGTTTGGGGCGCAATTGAATATGACACCCGCATTCCTCTGGTACGCATCGCCGGTACGCTCAACAGCCACCGCTACATCTCCGATGTTTCGGAGCCTGTAGTCCTCCCTTCCTGCAGGACCTCCCAGCGGCCACATTTCAACAGGACAATGCGCCCCCGCACGTGGCACGCATAGTGCAACAATTCTTCACTACCCACCAGGTGTCACTGCTGTCTTGGCCCGCCTGTTCTCCCGATATTTCGCCCATCGAACACGTCTGGTCGCTGATCGGGAACCGAGTGGCCCGGCAAGCACCACCCACCGCTACGCCTGATGAACTGTGGCAACGTGTGGATTCAGCCTGGACCGACATACCCCAAGCCCACATCCAAAGCCTCTTTCGTTCGATGCTGCGGCGCGTAGCGGCCGTTATTGTCAGCCATGGGGGCCACACGAACTATTGATGTCTGCGTGTTCCGCAAGTCGCACGGGCCTGTAAGCTGAATCGTTTCATCTTTGTATCTGTTGTTATGTGTCCTGTAAATCTGGTTTGGCTATCTCGTGTCCTTCATGGTGTTGCATTTTGGGTGACCAGCAGTGTATTATTTAATGCAAGAGAGTAACATTGAAAATGCTTGAACGGCTCGTATACTGCAGCGAGGAAAGTATGACAAGAAAAAAGCGATTCCGAAAAAAAGAAAAAAATCTGTAATAACAATATTACGCATGAAATGTAACATTATTTTACATTCTTCGGACTACTGGTACTGAAATTTCCGCACCTAGAAGAAAACATGCTACAAGCGCGAAACTTTGCAAATAGCTAGAGTGCGTGATGTATGCAAATGATCCACGTTTGGTGCGATTGCGCATGACCGCACAACACCCTATGGTGGCGCTGCAAGCACGAACCAGCAACCTTTTAAACCGGCGTGTAGTCGATGCCCGAAGAAAGCGGAAAACAGCCGCGGACGCAAAGAAGAGTACAGAGTGACAACAATGCCGGGTAGACGCCAGAGACGTCGATTTACGCAACTTACGGACTTTGAGAGAGGCCTGATCATCGGGATGAAAACCGCAGGGTGTTCGGTGCGTCGTATAGCCCGCCACGTGGATCGTTCTGACCATACCGTCTGACTGTGTTGGGAACAGTTAACACGTGACGGCACTGCCACACGGAGGAGCGGCTCCGAACGGTCCTGCAAGAAAATCGGTAGAGAGAATAAACGGATTGTGCTCCAAGCACGAACGGATCCCACAGGGACCCAGTCCACTATACAGGCAGATGCAGCGGCTCCTGTGTACCCACGAATCATTTCCCGACGCCTCGCGGAAGCGAATCTACGATCCCAGCGCCCCCTTACGTGTGCTGCCATTAACACCGGAACATCGCCGGCTCCGTGTGCAGTGGTGCCAGGCCAGAATGACGTGGAACGCCACACACAGGTGACGTGTGGTGTTTAGCGATGAGTGCCGCTTCGTTTTGGGGACAGATGATCATCGTGTCCGGGTGTGGAGGTTCCCGCGTCAACGGCACAATCCCAACCTCGCTATCGAGCTCCACACCTCCCCCACTGCAAGCATTTTGGTCTGGGGAGCCATAGCCCGCGATAGCCGATCAGCTCTAGTAGTGGTACGTGATTCATTGATGAGCCAGCGGTATGAGATCCCTACGGCCCCATGTACTCCCATTCCTTGCCGGGAGTCCAGGTGCTCTGTATCAGCAGGATAATGCCCGCCCGAACACGGCTGGGGATGCCCAGGCTTCACGTCCAGACATTTCCATGGCCTGCCAGCTCCCCGGACATGTCCCCTGTCGAGCATGTGTGGGACCAGTTGAAACGCTAGCTGCCGCCGTGCCGCACTATCCGGGATTTTCAGCATTCCGTCCAACACGTGTGGGCCAGTCTGCTACAGGACAACATCCGGCGTATGTTCGCCTCCATGCCGGACCGTATTGCAGCATGTATCGCCGCACGAGGCTGTGTGACGCGCTATTGAAGATGACCGGACTGCATGCCACCGATCCATTCTGTAATTGTCCGGCAGCTCTGTTTTTGTCATCATGGGTGTCATTCCTTTGCATCGTTACGTCCACAAAATGTCAGTTCAATCCGATGCTTCTTTCTTTGTGCGCAAATTTCATTGTCCGTGAGTGTAAAACGTCGAAGAAGAATCAGAACGGATGACATTTGTTTGCACGAGTAGCACTGCGGACAGATCAGACGGAATTAGACTAATCGTACCATCGAACCAGTTGTCCCATTGGACGAATCGGCATTGGACCAATAGTACCATTGGACGAATCGTACCTTTTGACGAATTGGCATTGGATGAGTCAGCATTGGACTAATCGGCATTGGACCAATCACGTCGAGCTGTTAGAGACAAATACCGGACGTCTTGCCCTGTTGTGGCTCGTGAGCATCCTTGTCCTGGCCTTCTGCTTATTCTTCTGGTTCCTGGCACTCTCTCCAGAGATTGGAGACCATTTCCTCGACACATTCATCCATCTTGCTACATAAGCTTGCGAATTCCCTGCTTCCATTCTACCGATCGCTTTCCAGCGTAAAGTGTCTTCTAAGCGATGGTGCGAAGCCGTTCTTCCACTAACAGTCCAACTGAAGCTTCAATTGCCTCATCCTGTTCAGAACAACGTTTATCAAGATCGCTTGCCTGCGAGCTCGATGACGTACAGTCGTCATTTGTATATTTCCATAGGAGAGTTTTTTTTTTTTTTTTTTTTTATTGGAGGTTTAACGACCACCGTGAGCAACTCAATGGGCTATAAGCAGTCGCCCGTCCCTAATTTAGGGTCACTGGTTCCAGGGAAGGGAGAGAGCCAGTGCCGTAAGACAAACACAACATCCATGCCTGACCGGGATTCGAACCCGGACCCCTTACGGACGAATGATCATAGGCCAGCGCCTTAGACCACTGCGCCACAGGGGCGGCTAGGAGAGTTTGCAAAACGTTGTTTAGGTACGTCGACCTAGCGTTTCCTCTTGCATATGTCTCTAAAAAACCTTTACAATCGGTCGCGTCATTTTGGACATATTTTCGAATTTGTATCTGTCACGTTAATTTTGGACAACTAAATGTATATATACTATGTGGGCAAAAATGATTGGACACTGTAAGAAAATAAAAAAACAGTACTGTATTTACATCCGTAGCGGGTAAGTCCTCCATTTGCAAAGAATACAGCAGCCACTCGTCGAGGTAAACTGCCCACAAATTCATGGAGTACGGAGAGCGGGATGCCCCTCCATTCCTGCTGGAGTACATTGCCCAAAACTGTCAGTGAAGAAGATCGTGTAGGTCTGGACTTCAAACGTCGTTCAAGTTTATCCCATAGATGTTCAATGGGATTGAAGTCTGGGCTCTGAGCAGGCCAGTCCATCCACGAGACCTGAGTTTCCTCATACTGTAGCGCTGGAAACATGACAAGTGGCATTGTGTTCGTGAAGTAACAATCGTCGTGTCTACAACGTTGGGAGCATTGAGTTATTCAGGATATCTCTATACAGCAAGAGTTCATGTTGCCATGGATAACAACCAGTGAATCCACACCTTACCAGCTGCAACAGCCCATACCATAACTCCACCGCCTCCATGCTTCACAAATCAGCACTGTATATTCCGGAAGCAGATGTTCTCCTGCTAATTTGGCTTTATTGGTCTTTTTGATGAGAGATTTATAGGCTGCTTCTCGGCCGTGATGCCCGAGTACATGGACCTCTCTTCGAAGTGCCTTTGTGGAGACCATATGGAACTCAAGCGCTATGGCGTGCTTTGGTTGGGACCTGGTTTTACGGATCTCCCTCTGCAGTACCATCCGGTCCCTGGGTGGCAGTTTCGGGGTCTTCCAGGGCGAAGTGAATTCTTGCAATGTCTCATCTTCTTCCACTTGTTGATGACAACGGCCACAGTCGATTTAGCAACTTGTCTGACTTCAGCAATGCTTCTTATGCTCACAACTCCAATTGAGCATCCTATTATAACGCCCTTTTCAAACTTGGAGAGATCTCTCCTGCTTGTCGTTTTATCAGCGATTGATTTGAGTATGATCATGATCCTATGTAGAGGATTTTAGGAAGGAGTGTCCGACCCCAGGTCTTAAACAACCCTTAGAAATAGGAAGCTAGGAGTTTTGGGCTAGAGTGCCCAATAGGAAAGTGACACGGAAGCGAAGTAGAAAGGGGAGGAAGTCGCCCTTATTTATTACCGGGTGTCCAGTACCCGAGGTCCGACGGCTTAACGTGCCCATCCGACGCATGGCCACGGCGGATATTTAGTGGATCGAGCGTTCGTACCTGCCTGGGATCGAACCTGAGGTTCTTTCGGTGGCAGTCACGAACGTTGCCCACTAGGCCACCCGCGGCCTTTATTGATCTGAGCTTACTCCCGTTGCCCTTTTTATACCTTATCGATCAATTGTCTGCTGGGCACACCATTGCGCATGCGTGGGAGTGCCCAATATATACATATCGGTTGACGAAGAGTAGTCACGTTTGTGGTTTGTGATTTGTAGTGAGTCGATTATTTCATGCACAACTGACTGCCACGTTCACACATGTGTAATGACATTTAATGTTTTAATGTACGTTATTCGACGCAAATAAAGGAAACAGTTAATTTTCTCGAAATGCTTTTATTGGGATATTTCAGACTTTCTTTTACTTTTCAAATAAGATATAGCACTTACAAGGTCCATTTGTACGTATTAGATCTAGAAGCCATGGGTAGTTTCTTTATTTGTTTTTAAATTCATGGTACAGAGTATATATCTTCTGTTTAAAAGCCAATCTGTATCTTCTTGGCTTCAACTACTTCGTTGAGGAACTTGACGACCCCGAAATCAGAATCAGATGGTATATATTGTGTACCTCTTGCTGGAAGGATAGGTTTGCATTTTGCAGTTTCTGGCCCCAAATGGTTGCTCAAGACCCACGGCATACTGTGGAATGCTATCTTCAAGTAAGTGTGAAATGATTCGAAAGCTTCCTTACCGCACTGCGTCTCCAAAAGCTTCTTAGTATCTACGTACCAACGCTGGTATGAGCTGAAATGAGGAAATAATCGATCACATTACTGAAAATGTCTGAGATATAAAGGGAAATTTTAGTTCTTGAAAATCTTGTATAAGAATAATATTGGGTTGTCGGAAAAGTCATGACGTATTTTGGCACCCGATGGTGGTTGGGCGGTTTTGGGAGTACTAGAGGCATGCGCAGCTCTGTTATCCCCATGGCATTCGACAGGTGTCAATTCTAGCTGCAGTCTAAAAGGAATAGTGAGCGATTTGGTTGATTTGCGGAGATTTGACATCAAGTTGAAGATGGAAGACCAAGCTGTGCAGTTTCGCTATATTTTACTGTTTTACTTCCCTAAGGGGAAGAACGCGCGTCAAGCTTGTGAAAAGTTGCGTAAAGTGTACGGTGATAATGCTCTACAAGAAAGTCAGTGCCAGCGGTGGTTCGCAAAATTCCGTGCTGGTGATTTTGACCTCAACGATGCTCCTCGGTCCGGAAGGCCAACCGAGGTTGATGACGACCAAATCAAGGCATTGATCGAGTCAAACCCACGTTACACGACACGAGAGATTGCAGACACATTGCACATCCATCATTCAAGCGTTCACGACCACCTGAAGAAGCTGGGATACGTAAGCAAGCTCGATGTGTGGGTTCCTCATGAACTCAAAGAAGCTCAATTGACGGCGTGTATAAACATCTGCGATATGCTCATTAAACGTGAGGAAAACGATCCTTTTTTGAAGCGACTGATCACTGATGACGAAAAGTGGATTGTGTACAACAATGTGCTGCGCAAACGGTCTTGATCCCGACGTGCTGCTTCGCCTCAAACGAGATCCAAAGCAGACATTCATCAGCGGAAAGTTATGGTCTTAAGTGTGGTGGGATTTTAAAGGTGTCGTGTTTTTCGAGCTCCTACCACGGAACCAGACAATCAATTTGAATGTGTACTGTCGGCAATTGGACAGTTTGAACGAATCCATCATCCAGAAACGTCCAGAGCTCGTTCATCGTAAAGGTGTTGTGTTCTATCATGACAACGCGAGACCACACACAAGTTTGATCACCCGCCAAAAATTATTGGAGTTTGGGTGGGATGTGTTGCTACATCCAGCATACTCGCCTGACTTAGCACCGTCAGACTTCCAATTGTTTTGCTCTCTTCAAAAGTACTTGCGTGTTATAACGTTCAATTCAGATGAGGCAGTAAATCAGCACCTTGTGCAGTTTTTCGCCACTAAAGACAGGTCCTTACATGAACGAGGCATTCTGCAGCTCACTGAAAGATCGCAAGAGGTTATCGAACAAAACGGGCATTATATCATTGACTGATCTTCGTTCTTTCTATCAGTAAATGACTTTTGCATACGTCATGACTTTTCCGACAACCCAATACGGCCGAAATCTTTAAAAACCTTCGTAAAAGATACGACCCTATTCTCATAGCTGTATTATTCATTCAGCTGGGATTGAGGCATTTAACATATACGCTGAGCGATCACTGAATTATGACCACCCCTATCAAAAGTAGATGTGGTCCGTTAACCACGTGATTTTCTAGAGTGCGTGATTATCCAACCAACGTAGCATATATAAGGTATGAGTGGAGCAGTATGTAGTAAAATTCGGAGCGTGGTGGGTAAACAGAAAGATTTATAGGACTTTGAAAAAGGACGGCCTGTGAAAGCTTGGAGTGCTGGTATCTCCATTTCCCAAACGGCTGAATTGGTGGGTTTTTCGCCAACTGCCGTACTTAAAGTGCATCAGAACTATCGCGAAAATGGTCAAACAACGACTCGGAGGCTAAACTGCACAGAACAGCGAAAGGTTGATGTGAGAGGTGAGCGCCCGGTCCGACAACTCGCACAGTCCAACAGACGCAGCACAGTTCAACAACTGACTACCTAATACAACAGAGATCAACTCGGAACAGTATCTCTCATGACTGTGCATCGCCCACTCGCACTGATGGGCTATACTAGCAGACAACCCCTACGACATCCTCACCTAACCACACTTCATCGGCCCAATAGACTCGCCTGGTGCAAAGATGATGCAAATTGGACTTCGGATGACGGCAAAAATGTGTGCTGGACTGGTGGTCTCCACAGTGCAAGCAGGTGTAGGCAGTTATATGCTGTGGCGCATGTCTACCTGTCAGAAACGTGGCCCCCTGTTTCATGTAAAACAGCGTATGACTAATGCCCACTGTCCTGAATTGCTTGCTGACTCTGTACACCCAACACTTTTCCCCGAATGGCGACAGTGCCTTCCAAGATGATAATGCGCCGAGCCGCAGGTTCAGTGTTGTGCAGAAATGGTTTCACAAACATAGTTCAGACTACCAGCATATCGATTAGCCTCCAAACTCCTCCGATATCAATCCCATAGAGCACTTCTGGGACATTACGGAACGGCATATCAGGAGTCTGGATACACCAAATCACCTCCATACCGGCATTCAAGGCCGTATTCCACACAGTTTGATCGGCCGTAACTCCCAACTGCTTCTGGCATCTTATTGAATCGATGCCACGTCGGATAGTTGTTGTACTTGGGGACGAAAGGAGGACCTATGAAGTACATGGTGTCTCACTCGCTACCGAACCCCGCATTTCTTTAATAATATTAACACCAATGAAGATATTGCAACGAAATTTGAAGTGTACTTACCTCATTTCGGGCGAAATGTGATGGCATCACAACATGTGCTGGAAGTGCCCACCATTTGCGTCCTGACAACATTGAACCCGGCGCACCATATTGTGGAAAGTAATTGCCAGTACGTCCACCGTCACTGCCTGAATTTCTTTTGTGATGTTAACTTTCAAGGCATCTATGTTTTACGGTTTCTTTTGGTAAACTCTCCCTTTTAGATATCACCATAACAAGTAATCAGAAGGCGTCAGATCGGGCGAGCGCGTGACCATACACCCTTCAAAATGACGCAGTCCCCGAAAAGAGACTGAATATCGGCGATACTGGTGTGTGATGTCGCTCCATCATGCTGGTAATATCCAATGGAGAGTTCTTCGTCGTTCAATTGATTTACAAAAATGTTGAACATTTCCATATACCTTGAGTGGCCACTTTATTATGACCACCTGACAGTTTTAAGCAAATGAGCTATGGCTCCACGCTGTTGTCGCCAGAGGGCGAGGCTAGTATAAAAAGGGAAAGCTTAGTGCTTGCGACAGTAGTAGAAGTGATTTTTGGTTGACAAGATGGGTAAAAAAATGCGATTTGACGAACTTTCAACGTGGGATGACTGTAGAAGCTCGGAGCCATGGAGCGAGTATCACCGATACCGCCGCATTCGTGAAATGTTCCAGAGCGGCTGTTGTTAAAGTGTTCAAAGACTGAACTGTCAGCCAAAAAACTGGGTCTCTACGTGCAACGTGTGGTCGTCATCGAGTAGTGACTGCTCGGGCGGAACGGAGAGTGTCCAGACTGGTAACAGACAAATTACAGACCATCTTAATCAAAGATCCCCTCAAATGATCTCTGCACGCACTGTTCGCCGTACACTGCATCGGATGGGATATGGCAGCCGAAGGCCTGTTCGAACAACTTTTCTGTCAGCAGTTAACAAGAGAAAACGTCTCCAGTTCGCACAAGAGCACAAGGATTGGACAGGCGATAATTGGAAAAAAATTATGTGGTCCGATGAATCAAGTTTTCAGTTGCACTATGCCGATGGCCCAGTGAGAATTTGGCGAAAACAGCACGAAAGCATGGACACCAAATGCATTGCTACAACCCTTCAAGCTGGTGGAGGCAACTTTATGGTTTGGGGAATGTTTTCCTGGCATGCGTTGGGCCCTTTAATTCGTATTGATCAACGTCTGACCGGCACATCATATCTAAACATCGTTGCGGACCAAGTGCATCCTGTCATGTGGATGGTTTATCCCAATGGCGATAGCTACTTTCAACAATATAATGCGTCTTACCATAGTGCTCGTATTGTACAGGATTAGTTTCAGGAACATGCCGGTGAGTTTACTTTGTTTAGGTGGCCCCCACAATCTCCAGATCTCAACATCATTGAGAATTTGTGGGATGAAGTTGAATGCGCCATCAGACAGCTGGATCCAAAGCCCTGCAATCTCACACTTCTGGAAAGTGCTATTCATCAAACATGGTCTCAGATTCCACAAACAACCTATCAACATCTCGTGGAGTCCATGCGACAAAGAATCAACGCAGTATTAAAGGCAAAAGGTGGCCCAACGAAGTACTGAAGGGGTGGTCATAATAAAGTGGCCACTCAGTGTATACAGCTGTTATGATGGTTTTATCAAAGAAGATCGGACCAATTATGCGGCGCTGGGTCATCCAACACCACACACCAATTTTCTGTGAATGAAGGGGTTCTTCATGTATCGCGTTGGGATTTTCACTGGACCAAATATGGGAATTTTGAGAATGGACATATTCGGACAGTGACATCACACTTGGAAATGTGTCTGCCACTAAGGAGCACTCCAGCTGGCTGCCGGACAGCGCCGGGTTCAATGCTGTGTGGACGCAATTTGTAGCCACTTCCAACACATGTTGTGATGTCATCACATTTCGCACGAAATGAGGTAAGTCCATTTCAAATTTCGTTGCAATATCTTCATTGGTGTTAATTTTATTAAAGAAATGCCGGGTTCGGTAGCGAGTGGGACACCCTGTATTAGGCAGGTGGTCATAAATGCTGACCTCTATTGGAAACAGGCGAACGATAAATGCTGACCTCTACTGGAAACAGTTGGACAGATTGCAAGAACAACTGACATCAAAGCGGCCAGCACACGTCAATCGGAAAGGCGTGATCCTTCATCATGATAACGCCAGAACTCATGCTGCTTTAATCACTCGGCAAAAATTGATGGACTTTGGTTAGGAAGTGTTACCTAACCCGTTGTAATCCCATGACCTGGCACCTACGGAATACCACCTTTTTCGACCCTTACAGATCGCCTTCACTCTCCAAACCTTCGATGATGTGGACGATCTGAAAACGGCGTTGCATAATGTTTTTGACGCTAAAACACAGGTGTTTTCTCTGCGTGGGATTCACCTACTTATAGACAGATGGCAAGAGGTCATACAGAATGATGGCAATTATGTGAAATCCCAGGTACGTTATCTGTTGTGTTCTCCTCCTTTCTTTGTAGTCTACAAAAACGGGTAAAACTTATGCACACACCCAATATTTTCACATATGTTCCGCACTCGTGGGATTGATGTGAGCTCTTCTATTAAAAACATTTCCAGTTTGCTGTGTCAGATCAGCTAATTTAAATGGGTTCGAGTGTCATTCCGTTTCACATTAATCTAAATGTAAATGATATCCTCAAACTGGTGGACCAAGGAAAGGTGCTGGAAGCAAGCTGCCTCTTTATCCAATGAACAGTTCATCTCGATCGGAGATAGACCGTGTTTAAAAATCGCTTTATTTAGCAAAAGGAAAAGAGAACAATTTGCCCCTGAAAAAAGGTGACGATGGGGTGTATACAGCAAAATCATATGATATTTACAAGTTGGTGCTGCCAAGGTATGTGAGCATTTGATCACATCGTGGCTACAGGCTTATCTGTATAGGGAGTGAAGAAACAACTGCAACAGGACCATGATAAAAATGTGCAATGATGAGTCCAGTGAGAAAGCACATAAAGAACAAAAACAGCTAGCGCGAAGAATAGGATGTAAAGAAAAGCACGCTGAACTACAGTATATGACGCATCATGCGGTGAGAAGATGAAGTCGTCACACGAAGGAGACCCTTGGAAGAGAATGCATATCAAACCAAGGTTCAGGATCAGGCAGAAAAGGAGGCGAAATATCTCCGACGCCACAGAGAAAGCTAAATTAGAACAGGAGATGAACTGGAGCTCATCTCCTGTTCTCATTCAGCTTCATCACAGTCAATTCGAAAACGGTGGTGTCCGGGCGACCATTTAGCGGTGAGACCTGCTGTACGGAGGAGCTTCGTACGGCTTTGACACAGTTCATATTGAGGTCAACAGTCACTTTAATCGGAGAGCGATGGATAGGTCCTGTAGCATGTGAATTTTGGTAGAATGAAAACGCTGTCGTATGGGTGTTCTGTACGGCTTCTGTCTCGGTGTCGACGATCGCGATTGAGAGTCTGAAGACGACGTGGTCACGGAAATGATCTTGCTGCCATCAATGAGCGCCATAAGGTTCCTTAGCCTGGTATTATTGCTTGGAACGCAATCATTTTCAACAGCCGTTCGCCGCTGGTACGCACAGTGGGTACAATAACATCACGACGGTACGTCAAAGATACGTATTACTGGAATACCGGGCAATACGTCCGTATCTACCTAGTATTCCAGTTTCAAAAAGATAGCGCCTGTCCGCTCACTGCCAATATAAGCAAACGCTGTCCACAAAGTGAACGCGTGGAACGCCATTGACAGACGACTCAACGCCTCTGCACCCGGCACACCGTGTAACCGTAAAACATTTTGAGATTGTTTACGGTAACACTGTGAATCTCAAGATCAAATGTCAGTGACGGCGTTACCGTAAATAATCTCAAGACCATGTGTCAACGACCGCATTACAGTAAAAAGTTTCAAGACAGAGTGTCAGTGACGGTATTACCGTAAACAGACACAAGACCAAATGTCAGTGACGGCGTTATATTTAAATATTTAAATAACATCATCAGTTCAGTGGTTACAAAAATTGACCATGTAGTGTAATATCACTACATAGTGTTCGTTGCAGTAGTGTAGTCTTCAACTGCATCTTACTACGGCTGTAAAAGATCTTTCGATAGCCGGACCGTCTACCTTTTCAGGAAACAATGGTCAACGGAGACACAGGCTTCCAATTTTCCCTCCATTTTGTGATCGAGCACGTTAATACACTAGGCAATTTCTTCGAATTACATGTAAAATTACATTTTCGATAATATATATATCAGTTGATTTTTGCCCAAAGTAGGCAGCTGGGCGTTGAATGTGCACGATAGGTTGACATGACAGTCCTTACAAACTCGTAAACTAAGCAAAACAGATTTGCTTGATCCTAAAAGGAGCTTATTCATTCCATTCATTTGCTTTACCTTCTTAGTCTACTTAATCGAGCAAAGTCCTATTGAAATATTTCGATAAAAACTGACTTTAAAATGCAATCAAAATTTGGATTCATTTTTATAGCTCCATAGCTGAATAACCCGTCTTAAATTTTGGTGTAATTTCAGTTTCGTCATAAAAAATTCTTAAAGCCGATTTAGGTGCCCTGCCAAATACAAATATACATTAATACAGTTGGCTTCTAAGAGAAAACGTTTGCATTGCCAACCAGAGCACATTTAAGAAGACAGGAGGCCTGGTGGCTGGACAGTGTTTTGGGGCCCCAGTATTAGTGGCACATCTGGGATTTCGCTACGGGTGGACGAATAAAGACACCCAGGAGAAAACATTACCAAAATATGATGAGGAAGCCATAAAAATATCCCCTCCGTATTGAAGTGTGTATCCCATGATTCATGGACGAATCAGTGTTAGTAAGAAAGTTTAAAAATGCATGGTTGAAAAATGGATACCAGTTCAGTTCTGCTTTACCCCCTCCCTCATCTCCAGTGTTCAGCTTTTTGAAATTATATCGAATTAGTGGACAAATTAATATGATCCAGATACCATGATTCAAACGAATTCTTAATGTACAAAAATTTCCCCCAATTACAGATTTGAACAAAAAAAAAAAACCACCATCTGTAATGCTTGTGAAAAATTTGAGGATGGACTGGGGGGCGACTATACTTTTTGTGGACTTTTCCTAAATGAACAGAAAGAAATAAAAATAAAAATTCACAAGGCAGTTTCTTATAGTTTTCTCTGTGCTATCTGAAATAAAAAAAGAAACCCTGTAGAACTTTATGAATTCTCCAAGCATCCCGCATAATTCTGGGGCCTCTGGAAATGGGGGACCGGAGTGCAGACCCTGTAGCCGTCCTCTTAAATGAGCCCTGCTACAAACCAAAAAGCTGTGAACCGTATAAAGCACGAAATATGAGGAGAGGTTTGCTCATGGGTCTAGCAGTCGACCTAGAAAAAGAATTATTCCATATAACCTATTACTGTTAGAGGTATCACGAAAAGTACTAAAAGGAACAAAAACATTTTACGTCGCCTACTAAAAAACTAAATCATAAAAAATATGGATTCTGCAAAGATATTCATTTCTGTTGTCTCGGCTATTGAATGAAGTAGAAATGCATTAGATCTTTAACACACAATGACCGAAGTATGAACAAAATCATATAATGAACACGTTTTGATAAGAAACCCTAAAAATAGATAGAGGACCTTAAAGATAATTGAAGGTCTTTAAGACAACACATCTTTACATTTATTCGATGGAGATATGGATCGAATAAATGTAAAGATGTTTTGTCTCCCACGTATCAGAAATTATCTTCTATTTAATGCTAATTTCAGATTTTTAGTTCCAACAGTGGTTTCCCATTTCTTTTGCGAATTTTGTTTCATGACTTTGAAACCAAACCAAAATTTTAGGAAGGAAATCTGCACTATAAGTGTTTGGAACTGAAAAAAAGTTCGAAGGTTACTTACCAACCAAAGGTAAGCAGTCTTTCTGGGTATGGCCTATGGAAGCATTCGTTCATTCCTACGACGAAATCATTCAATATTGAAAGCATCGCTTCAGATTTATAAACCTCACTCGAGCATGATGAATTCTTTAAGTATTCTAGAAAAATAAAACAATTGTATAAGGGATAAATAATGAGAATATTAATTGCAACGTGTTTGATTAATATGTAACTATGCAAAAACTTCTGCGGTCCTTCATTTTTGAATTAGTGGTAATGTGAAATGTGGGTTTATGGTTTAACGTCATTTCATTAAAATTTACTTTTCTTGTTCAATACAAGTAGAACACTTTATTTTACAGGGTGGACCGTTTGGGTAAGGATAATTTAAATATCCTGTGGTACGGCTTGTAACATATAAAAAGTCAATATTCGGCAGAAATTATCTCTAAGGATTGGATTTTGTTTTGGCTTCTACTTGACCTCTTTGGAGACGCGGCAGAGTTCACACCGGGTGCTCAATTCTTGCCACATATATTCTAACATCTGCGGAGTGATTTGAGCGAACGCTGCAGACATTTTCACCTTCAGGTCATCCAAGTTTTGAGGTCTTTGTGCATAGACGATGTTCTTCACAAAACCGTCACCCCAAAAATCGGGGAGTGAGATCGGGGGAGCTTGCAGGCCGAGTAACAGAGCCATCAGTTGTCGTTGAATGTGATGTTGAGGAAGTTTCTAACTTCCAGTGGTTAGTGGGGTGGGGATCCATCTTGCTGTAACATGACATCGTTACCAGTTGTGGTACCTCCGCATTCCAGTTATGCTGCAGAAATTTCCACCTACAAGTGATCTAGGCTTTGAGGTCGTTGCGCGTAGACAATGTTCTTCACAAACCACCACACGAAGAAATTGGTGGAAGTGAGATCCGGAGTTTGCAGGCCAAGGAACAGGGCCATCGCGGCCACACTAGTTGTCATTGAATGTGCTGTTGAGGAAGTAGTAATGTTCGTGGGATTTAACTGTCTGAACACTACACAAATGATTATCTTAAAACTTCACTTTTAACCGAATCAGGAGTCACTCAAACAACTTCAGAAAAGATTACTTACAGATTGATATACTGATTCCTTTATTCTATGTCAACTGATCCTTGAACAATAACATATCAATAGAACAGAACACTTAACCGTCGAACGTTAAACTTATCCGTTTAGTAGTAAACGTAAGAACTAAACAATGTAAACTGGTAGAACTCTTGACGATAACTACACCGCTGGTCACCCAAAATGCAACACCAAGAAGGATGTATCCGATTGACCTGAAATTCTCAGCATGCGTCGCCCACGAAAGGACATGCAAACGATTAACATTGCAGGGCATATGCAAATCATGTGCGTCCGGCACGCCACCGAGAAGCACTATAAGAAAGGTGCACAGAAGGCTGAGTGTAAGTAGTGGAAGTGTGTTGTGCTGCCGGACCTGTGCGTGGGAAGCTTCCTGAGGCCTCGTCGCAGAATACGGCAGTCATTCCAGCACGTTTCGAAGATCAACACAGGACGAATAGTGGTTTATCACGACAGCGGTTTATCGTACCGAGACATCGGCGCCAGTGTGGGACGACATGCAGCCACAGTGAGGCGAGTATGGATTCGGTGGGTGAAGTAGGGACGGACGGACTGATGTGAGCGATTGCCGCAGCCGCGGCATACCACCGAACGAGAGGACCGGCATGTTGTGCGGCGGGCATTGACGGCTCGCACCGCCACGTCACGAACGTTTGAGCAGGAATTAAGGTGTGTTGTGCAACAACCTGTGTCAGTACGTACCGACGTACCGTTGGACGTCGTCTGCAGGAGCGGGGACTTGTAGCACGGCGCCCATTGCTCCGATTACCATTGACGTTACACCACCGGCGAGTGCGGCGGCAATGGGCCGTTGAATGCCACACCTGGACTACGGAATTGCACGACATTGTCTTCTCCGACGAATCCCGCTTCTGCCTGCAACACCACGATGGTCGGATCCGCGTGTAGCGGCACCGCGGCGAGATACTGTATGACGCCTGCATTATGCATCGCCATACCGGTCCGTCACCTGGCGTTATTGTTTGGGGCGCATTTGGATATGACACCCGCACCTCTCTGGTACGCATCGCCGGTACACTCAACAGCCACCGCTACATCTCTGACGTTTTGGAGCCTGTAGTCCTGCCTTACCTGCAGGGCCTGCCAGCGGCCACGTTTCTACAGGACAATGAGCGCCCGCACGTGGCACGCATCGTGCAACAATTCTTCACGACCCACCAGGTGTCACTGCTGCAGTGGCCCGCCTGTTCTCCCGATATTTCGCCCAGAACACATCTGGTCGCTGATCGGAAACCGAGTGACCCAGCAAACACCACCCGCGGCTACGCCTGATGAACTGTGGCAACGTGTGGAAGCAGCCTGGACCGACATAACCCCAAGCCCACATCCAAAGCCTCTTTTGCTCGATGCCGCGTCGTGTAGCGGCCGTTATTGCCAGCCATGGGGGCCACACGAACTATTGATGTCTGCGGGTTCCGCAAGTCGCA
Source organism: Macrothele yani (assembly GCA_039090855.1). Classification (NCBI taxonomy): domain Eukaryota; kingdom Metazoa; phylum Arthropoda; class Arachnida; order Araneae; family Macrothelidae; genus Macrothele; species Macrothele yani. The sequence continues at coordinate 109,925,867 of CM076997.1, read as the reverse complement.
TTGGCCTGTAAGCTGAATCGTTTCATCTTGTATCTGTTGTTATGTGTCCTGTAAATCTGGCTTTGGTATCTCGTGTCCTTCTTGGTGTTGCATTTTGGGTGTCCATCAGTGTATATAAATATCAGCGCAACACGCAGCCTTTCAATAGACACAACTTTAATTATAAACAGCGGCTGTTTTACAAATAACATTAACTTCCACCAAAAAACTCAACACTGCTGCTTCTTAAAACATTATATATATCGTCCAGTTCTTGTCTCAGACATAGACGTCATTCGTTCTGACCTCAGGATGTTGCCAACCATATTCTTACATAAGAGAAGATATCACGTTAAGTTTGAAAACTGGTAAGGAGAAGGAACACAAATGTACATAGAGAAAGAAACTAAAAAGGAAAGCTAAATTAGAGAATACGTCACAAAGTTCCTGGCTTCCAATGGTAAGTCAGGAACTTTGTGACTTATATTATAACGGGTGGGTCCTCGTCTTGCTGTAAAATGACATCGTTATCCAGTTGTGGTACCAAGAAAATTTCCCATCTTTTCTCGCCCTTAGGACAGAAATTGACCTCCGTACGTAGAAAGCACGTGGCAAGAATTTAGAAATAAGTTGGGTCCTTGAAGGAGGTCTCGACGAGCACCAGGGTTCCCAAGGAAGCCTGTTAAACACACCCTTAACTGTTAAATCGCTTCCACTGGCCTGTATGACCCACAACCTGACAGGCGGTGTCCATCGCTTCGTGTGGTTTACGCCACACATGCACACTCCCATTTGCGCGATAGAGTTGAAATCAGGATTCCTTAGGCCAGATGATGTGTTTGCAGTCCTCCACATTCCAGTTGTGATAGGCCTTTGCAAACTGCAACCTATTTTTTCCGGTACCTTGCAGTCAACAAGGGGACACGATGTGGACGTTGACTTTCGTAGCAAATGTTTGTTATGGTACGATGGATAATCTTTGTGCATAAGCTTATGGATATGCCCTCATTAAATTCCGACGTTATCTGCTCAACGGTAGCTGTGCGATTCCTTGTAACGATGCTGGATATAGTCTGCGCCCTCATCTAGAGTCATCTGCATGTTTGCGGCCACATTTTCTCCCTTGTTTGGAAGTTTAGCCGTATTTTACGTAGTTTTCGTATACAGGTGCGACGGTCTGACGTGAAAATCCCAACAATTCAGCAGTTGCTGAAATTGAACAGCTGTTTCAATGAGAGTATTGAACAAAACTTCATCTGGGCTGTTCTGGAATCATATGGCGTGGATAATTCGACTTCTGGAAGAAATAAACATGAATGCACAGGCAGCTGTCAGGATAGAAGACAGCTGTGGAGCTTGGTTTACCACCATCAGAGGTACAAGATAAGGAGATTTGATTTCTCCAAGCATCTTCATCTCACATATGGAGAGAATGTTGGACAAAATCAGGTATGAGGACGCGATAATATCTATTGGAGGACAAAGATTCAACCATCTGTGTTCTGCAGATGACATTCAACTGATTGAAAAAAATGAATTGAAACTGGATCAAATGGTACAAGAACTGAAAGCGAGGGTAAAAGATATGGACTAAAGATCAACATAGCAAAGACAAAAACAATGGTATTTGACGCAAAAGAGATCAGGAAAAAGATCATTCTGGAAGGCAAAGAACTTGAAAATGTGGACAAATTTACTTATCTCGGAAGCTGTAAAATATGTGATTTAAACAGAAAAAAGAAATTTTAAGTAGAATTGCAAAGGCCATAAACACTGTTAAAAGCCATGGATAAAATTGGAAGAGCAGAGCTATTAACCTCAAATTTAAGTTAAGCATTCTCGACACATGCATCTTTACCAGTATGCAAAACTTGGACACTGACAAAGGAATCGGTGAGAAAGATACTTGCTTCTGAAAGAAAGTGCTATCGTAAAATCTTACGAATCGGATGGACCCAAAGGATATGAAATGAAGAAGTGTACAACTAAAAGAAACCCTGTTCCAAAAAATCATATAAAGAAAACTAAGACTCTTTGGATACATCTGCAGAATGAAAAACGACAGAAAGATAAAGACGTTGTTAGGCTTAATGAACGGAAGAAATGCAGGAGGACGCTCTCACCGTGTGTGGGCTGACGGTATTAAAGACTGGTGCGGTGGAACTCTTTAAGGATAATATAGTTAAAATGACAACAGATAACTACGGGAATTGAACCCGTGGTTGATGATGATGATGTGATTTAACAATCTGCCTTCCTCGCATCTACTCGCACTAACAGGTCACGGTCCAAACAAGGCGGTCTAAAAAACACAGAGCCATGTTATTAGAGGCGTGAGATCCTTCTTTTAGTGACGTCACGAGGAAATCAAAGCCTCTGATTGGTCTCCAAGGCTGTCGCGTAGAACGTCAAACACAACACCGACATATCAGGCTGTTTAACATGAGAGTGATGTCACCAACGGAGGGAACACATCGCTCTAATGTACTTAGGCGGCCTTCGTCCAACTCACTTATGCCGCTGACTGCACTCGTGATTATTCTCCCATGGCTCGAGTATAATGTGCAGAGACCAGCTCTATTTATAGGCATTGCCAGTTACAGTGTACCACGAGACTAGATGGAAAACTTCTGCTTTGCATATTGTTCTCGTGATGCATATAATAAATTTTTCTTTCAATGCTAATAGTTAATAGTCTGTATGCAGTTTATGCCTGGGTTTTTCACCTCCGTCCGCGCAAGAGTACTGTTAGCTTTTTATGATAACGAGTTTCTATAGTGTGTCCAAAAAGTCACTTTATTGAAACTTTGTGAGTTTATTATGTGAAAGAGATTATACGATTATTATGCATGTAGAATACTAATGCAGTTCCCAACAAGCATTAGATATATCCACAGCTCTCCTATAGGCACAGTTCTGCACGTTTACTCGTATTTTGCAAGCAACGTTGCGGAAGTGATTGCGCCTATCGCCTGCCAAATTACCTGCTTGAGGTCATTGAACCAGTAGGGACTAACGTTACAGGTTGTTTCCTTTACAAAAAGGGGGATATTTTATGATATAATCGCACCAGAAAAAGTATCTGGTACGGTTAAATCAGGAGACCGCGGAGGCCAACATTTTTTTAGAGATGAGGCGATCGCCACAAATGTCCCTGAACAGGTCCATGTCTTTTGTAGCGATGTGGCATGTTGCACTAAAACAAACCAACAGTGAAAATAACCCTGTTGGAAACCACAGTCACTTTTAATCAGTTCTAACAAAGCCAGAAACTTCAGCACAGCATATCTGTAGACAATACCGTCTACCATGGGTTCGAAAAACATGAATTTCACAATTCTCTGCATTAAATGGCACACAAAACGCCGTGTTTCTCAGAATCGAGCCGCAAATAATGTAAAGTACGGGGATTTTTCGCAAACCATATTCGTGTGTTCTCACTGAAGCGACAAAACTCATGGAATAGCACCATGCAAATTTTTAACTGGCGCTGCAGTCGCATACTGGCTTCGACGCACTCTACGAGTTTTATCAATTGTGAGGTGTAATCTTGTGAGTCAGGTTGAACAACCGCCAGTAGGATTATGGCTATCCGACGTGAATTATCGGAGTTTGAACGAGGCATGGTAGTGGAAGCTAGACGGATGGGACATTCAATTTCCGAAGTTGTGCGAACATTCAACATTCCTCGATCCACGGCGTCACGTGTGTACCGAGAATACCTCATGGAAGGCATTACCACCAACCATGGACAGCGCAGTGGGTGACCACGGGTGCTGAATGTCAGTGACCAGCGGCGTCTGACCAGGATTGTCCATGCTAACAGACAAGCGACACTGGCTCAAATAACATCCACATTCAATGCAAGAGGTACCAGAGACATATCCATCAGGCCAGTCCAGAAGAGCCGTCAAAGTGCATCTGTTAACACCACGACATGGGACACAGCGCCTCACATGGGCTCGTGAACAAGGTAATTGGACTCCGGAAGACTGGCCACATGTGGCGTGGTCCATGTTACTAGCTAATGGTAGCGTTCGGGTATGTCGCAGACCACATGAGGTCATGGACCCAAGCTGTTGACAAGGCACTGTGCAAACTGGTGGTGGTTCCATACATGTGTAATGTGTCTTTACGTGGCACCGTTTGGGTCCTTTGGTCCTTGTAAACACTTCATTAACCGGTAGTCACTTTTTTGCTCTGCTGGGTGACCATTTGCAGCCCTTCATGGACTTCATGTACCCCAACAACAATTGGTTGGTTGATTTTTTGGCGTTTTATGACGCAAGGGCCACAAAGGGCCAAAGAGTGCCACGCCAGAGTATTAAAATCTAAACAAACAACAACATCGGAACAGAACAAAAATAGGATATAGCACCTCAACAACGATGAGATTTTCTAGGCTGACAATGTACCATGTCATCGGGGCTAAGTTGTCCAATATTGGTTCGAGGAGTATTCTAGACAGTTCCGACGGATGGTGTGGCCACAACGTTTGCCCGACATGAACCCAATTGAGCACTTATGGGACATGGTGGAAAGCTCCATTCACACCCAAGATTCTACACCTACAAATATTAGGAAATTGTGTGCGACTGTTCACATGGCATAGCTCAACATCTCTCCATAAGTCTTCCGGCCACTTCTGGAATCGATGCCACGTCCAATTTCTGCATTTTGCCGGGCTAGAGGAGGTCTTGCACGATATTAAGTACATATCCCATGACTTTTGGCATTTCAGTGTACAGTATACATGTATAATCTGGTCAAAGCATCATCTGACTGTTCAAAGGGCAGATACAGTGTTCACTATGAACCTGTCGTGGTATCACACACATAGGACAATATCGTACGCGAGGGGTCATAGGTGCTGGCTTGTGGCTAGTGGTCAGATCTGAACCATGGCTGGAGTCCCGAATGTGGCATAAGTACTGGGTTCGTGCTCTTGCACTAGCTCTCTCTCTCTCTCTCTTGGAGCCAGTAGCTCCAAATTAGTGACGGATGACCACTTCTTGCCCTTAGAGTTGCTCACGGTTGTCGATAAACTCTGAACCAAAGAAACAAACTAAACCATTCAGTGAGAAAATGGAGTAACTGGAAAGAACATCTAAGTAAAGAGTAATAAAACTTATAAAAATAATTACACTGGCGGAAAGTAAAAAAAGAACACCAAGAAGGAAACGTCTGATACCAACGAAATTTATACATCATAATAACGAAATACAGAGGATAACGTGATCAAAACATTATGGCAAAATACAGCTGTATTTGCTGGTAAAATGAAAAATAACATTTCCATGTAACATGGTTAGTACGAGGTTGAACCGCCATGAACTGCGTCACACTGTGCAATTCTGGCATGGAGTATGTCGTACAGATGCTGGATGTAAGTTTGGGGTATTAAGTTCCAAGCATCCTCAACTTAGACGCGTAAATCGGGGATGGTCGTGGCTGGCCGTGGAGACCGGATAAGTTGTTGTCCCATAAAATCCCACACGTGCTCAATGGAGGACAAATCCGGTGAACGTGCATGTTGCGTTGCACGTGCCGTGTGTGGGCGTGCGTTATCTTGCTGAAAAACACCACGATGGACCGACCTTACAAATGGCACAACAGCGGGCTGAATGATGTTGTTGATGTAGGAGGTGCTGTTTCACGTACCCGGTACAAACTCTAGTTGTGTTCGGGAGTGATAGCTGATCGCTCCCCATACCAGGAGACCAGGTGTAGGCCCTGTGTGCCTCTGGTGGATGCAAGAAGGGTGGAGACGCTCCCCTGTGCGTCTGCGAACATGCATACGGCCACCGGAGGCTCCCAAGCAGAATCTGCTTTCATCGCTGAACACGACAGGCGCCATTGCGTTCTTCAGTGCAGACGTTGGCGACACTACTGCAGCCGTTCCTGACGGTGGGCTGGAGTCAGAGGTACACATGCCAGAGGCACACGTGCACGTAGTCCTGCATTCAGTAGACGGTTGCGGATTGTTCGCACAGATACCTTAGGTGCAACCACAGCTCGGATTTGCGTCGCAGTGGATGTTCTGCTTGAGAACGCCGCTTTTCTTATGCGTCGATCGGTCAGCTCATCAGTCCGTATGTGACTCTCGGTTCCACGTCTTCTCGTGAGGGAATGTTCCTCGGACCATCTACGCCACCATCGTACCACCACCGATACTTCCCGTCTAATTCGCTCCGCAATACGACGATACGACCACCCGGCCTCACGGATTCCGACTAGACGACCTCGCTCAAAGTCCGATAACTGCTGAAATCGTACACGTCTTCAGTGTCCAGGCATTGCAGCTTCTTCAGGGTCTTCGCACGTGTCCGTACGCCGACAACTGATTACATTCACTTCGCCGTACTCCTTAAATACCACCGACGATAATTTGCATATTATGCCGTGCTGTAGCGTAAGCGGTCACCGGTTGGTCCCGAAATTAACATCACGCCTACGTAAACTCGACCCCATTAACATATGTACATTTTATGATCGTCCGCCAATTTCTTCTTGGTGTTCTTTTTTCACTTTCCGCCAGTGTAGTTGACTCATTTTTCTGCCAACAATGTTCACCAGCTTTAGATATCTTCTGTTCCATCAATCCTGCAAATAAGAAGTGGAAGGTTTGAAATCAAATTATACGTACGTAACATAAGAGGAGATTGTGGTTTACAGTATTCAGCATAGTATTTGGGATATCCTGATCCTGCTGCAAAGAAGAATGATTGCAAGAAACCGCTAACGCATGTCGATGTGTAGTTTCTGAAGCATTCGATAGTGGTGGCAGCAGTCCTGTTGGCGAAAAAAACAAATAATCACAAATCTAACAATGATAATGTTTTATGAAGATATAAGTAGACAAAAAGACCGAATATGTAGTAAAATTAAAATCTAATAAATTGATAATTTTGAACGCTAAGCATTCATCCTTTTAGTTGCATTGAGGTGACAGTTTATTAGGTACACCTGCGCTCTTCACGTAAGTGACTCACTCCAGCATGTAAGGCGTCACACGAGTTTGTGCGGTGAAAAATCAGACAGATCAGCTAGTCGAGCATCAGGAGCATCAACTAGATTTTTATTGATGGACGGAATAGGTGTGATCCGAACTACTTTGAACGTAGCATAACAGTTAGAACCAGGTGTGCCGGTTAGAGCATTTCTGAAAAGGGAGTCTTCCAGTTTTTCAGGCACAACCAAATCAAAGGTTTACTATGAAGGGTGCGACGCCTGACAAAATTCCTGCAAATAGGGATCCCGTGGATGAAAACAGTGGTTGGATCAAAGGGGCTGAAAGAGACTTACGAGAACTTCAAAAGCGAACAGAAGGGCCACAATCCATAAAATCATGGCAGAATTCAACATTGGTGTGCCAAGAGTCACCTCTGAACGCGAACGGGCAACAACAGCCGACAGCCATGTCGCCAGTCACCTTTCATCTCCTCCATTCCACAAGCTATTTTCGTCAGCGGGATCGCCGATTTCCGGAAGCTCTTTGCCTGTAGCTCCCTTAACGATAAATCTTTACTACACTGTTAAAAATTTCAGTTGAACGTTGCACCACAATATCGTGCAGCATCGGACACTTACACCATGATCTGGTGCGATTTTCACACTTGCACCGTAAAGTGGTGCATGAAAACGTTTCACTTGTACCAAGTTTCCGTGGAAATTACCAAACGCAGTCGAAACGGCGTTACCTTGCACCAAATTTTGGGGAATTGAAGGAAACGGCGCATGCGTCTTCATCATCAAGTCATCCGAAGGAGGCAGATGTTGTGTTGCGCCGCCATGTCGGTTTTGTCGTCACAGTGTGTGCGAGTTTGGAAAATTTTAAAGAAGTGTTCACTCAAGTTAATAAGGAAAGTGATGAAAATAATTTTTGTAGCACATATATGTCTGGTGTTCGTGACATAATCGTTTTCAAGTTGAACTTTCTGGTGTTATATCTGTGCTTAGCCAAGTGTAGGACAGGACAATACAATTTTAGTTTTCTGAAGAGATTGTTTACATGGAAGTAACTTCTAAAGTACTATAACAAGTTCAAGTTGCAGCATTAATTGGCCCAGTATATTGATCTTGAAATTGAGACTATATGTGCTAACATAAGCAATGAAGATAAAAATCTTCCGAATATGCGAGAAAAAATTTAAAAAGAAACAAAAAGGAAAATTTCATTCCTAAGTTGATGAAGCAAAGACAAACGTTTTGGAACTGTACACAGAAACCCTGTTTTCAAAATATTTTATCCATAAAGTAGTGATGTAAAAAAGCCTACACTTAATTTTGGTGATATGTTGCACTAATAAGTGGAACTACACCAGCTTCACCCCATTTTGGGGAAGTTACACCATAAAATGGTGCAACTTTGCACCATATTATGGAGTAAGGTTGCCCTATAAAATGGTGCATCCTTACATTTGATGATGTAAGACTGCACCATTTTATGGTGCAACCATGCACCATATTATGGAGTAAGGTTGCCCTATAAAATGGTGCATCCTTACATTTGATGATGTAAGACTGCACCATTTTATGGTGCAACCATACACCATATTCTGGAGCAACCTTACCCCATAAAGTGATGTAAGGTTGCACCATATTATTAGGTTTTGTTTTTGCACCACATAATGCTGCATCTTTTCTCAGAAAGTGATGCAGCTGGTGTAGAACCACTTTTTGGTGCAACCTATTCCAAAATTTTTAACAGTGTATTGTTGCTGTGGGAGAGCCGAAGGGGACGACGGTCTGGAAGATTTTCGTACCATCACGCAGCAACCCTTATGTGAAGTTTAGAGTGGCTCAGCTCATTCATTTTGGCTACTGCGGCACCCAGTCAAAAGCTAACTGATTCTCGACGTACTGGTCTGTATGATGTATACAATACACCACAGTAACGTGATGTCTTACGCGTTGTGAGACATGTGACAAGGGCACTGGTACCGAATAGGCTGCAGTTTCTGGTTTTAGAACTATTAATTAGAGTCCATTCAATTTTTTAGTCGATAACCTTACAAATATAAACCACTATATATTCAAAACTTTACAAACATTAACTATCGCTAATTACCCAGTTTGCTGCTCCAGTGGACACGTGGTACGAGGCGTAGGCTTCAAACCACTCATCCAAGACGGATCCGGGCGTTAATTTCTTGTGAGGCATGGACTGCGTTTTTGGTCTACGACACTGGCTCTCTCCCTTTCCTTGAACCAGCGGCCCCAAATCAGAGACAGGCGACACCTTATAACCCATTGAGTTGCTAACAGTAGTCCTTAAGGTGGATCTACCTTAAATCTTTGCCTAATGTTTTCAATGGTAAAAACTTATCTAGACATTTTCTTCGCAATTAATGCATTCCCAAGGATGGAAATTTTCACATCGCTAAAAATAACTTTGGATTACAGTGTAAAATACTTAATATTTTCTGAAACTTTATCATGATTATATTAAAAATCAACTACTTTTCCTTTGGTAGGGTTGAGACCTGCAAATTAATGAGCGCCATGATACATACACGTGACTTGCTAAATGCAGTAACGTCGCGTTGTTTTTTTCAATAATTTTATTAATTTTCGGAATGAAATCAAGACTTGAGTTTGTGGTATGAAATGTTAAGAATGATTTGAGCCCCGTTGCTTAAATTTTCTATTAATAATTTAGTTGGAAATGTCGAAAATGTAATAATTTAGTTGAAAAACCTATTTCGCAATTAAAAATCAGCAGTATCTTCCATTAACATTTTCTGCTAAATTATTATTAGAAAATTTAATCTAAGTGGCTCAAATCATTCTGAGCATTCCAGATCATCGCTTGGATAAACTGAAGTGTTGATTCCACTCCGAAAATTAATAAAATTATTGGAAAAAATTGCGACCTGACTGCATTTAGCAAGTCACTTATGAAGGTGCCGCCATCTCTTTCCAGGTCTCAACACCACTAAAGGAAAGTTGTTGATTCTTAATATAATTATGGTTAACTCTTAAAAACATTAAGTATACTAGGATGTAATTTAAAGTCATGTTTATCGATGTGCTAGTTTTTATCCTTCGGAATGCATTAATTGCGAAGAAAACGTCTACAGAAATGTTTAATATTCGAAACATAAGCAAAGTTTTAGGTGGATCCAACTTAAGCCCCTCAAACAACAACAATGGAAATAATTGTGTAGTTTGATCTATCTAAAGTGAAAAATTGGAAGTATTTTATTCTCAATTAACACCATTTTGAAAATTCACGTTCAAAGTTTTTCGTAGAACGGAAACCTTACAGTATTGTCATTTCACATGAAGTAGTAGGACGTTTATATTTTTTTAATTATTTTTATCACTGAGCAGGAAGAAATATATTTCTTTTCGGTGCAGACCCGGCACTACGTTTAAACACTCAGTTAATGTTCCTGAGAAAGTTATCGTGCCAGCACCGAATGTTAAGGCTTACTCTCACTTTCCCTTTTGAAAACTACATTTTTCGTTATCAGCAGAAAAAGTGCCAAATATTAAAAAATGATGTTCTCACATTCGATATACTATTAAAAAGGAACATGAATTTCATCATTAAATGGAGAATAAACTTCGCGTTCTATTCTTATTTCTGCATTTTGGGTTGTTACAGTTCCCTCCGATAAAGTACGTTTTTTATTAAATTATTAGATAGTAGTATCTAAAGTAAGAGATGTGCTTGTGCAACGTATTCAAAAGTATGCAACGTATATAGAACTTCAGCATTAGAGCATTGCAACAACGATTCAAAAGTGCGCAACTCGTCGGAATTCTAAGCATTAGCATTCTATTACAACAACGTATTTTTTTGATTGGAGGTTTAACGACAACCGTGAGCAACTCAATGGGCTATAAGCAGTCCCCCCTCCCCAATTTAGGATCACTGCTTCCATTGAAGGAAGAAAGCCAGTGCCGAAAGACAAACACAACATCCATGCCTGACCGGGATTCGAACCCCTTTTGGACGAATGATCAGAGGCCATCGCTTAGACCACTGCGCCAACGAGGCGGCCAACAACGTATTCAAATGTACGCAACTTGTATGGAATTTCAGTATTTACATTCCATTGCACAAGCGTATTCAAATATATGCAACTTGTATAAAATCTCATCATTAGCAATCCTTTACATCAATGTATTCAAAAGAATACAACTTCTATGGAACTTCAGCATTAGTGTTCATTTACAACAGCGATTAAACAGTACGTATCGTGTATGATATTTCAACATTAGTACCATCCCAATAGCGATTCAAGAGTACGCAAATTGTATGGAATTTCAGCATTAGCAACTCATCACAGCAAATATTAAGAAGTACGCAACTTGTACGGAATTTCAACATTAGCATCACATTACAACAACAGTTTTTTTGGAAATGTGGCTGTCATTGAAAAATTAAAAGTCATAAAACATTAACTTCGGATCACTTCGCCCACATTTGAAAAGTTGTAATAATTGATAAGAAAAGTCTGTTTCATGTCCTGCGAAACAAAATTCTGTGTTCTTTTCTAGAACCCCTTTATCGTTTCAAAAGCATATTCTAGGATTTCAGAGAGGACGAAGAGCTCCAGGTAAGCATAGGATGATGCCATGCTGTATACTACACACTCCTAAATATTTTCTTTTGCATTTTACCATACATTCTTGAGTATTTTCATGTACTGTACCCATACATGATTAATATTTCCCGGCCTATGCACAGTATCATGCACTCTTGAAAACCTCCACCACTATACCATACACTCTTGAATATCTCCACACGCTGTACCATACACTCTTGAATATCTCCACACGCTGTACCATACACTCTTGAATATCTCCACACGCTGTACCATACACTATTGAATATCTCCACACGCTGTACCATACACTATTAAATGTCTTCATGCTCTGTATCATACACTCTTGAATATCTCCACCACTGTACCATACACTCTTGGATATCTCTACACGCTGTATCATACCCTATTAAATGTCTTCATGCAATGTACTATACACTGTTGAATATCTCCACCCCTGTACCATACACTCTTGAATATCTCCACATGCTGTATCCTACGCTATTGAATGTCCTCATGCAATGCATCATACACTCTTGAATATCTCCAGCACTGTACCATACACTCTTGAATATCTCCACACGCTGTACCATACACTATTAAATGTCTTCATGCACTGTACTATGCACTCTTGAATATCTCCACCACTGTACCATACACTCTTGAATATCTCCACACGCTGTACCATACACTATTAAATGTCTTCATGCACTGTATCATACACTCTTGAATATTTCCACCACTGTACCATACACTCTTGGATATCTCTACACGCTGTATCATACCCTATTAAATGTCTTCATGCAATGTACTATACACTGTTGAATATCTCCACCCCTGTACCATACACTATTGAATATCTCCACATGCTGTATCCTACGCTATTGAATGTCCTCATGCAATGCATCATACACTCTTGAATATCTCCACCACTGTACCATACACTCTTGAATATCTCCACATGCTGTACCATACACTATTAAATGTCTTCATGCACTGTACTATGCACTCTTGAATATCTCCACCACTGTACCATACACTCTTGAATATCTCCATACGCTGTACCATACACTATTGAATGTCCTCATGCAGTGCATCATACACTCTTGAATATCTGCACCACTGTACCATATACTCTTGAATATCTCCACACGCTGTACCATACACTATTAAATGTCTTCATGCACTGTATCATACACTCTTGAATATCTCTACCACTGTAATATACACTATTAAATGTCTTCATGCACTGTACTGTACACTCTAGAATATCTCCACCACTGTCCATACACCCTTGAATATCTCCACACGCTGTACCATATAGTACTAAATGTCTTCATGCACTGTACTGTACACTCTTGAATATCCCTACCACTGTATCATACACTCTTGACTATCTCCACACGCTGTACCATACACTATTGAATGACTTCATGCACTGTATCATACATTCTTGAAGATGTCCGCCACTGTACCATACACTATTAAATGTTTTCATGTACTGTACTGTACACTATAGAATATCTCTACCACTGTCCCATACACTCTTGAATATCTCCACAGGCTGTACCATACACTATTGAATGTCTTCATGCACTGTATCATACACTCTTGAATATCTCAACCACTGTACCATACACTCTTGAATATCTCAACCACTGTACCATACACTCTTGAATGTCACCATGCCCTGAACCTTACACTACTGAATGCTTCATGCACTGTACCACACACTCTTGAGCATTTCCACGCAATGTACGATAAATTATTGAATATTTCCATGTACTGCACACCCTTGTTTTTCCGTGCATTGTACCTTACACTCTTCAGTACTAGTCAGTTCTGTTAATCTTTTCTGTTAAAAATTCAGTTATTGATTGTCTGGAGCTTGCCATTTACAATTTCATTCCCAATCACTGACTGAGGGGACAAACTAAATTGCTGTATTAAAACAACTGATGTTCAATGGTTACTTCTTTGCCTTTACATTGCCAAGTGATGTAATACTGATAAGAACTGCCAGCACGTATTGCATCACATCAGTGATTAGAAGATGCTGAACACCCAGCGTACATCGGATGCTTTTAGATTTTTATATTGCGGACTCCTCCGTTTAACCCTTAAACGACCATAATGCCCAAAACGTCCGTACATTCAAACGACCATAGCTGTCCGAAACGCCTTCTCTACAGTGAGTCAGATTTCCAACCTTTACATTTTCCTTAAATTTGCATGACCTATGAGGGATCATCAGGGGTCATATTCAGTCATCATTATTGTTAGTAAACAAAGAAGCGAACCAATAGATAGTTTTGGGCGTTAAGGTATTTAGGAGTGATACAAAATTTTAGGGTGATGGTCGTTAAAAGGTTAACAACGCCTCTTTGTACTCGCACGAGGCTGAAATGAAAAGCAGCACCCTTTATTTTCTTTTGTCTATAAGTAGCGCTGACAGGGAGAAACAAGTTTTCAAACGGTCTGTAACCAGCGCCGCCGTACAGAAAGGATATATTAACAGTAACTGTCAAGGCGATACTCATTATAAAATAAAAAAAAATCAAGAGAGTACACAGTGCTCTTTGTAGATAATTTATGCTATGCGTCTTTCGCATGACAAGATCGTTGTGGGTGTGAAAAAAAACGAGTGATTCGAGAGTATGCATTTATTTACCTACAACACATTGCATTTATTCGTCTCACTTCACGACCGCACCGAGACACAGTCCGGTACATACTAAGCGGAATTAAATCATAACAACAAACAGTAACAACACATTCGCCTCACTCACGACCACTCCGATCCACAGTCCGGTACATACTAAGTGGAATTAAATCATAGCCGCCCCGGTGGCGCAGTGGTCTAAGCGATGGCCTCTGATCATTCGTCCGAACAGGGTCCGGGTTCGAATCCCGGTGAGGCATGGATGTTGTGTTTGTCTTACGGCACTGGTTCTCTCCCTTCCGTGGAACCAGTGACCCTAAATTGGGGACGGGCGACTGCTTATAGCCCATTGAGTTGCTCACGGTGGTTGTTAAACCTCCAATAAAAAAAAATTAAATCATGACAAAAAACAATAACAACACATTCGCCTCACTCACGACCACACCGAGCCACAGTCCGGTACATACTAAGTTGAGTTAAATCATAACAACAAGCAATAGCAACACATTCGCCTCACTCACGACCACACCGAGCTCCAGTCCGGTACATACTAAGTGGAATTAAATCATAACAACAAGGAATAGCAACACATTCGCCTCACTCCCGACCACACTGAGCCACAGTCCGGTACATACTGTACTAAGTGAAATTAAATCATAACAACAAACGATAACAGCACATTCGCCTCACTCCCAATCACACCAAGCTACAGTCCGGTACATACTAAGTAGAATTAAATCATAACAATAACAACACATTGGCCTCACTCCCGACCACACTGAGCCACAGTCCGGTACATACTGTACTAAGTGGAATTAAATCATAACAACAAACAATAACAACACATTCGCCTCACTCACGACCACACTGAGCCACAGCCCGGTACATACTAAGTGGAAATAAATCATGACAACAAACAATAACAACACATTCGCCTCACGCCTCACTCACGACCACACCGAGCCACAGACCGGTACATTCTAAGTGGAATTAAATCATAACAACAAGGAATAGCAACACATTTGCCTCACTTACGACCACACCGGGCCACAGTCCGGCACATACTGAGTGGAATTAAATCATACACTGGTGTGCAAAATTTAAGGATGAAGTAGAGAAATTAGCATAACAGTGGAACGAGCAGGCAGAACGGACCGAAAAACCACTCAGGAGATAGACTAGGGTTCCGGTACGGTAGGGCATTTGCATATATGCAGCATGACGGGGAGGGGGGGTCGGAAGGGTATAAAGCACACGGGCGGTGTACGCTCAGCAATTCGGTGAAAGCTATTGCACGGTGTACATCAGTTTGTACGACGTCGAGTTCCTGCGACCGTGTGATGTGGCCATCAGGCAATCCAGTAGACGACGTCTGGATGACTTTACCCGAGGTCGCGTCATTGGGAAGTTGGAAGAAGGTCGAAATGTGACTGGTGTGGCCGAGGAGTTCGGGATCGCTCACGGCAAATTTTACGAGCTTGGAGAGCATTTAAAATGACAGGAACAGCTGCCCGAGAGTTCAGCAGTGGTCGTCCACCAGCAACCACAGCGGCGGACGACCGGTATATTGCCCTACAGGCGAGAAGAGACAGACGGCAGACAGCGGGAGAAATCGCAAGGCACATGCAACAGACAAGTAGACGTCCGTTATCGCGTTTTACCGTGGCCAGGAGGCTGCACAACAGTGGTCTATTTGCACGACGACCAGCACGGTGTGAGCCATTAACGCCTGCTCATCGGAGACGGCGGTTCCTGTGGTACCAGGAACACAAGAACTGGACACATCAGCAATAAGGTCGAGTTCTCTTTACGGATGAGAGCCAATTTAGTCTGACGAGCGATTCTGGACGTATACACATCTGGAGAGAGCAGGGGACACGCAATCACACCTCCAACATCATTGAAAGGGACCGGTTTGGAGGTAGCGGAGTTCTCGTTTAGGGCGGTATCATGCTTGGTAGCCGTACTGACCTCCACATCTTTCAAGGAGGTTCAGTCACTGGTGTCCGCTATTGTACCGAAGTACTCCTGCCTCACGTGCGTCTGTTAAGAGGTGCTGTGGGTTCTGAGTTCCTCTTCCTGGACGACAACGCTACACCTCATCGTACAGTGGCTGTCGCAGAGCTGTTGGAGAGTGAAGATATTCAACGCATTGATTGGCCCGGAAGTCCCCGCACCTAAATCTAATCGAACACGTGTGGAACCTTCTAGGGAGACGCTTGGCAGCAAGTCACCAGCCGCCAGCAACGATTCCGCAGCTGCGATTGGCGCTACAAGAGGAATGGGCCGCGATGCCTCTTCAGATCCTTGACAACCTCGTCCTCAGCATGGGCAGACGTTGTAAATTCTGCAACGGAGTCAGGGGTGATCATATCCTTACTAAAACTGGATTTTTCATCGCAGCCGCCTGTCACATGGACGTTTCTGTCTTCTGTCCAGTTGTGCTCGAAGCTACCTTTTCAATTAAGTGCCTTTGTATCTTTGGATTCCTTGTTTGAACAGTTTTGCTCACTTGTCCCATATTCTTACATCTTGGGGATTTTATGGTATGATTTGAGTCGATGTGGAGCACTTCTGCTCGACGTTACATCCGAAAAACCGTCTCGTCCTTAAATTTTGCACGCCTGTGTATTAACAAACAATAAGGGTTACTAATTCCTGACACTCAACGGAACTCAAGTAGTTATTGTGGTTGTAAAACCAATGAAGAAGACGTTCGAGTCATAAAAGTGAACATTTACTAAATTATAGATGCGGCAATAGTAAGTATTTAGACTGTTTAGTTTTTCAGAAACAGTATTTTTTTTTTATTATTATCATTCAGATTTATACGAACTTTGTAACGTATATTATATTTTAGCTTTCCTTTTGAGTTTCTTTTTCTATGTAATTTTGAGTTTGTTCTCTTAGACATTTTCGAACCTTAACGTTATGTCTTTTCTCTCAAACGAGAATGACGTTGGCAACACACTGAAGTCGTAACAAGTGACGTATTTGTGGCCAGATAAGAACGATAGATAAAAAGCAATGCAACGGTTGGTTAAGGGGATTGATGTTATTGATGACAGACGTGCTGTTTACTGCGATTGGATGTTAAATAATTGATACTGTATTGAGTTCGCCAATAAACTAGATGTTAGTGCGGAGTACAAACCATGCAAGTAAAATAAACGTATTGTAAGTACTACAATTGACCTCTTTCTTGTAATGCGTATGAGTACCTTCTAATATTATTTTGATTTTAGCACACATATCGTAATTACTGATGTAAGGCCTAAGTTACAGAGGAAAGACAAATTACGTTATAACTTAAGAAATGACGTTCACACCTGTAAAATGCGTTGTAGCTACAAAAGTCCATCTGCCCATGCGTACGCTAAAATCTTACCTCAAGATTGAAAGAAAGCTGAATCGTAACAGTGTTAGTGAAGGGTATTGGTCTATTAGTGACGGGGATTGGTACAAAAGTCCATCTGCCCATGGTACAAAAGTCCATTTGCCCATGCGTACGCTAAAATCTTACCTCAAGATTTAAAGAAAGCTGAATCGTAACTGTGTTAATGAAGGGTATTGGTCTGTTAGTGACGGGGATTGGTAACTTCTGGTATAGGACAGGTCACACTTATCGTGTTATATATCATTTCACAGCTCTCGTCAATAGCAGCAATACATAGGAAGCCAAATTTCGCTGTGCGGCGCACTGTTTTCCCAACACCACAAATGCATTTTGGTAATGGCTTTTATCACATTTGGCATTACGTTCCCGCAATTTACCCAGATTGTAATGAGGCAGAGGTGGATTTCCACCTAGGTGCACTAGGCGCGCACCTTGGGCCGCAGAGCGTGATGGGCCCCGAAAATATATAACTGGATTGTCAATATAGGTTTGGTTTTCATAGACCGAAACAAATCAATCTTTAAAGCGACCACTGTAATCAACTGATATTTTGCTTCCTCATATTAGTAACATATTCTGTATTTTTAGCACGTCTTTTGTTAAAAAAGATCGTGCTTATGTTACCGGTTTGTCCGCCTTTACCCACGATATCTCTGCAACTATTAATCTGATTTGAAAAATTCTTTTTGCATTCGGAAGCTTGCAATATGCAAATGATGATCCTGTATTTCGTTTTTTTATTTAGAATGCACAGTTTTGCCGCTAGAGGGCGTAAATGCAGATGATGTCAAATTCAAAAATACATTTTATTCCACAAATTTGCTTCTAAAAATACAATTGAAAAAATTCTTTTATCTTTCGATTCCATTTATGTTGAAGAGTATTTTAGATATAGTTACTTTTTCAAATTACGCATAGATTTACCACTAGGGGTCGTAAAGTAAATTACATTTCCCCCGGTAACTCTTCGTCTAAAACTTCGATTTGAAAAATCTTTTCTTCAGCGGATACACCTCCTGATGGAAAAATTTTTGCATATAATTTCAAATTTTTGGTAAAGAATACTTTGGCCACCAGGGAGCGTAAGCGTTAATTCTCGCTTCTGATATATTTGCCATAAATTCTGAGTTTCTAAAATATCGATTGAAAAAATTCTTTCCTGGACTGATGCCACTCACATCGATAAACCTTTTCGAAATATTTTCTTCTCAAAATATTCCACAGTTTCTCCGCCAGGGGGCGTAGATATATATCTTATTTTTGTGAATAACTCTACTTCTAGCCGTCCGATTTGAAAAATTCCTTCTTAGTTGGATAGTGTTTCCAGTGTGACATGTGCTTCATACGATTTCAAAATTTTCAAGTAATTCATAGATTTTCCGCTAGGGGCGTAAAGGTAAATCGCTTTACCCCTATATATCTGCTTCTAAATCTCCGATTTGAAAAATTATTTCTGCACCGCATACAGCTCCTGATGGGAAATCGTCTGCACCGCATACAGCTCCTGATGGGAAATCGTTTGCACATAATTTCTAATTTTTGTAAAAAATGGTTTGGCCATCAAGTGGCGAAAGCCTTAATTTCCGCTTCTGATGTACTTGCAGCAATATATGAGCTTCTAACATCTCGATTGCAAAAAAAGTCGTTTGCTGACCGATACTACTCATGTCGACAAACCTTTTAGGAACATTTCTTCTTGAAGTAATGCATGGTTTCTACGCCAGGGGTTGTAGATGTATATCTTATTTTCGTCAATATCTCTACTTCTAGGAGTCCGATTTGAAAAATTTCTTCTTCGTTGGATAGTGTTTCCAATTCGAAATGTTTTTCCTTTAAACTCAAAAATTTTAAGTAAATCATAGACTTTCCGCTAGGGGGCACAAAGTTAAATTGCGTTTTTTGAATTATTTCTGCTTCTAAAACTCCGATTTGAAAAATTCTTCCTGTATCGCATACAAGACCTGATGGAAAATAATTTTCACATAATTTCTAATGTTTTGTAAAGAATGGTTTGGCCACCAGGGGTCATAAGTGTTAATTTCTGATTCTGATGTATTTGCAGGAAAATCTGGGCTCCTGAATACTCGACTAAATATTTTTTTCTTGGACCGATAGTGCTTATATGGAAAACACTTTTGAGAATACTTTCTTCCTAAAATAGCGTGGTTTTCCCATCAGGAGGCGTAAAGCCACATCTTGTTTTTGTTGTTATCTCTGTTTCTAAGAGTCCGATTTGAAAAATTCTTTCTGTGTTGGAGAGCCTTTCCGGTGAGAAATGTTTCTCATATAAATTCATGTTTTTCTTAGCGCACACGTCTGCAACCAGAGGGTGCAAGCTCACGATTACGTTTACAGCAATATCTGAGGGATTAAAAACCCGATGGAAAAACTTCATTCTTCCGTCACATACTGTTGATTTCCATACCGGTTCAATCGACTTTGAATAGCTTTGAAAAATTTAATTTGCTTCAGAACGGATTTAAAAGACGTGCTTATTACACCCGAAAATTTGGTTTCATCTTTCTTGTTTCTTGCTGTTGTTGATACTCAAAATTTTCAAGTTCTTATCGACGTACTTATTTTGAAAGAAACAGTTAAAATAATTTAGCCTTCCTTTTAGTTGAATAGTTTCTTCAAAACAGAACTTCAATTTTTTGAATTTTCTACTTTGACAGCCCTTAGAGGTAAGTTTATGAAGTACATGGGATGTTTAAAATGTCCAACTTAATATCTTTGATTTCCTGTTATGCCGCAAAAATGATTTTTGAAATTTGACTAAAAACAAAAAAGTTAGATATGCACGGACAGACAAAGTGATTATGTAGAAAACAGTAAAACTAGAAAATAGTTCCTCGGTATTAATTTAAAGTGATTATTTTAGTACTGTTTCTTACAAAACATTTTAATAATTGAAAGATAGAATGACATTTTAAAAAAGGTAAAATCTTTGATCTTGACTTTATTTTTTTTAATGTGACAGATGAAAATTTCTGATGCGATAAGAAGGGGGGGGTTGAATCGTTTAGCGCCTAGGGCCCCTAGAGATCTGTTCTTTCGTCACTATTAACTATTAAAAAACTTAAAAAATATTAGTTAAAAAAATTGAAAATAGTTAAAAAAATTAGAAAAAGTTGACAAAATTAGTTAAAAAAGTAAAAAAATAGTTAAAAAAATTAAAATAGTTAAAAAATTAGTTAGAAAATAAAATATAGTTAACAAATTAGTTACAAAATAAAAAATAGTTAAAAAATTAGTTAAAAAATTGAAATAGTTACAAAAATTAGTAAAAAAATAAAAATAGTTGAAAGAATCAACTATTGTTGCGTCACTTCATGGGACAGCATTCAAAAATCAGATTTCAACAATGGTTATGATTACTTCCGTCACCCATTTTCGTTACATCGAAATGTTTTACTTTTGATTTGTTTCACTGCGGTCGGGAAAGATGCATAGCATCAAAGAGAACCCGAAATTTGTAGGAATAAGTTAACCCTTTATGCGGCCGATGTACTTGATCCAAATGATGCACAAAATTTCGTGCGGTCCTCAAACAGAAATGAGCATATTGAGCCCGGGTTTTATAATAGCTAGGGATAAACCAATTCCTTACCCTCTCTGATCTCAGCTGTACTAAACATTAACCTGTCACTCTTGATAAGAACTCTCTTCTAGTCTTCTATTATTCCCCCATGACCAAGGCATTATGGGGAAAGACTAGTCCCCATGACACGGACACCATGCCACTGGTCATAAACAAGTACCTCAAAAATATTCTCTTTCGTTTCTTTGGTTTGTAGATATTATTATAGTCTTTTCGGCAGGTAATCAGGCAGAAAGGATCATTGTCAATCACATCCCTAAATGACTACTTTGAAAAACAAAGCTAAGTAAAATAATCCCATGCGCAGGTTCATTCGTTCCAATCGTTTTCGACTCATTTCTTAGACAGCAAAAATATTTGTTTGAACTGGCTAAAATGTGAAGTGTTTATACACGGTCGAGTCACATTATTGTGACCACCAGCTAATATCCAGAGTAACAGCCAAGTGTGCAGCGCGGACAGCAGCTAGACGGGCTGGGGGTGACTCAATAAGGTGCTGGAAGGTGTTCACAAGTATGTGGAGCCATTCTGACTGCAGTGCATCTGAAAGCTGCTGGAGAGTGCGTGGTGGAGGATCCATAGAACGAACAACACGATCGAGGTGGTCTCACAGATGCTCAATTGGATTTAAATTTAGGAAATTAGAGACCAGGGAAGTACTTTGAAGTATTCCTCGTGCGCTTCCAACGACTCTCGGACACTTCTACCTGTGTGACACGCCGCATTGTCGAGCATGTATGGGTGTACGTCATCTGCAAGGATGGATTCATAACGAATTTGGTCCACAGTGCCTTCCACAGGTATGAGTGGCCCCAGGGAATGCCACGAAAACATTCCCCAGACCATAACGCTGCCCACACCAGCTCTTTTTCTACCAGCAATGGTTGAAGAGTGTTTGTTCTCCGATGTTTCTAGCCTCATACGCGAACGTCGATCCGTTTGATGCAGCAGAAAACGTGACTCATCGGAGAAGGCAATCCTTTGCCAATGCGCGGAGGTCCGATTCCGATACTTCCGTGCAAATGTAACCCTCTTCTGCCGATGCACCTTCGTTAGCATAGGTGCAGTGACCATCCGTCTGCATCGGAGCCCCATACGCAGCAGGGTTCGCTGTACTGTCGTTTTAGACACACTTCCGATAGCCGGCCTGGTTCATTCGGCCAGTGAGTTGCTCCACTGTAGCGTGTCGATCAGTCCTCACGAACCTTCTAAGCCGACGTTCAGCTCTTACATCAATGGCACGTGGTGTTCCGCAGTTTCCACGTCGCGTATTCTCAATGGTGCGATTCCTCCAATCACGATACTCCTTAACCACAGCAGCAAGCGAACAGTTCACAAACTGCGTTGTTTCAGAAATACTGCCACCCGTGGCCCGAAATCCGATAATCATCCCTTTTTGCAAATCAGGTAAATCGCTCCTTTAATCCATGACAGCAACGAGTGGTATATTTTTGGAATGCCTACAGCACACCTTATGTACCCTCCAAGCCAGCTCACGACACGTGGCTTCTTTCATTGGCTACGCGCTGTTGACTTCAAAAGTAGCAGGTGGTCACAATAATGTGAGTCGACTGTGCATTTGTTGAGAGTGGGCACAGAAACAGGTAGATTTAACAGTCTTTTGCCGTTGTTAGTGAGAAGTTTCGCAGTGTTCGTTTTTCGACGATTTGTGAATATCTCGCTCGATATTAGATAACTCACATCTCACAGTCATCTTTATTTAGGTCTTTTCGTTCGCAGCAATTCCGATGTGGAAACGGTATTTGTGACTCCCCCCTTTACTCGAAAAAATTAGAGATAAGATGTTTAAGTCTCTTTCAAGTATACAGTGACATAAATTGTCACGTGACAAATGATTTCATTCCACTCCTTGTTTTTCTCGGCTGAAAAACGAAATAATAGTTTCCCAGAAATATATTGTTCTTTACATAGGTTACCTTAGATTTTAAATTTTGTAAGGGTTAATAACTGTATGGCGCCCCGATGCTTCTTTTACATTTCTTACTGGCTTGAGCCTGCCCTGCCAGTTCTTCAAGAATTTCGTTGGTGTTGTAAATAAAGATGCACAGAGAGAGAGAGAGAGAGAGAGAGAGAGAGAGAATTTTATCCGTACGTACTTGCATTGCTGTTGAGCACTTTCTGCAGTTGCTGGCAAGCCAAAGAGTATTGAGTCAGCTATAAGGAGTTTAAAGCAACTACGTAGGTGACCCATATTGCAGTCAATAACGATTTCATTTGTTATACCCTTGCCTAGTGCTGCAAAAGAAAAGGAAGTTACATGTGAAAGAAGAAAAACATTATACATCAGAGAAATCTAGAAAATATACAATCAATAAATACTGAAGTATAACGAAATTCCTAACATCGAGATAGGCCTCATCGGGCTTTAATGACACTCTGAAATAGTGATAGCATAAGTTACTCCTTCTTGGGAGGTTATTCATCATTCATCACTCACACAAAAGTGTCATTCACGAATGAGCATTCAAATAAATGGCCTTTCATTTCCCTCTAATGGTTGTCTCATTACACTTACTGATTATATCATTCTTTGCTCTGAAGCGCCTACGCTGCAAGAGCGGAAATCTGTTGTTATATTTTTTTGCAATATTGATCAATTTGTCTTTTAGACACCCTTTGATTTTTTTCAATCTGGATTCATACACAAAAAATAGCAATGATATAAAAAAAATAGCAAGTGTGTAAGTAGTTGAAACATCAGCCAGCGTTTGTTAATCTCAACTTAGCTATATTTTATTATAAATTCCACATCTTTTGATTTTGTCACCTCTTCTTTTCGGAAGGTAATTGACAAATTAATCTTTCAGCTCTTTTGTAGTTTTTTTTTTTGGGACAACAAATGTGTGTAGATGATAATAAAATTTTAAGAGGTGTATAATATTTACTATTTTAGATTTAGTATACAGGGAAAATCAAAAATTTGTTTTAGTAATATTTGCTACTTCTATTTTTTGGCCGCCATTCGAAACATTGTTCATCTACATATACTTTTATTGGGAAATTGGAATTCCTACAATTTTTATTACTTCATTTGTAACTTCGAAATAGTTTTTAATAAACTTTTTTTCGTTTCCCAAATAAAATTCCTTTGTTTTCTCCTTTATTTAAATCTGCACTTACAATTTCACAATGAATATTATATTTTTATTGAACGTTTAAAACATAATTTATGCCTTTCGCAAATAGAGCGACATCATGTGCTTAGGCCTTAATTTTTGGACATTTATTTTGATCCCAAGGAAGCGGGATTCAAAAAATTACTTGTTCACTTTCAATATAGTTTAGAAATTGGTTTATTATAATTGCGTATAACATGGGTGCTAAAGGCAGCCTTGTCTGAGACCAGAAGGGGTTTAAAAAAAGATCGTTTTTTTTTATTTCCAAGTTGTCAGTCGATGAGTTTCATCCTAAGTGAAAAACAAGAAAAAGCAGAAAAAACACTGAGACAGGAGTAGGTAGCAATTATATGTGAATTTTGAATAGCTCCACGCTTTGGGGAGGGTGGCTTGTCCTGTTACAACTTACCTCCCACCCGATCTATGAGATACCCAAATAGCAAAGTAAAATCACGGCGAACCAAGGGGCTCTACATTTAATAGCGTGACAGGTGCTTCGACCGCCCAAAACAATTAGATGACAGTAAATTTCTAGGAAAATGAACAGACTTAATTTATTTTGAAACAATGACAGATAACTAAAAGAATGAAGGTGCCGACCAGAACAACGAGGTACATACAAACGACATAATTTAATGCGAATATACTCTCTAAACTTTGCAAGCCCCAGAGCCGAAGTATAGAAGTTATAATGTTTGAAAAGTGAATAGCAAGGAGAACAGTAATTCCAAATTTCTCCCTTTAACACTAAAAAGAATAGATCCATGGGAGTATGTCACTGAAGAAAAGATAGCATAAATCATTCCTTCTTAGGAGTTAATTCATCATTCTTTGGAGGGATCCCGTATTACAGTCAGGGCCACAGCTTTTTTGCACACTATAAAAAAGTCCCCGAGCTCTTTAACCATTCACCATTCGCGACAAATTATTTGTCACGCATGAGCTCGTGGCAAACAATTCGGATTCACCATTCAAATTAATGACATTTACATATCATTCCCATTCACAACTTTCACTATTACATCCTAGCTGGCTGTTGATTTCTCAGTGACATACGTTTAGACGTTTCTTCTTATAAATCTCGACATTACTTTTCCTATCGGGAATTCGTTTAATTACTCATGCGGGTGAAAGAAAGATAAACTCGTTGTGACTTCAGTGTGTTTTGTAGTAATGGCGAATTGAATGGTCATTCACACAGGTGAGAGCGAAACATTCACCATTCAACACGAAGCGTTATTCTTTCTAACGAATCGTTCACGAACGGTCGATCACTACTCTGAAGACTCTAAAGACTCAAGATAACGGAAAGTTTGGGATAGCCTAGCACCTAAAGCTGTTCACAAAGAATTCAACAATTTTTCAGCGTTTCAATTAGGTCTACTCGTCAAAATAGTATGTTTGGTTTCGTCCCACAGATGTTCGATGGGGTTCACATCTGAGAAATTTGGAGGCCATGGAAAGAGAGAGGGTGAACTCATTCGAAACATTTCTGTACAATTTGAGACAATTGAAAAAGTTCATTGTCATGCATGACGACACCATCGCCATCAGAAAAAAGGCAGAAAAATTATGAAGAAATAATATGGCATAATGGTGCAGTTGCTCTCAGCCACAAATCTTTCGCAAATCGTGAAAGACTGACTAAGAGAAGAATTAGAGTGTATAAGTCGATTGTCGTTTGGCATCCTGAGTTTCTCTAGCGTGCCTTTTATCTTTACATGAATCAGTTAACCGTGCCTCAGGTATACTGATTGAATTCATCTAAATCGAGAAAAACTCTTCTGCGTGATTTATTGTTTTCTAATCCCCAAAACCCTCCCAGTAATAATACAGCAAGATAATACTGAAAATGGGCAGGATGCACGGATGTTTAATTCTTGTATCGGAATTTAATGACAACCCTGAACTAAGAAATCGCCCGTCCTTAATTTTGGACCATTTGACCCAGGGAAGAGACAGAACAAGCGTCATCAAATAAACACACAACACATGTTTCATCTAGGACTCCGGGCCATTCATGGACGAATGGCCGGAAGCCAGCGTCTCAGACCATTCGACCATCATGGCTGCACAACGACGTTATACTAATACTACTGACATGCAAAGCGTGACAATAAAGTTCTGTTAATACTGTAAAAATAGAAGTTATGGAAGGTACGGTAACTTGCACGACGCATTCAACTACATGAGCAAAAATTGTCCGCAACTGTCACGGAGCTGTGAGAAAGGATAAGGCACAGAGAACAGGTAAAAGTAAAGTTTGTGAAAGGTGCGGTAACTTGCACGATGCAGTCAATTTCATGAGCTCGCACGTCTGTAACCGCCACGGAGCTGTGAGAAAAGGTTTGGGATAGAGAGCATGTAAAAGGAAAGGTTATGAAATGTGCTGTAATTTTCAAGACGCAATCCTAATACATAATTTGCTAGAGTCCTCCTCCTCCGTGCCACTTTTTAAGTCGTCATAACAACAACCGAGAAACAAATGTTTGTGACGTCATCACCAACATGCGTGCAGATCAAGGGGAAAATCACTTTGTTTTGTTGTCATTACAAAAAAACACAGCTGCTGGCGTGACGTCATCTAATCCAAATCATTCTCACATGACGTCAGAGATGCGTTACGTCACACGGGCAACTCTTCAGAGATACGAAAACTTTACATCAGAAATTTTGGTTCACTACCTGAACCGGTGTTTAGCCATCTGTATGTGGCAACGTTAAGACTACGAAGATCTGACGACGTCAGGATAAAAATAGTTCACGGAAAAGAACAGGGGAAATTGATACAGGGTTCACAGTCAGTGTAAACGAAAAATGTTGTGTACCAGGAAGTGTTGACGAAATAGGGAGTAAAGGTTTTATACAAAACACAAAACAAACAGACAGCCCGTCGCATCAAATTCCATAATCGACTTCTCGGGAAATTTTCAGAAGGCTGTGAGCCAACGTCGACATCTATTGACGTGGAACTCAAAAACACAATAAATAAATGGCAATAATTTCTGTATCGTAAATTTTATTTTTCACCGTCATTATTAACGGGCTTTCACATAGTCAAGTAAATGAGCGAACATGTCCATAACCGTCACGGAGGTGTGAAAAAAGGTGTAGTACTTAGAGCGTGTCGCAGCAACTCACTTATCTAGGTGCACCTTGTTAGTGGGAATAATTGAAGCAAAGGACCAATATCAAATTCTTCGAGCCGAGCTAGCCGAGGCTGCATTAAATGACCCACCGTATTCGTCTGATCTGGCACAGCCGAGTACATTTTGTTTCACTGACTGAAATTAGCGCTGAAAGAGATGAGGTTCATGGACGTTTCGGACGTTCAAACGAACGTGATGACCGAGCTGCAGACGATAAAAAAATGAGGACTTTACCCATAGCTGTGTATTGTACCAGGGGAGGAGAATGATTATTTTGAAGTACGGTAAAGTACAATTCTTAAATATTACGTGTTGTTCATTTTTATCATGCAGTCACCGAACTTTATTGATATAGCTTTGCAGCTGAATACTGATTTGTTCACATAACCTATGATGTTTACGTCTCTGAACAGTGAATTTTGTATTTGATCTTAACAAAAATCGGCAGGCAAGAGGAAAAAACGGACGCAAACCACGGGCAGTAGCAAGACCGTTAGCGATACTATCCTCCTAAAAACCGATTTACTAGTTGCTTTCGTACGGTAAAATATTGCATGATGAAGCAAATAATAGTATTATAAATTTACATTTGTTAAGTGTGGTTTTTTTGTGGAAAACTAAATTCCAACTTCCGTTAAATTTCTGAAGAAGATTTTTCTATGGATTGTGGTGTTCAATGAAATATTCTTCACCGAGCTCAAGTTTCTCGAAACATCAGTGACCCTTTGAAATATAAAATTTTCGGAAATCATGACTTGGGGGTAATCTTTTTCTAAGATTAGCAGAAAATTGATTATTAAAAAATGTTCTTTGAAAACACAACCCCCTCTTAAGATGTTCATAGGTGTGAAAAGTTATTTTTAGTTATGGTGGAAGAAGTTTTAGGAACATTGCTACAGGTTATAGATTTTTGAAAGTCCGTTTGAGGGTTTTTATAGAAGTCGAAGATGACATCAGATCTGTTATAAATCTAATTTCTATGAAAATGCAGTCCCCCCCTTGCTTGGCTACTTCTTGCTGTATCAACAGATAAAAAGAGCAATATTTTTTCCTTTTGTTTAAATGGGCAGCGGGTGGCCTACCTTCGTGACTGCCATGGAGGAGGCCTCGGGTTCGATCCCAGACAAGTACGAACGCTCGAACCACTAAATATCCGCCGTGCGTCGGATGGACACGTTAAGCCGTCGGGCCCCGAGTACTGGCCCACCAGTAATAAATAAGGGTGTTTTCCTCCCCCTTTCTACCTCGCTTCCGTGTCACTTTCCTATCAGGCACTCTAACCCAAATCTCCTAGGTTCCTATTTCTAAGGGTTGCTTAAGACATGGGGTCAGACACTCGCTTCCTAAAATCCTCTACATATGATCTGATCTGATCTTTCGTTTAGCAAAAAAAAAAAAAAAGAAAACAACAACAACAACAAATTAAAGCGAAACGTTTTAACTTTAACTCTCAATCACTGTGTTACTTTGTCGATAAAGCCGCTTTCTTTGAACACAGCGGGCATAGTAGCGTTTCTGAAAATTAATTTCGCTACAAACAGAAGAAAAAAAAATGCTTACTCTGCCCCTTGATACAGCAAGAAGTGACTGAGGATTAGGAAATACACGTTTGAAGCAAATTTAAATATCAAAAACCGGAACTGCATTATTAACTCCTTCGTCAAACTTTTTAAACGTCACGGAAATGGTTCGGATTCTATCAGGAACAGACTTAGTGACGATTTTGAAAAGTAATTCCCCTTTATAAAGAAGAAGGGCGGAAAACTGTTTTGTTTAATGATTGCTTTTGAAGAAAAAAATCTCTTAGAAATAGGAAAATATGCACTTCATTAGAAAACTAAGTGCTTTAAAATACGAAGTCGCTCATTTTCGTTATTGCATAAGATATTAAAAGCGAGAAACATGATAAAAAATAAAAAAAAAATAAAAAAAAAATGTAATCAGGAAGAGAAAAGGGTAAAGAATGGACAAAGTAGCCTGGTACCGTTCGTAGATCATTTATGTTTTGCATCTTTCGCATGCCAAGATCTTTGTAGGTGCGAAATGAAACGTCAATTTCAGAGTATACATTTATTTATGTACAACACATTCGTGCCACTTACGACTACATTGAGCCACAGTCCGGTACATATGAAGTGGAATTGAATCATACCAAAAAACAATGAAGTTTGAAAACTCATGACACTGAGCGGCACTTACGTAGGTGGATTAATGAATGTTATTGTCGTAAAATCAATGAAAGAAGATATGTAAGTCATAGAAGTAATTATTTACTGAATTACAGCAGCGGCAATAACAAGTACTTCGACTATTTAACTTTTTTGGATTGGAGTTTTGACGACCACCGTGAGCAACGCAATGGGCTATAAGCAGTCGCCTCTCCCGAATGTAGGTTAACTGGTTCCAGGAAAGGCAGCGAGCCAGCGCCGTAAGACAAACACCATATCCATGCCTCACCGAGATTCGAACCCGGACCCCTTTCGGGCGAATGATCTGAGGCCATCACCTAGACCACTGCGCCACCGGTGCGGCTTTTAACTTTTCAAACACAATATTATTATTATTATACATTATTCAGATTCAGACGAGCGTAAGAAACGACCCTGACACCGATGAAATGTGATGATGTAGCTACGGAACTCCATCTACGCATGTGCAAGCTAAAATCTGACCTCAAATAGAAAGAAAAGCTGAATTGCAAGTGTGTAAGTCAGGGGGAAATTGGTAACGTTTGTCTATGATATCTTCAGATTACACCCAATCCCTTCATTTTAAAGCTCTCTTCAATTGCAGGTAAAATTGGGGAATCCAAATTTCGCTACTACGCACCCTTTTATAGCATTAAAAATGCATTTTTTAAGGCTTTTATCATATTTAGCATTTTTTATCACATACAATATCTCATTGCAGTTTGCTAATTTAAGCAAATTGCAGTGGATATTGCATGTTTATATAAAACGTGGTGAAATAATGTTCGGCCATAGTTCAATACAATATATTGTTGAGTAACAATCAAATTAAGTGTTGTTGCATCACTTGATAGGGCAGCATTCAACAATCAGATTTCAACAATGTCTTTGACAACTTCCGTTAGCCATTTTCATTACATCAACATTTTTTACTTAGAATTTATTTCACTGCTGTCGGGAAAAATGTGCAATATTAAAAAAAAAAAAACAACAAGAAAGATGACACCGAATTTTCGGGTGTAATAAGCACGTCTTTTGAATCCCTTCTGACGCAAATTAAATTTATCATAGCTATTCAAAGTCAATGAAGCCGGTATGAAAAACAATAGTATCTGACGGAAGAAAGAAGTTTTTCAATCGGGATTTTAATCCTTCAGATATTGCTGTAAACGGAATCGTGAACTTACGCCTTCTGGTTGCAGATTTGTGTGTTAAGAAACACATGAATTTATATGAGAAACTTTTCGCACCGGAAACGCTCTCCAACACAGAAGGATTTTTCAAATCGGACTCTTAGAAACAGAGATATCGACAATAATAAGACGTGACTTTACGTCCCCTGGTGGTAAAAACATGCATTATTTTAGGAAGAAAGTATTCTCAAAAGGATTTCCCATAAGATAGATATCGGTACAATACAAAAAAATTTAGTCGAGTATTCAGGAGCCCAGATTTTCCTACAAATACATCAGCAGCAGAAATTAATACTTATGCCCCCTGGTGGCTAAACCATTCTTTACCAAACATTAGAAAACATGTGAAAACTATTTTCCATCAAGTCTTGTATGCAATACAGGAAGAATTTTACAAATCGGACTCCTAGAAGTAGAGATATTGACAAAAATAAGATATACATCTACGCCCCTGGCGTAGAAACCATGCATTATTTCAAGAAGAAAATGTTCTTAAAAGGTTTGTCGACATGAGTAGTATCGGTCAACAAATGACTTTTTATTTCAATCGAGATTTTAGAAGCTCATATTTTGCTGCAAATACATCAGAACGGAAATTAAGATTTACGCCTCCTGGTGGCCAAACCATTTTATCACAAAAATTAGGAATTATGTGCAAACGATTTCCCATCAGGAGTTGTATCCGGTGCAGAAAGAATTTTCAAATCGGAGATTTAGAAACAGAGGTATAGGGGAAAGCAATTTAACGTTTCACCCCCTAGCAGAAAATCTATGAATTACTTGAAAATTTTCAAATTATATGAAAAACATGTCACACTAGAAACACTATCCAACAAAGAAGGAATTTTTCAAATCGGAATCCTAGAAGTAGAGATATTGACAAAAATAGGATATACATCTACGCCCCCTGGCATAGAAACCATGCATTATTTTAAGAAGAAAATGTTTCTAAACGGTTTGTTGACATGAGTACTATCGGTCTACAAACGACGTTTTTTTCAATCGAGGTTTTAGAAGCTCATATTTTGCTACAAATACATCGGAAGCGGAAATTAAGATTTACGCCCCCTGGTGGCCAAACCATTTTTTCACAAAAATTAGAAATTATGTGCAAACGATTTTCCATCAGGAGCTGTATCCGGTGCAGAAAGAATTTTTCAAATCGGAGATTTAGAAGCAGAGATATAGGAGGAAACGCAATTTACCACTACGCCCCCAAGCGGAAAGTCTACGAATTACTTGAAAATTTTGAACTTATATGAGAAACATGTCACACTGAAAACACTATCCAACAAAGCCGAATTTTTTTCAAATCGGACTTCTAGAAGTACAGATATATGATGAAAATAAGATATGCATCTACGCCCCCTAGCAGAGAAACTGTGGAATATTTTAAGAAGAAAACTCTCCGAAAAGGTTTATCGATGTGAGTGGCATCAGTCCACGAAATAAGTTTTTCAATTGATATTTTAAAAGCTCAGATTTTATGGCAAATACATCAGAAGCAAAAATTAACGCTTGCGCCTCCTGGTGGCAAAAGTATTCTTTATCAAAAATTTGAAATTATTAGCAAACGATTTTCCATCAGGAGGTGTATCCGCTGAAGAAACAATTTTTTAAATCGGAGTTTTAGAAGAAGAGTTATCGGGAAAAATGTAATTTACTTTTACGCCCCCTAGCGGAAAATCTATGTGTAATTTGAAAAAGTAACTATATCTAAAATACTCTTTGATATAAGTGGAATGGAAAGATAAAATATTTTTTTCAATCGGATGTTTAGAAGCAAATATGTAGATTAAAACGTATTTTTAAATTCGACATCATCTGCATTTACGCCCTCTTGTGGCGAAATTTTACATCGTAAAAAAATGAAATTAAGGACCATGAGTCGCATATTTCAAGCTTCCCAATGCAAAAAGAATTTCCCAAATCTGACTAATAGTTGCAGAGATATCGGAGGTACAGGCGGACGGACAAACCGATAAGATAAGCACATTTTTTTTACGAAAGAAGTGCTAAAAAAAGCGCATCTTGGTCAGAAAAATTAGAAATTCCGAATATTGTGGAACATTTTCATACCTGCCAAAGAAAGGCTGTCTAGAACGTGCAAGGGCATGATATTAGACAGATGTGTTCCCTCCTTTTTTGACATCACTCTCTTGTTACACGGCCTAATACGTCGTTTTCGTGCTTGAGGTTGCAGTGACAGCTTTGGAAGCCAATCGGAATTCTTGGTTTCCGCGTGACGTCACTAAAGGGAGAACTGATCCTTCTGCTGTCATGGCCTTGTATTTTCTAGAAGGCTTAAAACGACAATTTTCGGGATTCCAAACATTTTTAATCACCGAATGGTATGAAGACTTCAAAAAAATATCGAAAAAAAAACCCATGGAGGAAACGTTACTGCATTGGAAACGCGTAAAAAGCAATCCTCATGATGATTAATAAATGTTAAGAACTTGAAAACAGGAAAAGAAACATTACAGAGATGTTGAATAACATTAGTTCACTTGGATTTTAAATTCTGTAAAATATTCGGTTTCCCGTACTACACAGTACACCAACGTTTTACGCAGTAACTACGGAGAATACGTAGCACTTGAAGTGTCTGTGTCTTTTCTGAAGCAACAGCGAGTCACCTGACAAAGCTTATCCAGTTATGATACCGCTTTTGCCGTCAAGAGGAAGTTCATGTCAGCCGGGTAAGGTGAACTAAAAATAGCTTTCAGCATACGAAGGGAAATTGCAAATTTTAAGGGAAAAAAATCTTTCTATTCTAAAACAAGTAAGTAAAATCATGCAATGCATTGATTATGATACGCTTTACAACATACCAGAAATCACTACTCAAGTTATGAGGATAATGGCTGTGGAATAAATCTCCGTCCCGTGCCCTGAACTTTTACCCCATTTCGATGATATTCTACAGAACCGGTTCAGTATACCTCCGAAAATAACATGATAAAGTTTTGTCGCAATCGAAGCATTTTTACGTAAGTTATGATGCATAAGGGCTAAGGAATAGATCCCGCTCCTGTGTCCTAACCTTTGACCCCATTTCGCCCATTTTTCAATGGGATTTGTCCCCAGGCAGGCACCTACAACATA
Source organism: Macrothele yani (assembly GCA_039090855.1). Lineage (NCBI taxonomy): Eukaryota > Metazoa > Arthropoda > Arachnida > Araneae > Macrothelidae > Macrothele > Macrothele yani. Next base: position 109,891,894 of record CM076997.1, on the reverse strand, counting down.
CTAACATTTCACCCAAATCGAAGCATTTTTACGTACGTTATGACGCATAATGGCGATGGAAGTGATTCCGCTCCTATATCCTGACCTTTGACGCCATTTCGCCCATTTTCAATAGGGTTTGACCCCAGGTGGTCCCCTACCACATACTAAAATTTCATCGAAATCGAATTTTTTTTTGCGTTAATTACGACGCATAAGAGCAGTGGAATGGCTCCCACTCCTATGTCCGGACCTTTGACCCCATTTCGTTCACTTTCATTACGGTTCCTTTCCAGGTGTTCCCCTACCACATACTAAAATTTCATCGAAATCGAACGATTTTTACGCGAGTTATCGTGCGGACGGACATACGCACACAACGCGTAACGTAATGACGCAGATGGCGAGACCGCGCGCCAACATCTCAATCGCGAGAGTGTGACGTTATAAGATTTCAAAGCATGGGTCACATTAATAGGACGACGCCATGACACTAAAAACGTGGTAATTCGGTGTGGTTATTTAACCCACTAAACGAATTTTCCTTAAGTCGAGATCAAGCTAAATCGATTTCTAGTACCAGAAAACGGTAGGTTAACGACTTTCATGAAAATCCATAGAGCCGTGTTCAAAATAAAAGCTACATACATACAAGAATTGCTCCTTTAATAGCATGGGATAAGAGCGATGGAATGCATACCGTTCCTATGTCCGTCCTTTGACTTCACTTCACCCATTTTCAATAGGGTTTATTCGCAGGTGGTCCCCTACGACATACTAAAATTTCCTCGAAATCGAACCATATTTATGCAAGTTATGACGCATAAGGGCAATGGAATGGATCTCGCTCCTATGTCGTGACCTTTGACTCCACTTCACGCATTTTCAACAGGGTTCGTCCCCAGGTGGTCCCCTACCACATACTAAAATTTCATTGAAATCGAACCATTTTTACGCGAGTTATCGCGCGGGCGGACAGACGGACGGACGGACAGATAGATGGGCGGACAGACAGACGGACGGACAGACAGACGGACAAAGCTGGAGCATAAGCGCTTCTTCAGCCTACTGTTGGAAAGCGTAACAAAGTAAGTGCCGCTGTCGCAGCCACCGCTGTTTTAGAAATTTCGCGACACTCGCACTTTCCTAGCTCGCAGCGCAAAAAGTATTGAACACAAAAACATGAAATTTATATCGTTTGTAGAGAACTATTTGGAAAACACGCTGAAATAAAACGTTTTTCGATTGTGGCGATTCTTTAAGAGCTATTGTATTTCAAAATTAAGGTAAGCGAACAAGTGCTATCAGTTCGCGTTCCGGACATACTAACAGCAACAGGACCACGAAAATTTGTAGGCATGTAGGGTCATAGCCGAATTTCCGCATCTCGCCGCCCTTTTTTGAATTTCGACTTAGTTTACGAGAAAGTAAATTTTTAAATTTCACAAAATTCTCTATTTTGCGATGGGATCCATTTAGAAAAAAATCGGATATATGGCAAACTATAAATCATAGCGCGTTGCAATTTTTACAGCATAAATTCACAACTATCATCCCCCTTTTAAAAAAAATTGAGAAACAGTAATTTTTTGATTTTTAAGTATTTTTTAAAAACGCAAAGGAAAGGAACGAACGGCTTCCTCTGTCTTCAGCGGAACCACACACGAAAGTTCTAGTCCTGGGACTTGCTGCTATGGTGACGTAGCTAATTTTAGCGCTCTCTTCTCACTGGGTGAAAGGACAAGCTGGTAATGTCGCAATGCTTACTAATGTTGCGACGCTTTTAAAGTTCGGCGTTTTCCGCCGGCATAAAATAAAATAAGATAAACTAAAATAAAATAAAATAAAAAAATAAAAATAAAAATTTATTTTATTTTTATTTATATGGAGCATTTCTCTGCTTGAAATTTTCGCGAATTGTTCGACCACTTCTACATGACCTGGAGATTAAAAAATTGTCATGTTGATAGGTCTTCAGGTCCGAATACCTAGAAGAGTACGAAAAAAAAAAAAAAAAAAATTAAAACGGCGGCATTGGAACATTGCCTGCTTGAATTTTTCTCTAATTGTAATACCATTTCTCAATAACCTTGAGATCTGAAAATTAGCATGCTTATAGTCTTTAAGTTCTGAATACCTAAAAAAGTATAAAAACCAAATAGGGAGGCTTAGCTTTACTGCACAAAGTGCTGATAGATTTAAAGATAATTATACCAGAAACATTGAAATGCTGTAAAAATTCCATGAAACTTTGATTTAAAATTAAGGGGTGCCAAAGGCGGATCCGTTTTACGTCAAACCGTATGCATTAACGTCACAACCCTGTTCTGAATCGTGAAACAGTTACGGATCTTAAATTACTTTTTTTCTCTTAATTACTTTTCCTTTCTTTAATTTGACGTTCAAAAAATTATAGATTCACCTTTCGGAGAATGGGTATAACTGCTAGTAATTAAAAAAATTACCTCCTGCCATCTATAGGGGCAATGGAAGGCACCAGAAAACAACGAACTACATAAATTTCCAGGTGCTAAAACCCTTTCCATGAACCTGAGTGAAAAAATGGAGAAACAGACCCATTTAAAATGTTCTAAATTCCATGAGGCATACGCTATATGCTTCTATGTATGATTTACTTTTCTTCCTTTGATAAAAAAACCCCATCAAATCGTGTTATATCTTGAAAAACGTTGAAGAATTCTCTGAGAAAATGCGAATTCTCCCAACCCGTTTAAAATCAAGATATTTATATTTTCACGACTTACCTGAAGCAAGTAATGTGAAAAACAGGAAAATAAGCGCCTTTTGAGCCATTATCATTCTTCTGTGTGAATTTCAGCAATAGCAGTTGGTCCGAATACGGATTGTGTTGTGAAAACGGAAGAGGTTCTAGATACTGTAAATGTTCACGTCGAACGGCGAGCAGTACTGAAGTGATTCTGGAAGCTCTGACGTAATTGCTGATTAATATTTTCGTTCAGCCATTTTGGATCACGTGCCTGAATATGCGTTCAGGAAGTGTTCTGTAAAGCAGCAACGGTGAAAAATGGTCGCACCCTCATTAAAAACGTATGATTTAGGATAAATAACGTCTTCGCCTATGGTTCACGAAAAACGGCAGCCAATGTTTCTATAAAATATGACGCAATTGCTGATTGACGATTTCGTTCGAGATGGTGTGAGCCATTCTTAATAGCGTGTGTAAAAAAATGAATCTAGGAAGTATTCTGCAAAGGAGTAACATTAGAAATAAAGACGCACCCTCAATTAGAAGCTAACGATTGAGGAAATATAACTTTTTCAACTAAGTATTATAACTCACAGAATGAATTTGTAAGACTGTGATGCGGTAATTGCATTAATTTGATCAGGGAAGCATCATAAACATATGAAAATCTCTGGCAATGTGCTTTCCCTGTTACGCTTTCCTCAAGTCGTTATGACGCAGTAATTAAAGTCATTATTCAGTTTTAGAAAAATTAAGAATGAGACGTTTAGTAGCTTCTATGTGGGTGCTTGAAACAGTCAGTCAGTAAGCAATGCGGAACTGATGTTTCCCTGCACATTTCCAACAGAAGACAGTTATTGAAATATCAAATTTAAAAAACAAACGCTACCTGGAATGAAGGATAATGAAAGTCATACAGAGTCTAGTGCGTTTGCTATATAAAATAAATTATGTGATTATTTGAGGAAATACGAGTTGAATACCATTTCTTCATAATCAGGTTCATTTTACTTGACGATTAGGAATTATCAGATCTTTTCCAAGACCTGTAAAGGTTTTACTATTCAGCATTCACCCCATTTATCGTAACAATAAGAACCAGACAGGCTCAAATTTAATATCTTTGTTTTATTTTTGAGTGTCGATATGGCTCTTAGTTTTAACAGTAGAGACAACCCATATTGAATTTTAAGAACATCAATCAGTTTCTTACCACGTGGTGATCTAAACTCCGAATTTCAGTACTTCTTTCGAATTCACCAAAGTTTTTATGCTGTAGCACTAAGACTTAAATCACGAATTTTAGCATTTCTTTCATGTGAATAGGAGTGTGATTCTTATTCAAACCATTATTACTAAAACTAAATATTCTAAAAATTCACGAAATTTTTACCTTGAAACTGGGTATCATGTTTTTTAAAATAATGCATCTTAAACTGCCTATTTTTCAATCTGACATCAAATATCTGGATTATTGTATCTTCACCAGATCTGTTGCTAACAACATATTATGTCAGCCATGTGTTAGACTTAATTATGGTTTAAATAGCATACTGTATAAAGCCATTATCCTATGGAATAATCTCCCAGAGAGCATCAGATCCCTGGAAAATATCAAAAAGTTTTCCTTGTCTCTGCGAAATTACATTGCAAATCACCCTGATCTCCATAACGAATCTCAACCCTATCATTAAATTGTAGTTCCAAGCATGCTGCTAACAGTGGTGCTTCTGTTATAACCAACTTACTTGCTTTCATACATGCCATATGTTTTATTCTTTTTCTTACATCTGATAGGGGGAATCGCCTTACAACCAATGTGTTCAGATTCCTTCTGGTGTATTGCATTTTCATATAACTGTAAGTTTTAAATGTGTGCAATAAATAATTGTATTGTATTGAATAAAAGCTGCAAGTAACCGTACTTTGGTTTCTGAATAGCTGCCGAAATTGCTGATTTTAGCAGCTATAGAAATTGAAATATGTATATTTCTACTTGCGACAGAACTACATATTCACTAAGCTCTGTGAAAACCCAAATTTGTGTTCGAAATACGAGGAAAGGTATGACGCGCTTTGCAGTTGTCGAATGGTTAAAGTCCACCCAGTAGAGAAGGATAAAGAAGTACTTTGAAATTCTCGTTGCATCGAGCGCGTGGTCTATCGCGTGAACTCACACACGCTAAGCCGAGACAGAACTCATAATGACGTTGTGTTTTGATGTTGTTGTTGGTGGTTCATCAGTTGCTGCCATGTTTGCAAGATATAAAAAGTGATCCCATTAGTTCTGTGTATAGCGATTCTATTACGTTAATTTTATTAAATATTTCGTCCTTTTATTTGACTCAAGATGCAGTTATTTAAGGTGAGTATCGTTCATGTATCCATTAGTTCTTCTTTTCCGAAGTCATAAGTCTGCCATTAGAGCGGAGCGCTACTTGCTTCCGAAAGGCTTCAACGTTAAAGTGTAGATAGATAAACATTCTGTTTTTTTTTCATATCACGTATAAGTATCAAACATCCAATAATTTGTCCGTGACAGGATCGAACTCACACCCTCTCCCCACTCCGGAGTAAGTTGCTCTCTCAACTAAGCTACACGGACGGAATGTATCGCTGCAGACTTGTCCTCTTCACACGTGCTTTACCTCTGTAGTACGTCACAGCTCCACTTACAAAAATCCTTTCTTGTTCGAAAAACCTTAAATACGAAGAACATTTTGCGGCCATTTATTCCACCTTCAAAAAAGCACACAAGCCCCGGTGGCGCAGTGGTCTAAGCGATGGCTTCTGATAATTCGTCCGAGATGGGTCCACGGTCGAATCACGGTGAGACATGGATGTTGTGTTTGTCTTACGGCGCTGGCTCTCTCCCTTCCCTGGAACCTGAGGCCCTAAATTAGGGACGGGCGACTGCTTATTGCCCACTGAGTTGCTCACGGTAGTCGTTAAACCTCCACTCGGAAAAAAAAAAAAGAAAGTACACAACATATATAATTTATGACTACGAAGCTTGCGGTGTTAAGATAGAAAAATAATAACAACGTTTCGCACAATAAAATGCTTATTATACATCGACTATAGTTTCGCACAGCGTTTGGCTCGGCTTCCTCAGGACGAATGTAGCGTAAACATTCAAATCATTGTGACATCATCAGAATTCTGACGGTCACGGGTTTTGGCGAGTTGTTTCCACGCGCTTGAAAGAAATGGAGTCGACGTCATGTCGTTGACAAGCCGTGACGAGTTCCGGTATATGTGGAAAGCTTCTAATATATAAAGCTTGAAAGTCGAGTCCGGTTTATCAATAAGCGTAGCGTTTCCAAACAAAAAGTTATGGTTATTTTCGTGACAATGTTGAGCTATAGACGACTTCTTCAGTTCATAGTTCCGTACACATGTCTTGTGTTCCTTCACACGGAAGCTTAAAGCCCTGCGGGTCTGTCCTATATATGAAAGTCCACATTCACAAGGTATCTGATAAATTCCCCAGGAGTTTAAGTCTTCGATGTAGTGTTTTGATCCGTAAAAATTCATCTTGTTTATGGGTTTGAAAATAACTTTGAAATTAAAACTTTTAAGGATTTTTGAAATCGCGAAGCAAATCTGAGGAGCAAATGGGATAACTGCCCAATTCTTTTGTATTGGGAGGTCTATAGGCATGAGCGTGCAGACAGGCTTTGGTTTCCTAAATTTTTGGACAGCTTTGTCTATAACGGAAGGGCTGTATCCTCTGTGTGCTGCAATTAGTTTAAGAAAATCAAGCTCTTTCTGTAAGGAATCCTCAGTTGAGCAGATATGTATTGCACGATATACGTATGTGAAGAAGGCCGAGATCTTTTGTTTCCACTGATGATTTGATTTTGCATGAGGGGATAAGGAAACAGCAAATGGTTTTCGATAAACTGTTGTACTAAAGGATCCTTGAGAGCGTGACACAAGGACATCGAGGAATGGTAAGCAGCCATTATTCTCAGTCTCATATGTGAACTGTATATGAGGATCGATTGAATTGATAAGTTCAACTAATTTAGGTATTTCCGAGTTCATGCCATTCCAGAGAACAAAAGTATCATCTACATATCGAATCCACAGGTCAAATGTAACAAGCTGAAATAGTTGGTCTTCAAAGTGACGCATGTAGACTTCGCATAAAATAGGTGACAGTGGGCTACCCATTGCAAGGCCTTCGGTCTGTTGGAAAAATCTTCCACGAAAAAGGAAACTGTTTTGTCTTACACAAATTTCCACTAGCTTCAAAAACTCTTCTGTTTCCGGTTGGCTGAAATGATGTTCTTTGAGATTTGACTTTAATGCTTGGAGAGCTCCATTAACTGGGATACTTGTGAACATGGATTTCACATCGAACGATAACATGAACTGATCGTTGAATGGATGTCGCTTTAGCCGATTGACAAAATCAATGGAATTTTTTACAGAAGTTGTGTTCGAAGAAGTCGTTAAAGTCGAAAGTTTCAAAGATAGAAATTTGGCCAACTTATGTGTAGCTGATCCTATATTGCTGACTATGGGACGAAAGGGGACACCAATCTTGTGTATCTTCGGAAGTGTATAGAAACGTGGACAACGGGAATATGAGGGCTTCAGATGATTTTTTGAGCTTTTCCTCATATTCCCGTTGTCCACGTTTCTATGCACTTCCGAAGATACACAAGATTGGTGTCCCCTTTCGTCCCATAGTCAGCAATATAGGATCAGCTACACATAAGTTGGCCAAATTTCTATCTTTGAAACTTTCGACTTTAACGACTTCTTCGAACACAACTTCTGTAAAAAATTCCATTGATTTTGTCAATCGTCTAAAGCGACATCCATTCAACGATCAGTTCATGTTATCGTTCGATGTGAAATCCATGTTCACAAGTATCCCAGTTAATGGAGCTCTCCAAGCATTAAAGTCAAATCTCAAAGAACATCATTTCAGCCAACCGGAAACAGAAGAGTTTTTGAAGCTAGTGGAAATTTGTGTAAGACAAAACAGTTTCCTTTTTCGTGGAAGATTTTTCCAACAGACCGAAGGCCTTGCAATGGGTAGCCCACTGTCACCTATTTTATGCGAAGTCTACATGCGTCACTTTGAAGACCAACTATTTCAGCTTGTTACATTTGACCTGTGGATTCGATATGTAGATGATACTTCTGTTCTCTGGAATGGTATGAACTCGGAAATGCCTAAATTAGTTGAACTTATCAATTCAATCGATCCTCATATACAGTTCACATATGAGACTGAGAATAATGGCTGCTTACCATTCCTCGATGTCCTTGTGTCACGCTCTCAAGGATCCTTTAGTACAACAGTTTATCGAAAACCATTTGCTGTTTCCTTACCCCTTATGCAAAATCAAATCATCCGTGGAAACAAAAGATCTCGGCCTACTTCACATACGTATATCGTGCAATACATATCTGCTCAACTGAGGATTCCTTACAGAAAGAGCTTGATTTTCTTAAACGAATTGCAGCACACAGAGGATACAGCCCTTCCGTTATAGACAATGCTGTCGAAAAATTTAGGAAACCAAAGCCTGTCTGCACGCTCATGCCTATAGACCTCCCAATATAAAAGAATTGGGCAGTTTTCCCATTTGCTCCTCAGATTTGCTTCGCGATTTCAAAAATCCTTAAAAGTTTTAATTTCAAAGTTATTTTCAAACCCATAAACAAGATGAATTTTTACGGATCAAAAGACTACATCGAAGACTTAAACTCCTGGGGAATTTATCAGATACCTTGTGAATGTGGACTTTCATATATAGGACAGACCCGCAGGGCTTTAAGCTTCCGTGTGAAGGAACACAAGACATATGTACGGAACTATGAACTGAAGAAGTCGTCTATAGCTCAACATTGTCACGAAAATAACCATAACTTTTTGTTTGGAAACGCTACGCTTATTGATAAACCGGACTCGACTTTCAAGCTTAATATATTAGAAGCTTTCCACATATACCGGAACTCGTCACGGCTTGTCAACGACATGACGTCGACTCCATTTCTTTCAAGCGCGTGGAAACAACTCGCCAAAACCCATGACCGTCAGAATTCTGATGATGTCACAATGATTTGAATGTTTACGCTCCATTCGTCCTGAGGAAGCCGAGACGCTCTGCGAAACTATAGTGATGTATAATAAACATTTTATTGTGCGAAACGTTGTTATTATTATTCTAAAGTACACAACATTCACGCAAGGAACGTAAAATCATTTTAGATTTTCTTCCATATTCCTTTTTCTAAACGCTGGATTTGAGAAATTCAATTTACTTCTAGGATTACTGTATTACGCTGATCATTTTGCATACTGTTTTTGATTTTTCGCGACTAACATTCCTGAAGCGAAAGGTCATGTTTGTACTTGCAGATTTTTTCCGATTCGTGAAATCCTGTCGAAATTTTTTTTCCATGATTGGTACTAACTTTTACTGTATGAAAAGCTGTGCATTACATGCGTTTTGAATAACGCGCAGTTTTCCCCCTTCGGGTGAGGAAATGTAATTTCTTCTGCTTCGGTGATATTCTGCCTTTCTCGAAATTTGGAAAATTCCTGTTCTGTAGGAAAGCTTCCATTAAATTGGGCACACTTTTTTCCCCACAATGGGGAAAAAGCGATATGTACCAACCCTGTATGTTGTTCAGCCACTAAGTGTTGGGAATGTACACTGGCGCACAAAATTAACGCAACATCTACAAAAACCTAGTCAACAGACAATAACTGACAAAGTAATGAACGTAAGAAAAGGAACTTTATGTATAATGTATATTACAAGGTTTCACACTTGTGAACACAGGACTAAAATGCATGCAAATGTGCCCAAATTATGTGACTGTAAAAAAAACTCTGCTAAGGCTGTCTTTGAATGAGTGTAACAGAAATTCTGTACTATATCTGTAATGCAAATTATTTTCTACATATTTTCTCGAAAACTACTACTTTGTCGAGTTTGAAATTTTGAGCACTAATAAAAACGATCCATATCTAATACGTGTCGCAGTAATTTTTCCGAAAAAATTGTTACAATTTTTTTTAAAATTCAATTTATCTGACTCGAAAGTATTCCAATTTGGCGCTAGATGGCGCCAGAAGTTAGCTTGGCAGTGTTTCTGTGTGGAAGAAACGAAATATCTCATTTTTATCTCATTTTTTTAATTATCTAGGCCAAATAGAAATCAAAGAATGGGCACTGAAGTGAGATTGGAATCTTGTCTTCTATAGATCATCTTAAATTCTACTGTACGTTAATTTTTTGAAGAGAAAATGAGTACATTACCAGAAAACACTTGAATTTGAGACACAAACTACGCCTACCTACTAAGCTCCACCCCCAGTTAAAACGTAACAGCGCGTATTTTGTCTTTTCATGGTGGAGCCAACAAGAGACCGCTGCCATTCTGAATATGGTAAGGTCTTCAGTCATTCGCTGGCGCCAACGTCTGAGACAATCCCTCAGGACGTAAAAGCCACACCCAAGGAGTGATATTTTGCGCCATCTATCGCAGAATATGAAGCCTAATACTCATTCAAAGACAGCCTTAAATGAAGCATGAAACGATATCACATAAATCAGCTAAATAAATGGTACCAAAGTCTTTAATCAGGGCCGTAGCTAGGTCAAAGAACTAGGGAGGGGCGGGTGTTGAAGACTCATCTGCCGCCCCAGTGGCGTGGTGCAGTGGTCCAAGCGATGGCTTATGACCGTTCGACCGAAAAGGGTCCTAGTTCGAATCCCGTTTTGAGGCATTGATGTTGTGTTTGTCTTATGGCGCTGACTTTCTGCATTCCCTGGAACCAGTAGCGCAAAATTAGGGACTGCTCATAGCCTATTGAGTTGCTCATGGTGGTCGTTAAACCTTAAATCACACACAAAAAAAAGACATCTGGGGAGGGACATTTCGTTTAACGACAAACTATATTTATCCACGATTATTGGTATAAGCTTTGCTTTGTATTTTCATTTCTTTTGTTAATTTACTTCATTAGCGAAGGAGTTTCTCCATGTCCAAAAGTAAAAAAAAAAGAAAAAATACGACACACAATATAAAAAGGGGTGAGGGGGTGAGGAAAAAAATCTGAACCCTCTTGAAATATAAAAAAGAAATCTCATTATCAGAATTTGTTTGACGGCGGCTTAGTTGCAAGGCCGTTGTCGCTGGAGGAAAGAAAACTCTCAACTAGCGTGAAAACTTTTGTGTGTTGAATTTTTAGTTCTGTTTCCTTTCCGTGGATAAATGCAATCGCATCGAGAAGTTATTGATGCCGAATTTCAACTCTCTCTTCTCCATCTTCAATCGCACATTCTCCTTCGCTGCTGCTCAGAGGTGGAATCTTCTTACTTAGGTCGAGAGCCAAACCTCCGTTTCCAACTCTAAAATCGAAATCTCTCAGATTTCCGCCAGTGCAGCTAACTCTTCTCTCTCATCCTAAAACTAGTCATATTGACATAAAACAATGAGCAGGAAGAAGTTGCAGGCTTTCTTTCTCTCTCTTTTTTTCTTTTTGTAATGTCCTTTTATATTTTCCGTTTTCCAAAAAAAAACAATAAAAACAACATTCTTCCTTCTCTGACCCTTAGCAGTAACAAGTCGGGTACCCATACGGCAGAGAATCATTGACCCAGCTATTCCTACTGATTCACTTCGAGAAGTACTTTCTTTTGAGTTATTCATCGTTCGTACTGCATCATTTCAATTTTTTTAAATGTGCAATGTACGAATAGATATTGTAAAGTATTTATGCCTCTAATGAAATACAAAAGAAAATTTCATAAAACATCGAAAATAAAATTTTGGAGAATTTTCAGCAACATTCATTTTCCAGGTGGGCTCTTTTGCCTCTCTAGCCCCATGTCTACCACGGGATGTCTTCAATACCGAATGTGATCACGAAAGCGATGTAAGCTTCACAGCGCCGACCCTTATGCTTTGAATAAGGGCGTCCATAAGAGACTGTGGAAGTAACTGATTTTCTTAAAGAAAATCACACCGTAAGTCCTACAGAGCAGTAAGAGAAGTGGAAGTGAGCAGCAATTCGTCGACCCAGAGTGTCCCAAACATGCTCAATCATACAATGGCCGTTCCATAAAAACTGAGAGTAATTTTTTTGAGTTGGTAACAGTGTTAAGGGAAACAATAACCACGCAGACGACTAACTAAATTAAGGAAGTACCTATGGCAACAGTTATTAGACGTAGCAGACGATTCTGGTTTTGTTATTGCGCAGTGGTTTAAGGTACCTCTGCATTTCGCCATACAGCAACGGAGGCGAGTGATTCAGAGTTAAGAAGCGATAAAATTTTGCTATCGTTTGGGTGAAACGGCTCCAGAAACAGTTGATTTAATGAAAAAAAGATTACAAATGTTTGGGTGTGTCAATGATTTTTAGATGGCATTATGATTTCAAAAAAGGGCTTTTGTCAGCAGAACTCGTTCCTAGGCCTGGTCGACCTGAAAGTGTTATTACGGAGCCTATTGTTAGCACTGTTTGGTCAATGCTGCCAGAATATCGACGAGTGATGTGTGAAGACATAGCGGTGTCAACTTATATTTCAAAAACGTCGGCATTCTATGCAACAAATTACTGCTGCATCGTGTGTGTTCCAGATGGCTACTATCACTTGACGATAGAACAATTGTTAGCCAGAGTTCAGGTGTGTCATGAGTGGAAACAAATGACTGCAAACGATCCAAACTTTCTGAACACAGTAATAACTGCCGATGAAACGTGGGTTCACTATTTCGAATTCCTCACGAAGTGCGCAACGAGTGTCTGGAAGCACACAGGCTAGCCACCTCCGAGAAAAGTCTACGAAACCAAATTAGCTGGGAAGATGATGATGATAGTTTTCTTTGATCATAAAGGTGTAGTGTACGAGCGCGCCGTTCCTCCACAAATTACTGTTAATGCTGAGTATTACATTTCAGTCGTGAAGCGTCTGCGACGACTCATATCTATTAAGCGATTAGAATTGGTGTAAAAGTGGATCCTACACCATGATTACGCTTGCCCACATGTGGCTGCTTGTGTTCCATAGTTTCTTACGAAATGCAGTATTGAAATCAGGCCACAGCCTGCCTACAGATCTCACCTCGCCCCGTGCGATTTCTGGTCGTTTTCAACAACGAAGGAGAAGTTCCGTGGCGCAACATTCAACACAAATGCTGACGTATTTCAAGTTGTACAGGGGTGGCTAAAGCAGTTTCCACAAAATGCCTTCGCCACATGCTTCGAAAAGTGGACTGAACGATGGGACCATTGCGTATCATCCGAGGGAAGATACTTTGAGAAAGAATAACATGCATTTTGCTGTACCTATAATTCTTCATTTTGTGTGATTTTACTCTCAGTTTCTATGGAACAGCCGTTGTATTAAGATCTGGTCACCGCACTGGCCAATTAATATGTACAATATCTTCGTTTTCAAGATACTCATGAACCAGCAAAGACTTATGAGATCGGAAGTCATCGTCAATTAATAAGGAATCCTGACCCACTGCACCTTTGAAAAGACGAACGTTAGGAACCAAGGTTGTATCACGAAGATCAGGCCTCGAAGGTTTTTCATTGTTACTGCGTAGTATGTATAACTTAACCCTTTTTCGTGTGCGAGATTGGTGTTACGCTATGTCTAAAACCATGACTAAGGAAATGTTGAGCTAAATGAGAACACGATGCAATAGTTGCACGAGATTAAGGTTTTACGGCCAGATGAAACATATACAGATGTATGATAACCTTTTATTACGATAACCTTTTATTGGTCCGGCAACATTTGATAAAATCCAACATATAGCACTGAAAGTTTTACACTTCACACATAGTACCTTAATTATTTGTCGTATAATCTAGCTTAATAACGATCGAACATCGACACACACACACACATACATACAAACACACAGCAACTGCTGTATCGTCCATTTTATCTAACGTTCTTATCACATTCATACGTCACTCTCTCTGACCTCAAAAGGTGTTGCCAATCTAAATCATGTGAGAGAGAAGATATCACGTTCAGTTTGGAAAGTGTAAAAGAGAACAAACTCAATTTTATAAGGAACTAAAAATGAAAGTTAAATTAGAATATACGTCACAGTAGAGAAACAAACGAGACAGTTGATGCAGATTCCGGAAGAGACCATTATGTCACAACATCCGAAATGGTCCGGCTCTCAAACCTTCATCGCCTGATATCGTATCCTACTTTCTCGCCATATGAATGCTTTCTAAGGACCTGGATGCAACAGATTCCGGCAGAGACCGTTATTTCACAACCTCCAAAATGGCCCGGCTCCCAAATCTTCATCGTCTGATATCGTATTCTACTTTCTCGCCATATGAATGCTTTCTAAGGACCTGGATGCAACAGATTCCGGCAGAGACCGTTTTTCACAACCTCCAAAATGGTCCGACTCCCAAATCTTCGTCGTCTGATATCGTATCCTACTTTCTCGCCATATGAATGCTTTCTAAGGACCTGGATGCAACAGATTCCGGCAGAGACCGTTATTTCACAACCTCCAAAATGGCCCGGCTCCCAAATCTTCATCGTCTGATATCGTATTCTACTTTCTCGCCATATGAATGCTTTTTAAGGACCTGGATGCAACAGATTCCGGCAGAGACCATTATTTTACAACCTCCGAAATGACCCGGCTCCCAAACCTTCATCGTCTGATATCGTATCCTACTTTTTCGCCATATGAATGCTTTCTAAGGATTTGGATGCAAACAGAGTCTGTGTACGAGTGTCCGTTCTTGATGGGTAAAATCATAGTGTACGCGTGTCTATTCTTGATGGGTAAAATCAAAGTGTACGCGTGTCCATTCTTGATGGGTAAAATCAAAGTGTACGCGTGTCCATTCTTGATATGTAAAATGAACTTATTAACGACAATTTTCGAAGCAAGCTATTTTCCGGGATACTCTCAAGGGAACACTCACAACGGGTCACCTTTGATACAGAACGATGTTACGCAGACTTCGGTGTACCGTATGCCGGAATATAGTAGTCCAGTTGTTGCAGTGAGCGTCTGGGGCTTGCTGCTTGGATTGAGCCTAGCACTTAACACAATTATGCAGTCTTGTCGAGCTGAAGTGACCCACGACGTCATCGCCGAGATCTTGTCGAGCAGAAGTCACACTCCAACGTCCTCGCCGAGGTCTTGTTTTCAAAGTTCTGAAATTGTCCATAGAGGCGGCAGACAACGGACCTATCCGTATTTAACTATCTGGTCTCTTCAGTTTAAGATTGGCTTGCTTCAAATCTTCCTATGGCTCTCCATCGCAATGAATTATATAAAAGAACTTTCTGTGTCAAAATGGCGTCTTAACACAATTATGCAGTCTTGTCGAGCTGAAGTGACCCACGACGTCATCACCGAGATCTTGTCGAGTAGAAGTCACACTCCAACGTCCTCGCCGAGGTCTTGTTTTCAAAGTTCTGAAATTGTCCCCAGAGGCGGCAGACAACGGACCTATCCGTATTTAACTATCTGGTCTCTTCAGTTTAAGATTGGCTTGCTTCAAATCTCCCTATGGCTCTCCATCGCAATGAATTATATAAAAGAACTCTCTGTGTCAAAATGGCGTCTTACCATTGTACCTAACTAAGGCTGACCACTTATTCAACCCCAATCGCTTATAGACGGAATGTCTCCAGAGGCGGCAGACAACGGACCTATCCGTATTTAGCCATCTGGCCACTTCAGCTAAAGATTGTCTTGTTGCTAATCTCCCTATGACTCTCCACCGCAATGAATTATCTAAACAAATTCTCTGAGCCAAAATGTCGTCTTACCACTGTGCCTTACAGAGACTGACCAGTTATTTAACTCCAATCTCTTATATACGTCCTCCACTTGTGTGTGACATATGCAAATATTTCTGCCCCGTGGCCGTATTCACGTTGTTTTTATAGCCACATTTGTTTGCTGTTTTTCATAACCGACTTCATGTGTAATATTTGCCTGTAATTTCCGCGCACGGATCCTCTGTTAATCAGATTTTTTGTGGTTGTGGCTTTAATTTTGAGAACACATGTGGTGTGTATATGTATCAAGAAGTAATTGTTTCGCTTCCAAAATATCGATTGAAAAAAAGTTGTCACTCTGAAAAAGATCTGCACGTGTTACCTGCTTTCAATAATCAAGAGATTTCTACCAATGACGCCAGCATAACCGCTGTTTTTGTTATTTTTTTAACGTACTTTGGTTTTTGAATGTACCATAGAGATAAAGCTTTTGGTGCTATGCATCTTTCCCGACGTTAGTAAAGTAAATCTCAAGTAAAAAATTTCGCTGTAACGGAAATGGTTTACGGAAGTAGGTGGTGAGCTACATTGGTTGATTTTCTCAAATATCTCGAAAACTGTGCATCATGAGGAAATTTGGTTTTCTCTCAAACCCCTCCCCCTCCCCATCCTTACCTGCTGCTATTCACGGGAGCTTTAAAATTATGTATTACACGATATCTACAGGTCTGTATTACACACCTGTAGATATATCCTAGACCATCTTGAGTCGCGGAGCACTTTTCAGGAGAGAAATTCGTCACGGAGCACCATCGTCGCACTTATGCCAAAAGCACGCATGTGTATCATTGGCTGTTTTTAATTAACTGCATTTTTCAAGTTTTTGGTCGATATTTTATCGTATAGCAAAGCACGAATTATTTTTCGAATTCTAAATAGCTTAAATTCTGACCTAAACTTAATTGAAAGTAATTAAAATTTGGAACTTTAAATATCGTTTTCTCAAAACACCAATTTTTTGGGTGCGTGTGTTTGGGATAACGGCGACGATATTTTCACCTAGCACCTACATAGCTATTAAACCGAATGACAGCAGTGTTGACGGTGGAAGGTATTTTTAAGCATTTGGGCATGTTAAACATCATGTTTTATTTCATTCGAAATGTTATTTTATCCATTAACTTAAGAGAAAAAAATAACTTACTTAACTACATAAACGGAAAACAACAACAAGAAATAAAGTAAGGCAGCACATTTTAGAATTAATTCAAAGCACGTATTGTAAATTTACAATATGTTACCCACATAGATATGGTATTTAAAACCAAAAATGTCACTTGGCATCGAAAAAGAACGAAGAAGCATAGCCTGAGAATTTAGATTCTAATGAGAGAGATGGGGCATTTTTGATTTGCACAATGTGGCTATATCTGGTTGAATCTGGGACAGCTGCAACCGAATAACTGGTTCTGCATTGAGCCGGAATCTTGATTTTGTTTTAGTAGCCACATAGGCAGATAATCTTGATTCACAAAAGTAAGTTGTTGCAAAATGTAAAAGGATGATTTTCGCTTTATCTGAAAAAACGTCGTCTCTTAGCTGACACCAAAATTCTGATAGTGACTTCTTAATTGTAAAATTATCTTTTATAGCAGAATCTGATGTGAAATCAATATTTCTGCGATGTCAAACAGGCTGGCTTTTCCGACACAGCAGAGTATGGGTTTACTACCCAAAAGTTTTCTTTATTTTTTTCGTGGAGTTCTCCCAGAATCTTCCAGAAAATCACAGTTGAAACTATCAGGCAAACTTAGCAGGTGAACGTGAAACTCATTTAAGACGTCTCCAGGAATGTCGGAACCTAGTTCTCTAAATTCTTTTACCACTGGGAAGCTGTCTAGATTTTGAATTTTTCATTGATTCCCCCTAAAACATGATTTTCTTGTTAAAATTAAACGCCTGCACTATATCGTTGGCGTTAAAAACAGTTACCGCTTTTCCTTGAAGTGAGAGACTTAAGTCGATAATTTTTTAAGAGTTTCTGCTAAATACGCCAATTTCATGAGCCAACGCACATCACACAACCTGTCTCCCAAAGCAAAGTCGTGGTCAATCAGGAAGGTTCTCACTTCAGTCCTCATTTTGAAGAACTGAGTCAAAGTTTTGCAGCGAGAAAGTCACCTTACTTCTGTGTGAAGATTTAAAGACGTATGTAGGCTCTTCATGTCATCACACATTTTAAAAAGCCTTGTATCCTTAGGTCGTGATTTGATAAAATTAATTTTCACGCTTTCGTCCAAGACTTCTTTTTTTTAATTTTATATTCATGCTTTCGCCAAGACATCTTTTAGGATCTTTTAGGGAGGGCGGCATATTATTAACGGCAAAGGCATGGCGGTGGAGAACGCAGTGGTTGCTGTTGCACTCCCTGTCTTTTCGTTTTATTCTTGAGATAACACGAGACGCCTTCCCAGTCATGGCCTTCGCGTCGTCTGTGCGCACATGAACGCAGTTATCCCATGGAATGCCACTTTCTCTGAAATATTCGTCTATTAATTTGAAAATTTCAGCGCCACTTGTGTTAGTCGGTAACGGCTTGCAGAGAAACGGATCCTCTTGAAAAGACTCCAAGTACTGGCAGCGCACAGATACTATTAAAATTACCAACCCGACAACATCCGGTGATTCACCCATTTAGAGTGAATATATTGTCTTAATGCATTATATTCGTGAAAGTTAAGTATCTTTAACGTCCTCTATTAAGTCCCCGATTCGTCGCAAGATTGTGCTATTTGACAAAGGAACTGTGCCTACTAGTTTCTTGGTTTTTTCATCCAGCATACATTCAAGTATGTCCTTTACGCAAGGCTTAATAAGGTTTTCAGCGATGGTATATATAGGCTTCGCCAGCATGAGCAACTCGGTAACTGACTGAGTAGGACGCCATCAAAGCCTATTCGTTAACTGTTCTTGAGTGATAGGATAACATTTCTGGTCTTGTGTAAGTTCACCGTACTTTCTTCTGAAGAAATCAGTCGGTTTGCCCTTGAATTCTGAATGGACTCTCTCAAAATGACAGCGCATTTTTGCCGGGAACATCGCACTGTTTGGCAACACTATGCCGCAAATTACGCACTGTGGTTTGTTTTCAGTGGTCGAAACGAACCCAATATCTAAGTTGGAAACGTGGTAATTCCTTTTTTACGCTTTCCAACCGTAGGTTGAAGAAACGTATATGCTCCAGCTTTGTCCGTCCGTCCGTCCGTCCGTTCGCACGATAACTGGAGTAAAAATGGTTCGATTTCGATGAAATTTTAGTATGTGGTAGGGGACGACTTAGGGACGAACCCTATTGAAAATGGGGCAAATGGGGTCAAAGGTCACGACGTAGGAGCGGAATCATTCCATTGTCCTTATGCGTCATAACTTGCGTAAATATATTTCGATTTCAATGAAAGTTTACTATGTAATAGGGGACCACCTAGGGACGAAACCTATTCAAAATGGGTGAAGTGAGGTCAAAGGTCAGAACATAAGATCGGCATGCATTCCATTGCTCTTATGCGTCGTCTGTCATAACGTGCGTAAAAATGGTTCGATTTCGATGAAATTTCAGTATGTAGTAGGGGACCACCTGGGGACGAACCCTATTGAAAATCGACGAAATGTGGTCAAAGGTCAGGACATAGGATTGCTATCCATTCCATTGCTCTTATTTCATATTGTTAAGGTGGACGTCAAGTAATTTTGCTTCCTATACTTCCAATGGAAAAACTTTTGTACACATTTCCTTCACAATTAATGTGTTCCCAAGGATGAAAATTTGAACATCGATTAAAAATAACTTCATATTATAACATGGAAAACTTAATATTTTCTAAAACATAACCATAATTATATTAAAAATCAATAACTTTTCCTTTGGTGGTGTTGAAACCAGAGAAAAGATGGCGCGACCTATACTTTGATGACGTCAGTGGACACAAAAATGTTTGATTGCATAATTACGGTTATGGTTTAGAAAATATTAAGTATTCCAAGTTATGAAATGAAGCTATTTTAATCGATGTTCAAATTTTCATCCTTGTGAACGCATTTATTGTCCAGAAAAAAGATGGCGGAAACTGTATTTTCATGACGTCAGTAGACAAACAAATGTTCAATTGCATAATTATGGTTATGTTTTAGAAAATATTAAGTATTGCAAGTTATAAAATGAAGATATTTTAATCAATGTGCCAAATTTTTATCCTTGGGAACGCATTAATTGTGAAGAAAATCTGTACAGAAGTTTTTCCATTGGAAGTATAGGAAGCAAAATTACTTGACGTCCACCTTAAAGTAGCAATTCTTGTATGTATGTATGTACATTTTATTTTGAAAACGGCTCTAAGAATTTTGATGAAAGTCGTTAACCTACCGTTTTCTGGTACTAGAAATCGATTTAGCTTGATCTCGACTTTAGGAGAATTCGTTTAGTGGGTTAAATAACCACACCGAATTATAACGTTTTTAGTGATGGCGTTGTTCCATTAATGTTACCAATGCTTAGAAATCTCATGACGTCACAATCTCGCGTTTGAGAATGTTTTTCACGTCATCTGTCTCATTACGTCACGCGTTGTGTGTGGATCCTATTAAAGTTTTATGACGTCATACTCCTGCCGCGAGCAGATGGTCGCGATTCCCATCTGCCTCGTTACGTCACGCGTAGTGTGCGTATGTCCGTTCGCGCGAAAACTCGCGTAACAATCGTTTGATTTTGATGAAATTTTAGTATCTGGTAGGGGATCACCTGGGAAGAAACCCTATTTAAAGTGAACGAAATGAGGTCAAAGGTCAGTACATAGGAGCAAGATCCATTACACCGCTGTTGTGCGTCATAACTAACGTAAAAAATTTTCGATTTCGATGAAATTTTAGTATGTGTTAGGGAACCTCTTGGCGACAAACCTTATCGAAAATGGGCGAAATGGGGCCAAAGGTCAGGACATAGAAGCGGAATCACTTCCATCGCCATTATGCGCCATAACTTACGTAAAAATGCTTCGATTTGCGACAAAACTTTATCATGTTATTTCGGAGGTATGCCAAACCGGTTCTGTTGAATATCATCGAAATGGGATCAAAGGTCAGGGCACAGAACCGAGATTTATTCCACAGCCATTATTCCCATAACTTGAGTAATGATTTCTGGTATGTTGGAAAGCGTATTATAATCAATGCATTGAATGATTTTACTAACTTGTTACTATTCTCTTCCCTGTGGTCTCCAGAGAACTAGGCATTTGGTTCAACACTTCAGGAGGTTCTGGCGCACTCGTTGTCACTGATTCGTCCCAAATCCTTTCATCCTCCAGCAATTCTAGCATTGGCAAATGCTCGATCTTCTTTTACACCACAATTGAAGAATAATATTCGTATCAGCTAGGGATATGATAATAATAATTAGGGGCGCGTAAAAAATAAAAATAATAATACAGATTTTATACATGTCTGTTAGCTGTTGATGCTTCACCAGCTACTGTGGCGAAGGTTTTGACAGTTTTTTTAAGGATCCAAACTTCAGCCTGCGATCCATTGAAAGAAAATCGATATTTTCTGAATCATTGCGTAGGAGCATCAAAAAAAAAAAAAAAAAAAAAAAAAAAAAGCAACCCTGCGTTTCGTCCTCAAGAGGAAAGATCCGACAAGTTATATTAACGTAATTGCTTACAATGAAAAAACTTAAATTAAAAAGCATGCGCTAAAAGCCCTCAGAAATAAATAACAGTGCACTGCGACTCTCGACTGAATGCTGACTAAATTGCAACTGACTGAAGGTGCGGAGAAACACGAGGTTCTAATATGCAATAGAAACTTTCCAGATAATTATGGAATGGTGTCGAACCTAACAATCAGATCTGAAAGCGCGGGGAAGTTCTCAAAGAGGTGACGGGATTGGCGTGCGTAGAGTTTCTTCGTCTGGTTTCACCGCGTGCAGTATGTGTGCTTTGCCGACGTTCTCGATGTTTTGCGCGGTTACAAGGAGGTGTGGGCGGGCAAAGCTGACTCATGACATGCACTTCGGTCACTAATACTTGCTATCTACACTGTTTTACAGCACGCTGCAGGAGCTAAATAGTATCTACCCAATACATACCTATACACAGTTCATGGCCTCAGAAAATCCACAATTTTGAGAACTTGTCATACTTATTTTATTTATTTTTCTTTCAATCTGTTAGCGGAGCACTTGAAGATGCTTCGCGGAGCACAGTTCCGGAACCGCTGTCCTAGACCAAACGTTACCAATCTCCCTCACTAACACAGTTGATAACTTTCATTAATCCACTTAGCTAAGTACCGCTTAATGTAAGGAATTAGCAAACCTTATTGTTCGTTGTTATGACTTGATTTCATATAATATGTACCGGACGGTGGCTCTGTGCGGTCGTGAATGACGCGAATAAGTGCCATGTGTTGTACATAAATAAATGTATACTCTCGAATCACTCTGCATTTCACACCTTGTAAAAGTTTCATAATATAAATTATCTACAAAGACTATGAGGGTAATCTCTCGATTACCCTAGTACTCTTTTGTTTTGTTTTGGATAGATTCATTTGTGAATAACATTTCTATCAAGCTGCGCGATAAGCTTTTAGTCTCGTTTGTTACGATCTTCAAAATATTCAATAATGAAATACACGCGGTATTTTCCAGAAACACTATTTTTCTAAAAACATATTTGTTAACGAGCTGGAACTTAGCTCCTATCGAAATTTCATCGCATTGAAAAGATATAAGCATATCCTCGGGAAAACATACTTGGACTTAATAACAAGAGCTTTAACTAGAAAGCCATATCTAGGGAAAATTCTTATTACGAAACTTTAAATATTTCTCAGAAGTTTCGGAGCTGTTTGCATGGCAAATACGTTACTTTTTACAGCTGTGAATCGTGAATTAACATCCTTACATAGTTTTAGTTCCCAATATTGAGTTTTCATCTGCTTACATGAGAAAGTTATTTGAAAGATAAACCTCGAAGTTGAAACGACAATTTCATAACACCGGGATCTGCACACAACAGAGATCAAGACTTACACTATATTGACAAAAGTCACCGGACACCCCTTCAAAAGCAAATCAACATATCCGCTGCGTTTTTAAGATGCGCGGTATAGCTTCAAAGGGTATAACAAGAAAGATGACACCGAATTTCCGGGTGTAATAAGCACGTCTTTTGAATCCGTTCTGACGCAAATTAAATTTATCAAAGCTATTCAAAGTCAATGTAACCGGTATGGAAAACAATAGTATCTGACGGAAGAAAGAAGTTTTTCAATCGGGTCTTTAATCCCTCAGATATTGCTGTAAACGGAATGGTGAGCTTACAAACTCTTAGAAACAGAGTTAACGACAAAAATAAGATGTGACTTTACGTCCCTTGGTGGGAAAACCATGAATTATTTTAGGAAGAAAGTATTCACAAAAGGTTTATCCATATAAGCGGTATCGGTCCAAGAAAAAACATTTAGTCGAGTTTTCAGGAGCCCAGATTTTGCTACAAATACATCAGAAGTAGAAATTAACACTTATGACCCCTGGTGGCCAAACCATTCTTTACCAAACATTAGAAATTATGTGAAAAATATTTTCCGTCAGTTCTTGTATGCGATACAGGAAGAATTTTTCAAATCGGAGTTTTAGGAGCAGAAAACGCAATTTACCATTGTGCGCCCTAGCGGAAAGTGTATGATTTACTTGAAAATTTTGAATTTATAGGAAAAACATTTCGCATCGAAAATACTATCCAACAAAGAAGGAATTTTTCAAATCGGAACTTTAGAAGTAGAGATATTGACAAAAATAAGATATACATCTACGCTCCTGGCGTAGAAACCGTGCATTAATTCACCATGCATTCAACCATGCATTCATTCGAGTAGAAAAAAAATATTAAAATATTTTTTTTCTACTCCA
The DNA here is from genome assembly GCA_039090855.1 of Macrothele yani. NCBI lineage: Eukaryota > Metazoa > Arthropoda > Arachnida > Araneae > Macrothelidae > Macrothele > Macrothele yani. The sequence continues at coordinate 109,868,448 of CM076997.1, read as the reverse complement.
CAAAAGACTTTTTTTCAATCGAGATTTTAGAAGCTCATATTTTGCTGCAAATACATCAGAAGCGGAAATTAAGACTTACGCCACCTGGTGGCCAAACAATTTTTTACGAAAATTTGAAATTACGTGCAAACGATTTCCCATCAGGAGCTGTATCCGGTGCAGAAAGAATTTTTCAGATCGAAGATTTAGAAACAGAGATATAGGGAAAACGCCATTTACCTTTACGCCCCCTAGCGAAAAGTCTATGAATTACGTGAAAATTTTGAAATTATATGAAAAACATGCGACACGGAAAACACTATCCAACAAAGAAGGAATTTTTCAAATCGGACACCTAGGAGTCGAGATATTGACAAAAATAAGATATATATCTACACCCCTGGCGTAGAAACTATGCATTATTTTAAGAAGAAAATGTTTCTAAATGGTTTTTCGACATGAGTAGTATCGGTCTACAAATGACGTTATTTTCAATCGAGAATTTAGAAGCTCATATTTGGCTGCAAATACATCAGAAGCGGAAATTATGGTTTACGCCCCTGGTGACCAAACCATTTTTTTCAAAAATTAGAAAATATGTGCAAACGATTTGCCGTCAAGAGCTGTACCCGGTGTAGAAAGAATTTTTCAGATCGGAGATTTAGAAGCAGAGATATAGGGGGAAACGCCATTTACCTTTACGCCCCCTAGCGGAAAGTCTATGAATTTCTTGAAAATTTTGAAATCATATGAAAAACATGTCACACAGAAAACGGTACCCAACAAAGAAGGAATTTTTCAAATCGGACTCTTAGAAGTCGAGATATTGACAAAAATAAGATATACATCAACGCCCCCTGGCGGAGAAACTGTTGAATATTTTAGGAAGAAAATATTCCGAAAACGCTTATCGATGTGAGTGGCATCAGTTCACTAAAGAAATTTTTCAATCGATATTTTAGAAGCTCAGATTTTATGGCAAATACATCAGAAGCGAAAATTAACACTTACGCGCCCTTGTGGCCAAAGTATTCTTTACCAAAAATTCGAAATTATATGCAAAAGATTGTGCATCAGGAGATGTATCCGCTGAAAAAAAAAATTCAAATCGGAGTTTTAGAAGAAGAGTTATCGGAAAAAAATGCGATTTACTTTGACGCCCCTAGCGGAAAATCTATGCGTAATTTGAAAAAGAAACTATATCCAAAATACTCTTCGACATAAATGGAATCGAAAGATAAAAGATTTTTTCAATCGGATGTTTAGAAGCAAATATGTGGAATAAAACGTATTTTTGAATTCGACATCATCTGCATTTATGCCCTCTTGCGGCGAAGTTGTACATCGTAAAAAAAAACGAAATAAAGGATCATCATTCACATATTTCAAGCTTTCGAATGCAAAAGAATTTTTCAAATCGGACTAATAGTTGCAGAGATATCGTGGGTACAGGCGGACGGACAGACAAACCGATAACATAAGCACGATCTTCTTTTTACAAAAGACGTGCTAAAAACAAGCCTGCAGTTGGCCGCGATCATATCGCACTGTGAAGTTGAGTGAAAAGTCGCGGCGGGAGAGAACTGACTTTGTTAGAAAGGAAAGATTGTTTGACGTTATATTAGTGGGTTGTTCATAAGAGAAACCGAGAGGCGTTTAAACATACCCAAGTCAACTGTTTTGGATATACTGAATAAGTGGAAGAAACATAGTGTGCCTGAAGTAGCAAAACGTACCGGCAGATCAAAGAAAATCAGTGACAGAGGACATCGAAGATTCAGGAGAGTCGTCACAGCTAATCGACGGAGTACTGCATAAGACCTCATTGTACGGGTGAGTACTTAAGACCTCAGTGTACGGGTGCGTACAAATGCTGGAACCTCTGTATGTACACGCAGAGAACTTCATTCCATGGGTTACCGTGGTCGTGCGGCTGCTCATAAGCCTTTCATCTCCCCTCGGAATGCTATTTGTCGTTTAGCATGCTGTAAGGAACATTTATCGTGGACCGTAGATCAATGGAAACGGGTCCTACGGACTGATGAATCCAGATACACGATCCATCAGTCTGATGGTCGTGTGTGGGTATGGCGGCTGGCGAGGGAACGCTGTTTACCACAGGGTACTGTTCCTACGGTCAACTTTAGAGCTGGCAGTGTACTCGTGTGGGTTTTTTCTCGTGGTATGGTCGCGGGCGATTGGTTATCGTGAAGAAACCTGTTAACCAACATGTCTACTTCGATATTCTGGACAATTATGCCCTACCAACCCTGTGGCAATATTATGGAAACGAGCCTTGTTGGTACCAGCAGGATAATGCACCGAGCCGTAAAGCAAAGACCGTTACGGCGTGGGTTGACGATAATGCCCTATCGTGTACGGACTGGCCAGCACACAGGCCTGATCTTAATCCCATAGAGCACCTATGGGATGAATTAGAGCACCGCATAAGGAGTTTGGAACCATGGCCTACTACTAAGTAACAGTTAGCGGCAGCATTATGGACTGAATGGAAGCGCATACCTATCGCTATGTTCCAAAACCATGTCGAAAGTATGTCTCGAAGGGTCAGTGCAATCATTAAATCCAAAGGTGGACCGACACCGTACTGTGGGTGTGAAATAAAACGAGTGATTCGAGAGTATACGTTTATTTACGTACAACGCATTGCATTTATTCGCCTCACTCACGACCACACCGAGCCACAGACTACTACATACAAAGTGGAATTAAATCGTAACAACGGAAAATAAGATTTACTAATTGCTGATATTGAGCGGTACTTAGATAAGTGGATTAATAAATCTTATTTTCATAAAAGCAATGAAAGAAGCTACAGTATGTGAGTCATAAAAGTTAATATTTACGGAGCGGATGCGCCGGCAATGATAAGTATTTCGACTGTTTAGTTTTTCAAAAACGATATTTATTATTATTATTACATACAAGTGTTATTCAGATTTAGACGAAAGTAAGAAATGACCCTGACACTGATGACATGTTATATATCTATGAAAGGGCATCTGCGCATACGCGAGCTAAATTCTGACCTCACGATAGAAAGAAAAACTGAATCGCAAGTATGTTCGAGAGAGGGATATGTTTTATCGATATGTTGAAAGGAAAGGCACCGTTTGTAGAGTTTTCAAAACTTAATAAACTGCGCCAGCTTCGCTGTTTGGTTGCAATTTTTCCATGAGAAAACTGCGGTCGTGTCTTTTGGTACGATCGAAAATAACTCAACAGCGAAACACCCGCTTGCAAAAGTAAATGCACGGTTTTGTAGAGTTTTTAAAACTGAATAAATTGGGCGAGTTTCGCTGTCTGGTTGCAATTTTTCCATGAAAAATCTGCGATCGTGTCTTTTGGGCACGATGCTTGGCCAGCTTGACACTCTCCTAAGTTGTTTTCCATTCACATGGATTCCCTTTTAGTGACATTTCTAATTTGTACAAACATAGAGAGCATCACAAGCGTTCATATGTATGCAATCTCATGTTTTTGGTGCCGAGAAGCAAAAGTTATGAGATTTATTCTTTAATGTTTCTTCAACGTTTTAAAGTTCTCACTCAATGCGGTAATTCAAAAGAAACTCTGCCATGCGACATAATTTTGTCGGTAATGGAATTCGTTCTCTGCAATATTAGATTATTAAAATTTACCAAATGAGAGAGAGAGGGGGGGGAGGGGGAGATTATTTCCCTGTTCGATACAATTTCTCATATTTAAAGAAGATACAATGCCTACTTTGAAATCTTCTTCTCATCTTTAGGATATTAGAAATAGTCACGACAAACCCCTTGTTCTTCAAAAGTTGTCAGTGGCGGTTATACCGTAAACACGGGTTTATCCAGAAATTTCAAATGCGAAGAGGAGGATGGGTTAAAAGTTTGGGGGTATTGAAAAATACAGGAGAGTAGGAGGAGGGAGGAGGCAGAGATTAAAGCATAATCTCTGAAGGCTGAAAATTTTTATAGTGGGATGTTTATGTTTTTACACTTAAGAATAGAAATAGGGAAAACTTCAATAACTGCTCGACTTGAATTTTAGTACGGTAGGAATGTTTAAAACCGATAATCTTTTTACCAAATCTACGCGCGGTTCAAGGGCGGATCCATTTTTCGTGTTAGAGGGGGGAGGCATAAGCACTACCTTAAATGAAATGACTTGTAACTGAAACAAAAAAAGTATTAACATACGTAAAACTAAATTTAGAACTGACATATACGTAAGTTATTCAAAATGATTGTTCCGATTACAAATGACAACAACGTGTTTATGAAGATAAATAGACAGCTTATAAATCCCTATACCAAAAAAAAAAAAAAAAAGGAAGTTTAGAATTTTATTGGAATCTAGTGTTGCTATGGTGACGTAGGAAAGTGAGCTGCCTGTGAACCAAAGCCAGTGGGACAGAAAACCCTGTCGTCCAGTCGTTGTGGACAGGACGACAGAGCTTTCTGCTAGTGCCCCCCCCCCCCCCGGTCTTCGGACCTAACTCCTTGTGACTTCTTTTTGTGGGTGTATGTCAAAGACCATGTGTATGTGCCACCTTTCCCGAGAACACTGCAAGAACTAAAGATGCGCATTCAGCTTGCATCAGTGGCTATGGACATGCTTCATAATGTATGGCGTGAAATTTATTACCGTTTAGGTGTTGACCGCGTGAGCCAAGGGAATCACATAGAACATTTGTAAGGTGTGAAAACAAAATTCTAAACTTCCTTCTTTATTGTGCAACAATGTGATCTCTGTATCTGTGTTCATAAACCAGGTATTATCATTTGTAGTCGGGGCAATCATTTTGAATTACCTTGTATAATCCCAAACAATAATGATACTAAATAATCTATACATTGTCACTTCCTGAGGATTGGAACACCGCTACAATGATCCTGCTACATAAGAAAGGTGACATTGAGGATCTCGGAAACTACAGACCTATCAGCCTCCTATCAGTAGTTTGTAAAATCTTCACTAAAGTTCTTTCACGCCGCTTGAAGGTAACACTGGACATGGCTCAACCGAGAGAACAAGCTGGATTCAGGAGTGGCTACAGCACAATAGATCATATCCACGTGCTGAGAGAACTAATTGAAAGAGCGAGGGAATATGAACTTCCATTGTGCATGGCTTTTATCGATTATGAAAAAGCCTTTGATTCGGTGAAACCATCAGCAGTTACAATGGCTCTGAAAACCTGCGGTATTGAAGATGCATACATTAATATTATTAATAACATCTATGAAAATGCAAGTGCAAAGATTAGGCTGTTTGAAAATACAACACACGTAAAAATTGGAAAGGGAGTGAGACAAGGTGACACCATATCTCCGAAGATCTTTAATGCCACATTGGAGGGTGTTTTTCAGTCGCTGAGCTGGGAAAACAAGGGGATAAAGATTAATGGAGATTATCTAACCCACCTTCGTTTTGCTGATGACGTAGTCATTTTTGCAACTACCCCATCAGAGCTGCAGAGTATGATCCAGGAACTTGCTGACAAGAGTAAAGAAGTGGGATTAAAAATGAACTTTCAGAAGACAAAAGTGATGTTCAATGCTTTTACAAGAAATGAAGATTTATCGATTGATGGAGAAAAGCTAGAGATAACAGACACGTACGTTTATCTTGGACAGCAGATATCAAGTGAGGGTCACATTGATGAAGAAATTAATCGGCGTACAAAACTTGCCTGGAGAGCTTTTGGAAGAAACAGCATAATTTTCAAGAGCAATATGCCATTATGTCTTAAAAGAAAAGTGTTTGATCAATGCATCCTTCCAGTGCTTACGTACGGTGCAGAGACGTGGACCTTAACTAAAAGAGACATACAAAGACTGCAGACAACTCAAAGCAGCATGGAGAGGTGCATACTTGGTGTAACCAGGAGAGATAAGAAGAGGAACACGTGGATCCGAAAAATGACAAGAGTGGAAGACATCATGATCAGAGTTAAATCCCTGAAATGGCAATGGGCTGGACATACTGCCAGAAGGACAGATCATCGATGGACAGCCGAAATTTTAGATTGGATTCCAAGGGACAGGAAAAGACCCAGAAGAAGACCACATGGGAGATGGGTGGATGAAATTCGAAAGTATGCAGGGGTGACATGGAGGAGACTGGCACAAGACAGACCGTTGTGGAGGAAACTTGGGGAGACCTTCGTCCAGCAGTGGATTGATAATGGTTGACAATGATGATGATGATATATATATATATATATAATATTAGAGGTACTGGTGCTAAAGCTTTGGGATAATATTTTGTGAAATATTAAATAATCTTAAATGAATTCTATATAGCCAAGAAAAAATATTCCACAACTTTTTTATCTGTAAAAAGGTATGGATTTTAATAACAATTTCTCTTGCAGTGTCAGAAAAAGAAATCATATATATAGCGACGTTTTTTTTGCCAAAAATATACATTATTCAAAACTCTATTTCACTTCGTTTGATAATAAAATCGCATTACAGGAAAATATCCTCTCTTTCAATACCTTCATCATCATCATTGTCATTATCAATCCACTACTTAATGAAGGTCTCCCCAGGTTTCTTTCAAACTGTCTGTCTTGAGCCAGTCTCCTCCATGTTACTCCGACATGCTTTCTAATTTCGTCTATCCATCTCCCATGTGGTCTTCTTCTGGGTCTTTTTCTGTCCTTTAGATCCAGTTTAAAATTTCGGTTTTCCATTGGTGGTTCGTTCTTCAGGCCTCATGTCCAGCCCATTGCCATTTCAGGTATATTACTCTGATCAAGATGTCTTTCACTCTTGTCATTTTCTTTATCCACGAGTTCTTCTTTTTATCTTTCCTGGTCACACTAAGTATTCATCTCTCCATGCTTCTTTCAGTTGCCTACAGCCTTTGTATGTCTTTTTAAGTTAAGGTCCATGTCTCTGTTCCATATGTAAGAACTGCAAGAATGCATTGATTAAACACTTTTCTGTTAAGACCTAATGGCATATTGCTCTTGAAAATTGTACTGTTTCTTCCAAAAGCTCTCCAACCACGTTTTATACGCCCTATTAATTTCTTCACCAATGTGACCTTTGCTTGTTATCTCTTGTAGAAGATCTTGTGAGATAGGAGAACACGAATGGCAATTTGTCCATCTTGTGATGCAAGTAAGATGCGGATTTCCACGAGAGACAATGACATCTAGGAGTGTAGTTTCTGGAGAATCTGCTTGAACGACATGCTTAAGAAGCTAAGACAAAGAGAGGGCTAAAGAATTGGAATGATGCCGAAGTATGACGACAGACCTTGACACCGAAGCTAGTGTTAGGGTCACATGTACAGCTGAAATCCTGTGAGTGGTGGACCAAGTAAAGTATACGATGGACTCTTGGACCTGGGCGGGGAAAAACAGAGACGGAGGCAACAATCTGTAAGTGTTCTATAAAAGGTACGACACGAGATAATTAGCGATGATCGTTCTGCCACGTACGAAAGGGAAAGCTTTAACTCCATTCCAAAGGAGGAAAGCCGAAGTTAACGTACGTAGGGATTTCATTCAATTTAGAAAGGTGTTGTCTGAGGAGTTTCCCAGAATGACTCTAAGGAAACGTTGACTTCAGGATGACTACTGCTAAAACCACGGATTGTCGGTCCAGGAGCATCAGAAGCTGCACCACAGTCCTTGAAATTTGCCTTTACTTTTTGAAGCTCAAGAAGAGAAATGTGTCTTCAAGAAGAGTAACTCAGCGTTATGGCTGAGGAAAACAGTTAGGTCATTCAAATAGGAAGCTAAAATTGTAGATTTATGGAAGTAAGAAGGAGAAGAAGGTATTGGATAAGATAAAGAAAAGCTTGAAGAAGTCGAATCAGAAAGGGCTTAAGCGCCAAGCAGAACAGCTAGTCAGACACAGGACACCCGTGTCTAATGCCAGTAATTAAGAGAATGACTCTTGGAATCAATGGGCGGCACTTGATGTGGACGTGAGCTTTGGAATACAAATTTGAACAATCGATCGAAGGAAGAGAGGTGGAAAGTCAAAAGCTTTTTATGTAGCAGCAAGATAGTCATGACCCACGTTGTCAAACACACGATGCTGCTCCAAGGTAAGAACTGCAAGATCTTCCTCATACCGATTCACCACATGAATAATAACTCGAATACGGTGGACTCTCGTTTTGGTGTCCCAGGTGTAGAATGTGTTTGGTTGGGGAGAATAAGGTCAGTGATAAATTAATAAAATGTTTGTAGTCTAAGTAAGCTGATCTGTGCCGTTTGGAAAAAGATGATTAAGTCCCCATTTTTAGGGAGCAGGGAGTTGAAAGCTTTGGTAAATGCACGATGAAGGAAAGCATGAGAGAAGAGACGCATTGAAACAAGCTAGAAGAATTAGTAACGGAAGTGGAAAGAAAGCAACATATCAGAAGGGTCGGTTTAGTCCGTCGTTTATTAGAGCGTCATTATGCCACTACGTGCCATTCCTTAAAAAGCAGACTTGAGTCATATGTAGTAAGAGGAGATTCCAGTTGAGGGGCCAGATGATTCGATGTAAAAGGAAGATTACAGAATCATGGCGTTGGTCGAGGTGAAATCAATGTGGACTTAGTAAAAAAGTCGAATACATGATCTGGGCGGGGCGCTAGGAGAGCACTATAACTCTGGCGAATGACTGCGATGGTCTGATCCAGGAGCTGATTCCTTTCATAAGAAAGAACGTAGCTTGTAGGTCTGTAAACGGTATAAGCAGATGATAAGTGAAGTCTTGTCATAGCTTTCTTAGAATTTGATTCCTATATCACTTGGTGTTCTGCTGATTTGAGGAAATTCTCTGGTGAGTCTGGTGGAAAGCGACGCAGCTCATACTTTAAACCAGAGCGTTGAAGAGAAACATTGACGCCTCAAGAAAATGAAAATTGCTTAATGAAAGAAGCTAAACGGGACTTCAACCGAACCCAAAGGTCAATAGGGTCTGAAAAACGGTTATCGAGAAAGTAGGATCCGTCTGAAAAATAACAGTAATAAGTGAACTTGCTATGGAGGAGACGTTCATCAAAAATCCAAACGCTTTGGGATAAAACCGGAGGACGGAAACGAACGGTATCGTGGTCTGGCGAAGTACAGGGTTTATGAGAAACTTTGGAAACGGATGGAAGAAGTGTATTTTGGAAATGTAGAAATGATAAAGGTGAGCATGGAGTTCTCATAAAAACGGTGAGAATGAAAAGTAGAACTGTAGACTAGAGTAAAGGTGACGAAAGATATCAGTAAGATGATAAGTTTCAGTAAAAGAGAGAGAGGGCAGATGTCTGACCTACAGCTGAAATCCCCTCCGAAACTAACCTAATCAGGATTCGCTGAAGTTTCGACATAATCTTGCTATTATATTTACAATATGGATGCATCTTGATCACAATATGGCATATGGATACTAAGAACGTGCAACATTTTAACAGGAAAAGAAATGCGTACAGATAAAAAACAACCGGCATAGGTGTCAATGATGGAAATGTAGAAATAAAACAGTGCTGCAGTGCAATAACAACACCTGACCTACTAGAATGCGTTACAACATAGCCAAGTGAAAACGCATATGGACAGGCACGCCATCGGTGGTATAAACTGAGCCGTTACAGTTGGTTTCTTCTAAAAACAGTATGTTTGTGTAATATAGTGTCACATAAACAAATATTGAAACATTTGCCAGAGGGTTCGAAATCCCTCCACAATTCAAATTTGCTATAGAGAGCATTAGACAAGATTCGAAGGGTCTCGCAAGAAATCTAATGAAAAGCAGAATTTCTTTGGACCAGAGACCGGCGGAAACACACCTGAGACTTAATAACAGGTTTAATGAGTAAGGAATAACATTTTGGCAAGTTCCTTTAATGCAGTGTGGAAAAGTGAAATTTGTTGGGCATCTGTTAACTCAATGGCTGGGGAATAGTCATACAGATGTTTCCATTTAACTGTCAAACGAAATTCTCAGTGTGTTTCTTTAGGAAGTGAATACCTCCAAGAAAACTAACTTCACGAAAGAACTGTTCAGTTTTCTGAGCAGATACCCCAGGATTTACCAAACGACATTGTCGGGTTAATGAAGTGAAGAATGAAGGATTGAATGCACCAGTCATACTTGGAAGGAGAGAAGGTGCAAGCGGCAGTGTGTGGTTGTTTTATGCAAATGTGAATTACGTACCTTAATTCCGTTCAAAAATTTTCTCATTGAGCAAATAAAGTACGAAGAAAATATTTGTGCTGCAATTATTTACGAAAAAATTTAAACTACTGTGTGTATCAATTGTTTTAGAATAGTTTTATTTAAAATAAAATTCATGTATTTGTGAGTATTTTTTGGTGGAATTGATTAAGCAAGCGTGAATGCAACCATTGCCTTCACTCCGACAAGCCCATACTCGCTTTTATGTGAGATCGTGTCTTGTGAGAGATCAGAGTAGGATAAGTAGAGAAGGTACAACAGTAACAAAGAAAAATACAGTTCGGTGATGCGAAATCTCCAGTTGCATTTACATTCTCTCCGACAAAATTAAGGGCCCGGGCAGTCGACCAGTTACAGAAACCAGAGTCCTCTAACTTTATCCTCTCTGATAATTCCCACTTTGGTTGTGGCTTCGTTAACTCCCGTGGAAAAACGTGCGGAAAAGAGAAATAGCTTGCTATATCAACCAATGAAGAGCAGAATTTCTATTGACTGTGACTTTGTCTGTGATTTGCTCTACAGCGTAACTTCAGAGGGATCTTTTCTGATACAGTTGCAAAATTTTAAGTTGTATATTCCTGATTTTTTTGATTTTTTGTGAAACACTGAAATGGTTAAAGTTAATTTAAGCAAACTACTAGTTCAAAAGAAAAATAAAGAAATGGATGATGACGGTGCAAAGTTAATAAGAAGTTTTCCAATTCCGTAAGTTTTAGAGAGAAATCATCATGTGTAAATAATACAGAATATCATTAAACCTGAGTCGCTTGCATCGTCGTTAGGTAAGCAAGTAAATAAGAAGAATGTTATACCAACGCTTCATTTATCAAACAGAATAAATTTGTAGTACACTGACGGACGTGTGTTGCTTACAAGGAGGCCAGGTGAGCGCCTGCAACCAACCTGTCTGCGGCCGAGACACACTGGACCTACACCTGGAGTTATGGTCTGGGGAGCAATTTCCTATGACAGCAGGAGCACTCTCGTGGTTTTCCCACGCACGCACCCTGACGGCACAGTTGTACGTCGGTCTAGTGATTCAACCTGTTGTGCTGCCATTCATGAACAGCATTCCAGGGGGTGTTTTCCAACAGGATAACGCTCGCCCGCATACCGCTGTTATAACCCAACATGCTCTACAGAGTGTCGACATGTGGCCGTGGCCTGCTAGATCACAAGATCTGTCACCAATCGAGCACGTATGGGACATCATTGGACGACAACTCCAGCGTCATCCCCAACCAGCATTAACCGTCCCTGTATTGACCGACCAAGAGCAAAAGGCATGGAACTCCATCCCATAAACTGACCTCCAGCACCTGTACGACACAATGCATGAACGCTTGCGTGCTTGCATTCAACATTCTGGCGGTTACACCGGTTATTAATGTACCAGCATTTCAGATTTAAAATGGCTCTCCTCGCGCTTACATTAAGCTGTGATCTTGAAACCTTAATCGATTAAATATGTTACCTATACAAATGTATTGCCGCCATTTCATTCCTCTATAACTATTTTTTCGGGGTGTTGGGATTTTTTTCTGTCAGTGTAGTTCAAACCTCCGAAAGCTGTTTTTTTGGCCGTTTTTTACGCTTTCCAGCCGTAGGTTGAAGGAGCGTATATTCTCCAGCTTTGCCCGTGTCCGTCCGTCCGCACGATAACTCGCGTAAAAATGGTTCGATTTCGATGAAATTTTAGTATGTGGTAAGGGACCACCTGGTGACGAACTCTGTTGAAAATAAGCGAAATGGGGTCAATGATCACGACATGGGAGCGGGATCCATTCCACTGCCCTTATGCGTCGTAACTTGCGTAAATATGGTTCGATTTCAGTGAAATTTTAGTATGTGGTAGGGAACCACCTGGGGACAAACCCTATTGACAATGAGCGAAATGGGGTCAAAGGTCAGGACATAGGAGTGGGATGCATTCCATTGCCCTTATGCGTCATAACTTGCGTAAAAATGGTTCGACTTCGATGAAATTATAGTATGTGACTTGGAGACGAACGATATTGAAAATGGGCGAAATGGGGTCAAAGGACAGGACATAGGATCGGGATCCATTCCATCGCTCTTATGCATTATAACTTACGTAAAAAGGCTTTGATTGAGACAAAACTTTATCATGTTGTTGCGGAAGTATACTTTACCGGTTCTGTTGAATATCATCGAAGTGGGGTCAAAGGTCAGGTCATAGGAGCGAGATTTATTCTACAGCCATTGTCCTCATAAGTTGAGTAATAACTTGAGTAATGATTTCTGGTGTGTTGGAAAGCGTATCATAATCAATGCATTGCGTGATTTTATTAACTTGTTATTTATATTAAACCTGAGTTAATTAGCATCTTTGTCAGGTAAGCGGATAAGACATACGAACATCATTTCAACGCTTCCGTTTACCAAACAAAATAAATATGCAGCAGTTCGAAACTCCAAAACCTGTTTTGCTGTCCGTTTTTATTATTTTGCTATGAAATTATGAGAAATTGTGTACCTTTTTCTAATGTCGTTAATTTTCAGTTTTATTGAAATATTGTAACACAATTGCATAAACCATAAATACTGCGAAATTTACAAGATTATACAAATATTCTTCAGAAAAATATTCCTGTAAAACTATGTTTATGATATTCATACCGAAGTCCGAAGAAAAGACGTACTGAAACACTGAAAAATTATCAGTATAAAATAATCCTTATTTATGAAGCTTACCTCAGTTACAGAAGTAGCTTTCTCCTAGTCTTTGCGTTTGCACAAATGAATTTATTACTTCTTATTACTTCGTCTTGTTTTTTTCTTCTGCCTTTATACGATATGGAGCACCGCTTAACCTCAATCGTCCATTCATTTTAATTAAAACTTATAACCTAGACTATAATTTGTTTACATTTACCCGTTTAACGGAAAACATAAGAGCTCTGTGGAAAATGTTCAAACGTGACTAAATCTTGAAAAAAAAAAAATCTTTAAATCAAACACCAACAAATTACCTCACGGTGGACAAGCTAACAATGCACGCCAGAAAGCAATAACAACTGAAGACGAACGATATTTCACTACCACTGATTCAATCACGGTTATCGAAGAATCACAGGCAGCGTCTGCCACTGAAGACATTGGGTAACAATTATCGTCCAGCCAACAGCATACGTTCCTTATTCTTTCCCAGCATGCTCTTCGTGATTTATCACGGCGCAGGGTTAACTGTATCCGAGTGAATTCTCTTCCAGTTGCTGTTGTGACCTGGACTCCTGCTACCTGCAATAGATGGCAGCTGCTTGCTCTTCCCGATTTTTTCACATCATTGTTTGTCAGTTTTCTTATTTCAGTATTATTTTGCCACCCCTAATATTTTGCCGCTCTGTGCAGCTGCACGTGCTGCACATGCCTAAATACGGGCCGGGGTATAAAATACCTAAAGTAATGTTAAGCAAGTTACCTCATTACCTGTTCAGAGAACATGTTTGGGTGCAAGAAAACGTCGTAACCGTCAGAAAAAGAAATGCACATTCGTCTTCAGGGTGATATTGGAATCAGTATACGTAGACAAGCGTGGCGTTTCTGGAGTATAAAAAAATAAATGTATAAAATACCTTAGGTAATGGTAAGCAATTTACCTCAAAGCATGTCGGGAACAGTACGAGAATTCTTACATATCTGTAGCCGGATCTAATAAGGAAATTTTTAGCTGGCGGTTATATAAGATGCATCGATAAAGTTCGGTGAATACTATTGTAATGCGTAAAAATAAAGGTTGTGAAAAGTATGCCAACTAGCACGACGCAGTCAAGTACATGAGAGAACAAGTCCGTAACCGTCATGGAGCTGTGAGAGAAGGTGTGGCACAGTGAGCGAGTCACGCAGCCGATGTAAATGAACACTATTAGCCGGGAAAAGTTGAGGCAAGATCCAATATCAAATTCTGCGTCAAATTGGCAGAGCCGCGGGGGCCACGGGTGGTCTAGTGGGCAACGATCGTGACCGCCACGGAAAGGGCCTCGGGTTTGATCCCAGGCAGGAACGAATGCTAGATTCACTAAATATCCGCCGTGCGTCGGATGGGCACGTTAAGCCGTCGAACTCCGGGTACTGCCCCCCCAGGTATAAATATGGGCGTCTTCCTCCCCCTTTCTACTTCGATTCCGTGTCACTTTCCTATCAGGCAGTCTAGCCCAAATCTCCTAGGTTCCTATTTTTAAGGGTTATTTAAGACCTGGGGTCAGACACTCCCTTCCTAAAATCCTCTACATATGATCATGATCATCATGGCAGAGCCGCAGCCGCCCTTAGGGGTGTGCTACAGGTGCGCTCACACACTAAGAAAAAAAGAAAGGAAATGAGAGAGAAAGAGCGAGGGAGCGAATTTCTTATTTTCAATTATTCTATTTTTATTTTTTAAACTCCTCGTTTAACAGTTCTTTTTTTTTTTAATATCGATTGCTGAATTTATATTTTCCCGAATATCGACAGCGAACTACAATATTATGTTTAGCGAAACATTAGTATTGAAGACAGACGTATCTTTCAATGAGCACCGTGCACTGATAGTTATCGAAAAAGTTGTACTACGTGAGTTATTTCCATCTGATGTCAAAACTGCAGCCGGGTGCTTTAAGATACATGAATAAAATTCAAAATCCTTTCCCTAATGCCTTCATCGCCTACAGGATAATACTTAATGTCCCAGTAACGGTGGCAAGCGCATAAAGAAGCTCCTCACGCTTGAAGCTGATTAAATCTTATTTAAGATCTGTCACGTCTCAAGAAAGATTGATGTCTTCGGCAACTTTGTCAATTGAACAAAATAAAGCAAGCAAAATAAATTTTGTTGTTTTAATAGCTGACTTTGCTGGAATAAAAACAAGAAAAGTGCAGTTCTTATAAGGTGAGTTCAATAATGTAAGTACTGTCCCATAATAGGTAGAGAGGGAGCCATTGTGAGTGAAGGACGTATGATGGTGTGCTTCTTTTATCTACATCATTTAAGACATTTGCAAAATATCAGTAGTGTTCAAAAAATTTAAAAATGCTGTCTTTCGTTATTGGTTAATTTTCAAACGTCTTGACGTTTCATTAAACTGTAAAGATAACTGTAATAAACTATGTTTTAAGCCTGGTGTATGTTTTTTGTCTAGTGTAGGGGGAGGGTTAAAGCAAGGGCCCCGCGGCTACTAAGGGGCTATGCAAATTGGGCTTTCGCAGCGTTTAACCACCCACAACATTTGCTTGGTCCAGCCCCGACCGACTGCTTTTTGGTTTCCCTGACTGAAATTAGCAACAATAAAAGGGAAGAAATCTGGAGAAAATTCGGGCGTTCAGGCGACAAACTTGACGACTGAGTTGCAAACGGTAACAAAGGCAGACCTTTTCCATGGATTCCAGCATTTATCCGAACGATGCCAAAAGTATACTGCGGGGGGGGGGGGGGGGGGGTTGTATGTGAAGGAGAGCAAAATAAATTGTTTCAAATATTACTTGTTCATTTACCGTGCACTTACGGAACTCCTTTGAAACACCTTGTGATTGTTATGCATTACTTTCCAAATATTTTCCCGAGAAAACGCCAAATTTACATGCAATTAAGAGTTAATTTTGTGCATATCAATCAAACATTCATGAAATGTATTTACGCTGACCGAAATTTTCCCTAATTTTTGTTTTTGGACGCGGAGACTTGCAAATAATAAAATCATGCAGACTTAAGTATTGTATTCATTTGAAAATAATAAAATAACTTTGTTGAAATATGACGCTGCCTGCAAATAAACGGAATAATATTTTCTTTTTTATTTACAGTATAATCGATATTTTGATTCAGAACTTGATAGAGAACTTTGAGCCGTGCGGATCACTGGACTTCGTGCATTGAAAGATTTCAGTACTATTTAGTAATTTGCCCTTTGCAAATAATGAGCTTTACTTCTTGAGCAAATTCTTTGATATGAGGAAAAGATTCTACGAATGAAGTTCGGAATGTTTTGAACTGGATGACACCCTTTTGTGAAAAAGGAATTCTTTTTTCAATAACTCAAAGTTTTCTGTAATTCAGTTCTCATGATATATTCAAATATGATTTTAAAAATGACTGCTATGATATGAAAACACGTTTACAAATAAATTTACAAAGACTGACGTGGTCGAATTATAAAGGATGACTTTTTGTTTTTCAATGAGTTTGGTCGAAGTCGCCAATCTGTTTTAAATTACGGAATCAGGAGTAAAGGTACTGTGTTATCAAAATTTAGTACGAAATATTAACAATGATACCTGAAGATTACAATTTGTGAAAATTAGGTGTAATCACCTTTCATGTTAAAACTTTAAAAACGGAAAGTGTCAATCATGTACGCTCGCCAACCAGAAATGGAAACGGGTCAACGGGTCGACAATTTTTTGTAGGTCAAACGGGTCGGGTCAAGGTGTTCTTGGCCCTGATTTCTACCAGGTTTTATTTCCGTTTTACTTTTGAATAAAAAACGATATTTCAGATGCGTATTGGGGAATTTTGTGCTCGATACTAGCGCCAACGTAGTGAAAAATGATTTTTCATTCAAAAATATTGTCGTCTCCTTCTCAAATCAAAGATTTCCACCGACCGACGATATGACGCGAACGTTGGACTCACCGATACCATATCGTAAAACGATACTTCCTTTTCGCGTTTGTTTTCAGAGCAATTGTCCGGAGCAAGATACAGGCAAACGCCTGTCGCCTGCTTCTCTGATGATTCATTCTCTCACACCCTGCGTGTCACATTGTAAGACTGAGAGTTACTTTTCACATCACATCTTTTGCATTGAACATTCAGAGGTTTTCGTTTGACGTGCTGACATTCCGTTCCCATTGCATGTCGTGTCTTAATTAATGCCTTATTTGTTAATACGGATTGATTTAATATTAAGGAGATTGAAAAAAGCTTCGAGGCAAACAAGTGCGTTTTTGTTGAAAACAAGAAGGGCAGGAATGGATGCTGGAAGTTGTTTTGTTTCATTAAAAAACCAGAATATGTTTTCACAACAACACCATTTCACAAGCTTGTGATGAGTTGAAAGTTCCGTCCTTCTAAGGGGAATGATGAAATCAGCATCCACATTTTGGAAACTTTCAACTCATCAGAAGCTCGTGAAAATTGGTGCTGCTGTGAAACATATTCTGAAGCTTGATATGTTTTCAAGAAGACAGAACAAACTGATATAATAGTCCGATTTGAAAAATTCGTTTTGCATTAGGACGCTTAAAATGTGCGAATGATGATCCTTCCTTTCGTTGTTGCTTTTTACGATGCACAATTTCGCCGCTAGAGGGCGTAAATGCAGGTGATATCGAATTCAATATACATTTTATTCCTTATATTTGTTTCTAAACATCCGATTAAAAAAATTCTTTTACTTTTCGATTTCATTCTTGTCGGATATAATTTTAGGTATACGCATTGATTCTCCGCTAGGGGGCGTGAAAGTAAATTGCGTTTTCCCGATATTTTTGCTTCTAAAACTCCGATTTGAAAAATTATTTCTGCAGCGGATACACCTTAAGATGGGAAATAATTTGCATATAATATCTAAGTTTTGGTATGAAATGGTTCGGCCACCAGGAGGAGTAAGCGTTAATTTCTGCTTCTGATGTATTTGCAGCAAAATCTGAGCTTCTCAAATCTCCATTGAAAAAATTCGCTTGTGGATCGATACCACTCACGTCGATAAATCTTTTCGGAATATTTTCTTCTTAAAATAATGCATCGTTTCTAAGCCAGGGTGCTTAGATTTATATCTCATTGTTGTCAATATCTCTGCTTCTAATCGTCCGATTTGGAAAAATTCCTTCTTTGTTGGATAGAGTTTCCGGTGCAACATGTTTTTCATATGATTTCAAAACTTTTCAGGTAATTCATTGAATTTCCGCTAGGGGGAGTAATGATACCACGATTTCCCCGATATCTCCTCTTCTAAAACTCTGATTTGGAAGATTCTTCCTGCACAGGATACAGCTCCTGGTGGGAAATGTTTTGATTGTAATTTCTAATTTTTTATAAAATATGGTTTGGCCACCAAGGGGCATAGGTATTAATTTCAGTTTCGTAGGTATTTGCAGCAAAATCTGGGTTTCTAAAAACTCGATTGAAAAGATTCTTTCGTGGACCGATACCACTCATGTCGATAAACATTTAAGAATACGCCAAAAATCGGATTGTCATCTTCAAAATTTGTATTATATGGCGTAATCCCGTATTTCTTTCACGATTTATCTGCTTCTCCGGGCAAACACAGGATATAATTCTTAACCTCCAGATTCGCTAAACATGAATGCCGGTTGCTTCGACTAACGAATCCTGTGATAGTTACATTCAAATTGATCGGAAACTTGGTCGTTCTGGGTGGTGTAGTGGTTAGCATACCTGGGCATTTTCTGGGAGACGCGGGTTCGAGTCCCGCTCCAGGACGATGAGAATTTTCAATTTTTCGGATATTATCTGACTTACCATCCTTGTCACATTTGCGCCCAAAAATCGGATTGTCATCTTCAAAATTTGTATTTGAGAATATTTTCTTCTTTAAACAATGCATGGTTTCTCCGCCTGGGGCGTAGACTTGTATCTTATTTCTGCCAATATCTCTGCTTCTAAGAGTCGGATGTGAAACATTCCTTCTTTGTTAATTAGTGTTTCCGGTGTAAAATGTCTCTCGTATAAATTTCAAAATTTTCAAGTAACGCATAGACTTTCATCTAGGAGGCGTAAAAATAAATTGTGTTTCCTCCGATATCTCTGCTTATAAAACTCCGATTTGAAAAATTCTTTCTTCAATGGATACATCTCCTGCTGGGAAATGCTTTGCATATAATTTCTAATATTTGAAAAAAAATGTTTGGCCACCAGGGGCCGTAAGTGTTCATTTCCGTGTGCGATGTATTTGCACAAAAATCTGTGCTCTTGGAAACTCGATTGAAAATATTATTTCGTGAACGGATACCGCTCACATCGAAACACCTTCTGAGAACACTTTCTTCAAAAAATAATGCATGGTTATTCCGCCAAGGGCGTAAAGCGTAAGTGCATATCTTATTTGTGTCGATATCTCTGCTTCTAAGAATCCGATTTGAAAAATTATTTCTTTGTTGGAGAGCGTTTCCACCGAGCAATGTTTTTCATATAATTTCAAATTTTTCTTAGCGCACAAGTCAGCCAGCAGAGGGCGTAAGTTCTCGTTTCCGTTTACAGCAATATCTGCGGGACTAAAATCGCGATTGAAAACTTCTTTCTTCGGTCAGATACTATTAACTATGCAAACTCTGTGTGTGTTTTCTTTCCAAAATAGGGCACAATTTCGCCGCTAGCGGCGTAAATGGTTAATCTATTTTTCTCAATGTCACTGCTTTTACAGGAGCGATTTAAGGAATTATTTTTTCAACATCGGATGTCATTTACCTTGTAGAACACTTTAGGCTAGTATATGAGGAATTTTGTAGTTCACAGCTCTGTCGGTAGGTGGTGTTTGTGTACTTAAGTTGACAGATGCATTGCCGCTTCTAAAGACGCTATTGACACATTTCTTCTTTACTGTAGGCCATTCGCTACAACCTCTGCTGTAGTGAATGGCATATAGTAAAGTGGAGTATAGGCGGAGCGTTATACATATATGTGGAGCATTATTTTCTTTAAATAACGCAAAGATTTCCTGCTAGCTGCCTAAAGGTCGAAACATTTTTCTTTTCGCTATCTCTGCTGCCGCGAGACGTATTTGAAATGTTCTTTTTCCATAGCATAACTTTTTTCATGAAGAATAATTTCCGCCTAATTTCATTTTTTCCGTTATGCACATTTTTTCCGCTAACAGACGTGGACTTATTATAATGTTTCCTTCTATATTTCTCCTAATTGTTCGATTTGAAAATCTTTTTGTATCTGGTACCTTCCTTGTACAACGAGAAACTTTTTGTTCGCCATTTGTTAATCTTCGTAACATGCTTTTTAGCCGCTGGTGGAACTAAGTAGATGTTTCTACTTCGGGATGTTTTATCGATTGTTGGAACCGGTTGATTGTTTTTCAAACCGGTTATATTGATTTTTAATGGCTTTGATAAAAAACTTAATTCGCGTGACAACGGATTCAAAAGACGTACTTATTACATCCGAAAATTCGGGGTCATCTTTCTTGTTAAGTATTGTGTAGGTTGCTTGCAGAAAGCGTGGTGCCCTTAAAGTCATAGGATGTCCAAAACATCCGATGCAAGTCGAAGAAATCCTTTCCCAAGCTTGCCAGTGACCACAGCAGAATTTATATACAACTCTTCACAACGCATGGGGAAGGGGGGGGAGGGATTAGTAGGGGAGTTGAAGAAAGACACAACAAGTTGCGTGAGTTACGACAGTGGACATACTCTATATTCGAGCTGTTTGGGGAAGTGACGTGCTATTCAGTGTGAAAACAAAAGTGTTTTTGTTTTCTTCTTTCAGTGTTTCTGTTTTCTTATGTAAGTCTTGTTAGAAAATCTTCAAATGAGAAATAACAAGATTAAAATACATAAGAAAACAGAAACCCAAAAGGAAGATTAAATAGACGTATATGTCACAACTGTTAAGAATCAGTCATTACGTTATGAAAATTCAAACGTTAAAGACAACACCTTCAATACACCATGAAAATTTATGAAAGGAGAAACCCCTTTACAAGTCAGGTAAAAACTTTACTAAAAGTTTAAAATATTTACAGATAAGAAGTTAGATCTTTCGGGATCACTATGTCCCATCTTCAGACTTCATCAGCATGTGCTAGTGTGCTCTATATATACAATGTGTAAGAACTTCCATGACGTAGGTCCGATCTTCAGAAGAGTGTTCGCCCCGCATTCCAGCGGAAATCAGGTTACAAGAGGAAGTTCGTCAGCATTCCACAATCGAATCAACATGATATACATAAATGTAAGTTATGACTAAAGTTTAAAGACTTACAGGGTTATTCCGTCTGATGTGGATACTCTCCTGGAAATAATTATTTCCACGGTTGTGGTATTTCACCAGGTAATGAGTCATTACAACAGACTTGTAACTGGAAGTAGATATACAAGCTCTCTGTGAAAAGCAGAGTAGACACGTCTGATGGAGTGAAAAGAATACTGGCCTCTTTCCAGGCCGGATAATGGGTCCCACTGCGTGTAAGTCGAGCAAGGACAGAGTTCATAACCCCGGTCTTCGAGCCTTCGACTTTCAGAATGGGTTCTGAAAGTCGAAGCTGTAAAGAGCGTTTTGTGGAGCCAATATACAGTTTTTGTGATGAACTACTGTCCACTAGTTTCATGGAAATGCTATAAATTTCCAAACCTTTCCCCGGGATTTATGGGGTCTCTATCTTTCTTAATAATTGATAAGATATTTGATGTACTAATTCCAAACGCCAAGTTGTATCGACTACAGACGTATATCATGTTGATTCAGTTGTGTAATGCTGACGAACTTCCTCTTGTAACCTGATTTCCGATGGAGTGCGGGTGAGCACCCTTCGGAAGATAGGACCTACGTCATGAAAGTCCTTAGACAATGTATATATAGAGCACACTTGCACGTACTGATGTAGTCTGAAAATGGGATGTAGTGATCCCGAAAGATCTAACTTTTTATCTGTAAATAGTTTAAAACTTTTAGCAAAGTTTTAACCTGACTTGTAAAGTGGTTTCTCCTTTCATAAGTTTTTATAATATATTGAAGGTCATGAAAGAAATATGGGATTACGCCATATAATACAAATTTTGAAGATGACAATCCGATTTTTGGCGTAAATGTGACAAGGACGATGAAAATTTTCAAGTTTTCGGATATTATCTGACTTACCATCCTTGTCACATTTACGCCAAAAATCGGATTGTCATCTTCAAAATTTGTATATTGAAGGTGTTGTCCTTAACTTTTTAATTTTAACGGCACGAATGTTTATCATTCTTTCCCTATGAAGATCTGTAGGTCAGAAGAATTACGTGGCTACAAAGCGAAAAATTGAGGCCAGGATGATTTCCTAATAGCTCGATCAGCGGTGACAAAATAGGCAAATCGATTAGCATACCGACACACTTTGTGCCAGTGTTAATTTTTATAGGTTTTTGCAGATTTTTTAAAGCTGCCTTGTTACGGTGTCGTAGCTGTTTTCCCATGGCTGCAAATGCATAAGAGTAATTTCGTAGAATAAAATATTTATCACTTCTATGCCGAAACATCGTAATAAAAATTACTCAGAACATATTTAGGGTGGTCCTTATTTTTGAAGTTTTGAAATGTTGTTGTCTGACCCTCCTATGTTGTTTTACCACAAAAAAAAAATTGTAAAGGTTTAGGCAGATCTGACTATATTTAGAGGTCGCTCAAGTCAGTTGAAATATTCACTTACCGTATTATCCCCGTCGCCTGAATTCTCCATTCACCTTCTCTTGTTTTCATATAGTTGGAAAATTCTGTACAGTTTCAGAAACAATCTTGCCTATATATATAACCTTGAAGAAGATAATTTGTGAGAGTTGTAGGGCTGTTGTTAAAGAAACTGCTGTGTTTTAGGAAAAGCTCTTGTTCCCATTCGCCATGAACAGGATTGTATCAAGAAATTGGAGAAACTTCATGAAAAGTGGCTCCAGCTGGAAAAAAAAAATTGTAAAGGGAAAACAAAACGTGTCTACAAGTGTAGAAAACGTAACTACAAGTCCAAAAAAAAAAAAAAAAAAAAAGAAAAAAAAGCCATGTTTGATGTATACTTCTTCGCAAAAAAAAAAAGCTATTCTTTGGTCCCTTAATGAAAAGGACGGGCTCGACGAACCTCTTAAACGCATCAAGCTTAGTGGCAAGATTTCTTGTGATATAAAGATTGAAGATTTTGTGACAAAAAAAACAAACAAAACACTATGAATTTCTTTAATTGCCTTAATATCCCAAAAAAGTATTTAAATCCTGAAATGCCCAGCCCGATGGCGCTAAGGCACCGGCTTCTGACCATTCGCCCTAGTTGTGTCCGGGTTCGAATCCCGGTGAGACATGGATGCTGTGTTTGTCTTACGGCATTGGCTCTCAATATGTTACTTGTCCAACACTGGTTATATGTGCACATTGGTCATTTGGCATACTGAAAAATCCATGTTTGATGTATACTTCTTCGCAATGTGTTACATGATCAGCACTGGCTATATCTGTGTAAATTGATCCTTTGACATGCAGTAAACCATGTATGATTTGTACTTGCTGCTGTGAAATTTCGGTATTCCTGTTTATGTCTGTCTGTTTGTCATGTGTGTACCACCAGGTCCAATAAATCATTAAAAAAACCCTCCACTCAAAAAAAAAAAAAACCAAAAAAAAAACCGGAGAATGAAGCCCAAAAACAATATTTATTACAAGTTGTAGAACTACATAGGTGTCGTTATCCCGACTGCAGGAGGAAAAATCTTAATCTCAGATGAGTCAAGTTACAAGGAACTCTAATTTAAGTGATTTACTAATTTTCTCAGTGTTAACAATGAATATTACTTCAAGTGGAAATAATGTTCTATTGTCTTTGATAGGCATAATTAATTTAGATAAGGATTTGCGTTTGGAATTTTTCACAGTAATTAATAAATCAGTATTTCTGCACTAATTGATGTATAATTTTATGATGTACAATATATGCAACCACTAGTAAAACTTTGAGCATATTGAGCTACCACTAAATGTTAATTAAAATGGTAGAAATTTTACACACGTTATATTTTAACATCGAGGAACACTTTTGGTGGTTCAGAGCACATTAATTGTGTACATGCATGTGAAACGTCTTGGAGGAAGTGCCACTTTAATCAGACAGTAAAACTCAAAGAAAATTGTCTCAGAAGGAAATTAATGTTAATTTACACAACCCTTATTAACGATTGGCGCAATAACATAGGTTATTGCGCCAATCGTTAATAGGAGTTTCGGATGCACGTGATATCCATTAGCGGCATCTCAGTTGAAATTAAAGGTAATAATCATCATCACTGTATATATTTCACTGAACAAATCCCTAGAAATCTGATGGAAACATATTTGCAACATAAATATTAGGAGTTAACTTTCATCTCTTAACTTTCTTCTGTGATATTTGTGAATTTCAACAGATTTAACTAATTCTCATTCAAAAAATGGGACTATTGAGACTTGGAACATTGAACGTATTTTTTTCTGCACCATCATATATGCATGTGGTAAGTGCCAAGTAAAAGCGCTTTTACTTTCTTTTAGAAATTACGAAATACGGAACGTGACACTTAGATTGAGATACACTGTAAAAAATAAATAGGGGTGTGAAATCATGGAAAATTTCTGAAAATAACGTGCAGCAAAGTTTGTCGGTAGGTATCCGTGTTTCTCAGAAATTTCCATCTTTAAAAGTGCCCGTTTATTTCAGAAAAATGAATTTCAGGTTTTTCCCTATTTAACCCTTTAACCGGCTGGAATGAATTAATTCGGGGTTAGAATTATGAGCTGAAATCAGGTCTAGCGAATATTTTTTCTGTCCAAGTGGATAGAACGCAAGTGGAAGGAGTGAACCTGAGAATTAGAAAGTGTTGGTTTCCTTTATTCAAAGTAATCATTTAGGAGAATGACTGAGACTAATCCTTTCTGACTGATTACTTGCTAAATGGGTTATATCAATGGTGACGGAGAAAAGAAAGGAGAGAGAAGATATTTGAGTAACTTGTTTCTCTGCCTAATGGCATAATGTCCGCATCAGATGGAATAGACTCTGACACTCTGATGCTGGAGAGAAGCAAGCCCTTTTCCTTCATTCCTTAGGTTATAGAGCAGACTAAAACATAGCGTTAGAAAAGAGGACTAGAAGGGTGTATTATACACGAGCACCAGTGACAGGTATATGATCGGTACTACTGAGATGAGAATGGGAATGGAACTGTTATATCATAGCTTTTGTTAAACCCGATCGCTATGTGGACATTTCTGTTTCGGAAGCTTAGGAAATTGTAGGCACCATTTGGTTAAAGTACATCGGCCACTTAAAGGGTTAAACTGAAATTCCGCAACACCAACGACCCAGCATTTTTCAGCTCTTTCCCCAAGTTATCCTTCCTCTCGAGTCAGAATTGAACAAGCTACGCACGCCTTTACCCACTGAGCCACAGACACTCAGGAACACAATTTACGTACATCATAAAACAAACTAAGCGACAATGAATTTTTTTTTGTCATTAATGCGACTGATTTAGTCATTTTGTTTTCTGTTGCAGTTTTTTCTAAACAAATCTGTAATAATTTCTTTTCCTGTAGGAGAACGTTTTACGAATTAAGCATTCTTCATCGTGATTTTTCGAATCACGATTAAGATTACAATATATAATACGAATTTTCAAGATGACAATCCGATTTTTGGTGTAAATGTGACAAAGATGGTAAGTCAGATAATATCCGAAAACTTCAAAATTTCGTCGTCCTGGAGCGGGAATCCGCGTCTCCCAGATAGCGCCCGGGTATGCTAACCACTACACCACCCAGAACGACCAAGTCTCAAGTTTCCGATTAACTTGAATATAACCATCACAGGATTCGCTAGCGAATCCTGTTATATTTCTGGGTGGCGTAGTGGTTAGCATACCCGGGCGCTATCTGGGAAACGCGGATTCGATTCCCGCTCCAGAACGACGAAATTTTCAAGTTTTCGGGTATTATCTGACTTACCATCCTGGTCACATTTACACCAAAAATCGGATTGTCATCTTCAAAATTTGTATTATATGGTGTAATCCCGTATTTCTGTCATGAATTCTTCTCATGTTCAGCTATCCTAAAAACGTTGATATCGCTTGCCTTCTATAAAATTTTTCATTGGTGCCCGGCCGCAACACATGGAAACAGCGCATCAAGTAGGGTATATCAAGAGCAAAGCTCGCACGCAAGGACGATTGTGACAGCGGATTGCGGTTGCATGAACCTCCATGGACACTGAGGACGCCTCGACGTCGGATTCGCGCACAATTCGAGCCGTTGAGCAAGTTTGAGAGAGGACGTATAATTGGGCTTATAGGTCAAGTCACCGTATCGCTAGGAATTGGGATAGGAGAGACGCGCGAATCTGACGATGTCGAAAGCAATGGGTCGAGCAGGACACAACCTAGCGGAACGCGGGCAATGGACGGCCGGGGGCAACGACAGAACACGAGAACCGGACGAGCATAACCAAATTCGTTGCTCTCAACCATTCTTAGCCATGTTGCGTCGTTTACAGGTACGGAAGTGACCACGTTATTATAAATACACCAGACTGTGAATACTCAAGAGACGCATATAGCGTGTTAAATCCGTTTATGTTTGTGGTGTAGTAAGCATAAAGATTCACCAAGCTTTCGCACTCCATTGGGAGCCTTTCTCAAGGCAATGGTAGACATAAAAATGCAAGGAATTGGAACACGTAAGGAACAAAGATGATTTTTGAAAAGAACATGGGTGACATCCCGAGCATATTACACGAATTTTTATCAAGTAATTAAAACGTGCGTCACGATGTGTTTCCATCTTTTAATAACGCATGCCAAACCATTGGTAGCTCAGTAGAAACCATATCCTTGCACGCTAGTTTTGCTGGATAGAATTTCGATTGCTTCCCTGATGGCAGTCTCTTTAAAGTTCGTGTAAGGGGCAATTCTTCTAATATTATTCCATACAGCTGTAGCCGATGAATGCATGACTTCTCTGGCTAGGGCTGTATTCTGCATGTCCTGGTTGACACTTCGCACGTGCTCTTTACATCTAGTGTCCAAAGGTCGCTTTGTCATTCCGATATGCACTGAAGTGCCAGAAAAACTGGTACAGACGAGCTTCTGCAAAACACATAGCAACGTCACGTATGCGCGTACTCGGTTGCGTCCGCCAATGCGTATATAAAGCGATAGACATCCTTGCCAGCTGTCAGAGCTGCTTTCGGCATGATAATGACAAGTAATAACGATTAAAGAGATTTTCAACCCGGTGTCTTAGTTGGCGCTCGTGAGATGGGCCATAGTATTTCGGAGGTAGAAACGAATTTCGAATTTTCACGGACAACCATTGCAAGGGTGTACCGTGACTACGAGAATTCCGGCAAACCCTCCAACCTACAATACCAGTGTGGCTGTAAAAAGACATTGGGTGAACGTGACCATCGTCGGCTTTCAATAATCGTTTCACGCGATAGGCGTGCAACACTCTCGCAGGTATAATCGGAATTCAATGCTGGAGCCTGAACAAGCATCAGCGTCCGGACGGTGCAACGTACCCTGCACGATATAGGCTTTGGGAGCCGATGCCCAACTCGAGTCCCCTTGATGGGTGCCCGACACAGAGTTATGCGCCTCGCTTGGGCACGGCAACACCACCACTGGACACTTGATGACTGGAAACAAGTAGCCTGGTCTGACGAGTCGCGTTTCCAACTGTATCGGGAAGATGGAATGATTCGTGTGTGGCGCGAATCCCATGAAGCCGTGGATCCCGCCTGTCAACAGGGAACTGTACCGGCTGGTGGAGTGTCCGTAATGGTATAGGATGTGTTTAGCTGGACGTCACTGAGACCCTTGGAACGTCTACAAACGCCTGTGACCGACCAACGCTATGTGCGCATCCTTTCTGACGAGGTACACCCGTTCATGTCCTGCTTTCATGCTAAAGGGTTGGGCCTGTTCCAACAGGACACTGCACCTCCACACAAGTGTCGGGACGCCACATTATGGTTAGAGGAGCATTCATCTGAGTTTTGGGTGTTTCCATTCCCACCCAAGTCCCGTGATGAATGCCACATTTGGGATACCATGCAACGCGCTATCGAACACAGGAATCCGAGACCTCGGAATACACCCGAATTGTGGAACGCTCTGCAGGAAGTATGGTGTGCATTGCCTACAGCATATTTCCAGAATCTAGTGGAGTCCATGCCGCGTCGTATTTCTGCAGTCCTGCGCTTCCGTGGGGACCTACCAAGTATTAAACTGGTGTACCAATTTTCTGGCACTTCAGTGTATATCTTTTCCTTGTTGTCAGGGCATGGCAACTGTATAGCAAACACACGCGCCTTTTCTTTCTCCCACTGTCTCTCTTTACAACTTGATATTATATGTGATAACGGGGTCGGGGACTTATTGCTATTAATATGTTGTATTTACGTAATAAATTCTTTAACCAATATGTAAAGCCTGGGACATATGTGATAGATCCTGCGTATCTTATTGCTTTACTAGGTGATTTTGTTATTTCTGACATTATAGGTTTTTTTACAGTCCTATTATTCTTTCTATGTCATCCTTCTTATAGGCAGCCTTTAGACCTTTGCTATAAATATTATCAATTTCCTTATTATTTAGGTATTCGGGTTTGCATACGTTATACGCTCTATAGAACGATGCTCTAAACGCATAAGGTTTGTACTCTTTTATGCAGTGCGACTGAGGAGGGTATAACGTAACCCTTTTTCGTGTGCGTGATTGGTGTTACAGTATGTCTAAAACCGTGAGTAAGGAAATATTAAATTAAATGAGAATACGATGCAATAGTTCCTAATTAAACTTTTACGGCTAGACAAAACATACACAGAAGTCTGACGTACGATAACCTTTAAATGGTCCAGCAATATTTGAAGAACTCCACAATATGGCACTACAAGTTGTAAATTTCACATTTATTTTAACAGCGATCGAACATCTCCACACACACACACACACATATACTGAGCCACTGCTACACCGTCATTTTTTATCAATCGTTCTTATGGCATTCATACGTCACTCACTCTGACCTTAATTGTGTTGCTAACCTAATTCTTGTGAAAGAGAAGATATCACGTTAAGTTTGGAATGTGTAAAGAAGAAAAAACTCAAATTTACATAGGAAAAAGAACTAAAAACGAAAGTTATATTAGAATATACGTGACAAGGTTCAGTACTGCGGTCGGTTTTGTAATAAAAGTCATATTCGAAGCTGGATGTTCTATTTCTTCTGAGCGCCACGTCAAGATAATTCAACTTGTCATCCACTTCAAGCTCCATGGTGAACATTATCGTATTGTGTAGTTTGTATATCTTTGTGCTTGCTACACCACAAAAATAAACGGATTTAATACGCCATATGCGTCTCTTGAATATTACGGAATGACCATCCGGACAGATGCCTGATCAGCTGCGGCACGGAGTCTACACTGGAGGAGGCCACTCTGCTGCCTACCAGTGAACAGCAAGCAACGCTGGCACCGTTTGCAGTGGTGTCGGGCCCAATCAACCTGGGATTTTTTCGAGTAGCTTCGTGTTTTGTTCAGTGATGAGTTGCAGTTTGCACTTGGCAACGATTACCCGCGCATGCACGCGTGAAGACGAGCCGGCCAGCTCACGGCTCCCGCTCTTACCGCGGAACATTACACTGCTTGCACAATGGGAGTGACTGACTCAGGAGCAATTTTTTACGATAGCCGGACATCCTTGGTTAACCTCCGTACCACCCTCTTGGCTCAACGGTACGTCGACTACATTCTACGACCGGTTGTGTTGCCATTCCTGTGGCAGTATCACCGAGCAATTTTACAAAAGTATACTGCGCACATCACACCTCTTTCAGGCCTAACTTCGTAATATCAACATCCTTCCATTGCCAGCCCGATCGCCCGAGCTCTCACCGATCTAACATGTTTGCGACATGATGGGACGCTACTTGCGTCCATCCCGGAATGTCGGAAAACTGGTACGCAATTTGGACACTATCTGGCATGGTGAACCTCAACACAGTATCCATGAACTGTGTTCTTCTTTGAATTCGCCGGGTAACTGCTTGTATCCGAGCCAGAGGTGTCCCATACTACGTACAAGCTTGTTCCACTCGTGTAACTATTTTATCCCAATGAATGGCCCAACTGCACTGGAATTGCAATCATTTCCTTTCTTATACATGTACATTGCACATACAAATGTTCATCTCGATTGGATGATTCCTTGTGGGTACTCGTTTTTGGCAAATACACTGCTGGACAATTGCTAAGGACGGATCATACACGGCTATATAGCGCATAAAAAAGTAAGTCTGGTTGGATGCCAAGTGAAATAAAATAATGTCAGAATGCCAGGAAATTACAAGAAAGACAATTTATTGTGTTCTGAAATCCAGAAGGCTTTAGAACGTGTTCAAGGGACAAACAGGCCATTTTTGTGCAGAATACGTAAACGTGAAAAAAATGCAATTACCGTCCGCAGGCGTTCCGGCGTAAGATGTCAATACGGGATGTGGCCACCATGGAGGGCGATGCAAGATTCCACATGTCGTGTCATGCTTTGCACAACATTATCAAGCAGCTGTTGGGGTAATTTATCCCATTCGTCCGTCAGTGCACGGATGAGGGTGTCCTTGTTTATTGGAGAGCATTGGCGCCCAGCAAGACTCCTCCCCAAAGCATCCCACACATTTTCAATGGGATTCAGATCTGGAGAACGTGCTGGCCATACGAGGCGTTGAATATCCTCGCTCTCAAGACCCTCCTGGACAACGACTGTTCGATGACATGTTGCGTTGTCGTCCATGAAAATGAATCTATCACCGACAGCACCACGGAACATGCGAACATGAGGTAGCAGAACATCATTAATGTATCGTTGGCCAGTCATAGTCCCAGTTGGAAGCACATATAGGGACGTACGGCCATTGATCATGATGCCAGCCCATACCATGACACTACATGTCGGATATCGGTCCCTTTCCTGTATGTTTGCTGGACAATATGCAGTACCACTATCACGCCAGATCAGTTGTCGTCGACAATCAGACGATAGACTGTATCTACTCTCATATGAGAAGAGGACAGCAGACCGGTCGTTATCAGTTCAATTGCGATGTTGATGGCACCATTGCAAACGGGCGGTACGGTGACGTCTGGACAATGGGATGCACACAACAGGACGGCGGGCGTATAGTCCTCCTTCATGCAAACGTCTGGCGACAGTTTTTCTGGAGATCCGCCTGCCAGTAGCAGCCATAAACTGATTTGCTACCTCACTAGCGGTGCTGCGCCGGTGTCTTTTTATTGATGGCACTATGTACCGATCTTCTGCAGGTGTCGTACTGCTAACACGACCTCCCCAGTGACGTTTGCTACACTCTCCATTTGTTTGAAATGATTTCCAAAGCCTTGAAACAACACTGTGGCTGACGTCGAACGCCGTGGCAATATCTGTTATTTTTCGCCCTTCTTCAATCTTGCCAATAATACAGCTACGCGTAAAATCATCTAGGTGATGTTGGGAAGACATACTGAAAATTGCAAGTTCGTCAATTGATTCTTTCCCTTTCAACTTTGCGTTTGAACAACAACGGTCAATACGCGTCAAATCCTTTATATCTCTTATCAGCGCTTTGACGTCACGAACAAGTTCGGCAATCCAAAATTTTCATACGCACAACACGTCTTACTTTATCCCGCACTTATGCTAATTTCCACATTTTCCTGCCTTCCATTTTATGGTTGCTATCGCTGCTATTGTAATCCGTCCTTAGCAATTGTCCGGCAGTGTATAATATAATATAATATAATATAATATAATATAATATAATATAATATAATATAATATAATATAATATAATATAATACAATAGCAAGCGGTTGCCGTATATGGTCTGAGCACGTACAGAACGACCGCTTGGCAACGAAGGTGCAAATCCCATCCTGGTTAAATGTCAGAGATCCTAGCAGCGTCAGAGAGCGACGTGAACACTGCAAACCCTGGACTATGGTAGCCGACTCCTACCCGCGTGCCACTGTAGACTGCTGATCATCAGACATTACACCTCGCTTGATGCCGGGGACATAAAAACTGAATATCTGCAGAGTGGGGCCGGGTCGTGTGATCAGATGAATTCCCGTTTCTAGCTGTACCGATATGACGTAAGGGTGCAAGATTTGAGTCGATGGCATGAGGCCAGTGCCCTGTCGTGCCAGGTTGGCTCTGTTTAAGATGGCGCCCAGTGGTCCCAAATCCGAATCTAGCGGGACAGAAGTCATTTTGGTCACTCTTGAAGAAATAAGAAAAAATAGTTCAGTATTATTGTAAACCTATTGCCCTATCATGATTCAACCTTTAAACAACGCTAATCTAAAATATGACTACGCGGCAAAACCTCAAAGTTAAAGGTTTTAACGACCTCGCATATGAGGTCAGACGCTTCCTGTCTCCGTAACGTTAGTTAGTGGCTTCAAACGAGTGTAAAAAAATTGT
Source organism: Macrothele yani (assembly GCA_039090855.1). Lineage (NCBI taxonomy): Eukaryota > Metazoa > Arthropoda > Arachnida > Araneae > Macrothelidae > Macrothele > Macrothele yani. The sequence continues at coordinate 109,836,061 of CM076997.1, read as the reverse complement.
AGCCTTCTATTCCCGCTTGATATTTTATTGAAATATATGTGTAACGTTTTGATACAATAATTATGCATATGCTGAGAACTGTGTGTCCATGCTGGTAACTAGCATTCTTTATGGAAAGTATATTTAACTGCTATTTTTTTAGGAAACTTTAATAGAAAAAAAAACATGTCCGAACATATCCATGAAATGCAAGAATAGTAGAAAAAATTTTATGGGATGTAAGGGGCTTTAAATCAAAACATGCGCTGATCTTTCTGATATCTGTCTTTTTTTTTCAAGCTGATTAACAATAAAAAAAAAAAATCCTACAACCAGGACTTGCTCTTTATGGAAAACAGGGTATCGTACCAGTACCGTACCAAATCAACATACACGGGGAATAAACCTCATGTAAACGTAATCCAGATGTTTATTTAAGCACATTTTATTAAATGTGGCGATTATATTTAATTTATATTAACTTACTGCGTCGACATGAGAACGTTAATCTTGGAATGAAATTGAAATTTAGCGTTTTAGACTAAGCGCATTCAACCCGCTCCGGTGGCGCAGTGGCCTAAGCGATGGATTCTGATCATTCGTCCGACAGGGGTCCGGGTTCGAATCCCGGTGAGACATAGATGTTGTGTTTGTTTTACAGCACTGACTCTCTCCCTTCCCTGGAACCAGTGACCCTAAATAAGGGTCGGGCGACTGCTTATAGCCCATTGAGTTGCTCACGGTAGTCGTTAAACTTCCAATAAAAAAAATCATACACTGCTGGCCACCCAAAATGCAACACCAAGAAGGAAGCATCCGATTGGCCTGAAATTCGCAGCATGAGTCGCCCGCGAGAGGACATACAAACGATTAGCATTGCAGAGCATATGCAAATCATGTGCGCCCAGCACGCCACCAAGAAGCACTAAAGAAGGGTGCACGGAAAGCGTCGTGTAAGCAGTGGAAGTGTGTTGTGCTGCCGGACCTGTGCGTGGGAAGCTTCCTGATGCCTCGTCGCAGAATACGGCAGTCATTCCAGCACGTTTCGGAGTTCGACAGAGGACGAATAGTGGCTTATCGCGACAGCGGTTTATCGTACCAAGAGACCGGCGCCCGTGTGGGACGACATCCAGCCACAGTGAGGCGAGTATGGATTCGGTGGGCGCAGGAGGGACGGACGGACCGACGTGAACGATTGCCGCAGCCGCGGCACACCACCGAACGAAAGGATCAGCATGTCATGAGGCGGGCATTGACGGCTCGCACCACCCCATCACGAACGTTAGCGCAGGAATTAGGGTGTGTTGCGCAACAACCTGTGTCAGTGCGTACCGTTCGGGACTTGTCGCACGGCGCCCATTGCTCCGATTACCATTGACGTTACACCACCGGCAAGTGCGGCGGCAGTGGGCCGTTGAGCGCCGCACCTGGACTACGGAATGGCACGACATTGTCTTCTCCGACGAATCCCGCTTCTGCCTGCAACACAGCGACGGTCGGATCCGCGTGTGGCGGCATCGCGGCGAGAGACTGTATGACGCCTGCATTATGCATCGCCATACCGGTCCGTCGCCTGGCGTTGTGGTTTGGGGCGCAATTGGATGTGACACCAGCACCCCTCTGGTACGCATTGCCGGTACACTCAACAGCCACCGCTACATCTCCGACGTTTTGGAGCCTGTAGTCCTCCCTTACCTGCAGGACCTGGCAGCGGCCACTTTTCAACAGGACAATGCGCGCCCACACGTGGCACACATCGTGCAACAATTCTTCATAGCCCACCAGGTGTCACTGCTGCCGTGGCCCACCTGTTCTCCCGATATGTCGCCCATCGAACACGTCTGGTCGCTGATCGGTAACCGAGTGGCCCGGCAAGCACCACCCGCGGCTACGCCTGATGAACTGTGGCAATGTGTGGAAGCAGCATGGACCGACATACCCCAAGCCCACATCCAAAGCCGCTTTCGTTCGGGTCTGGTACGATTCGTCCAACGACGATTGGTCCAATGCCGATTCGTCCAAAGGGACGATTCGTCCAAAGGGACGATTCGTCCAATGGACAATTGGTCCAAAGGGACGATTCGTCCAATGGACAATTGGTCCAAAGGTACGATTAATCCAATAGTACGATTGGTCCAATGCCGATTCGTCCAATGGAACGATTGGTCCAATGCCGATTCGTCCAATGGACGATTGGTCCAATTCCGTCCTATCTGTCCGAAGTGCTACTCGTGCTACAAAAGTCTCATCTGTTCTGATTCTATCTCCGATGTTATACGAAAGTACCGGTAGTGCAAAGAATGTAAAATAATGTTACATTTCATGCGTAATATTGTGATTACAGATTTCTTTTTTTTTCTTTTTTTTTTTTTTGGAATCGCGTTTTCTTGTTATACTGTCCTTGCTGCCATATGAAGTTACTGATGTACGAGCCGTTCTATCAATTTCAAAATTTCTCTTTTGCATGAAATGATATAAAATACTAGTGTTCCGTTTCTGTTTGTAGAATGCAGTGGGGTTTTCCGCCAACTGCCCAATGGAAACAACTGGTCGGGGTTTGGACAGTGGCCTTTTCATCAGTTTTTATTCCAGCGATGTCATATTCATAACGTTTACGTATTAAATCAAGTTAATAATATTGCGCTTTTACTTAAACACGAAATATTAATTCATAGGCCCTAGGCCTAGGCTTTTTTAACAGTTTTAATTCTACAGATGTCAGATCCATAACGTTTACATATCAAATCAAGTTAATAATATTGAGCTTTTACTTAGGCATGAAATATTAATTCATAGGCTCTAGGCCCTAGACCTTTTTAGGACTTTTTATTCTACCGATTTCATATTCATAACGTTTACATATTAAATCAAGTTAATAATATTGCATTTTCATTTAAGCACGAAATATTAATTCATTGGCCCGCGGCCTAGGTGCCTAGCAAATACCTCAGAAATGATACGATGAATGCCTTTTATAAAGTTTTTTAAAATTTTTACAAATATCTAGGTTGTAACTTAAAATCTTCTAAAAAGGCCCGCTACCTAGGTGCCTGGTAGATAGCTGAGAAATGATTCGTTGAGTGCATTTTATAAGGTTTTATAAAATGTTTACACATACCAAATATCTAGGTTGTAACTTAAAATCTTCTAAAGAGGCCCGGGGCCAAGGTGCCTCATAAAGACCTGAGAAATGATAGGATGAGTGCCTTTTATTAGGTTTTATAACATATTTACAAATACCAAAAATCTAGGTTGTAAATTAAAATCTTCAAAAAATGCCCCCGGCCTAGGTGCTTTGCAAACAGCTGAGAAATGCTCCATTGAGGGCCTTTTACCAGGTTTATGTAAAATTTTTACAATTACTACACATACGGAAATAATCTTTCAAAAGGATATAAAGAGGAGAATAATTTAAATTATTATTCCTTTTTGGAAAATAAAAAAGTTTGCCGTTGGCAAGATGATACCATTGGACGAATCGGCGTTGGACCAATCGTACCATTGGACGAATCGGCATTGGACCAATCGTACCATTGAACGAATCGGCATTGGACGAATCGGACATTAGATAAATCGGCATTGGACCAATCGTCCCTTTGGACGAATCGGCATTGGACCAATCGTCGTTGGACGAATCATCCGAGACCGCTTTCGTTCGATGCCGCGGCGTGTAGCGGCCGTTATTGCCAGTCATGGGGGCCACACGAACTATTGATGTGTGCGTGTCCCGCAAGTCGCACGGGCCTGTAAGCTCAATCGTTTCATCTTTGTATCTGTTGTTATGTGTCAAGTAAATCTGGCTTTGCTATCTCGTGTCCTTCTTGGTGTTGCATTTTGGGTGGCGAGCAGTGTATTTAGATGGATAAATATGATTAGTCTAAAACGCGGTTTGCCTAGTGGGCAACGTTCGTGACTGCCACGGAAAGGACCTCAGGTTCGATTCCAGCAGGTACGAACCCTCGATGCACTAAAATATCCGCCGTGCGTCGGATTGGCACGTTAAGCCGTCGGACCCCGGGTACTGGCTCCCCGGTAATAAATAAGGGGGCGTCTTCCTCCCCCTTTCTACTTCGCTTCCGTGTCACTTTCCTATCGGACACTCTATCCAAATCTCCTAGCTTTCTATTTCTAAGGGTTGTTTAAGACCTGTGGTCAGACCCTCCCTTCCTAAAATCCTCTACATATGTTCATTTAATCTAAAACTTTGTCATATTTTATATGTTAGGCTGAACAATCGGGACTGCTGTTTTCAAAACGCTTATTAAATTATTAATACAAAATTCTGTACAAATGTTTATTTATTATTATTTAAGAAAATAATAATGAAATCAAAATTTTTATTTACAATGGTGAATGGCAAAACATGCAATGCTGTAAGTGACACTTCTTCGCAGACCTCTTATATTTTAATGCCACTCGTAATTACACGAATGAAGACAAGATCGGAAAGGTTGTAGTCGATATTATCACGTCTAACTTTGTCCTGTTACATGCCTGGGTTAAGTTTTTTGAATGCCTACTCCAAACTTTGAATGGGCTGAATCTGAAGAAGCGGCATGTTAGAGAAAAAAAAAAAGAACTTATACGCGAAAATATCAAAAAAGAAAATGGGATTAATTGTGGAACAGCCGACCTCTGAAGCAAGTGGAAATTCCAATGACGGCAATACACCTCGCAGATTTTTTCAGAACCAGAAACTTTCAGCAGAAATAACTGGCATTAATCAAAATTTAATACAAAGATTTGGAACCATTCTCAGAACCCTTCTTCTGGTTTCTCAGTAAATCCTAAAATACTTGACCTTTCCTCACGTGGAACAAAAAATCTGTTCTTAAAGCTGTATCCATGGTTTCATATGCCTCTCACAGTGCATAAAAATGATCTCCCAGTACATTTTTTAAAGTCTCAGGTAAGTCCAGGACTTTCATCCTCTGAACATGAGATTACATATTGTTTGTCCATGTAATTTCATCTACTTCCGCATGACCTGCTTTTCAAAAGTTTTTATACAGGTTCTCTCACTAATGTACATTATTGCCATTACGTTGCATACTCATTGGATTTTAAATAAACGTTTATGATAAGGTGCTTATACCGTTCATGCATTGTGTCGTACAGGTGCTGGGTGTCAGTTTGTGGTATGGAGTTCCATGCCTGTTGCACTTGGTCGGTCAATACAGAGATGGTTAATGCTGGTTGGGGGTGACGCTGGAGTTGTCGTCCAATGATGTCCCATACGTGCTCGATTGGTGAAAGATCTGGTGATCTAGCAGGCCACGGCAACATGTCGACACTCTGTAGAGCATGTTGGGTTACAGCAGCGGTATGCGGGCGAGCGTTATATTGTTGGAAAACACCCCCTGGAATGCTGTTCATGAATGGCAGCACAACAGGTTGAATCACCAGACCGACGTACAACTGTGCCGTCAGGGTGCGTGGGATAACCACGAGAGTGCTCCTGCTGTCATAGAAAATTGCACCCCAGACCATAACCATAGGTGTAGGTCTAGTGTGTCTCGGACGCAGACAGGTTGGTGGCAGGCGCTCACCTGGCCTCCTTCTAACCAATACACGGCCATCACTGGCACCCAGGCAGAACCGGCTTTCATCAGAAAACACAACAGATCTCCACTCCGTCCTCCAATGAGCTCTAGCTTGACACCACTGACGTCGCAAAAGGCAGTGGTTTGGAGTAAGTGGAATGCACGCTACAGGGTGTCTGGCTCGGAGCTGACCTTCAAGTAACCGATTTGTAACAGTTCGTTGTGTCACTGTGGTGGCAACTGCAGCTCGAATTGCTGCCGCAGACGCAGTACGATGCGCCACGGCCATACGCCTTACACGGGGGTCTTTCCTCTATGTAGTGCCACGTGGCCGGCTGGAACCCGGTCTTCTTGAGGAAGTATCTTCCCTTGACCACCGCTGCCAACAATCATGCACAGTGGCTACATTCCTGCCAAGTCGTTCAGCAATATTGCGGAAAGAAAATCCACCTTCTCGTAGCCCTATTACACGACCTCGTTCAAACTCCGTGAGCTGTTGATAATGGCTTCTTCGTCTTCTTAGAGGCATTCTTGACTAACATCAACACACTACGTCAAATCTCAACGTTAACTAACGTTCACGAACGTTACAGCGCGTATTTACAGCAAACCTGCTTAGCATGTTCCGAATGGTGCTACTAGCGCCACACGTATGCGCCGAGCGCGAAATTTGCATAGACGTCATCTTACAGATGTATACTCACCGCCTACCAACTGTCGTTTATCTAACACAACCCCTTCTTGGTGTTGGGATTTTTTTTTTTCCGTCAGTGTAGTTTGCAAAATGTATGAGAATGTGGCGTATTTGACTGCGTTTCCTGCCAACATTAAGAGATGGCGCCACAGTTCAGACGTTGCTGTGACATCAAGCGTTCCAGAGAGAGAAAGAGAGAGAGAGAGATCTGGCTGTTCAAAACGTGGTATGAACGAAGATAACTAAAGATAGTAATTGTGAAAATTCAGTATAATTTAAAACGATGTATTAACGATGATAACTAAAGGGAGCAATCTGTAAAAACTCAGTGTTATCACCTTCTATATTAAAATTTTTAAAACGGAAAGAGCCAATCATGTACCAACACTAATGTCTCTGAAAATGTAGAAGGATTGGGACGACGGAACCAAGCCAAGGATTTTAGTCATTCGCTCCATTACAAAAATGCACATGTCAACAGAGGAACACCTCATAAATTTCAACATAAAACAAAATTCTGTTAGACACTGTGTAAGACAATTGTTAAAATATACATTGTAAGGGGAATTCAGGCTTGGTCTTGAACAAATTCTGACAATTTAATAGTGAAAAATTAAAAAAATCCCGGTCATGAATGAATATAACGTCAACCAGCAATCAGCTACATGCAATCACGAGCGGATTTTAAAAATTCTAGATAATAACAAACAAGAAAAAGATGACCGAATTTTCGGGTGTAATAAGTACGCCTTTTGAATCCGTTCTGACGCAAATTAAATTTATCAAAGCTATTTAAAGTCAATGGAACCGGTATGGAAAACAATAGATCTGACCAAAGAAAGAAGATTTTCAATCGGGTTTTTAATCCCTCAGATATTGCTGTAAACGAAATCGTGAGCTTACGAACTCTTAGAAACAGACATATCGACAAAAATAAGATGTGACTTTACGTCCTCTGGTGGGAAAACCATGCATTATTTTAGGAAGAAAGTATTTTCAAAAGGTTTATCCATATAAGCGGTAATCGGTCAAAGAAAAACAAATTTGTCGAGTTTTCAGGAGCCCAGATTTTGCAACAAATACTTTAGAAGCAGAAATTAACCCTTTTGACCCCCTGGTGGCTAAACCATTCTTTACCAAACATTAGAAAGTATGTGAAAAATATTTTCCATCAGGTCTTGTATACGATACAGGAAGAATTTTTCAAATCAGAGGTTTAGGAGCAGAAATAACGCAGAAAACGCAATTTAGATTTGTGCCCCCTAGCGGAAAGTCTATGATTTACTTGAAAATTTTGAATTTATAGGAAAATGGTTTCGCATCTGAAACACTATCCAACAAAGAAGGAATTTTTCAAATCGGACTTCTAGAAGTAGAGATATTGACGAAAATAAGATATACATCTACGCCCCCTGGCGTAGAAACCATGCATTTTTTCAAGGAGAAAATTATCCTAGAAGGTTTGTCGACATGAGTAGTATCGGTCAACAATCGACTTTTTTCAATCGAGATTTTAGAAGCTCATATTTTGCTGCTAATACATCAGAAGCGGAAATTAAGGCTTACATCAGAAGCGGAAATTAAAGCTTACGCCACCTGGTGACCAAACCATTTCTTACAAAAATTAGAAATTATTTGCAAACGATTTCCCATCAGGAGCTGTATGCGGTGAAGAAAGAATTTTTCAAATCGGAGATTTAGAAGCAGAGATATAGGGGAAACGCAATTTACCTCTACGCCCCTAGCGGAAAGTATGAATTACTTGAAAATTTTGAAATTATATGAAAAACATGTCACACTGAAAACACTATCTAACAAAGAAGGAATTTTTTAAATCGGATTCGTAGAAGTAGAGATATTGACAAAACAAAAATAAGATATACATCAACTCCCACTGGCGGAGAAACTGTGGAATATTTTAAGAAGAAAATATTCCGAAAAGGTTTATTGATGTGATTGGCATCAGTCCACGAAATAATTTTTTCAATCGAAATTTTAGAAGCTACGATTTTATGGCAAATACATCAGAAGCAAAAATTAACTCTTACGCCCCCTGGTGGCCAAAGTATTCTTTACCAAAAATATAAAATTATATGCAAAAGATTTTCCTCAGGAGATGTATCCGCTGAAGAACAAATTTTTCAAATCGGAGTTTTAGAAGAAGAGTTATCGGGGAAAATGTAATTTACTTTTACGCCCCCTAGCGGAAAATCTATGCGTAATTTGAAAAAGTAACTATATCTAAAATACTCTTCGACATAAATGGAATCGAAAGACAAAAAAATTCAATCGGATGTTTAGAAGCAAATATGTGGAATAAAAGGTATTTTTGAATTCGACTTCATCTGTATTTACGCCCTCTAGCGGCGAAATGGTATATCGTAAAAAAAAAAAAAACGAAACGAAGGATCATCATTTGCATATTTCAAGCTTCCCAATGCAAAAGAATTTGTGAAATCGGACTAACAGTTGCAGAGATATCGTGGGTACAGACGGACGGACAAACCGATAACAGAAGCACGATTTTTTTTTACAAAAGACGTGCTAAAAAGGTATCTTTTGAAGACTCCATTTCCAACTGAATAACCATGAATATCATTCAGAAAGTCGAAGTGTGTGTGTGTGTATGTGTGTGTGTGTGTGAGTTTGAGTGCTGACTTCGTACTCAATTTTAAGAGTCCGTGCCGATCCGAGGATGAAGTATGTCGGCCCCAGCCCGAAATTTATATTGCAAGATACAGTCCGGGCCGGAACGAGCCCGAAAACTATGACTAAACTGTTTACATATTAATAAAAAAAATCTTCTTGCAGACTTGCATTCTCTCCGTCACTTTTAATAAATCAATGTCTTTCTCAACTGAGGATTTGGGAAGGGATGTTTGTCTAGTTCTAAAGTATAGCCTCAGGAGTTTCCTTGCCCATTCGTTTCCATCTAAAATGCTTTCGGGTGCAGCGCATCTGACAAAATAGGATTTTGCTGAAATCTGAGTAAGTTGTTCAATAAAATTAGCAGGAGGGGCTGCTGCGGAGGGACGGGTGAAATTTTGAAGGCGTGGTATCTACAGTTTTTTGAAGAAGCTTTGCCTTCGCAGCAGAAATCCATCAATGCGTGGCTTATGGCATTTACTCCCCAATCCCAAAATAGCTCTCCCTAGTGCCCACTCCACTCCCAGAGCCAGTAATAGAATTCCATTGACCTGCTCGAAAGTGTAATTAAAGCCGCGTATGTTAAATGCTACTAGATCATATTAAAATCACAGTTAAGAAATAAAAAAAGGATAAAATTCAGAGCCTGGGCCAGGTTCCGTCCAGAGGTAATTTTTGGGCTCCAGCGCAACCGGTTTCAGCACTGGTGTGTGCGTGTGCATACGCCACGTAACAATTTTCCTGCGCAATTGGTTTTTATATTTTTGGTCACTAATCGCCTACTGCGCAATGATATTGCTACTACCTCCTCGAGTAGACGCCTTTCTGAAGTCTAGCCATTATTTTGACCAAAAAGACGTTTTTTTTGGGGGGGGGGATTTAACGACCACCACCAGCAACTCAATGGGCTATAAGCTAATTAATACAGACATTTAACGTGGACCAGGAACATCAAACGAAGATCTGGAAAGAGCGAAGATCTTCGTTTGATGGGCTATAAGCTAATTAATACAGACATTTAACGTGGACCAGGAACATCAAACGAAGATCTCGAAAGAGCGAAGATCTTCGTTTGATGGGCTTTAAGCTAATTAATACAGACATTTAACGTGGACCAGGAACATCAAACGAAGATCTGGAAAGAGCGAAGATCTTCGTTTGATGGGCTATAAGCTAATTAATACAGACATTTAACGTGGACCAGGAACATCAAACGAAGATCTGGAAAGAGCGAAGATCTTCGTTTGATGGGCTATAAGCTAATTAATACAGACATTTAACGTGGACCAGGAACATCAAACGAAGATCTGGAAAGAGCGAAGATCTTCGTTTGATGGGCTATAAGCTAATTAATACAGACATTTAACGTGGACCAGGAACATCAAACGAAGATCTGGAAAGAGCGAAGATCTTCGTTTGATGGGCTATAATCTAATTAATACAGACATTTAACGTGGACCAGGAACATCAAACGAAGATCTCGAAAGAGCGAAGATCTTCGTTTGATGGGCTTTAAGCTAATTAATACAGACATTTAACGTGGACCAGGAACATCAAACGAAGATCTGGAAAGAGCGAAGATCTTCGTTTGATGGGCTATAAGCTAATTAATACAGACATTTAACTTGGACCAGGAACATCAAACGAAGATCTGGAAAGAGCGAAGATCTTCGTTTGATGGGCTATAAGCTAATTAATACAGACATTTAACGTGGACCAGGAACATCAAACGAAGATCTGGAAAGAGCGAAGATCTTCGTTTGATGGGCTATAAGCTAATTAATACAGACATTTAACGTGGACCAGGAACATCAAACGAAGATCTGGAAAGAGCGAAGATCTTCGTTTGATAGGCTATAAGCTGTCGCTCGTTGCTAATTTAGGGCCATTGGTTCCCGGAAAGGAAAAGAGGTTGTGCCATAAGACAAACACCACATCCATGCCTCACCGAAATTCGAACCGGGACCCATTTCGCACGAATAAATAATCAGGGGCCAGCACTTAGTCCACAGTACCACCTGGACGCTTTACCCATGAAACATCGCTGGTAAATTGTTGTTCCTTTTAAGGTAAATGTGGGTGAGATACTTATTTCCGAATTCTCTGTCAAAGAATCTGTGTCTGTCGGCAGATAAGGATGCGAGGTAATGAGCCATCCCAATGGATACCAGAGTCTCTTTCAAGATTGCAAAATCAGGACACCGATGACCCTGGCAACCAAGTCTGACGACCTACGTCCAACTTCAATTAGATTCAACTTAATTGATTTACACCGATGAGCCAATACATTATGACCACCTACCTAATAAGCTGTAGGACACCCTTTATCTCTCAAAACAGCGGCCACTCGGCGAGTCATCGATTCGATGGAGATGGGTATCCTGGGGTATCTGGTACCATAATATCGACGGCAGGCCCTCCAGTTCCGTACATTTTGGGGTGGTGGGGATTTAGCACGAACCCACTTTTCCAAGTCGAACCACAAATGTTTAATTGGGTTCATGTCAGGTAAATTTGAACGCCAATGCATTAACAGAAAATCACCAGCATGTTCCTTGAACCACTCCTTGACGATTCTGGCAGTGGCGCATTATCCTGTTGGTAATGGTCATCACTAGCAGGGAACACAGTTGCCATTAATGGGCGAATTTGGTCCGCAACGACGTTCAGACACCTGACAGCTGTCAGGGAATTTGCTATTGAGATAATGGGGCCTAGAGTATATAAAAAAAAACAAAAAAAAAACAGGAAAGATGACACCGAATTTTCGGGTGTAATAAGCACGTCTTTTGAATCCGTTCTGATGCAAATTAAATTTATCAAAGCTATTCAAAGTCAATGGAACCGATATGGAAAACAATAGATCTGACGGAAGAAAGAAGTTTTTCAATCGAGTTTTTAATCCATCAGATATTGCTGTAAACGGAAACGTGAGCTTACGAACTCTTAGAAACAGACATATCGACAAAAATAAGATGTGACTTTACGTCCCCTGGTGGGAAAACCATGCATTATTTTAGGAAGAAAGTATTCTCAAAAGGTTTATCCATATAAGCGGTATCGGTCCAAGAAAAAGAAATTAGTCGAGTTTTCAGGAGACCAGATTTTGCTACAAATACTTCAGAAGCAGAAATTAACACTTATGACCCCTAGTGGCAAAACCATTGCTTACCAAACATTAGAATTTATGTGAAAAATAATTTCCATCAGGTCTTGTATGCGATACAGGAAGAATTTTTCAAATCGGTGCTTTAGAAGTAGAAATAACGCAGAAAACGCAATTTACCTTTGTGCCCCCTAGCGGAAAGTCTATTATTTACTTGTAAATTTTGAATTTATAGGAAAAACATTTCGCATCGGAAACACTATGCAACAAAGAAGGGATTTTTCAAATCGGACTCTTAGAAGTAGAGATATTGACAAAAATAAGATATACATCTACGCCCCCTGGCGTAGAAACCATGCATTATTTCAAGAAGAAATGTTCCTAAAAGGTTTGTCGACATGAGTTGTATCGGGCAATAAACGACTTTTTTTCAATCGAGATTTTAGAAGCTCATATTTTGCTGCTAATACATCAGAAGCAGAAATTATGGCTTACGCCACCTGGTGACCAAACCATTTTTTACAAAAATTAGAAATTATGTGCAAACGATTTCCTATCAGGAGCTGTATGCGGTGCATAAAGAAGTTTTCAAATCGGAAATTTAGGAACAGAGATATAGGGAAAACGCAGTTTACATTCACGCATCCTAGCGGAAAGTCTATGAATTACTTGAAAATTTTAAAATTATATGAAAAACATGTCACACGGAAAACACTATCCAACAAAGAAGGAATTTTTCAAATCGGACTCCTAGAAGTAGAGATATTGACAAAAATAAGATGTACGTCTGCGCCCCTTGGCGGAGAAAAAGTGGAATATTTTAAGAAGAAAATATTCCGAAAATTTTTATTGATGTGATTGGCATCAGTCCACGAACGATTTTTTTCAATCGATATTTTAGAAACTCAGATTTTATGGCAAATGCATCCGAAGCAAAAACGAACGCTTACCGCCTCCCTGTTGGCCAAAGTATTTTTTACCAAAAATTTGAAATTATATGCAAAAGATTTTCCATAAGGAGATGTATCCGCTGAAGAATTTTTTTCAAATCGGAGTTTTAGAAGAAGAGTTATCGGGGAAAATGTAATTTACTTTTACTCCCCGTAGCGGAAAATCTATGCGTTATTTGAAAAAGTAACTATATCTAAAATACTCTTCGACATAAATGGAATCGAAAGATAAAATATTTTTTTTAATCGGATGTTTAGAAGTAAATATGTGGAATCAAACGTATCTTTGAATTCGACTTCATCTGCATTTACGCCCTCTAGCGGCGAAATTGTACATCGTAAAAAAAAAAAAACGAAGTAAAGGATCATCATTCGCATATTTCAAGCTTCCCAATGCAAAAATAATTTTTCAAATCGGACTAATAGTTGCAGAGATATCGTGGGTACAGACGGACGGACAAACCGATAACATAAGCACGATCTTTTTTTACTAAAGACGTGCTAAAAAATTTCGCCCACAGCACAACACCGCCCCCGGCGGCCTGTTTCCCTCCGTTGGTAATCGGCGTACCGCAATCTGCTGTCTATGTGATGCACCAGGAATCTTGATTCGTCAGACTAGGCCACTTTCTTCCAATCATCTACAATCCAATCAGGATGATCTTCGGCCCATTTCATGCGTTGTTGGCGATGACTTGATGACGTAGCCTGATTGGCCTTCCGTTACGCGGGCCCATCTGCAGAAGGCTGCGATGAACTGTGTTCTGTGACACATTGCCCTGATCACCACTGTTGTAGCTACGAGAGATTTGTCGCACTGTGGCGCAGCTGTCGCTGTGAACAATGCGCGACAGTCTCCGCTCCCCTCTGGCATCAATGAAATGCGGACGACACACGGCTGGACAACGGCTCATCGCTCGGCCATCTGATTACCATTTTTGATACGCACTCACTACAGCGGCACGTGAACAAATCATAAGCCGCGCCCTTTTCGAGATCGTAATTCCGAGGCGTCCTATATATATATATATATATATATATAGGACGTCGCCTGCATAACGGCAGCAGGTTTTTGGTTCTGGGGTTAGGGAGTTTAGGAAAACGTTCTCCAGGGGACGGAGCGCTGCTTCTGCAAGAACGGACGATAATGATGAACCCATCGGCACTCCTTTCGTTTGTTTAAAGACGTGGGAGCGGAAAGTGAAGAAATTTGATTCTGTGACCATGTCCATCACCTTGAAAATGTTTCGAAATGTGTCTGGTGCGAACAGATTGGTAGCTGCTATAGAATTCTGGAGATCTGAAGTGGCTTCCGATACTGGAACTGACTGGTATAACGAAACTACGTCAATACTGCCGATTATATCTCCTGGTGCGGCAGAGACTCTCTTTACCCTCGGAATAAAGTCAGTAGAGGAGAGTAACACTCTGTCCGAAGGTCGCATGAAAAGACTCAGGAATGAAGCTAGTACTTTCTCGAGGTGGGTGGAAAAGTGCAGGAAGGAGGCTAATGCGAGAAAATCCTCTACAATAACACAGGTCTGCAACCAAAAAACTGCACAGGATTTTTATACTGTTTCTTATAGATTTTTACTCACTGAAACAGGGAAAAATACTCAAAAAATTCCATGACGTCAGGTTTTCTTGCAAAACTCGTGTTTGTAGTTTCATTTAGAGCGTTTAACGCAAAATCTGGTATCCTATTCTTGATTCTAAAAATCCTATGCAAAAGTGATTTCTTACTTTCATTTAATATGTATTAGAGTGAGACTCAAGAATAAATACAAAGAGAAAATGAGCGGAATGGGGGGGGGGGGGGCAGTGGAAGGGTGGCAGGACAAGGGTAGTGTTGGCGGTGTGAGGAAGCTCAGGTTGTTCATGTCCCAACCGGTTTAATTTGTTTAGAGTGAAAAGTGAGGAATCTTGCTGGCTGGGTTGAGCATGTTTATACACGTTCTCTAGGGTATTAGGAATGAGTATAAACAAGCGTATTATCACATTTGATCATGTTTCAACATGCTAAATAAATTCAGGATCTAGGTTGCTTTTGTTAGGTTGCTTAGCTTATATAGATGACTACTGGATATTCGAGGCTAAAAGTGCCTAGAGAATCCCTCGAAAGCATTAATTTTTATCTTTAAGAACGGGAAAAAAAGAAAAAAAGAAACTTTTTGCTGTTTTCTTTCATTTATGTGCAGCGCCATTTTGGAATTTTTTTTATCGAGCCAGAGGAAGAAGCAGGTGTTGCCGATTAGCCTGCCCAGCTACAGAGAGAGACGATCGGTAGACGCGCAGGTGTCAACATAACCTTGTTCGCTCTCGTGTTCACCTATGTTTTACGTGTTATTTCATTGGTCGTTTTGAAGGGAGCGAGGCTAGTTTCCATCTGCTTCACCACACGAAAAGCGTTTGCTTCTAAATGTACGGAGAGTCAGTGTGTGTACTCAATGCGGTATATACAAACAGCGAGGAGCCACACTCAGTTTACATTTGGCATTCAAACGTGACTGTGCTCGTGTTTTCAGTTATATATTATGGCTCCAAGAGGTTGTGTTATTTCTCCTGACAACTTTTGTTTTATTTGGGTTGAATACACTGTTAAAAGTCAACAAAGAAACATCAGTGATTTCGTGAAGAAAGTGTATTTTGCTTACTTCATGTTGAAACTTGGGGATCAAGACAAAGCCTGGGCTCCTCATAAGGTGTGCAGAAGGTGCGAGGAAGATCTCCGTTTGTGGTTTAAGGGTAAGAACACTCATTTCGTTTTGGCATTCCTATGATGTGGCGTGAACAGCAAAACCACACTACCGACTGCTTTTTCTGTTCGCTAGATGTGAAAGGTCTCAATACAAAAAAAAAGTAAAATATCTTACCCAAACCTAAATTCAGCTATTCGTCCAGTGCCTCATAGCTCTGCAATACCAGTTCCACACCCACCTTCCAGTTTGGATGATATTCTGAGTGATTCTGAGGACGGAAACACATTACCTCCCCAGGACGAATCTAGTTAAGATTCTTCTGTTGATGAGGGACCCCAACATTTTTATCAGAGCGACCTCAATGACTTGGTTAGAGATTTAGGCCTTACAAAAGATGCTGCCGAATTGCTGGGGTCAAGATTAAAAAATAAAAACCTGCTGTCACCCGGAAACTCATTTTCGTGGTACAGGCACGAGAGAGAGAATTCACTACATTTTTCTCCAAAGAGGGAAATCTCGTGTTTTGTAGTGATGTTCAAGGGCTAATGAAGTGTTTTGAAATAGAATATGATTCATCTGAGTGACGCCTATTCATTGATTCCTCAAAAACAAGGCTCAAAGCAGTCTTGCTGCATAATGGGAATAAATTTGCATCACTTCCTGTAGGACACTCGGTGCATTTGGAGGAAAACTATAACGACGTGGCAATGATTCTTAAGAAAATAAAATATCAAGAACATCGCTGGATGCTTTGTGGAGACTTCAAAATATTAACCGTGGTGTTGGGCCAGCAGGCAGGTTATACGAAATATCACTGCTTCCTTTGCTTGTGGGACAGTCGAGCCAGAGATCTGCATTAGACAAAAACTGACTGGCCATTTCAAGACGTCTTAATCCCCGGCAGAAAAAACGTCATTAATACAACCTTGGTTCCTCCTGAAAAGGTTTTATTACCACCTCTTCATATTAAATTAGGGCTTATGAAGCAGTTTGTGAAATCACTGCCAAAAGATGGGAAATGTTTCAGATATCTGTGTCCCAAGTTCCCAAAACTATCTGAAGCCAAGTTGAAAGAGGGAGTTTTTACTGGCCCCGACATATGAAAACTGTTATCTGATCTCCTCTTTTCAGAGACAATCGTCCACGAGCAACCACGGCGGCGAATGACCAGTATATTGCCCTACAGGCGAGAAGAGACAGACAGCAGACAGCGGGAGAAATCGCAAGGCACATGCAACAGACAACTGGACGTCTGTTATCGCGTTTTACCGTAGCCAGGAGGCTGCACAAGGGTGGTCTATTTGCACGACGACCAGTACGGTGTGTGCCATTAACGCCTGCTCATCAGAGACGGCGGTTTCTGTGGTGCCAGAAAACAAGAACTGGACACATCAGCAATGGGGTCGAGTTCTCTTTACGGATGAGAGCCGATTTAGTCTGACGGGCGATTCTGGACGTATACACATCTGGAGAGAGCAGGGAACACCTTCAACATTATCGAAAGGGACCGGTTTGGAGGTTACGGAGTTCTTCTTTTGGGGCGGTATCATGTTTGGTAGCCGTACCTACCTCCATATCTTCCAAGGAGGTTCAGTCTCTGGTGTCCGCTATTGTACCGAGGTTCTCCTGCCTCACGTGCATCTGTTTAGAGATGCAGTGGGTTCTGAGTTCCTCTTCATTGACGACAACGCTACACCTCATCGTACAGTGGGTGTCTCAGAGCTGTTGGAGAGTGAAGATATTCAACGCATGGATTGGCCCGCAAGGTCCCCGGACCTAAATCCAATCGAACACGTGTGGGACCTTCTCGGGAGACGCTTGGCAGCACGTCACCAGCCGCCAGCAACGATTCCGCAGCTGCGATTGGCGCTACAAGAGGAATGGGCCGCGATGCCTCAACAGCTCCTTGACAACCTCGTCCTCAGCATGGACAGACGTTGTAAATCCTGCAACGCAGTCAAGGGTGACCATATCCCCTACTAAAGACTGGATTTTCTTGACAGCCGCCTGTCACATGGACGTTTCTGTCTTCTGTCCAGTTGTGCTCGAAGCTACCTTTTCAATAAAGTGCCTTTGTATCCTTTGGATTTCTTGTTTAGACGGTTTTGCTACTTGTCCCATATTCTTACATCTTGGGGATCTTATGGTAAAATTTGAGTCGATGTGGAGCACTTCTGCACCAGGTTACATTCGAAAAACCGTCTCGTCCTTAATTTTTGCACGCTAGTGTATCTCAATGAGAATTTTTTTTTCCAAATTTCAGTTACTCTGAAAATCTACCCGCCTATTTATATTTATTGCAGTCACCTTACCACTTATATGACGTCACAGTTTCTTCGGTGAAAACGAATGTTGGTAATTTGATTTTGACTAAAAAACCCACTTATATGACGTCACCGTTGCTCCGGTGAAAACGAATGTTGGCAATTTTATTTTGACTCGAAAAACCTTGACATTCGATATGTCAAACGATAATAAATGTTTAAATACAAAGCATATTATGATAAAGCGCTTTTCACGTGATTTTTAAGGTTTTTTGTTAAATAAATTCAGAACAAATAAATTTAGAACAAAATATATACTGAGCAAGTCAACTCAAGTCATTCAAAACTTAGGGCGGCGGTCAGTTGCTGGGCAACAATGGCTCAACCATTGCAAAACGTCCTAGGGTTATCATAGCTGGGTTATTTAAAAAACCCATTTCGACCCACTTAAAGTTAACGTAGGAAAAAATCCTTCCTTAGTGAGCCTCTATGTTGTAAAGAAACATTCCTGACAAATATGAAAGTTCTAAGTTCAGTAGTTTCTGAGATACGGTGATGAGTCAGTGAGGGCTTTCAGTTTTATACAGTAGTGGCCAAAATCGTGGAAACCTTTTGGAAATAGTGTATTTTTGAGGTTTGATGGCTCATATCGCCACTTTGTTTTTAGTAATACCATAACATTATATAACAATGGAAAGATAATTTCATCAAGAATGTAATGCAAGAACGTTTATGAAAGATTTTGTATTAGAACAGCAGTTATAAAGAAAAAAGTGAAACATAGAAAAAATGAGATATACAAAAATTAATTCTCACCATGTCAGTTAATACTTAGTTGGGTAACCTTTAGCGTTAATTACGGCCTTGCAACGCCTTCTCATGGAGTGAACTAAGCTTTTTAGTTCTGCAGCTGTTATAATGTGAAACCAAGATTGCATTATTGCTTCTATTAATTGGGTTCTATTACTGGGCTGCTTCTGACTACCAAGATTCTTTAGTCGGCTCCGTAGATTTCCGATGGGGTTAAAGTCTGGGCTATTCGCAGGCCATTCCAGCAGTGAAATATGATTATCTTGAAACCACTTTTTGCATACAGCAGCAACACGACATGGAGCTGAATCCTGTTGAAATATAAATGCTTCATTATCTTGGAAAAGATCACGTGCGGAAGGCTTCAGTTTGGGCTAAAGTATTTCATTAATGTATTTTTGGCCATTTATCACGCCAATTCTGCCCACACCTTTTGATGTCATACAACCCCAGAACATAACATTAACTAGGTTTTTAACCGTACATGTAATGCAATCAGGATGCAAATCTTCTCCGATTCTTCTCCTTACGTATTTTATTCCGTCACTACCAAACAAGGAGATTTTGGTCTCATCACTCGAAATAACACTCTCCAGTTAACATGGGTTTTAGCCCAGTTTAATGTTTTCAACCTTTGTTTGAGAGATAAAAATGGCTTTTTTCGTGGAATTCTAGCTTTTAGACTAAATTCCTGCAGTTTGCGCCGAACAGTCCTTGCACTCAAGTTCCCATTGCATTGCGCCATTTCATCTTGTATACACTCAGATGATTTTATTCTGTCATCTAGGCACAGTCTCTTAATTCTTCTATCATCACTTGCTGTTGTGAACCTTTTCCTGCTTTTACCAGTCTGGTTTTGTAGTGAGTGTGTCTTCGTATACCTCTTAAAAAATTTAGAAATTCCACCTTTGGTTAAGTTTCCAATAACTTTTTTCTAATTTCTTCATAACTGAAGCCTTGTTCACTTAATAGTACTATTTTACATTGCTTTCTGCCTGAGCAGTCAACTCCTTTCGCCATTTCTTTAATTTCATTAGGTCTTACAAGCTTACAAGCTCACTAAATGAAAGAACACATACACAAACACACAAAAAAACTTGCTAGCAATCACATAACACACTGACAAATGTCCTCCTCTCCAATACATGACATCAATAGCTGAATCCTACTGTGACCTGATTGGCTCATTGCCAAAACAAGATGACACCTGATTGGCTCTCTAAACACTCATGCTCATTGGCTACATTCAAGTGAAGGAAAGCTACTTCATATCTACCTAAGCAAGTTGTTCTTCCTTTTTCTGGTTATTTGGCTATAACTTTTTACAGAATACAGATAATTAAACAAACTTTCTTGCATTACATTTGTGATGAAAATATCTTTCCATTGATATATAAATTTGTGGTATATCTTAAAAACAAGTGGTGTTATGAGCCATCAAACCTCAAAAATACACTTTTTCGAAAAGGTTTCCACAAGTTTGGCCACTACTGTATGTACATATGTCTCGACCTTGAACTTTGCAATGTTGTAATAGGAATTCTTAGTTTCGGACTGACCTAACTTTTTCCGCTCCGTCGTATTCTGTATTTTTCCTGTGACAGCGTCACAGTTTTTTATGTATATTTCTTCTTTTGGTTGTTTGTACATTTTTTTCTATTTATTGCTTTTAGTTAAGAATTATTAAATATTGACACACTCTGTCTCTCTCTCTTGAAATCACAAGAAAAGAACATCTCAAAGTAGATTTTCAGATCGAAATGAGCATGTGTTGTGTCAATGATTAACTTTTTTGCGAATCATATTTGTTTTTTAACTTTTTACATTCTTTCATCAACCGTTTCTGATATACATACTTGTTGTTGCAGGATGGGAAAATTGTAAAGAATGTTTTATGACGTTCACAAAAAAATTCCATTCTTTCACCATAGTTTCTTAAAGACAGTTTCATCTCGTACTTTAAAGCAATTTAAAAGAAAACTTTTTTTGATTGGCATTCAATAATTAGATTTATAAGTAATCAAGATTTTGACATAAAAGCAATGCTCAAAGAACGCAAGAGGACATACAAAAAATTACATATTTTTCTGGATATCTGTTACTTTAAATGCATGATAATAGAAGACAAAAAGACCAAGAGATTCAGTAAACATAAGGCAGTAACGCCCAGTTCACGAATCTTTGGTTAAGAAATGAAGGAAAAGTGAAACATATTGCGAAGTGGCAGACGCGGATACAAGGGGGTGGGCATGGGGGCCATCCCCCCCTTGAGCTGTTGAGCTGTAGCATGAGGGAGAAAGAATAAATGTCCAGGAAGGACCTTAAAAATATAAGTTTTTTTTTTATTATTTAGTTAAACCAAAGTCATTTGGGAAAATATTAATTGTTTACAGTTGCAGTGATTGTCTGCTTGAAACCCTTGTGCGGATGGTTCGATGCTGTACATCTTTTTCCTTTTTCTTTATCTTTCTCTGGAGGTGAAATGTAAAACTCTTTTATATGATTAAGGAAGTGGTGTTATTGTTTAGGAATTTCTGCGAGAATAGACAAACTGTCATTCGGAAAGACATTTTCTCTCCCACGTCTAACGCACGTGCGGTCGTCCCAGGCGGCAGGTGCAGGAAATGATTCATCTGCTTTGATCATGCTTTCGTTTTACAGTACAAAGTCTGTCATTGTGATAGCCGTTATTAGGGCGCTCCGTTATTTGCCCTCACCCTTCCTCTTTTTTCTCAGGTTACTTCCGGCACAATTTAGTTGACTTGTGGTCCTCCATTCCAGTTGTTCATCATCACCTCCTTGTCCACTCCCTTCTAACAATTACGAGTAATCTGTTGAATTTTGATTTGCCGTATGCGCGCGCTGTACTGCAAATTGGACTAGATTGTTTTATTTTCTGGAAATAAGAAGGTATTTACACTACTATTTCTCTTATACGATAAGAAAAATCGGGGAGAGAGAGCAGAGGGCTGTGTTAAGCATATATTAGTTATTTAACATAGCTATGGCATGGCACTTAATCCAAAGAAGCGACAAAAAAACTTTTAAATTAGTTTGTAAAATCAACAATTGAAATTTCAGAAATGATAGACGTACCAAAAGTTGAACCTTCATCAAAAGATTTGCCTTCAATAGACTTAAACTTGGGAAGAGCAGATGCACTTCCATCGACTTCGACAGACCACACTTTGCCTGTGCAATTTGAAAGTGAATGCGAAAATGATATTGGTCTTTATGCTGGTAATGATGAAAAAAATAAGCGATTTTAGAAGAAACGAGCTTTTGGAAAAACCATTTTGTCTACCGAAAAATTACGTTTTTCCATTCTCCGAGAACAGTAGAAAAGATAAAATTGTGAAAAGGTACTTAAACCAAAGTCATTTGGGAAAATACCTGTGGTTAGTGTATTCCCCATTAATGAAAGAAGTTTACTGTAAATATTGTTCATTGTTTGCTCCAAACGTTGTTGGGGATAATTGATGCCAAAACTCAATCTGGGAGTTTAGTTTCAAAACCTCTGAAAACATTTTTGAAGCTCCTCGATAACAATGGAATGTTAGAGAATCACAAACGTAGTAAGTATCACAGTTCAGTTCAGAAGAATTAGTGGAAAAATTTAACAAACCGCAAAACGAAATTCGTAATATGCTATCTACATCTAGATTAAAACAAGTTGAAGAAAATCGCAAAAGGTTGCTTCCAATTATTGACACTGTAATTACACTGGGAAGACAAAGCATACCTTTTAGAGGCCATAGAGACCATGGCAGTTTATTAGATACATCTCAACGCAGTAGTATAACGAACGAAGGGAATTTTCGAGAAATTTTAAAATTTAGAGTACGGGATGGAGATACAGTTCTGGAAAACCATCTCAAAAGTGCCAAGGCTAATGCAACTTATACTGTATTTCGAAAACAACACAAAATTCCATTATTGAATGTTGCGGTGAAGAAATTCTGAAAAGTATTAAAGGGTTTCTTTCCGAGGCAAAATATTATTCCATAATATTTGATGAAACTACTGACATATCTACCATATCACAAATAAGTATTATACTGAGATATGTTTACAAATCGAAATCAGGGAAGATTTTATTGGATTTTTCGACTTGCATGAAATACATTATGCATCAGAATTCCCTTTAGAGACCGAACCCAAAATAGACGGCGTATCATTAGGAAAAACTATAGTTAAAATTCTGCATTAAAATAATATCGACGTAAAAGCATGCGTTAGTATTTGAACCGACATCTGCAATGTTATGATGTCTGAGGTAAGAGGGGCAATAAGTGAAATTCAAAAATCAGCCCCGCTTGCTGTGAGAATACCATGTTATAATCATTCACTGAACCTAGCTTTGTCCAAATGCATAGAAGTGCAGGGTGTGTAACGTATACTCTAGATTCAGTTTCTTTTTGATTTTACTATCTCTTGTTATTTTATTTTCCTATGCAAATTATCATCTCACTTAACGAGATGTTGTTTCTCCCGCTGAATTATATGTGGCAACGAGTGTAAGTCATGACGTGGTGGTATGCAGTATATATAGGCGCGCTCAAGTATACCGAGGAGCTTCGTTTTATATGTGATAGGTTCTTCCTGATTATTGATATGCGATTTACCTACGTTTCTACGATACTATGATAGTAAGAAAGTTCGGAATATCCGTAGTTGTGTTATTTTGGAGTGTGTATTTGAGTAATACCAGGAGCTCCCCAATAAAAGGTTAAAAGTTAGTACGTTTACTTAGTTCATTTTATTGTCAGACCTCTGTCTGGCCGTTAAGTCTATTTCATTGAGTGTTTACGTTACGTTCAGGGTATATTGTGTTTACCGCTCTAATAAGGAGCCTTCAAGGTACTAATGTACTAAAACCGAAGTTATATTACTGATATTCAAGATAATGAGGAACGCTGAGTAAAAAATAAATTCCATATTCTTGGAATTTATTGCACGTGCGTGTCTTACCTAAACAAACTCTAGCACTTTGAAGTTTAAGCACACTTTAGCTACGTCAAGTAACCTTTCAATAACCCTAACGTGACTTAACGTAAGCTTTCCTGCACTACACGTCCAGTCGGAGAATTTTATTCATTATAATTGGCGCCCGAACATTTCTTGAACACGAGGTATTGACACTTATTGACTATGTCTTCATTACCTGAGAAAACTTCACTATTTCAACCTGAATCAAGTTTCGGTGGAGGTGAGGTTATTTTCGACAATTTGCAGGAAGCCTGTGGGTCTAACTTTGATGTCAATAATTTGCAAGTACCCAGGCATTCCTCACAATTTCGTCATTCACCAGCTTCATATCACTCTGAGTCGCGGGTCGTACCTGAGGTATTTCAATCCTCTCACAGAGGCAAAATGCTTGCACATTTCGTGCCGCATGAGGGAGCAATTACTTTCAATGGTTTGGAGGGGTCCTTGAAATTTCTCGAGGATTTGGACGATCATTTCGACTTATACAATATTCCTCAAGATTGCAAAGTGCAAATAGCAGGCACTTGCTTGAAAGATGCCGCTAAGACCTGGTATCGGTAGTGGAGAGTATCGAACCCGGATTCTCGTTATGAGAATTTCCGAGCGGAATTTTTAGAAGTCTTTCCTTTCGGCCTCAGTCGAGCTGGCCTTGCACAACAACTTTTTACTCGTAAGCAAGGACCCAACGATAGCCCTGTTGCGTTTGCTTTAGAAACAACACGCTTGTATAAATTATGGGATCCACATGCCAGTCATGTCGACATGTTGGACACCCTATTGCAACAGCTCTATCCATTTCTACAGGATTTTATTGAGGTCCGACACCCTGCTACAATACATGAATGCCTTCGCCTCATACGAACGTATGAGGAGCGACACGGCAAACATGGACCAACTAAACATGCTCGGGAACCCCGGGAGGCTTATCACAAAAATCCTCAGCAGCATAATAGGCCTAATGACTTTCAACACGAGCGTACACAGGTGCAAGTCCAAGCATCATACGTACCACCGCATAGAAGAGTGGTACACCGACCGCTAGTTTCTAAACAATTTTCTGGGTACAGTAGAAATGCACAGTATGCTCGACCCCGTTCCAATCCGCAGAATTCGGAACATTTTTATCCTAAGGGCAATAATGATTTTTCTGGCCGTGCTGAGGGAAGAAATAATAGAAATGGAAATTTCAACAGAAATGCGGAGTTCCCGCAGCAGTTTTCACGAAGTTTTTCTAAGCGTGAAAACTTTACCGATACCAGGCAGGGCCGAGGTTTCAGACAGCATAAAAATACAACCAGGAATCCTTTAAACTTCCTAAGGAAGTAGACCAAGGGTCGGCACTGCTTCCTGATACCAAGAATTCCGACTCTAAAATAGTATTATTGACTGTCCAAACTCCTCAGTTGCCTGATGTGTTATTGACAATTGAAGATATTATTGTCGAGACAAAGTTCGACACTGGTTCTGAAATATCAGCCCTAAATACGAAGTTTTGCACTGAAAGTTTTCCTGCAATACACGTCCAGCCTACGACGCAGTATTTGCGAGGTACAAATAACGAAATATTCAGTATCACAGGAACTGTCACATTATCTGTAGGGCTGGGAAAGGCTCGTTTTACGCATTCTTCCCTGCTCATAGACGACCTACCGGTTAAATGTCTAATGGGCATAGATTTTATCAATACTTTTAAAATTACCATGAATTTCGAACAACATGTTATTTCCTTTCCGGAACCTGTCGAAGTGATTCCTAAAGATCCTATAGACATAACGAATTTGTTACTGAGTAAACACCTGAATGAGAGGCAACAAAACCAGCTTTCTCAACTTTTGAATGAAAGACCTGGTTTATTTTCCGACCAACCTGGTTTCACACAGGTGGTTTATCACGTCATTGACACTGATGGTTCGAAACCGATAGCGACGAAACCTTACCCTTGTGCTCCCCATAAAAAAATGAAATGCAACGTCAAATTTCAGAGATGATTAAACAGGGCATAATAAGGGAATCAACAAGCGCCTGGGCCGCACCTGCTTTTCTTGTTCCAAAGAAACAACCCAACGAATTTCGTTTCGTGACAGATTTCCGCAAGCTAAACCAAGTCACGAAAGCGATAAATTATCCACTACCTGTCGTGTCGCATATTTTGCATGACCTATCTTCAACTAAATGGATGTCAACCTTGGATTTGGCGAGTGGATATTGGCAGGTTGCGGTACATCCAGACTCCGTAGATAAAACAGGCTTTTTGACTCCTTTTGGGGCTTATAAATACCTGCGTATGCCCTTTGGACTAGCCTCTGCACCGGCTACTTTCCAAAAGCTTATGGATACGGTTCTCAGACCTGTTCTAGGTCCCCATGTGCATGTATATTTGGATGACATTATTATTACATCCGAGATTTTTGACGAGCACCTTTCTCTGCTCAAACAGGTGTTCCAACTCATATACAATGCTGGCCTGACGTTAAAACCTAGTAAATGCCAGATAGCGAGGGACGAGATTGTATATCTGGGGTTGAAAATCACTCCCCACGGCTTATTTACGGATGATGAAAAAATCAGGCCTATAGTTGACTTTCCACGGACAAAAACAGCCAAAGAACAATCACGCTTTCTGGGAATGACCGGATGGTATCAGCAGTTCGTCCCCGCTTATGTTACAATCTGTGAGCCATTGTATGCTTTGAAACGTAAATACAAGAAATTTGTTTGGACACCTGAGGCTACCGCAGCGTTTGAAGCACTAAAATCTGCGTTGACTCAGCCTCCGGTATTAGCTTTCCCAGATCATACTAATGAATATGATATTTACACTGACGCATACGGAGTTGGTCTTGGTTCCGTTTTGTCACAAGATGGGCATCCAATAGCTTTTGCGTCTCGTACTTTAGCCAAAGCTGAACGCAATTATTCAGCTACGGAACGGAATGTCTTGCTGTAGTGTATGCTCTTGAAAAATTCCAATGTTATCTCAACGAATTGATAGTTGATATAATTACGGATCATTCTGCCCTTCAGTATTTGAATTCTGCTAAGCACCTCTCTAAAAGACTTATGAAGTGGGCTCTTAAGTTACAAGAGAGCAATATCAAAATTTCGTACCAGCCAGGTCATAAGAATCAATTACCGGATGCATTATCTCGCGTCCCGATTAGTGGGGTTCCCACAGAAACTACTCCTGGATGTCAGCCTTTACTTTTAATAGCTGATATAACATCCAGAGAGCAGATAATGGCAGAATTAGTAAATGATCCAGATTTTGGGGAAACCTATAATTTTTTGCTTGCGGGTTCGCCACAACAAAGTGACCCTTCTCTGGCTGGGAGGTCACAGCATTTTGAAGTCATAGAGGGTCTTCTTTACTATACGAAATCTAGGACTACTAGGGCAGAGTTTCGCCAATGCATTCCGCGAACCCTTAGAATGGCCCTTTTAAACGAATTTCATGACAAACCTATTGCAGGCCATTTAGGTATTCGCAAGACCCGTTGTAAATTGCGGGATGTTGTCTATTGGCCTGGCATGTACCAAAGTGTGCTCGCATACGTTCAATCATATCACTTGTGTCAGATTTATAATTTCCGTAATGTAAAACCGGCCAGTCACTTGAAATCTAGTTCAAGTTCTTATGTTTTTGACATTATTTCAATAGATTTATTGGGACCTTATCCTTTATCTGTTAAAAACAAAGCTCGTTACGTTTTAGTATTAACCGATAATTTCTCTAAATGGGTCGAGGTCTTTCCCATTAAAGCCGCTACGGCGGAAGTTATTTGTAATGTATTAATTAATGAAGTGTTCTCTAGATATGGTGCACCTAATCAAGTAGTTTCGGATAATGGTCCCCAATTTATTTCTGACATTTTTGAAAGAATGTGTGTGAGACTACACATAAAGCATAAATTCATTTCCCCATATCATCCCCAGAGTAATCCCGCGGAACGAGTAAACCGCACGCTAGGTAAAATGATCGCTACATTTGTCATGGATCATCACGAGCGGTGGGACGAACATCTTGAGCTTTTTCGTTCGCCCTCCGCCCGTCTGTTCACGAATCTACTAAGTTTACTCCCGCAGAACTTTTTTTGGGTAGAAAAATTAAGACCTCTTTTGAAAATTTAACGGGGATTATTGACGAACTAAACCAGCGACCAACTCCGCAATCAGTACGAATCATGGCAGAGAAAGCTCGTGTTGCAATGATAGGAGCACAAGCGGCTCAAGCAAGATACTATAATACTAGGCGTAGGGAACTAGATCTTGTCGTTGGAGATCTAACTCTCTTGGAGACACACTTCCAGTCTTCTGTTTCTCATACTTTAGTAAAGAAATTTGCACCCAACTACGAAGGTCCATATCGGGTGGCAAATGTGTATTAAAATAACATTATCCTTGAAAAACCTGACACTCAGTTTTAATACGTACACGTTGCTCAGTGTCGCAAGTATCATGAACGAAATATAGATTTTACAATCAACCCTACTCAACCTTCTGTTCCACAGACTCAAGAGTCTATATCACACGATCAACCTCCAGAAATTTTGGACGAACCGACAAACCTTTTTGAAGAATCTCCAGTGATTTTGTCTTCACCCTCCCCTCCACAAGACTGGCTTCCAAGAACGCAACCTGATTCCACCATAAGACGAAGGCTCGAATCAAGTTCTTCAAATTCCAGTATCATTCCCTTCCCTCCAACCATTGCCGAGACTATTGCTGCACCATTCCCTAATAACTCTGCACCAACACAAGCTCCTACTTCCTTGAATACCTCGTCAGAGAGTATTCCAATAGGCGGAAATAAACATCGTCTGGCACGACCACTAACTTACAGCAGCGACTCAGAGTCATCACATATTTCTGATTTACCAGATATAGACAATAGTTTGACGATTCCTAAACGTCAGACACATATTACAAACCGTCCAGCAACACCAAAAGCTGGTCGAAAACGCAACTTGTCTCCCCAATCTGCTTCGCCGCAACAGCGACGAAGGCAGAGATCCTTGCATCCGCCCGGGTTTCGCCCCTGGAACTTACGCTCAGGGCAAATAGGGCCGATGCCTGCTTCTACTGTCATGCCAAAAAGTAGAAAGAGAAAACAAGCGATGTGGCTGGAGCCACGTCCCTTCAAAAGAATGCTGGAAGGAAAACACGGGCCCCAGCACAAAGGGACAACATATCGAAAGCCTGGGGGAGCGCGCTCCTATCAGACGAAGGGAATTCCTGACCGACAGACTTCAGCCGTTCCTCGCCGTTCCTGTCAGACGCAGGGAATTCCTGACCGACAGACTTCAGAATTTCTTGACCGACAGACTACAGATGTTCCAGATCCATTCAAATCGCAGAAAAGATCGGCGCCACCAGAATTTACCAGTCCGATTAGGCCTGGAAAAAGATATCGTACTAGGGTTTTTTATGCGTCCTCGAGATAAGTAAGTTCTCGTGGACAGGTTATTTTCTCATTATGTTGTTTTTCCTGCACGACCAGTTGGCGTGACAAAATTTTTTTTCCGTGTGGGCCTACGCATTCTTTTTGTGTATATAGGTAGTTTTTTTTTATATATATATTCTATGTCCGTCTATTAATCCGAATTTTTTTATATATATATATATATGTGTTAGGGGTAAAATAGTGAAAATTGTTACTGTTAGGCAGCTACAGGCAATCTTCGCTGCTGATACAGTTTGTTTGTAATCAACGATAAATATATATAGAGTTGAAAATATGAGGAAGTAAAATGAAATCAAAAAGTGATTCCTGCTGGGAAGAATAAAAATAAGGTATGCCGATGCAGGTTTGTTCTGCACACGTATAAAAAGTGTTTTCTGCTTCACAGACGACAATAGCTGCGGACACAGGTTTACTGAATTTGTTATGCCAAGCTCGAAGTTGTAAATACTGCTGCCACAAAAAAAAAAAAAAAAAAAGTAGGCCAATAAACGTCAGTCAGCGAAATGTAAGACTACACTCAAAATTTGATAGATTTTTCAAATAAAAAATATATATAAGGGGGAGATGATGTAACGTATACTCTAGATTCAGTTTCTTTTCGATTTTACTATCTTTTGTTATTTGATTTTCCTATGCAAATTATCTTCTCACTTAACGAGATGTTGTTTCTCCCGCTGAATTATATGTGGCAACGAGTGTAAGTCACGACGTGGTATTATGCAGTATATATAGGCGCGCTCAAGTATACCGAGGAGCTTCGTTTTATATGTGATAGGTTCTTCCTGATTATTGATATGCGATTTACCTACGTTTCTACGATACTATGATAGTACGAAAGTTCGGAATATCCGTAGTTGTGTTATTTTGGAGTGTGTATTTGAGTAATACCAGGAGCTCCCCAATAAAAGGTTAAAAGTGAGTACGTTTACTTAGTTCATTTTATTGTCAGACATCTGTCTGGCCGTTAAGTCTATTTCATTGAGTGCTTACGTTAAGTTCAGGGTATATTGTGTTTACCGCTCTAATAAGGAGCCTTCAAGGTACTAATGTACTAAAACCGAAGTTTTATTACTGATATTCAAGATAATGAGGAACGCTGAGTAAAAATAAATTCCATATTCTTGGAATTTATTGCACGTGCGTGTCTTACCTAAACAAACTCTAGCACTTTAAAGTTTAAGCACACTTTAGCTACGTCAAGTAACCTTTCAATAACCCTAACGTGACTTAACGTAAGCTTTCCTGCACTACACGTCCAGTCGGAGAATTTTATTCATTATAGGTGTACGAAACTGTTTTGGTGTTATAAAAGAAGTCATTGCTTTTTTCAGTGCATCAGCAAAAAGAAGTTTTGTTCTGAAAAGTATCTTGCAATCGAAGTTAAGTAGTCTATATGACACTCGCTGGCTGTCACATAGACAGATATCATTTAAGTTTAATTTACAATCAATAACTGAATTTATACTTTTTACACGTTTAGCATCATCGATGGATTACAAATAAAATGAAGTTAGTTCTGAAAACACCCATCGAGTGGCTGTCTTTGGGTAAGTCATAATATAAATTTGGCAGATTTTGAATATTTATTTCAACTTTTCTGCTTAAACAAAATTATGTGTAGCATATTTGATGTCCAAGGAATTACCACTACTGAAGATTCGCCGTGCTTCGTAAAACACGTTAAGCCATTGTTCAACCGTATATGATACACAAGTTTTAGTCCGTCTGTGAGCAGGCCCGTAATTAAAAGGAGGTCGAGTGCACTGCACATACGTACTCCCATTAAAAAGTGACCGATACATGCGAATGCGTTTTGTGTATGCTTTTAAGAATTGCACGCTTCAGATATATTTTGTTGCATCACATCCCTCCAGGGGGGGGGGGGGTTATAGATATACAATAGTTGGGTCTGAAACTAAATTCATCCCAAAAAGTAACGAGGTGTTTTTTTGGGAATTCAACATTTTGGCTCATGCCCCCCCCTCATTAGAAATTTTCTTGATCCGCCCCTGCGAAGTGGAAGCGACCGAAACCTCGTAATATCATTTTGATGAGCATGTCGTTAAAAAGATTTTGTACGGTAGAATCGTTTGTCACTCAATTAGCAAAAGTGTGTTACTTTTTTCCCTAAGGTGTAACAGATAGATAAGCGGCGAACGTCATGTTCATTACAGATCAGCCATTAAACAAATGGAAAAGACTCATTAAGAATCTGAGAATCTGGAATGAACATTTTGTGACGCGCTTGCCCATTTCGCAAATTGTTTGACAATATAAATAGATGGGGAAAGGTTTAGCCACTTCTCTGTTAATACAGTTAGTTAGTATCAAGTCTGAAAAATGAAACTATTTTATATCTTCACCATAATCTGTGTTTGTGGTAAGTATAAAATTATATATCATCTTTCGGTTTTCTTAAAAGAATTTGAAGTAGGATATACGTTACTATTTCTTAATGATATAAATACATCACCATCGGTATTGGCTTTTCACATGGGTTACTGTCATAGAAACGATACTGAGGCTCGCTGTGGAAAAATTGTGATTAGTGCATTTCGATCATTTGCGCAATACGTACAATAAAAAATTAGTAAAATCATGCAATGCATTGATTATGATACGCTTTCCAACATACCAGAAATCATTACTCAAGTTATGAGGATAATGGCTGTGGAATAAATCTCGGTCTTGTGCCCTGAACTTTGATCCCATTTCGATGATATTCTACAGAACCGGTTCAGTATACCTCCGAAATAACATGATAAAGTTTTGTCGGAATGGAAGCATTTTTACGTAAGTTATGATGCATAAGGCCTATGGAATAGATTCAGCTCCTGTGTCCTAACCTTTGACCCCATTTCGCCCATTTTCAATAGGATTCGTTGACCCCATTTCACCTATTTAATAGTCAGGCCCCTACAACATACTAACATTTCATCCAGATCGAAGAATTTTTACGTAAGTTATGACGCATAATGGCGATGGAAGTGATTTCGCTCCTATGTCCTGAGCTTTAACCCCATTTCGCCCATTTTCAACAGGGTTTGTCCCCAGATGGTCCCCTACCATATACTAAAATTTAATCGAAATCGAACCTTTTTTACGTTAGTTATGACGCATAAGAGCAGTGGAATGGATCCCGCTCCTATGTGCTAACCTTTGATCCCATTTCGTTCACGTTCAATAGGGTCCTTCCCAATTGATCCCCTTCCGCGTACTAAAAGTCCATCGAAATCGAACGATTTTTACGCGAGTTATCGTGCGGACGAACATACGCACACAAAGCGTGAAGTAATGAGGCAGATGGGAATCGCGACCATCTGCTCGCAAGAGTGTGACGTCATAAAACGTAAATAGGATCCACACACAACGCGTGACGCAATGAGACAGATGGCATGACCGCGCGCCAACATATCAAGCGCCAGATTGTGACGTCAAAAGATGGTTCCCAGGTGGTCCCGTACCACATAATAAAATTTAATCGAAATCGAACTATTTTTACGTACGTTATGACGCATAAAGGCGATGGAATGCATCCCGCTCCTATGTCCTGACCTTTGACCCCACTTCACCCATTTTCAATAGGATTCATTCCCAGGTGGTCCCCTACAATATACTAAACTTTCATCGACATCAAACCATATTTACGCAAATTATGACGCATAAGGGCAAAGGAATGGATCTCACTCATATGCCATGACCTTTGACCCCATTTCGTCCATTTTTAATAGGGTTCGTCCCCAGTGGTCTCCTACCGCACACTAAAATTTCATCGAAATCGAACCACTTTTACGCGAGTTATCGTGCCGACAGACAGACGGACGGACGGACAAAGTTGGAGCATATACGCTTCTTGAACCTACGGTTGGAAAGCGTAAAAAAGAGAAACCTGTGAGCAGAGTTAAATTAAAATTACTTAGTTTGCTGTTTTTGGCAATTAAGTCTCAGATATCTTTAGTTCACTTTACTATTATTTTTAAATATAATATATTGATCCCAAGGATATTTTGCGGTAAGTGACTTGACCACAATAATTTAGGATTCTTTTCATTTCGAGAGTGGATAATGCAATTTTTTTAAAATTGCGCTATTAATTTTTGAAGAAATATCTGATGTTACATGAGATGAACAAGCACGTTAATTGGAACCTCGGCATAATTACGCAGTTCTAAATAAGTATAAGACAGAAACTGCTGCAACAAGAGGCAAATATATTAAATGTTGTTACCAGAGAACTGTTTTCATGTTGGGAGGCAGAATTAACGGCTGCTATGTGCAACTCCATGTGCTATAAGTAGTCTTCCATTCCCAATTTCGGGTCACCGACTCCAGGGAATCAGTGCCGTAAAACAAACAACATCCATGTCATGCAGGGATACGAACCCTGACCTCTCGCAGACGAATGGTCAGAAGCCTGCTCCACCGGGACGGAACCAGTGAACTACAGACGATGTTAAAAGCACTGTTGTGATAGATGCGAAGAACAGATTGTACCTACTTTTGTGCTTTCTTTCTATTTTTTATTTTTTGAAGGAGTGGATCAGGAAACGTTGTACATTGAGCGACGTAAGCAGAGAAGAACACAAATTGTAGTGAAGCGACGAAAGCAGAGAAGAACACAAATTGTAGTGAAGCGACGAAAGCAGAGAAGAACACAAATTGTAGTGAAGCGACGAAAGCAGAGAAGAACACAAATTGTAGTGAAGCGACGAATCCGCTGTATGGTTTCCTGTATAGTCACCTTACAAAACATCAAATTGCGACGTTTTCTAAACCAAAAAATGCCATACTGAGCAACATTATCTTAAGGCAATGGGGAACACAGCGGCTTCAGTATCGTTTCTAGTGCAGTATCCCGTGCGCGAATTCAGTTGCAATGATAATCCAAGTTAAAAAATGAAAATGCAGGGGTTGCTCTGGCTTTAAAAAGCACGTCTTTAGTATAAAAAGATCGTGCTTGTGTTATCGGTTTGTCCGTCCGTCCGTCGGTATCCACGATATCTCTGCAGCTATTAGTCCGATTTGAAAAATTCTTTTTGCATTAGGAAGCTTGAAATATGCGAATGATGATCCTTTATTTCGTTTTTTTTTCGATGTACAATTTCGCCGCTAGAGGGCATAAATACAGAAGATGTCGAATTCAAAAATACGTTTTAATCCACATATTTGCTTCTAAACATCCGATTGAAAAAAATATTTTATATTTCGATTCCATTTATGTCGAATTCTATTTTAGATATAGTTACTTTTTCAAATTACGCATAGATTTTCCGCTAGGGGACGTAAAAGTAAATTAAATTTTTCCCGATACCTCTTCTCCTAAAACTCCGATTTGAAAACGTTTTTGTTCAGCGGATACACCTCCTGATGCAAAATCTTTTGCATATAATTTCAAATTTTTGGTAAATAATACTTTGGCCACCAGCGGGCATAAGTGTTAATTTTTGCTTCTGATATATTTACCATAAAATCTGAGCTTCTGAAACATCGATTGAAAAAATTATTTCGTGAACTGATGCCACTCACATCGATAAACCTTTTCGGAACACTTTCTTCTTAAAAAATTTCACAGTTTCTCCGCCAGGGGCGTAGATCCATATCTTATTTTCGTCAAAATCTCTACGTCTAGATGTCCGATTTGAAAAATTTCTTCTTTGTTGGATAGTGTTTCTAGTGTGACATGTTTTTCCTATAAATTCAAAATATTCAAGTACTTCATAGGTTTTTCGGTAAGGGGCGTAGCGGTAAATTGCGTTTCCCCCTATATCTCTGCTTCTAAATCTCCGATTTGAAAAATTCTTTCTGCACCGGATACAGCTCCTGATGGGAAATCGTTTCCACACAATTTCTAATTTTTGTAAAAAAATGGTTTGGCCACCAGGTGGCGTAAATCTTAATTTCCGCTTCTGATGCATTTGCAGCAAAATATGAACTTCTAAACTCTCGATTGAAAAAAACGTCGTTCGTAGACCGATAGTACTCATGTCGACAAACTGTTTAGAAACATTTTCTGCTTAAAATAATGCATGGTTTCTACGCCAGGGCCTAGATGTATATCTTATTTTGTCAGTATCTCTACTTCTAGGAGTCCAATTTGAAAAATTCCTTCTTTGTTTGACAGTGTTTCTAGTATGACATGTTTCTCATATAATTTGAAAATTTTCAAGTAATTCAGAGACTTTCCGCTATGGGGCGTAAAGGTAAATTGCTTTCCCCTTATATCTCTGCTTCTAAACTACAATTTGAAAAATTCTTTCTGCACCGGATATAGCTTCTGATGTATTTGCAGCAAAATATGAGCTTCAAAATCTCGATTGAAAAAAAGTCAGTTGTTGACCGATACTACTGTTGGATCTTACCTTCACAGGCTGATGTGGCCGCGGCACCAGGTGAAGTATCGCCTGCAGTGAAGCACCCGATATCTCCACCGAAAAAAAATAAATATCTAAATAAAAATAAAAAAAAAACTAAAGAAAATTTTGTCAAAAATTTTGCTCTCCTCCTCTGCTGCTAGGGGCTAGCAAGGAGTTTTCCTACTTGCGTTGACAACCGAAAATTCTGCAACAACAAAGTAATTATCTGATTCCAATAATTAATAATGACCTCCCATAATTAATTATAACAAATTAATTATTAACTTCCCGCAAAACCCGTACCGCGATTGGGCGTGGATGCCTGGATTTAACTCCAGCACGTCCCAATCTACCGAAAATCACAGCAACGCACACACACACTCGAAAAGATACCCAACGCTCATTTCACGTACGCTTGACATTTAATATCCAACGTTATATTATATACACTGCCACCTTTATCCATGAAGTGGCACAAAAATCTGCTGAGATGAATGTATGGTGGGCTGCTCTATCGGCAGCTTAATTATGCACACTGATTTAAGCATTTTATCACTGATTAAACGATAACACTGATTTAACTAACTCTGATTTAACAATTAACACTGATTTACACTGTTCACTGATGAAATTCTAGCATGCACAATAAACAAATAGAGCGAAGGAAACATGTGAGAGATTACCCAAAACATTTAAATACACACTTTAGAAAACTATAATTGAGTACGAGCGTGGGTACCAGCAATTAAAATGATACAGTAATTATCATGACTGCCGCAGTTTAATTATAAGCTAAATATAACTATACCATTACACACACCTGCATAGGCTTGATGCCAAATTAGCAGGGAAGAGCTCTTAAAACTTATGGCCATAACACAAATAAAAATCACGAATAAAATGTGTTGGAGGCCTCCGCTGTCGTGCGTATTCATTTTTCAGGGGACAGAGTTCTATATGCTGTTCACTGTCCGACGGCACTTGTACGTCGTGAGCAAATGTTCATGTAAAGATAACATACCTTGGCAACCGTTGTCTGAGGTCCTCAGCGCAGAGAAGTGGCACGAAATGTCCTGCCTTTTTGGTATATAGACAGCCTAGGCAAAAGTGCACTAATGTCGATCTAGTATCGGTCGAGAAGTCCAAAGGACTGAGATGTCCTCGTTTAAGAGGGGATCATTCATAGCCCTCCTTACGTGCTTCTCTGCTTCTTTTTCCGAGCTCTCCCAGCGGTCAGCTCTCAGGCCTAGGTTCCATGCAGCTCGCTGGTGCTGTTCTCGTGCGTGTGTCTGGCTTTGCCACCGTCCTGAGAATGCCCCGCCGCTTGTTTTTCTCTTCTGCTCGTTTCTCTCCTCTTTGTCCTGTCACAGGGCTTCTCTTAGCCACTTGAAAAGGGATTTATCACCTTGTTCTCAACTGTGGGTGATAGTCGGTTCCCCCTTATCCCGTTCAGTTCGGAGAAAAACTGCAACCACCGAATGTCTCTTGGCTTGCAGAGGGACTTTTGGGGGGTGAGTTTTGCAGTCTTTCGTTAGTTGAAAATGCACACGACTGTTGCTATGAGTCCGAAATAGAGATGGTCTGTTGCCATGTGGCCTTTCACAATTCTCGTTTGCCAGAAGGCTACGAATTATGCACTTATCAAATACTGAACAAATTTTAACAATGGCAGTGATGAACAAATTAGAGGATCAATTACCGTAATTAATTATAACTATGAGTGCTGCCTTGCAGTTACATCGAAACACAAATTTACCGCATAAATGAAATATAAAAATTTTCCACAAGTTAGGCTGCACCCTATAACAATCCTTCTACCTTCCAAAGAAAAAAATATGAATGTATTTTTTTTTTCTCATTGAAGAATGGAAAATTTTGAATATGGATATCTCCCTCTTTCCTATATTCCATGACATGTCTAATTCCGGATTTTAGACACATCAAGGGTAATGGGAAAGTATCGATAACATCTCTGATCCATTCATCATTGCCCATAACAAGAAAAGAATATAAACATAAGTTACACAGGTGAGAGCCAATGTGCGTCCGACCAAAACCCTTTTGGACTCAGCGTGCCTTTCCTCTTATCTAAGTCTGCACTTCTGCGCGGTCCTGAGTTTGGCTCGCGAAATCTTCTTCCTCCTCACAACTGTATATTTCTGTGCTATCACTATCCTCCTCGTCTGCATCCGTTTCTTCGCTGGATTTTTCCTCTTCAGCCTGATGTCCAAAGCTGAGGGGTTTCCCCACTCTCCCGTGCTCATCTCGGGGTCTCAACGACGCTCTCGTTATGATGGGGGGACTTTTTCTTTGCTCCCCTCTGCGTTTCCTCCGTGAGCTACCGCGTCCTTCAACATGGGAGCAGGCTGGGCCGCCGTCCCGGTCTCTTCCAACCCCTGACGTGTTTCCGATTCATGCGGCTGAAAACAGCGCATATCCCTTGTGATCACCGGCCAAACGGGCGTCACCCAGTCCTCATCCTGCTCTGAGAACTCTTCTTCATGATGCCTTTCGTCTGCGGTTGGCATACCTATGCTCAACGAAATTTCCTCATCCCCCTTTTCATCTTGAAATTGCCCTGTGTCAAACACCCTTCTCTGTGGTGGTTTGAAAATCCTGTCTACGTGTGTGAGTCGAGTTCGTCTCATATCATTTACTGGGGCGATTTTAAAGTTCACTGGGGATGTTTTCTCAATTACTCTGAAAGGTCCTATAGAAGGTTTTGCCAACTTTCGCGACCTTCTTTTGGATGCTGATGGGTCGTGCTGGTACACTATGTCCCCAATCTTGATCTGTTTGTCTACAGCAGACTTTGCTCGATATTCCCTGGAAGTTTGGGCTGCCTCTTCCAGATTATCCTTGACAATTTTATACGCTTCTTGCATCCTCGTGACTAAGCTCTCGGCGTAGCTCTGGGATTCAGCGTAGTTAAAAGGGATTTCCTCATTCAACAACTGTCCTGGCATGTTCAGATCTCTTCCGAACATGAGAAAGTTGGGTGTTTCTTTAGTAGCACTGTGTGTCGCGCTTCTGTAGGACATGGCCACAAATTCTGTATACTTGTCCCAATCCTTTCCCTTAGGGGAACAATAAATTGCTAAAGAGTGCATTATTGTCTGAATTTGTCTTTCGGCTTGTCCGTCTGTCTGTGCATGGTGTGGAGATGTATTCAGTTTTTTGATGCCAAACTTACGGTACAACTCGGTCATTAAATCGGACAAAAAATTTGTTCCTCTGTCCGTGAGTAACAGATGTGGGACACCGTGACGCGCCATCACGTTAGAAGCAAATTTTTCGGCAATTTCTGCAGATCGCATAGTCTTTAATGGAATCAGCTCGATGTACTTAGTGAATGAGTCGGTGACAACCAATAAATATTTATTTCCATCCTCTGTCAGTGGGAGAGGTCCAGCGATATCCATCGAAATTTTGGACCATGCGACAGATACAATTTCCGGGGTAATTAGACCCGCTTTTTGCTTCTTTTTGAAACCACGACGTTTCAGGCATTGTTCGCAACTCGCCGTGTAGTTCTTGATGTCTGAGAACATGTTAATCCAAAAGTATTTCTGTTTAATTCTCCCAAGGGTCTTTTCAAAACCGAAGTGACCGGCGCATAGTCCGTCATGTTCTGATTTCATCACTTCTGATTTTAACTTATCAGGTATCACTAACTGTTCTGCGATCAATTTCCGTGGGCTGTTTTTTGCTGGTAAGGCAAAATGAAATAAAAGGTCGTCTCTCATAAAATAGGTGTCAGTAATTTTGTCGACTGCTGAATAATCACGCCCTTCAAGACAATCAATTACTTCAGATAATTTAGGATCTGTTCTTTGTGCTGATTTCAGAGTTTTGTTATTAAGTGGTACAACGGCGACTGTATCATTGGCTTCCACTGCTGCAATGTGCCTAGATAACACGTCGGCGTTTGTGTTTTTCTTTCCTGGTCGATATTGCACATCGAAGTTATACTCCGACAGACTAAGATTCCATCTGACCAGTCTAGAATTAGGAGTTTTCAAATTCATAAGCCACTTTAGAGGTCTATGGTCGGTAATAACCGTAAACTGCTGACCTACCAAATATTCGCGCCAATGGGTGATGGATGATACTATTGCCAGTGCTTCCTGTTCTGTCGTGCTGTAATTTTTCTCAGCTGGATTAAGTTTCCTGCTAAAGTAAGCGATGGGATGTCTGTGTCCTTCGTCATCCTCCTGCTCGAGAATACCGGCAATCGCTACTTTGGAGGCGTCTGTGGTGACGAAAAATTTCTTGCTGAAATCAGGAAATATTAATAGTGGCTCACTCACTAGTGCATGTTTCAGCTCTTGAAAAGATTTCTCGCAGTGTTCGTCCCAAATGAATTTCACGTTTCTCCTAGTAAGGTTTGTTAGCGGTAAGGCAATGGACGAAAAATCTTTGATGTGGCGCCTATAATATCCTGCCATTCCAAGGAATGCTCGAACATGTTTCACTTTCCGTGGAGTAGGGAATTCCCGAACAGCTTCCACGTTCTGTGGGTTAGGTCTTATGCCCTGACGATCTAAAAGGTGCCCTAGGTATGTCACTTCTTCCGCCAAAAATTCACACTTACTGGGCTTAATTTTTAGATGGTGCTTCCTTAATCTCTGAAAAATTAATTCCAATTTCTCAAGGTGTTCAGATAATGTCCTGGAGGCACACAAGATGTCATCCACATATACCAAAATGCCATCATCTCTTTTGTCCATAAATAGAGAATCAAGTGCTCTTTCAAATGTTGCCGGACTGTTGCAAAGTCCAAAAGGCAAGCGATTCCACTGGAAATGTCCGAATTCGCATGAGAAAGCAGTTTTATGCCTATCCTGTTCTCTAACTTTAATTTGGTGATAACCAGCCAAAAGGTCAATTTTTGAAAAATACTTGCATCCATGTAGTAAGGATAAAGTTTGCTGGATTCGGGGAACAGGGTAGCTATCCTTTCGGGTAATTTCATTTAATTTTCGAAAATCTATACAGAAACGATAAGAGTTTCCGCGTCTCACGAGAACAATAGGAAAGCTGTAGGGACTATCTGATTTTGATATGATTCCTGCGTCAAGTAATTCGTTTACCTGAGCTTTTACTTCGGGTCTTAGGGCATGTGGTACAGTATACTGACGCAACTTAATAGGTTTATCATCCGTGAGATGAATTTCATGCTCTGTAAGATCCGTACCTTCTAAGTCTAAAGAATTCCGTGCAAAAACATCAGAATATTTCTGCAATAAATTTAGCATTTTCTCTCGTTCGCTAAATTCCAGGTGATCTAATTTAAAATCTTCCACAGAGATTGGTTGAGATTTTCGGGATGTTCCTCGCGAACAACGCTTAATTTCCACTGGTTCTACCTGAAAGAGTTTCGTATGTTTATTTAACCAAATTGGTGAATCACTGTGGTTAGCCGCTCTTACATCATACAGTCCGCTTGCCGAAACATTATTAACTGACCGTGCTAAGAGTAACCTATTTCTGCGTGCTCTCGGTAATGGCTCGAACAAAATACTTCCTTCTGTTTTCCCCACTGAGGGTTTACTAAGCGCCACTTGGAGAAAAGTTTCGCTGTTGGGGGAATGCAAGTTTTACGAGTCAGTGCTGCTATCCTGGGGTGTCTGTTGGAAACATCATTACCTCTCCGCTCCTGTGGGGTGGGTGGCTGAGATGGGGGGGTCAGGGAAGTGAAGCTGGTTTGTATCTGCTTCGAACGTAAGACGGTGGTTTCGTAAAGCATCTATTCCCAACAAAGCTGAGTAATTTTGACTCAGGGGATGTTTTGTCACAAATGCCTTGACCCATATGTCTCTTCCCTTAATTCGCAGATTTACCTCGTAGCAACCCAGCGTTTGAATCACTTCTCCTGTGATGCTTTTGATTTTTACATTTAAATCAACAGATTTTAACTTTCTGCGAAATTTTAATCTACGATAAGCATCGTTAGCTAATAAAGTGACTGATGACCCTGTGTCAATTAGCACTTTAATTTTATCCCCATCCAGATCCGCATTAATGATTGGTAAATCATTCCCATTTTTCATAGACACGTACCGCACTTTAGAGGGTTTTAAATATTTCTGAGCCGCACTACCTCTCATAGTTCGACTCCGATTCAGTTTAACTGTTTGTTCTTACGCTCGGGTCCTTGAGCACTAAACTTTCCTGTTGATTGATAATGAGTATCTCTGTCGTTGTTATTCCTAAACCTCTGTTTCGGTGTTGTTTCTACCCTATCCCTATTTCGACCGTTATTCGGGCATAGCCTGATCACATGACCTTCCTGTCTGCATCCGTAGCACATAATCCTGTTGCTCCTGTACTGCGCTTGCTGGTTCTCAGCGCGCGAGCGATTTCGAGTACCCGATCCTCTGCGTTCATTATTATTTGCACCATACTGTCGAACGAGTTCGAGTCCAGATGACTGAAACCTGGGTAACTGCAAACTTTCTTCCTCTCTGGAGTTTCTTTCTCGTCTCCGATTTTCGCTTTCCTGAAAATTTACTGCTAACTGACCCACTGATCTTTCCGTCGCTTCCATTCGTGCCATCATCTCTTCCAACGTACGCGCTAATAAATCAGATCCTGGGTTTGTTTCCGATCTCTCTACTGCATTTACTGATGCTTTCTTACTCATGAGCGCCAAATTATCTTCTTCCTGAATTGCTGTGAGAATAGCAGCTTCTAGAGTTTCTGGGCACTTCGTTAAAACCCAGCGCCTGATAGATTCGGATAAACCAGATACAAACTGACACATCACTGTCTGATCCCTATGCTGCCTGATGTCTTCTGACATATCAGTTGTATGACCAAAATATTTTGCCGCTGCACTTTTGAGTCGCGTTGCATACTGTCTTACATCTTGTCCCGGCATTTGAACACAACTCATGAATTGTTTCATACGGGTAATAAGAGGTTCTTCCGCTTGGAACCGATCGATCACTAGACGTTTAAAATTTTCATAATTTCCTTCTAATCTCAGCTCATCACTATCTGACAAAAATTCTGCAGCCCTTTCCCTGAATTTCGACTTTACTACTGCCAATTTTGTTTGTTCGCTCCATCTCCCTACTGTAGCTACATTTTCTACATCTTGAAAAAAATGTTTGGCACGATATAGAGGATCTGTGCCTGTAAAATATCTGAGCATATTAATGCATCCTGCTATCTGTTCACCGCCGTACATTAACTTACCTGGAGCTGTCATTCTAGTCTCTGACACTCCTGCGATACTTGTTACTGAATTACTAGTTACTAGATCAGTTGATTCTCCTGTGGGAATGCTATGTTCCTCCCCATCATGATGATCAGAATCATCTGAGTCAGTAGGTTTGGTGTTCGGCTTCTCTCCTTTATTTGCCATATTTAAATACACTTAACCTAAGGCAGTCTTTTACACAAAAATGCTTAAGGCTTACAATACTTATGATATGCTAAAATATGCTCGTACTGAAATAAATTTGATATGGCAGTCAATTCGCAATATTTCGAGCGTTTGTGTGTGTTGCTCTGCTTTGGAGGTACAAACAAGTAAGAATCCTGGTCATCGGAACCAATTGTTGGATCTTACCTTCACAGGCTGATGTGGCCGCGGCACCAGGTGAAGTATCGCCTGCAGTGAAGCACCCGATATCTCCACCGAAAAAAAATAAATATCTAAATAAAAATAAAAAAAAAACTAAAGAAAATTTTGTCAAAAATTTTGCTCTCCTCCTCTGCTGCTAGGGGCTAGCAAGGAGTTTTCCTACTTGCGTTGACAACCGAAAATTCTGCAACAACAAAGTAATTATCTGATTCCAATAATTAATAATGACCTCCCATAATTAATTATAACAAATTAATTATTAACTTCCCGCAAAACCCGTACCGCGATTGGGCGTGGATGCCTGGATTTAACTCCAGCACGTCCCAATCTACCGAAAATCACAGCAACGCACACACACACTCGAAAAGATACCCAACGCTCATTTCACGTACGCTTGACATTTAATATCCAACGTTATATTATATACACTGCCACCTTTATCCATGAAGTGGCACAAAAATCTGCTGAGATGAATGTATGGTGGGCTGCTCTATCGGCAGCTTAATTATGCACACTGATTTAAGCATTTTATCACTGATTAAACGATAACACTGATTTAACTAACTCTGATTTAACAATTAACACTGATTTACACTGTTCACTGATGAAATTCTAGCATGCACAATAAACAAATAGAGCGAAGGAAACATGTGAGAGATTACCCAAAACATTTAAATACACACTTTAGAAAACTATAATTGAGTACGAGCGTGGGTACCAGCAATTAAAATGATACAGTAATTATCATGACTGCCGCAGTTTAATTATAAGCTAAATATAACTATACCATTACACACACCTGCATAGGCTTGATGCCAAATTAGCAGGGAAGAGCTCTTAAAACTTATGGCCATAACACAAATAAAAATCACGAATAAAATGTGTTGGAGGCCTCCGCTGTCGTGCGTATTCATTTTTTCAGGGGACAGAGTTCTATATGCTGTTCACTGTCCGACGGCACTTGTACGTCGTGAGCAAATGTTCATGTAAAGATAACATACCTTGGCAACCGTTGTC
Organism: Macrothele yani; assembly: GCA_039090855.1. Taxonomy (NCBI): domain Eukaryota; kingdom Metazoa; phylum Arthropoda; class Arachnida; order Araneae; family Macrothelidae; genus Macrothele; species Macrothele yani. The sequence continues at coordinate 109,791,956 of CM076997.1, read as the reverse complement.
TGAGGTCCTCAGCGCAGAGAAGTGGCACGAAATGTCCTGCCTTTTTGGTATATAGACAGCCTAGGCAAAAGTGCACTAATGTCGATCTAGTATCGGTCGAGAAGTCCAAAGGACTGAGATGTCCTCGTTTAAGAGGGGATCATTCATAGCCCTCCTTACGTGCTTCTCTGCTTCTTTTTCCGAGCTCTCCCAGCGGTCAGCTCTCAGGCCTAGGTTCCATGCAGCTCGCTGGTGCTGTTCTCGTGCGTGTGTCTGGCTTTGCCACCGTCCTGAGAATGCCCCGCCGCTTGTTTTTCTCTTCTGCTCGTTTCTCTCCTCTTTGTCCTGTCACAGGGCTTCTCTTAGCCACTTGAAAAGGGATTTATCACCTTGTTCTCAACTGTGGGTGATAGTCGGTTCCCCTTATCCCGTTCAGTTCGGAGAAAAACTGCAACCACCGAATGTCTCTTGGCTTGCAGAGGGACTTTTGGGGGTGAGTTTTGCAGTCTTTCGTTAGTTGAAAATGCACACGACTGTTGCTATGAGTCCGAAATAGAGATGGTCTGTTGCCATGTGGCCTTTCACAATTCTCGTTTGCCAGAAGGCTACGAATTATGCACTTATCAAATACTGAACAAATTTTAACAATGGCAGTGATGAACAAATTAGAGGATCAATTACCGTAATTAATTATAACTATGAGTGCTGCCTTGCAGTTACATCGAAACACAAATTTACCGCATAAATGAAATATAAAAATTTTCCACAAGTTAGGCTGCACCCTATAACAATCCTTCTACCTTCCAAAGAAAAAAAATATGAATGTATTTTTTTTCTCATTGAAGAATGGAAAATTTTGAATATGGATATCTCCCTCTTTCCTATATTCCATGACATGTCTAATTCCGGATTTTAGACACATCAAGGGTAATGGGAAAGTATCGATAACATCTCTGATCCATTCATCATTGCCCATAACAAGAAAAGAATATAAACATAAGTTACACAGGTGAGAGCCAATGTGCGTCCGACCAAAACCCTTTTGGACTCAGCGTGCCTTTCCTCTTATCTAAGTCTGCACTTCTGCGCGGTCCTGAGTTTGGCTCGCGAAATCTTCTTCCTCCTCACAACTGTATATTTCTGTGCTATCACTATCCTCCTCGTCTGCATCCGTTTCTTCGCTGGATTTTTCCTCTTCAGCCTGATGTCCAAAGCTGAGGGGTTTCCCCACTCTCCCGTGCTCATCTCGGGGTCTCAACGACGCTCTCGTTATGATGGGGGGACTTTTTCTTTGCTCCCCTCTGCGTTTCCTCCGTGAGCTACCGCGTCCTTCAACATGGGAGCAGGCTGGGCCGCCGTCCCGGTCTCTTCCAACCCCTGACGTGTTTCCGATTCATGCGGCTGAAAACAGCGCATATCCCTTGTGATCACCGGCCAAACGGGCGTCACCCAGTCCTCATCCTGCTCTGAGAACTCTTCTTCATGATGCCTTTCGTCTGCGGTTGGCATACCTATGCTCAACAAAATTTCCTCATCCCCCTTTTCATCTTGAAATTGCCCTGTGTCAAACACCCTTCTCTGTGGTGGTTTGAAAATCCTGTCTACGTGTGTGAGTCGAGTTCGTCTCATATCATTTACTGGGGCGATTTTAAAGTTCACTGGGGATGTTTTCTCAATTACTCTGAAAGGTCCTATAGAAGGTTTTGCCAACTTTCGCGACCTTCTTTTGGATGCTGATGGGTCGTGCTGGTACACTATGTCCCCAATCTTGATCTGTTTGTCTACAGCAGACTTTGCTCGATATTCCCTGGAAGTTTGGGCTGCCTCTTCCAGATTATCCTTGACAATTTTATACGCTTCTTGCATCCTCGTGACTAAGCTCTCGGCGTAGCTCTGGGATTCAGCGTAGTTAAAAGGGATTTCCTCATTCAACAACTGTCCTGGCATGTTCAGATCTCTTCCGAACATGAGAAAGTTGGAGTGTTTCTTTAGTAGCACTGTGTGTCGCGCTTCTGTAGGACATGGCCACAAATTCTGTATACTTGTCCTAATCCTTTCCCTTAGGGGAACAATAAATTGCTAAAGAGTGCATTATTGTCTGAATTTGTCTTTCGGCTTGTCCGTCTGTCTGTGCATGGTGTGGAGATGTATTCAGTTTTTTGATGCCAAACTTACGGTACAACTCGGTCATTAAATCGGACAAAAAATTTGTTCCTCTGTCCGTGAGTAACAGATGTGGGACACCGTGACGCGCTATCACGTTAGAAGCAAATTTTTCGGCAATTTCTGCAGATCGCATAGTCTTTAATGGAATCAGCTCGATGTACTTAGTGAATGAGTCGGTGACAACCAATAAATATTTATTTCCATCCTCTGTCAGTGGGAGAGGTCCAGCGATATCCATCGAAATTTTGGACCATGCGACAGATACAATTTCCGGGGTAATTAGACCCGCTTTTTGCTTCTTTTTGAAACCACGACGTTTCAGGCATTGTTCGCAACTCGCCGTGTAGTTCTTGATGTCTGAGAACATGTTAATCCAAAAGTATTTCTGTTTAATTCTCCCAAGGGTCTTTTCAAAACCGAAGTGACCGGCGCATAGTCCGTCATGTTCTGATTTCATCACTTCTGATTTTAACTTATCAGGTATCACTAACTGTTCTGCGATCAATTTCCGTGGGCTGTTTTTTGCTGGTAAGGCAAAATGAAATAAAAGGTCGTCTCTCATAAAATAGGTGTCAGTAATTTTGTCGACTGCTGAATAATCACGCCCTTCAAGACAATCAATTACTTCAGATAATTTAGGATCTGTTCTTTGTGCTGATTTCAGAGTTTTGTTATTAAGTGGTACAACGGCGACTGTATCATTGGCTTCCACTGCTGCAATGTGCCTAGATAACACGTCGGCGTTTGTGTTTTTCTTTCCTGGTCGATATTGCACATCGAAGTTATACTCCGACAGACTAAGATTCCATCTGACCAGTCTAGAATTAGGAGTTTTCAAATTCATAAGCCACTTTAGAGGTCTATGGTCGGTAATAACCGTAAACTGCTGACCTACCAAATATTCGCGCCAATGGGTGATGGATGATACTATTGCCAGTGCTTCCTGTTCTGTCGTGCTGTAATTTTTCTCAGCTGGATTAAGTTTCCTGCTAAAGTAAGCGATGGGATGTCTGTGTCCTTCGTCATCCTCCTGCTCGAGAATACCGGCAATCGCTACTTTGGAGGCGTCTGTGGTGACGAAAAATTTCTTGCTGAAATCAGGAAATATTAATAGTGGCTCACTCACTAGTGCATGTTTCAGCTCTTGAAAAGATTTCTCGCAGTGTTCGTCCCAAATGAATTTCACGTTTCTCCTAGTAAGGTTTGTTAGCGGTAAGGCAATGGACGAAAAATCTTTGATGTGGCGCCTATAATATCCTGCCATTCCAAGGAATGCTCGAACATGTTTCACTTTCCGTGGAGTAGGGAATTCCCGAACAGCTTCCACGTTCTGTGGGTTAGGTCTTATGCCCTGACGATCTAAAAGGTGCCCTAGGTATGTCACTTCTTCCGCCAAAAATTCACACTTACTGGGCTTAATTTTTAGATGGTGCTTCCTTAATCTCTGAAAAATTAATTCCAATTTCTCAAGGTGTTCAGATAATGTCCTGGAGGCACACAAGATGTCATCCACATATACCAAAATGCCATCATCTCTTTTGTCCATAAATAGAGAATCAAGTGCTCTTTCAAATGTTGCCGGACTGTTGCAAAGTCCAAAAGGCAAGCGATTCCACTGGAAATGTCCGAATTCGCATGAGAAAGCAATTTTATGCCTATCCTGTTCTCTAACTTTAATTTGGTGATAACCAGCCAAAAGGTCAATTTTTGAAAAATACTTGCATCCATGTAGTAAGGATAAAGTTTGCTGGATTCGGGGAACAGGGTAGCTATCCTTTCGGGTAATTTCATTTAATTTTCGAAAATCTATACAGAAACGATAAGAGTTTCCGCGTCTCACGAGAACAATAGGAAAGCTGTAGGGACTATCTGATTTTGATATGATTCCTGCGTCAAGTAATTCGTTTACCTGAGCTTTTACTTCGGGTCTTAGGGCATGTGGTACAGTATACTGACGCAACTTAATAGGTTTATCATCCGTGAGATGAATTTCATGCTCTGTAAGATCCGTACCTTCTAAGTCTAAAGAATTCCGTGCAAAAACATCAGAATATTTCTGCAATAAATTTAGCATTTTCTCTCGTTCGCTAAATTCCAGGTGATCTAATTTAAAATCTTCCACAGAGATTGGTTGAGATTTTCGGGATGTTCCTCGCGAACAACGCTTAATTTCCACTGGTTCTACCTGAAAGAGTTTCGTATGTTTATTTAACCAAATTGGTGAATCACTGTGGTTAGCCGCTCTTACATCATACAGTCCGCTTGCCGAAACATTATTAACTGACCGTGCTAAGAGTAACCTATTTCTGCGTGCTCTCGGTAATGGCTCGAACAAAATACTTCCTTCTGTTTTCCCCACTGAGGGTTTACTAAGCGCCACTTGGAGAAAAGTTTCGCTGTTGGGGGAATGCAAGTTTTACGAGTCAGTGCTGCTATCCTGGGGTGTCTGTTGGAAACATCATTACCTCTCCGCTCCTGTGGGGTGGGTGGCTGAGATGGGGGGTCAGGGAAGTGAAGCTGGTTTGTATCTGCTTCGAACGTAAGACGGTGGTTTCGTAAAGCATCTATTCCCAACAAAGCTGAGTAATTTTGACTCAGGGGATGTTTTGTCACAAATGCCTTGACCCATATGTCTCTTCCCTTAATTCGCAGATTTACCTCGTAGCAACCCAGCGTTTGAATCACTTCTCCTGTGATGCTTTTGATTTTTACATTTAAATCAACAGATTTTAACTTTCTGCGAAATTTTAATCTACGATAAGCATCGTTAGCTAATAAAGTGACTGATGACCCTGTGTCAATTAGCACTTTAATTTTATCCCCATCCAGATCCGCATTAATGATTGGTAAATCATTCCCATTTTTCATAGACACGTACCGCACTTTAGAGGGTTTTAAATATTTCTGAGCCGCACTACCTCTCACAGTTCGACTCCGATTCAGTTTAACTGTTTGTTCTTACGCTCGGGTCCTTGAGCACTAAACTTTCCTGTTGATTGATAATGAGTATCTCTGTCGTTGTTATTCCTAAACCTCTGTTTCGGTGTTGTTTCTGCCCTATCCCTATTTCGACCGTTATTCGGGCATAGCCTGATCACAGGACCTTCCTGTCTGCATCCGTAGCACATAATCCTGTTGCTCCTGTACTGCGCTTGCTGGTTCTCAGCGCGCGAGCGATTTCGAGTACCCGATCCTCTGCGTTCATTATTATTTGCACCATACTGTCGAACGAGTTCGAGTCCAGATGACTGAAACCTGGGTAACTGCAAACTTTCTTCCTCTCTGGAGTTTCTTTCTCGTCTCCGATTTTCGCTTTCCTGAAAATTTACTGCTAACTGACCCACTGATCTTTCCGTCGCTTCCATTCGTGCCATCATCTCTTCCAACGTACGCGCTAATAAATCAGATCCTGGGTTTGTTTCCGATCTCTCTACTGCATTTACTGATGCTTTCTTACTCATGAGCGCCAAATTATCTTCTTCCTGAATTGCTGTGAGAATAGCAGCTTCTAGAGTTTCTGGGCACTTCGTTAAAACCCAGCGCCTGATAGATTCGGATAAACCAGATACAAACTGACACATCACTGTCTGATCCCTATGCTGCCTGATGTCTTCTGACATATCAGTTGTATGACCAAAATATTTTGCCGCTGCACTTTTGAGTCGCGTTGCATACTGTCTTACATCTTGTCCCGGCATTTGAACACAACTCATGAATTGTTTCATACGGGTAATAAGAGGTTCTTCCGCTTGGAACCGATCGATCACTAGACGTTTAAAATTTTCATAATTTCCTTCTAATCTCAGCTCATCACTATCTGACAAAAATTCTGCAGCCCTTTCCCTGAATTTCGACTTTACTACTGCCAATTTTGTTTGTTCGCTCCATCTCCCTACTGTAGCTACATTTTCTACATCTTGAAAAAAATGTTTGGCACGATATAGAGGATCTGTGCCTGTAAAATATCTGAGCATATTAATGCATCCTGCTATCTGTTCACCGCCGTACATTAACTTACCTGGAGCTGTCATTCTAGTCTCTGACACTCCTGCGATACTTGTTACTGAATTACTAGTTACTAGATCAGTTGATTCTCCTGTGGGAATGCTATGTTCCTCCCCATCATGATGATCAGAATCATCTGAGTCAGTAGGTTTGGTGTTCGGCTTCTCTCCTTTATTTGCCATATTTAAATACACTTAACCTAAGGCAGTCTTTTACACAAAAATGCTTAAGGCTTACAATACTTATGATATGCTAAAATATGCTCGTACTGAAATAAATTTGATATGGCAGTCAATTCGCAATATTTCGAGCGTTTGTGTGTGTTGCTCTGCTTTGGAGGTACAAACAAGTAAGAATCCTGGTCATCGGAACCAATTGTTGGATCTTACCTTCACAGGCTGATGTGGCCGCGGCACCAGGTGAAGTATCGCCTGCAGTGAAGCACCCGATATCTCCACCGAAAAAAAATAAATATCTAAATAAAAATAAAAAAAAAACTAAAGAAAATTTTGTCAAAAATTTTGCTCTCCTCCTCTGCTGCTAGGGGCTAGCAAGGAGTTTTCCTACTTGCGTTGACAACCGAAAATTCTGCAACAACAAAGTAATTATCTGATTCCAATAATTAATAATGACCTCCCATAATTAATTATAACAAATTAATTATTAACTTCCCGCAAAACCCGTACCGCGATTGGGCGTGGATGCCTGGATTTAACTCCAGCACGTCCCAATCTACCGAAAATCACAGCAACGCACACACACACTCGAAAAGATACCCAACGCTCATTTCACGTACGCTTGACATTTAATATCCAACGTTATATTATATACACTGCCACCTTTATCCATGAAGTGGCACAAAAATCTGCTGAGATGAATGTATGGTGGGCTGCTCTATCGGCAGCTTAATTATGCACACTGATTTAAGCATTTTATCACTGATTAAACGATAACACTGATTTAACTAACTCTGATTTAACAATTAACACTGATTTACACTGTTCACTGATGAAATTCTAGCATGCACAATAAACAAATAGAGCGAAGGAAACATGTGAGAGATTACCCAAAACATTTAAATACACACTTTAGAAAACTATAATTGAGTACGAGCGTGGGTACCAGCAATTAAAATGATACAGTAATTATCATGACTGCCGCAGTTTAATTATAAGCTAAATATAACTATACCATTACACACACCTGCATAGGCTTGATGCCAAATTAGCAGGGAAGAGCTCTTAAAACTTATGGCCATAACACAAATAAAAATCACGAATAAAATGTGTTGGAGGCCTCCGCTGTCGTGCGTATTCATTTTTTCAGGGGACAGAGTTCTATATGCTGTTCACTGTCCGACGGCACTTGTACGTCGTGAGCAAATGTTCATGTAAAGATAACATACCTTGGCAACCGTTGTCTGAGGTCCTCAGCGCAGAGAAGTGGCACGAAATGTCCTGCCTTTTTGGTATATAGACAGCCTAGGCAAAAGTGCACTAATGTCGATCTAGTATCGGTCGAGAAGTCCAAAGGACTGAGATGTCCTCGTTTAAGAGGGGATCATTCATAGCCCTCCTTACGTGCTTCTCTGCTTCTTTTTCCGAGCTCTCCCAGCGGTCAGCTCTCAGGCCTAGGTTCCATGCAGCTCGCTGGTGCTGTTCTCGTGCGTGTGTCTGGCTTTGCCACCGTCCTGAGAATGCCCCGCCGCTTGTTTTTCTCTTCTGCTCGTTTCTCTCCTCTTTGTCCTGTCACAGGGCTTCTCTTAGCCACTTGAAAAGGGATTTATCACCTTGTTCTCAACTGTGGGTGATAGTCGGTTCCCCCTTATCCCGTTCAGTTCGGAGAAAAACTGCAACCACCGAATGTCTCTTGGCTTGCAGAGGGACTTTTGGGGGGTGAGTTTTGCAGTCTTTCGTTAGTTGAAAATGCACACGACTGTTGCTATGAGTCCGAAATAGAGATGGTCTGTTGCCATGTGGCCTTTCACAATTCTCGTTTGCCAGAAGGCTACGAATTATGCACTTATCAAATACTGAACAAATTTTAACAATGGCAGTGATGAACAAATTAGAGGATCAATTACCGTAATTAATTATAACTATGAGTGCTGCCTTGCAGTTACATCGAAACACAAATTTACCGCATAAATGAAATATAAAAATTTTCCACAAGTTAGGCTGCACCCTATAACACTACTCATGTCGACAAACCTTTTAAGAACATTTTCTTCTTGAAATAATGCATGGTTTCTACGCTAGGGGCGTAGATGTTTATCTTACTTTTGTCAATATCTCTACTTCTAGGAGTTCGATTTGAAAAATTCCTTCTTTGTTGGATAGTGTTTCCGATGCGAAATGTTTTTCCTAAAAATTCAAAATTTTCAAGTAAATTATAGACTTTCCGCTGGGGGGCACAAAGGCAAATTTCGTTTTCTGTGTTATTTCTGCTTCTAAAACTCCGATTTGAAAATTTTTTCCTGCATCGCATACAGGACCTGATGGAAAATATTTTTCACATAATTTCTAATTTTTGGTAAAGAATGGTTTGGCCACCAGGGGGCATAAGTGTTAATTTCTGCTTCTGGTGTATTTGTAGCAAAATTTGAGCTCCTGAAAACTCGACTAAATTTTTTTTCTTGGACCGATACCGCTCATATGGAAAATCGTTTTGAGAATACTTTCTTCCTAAAATAATGCATGGTTTTCCCACCAGGGGACGTAAAGTCACATCTTATTTTTGTCTATATCTCTGTTCCTAAGAGTCCGATTTAAAAAATTCTTTCTGTGTTGGAGAGCGTTTCCGGTGCGAAATGTTTCTCACATAAATTCATGTTTTTTTAACACACATGTCTGCAACCAGAGGGCGTAAGCTCACGATTCCGTTTACAGAAATATCTGAGGGATTAAAAACCCGATGGACAAGTTTCTTTCTTCCGTTAGGTAATATTGTTTTCCATATCGGCTCCATTGATTTTGAATAGCTTTGATAAATTTAATTTGCTTTAGAACGGATTCAAAAGGCGTGCTTAATTACACCCGAAAATTCGGTGTCATCTTTCTTGTTTAAAGTTTTTGTAAACCCATTCGACAAATTCAACTCTCTTTCGCCAAACGTAATCTGAAGTCGCCAATTTTTTTCTTTTTCGCCTTCCACTGGAATTATTCAAACCATTAAAAACAAAGTGTTGTAATAGATCTTAGGGATCTTACGGCAGCGATTGCGTCATTCTTTTCATGTAATCACTTTCCGCCTTCCGGAATGTAAACAATAAGTGTTCGTTCATAGTACACCAGACTGCAAAATGAAAAATACTTGTAGAATAGTAAAATCCGTTTACTTACTCGTATAAAACGTATCTAGATTCGCCAAGGTTTTGCTTTCCCCTGGGAGGCTCTTCAGGGCAATAGGTAAGCATTTTAGGCTTCTTCAAGGCAATAGATGGACATACATTTCAAAGCAACAGGTAGATACTTTATGTCTACCTACTTCCTTGAAAAGGCCTCGCAGTGGAGAGCAATAGCTTGGCGAATCTATATACGTCTTAAACAAGCAACTGAAAGGATTTTACTACGTTATAAGTGCTTTTTGATTGTAAACAATGAAAAAAGTAACATTCGAATTTCATTTTTCAGATACCAAATCGAATAAAACATATCCGAGTGAAAACATTATGTTTAAATTACGAAAAAGGTAATAGCCAATATTTTCGCCAAAATGTTTTATCAATCGCCAAAACGATTATTTTTTCGCAAATTTCGAAGAATGTGATCGACAGCGCTACTCCTGTAATGTATTTATGTAATTAAGAAGTTTTATTTTTCTGTTGCTCACTTGCAGATTTCTTATCTTCAAGAACTAAGCTGGCATCTTGTTCTGCAGCATTTCTTAACAGATAAGATCAACATTATCTCTAATCTTGGTCTAACATCAAATAAGTACAAAATCTAGCAGATGCTTGAGGTGATACATGTTCCTTATAGATGCGATTTCCCAAAAGTAAGGTCACACGTTTTTCTTCTCCACAGTGGTTAATCCGAGAAAGTTAGAAATGATACACGGAGAAGGAAGTGAATTTTATCTACTTCTTTACGTGATCTTCAAATTTATTGAGCCACTTGTCTGAGCTTTTGAGATGCTTATAAATTCCACTGTAGAAAAAGTTCGTGCCCAAACTCATTAAAAAAGCAGGGCACCTTCTGTCGAACGTTTGAATTTGTCGTGAAGTCCACTTTTGTAGAATGGCTCCTGATAAGCCCGAAAACGTAACAAACTGAAAGCGCTGTTGTGGCAGAGCTTTCTAGCTATTGCGGTGGAACCACTTACGCGTGAATTCAGCACTGCATTATTGTGAAAAAACCACACTTCGTGTCAAAAGTTTGTCAGATATTGCAGAGTAACGGTCTAATGTTGCACAGCAATAGTCTAATACTGCAATGTAACATTCTTCAGTTATTGTGGATCCTTCCGGCGAGAATTCGAACAAGAGGTCGCCATTCAGTTGCCAGAACACCGTCGCCGTTACTTTTAGGATACTGAAGACAGAACTGAATTTTCTGCGTACACGAGATTGTAGATACTTCCACGTCAGACAGTCTCTTGTTTACTCTCCGAAGTAACATGGTGAACCCACATTTCATATCCAGCACCAATCCAGTCGTAGAAATGCTATCGCCTTCTTCTTTGGAAAACATCAGAACCTCTAAACAAATCTCACGGGTTTCACCCTTTTATCGTCGATTGCTGTCAGGTCAGCCACTACGAGTAGCACACCTTTCAATATCCAAGGACACCGAGGACAATTTTATTTTGTAATCTGCGGTATTCTACAAGCTGATTGATCTCTCGCGCAGCTGAAAAGAGTTTCAGTTGCCTGTTTCCAGAAAAGATGCCCTTACTGAGCAAAATGCTATATTTTGCCTTGCTCGTTGACAGCAAGCTAGCACAGTACCCATCTCCGATGTCAACAATGCTTTGTTTGAATTCATTGCACCAAAAACACAACTACTGCTTTGACGTCCAATTTTCTCCTTAAACAGTAATCAGTTCACGGTCATTGCCATTTGGTGAAATTCCTTTTGCTTACCAAAAAACGATTAACTTCACTAATACCTTTTTTGGTCCACACTTTCAAAGTAGCCCCCATCTTGCAATCAGAATCACTTGTGGATCGAAACCATGCTGTCCTGCCTGAGCTGTTTTCTGACACATTATTAATGATTCTACCATTCTGTGAAGTTTCATTTAAATTCCTTTCCCTATGATCAAGGAAATATATATTAGATGCTTGAATTAATTCCCGCTGTTGCTCAATAGAGCACAGCAGTGGTGTGCTGTGACCCGGGCCACACGTGACCTACCTTGAGCACGTAGTCTGGGTCTGGGCGAAGCAGTGTGTGACACGCGATCGGAGGGCACAGAACACGAGTTTGTATCGCATTCACGATGTCGAGTTTCGTACCAAAAAAGGAGCATTTGCGGGAAGCATTACACTTCTGCTTTCATCTCAAAAAATCTGCAGCGCAAAGTCATCGTTTCCTAGTGCAGGCCTATGGGGAACATGCCATATCGGAAACAACATGCAGAGAGTGGTCCCGACGCTTCAAAGCAAACGAATATGACGTGAAGGACAAAGAGCGCCCTGGGCAGCTGAAAAAGTTCAAAGATGGCGCATTGAAGGCCTTATTGGACGAGGATTCATGTCAGACGCTCCACGAGTTGTTTGAAACACTACGGAGTCGATGAGTCAACGCTTAGCAAACGTTTAAAAGCAATGAGAATGATCCAGAAGCTCGGAAACTGGATCCCACATGACAAGGTTATTCTTCTCCACGACAACGCTAGACCTCATGTCTCCAAATTCATGAAGAAGCTCTTGGAGGCTCTTGGCTGGGACTTCTTACCCTACCCGCCTTATTCCCCGGACATTGCTCCCTCGGACTTCCATTTGTTCCAGTCGCTACAACATGGCCCATCAGAGCAGCACTTCCTTTCTGTCGCGGATATCCAAAAATGGCTCGATAAATGGTTCGCCTCGAAAGAACCTGCATTTTTCTACCGCGGAATCCATTTGTTACCCCAACGGTGGGAAAGAGTCGTAGCTGCCAACGGACACTACTTTGAATAGACTATCCTGTACCGTTCTGTGGCAACACACCGGTGTTTGTGTGGCGAAAAACAGCGGGAATTAATTCAAGCCCCTAATATTACGTTATTTTTCAGAAGCTCAACGTAGAATTTTGGGTTATTAGAAAACGAAATCAGTTGAAGGTGTATCCTACAAAAGTTATTTTATCCGGAAGAGTTTAAACTGTAAGGGCACACACACACACACACACACACACACGCTCGCGCGCACTGAATGAACCAATTGCAGTAATGTAAATATAAAGAAATTTTGAATGGGATTACAGTAGAAGTGATCCGACACCTGGAAGTGCTCTGTGTCTAGTAACCTTCATGTCTCCCCACCCCGAGGCGCCCGCAGCTGTCATTCCTAGAGAAGGCCATTCCCGAGAGTTTGGCCGTCGGATGGAGACGCGTCGATTTATCACTCGTTTCATCACAAGGACAATGGTGTTAACGGTTGAACAGAGAGAGGTTTTGGTGGAACATCTCTTTCGCCATGACGACAAGTACACGAATGAAGTGCAAAAAATAGTTCGCTAGGGAGTTTTGTAATGCAGACGTCCCACACCGTAATGCGGTATGTCAACTCATAGCGAGTTTCGGGAAACCGTCAGTTTTCTGAATGCCCCAGCTCCGGCATGCCATCCACGGCAGACGAAACCGTACAGGATATTCAGGAGTAGATACCAAGGAGTCCACATAAGTCAGCTGTCACAACAAGCTAATGTGACAAAGAGTACAGCTCACGATATTCTGAAAAGGAAGTTGCTTTTCCACCAGTACAAAGTGTCTGTCTTGCATCAGCTGAAAGAAACAGACCACGTGACCTGTGTTCGGTACTACAGGTGGCTCCAAGAGTTCCTGTCTGAGGAAGGTGAGGGCATTCTGAGCGTAACTTTTTTTACAGATGAGGCATGGTTCCACTTGTCCGGTTACATCAACAGACAGAACACTCGTCTGTGGGGTACTGAAAATCCCCAGGAATTTAAGGAAGTGCCTCTCTACAACCAGAAGATCGGTGTTTGGTGTGCCATGATTCGTACGGGTATTATTTCGTCCAGCTTCTTCAATGAAACCATTAACTCAGAAGGGTACAGTGCCCAGATTATCCAACCATTCATATCCAAACTCACGGAATGGGAAATCAACGAAAGATAGTTCCAGCAAGACAGTGCAACTGCACACACCGCTGGCGCATCAATACAGCTTCTGAAGGAATTCTTCGGAATTCGCATCATCTCCTGGGGACTGTGGCCTGCCAGGTAACTGGACCTGACACCGCCTGACTTTTTTCTGTGGGGAGCACTGAAAGGGAAGGTGTGCGCAGGTAATAGGCATACACTTTTAGAGCTGCAGGCTGTAATAACACCCACATCAAACAAATCACACAACATACCCTGTGAAAGGTCTTCACCAACATGCAGAATTGTGTGTTGACATGTCTGGACGTCGGTGGCGCCCATTTCCAACACGGCTTGTAGGAAAAAGTTCGACATGGTAAGTATTACTTTCAGTGCACAGCCATTTTTCGGACATCCTGTAATTAGAAACAGTACTAATCTACAGAACAGGGATTTTTGGTTATGAACAACAATTCCGAAGTGATTTCCTCTATTTTTAGCTGAAGGTCAATAGACATTAAGAGTTATGATTTTGAGAACCTATATACTAATCTGTACTTTTCAGATATTATTTCCTCTCTTAAGAAGTTGTTAGTAGAATTTAAAATTAAACAAATAGTTACAGCCAATACATGGATTACTTTACTTAACTGTTGCATTAATAATCACTATATTCTTTATAACAGATCTCTCTATAAGGAAATAAATGGCATTCCTATGGGATACTTCAACTCCGCAAGTGTTTGTAATTTGTTTCTTTTTTTTATAAAGAGTATCAGTTTATAAAATATAGGTCCTTGAACTCTGATAGCTACCTGTACACATATAGAAATATTCATGCTTTGCTCTGTATTAATAACAGAAATAATAGAAAATGATTTTTCTGTCATTTACCCTAGGTGTCTAAAACTAAGCAAATTTAACCACAATAACCTGGAGCTTGATTTCTTAGATTTAAGTATAAAGCTTAGTAATGGTAACCCTACCATTAGCCTGTTTGATAAAAGAAGGAATTTTCCTTTTAAGGTAATTAAACATTTACACTGGACAAATAATATATCCACTAAAGTAATAGAGAATGTTCTTATTTCACAGGCACTTAGAATTGCAAGAATCTGCAGCAAAACTTCGGATTTTAGCGAACCCTAAAATCAAGAGTGTTCAGTAAAATCCGAAGTTTTGCTGCAGATTCTTTTAATTCTAAGTACCTGTGAAATAAGGACTTTCTCTATTACTTTAGTGGATATATTATTTGTCCAGTCTTATCAATAGCTTTCTCGAGAACCAAATACCAGCTAACTTTATTGCAAAAATACCCCTTAAAAATAAAGTTAGGTTAGCAGATCTAATTTAACTACATCACAGTTAATAAAACAATTTTGGCCAATGAAAGCCTTTTTGGAAGTTGGTCTAGAGAATGTGTATTAACTTCCTTTGGGAACCTTTAGTGCTATAGATAAAAAAATTCATTATCAAATTTAAAAAAATAATAAAATAAAATAAAAATTAGTAAAAAAAAGTTTAAAATGTAAAATGGTTAATCGATATCAAGAAAACAAACATAAAAATAGCATAAATTAAGAAATTTTTTTAAGAAACAGTAATTTCTGTAGATTTACTTTAAGGATGTTTAATACAGGTAACTAACATAAAATACATTTTGGGTGTGTTTTATGATAGTTTTGTTTACCTTCCGTTGAGTATCTGCACTTTCCAGACAATCTGTTTATTAATTTTTCTTTGGGAGTTTTAATTGGTTGGTTGGTGTTTTCTGCGAATGAGTTTTTGTGCTGCCCATCTGTGCTGGGTAGCTTCCTTTTCAACACCAAAGGAAGTTCCGCGGCTCATTCAAAATGGCCGGGTGGGCTGTCTCGCAGTTGCTTCGCAATGCTTGTTTCCAAGATAAGTTCTTTAATTTTTATGTTCTCTTTGGTACCTTTGAAAAGCGTTTTTCGCGTTTTAATGCTTGCTGACATTCAATTGTGTTCTTTTTATTTTTGATTCAAAACACTGGCGTATTTTCTTTTGCCTCTGGGCTTGAATTTTTTTATTTTTGGCCTTTGTTCTGGTAGTATGCTATGCGCAATGAGCCTCGTGGCTCTACCGTGACCTTTCGTTTGTAGGTCTTTGGTTCATTTTATTGAGTCTGTTCTTTTAGATAAAGCATTTTTACAATACTGTGTACATATTGCAACTTTTCTTTATTTTTTTGTCTAAATTCTCAACAAGTCTCGTGGATTTGACAAAATTTAATTGTTTTTTACTCATTGAATCCCTACCAAGTTTTCCTGGTTTTGTAAGCGTTGAGTCGGTGTGGGTCAGTTTTTTTCGCATTGTAATGCCTGCTGACATTCATTTGTGTTTTTTTTTATTTAAATTCAAAACACTGGCGTTCTTTCCTCTTGCCTCTGGATTTTAATTATTTTTTGGCCTTTGTTCTGGTAGCACGCTATGCACATTGAGCCACGTGGTTCTAACGAAAGTAACTCTGTATGAACATTCCTCACACTATTGCAAGCATCTGTAACACGACGACGTAAATCCAGCAGACTTGTAGGCGCTGTTGCATACACCTGATTTTTGAGTGAAGCTCGCCATTCTCGCACAGCGTACGTAGACCTAAACTTCTGATCAGGGTACATCCTCCTACCGCTACATTTTACGAAATGTGAATATGCAGATTCGAATCGTCACGCATCGATTTCTGACATTTTAGGGTATTCAGGCGACAATTTTTCTTATCCGTGTGAAACAAATGTCGTTTTGTACTAATTAATTGATGCTCTACAACTTTGTAATTGGACATTTTGCTCATCTCTTTTCGTTTTCGATTTGCAATGGCTAACTTCCGCATTTCGCCACTAGGCGGGCTGCTATCGGTTGCATTCGATCGGGCGTAGTCGCTTTACTATACCGTTATCTCACTTGCATAACTGTACCTCTCTCCGTTCGAAAGTTATTCTAGACTAAAGGGACTTTCCTATGCACCCTGTACACTGAAGAGAGTGTGAATTAGAGACAGCTGGCGTTATGCAAATGTGGCGCTGTGGGAGGCCCTGTAAACGGAAACGACATGACGTATGCAGCGATCCGACAATATAAGGAGTGATGCCATGGGAATCAGTAAGAGTCGGACGCAGTGTGGGTAAGACGAAGGATCTAAGCGCATTTGATCGTGGGAAAATTGTTGGGGCCCGACGAATGGGTCACTCCATCTCGGAAGTCGTACAGGCACTGGGATTTTCACGAGCCACTTGTCACGGGTGCACCGTGAGTACATCAAATCCGGTAAAACCATCCCTGCAAGGACCAACTGCCGTGTACAACAACGTGTGGATGAGCGGGATCATCGTCGACTAGCTCGCATTGTAACAGCGGATAGACGGGCCACAGTGCAAGAAATCACTATGCAATTTAACGCTGGTGCGCAAAAACGTGTAAGCAGCCACACCATCCAGAACCATCTCCTCGCTAAGGGATACACAATACATCGTCCCACTAGGGTACCGCTGCTGACCGCACATCACAGGGTGCAAACATTAGCATGGGCGTGGGAACATCGCCACTGGACCTTAGATATGTGAAAAAGTGTTGCCTGGGCTGAAGAGTCGAGATTCACGCTCGTACATGCGGATGGCAGGATACGAGTACGACGCAAACCACATGAAGCGATGGATCCTTCTTGCCAGCAGGGTACTCTTCAAGCTGGTAGGGGTGGCATTCTCGTCTGAGGACCGTTTACGTGGACTGAAATGGGACTCCTGGTACGTGTGACATCGTCCCTCACAGGTCAACGTTACCGGGATATCCTGGACGACCCTTTGCTCCCGTTTGTGCGTCTTCAACATCCCACTGGGGACCTCATCCTGCAACAAGACAATACACCGTCGCATCGCTCCCGAATTGTAACCGAATGGTTCGATGAACACTCCACCGACGTGACCTCGCTTCTTTGGCCAGCTAGGTCACCTGACCTCAATCCCATCGAGCACACCTGGGATGCCATCGAGATAAACGTTCGAGGCTCTGACTCCCCCTCCATCCAATCTTCGTGAACTGTGGGAGCTTGTTCAGGGGTCGTGGATCCGTATGGCTTCCCAACGCTTCTGTTGTCTTGTCGAGTGCATGCCAAGACGAATCGCCGCCGTCATCAGGATGAAAGGTGGTGCTACACGTTACTAGACAGGTATCTCCCAATTCAATTGCTCTTCAGTGTATATAGGCATATTTAAATTCACAACTTCTGTTAGGTTAATTGACAGAACAGATCATGAAGTTTTACAGGCATTCGACATGGGCACTATTTGTCACCCGAACAATGTCTAAGCGGTATTCTAGTTCCAGCCATGTTCGTTCGAGAACATCCGTATTAACTTTGCGCAGTACGTGTGGAATCCTCTTCTTTAGGTCTGCAATTTCTGCAACAGGGGTGCTGTAAACCTCACCCTTAATGGATCCCCATGAAAAAAAGTCACAAGGTGTTTAGTTCGGCGAACGTGGGGGCCATGCAATAGGACCACCAGGCCCAATCCATTGATTGGGAAATTTGATATCCAAAGACCTCCTCCCAACCAAACCCCAATGAGATGGCGCCCCATCTTGTTGTAAAATGACCGAAGTTGCAAGTTCATCCAAATTGGGATACACAAACTGCTCAATCATGTCCAGGTAATTATTAGCTCCCATGGTCGCTTCCTGAAAGAAAAATGGTTCAATAACACGATCGACCATTATGCCACCCAAAACATTCACTTTTGGGCTAGCATGTTCATGTTCCATTGTGTAATGCCGGTGTTCAGTTCCCCAAATTCTCACATTCTGTTTATTAACCTTTCCAGAAACACGGAAAGTGCTCTCATGAGAGAAACAGATTTGTCTCAGGAAAGATTCAGCACTTGCAATGTTCTTCAATATCTCTTCAGCAAACTATTTATGTGTCACATGATCATCTGGGGTTATGTGATTGGTTATCCGCAGTTTATGCGGATGCATTTCCAATCTCTGACGTGACACTCTGTGCACTGACAACATGGGGATGACCAGCTGTCGTGCTGCTTGTCTGATTGACTTTTGAGGGCTACGAGTGAATGTTTGTCTCACAACCTCCTCCCTTTCTGGAACTAGCCATGGTCGTCCAGGGCTTTCCTTTGTAAGGACGCTACCAGTTTCCTCGAATGACTTGTACCACCTTCTGGTGCTGTTACGTGAGGACGGTTTGCTCACATATTTTGTTCTGGAATTCCACTGAACCAACGTTTCGGATAGGGTTTTAATAAACCACTGCACAATCTGTACTTTCGTCGCAGGGTCTATTGGGTACACTTCTAGAAAAACTTGAGGATATTAATCACCACCTACAACAAACAGAATGCAGATATTAGTTTTGTATCAAAAGTTAACATCATTTTAAATTGGTTACAACTTTTTGGGACATCTATATGTATATAATCACTGCCAACAATTTTCAATCCACTGCTGGATGAAGGTATCCCCAAGTTTCTTCCACAACGGTCTGTCTTGAGCCAGTCTCCTCCCTGTCACTTCCGTATGCTTTCGAATTCCATCCACTTATCTCTCACTCGGTCTTCTTTTGGGTCTTTTCCTGTCCCTTAGAATGCAGTCTAAAATTTCGATTGTCCATCGCTGTTCGTCTTTCTGCCAATATGTCCATTCCATTGACATTGCAGAGACTTTACTCTGATCCCTTACATTCATCTCTAAGGGATCAGAGACTTTACTCTGATCCCTTACATTCATCTCAACATTCATCTCTGCATGCCTCTTTCAGTTGTCTGCAACCATTGCATATTTTTTTAGCTAAGGTCGTGTCTCCGCTCCACATCTAAGCACTGGAAGGAAGTATTGATTAAACACTTTTCTTTTAAGACAATGTCATATTGCCCTTGAAAATTATTCTGTTCTTTCCAAAAGCGTTTTATACGCCGATTAATTTCCTCATCAATAAGATCCTCCTTTGATATCTTCTGCCCAAGGTTGAAGTAGGAATTGCTTATCTCCAGCTTTCCCCATCAATCGGCAAATCTTCATTTTTTGTAAAAGCACTGTACATCGGTTTTGACTTTTGAAATTTTAATTTAAGGATTCATCTTTGGGGACGGGGTGGGGTGGGTTGGCCATAACCAAGCGAGTTGGTGAGTGTGGGATAGCATTGCCTCTAATCCCATTGGTATAGTTATGCCTCAATTTGTTAGTCTTCAGAGCCCCTTTAGAGGGAACAGGATAGAACGCAATCTTATAGTTTTGTCTTTAACCATCAGCTTTAATTTATAGCCATCTGACGTGACATCGAAAATGTACTGGGACTTTGTTCCTTCCAAATATTTCTTTAATATGGAGAACAAATGATAATCATGTAGTGCGAAATTAAATGAGCACAAAGGATGTTTCGAAAGTTCAAAGTGAATTTCACGAAACATTTACAGTGTGATGCTAGTCGTGAATCCCGTAAAACTATCCTACGAAACAAAATTTTCTTTGGCAATTTACTCCTGCGTTTTGATTTCAGTTCCTCCTAGGGAATGCCTAATACGATGGCAGCTTTTCCCAGGTAGTCTGCTCACATTACCTCCTCTTTGTCGCGGAACACAGCCGCCATCACTTTTACTACAGATTTATATCCCCGACACTTTTTTCGACAGAGAGAAACCTCTGCGCTTCCATTCTTTGGGTCAATCCTTGTACTCCTTATGATATAGATACATGCATATTTAATCCATGGTTACCAGTTTAGCCACGAAATCCTGGGCATCCTGAAGAAAATGATGCAACATTGCTTTTGCTGCAACACGATTATTGTTCTGATAAGCAGTCATGAATTCAGGCAACCCATTTGTGGCCGAAAGCTTTGTTCTGCCCAGCGCCTTATGAATTATGTATTCAACCCATTTACGGGGCATCCACAGAATTTCAGCTACCTTTTCCGCAGAGATTCTTCGGTCTTCCAAATCGGGTCGCGGCCAATATGCACATCTTGTAGTACAATGACCATAACAGGTCATCCTGCTTCCTGACTGTCACCGTTCTTAGTGCTCAAATGTCGTGTCTCAAATTTGGCAGCCCACGTTTAAGCACGTCTTTTGTAAACAAACAAACAAAAAGAACAACAAAAAAGAAAAAGAACAACAAACAAGTTAGTAAAATCATGCAATGCATTGATTATGATACGTTTTCCAACATACCAGAAATCATTACTCAAGTTATCACTCTTGGAATAAATCTCGGTCCTGTGTCCTAACCTTTGACCCCATTTCGCCCATTTTCAACAGAATTCCTCCCCAGGCAGGCCTCTACAACATACTAACATTTTGTCCAAATCGAAGCGTTTTTGCGTACGTTATGACGCATAATGGCGATGGAAGAGATTCGGCTCCAATGCCCTGACCTTTGACCCCATTCAGCCCATTTTCAGCAGGGTTTGTCGTCAGGTGGTCCCTTACCACATACTAAAATTTCATTGAAATCGAACACTTTTCACGTTAGTTATGACGCATAACAGCAGTGGAATGGATTCCGCTCCAATGTACTGAACTTTGACCCCATTTCGTTCACTTTAAAAAGGGTTCCTTCCCAGGTGATCCCCTACCAGATACTAAAATTTCATCGAAATCGAACGATTGTTACGCGAGTTATCGTGCGGACGGACATACGCACACAACGCGTGACGTAATGAGGCACATGGGAATCGGGACCATCTTCTAGCAAGAGTGTGACGTCATAGAACTTTAATAGGATCCACACACAACTCGTGACGCAATGAGACAGATGGCGTGACCGCGCGCCAACATTCTCAAACGCGAGATTGTGACGTCATAAGATTTCTAAGCATTGGTAACATTAATGGAACGACGCCATGACACTAAAAACATTATAATTCGGGGTGGTTATTTAATCCACTAAACGAATTCTAAAGTCGAGATCAAGCTTAATCAATTTCTAGTACCAGAAAACTGTAGGTTAACGACTTTCAACAAAATTCTTAGAGCCGTTTTCAAAATAAAATGTAAAGAATTGCTACTTTAAGGTGGACGTCAAGTAATTTTGCTTCCTATACTTCCAATGGAAAAACTTCTGTACACATTTTCTACACAATTAATACGTTCGTAAGGATGAAAATTTGAACATCAATTAAAATAGCTTCATTTTATAACTTGGAGTACTTAATAATTTCTAAAGCGTAACCATAATTATGCAATCCAACATTTATGTGTCCACTGACGTCATCAAAGCACAGGTCGCGCTATCTTTTTTCTGGTTTCAACACCACCAAAGGAAACGTTATTGTTTTTTAATATAATTATGCTTATGTTTTAGAAAATGTTAAGTATTCCAAATTATAGTATGAAGTTATTTTAATCGATGTTCAAATTTCCATCCTTGGGAACACACTTATTTTGAAGGAAATGTGTACAAAAGGTTTTCCATTGAAAATATAGGAAGCAAATGTTCTGGACGTCCACCTTAATAGTTTGGGTTAAGGGCGATGGAATGGATCCCAATCTTATGTCCTAACCCTTGACTCCATTTGTCCCATTTTCAATAGGGTTCCTCTCCAGGTGGTCCCCTACTACATACTAAAATTTCATCGAAATCGAACCATTTTTACGTACCTTATGACGCATAAGGGCAATGGAATGCATCCCGCTCCTATGTCCTGACCTTTGACTCCACTTAACCCATTTTCAATAGGGTTCGTTCCCAGTCGGCCCCTACCACACACGAAAATTTCATCAAAATCGAACCATTTTTACGTGAGTTGTCGTGCCGGCAGACGGACGGAAAAAGCTGGAGCATATACGCTTCTTCAACCTACGGTTGGAAAGCGTAAAAAAGAAAAAGAACAACAAAAACAGTACGTGCTTCTAAACACACCAGACAACAAATTAGTCACACCTCTCAGAACTGACCTAATAACGGATGACGTCGCCTCTTGCCTGCCTTGCTAACAGCATGAATCTGGAGAGGTAGAGACTTCACGAGGTTTTGGATGCATTGAACATCGATGTGCAGCCACTCGTGCGTCAATTGGTCTCTAAGTTTCGCTAGAGTAAGTGGGTATCTATTCCGGCGTTTCGCCTTCTTGTCCAAATGACCCCACAAATTTTCTATAGTTGGACCAGTCGAGGTGAGACAGTGTTGCTGATTGTTCGTCGTGCCTCTCAGACACTGTTTTAGCCCTGTTCACACAGCAATTGTTGGCTTGAAAGACAGGAGTTGCAATGTGATGCTGATAATGGAGATGTAGTCATTCAGAATGCGGAGGTACGCTTGCTGGCTCAAATTCATCGACATTGCAACGAGACGGCCTACTTCGTGGTACGAGAAACATCCCCAAAATATAACAGAACCCCCTTCAGCTTGAACAACACCTTCGACACATTGAGGATTAAAGGTTTCATTGGGCATGCGATGCACTCGTCGCATCCCATCATTGGAGTACAAACAAAAACGAGACTCATCAGACCAAATTACTCGTTTCCATTCCTTCACAGCAAAGTTTTGGTGCCTCTAATCCCATTGATAACGTGCGACTTTGTGACTTGCTGTTAAAAGAGGCCTCTTCCGTGGTACTCTGCTCCAGATGTCCATCGCATGCAGTTCTCGCCGCAATGTCCTTTCGGAAATTGTTTGAAGTGGACTTCATCGACTGTTTGGAGCAGCTGTTGCCTAGTTTGAAACCGATTTGCAGTTACTAGGCGTGAAACATGACGGCGGTACCTGTTGGTGAGAATCGTTTTCTTATCACAGTTACGTCACGGATTTTTAGTTGACTGCGAACTGCACCACTGTTTGTAGACCCGCTGGACCAGTACACTTCGACACACCAACAAATTGGGCGATTTCATTCATTTTGTGTCCTTGGGCACGGACAAACACGATGGCTCTTTTTTGCCACTCAGTGACGTCAGTCATACGACCAATATTGCAGACTAAATTCAACACACACGTTGCTCTTCCCCACTGCACGAGACAGAAATGATCCTGTAGTCCACGTCAGGGCTATTTACCTCCCATCAATGGCATCACGGCGCCCTCTGTGCAACCGGTAACTTCCTACTGTCATTTCTGTTAGGGGTAACTAATTTTTTCATCCGGTGTGCTTAGTATCACTTTGTCCTTGTGTCAGTGAACACAATATCTCTGCAGTTATTTGTTCGGTGTGAAAAATTCTTTTTGCATTGGAAGGTTTGAAGTGCGAGAAGAATGATTCTGGCTTTCCGGTTTTTTACCATGAATAACTTCGCCGCTAAGGGACATAAAATTCGATGTTATTGAATGCAAAATAAAGTTTATTCTGTGAAAACACAAGTTTGCCCGTGACGGGGATCGAAACCACGCTCCCTCTTTCCGGAGTAAGTTGCTCTCCCAACTAAGCTACCCGGACGGAACGTTCCGCTGCAGATTTACCGTCTCGACACGTGATTCACCTCTTTAGTATGTCACATCATCTCCCTAATATTATTTTTTTTGTCAGCGAAGTACAAACTATTCATTAATTCTAGACGATGTGTGGGACAAATATCACACATTTTTCGAAGAACCCAACGGCCAATATATCCATTGTGACTTTCGGGCGGCAATGTGGAAACACAAGATTGTCCGCGACGGAGATCGAACCTGCGCCCCCTCTCTCCGGAGTAAGTTGCTCTCCCAACAAATCTACACATACCCCAGCAAAAACTCAAGTGCTGGGAAACTGCTGGACACCAGCTGGCATCGATGGGTCACTGCTGGCTGAAATCGACTGCTCACGGTCCGGTAGCGGTCCGTTGGTGGAAGCGCTATCAGTTGGCGAGCCATTGATAGCCCTGCAGCATCGCCGTGAATTGTGGGCCTACAAGCAATTGCCACTAGTGGCCCGTTGCTGGCAACCAATGCAACCCGAACAGCAGGTGGAAGCAACGGGACTGCGCATGCACAGAAGCAACACTTGCTGTGTCTCTCATGGTACGAGTTAGTTGAAGACGACGCTATCGCCATCGTGTTATTTTAGTGGATGTTAAGAAAAAAATCCATATGTAGAGAGGCGAATTAATTTCCTAATGAAATTCCACGTCGACGAAGATATCAGATTAAGCCATAATATATTAGATTACAGCCATGAAATACACCCACTCCATTCCCATGAATAACAATTCATGGAATGGAGTGAGTGAATAACAAGAAAAAATTTGAAACCGCTTGAAACAAATGTCCTGGATGTGGATATAATGTACTCATCCATGGGTTGAATACACAAGAGTGGGAGGAATTCGCTTCTAAAAATAACGAGAAGTAAAATAAAATATATTTCCTCTTTAAAACAAATGTAGATTCGGACAACGGAAAGGAAAGATATAACGTTAAAAATTTAACAGAATGTGACATGAACCAGGGTAAATATTATTAATTCAACAATCGCCTTTCAAGACGACAAGGAGAGTGCAAAACTTTGGAAAGCGACTTTAAGTTGGTACACTCCTTGAAAATTAGTGAAGTTCCTTTAAGGTAAAAATAAAACTACCGTTACGTTGAAAAAATAAATTTATGAATTATATTAAACTGACTTTTATGAAAAATACCTCGCAATACTGTAAAATGAAAGAGAGAACCATTCGATTACACATTCCGCACGAAACAGACAGCTTCAAGCACACGCTCGTGCGTGGCAAATTAGTCCGGACGGTAGAGTGCTCTCCTCCTCCGCTGACAGCCGTGGTTCAGATCCAAACGGGAGTTTTTCCGGTCTGTTAACAAAATATTTCTATAGCGCAGTGCTATAATTCACAAGTTTCGTAAGGGGAGAAAAAAAAGTTGTAGCTTTGGGAAACTGCGGTTAGCCTTTATTTTTTATTTTTTTATGGCTACTACTGGAAAATTGGCGGACAAGATTCGGCAAGCCATCAGCTACGTCACGTGGTTGCCGGCTGCCACTACCGGCAAACTGGCGGACCACATTATGATAGCCATCATTTCTGGCACGTGCTTGAAGGGCCGCTGAAGGGCCACTTGTGGCAGCTACTGCTTGTGATGGATAACTGATGGCCTTGTTGTGGCATATGACAACTGATGGGGTGCCAACTGTTGGTCAGCTGTTGGCCTGAACTCCAGGCCATCTGTTGGCCGCCCGGACATTTTATTGACGGTTCGTCTGCGGCAACATAGCGCTGGGCCGTTGCTGGCAGTGCTGGCTGCCAGCAAGGGCCCAGTGCCGGCCCAGCAAGACTGTTTTTGCTGGGACGGAATGCACCGCTGCAGTTTTGTCGGCTTGACCCGTGATTCGCCTTTGTCGTAGGTCACAATTCCTCAGTTCTAAATATCCGAATGAAAAAATACTTCTTTCCTTTCGAAGCAGTTTTATAACGAATACTATTTTAGGTACAGTTTCTTTTTCAAGTGTTGCATAGATTTTCTGCTTGGGGAAGTAATGGTAAATTTCGATCTTCCCAATATCTTTGCTTCTGAAGTGCTTTTATGTGGAAAATTCTTTCTGCATCAGACACAGCTCCGGATGAAAAATGCTCTGCATATATTTCTAATTTTTGGTAAAGGATAGTTTCGCCACTAGGGGGCATAAGTGTTTAATTCTGTACCTAATGCATTTATGGAAAAACCTGCACTTCTGAAAACCGGATCTAAATAATTTTTTTGTGGACTCATACAACTCACCAAGAAAAGCTTCTGAAGAATACCCTTAGTTTAAAACAGTGCATGTTTGTTCCTCCTGATGGCGTAGACGTATATCTTTATTTCGACTTTATCTCTGCTTCTAAAGCCACGATTTCAAAAATTCTTTCTTTATCGGAGGGCGTTTCCGGTGTAAAAGATTTTGTACATAATTTTAATTTTTTCTTAACAAACATTTGTGACACTAGACGGCGTAAATTCACGTTTTCGTTTACAGCATATTGGCAATAATATCTGCGGGACACAATCCGATTGAAAAAATTCTTTCTCATTCAGATACTACTAACTATGAAAACATTTTGCGTATATTTTGTACGCAAAATAATGCGAAATTTTCCTGGTATGGGCCGAAATATATTTAATATGTTTTTTTCGATATTTCAGCTTCTAACGAACAAAAAATTAAAAATAAAAATAAAATTCAAAACCGGATACCATTTTCTTTGTGGAACACTTTAGATTTGTACTTGCAGAGCTTTTTTCTTTTTTTTTGGGTGTTCACACTTCTTTAGCTAGGTGGTGTTTTTGTACTTTTGTTTGTACCTATATCTGCGCTTCTAAAAACCCCACTGAAAAATTTCTTTTATTTTCTGTCATTCGCTGAAATAATCATGGGGAATATTATCCATTTTAACCCTTTAGCCGTTTGGAACGAATTAACTCGGGGTTAGCAAAATGGTTTGAAATCAGCTCGAACGAATATACAGGGTGTATAGGAAAGTCGCTTTAGCCTGGAATAACTTGCGAACGGAGAGAAGTACAGTTATGCAAGTGAGAAAACGGTACAGTAAAGCGACTACGCCCGATCGAATGCATCCAATAGCAGCGCCCCTAGTGGCGAAATGCGGAAGTTAGCCATTGCAAATCGAAAACGAAAAGAGATAGAGTAAAATTTCCAACTACAAAGTTGTAGAGCATCATTTAATTAGTACCAAATGACATTTATTTCACACGGGTAAAATTTGTCGCCTGAATACCCTAAAATGTCTGAAATCGATGTGCAACGATTCGAATCTGCATATTCACATTTCGCAAATGCAGCCGTATGCAAATGCAGATTGTGACGTGTTACCGTACCTACGATATAAAAACCAGTAGCAGGATGTACCCTGATCAGAAGTTTAGGTCTACGTACGCTGTGTGAGAATGGCGAGCTTGGATTTCTGGGTTAATATATATAATTTTTTTTTTTAGGATTTCTGGGGTTACGTAAAAAATCAGGTGTATGCAACAGCGCCTATAAGTCTGCTGAATCTACGTCGTCGTGTTACAGATGCTTGCAATAGTGTGGCACCTTCCATGCTGAGGAATGTGCATGCAGAGTTACTTTCACGAATACAAATGTGTATCGTTGGCAATGGCGAACTCTTCGAACATACTCGACATTAAATTTTTATGACTGTGCGCCACTTTGCCCTTTTTTTTGTTTTGTCTGACGTCATCAAATTGTATTGACATAAGCACACATTTATGCAATAAATTGTATGCATTTGCTCATACCTATGCGTGTTCCCTTCAAACGTTCACACAAAAGGTCGCGCGTCGATTTCGGACATTTTAGGGTATTCAGGCGACAATTTATCTTATCCGTGTTAAACAAATGCCGTTTTGTACTAATTAATTAATGCTCTACAACTTTGTAATTGGAAATTGTGCTCTATCTCTTTTCGTTTTCGATTTGCAATGGCTAACCTCCGCATTTCGCCACTAGGGGCGCTGATATCAGATCCATTCGATTGGGTGTAGTCGCTTTACTATACCGTTACCTCACTTGCATAACTTTACCTCTCTCCGTTCGCAAATTATTCCAGGCTAAAGGGACTTTCCTATGCACCCTGTATATATTCAGTCTAAGAAATGAGCCTAACTCAACAGGAACGAATGAACCTGCACACCAGAAAGCGTTGCTTTTACCTTACGTTTGCCATTAAAAGTGGTCTTTTACGGGGAGTGATTTTCCTTAATCCTTCCTATCATATTACCTTTTCTCCCGAAAATAATACAGAACTAAGAAAGGAGAGAAAAGGTAGCAAGTTACTCAAATACCTTTTCTTTACTTTCTTAGGTTCTTAAAAGATTTTAAAAATCTAAGAAAGGAGAGAAAAGGTATTTGAGTAACTTGCTTTTACCCAGTGGCGTGATGCCCGTTTCAAGGGGACTATTTGTTCCCAATCATTCCTTGGGTCATGGAGCAGAGAATGAAGCATTATAAGGGAATCAGACTATGAACTATAAGACTAAGGGCCATAAGGGAGCATTTACTACCAGAGAGATACTGTATATAGTCGATTCTGCTGCGATGAGAGAGGAAAAGTAATAGTTTTGTTATAGCTTTCGTATGACTATGTCAACACTAGGGCAGAAAATTTCGAACTATGTCAATAGCAGGGCAGAAAATTTCGAACTATGTCAATAGGAGGGCAGAAAATTTCGAACTATGTCAATAGGAGGGCAGAAAATTTCGAACTGCGTCAACAGGAGAGCAGAAAATTTCGAACTACGTCAATAGGAGGATAAAAAATTTTGAATTATGTCAATAGGAGGATAGAAAATTTTGAATTATGTCAATAGGAGGCAGAAAATTTCGAACTATGTCAATAGGAGGCAAAAAATTTCGAACTATGTAAATAGGAGGGCAAAAAATTTTGAACTACACAGTATGTCAATAGGAGGGCAGAACATTTCGAACTATGTCAATAGGAGAGCCGAAAATTTCGAACTATGGATTTTACTTTATTACACACTAAGTCAAACTCATATTGAATATTGTATTTTGACATGGGGACAAAGTAGTCAGTATGACATTTATAAACTACAAGTGTTGCAAAATAGATATATAAGACCAATAGACCTTAAAATATCAAATAATTTTCAAACCTACATTTTTCCAGTCAAAAGTGAACCCCAATAAATATAACAAACTTACTACAAAACAATTATATGATTTTAATTTGGGTAAAATAATGCTTAAAATAATGAAAAATGATTTATACAAAAATATAATATCACTAAATATTCATGGTCATCACTATGAAACTACGGATAGATCGCAACTAATACCACTGTTCCCACAAACTGAAACAATTAAGATGAATATAAACTTTTTCTTAAATAATTTTTTCTCAAATAAATTTAAAATATCAATTAATATTTTAAATGTATTTAAGAAAAAATTAAAAGCTTATCTTAGGAAATAATTTAAATGTAATAGGTAATAAACGCTGATTTGGATGGTGATATCAGAGATAGTACGAGTCTGAAAGAGTAAATCAGAGAGTACAGATATGAGGTATCTTTATCAAGATTAACTTAGAAGATAAAAACTGATAAGGTGTGAGTTACTATGACCAAAGGAGGGGTTTGAAATCGAAATCTGGTGTTCAATTAACTATAAATAAGGCTACTGATGTCTAGAACAAACTAATATGTATGTTTATGATGATTTAATTGCTGTTTTTTACGCTTTCCAACAGTAGGCTGAAGAAGCGTATATGCTCCAGCTTTGTCCGTCTGTCTGTCTATCAGTCCGCACGATAACTCTCGTAAAAATGGTTAGATTTCGAAGAAATTTTAGTATGGGGTAAGGAACCACCTGGGG
The DNA here is from genome assembly GCA_039090855.1 of Macrothele yani. NCBI lineage: Eukaryota > Metazoa > Arthropoda > Arachnida > Araneae > Macrothelidae > Macrothele > Macrothele yani. The sequence goes on along the minus strand of CM076997.1, from coordinate 109,762,277 downwards.
ATGAACCCTATTGAAAATGGGTGAAATGGGGTCGAAGTTCAGGACATAGGAGCGCGATCCATTCCACTGCCCTTATGCCATATAACTTGCGTAAAAATGATTCGACTTTGATGAAATTTTAGTATGTGGTAGGGGACAACTGGGGACGAACTTGAAAATGGGCAATGGGGTCAACGGTCAGGTCATAGGAGCGGGATCCATTCCATTGTCCTTATGTGTCATAACTTGCGTAAAACTGCTTCTATTGCGACAAAAGTTTAGTACGTTGTTCCGGAGGTATACTGAACCGGTTCTAGAGCACAAGAGAGAGATTTATTTCACAGCCATTATCCTCATAACTTGGGTAATAACTTGAGTAATGATTTCTGGTATGTTGGAAAGCGTATCATAATCAACGCATTGCAGAATATTACTAACTTGTTATTTATATCAAACTGGCACATGTGTGCTGGCTTGTCTTTTTGTTGAGTTCTTTCATTCTTTTCCTTTGATTAGGGAGGGAAGGGCTTATGACATAGCCCTTGGCCTTTTCCCTCTTCTTCCTGGTTGCTACAATATTTGTACATTGTTGCAATGAAATTATGATGCGTAATACAGTGCGGGAACTGAAAAAAAAATGAAATGAAACAAGTTAGTAAAATCATGCAATGCATTGTTTATTATACGCTTTCCAACATACCAGAAATCATTATTCAAGTTATTACTCAAGTTATAAGGATAATGGCTGTGGAATAAATCCCGCTCCTGTGTACCTTTGATCCTATTTCGATGATATTCAGCAGAATTGTGTTCAGTGTACCTCCGCAACAACATGATAAAGTTTTGTCGCAATCGAAGTAGTTTTAGGTATGTTATGACGCATAAGGGCAATAGAATGGATCCCACTCCTATGTCCTGATATTTGACCCCATTTCACCCATTTTCAAAAGGATTCGTCAACAGGAGGTCCCCTACCACATAACAAAAGTTCATCGAAATCGTACAATTTTTTCGCAAGTTATCGTGCGGAAAGATGGACAGATAGACAGACAGACAAAGTTGGAGCATGTACGCTTCTTCAACCTACGGTTGGAAAGTGTAAAAAAATTAAATGAATCAGAGTAACGCCGCTAATTGAAAAGTTTTTCTTTGAAAATTAAGTCACATATTTGACTTTATAAATGTATCGCCGTAACGCAATGTTTCACTCGTCGTTTTCGAAAAATGTTTATAATTTAAACCTCCTATTCGTACATGACATATCTTTACCCAATATGCAGAACTTTATTTACGATGGCGGAGTCAATCTTTCATTTACTTTGTATTATCAAAAAAATCTCCGAACAGTAAATCGTCTTTCTTTCTCTTTTCTTTTATGAGCAATGATGAACCGTATTAAAAAAAGAAATGTGCCATTAGTATTACGCTAAACAAAACAAAAAAACAAAAACAAAAAAAAAATCATACCTGTGGAGAGAATAAAAGCGATTCTTCTATAAGAAATTTTTTTTTGGCTAAAACATTATATTTACTTGCACACACACACACACACACACAGAGTCAGAAGATGAGCAATGTACAAAATTACTGCGCCGTCCACGAAGACTGAAAAGGTCACCTACGCATAAGTCTTTTATTCCCGCGTGAAAATTTCATTACAAGTTATTGGAACAAACACGTAGCAGATCATCGCACAAACTATCATCAAAAGTTAGACAGCAGGAAAGTGCAAGTTTAAACGACGAAAATATCTTCTTTACGCTACTTCTCTTGTTCCGGCATCCGCAAAACTCTGGAACGCCTATCAGACTGATAGAATGTGATCATGTGATCATATGTAGAGGATTTGAGGAAGGGAGTATCTGACCCCAGGTCTTAAACAACCCTTAGAAACAGAAAGCTAAGAGATTTGGGCTAGAGTGCCCGATAGGAAAGTGACACGGAAGCGAAGTAGAAAGGGGGTGGAAGACGCCCTTATTTATTACCGAGGGGCCAGTACCCGGGGTCCGACGGCTTAACGTGCCCATCCGACGCACGGCGGATATTTAGTGGGTCGAGCGTTCGTACCTGCCTGGGATCGAACCTGAGGTCCTTTCCGTGGTAGCCACGAATGTTGCCCACTAGGCCACACGCGGCCCTTGATAAAATGTGTTCCGTGATTGTCAGTATATAGCGCAAAAACCATCTGCCGGTGGATGCGAATCGTACTCCCCCTTCTGCTCCGGAGCCGAGTGTTTTCCCTATTAAGCTACACCGACGGGGTTTCTCGCTGCTCATTTGTCGTCCTGGCAAGTACGTCACATACACCGATACGCCATTACATTATGACTGCCTGCCTAATAAGCTGTAGGAGCACTTTTAGCAGGCAAAACTTCGGCCACTCGGCGAGGTATCGATTCGATGAGGTGGCAATAGGTATCCTGGGGTACCTGGTACCTTAACACGAGGTCCGATTAAAAAGTTCCGAGACTAGGCCGATATACAACAGAGTACTTACGTTTCTTAAGTCTGGCTATGATCTCCCTCAAAGTAGTCTCCTTGGGCAGCTATACGCGGCTGCCCAAGGAGACATCTCAGTAAAAAAGGGCGGTGACGGTGTGGCTCTGGGAGACGAATTCATGGTGCAGAACCCCACGAATGTCGAAGAACACGATGAGCATGCTTTTGGTTGTGCTCCGGATCTGTCAGGCCTTTTTCGGTCGTGGAGATGACGGGCTCTTCCACTACGACTACTGTTGGTCTGCGGGTCGTAACCGTAGAACCACGTCTCGTCCCCAGTGATGTCCCGCGACAGGAACGTTGGTTCTTTCACCACCTGCTGACGATGGTCTTGACAGAGTTCGACACGGAGCGCCTTCTGTTCGGGGTTCAGAATCTTTGGCACAAACTTTGCAGCAATGCGGTGCGTGTTCAAAACCGACTTCAGAATTTCTTGCACTGTTCCCTATGACGCATTGACGATGATAGCAATGTCTTGAATGGTACTCTGACGATCCTCATGCACCAGTTCCCAAATTTTGTTCACATTTTTGGGTGGTTTACTCCTGGACGGTCGCCCTGAGCTCTCGTCGTCTTCCAGTGCCGTTCTGCCGCTCTTGAAGCACGAGTGCCACTCAAAACACGTCATTCGACTCATTGCTTCATTGCCATAAGCCTGCCGCAACATTTCATGCGTCTCCGTTCCGTATTTGCCGAGTTTGACGCAGAAGTTGATGTTCGCTCGCTGCTCTAGTTTGTAGTTCATATCGAAATCGCCACTGTGTTCTGCACGTGGTCACCAAATATCGTGTAGCACAGCTCCCGATATTCACAGAACGACTCCACTCGGCACAATGACTCATGAAGGCCAGTGCCCTCGACCGCTGCTTGCGCATCCGCGTACTGCCATCTTTTGGAGCGCTACGTACCTAGACTCGAAACTTTTTGATCGCACCACGTATCAACAGCAGGTCCTCCAATTATCGTACATTTGGTGGGGGGATTTAGCGGGAACGCTCTTTTCCAAGTTGAGCCACAAATGTTTGATTGGGTTCATGTCAGGTGAATTTGGTGGACAGGGCATTAACAGAAGTCACCAGCATGTTCCTCCAACCACGCCTTGACGATTCTAGGAGAGTAGCATAGCTCATTATCCGGTTGGTAATGGCCATCACCAGCAGGAAACACAGTTGCCATGAATGGGAGAACTTGGTCCGCAACGATGTCCCGATACCTGACAGCTGTCAGGGACTGTGCAATTAGGATGAAATGGGGCATAAAGTGTCCCAAGGAAACAACGTCCACAGCATAACACCACCCCCGCCGGCCTGTTTTCGCCCAACAGTGCATCCGGGTGTTATAACCTTTATTGGTAATCGGCGTCTACGTGATACACCAAGAATCTTGATTCGTCAGACCAGGTCACTTTCTTACAAGCTTCCACTGTCTAATACCGATGATTTTGGGCCCATTTCATGCGTAGTTGGCGATGACGTGCAGTCAGCATGGGGACCCGACTGGGTCTTCGACTACGCAGGTACATGCGCAGAAGACTGCGATGAACTGTGTACTGTGACACATTGCCCTCATCACCACTGTTGTATCTGCGGGTGATTTGTCGCACTGTGGCCCTGCGGTAGCTGCGAACAATGCGCGACAGTCTCCTCTCCCCTTTGGCAACAATGACCTGCGGACAACACACGGCTTCACGAGGGTTAGTCTTTTGACCATCTGTGCACCACATTTGATACGTACTCACTACAATGTCACGTGAACAACCCACAAGCGCCATGCCATCACGTTTCCGAGATCGCAGTACCGAGGCGCCATGCCATCACGATTTTTCCTTTATCAAACTTCGATAAATCGGCAGCTATTCCGATTCTGACCTCGAACACTCTACTAACCTAAAGCCGGTCCTCTGTTTGCATATATACTGTTCGGTGAACTTCACCATGCTCCACCGTTCGGTCTCCAGGCACGCTCATTTATCTAGGCTGGAGGTGGTCATAATGCAATAGCTCATTGGTGTACACTGAGTGGCCACTTTATTATGACCACCCCCTCAGTACTTCGTTGGGCCACCTTTTGACTTTAATACTGCGTCGATTCGTCGTGGCATGGACTCCCCGAGATGTTGATAGGGGGTTTGTGGAATCTGAGACCATGCTTGATGAATAGCACCTACCAGGAGTGTGAGATTGCAGGGCTGTGGATCCAGCTGTCTGATGGTTCGTTTAACTTCATCCCACAAATTCTCAATAGGGTTGAGATCTGGATATTGTGGGGGCCACATATGCAAAGTAAACTCACCGGCATGTTCCTGAAACCAATTCTGTACAATACGAGCACTATGGCAGGACGCATTACCTTTTTGAAAGTAGCCATCGCCATTGGGATAAACCATTCACGTGACGTTTTCTCTTGTTAACTGCAGACAGCAAAGGTGTTCGAACAGGCCTTCGGCTGCCATATCCCATCCGATGCAGTGTACGGCCAACAGTGCGTGCAGAGATCAGTTGAGGGCATCCTTGATTAAGATGGTCTGTAATTTGTTGCACTGTTGCCCTTCTGTTGTGTGTTACCAATTTGGTCAACAAATTACAGACTGCCCGAGCAGTCACTAGTCGATGACGGCCACACGTTGAACGTAGAGACCCAGTTTTTTTCGCTGACAGTCCAGTCTTTAAACACTTTAACAACAACTGCTCTGGAACATTCCGGGAATGCGGCGGTTTCGGTGATACTCGCTCCATGGCCCTGATATCCTACAATTATCCCACGTTAAAAGTCCGTCAAATCGCATTTTTTACCCATCTCGTCACCCAAAAATCACTTCTACTACTGTCGCAAGCACTAAGCTTTCCCTTTTTATACTAGCCTCGCCCTCTGGCGGCAACGGCGTGCCTCCATAGCTCATTTGCTTAAAACTGTCAGGTGGTCATAATAAAGTGGCCACTCAGTGTATATACTCCCCTCCCTTGAGAAAGGCTGGGGCGGAATCGTTGGCTTCCGGATCAGGCCACCAATCAATCTTGAAGGAGAGTGAGACGAAGTGAAATGCAACCCGTGTCTAAAAGTTAGTTTGAGAGGTCAATTTCGAAAACGACAGGGTTGAGGCACCATGTTGCATAACGTGGAGTAAGGAATTTATTTTGGGAGGCAGGAGAGAAGAAGAGAGGCGTGTCTGCAAAGTATCCAGCTTGGCCGGGAAGGGGCGTCCGAGTTCTAACGGGGTATGAGTTTCGGTAAGTTATGAGACTCCGGAGTATGTTTCGTGCAGAAAATGCACTGACGGTGTTAGATGATGGCGGGGAAGCTGGGTGAAATTGCATTTCGGACCAGGGGACCAGAAATTTGGCGGGCACTCTCTTGGTTTTGCTGCGAACGGAAGAATGCTGAAGAATTTTCCCTGATGGTTGCGGTCATCAGGCTAGTGAGATTTTAGAGTGGCCATGGTTACTCATAAAATATCTACATACATAGTACAGATCACCCTGTACTGTGGTTCAGATAATCCTACAGAATTGATATTGTGGTGTTGCTTCACCACAGGCTTCTGACGCTCTAAATCTTGTGTAAGAGGAACGTCACCTCATTTTGTGAATACGCTGAAAAACGTACCATACGATGGACCATTCAGTTCACTCATTGGGATGTATTGAAATAATGACTGATTCATAGTGGACCAGCAACACCGAAGTGGATCGGATATTTGTACATATTCTCCACCCCTCTGAGATTAGGGGATGTAAATAAAAACCTGTAAATAGAACCAGTGAGTCTGGTTTCGTTGATCTAGCCTAAACAACTAAAAAGTGTTTGTAAAGGATAAGAATTGTCAGACATAGAAGGAGGTTTGGCTGGTGGCAGCAACTTTGAGGGTGACCAGAATCTGAAATTCCAGTAATTGCCGGATCGCAAAGCTGCGCACCAAGGCGGTACCAAAATAAATATGAATACCACGACTGAGAGCTCACTGTAGAAGAAGAAATTCAGACTAATTCAATACGAGGTGTGGAACGAACCTTACGCATTTTTTGAAGAACCTTACGGCGAGGAGATTCATTTTTCATTTGAGCGCCAATATGAAACCCACGTTCAGTTCCGTAGTGAGTGTGTCGTAATACCAAAATAACGCATTTAAAAACACACGTCAACCTTAATTCAGAGTATTTAGTTTTCCTACCATTTAGAGAAGTAAAATGAGAAATTTCATACAATCATTTATAATTCCATGCAGTCGTTTCTTAAAAGTCATTTATGAGAGACAAATCACAGCACGGAAATTTGTATGGTAGCATTCTTCTTTTCTTGCAAGAAGTCATTGAAATTACTTTGATCGTGTGACGCAACGCTGCTTTAGTATGCTTTGGATAACATAACGACATAAAGCATTTGCAAAAAGACCGGGTTTTCTTGCTCTGGTAACCAAATACAATTTGTACGGAGTTACGGTGGAAAGTACATAGAAATTACTATTGATTAACTTGTATCGAACGTAACTTAACACAAGAAAGATGACCCCGAATTTTCGAGTGTAATAATCACGTCTTTTGAATCCGTTCTGACGCAAAATAAATTTATCATAACTATTCAAAGTCAATGAAGCCGGTATGAAAAACAATAGTATCTGACGGAAGAAAGAAGTTTTTCAATCGGGTCTTCAATCCCTCAGATATTGCTGTAAACGGAATCGTGAGCTTACGAACTCTTAGAAACAGAGTTATCGACAAAAATAAGATGTGACTTAACGTCCCCTGGTGGGAAAACCATGCATTATTTTAGGAAGAAAGTATTCTCAAAAGGTTTATCCATATGAGTGGTATCGGTCCAAGAAAAAAAAATTAGTCGAGTTTTCAAGAGCCCAGATTTTGCTACAAATACATCAGAAGCCGAAATTAACACTTATGACCCATGGTGGCCAAACCATTCTTTACAAAACATTAGAAATTATGTGAAAAAATATTTTCTATGAGGTCTTGTATGCGATACAGGAAGAATTTTTCAAATCGGAGTTTTAGGAGCAGAAAACGCAATTTACCTTTATGCGCCCTAGCGGAAAGTCTTAAATGATTTATGTGAAATTTTTGAATTTATTGGAAAAACATTTCGCATCGGAAACACTATCCAACAACGAAGGAATTTTTCAAATTGGACTTTTAGAAGTGGAGATATTAACAAAAATAAGATATACATCTACGCCGCCTGGCGTAGAAACCATGCATTATTTCAAGAAGAAAGTGTTCCTAAAAGGTTTGGCGACATGAGTAGAATCGGTGAACAAAAGACTTTTTTCAATCGAGATTTTAGAAGCTGATATTTTGCTGCAAATAAATCAGAAGTGGAAATTAAGACTTACGCCACCTGGTGGCCATACCATTTTTACAAAAATTAGAAATTAGGTGCAAAGGTTTTCTCATCAGGAGCTGTATCCGGTGCAGAAGGAATTTTTCGAATCGGAGGTTTAGAAGCAGAGAAACAGTGGGAAACGAATTTACCTTTACGCCCCCTAGCGGAAAGTCTATAAATTACTGGAACATTTTGAATTTTTAGGGAAAGCATGTCACACTAGAAACACTATCCAACAAAGAAGGATTTTTTTAAATCGGACTCCTAGAAGTCGAGATATTGACAAAAATAAGATATACGTCTGACGCCCCCTGGCGCAGATACCATGCACTATTTTAAAAAGAAAATGTTTCTGAAAGGTTTGTTGACACGAGTAGTTCGGTCTACAAACGACGTTTTTCAATCGAGAGTTTAGAAGCTCATATTTTGCTGCAAATACATCAGAAGCGAAAATTAAGGTTTACGCCCCCAGGTGGCCAAATAATATTTTTTTTTTTACAAAAATTAGAAATTATGTGCAAACGATTTTCCATCAGGAGTTGTATCCGGTGCAGAAAGAATTTTTCCAATCGGAGATTTAGAAGCAGAGATATAGGGAGAAACGCAATTTAGCTTTACGCCCCCTAGCGGAAAGTCTATGAATTACTTGAAAATTTTGAAATTAAATGAAGCACATGTCATACTGGAAACACTATCCAACAAAAAATGAATTTTTCAAATCGAACCCCTAGAAATAGAGATATTGACAAAAATAAGATATATATCTACGCCCCCTGGCGTAGAAACAATGCACTATTTTAAGAAGAAAATGTTCCTAAAAGGTTTGTCTACATGAGTAGTATCGGTCTACAAACGACGTTTTTTTTAATCGAAAATTTAGAAGCTAACATTTTGCTGCAAATACATCAGAAGTGGAAATTAAAATTTACGCCCTCTGGTGGCCAAACCATTTTTTAACAAATATTAAAAATTATGTGCAAACGCTTTCCTATCAGAAGCTATATCCGGTGCAGAGAGAATTTTTCAAATCGAAGATTTAGAAGCAGAGATATAGGGCAAAACGCAATTTACTTTTACGCCCCCTAGCGGAAAGTCTATGAATTACTTGAACATTTTGAAATTATATGAAAAACATGTCACACGGAAAACACTATCCAACAAAGACGAAATTTTTCAACGGACTCCTAGAAGTAGAGATATTGACAAAAATAAGATATACATCTACGCCCCCTGGCGGAGAAACTGTGGGATATTTTAGGAAGAAAGTATTCCGAAAAGGTTTATCGATGTGAGTGCATCAGTCCACGAAAGAATTTTTTTAATCGATATTTTAGAAGCTCAGATTTTATGGCAAATACATCAGAAGCAAAAATTAACACTTACGCCCCCTAATGGCCAAAGTATTCTTTACCAAGATTCGAAATTATATGCAAAAGATTTTCCATTAGGAGATGTATCCGCTGAAAAAAAGATTTTTCAAATCGGAGGTTTAGGAGAAGAGGTATCGGAAAAAATGTAATTTACTTTTACGCCCCCTAGCGGAAAATCATGCGTAATTTGAAAATGAAACTACATCTAAAATACTCTTCGACATAAATGGAATCGAAAGATAAAAGATTTTTTTCAATCGGATGTTTAGAAGCAAATATGTGGATTAAAACGTAATTTTGAATTCGACATCATCTGCATTTACGCCCCCTAGCGGCAAAATTGTGCATCGTAAAAAAAACGAAAAGAAGGATCATCATTTGCATATTTCAAGCTTCCGAATGCAAAAAGAATTTTTCAAATCGGACAAATAGTTGCAGAGATTCCGTGGGTACAGGCGGACGGACGGACAAACCGATAACAGAAGCACGATCTTTTTTTACAAAAGACGTGCTAAAAAACTCACTTTTAGGCAGCTGAATTATCCCTAGGTCTTGCCTTTAAATTTAGCCTTCACACTTTCTGTGTGTGTGTGTGTGTGGATTCAACCCTAGCTGTGAGTAGCTCTCAGGGCGATCAAAATCGACCAGTCCTAATTTGGGGCTACTCCTTCAGGGAAGGGAGAAAGCTAGAGCCGTAAGACCGAGACGTCCATGCCTTGGAGTGATTCGATTCCTATCCTAGTGCTGGGCATAATCCATTGAATTTAAGAATCGAATGGTTGTAATCGAGATATTTGGAAAATCGTGATATTCATTCGAAGCAATCATCCGAATGATTTTAAATTTTAGAATTTACAGGTAGGTGGCGCGATACGCCCAGATCCGCCGTCTGCGTTTAACAAATCCAGATATTCATTCGAAATAAACCTTCGAATGATTTCTAATTGGTGCTATACGCTCAGAGCTTTCTTTCGCTGGACAGAATGATTTCTACAATTTTTCGAATAGCATAACCTAGCTCAAGGACTTAGAAGGAACCCGAATGATCTTCCCTGCGAGAGATGATGCAATCGTGCGAAAAGCGAGTATTTCCGAACCTCTCGGATCTCGGTGCTTCTCGAGATGTTTTCGGGTAGACGAGCGAAATTTGTTTGGAACTTATGTTTTTGAGAAGAGACGAGTGCTTTCGTTTTTAGAATGCACTCGTTTCAAAGAGACAGCGTAGGAGCACTTCTCCCGCGAGGTTTTTTTCATTCGAATGAATTTGGAGTAATCGAATGTTTCGAGATACTTGCATAATCGAATGAATCGATTATTTCTACTCGAATATGCCCATCACTACCCTATAATAGCTCAGAGGAATGATTTGAAGACAACGCCTGATGCCACTGTTATCACCGGGAGTTTAGTCACTAGTATTATAAAAACCCGCTAAAGGCAGACAAATTTTTACAACGGCGGCCTAGAAGAAGATGTTACCAGCGGAATTTTGTTTTTAGCGGAATCTAACAGATGTTTGGGAAACAAAGTTTGGGAGACTTTAGCGAACTTAATGACCATCAAAAATTGTTCAGATATCTATACAACGATGGCTGTTGGTAGGAATATTACTCGGAAAATGTGGCTGGCAATGAGGTGAACATTTCTGCACATATGCAGCAGCGACTCTCCTCCATCTGAAGTCGGGTCGATTGTCGACCCTGTCATAATCGCGTGTGGGGTGTTATGCTTATACTTATTTTTAATATATTTGCTTATGGTAATTCGCTGCCACCAGACCAGGATATTTCAGTCCCGGTCAAACTTACGTTGTTTTTCTTCTCAGAGGCATGGTGAAGGAAAAGACGACTTATAGAGTACAGAATTAGAGCTGAAAAATATGTTCAGGTTTATTTACAACTTTGGTGACGATTAGGTTGAAGATACATGTCAAACGATAAAAACGGTTCTTGAACTTGAGCAAGTCGACATTCCAGCACGATCATAGTTCATTCGCAGTTCAGTCTTTGCACTATGAGTATGCACATAGCATCAGGAAGTTATTTATACATAGCAATTATATGCTCTTCACAGGTGGCTAGATTTCTCACTCAGGTGGAGTATTTCCCGGGCAGACCGCAGTCTGGCATTTAGTAGTATTACACAGTTATAATCAATTACCCACAGGTAATGCAACGTATATACTCTAGTGGCCTTAACCCGCAGGTAGGCACCTAATTTACTCTCTAGTCTGCCGCAGCCGACTAGCGTACGTACATCTCGAGGGACGACTACAAAACGACCGTCCTCTTCCTATTCGAGTAAAAAGAGAATGTGTCCGAAAAGTTCGTTACAACTTTTTCCCGCTTAAACTCTCTGTGCAGCCCGGAGAGCGCACAGCCAATCCCGACAGCGCAATCTTCGGAGCTTTTTTTTTTTGATTGGAGGTTTAACGACCACCGTGAGCAACTCAATGGGCTATAAGCAGTCGCCCGTCCCTAATTTAGGGTCACTGGTTCCAGGGAAGGGAGAGAGCCAGTGCCGTAAGACAAACACAACATCCATGCCTCACCGGGATTCGAACCCGGACCCCTTTCGGGCGAATGATCAGAGGCCAACGCCTTAGACCACTGCGCCACCGGGGCGGCAATCAATCTTCGGAGCAAGAGGCCATGTGGTAAATCTCTTTTCTCTCCTCAGCTGTCTCTCTAGCTGCTTCAAACTTTCTGCGCCAGTAAGACATCCCAATGTTCTGTAAACTCCTGCCTCAGCATGGAATTCACTAAGGAAAGATTTTCCTTCCCCTTCTCCTCTCCGTGGGACCCTGGGCACACAATATGGCCGACCTGAAGTCATTTGCCTTCCTACAAGGATAAAATGGCGTTCCACCTCCCATTTTGGATTTTTCCCATTTTCCCTGTCTTCAATATTTTTTTACATCATCACAGACCCGAAAGTACTAATGGGTTTTTAATCTTTTATATATGTAAATATCTGTCGTTTTAAATTTAATATATCGTGCAAAGACGGTGTAAGCTCTTTAATGTATTGTATATGCACGACATCTTCATTAAGACTATCCATTTCTCACCGCATCGAATTAATGTGTTGTGCACTTTGGTGCAATTATGCGGAGTTTTGCTGCACGGACCTTCCAGTCCATCCGAGTGAAGCTTGCAAGGGAATGTACCCACCTCTGGTTCCTCACTAACTGCAGGAACCTTAACGTCGTACCGAAGCATATTAGGGTATATGCTACAGCCTTATCAAGAAGGGATAACCATATACTTCGAAATTCCGAAAGGAAGAGGTTACTGTGTGCCATCCAGAGCAAGAGATCTTACATTGACCACCTTCACCGTAAGTGTTATATCTCTTATCAGACTTTGTCTAAGTGTGAACACCCCATTGTAATGCATCATATACTGACCATCACGGAAGCGGTAACTGAACATACTGTCAGCTCCTTGGTCGAAACCCAAATTGGAAAATTAAGACCCCTCCTGGTTGACTTTCAAGTTAGTAGCAGACCAGCACAAAGACAACGAAACCCTTATCATAATTACAGTGTTGTCAATTTAGGTGACTACGAGCGAAGACAACGAAACCTAAGCCATAATTCCAATGTTGTCAACCTAAGTGACTATGAGCTGAACTCCATACAGAACAGAGCTCTTGAAAGCGGACCAAAATTTGCTTATCCTGAGCATAACCCTAATGTCTTTAATGTTATACCGCAAACTGAGGCAATCATTAAAAGCCTTCCAGAGAAGGGAAGGGATTATACCAGAATACTGATTGACAAATGTCTGCAAAAAAGCGATAGCGAACAACAATCCAACTCGGGAAAACTATATCATGAAGGAAAACGTCAACTGAAGTTAATTCGAAATAATGACGAAATCTCCATTCCGGCAGCTGATAAATCACACCAAACAGTACTATTGAATAGAACAACATATCAGGATAAGATGCTTGAAGCCATTTCATCCATTCCGCACATAGTGGTAGAGCGGGATCCCACAAAAGCAACATGTTCAGCACTTAACAGATTAAAAAAAGCTCACACATTCCAAGATAGTTTCTCAAAGTCCTTCACCCCCCCCCCTCACCCGGCTGTCGTGTGCTCGATATCTTTGGGCGTCTGAAACTAGATAAGGAGGGGCATCCTATTAAGCCACTAGTCGAGGGTTATGTTAACTCGACTCGACCCCTTGACAAAGCTCTTGCTTAGTACTTAGCAAATTTTGCTGTGCACTCTCTTATTCTGTGAAAAGTTCTACTGTAGCAATTGAAAAAGTTAGAATGTTTCAGCCACATTCTAAACCTTTCACCCTTGCCTCCCTAGACGTTGTTTCACTGTACCCTAATGTACCAGTGGACGCCACCCACCTCATTATAGAGGCCAAACTTGCTTAGTCCCAAGTCCCCACATCTGAAATTTCAGCCGTTATGAACGCTCTTTGATTTGTTAAGCAGCGTTCATACTTTAAATTCGATAATCGAATCTACAAGCAAGTGGAGGGCTCACCCGTTGGTTCTCCACGTTCAGCTGTACTTGCAGAAATTCTGCTTCAACACATTGAGAACAAAGTTCTTAATGAGTTTCCTCTTTTCCTTAGTAAGTATTTTAGGTACGTCGACGACATTCTTGTATTTTGGCCTCATACACAGGATGATTTAGCTAAGTTCGCCGACGCGCTTTCATCTGTTTATCCCACTATCGGGCTCGCGTTAGAAACTGAATCAAACTATTCTCTACCATTTTTGGACTTTCAAATCACCCGTAACCCAGTAACATGCAACCTTTCTTACTCAGTATATCGAAAACCCACTGCCGGCAGTTGTTTGATCCCTTTTAACTCCTCACATCCATTAGCAAATCAGCTCTCAGCTATCAACTTTTTAATCAAAAGAGCCTTCTGGCACTCATCTGCTAACAGCTTGCTAACTTGAAAGAGATTTCATTTTTGATTTAGCCGCCAAACATCGATATCCCAAATATATGATCAACCGAATCTATCGAAGAATCTTAAAAGATAGATCTACATGTTTGGCCAAAGAACAAAAGCCAGCAAAGTGTTTTGTTGGTACAATAGAGCAGTACCCAAGCATTACTAATGTACTGACACACGCATGTATGAAATATGATACTCATTTTGGCATTGGATCCAGAAATCTATTTTCACTTATCAAAAAAGATAGAGAACCACCTGATATTTTGTGTAAATGGGGTGTTTATACAGTATTATACCAATAACAGTGATCTGCAATTTTTCAACTTTTTTCTGTTGTTTTCAAATGAATAGGTGTATCTGAATGGATTTTTTGCGCAGATTCCGAAAATGACCTTCAAAATTCCGTGTCACGTCAGGTTTTTTCACAAATGACGGAAATGTGAAAATTTAAAAAAACATTATTTTTTAATGACATTGCTATATGGCAACGTTTGTAACGTGTGAAAATGTTCTCTGGAGAGGCGGAATGATAGTTTAAGGAATAGATAAACGTAAACACATATTCAAAAGCAAACATACCTAACATTCGCCACTGGGCTCCCCTTCAAACTTTCTCTTTTTGGATAGTCTTCGGTGTGCGACCGTACAGTCTCTGTTCAACATCCAACAATAGTCGGCCATCATATGCACAGTCCACTTTCCTTGGTATCTCTTTTCCATCACTTTAATATCCTGATGGAAGCGCTCGCCATGTTCTTCCGAAAAATCTACAAGATTGTTAGGAGAGTAATTTAGATGAGCATGAAGAAAGTGAACTTTGACGCTCATGTTGCAAACAAGCAGTTCATAGGATTCCAGCAGGTCCTAGACTAAAGTGGTGTAATTTGAAGACTTCGTGTTCCCCAAAAAGTTGTGTACCACATTTCTGAAAGCAGTCCATGCTCGCAATTCGCACTCACTCATGGTTTCCTCGAATATGTTGTCTGCTATTAATTTTCGTATTTGAGGGCCTATGAAAATGCCAGCTTCAATTTTTTCAGACGTGTTGTTGGATACTTACCACCATGATACTGAAAGCATTTACTGTCCCTGCTTAAAGCTGTCATTAATTGCTTCATTAAGCCAAGTTTGATGTGTAACGGTGGCAACAGTATTTTCGAGGGATCAACCAGTGGAAGTGAAACAATGTTTTTTCGCCAGGTGTGAATGTACTTCTGACTGGCCACTGCGGCCGAACCCAATGTTTCGTCCTTGCTCTGGAGTATCATTCACACAAAAAGCAAAGAAATTTGGTGTAGCCTGCTTGTTGGCCGACCAATATTCCAATCACCTTGAAATCCCCGCGCAAAGGACATTCATGAAACTTGTACTGCACACTTTCCATCAGTAATTTAAGGTTCGCGTATGCCTCTTTCAAAGTCACAGAATGTGCTACTGGAATGGATGGATGGATGTTAGTATTGTGTAATGAAACACCTTTTAAACTGGATTTGCTTGCAGCTATGAACAATCTCCACTGTCCTGAATTGTAATTAATGTTGAAGTATTTCCTGACTGCCGGAATGTCTCTACAATATACCAAACCGCCTTCCTCAGCAAAAAACGGAACCAATTCTGCTTCTCGGTGTCTTTACCAGGAGAATCTCGTATTAGGACATAGTAAATTCTTTTCCTGAAGTCGTGATCCTAAAAGCTCTGCTGCGTCTTTAGGTAAATTCAGATCTCGAACCAAATCATTCAGTTCATGCTGGGTAAATGGCACTGGAGTTTCATCCTCCATGCTGTCCGGTTGGTACATCTCATCACTTGTATCACCGTCTGAATCGGTGTCTGTTGGGGGCTTGATATTGGACGGGGATGGCACAGGCATTGATTCACTATAGGGCATTGGTCTTATGGCAGATGGGATATTGGGATACACAATGTTACGCTTACCGATTCTAGTATGGCCCACGATATTCACTGTGCAGAAGTGGCAGTCGTCCCTGTGATTTTTTGGCTTACCCCACACCATAGGTACACCGAACGGCATTGATGCCCTTTTTCCACTTTTCCAGTTCCTCAACCCCTCCACACATGCACGGCACACATTGCGAGGAGACCAGACTTTGTCCTGATCTGCTCGTTTAATGCCGAAGTATAGAAAATAAGCATTTTTCACGAAAGGCGTAATATTTTGCCCTGTGGTTTTTTCCTGTCGTATAACAGCCACATATGTAGCAAAATATGTCTGGATGATTTACACAATCACGTGAAGCCATTACACACGCCTCAAAGAAACAAGCGAACGGGACCAGTCCCTTCTTTGCCCTGACTAGTGTAACACGATCTGCTCCGAATGGCGCCACATGTGACCAATAGAAAGAAGGGAGCAGGGGCGTGAGGTATGTGTCATACTGCAATTCTCTCATGTTCCGCCATTGTGAGTGGCGCAAATCGTGACGTCATAGAGATAAAACAGTTGCATTTCCATTATCAGCTATATATTTATGTTTATCTATTCCTTAAACAATCATTCCGCCCCTCCAGAGAACATTTTCACACGTTACAAACGTTGCCATATAACAACGTCATTAAAAAATAACGTTTTTTTTTAATTTTTACATTTCCGTCATTTACGAAAAAACTTGACGTGATACGGAATTTTGAAGGTCATTTTCGGAATCTGAGTAAGAAATCCATTCAGATACACCTATTCATTTCAAAACAACAAAACCTTGCATATTAGTGTAACAGATGTCTCTAATGGTGAACAAGTAAGCAAGTATGTAGGTTCTACAAAACGTAGCCTTGAAACTCGAATGCAGGAACATAAATATGACATTCGCGTTAACCATAGTAAGACAGCGCTCGCCAGATATGTGGCACAAGGAACTTTCCAACCGGATTGGAAAAACATTAAGTTGCTACATTCACCCGCCTCTGTATACTCGTTGCATATAACTGAAAGTTTATACATCGAGGCCTTCGGGGACGGCTGCTGTAACAATAATTCCCCAGTTGAATTACACAGGATTTGGAAAAGACTCATTACAGCTATGAACGTACAAAACATTTCTTGTTAAATATGTGAGTTATAACAAATACATTTTTTGCTCCCTGTTTATCATATTTCCATATGGACCTCATTTGATTTGTGATTTAGCAATGAAATGATGGCAACAGAGTGACACCCTTGCGACGCTAGTCCATACCTTGTACGTCATCATACTCGGACATATATATGGGAGCACATATGCATCAGCGACTCTCCTCCATCTGAAGACGGGTCGATTGTCGACCCGAAAGTACTAATGGGTTTTCAATCTTTTAAATATGTAGATATCTGCTTTTTTTTAAATTAAATATATCGTGCAAGGACGGTGTAAGCTCTTTAATGTATGATTTATACAGTTTTGGGAAACCAACGCTAGCAGTTGATACTGGTAATGGTTAAACCTTTTTCATCTGCGTTATACACTGAGTGATCACTGAATTATGACCATCTACCTAATACTTCGTTGATCAACGTTTCGCCCTCAGAGCAGCAGATATCCGTAGTGGCATCGATTCCATAAGATGCTGGAAGAAGTTGGTAGGTATGGCCAACCAAAATGTGTGTAATGCGGCCTTCAATGCAGGTATGGAGGTGATTGGTGTATCACACGCCTGATATGATGTTCCATAGTATCCTACAAGTGTTCCATGGGATTGATATCGTGGGAAATCAGAGGCTAATCGGTATGCTAAAAGTCCGAACTCCGTTCTTGAAGCCAATCATGCACAACACGTGACCTGTGGCTCGGCGCATTGTTACATTGGAAGACCCCGTCGCTATTCGGGAAAGCTACAGCAAAAACTATACAGAGTCAGCAAGCAATTCACGATAGTGGGTAGCAATCATACGTTATTCCACATGCACCAGGGGGTCCAAGTTCCTGCCAGGTAAACATGCACTACACAATACAACCGCCTCAACCTGCCTGCACTTTGGAGACCATGCAAGATGGATCTTTGGAGACCATGCAAGATGGATCTTTGGAGACCATGCAAGATGGATATTTGGAGACCGTGCAAGATGGATCTATGGAGACCATGCAAGATGGATCTTTGGAGACCATGCAAAATGGATCTTTGGAGAACATGCAAGATGGATCTTTGGAGGCCATGCAAGATGGATCTTTGGAGACCATGCAAAATGGATCATTGGAGACCATGCAAGATGGATCTTTGGAGACCATGCAAGATGGATCTTTGGAGGCCATGCAAGATGAATCTTTGGAAACCATGCAAGATGGATCTTTGGAGAACATGCAAGGTGGATCTTTGGAGACCATGCAAGATGGATCTTTGGAGACCATGCAAGATGGATCTTTGGAGACCATGCAAGATGGATCTTTGGAGACCATGCAAGATGGATCATTGGAGACCATGCAAGATGGATATTTGGAGACCATGCAAGATGGATATTTGGAGACCATGCAAGATGGATCGGGTGCCTCATGTTGTTTGCGCCAAATAGGTACTCGACCCTCCACGCAGTGAAGTAAAAACGCAACTCGTCAGACCACACTTTTTCCACTCATTCGACGTCCAAATTGCATGACCTTGCACCAGATGCGTTTTTTGCGCCCATGAACAGTGGTTTGGAGAGGATGTCGTCGGGGTCGTCTGACGTTACAGCCCATATGTGCCAGTGTGCGACGCATGGTCATAACAGATACTGTTCCGTATTGACCTCTGTTGTATTGGGTAGTCAATCGTTGAACAGTGCTGAGGCTCTTGGACTGCACGTGTCGTCGGACCCGGTGCTCAACTTTCACATGAACTTTTTGTGTCTCGTGCAGTTTTTCCTCCCTGTCGTTGTTTGATCATTTCCACGCCAGTCCTTGTACATTTTAACTACGGCGGCACGCAGACATCCTACCAGTTCAGCCGTTTGGGAAATCGGGGCAATCCCCGTTCCGGACTCCACACACTGCCCTTTCTCAAAGTTCAATAAATCCTTCCGTTGACCCATCACGCTCCGAATTTTACTGCCTACTACTCCACTCCACCATATATATGCTACGTCGGTTGGCTAATCGTGGCCTCTCGGAAACCACGTGGTCAACGGGCCACAACCACTTTGGATACGGGTGGTCATAGTTCAGTGATAACTCGGGGTATGAGCTGAAATGTCATGCGCAATGCTACTATAGCTACCATACTCCAGAAGAAAACCTATGCACGATTGGAATAATGCCTTCATGATCTGTCGCTGCAAGTGAAACACATGAACAAATGTTACGTTCCACGATTAATTTTACTTTTAATTTTTTTAGCTTGTAGTTGACTCTTTTTAGTTAATTATATAAAATAAATCATTTATGAATTCGATTTCTACACTGCTGGCCACCCAAAATGCAACACCAAGAAGGAAGCATCCGATTGGCCTGAAATTCGCAGCATGCGTCGCCCGCGAGAGGACATGCAAACGATTAGCATTGCAGGGCATATGCAAATCAGGTGCGCCCGGCACGCCACCGAGAAGCACTATAAGAAGGGTGCACAGAAGGCGGGGTGCAAGTAGTGGAAGTGTGTTGTGCTGCCGGACCTGTGCGTGGGAAGCTTCCTGATGCCTCGTCGCAGAATACGGAAGTCATTCCAGCACGTTTCGGAGTTCGACAGAGGAAGAATAGTGGCTTATCACGACAGCGGTTTATTGTACCGAGACATCAGCGCCCGTGTGGGACGACATCCAGCCACAATGAGATGAGTATGGATTCGGTGGGTGCAGGAAGGACGGATGGACGGACGAAGCGACGTGAGCTATTGCCGCAGCCGCGGCACACCACCGAACGAGAGGACCGGTATGTTGTGCGGCGAGCATTGATGGCTCGCACCGCCACATCACGAACGTTAGCGCAGGAATTAAGGTGTGTTGCGCAACAACCTGTATTAGCACGTACCGTTCGACGTCGTCTACAGGAGAGGGGACTTGTCGCACGGCGCCCATTCCTCCGATTACTATTGACGTTACACCACCGCAGAGTACGGCGGCCATAGGCCGTTGAACGCCGCACCTGGACTACGGAATACCACGTCATTGTCTTCTCCGACGAATCCCGCTTCTGCCTGCAACACCACGATGGTCGGATCCGCGTGTGGCGGTACCGCGGCGAGAGACTGTATGACGCCTGCATTATGCATCGCCATACCGGTCCATCGCCTGGCGTTATGGTTTGTGCGCAATTGGATATAACACCCTCACCCTTCTGGTACGCATCGCCGGTACACTCAACAGCCACCGCTACATCTCCGACGTTTTAAGCCTGTAGTCCTCCCTTACCTGTAGGACCTGCCAGCTGCCACGTTTTAACAGAACAATGCGCGCCCGCACGTGGCACGCATCGTGCAACAATTCTTCACGGCCCACTAGGTGTCACTGTTGCCGTGGCCCGCCTGTTCTCTCGATATGTCGCGAATCGCACACGTCTGGTCGCTGATCGGCAAACGAGTGGCACGGCAAGCACCACCCGCGGCTACGGATGATGAACTGTGGCAACGTGTTGAAGCAGCATGGACCGACATACCCCAAGCCCACATTCAAAGCCTTTTCGTTCGTTGCCGCGGCCTGTAGCGGCTGTTATTGCCAGCCATGCGGGCCACATGAACTATTGATATCTGCGTGTTGCGCAAGTCGCACGGGCCTGTAAGCTCAATCGTTTGATCTTTGTATCTGTTGTTATGTGTCCAGTAAATCTGGCTTTGCTATCTCGTGTCCTTCTTGGTGTTGCATTTTGGGTGGCCAGCAGTGTACTTTAGAAGATCAGAAACTAACTTATTGAAAATGTTTACAGGTACCAGTGCTTTTTTAATTAATACCAGACTTTGGAAATAATTCAAATAATCTTGCCCACAATCCTATCTTGGATGAATTGTCAATTGTCGCTTATATCACTGAGCCAGCGGGCCAGATTTATTCGAAAGCGTAACTAGGAGTGTTGTCAAATATTTCTCAAGTATTCCTCTACTACTTTTTAAAAATCCAACAGGAAACGTGTAGGAAACCAAATAATTGCAATTCCATAGCAGGCTAGCCATTTATTAAGGTAAAATAGCAACAAGAGTGAAACATGTCAGTGCCACCTCTGGCTCGGAAAGAAGCGTTTACTCGATGTGTCATCGACAGATACATCATGTATACTGTCCTGAGGTATAGCATGCAAAATGGTGTCCAAATTGCTGGGCCACTTCGCCGTTATTCCGCGATGGGCGTTGATGGTGTAGCATCAGCTCCCAAACATATTCGATCGGTCAGAGGTCAGGCAATCGGGCTGGCCATGTAAGGGTATCGACATTACGGAGTTAGGCCTGTTTCTTTGGGGCCGGGCATTATCGTGTTGAAAAATTGCTGGGAAATGCTGTGACAGGAATGGCAACACAGCAGATCGTAGAAAATCGTCGACGTACCTTTCAGCCGTGAGAGTGTTACGGAGGACTACCAAGGGTGTCAGGCTATCGTAGAAAATGGCTCCCCAGGCAGTCACTCCCGGTATACGGACCGTGTGCCGTTCCACGGTAAAGGAAGGATCCGTGCGCTGGGCGGCTCGTCTCTAGACACGCACGCGTTGGTCATCGACGCCAAGTGCAAACCCTGACTCATGACTGAAAACAACATGACGCCACCGGACACTATCCCACGTTGATCGAGCCCGACAGCACTGCAACCTGGGCTAGCGATGCTCGCTGGTCAGTGGTAGGCGGCGGAGTGGCCTTCTCCCATGTAATCCCCGTGACGCAAGTCATCTGGCAACTGTCCAGATGGACACTTTCTTACCTGTAAAGGACGCAACATGGCCACAGATGGTTGAGAGTGACGAATTCTGTTTTGTTCGTGCGGCTTCCGGAATCTCTCAATCCTCGCGCTCTGTCGTTGCTCTCGGTCTTCCACTGCCCGCGTGCCTTGAGTTGTGTCTTTCTCTACCCGTTGGAGGCAACATGTTCCGATTGCCGCGTCTCTCCGATCCAAATGCCTTGAGATACGGCGACTTGATCAACTGGCCTCTCTCAGCCCAATTACACATCCTCTCTAAAATTCGCTCGACTGCTCATATTTTGCACGGATCTGAGGTCGAGGCATTCTCACCGTCCGTGGAGGTTGATGCAATCGCATTTCCCTGTCGCGATTGTGCTTGCGGGCGGGTTTTGCTTTTGATATACCTTCCTCGACGTGCAGTTCCTATGCGCTGTGGTGCGCCACTATTTAATCATCGGTCGTCATTTTTAATCATTTGCATATTCCGCCCTGAGGTACTTGCTTGCGGAGTTTCATCAGGATCGAACGCTTTTCTCGGGCTATCTAGTGGATTTTTTAAAGTACTAGAGGCTGCGCCTTTAGGCTCGCTACGCTCGTTTTCAGAGTAGCGCTCGGGCCCAGCAGCCCGATCTCCAAGTATATCACATGAAATAAAAATTGGAAGATTCATATAAATTTCAATTTTTGTTGCATGTTTAAGCAAATAATCCTTGTTAATCCGAAATTTCAGAGTTTGTTTTTACTGTCGTCAATTTTTGGAAGGTCGGACTTTTGTCGTTTGAACTTATGGCATTTACTAAATTTACCAAGAAAAACAAAAGCGGTCCAAAAGCATTTCCGTAAACCGTAAACCGTTATGCTAAACCGTTAAGGTGGACGTCAAGTAATTTTGCTTCCTATAGACCGTATGCATTGACGTCACGAAGCCGCGGTTCGCGTCACTTTTTCGTCTGCTGCTTTCTTGCAGATCAACTGGTGTACAAGTGAGATCAAAGATGCATTACATGGGCTACGTAATCTGGCAATCAAAAATAGCTTTATTCTGATAAATTAAAGTTATTGGGCAATTGTGGTGACTCATATGTAATTCCATGCTCATTTTTCCTGAACAATATTGAGGTCTTGACACGAATAGAACACGGCGATATTGTTAATTATTTCGTTCTTTTGCACTAACGCCTTCACTCCCAAGCAAATGAAATCGTCCAAGTCATTCATAAAGAAAGGTTAATTCCAGTCTAAAGATCTTCATAGAGTTTTTGTAGATAACGCATCAGTAAATTTATGAACATATCTGTAACAAAATGTATACTACACACTAATGCTCCTTCGTTTCCGGCCATTAATGTCAAATCTGCTGATACGTGATAACCACAAATTTTGCCGCTTCTGAATAATTTTTTTTATAGTTCTGATCCCACTTCGTTCACTCAGATGGTAATCTATAATAGGAGATATCATTATCTCTCATACTTCGGTTACCGCAGCCGAAAATAGCACATAACATCATCTTTTTTAAAGCTTCACAATGCAAATCCAAGCAACGTTTCTACAAATGTTGATCACCAGGGCGTCTGCTAGGATGGTTTACCTTGCTGTGACGTCATATGCATACGGTCTATACTTCCAATGGTAAAACTTTTGTACACATTTCCTTCACAATTAGTGTGTTCCCAAGGATGAAAATTTGAACATCGATTAAAATAACTTCATATTATATCTTGGAATACTTAATATTTTCTAAAACGTAACCATAATTATATAAAAAATCAGTAACTTTTCCTTTGGTGGTGTTGGAACCAGAAAAGATGGCGCAACCTGTACTTTGCTGACGTCAGTAGACAAACAAATGTTGGATTGCGTAATTATGGTTATGTTTTAGAAAATATTAAGTATTCCGAGTTATAAAATGAAGCTATTTTAATCGATATTCAAATTTTCATCCTTGGGAACGCATTAATTGTAAAGTAAATGTGTACAGAAGTATTTCCATTGGAAGTAGAGGAAGCAAAACTACCCACTTTAAACAATTGAGATAGCTTCACCAACGAAACATATGCATAACAAATTCTCTGCGTCACCATGGCAGCAGGTCACGAGACCAGAACGTTCCTCTGTGGTTATCGTGAAGACAGACAAGCCGTTCGTTTCTTTCATTTGCGTCTTTAAAAAATGCTTAAAAATCAGAAAATGACTTTTTCTTAAATTTTTTTTTTGTAAAAAAGGAGGATAGTTGTAAGTTTATGCTGAAAAAATTACATTGCGTTATAATATATAGTTTGCCATATATCTATTTTTTCAAATGGATTCCATTGCAAAATAGAGAATTTTGTGAAATTTTGAAATTTAATTTCTCGTAAAATAAATCGAAATTCAGTAGTAAATAGTAACGCTGTACTAGTGCTCCGATTAATTGGCGTGGAAAATAAACACATAAGCGTTTCCAAGCTTTCGCACTTCAACCAGATGGCTTTTTCAAGGAAGTTAGACAGAAACTGCAACCTGAAAAATAGAACGCTTAACAATTTGAACGCGGGAACTTGACAATAAATAAATGCGATGTTATATTAATTTAAAGATACGAGGCATCACGTTGGTTGCACGCGGGATCCTGGTAGAGAAAAGGTGTTACTTGAAGAATTGGTCCCAAATTCGTGGCAACTCGAGCGAGACACAATCATTGCAAGCATCGCTGTTGGTAATGATCTCCAAGGTTTCCCGAATGGCTGCAGATTTAGGGGTAGAGTAGCTAGCTAATTTCTTTATATCATCCCACATGGGAGTAGCTGACTTGAATTTTACTTCTCTGGATAGTGCCGTGGCTACTTTACCGTATTTTGTGTCCCTTTTATGTTCGTTGACTCTGATTCCAAACGAACGCTTGGTCATTCCAATGTAGTATCGTTTAGAGCCGTTCGGATACTGTAGGGGGATCGCATAAACGCCTGCTTCGCAGAAGAGAGGTGGTTTTTCACTATTTCTCTTTAGTATAGTATGTAAAGATGCAGGGGACCTTATGCCGACGCCGTAGTTCATCTTCTTGAGGGCGTTTTTGAGTTTGTAAGACACACTTGGAATGTAGGGAATTGAGCCTATATAACGTAGCTGCGGCGCAGGAAGACTGGAATGTTTGGCTCTGGCTTTTTGGATAAAGCTACGTATTTGATTCAATGAATATCCTGCATCAGTGGCTAGCTTGATGACGCTTTCAATTTCGTGTTGTCTAGAATGGGTATCAGAAGAAACGGCGAAAGCTCTTTGAATTCGAGAACGGAAGATAGCTGCTTTGTATTCTGCGGGACAGAAAGAGCTGCGGAACATCAGGTTGGGGACGGAAGTGGGTTTATAGTAGACTTGTGTACCGAGGCGGTTGTCAGACGATTTCCTCAATAAAACATCCAGATAAGGTAAAGTGTTGTTGCTTTCCATCTCCATCGTGAAATTGATCGTAGGATGTATATCATTGATTTTATCAAGGAAAATTGGAAGAGTCTCTTTTCCATGGGGCCATACAAAAAATACGTCGTCAGCATAACGCAGCCAAGTGGTAGGCCGTGGGGTAATGCTGGAGAATATATTCCGCTCAATTGGGCGAATTATTGCTTCTTCAAGGACGGGTGAAAGTGAGGATCGCATCGGAGCGCCATTATTCTGTTTATATACTTGTCCTTGGAAACTGTAGAAGCTAGTATTAGAGACCAAGTCTATTAATTTGAAGATGCTGAGGCATGCCTCCTGCGTATAAAATGTTGAATTAGATATGGCATCCTTTAATGTTCTGATGACCTCTGGAACGGGAATTGAGATGTAAAGGGAAACCACGTCGAAGCTGCCAATAATGACGCTTGGCAGGACAGTGAGTTTCTTGACTTCCGTTATAAAATCTAGAGTGGAAATTATTACTAAGTCCGATTCAGGAAGAAAACTACGTAGGAATTTGGAAAGTGCTTTCTCTAAATGGTACGTTGGTGCAGACTTCCTGGATACGATGGGTCTCAGTGGGTTTCCTGGCTTATGGTGCTTAAGTCTTCCGAACAGCTTTGGGATCTGAGGTCCTGGTGGTAATCTGGTGGCTTTCCTAAGATCGTCTGGAATAGCGGGTAACCGGGATGCTCTTTGCACCTGCGCAGTCCAAGAATTTAGAGGGTTCCTTTGAAGGGCTATAGAACCAGAGTCAGTGATAAAATCTGCAATTTTCGTATTGTAGTATTCTGCGTCCATTATCGCTATCTGCCCAGATTTGTCCGTTAGAGTCAATATTATAGACGGATTATTTCTAAGGATCGAAACTGGCCTCGGAATTAATAAATGTATTAGGTGTTTTAGTAGGATCATACCAAGATCGTAATTTAGAAGAACAGAGCTGGCGTAGTTCATCTTTTGAGTAGTTTGGAACTCGCGATATTACACTTTCAAATTCGGAAACGACACTTTTGGGTTCGACCTGGTTCGGAAGCAGAATTTTGGTCCAAGCTCCAAAACTTTTGTTTCATCTTCGGAAAGCGTCCGGTTGGAAATATTGATGAATGGAATTGTGAAATCTTTAGCCTTTGGAGTCTGGGAAGATCTCAAGTAATCCAGCTTTTTGTTATGCGTGGAGGATAAGGAACGTTTAATTTTATCAACTAACATATCTACACGGAGAGTCAAGATGTTGAATGTGATCGGGTCGCACAATCCATGCAATTTCATGTAGAGGAAGTAACTCTTGGTCTCCAATGACATAACGTCTTTTCTTTTCAAGTTCACTATACGTGACAGGGTCTGACGAAGAAATTTGTCATTTTTATTGTCAAACTAGGATCCTTTACCTAATGATTTGAAGTTGAGGAACTTGGGGAAAGTGGCCCGAAGTTTTGCAGGCTGATAAAAAGTCGAGGTGGGAGCGTTCCTTCTCCAGTTTAAGTCGAAGACATCTAAAAAGTTTGAAGGTGTTCCACATTGCTCGGAGAAGACAATGTGAAACACCTTCAAACTTTTCACTATTTGTCAGACCCTGTCACGTATAGTGAACTTGAAAAGAAAGGACGTTATGTCATTGTAGACCAAGAGTTACTCCCTCTACATGAAATTGCACGGATTGTGCGACCCGATCACCATCAACATCTTGACCCTCCGTGTAGATATGTTAGTTGATAAAATTAAGCGTTCCTTATCCTCCACGCATAACAAAAAGCTGGATTACTTGAGATCTTCCCAGACTCCAAAGGCTAAAGATTTCACAATTGCATTCATCAATATTTCCAACCGGACACTTTCCGAAGATGAAACAAAAGTTTTGGAGCTTGGACCAAAATTCTGCTTCCGAACCAGGTCGAACCCAAAACGCGTCGTTTCCGAATTTGAAAGTGTAATAACGCGAGTTCCAAACGACTCAAAAGATGTACTACGACAGCTTTGTTCTTTTAAATTACGATCTTGGTATGATCCTACTAAAACACCTAATACATTTATAATTCCGAGGCCAGTTTCGATCCTTAGAAATGATCCGTCCATAATATTGACTCTAACGGACAAATCTGGCCAGATAGCGATTATGGACGCCGAAGACTACAATACCAAAATTGAAGATTTTATCACTGAATCTATAGCCCTTCAAAGGAACACTCTAAATTCTTGGATTGCGCAGGTGCAAAGAGCACCCCGGTTACCCGCTATTCCAGACGATCTTAGGAAAGCCACCAGATTACCACCAGGACCTCAGATCCCAAAGCTGTTCGGAAGACTTAAGCACCATAAGCCAGAAAACCCACTGAGACCCATCGTATCCAGGAAGTCTGCACCAACGTACCATTTAGAGAAAGCACTTTCCAAATTCCTAAGTAGTTTTCTTCCTGAATCGGACTTAGTAATAAATTCCACTCTAGATTTTATAACGAAAGTCAAGAAACTCACTGTCCTGTCAAGCGTCATTATCGGCAGCTTCGACGTGGTTTACCTTTACCCCTCAATTCCCGTTCCAGAAGCCATCAGAACATTAAAGGATGCCATATCTAATTCAACATTTTATACGCAGGAGGCATGCCTCAGCATCTTCAAATTAATAGACTTGGTCTCTAATACTAGCTTCTACAGTTTCCAAGGACAAGTATATAAACAGAATAATGGCGCTCCGATGGGATCCTCACTTTCACCCATCCTTGCAGAAGCAATACTTCGTCGAATTGAGCGGAACATATTCTCCAGCATTACCCCACGGCCTACCACTTGGTTGCGTTATGCTGACGACGTATTTTTTGTATGGCCCCACGGAAAAGAGACTCTTCCAATTTTCCTTGATAAAATCAATGATATACATCCTACGATCAATTTCACGATGGAGATGGTAAGCAACAACACTTTACCTTATCTGGATGTTTTATTGAGGAAATCGTCTGACAACCGCCTCGGTACACAAGTCTACTATAAACCCACGTCCGTCCCCAACCTGATGCTCCGCAGCTCTTTCTGTCCCGCAGAATACAAAGCAGCTATCTTCCGTTCTCGAATTCAAATAGCCTTCGCCGTTTCTTCTGATACCCATTCTAGACAACACGAAATTGAAAGCGTCATCAAGCTAGCCACTGATGCAGGATATTCATTGAATCAGATACGTAGCTTTATCCAAAAATCCAGAGCCAAACATTCCAGTCTTCCTGCGGCGCAGCTACGTTATATAGGCTCAATTCCCTACATTCCAAGTGTGACTTAAAAACTCAAAAACGCCCTCAAGAAGATGAACTACGGCGTCGGCATAAGGTCTCCTGCATCTTTACATACTAAACTAAAGAGAAATAGTGAAAAACCACCACTCTCCTGCGAAGCAGGCGTTTATGCGATCCCCCTACAGTATCCGAACGGCTCTAAACGATACTACATTGGAATGACCAAGCGTTCGTTTGTAATCAGAGTCAACGAACATAAAAGGGACACAAAATACGGTAAAGTAGCCACGGCGCTATCCAGAGAAGTAAAATTCAAGTCAGCTACTCCCATGTGGGATGATATAAAGAAATTAGCTAGCTACTCTACCCCTAAATGTACAGCCATTCGGGAAACCTTGGAGATCATTACCAACAGCGATGCTTGCAATGATTGTGTCTCGCTCGAGTTGCCACGAATTTGGAACCAATTCTTCAAGTAACACCTTTTCTCTACCAAGATCCCGCGTGCAACCAACGTGATGCCTCGTATCTTTAAATGAATATAATATCGCATTTATTTATTGTCAAGTTCCCGCGTTCAAATTGTTAAGCGTTCTATTTTCAGTTTGCAGTTTCTGTCCAACTTCCTTGAAAAAGCCATCTGGTTGATGTGCGAAAGCTTGGAAACGCTTATGTGTTTATTTCCTACGCCAATAAATCGGAGCACTAGTAAAGCGTTACTATTTACTACTTAATTGGTGTATTGTTCCTCGTTATAAATTCGAAACTCGAACAAATTCATCAAAGGTAGTGACCATAGATTGGTGAGATGTAAGATGCACCTCAGCACTAAACTCGAACGTTGCAAGCTCACAAGACAAACAAAATGTATTGACATAACCAAACTTAAACAAGAAAGATTACACCGAATTTTCGGGTGTAATAAGCACGTCTTTTAAATCCGTTCTGACGCAAATAAAATTTATCAAAGCTATTCAAAGGCAATGGAACCGGTATGGAAAACAATAGTAGCTGACGGAAGAAAGAAGTTTTTCAATCGGGTCTTTAATCCCTCAGATATTGGTGTAAACGGAATCTTGAGCTTACGAATTCTTAGAAACAGAGTTATGGACAAAAATAAGATGTGACTTTACGTCCCCTGGTGGGAAAACCACGCATTATTTTAGGAAGAAAGTATTCTCGAAAGGTTTATCCATATGAGCGGTATCAGTCCAAGAAAAAAAAATTAGTCGAGTTTTCAGGAGCCCAGATTTTGCTACAAATACATCAGAAGCAGAAATTGAAACTTATGACACCTGGTGGCCAAACCCTTCTTTACAAAACATTAGAAATTATGTGAAAAATATTTTCCATCAGGTCTTGTATGCGATACAGGAAAAATTTTCAAATCAGAGTTTTAGGAGCAGAAAACGCAATTTACCTTTACGCCCCTAGCGGAAAATCTATAAATTACTTGAAAATTTTGAATTTTTAAGAAAAACATGTCACACTAGAAGCACTATCCAACAAAGAAGGAATTTTTTAAATCGGACTCTTAGAAGTCGAGATATTGACAAAAATAAGAAATACGTCTACGCCCCCTGGCGCTGAAACCATGAACTATTTTAAGAAGAAAATGTTTCTAAAAGGTTTATCGACACGAGTAGATCGGTCTACAAACGACTTTTTTTTTCAATCGAGAACTTAGAAGCTCATATTTTGCTGCAAATACATCAGAAGCGGAAATTAAGGTTTGCGCCCCCTGGTGGCCAAACCATTTTTTTCTTACAGAAATTAGAAATTATGTGCAAACAATTTTCCATCAGGAGCTGTATCCGGTGCAGAAAGAATTTTTCAAATCAGAGATTTAGAAGCAGAAATATAGGGAGAAACGCAATTTACATTACGCCCCTAGCGGAAAGTCTAGGAATTAATTGAAAATTTTGAAGCTATATGAAGCACATGTCATACTGGAAACACTATCCAACAAAAGAGGAATTTTTCAAATTGAATCCCTAGAAGTAGAGATATTGACAAAAATTAGATATACATCAACGCACCCTGGCGTACAAACCATACACTATTTTAAGAAGAAAATGTTCCTAAAAGTTTTTTTTTTTTGATCGGAGGTTTAACGACCACCGTGAGCAACTCATTGGGCTATAAGCAGTCGCCCGTCACTAATTTACTGTCACTGGTTCCAGGGAAGGGTGAGAGCCAGTGCCGTAAGACAGACACAACACCCATGCCTCACCGGGATTCAAACCCGGACCCCTTTCGGACGAATGACCAGAGGCCATCTCTTAAACCACTGCGTTACCGGGGCGGCGCTAAAGGGTTTGTCAACATGAGTAGTATCGGTCTACAAACGACGTTTTTTTTTAATCGCGAATTTAGAAGCTCATCTTTTGCTGTAAATACATCAGAAGCGGAAATTAAGATTTACGACCTTAATTTTTGCTTCTGATGTATGGTGGCTAAACCGTTTTTTTACAAAAAATTAGAAGTTATGTGCAAACCATTTTCCATCAGGAGTTGTATCCGGTGCAGAAAGACTTTCTCAAATCGGAGACTTAGACGCAGAGATATAGGGCAAAACGCAATTTACCATTACGCCCCCTAGCGGAAAGTCTATGAATTACTTGAAGATTTTGAAATTATATGAAAAAAATGTCACTCGGAAAACACTATCCAACAAAGAAGGAATTTTTCAAATCGGACTCCTGGAAGTAGAGATATTGACAAAAATAAGATTTACATCTACGCCCCCTGGCGGAGAAACTGTGGGATATTTTAGGAAGAAAGTATTCCGAAAACGTTTATCGATGTGAGTGCATCAGTCCACGAAAGAATTTTTTCAATCGATATTTTAGAAGCTCAGATTTTATGGCAAATACATCAGAAGCAAAATTTAACGCTTACGCCCCTGGTGGCCAAAGTATTTATTACCAAAAATTATAAATTATATTCAAAATATTTTCCATCAGGAGGTGTATCCGCTGAAAAAAAGATTTTTCAAATTGGAGTTTTAGGAGAAGAGTTATCGGAAAAATGTAATTTACTTTTACGCCCCCTAGCGGAAAATCTATGCGTGATTTGAAAAAGTAACTATATCTAAAATACTCTTCGACATAAATGGAATCGAAAGACAAAAAAATTCAATCGGATGTTTTCAGAAGCAAATATGTGGATTAAAACGTAATTTTGAATTCGACATCATCTGCATTTACGCCCTTGCGGCAAAATTGTGCATCGTAAAAAAAACGAAATAAAGGATCATCATTTGCATATTTCAAGCTTCCGAATGCAAAAAGAATTTTTCAAATCGGACTAATAGTTGCAGAGATTCCGTGGGTACAGACGGACGGACGGACAAACCGATAACAGAAGCACGATCTCTTTTTACAGAAGACGTGTTAAAAAAGGGCGACGAGGTGAAAAAATTCGGTCATGGAACTACATGCCTACAAAGTTTCGTGGTTCTGTTGCTGTTAGTGTGCCCGGAACGCGGCATGATAGCACTTTTTTGCTTACCTTAACTTTGAAATACAATAGCACTTGAAGTTTCGCTAGAATCGAGAAACGGTTTATTTCAGCGTGTTTTCCAAACAAATTTCTACAAACGATGTAAATTTCATATTTTTCTGTTCAATACGTTTTACGTTGCGAACTGGAAAAGCAAGAGTGTCACGAAATTTCTAAAACAGCGGCAGTTACTTTTTTAGCATGACTTTTGTAAAAAAAGATCGTACTTATGTTATCGGTTTGTCCGTCTGTCCGTCTGTACCCACGGTATGTCTGCAAATTAGTCCGATTTGAAAAATTATTTTTGCATTCGAAAGCTTGAAATATGCGAATGATAATCCTTCATTTCGTTTTTTTTACGATGTACAATTTCGCCGCTAGAGGGCGTAAATGTAGATGATGTCGAATTCAAAAATACGTTTTATTCCACATATTTGCTTCTAAACATCCGATTGAAAAAAATCTTTCATCTTTCGATTCAATTTATGTCGAAGAGTATTTTGGATGTAGTTTCTTTTTCAAATTACGCATAGATTTTCCGCTAAGGGGCGTAAAAGTAAATTACATTTTTTCCGATAACTCTTCTTCTAAAACTCCGATTTGAATTTTTTTTTCAGCGGATACATCTCCTGATGCACAATCTTTTGCACATAATTTCGAATTTTTGGTCAAGAATACTTTGGCCACCAGGGGACGTAAGGTTTAATTTTCGCTTCTGATGTATTTGCCATAAAATCTGAGCTTCTAAAATGTCGATTGAAAAACTTTTTTCGAGGACTGATGCCACTCACATCGACAAACCTTTTCGGAATATTTTCTTCCTAAAATATTCCACAGTTTCTCCGCCAGGGGGCGTAAATGTATATCTTATTTTTGTCAATATCTCGACTTCTAGGAGTCCGATTTAAAAAATTTCTTCTTTGTTGGATAGTGTTTTCCGTGTGACATATTTTTCATATAATTTCAAAATTTTCAAGTAATTCATAGACTTTCCGCTCGGGAGCGTAAAGGTAAATTGCGTTTTCCCCTATATCTCTGCTTCTAAATCTCCGATCTGAAAATTTCTTTCTGCACCGGATTTATTCCTGATGAGAAATCGTTTGCACATAATTTCTAATTTTTGTAAAAAAATGGTTCGGCCACCAGGGGGCTTAAACCTTAATTTCTGCTTCTGATGTATTTGCAGCAAAATATGAGCTTCTAAATTCTCGATTGAAAATAACGTCGTTTTTAGACCGATACTACTCATACCCACAAACGTTTTGGAAGCATATTCTTCTTATAATAGTGCACGGTTTCTACGCCAGGGGCGTAGACGTATATCTTATTTTTATCAATATCTCGACTTCTTGGAGTCCGATTTGAAAAATGTCTTCTTTGTTGGATAGTGTTTTCCGTGTCGCATGTTTTTCATATAATTTCAAAATTTTCAAGTAATTCATAGACTTTCCGCTCGGGAGCGTAAAGGTAAATTGCGTTTTCGCCTATATCTCTGCTCCTAAATCTCCGATCTGAAAACTTCTTTCTTCACCGGATACAGCTCCTGATGAGAAGGCGTTTGCACATAATTTGTAATTTTTGTAAAAAATGGTTTGGCCACCAGGGGCGTAAACCTTAATTTCCGTTTCTGATGTATTTGCAGCAAAATATGAGCTTCTAAATTCTAGATTGAAAATAACATCGTTTGTAGACCGATACTACTCATGCCGACAAACGTTTTAGAAGCATTTTCTTCTTAAAATAGTGCACAGTTTCTACGCCAGGGGGCGTAGGTGTATATCTTATTTTGTCAATATCTCGATTTCTAAGAGTGCCGTTTAAAAATTCCTCCTTTGTTGGATAGTGTTTCCAGTGTGACCTCTTTTTCCAATAAATTAAACATTTTCAAGTAATTCATAGACTTTCCGCTAACGGGCGTAAAGGTAAATTGCGTTTTCCCCTATATCTCTGCTTCTAAATCTCTGATCGCCGCCCCGGTGGCGCAGTGGTCTAAGGCGTTGGCCTCTGATCATTCGTCCGAAGGGGTCCGGGTTCGAATCCCGGTGAGGCATGGATGTTGTGTTTGTCTTACGGCACTGGCTCTCTCCCTTCCCTGGAACCAGTGACCCTAAATTAGGGACGGGCGACTGCTTATAGCCCATTGAGTTGCTCACGGTGGTCGTTAAACCTCCAATCAAAAAAAAAAAAAAAAAAAAAAAAATCTCTGATCTGAAAAAAAATTCCTGCACCGGATCCACTTCCTGATTGGAAATCGTTTGCACGTAATTTCAAATTCTTGTAAAAAATTGTTTGCCCATCAGGTGGCGTAAGTCTTAATTTCCGCTTCTGATGTATTTGCAGCAAAATATGAGCTTCTAACATCTCGATTGAAAAAAGTCTTTTGTGGACCGATACTACTCATGTCGACAAACATTTTAGGAACATTTTCTTCTTGAAATAATGCATGGTTTCTACGCCAGGGGCGTAGATGTATATCTTATTTTTGTCAATATCTCTACTTCTAAAAGTCGGATTTGAAAAATTCCTTCTTTGTTGGATAGTGTTTCCAATGCGAAATGTTTTTCCTATAAATTCAAAATTTTCTAGGAAATCATAGACTTTCCGATAGGGCGCACAGTGGTAAATTGCGTTTTCTGCTCTAAAACTCCGATTTAAAAAATTCTTCCTGTATCGCATACAAGACCTCACGGAAAATATTTTTCACGTAATTTCTAATGTTTGGTAAAGAATGGTTTGGCTACCAGGGGTCATAAGTGTTAATTTCTACTTCTGATGTATTTGTAGCAAAATCTGGGCTCCTGAAAACTCTACTAAAAGTTTTTTCTTAGACCGATACCGCTCATATGGATAAACCTTTTGTGAATACTTTCTTCCTAAAATAATGCATGGTTTTCCCACCAAGGGACGTTAAGTCACATCTTATTTTTGTCGATAACTCTGTTTCTAAGAGTTCGTAAGCTCACGATTCCGTTTACAGCAATATCTGAGGGATTAAAGACCCGATTGAAAAACTTCTTTCTTCCGTCAGATACTATTGTTTTCCATACCGGCTTCATTGACTTTGAATAGCTTTGATAAATTTAATTTGCGTCAGAGAGGATTCAAAAGACGTGCTTATTACATCCGAAAATTCGGTGTCATCTTTCTTGTTTTAGAATAGAGAGACCAGGAATATTTGATAAACAATTTGGCAACACTGATAGTCTCCCTTTCGCATAAAGCCGACCTGGTAGCGCAGTGGTTTGAGCCCTGATGGCTTCTGACGATTCGTCCGAGTTAGGTCCGCAATCGAATCCCGGTGAGACAGGACTTTTCAAGTGTTCGGACAGGTACATCTAAAAATGTTTTTATTATTTCCCACTCGAAGTTAACGGTGTCTCATAATTGTATTTAGAACTGTTTTACCATTTCTTTATGCACTGCTGTTTATTTCTCTTCAGGCATTCTTGGCAACGGTGAAAGGTATTATTGTCACATGGTTGGATTTAAAACGTGTCTTCGCAGAGCTTTCCTTGGATATATAGGCAAAGGTGTTCCCAAGACTTTGGAAGGAATAAAGGCGAAATGCCGGTATATATTTTCACTTGATACCTAAACTAATTTTGTATCCCACTGTGTGTGAAAATTCCAGTACCAAGAATGAACCATGCGATTCCAATGAAATTTTTACCACACAATACTCATATGACTGTACATAAATGATTTAATATTTTCTGAACAATACAACAATTTTTATCTGCAAAAATCAGTATCTTGTGAAACCTCCGGAAGCTGCAATAAGAGCTTCTAAATAACGTGGCATTGAATCGAAAAGGCGTTGGATGGTGTCCTGGGTAATTGCTTGCTAGGCGGCATGTATGCGAGTTCACAGATCATTGGTACTGACCGCTTGAGGACTTCGATGAACCAGTTGCCGAGTGACCATATCCCAGACATGTTCAATAGGCGACATGTATGCCGAACGTGTAGGCCAAGAAAGAAGCGATATCTGCTGTGCTGCGAAGAGGGCTTGAACATTCCTGGAAACATTAGATCGGGCATTATCCTGCTGGAATATAACGCCTGGAGTGCTCTGAAGGAAGGGTATAACTTTTGTCTGTACAACTTCCCTGATGTAGCGGTCGCTGTTGTGATTGCCCTGTAGTCGTAGCAGCCGAGATCGCGAATGCTACCTAATGGCAACCTACAACATCACATTTGGCGTTCGGCCCGTAGGATGCTAGGCATTGCATGATAGAAGGCGCTCACCACAATACCGTCTAATGCGTATGCGACCATCATGGTAGTCCAAATTGAATCGGGACTTGTCCGAAAACACGGCATGTTGCCAATCAGCACGCATTGAAAACCCCATTTCAGCCTGAGGGGTCCATGGTTCAGGGTCAAAAGAATCCGTCGCAAAGGGATGCGTGTAACCAGTCCTCTGTGCAGCAGACTGCGTCGAACAGTGGAGGCGGATAATGCCACACCTGTTTAAGTGCTCCAGTATTGTACTAACACTTGCGAAGGTGCGGAACGGTTCGTCACTGCTATGCGGAGGAAGTTTTGGTCATCCCGCGGTGTCGTCACATTCTTCGGTCCACTGCCGAATTGTTGATGCACCTGGTTCTCCACGGTCCACTGCCGTCACACGCGCATCACTATCGTGGTGCTACGTCCCATCCGGCCAGCAATGTCGTATTATGAAAATGCACCATCACGCAGACCAATAATTCGTCCCAGTTAAAATTCCGTCGTACCATAATATTGCACCCTTCTTCGTCGCCGAGGCATTATCGAATCCTGGAGACCCTTTTCACAACTCGCTGGCCGCGATTCACAACTGGTGTGTATTCTGAACATCCCTCTCTTTATATGACTCGACTTTCCAGATGGCGCTGCCGGACCCCAGACATGAACAGTGACTCTGCACTTCTGATCATTTGCATGTCATACCCTGCTCTGCATATCCTGTAGGTTTCACGTGATTACCATAATACACTGGTGGAAAGTGAAAAAAGAACACCAAGAAGGAGACGTCTGATACCAACGAAATTTATACAGCATAATAACGGAATACAGAGGATAATGTGATAAAAAATTATGGCAAAATACAGCTGTATTTGCTGGTAAACTGAAAAATAACATTGCCATGTAACATGGTTAGTACGAGGTTGAACCGCCATGAACTGCGTCACACTGTGCAATTCTGGCATGGAGTCTGTCGTACAGATGTTGGATGTAAGTTTGGGGTATTGAGTTCCAAGCATCCTCAACCTGGAAGCGTAAATTGGGGATTGTCGTGCAGACCGGATAAGTCGTTGTCCCATAAAATCCCACACGTGCTCAATGGGGGACAAATCCGGTGAACGTACAGGCCATGGAAGTTGTCTCACACCCTGAAGTGCATGTTGCGTTGCACGTACCGTGTGCGGCCGTGCGTTATCTTGCTGGAAAACACCACGATGGACCGACCTTACGAATTGCACAGCAACGGGCTGAATGCTGTTCTTCATGTAGGAGGGGCTGTTTAAAGTACCCGGTACAAACACTAGTTGTGTACGGGAATGGTAGCTGATCGCTCACCACACCAGGAGAGCAGGGGTAGGCGCTGTGTGTCGCTGGCGGATGCAAGAAGGGTGGAGACGCTCCCCTGTGCGTCTGCGAACACACATACGGCTATCGGAGGCTCCCAAGCAGAATCTGCTTTCATCGCTGAACACAACAGATCGCCATTGCGTTCTCCAGTACAGACGTTGGCGACACCACTGCAGCCGTTCCTGACGGTGGGCTGGAGTTAGAGCTACACATGCCAGAGGCACACGTGCACGTAGTCCTGCATCCAGTAGACGGTTGCGGATTGTTCGCACAATCACCTCAGGTGCAACGGCAGCTCGGATTAGCGTCGCAGTGGATGTTCTGCTTGACAACGCCGCTCTTCTTATGCGTCGATCGGTCCGCTCATTAGTCCGTCTGTGACTCCCGGTTCCACGTCTTCTCGTGTGGGAATGTTCCTCGGACCATCTACGCCACCATCGTACCACCACCGATACTTCAGGAAGGGAGTGTCTGACCGCAGGTCTTAAACAACCCTTTGAAATAGGAAGCTAGGAGATTTGGGCTAGAGTGCCCGATAGGAAACTGACACGGAAGCGAAGTAGGAAGGGGGAGGAAGACGCCCTTATTAATTACCGGATGGGCAGTACCCGGGGTCTGACGGCGTAATGTGCCCATCCGACGCACGGCAGGTATTTAGTGGATCGAGCGTTCGTACCTCCCTGGGATCGAACCTGAAGTCT
Organism: Macrothele yani; assembly: GCA_039090855.1. Taxonomy (NCBI): domain Eukaryota; kingdom Metazoa; phylum Arthropoda; class Arachnida; order Araneae; family Macrothelidae; genus Macrothele; species Macrothele yani. Next base: position 109,723,955 of record CM076997.1, on the reverse strand, counting down.
TTTCCGTGGCAGTCACGAACGATGCCCACTAGGCCACCCGCGGCCCAACAGATTACATTCACTTCGCCGTACTCCTTAAATACCACCGACGATAATTTGCATATTATGCCGTGCTGTGGCGTAAGCGCTCACCGGTTGGTGCCGAAATTAACATCACACCTACGTAAACTCGACCCTATTAACATATGTAAATTTGATGATCGACCGCCAATTTCTTCTTGGTGTTCTTTTTTCACTTTCCGCCAGTGTATTTTCAAGGTGTCGCAATTTTAACAAACAGTAACGGAAAATTAAATCGTAAATGATTTCATTAATATTGTGGTCAAAGTAAAAGGACTACGATAACTCACAGTAGCGTGTAAAAATGGCTGATGATTCCAGTCTTTCTTTTGCGAAGTTACGCAATTTACATGCCATAAATGTTTTCACTATCCTCAGTCTCCTCAAACAGGTGTGGAAAACCAATTTCCGGATACTTTGCACAAGGTCTATGCGGGCAATTTTATCATTTATGTGCCAATACTTGCTTTCCTCGTACTTAAAAGTTTACGATATGAAACGCTCACTTGGAGAAGTCTAAAATGTAAAGTTTATATTCAAGTCGTGCAAGTTAAATTAAAAAAATAATTAAGTAATAATAGATAAATTATAATAATGAATAATGGTTAAATTAATAATAAATAAATTTAATTGTGAAATTCTGTAGGTGGAGTTTCAGTGCCTAATTGTGGTACGAATTTACACGACCCTGCCACCAATGGTAAATTTTTAATGAGAACGAAAGTGAAACATTTTTTATAGCGTTTTCTATGGCATCAGCTATTGTATTTAAAACAAATGTTGAAAATGAGACATTTAGTATCTCAGATAGAAAGACAAATGCAAATAAAATAATGTTTTTCATTTTGAGAAAACAGGGAATCAGGGAAATCAGAAAGTTTTCTGGATAACGGAGAAGTAAATTTTTTGGATATGTTCAAAAGATACACCCTAAAGCTGGAAAGAAAATAAAGATTTATAAAACTGCAATTGGTTTAGCAACAGGGTTATTTTAATTTGCCCAGCTTCCGCCCAGCAACGCGAGGTATTTTACATTAGACGAATATGGAATCAGTCAGGATTTTAAAATTGAAATCCGAAGTTTGATTTAATTTACTTGCGGATTTCATTTTAAAGTCCAATGGGTTCTATATGCGTCTGATATACATTATCTAATCAAAAGTATTCGGACACTTGGCTATCGATAAACTCCCTGTAGTGGGAAAGGAATTAATATCGAGTTGGTCTAACTTTTCCTGTTATCACAGACTTCTCTCTGCAGGGAAGGCTTTCCACTAGAAGTTTTGGTGCTGCAATTTCACTCCGTTCTGCCCCAAAGAGCATTGGTCACTTCGTTCACCGACATCGGGCGGTTCGGATCTTAGGTTCGGCCAGGATATCAGCCGACGTTCCAATTCATCCCAAAGGTGTTTCATGGGGTAGAGATCGGGACTTTTGTCATGACAGTCAAGTTCTATCACACCAATTTCTTTAACCCTTTCGCGACCACGATACTAAAATTGTTTTGTCACTCAGATTATCACAGGCCCGAAAATGACCTTTGCTGGTTTCCGAATTTCATTCCCCCTCCCTTTGTCAAGTTAACAAAAGAAAGATTAGTGCTGGGTCACCATTCCAAACTTCCGATCTTGTGACGTGCCTGCCCCGCAGGACGCGCACGACATAAAGGCAGATAGCAGCAAGAACGAACGTCCGTGTACCTCAGTTGGTAGAGCGACTTGTTCCGGAATGAGGGGACCCGCGATCGATTCCCGGCGTGGACCAAAAATGACGGAGAAATTTACTTCGTTATAATGGCGCCCGAACTTCCCGGATGACCCGGCCGTTAAAGATCTCGCAGTGGTGTGATGTTGCATTCCACACACTAGATTGACTGGGAGTTCTCAAGTGCACGTTCTTAAGCGGATGACTGCCTATGGCAATTCATGGTCACGGCTGACCAGTGGGCCATGCCCCCGGCCCTCTTTCTGGGGGGGGTTGTGACATGCCTGCCCCGCAGGACGCACACGACATAAAGGCAGATAGAAGCAAGAACGAACGTCCGCGTAGCTCAGTTGGTAGAGCGACTTGTTCCGGAATGAGAGGACCCGAGTTCGATTCCCGGCGTGGACCAAAAATAACGGAGAAATTTACTTCGTTATAATCTCTATTATAGGCTTGCTACGTTGGATGTTTCCCTGGGGCAATCAGTGCATTCTTCTACCATGGATGATTGTGAGGTCAAATAAAAAAAATCCTGAAAACAGCCAGACAAAAGTAACCTGTATGCTGAATTCACTTAGGGAACAAAGTGATTATTTTGAACTACATGTATTACTTATAAAACACTTTTACATAAAGAAATAAATTGATCTGAAATAAGTAAAGCAATCATGAATTTAAAATCATACAGCCTAAAAACAATTTTTGTCTGCATTTTCCTTTTACACGAAATAAAATCTGAGAACAACTAACCTGTTTTTATAAAAGTAGAGGTTGATGAATTCTAAAAATTCATCCTTTCTTGAGAAAACACGTCAATTTTGTCTATTTTCCCCCTTCAACACCAGCACAATCAGACTTTCTTTTACACCTTTCATTTTTACTAAGTTCTGGAATCTCTACAATTTTTTTAATGTTGCAATGTTCTTTGTTTTTTTCTTTTCTTGTCATCCCACAGTTTTCAGCAGTGCTATTAGATTTTTTAATACTACTTTGCATATCCTTCTTGTAATTGTCCCAACTACTTACCATATTTTGAACCAGTTGTACCGCTCTGTATTATTGTCTCTCGCGCACGTGTTCGACGAATATTTGTCAATAAGCGCCTTATTTCTAGATTATGAGACCAAAGTTTGGATTGTTTTCTTTTATTTTTCAAACTGGTTTATCCTGCAAAAACTATTATTTCCTTTACTTTGCCTGAGAATAATTTTAACAGATACAAAATATACATTTTCTCCGGAATTTCCATGTTTAATTGGCAAAAAAAGTCCGGAATTCTGGATGAAATCGGAACCACGATCCCCCTTGATCTACAGAGAGCATAAGACAGATGGAGTGGTAACACCTAGAAAATCTTGTTTACCCTTATCCCTTTTCTCGTTCTTTCTTGTAGAAATTATACTCTCAAGCTGTTTATTTTGATTGAGCAAACATGAAAGAATTTTTACGACACATTTTCTCCCATAAACTCCGCTTTTAGGACAAAGGAAGGTACCGCAGTTTATTTGAAATTAAATATTATTATTTTATGCTGTCTTTGAATCTTAAAATCACGATTTTTCTGCTAATCGAGCTTTATTTTGCGTTGTACAAATAATATTTTATGACGTCCGAATTTTTCTTTTTTCTTGCTGCAATACCTACAGAACATATGTACGCATATTGTGTGTGTAATCGGTTAGAATCAGGCCCTACAGGTAATTTAACGTAGGCCCAATACTGAGCCTACAGCTTCTATTTCTAAAAGACAATGGCTCATTGTTGGGCCTACCTTAGTTTGCAGGGCTGTGTTACCAGGAAAGTATTCCCGTGTCCACAAACGTAGGTGTCCAGAAAAATGTAATTTGTAAATTCATTTGTTCCACGAACACTTAAGTGCTTAGAAAAATGTTCCACATAATTTTTCCACTGCTTAGTCTTTCAATGTAATTTTATATAAATTATTTGTACTGGCTTTACAGTATTTTCGCCGCAGGTCTGACTTTCCTTGCTTACAATTTCAGTAATTTTTTTATTGCATGATTGCAATTACAGCATGAAATGAGAAAATACATTTTCGTGTGCTCTGATGAAACTGCTTGACACTAGTTGATCAATGTAATCGTACTATAAATTATTGTGTGTGAATGAAAAAGTATTTCCTTTATTTCTTCTCTAGTTAGTCCTCTTCTCGCTCCAAACATACAGTACTGAGTAAAAATTAATGCAAAATATCGGAGACAAATGAACCACGTGTCAACAAAGTAAGAGTTCCACTGAACGATGTCAGAAGGCTGAATGATATTGCCCCGGGACAAACCAACTCTTGGTTCACTTCTTACTTTAGCCACAACAAGACGACTGATAGTGACTTCTGACAATCTCCCACCCAGACGCAGTGAAAATTTAAATAATACGGGGGGGGGGGGGGGTACAAAATCCTACTCAAGGTACCGGGCTACCTGGGCGCTTGTGGTCGTCTGAATGTCTGGGCGTCCCAGGTATTGCACTAGCGAAAGGGTTAAACAATTCTTCCCCGCACCTCGCTTTATGGACGGAGGCATTGTGCTGTTGGAAAGGAAAAGAACCTTCCCCGAACTGTTAGCATAATGTTGGAAACGTACAAGTGTCGATGATGTCATTATAGGCAGCAGCGATACGACGTTTCAGCTCTGAAAGTAGAGGACCCTAGCCAAAAACCCTTGAAGATTAAGAAAGCCTCCAAACTGGTCCGTGAGGTCAGAGCTAGTGGGCTATATAGTGGGCCGACCGACTCGAACTCTCCGCTCCTGAAAACGCCGACGAAGTACCGCAGTGTTTACGCAGAGAAATAGTTTCTCGAGTGCGATACTAGACAAATCGAGCACACACCAATAAACTGACCGCTTTTTTCTCTGTATTTTTTAAATTTAGATAACATCAAAAGATTAGATCCTTAGCTTTCATTTATTTCCTCAGTTTCCTGCAATGATATCTGTTAATCGGGGAATTCCAAAATTTTGCTCTTGTACTAGGAAACGATTTCATGTACGGGTCTTAAAAATAAATATTTCAGGAAATTTTTCCTTTAGTCTTCAGTTTGGCGAAGGAACACAAACATAATAGCTTTTTCACGCATAACATGAAAAGACCAACATTTTACGTTAAACATTCTTGCAACTATGATTTTTTTAAGTGCGTGAATGGCAAATTTGTAGGGCTCCATGAACATAATCATTTCACTTAAAACTTTTAGAAATTCCCTTCGCGTTCGATTTATTAAAATAAAAAAAGACCATTCTCTAATTACGTAACGAACGCGAAAGCAAACTTTCTGATTTAGTGAGTATATTTCCTGAAAATACGGTAAGATGTTTGCTCAGATCTTGCAACTACTTCTAGAATGTAAAAAAAAAAAAAAAAAAAAAAAAACATTACAAATTAAAATCACTCAGGAAAAAGGTCTTTGTTAGATGAATATTGAAGGTATTAATTTGGATATCTTCGAATTTATGCACATAACATTGCAAATTTTATGCTGGGAAATCAGAATGTGACATCCTTTTTTTCCCCACACTTTGTAAAAACAAATTTTACGCAAAATTACACAAAAGGTATTAATTTTCTCCAGCAGTATATTCGTTGTAAGGCAAACTTTTTTTTTCACTTTTCAACTGAAACAGATATTGAAAATATCAAACAACACATTAACAGACTCCCCAAAAAAATGGAAAACACAAGCATCAACAAATGTGTTCCTTCATTATGCATAAGTACTTTCTTTTTTGATGATGTGCTTCTTGCAGAGAGGTACGTGTCACTGCCAATATTCTTGAAGCTATCCTTATACATGTGAACGATGTGACTATGAATTCAACTAGGAATTAAAGTGCTACTTTGTAGAAGAGTTCAATGTAGACAATTCAAGTTCATAGTTCTCTAATCAGAACCTCAAGTTAAACTTACTTTAACTTAAATTGTACGCAGATCATTATATCGTGAGAACAATTAGAGCCGCCACGGTGGTGCAGTGGTCTAAGCGATGGCCTCTGATCATTCGTCCGAACGGGGTCCGGGTTGGAATCCCGGTGAGGCATGGATGTTGTGTTTGTCTTACGGCACTGGCTCTCTCCCTTCCCTGGAACCAGTGGCCCTAAATTAGGGACGGGCGACTGCTTATAGCCCATAGACTCACGGTGGTCGTTAAACCTCCAAAAAAAAAAAAAAAATTAGGCTTAACTAGCCTTTGAATTCACGGTGGGTTGAAAATCCTTTATTGGTATGGAAGAAATCCATCTTCTTTGAAGGCTTTTATCTTTGGGAAAGCTGAAAATAGCGGCTTTTGGACGTGCTTTGTAATTAGATCTACATAAAGGCACCCAATATTTTCTACGCATATTGTATAAAAACGCTAATTCACGTGCACGATAACCGAAAGCTCAGGGCTGACCAATGCCGCATGAACGCGAAGCTAATATTGGCACTCCCCTTACGTTTGCCCTTTGACCCCTCTGGAGAGAGGGATTGCGATGGCCCTCTGATGGTGACGTCACACCCCTTCGCATTTTGGGCGCTGGGGCTTTCTCTCCAGGGGGTTTTGCCCTAGCCCACCCACGATAAACAGCCCCAGAGCATAATCCTTTCTCCAATAAACTTCACAGATGGCACATAAGATTTCGGCAAGTAGGGGGTCACTTGGTATCCTCCACACCCAGTGTCGATGGTAAAGATGGTAAAGCGTGATTCAATACCCCAGAGAATGAGTTCTCCCTGCCCCAGGGAATACTGGGACGCTTAGTTTACACCAAGACGCTTGGTGTTGATCTTGCCGATGTTAGACTTGTGTACAATACTCGGCAATGGAAATCCGTTTTCTTCAGCTCTCACGAACCGCTATGAAACTGGCGTTGCTTACAGAGGCATTCTGGAATGCGGTGGTCAGTCTTGCAACCGAGAAGAGGCGATTTTTTTTAACACCACCAGCTTCAGTATTCAGTGGTTCCACTCTCTCATGTTACGTGGCATACGGGGTCGCGATTGCACTGCTGTTACTCCCAGGCGTCCTCACTTCAAAATAATATCACTTACATTAGATCAGGTTGATGGGGTAGGGAGGAAATTTACCCAATTAGCTTGTTGCTAAGATGGTATCCTATGACTATGCTATAGCATGGTATGATCTAAAATATGAGGATACATCTTTCCAGTAGTGGATTTCCCCGTATACGTCACACAAGTACAAAGGCACGCAAGTGGCCAGACAAAAATCATAGACAAGCAAGAACAGTAGAATGGGACGTACCAAAGAGCTTACGGGCCATGGGTGTGACGTATATGGGCAAACCCACTACTGGAAAGATGTATCCTCTTATTTTAGATCATACACCGATGTGCCATTCCGTTATGACCACCACCAGCCTACATCAGTAATCGCGCCTGGAGACCGAACGGTGGCGCAGGCGAAGTTCATAGTGCAGTATATAGACAACACGAGGACCGGCTTTTGGTTAATAAAGTGCTCGGAGTTGGATAGGGAAAAGCTGCTGATTTATCGGAGTTTGATAAAGAACAAACTGTGATGGTACAGCGCATGGGAACTACGATCTCGGTAACGGCGCGGCTTGTGGGTTGTTCACCTGCAGCTGTAGCGAGTACGAATCAAAAGTGGTGCACGGATGGCCAAACGTCTTACCATCGTCCAGCCGTGTGTCGTCCGCAGCTCATTGATGCAAGAGGGGAGAGGAGACTGTCACGCATTGTTCACAGGGACCGCATATCCTCAGTGAGACAGATCACCCGTAGCTACAACAGTGGTAATCAGAGCAACGTGCCACAACACACATTTCATCGCAGCCTTCTGCGCATGGTCCTGAGTAGTGGAAGACCCGATCGGGTCCCCATGCTCACTGCACGTCATCGCCAACAACCCATGAAATTTGTCCAAGATCATCGATATTGGACCGTGGATGATTAGAAGAAAGTGATCTGATCTGACGAATCAAGATTCCTGCTGTATCACGTAGGCGGCCGAACGCGGATACGCTGATTACCAACCGAAGCTATTGACACCTGGATGCACTGTTGGGCGGAAACAGGCAGGCGGCGCCGGTGTTATGCTACGGGAGAAGTATGTTTGGGACACTTTATGCCCCATTATCCTAATACACAGCTGTCATGTATCTGAAGATCGTTGCTGACCAAGTTCACCCATTCATGGCAACTGTGTTTCCGGCTGGTGATGGCCGTTATCAACAGGATAATGCGCCACTGCCAGAATCGTCAAGGAGTGGTTCGAGGAACATGCTGGTGACTTTCTGTTAATGCCCTGGCCTCCAAATTCACCTGACATGAAACCAATAGAACATTTGTGATTTAACTTAGAAAAGCTGATTCGCGCTAATACACCACCACCCCGAAATGTACGGGAACTGGAGGATCTGCTGTTGACATTATGGTACCAGATACCCCTGAATCCCTATCTCCACCTCATCGAATCTATGCCTTGCCGAATGGCCGCTGTTTTGAGGGCTGAAGTGACTCCTACAGCTTATTAGGTAGGTGGTCATACAATGTAATGGCTCATTGGGGTATGGTGCACCTATTGTAGTGAATCAAATCACACTAACAACAAAATGATGAAACAGTATTTCTGGTCCGATATACAGCATGAAGCAACAGATCATTAGGAACATCCAATGGCAATCGTACACGTGCCATCCTCGCTTACGTATCCTACGATGTCGTTGTCATGGCTTTATGAGCAACTCATTGCAAAGGATTTATACATGTACGAAGCACAAGTAGCTGCAATTAGGGAAACACGTGTGATGTAAGGGACTTTCAAAGAGGCGTAATATTGGACGCTGTGCTGGTAACTTGGAACATCTCAGAAACGGAAAACTAAGCTATGTAAGGACAACTGTATTGAGGATGTACAATGAGTTGTGCACAAAGAACAAAACAAGAACTCAGTGGTCATATTGTGGGCGGAAACCACTGGTCGATGCTTGAGGGCAACAGCTACTGAAAAGGATTCTACGAGGTAACATATAAGTTCCACTGCGTCAAATCACCACGCAATGGTATTTAAAAACGAATGTCGGCCCACGCAATCTGCTGTACTTTAGCGCGAGTGGACGATATCATCGTAAATTCATGAACCAATCCTCTCTTCTAAAATCAAACAAATGCGTCTGTAGGAGGGCAAACCCGGAACCTTGAGGATTTAAAAAATGTTGTTTGCTCTGATGAATCAGATTTTCGGCAAATATACGCTGACGAGAAGGCCAGAACATGACGTCAGAGTACGAATCTAGAGGCTCCAGTTTTCTAACGTTTACTGTATTGATCTGGAGTTTCTTTTCAAAGCGGGAATTGCGTTTCGTAATATTGATAGTTCAAAATCGCACTATCTGGTTTTAACAGAAGTTCTAGAAACGTGAAAAGTAATTAAATACCCAACAATTGTAAATACCAAGTGCTGTAGAACGAAAGCCAGAAACAAAAAACTCTGCAGAAATTAAGAATGAAAAACTCACCGGTACAGAAGTAGTATGTGAAACACTTGAGCAGTGGAAATGACGTCAAACGTGCCGTGATCAACTTCCGGAAGTTACGAAACGGACGCGCTTCCCTGGACGTCAACGAAGAAACTTATCTTCCGGTCGCAACGATGGGCGTGGCCCTCGGTTTCCGCCATATATATATTTTTTTACTGTATGACGTCCCCACCCTCGGCGATTGTGACGAAGCCACTTTTAATTCTGGGAAATTATGACGAATTACTCTCTATCATTACGGTGTGTTTGGAAAGGGTCATGGAAATTAGGCATTACCACATATTTTTCTCTGTGCCTCTCTCCGCTGTTCCGGACAATTCCTTTCGTGCAAGCAATTACTGCATACCTCACAGGGTAGGCTACTGCTTACTTCTGTTAGCTGCGTATACGGCGAACAAAATTCTAAAAGAGCAGCGTATACGGCGAACAAAATTCGAATAGCATATACGTCGAACAAAATTCTTTAAAATAGCGTATACGGCGAACAAAATTCTTTAAAAAAGGAAATACTTAAATGTGTAACTTTCTTTTTGAGTCAAAATTTTCAGTAAATTTACTCACACATTATGCCTTTTTATTTCTCACGCCCCTCAGCGCCAGAATGTACGTACCTTGTATGACTATTCTGTGAGGGCAACCGACATCTGCCCCTCCAATGGCTACGACACTGGACGCAAGCTCGTCTTTTGAAGTGAGAGGTGCATCTAACACAATGATACAACAGGGCCTTGAATCTGCGTAATCTAGAGCTAGTCAACATTTGAAGGAATTTTAAGAAGCGGCTCGTACTGGAAATCAAAATGAATAATTTCGTCCGAAAAAGGAGAATGTAGCAGTTTTTCTTGAGAGTGTATAACAGGAAACTTAAAATGAAGTCTTGTCAACTGTCATATTGCTTTCATAAGTCCAATATACGTATTTTTCCAGGATGTCCAAAGGAAACGCCAAATGTTTCTCTGATTACCTAGAAAGATGTGCTCCACTAGGTGTGAAAGAGATCCTGTATGGTACTTTTGGCGGCTATCAAGATGGTTATGACGAGTTCTGTCCGGAGCATACTCAACTTCACAAAGGTACGTTTTAACTACCTTGTGCTTGTTACCGGTAAGTAAATAACGTATGTACAAAATTTAAGCTACATGTATAAAGGATATATTACGGTGTCATATCAGGAAGCTGCAAGTATGTGATTAAAGGTAAGCATGCGAATGAATCGTATACATAACAACAAGTTTTCACGGAAAATGAGCCCTTTTTACTCTTGTCGGGAGGCAAAACGTATAGGTAATATTTCTGCTATAAGCAATCTGCGCTCTTCGTGGCTTCCACAATCTGAGTTACAGAACAGACTAGCGGTTTGCTCGTAGAAATAGGCTCATTGACGCCACGTATTTAGAGGATTTTCACTATTGGCAAAGTTGTTCTATTTGATGTCCTGAACAATATATATCAAAAGTGCAAAACTCTCCCCTGTTCGCGTCCTGGTATTCCAGGCAATTCAACACCTGGGACGCTGAAGAAGTGCAAGTTATCACTGGAACGGCTTTTATGTGCAAACGGCTGGGCCAACAGTAGAGGAAAAGGGGGATTCTAAGACAAAGATGGACCCCCACGGACTTTCACGGCCCGCCCACTGCTGCCCACGGACCTCCACCACTGATCACCACGTGGTCACGTGTCCTCTCGGACGCCATCTTGGATCACCACGTGCTCGCCTACGGTTGCGTGTGGTTAGGAGGAGGAGGAAAGGACACCCCCGCCAGTGCTTGATTCGAGGAGATTGCTTGCCCAGCGCCATTTTTATTTTTTCTTGATCGGGAAATTTTTATTCCCTCCACGTGTTCATTTTGTACACCACGTGTTTTGGGATAAGTCACCATCTTTTGTTCGCCATTTTATTTTTCCCGACTAGGAAATTTTATTTTCCCCAGAGCAAATTTTACAACATGACGTCACCACGCTGGGGAAATTTTTCACTCAAAGTGAATAAAAAGCTTTCGCGGATCAGCTCAGAATCGAACAACTAATCATCAGACAGCTGGACGCACGCCTTAAACCACTCGACTGTGAAATGAAGTACGGATCTATGCTCGAAGGAGAGTGCCTTTCCTCCCCAATGAGCAATCATGACGTCAGCAGTCCTCACGTGGAGGGTTTATGTGGACGTGCCTTATGACATCATTCGAGTGTAATTAAGAATGGGGTAAGAGCAGAAGTTGACGTCATTTCAGATTCTGTTAGACACATTAAGCTACAAGACTGATTTTTTTTCAATAACTTGATCATTTTACAACGAATTTATTCCTTATTTTTATCCATAAGTTTTCAACGTAACGATTTTTTTTATTTTATTTGAGCTTCACGCATTTTCAACGGACGTACCAACATAAAGACGTTTTCCAAAGTTTTGTGCTGCAGACATAATCTTAAAACACGATTGTTTATTAATGTATTTACGTGTTCATGGCATTTTCTGTTACATTTTTTAACGTTGTACCTTTTTCCACCATACAAAGCCGCATTGTTTTATACATAGTTAAAATATTTTTTTTTATTTTTTCGTATTTTCTTTTATGATTAATCAGTGAAATGCACCTTTTAATGCATTATCTTAATCTACTTTTTTTCTAAATGCTTGCATACTCGCTAAACTTCTCGATGTACTAACATTATTTTATTTTCTAACTTTACAAACTAACAACTACTTTTATCGAGGATTTATTGTTTCTGATTCAAACAAGCAAACGTTTCTTCATTATTGTTTCTTTTTCCTACGCAAAGAACTTTTCTTACTTGCATGATTTAATCTGGTTTTCTATACATCATTTAATATAATGTATGATTTATTCTGGTTTTCTATATACCTGTTTCATGTTTGTGCAAGAAATATACAGATCTACAGCAGATATACATAAAATTTGTTCGTAACAGTATCTTTTTTTCAGATTTAAACCGACATACGTTTCTTAACGACTTGATATCTGTTCAACAAGATGTGACGAAACTTCAGATTTTTAATTTTTTCCCTCTGAAACTGTTTTTTCTTACTTGCTCTAAATGTGACTTAATTTATTTTTTACATCGCTGTTCCGTGTATGTACAAGAAATATACAGATCTATAGCAGTTAAAAATTCGATTGAAACAGTATTTTCTTTATTCTTACTTTATTTTTACATTTCTTTTTGACAAACATTTTTTTCGCATTTTCCCCTATTTAACTTAATTTTGTGATTTTGAATATCATTCTATGTTCACGATTCAGATTTTATTTTTTCATTTCATTTCAACCAACGTTTCTTAACAACTTGATATCACAAGATGTAGCAAAACAAGATGTAGCAAGATATATTTTTTGTTTCTTCGTGTAACGTAATATTTTTTCAAAACTCACTTTTAAGTATTACTAAAAGCTTACATTTATGAGAAATATACAGATCTGTAGTGGCAAAAATTGGACTGCAACAGCATTTTCTTTATTCCAACTTTACTTTTCTATTTCTTTTCAACAGACGTTTCTTCACTATTATTTCTTTTTCACATGTAAGCAACTTTTCTTTCTTGCTTTTAATGTATAACTTAATAAATTTTTCTATCTTACCTTTTCTGGGTATACGAGAAACATACAGATCTATGACATTTAAAATTCGATTGCATTAGTATTTTCCTTACTATGACTTTATTTTTTCATTTCATTTGAGTAAAAGTTTCTTAACAACTTGATATTACAAGATGTACCAAACACTTCAGAATTTTTGTTTCCCCCACTTTTCAACTCACTTTTAAGTATTCCTGAAAATCTGCATGTATGTGAAATATTCATATTTTTTCATTCTATCCTAATTTGCTATACTTTTCTGTAACTGACCCAACAGGAAAAGCATTCATTGTCAAGACATTCATTCTAAAGCATTCTTTCTTACGCTAAAATTTATATTCTTTGCAATTTATTTGCAGTATAATTTTTCTAAATCAACTGCAAAAACATTCGATCTGGAGACATAGCGACCAAGTCCGTACTCCCACTAAACATTTTATTCTTAGCAAACATTTCCCCCCCTACATAGCAATTTCCTAACTCACCAGAAAAGCAGCTAATCTGAACATGTAGCTAAAATATCGAATTTCTCCAAACAAATGTAATAATTTTTTTAAGAAAGACTTAGTTCTTTTCTCTGTATAACGACTTAATCTTTTTTTCGGAAAACTGTTCTACGTTTACGTATTTTGTTTAACTTTGCTGTACACTGTACTTCGATTTTTTTTCTTCCTAGTACTTTTTTCCTGTTTCATTCCAACAAACTTGTTTCTTTTCGATCCGATCACTCTAACATTTCCATACAAACTTTTCTAATATCAGAAATGTAACAAAAACTTCAGATAAACACTATCTACCAACAAGTAATTGGACACCTGTGATAGCAAAGGAAAACGAAGTTTATTCACCTTCAATAGTTGGTGGAGCCGCCACGAGCGGCGATTACAGTTGCGACCTTCCGGGGCATACTCTCAACCAGGCGTTGTACGACGGCTAGCGGTTTTTTACTCCACTCGGCTTGGAGAAGACAGGTCAGTTCCTTCGCCAATTTCGGACTGTGGGGGCACCCCTGAAGTCGACGCTCCAACTCGTCCCAGAGGTGTTCGATAAGGTTAAGGTCCGGGCTCTGCGCAAACCAGTCCATTCGATTAACCCCATTGTCACCATACCAAGCCATGGTGGACCTCGCAACATGACATGTGGCATTGTAATCCTAAAAGTAACATGGTCCACCCCGTAAAACTGCCACAACGTAGGAAGCGCATGGTCATCCAAAATCGTGCAGTAGGTCTCGGCGTTCAGTCTACCAGGAATTGCAACCAAGGGTCCCGTGCCATACCAGGAGAAACACCGCTATAGCATAATTCCACCGCCGCCGAACTTCACAGTTGGCACAATACATTCCGGCAGGAGGCGTTCTCCAGGCAGACGCAAAACCCAGACCCTGCCATCCGAACGGTAGACGGTGAACCTTGATTCGTCGCTCCAGAGAACCTGTTTCCACTGTTCAACGGTCCACTGTCGACGTTCTTTGCACTACGTTAGCCGAGCAGCTTGATTGGACTTGGTGATCAAAGGCTTGTGGGCGGCAGCACGTTCATGACAACCGAGCAGAATCAGATGTGCTTCCTTACGAATAGTATTCATTAAACAAACACTCCCGGATGACTGTTGAAACTCCTCGCGGATGTGGCCCATCGATTTGGTGCGGTTCTTCCGAATTTCCTTGGCCAGCACCCGTCGGTCTCTAACTTCCAGTATTGTGGGTCTGCCGGGTCTGGGCACATTCCGACAGTCACCCCTCATCTTCCACTTGCCGATCACGTAGGCCACTGTCGATTTTGGGTACTTCAACTCGCTGGATATATCACGTATGGATCTGCCATTTCTGTGATACCCGACGATTACACCTTTCTCGAAATCAGAGAGCTCCGAACTGCGTGGCATCTTGCATGCGACTGGTTGCGTTGTTGTTTCCCACACGATATTTAACGGCGGCGGCCATGACGTGTATCAGGACCGCAGATATCGTCGGTTGCAGGGGTGTCCAATTACTTGTTGGTAGATAGTGTATTTTTTTACTTTAGAATAAGTCTCACCGACATTTATTATCATGACATAAACTAAAATTTCATACTTTCCCCAAAAATGATTTTCTTAACGAGTTGTGTTTACACTTTTTTCATGTATATCCAAATAATTATTGCTAATTCACCTCGTCAAAGTCAGTATGAACACACCTAACCACATTCTTTTTTTCCCAATTTACTTCGCTTTACATCGAAATGCGTCAAAACTTTGCGTTTACTTCATTCACTCAACGATCACTTTTTACCTTACCAGACATTACATGTGAAACATCTGTGTTTGAGGTATTTCCCTTCATGCGTTAACTTTCGTTTCCCCTTACATTCATTTCTAAATAGGTTATCTCCACCGCATCTGTTTTTCTGATACAAGATCACACACCATTTATTTAATTACTTCCAGAACATATTAATCTTGAACATAAAGAACACCCAATCGTATTCTAAGTATATTTTCTCTTGATTCTTATAAAGGAACATACATCAAGAAGTCTCACACACTGAAACAAACATCGCCAATTTGTTGCTTTCATTGAGAGGGCGATTTTTTTCATTTTAGTTTTTTGTAAAGTCGCAAAAATCCCATAGAATAACATGAGAAAATCATTTACCTTAAAGGGGTGTTTTCAGACATGTTAGAAATCTTAAAAGAACAAAATATTTCACTTGAAAAGTTAAGGGGCACGTTTTTAAAAAGTTCATAATTGAGGAGGATTGTTTTTTTACAACTTCATTTTAGATAAAGTACTTTTCGAGAAAGCTAAATTCCGTCTAGGTTAAAAATGTTTCACTTCATTTTACTTAGAGGATGGTTTTGGGAAAACACAGATTTGAAAAGCAGGAGAAAACCCTTTAGAATAACATGGGGGAATCATTTGCCTTAAAGGAGCGTTTTCAGACATGTTAGAAATCTTAAAAGACCGACATATCTTCACTTGAAAAGTGACAGGGTGCGTTTTCTAAAAAGTTCATAATTGACAAGGACTGCTTTCATTTTTATCTTTTTAAACTTCATTTTAGATAAGGTTAGTTTTGAGAAAGTTAAATTTCGTCTAGTGTTAATCGAACGGAAGAAATATACCATCAAGGAAAGAAAACTGAAATTTCACACATGCAAATAATTTGCTACGGCTAAAGGTCCCCCGAGCGAGTTGTTAAACCAATGCTCGTATTAGCCATTCAATGATGGAAGTATCAGGACGACGAAATCCCTCGTTGTTGCCTTCTTGTAGCAAAAGAGGGGTAAACGTCACCAATCATGGTTCCATAGTATTGGAGAAACATATTAAGGTTTACGGAGCAATTAAGCCCACACCAGTGACCTTCTTCGTTCACATACACTCATATTCAAACAGAAAAAAATATATAAATGAATGAAAAAATATTGAAATAAAGTAGTCCTAAAAAGGACTCTTTTGTAGTCTTGAAAAGGACTTTTTTTTGAACCTCGAAATCACATCACACCCCATATTTTGAACAGTCTTTAGAATTTTGCAAACATCAAGATGTTCAAGAATAAATCTGGCAACTGAAACTTTTGCAACTGAGCAGGGATTGGCGTAAGCAATCCCAAGTACTTTGGGTTCGATAAGGGCAAATGCCTTGTCAAAGCATCTATGCCACCGATTTCTTGCTGTGGAATTCTTATAGTCATGACCTAGCTGATTATTTGGCATAAGGAGCACCAGAAGATGACACTCCCTACAGTAGAAAACGTTTTCTACATTTTCCTTAATGGTAGCTCTTACCACTTCCACGTGAACGTCTTTCAGTTTTTGAATGTCTACGGAAAAAGTAGTCAAAGTTGCTTAATGTTGTAACACGGCATTTTGAAAGGCGGATCCAAACTGTAATTTTTTTACACTGATCCAAAGCTTTTTGCATGCATCTTTTAGAGTTTCGAATTGGTCACATGTTAATGACACTGATGCTCAATTCAACATAAACGAATCATCAGTCAGAACGTGAAGTTGTTGAAAACGATAAGCAATTTCACGAGAAGGGAAACAGTTCATCATCAATTCTTTGTTGAAAACCGCGATTTCGTTACTTCCATCATACATATAGCAGTTTTCCATAAATTCCTTAAATGTTTTAGCTGACATGGTGACTCCGTACTTGGAAGGAAACAGTTTTTCCTTTTTCACAACATAACTTCGAATGTGTACTCTCACAGTGCCTGTGAAATCAGTCACTTTTGCCAACTTATTTCCACACAAGGACACATGATGTGGAGGAAGGTTTTCTAATGAAATACCTGATTCGGCATGAGACTCATGCTTTGTAGGAACATATAATTTCTTCACAGCAGTAGCAGAAGAATCTTCGATAGATCGCTTCATGTTTTTTTAATTGGAGATTTAACGACCACCATGAGCAACTCAATGGGCTATAAGCCGTCACCTTCCCTAATTTAGGGTCACTGGTTCCAGGGAAGGGAGAGAGCCAGTGCCGTAAGGCAAACACAATATCCATGCCTCACCGGGATTCGAACCAAGGACCCCTTTCGGACGAATGACCAATAGGCCATCGCTTAGACCACTGCGCCACCGGGGCGGCCGCTTCATGTTGAAGACCTAATAGGTAAGAAAGTTCGCAGTAGACTGGAGCAGTGTAGCGGTTGGTTGTAGCGATGATATTCCGTACGATGAAGAGGCAGGTAACACAACGTGTGAGCAGTTCGATGATCGAGAACAGAATGATTGTGCTTGTCTCTCCACAGATAAAACTGATAAGAAATTCTTGTTCGTGCACGTGCGTTGTTCGCTTCTTGATGAAGTGTGTCACGTGATAAGGGTGACCCTGATATTAAAGGTCAAATTTAGGTGAATATTGGGAGCATTCTTGCAGCGTGGCAGACCATGATACCATGACTCATTCGGGGGGGGGGGGGGGGGGGGGGGTAGCATTTGTAAAAGCGATTCACATTCCAAAGCTATGACGACAGCCTGAAAACCATCTCTTTTAAAAACAAAGTCCCTTGTTTGACATAGAGAAACTGAGGCAATGCATGATTTTTTTACAATTTCACGTTCGTCATCTTTTGTGAAATCCGATACAGGAATCTCCATTTTTATACTTATTAATCAACACAAAATTGAATATTTCTCCACATACATTCTCAACAGCATCCTTGATTCACGAAGTACTGGAATCCATGGTTTAGCTTTCACACTCAATCCACTAAATGAGTAACGGACATTATTATCACCGTAGGCCCCATGTTATCTATGAATTTTATATGTTTTTCCATAAATCTTAATTTTGCTGAGATCATCAAAAAATATTCAACTTCATTTTCGAGGCGGTTAAGATAATTTGTAGCGTCAGAATCAGAAAATAATTTCTCATATGAAAAATGGAGGCCATCCTTATGATATATCTTAGAAGAATACATTTCTTCAGACGAAAGAAAATGTAGGAGTAACTGAAAAAAGCAGTATCGTCACACCGAGCAACGAAGCGAGAGTGAAAGAGGCAGACTTGAAATAAGACGTACGACTAACGAGTGCGTGAGTCATTCATCGGTGACGCAAGCACGAGCACATTACGGACAGGTGCAAATGATCAAGAATTAAGCACGTCGCTTTAAAACCAGTGTCAAATAAGCAGTCAAAAAGTACAATTTCCCGAAGCGGAGAAAATGAAATTGACTACGTGTGTGAGAAAAAAAAATGGCGGTGATCGTGAAATGTCAAGCCCCCTCCCCCAAAATTAAATGGCGGCGACCGCTAGCAGGATGGCAACATCAAACATGGTGACTCACCCACACACGTGGCGCACAAATCACATCTCAAAGAAGTAGATATTAAACTTTCTTCTTCTTACATTGCCACCATCGACAAAAAGTTTTAAAATGAGTGTTACTATCTCCATTGTTCTGAACAGAAGCAAACGTGAACCATTGTGTTAGAAGATGCCTCGTCTGCATTTCCCCCTCGATTCACACAAGACCAATTTCGTCGCCTTTCCCGGCAGTAGTTCTCCAAATTTAATGTACATGACCTCTTAATAAAGAACATACTGCCGAGGAAAAGGCGACGAGATTGGTCTTGTGCCAGTCGAGGGGGGAAATGCAGACGAGGCTTCTTCTAACACAATGGTTCACGTTTGCTTCTGTTCAGAACAATGGGGATAGTAATACTCATTTTAAAAAATTTGTGGATGGTGGTAATGTAAAAGAAGAAAGTTTAATATCTACTTCTTTGATATGTGATTTGTGCGCCACGTGTGTGGGTGAGTCGCCATGTTGGATGTTGCCATCCTGCTAGCGGTCGCCGCCATTTTATTTTTTGGGGAGGGGGCTTGACATTTCACGATCACCGCCATTTTCTTTTCTCACACACGTAGTCAATTTCATTTTCTCCGCTTCGGGAAATTGTACTTTTTGACTGCTTACTTGACACTGGTTTTAAAGCGACGTGCTTAATTCTTGATCATTTTCACCTGTCCGTAATGTGCTCGTGCTTGCATCATCGATGACTCACACACTCATTAGTCGTACGTCTTATCTCAAGTCTGTCTGTTTCATTCTCGCTTCGTTGCTCGGTGTGACGATACTGCTTTTTTCAGTTACTGCTAAGTTTTCTTTCGTCTGAAGAAATGCATTCTTCTAAGATATATCATAAGGATGACCTCCAATTTTCATATGAGAAATTATTTTCTGATTCTGAAGCTACAGATTATCTTAACCGCCTCGAAAATGAAGTTAAATATTTTGGTGATGATCTCAGCAAAATTAAGATTTATGGAAAAACATATAAAGTTCCTAGACAACATGTGGCCTACGGTGATAATAATGTTCGTTACTCATTTAGTGGATTGAGTGTGAAAGCTAAACCATGGATTCCAGTACTTCGTGAAATCAAGGATGCTGTTGAGAATGTATGTGGAGAAATATTCAATTTTGTGTTGATTAATAAGTATAAAAATGAAGATTCCTGTATCGGATTTCACAAAAGATGACGAATGTGAAATTGTGAAAATATTCATGCATTGCCTCAGTTTCTCTAGGTCAAACAAGGGACTTTGTTTTTAAAAGAGATGGTTTTCAGCCTGTCGTCATAGCTTTGGAATGTGGATCGCTTTTACAAATGCTACCCCCCACGAATGAGTCATGGTATCATGGTCTGCCACGCTGCGAGAATGCTCCCAATATTCGCCTAAATCTGACCTTTAGAAAGAAAATAACAAGGTAGACCTTATCACGTGACTATGTAATCACATCATCAAGAAGCGAACAACGCACGTGCACGAACAATAATCTCTTATCAGTTTTATCTGTGGAGAGACAAGCACAATCATTCTGTTCTCGATCATCGAACTGCTCACACGTTGTGTTACCTGCCTCTTCATCGTACGGAATATCATCGCTACAACCTACCGCTACACTGCTCCAGTCTACTGCGAACTTTGTTACCTATCAGGTCTTCAACATGAAGCTATCTATCGAAGATTCCTCTGCTACTGCTGTGAAGAAATTATGTGTTCCTACAAAGCATGAGTCTCATGCCGAATCAGGTATTTCATTAGAAAACCTTCCTCCACATCATGTTTCCTTTGGTGGAAATAAGTTAGCGAAAAGTGACTGATTTCACAGGCACTGTGAGAGTACACATTCGAAGTTATGTTGTGAAAAAGGAAAAACTCTTTCCTTCCAAGTACGGAGTCACATGTCAGCTAAAACATTTAAGGAATTTATTGAAAACTGCTATATGTATGATGGAAGTAACGAAATCGCGGTTTTCAACAAAGAACGATGATGAACTGTTTCCCTTCTCGTGAAATTGCTTATCGTTTCAACAACTTCACGTTCTGACTGATGATTCGTTTATGTTGAATCGAGCATCAGTGTCATTAACATGTGACCAATTCGAAACTCTAAAAGATGCATGCAAAAAGCTTTGGATCAGTGTAAAAAAATTACAGTTTGGATCCACCTTCCAAAATGCCGTGTTACAACATCAAGGAACTTTGACTACTTTTTCCGTAGACATTCAAAAACTGAAAGACGTTCTCGTGGAAGTGGTAACAGCTACTATTAAGGAAAATATAGAAAAAGTTTTCTACTGTAGGGAGTGTCATCTTCCAGTGCTCCTTATGCCAAATAATCAGCTAGGTCATGACTGTAAAAATTCCACAGTAAGCGATCGGGGGCATAGATGCTTTGACAAGGCATTTGCACTTATCGAACCCAAAGTACTTGGGATTGCTTACACCAATCCCTGCTCAGTTGCAAAAGTTTCAGTTTGCAGATTTATTCTTTAACATCTTGATGTTTGCGAAATTTTAAAGACTGTTCAAAATGTAGAGTGTGATGATGATTTCGAGGTTTAAAGAAAAAAAAGTCCTTTTTAGGACTACAAAACTGTCCTTTTCAAGAGTAAAAGAAAGAGTCTTTTTTAGGACTACAAAACAGTCCTTTTTATGACTATTTTATTTCAATATTTTTTCATTCATTTATATATTTTTTTCTGTTTGAATGTGAGTGTATGTGAACGAAGAAGATCACTGGCGTGGGCTTAATTGCTCAGTAAACCTTAATGTGTTTCTCCAATACTATGGAAACATGATTGGTAAAGTTCACCATCTCTTTTGCTACAAGAAGGCAACAACGAGGGATTTTGTCGTCCTGATACCTCCATCTTTGAATGGCTAATACGAGCATTGGTTTAACAACTCGCTCGGGGGACCTTCAGCCGTAGCAAATTCTTTGTATGTGTGAAATTTCAGTTTTCTTTCCTTGATGTATATTTCTTCCGTTCGATTAACACTAGACGAAATTTAACTTTCTTAAAACTAACCTTATCTAAAATGAAGTTTAAAAAGATAAAAATAAAAGCAGTCCTTGTCAATTATGAACTTTTTAGAAAACGCACCCTGTCACTTTTCAAGTGAAAATATGTCGGTCTTTTAAGATTCCTAACATGTCTGAAAACGCTCCTTTAAGACAAATGATTCCCCCATGTTATTCTATCGGGGTTTTCTCCTGCTTTTCAAATCTATGTTTTCCCAAAACCATCCTCTAAGTAAAATGAAGTGAAACATTTTTAACCTAGACGGAATTTAGCTTTCTCGAAACGAACCTTATCTAGAATAAAGTTGTAAAAAAACACAATCTACCTCAATTATGAACTTTTTAAAAATGTGCCCTTTAACTTTTCAAGTGAAATATTTTGCTCTTTTAAGATTTCTAACATGTCTGAAAACGCTCCTTTAAGGCAAATGATTTCTCCATGTTATTGTATGGGATTTTCTCCTGCTTTTCAAATCTATGTTTTCATAAAACCATCTTCTAAGTAAAATGAAGTGAAACATTTTTAACCTAGACGGAATTTAATTTTCTCGAAAGGAACCTTATCTAAAATGAAGTTGTAAAAGACACACCTCCTCAATTATGAACTTTTTAAAAACGTAACCCTTAACTTTTCAAGTGAAATATTTTGCTCTTTCAAGAATTTCTAACATGTCTGAAAACGCTCCTTTAAGGTAAATTATTTTCTCATGTTATTCTATGGGATCTTTGCGACTATATAAAAAACCTAAATTAAAAAAATAGCCCTCTCAATGAAAGCAACAAATTGGCGATGTTTGTTTCAGTGTGTGAGACTTCTTGCTGTCTGTTCCTTTATACGAATCAAGAGAAAACATACTTAGAATACGATTGGCTGTTCTTTATGATCAAGATTAATATGTTCTAGAAGTAATTAAATAAATGGTGTGTGATTTTGTATCAGAAAAACAGAAGCGATGGAGATAACCTATTTAGAAATGAATGTAAGGAGAAACGAAAGTTAACGTATGAAGGGAAAATACTTCAAACACGGATGTTTCACATGTAATGTCTGGTAAGGTAAAAGTGATCATTGAGTGAATGAAGTAAACGCAAAGTTTTGACACATTTCGATGTAAAACGAAATACATTGTGAAAAAAAAATGTGGTTAGGAGCGTTCATACTGACTTTGACGAGGTAAATTAGCAATAAATATTTGTGTGTAAATGAAAAAAGTGTAAAAACCACTCATTAAGAAAATTGTTTTGGGGGAAAGTATGAAATTTTAGTTTATGTCATGATAATAAATGTCGGCGAGCCTTATTCTAAAGTAAAAAACTATATCTGAAGGTTTTGTTACATTTCTGATGGTAGTAAAGTTTGTATGGAAATGTGTGATGATCGAGTCGAAAAGAAACAAGTTTGTTGGAATGAAACAGGAAAAAAGTACCACGAAGAAAAAAAATCGAAGTACAGTGTAAAGCAAAGTTAAACAAAATACGTAAACGTAAAACAGTTTTTCGAAAAATAGATTAAATCGTTACACAGAGAAAAGAAATAAGTGTTTCTTAAAAAAATTATTACATTTGTTTGGAGAAATTCGATATTTTAGCTACATGTTCAGATTAGCTGCTTTTCTGGTGAGTTAGGAAATTGCTATGTAGGGGAAAAATGTTTGATAAGAATATGATGTTTACTGGAAGTACGGACTTGGTTGCTATGTCTCATGAATAAATGTTTTTTCTATTGATTTAGAAAAAATATACTGAAACTATATTGCAAAGAATATAAATTTTAGCGTAAGAAAGAATGCTTTAGAATGAATGTCTTGACAATGAATGCTTTTCCTGTTGGGTCAGTTACAGAAAAGTATAGCAAATTAGGATAGAATGAAAAAATATGAATATTTCACATACATTCAGGATTTTAGGAATACTTAAAAGTGAGTTGAAAAGTGAGGGAAACAAAAATTCTGAAGTGTTTGGTACATCTTGTAATATCAAGTTGTTAAGAAACGTTTACTCAAATGAAATGAAAAAGTAAAGTCATGGTAAAGAAAATACTAATACAATCGAATTTTAACTGTCATAGATCTGTATATTTCTCGTATACCCAGAAAAGGTAAAATAGAAAAATTTGTTAAGTTATACATTAAAAGCAAGAAAGAAAAGTGGCTTACATATGAAAAAGAAAAAATAGTGAAGAAACGCCTGTTGAAAAGAAATAGAAAAGTAAAGTTGAAATAAAGAAAATGCTGTTGCAGTCCAATTTTAACCACTACAGATCTGTATATTTCTCATAAATGTAAGCTTTTAGGAATACTTAAAAGTGAGTTTTGAAAACATATTACGTTACACGAAGAAACAAAAAATATATCTGAAGTTTTGCTACATCTTACGATATCAAGTCGTTAAAAAACGTTGGTTGAAATGAAATGAAAAAATAAAATCTGAGTCGTGAACATAGAATGATAGTCAAAAACACAAAATTAAGTTAAATAGGGGAAAATGCGGAAAAAAAAAATGTTTGTCAATAAGAAATGTAAAAATAAAGTAAGAATAAAGAAAATACTGTTTCAATCGAATTTTTAACTGCTATAGATCTGTATATGTACAAGAAATATACAGATCTATAGCAGTTAAAAATTCGATTGAAACAGTATTTTCTTTATTCTTACTTTATTTTTACATTTCTTATTGACAAACATTTTTTTTCCCGCATTTTCCCCTATTTAACTTAATTTTGTATTTCTTGTACGGGATGTAAGGTCAGGTGATGCGTAACATCACAGCCTCTTCTTGACAAATGTCAACCCCGCCTTCTCGTGGTGCATCCTGTTCCCACTAAAGGGGCTCTGACGACCGCCGATAGCGGTATAACTATACCATCGGGATTAGAGGAAATGCTATCCCACACTCACCAACTCGCTTGGCCAGCGTGGTGAGTTATGGCCAAACCCCTCCAAAATGACTCCACAACTTAAATCTTGACCCTCAGTCTCCGGCAGCTGGAATGTACCTGGCCAAGGCAGCGGCCAGTGCGACATAAAGGCAGAGGGTGCTAAGAATCCCCGGAGGACCGGACTAGGCTGCCATCTGATGCTGACCTTGGCTACGTATAACGGACGCTCCCTATCTTCTGATTCAAGGCTTCTTGAATTGGAAGAGGAACTACAAAGGATCAAGTGGGACATCGTCGGGCTAAGTGAGGTAAGGAGAAAAGGAGAAGATCTCATTGAACTGAAAAGTGGACATCTCTTCTACTATCGTGGGACAGATACTGGGAGAACTAGTGGTGTTGGATTTATAATAAACAAGAAACTGAAGGATAAAGTTGTAGAAGTTGAAAGTTCCTCTGACAGAGCTGCACGACTCGTTATCCAACTCTTGAGAAGATACCAGGCTCAGATTATTCAAACTTATGCACCCACCACAAGTCAAGCTGAAGAAGAAATTGAAGAATTTTATGAGGAAATTCGTGATCTAAATAATAAAGGTAAGCAGCACTTGAAGATAACTATGGGAGATTTCAATGCAAAAATAGGGCAGAGGCAACAGAATGAAACTTCAGTAGGTAAATTCGGTCACGGCAACAGAAACCAGCGTGGAAATACTCTCGTAGAGTTTGCAGAGGCAGAAGGGTTTTTCATCTTGTACTCCTTTTTCAAGAAAAAGCCACACAGGAAATGGACATGGAGACATCCAAATGGGACGACAAGTGAAATTGATTTTATTATGTGTAACAAAAAATTCGTCATAGAAGACTGCAGTGTGCTAAACAAGTTCAACACAGGCAGTGACCATAGATTGGTGAGATGTAAGATGCACCTCAACACTAAACTCGAACGTAGCAAGCTCATAAGACAAACAAAATGTATTGACATTACCAACCTTAAAAAACACCATAATACCTTCAAATTGGAACTGAAGAACAGATTCTCTGCTTTAGAAGGCCTAACATCGGAAGAAGTGGATATTTCTGAAGTTAACAGAAAAGTAACCAAAGCTCTTATGGAAACAGCAACAAAATTAGCTGGGTCTAAGAACAAATTGCATGTGAACAAATTATCAGGAAAAACCAAAATGTTGATGCAAAAAAGAAGAGCGATGAGGACAACTAAAGAAGATGTGACTTCCAAAGTGGAATATATAGAGCTATGCAAGACAGTACGAAAAAGTATCACTGAAGACGTAAGGAAATTCAACTGTGAACTAGTAAGGAAAGCAATTGAAAACAACCAAAGCCTAAAGATAGCAAAGGGACATCTCAGTAAGGGGAAAAAACAGATTATGGCACTGAGAAAAGAAGATGGTTCTGTAACAAGAAACAGAGGCGAAATTTTGACAAGAGTGAAAGATTTCTACTCCAAATTATATGAAAGGGATGATACATGTACTCCAGACATCATGAAAGGTACCAGTACCAGAGTTCTTCCAGTCCTTCCAGCAGAAGTTGCACATGCAATCAAGAACATGAAGCGGGGAAAAGCTCCAGGAGAAGATGGAACTACTGTACACATCATACAAGAAGCAAGTGGAGAAATCGAAACAGTACTCGCCCAAATCTTCACTCGATGCCTTAATGAAGGGAAAATTCCTGAGGATTGGAACAACGCTACAATGATCTTGCTACATAAAAAAGGTGACATTGAGGATCTCAGGAACTACAGACCTATCAGCCTCCTATCAGTGGTTTATAAAATCTTCACTAAAGTTCTTTCACACCGCTTGAAGGTAACACTGGACATGGCTCAACCGAGAGAACAAGCAGGATTCAGGAGTGGCTACAGCACAATAGATCATCATATCCACGTACTGAGAGAACTAATTGAAAGAGCGAGGGAATATGAACTTCCATTGTGCATGGCTTTTATCGATTATGAAAAAGCCTTTGATTCGGTGAAACCATCAGCAGTTGCAATGGCTCTGAAATCCTGCGGTATTGAAGAGGCATACATTAATATTATTAATAACATCTATGAAAATGCAAGTGCATTTTCATAGATGTTATTAATTTTCATAGATGTCATTTTCATGTTATTTTCATAGATGTCATTTTCATGTTTGAAAATACAACACACATAAAAATTGGAAAGGGAGTGAGACAAGGTGACACCATATCTCCGAAGCTCTTTAATGCCACATTGGAAAATGTCTTTCAATCACTGAACTGGCAAAACAAAGGGATAAAGATTAATGGAGATTATCTAACCCACCTTCGTTTTGCTGATGACATAGTCATTTTTGCAACTACCCCATCAGAGCTACAGGGTATGATCCAGGAACTTGCTGACAAGAGTAAAGAAGTGGGATTAAAAATGAACTTTCAGAAGACAAAAGTGATGTACAATGCTTTTACAAGAAATGAAGATTTATCGATTGATGGAGAAAAGCTGGAGATAACAGACACGTACGTTTATCTTGGACAGCAGATATCAAGTGAGGGTCACATTGGTGAAGAAATTAATCGGCGTACAAAACTTGCCTGGAGAGCTTTTGGAAGAAACAGCATAATTTTCAAGTGCAATATGCCATTATGTCTTAAAAGAAAAGTGTTTGATCAATGCATCCTTCCAGTGCTTACGTATGGTGCAGAGACGTGGACCTTAACTAAAAGAGACATACAAAGGCTGCAGACAACTCAAAGCAGCATGGAGAGGTGCATGCTTGGTGTAACCAGGAGAAATAAGAAGAGGAACACGTGGATCCGAAAAATGACAAGAGTGGAAGACATCATGATCAGAGTTAAATCGCTGAAATGGCAATGGGCTGGACATACTGCCAGAAGGACAGACCATCGATGGACAGCCGAAGTTTTAGATTGGATTCCAAGGAACAGGAAAAGACCCAGAAGAAGACCACATGGAAGATGGGTGGATGAAATTCGAAAGTATGCGGGAGTGACATGGAGGAGATTGGCACAAGACAGACCGTTGTGGAGGAAACTTGGGGAGACCTTCGTCCAGCAGTGGATTGATAATGGTTGACAATGATGATGATGATGATGATTTCTTGTACATACACGAAACAGCGATGTAAAAAATAAATTAAGTCACATTTAGAGCAAGTAAGAAAAAAACAGTTTCAGAGGGAAAAAATTAAAAATCTGAAGTTTCGTCACATCTTGTAGAACAGATATCAAGTCTTGTAGAACAGATATCAAGAAACGTATTTGGTTTAAATCTGAAAAAAAAGATACTGTTACGAACAAATTTTATGTATATCTGCTATAGATCTGTATATTTCTTGCACAAACATGAAACAGGTATATAGAAAACCAGAATAAATCATACATTATATTAAATGATGTATAGAAAACCAGATTAAATCATGCAAGTAAGAAAAGTTTTTTGCGTAGGAAAAAGAAACAATAATGAAGAAAGGTTTGCTTGTTTAAATCAGAAACAATAAATCCTCGATAAAAGTAGTTGTTAGTTTGTAAAGTTAGAAAATAAAATAATGCTGGTACATTGAGAAGTTTAGCGAGTATGCAAGCATTTAGAAAAAAAAGTAGATTAAGATAATGCATTAAAAAGTACATTTCACTGATTAATCATAAAAGAAAATACGAAAAAATAAAAAAAATATTTTAACTATGTATAAAACATTGCGGCTTTGTATGGTGGAAAAAGGTACAACGTTAAAAAATGTAACAGAAAATGCCCTGAACAAGTAAATACATTAATAAACAATCGTGTTTTAAGATTATGTCTGCAGCATAAAACTTTGGAAAACGTCTTTATGTTGGTACGTCCGTTGAAAATGCGTGAAGCTTAAATAAAATAAAAAAAAAATCGTTACGTTGAAATCTTGTGGATAAAAATAAGGAATAAATTCGTTGTAAAATGATCAAGTTATTGAAAGAAAATCAGTCTTGTAGCTTAATGTGTCAATCAGAATCTGAAATGACGTCAACTTCTGCTCTTACCACATTCTTATTTACACTCGAATGATGTCATAAGGCACGTCCACATAAGCCGTCCACGTGAGGACTGCTGACGTCATGATTGCTCATTGGGTGGGATAGACACCCTCCTTCGAGCATAGATCCGTACTTCATTTCATAGTCGAGTGGTTTAAGGTGTGAATCCAGTTAGGTGTTCGATTCTGAGCCGATCCGCGAAAGCTTTTTATTCACTTTGAGTGAAAAATTTCCCCAGCGTGGTGACGTCATGTTGTAAAATTTCTTAGGGGAAAAAAATAAAATGGCGAACAAAAGATGGTGACTCATCCAAAACACGTGGTATACAAAATGAACACGTGGAGGGAATAAAAAATTTTCCGGTCAAGAAAAAATGAAAATGGCGCTGGGCAAGCAATCTCCTCGAATCAAGCACTGGCGGGGGTGTCCCTCCCTCCTCCTACTAACCACACACAACCTTAACCGTAGGCGAGCACGTGGTGATCCAAGATGGCGTCCGAGAGGACACGTGAGTAGTGGTGGAGGTCCGTGGACAGCAGTGTGCGGGGCCGTGGACGGCAGTGAATGTCCGTTGGGTCCGTGGTACAAGGAGGTTAGAATAAACAGGAGACGCCCTGGTCCTTTGGCGCAACGTGAAGTTGATGAAGCCACTCCTCCCCCCACCCCTTCATCAGCTGCCAGTCGATGGCGACCATTTGCATTGGTACAAGAACAGACTCTTTGATTGTTACACAACGCTTGCTTGGTTTATTTCCAGCTGGGTCAACGTCAATAAATATCTGCACGTATTTTATTAAAGCGGTATAATGTTTAGCTTCACTTGTATTTATGAATACTGTCCAGCCAGAAAGTTTCCAGTTGTTTAGAATTTGAATGAGATATATATTATAGCCTGCAGTGTAAGCGAAAACGCGAAGAAACATCGGTTTGTTTACAAATGCAGTGGCTTATAAAATCCAAACTGCTGGGTCGATTCAAATTCTGCAAACAGTTATTTAAAGATCATGAACTAAAGTTTTTTCCGGTATAGGCTGCAGCTCCGTAGATTTTTACGCCGATTTTTAAGGTAGGTAACCAAAACACCAATCTAGCGTAAGAAACATGAAAATAGAAACAAACCTATGAACGCGGATAATTTATATATATATATATATTTCACTCGATGCCTTAATGAAGGGAAGATTCCTGAGGATTGGAACAATGCTACAATGATCCTGCTACATAAAAAAGGTGACATTGAGGATCTCAGGAACTACAGACCTATCAGCCTCCTATCAGTGGTTTATAAAATCTTCACTAAAGTTCTTTCACACCGCTTGAAGGTAACACTGGACATGGCTCAACCGAGAGAACAAGCTGGATTCAGGAGTGGCTACAGCACAATAGATCATATCCACGTACTGAGAGAACTAATTGAAAGAGCGAGGGAATATGAACTTCCATTGTGCATGGCTTTTATCGATTATGAAAAAGCCTTTGATTCGGTGAAACCATCAGCAGTTACCACGGCTCTGAAATCCTGCGGTATTGAAGATGCATACATTAATATTATTAATAACATCTATGAAAATGCAAGTGCAAAGATTCGGCTGTTTGAAAATACAACACACATAAAAATTGGAAAGGGAGTGAGACAAGGTGACACCATATCTCCGAAGCTCTTTAATGCCACATTGGAAAATGTCTTTCAATCACTGAACTGGGAAAACAAAGGGATAAAGATTAATGGAGATTATCTAACCCACCTTCGTTTTGCTGATGACGTAGTCATTTTTGCAACTACCCCATCAGAGCTGCAGAGTATGATTCAGGAACTTGCTGACAAGAGTAAAGAAGTGGGATTAAAAATGAACTTTCAGAAGACAAAAGTGATGTTCAATGCTTTTACAAGAAATGAAGATTTATCGATTGATGGAGAAAAGCTGGAGATAACAGACACGTACGTTTATCTTGGACAGCAGATATCAAGTGAGGGTCACATTGGTGAAGAAATTAATCGGCGTACAAAACTTGCCTGGAGAGCTTTTGGAAGAAACAGCATAATTTTCAAGAGCAATATGCCATTATGTCTTAAAAGAAAAGTGTTTGATCAATGCATCCTTCCAGTGCTTACGTATGGTGCAGAGACGTGGACCTTAACTAAAAGAGACATACAAAGGCTGCAGACAACTCAAAGAAGCATGGAGAGGTGCATGCTTGGTATAACCAGGAGAGATAAGAAGAGGAACTCGTGGATCCGAAAAATGACGAGAGTGGAAGACATCATGATCAGAGTTAAATCCCTGAAATGGCAATGGGCTGGACATACTGCCAGAAGGACAGACCATAGATGGACAGCCGAAATTTTAGATTGGATTCCAAGGGACAGGAAAAGACCCAGAAAAAGACCACATGGGAGATGGGTGGATGAAATTCGTAAATATGCGGGAGTGACATGGAGGAGACTGGCACAAGACAGACCGTTGTGGAGGAAACTTGGGGAGACCTTCGTCCAGCAGTGGATTGATAATGGTTGACAATGATGATGATGATATATTATATTTTTTACACGTTTCAACCTGTTAAACTGAAAATAAGTGGATCTTCCCCAATCACAGGCAATCAATCAAAATTGGACTTCATATCTCGGCAAAGAAAACTGTTAAACTGAATTCAGTTTTTTAAACCCCCCCTCCCAATCTATAAAATCTAGTATTTCCTTCATTTACTAGATTTTACATTTTCTTCTGTGTTAGAGTTCCTTTTTCTTTCCCAAATTAAATGTTTTCAAGTTTTTTTATGTAGTTGCAACAAATTTTTGTCTTTTTAACAAAAAAAAAAAAAAAAAAGATATTAGGGGTTTAGTTTGTTAGTAGGAGCTCTCACCGAGCACTATTTATGGAGGTGAAGCTTGTTTATAAGTAAAAATCTCTACCCTGGGTCCATCTTCTTCTTAATGCTAGTACTTATGAATTTAGAGAAACAGGAAATAAAAATTCTGGAAAAAAAAATATAAAGCTAGGGGGCAAAAGAGCACACACAAGTTCACTTTGTAAGAAGCTGATAAATTAGAAGCCAGCTTGCTGTAGAAGATAACTTTTAAAGAAAAAATATACTCGTACATTGGCGCATTAATTGTGTCCTCGAACAGCCAAAAATAACAAAAGCACTTTTGTGCACAGTCATATCTTAGATGTCTCTGTTCTTCCTGTCTCTGTTCATTCCAAAACTTTGAGATTCACAGAAGGGCACATGGTGCTTGTGAACTTACAGGTTGAGTTTCTTGGATAAATAAATAAAACTTGGATTGATAGTTCCTAGAAATTACTTTTCTCACTGAACACATGAGGGTGGAGTGAAGATCTGTTATTAATTGAAAACTGTTTTTTTCTTCCTAATGTTAAAGGAAGCAAACTACTGTACACACACAAATGAAACTATGTATAACAAGTTGCTGTGAAAGTCTGAAGGCAAACAACATGGGTAATTCATATATAAAGATTTTTATTTACGTATTGATTTACACACATACTATAATTTAGATACCACAGAGGTGCTGATATTTTTTTTGCTTCAATTCCAGGATTTCCCTGTTAACTTTTAACAAATTTTTAGTGACTCGAAATATATCATTTAAAGACTCATCAATCAGAAAAGCCAAACAGTTACCTAAAAGCTCTTGGCTTCATTCCTGGTATACACTTCATGCCCGTTAATTAGAACATCCTGTTATGTAGCTGGCCTTCAGAAGTTGAAACTTTCATCTTATCCGCTTATAGGGTGTTGTTTTATATACATTCTTCAGGTCATGAAACATCGTATTTTATTCACAGGACAAAAACGCTGACTTCTGACATGTAACATAGCTCGTCAACACAAGGTGTATACTCACTATTATGTAAGTGTTGCCAACTTTCATTACGCCTATTTTTTTTATTCCCCTTTCACTCCTCCATATGCAACTTGCCCTTAAAATTCACAATTCCAAAAATGGTACTCAATTTTAAAAACACATATCCACATACCCAATAAATACTTACATACATCACACCCTACAATTTATACACCCCATACTACCATATTAACGTACAATATATGCAACACATTCATACACTCAATTAAAACCACTATCTACATAATTACACTATTTACATTGCACGGCAGTCAAAACACTGTCAACTGTGATTTATGTAGTGCTTCATTTGCCTCATATATCGTAAAAACCCTTCAGGAAACGCTAACCTCATTCGGCCAGTCACACACAATCCTCAAGCGCTTTCAACAGATACACTGTCGTCCTCAAGAGGTCAATGTGTCCTTCTGCTCTTGTAACGTATACTCTAGATTCACTTTCCTTTTGATTTTTACTATCTCTGGTTATTTTATTTTACTATGTAAATTATCTTCTTACTGAACGAGATGTTATTTCACCCGCTGAATGAGTGTAAGTCATGACGTGGTGGTAGCCAGTATAAATAGGCGCGTTCAACGATACGTAGAGTGAGCTGTTGTTTATGTGTCAGAGAGCGGTTGTTTATGTGCGTGAGAGCTTTGTTTCGTGTGTAAAGAGATCTTCGTTTATGTGAGAGCCAGATATCGAGTAGTTGTGTGACCGATGAAGTGAGCGTGGATAAATAATAGAAGTTTACCAAATAAAAGATTGTCTTAGTAAGTACGTTTTTCTCAGTTCATAGTACTGTCAGACCTCTGTCTGGCTGTTAGGTTTATTTCATTAGTTGTTATTATTAACAACTAGCATTAAGACTTTATTCATCTTAATTACTACTACAACATTACTAGCAGTTAAAAGCTTGTTCATTATTATTATTACTACACTACTAGCAGGAAAGTTTATTCATGATATAATTAACAAACAACAAGCATTAGAAGAAGCTTATTAGTAGAAGAAGATGAATTCATTATAATTGAAGGAAGTGGAATTCATTATACTCTGCTAACCATAGCTCAAGTGAGCAAAGTCATCGAGGTTACGGCTTCAGTCGCAAACTCTGCATCGTTGTATCTCTGGCGCCATCTATTATCAGCGCTGTTCTCTTCCCCCCCCCCTTAATTGTTGTTCAACTTTAATTAAGGCTTTCCAATGGCCATTTAAGTTGTTTGGATCGTTAATGTTAGCTTGGATCTTTATCTCCTCCAAAGTGTTTCACAGGTACATAGCTGATGACACCTGATAAATGCATTCCTTGAAACAAAATTTACGCTCCAGATACAAGAATGATAGATACAGCTAAAGCATAATGATTACTAGCAGTAAAAACAACAACAAAAAAACAAGGCCACCCGGTGGTGCAGTAGTCTAAGATATGGCTTCTGAGCATTTGTACAAGTGGGGTCCGGGATCGAATCCAGGTGAGATATGGATGTTGTGTTTGTCTAACGGTACTGGCTCTCAACCTTCTCTGAAATCAGTGATGGGTGACTGCTTATAGCGCATTGAGTTGCTCACAATGTTCGCTAAACCTTCAATAACAAAAAAAAAAAAAAAAAAAAAAAGCACATGCTAATTACCACAAGGAATTCTGGGATTGTGTTATGCTCCTCTGCAAGCTATTTCGCCTACATGTTAACAAGAATGAGGGACTTTCTGTTCCTCTTCATTTGGACACATACGCATGGTTTCCCTGGACCCGATAACTCGTAAGCTCACGTACCACGACCTCTTGGGTGTAGCTGTTGGTCGTGGTGCAAACACTAAACACATCATCCAATGTAACTTTTAAAATAGGAGTAGACTAACAAACAAACTGTATTTTCATCAACTTCTAGACCTTCAAATCCCTTAAAAAATTCAAGTATAAACAAACAACTTACTATTAAATCTTTGATACACAGGTTTTTGTTCCCAATAAATCCTATCTCTTTTGATCATTGATGTTTTACAAGATGAATCCTTACAACAATTAGAAATAGAAATATGAGTGCAGTATTCGTACGAACATCTCTGCACCACAACATTCTATCTCAAATAGTCTGAATTAAAGCAGGGGGCTTGTGGCAACAAACTTGTAGTCTTCAGGCAAAGTATATACAAGGTTCAGATACACTGTAAATAAAAACATCCATAATGTATTTGCACAAAATAAGTCTTTGATTTCACAAGAGAAATCACATATTTTAAACCATATAAACAAACAACTTATTATCCCTAAAAAAATTCAATCAATGCAAAAAAATAATTGTATTCTTTTTACTGTTCTGTTACTAGGGCAGTACAAAGAATAAGGAAGCTGGTAAATTGAGCAGGGCCCTTGACGCAATTTCGCATTTAGGAAAATTACGGGGTGGTAAATTCACCAACCCTAAAATTAACTGTATGACTTCGACATTTTTGGGCCATTCATCTCCCTTTTTTCCACCTTGCAAATGTGTATTACATGGCAAGGAAACGTATGTGCTACAGCTTTATCCGTTGGTTTATCAGCGTGAGAACTCATAAAAATGTTTCCATCTCCTCAACAGCCAAATGAAACTGGTCGAAACTGAGTCACAGGTTTGTACTTAGGAACGAAATTAATTTTATAAACCTTCAGTGTGATAACAGTTTAATACATTATTCTTTCAGACTTTTGTAAATAGGCGCATATGTGTTGCGTCTCCCATAATGACCTATCCACCCTGATAATTTCAAGCCAACCAACCTCTCATTCATGCTGTTGCTATTTCTATGATCAGCAGGCTATTTATTTATTTTTTGGCGTATGGTCACTAATGCCGGGATACAGTTATTAAGAACACTGATACTGATTATTAGTCAGTACGAATACTGTAGAAGAAAAAAGCCCTGATATCAACAACACTAAGGTAATCAGAAAATTAAATAAAAAAATTACCAGTTGTAGTGCTAACAAGAAAGATGACACCGAATTTTCGGGTGTAATAAGCATGTCCTTTGAATCCGTTCTGACGCAAATTAAATTTATCAAAGCTATTCAAAGTCAATGGAACCGGTTTGGAAAAAAATAGTATCTGAGGGAAGAAAGAAGTTTTTCAATCGGGTCTTTAATCCCTCAGATATTGGTGTAAACGGAATCGTGAGCTTGCGAACTCTTAGAAACAGAGTTATCTACAAAAATAAGATGCGACTTTACTTCCCCGGGTGGGAAAACCATGAGTTATTTTAGGAAGAAAGTATTCGAAAAAGGTTTATCCATATGAGCGGTATCGGTCGAAGAAAAAAATTTAGTCGGTTTTCAGGAGCCTAGATTTTGCTTCAAATACATCAGAAGCAGCAATTAACACTTATGACTCCTGGTGGCCCAACCATTCTTTACAAAACATTAGAAATTATGTGAAAAATATTTTCCATCAGGTCTTGTATGCGATACAGGAAGAATTTTTCAAATCTGAGTTTTAGGAGAAGAAAACGCAATTTACCATTATGTGCCCTAGCTGAAAGTTTATGATTTACGTGAAAATTTTGAATTTATGGGAAAAACATTTCGCATCGGAAACAGTATCCAACAAAGAAGTAATTTTTCAAACGGACTTTTAGAAGTAAAGATATTGACAAAAATAAGATATACATCTACGCCCCCTGGCGTAGAAACCATGCATTATTTCAAGAAGAAAATGTTCCTAAAAGGTTTGTCGACGTGAGTAGCATCGGTCAACAAAAAACGTTTCTTTCAATCGAGATGTTAGAAGCTCATATTTTGCTGCAAATACACGAGAAGCGGAAATTAAGACTTACGCCATCTGGTGGCCAACCTATTTTTTACAAAAATTAGAAATTATGTGCAAACGATTTCTTATCAGGAGCTGTATCCGGTGCAGAAAGAATTTTTCAAATCCGAGATTTAGAAGCAGAGAAATAGTGAGAAACGTACTTTACCCTTCCGCCCCCTAGTGGAAACTCTATGAATTACTTGGAAATTTTGAATTTATGGGAAAATCATGTCACACTAGAAACACTATCCAACAATGAAGGAATTTTTTATATCGGACTCCTAGAAGTCGAGATATTGACAAATATAAGAAATACATCTACGCCCCCTGGCGCAGAAACCATGTACTATTTTAAGAAGCAAATGTTTCTAAAAGGTTTGTCGACATGAATAGTATTAGTCTACAAACGACGTTTTTTTCAATCGATAATTTAGAAGCTCATATTTTGCTGCAAATACATCAGAAGCGGAAATTAAGATTTACGCCCTCTGGTGGGCAAACCATTTTCTTACAAAAATTAGGAATTATGTGCAAACGATTTCCCATCAGGAGCTGTTTCCGGTGCAGAAAGAATTTTTCAAATCGGAGATTTAGAAGCAGAGATATAGGGAGAAACGCAATTTACCGTTACGCCCCCTAGCGAAAAGTCTATGAACTACTTGAAAATCTTGAAATTATATGAAAAACATGTCACACAAAAAACACTATCCAACAAAGAAGAAATTTTTCAAATCGGACTCCTAGAAGTAGAGATATTGACAAAAATAAGATGTATATCTACGCCCCCTGGCGGAGAAACTGTGAAATATTTTAAGAAGAAAATATTCCGAAAAGGTGTACCGATCTGAGTGGCATCAGTCCACGAAAGAATTTTTTCAATCGGTATGCTAGAAGCTCAGAATTTATGGCAAATACATCAGAAGCAAAAATTAACGCTTACGCCCCCTGGTGGCCAAAGTGTTCTTTACCAAAAATTCGAAATTATATGCAAAAGATTTTCCATCAGGAGATGTATCCGCTGAAATTTTTTTTTTCAAATCAGAGTTTTAGGAGAAGAGTTATCGTGAAAAATGTAATTTGCTTTTACGCCCCCTAGTGGAAAATCTATGCGTTATTTGAAAAAGAAACTATATCCAAAATACTCTTCCACATAAATGGAATCAAAAGATAAAAGATTTTTTTCAATCGGATGTTCAGAAGCAAATATGTGGAATAAAACATATGTTATATTGGTGGAAAAAATGGGTCACGGCACCATTTATTATGGTGAAAAAACAAATTATTATTGGATTGATGTTATTTAACAAAAGAGACTATATTTATGCTGATATTGAAATTTATATGGAAATTATAGAAAATTTAAATTTGGGAGATGGGTGGATGCATTTCGAAACAAAAATATTTTCTAAGTATTAGAAGGCCATGAACATCCTAAACAAAAATGCATCTGAAAATTTACATTCCAGAAGAAGTTATTGGAAAGTTTGCGTTGTTTGTGTTCACACAGAGTTGAGTCATCTGAAAGTGCAAAAATAAGTGAACATTGTTGCATGTATATGAAAATGTGTCACTATAAGTCATAGGATAAAATGTACTCGTTCAATAACAACTTGTGGAGGCGGTGAAAGTCAATTTAAAAGGATAGGACAAAAAATGCAGTTATGAAATACCTTATAATACCAGGATTCGGATCGATAGCCTTAGTCAAGCTAAGGGTGAATACAAGGGTCCAAGTCATGGAAGACAACAGCACACAAAATTTTTCACACTGCACTAATTTTGAACTTTTTTTTGAAAGGCTACTGCCTGTATTTATTATTTTTCTTTAAAAACTTAACAAGGTAATTTAGTGGACAATCAGATGGCATTTCCTTTTTTTGTTGTTTGCTTAAACACAGCAGTATAAAAACAGAATCTCAATTTTTTTTTTCTATTTCTATTTGGCCACTGGCCTTATGAACAGCACAACTTGACATATTTCAACACAGTTGGTTTGAACACTAGGCATTGACTTTATGCATCCAAAATAATACCATGATTCACATAGTTTACACACCAAAAAAAAAAAAAAAAAAAAAAATACTGAATTCTTTTTTTATTTTAATTCCACAAGGTGGACAAGTTCTGTTCTTTTAAAACGTACTCTCTTCTCCCTCACCTAATTAGCTTAATGACAAATTTACAATTTTACACTTATTGATTTAAATTTACAGCACCTAACAATCTTAGCAAACTCCGCAATCTCCCAGACCAGCTTCAAAGACTTCAATTAAATTTACAGTTATAATAAGAGCCACAAATTATACTTTAACAAATCTACTATCCGCAAGTAAACAAACCAAGTAAATTATCCTCAAAACAGAATTTACACTGAGCACAAGCATTAATTAACATTACATAACCTATAGAACTATCCTGAATGAACCTACTTCACTTGTAAAGAAACCTCACTAATTAACTTAATAATTATCACTCTTCACGACATCATCAACATAATTCAGAAATTGAAACACTCTTCCTGCACTAGCTTGCTCATAAAAATCACCTCACTCTGCACTTCACATAATAGCTCAAGATACTTAATAACTCTATACTGTAAACAAAAGCTCAAAATACCAATTAACTAAATTTCCAAACCAAATATCAAGTTCACTAACACTAACAACCAGAATTTAGAATTTACATCCCTAGCACTACAGCATATCATAAACAAATTCATTTAGATACTTTAAATCACAAAACAAAACTTAAATTTAACACCTGCAGTGAATTACTGAGGTAGCGGTGCGGCAAATACTCTCAGTTCAGACACTACCCTGGGTTTTTGAGAACCAACACATGACGAAAATACCAGTCAGGCTGAAGGCGTGAAATTGGGTCGTGAATCCAATTTCAGCCTCGGCAAAGGGAAAGGAAAAAAATCCTCAAGTGCGACACATCATCATCAGGTACAGAATTTCCTCTAACATGATCTCGCCACATTTATTGAAGCAACGCCCGACCGACCCTCGCTGGCAGCACATATCTCCGTGAGCAGCGAAACTACTGGGGGGTTTGAAGACAAGTTTTCCCCCAAAAACCACGTCCCCAAGGCTCCCCCTTTTCGAACCAATGCATGATCCCACCTTGATCAACCACGCCTCCAAGAGCCTGTCGTACTTCAACCCTAAATACTCCAGGCACATCCGGCCCAGAACTAACACAACTATATCCCAGGAAAAAATCACTTATCTCTCTATATCCCAGGAAATCCAAAATCACAATATCCACATATATCCCAGGAAAATTCACTTATCTCTATCCACATATATCCCAGGAAAAATCACTTATCTCTATCCACATATATCCCAGGAAAAATCACTAGCAAGGACATTTCTCTGTACCATGGCAATGCACAGGTCACACTGCGGACAATAACACTGACCATTTACATAACCCACTACATATTTTCACCTTATTGAAAATTAAAATTACATTTAGACTCTTTTTGTAAAAACAAGAAAATTTAGGCCAAAGAAAAGAAAAGAACGATTAATACTGGAACTGGTGAGCAAAAGTGTGTCTTCTCAACCCATGATGTTCATTCTTTTTGTGAAATACTAAACTTGAGAACCCAAATACTTTAACTTCTATTTTGCACATATCGCATCCTGGTGAAAATTCCCTACTCAGAGCCCTCTGCCCTAGGACAAGTTACCGGCTTGCCCTAAGATCACCCCTTTCCAATGGGAGATTAACACTCATTTGGAGCATGTAAAATACTGGTCCTCAAATAACACACCTACCATCTTAATCTCGACACTCAACACTCAACACTCCAAGAATGTAAACAATACTTTAGGTTTCCAATTTCATCACACTATACATATGTTCCCAAAATCCCAATATAAATCATCCCATAATCTATCTTCACTCAAAAAATTAAACTCAACGCTGAAAAAGGCTAGAGAAAAATGTTTACACTTATTTCATCACCCACGGCATCACAATAACACTGCTTTTCAATTATCACATGCCCAACTAAACTGCAATCGATGCACCAAAATTTACTGTGCTCAAACATTAAACCAAATTTTTTCGATACTTAAAAATTTACTGGCCTGGGGAGTTGCTAAAATACCAGACATGACAACACACACACACACACAAAAACATAAATGAAAGCATTTTCAACTCCCCTTTCTTTTTTCTGAACTCATACCTGAGGAACTAATACATTTTAATTTTGAAAACTGAACGACAACACAGCCATAATCAGAGGCAAAAAAAAACTTGCTCTTTTTTTTTTCTTATGCTCAGCTCGAAGTTTAGGTACCCTGCGTGGGATTTTATGTATCAATAATAAAAGATATGGACTAAAGCATTACCTTTGAGCTGGCGTCTCTTTTTTTTTTTTTATTTATGTTTTTTTTTTCTTGTTACAGTCCTGGCACAACCACAGTCTCGGTAGTATTTCTTTCTTTTCTTCCTCCCTGTTCCCTTCCTTAAACGGTTAATAGCCGAGGTAACCATTTTCGAAACTTTGGGATAAAATGGAACCTTTATTTTTTTTGGCTTCTTTCCTCCGGCCTTTGAAGCAGGCCTCCTTTTCGGAGTAGAGAAGCTGTAGAGGCTTCTCTACTCCGAAAAAGCTGTAGAGGCTGGGCCCACTCTTTCCGAGATTTCCATAAGGGAGAAGGCATGTCCCCCTTCAGCCAAGAACTTTCCACTAACGACATTGTCCCAGCCTGCCGCCTTCCGCCATTTTCTTTTTCAGGGCGAGGTTCCCGGCCGTCGCTACTAGGCTCCTTTAAGCTTTTTACCCAAATGTCAAATCATGGTGGTCAGCAAATGCCGTCAAGAACAAACTGTCCCTTTTTCTTTCTCTGTGGGTCCTCCCCACCAAAAGGCGAGGAGAGAACTCGGCTGTCCCCTCTTTCTGTCCGCCAGCAAGACAAGAGCAAAAATCAAAGTGACTGAGACAAGCGTCTCAAAGTGTAAAAAAAGTCTGGGGTGTTGGAAAAAATGCTGACCCCTGATTGGCTGACCTCTGTCTGGCAACAGCAGTTCCTCCCACAACGGAAATTCTCTCCCACGTCTCAAGTGACCTCTGACCTTCACTCAGGCCTCGTTGCAGCGTCCAACACTCTCCACGAAAAAAATGTTACCAGGCACGTGCATCCTCTGGTCGGCCAGGGGAAGATGAACTTGACCTTCAACACGTAGGGACCAAGTGACTTCCCATGTGCAGCTGCGACCTTGTTTCTGAAAACAGAACAGCGCCAACCCCCTGAGAGCATTAATGCAACATTTCCTGATCGACAACTAAGACCGAACCCTTAAAATGGCCGATCTGAAAGAAGATTCCCTTTTCTCACAACTCTCTTTTTTTTTTCTTTTCAGAAATGTTTTTTCCCCATTCCGTGATATGAAAGTAAAATTAATTTTGATTCTCTGAGCTGCACACCTACTCGCCTTTTCCTATCGCGATAAAAGAACAGATAAAATAATTATTTTCGAAAGCCCAAAGTCAGTTAAATCAAATATTATTCTCTTTTTTTTTTTTTTTCATTAACATGAAATTTTGTTTTCCTGGTTGTGATTAAGACAAGCGAATTTTGCGCACGAATTCCCTTGCCTTTCAATCAGGAATTTTCTTCTAACGTATGTCATGGGAGAAAATTTTTGCATTAATTAATCCCTGATAAACGAACAGAGAGATTGATCAGGTCTCTCCGAAATTAACCAGAGGTCAAAATTTTCGCCATGACACGTAATTTTGAATTTGACATCATCTGCATTTACGCCCTCTAGCGGCGAAATTGTGCATCGCAAAAAAAAAAACGAAATGAAGGATCATCATTCGCATATTTCGAGCTTCCGAATGCAAAAAAAATTTTCAAATCGGACATTTAGTTGCAGAGATACCGTGGGTACAGACGGACGGACGGACGGACGTCCGTCTGTACTTGCTAATAACTAAGCAAACTGCTGATCTACTGTAAATTCAATAAAGCTTTAATTTTTTCGGGGGAGGGGATATTTGTATTTTTGCGTCTCCGTTTTTGTTAGCACATCTTTTGTAAAAAAATATCGTGCTTATGTTATCGGTTTGTCCGTCCGTCCGTTTGTACCCACGATATCTCTGCAACTATTAGTCCGATATGAAAAATTCTTTTTGCATTCGAAAGCTTGAAAATGCGAATGATGATCCTTTATTTCATTTTTTTTACGATGAACAATTTCACCGCTAGAGGGTATAAATGCAGATGATGTCGAATTCAAAAATTTATTCCACATATTTGCTCCTAAGCATCCGATTGAAAAAAATCTTTTATCTTTCGATTCCATTTATGTCGAATGGTATTTTGGATATAGTTTCTTTTTCAAATTACGCATAGATTTTCTGCTAGGAGGCGTAAAAGTAAATTGCATTTTTTCCGATAACTCTACTTCTAAAATTCCGATTTGAATTTTTTTCTGCGGATACATCTCCTCATGCACAATTTTTTGCATATAATTTTGAATTTCTGGTAAAGAATACTTTGGCCACCAGGGGCGCAAGAGTTAATTTTCTTTTCTTATGTATTTGCCGTAAAATCTGAGCTTCTAAAATATCGATTGGAAAAATTCTTTCGTGGACTGATGCCACTCACATCGATAAACCTTTTCGGAATATTTTCTTCCTAAAATATTCCACAGTTTCTCCGCCAGGGGGTGTAGATGTATATCTTATTTTTGTCAATATCTCTACTTCTAGGTGTTCGATTTGAAAAATTCCATCTTTCTTGGATAGTGTTTTCCGTGTGACATGTTTTTCACATAGTTTCAAAATTTTCAAGTAATTCATAGACTTTCCGCTAGGAGGCGTAAAGGTAGATTGCGTTTTCCCCTATATCTCTGCTTCTAAATCTCCGATCTGAAAAATTCTTTCTGCACCGGATACAGCTCCTGATAGGAAATCGTTTGTAATAATTTCTAATTTTTGTAAAAAAAATGGTTTGGCCACCAGGGGGTGTAAACTTTAATTTCCGCTTCTGATGTATTTGGAGCAAAATATGAGCTTCTAAATTCTCGATTGAAAATAACGTCGTTTGCAGACCTATACTACTCATGCCGACAAACCTTTTATAAACATTTTCTTTTTATAATAGTGAACGGTTTCAACGCCAGGGGGCGTAGATGTATATCTTATTTTTGTCAATATCTCGACTTCTAAGAGTCTGATTTAAAAAATTCCTTCTTAGTTGGATAGTGTTTCTAGTGTGACATGTTTTTCCTATAAATTCAAAATATTCAAGTAATTCATAAAGTTCCGCTAGAGGCGTAAAGGTAAATTGCGTTTCCCCCTATATCTCTGCTTCTAAATCTCCGATCTGAAAAATTCTTTCTGCACCAGATACAGCTCCTGATGGGAAATTGTTTGCACGTAATTTAAAATTTTTGTAAAAAATGGTTTGGCCACCAGGTGGCGTAAGTCTTAATTTCCGCTTCTGGTGTATTTGCAGCAAAATATGAGCTTCTAACATCTCGATTGAAAAAAAGTCTTTTGTGGACCGATACTACTCATATCGACAAACATTTTGGGAGCATTTTCTTCTTGAAGTAATGTAGGGTTTCTACGCCAGGGGCGTAAATGTATGTCTTATTTTTGTCAATATCTCTACTTCTAAAAGTCCGATTTGAAAAATTACTTCTTTATTGGATAGTGTTTCCTATGCGAAATGTTTTTCCTATAAATTCAAAATTTTCAACTAAATCATAGACTTTCCGCTATGGCGCACAATGGTAAATTGCGTTTTCTGCTCCTAAAACTCCGATTTGAAAAATTCTTCCTGTATCGCATACAAGACCTGACGGAAAATATTTTTCACGTAATTTTAAATGTTTGGTAAAGAATGGTTTGGCCTCCAGGGGTTATAAGTGTTAATTTCTACTTCTGATGTATTTGTAGCAAAATCTGGGATCCTGAAAACTCGACTAAAATTTTTTTCTTGGACCGATACCGCTCATAAGGATAAACCTTTTGTGAATACTTTCTTCATAAAATAATGCTGATTTTCCCACCAAAGGACGTAAAGTCACATCTTATTTTTGTCGATAACTCTGTTTCTAAGAGTTCGTAAGCTCACGATTCCGTTTACAGGAATATCTGTGGGATTAAAGACCCGATTGAAAAACTTCTTTCTTCCGTCAGATACTATTGTTTTCCATACCGGTTCCATTGACTTTGAATAGCTTTGATAAATTTAATTTGCGTCAGAACGGATTCAAAAGACGTTCATATTACACCGGAAAATTCGGCGTCATCTTTCTTGTTTTTTTTATCGTAGCAATTAGGTTCATGTAATCTTATCTGCGTGAGTGTCTCCTTTTTCCAGAGCAGACATAACTGAATTCTGAAGGATTCCAATTTTGTTGTCGTAGAGCCTTTATCCAAGCTTCTCGCTGCTTCTCATTCTTTGGAATTTTAATAATTAGAAATAGAAACAAATCAAAATAGAAGCAAATCAAACAAAGATCTTTGCTTTTTCCACGTTCATAAGTGAGCCACGGAAAAATTCTCATTGGCCACCACCGGGTCTTCCAGTTACGCGCCGGATATGCTTCCGCTACACCACAGCGGCCTCGAATTCCTCCAGACTCACACACGCTAACTGCCAAGCCAATTTGGCAGGTAGCTTCTCGAGCCCCGCCCAATGCTGGGGATTCACCAAAGATGGTAAGCAG
This sequence comes from Macrothele yani, assembly GCA_039090855.1. Taxonomy (NCBI): domain Eukaryota; kingdom Metazoa; phylum Arthropoda; class Arachnida; order Araneae; family Macrothelidae; genus Macrothele; species Macrothele yani. The sequence goes on along the minus strand of CM076997.1, from coordinate 109,678,983 downwards.
CAACTGAAGAAATAATTAGAAAGCGAATGAATAATTAATACAGACTTTTAACGTCGACCAGGAACATCAAACAAAGATCTTCGCTCTTTCCACGGTTATTTCCTGTGGTGTAGCGGAAGCATATCCGGCGTGTAACTGGAAGACCCTGTGTTCGACTCCCGGTGGCGGCCAATGAGAATTTTTCCGTGACTCACTTATAAACGGGGAAAGAGCGAAGATCTTTGTTTGATGTTCCTGGTCCACGTTAAAAGTCTGTATTAATTATAGAGGCAAACCTATGAATGCATATAATATATATTTTACAGGTTCCAACCTCTTAAAGTAAAGATTAGTAGATCGCCCCATTGCCCAATCACTGGCCATCAAGCAAAACTGAACCTTCATATCTTGGCAAAGGAAACTTTTAAACTTAATTCAGTTTTTAATCTAGTGTTTCCTTCATTTACTAGATTTTACAATTTTTTTTAAAGTAAAAAAATCATTATTAAAGAGTCAGAATAGCCAATGAGCCTGTAAGCAATTTTAATATTAGGGGATCAACGAAAAAAAAAATGTGAAGAATTTGGAAAAGAAAGGCATTTGAGGATTCTACAACTATGCAGATTTTAAATCTATATCAAATAGTAAGATACTCTATCTCATTAACAGATAAAGTACACACCAACACTGGTTACCCAGCGTTGGTATCTTTTGATAAATAACTGTGTGTCCCCACACCCCCTCTCTACCATTCAAAGTGCTCGGCTTCAGCGATTGAGTATAAATGTTTTAGTTATCACCTACAAATGCAGAAAAAAGCTTTTTGTTGCTACAACACCTCACCGTCCCTCCAAATCAGCACAGAAAAAGTTCTGGAGAACTGCAATGCCATAGCAAAATGTTATTTGTGCTGCAATGAACTGAATATGTAATGTTAAAAATAGCACACAATAATGACTATAGACAACAGATTCATCTTGTTTCTTGTGTACTCACTGCTTTGGAATGGGTACGAAGGTACTGACGATTTGTGTACCTCAACTTCCAGCACAAAAATCATTTGATATCAGAGTTTGACACAAATGTTAGATCAATTCAGGATTTCATTTTCATCCATAAAATTCTACATTTTTTGTGGATTTATGGCTATTTTAGTGCAATTTGTCATTTCTGTATTTTGTGCAATTTTGCAATAAATACCATTATAAGAGTAAATTTTATTTTAATTAAAAAGAAGTTGGTGCATTACAATGAATATTGAAATGGAATTTTAATAACAGTGTAGTCAACCACAAGTGTAATAAACAAAATTACAAGAAAAACATCTTTTTTTTTTATCCATTAAATATTAAAAATGAAAAAAGGTTGTTTTTAGCTGCAATATGGTAAGTATGGTAAGATGATACTCAGACCATATTTAAGGAGACGGGGAGGGGGGGAGCTAGGGACTGGGCAGTATTGTGGGGCCCCAGTATTAGTGGCACATGTAGGATTTCACTTTGGGTGGCAGAAAAAAAGTACCCAGGAGAAAACATTCCCAAAATATGATGAGAAGCCATAAAAATATCACCGCCATATTACCATGATTCATGGATGAACGTCCCCCCCCTCTTCTCCCAGGGTTAGGTTTACCTAGTTGAAATTATATCAAAGTAGTGGGCAAAAGAATATGATCCAAATATCATGATTCAAACGAATTCTTAATGTATGAAAATTTCTCCTAATTGCAGATGTTTACAAAAAGAATTCTGCGATACTTTCGAAAGATTTGGAGATGCACTAGGGGCGACTATGTTTTGCGGACTCCTAAAAAAGCGGAAAGAAAAATAATTTTTTTTTGCACAAGGCAAAACAAAAAAACAGCAACAACTGCAGAACTCTGAGTTCTTCAAGCATCCTGCACATTTTTGGGGCCCGGGGCTGCAGCCCCCTCCCCGCTGAATGGACTCTGACGATACCGTACTGCAGCAAAACAGAACTTTGTGCGGTCGATTGATTTTGCATTAACTTCAAATTATATTAAATTAGATCCAAGTGAGGACACGTGTACCCACGAGTTTATTATGAAAAATGCATTTCCTAATTACCACCACTGCCAAACATCCATACCATATTTCTTAATCAAATATCCATACCATATTTCAGTCCAACATAAAAAATACGAGTACTTACATGTGAAAGGTAATCCCTGGAATTTTTTTGGAAGATCGATTAGCGCAGCCCACAGCAACACATCCCGGCATTATGCGGTAAAGCCACTATAATGTGATCCTGAGAATTATCCAGATATCAGAACGTCCTAAATTTAATTCCCCAGGTTTTCTGTTAATGCAGTCGATAACCGCACAACTTGAAATAACTGAAATAACTGAAAACGTGTAAACGCATTAGTCAACAGGCTCTCACACATGCAGCAGAACAGAATGTTTTGTACCAAACAAGATGGCCGCTGTGTGGGCGGGGGTCGCAGACAATTGGCTTCACGGGAAACTGCTTAGGGCATCTCCTGTTGTATTATAACCTTCTTGCCGTGGTGGTCCTCCTTTGTCCAAGGAGCCCACCTTTTCCTCTAAATGAACACGTAGAGGAAATAAAAATTTCCCGGTCAAGAAAAATAAGAATGGCGCTGGGCAAGCAATCTCCTTGAATCAAGCACTGATGGGGGTGTCCTTCCATCGTACTCCTAACCACACGCTACCGTAACCGTAGGCGAGCACGTGAGGATCCAAGATGGCGTCCCAGAGTACACGTGACCACGTAGTGAGCAGTGGTGGAGGTCCGTGGACAGCAGTGGGCGGGGCTATGGAGGTCCGTGGGCAGCAGTGGGCGAGGCTGTGGAGGTCCGTGGGCAGCAGTGGGTGGGGCCGTGGACGGCAGTGAAGGTCCATGGGAGTCCTCTTTTGTCCTAGAATCCCCCTTTTCCTCTACTGCCCACGGAGTTCAAATAGGGCTCAAATGAAAGATAAATAAGTGAACTTTAGTTTTGATTACACATTGTTTTAATTGCGCATCATCCGGTGCAGCAAAAAACGATCAAAACCTGCAAAAGTCGAAAAATAAAATGCAACTTTTTTCTTTTTCTTTTTTACTGTGGATGCATCGGTATCGCTGATATCGCAAACACACTTACTATAAAACCTTTTCAGCAAGATTTCACTTTCCATTGATGTCTTTGTAGTGTATGTGCGAGCAATAGTCGCGCAGCTACGTGCGTTCAAGTGGCTATGAAGGCGGGGCTATGGAGGTCCGTGGGCAGCAGTGGGCGAGGCTGTGGAGGTCCGTGGGCAGCAGTGGGTGGGGCAGTGGACGGCAGTGAAGGTCCATGGGAGTCCTCTTTTGTCCTAGAATCCCCCTTTCCCTCTACTGCCCACGGAGTTCAAATAGGGCTCAAATGAAAGATAAATAAGTGAACTTTAGTTTTGATTACACATTGTTTTAATTGCGCATCATCCGGTGCAGCAAAAAACGATCAAAACCTGCAAAAGTCGAAAAATAAAATGCAACTTTTTTTCTTTTTCTTTTTTACTGTGGATGCATCGGTATCGCTGATATCGCAAACACACTTACTATAAAACCTTTTCAGCAAGATTTCACTTTCCATTGATGTCTTTGTAGTGTATGTGCGAGCAATAGTCGCGCAGCTACGTGCGTTCAAGTGAAGCGCTGCAGAGAGAACCGCCGTTTCTCTGGACGAGACGATTTCATACAACACTGGCGTGCAAAAATAAATTACGGACGAGACGATTTTTCGAATGTAAAATCGTGCAGAAGTGCTCCACATCAACTCAAATCATACCATAAGATCCCAAAGATGTAAGAATATGGAACAAGTGAGCAAAACCGTCCAAACAATGAATCGAAAGGATACAAAGGCACTCTATTGAAAAGGTAGCTTCGAGCACAACTGGACAGAAGACAGAAACGTCCATGTGACGAGAAAAAATAACTGCCAAGAAAAAATCAGTCTTTAGTAGAGGATATGATCACCCCTGACTGCGTTGCAGGATTTACAACGTCTGCCCATGCTGAGGACGAGGTTGTCAAGGAGCTGTTGAGGCATCGCGGCCCATTCCTCTTGCAGCGCCAATCGCAGCTGCGAAATCGTTGCTGGCGGCTGGTGACGTGCTGCTAAGCGTCTCCCGAGAAGGTCCCACACATGTTCGATTGGATTTAGTCCGGGGACCTTGTGGGCCAATCCATGCGTTGAATATTTTCACTCTCCAACAGCTCTGAGATAGCCACTGTACGATGAGATGTAGCGTTGTCGTCCATGAAGAGGAACTCAGGACCCACAGCACCTCTAAACAGCCGCACGTGAGGCAGGAGAACCTTGTTAAAATAGCGGACACCAGTGACTGAACCTCCTTGGAAGATGTGGAGGTCAGTACGGCTACGAAGCATGATACCGCCCCAAGCGATAATTCGGCCTTCTCCAAACCGGTCCCTTTCGATGATGTTGGAGGTGTGATTGCGTGTTCCCTGCTCTCTCCAGATGTATATACGTCCAGAATCGCTCGTCAGACTAAATCGGCTCTCATTGGTAAAGAGAACTCGACACCATTGCTGATGTGTCCAGTTCTTCTGTTCCTGGCACCACAGAAACCGCAGTTTCCGATGAGCAGGCGTTAATAGCACTCACCGTACTGGGCGTCGTGCAAATAGACGGCCTTTGTGCAGCGTCCTGGCCACGGTAAAACGCGATAACGGACGTCCAGTTGTCTGTTGCATGTGCCTTGCGATTTCTCCCGCTGTCTGTCTCTTCTCGCCTGTAGGACAATATACCGGTCGTCCACCGCCATGGTTGCTCGTGGACGACCACTGCTAAACTCTCGGTCACACTCCGACCTTCTTCCAACTTCTCAATGACGCGACCTCGAGTAAAGTCATCCAGATGTCGTCTCCTGGATTGCCAGTTGGCCATATCACACGTTGGCAGCAACTCGACGTCGTTCAAACCGATGTACACCGTGCAATAGCGTTCACCGAATTGCTGAGCGTACACTGCCCGTGTGCTTTTTACCCTTCCGACACTCCCCCACCCCTACGTCATGCTGCATATATGCGCATGCCCTACCGTACCGGACCCTAGTCTATTTCCTAAGTGTTCTGTCCGTCCGTTCTGCCTGCTCGTTCCGCTGTTATGCTAATTTCTCCTCTTCGTCCCTAATTTTTGCACACCAGTGTAGGAAGATCGGGAATCGAACATCACTATACTGCTCTTCTGTTGAGAGTTACACGAATTCGAGTTAAACGGCATCTTGCTCACTGGCTATAATTTCTTTTCATGACTATGATCTACTCCCGCTATAGAACAGTCATGAATTCTATCACAGTCGAGATAGATACCTTTTTTTCTTTCAACCGAAGGAGGAAATTTCTGCCGGGTTGAATTAGGGTAGTAGTTAACTGTGACTAATTTTGAGAAAAGCGCAGTACACGATAGCATAAGTTGGTGGGAACAAGATTCATCCTGGCCACGCCTATGGGTCCACGCCTCGTACAACAAGGCACTCTGTACCCTGGGGCACAGAATGCTCTGTGTGGTTAAATAAAATCTTTAAAAAAGATATACTGAAGTTTATAGTTTTTTTTATTTGAGTTGTAAGTAAATTTATTCGCAGGTTGTTTATTGCTATTTTTTATGCCCCAAATACATGAATTTATGTCCCTAGTATGGGCATTCTGCGAGGGTAACAACTCCCTCTTACCCTTCTGGGAGATAAGGCCCTGGTTCTGGGGGTAAGTATTTCACCCTGATTATTTTTATACTTTTTCCCGGAAGTACACTGACATGGTTTTGGAACGGAATTTTATAGGGATCAGTGAATATAGTTTTCTTTGTCCTCTCCGTTTAGGAGATTATACTAACAAATAAATAATACGATATCTAACACCGTCGTTTTGCTTTTCTTGCAGACTACTTCAATTCGTCGGAATGCGTGCAAAAGGTTTACTTCAGTGAAGGGGGATTTGCAATGGTACAGTCGATCCCAAACACTCTACAAGCCATTATTTCATATCCTGAAGATTTTGCGCTCAGACTGCTGTGGTAGGTATTGCAGTTCTATATATTATGATTTATGTCATGTTAATTTTAAACCCGTAACTGTCTGGAGAGAATTTACTCGGAGGTAGCAAAATGGGCTGAAAGCAGCTAAAACAAATGCATTTGCTGTCAAAGTGTCAAAGAAGTGGACTGAATGTGGCGGGGACGAGTAAACCTCTGCATCAGAAAACGTTGTTTTCCCCTTAGCTTTGTGATTTGAAGTGGTCATTTAGTTGGATGATTGGCACTATAATCCTTTAATCCCATAAACCTTTCCTGACTGATTACTGCAAAAAGGGCAACAGCAATGCTGACGAATCTAGCAAAGGTGAAAAAAGATGTTTGAGTTACTTGTATCTACTTTAGTAGAATGATATCCGTGTGAGGGGGAGTAGTAACACTTTCTCATCATCGCTTAGGTCATGCAGCAGGGAATGAAGGAGAAGAAGTGGGCTGTTAACACCCTTCACAAGTTTATGGTCAGCACTGCTGAGATGAAAGGTGGAGGAATTGCTTTGCGTTAGCTTTCGTAAAACTAAACAGCCATTTTAACATTTCTGTTTGGGAAGCGCAGGAAACTGTACGAATCATTTTGTTCAGGTACTTTGGCACCTTAATTAACATAGAACAAAAGCCAGTTAATAGTATTACAGATGAATACAAATACGAATTACTGTTAATAAGTGTGCTTTCCATTCAAAACAACAACTAAGGGATAAACGAGAAGATTTTTTGTTTACTCGGTGTTTAACGACCACCGTGAGCAACTCGACAGGCCGTAAACAGTCACCTGCCCCAAATTTAGATCCACTGGTAACAAGAAAGGGGGAGAGCCAGTGACGTAAGACAAACACAACATTGATGTCTCACCGGGATTACCAGACAGACGCTAACGATTACACTACTGCGCCACAGGGATTTGGACACGGACCCCATCTCGAACGAACGATCAGGCGCCAGCGTTTAGACCACTGTGCCACCGGGATTCGAATCCGGATCCCATCTCGAACGAACTATCAGGCGCCAGAGTTTAGAGCACTGCGCCACCGGGATTCGAATCCGGATCCCATCTCGAACGAACGGACAGGCGCCAGCGTTTAGACCACGGCGCCACCGGGATTCGAATCCGGATCCCATCTCGAACGAACGATCAGGCGCCAGCGTTTAGACCACTTCGCCACCGGGATTTGAATCCGGATCCCATCTCGAACGAACGGTCAGGTGCCAGCGTTTAAAGAATTTCTCCACCGGGATTCAAATCCGGATCCCATCTCCAACGAACGATCAGGCGCCAGCGTTTAGACCACTTCGCCAATGGGATTCGAATCCGGATCCCATCTCGAGCAAACGGACAGGCGCCAGCGTTTAGATCACGGCGCCACCGGGATTCGAATCCTGATCCCATCTCGAACGAACGATCAGGCGCCAGCGTTTAGACCACTTCGCAACCGGGATTTGAATCCGGATCCCATCTCAAACGAACGGTCAGGTGCCAGCGTTTAAAGAATTTCGCCACCGGGATTCGAATCCGGATCCCATCTCGAACGAACGATCAGGCGCCAGCGTTTAGAGCACTGCGCCACCAGGATTCGAATTCGGATCCTATCTCGAACGAACGGTCAGGCACCAGCGTTTAGACCATTTCGCCACCGGGATTCGAATCCGGATCCCATCTCGAACAAACGGTCAGGCGCCAGCGTTTAGACCACTGCGCTATCGGGATTCGAATCCGGATCCCTTCTCGAACGAACGGTCTGGCGCCAGCGTTTAGATCACTGCGTCACCGGGATTAAAATCCGGATCCCATCTCGAAAGAACGGTCTGTCGCCATCGTTTAGACCACTGCGCTACCGGGATTCGCATCCGGATCCCGTCTCGAACGAACGGTCAGACGCCAGCGATTAGACTACTGAGCCACCGGGATTCGAATCCGGACCCCATCTCGAACAAACGATCAGGCGCCAGCGTTTAGACCACTGCGCCACCGGGATTCGAATTCGGACCCCATCTCGAACAAACGGTCAAGCACCAGCGTTTAGACCACTGCGCCACCGGGATTCGAATTCGGACCCCATCTCTAACGAACGGTCAGGCGCCAGCGTTTAGACCACTGCGCCAGCGGGATTTGAACCCAGGCCTCATCTCGAACGAACGGTCAGGCGCCAGCGTTTAGACCACCGGGATTCGAATTCAGACCCCATCTCCAACGAACGCTCAGGCGCCAGCGTTTAGACCAGTGCGCCACTGGGATTCGAATTCGGACCCCATCTCCAACGAACGGTCAGGCGCCAGCGTATAAACCACCGCGCCACCGGGTTTTGAATTCGGACCCCATCTCGAACAAACGGTCAGGCACCAGCGTGTAGACCACTGCGCCACCGGGATTCGGATTCGGACCCCATCTCGAACGAACGGGGAGGCGCCAACGTTTAGACCACTGCGCCACCGGGATTTGAATCTCGACCCCATCTCAAACGAACGGTCAGGCGCTAGCGTTTAGACCACTGCGCCACCGAGATTTGAACCCGGACCACTTCTCGAACGAACGGTCAGACGCCGGCGTAAGCCCACTGCGCCACCGGAATTGTAGTCCGGACCGCATGTCGTACGAATGGTCAGATGACAGTGTTTAGACACAATACAAGACATGTAGATTTTAATTTGCGTGTGAAATGCCTTTCCGAAAACTTCTGGCTTTCCCGATGGCAGAGTTTGCTAAGCGCAGGCTTCTTCGTCCACGATTGGGTGAGTTTGAATTCCATGTGAGGCATGGATGATATGTTTGTCTTACTGCACTGTCTCTATTGGTTTCCAGGAATCTGTGGCCCCTATTTATCCCCTTTTCTTGGTATCCGTGTCCCCAATCGATCACCGTTCCCTGGAATTACTGTACCCAATTAATTCTCGTTTCCTGTAATTCGTGGACCGAATTCATCCCCGTTCCCTGGAATTACTACTCCCAAATAATCCCCGCTTGATGTAATTACTGGCTCCAATTAATCCCCGTTTTTTGGAATTACTGGCCGCAATTGATCCACGTTCCATGGAATCAGTGGTCCAAATTGATCCTCGTTCCGTGGAATTACTAGTCCCCGTTCCCTGGAATTACTAGCCCAAATTAATCCCCGTTCCCTGGAATTAATGGCTCCAATTAATCCCCGTTCCCTGGAATTACTGGCCCCAATTAATCCCCGTTCCTTGGAATTACTGGCCCAAATTGATCTGCGTTGCGTGGAATAAGTGGTCCGAATTGATCCCCGTTCCGTGTAATTACTGGCCTCAACTGATACCCGTTCCCTGGAATTACTGGCTTTAATTGAACCCCGTTCCGTGTAATTACTGGCCTCAACTGATACCCGTTCCCTGGAATTACTGGCTTTAATTGATCCCCGCTTTCCCTGGAATCAATCTTACGGCCCTGACTCTCCCCATTCCCTTGAAATCAGTGGCCACAAATTGTGACAAGCGACTGCTTATCGCCCATTGAGTTGCTCACGGGGATTGTTAACCCCCCCCCCAAGAAACAAAAACTCTGTGTAAATCAAAACACAGTGAAACCTCCATTGACGGACACCTCCGAGCTACGGTAAGTTTTGGTTGGTACCGAACATCTTCCGTAGGATTAACATTAACGATAACCTCTGAACAACAAAACCTCTTAACAGCGATCAAAGGACACCCCGGTGAGCCCCGAAAGAGAACTAAGGGACACCCCAGTGAGCCCCGAAAGAGAACTAAGGGACACCCCTGCTCCTTGAATTTTACGCAGTACCTTCGGTACTTCGGCAAGAGTGATAAGATAGGGGAAAATAATATTAATTGCTAAAGGCATAATTGGTTGAATTACGGTTGGTACAGTGGTATGCTTAACCCTTTAACGACCATGATCCTAAAATGTTTTGTTGCTCAGAATACTATAACGCCCGAAAATGTCTGCCGCTCCTTTCCGAATTTCATTCCCCCTCCCTTTCGCAATAATAAAAGAAGGATTAGTGTGAGTCACCACACGAAACTTCCGATCTGTGGGCTTGACATGCACTAACGGTCGGACATTTTCCTGGGGCAATCAGCGCGTTCTTCTACTCAGAGCCTTAGGCAGATAGGGGGAGTAGTAACAGCTGGAAAATCGTGTTTACTTTACCCGTTTATTTTTCTTTCTTGTAAAACATATGGTCTCAATATCTTTATTGTGATTGAACCAAATGAAAAAAAATTGCGACAAATTTTCTTCCATAAACTCGCGTTTGGGACAACGCAAAATATCACAAACAACCGAATCACGTGCCAACGAAGCAAGAATTCAACTGAGCCATGTCAGAATGTTGAACGGTATAGCCCCGGGACGAACCATCTCCTAGTTCACCTCTTTGTTTAATGACAACGGTGAGGACCTAGGGTGACTACTAATCCCTTGAACGCTCTGAAACTTCGTAGAACATGAGGGGAAGGATATCCGACGCATACTATCCGGACGATTCGGGCGCTTGTGGTTGTTTGCATGTAAGCGCGCATTGGGCACTATGGCCACGAAAGGGTTAATGAAAAGAAAGGAGTTAAAAGTTTAGTTTTACGTGAGACGAGCTTCAGCTTCCACGTATGTTTCAATCGCCGCATGGGGCTGCGAGTGTAATTAACGGGGCCTGAAATTTTGCACGTTGAGGGCGATGCTTCTTGGTTTGGTCCCTGTGGGCTCTGTTCCTACTTTACGGCGCGTGGGTAGCTAACTTTGCACTTACTTTACTGTCTAACATTTTTCTTTCCTATAGCACACCATAATCCCTTAGCTTGCTATTTCTAAGGGCTGTTTATCACCAGACGTCGAACAATTTTTTTTAATCCTCTTCAGCATGAATTTGTTATTTAATTATTATATTCAGTTTTATTCAGAAGACATAATTTGTAAAAATCACTGCAACGTTTACTTTATGGTGCGTCAGTTTCATTCATTTATTCTGCTTTCGCAGAATTGCAACGGCTTAGCATTGTTAACTTAGACCTAACCTCCGGACAACGACCACATCTTAACAACGGTCATTTTTTTCCGGTCCTAAAAGTGAGCATTATTCTGGGGTTTTACTATACTATAGAATAGTGGACAAACAATTAAAAGTCTAGGTCAGAGGGAATATGTATCAGCTTCTCCCAAATCACCAAAATTTCAGGTTAGCATGTAGTTATCCGAATACGAACACCAGCTAAAAAAATTTCCCTGCGATTAAGGGACTCCTTTCCCACTACAGCGAATTAGGTATCTCCGTTTAAAGACTAATGAAGTAAAGAAGTACACCAAAAGTTAAAGTTTTTTTTTCGCTTACAAAACCATGAAAGGAAATTTGATAACGACAACATTTTTCACAGAACAACGAAGAGGAGAATGCCACTGTCGGAACCACTTCGTTCAGTTCTGTAAGAAATGAAACTATGACGTAATAGTGAGCTACAGCTCACTAGTCAAAACGGTAAGTTGCAGCTATAAGCCTTGAGCATGAGTCAAAACGGTAAGTTGCAGTTATAAGCCTTGAGCATGAGTCAAAACGGTAAGTTGCAGCTATAAGCCTTGCAGGCCTAGTCCAGTGGCGAGAATATTCCGCTTCGGAGTTGGAAGACGTTTATACGAAGTCTACCACTGGCGAGAATATTCCGCTTCGGAGTTGAAAGACGTGGTTACGAAGTCTACCACTGGCGAGAATATTCCGCTTCGGAGTTGGAGTTGGAAGACGTGATACGAAATCTACCACTGGCGAGAATATTCCGCTTCGGAGTTGAAAGACGCGAATACGAAGTCTACCACTGGCACAAAGGACAATTCACGATTAAACGTATCTATCTTTGTAATACTTTTTACAAACATATTTACACATCAAAAGACGAGCATTAATTCAAGATATAAAAAGAATATCAACATCATATTCGAATTAGTATACTAAGCCTGCAGTTGTCTTTCACCAATATAAAACCAGGAGGCAATCGTATAATGCAACTAGACTTTTACTAAGAAAGTTACCTTAACAAAATACGTACACAGTCGTATCAGAATAATATGACCACCTGCCTAATAATGGGAATAACCACCCTTGGCCCAGATGACAACGGCGAGACGGCGTGGCATGGACGCAATGAGGCCCTGGAAGATTGCCCGAGGCACACATGCCCATTCGGAATGCAGTAGAGCACGGAGGTCCCAGAGATGACCTGGTCGACACGTCAAACTTGTGGATCCAAATAGTCTCACAAGTGCTCTATGGGATTGAGGTCGGGCGATTTCGGCGGCCAAGGGAAAACGGACACATCGCTGTCATGTTCCTATAACCAGTGACGCACTCCTCTAGCGACGTGACACGGCGCATTGTCCTGTTAGTAGTCACCATCACCACCAGGGTAAACGTCCAACATGAAGAGATGCATGTGGTCAGTGAGGATGGACAGGTAGCCATTGGCGTTCAGGAACCCATCCAGTTGTACCATAGGTCCCAGTCATGCCAGGATAACATCCACCCAGACATGCGCACTACCACTGCCGGCCTGTACGTGACCGACAAGAGCGTCCGGGTGTTGGTTTTCGTGTGTCTGACGTCATATCCGCCACCGCCAGTCACTTCTGTGGAGTAGAAACCTCTATTTGTCATAGAAGGCAACCTTTTTCTACTTTTCCACTGTCCAATGACGGTAATTTCATGCGAATTGTAGGTGTCGTTGCCGATGGACCTGGGTTAACATGGGCGCCTTGACGCAGCGTGGACTTTGGAGACCTATGCGTAACAGGGTTCGTTCTAATGTTATCGGGGTCACGTACCTGGATGCTCCAGCGTTCATTTGCGTGGTAAATTGCTGCACTGTTGAGCGTCGATTGATTGCTCTTTACCAGTCGACGGAGGCGATGTTCTCTTCTGAGATAGATGGCCTTTGGGTCTTCACGTTGGGAGGTACTCGGTGTGCCAGCGGTCCATTCTTGGTACACAGTATAGCACTTCGCGAACAGCCCACGAAATTTGTTGTTTCTGAGATGCTTCTACCCTTGGCGCTGTAGCCGATGATCATTCCTTTTTGAACGTCCGTCAAATCACTATTGCCTATCAAAAGCTTAGCACGGTACCAAAATGTGGACCTATTCCGAAAAGTAAATAATTCATTCATGTAAAACTTCATAGCGTAATACAAAAATACATAGATAAGTTTCATGCCTTACACACTATGAAGTAATACATTGCTAGACATAGAAAATGATGTAACAGAAAGTGTTTATCGGAGCGCCATGCAAATTTGTGGGTATGTGTCAACAGTTAGGTTATGTTAATTATTGCAGTTGCGAACCAATCACGTGATTAGTGAGGGAGATGAAAGAGCAAAACTGCTCGGCGTAGCAATGTTTGGTCGTCTTCGCTTGGGCATTGGACCGCTGCATCGCAGTGATCTCGGGGGCGAAAGCACGTGCAAGGAGTGAGAATGCCTGAACCACGACATTGTGATTCTTACCGTCACACGGACACCTTTACCAGAGGCTTCATCATAGGTCCACATACGAGCAGTTTGTCCTTGCGTCGCATCACTGGGGAAAAGGATGCAACAACTGTTCGCCGAATGGGGTGAAAGTGATTAGAGGAAGGTATCGGGCGTCACCGTAGTGGGAATGGAGCTCCTAAGCAGACAGCCGAACGCCTCGATCGCTGCATTCAGCAACATGCCAGAGCAGCCCCACAACCCACAGGGGACGACATTCGGCGAGGTGAACAGACAGACATCCTCTATCGGCACCCACTGGGAATCACGGATTAGCTAAGGTAGGATTGGGATCTCATAAACCATTGCGTGTATTGCCACTCGCAGCAGCACCACGTCGTGCAAAATTCCAGTGGTGTAAAACTAGACATACGTGACAGAACGATTGGAAACATTTCGCGTTCAGCGAGGAGTCTCACAAGGAAACTATCAGTTTTAACAGCCTTCCACCACTGGTACGAATAGGGGGTACAATGACTTCACGAACTGCATCGACGAGGGGCTTCAGACCGTTACGCTGTCGTATTTTCGAGGTACCTCAGATACCCAGTTTCGATAAAGTAACGCTTGGTATCACACTGAAAACATCAGCAGTCATGCGTTAAAATGGGTTCAGGTGCTGCCCTAACCAGGGCGATCCCCAGACTTTTCTCCAATAGAGATCGTGTGAGACGCCATTGGCAGACGAATTAATACCTCTGCACGTCCCCCTGAAAAAGTCAATAAATTTTGTACACAATTCAACGATACATGGTTAGCGATACCTCAAGAAGCAATCCGGGAAATTTTCCACTTTATACCACGACGTGTTGCTGAGCCCAGCGCAGGGATCTTACGCTTTACTGACATAGGTCACATTGTACTTTCTCCTCACACATCGCTTTCGTATAATCCCTCAGAAATTAAAACATTTCTTTCTCACCTACTTGTATATATGTGTCGTAAGTTTCGCCTCATTTCGTGCATTCATTCATGGTGATGAATCTTTTATGCCAAGCAGTATACAAATACATGTCTTATACCACCTCAAAACAGGGTGGTTGTACGGTATACACAAGTAAAAAGCGAAATCGATATAGAGTGTGGAATTCTCTCTGGAAATAAATCTAGCTGGGCAAGTGAAAAATCATGTCCTCAATAAAATGATCAACTAGGTAGGAAAGCCACGTAACTGCTACTGGGAAATGACAGCCATCATGAGGTCTCGGAGTGTTCTGAATGGAGGTTGTAGAGTCGCTGTACTTCCCTACAATACATCCGACATATACTCGAAGCAACTTAGACCTCCACTAAATGCAGGACACTCTGTTTGTTATATACCTTGTCTTCAAGATATGCGGCAATGACGTTTGCCGTGGAGGTGCGTGCCTTATGGTCCACCAGGGTGAAATTTGCACTGACTGCACTAGCATGAGGAATAGCATACACCGTAAATCGGGAATATCATCTCAGTATTTCTACCAGCAGTAACAAGACTTTTATAAAATCATGTATCACACTACTGCCACTCAATAAACAACTAGCCGTCAGTCTCACTAACAGCAAGAAAAGCATTCATTCAGTGACATTCTAAACGTGGAGCACAATAATACAGGGTTATTCTAAATTATTCATCCGATTCCAAATGACTGTATTAACGAAGTTTACAATCACATAGTGAATAATGATACATCATCGAAAAAAAAAAGAACTGTCCGAGGTATGTCCTCATTTTTAAGTGCTCTATGTGACTTCACTTAGTTACACGAGCAATGTCGAGAAGACAGTCTATTTTCTTCCATACTCGCTCCAGCATGTCCGTTATCACTGATTCTACCGCAGTAACAATGCGTTTTTTTCAGTTCATCCAGGGTTGTAGGCAACAGTGGTATGTACACAGTATTCTTGACGTTCTTACAATCTAAAAGAAGAAGTCGTACGGTGTAAGTTCCGATGACTTAGGCTGCCAGCTGTAGAACAACAAATTATGAGGTACACTGGGACCAATCCAACGGCGAGAGAGCAGTTCTTGGAGGAAACGACTAGTAGCGCAGTCCCAATTAAACGGCGTTCTATCTTGCTAGAAAATGTAGTCGCCATAGTCTTTGTTTACTTGTTTGAAATAGCCAGTTCTGCAGCATTTCCAAATGGGAGTTACCACTCATTGTATTTTTCACGAAAGAAAAAGGGCCATAAACCTCTTCAAAAAGAGCCATAAATCTCTTCAAAAAGGGCCATAAACCTCTTCAAAAAGAGCCATAAATCTCTTCAAAAAGGGCCATAAACCTCATCAAGGGCCATAAACGTCTTCTGTGCCGTTGCCCGAGCAATGGCACAGAAGACGTTAACTTTAGGTGAGTCGCGGTCCTGCTCGAGTGTCGCATGTGGCTTTTCCATGCTCCATACAAGAATGTTGTGACGGTTGATCTTGCCATTTAAATGAAAAGTTGCTTCATTATTGAATACCAGACCCAGTATGTGCATTGTTGTGTCATGTCATATGTGTGCTTTGTGCTTTCAGTTTAGCGACACAACTTTCCCTTGTTGGCCATTGTTTGCTATGACAGCCTTCCGAGAGTGTATTTCTATTTACATATAATTATGTTTGCGTCTTTCTGGTTTTTGTATTAAACTGGGTCCCAAATTGGTACTGAGAGTTTACGAAACCAAATCATCGCCATTTCAGGGATTTCACTTTGATTATGAGGTTTTTCCACTCTTGTCATTTTCCTGATCCCTATAGTGCAACTTCTTATCTCTCCTGATTATACCAATCATGCATCTGCCCATGTTTCTTTCAATTGTCTGCAGCATCTGTATACCTTTTTTAGTTCAGGTGTCTCTGCTCCGTATGCCAGAACTGGAAGGAGCTATTGATTTAATACTTTTCTTTTAAGACATGATAAATTTCTCTTGAAAAATTTACTGTTTCTTCCAATTACTCACCAACCAGATTATATACTCCAATTAATTTCTTCATTAATGTAGTCCTCGCTGGATATGTGTTGCTCATGGTAAATGTAGTTATCGTTTTTCTCTAGACTTTCCAATCAATCGTTAAATTTTCAGTTCTTGTAAAAGAATTGTACATCAAATTTTTTAATGGTTTGTTTTTGTTGCCATGTTTTACTCTTGTCAGCAAGTTTCAGGACCATACTCCGCGCGTCTGAAAAAATATTTGCAAGAATAACTATGCCATCAGCCAAACAGAGATGAGTTAAATTATCTCCATTTATTTTAATCACCTTTTTTTCCAGCTCGATGTTTGAAAAGTTATCGTGCATTGTGCATTGAAGAGTTCAGACGAAACGCGATAACCTTGTCTCATCTACTCTCATCGCTTTACAATTTTTTTTAGGTGCTGTATCTTGAAAATCAAATCAATGATAATGCGATGGTCCAGCGCAGCCAGACGTCAAACAACTGTCCACCACACGACAGTGGTTCGGCGTCTGGCTGCGCTGGGTAAGGGAAAAAAGCTGAACATGTGGCTGCCGCATGAGTTGAAAACTGCCAACAAAATTAGGCGTTTGGAAGTCTGCACGTCACTGCTGGCCAGAAATAAACAGGAACCTATACTGCATCGAATCATCACCTGCGACGAGAAGTAAGCCCTCCATGATAATCGGAAACGATCTGCACAATGTTTAAGCAAGGCACAGCCTGCTGGACGGCATCCTAAGTCACCCCTACACACCAAGAAGATGATGCTCCTTGTCTGGTGGTCCACAGCCGGGATAATTGATCGGAGTTTCTTGGCAAGAGGCCAAGCTATTTCTGAAGAACGTCATTGTGCTGAATCGCACCAGATGCACTGGAAATTGCTGAAGAAACAACCGGTTTTTCAACAGACGTGGTGTTCTTCTGTTCCAGGGAAACGCCCGCTCTCATGACCCACAACAAACGATGCTATGAAGCACAGCCTCATCTTGCCTATTACCCGGACTTGACCCCGACAAAGTATCACCTGTTTCGTCGCCTGGATCACTTCCTGTCCGGGAAACAGTTCACGGCAGACAACGAGGTTCAACGTGCAGTTGATGACTTCTTCCGGTACCAGCCACAACACGGGCAAACGTTTGCAGCCATTTTCTTCAGAATTAATGCTTTCCCAAGGATGAGAATTTGAACATCGACAAGAGTAACTTCATATTATAGCCTAGTATACTTAATATTTTCCAAAACTTAACCATAATTATATTAAAAATCAATAACCTTTCCTTTGGGGGTGTTGAGACCAGCAAACAGATGGCGTCAGATTTGCATGTGACTTACTAAATACAATCACGTCGCATTTTTTTCAATAATTTCATCAATTTCTGGACCGCAATCAAAAGTTGTTTCCATCCACGCGATAGTCCGGAATGTTTATAATGATTCGAGCCATTTAGATTAAATATTTGGACAATAATTTAGCTGAAAATGTTGCAGAGTGAGCTTGTTGGTTTATTTCGGAATTAAAAGTTAGCAGCATCTACAATTCTGTTAACATTTTCAGCTAAATTATTATTAGAACATTTAATCTAAGTGGCTGAAATCATTATAAACATTCCAGACTGTCGCATAGATAAACTGAAATTATAAATCCATTCCGAGAATTAATAAAATCATTGAAAAAAAATGCGCCGTGATAGCATTTAGTAAGTCACATGTAGATGTGGCGCCATCTACTTTCGGGTCTCAATACCACCATACGAAAAGTTATTGATTTTTAATATTATTATGGTTAAATTTTAGAAAATATTAAGTGTACTAGGATATAATATGAAGTAATTTTTATCGATGTTCAGATATTCATCTTTGCATTAATTGTGAAGAAAATGGCTACATAAGTTTTTCCATTAGAAATACAAGGCAAAGATTTCAGGTGGATCCACCTTAAAGCTGAATCTGCACTTGAGCTAAGTGGATTGTGGTGGGTGACGTCACGATTACTAAATCAACTCACAGAAAAGTGCAGATTTCGAAGCATTCTCTTATCGGCTCTTCACTTGCACTGTTTAGCGTATAATGACTTGTTTTCCGTATTGAGCGCGCTATGCGAATTGATATTTGTCTATAATTTTGAGGATTTTAGAATTGAATAAATGCAACAAAATAATAATATTACACATAAATACTGAATTAAACTTTATTTTAAGTAAAATAGGTGAAGAGGCACTTCACCTATTTCACCTGAAAAGCCACCACTGGAACACATATTTACTGTGTTGGTTTAACATGCAAGACACTCGAAACAAATATCTGAAGTAAATTCTGTAACACGTAAATTGCTCATTAATTACAAAATTTTCTTTGCTATGCATCTTTCCCTACAGTAGTAAAGTAAATCCCAAGCAAGATATTTCGATGTAACGAAAATGGGTAACGGACATATTCTGTGAGCCATCTAGGTTGATTTTCTCAAATATCTTGAAAACTGTGAGTAGCAGCGAAATTTTGCTTCCTCTTGATTTCCCCAAGGAGGCAAATGACGAGAGCTTTAAAATGACGAGAGCTTTAAAATGATGTATAACACGATGGGGTGTATCCTGTAGATACCCTAGACCTACATGACGAGAGCTTTAAAATGATGTATAACACGATGGGGTGTATCCTGTAGATATCCTAGACCTAAATGACGAGAGCTTTAAAATGATGTATAATACGATAGGGTGTATCCTGTAGATATCCTAGACCTAAATGACGAGAGCTTTAAAATGATGTATAACACGATGGAGTGTATCCCGTAGATATCCTTGACCTAAATGACGAGAGCTTTAAAATGATGTATAACACGATGGGGTGTATCCTGTAGATATCCTTGACCTAAATTCCCAGAGCTTTAAAATGATGTATAACACGATGGGGTGTATCCTGTAGATATCCTAGACCTAAATGATGAGAGTTTTAAAATGACGTATAACACGATGGGGTGTATCGTGTAGATATCCTAGACCCAAATGACGAGAGATTTAAAATGATGTATAACACGATGGGGTGCATCCTGTAGATATCCTAGATCTAAATGATGAGAGCTTTAAAATGATGTATAACACGATGGGGTTGTATCCTGTAGATATCCTTGACCTAAATGACGAGAGCTTTAAAATGATGTATAACACGATGGGGTGTATCCTGTAGATATCCTTGAACTAAATGACCAGAGCTTTAAAATGATGTATAACACGATGGGGTGTATCCTGTTGATATCCTGGACCTAAATGACCAGAGCTTTAAAATGATGTATAACACGATGGGGTGTATCCTGTAGATATACTAGTCCTAAAATAACCAATCCCACTCACTAGCATTCTTGCGATTCAGCTTTTCTTTATATCTCGAGTACAGATTTTTAATTGTGCATGAGAATATGGACACTGCATCCCATTTTATCGGTGTCAGGGTCGTTTCTTAAGTTCTTCTAAACCTGAATAATAATAATAAATATTGTTTTTGAAATGCTCAGCAGTTGAAATACTTACTAATGCCGGAGCGGTAGTTTAGTAAATATTTTCTTTTATGACTCACATATTTTCTTTCATTGGTTTGACGACAATAACGTACATTAATCCTCCTAACTAAGCATCGCTCAATGTCAGGAATTAGTAAACCTTAATGTTTTTTTTTATTTAATTCCACGTGGCATGTAGCTGATTGTGGTTTGTTGTGGTCGTGAGCAACACGAAAAAATGCAATGTGCTGTGCGTTAATAAACGTGCACTGTCGAATCACTCGTTTGATTTCACATCCACAAAGATCTTGGCATGCAAAAGATGCATAATGTAAATTATCTACAAAAGTATTAGAATATTCTCTCGATATTTTTAAACAAATATTAACGCAAGTTACACAGTGACTACCTATGAACTAATAGCACCTGCTATTTATGCTATCAGCGTTGTTATCACACCCTGCGAACATCTGATCACAACTCTCACATCACACATGCCATTCTAGATTTTATACATTCCTTGACCTCTTACCGATTGCCAGGGTACCCACACCAGGAAAAAATATTGGGAATTGAGATATAACGTTAAGTATGGGAAATCCAATGGAGAGATAAGCAAAATTTACCTGAGAAATCGCAACGCAAACGGAAAGCTGTGTACGTCACAACTTCTAAGAAGACTTGTAGAAAGGTTAATGAAAGCGATTCACACGTTTTCCTAAAGAAAATGACACGCTCCAATGAACATTTTCTAGACGTCTTCCTAGGAAAAATCAGGAAGATGGCTGCCCGATTTCAACTGGAATATTATCAGTTGTACTGATACCCTCCAATGGAAAGTCTTACCTTTTTCGTGCCTTTCTAGTTAGCAAGTCGCTCCTTCACATTTTGCCGTACAGGGCGCGCTT
Source organism: Macrothele yani (assembly GCA_039090855.1). NCBI lineage: Eukaryota > Metazoa > Arthropoda > Arachnida > Araneae > Macrothelidae > Macrothele > Macrothele yani. The sequence goes on along the minus strand of CM076997.1, from coordinate 109,658,141 downwards.
TAACATTAACATATGTGTACAAAGCAAAATGTGTGCATATAGTTCAAATATTCAGTTCGTTATTTACTAGTTCATGTTTCACATTTACATTTTGGCCCTCAGTGTAAGTAGAAAATACAACTAGAATTCTTCTTTGGGAGGTATAGGATTTGCTGAGCAAATTTCTAGATGGGTATCCCAATGCAGCAACAATTTTTAATGTCATACATATGTGGACAGATACAATTTCGCACATGACCAAAAGTTAAATTTTCATAATTTCATCAGAAATTCATAAAAACAACAACTGTTGGGTAAAATTTTCTGCAGTGGAAGATCGTAAACGCTGATGTTTATAAATTATATAACAGAGACGCTTACTTTGATTCATGATAGTTAACGAAAATATGATACGTACAAAAGAAACTAAATATTTTTCTTTTTTAATTTACAGTGGATTCGATTTGGTCGCACAACAAATGCTCGATAATTTTGGGCCGTGTGGAGCAATAGACTTCGTAACGCAAAAAGTTTTATTGTCATTTAGCAATTTCCCATTTGTGTTTGCTGATGGACAGCGTGAGCACTTGGATAAGATATGTCCAACGGTATTGCCACCTCTTGGAGCTCCATTTCCAGATTCGGAAGATACTGATAACGAACTGTTTCTGTTGAAGACACTTTTACCCATGAGAAGCACATTGTACCAATAAAAATTAAAATTTTTATTTCGGAGTTCGAGATCTTTACGTAAAAAAAGAACACTTTTTCAGCAAAACTATGGATATTTGTCTTTTTTGTTCAGTGGATTTATATTAATAAAGTTATTGCATCTGCTTCTCGGACCCCTTCAGAAGAAATTATTGAACGTGGAGACTTGAAATTTGGAAGACATGGCCTGATTGGGTGATGCGCTTCAGAGCCGGGTATATTTATCCTAATTTGATTATTTTAGTTGATTTATTTATCATAGTATTAATAATTAAGGAGAATTAATGAACAGAAAAAAATCATAAACGTGGAAACTTGAAATTTGGAAGAAAAAAAGACGGGCCTAATGGTTTGATGCACTTCAGCGCCGGGTATTTTTATTATAATTTGGTGATTTTTAGTTAATTTATTTAGTATTAATAATTAAGAAGAATTAATGAACAGAATAAATTAATGAATGTGGAGACTTGAAATTAAAAAAAACCGGCTTAATGTGGCGATGCACGTTAATGCCGGTTTTTCAATTCTAATTTAGTTATTTTTAATGATTATAACGAAGTAAATTTCTCCGTCATTTTTATCCGCGCCAGGATTCGAACCCGGGTCCCCTCATTCCGGAATAAGTTGCTCTACCAATTGAGCTACGCGGACGTTTTATTCTGATTCCTATCTACCTTTATGTCGTGTGCGTCCTTCTGGCAGGTACGTCACATCTCCTGGTACGTTACATCATCTCCCCCTTATTATTATTATTATTTTTTTTTTTTTTGAAGTGCTGTAGAAGGGATTCTCTGATTTTTCCTATCTCGCGGTGTGGAAATAACATCACACCATTGCGAGATTTTGAACGGTCGGGTCATCCGGATAGTTCGGGCGCCATTATAACGAAGTAAATTTCTCCGTCATTTCTGTCCACGCCAGGATTCGAACCCGGATCCCCTCATTCCGGAATAAGTTGCTCTACCAACTGAGCTACGCGGACGTTTTATTCTGATTGCTATCTGCCTTTATGTCGTGTGCGTCCTTCTGGCAGGTATGTCACATCTCCTGGTACGTTACATAATGTGATGGTTATATTCAAATTAATCGGAAACTTGAGACTCGGTCGTTGTGGGCAGTGTAGTGGTTAGCATACTCGGGAGCTATCCGGGAGACGCGGTTTCGATTCCCGCTCCACGACGAAAAAATGTTCAAGTTTTCGGATATTATCTGACTTACCATTCATGCCATATTTACATCAACAAACGGATTCACATCTTCCAGATTTGTACTATAGTGATTTTAGTTAATTTATTTAGTATTAGTAGAGCAGAAGGGGGGAATATCGACCACTTTTTGTTTTAGACGAAAAACTCAATTTTATATGTAACAGTTGCATCAAAATAAGTCAAAAGTGAAAACACACATATATTTCTCATAATGTATGTATAGTTTTTAGGAAAATAAATGCCACTGCTTAAATAGCACAATTTTTTTTTAACACATTGCAAAAAGTGGGGCTTGGAAAATGGGGGTGGTAATATGAAACAGCCTGAAAATAAAACAAACAAGAAAGATGACACCGAATTTTCGTGTGTTATAAGCACGTCTTTTGAATCCGTTCTGATGCAAATTAAATTTATCAAAGGTATTCATAGTCAATAGAACCGATATGGAAAACAACAGTATCTGTCGGAAAAAAGACGTTTTTCAATCGGCTTTTTAATACCTCAGATATTGCAGTAAACGGAATCGTGAGCTTACACCCTCTGGTTGCAAACTTGTGGGTTAAAAAAAAACATGAATTTATATGAGAAACATTTCGCACCGGAAACGCTCTCCAACGCAGAAAGAACTTTTTAAATCGGACTCTTAGAAACAGAGATATCGAAAAATAAAATGTGACTTTACGTGCCCTGGTGGGAAAACCATGCATTCTTTTAGGAAGAAAGTATTCTCAAAAAGTTTATCCATATGAGCCGTATCGGGCAAGAAAAAAAAATTTAGTCGAGTTTTCAGGATCCCAGATTTTGCTACAAATACATCAGAAGCAGATATTAACACTTATGCCTATTGGTGGCCAAACCATTATTTACCAAACATTAGAAACTATGTGAAAAATATATTCCATCAAGTCTTGTATGCGATACAGGAAGAATTTTTTAAATCGGAGTTTTAGGAACAGAAATAACGCAGAAAACGCAATTTACCTTTGTGCCCCCTAGCGGAAAGTCTATGATCTACTTAACAACTTTGAATTTAAAGGAAAAAACATTTCGCATCGGAAACACTATCCAACAAAGAAGGAATTTTTCAAATCGGACTCTTAGAAGTAGAGATATTGACAAAAATAAAATATGCACCTACGCCCGCTGGTGTAGAAACCATGCATTATTTCAAGAAGAAAATGTTCCTAAAAGGTTTGCCGACATGAGTAGTATCGTTCAAAAAACAACTTTTTTTTCAGTCTAGATTTTAGAAGCTCACTGTATTTTGCTGCAAATACATCAGAAGCGGAAATTAAGACTTACGCCACCTGGTGGCCAAAGAGTTTTTTACAAAAATTAGAAATGATATGCAAACAATTTCCCACCAGGAGCTGCATCCAGTGCAGTAAGAATTTTTCAAATCGGAGATTTAGAAACAGAGATATAGGGAGAAAGCAATTTACCTTTACGTCCCCTAGCAGAAAGTCTATGATTTACTTGAAAATTATTAATTTTTAGGAAAATCATTTCGCATCGTAAACACTATTCAATAAAGAAAGAATTTTTCAAATCGGACTCTTAGAAGTAGATATATTGACAAAAATAAGATATACATCTACGCCCCCTGGCGTAGAAACCATGCATTATTTCAAGAAGAAAATGAAAATGTTCCTAAAAGGTTTGCCGACATGAGTAGTATCGTTCAACAAAGGACTTTTTTTTTCAATCTAGATTTTAGAAGCTCACTGTATTTTGCTGCAAATACATCAGAAGCGGAAATTAAGACTTACGCCACCTGGTGGCCAAAGAGTTTTTTACAAAAATTAGAAATGATATGAAACAATTCCCCATCAGGAGCTGTATCCAGTGCAGTAAGAATTTTTCAAATCGGAGATTTAGAAACAGAGATATAGGGATAAAGCAATTTACCTTTACGCTCCCTAGCAGAAAGTCTATGATTTACTTGAAAATTATGAATTTTTAGGAAAATCATTTCGCATCGTAAACACTATCCAATAAAGAAAGAAATTTTCAAATCGGACTCTTAGAAGTAGATATATTGACAAAAATAAGATATACATCTACGCCCCTGGCGTAGAAACCATGCATTATTTCAAGAAGAAAATATTCCTAAAAGGTTTGCCGACATTTTTTTTTTTTGATTGGAGGTTTGACGACCACCGTGAGCAACTCAATGGGCTATAAGCAGTCGCCCGTCCCTAATTTAGGGTCACTGGTTCCAGGGAAGGGAGAGAGCCAGTGCCGTAAGACAAACACAACATCCATGCCTGACCGGGATTCGAACCCGGACCCCTTACGGACGAATGATCAGAGGCCAGCGCCTTAGACCACTGCGCCACCGGGGCGGCTTGCCGACATGAGTAGTATCGTTCAACAAACGACTTTTTTTTTCAATCTAGATTTTAGAAGCTCACTGTATTTTGCGGCAAATACATCAGAAGCGGAAATTAAGACTTACGCCACCTGGTGGCCAAAGAGTTTTTTACAAAAATTAGAAATGATATGCAAACAATTTCCCATCAGGAGCTGTATCCAGTGCAGTAAGAATTTTTCAAATTGGAGATTTAGAAACAGATATATAGGGAGAAAGCAATTTACCTTTACATTAGCAGAAAGTATGATTTACTTGAAAATTATGAATTTTTAGGAAAATCATTTCGCATCGTAAACACTATCCAATAAAGAAAGAATTTTTCAAATCGGACTCTTAGAAGTAGATATATTGACAAAAATAAGATATACATCTACGCCCCCTGGCGGAGAAACTGTGGAATATTTTAAGAAGAAAATATTCCGCAAAGGTTTATCGATGTGAAGGGCATCAGTCAATGAAAAAAATTTTTCAGTAGATATTTTAGAAGCTCAGATTTTATGGCAAATACATCAGAAGCAAAAATTAACAGTTACGCCTCCTGGTGGCTAAAGTATTCTTTACCAAAAATTAGAAATTATATGCAAAAGATTTTCCATCAGGAGGTGTATCCGCTGAAGAAAATGTTTTTCAAATCGGAGCTTTAGAAGAAGAGCTATCGGGAAAAATGTGATATACTTCTACTCCCCCTAGCGGAAAATATATGCATAATTTGAAAAAGTAACTATATTTAAAATGCTTTTCGGCATAAATGGAATAGGAAGATAAAATAATTTTTTCAATCGGATGTTTAGAAGCAAATATGTAGAATAAAACGTATTTTTGAATTCGACATCATCTGCATTTACGCCCTCTAGCGGCGAAATTGTACATCGTAAAAAAAAAAAAAACGAAATGAATGATTACCATTCTCATATTTCAAGTTTTTCAATGCAAAAAGAATTTTTCAGATCGGACTAATAGTTGCAGAGATATCGTGGGTAGAGACGGACGGACGGACAAACCGATAACATAAGCACGATCTTTTTTTACAGAAGACGTTCTAAAAACCTTAGTGTTTTGATTATAAAGCTATTGATATTACAACAACTTTTTTTATTGAATGCCGCTTTCAATGTAAAACAATTAACGATACTTTAAAAATGAAAATAAAAGAAATTCCTATAGAAAGTATGAGTCCTTTAGGCTGATGAACAGAAGTCACAAATAAAAACGTCACTTTCACATCCACTGCATAAGATGTGAGACCATTTCTGGCACGCTATACATTGAACCCACAGTTCTACAGATTGGGACGTACTGAATGTCTCGCAACAAAATATACACTGCGCATCATCTTTGCCAGGTACATCTCTAACAGGTTGTTGACGGTTTGAGCTCTCAGAAGACAGACACCTTTTCCTTTCATTATCCCGAGAGCTTTCTTCATCTTCATCTCTCTTTCTTTTAAACAAAACTTTCCGTTTTCCTTTTTGCACGCTTTTAACCTTCTCCTGTGTATTCATGTTTGAACCTGTGCTGGTTCCTGATTGATCCCTTTTCCGCCTTCTGCCGTTAGAGGCGGCTTTTTGAGCTATCTTCTGTGTTGAAGTTTCTAAAGCTTTCCTGTATGGAGAGCTAGTCAGGAGAGTTGCTGAAAGTAGCTTGCGACCTCTGTTTGACGCCTTTCTTTTTACGTGTGGAACTATAGAGATTTCTTCTGGGGACAAGAAGCCTGGAGATGTGGAGGGACCTTGAGACGTTGATGGCTGTAATATGGAACTCCTAGTTCCTTATTACCACCCATCGCCATTTTCCAAACGACCCAACGAATCTTAACGTAGAAAAATAGAAAAAATATTTTCAAATAACTAACCCTGCCGTGTTAAAGTTTAATCTTCTGAGTAATTGACACACTATAGCTAACATGTTAGATTTATCAATAAAGTCAGGAAAAAAATTCTGGAATCTTACCTTACGAAAATTGTTGACCCGGAAGAAAACGACGCACCTCCTCTGTACCATGTACACCACGTGACACTGACACCTGGACCCTCTGGTGGCCTATACGGACCGTAATGGTTATGTTAATTTAAGTTATTGACAGATGGAAACACTTGCTTGAGAAATAAGCGCCATTTCATATTACCACCCTGTTTCATATTCCCACCTTCTCCCCTAATTATGAAGAAGTTAATGAACGTGGAGTCCTGAAATTTTGAAGAAAAAGACTGCCTAATTAATAGGGTGATTTCACTTCAGAGCAGTTTTTGATACTACTTTGGTGATTTTTAGCTAATATACTTAGTATTAGTAATTAAAGCTTTCAAACATTAAACAAGAAACTAATGCTGAAATTTGATCTTGCAACGTTCTTTGCTAAAAGGTCGGCGTCAGTTCTAGTGTGGGACTTGAGGATGCGGCACGTGACATCATTACTCCCGCAGAGCAAGACGTTGTGGATTGACGTGTGTGAGAAATAGGGATGGGCACATCGGTGGGTAACATCGATGATCGACATCGGTGGGTAACATCGATAATCGACATCGGTGATTACTCATTCCTAAAACATCGATGCATCGATAGTATCGGTGGAAATTTTCGATGTATCGATAAAAACCTCGATGTTTTCGCTAGTAAGCCGAAAAATTCGTAGTTTTCAATCTGCAGCAATAAACACGAAATAGATGTGCAAAATATCTGCTCAGCATAACAGTTATTACTCACCAATAGCATCAGGTAACTAATATTTACTAAAATAATCGATGCATTAGCAGAAACCTCTATTTTTGTTGGATGCATCGGTGTAAACTTCGATGTATTGCTAATAAACTGAAAAACTCGCGCTTTTCCACCTGAACCAGTAAATGGGCACACGATTTGTAAAATCTCTCTTTAATATAACAGTGATACTCACCAGTTCAACAACCATTAACATAATACACTGGCGGAAAGTGAAGAAAGAACACCAAGAAGGAATTGGCGGACGATCAGGAAATTTACATATGTTAATGGGGTCGAGTTTACGTAGGTGTGATGTTAATTTCGAGACCAACCGGTGAGCGCTTACGCCACAGCACGGCATAATATGCAAATTATCGTCGGTGGTATTTAAGGAGTACGGCGAAGTGAATGTAATCAGTCGTCGGCGTACGGACACGTGCGAAGACCCTGAAGAAACTGCAATGCCTGGACATGGAAGACGTGTACGATTTCAGCAGTTATCGGACTTTAAGTGAGGTCGTCTAGTCGGACTCCGCGAGGCCGGGTGGTCGTATCATCGTATTGCGGAGCGAATTGGACGGGAAGTATCAGTGGTGGTATGATGGCGGCGTAGATGGTCCGAGGAACACTTCCTCACGAGAAGACGTGGAACCGGGAGTCACAGACGGACTGATGAGCTGACCGATCGACGCATAAGAAGAGCGGCGTTGTCAAGCAGAACATCCACTGCAACGCAAATCCGAGCTGTTATTGCACCTGAGGTGACTGTGCGAACAATCCGCAACCGTCTACTGGATGCCGGACTACATGCACGTGTGCCTCTGGCATCTGTACCTCTGACTTCAGCCCACCGACTGGAACGGCTGCAGTGGTGTCGCCAACGTCTGCACTGGAGAACGCAATGGCGATCTGTCGTGTTCAGCGATGAAAGCAGATTCTGCTTGGGAGCCTCCGATGGCCGTATGCGTGTTCGGAAAAGCACAGGGGAGCGTCTCCACCCTTTTTGCATCCGCCAGCAACACACAGGGACTACACCTGGTCTCCTGGTGTGAGGAGCGATCAGCTATCACTCCCGTACACAACTAGTGTTTGTACCGGGTACGTTAAACAGCACCTCCTACATCAACAACATCATTCAGCCCGTTGTTGTGCCATTTGTAAGGTCGGACCATCGTGGTGTTTTCCAGCAAGATAACGCACGCCCACACACGGTACGTGCAACGCAATATGCACTTCAGGGTGTGAGACAACTTCCATGGCCTGCACTTTTACGGGATTTGTCTCCCATTGAGCACGTGTGGGACTTTATGGGACAACGACTTATCCAGCCTCCATGGCCAGCCACCACCATCCCCGATTTACGCGTCCAGGTTGAGGATGCTTGGAACTCAATACCCCAAACGTACATTCAACATCTGTACGACAGACTCCATGCCAGAATTGTACAGTGTGACGCAGTTCATGACGGTTCAACCTCGTACTAACCATGTTACATGGAAATATTATTTTTCAGTTTACCAGCAAATACAGCTGTATTTTGCCATAATGTTTTGATCACGTTATCCTCTGTATTCCGTTATTATGCTGTATAAATTTCGTTGGTATCAGGCGTCTTCTTCTTGGTGTTCTTTTTTCACTTTCCGCCAGTATATTTGTTAAAACGCTCGATGCATCGTGAAAACCTCGATGTTTTTTCGATACATCGGTGGGAACCTCGATGTTTTGCTAATGAACTAAAGAATTCGCACTTTTCCATCTGCAGCAATGAATGGCCGATCTATTTGCAAAATCTCCGTTCAATGTAACTGCGATACTCAACAATGCAACATCTAGTAACGTAATATTTGTTAAAGCGTCCAATGTATCGGTGGAAACCTCGATGTTTTTTTCGATGTATCGGTGTAAACCACGATGTCTTGTTAACAAGCTGAAGATTTCACACTTTTTGATCTGCAGCAGCGAATGTGCATATCGGTTGGTAAAATCTCTGTTCAATATAATGGTGATTGCTCACCAATTCAACCCTAAGTAACTAATAATATTTCTTAAAAGCCTCGATGTTTTTTCGATGTATCGGTGGAAACCTCGATGTATTTTTGATGCATCGGCTCAAATGCCTTCGAAGAAAAGATCTCGGTTTTCGCCAACGAATCAAACAAAAAAACAAAACAATAGGAAGGTGATATTTCTTTCCTCTGTATAGTTATAACAAAATGAAATGCATTTACTTTTCGTAGAAGATATTCTCTTCCAGTTCCAAACATCGATCACAAAACCTCGATGTTTTTTCGATGTATCGGCTTCTGCAACTTCGAGGTTAAAACATCGATCATCGGTGGCAAAACATCGAGGGTTTTTGCCAATTTTTAGTGAGAAATGGCCCATGCAGAAGCCTCAGGTACTGTGACGCGTGAAGATCAACCGTCGTACATTAAAACTGAAACTTTTAGGAGGAAATAGTTTCACAAAGAAGGAAACATCGTGCTTACATGGAAGCAGTGCGTTGCTCGTCTCAAAAAGCATTGCGAAAGTTAAGGAAAAGTCTCCTTCAGATTTCCGCAATTTATTTCCCAATAATTATTTTTTATTAGGCTTTTGCTAAAAAGACTATTAAACAGGAAATGGTGATGTTGGCATGCCCCTAAGTTTAGGTTTGGGGCACAATGAGAAGTTTTGCGAAAAGTGAGCCACAAAATATCTTCTTCTAGGGCTGATACTGAGCGTTCGCATGAAGATCTGAAATTTAAAACAGCTATTTCTGCAGAAGTTTTTGGAATAATTATTCCGGATACATGTAAAATAACACCTGTCAGCATATTTAAACTTAGTTTTCACATAACATGCGTGAAATAAGGTGATTTTAACTATGTACTTTCGGGGTGCTCAATGCAAATATGACTGTAAAAACTCTTCGTCAGGTACAGTGTTTGTGTACGAACATTTATTATAAGTATTTCAGATACATATATACAATGAAAGATGTACATATTACAGTTTCACATTGTAATGTATTCCAGCATTTATGTGCCTTGTTAGGTATAGAATTAGAGTTACAAAGTATAAACACCATAGTTATACACACATACTCCTATAACCGAACAAGTAGTTCATTTTTTTCTATTATGTATCCTGTTGTCCGCCTCCTGCAGAAGCCACCAGCAGTCACTCATCATTGAGGGATCCCACTTGTCTTGATACCTGTCCTCCATCGATCGGATATCTTGGTGGAACCTTTCTCTTTGTTCAAGGTTGACTGCTCCTGGGTTGTCAGGAAAGACGTCCAGATGCGGATGGAGGAAATGTATATTGAAGGAAATCCGGCAACCAAGGTTTTTATAGTTCTTGAGAAGGTTGTGAATCAGCTGTTTGTAGTTGCCCTGTTTGTGGTTACACCGAAATCCCTTGAGCACAGATATGAAAGACTGCCATGCGGCGAGCTCCGTGCTGTTTAGCTTTTCGGGAAAAACAGAATCCCGCAGTAGTTTCCGTATCTGAAGACTAACGAAGATGCCTTCTTTGAGGTTTGCATCACTTAATTGCCGAAATGTTTGTTTAAGTGCAAGAAACCTGATGGGCCAGATTTGACCATAGCCTTTACAAAGCTTTTCATCAACCTCAGTTTGATATGAAGTGGTGGAAGCAGCACATCAGAGGGATTAACTAGGGGCTCCTGACGAACGTTACTCTCTCCAGGAATGAAAATATCACGTTTAGACCAGTCTGTCCGTTCTTAGGGTTCTGCTGTGTCCCTACTGTCCCACATACAAAGAAAACCACAAAATTTGGCGAAGCCACTTTGAAGCTCGAGGAAGAGCGATACCACTTTCAGATCACCGCACATTGACCCCTAAACTGGTCATATTCTATTGCTGTGAGAATTTTGTCCATGCTTTCACACGTCTCTTTCATTACTACAGCATGTGTTACTGCAATGGAAGGCTTTTGATTTCCGTTGGACAAAAGGACGGCTTTTAACCTAACATTGGATATGTCGATAAATAGACGCCATTCCGTAGGATCGTGAGATGTTCCTAATACTGTCATTAGCCCCGGTATCTCTGAAAAAAAAATACACATACCATCCGGCATTTCACAGAAAGAACATAAACCTAAATTTCTATTTCTGAACGCAGAAACACGCATACTCTTTGCTTGCACGTTCCACTCTTGCAGTCGCGAACCTAAAAGCTCATCTTGTTGTTTGGAAATATGCAGGTCTCGAACGAGATGATTCAGTTCATTTTCCTCACTCAAGTGGGTCTTGTATTTAGGAGGAGTGTCAGTAGGATCCGGATCTTCATGTGTGTCCATATCTTCATTGGATGAATTTGAATCTACAGTATCTGTTCACAGTTCAATGGAGATTTGGATATAGGATGATATTCCTCACGCGGAACAGGCTGTAAGGCTGATGGCAAATTTGGATACTGTATTTTACTTTTATACTTCTTTGAAAAGCCACTCACTTTAGATAATCAGGAACAACAATCTTCCACATGATCAGTTGGCTCACGCCAAATCATCGGAATGGAGATAGGCATGGATTTCAGCTTACCTTTCAACTATTAACACAGGCCAACAGCAGGAAATGCAGCAGACATGTGGAGCCCACGATTTATTTTGATCACCAACATGACATCCAAAGTACAACTTGAAGTCTTTTCTTACAGTCTTTGTCAATGGACGGCTCTGTGATTTTATTATATACTATCCGTCCGCACACATAGTAAAACTTATCCGGAACATTAACACCTCCGCGACGATCCTTTTTCTCCATTTTGCCAACTTTTTCTCATAAGCATACAGCACGTGTTTCTCCTTTAATGCAAAAAACAGCAATGGTGGTTCGATTGCGGTTACATATTCTCTACCTGTGAAAAAAAATCAGTGTGGCCACCCATAACATGTTTGGTGGCAAAATATGAAAATAAAAATATCTAGTGTCCTTTTACATGCCTACAAACGCTAATGTGGAAAAATAGTACATATTTAATGCCCCATAACAAAAAAAATGTGAAGTGCTGGCCCCTTTTTAAGACCAGATCTAAAATCAGCACCCAAAAATTTGTTAAAAACAGCTACATTTGTTCATGTCATAAAAACCTTGTAGACCAGTGTAATCTATCAGGAATTAAAAGAGTAATACATGAAGATAGGAAATGTATTTTGGAATGATATTTTCTACATTTTCTAATCAATTGTTATTATGTCATTGTAATAAAGCATAAATAAACTTTTCTTAAAACTGACAAATGAATCAAAGCCATATTATTTTTTAATATTTTCTGGAGACCTAAAATTTGACATACACTGGTGTGCAAAAATTAAGGATGAAGAGGTGAAATGAACATAACAGCGGAACGAGCACGCAAAACGGACCGAAAGACCACTCAGGAGGTAGATTAGGGTTCGGTTCGGTAGGGCATGTGCATATATGCAGCATGACGTAGTGGGGGGGGGGAGTGTCGGAAGGGTATAAAGCACACGGGTGGTGTACGCTCAGCAATTCGGTGAAAGCTATTGAACGGCGTACATCGGTTTGAACAACGTCGAGGTGCTGCCACCGTGTGATATGGCCAACAGGCAATCCAGTAGACGACATCTTGATGACTTTACCCGAGGTCGTGTCATTGGGGTGTGGGAAATTGGAAGAGGGAAATTGGAAGTGTGACTAGTGTGGCCGAGGAGTTCGGAATCGCTCAAGGCATCGTTTCACGAGCTTGGAGAGCATTTCAAACGACAGGAACAGCTGTCCGAGAGTTTAGCAGTGGTTTTTCACGAGCAACCATGGCGGCAGACGACCGGTATGTTGTCCTACAGGTGAGAAGAGACAGACAGCAGACAGCGGGAGAAATCGCAAGGCACATGCAACAGACAAACGGACGTCCGTTATCGCGTTTTAACGGGACCAGGAGGCTGCACAAAGGTGGTCTATTTGGTATCTCACACGCATCAAATGGTCTAAGAGGTATCTCACACTCATCAAATGGAATTAGTGTTTTACAAGTTAGTTCTCTTACTCGTCTAATTGAAAAGCAAAACCCAAAACTTGAAATTTAAAAATAAAACGTGTGAGATTCACAATGCTTTCATTACTATTCGTTTGCATAGTTTCATTTTCTCTAGTGCAAGAAGAAAAACAGATTTTTTTATGTGTGAAATGCTACGTCGAAATTATCAAAATGAATCAGATTTAAATAATATTTCAGAGGACAGAGGAGGACATGATCAGTATGTGGCTTGACATAGCTTCTCCAACAGATTTTTTAGGAGAAAGAATCAAATCGTAGTGTGTTTAAAGAAAACGCTCATTACTGAATCCGTTTGAAATGTAGAAAGCAGTATAGTTTACAATTCTTAATTCATTTTGCGTTTTTCCTAACTTACATACAATGCAATAAAACCATATGTTCGAATCATTCGTCCCTGGCTGTATACAAAAAAAAAGTGGGAGAAAAAGAAGAAAATAAATGCAGATTATTAAATTACTTACCATAGATATAAACTTTCAAACTTATATAAGAAATTTTATTTTATTGTTAAAAATTTTGTTATGTTCATATGTTGCTTAAAGATGTTTAACAGAATGATTTAAAAGAAAAAAACAATCACGCTCCTATTTGATGTACACGAAAGGGAAAAGACTTTTATAAATAAAAAGAGCGAGTGACAGTTTACAGATTTCCTAAAGGAAGTAATCAAGTACTACTCTAACTTGTTGCTTAACTATTAAATATTTACACTCAATGGACAAGACATTAAAGATACCTACCTAATAACGTGTTGATCCTCCTCCAGCACGCAAAACAGCCTGTACACGCCGAGGCATCGACTCCATCTGACACCGGAGGGTTTTCAGAGGTAATACCAGCCGTGCCTGTTGCAGCATTGTCCACAACTTCGCACAAGACTTCGGTCCAGGATCCATGGATTTGATGTTCTTCCCCACAGCATCCCATGGATCTTCCATAGGGTTTAAAATCCGGGGACCTTGGGACCACTGGATGGTTCCAAACTCAGATGTGTGTTCTTCAAGACATGCGATTGGATATCGTCCATGGTCAGGTTTTGACGCCTTCCGATATCCAAAATTCCGTGTCATTCAGGAATAATCGTCCAAAAACCTACATTTTTGAGCGAAGTGAATGCGAAGGTCGAGCGGAGCTCTCTTTACGAGACTTGAGATAATTAGTTGTTCAGGCATAGGTACGAGATGACACATCGGATCACCGCGATTTTTTGCATGCGATTGGGCATCGTCCATGGTCAGGTTTTGACGCCTTCCGTTATCCAAAATTCCGTGTCATTCAGGAATAATCGTCCAAAAACCTACATTTTTGAGCGAAGCGAGGCCGAAGGTCGAGCGGAGCTCTCTTTACAAGACTCGAGATAATTAGTTGTTCAGGCATAGGTACGAGATGACACCTCGGATCACCGTGATTTTTTGCATGCGATTGGACATCGTCCATGGTCCCCGATTACCGAAATTCCGTGTCATTGAGGAATAATCTTCCAAAAACTTGCATTATTAGGGGATTTACCGGATTTTGCGAAGGGGTCGTTTGTTACCTATCTTCTCCAAAGATCTTCAGCCGTACGCGGTGAAACTTGCCACAGAGAAAGGGAAGGACATGGTGAGTGACATGGGGTTAGCATTTTGGTTATCGGTCGGATCGCATAAAAATAATGACCATTAAAAAACTGACCAATTTTAGTAATAATTGAAAAAACCCGCTCTCTATACGAGACTCGGGACAATTAGTTGTTTATAGCTACGACATGACACATCCGATTACTGTGATTTTTGGCATGCGATTGGTCATCGTCCATGGGCAGGTTTTGACGCCTTCCGATTCCCGACATTCCGTGTCATTGAGGAATTTCAATTAAAACTAAATTGCCTTTTACTTAAATCGTTTCGGGAAAGTCGGCTCATTAACTTTAAAAAATTGTTTGAATTGAAAAACGAAAAATGGAAAGACTCCGTCTGTTAGCTCAACACTTGCTTAATCTGTAATAATAAAAGAAAGTTTGTGTATGTGTGTGTGTGTGTCTGTCTTTCGCGATACAAAATGAAAAATGTGGTTCCCGATCTGAGTGTGTCTTTCCGCTTTGTTTACACGCAACCTGATCACAATCAGCGTGACGGCGTGAAGGAAGGTAGTTCATGATAAATTTTAGGCATTTCTTTTTTAAAATGCTTCGTACTTTTGTTCTGCAAGCCATAAATTGTACGCTTTCGCTTTTTAGAATTTGTTATAATAGACGCCTTTATGAGCTTAGATTTTGCAATAGCTTCGCTCAAAATTTGCCAACTGTACCCGAGTTATCGGTTACCGTTGGCAGTTTGTCCTAGAGTATATTTCTTCTTTTGATTGTTTGTACATTTTATTTTATTTAATGGTTTTGGTAAATAATTATTGACTCTCGCTCTCTTTCTTTCTCTTGAATTTTTTTCTGACAAGAAAAGAACATCTCAAAGTAGATTTTTAGATCGAATGAACATGTGTTGTGTCAACGATTAACATTTTTGCGATTCATTGAGCGGAGCTGTCTTTACGAGACTCGAATCAATTAGTTGTTCGGGCATAGGTACGAGGTGGCACATCCGATAGCAGTGATTTTTTGTAAGCGATTGGACATCGTCCATGGTCAGGGTTTGACGCCTTCTGATTTCCGAAATTCTGTATCATTGAGGAATAATCGTCCTAAAACTTGCATGTTAATGGGGTTTTCCGGGTTTGAGAAGGAGTCGTTTGTTACCTATCTCCTCCAAAGATCTTCAGCCGATCGCAGTGACACTTGCCACAGAGAAAGAGAAGGGCCTGGTGAGTGACATTGCGTTGGTATCATGGTGATTGGTCGCATCGTATAAAAACTGTGACCATTAAGAAACTGAACAATTTTAACAATAATTGAAAAATCAGCTCTCTATACGAAACTCGGGACAATTAGTTGTTCGGGCATAGCTACGACATGACACATCCGATCACCGTGATTTTCGGCATGTGACTGGACATCGTCCAAGGTCAGGTTTTGACGCCTTCCGATTTCCAAAATTCTGAGTCATTGAGGAATTTCAATTAAAACTAGGCGGCCTTTTACTTGAGCTGCTTCACGAAAGCCAGCTCATTAACATTAATTTTAAAAAAAATTGGTTGAACTGAAAAACGAAAATTGGAAAGACTCTGTCTGTTAGCTCAACACGTGCATAATCTCTACAGGGTGCCCAGTAAAGTCCTTTCTCAGCCCCGTAACTTTCGAACGCCGACAGCTATAGCCATAAAAACGGTGTCTAGGTACAGTAAAGTGGGTATGCGTTATTCGATGAGACAACTTACAGCGCCTCCTAGCAGCAAAGTCAGGAGTTAGCGGTGCCGATTCCAAAACTATACGAGATACGGGAAAATAGTTAATTATAAAGTTGTAGAGCTGCATCGATTTAGTACAAAAAGACACCTTGCGCACATGAATGCTAAGAATGGAACGCGTACAACGCTCGTTTGTTCGTTCGCGATGTCGAACACTGTTACGTCACGAAACGCGTCAGAAAGGAGATAATACCGCCTTCCGCAAACCACTAGCCCGACTCAACTGCCGAG
This sequence comes from Macrothele yani, assembly GCA_039090855.1. NCBI lineage: Eukaryota > Metazoa > Arthropoda > Arachnida > Araneae > Macrothelidae > Macrothele > Macrothele yani. The sequence continues at coordinate 109,641,567 of CM076997.1, read as the reverse complement.
TGTTTGGTTCCAACATGACGGCGTCCCTCCGCACCAGCCAGGATAGGTAAGAAGGTACTTGGTCGATACATTCCAGCAATAAATCATCGGCTATGGTGGTTGCGTAGAGTGGCCTGCACGCTCACCGGGCCTCACCCCATTGAACTTCTTCCTGTGGGGCTACCCCAAAGTGCAGGTGTATCAGACCCTTCCCACAACGTTGCAGGACCTTCGACTCCGTACAACTGATGCTTGTTCCAGCATGTCACCTGACATGCTGAAAAATGTGCAGCGTGAGATTCAATCTAGAGACCAAATGTGTTTTGTGGCTGACGGAGAGCACTTTGAGCACCGACGGTAAATGTGCCTAGTGACAACTAATTGCTCCTTTCTGACGCGTTTCGTGACGTAACAGTGTTCGACATCGTGAACAAACAAACGAGCGTTGTACGCGTTCCATTCTTAGCATTCGTGTACGCAAGGTGTCTTTTTGTACTAAATCAATGCTGCTCTACAACTTTGTATTTGATTATTTTCCCGTATCTCATATAAATTTTGAGATCGGCACGCAAACTCATGACTTTGTCGCTAAGAGGTGCTGTAAGTGGTCTAATCGAATAGCGCATAGCCACTTTACTATGCCTAGACACCGTTTTTAGGGCTATAGCTGTCGGTGTTCGAAAGTTATGGTGCGGAGAAAGGACTTTACTGGGCACCCTGTATATACACTGAAGAGCAATTGAATTAGGGACAGCTGGCGTTATGCAAATGTGGCGCTGTGGGCGGCCCTGTAAACGGAAACGACATGACGTATGCAGCGATCCGACAATAAAAGAAGTCATGCGACGGGAATCAGTAAGAGTCGGACGCAGGATGGGTAAGACGAAGGATCTAAGCGCAATTGATCGTGGGCAAATTGTCCAAGCCCAACGAATGGGTCACTCTATCTCGGAAGTCATGCAGGCACTAGGATTTTCACGAGCCACTGTGTCACGGATGAACCGTTAGCACATCGAATCCGGTAAAACCATCCCTGCAAGGGCCAACTGCCGTGGACAACAGCGTGTGGATGAGCGGGGTCATCGTAGGCTAGCTCGCATCGTAACAGCGGATAGACGGGCCACAGTGCAAGAAATCACTCTGCAATTTAACGCTGGGTACAAAAAAACGTGTAAGCAGCCACACCATCCAGAACCATCTCCTCGCTATGGGGTACAGAAGCCATCGTCCCACGAGGGTGCCGCTGCTGACCGCACATCACAGGGTGCAAAGATTAGCATGGGCGCTGCAGCGTCGCCACTGGACCCTAGACATGTGGAAAAATGTTGCCTGGACTGATGAGTCGAGATTCACGTTGATACATGCGGATGGCAGGATACGAGTACGGCGCAAACCACATGAAGCGATGGATCCTTCTTGCCAGCAAGGTACTCTTCAAGCTAGTAGGGGTGGCATTCAAGTCTGGGGACTGTTTACTTGGACTGAAATGGGACCCCTGATACGTGTGACATCGTCCCTCACAGGTCAACGTTACCGGGATATCCTGGACGACTATTTGATCCCTTTTGTGCGTCTTCAACATCCCACTGGGAACCTCATCCTGCAACAAGACAATGCACCGTGCCATCGCTCCTGAATTGTATCTGAATGGTTGCATGAACACTCCACAGACGTGACCTCGCTTCCTTGGCTAGCTAGATCACCTGACCTCAATCCCATCGACCCCATCTGGGATGCCATTTAGAGAGATGTTCTAGGCTCTGACCCCCTCCATCAAATCTTCGTGAACTGTTGGAGCTTGTAAGGGGTCGTTGATCCGTATGGCTTTCCAACGCTTTCGGTGTTTTGTCGAGTCCATGCCGAAACGAATCGTCGCCGTCATCAGGGCGAAAGGTGGTGCTACACGTTACTAGACAGGTATCTCTAATTCAATTGCTCTTCAGTGTAGATAAAAGTGAAAGTTTGTATGTTTGTTCCGCATTCGTTCCTAAAAGGTTTGATGGATTTTCACCAAAATTGGCGTACATACTCTTCATCACTCAGATTAAAATACAGGCGGGACGATTTTTAGAAATTCCATCCCTAAGGGGGTCAAATATGTTTTCACTGGGCCCTCTATAGACTGGGTACAAGTCGGCTGCTGCGGTATTACTCCGCGTGTCAGAGCAACTGTCGTCAGGTGACGCCTCACACCTCACAGGCTTCCGCGGTTCAGGCATACAGGGAAGAGTCCGATTTTTGAAAACACAACGCACCGGCGGAACATATTGTCATAAATATTTTTTTGTTTATGTTACCATGGCATTTTCATTGTAAGGATTAGGTTTCATTAGACTCCCAACAATTGGCGCAGGAGTCTCAAATATGGGTGGAGCTACAGATTCTCTCCCACCAATAGGCGTGGTCCTCCTAAATAGCATCAAGGTTAAGTTGAAGTTAAAACAGACGGTCTTCTTCATACTTATAATTTAAATACAAGATTAGTATTGGTATTAGTATAGATAAAAGAAATAGCCTATGTCCACCAGAATAAAGTAAGTTTCCCAACGGTGAAAGAATTATCCGGATGGGTTTAGTTTTCGAGATTAGCAAAAAAATCCGTATATTATCGTGAACTACTTTCTTTCACGTTCGGTATGATCAGGTTGTATGTAAAAAAAGCAGAACGATACATGGGAAATTAATTTGAAACTACTTAAAAGCAATGTTATTCGGAAGTGCAGCCAAAAATAATAAAAAATAATAATAATAATAATAAATAAACGAAATAGCCTATGCTCTCCGGAAAGCTCCCAACGGTGAAATAATTATCCGAATCGGTTTAGTTTTTGAGATTAGTAAACAAAATTCCGTATATTATCGTGAACTACTTTCTTTCACGTTGGGTGCGATCAGGTTGTATATCTACACTCTAGAAAGCTGAATGTGGAGTGCAGGAAGTGCATTATTGTGCATGTTTGCTATTTCGAGTTTTTAGGGCTCAGAACGGCCATTGTAAATTGTGATTTTGTAATAAAATTTTCATCAAGTGTGGTGAAATGCTTCCAAAAAAAAACGCAAACCCATCGGTCAAGTTCAGCCAAAAGCAAAGAAAGTAAAATTACTTCGAGAGGGTGAGAAAACCGAACAAAGTGATCGAAGACTTTTGGATCAGCGGGAAAGAGCCATTGTATCTTGAGCGGCAGATACCTTTGGACAGTGTTAGGACCGACTTGAAGAATGCTGGAAAGAGCCAATACATCAAAGGCTACAGATAGCTTGGAACAGCGCGAGTCTGGAATTCAAAAGAAGAGGAAAGAAAACGCTACATTGAGGGTGGCAAGACATTCCAATTTCTTGCTGGAAGGTTTTCACTATGATCAACATCCGAATGTTATTAATGGAAGAATGGACCGAATATGTAGTTACTGCCACGCCAAGAAGTTTAAAACGGAGCCTCCTTGAATGTGCTGCAGGAATGGAACAGTTAAATTTCCAACTATTGAAACACCACCAAATGAACTTCTTTCTTATATGACTGGAAGTACTTCAGAGTCAAAGAATTTCCTACACAACATAAAAAGATACAATTCATGTTTTCAAATGACATCGTTTGGTGTCACATGTATAGTTAAAGAAAGCGGCTTTGCAACAACTTTCAAAGTGCAAGGTCAGGTGTACCACAAGTCAGGATCTATGCTGCCCTGCACTGATCAGACCCCGAAGTTTTTACAAATTTACTTCATGGAAGATGAGCAACTGGAAGCGGATCAACGATGTGATTACATACCCGGTGTGAGACGTGATTTTGTGTTGAACTTACAGCGAATGTTTCATCAACACAACCACCTTATAACATGTTCAAAACAGCCCTAGAACGCATGCCAACGGATGAATACCAGTTACTTATCAGAGCTGATAAAAGACGAACACGAACGTCACTTCAACGCTCCTCTAATAAACGAATATACTTATCAGAGCTGATAAAGGGTGAACACGAACGTCGCTTTAACGCTCCTCTAATAAACGAAGTTGCAATCGTTATAACAGGTCAAGAATTCCACCAACGTGAGTAGTATATAGGGGGTACTATGGCACACCCCAAAATCACATAAAAACCTCAAAATCAGGCATTTTTTTATTTTTCAGACCTCAATAATCACGAACATTTTAAGGCTTTTTATGATCAAAAACACCATATTTTCATTAAAAATCATTGATTTTTGAGCATAAAATAGTCAAAAACATCAGATTTTTGAAAATTGAAGTTTTTACTCTGTTTTTTCATAAAAACAGACATCATAAAAACACGCATTTTGGATGATATTTGAAGACTTTTTTGAACATTTGCAATCATTTTGAACTTTGAATAGCTTTGATTTCAAAAGTGATGAAATGATGGATTTAGTGATCAATAGAAAAGTTGTAAAACAAACTACTTTGAATTGGTACTTTTTAAAAATGCATTAAAAAAGGGGCACCCAAAATGGATACCCCTTATAGGAAGATTAAAAATTGTTGAAGATTAAAAAACATTTAAATTTTATGACATATCTTTGCAAGTAAATACACAACAAGTTTTTTATAGTTTACATTTATAAAATCATCAGAGAATTTTCTGTTGATAACAATATCACACCAGTTAATTTTATCTTTATGTTTCATAATGAAATCTTCTGTTAATTCTTGGTTTCTTGTAACTTCTTTCCAATCAATAAAATCACTAAGAAAATCTATAGTTTCTTCACTTAATTTTTGTTTTATTGGAATTATTGACATGTCTAAGAATCGAAAGTTTTCTTTTATGAAATCATTACTTAATTTTTGAAACATAGAAATTCTTCTTATATCTAATTTATCAATATTCATTAATATAAAACTCTCAGAAAGTGTTTGATATTGAGAAATCGAAGACCAGTTTAATTTATTGTTATTCATAAAATATTCAGAAAGAATCTGATATTGAGAAATTTTATCCCAGTTCACTTTATCATGAAATTCTGAAATAAAATCTTCAGATAATTTTTGATATTCTGATATTAAATCCCAATTTACTGCATCTTTTACACTTCTAATTATATCTTCTGAAAGTTCATTATCTTTAGAAAATGAATCCCAATTAATATTACTCCTAATTACCCTATCCATTTATATAAAATGTATTTTTATAAAAGGAATGTTATTTTTTCAATTTCTAAGTAAGGTTTAAAAATGTTTAATTCTAAATAAGACATGACTTGTGTGCTTAATTCATCATTCTTTTTTCCTGATGCAAAGAGTATTAAAGGTTTATCTGTGTAGGCATCACCATTAAACAATATATTCTCCCCAAGTGTAATTAAAACTTCTGATTTCCCATAAGTATAATTAAGACGTAAATAAAATGTAATTTTCATATCCATATTTTCACTCAGTTTCATATTTCTGTCAAGGAGATTGCTACTAAATTTCATAAAAACGACTGTTTCCCAGTAACGCATAGCACCAAGAGTATTATATGCTGTTTTATCTTCTTGAATTGTTGCATAAAAGTTTTGATTATCCACATAATTTTTATTAACTGCGTCATACGTATCCTGAGGAGATGGAATATTCACTAGTCTTTTATTTTGAACATCAAACTTTTCATCTTTTAAAATTAAAACATTATTTTCTGAATACCTCTTATTCACTGCATTCTTATCTGCTGTAGGATCAGCAACATTTCCTATTCTTTTACCTTTTGCATTAATTACATTCCCATCTTGAATATGTAAATATTTTTGATCCAAATTACTTAATTCACCTTTAAGTACAGCATCTAAATCTCTTATTCTTACAGCAGTTTCTTGAACAAAATCTGAAAAACTACCATTAATATTTTTTTCTATTTCACTTTTAACTTCCAGATTATTCTCTCTTATTTGTTTTAAAACATATTCTCTTGTAGTAACATCATGTTCATCTACAGGTTCTTTACAATTTTTTAAATTTTTTTTCTTCCACATCATAATTACCATCATCTGTTAATTTAAATCCATTTCCAGGAGGTCCAGGTGGTCCAATTCCAAATTCTTTATAAGACGAACCAAAAGGGTACCAATTCATTTATTTAATCTAAAGTTTTCAAAGTTTTAAATTCCTTATTAGCCATATTAAGTGATCCTCTTTTTCTTTCATTCACGATGAAATAAAATCTATATGGTTTACCTGGATTTGATCCTAATCTCCAGTTAAATTCTAGTCTTAAATTCGAAATATTAGTATACTCTGGATGATTAGATAAATTAAAATAAAATATTGGATACAATCTCGCATAATTTACATAACTTATAAGACATCCACTTTCAGTATTATGAGTATTTAATCCAGCTGCTAATAATTCAGCATAACATCTATTATAATATAATAGCCCATCATTAAAATTCATTTTATAAATTTCTTCTGGAACTTTTTTATTATGACATAATATCCAGCATTCAAGGAGATCTAAATTATCAAAAATCATATTATTCTGATTTCTTTTTCTACATACTGTGGAATGACAAGAACACTTAACACCTCATCAGATGTAGTTCTTATATGACATGCACCACTTGATGTTGTTTGCTGATTACTTTTCTCAATTGAAGCAGAACACCAAGTAATTTCAATAGGTGAAGAATTCAGAGCCATACTTTTAAATTCAGCCTCAATGGATGGGTACAACTCTACATAAGGTAACCATAATTGAAAATCAGATATAATAACTTTATAATTAGGATTTGCAACATCTGTGTATAACATATCATTATGACTATTTCTTTGAAATTCAAATGTAACTTTTACATCAGAAATTAATCTTCTAAAATCGTTGAGGAACCCAAACAGTTGTCTTAAAGGAATCCAAAATTTTATTATATTGCTGTTTTTTTGTTAAAAGCCATCTCTGTCTAAATCCTTTATTATAAGAGGTATTTTCTTTTAATTTGATATCTGATCCTTTCTTTACATCTTTATTAGGATCATCTATTACTATTTTATCTTTATCAGCTGATTCTGATGTATCAACATAATACATCATATTTGTAGCCTCTGAAGTGGAATAATCTTTTGTGAAATTTGTAAGTCCGTTAATTTGATGAATTAATGAAGCACATTCAATATTGGAATCAGTTTGTTCTTTTCCTATAGTTAATGAAGCGGATCTAAACAGATTCCCACCATTTACAAATGTAACATTATCAGTTCCTATAGTATCATTATTATTTTTTACTATTTTACTTTCTAAGCATATATAACCGTTACTATATAATATAGGTGAATTTGAATCTTTAATAGTAAACCTATATTGATCAGATTCTTTTACATTAGTACTATCTTCATTATGTTTTATATATTCATACTTAGCAATTTTATTACTATAATAATCTGGAATAGCTTTTTAAGTCCCAAAGTTTTTCCATTTATTAGGATAAAAAACTCATTTATACTGTTTCAAACCAGATCCATATCGATCCTGAATTTTCGTTTTAGCTAATATATCATTAACAGTTACAGGGGGTTTAGATAATATATTTTCAAGTTTATTTTGAATAACTTTTTTAGCTTTATCTTCAATTGCTGTTTTTGCTGATTTACCTAAAACTTCTAACATTTTTTTCCAAAAGTTTTAATTCCTTCAGTGAAGATATTACCACCATATCGTTTTGCATATAATCTATGTTTGTTATAATTCATTTATTAAGCTGAAAAGCTTAAGCTAAAATTAATCTATATAAAACTCTCATATTATTCAAGTCTATCAGTTCATTATCTTGATTCGTGATATACATTCGAATTCTATGAATATAATTTCGTCTATTAACGGGTAAAAATAAAGGATTTATTTCATCAATTTTTATTAAACTACCAGGAGGATTAGATGGCGTAAAATTATATAAAATATCTGAATTAATATTATTATATAGAGCTCCTGTAATTACATCACAATGAATGTGTATGTCATCAACTCCTCTAGAAATGTTTGCCATATATTTTCCTTCTTGATGATTATCTTCATATATTTCTGATTCAAATCCTAAAATTTCATGTAATTTACCCTCCCTAAGATCAATTTTATATTCATCTTTTAATTCAACTATAAAGCGCTGTGTAGCGAAATTAGCTTTAAATTTAATTGGTGTTTCATCTCCAAATCGTTTTATGAAAAAGTTATTTAATTCCCTTAATGTGTAATTTCCATTATCTAAAGTTATTTTATGCCATAAACTACCATCAAAATACTTAAATGTATTATTTTCATATTCTTCATCAATATTGTTATATGAAACCCACATAGACATAGATTTTAAAGCTATTTTTGAATTTTCATTAACAGGAATAGGTGGGACGTATTCAATTGTAAAATCTTCTGATTTCTCAAAAAATTTTGAATCTAAAATTAGCATTTATTAAGCACAAAATCTTCATTATAACCACTTGGTTCTTGGGTAAAAGAATATAAAACTTCAACAGGTGATTTACCTTTATTCCTTTGAGTTATGTATTTCATACAATAAAAACCACATTTAACAGATGTTAGTTCTTGTAAAAAACTCGAATTATATCTAATTCCTTTATTAGATGTTTCAAGATATTTTACAATATTTTTAGGTATGAAAATGTTATTCAATTTAATGTCTTTATATTTATATTGTCCAAATGTATCAAAATATTCCACAAAATTATATTTAGGATCATTATAATAACAGACCCAATGAGTCCCAGGTCCTGTAGATATATCTAAATTAATAATTCCACTTTCAAATTTCTTAATCTTTTTAGGTAATAAATCTGATGTAAATACACCTCTGAATCCTTTTACATCTTTCATATTTTGTTCTATCGCTTTATTGGATATACCTCGTAATTCTGAAGAACTCCCTTTCCAGAATATTTTTTACAACCTGATCCAGTTACTTTACTTAAAGCTTTATTCACACCAAAACTAGCAGCACCAGATAGAGCACCAGTACCAAGAGCTGCTAAGATAGGGATCAAAAAGGGTAAAATACCTCCGTTTTTCTTTAATTGTGTCTTACTTATAGTTATTCGTTTACCATTTTTAATTTGATTAATTTGAGTTTTTGTTAAATACATATCATGATTAGCACTTTTAGTTTTATCAATTTGCAATGTAATTTCTTCACCTTTCTTAACTGCTGATTTTAATTTGTTTTTCTGACCTTCACTCAAATAAATTCTTGATACAATATAATTACTCATTTATTAAGATAGAAACTTTGAATAATATTGTTTTACTTGCTCATTAGTCCTTTTACCCTCTTTCAATAATATATCTAGTATTTGAACTACTTGGTTATATACTTTCTTATTTTTAGTTCCCTTACATATTTTATCTGTTAATTTATCTAAAATATTAAGACACTCACCCATATAGTAATTCCCCATTTTGAGAGCTTGTAATGCTGTAATATATTTTCGCACCTCAGCCATTTTATAATTCGAAACGATCAATTTTTTTCTGTAATTTTTTATTTTTTTCTTCATCTTTAGCTTTATTAAGTGCTTTTACGTGAGGACCTTTTAGACGTCCAATTTCACTGATTTTTTCATTTGCTTGATTTATTTTTTCATCAATCTGTTCATCAGATTTATTAACTAATTCTGAAGGTAAATCAAATCCTAACTTTTTTTAATAACTGATACATTCAAGTTTTTGTTTAAGTTAATTTTATGAATTCCTACTTCTCTCTCATACATTTCTTTAGCGTCTGAAATAGGTTCTTCAACATCTTCTAAGGCAGGAATTCTTGAAGATTCTGCAATTGGTTGAAATGAAAGTTCTTCAATTGCATCTTGAATAGCTTTTAAATTTTCTTTTCTAGATACATCTTGATATTCTAATTTTTCAACTATAGGTTTATGAAATTTTGTGATTGCCTCTTCATATCCTAAATCTTCTAATTGCTTTTCCTTATTTCGTTTACTTAGTTCAGCATTTACTTTTGCTAATTTTAATAAATCTTGTATCATTTTACTCATTTATTTAACTGAAAATTTGCTTCCAAGCAAATTATTTTACTTCCAAGCAAATTATTTTACTTCCAAGGAAATGATTTTACTTCCAAGCAAATTGTTTTACTTATATAAATGGAAGATTTTAAACAACTTGAAGAATATTTATCTTTTGCTGAAATGGCATTAGATCTAGCTGAATGTTATTTATCTCAAGGAATACCAGCTGAAGACTTATTATTTGAATCTGAAATGTTTATTGAAGATGCTGAATTTCTATTAAATAAGTATGATTAAGCAGAAAGCTTGCAGCATTAAACTAAAAGATTATTCAGAACCTGAAGAATTTATAGATCCAAATCAAAATCCAATATTACCTATTCACCCTTTTAAACTTTAATAACAGGATCTTCAGGATGTGGAAAAACAAATTTACTATTAAATTTAATATATGATCATTTAAATTTTGATGCATTATTCATATGTGCAAAAGATATTAACGAACCTAAATACTCTAAATTACAAGAAAATTACTCAATATTTGATGATATAGAAGAGGAAGATATTTTAAAAATAAAAGGAAAGAATAAAAATAAGTTATTGAAATTATTTAAAAAGTTTAAGAAAGAAACATTATTTAGTTCAGACATAAAGGAATTTATTACTGTAGATGACTTAGATCCTTCATTAAAAAATCTAGTTATTTTTGATGACTGTGTAAAAGAAAAAGATCAAAACGAAATTGAAAAATTTTTTATAAGAGGAAGGAAGAAAAATGCATCCATTATTTATTTATCACAGACCTATTATTCAACACCTATTGATATAAGAAAAAACTGTGATTACTTTATATTTTTTAAACTTCAGCACAGAGAAATTAAACAAATTATTAGAGAAATTGATGGTGATTTTAATATAGATCCTTATCAAAAAAGTATTAAAAAACCTTATGATTTCTTCATGTTAGATTTGAAAAATCCTCATATGTGATACAGACATAACTTTGATCCTATATAAATGGAAGAATATTTAGAAAAGAAAATGTATGTATACAGAAAAAGTTTTAATTACTATAATAAAATTAGTATATCAGTATCAGTAGGCAAATTTATATTTAGTGCTTCAGGTTTATCAGCTTTTGCATTTATTCCTTTAGCAGCACTTTCTTTAGGAGCAGGAATCATTGAAGTTGTTGATAAAACTCTAAATATTTCAGAAAGAAAAGAAGAATATAAACAAGCTTACAAATTTTATAAACAGATATTGAATTTAATAAACGCTAATTCAATTTCAGAACAGGATGCTTACATTAGAGAAGAAGATTTTATAAAAAATATTAAGTATTTTCCTTTAGAAAAATATGTAAAACAAACACAGCTAAATGGTTATAGATACGTAGTTAAAAAATAGATTTACAGATAAATAAATGGTGTGGAATATTCATATATTCAAAGAAATTAAGGGTACTGGTTATATAGGGGTAATAAAAGGAGGTGATATAGTAGGATGGTTACAAGATAAATTAAATCCACCTGAAATGCATATACCTGGGTACCAGTATTGTGGCCCATTTACAAAATTAGAAAAGAGATTAAAAAGAGGTGATCCAGGAATTAACAGAGTTGATAAAGCTTGTAAAAAACATGATGTAGCTTATAGTAAAACTAAAGATACTAAACAGAGACATATTGCTGATCAAGAACTCTTAAACGATTTAGATTCAATTGAAAATACCACAAGTGGATTCTATCCATTAGGAGAGAAACAAGCTAGAGCTGTTATAAAACCAATTATAAAAGCAAAGAAAACATTTGGTTTAGGAATTTCATCCTATATAAATATGTATTGCTTAAAGTGCAAACAGAAAACTGAAACTAAAGACATTCAAGAAACAGTAGCTAAAAATGGAAGACCCCTGGCAAAAGGAATGTGTGCAGTCTGTAGATCTAAAAAGAGTGTTTTTTTAAAGACGTCGTGAAAGACCTTAAAAATATTTATTATACACCAGAAACTGGTTATTGTGGTATTAATGAATTACAAAAAAACTAAATTACCCAGGAAAGATATAGAACAGTTTTTACATCAACAAGATGTATATACTAAACATAAACCACTCATTCATAGATTTAAAAGAAGAAGAATTTATGTTTCTCATGTCAATGACCAATTTCAAGCTGACCTTATAGATATGCAAGAATTTAAATCCTTTAATAATGACACTTAATAATGACACTAATTATATTTTATCAGTAATTGATATATTCAGTAAATATGCTTGGACAATTCCGATTAAAAGAAAAACAGGTGAAGAGGTAACTAGAGCATTTAAAAAATATTTAAAGAAAGAAAACCAGAAAAACTTCAAACAGATAAGGGTACAGAATTTATAAATAAACAAACTCAAAAGTTATTCAAGGATGAAAATATTCACTGGTTTACAACTGAAAATATTGAGATTAAATGTGCTGTTATTGAAAGATTCAATAGAACTTTAAAGACTAAAATGTGGAAGTATTTCACAGCAAATAATACTAGAAAGTGGTTAAATGTACTAGATAAATTATTTAAGAATTATAATAATTCTTATCATAGATCCATTAAAATGACACCTATAGAAGCAAGTAAGGAAGAAAATGAATTAAAAGTTTATAATAATTTGTATAAAGAAAAAGAGAAAAATAAACCAAAATATCAAAAAGGAGATAAAATAAGAATTTCAAAATATAAAAGAGAATTTAAGAAAGGTTATCTTCCAACATTTACAGAAGAAATATTTATAATTTCAGATATATTGAACACAGATCCTCCGACATATAAAATAAAAGATTTAAATAATGAAGAAATTACAGGAACATTTTATGAAAAAGAACTGGTTAAATATGATAAGAAAGATGAGGTTTATAAGATTAAAAAAATTATTAGAAAGAAAGGAAATAAATACTTAGTTAAATGGTTGGGATATCCTGATGAATTTAACAGTTGGGTTGACGATGTAATTTGAAATTTTTTTTTGCAAAACGCCCCTTCGGTGGAGGGTCTATGCTTCATTTTTTTAATTTATTTGTACCTGGCCAGCCAGGTACTTATGGGCTTTAACTCTTTCGACCTTCCACCGGAACACACACAGAACTTTTTAGATGTTACACGTACACGCTCTACCATGAACCGAACTTTGATTTCAAAGTTCGGACAGGGAGCTACTTAGATTCAAACCAACGACCTTTTGCATGCAAGCTTAACACGGTACCAACTCGGCCAACCCTGGCCAGTATATTCTTGCTTGAAACTTCTATTTACGTTGAAGCCAGAGAAAATTGGCAGTGATCCAAGGTTGTTACGTAACCAAGAAGTGTTCGCCACTGATGATTTTGGCAGCTGTTCAAGTCTGCCTGAAAGAGGTTATGTAAACATTTTGGCTCGAAGCTCATCAGTGTTATGTAATGACTGCATTTCAGCAAGAAAGTGATTTAATTTCTTGTGCTGACATCTGGATGTGAAAGAAAAAACTGTAAATCACAGTATTTAAAGTTCATTAGGCAGGAATTAACTATTGACGATTTAAAATACGATATTAAAAGAATACATGAAAAAGTATTTAATAAAATGATATCTAATAAATGGCTTCATTAAAAGATGTATGTTATGAAAATATTAAAGATAATTATTATTATGGTCTCTTTGGAGATTTTAAATTAATAATAGATAAAAATACTGGATATTTTAATGCTACTAAACTTTGTAACGATGGAGGTAAGAGATTTAAAAAATGGTTAGAAAATAAACAATCTAAAGAATTAATAAAATATTATAAAAATTGTGGTGGCCTGAATTCGGGCCGCCATAAAAATGATCAAATGTATGAAATACGAGAAGGAACAGGTAAGAATATTATTAATGGAACGTATGTTAAGCAGGAATTAATTTTAAATATATCTTGTTGGGTTTCAAATGATTTTTATGATAAAGTTAACAAGATTGTTAAAGACTATTACATTAAAAAATTCAATGATAAATACAAGAATGATAATGAAAAATTAAATAAGAAATTAAATAAGATAAAAAAGAAAATGGAAAAATTGAAACTTAAAAATGAAAAATATAAAGAAGTAGAAGAGGATATAACACCCAAAACTGCTAATTCTAAAAAGCTTCATATGTTTACTATCATACAGAAAAATAAAGAAAACTCTGATTATCCTTATCATGTAATCAGATGTCAAAGAGATGAAATGAATAAAACTATTGCTAATTTAAAAATAAAGTATCCAGATTTAAATATAGTATATGAAATAAAATATAATCCTAATTCTATTAATTTATTTAACAGAGTTAAAGAAAATATATCATACATAGAAACTAAATTTAATCATCTTAATATTGTTAATGATCATACTATTGATAATTTAAAAGAGGCTATTTAAAGAATAAATGAAACTAAGTTCCAAAAAGGTTTTAATAAAATGATATCTAATAAATGAATTATTTTAATGAAGAAGCTAATTATCTTTCTTATTCATCTTCGGAAAAAGAACAAATTGAAATTATTGAAAATTTTAAAAAAGTAATGAAACAAATAAAGAGAATGAAATATGATGAAGAGGAAGACTGTTATTATATAGATTATAATAAATATTTAAAAAGTAGATATGTTAGTAGAATAAGATATTTTAATCAGTTTAAAAGAAAAAATAACCTTAAATTTAATAAGGAAGCAGAAGATTTATTTTTAAAATTATTGGATTTTATGTACTATGAGAAAAATTTAAAATATGCATATTTTATTAAAAAAATTTGTGACTATTATAATATATCAAATGATATTAAAATTAATATAAATCCCAAAAATGAAAAGATCTGGGAAGACTTTAAACCAGCAAGCTTTTCAGCTTAAAGCAAAGTATTTATAAAATTTGTTTCCTAATAAATGGAGAACCAAACATGCAAAAGTTGTAAACAAACAAAACCTATTGATGAATTTTATGTTCAACATCGTTATTATAAAGTTGATAGACAGCATTTTTGCAAATCTTGTCAGTGCATAATTTTATATAGAAAAATAAATTGTGATTGTGGTAAACAATATACTTATACTCATAAACAAAGACATTTAAGAAGTGAATTGCACAAACGTCGTTTAGCTTTTATCACTTTTTGATTTCGAAAATCCCTTTATAAATTTACTCCCTAATAAATGGATAAAACTTTGCAGCCAATTATTGTGCATCTTAAAAGTGCTCTGAATGCTATTAGTGTTCAGAAACTTAGAAATGCTTTAAAAAGATTTTTAAATATCAAAAAACTAAATGTAAAAAAAGACGATTTAATTAAATCGTTGATAAAATATATTAGAAATACAGGTGATTATAAGTCTGTTTTAGTAGATATCCTTGGATTAGATACATCAGAATATTTAGATAGAAAAAGAAAAATATTTATTAATCATAAAGAGAGAAGAAATAGAATTAAAAAAACATTTGATTCTCTTAATTTAAAATTCAAAGATAACAAACTGAAACCAAGAAAAGAAAAGAAAATTAAAACAGCTGTAAATCTTGAAAAATTATTTAAACCTGATTATGAAATTATTGAAACAAAAGGAAAATATATTAAAAAATACATGGTACATAGAAAGAATTATAGAGTAGCTGGAGTAAACATTAAACCTGAACAATATTTCAATATTTTGCAAGATATATTTAGAAAAGCAATTGGTAAAATTCAAGGTAAAGTAGACATAATCGTATATAATCCTAAACTGAATAAACCATTTCATGATAAAATGATGTATACTAAGGATGCCTATGAGCTATATATTTATAAATTATCTGATCAAATTGAATATAAGGAATTAGAAATAACTGATTGTATATTTGATTTTAATGTAATTGAATTACCTTCAGGAGGTAAACATATAAAGATAATTAATGATGAAACAATTGAAAATAAAAGAAGTATCTGTCAGATAAAAAATGATGATAATATATGTTTAGCTAGATCAATTGTAACTGCTCTATCTATTCAAAATCCTAAGCTATTATGTGATAAATTGAATCATAATGAATTATCAAAAAATGATATTAGATACATCAAAATGTGTAGAGTTTTACAAAAATCATTAGCTGTAAAATTACATGAACTATGCAATATTCCATTAGAAATATGTTGCTTAGAAGAGGTTAAAATATTTGAAGAATTCTTAGATATTCAGATAAATATATTTTGCAGAGAGAATTTTAATGAACGTATATATAGTGGTAAATATAAATCTGCATGTATTTACATATTGAAAAATTTAAATCATTTCGATGTAATTACTTCTGTTAAAGGATTTTTAGGAAAAGAGAATTACTGTGATTATTGTCAAATAAGCTATAAAAGATCAGATCAACACAGATGTCCTCTCAAATGTGATAGATGTTTTAAAACAGATAGTAACTGTAATGGTGAAGAGATATTTTGAAAAAAATGTAATCGATTATTTAAAGGTGAGGAGTGTTTTGATAACCACAAACGAAAAAATAAGAAAGGTGTTAGTGTATGTAAATGTCTATGGAAATGTTTAAAATGTAAAAGAATTATTAATCGATATGAGAGAAAACCCAAAGAGCATGTATGTGGTGAAAAGAGATGTAAAAATTGTTGGAAATATGTATTACATGATCATAAATGCTATATGAAACGTAAAGTTGCTAAAGGTGGTAAATGTGAAAATGATTGTCCTAAGTTAACAAGAAATCGAAAAGATTGGTGTGAAAAATGTAGATATGAATATACTGAGAAATATATATTCTTTGATGTCGAAACTAAACAAGAAACAGGAACTCATGAAGTTAATCTAGTTGTATGTCAAATGTATGATGGTACTGAAAAGATATTTGAAAATGAAAATGATTTTTGTAATTGGTTATTTCAACAAAAACATTTTGGATATACTGTACTAGCTCATTATGGTAGAGGCTTTGATTTTCAATTCTTAGCTAAATACTGTTTTAAAAACAAAATAGAAGTGTTTACTATATATAATGGAAATAAACTCAATTATGTGCAGGCTTCTGGATATAATATAAGATTCATAGATTCAATCAATTTTACTATGATTCCATTAAGAGATTTTCCAAAAACATTTGGATTAGAAGAGATGGCAAAAGGTTATTTTCCTCATTATTTTAATAAAGAATGTAATCAAAATTATATAGGTAAATACCCTGAAAAACATTACTATGGATGTGATTCTATGAAATCTAAAGAGAGAAATGAATTCTTAAAATGGTATGAAACTGTTAAAAACGATACGTTTGATTTTCAAAAAGAATTTGTTAAATACTGTAGATCAGATGTAGATATTTTAAGAAGAGGATGTTTAGAATTGAGAAGATTATTCTTAGAAATCGCAAATATCGATCCATTTAAATATGTAACTCTAGCAGGTGTATGCATGAGTATTTATAGAGATAAATTCTTAAAAAAAGGTACAATTGCCACAGATGATGATACAATTCAAAAAGACAAATATAGTAAAAAATCAATTGCTTGGTTAGATTATCTGTCTAAAAAGAATAATATCAATATTCAACATGCATTAAATGGTGGAGAGAAAAAATTAAAATTAGGTAAGAAAATTTACAAAGTAGATGGATTTTATGAAAACACAGTGTTTCAATTTCATGGATGTCACTGGCATGGATGTAATTGATGTTATAGAGAATCAACTATAAATGAACAGAATCAGATATGTATGAAAGACTTATATAAAAGAACTAAGAGGATTCAAAAGAAAATTTTAAAAGCTGGATATGAATTAATTGTTATATGGGAATGTGATTTTGATAACAATAAAGAAATTAAAAAATATATAAAAAATGAATGGAATAGAGATTTCGTGGAACCTTTAAATCCTAGAGATGCATTTTATGGGGGTAAGTGTGAGCCTACTAAATTGAAATATGAATTTAAAAATAATGAAAAAGGTAGATATATTGATGTATGTTCACTATATCCAACTGTAAATTACTTTGATAATTATCCAATTGGTCATCCTGTTAAGATATTTAATCCTGAAAAATTTGATAAAGAATGGTATGGTTTCATCAAATGTAAGGTCTTACCACCTAGAAATTTATATCATCCAGTGTTGCCAATTAAAGATGAAAAATTGATGTTTGCTCTTTGTAAATCATATTCTAAAACTATCAAATGTAATCACTTTAAAACTGTTGTAGATAAAAAGAAATGTAAAGAATGCTTTGAAATTAGAAATAAGGAGTGTAATCATAAAAGAGCTGAAAGATGTTTTACTAGTACATGGACTACTGATGAAATGAATTTAGCAATTAAAAAAAGATATAAAATTTTACGAATATATGAGGTTTGGAATTTTGAAAATAAAACTGATGAACTATTTAGAGATTACGTTAAAATGTTTTTGAAAATCAAATTAGAAACAGATGATAAATGGTCTGAAAACTTTAAAAGTGAAAATGAATATAAGAAGACAGTTTACAAGAAATTAGATATAAAATTAGAAAAAATAGAAAAAAATCCAGGAATGAGATTTATAAGTAAGATATGTTTGAACTCATTATGGGGTAAGTTTGAACAGAGAAAAAATATGAAACAGACTAAATACGTAATGGATTTAGATGAATTTTATAAAATTATATTAGATGACAATCTCAAAGAATTAAATATGATATTTATGAATGATGACTGTGTAGAAATGACTTATAAAATGAAAGATGAATATGTTAAAAATAACTTTAATACTAACGTTTATATAGCAGCTTTCACCACTAGTTCTGCTAGAATTAGATTATATAAAATGCTTGATAAATTACGTGAAAAAGTGATTTATAAAGACACAGATAGTGTTGTGTATTAGATGATGGAACTAATAAAATCAAAACAGGATGCATGTTAGGAGAATGGACAGATGAATTGGGAGAGGATAAATATATGAAATCCTGGATAGCTGGTGCACCAAAAGACTATGGATACATACTAAATGATGGAACTGTAAAAGGTAAAGTTAAAGGATTTAAAATGAGCTATGAGAATGAAAATATTTTGAATTTCAATGATAGAATGAAAGTAATAACAGGTGAAACAGATTACTTAGAAATATCAAATAATCAGTTTAAGATACAAAAAGATAGAAATATAGCTGTAGATACACTGAACAAGAAATACATGTTTGGATTTGATAAAAGAAGAATTCCAGACGATTTGAATACTGTACCTTTTGGATATGTATTTAAAAAAAGTGATTAAATATAAACAATGAATGATATAATTGTGATTATAAATATTCAAGGATTTGTCCTCCCAAATCGTAAGATAGCAAGAAAGATAAGTTGGGTACACTCAAAACTGAATATTGGTGAAACAATATCAGTGTTCACACCTGACTGCAAATTAGATGAACAAGAATTGAATATCGTACGTAAGTGTGTTTTAGATGTGCATGGACTGAGATTTAAAAGATATCCAAATAGCATAGAACTATGGATTAATAATTGTGAGGTAAAGAACTATATTAAAAACCTGTACCATATTTATGGTGGTACATTTGCATATAAAGGAGGAGTAATGGAAAAAAAGATGCTTGAAGATATTCCATCTGTTGATTTAGATATACCTAAATGTCCAAGAGTTTTAGGCCCCGGATGCTCTATGTATAGATGTATGCATTATAAGAATTATATTTCAAAAAATGAAAACTTATAAATGGATTTAATGGGTGACCTTAGAGCTCTATACTGTTCTTCAGATAAAAAATATAGTCACGAAATATCTCAAATCGCTCATTTTTGTGATGACTTGATTGATACGTATAGAGATAATTACAAGTTTTCAGATATTCTAACTATAGTTTATAAATATTTAAAAAAGATAAAAAGAATAATTGATAAAAAAGAAAAAAACGAGGAAATTAAAAACAAAGGATTAGAAATTTTAAATGAGTTTGTAAGTTATTGTAATTTACAGTTCTCATCACATGTATTCAAAAGCCTTTAAAAAATTAAAATCTTATAAATGGATGAGTTCAATAGCATCAGATTATTTACAGAAACACAGAAATTAAAAGATTTGAATCCTGGAGATTATAAATTGATGTCACTGAAAAAAATCCAAGCGAAATTCGGAGATGCAACTATTGCAAAAATAGAAGTCAATGATGAAGAAAGAGAATATTATTTTAGAAAATGTCACGGAAAACTATCTGAGAGTGCAATTAAAAAAATTAATAAAAGTAATTATATATTCAGATTCAGAGGTAAAATTGATGATCTATATTATGATTATGAATTAGTAAAAACTTAAAAAAACGAATTCTATTAAAATGAAAGTTCATTTCGATCCTAATGCTGTTGTCATATATGTAGGAAATGAAAATCGAAAAGGTATATGTGAAACATATGCAGTTGATCGAGAGAGGTTCAAAAGAAGAATTACTGAAACAGAAAATAAAATAGGACATATCTTTAAAGAGAAACATAGAAATGAAGTGTCACATAACAAAACTTTATATTATTGAATTCATTTAAATCTTTGTAATATTTTTAATTTTTAATTAATCTTGAATTTCTTTAATCTTCAACAATTTTTAATCTTCCTATAAGGGGTATCCATTTTGGGTGCCCCTTTTTTTAATGCATTTTTAAAAAGTACCAATTCAAAGTAGTTTGTTTTACAACTTTTCTATTGATCACTAAATTCATCATTTCATCACTTTTAAAATCAAAGCTATTCAAAGTTCAAAATGATTGCAAATGTTCAAAAAAGTCTTCAAATATCATCCAAAATGCGTGTTTTTATGATGTCTGTTTTTATGAAAAAACAGAGTAAAAACTTCAATTTTCAAAAATCTGATGTTTTTGACTATTTTATGCTCAAAAATCAATGATTTTTAATGAAAATATGGTGTTTTTGATCATAAAAAGCCTTAAAATGTTCGTGATTATTGAGGTCTGAAAAATAAAAAAATGCCTGATTTTGAGGTTTTTATGTGATTTTGGGGTGTGCCATAGTACCCCCTATATACTGCTAACGTGACATCATCATCCAAAGGCGAGGTTACTCGCTGGAATGCATTTCAGAAACGCATCGATAGTATGATGCACTTCAATACCCTCTGATATTTTGGCAAGGAGAAGATGGTTATCACTTCAACATCATGCAGATCAACCCTACCAACGAATAAAAAGGTTTCAGCGATGGACTTCTACGCGTTTAGAATAATGATTAGAGATAATTTACCCAATCATATTTTATAGTGTCGGCAACTATTTCATCAATTCATTTTTGATATGTACGCAAAAATTGAGAGTGAGCGTCTTCTCGGCATACGTCTAAATAAAAAAAGTTCGAGTGCATGAATACATCCACCTCAGTGATTCTGTGGGCAATGATGAGAACGCTGATAACATTGGAAAAATGGCAATTCTACCTGCTACGTTCACAGGAAGCCCTAGACACGTGCACGAATAATCTCAAGATGCCATGTCACATGTTAGAGCTTACGGACGTACAGACTTATTGAAAACCTTCACATGTAATCCGGCTTGGCAAGAGATAACAGAAGAACTTTTATTCGGACAGACACCCAGCGATCGTCCCGACTTAATAGCCAGAGTGTTCAGACAAAAGCAAATGAAATTTAGAGACAGGATGCCGAATGGCAGAAACGAGAGCTTCCACATTCTAATAATCTATCTGGTTGAAACCAAAATTCATCCAACCCAAATCGACGACGTTATATCTGCCGAGTTCCCAAATCCAGAGGAAGACCCCAACATGTATGCAGTGGGGACCAAAAATATGATTCATGGACCATGTGGAAATCTTAATTTTAATGCACCGTGTATGAAGGGGGGGGGGGGGAGTGCAGCAAGAAATATCCAAGATAATTTATTAGAGATACACAAACCGGAAATGATGGTTATCCTAGGTATAGAAGACGAGATCCAGGAGACGGTGGATTCACGGTAAGACTGAAGATTAGAGGCAACACGGATATAGAGGTTGACAACAAATGGGTTGTTCCGCACTTTTAACTCCTTTCTAAAATGTTCCAGGCACACATTAACGTTGAATATTGTAACTCAGTAAAATCCATTAAGTGCATTTGACAGTATGTTAACAGGGGAAGTGACATGCCAGTTTTTGGACTCACCACTGGAAACACTAATGATGAAGTATCTCAGTACCAGTTGGGAAGGTACGTTAGTAGTAATGAAGCAGTGTGGCAGATCTTTAGTTTTCCGATACATGAACAATACCCGACCGTTGTTCACCTTAGCGTTCATTTAGAAAACAGCCAAAGAGTCTACTTTACAAGTGATAATGCGTAGACTGTTGCTGTTCAACTACTGAAGACGACTTTGACAGCTTTTTTTCAATTATGTCAACATGAACCATTCGCAAGGACATTGTTGTATTCTGAGGTTCCACGATATTACACTTGGAATGCATGCAGGAAAGTCTTTTGCAAAAGAAAACAGGGAGTACCAGTTTCCGGACATGGCACAGTTGCCAGCGAAGCCTTGGGTCGTGTCTACACAGTTCACCCAAAGAACGCTGAATGTTTCTTTCTCAGAATGTTACTTCATACAGTTCGAGGACCAACTTTTTCGCACCTCTGAAAACAGTAAACGTCGAAGTATGTAAGAATTGTAGAGAAGCTTGTCAAAAGCTTGGTTTACTAGAGGACGATCAATACAGGTACGTTACATTATCAGAAGCAGCGTTAAGGTCTTCCCCGCAACAAATAAGGAATCTTTTTGCCATTCTACTGACGACCTGTTACCCATCCAATCCTAACAGTTTATGGGAGAAATATCGAGAACGCATGAGTGAAGATATACTCGCTAAAGCCCGAAGATATAATCCGACTATTCATTTAAATTTTTCTCCAGAAATTTTTAACGAGTCACTTATATTGTCAGAACACAGACGTCTAGCCATCAGTAACAAGACATTATTACAGTTAGGCGTACAACCTGCTCGACGAAATCAGCGTGACGTGCTAAATACCGACCTTACAAGAGAAAAGAACTACGAATATTTGTAGAATCACACAAACCTCTATTAACTGATGATCAAAGAAAAGTATATCAAACCATAATGGATAACATCATAAGGCAATAAGGTGGAATACGTTTCCTAGACGCTCCCGGAGCAACTGGGAAAACATTTTTGATTAATTTACTACTTGCTGAAATTCGATCACAGAATGATGTAGCACTTGCCATATCTTCATCTGGGATTGCATCCACACTCATAGATGGAAGACGAGCAGCACACTCAGAACTGAAATTACCGTTAAACATCGCTATTGAACAGAATCTCAGGTGCAATATTAGCAGAGCATGTGGTCAGGCAGAAGTGTTAAAAACTTGCAAAGTCATCGTGTGGGATGAATGCACTATGACACACAAAAAATCGCTTGAAGCCCTTGATAGAACTCTTCAAGACCTAAGGGGGAATAATAATTGATGGGAGGGGCTCTGGTGGTTTTAGCTGGTGAATACCGGCAAACTCTTCAAGTTATACCAAGGTGAACAGCTGCTGACGAACTTAATGCTTGCCTTAAAGCTTCGCCTCTTTGGAGACACGTTAGAAAGATTACTGTAAGAACAAATACAGTATGAGGGTACGACTTCTAGGGGATCCAACTGTCCACGCTTTCGCTGACAAACTTCTTCAAATCGGTGAAGGTACTTTTCCAACAGAGTGTACATTCGGCGAAATTCCCTTTACAGATGATTTTTGTAACAGAGTGACATCGGTTACAGAACTTATAGATAAAGTTTATCCACAGTTATCAGAAAATTACAAAAATCATAAGTGGTTGTGTGAAAGAGCCATCCTCGCTGCTAAAAAAGATGATGTTCATGAAATCAACAACCCCATCCAGGATAGGATTCCAGGCTCCGTAACTGAATACAAATCCATCGATACTGTCGTGGATGCTAACGAGGCTGTCAATTATCCAACGGAGTTCCTGAACTCTATCGACCCGCCTGGGATGCCATCACATCGCCTGCGACTGAAAGTTGGCTCACCCATCATGTTGCTTCGTAATCTCGACCCACCTAGGTTATGTAATGGTACGAGACTTTGTGTCAAAACAATGTTGCCGAACGTCATACAAGCGACAGTATTGAGTGGGAAAGGAAAGGGGGATGATGTATTCTTTCTCCGCATTCCGCTGATTCCAACAGATAGCCGCCGGTGGCGCAGTGGTCTAAGCGATGACCTCCGATCATTCGTCCGAACGGGGTCCGGGTTCGAATCCCGGTGAGGCATGGATGTTGTGTTTGTCTTACGGCACTGGCTCTCTCCCTTCCCTGGAACCAGTGACCCTAAATTAGGGACGGGCGACTGCTTATAGCCCATTGAGTTGCTCACGGTGGTCGTTAAACATCCAAAAAAAAAAAAAGATTCCAACAGATATGCCCTTTACTTTTAAGAGACTACAGTTCCCAGTAAGGCTGGAATTTGGTATCACCATCAACAAGGCACAGGGCCAGTCAATCAAGTGCACTGGTATTAACTTGGAGACACCGTGTTTTCCCCACAGGCAGTTATACGTAGCGTGCTCACGAGAAAGTTCCCCAAATCATTTGTCTATCTATGCTCCAGGTGGAAAAAGCATAAACGTCTTTTATAAACAAGTTTTACAATGAACACGCCATTCTGCCAGTCAGGCATTCTTTATCACAATCAATAAAGCACAGTGGCCCAGTGAAACAATTGCTTGCGGTCTCCATGCTGTTCCCACGGACAATTTTATGTTCAATGTTCCACAGGCTTTCAAGAACAATGAAAAATTACAGGTTGTAAAGTGTAAAAACGTTTTAAAAATAATAAATATTATTACAAAATTGGCACTATTTTCCTTCTCTCCATTTGGAAAATCCTTCATTACATTAATGTTCTTGGAAGACAATGAAAAAGGCCAATGCCCACGGAGAAAGAGGGGTGAAAATGCTAACAATCTCATGTCTCATAAAACCTGAGCGTTGTTCATCACGGTAGGATTTTTTTATAGTGCGATTTATATTGTTACTTGAAAACAAACTTTATGTCTATTCCGGGCAACGCCTGGTATCTCCGCTAGTCTATAATAATAAAGAAAGTTTGTGTGTCTGTTTTTCGCGATACAAAATGAAAATTTCGTTCCCGATCTGAGTGTGTCTTTCCGCTTTGTTTACATGCAACCTGATCACAATCAACGGGAAGGAGTGAAGGAAAGTAGTTCATGATAAATTTTAGACATTTCTTTTTTAGAATGCTTCGTACTTTTGTTCTGGAAGTCATAAATTTTACGCGTTCGTTGATAGACGCCTTAATGAGCTTAGATTTTGCAATAGCTTTGCTCAAAATTTGCCAACTGTACCCGAGTAATCGGTTACCGTTGGCGGCTTGTCCTAGTTAGGGTTTTTCCGGGTTTTGAGAAGGGGTCGTTTGTTACCTATCTCCTCCAAAGATCTTCAGCCGATTGCTGTGACACCTGTCACAGAGAAAATGAAGGACATGGTGAGTGACATGGGGTTGATATCATGGTGATTAGTCGTGTCGTATAAAAATAATGACCATTAAAAGACTGACCAATTTTAATAATTGAAAAAGTCCGCTCTCTATACGAGACTCGGGAGAGTTAGTTGTTCGGGCATAGCTACGATATGACACATCCGATTACAGTGATTTTTGGCATGCGATTGGACATCGTACAGGATTAGGATATGACTCTTTTCGATTCCCAAAATTCCGTGTCATTGCGGAATTTCAATTAAAACTACATGGCCTTTTTTTTGACGCGTTCGGCTCACTAACATTAATTAAAAAAATCGTTTGAATTGAAAAATGAAGAAATAGAAAGACTCCATATGTTAGCTCAACACTTGCCTGTAATAATAAAAGGAAGTTTGTGTATGTGTGTGTGTGTGTGTGTGTGTGTCTCTCTCTTTTGCGATACAAAATGAAAAACGTGGTTCCCGATCTGAGTGTGTCTTTCCACGTTGTTTACATGCTACCTGATCACAACCAGCGTGAAGGAAAGTAGTTCATGATAAATTTTAGGTATTTCTTATTTAGAATAAATTCGTACTTTTGTTCTGGAAGCCATAAATTTTAGGCGTTCGTTTTTTAGAATTTGTTATAATAGACGCCTTAATGAGCTCAGATTCGGCTATAGCTTCGCTGAAAATCTGCCAATTGTACCCGAGTTATCGGTTACCGTTGGCGTCTGGTCCTAGTATTTGTTTTGAAATTTTCAGGTTCTTTCAGTTCTGCCGTTTTTGATAAACGTATTTATTGTGTCTGGATGGAAAAATTGTAAAGAATATTTTATGACGTTCACAAAGAAAATTTTATTCTTTCATCTTAGTTTCTTAAAGATAGTTTCATTTCATATTTAAAGGAATTTTAAAAGAAAACCTTTCTCGACTGGCATTCAATAATTAGATTTATGAATAACCAGGACTTTGACACAATAGGACATACAAAAAACTGTATATTTGTTTGGGCATCTCTTACTTTAAATGCATAATAATAGAGGACAAAAATACCTTAAAGATTCAGGTAAACATCAGAAAGTAATACCCAGTCCACGAAGCTTTTCTTAAGAAATGATGGAAAAGGGAAACATATTATGAACTGGAAGGTAAATGCAAAACATCGGCGGAAACCTCCTAATTTCAGTTTGATGGGTCTGTCATAAAAATTCAATTACGAAGAAAATGCTTTTTCCTCAATTAGCGAAAGTGTTTTGTTTTTTATTTTTCCTCAATAAGCGAAAGTGTTTTGTGTGTACGGGATGATTAGGCGGTAAACGCCAATAAAACTACAGGTAAGTTTTTAACAAAAGAAAAGGAATTACGAATCTGATGATGAAATCTTAATGCCGTATTTGACAAAAATGAATTTCACAACTTATTTGGCAATATAAATAGATAAAGACACGTTTAGCTACTTCTCTGTAAGTACAGTAAGGTAATTTCATGGTCTAAAAAACTGTCACTGTTTTATATCTTCACCATAATCTGTGCTTGCGGTAAGTAAAATGTTCCAGATCATCTTTCAATTTGCTTAAAAGAATTTGAAGTATAATATACATTATTATTCCTTATTGATATTAATACATCATCATTGTAACAGACTTCTCACACGGGGTACTGTACTATTAGTAGAAACGATGCTGAAGCTCGCTGTGGAAAACTTGCAATCTTTTGCGATTATAATATTTTCGATGACTTCCACAAAACGTACAATGTAAACAACCCTGTGAGCAGTGTTAAATTAGAGTTACCCACTTTGCTATTTTTGGTAATTAAGTGTTAAATATCTTTCATTCACTTTGCTGTTATTTTCGAATATAATATATTGATGACAAGGATATTTTGCAGTAAGTGACTTAACCACAAGGATTTGGGATTCTTTTCATTTCGAGAGTGGATAATGCAATTGTTATAAAATTGCGCTATTAATTGATAATATAAACATCCAGATCCGTCTGTCTCTCTGGAACGCTTGACGTCACACCAACGTCTGTATTATTGCCCCATCACTTATTGATAAATTCTTTTGTGCTCTCGCAATGTCAAAATGATTGCCTGCTATATGATGGCAGGAGATCATTTTTAGATGTCACTGTGATCGCTTGCTAATTTAAAAATATTGGATTATTAATGACTCGAGTTCTATTTTTACGATATACAAAATTCGAATTGAATTTTTAATATCACAGCAAATTGAGTTTGCACACGATCACATTGAGATGTCAAGGTGATCACGTGCTAATTTAAAAACATTGGATTATCAATGACTCGAGTCTATTTATCCTATCTGCAAAATTCGAATTAAAATCTTAATATCACGGCAAGTGCCGTTTGTATATTAGTTTAATTTAGCACAATTCTAATAATAATTTGTATGCTTTAATTATTTTTTACTTTTTTAATTTATAGTGCAGTAAACTTAGTGTAGTCTAGTGGTGTCACGCGGGAAAAATTAGGAGAAAGCTGAAAATGGGCGTACAAGTAAAACCCATCACCCTGAGCAACATATCAAAAGTCACCAACTCTTCCGCTATTGCTTTCATCGCAATCTTGAGAAAGCCCGGTGGCGCAGTGGTCTAAGCGATGGCTTCTGGTCATTCGTCCGAGATGGTTCCGGGTTCGAATCCCGGTGAGGCATGGATGTTGTGTTTGTCTTACGGCTCTGGCTCTCTCCCTTCCTTGGAGTCAGAGACCCTAAATTAGGAACGGGCGACTGATTATAGCTCATTGAGTTACACGCGGTGGTCGTTAAACCTCCAATTACACACACGCAAAAAAAAAAGTTTTCAAAAATGGCCGCTTTTGGCACATTGAGCAAAAAAAAAAAATAAATTACTCGGTTTCCAATGAAAGTGAAAACAAAATGCTGGCACGAAAATAAAGATAATGTAGCGTACAATAAGTGAACTAACTGTTTCATATATATTGATATTAGTTAATATCATTAGAATATATCTGCATCTGCCTGCCATCGTTGGAGAACGTAGTTTTCAGTGCTCCACTGTTTTTAGATTTTTCCTGTGTAAATATTAACTTTTACTATTTAAATTGTAGGTCATTCAATTCGTCTCGTCATTACTTTAAAAAGATACCCGAGGTTCTTCTCTACGTCCAAAAGTTCGCATACAATATATAAGTTCAGTTTTCCCATGCTGGGCTAGGCATAGCGATGTCGGAGGTTTGTTATTGGCCACTAGACGCTTATTAACTATTTCTTCTCTCTTTAATATTGTTTCTCTTTCTATTGAAGAACTATGGGCTGAAATGAAAAATTCTGATCAATTGTGTACGGAAAGTCCACCATACCACACATGCTTTCTGTCCATGCATTCGCAAGATCTGTACGAGTTCACCTGCTGACATATCAAGCCGTAACAAAGGCATTGAGACATATGCAACCTGACATGAATCACTGCATATCATCGGTTATTACGACGCTGTACGAAAACGTATTCACAAATCAGACTGCAGTAGATGAAGTATATACCTGGTACCATAGAACACTTGACTGATATCTTGAAACATACCGTCGAAGACCTGAAAAAGCACAGCCGTACATGTAAACTCTGGATGCAGTACATTCAACAAATCAATGTGGTGTTGCAGTTCATCAGAGCTGAAAGAGCTGGTGACTGGGATCTTCATCTATCCACTGTTGTTTCCATGCTACCACACTTCCACGGAGCAGGGAATTCCATGCATGACAAATCCGATCACCCTTCTGCCCAGTAAATGACCAAACTGCTCACAAAACTATCTATAATTATGAGAAATTTACCAGTAAAGTGCTCTTTACTGTCAGACGTACAGGAAGATTCTGGTCTGGCATATGGAGTGAGTGACATGTGCATTGAACAAGTGCCAATGGTATCCTTAAAACAATTGGTGGGTTAAAACGTGGCCGTGTAATCAATGAATGTACAATGGAAACACGGATATCTGCCCTCCTTCACGTATTGAAGTAGCCGAAGCTATTCAAGAGTTCTGAGGGGTTACCATGAGAACCTCAGAACAGCATGTGGCGCTCTGACGAGGGCGGCAAAGTAAAAGTAAGAGATATTTCCAACTATTTACTGACTGGTTTCTACAGCACAATTCACTGGAGTATATGACAGAAGAGTTGATATGCATCTCTACAAGACTTGTTGCAGACAAAACAGTGAACTGTGATACAGCAACTGAGGTCGAAGTCGTTAATATAAAACAAATGTCGGGGCAAACTTTCTTTGATGTGATGTTGCTAAAAAAAGACACCACTAGCTGCAATGACATATTCTGTGAAAAACAGAGACGAGACAATCGTAGTCAACCCTCAACAACTGTTCAACAGAATCATATGTGTAAGAAAAACTTTAGCCCAACTTAAATCATATTTCAAATATGAGCTAGCTCAAACACCGCCATCTCTGTATGATGGCGTGTCAGTGCGGAAAGGAACGAAATCATCGCTAGCTTCTTTACTGACCAGCGTCATCGGAACTCGAGGAGGTTCCACCCGATACCGAATTTGTCATAGATGGAGGTAATTTGTTTCATAAGGTTATTTGGCAAAAACCTGCAACGTTCAAGCACCTTCTGGAATCATACATAACACATGTCGTTAAACGTTATAAGAATGCTACAATTGTATTTGATGGTTACCCAGACACATCTAATATCAAGGGCGCAGAGTAATAACCAGAACATCTAAGAGAACATCTGCAGATATTATTATGAAGCCGAACATGATAGTTACTACTGCACAAGGTCTCCTTGCTAATCCTCGAAACAAAAATAGACAAATAATTGCATTACTGCAACAATGTGCGGTCAATGATACTGTTGCATTTCAAGCAAAAGATGATGCAGACACAGAAATTATTTATGTTGCTTTGAAACTGGCACAAAGCAAGCTGTCTGTTACCATTGTTGAACAAGATACTGGCTTTATGATTTTGATGACGTCAGCGTCTAGAGATAAAAACAACAACCAATTTACGAGCCGGCAGTGGGAAAACGCCGACGATTGTATTCAACAGCCAAAAGCTTATTGAGCATCTAGAAGAAAGCCGCAGGTTTTTACTAATTGTATACGCTGTAAGTGTGTATGATACCACATCAACATTCTATCGGAAAGGAAAGAGAAAAGCGTTCCAACTCGTTCAGAAGAACAAACATCTCCAAGAGGTTGCCGAAACATTCTCAAAACCTGGGACCAGTAAACATGAAATAGTAAAGCCAGGAGAGGAATTTATTTTTAGCCAGTAGGGTGCACCAACAAACCGAACCCTTGATGAAAATAGATGCTTTGAATATAACCGGTCAATTGCAAAAATGCCTGTGAAATCAAATTTCCAGCTTGCCAGTATTTCACCAACAACATTATTTCAGGGTGTACAGTCAGTTTTAGCATTGGGTTGTGTGACGTATTATCTAAATTAACTTTCCTTTTTAGTTTCTTTCCCTATGTAAATCTTGAGTTTGTTCTCAGTTATACTTCACACTTAACGTGATATCTTTTCTCTCAAACGAATACTGTTCGCAACATAATTGAGGTTGAATGAATGTGACGTATGCCTGTTATTAGATAAGAACGAGAGATATAAACTACGAAAAAAAACCAGTTGCTTGTGGAGCGTTGAGGAGCGATTAATGTACAGAGTTCTGGAACGTAGCGTTGTTGGTGTGTGGTGTGTTTAATGTGGAGTGTTGATACCGATATGTTATGTTACGATGTGTTGGAGAAAACATCTTGAATAAAACATCATTTCCGTAAGTTTGACTACTGTTTTTAAATGTTTCGTCTGGCCGTTAAGATTTAATTTAGGAACTCTTTCATCGTATGGCGATGTTTTAAAATAACGTAGCAGTACGAAAAGACGTTTACGTTATAGTTGGATATAAACTAGACTTTAACAAACGCGAATATATACTTCATGATGGAATCCTCAGAGCAGCGCCAACTCATTTGGAACCAGAACCTTTGAGAGTGATATCGTGTAACTGCCAGCGAGGCTGCAAGCAAGCATGTGGGTGTCGAAAGATTGGACTGATGTGTTCTCCAATGTGTGTCCATAGGTTGAACTCGTGCGATTAGCATTTCTTCTAACACAGTGAGTGCACAGAGTTCAAGTGGTATTGCAGCCGGCATCATATTGTTTTGACGTGTATATTTTGAAGGACATTTATGGCATTTTTTGCATTTGTTATTTTGAAGAGCGTCTGTAAGGTATAAGCCATGACCCGATGCGCATTCGAGAAAGTTATTTCTATCTAAAACATTCACAAATTCGCCAGTAAAATCTTTATTAGTTTCTAACACACAAACGATTCCCATGTTTTTTATGTAGTACTCAGATTTCACTGCCGGACATCAGAGTAGGAACAATTATACTTTCATACACAACCATGCGGAACTCTCTTGAGAAGTGTGAAAGCCTCCCAAATCTGCTATGACTTTCAATGAAGAATTCACTCGCCTACTAATTTCACCATACAACTTGTTCTGTCTGTCAAACATGCTTCCTAAATACACAGACTCGTTTATCTGGTCAGTCACTGTGCCATTGAGCCATTTAGACTTATATTACATTCAACACTACCAGTTCCTTGCTCAAAAACCATAACTTTGGTTTTTATCTTATTTGTACTCAGTTTGAATTTCATACAAATTTCGTACATCCGGGACAACATACTCTACAACTCACTTTTATTATCTGCCAACAGGACAGTGTCATCCGCGTACAGCAATCTGCACACACGGATATCACCAAGATATAAACCAGTATTATCCATTTTGGCATCACTCATGCACGCAACCATAAATATATTAAACAGCCATGGTGACATTACACAACCCTGTCTGACTCCTGGACCAACAGAAAACCATTTTGATAAAACACCATTCACTCGTATACAAGCTCTGCTGTCAGCATACATGGCTTTTACACTATTAAGTAGATTCCCAGTAACACCATATTCATCCAATACCTTTAATAAAAGTGTCCTATTGACTCGGTCGTAAGCTCTCTCTAAATCTATGAAGGCAGCAAAAACGTTCTAACAAACAGCCAGATATTTTTCAATCATCATGCGTAATGCAAACATTTGGTTGGTGAAGCCCTTAATAGGCATAAAATCACTCTGAACATCCCACACTTTCTCTGATGTAAGACCCCGTACTTTTTCAATAATGACATTACCAAGCACTTTCCCTGGCACTCTCAGTAGGCTTATACCGCGATAGTTCTTGAAGTTAGTCTGATCCCCTTTTCCCTTATACAAGGGAACAATCATAGCATATCCTTCAAATCCCGAGGTGGTACCATTCCTAACTCCCAGCACAATTGGCGAATTTCAGTTAACCACTCAATTACAGAGTCACCACCATATTTCAACATATCGGCAGTTATGCAATTAACTCCATGAGCCTTATAATTCTGAAGAGATTTTAGAGCTTTACACACCTCTTCTCTTGAGATTCCTCCTGTGCTTCCATCCTTCACTGTGACATTATCTGCTTCTGCCTCAGAATCACCGTTACTTTCTTGACCTAATAACTCACAGAAGCATTCACCCCAGCTTTCACTTAACTCATTGGGATCCCGTATCATTTCCCCGATCCTCTTCACACAGCTTGCAACTCCCCCCTCCCCCTGTTTTTCCTGAGTCTTACGTAATTCCAGAAAGTCTTTGAAATTGAGGGTTTTTTCCCCGAAATTTCAAGGAAAAGGTTGTAACAAGAATATGCTTCCTTAATTAATGACAAGAGTAGCAAAAAATGGCCCTTGAATGTCAGGAAATATTTTACAGTTGTAACTTTCTACAGAGGTGAAGAACATGACATGACCACAAATCTGCAGCGATTCATTCTGTTGGTGTAGTTTAGTGGGATACAACAACTACCTCCAGATTGAGGAGGTGCGGCTTCGATTTTCGTCATCGACAAATTTATGAATTTCACACACTGCAAATAAAACTATTGATGGTCAGAAAAATAATACTAATACATTCCTTTCGTTTTGTTTGTAGAAATTATTGCTGAAAGACTTATTCGGGTAAACGTGGACCATCAAGTTGACCGGAAGGGTTCTCCCAGAGCCACAAGGCTCTCGACCAAGAACTTCATTAAAGCTGATATATTTGCTAAAACAATTCAATAAGCAATGTCATAATGAAACTTGGCACAATTTAGTATAAACACTGAAGTGCCAGAAAAACTGATACAGACGAGCTTATGCAAAATATATAGCAACGTCACTTATGTGCGTACTCGGTTGCGTCCGCCAGTGCGTATATAAAGCGATAGACATCCTTGTTAGCTGTCAGAGCTGTTTTCGGCATGAGAAAGACAAGTAATAACGATTTAAGCGATTTTCAACGCGGTGTCATAGTTGGCGCTCGTGAGATGGGCCATAGTATTTTGGAAGTAGAAACGAAGTTCGAATTTTCACGGACGACCATTGCAAGGGTGCACCATGACTACAAGAATTCCGGCAAAACCTCCAACCTACGATACCAGCGTGACAGAAAAAAGACATTCGGTCCTCGTGACCATCGCCGGCTGTTAAGAATCGTTTCACGCGATAGGAGTGCAACACTCTCGCAGGTATAATCGGAATTCAATGCTTGAGCCTCAACAAGCATCAGCGTCCGGACTGTGCAACGTACCCTGCACGATATGGGCTTTGGGAGCCGACGCCCAACTCGAGTCCCCTTGATGTGTGCAAGACACACAGCTATGCGCCTCGCTTGGGCACGGCAACACCGCCACTGGACACTTGATGACTGGAAACAAGTAGCCTAGTGTGACGAGTCACGTTTCCAACTGTATCAGGCAGATGGAAGGATTCGTGTGCGGCGCAAACCCCATGAAGGCATGAATCTCGCCTGTCAACAGGGAACTGTACCGGTTGGTGGGGGTCCGTAATGGTATGAAGTGTGTTTAGCTGGACTTTACTGGGACCTCTGGTACGCGTATAAACGTCTGTGACTGGCCAACGCTATTTGCGCATCCTTTCTGACGAGGTACACCCTTTCATGTCCTGCATTCATGCTGATGGGTTGGGCCTTTTCCAACAGGACACTGCACCTCCATAGAAGTGTCGGGACGCCACATTATGGTTAGAGGAGCATTCATCTGAGTTTGGGGTGCTGCCATTTCCACCCAAATCCCCAGATCTGAAAGTGATAGAACACATTTTGGATGCCATGCAACGCGCTATCGAACACAGGAATCCGATACCTTGGAATACACCCAGATTGTGGAACGCTATGCAGAAAGAATGGTGTGCATTGCCGACAGCATATTTCCAGAAGCTAGTGGAGTCCATGCTCCGTCGTATTTCTGCAGTCCTGCGCTCCCGTGGAGGACCTACCAAGTATTAGACTGGTGTACAAGTTTTTTCTGGCACTTCATTATATATACTGATAAGTGCATGAGTCTAGACTTCGATTACATATTTATAACACGAAAGATGACACCGAATTTTCGGTTGTAATGAGCACATCTTTTGAATAGGTTCTTACACGAATTAAATGTATCACAGCTATTCAAAGCCAATCGAACCGGTATGAAAAACAGTATAGTACCTGACGGAAGGAAGAACTGTTTTAATCTGATGTTTAGCCCCGCAGATATTGCTGTAAACGGAAACGAGATCTTACGCCTTCTGGTGTCATATTTGTGCGTTATGAAAAAGTTGAAACCATGTGAGTAACATTTCGCAGCGGAAACGCTCTCCAACATAAAAATAATGTTTCAAATCGTACTCTTAGAAGCAGAGATATCGACAAATATAAGATACGAATCTACGTCCCCTGGCTGGAAAACCATTCATTATTTAAAAAATAATCTCAAAAGGTGTTTCGACATGAGCAGTATTGTTCCACAAAATAATTTTTTGAATCGAGTTTTCACGAGCTCAGATTTTGCTGCAAATACATCAGAAGCAGAAATTAACACTTACGCCCCTCTGGTGGTCAAACCATTCTTTACTATACTACTAGAAATTATAGGCAAAACATTTTGCATGAAGAGATGTATGCGATACAGGAAGAATTTTCCAAATCAGAGTTTTGGAAGCAGATATATCGGGGGAAACGCAATAACACTTACGCCCCCTAGCGGAAAGTCTATGAATTACTCGGAAATTTTGAAGTTATCTCAAAACATGTCGCACCAGACACTCTTTCGAGAAAAGAAGGAATTTTTCAAATCGGACCATTAGAAGCAGAGATATTGACAAAAATAAGATATGTATTTACGCCTCCTCGCGGAGAAACCATGTGTTATTTTAAGAAGAAAATATTCCGAAAAGGTTTGTCAACGTGAGTAGTAACTGCAAAAGAAAGATTTTTTTTTCATTCGAGATTTTAGAAGCTCAGGTTTTGCTGCAAACACATCAAACGCGAAAATTAAGGCTTACGCTCCCTAATGGCCACACCATTTTCCACTAAAAATTAGAAATCGCACGCAAAAGATCTCCCATCAGGGGCTGTATCCGCTGCAGAAATAATTTTTCAAATCGGAGTTTTAGGAGTCGAGATATCATGGAAAACGCAACTGAATTTTACGCCTCCTAGAGGAAAATCTATCCGTAACTTGAAAAAATGAATATACCTAAAATAGTCTTTGACATAAATGGAATCGAAAGATAAAAAAAAACGGTTTTTCAATCGGGTGTTTGGAAGCAAATACTGTATATGGAATAAAATGCATTTTTGAATTCGATATCATCTTCATGTACGCCCTCTAGCGGCAAAATTGTTCTTTGGAAAGAAACCGAAATGCAAGGATCATCATTCGGACATTTCAAGCTCCTCAATGCAAAAAGAATATTTCAAACTGGACTAACAGTTACAGAGATATGGTGTCCACAGGCTGGCGGACGGACAGACGCACAGACAGACGCACGGATGGACGGACAAACCGGTAACATAAGCACGATCTTTTTTACAAAAGACGTTCCAAAAAACTAGGATTAAAGAAAGAAGTGTACATTTTATGTCATCAGGATATAGGCTTAACGGTAATTATAATCGGAATTTGATACATAGTGACAGCAGAAAGTTCAGAGATCAGCGTGAATTTCTGCAGTCAGTCTCAGTTTTACCCCAATTCAAGACTAAGCTGCTACTGCTGTGTTTTATGAAGAAAGAAAACTTTCTGTTCCTTTAAAGAACGCTACCTTCACCACTCCACCTCGCACACACAAAAATTTAGTCAAACACAGTTAGCCAGTTTTTATCGGTTTCAAATTTTTCTTTTTGAATTCATTTAGCTTAACAATGACAGTGAAAAATACCTGATTAAGGTTCTGAGTCAACTGACTGAAAACCTATTCTCGGGTAATAGCAACTGGGAGTGCTAGTAGAGCGAGCGTTATATATACACTGAGTGGCCACTTTATTATGACCACCCCTCAGTACTTCGTTGGGCCACCTTTTGCCTTTAATACTGCTTCGATATTCTTCGTGGCATGGACTCCACGAGATGTTGATACGTGGTTTGTGGGATCTGAGACCATGCTTGATGAATAACACTTTCCAGGAGTGTGAGATTGCAGGGTTGTGGATCGAGCTGTCTGATGGCTCGTTCAACTTCATCCCACAAATTCTCAATGGAGTTGAGATCAGGAGATTGTGGGGGCCACCTAACCAAAGTAAACTCACTGGCATGTTCCTGAAACCAATCCTGTTCAATACGAGCACTATGGCAGGACGCATAATCTTGTTGAAAGTAGCCATCGCCATTGGGATAAACCATCCACATGACACGATGCACTTGGTCCGCAACGATGTTTATGCACTGCTTGCCACCCAAACTGCAACACCAAGAATGAAGCATCCGATTGGCCTGAAACTTGCAGTATGCGTCGCCCGCAAGAGAACATGCAAACGATTAACATTGCAGGGCATATGCACATCATGTACGCCCGGCACGCCACCGAGAAGCACTATAAGAAGGGTGCAGAGAAGGCGGGGTGTAAGTAGTGGAATTGTGTTGTGTTGCCGGACCTGTGCGTGGAAAGCTTCCTGATGCCTCGTCGCAGAATACGGCAGTCATTCCAGCACGTTTCGGAGTTCGACAGAGGAGAATAGTGGCTTACCGCGACAGCGGTTTATCGTACCGAGACATCGGCGCCCATGTGGGACGACATCCAGCCACAGTGAGGCGAGTATGGATTCGGTGGGTGCAGGAGAGACGGGCGGACCGACGAGAGCGATTGCCGCAGCCGCGGCACACCACCGAACGAGAAAACTGGCATGTTGTGCTGCAGGTATTGACGGCTCTCACTGCCACATCACGAACGTTAGCGCAGAAATTGGGGTGTGTTGCGCAACAACCTGTGTCAGCACGTACCGTTCGACGTCGTCTTCAGGAGCGGGAACTTGTCGCACGGCGTCCATTGCCCCTATTACCATTGACGTTACACCACCGAGGAGTGCGGCTGCAGTGGGCCGTTGAACACCGCACTTGGATTACGGAATGGCACGACATTGTCTTCTCCGACGAATCCCGCTTCTGCCTGCAACACCACGATGGTCGGATCTACGTGTGGAGGCACCGTTGTGAGAGACTGTATGACGCCTGCATTATGCATCGCCATACCGCTCCACTGCCTGGCGTTATGATTTGGGGCGCAATTGAATATGACACCCGCACCCCACTGGTACGCATCGCCGGTACACTCAACAGCCACCGCTACATCTCCGACGTTTTGGTGCTTGCAGACCTCCCTTACCTGCAGGACCTGCCAGCGGCCAGGTTTCAACAGCACAATGCGCGGCCGCACGTGGCACGCATCGTGCAACAATTCTTCACGGCCCACCAGGTGTCACTGCTGCCGTGGACCGCCTGTTCTCCCGATATGTCGCCCATCGAACACGTCTGGTCGCTGATCGGGAACCAAGTGGCACGGCAAGCACTACCCGCGGCTACGTCTGATGAACTGTGGCAACGTGTGGAAGCAGCCAGGACCGTCAAACCCGAAGCCCACATCCAAGCCTCTTTCGTTCGATGCCGCGGCGTGTAGCTACCGTTATTGCCAGCCATGGGGGCCACACGAACTATTGATGTCTGCGTGTTCCGCAAGTCGCGCCTGCCTGTAAGCTCAATCGTTTCATCTTTGTATCTGTTGTTATGTGTCCAGTAAATTTGGCTTTGCTATCTCATGTCCTTCTTGGTGTTGCATTTTGGGTGGCCGCCAGCAGTGTATATGATGTGCCAGTCAGACGTTGATCAACACGAATTAAAGGGCCCAAAGCATGCCAGAAAAACATTCCCCAAACCATAACGTTGCCTCCACCAGCTTGTAGGGTTGTAGCAATACATTTGGGGTCCATGCTTTCGTGCTGTTTCCGCCAAATTATCACTCGGCAATCGGCATGGTGCAACTGAAAATGTGATTCATCGGACCACATAATTTGTTTCCAATTATCGACTGTCCAATCCTTGTGATCCTTTGCGTACTGGAGACATTTTCTCGTTAACTGCAGACAGCAAATGTGTTCGAACAGGCCTTCGGCTGCCATATCCCATCCGATGCAGTGTACGGCGAACAGTGCGTGCAGAGATCATTTGAGGGGATCCTTGATTAAGATGGTCTGTAATTTGCTGCACTGTTGCTCTTCTGTTGTCTGTTACCAGTCTGGACACTCTCCGTTCCGCCCGAGCAGTCACTAGTCGATGACGACCACACGTTGCACGTAGAGACCCAGTTTTTTGGTTGACAGTCCAGTCTTTAAACACTTTAACAACAGCTGCTCTGGAACATTTCACGACAGCGGCGGTTTCGGTGATACTCGCTCCATGGCTCCGAGCTCCTAAATCATCTCAGGTTGAAAATTCGTCAAATCGCATTTTTTACCCATCTCGTAACCCAAAAATCACTTCTACTACTGTCGCAAGCACTATGCTTTTACTTTTTACACTAGCCTCGCCCTCTGGCGGCAACAGCGTGCAGCCATAGCTAATTTGCTTAAAACTCTCAGGTGGTCATAATAAAGTGGCCACTAAGTGCATGTATAACAATGAAGGAGTACATTGTGTAAAATTTTCTGAAATTCAAGAGCCGTTTTCGGTTCCTTTCGTGAACTAAAACGAAGCACATTTCTGATTCAACCTGTTTCGTGAAATTACGGAAAAGGAAAACAGAATTTCGCAGGATTCTTCGTACGTCAGGGAAATCATGAATTTTCAGAAACCATTCCGCAATTCATTTTACATATTAATGAGAAATTCTGTTCTCAATTTCTCTATGTTCATATAACGGATAATTTCCGGTAACAGGAGCGTTGCTGTATTATTTGAGGTTTCATTAACTGGTAAATTTCAATCGTCTGTTTGAGGACCAGATTTTGTAGTTCTGTAGCGAGATAGGATAACGTGGATAGCATATCGCATGAAATTTTGATAATTGTAGCAATGGACATTTCTTCCCCTTTCGCCCCATTTGATGCACCAGCCATTGTATACTTCGTTACCATAAGGTACTTATATTATTTTACGGGTGATTATATGATGTTAATATATGAGCCTGTGGACCCCTTAACACAAAGCTGTTATAACTAGGCAAGAGTAAATTTTATATTTAGGAGTTTTGTGAAATAATAATATAAAACAGTACATTTAATTTTTTCTTAATGATAATTGAAAGTCATTGCCTGTTTAATAAGATGGTCCCAAGTTACAAAGTATTCTTTTCCCTCGAAAAATCATGATGAAAGAAAATAGGTAATTTGTAATTAGTTCTGCTGTAGATAAAATTAAATTATTGCAAACCTATTCAGAAAAGTCTCTAACACAAAACAAAATGACTAATTCATCCGCATTATTAATAAAAAAATACACTTTTCACCATTTGCACCTTTTATGCGCAGGGCCGTTACTAGACTTTATAGTTTTGGGGGCAAGGGTTTAAAAATATATTCCACAGCAAAAAAGTAATCTATCTATCTACCAGGACAAGCCACAAACGGTAACCGATTACTCGGGTACAGCTGGCAAATTTTGAGCAAAGCTTTTGCAAAATCTAAGCTCATTAAAGCGTCTATTATAACAAATTCTAATTTCCTCGTTTTTCAATTCAAACGATTTTTTTAATTAATGCTAGCGAGCCGACTTTCGTGAAACTGTTCAAGTGAAAGGCCATCTAGTTTTAATAGAAATACCTCAATGACACGGAATTTCGGGAATCGGAAGGCGTCAAACCTGACCATGGACGATGTCCAATCCCATGCCAAAAATCACGGTGATCGGATCATGTCGTAGCTAATCCCGAACATCTAATTTTCTGGAGTTTCGTATTGTAAGCGGAGTTTTTCAATTATTATTAAAATTGGTCAGCCTTTAATGGTCATTATTTTTATACGACACGACCAATCACCATGATACTAACCCCTTGTCACTTATTATCATGTTCTTCCCTATCTCTGTGACAAGTGTCACAGCGATCGGCTGAAGATCTTTGGAGGAGATAAGTAACAAACGACTCCTTCCCAAAACCCGGAAAAAACCCTAACTAGGACAAGCCACCAACAGTAACCGATAACTCGGTACAGTTAGCAAATTTTGAGCGAAGCTATTACAAAATGTAAGCTCATTAAGGCGTCTATTATAACAAATATTAAAACGAACGCGTAAAATTTATGACTTCCAGAACAAAAATACGAAACATTCTAAAAAAGAAATGCCGAAAATTTATCATGAACTACTTTCCTTCACGACTTCACGTTGGTTGTAATCAGGTTGAATGTAAACAAAGCGGAATGACACACTCAGATCGGGAACGTTTTTCATTTTGTAACGAGAAAGACAGACACACACACAGACATAAACCTCCTTTAATTATTATAGATCAAGCAAGTATTGAGCTAACAGACGGAGTCTTTCCATTTCTTTGTTTTTCAATTCAAACGATCTTTTTAAATTAATATTAGTGAGCCGACTTTCGTGAAACGGTTCAAGTAAAAGGACATCTAGTTTTTTTACTCTCGAGAACCCAACATATGTCAAGTCAACAGCGAATTCATTTTCACCAAGATCATCTACTGCCTGGTCCACTGTAATACCTTGAGATCGGTGGATGCTGATACCGTATGCAACTTGCAGTGGAAACTGTGTTCGCTCACATGTTCACATGTAACATTAGACTTTTTGAAACTTATTTTGTAAAGAGTAATAGGCACCAATCTATCATCGTACAACGTCGGACCTGTGTAACCCAGAAAATGTGCCAATATGCAATCAGCTAGGTTATCAAGATGATTTAAAGTTCCATCTTGTCTCACGTATATAATGTCACGAACTATATTAATCGACCCATTGCACAGTCCTTGAGCAGTACAGAGATTTTGACGTAGGATAACTTTACATCCAGGAGACAGGTACAGTTTTTGCTGTAGACCGTTTACTTCGTCAGCTTTAGAAGAAAGAGCTGTACGGTTATTGTTAACAGCACTAAGTCGAGTAACAGCTATTAATATTGCAGTCTATTTTCATTGTGTACTTCAATTGCACTTTTTTTGCCATAAGATGAATAGCGTCTTCAAACAGCAACCTAATATGGATATTCTCTGTGTTGAAACGACTATGAAGTAAATCGTAACCTGCAGTGGTTATGGGACCCTTAGCTATGCGTTGAAGGGTTTGTTTGAAAGGAATATGTTCCTCGCGACTTTGTCTCATGACTTGCTTTAATTCAAAAACAACGTGGAATTGTTTGTACGCTAATGACTGACGTTGACAAATGTCGCTTTTTGGCGTACCATACAAAACAACATCGTGGACAGGAGGTAACTGATGTAAGTCACCGAACAAATACACAGTGTCCACCAAGAATTTTGTCTTGATTATCATGGGTTGCTTGCCGAAGACGGTGATCAATGTTGCCTAACATTTTCTGGCCCATCATACTGAATTCGTCTATTACAATTACTTTGAGCTCAGTCATCTCTTCTTGGACATCACGTTCTGTTTTTCCGCTTAGTTCCGATTGCACGCCCTTTGATCTAATTCTGAGTGCCGAATGAATAGTTTGACCTCCAATGTTATGCGCTGCGATTCCAGTTGGTGCTAGTAGCATGATACTCTTAGGGCCATATCGGTTGTGCATTCGTCGTACAATTTCTCTTATGACGCAAGATTTTCCGGTTCCAGCTGATCCCATAGCAATAGAAAGCCTTGAAATACGATCATCGCTGAGTTGACTATTTAGGTGACTTAATACTCTTTGCTGATCAGCATTCAAACTTAAAAGGCTGGGAATTGCTGAGTTTGAACTCTGGTAATTGTCTTTAGATTCTTGAATAAACTTGAGATTTTCAATTATGTTTGGGTATTTTGAGATGGTACCGTACCAGTCATGGCTGAGATCAAAGTCTCTGAAGCCGAGCTCTACGTCAAAAGGTAAATTAACTGGGTGACATTCCGATACTGCTTGCCGATCGGTGCACTCTCGTTCTTTTTTTTTTTTTTTTTTTTTTTTTTTTTTTTTGATTGGAGGTTTAACGACCACCGTGAGCAACTCAATGGGCTATAAGCAGTCGCCCGCCCCTAATTTGGGGTCACTGGTTCCAGGGAAGGGAGAGAGCCAGTGCCGTAAGACAAACACAACATCCATGCCTAACGGGATTCGAACCCGGACCCCTTTCGGACGAATGATCAGAGGCCAGCGCCTTAGACCACTGCGCCACCGGGGCGGCGCACTCTCGTTCTTCTTGTGGAATTAGAAATGTGTCGTCCTCAACCTCTGGATCTTCAGGTAATTAATAATCTTTGCTGATCAGCATTCAAACTGAAAAGGCTGGGAATTGCTGGGTTTGGACTCTTGTAATTGTCTTTAGATTCTTGAGTAAACTTAAGATTTTCAATGATGTTTGGGTATTTTGAGATGGTACCGTACCAGTCATGGCTGAGATCAAAGTCTCTGAAGCCGAGCTCTACGTCAAAAGGTAAATTAACTGTGTGACATTCCGATACTGCTTGCCAATCGGTGCGCTA
The DNA here is from genome assembly GCA_039090855.1 of Macrothele yani. Taxonomy (NCBI): domain Eukaryota; kingdom Metazoa; phylum Arthropoda; class Arachnida; order Araneae; family Macrothelidae; genus Macrothele; species Macrothele yani. The sequence continues at coordinate 109,598,088 of CM076997.1, read as the reverse complement.
TCGTTCTCCTTGTGGAATGAGAAATGTGTCGTCCTCAAACTCTGTTTCTTCGGGTAATTCCCACATTTTCAAACGCGTTTGATCGTAGGAGAGTTTCCATGTGGAATGTGTTTTTAGCGTCGCTTCATCCCGCCAACAGCAGCACTAGCCGTTGCTTTCCAAAAATCTCATCAGCAATGTCGCTTTTTCCGAATTCAACCTGAAGTGCAAGTTGAACAATATGCTGTTTTCTGTTCTTACTCAAGTGTCCACTTCTCATTGTATATTGCCTGCCGTACTAAGTTTTCACTACGGCTCTTGTATTCGTCTATGATGATTTTATGAACGTGTTCGTCACTCTAGCTGTCACTCACGCACATAATCTTCAAATGTTATGTAAATCGGTATGAATCGTCGAGAACAATGAAATAAGGCATCTCTTCGCAGAAGATGAGTTACCTCCCAGGCTGATATGTCTTGTTGGCCAACTATTTTCATGAGCAACTTTGTGAAAGCTTTAACACCCGGAGAATCATTTTCAGCTGTGGAAAGTATATCTTGGAACACATTCCTTAGGTCGTCTGAAATAGGTTCAGCTTTCGAGGCATATTTTGCAATGTAGTTCAGAATGACCTTTTCTGAAATGATGACTTGGCAATCGGTGTTTGCTCGCCAACTTTGAGTAATACACGGGTTGTATTTATTCAGTACTGGATCATTGCGTGACGGTGGGAAGGTCCATTGACCTTCATCGTTTTTACAAAATTGTAGACTGTTCTTGCAGTGGTTTAGGAAACCCAAATCGGCACTCTTTTCGCGGGCCTCTTTCGCAGTATTTTGATGGGAAGTTTGTATGGCGCTGAACTCTATTTAGAATCTCAGAAATTTGCACTGCGTTGCCTAAATCTATTTCAGTTGCGTTTAGCCGACACGGGTGCACTACAGCAGGCTGCGCGTTAATAACTGGATTAACTGCTGACATAAGTCTCTCGTAGAATTGTTTCGCAGTGTCTATTTCAATTTTTGTATAGTTATCAAAATTACGGACGACCGGCGCGCTTTCAAGCCAGAATACTCCGTGAACACGAGGACTTTCTCTATGTTGGTATTCAAATCGGTATCAAAAGTCTATAACTTTGAACTTCTTTTTTATAATCCCCATAAAAGATTGAACTCGAAAACTAAAATAATCATCTGCAACCATTGGATTTAGAGTGAGATAATTTTGCATTACATTACTTCGTTGCGATTCAGACATGTTCCCAATATCTTGAGCAGATATCTGGAAATGGCGTTGTAAACATTTCCAATGGAGGTCTGCCGCGCTAAGAGTTATAAAGAGCGTAGGAACACCAAGTTGATTAACAATTGCTTTAAGTTCCTGTTGTCGTTGGTACCAATACGGATTTGATCCACGTATTTTAGAGCCCCAGAACCAAAGGATTTTTATTAATCTTGGATTAGTTACAACTTCATTTCTGAACTCCTCTACAGTTCCGCTGAAATCAATTTTTTTCGCAAAAATAGATCCTTGTTGAGTCGCTTCATGGCGTTGAGTTGTGTTAAGAATAAGATACCTGAATCTAGGATCTTGAGCAAATCTCTGGTCTCGGTTACGCATTAAATGATCAGCCCACTGTCGAAATGTTGGCGTGTTTTCTGGTGCTCGAGTTTTATCGATGCGATCAGGTTTGCCGTCAGGAAACAGGTGTGGGAAGGCCATCGGAATATATCCATGAAACGTAAATTTACTGACTGGGGTGTTTCCTGATGTTGGCCAACTAACAATGTTGCGAACAATTTGTTCCTGTCGTTGGTGCTCATGCAAAGGTAAAAGCGTTTCCATTACACAGTCACTTTCAAACTTTTCGTTAACGATTCCGCCACTGTGAACATGATACAGCGATTCAGAAATGTCTCCGTCCTCAGGCAATGACTGCAGCGCATCATTGTCACTGCGTACATCACGGTAAAAATAATTTTGTTGCCGAAGCCGCTGTAAAGCTTTTATTACTTTTTGACGACGTACCCGGAAACCCTTGTAACCCTGAGCCCCTTGCTTACGCATAAGTACAACACTGATATTTGACGGAATTCGCGGGAGAGAATCAGCTATGTCCTGAACATTTTGTTCTATGTTAACTACGTTGCCTCGATACCGATACTGACCGTTTGAACCACAGGCACGCAATTGGCATACTTTTAGAACAGGTTGAACGTGTGTGATTAGCATTTCCTCTGACACAGTGAGTGCACAAAGATCAGGAGGTATTTCAGCCGGCATCATATTGTTTTCACGTGTATATTTTGTAGGGTATTTATGGCATATTTGTTATTTTGAAGAGCGTCTGTGAGGTATAAGCCATGGCACAATGCGCATTCAAGAAAATTATTTCTATCTAAAACATTAACAAATTCGTCAGCAAAATCTTTATCAGTTTCTAAACGTTGCCGCGTACGAACACAATGAGGTTGCTGAATGCGTGTCAGTGCCTTGCGAGGAGCCTCTCTATTTTGTCGGCCAAGATTAGGCCGAGTAGGAGGTTGAAAATAATGAACATCACCAACACTTTCCACTTGTTCAGCCTCTATCTCTGTTGAAAAGGTTGTAGCAATTGTGGAATTATCGTTGTGTCGAGTCTCTTGCATACGTCTTGCACTAACAGTTCGTCGATTTAAATTTGATCCAAGAGCTGGACGTGGCATTCATGATTATCAAGGAAGAAAAAACAACGAATTTTAATTGCGACTATCGAATGTAAACAAATGTAATGATCAAGACTCAACGAACCGACAAATGACGTCATTCACGCCATATTGCTCGCCACACACAATCCAAACAGAACCGAAACGCTATATAATTCGGGAAACCGTTACGATGTTTCTGATTCTCTGCTATGCAGTTTACTTGAGTTGAGTTCACATATACAGTTCAGTTCACTTGAGTTAAAAATACAATGACGTCACTCGCAGCATAAAAGATGTTTTCAATTTTTATTAAAATTGGTCGTTTTCTAGTTATCATTATTTTTATACGACACGACGAATCACCATGTTTTCTTTTGTTTTTTTTATTGGAGGTTTAACGACCACCGTGAGCAACTCAATGGGCTATAAGCAGTCGCGAATCACCATGTTACTAACCCCATGTCACTCACCATGTTCTTCCCTTTCTCCGTGGCAAGTGTCACCGCGATCTGCTGAAGATCTTCGGAGGAGATAGGTAACAAACGACCCCTTCTTAAATCCCTGAAACCCCCTCCCCAAAGAAAGCATGTTTTTGGACTATTATTCCTCAATGACATGGAGTTTCGGGAATCGGAAGGCGTCAAAACCTGACCATGGAATATGTCCAATCGCATGCGAAACATCACGGTGATCGGATGTGTCATCTCGTACCTATGCCCGGACAACGAATTGTCTCGAGTCTCGTATAGAGAGCTTCGCTCAAAAATGCAAGTTTTTGGACGATTATTCCTCAATGACACGGAATTTGTGGAATCGGAAGGCGTCAAAACCTGACCATGGGCGATGTCTAATCCCATGCGAGAAATCACGGTGATCGGATGTGTCATCTCGTACCTATGCCCGGACAACTAATTCTCTCGAATCTATTAAAGAGAGCTCCGCTGAATCAGGGCCGTAACTATACTTTTGTTTCGAATTGGGTTTTTTTAAACTATTCCACAGCAAAAATCTATCTATCTAATCGCTTAACAAAAAATCTGCTCTTAAAATTTAAAAAATCTCTTTAGTTCAAAAAAATCGAAATCTTCAGTTTTTGTATATTAGTATTAGTCAGAGAGTAACGACACATGAACTTACTCAGTATTAACAGAAAAACAAACTGAATAATATGGGACAGAGATTACATGAAAACAAGATTACACAGGAAACACGATGAAAACAAGTATAGTCTAAAAAATGGAAATTATAAGAAGAAAAAGTAATCTCCGTCAGAGGAAGCGGGTTTTAAATATTCCGATAATGATAGATGAAGCCACCATATCAAGAGACGTTGACGTTGAATTGGCCTTCTAATAGTTGCCGTATCATAGCAATTATGTCTCAATATACCAGTGGGCATAGTGAAAAAAGAATGTCCTTCTGAAATAAGGTTTATCAAAGGAAACAACAGCAGCAATTGGTAAAACAAAATGTAAAGAAGATATAACGACTCCTGTTGATCTAATACCTTACGATAAACAAGCAAAAAAAATTACCCAAAAGAATTTCTGGGGTTGGGGGATGTTGGACCCTAAAAACAAAAACCCCTTCCGTGGATCATCAATATCACCATTGTCAACCATTATCAATCCACTGCTGGACGAAGGTCTCCCCAAGTTTCCTCCACAACGGTCTGTCTTGTGCCAGTCTCCTCCATGTCACTCCCGCATACATTCGAATTTCATCCACCCATCTCCCCATGTGGTCTTTTTCTGGGTCTTTTCCTGTCCCTTGGAATCCAATCTAAAATTTCGGCTGTCCATCAATGGTCTGTCCTTCTGGCAGTATGTCCAGTCCATTGCCATTTCAGGGATTTAACTCTGATCATGATGTCTTCCACTCTTGTCATTTTTCGGATCCACGAGTTCCTCTTCTTATCTCTCCTGGTTACACCAAACATGCCCCTCTCCAGGCTCCTTTGAGTTGTCTGCAGCCGTTTCTATGTCTCTTTTAGTTAAGGTCCACGTCTCTGCACCATATGTAAGCACCGGAAGGATGCATTGATCAAACACTTTTCTTTTAAGACATAATGGCATATTGCTCTTGAAATTTATGCTGTTTCTTCCAAAAGCTCTCAACGCAAGTTTTGTACGCCGATTAATTTCTTCATCAATGTGACCCTCACTTGATATCTGCTGTCCAAGATAAACGTACGTGTCTGTTATCTCCAGCTTTTCGCCATCAATCGATAAATCTTCATTTTTTGTAAAATCATTAAACATCACTTTTGTCTTCTGAAAGTTCATTTTTAATCCCACTTCTTTACTCTTGTCAGCAAGTTCCTGGATCATACTCTGCAGCTCTGATGGGGTAGTGGCAAAAATGACTATGTCATCAGCAAAACGAAGGTGGGTTAGATAATCTCCATTAATCTTTACCCCTTTGTTTTCCCAGTTCAGTGATTGAAAGACATTTTCCAATGTGGCATTAAAGAGCTTCGGAGATATGGTGTCCCCTTGTCTCACTCCCTTTCCAATTTTTACGTGTGTTGTACTTTCAAACAGCCGAATCTTTGCACTTGAATTTTCATAGATGTTATTAATAATATTAATGTATGCATCTTCAATACCGCAGGATTTCAGAGCCATTGTAACTGCTGATGGTTTCACCGAATCAAAGGTTTTTTCATAATCGATAAAAGCCATGCACAATGGAAGTTCATATTCCCTCGCTCTTTCAATTAGTTCTCTCAGCACGTGGATATGATCTATTGTGCTGTAGCCACTGCTGAATCCAGCTTGTTCTCTCGGTTGAGCCATGTCCAGTGTTACCTTCAAGCGGTGTGAAAGAACATTAGTGAAGATTTTATAAACCACTGATAGGAGGCTGATAGGTCTGTAGTTCCTGAGTTCCTCAATGTCACCTTTTTTATGTAACAGGATCATTGTAGCGTTGTTCCAATCCTTATAATGAAGAAAATCCTCCGGCTGGACGTGTAGTGCAGGAAAGCTTACGTTAAGTGACGTTAGGGTTATTGAAAGGTCTTGACGTAGCTAAAGTGTGCTTAATCTTCAAAGTGCTAGAGTTTGTTTAGGTAAGACACGCACGTGCAATAAATTCCAAGAATATGGAATTTATTTTTACTCAGCGTTCCTCATTATCTTGAATATCAGTAATATAACTTCGGTTTTAGTACATTAGTTCTTTGAAGGCTCCTTATTAAAGCGGTAAACACAATATACCCTGAACGTAACGTAAACACTCAATGAAATAGACTTAACGGCCAGACAGAGGTCTGACAATAAAATGAACTAAGTAAACGTACTCACTTTTAACCTTTTATTAGGGAGCTCCTGGTATTACTCAAATACACACTCCAAAATAACACAACTACGGATATTCCGAACTTTCGTACTATCATAGTATCGTAGAAACGTAGGTAAATCGCATATCAATAATCAGGAAGAACCTATCACATATAAAACGAAGCTCTTCGGTATATTTGAGCGCGCCTATGTATACTGCATACCACCACGTCATGACTTACACTCGTTGCCACATATAATTCAGCGGGAGAAACAACATCTCGTTAAGTGAGAAGATAATTTGCATAGGAAAATAAAATAATAAGAGATAGTAAAATCAAAAAGAAAATGAATCTAGAGTATACGTTACATCATCTCCCCCTTATATATATATATATATATATATATATATATATATATATATATATTTCTTTTTTAATTTGAAAAACCTATCAAATTTTGAGTGTAGTCTTACATTTCGCTGACTGACGTTTATTGTCCTATTTTTTTTTTAGTGGCAGCAGTATTTACAACTTCAAGCTTGGCATAACAAATTCAGTAAACCTGTGTCCGCAGCTATTGTCGTCTGTGAAGCAGGAAACACTTTTTATACGTGTACAGAACAAACCTGCATCGCCATAACTTATTTTTATTCTGCCCAGCAGGAATCACGTTTTTGATTTCATTTTACTTCCTCATATTTTCAACTCTATATATATTTATCGTTGATTACAAACAAACTGTATCAGCAGCGAAGATTGCCTGTAGCTGCCTAACAGTAACAATTTTCACTATTTTACACCTAACACACACACACACACACACATATATATATATATATATATATATATATATATTCTATAAAGAAGATACCTAAGCAAAAACATACATATATAATTTTGACTCACACCTAGTACAACATAGAAAAGGTTATGTATCTACCTGTGTGAGTAAAAGGAGAAAAGATAAAAAAATAAAATAAAACAACTGAATGTAGAAGGTGTCGAGAATACTGAGCCTTGGCTTTATCAAGGACCGGCAAAAACTCTGCATTTTCTCACTTCCACAAAGACCTAGTTGGAAATGGGTTTCTGCAAGGCCATAGATGCAAGTAACATTCCCACCTAAAATAGTTTAACAAATATATATATGTCATGTCCTCCGTAGAGTTGCATGACCTAGCACTAGTTAACAATTTCGCTTGCATCCATTAACCTTCCTGGCCCGACCCATGCTCTTCATCTGTTACTATTAAACAGAGAGAAGAAGATTAAAGAGAACTCAAGCTGTGAGAGTGACATAATAATTAGAAATGATTTTCAGCCATAACGAAATTCCAAGTTCGTTTGAGAGAGAATTTAAATCTGAAAATCGATGCAAAAGAAATCCAAATTTTTAAATTGCAATTAAAAAAGGAAATATTAATTTTTAACGAACAGATTTTTGAAAGAAAACTTGAGTCTAAAACCCCCTACTCTACAACTTATAACAGCACGAAAACGAGAATAAGTTAAAGATAATAATTAACTAAAGAAAACTATGTGAAAGTTATATACCTTAAACAGTTAGTTGCAATATGTACAAAGTATTTCAGCAGTGCTTTAAGTGCATAATTAATTAGTTATTAAGAACTTAACTACTTTGAAAAAACAGCGCATAGACAGCGCATAGAAAAGGAACAAGCTTAGCCATCTTCTGTTCCTAGGTACCCCAAAAGACGCTCAAAGTTACAGAGAAAAGAAAGAGTTAAAACCCGCAAAAATGTTAACAGACAAACCAATGCCTAAAAGCTGAAAAGCTAAAAAACGACAGAGAAAAAGTACATGAAGTACAAACATTGAACTTATAAAACCTAGAACCCAAAAACAGGGAAGAGAGCTTACCTCTTGTGTGACAAAAACATTTCTCCTCACAAGAGAAGAACATGGCTGACCTCTTCCGCCACTCCCTAGACGCTGGGGGGCAGTGAGGGTGGGGCTGAGGGCCTCCTCATGCAGCAAGAAACCAACGCGCGGAGATTTTAACCAGAGAAAAAAATATATAAACTTAAGACTGTGGATCTGTATGATCAGAAAGAGCAGAATTAACTCTCCAGAATACATGAGAAATATTATAAAATACACGAGCAGTGTATTTAATAATCTTTGCATGTATTAAATCACCTTAGTGAGCTTCTATAGATTAATCAGAATCTTATTAATTTTAAAGTTGGTTTTACTATTTTTAGTATAGCTATCCTAGTGATGAATAACTAGTTTTCTTTTTTATTTGTTTTTATTTTCTTTTATAAACAGATTTTTAAGCTTTTTTTGTGATTTTGTTTATATTATTTAATTTTTTGTTTTAATAGGACCGTCATATCCATAGCACTAAGGTTCCTTTAGGTAGTTAATAGGCATCCTCTAGCCAACTTCCTTACGGCTTTGATTGGTCAGAATCATATTATTAACTGTGTAGAAAATTAAAGCAGATCTGCCAACCTTACCCTATTATTCAGAATAATTTTTCTTAAAGTTCTTTTGATGAAAGAAGAAGGAATTTCGTTCTCTAGAAAACTTTCTAATAGTATATTAATGTGGTAATATATATATATATATATATATATATATATATATATATATATGAAAAGCTTAGGAATGTATTAGAGTATGGCTCTAAATTCAGACCTTCCTTCACAATTTCCAAAGAAAGGATTCTTGAGAGCTTCACTCAAGATGTTAATAGGTACGTCGTAAAAACCAGTTTAACGTACAATCAGCCTATTGAGGCCTTCGCAGAATGGAAATATAATATAATCAATAGCTTCACCGGTGAGTTGGCAGGTCTGGACTTATGTTTCGACAGAAATCTTTTTTCTCTGGAGAAGCTAAAAGGTCACTCTCCAAACTACAAGACCAATTTATTTTTACCACTACGGATAAAGCTAGCAATAATTTTGCAATTATCTGTAAGAAGTTCTATTTTGAATTGTTAACTATGGAACTCAATAATAGAGTAACATACGAGCCCGTAAGTTATTCTACCAAGCAGTTAGAAAATCGGTTTAAGGCATTCTTCAAGAAACTTAAAATTCCACAAACTAGAAGATATGAGCCTGAATTTCCATTTCTTTTTGCAACGGTTAAGTTTCATAAGGATCCTGTGAAGTTCAGGTTCATAGCTAGTGGAGTAAGGAGTCATAAAAAGAAAATAGATCTTGCTTTTGAAGATGTCTTAAAGAAGGTTTTGAAACACATTAGAAACTGTTCTAACTTGATGTACAGAGATTTTTGGATTATTAATAATAATGCAGAAGTAATTTCTACTATACTCAAAGTTTGTCCCCTAGATATTAATAGTTATGATTTTGAAAACCTATATACTAATCTGCCTCTATCAGATATAATCACTACCTTTAAAGAGCTGTATGCAGAATTTAAACTTAACCAATTTGTTGATGTAGGAACTTGGAACTCTTATCTCAATTGCTGCATAAAAAATAACCATATCTTATATAATAATACTCTCTATAAGCAAGTGAACGGTATTCCCATGGGAACATCAACGTCCACGAATATCGCTAATCTATTCCTGTTCTTTAAGGAATATAAATTCATTAAAAATCACCCCACCTGCTCAGATAACTACCTTTACACTTTTAGATATATTGATGATCTGCTGTGTATCAATAATTCAGAAGTTATAGAGAGTGATTTTGATAATATCTATCCTAGCTCTCTTAATTTATGTAAAACCAACCACAGTAATCAGGAACTTGAGTTCCTAGACTTAAGCATTAAGCTCAACAGAGGTAACCCATCTATTAGCCTCTTTGATAAAAGAGTTAATTTTCCTTTTAAAGTAATTAAATATCTACACTGGAATAATAACATTTCAACCAAAGTAATTGAGAATGTACTGATTTCTCAGGTCCTAAGAATTTCAAGAATTTGCAGCAACAATTTGGACTTCAATTACCACATTAATATACTATTAGAAAGTTTTCTAGAGAACGAAATTCCTTCTTCTTTCATCAAAAGAACTTTAAGAAAAATTATTCTGAATAATAGAGTAAGGTTGGCAGATCTGCTTTAATTTTCTACACAGTTAATAATATGATTCTGACCAATCAAAGCCGTAAGGAAGTTGGCTAGAGGATGCCTATTAACTACCTAAAGGAACCTTAGTGCTATGGATATGACGGTCCTATTAAAACAAAAAATTAAATAATATAAACAAAATCACAAAAAAAGCTTAAAAATCTGTTTATAAAAGAAAATAAAAACAAATAAAAAAGAAAACTAGTTATTCATCACTAGGATAGCTATACTAAAAATAGTAAAACCAACTGTAAAATTAATAAGATTCTGATTAATCTATAGAAGCTCACTAAGGTGATTTAATACATGCAAAGATTATTAAATACACTGCTCGTGTATTTTATAATATTTCTCATGTATTCTGGAGAGTTAATTCTGCTCTTTCTGATCATACAGATCCACAGTCTTAAGTTTATATATTTTTTTCTCTGGTTAAAATCTCCGCGCGTTGGTTTCTTGCTGCATGAGGAGGCCATCAGCCCCACCCTCACTGCCCCCCAGCGTCTAGGGAGTGGCGGAAGAGGTCAGCCATGTTCTTCTCTTGTGAGGAGAAATGTTTTTGTCACACAAGAGGTAAGCTCTCTTCCCTGTTTTTGGGTTCTAGGTTTTATAAGTTCAATGTTTGTACTTCATGTACTTTTTCTCTGTCGTTTTTTAGCTTTTCAGCTTTTAGGCATTGGTTTGTCTGTTAACATTTTTGCGGGTTTTAACTCTTTCTTTTCTCTGTAACTTTGAGCGTCTTTTGGGGTACCTAGGAACAGAAGATGGCTAAGCTTGTTCCTTTTCTATGCGCTGTCTATGCGCTGTTTTTTCAAAGTAGTTAAGTTCTTAATAACTAATTAATTATGCACTTATAGCACTGCTGAAATACTTTGTACATATTGCAACTAACTGTTTAAGGTATATAACTTTCACAAAGTTTTCTTTAGTTAATTATTATCTTTAACTTATTCTCGTTTTCGTGCTGTCATAAGTTGTAGAGTAGGGGGTTTTAGACTCAAGTTTTCTTTCAAAAATCTGTTCGTTAAAAATTAATATTTCCTTTTTTAATTGCAATTTAAAAATTTGGATTTCTTTTGCATCGATTTTCAGGTTTAAATTCTCTCTCAAACGAACTTGGAATTTCGTTATGGCTGAAAATCATTTCTAATTATTATGTCACTCTCACAGCTTGAGTTCTCTTTAATCTTCTTCTCTCTGTTTAATAGTAACAGATGAAGAGCATGGGTCGGGCCAGGAAGGTTAATGGATGCAAGCGAAATTGTTAACTAGTGCTAGGTCATGCAACTCTACGGAGGACATGACATATATATATTTGTTAAACTAATTTAGGTGGGAATGTTACTTGCATCTATGGCCTTGCAGAAACCCATTTCCAACTAGGTCTTTGTGGAAGTGAGAAAATGCAGAGTTTTTGCTGGTCCTTGATAAAGCCAAGGCTCAGTATTCTCGACACCTTCTACATTCAGTTGTTTTATTTTATTTTTTTATCTTTTCTCCTTTTACTCACACAGGTAGATACATAACCTTTTCTATGTTGTACTAGGTGTGAGTCAAAATTATATATGTATTTTTTTGCTTAGGTATCTTCTTTCTAGAATGTGAATTCTGAATTTTCAAAACTGCTGCGTTGCGCGTTTTGATTTTCAGGTTATTTTGCAACCTTCATTTTAAATTCTAAAGTTTTTCCTTAGTCTTCAGTTTTGCTCTTAAGTATATATATATATATATATATATATTTCAATGCAAAAATAGGGCAACGGCAACAGAATGAAACTTCAGTAGGTAAATTCGGTCACGGCAACAGAAACCAGCGTGGAAATACTCTCGTTGAGTTTGCAGAGGCAGAAGGGTTTTTCATCTTGAACTCCTTCTTCAAGAAAAAGCCACACAGGAAATGGACATGGAGACATCCAAATGGGACGACAAGTGAAATTGATTTTATTATGTGTAACAAAAAATTCGTCATAGAAGACTGCAGTGTGCTAAACAAGTTCAACACAGGTAGTGACCATAGATTGGTGAGATGTAAGATGCACCTCAACACTAAACTTAAACGTGGCAAGCTCATAAGACAAACAAAATCTATTGACATAACCAACCTTAAAAAACACCATAATACCTTCAAGTTGGAACTGAAGAACAGGTTCTCTGCTTTAGAAGGCCTAACATCGGAAGAAGTGGACATCTCTGAAGTTAACAGAAAAGTAACCAAAGCTCTTATGGAAACAGCAACAAAATTAGCTGGGTCTAAGAACAAGTTGCATGTAAATAAATTATCAGGAAAAACGAAAATGTTGATGCAAAAAAGAAGAGAGATGAGGATAACTAAAGAAGATGTGACTTCCAAAGTGGAATATATAGAGCTATGCAAGACAGTACGAAAAAGTATCACTGAAGACATAAGAAAATTCAACTGTGAACTAGTAAGGAAAGCAATTGAAAACAACCAAAGCCTAAAGATAGCAAAGGAACATCTCAGTAAGGGAAGAAAACAGATTATGGCACTGAGAAAAGAAGATGGTTCTGTAACAAGAAATAGAGGCGAAATTTTGACAAGAGTGAAAGATTTCTACTCCAAATTATATGAAAGGGATGATACATGCACTCCAGACATCATGAAAGATACCAGTACCAGAGTTCCTCCAGTCCTTCCAGCAGAAGTTGCACATGCAATCAAGAACATAAAGCGGGGAAAAGCTCCAGGAGAAGATGGAATTACTGTAGACATCATACAAGAAACAAGTGGAGACATCGAAACAGTACTAGCCAAAATTTTCACTCGATGCCTTAATGAAGGAAAGATTCCTGAGGATTGGAACACCGCTACAATGATCCTGCTACATAAGAAAGGTGACATTGAGGATCTCGGAAACTACAGACCTATCAGCCTCCTATCAGTAGTTTATAAAATCTTCACTAAAGTTCTTTCACACCGTTTGAAGGTAACACTGGACATGGCTCAACCGAGAGAACAAGCTGGATTCAGGAGTGGCTACAGCACAATAGATCATATCCATGTGCTGAGAGAACTAATTGAAAGAGCGAGGGAATATGAACTTCCATTGTGCATGGCTTTTATCGATTATGAAAAAGCCTTTGATTCGGTGAAACCATCAGCAGTTACAATGGCTCTGAAAACCTGCGGTATTGAAGATGCATACATTAATATTATTAATAACATCTATGAAAATGCAAATGCAAAGATTAGGCTGTTTGAAAATACAACACACATAAAAATTGGAAAGGGAGTGAGACAAGGTGACACCATATCTCCGAAGCTCTTTAATGCCACATTGGAGGGTGTTTTTCAGTCACTGAGCTGGAAAAACAAGGGGATAAAGATTAATGGAGATTATCTAACCCACCTTCGCTTTGCTGATGACGTAGTCATTTTTGCAACTAGCCCATCAGAGCTGCAGAGTATGATTCAGGAACTTGCTGACAAGAGTAAAGAAGTGGGATTAAAAATGAACTTTCAGAAGACAAAAGTGATGTTCAATGCTTTTACAAGAAATGAAGATTTATCGATTGATGGAGAAAAGCTGGAGATAACAGACACGTACGTTTATCTTGGACAGCAGATATCAAGTGAGGGTCACATTGATGGAGAAATTAATCGGCGTACAAAACTTGCCTGGAGAGCTTTTGGAAGAAACAGCATAATTTTCAAGAGCAATATGCCATTATGTCTTAAAAGAAAAGTGTTTGATCAATGCATCCTTCCAGTGCTTACGTATGGTGCAGAGACGTGGACCTTAACTAAAAGAGACATACAAAGGCTGCAGACAACTCAAAAAAGCATGGAGAGGTGCATACTTGGTGTAACCAGGAGAGATAAGAAGAGGAACTCGTGGATCCGAAAAATGACAAGAGTGGAAGACATCATGATAAGAGTTAAATCCCTGAAATGGCAATGGGCTGGACATACTGCCAGAAGGACAGATCATCGATGGACAGCCGAAATTTTAGATTGGATTCCAAGGGACAGGAAAAGACCCAGAAGAAGACCACATGGGAGATGGGTGGATGAAATTCGAAAGTATGCAGGGGTGACATGGAGGAGACTGGCACAAGACAGACCGTTGTGGAGGAAACTTGGGGAGACCTTCATCCAGCAGTGAATTGATAATGGTTGACAATGATGATGATGATGATGATATATATAAATTCGGATTAGTAGACGGACATAGAAAATATATATATAAAAAAACTACCTATATACACAAAAAGAATGCGTAGGCCCACACGGAAAAAAAAAATTCTGTCACGCCAACTGATTGTGCAGGAAAAACAACATTATGAGAAAATAACCTGGCCTCGAGAACTTACTTATCTCGAGGACGCATAAAAAACCCTAGTACGATATCTTTTTCCAGGCTTAATCGGACTGGTAAATTCTGGTGGCGCCGATCTTTTCTGCGACTTGAATGGATCTGGAACATCTGTAGTCTGTCGGTCAAGAAATTCTGAAGTCTGTTGGTCAGAAATTCCCTGCGTCTCACTTGAACGGTCAGGAACGGCTGAAGTCTGTCGGTCAGGAATTCATTGCGTCTGACAGGAACGGCGAGGAACGATTGAAGTCTGTCGGTCAGGAGTTCTCTGCGTATAGCAGGAACGGTCAGGATCGGCTGAAATCTGTCGGTCAGGAATTCCCTGCATCTGACAGGAGCGGGCTCCCCCAGGCTTTCGATATGTTGTCCCTTTATGCTGGGGCCCGTGTTGTCCTTCCAGCATTCCTTTGAAGGGACGTGGCTCCGGCCACATCGCTTGTTTTCTCTTTCTACTTTTTGGCATGACAGTAGAAGCAGGCATCGGCCCTGTTTGCCCTGAGCGTAAGTTCCAGGGGCGAAACCCGGGCGGATGCAAGGATCTCTGCCTTCGTCGCTGTTGCGGCGAAGCAGATTGGGGAGACAAGTTGCGTTTTCGACCAGCTTTTGGTGTTGCTGGACGGTTTCTAATATGTGTCTGACGTTTTGGAATCGTCAAACTTTTGTCTATATCTGGTAAATCAGAGATATGTGATGACTCTGAGTCGCTGCTGTAAGTTAGTGGTCGTGCAGGGCGGTGTTTATTTCCGCCTATTGGAATACTCTCTGACGAGGTATTCAAGGAAGTAGGAGCTTGTGTTGGTGCAGAGTTATTAGGGAATGGTGCAGCAATAGTCTCGGCAATGGTTGGAGGGAAGGGAATGATACTAGAATTTGAAGAACTTGATTCGAGCCTTCGTCTTATGGTAGAATCAGGTTGCGTTCTTGGAAGCCAGTTTTGTGGAGGGGAGGGTGAAGAAAAAAATCACTGGAGATTCTGCAAAAAGGTTTGTCGGTTCGTCCAAAATTTCTGGAGGTTGATCGTGTGATATAGAGCCTTGAGTCTGTGGAACAGAAGGTTGAGTAGGGGTGATTATAAAATCTATATTTCGTTCATGATACTTGCGACACTGATCAACGTGTACGTATTGAAATTGATTGTCAGGTTTTTCAAGGATAATGTTATTTTCATACACATTTGCCACCCGATATGGACTTTCGTAGCTGGGTGCAAATTTCTTTACTAAAGTATGAGAAACAGAAGACTGGAAGTGTGTCTCTAAGAGATCTCCAACGACAAGATCTGGTTCCCTACGCCTAGTATTATAGTATCTTGCTTGAGCCGCTTTTGCTCCTATCATTGCAACACGAGCTTTCTCTGCCATGATTCGTACTGATTGCGGAGTTGGTCGCTGGTTTAGTTCGTCGATAATCCCCGTTAAATTTTCAAAAGGGGTCTTAATTTTTCCACCCAAAAAAAGTTCTGCGGGAGTAAACTTAGTAGATTCGTGAACAGACGAGATGAGGGCAAACGAAAACAGCTCAAGATGTTCGTCCCACCGCTCGTGATAATCCATGACAAATGTAGCGATCATTTTAACTAGCGTGCGGTTTACTCGTTCCGCGGGATTACTCTGGGGATGATATGGGGAAATGAATTTATGCTTTATGTGTAGTCTCGCACACATTCTTTCAAAAATGTCAGAAATAAATTGGGGACCATTATCGGAAACTACTTTATTAGGTGCACCATATCTAGAGAATACTTCATTAATTAATACATTACAAATAACTTCTGCCGTAGCGGCTTTAATGGGAAAGACCTTGACCCATTTAGAGAAATTATCGGTTAATATTAAAACGTAACGAGCTTTGTTTTTAATAGATAATGGATAAGGTCCCAATAAATCTATTGAAATGATGTCAAAAACGTGAGAACTTGAACTAGATTTCAAGTGACCGGCCGGTCTTACATTACGGTAATTATTAATCTGACACAAGTGACATGATTGAACGTATGCGAGCACACTTTGGTACATGCCAGGCCAATAGGCAACATCCCGCAATTTACAACGGGTCTTGCGAATACCTAAATGGCCTGCAATAGGTTTGTCATGAAATTCGTTTAAAAGGGTCATTCTAAGGATTCGAGGAATACATGGGCGAAACTCTGCCCTAGTAGTCCTAGATTTCGTATAGTAAAGAAGACCCTCTATGACTTCAAAATGCTGTGACCCCCCAGCCAGAGAAGGGTCACTTTGTTGTGGTGAACCCGCAAGCAAAAAATTATAGGTTTCCCCAAAATCTGGATCATTTACTAATTCTGACATTATCTGCTCTCTGGATGTTATATTAGCTATTAAAAGTAAAGGCTGACATCCAGGAGTAGTTTCTGTGGGAACCCCACTACTCGGGACGCGAGATAATGCATCCGGTAATTGATTCTTATGACCTGGCTGGTACGAAATTTTGATATTGCTCTCTTGTAACTTAAGAGCTCACTTCATAAGTCTTTTAGAGAGGTGCTTAGCAGAATTCAAATACTGAAGGGCAGAATGATCCGTAATTATATTTACTGTCAATTCGTTGAGATAACATAGAAATTTTTCAAGGGCATACACTACAGCAAGAGATTCACGTTCCGTAGCTGAATAATTGCGTTCAGCTTTGGCTAAAGTACGGGACGCAAAAGCCATTGGATGCCCATCTTGTGACAACCAAGACCAACTCCGGATGCGTCTGTGTAAATATCAAATTCCTTAGTATGATCTGGGAAAGCTAATACAGGAGGCTGAGTCAACGCAGATTTTAGTGTTTCAAACGCTGCGTTAGCCTCAGGTGTCCAAACAAACTTCTTGTATTTACGTTTCAAAGCATACAATGGCTCACAGATTGTAGCATAAGCGGGGACGAACTGCTGATACCATCCGGTCATTCCCAGAAAGCATGATAGTTCTTTGGCTGTTTTGGGCTGTGGAAAGTCAACTATAGGCCTGATTTTTTCATCATCCGTAAATAAGCCGTGGGGAGTGATTTTCAACCCCAGATATACAATCTCGTCTCTCGCTGTCTGGCATTTACTAGGTTTTAACGTCAGGCCAGCATTGTATATGAGTTGGAACACCTGTTTGAACAGAGAAAGGTGCTCTTCAAAAGTCTCGGATGTAATAATAATGTCATCCACATATACATGCACATGGTGACCTTGAACAGGTCTGAGAACCGTATCTATAAACTTTTGGAAAGTAGCAGGTGCAGAGGCTAGTCCAAAGGGCATACGCAGGTATTAATAAGCCCCAAAAAGAGTCACAAAGCCTTTTTTATCTACGGAGTCTGGATGTACCGTAACCTGCCAATATCCACTCGCCAAATCCAAGGTTGACATCTATTTAGTTGACGATAGGTCATGCAAAATATGCGACATGACAGGTAGTGGATAATTTATCGCTTTCGTGACTTGGTTTAGCTTGCGGAAATCTGTCACGAAACGAAATTCGTTGGGTTGTTTCTTTGGAACAAGAAAAGCAGGTGCGGCACAGGCGCTTGTTGATTCCCTTATTATGCCCTGTTTAATCATCTCTGAAATTTGACGATGCATTTCATTTTTTATGGGGAGCACAAATGTAAGGTTTCATCGCTATCGGTTTCGAACCATCAGTGTCAATGACGTGATAAACCACCTGTGTGAAACCAGGTTGGTCGGAAAATAAACCAGGTCTTTCATTCAAAAGTTGAGAAAGATGGTTTCGTTGCCTCTCATTCAGTTGTTTACTCAGTAACAAATTCGTTATGTCTATAGGATCCTTAGGAATCACTTCGACAGGTTCCAGAAAGGAAATAACATGCTGTTCGAAATTCATGGTAATTTTAAAAGTATTGATAAAATCTATGCCCATTATACATTTAACAGGTAGGTCGTCTATGAGCAGGAAATAATGCCTAAAACGAGCCTTTCCCAGCCCTAGAGATAATGTGGCAGTTCCTGTGATACTGAATATTTCGTTATTTGCACCTCGCAAATACTGCGTCGCAGGCTGGACGTGTATTGCAGGAAAACTTTCAGTGCAAACCTTCGTATTTAGGGCTGATATTTCAGAACCACTGTCGAACTTTGTCTCGACAATAATATCTTCAATTGTCAATAACACATCAGGCAACTGAGGAGTTTGGACAGTCAATAATACTATTTTAGGGTCAGAATTCTTGGTATCAGGAAGCAGTGTCGACCCTTTGGTCTACTTCCTTCAGAAGTTTAAAGGATTCCTGGTTGCATTTTCATGCGGTCTGAAACCTCGGTCCAGATTGGTAACGGTAAAGTTTTCACGCTTAGAAAAACTTGGTGAAAACTGCTGCGGAAACTCCGCATTTCTGTTGAAATTTCCATTTCTATTATTTCTTCCCTCAGCACGGGCAGAAGAATCATTATTGCCCTTAGGAAAAAAATGTTCCGAATTCTGCGGATTGGAACGGGGTCGAGCATACTGTGCATTTGTACTGTACCCAGAAAGTTGTTTAGAAACTAGCGGTTGGTGTACCACTCTTCTATGCGGTGGTACGTATGATGCTTGGACTTGCACCTGTGTACGCTCGTGTTGAAAGTCATTAGGCCTATTATGCTGCTGAGGATTTTCGTGATAAGCATCCCGGGGTCCCGAGCATGTTTAGTTGGTCCATGTTTGCCGTGTCGCTCCTCATACGTTCGTATGAGGCGAAGACATTCATGTATTGTAGCAGGGTGTCGGACCTCAATAAAATCCTGTAGAAATGGATCGAGCTGTTGCAATAGGGTGTCCAACATGTCGACATGACTGGCATGTGGATCCCATAATTTATACAAGCGTGTTGTTTCTAAAGCAAACGCAACAGGGCTATCGTTGGGTCCTTGCTTACGAGAAAAAAGTTGTTGTGCAAGGCCAGCTCGACTGAGGCCGAAAGGAACGGCTTCCAGAAATTCCGCTCGGAAATTCTCATAACGAGAATCCGGGTTCGATACTCTCCACTGCCGATACCAGGTCTTAGCGGCATCTTTCAAGCAAGTGCCTGCAATTTGCACTTTGCAATCTTGAGGAATATTGTATAAGTCGAAATGATCCTCCAAATCCTCGAGAAATTTCAAGGACCCCTCCAAACCATTGAAAGTAATTGCTCCCTCATGCGGCACGAAATGTGCAAGCATTTTGCCTCTGTGAGAGGATTGAAATACCTCAGGTACGACCCGCGACTCAGAGTGATATGAAGCTGGTGAATGACAAAATTGTGAAGAATGCCTGGGTATTTGCAAAGCATTGACATCAAAGTTAAACCCACAGGCTTCCTGCAAATTGTCGAAAATAACCTCACCTCCACCGAAACTTGATTCAGGTTGAAATAGTGAAGTTTTCTCAGGTATTGAAGACATAGTCAATAAGTGTCAATACCTCGTGTTCAAGAAATGTTCGGGCGCCAATTGTAATGAATAAAATTCTCCGGCTGGACGTGTAGTGCAGGAAAGCTTACGTTAAGTCACGTTAGGGTTATTGAAAGGTTACTTGACGTAGCTAAAGTGCGCTTAATCTTCAAAGTGCTAGAGTTTGTTTAGGTAAGACACGCACGTGCAATGAATTCCAAGAATATGGAATTTATTTTTACTCAGCGTTCCTCATTGTCTTGAATATCAGTAATATAACTTCCGTTTTAGTACATTAGTTCCTTGAAGACTCCTTATTAGAGCGGTAAACACAATATACCCTGAACGTAACGTAAACACTGAATGAAATAGACTTAACTGCCAGACAGAGGTCGGACAATAAAATGAACTAAGTAAACGTACTCACTTTTAACCTTTTATTGGGGAGCTCCTGGTATTACTCAAATACACACTCCAAAATAACACAACTACTGATAGCCCGAAATTTCGTACTATCGTAATATCGTAGAAACGTAGGTAAATCGCATATCAATAATTAGGAAGAACCTATCACATATAAAACAAAGCTCTTCGGTATACTTGAGCGCACCTATATATACTGCATACCACCACGTCATGACTTACACTCGTTGCCACATATAATTCAGCGGGAGAAACAACATCTCGTTAAGTGAGAAGATAATTTGCATAGGAAAATAAAATAATAAGAGATAGTAAAATCAAAAAGAAAATTAATCTAGAGTATACGTCACATCCTCAGGAATCTTCCCTTCATTAATGCATCGAGTGAAAATTTGGGAGAGTACTGTTTCGATTTCTCCACTTGCTTCTTGTATGATGTCTACAGTAATTCCATCTTCTCCTGGAGCTTTTCCCCGCTTCATGTTCTTGATTGCATGTGAAACTTCTGCTGGGAGGACTGGAAGAACTCTGGTACGGGTACCTTTCATGATGTCTGGAATACATGTATCATCCCTTTCATATAATTTGGAGTAGAAATCTTTCACTCTTGTCAAAATTTCGCCTCTATTTCTTGTTACAGAACCATCTTCTTTTCTCAGTGCCATAATCTGTTTCCTTCCCTTACTGAGATGTCCCTTTGCTATCTTTAGGCTTTGGTTGTTTTCAATTGCTTTCCTCACTAGTTCACAGTTGAATTTCCTTACGTCTTCAGTGATACTTTTTCGTACTGTCTTGCATAGCTCTATATATATTCCACTTTGGAAGTCACATCTTCTTTAGTTGTCCTCATCTCTCTTCTTTTTTGCATCAACATTTTGGTTTTTCCTAATAATTTGTTCACATGCAACTTGTTCTTAGACTCAGCTAATTTTGTTGCTGTTTCCATAAGAGCTTTGGTTACTTTTCTGTTAACTTCAGAAATATCCACTTCTTCCGATGTTAGGCCTTTTAAAGCAGAGAATCTGTTCTTCAGTTCCAACTTGAAGGTATTATGGTGTTTTTTAAGGTTGGTTATGCCAATACGTTTTGTTTGTCTTATGAGCTTGCCACGTTCGAGTTTAGTGTTGAGGTACATCTTACATCTCACCAATCTATGGTCAATACCTGTGTTGAACTTGTTTAGCACACTACAGTCTTCTATGACAAATTTTTTGTTACACATAATAAAATCAATTTCACTTGTCATCCCATTTGGATGTCTCCATGTCCATTTTCTGTGTGGGTTTTTCTTGAAAAAGGAATTCAAGATGAAAAACCCTTCGGCCTCTGCAAACTCTACGAGAGTATTTCCACGCTGGTTCCTGTTGCCGTGACCGAACTTACCTACTGAAGTTTCATTCTGTTGCTGTTGCACTATTTTTGCATTGAAATCTCCCATAATTATCTTCAAGTGCTGCTTGCCTTTATTATTTAGATGACTAATTTCCTCATAAAATTCTTCAATTTCTTCTTCAGGATGACTTGTGGTGGGTGCATAAGTTTGAATAATCTGAGCCTGGTATCTTCTCGAGAGTTAGATAACGAGTCGTGCAGCTCTGTCAGAGGAACTTTCAACTTCTACGACTTTATCCTTCAGTTTTTTGTTTATTACAAATCCAACAGCACTAGTTCTGCCAGTATCAGTCCCACGATAGTAGAAGAGATGTCCACTTTTCAGTTCAATGAGATCTTCTCCTTTTCTCCCCACCTCACTTAGCCCGATGATGTCCCACTTGATCCTTTGTAGTTCCTCTTCCAATTCAAGAAGCCTTGAATCAGAAGATAGGGAGAGTCCATTATACGTAGCCAAGGTCAGCATCAGATGGCAGCCAAGTCTGGTCCTCCGTGGATTCTTAGCACCCTCTGCCTTCATGTCACACTGGCCGCTGCCTTGGCCAGGTACATTCCAGCTGCCGGAGACTGAGGGCCAAGATTTAAGTTGTGAAGTCATTTTGGAGAGGTTTGTCCATTACTCACCACGCTGGCCAAGCGGGTTGGTGAGTGTGGGATAGCTTTTTCTCTAATCCCGATGGTATAGTTATACCGCTATTGGTGGTCCCTTCCGTGGATACGGCCATGTATATACGAGGCTGTACAAGTCATTGTGGGGCAACTGTAATTTTCGTGTCAAAGTCCTTTGGTTCTAAACACACCGGTGACCAATGTTCCCTCAATCCGACCAGCTTAAATAGCTTCCGCGTAGTAACCATTTTAGATTAATATTTCCAAATACCTAATTAATTTTCATGAATTTAAAATTAATTACCTGCAAAAATAATAAATAAATAAAATTCGGATTCTCAAAAGTCAAAAACATTACTTTTCTTAAAGGCCGTTCTCGTTCTTCTAAGTTCTTCTTATTGTCCTCTTCATTCTCAAAGGCTTCTTGCAAAGTAGCCTCGTGCGAGCAGATAGTGAACACGAGAATGCGAATTAATGATCTTCCCACGCCGAGAAAGAGACAGATATTCAGTTCTTTCTCAAAACAACACATCAGCACCATCCTATCACAGCAAACCGTAACCGAGTTCATTGTACTACTAACTAATGCAACCATGCTAGATGCCGTATTCTTGTTTTATTTGAACTAATAATTTTGCATTTAGTTGTTAATTTGTTTCTTATTCTCCTTGGTATTTTGATATGCAAAGAAACTGTGTATTACGGGCGAACATGCTTTTCCTAATTTCCAGTGTTTTTATTCCAGAAATAAGTTTGAGCTTCTCACGTTTTATAAAATAAAAATTTTAATTAATGAAATGCTTTTAATATATTTTTTAAAATTTAAAATCAATTGCGGAAAGAACGGTGATGAAAATGGGGGGAATAGAAAAAATAAGGGTTCTAATCCAAATTCCAACTCCTACTGCATTAGTAAGAGAAGCTGAGAAAATAAAATATTTTGTCCAAGTGGTTTTGATGCCTGCCCAGCTCATTGGGTTTGGCGCGCATTGTCCATGGCCGCTTAGAGAAAATATTGCCGGTGACAAACGAAAAAGTTACGTAAAAGGTCTGAAAAAGTCAAAATAAAAGATTTTGCGAAATTTCTGTATAAATACGGGAAAATCTGAAACGGGCTTTTCTGAAATAAACGGCATTACTGAATATTGAAATTCTATACTGGAATGAGAAGAAACGGAAGTTTCGTTATAAAACTGATATCTACTGGCAACTTGGCTGCACGTTACTTTCAGGAATTTTCCGTGAATCCTCACCACAGAATTTTTCGTGAATTCACACCATTTTTACAGTGCTTTATGTGGGGACTGCTGGTTCAGGGTGGTAGTATGATATAGATCTTCAATAGCGGGGGTCAGCGAAAGAATTCCGTGCAGAAAGTAAGAAAAAGAAACATTCGAACATCACTCACCTTAAAGCCGTAACTCAACTTGGTTTTCTAATAACTTAATTTACAAAGAAGCAAAGTATCAATAAACTTCATCAACGGTAGAAAAGATGATCCATATTCGAAACGAACAAATAAAACAACCTTCGTCGAGAGATAAAACGAAGCATAAAAATAGTTTTTTCGTTATACTTATTCCACTAGGACAAGCCGCCAACACTAACCGACAACTCTGGTAAAATTGGAAAATTTTGGGCGAAGCTATTGCAAAATCTAAGCTCATTAAGGCATCTATTATAAAAAATTCTAAAAAATGAACGCGTAAAATTTATGGACTTCCAGAACAAAAGTACGAAACACTCTGAAAATGAAATGCCTAAAATTTATCATGAACTACTTTCCTCTACGCCTTGACGTTAGTTGTGATCAGGTTACATGTGACCAAAGCGGAAATTCACACTCAGATCGGGAACCACGTTTTACATCAATACTCGCCGAACCGACAAGTGACGTTATTGATACCATATTGCTGGCCTCGACCACGACTTCAGAAATTACAGTTAGAAAAGAAACAAAAGCAAAACAAAAACAACAACAACAACAACAAAATAAGCTTACCGGTGCCAATTCTGACGTTTTTCTTGTGCCTACAATGCGCTCCGCTTCCTTTTTTGTCAGTTTGAACGAAAATAATTTCAAACTGACGGCAAAAGAACTAGAAAACTCAAGCAAATTGCTTCGTGAAAAATTGGGACTATGGAATGTAAACAAATGTAATGGAATGTTAGCGAGTGTCTTTTTAATTGAAAAAATCAATGATTAGTGGCGTGGAGTTGGTATCATGGTGATTGGTTGTGTCCTATAGGAATCATCATCATCATCATTGTCAACAATTATCAATCCACTGCTCTACGAAGGTCTCCCCAAGTTTCTTCCACAACGGTCTGTCTTGTGCTAGTCTCCTCCATGTTGCTCCCGCATACTTTCGAATTTCATCCTCCCACCTGCTACGTGGTCTTCTTCTGGGTCTTTTCCTGTCCCTTGGAATCCGGTCTAAAATTTCAACTGTCCATCGATGGTCTGTCCTTCTGGCCATATGTCCAGCCCATTGCCATTTCAGGGATTTTATTCTGATCATGATGTCTTCCACTCTCTTATAGGAATAATAATCATTAAAAAACGAACCAATTTTAATAATTTTAATTGAAATTCCTCAATGGCACGGAATTTCGGGAATCGGAAGGCGCCAAAACCTGACCATGGACGCAGTCCAATCTCATCCCAAAGTTCACGCTGATCGAATGTTTCATGTCGTAGCTATTCCCGAACAATTAATTGTCCCGTGTCTCGTATATAGAAAGCGGATTTTTTCAATTATACGCTCGTATTTAAAACTGGTAAGTTTTTTAATGGATATTTTTATAAGACACGACCAATCACCACGATATCAACCCGATATCATTCATCATGTCCGTTCTTTACTCCGTGGCAAGTGTCACCGCGATCGGTTGAAGATCTTTGGAGGATATAGGTAACAAACGACCCCTTCTCAAAAACCGAAAAAAACCCCTGAAAATGCAAGTTTTTTGACGATTATTCCCCAATGAAACAGAATTTCGGGAATGGGAAACCGTCAAAACCTTACCATGGACGATGTCCAATCTCATGTAAAAAAATCACGGTGATCTGATGTGTCATCTGGCACTTATACCCGGACAACTAATCGTCTCGAGTCTCCTAAAGAGAGCTCCGTTTGGCCTTCGGCCTCGCTTCCCTCAACAAATCCTAAAAAAGGGATGCATAAAATTAATAACTTCCAGAACAAAAGCACGAAACATTCTAAAAAGAAATGCCTAAAATTTTTCATGAAGTACTTTCCTTCACGCCTTCACGTTGGTTGTGATCAGGTTGCATATAAACAAAGCGGAAAGACACACTGAGATCGGCAACCACGTATTTCATTTTGTACCGCGAAAGACAGACACACACATACACAAACTTGCTTTTATTATTATATAGATTAAGCAAGTGTTGAGCTAACAGTCGGAGTCTTTCCATTTCTTCCTTTTTTCAATTCATACGATTTTTTAAAATTAATGCTAGTGAGGCGACTTTCGTCAAACGGTTCATGTAAAAGGCCATCTAGTTTTAATTGAAATTCCTCAATGACAGGGAATTTCGGGAGAATGCTTCAAAACCAGACAATGGACGATGTCCAATCGAATGCCGAACATCAGGGTGATCGGATGTGTCATGTTGTACCTATGCCCGAACAACTAATTGTCCCGAGTCTTGTATAGAGTTTCGGGTTTAGTTTCAAAGCATTAAGGCAAAATTCCTACCTTGCGATTACTCTAGATATCCTTGTTCCTCGGCTAGTCAGCTTTCGTGCAATGAAGGAGATGCAGCTAGATAAGAAATAATTTATTTACCACTGTCAACATCACAGGACACACACACACACAATCTAAACAGAACCAAAACGTTATATAATTCGGGAAACCGTTACGATCTTTTCGATTCTCTGCTGTACGGTTTACTTGAGTTGAGTTCACATATACAGTTCAGTTCACTTGAGTTCAAAATACAATGACGTCACTCGCAACATAGCAAATTTTTTCAATTTTTATTAAAATTGGTCGTTTTTTAATGGTCATTATTTTTATTCGACACGACGAATCACCATATCACCAACCTATGTCACTCAACATGTCCTTCCCTTTCTCCGTGGCAAGTGTCACCGCGATCGGCTGAAGATTTTCGGAGGAGGTAGGTTACAAACGATCCCTTCTCAAAACCCAGAAAAACCCTTAAAAATGCAAGTTTTTGGAAGGCGTTAAAACCTGACCATGGACAATGTCCATGCCCGAACAAATATCTCTTACCTATGCCCGAACAACGAATTGTTTCGAGTCTCGTGTAGAGAGCTCAGCTCGGCCTTCGGCCTCCCTTCGCTCAATAATGGCGTATATAGACGCATTAAGGATTGTAGAGAATCTAAGTGGCTATATATAGCCTAAGGGACCACTATTACCACGAGCCCGGAAGGCATGCCGCTACACCGTAAATAATACACAGCTTATATTTTTATGTATGAAGAAAAATAGTTTTAGTATTGTATCGTATGTTTTCCACTCGATCACAAACTATGTCTAAAAGACGAACTGATTTCAAGGCAGCACTCGCCAAAGTAAACGTTCCATGTCACTAATAAAGCGGTGTCCGCGAGACAGTTTCAGCTTTTTAACGTGGATACGTCTTTAAAATCGGTCACATTGTGGTACCCTCAAGGAAAACTTGACTGACATAATTTCTTACGATTGATCAAATGCTTACAATTTCTAAATTATGATAAAAAGCTAAAATAAAATAACTGAGATAAAAAGAATAATAACCACTGATTAAAAAAATATCAACTTCAAGGTCATGCGCATGCGCGGGGAGAGAAGAGGGCGTCTGCCATTTTGGGGTCGAATACGCTGAGTCAAGCCTCTTGAATTCAGTATAACTTGAGATCGCGTAGAGGTAGGATCGCGTTATTGGTCTCAAACGATTCGATGGGATGAAATAAATCTAAAAACCAATAATTCATGAAAAATTAAGGAGTACTTTATAAGTTAAAAGTGATAAACGAATTTTTTTTTTATGAGGAAATCAAAATGTTTAAATATTTGAAGTAAAAGTGCGACTCAAAATAGTCCAAAGTATATCAGAAGAAAGAAAAACTCAAAAGGAATCGAACAAGCCAAAAACGACTAATGCAGAACGATGTAGGGCTTATAGACAAAAGAAGAAAGCCGAAGCGGCGCAACGCGTGGAGACACAACCAAGCACTTCAAAATCTAGTACATGTGAACCAATGGGCTACTTGGCCGTGAGTGAAACTTGGATGGAGGATTCTAGTCCCGTACATTTGTCCGGTTTCGAATTGAATGCGAAAAGAAATAAGGCAATAGCCCAACACAAACTATCCACTTACTACTTCGCCCACAAAACGAACTGCGGGGGAGTTGCCATTTGTAGAAACATCAATAGTCTAAGAGATTGCCAACCCGTATTTGTCTTAGTCAACAACAGATTGAGAATTGAAGGTGACTTGTGGGTGATGTGTCTAGTTGATGTAACAATGCCTGCTCAAACTCGCTTCATACTTGGTTCGGTTTACATTCATCCCAACTTTTCACAAACATCACTAGCGGTCTTCATGTCCCGGATGCTATGCGATTACTCTGAAAACATCAAGAAAATCATATCAAGTATGGTACCGGATACCCTGGTGCCTATCGTTCTCATTGGTGACTTTAACATTGATGTGAAACAAAACACCAACTTACTCAAGTTCATCAAAGACAATTTCGGCTTGACTTATATAAATTCTCCACCAATTACCTTAGGCAATACTTGTATCGACTTAACCTTTGTACGAAACATAGATGTGAATTGTGTGCCATATGTTTGTTATTTCTCGTATCATTGCCCTTTAATAATTAAAATTACAGTCTAACTGCATTCCTCTTTCATTTATCAACCTACCTGTACCTCAAACCCTTTACTGTCAAACACGTTTCCTAAATAAAACCTTCGGGGTGTCCCGGACACAGCCTACCACCCTTTTTTTCACTACCATCCACACGTACTTTCCGGTTTGTACTTGGAACAGTTAATGGGCAAAATCCACTGTTATTTCACATTGCACAACAAAAATGTGCACCAAAAACAATGCAATGATAAATTATTTAACATTCCTGGACAAAATCTTGGAATCTTAAGCTTTTAACTCATGTTCTTGGGAGAACAGTAGAAAATACAGATACTTTTTATGAAAACTCTGCAGGTAATTATCATTTGAAGAATGTACTACGTATTAAATATCACAAGCATATTACTCTAGTTCTGTTTTAACAGACTTCAATAATGATTATCCGTTATAAGTTCCTTATGGGTACACTGAGATGTCATAGTCTTTGTAGTTCACTCAGATGTTTTAGCCCAGGGTCCCACTAAGGCCCATATAGCCCTGATGGCAGACACAATCAAAAATCAACGACCGTTGTTTTCCACTGCACACACATCACTAAATGTTTCACTGTCAGCGAAAAAAAGCCTGATGCCATCATCTCGTGCATGCGTGCTCGTTCATCGTTTCATGTCCTCGAGTTTGATAGAATATGACGCATTACTTGACAACTGCCGCTATTGGCATCACCCGCGGTGTGTTTCCAACAGAGGAAAGGAAGAGAGACAGAGCTATTAGAGAGACATACAATCCATGTCTCCCTGGCATTCAAGCCTGGTTCTCAAATGATTTGATGTTTCCGCGGCGTATCACTAGCCCACCTTGGCGACGCCTAGTATAATAGTATCGTCTAGTCACTCTTTCACACAAAAATTCTTCTTAAAATCTGCGAAAATTATGAGAGGAGTTATAAAATTGAAAACGCAACAAATGAAATATATTAATGGATTGAAGAAACTTTACGTACCGTGAGAACGGGATACAAAACTTCCCGCTATTGTGAAATGACTTTAGCTACCAGCAGTGATAGTACAGTATTTCTTATTTCTTTCCAAGGTTCTGGACAGATAACTCTAAAAATTTTCAAATTATTCCCCACTCTGATTTGAGGTAGTCTTATAATTGTATTTAGAAATGTGTTGTCATTTGTTTGTGCATTTACGTTTTTATTTTATCTTTAGGTATTATCGGTAACTGTGAGAGATATGACTGTCACATGATTGGACTTGAAGTGTGCCTTCGCAGAGCTTTATTTGGATATATGACCAGAGGTGTTCCCAAAACTCTGCCACAGATCCGTGCAAAATGCCGGTATTAATTTTCACTTGATACCTTAAATTAATCTCACATTTCGAAGATATTTTATAAATGTATGATGTGATCAAAGTTTAATCATGCTGAAAAGTAAAACGATTCATCGCACTAGCGTGTGAAAATTTATGAGGACAGAAGTTTCTTTTTCTTTCTTTTTTTATTCGTTATTATTTTTTTGGCAAAGTTATGCATAGGAAATGCCGCAGGTTTTCTCAGTATCTCCTCTGGCTCCTGAAACACGTGTCATGTGGCATTTTTGGATACTTTTGCACACGGTTTACCTTCCAGAACTTGCTGTCTTCGTAGTTAACGCTTATGATACGAGACGTTCACTTGGATTGTTCCAGAGGGGTAAAATGGGTTTTCACGTTACATGGGCTAAATAAAAAAATAATTTAAATATGAATTCTACAGCAGGAATTTTAGTGCGCATTTAAAGCATGGTTCCACCTCCAGCACTTGAACGGTAAACTTTTATGAGAAAAAAGTGAAAAAAATATTGCATTTTTTATGGCATAAAACAGATATAAAAAAAATACAAATACAATAATTCCCTTTATTTTGAGAGAACAGTGCGTCAGGTAAATCAGAAAGTTATTTTTGGATGATAGGGCGGCAAACGGATAGTTCAAGATTCCTGGATTGTTTTCCGGAAATTTAATGATATATTCAGTATCTCATTCCCATTTTTGTCAAAAGAAATATATTCAGTAAATGAATATTACCATTTTTAACATTTGCTAGAGATCCATGTAGAGCCACTAAAACAAAAACAGAAAAAAAGAAAGAAAAGAAAAGAAAAGAAAAGAAAAAGAAAACAGTCTCCCTCCCTCACGAAAACAAGAAAGATGACACCGAAATTTCGGTTGTCATGAGCACATTTTTGTATCCTTTTTGTATCCTACAGATTGCTTGGAGGACGGACACATATGATTAAATCGCCGAGCCATTGACAATTCCCAATCTGCCGTGTACGGGAGGTTGAATTACGATTTGGCAGAACACCAGGAGTCTAGAGCTTTGTTATAAGTGATTCGAGAGCTACAATTCTCACGAAATGGTACAGGGATCTTAATTAAGGTGAGATAATGGAGAGCTTTCTTGATATCAGCGGGAGCAGTCTCATGCGGGTGCTTAGCACAAAGAACTTGACACTCGGAAGCAGAAAAATGTGCTGAGTAGTTTGGAGGCAGAGAAGTATCAGAGTACTCTGTAGGATCAGAACCTGAGTCCGTAGCTGAAGAAGTGTCCGGGGAAACGGCGGAAGAAGCAGTTGAAGAATGTTTCAAAGAACCGGCGGCGCAAGAAGACAAGCCGGGTAATTATGAATGTACTAGTGTGTCGTCAAGTGATGCGGAGATGATGGGTGAAGAACCAGAGGCTGGTAACTACGGGTCGGAAGAGCAGTGAGAAGGAACAACGGCCGAAGCCAAGTCCGGGCCGACGGTGATATGTTCCGTACTCGGCGAAGGGGAGACCACCGATGTGCTCTCACCAGAGTGGGACGAGTCCAGAGGTGATTGCAGAAGAAACGCCGGGGAGTCCACAAGGGGCACAGTGGAGATCGTAGCAGCTGTAGATGAAGCAGGCATTGTAGAAAAATATTGGTGCAAAACGGTGGAGGAACCAGGCGGAGGCAACAAACTGGAATAGTCCAGGTGCGGTGCATGAAAGGAACAGGTAGAGCAGGCAAACGGTTGAACTGAGAAAGAGCTGAAGAGTCTTGAGGAAACACAGTGGTGGAAGATGAATAGGCCAGAGGAACAGTATTCACAGATGGAATAGGTGAACCCGAACTGGAAAGCAGCGGTCGAGGGAAAGAAGCTGGGTATGACGAAAGTAAGGAAGAACTTGTCGAAGTGCTGAAGTCTAAGGCCACAGAGAGTGGAGAATGTGACACAGGGGGATGGAACAACCCACCTAGTACAGAGGGTAAAGTGCATACAATGGAATAAGGCAATAAAGGTGCAGACTGAAAAGGCTTGACAGATGACGCAGTGAGAGCAGAAAAGCCAAGAGGTGCAGATGAAAATGCAGCATTTTTAGCTGGGCAAGAAGCACGGAGATGAGTAGGTGATTTACATATGAAGCAATGAAATGCAGTATAAACATTAACAGCACGAATATGTCTACCACAGAGTACTTGGAATGTGGTAGGACAGGTAATAAGCGAAGCTTCGTCCGGAAACACGATGAGAGCTTGTCGTCGGAAACTAAGGTAAGAAATCTCCTTGCTCGTCCAATGCGGAAGGTAAGGTACGAATTGGACCAATAACAAGTCCACAATGAGAAAGAAAACCAAGGAGGACATCATGAGAAATTTTCGGTGGAACAGGAGACATGCTTATATGGATAGGGCACTGTGGGAGAGGAATAGCGAACAGACTTTGATCACCAACAAAGATGGGAGAAGACATAACTCGTGCAACATGAGCGGGAGAGGAAAAATAAATAAGCACAGAGCGAGGTTTACGTGCAACATGAGCGGGAGAGGAAAAATAAATAAGCACAGAGCGAGGTTTACGTGCAACATGTGTAATGGCATCTGGAGGAACAAATTCATGCAGAGGCGATGTGTACACAGTAAGTTTTGTATTGGGGAGGGCAACATATTTCACCCCTAAAGCTAAAGAGGCCAGTAGGTACTTACCTCGGGGCGAAGATTCAGGAAGATGAAGAGTAAGAATTGAATCCTGACGAGAAGCAAGGAAATCCAGACATGACGGCAAAAGCGTTGAATGTGTGGTAGTGGGGGCAGACAAAGAGAGCTGAAGTTTACCTTGAAGCAGAACATCTGGTGGAGGAGTCAGTGGTGGAAGATATTCTGTTGATATTGCACAAGCCATGAGCGCAGGTAGAATGCACAATTGTTAGGCAGACAAATGGGGAAGGAACAACGAACAGGTGAACGAAGGCTGAGCGTCGAACAATGACGACACAAGTAGAGCTGCAAGAGATGTCCCAACTGTGAGAACATGACGTCTCCGGAGGACCATTAATGGAAGATGACGTAACCGGGAGAAAGATAGATAAGCTCAGGAACACAAGCATAGAAGGCAACGTATAGGAACGTTGATGAGGAATAGAAGACAGTCAAGTCGAGTCACGATGGATAGTGGTAAACAAACCCACCGAGATGAAATATGAAGGAATATATTACTTGAGGGAGGTGCACAGGAAAGGAACAGAAGGCACTGGAACGTGTACACAGGGCGCACCCTTCAGAACGCAGAAGGGCGTGGTCAGCAGGTAATATTACTATGAAAATCAAGTAAATATGCACAGTTCGCCTACGATAGGTAATTTTTTTTTTTTTTTTTTTTTTTTTTTTGATTGGAGGTTTAACGACCACCGTGAGCAACTCAATGGGCTATAAGCAGTCGCCCGTCCCTAAATTAGGGTCACTGGTTCCAGGGAAGGGAGAGAGCCAGTGCCGTAAGACAAACACAACATCCATGCCTGACCGGGATTCGAACCCGGACCCCTTACGGACGAATGATCAGAGGCCAACGCCTTAGACCACTGCGCCACCGGGGCGGCACGATAGGTAATGAGAAAGATAAAAAGAGGGAAACCGAAGCAAAGGTAAAAGGTGTTGTACGGACAGAAAAGAAAACAAGAGGGAATCGCAGAGGCACAATAAAACGAGACATGGCTTCTTTCAACAGTAAACTAGACTACACCACAACAAGAAGATAAAATAATTTTTCCAATCCGATACATACACTGAAGAAACAACACCGTAAAAAAATTTCTGAAATTCACGAACCACTTTCCGTCATTTCTTTTGCGAATCAACGAATCATATTTCTGATTCAACTCTTTCGGTGATGCGTGCAATTTTGCATTACACCCGGGAATGGAACACTCTGAAAGACCCGGTACTCACCGAAATAGAAATTGCAGCACCCGGAAGCCACAAATGAAGAGAGAAAGCACTTTATTTTGAATATTTGCAGCCGAGAAGCTAAGGAACAGATGATGAAATTTTCAGATGCAAATGAAAGTAGTTATTTATACAAAACGCTGTTTATAACGAACAGATCAATGTGATGAAAAGACACATCAGTTTCTGATATTCACAGAAAAGCCAAAACATTATGATCACCTGCCTAATATGAAGTTGTTTCTCCCCATGCTGCCAATATAGCTTTTACACGGCGAGGCTTGAACGCTACAGAATTTGAAAAGCTGTCTGCTGGTATCTGGTACAAACACATTACCAGCAAATCCTTTAATTCTGCTGAGTTACTTTTTTGAGCCGCTGCAGATCGAATCTTCTGTTTCATCACAAACCACAGACGCTCGATTGGATTGATATCTGGGGAATTCGGTGGCCAAGGTAAAATTACCTGTAAGTCTTTCTCATGTTCCGCGAACCATTCTCTGACACTCCGAGCAGTATGGCATGGCGCGTTATCCTTCTGAATGAAGGCACTACCAGAGGGGAATATCGTTGCCAGGAAAGGATGCTCCTGGTCTGCAATGATGTTTAAGTGTGTGGTAGACATCACAGTTTCCTACACATGGATGACTGGAGCCAGTGTTTCCCAGCAGAAGATTACCAAAAGTGTTGCACTTTACCACCAGTTTGATTTCATCCCACGGTACATCCGAGTGCCAACTTTACTCCAGCTGAATGAAGCACACGTACCCAACGGTCCTGGTGCAACAGGAAACGAGATTCATCGGACCAGACTATCTTCTTCCAATGATTCAAGGTTCAATGTTGATGCTCGAGTGTGCACTGTGAGTGCTTTCGACAGTGAACAAAGGTAAGCATGGACACTCGAAGCGGCCTGCGACAACGCAGCTCCAATTTTCAGTAGGGTTCGATTGTGTTGTGAGATGTTACTCCCATCACCAGAATTCAGATTATCTGTGAGTTGCGTCACAGTATCCCTTATATTGACTCGTACCATACGGGATAGCCTTCGCTCATCTCTAGCATCGTTGGTCCATGGTCGGCCAACGCTTTGCCGGCGGTTCGTGGTTTTTCTCTTCTCGGCCACTTCTTGAATATTGTAACACGGCTTACCGTAAGCATCCCATAAGGCTTGCCGTCTCGGAGATATGCTCTGGAACAGTTGTTAGCCATTACAATTCGGCATTTGTCAAAGTCTGCTGCCTTGTTAAGCATTGGGTGTTATTTATAACATGTCATGACCTTCACGCGTGACGTCGTTTAGCTGTAGTTACTTCGATTTGCGTAAAGACGCGCTCGTAATAATGTCTCGTCTCTTCGGTGTATTGAGTTAAGTTTTTAGGCATGTATTAGCACAGATGTTGAAT
Source organism: Macrothele yani (assembly GCA_039090855.1). Lineage (NCBI taxonomy): Eukaryota > Metazoa > Arthropoda > Arachnida > Araneae > Macrothelidae > Macrothele > Macrothele yani. Next base: position 109,563,432 of record CM076997.1, on the reverse strand, counting down.
TGTCTCCTGCGGTATTTATAACCAATTGTTTTGCACCTGGTCCGATAGAACAGCCGGGGCTCACGCTGATCGTGGGTGTAGATGCCTTCCAATGATGGAACACAAGTACTATTTTGTAAAGTCTAGGGGACATGAATAGCCAAGGAGGTAATTTCACACCCTACGCCATTTCGAGTAAACCTCTGAGGTATGTGTGCAGGTGTTATCAGGATGAGAATGGTGTCAGGCAGCGAACAGCCAGGTGCCGAAACATTTGTCTCACACCACGTGTTGACCCTCGTCCTTAGTATTTGTTGCCTAAATTTATATTTGCAAGAACGAAAGAAAAGAAGAAGAATTGTGTGTTTAGCAAGTCCATCCGGGTGGCCAAATGGTCGCAAGAGCATGATGATGGCAGTGTGGTATGTATGTGTACCTTGCGACATTCACACTTTTGTTTTCTTATGTTTTGCTTGTTTTTGTCGCTGCTTCTGCTCTAACACTTTGACGAACACAGTGCACAAAATATTCGTGCATACGTGCAAATGACCATGGCCGTCAAAAACGCTTGTCTAAAGTGAGAAGGATTTCTCAACTTCCATCTTTTCGTTGAATTTGCATGGTCAAAATGATATTACCAGAACTAAGTAACAGTCACCCCTGTGGTCGCTAGACGAATAAGTGAAGCAGGAGTTGGCTTCTCCCAGGGTGATACCGTCGACTCTCAAATCATCGCAGCTCTTCTCTGTGGAAGAATGCTGTAATTATTCTACACTACTGGCCACCCAAAATGCAACACCAAGAAGGACACGAGATAGCAAAGCCAGAATTACTGGACACATAACAACAGATACAAAGATGAAACGATTGAGCTTACAGGCCCGTGCGACTTGCGGAACACGCAAACATCAATAGTTCGGGTGGTCTCCATGGCTGGCAATAACGGCCTCTACACGCCGCGGCATCCAACGAAAGAAGCTTCGGATGTGGGCTTGGGCTATGTCGGTCCAGGCTGCTTCCACACGGTGCCACAGTTCGTCAGGCGTAGCCGCGGGTGGTACTTGCCGAGCAGCTCGGTTGCCGATCAGGGGCCAGACGTGTTCGATGGGCGACATATCGGGAGAACAGGCCGGCCACGACAACAGTGACACCTGGTGGGCAGTGAAGAATTGTTGCACGATATGTGCCGCGTTTAGGGCGCGCATTGTCCTGTCGAAACGTGGCCGCTGATGGCAGGTCCTACAGGTAAGGGAAGACTACAGACTCCAAAACGCCGGAGATGTAGCCGTGGCTGTTGAGTGTATCAGCGATTCGTACCAGAGGGGTGCGGGTGTCATATCCAATTGCGCCCCAAACCATAACGCCAGGCGACGGACCGGTATGGCGATGCATAATGCAGGCGTCATACAGTCTCTCGCCGCGGTGCAGCCACATGTGGATCCGAACATCGTGGTGTTGCAGGCCGAAGCGGGATTCGTCGGAGAAGACAATATCGTGCCATTCCGTAATCCAGGTGCGGCGTTCAACGGCCCACTGTTGCCGCACTCGCCGGTGGTGTAACGTCAATGGTAATCGGAGCAATGGGCGCTGTGCGACACGTCCTTACTCCTGCAGACGACGTCGAACGGTACGTGCAGGCACAGGTTGTTGCGCAACACACTCTAATTCCTGCGCTAAAGTTCGTGATGTGGCGGTGCGGCCGTCAATGCCCGCCGCACAACATTCCGGTCCTTTCGTTCAGTGGTGTGCCGCGGCTGCGGCAATCACTCACGTCGGTCCGTCCGTCCCTCCTGCACCCACTGAATCCATACTCGTCTCACTGTGGCTGGATGTCGTCCCACACGGGCACCGATGACTCGGTACTATAAACCGCTGTCGCGATAAGCCACTATTCGTCCTCTGTCGAACTGCGAAACGTGCTGTAATGACTGCCATATTCTGCGACGAGGCATCAGGAAGCTTCCCACACACAGGTCCGGCAGCACAACACACTTCCACTACTTACACCCCGCCTTTTATGAACCCTTCGTATAGTGCTTCTCGGTGGCGTGCCGGCCGCGATGATTTGGATATGCCCTGCAATGCTAATCGTTTGCATGTCCTCTCGCGGGCGACGCATGCTGCGAATTTCAGGCCAATCGGATGATTCCTTCTTGGTGTTGCATTTTGGGTGGCCAGCAGTGTAGAAAATTGTCTGAAGGTCAATTCATGTTACGTGTAGAGATTGGATGTTTCGTTTTGTGATCCAGAGCCAATCCTTTCTTTAATCTGTAAGAGGGTGCGACAGAAATTCAGAAAGTAGCAACATTTAGTTTCAGGCGTTTAAGGTTTTCTGAGCGACACAAAGTTTTAGGTTCCTGGTCGTTAAAGGGGTAAAACTTTGTGCTTGGCGCCTTTTTGTCCATTTAGGACCTTGGTTCAGTAAAATACAACTAAGCAGCATTTAGGCAACAGAGTTTAATGTACTAAAATCAGCGATAAGTGAATGAATAAAGTAGGATAGCACATATTGGGAAATAAGTAGAGATTTAAAATAATGAAAATCCAATTGCAGTTCACGTGTGTGAATCAACCGAAGCATTTGACTGAATTCACACGAATCACAGGCTCGTGTTTTCAAGTGAGAGATGTCCCTAACACTGATGTTCCTAAAATCTCCGACAAGGGAGTGATTTTCGAAATGGCATAAGAAATTTCACAAGAAAATGAGAACGCTATCAGTTTTGTTCATGGAAGTTCTTTTTTGTAAAAGAAAACTTTTAAAAAGATCTCGTGAAAATATTCTTTAATAAATGTAATACATTTTTCCAGAATGTCAGAAGGAAACAGAAAATGTTTCAGGGATTACCTAGAAAGGTGTGCTCCAGGAAGTGTGAAAGAAACTCTATATGGTATTATGGGTGCCTATGGAGATGGATATAAGGAATTCTGTCCAGAGCATACTCAACTTCATAAAAGTACGTTTCAACTATCTTACCCTTGCTACTTTTAAGTTAATAATGTATGTACTATGTTTAAGCTATATACGAAGATACATGTATTAGTGTACCAGATCAGGAAGCCGAAACTATGTGATTAAAGTTAAGCATACGAGTGCAGCGTATGCACAGCAACAGGTTACCACGGTAAATGAAAATGAAGCTTGTCACTCCTGTCTGTAGGGAAACAGCGCAAGCAATAAATCTGCTACATGTACGCTTCTATCGTTGTGTTTCCTTAATCTGGATTAGAGAGTAGACTAATATTTTGCGCGTAGGAATCAGTTTATGCCCGTCCTAACGTCAAACACAGACCCCGTCTCAAAATTTTCATTTTTACGAAAGTAAAATCTCCGTTTCATAAAGGAAATTTCAAAGTACACTTTACATACATCATAACTAACTTTTGAATATCTCCAACATTAAATGGCAACATAATGTTGGAGACATTAATCTCCAATATTATGTTGTCATTTTGGCAACATAGCTAAATCATTTATGAGCGACTCCATCTAGCCTCTAATACTAACGTGTACAAAAAAATTATGGACGACTCCACCCAGAATTTGATACTAACGTCCAGATAAGTTGTGGGTGGCTCCAGCTAGAATTTGATACTAGCATCTCCAAATCAGTTATGTGCGATTCCACCTTTGTGAAATCAGTTATGTGCGATTCCACCTTTGTGAAATCAGTTATGTGCGATTCCACCTTTGCGAAATCAGTTATGTGCGATTCCACCGTTCCGAAATCAGTTGCGGGAGAGTCCACCTAGGTAGATGGACACCCAGAAAAAGCACCCTGAAGTGCATGTTGCGTTGCACGTGCCGTGTGTGGGTGTGCGTTATCTTGCTGGAAAACACCACGATGGACCGACCTTACAAATGGCACAACAAGGGGCTGAATGATGTTGTTGATGTAGGAGGTTCTGTTTAACGTACCCGGTACAAACACTAGTTGTGTACGGGAGTGATAGCTGATCGCTCCCCACACCAGGAGTCCAGGTGTGGGCCCTGTGTGTCGCTGGCGGATGCAAGAAGGGTGGAGACACTGCCCTGTGCGTCTGCGAACACGCATACGGCTATCGGAGGCTCCCAAGCAGAATTTGCTTTCATCACTGAACACGACAGATCGCCATTGCATTCTCCAGTGCAGACGTTGGTGACAACACTGCAGCCGTTCCTGACGATGGGCTGGAGTCAGAGGTACACATACCAGAGGCACACGCGTAGTTCTGCATCCAGTAGACGGTTGCGGATTGTTCGCACAGTAACTTTAGGAGCAACGGCAGCTCGGATTTGCGTCGCAGTGGATGTTCTGATTGACAACGCCGCTCTTCTTATGCGTCGATCGGTCCACTCATCAGTCCGTCTGTGACTCCCGGTTCCACGTCTTCTCGAGTGGGAATGTTCCTCGGACCATCTACGCCACCATCGTACCACCACCGAGTTTTCCCGTCCAATTCGCTACCGATTACGATGATACGATCACCCGGCCTCGCGGAGTCAGACTAGACGACCTCGCTCAAAGTCTCATAACGGCTGAAATCGTACACGTCTTTCATGTTCAGGCATTGCAGCTTCTTCAGGGTCTTCGCACGTGTCCGTACGCCGACGACTGATTACATTCACTTCGCCGTTCTCCTTAAATATCACCGACGATAATTTGCATATTATGCCGTTCTGTGGCGTAAACGCTCACCGGTTGGTCCCGAAATTAACATCACACCTACGTAAACTCGACCCCGTTAACATATGTAAATTTCATGATCGTCCGCGAATTCCTTCTTAGTGTTCTTTTTTCACTTTCCGCCAGTGTATGTATTCCGGACTTTTCCATTACGCTGTATAAGTTGACTTCAAACATAAAAAATAAATTTGACTTTCAATCTACTGGTGCAGGACTTTTGGTCACAATTGAATGTTTTTTAACTTCTCATATCATCGTCCTTTAACAAATAAAATTATAGTCTAACTGCATCCCTCTTTTATTTATGAATCGACTTCTACCTGAACTAACCTCCCCGCCTCCTATTTTTTTCTTTGCGAAAGTACAATAATATCGTGCTTTGGAAAGGAATTAAGGAATTTTATATGTGATCAGTGAGTATAACTTAATTATTTCGTTGTCCACCCACGAGATTGCCCTAATGAATGTATAACTTAATTATTTCGTTGTCCACCCACGAGATTGCCCTAATGAATGCTGAGACATTAAACGCTGTTTTTTTGCTCTTCTTGTAGGCTACCTAAATTCATCAGAGTGTGTGCAAAATTTTTATTTAAGTGAAAAGGGATCAGATGTATTTCATGCAAACCTCAACAACCTACAAACGGTTATTTGGAGTTCTGAAGACTTTGCTGCCACACTTTTATGGTAGGTATGGCAATTCTATTTCTTATTATTTCTTTCATGTTAATTTTAAACATTTAATCTGCTGGAAGGAATTTACTATGAGTAAGACAAATGGGCTGAAATTATCTCAAACGAATATATTCGCTGTCTAAGAAGTGGACCAAAAACCGGCTGGTACTAGTAACCGGCTCATCAGAAACCATTGCACTTTACCTAAGCTTTGTAATTGAAAGTGGATATTCAGGGAGGCAACTGATAATAATCTTTTTTTTGATTGGTTCCTTGCACTGGCCATAACAATGGCGATGAATCAAAGAAAAACGTTTGAGGTACTTGTTTCTGCCAAACGGAATGACGTCCAAGTCAAGACGATTAGCATTCCTTCTCCATTGTTCCTTGCGTCATAGAACAGAAAATATGTATATAAATACACCGATGAGCTATTCCCCTTTCACTACCCGCAGCCTAGAGAATGAGACCGCCTAGAGACCAAACGGTGGCGCATGTAAAGTTCACACAGCAGTATATATACAACCCGAGGATCGGCTTTCGGTTAGTAGAGTGTTTGGAGTCAGAACGGGAAAAGCTGCCGATTTATCGGAGTTTGACAAAGGACACATTGTGATGGCATGGCGCCTTGGAACTACGATCTCGCAAATGGCACGACTTGTGGGTTGTTCACGTGCCGCTGTAGTGGGTACGTATATCAAATGTGGTACACAGATGGCCGAACGACGAACCGTCGTCAAGCCGTGTGTCGTTCGCAACACATTGATGCCAGAGGGGAGCAGAGATGGTCGCGCATTGTTCACTAAGACCGCAGGGTCACAGTGCAACAAATCACCCCGAGGTACAAAGTGATGATCAGGGCAATGTGTCACAGCACACAGTTCATTGCAGCCTTCTGCGCATGGGCCTGCTTAGCCGAAGACCCAGCCTGTTCCCCATGCTCACTGCACGTCATCGCCAACGACGCATGAAATGGGCCCAAGATCATCGAGATTGGACCGTGGATGATTGGAAGAAAGTGGCCTGGTTGATTCCTGGTGATTCCTGGTGCATCACGATTCCTGGTGCATCACGAGATTCCTGGTGCATCACGAGATTCCTGGTGCATCACGTAGACGGCTGAGCTGGGATCCGCCGATTATCAACTAAGGCTATGGAACCTGGATGCATTGTTGGGCGGAAACAGGACGACGGCCGCGGTGTTATGGTGTAGAAATATGTTTGTCGGGACACTTCAGGCCCCATTATCCCAATAGCACAATCCTTGACTGCTGTCAGGTATCTGAACGTCACTGCGGACCAACTTTACCCATTCATGGCAATTGTGTTCCCTGTTGGGGGTGGCCATTACCAACAGGATAATGCCGCATGCCACACTGCCAAAATCGTCAAGGAGTGGTTCGAGGAATATGCTGGTGACTTTCTGTTAATACCCTGGCCTTCAAATTCACCGGACATGAACTCAGTAGAACATTTGTGGTTCGACGTGGAAAAGCGGGTTCAATTTAAATCACCACCATCCTGAAACATACGGGAACTGGAGGACCTGATGTTGACATTATGGTACCAGATACCCCAGGATACTTGTCGTCACCTCATCGAATCAATGCATCGCCGAGTATATATATGTTGTCGTACTGGCACAAGACAGACCGTTGTGGAGGAAACTTGGGGAGACCTTCGTCCAGCAGTGGATTGATAATGGTTGACAATGATGATGATGATGATATTAAAGAAACTAAGAGGCATACAGATAACAATTACCTTATTTCTCTACATAGACCCCATGTCGTACAACGCACATTTTGCATCTGTCTATAAGCTTCTGGATTCCTCCAAAGGAGAAAGTTTTAGGTTGCTCCTGCAACCACGAATGTTACGCTTCCTGTACCTGGACATCTCTTTCAAAACGGCTGCCTCGCAAAGCGTCTTTCAGATGCCCGAAGACATGAAAGTCGCACGGCTCCAGATCTGGGCTGTAAGCAGGATGTTGTAACACTTCAAACTTCAACTCGGTAATTGCTTGTTGAGTCGCCAATGCCGTATGTGGACGAGCGTTTTCGTTCAGCAAGCGCACATTTTTGGAAAACATTGCCACCGTTTTGTGTGAATTGCTGGTTTCAATTTGTTTTTCGGCTAGTCACAATAAAACCGAATGTTAATTGAGTCACCCTATGCTTGATAGTGTTCGACGATCGGCCCTTTTATGTCATAAAAGAGAGTCAGCATTAATTTTCGTGCCAGAGGGACAAGTTTGAACTTCATTTTGCATGGGAAGCTCGACTGCTTCCACTCCATGCTTTGCCTTTGGCGGTCGGGTTCGTAATGATAGACCCATGTTTCATCCCCAGTGACAATCCTCTTCAGAATACTGGGATCTGACTCATTTCGCTGCAAAATATTCCTGCCAATTTCCAGGCGCTGCTGCTTGTACGCATCAGACAACTGCCGTGGCACCCATCTGGCACACTCGTTATGATATCCGAGATCGTCATGCGCTATTGAGAATGAAGGACCAAAGCTAACATTTACTTTTTGAGCGATATCGGACAGAATAACTTGGCGATCTTCTTTAATGAGTGCATCGACGCGATCCAGATGGTTCTGCGTGTGAGAGGTCGGCGGACGGCCCGAACGAGCGTCATCAAACACATTCGTTCTACCGGCTTGAAACTTTTTCTGTCCAGTTGAACACATGTCTCTGGCTCACACACGTGTTCTCCCCATATTGCACAAGTACCCTACGATGAAATTCAGAGGGTTGCACATTAGGGTGGGTCGAAAAAACTCGAATTTCTCTGATCGAAACGCCGTAGTGTGGAAGTGTGAGTGAGCGCCACTAAGAATTGTGCGAAATATTTTTCGAATCTGTTAACATCTTGGCTCACACCAGAGGCTCAAAGTTTTGAAATTTCACTAAAAACATGAAATTTTGGAGTGTCCGTCGAAAATACCAGAATTACTCGGATCGATTAGAATGAAATTACACTGCCGGACAATTGCTAAGGACGGATGACAATAGCAACGATAGCAACCATAAAATGGAAGGCAGGAAAATGTGGAAGTTAGCATAAGTGCGGGATACAGTAAGACGTGTTGTGCATATGCAAATTTTGGATTGCCGAACTTGTTCGTGACGTCATAGCGCTGATAAGAGATATAAAGGATTTGACGCGTATTGACCGTTGTTGTTCAAACGCAAAGTTGAAAGGGAAAGAATCAATTGACGAACTTGCAATTCTCAGTATGTCTTCCCGACATCACCTAGATGATTTTACGCGTGGCCGTATTATTGGCAAGATTGAAGAAGGGCGAAAAAATAACAGATGTTGCCAGGGAGTTCGACGTCAGCCACAGTGTTGTTTCAAGGCTTTGGAAATCATTTCAAACAAATGGAGAGTGTAGCAAACGTCACGGGGGAGGTCGTGTTCGCATTACGACACCTGCAGAAGATCGGCACATAGTGCTATCAACAAAAAGACATCGGCGCAGCACAGCTAGTGACGTAGCAAATCCGTTTATGGCTGCTACTGGCAAGCGGATCTCCCGAAAAACTGTCGCCAGACGTTTGCATGAAGGAGGACTATACGCCCGCCGTCCTGTTGTGTGCATCCCATTGTCCAGACGTCACCGTACCGCCCGTTTGCAATTGTGCCATCAACATCGCAATTGGACTGATAACGACTGGTCCACTGTCCTCTTCTCATATGAGAGTAGATACAGTCTATCGTCTGATTGTCGACGACAACTGATCTGGCGTGATAGTGGTACTGCATATTGTCCAGCAAACATACAGGAAAGGGACCGATATCCGACATGTAGTGTCATGGTATGGGCTGGCATCATGATCAATGCCCGTACGTCCCTCTATGTGCTTCCAACTGGGACTATGACTGGCCAACGATACATTAATGATGTTCTGCTACCTCATGTTTGCATGTTCCGTGGTACTGTCGGTGATAGATTCATTTTCATGGACGACAACGCAACATGTCATCGAACAGTCGCTGTCGAGGAGTGTCTTGAGAGTGAGGATATTCAACGCCTCGTATGGCCAACACGTTCTCCAGATCTGAATCCCATTGAAAATGTGTGGGATGCTTTGGGGAGGAGTCTTGCTGGTCGCCAATGCCCTCCAATAAACAAGGACACCCTCATCCGTGCACTGAGAGAGGAATGGGATAAATTACCCCAACAGCTGCTTGATAATGTTGTGCAAAGCATGACACGACGTGTGGAATCTTGCAACGCCCTCCATGGTGGCCATATCCCGTATTGACATCTTACGCCGGAACGCCTGCGGACGGTAATTGCATTTTTTTCACGTTTATGTATTCTGCACAAAATGGCCTGTTTGTCCCTTGAACACGTTCCAAAGCCTTCTGGATTTCAGAGCACAATAAATTGTCTTTCTTGTAATGTCCTGGCATTCTGACATTATTTTATTTCACTTGGCATCCAACCACACTTACTTTTTTATGCGCTATATAGCCGTTTATGATCCGTCCTTAGCAATTGTCCAGCAGTGTAACTGATTCTAATCGATCCGAGTAATTCTGGATACAAATGTATAAAGTATAATTCTAATCAGTTAATTTATTTGGCTCAGATCAAAAACTCAAAGTTTCGAAATTTTACATAAAAAATGCGAAATGTATACAATGGTTTATAGATTAAAACTCGTCTCCGACGTTTCATCATTGTCTCATAATTATTCAGTTTTACGACGCGGCTTGAGGTTAATTTGTTGAATACGGATTTATGAGCAAACTGTCGCATGATCTTTCTAGACAGTAGAGTGGATCGTATGTATACATCCCTGTTGTCGTGCCCACACACGCGAGCAGATGCCTCACACTACTTTCATCAACCGCTCAACACCTTGCGTGTGATACTGAAATTGGGAGAAATCTCAGCCGTTGGCCTTTTTGCGGAGACTGATGAGTTCCTCTGAGCTCACTCGGCTCAAGAATGGCGGTGGTGTAACTAAAGAGTGAAACCAGTCGATAATGTCTATGTAGTCCTTGGCTCCAAAGTTAAGCTTAGGCACGACAAAGCTGCGGACAGATTCAATAACAGTCTACTTTGCCTGGATTATTCTCCGGACTCCGAGCCGTCTAATTTCTGCTCTATCATCTGTAAGCATAGCCAAAAGCAGATTTATAGGGGAAGCGAAGAAGGCATTTCTAGCAATGACTAGATTAATAACCTCTAGAAGTTTCTCTGGAAAGAATCTAGATCTTCTAACGAGTTCCCATAAGTGATTTGCACCATCGTCGATGGCGTGTTTAGTTTTGATAGTAAACCATAAATGTGTCCAAACTTTCATGACGTATTGCACAATATTTTTCCTTTTCTCCTGGAATATTGCTTTTGTCTGTTGCAAACGAAGTGTCTAATTTCGATATGAGTCCCATATTCTGAAGTACACTAGACGCTATTACAGCAGTTGCTCTGCCGGACACTCCAAATCGCTGACTACTAAGAACAGTTGCGGAAAGTGGTACTCGCATTTGAGAAGGGGATTGAGCTGGCTTACTGGTACTGGGGCGATACGAATCCTATGTTCCTTCATCAGAAACTAATTCGGTTTCTATTTCAGTTGGATTGTTGTCGTCAGTTCCACTGGAAATTCACGCAATCTCCTGTTTTATGGGAAGAGAAGAATCTTGTAATTTTTCTCTTGATTCGCTTTTGGAGCTTCTGTGTTTCGATAAGATCGACGGGACCTATATAGCATTTCCTGGTTTATCTCTGATCTACAAGAAACAGTCGTGCTTTGGCTGGGACTTCATTCACTGAAGGGAAAGTGCATTTATTTATATCTGAGCACCAAGCAGATATATCAAAAAGGCCGCCCAGGTGGCGCAGTGGTCTAAGCGATGGCCTCTGATCATTCGTCTGAACGGGGTTCGGGTTCGAATCCCGGTGAGGCATGGGTGTTGTGTTTGTCTTACGGCGCTGGTTCTCTCCCTTCTTTGGAACCAGTGACCCTAAATTAGGGACGGGCGACTGCTTATAGCCCATTGAGTTGCTCACGGTGGTCGTTAAACCTCCAATAAAAAAAATAAAAAAAATATATCAAAAAGTGTTTTAACCATATCTTTCACTGTTTGACTTTTAGTAACACGTCTACTAGAACTCTTCATGCTAACGTACTTCTTGTGATATGAGAGCAACATAGTACGTACACGTTGCTGAGAAACTGTTGAAATAGACGCTGTTTAAAAACGAACACGAACCTTGTTTCTTATGAACACGAACCTTGTTTCTTATGAACACGAACCTTGTTTCTTATGTATTGCAGACGACACAGCGTCTGCAATACATAAGAAACAAAGTTGGTGTTTGCTGTCAGTATCCCAAAATAATTTTACGTCTCTCGTTGAAACAACACTTTATGACATCTTCATATGCCCGAGGCTGGCTGTCACACAGATCTTTCGGGATTTCAAAAATGGGACAAACAAACGTTTGTCTCAGAGGAGGCTTTGAACCTAAAGACTTCGGAATTGCCACCGCATTTGCCATTACGCCAGCTGTGTTATACTGCAGCGTGTCATTAGAGACAAACTAGCGGAAATGGCGCGGCGCAGGCGGTGGCCTCTAATCTCCTCCTCCACCCACCCCACGTTGACAAGGGTAACGGCGGCCAAGTTCATTTTGAGGAGGGTAGGCTAAGAAAGGATAGCATGATTCGTTGAGAGGGAGAGTAAACGGGAGTGTATTGTTACACTACATTTCGCGTTTTTTCATGTAAAATTTTGAAACTTCGAGCCTTTGGTCAGAGCCGAATAAATTAACTGATTGGAATTATACTTTATGCGTTTTTTGATGCTTATTAAAACTTCTTCCGCACTAAGGAGTTTCGATCTGAGTGATTCTGGTATTTTCGACGGACACTCGAAAATTTCATGGTTTTAGTTAAATTTCAAAATTTTGAGCCTCTGGTCAGAGCCAAAGATATTAACCGATTCGAAAAATATTTCACACAATTCTTAGTGGTGTTCACTTACAAAGTTTCAGCACTAGTGCGTTTCGATCAGAGCATTTCGGGTTTATTCGACCCACCCTATTGCACATCCGCAGCTCATAAAATTCGCACTGCACTTCGCTGTTTGACGACGGAGGATGCCACAAAACGAGCAGCCATGCTTACGCCCTTACAACTGCTGGTTAACTGCGGTTAGAAGATTAGCGAATTCATCCGCCACATGTCTAAGTCACGTGCCCTCCTCTCCCCAAATAGAAATCGGCCCCAGCTGTGATTGCCTACGTAACGATAGCATTGACCTTACTTTTTGTTTCACCCTCGCATGTACATACATTGATGTCCATAAATTTAGGGGCATTTTTTTTTCAGAAAAAAATTCTTACAGGATGATAATGATAAATATGTTAATATGGCATGCAGACAGACTTAGCAGAAATTTATATCCATAAAGAAGCAGACGTTTGTGAATGTACAAGTAATACAGGGTACATGAATAAAACGTACCATTTTTGATTTAAGGCAAAGCAGAATCGAAACGGCCACAGCACTTGGAATACTGTCCCCTCTCAAAGTTTAATAGGGGATCAATGGCGTAACTACCACCCCCACAGTGTGTGTGTGTGTGGGGGGGGGGGGGGCTCAGGTAAACAAGGGGCGTACTACAGCTGACAGTTATAGTTTTATGAAAAAATCGAAACACGAACAAAAACAAACAAACAAATAATTTACCAAAAATTTATGTCTTCCTTTGAGATATACGTATTTAGCTTTGCAGGTAAATAAATGTCTTTGGTAAAAAAATGTCAAGTTTCGCTTTTAAAACACTGGATATCCTACAGATGGAAGTTATTCCGCTCTTTGGCTCCGGCATGTAATGCGATCGCTCTCCAGTTGCCATCCCTCTCTGTTTCTGAAGAAAAATGCGAAGCCATATGTAAATCCCCCGTGAAGGATGTGCGAAAACAGTCAGTCACCTAGGATTACGAACACGACAGGCGCATTTACTCACAGCAGCCGCAGATCGGCGATGCATAAGAGGGTGATTTCTTCAAATTATTTGTTTTATTTTGAACAAAACAATTAAACGTTGCCATTGTTTTTAGTGCTTCTTTATAGTAAACATGTCTATCTCATTCAATGCGTAAAAACTTTAATATATAAGCGAACGACATCCATTTGTAAAATGGCACAAAATTGTCCAAGTGGAGCACAGTATTGGAGGAAAAGAAAAGGAAAGCGCGTGAAGAAACTCCCCAAACTCAAACTCTTTTTACGCTGAGCCTGTTAATCTGAAGTGTGGTTTCTCATGAAAGGAGTGATGATTTGTTTAGCTCGTCAATTGTTCAAAGTTTAAAATTTGTCATTTAACAGAAACTGAGCACTTCAGAAACAAGTGAAAGTAAAACGGATGATTATGAAGTCTTATAATTGTTAACCTTAACCAATTAAATATATTTGCTGAATTCATTCCTCGCGATAAAATGTATATTCATGTTCATGCATTGATCCGCGCACCGTGTTAATCCTGATTGGCTGATTAATAGCCTTACACAGTATTCCTGTTCCAAACATTATTCAAAAAGTGAGAATTACAGGGCACCAGGTACGCCCTTACTTTTCCAGACACTCTCCCTATCTTCCCCTGACACACACATACACTGCGAAAAACACATCCTCCCTCGTGTTCCAAATCCTAAGAAACTTTTTGTGCTTAGGGGCGCTAAAGTAAATCTTGCTGGGGGCGCACGTTGTGCCAGTTACGCTACTGTATGGGATATGTCCACCACTCACTGCAATGCACGCTTGACATTGGTTGCGCATGCTCTTGACATGATTATCCAGCAAATCTTGAGGTAGGTTGCACTACTCCTGTTTCAGTGCCATAACCAGGTCATTTTTGGTACGCCGTTGGGCATTGCGTTCCCCATGCCCCTCCCAAGAGCATCCCATACCTGCTCTATGGTATTCAGGTTAGGGAGTACGCAGGCCACTCCATGCTGCCTATTGCTTCACTGTTGAGCAGCTCATCAACGCAGGCTGAACGACGACAACGGACATTGTCGTCCATAAAGATGAAGGAATTTTCAACAGCACCTAGAAAATTGTGCACATAGGGAACGGTAACATCCCGACAACAACGTTGAACATTCATAGTTCCACTTTGCAACACGTAAAATTCGGTACGTCCATTCATAATGATACGGGTCCAGACCATCACTCCACCATCTTTGTAATTGTCAACTTCCACAAGGTTGGTGGAAGAATAGGCAGGCAGTACGTGGTTCACGCCAGATGTATTGGCGCCTCGAATCGGACAGCAAACAAAATCTGCTTTCGTCCGAGAACAGGACATTGGCCCATTGCTTGACAGTCCAGTAGGCATGTTTACACACCATCAATCTCTCTGCGCTTTGTGGGATGTGGACAAAAGTGCACATCGTACCGGTTTGCAAGCATACAAACCAACACTATTCAATCGCCTTGACACAGTCTGGCGCGATACTGTGGTCCCTGTGCTTGCCTGAAGCTCTCGTGTCAACATACATGCAGATATGCAAAAATAACTTTTCGCCGTTACACTTATAAAACGATCATCAGCAGGGGTTGTTTTGCGTGGTCGACCACTGCTGTATTGCCTGGTAACTGTTCCACTTTCAAAAAACTGTCTCCACAGTTGTGCGACTTTGCTTTTGCTAGCTCGAAACTCATTGGCTACATCTGGCGTTGAATGTCTTGCTTCCCTTTTCCCCACAATTCATCCACGGCTAAATTCATCGAGATGTGTTCTTTGGGATCTTTTGCCACTCGCCATAACAAATACCCAACAACAGCAAATAACCGACAGTTTAACACACGTAAAGATAACTATCGCTTCAGATTTTATCACTGTTTAGCAATCTCGTGCTCTCATGTGTTTCCACATATATAAATTATGGGCAACCAATCGGTCGTATCCGCCTCTTACGTCGGTTACTACCTTCAGCGATTTTCAGCCAATAAAGACCTACTTCAACGTCCGCAAATTTGCATATTTCCTCTGCCCCTTACTTTATGGACATCAATGAATATACCTGGTTCAAAGAAAAGTCCTTATTCAGGGCAATAACTGCGGAAGAAAGGGTCCCAGTGGTACACAAATTAGGTCTATGTATAGATAAAGGACTATGGACGATCGAATGAAAGCGATTGGAGCGCCCCTAGCGGCAAAGGTAAGAAGTTAGGAATCCTAACTCGCGAACAACGCGAGATAGAAGCAAAATTCCAATTAAAAGGTTGTAGCGCGTTATTTAATAAGAAGGAAACGACATCTGGTGCGCACGGAGGATGTACATGGACGGGTCAAAACGCTGATAAAGTGCACCCTGTCGCTGGATGGTTACGCAATGCAAAACACTGGCCCACGATGGAGAACAATTCAAACACGTATGTAAATATTGACAGTGACGTAGAAGCCAGGTCGGTGAGATAAAATACTGAGGCTGGGGATTTGAACGTCAGTCAACGTACACATTGCAAACACTGATGGCGGGCCACTGAGGTTATTTGCATTAATGCATACAGGTAGAACAAAGTTAACAGCAATAACAAAGGACACAAAGCACAAGTAGGAGTGTCCACACGATAGAACAGTGAACGCGCTCCCACGGTTTACGTTAAATGGATGAACAAAGGGTATCAGCATAATCAAGTGACGGAATAACCTATGCAGGGAAAAGAACAATGATAGAAGCATAAATGTGAACTGTGTGATAAATAGACAAGTGTTATGAGTCACAGTGTACCGCAATATTAAAAAAAACGTGAAAAACGAGGGAGAAAGTATCTATGAAAATTTAAAATGCACGGTACAACATGAAATAACAGCAAACGTGCGTTAGAGAGTTACATTTAGCGACGACATCAGATATACTGGCATATAACAACATAAAGTCACACAGAATATAGCGGGAGAGGCTCTAATTACGAACTGCACCGAAAAGAGCAGCTCTAGAATAAGGGGTTACTCGCCGTAGGTGACCACACATAGTCGCCAGATCTGCAAACGCCAAGATGTTGGCGAACAAATTCGCAACCCCCCCCTGGTATTCAGGGAACTAAGAGTCAGCTGTTTCAGGTGAAAAAGTATAACACAGAAAAGACCGAGATCTTTCTTTGATACGCCTCATGCGTTAAACAAAGGTGCGGACGAGGGCAAAGTATCGTTTATCAGAACGGCAGTGAAATTAAAAATGACGGATACAATGCTTGAACTGACAAGCAGCAGCTTGAATGTCCAAGTCAAAAGACCGACGAACCTTCCTTGAAAATAAATATCTGTGCGTTCGTGCTAGAAGAAAGGAGGTGATGAAGTTGTTTACGGGACAACTGCCCGGAAATCAGAGGGATTGAGTCCACCGTACGTGCAATATCGACAGCAGGGATGATCGTAATATCGGATGCTGTGCTGGAGCTACACAGTACGTTGTTCGGCTGGGACCGAAGAAGTATCAAGAATAGTCGAACTCCCGGAGGTGTCTGTTGGAGGCGAGCGGGACAATTGACGCACCTTCTTCTGGTTGGTAGATTTCTTTAAAAAAACAGACCTCTTAGAAGAGTAAGCAGCACTAGACACATGCATCTGATGATCAGAGTCCGTCTCAGATTCGGAGGAAGAGAGAACATATTCCACAGATGAGCCATCAGCATGAGAGTCGGATTCATCTGAAAGTGGCAAGGCACGACAAGACGCGACGACGGAAGTGTAGTTCTCGGGAAAGGAGACCGAGGGAGGAAAACTTGGGATATCTGGTCCAGAAGCTAGTACTGATGATTCTCCAATGAGAAGCACGGGAGGAACACTTAGTACATCAGAGTCGGAAAGTTCAGTCGTGGACATGTCAGTGGTCGGGACAGTCTCCAAGAAGCGTGGAGGAGGATGCAGTACCTTTCGCTGAGACAATGGTGGAAAATGGCTGGAGTCTTTCAGACGACTGACAGAAGACAACCGAAAATGGCTGGAGTATTTCAGACGACTGACAGAAGACACCGTCTTCTGTCTTCTGTCATTTTCTGTGCTTCGTCTTTCAGACGAAGCACAGAAAATGGTGGAGCAGCACCAGTAGATATCCTTGCGAACACATCAGACGGCAAGGAGGAGCCAGTTCCTGTGGATAGGCGATCATCAGGATAGTCATGCTGTCGTATGATCTCTCATGTAGGCACAGTGTACAATAATGAGAGGTAAAGATCTTGAAAGTATTTGAACGAGTATAGATGTTAACAGTCGCATCTGTGGGGAAATCCCGTAATGCCTGGTAGGTCGGGATAACAACCAACAATTGTCTTCGAAGGTCAGAGACATGGGCGAGATGGGTGCTTTGATGGATATAGGAAACGCCGTGGACATTTCCGACAATCTTGCAGACTTTGTAAACCAGCAAGAAAAAGTAAGTCAACAGGAATCGCCTGAGGGACGGAGCAGATTTGCAAGTGGAACACTCCCGTTTTACATATTCGGAAAAATAACGAAGTACCACGTGATATAAGAGTCAGGGGCGGCTACTATAAATTGTACAAAACTATCCTATGTACGTAATCAGTAAACTAATAATAAACCATTAATGGGGTAACGTGGTGACATAAACCAATTTGACAGCAGCCAGATAGTTGGAGCCCGGAGGGTAGGTGCCAGTATTTCAGAAACAGCCGCACTTGTTGGCTGTTCCCCTACTACTGTATCAAGGGTGTGTCAGTGCTGGATTAGCGATGCACAGACATCCAGCAAACGTGCTCACATTGGTCAGCCACGCGCTGTTGACCCTGCAGGTGAGCGTCGGGTGTCATGACTGGTATCTTGCACAGTCACCCAGCTCACTCACCAGTACAACAGCTTTGCAGTTCGAAATATTTCTGCATGCACCATTCGCCTGCCCGGAGACCAACAACGGCATCCATGACGGCGCCCAGTTATCGCAAAAAACGCCTCTCATGGTCCAAGAAACGATCGCAATGGATCCTTGATAGATGGAAGAAGATCGTATGAAGTGATGAACTCGTTTGCTGCTGCACCATGCTGATGGTCGGTTTCACATATGAAGTAAACAGCATGAAGCCCAATCCTCTGGTCGTACAGTAGAGGTTCAACAGGCCGGTGAAGGTGATGTTCTGGCCTGGTAAGCACTAGATCCGTTGGTTATCATCCCCCCCCCACACTGAATGATGGGCGCTACAGAGACCTGTTAGCCGACCATCGCTATATGTATCTCCAGGAGGTTTAACAGTACCACTGTGCCATCTTTTAACAGAACAACGCACCGTGTCATCGGGCTCGCAGAATTACTGAGTGGTTGGAGGAACACGACATTGAATTTGTCACATTGTTTTGGCGCCAAATATCCCGTGACTGTAACCTAATTGAACATTTGTGGGATATGTTAGAATGGGGTGTGCGAATCATCCTCCACGGAATGAGCATGAATTGACTGAGCCTGTGCAGCGGACATGGGTCAAGTTACGCATTAAAGTTGTTCGACACCTCATAGAATCTTTTCTTAAATGTCTCTGAGCCATAATTGCACAGATAGGTAAAGCAACGCGTTATAAGGTAGTTGGCGCTAATGAAAAGCTAACTCAACATACAGATTGTAACCAAAAGTCCAGAAACAGCCGCATAACTGGTGAAATAATGGTCGTACAGGAAAGAAACTGGTGGCTAGGTATAGGTAAAGGTCCATGGCCGATCGAATGAGACCAACTGCTGCGCCCTCAAGCGGTTATTTGCCGTACTAATCGTCGAAACAAAGCAAGATAGGGCAAAAAAGTCAATTGCAAAGTTGTGGAATATCCGCTGTTTAGTAGGGGCCGGAAACCATCAAGGGAACACCTTTAAACACAACGAAGGCGAACGTTTGCCAGACTGTGTCAGTCGGAAAACCGTTGGCTACCACATCGCGGTTTGCAGGCATAATTGCATTTTGTATGATTACATAAAAATGCGTACTCTGTTTCAATAGCGCCATCATTCTTTTGTCCCTTATCCTGCATCGTGCATGTTGCATGTCGATTTCTAAGCACGGTTTTCTGACTGACACCGTCCGGCGAACGTTCGCATTCGTTGCGTTTACAGGCATTCTCTTGTTGGTTTCCGGCAAACTACGTATCGTTTCCTACTAAACAGCGGATGTTCTACAACTTTGAAATTCACTTTTTTGCCCTATCTTGCTTTGTTTCAAAGATAGTTTTCATAAGTACGACAAATATCCGCCAGAAGGCGCCGCTGTTGGTCTCATTCGATCGGCCGTGGCCTTTTATTTATACCTAGCCACCAGTTTCGTTTCTGTATGACCATTATTTCACCAGTTAAGTGGCTGTTTCAGGACTTTTGGTAACACCCTGTATATATACAGTATATGTGTGTGTGCGTGCTCGCGCGCGCGCGCACTTTCGAAAAAAAGAACACATTACTCATACACGTACACGAGTAGGTCATACCGATATGCCAGTGACTCAAAATAGGAAAGAGACAAAACGTGCTCGCATAAAAGCAAAAATATAGAACGCTTAGATTTCAATTTGCGTGTTAAATGCTTCCCGAAAATTTCAAGCATCCTCGGTGGCGAAATAGTACCAAGCGCAGGCTAAATATTTGTTCGATATGGGTTCAGGTTCGAATACCGGTGAGACTTGGATGGTATGTTTGCATAATGGCACTGGCTCTCTCCGTTTGAGCTCGGCAATTATCTCTAAGTTTTCTCTGTTCACTTACCTCTGTGTTCCTGTCTTTCTTCGTGTTACTTGCATGAGATTCCATGCTTCTAATTTTTCACCGGTGAGAGCCCAGTAGTTTCTAAGTTTTATACAGATATTATCAGTTACATTCCTGTCCGCGTTAGTTTGTTTAAATTGTAGGCCATCAAGATAGCGTCTTCCGGTGAACACAAGCCAATAGATACATCGTCACTGTATGTGCGGAACCCTTAGCTCCAGGCAATCTCTACACTCGCTTTCTCCTGCTAGCGTCATTGACGCCTCATATGCTGCTGTGAGTGCTCAGTTTTTCGCACCGACTATGCCATCTGCCTGCCTTGACTATCGTATGGGAATACCATCTTCATCAATCACTACTTCTTCCCAAATGACTGATCCGATGCAGCTCACATTTTCTTTTGTTCGTCCGAAGACATCGTCTGCTTTCACTAGTGCTGTTCATAGTGACGTGAGTTTCTCTCCGTCCTCCACTGGTGCCATGTCGCCGACACTGCGCTCTGAATTTTCCTCTGATGCCTCTCGGATATATATATCCGTTCTGCCTAACTCTACTGTTTCCCAAACAGTTGAAAACAGATTCAAACCAGGTGTTTGTTTTCCTTCTCTGTGTGATACACCTCTTCTTAAGCACGCTACCGCTCTTCGTCCAAAGTTTTCCAAAGAAAGCATTATTTTCATGGATCCTCGCGGACGAAGTATTATTGTTCATTTCTCTGCCCTTCGTTACTCTGAGCAGGCGATTGCTGATGGTTCGGCCATCTTCGATCGTCATGTTGACGTGTATTCGTAGGTTGAACTACCAGCTGTTGTCATGGTGGAAGGTAATATATAATGACGGCGCATACGCTGGCCTCCTTGTAATGGATCTCGTTGTGGATGACTTGCTGGATCCATTCAGACTCTCTTTTGCTCTCCTCCAGGTAATGAATTCCAATATATCAGGGGCCTTCGCCGCCAAGCAAAGATTTTTTCTGCATCTGAGGACGCTATCCACCGCTGTCCTATACTGTTAAATATTTTCTTCAAGAATAGATCTTACGAAATTGACGTATTGACTTCTTTCTATCGTTATTATTGCAAGGAGTTTGTGCACATCCCTTCAGCATGGTGCTGTTGCTCCTCCCACCAATGTTCAATTCTCCACTGCCACCCCGTCATCTGTTCTTACAACTGCTTTCAGTCATCAGTATCAATTAGGTGTATAAATAAGTTTTAAAGCTTTTAAAAACAACGCAACAAGTAATTTGAGAGAAAATAACAATACCTTTACGAATCAAAATAAGTGCCGTCCTTCCACTATTGGTCAGGGAGCTAACGGATTCCTGCCATGAAGAATACTTCGTCGTGTGACGCGATGAAGTCGTCAACCCATTTTTGCACTTCGCCACATGTCCGGAACCGTACAGCAGACAAACAATGTTGCATCGATCGAAAGAAATGATAGTCCGAAGAGACTATATCGGGACTATACGCCGGGTACTCCAAAACTTCCCATCCAAGCGTCAATAACGTTTCCTTGACCGATTTTGCGACATACGGCATGGCGTTGTCATACATTAATTTCACAGGACGCAATCCTGTAACTGTGAATGGAAGTTTCCGATAGATTTCCTGGTTCAACCGCAGCAACTGTTGCTTGTAGCGATCAGCAGTAACAGTTTGACCCTGTTCCAATGGTTCATAATAGAGCACACCCTTCGTATCGCACCTGATGCACAGGGGAACTTTCTTGGAGTGAATATTGCGTTTCAGTGTCGAAGTCACCTAGGGTTTTTTGTGTTTGGGATTATCGTACCATATCCACTTTTCATCACCTGTAAAGATTTTCCACAGGAAAGGCTTTCTGGGTTGTTTATTCAACAGATTAAAACACTTCATGACATGCTCAACCTGGTTCCTCTGGCTCAGGTCATGTGTCACCCATTTTCCTTCCTTCTGAATCTTTTTCATTACGCGTAAACGATTGGAAATGGTTTGTTGAGTTACCCTTAGTTGTTCAGCTAGTTCTTTTTGCATTTGAAACGAATCTTCATCCAACAATGCTTGAAGTTTCTCATGTGCAAACTTCTGCGGGTCGCTGCTACATTCTCGATCGCTAACACCAAAATCACCTGCTTTAAACCGTCTAAACCAAAACTCACACGTGCTTTGCGAAACGCTATTCTTCCCCAGAACAGAACAGATCGATGCACATGCTTTTGCAGCACTTTTTTCTTGATGAGATTCGTAACGAATGCAGTGTCGAATAAATGCAGTATTACTTGCCATTTTTCACCTACCGATGTGCAAGTACGTTTGACTGTTGGGCAAACTTCTGTGTCACTTTTCATACTCTGGACCAGTTACGGTCACATGAAAACGCGGGGGAATGTCGGATTGTAAATTAGAGGTATACGTCACACAAAAAGAAAAATATTTAAAACTTATTTGTACACCTAATACCACAACCCTTCCCCCGTCATCTGATACCATGACTCTTCGAACGTCGACTATTGCTCTATCTGCACCTGCATCCTTCGTCTCTGCACCTACTACGGATCCTGTGCCTTCGGTCTGTCCTCTTGAGTCACCGTTTCGGCAGAACCACGACGATACTGATGGTGTCTAGGGGCGTAGAATTGTCCCTAAAGTTGGGGGAATATTGTATCGATGACGGACCGGTGAGGAGCCGTAATTATTTTTTATTACTGCGTTTTCATTAACAACAGGCGTCCCCCCCCCTTTTTGGCATTAAGACTTTTTTTTCCGTTGTATCGTATTAGTCTGAAGTAACGTTCATTTATGTACTTTTCTGGAGAACCATGAAGTTTTCATTTTTTAATGCAGAAAACAAAGAACAAAGGAAATTGTACTAAAATACTAATGATTATGAAAGCTAAATTTATCACTTTATTTGTAATTTTTTGTATGAACTCTTGTCATACATGAATTATATTATACTGTACTGTATCAAATTATATCATATGCCATTAAGCAGCATCTATCATTATTTTTTATTAAAGAATTATATGAAACATTTCGAATTCCTATGAAACATTTCCAAATGTTAACAGATTCAGTTCATTACAGGTAACAAATTGCTGAGATATTTCTACTGCACTTAACATGTCCATTTTGTCTTGATGTGTATGACAAACAGATATTTTATTCATTCTGTTCTGCGTCATGCTGGACCCATAGTAACATAGAAATTGAGATGGTTTGAGAATAAAAAGTCCTGAATTTATTTATTTTTATTCACTTATCAAAATAATGGACAAACCACGATAATGGTGCAAGTGCTGTGACTTAAAGTTACTTATCTGAGACAAGTCTTCAATCTTCTCAAGGAACTGAAATCAAATTTTTGACATTCGAGAACATATTTTTCAGGTCTAGACTCATGTTCTTCATCACTGTGACTGCATCGTTCAGGTTTGTAATTGAATATTTCCTCCGGAAAAGTTTTAATTCCACTTTTAAGGACTCTGTGTTTAATTCGGGATAGCGTGCGATTTCACTGCTTACATTTTCAGCAAGCAAACATTCTTCCAGTAGCATGATATATTTTATTCCTTCCTTATCAAACCTTCTTTGGAGGCTGGTAAGAGCTGAGTCTATGACATGGAAAAATTCCCTTCTGTAATATCCTTCAGCTGAGTCAAAATGGAAAGCTTTTGCATCCCCAGTGTATCCTGTCGGTGGTTTTCTCCGTCTGGGTATTTTTAACGGTCTCAATTCAAAGTCTCTGGTAAACTGCGCAGTTTCTTCCAAAATTTTCCTAAATTTATGTTCAGTTCTTATTTCGTTCAAAGCACCTGTGACCGTCTTCACTGCCTCCATAATTCCCGATACCGTTTGGTATCTGCTTTGGAGAACTTTGTTCAGCATTTCCAATTTACTAATCACGGTTTTTGCAATTCTTAGGCCCAGCACTGTTGATGCTTCATTAAACCTGCTGAGTAATCCATTAGAATCAGAATTCCCCTCCAGACTTAGTACTTCTAACGTTTCAAGAATGTTCTGTACTGGTTCAATACAGCATAAATCTGTTTAACTCTGTATATAAAACGAGTCGGGCACATAGGTTTAATGCTGAAAATGTTGTTCAGCGGACATTCATCGCTATGTAAAATCCTTCTGAACTGTTTTTTAGCTTTTAAAGAGTGACTGAGAAGGATTCCCGATTCCTGAATCCACTGCAAGGAATTTTTTATTGACAACGATGAATCACAAGCAACTCTCACAACTAAATGTGCACCGTGAGCGAGCACAGCTGTGGTCAAATGTAGCAAGTGGCTGAACTTCCTTAATTTTTGCTTGTACCCCTGAAATTACGCTACGCATATATACCACTCCGTTATTATATGCCTGGCCTGGAAGTTGGGAAATGGGTAGAATGTCCATTAGAATCATCATTAGAATGTCCATTATCACCTTAGTGATAGTGCGCTGTCACACTAGTTGTATCATGCAGCCCAACGAATTCTTCTTCGACATCAAAAGATTCATCTACGTGACGAAAACAGATGCTCAGTTGCTCAAGTCCAGTAATATCTCGGGTGCCATCACATGTGACAGAAAAAATTGAAGTGTTCTGTAACCGGATTGATTCAGATATGCCCTTAACGATATGTTTCCCATTTTTTACGCTTTCCAACCGTAGGTTGAAGAAGCGTATAACCGATATAGTCACGTTCCTTTCGAGCTCTGTGTTTGTGCCCAGTTTTTGAAAGTATATATTGAGTGTATGTGCCTAATTTTGTGTTCCCCTTCAAGAAGAAGATCTATACATTCTTTTAGCTCAGCTCCCAAGTCGGTGAGTTGCATATTTTGTTTGCATTCAGCGTTTTATTATTTTCGATCAAGCTGATCGATCCTTAAGTTAATCCCGCCATTTTCAATGGCAAGCACTGAGAAGGGTGATGTCCACGCTCACATCAGTGATGCTCATTCAACCTCCTCCTCCTCCTCACTCTCAGGAGACCAATCAGCATTTATGCACGTCAGAGACGTCATACGCATACAAGATGTGACGCGCGACTCCTCTGCAAAAGCTCAAGCTGATATCCCTGTCCAGGAGAGTGACGTCACCTTGACGCACGTCCCTGGTTCATTTGCCGAAGCTATGGATGTGACCGATTGCACGGTTGCGTTGCCTTCAACTGGCTCAACTCAGTTTACCAAGCCGCTACCAGCAATCAGCACTGTGTCGCATTCTTCCGCTGCCAACTCTACGTCTCTCACTTACTCCAAAGTGACCTCCGGAGCGAGAGTTCCTTCCAAGTTTATTGCTTCCGTTTTTCCTGACACTTACGTCAGTGTTGAGGGTAGTTCTGCCACCATCGATATCCCAGAGGATTCCCCAGCCGGGAAACAATTTTTCTCCACAATGGATTTCGGTGTCTGTTTTGATGCATTACCAGACACGAAACTCAAGGAATATAGTATTGCCCTAAAGAAGATACTTCCTACAGGAGCTTATATCACTCATATGGCTCGAAAGCCACGGGCCGTATTAGTGTATTTTGCCCGTAAAGAACATGCAGACCTTGTGATGACTGCTGGCTTATCCATCAAAGATGTGCATCTTCTGGCTGAATCTGTGGCGCAGCGACCTATCCAGGTAACTTTCCACCCAGTCCCGCCTGAAGTCTCAGATGTCGCTCTATGCACTTTACTCAGCAAATTTGGCCGAGTGGTTGGACCAATAACGACCCTGTCGGCGGCGCCCAGAGATCCCGATGACAAATCCATTGCAGGGTTTCGTTGAAGTACCCGTGTCATATTTCAGTCGGACGATCATCTGCTTGCGTGCCCGAAGATCCTAACCGTACGGTGTGGCCAGCAACGTCGGAGAATCGACGTCATTACCTCTTTGCACTGCACGCTTTGCCATGGCGAAAACCATCTTCGCGTGCACTGCCCACATCAAGTTCCACCGACTCCGACTGGCGCTCCTACAGGTACTGTTCCTACCTCGAAGCGTACTACACCATCTACTTCAGCACAGCAGGCCTAGGAGCCAAGATATGATGAAAAAAGTTCGCTTACAGACGTTGGTCAACGCAACGCTCCCACAGCCGCTTCCTCTTTTACACTAGAGGACTTTCCTACAATTGCCTCCTCACTCTCGCAACGTTGTCGCTCCGCCACTGAGTTCCTTTCAGAAGGTTTACAACCAGCTATTACCACTGGAACCTCCGAAACAGCTGATGTGGAGTCCGTTGGTCCAGAGACGCAGTGGGAGGATGAGACGACCGAGCCTCCACTGAAGCGCCGCGGCTCTGGCCGCAGCAGGCGAGTAGCGAAGAAGCAAAACTCTACTTCACCTCGTTCAACCTCCCTCTCCAGCAGTTCTCCTCGACACACCTTGCCAACCGAAGTCTCCTTTCCCACGGTCGAAGAGTTCGCTGCATTTCTCCAGACAGCCAATATACCTCCCGTACCACTCTCATACATTGATCTCCATACATACTTAACGAATCCGACAAGCTACGCAATAGCGCGTGCCTTAGCAGTCAATAATCCATCGCTTCGCCAACTTGTGCCGGAGCAGATCTTCAATGTGTCGCATTTCTGCCGCCAGAATGTTCCCACCCATCCGTGGGCACAAATTTTCTATAATCATCTCAAGTCTTTTCCTCCAGCTCTGAAATATCTTCAGCTAGAGGCAAAGAACCCCACAATTCAAGATCGTGTCACTTAATTGCAGGGGATTCGCTTCCCCCCTCAGCAAATCTCTGGCATATGAAGACCTCAACCCGTTGGGGGCTGATATTCTCCTCCTTCAAGAGACAAATTGCAAACCAACTACCGTCTATTCTCGATGGCGCCAGTGGAACTTTGTGTTTCATCACGCCTATGGACTAACATCTCATAGCGGTCTTGCCATCGGCATTAGTCATACTCTCAATTCTATTATCACATCCCTCTCTGTGCGAAATATTTGTCGAGATCTCTTACAGCATGCATCCTTTACCATCGCGTCTTCTAGATATTATTTATTCAATATCTATATTCCAAGCACTACAACACATTTATCAATTCTCTTCACGCGTCTTCGCAGAGCACTCGACCGTATCCCACCGTCAGACCATGTTCTCGTTGGTGGGGATTTTAACTGTACCCTGGATCCTCTTCTGGATAGGTCTTCTACAAATAGAGAGCGCCGCCATGCCCTGGCGAACCTGCTCCAGACAGTTGTCACCAACAACGCTCTTCATGATGTACATCGGCATATTCATCCATGGTCGACTAATTACACTTGGCGCTCCTCTCATGCGCAAAATCCTTTCTTAGCCCGCCTTGACAGGTTTTATGCCTCCAGTGCTCTACTTCCTGCCGTGACAGAATCGAGTGTGCATCCCACGGCCTCATCTGACCACTGCGCCATTGCCATCATAGTCCATACTGCACCATTCAAACCCAGGATAATTCGCCCGTGGACATTTGATGATGCACTTCTCTCCGACCAGGCATTCTGCTCTTCCGTCCGGTCATTCCTGATTGACAGACGACCGCAGCTTCAATCTGCACTCTGCGGATTAAATTCTTGGTTGGAGATCAAGCAACAGCTCGTCCTGCATGTCCAAAACTACTCTTTCCAATTAAAGACACTCCAGAACATGCGCCTAGACTATGTTCGTTCAATGCTATCCATGCTCAGTCTCAGTGATCCTCTCTTCTCCTCCTTTCAAGAAGAGCTTCGATGTCTTCTCACTCCTCTGGCGCAACAAGCTCTCCGCCGACTTCGTTTGCAACACCTGACGCCGGATGCTCGCAAATATGAGTTCCTGACGTCGGTGGAAAACACCCGACGAGCTTCGTCCATACTTCATCATCTACGCCTTTCTTCTGGAGAGGTATCAGATGAGCCGATTGCGCTTTGTTCCCATGTCCGTCAGTACTTTTCCATGAAGTTCAGTGAACCTCCTCAACCATCCTCTGCAGCATTGGATTCTCTCCTTTCTAATCTACCTTAGGTTCCCCCCCACCATCTCGCTTCTTCTCTTCTCCTTTCCCCACGCCCTCTGAACTAAACACTACATTCTTTTCTCTGAATTCTAGTGCCGCTCCTGGTCAGGATGGCCTAACCTTTAGCTTTTATAAAACTTTTCTGCCTCTTCTTCTTCCTTTTCTCCTATCCGCTTTCTCTGCTGCCTTTACTTACTCTCCTCTTCCGAGGGGATTCACAAATGCATACGTTGTCCTTTTCCCCAAGAAAGGTGATCTCCTTGACTTGGTGAACTGGCGCCCAATTTCCCTACTGAATCTCGACTACAAACTTTATACCAAACTTCTTTCACAACGACTAAATCCCATCCTCACTTACATCCTCTCCCCTAACCAGACTTACACAGTTCCCGGCCGTTCCCTATCTCACAACATCCATCTCCTGACTGATCTAATTCACATTGCGCACTCCCGCTCTGAACCCCTCGCCCTCCTCTCTTTAGACCAACAGTCCGCCTTTGATAATATCTCCCACACTTATCTCTCCGCCACACTTCTCCGATTTGGATTTCCATCTCCGTTTATTTCTCTCCTCACCTCCCTCTACCAGGACGCCAGTTTCCAGGTCAAGTTGCCCACCTTTCTTACAGCACCAATCCTCTTCCGCCGTGGAGTGAGGCAAGGCTGCCCACTCTCCGGTCAACTTTTCGCTATAGCCTTAGAACCTTTTCTCCGCTCCGTTCAACGCTCCTTTCAAGCCACCTTGCCGCCACTCATCGCCCGCACGAGACACCATGTCACCACTTCCGTGGCGTATGCAGACGACGTTACCTTCTGTATACGCCTGGATTCACAGTTCTCTTTGCTCCAAAGTCTTTTCGCCGATTACTCCTCCTGCTCCGGAGCTGCGATTAATACAACCAAAAGCACAGGCCTGTGGTGCGGCTCATGGGTTGACCGCTTGGATTCCCCATGGGGAGCGCACTGGTCTTCAGCCTCTCAACGTTTCCTTGGCGTACATCTTGGCGTCCCAGGTGAAGCCTCCAGCACAACGTGGAATACCATCCAGCCACGTCTTCATCAGTCAACTGCGTTTTGGCGAAAAGCGCAGTTCTGCACCTCATATTTTCAACGTGCACGTCTTGCGCAGACCTATCTTCTCTCCATGTGCACACATTCCTGGCTTGCTACAAAATCCCCACTTCTTCGTCTCAATGATATCACTCGCTGCTTCACCTCAGTTATCTGGACCGGACACCACTGGCTCAGTACCACCAAGCTCAGCCTTACTCCTGACCAAGGTGGCATTGGCCTAATTGATACACGACTGTACTATCAAGCTCTCCGGATTACTTCGTTCCTCCGTCTTCATACCTCACCTGTTGCCGACGCCATTACCGCAAGGAATGTCATCACCTCTTCGAGCAACACTAATTTCACTTTCACTTCTTTCATTCTAATGGACCTCCGTACTACCACTCACTCTCGCCTTCCTCCTGCCTTACGGGAGACTCTTACCTTTCTCCGCTCTCTCCCGCTCACTCGATCCCCACCCGATTCCACCACTGAACTCCTTGCCGAACCCCTGTTCTTCTCCTCTCTTCTTCACCCCCTCATCTTTCATGCTTCGCCTATCCTTCTTGGCTCCGAGTCGGAGTTGTAACCGCCGAAGACCTTGTTACCTCAGATCTGTCCTGGCGACCCTACGCCAGCCTCCCACCCACCGTTCTACTTTCACCCTCCTCTCGCTCTGTCTGTGACTCCCTACTCTCTACCATCATTGCTAAGTTTCCTCATCTCGTAACCACCACCGGCCTGACCTTTGTTCCTTCCGCCTCCCTCCCCCTTCCTTTCTTTCTTTCAGTCGGCAGATCTACACTTCCACTCTCCTCTCTTTCAACTTCAGTTCTCTATCGGTTACTTTTAAAATCCCACTCTTCTTCTCCCCTTCACATCCCTGATGTCTCCCAATCCTCTCTCACCGCTGTCTGGTCTGCCACCCTTTCTCCTCTTGCAGCTCCCCTTGAAATAAACACTCACTGGCTTTTTCTCCACCGCCGTCTTCCCGTTCCATCTATCCTCCACCGCATGACCATTCTTGACTCACCTCTTTGCCCCTTCTGGGCCCAAGTAGCTGATGTCTCTCACGTTTATCTACATTGTGTCATTCTCCTTCCACTACTCCATCTTGCATTTTCCATTGCTCAACGTTCAGCCACAACTGATCTTCCTTTCGATGCCTATAAGACACTCCTCCTGCAGGTCTCTCCGCCAGTCAAGCTTCCACCCATCTGCTCATATATTTTCATCCTGGTGAAACACGTCATCTACGTATTTCATCAGCGCTGCCGAGATATCTCATCTCCTTATACCATCCACCAAGCTTCTGTGGAACTACTGTGCCACTTTCGGGAGCATCTCCTCTCAAGACTTCGTCTAGAGAACCTTGTGGCCGTTGCCCAACAGAGAGAACAAAATTTCCGTTCCACCTGTTCTCCGGCCGCTTCCTGGTTTGCCGGCATGCCAGCGACGTTGCAACTGACTGTCGGTAATTTATCCTAGCTATGTTGAACGTCAGTTCAACGTGCATGCTCACCATTGGTTTTCGGAATCAAACTTCAACATAAAGCATATATCTTCTAACAAATGTGAATATATTTTGCACCATACTGTACAAATGTATATAGTCTTACTTATTTCTCTTTGATTATCATTTTTTCTACCAGTACTAAGACATCGTAATTCCGTTTGCCTTAGGTTTCACATTGCCTACTTTGTCATCTACAGTTCTCCTTTTGTACAGTGCTTCATTATAATATTCTCGTTCTGTTATTTGTCAGCACTATAATATACTTATGCTTCGAGACGCACCTCTTACCACGAGGCTCCTTTGTAAATCAATACATCGTGATGTATATAATGTACATAGAATTTTAGTTTGTATATTTTACCGTACAATATATGTATCAGGACGCTCATGTTCGCCTCCTGAACCCAACCTTGTTAATAAAATTGTGTTGAACTGAAGAAGCGTATATGCTCCAGCTTTGTCCGTCTGTCCGCACGTTAACTCACGTGATAATGGTTCGATTTCGACAAAATTTTAGTATGTGGTAGGGGACCACCTGGGCACGAATTCTATTGAAAATGGGCGAAATGGGGTCAAAGGTCAGGCAGGACATAACAGCGGGATTTGTTCCGTTGTCCTTATGCGTCATAACTTGCGTAAAAATGATTGGATTTCGATGAAATTTTAGTATTTGGTAAGGAACCACCTGGGGACGAACCCTATTGAAAATGGGCGAAATGGGGTCAAAGGTCAGGGCATAAAAGTGGAATCCATTTTATTGCTTTATGCGTCATAACATGCGTAAATATGGTTCGATTTCGATGAAATTTTAGTATGCGGTAGGGAGCCACTGGGGACGAACCCTATTGAAAATGGGCGAAATGGGGTCAAAGGTCAGGGCATAAAGGCGGGATCCATTCCATTGCCTTTATGCGTCATAACATGCGCAAATATGGTTCGATTTCGATAAAATTTTAGTATGTGGTAGGGAACCACCTGGGCATGAACCCTGTTGAAAATGGGCGAAATGGAGTCAAAGGTCAGGGAGGACATAAGAGCGGGATTTGTTCCATTGCCCTTATGCGTCATAACTTGCGTAAAAATGGTTCGATTTCGATGAAATTTTAGTATGTGGTAGGGAGCCACTGGGGACGAACCCTATTGAAAATGGGCGAAATGGGGTCAAAGGTCAGGGCACTGGAGTGGGAACCATTCCATTGCCATTGTGCATCATAACTTACCTAAATATGTTTCGATTGCGACAAAACGTTATCATGTTGTACCTGAGGTATAGTGAACCGGTTCTGTTGAATATCAACGAAATGGGGTCAAAGGTCATTGCACAAAAGCAAGATTTATTCCACAGCCATTATTCTCATAACTTGCGTAAAAGTGCTTCTATTGTGACAAAACTTTAGTATGTTATTCTTGGGATATACTGAACCGATTCTGTTGAATATCATCGAAATGGGGTCAAACGGCATGACACAGGAGCGAGATTTATCCTACAGCCATTATCCTCATAACTTGAGTAATAATTTCTGGTATGTTGTTTCTGGTATGTTGGAAAGCGTATCATAATGAATGCATTGCATGATTTTACTAACTTGTTTGTTATAATTTCATTTTTCACGTCTAGGCTACACCAGTTATGTTTCCGAGACATCCAGTTATTCAATTCAGGGCAGTCTTGAGCTCTAAGTTTCACAAGTCTATCAAAACTCCCATCTTCAGAGGAGTGTCCTCGTAATGCAATACCCTGTATAGTTAAGAATTTAATTGATGAAATTACAGACACTAAGTATTTCCTAGTTATGTTTTTGATCACGGACGTTTTGTGAATCAATAAGTGATTCAATAGGCTTTTCCGGTTGAGAATAGGCAAGAAAGGCTTGGAAATGAGAAGCAGACTTCCCGTGATTTCTAGATTTTTCTACTCCTTGTTTCAATTTTGAAACCCCTCTGTAGTAAACAACTATTCATAAGTGCTTTAGATGGGCAGGTCAAAACATAGTTGCGGCAATAAAAACACGTGATATATTTCACATCTGGAGCATTATGTAACTAGGAAAACTGTTCGTACCATTTACTCTGAATAGTGAGTTTTCTATCAGAAAGTACTTGTACTGGAAATATATCACTCTTTGCGTGGAGAGGTTTCATTTCTCGGTTTTGATCATTTGTCCTATAGGTGATTCTTGAGATGCCGAAATAACATCTCCTTGACGTGATTTACTTTCAGACTGAGAGTCTGTTTCTTTTTGTGATGATTCTAATTCCAAGAATTGTGGTTTTGCTCCGAAAATTGATGGGGCTGCCTGCGTCTTCAGCTATTAATATTGTTTCGGATGAAGATTCACCTTTAGTTCCTTCTGTGGACCGAGCACTCAAGCGTAATTTTTTTAGAATTATTGGATTGCAAACAAAGGTCCAAAGTTCTGTTTTTCGACATTCATCATTCAAGTCTCTCTTGAAAAAAGTGAAAAAAAAAGCAATAAACAATACATTCAGAATGAGAGGGCGTAATTTTTTGCTAAATTTCCTCAGAGCAAAAACTGAACTTCAGTAGTAAAAACAGAGCCACCGCTTATGTTCTGTGGCGCCAAAGCGAGTACAAGAGTAAGCAACGTAACTTAACGGTTGAGCGTGAGATCCCACGAATTCCCCGCTTGCAGCGCCATTTGAGAGCAGCGGCCAGCGTTGAAAACAGAAAGCGCGCAATGCATTGTGGGAGCTGGGGAAGCAGCACTTGGCTGATGTTATGTACACCCGTATTAGAAAGTACACGTAATGATGACTGAACTGTGTATAGACCACCCACTTTATTTAGCAAATCCCCTTCCTTATGCGATTGAATTACACACACACATTGAAATTTAAAATTTTAACAAACCATAGCATGAAACCAAGAGTAAGGGGGGGGGGGGACGGGGTTCCCGCCTCATAAAAATTTTTGAGGGGGATGCATCACCCTCGTCCCCATACAATTCTACGCCCGTGATTATGTCTCTTTAAATATTTCTTCTAAGACTTCTGTTTTCCAACCTGAACACAGTGCCATACAGATTGTACCGAATTTTGACCCCGATCACGTGATTTAGCAGAAGAAATGGAGTTATCAGCAAAAGGCATACCGGATGCTCCGATTCCTATCACCCTGACCGTTCCTTATCCTTGTTCTTCTACATCTGTTGTCACGGCCTCCAAGAGTCCTTATTCCCATGTCTCTGATGCTGCTGAATACTGTTGTTCCTTCCGTTGATTATCTTTTTTTTTTGATTGGAGGTTTAACGACCACCGTGAGCAACTCAATGGGCTATAAGCAGTCGCCCGTCCCTAATTTAGGGTCACTGGTTCCAGGGAATGGGGAGAACCCGTGTCGTAAGACAAACACAACATCCATGCCTGACCGGGATTCGAACCCGGACCCCTTACGGACGAATGATCAGAGGCCTGCGCCACCGGGGCGGCAATTGATTATCTCAACCCTGCGAATGTAACGTTTTTCTCTCCGTTAGACTGTAGCGAGCGACGGGCCTTTTGTTGGATTGTCGCTCGTTGATTCTGGTCATGTTGCCCAACCACTTACTCTTTGCCTCCCCCCTGGATGAAACTCTCCCTTATCTTGACATTAAAATACTGCAGATAGAGCTGTTTTCCGCTTCGCTTCAATGGATCTCATATCATCATCACTGCTGGACAAAGGTTATCCCCAAGTTTCTTCCACAAGGGTCTGTCTTGTGACAGTCTCATAAGTTTCACTTACGCATACTTTCGAATTCCATCCACTCAACTCCCATGTGGTCTTCTTCTGGGCCTTTTCCTGTACCTTGGAATCCAGTCTAAAATTTCAGCTGTCCATCGATGGTCTGTCCTTCTGGCAATATGTCCAGTCCATTGCCATTTCAGGGACAGGGACTTTACTCTGATCATGATGCCTTCCACTCTTGTCATTTTTCTGATCCACGAGTTCCACTCCTTATCTCTCCTGGTTACACCAAGCATGCATCTCACCATACCTCTTTGAGTTGTCTGCAGTCTTTGTATGTCTCTTTTAGTTAAGGTCCGCGTCTCTGCTCCATATATAAGCACTGGAAGGATGCATTGATCAAACACTTTTCTTTTAAGACATAATGGCATATTGCTCTTGAAAATTATACTGTTTCTTCCAAAAGCTCTCCAGGCAAGTTTTATACGACGACTAATTTCTTTATCAATGTGACCCTCACTTGATATCTGCTGTCCAAGATAAATGTAAGTATTGGTTATCTCCAGCTTTTCCCCATCATCCTCATTTCTTGTAAAAGCATTGTACATCACTTTTGTTTTCTGAAAGTCCATTTTTAATCCCAGTTCTTTACTCTTGACAGCAAGTTCCTGGATCATACTCCGTAGCTCTGATGGGGTAGTTGCAAAAATGACTACGTCATCAGCAAAACATAAGTGAGTTAGATAATCTTCATTAAACTTTATCCCTTTGTTTTCCCAGTTCAGAGATAGAAAGACATTTTCCAATGTTGCATTAAATAATTTGGGAGATATAGTATCACGTTGTCTCACTCTCTTTTCCAATTTTATGCGTGCTGTATTCTCAAATAGCCGAATCTTTGCACTTGCATTTTCATAGATGTTATTAATAACATTAATGTATTCATCTTCAATACCGCAGTATTTCAAAGCCATTGAAAATGCTGATGGTTTCACTGAATTAAAGGCCTTTTCATAATCGATAAAAACCATGTATAATGGAAGTTCATATTCCCTCGCTCTTTCAGTTAGTTCTCTCAGTACGTGGATATGATCTATTGTGCTGTAGCCACTCCTGAATCCAGCTTGTTCTCTCGGTTGAGCCATGTCCAGTGTCACATTCAAGCGGTGTGAAAGAAGTTTAGTGAAGATTTTCTAAACCACTGATAGGAGGCTGATAGGTCTGTAGTTCCTGAGATCCGCAATGTCACCTTTTTTATGTTGCAGGATCATTGTAGCATTGTTCCAATCCTCAGAATCTTCCCTTCAGTAAGGCATCGAGAGAAAACTTGGGCGAGTACTGTTTCAATTTTTTCACTTGCTTCTT
Organism: Macrothele yani; assembly: GCA_039090855.1. Classification (NCBI taxonomy): domain Eukaryota; kingdom Metazoa; phylum Arthropoda; class Arachnida; order Araneae; family Macrothelidae; genus Macrothele; species Macrothele yani. Next base: position 109,527,793 of record CM076997.1, on the reverse strand, counting down.
CTATGATGTCTACTGTAATTCCATCTTCTCCTGGAGCTTTTCCCCGTTTCATGTTCTTGACTGCATGTGCAACTTCTGCTGGTAGGACTGGAAGAACTCTGGTACCTTTCGTAATGTCTGTAGTACATGTATCATCCCTTTCACATAGTTTTGAGTAGAAATCTTTCACTCTTGTCAAAAGTTCACCTCTATTTCTTGTTACAGATACCTGGGCGTTTATAATGATGTCGCTGCCGTCCGTCGATTCTCCGGGAAGTATTTTCTAGATTACCTACATGTGCGCCGTGAAACGATTCCTGTCAAGCCTCTTCCCTGTCTTTGCTGCACGTTATGACCGCTCATTTTTCTTTTATTACTGTTCTCAGGTGTTCATCCTCGACGACTCTGGAAATTGTTTCAGGATCTTCATAATGGCGTGTTTGCACTTAGTCGACGATTCTGGAGCTTTTTTTGTCATTACCACCTTCCCAGGTTGACTTGAAAGGACTCTCACAACTGCACTTATATTTTTCCCAACGAAGTTGTACTGAAGAGATCAAAAAAGCGGTAGTTTTTGTACGTGCAAGGTTTGTTATTTTTCTTTCATTCGACTCGACTCGCTTGGCTTGTACATCTAATCAACTTCTCGATTGTACTATTTAACGTGTTCTCTTTCTGTGTTTTTTTTTTTTTTTGCTTTGGAGAGGACCTTCAGGGCCTCCGTATTCATTGTATATTTTATCCAACGCACTCTATTAGGTAAGGGCAGAAGTTCTACCCGTGTTTAGCAGAGAAGAAAAATATATTTTTTTAATGAGTAGTATCTTTGTTCTTTTACAGAATTGTCATTATTATCTATGACATCTTTCCATCTTTCTGATAGTAATGGAATTATCTTTCTGTATGACTCCTGCGCTTTAGAGTAAAAAAAAAAATACAACTCTCTGCAGTTTCCGCATCCTCCACTTTATCGAAGGTTTTGAAAAACATTTTTTCGGTTGCTATGTGTTTCTGGAACGTGGAAAGAGCGATGTATTTATTTATTTACTGACGCCACGTATTTGAAGGATTTTCATCTTGGATCTCGTCCTTTGGATTTAACTGCTATAATATATATAGCCAGTGCCGTTAATGCCCACCAGATGGAGACGTCTCAGTAGCTGAGCCCAGCTTACGGATTTATGATGTCAGAAGCTGACTTAAAATACACATAGCACCGTGGATTTTAGCCCACCGTGGTGTAAAGTTAACGCGCTCGGCTAGTTATCGAGTGTTCCGTGGTCAATTCCACGGCGGTGGCTGAAAACAAAAATCAACAATTTTTCGGTTGCTATGTGTTTCTGGAAAGTGGAAGGAGCGATGTATTTGTTTATTAACTGCCGCCACGTATTTGGAGGGCTTTCAGCAAAGTTTCACTGAAGAGATCGAAAAGGTTGGTTGTCCGTAGGCGCAATGCCTTGAAATACAGAAAGTGAGGTAACATTTCCTATCCAATGTCCAGTAATGTTCTCTGAGTGGGTAAAGCTGCATGGGGTCAAGCGTTTCCGTGTTGCATGATGACGCCTTTGCGATTAACCAGTGCAAGAGGCTTAGATCTTAAATTTTCTTTCAGCCTTTCCAATTGTTGGCAGCACAGGTCAGCATTTATCGTTTGATTAAATGTAAGCAGCTACCAGTGCATTTCCCCCTTGAGATCCCACCATACACTTAAACAAGTTAGTAAAATCATGAAATGTATTGATTATGATACGCTTTCCAACATACGAGAAATCAAAAAATCATTACTCAAGTTATAAGCATAATGGCTGTAGAATAAATCTCGCTCTTATGTCCTGACCTTTTGCCCCATTTCGCCCATTTTCAATAAGGTTTGTTCAAAGGTGGTTCCCTACCATATACTAAAATTTCATCGAAATCGATCCTTTTTTGCGCAAGTTATGACGCATAAAGGCAGTGGAATGGATCCCGCTCCTATGTCCTGACCTTTTTCAATATAATGCGTCTCCAGGTGGTATACTACGACATACTAAAATTTCATCGAAATCGAACCATATTTATGTAAGTTATGACGCATACGGGCAATAGAATGTATCTCTCACCTATGTCCTGACCTTTGACCCCATTTCGCCCATTTTCAATAGAGTTCGTCCCTACGTGGTCCCCTACCACATGCTAAAATTTCATCGAAATCGAACCATTTTGACGCGAGTAATCGTGCGGACGGGCAGACGGACAGACAAAGCTGGAGCATATACGTTTCTTCAACCTACTTTTGGAAAATGTAAGAAACGAAGTGTGTGTGTTTCCTTTCTGATTAAAAAAAATATATATATTGCTCAACCAAGAAACCTGAAATTTTGCTCGAAGGTAGGTTACATACCGAGGATGTGCACCTTGGGCTTAGATTTTCGAATTTTTGCGAAAAACGTGGTTCCCAATTTCTCGTGTATCGTTCCGCTTTGTTTACACAAAACCTGATCACACCCAACGTGAAGGAAAGTAGTTCACGGTAAATTTTACGCGTTTCTGTTTTAGAATTTGATATAATAGACGCTTTAATGACTATTCTTACTTGTAATTAGATTTTATGAAGGGAATATATCAAATAACAGTACTACGTTTGTTTTGTTTTTTTATCCGGAGCTAGCGTATACTTTAAGCGAAGTCTTTCGAACTTTTGTTCTGGAAGTCAAAGTGGCTAAGACTAGCGCCTCATTTTTTGATCGTACTTATTCGGATTTTATAAATTTTGCCGATGCGGAATTGGTCGCGACTGCTGCTATCAAAGATTCGTATACAGCTATTAACTACGTAGGCTGAAGTAATGACCTCCTTCCGAAAAGGAAAGTATGTTCAGAAGGGCACGAGACGGAATTATGACGCATAAATTTGCGATATGAAAATAAATGTATTGTTATTTTCCATAATAAAATAAATGCCTATGACTATTTCCATTACAATAATATTTATTTCGATGAAAATAGTACAAACAATTCTGTATATTATCATGAACTACTTTTTTGACGTTGGGTGTTATCAGGTTGTTTGTAAACAAAGTGGACCGATACACGGGAAATCGGGAACTACGTGAAAGCGTTCTTATTCGGTAGTAGAGCCGTATTTTTGGTTTGAAAGTTAGGTCTAAAGTGCCTCCTACTAAAAGACTCTTACAGAGCCAAACTAGCTAAAGACCGGCAGGCAAAAGCAAATTCAAGAGCCACTGAAACACCACAGCAGCGAGCTGTAAAGGAAGAACTGAATAGAGCAGCTACAACCAGAGCTAGAGCTGATGAGACACCACAGGAACAAATTGCACGACAGCAAAGAAATACCGCAGCAATTGCAGAAATGCGTATACTTCCTTGGAGAGAAAAAGCAATGACTGCCTTTCACTACAACCCACAAATAGACTACAGCTCAGATACAAGCATAATAATTGAAAGAATGCCAGTATCTTGCACTTTCTGTAATGCTTTAAAATGGGAACATGAACGCAAGGGCATTTGCTGCAACTATAGCAAGATTCAAGTCCCTCTAATTAGGGAACCTCCTGAACCTCTCTTTTCATTACAAACAGGCAATACTGAAGATACCACACATTTCCAAAATAATATTCAGAAATACAATTCATATTTCCAAATGACTTCTTTTGGCGCTACCAAAAGAGTCATACAGCCTGGCTTTATGCCGACATTTAAAGTGCAGGGCGAAGTTTACCATAAAACTTGGCATTATTGGTAGCTTAATGCCATTGAAAAACGAAGAGCCCAACTTTTTTCAGATCTATTTCATAAGTGATCAAAATCGACAGGCTGGCCACCGCTGCCATTACATCAGACAGACAACACCAGAAATAGTGCTACCACTGCAAGCTATGCTTGACACAGGGAATGAGTATGTCAGAGGTTTCAAATGTGCAATGGAAATTGTAACGGAGCAGTACAAAGTTGTCATTTCTGCAGACAGAGCCCCAACTAATGAGCACAGAAGTCACTTAAGTGCTCCTACGACTTCAGAGATTGCTGTTATTTTGGCTGGAGAGAAACATGGTAATCCTGATATTGTCTTGCTCCTTATAGACAAGGCGCACTCTAAAATTGCAGAAACGCACAGGTCTTATAATGCACTATAACATCCCCTAACTTTCTGGCAAAATCAGGATAGCTACCATTTTGAGTGGCGACAAACTGATCCTGTTTCAAGACGGCAAACTGACAAAAAAGTGAATTGCCTTAGTTCTTATGCCTACATCATATTTTGAAATTTAGAGACATTTGGAGTCAATTTATTGGTGACACTTTTGCCAAGATTGTGGCAGAAAGAACGAGATACATTCGACTGCATCAAAGAGAACTTCATGCAGAAAGTTATGCTCACTTGAGAGACGCAGTTCTCAATGATCGAAACGTGAACAACGTAGGAAATTGATTATCTTGCCATCATGTTTTACAGGTCCGCCACGATACACGCACGAGCGCATTCAAGATTACGTATGTGAGAAATTACGATCGGACCGATTTATTGATTACCTTCACGTGCAACCCAGCATGGAAAGAAATTACGGATGAATTGATGACAGGCCAAAAATCACATGACAGACATGATTTGACTGCAAAAGCTTTAAGATTAACATTTAAAAAATGATGCACTTGATTGTCAAAGGTTGCGTTTTTGGGCCTGTTCAGTGCTACATGTAAACGGTGGAATGGCAGAAACTTGGCTTGCCGCACACACACATTTTGGTGTGTTTAAAGGAAAAATTCCATGTGCACAGAATAGATGATATACTCAGTGCAGGACTTCCAGATCCTGAAGCAAATCCCATTCTTCACGAGATTGTCTAAAAAATATGGCGCATGGACCCTGTGGTGCAATTAGTTTGAACTCGCTATGCATGCAAAACAACAAATGCACAAAAAAGTACCCAAAGCAATTTCTCTTGGAAACGCAAACAGGGCACGACGGATACCCACTGTATCATCGCAAGAAACCAGATGATGAGCACGACGGATACCCACTGTATCATCGCAGGAAACCAGATTATGGGCACGACGGATACCCACTGTATCATCGCAGGAAACCAGATGATGGGCACGAAAGATACCCACTGTATCATCGCAGGAAACCAGAGGATGGTGGATTTACGGCAACCATCAAAGTTGGTAGGATTGAGTACACCACTGACAACCGGTGGATAGTTCCATACTGCCCTTTTCTATCGAAAAATTTTCAAGCACACATTAATGTCGATTACTGCAAATCAGTCAAATCCGTTAAATACGTGTGCAAATATGTCAACAAACGGTCTGACATGGCAATGTTTGATCTCTCGAGAGAAAAAATTTCAAATGATGAGCCTACACTGTGTGAGATGAGAAGATACATAAGTGCCAGTGAAGGCATTTGGAGAATTTTGGCGTTCCCAATTAACGAGCACTTCCCTACGGTTGTTCAACACAGCGTTCACTTGGAAAATGGCCAACGCGTTTACTTCACTGAACAAAACGCCCAACAACGTGCTTAGAACCTACGACAAACCACTTTGACGGCACATTTTGATTTGTACAGGAATGATGCATTTGCTCAAGCACTTTTTTACAATCAAGTTCTAAAATACTACATGTACAAAACAAAAAAGAAATGGCATCCGCGCATCTGTCCCCAAACACCCTAATGTGAAATCCAACGATGCACTCGATCGTGTTTATACGGTGCATCCTAACAACTTTGAGTGATTTTCCCTCAGACAGTTGTTGCACGAAGTTCGTAGCCCAACTTCGTTTAAGGATTTGCAAAAAGTGGATGGTGTCGTATGCGATACGTAAAAATCAGCTTGCCAGCTGAGTAGCCTCTTGAAAGACGACGCACACTGGAACAGCACGCTGGAGGAAGCCGGTGCAACAGGCTCACGAGCCAGATTGCGAAACCTGTTTGCTGTCATGCTACAAATGTGTGGCTTGGCAAACACTCTGGAGTTGTGGGGAAACCACAAAGACAATTTAGATGCAGACTTTCTGTATCAGGCAAGACTACCAAATCCAACTGCCGAGTACAGTGACCAAATTTACAACAAAACACTCATTACGTTTGAAAACAAAGTGAAGGCATTCGGTGGACCTGACTTGCAGGGCTTTGGCCTTCCCAAAATAAACTGCAACGACGACAACCTTGCGGATGAATTGTTGAGAGAGAGAGAGAGAGAGATGAATTACAGCATTGTTAAACTCGCCGATTACGTTCGAGAAAATCAACCTCTATTGGTACCGGTTCAGAGAGAAGCATACAACAAAAATTCTCAGGCAGTTTTCATCAATGATGGAGGAATTGTTTTGCTCGATGCACCAGGTGGAACTGGGAAGACAATCCTCATGAATATCCTTCTGGCTAAAGTCAGACAAAACGGCATGATTGCACTGGCAGTGGCTTCATCTGGCATGGCCGCTACGCTGCTGACCGGAGGTAAAACAACTCACTCCACCTTCAAATTGTCTTTGGATTTGCAAAACGCAAAAACGCCCACCTGCAACATTGCAAAAGTTACTTCCAGAGGAAAGGTCCTCGAGCAGTGTCAACTCATTGTCTGGGATGAGTGCACAATGTCAAACAGAGCTGCGTATGAAGCGCTTCACAGGACTTTGCAAGACATTCGCCGAACTGATAAATACATGGGTGTAGTTATGGGTGAGGTCTTGGCTAGTGACTTCCGACAAACCTTGCCGCTGTTACCCAAATGAACTAAAGCTAACGAACTGCATGCTTGTCTTAAAGCATCCTACATTTGGCGCAGCATGCAGCTCCTCAGCTTGAACACAAATATTAATGTGTACCTGACAGGTAATGCTGCAGCTGCTGAGGCGCCAACCCCTACTCCGACTCAAAAATGGCACTGTGTCATCTGATGATCGAAATGGCACCATTTCAGTGACATCCGTTGCAAACATAATCGAGTATTCTCGTGCCAGTGGCCAACCTACTCCGACTCGGAAATGGTGCTGTGGCATCTGGTGATCGAAATGGCACCATTTCAGTGACATCCGTTGCAAACATAATCGAGTATTCTCGTGCCAGTGGCCAACCTACTCCGACTCGGAAATGGTGCTGTGGCATCTGGTGATCGAAATGGCACCATTTCAGTGACATCCGTTGCAAACATAATCGAGTATTCTCGTGCCAGTTGCCAACATACTCTGACTCGGAAATGGTGCTGTGGCATCTGGTGATCGAAATGGCACCATTTCAGTGACATCCGTTGCAAACATAATCGAGTATTCTCGTGCCAGTTGCCAACATACTCTGACTCGGAAATGGTGCTGTGGCATCTGGTGATCGAGATGGCACCATTTCAGTGACATCCGTTGCAAACATAATCGACACTCTGGATACTCTCATGGAAGCAGTGTTCGTAAACCTACATCACCATTTCAAGGATTACGACAGGTTGAGAAAAAGAACCATTTTTGCCCCCAAAAATGATGTGGTTAATGTTGTCAATCGACAGCTTATTTCACAATTACCGGCAGACGTTTACATGTACAAGTCTATAGACTTCCCGGTGGAAGCTGAAGAAGCTGTTAATTATCCTGTAGAATTTTTCAATAACTTAGAATTGTCAGCAGTGCCATCTCACAAGCTTGAACTTAAATTGGGTGACCCCATCATGTTGTTGAGAAATTTGGATCTAACGACACTCTGCAACAGATTGAGATTGACCATCAAAAGTCTTATGCCGCACGTCATTGAAGCTACGATTAAGACTGGCCAGGCAGCCGGACAAGATGTGTTCATTTCGCGAATTCCCATCAATCAGACTGATGTGCCCTTCATATTTAAACGAATTCAGCGTTCAGTGCGCCTGTGCTTCGCTATGAGAATCAACAAGGCTGAAGGACAGTCGCTCAAAGTTGTTCGCTTAAATTTGCAAAGTTCCTGCTTTTCCCATGGACAACTTTACGTTGGATGTTCCAGAGTTGGCAGCAAGCAAAATATCTGCATTTTAGCACCACATGGGAGAACTCACAACATTGTTTACCAAGAAGCATCGGCTTAATATCGATTTTTTATCCATTAATTTTCCTAAAACTAAAAAAAAACAAAAACAATTAGGCCTATTTATCTTCAAGCTTATTAATGATAATTTTTTACCCTATCCTTACGATTCACGGTCAAATATTTCACCCTTCCAAGAGATAACTACTTGCAGTTAATTAGTAAACACAAAATCAAATATGTTTCAGCACAAGTTTATTTTTTTGCTCGGATTTATTTGCTCGAAAATCATGATGAGTTGTACCGACGAAGCTTAATATTGAGTTCCGTTCTCTAGCTAAACGAATCCTAAGCCAACATACAGCGTCAGCTTACAAGACCATGAAAGGAAACTTCATGACATCAGCATTCTTCAGGTAAGGATGAATTGGAGAGTGTTACCAACGAAACCGTTTCGTTCAGTTCTGTAAGAAAAGAGACGTACATTTTTGCAATCCGTTTTTATCGAAAATATCTACACATAAAGAGAAGAACATTGATTCCAGATATTAAAAGAATAACAGAATTACTCTTGGTTACATATCCTAATAAGACATCAGTTAGTTGCCTTTCAGCAATAAAACAAGTCAGTAAAATCATGCAATGCATTGATTATGATACGCTTTCCAACATACCAGAAATCATTACTCAGGTTATGAGGATAATGGCTGTGGAATAAATCTCGATCCTGTGTCCTGATCTTTGACCCCATTTCGACTATATTAAACAGAATTGGTTCAATATACCTCCGAAACAACATACTAAAGTTTTGTCGCAATAGAAGCATTTTTCATCACGTTACGAGGATAATTGCTGTGGAATAAATCTCAGTCCTGTGTCTTGACCTTTGACCCCATTTCGATGGTATTCAACAGAAACGGTTCAATATACCTCCGGAACAGTGTGATAAAGTTTTGTCGCAATCGAAGCATTTTTACGTAAGTTATGACGCACGAGGGCAATAAAGTGGATCTCACTCCTAGCTCCTGACCTTTGACCTCATTTCGTCCATTCTCAATGGAGTTCGTCCCCATGTGGTCCCCTACCACATATTGAAATTTCATCGAAATCGAATCATTTTTACACAAGTTATGACGCATAAGAGCAATGGAATTGATCCTGCTCCTAGGTTCTGACCTTTGACCCCATTTCGTTCGTTTTGAACAGGGTTCGTCCCCAGTGGTCCCCTACCACATACTAAAATTTCATTGAAATCGAACCATTTTTACCCGAGTTATCGTGCGGAAGCAGACGGACAGACAGACGGGCAGACAGACGGACAAAGCAGGAGCATATACACATTTTCAACCCACTTTTCGAAAGCGTAAAAAACAGCGAATGGTAAAATGCAACTAGACTCTTACTAGGAAAATTACCCAAACAGCATACAATGCCTATTAAAAGTTTATTACGGTAAGAGAGAGTGGGCCTATTTCCAAAAGCAATTAACTAGTTTATGTCAAACGTCATAGCGTAATACAAAACTTAGCAGCTGTGAAGGAATACACTGCTCGACAAAGAAAACGCCACACCAGGAAGTACTTGGGGAAGCCATGCAAATTGGTGAGTATGTGCTGAAAGTTGGGATATGTAAATAATGATTGCAGTCGCGAACCAATCTCGTGATAGGAGAGAGAGCTAACAGAGGTCAATGACAAAAAATTCAGAAAGAAAGAAAATAAAACGGCTCAGCCTAGAAAAGGTTGCTCGTCCTCACCTGAACCTGAGGAAGACCATGCTTTCGATATTGCAGACCCGCAGTGTACCATCACACGTACACCTTTATTACAGATGTCGCGATAGGCTTACTTACTGCTTATGGATCCTTGCGTCGCATCGTCAAATTTAGCGACAGTGCTTGGAGAAAGGTCACGTGCGTCGCAGTAGTGGGATTGGTGCACGTGGGTCACGTGCGTCGCAGTAGTGGGATTGTGCACGTAGGTCACGTGCGTCGCAGTAGTGGGATTGGTGCACGTAGTTCACGTGCGTCGCAGTAGTGGGATTGGTGCACGTAGTTCACGTGCGTCGCAGTAGTGGGATTGGTGCACGTAGTTCACATGCGCCGCATTAGTAGGATTGGTGCACGTAGGCAGACATCTGAATGCCACGATCTCCGCATTTGGCGGTACGCCTTATCGACCTCGCAATGAACAGCGGTCAACATTCGACGAGGTGAACAGGCAGCTACGGACTTCGCCGTATCCACACCGACTGTGAATCTCAGATTATTTTGAGGCAAGGTTTCATTATCCTCATTTTCTTTGACAATCGCCACTGGATGTAGCACAAAGTCGTGCGAGGTTTCATTGGTACATTACCAACCATGCGTGGGGGGGGGGGGACAGTTGAAAGCATGTGGTGTTCAGCGATGAGTCTCGCTTTTGTCTCAGTGCCGATGATAACCGAGTGAGAGTCTACATACAACATGGTCGCCTCGCTGATCTTAATGCCATCTGCGAGCGTCCGTTACACATCTCCTCAGCCTGGTGTCATAGTTTCGTACACTCTCAACTTCAACAGCCGTTCACCGCTTGTACGTGTAGTGAGTACAATGATAGTACGACGATATGTCAATGAGGGGCCGCAACCCGTTTTTCTAACGTATCTCCGTGGTATACCGTATGCCCCGCTCATAACGTTGAAGCCTGAAAGCAACAGCAAGCAGGCCTACAAGGTATTCAAGGGCTGCCTTGGCCAGCCCGATGCCCAGTCGTCTTCGCCATTGCCAGAAGGCACGTCCTCATTGTAAAGTGAATTAACTGTGTTCACAAGCCATCGGCACACGATAAGTGATACCTCAAGACATAATCTGCTGACATTTCCACTCTGTGTCAAGCCGTGTTGCCGAATGTATAGCCTTGTATGACGGACAAACGACCTACTGTCGCATCATACTGTCACATCATACTGTCGCATCATACTGTCACATCATACTGTCGCCTGGATCTTCTCATTCACATAATCCTTCAGAAATTAAATAACTTCTTTTTCATCTACATGTGGTAAGTTACGTCTCATGTCTGACATTCTTTCATGGTGTGGAATTCTCTACGTCGAGCTGTATTCGAACACATGCCTGATCGATTGTACACCAAATAGCGTGGGTGTTTGTTATTTCAAAAGTAAAATTGATATAAAAAGGTGCGATTTCATCTGGAAGTAAATCAGGGTTGGCAAGGAACAGTCATATCATTAATAAAATGATCCAGTAGGTTAAAAAGCAATAACTGGAACTAGAAAATGAAACCTATCTTGCGGTTTAGCAAGGTTCTGAAACGAGGCTGTTAGACCACAGCGCCTCTTTCTAATGCATCCGGCATAAATTCAAATTAGTTAAGGTATCTAAAAAATGCAGACAAATCTACACTACACTAAAGAGCAATTGAATTGGAGACAACTGGCGTTATGCAAATGTGGCGCTGTGGGCGGCCCTGTAAACGAAAACGACATGACGTATGAAGCGATCTGACGATATAAGGAGTGATGCGACTGGAATCAGTAAGAGTCGGACGCAGTATGGATAAGACATAGGATCTAAGCGCATTTGATCGTGGGCAAATTGTCGGGGCCCGGCGAATGGGTCACTCCACCTCGGAAGTCGTGCAGGCACTGGGATTTTCACGAGCCATTATGTCACGGGTGCACCGTGAGTACATCGAATCCGGTAAAACCATCCATGCAAGGGCCAACTGCCGTGGACAACAGCGTGTGGATGAGCGGGATCATCGTCGGCTAGCTCGCATTGTAACGGCGGATAGACGGGCCACAGTGCAAGAAATCACTCGGCAATTTAACGCTGGTGCACAAAAACGTGTAAGCAGCCACACCATCCAGAACTATCTCCTCGCTATGGGGTACAGAAGCCATCGTCCCACGAGGGTACCGCTGCTGACGGCACATCACAGGGTGCAAAGATTAGCATGGGCGCGGGAACATCGGCACTGGACCCTAGACATGTGGAAAATTGTTGCCTGGACTGATGAGTCGAGATTTACGTTGGTACATGCGGATGGAAGGATACGAGCACGGCGCAAACCACATGAAGCGATGAATTCTTCTTGCCAGCATGGTACTCTTCAAGCTGGTAGGGGTGGCATTCTCGTCTGGGGATTGTTTACGTGGACTGAAATGGGACCCCAGGTACGTGTGACATCGTCCCTCACAGGTCAACGTTACCGGAATATCCTGGACGACCATTTGCTCCCATTTGTGCGTCTTCAACATCCCACTGGGGACCTCATCCTGCAACAAGACAATGCACCGTGCCATCGCTTCCGAATTGTATCCGAATGGTTGGATGAACACTCCACCGATGTGACCTCGCTTCCTTGGCCAGCAGGGTCACCTGACCTCAATCCCATCGAGCACATCTGGGATGCCATCGAGAGACATGTTCGAGGCTCTGATCCCCCTCCATCAAATCTTCGTGAACTGTGGGAGCTTGTTCAGGGGTTGTGAATCCGTATGGCTTCCCAACGCTTCCGATGTCTTGTCGAGTCCATGCCGAGATGAATCGCAGCCGTCATCAGTGCGAAAGGTGGTGCTACAGGTTACTATACAGGTATCTCTAATTCAATTGCTCTTCTTTCTTTTTTTGTGTTTTTTTTATTGAAAGTTTAACGACCACCGTGAGCAACTCAATGGGCTATAAGCAGTCGCCCGTCCCTAATTTAGGGTCACTGGCTCCAGGGAAGGAAGAGAGCCAGTGCCGTAAGACAAACACAACATCCATGCCTCACCGGGATTCGAACCCGTACCCCTTTCGGACGAATGATCAGAGGCCATCGCTTAGACCACTGCGCCACCGGGGCGGCCAATTGCTTTTCAGTGTATATTATCAAACGTATTTCGACACAAAAATGTTAGGGAACAGGTGCATTTATTATCGCAATTCGAAGTTACTCAGTCGACCTCTTGGTTGTATGACAGAGACAACATGTCGAGACATACTATCAGTCAATTTCCAGTAGGTCTCGAGAAAAATGGATCGCTACTCGTCCTGAAAAGCTGCTTCCAAAGTGATGAGGGAAGGTTTCTCTTGATCAGTTTCATATCGGTCACTCCAGTTCATCCTAGAGGTGTTCTATGGGATAACGATCAGGATACTGAGCAGGCCTGTCTAACAATTCCTCCGCATTTTCAAGAAACCAGTACTGCACACGCCGTGCAGTGTGGTAGGGAACTTGGTCGTGTTGGAAGAGACAACGGTCAGTTGCATAATATTGGCACATTGTTGGTAGGGCATAATTATGCAGAACGTCGTTCATCGTTTGTGATATAATAACCAATGGGCCGAGCACCATCTACGAAAATCGACTCCACGCCATGATGGAACTTTCGCCGATCTCAACAGTTGAAGGAACACAGTCCAACGAAAATCGTTCAACGGGCTGTTGCCAAATCCAAACACGCCCATCAGATTGGAAGTGTGAAAAGCGTGACCCATCACTCAAACAACAGCTTTCCAGTCGCCCACAGTCCAGGAAAACCAGGAGACACACCACTCTAAACGGCGCTTCACTTTCACGGCAGTGGTGTGTGGCTTGTGTGCCGCTGCTGTACTATAATAACCAACGCTGTGCAACTCTCTGCGGATAGTTATTGTACTAACCGAGCCATTACAGGCATTTACCACTTCGGCAAAGGAGATAACGGTAAAGAAAGAATGGAATTTTTTAACATTTTTTACCATGGCTCTTCTGATACGTTCCGTCAGTTTGTGTGGCCTTTGTGAATGTTTATCTGCTGTATGGCATCGTGCTGCTTCCTTCTCTTCACGACATCAGTTACAGGTGATTTTAGTAGGTTCAGTTTAGCTGCAATGATCCGTATGAAAACGTTACTCAAATGACATCCTATGACCAAATGACATCCTATGACCAGCCCAAGCTAGAACTACATCCTATGGAAACGTTACTCAAATGACACCCTATGACCAGCCCAAGCTAGAACTCGAAAAGCTCAACTCCAACTGGCACATCTGCTTCAAAGTCATTCACAACACGACAGAACATCTCAGCTTTATATACACTCACGGACAATGAAATTTGCGCAACAAAGAAAGAAGCATCGGATTGAACTGAAAATGGACGTAATGATACAGATGAATGATACCCAAGATGGCAAAAACAGAACTGCAGGACAATTGCACAGGGTTCTGTGGCACGAAGGCCGGTCATCTTAAATAACGCATCGCACTGCCTCGTGCTGCCATACATGCTGCAATACGGTAGGACAGGGAGGTGAACAGACGACTGATGCTGTCCTTTGGCAGACTGGCTCACACGTGTTGGACGATGTGCTCCAAATCCCGGACAGTACGGCACGGTGGCAGCCGGCGTTTCAACTGGTACCACACATGCTCGATAGGGGACATGTCCGGCAAGCCGGCGGGCAATGGAAGTGTCTGGACATGACGTAGGCAGTCCTGAGCAACGCGAGCCGTGTGCGGGCTGGCATTATCCTGCTGGTATAGCACACCTGAAATGCCGGCAAGGAATGAGAGCTCATGGGGCCTTATCATATCATCCACATACCTCTGGCCCGTCAATGATCTACGTACCACTACTAGAGCTGATCGGCTATCGTAGGCAATGGCACACCAGACCATAATACCTGCAGTGGAGGAGGTGAGGCGCTCGATAACGATACTGGGATTGTGCCACTGACCCGGGGACCTCCTCGCTCAGACACGGTGATCATTTGTCCCCGAAACAAGGTAGTACTCATCACTCAACACCACACTTCGCCAGTCTGTGGCGTTCCACGTCGCTCTGGCCTGGCACCACTGCACACGGAGCCGGCGATGTTTCAGTGTTAATGGCAGCACGCGTAAGGGGCACTGGGATCGCAGATTCACTTCCGCGACGCGTCGGGAAATGGCTCGTGGGCACACAGGAGCCGTTACATCTGCCTCTATAGTGGACAAGACCCCGTGGGATCCGTTTATGCCTGGCGCACGATCCGTCGGTGGTCCTCTCTACCGGTGGTCCTCATGGTCCGTCCGGAGTCTCTCCGCCGTGTAGCAGTGCCGTCACATGTCCACTGCTCCCAACACAGTCGGACTGTGTGGTCAGAACAATCCACGTGGCGGGCTATACGGCATGCTGACCACCCTGCAGTTTTCAGCCCGATGATCAGTCCTCTCTCAAAGTCCGTAAGTTGCGTACATCAATGTCCCTGGCGTCTAACAGACATTCTTGTCACTCTGTACTCTTGCTTGCTTCGGCCGGTGCTTTTCGCTTTCATAGGGCATCGAGTACACACCTGTTTATAAGGATTGCTGTGTTCGTTCTTGCATCGCCACCACAGGGTGTGTCGTTATGCGCAATCGCACCAAACGTGGATCATTTGCCGACCAGCACGCACTCTAGTTATTTGCAAAGTTTCGCGGTTGTGGCATGTTTTCTTCTAGGTGAGCAAATTTCATTGTCATTGAGTGTACGTACATCCCTACTCACGCCGCACTTTCCTGCGCATTAATTCTTTGCACTCATGGAAATATTTAGTACTGTCCGAATAATTTTGATATTATAGTGTATCTCGCATCACGCTTAGCGATTTTAGAATTTACGTACTCCTTGGCCTCTGATCAACTGCCAGTTCACCGGGATCAAGAAAAATTAACAGGAGTTGAAATGTGACGTTCAGGACGGAAAAACTAACCTTGAGATCAAATTTATTTGAGAGATTACAATGCACATCGAAAGTTTTATACTTCGTCACGACCACCAAGATGACGACTAGTGCAGGTTATGAACTGCAGTTTCACATGTACATCTTTCTAGAGAAAATCCAGAAGAAGGTGGGTGTCCCAATAACAGCTGGAATATATCCCATTGTAATGATATCTTACTTCTTTTTTTTTTTTTTTTTCGGAAGTTTTAGTATGCAAGTCGCTCATCCGTATTTTGTCACATAACGCGTGCTTTAATATTCACATGTATTTGCACAGCAAAAATTCTACATAAAATTTTAATGCTCTGTTTGTTATTCACAAGTTTGTGCTTTACATTTAAATTTTGTCGCGCGGTGCAAGACGAGTAGAGAGAGCCATCGAATTTGCTGAGCGAACTTCAAGATTAGTATCCAAGGGAGCCAACACTTTTTATTCTAAGATAAAATTTCGTATATGATCGAAGGTTATGTTTCCAAAATTTCGTCAGAAATCCATAAAACGAATAACTGTTGGCTGTACACTTCTTTTGTGGAAGATCGTTAATGATGGTTTTTAGAAATTATAGAATGAAGTAGAAAAACTCATCAAACAGAAGGCATCGCTCTTTCCACGTTTATAAGCAAGTTATGGAAAAATTCTAATCTGCCGCAACCGGGAATCGAACCCATAAACGTGAAAAGGGCTATCTTCTGTTTGATGTTCCTAATCCTAGTCAATTGTCTCTATTAATTATTCATTCGCCTCCAATTTTTTTGTTCAGTTGCTGTTTACCGTCTTTGGTGAATCCCCAGCACAGTGCGGGGCTCCAAGAAGCAACCTGCCAAGTGGCTTGGCAGTCAGCCGTATGTGAGAGTGGAAGAATTCTAGGCCACTGTGGTGCAGTGGTAGCATGTCCGGCGCGTAACTGGAAGACACTGGGTTCGATTCCCGGTGGCGGCCGATGAGAATTTTTCCATGACTCACTTATAAACGTGGAAAGAGCGATGTGTTCGGTTTGACGTTCCTAATCTACATCAATTGTCTGTATTAATTAGAAGGACGCATACTTTGTTTCATGAGAGCTCATTAAAATACGATGACACTACGAACTAAACTAAATACACTTTTCTTTTTCATTTGCAGTGCAATGGATGCATTCGTTCAGCGCATGATCGCTAATTTTGAGAAGTGTGGAGATATACTCTTCGTTAAGTCAAAACGTTTACTGTCATTTAGCAACTTTCCAGTTGTGTTCACTGAAGGACAACGTGAACACTTGGATAAGATCTGTCCAACTTTGTTGCCTCCTCTTGGAGCTCCATTTCCTGATTCGGAAGATACAGATGATCAACTATTTCTGTTCACCAAATTTTTTCGCATAAGGAAAAAATTCTACTAATGAAGTTGAAAATTTTTGTTCCAGATGTCGAGATCTGGATGCAAAAGAAATTACTTTTTCAATAAAACAATGAATTTTGTCTTTCTTGTTCAGTTGATCCTAAATATTTCAAATGTTATTTTGAAAATGATGTTATATTGCTAATATATTTGCAAAAACTAATGATATGGTGTAGGAAGTGACAAACGGTTTTATTTCTCAAAGAATTAGTGTGCAGTAATTTTGCACCATGCAGAGTTAGGAACGGAAGTATAAAGTTATCAACAGCATAGACCAAAGCAGTCGCGGAATGAATAGAAGAGAGGTTTGCCACAATTGAACTTTCACATCGAAATATTTAACATGAAAAAGAGAAAAACATTTTAAGTTCTGTGACGTATATTCTAAATTAACTTTCCTTTTTAGTTTCTTTCCCTATGTAAATCTTGAGTTTATTCTGTTATTCTTCACTCTTAACGTAATATCTTTTCTCTCAAACGAATACGTTTGGCAACACAATTGAGGTTGAATGCACGTGACGTATGCCTGATATTGATAAGAACAAGAGATGAAAGCGACGACTAAATTGTTGCTTGGAGAGGTTGCTTGAGAGGTTGCTTGAGAGCGATTATTGCGATCTATCGCTTGAGAGCGTTGGGTTGTAAACTGATTATTGAAAAGAGCGTTGTGTTTTGTGTGGAGAGTTTAATGCAATATGCTATGCTACGATATGTTTGCTACATACTGAATAAAGCATCTCTTCCGTAAGTGTGACTTCTGTTGTTTACATGTTTCGTCTGGCCGTTAAGGTTTCCTTCATTTAGGAACTATTTCTTAGTACGTTGATGTTTTAAATTAACGTAGAAGACAAGACTTCTTCGTTATAATGGCGCCGGAACTTTCCAGATGACCCTGCCGTTCAAAATCTCGCAATGGTGTGATGTTCTTTCCACACCGCGAGAGAGGAAAAATAAGAGAATCCCTTCTCCAGCGCTTCCAAAAATAAATGTGTGTGACGTTGCATTCCACACACCAGATTGACTGGGAGTTCTCAGGTGCACGTTCTACAGCAGATGGCTGCCTGCAACGACTCATGGTCACAGCTGACCCGTGGGCCATGGCCCCGGCCCTCTTTCGGGGGGGGGATGTGACGCACCAGCCAGCAGAACGCACACGACATAAAGGCAGATAGCAGTCAGAACGTACGTTCGCGTAGCTCAATTGGTAGAATGACTTATTCCGGAATGAGGGGACCCGAGTTCGAGGCCCCGGCGTGGACAAAAGTGACAGAGAAATTTACTTCGTTATAGTTCCTCTAAATTCCGTATAGCATCTAGTTGCTGCATCTAACACATATTATAAGAATTAGAGGTCTGAATGGACATGGCACAGCAGAAAACTCCGAGCCCGACCAATACGAGGCTATGACGTTAGAGAGACGAGTTCCCTCTTTTAGTGACGTCACGTGGAAACCAAAACTTCCACTTGATTTGCAACGTTGTTGCGTACAACAACGACAAACACGGCAACGACATATCGGGCCATGTAACACGAAGGTGCGTTACGAACGGAGGGAACTCGTCTCACTAATTTCATGATCTTATCCTTTAAAAACTGCCTTGACCCGACCTACGCGAGGGCAGGGCCGGGCTTGAACTGGAACATGCAGCATTTTGCTCTGGGATTAAAGTAAAACGATTCGAGTCACAAAACAAAGACTCATTTGTTAAATAATCTGATGGTGAAGATCATTGAATAAAACGGAAGAGTTGAAAGCACGTCCTCTACCGGATGCAACTGACAACACGGGCTTTGGGATGAGAACCTGAAATGGCAGATTTCTTTCTTTAAAGCTTGGAATTAGATTCCGTTTTTATTTCGTTGGTTTTTATTTCCTCTAACTTTAAGACTACGGTAGTGGCCGATATTTGAGAACCTACCTTACGCTCAATTTTTACACATCATGAAGGTACTTTTGGAATTCCCATGGAAACGGAACTCAGTTAAGAACTACCGCCGCGGCCAGCTTCACGGCTATAAAGATTTCCTGTACAGTGTACACACACAGGCCACCGAATTAGAAACATTTATGCAGATATATGTAAACGTCACTTACGAAGCGTATATGCAAAATACATGGTTACTTACGACACCGCGTGATCTTGGCAATATATCTACAGATGAATCATTACATTATGACTACCTACCTAATAAGCTGTAGGACTCCATTTAGTCTGCGCAACAGCGGCCACTAGGCGAGGCAAAGATTTGATGAGGTGGCGGTAGGTATCCGGGGGTATCTGGTACCACAATGTCGACAGCAAGTGCTCAAGTTTTCGTACATATCGTGGTGGTGGTGATTTAGCGCGAACCCGCTTTTCCAAGTACAACCACAAATGCTCGATGGGGTTTGTGTCAATTTGGAGGCGAACGCATTAACAGAAAGTCACCAGCATGTTTCTCGAACCACTCCTTAACGATTCTGGCAGTGTGGCATGGCGCATTATCCTGTTGGTAATGGCCATCACCAGCGGCGAACACAGTTGCCATGAATGGAGGGAACTTAGTCCGTAACGATGTACAGATACCTGACAACTGTCAAGGATTGTGCTATTGGGATAATGGGGCATAAAGTGTTCCAAGAAAACATCACCCACAGCATAACACCGCCTCCGATTTGCTTCCGCCCAACAGTGAATCCAGGTGCCACAGCCTCCGTTGGTAATTTGCGTATCCGCGTCCGGCCGTCTACGTGATGCACCGGGAGTCTTGATTCATCAGACCAGGCCACTTTCATCCAAAAATACGCGGTCCAAATCGATGATCTCGGGCCCATTTTATGCGTTGTTGAAGAAAACGTGCAGTGAGCATGGGGACCAGAGTGTGTCTTCGGCTATGCAGGCCCATGCACAGAAGACTGCGCTGAACTATGTGCTGTGACACATTGCTCTGGTCACCACTGTTGTAACTACGGGTGATTTGTGGCAGTGTAGCCCTGTGGTCGCTGTGAACAATGCGCGACAGTCTCCGCTCCCCTCAGGCATCAATGAGCTGTGGACGACACACGGCTGGACAACGGTTCGTCGTTTGGCCATCTGTGCACCACTTTTGATACGTACTCACTACAGCGGCACGTAAACAATCCACAAGCCACGCCGTTTCCGAGATCTGAGTTCCTAGGCGCCGTGCCATCACAATTTGTCCTTTATCAAACTCCGATAAATCGGCAACTTTTCCCATTCTGACTCCGAACACTAGTAGACGAAAGCCGGTCCTCGGGTTGAATATACAGAGTGATTCATAAAGAAGTATGCAGTTTCAACCCACTATAAAACAAGAACAATGTAAGATAATTTATGTTACCTGTAACAGAACTGTAGGGAAATGTTTAAAGTTTTTTTAGAGACAGTCACAGATGTTCTATGTGTGCACCCTTAGTCACACGGCACATATCGAGCCGGTAATCTATTTCCGCCCAAACGCAAAGTTAGATATCTGAATCAAGTGCAGTGATAGTGGATGTGATATGCTGTTTCAGATCCGTTAGATTAACAGGAAGGGGAAGGGCGAGTACCTTGTCTTTTACGTACCCCCACAAGAAAAAGTCACAAGGTGTTAAGTCAGGACTTTTGGGTGGCCATTGGGTCAGTGGCACATTGTAGTCCGCGGCTCGTCCAATGCATCTGTGAGGAAGATTTTCATCGACTGACTAGTCACGTGACACGCGCGCGCTGTCGCCTACGTCACTTCCTTCAGTAGCAGGGCACAAACGTTATGAGTACATCTACCTAACGGTTCGCAGTTGTGGTCCGTGTCTTCAACTGCTACTGTTTTACAGCATCTGGAAACTGTATACGTCTTTATGAATCACCCTGTATACTGCTTTCTGAACTTCACCTGCGCCATCGTTCGGTCTCCCGGCGAGCTCATTTCTCTAGGCGGGAGGTGGTCGTGATGGAATGGCTCGTCGCTGTACAGTAAGACTTTTGCTCGTCAGTAATCATCAGTAGTACTGAACACAATGGAAAAAGTAAAGGATCTTTCGGAGTTCTATAGAGGTATTGTTGTGAGTCCGTCTGACTAGAGCGGACATTTTCAAAACACAAGAACTAACTGGTTTCTCGAAAGGTTGAGATATTCTGTGTCTTTGATCAGTAGAAAACTAATTCACATTGCTTGTCTAAGAGGTGTAAGTATGGAGCGACGACAGTCTGTCAGGAACGAGATCACGATAGAGTGAGAAGGCAAATATGGAGAAACAGGACTTGCTGAGTAAATCACGTATTTCCGCAAAGAACGGGAATGTTCGTCTACAGTGGTGTCAGGAACACCGTGTATGGACACTGGAAGACTGGAGCGAAGTCATGTGGACTCTTTCTTTAGAGACAGTAGGTAGAGAGTTAGGCGGGAGCGCCATGAAACAACGGATTCAGCTAGCCCTCAAAATATAACTAAAGTCTCTATAGGTTGTGTTACGGTGTGGGACACGTTCTGTTGGTAAGGAACGGATCCGCTAATACTTCTGGAAGTTGAAAGTCTGGGTGCCCTCCAAAGATTACTTGAACATTATTGCCGATGAAGTCCATCTCGCAATGGTGACTTTTTACCCAGCAAGTGACGGCTGTTTTGCCGGTGACAATGGTACTGTCCATCGCGCAAGCTATGTTCAGGAGTGGGTCATAGAACATCGCAGTGAATTATACCATTTTCTCTGGTCACTACAAAGCCCTGATCCGAATCTCATTTAAAATAAATTTAAATGAGGTTCGGATCAGGGAACTAACTGACTTTGATCTGAAGGAAAGTCATTTTCGTTCAAATACGTATACTGAATAAGAGTTTCTAATGCAATTTACGGTATGTGTAAATATCATTATGTAGCACAAAAGCTGCAGTCCTGGATAGAAGAAGTATTTTTCTTTAAATCACATTTTCCCTGCCCGGTGTCCGGGTGGAAAGAGATTCGGAATAGTCGCTAATGGTCGCAACTCGGCTCGGATTTGAGCCGAAGGTGAGGTATAGGAAGTCTGACAGTTACGTAATGAGACTGGGTCAAAAAAACACATTTACCTATACTTTTAATCAACTACAATGTGATCCCCTTCTTTGTAGTTCCCTTGAGCTTGAACACACTTATTCCAACGGTGCTGCCATTAGAGGTAGCAGCTGTGGAACTCATTAGATGAGACACTGTTCAAGACCTGCGTCACAGCCTTTTTTTTTTTTTTTTTTTTTTTTTTTGATTGGAGGTTTACCGACCACCGTGAACAACTCAATGGGCTATAAGCAGTCGCCCGTCCCTAATTTAGGGTCACTGGTTCCAGGGAAGGGAGAGAGCCAGTGCCGTAAGACAAACACAACATCCATGCCTGAACGGGATTCGAACCCGGACCCCTTACGGACGAATGATCAGAGGCCAGCGCCTCAGACCACTGCGCCACTGGGTCGGCCACAGCCTTTTGGACGTCTGCTGCTGTGTCAAAATGGCGCCCTTTCACAGCTGATTTCAGTTTTGGGAATAAAAAAACGTCGTAGGGATTCACGTCGGGTAGGAGGATGCGGTAGTACTGCATTTCACCATTCTTCTCGCTGTTGTTCTGTGAGATTTTTTGAAACCAATTTCGCACAAATTTTTCTCATTCTGAGATCTTCAGTCAGCATTCGGCGAACACTTTCGCGATTCATATTCAGTTCTTCCGCTATCATTCTCACTGTTAATCGCCTATCACGTCGCACAACTTCACTCACCCGGGCTGTGTTGTCCTCTGTCCGTGTTGTTGTTGTTGGTTGCCTACTCCGGTGTTGGTCTTCCACATTGGTTCTGCCCTCACAAAACATTTTGTGCCAGCGGAAGGCTTGTGCTCTTGACATTACCTGATTGCCGAAAGCCTGCTGCTGTTTTCCGTACGTTACCGCCGCATTTTCACCGAGTTTCACACAAAAAATGACACAATTCCGTGAGTCCCGAGGAGCACTCACGAGTCTAGCAGCTACTACGACACCGATGTCTTTCAGGGTGCTGCCACTTGTGGGGGAATAACCAATGTCACACATATGTGACGTATGAGGCTGCAGCGTTACAACAGCGCGCGCGACAAAATCAGTCTCATAACTGTCAGACCACGTACGTGGCGTGGCATGCTTACTCACGTCATTGGTTGCTTCCACCTCCTGCGAACCCAATGGACTATAATCAGAGACAGGCAACATATTATAGCAATCGATGCCCACATTAATTGTTAAACACAGAAGAAACGCTTTTTTATTCATTTGAAAAAAAAAATTGCCTTTCTCTGATCCACCTTCAAAGGAAATTTCTACTGGGAAGAGCCTCATGTGACATGGCAAAACAAAAGCACATACTATTCTCTACGAAAATATATGAAAAGACAAATTTGTGTGTGACGGAGATCGAAGCCTCCTTCTGCTCCAGAGCCCAGTGCTTTCCCGATTAAGCTACACCGATGGAATTCACCGCTTGAGCTTTAACTTTCTGACATGTGCTTCAACGTTGTAATACATCACATATTTCCCCACCTTGAGGAAGGACTGGGACGGAATCTTTAGTTTCCTGTTGAACCTTTTCTGAAGGGGAGGGGAGGGAAATATGTGTGATGTACTACAGACGTGAGGCACATGTCAAGGAGGCAAAGTTGCCGCGGTGAATTCCGGTGTAGCTTGAGTGGGAAATCATTCGGCCCAGGAGCTGAAGGATGCGGCTTCGATCTTCACCACCGGCAAATTTCTGTTTTATCCCAAATGTTATCACGTGCTTTTGGCCTACACATCTGTTTTCACGAACTTTATTTCCGATACAGACAGAGATGAAAACGGGTCAAGGGTCACCGGGTCGACAATTTCTTGCGGGTCAAACGGGTCAGGTCAAGGTGTTCCTGACACGATTTTGACCCGGTTTTATTTCCGGTTTATTTTTTAAAAAGAAAAAGTATTTCAAAGAACCCTTCAGAGCTTTTTTGAAATAATACTTCAGAGCTGGATCCAGGCACTTGCTAAGAAGGGTGAAGAAACGGGATTAACAAGTTAGTAAAATCGTGCAATGCATTGAATATAATACGCTTTCCAACATACCAGAAATCATTACTCAAGTTATGAGGATAATAGCTGTGGAATAAATCTCGGTCCTGTGCCCTGACCTTTGATCCCATTTCGACCATATTCAACAGAACCGGTTCAGTATACCTCTGAAATACCATGATAAAGTTTTGTCGCAATGGAAGCATTTTACGTAAGTTATGATGCATAAGGGCTATGGAATAGATCCCTCTCCTGTGTCCTAACCTTTGACCCCATTTCGCCCATTTTCAACAAGACTTGTTCCCAGGCAGGTCCCTACAACATACTAACATTTCATTCAAATCGAAGAATTTGTACGTAAGTTATGACGCATAATGGAGATGGAAGTGATTCCACTCCAATGTCCTGAACTTTGAACCCATCTCGCTCATTTTCAACAGGGTTTGTCCCCAGGTGGTCCCCTACCACATACTAAAATTTAGTCCAAAGCGAACCTTTTTTACGTAAGTTATGAAGCATAAGAGCAGTGGAATGGATTCCGTTCCTATGTCTTGATCTTTGACCAAATTTCGTTCACTTTCAATAGGGTTCCTTCTCAGATGTTCCCCTTCTATATACTAAACGTTCATCGAAATCGAACGATTTTTACGCGAGTTATTGTGTGGACGGGCATACGCACACAACGCGTGACGTAATTAGGCAGATGGGAATCGCGACCATCTGCTCGAAAGAGCGTGACGTCATAAAACTTTAACAGGATCCACACACAACGCGTGACGTAATGAGACAGATGGCGTGACAGCGCTCCAACATCTCAATCGCGAGATTGTGACGTCATAAGATTTCTAAGCATGGGCAACATTAATGGGACGACGCCATGACACTAAAAACGTGGTAATTCAGGGTGGTTATTTAACGCACTAAACGAATTTTCCTAAAGTCGAGATCAAGCTAAATCGATTTCTAGTACAAGAAAACGGTAGGTTAACGACTTTCATCAAAATCCTTAAAGCGGTTTTCAAATGAAATTTACATACATACCAGAATTGCTCCATTAATAGTAAGAGATAAGGTCGATGGAATGAATCCCGATCCTATGTCCTTACCTTTGACCCCATTTAACCCATTTTCAATAGTGTTCATTCCCAGGTGGTCCCCTACAATATACTAAAATTTCATCCAAATCGAACCATATTTAGCTAAGGTATGACGCATAAGGGCAATGGAATGGATCCCGCTCCTATGCCGTGACCTTTGTTCCCATTTTGTCCATTTTCAATAAGGTTCGTCCCCAGGTGGTTCCCTACCGCATACTAAAATTTCATCGAAATCGAACCAT
The DNA here is from genome assembly GCA_039090855.1 of Macrothele yani. Classification (NCBI taxonomy): domain Eukaryota; kingdom Metazoa; phylum Arthropoda; class Arachnida; order Araneae; family Macrothelidae; genus Macrothele; species Macrothele yani. The sequence goes on along the minus strand of CM076997.1, from coordinate 109,502,380 downwards.
TTTTACGCGAGTTATAGTGCCGACTGTCGGACGGACAAAGCTGGAGCATATACACTTCTTCAACCTACGGTTGGAAAACATAAAAAATGAAATATCAGAAGATCGAACTGAAGTAGAGTGCTTTTACAAGGAATGAAGAATTATCAATTGATGAGGAAAAGCAGGAGATAACCAATTCCTATATTCACTTTGGGCAGCAGATATCAAGCGAGGGTCACATTGACGAAGAAATTAATTCGCGTAAAAAGCTTTGCTGGAGAGCTTATGGAAGAAACAGCACAATTTTAAAGAGCAATGTGCACTTATGTCTTAAAAGGAAAGTGTTTAATCAATGCATCCTACCAGTGCTTACGTACGGAGCAGAGACGCGGACTTTAAATAAACAAGTTAGTAAACTGACGTTTGACCCCATTTCAATGATATTAAACATAATTGGCTCAGGCTACGTCCGGAACAACATATTTTGTCGCAATAGAAGCATTTTTAGTCAATGAGGATAATGGCTGTGGAATAAATCTCGCTCCTGTGTCCTGACCGTTGACCCCATGTCGATGATATTCAACAGAACCGGTTCAGTATATCTCCGGAACAACATACTAGAATTTTGTAGCAAACAAATCAGTTTGACGTAAGTTATGGCGCTTAAGGGCAATTGAATGTATCCCGCTTCTATGTCCTGACCTTTGACCCCATTTCGCCCATTTTCAATAGGGTTTGTGTGCAGGTGGTCTTTGTTCGTAGGTGGTCGTCTACCACATACTGAAATTTCATCAAAATCGAACCATTTTTACGTAAGTTATGACGCATTAGGGCAATGGAATGGATCCCACTTCTATGTCCTGACCTTTGACCCCACTTCACCCATTTTCAATAGGTTTCGTCCCGAGATAGTCTTGTACCACATATTAAAATTTCATTGAAATGGAACTATATTTACGGAAGTTATGACGCATTACGGCAATATGCGGTAAGGGACCAACTATGGTTCGTCCCCAGTTGGTCCCCCAATACATACGAACATTTCATCAAAATTGGACCATTTTTACGCGTTGTCGTGCCAACAGACGTACAGACAGACATAAAGACAGACAGACAGACAGACGGGCAAAGCTGAAGCACATACGATTCTTCAACTATACTTGGTGACGTATACTTGGTGTAACCAAGAAAGATAAAAACAAGTTCGTAAAATCATGCAATGTATTGATTATGATACGCTTTCCAACATATTACTCAAGTTATACTCAAGTAATAACTTGAGTAATATGTAGGAAAGCGTATCATAATCATTACTCAAGTTATTACTCAAGTTATAAGGATAATGGCTGTAGAAGTTTTCTCGTTCCTAAGACCTGACCTTTGACTCCATTTCGATAATATTCAACAGAACCGGTAAAGTGTACTTCCGAAACAACATGATGAAGGTTTGTCTCAATCGAATCATTTTGAGGTAAGTTATGACGCTTAAGGTCAATGGAATGGATCCCGCTCCTATGTCCTGACCTTTGACCCCATTTCGCCTATTTTCAATAGGGTTTGTCCGTAGGTGGTCTTCTACTACATACTGAAATTTCATCAAAATCGAACCAATGTTACGCAAGTTATGACGCATAAGGGCCAATGGAACGGATACAGCTCCTATGTCCTTACCTTTGATCGCATTTCACCCATTTTCAATAGGGCTCGTCCCGTGGTAGTCCTCTACCACATACTAAACTTTCATCGAAATCGAACCATTTTTACGGAAGTTATGAGGCATAAGGGCAATATGTGGTGGGGGACCAACTGGGGACGAACCCTAGTTGGTACTCCACCACATACTAAAAATTCATCGAAATCAAACCATTTTTACGCAAGTAATGACGCATAAGGCCCAATGGAACGGATCCCGCTACAATGTCCTGACCTTTGACCCCATTTCGCCTATTTTCAATAGGGTTTGTTCGTAGGTGGTCTTCTACTACATACCGAAATTTCATCAAAATCGAACCAATGTTACGCAAGTTATGACGCATAAGGGCCAATGGAACGGATACAGCTCCTATGTCCTTACCTTTGATCGCATTTCACCCATTTTCAATAGGGATCGTCCCGTGGTAGTCCTCTACCACATACTAAACTTTCATCGAAATCGAACCATTTTTACGGAAGTTATGAGGCATAAGGGCAATATGTGGTGGGGGACCAACTGGGGACGAACCCTAGTTGGTACCACACCACATACTAAAAATTCATCGAAATCAAACCATTTTTACGCAAGTAATGACGCATAAGGCCCAATGGAACGGATTCCGCTACAATGTCCTGACTGTTGACCCCATTTTACCCATTTTCAATAGGGTCGTCCCGAGGTAGACCCCCACCACATACTAAAATTTCATCGAAATCGAACCATTTTTACACGAGTTATTGTGCCGACAGACGGACAGACAGACAAGCTGGAGCATATACGATTCTTCAACCTACGGTTAGAAAGCGTAAAAAAATACACAAAGACTGCAGACAGCTGACAGAAGCATGGAGGGAAGTATGCTTGGTGTAACTAAGAAAGATAAAAAGAGGAATTCGTGGATAGGGAGAATGACAAGAGTGGAAAACATCATGATCAAAGTAAAATCCCTGAAATAGTAACGAGCTGAGCATGTTGCCAGAAGAACGTACCCGCAATGGTTAACCTGCATTTGAGACTGGATTCCAAGGGACAGGAAGAGGCCCAGAAGAAGACCACATGTGAGATGGATGGATGGGGGAGACTGGCGCAAGACAGTCCGTTGTTGAAGACATTTGGGGAGATCTTAATCCAGCAGTGTACTGATAATGATTGACAATGATGATGATATATTTGAATTTATAGTTCAAAGCAGATTTGTCCGGGTCGGGTCGGGTCGGGTCCAATTATGTGACCACCGGCTCCGGATCACGATCGGGTCCAAAATTTTTGATTCGTTTTCAGCTCTGGATGCAGAACTACTTCGTTCACATGCCGTTTGGTGTGCAGAACTACCTTTACATTCTTTGTTCTGAAGAGCTCCTGTTTTGCTATACTGACTTTCCATGGGACGATTTGATGTATGAACCTCCTACCATGTCATCATCATCATCATTGTCAGCCATTATCAATCCACTGCGGGACGAAGGTCTCCCCAAGTTTCTTTCACAACGGTCTGTCTTGTGCCAGTCTCCTCCACGTCACTCCCGCATACTTTCGAATTTCATCCACCCATCTCCCATGTTGTCTTCTACTGGGTCTTTTCCTGTCCCTTGGAATCCAATCTAAAATTTCGGCTGTCCATCGATGGTCTGTCCTTCTGGCAGTATGTCCGGCCCATTGCCATTTCAGGGATTTAACTCTGATCATGATGTCTTCCACTCTTGTCATTTTTCGGATCCACGAGTTCCTCTTCTTATCTCTCCAGGTTACACCAAGCATGCACCTCTCCATGCTGCTTTGAGTTGTCTGCAGTCTTTATATGTCTCTTTTAGTTAAGGTCCACGTCTCTGCACCATACGTAAGCACTGGAAGGATGCATTGATCAAACACTTTTCTTTTAAGACATAATGGCATATTGCTCTTGAAAATTATGCTGTTTCTTCCAAAAGCTCTCCAGGCAAGTTTTGTACGCCGATTAATTTCTTCATCAATGTGACCCTCACTTGATATCTGCTGTCCAAGATAAACGTACGTGTCTGTTATCTCCAGCTTTTCGCCATCAATCGATAAATCTTCATTTCTTGTAAAAGCATTGAACATCACTTTTGTCTTCTGAAAGTTCATTTTTAATCCCACTTCTTTACTCTTGTCAGCAAGTTCCTGGATCATACTCTGCAGCTCTGATGGGGTAGTTGCAAAAATGACTACGTCATCAGCAAAACGAAGGTGGGTTAGATAATCTCCATTAATCTTTATCCCTTTGTTTTCCCAGTTCAGTGATTGAAAGACATTTTCCAATGCGGCATTAAAGAGCTTCGGAGATATGGTGTCACCTTGTCTCACTCCCTTTCCAATTTTTATGTGTGTTGTATTTTCAAATAGCCGAATCTTTGCACTTGCATTTTCATAGATGTTATTAATAACATTAATGAATGGATCTTCAATACCGCAGGATTTCAGAGCCATTGTAACTGCTGATGGTTTCACCGAATCAAAGGCTTTTTCATAATCGATAAAAGCCATGCACAATGGAAGTTCATATTCCCTCGCTCTTTCAATTAGTTCTCTCAGTACGTGGATATGATCTATTGTGCTGTAGCCACTCCTGAATCCAGCTTGTTCTCTCGGTTGAGCCATGTCCAGTGTTACCTTCAAACGGTGTGAAAGAACTTTAGTGAAGATTTTATAAACCACTGATAGACGGCTGATAGGTTTGTAGTTCCTGAGATCCTCAATGTCACCTTTTTTATGTAGCAGGATCATTACAGCGTTGTTCCAATCCTCAGGAATCTTCGCTTCCTTAGGGCATCGAGTGAAAATTTTGGCTAGTACTGTTTCGATGTCTCCACTTGTTTCTTGTATGATGTCTACAGTAATTCCATCTTCTCCTGGAGCTTTTCCCCGCTTTATGTTCTTGATTGCATGTGCAACTTCAGCTAAAAAGACTGGAAGAACTCAGGTACTGGTACCTTCCATGATGTCTGGAGTACATGCATCATCCCTTTCATATAACTTGGAGTAGAAATCTTTCACTCTTGTCAAAATTTTGCCTCTATTTCTTGTTACAGAACCATCTTCTTTTTCCAGTGCCATAATCTGTTTTCTTCCCTTACTGAGATGTCCCTTTGCTATCCTAAAGCTTTGGTTGTTTCCAATTGCTTTCCTCACTAGTTCACAGTTGAATTTCCTTACGTCTTCAGTGATACTTTTTCGTACTGTCTTGCATAGCTCTCTGTATTCCACTTTGGAAGTCACATCTTCTTTCGTTGTCCTCATCTCTCTTCTTTTTTGCATCAACAGTTTTGTTTTTCCTGATAATTTGTTCACATGCAACTTGTTCTTAGACCCAGCTAATTTTGTTGCTGTTTCCATAAGAGCTTTGGTTACTTTTTTGTTAACTTCAGAAACATCCACTTCTTCCGATGTTAGGCCTTCTAAAGCAGAAAATCTGTTCTTCAGTTCCAACTTGAAGGTATTATGGTGTTTTTTATGGTTGGTTATGTCAATACATTTTGTTTGTCTTTTGAGTTTGCCACGTTCGAGTTTAGTGTTGAGGTGCATCTTACATCTCAGCTATCTATGGTCACTACCTGTGTTGAACTTGTTTAGCACACTGCAGTCTTCTATGACGAATTTTTTGTTACACATAATAAAATCAATTTCACTTGTCGTCCCATTTGGATGTCTCCATGTCCATTTCCTGTGCGGCTTTTTCTTGAAAAAGGAGTACAAGATGAAAAACCCTTTTGCCTCTGCAAACTCAACGAGAGTATTTCCACGCTGGTTTCTGTTGCCGTGACTGAATTTACCTACTGAAGTTTCATTTTGTTGCCGTTGCCCTATTTTTGCATTGAAATCTCCCATAACTGTCTTCAAGTGCTGCTTACCTTTATTATTTAGATGGCGAATTTCCTCATAAAATTCTTCAATTTCTTCTTCAGGATGACTTGTGGTGGGTGCATAAGTTTGAATAATCTGAGCCTGGTATCTTCTTGAGAGTTGGATAACGAGTCGTGCAGTTCTGTCAGAGGAACTTTCAACTTCTACAACTTTATCCTTCAGTGTCTTGTTTATCACCACTAGTTCTGCCAGTATCTGTCCCACGATAGTAGAAGAGATGTCCACTTTTCAGTTCAATGAGATCTTCTCCTTTTCTTCTTACCTCACTTAGCCCGACGATGTCCCACTTGATCCTTTGTAGTTCCTCTTCCAATTCAAGAAACCTTGAATCAAAAGATAGTGAGCGTCCATTATACGTAGCCAAGGTCAGCATCAGATGGCAGCCTAGTCCGGTCCTCCGGGGATTCTTAGCACCCTCTGCCTTCATGTCGCACTGGCCGCTGCCTTGGCCAGGTACATTCCAGCTGCCGGAGACTGAGGGCCAAGATTTAAGTAGTGGAGTCATTTTGGAGGGGTTTGGCCATAACTCACCACGCTGGCCAAGCGGGTTGGTGAGTGTGGGATAGCTTTTTCTCTAATGCCGATGGTATAGTTATACCTCTATTGGCGGTCGTCAGAGCCCGTTTAGTGGGAACAGGATGCACCATGAGAAGGCGGGGTTGACATTTGTCAAGGAGAGGCTGTGATGTTACGCATCACCTGACCTTACATCCCTCCTACCATGTACCTGTCCTAAAGTTTCAGGTTCTTTGTTACGCAGACCGGGTACTAACACGTGATTTGTTTTACATGTCTCGCATTAAACGTTAGCATTTCACTGCAAAGCTAATGCTTTCCGATCGACGACTATGTCATGGGGCTTTCTGTAATGTTATAGTGCTCTCTCGTCAGCTCATGGTTTCAATCCAAGAGAAGCAGAGACAGAGATTAGGTGCGAATATGACTTCATGTTCCGAACTTCTGAGCGCAGATCGTCAGATAAAAATTTATTTGTACCAAATCATGATAAAATTTTTAGCGATCGTTATAATTTTCAGCTTTAACGAATAAAAAAACCACACCGTAGTTTTTAGAAGAAGCCATTTTATGAAATAATTAGGCAATAGTTGCAATTGTTGCTCTTTCGTTCTCTTAAGAGAAATATCAGTTGATCCTGGAGAAAACAAGTGACCTTGTTCTCAACAATGTAAAATGTAAACTGAAAAGTGTACTTAACTTTTTAGCAACCAGGGCCCAAAAAGAATATCATAACGCCCGATGCTTTATGTTGACGGTACCTTTCGAGTATCCTTCACCATTTATACGTTAAGAAGAGAAGGATTAATGCAGGGTCACAACATAACGTACTATCTGTGGTTGATACGTACTGACCTTCAGACGTTTCATGGTGCAACCTCTGCATTCTTCCACGGAGCAAAGATGAAATTTCTTGAGAGTTAATGACACCGTTCCAGGGGAAACCAACTCTTAGTTCATGTTTTTTAGTGGCAACCATAGTAATTGAGATTGACTTCTAATCCTGCAGATGCGGTGCAAATTCAAAGAATACGCGATGGTAAGAAATTCTACTCACTCTCCACAGGCTATTCGGGCGGCCTTGGTCATCTGCATGCACGGGCGTTTAGGCGGTATGGTCGTTAAGGCGTTAGGTTGAGATAAACCCAAGTATTCTTTATTATTTTGGAGTTTCTGGTTGTTCTTGATAGTAAATCTATCAAGAATAATCGGAAACCACTTAATCATTGTCAACAAGCGCATGTTCGATATGTAACAACACTTCGTTTTATACACTGAGTGGTCACTTTATTATAACCACCTCCTCAGTACTTCGTTGGGCTACCTTTTGCCTATAATACTGCGTCGATTCTTCGTGGCATGGACTCCACGAGATGTTGATAGGGGGTTTGTGGAATCTGAGGCTATGCTTGATGAATAGCACTTTCCAAGAGTGTGAGATTTGCAGGGTTGTGGAGGCAGCTGTCTGATGGCTTGTTCAACTTTATCCCACAAATTCTCAATGGGGTTGAGATCTGAAGATTGTGGGAGCCACCTAAGCAAAGCAAACTCACCGGCATGTTCCTGAAACCAATCCTGTACAATACGAGCACTATGACAGGACGCATTATCTTGTTGAAAGTAGCCATCCGCATTGGGATAAACAATTCACATGACAGGATACACTTGGTCCGCATTGATGTTTAGATATGATGTGCCAGTCAGACGTTGATCAACACGAATTAAAGGGCCCAAAGCACGCCAGGAAAACATTCCCCAAACCATAACGTTGCTTCCACCAGCTTGAAGGGATGTAGCAATGCATTTGGGGTCGATGCTTTCGTGCTGTTTCCACCAAATTCTCACTGGCATGGTGCAACTGAAAAGGTGATTCGTCGGACCACATAATTTGTTTCCAATTATCGACTGTCCAATCCTTGTGTTTCTGTGCGAACTGGAGACGTTTTCTCTTGTTAACCGCAGACAGCAAAGGTGTTCGAACAGGCCTCGGCTGCCAAATCCCATCCGATGCAGTGTACGGCGAACAGAGCGTGCAGAGATCATTTGAGGGGATCCTTGATTAAGATGATCTGTAATTTGCTGCACTGTTGCCCTTCTGTTGTGTGTTACCAGTATGGACACTCTCCGTTCCGCCCGAACAGTCACTGGTCCACACGTTGCACGTAGAGACCCAGTTTTTTGGCTGACAGTCCAGTCTTTAAACACTTTAACAACAGCTGCTCTGGAACATTTCATGAATGCGGCGGTTTCGGTGATACTCGCTCCATGGCTCCGAGCTCCTACAATTATCCCACGTTGAAAGTCCGTCAAATCGCATTTTTTACCCATCTCGTCACCCAAAAATCACTTCTACTACTGTCGCAAGCACTATGCTTTTACTTTTTATACTAGCCTCGCCCTCTGGCGGCAACAGCGTGCAGCCATAGCTCATTTGCTTAAAACTGTCTGGTGGTCATAATAAAGTGGCCACTCAGTGTATAGGAATGTTAGATTTGGTTTGTGGGAGTGACGTACGTTATTGAAAAATAAGTTTTTCTTTGCTGAAGTACGCACGACGCCATTATGTTTACAAGTTCACTCGAACGCAGCAAGACTGGAAACGATTATCATTGGATATGAGCAAGCGACGCAATCAACGCTCTGCTTGAAGCCCTCCCAGGTAGCACAATGTTGCAATTTGACGTAGGCCCAACACTGAGCCGCCGTCTTCTATTCCTAAAAGACGGTGGCTCAGTGTTGGACCTACGTTAAATTGCAAGGCTGTGCTACCTGTGCTGCCTCCATCAGTATTCGAGATAGGGTCTGTCATGTGAAGGGACTAACTAGAGCTGTGATTTCCGCTCTCAAATGTTAGATTGAGTTGCTGCATGGGAGGAAGGTTGTTAGGGGAATGAAACAGACTTCTCTTGATGTGATTGCTCCGCGCGCTTCAGTTTCAGACAGAAGAGAGGTAGGTGGTTCTTGCTCACAAAAAGAATCAATGCACACTTGCGTTGCAGTGGCGCGAATGATGCGCAGTATGGCTATGAGAATCTACCGTTGTGAGAGACAAAGAATCCGTTCCCTCTGAAATAAACTCAGCTGGTGATACGGTCTGCGAAATTTTGCCTGCTGACATTCAGTACGAAGATTGCTTCCTCCTACAAATAGCACCTCGAACTTCGAAAATTCTTTTCACGAAGAAACTAGTCTTACTTGGGACCTTACAGGCAAAGGCATTCTCGCTTATGTCGTAAAACGTTGCAATAGGATTGGTCCCATATTTCAGTTCTACTCATATCTCTGCTTAACTCAGCCTCCTAACCATTTGCATGCGTTCCAATCATTTCATCAGGGTATTGCAATTTATTTATTACAGAGTGTATTCAAAACCATTTTGGAAGCTACCAAGTATGATGATGAAAACAGCTATCACAAAACAAAGAGAGAAGAGCTTGGATGTCTATGTAAGCAACCACCCAGCGGAGCACAATTGAGCGAAGCAGTGAAAGCTTTTTTACCATTAAGTTAAGTGCCGGCTGATCCCCCACTTAAAACATGTTAGCTGCATGGCGTCTCGCTTACGTTTCTACTGACACCTGCGAAAGAATGGCGAATTGTGAAACAAGAAGCGATTTAGAGAAAGGGGGTTCGCTGTTTTGAAGGAGATGCCAGAAGACAGGTGCTGCTTGGCATCTTGAGCTGCTGTTTCTCTCCCTAAGAGGAGGACGCTAGTATATTGTAATTTTAATGCTTCTATATGTGTTGTATCATCCTTGTGTTCATGTGGTTTTATAAGAAAAACACACAAAAAAAAACTTTTATTTGAGTTGCTGCATTTATATTTGAATAATTCGGCATTTCAATTTGCGTCGACCTGCGGAAATGAGGAACGGCGAGTGGATGATAAGCGCCAAATCTGTTTGGCCGACGCTACCATGATAAATAGTGCACAATCGAGTCACATTATTGTGACCACCTTCTACTTTTGACGTCAACTGCGCGTAGCCAATAAAATAAGACACGTGACGTAAGCTGACTTGGAGGGTAAGGCGTGATGTAGGCATTCTGAAAGCATATCGCTTGTTGCTGTCATGGATAAAATTTATCAGATTTGCAAAAAGGGATGGTTATCGGCTTTCGGACCAAGAGTTACAGTATTTCTGAAACACCGCAGTTTCTGAACTGTTCGCGTGCTGCTGTGGTTAAAGTGTATCGTGATTGGAGAAATGACACCATTGCGAATAAGTAACGTGGAAACTGCTAAGCACCACGTGCCATTTATTTGAGAGGTGAACGTCGGCTGCCAAAGTGCGTGAGAGCCGATGGATACGTTACAGTGGAGCAACTCACTGGCCAAATGAGCCAGGGGGCTACTGAAAGTGTGTCTAAAACGACAGTTCAGCGAACCCTGCTGCATATGGAGTTCCGATGCAGACAGGTGGTCACTGCACCTATGATAACGAAGGAGCTTCGGCAGGAAAAGGCTTACATTTGCACAGCAGTATCGTAATTGTACCTTTGCTGATTGTCAAATGAATGCGTTCTCCGATGAGTCACGGTTTTTGCTTCATAGAACGGATGAACGTTGGCGTATAAAGTGAGAAACATCAAAGAACAAACACTCTTCAACAACTGCCGGACAACCAAAAGCTGGTGGAGGCCGTGCTATGGTCTGGGGAACGTTTTCGTGGCATTCTCTGGGTCCACTTATACCTGTGGAATTCACTATGAACCGAATTCGTTATGAATCCATCCTTGCAGACCACGTACACCCATACATGCTGATTGTCTTCCCTGGGGTAGATGGTGTCTTTCAGAACGACAATGCGACGTGTCACACAGCTAGAAATGTCCGAGAGTGGTTGGAAGATTAGGATGAAGACTTCAAAACACTTCCACGACCCCCTGATTCACCAGAATTAAACCCACTTGGGCATCTGTAGGACCAGTTCGATCGTTTTATACGCTCTGTGGATCCTCCACAACGCACCCTCCAGAAGCTGTCAGATGCACTGCAGTCAGCGTTGCTCCACATACTTGTGTACACCTTCCAGCACCTTATTAAGTCACTCCCAGCCCATCTAGTTTCTGTGCGCACTGCACACGTCGGTTACTCTGGATATTAGCTGGTCGTTGCAATAATGTGATTCGACCGTGTATATGTGAGTGGAATCAAAACCACCACATGTATTAAAAGTTATAAACGAGCGGTGGTATTAACATCCCCATGAAGCCTTAACATAACATCAAGGAGGCTGTAATTTGATGGTTGAATCGCACATCATGGGATTACCCTAGAAAATATTCAACTAGTGGTAAAAAACCTATATTGGGATCTTAGCGGGTGTGTTTTTTTTTGTCCGTTAAGAGTCAGTCACTTTCCATGATGAAGATAGCAAGCAGAACGCACACTCGAAAATACGAATTTTACATCATGCCGGAGTTGATTCATATCATGGCGAGTCAGAGGTTAAAATATCATAAAATTACACGCGTTGAACTACAAATTTCTCATGTATATTTGATTCTTTCTTATACTAATGCTTAATTTGTTTAAAATATGTGTATTTTAGAATTGAAAAAAAAAACAGTTTCTGTGTATTTTGTTCACTACATCGTACCGAGCTCTGCAAGCCAACGTTTGCGACGTTTGCGTTTTGTCGTGCTAAAAAATTAGTTCATAAAAGTTCCTACGTGGGTAGTACGTCCCTACAGTACCATACGATATGCATATGAATTAACGACGAGGCATTTTTTCATTTTGGTATTTAATATCTAGCTTACAAAAAATTGAAATAACTATGTAGATTTTTTTGGATAATTCCAAAGTTACTTGCTTCCTTGGCTAACTGGCCGATACGCTCAGTAGAAATTAGCAAATATATGATTTAATATAAATTCTATTAAATGTTACAATTGAATTTCAGAAGTGATATCAACATTTTCGAGTATTTAATGTGCACTACAATCATGCAGGTACAACGAGAGTGTAAACTCTGTTATAGGTAAGTCTCTACGATGGTAATGTAAATTATCTTAATTGTAGTCTTAAGACGTATGGCCGTATCGATTTCTTGCGGTATATGGCCGTGCACGTATTTGGTGCAAACAACATAAGGCACTCGATCTATCCTGTAGGGTTTCCACACGGCACCGGCGGAAGCCGTTGTATTGTGTGGGGAATGTTTACCTGGTAGGTACTTGGACCTCTGGTGCATGTGGGATAACGTATGACTTGCGCCTACTACCGTGAATTGCTTTTTGATACTGCAGACTCAGCAATGTTGTACACTCATTTGCAAAAGTTTAAAACCACTTGCGAATTCATTGAAAATTAAGATTTTCAAAGAAAAAAACACTAATTTCTATTCAGATATATTTGAAACAAGTTAGTAAAATCATGCAATGCATTGATTATGATACGCTTTCCAACATACCAGAAATTATTACTCGAGTTATGAGGATAATAGCAGTGGAATAAATCTCGCTCCTGTGTCCTCGCTCCTGTGTCCTGACCTTTGACCCCATGTCGATGATATTCAACAGAACCGGTTCAGTATATCTCATGAATAACATACTAAAGTTTTGTCGCAATAAAAACAGTTTTACGCAAGTTATGAGAATAATGTCTGTGGAATAAATCTTGCTTTTGTGCAACGACCTTTCATCCCATTTCGTTGATATTCAAAAGAACCACCGGTTCGCTATACCTCAGGAACAACATGATAACGTTTTGTCGCAATCGAAACGTTTTTAGGTAAGCTATGATGCACAAGGGCAATGGAATGGTTCCCACTCCAATGTCCTGACCTTTGACCCCATTTCGCCCATTTCAATAGGGTTCGTCCCCAGTGGCTCCCTACCACATACTAAAATTTCATGGAAATCGAACCATTTTTACGCAAGTTATGACGCATAAAGGCAATGGAACAAAACCCGCTCTTGTGTCCTGCCTGACCTTTGACCCCATTTGGCCCATTTTCAATAGGGTTCGTGCCCAGGTGGTTCCCTACCACATACTAAAATTTCATGGAAATCGAACCATATTTACGCATGTTATGACGCATAAAGGCAATGGAATGGATCGCGCTTTTATGCCCTGACCTTTGACCCCAATTCGCCCATTTTCAATAAGGTTCGTCCCCAGTGGCTCCCTACCACAAACTAAAATTTCATCGAAATCGAACCATATTTACGCATGTTATGACGCATAAAGGCAATGGAATGGATTCCACTTTTATGCCCTGACCTTTGACCCCATTTCGCCCATTTTCAACAGGGTTCGTCCCCAGTGGCTCCCTACCAAATACTAAAATTTCATCGAAATCGAACCATTTTTACGCAAGTTATGACACATAAGGGCAAATGTAATAAATCCCGCTCTTATGACCTGCCTTACTTCTGACCCCATTTCGCCAATTTTCAATACGATTTGTGCCCAGGTAGTTCCCTACCACATACTAAAATGTCATCGAAATCGAACCATATTTACGCATGTTATGACGCATAAAGGCAAATGAAATGGATCCCGCTTTTATGTCCTGACCTTTGACCCCATTATGCTCATTTTCAACAGGGTTCGTTGCCCAGTGGTTCCTTACCACATACTAAAATTCCATCGAAATAGGACCATCTTTACGCAAGGTATGACGCATAAGAGCAATGGAATGGATCCCGCTCCTTTGTCCTGACCTTTGACCCATTTTAGCCCATTTTCAATAGGGTTCGTCTCCAGCTGGTCATCTACCACATACTAAAATTTCGTCGAAATCGAACCATTTCTACGTGAGTTATCGTGCGGACGGCAGGACGGACGGACAAAGCTGGAGCATATACGCTTCTTCAGTTCAACACAATTTAATTAACAAGGTTGGGTTCAGGAGGCGAACATGGGCGTCCTGATACATATATTGTACGGTAAAATATACAAACTCTAAAATTCTATGTACATTATATACAGCACGGTGTATTGATTCACAAAGGAGCCTCGTGGTAAGAGGTACAGGCATTTTGCACAAGAACAATAAGAGAGACTGTCGAAACATTTCGTCTCGAAGCATAAATATATTATAGTGCTGACAAATAACAGAACGAGAATATTATAATGAAGCACTGTACAAAAGGAGAACTGTAGATGACAAAGTAGACAATGTGAAACCTAAGGCAAACGGCATTACGATGTTTTAGTACTGGTAGAAAAAATTATAATCAAAGAGAAAACAAGTAAGACTATATACATTTGTACAGTATGGTGCATAATATATTCACATTTGTTAGAAGATATAAGCTGTATGTTGAAGTTTGATTCCGAAAACCAATGGTGAGCATGCACGTTGAACTGAAGTTCAACAGAGCTAGGAGCAACGAGGTTATAAACTACGGACAGTCAGTTGTAACGTCGCTGGCATGCCGGCGAACCAGGAAGCGGCCGGAGACCAGGTGGAACGGAAATGTTGTTCTCTCTGTTGGGCGACGGCCACAAGGTTCTCTAGACGAAGTCTTGAGAGGAGACGCTCCCGAAAGTGGCACAGAAGTTCCACAGAAGCTTGGTGGATGGTATAAGGAGATGAGATATCTCGGCAGAGCTGATGAAATACGTAAATGACGTGTTTCACCAGGATGAAAATATATGAGCAGATGGGTGAAAGCTTGACTGGCGGAGAGACCTGCAGGAGGAGTGTCTTATAGGCATCGAAAGGAAGATCAGTTGTGGCTGAATGTTGAGCAATGGAAAATGCAAGATGGAGTAGTGGAAGGAGAATGACACAATGTAGATAAACGTGCGAGACATCAGCTTCTTGAGCACAGAAGGGGCAAAGAGGTGAGTCAAGAATGGCCATGCGGTGGAGGATGGATGGAGCGGGAAGACGGCGGTGGAGAAAAAGCCAGTGAGTGTTTATTTCAAGAGGAGCTGAAAGAGGAGAAAGGGTGGCAGACCAGACAGCGGTGAGAGTGGATTGGGAGACATCAGGGATGTGAAGGGGAGAAGGAGAGTGGGATTTTAAAAGTAACCGATAGAGAACTGAGGTTGAAAGAGAGGATAGTGGAAGTGTAGATCTGCCGACTGAAAGAAAGAAAGGAAGGGGGAGGGAGGCGGAAGGAACAAAGGTCAGGCCGGTGGTGGTTGCGAGATGAGGAAACTTAGCAATGATGGTAGAGAGTAGGGAGTCATAGACAGAGCGAGAGGAGGGTGAAAGTAGAACGGTGGGTGGGAGGCTGGCGTAGGGTCACCAGGACAGATCGGAGGTTACAAGGTCTTTGACGGTTACAACTCCGACTCGGAGCCAAGAAGGATAGGCGAAGCATGAAAGATGAGGGGGGTGAAGGAGAGAGGAGAAGAACAGGGGTTCGGCAAGGAGTTCAGTGGTGGAATCGGGTGGGGATCGAGTGAGCGGGAGAGAGCGGAGAAAGGTAAGAGTCTCCCGTAAGGCAGGAGGAAGGTGGGAGTGAGTGGTAGTACGGAGGGCCATTAGAATGAAAGAAGTGAAAGTGAAATTAGTGTTGCTCGAATAGGTGATGACATTCCATGCGGTAACGGCGTCGGCAACAGGTGAGGTATGAAGACGGAGGAACGAATTAATCCGGAGAGCTTGGTAGTACAGTCGTGTATCAATTAGGCCAATGCCACCTTGGTCAGGAGGAAGGCTGAGCTTGGGGGCACTGAGCCAGTGGTGTCCGGTCCAGAAAACTGAGGTGAAGCAGCGAGTGATATCATTGAGATGAAGAAGTGGGGATTTAGTAGCAAGCCAGGAATGTGTGCACATGGAGAGGAGATAGGTTTGCGCAAGACGTGCACGTTGAAAACATGAGGTGCAGAACTGCGCTTTTCGCCAAAACGCAGTTGACCGATGAAGACGTGGCTGCATGGTATTCCACGTTGTGCTGGAGGCTTCACCTGGGACGCCAAGATGTACGCCAAGGAAACGTTGAGAGGCTGAAGACCAGTGCGCTCCCCATGGGGAATCCAAACGGTCAACCCATGAGCCGCACCACAGGCCTGTGCTTTTGGTTGTATTAATCGCAGCTCCGGAGCAGGAGGCGTAATCGGCGAAAAGACTTTGGAGCAAAGAGAACTGTGAATCCAGGCGTATACAGAAGGTAACGTCGTCTGCATACGCCACGGAAGTGGTGACATGGTGTCTCGTGCTGGCGATGAGTGGTGGCAGGGTGGCTTGAAAGGAGCGTTGAACGGAGCGGAGAAAAGGTTCTAAGGCTATAGCGAAAAGTTGACCGGAGAGTGGGCAGCCTTGCCTCACTCCACGGCGGAAGAGGATTGGTGCTGTAAGAAAGGTGGGCAACTTGACCCTGAAACTGGCGTCCTGGTAGAGGGAGGTGAGGAGAGAAATAAACGGAGATGGAAATCCAAATCGGAGAAGTGTGGCGGAGAGATAAGTGTGGGAGATATTATCAAAGGCGGACTGTTGGTCTAAAGAGAGGAGGGCGAGGGGTTCAGAGCGGGAGCGCGCAAGGTGAATTAGATCAGTCAGGAGATGGATGTTGTGAGATAGGGAACGGCCGGGAACTGTGTAAGTCTGGTTAGGGGAGAGGATGTAAGTGAGGATGGGATTTAGTCGTTGTGAAAGAAGCTTGGTATAAAGTTTGTAGTCGAGATTCAGTAGGGAAATTGGGCGCCAGTTCACCAAGTCAAGGAGATCACCTTTCTTGGGGAAAAGGACAACGTATGCATTTGTGAATCCCCTCGGAAGAGGAGAGTAAGTAAAGGCAGCAGAGAAAGAGGATAGGAGAAACGAAAGAAGAAGAGACAGAAAAGTTTTATAAAAGCTAAAGGTTAGGCCGTCCGGACCCGGAGCGGCACTAGAATTCAGAGAAAAGAATGTAGTGTTTAGTTCAGAGGGCGTGGGGGAAAGGAGTAGAGAAGAAGCGAGATGGGGGGGGGGACCTGAGGTAGATTAGAAAGGAGAGAATCCATTGCTGCAGAGGATGGTTGAGGAGGTTCACTGAACTTCATGGAGAAGTACTGACGGACATGGGAACAAAGCGCAATCGGCTCATCTGATACCTCTCCAGAAGAAAGGCGTAGATGATGAAGTATGGGCGAAGCTCGTCGGGTGTTTTCCATCGACGTCAGGAACTCATAGTTGTGAGCATCCGGCGTCAGGTGTTGCAGACGAAGTCGGCGGAGAGCTTGTTGCGCCAGAGGAGTGAGAAGAGATCGAAGCTCTTTTTGAAAGGAGGAGAAGAGAGGATCACTGAGACTGAGCATGGATAGCATTGAACGAACATAGTCTAGGCGCATGTTCTGGAGTGTCTTTAGTTGGAAAGAGTAGTTTCGGACATGCAGAACGAGCTGTTGCTTGATCTCCAACCAAGAATTTAATCCGCAGAGTGCAGATTGAAGCTGCGGTCGTCTGTCAATCAGGAATGACCGGACCGAAGAGCAGAATGCCGGGTCGGAGAGAAGTGCATCATCAAATGTCCACGGGCGAATTATCCTGGGTTTGAATGGTGCAGTATGGACTATGATGGCAATGGCGCAGTGGTCAGATGAGGCCGTGGGATGCACACTCGATTCTGTCACGGCAGGAAGTAGAGTACTGGAGGCATAAAACCTGTCAAGGCGGGTTAAGAAAGGATTTTGCGCATGAGAGGAGCGCCAAGTGTAATTAGTCGACCATGGATGAATATGCCGATGTACATCATGGAGAGCGTTGTTCGTGACAACTGTCTGGAGCAGGTTCGCCAGGGCATGGCGGCGCTCTCTATTTGTAGAAGACCTATCCAGAAGAGGATCCAGGGTACAGTTAAAATCCCCACCAACGAGAACATGGTCTGACGGTGGGATACGGTCGAGTGCTCTGCGAAGACGCGTGAAGAGAACTGATAAATGTGTTGTAGTGCTTGGAATATAGATATTGAATAAATGATATCTGGAAGACGCAATGGTAAAGGATGCATGCTGTAAGAGATCTCGACAAATATTTCGCACAGAGAGGGATGTGATAATAGAATTGAGAGTATGACTAATGCCGATGGCAAGACCGCTATGAGATGTTAGTCCATAGGCGTGATGAAACACAAAGTTCCACTGGCGCCATCGAGAATAGACGGTAGATGGTTTGCAATTTGTCTCTTGAAGGAGGAGAATATCAGCCCCCAACGGGTTGAGGTCTTCATATGCTAGAGAGTTGCTGAGGGGGGAAGCGAATCCCCTGCAACTAAGTGACACGATCTTGCATTGTGGGGTTCCTTGCCTCTAGCTGAAGATCTTTGAAAGCTGGAGGAAAAGACTAGAGAGGATTATAGAAAATTTGTGCCCACGGATGGGTGGGAACATTCTGGCGGCAGAAATGCGACACATTGAAGATCTGCTCCGGCACAAGTTGGCGAAGCGATGGATTATTGACTGCTAAGGCACGCGCTATTGCGTAGCTTGTCGGATTCGTTAAGTATGTATGGAGATCAATGTATGAGAGTGGTACGGGAGGTATATTGGCTGTCTGGAGAAATGCAGCGAACTCTTCGACCGTGGGAAAGGCGACTTCGGCTGGCGAGGTGTGTCGAGGAGAACTGCTGGAGAGGAAGGTTGAACGAGGTGAAGTAGAGTTTTACTTCTTCGCTACTCGCCGGCTGCAGCCAGAGCCGCGGCGCTTCAGTGGAGGCTCGGTCGTCTTATCCTCACACTGCGTCTCTGGACCAACGGACTCCACATCAGCTGTTTCGGAGGTTCCAGTGGTAATAGCTGGTTGTAAACCCTCTGAAAGGGACTCAGTGGTGGAGCGACGACGTTGCGGGAGTGAGGATGCAACTGTAGGAAAGTCCTCTAGTGAAAAAGAGGAAGCGGCTGTGGGAGCGTTGCGTTGACCAACGTCTGTAAGCGGGCTTTTTTCATCATATCTTGGCTCCGAAGCCTGCGGTGCTGAAGTAGATGGTGTAGTACGCTTCGAGGTAGGAACAGTACCTGTAGGAGCGCCAGTCGGAGTCGGTGGAACTTGATGTGGGTAGTGCACGCGAAGATGGTTTTCGCCATGGCAAAGCGTGCAGTGCAAGGAGGTAACGACGTCGATTCTCCGACGTTGCTGGCCACACCGTACGGTTAGGATCTTCGGGCACGCAAGCAGATGATCGTCCGACGGAAATATGACACGGGCACTTCGACGAAACCCTGCAATGTATTTGTCATCGGGATCTCTGGGCGCCGCCGAAAGGGTCGTTATTGGTCCAACCACTCGGCCAAATTTGCTGAGTAAAGTGCATAGAGCGACATCTGAGACTTCAGGTGGGACTGGGTGGAAAGTGACCTGGATAGGTCGCTGTGCCACAGGTTCAGCCAGAAGATGCACATCTTTGATGGATAAGCCAGCAGTCATCACAAGGTCTGCATGTTCTTTACGGGCAAAATACACTATATACGGCCCGTGGCTTTCGAGCCATATGAGTGATATAAGCTCCTGTAGGAAGCATCTTCTTTAGGACACTACTATATTCCTTGAGTTTCGTGTCTGGTAATGCATCAATACAGACACCGAAATCCATTGTGGAGAAAAATTGTTTCCCGGCTGGTTAATCCTCTGGGATATCGATGGTGGCAGAACTACCCTCAACACTGACGTAAGAGTCAGGAAAAACGGTAGCAATAAACTTGAAAGGAACTCTCGCTCCGGAGGTCACTGTGGAGTAAGTGAGAGACGTAGAGTTGGCAGCGGAAGGATGCGATACAGTGCTTATTGCTGGTAGCGGCTTGGTAAACTGAGTTGAGCTAGTTGAAGGCAACGCAACCGTGCAATCGGTCACATCCATAGCTTCGGCAAATGAACCAGGGCCGTGCGTCAAGGTGACGTCACTCTCTTGGGCAGGGATATCAGCTTGAGCCTTTGCAGAGGAGTCTCGCGTCACATCTTGTATGCGTATGACGTCTCTGACGTGCATAAATGCTGATTGGTCTCCTGAGAGTGAGGAGGAGGAGGAGGTTGAATGAGCATCACTGATGTGGGCGTGGACAGCACCCTTATCAGTGCCTGCCTTTGTAAATGGCGAGGATTAAGTTAAGGATCGATCAGCTTGATCGAAAATTATAAAACGCTGAATGCAAACAAAATATGCAACTCACCGACTTGGGAGCTGAGCTAAAAGAATGTACAGATCTTCTTCTTGAAGGGGAATACAAAAATAGGAACAAACACTCACTATATACTTTCAAAAACTGGGCACAAACACAGAGCTCGAAAGGAACGTGACTATATCGGTTATACGCTTCTTCAACCTACGGTTGGAAAAGCGTAAAAAATGACACCACAGATGAATACTGGCATTCGTTAGAACACAAGAAGACCGAAATCAGTAATTTGTGCTGCCACCTTTGATTTTCAAAACAGACAGAATACGATTTGGGATGCCCTCAATGAGGGATTTGAAGTTGTCACTTGAAAGGTCTTTGCACCACACGTACTTTATCGCGTTAATCAAAGCTTGGGAATTTGATGACTGTTTTTCTGCTACATTGTCTTTCAAAATGGTCCACAAATTTTCGATGAGGTTAAGGTCGGAACTATTACCGGGAAGTAAATCACAGTTATGGTTTTACTCTGCAGATAGTCTTTTACTGTCTTTGATCTGTGGCATGGAGCACCATCATTTATAAAGATTGTGCATGTGTGCACATGAGTTAACAGCTTCTCACATAACATTTCCACATAAAAGGGACTAGAGTGCTTGTTGGCAAAAAGCATAGTGAAGTAGTACCGGATGCTGACATAGCACCCCATATCCTCTGACTAGGCGATGTCTCACGGTGCTAACGGTGTATTTTTCATCAAACCTTTTGTCTTTTGGTCGTCGAACATGCGCTTCACGTAATTGAATTTAACGCACAGTTGATTCATCGGGAAAAAAGAACTTGCCTTCAATTTTCAGCAGTCCACGATTGATTCCACTTCGCAAACTGGAATCTCTTCTACACTGACGGAAAAAAAATCACAACACCAAGAAGGGTTTGTGTAAGATAAACGACAGTCGGTAGGCGGTGAGAGTACATCTGTAAGATGACGTCTATGCAAATTTCGCGCTCGGCGCATACGTGTGGCACTAGTAGCGCCCCTCGGAACATGCAAAGCAGGTTTGCAGCAATTACGCGCTGTAACGTTCGTGAGCGTTAGTTATTGTTGAGATTCGACGTAGTGTGTTGATGTTAGTCAAGAATGCCTTTAAGAATACGAAGAAGCCATTATCAACAGGTCACGGAGTTTGAACGAGGTCGTGTAATAGGGCTACGAGAAGGTGGATTTTCGTTCCGCAATATCGCAGAACGATTTGGCAGGAATGTAGCCACTGTGCATGATTGTTGGCAGCGGTGGTCAAGGGAAGGTACTGCTTCAAGAACACCGGGTTTCTGCTGGCCACGTGGCACTACTGAGAGGGAAGACCGCCGTGTACGGCGTATGGCCGTGGCGCATCATACTGCGTCTGCGGCAGGAATTCTAGCTGCAGTTGCCACCACAGTGACACAATGAACTGTTACAAATCGGTTACTTGAAGGACAACTCCGAGCCAGACGCCCTGTAGCGTGCATTCCACTTACTCCAAACCACCGCCGTTTGCGACGTCAGTGGTGTCAAGCTAAAGCTCATTGGAGGACGGAGTGGAGATCTGTTGTGTTTTCTGATGAAAGCCGGTTCTGCCTGGGTGCCAGTAATGGCCGTGTGTTGGTTAGAAGGAAGCCACGTGAGCGCCTGCTACCATCCTGTCTGCGGCCGAGACACACTGGACCTACACCTGGAGTTATGGTCTGGGGAGCAGTTTCTTATGACAGCAGGAGCACTCTCGTGGTTATCCCACGCACCCTGACGGCACAGTTGTACGTCGGTCTGGTGATTCAACCTGTTGTGCTGCTATTCATGAACAGCATTGCAGGTGGTGTTCTCCAACAGGATAACGCTCGCCCGCATACCGCTGTTGTAACCCAACATGCTCTACAGAGTGTCGACATGTTGCCGTGGCCTGCTAGATCACCAGATCTGTCACCAATCGAGCACGTATGGGACATCATTGGACGACAACTCCAGCGTTACCCCCAACCAGCATTAACCGTCCCTGTATCGACCGACCAAATGCAACAGGCTTGGAACTCCATCCCACAAACTGACATCCAGCACCTGTACGACACAATGCATGAACGTTTGCGTGCTTGCATTCAACATTCTGGCGGTTACACCGGTTATTAATGTACCAGCATTTCACATTTAAAATGGCTTTTCTCGCGCTTACATTTAGCTGGGTTCTTGAAACCTTAATCGATTAAATATGTTACCTATACAAATGTATTGCCGCCATTTCATTCCTCTACAACTATTTTTTCGTGGTGTTGGGATTTTTTCCGTCAGTGTATTTCATGACAGAGGTTAGTTCAGGTTTATGTGCAGGTTTAAAACACTTTAATCTAAAACCTTGACTAAGACTTTGGGAAACAGTGTCGATACTAACATCAGACCCTTTTGAATGTAGAAAGGCTTTGATTTTCCTGCACGAACTTCTCGGAAAACGCATAACTATTCGACTTATGGTATTGTCAAAATGTGGGGTTGTTTTTCATGGAAGTCCACTTCTCTATCGTTCGCTAAATTCACCTGTATCTCTCTATATTTCATGATCGTATTATGAATAGCATTATTGCTAACATTCACCTTTCTGCTTATGTCGCGTTCGGAGTATCCTTCATGATATAAAGTCACTATATGTGTCCTCTGAGTGACACTTAATGACGCTGATTTTCCAATTTTTTCGATATTTAGAAAATACGTACAAACCCCCTCAGTATCAAAACCAGACGTAAACTGACGCTCGCAGGCTTCCTCCAACTCTATCAACAGCTGCCGTGGTAGGATGGTGAAACACCGACAGGAAGTTGAGTAATACAGACAGTAGCTGACGCAATCGGCAGAAATCTCCTAATACCCACAGGTGGTGTTTAACTTTTACAAATAACTGTACTTTTTCCCGAATGGCGACGGTGTCTTACAAGATGGCAATGCTGCGAGCCACAGGTCCAGTGTTGTGCACGAATGGTTTGAGGAACACAGTTCAGGCATCCAGCGTACCGACTGGCCTCCAAACTCCCCGATCTCAATCCCATAGAGCACTTGTGGGACACTATGGAACGGCACATCAGGCGTCTGGATACACCATTCACCTCCATACCTACATTGAATGCCGCATTACACACAGCATTATTGGCCATGTCTCCGAAATGCTTCCGGCACTTCATTGAATCGATGCCACGTCAAATATTTGCTGTATTGTGGACGAAACGATGATCTACGAAAAGTTAGATAGGTGTTCATAATTCAGTAACATTCTTTATAGATTCTTTTAATTTCTGAAAAAGATAATTTACCGAACAAATTTTCCCCAAAAGTTATGGTCGGCATTCAAATATACAAACGTATAAATTCTGTAATTATCTGCCTCCTTTTTCTCAAAGTACAAGGGACATTTAAAAATGTTGTTTTCTTAAACTGTGAATAGTACTTTTAAATAACAAGCCCCTGCCAAGTGATTTGCCTACATGCCAAGGTCATGAAATTGTGATCCTCTGCCCATCTACTATTGAATTTTAAAGTTTTGCTAAGAGGTGGGCAAACAGATTAATTAATTTAAGTATCAGTAATCTATGGTACCGTAAGCTAATTACGGACTAGAAAAACTGAAAAATAAAAGTTAATTAAGAGGCAAATACTAAAGGGAATTTTAAAAACCCACGAGAAAGGGAATTTAGAAACAGCAAATCTTAGAATTAAATTCAAGAGCTGGGGAAAAATTTTGACAAGGAAAATATCGTATTGCATTTTTGTAAAAGCTGTGGCTCTTACAAAGTTTTTAAAAATCTCGGAAAAATCAAGTTGCCTTTGCAACCATATCAGCCAATTTTAAATGATGTTCATCAAATTAATATGTCGTGCTGGGCAGGCACGTCACAAGTTGCTTACGGTGGACGTAAAACCTCGAATAAAAAAAATCATTTTCTACACTTAGTGAAAAACCAAATCGGAACAAAGGATGTCTGTTCGTACTGATTAAAAACAATTATTTTTTCTAATTTTCTCCAGGGTATAGAAAATTCGGAATGCTTATGGCACAGACGACATGGCAGCCTCCTTATTTCAAGCCAGTACCGAAAATATAATGAAGATATTTGTATTATTTTCATGGTTCTTTTTGTTTCTGGAAAACACCACTGGCAAAAGTAGAACGTAGATCACTTGGCAATGACGCTCCTTGACTTGAATTTGTCATGTGCAAAAAAGTAGATAAAAATAAAAAAATAACATAAAAAAAGTTGCTACTAATCTTAATTAGGATGAAACTCACGTCATTTAGAAGTCTTGACATTCGATTGATTATTTCCCTCGGCATCACGCATTATTTCCTTTCCAGAAAAAGGCGCTGCTTTTTTACTTTCTTGCGGACGATTAGAAAGTGGAAGTTAGTTTACTGCTTGAGGTAGAAAAGGGGGAAACGGGGGTAAAAAAAAGGGGGGGGGGGATTGCAGAGGAGGTAAGTCTGAAGATATGGCGACAAAGCTGAAAATCCGCTCTTCCCAGGGTCATTCTCAAATGACGTCGGAAGTTATATCGTTTACTTGTTTTTTAATTATTCGATAAAAAAAAATTCCATTAAAGCACTGGAGTGATGGCAGCCAAGATATAAAACCCCGAGCTTTGCTTTCACGGCCATTTTCTAGCGAAGTTATCTCCAAGTTCTGAACCGGAATCGTATTGCAGCTCAGTGCATTTTAGTCATGAAGACCTTTATTTCAAGTATAGTCCTTCTCGTTGTAGGTAAGCGAAATAAATCGTGTTCGTTTTTTCAAGATGATAAATATGTTTTTGTTGTTGATTGACCGACATATTAGAGACTAGTATATTGAGTTGCTTTTAAATATCGAAATGCAAATAGACGTATTTATTACTCAGGACTTCCATTTTTACCTCTTAGAAGAAACAAGGCTGCAGCTTAAGTTAATACCGTAAGTTCCCTTTCAATTAACAAGAAAAATACTGCCTGCTAATCGTCATGTATAAAAGCGCTTGGAAAACTTTCACTACAGAATGTGAATAGTGCTTCGAGATTTTAATTGATCACAAATTCGAAAAATTAAATTAAATACGGATTTAAATTTTGTAAATAATCAGTGCGATTGTTAGTTATGATATCACTGTTCCTCTAAATGTGACTGGTTACTAAATTAGTATGCTTAAATGTTACAGTAATAATTGTAGTAAAAAAAGAAAGATTTGTTTGGCATAGGTATTTCGAAAATATTCTGTGAATAACCAGTGTCCTTATTATTTAACTATTTCTTCCCAAGGGTACCAGCGTTGCACTGCACAAGCCAACATACTTCTTGAACAAGAGGTACAGTTTCGTTGGAAAATCAATTGTTTGCCAGATATGAGCCTACACACTATGCATCAAATCACATCTTACTGATTAAGTGAAGGGCGCCGCCCCGGTGGCGCAGTGGTCTAAGCGCTGGCTTTTGGACATTCTTCCGAGTTGGGTCTGGGTTCGAATTCCGGTGAGGCATGAATATTGTGTTTGTCTTACGGCACTGGGTTTGTCCCTTCCCAGGAAACAGTGGCCTTAAATAAGGGACGGCCAACTGCTTGTAGTCCATTGAGTTGCGCACGGTGGTTGTTGAACTCTCAATAAAAAAAAATGGAGGTCTGAAATGATTTGGCAGAAATTACAGGAAATGATGTACACGATCATTTACGTTCGAAGTGTAACGGTTTCGCCTACTGGACTAAAGCAGTGCGATCTAGGCACGTTCTATGACAAGAAAAAAATGCACTGAAGATTTAATACCAAATACAGTAATTTTAGACACGATATGTCAATCATGAAAATTTGTTTTGAATTTCTTATACAACATTTTGAACAGAACTCCATACGACTAGCTGACGTTTATTATTACTATTATTATAGATTTTGAGAAGGGAACAGGGAAGAGTGTTCTGTTAATGTAGAAATTTAATCTATTATCTTAACAGCGTGACTCAAGACGAGTTCATATTCCATTTCGTTCAGCGCGAACCTTTTTCAGCACGTCTTCATTCAGAAACAAATCCTCCAACACTTTTTCTGCCTCTGGAAATATCTCCACGAGCATAGATCGTGTTAAAAATTCTCCTTTTCCGTCCGATAACTGGGACCATGAAGATAACAATTCTCAAATTTTTCACTTTCCCCGATGCATAATTCCCTTCTAAGGGATGAAAAGTTATATTTTCAGTTCGCAATTTTTTTTTCAGTTTCTAAAAATTGAACTGCAAAAATTATTTTGCCACTAAATTACTACAACGATCACAAAAATATTCTATGCGTTTTTTTTTGTTTTTTTTTCTATCTTATTACCTTCATTTCTTGAGACAAAAATGGCATAAAGCGGCGATTTTCGTGTTCTGCTCGATAGCTGCGTTTCAAAATGTCCATTTCCGATAACACTTTTCCTTTTCCTTTGGATTATTGCAACCAAACATAGGCGTGGGGGGGGGTGACAGAGGAGGCACTTTCCACCCAACTGAATACTTGATAAAATTATTACCTAGTCGTTCGCCTTTTAAATGTTATAAAGTGTGACATACAGCCAAGGGAACAACGCTACGCAATAGCGAGCATCGTTATGAGTGCTTTGCAGCAGTCATTACATGCGCAATAGCATGCAGTCATCTGATGATGGTTTTCATCATCAGATGACTGGATGTGGGGCTGTGTAAGGGCTCCAGGTGAATTCATCGGAAACGAATTCATCGAAAGCGAATTCATCGAAAAATGGGGCTTCAGGTGAATTCATCGAAAGGGAAATCACCGAAAGATACAATATCGTATGGTAAGATTTTGTCGAAAACTTTGACTATAATTGGAATACGACTAAGTGGCCACAAAAACATTTGGGGAACCTATAAAAATTCCATTTTTTATTTCTTAGATTACACTTTCATGTAGGATGATTACAAAACCGTTAGGGAGTCTAACAAGAAACAGACTTTTGATTTCAACGTGTCTACTTTTCCCGTAGACCGCCTCTAAAGATACAGCCTAGGCAGTGTCCTTTTCAACAGATTTTATTTTGACGTGGACACCCAGACAGGTTAGTAATATCACGCTTTTTCTTTCACACTAAAAATAAATTAATATGTCTTGGCCTAAACTTAGGCCTTTTTAACAGTTTTTATTCCATTCCGCTATCATTCACCGTGTTTACACACCAAGTTAAGTTGTTAAAGTTATTATTATTTAAGTTGTTAAAGTTATTATTATTGCGCTTTCACTTAGGCATTAAATAGTATTACCTTGGCCTAGGCGTAGGTCTTTTTAACAGTTTTTATTCCATCGTGTTCATATTCATAAGGTTTAGGCATCAAGTCAAGTTAGTATTATTGCGCTTTTACTTAGGCATTAAATATTAATACCTTGGCTTAGGCCTTTTTAACAGTTTTTATTCCATCGTGTTCATACTCACAAGGTTTAGACACCAAGTCAAGATAGTATTATTACGCTTTTACTTAGACATTAACATCTTGGCCTAGGCATTTTTAATAGCTTTAGTTCCATCGTGTTCATACTCACAAGGTTTAGATACCAAGTCAAGCTAGTATTATTGCGCTTTTACTTAGGCAATTAAATATTAATACCTTGGCTTAGGCCTTTTTAACAGTTTTTATTCCATCGTGATCATACTCACAAGGTTTAGACACTAAGTCAAGATAGTATTATTACGCTTTTACTTAGACATTAACATCTTGGCCTAGGCATTTTTAATAGCTTTAGTTCCATCGTGTTCATACTCACAATGTTTAGATACCAAGTCAAGCTAGTATTATTGCGCTTTTACTTAGCAATTAAATATTAATACCTCGACATAGGCCTAGGCTTTTAAACAGTTTTTATTCCATCGGGTTCATAATACCAAGGTTTAGACACCAAGTCAAGTTAGTATAATTGCGCTTTTTCTTAGACATTAATACTTTGGCCTAGGCCAAGGCATTTTAATCAGTCTTTATTCCACTGTGCTCATATTCATGTTTTAGACGCCAAGACAAGTTAGTGTTATTGCGCCTTTACTTAGGCATTAAATATTAAAACCTTGGCCTAGGCATGGGCTAAGGTATTAATATTTAATACCTTGGCCTAGGCATGGGCTAAGGTATTAATATTTAATGCCAAAGTGAAAGCGCAATATTACTAACTTGACTTGGTGTCCAAAATTTATGAATATCAGCCGAATACAATAAAAACTGTTAAAAAAGCCTAATCGTAAGCCTATGTATTAATATTTAATTCCTAAGTAAAAACGCAATAATAGTAACTTGACTTGGTGCCTAAACCTTGTGAGTATGAACACGATGTAATAAAAACTGTTAAAAAGGCCTAGGCGAAAGTATTAGTCTTTAATGCCTAAGTAAAAGCGCAATAATACTAGCTTGACTTGATACCTAAACCTCATGAATATGAGCACGACGGGAGAAAAACTGTTAAAAAAGCCTAGGCCTGTTTATTCACATTTGGTGCTTAAGTAAAAACGCATCATTATTGGCTTGATTTATAATGTGAATGTTATAAATATATTGCGTCGTGCTCAGATTCATAAGGTTTAGACACAAAAACTAGTATTATTGCCCTTTTACTAAGGCATTAAACATTAATTCATAGGCCTTTGCGCACGTCTGAAACCAAGAAACCGCAATTTTTACACGGCCCCTAAAGTGGGTGTCCACTTGTCCGTGTCCAGTTGTCCTGTGTCCCATTTGTCCTGTAGCCATTTTGATGAATTCGTTTCTTTTTTTTTTTTTTTTTTTTTTTTTTTCGAAAAAGTCATCTTTTGGTAAAGTGCTCATTCGATAAATTTGTTTTCGATGAATTCGTTTCACCTTTTTCGATAAAATCTTCTTTCGGTAAATTGTTCATTCAATAAATTTGTTTTCGATGAATTCGCCTGCTCCCTCTCTGGAAGGCATGTTGGTTTTCATCATTAGGGTGAATCAACGCAAAGCTTGGCACACCTCGTAGTTTTGGATATATTAGGTATGTAAAAACCCTAAGTTATGTATTAACGGCAATTGAACAGAAACAGTTTCTCCGAAAATGTTTCTGTTCAATTCCAAGAATGTCCTCCCTTACCCAAGAGAAACGTCAGTTTACACTTATTTGTACCCTCCCTCAAATTTTTGGTCATGCTACGCCTTTGTACTCAATTCCAAAACTTTCCATGCACGACGGAAGCTACGCTCAAGCTTCTAATCATTCTTCCGAGATGGATCCGGTTTCGAATCCCGGATGCGGTATGAATGGTATGCTTGTTTTAAACACTGGCTTTCTCTCTTTCCTGGAATCAGTGACCCCAAATTAGAAACGTCTACAATTCCTTGAGTTCCTCGAGGCGAAATAAAACAAAATTCCCTTGGCTTTTGAAACGCTTTCTCGTACAAAACGCTTTTCATATGATATCTTTTGTAATATGAGAGATATCATACAATTTTCGATATGATATCTTTCATATTACAAGGTGGACTGGAGAAATTCTTCTTCCATCTGACATCTGCAAAAATGCATACATATCTAATGACTTTGCAGACATAATTTTCTTCATCAAATGGCATAAATTTACTAGCATCGGGCCAAGAGCACTTTACATGAAGTAGTCAAAATGGGAAAATTCCTATATCACATCTGGCAAATATAACTAACATAAGTTGACCACATATTTTCTCGTTTTCGTTTATCCCAGTTACTCCTGTTATCTATGTATTGCAGGACCAATACTTTTAAAAGCCGCATAAAATATCTCAGAAACACTACACGTTTTATACATAAAAATGAAACTTACGACAACCCTCGAAATAACTTCGATAATTGTAACCAAGCCTATTTACGATAAAAATATTAAAACTTTTGGTCAAAGTGAAAGCTCATTTCATTTATAACAAGAAAGATGACACCGAATCTTCGGGTGTAATAAGCACGTCTTTTGAATCCGTTCGGACGCAAATTAAATTTATCGAAGCTATTGAAAGTCAAGGGAATCGGTATGGAAAACAATAGTATCTGACGGAAGAAAGTCTTTCAATCGGGTTTTTAGTCCCTCAGATATTGTTGTAAACGGAATCGGGAGCTTTCGCCCTCTGGGAGCTTTCGCACTTGTGCGTTAAGAAAAACATGAATTTATATGAGAAACATTTCGCACCGGAAACGCTCTCCAACACAGAAATAATTTTTCAAATCGTATTCTTAGGAACAGAGATATCGACAAAAATAAGATGTGACTTTACGTCCCCTGGTGGGAAAACCATGCATTATTTTAGGAACACAGTATTCTCAAAAGGGTTTTCCATATGAGCACTATCGGTTCAAGAAAAAAAAATTAGTCGAGTTTTTAGGAGCCCAGATTTTGGCTACACCATCCAATTTGATCTCTGGGTCAAACATGAATCCTAAACAGACAAACTGATTCACCTGGTCAATCACTGTGCCATTTAAACTTATATTGCATTCACTGCTAAAAGTTTCTCGCTGGAAAACCATAACTTTGGTTTTTCTCTTATTTATACTCAGTTTGAATTTCATACAAAGTTCATACATCCGAAAAAAACATAACCTGCAACTCACTTTTGCTTTCTACCAACAGGACTGGGTTATCAGCATACAGCAATCTGCACACACGGAAGTTACCAAAACCTGTATTTTCCATTTTGGCATTACCCATGCATGCATCCATAAATGATTCTGCAATTTGTAAAATTTATAAATGTCCATTTTTATGAATCGACGATTCTACATGTGGAAGATGTGCGTAATTATTCTCACATCGTGTTTAACGTAGGATGTACTTTCCTGGACAACAACACCGGGAGGCGAAGAAATAAACTGTATTTTCATAAAATAGAAGTTAAGAGCTGCCATATGATGGAATGTCCAGCCATATTATATGATTGTTAGTTTTATTTTATCTAACACACTAGTTCAGGGAAGCAGACTATTAGGTGAACAAAATTTGACGACACTAAACGTTTTGAAGGAACAGAGAAAGTTTCAAATCGGAAAGCCCGGTGGAAGTTAGAACGAAAGTTCTTAGAGGCTGGTTTTTTTTTTTTTTTTGATTGGAGGTTTAACGACCACCGTGAGCAACTCTATGGGCTATAAGCAGTCGCCCGTCCCTAATTTAGGGCCACTGGTTCCAGGGAAGGGAGAGAGCCAGTGCCGTAAGACAAACACAACATCCATGCCTCACGGGATTCGAACCCGGACCCTTTCCGGAAGAATGATCAGAGGCCATCGCTTAGACCACTGCGCTACCGGAACGGCCTTAGATGCTGTGTTCCACTATATAATGTAATGGCTCATTGGCGTGTGTACTTTAATAACGTTGGTACATTTATACCGGTTTTAAATGTTCGTTCGAAATACCGTATATATAGCATTATAATAGTGTATTTCTAGTTTTCATATATGTAAGTAGTCGTAATACTATTGCTTATTTCGAAAAATTCCCAAATACCGGTATTCTCTTCTCCCCCAGGAATCGCAATTTACATCCTCTATGTGTTACGTATACATACATGTGCATGTGGGGTACCATAGACAAGTATTTGCATATGATGTAAATTCATTACCTGCCTCCTTTTCGTCTAGTGAGTAAAACATGGGTCAAATTTTCTAGAAAGTGAACCAGTGAATTTCAATTTAGATGCAGGAAAATGTAATTGCTCAAGCGTATCTTTCTAGTGACCAATTACTGCATCTGTTTCGCCAATATAACGAGAACCAGCATGTTGCCAGAGAGGCTAGCTATTTGCGAATGTCATGTACAGTTTTCTCTAAAGTGGTTCTGAGCTTTACATGAAATTAGCATGTTTACTGCTTATTATTTCTGTTCTTATCTACTGCCTTTATATTACTTTACGCGTCTTCATAGTTTGGCCAATACATGGAGTAGCCAACTTATTAGTGCCAGCAGACCGTCTTATGAAACAAGCTAACACGTCAACAGTTTTATTTTATTCTTTTTTTTCGATGTTTAAAGTATTCCTCCCCACCAACTCACGGGCATTTAAAACTATAAAAAAGTATAAGTCCTGAATTTAGGGCACCTGGCTCTTGAGAAGAGACATAAGAAGAGTAGTTAGACATAAAATTCACCAATGTCCATCACCGTTGATTTGCTAGAAGCCTTCTGTTCTTACTACTCGTCCATCTGATTTGCACGTCGTCTTTTTTATCAGATCATTGTTACCACATAATCTCTTGAATAGGACAGTTCACACGGCCGAGTTGTCAAAGGCACTGACTTTGGTTCACTCGTTAGAGATGGGTCCGAGTTCGAATCCCGGATGAACCATACGTTGCGTGTAAAGCTGTTTATATCCTACATAGTTGATCACGGTGGTATTTAAACACAAGAAACAAAACGAAAAGTAAACAGGAACGCTTCCGGGTGCTGTTAAGAATGTGTTACTGAATGGCTAACGGAAAGCAGCATCATCTAGCGGACTTTGAACGTGGGATGAAAGTGGGATCGCAGTGAAGTAGTGAACGTATCAGGAAAACTGTTGTACTTGTGGAATGTGGAAAAACATTACTGGTAAGGTAACTCAGATAAGCAGGAAGTGTGCGAAAAAATAGATTTGGCACATCAGTGATTCCAGTGGCAGGGGATCTGAGCCAGACAAAATATCAAGCAGCATTTAGACTCATTAAGTGCAGTACACTGCGTCGTCTGTCCACGGCCCCGCTGCTGTTCTGAGAGACAGACAAAACAAAATTTCTCCACTGAGCTCACGAGCACTGAAAATGGAACTTAAATGATTACGAAAGAGAGGAGCGGTCTGACGAATCGTGCTTTTTAACTGCATCATGGCAAAAAGAGAGTGAGAATTTGGAGACAAAAGCACGTGAACATGAATCTATCTTACACGTTCGCATTTCTCCACAGTGGCACGGCACAGGCACTGCACTGGTATATCCCATGTTCCAATGAGATGTGGAGTACTTGAGACTTCTTGCTTCAAATGAGGCAATAACTCAGTATCAAAACTATTTAAACGCAGTTGCAATCAAGTTCATCTAAGCCCCTGTAGCGCAATCGTCTAAATGTTGGCTTATGACCACTGCTGTTTTTGTATTATGGCATTGGTTCTGCCCCTTCACTGGAACCAGTGGCCTTAAATTAGGGACGGGCGACTACTTATAGCCCATTGCATTGCTCATGGTGGTCGTTAAACCTCCAATTAAAAAAATGTTTCATCTAACCACGGTTGCAGATCAAGTTATTCTAACCATGGTTGTAGATAAAGTTCATCTAAGCCCCGTTGGCACAGTGGTCTAAGTACATGCTTATGACCATTGGTCAGAGATGGGTCTGGATACTGGACCCATCTCTAACGAATACAGTTTCTGTCTTATGGCATTAGTTCTCTTCCTTTACTGGAACCAGTGGCCCTAAATTAGGGACGGGCGACTGCTTATAGCCTTTTGAGTTGCTTATGTTGGTCGCTAAACCTCCAACCAAAAAGAAAATGTTTATCTAACCATGGTTGCAGATCAAATACATCTAACCATATTTGCATATCAATTTCATCTAACCATGGTTGCAGATAAGGTTTATCTAACAATATTTGCAGATCAAGGTCATAACCGTGGTCAGTATGTATTGCCGTGGTGAGGGATACTTCCAGCCAAAGAATACACCATGAAACAATACCCACATTTGGAAGATGTGAATCCGTTTATTGGTGTAAATATGAAATGGATGTTAAGTCAGATAATATCCCAAGACTCGTCATTTTGGAGCGGTAATCGAACCTGTGTCTCCCGGAAAGCGCCCATGTATGCTAAACATTACCCATCCAAAGCGACAAAATTTCAAATTTCCAATTAATTTGAATATTACCATCACACTTACCATCCATGTCATATTTACACCGATTAACGGATTCACATCTTCCAAATTTGTATTGTGCAATTGTGTAATCCCGTATTCCATTCATTGAATGCCCACACTGTTTCGATGTGGTTTCAGGTATATATTGAAGAATTCCAGCAGGCATTAATTCCTTGAAACATTTGTGGAATGGAGTGGAATAGTGCATCTGATGGTACTGATAAAGTGGCCACTTAGCGTGTGTTTTATTTAAAAACAAAGCGAAAAAGTCTTGTGACGTACCTGCCAGCAGGACGCACACGACATAAAGGCACATAGCAATCAGAACAAATGTCTGCGTAGCTCAGTTGGGTAGAGCGACTTGTTCCGGAATAAGCGGCCTCGGGTTCGAATCCCGGCGTAGACCAATAATGACGGAGAAATTTACTTCGTCATAATGGCGCCCGAACTATCCGGATGACCCGGCCGTTCAAAATCTCGCATTGGTGTGATGTTATTTCCACACCGCGAGACAGGAAAAATCAGAGAATTCCTTCTCCAGCGCTCTGAAAAATAAAAATGTGTGATGTTGCATTCCACACCGCAGATTGACTGGGAGTTCTCAAGTGCACGTTCTACAGTGGATGGCTGCCTGCAACGATTCATGGTCACGGCTGACCCGTGGGCCATGCCCCCGGCCCTCTTTCGGGGGGGGAGATGTGACGTACCTGCCAGCAGGACGCACACGACATAAAGGCACATAGCAATCAGAACAAATGTCTGCGTAGCTCAGTTGGTAGAGCGACTTGTTCCGGAATGAGCGGCCTCGGGTTCGAATCCCGGCGTAGGCCAATAATGACGGAGAAATTTACTTCGTCATAGTCTGATGATGCGTTAGATGCTCACTGTGTAAACCAGTGTTCATCGTACCTATCTGACAAGAAAGCAAACTCCCAGGTGTAGAAATGAAACCATACTTTTTCAAAATGTAATTCATTGCAAAACGTTTAAAGGAATATTTCATAATCATTTCACCAGTGGCGTGATTTAAACGTTTCCTTTTCAAAACAACCTGCTAATACGTAAGTAGAGGCTATGAAAAGTTTATTTTTGAACTGTCATTCATGCTGACACTCCGCCCACATGAAATTCACACACTGATAATTATGAGAACTTTCGTCTTTTAATGACAATCTTAAGTGATTGCTAATGAGCGTGGTACTTTGCAAGACACCACCAGAAGCTAAGACTATGCTAGATGTTCTTTACGCAAAATCAGCGTTTTCGTATTCGCGAAATCAGGAAAATTGTGATAAGTATCATTACTCAGCACAGTGAATTACTATTTTTGACAGCAACTGATATCATTTCATCATCCGATCTTGACGTCAACAGGAGTAAAAGAATGTCTTCGTATATTTAATGGCTATTAAATTGATTTTCAAGTATTTGGAAGGACATGTAGGTCAAATACAACGGCTTATACAAGAATGGAATTATTTCCAATTTTTTAGGAAATATCAAAAGAGTACAATGCAGCCATTTTCTCCACTTTGTATAGAAAAACAACCGGAGTAACATTGTAAAGGTCAATATCTATTCAAACAATTTTATAAAATACATCCAATTAGAAGAAGTGTTAGTCTATAGCATAGACTGAATCTGAGTACTAAGCTAAACAAGTAAAACAAGTGCAGCTATTAGAAGCAAAGAGAACAAGATCGGGCTAGAAAGACACGTACACAGGCAAATGAATACTCCATAAATTGGGACTTGAAATATTCATCCGCCGGTAACACTTACTTAATGTAGAAAAAGCTTGAAGAAAGAAGGGATGAAAATAGTGAGAAGGGGAAGTACGAAGCTAAATGATAACCACGGTGGGTCACTCCCGACCGGATGGAAATAAATACACCATTGACGTAGTTCTGAAGGAGATCCAGGATGTTCTTTGAAAATGTAGTAATCAAATATAAATAAATTACCGCTACAAAACCCGAAAATTGAACTCTTTCACAATAAGATAAATATGCTTTGTTTTACTGGTTTTTCAATTCTTTCTCAGGAAAGTCAAACAAATTTCACATTGTTGCTACTTGGGAAATCGTGAAACCAAAATGTCATATATGGAAGCATTTTGTTAAAATTAATTTACTCGTAACGATTATGCAGGAAATAATCAATTCAGAGCTTAGGTGCTATGAAATTTGAGCAATGATATGTATACCGAACGTGACTCATTTTTTCATGAAATAATGTCATTATTATCAAGAATCGTAATTACCAGACAGGTTGATATAATGTAAAATTTGTACTGACATGCTGAAATAGGCGTACATTTACATATCATGTTTGTATTTCTTGAATTCTAAAATTTGTATTCATGAAATACTCATAATTTTGCAAAATGCAGTTTCTCTTTCTTAGTGAAAATCCTCCAAATACGTGGCATCAGTGAATAAACAAAGACATCGCTCTTTCGACGTTTTAGCAACACATACCAGCGGAATAATTGTTATTCGGTCACCGCTGGGGATCCGAAACCCAGATCTCTCGATATCTAGCCGAGCGCGTTAGTCTTACACCACGGTGGCCAACAATCCACGGCGCTATGTGCGTTTTTCTGTCAGTTTTTAACCGCATAAAATCGTAATATGAGCTCAGCTACTGAGACGTCTCCATCTGGCAGGCATTAACGGCACTGGCTATATATTAATTACAGCAGTAGATTGCTGGTCACCGTGGTGTAAGGCTAACTAGATATCGATAGATCTGGGATTAGGATCTCCAGCGGCGACCGAATAACAATTTTTCGGTTGCTATGTGTTGCTAAAACGTGGAACGAGCGATGTCCTTGTTTATTCAGTCTCTTTCTTAGACGTGGTATATATACACTGACGGAAAAAAAATCCCAACACCACGAAAAAATAGTTGTAGAGGAATGAAATGGCGGCAATACATTTGTATAGGTAACATATTTAATCGATTAAAGTTTCAAGATCACAGCTTTTTGTAAGCGCGAGAAGAGCCATTTTAAATGTGAAATGCTGGTACATCAATAACCGGTGTAACCTCCAGAATGCTGAATGCAAGCACGCAAACGTTCATGCATTGTGTCGTACAGGTGCTGGATGTCAGTTTGTGAGATGGAGTTCCAAGCCTGTTGCACTTGGTCGGTCAACACCGGGACGGTTAATGCTGGTTACGGGGGACGCTGGAGTTGTCATCCAATGATGTCCCATACGTACTCGATTGGTGAAAGACCTGGTGATCTAGCAGGCCACGGCAACATGTCGACACTCTGTAGAGCATGTTGGGTTACAACAGCGGTATGTGGGCGAGCGTTATCCTGTTGGAAAACACCCCCTGGAATGCTGTTCATGAATGGCAGCACAACAGGTTGAATCACCAGACCGACGTACAACTGTGCCGTCAGGGTGCGTGGGATAACCATGAGAGTGCTCTTGCTGTCATAGGAAATTGCTCCCCAGACTATAACTCCAGGTGTAGGCCCAGTGTGTCTCGGCCACAGACAGGTTGGTTGCAGGCGCTCACCTGGCCTCCTAACTAACACACGGCCGTCACTGGCACCCACGCAGAACCCGCTTTCATCAGAAAACACAACAGATCTCCACTCCGTCCTCCAATGAGCTCTAGCTTGACACCAATGACGTCACAAACGTCAGTGGTTTGGAGTAAGTGGAATATACGCTACAGGGCGTCTGGCTCGGAGCTGTCCTTCAAGTAACCGATTTGTAACAGTTCGTTGTGTCACTGTGGTGGCAACTGCGGCTCGACTTGCTGCCGCAGACGCGGTACGAAGCGCCACGGCCATACACCGTACACGGCGGTCTTCTCTCTAAGTAGTGCCACGTGGCCGGCCGGAACCCGGTCTTCTTGAGGCAGTAACTTCCCTTGACCACCGCTGCCAACAATCATGCACTGTGGCTGCGTTCCTGCCAAGTCGTTCTGCAATATTGCGGAAAGAAAATCCATCTTCTCGTAGCCCTATTACACGACGTCGTTCAAACTCCGTGAGCTGTTGATAATGGCTTTCTACGTCTTCTTAAAGGCATTCTTGACTAACATCAACACCCTACGTGGAATTTCAACGATAACTAACGCTCACGAACGTTACAGCGCGTATTTACAGCAAACCTACTTTGCATATTCCGAGGGGCGCTATTAGCGCCACACGTATGCGCCGAGCGCGAAATTTGCATAGACGTCATCTTACAGATGTACGCTCACCGCCTACCAACTGTCGTTTATCTAACACAACTCCTTCTTGGTGTTGGGATTTTTTTTCCGTCAGTGTATATATATATATATATTGCAAATTACATGCTAACATAATGTAATGTGCTTCTTGTAAGATAAAATGAACCCAGTGAGCAACAATCCCGAAACGTTCCTTTAGAGAAACTCTGTCCGGAGATATTTCTACAAAATCCGTTTTTCTCTTTTTTTTTTTTTTTTGCCTATTTGATTAAAACTAATGTCGTTATACCTTGACTACAAATTTGAAGTTCATATGTACATGCTGTTAGTTTTTTAAAATAAAAGTATAAAGCTGGTGAATAAATAATCGTAGTAATTTGGTCCACAAACTTAAAAAAACTTTCCATAATCGAAAACTGTAAATATATTTATTTCGCAGTCGCTTCGACATCCGCATTCAGAACATTTATCTCTCTTTCATTGTTTTATTATTTAAAGATAACTGCGATTCTGCATATGAACAGGATATTCAGACCATAGAGTGTTTCTAAAGAACGGGGGAAATTTTGTGCAAACATTCTACTGCGTAATTTCCCCGTGGACATTTTCTATGACCGCAGATCAATGGCCATTAACCATGGTTAACGGGTTATAGTAGTTAAAACGGGGTAAGTTGAAAAATGGGATTTTGATATTTGAACGAAAAAGATACAAAATTGCCTTCTGCATTTAGTACTGCATTTAGTGTAAGGTGTAGAAAACTGCACTTAGACACAGCGCCACTGCACCGGTCGAGTTTCTATGTGTGGATTTCTGATCATGATGGGTACGGGTTTGAATACTGGGTGAGGCACGGATAGTATTTTGTCTTACGGCACTGGCTCTATTTCTTCCCTAGAGCCAGTGACCTAATCTTGGGGACGGCAGACTGCTAATAGCCCATTGAGCTATGTACAGTGGTCTTTAAACCGCCAAATAAAAAAGGAATATACACGGTAGAGTCACATTATTGTTACAACCAGCTGATATCCAGAGTAACCGACCGCCGTTTGCAGCGCGGACAGCAGCTAGACGGGCTGGGAGTTACTCAGTAAGGTGTTGGAAGATGTTCACAAGAATCTGGAGCCATGTTGACTCTAGTGCACCTGACAGCTGCTGGAGGATGCGTGGTGGAGTACTCACAGAACGAAGAACACGATCGAGGTTGTCCCACAGATGCTCAATTGGGTTTAGGTTTGTGTAATTAGTTGGCCAGGAAAGAACTTTGAAGTCTTCATCGTGCTCTTCCAACCATCCTCAGACATTTACAGCTGTGTGACATGTTGCATTGTCGTACTGGAAGATTCCATCTGCCCCAGGAAAGACACTCCGCATGTATGGGTGAACGTGGTGTGTAAGGATAGATTCATAACGAATTCGGTCCATAGTGCCTTCCACAGGTTTGAGTGGACCCAGGGAATGCCTTGAAGACATTCCTCAAACCATAACGCTGCCCCAACCAGCTTGTGTTCTTCCAGCAATTATTGAAGAGTGTTTGTTCTCCGATGTTTCTCGCCTTATACGCCAACGTCCATCCGTTCTATAAAGCAAAAAACGTGACTGATCGGAGAAAGCAATCCTTTGCCAATCAGTGGAGGTCCAATTCCGATACTGCCGTGCAAATGTAAGCATTTTCTGTCGATGAACCTTCGTTAGCATAGGTGCAGTGACCATCCATCTACGTCGGAGCCCCATACGCAGCATGGTTCTCTGAACTGTCGTTTTAGACACACTTCTGGTAGACCCCTGTTCATTCGGCCAGTGAGTTGTTCCACTGTAGCGGGTCGACCAGCCCTCACGCACCTTCAAAGCCGACGTTCACCTCTCAGATCAAGGGCACGTGGTGCTCTGCAGTTTCCACATCGCTTATTCGCAATGGTGCCATTTCTCCAATTACGATACACTTTAACCACAGCAGCACGCTAACAGTTAATAAACTGCGCAGTTTCTGAAATACTGCCACATTTCGCCCGAAAGCCGATAATCATTCTTTTTTGCAAATCTGATAAATCGCTGCTTTTATTTATGACAGCAACGAGTGATATGCTTTCAGAATGCCTACAGCACACCTTATATACCCTCCAAGCCAGCTCACGATACGTGCCTTCTTTCATTGGCTACGCGCTATTGCAATTAAAAGTAGGAGGTGGTCACAATAATGTGACTCGACTGTGTATATATAAATATATATGCACACATGCACAAGGTATGCTTGCAATTTGGAAATAGCGGATCTTCTGCATCTAGAATTTAGTTCAAGGTGTTTTAAAAATATCCTCAGTCAGGGAAAGTGTTAGAAGGAATGATTTTTGTTCTAAAAATATCGGGATTCAGAAACTCTTGAAAAACTACACCTGGGTAAAAAGTATCAGTAAAAGTCAAACGAAGCTGTTGAGCAAATATGTCTATGTGCCTGAATATTTTGCTCCGAGAAGTGGTAAAAGAACTTAAAGCGTTTGAATTCGCAGAGAAGAAACTTCAGTCTGTTATCCTTGCACACTGTCTCTCAGCCTTCCCTGGAGCAAGTGGTCCTAAATTTGGGACGGGAGACTGCTTATAACACATTGCTTTAATAAAGGACGGGAGACTGCTTATTACTCACTGCGTTAATAAAGGACGGGAGACTGCTTATAACCCACTGCGTTAATGAGTAACGGGAGTATACTTATAACCCATTGCGTTAGCAAGGGACGGGGGCCTGCTTACAATTCATTGCGTTAATAAGGAACGGGAGGCTGCTTTTAACCCATTGCGTTAATTAGGGACGGGAGTCTGCTTATAACCAACTGCGTTAATATAGACTACTTATAACCCATAACCCTTGTTAACGCAATGGGTTATAAGTAGATAGATTACTTATAATCCATTGCGTTAATTAGGGACGGGAGGCTGCTTATAAACCACTGCGTTAATAAGGAACGATAGACTACTTATAACAAATTGGGTAAATATGGGACGGAAGGCTGCTTATAACCCATTGCGTTAACAAGGGACGGGAGGCTGCTTATAATCCATTGCGTTAATAAGGGAAAGGAGGCTTCTTATAACCCATTACGTTAACAAGGGACGGGAGGCTGCTTATAAACCTTTGCGTTAATAAGGGAAGGGAGGCTTCTTATAACCCATTACGCTAACAAGGGACGGGAGACTACTTACAACCCATTGCGTTAATTAGGGACGGGAGTCTGTTTATAACCCACTGCGTTAATAAGGGACGATAGACTACTTATAACCATTTGGGTAAATATGGGACGGGAGGCTGCTTATAACCCATTGCGTTAATAAGGGACGGGAAACTGCTTACAACCCATTACGTTGTTCACGGTGGTCGTGAAACCCCAGTCGAAAGAAACCCAAAACATTCCGTTATAGCTGTTATACCGTAATGGCCGCTGCGTGGGTCTTTTTCTTGATTTTTTTATTGGAAGTTTAACGACTACCATGAACAACTCAATGGGCTATAAGCAGTCTCCCGTCCCTAATTTAGGGCGACTGGTTCCCGGGAAGGGAGAG
Source organism: Macrothele yani (assembly GCA_039090855.1). Lineage (NCBI taxonomy): Eukaryota > Metazoa > Arthropoda > Arachnida > Araneae > Macrothelidae > Macrothele > Macrothele yani. Next base: position 109,460,687 of record CM076997.1, on the reverse strand, counting down.
AGCCTGCACTGTAAGGCAAACACAACATCCATGCCTCACGGGATTAGAACCCAGACCCATCTCGGACGAATGATCAGAAGCCATCTTGTCAGCATGGGACGTAGGTTCGTGATGTGTATCAATAAGACCGAATAGCTATCGTACTAGTTTAGTCACTACAGAGGTGAAGAACGTCAGGCAAAATCTTGTGATTAGATCATGAGAAAAGTTACAAAAAAAGAAGCTAATTATATGGAAGAGTTACCAAAATAGAATTTATTTACGTCTGACTATTGTTAGCTCGCTAAAAATTCGGATCAACTTCTTTTCAAAGGAACCTTGGCCTACGAAATCAATTTTCTAAAACTGCGGTGACAGGCTATGACTTTGGAATAAATGCTTTTTGGTAAAACTTTGTTCACTTAAGTTAAAAACAACGTAAACGGCAATAGAAGTAACCGTTTATTTTAAGTTTTCTAAAAAGGGATGCCGCAAAGAGTGTGAAGCGGATTACAGCAAAAATTGCCTGCGTTAAGAGAGCTAAATGAACTTATTGCGGAATTAAATAAACGTCTGTGTAGAGTAAAAAATGTACTGATATCGCCTTGTTTTAATGGTTTGAGTATTTTTATTAAGAAGAAAAAAATCTTCATTTTCAGGTAACTAAAATATGGATTTATGAAAAGCAATTAAAATATCTGGTTATTGACGTAAAAATATGATTATTAAAGCGTAAGCTTTCAACACTAATGGGTGCCTTCTTCAGACTTATGCGTGGATAGGCAAGACAAGAGAACTAAAAAACAGGAAAATTAAAAAAAAATTAGTTATCTTGTCTTGCCTATCCACGCATAAGTCTGAAGAAGGCACCCATTAGTGTTGAAAGCTTACGATTTAATAATCATATTTTTACGTCAATAAACGGATATTTTTATCCCTTTTGTTTTAATTCCTTTTCTTACTGATTCCTGGCGTAATCTTCCCGAACCTTAGTTTTACATGGATTTACACCATTTAAGAACTAAAGACTAATTTGCATTTTGTGTCAGTGCTAGTCTCAAAAATGTATGCATACATGCATTTTTGTAGATTCTGATTTTACATTTACCTGACAATCCACTTCTAGGTGTAAGCTATGTTTCTTCGCAAGCATGCCACATGAGAGAACTGGACCTATGTGCAGCCACAGGAATGTTCCACTATCAGAGTGCAGGTATTCCTGATGACGATGAGAAAATTACGGAGTGGTGCGAGTAAGTGGATTTCGGTTTTTAATTGATTTTTTGTTTCAAATGTGTACTTATAGAGAGGGTGAGTCGAAAGTTTTGCAATATTTGGATCACTTTATGTCTTCATACGTACCTTTATGACGAAAGCTGACCAGCATTCAAAGTATAGGCCAACATGTTACACTGTCTATAGCCACCTGTCTGCAGTTCTTCGATTTCGTTCTTCGATTCAGGTTCTTGTGCTTCGAGGCGAAGAACACCTTCAACCCTAGCTGCCACCTCCTTGTGGTTATTGAAGTGCCACCCGCGAAGGAAGTGGGTCAATGGACCGGAACAAATAATAATCCGACGGGACAAGGTTCGAACTAAATTTTCTGGGTATGGCATCAGTTCGATGCCCTCAAGTTGCTGGAGTATTGCCCGGGTCGTTCGCGCAGTATGAGGCCGATCCTTGTCCTGCTGTAGGCGAGCGCGCTTTCTGTTCACCAATGCCGGGTACTTCTCCTCCAAAACGGCAGACATCCACTCCAACTGTTCAGAGTAGAGGTTGGCGTTGATGGTCCGACTGTCTGGAACAAATTCGTAATGGATTATCCCTTCGAAATTCCACCATACGCAGAACATCACCTTGTGCTCGAAAACACTACTAGGTTCAGGAAGCTATTTCGGGTTCGACCACTGCCGTTGTGTGTTAGGAATACGGCAATAGACCCACTCTTCATCGCACGTAACAATTCTCTTGATGAAACGTACATCGCGCGAGTTTTCTAGGAGTTTCGTGCACACTTCCACTCGGTGATTTGCTTCAGCTGGCGTCAGTTCGTGAGCGACAATGCGGCAGCTCCTGTAGACCTTGCCGAGGTCCTGAAGGTGATGAACCACGGTGGTCTGTGATATGCCCAGCTCGCCTGATAATCTCCGAGCGCTGGTTGTCGGATTTGACTCAACGGCCTGGGGCACAGTCTGCGAGTCCACGGTTCGCAAAATACCTGACCTTGGCTGTTCGTCGAGGTTTCTAGCACCTGTGCGAAATTTCTTGAACCTTCTGGTTCGCGACGCTGTGGTCCACGGATTCTTCCCTTACTGCATTATAAATGTTTCGTGTTTCTTGATCAGCGGTATGGCCGAGTTCAAACTCGTGAAGCAAAAGTTTCCTAATTAGCCGGTTGTAGCTGTTCATCTTTTAACCGTCCCAACCACAGACAGAAGGGCAATGCTGTTCACAGCAACGACTACCACTTTATGTACCTTTCGACTGACTGCACTGTGCGACTTGAACTAATTTAATCACGTGACATACCCGCCGCAGCACATGCATTTATGCAAATATTGCAAAACGTTCGACTCATCCTCTGTATTATTCCAAACCGAAAACATTTCCGTTCTGTAGTGTGATATAGATAGTTCTTAGGAAATTTCGTGCCCTATCATGAATGAACTATTAAAGTTGTTCAGCATCTTGTAAATCTTGGATCAAGTTTTACATACAAACAGCCTTAAAATAAAATTTGAATATTGTAACTTTTGCTTTTTTAGTAAATCTGATCATCACATGAAACACGTGGGATCTCATAAACTCATGCAAATTAATAATTTTTTTTTTTTTGGTATCCGACAAAATATTATGTTCCACCGATCGATTTTATGACTTTCTGTTGGTTCCAAACTACAGCTTCTGGTTAAGAATTATCAAACGTGTAAAATAGAGATAAAAAACTATAAAAAATCCCGCAAAATATTTTTCTTTGAAATCGAGATAATCACATACCGGGTTAGTACTTGTCTGAAATAAATAAATAAAAATAAAATATTTTCGGTAAACGAAAAACAAAGCATCGTGCATTCATAAACAGTAGAAATTGTTCCTTCGTCTTCTACGAAATCATGAAAAATGTAAAATGATTAAAAAAATAGCAGTGCTGAAAAAAATATTTATTTAAAAAAATAGCAGTTTCCGGACTCAAAAATGTCTAGCAAGAGAACCTCGTGCGAAATCATCCGAAAACAAATTTTCTGGGTAAACCAAATAATGAAAAAATTGGGAAAAAATGCTTTAAAATAAATAAAAATATTTTACTAAAAACTACAGTAGTTCATGTGGAAAAATGAACGCCTGTTACAGATTCAACAGCAAAATATTTATCGTGTTTTTAGGAAAATAATGAAACATAGGAATGTACAAAAACAGTGCGCTTGGAAAGAGTTTAAATGGAAACAAGGAATTTTTTTGGCCAAATTACCAATAAAACATTTACATACGTTAGACGAAATAATGAAAAATAAAAAACAGAAAAATAAAATGTCTTCGCTTGAAACAAGTTTCCTGTTTCCTTGGAAACAAGAAAGCATCAGAAGTAATTAGCAGTAGTATTTTTAAGTGCATTTAGAAACCTGCTATAGTGGTGTATGAGAATGGAAAGATTTAGCGGCTTACCCGTTTCATTCCATGTCATTTTCTAATAAAGTATTTAGTAATTTCACTTGATTCATCAGCTCTCGAACTTCACTATTAGTGCTGATATATATAAATTCTCTTCGTTTTGCTAACATTTTGAAACCACTCAGTGAATGCTTTAGTAGGACCGCCTCGCTGGTCGGGTGTTCTAAGGAGCTTGCTTTGGTTCATTCGTCCGAGACGGGTCCTAGCTCGAATACCGGGTGAAACGTGGATGGAGTTTTCGTCTTTATGAACTGGCTCTCTCCCTTCCCTAGATCCACAGGCGCTGATTGCTAATTGCTCATCCAGTTACTCAAGGCAGTCGTTTAACCGAAAAAAATCTTTAGTTATTCCTATCATTTATTGCAATTATACACTCACGGACAATGAAATTTGCTCACCTAGAAGAAAACATGCTACAACCGCGAAACTTTGCAAATAGCTAGAGTGCGTGCTGGTATGTAAACGATCCACTATTGGTGCGATTGCGCATGACCGCATACCTTATGGTGGCGCTGCAAGCTCGAACCGGCAGCCTTATAAACCAGTGTGTTTTCTATGTCCCGTGAAAGCAAAAAGCATCGGCCGAAGCAAGCAAGAGTACAGAGTGACAAGAATGCCCGGTAGACGCCAGAAACATCGATTTACGCAATTTACTGACTTTGAGAGAGGCCGTATCATCGGGCAGAAAACCGCAGGGTTGTTGGCGAGCCGTATAGGTTGCCACGTGGATCGTTCTGAACGTACCGTGCTAGTGAGTTGGGAGCAGTGGACACGTGACGGCACTGCCACAAGGAGGAGCGGATCCGGATGAACCATGAGGACCACCGGTAGAGAGGATCGACGGAACGTGCGCCAGGCACAAACGGATCCCACGGGGTCCCGTCCACTATAGAGGCAGATGTAGCGGCTCCTGTGCGCAAACGAACCATTTTTCGATGCCTCGCGGAAGCGGATGTGCGATCCCAGCGCTCCTTGCTTGTGCTACCATTAACACCGGAAACCGCCGGCTCGGTGTAAAGTGGTGCCAGAGGGACGTGTGGTGCTTAGAGATCAGTGCCGCTTTGTTTTGGGGACAAATGAGCATCGTTTCCGGGTGTGTAGGGCCCCGGGTCAACGGCACAATCCCAACCTCGCTATCGAGAGCCACTCCTCCTCCACTGCAGGCATTGTGGTCTAGGGAGCCATTGCCTACGATATCCGATCAGCTCTAGTACTGGTACGTGGATCATTGACAAGCCAGCGGTATGTGGATAAGGTCATACGGCCCCATGTGCTCCCATTCATGTGCGGGGTTCTAGGTGCGCTATACCAGCAGGATAATGCTCGCCCGCACATGGCTCGAGTTGGCACTTCTACGGCCTGCCCGCTTCCTGGACATGTCCCCTCTAGAGCATGTGTGGAACCAGTTGAAACGCCAGCTGCAAACTTACCGCACTATCCGGGATTTGAAGCACACCGTCCGGCACATGTGGTCTGCCGCAGAAAGCCTGATGTTGTCCTGTGGCAGACCACACGTGACACGTGTCGGAAGGGACTCCAGTCTGCCACAGGACAACATCATGCATCTGTTCGCCTCCATGATGGATTGTATTGCAGCATGCATCGCCGAACGAGGCGGTGCGACCCGCTTTTGAAGATGACCGGACTGCGTGCCCCAGATCCCTCTGCGATTGTCCTGTAGCTCTGTTTTTCCATCATGTGAACCATTCATCTGTAGCATTACGACCATGAAATTCCAGTTCAATCCGATGCTTCCTTCTTGGTGCGCAAATTTCATTTTCCGTGAGTGTATATTGAAGAAATGCGATTTCGTGTCATATTTGTTACACACACGTATTTTCTGATAACAAGAGATTAATATATGAGATCGCAGTCTTGTGCACTACTCGCGAACACAAATTCGTTCATCCAATCTTTTGCCCTCTATGTTCCGTTGTGACTCTTGCGCCAGAAAACAAGTGCCATCCTGTCCTTATGTCATAGTCCGTTTCCTAACAACAAAAACATTTTTTTATCAGTGTAATGTTTTACGATTCACCACCTTTTTTACGTTTTCCAATCATAGGTTGAAGAAGCGTATATGCTCCAGCTTTGTCCGTGTTTCTGTCCTTCCGTCCGTCCGTCAGCACGATAACTAACGTAAACATAGCTCGATTTCGATGAAATTTTAGTATGTAGTAGGAGACCACCTGGAAACGAATCCTATTGAAAATGGGCGAAATGGGCTCAAAGGTTTAGGAGTGGGATCCATTCCATTGCCCTTATGCGCCATAACTTACGCAAAAATGCTTCGATTGCGACAAAACTTTATCATGTTGTTTCGGAGATATACGGACCTGGTTTTGTTGAATATAATCGAAATGGGCTCAAATGTCAGGGCACAGGAGCGATATTTATTCTACAGCAATTATCCTCATAACTTGAGTAATGATTTCTGGTATGTTGGAAAGCGTATCATAATCAATGCATTGCAAGATTTTACTAACTCGTTTTTTCTTGCTTTTGATGCTTTGAATATAGAGTGAAACCTCCATTTACGGACACCTTCGAGTATCGGAAAGTTTGGATCGGTACCGAACAGCTTCCGTAAGATTAACATTAATGATAAAGTCCAAACGACGAAACCCCTTAACAGCCTTCAACGGAAACCCCATCAGCCCCGAAGGAGATATAACGGACACCATGTCTCCTGGATTTTGCGTAGTTTCTTATACTTCAGCAAGAGGGATAAGATTGGGATAAAGAGTATTTCTTGCTAAAGGCATAATGGGTTGGATTACGGTTGGCACAGTGGTATAGTTAAGTGGAAAGAAATGACTTAAAAGTTTAGTTCTGCATGAAGAGAACTACAGCTTTCATGTGTGTTTCAATCGCTCCCAGGGACAGAGGGGTTTGTTGACGGTGCCTGGAATTTTGCCCTTTGGAGGTGATGTTTCTTTGTTTGGTCCCTTTCGGCTCTGTTGTTCCTGCTTTATGGCGCGGCTAACTAACTGTGCAGTTAAGCTTTACTTTCAAACATTTTTCTTTCGTATAGCATACCCTAACCCTAATCTTCTAGATTTCTGAGGTACCTTATTAACACTAGACGGCAGACGCTGTTTTCCTAAAATCTCCTGCACCATGAGTTATTTATTTAATTATTACATTGAGCTTTGTTTAGCAGTCAGCATCTGGAAAAAGCACTGCAACGTTTTCTTTATTGTGCATAAGCTTCATATATTTATTCCGCTTTTGCAGAAACACAACGGCTTAGCAAAGTTAACTTAGGCCTAACCGCTGAACAACGGCCACTTTTTCCCGGTCCGAGAAGTGACCGTTATTCAGAGGTTTCACTAAGTAGGTTGCTTCACCTTGAGGCTGATGAGGCTGATTCTTTGCAGAAGGTACTACTACGCAATGGCATCGCAAAATGCTGTTGAATTTTTATCTGTTTCGTTGTGTATCCTGTCCAGCTCCGTTTTATGGCTCTGCAGTTTACTCCTTTCCAATTTAGTATTTTTAAACATTGTAACCTTTTTTGCCGGAGACGAAATTTGACTTGACTCATAAGTCACCTTAGTAGTACGTCATGTACGTCATGTCACGTGGTGCGTTGCGTCATCTCCGTATTGAGAAAGGCGGGGGCACGAATACGCAGGTTTCAGGCGAGCAAATAATCATGCTCGAAAGAACATCTCATGGCATAAAAAGCAATTTTTATTCATTACGTTCATAGTGTGGAAGAATCAGGACATAAACATTTTCGAATTTAACAGCCTAGACAGAGGTTCCTAATTTGTGCGTCGCGACGCCTTACGGCGGCGCCGGTCTTGGTCCGGTGCGTTGTGACTATAAGGGAAAACTAAAACTTATAATTTATAGTGAAACGCAACATGCAAACTTTCAAGAAGTGTACATATTTTAAAGAATGAAGTGTAAGAAAGAATGTTCAAAAAAAGGAAAGCACTTCAGTTTTCTTTTTGTGAAAGCGCTCCCTTCATCTAAGTTCCGGACTGTAATGCTCTTTGAAAACCTCGCGTGACGTCTTGCGGATCTCGCTCCCACTGCAGTCTGAAAACAGACTCAGCCAGGCAAGGTCAAAAGATAACATTCTGAAAACGGACTCAGCCAGGCAAGGTCAAGAGATAATAGTCTGAAAACGGACTCATCCAGGCAAGGTCAAGAGATAACGTTCTGCCGCCGCATTGCTTGGCGCTTAGTTTACTACGCAGTTTTTATGCGATACATATGTAGCGAGTATAAACATTCGTTAGGACGGAGCTGCTGTGTTTTAATAACTGTGAACTTAGTTATTTATCTGTGAGTGTGTGTTGATTTACGGCAAAGGAAAGGTTTTTAAGTAAAAAAATGTGGTGTAGAAGAAGTTGCAAGTAGTTCTAAACAGGCGACAAGGAACAAGTCCAGAAATTACGACGACACGTACTTGGAATTCGGTTTCATGTGCGCTGTTGTAAAGAACTAAGAGCGTCCTCCGTGGGCAATCTGCCTGAATACAAGCTAAAAAAATGATTAATTTCTTGAACGTTTTCATTTAAATAAATACCACAAACTCGAATTTGGGAAATTTGTTTTTAAATTTTGGGTACAGGGGCGTCCCACAGAAAATGTGACATGTGAAGGGCGGCGCGGTCTCAAAACGTTTGGGAATTCCTGGACCAGGAGATTGATTTTTGTTCGGACACCGATGTAACTTTTCTTTGCCAGTTGTGAGATTCGAAACTACAACGTACATCTTGCTACTACGGAGTGGCTGTTCTCCCAACTGATGTACTCCAGAAGGTTTATCGTTTCTTGATTGTTCATCAGTACCTCAGTAGTATGTCATCTACTTAATGCCACGTAGTACATTATATCTTTTAATAGCGCTTCGTACTTCACTCCACCACTAGACACATTTTGGCTGTTCAAGTTGATAAATGGTAGTTTCGACAAAAATCGATTGCAGTTAGCTTCAACAAAATCGATTACATCTGATTAATTGAAGTTGTAAGACATTCGAAGCGTTTGAAATATGTGTGTTCGTTCTTGTCTGAAGAGTGCAAAGACAATAAAAACATCAGTATTTCCATACTTCTTTTATAAAGTAAACAAATATTGTCACCTTAACAATTTCATTTTTGCCATCATCCTGAATTTTAATGATTTGTGGAAAATAATGCGCAAAATGTATTAGGTAAAAAACCCATATGCATAAGCAGCGATTTAAAGATCTTCGGTTGCCCTTGAAAGAAATTTTGATTTGAAGTTTTCATTCTTGAAGGTGTTTGCTCACTGATGTAATGGCTTTCGAAAATGGTCATTGAAAGTTATTTAAAATAAGAAAACGTTTGAAGTATTTAAAATGAGGGCCACTTAATCGAGACCGTTAGAGCAAGTGTTTTAAGTACTGACCAGCAAAGATTTCAGTGAAAAAAAATCAGGTAACACTGGATTCAAAGCAAAACGCAAGTGGAATTTGCAAAATCAAAAGGAAAAGAAGTTATGAAATCCACTCTAAAAGTTTTATGATTGCCCGAAATGAGCTTAATGTATCTGAGCGGTCATTTAAAGACTGGCAGTCAAACAGCTGGGATAGTACAACATCCGTTTTTACGTTTTTTTTTCCATCTACGCGGCAATGACTTGCATAATAAATAAAAACTAAGTACCTAACACCATTTGCTTATGGCACAGGTGGGGAACCTTTTCATCTTGGAAGGCCGCATTAAGTTAGCTATAATTTAAAATGACCGCATTCAAGAAATTTCAATTAGATGTTGTGAAAACACAAGTTTGTCCGCGACGTCGTCGAATCCGTGTCCCCCTCAAATCGGAGTAAGTCGCTCTTCCAATAGAGGTACGCGGACAGAATGTCTCGCTGCAGATTTGTCGTCTTGACACATGTTTTTACCTCTGTAGTACGTCATAATATACTTTGAAATGTGCATTATTTCTTAAAAATCTTACTATGTACTAACTGATTTTAAAAAATGAAAAAAATGTTCATTCTAACTAACCTTTTAATGACTGTTGTGACTGCTTTTTGTTGGAACGATTTGAATATTTACTCACAACATGGAGGCCCACCCTTTTAGCTGATCCACTAGATGGGTGGTACCCGTCATTTGTGTCCTTAAGGGCGTATTGATTTGGGTTAGGTAGGAAAATGTAGATTCACAGCAATAACTGGTTGAAAAGCAAGAAAGCATTTTTCGTGCATGTTGTCGAGGGCATGGGTATTCTATTGTATTTTCCCATATTTCAACTGGATCTTTCTTAGCGTCAAATAAATACTTTAAAATGCCATCTTCTGAGAGCTCAATCTATTCTATCTGTAGTTCTTTAGGTGGCATTGAACAAAGTCATGAGCGTAACAGGTGTCAAAATAGCCGTTATGATTTACTAATGTTTCAATTTTGGCCGTCAGTCTGAGAATATTATTTCTTTGAATATTCTTTTATTCTTTCGTATTTTAAATACGATCATTTTAAGATTAAAATAAAAATAATAAAATACCAACGAAACATATTAATAAAAATAAAAGGAATTCTTTTGAAAATTTTGGATTCACTCAAAAGACCGCAGGCTCCCCATCTCTGTCTTATGCCATCTTCAACGCATAGCCTATTCTGAAGTATTTTAAAGAATTATATATAATACTCTTGGTGAAATCCGTGTGCAGATTGCTGTATGCTGATGACGTTGTCCTGTTGGCAGAGAGCAAAAGTGAGTTGCAGAGTATGTTGTCCCTGATGTACGAAATTTGCATGAAATTCGAACTGAGTACAAAGAACGGAAAAACCAAAGCTGTGGTTTTAGAGAAAGGTACTGGTAGCACTGAATATAATGTAAGTCTAATGGCACAGTGATTGATCAGGTGAGTGAGTTTGCGTATTTAGGAAGCACGTTTGACAGAGAGAACAAATTGGATGATGAAATTAGTAGGCGAGTGAATTCTTCTTTGAAAGTCATAGCTGCCTTGGGAGGTTTTCACAGGAATGATGGTTTCTCAAGAGAGTCCCGCACGGCTGTGTATGAAAGTGAATTGTTCCTACTCTGATTGATAGCACTGAAACCTGGGTATTACAGAAGAAACATAGAAGTCGTTTATGCGCTGTAGAAATGCATTTGTGCCATGGCACATTATGATTGTGTGAGGAATGATGTGTTGCAATTCTGTGATGTGAAGCAAAATATTGTTAGCAAGATGGAGACTAATATGCTTCGGTGGTTTGACCATGTTGGAAGAATGAGTGATGAGATGCTTACTAGAAATATATTTTTAGCCCAAGTGGCAGAAAGGAAAGGCAGAGGAAGGCCAAGGAAGTCATGGGAGGATCAGTTCAGGAATGTCTGCATGAGAAAAAAGGTTATGCATATGAAGTAGAGAATACTTTGTGAACGGCGTGTAATGATGTTAGTGAAGCCCGAGTTGTATGTCACGATCGCTGTAAATGGAGCAATTTGATACGACAAAAATAAGAAAAACTTTTCTGGTAGTTTTGTATTTCTTTTGGGAGCTAACCTCTGAATCTCAGAGAACAGCTTTGTGATATGTATGTATGTGTGTACCTTTTTTTCTTGAGTAATAGCCCTCCATTTTGCACATGTGAGAGATTTGCGCACATGCATTACCACCTCTAAAGAACATAAAATACATAATTAATATATTTGTGAAAAATCAAAAACATATGTAACTTTCTATGTATGATAACGTATAACGCTGCTTTCTTTTCTTCTTTTGTAACAGAACTCTGAAGGAAGTTAAAGATTGCATGTCCAATTTTTCAACCAAGTGCATGTCACCCATGCAGAGAGAATTAATATCACTCTTCGTTGGTGGAGCTTCAAAAGCACAAAACGAATTCTGCACTCAGGGAACAGAATTGAGAAACAGTAAGTTTAAACACGTGACTATACTTGCATGTATATGTGCAAAACATTTTCCACAATTTCAAGCATGTAATGAGTTGATCAATTCCCATAAAGGTGCAAACGTGAATATTAAAATACGATGCTTTTCTCAAAGTGTTCTTGTCAATCAAGCAATATTGCTAGTCAAAATAACACCGGAAATAGTTACTTGCAGTCATTCGGAACAGTATGAAATCACCATTCATCTTCTGCTATTTCATTAGGCAGCACCTTCTCATTTCGCGATGGAGTTGCATGACTGTGCCATACGGATACAGAAATGATTTATCAAGTCGGATGAGCAGTTGCAGTAAAATTGGTCTCTGGTATCAATGCAGAGGTCGTGATTCACATTTTCTTTGTTTCGCAAAATGAGTTAAAAAAGCATCACGGAGAGTAGCGCCGAGGGCAGAAATAGTAGGTTTACGATAATAAAGGTACTCTGAACACTAAAGAATCCCAATTTTGCATGTCATCAAAACTGCTATCCAAAATTCGATCGTAATATTTAAAGATGATGAGGCATTTAGCGATCGGAAGAGGAATGGCCGTCCAAGGTAAACAATTCTTGAGATGACCATGAAATACGATGATTCGTCATACGTTCCCAGGGAGTTCCAGCAAGGAGATCCAGGGGTCTTATAATTCTAAGCGGAAATAAGTTAATATCAGCACAGTTGCAAGACTTTTGAGCACAGAATTTAGATTGAAGTCGTAATTACAAACCTACACGTAAGCCTCGACTGGCTACTAGACATGAGTCGTGGACAATTGAATTTTCTGTTTGCTAACAGACATCGGTCGGGGACAATTGAATTGTCTTTGCTAGCAGACATCAGTCGTGGAAATTGAATTGTCTGCTTGCTAGCAGACATCAGTCGTGGAAATTGAATTGTCTGCTTGCTAGCAGACATCAGTCGTCTACAACTGAATTGTCTGTTTGCTAGCAGACTTCAGTCGTGGACAATTGAATTGTCTGTTTGCTAACAGACATCAGTCGTAGACAATTGAATTGTCTGTTTCCTAGAAGACATCAGTCGTGTACAATTGAATTGTCTGTTTCCAAACACACATCAGTTGTGGACAATTGAATTGTCTGTTTGCTAACACACATCAGTCGTGGACAATTGAATTGTCTGTTTGCTAGTAGACATCAGTCGTGGACAATTGAATTGCCTGTTTGCTAGCTGACATCTGTCGTGGACAATTGAATTGTTTGTGTGCTAGCAGACATTTGTTCTGGACAATTGAATTGTTTGTGTGCTAGTAGACATCAGTTGTGGACAATTGAATTGTCTGTTTGCTAACAGACATCATTCGTAGACAATTGAGTTGCCTGTTTGCTAACAGACATCAGTCGTTAACAATTGAATTGTCTGTTTGCTAGTAGAAATCAGTCGTGGACAATTAAAAATAAGAGTGAAGTTGCGTTTTCAGATGGATCGACTTAGAAGCATCCTCACAGCGTGTAAAGCATTCAAGCTGATCCGAGTGGTATACGGCCGGGCGTTATGCTGTTGAAATACGCCGTTTGGGATTCGCTGCAAATACGTTAATGCCACTGACCGCAAAAACTTGTCAACATAGCTGCGTGCTGTCAATGTGCCCGTAAAGCGTACCAGCGGTGAGCGGCTGTTGGAGCTCATGACACCCCACACCATGATTCCACGTTGCCGGGCCGAGTGGCGCTCCACAAGGGCGGAGGAATTTGCCCGTTGGTCACGTCACCTTTAGACTCTCACACGGCGATATTCCGTGGTGAGACAACACCGCGATTCGTCGCTGAACACCACACTGTTCCATTTGGCACCCCACGCATCTCTTGAGTAAAACCACGTCAAGTGGTGACGGCAATGACTCGATGTTAAGTGTAACCTTCGCAACAGACGGCTGGACAGCAAACCAGACGCAGCCAATCGGCGCGACACTGTCCCCGTCAGTATCGGAATATCCAAGCCTTCCCGTACACACCGCAAAATATCGCCTGTTGTGGCCTGTGGGTCCTCTACGACATGACGTCGGATGAGATGATCGGTGCGTTCGGGCGTCCGTCTCTGTGCTCCGGTTCCCTTCCGACGCTGCACAGATCCCTCCTGGGACCAATTTCTTCAAATGCGACTGATGGTTGTGGCATCACGTTGCGTTTCTTTCGCAATACGATGCAAGGACCATCCAGCAGTACGAAGGCCCACGATGACACATCTTTTGAACTCATCCATTTGACGAAATCGCGTACGACGGCGTTTTAACGGGCATTGACACTCCTAGTTCGTTCTCCAGGCACAGTTACTGCAGAACTACTCGCTTCTCGCGGGTGTGATGATGTCTCGACTGATGATCTCACGCGCTGGTTGTGCGCTTATATACCGCGCGCCGTTCGTGTGATTGGCCTGCAAATGCAATCATTTGCATAACTTGTACGTGTGCATCCACCCTGCAATTTGCATGGCGCTGCGTTCATGTCTTCGTGGCGTGGCATTTTCTCTGTCAGACAGTGTATAATAACCACATGCGCAGTTAATTGCATTTCCGGTGCATTTTCAATCCCTGGTAATCACAATCTAATCACATATAGTCTAAGTTTGGTCCACAACCATTACGATATAATAAAAAAATTTTGACAAATGACCAGATTAACTCTCCATTCCGCACATCTCGTTCCAGTAATGAGCAGCATCTATGTGCCGAATTTAAAATACATCTATCCATTACAGCAATTCCTAGAATTCTTTCAAGTAGTTATTATGGCTTATAACCACCTTCACGATCCCCTCAAATGATGCATCTGACATACTTGGCGTACATTGTTAGAAACTCTCTTGTTTCTACATGGATATTTCAAACCTTTTAGTGTTGAAGACGTGTTTCTTAATCTATCGCTTTCTTTTTCTACCTGTTTCCGTGGTGTCTCTTCGTAAGGTTACAGAATTTTACATCAAGAAAAAATTCGTAGGGTTATGCATGCAACTTTACCCGACAACCAAGAGTAGTGGTCTGTAAATAACGGCACGTCTGCCTTTCCTGAAATGATGAGTGATGTTTATTGGCACTGAGCAAGTTCGGATATAAAAGAGCACGAAAAAACAAAATAAGAAATATAAAATCAGGAAACAGGCTCCTGATAAGGACGAAATAATTGTTGGTATACATTTACATCAAGTGTGAATTTAGTTGAAATATCCCCATTGAAAGGTAAAGACAAATCAATATGGAGACTTTACTATACTTTCACTAGCCAAATACCCGTTCTTCAAACGTGATGATATTAAAAATATTTTTATAATACATAAAACCAGAGTTTGGTTTCTGTAACTAAGGTTTTTTTATAATGAAGACACTATCGTGCTAATTGATATACAAGTAAGGAAGATAGCTGTCTAAGCACGAACACTTTAGATCAAACCAATTGTAACACTCAAATGAAGATAAGACGTGTCACCGGTATCAAAAGTATACACAGTTAAAAATCATGACGACACGAATAACTCATTCCATTGAAGTTTAAAAGGTTTAATGTTAAACACTTGCGAGATCTTTCGAACCTACGACTTATAGGTTCATCATCAGGCACCAAAACTTGCAATGTGCACATGAAACGCAGTGGTTATATACAGGTGTGTATAAACCATTGTGCACATGAAACGCAGTGGTTATATACACGTGTGTATAACCACTGCGTTTCATGTGCACCTTGCGAGTTTTGGTGCCTGATGATGAACCTATAAGTCGTAGGTTCGAAAGATCTCGCAAGTTTTTAACATTAAACCTTTTAAACATCAATGGAATGAGTTATTCGTGTCGTCATGATTTTTAACTGTGTATACTTTTGATACCGGTGATACGTCTTACCTTTATTTGAGTGTTACAATTGGTTTGATCTAAAGTGTTCGTGCTTAGACAGCTATCTTCCTTATTTGTGTAAGGTTTTTTCTCTTTGCAATCATTTTTCGTGAGAAGGATTGTAGTGAGCAAGAGAGGTTCGATTCACTTCAGGTTTTTTTTTTCGTATATTTCTCAACAGAGGCCCGATGCACTTCTGGATTGCTTTTCGTGTAGTTTTCGAAAGCTGCCCGATTAACTTGTGGATAATAACATACATTTGAGTTTCTTAAGTATTTTGTCTTTATTAATTATTAAAACTTATACTGGAAAGTGTTATTTATTAGAAAAAATATGTAAAATTGTCGGGCTTCTGAATGTGCATTGGTACGTTGTATAAATGGTTGATATCATATATTAGCTTATGTGATTTATTCTACATCTAGATATTTATTTGTTTGCCTTTTTCTCTTTCAATCTTAGAAAATTTGATGTACGCCTATTTACAAAAATTAGGTTGGCACGCCGAGTCAGTTCACAGTATACTGGGGAGAAAAACTGGGTGTCTCACTTGTAGGGACGCAAACGAGTGGCCTGGATATGTGAAATTTAAACCATAGGAATTCCTGTATTTCCCGAAATAATGGCGCGAACAACACCGACATAACTGCAGATATTAAAAAAATACAGTGGAACTTCACTCAGAATTGGCTACATGGCACTTGCTGCCATGATACAGATGCGTCACTGCCAAAGACGATACGAAAGGAAGAGGTAACGTCAATACATGATTTGCACCGTCTGTCCATCCTTTGCACTAGGTTGTTGATGAGGTTTTGCGGTAACATCGCCCATTCTTCCGTCAGCGCCGTCTTCATCTGTTTGACAGTTTCCGGTGTGTATTGACGTTCAGCAACGTATCTTCCCCTCACGTTCCACACGTGTTCTATGGGATTTAGTTCTGGGAAAGGTGTTGGCCAATCCATCCGCTGAATATCTTCTCTTTTCAACAGCTGTTCAACGTCCACTGCACGATGGGGTGTGGCGTTATCGTCCGTTTACACAAACTGTGAAACAATGGCACCACGTACCAGACGAACGTGAGGAAAAATTACCATATTACAGTAGCGTGCACCGGTTACAACAGCTCTTTCCAGGTTCTAGAGCGTGCACCAGTTACAATACCTCTTTCCAGGTTCTAGAGCGTGCACCAGTTACAATACCTCTTTCCAGGTTCTGGAGGGCACACCGGGTACAGCAGCACGCACCAGTTACAATACCTGTTTCTAGGTTCTGGAGCGCGCACCGGTTACAATACCTCTTTTCAGGCTCAGGAGAGCGCACCGGATACAGTAGCGCGCACTGATTACAATACCTCTTTTCCATGTTACAATACTTCTTTTCCAGGTTGCAATACTTCTGTCCAGGTTCCAGAGCGCGCACCGGTTACAGTAGCCCCTTCCAGGTTCTGGAGCTTCGTACGTCCATCGATCAGAATGCCTCCCATTACAAAAACGTCCCTTTTATTGACGTTTTAGAAGCCAGACAGAGTGCCTACCTTACACCAGATTAGCTGACGTCTAGTATATTTAGAGAGACTAAATCTACTCTCATCAGTAAAGTGTACTGTAACCCCACTGTTCTGCTGACGAGTCCTTATGTTTTCTGGACAACAGTAAACGGTGTCTCCGATGAGCAATTCTTAATGGAACACAGTGTATTGGTCGTTGGACAAACAGTCCACCCTTTGTGTAATCTCCTGGCTACTGTAAACCTCGGGACTGTGCGCCCTGTGCTCATGTTCAATTGGTTTTCAAGGTTGCTTGCTGTCTGGTGTCGATCCCTGTTGGCCAGTAGTAAAAGATAGCGGTCCTCACTGCGGGTGATTTTTAATGGGCAACCACCACTGGTTTTTCGCACAGCTGTACTTGTATTTCTGAAAGTTGACCACGCACGCGATGGCGGATACAAACATCTTGTTGACCACGATGCTATGGAGGATACCAAACTCTTCTGCCATATTCATCACAGTACGCCCTTCTTTGAGTCTCCAAATTATTCGACCACGAGTACAATCATCAAGATGTTCTCTGTGCGTCATTTCGTTGTCTCTAGCGCACAACAAACACAAGCAAACATCTGTAACACTTACGCACACGATCCAGTGACTTTCGTTGAGCAGATAGACTGCGCGAGGGCGTTTAGTTCTCTCGTCCCATAAACCCCACGTCATCCTCCATTACTAGGCATGTGCTGTTGTTCCTGTTCCCAGACACGGTTCCTTGTTAATTTGTGTTTGGATGTTCCTGCTATTTGCGGCGTTACTTTCCTGTTTCCACTTCCTCCTTACATTTTGCACACTAACCTATTACTTTGCCAAAGCGCTCATAAAAGGTTCCTCACCCCTGTCCTTGAGAATTTAAAAACGGCTTCCTATGGCACCTTCCGTGTTGTTAAAAACCTTGGACAAGAGAGCGGCCTGAAATTTCCATTTCTGGAACATTCCGCAGATAAATTATTGGCAAAAATTTCAAAAAAAAAAAAAAAAAAAACGGTTTCCAGGAAGTATCGTATTTTGGTTTAGCATTCATTCTTTTTTTTTTTTTTTTTTTTGCAGTTTAACAGTGTGCTTGTGAAAAGGAATCCATTACGGTGAACTGTAATTCGAAGATGCCGCCCAGGTGGCGCATTGGTCTAAGCGATGGCTTTTGATCATTCGTCCGAAAGGGATCCGGGTTCGAATCCCTGTGAGGCGTGGATGCTGTTTTTGTCTTACGGCACTGGCTCAATCCCTTCCCTGGAACCAGTGACCCTAAATTAGGGACGGGTGACTGCTTATAGCCGATTAAGTTGCTCACGGTAATCGTTAAACCTCCAATAAAAAAAATTGAATATTTAATGTGCCAAAAAATGCGGAATTCATATTCGGTAATATTCCTTGCCTTAAATACAGCAGCAGTTTTTTCTCTCTGTGCGTGTGTGAGTGTGTATGTGTGTGCACTTCTCAGAATTGTTTGCTTAGCTTGTGTTCTCTGTTTCAGAGTATTTGAAGCACGCAGAGTGTCTCGCCCAAGGAGCTGATAGCGATGAGTTTAAGACATATCTCAGAGATCTGCAGGTAGTGATTGAAAAAGTTTTTGAAGTGGAGTTCAAGGACCGTCTTCCCACCATCTGCTGGTAAGTTTCGTCTTTCTACCTTTCCTCACCTATGGTGAAGTGGTGTAAATAATGACTTCTGACCGTTCGTTCTGGCGAGCACAGGTTCGAGTCCCGGATGAGGCATGGATGGTGTGCTTGTCTTATGACAATGGCTGTTTCCTTTCTCTAGAACCAGTAGCCCCAAGCTAGGGACGTACAACTGCTAATAATTCCCTAGAACCACTCACGGGGATCATTAAATCCCGAAAAAGGAACCTACATCTCTATACGAGGGCCATTCAGAAAGTAAGTACCGTATGTGCATCACTCCCGCGCAAGTATCTACTTCAGAGTGGCGCATGCGCAGTTCTGTTGTCTCACCCATGGCGCCATCTCTTGAGCTTGTGGTTATAAGGTTTGTGCTGTGCGTTAATAATGTTTAAGTTAGCAGAAGGGCCCACCGACTGCGAAATCCCGTCTATGATAAGGTTTCTGAAAGCCAGAAATGTCAGACCAAGTAGGATTCATCGGCAAATTTGCGAAATTTACGGAAAAAACGCAATGAGAGCAGGAATCGTGAGGAAGGGGGTTCGAATGTTTAATGAAGGACGATAGACCGTTTATGACGAATTGCGCAGTGGTAGGCCTCCTCTTGTAGCGGAGGATTTGATGGAGAGAGTAAATGAAACCATTAGGGAGAACCAACGCTTCACAATTTCTGATCTTCCAGAGCATTTACCTGAAGTTCCGAAATCATTACTGCATGAAATCATTTCCGAAAAGCTGCGGTAACGCAAAGTGTGTGCACGATTGGTGCCATAGATGTTGAAGCGAAGCATAGCATTATAAGCAAACGAAGTGTAAAGCTGCGATAGTGGATGACACAGATTACGTTACGTGCACAGAAGGTGTTCTACAAATAAATATGGTAATTGTGCATTAGAGAAACCAAACCTAACCTATAAATCTTCTTGGGATCGACGAATAATGTTGCTTGTAGGCACACAGGCCATTGAATTAGAAATTTTTATGCAGATGTACATAAACGTACGCAACGTATATGCAAAAATACGTGGTCACCACGCAATCTAGACAACTATTTAAGACTGGTGCTCATCAGTAATCGTCAGTAATATTAATCACAATGGGGAAAACAAAAAATATTTCGGAGTTTTAAAAAGGGATTATTGTAGGTGCCCATCTGGCAGGAGCGACGAATTGGGCAACAGCTGAGCGAATTTTTTCTAAAAAGATCAGATGCTCTTAGTCTTTAATCAGTTGTAAAATAAACCACATCGCTTGTGTAAAAGGCGTAACTGCGGCTCGATGAAAATCTGTCAAGAACGAGATCCCTGACGTCTGAGAAAGCCTGTACGGAGAAACAGGACTTCTTGTGTGCAGCCATTGATTGAAGCATTCAATGATGGCTGTTCCAGACCCATATCTCACGGAACTATGAGCAGGGAATTGAAAAGGATAAGTATTGGTAGTCTAATGCCTATACGGAAATTATGGATTTCTGCAAGAATCGGAACGTTCGTCTTCAGTGGTGTTAGGAACACCGTGACTTGACACTGGAAGACTAGAAGAAAGTCATGCTGTCCGACGAGTCGCAGTTCATTTTCTTCTGTGCCGATAGTAAGCAGAGAGCTTAGCGTGAGCCCAATGAAGCAGTGCACCCAGCTTACCTTTTAAACAGAACTGAAGGTTCGTGAGGTGGTATCATGATGTGAGGCACGTTATGTAGGTATGCAAAGATAACCCTAATTTTGCTAGGATGTTGGGTACCCTCCATGCATTCTTTGAACAAGGTTGCCGATCAAATCCATTCGGTAGTGCTGACTTTTTTATCCAGCAGGTAACTGCTGTTTCATGAACGATGACTGCTGTCCATCACGCAATATGTGTTCAGTAGTGGTGTACCATGCAGCACTGAGTCTTCCATAGGCCGTCATAAAGCCCGGATCTGAATCCCATTGAGAATGTGTGTAAAGTCAAAACTTGCATCACGCGATTGGCGAAACCTTTAGTCGCTGACGGCAGAAGTGGACACTGCATGGTGTTTCACGTCGTCGTTTAGAAACACGGTTATTATGAATTGCGAATGATGGGCAAATTCACCGGTTGGATGTCAGTAACAGAAATGTGATTTTCCGTCGCTTATGTAGTGACAGAACGACTTACGGACACTTCCTCAATCTCTCAGTGCCATTTACAGAAGCTTGCACAAAGCTTTTACACGAAGGAAGGTACTTTCTGGTTTTGCATTGCTCACCAATGCAAAAGCCAGAAAATGCATTCCTTCGAAAGTGCCTTTGTTTCTTTCAACATGCACGCGAGATTACAGTGATGTAGCAAACCAGCAGCGTGGAGTAACGAAAAGGAAAAATCGTCTTCTGCCATGATGCGTGGTGCATCGTTGAGCATCATAGACCGCACTCTACTGGGATTCTAGAGGGAGTCGTCTATATATCAGAGCCGCAAAGGCCAATGTAATCGCTCTGAGCATTGTGATTGTACGATGTCAGTAAAATGACAAACGCCATTTTACTGACATCGTAGTGACAGATTCCATAACTCACGCGTTGCGCAAACAATGTCTTCACGCAGTTTTCCGCGTTAAAATGACCAGCCTAATCGTCGCATTCGTCGCCAATTGGTGATATACGGGACATCAGAAAAAAACATACTTATATGTAATTCCTCTGTATCCATTTTGGGATATTTTAGAATAGTTTTATTATATGTATATCATCCCTCTGCATTATTTTGAACTATTTTAAGACAAATGAAGTAATAAGCGGCTTTCTGTTTTTTAGTGGTGCACGTCGCTTCCATCAAGACTCCGAAGCAAATACCCAAAGACGGTGCGGAGATGAGGCTGTGGAAATATTGAAATTTCTGTTCGAAATGATTGTTACCGATCTGCCCAAAACACTCTGCTCAAGCTACGAACCACAAGGCAACACCTGCAAGGCACTTTTACCTCCGTCAGGAGCGCAGCCCAAGGGAGCCCAAAGCCAGTCTCAGCTTGCGAAACTCCTTGACACCGCTTTCTCTAGTTTATAAGGATCTTTCAACTTCAAGTCGTGTTTAAAATAAAAGGAAAAGAAAAAAAAATTCGTGCGGTTCATTACAAAAAAAAAAAAAGATAAGAAAACGTTTCAGTACATGTAAAGTATGTATACTCAGCAAACAATTCAAATCCTGAAAACTTTGTTTAATACTGAATGGCAGAAAACCTTTGGCGGGAGCGTTGAGAAAATTTGATGCCAGTGCCGCGATTAATTTTTTTGGAAGTTTTACTTTTGCCATTTAGAGTATTTAAACATCCGTCACGTTTATCATATTGCAATTAGGGAAACAGTTTAAATTTACACGAAACCCGTAGCCATGTGATTGCGATTCTCTCAAAAGTCGTCTCAACTTGTGAATTCTCCGTCTTTCCAATCACCCCTACCCAGCATTGCTTCTTAGTGCACCTGCTTGCTTCTTTCTTGGCACCATCATTTCTATTCTAATTCGAATTAAAATTCATTGCTCTATTCACTTTTATGTGGCTCGTTTAGTACGACGATCTCAAAACATTTCACTAATACTTCCAGTTCAAAGCTCACTTTTTATAACCTAATTTCCACTATCTTCTTTCTTTTACATTCCTTTAATCTATCTAAGCATACTCACATCCCCCTTTTTAAGCCAGCTTTATATTTTCATGATTTCCCAAATTTCTGATCCGTTGGAAGAGAAGATCTTGCATACATTCTACATATTTTTGATTGCAACCCTTTAATCACAGATCGCTCACGAAATCTCTTTCCATTTATTACAGTTTGTTTTATTCGTTCCCTCTCTTACCAGATTCTATAAAAAAATACTATTATTTTGTAAGACTGAACGCCAATGTTTATAGTGTTATACATCTTTTAGTAATTCGTCTTCATTCTCATATACTGACAAATTTTTTATTCACCTATTGAACTGATCATCATCTCTGTTTTTACCGTATTATCCTTATACTAACATTTTTAAGGACCGTTCATCAACCTAAAAAACTTGTTCCACATCTCTTTAGATGTCTCTAGTACAATGACAAATCATCAGAGAAAAAAAGTGCCTTTACTTAAACTTTTACTCTGATTAAATCCTCAGAATGTGCTTTTAGTCATAATTTTACCCAATAGAATTGTGTCCAAGCTGATTATGAAAAAAAAGTTGCTACCTGTTCCTTTAAAATTTGTTTTTGCTGAATTTTGCCAGAATATTTATCTTTATTATTACTTTCCTTAACCATTTATTTTCATTTTGTCCTAATCATTTACTACAATATTTTTAATATTCGCAAACTTTTTCTTAACCGCCTTAACAACATTATTCCGGGGCAAAATTATCAAAACCCTTGTAAATCATCCGCTGCCCAGAGCACGAGAAATTCTCTCTCCAGTCATTAAACAGTGCCTAAAATTAGAAGAAGCTACTATATAGCGTGTGTGAAAATTAAACTTCACATTTCACTCAACGATGATTTTTTTGATATGGTAATCTTTAAAGTAAACACTTTTGCTGTGTATCCTGCAAAATATACTTTTTTCTTGTTTCCACTTTAGTTTTATATCATTTATATGAAATCAAGCTTTACCCTATTTGAATGTTTTCTATTCTATAGTATCATGCAATAACCTTGTAACAAGTAATGCATATTCAGGTGTGTCCGGGAGAATAATAGTGCGGAACTCATCGCATGTGTTTAAGAACAGAACGTAAGATACATAGCATAAATCCTTTATCGTTAGGAAATATTTCAGCAATCGAATGTTGTAAATATATATATATATATATGTTTAAGTCATTATATGTTTTAAAAGACACATATGTTTCCAATCTGATTTTACAGTCTCTGTAATATGTGCCACGTAATAATTAAGGGATTTCACTGTGATGTCTCAGTGAGAGTGTTTGTAATATGTACCATGTAATCATTGATCAGCAAAAATAAAAGATTTCAAATACATTCATGCATCCTAGTACTTTTTTTACGAAGGGTTTTCTGTTTGGCTAATTTAATAGTAATATGTTTTAGGCATTATATCAGAGAAAGTGTGAGATGTAGAGAAAAGCTTTATGCCTGGTAAGGGCTGCACTAACTAAATTTTAGCATTACGTATGATGATAGAAAAGTATAGAGGTTGTCCAAAATAATGGAAACACCTTGAAACAATAAGTGTTATGCACCTCATATGGTGTAGGAGCACCCTCAGCATTTAAAACTGCTTGAATCCTCCTTGGAAAGGACGCATACAAGTCCTGGATGATGGTAAGTGGTGTACCATTCTTCCTGCAGAAACTGTTCGAATTCCTTGAGAGACGCCGGAGAAGGATCACGGGATCGCACTCTGTTTCCCAACACAGGCCACAGGGGCTCAATGATGTTTAAGTCCGGTGATTGTGCAGGCCAGGTAAGGTGTGCAATTTCATCCTCATGTTCCTGAAACCATGATTGAACAGTTCGACCCCGGTGAATCAGGGCATTATCATTTTGAAAGGTTCAATCCCCTGACGGAAACAATTTCTGCGCCATTGTTGGCCAAAAGAGTGACATAGTCACTGCTAGTGATCCGACCGTGTAAGGTGATAATGGGACCTGCTGCAAACAACGAGATCATGGCCCAAACCATTACGGAACCGCCCCAATTCTTCACTCTAGGTAGGAAACAGTCTGAATTGGAGGCTTCTGCGGGGTTCTCTACACGTACACCCGTCCTCTGGTGGTGAATAGTGAGAAACTTGATTCATCGGAAAACAAGACATGTTTCCATTGATCCGAAGTCCACGTTTTATGTTCCTGGCAACACTGTAGTCTCCGTTTCATATTCACTTGTGACATCAGGGGTTTTGCAATCGCAACTCTGCCGTAAATATTGTGCTCATGCAATTCCCTTCGCACGGTATGGGTCGACACTGGGTTTTGGAGATGTGCATTAAGCTCAGCAGTCACTTTCGTAGCCGTGGTCTTTCTTCTTGCGGCCACAATCCTCTTTAATGTCTTCCTGTTTCTTGCAGTGAGTTTGGTTTTCCTTCCACGGTTTTATCTCGCAGATGATGTTGTGCCGTGAATATTGTATGCTGTCATAACCTTCGACACGGTACCTCTCGATACCCCCAATACCGGTGCCACTCTGGTTACCGACGCACCAACCAGACGGGCTCCTACAATCTGCCGTCTTTGGAACTCCGACAGGTCACTCATTGTGCCTTCACCTGGAACGAAATTATGCAAACAATGATTTGCAACGTAATCACACAGACTCTTGAAACTATAAGCAACATTTTTTTACAAGAAAAAAATTGTAGCTACACGTTCGTTTTATTCAAAAAGCAGCACATACCAAAGTCACTGTTTTCAGCGAGGTGTTTCCATTATTTTGGACAACCCCTGTATCTGTCTGTTAGTAAGGAAGTTTTTACTACCTTTATAGATTAAGAAGAAGCGTGCGATGAGAATATAGGATGCTACTGTAAAAATATTTGTTATAGCTAAAAATCTGCTTAATGGTGTGAAAGCTTATGTACAAGTGAATGATGTTTCATTGAAAAGGTTTTCGATTGGTGCAGGTATCAGACAATGTTGTGTAATGTCACCCTGGCTGTTGGCTATTTAATATGTTGTATTTATGGATTCATGCACGAGTGTGTGATGACAAAAGAGACAATACTGGTTTATGTCTTGATAATATCCTTCTGTGCAGATTGCTGTATGCCAGTGACACTGTCCTTTTCGCATAGAGCAAAAGTGAGGTGCAGAGTATGTTGTCCCGGATGTACGAAGTTTGTATGAAATTCAAACTCAGTATAAATAATGGAAAAATCTAAGTTACGGGTTTTGAGGGAGACACTGTTAGTACTGAATGCAGGATCAATCTAAATGGCACATAAATTGACTAGGCAAAGGAATTTGCATATTTAAAAACCATGAGTTTAACAGAATTATCATTTTTGAAATCTGGGATTCTTGTTATGGGATATGCTTAGAAGAAAGGCCTAAACCTTGTGGATAGAAAATCAGTAAGTCAAAATTACGCAAACTGGAGTTCTAATGATTTTCTGAAAACGGGTTTTCGAATCAGGACATCAAGCAGTGCTTGCTCTGGAGCCCCACATTTGGGTAGGGAACATGTCTTCAACTATCACATGATCCGCACCACATGGAGTTTGCCGTCGCTTAACCCTACCAGCGGCCGATGTTCCTCAACCCCCAAAATTACCCTGTCACTTTAGCCTGTCAATTATGGTGACCCAAAATTACCCTGTCACTTTAGCCTGTCATTTATGGTGACCCAAAATTTCCCTGTCACTTTAGCCTGTCAATTATGGTGACCCAAAATTACCCTGTCACTTTAGCCTGTCAATTATGATGACCCAAAATTATCCTGTCACTTTAGCCTGTCAATTATGGTGACCCGAAATTTCCCTGTCACTTTAGCCTGTCAATTACGGTGACCCAAAATTACCCTGTTCTCCAAATAGAAATGTTCACTTAGAGGCCGGGTTTTAGGAAAGATAAGATAAAACAATTCCTTTTCCCTTATCACTTGAACAATACTGACCATAACCTGTCACTTGTGATAAGAGCTCCCATCTAGTCCTTTATTCTCTGCTCTATGATCCAACGCATAACGGGAAAGTTCTAGGCCTCCAGACACAGATATCGTCCCACAGAGTAGAAATCGCTTTTCTTTCTTAAATTCATCACAATTGCTATGACGTTTTTCCAGGTAATTAGTCAGAAAGGATTAGTGTTGATCATTCTCCTAAGTGCCCACTTTGAATAAAATCTAAGGGGGAAGGCAATGCTTTCTTTTGCACAGGTTTACTCGTTCCAACAGCATTCGGCCCACTTCTTCGACACCAAATACATTCGTTCGAATTGATTTCAGTCCACCTTGCTAACACAGAGTTATTTCGTTCGGAGGGAATATGTTTTTGCTGTTTTAAGATTCACGTACTGACCTTTCTTAATGAAATTTTAATTAACTAAGTAGACAATAAAGTCACATAAATCCGTGAGATAGTGTATATCAAAAAAGTATTGGGTTGATACATAAGTTCATGCAGTTTTTTCACAGCACTACAGGAATTTATTACATCAGAAGGGAAAACGGAAATCAATCAACGATGTATCCCCCCCTCCATTGTTAACGATGATTGTCCTAACGTGTGGATAGGTATTCAATGCCATTCTTGAAAAACCTGCATGTTTTGCTGGGAAGAAATGGTCAAGGAAATTCTGGTAATCAACATCATTCTTGAACGTTCTGCCAAGAGGTGCATTCGACAGAGATCGGAACATGTGATAGTCTGAAGGGGGCGACATCTGCGGAATAGGCACGATGTGGAAGGACCTCCCATTTCATATCCTGAATATCCATTTTGGTCATGTTTGTACTGCGAGGGCGTTCGTTATCATGCAGAAGAAGGACACCATGGCGACGATGTGGCTGTTCTGCTGAATTACTCCCTCCACACGGTGGAGTTGCTCACAGTAGTGTGCAACGTTGATGGTCCGATTCCTCGGCAACATTTTTCTCAGTGAATAATGCCTTCCATGTCCCACCCGACAAACAACATGATCTTCGCAGGATGAAGGTCATGTTTCGGACGTGGTGTGGGCGTCTTTTTTGGGCTTAACCATTCTTTCCGTTGCCTGAAATTCACGTACAGGCATTACTTTTCATCTTCAGTAACAATACGTGGCAGAAAGGATTTGCGTTGCTGAGAATATTCGCGATAACGGGCGAGCAAGAACCACATATGGCAATACGCTGCTTCTTGTTGTCCTCGGTGAGAGTGTTAGGTACCCAAGACCCCAATTTCTGGATCTTTTCCATAGGTCCCAGGTGTTGCACCACTGTGGACTTTTCACAGTACATTTCTGTAGAAAATTCGCGTGTGGTTTGATGCTGATCCAAGTGGATGAAATGGTTCAAACGATCCTCATCAGAGCCAGATGGGCGAGCCGAGCGTGGAGAGTCGTTGAGCTCAAAATGGCCCCTATGGAACCACTCACACCATTTACGGGCTGTCCTGGGAGTAATAGCATCCTCCCCATGCACAGCCCAAATTTGACGAGTGACCTCGGCGGCTGTGGATCCCATGTTAAACTCGTAGAGGAGCAGACGTCGGAAATGTTCATTCCTCTCTACTTGACGCTCCATGACCTGAAAACCAAAACACCATTAGCCCCAATCACACAACGCAATATGATTTAGATTCACCATATTCCTGGCTACATTTTGCTATACAACTGGCCATCTGCACCGTCACTACTGACCTGGAAAACACTCGTGAAATAGAACGGCACGAACTTATGCATCAACTTAATATTTTAATCATTCCAAGCTTTCGCTTGCCAACGGGAGCCTTTGTCGAGGTCAAGGCAAAATTACACGAGACTAACAACAAACCGTTTGGAGTTTAAAGCCATATAATAGCAAGAGTATTAAATACGTGAATACAACATTCAAAACACGCAAACTTGCATTGGTCATTAAGTGGGTACAAGGTTCACGTAGTGTAACATGCATGATGAAGTGATATTGTATGTTAATCTCAAGCTCAGAGCCTGCGAAATATGGAGATCTACGGTGATGGCAGTTCAACGGATGCCCCATCATTGGATACACCACCTCTTGTGATAATCTTAATAGACACTCTGATTATAGTTACCCTGTAAGCAGTGAACGGAGTCGCCAGTTTCTTTTCATCCCATAGGAGAATTGCTGCGTTGCAAAGTACTTCCTTTGCGAAAGCAATCACCCTTCTTCCATATTTAATATCTCTCATGAGCTCCTAATGTCGCACACACAAAAACATTTCGATGTAGTACTTTGAGGAATCCGTGGAATTTTTGTGGAATCGTACAAATTCCAGCAGTTTAGTCTTTGTCTGCTTTTTTGTTGTTGGCAGTAATGTTTACCAATAATGCCTGGTGTCTTCAACGCTAATTCAGTACAATACTTCCTCAGTAAATTCTTAACATAGAATCAGAATTGAGAAATATACGAAATTTCACGTTCGTTTTCTTCATGTTGTCCATTAACAGGAAGCTTTTCACTTTTTGAAAGGCAAAGAAGCACATCCCTAGGACAAATATTTTTTAACATAAGCACCCCGGACGAAGAATTAGTCACCCCTAACAGAAATGACATTAAGAAGCTACTGGTTCTACAGAGGGCGCCGTGATACCATTTGTGGGAGATAAATAGCACTGACGTAGTCTACAAGATGATTTCTGTCTCGTGCATTGGTGAAGAGCAAAGTGTGTGTTGAATTCAGCCTGCAATATGGGTCGTAAGACAGACGTTAAAGACTGGGAAAAAGGAGCTATCATGTTTGGCCGTGCCCACGGACACAAAGCGAATGAAGTCGCCCAATTTTTTGGTATGTCGAAGCATACTGTCCAGCTGGTCTACAAACAGTGGTGTAGTTCGCAGTCAACTGAAAATCGGCGACGTAACTGTGGCCGGAAAACGATTCTCACCAACAGGGTCCCCCGCAATGTTTCACGCCTAGTAACTGCAAATCGGTTTCAAACCATGCAACAATTGCTCCAAATAGTCAATGAAAGTCAACTCCAACCAAATTCCAAAAGGACACAGCGACGAGAAATGCATTCGATGGTCATGGAGCAGAGTACCACGGAAGAGGCCTCTTTTAACAGCAGGTCACAAAGTCTCACGTTATCAATGGGTTCAGGGGCAGCAAAACTTTACTCTGGAGGATTAGAAACGAGTAATTTAGTCTGATAAGTCTCGGTTTTGTTTGTTCTCCAATGACGGGAGGCAACGAGTGCATCGCAGGACCAATGAAGTCTTTAATCCTGATTGCGTCGAACATGTTGTTCAAGCTGGAAGAGGTTCTGTGATGTTTTGGGGATGTTTTCGTACCACAAAATGGGCCCTCTCGTTGCAGTAACGATGAATTTGAACCAACATACGTACCTCCGCATTCTGAATGACGAAGTGTTGCCCTTTGCTCTACATCTATAGGAGCAGCATCACATTGCCACTCCTATCTTCCAAGACGACAATTGCCGTGCTCACATGGCGAAAACTGTATCTGAGTGGCACGACGAACAATCAGTAACACCGTTTCACCTCGACTGGTCCGCCGAATCCCCAGATTTGAATGCTATTGAAAATCTGTGGGATCATCTGGAACAGAAGGTGAAACTCCGGAATTGACACCCACGTACTCTGGCGGAACGTCGAGGCCAACTGACGCACGAGTGACTGCAAATCGATTTTCAATACATCCACAACCTCGAGGAGTCTCTACCACACCGGATTAATGCTGTTATCAAGGCAAGAGGTGCCGCCAATCGTTATTAGGTACGTTGTGACAGGGGTGACTAATCTTTTGTCCGGTGTGCTTATAATACTAACTAGTATTCGTACCAGGCCCGAGGTGAAGTTCACCTCATCTTTCCCTCACCTTGAGTCTTACCGATTTAAAAACTAGATGACTGCAACAAACATTAACTTTAATTTATTGTAATTCTAAATTTGAGTTTCCCTACGCACAATGTAATAACAACTAGGCACTTAATTTTTTCTCACTCACATAACTTTTTCCTACCGCATTCCCGCACGTGGTTCTAATTCCTCAAATTAGATCATTTATGGCAAACAAATTGCTGATACATCTAGTTTCCTAGTTATAAAGAAATATTTTCCGTTTTCCTGGTACGATCACCAGAACAATTATTACCGTAATTACCAGAGCACATGTGATTGCACTAGATGAAAGCCCGTCTATAATGACGGGGAAAAATAAAATTTATGATACAGAAACTACTGACATTTGTTTATTGAGTTTCTGAGTTCCACGTTAATTGATGGCGACGTTGGCTCACAGCTTTCTGAAAATTTTCCGAGCAGTCGTTAATGGAATTTGATACGACAGCTGTCTGTTTGTTATGTGTTTCGTAAAACCTTTAGTCCCTTTTTCGCCAACTCTTCTTTTATACACAACATTTTTCGTATACGCTGACTGTGAACCCTGTATCAATTTCCCCTGTTCTTTTGCGTGGACTATTTTTATCTTGGCGTCATTAGATCGTCGTGCCCTTGACGTTGCCACATACAGATGGCTGAATACCTGTTCAGGTAGTGAACCAAAATTCCTGGTGTAAAGTTTTCATATCTCTAAAGAGTTGACCGTGTGACGTAACGCATTTCTGACATCATGTGAGAATGATTTGGATTAGATGACGTCACAACAGCAGCTGTGTTCCTTGTTGTTATGACAACAAAACAAAGTGATTCACGATTGGTCTGTGCGTGTGTAGGTGATAACGTCCCCTACACGAAGACACGTAAAGCTAAATATGACGTCACAAACATTTGTTTCTCTGTAGTTGCTCTGACGGCTTAAAGAGTTGCACGGAGGAAGAGGAGGAAGGCTCTAGGAAATTATATTTAGGATGTAACGATCAAGCAATATGAGGTCTGACAATTAAGTAATGAGACTAGGTCAAAATACGAAGTTTACTTACACTTTTAATCAACTACAATGTGTTCACCTTCGAAGTAGTTCCCTTGAGCTTGAACACACTTATTCCAACGGTACTGTCATTACATGTAGCAGCTGTGGAACTCATCAGCTGAGACACTGGTTAAGGCCTGCGTCACAGTCTTTTGGAGGTCTGCTGCTGTGTCAAAATGGTGTTTTTTTTTTTTTTTTTTTTTTTTTTTTTTGATTGGAGGTTTAACGACCGCCGTGAGCAACTCAATGGGCTATAAGCAGTCGCCCGTCCCTAATTTAGGGTCACTGGTTCCAGGGAAGGGAGAGAGCCAGTGCCGTAAGACAAACACAACATCCATGCCTGACCGGGATTCGAACCCGGACCCCTTACGGACGAATGATCAGAGGCCAACGCCTTAGACCACTGCGCCACCGGGGCGGCATCAAAATGGTGTCCTTTCGCAACTGATTTCAGTTGTTAAAGGGCGACTAAAACCAGTATGAATGGACAACATGTGTTGTGAAAGGACAACTGAAAAAAGTATGAAAGGACAACATGTGTTGTGAAAGGATAACTGAAATCAGTATGAATGGACAACATGTGTTGTGAAAGGACAACTGAAATCAGTATGAAAGGACAACATGTGTTGTGAAAGAAAAACTGAAATCATTTTCGCCGTTCTTCTTGCTGTTGTTCTGTGAGATTTTTTGGAACCAATTTCGCACAAGTCTCATTCCCAGATCTTCAGTCAGCATTCTGCGAACACTTTCGCGATGCATTTTCAGTTCTTCCACTATCATTCTCACTGTTATTCGCCTATCACGTCGCACAACTTCATTCACCCGGAGTGTGTTGTCCTCTGTCTGCGTGGTAGTTGGTCGCCCACTTCGGTGGTCGTCTTCCACATTGGTTCTGCCCTCACAAAACATCTTGTGCCAGCGGAAGACTTGTACTCCTGACATTACCTCATTGCCAAAAGCCTGCTGAAGTTTTCCGTACGGTACCGCCGCATTTTCACCTAGTTTCACACAAAAAAGATGGCATACCGCTGCGGAATATTCCGCGAGTCCATTTTCCTGACGAGGAGCACACGCACAACTTCACGCACCAAGCAGCTACTACACACTGAGGCATTCCAGGTCGATGCCACTTGGGCTACGAGTGGAGGAAGAACCAATGTTACACATATGTGACGTACGAAGCTGCAGCGTTGCCAAAGCGCGCGCTACAAAATCAGTCTCATTGCGTAATTGTCAGACCTCGTATACTGCCTTCCTAACCTTCCATTCTTTTTTGTTTGTAGAATTAATGACCTCTGTGAGCAACTCGATGGGGTAAATTCTTTTTTGTTTGTAGAATTAATGACCTCTGTGAGCAACTCGATGGGTCCCTAATTTAGGGCAACTAGTGGCAGGGAAGGGAGATAGCCAGGGAAGTAAGACAAACACAACGTCTATGCCTCGCCAGAATTCGTTCCTGGACCCATTTCGGACGAATGATCAGAAGCCTGCGTTATACCGCGGTGACCCGTTGTTGTTGACTTTTCACTCGTGTGAATTTTGTTTGTTTCTAGTTATGCTTTCCATGCTGAACGTCACGTCTCAAGCCTCATGTCCTGGTTCGAATCTCTGTGAAGTGTGGATGTTTGTTTCTCTTGAAACTCTTGTTCTCTTTTTTTCCTGGAACAAGTGGCCCTAAATTAGGGACGGGCGACTGTTTTTAGTCCATTGATTTGCTCACGGTGGCAGTTAAACTTTCGATTTCGAAAAGAAAGTCATGAGGTTTTTCTTCTCTGGGTTGTGACAAAAAGTCAGTTAAGTCAAGATAATCAGTATAAATACAGGGATCATGTAATCTGAATATTTATACTGGTTAAAAACCTCCATAACGCTAGTGTGTACTCCGTCAATGCATGTGTACTATTGCATGTTGCGAGATACATTTTCGGTGATTCAACTTTTGCTTTACACTACGAATAAATTATACCAAACCATAAGTTAGATTATTTACTTGATTTTCTTTCAATGTAGTTTTGACACTGTTTTTCTTTTTAAAAAAATGTATTTTTCCTCATTTGGACAACAATTCTAATAACTCTTTATCTCAAAGACTACAGTCTTGTGACGATTATATATTTTTTTCGCTATTTTTTCACCTCCACATGCCAAGTCTAATCACTCTTATTAACAAAAACTCAGTGCCTTTTACAGTTGCGTATGTCGCGCGATACATATATGTTCATATAAGGACAGTTTGGAAAAAGAACTTTATTTACTTAAACGTGTTGCAGTACAGCGAGGATACAACCCTTCCATTATAGACAAGGCTCTGACAAAATTCCGAAAACCGAAGCCCATCTCCACATTAACTCCTGTGATGCGCCCATTGCGAGAGAATTTTGCCATTATTCCATTTTCCCGTGACATTGCTTTCAAAATTAAAAACATTCTCAAAACCTTTAATTTTAAAGTGATTTTTAAGCCCATAAACAAAATAAGATTTTTAGGATCAAAGGACTATGTTGAAGAAAAAAACTCGTGGGGAATTTATCAAATTCCATGTGAATGTGGCGCTTCGTATATAGGACAGACCCGTAGAGCCTTGCGTTTTCGATTGAAGGGGCACACTACCTAAATTCGGAATTGTGACTTAAAGAAGTCATCGATGGCTAAACACTGTTACGAAAAGGACCACAAATTTCTCTTTGAAGAAGCAAAACTTATTGACAAGCCAGATTCAACCACCAAACTTGATATTTTGGAAGCTTTCCATATATATCAGAAGTCTTCGCAACTTGTTAATGACATGGCATCCACGCCATTTCTATCATGCGCGTGGAAGCATCTAACCAAAGCACGTGACTGTAAACACCATTTATGATGTCATATACAATTTGAATATTTACGTGCCATTCGTCCTGATGAAGCTAGGTCAATACCCAGCGAAACCATGGTAGGCTTGAAAAAATAAACATTTGTGACAACTACGTTGTATTATCTTAATCTATATAAATTCTAATAACTGTCCGAAGCCATCAATATTGTGCGCTTTATTTGATTATGCAAATATACGGCATATGCTGTCAGAGTAACGCACGTCGCTAATAGCGAATGCATTTATTTACCTATTTTCTGATTTTAATACCAAGCTTTCGTTCAGAGGATGGCTAACATTGCCACTGTCAGCAGCAAGACCGTGTGTACAAAATTACGTAGAAAAAGCAAACGAACAAAATGTCCCATGTTGGTTTGTATTTATTTCAGAGTACATTGCATTCCCATTAATATCTGGACATATGCATGTCAAGAAGTAACCGTTTTCAATAAAAATTAATATTCTGTGATGAAATGTTTGGATCTTTATGATGTGTTGTGCTGTTCGTGGAAAATTCTCCACTAATATTTTGTAAATGTCGACCAATATCTTCTGCCACTGTAGGTCTTTAAAGCAGTAACCAATATTTTGTTAATGTCGACCAATAGCTTCTGCCACGATAGGTCTACAAAGCAGTAAACAATATTTCGTAAATGTCGAACAATATCTTCTGCCATTGTAGGTCTTCAAAGCAGTAACCAATATTTTGTAAATGTCGACCAATATCTTCTGCCACTCTAGGTCTTCAAAGTTCAGTTCAAATTTGTTTGTTCTGCAACCTCATTTTCCACGCACCAACAATCCAGTTCGTCCCATATGTTACTTAAAGAATTCACGCCTGTATTTGTGGCTAGCTAGTCCTACTTTTCTACGCTCATATCCTCAAACCAATCTGAAGTAACGCTATCGGTATGGCCTTACGCTTTCACCTGACGATAGAGGTATGGGACTTTCCCAACGTCTGCCACAATATTGGTAGTGCGTAATTGTCCACGATGCGTAGGTAAAGCTCAGCATTTATGTTTTTGTGCAAGCCAAACTACGGGAAACAGCTCCACGCTTCACAACTCCATAAAACCTCATTGTCGGGAAGATACAGTTATAAAAGTACCTTTCTCCCGGAATCCGCCACACACAGGGACGAGTATCAGACGAACAGATCGTGTACTGTGATTTGTCAGTCCAGAGAACAATTTTCAATTATTCTACTGTCCGGTGAAGTGCAAAGTAGCTGCCCCGGTGGCACAGTGGTATAAGGCGTTGGCCTCTGATCATTCGTCCAAAAGGGGTCCGGGTTCGAATCCCGGTGAAGCATGGATGTTGTGTTTGTCTTACGGCACTGGCTCTCTCCCTTCCCTGGAACCAGTGACCCTAAATTAGGGACGGGCGACTGCTTATAGCCCATTGAGTTGCTCACGGTGGTCGTTAAACCTCCAATCAAAAAAAAAAAATAAAAGTGCAAAGTAAAAAAGTACAGGAACGCGCGCTGCTTTTAAGTCTACAATACCTTTCCCGTCTTATCCCCCCCCCCCATATTCCGTCTCTCCCGTGTTTACTTCCTTATATTTATTGTGTAAGAATAAGAAAGTATTTTGATCGGCCGAAATCAGTCTTCCGGATTTACACGTTATCGTGAAACAAACATGTGACGTTTTCAGCGTAAATGTGCAGTTTTTCTCTTGAATTTTTATTGGAAAACAATTATAAGACATTCGCAATTTAAAATGAAAACGAATTATGCTGTATAGGTTTCTACTGGAACGCGTACCTGCTAAAAAGGAAAGTACCGGAACTCCCTTCCGAGGAATTCCGATCCCAGTACACCACTGCTACTGTCCAAGAACTACACCGATGAGCCAATTGATTATGACCACCCCCAGCCTAGAGAAATGAACGCACCTGGAGACCGAACGGTGGCACAGGTGAAGTTCGCAGAGCACTCACGGACAATGAAATTTGCTCGTCAAGAAGGAAACATTGCATTTAACTGAAATTTTACGGACGTAATAATAGAGGTGAGTGATACGCATGATGGAAAAACCAGAGCTAAAGGACAATTACAGAAGCATCGGTGTCACGCAGTCCGGTCATCTTCAATAACGTGTCGCACCGCATCGTGTAGTGATACATTCTGCAATACGGTCCGCCGTGGAGGCAAACAATCGCCTGATGTTGTCCTGCGGCAGACTGGCCCACATGAGTTGGACGGTGTGTTCCAAATCCCGGAAAGTGCGGCACGGCGGGAGCTGGCGTTTCAACTGGTCCCCCACATGCTCGATAGAGATACATGCTCCAGAAGCCGGTACACCATGGAAGTATCTGGGCATGACGTAGGCAGTCCTGATCAAACCGAGCCGTATGCGCGCGAGCATTATCCTGGTGGTATAGCGCACCTGGAATCCCTGCCAGGAATGGGAGCTCGTGAGGCCGTAAGATCTCTTCCACATACTGCAGACCCGTCAATGATCCACGTACCACTACTAGAGTTGATCGGCTATCGTAAGCAGAGGCACACCAGACCATAATGCCTGCAGTGGAGGAGGTGTGGCGCTCGATAACGAGGTTGGGAATGTGCCGTTGACCCGGGGATCTCCACACACGGACAGGATGGTCATCAGTTCCCAAAACGAAACGGTACTCATCGCTAAACACCACACGTCGCCA
This sequence comes from Macrothele yani, assembly GCA_039090855.1. Taxonomy (NCBI): domain Eukaryota; kingdom Metazoa; phylum Arthropoda; class Arachnida; order Araneae; family Macrothelidae; genus Macrothele; species Macrothele yani. The sequence goes on along the minus strand of CM076997.1, from coordinate 109,424,128 downwards.
GACTGTGGCGTTCCATGTCGCTCTGGCCTGGCACCACTGCACACGGAGCCGGCGATATTCCGGTGTTAATGGCAGCATACGTAAGGAGCGCTGGCATCACAGATTCGCTTCCACGAGGTGTCTGTAGAAATGTTTCACGGGCACACAGAAGCTGCTATATCTTCCTGTATAACGGACCGGGTCGCAGGTGCGATCCGTTCGTGTCTGGCTCACGATCCGTCGATTACCTCTACCGGTGGTCGTCCTGGTCCGTCCGGAGCGGCTCCGCCGTGTGACAGTTACGTCACGTGTCCACTGCTTCAAGCACAGTCGAAAGGTATGGCCAGCACGGGCCACATGGCGGGCTCGTGCCGAACACCCTGCGATTTTCAGCCCGATGATTAGGCCTCCCTCAAAGTCTGTAAATTGCGTAAATTGACGTCTCTGGCATCTACACGACATTCTTGTCGCTTTCTATTCTTGCTTGCGTCGGCCGATGCTTTTCGCTTTCATGGGGCATCGGCTACACGCCGGTTTATAAGGCTGCCGGTTCGTGCTTGCAGATCCACCACAGGTTGTGTGGTCATGCGCAATCGCACCAAACGTGCATCAATTGCATACCAGCACGCACTCTAGCTCTTTGCAAAGTTTCTTGATTATAGCATGTTTTCTTCTAGGTGCGCAAATTTCATTCTCCGTGAGTGCATATACAACCCGAGGACCGGCTTTAGGTGAGTAAAGTGTTCGGCGTCAGAATGGGAAAAGCTGCCGATTTATAGCAGTTTAATAAGGATAAATTGTGAAGGCTCGCTGCCTCGGAACTACGATTTCGGAAACGGGGCGGCTTGAGGGTTGTCCACGTGCCGCTGCAGTGAGTACGTATCAAAAGTTACGCACAGACGGCCAAAAGACCAACCGTCGTCCAGCAGTGTGTTGTTCGCAGCGCACGATCCCTTTTAGCCCGCAAAACAGCGCCCCCACAGGGTGTGTGTGTAGCGACGCCTGTAGATGGTAGCAACGACTGTGGGTGTGTGTGTAGCGACGCCTGTAGATGGTAGCAACGACTGTGGGTGTGTGTGAAGTGACGATTGTCGCGCATTGTTAACAACGATCGCAGGGCCACATTGCGACAAATTACCCGCAGCTACAACAGTGGTGATCAGAGCAATGTGTCACATGACACAGTTCATCGCAGCCTTCTGCGCATGGGCCTCCGTAGCCGAAGACCCAAACGGGTCACCATTCTCATTCCACGTCATCGCCAACAACGCATGAAATGGGCCCAAGATCATCGAGATTGGACCGTGAATGATTGGAAGAAAGTGTCTTGGTCTGACGAATCAAGATTTCTGGTGCATCACGTAGACGACCGAGCGCAGATATGCCGATTACCAAAGGAGGCAATGGCACCTGGATGCACTGTTGGGCGGATATTGGGCCTTGTTTTCTTGGGTCACTTTAGGTCCCATTATCACAATAGCACATAAACTGGCTGCTGCCAGGCATCTCAACATCTTTGCAGACAAAGTTCACCCAATCAAGGCAATGGTGTGTGACGTACCTGCCAGCAGGACGCATACGACATAAAGGCAGATAGGAGTCAGAATGAACGTCTGCGTAGCTCAGTTGATAGAGCGACTTGTTCCGGAATAAGCGGACTCGGGTCCGATTCCCGGCGTAGACCAGAAATGACGGAGAAATTTACTTCGTTATAATGGCGCCCGAACTTTCCGGATGACCTGGCAGTTCAAAATCGCGCAATGGTGTGATGTTCTTTTCCCACCGCGAGAGAGGAAAAATAAGAGAATCCCTTCTCTAGCGCTTCAAAAAATAAATGTGTGTGACGTTGCATTCCACACACCAGATTGACCGGCAGTTCTCAGGTGCACGTTCTACAGCGGATGGCTGCCTGCAATGATTCATGGTCATGGCTGACCCGTGGGCCTTGCCCGGGCCCTCTTTCGAGGGTGGAGGGAGATGTGACGTACCTGCCAGCAGGACGCACATGACATAAAGGTAGATAGCAGTCAGAATGAACGTCCGCGTAGCTCAATTGGTAGAGTGACTTATTCCGGAATGATGGGATCCGGGTTCAAGCCCCGGCATGGACAAAAATGACGGAGAAATTTACTTCGTTATAGGTGCTTCCTGTTGCTAATGGCTATTACTAACAGGATAACGTGCCATGCCTGACAGAATCGTCAAGGAGAGGTTTGATGAACATGCTGGTGATTTTCTGTTAATGCCCGGGCCTCCAAATTCACCTGACATGAATTCCATCGAACATTTGTGATTCGACTTGGAAAAGCGGGTTCACTCTAAATCACCACCACCCCGAAATGTACGGGAACTGGAAGACCTGCTGTTGACATTATGGTACCAGATACCCCAGGATATCCATTGACACCTCGTCGAATGGACGTCTCGCCGAGTGGCCGCTGTTTTGCGGGCTAAAAGGGATCATACAGCTTATTAGGTAGGTGGTCCAAATCTAATGGATAATCGGTGTACATTCCTCACACCACGCTAATCGGCGTGTGGCATTAGTAGAAGAGATTAACGGCTTATGGATGGTTGTGTTCGATCTTATTAACCTGTGTCGCGCAACGTCCTGTGCTCTGTAGCGGTGCTAAAACTGCCAGTCCGTGTTTAACTCTGGACTAACAGTGAGATTACTCAAACCATATTTCTTTTCAAAACTATAGGTTTTCTTTTGAAAGTACCTGAAAATGAGTAAGCAATCTTTTTTGGTGCTTACTGAGGTAAGCATAAAAAAACACAATCTTGGTAAGTGGTAAAGGTGGCAAAAACTGAAGCCCCACATATATTTAAAAAAGTTGAGGTTGTAGCTTTCAGTTATTCTCTCCAAGTCATATTTCAGATTTGTGAAATAATCTTCCAATTTCAAAACAGCCTGCAGCGCCAAGTTCGTAAGTTTGCTTTATAGAAGGCCAGCGTTTTTTTTTGTTTTTTTCATTTTGTGTGGAGTTTTGTCAGTGTGATACATCAAACTTTTTAGCACGTCTTTTGTGAAAAAAGATCGTGCTTATGTTACCGGTTTGTTCGTCCGTCCGTCTGTACCCACAATATCTCTGCAACTATTGGTCCGATTTGAAAAATTCTTTTTGCATTGGGAAGCTTGAAATACGCAAATGATGATCCTTTATTTCGCTTTTTTTACGATGTACAATTTCGCCGCCAGTGGGCGTAAATATAGATGATGTCGAATTCAAAAATGCGTTTTATTCCACATATTTGCTTCTAAATATCTGATTGAAAAAATACTTTTATCTTTCGATTTCATTTATGTAGAAGAGTATTTTAGATCTAGTTACTTTTCAGAATTAGGCATAGATTTTCCGCCAAGGGGCATAAAAGTAAATTACATTTTTCCCGATAACTCTTCTTCTAAAACTCCGATTTGAAATTTATTTTTTCTGCGGATACACCTCCTGATGGAAAATCTTTTGCATGTAATTTCAAATTTTTTAAAGACTACTTTAGCCACCAGGAAGCGTAAGTGTTAATTTTTGCTTCTGATGTATTTGCCATAAAATCTGAGCTTCTAAAATATCATTTGAAAATTTTTTTCCGTGGACTGATGCCACTCACATCGATAAACATTTTCGGAATATTTTCTTCTTAAAATATTTCACAGTTTCTCCGTCAAGAGGCGTACATGTATATCTTATTTTTGTCAATGTCTCTACTTCTAGGAGTTCGATTTTTTCTTTGTTGGATAGTGTTTCCAATACGACATGTTTTTCATATAATTTCAAAATTTTCAATTAATTCATAGACTTTTCGCTAAAGTGTGTAGAGGCAAATTGCGCTTCAACCTACACTGACGGGAAAAAATCCCAACACCAAGAAGGGGTTGTGTTAGATAAACGACAGTTGGTAGGCTGTGAGAGTACATCTGTAAGATGACGTCTATGCAAAATTTCGCGCTCGGCGCATACGTGTGCCGCTAGTAGCGCCCCTCGGTACATGCAAAGCAGGTTTGCTGTAAATACGCGCTGTAACGTTCGTGAGCGTTAGTTATCGTTGAGATTCGACGTAGTGTGTTGATGTTAGTCAAGAATGCCTTTAAGAAGACGAAGAAGCCATTATCAACAGCTCACGGAGTTTGAACGAGGTCGTGTAATAGCGCTACGAGAAGGTGGATTTTCTTTCCGCAATATTGTAGAACGACTTGGCAGGAATGTTGCCACTGTGCATGATTGTTGGAAGCGGTGGTGAAGGGAAGGTACTGCCTCAAGAAGACCGGGTTCCGGCCGGCCACGTGGCACTACTGAGAGGGAAGACCGCCGTGTACGGCCTATGGCCGTGGCGCATCGTACTGCAGGAATTCGAGCTGCCGTTGCCACCACAATTCGTTGTGTCACTGTGGTGGCAACGGCAGCAATTCGAGCTGCCGTTGCCACCACAGTGACACAACGAACTGTTTCAAATCGGTTACTTGAAGGACAGCTCCGAGCCAGACGCCCTGTAGCGTGCATTCCACTTACTCCAAACCACTGCCGTTTGCGACGTCAGTGGTGTCAAGCTAGAGCTCATTGGAGGACGGAGTGGAGATCTGTTGTGTTTTCTGATGAAAACCGGTACTGCTTATGTGCCAGTGATGGCCGTGTGTTGGTTAGAAGGAGGCCAGGTGAGCGCCTGCAACCAACCTGTCTGCGGCCGAGATACACTGGACCTACACCTGAAGTTATGGTCTGGGGAGCAATTTCCTATGACAGCAGGAGCACTCTCGTGGTTATCCCACGCACCCTGACGGCACAGTTGTACGTCGGTCTGGTGATTCAACCTGTTGTGCTGCCATTCATGAACAGCATTCCAGGGGGTGTTTTCCAACAGGATAACGCTCGCCCGCATACCGCTGTTGTAACCCAACATGCTCTACAGAGTGTCGACATGTTGCCGTGGCCTGCTAGATCACCAGATCTGTCACCAATCGAGCACATATGGGACATCATTGGAAGACAACTCCGGCGTCACTCCCAACCAGCATTAACCGTCCCTGTATTGACCGACCAAGTGCAACAGACATGGAACTCCATGCCGCAAACTGACATCCAGCACCTGTACGACACAATGCATGAACGTTTGCATGCTTGCATTCAACATTATGGCGGTTACACCTGTTATTAATGTACCAGCATTTCACATTTAAAATGGCTCTTCTCGCGCTTACATTAAGCTGTGATCTTGAAACCTTAATCGATTAAATATGCTACCTATACAAATGTATTGCCGTCATTTCATTCCTCTATAACTATTTTTTCGTGGTGTTGGGATTTTTTTTCCGTCAGTGTATATCTCTGCTTCTAAACCTCCGATTTCAAAAATTGTTTCTGCTACGGATACAGCTCTTGATAAGAAATCCTTTGCACATAATTTTTAATTTTTGTAAAGAAGTGGTTTGGCCACCAGGGGGCGGAAATCTTAATTTCCGCTTCTGATGTTTTTGCAGCAAAATATGAGCTTCTAAAATTTCGATTGAAAAAAAAGTGGTTTGTTGACCGATACTGCTCATGTCGACAAACCTTTTAGGAACATTTTCTTGAAATGTATAGTTTCTACGCCAGGGGCGTAGATGTATATCTTATTTTTGTCAATATCTCTACTTCTAAGAGTCCGATTTGAAAAATTCCTTCTTTGTTGGATTGTGTTTCCGATGCGAAATGTTTTTCCTATAAATTCAAAATTTTCAAGTAAATCATAGCCTTTCCACTAGGGGGCACAAAGGTAAATTGCGTTTTCTGCGTTATTTTCGCTGCTAAAACTCTGATTTGAAAACTTCTTCCTGTATCGCATACAAGACCTGATGGAAAATATTTTTTCAAATCAGGGGCATAGTGTCAGTTTCTGCTTCTGATGTATTTGTAGCAAAATCCGGAATCCTGAGAACTCGACAAAATTTTTTTTTTCTTGGACCAATAGTGCTCATATGGAAAAACCTTTTGAGAATACTTTCTTCCTAAAAGAATGCATGGTTTTCCCACCAAGAGACTTAAAGTCACACTTATTTTTGTCAATATCTCTGTTTCTAAGGGTCCGATTTGAAAAATTCTATCTGTGTTGGAGAGCGTTTCCGGTGCGAAATGTTTCTCATATAAATTCATGTTTTTCTTAATGCACAAGTTCTGCAAATAGAAGGCCCAAGCTCACGATTCCGTTTACACCAATATCTGAGGGATTAAAAACCCGATGGAAAAACTTCTTTCTTCCGTCAGATACTATTGTTTTCCATACCGGTTCCATTGACTTTGAATAGCTTTGATAAATTTAATTTGCGTCAGAACGGATTCAAAAGACGTGCTTATCACACCCAAAAATTCGGTGTCATCTTTCTTGTTTGCTATTGTTTTATGATTTAATGACAACGATGAACAATCCAGTGGGCTCTAAGCAGTCTACCTTTCCTAATTTAGGGGTGCTGATCCTAGAGAAAAAAAAAAGCGCAATGGCCATGACTCCTCCGCGATTCAAGCCCTGACCCTTCGCTGACGATTAGACAGAAGCCAGCGCCTCAGATTACCCGGATCACCGAATTGAACACTTTGGACTAACCAAATGACATTTCTTACTCCGCTGATGTAGTGCATCAATTCTAAAAGCAAATTAACGAAAATCTCCTGGGAAGTGCAAAGGTTTATCAGAGGAGTTAACATTTAAAAAAATTTGCAAGAACGCTGATAAGCGCAAATGAAAAAAATGTTTTCCATTTAAGTTACTGTATTAATTTGGCTAAAATTCCGAACAAACTGCTCAGCTCATGTGCCAGTGAACTACACAGTCGAGTAACGTTATTGTCAACTCCTCCCACTTTTGAGGTCAACAGCGCGTAGCCAATGATAGAATGCACGTGTAATGAGCTGGCTTGGAGGGTATATAAGGTGTGCTGTGGGCATTCTGAAAACATATCACTCGTTGTTGTCACGAATAAAAGAAACAATTTATCAGATTTGCAAAAAGTGATGATCATCGGCTTTCGGGCCAAGGGTGACAGCATTTCTGCAACAGAACATTTTGTGAACTGTTCGCGTGCTGCTGTGCTTAAAGTGTTTCGTGATTGAAAAAATGGCACCATTGCCAATAAGCAACGCGAAAACTGCGGAGCACCACGATGTGAGAGGTGAACGTCGGCCTCGAAGGCGGGTGAGGGCCGATCGACACTTTGCAGTTGATCAACTAACTGGCCGAATGAACCAGGGAACTATCAGAAGTGTGTCTAAAACGACAGTTCAGCGAACCCTTCTGCCTATGGGGCTCCGATGCAGACGGATGGTCATTGCACCTATGCTAACGAAAGTGAATCGGTAGAAAGGGATTACATTTGCACAGCAGTATCGGATTAAACCTCCGCGGATTGGCAAAGGATTGCGTTCTCCGATGAATCACGTTTTCTGCTTCATCGAATGGATGGATGTTGGTGTACACAACAAGAAACATAGAAGAATAAACGCTCTTCAACCGTTACTGGAAGAACACAAGCTGGTGGGGACAGCGTTACTTTCTGGGAAATGTTTTCGTGGCATTCCCTGGGTCCACTCATACCTGTGGAAGGCGCTACGGACTGAATTCGTTATGAATCCATCCTTGCAGACCACGTACGCCCATACAAGCTGATTGTCTTCCTTGTGGCGGATGGGATTTTCCAACACGACAATGTGCCGTGTCACACAGCTAAAAATGTCCGTCAGTGGTTGGAACTTCAAAGTGTTTTGCTGGCTCATTAATTAACCAGACTTAAACCCAGTTGAGCATCTGTGGTACCACATAGATCGTTTTGTTCGCTCTATGGATCCATGCACCCTCCAGCAGCTGTTAGATGCACTGCAGTCAGCATGATTCCACATACCTCTGAACACCTTCCAGCACCTCACTGAGTCACTCCCAGCCAGTCTAGCTGCTGTCCGTGCTGCAGACGGCGTTCCCTCTGGATATTAACTGGCGGTCACAATAATGTGTTTGGACCGTGTATAAAGAAATACTTTATGATTTTAGACTGGCCATTATTATATATCAAACTCCAATTTCTGAAATTCCTTTTTCTCTGCTTGTTCCCCAGTTTAAAGACTAACTAGAGCATTGAAGGCTCTCTTTCTCCCTAATTTAGGACAACTGGTTCCAGGAAGGGCAAACGGCCAAGGAGCGTAGGTCTATCCCCTGCTCATTTGCCCTGACACCTTCCTGGAACTAGATGTCCTAAATCAGGGAGAGAGAGCTTTAAATACTCTCGTTACTCGTTAAACTCTAGAACAAGCCGAAGAAAAGGAATTTCAGGTATCCGAGCTCGATATACAAGAACAGGGATAAGGCATAAGGCGTGAGGCTGGCCTGTGCCTTGAGGCCTATTTTGAATGTATAGCCAGACCGCTCGGCCACCGGGATGGCCTTCCTAAAAGACGACCTTCACTTCTCTCTTTGTAGAATTTAATTGCAGGAAAAGTTTTAAAAATATGATCTTTATACAATTTGTTACCGAAACGAGACTTCAACGTCAAAGAAACATGTAAATAGACAAAGTCATCGCTCTTTCCACGTTTTTCTTTAATTAACGCAGAGCAACCGAAACATTGTAATTCCACACCGATGAGATAGAACCCCAGATCTCTCCATAACTAGCCGAGTGCGCTCGCTTTGCGTTACGGTGCGAACAATCCACGACGCTATGTGTGTGTTATGATGTTGTTGGCACCGTAGCGCAAGGCGAGCACACTCGGCTAGTTATCGAGAGATCTGGGGTTCGATCCCAGCGGTTTCGAAATTCAATATTTCGGTTCTGTGTGTTAATTAAAGAAAAACGTGGAAAGAATGATGACTTTGTCTATGATTTTCTGTTAATGCCCTATTCTCCAATTTCACCTGACATGAACTCAATCGAACATTTGTGGTAGCTTTAAATCACCACCACCTCGAAATGTAAGATACCTAGAGGACCTGCTGTTGACATTATGGTCCCAGATACTATCTATCGCACCCTCATTGAATAGGTGCCTCTTCGAGTGGCCGTTGTTTTGCGTGGTTAAGGGAGTCCTACGTCTTTTTAGGTAGATGATCATACTGTAATGGCTCATCGGTTTATATCTGCAATTTAATAAAGATTCCTATCAGTATTGATACTCTCTGGCTGGAGCTGGCAGGATTTCATGTTGATATTCCGCCCATCATCCGATAGCTGTAACACTCTGTATACTCCCAGGACATAATATACACTGCCGGACAATTGCTAAGGACGGATGACAATAGCAACAATAGCAACCATAAAATGGGAGGCAGGAAAATGTGGAAATTAGCATAAGTGCGGGATACAGTAAGACGTGTTGTCCGTATGCAAATTTTGGATTGCCGAGCTTGTTCGTGACGTCATAGCGCTGATAAGAGATATAAAGGATTTGACGCGTATTGACCGTTGTTGTTCAAACGCAAAGTTGAAAGGGAAAGAATCAATTGACGAACTTGCAATTTTCAGTATGTCTTTCCGACATCACCTAGATGATTTTACGCGTGGCCGTATTATTGGCGAGATTGAAGAAGGGAGAAAAATAACAGATGTTGCCAGGGAGTTCGACGTCAGCCACAGTGTTGTTTCAAGGCTTTGGAAATCATTTCAAACAAATGGAGAGTGTAGCAAACGTCACGGGGGAGGTCGTGTTCGCAGTACGACACCTGCAGAAGATCGGTACATAGTGCTATCAACAAAAATACACCGGCGCAGCACAGCTAGTGAGGTAGCAAATCAGTTTATGGCTGCTACTGGCAAGCGGATCTCCCGAAAAACTGTCGCCAGACGTTTGCATGAAGGAGGACTATCCGCCCGCCATCCTGTTGTGTGCATCCCATTGTCCAGACTTTACCGTACCGCCCGTTTGCAATGGTGCCATCAACATCGCAAATGGACTGATAACGACTGGTCTGCTGTCCTCTTCTCAGATGAGAGTAGATACAGTCTATCGTCTGATTGTCGACAACAACTGATCTGGCGTGATAGTGGTACTGCATATTGTCCAGGAGACATACAGAAAAGGGACCGATATCCGACATGTAGCGTCATGGTATGGGCTGGCATCATGATCAATGGCCGTACGTCCCTCTATGTGCTTCCAACTGGGACTATGACTGGCCAACGATACATTAATGATGTTCTGCTACCTCATGTTTGCATGTTCCGTGGTGCTGTCGGTGATAGATTCATTTTCATGGACGACAACGCAACATGTCATCGAACAGTCGCTGTCCAGGAGTGTCTTGAGAGCGAGGATATTCAACGCCTCGTATGGCCAGCACGTTCTCCAGGTCTGAATCCCATTGAAATTGTGTGGGATGATTTGGGAAGAGTCTTGCTGGTCGCCAATGCACTCCAATAAACAAGGACACCCTCATCCGTGCACTGAGAGAGGAATGGGATAAATTACCCCAACAGCTGCTTGATAATGTTGTGCAAAGCATGACACGACGTGTGGAATCTTGCATCGCCCTCCATGGTGACCATATCCCGTATTGACATCTTACGCCGGAACGCCTGCGGACGGTAATTGCATTTTTTTCACGTTTACGTATTCTGCACAAAATGGCCTGTTTGTCCCTTGAACACGTTCCAAAGCCTTCTGGATTTCAGAGCACAATACATTGTCTTTCTTGTAATGTCCTGGCATTCTGACATTATTTTATTTCACTTGGCATCCAACCACACTTACTTTTTTATGCGCTATATAGCCGTCTATGATCCGTCCTTAGCAATTGTCCAGCAGTGTATATTCAGCGCCCACCGAATTACAACCACACCGCTGAAAAATTAGTCACACACGATTCTGCCATGGCGATGATAACATCGTGGCATTCAGGCTAAAATGGTGTACATAAGAAATTAGTGTTTCAGTTGAGAACGAAGTGACGGACGTGATGGGTGAAACCAGGGATTTATCAGAGTTTACGAAAAGCCATATACACTGTGAAATCTAAGTGGTGTGAACTCACGGAAAATTTCTGAAAATAATGTGCTGGAAAGTTGCCGGTAGGTACTCGAGCTAATCAGAAATTTCCGTTTTTAAAAGTGCCCGTTTATTTTAACTTTCGTATTTTCAAAGATTTCCGTAGTCAGAAATTCTGTTTATTTCAGAAATGTCCATTTCAGGTTTTTTCATATTTAAACTGAAGTCCCGCAAACCGACGAACCTGCACTTTTCACCCCTCTCCCGAGATAATCCTTCTGTTCCAGGCAGAATTGAACCTGGGCCGTTTGAAAAGGTAACACATGGTTTTAACAACTGAGCCACCGACACTCGGGAACGAGAGTCACGTACACAGTAAAACAAACTGCGCGACAATTTTTTTTTGTCATTAATACGAGTGGTTTAGTCATCTAATTTTCTGTTAAAGTTTATTTTTTTTTTCTTAATAGGTTTGTAAAAATTTATTTTTTATGTAGGATGACTTTCACAAATTAAGCATTTATCATCGTAATTTTTCGAAGCAACAAAATGCTTTGCAGCTTTATTTTTTAAACTGACAATCACTTTCAGTTATGCTTAAAAAAGGTGAAATGTACTTTTTATAGCATTATTTCACAAAAAAGCTCTAAATATAAAATTTTCTCTTGATAGCTACAACAGCTTTTGTCTGAAGTTGTCCAAAGACTGATACATAGACATCGTATAGCCATCTGTACAATAAGTGAAGTACCCGGTTTCTGACAATAACACAAAATAAATATTAAATAGCTTGTACACAAAACAGGAGAGAGGAGAAGAAATATCCTGTGCCACAATTAACAAAATTCATGAGATATGCGATGCACAATATCCAATTTCGTTACGGAACTTCAAAGTTCGACAGACGATTGAAATTTAAAAGTTAATCAAACCTGAAGTATTTTCACCAATCGCTGCGATTACCGGTAATTTCTCGTCATAAGGTTACGGAAAAAGTGAGAACGGAGTTTTTCCGTTAATATACGAAAGGAATTACGGAAAGGTTTCTGAAAATTCAGAATTTCCCGTTAACACACCTCTAAAACTGTAATTTACCCTTTATATAAGAAAGAAACTGCGGAATGATTTCTGAAGATGCAACACTCACCACCGAACTCCAAAAAAACATACGTGAAATTCAGGTTTCTTTCCGTCATTTCACGGAACGAGTGGTATCAGAAATATGCTTCGGTAATTAACGAAAGAAATGACTGCTTGTAAATTTCAGAAAATTCTTTACAGTGTAGTATGGGCATTCGGAGGGTTGGTAAGTCCGTTTTAGAAACGGACACACTGGTGGACGTGTAAGAGCTTTACTGGCTTGAACAGAGTCCCAATTTCAACCCGTGTGACACCTGAAAGGTATATTGCGGATATTTCAGAAAAAAAAATGTTTTTGAAGTAATTTTGTAGCTAGATCAGTGAGACTATTGTGCTTATTTCTATGTAGTAGCGTAGTAGGTGATTCAACACCAAGAAATCGTAATATGGTTACATTTTGTGTCAGTATTATTTTATTTACTTTCGCTCGTTCCGAGACAATGATCCATAAACTGCTCTTTTGGGACAACCGAGGTCGGTAACAAGAACTGAGTCTTACGAGATGTGATGCTTCGCTGATGATAAAATATTCATATAAAAATTCCAGTTAGTCGAATGTGTTACTTCTGACACAATATTCCGTTGAAACTGGAAATTGCAAGACCACTGTTTTACGATTTAGAAATACAAAAATGGTTACTATACTCGCATAAGCCAAAACAACTTAGGAAGTGATAAATTCACTCGCAATCTAAAATGCCTTATCATATGGTACCGAAGGTGTAGTCTGTTGCAGCTCTGAGTTCCGACTTCCGACATTCAAGGTACATTCTCTGATCAAACTTATCTGGACTCTTGCATTTCCACAAACTCCCTCTTATAGGAAAAGAGTTTACATCGAGTTGGTCCATTCTTTGTTGCTATCAAAACCTCCATTCTACTGGGAAGGCTTTCCTCTAGATTTTGGTAATTTGCTTTGGGAATTGTTTTCCATTCTGCTACAAGAGCATTAGAAAGGTCGGCCACCGATGTCGGGAGTTTCGGACTGCCTCGCAGTCGGCAGTTTAAATACCCCAAAGATGTTCCAACGGACTGAGATTGGGGCTGCAAGCCAGTGAAGTTCTTTCACACCGATCTGTTCAAGACATCTCTCCATGGGCCTCAGTATGCGGACGGTGTATTGTTCTGTTCGTTGAGTACAGGGAATTTACAGAATTGCTGCCATAATGTTGGGCGCACAAAATGTTTTTTTTTTTTTTTTAGATTGGAGGTTTAACGACCACCGTGAGCAACTCAATGGGCTATAAGCAGTCACCCGTCCCTAATTTAGGGTCACTGGTTCCAGGGAAGGGAGAGAGCCAGTGCCGTAAGACAAACACAACATCCATGCCTCACCGGGATTCGAACCCGGACCCCTTTCGGACGAATGATTAGAGGCCATCGCTTAGACTACTGCGCCACCGGGGCGGTTGCACAAAATTGGAGATTACACTGAAGAGCAATTGAATTAGCGACAGCTGGCGTTATGCAAATGTGGCGCTGTGGGCGGCCCTGTAAACGGAAACGACATGACGTATGCAGCGATTTGACAGAATAAGGAGAGATGCGTCGGGAATTAGTAAGAGTCAAACACAATATGGGTAAGCCGAAGGATCTAAGCTCATTTGATCGTGGGCAAATTGTCGGGGCCCCGACGAATGGGTCACTCCAACTCGGAAGTCGTGCAGGCACTGGGATTTTCACGAGCCACTGTGTCACGGGTGCACCTTGAGTACATCGAATTTGGTAAAACCAACGCTGCAAGGGCCAACTGCCGTGGACAACAGCGTGTGGATGAGCGGGGTCATCGTCTGCTAGCTCGCATTGTAACAGCAAATAGGCGGGCCACAGTGCAAGATATCACTCGGCAATTTATCGCTGGTGCACAAAAACGTGTAAACAGCCATACCATCCAGAACCATCTCCTCGCTATGGGGTACAAAAGCCATTGTCCCACGAGGGTATCGCTGAAGACCGCACATCACAGGGTGCAAAGATTAGCATGGGTGCGGGAACATCGCCAATGGACACTAGACATGTGGAAAAATGTTGCCTGGACTGATGAGTCGTGATTCACTTTGGTACATGCGGATGGCAGGATACGAGTAAGGCGCAAACCACATGAAGCGATGGATCCTTCTTGCCATCAGGGTACTCTTCAATCTGATAGGGTGGCATTCTCTTCTGGGGTCTGTGTACATGGACTGAAATGGAACCCCTGGTACGCGTGACATCGTCCCTCACAGGTCAACTTTACCGGGATATCCTGGACGACCGTTTGCTCCCGTTTGTACGTCTTCAATATCCCACTGGGGACCTCATCCTTCAACAAGACAATACACCGTGCCATCGCTCCCTAATGGTGTCTGAATGGTTGAATGAACACTCCAACGACGTGACCTCGCTTCCACGGCCAGCTAGGTCACCTGACCTCAGTTCCATCGAGTACATTTGGGATGCCATCGAGCACTTCTGGGATGCCATCGAGCACATCTGGGATGCCAACGAGAGAGATGTTGGAGGCTCAGACCCCTCGATCAAATCTTCGTGAAATGTGGGTGCTTGTTCAAGGGTCGTGGAGCCCTATGGCTTCCTAATGCTTCCGGTGTCTTGCCAAGTCCATGCCGACACGAATCACCACCGTCATCAGGAGAAAGGGAGTGATACACGTTACTAGACAGGTATCTTTAATTCAATTGCTCTTCAGTGTATGTCATTATAGGCTACAACGTTGAGATTTGCGGGCAGAGAAACTAGAGTCACAACCCAAACCATTAAAAACAGCACCAGACAATGATACTACCTTCACCAAACTTCACAGTTGGTACAACGCAATCGCGCAGGTAGCATTCATTATTCCGTTGGACAGCCAGGTAGAGTAACGTGATTCATCTCTCCAGAGAACCTAATTTCCACTGCTGCTTCAGATACCTCAGCCACGAAAACCCATTCCTTCCAGGTCCCTACGAACTTTTATGGTGCTGGCGTTGCTGCCAAAGGCATTTTGGAGTTCGGTGGCGAGTGTTGCACCCTAAGGGAGATGATTTTGCCGCACTACCAAATTCAGCACAAAGTGGCAATATCCCCTCTAAGCGGCCTTTTTTTATTAGAGGTTTAACGAACACCGTGAGCAACTCAATGGGCTATAACCAACAGCCCGTCCCTAATTTAGGGTCACTGGTTCCAGGGAAGGGAAAGACCCAGTGCCGTAAGACAAACACAACATCCATGCCTCGCCAGGATTCGAACCCGGACCTCTTCCGGACGAATGATCAGAGGCCATCGCTTAGACCATTACGCCACCAGGGCGGCGAGCGGCCATGGGCAATGCCCGCCTAATCCAATGAGCTGGGCAGGCACCAACACGACTTGGGCAAAAAAAAAAAATGCTTCTTTAATGCACGAAAGAAATGACGGAAAGTGGCTCGTGAATTTCAGAATTGGTTTTACAGTGCACTTAAATTCATTTCAATAGAATTTTACGAAAAGGATCCTGTGGTTTGACATCTTTAGGTTCTCCACTTTCTGGCACATTTTATCTGTTGTCACCTCCACTGAGACTCCGTCGCAAGAATCGTCTTCAAAGGTGCCACTTCCTTGTTTAAAGAAGGCAGCCTACCTTTTGACTGCGACATATGAAGCTGTACCATCGACGTACACACAGACCATCCGTTCATGAACACATGCGTGGCGTTTTACCTTGCTTCGCCAAAAATGAAGATGCGTGATCGATGTACACACGGATCATCCATTCATGAGCACTTCTTGGCGTTTCACCTTCCTTCGTCAAAAATAAAGATGCACCGTTAACCTACACACGGACTATCGGTTTATGAGTACAACGTGGCGTTTCACCTTCCTTCGTAAAAAATGAAGATGCACCGTTAACGTACACACGGACTATCAGTTCATGACGACTGCGTGACGTTTCACCTTCCTTCGTCAAAAATGAAGATGTACCGTCAACGTACACACGGACTATCCGTTCATGAGCACTGCGTGGTGTTTCACTTCCCTTCGTCAAAAATAAAGATGCACCGTTAACGTACACACGCACTATGGGTTCATGAGCACTGCGTGGCGTTTCACCTCCGTTCGTCAAAAATGAAGATGCACCGTCAACGTACACACGGACTATCCGTTTATGAGCACTGCGTAGCGTTTCACCTTCCTTCGTCAAAAATGAAGATGCACCGTCAACGTACACACGGACTATCAGTACATGAGCACTGCGTGACGTTTCACCTTCCTTCGTCAAAAATGAAGATGCACCGTTAACGTACACACGGACTATGGGTTCATGAGCACTGCGTGGCGTATCACCTTTCTCCGTCAAAAATAAAGATGCACCGTTAACGTACACACGGACTATCGGTTCATGAGCATTGCGTGGCGTTTCACCTTCCTTCGTCAAAAATGAAGATGCACCGTCAAACCTACACACGGACTATACGTTAATGAGCACTGCGTGGCGTTTCACCTTGCTTCGTCAAAAATGAAGATGCACCGTCAACGTACACACGGACTATCCGTTCAAGAGCACTGCGTGGCGTTTCACCATCCTTCGTCAAAAAGAAGATGCACCGTCAAAGTACATACGGACTATCCGTTCATGAGCACTGCGTGGCGTTTCACCTTCCTTCGTCAAGAATGAAGATGCAGCGTTAACGTACACACAGACTATCCGTTCATGAACACTGCGCGGCGTTTCACCTTCTATCGTCAAAAATGAAGATGCACCGTTAACGTACACACGGACTATCGGTTCAAGAGCACTGCGTGGCGTTTCACCTTCTTTCGTCAAAAATGAAGATGCATTGTTTACGTACACACGGACTATCGGTTCATGAGCACTGCGTGGCGTTTCACCTTCTTTCGTCAAAAATGAAGATGCATTGTTTACGTACACACGGACTATCGGTTCATGAGCACTGCGTGACGTTTCACCTTCCTTCGTCAAAAATGAAGATGCACCGTCAACGTACGCACGGACTATCCGTTAATGAGCACTGCGTGGCGTTTCACCTTCCTTCGTAAAAAATGAAGATGCACCCTCAACGTACACACGTCCCATCCGTTCATGAGCACTGCATGGCGTTTCACCTTGCTTCGTCAAAAATGAAGATGCGCCGTTAACGTACACACGGACTATCCATTCATGAGCACTGCGTGGCGTTTTACCTTCCTTCGTCAAATATAAAGATGCGGCGTCGACGTACACACGGACCATCCGTTCATGAGCACTGCGTGGCGTTTCACCTTGCTTCGTCAAAAATGAAGATGCGCCGTTAACGTACACACGGACTATCCATTCATGAGCACCGCGTGACGTTTCACCTTCCTTCGTCAAATATAAAGATGCACCGTTAACGTACACACGGACTATGGGTTCATGAGCACTGCGTGGCGTTTCACCTTCGTTCGTCAAAAATGAAGATGCACCGTCAACGTACACACGGACTATCCGTTTATGATCACTGCGTGGCGTTTCACCTTCCTTCGTCAAAAATGAAGATGCACCGTCAACGTAAACACGGACTATCGGTTCATAAGCACTGCGTGACGTTTCACCTTCCTTCGTCAAAAATGAAGATGCATTGTTTACGTACACACGGACTATCGGTTCATGAGCACTGCGTGGCGTTTTACCTTGCTTCGTCAAGAATGAAGATGCACCGTCAACGTACACATGGACTATCCGTTTATGATCACTGCGTGGCGTTTCACCTTCCTTCGTCAAAAATGAAGATGCACCGCAAACGTACACCCGGACTATACGTTCATGAGCACTAAGTGGCGTTTCACCTTGCTTCGTCAAAAATTAAGATGCACCGTCAACGTACACTCGGACTATCCGTTCAAGAACACTGCGTGGCGTTTCACCTTCCTTCGTCAAAAAAGAAGATGCACCGTCAAAGTACACACGGACTATCCGTTCATGAGCACTGCGTGGCGTTTCACCTGCCTTCGTCAAAAATGAAGATGTACCGTCAACGTGCACACGAACTATCGGGTCATGAGCACTGCGTGACGTTTCACCCTCCTTCGTCAAAAATGAAGATGCACCGTCAAGGTACGCACGGACTATCCGTATATAAGCACTGCGTGGCGTTTCACCTTCGTTCGTCAAAATAGAAGATGCACCGTCAACGTACACACGGACTATCCGTTCATGAGCACTGCGTGGCGTTTCACCTTCCTTCGTCAAAAATGAAGATGCACCGTCAAGGTACACACGCCCCATCCGTTTATGAGTACTGCGTGGCGTTTCACCTTGCTTCGTCAAAAATGAAAATGTGCCGTTAACGTTCACACGGACTATCCATTCATGAGCACTGCGTGGCGTTTCACCTTGCTTCGTCAAAAATGAAGATGCACCGTCAACGTACACACGGACTATCCATTCATGAGCACTGCGTGGCGTTTCACCTTCCGTCGTCAAATATAAAGATGCGCCGTTAACGTACACACGGACTATGGGTTCATGAGCACTGTGTGGTGTTTACCCTTCGTTTGTCAAAAATGAAGATGCACCGTCAACGTACACACGGACTATCGATTCATGAGCACTGCGTGACGTTTCACCTTCCTTCGTCAAAAATGAAGATGCATTGTTAACGTACACACGGACTATCGGTTCATGAGCACTGCATGACGTTTCACCTTGCTTCGTCAAAAATGAAAATGCACCGTCAACGTACACACGGACTATCGGTTCATGCGTGGCGTTTCACCTTCCTTCGTCAAAAATGAAGATGCACCGAAAACGTACACACGGACTTTACGTTCATGAGCACTGAGTGGCGTTTCACCTTGCTTCGTCAAAAATGAAGATGCACCGTCAACGTACGCACGGACTATCCGTTCAAGAACACTGCGTGGCGTTTCACCTTCCTTCATCAAAAAGAAGATGCACCGTCAAAGTACACACGGACTATCCGTTCATGAGCACTGCGTGGCGTTTCACCTTCCTTCGTCAAAAATGAAGATGCAGCGTTAACGTACACACGGACTATCCGTTCAAGAGCACTGCGCGGCGTTTCACCTTCTATCGTCAAAAATGAAGATGCACCGTTAACGTACACACGGACTATCGGTTCAAGAGCACTGCGTGGCGTTTCACCTGCTTCGTCAAAAATGAAGATGCACCGTCAACGTACACACGGACTATTAGCTCATGAGCACTGCGTGGCGTTTCACCTTGCTTCGTCAAAAATGAAGATGCACCGTCAACGTACACACGGACTATCGGTTCATGCGTGGTGTTTCACCTTCCTTCGTCAAAAATGAAGATGCACCGTCAACGTACACACGGACTATCGGTTCATGGGCACTGCGTGGCGTTTCACCTTCCTTCGTCAAAAATGAAGATGCACCGTCAACGTGAACACGGACTATCGGTTCATGAGCACTGCGTGACGTTTCACCCTCCTACGTCAAAAATGAAGATGCACCGTCAACATACGCACGGACTTTTCGGTTCATGAGCACTGCGTGGCGTTTCACCTTCCTTCGTCAAAAATGAAGATGCACCGTCAACGTACGCACGTCCCGTCCGTTCATGAGCACTGCGTGGCGTTTCACCTTCCTTCGTCAAAAATTAAATCACTATTGCGTTATGAAATTTCATGTGTCGTTCATCCAGGGTCACTTTATTGACTTCCACGCTTGTGGTGCTTTATCAAATGCTGACACAGCGGCATGGCATAGCTGTTATGTTATATAACTGTAGGATGATGCAATGCTTTGCAGTACTTGCGTCAGCCGCCAATGTCTATTGGGTTAATGCATAAGTATATGCAGTTTTTTTCACCGCACAATTGGAATGTATTACATTAGAAGGAAAATCGGAATCAATCAACTATGCATCCCCATTACCATTGCTTACGATGGTGTCCCAATTTCCGGATAAGTCTGTAATACCATTCTTGAAAAAAACGTGGGGGTTTTGCTGCGAAGAAATCATCAAACAAATTCTAGAGATCAACATTCACGGATTCTTCCACGGTGTGCATTCGACAGAGATCAAAACAGGTGATAGTCTGAAGGGGCGACATCTAGGCCGGATGTGGTAAAACCTCCCATTTCATGACCAGAATGGCCATTTTCGTCATGTTTGCACTGAAATCATGTTTGAGAACGACACCATTTCGCCGATGTAGCAGTTTCTGCTGAATTATTTCCTTCCTCCACACGGCGGAGTTGCTGACAGTAGTGTGCAGCGTTGTAGGTCCGATTCCTCGGAAGCATTTCCCAGTGAATAATGCCTTCCACGTCCCACCAGACACACAACATGATCTTCGCAGGATGAAGATCATGTTTTGGACGTGGTGTGGGCGTCTTGTTTGGACTTAACCATTCCCTCCGAAGGCTGATATTCACGTACAGGCAGCACTTTTCATCTCCAGTAATAATACGTGACAGAAAGGGTTTATATTGCTGAAAACATTCCTGATAACAGGCGGACAAGGAACCACATATGGCAACACGCTGTTACTTGTTGACCTCGGGGAGAGTGTGCGGCACCGAAGACCCCAGTTTTTGGACCTTCCCCATACATTCTAGGTGTCGCACCAATGTGGCCTGTTCACAGTCCCTCTCAGTGGCCGATTCGCGTGTGGTTTGAAGCGGTTCCAAGTGGATGAGATGGTTTAAACGATCCTCATCAAAGTGAGATGGACGAACTGAGCGTGGAGAGTCGTTGAGGTCAAAATGGCCACCTTGGAACCGCTCACACCATTTGCGGTCTGTCCTCGCAGTAATAGCATCATCTCCATACACAACACAAATCTGTCAAGTAGCCTGGGCGGCTGTGGATCCCTTGTTAAACTCGAAGAGGAGCAGATGTCGGGAATGTTCATTCATCTCTACTTGGCACTCCATACTTCCTGACTAAAAACCAAAAAATCATTAGCAATAATCTCACAACGCAATATGATTTAGATACACGATAACACTGGATACATTTTGAAATACAACTGACCATCTGCAGTTTCACTACTGAACTGGGAAATACTCATGAAATAAAACAGCATGAAAAACAATCCAATACTTTTAAAACCAGGCTTAAAACTTATTGAAAATCTCTCGTAACACCAAACAGGAACCGTTCCCCCTAATTTTAGCAATATTGTTCTTCCATTTCACTTTAAACAGCCGTATTTTTTTCCAATGATGTTTAAAATTTTGCGTTCAGCATTTGAATTTTTGGGGAGATACCACTGAACGTAAGGTGAATAGAATTTAAATTTTGCGCTCTTTAAATACTGTATTACATGTATCTCCCGTATTTTTCTAACATTGAATTTCTTTTAAACGTAGCCCGTAGACACATTTACTCTGTAATCATTGTGTAATGCTTATTTTTCATATCGCTTAATCATTTCTCTCAAAGTATTAAATGTACGCAGTCGTAATAGACTAATATGGCCACCCCCGGAATCACAGTGTACTCGCCCAGGCGCGTCACGGAGTCCACGTGATAAGGTCGATCACACGGAGATATCAGCGGCCGGCCAGGACAGATGGGCCATAGGGCATTACGTGAACACAATGGCCATAGGTAGTGATTTAAGTGACGTTCAATGAGGAATAATCATCGGCTACTGCGCCAAGGGTGGAAGCATCTCAGAGACAGCAGACTCCGTGGGCTGTTCACGTGGTGCTGTAGTAAGAGTGTACCAAGAATAGACCGCTGGCACATCGAGCACTTCCAGACTGTATAACCCCAAAGGACATGGAACCCAGAGGAAAACGGCGCCTCCGTCGACTGGTAAAGGGCAATAGACGCGCAAAAGGGTATCAATTGTCCACACAAATGAACGCTAGGGCATCCAGGTAAGTTTCCCCGATAGCAGTAGAGCGTCAAGGCGCCCATGTTGCTCCAGGTCTTTAGGCAACGACGCCTTGCAGTTCGCATGAGACTACGGTCATTGGACAGTGGAAGAGAGGGAAAAGGTTGCTTTCTCCGACGAATCGAGGTTTCTACTCCACAAAAGTAATGGGAGGTGGCGGATGCGACGTCAGACACGCGAGAACTAACACCCGGACACGCCTGTCGGTCAGGTACAGGCTGGCGGTGGCAGTGTGCATGTTTGAGTGATGTTTTCCTGATATGACCTGAGATGTCTGGTACCACTGGATGGGTCCCTGAACGCCAATGGCTACCTGTCCATCCACGCGGACCACATGCAACCCTTCATGTTGAACTTTTACCCTGGTGGCGATGGTTTCTACCAACACGACAATGTTGCTAAGGAGGTGCGTGACTCGTTCCAGGTACACGATAGCAATATCTTTGCTCTTCCTTGGATGGGGAAATGAACCGACCTCAATCCCATAGAATACGTGTGGGACAATTCGGATCGGCTGGTTCGACGTTCCGACCCATAACCACGTAATGTCCGGGACCTCCGTCCGAATAGGCACGTGTGCCTCGGGCAACCTTTAAGGGCTTTCTTGCGTCGAGGCCTCGCTGTCTCGCCGTTGCCATCCGGGACAAGGGTGGTTATTCCCATTATTAGGTATGTGGTCATATTATTGTGATATGGCCGTGTATGCATCTTAATGCTCAATGGAAAAACAGTCTGATAGGATAGCAAAAATGTAGAATACCTATTCCTCTATTGGCCAATGTTTTTACGTAATCTCAACAGGCATTTATTTTTACATGTTAACTGCAGAAATTTCGTCAGATGCAATTAGGACAACGACACAGGTTTCCTGAGCATGTGACTGTGATTCATGCTGTAAATAGCAACTTTTTCCTGTTCAGCTATGTCTTTAAATGAATTAGAAGATTGATATATTTGCTGCATATAGAAATACTTTCAGTCCATACATTTAGTAACAAGGAATTCTGAACAATTTCAAGAAATAATATCTTAAAAATATGAAGATACCGCTGACCGTTGTGTTATTATCGTTTTGTGGTAAGTAACGCCGTGTTTTACGCTCTTCGGCATTGGATTCCTCTGTAACTTCCTAATTTTGTTTAATTACTACCTACATCAGATAGTTGCTTTCAACCAAATATCTGCAAGATGAATAGTGTAACAATAATGTGTTTTCGAACGATTCCTTTGGCAGTCATACGATCCAAATCCGAAGAATACGTTCAGAAATACGTAGTGGGTGCATTTGTGACGATTCTGAAACAATGAACGCCTGCAGGATAACATTTAAATAGTGTTCATGAGAAAAGTTTAAAAATCCTTACTAAGTGTTTAGCGATTCAGGAAGGCTGAACAGTATTAACAGGTTATATAGTGTGATATCACGATTGGCAGCAAACGAAATGCAGTTCCGGTAATCGTGTATTCTGACCATTATTTCGAGATCAGCACAATTTTGATTTTTCGAAGATGCACGAGTGGTGTGCTTATTTGATTGCGCTGGTTTGGTTCCTTCCTTGGCCCTCATTTATGGATGGGAGCCTGCTATAACCCCTAAGCGTTTGTGACGCATATAGCTAATTTAACGTTGCTCTTTTTTTCCTTTCTGTTTTTTATGTGAATTTCGTTGTATCTCAGTTTAAGATTTTCTCACTAAACGGCACATTACTTCCCCGAAAAGATATTTTCGTTGTGAAAACACTAGTGTGCCCGTGAAGACGTTCGAACGCGCTCCTCCTCACTCCGGAGTAAGTTGCTCTCCCAACTAAGCTACACGGACGGAATGTATCGCTGCAGAGTTGTCGTCTTGACCCGTGCTCAACCTCTGTAGTACGTGACATCATCTCCCTCTTATTTTTATTTTTATTTTGAAGCGAACAACGAGTCTTTTATTAATTCTAGACGATGTGTGCAACAAAGATCACACATTTTTCGAAGAACCCAACGGCCAGTATATTCCTGCTTTAGTACGGGCACCTATGTGAAAACACAAAGTTGGCCGTGATGTAAACCACGCCCCTCACTCCGGAGCTACTTGCTCTCCCAGCTAAGCTACAATGACCGAAATTATCGCTGCAGATTTGTCGTCTTGACATGTGCTCGACCTTTGTAGTACGTCACATCATCACCCTCTTAATTTTCCTTCTGTCTTCCTTTTTTTTTTTTTTTTTTTTTGAAGCGAAGAATGAATTTTTCATTAAGTTTAGACGATGTGTTGAATAAAGATCACACATATTTCGAAGAACCTAACGGCCAGTGCACGGGCGCCAATGTGGTCCGTAACGGACTGACGAAGATCGAAATCCCCAACACCCTCACTCCGGATTAAGTTGATCTCCCAACTATGCTACACGGACTAAATTTATCGCTGCAAATCTGTCGTCTTGACACGTCTAGACCTCTGTAGTAATTCACATCATCTCCCTCTTAATTTTCTTTCTTTTTGTAACTGTGACGACTCAATGAACGTCAAATTTCTGTTTCACACGTTTATTTTAAAGTATTTAAACACCATGGAATGCTCCTGCATAACACACATCTACGAGATACACCATCTAACTATACACTGTAATTTGAAAAATTAATTGATTGAAAAAACACTTGAATATCGACTGACTGAATATCGACTGACCATTGATCACCTCATCGCAGAAGTTTTTTTCAAGTGTTTTTTCAATTAATTAATTTTTCAAATTACAGTGTATAGTTAGATGGTGTATCTCGTAGATGTGTGTTATGCAGGGGCATTCCATGGTGTTTAAATACTTTAAAATAAACGTGTGAAACAGAAATTTGACGTTCATTGAGTCGTCACAGTTACAAAAAGAAAGAAAATTAAGAGGGAGATGATGTGACTTACTACAGAGATCGAGAACGTGTCAAGACGACAGATTTGCAGCGATACATTCAGTCCGTGTAGCATAGTTGGGAGATCAACTTAATCCGGAGTGAGGGGGAGGGGGCGATTTCGATCTGCGTCACTCCGTCACGGACCACATTGGCACCCGTGCACTGGCCATTAGGTTCTTCGAAATATGTGTGATCTTTATTCAACACATCGTCTAAAATTAATGAAAAATTCGTTCTTCGCTTCGAAAATTTTTTTTTCAAATTACAGTGTATAGTTAGATGGTGTATCTCGTAGATGTGTGTTATCAGTAGATGACAAAAATACCAATATTTACTCATGAAAACTGAACGTTACATTATAATATATATGTACACATTTTAAATAATAAGCATGGTTCTGACATAGAATATCATACATTCATTCCCAATGTTATGGGAGGAAGATAAAATACATCATTATGAATACTTTGATTCTACTTTCTAAACTAATTTCTTTCTTTCTTTCGAAGAACGAATTTTTTATTAATTCTTGACGAAGTGTTAAACAAAGATCACCCATTTCTGGAAGAACCTAACGGCCAGAACATCCATATTTATGTTTGGGCACCTATGTGAAAACACAAATTTGTCAGTGACGGAGTAACTTGCTCTCCCAACTAAGCTACACGGACCGAAAGTATCGCGACAGATTTGTCGTCTTGATACTTGCTCGAATTCTGGTGTACGACATATCGTTTCAGCAACGCTGACAGTGAGTAAGAACTAAAAAAAGTATGTCAATTAGGTTCCACATGTGGTGGAATAGATGGAACCTTGTAGATTTTTGCTTAGAGGTAAATAATGTGCGGTAAATATAGCAGAACATAATTTTTATGTTTTTCATAAGAGCTGGCTATTAAATGTCAGCTAGTGATATGATGAATATCAAACTAAAGTGTATTGGTGACTGAAACTTCCAGTGCGTTACCATCTCATGAAAAATGAAGACCAATTTCAATTACAGTTGAACTCGCTTATACAACGAGACAACATTTAGCAAGATCCCGTATTTAACGAGCAAAACAGGGACTTCTGTTTGGCGTTATGTTAATTCAAAGTTAATTCGAACGTTTTTGAGGAACAAAATTTACTGAAATCCTAGATTTAATGAGGGACTTTTTCAACGAGCAATGTAAAAAAAAATGATGAAATTTCATATTTAACGAGGCATTTAAAGCACTAAATTTTATTCGGCGAAGATTAGGTGAACACAAATATAAAACACAAGAAACATTAGGTTCCTTTTTAATAATATATATTTCTAAATGTCCGTTTTAGGATCCGCTGCTACCATGTATCCATGTAAATGCTTATTTTTTTTATTTTCCCTATTGTCGTTAATTACCTAGTAAATATTTTTAGCATATCCTCTTGCAATGGATATGTAATAAACGTATATGCATATTATCCGCTCTGCGTACATTCACATGGTGAGATTTTTCACCCCAAAACGGATTTAATGAGCACCCGGATTCAGCGACGTTTTCTCTTGGTCCTGAATTTCTCATTATAAATAGGTTCCATTATATACATATTTTCACTCTGAAAGCTTATTTTAATTAGTTATTTAGTATGTTCTGTGTTCAATAAGTTAGTTAAGGTCGTTAATTAAGTAATTAATCAACAACATTCAAAGACTAAAAAAAGCAGTACAAGATGCTCATATTTGTCCTTAACCCCGTTAACAAACTACACACCAAACTTACACGAGTACAAAAAGTCCTCAAGTCACATAGCTAGGCATGACATTTGGAAAAATTATGGAAGAGTAAAGAACTGAGAGGAGCATCCAAGCTGTAGAGTATTCAAAAGCAGACACGACAACAGGTGTGGTCATCCTGCTGGAGCCAGCGGTTTAAATGTAGGTGCAGGCGACTCACGTTAGCTTGTGATGTTCACGGAAACCCTTAAACTTCAAAGTAGAAAGAAAAACAAAGAAGTAACAAAAGGATGAGAGCACTATGTAAGAGAGACAAAGTGTATTGCAAATACAGAAGAAAAGAAATGAGTTTTTCACACAACATCAAACAATCTCACAAAGAAAGCCTTCAAGGAGCAGCAGCCCCGAGTGCAGAACTAGTGAGTTGGATCGCATCCGCAAATCGAACACAAAATGAGCAGGACAGAGCGACATCAAAGAACTAGGTAACTATCAGGTTGTAAAGAAATCCGGAAAATAGAGAAGCATGTATTTCAAGCTTTAAAATTGTAAAAAAACACCTAACCTATTCGTCCAGGTAGTCCAAGTTGGAACTGATCATCTTGTTCCACCGATCTCCAAGAGATGACCTTGTTCCACAGATCTACTAGCTGATAAGCTTGTTCCACAGATCTACGAGTTGATGACCTTGTTCCACCGATCTACGAGTTGATGACCTTGTTCCACCGATCTCTCATTGAGATAGAAGTCAGGCGAGCGGGAGCTGAAGACGTCATCCATGCAACGTTTCATATCATCAGCATTAGCAACGTTTTTCTCATCGAGAAAATTCGACAAAAACCGGAAGAGATGAAAATCGGACTGGACAAGGTCCGGGGAATAAGAAGGTGCGACAATATTTCCCATTCCAGCTCTTCCAATTTTTTCTGGGTCCGTAAAACGGCATGTGAACGGGCTTTATCTTGGTGAAAAACAACTCAGTGCCGATTAATCAATGATGACCGCTTTTGTAGCAGTGCAGCATGGAGACGGTCCAACTGTTGGATGTAAGCATCCGCTGTGCTGGTTTTTTCGCGGTAGGAGTTCATAAAGAATCACACTGCGTCAATACCACTAGCAACTCAGCATCACTTACCATTCATGAAGGAGTGACTTAGCAATCTTCAGTGGGGGCTGTCCCTGTTTGCCCCATGCTCTTTGTCGCGTAACATTCACCATTCACGTATCTCATCCATTTGTTGTCACCCGTGGCCAACCGATGCAAAAGCCCTCCCGTTTTTCTCTTTCACGCAGAGCAACAACAATGGAGCAGCGTTGCATCGGATTCAGGTCAGACAAAGCATGAGGTACCCATTTGCACAGTTTCCACGAATATCCCAACTTTCTCTTTCACGGAGAGCAACAGCAATGGAGTAGCGTTGCATCCAATTCTGGTCAGACAAAGCATGGGGTACCCATTTGCACAGTTTCCACGAATATCCCAACTTTCTCTTTAACGCAGAGCAACAGCAATGGAGTAGCGTTGCATCCAATTGATGTGTTGATGTTTTTCTATTAATGGTGTCTGAGGCTAGGGCCCAGTTTTCGGTTCCACTATGCGGAAAAAATCACACATCCACGCATTCTTGTCTCCAAGAATGATTATTTAAATATTTCCTCTCATTAATCTTTTTCTGAATTTCATTCTTTGAGGCAAACTGAGCGACATGAAAAACATTTTTTTCCCCATTTCCTTAAACATTCGTTCACGGGTTTTAATGGAAGTTGTGTAGTTATAGTTTTGTACGTGTACTGTATAAGTATGTGTTTTTGGAACGAGAGCTAGAAATAATTTGAACATATGTAAATGGCTTAAAATTACTTTTAGTTTATGAGTGAAACTAAACCATGTGTGAACTAAATTATTCACTTGATTTTAAAACTTAAATTTATATGTATATATGTAGTACATTATGAACATTGGAATTGTAAAGTGAATCGAGCATAATTAATTAAATTAAATTAAGCTTTCATTATGACTGAGATAAAATAGTGTGTGGTGAGAAGCATTTATTGTTACAAAAGTTCAGGTGTGTTAGCAAGACACAAAAAAATTTGGTATAGAATCATGCACTGTCAGTAGAATGATTGTTTTTAAGGAAATTAATTTTTTTCTCTCAGAATTCTGAAATTTCTTATTTAGCAATTTGTAAATGAAATGATGTGAAAATTTTTATATTGTGTTTCGGGAAATATTAAGTGTTCATGATGTAAAATTTCTTGTTAATATTAGGGGTTCTGGAATTTGCACCATTTCGTTTTTTTTCTACTAGGCAGGGAGTCGCTAAATTCAGAGATAAGAATTCCTCTTCCTGTAAGCAAAGAAATTCCTTTGGAAGAGGTCACCTTGCACACTTATACAATAGCAGGTGGAATTCCAGGAATTTTTGCTAAGCCGTGGTCAAGAGCCAGAGAGGGCTAGCAGCCCCCCCCCCCCAAAAAAAAAACACGCTCCTTCGCGAACCCTTTTACCCCCAGGTTACAGAAAAGCATGATAGATTGACTTTCAGCCAATAGCATAGCTGAAAGCCATAGCGTCCCTTTTGGCGCCTGCGCACTGGTGCTGTGTAAAAGTTCTGAGCAAAGAGAATTTTCTCTCTTGACCCTTCACCCACACACGTCTTCCTTAAGTTTTCAGAGGGTAACACCTCACTTGCTTGGGTCGGACTGAGGTCAGCAAGCGCTGACCGGCAAAAATACTCGCAGCAAATTTCATGGCCAAGTGCTGTAGCTTCTCAAAATGCCTTGACCAGTTAGTGGACTAGTGCACGCTCGCGTCTACCAGCCATCTTGTTCCCCGTCCTGAAGGAGAATACTCACGATTGACGATGACTGTGGAACCCATTGTTGCAGACATTTTGTACTGAGGTAAATAGAAAAGAGAACGCGGCAGCCTTCCTCTTAGACGACTGAGTCCTCGTGTGTCTTCCCCAGCCAGCTCTATGTCAGAAAGCCTGGAACAGTAAATTAAAAATGGGACTTGTTCTTCTGAACCGAAGACTCGTGATCCTTCTGGGAAATACTACAACGTCGCATTGTTCACCAACTCGACGATACTGAAGAAACCCTTAAGGGAAGCAAAGGTAATTTTGTAATTCATTTTGTCGTCATGTCCAACCGACTCAATCGCTTTTGAATCCAGAAAAATGTTGTTGCCTAAATTAACTGAAAGAAACAAATACAAAACAAAACAGGATACAACTTTTGAAATTATTATTGTTTGAAAATACTTTGTGTTGAGAAATGACACGGTCCCTAAAAGGTGTAAGGTGGTAAAAAATGAAATTTATCGGATATTATAAATATGGGAGAGGAGTTTTTTTTGATAATACAAAATGATATAAAAGTGAAGAAATTCAGAATCAGTCATAATGTATTACACGCTGAGAAAACCACATGGTATTAATTTTATTTATTTTTTGGCCAAAGTGTATCATTCTATTGTATTATGTTTTGAAAAGGTACCTAAAAGAGCAATATCAAGTGTTGATCACATAGAATTTTTCTTCAAGTAAACGATAATCACACTGAAATTTTGAATCATATTATATGAATAATAAAAGAAAAATTACAATATTAGACTAAGAAAATTGTACAACTAATTTCCACCCAACAAAATTGAAATTGGACTCTAAAACTCAATTTTTGGCATTATGGGTGATCTGTGAAAATAAAACAAAAGTGTAAAAGAAAAAAAAATTCTCAACAAAATTCTGATCAGGCGAGATACCTGATCATCATTAAACATAACTGCAAGTCAGTTTTTTTACAACTAAAAATTTTGAGTCACTTTTATTAATTGTGTATGTTCAGTGAATCCAAGAAGATAGAAAAATCTTGTGAATTTTATTTTGGTGAAGCTCATAAATCACCTCTGCACTTGGCAGAGTTCATGGATCCGAACCTGGTAAGTTAATCCACATATACTTGACAACGAAAATTTTACTGTTTTCACATACATTTTTCTTTTGTTCTTCCACTAGTTTTTTTATACATCACGTGCCATATTGTTCACAGTATTTTGATACAAGAATATATATATATATATATATATATATATATATATATATATATATATATATATATATATATACACCTCCAAAATGACTCTACAACTTAAATCTTGGCCCTCAGTCTCCGGGCAGTTGGAATGTACTTCCGTCAAGGCAGCGGCCAGTGCGACATGAAGGCAGAGGGTGCTAAGAATCCCCGGAGGACCGGACTAGGCTGCCATTTGATGCTGACCTTGGCTACCTATAACGGACGCTCCCTATCTTCTGATTCAAGGCTTCTTGAATTGGAAGAGGAACTACAAAGGATCAAGTGGGAGACATCGTCGGGCTAAGTGAGGTAAGGAGAAAAGGAGAAGATCTCATTGAACTGAAAAGTGGACATCTCTTCTATTATCGTGGACAGATACTGGCAGAACTAGTGGTGTTGGATTTATAATAAACAAGAAACTGAAGGATAAAGTGGTAGAAGTTGAAAGTTCCTCTTGACAGAGCTGCACGACTCGTTATCCAACTCTCGAGAAGATACCAGGCTCAGATTATTCAAACTTATGCACCCACCACAAGTCATCCTGAAGAAGAAATTGAAGACTTTTATGAGGAAATTCGTCATCTAAATAATAAAGGTAAGCAGCACTTGAAGATAATTATGGGAGATTTCAATGCAAAAATAGGGCAACGGTATACAGAATGAAACTTCAGTAGGTAAATTTTGGTCACGGCAACAGAAACCATGGAAATACTCTCGTTGAGTTTGCAGAGGCAGAAGGATTTTTCATCTTGAACTCTTTTTCAAGAAAAAGCCACACAGAAAATGGACATGGAGACATCCAATTGGGACGACAAGTGAAATTGATTTTATTATGTGTAACAAAAAATTCGTCATCGAAGACTGCAGTGTGCTGAACAAGTTCAACACAGGTAGTGACCATAGATTGGTGAGATGTAAGATGCACCTCAACACTAAACTGGAACGTGGCAAGCTCATAAGACAAACAAAATGTATTGACATAACCAACCTTAAAAAACACCATAATACTTTCAAGTTGGAACTGAAGAACAGATTCTCTGCTTTAGAAGGCCTAACATCGGAAGAAGTGGATATTTCGGAAGTTAACAGAAAAGTAACCAAAGCTCTAATGGAAACAGCAACAAAATTAGCTGGGTCTATGAACAAGTTACATGTGAACAAATTATCAGGAAAAAACAAAATGTTGATGCAAAAAAGAAGAGAGATGAGGACAACTAAAGAAGATGTCACTTCCAAAGTGGAATATATAGAGCTATGCAAGACAACACGAAAAAGTATCACTGAAGACGTAAGGAAATTCAACTGTGAGCTAGTGAGGAAAGCAATTGAAAACAACCAAAGCCTTAAGATAGCAAAGGGACATCTCAGTAAGGGAAGAAAACAGATTATGGCTCTGAGAAAAGAAGATGGTTCTATAACAAGAAATAGAGGCGAAATTTTGACAAGAGTGAAAGATTTCTACTCCAAATTATATGAAAGGGATGATACATGTACTCCAGACATCATGAAAGGTACCAGAGTTCTTCCAGTCCTCCTAGCAGAAGTTGCTCATGCAATCAAGAACATGAAGCGGGGGAAAGCTCCAGGAGAAGATGGAATTACTATAGACATCATACAAGAAGCAAGTGGAGAAATTGAAACAGTACTCGCCCAAATTTTCACTGATGCCTTAATGAAGGGAAGATTCCCAAGGATTGGAACAACGCTACAATGATCCTGCTACATAAAAAGGTGACATTGAGGATCTCAGGAACTACAGACCTATCAGCCTCCTATCAGTGGTTTATAAAATCTTCACTAAAGTTCTTTCACACCGCTTGAAGGTAACACTCGACATGGCTCAACCGAGAGAACAAGCTGATTCAGGAGTGGCTACAGCACAATAGATCATATCCACGTACTGAGAGAACTAATTGAAAGAGCGAGGGAATAGGAACTTCCATTGTGCATGGCTTTTATCGATTATGAAAAAGCCTTTGATTCGGTGAAACCATCAGCAGTTACCACGGCTCTGAAATCCTGCGGTATTGAAGATGCATACATTAATATTATTAATAACATCTATGAAAATGCAAGTGCAAAGATTCGGCTGTTTGAAAATACAACACACATAAAAATTGGAAAGGAGTGAGACAAGGTGACACCATATCTCCGAAGCTCTTTAATGCCACATTGGAAAATGTCTTTCAATCACTGAACTGGGAAAACAAAGGGATAAAGATTAATGGAGATTATCTAACCCACCTTCGTTTTGCTGATGACGTAGTCATTTTTGCAACTACCCCATCAGAGCTGCAGAGTATGATCCAGGAACTTGCTGACAAGAGTAAAGAAGTGGGATTAAAAATGAACTTTCAGAAGACAAAAGTGATGTTCAATGCTTTTACAAGTAATGAAGATTTATCGATTGATGGAGAAAACTGGAGATAACAGATACATATGTTTATCTTGGACAGCAGATATCAAGTGAGGGTCACATTGATGAAGAAATTAATCGGCGTACAAAACTTGCCTGGAGAGCTTTTGGAAGAAACAGCATAATTTTCAAGAGCAATATGCCATTATGTCTTAAAAGAAAAGTGTTTGATCAATGCATCCTTCCAGTGCTTACGTATGGTGCAGAGACGTGGACCTTAACTAAAAGAGACATACAAAGGCTGCAGACAACTCAAAGCAGCATGGAGAGGTGCATGCTTGGTATAACCAGGAGAGATAAGAAGAGGAACTCGTGGATCCGAAAATGACAAGAGTGGAAGACATCATGATCAGAGTTAAATCCCTGAAATGGCAATGGGCTGGACATACTGCCAGAAGGACAGACCATATATGGACAGCCAAAATTTTAGATTGGATTCCAAGGGACAGGAAAAGACCCAGAAAAAGACCACATGGGAGATGGGTGGATGAAATTCGTAAATATGCGGGAGTGACATGGAGGAGACTGGCACAAGACAGACCGTTGTGGAGGAAACTTGGGGAGACCTTCGTCCAGCAGTGGATTGATAATGGTTGACAATGATGATGATGATGATATATATATATATATATATATATATATATATATATATATATATATATATATATACACTAACACATGGTCATAGGGACCGGAAATTTTACAATTCTGAAAAAAAAAAACTATTTATATCACAATTCTGGTCAGACAAAGCATGGGGTAACCATTTGCACAGTTTACACGAATATCTCAATTTTCTCTTTCACGCAGAGCAACAGCAATGGATCCGATTCTGGTCAGACAAAGCATAGGTTACCCATTTGCACAGTTTCCACGAATATCCCAACTTTCTCTTTCACGCAGAGCGCAACAGCAATGGAGTAGTGTTGCATCCGATTCTGGTCAGACAAAGCATGAGGTAACCATTTGCACAGTTTACAAGAATATCCCAGCTTTCTCTTTCACGCAGAGCAACAGCAATGGAGTAGCGTTGCATTTGATTCTGGTCGAACAAAGCATGGGGTACCCATTTGCACAGTTTCCGCGAATATCCCAAATTTCAAAGTCGGGCATTGATGGTCTCATGGGTGGTCTTCTGGTCCTCTGCCAGTTCCCGTAGTGCTACACCAGGCTTAGTCGATAGCGCGTGTTGCAATGTATCATCTTCAGCCTTACCGAGTCTGCCACTTCTGAGTGCATCAAATAGATCCCGTACACCAGCATCAAATTTCCTGTACCGGTCATAATAAGTACTCTGTTCGATGATATAGCACCAAACGCATTTAACAATTTTCCAAGTAATTCCGTAATATCTATAGAGCAGTATTTCACGCTCACCTTTCTTCGATATCCACAAAGTATCGTTGCCACATGTAACTAATCTTTACAACCACAGCGCACGTTCTAGTCTTATAAGCTATTCTTACGCGCACGGATGTTTACTTCACCGCAGCCCATCAGCACCTTGCATTATGCACGCCAGACACGATTTTTCCCGGAAACTTTCATTACATCCTAAAAAAATAGCCACAATGCTAGAAATGTAAACTATTTACGAAAATTTTGAAAAAAACCTTTTTAAAACTTAATCGTCATGATAAGTAAACATAATTTATTAACGCATTTCTCTTCAAACTCTCATCATAAGGAAGGCTATACCTTAGGCCTACCAGGTAGCGCAGTGCTCTAAGCGCTGGCTTCGGACCCCTCATCAGAGATGTGTATGTATGAGTGAGGCATGGATGTTGAATTAGTTATACGGCACTAGTAGTCTCCGTCCCTTGGAGGTAGTGTCCTTAATTTGGGACGACGAATGCTTATAGACCATCGAGTTGTTCACGTTGGTCGTTAAACCCAAACCAAAAAAATTATATTTCTCCGTGATGTTTGGTATACCTGTAATCTAACCACCCGTTTCATTTCTGTATTCTTATGTAGATTAGATTTCTCGTCCTCAAATATCTTTTAACATAATGTCACAAAGATCCTTCCGACGGTCTGGTAAAAGTTGACAACCTGACAATTGGCCAATGGGCAATCAATGTAAATACACGGCCTAGTCATATTATTGTGAACACCAACTGATATCCAGAGTAACCGCCGTATGCAGCGCGGACAGCAGCTAGACGGGCTGGGAGTGAATCAATTACCTGCTGGAAGGTGTTCACAGGTATATGGAGCCATGCTGATTGCAGTGCGTCTGCCAGCTGCTGGAGGTTGCGTGGTGGAGGATCCATAGACCGAACAACACGATGGCGGTGGTCCCACAGATGCTAAATTGGGTCTAAGTCTGTGGAATTAGGAGGCAAAGGATGTATTTAAAAGTCTTCATCGTGCCCTTCCAACCACTCTCAGGCATTTCTAGCTGAGTGACACGTCGCATTTTCGTGCTGGAAGATCCCATCCACCCCAGGAAAGACAATCAGAATGTATGGGTCTACGTGGTCTGCAAGGATTGTTTATAATGAACTCTGTCCATAGTGTCTTCCACAGGAATGAGTGTACCCAGAAAATGCCACGAAAACGTTCTGCAGACCATAACGCTGCCCCCACCAGCTTGTGTTCTTCCAGCAATGGCTGTATAATGTTTGTTTTCCGATGTTTCTTGCCTTATACGCCAACTTCCATCAGTTCGATGAAGCAGAAAACGTGTGTCATCGAAGAAGGCAATACTCTTCTAATCAGTAGAGGTCCAATTCCAATACTGCCGTGCAAATGTAAGCCTTTTCTGCCGATGCACCTTTGTTAGCATAGGTGCAGTGACCATCCGTCTGCATCAGAGCCCTGTACGCAATACGGTTCACTGAAATATCGTTTTAAACACATATCCGGTAGCTCCCTGGTTCATTCGGATAGTAAGTTATTCCACTGTAGCGTGTCGGTCGGCCCTCACTCACCTTCGAAGACGACGTTTACTTCACACATCAATGGCACGTGGTGTTCTCTAGGTTCTACGTCGCTTATTTGCAATGCTGCCATTTCCCTAATCACGATGCACTTTAACCACAGCAGCACACGAACAGTACAAAAACTACGCTGTTTCAGAAATACTACCACCCTTGGCTCTAAAGCCGATAATCACCCCTTTGTGCAAATCTGATAGATCGCTCCTTTTATGCATGACAGCAACGATCTTAAATACCAGAATGCCTACAGCACACCCTAAATACCCTCCAAGTCAGCTCACGACAAGTGCCTCCTTTCATTGGCTACGCTCTGTTGACGTCAAAAGTAGAAGGTGGTCAAAATAATGTGACTCGACTGTGTAAAATGTTTTGGGGTAAGAGCTCGGAGAGCTGTATTCGAAATGTAATGTTGATATTAGCCGAGATTAGGGCAATTTTTCTATGAGCTAACTGTATTGAGTGAGCAGATTACATGGATGAGCCATTACATTACATTATGACCATCACAAGCCTTGAAAAATGAGCGCGCCGGGAGACTGAACGGTGGCGCATGTGAAATTCACTGAGCAATATGTATATTCAACCCGAGGACCGGCTTACGGTTAGTAGAGTGTTCAGAATCAGAATGGGAAAAGCTGCCGATTTATCGGAGTTTGATGAAAAACAAACTGTGATGGCAGTTTGTCCTTTATCACGTACTGGTGTAGTGCGTATGTATCAGATTTTAGTGCACAGATGGCCAAACGAGGAACCGTTGCCCAGCCGTGTGTCGACCGCAGCTCATTGACGCCAGATTGGATCGAATACTGTCGCGCATTGTTCGCAGCGACTGCAGGGTGAGAGTGCGATAGATCACCCACAGCTACAACTGTGGTGATCAGGGCAATGCGTCACAGCAAACAGTTCATAGCAACCTTCTGTGCATGGGCCTGCTTAGGCGAAGACCCAGCCAGGTTCCCTTGCTCATTGTACGTCATCGCCAACAACGCATGAAATGGGCCCAAGATCAACGAGATTGGACCGTGAATGACTGGAAGAAAGTGACCTGGTCTGAAAAATCAAGATTTCTAGTGCATGACGTAGACGTCACAGCGCGGATATGCGGATTACAAACGGAGGCTATGATACCTGGATGCACTGTTGGGCGGAAACAGGCCGGCGGCTGCGGTGTGATGCTATGGATCACACCGCAGCCTCTGGCCTGTGCTATGGAGAATGCTCTCTTTGGACACTTTAGGCCCCATTATCCCAATAGCACAATTCTCGACAGCTGCCATGTATCTGAGCGTCGTTGCAGACCAAGTTCACACATTCATGTCAACTGTGTTCCCTGCTGGTAATGGCCATTACTAACCGGATAATGCTGCTTCTAGAATCGTCAAGGAGTAGTTCGAAGAACATGCTGGTGATTTTCTGTTAATGCCCTGGCCTGCAAATTTACCTGACGTGAACCCAATGGAACATTTGTGGTTGGATTTGGAAAAACGGATTCGCGGTAAATCACCACCACTCTGAAATGCAAGGAAACTGGAGGGCCTAGTATTGAAATTATGGGACCAGATACCCCAGTATACCTATCGCCACCTCATCGAATCGATGCCTTGTCATGTGCTCGTTGATTTGCGGGCTAAAGGGGCTCCTACTACGTATTAAGTAGGTGGTTATAATGTAATGGCTAATTGGTGTATGTTCGAGGAGTAATAGGAGTCTACGTTTAATCTTAGACATCACTGACTGAGTTCTTTTCTTTGTATTCCCTTACGAAATTCTAGCTGATTATCGACTTTCGAAGTGCTCAAACACCATAAAAGGATCTGAATTTGTGACTACCTTTTTCTTTATATGCTGGTCAATATAATGAAACATAATTACATGTCTAATTAAGCTTTCAGTTGCAACGAACAAGATGATGTAACCTGGGTATCAAAGAGAAGTTACTTTACTAATCTGAAGTGTCAGTGACGGTTTAAGCTTTCATTGAATTGAACCTTTAATAAACAAATCATTCCACAAACCTATTTAAAGCTCTATTGTGCAAATAATTGAAACTTTATCTGGACAAATTTGTGTTGCTCTGAACATCAGTCGTACTTAGAAACGGTTATCAGTAAACACCTTCCAACAATGAGAAAGACCAAACACTTAAACCCATCAAAATCACGTTTTTCAAATAACCTCTAACCGTGTTTTGCTATACAGGGTGATTCACCTAAGCGTGTACAAACTTCTGGGATGGGTAGGTTGCCCAAAGACAAATCGGAATCACATAGCAATGCAGGGTCGGAAACGTCATCTTGATGTGCTAGTGTACAGAGAGGACGAGAAATGAAAGAGCAGCACGTAGCACGTAGGAGAACAAAATGCTTTTTATTACTTTCAAGACATTTGCGAAATGCATTGAGGTTACAGAAGGTGTTCCAAGTTGCGACCATCAGCTGTAACACACGCTTGACATCGTCGGCGCATGGAATCACATACATTTTGGAAAACTCCTGGCGTTTCTGGAACTTCCGAAGGAGCTCCATTCCGAGACGGGAAAGGCTTATGATGGAAATGGAGAGGGCGCTCACGGTCAGCCGTGGTTAGTAAATTCAAAAGGTGGTCCAAGGAGCGAAACCACGAACTGCAGGAAAGGTGTTGGCCGACCACTGAGTGGCCATGCGACTCTTGGTTCAACGTAAGCTCCTAGTGCCCATTCTGCCGGTTGTGGGAACGCGGCCATCAAAATGGGACTTCGAATGATTGGAAAAAGATCTTCTGCTGCTATGAATGTCGTTTTCTGTTGCACCACGTGGCCGGCCGTCTGCGTGTGCAACTTTCACCTGGGGAAGTGTTGGCACCAGAGTGCCCCGATTGACGAAATCAAGCTGGTAGAGGAAGTATAATTCCTTGGAAAATGTTCTTCTGGGAAACACTAGATCCATCCATTCATGTGCAGGAACCTATGACGTCTACCACCTGACGTAACATCATTCAAGACCAGGTACATCTTTTCACGGTAACGGCGTTTCCTTGTGGTGTCTTCTTTCAGCAGAATAATGCGCTATGCCACTCTGCCGGGATTGTTACAAAATGGTTCGCGAAACATGAAGAAAACATCGAGGTATTGCTCTGGCCTCCAAATTCTCCAGATATCAGTCCAATCGAGCATTTGTGGGTTGTACTGATACAGCAAATCCGATCGATCCGCAGCGGCTCAGCCACGTAACCTACAGGAGTTAAAGTATCTGATGGTAACGTGTTGTTACCAGATACCACAAGTCACCTTTAGAAATCTTGTAGCGTCCATGCTTCACTGGGTAAGAGTTGTTTCGGCGGCACGCGGAGGATGAGCATTATATTCGGAAGGTGGTCAAAATGTTTTGGCTCTTCGGTGTATGTTCATGATCCAAGTGCATCAGTACTCCACAACTGGCTGTTAGAACTTCCATCGCTATTGTGAGTACGCCGAATTTCCTCGTTAAAGTTCTATCACCGTCAACGCTTGTCTTACATACGAATATCCTAAAAATAAATAAACAATATCAGCAGATATTTTATGCAAAATGAGTGCAGAAAGGTCTTCAGGAATGCGCATCTTTCTTCTGCAGAACGTTCTATGTACAAACTGTGGTTTGTCCCATCGTTTATGCAACCTGAGCAATGCTTCATTGTTTATTTAATTCGGAGTTCAGCCAACTATGATAAAAGTTTTTAGCATGAGTGAAGCTTGAATGTGCATCGAAATAGATGCCTTGGACCTTTTCTCGAATGCTGGCCATATGACGAAATACACTGGCGGAAAGTGAAGAAAGAACACCAAGAAGGAATTGGCGGACGATCATGAAATCGTCCGCCTCCATGCCAGAATTGCACAGTGTGACGCAGTTCATGGCTGTTCAACCTCGTACTAACCATGTTACATGGAAACGTTATTTTTCAGTTTACGAGCAAATACAGCTGTATTTTGCCATGGTGTTTTGATCACGTTATCCTCTGTATTCCGTTATTATGCTGTATAAATTTCGTTGGTATCAGACGTCTCCTTCTTGGCGTTCTTTTTTCACTTTCCGCCAGTGTAGAATAGCATTATCAGATCTTTTACGAGCAAGGAGTGAAGAAAGGTCTTCAGGAATGCGCACCTCTCTTCTGCAGAAAGTTCTGTGTGCAAGTTATGGTTTGGTCCAACGTTTATGCAGCCTGCGTAATGTTTAACGGCTTTTTTAATTCCATGATCAGCGAACTATGACGAAAATGTTCAGCATGAGTGAAACTTGAATGTGTATCGAAACAGGAGTCTTTAACCTTTTCTCAAACACTGGCAATATGACGAGGTAGAACAGTACTAGTGGACAACACGAAAAAGAAGTTTTATTATTGGGAACATTGATTATTTCAGAGATGTTTCGAAACCTAAAGTTTTACTTTCGGAGCGGAAATGATGCAATGTATATCATATCTATTGACGTTTTAGCACGTAATTTCAAAACTAAGTACAGAATGTGCGTGCTTGTATTACGTTCCGCGTATAGAAACATTGTATTCATCATGCGACATTCTAAGTGTCTTTTCACACCTCAGACACTTATTCGCATTTTTGAGAACACTGTCAGATCTTCATTATGTTGAATAGCACTGCCTAGACGAAAAGTGGGCCGAATATTTCTCCTGTTTCTGCGTTCTCTCAAGTTTATTCGCGCCTGGAATTCGCACAGCCAATCAGAAGCTTGCACGCTATACCCCTCGTCCTCATGACTCGTCCTGGACCTCTCTCTTTCCCTTCCTCTCCCTCTCTCTCCCTTACTGTTACTAGGGGTTCTGTCTCTGTGCATTCCACATTCCAAGTTCTAAGAAACTTGACGCCTCCCACTGTTTTTGTGATCTTGTACTCAAAAATGGCCGCATGTTTCTATCTCCCTTCTTGTCACTTAAAATGGCATCACTCAATCCAATTTTCGAAGTTTTTCCCATTCTTTTTTTGGAATTCAGTACTTAAAGAGATATCCTACAGTACTGGCATTTTCTCCCTTACCTTTATAAACTCCCAGAATTACACATCATCACTAACTCTCGCGTCTACGACGCACTGTTTGTTCACGCTGTCCTGGAATAATTCCATCTTGAAAGAATTGAAGCAGTTGTTCTTGAACACCACACAACCTACTTCCGAAAAGTTCCAGAACTGACCGCATAACTGACGTAGCAGTAGTGGAGTAAAAATATCACATGTATGCCAGAAGTCAGCAATCCTTCGCCAATCAGCGAACAGCTGGAAACCGGTTTGTACCTGTACCAACAGGGTGGCTACTGAAACTTACAGAATGTTAAAAGAAGTGTACGGCGACACAACATTGTCCCTCAGCAGATTTTTGGAATAGTACGCACGGTTTCGTGACGAGCATGAATATCTTGATGACACTCTGTCCCAACATGTATCTCTTCTGAATGTTCCACATTCAGAAGAGATACATGTTGGGACAGAGCTCTCCGAAGAGTCGGATGAATCGGCTGGTGAGAAAGAAAGCTATGCTGAGCAACATGATAGTGATTTCCAAGGACCTTCATCAGCTTCATCAGGTTTCAGTCAAACCGAAATAAACTACCACATAGTGGACCTTGATCAGCTGCCTTCTTTAGAATACCCCTACCACATAGGGATCTTCCAAAGAAGGCAGCTGAATTGTTAGCTTCCAGCCTGACAGAAAAAAATTTACTGTTACCGGGAACAAAAATCACAGTGTATCGCAACAGAGAAGAAAAGTCTCTGCCATTCTTCACAAAAGAAAACGAATTCGTTTTCTGCAGCAATGTGCCAGGATTGCTGATGAAATTGGGCGTACGGGAATACACACCCAGTGAATGGCGGTTATTAGCTCTAAACGCAGCCTTAAACGTGTACTTTTACATAAAGGGAACAGATACAGATCAATAGAAATCGGTCACTCAGTTTGCATGCGGGATGATCGGGCGACAATAGTGATAGTCCTAGAGAAAATAGCATACCGCGATTACGAATGGTTCATCTGTGTGGATTTGAAGATGGTGAATTTTCTCGTAAGGCAGCAAGTCGAGAACACCAAGTACCCGTGCTTTGTATGTCTGTGGGACCGTAGAGCTGAAGATCGACACTGGTTGAAAATATACTAGCCTGGGAGAAAAAGCATGGTAGCTGGAGATAAAAGTATCATCACATATCATATTGCCACCATTGCTCATTAAACTTGGTTTGATGAAACAATTTGTAAAGGCATGCACGCGAGATAGAATGTGTTTCGGCTACATACGTAGAAAATTTCCACCGTTGAGCATGAAGAAAATAAAAGCCGTATATCCGATGGACCGCAAATCCGGGAACTCATGAAAGACCAAGTTTTTCAAGACACGATGGACAACATTGAGGCATGTGCGTGGTCGTCATTTTGTATGTTTGTACAGACTTTTCTTGGGAACCCTAAGGCCGCTAACTACCGTGAACCCCTGGAGAATAAGAACACTGCATTTTGTATAATTGCTTGAAACATGAGCATCAAATTGCATGACCTCCACAGTCATTTGGATCGATTTCCACATTGTCTTGGTGTTATCAGCGATGAACAAGGTGAGCATTTTCACCAGGAAATAAGGGCCATGGAAGAAAGGTACCGTGGACGATGAGATACGCATACAATGGCGGACTATTGTCGGAGCATCCACGAAAATCGCATTGCATGAAATCACAGAAACGCGGGTTCAGCAGCATGTCTCAATGTTCTAGGCTTCTTGGGATTTCTCTGCATATGTCATATAGTGAGAAGGAGATCTGATGAACAAAAACGAATGCCATTTTCGGAATCTGTGACCCTAAAATACGCCAAAAAGGGTCTAACATCTTACGCACCAAACGTTGTGTTCCCCAGTGTGATCCGACGAAGTCTGGGCGTCCGCCCAGTGTGCGGATAGCGGAAAAAATTGAAGAGGTGCGGAATCAGTTACAGAAAGATAGCCGAATTACTGTGAGACTTTTGGCTGCGTTGGTGAGCATCAGTAAGTCTGTCTGTCATGAGATTCTGCGCGAATATCTGGGAAGAGGGAAACTTAATGCCAGATTGGTATTCCGCACACTAGAGGGCCTTCCAAATCTCGGATCATAATCATAGGAAGAGGTGAATCCGTTTATTGATGTAAGCATGGCATGTTGATATGCTCCGATTAGCGAATCCTGTGATGGTTTTGTTCAAATTAATCGGAAACTTGAAACTCTGTCGTTATGAGTGGTGTAGTGGCTTGCATACTTGGGCGCTATCCGGGAGACGCAGGTTCGATTTCCGCGCCAGGACGACGAAATTTTCAAGTGATATAATCTGACTTAACATCTATGTTATATTTACACCAATAAACGGATTCCATCTTCTAAATTTGCATTGTACAATGGTGTATCGCGCATTTCATTCATTGATATCCTGCGCCTGCGTGCAATCACGGGAATGAATTCAAAGCTCCCAGATTCGCTGTGTATGAATGCCGGTTGTTTTGACTAGCAAATCCTGTGCTGGTTATATTCAAATTAATCGGAAACTTGAAACTCTGCCGTTCTGAGTGGTGCAGTGGCTAGCATACTTGGGCACTATCCGGAAGACGCGGGTTCGATTGCCGCTCCACGACGAGAAAATTTTAAAGTTTTCGGATATTATCTGACTTAAGCTCCATGTCATATTTACACCAATAAACGGATTCACGTCCTCAAAATTTGTATTGTACAATGGTGTATCCGGTATTTCATTTATAATCATAAGATTCCCCGCCCATCACGAAACCGTCGATACTATTCGAAAACTTTAATGCTGGATAATGTTGCGTCTCCATACACTTCTTTTAACATTATGTAAGTTTCAGTAGATGATTTACCAAGTTTACAACGGAAACAGATATTTATTCTCTGCTCTTCCATGCCCAAAAGGAAAAGAAACGAGAACGCTGCTATGCCTCACTTAATGCCCTTCTGCCACCTGTCAAAACTAATATAAACCGGTTTCCAGCTGTTCGCTTATTGGCTAAGGATTGTTGTCTTCTGGCATACAGGTGGTATTTTTATCTACTACTTTTGCGTCAGTTATGCGGTCAGTCCTGGAATTTATTGGACGTAAGTTGTAGCTCACGGAGGAAATGAACTGGAACTCCCTGGAGAGTGATTGAACAGCTCC
The DNA here is from genome assembly GCA_039090855.1 of Macrothele yani. Taxonomy (NCBI): domain Eukaryota; kingdom Metazoa; phylum Arthropoda; class Arachnida; order Araneae; family Macrothelidae; genus Macrothele; species Macrothele yani. The sequence continues at coordinate 109,380,048 of CM076997.1, read as the reverse complement.
TCACACAGAAGGTATTGGACAAACTGACAGTAGAGGGCACTGGAATAATATTTTTCCGCTTCTCCCTGATGAGTATATTAGTTGAAAGTGAGAACTTATAAAAATGTCAATTATTGACCAATAACTTCAGATTTTGCTGGCTATTCAGTTTTCCACCTTGACAATGTGTTGGATATATATTTGATTTCAATTTTAAAATTTCTTTTGTGGAACATCCGATTCGGGCCATTAGTGGCCCGCGAGACACGACTCCTGCTGAAAGATATAATTAGGGGTATGCAAAAGTATCCGCCGTTTTAAGGAGAAAAGAGAAAAGAACAATCAGGAAACCAGTACACATTTATTCAAAGAAATATTAGTTGTTAGTATCAATGACCTTTTGCCATTTTTCAGGCAACTAATGAATGCCTCTGTGATAGAAGGACTCGGGTTTTCTGCTGAAGAACGCAGTGAAGAAATTTTCCACATTTTGAACTGTGGTCAACTGCTGTTGGGCTAGGGCATGTTGCATAGAGCGAAACAGATGAAAGTCAGAGGGTGTAAAGCCGGGTGCGGTAAAACCTCTCAGTGTAACTGTTGAAGGGTTGATTTCGTGGTGGCACCGACATGTGGTCTGGCATTATCGTGTAGCAGGATGACTGGGCGGCGTTCTTTACCTGTCCATGGGCGTTTTTGCTCGACTGCCGCGTTCAGTTTTATCAACCGATCGCTATATCGTTGTGCAGTGATTATTTCTCCCGGTTTCAACAGTTCGAAGTACAGCACTCCATGCATATCCCAATACACACACAACAGTACCTTTTTCTCTTGGATATCCTATTTTGCAGTGGATGTTAATGGCTGGCCTTTGACAACCCAGAATTGCTTGCATTTTTTATCCCCATTGGAATCTTTCCACAAGAAATTCTTCCCTTGAAACCGCTTCAGCAACGACATGCATATGCCCATTCGGTGACCAATATTAAGCTCCGTTAAAGTATGCGGAACCACTTTCTAATCTTCTGGATCTTTCCCAAGGCCTGTAGACGCCGTACTACCGTCGATTGAGCCACTTTCAAACGTTTCGCCACTTTCGTTATCAATTGTGTGGCGTCCTCTTGCAACAGCGATTGCAGCTCCTTGTCTGCGAGTTCCTGCGGTCTACTTGCACGTTGCTTGTTTTCCAAGCTTAGATCACCTTTCTTAAACCTGGGTAACCATCCTCGACACGTCCGCTCACCCATAACCGTTTCGCCATACGGCTGACATATTGAACCGTATTCTTCACTCACACTTTTCCCTAAATTAAACATGAAAAACAAGTAGTGCCGCAAAATGAACTTTATCGACCGCCATGCTTGGCTTCATGTACGAACTGACAGCACGTGTCACCGGTCGTTTAGGCCCCTACAGAACCCACTAGCGGGGGCGGCGGAAATATCTGCATACCCCTAATAATTTTGAATGCATTAGGCGGCATTCATGGCTTAACGAAAGTACTTATTTTCCGTATGTGCGTAAAATATGAATATACGTGCATCCTTATGTATAAAATATCAGTTTCTCTCTTTCTCTACTCAACACCACACTGCAAAAAAAAAAAAAAAAAAAAAAAATTGAAATTCGCGAGCTATTTACCGTGAATCCTTTCATCAGAAATAGAGCATATTTTTGACTCAACCTTTTCCGTGAAATGAAGGGCAAAAACCTGAACTCCAAGAATTTTTCATGAGTGAACTGACAGAAATACACATGTTAATTTTTTTCGGTTAAGTAAAAATTGCCGCTTTTAAAAGGCGATAAGGTGAACTTCTGACTTTTCAGAAATATTTCCACAGTTCCTTTCGTATGTCAACGGAAAAATTCTGTCCTCAATCTGTATTCATATGACGGGAAATGTCTGGTAATAGTAGCAATTCTCGGGAATACTTAAGGTTCGATTAACTATTAAATTTCAATCATCTGTGAGAGGATCTGAATTTGACGCTCTGTAGCGAGATCGGATAATATGGATAGCATTTCGCATGATTTCAGGTAACTGTTGTAATTAACATTAAACCACTGTAACTCTTAACACAAAAGCTGTTATAGCTACGAAGACTAAATTTTATATAAGGTAACCACAAAAGTATTTGCCGTCTTTGGAGACTGAGACAAAGTATAACATGCTCTATATTGACAAAAGTCACCGGACACCTAGAAGAGAAACACAAAATAGCATTTATTGGCATACATTAGTACGGTATCGGTCTACCTTTGGCCTACACGTGTCTTCACGAGCTCGGTGTTTGATTGCTTCACGTACGTGCTTTGTGTGTCCCATCATTGTTCTTCTGTGTGTGTGCCGAAGTTAGGGGTCTGTGCTTTCGTTTAAGATGCCTCACGAGATGGTGAGCTCTTATTTTTTTCATTATCAGTGCTTTAATTTGCACACCGAGCTGATCGTTTTTCTTCGTTAACCCTTGCCATTGATTATGGCATCTGCCGATGAGGGCGCAGTTCCCGCCCGCATCGCTGCAGCTCCTCGAGTCGCCTCCTCGACGTCAGTCGCAGCAGACCAATCATCTTCGCTTGCTAGTAAAGAGCCTTTTAATCTTCCTCCTGTCATTTGCATATCTACTCCTGCCCGGGTCTCCGACTCTGCTATTGGGAACGTGGATGTGACGTCCCTGGCCTCTGCTGTTGATGATGAATTCATGAACGTCTCTGATGGCGTCGCTAATATGCCCTCTACAGTTTCTACTGCCTCTGCTTCCAGTACATTGTCTCATGCTGCGTCAATGCTTTCTAGAGGAAGCGCTTCTGCACGCACGTATTCTGGTATTCCACCGGCTTCCTCCTCGTCTTGTCTGCCCCTATGGATTCTTACGTTACTCTCAACGGTGACACCATCTTATTAGACATTCCCGAGAACTCTCCTGCTGGTCAACGTCTTCATTCGACTCTCGAGTTGGGGGTTTGTTTTCATGCGGTGCCCAACACTCCTTTGAAACAGTACAGCTCCTCTCTAAAGAAGTTGCTTATTTCTGGTGCCATCACCCTCCTCACCCGAAAGCCATGAACTGTGATTGTTTATTTTTCGAAAAAAAAATATGACCAGCTTGTCTTGTCTCGGGCCCTATCAATAGGCGTTGAGGTGGACCTTTCCTCTGATTCCACATCTCGCATGTCATCAATCCACGGCAACACGGCAAACGTCGCTCTACTACCAGTACCGAGGCCCGGAGGAAAAAGAAGAAGTCACCTTCTCCGACTGTCCGCCCACATCGTTCCACCCGCCTAGAAGGCTCCAGGTCTCCCCTGTCACGTTCCAGCTCTTCCTTTTCAAAGTCCAAGGGTCCTCTGCCGACGTTTGAAGACTTCTCGACTCTGCTTACCAATGCATCTTCTCCTTCAGAACCTGTCTCCTTTGAAGGTCTTTACAAGATTCTCACTCATAAAACAAATCAGGAGGATTCACTGTTCTTTTTACAGCAGTTTGAAACAGTTCTTCCCGAGGTCTTTGACCAAGCAACCTCCATCCTCAAATTCCTCCGGCATAATGCCAAGCCACCCGACTACTTCTTGTGGTGTCGTGGTATCATCAATCGCTTCGACACATTCCAGAAAGCTGCCATAGCTGCCCTTAATCTGACGTCGGCCTTACCCATTCAAGGTTACCACTCTGAATTTTAGGGGGTTTGCTAACCCCTCGCTAACGCTCTTGTTCTGGAAGATCTCTCGGCCCTTGGGGAAACTTACTCCTTCTACAAGAGACGAACTGCCACTCCTCGACACTTTTTTCATAGATCGCGCACTTGGGACTTCACCTTTCACCATGCTTTCCGTTACTCTGTGCACGGTGGTACAGCAGGAGTATCAGTCTGCCATCTCCGCATGCCGTGAAAGCTCCTTCTATGCTATGTGGTCACCAGTGAACCCGTGGTTCGCTGTTGCACCAAGTCCGTTACATCTCACGGTGAGTTAAGGCTCTGCATTAACTTTTTGACGTTCTTTTGCACTGCTGTGCCCCGCTTGTGATCATATTGTTCTTCCTCAAGCATTGCTCTGTTTGCATCACGTTGTAAATTTGTCATTACTCATTCAATGTACATATCATCGCTTTTTATCAATTTGTATCATTCCTGTTCCTTTTTATTTTTAATTTTTGACACGATTCCATGTTGCTCGTCTCCTCTGTTTTGTTACATTAGAGTGATTCTGAAACCACCTTTTGCCTACACGTGTCTTCACGAGCTCCGTGTTTGAGTGCTTCAAGTATGTGTTTTGTGTGTCCTATGATTGTTCTTCTGTGTGTGTGCCGAAGTTAAAGGTCTGTGCTTTCGTTTAAGATCCCTAGCGAGTGGGTGAGTGCTCATTTCGTTTCATTATCACTGGTTTAATTTACACAACGAGCTGGTTGTTTTTCTTCGTTAACCGTTGCCATTGATTATGGCATTTGCCGATGAAGGCGCTGTCCCCCCCCGCATAGCTGCAGCTCCTAGCGTCGCCTCTTCAACGACAGACGCTGCGGATCAATCATCTTCGCTTGCTAGTGGAGAGCCTCTTAATTTTCCTTCTGTCATTTTCACGTCTTCTTCTGCTCAGGTCTCCGACTCTGCCATTGAGAACGAGGATGTGACGTCCCTGGCCTCCGCTGACGATGATGAATTCATGGACGCCTCTGATGATGTCGCTAATCTGCCCTCTACAGTTCCACTGACGCTGTTTCCAGTACATTGTCTCATGCTGCGTCAATGCCTTCCAGAGGAGGCGCTTCTGCGTGCACGTATTCTGCAGCAGCCTCTCGTTTTCCACCGGCTTCCTGCGCTTCCCAACACTCCTTTGAAGCAGTACAGCTCCGATCTCAAGAAAATGCTTTCTTCTGGTGCCATCACCCACCTCACCCGAAAGCCACGAACTGTATTTGTTTATTTTTCGAAGAAAGAATATGCCGAGCCTGTCTTGTTTCGGGGCCTATCAATTGGTGATCGTCACCTCTTGCCGAATCCATCACCCAGCGTCCTGTTTTGGTCTATCTACATCCAGTCCCCCCGGAGATCTCTGATGACATGCTGTGTTCTGCACTTAGTCGATGCGGCAGAGTAGTTGGCCTATTAAAGACTCTCTCCTCTTCCCCCTCTGACCCCGATGATAAACATATCTGTGACTTCCGTACAACTGATCGCATCATCTTCCCGTCGGAAGAGTATCTCATAAAGTTTCCAATGTTCCTCGATGTTCTTTACGGTACCGAGCGCCGCCGGATTGCTCTCCTCACCTCTGCTCATTGCTCACGCTGCAAGGCTTACGGCCATCAGCAGGCTCATTGCCCCCATGCAGGGCCACTAATTCCTGGAGCTCCCAGGCAGCTTTCTACTTCTTCTTCTGTTTCTCCTGCCATGCCTCCTCCTGCGTCTGCACCTCCTGAACCCAGTTTTGCCGAAAATTTGATTAAAGACTTCGATCAACACGCGTCTTCCCTTGTCGCTTTGTCCACTTTGTCGGATTTTCCTCCGCTTGACTCCTCTTTGCCTCTTTGTGTTCTCTCTCCATCAGAGGATATCACGGCTGATCTTCAAGCTTCATTCACCGTCGGCAGTTTTGCTCCTGGCGATGAGGTGGACCTTTCCTCTGATTCCACATCTCGTGTGTCATCGATCCACGGCAAACGCCGCTCTACTACCAGAACCGAGGACCGGAAGAAAAAGAAGCAGTCACCTTCTCCAACTGGCCTCCCACATCGTTCCACTTGTCTAACCGGCTCCAAGTCACCCCTGTCACGTTCTAGCTCTTCCTCTTCAAAGTCCAAGGGTCCTCTGCCGACGTTTGAAGATTTCTCGACTCTGCTTACCAATGCATCTCCTCCTTCAGAACCTGTCTCCTTTGAAGATCTTTGCGAGATTCTCACTCATAAAACAAATCGAGAGGCTTCTCTCATCTTTTTACAGCAGTTTGAAGCAGTTCTTCTGGAGTTCTTCGACCAAGCAACCTCCATCCTCAAATTCCTCCGGCATAATGTCAAGCAACCCGACTACGTCTTGTGGTGTCGTGGTATCAACAATCGGCTCGACACATTCCAGAAAGCTGCCATAGCTCTCCTTCATCCGACATCGGACTTACCCATTCAAGTTCGCCACTCTGAATTGAAAAGAGGTTGCTGACCCCCTCGCCAACGTTATCGTGCTGGAAGATCTCTCGCCTCTTATGGCCAACTTACTCCTTCTGCAAGAGACGAACTGCCACTTCTGGACACTTTTTCATAGATCGCGCACTTGGGACTTCACCTTTCACCATGCTTTCCGTTACTCTGTGCACGGTGGTACAGCAGGAGTGTGAGTCTGCCATCTCCGCATGCCGTGAAAGCTCCGTCTATGCTACGTGGTCACCAGTGAACCCGTGGTTCGCAGTTACACCAAGTCCGTTACATCTCACGGTGAGTTAAGACTCTGCATTAACTTTTTGATGTTCTTTCGAACTGCGGTGCCCCGCCTGTGATTTATGTTGTTCTTCCTCAAGCATTGCTCTGTTTGCATCATTTGTCATTACTCATTCAATGTACACTGAAGAGCAATTGAGTTAGAGACAGTTGGCGTTATGCAAATGTGGCGCTGTGGGTGGCCATGTAAACGGAAACGTCATTACGCATGCAGCGATCCGACAATATAAGGAGTGATGCGACGGGAATCAGTAAGAGTCGAAGGATCTAAGCGGATTTGATCGTGGGCAAACTGTCGGGGCCCGACTAATCGGTCACTCCATCTCGGAAGTCGTGCAGGCACTGCGATTTTCACGAGCCACTGTGACACGGGTGCACCGTGAGTACATCGAATCCGGTGAAACCATCGCTGCAAGGGCCAACTGTCGTGGACAACAGCGTGTGTATCAGCGGGGTCATCGTCGGCTAGCTCGCATTGTAACAGTGGATAGACGGGCCACAGTGCAAGAAATCCCTCGACAATTTAACGCTGGTGCACAAAAACGTGTAAGCAGCCACACCATACAGAACCATCTCCTCGCTATGGGGTACAGAAGTCATCGTCCAACGAGGGTACCGCTGCTGACCGCACATCACATGGTGCAAAGATTAGCATTGGCGCAGGAACATCACCACTGGACCCTAGAAATGTGGAAAAATGTTGCCTGGACCAATAAGCCGATATTCACGTTGGTACATGCGGACCGCAGGATACGAGTACTGCGCAAACCACATGAAGCGATTGATCATACTTGCCAGCAGGGTACTCTTCAAGCTGGTGGGGGTGGCATTTTCGTCTGGGAACTGTTTACGTTAACTGAAATGGGACTTCTGGTACGTGTGACATCGTCGCTCACAGGTCTACGTTACCGGGATATCCTGGACGACCATTTGCTCCCGTTTGTCTGTCTTCAACATCCCACTGGGGACCTCATCCTGCAACAAGAAAATGCACCATGCCATCGCTCCCGAATTGTATCCGAATGGTTTTATGAACAGTAAACCGACGTGACCTCGCTTCCTTTGCCAGCTAGGTCACCTAACATCAATACCATCGAGCACATCTGGAATGCCATCGAAAGGGATGTTTGAGGTTCTAACCCCCCTCCATCAAGTTTTCGTGAGATGTGAGAGCTTGTTCAGGGGTCATGGATCCGTATGGCTTCACAACGCTTCCGGTGTCTTGTCGAGTCCATGTCGAGACGAATCGCCGTCGTCATCAGGGCGAAAGGTGGTGCTGCACGTTACTAGACAGGTATCTCTAATTCAATTGCTCTTTAGTGTACATGTATAAACGCTGCCACTGTTTCCAATGGACAGCGGACTGCGTTGAACCTGTGAAAACGTAAACAACTCGTAATACGACTGTTGTTGCTTTTGAAAAAGCTGTCGAGTGTAATATTTTTTTGTGATTTTACGAATTTTGTTAAAACTATAATGTTCAACGTAGTAAATATGTAACAGTAATGTAACGAGGTCACAAATGTCTTTCAAATACTTAACAGTAACATGAAGTTGGTATGTTGAAGTTACAAAGATCTTTTGCTGTATAGTATGAGTTATATTTCAAAGTTATGTAGCATTTGAGTACATTTTGACGTAACGGTAAGGTTTCTGAAACATTATTGTTATATTGCGCGAAGTATCTGAAAAGTCTCAATGTTTCAGTGCTGCAAACTTGTGATATATACGAAATATTCTGCGCTGTGTGGGTAACTTTAGGTGCATGCAGTGATAGCTTCGATGTGTGAGCAATTCAGTCACTGGTGGACAACCAAAATCTGGAACGTTTTGGTGCGCTGTACTGGACCCACTTCTCATCACATGTGAGTACCCTATCCAAAATGGTTCCTTGTCACAGAGTGACAGCATTGCAAGACAAGCTGAGACACGTTTCTGTTTGTTCACTGCAGACAATTTCTGGGGGACCCACTCAGACAAATTTATATGGCTTACCTTTTGCATGTAGATGTCTTCGGACGCCAACACGCCAGAAATTTGCCCAGACACCTGGGCTGGTTCCTGGAATGTTTGGCTACTGTCCAGCTCAATGGCAACTTTCAGACCTTATGTGTCCAGGCTGACGGGACTACCATTTCGGAACAATCTTGAAGGGATTCTTCTCCATCTCCGAACTTTCGAAACCAATTCCAATTTGTGCGTTCCGTCGCAGAATCTGCCCCGAATGCTTAACAATCTTGACGAGTTGTTTCTGTCGCAACTGAACAGAGTTGAAATTTGTATAAAAAACTCGACAAGATGTTTCTGTAGCAGCTGAACAGAGTTTAAATTTGTATAACAAACACCCACGAATAATCTCCACTAACACTGCCATTGCAATCGCACGTCTTTCCACTACCAAACTGCTTACTGATCTGATTCATATCCTCAGGACATCTTGGGATTTCAGTTGATGATATACCACGGGCGAAACACCATCTCTCCGCTAATTCAATCATTACAAAATGTTTCGTTTTCTCCCTTGAAAAACGGCAAATACCTATGTGGTTACTTGATACATAAGAGTTTCGCGAAATAATGCTATAAGGTAGAGCATTTCACCCGTTCTTAAATAAAATCGAAAGTCACTGTCTGCTTAAAACAATCTGGAGTTCCAAAACACCTCGTTTCTTGGAAAAATCATGAAAAAAATGTAATTTGTGTTAAGTCTTCCCACCAAAAAATGAAATCATTGTAAACCTATTCAGAAAAAAATAAGCACCTAACAGAAAATGAAATGAATGATTAACCAGCATTGATATCGACAAACATTTCATCATCGCGCGATTCGAGTCATCTTCATTTTTACCTTAAACGTGATCAAGTGGTAAGCGTCTTTCTATGTCAGACAGTAACGATCCTATTTGGCGTCCCAGCTATAACGAGTTCGATCCCCCGCCAAAGGGAATGGATTCCTTCATTTCGAAAAAATGACTAAAAAGTCAAAATCTTCGTTTTTGGAAACTAGGTAAATTTCTGTACAAAAACGGAAAAACTAGAAACTGGCTTTTCTGAAAATAAAAGAAAAGAAGCGGAATCAGTAAAGAAGGAAAAGCTGTTAAAATACTGAATGTTCCGTAAGGAGTGATGGAAATTTTTTAAAAGGGAAGTTTTGTTAAAAGACGGAGACTTATCGGCACGCACCACTTATTTTTTCACAGTGCATGTGACGTATATGGCTTATTTATTATTCCGTTTTGTTTAGTGTCTATTATTTGTTTATCACTCGTTATATTTTCCACTCTTAACTTCACGTCAGAGCTCTCTTCAGTTTTTGTCCCTTGTGGCATTAATGGTCGCTAGCGGCGACGCTAGCCGCTCAGAACTACGTGGGCTATTAGGGCTGCTAAGCATGATGGGGGAGGGCATAAAATTTGAAGTGTTTGGCAGAAATTTGGCAAACAATTCCGTTCATGCAGATTTAACCGGACGCTGATGATGTTGTCGCGAGTCAAAAATAGTTTTCTGGTTCATACTGCACGTATGTAGTATGGGACACATGGGTGCGAATCTCTATGGCAAGTTGCAATTTCTTTATCGTGCACATTTTTTTTCTGGCTTCGTTCCTTTTTTTTTTTTCTTTGCTGTCATCAGGATGTTTATGAATTTTTGTTTGTATATACATATAAACTGTATACATACACAATCGAGTCACATTATTGTGATCACCTCCGACTTTTGAGGTCGGCAGCTCGTATCCAATAAAAGAATGCACGTGTCGTGAGCTGGCTTGGAGTATATATAAAGTGTGCTGTAGGCAATCTGGAAATATATATCATTCGTTGCTGTCATGGATAAAAGGAGCGATTTGTCAGATTTGCAAAATGGGATGATTATCTGCTTTCGGGCAAAGGGTGGCAGTATTTCTGAAACAACGCAGTTTGTGAACTGTTCCCGTGCTGCTGTGGTTAAAGTGTATCGTGATTGGAGAAATGGCATCATTGCGAATAAGAGACGTGGAAATTGCTGAGTACCATGGCCATTGATGTGATAGGTAAACGTTGGCTCTAAAGGTGCGTGAGGGCCGATGGACACGCTAGAGTGGAGCATCACACTGGCCGAATGAACCAAGGTGGGCAGGCTCCCCGAAGTGTGTCCAAAACGACAGTTCAGCAAACCTTCCTGCGTATGGGGCTCCGATGCAGACGGATGGCCACTGCACCTATGCTAACGAAGGTGTATCGACAGAAAAGGCTTACATTTGCACGGCAGTATCGGAATTGGACTTTCTCTGATTAGCAAAGGATTGCCTTCTCCGATGAGTCACGTTTTCTGCTCCATCGAACGAATGGACGTTGGCGTATAAGGCGAGAAACATCGGAGAACAAACATTCTTCAGCCATTGCTGGAATAACACAAGCTGGTGGGGGTAGTGTTATGGTCTGGGTAATGCTTTTGTGTCATTCTCTGAGTCCACTTATTCCTGTGGAAGGCACTATGGACCGAATTTGTTATGAATCCATCCTTGAAGACCACGTGCACCCATACATGCTAATTGTCTTCCCTGGTGCGAATGGGATCTTCCAGCACGACAAAGCGACGTGTCACACAGCTAGAAATGTACGAGAATAGTTGAAAGAGTACGATGAAGACTGGAAAGTACTTACCTGCCGCCCTAATTCCCCAGATTTAAACCCAATTGAGCATCTGTGGGACCACCTTCATCGTGTTGTTCGCTCTACGGATCCTCCACTACGCACCCTCCAGCAGCTGTCAGATGCACTGCAGTCAGCATTGCGCCACATACCTGTGAACACCTTCTAACACCTGTTATATAATCTGTTTCTGTTCTATAAAGAGTATAAATTTATAAAATATTGGTCCTTGAACTCTGATGGCTACTTATATTCTATCAGATATATTGATGATTTACTCTGTATTAATAACTCAGAAATAATACAGAATGATTTTTTAGATATCTACCCTAGCTGTCTTAAATTAAGTAAAACCAACCAAAATAACCAGGACCTTGATTTCTTAGATTTAAGTATAAAGCTTAATAATGGTGAACCTGCCCTTAGCCTAATTGACAAAAATAAATTTTTCCTTTCAAAGCAATTAAATATTCACTCTGGACAAATAATTTATCCAATAAAGTAATAGAGAACTTCCTTATTTTGCAAGTACTTAGAATCGCCAGAATCTGCAACAATGCTTCGGATTTCCTTGAACACGTTAGTCTTCTGATTAATAGTTTTTTAAAGAACCAAGTACCAGCTAACTTTATTAAAACAGCTTTTTAGAAAAATAGTACTTAAAATAGAGTTTGGTTATCAGATTTATTTTAATTGCATCACAGTTAATAAAATGATTCTGGCCAATTAAAGCCTTTTTAGGAACTTGGTCTAGAGGATGTATATTCACTACCTTTTTGGAACCTTTAATGCTATGGATAAAGCATTTTAATTATAAAAAGAAATATTAAATAAAAACAAAAAAAGTTAAATAGTTATTCGGCCTCAAGAATAACTAACATAAAAATAGTAAAAATTAAGTAAAACGAATATAAGAAACTAGATTTTCTGTAGTTTTACTTTAAGGTATATTAATACAAATATTAAATACACATTGGATGTATTTGGTAATAGTTTCCTTGTATTTCGTTGAGTTTCTGCTGTTTCCAGACAATCAGTTTATTTTTTTCATTTGGGAGTTTTTGATTTTTGAATTGCCGTTTTATGCGGGATGTGCTTTTGTCTCCGGGGCTGCTGCCGTTGGGTTGCTTCTCCTCCACACCATGGGGGGCTTAAGGCCCCAAGGAGATTTGACGGCAATTTTGTATCGTCTGCCATCTCTTTGAAAAGCAGTTTCGCGGTCAGTCATTTTGTTTTTACTTTTTTTTTACTTTATTGATGGGAAAAAGTTGGTGATAACCAATACCTACATTTATCTTGGACAGCAGATATCAAGTGAGGGTCACATTGATGAAGAAATTAATCAGCGTACAAAAGTTGCCTGGAGAGCTTTTGGAAGAAACAGCATAATTTTCAAGAGCAATATGTCATTATGTCTTAAAAGAAAAGTATTTGATTAATGCATCCTTCCAGTGCTTACATATGGTGCAGAGACGTGAACCTTAACTAAAGGAGAGATAGAAAGACTGCAGACAACTCAAAGCAGCATGGAGAGATACATGCTTGGTGTAACCAGGAGAGATAAGAAGAGGAACTCGTTGATCAGAAAAATGACAAGAGTGGAAGACATCATGATCAGAGTTAAATCCCTGAAATGGAAATGGGCTGGACATACTGCGAGAAGGACAGACCACCGATGGACAGTTGACATTTTAGACTGGATTCCGAGGAACAGGAAAAGACCCAGAAGAAGATCTCATGGGAAATGGGCGGATGAAATTCGAAAATATTCGGGAGTAACATGGAGGACTGGCACAAGACAGACCGTTGTGGAAGAAACTTGGGGAGACCTTCGTCGAGCAGTGGATTGAAAATGGTTGACAATGATGAGGATATATATTTATACACATTTAATAAAACCTAAAGGAACCACAAAAAGCTCCAAAGTAAGCAAGACCCAAGTATGAACTAAAATGGCAGCAGCCAATAAATATAATAAAAGAGCCATAAACAATGGCTTTGAAATTCTATAATAACTTGAAAGACAAAATACAAAAGCGAAGAAACAACAAAAACACAAGACCACTGACTTACAACTCCAACGGGCGAGACGGAACTCCAGTCGCCAGAAACGTTAAACTATGGCAAAAAGACAGAAATGTTACTTTCATCAGTAGAACAACAACATTTGGAATGGCTTTTCTAGACACCACTAATGTTGGATACCCCAAAAACCTGTGGAGGTGTCCTCAAAGCCATCAAACCAGAAAAGACATGAAGCTGGAACCTTCAATGTATAACAAATAGCTGGACCGAAATTGGAAAATCTCAAGATCGAAGAGCAACAAGGTACAGTAAACCGGAAATTGTCAAAAGAAGGCTGCGGTTTACTGTACCTTTTCTGGTTTAGTGTACCGTGTTGCTCTTCCATCTTGGGATTTGCCAATTTGTGTCCAGCTATTTGTTATGCATTGAAGGTTCTAGCTTGTTCAAATTAGTTATACATTGAAGGTTCTAGCTTGTTCAAATTAGTTATATATTGAAGGTCCTAGCTTGTTCAAATTAGTTATACATTAAAGGTTCTAGCTTATTCAAATTAGTTATACATTGTAGGTCCTAGCTTGTTCAAATTAGTTATACATTGAAGGTTCTAGCTTGTTCAAATTAGTTATACACTGAAGGTCCTGGCTTGTTCAAATTAGTTATACATTGAAAGTTCTAGCTTGTTCAAATTAGTTATACATTGAAGATCGTCTTTCTTCTTCTTCTTCATTGGATTTTTAACGACCACCGTGAGCAACTCAATGGGCTATAAGCAGTCGCCCGTCCCTAATTTAGGGTCACTGGTTCCAGGGAAGGGAGAGAACCAGTGCCGTAAGACAAACACAACATCCATGCCTCACCGGGATTCGAACCCGGATCCCGTCCGGACGAATGATCAGAGGCCATCGCTTAGACCACTGCGCCACCGGGGCGGCGCCACATTGAAGATCCTAGCTTGTTCAAATTAGTTATACATTGAAGGTTCTAGCTTGTTGAAATGGGTTAAATATTTCGAGAGTAGCAAACATGATGAAGGCTATTCAGAACTGCTTAAAATGGCAGAGTATCTTTTTGCTTTGCCCGGGCACAATGAAAATGTTGAAAGGGTTCTTTCACTGATTTTAGCACAATAGACAAATGAGAGGAATCATTTGATTATAGATTCAGTCAAAGATCTGTTGCTAGTAAAGTATAAGTTTAAGCATTTTTATTGCCCAGACTTCTATAAGTATCAGGTGTACAAATAAGTTTTAAAGCATTTTTGGTGTGACGTATACCGCTAATTAACATATCCGACATTCCCCGCGTTGTTGACCTGTAACCGTAACAGGTCCAGACTATGAAATGTGACACAGAAGTTTGCCCAACAGTCAAACGCACTTGTACATCGGTGGGGGAAAGATGGCAAGCGATACTGCATTTATTCGACACTGTATTCGTTACGAATTTCATCAAGGAAAAACTGCTGGGAAAGCATGTGCATCGATATGCTCTATGCTGGAGGAGAATATTGTATCGGAAAGTACGTGTGAGATTTAGTTTAGACGGTTTAAAGAAGGAGATTTTGATGCTAGCGATCGAGAACGTAGCGGTGCCTCGCAGAAGGTTGCACATGAAGAACTGCAAGAATTGCTGGAAGAAGATTCGCCTCAAACGCAAAAAGAACTAGCTGAACAAATGGGGGTAACTCATTAAACCATTTCCCATCGTTTACGCGCAATGGAAAAGATTCAGAAAGAAGGAAAATGGGTGCCACATGACCTGAGACAGAAGAACAAGGATGAGCGTGTCATCACGTGTTTGAATCTGTTGAATAAACAACACAGAAAGTCTTTTCTGTGGAAAATCTTTACGAGTGATGAAAGTGGACAAGGTACGACAGTCCCAAACGCAAACAACACTGGGTAGACACCGATGAAGCAACGACTTCGACACCGAAACGCAATATCCATTCGAAGAAAGGTCTGCTCTGAATCTGGTGTGATATGAACGGTGTGCTCTATTATGAACTATTAGGAAAGGGTCAAACTCTTACTGCTGTTCGCTACAAGCAAACATTGCTGCGATTGAACCAAGAAATCTGTCGGAAACATCCATTCACAGGTAAAGGATTGCGCCCCGTGAAATTACTGCATGACAACGCCAGGGAGCATGTCGCGAAATCGGACAAGGAATCGGGTTTGACGCTTGGCTCGGATGTTTTGGAGCACCAGACGTATAGTCCCGACATGGCCCCTTTAGTCTATTATTCGTTCCGATCGATGCAACATGGTTTGTCTGCTGTACTATTCCGGACATGTGACGAAGTGCAAAAATGGGTTGACGATTTCATTGCGTCACACGACGAAGTATTCTTCATGGCTGGAATCCGTCAACTGCCCGACCGATGGCGGAAGGTGATAGATAATGACGGCGCATATTTTGATTCGTAAAGGTATTGTTGTTTTCTCTCAAATTACATGTTGCGTTGTCTTAAAATACTTTAAAAATTATTTATACACCTAACATATTGTGAACCAAAAAGGCATTTTAACAAATAAATGCATCAGAAAAATATCGCTGAGTACATAATAAAATAAATATATGTAATAGTGTTAAATGAAACACATGCAATGAATTGATGTGTGTTTTTATTTTTTATTTTATAATGTTGTACATTTTTGTTGAATGTCCTACATTTTGGGGTGCCTTGTCGTGTTTTGTGGTTATGCCATCTGGTCACCCTTATTCTGGAAGGCAAAGGACTTGAAAATGTGTAAAAATCCAATTGTCTCAGAAGCTGTATATCATATGACTTAAACAGCAAAAAAGAAATTTCAATTCGAATTGTAAAGGCTATACAACATTGTTAACAGCCATGGATAAAATTTGGATGAGCAGAGCTATTAGCCTCAAAACTAAGTTAAGCATTCTGGAGATATGCATCTTCAGCAGTAGCATGCTATATTGATGCGGATTTGGACTTTGACAAAGGAATCAGAGAGAAGGATACTTTCTTTTGAAAGAAAGTGCTACCGTAAACTCTTAAGAATCGGATGGACACAGAAGATAAGAAATGAAGAAGTGTACAGAAGAATGCAACTAAGAGAGACCCTGTTCCAAAAAATCATACAGAGAAAACTAAGACTTTTTTGGACTCATCTGCAAAATGAAAAATTATAAAAAGAAAAAGATATTGGTATTTGGCTTAATGAACGGAAGAAATGCAAGAGGACGCCCTCACCGTGTGTTGGCTGACGATATTAAAGACTGGTGGTGTGTGCTTCAAGAACTGAGCCACTTTTCAATGAACAGACTTCATTGGGACAATATAGTTAGAATGACAACAGACGCCTACGAGAATTGTACCCGTGTTTAATGATGATGATGAATTTTTTCCTCATTTCTAAGTTCTACTTGCAATTTGTTCTAATTTCTAAATTCTGCTCAGAATTGCTCCTAGTTTCTAAATTATAATTCAGTTCTATTGGCAATATGTTCCGAATTTCTAAATTTTACTCGCAATGTGTTCTTAGTTTCTAAATTATAACTTGTTTGAATTTCTAAATTCTACTCGTAATATGTTCCTAATTTCTAAATTCTAATTTGTTCCTAGTTTTTAAATTATACTCGAAATTTGTTTCTAATTTCTAAATTATGCTAGCAATTCGTTCCTAATTTCTAAATCATGCACACAATTGGCTTTTTTAACCAAAGCATTAGTCTGGCTGCTTCAGAACATGTAATTTAGAACAACTTCATTCCTCTCCTTGACTATCAAATGCAGTTTTACATAATTAGCAATTTCACCAATTCCAAAACTTTCCTCGTTTATGTAACCTCACATAACATTATTTTTTTCTATATGATTTTCAGCTGCATCATATGGAAAAAAGAGAAATATAAATGCCACATGCATGAGTTCGCCATATGTGTTCGCGTAGCTGCTGCTAATTATCTTACCACAAGTATGCCATTTTCCGCAAAGGGAATAGCTCGAAAATGCAGGTAAGAGGTTATCTAACGTCTAATGTTTTCTAATTCCAGTAATTTGAAAAATGTTTTGCCGCTCGTATGTTTCATTTTCACATGCCTTTTCTACAAATTTTCTATCGAATTTTATTTCCCATTTAATAACAAACATTTAGAAAACGGGGGTTTTCAGAGACTAAGAAAAGTATCTAACTTTTCATACGAACATTTCTATGATGATGGAAAATGCCACAATTTTTAAGAGATAAATTATGGATCCACTTCCTTCATTCGATCTTTGTACGAAGCAAAATGCAGATTCATGTTAATGAAGAGCCCCCGTTTCTGTAAATTGAACCAAATAAAATTTCTTTGACTGAGATAGCTGCAATCACTAACAGAGCGTTGCATATATTTTTCTTTGTGGCGTATTTAACAGCAAAAAAGTGGTCACTTGCAGCCTGTGACCCTTCCAGCGAAAACGTGGACACTTGCGGCCTGTAACCCTTCCCAAACGAGCCCCAGTGCCTTCTTTGGATAAAATATATTTTTCACTATTTTAAAATTTTGATGATGTTGCAGGCCTCGCAGATGATCCGTTGTTTTTCCCCTACATCATGTGACTAAGACATATTAATCTTATGATATAAAGCGCACATTCTTCTTCATTCACGTGTCTGTGACGTAACATGATTATCGTTTTCCCGTAAGTTTCCGTAAAAATTTTTGTCCATACGTGCTGGTTCTGGGACTTCCACAACACCCCACTTTCTTCCCCCACGTCAATGGGACCTCCTGTTAGGTGTCAGTGGCACCTATGAGTTTTTTTTTGTAGTCTGGGCTCTGGGTGTATATTTCGACAACCAATAATACATTCCACCCCAATTCTTCTGCTGAGAGCATGAGAGCCCAGGAGGATATACCTTCTATACGCTCGTGACCTCCAAGAGAGGGTCAAGTAATTTCGTGTTATCTTTTCAACTGTCGGCTTTTGTCTTTCTATGAGTGAGCATTTTGGAATTAATAAGATGGCAAAGGGTGGATGCTTAAAAAGACAAGAGAAAGAAAAACGGGAGCTGGAGGTGCGGCAAATATGCCCAAACAAGCAAAGGCCAGTAAATTCCTTGTTAGTGATTCTACAACGTCTACATAAAACCAAAATAAATCAATCGACTACTGAAGAATGTGTCGTGTAAAGTCAGAGTGAAGATTTAACTGAAAATAAACCTGTCCCTACCAAATTCAGTGAAAGCGGAACTCTCGCTGCAACCGCCGATGAACCTGTTTCGTGTGTGAAAAACCAACCAGCACCAAAACCTATGCTTTGGAACGAATCTTCGCCTATGTCTCGTAGATTTGAAAACGATAAAGGTCTTTATGAAAATGAAGGTCTGGTATGCAAGCAGAAGTCCATCACGAGGCTCCAACAACTCTGGCATTCATCTTCTCAAAGAACTCAAGAATCAGATCTTCGAGTCCGACTCTCACGCAGAAGGAGACTTGATGACGGCGCAGAATTACTAAACGATAAGATTGCCCATAAATCACAAGAACGAATACTCCACATTAAATATTTGGGTATCACCCGTTGGGCTGCGCGTCTGAGAGCCGTGGAAGTAATTCTGCAAAATTTTGAGTGCATCGTGGATTGCCTAGAGGAGGAGATTTCAAGAGTTGCAACCACTGGAAACGACATTATGACTGCTCAATCGTTGCTCTCATCAGTAAATTGGTTGTTTTTTATGAATTTGTTATGGTGGCATTCTGTGCACGAAATGATAAATCTTGCATAAGTGCAACTGCAGAGAACAGAAAAATAGACTTGATGACGGCTCAGAATTGATATTCAACTGCATTAAACAAATTGAGAGATTTGAGAAATGACAGTGCCTACAGTAATTTTACCGCGAAAGCAAAAACAAATTGGGAGGAAATGGGCTGGCAGCATGCTGCTTTTTCAGTTGTGAGCAAACGTAGAATCAATCAAATGTGTAGGGAAACAGCTGCTGGCTGCTTTTTGGAAACGCCCGACAAACATCGAGTCAGTTACTACGTGGTTTTCGACACAATATGTGTGGCGAATTACAAGAACGTGCAACATACTTCAAAGCGATCAACGACGTTCTGGGGTTTTTGATGCCTGGAAAATTAAAAACCACGAAACAAGATAAATCCGCATATGCAGACATACTAAAAACAACACCTCTTGTAAATGAAAATGCAATTTATCAGGGATTACTAGAGCAGAAGTCGCACACTTTATAAGAAAATAAATATTGGTGATATGGTTTTAGGGGCATCATTCCGGAAAGTGTTTTGTTTCACGTGTTGATGTTTGCTGCTATTTTTTCTGATTCGAAGTTTCACGAACATCATAAGCAACTCTAAGAGTAATAAGCATTCGACCGTGCCTAATTTTGCGCCACTGGTTAAGGAAAGGAAGACAAACACAACACACGTACCTCTTCCGGGAATCGGACCAAGGCCTGTCTCTGACAATTCGACAGAAACCAGCACTTCTTACACTACGACGGCGAGGTTCGTTGCTATAAAACTTTACACTAAAACTACTTTTTCTCAGGATGATTGGGAGTCAAAGTTTTGGAGTTCAGGTTACCCCAATTTAGTTCGAACAAAGCCATTTCCATTCTGTTTCTGAAATCAGTTTTCGCATATTTCATTGGAGAAAGATTTTTACTTTCTTTGCATTTCATGTAGGGAGAATACTCTAAGAATGGACGTTTCTGCATTTGAGGTAGGAAACAATACAGAAATAATTTTTGCATTTGAGATAGGAATTACTCCAAGAAAGCTTTGGTCTGATATATTTCAAATACACTTTTGGGTTCGAAGTCAGAAGCACTCCAAGTACAAGCTTGCATTGGAGTTCGGAAAGGCTCCAAGAAGAACACTTTTGTATTTCACATCATAAAAAGGTTCCAAGAACAGTTTTGCATTTGAAGTCGGATATACTCTAAGAATAGTTTTGCATTTGAGTTCAAAAATAATCCGAGAAAGGTTTTACACTTCGGCATTTGAGGATAGAAATACTCCACAAATAATTTTGCATTTGAGGTCGGAAATACTCAAGGAATACTTTTGAATCTGAAGTAGGAAATACTACAAAGTACTTTTGTATTTGAGTTCAGAAATACTCCAAGAACATTTGTGTTCGGAAATACTCCACGAATACTTTTACATTTAAGTTTGGAAATTCTCCAAGAACCGTTTTTCAATTGAGGTCGGAAATACTCAATTTGTTTCAAGCTTGTATCAGATCCATCGCAGCTTTCCATAATGCTTTCTTTTAATAATTCTTTATGTTTAGCTCTAAAACTTTTCTTTTAAGGTTGTGTTGCAGGAAATTCAGGGAGAATTGCATTTCAAATTGAGATGTGAAACATCGCAATTTTTTACGCATTTCTCAATGAGTTGTATATTTTCCCTCACACCGTAGCAAGTGGAACTGCAAATTGTTGCTGTGTGAAGGTAGAAATTCAGAGTTGAAACAATTTCGCCTTATATATTATGAAACCCATTGTACAAATATGACAGGAAATATTAAAGCTAGGAAAATGTATTCTTTGGATAAGTCACTGCGTCAGTAGTTTCATCTTTTATTTTTAAATGCTCCTAATCCACTTCAATTGTGTGTATCAACTGTATGTATTAATTCATCTTATCTCTCAGAAATGCAGAGAAGAATAGGAAATGTTTCTGGGATTACAATCAAAGGTGTGCTCCAGGAGGATCTGGAGAATTGCTTCATGGAATCTTTGGGGGCTACATGGATGAATACGACCTTTTTTGTCCAGAAGACACCGAACTTCATCAAGGTAAGAATAGTCAGCAATTTATAAGTCTTCGATGCTGTTCTCTTTTGCAGTAAATTTGAATGTAATATTATACATTTCAGCAAAAACGTGCGGTGAGAGGAGTTATAAATTTCAAGATCACAAAAATTTACCAGTAGATCTCAAAATGTTCCTCTTTCATTATGAAAGTAACGTGCTTCGCAGATTTCTTGTGAGAAGTTAGGTATTTAAGATATCATAAACATGTCATTATGTTCCAGGTTTTTCAAACCTTAAGGTATCCGTAAACATTTAAAAGGCGATTTTTGGTCAAAATATCGGTTTCCTTTTAGAACCGGAAGTACTGTTATCCAAACCGGAAGTGAGGAAATTAAAGTATACTACATAATATGATGACGGAGGTTCGAAAGTATATTTATCTGTGCAAAACACTTACAGTAATGACAGTATCTCCAAAATGGAATGCATTTGGCATGTCCTGAAAATACTGGGTTCATGAATGGAAACTTAATCGCAAATTTGAGACAAGGTCTTTCTGGGTTGTGTAGTGGTTAGCATACCCGGGGGCTATCTGGGAGACGTGGTTTAGATATTATCTGAATTACCATCTTTCTCATATTTACACCAAAAAACGAATCTTCAAATTTTAGACTAGGTTCACGTTTGCTGTAACTGAAAACATAATCAAAATGTATCTCAGGAAAAGAGAAACTGGCAGATGCCTTTATTCACCGTCGAGTCACATCATTGTGACCACCAGCTAATATCTAGTGCAACCGCCGTGTGCAACGCGGACAACAGATAGACGGGCTGGGAGTGACTCAATAAGGTGCTGGAAGGTGTTCACAGGTATGTGGAGCCATGCTGACTGCAGTGCATCTGACAGCTGCTGGAGGCTGCGTGGTGGAAAATCCATAGAGCAAACAACACGATCGAAGTGGTCCCACAGATGCTCAATTGGATTTAAGTCTGGGGAATAAGGGGGCCAGGGAAGTACTTTGAAGTCTTCATTGTGCTCATCCAACCACTCTCGGACATTTCAAGCTGTGTGACACATTGCATTATTGTACTGGAAGTTCCCATCCACCACAGGGAAGATAACCAGCATGTATTGGTGTACGTGGTCTGCAAGCATGGATTCATAACGAATTCGGTTCGTAGTGCCTTCCACAGGTATGAGTGGACCCAGAGAATGTCACGAAAACATTCCCCAGACCATAACGCTGCTCCCACCAGCTTGTGTTCTTCCAGCAATGGTTGGAGAATGTTTGTTCTCCGATGTTTCTTGCCTCATACGCCATAGTCATCCGTTCTATGAAGCAGAAAACGTGACTCATCGGAGAAATAAGTCCTTTGACAATTAGCGGAGGCCCAATTCCGATACTGCCGTGCAAATGTAAGCCTTTTGTGCCGATGCACCTTCGTTAGCATAGG
The DNA here is from genome assembly GCA_039090855.1 of Macrothele yani. Taxonomy (NCBI): domain Eukaryota; kingdom Metazoa; phylum Arthropoda; class Arachnida; order Araneae; family Macrothelidae; genus Macrothele; species Macrothele yani. The sequence continues at coordinate 109,357,795 of CM076997.1, read as the reverse complement.
TACAGTGACCATCCGTCTGCATCGGAGCGCCCTACGCAGCAGGGTTCGCTGAACTGTCATTTTAGACACACTTCCGGTAGCGCCCTGGTACATTCGGCCAGTGAGTTGCTCCACTGTATCGTGTCGATCGGCCCTCACGCACCTGCTACTCCAAAGCGACGTTCAACTCTCACATCAATGGCACGTGGTGCTCCTCAGGTTCCACTCTCTTATTCGCAATGATGCCATTTCTCCAATCACGATACACTTTAACCACAGCAGCACGCGAACAGTTCACAAACTGCGCTGTTTCAGAAATACTGTCACCCTTGGCCCGAAAGCCAATAATCATCCTTTTCTGCAAATCTGATAAATCGATTTTTTTATCCATGACAGCAACGAGTGATATGTTTTCAGATTGCCTATAGCGCACCTTATATACCTTCCAAACCAGCTCACGGCACATGGCTTATTTCATTGGCTACGCGCTGTTGATCTCAAGAATAGGAGGTGGTCACAATAATGGGACTTGGCTGCGTAGCTTTAGAATTCCTATGGTATTGCTATTCGTAGCAATGTTGCTAATTTACGATGCATGCAAGAAAATGTGATAGCTGCTTTGCTTCACTGTTTTTCTACGTAATTTCTAAAGAGATCGATGCATGGGCAGTGGCCATCGTAAAGGAGCACTGCTGTAGTTTTTACCAGTGAACCCTCCCAGCAAATCCCGACTGTTGGAAAACTGCTGGAAGTCAGCTGGCAGCGATGGGTCACTCACTGCTGGCTTAAATCTGCCACTGCGGTCAGTTGGTGGCATCGCCATCAGTTGACATCCGCTGATGGCACTGTAGCATTGCAGTGAAATAGGGAGCCTTCAAGCAAGCGCCACTAGTGCCCCGTAGCTGGCAACCGAAGCAACCCCCACACTAGGTGGAAGTAGCGGGATTGCACTTGCGCAGAAGCAACATGTGCACAGTCTTTCGTGGTACCAGTTAGTTGATGACGACGCCATCGTGTCATTTTAGTGGAGATTAGAAAAAACCCTTATGTAGAGAGACAAATTAATTTTCCAATGAAATGTCGCGTCGACGAAGATTACCGTCGAGGAAAATTATATAAATAATTAATGAACTGTAAGAAATATTCAATTACTCTCATGTAGTTATAGGAACTCATTTCGTTGCAAAATTCCTGTACTAATCCACGAAGAATCGAGAATAAAAACAGTCATGAAACACACAAACTCCGTTCCCATGAATAACAAAAAATAATTTTTGAAAACTTAGTAAATGCTGTATTTCCTTTTCTTGGGATGGACTCCTTATAATCTTTCGTCAACATATAGTACACCGCTTCAAACACTAGTCCCGGAAAGACGTAAAAAAATCCTTATGTTGAAAAAAAAAATAAGAATTATACGTGTTCAAAGTTATCAAGTATTTGAAGAAAAAAAAAACGTTATGTGAACATGATACACTCATCTATGGGTTGAGTACACAACATTGGAGGAATTCGCTTCTAAAAATAACCAGAAGTAAAATATGATATTTTTCTTATTTAGAACAAACGTACCTTCGACCGTGGAAAAACAGTTAAAACGTTAAAAATGCAACAGGATGTGATATAAACAAGGGAATACATTAATTGAGCAATCGCATTTCAAGACCAAAAAACTTTGGAAAACGATTTTAAGTTGGAACACTCGTTGATAGTAAAATTACGTTAAGATAAATAAAAAAAATAATTCCCTTTAAAAAATAAATTTATGAATTATATGAAACGGATATTTCTGAAAAATGACTCGCAACATTGTAAAATTGAAAAGAAAACCCTTAGTTTCACATCGCGCAGGGAAGAGATTCACCTTCAAGCAGCCGGTGGCACATGGCAACCTATTGTAGTTGTTAAAGCGTTCGCTTCGCAAATAAGCTGTCGTGAGTTCGATGATACACTGATATACCTGGCGTTTTTCTGGACCTGTTGAGGAAATTTACCCAGAGCCATGCCGTCATGCAGTTTGAATTCGTCGGAAAAGGTAGAGGAGTTGTGCCTATAGGGGACTGCGATGATCTTTTTTCTTTTATGGGATACTACTTGGAAATTGGCGGACAAGATTCGGCAAGCCATCAGTTACGACACGTGATTGCCGGCTACCACTGCCTAGAAACTGATGGACCACATTAGGCAAGAAATCATTTACGGCACGTGCTTGCAGGACCACTTGTTGCAGACTCTGCTTTTCAAAAGGACTATTTAGTAGAAAAATGCATGCATGAGAAAACCAAAAACGCTAAACAGAGTTTAAATGGTGTGGCAAGGCAGAGAACAACAGGCATAGCGCAGTTGTTTAAGTCGCTGTTGGAAGGCGGAGGTTCCTAATAGGTGTTCGAATCTCGGTCCTGCCGGCCATCTAGTCAGAGGTTTTTTTGGGGTTTTTCGCTGACCCTCTGAGTTTGGGGACGCAAATGACTAGATGGTTCCCTGTGAAATCGGCCACGGACGCACTTTGTCCGTTACACGTATGCAGTAGAGAGATGGCAAACCGGCTGCTTTAATTTGTCAGTAACCCTTAAGAGCGCATAGTCGTCTTTGCGGGACTGTAGCCGCCACTGGCGGACGGCGGAGAGATAAGGCAGAGAATACGAAAGGAGTTTTTCGTTTGTCGCAAAACTATGAAATTAGGTACATATGATTCTGCCATACAATTTAATGACGAGTTTCAAGGTTGTTTGAAAGTACTGGTCAAGTTGAACATTGAAAAACTAGTTTTCTTTTTACATTGCATGGTTATAGACATTTAGAAAACTTTCGAATCTATGACTCGAAGCGGCATGCAAACCTTTTTGCAAAAAAAAAAAAAAAAAAAAAATCGTATAAAAGTTATGAGAGCTGTCAGGAAAAACAACAATAGTTGTTTTGGATAGTAAAGATCGTGAACTTTATAAATCAGGGACATTTTAGCGTCTAATTTTGATTTTAAAATTAAGATTTGTGTTGAATTTTCTTTTTCATTTTTTTCTCGAAACGATTTTTTTTGTATTTTACCTTTTTTCCAAACATTGCAGAAATATATACTGAAGTGCCAGAAAAGCTGGTACAGACGAGCTTATGCAGAATACATAGCAACGTCACCTATGCGCGTACTCGGTTGCGTCCGCTAGTGCGTATATAAAAAGATAGAAATTCTTGCCAGCTGTCAGAGCTGTTTTTGGCATGAGAATAACAAGTAATAAAGGTTTAATCGATTTTTAACGTGGTGTCATAGTTGGCGCTCGAGAGATGGGCCATAGTATTTCGGGGGTAGAAACGAAATTCGGTTTCTCACGGACGACCATTGCAGATGTGTACCGTGAATACAAGAATTCCGGCAAAACCTCCAACCTACGATACCAGTGTGGCCGTAAAAAGACATTGGGTGAACGTGACCATCGTCGGCTGTCAAGAATCGTTACACGCGATAGGCGTGCAACACTCTCGCAGGCATAATCGGAATTCAATGCTGGAGCCTCAAAAAGCATCAGCGTCCGGAATGTGCAACGTATACCCTGCACGATATGGGCTTTGGGAGCCGACGCCCAATTCGAGTCCCCTTGATGGGCGCAAGACACAGAGCTATGCGCCTCGCTTGGGCACGTCAACACCGCCACTGGACACTTGATGATTGGAAACAAGTTGCCTGGTCTGACGAGTCGCGTTTCCAACTGTATCGGGCAGATGAAAGGATTAGTGTGTAGCGCAAACCCCATGAAGCCATGGATCCCTTCTGTCAACAGGGACCTGTACCGGCTGGTTGGGTGCCCGTAACGGTATGGGTTGTATTTCGCTGGACTGGGATCCCTGGTACGTATACAAACGTGTGTGACCGGCCAACGCTATGTGCGCATCCTTTCTGACGAGGTACACCCGTTCATGTCCTGCATTCATGTTGATGGGTTGGGCCTGTTCCAACTGGACAATTCACCTCCACAGAAGTGTCGGGACACCACATTATGGTTAGAAGAGCATTCATCTGAATTTATGGTGTTGCCAAACCCACCCAAGTCCCCAGATCTGAACGCGATAGAACACATTTGGAATGCCATGCAACGCGCTATCGAACACAGGAATGCGAGACCTCGGAATACACCCGAATTGTGGAAAGCTCTGCGGGAAGTATGGTGCATTGCCTACAGCATATTTCCAGAAGCTAGTAGAGTCCATGCCCCGTCGTATTTCTGGAGTCCTGCGCTCCCGTGGGGGACCTTCCAATTATTACACTGGTGCACCAGCTTTTCTGGCACTTTATTGTATATTGCATGATATTGCACTATTCCTATGACGGTACATCCATTCGTTTTTTATGGCATAAATTATAAATTGCTATAAATTTTGAAAGGTTTTCTTCTCGACAGCCGTTTAACATTTACAGCATTTTAAATTACTGGGCGGTGATAATGAGCATAACCTGTTCCTTAGAGGAGGTTATTATCATCATACTAAAGTTTGAAAATGTATTGTGTTTAATTTGAGTTATCATATTTTGCGGAAATGTTAATTTTTTGCTATTTTACCAGTTTTTCGAGCTAAAATCAAAACCTTATTTTTATATGGAAAGGAAAATATAATCAAAACCTTATTTTTTATACGTTATTCCATCTTTTTATTATGTAACACTATAAATGCAGAAAAGAAAACATATTCCAAATAATTTAATAAAATTCTCTCCGACGGTATATCCATATCTTCAATGTTCCAAATAATTTTTTCTTGAAAAATATAATTTGTTTGATTTCTATTATGCAATCTTATTTGGCTAAATATTGTGCATAGTAAAATTTTGATGAAAGTCACTCTCTGAATAAATATTCAAAAATTGTGGTTATACATTTATCTCTAACTGAAAGGAAATAAGCATTATCATCATCATCATCAACAACAACTACTCTGAATCCAGTGCTGTACAAAGCTCCCCCTCAAATCTCCGACATGAGTTTTCGTCTAGAGCAATTCCCTTATTTGTCACTTCGCCATGCTTTCGAATTTCATTCACTCATACCTCATCTAATTATTTTGTCTCTTAGTATCCAGTCTGATTCTTTAATTGTACAACGGTGGTCAATTCTTCTAAGAGTATATTCGTATGTGTATACCATCGCAACTTGAGGGTCTTTCTTTACTTTTATATCATCCACTCTTCTCATTTTTCTGATCCATGAGTTTCTTTTCTTATCTTTTATAGTGGAATAAAGTATTTATCTTGAGTTTTTGACTTACTTGTTGCCTCTCTCTGTTCTTATTTTGTTTGTTTGTTTAAGTCCACATATGTGATCCATAAATGAGAATGAGAAAAATGAAATGATGAAAAACGTTTTCAAGACATAATGACAAATTTCCGTTGAAAATTATATTGTTCCTTCAAAATCCACTCCAATTAAGGCTTATATGCTTATTAATTTTTTCTTCGATGATGACCTCGTTTGATATATCTTGTTCAAAGTAGAACTAGGCACCATTTTTTCTAAATTTGTCCCATTAACCTTTGAAGTTCAACTTCGATTTTCCCAAAAACTGACACTGAATAGGATTACAAATTACCTGTGTTTTTATTAATTGCTTGAAGTATGTCTAGATAAACCAAACACAAAACACAAGAAAAATTTAGTAAACAAAAGAAAATTAAATTTTATTATGAAATATTGGGCCGAAAAACAATTATTCTTATCTTTCTTTTTGTGTGTGTGTTTTGTCATTTAGCCCCGCCTCTTTTTGTAGACAGTCTAAAATCGTTTTGCCGAACATGGACCAGTAGTTAAGAAGTTTGCTTACAAGAAATACGAGTCGGCTGAGTTTTCCCTAGCTCAGGTGCTTGCTAGTCTTCCAAATTTAGCCAGGCTTAGAGTTCCGGATGTTTCATGACCGAACGCCTGTCCTACGAACCTGATTTGTATTTCTTTCGTGGAAACTAGTGGCTCTAAATCAAGAACGGAAGAATCTATATATCCTTGGATACACCTCTAGGACTTATAACTTTTCCCCAAAATAGGTGGCTTTGTTATCAACAAATTTTCGAAATTATACACACTGCTCGGCATTGAAAAAGCTACACAGCGTGTAAGGAGGGGAGTATTTATCAGAGCAACAGTTAAATTGGTGGACATGTATGGACAGTTTGGTTATGTAAATGATTGCCGTTACGAACCGAACAAATTATACGTGAAGAGGATAGAAGGGAAACATTTCTTGGTGTACCTACAGTAGCGAACAAAAGTATTTGGCGAAACACTTTTTTGACAATATTTTTTCTGCTGTACCAAATCGGGTAATTTTGGGATATAATATGTGCTGATTCGTGGGTTACAATGCCGCGTAGTTCGTATTTCGCTCAGAGCAAATTTGTCGTTCGAACTGGGCCATATTCAAGAGTCGCCAGTTATTACCCATTTGTTTGCTGCATGTATTAATGTTTTTCTTGTGATTTTTGTGGGTTTTGTGATGTGTAGTGTGACAATAAGTCAATCTTAGGTTTTCAGAAATGGGTAAAAAGGCGGAGATCCCTGTTGGAGCTCGCCAGGCGGCCGTGAATATGATGGAATCCGGAATGCGCGTCATTGGTATTGCGAGGGCCGTGAAGATCCGACACCAGTCCATTTCAGCTATCCTGCAACGTTATAAGAAGACTGGGTCCGTCGAGAACTGTCCTCGATGTGGTAGGCCGCATTACACTACGTTGCGTCAGGATAGATCCCACCTTGACTGCTGTGGACATCGCCACCGAATTCCGCAACAGCGACGACCTGAACGTCAGCCGAATGACCATCTCCCTTCGTCTCATTGCTGGTGGATTGAATGGAAGACGCCCGCCAAGAACCACTCATCGGAGTCAAGAATCGACGAGCCAGAGTCGCGATCACGCGCCGTCATCGACACTGGATCGCGACCGACTGAAGTAAGGTGCTTTTCACCGACGTGAGCAAGTTCAACTTGTTCGGAAGTGATTGCATCCGATACGTACGACGTCCGTGTGGCCAGAGATTCAACCCCCAGTTCATTCAGCCAACTGTCAAGCACGGAGGAGGAACGCTCATGGTTTACGGAACCTTCTCTCGCAATGGAATGGACCCCATCATCAAGATTGACGAAATAATGACCGGCTACAGCTACAACACATGCTCATCAACGATGTCTTCCCATAGCCAAACCAGAACATGCCACCCGGATGGATCATGCAGCAAGACAACGACCCGAAGCCCACCTCCAGAGTAGCGAAAGCAGCCTTCCAGCAGCAACAGGTCATACTTCTAGACTGGCCAAGCCAATCACAAGACCTCAACCCCATCGAGCACATGTGTGAGGAGCTGGAGAGACGATGTACAAAGAAAACCTGCCGGAATAGGTCCCAGAAGTTCGACCAGCTATCTGCAGAATGGGCGCAAATTCCGCAGGTCACCTTCGAGAAGCTAGTGGACTCGATGCCGGCCCGTTGTGTAGCTGTTATTAAGTCTCGTGGTTAACCCACTAAGTATTAGTTATTGTTTTGTCGTTTTCTCCTATTTATTTTCTGTTATCGTTGCATTAAATGAATGTGATACACACCTACTTTGTTGGTCAATTTGTATTATCTTTGCGATTAAGTTCGGTAACTGATCTGTGTTAAGGTTTCCCATCCATCTGCATTTGGGTCATGTTTACAACTGAATAACACATATCATATCCCAAAATGACCCGATTTGGAACAGCAGAAAAAAAATTATGGTCAAAAAAGTGTTTCGCCAAGTACTTTTGTTCGCTACTGTAAGTGTGGTCGTTCTCACTTGTGTATGTGGACCGCTGCATTCGGGTGATCTCGGTGGCGAAAGCACGCATGATGACGTCGCCTAGACAGCCTTATCAGGAAGCCTGCAATCACACATACGTTTTACCAGAGACTTCATCATAGGGCTACGTACACCTGGTTGGTCTTTGCGTTATAACATGGTGATACATATCGGGAAACAACAACCGTCGGCCGAATACAGCGAAGGTGGTTAGAGTAACCTAACATGATTCGGTGCAGATGGCTGGTACACGTGGGGGGACGTTCGAACTCGTCGATAGTCGCATTTGACAAAATGCAGGTGCAATACCACAATCCGCAGCGGAAGACATTCGACAAGGTAAGCAGGCAGCTATGTATGGACTTCCACGTTTCTAGGGGGACTGTGAATCATATGTTGACTGACGCAGATAAGGCAACTTCCTTAACTGCTGGCGACAACATATGTAAATCATATGTTGTCGCCAGCAGTTAAGACGACTTCCACCCACCGCAGCCATCATGCAAGGTTGCAGTGCCTTTGTGCCAGACGTGCGTGGAGGGAGAAATGGAACCATGTCATATTCATCGATGAGATTCACTTCTGTCTCAGTGCCGACGATCGCCGATTTACAATGTGGATACGATGTGGAGACTGGGCTGATCTTTCCGCCATCCGTGAGCTTCATACGGTCTCTCTTCCTGGTGTCCTGATAGAAACAATATCTGTACAAACGACGGCCGTTCACCACTCACACGCAAAGTTAGTATAATGACATCACAGTGATAAATGGATGAGGTGCTGCTACTTGTTTTAAAAACGAACCCTGTTACGCATGGGTCTCCAGAGTAGCCGTATATCTGTGGTAACCCAGATGCTCAGTTTCAGCTAGGTAACGTGCATACTGCCAGCATTACAAGACGTTACCTACAAGGTTTTCAGGATTTGCTCTGAATTCTCCCCGAAAGAGAAGATATTGGAACATAATGGGAGACGACTAAAAGTCTCTGTATGATCCCCTTGCAGTGTCGATGAATTGTGAGCACTGGTCAGCGACCCACAGTCAGCGATCTCTCATGATACCATCCGGAGACTTTTCCGTGCGATTTCACGCCGTGTTGCCTAACAACAACCGTCGGCCGAATACAGCGAAGGTGCTATTCGGCCGACGCATGACGGTTATACGACCGACTGACTCGGGCCACACCATACTGTCCCTTTCTCCATAGCATTCGTGTACACAGTCGTATCAGAATAATATGGCCACCCACGGAATCACAGTGCGCCCACCCGGATGCGTCACACAGTGCATGTGATAAGGTCGACCTCAGGGAGATATAATCGGTCGGCCAAGACAAAAAAGCCATAGTACCTAACGTGAGCAAAATTGAAAGAGGTAGTGATATGACGGACGTAAGAAAAGGAATGATAACCGACTTCCGCGCCATGGGTGGAAGCATTTCAGAAACCGCAGACTTCGTGGGATGTTCGCGAGTTGCTGTAGTAAGGGCGTACCAGGAATGGACCGCTGGTACACAGAAAACTTCCTGACGTCATAACTGCGAAGCCCAAAAGGCCGTCGACCCCAGAGGAGAACGTCACCTCCGTCTACTAGTAAAGGGCGATAGACTCGCAACAGTCCAGCAGTTGACTACCCAAATGAACACTAGGACACCCAAGTACGTGTCCTCGATGACACTAAAACGAACCCTGTTACGCATGGGTCTCCTGAGTTGATGCTGCGTCCAGGCGCCTATGTTAACCCAAGTTCATCGGCAACGACGCCTGCAGTTCGCATGGGACTACCATCATTGGAGAGTAAAAAAGTGGAAAAGGGTTGCCTTCTTCGACGAAAGAACTGCCCGTCGGTTCCGTTGTCTACTCCACAGAGGTGACGAGCGGTGGCGGATGCGGCGTCAGACACACGAAAACTAATATCCGGACACGCTTCTCGGTTACGTACAGGCCGACGGTGCCAATGTGCATGTCTGAGGGATGTTTCCCTGGTATGACCTGGGAACGCTGGTACCTCTGGATCGGTACCTGAACGCCATTGGCTTTCTGTCCATCTTCGTTGACCACATACGTCCCTTCATGTTGGAAGTTTATCCTGTTGGTGATGGTGTCTACCAACACGACAATGCACCCTGCAACGACGCTAAGGGGCTGCGCGACTGGTTCCGGGAACACGACAGCGATGACTCCGTTCTCCCTTGGCCGGCAAAATCGCACGGCCTCCATCCCGTAAAACTTTTGTGTGACTATTTGAATCGACAGGTTCTACGTGCCGACCAACAGCCAGGTCATTTCCGGGTCCTCCGTGCTCCGCTGCAGTCCGAATGGGCACGTCTGCTTCGGTCGACCTTCCAGAGCCTCACTGCGTCCATGTCACACCGTCTCGCCTCTTTCATACGGGCCAAGGGTGGTTATTCCCATTATTTGGTAGCAGGCCATAGCGTAAAAAAAATTTCTAATTTCGATATGCCCTAGTGCGGAAAAAGTTGTGTATTGCTACGTAAAGCATGTACAAAAAAATTAGCGAAATTCAAACAATATCTTACGGTTCCACTTTACCTACGAAATTTCGGTATTTAGGTAAAATCGTCACATTTTTATGTCGGTTGTTAGAAAAGAACAGTGTTCGTTACAGACTTTCCCTAGTGCGCAAAAACTATCTGTTGGTACCTAAAAAATGTGCAAAATTTTTCTGGCAAAGCAACTAATATCTTATGGTTCCAATTTAATGCAACAGTACTCCATGTTTAAGGAAAATTGCAATACTTTGACACCTAGTGTTCGCCATGTGATTTGTTTCCTAGTTGTGTTAGTGTGTGCACTTCTGCACTGAAAGCACAACATATTGTGCAAATGTGCAGTAGTGCACACTGCACTCGGTGCAGCTCTTAACATTTTTCATATTTCAGAAAAATCCCAGAGCTCATCATGAGGAGGTGGATGCACAGCGAGTTTTTTTTTTTTTTTTTTGATTGGAGGTTTAACGACCACCGTGAGCAACTCAATGTGGGCTATAAGCAGTCGCCCGTCCCTAATTTAGGGTCACTGGTTCCAGGGAAGGGAGAGAGCCAGTGCCGTAAGACAAACACAACATCCATGCCTGACCGGGATTCGAACCCGGACCCCTTACGGACGAATGATCAGAGGCCATCGCTTAGACCACTGAGCCACCGGGGCGGCAGCGAGTTCCACCCGTTCATTAGGGCAAGTAAATTTTCTGTTCTTCTTTTTTTAATCTTCAATTTTTAGTTTTTTATTAATTTTGACTCGAAAATCTGGTTTGCTTTCGAAGGCTGGCATCATTTGCTGTGCTTTCAAACGTACTCTAATAAATCAATAATTTTGTTCTTCTTCGCAAACAATAGCAGATGCTTCTGTTGTCAACGCATTGCTCCAATCCCTGGTCATGACAAGGCAAATTTTGCGTGCCCAATCGCTTAACAAAGCCCTTACAGTCACTGTTGCATAGGTTCATTATTTCATCGTCGGTTAAATGAGCAGTCAATTGCCAGTCAATTAGGTCAAAATAATCCTCGCCCTGGAAGTTGAACTGAGGAATTTCAAATACACGGATGGCATTGCAGTTTTGTGTCCTTGCTCTAAAGATCCTGCGGAAGTTCTCTGATGCTTCTTCTCGTCCGTGATCGTAGCCAGAAGTATTGATTCTGGATGGCGAAAATAGCCATTCCTTTGGATTACGCGGTCCAGAAATCTCTTCAAATCATGGGTAAGATATCTGGATGTATGGAGTTATCATTGCAAGTGCAGTTTTGGAAGATGTAGGAATGACAATTCAAGATGATACTTCAAGTGCTATAGGTAGGCACAAAATTACGCAGAAGGCAGATAAAAAAACAGAGAAAAAAGATCCAAAACGATAATCTGACTGCGCATAAAGTTATTAAAGGGATATATTTCGACGATCGTAAGCACCAAACCATAATGTATGAAGAAAGGAAAGGAAAGCGGTTAGAAAAAGACTATTACTGAAGAACACGTGACTATGCTGGAAGAACCTGAATATAACTATCTTGGGCATACCACTCCTACATCTTCCACGGCAAAGGACATTGCCAAATGTCTGCTGGATTTCTTACAAGCCAAAAATATCGGCCAAAGCAAACAGTTAGGCTGCGACGGAACCGTCGCGTCGTTACTACTGGGTGTAAAGAAGGTGCAATTCGCATTCTGGAGCTAGCCTGCCAAAAACCTCTTCAGTGAAGCATATGCCCGTTGCTCGGAAACGAGCTGACACTCAGTCAGTTAATTCAACATTTGGATGGCCAAACGAGTGGCCCAAAAACATTTTTAGGGGAAATCGGCCAACAGCTGGAGAGCTGCGAAAATCTACCGGTTTTGAAATTTGAAGCAATTGAAGCGAGTTTTGCTGAACGTGATAAAAAAATTGCAAGGGATCTTAACACGTATCAGAAATACCTGTGGGACTTTATAGACACGCTGTGAGAAAGCGTACGTGGTCATCAAGCCTGGCACATAAGCATCGGAAACATGAGCCATGCAAGGTGGCAAACGACGACTATTCATTTTGCGCCTTTATATTAGTATTTCGCAGCCTTCGGATTCATTTAAAATTCTGGCACAATTTGTTGTGAGGTTCATGCGCTCATGTGGTTCACTTATAAGATCACATTCTCACTGCCTTTATGGCGCACGGAATTTGTCGAAGGTCATCCATACATCCAGATATTTCACCCAGGATTTGAAGAGCGTTCTGACCACGTAAGCCAAAGGAATCGTTATTTTGCCCATTCAGAATTAATACTTCTGGTTACGATCACGACGAGAGGAAACATCAGAGAACTTGGCTTCCGCAGGATCCTTAGAGTAAGGGCACAAAACTGCGATGCAATCCGAGTATTTGAAATTCCTCAGTTCAGCTTCCAGGGCGAGGATTATTTTGACCTAATTGATTGGCAATCATGCGTCCTAAGCGAACCGCCATTGACTGCTCATTTAACCGGTGATGGAATAATGAACCTATGCAACAGTGACTGTAAGGACATTGTTAAGCGATTGGGCACGCAAAATTTCAATAGTCACAATCTGGGAGTGGAGCGATGTGTTAAGTTGACAAGAGAAGCATCTGCTACTGTTTGCGAAGAAGAACAAAGGGATTGATTTATTAGAGTAAGGTTGGAATCACGGCAAATAATACCATCCTCCGAAAGTAAATCAGATTTCCGTGTAAAAATGAATAAAGAAAAGGAAATTGAAGAAAAAAAGAAAAACAGAATATTGACTTGCCCTAATGGATCGTGTTTTGGGTACGGGTGGAACTAGCTGTGCAGCCACCTCCTCATGATGAGTTCTGGGATTTTTCTGAATCATGAAATATGTGAAGAGCTGCACCGTGTGCAGTGTGCACAACAGCACATTTGCACAGTATGTTGTGCTTTCAGTGCAGTAGTGCACACACTAACGCAACTAGGAAAGAAATCACATGGTGAACACTAGGTGTCAAAGTATTACAATTTTCCTTATACATGGAGTATTATTGCATTAAATTGGAACCATAAGATATTAGTTGCTTTGCCAGAAAAATTGTGCACGTCTTTTTAGGTACAAACAGATAGCTTTTGCGCACTAGGGAAAGTCTGTAACGAACACTGTTCGTTTCTCACAACGGACATGAAAATGTGACTTTAACCCAAATATCGACATTTCGGAGGTAAAGTGGAACCGTAAGATATTATTAGAATTTCGCTGATTTTTTTGCACATTGTTTACATAGCAATACACAACGTTTCCGCACTATGGCATATCGAAATTCGAAATTTTGTTTTTTAACCTTCCGGCCTCTTAAGTAGGTGGTCATATTATTCTGATACGACCGGTGTAATAGATGTGCCTTCATTTCCCTCAGAAGTGAAGTCACCCCTTTCCCACTAACGTTTCCATTACGTACATGTGTGGCAACTTTTTCTAATTTTGTGAATTCCTCCATGGTTTTCAGGATACCATTCGTTAAAGTATGATTGCAAAATAGCTCAATTCCAAATTGTAGCTTTTTGAGACATTATTTTGATTGTGGCTTCTCAAAAACATCAGCGTTCATTACTTATTTTGAAGGTAATTTCATTTTACCATTGATTGCGGAAGGTTCGTCAAGTAATGCGCGTAGATATAAACCGGAGCCATGCCCGGGTGGCGCCGTGGTCTAAGCGCTGGCTTCTGACCATTCGTAAGTCAAGGATCCGGGTTCGTATCCCTGTGAGGCTTACAGTGTAGATGTTATGCTAGTCTCATGACCTTGGTCAACGTCATGCATCCGTCTGCCAATGGTGCTGGCACAAATCGGACGATGCATGAAGGGAACCACTGCTCGTTGAATATCCGTATTCGTGGCTGTTATGTCATTCCGAGCATGTCGGACAACCCATCGATCCTCTCTGTCCGTGGCTCGTCTATGTCTCCCAGACCCTTGCTATCGCTGCTGCGTGCCTTGTTCTATTCACTGCCGCCAACAGCGTGCTATGGGGATATCCACACGACCGGTATGGCGTGAAATACGGCAATAAGAACACCCCGCTTCCCGGAGCCCAACGATGCGGCCCCTCTCAAACTCCTCAAATTGCTCCAATTGCTTCCGAACTTTTCTCCGAGGCATACTTCACTTGAAAAGGATGCAGCCAATACAACAGCACGAGTCAGAATGGCAAGAAAGCGCAACGGAACGATCTTGTATAGCCGGCCAGGCACAGCGCTACGACCTCTCCTTGCTTGTGTCACCTGCGCGGCCGAGCGTGATACTTAAACCACATGCATGGATCACGATGCAAAATCTACCCACCAAGTTTTATTCTTGTTTGTTGCTTCCTTCTGGGTACAACAATTTTTTTGCGATGAGTGTAGATATACATCTCTGGAGAGGAGACCCCGCTGTTAGTAATGCTTCAGGTCCTGCTAATCCGTAAACGCCGCCCCGGTGTCGCAGTGGTCGAAGGGCCGCCTTATGTCCGTTCGCCCAAGTAAGTCTAAGTTCGAATTCCAGCGTGACATGGATGTTGTGTTTGTCGTACGCCACTGGCTCTCTCCTTTCTCTGGAACCAGTAGTCCTAAATTACGGAGTGGCGGCTGTTTATAGTCCATTGAGTTGTTCACTGTGGTCGTTTAACCCTTGTTAAGAACATCGTATAGGGTGTTCCCAAAATGGCAGGAGCAGCTCATTGCTAGAAGGAACAGAACAACATTAATATGTATAAACATGGAATGAAATGTTACCAGTAACACAATGAAACTGAAGCGCTTACAAATTTCTTAGGCTTCGGAATTTTCTGGTGTACCCTCACACCAGTATTGACCTATGCGATGCTCTGTTTATGAGGCGGGTGTTCTTTTGACTTTACCACGTGTCTGAGAAGGGTCTAAGTTGGAAAGCTTAGTTAAAGTTGCTTTTCCCCTGTAATGAGCAACTAACTAAAAAGATTTGCTTTAGGTGTAGTTACTGATCTTGGATAAGCCATGCACGTGATCCTTCGAACAATGAGAGTAGTATATAGGGGGTACTATGGCACACCCCAAAATCACATAAAAACCTCAAAATCAGGCATTTTTTGATTTTTCAGACCTCAATAATCACGAACATTTTAAGGCTTTTTATGATCAAAAACACCTTATTTTCATTAAAAATCGTTGATTTTTGGGCATAAAATAGTCAAAAACATCAGATTTTTGAAAATTGAAGTTTTTACTCTGTTTTTTCATAAAAACAGACATCATAAAAACACGCATTTTTGATGATATTTGACGACTTTTTTGAACAATTGCAATCATTTTGAGCTTTGAATAGCTTTGAATAGCTTTGATTTTAAAAGTGATGAAATGATGGATTTAGTGATCAATAGAAAAGTTGTAAAACAAACTACTTTGCAAAGTCCTTTTTAAAAATGCATTAAAAAAAGGGGTACCCAAAATGGATACCCCTTATAGAAAGATTAAAAATTTAGGAAGATTAAAAAATATTTAAATTTTATGACATATCTTTGCAAGTAAATACACAACAAGTTTTTTATAGTTTACATTTATAAAATCATCAGAGAATTTTCTGTTGATAACAATATCACACCAGTTAATTTTATCTTTATATTTCATAATGAAATCTTCTGTTAATTCTTGGTTTCTTGTAACTTCTTTCCAATCAATAAAATCACTAAGAAAATCTATAGTTTCTTCACTTAATTTTTGTTTTATTGGAATTATTGACATGTCTAAGAATCGAAAGTTTTCTTTTATAAAATCCTTACTTAATTTTTGATACATAGAAATTCTTCTCATATCTAATTTATCAATATTCATTAATATAAAACTCTCAGAAAGTGTTTGATATCAAAGACCAGTTTAATTTATTGTTATTCATAAAATATTCAGAAAGAATCTGATATTGAGAAATTTTATCCCAGTTCACTTTATCATGAAATTCTGAAATAAAATCTTTTTTGATATTCTGATATTAAATCCCAATTTACTGCATCTTTTACACTTCTAATTATATCTTCTGAAAGTTCATTATCTTTAGAAAATGAATCCCAATTAATATTGTTCCTAATTAACCTATCCATTTATATAGAATGAATTTTTATAAATGGAATGTTATTTTTTCAATTTCTAAGTAAGGTTTAAAAATGTTTAATTCTAAATAAGACATGACTTGTATGCTTAATTCATCATTCTTTTTTCCTGATGCAAAGAGTATTAAAGATTTATCTGTGTAGGCATCACTATTAAATAATATATTCTCCCCAAGTGTAATTAAAACTTCTGATTTCCCATTAGTATAATTAGGACGTAAATAAAATGTAATTTTCATATCCATATTTTCACTCAGTTTCATATTTCTGTCAAGGAGATTGCTACTAAATTTCATAAAAACGACTGTTTTGCCAGTAACGCATAGCACCAAGAGTATTATATGCTTTTTTATCTTCTTGAATTGTTGCATAACATTTTTGATTATCCACGTAATTTTTATTAACTGCGTCATACATATCCTGAGGAGATGGAATATTCACTAGTCTTTTATTTTGAACATCAAACTTTTCATCTTTTAAAATTAAAACATTGTTTTCTAAATACCTCTTATTCACTGCATTCTTATCTGCTGTAGGATCAGCAACATTTCCTATTCTTTTACCTTTTGCATTAATTACATTCCCATCTTGAATATGTAAATATTTTTGATCCAAATTACTTAATTCACCTTTAAGTACAGCATCTAAATCTCTTATTCTTACAGCAGTTTCTTGAACAAAATCTGAAAAACTACCATTAATATTTTTTTCTATTTCACTTTTAACTTCCAGATTATTCTCTCTCATTTGTTTTAAAACATATTCTCTTGTAGTAACATCATGTTCATCTATAGGTTCTTTACAATTTTTTAAATTTTTTTCTTCCATATCATAATTACCATCATCTGTTAATTTAAATCCATTTCCAGGAGGTCCAGGTGGTCCAATTCCAAATTCTTCATAAGACGAACCAAAAGGGTACCAATTCATTTATTTAATCTAAAGTTTTCAAATTTTTAAATTCCTTATTAGCCATATTAAGTGATCCTCTTTTTGTTTCATTCACGATGAAATAAAATCTATATGGTTTACCTGGATTTGATCCTAATCTCCAGTTAAATTCTAGTCTTAAATTCGAAATATTAGTATACTCTGGATGATTAGATAAATTAAAATAAAAGATTGGATACAATCTCGCATAATTTACATAACTTATAAGACATCCACTTTCAGTATTATGAGTATTTAATCCAGCTGCTAATAATTCAGAATAACATCTATTATAATCTAACTGCCCATCTTTAAAATTCGTTTTATAAATTTCTTCTGGAACTTTTTTATTATTACATAATATCCAGCATTCAAGGAGATCTAAATTATCAAAAACCATATTGTTCTGATTTTGATTGCTTTCTTTTTCTACATACTGTGGAATGACAAGAACACTTAACACCTCATCAGATGTAGTTCTTATATGACATGCACCACTTGATGTTGTTTGCTGATTACTTTTCTCAATTGAAGCAGAACACCAAGTAATTTCAATAGGTGTAGAATTCAAAGCTATACTTTTAAATTCAGCCTCAATGGATGGGTACAACTCTACATAAGGTAAACATAATTGAAAATCAGATATAATAACTTTATAATTAGGATTTGCAACATCTGTGTATAACATATCATTATGACTATTTCTTTGAAATTCAAATGTAACTTTTATATCAGAAATTAATCTTCTAAAATCGTTGAGGAACCCAAACAGTTGTCTTAAAGGAATCCAAAATTTTATTACATTACTGTTTTTTGTTAAAAGCCATCTCTGTCTAAATCCTTTATTATAAGAGGCATTTTCTTTTAATTCGATATCTGATCCTTTCTTTACATCTTTATTAGGATCATCTATTACTATTTTATCTTTATCAGCTGATTTTGATGTATCAACATAATACATCATATTTGTAGCCTCTGAAGTGGAATAATCTTTTGTGAAATTTATAAGTCCATTAATTTGATGAATTAATGAAGCACATTCAATATTAGAATCAGTTTGTTCTTTTCCTATAGTTAATGAAGCGGATCTAAACAGATTCCCACCATTTACAAATGTAACATTATCAGTTCCTATAGTATCATTATTATTTTTTACTATTTTACTTTCTAAGCATATATAACCGTTACTATATAATATAGGTGAATTTGTATCTTTAATAGTAAACTTATATTGATCAGATTCTTTTACATTAGTACTATCTTCATTATGTTTTATATATTCATACTTAGCAATTTTATTACTATAATAATCTGGAATAGCTTTTAAGTCCCAAAGTTTTTCCATTTATTAGGATAAAAAACTCATTTATACCGTTTCAAACCAGATCCATCCTGAATTTTCGTTTTAGCTAATATATCATTAACAGTTACAGGAGGTTTAGATAATATATTTTCAAGTTTATTTTGAATAACTTTTTTAGCTTTATCTTCAATTGCTGATTTACCTAAAACTTCTAATATTTTTTTTCCAAAAGTTTTAATTCCTTCAGTGAAGATATTACCACCATATCGTTTTGCATATAATCTATGTTTGTTATAATTCATTTATTAAGCTGAAATTAATCTATATAAAACTCTCATATTATTCAAGTCTATCAGTTCATTATCTTGATTCGTGATATACATTCGAATTCTATGAATATAATTTCGTCTATTAATGGGTAAAAATAAAGGATTTATTTCATCAATTTTTATTAAACTACCAGGAGGATTAGATGGCGTAAAAGAATATAAAATATCTGAATTAATATTATTATATAGAGTCCCTGTAATTACATCACAATGAATGTGTATGTCATCAACTCCTCTAGAAATGTTTGCCATATATTTTCCTTCTTGATGATTATCTTCATATATTTCTGATTCAAATCCTAAAATTTCATGTAATTTACTCTCTCTAAGATCAATTTTATATTCATCTTTTAATTCAATTATAAAGCGCTGTGTAGCGAAATTAGCTTTAAATTTAATTGGTGGTTCATCTCCAAATCGTTTTATTAAAAAGTTATTTAATTCCCTTAATGTGTAATTTCCATTATCTAAAGTTATTTCATGCCATAAACTACCATCAAAATACTTAAATGTATTATTTTCTTCATCAATATTGTTCCATGAAACCCACATAGACATAGATTTTAAAGCTATTTTTGAATTTTCATTAACAGGAATAGGAGGGACATATTCAATTGTAAAATCTTCTGATTTCTCAAAATTTTTTGAATCTAAAATTAACATTTATTAAGCACAAAATCTTCATTATAACCACTTGGTTCTTGGGTAAAAGAATATAAAACTTCAATAGGTGATTTACCTTTATTCCTTTGAGTTATGTATTTCATACAATAAAAACCACATTTAACAGATGTTGGTTCTTGTAAAAAACTCGAATTATATCTAATTCCGTTATTAGATGTTTCAAGATATTTTACAATATTTTTAGGTATGAAAATGTTATTCAATTTAATGTCTTTATATTTATATTCTCCAAATGGATCAAAATATTCCACAAAATTATATTTAGGATCATTATAATAACAGACCCAATGAGTCCCAGGTCCTGTAGATATATCTAAATTAATAATTCCACTTTCAAATTTCTTAATCTTTTTAGGTAATAAATCTGATGTAAATACACCTCTGAATCCTTTTACATCTTTCATATTTTGTTCTATCGTTTTATTGGATATACCTCGTAATTCTGAAGAACTCCCTTTCCAGAATGTTTTTTTTTAAGGTGTGAACCTTTCGGTTTACAACCTTATCCAGTTACTTTACTTAAAGCTTTATTCACACCAAAACTAGCAGCACCAGATAAAGCACCAGTACCAAGAGCTGCTAAGATAGGGATCAAAAAGGGTAAAATACCTCCGTTTTTCTTTAATTGTGTCTTACTTATAGTTATTCGTTTACCATTTTTAATTTGATTAATTTGAGTTTTTGTTAAATACATATCATGATTAGCACTTTTAGTTTTATCAATTTGCAATGTAATTAGTTCACCTTTCTTAACTGCTGATTTTAATTTGTTTTTCTGACCTTCACTCAAATAAATTCTTGATACAATATAATTACTCATTTATTAAGATAGAAACTTTGAATAATATTGTTTTACTTGCTCATTAGTCATTTTACCCTCTTTCAATAATATATCTAGTATTTGAACTACTTGGTTATATACTTTCTTATTTTTAGTTCCTTTACATATTTTATCTGTTAATTTATCTAAAATATTAAGACCCTCACCCATATAGTAATTCCCCATTTTGAGAGCTTCTAATGCTCTAATATATTTTCGCACCTCAGCCATTTTATAATCGAAACGATCAATTTTTTTCTGTAATTTTTTCTTTTTTCTTCATCTTTAGCATTATTAAGTGCTTTTACTTGAGGACCTTTTAGACGTCCGATTTCACTGATTTTTTCATTTGCTTGTTTTATTTTTTCATCAATCTCTTCATCAGACTTATTAACTAATTCTGAAGGTAAATCAAATCCTAACTTTTTTTAATAACTGATACATTCAAGTTTTTGTTTAAGTTAATTTTATGAATTCCTGCTTCTCTCTCATACATTTCTTTAGCATCTGAAATAGGTTCTTCAACATCTTCTAAGGCAGGAAATCTTGAAGATTCTGCAATTGGTTGAAATGAAAGTTCTTCAATTGCATCTTGAATAGCTTTTAAATTTTCTTTTCTAGATACATCTTGATATTCTAATTTTTCAACTACAGGTTTATGAAATTTTGTGATTGCCTCTTCATATCCTAAATCTTCTAATTGCTTTTCCTTATTTCTGTTTTCTTAGTTCAGCATTTACTTTTGCTAATTTTAATAAATCTTGTATCACTTTACTCATTTATTTAACTGAAAATTTGCTTCCAAGCAAATTATTTTACTTCCAAGCAAATTATTTTACTTCCAAGCAAATTATTTTACTACCAAGTAAATTATATTACTTATATAAATGGAAGAACAAATTGAAGAATATTTATCTTTTGCTGAAATGGCATTATATCTAGCTGAATGTTATTTATCTCAAGGAATACCAGCTGAAGACTTATTATTTGAAGCTGAAATGTTTATTGAAGATGCTGAATTTCTATTAAATAAATATGATTAAGCCTTGCAGCATTAAAATAAAAGATTATTCCGAACCAGAAGAATTTATAGATCCAAATCAAAATCCAATATTACCTATTCATCCTTTTAAACTTTTAATAACAGGATCTTCAGGATGTGGAAAAACAAATTTACTATTAAATTTAATATATGATCATTTAAATTTTGATGCATTATTCATATGTGCAAAAGATATTAACGAACCTAAATACTCTAAATGAACAAAATCTGAAAAACTACCATTAATATTTTTGATGATATAGAAGAGGAAGACATTTTAAAAATAAAGGGAAAGAATAAAAATAAGTTATTAAAATTATTTAAAAAGTTTAAGAAAGAAACATTATTTAGTTCAGACATAAATGAATTTATTACTGTAGATGACTTAGATCCTTCATTAAAAAATCTAGTTATTTTTGATGACTGTGTAAAAGAAAAAGATCAAAACGAAATTGAAAAATTTTTTATAAGAGGAAGGAAGAAAAATGCATCCATTATTTATTTATCACAGACCTATTATTCAACACCTATTGATATAAGAAAAAACTGTGATTACTTTATATTTTTTAAACTTCAGCACAGAGAAATTAAACAAATTATTAGAGAAATTGATGGTGATTTTAATATAGATCCTTATCAAAAAAGTATTAAAAAACCTTATGATTTCTTCATGTTAGATTTGAAAAATCCTCATATGAGATACAGACATAATTTTGATCCTATATAAATGGAAGAATATTTAGAAAAGAAAATGTATGTATACAGAAAAAGTTTTAATTACTATAATAAAATTAGTATATCACTATCAGTAGGCAAATTTATATTTAGTGCTTCAGGTTTATCAGCTTTTGCATTTATTCCTTTAGCAGCTCTTTCTTTAGGAGCAGGAGTCATTGAAGGTGTTGATAAAACTCTAAATATTTCAGAAAGAAAAGAAGAATATAAAGAAGCTTACAAATTTTATAAACAGATATTAAATTTAATAAACGCTAATTCAGTTTCAGAACAGGATGCTTACATTAGAGAAGAAGATTTTATAAAAAATATTAAGTATTTTCCTTTAGAAAAATATGTAAAACAAACACAGCTAAATGGTTATAGATACGTAGTTAAAAAATAGATTTACAGATAAATAAATGATTCATATATTCAAAGAAATTAAAGGTACTGGTTATATAATAACAGGAGGTGATATAGTAGGATGGTTACAAGATAAATTAAATCCACCTGAAATGCATATACC
Organism: Macrothele yani; assembly: GCA_039090855.1. NCBI lineage: Eukaryota > Metazoa > Arthropoda > Arachnida > Araneae > Macrothelidae > Macrothele > Macrothele yani. The sequence continues at coordinate 109,335,090 of CM076997.1, read as the reverse complement.
AGGGTACCAGTATTGTGGACCATTTACAAAATTAGAAAAGAGATTAAAAAGAGGTGATCCAGGAATTAACAGAGTTGATAAAGCTTGTAAAAAACATGACGTAGCTTATAGTAAAACTAAAGATACTAAACAGAGACATATTGCTGATCAAGAACTCTTAAACGATTTAGATTCAATTGAAAATACTACAAGTGGATTCTATCCATTAGGAGAGAAACAAGCTAGAGCTGTTATAAAACCAATTATAAAAGCAAAGAAAACATTTGGTTTAGGAATTTCATCCTATATGTATTGCTTAAAGTGCAAACAGAAAACTGAAACTAAAGATATTCAAGAAACAGTAGCTAAAAATGGAAGACCCATGGCAAAAGGAAAGTGTAAAGTTTGTGGATCTAAAAAGAGTGTTTTTTTAAAGACGTCGTGAAACACCTTAAAAATATTTATTATACACCAGAAACTGGTTATTGTGGTATTAATGAATTACAAAGAAAAACTAAATTACCCAGGAAAGATATAGAAGAGTTTTTACATCAACAAGATGTATATACAAAACATAAACCACTTATTCATAGATTTAAAAGAAGAAGAATTTATGTTTCTCATGTCAATGACCAATTTCAAGCTGACCTTATAGATATGCAAGAATTTAAATCCTTTAATAATGACACAAATTATATTTTATCAGTGATTGATATATTCAGTAAATATGCTTGGACAATTCCGATTAAAAGAAAAACAGGTGAAGAGGTAACTAGAGCATTTAAAAAAATATTTAAAGAAAGAAAACCAGAAAAACTTCAAACAGATAAGGGTACAGAGTTTATAATTAAACAAACTCAAAAGTTATTCAAGGATGAAAATATTCACTGGTTTACAACTGAGAATATTGAGATTAAATGTGCTGTTATTGAAAGATTCAATAGAACTTTAAAGACTAAAATGTGGAAGTATTTCACAGCAAATAATACTAGAAAGTGGTTAAATGTACTAGATAAATTATTTAAGAATTATAATAATTCTTATCATAGATCCATTAAAATGACACCTATAGAAGCAAGTAAGGAAGAAAATGAATTAAAAGTTTATAATAATTTGTATAAAGAAAAAGAGAAAAATAAACCAAAATATCAAAAAGGAGATAAAATAAGAATTTCAAAATATAAAAGAGAATTTAAGAAAGGTTATCTTCCAACATTTACAGAAGAAATATTTATAATTTCCGATATATTGAACACAGATCCTCCGACGAAAATTTTTTGCAAAACGCCCTTTCGGTGGAGGGTCTATGCTTCATTTTTTTTTATACCTGGCCAGCCAGGTGGGCGTTAACTCTTTCGACCCTCCACCGCACACACTCTCTACCATCAGATGTTATTCACGCATACGCTCTACCATGAACCCAACCTTTTTTTTTTAATCAAAGGGGGACAGGGAGCAGATTCGAACCAACGACCTTTTGCATGCAAGCTTAACACGGTACCACTCGGCCACTGCTGGGCGATAAATTCTTGCTTGAAACATATATTTACGTTTCAAGCAAGAGAAACTTGGCGATGATCCAAAGTTGTTACGTAACGAAGAAGTCGCGCGCCGCGGAGAGTATTTTGGCAGCTGTTCAACTCTGGTTATGTAAACATTTTCGCTCGCAGCTTATCAGTAATGACTACATCTAAGCAAGAAAGAGATTTAATTGCTTGTGCTACCATCTATATGTGAAAGAAAAAACTGTATTTTAGTATTTAAAGATATAATTTCTTAGGCAGGAATTATTAACGATTTAAAATAAGATATACGTGAAAAAGTATTTAATAACATGATATCTAATAAATGGCTTCATTAAAAGATGTATGTTATGAACAAATCAAAGATAATTACTGGTATGGTCTATTTGGAGATTTTAAAATTATAATAGATAAAAATACTGGATACTTTAATGCTACAAAATTATGCAAACAAGGTGGTAAAAAATTTAAAAAATGGTTAGAGAATAAACAATCTCAAGAATTAATAAAATATTATAAAAATTGTGGTGGCCCGAATTCGGGCCGCCATAAAAATGATCAAATGTATGAAATAAGAGAAGGAACAGGTAAGAATATTATTAATGGAACATATGTTAAGCAGGAATTAATTTTAAATATATCTTGTTGGGTTTCAAACGATTTTTATGATAAAGTTAACAAGATTGTTAAAGACTATTACATTAAAAAATTCAATGATAAATACAAGAATGATAATGAAAAATTAAATAAGAAATTAAATAAGATAAAAAAGAAAATGGAAAAATTAAAACTTGAAAATGAAAAATATAAAGAAGTAGAAGAGGATATAACACCTAACACTGCTAATTCTAAAAAGCTTCATATGTTTACTATCATGCAGAAAAATAAAGAAAACTCTGATTATCCTTATTATGTAATCAGATGTCAAAGAGATAAAATGAATAAAACTATTGGTAATTTAAAAATAAAGTATCCAGATTTAAATACAGTATATGAAATAAAATATAATCCTAATTCTATTAATTTATTTAACAGAGTTAAAGAAAATATATCATACATAGAAACTAAATTTAATCATCTTAATATTGTCAATGATCATACTATTGATAATTTAAAAGAGGCTATTAAAAGAATAACTTAGTTCTAAAAAGTTTTTAATAAAATGATATCTAATAAATGGATAATGATATTGAAGAAGCGAATTACTTTTCTTATTCATCTTCAGAAGAAGAACAAATTGAAATTCCTGAAAATTTTAAAAAAGTAATGAAACAAATAAAAAGAATGAAATATGATGAAGAGGAAGACTGTTATTATATAGATTATAATAAATATTTAAAAAGTAGATATGTTAGTAGAATAAGATATTTTAATCAGTTTAAAAGAAAAAATAACCTTAAATTTAATAAGGAAGCAGAAGATTTATTTTTAAAATTATTGGATTTTATGTACTATGAGAAAAATTTAAAATATGTATATTTTATTAAAAAAATTTGTGACTATTATAATATATCAAATGATATTAAAATTAATATAAATCCAAAAAATGAAAAGATCTGGGAATACTTTAAAGCAGCAAGCTTTTCAGCTTAAAGCAAAGTATTTATAAATTTGTTTCCTAATAAATGGAGAACAAAACATGCAAAAGTTGTAAACAAACAAAACCTATTGATGAATTTTATGTTCAACATCGTTATGGTAAAGTTGATAGACAGCATTTTTGCAAATCTTGTCAGTGTATAATTTTGAATAGAAAAATAAATTGTGATTGTGGTAAACAATATACTTATACTCATAAACAAAGACATTTAAGAAGTGAATTGCACAAACGTCGTTTAGCTTTTATCACTTTTTGATTTCGAAAATCCCTTTATAAATTTACTCCCTAATAAATGGATAAAGCTTTGAAGCCTATTATTGTGCATCTTAAAAGTGCTCTGAATGCTATTAGTGTTCAGAAACTTAGAAATGCTTTAAAAAGATTAAATATCAGAAAACGAAATGTAAAAAAAGATGATTTAATTAAATCGTTGATAAAATATATTAGAAAGACAGGTGATTATAAGTCTGTTTTAGTAGATATCCTTGGATTAGATACATCAGAATATTTAGATAAAAAAAGAAAAATATTTATTAATCATCCAGAGAGAAGAAATAGAATTAAAAAATTATTTGATTCTTTTAACTTAAAATTCAAAGATAACAAACTGAAACCAAGAAAAGAAAAGAAAATTAAAACAGATGTAAATCTTGAAAAATTATTTAAACCTGATTATGAAATTATTGAAACAAAAGGAAAATATATTAAAAAATATATGGTACATAGAAAGAATTATAGAGTAGCTGGAGTAAACATTAAACCTGAACAATATTTCAATATTTTACAACATATATTTAGAAAAGCAATTAGTAAAATTCAAGGTAAAGTAGATATAATTGTATATAATCCTAAACTGAATAAACCATTTCATGATAAAATGATGTATACTAAGGATGCCTATGAGCTATATATTTATAAATTATCTGATCAAATTGAATATAAGGAATTAGAAATAACTGATTGTATATTTGATTTTAATGTAATTGAATTACCTTCAGGAGGTAAACATATAAAGATAATTAATGATGAAACAATAGAAAATAAAAGAAGTATCTGTCAGATAAAAAATGATGATAACATATGTTTAGCTAGATCAATTGTAACTGCTCTATCTATTCAAAATCCTAAGCTATTATGTGATAAATTGAATCATAATGAATTATCAAAAAATGATATTAGATACATCAAAATGGGTAGAGTTTTACAAAAATCATTAGCTGTAAAATTACATGAACTATGCAATATTCCATTAGAAATATGTTGCTTAGAAGAGGTTAAAATATTTGAAGAATTCTTAGATATTCAGATAAATATATTTTGCAGAGAGAATTTTAATGAACGTATATATAGTGGTAAATATAAATCTACATGTATTTACATATTGAAAAATAGAAATCATTTCGATGTAATTACTTCTGTTAAAGGATTTTTAGGAAAAGAGAATTACTGTGATTATTGTCAAATAAGCTATAAAAGATCAGATCAACACAGATGTCCTCTCAAATGTGATAGATGTTTTAAAACAGATAGTAACTGTAATGGTGAAGAGATATTTTGTAAAAAATGTAATCGATTATTTAAAGGTGAGGAGTGTTTTGATAACCACAAAAGAAAAAATAAGAAAGGTGTTAGTGTATGTAAATGTCTATGGAAATGTTTAAAATGTAAAAGAATTATTAATCGATATGAGAGAAAACCCAAAGAGCATGTATGTGGTGAAAAGAGATGTAAAAATTGTTGGAAATATGTATTACATGATCATAAATGCTATATGAAACGTAAAGATGCTAAAGGTGGTAAATGTGAAAATGATTGTCCTAAGTTAACAAGAAATCGAAAAGATTGGTGTGAAAAATGTAGATATGAATATACTGAGAAATATATATTCTTTGATGTTGAAACTAAACAAGAAACAGGAACTCATGAAGTTAATCTAGTTGTATGTCAAATGTATGATGGTAGTGAAAAGATATTTGAAAATGAAAATGATTTTTGTAATTGGTTATTTCAACAAAAACATTTTGGATATACTGTACTAGCTCATTATGGTAAAGGCTTTGATTTTCAATTCTTAGCTAAATACTGTTTTAAAAACAAAATAGAAGTGTTTACTATATATAATGGAAATAAACTCAATTATATGCAGGCATCTGGATATAATATAAGATTCATAGATTCAATCAATTTTACTATGATTCCATTAAGAGATTTTCCAAAAACATTTGGGTTAGAAGAGATAGCAAAAGGTTATTTTCCTCATTATTTTAATAAAGAATGTAATCAAAATTATATAGGTAAATACCCTGAAAAACATTACTATGGATGTGATTCTATGAAATCTGAAGAGAGAAATGAATTCTTAAAATGGTATGAAACTGTTAAAAACGATACGTTTGATTTTCAAAAAGAATTTGTTAAATACTGTAGATCAGATGTAGATATTTTAAGAAGAGGATGTTTAGAATTGAGAAGATTATTCTTAGAAATCGCAAATATCGATCCATTTAAATATGTAACTCTAGCAGGTGTATGCATGAGTATTTATAGAGATAAATTCTTAAAAAAAGGTACAATTGCCATAGATGATGATACAATTAAAAAAGACAAATATAGTAAAAAATCAATTGCTTGGTTAGATTATCTGTCTAAAAAGAATAATATCAATATTCAACATGCATTAAATGGTGGAGAGAAAAAATTAAAATTAGGTAAGAAAATTTATAAAGTAGATGGATTTTATGAAAACACAGTGTTTCAATTTCATGGATGTCACTGGCATGGATGTAATAGATGTTATAGAGAATCAACTATAAATGAACAGAATCAGATATGTATGAAAGACTTATATAAAAGAACTAAGAGGATTCAAAAGAAGATTTTAAAAGCTGGATATGAATTAATTGTTATATGGGAATGTGATTTTAATAATAATAAAGGAATTAAAAAATATATAAAAAATGAATGGAATAGAGATTTCGTGGAACCTTTAAATCCTAGAGATGCATTTTATGGGGGTAGGTGTCAGCCTACTAAATTGAAATATGAATTTAAAAATAATGAAAAAGGTAGATATATTGATGTATGTTCACTGTATCCAACTGTAAATTACTTTGATAATTATCCAATTGGTCATCCTGTTAAGATATTTAATCCTGAAAAATTTGATAAAGAATGGTATGGTTTCATCAAATGTAAGGTCTTACCACCTAGAAATTTATATCATCCAGTGTTGCCAATTAAAGATGAAAAATTGATGTTTGCTCTTTGTAAATCATGTTCTAAAACTATCAAATGTAATCACTTTAAAACTGTTGTAGATAAAAAGAAATGTAAAGAATGCTTTGAAATTAGAAATAAGGAGTGTAATCATAAAAGAGACGAAAGATGTTTCACTAGTACATGGACTACTGATGAAATGAATTTAGCAATTGAAAAAAGATATAAAATTTTAAGAATATATGAGGTTTGGAATTTTGAAAATAAAACTGATGAACTATTTAGAGATTACGTTAAAATGTTTTTGAAAATCAAATTAGAAACAGATGATAAATGGTCTGAAAACTTTAAAAGTGAAAAGGAATATAAGAAGACAGTTTACAAGAAATTAGATATAAAATTAGAAAAAATAGAAAAAAATCCAGGAATGAGATTTATAAGTAAGAAATGTTTGAACTCATTATGGGGTAAGTTTGGACAGAGAAAAAATATGAAACAGACTAAATACGTAATGGATTTAGATGGATTTTATAAAATTATATTAGATGATAATCTCAAAGAATTAAATATGATATTTATGAATGATGACTGTGTAGAAATGACTTATAAAATGAAAGATGAATATGTTAAAAACAACTTCAATACTAACGTTTATATAGCAGCTTTCACCACTAGTTCTGCTAGAATTAGATTATATAAAATGCTTGATAAATTACGTGAAAAAGTGATTTATAAAGACACAGATAGTGTTGTGTATATAGATGATGGAACTAATAAAATCAAAACAGGATGCATGTTAGGAGAATGGACAGATGAATTGGGAGAGGACAAATATATGAAATCCTGGATAGCTGGTGCACCAAAAGACTATGGATACATACTAAATGATGGAACTGTAAAAGGTAAAGTTAAAGGATTTAAAATGAGCTATGAGAATGAAAATATTTGAATTTCAATGATAGAATGAAAGTAATAACAGGTGAAACAGATTACTTAGAAATATCAAATAATCAGTTTAAGATACAAAAAGATAGAAATATAGCTGTAGATACACTGAACAAGAAATACATGTTTGGATTTGATAAAAGAAGAATTCTAGATGATTTGAATACTGTACCTTTTGGATATGTATTTAAAAAAGTGAGTAAATATAAACAATGAATGATATAATTGTGATTATAAATATTCAAGGATTTGTACTCCCAAATCGTAAGATAGCAAGAGAGATAAGTTGGGTACACTCAAAACTGAATATTGGTGAAACAATATCAGTGTTCACACCTGACTGCAAATTAGATGAACAAGAATTGAATATCGTACGTAAGTGTGTTTTAGATGTGCATGGACTGAGATTTAAAAGATATCCAAATAGCAAAGAACTATGGATTAATAATTGTGAGGTAAAGAACTATATTGAAAACCTGTACCATATTTATGGTGGTACATTTGCATATAAAGGAGGAGTAATGGAAAAAGAGATGCTTGAAGATATTCCATCTGTTGATTTAGATATACCTAAATGTCCAAGAGTTTTAGGCCCCGGATGCTCTATGTATAGATGTATGCATTATAAGAATTATATTTCAAAAAATGAAAGCTTATAAATGGATTTAATGGGTGACCTTAGAGCTCTATACTGTTCTTCAGATAAAAAATATAGTAACGAAATATCTCAATTCGCTCATTTTTGTGATGACTTGATTCATATGTATAGAGATAATTACAAGTTTTCAGATATTCTAACTATAGTTTATAAATATTTAAAAAAGGTAAAAAGAATAATTGATAAAAAAGAAAAAAACGAGGAAATTAAAAACAAAGGATTAGAAATTTTAAATGAGTTTGTAAGTTATTGTAATTTACAGTTCTCATCACATGTATTCAAAAACCTTTAAAAAAATAAAATCTTATAAATGGATGAGTTCAATAGCATCAGATTATTTACAGAAACACAGAAATTAAAAGATTTGAATCCTGGAGATTATAAATTGATGTCACTGAAAAAAATCCAAACGAAATTCGGAGATGCAACTATTGCAAAAATAGAAGTCAATGATGAAGAAAGAGAATATTATCTTAGAAAATGTCACGGAAAACTATCTGACAGTGCAATTAAAAAAATTAATAAAGGTAATTATATATTCAGATTCAGAGGTAAAATTGATGATCTATATTATGATTATGAATTAGTAAAAACTTAAAAAAACGAATTCTATTAAAATGAAAGTTCACTTCGATCCTAATGTTGTTGTCATATATGTAGGAAATGAAAAGGTATATGGGAAACATATCAAGTTGATCGAGAGAGGTTCAAAAGAAGAATTACCGAAACAGAAAATAAAATAGGACATATCTTTAAAGAGAAATGAAGTACTACATAACAAAACCTTATATTATTGAATTCGTTTAAATCTTTGTAATATTTTTAATTAAATCTTGAATTTGTTTAATCTTCCTAAATTTTTAATCTTTCTCTAAGGGGTATCCATTTTGGGTACCCCTTTTTTTAATGCATTTTTAAAAAGGTTTTTGCAAAGTAGTTTGTTTTACAACTTTTCTATTCATCACTAAATCCATCATTTCATCACTTTCAAAGCTATTCAAAGCTATTCAAAGCTCAAAATGATTGCAATTGTTCAAAAAAGTCGTCAAATATCATCAAAAATGCGTGTTTTTATGATGTCTGTTTTTATGAAAAAACAGAGTAAAAACTTCAATTTTCAAAAATCTGATGTTTTTGACTATTTTATGCCCAAAAATCAATGATTTTTAATGAAAATAAGGTGTTTTTGATCATAAAAAGCCTTAAAATGTTCGTGATTATTGAGGTCTGAAAAATCAAAAATTGCCTGATTTTGAGGTTTTTATGTGATTTTGGGGTGTGCCATAGTACCCCCTATATACTACTAATGAGCCTCTTCTGCTATTTTACGAACCAACTACGATGTCCTTTTAACACTAGTAAAAGTTATGTGGTTGGGCAGGGGAAACGTTCTGAGTTCTGTCGATTGCTTTATTGAAATTGACATATTTCTTCACGAAATTAAGAAAAAAGAACATGGTTCTGTAAGAGACGTAAGAAAACATCAGTCAAAACATCAGTCATATTTTCCTATTTTCAAGATGTAGGCATTTCTTTTCGTGGGCGTTTTTTTCTGTGGGCATTTTTCCCGTTGGCGTTCTTTCGTACATTCATTGAATCTTCTTTCTCGATGTCAAAAGTTTCAATTTCAAATGATGGATGATGGAGGACTTTCTCCTAAATCGACCTTAGGGGAAACCACCACCCAACTTTAGAACGCTAATGTACACCCCATGGAACGAGCTTACACACGATTTGCAACAGACAACCTATCCCCCTGAAACTGTGCAAATTAGTGACATAAAAGAAACAATGAAATGTTTTTCCTGATATCGCAACAAAAAACTGTTTTGTGGGATGCACATAACTGAAAAGAAACTATTGAAAAGTGGAGGTCATAGTCCCGGGAAGAGGGACCCAGGCCCTCCCATTCCTACATGTGCCTGTAATTAATCAAAATTAATATATAATTCCGAAAAATTATGTATTAATTTTGATTAATTACAGGCACATGTAGGAACTGTGCAACCCCTTCCCTCCCCCATTTTTTTTTGGGTTTAGAATAGCCAATGATAGTAAGTGGCTCGTAACCGGTTCAAAAGGAAAGGAAGTATATAACCAGTGGCTTTCAAAATCAGGTGAAAATTGAGCTAAAGGAAAACCTTAGAAAACAAAATTTATCTGTTTCCATAGCTAGTGAATCGACCGACTTTTCAGTTTTCATTTTTTCGAAAATCGAGGAGTGGACGAAATGTATAAGGATCGTACAACAGATAACTCTTCAGAGTGTGTAAGCTTATTAAAATGAAGCGCACTGAGGACAGCCGAGAGTCCGCTTGGGTGACTGGAAACCTTTATAAGTGTAAATTTCCCATCAGAAAACGTATCAAACAAAATAGAAATAAGGGTAAGCCAAATGTGAGTTTGAGCTATCAATAAAAATTATAAACATTAACACGGCTACCAGGACTGCGATTTTTTTCTTTTCAGCGAGACTTAACTGTAACTTCGTCTAGTACCGTACAAACAACAGCGGAAAAAACAGAAGGAGAATATATTTTTTTAATTTTATTAAAATGTATTTTTTGTACAACTCAAAATTTGAGCTGTACAAAAATACATATTAATAAAAGGAAAAAAAAGCGATGGCTCCTGATCATTCGTCCGGAAGGGGTCCGGTGTTCGAATCCCAGTCTGGCATGGATGTTGTGTTTGTTTTACGGCACTGGCTCTCTCCCTTCCCTGGAACCATTGACCCTAAATTAAGGACCGGCGACTGCTTATAGCCTATTGATTTGCTCACAGTGGTCGATAAACCTCCAATAAAAAAAATAAAAATAAAAAAAAAAGGAACATCCCGTACTATAACGAAGTAAATTTCTCCGTCATTTTTATCCGCGCCGGGGTTCGAACCCGGATCCCCTCATTCCGGAATAAGTCACTCTACCAATTGAGCTACGCGGACGTTTTATTCTGATTCCTATCTGCCTTTATGTCGTGTGCGTCCTTCTGGCAGTTACGTCACATCTCCTGGTACGTTACATCATCTCCCCCTTATTTATTTTTTTTTTTTTCGAAGTGCTGGAGAAGGGATTCTCTTATTTTTCCTATCTTGCCGTGTGGAAATAACATCACACCATTGCGAGATTTTGAACGGTCGGGTCATCCGGATAGTTCGAGCGCCATTATAACGAAGTACATTTCTCTGTCATTTCTGTCCACGCCAGGATTCGAACCCGGATCCCCTCATTCCGGAATAAGTCACTCTACCAATTGAGCTACGCGGACGTTTTATTCTGATTCCTATCTGCCTTTATGTCGTGTGCGTCCTTCTGGCAGTTACGTCACATCTCCTGGTACGTTACATCATCTCCCCCTTATTTATTTTTTTTTTTTTCGAAGTGCTGGAGAAGGGATTCTCTTATTTTTCCTATCTTGCCGTGTGGAAATAACATCACACCATTGCGAGATTTTGAACGGTCGGGTCATCCGGATAGTTCGAGCGCCATTATAACGAAGTACATTTCTCTGTCATTTCTGTCCACGCCAGGATTCGAACCCGGATCCCCTCATTCCGGAATAAGTCACTCTACCAATTGAGCTACGCGGACGTTTTATTCTGATTCCTATCTGCCTTTATGTCGTGTGCGTCCTTCTGGCAGGTACGTCACATCTCCTGGTACGTTACAGTACCATTCAATGATTCACCTGAACTAAATCTGATTATAAACATTTTTTGTCGTAATTAGGGTCTATTAAACCCAAAATTAGTTGTAGGTTTTTTGTTGTTTTCCTTCAAATGAATTATTCTAATAATTATATTCCTTTCCTTTCGTTTTACTCATAGCTTACGCAAAAATAGCACCCTGTGCGCACAAAGTTTTTATGGGTGATGAATTCACAAAAGTGTTGCATTTCGTTCCGAACGGCTTTCAATTTGTTATTTCGAATCCCGAAAACTTTGCGCTAAAAGTCTTGTGGTAAGTTTTATATATATATATACATTGTTTTGATTGTTTGTTTGTTTGTGCGTCTGCCGTAGAGTAAAAAAGTGAAACCACTTCGATTATTCGTAAACAACAATTATTCAATTGTTGCATTCGCAAGAATTAATTGGTGCATTTGTTTACTTAACTGGGAGCATGCGCGTGTGAAGTCAAAATGTTTTACATATGATGTTGGTGTAAACGAAAATCTGCCGGTGGCCATAATAGAAACCGCATCTTTCTACTCTGGATCCAAATGCTTTTCTAATTAAGCTACACGGACGGAATTTACCGGGTAACAATTGCTTCTGTAACTTTGCCGTCTTGACCGCTTCACCACTGCAGTACGGTACATACACCGCCGAGTCATAATATTGTGACCACTTCCTACTTTTGACGTCAACATTTCATATTCAGTAAAAGAAGGCACGTGTCTTGAGCTCGCTTGGAGGGTATATAAGATTTACTTTAGGCATTCTGAAAACGTATCAACCGTTGCTATCATGGATAAAAGGAGCGATTTATCAGATTTGCAAAAAGGGATGATTTTCGGCTTTCGGGGCAAGAGTCGCAGTATTTCTGAAGCAGCGCTGTTTGTGAACTGTTCTAGTGCTGCTGTGGTTAAAGTGTATCGTGACTGGAGAAATGGCACCATTGCGAGTAAGCGACGTGAAAACTGCGGAGCACCACGTGCCATTGATGTGAGAGGTGAACGTTGGTTTCGAAGGTGCGTGAGGGCCGATCGACACGCTATAGTGGAGCCACACACTGGCCGAATGAACTAGGGGGCTACCGGAAGTGTGTCTAAAATGACAGTTCAGCGAACCCTTTTGCGTATGGGGCTCCGATGCAGACGGGTGGTCACGACACCTTTTGCTAACGAAGGTGCATCGGCAGAAAAAGCTTACATTTGCACGGCAGCATCGAAATCGGAGCTCCGTTGATTGGCAAAGGATTGTCTTCTCCGATGAATCACGTTTTCTCTTTCATCGAATGGACTTACATTGGCGTATAATACGGAGAACAAACACTCTTCAACCACTGCTGGAAGGACAAAACTTAGTAGGGGCACCGTTATGGTCTGGGGAATGTTTTCGTGGCATTCTCTAGGTCCACTCATACGTGTGGAATGCACTATGGACCGAATTCGTTATGAATCCATCCAGGAAGATCACGTACACCCATACATGCTGATTGGCTTCACTGGGGCGGATGGGATCTTCCAGAATGACAATGCGACGTATCACACTACTAGAATAGTCCGAGAGTGGTTGGAAGAGCACGATGAAGACGTCAAAGAACTTCTCTGGCCCCCTAATTCCCCAGACATATACCCAACTGAGCATCTGCTGGACCACCTTGATCGTGTTGTTCTCTCTATGGATCCTCCATCACTCACCCTCCAGTAGCTGTTAGATGAACTGCTGTCAGCATGGCTCCACATACCTGTGAACACCTTGCAGCACCTCATTGAGTCACTCCCAGCCCGTGTAGCTGTTGTCTGCTGTGCACCCGGCGGTTATTCTGGATATTAGCTAGTGGTCACAATCATGTGACTCATTAGGGTTGTTCAATAAGTAGTGAGACTTTCTGCCTGAACACAGTCAAAACGTGAAATACATAAAAATAATCGCTTCTAGCATTTAGACAGCTTTCTCATCCTTGCACATGTCCTTGTATTCCTGCGGCATAGAATTAGACAGGCTGCTGCTGCAACCAGCTGTCTACAACTTAACGAATCTTATCATTCAAGGTGAAATGTTTGCCTTTGAGAAATATATTTATAAGTCCAAAGATGTAAAAATCGCAGAGCGATAGGCCAGGACTATAGACTTGACGTTAAATGGCTTCCCAGCAAAAGCGTTGTGATGTCCGTACCGTAGTAATGCCGCATGCGGCCGGGCGTTAGCATGTGGTAATTCTTGTTCCCTATCACTTCGTCCAGGTTCATTTCGTCCACGATGAAATCGTCCATGTTCATTTAGTACAACGTTCACTTTGTCCACTGTACACTTCGTCCGCTGTTCACTTAGTCCAATGTTCACTTCGTCCACTGTTCATTTTGCCCACCGTTCATTTTGTCCACATTCATTTCGTCCTCCGAATGTATGGAATACTGTGAAAATTATCTGTTTTCATGGAGTTTTTTGTGATAGTTAGTAGAAAAGGTCAGCAGACATTGCTTGCATGCGAATTTTTTCCTGTCAGAATTTCTCTATTAAAATATAATCGTTTCAAATATTATTTAAAGTAAAACACGGAACATAGTTTTGAAGAACTTTTTAACTCTTTTTTATGGTACGACGTCAATCACTATAGCATGACTCACGCTAGTTCATAAGAGTAGTATAAAGTGGTTTTTTTAATAACGCTGCACTTTTACTTAGGCACTAAGTATTTACATAAGATGCCAAGTTATTAATATTTGTCTTTTACTTACTTGGGCACTAAGTAATAATTACTATGTCTCATGCGTAGGCTTTTTTGGCATTTTTTATTCTGCCGATGTCATATTCAAAACGTTTACGTATCCACTCAAGTTAATCATATTGTGCTTTTACTGAGGCACGAAATATTAATTCATGAGCCCTAGGCTTAGGCCGTTTCAACAGTTTTTATTCTACGGATGTCAAATTCAAAACGTTTACATATCAACTCAAGGTAACATTATCGCGCTTTTACTTAGGTACTAAGTATTTTTTCATATGCCCTAGGCCTTTTTTCACAGTTTTTATTCTAATCTCGTCATATTCATAACCTTTACATATCAAATAAAGGTAATAATACTGCGCACTTTCTCAGGCACTAAATATTATTTCATAATCCCTAGGCCTGGGCATTTTTTACAATATTTATTCTACGGATGTCATATTCATAATGTTTATGTATCAAGTCAAGGTAATAATATTGCGCTTTTGCTCAGGTACTAAATATTTTTTCATAGGCCTTAGGCCTAGGCCTTTTTCACTGTTTTTATTTTAAGTACGTCATATTCGTAACATTTTTTATCAAATCAAGGTAATAATATTGCGCTTTTGCTCATGCACTAAATAACATTTCATAGGCCCTTGGGCTAGGCCTTTTTCACAGTTTATATTCTAACTATATTGTATTCATAACTTTTACATATCAAGTGAAGTTATTAATGTTGCACCTTTACTTCGGCTCTAAACATTAATTAGTAAGCCCTAGGCCTTTTTAACAGTTTTAAGGCGTTACACTGCATATTCATAGTATTTGCATAACATGTCAGGTGATTAATATGGATATTTTACTTAGCCATAAAATATTAATTACTAGGGCCTAAGATATCGGTATACTAAATATTAATTCTAGGCCTAAGCCATATGAATTAATATTTAGTGTCTAAGTAAAAAGCGCAGTATTACTAAATTTTTATGTCATTTATCATCATCATCATCATCATTGTCAACCATTATCAATCCACTGCTGGACGAAGGTCTCCCCAAGTTTCCTCCACAACGGTCTGTCTTGTGCCAGTCTCCTCCATGTCACCCCTGCATACTTTCGAATTTCATCCACCCATCTCCCATGTGGTCTTCTTCTGGGTCTTTTCCTGTCCCTTGGAATCCAATCTAAAATTTCGGCTGTCCATCGATGATCTGTCCTTCTGGCAGTATGTCCAGCCCATTGCCATTTCAGGGATTTAACTCTGATCATGATGTCTTCCACTCTTGTCATTTTTCGGATCCACGAGTTCCTCTTCTTATCTCTCCTGGTTACACCAAGTATGCACCTCTCCATGCTGCTTTGAGTTGTCTGCAGCCTTTGTATGTCTCTTTTAGTTAAGGTCCACGTCTCTGCACCATACGTAAGCACTGGAAGGATGCATTGATCAAACACTTTTCTTTTAAGACATAATGGCATATTGCTCTTGAAAATTATGCTGTTTCTTCCAAAAGCTCTCCAGGCAAGTTTTGTACGCCGATTAATTTCTTCATCAATGTGACCCTCACTTGATATCTGTTGTCCAAGATAAACGTACGTGTCTGTTATCTCCAGCTTTTCTCCATCAATCGATAAATCTTCATTTCTTGTAAAAGCATTGAACATTACTTTTGTTTTCTGAAAGTTCATTTTTAATCCCACTTCTTTACTCTTGTCAGCAAGTTCCTGGATCATACTCTGCAGCTCTGATGGGCTAGTTGCAAAAATGACTACGTCATCAGCAAAACGAAGGTGGGTTAGATAATCTCCATTAATCTTTATCCCCTTGTTTTCCCAGCTCAGTGACTGAAAAACACCCTCCAATGTGGCATTAAAGAGCTTCGGAGATATGGTGTCACCTTGTCTCACTCCCTTTCCAATTTTTATGTGTGTTGTATTTTCAAACAGCCTAATCTTTGCACTTGCATTTTCATAGATGTTATTAATAATATTAATGTATGCATCTTCAATACCGCAGGTTTTCAGAGCCATTGTAACTGCTGATAGTTTCACCGAATCAAAGGCTTTTTCATAATCGATAAAAGCCATGCACAATGGAAGTTCATATTCCCTCGCTCTTTCAATTAGTTCTCTCAGCACATGGATATGATCTATTGTGCTGTAGCCACTCCTGAATCCAGCTTGTTCTCTCGGTTGAGCCATGTCCAGTGTTACCTTCAAGCGGTGTGAAAGAACTTTAGTGAAGATTTTATAGACTACTGATAGGAGGCTGATAGGTCTGTAGTTTCCGAGATCCTCAATGTCACCTTTCTTATGTAGCAGGATCATTGTAGCGTTGTTCCAATCCTCAGGAATCTTTCCTTCATTAAGGCATCGAGTGAAAATTTGGGCGAGTACTGTTTCGATTTCTCCACTTGCTTCTTGTATGATGTCTACAGTAATTCCATCTTCTCCTGGAGCTTTTCCCCGCTTCATGTTCTTGATTGCATGTGCAACTTCTGCTGGAAGGACTGGAGGAACTCTGGTACTGGTATCTTTCATGATGTCTGGAGTGCATGTATCATCCCTTTCATATAATTTGGAGTAGAAATCTTTCACTCTTGTCAAAATTTCGCCTCTATTTCTTGTTACAGAACCATCTTCTTTTCTCAGTGCCATAATCTGTTTTCTTCCCTTACTGAGATGTCCCTTTGCTATCTTTAGCCTTTGGTTGTTTTCAATTGCTTTCCTCACTAGTTCACAGTTGAATTTTCTTACGTCTTCAGTGATACTTTTTCGTACTGTCTTGCATAGCTCTATATATTCCACTTTGGAAGTCACATCTTCTTTAGTTGTCCTCATCTCTCTTCTTTTTTGCATCAACATTTTCGTTTTTCCTGATAATTTATTTACATGCAACTTGTTCTTAGACCCAGCTAATTTTGTTGCTGTTTCCATAAGAGCTTTGGTTACTTTTCTGTTAACTTCAGAGATGTCCACTTCTTCCGATGTTAGGCCTTCTAAAGCAGAGAACCTGTTCTTCAGTTCCAACTTGAAGGTATTATGGTGTTTTTTAAGGTTGGTTATGTCAATAGATTTTGTTTGTCTTATGAGCTTGCCACGTTCAAGTTTAGTGTTGAGGTGCATCTTACATCTCACCAATCTATGGTCACTACCTGTGTTGAACTTGTTTAGCACACTGCAGTCTTCTATGACGAATTTTTTGTTACACATAATAAAATCAATTTCACTTGTCGTCCCATTTGGATGTCTCCATGTCCATTTCCTGTGTGGTTTTTTCTTGAAGAAGGAGTTCAAGATGAAAAACCCTTCTGCCTCTGCAAACTCAACGAGAGTATTTCCACGCTGGTTTCTGTTGCCGTTACCGAATTTACCTACTGAAGTTTCATTTTGTTGCCGTTGCCCTATTTTTGCATTGAAATCTCCCATAATTATTTTCAAGTGCTGCTTACCTTTATTATTTAGATGACAAATTTCCTCATAAAATTCTTCAATTTCTTCTTCAGGATGACTTGTGGTGGGTGCATAAGTTTGAATAATCTGAGCCTGGTATCTTTTCGAGAGTTGGATAACAAGCCGTGCAGCTCTGTCAGAGGAACTTTCAACTTCTACAACTTTATCCTTCAGTTTCTTGTTTATTATAAATCCAACACCACTAGTTCTGCCAGTATCTGTCCCACGATAGTAGAAGAGATGTCCACTTTTCAGTTCGATGAGATCTTCTCCTTTTCTCCTTACCTCACTTAGCCCCACGATGTCCCACTTGATCCTTTGTAGTTCCTCTTCCAATTCAAGAAGCCTTGAATCAGAAGATAGGGAGCGTCCATTGTACGTTGCCAAGGTCAGCATCAGATGGCAGCCTAGTCCGGTCCTCCGGGGATTCTTAGCACCCTCTGCCTTCATGTCGCACTGGCCGCTGCCTTGGCCAGGTACATTCCAGCTGCCGGAGACTGAGGGCCAAGATTTAAGTTGTGGAGTCATTTTGGAGGGGTTTGGCCATAACTCACCACGCTGGCCAAGCGGGTTGGTGAGTGTGGGATAGAATTTCCTCTAATCCCGATGGTATAGTTATACCGCTATGAGCGGTCGTCAGAGCCCCTTCAGTGGGAACAGGATGCACCACGAGAAGGCGGGGTTGACATTTGTCAAGGAGAGGCTGTTTATACCTTATGAAAATGAGATCGGCGGATTAAAAACTGTTAAACCGTCTAAGCCAAAGGCCAGTTAATTAATATTTAGTGCGTAAGTAAAAGCGCAATATTATTACTATGACTTGATATGTTAACATTATGAATATGGCATCCGTAGAATAAGCAATGTAAAAAAGGCTTAGGTCTCAGGCCTATGAAATAATATTTAATGACTGCGCAAAAGTGCATTATTATTACCTTAATTTGATATATAAACGTTATGAATAGGACATCCGTAGAATAAATACTGTAAAAAAGGCATTGGCCAGGGGTCTATGAAATAATATTTAATGTCAAAGTAAAAGCGCAGTATAAAAAAATTGAGTTGATACGTGAACGTTACAAATATCACATGGTCAGAATAAAAAGTGTGAAAAACTGCTATTCCTAGGGCCTATTAAATTAAATTTACTGCCTGAGCGAAGCGCAATATTATTACACTAATTTAACACGTAAACAATATGAATATGACATGCGTAATATAAAAGCTGTTGAAACGGCCTAAGCCTAGGGCTTATGAATTAATATTTCGTGCCTCAGTAAAAGCACAACATGATTACCTTGAGTGGATACGTAAACGTTTTGAATATGACATCGGCAGAATAAAAAATGTCAAAAGGGCCTACGCATGAGGCATAGTAATTATTATTTAGTGCCTAAGTAAGTAAAAGGGAAATATTAATAACTTGGCATCTTATGTAAATATTTAGTGCCTAAGTAAAGTGCAGCGTTATTAAAAAATCCCACTTTACGCTCCTTTTATGAACATAGCGTGAGTCATGTTATATTGATTGACGTCGTACCGTACAAAAGAGTTAAAAAATTCTTCAAAGTTAAGTACCTTGTTTTATTTGAAATGAGATTTGAAATCGTTATATTTTAATCAAGAAACTCAGACTGGAAAAAAAAACACGCATACAAGCAATGTCCGCTGACCTTTTCTCCTACCTATCACAAAAACTCTATGAAAACAGATAATTTTCACAATGTTCCACTCATTCGGAGGACGAAATGAATGTGGACGAAATGAACGGTGGACGAAATGAACAGTGGACGAAGTGAGCATTGGACTAAGTGAACAGTGGACGAAGTGAACGTTGGACGAAATGAACGTTGGACGAAATGAAGTGGACGAAGTGAGCATGGACGAAATGAACACTGACAAAGTGATCCGTTACCTAGAATGACACCACCCTGAGTGAGGTTGCCAGGTCTCTTGCTTTTGATGGCTTGTAGAAGAGTAATTGAAGTTTGACAATATCATTCGGCATTGATGGGTAATCCTTTTGGCAGTCACTCAAGAAGCAATGCTCCTCGATGGTCAAAAGACAGGGTTAACATCACTTTGCCCGCCTAAATTGTGGACCCTGATTTCCTCGGAGATGGCAATAATGCATGTTCCCTCTGCATGCTCTGGAGGTTTGACTCTGGCTCGAAATGATGACACCAGATTTCGTCACCAGCAATGAGATGTAGCAGGAAATCTTCATCTTCTTCATGGCAGCAGAACAGATGCTGTAACGATGGTCCCATTCGTTGACTCATCTGTTCATCGGATATATGTTTCGGTGTCCACGTAGTGCAGACGTTACGATATTCAAAGTGCAAATGCATGATCGTATTGACAGTCCAATGCTCACACCGGAACTTTTCTGGGATCGTGATTCTTCTGTTGGCCTTTATGGGACCATCTACACGGGTAGTTGTCGTCTTTAAAACAGCACGACGTGATGCTCCTGATCTTGGCTGGTCCACAGTTCTTGTTCGTGCATCATTAAAGGGATGACACCACAGCAATACAGTGCTACGTGGAAGACAAGTAGGCCCATACACGGCTTTCATTCGTCTGTGAATTTTGCTTGGTGGAGCTATAATGAATTAGCTTTGTTTTCTTTTTGCTAAGCTAATTATTATGAATGAATAATGCTCTAAGCTTCAAAATAATGAATTCCCAAAAGGGTGTTGTTACTCGTTAATTATGAACTTAAACAAAGTCTCAACGCTGGTTATTTATATTAAGTAATCAAAGTCATAAACCTAACAGCCAGACAGAGGTCTGACAAAAACTATGAATTGAGAAAGACTGAACTTACTGACAAACTTGTTTATTTCCAAGACTCTTGGTCAACTAAGGCACTCATATATCTTGTACATAATAATGAATAAACTTTCCTCTTATAGTACACACACTCTCATAACAACACCTCGCAACGCCAACACATCAACCTCAACAACACAACTCAACACAACTCCAACTCAACAACACAACTCAAACCTCCACCAACAACTCCACAAGTCTCGATGAACGCGCCTATATACTAGCTACCACCACGTCATGACTTACACTCATTGCCAGATCTCATTCAGCTGGTGAAATAATATTTCGTTCAGTAGGAAGATAATTTACATAGTAAAATAAAATAACCAGAGATAGTAAAATCAAAAGGAAAGTGAATATAGAGTATACGTTACATCATCTCCCCCTTAATTTTTTTTTTTTTTTTTTTTTTTTCTTTTTTATGTCCGAAAAACCTATCAATTTTGGAGTGTAAGTCTTACATTTCGATGATTGACGTTTCTCGATCTTTTTTTGATTTGTAGTTTGGTGGTAGCCGTATTTACATTATCAATCTTGGCATGACAATTTACGAATCTGTATTCGACTGTGAAATTTGTAGTGTAGAACAAACCAAACCTGCATCGGCATACTTTCCTTTTATTCTGCCTAGCAGGAATCACTTTTTTTAATTTCAAATGACGTGCGCCTCATTCGTTGAAATACATAACAACTGTATCAGCAGCGAAGATTGCCTGAAGCTGCCTAACAGTAACAATTTTATTATTTTCATTTCAAATTACGTTCGCCTCATTCGTTGAAATACATAACAACTGTATCAGCAGCGAAGATTGCCTGAAGCTGCCTAACAGTAACAATTTTGTTATTTTCATTTCAAATTACTTTCGCCTCATTCGTTGAAATACATAACAACTGTATCAGCAGCGAAGATTGCCTAAAGCTGCCTAACAGTAACAATTTTATTATTTTCATTTCAAATTACGTTCGCCTCATTCGTTGAAATACATAACAACTGTATCAGCAGCGAAGATTGCCTGAAGCTGCCTAACAGTAACAATTTTATTATTTTCATTTCAAATTACGTTCGCCTCATTCGTTGAAATACAGAACAACTGTATCAGCAGCGAAGGTTGCCTGAAGCTGCCTAACAGTAACAATTTTATTATTTTCATTTCAAATTACGTTCGCCTCATTCGTTGAAATACAGAACAACTGTATCAGCAGCGAAATTTACCTGGAGCTGCCTAACAGTAACAATTTTATTATTTTACCCCTAAGCACATAGATATATACAAAAAAAAGTGGATTAGTAGATGGACATAGAAGAAATATAAAAAAAAAACACACACATACACTGCCGGACAATTGCTAAGGACGGATGACAATAGCAACGATAGCAACCATAAAATGGAAGGCAGGAAAATGTGGAAATTAGCGTAAGTGCGGGATACAGTAAGACGTGTTGTGCGTATGCAAATTTTGGATTGCCGAACTTGTTCGTGACGTCTTAGCGCTGATAAGAGATATAAAGGATTTGACGCGTATTGACTGTTGCTGTTCAAACGCAAAGTTGAAAGGGAAAGAATCAATTGACGAACTTGCAATTTTCAGTATGTCTTCCCGACATGACCTAGATGATTTTACGCGTGGCCGTATTATTGGCAAGTTTGAAGAAGGGGGAAAAATAACAGATGTTGCCAGGGAGTTCGACGTCAGCCACAGTGTTGTTTCAAGGCTTTGGAAATCATTTTAAACAAGTGGAGAGTGTAGCAAATGTCACGGGGGATGTCGTGTTCGCAGTACGACACCTGCAAAAGATCGGTACATAGTGCTATCAACAAAAAGACACCGGCGCAGCACAGCTAGTGAGGTAGCAAATCAGTTTATGGCTGCTACTGTTAAGCGGATTTCCCGAAAAACTGTCGCCAGACGTTTGCATGAAGGAGGACTATACGCCCGCCGTCCTGTTGTGTGCATCCCATTGTCCAGACGTCACCGTACCGCCCGTTTGCAATGGTGCCATCAACATCGCAATTGGACTGATAACGACTGGTCTGCTGTCCTCTTCTCAGATGAGAGTAGATACAGTCCATCGTCTGATTGTCTACGACAACTAATCTGGCGTGATAGTGGTACTGCATATTGTCCAGCAAACATAGAGGAAAGGGACCGATATCCGACATGTAGTGTCATGGTATGGGCTGGCATCATGATCAATGGCCGTACGTCCCTTTATGTGCTTCCAACTGGGACTATGACTGGGCAACGATACATTAATGATGTTCTGCTACCTCATGATCGCATGTTCTGTGGTGCTGTCGGTGATAGATTCATTTTCATGGACGACAACGCAACATGTCATCGAACAGTCGCTGTCCAGGAGTGTCTTGAGAGCGATGATATTCAACGCCTCGTATGGCCAGCACGTTCTCCAGATCTGAATCCCATTGAAAATGTGTGGGATGCTATGGGGAGGAGTCTTGCTGGTCGCCAATGCCCTCCAATAAACAAGGACACTCTCATCCGCGCACTGACAGAGGAATATGATAAATTACCCCAACAGCTGCTTGATAATGTTGTGCAAAGCATGACACGACGTGTGGAATCTTGCATCGCCCTCTATGGTGGCCATATCCCGTATTGACATCTTACGCCGGAACGCCTGCGGACGGTAATTGCATTTTTTTCACGTTTGCGTATTCTGCACAAAATAGCCTGTTTGTCCCTTGAACACGTTCCAAAGCCTTCTGGATTTCAGAGCACAATAAATTGTCTTTCTTGTAATGTCCTGGCATTCTGACATTATTTTATTTCACTTGGCATCCAACCACACTTACTTTTTTATGCGCTATATAGCCGTTTATGATCCGTCCTTAGCAATTGTCCAGCAGTGTATATACACAAAAAAGAATGCATAGGCCCACACGAAAAAAAAGAAATTCTGACACGCCAACTGGTCGTGCAGGAAAAACAACAAACTGAGAAAAGAACCTGTCCACGAGAACTTACTTATCTCGAGGACGCATAAAAAATTCTAGTGCGATAACGTTTTCCAGGCCTCATGGGACTGGTGAAATCAGGTGGCTTGGATCTCTTCCGGGACGGTAATGGAACTTCGGTCTGTTGTCGGTCAGGAATCTGGCGGTCTGGAAATCCCTGCGGCTGAGAAGAACGGTCAGAAGTCTGGCGGTCCGGAATCCCTTGCGGCTGAGAAGAACGGTCAGGAGTCTGGCGGTCTGGAAATCCCTGCGGCTGAGAAGAACGGTCAGGAACGTCAGAAGTCTGGCGGTCGGGAATCCCTTGCGGCTGAGAAGAACGGTCAGAAGTCTAGCGGTCCGGAATCCCTTGCGGCTGAGAAGAACGGTCAGGAACATCAGAAGTCTGGCGGTCCGGAAATCCCTGCTGCGGCTGATAGGAACGGGCTCCCCCAGGCTTTGGATATGAAGTCCCTTGGTGCTGGGGCCCGTTGTGTCCTTCCAGTATCTTTTTGGACGGACGTGTCTCCGGCCACATCGCTTGCTTTCGTTTACGCCCACGGGGCATGATAGTAGTAGCAGGCATCGGCCCTGTTTGCCCTGAACGGAGGTTCCAGGGGCGAAACCCGGGTGGATGCAAAGATTTCTGCCTTCGTCGCTGTTGCGGCGAAGCAGATTGGGGAGACAAGTCACGTTTGCGCCCAGCTTTTGGTGGTGCTGGACGGTGTGGAATATGAAATGTTGGATTCATCACTGATAAATCAGAAATGTCCGACGCCTCTGAGTCGCTGCTGTAATTCAGCGGTCGTGCAGGGCGATGTTTAGATTTGCCTATAGGAATACTTTCCGATGAGGTATTCAAAGAAGAAGTATCCCGCGTTGGTGCAGAGTTAGCCGGAAACGGCGCAGCAATAGTCTTGGCAATGGTTGGAGGGAAAGGAACGATACTAGTATTCGACGAACTCGATTCGAGCCTTGGTCTCACGGGAGAATCAGGTTGCGGTTGTAGAAACTCGTCTGGAGGGGGTAGGGTGAAGGAAAAATCACTGGTGATTCGTCAAAAATGTTCGGTGGTTCGTCCACAATTTCTGGCCGTTGAACATGAGATATAGATTCTTGAGTCTGTGGAACCGAAGGTTGAGTAGGATTGATAATGAAATCGATATTCCGTTCGTGATACTTGCGACATTGATCAACATGTACATATTGAAAATGGTTGTTCGGTTTCTCCAGAACAATATTATTTTCAAAGACATTTGCCACCCGATATGGACCTTCGTAGCTGGGTGCAAATTTCTTCACTAAAGTATGCGAAACAGATGACTGGAAGTGCGTTTCCACGAGAGTGAGATCTCCAACGACAAGATCTGGTTCCCTACGCCTAGAATTATAATATCGTGCTTGAGCCACTTGTGCTCCTAGCATTGCAACACGAGCTTTTTCTGCCATGATGTGTACTGATTGCGGAGTTGGTCGCTGATTTAGTTCGTCGATAATCCCCGTTAAATTTTCAAAAGGGGTTTTAATTTTGCGACCCAGAAAAAGTTCTGCAGGAGTAATTTTAGTAGACTCGTGGACAGACGAGCGGAGGGCGAACGCAAAAAGTTCTAAATGGTCATCCCATCTTTCATGGTGATCCATTACAAAAGTCGCAATCATTTTCACTAACGTTCGGTTAACACGTTCCGCAGGATTACTCTGGGGATGATATGGGGAAATGAATTTGTGTTTAATGTGTAGTCTCGCACACATTCTTTCAAAAATGTCAGAAATAAATTGAGGACCATTATCCGAAACTACTTTATTAGGTGCACCATATCTAGAAAATACTTCATTAACTAAGACATTACAAATAATCTCAGCCGTAGCGGCTTTAATGGGAAAAACTTCAACCGATTTAGAAAAATTATCAGTTAGTACTAAAACATAACGAGCTTTATTTTTAACAGATAATGGATAAGGTCCTAATAAATCTATGGAAATAATATCAAACACATGAGAACTTGAACTAGATTTCAAGTGACCGGCCGGTCTTACATTACGATAATTATTAATCTGACACAAGTGACATGATTGAACGTATGCGAGCACACTTTGGTACATGCCAGGCCAATAGGCAACATCCCGCAATTTACAACGGGTCTTGCGAATACCTAAATGGCCTGCAAGAGGTTTGTCATGAAATTCATTTAAAAGAGCCATTCTAAGGGTTCGCGGAATACATGGGCGAAACTCTGCCCTAGTAGTCCGAGACTTTGTATAATAAAGAAGACCCTCTATTACTTCAAAATGTTGTGACCTTCCAGCCAGAGAAGGATCACTTGGTAGGGGCGAACCCGCAAGCAAAAAATTGTAAATATCCCCAAAATCTGGATCATTTATTAATTCTGCCATTATCTGCTCTCTGGATGTGATATCAGCTATCAGAAGTAAAGGCTGACATCCAGGAGCAGTTTCGGTGGGGACCCCACTAATCGGAACGCGAGATAATGCGTCCGGTAATTGATTCTTATGACCTGGCTGATACGAAATTTTGATATTGCTCTCTTGTAACTTCAGAGCCCACTTCATAAGTCTTTGAGATAGGTGCTTAGCAGAATTTAAATACTGAAGGGCAGAATGATCCGTAATTATGTTAACTGTCAATTCGTTAAGATAACATTGAAATTTATTCAGCGCATACACAACAGCAAGACATTCACGTTCCGTAGCTGAATAATTGCGTTCAGCTTTGGCTAAAGTACGAGACGCAAAAGCTATTGGATGCCCAGCTTGTGACAAAACGCAACCAAGACCAACTCCGGATGCATCAGTATAAATATCAAATTCTTTAGTATGATCCGGGAAAGCCAACACCGGAGGCTGAGTCAATGCAGACTTCAGTGTTTCGAATGCAGCGTTAGCTTCAGGTGTCCAAATAAACTTCTTGTATTTACGCTTTAAAGCATACAACGGCTCACATATTGTAGCATAAGCGGGGACGAACTGCTGATACCAACCGGTCATTCCCAGAAAGCGGGATAGTTCTTTTGCTGTTTTAGGCCGAGGAAAGTCAACAATAGGCCTAATTCTTTCATTATCAGTAAATAAACCGTGGGGAGTAATTTTCAACCCCAGATATACAATCTCGTCCCTCGCTATCTGGCATTTACTAGGTTTTAACGTCAAGCCAGCATTGTATATAAGTTGGAACACCTGTTTGAGCAGAGAAAGGTGCTCGTCAAAAAGTCTCTGATGTGATAATAATGTCATCCAAATAGACATGCACATGGGGACCCAGGACAGGTCTGAGAACCGTGTCCATAAGCTTTTGGAAAGTAGCAGGTGCAGAAGCTAAACCAAAAGGCATACGTAAATATTCATAGGCCCCAAAAGGAGTCACAAAGCCAGTTTTATCGACAGAGTCCGGATGTACTGCCACCTGCCAATACCCACTCGCCAAATCCAAAGTTGACATCCATTTGGTTGACGACAAGTCATTTAGAATATGTGACATGACAGGTAGGGGATAATTGATTGTTTTTGTGACTTGGTTGAGTTTGCGAAAATCTGTCACGAAACGAAATTCATTTGGTTGTTTCTTTGGAACCAAGAAGGCAGGGGCCGCCCAGGCGCTTGTTGATTCCCTGATTATGCCCTGCTTAATCATTTCCGCAATTTGACGTTGCATTTCCTGTTTTTTATGTGGAGCACAAGGGTAAGGTTTTGTCGCAATGGGTTTCGAACCATCAGTGTCAATAACATGATAAACCACCTGTGTGAAACCAGGTTGATCCGAAAATAAACCAGGGCTTTCCTGTAAAAGGAGAGAAAGCTGGTCTCGTTGCCCCTCATTCAATTGGTCACTCAACAATAAACTCGTAATATCTACAGGAACCGTCGGAATCATTTCGACAGGTTCCGGAAAGGAAATCACATGTTGTACAAAATTCAAAGTTATTTGAAACTTGTTAATAAAGTCCATACCCATGAGACATTTCACGGGTAGCTCGTCTATAAGCAGGAAAGAATGTGTAAAACGAGCTTTTCCCAGCCCTAAAGATAATGTGACAGTTCCTGCGATACTGAAGATTTCATTATTGGCACCTCGCAAATACTGCGTTGCAGGCTGAACGTGTATTGCAGAAAAAACGTCATTGCAAAACTTTGTATTTAGGGCTGATATCTCAGACCCAGTGTCGAACTTTGTCTCGACAATAACGTCTTCAAGTGTCAAGAATACATCAGGCAACTGAGGAGTTTGAACAGTCACTAATACTGTTTTAGGGTCAGAATGTTTGGTATCAGGAAGCAGGACCGACCCTTCGTCTACTTCCTGTGGAAGTTTAAAGGAATTCTGGTGGTGTTATCATGTGGTCGGAAACCTCGACCCTGCCGGGTATCGGGAAAATTTTCACGATAAGGAAAATTGCGTGAACCCTGCGTCGGGAACTCCGCGTGTCTGTTGACATTTTCATATTCGTTACGTCTGCCCTCAGCACGGGCAGAAAAATTATTATTGCCCTGGGCATGAGAACGTTCCGAATGCTGCTGAGTGAAACGGGGTCGAGCATACTGTGCATTATGACGATATCCCGAAGCTTGCTCAGAAACTCGCTGTTGGTTCGCCACTCTTCTGTGTGGTGGAACGTATGAAGCTTGGGTGGGCACTTGTGTATGCTCGCGCTGAAAGTTTTGTCTATTATGCCGCTGAGGGTTTTCGGAATAAGCCTCGCGGGGTGCCCGAGCATGGTGAGTTGAAGCATGTTTGCCATGTCGCTCTTCATACGTGCGTATGAGGCGAAGGCATTCATGAATAGTGGTAGGGTGTCGAACCTCAAGAAAATCTTGTAAGAATGGGTCGAGCTGCTGTACGAGGGTATCCAACATGTCAACATGACTGGCATGTGGATCCCATAGATTATATAGGCGTGTAGTTTCCAACGCAAATGCAACAGGGCTATCATTGGGACCTTGTTGACGCGAAAACAGCTGTTGAGCAAGGCTAGCTCGACTGAGGCCGAAAGGAAAGACCTCCAAGAATTCTGCACGGAAATTCTCATAATGAGAATCCGGGTTCGACCCTCGCCACTGCCGATACCAGGTCTTGGCGGTATCCCTCAAGCAAGTGCCGGCAATTTGGACCTTGCAGTCTTCCGGAATATTATAGAGATCAAAATGATCTTCCAGATCTTCGAGGAACTTTAAAGACCCCTCCAAACCATTGAAATAAATTGTTCCTGCATGCGGCACGAAATGGGCAAGCATTCTGCTTCGCTGAGAGGATTGAATTCCCTCAGGTACGACCCGCGACTCAGAGTAATAAGAAGCTGGTGCATTACGAGATGGTGAAGAATGCTTGGGTATGTGTAGATCATTCATATCAAAGTCAGAGCCACAGGCTTCGTACAAATTGTCCAAAAAACACCATTACCCTCGAGACTTGCCGGATGGTGGAAATTTGAAGTTGTCTCAGGTAAGGAAGCCATGGGTAATAAACGTCAAGATCTCGTGTTCGAGAAAAGTTCGGGCGCCAATTATAATGAATTAGCTTTGTTTTCTTTTTGCTAAGCTAATTATTATGAATGAATAATGCTCTAAGCTTCAAAATAATGAATTCCCAAAAGGGTGTTGTTACTCGTTAATTATGAACTTAAACAAAGTCTCAACGCTGGTTATTTATATTAAGTAATCAAAGTCATAAACCTAACAGCCAGACAGAGGTCTGACAAAAACTATGAATTGAGAAAGACTGAACTTACTGACAAACTTGTTTATTTCCAAGACTCTTGGTCAACTAAGGCACTCATATATCTTGTACATAATAATGAATAAACTTTCCTCTTATAGTACACACACTCTCATAACAACACCTCGCAACGCCAACACATCAACCTCAACAACACAACTCCAACCTCCACCAACAACTAGTCTCGATGAACGCGCCTATATACTAGCTACCACCACGTCATGACTTACACTCATTGCCAGATCTCATTCAGCGGGTGAAATAATATTTCGTTCAGTAGGAAGATAATTTACATAGTAAAATAAAATAACCAGAGATAGTAAAATCAAAAGGAAAGTGAATATAGAGTATACGTTACAGAGCTTTCGCCACTTTCAAAAACTGAGATACAGCACATTGAGCAAATTTGAGCGTATCCATGTCCTATAAGAGAACAATGAAGTTAGATCATCACATTACATGGTTTCCGCAACAAGCAAGTTGCAGTGCAGTTGCACAGCCTTTGAATCGCCTGTAAACTACCACGCACCACACATTGATAAAATTGGCAAGCGCAAACGCCTCCAGCCAAAGACTCTCACTACTTGTTGAACAACCCTTATAAACTGTTTTTGAAAGTTGCAACACCGTGAAGGAATGACGGTAATCACATGAAACGTACGGGATATGCAGAGTAGGGTAGGACATGCAAACGATTAGAAGCGCAGAGTCTGATCATTTGCACGTCCTACCATACTCTAGGGTAGGTCATGCAAATGATTAGAAGCAAGAGTGTGGTATAAAGAGAGGGCTGTTTAGGAAACACATCAGCTGTTCATCGCGGACAGCGACGTGTAAAAGGGTTTCCTGGATTCAAGAAAGCCTTGGCGACAATGAATGGCGCAATATCACCATACGACAAAGTTTGAACTGGGATGAATGATTGGTCAGCGTGAAGGTGCATTTTCGTACGCGGCTTGTGCGGGGCATAACGCTACGGCAGTGATGCGCGTGTGGCGGCAGTGGACCGAGAAATAGGATGACACCGCTGGACGACCCACACTTCATACGCATGGCTGTGACGAACCGTTCCGCATCTTTGCAAGTATTGGCACAGCAGTGGACCACTGCAACAGATTTGGCATTGGCTGCCTCTACAGTTCGACGCCGTCTGCTGCACAGAGGACTGGTTGCACGCATCTCTTTGTGGCAGATTCATTTTTCTTTTTAACCATGGGCGCCTCAGACTGGAATGGGGCATTCGATACACAAAATGGCTAGCTGACTGACAACACGTCGTGTTTTCGGACGAGTCCCTATTCAACTTGGACTACTACTATAATGGCCGCATACGCATTAGACGGTACTGTGGTGAGCGCCTCATTCCAGCATGCATTGCCGAGCGTCATGCGAGACGAACGCGAAGTGTGATGTTGTGGGGTGTCATTGGGTACCATTCGCTTTCTCAGCTGCTGCGACTTGAGAACGATCTCAAGAGCTACCGCTACATCAGGAAAGTTGTACTGGCAGGAGTCATTCCCATTCTTCACAGCACTCCTGGAACTATATTCCAGAAAAACAATGTCCCACATCATGTTGCCAGAAATATCCAAGCCCTCTTCGCAGCACAGCAGATACCGCTTCTTTCCTGGCCTGCACGTTCGCCAGACATGTCGCCTATTGAACATGTCTGGGATACGGTCACTCGGCAACTGGCCCATCAAAGTCCTCCAGCGGTCAGTACCTATGATCTGTGGACCCGCATACATGCCACTTGATATGCAATTACCCAGGACACCATCCAAAACTCTTTCGTTTCAATGCCACGCCGTCTAGAAGCTCTTATAGCAGCTCGCGGAGGCTTCTCAAGATACTGAATTTTTCAGGTAAAAGTTTTACTGTTCTGATAATTAAATCACTTATGTACAGTCATATTAGTAATGTGTGGCAAAAATTTCTTTCGAATTGAATGTTTCCTTCTTGGTCTGGCAATTTTCGCGAACAGTAGTGTATAAATATATATATCCCCTCCTCGTATCATACTTCACATATGCCGATGAGCCATTACATTATGACCACCTACCTCATAAGATGTAGGACCCCATTTAAACTGCAAAACAGTGGCTACTCGGCTAGGCACCGATTCGACGAGGTGGCGATAGTTATCCTGGGGTTTCTGGTATACTATAATGTCAACAGCAGGTCCTCCAGTTCCCGAAAATTTCGCGGTGGTGGTTATTTAGCGCGAACCCGCTTTTCCAAGTTGAACCACAAATGTTGGATTGGGTTAACGTCACGTGAATCTGGACGCCAGGGCATTAACAGGAAGTCACCAGCATGTTCCTCAAACCACTCCTTGACGATTGCGGCAATGTGTCACGGCGCATTATCCTATTGGTAATGGCCATCACCAGCAGGGAACACAGTTGCCATGAATGGGTAAACTTAATCCACAACGATGTTGCGGATTAACACAGCTGTCAGGGACTATGCTATTGAGACAATGGAGCCTAAAGTGTTCAAAGAAAACATCGACCACAGTATAACACCACCGCTGCCGGCCTGTTTCCGCCCCACAGTTCATCCAGGTACCATCGTATCCGTTGGTGATTCGCGTATCCGCGCTCGGCCATCTGCGTGATGTGCAAAGAATCTTGATTCGTCAGACCAGTCCACTTTCTTCCATTCATCCACGGTCCAATCTCGATATTTTGGGCCCATTTCATGCGTTGTTGGCGATGACGTGCAGTAAGCATATACCCGGATGGATCTTCGGCTACGCAGGCCCATGCACAGAAGGCTGCGATTAACTGTGTACTATGACACATTGCTCTGATCACCAATGTCGTAGCTGCGGGTGATTTGAACCACTGTGTCCTTGCGGTCGCCGTGAACCATGCGCGACGGTCTTCGCTTCCCTCTGGCATCAATGAGCCCCGGGCGACACACGGCTAGACGTCAGCTTGTCCTTTGATCATCTGGGCACCACTTTTAATAGGTACTCACTACAGCGGTGCGTAAACAATCCACAAGCCGCGCCGTTTCCGAGATCGTAGATACGAAGCGTCGTTCCATCGTAATTTGTCCTTTATCAAACTCCGATAAATCGGCAGCTTTTCCCATTCTGACTCCGAACACTCTATTAACCGAAAGCCGGTCCTCAGGAGGTATATATACTGCTCTGTTAACTTCATCTGCGGCACCTTTCGGTCTCCAAGCGCGCACATTTCTCTATGCTGGTGGTGTTCTTAATGGAATGGCTCATAGGTTTCCGGGTCAGACAGCAAACCATGTTTAAAGTAAATCGCTGAAGAAAAACTAATTCTTATTAATTCCAGACGATATGTAGAAGGAACATCGCACGGTTTTCGAAAACCACAACGACCAGTAAATACATTTATTTATTTCCACCATCGGACGCCAATGTGGAACACAAATTTGCCAGTGATAGAGATCGAACCTAATGATCCTACTCCGGGTCTGCATTCTTTACCAATTAATCTTCACCGACGGAATGTTTTGCTGAAACTTCGCCGTTTTGGCATATGCTTCACCCCTGAGGTACATCAGGCGTTAATAAAATGACCACAGAAATATTTTCATTCCGTAAATTTGAAGCAGATTTTATATGAAAAATGGAAGAGAAAGAGGGGTTTCCCCACGCTACGCTTGAGTCCCTTATTTAAGTACTTCTTTTCTCAAACCGTCTTGTCTTGGGGTGAGAGAAACCTCTTTTCTTGGGTCTACTCTTGATACCCATCGTATATACCATTGTATCGTTTTACGATATGGTGTCGGCCGGTGGAAATGTTCTTTGCTTTAAGAAAGAGACGGCATTTTTGCTTGTATGACAAATCATTTTCCACTCCGCTGGCACCAGTATCGAGCACAGAATTCTGCAGTAAGCATTGTTCTTTGAAATATTTTTTTCTTTTCCAAAATAAAAGTGAAATAAGACTGGATCGAAATCGGTTCAGGAACACTTTCACACGACCCGTTTGACCCGCAAGAAGTTGTAGACCCGTTGACACGCAAGAAGTTGTAGACCAGTTTACCCACTGACCCATGACCAGTTTCCATATCTGGTGCAATCACCCTTCCCCTCCTGAATACATACTCATTAATTTTGGCACTGTCCTGAAGGTTTTGCATTTTTTAGAAGACAAAAGAATCCAAAGTTTGGCGTCTTTTTTCCCATCCATTCTTAATAAAATTAGTAAAACGTTAGGATTTACATACCCTTATAATAAACATGACGCACTACCACCAGCTGGAGTAACACGCCTTGATTTAAAGAAAATTTCGTGCCTAGGAGAAAGTTCTTGAAACAATTGTTCTTCGTGGATAACGGTTGAGTGAAAATAAAGACACACATATAAAACAAAATATCTGCCCTTCCTTAACACATTTCGTTCAAGCCGACAACCTTGTTTTGCACTCATCTCTTGTAAATCAGTAGTCAGTCACGTCCTGCTCCCTCAGTTTCAGAGGGCAGGATTAAAAACCCTGGTATATACACTCATCGTTAAAAAAAATAGTTGCACCCAGAAGGAAGCAACCGATAGGAATGAAACTTGGTGGATAGGTTTGACATCGTGAGACATGCAAAGATTCAAGTATCACGCTCGGCCGCAAGTGTCGCAAGAGGGGCCGTAGCGCTGTGCATGACTGACTGTGTAAAATCATCCAGTTGTGCGTGCTTGTCATTCTGACTTGTGCTGATTTGTTCGTTGCATCTTTTGCAAGTGAAGTATACCTCGGAGAAAAGTTCGGAAGCAATTCGTACCGTTGGAGGAGTTCGATAGGGGCTGTATCGTCGGGCTCAGGGAAGCAGGATGATCTTATCGCCGTATTGCGCCCTATATAGGTCGTGCGAATATCACCCTAGCACGATGTTGGCTGCGGTGGATAGCAGGAGGCACGTGACAAAGACAGGAATAGTCTGGGAGACCTAGACGAACCACAGAAAAAGAGGACCGACAGGTTGTCCGACATGCGCAGAGTGACACAACGGCCACGATTGCGGATATCCAGCGAGCAGTGGTGCCCTCCATGCGTCGTCCGATTAGTGCCAGCACCTTTAGCAGAAGGCTGCACGACATAGGACTACACACACGGAGACCGTTACGACGACTGCCCTTAAAAGACTGCAATGGTATCGTGCCAGACTCTGCAATGGTGTCGTGCCAGACTCTGCAATGGTGTCGTGCCAGACTCTGCAATGGTGTCGTGCCAGACTTCGTCGCCAAAGACTGCAATGGTGTCGTGCCAGACTCTCATAGGACCACTCAGAATATCAGCGGGGGATCTTAAGGGACAAGTCCCGCTTTTGTCTTGGAGATGGTGATCACCGAATTCATGCGTGGAGGCACCGTGGTCAGCGCCAAGATGAACAGTTTCTTGTCGAGCGTCATACCTCCAAAAGACCTGGTGTCATGGCGTGGGGTGTAATTACCTACAATGCCAGATCACCTTTGGTGTTCATTACAGGTACTTTGACAGCCCAACCAACATTACGTTAATGATGTCCTGAAACCAGGCAGTGGCCGTACTTTTTCTGACCGCTCCCTCCAGTGCGATTTTCAACAGGACAACGCTCGTCCGCATACTGCTGCTGTCTCCAGAGCTTGCCTTCGATGCAGTGACACCCTGCCATGGCCAACCGCATCGCCAGACCTATCGCCGGTTGAAAATGTGTGGCGTGCTATTGTACGCCCTGTCCATACTCCACCCCTACCGCACATTCTGCAGGAACTGTGTGAGAAGATTTCAGCTGCGTAGGATGGCTTATCGCTGGACACCATTCGGAACCTGTACATCTCCATACTAAGACGTCTGGCATGCTATGAGGGCAAACATGGAGGTCCTGCGCCATAATGAGAAACACTACTCATTGGCGTGTAGCTCCATAAATATTACCCATATCAGTCTCATTGTTTAATCATTTATTGTTCCTGGTAACTTTACCTTCGTCTAGAATAGTATTGCAATCCGACACGCCCTTTTGGGTGCAACTATTTTTGACGATGAGAGTATTTAGACTCCACTTCCGGTGTTGGAATCCCATACTTAGTAGCAAAAACAAACAGCAGAGCATTTACTATAGAGCTCCTTCAATGATTTCCTATTCATCCTCTTCATTCGTCCATTATCATGCTAACTTGAAACAAAGTTAGTAAAATCATGCAGTGCATTGATTCTGATACGCTCTCCAACGTACCTAAAATCATTACTGAAGTTATTACTCAAGTTATGAGGATAATGGCTGTGGAATAAATCTGGCTCCTGTGCCCTGACCTTTGACCCCATTTCGATGATATTAACCAGAATTGGTTCAGTATACCTCCGGAACAACATGCTAAAGTTTCGTCGCAAAAGAAGAATTTTTAGTCAAGTTATGAGGATAATGGCTGTGGAATAAATCACGTTCCTGTGTCCTGACCTTAGATCCGATTTCGATGATATTAAACAGAACCGGTTCAGTATACTTCCGCAAACAACATGATGATGTTTTGTCCCAATCGAAGCATTTTTACGTAAGATATGACGCATAAAGGCGATGGAATGGATCGCTCTCCTAAGTCTTGACCTTTGACCACATTTCTCCTGATTTCAATAGGGTTCGCCCCCAGGTTGTTCCCCCACCACATACTAAAATTTCATTGAAATGGAACCATTTTTACGAGAGTTATCTTGCGGACAGACAGACAGACAAAGCTGAAACATATACACTGAAGTGCCAGAAAAACTGGTACACCAGTCTAAGGCTTGGTAGGTACCACACGGAAGCGCAGGACTGCAGAAATACGACGAGGCATGGACTCTACTAGCTTCTGGATATATGCTGTAGGCAATGCACACCATATTTCCTGCAGAGCGTTCTACAATTCGGGTGTATTCCGAGGTCTCAGATTCCTGTGTTCGATAGCGCGTTGCATGACATCCTAAATGTGTTCTATCACGCTCAAATCTGAGGACTTGGGTGGGAATGACAACACCCCAAACTCAAATGAATGCTCCTCTAACCATAATGTGGCGTCCCGACACTTGTGTGGAGGTGCATTGTTCTGCTGGAACAGGTCCAACCCATCAGCATGAATGCAAGACATGAACGCGTGTACCTCGTCAGAAAGGATGCGCACATAGCGTTGGCCGGTTATAGACGTTTGTAGACACCCCAAGGGTCCCAGAGAAGTCCAGCTAAACACACCCCATGCCATTACGGACCCCCCACCAGCCGGTACAGTGTCCTGTTGACAGGCGAGATCCATGGCTTCATGGGTTTTGCGCCACACACCAATCCTTCTATCTGCCCGCTACAGTTGGAAACGCAACTCGTCAGACCAGGCTACTTGTTTCCAGTCATCAAGTGTCCAGTGGCGGTGTTGCCGTGCCCAAGCGAATCGCATAGCTCTGTGTCGTGTACCCATCAAGGGGACTCGAGTTGGGCGTCGGCTCCCAAAGCCCATATCGTGAAGGGTACTTTGCACAGTCCGGACGCTGATGCTTTTGAGGCTCCAGCATTGAATTCCGATGATGCCTGCGAGAGTGTTGCACGCCTCTCGCGTGAAACGATTCTTGACAGCCGACGATGGTCACGTTCACCCAATGTCTTTTTACGGCCACACTGGTACCGTAGGTTGGAGGTTTTGCCGGAATACTTGTAGTCACGGTACACATTTGCAATGGTCGTCCGTGAAAATCCGAACTTCGTTTCTACCTCCGAAATACTATGGCCCATCTCACGAGCGCCAACTATGACACCGCGTTAAAAATCGCTTAAATCGTTATTATGCGTATGTAAGAGATATGTAATATATGTAAGAGATAGAGATCCTTGCCAGCTCTGACAGCTGGCAAGGATCTCTATCTCTTTACATACGCACTGGCGGACGCAACCTAGTACGCGCATAGGTGACGTTGCTATGTATGTTGCATAAGCTCGTCCGTACCAGTTTTTCTGGCACTTCAGTGTATATGGTGCTCGACAAAACAAAACCAGCACCCCGATGGCAGTGTGGTCTAAGCGTTCTTGATCATTTATCCGAGGGATGTCGTGTTTGCCTTACAGGGATGACACTCCCTTCCTTGGAGCCAGTGGTTCCAAAATAGGGCTTGGTGACTGCTTATAGCCCATCAATTTGCTGACGGTGGTCTTTAATTCCCCCTCCCAAATGAAAGAAACGTCACATTCCAATGTTATCACAGTCTGAGGGGCAAAATCAGTCTGTGCAAACTGTGACTGTTTGTACAGCTTTTCCCAACTGCTTTGGAGTTTGAACATTCGATATCATATCAAGCGAAACGAATACAACTGGCAGTCGTGGCTCGTAGTAGAAGTAGTAATGACCGAATAGCCCTCAGAGAATCTTCAACAAATTGAATGGTATCGTTGTCTTGTAAAGTACGTATAATTGCGCCTTCATTTCTGAATGTGATTTGCTAACATCCCCAAAACGTTTTGAGAAAGAAATACGAATTATAAACTGCCGAGGTTACGGAAATTTGCGAAACAGATTGTAAGCATAGCCTGTCAGTGGAGAGATATCAAAGTATGACGCGCAAAAACTCTATCAAAAACCGGAGCAAAAGTTTCAGTTTCAATTTTAATCAGATTGTAAGCAGTGATCTTTGTGCTATCTCTTGAGCTACGCCCGAAGTAGCCGCCCCCCACACACACACTTTCCTTGTTACACCTTTGGTAGCTGGTAGCTATGAACAGGAAGAACAACTTGCGTCCTGTACACGCAACGATTGACAATTAAAAAAAAGCTTCAGAAGTTTACGCTTCAAAAGCTGCACAATGTACACTATATTGACGAAAGTCACCGGACCCCCCTTCAAAAGCAGATAAACGGATCCCCTGTGTTGTAAAGATGCACGATACAGCTGCAAACGGTATAAGTTCAAGCCAGCAGCTGACCACCATCATATCGCAATGTAAGGTTAAGTGAAAATATCGCGGCGGGAGGGAAATGACTTTGAGAAGGTAAAGATTGTTGTGTGTTATATTAGTGGGTTGTCCATAAAAAAACCGAGAGACGTTTAAATATACCCTAGTCAACTGTTTTGGATGAACTGAATAAGTGGAAGACATATGACGTGCCTGAAGCAGCAAAAGCCGTGTTCTAAGCGATGGCCTCTGATCATTCGCCTGAAAGGGGTCCGGGTAAGAATTCCGGTGAGGCATGGATGTTGTACTTGTCTTACGGGACTGGCTCTCTCTCTTCCTTAGAACCAGTGACCCTAAATTGGAGATGGGAGACTGCTTATATCCCATTGAGTTGCTTACGGTAGGTCAATAAACCTCCAATAAAAAAAAAGAATCAGCAAAACGTACCGGCAAACCAAAGAAACTCAGTGATAAAGGACGGCGAAGCCTCAGGATAGTCGTTACAGCTAACCGACAGAGTACTGCAGAAGACCTCAGTGTAAAGGTGAGTAAAAATGCTGAAACCTAAGTATGTACACGTACAATTCGCAGAGAACTTTATTCCATGGGTTACCGTGGTCGTGCGGCTGTTCATAAGCCTTTCATCTCCACTCGGAATGCTACTCGTCATTTAGTATGGTGTATAGAACATTTATCGTGGACCGTAGATCAATGGAAACGGGTGCTATGGACTGATGAATCCAGATAAACGATCCATCAGTCTAATGGCCGTGTGGGTATACGGCGGCAGTCGGGGTACGTTATTTACCACAGTGTACTGCTCTTACGGTCAAGTTTGGATCTGGCAGTGTGCTCGTGGGGGAGTGTTTTTCGAGGTATGGTCCCGGCTAATTAGTTATTGTGGACAAACCTGTTAACTAGCACGTCTACCTCAATATTCTGGACAATTATGCCTTACCAAATCTGTGGCAATACTACGGAACCAAGCCTTGTTGGTACCAGCAGGATAATTCATCGAGCCATAAAGCAAGGACTGTTACGGTGCGGTTTTACGATATTTCCATATCGTGTGTGGACTGGCCAGCACAGAGGCCTGATCTTAATCCCATAGAACGTCTATGGGATGAAATAGAGCGCCGCATAAGAAGTTTGGAACCAAGACCTACCAAAAAAGCAACAGTTAGTGGCAGTATTATGTATTGAATGGAAGCGTATACCTGTCGCTGTGTTTCAAAACCTTGTCGAAAGCATTTGTCGAAGGGTCAGTGCCTTCATTAAGGCCAAAGGTGGACCGACACAGTGCAAATGTATACCAATAAATGCTATGTTGTGCTTTTCTCCTAGGTGTTGGTGACTTTTGTCAATATGTAGTGTAGTTATTTTGTATTAATTTTCTAAAAATAGGTAAAGATTTTTAAACCACCCTGCACACTCAAAAGATAAAATTGTACACATCAACTTGTCAGCAACCTTTCGCCTTGTCAACAACAGCAACATCTCGTTACATAAACTCTACGAACTGGAAACGTTCGTAGAGTTTATGTTGGTTTTGTAGATCATTATTCTAGCACCGCGAACCTCCAAGGGTTTTGGATGGTGGGTTTCAGAGACCAGCGGATCGCTCCACTTTCTCCTACAAATGTTCAATTGGGTTCAGATCCCGAGAGTGAAAGAAAGAGCCAGTCCAAAGTTGAGAACTCACTGGAATGTTCTTTCCACCAGTCCTTTGCCGAACGGAAGCAAGAAGATGAGGCGTTGTCTTGCTGAGAGAAAACAACCCTATGCGGGAACTGGATAGCCATGAACAAAGCGGTCAGTAAGTACAGTGGTGGCCAAATCTGTTGGTCACTTTTCTTAAATTTTCATGTTTTGCAAATTGGCAAGCTTACAGGAAATGCTATGTTTCACTAAATGCAAATGTTTATATATCAATTGAAAAAAAATAATGCTAAATTCAATATAAAAGAAAAACAGAATTCAAATATCTGCGGTACAAAAAAGATATGCTTACTTTAATCTAAAAAACCAACACAGTTAAAAGGCGGAATGTGAGTGCAAATCCTACTGGGCAATTTGTTCTCGGGACAAATAAAATGACATTAGCTGATATACATCATATGTCAAGTTAGGGGAAAGTCAGTTTTGCTGTTTGTTCTGTAGAAGAAAGACGGTTATCGATGTAAGTGAAGCACAATATTAAAAATGTGGATAATAAATAATGCAATGACACAAAAGAAAATAGTTGATTGGACACCCACGAAAAGAAGCAGGATTGTTGTATTACGTGATTCGGATATTTCCTATGCTGAAATTGCAAGGTAGGTAGGTGACACACTGACATCTGGAATACGAAATAGGCGTTCACGTGTTCAGAATACAAAGTCACTGAAATCCAAAGCAGGAAAAGGCCGAAAAAAGTGTACAAAATCTGTTGATTACAGAGGAATAAAGAGGCTGAGTCTCAAGGACAGAAGATAACATTTGAGGCCATCAGATGTGGTCTGTGTGCTACTGGTGTTTCTGTCAATTCAGAAACCATAAGGAGAAGACTATCAGTCATAAGGCTCAGCAGTAAGATTCCGAGAAACAAGACATATCTAAATCTACAATAACGCAAAAAACGAATACAGTGGGCAAAAGAGCAAACTAAATCGGCAGAAGATCAGCGGAAGCAAGTACTTTGGAGTGACGAAAGTAAGATATTCTCTTTCTTTATTTTCTTTTCTCATGCCAGACTTTATTGAAGGCTGACCATGAGAGATTAATAAAGAATTGGTAAGGATTTACGAATTGTTTTTTCCGATTTCATTTTTACACA
Source organism: Macrothele yani (assembly GCA_039090855.1). Taxonomy (NCBI): domain Eukaryota; kingdom Metazoa; phylum Arthropoda; class Arachnida; order Araneae; family Macrothelidae; genus Macrothele; species Macrothele yani. Next base: position 109,294,135 of record CM076997.1, on the reverse strand, counting down.
CAACTTTTACACTCCTTTATAACATTTACTGAGTTAGTGCTTTAAACTTTATAGAAACCACATATTTATTTAGATAAATCTATTCTAAGTATTTAAAAAAGAAATGTTTCAGGTTTAAAGGCAGCGGGTGGCCAAGTGGGCAACGTTCGAGACTGCCACGGAAAAGACCTCAGGTTCGACCCACTAAATAACCGCCGTGCGTCTGATGAGCACGTTACGCCGTCGGACCCCGGGTACTGTCCCCGTCGGTAATAAATAATGGCGTCTCCCTCCCCTTTGTACTTCGCTTCCGTGTCACTTTCCTATCGGGCACTCTAGTCCAAATCTCATAGTTTCCTTTTTCTAAGGGTTGTTTAAGACCTGAGGTCAGAGACTCCTTCCTAAAATCCTCTACATACACTGGTGTGCAAAAATTAGAGACGAAGAGGAGAACTTAGCATAACAGCGGAACGAGCACGTAGAACGGACCGAAAGACCACTCAGGAGATAGACTAGGGTCCGGTACGGTAGGGCTTGCGCATATATGCAGCATGACGTAGAGGGGAGGAAGGGAAGTGTCGGAAGGGTATAAAGCCCACGGGTTGTGTACGCTCAGAAATTCGGTGAAACCTATTGCCCGGTGAACATCGGTTTGAACGACGTCGAGTTGCTGCCACCGTGTGGTATGTCCAACAGGCAATCCAGTAGACGACATCTGGATGACTTCACCCGAGAAGAAAGTCGAAGTATGATTAGTGTGGCCGAGGAGTTCGGGATCGCTCAGAGCATCTTTACACGAGCTTGGAGAGCATTTCGAAGGACTGGAACAGCTGTCCGAGAGGTTAGCAGTGGTCGTCCACGAGCAACCATGGCGGCGGACGACCGGTTTATTTTCCTACAGGCGAGAAGAGACAGACGGCAGACAGCGGGAGAAATCGTAAGGCATATGCAACAAACAACTGGGTGTCCGTTATCGCGTTTTACCGCGGCCAGGAGGCTGCACAAAGGTGGTCTATTTGCACGACGCCAAGTACCGTGTGTGCCAATAACGCCTGTTCAACGGAGACGGCTCTTTCGGTGGGGCCAGAAACACAAGAACTGGACTCATCAACAATCGAGGTCCAGTTCTCTTTACGGATGAGAGCCGATTTAGTCTGACGAGCGCTTCTGGACGTATACACATCTGGAGAGAGCAGGGAACACGCAATCACACCTCCAACATCATCGAAAGGGACCGGTTTGGAGGTGACGGAGTTCTCGTTTCGGGTGGTATCATGCTTGGTAGCCGTATTAACCTCCACATTTTCCAAGGAGGTTCAGTCACTGTTGTCCGCTGTTTTACCGAGGTTCTCCTGCCTCACGTGCGTCTGTTTAGAGGTGCTGTCGTTCCTGAGTTCCCCTCTATGGACGACAACGCTACACCTCATCGTGCAGTGGCTGTCGTAGAGCTGTTGCAGAGTGAAGATATTCAACACATGGATTGGCTCGCAAGGTCCCCGGACCTAAATCCAATCGAACACCAGTGAGACCTTCTCGGGAGATGCTTGGCAGCACTTCACCAGCCGCCAGCAACGATTCCGCAGCTGCGATTGGCGCTACAAGAGGAATGGGCCGCGATGCCTCAACAGCTCCTTGACAACCTCGTTTTCAGCGTGGACAGACGTTGTAAATCCTGAAACGCTGTCAGGGGTGATCATAACTCCTACTAAAGACTAAATTTTTCTTGGCAGCCGCCTGTCAGATGGACGTTTCTGTCTTCTGCCCAGTTGTGCTCGAAGCTACCTTTTCAATAAAGTGCCTTTGTATGCTCTGGATTCCTTGTTTGGACGGTTTTGATCTCTTGTCCCATATTCGTACATCTTGGGGATCATATGGTATGATTTCAGTCGATGTGGAGCACTTCTGCACGACGTTACACTCGAAAAACCGTCTCGTCCTTAGTTTTTGCACGCCATTGTATGATCATTTGATCGTTTCAGGTTTAAAAACACACCCATAGGAAAATAATCTGTAATCTACTTCTCATCCACAAGAAATTTGGAATCCTTGTGGATCCAATAAAAATGTACATGAAATTTGTAATAATTATTTTAAAATTTTTCTTCCATACATTTCTTTCATATCAACTTTGTGGAAGGGAGCCTGACTAGGGAAAAACCACGCGCAACAGGTTTTGTACAATTAACTTAGAATGTCTCTTTTAGGGAGTACTAAAAGAAACCAATAGTGAAGTAAGATATCCTTATTTGGTAATAATGGGCGAAAATATATGAGACGTCGAGTGGGAGAAGAACTACATTCTGACATCATGGAGGCAAATGTAAAACATCCAAATGGAGCTATTATTTGGGAATTTATGGCAGCAGGTTGTGTTCGCCGCCTTCATACAATTGACGGCATGCTGAACGTTAGAAAATAAATTGACACCATTCTGGAACTAAAACTGCTACCTTCCATCAATGACCTCTTTCCCAAAAATGGGCGGTTTTGTTTTCAGCAGGATTCAGCTTTCTGCCACACTTTACAAATATGAAAACAGTGGTTCACAGCAAAGAGATTTCCATTATTGACCAGTCCAGGAACAGCCCTGACTTGAACCCAATAGAAAATTTGTAGCACCATTTGAAGAACCTTGTACGAATGAGACGTCCATCAGATAAAAGGCAATTAATTGAGGACATAATTGTTTCCTGGCACACGAAATAGCACAAACAGTGATTCAAACACTTATTGGCTCAATGAGACGTATCTGTGCTGCTGTTTTAAAACAATAAAGGTTATCCTGTTAAATACTGATAGAACATTGCAATCGTAAGTACCTGATATAATTTTATGGGATTGTAGTGTGCGTTTATCGTGATTGCAGGATTTGCAGCATTACCTTTTTTGTACTACAAAAGTTTGAATTCTGTTTTGTTTTCTATTAAATTCAACATTAAATTATGTTTTAATTGATACTATACATGTAACAGCAGTATGAAAATCACGGGATAGCATTATGCAAGTTTTTAACTGGCACTGTCGTCGTATAAAGGGTTCGAAGCACGCCACGATTTTTATCAGTTGCAAGGTGTAATCTCGTGAGTCAGGTTGAACAAGCGCCAGTAGGATTATGGCAAGCCGACGTGAATTATCAAAGTTTGAACAAGTCATGGTAGTGGAAGCCAGACGAAGTGAGACATTTCATTTCCAAAGTTTTGCAAATATTCAACATTTCTCGATCTACGGTGTCACGTGTTGCCTAGAATACCTCATGGATGGCTTTAGCACCCACCATGGATATCGAAGTGGCCGACCTCGGCGGATGAATGACAGTGACCAGCGAAGTGTGACAAGGATTGCCCATGCTATAAGACAAGCGACCCCTTGCTCAAAAAACATCTACATTCAATGCAGGAGGTACCAGAGACATATCCATCAGGTCAGTGCTGCGTAATGTAGCGCCCATGGGGTCTGGGAGCGAAAAGACCTACAAGAGCGCATTTGTTAACACCACGACATCGAACACAGCATCTCACCTGGGCTCGTGAACACGGTAATTGAACTCTGGAATACTAACAACATGCGGCGTGATCCGATGAGTTACGCTATCAGTTGTTTCGAGCTGATGGCAGGGTTCAGGTGTGGCGCAGACCCTATCAGGTCATGAACCCAAGCTGTCAACAAGGCACTGTGCAAGCTGGTGGCCGTTCCATACATGTGTGAGGTATCTTTACGTGGCACGGTGTGAGTCCTCGGGTCCTCGTAAACATGTCATTAACAGGTAATCGCTTTGTTGCTCTTCTGGGTGACCATTTGCAGCCCTTCATGGACTTCATGTACTCCAATAACGGTGGGATTTTCCAGGTGGACAATGCACCATGGCATCGAGCCAAATTCGTCCGAAATTGGTTCAAGGAGCATTCTGGACATTTCCAACGGATGGTGTGCCTACCACGTTCGTCTGATATGAATCCAATAGAGCACTTATGGGACGTGGTGGAAAGGTCGATTCGCAGCCAAAAACCTGCACTGACAAATACCAGGGAACCATGGGCAGATATTCAGACGACATGGCTCAACATCTCTCCAGAAGGTTTCTAACCACTTGTGGAATCGATGCCACTACCAGTTACTGCACTTCGCTAGGCTAGAACAGGCCCTACACGATACTAAGTACGCATCCCATTACTGATGGCACTTCAGTGTAAACATTTGCATTTAGTGAATCATAACATTTCCTATAAGCCTGCAAATTTCAAAAATAAGAAATTTACAAAAGGTGTCCATAGTTTTGGCCACCAAAGTACATCAACATAGCCTCTCATATTTAAGGCAGTCACACGGGTCAAAAGGCACCACAAGATGCCCCCAAAACACGTCCCAGATCATTGTACCGCATCTACCAACCTGTAACACCCTTAATTGGCAGGTGTCTTTGATGGCCTCTATGCACACATGGGCCGTTTTTTTGTGTGCTGTAGTTGGAACTTCGGTTTATCAGACCGACTGACCGGTCATAAGTCTTCCACAGTCCAGTAGCAATGATATTTTCCCCACTGCAGTCTCATATCCCTGGTGACGTGCTGTTAACAAGGTTATTCTACGTAGGCGTCTGTTGCTGTATGTATCCCGTTCATACCAACGTGCGTTTAAATTTTTTTTTACAAACCTTTGTAAGTGCCTCTTCTTTTAGTGTCGACTTTTTTTTTCTCTCCATTGTGGCTCTCCGTTCTGAAGTTATGATACAGGAGAGCCAGGACTCATCTTGGAAAACAGTAGGCTGTTAACGCTCACATTTTTCCTGAAGGTTTTGGTGCACACACGCTGTAGTCGCCCGCGGAATTTGCTGACTTTCTTCAGTCACGTAGCTGAAGAACTTTGCGTTTCTCGAACCGCCTATCTTCCCACGATCAAACTTGGTCAGATCGCGGTATTTACCCGTCATCACATTCGCGAGTACGTTCTACACTAGGTAGGTATCTGAGCTACGTAGAGCTCATACGGGGGATTTCGGCTGGTCGCATTACTGTGGCGGGTGTAAAGTAGATATGTGGAAGTACATAATGAACTGCGATTTCAGTGTGCATCAAAGTAACGTACGGCGCTATACATCTTGAACATCAATAGAAATTGTAAGCACATGTGCTACGCACTAGAAAATGTACTCACGGTCATAAAAGCATTCGAATAGTAACAGAATATTACTTCGAGATCCTACACATGCGCAGGTGGAAGAATTTATTTACGTATATGTCATGTCGATCTAAAATGGTCTTCGGCCGTTCCAGAAATCTACTTCCAAGGTTTTGGGTCGCGACTGCAGTTTTACTATGCTCTATAGAAGGTACACATGCTGTACCTAGAATTAGAAACTTCTATTCAATACCGGGTTGGACATCCTTTAGCACGAAGTATAGCACGTATGCGATTTGACATAGATTCTATAAGGTTCTGGAGTGAATCTACGCCCAAGCATATCAGATTTTCACCAGACGGTCCTTTATTTGACTCAGATTTGATGGAAGAAGCCTTTGCTTCCGGATCTGTTTTTCGAATATATCCTATACATTCGCAATGGAGTTCAGCTCCGAGCTTTGTGGTGGGCAGGGGAGATGGTGGCAGTCGCTATCGTGCTCCATGAACCACTGCTGATTGCACTTTGCGCAATGGACGATAGCATTTTCTTTCATGAAACAGACGAAAGTCAGCATTGCAGAATGGCCTTGATCGGCAACTGTGTTCAGATAACAATTGGAGGACACCTGCCCTTCCAGAAATATCAAGGGACGTGCTTTATACCAACAAAGCATACCTCACACCATAACACCAACTTCCAGAACATTGAGTTGTGTTTACAAAGCAAGCAGAGTCCATTTTTTATGGTGCTTTCGTAAAACTCTGCCTACGGTCGGTAAAGAATAAGGTCCACCGCGACAATTCAGACCACATGACGATTTTCTAGTCTTCCACTGTAGACGCGCTTTCCCGTTCTTTGCAAAATTCAGTTATTTCCTTATAAACAGGCGATTGCCAGTTTCCTGAGCATAGAGCGCTGAGATGCGTAAGCACACCAGACAAAAAATTGGTCACCCCGTTCAGAACTTACATAATAACGGGTGACAGCGCCTCTTGATTTGATGACAGCATGAATCCGGTGTGGTAAAGACTCCACGAGGTTGTGGATGTATTGAACATGGATCTGCCGCTACTCGTGCGTTAATTGGTCCCGAAGTTCCTCCAGAGTTCGTGGCTGTCTCTTCCGGTGTTTAACCATATGTTCGAAGTGATCCCACATATTTTCAACAGGTTTTAAATCTGGGGACTTGGAGGGCCAGCCGAGGTGAGACAGTGTTGTTGATAGGTCGTCGTGCCACTCAGACCCAGCTTTAGCCCCGTGAACACGGCAATTGTCGTCTTGGAAGACAGGAGTGACAATATGATGACGCTCCTGGAGATGTAGGACAAAGAGCAACACTTCGTCATTCATAATGCAGAGGTACGCATGCTGGTTCAAATTCATCGTCGCTGCAACATGAGGGCCTATTTCACAGTACGAAAGACATCCCCAAAACATCACAGATCCCAGTCCAGATTGAACAGCACCTTCGACACAATCACGATGAAAAAGGCTTCATTGGGCCTGCGATGCACTCGACGCCTCCCATCATTGCAGTACAAACAAAAAGCAGACTCATCAGACTCAAATTACTTGTTTCCCATCCTTCACAGTAAAGTTTTGGATCCTCTGAACCCATTGATAACGTGCGACTTTGTGACTTGCTGTTAAAAGAGGCCTCTTTTGTGGTACACTGCTGTACATGACCATGACATTTAGTTATCGTCGCAATGCCCTTTCGGAAGAGTTGACTTCCATTGACTTTTTGGAGCAATAAATAAAAAGTTGTCACGTCGCCTGGTTTGGAACCGATTTGCAGTTACTAGGCGTGAAACATGGCAGAGGTCCCTGTTGGTGAGAATCGTTTTCCGGCCACAGTTAAGTCGTCGATTATACGTTGACTGCGAACTGTTTGTAGACCCACTGGACAGTACGCTTCGACACATCAACAAATTGGACAACTTAATTCATTTTGTGTCCGTGGGCACTGACAAAAACAATGGCTCCTTTTTGCCACTTTGTAACGTCTGTCTTACTAACCATATTGCAGATTAAATTCAACAAACGTTGCACTTCACCATTGTACGAGACAGAAATGTTCCCGAAGACCACGTCAGGGCTATTTATCTCCCAATAAAGCTATCACAAATCTCTCTTTGACACCGGTGACATCATACTCTTATTTCTGTTAGGAGTGACTAATTTTTTGCCCTGTGTCCTCATTAGTCAGGAACAACCCTCATTAAATGCTTCCGTCAATTGCTGAACAGATGAAGTCCTATTTCTCTGCACAAACCTCTCAGGTGACGACGATCTCATTAATGACAGACACCAGTCACACCACAGATACTCCTCTTAGACAAGCAATGTGTGTTATTTGTCCACTGATTAAAGACACCGGATATCTCACTCACCTTTTGAGAAACCACTCATCAAATTAACCGCTCGAACCAGACGGGAACCCACACAATATGCTATTATCGATCTCCGAAAGATCCATTGTTTTTCCCATTGTGATTAACGCCACGGACGATTACCGGTGAGCAGGAGTGTTAAATACACTGGCGGAAAGTAAACAAACAACACCAAGAAGGAGACGTCTGATACCAACGAAATTTATACAGCGTAATAACGGAATACAGAGGATAACGTGATCAAAACATTATGGCAAAATACAGCTGTATTTGCTGGTAAACTGAAAAATAACATTTCCATGTAACATGGTTAGTACGAGGTTGTACCGCCATGAACTGCGTCACACTGTGCAATTCTAGCATGTAGTCTTTCGTACAGATGTTGGACGTGAGTTTGGGGGTATTGAGTTCCAAGCATCCTTAACCTGGACGCGTAAATCGGGGATGGTCGTGGCTGGCCGTGGAAACCGGATAAGTCGTTGTCCCATAAAATCCCACACGTGCCCAATGGGGGACAAATGCAATGAACGTGCAGGCCATGGAAGTTGTCTCACACCCTGAAGTGCATGTTGCGTTGCACGTGCCGTGTGTGGGCGTGCGTTATCTTGCTGGAAAACACCACGATGGACCGGCCTTGCAAATGGCACAACAACGGGCTGAATGATGTTGTTGATGTAGGAGGTGCTGTTTAACGTACCCGGTACAAACACTAGTTTCGTACGGGAGTGATAGATGATCGTTCCCCACACCAGGAGACCAAGTGTAGGCCCTGTGCGTCGCTGGCGGTTGCAAGAAGGGTGGTGACGCTTCCCTGTGCGTCTGCGAACAAGCATACGGCCATCGGAGGCTCCCAAGCAGAATCTGCTTTCATCGCTGAACACAACAGATCGCCATTGCGCTCTCCAGTGCAGATGTTAGCGACACCACTGCAGCCGTTCCTGACGGTGTGCTGGAGTCAGAGGTACACATGCCAGAGGCACACGTGCACGTAGTTCTGCATCCAGTAGGCGGTTGCGGATCGTTCGCACAGTCACCTCAGGTGCAACGGCAGCTCGGATTTGCGTCACAGTGGATGTTCTGCTTGACAACGCCGCTCTTCTTATGCGTCGATCGGTCCGCTTATCAGTCCGACTGTGACTCCCGGTTCAAAGTCATCTCATGTGGGAATGTTCCTCGGACCATCTACGCCACCATCGTACCACCACCGATACTTCCCGTCCAATTCGCTCCGCAATACGACAACACGACCACCCGGCCTCGCGGTGTCTGACTAGACGACCTCTTTCAAAGTCCGATAACTGCTGAAATCGTACACGTCTTCCATGTCCAGGCATTGCAGCTTCGTCAGGGTCTTCGCACGTGTCCGTATGCTGACGACTGATTACATTCACTTCGCCGTACTCCTTAAATACCACCGAAGATAATTTGCATATTATGCCGTGCTGTGGCGTAAGCGCTCACCGGTTGGTCCCGAAATTAACACCACACCTACGTAAACTCGACCCCCATTAACATATGTAAATTTCATGATCGTCCGCCAATTCCTTCTTTGTGTTCTTTTTTCACTTTCCGGCAGTGTAGTTGCCTAGATCACCGGGTGACGCTCGTGACCACGCATTTTGAATATATTACGTCGATCTACATAAATGTTTCTAATTCAGTACCTGGTGTGTGTGGAAGTTACGCATTGTTTGCCATTCAAACAATTAACGGTAATCTCGTAAATTAACTTTTCATTTTGCTAGAGAAATGAACATTCTAGGTTTGATCTGTCCCTCCAAAGTGATTCTTCTCAGCATGATATAGCAACTAAAATGCAAATTTCTTTTAATAGTTTTCTTGCTTTCAAAAGCGGCGGTGTCTTGCTTTACCCTTTCCACCAAACAAAGCGCTTTTCAACTGAACTTCAATCCCTATGAGAATGTCTCAGTGGTTATTATGCATTCGGTAAATAAAATGTTGTCAAGTAGAAAGAATGATTTTTCAGATGTTGGTATATTTGTCAAAAGGGAATTTTCAGAATTTTATTCCCCTTTTTTACGCTTTCCAACCGTAGGTTGAAGAAACGTATATACTCCAGCTTTGTCCCTCTGTCTGTCTGTTCGCACGATAATACGCATCGATTTCGATGAAATTTTAGTATGTGGTAGGGGACCACCTGGGGACAAACCCTATTGAAAGTGTACGAAATGGGGTGAAAAGTCAGGACAAAGGAGCGGGATCTATTTCATATGCATAATAACTTACATAAAAATGCTTCGATTGCGACAAAACGTTAACATGTTGTTCCGGAGGTACACTGAACCGGTTCTTTTTAATCGAAATAGCGTCAAAGGTCAGGACACAGAAGCGAAATTTATACCACAGCCATTATCCTCATAACTTGACTAAAATGCTTCTATTGCGACGAAACTTTAGTATGTTATTCCAGATGTACACTGAACCTGTTCTTTTTAATATCATCAAAATGAGGTAAAAGGTCAGGACACAGGAGCGAGATTTATTTCATTGCCATTATCCTCATAACTTTAGTAATGATTTCTGGTATGTTTGAAAGCGTATCATAATCAATGCACTGCATGATTTTACTAACTTTTTAGAAAACACCTTTGAATGCTTCTTTTCACATACGGAAACGTCACCTCTTTGAACTAAAACGCTCATGCGTTTTGCGCCATCTGAATTTATTCCTTTTAAAAATACTATTCAAACGGAAGCAACATGAATGCTGAGTTGTTTCAGACCCGAACGAAACTTCGCTACATATTTTGGCCAGTGAACTCCCTCGTGAGTAAATACATCGCAGGAGCAAAGATGGTTGTTTGTTCAAACAGTGACTAGTTCAGTTTCATTCACCAAAATTTCCGCGGCTTTACATACGCCAACAAGAAGATTTTAGCCATTGTGGTATTGTTCTTGTCTGAACCGAAGTCTACTGCAAAAAATGGGTAGAAGTATTATTGCACTTCTAAGCCTTAGAGTGGGCCGAAAACACTGTCTGATCAAAAGTATCCAGACTTTTACCTATGAACAAATTCTTTGTAGCAGGGATGGAATTGATATCGAGTTGGTCCACCTTTTGCTGTGACCATAGCGTGCCTTCGGGTGGGAAGACTTTCCACTAGATTTTGGCACGTTACTTCGAGAATTGCCTTCCATTCTGACACTAGCTCGCCAATGTCGGGCAATTTGATCTGGCTCGCAGTCAGCATTCTCATTCTTTCCAAAGGCGTTCAATAGGGCTGAGATTGGGGATCTGTGTAGGAATGTCAAGTTCTTCCCCACACATGTTATAAATCCATTTCAGCGTGGACCTTGCTTTGTGCAGGAGTCATTCTCCTATTGGTAAAGGAAAGGGCCTTCACAGAACTGTTGCCATAATATCAGGAGCATAGAATTGCCTAGAATTCCGTTATAGATCGCATCGTTAAGATTCCCTGTTTGTGGAACTAGGCGAGTCCAGCACAAATCACGAAAACAGCTTCATACTAGGATGCCACCTGCACTAAACTTCGTAGTAGGCACAACACTGTCGGAAAGATAACTTTCACCTGGCATTTTTCAAACCCAGACTCGTCCGTCGAAGAGACAGAAGGCAAAGCGTGATTTATCACCCTAGAGGACGCGTTTCCACTGATCCAGCATCCACTGGCTTCGAGCTTTACACGACTCCAACCGACTCTTGACATTAATCTTGCTGATGTTAGACTTGTGTGTGGCTGATCGACCGTGGAATCCCATTCCCTTCAGCTCACGACGAACCACTGTGGTGATGGCGTTGCTTCTAGAATCTGTTTAGATCTTGGGGGTGAGTGCTGCGACCGAGGACACGTGAGTTCATCACAATACCCGCTTCAAGGCTCTGCCCTCACGCTCTGTTACTTAACGTAGTTTACCAGGTCACGTGTGCGCTGTTGTTTCTTCTGCGCACTTCTACCTCAAAATAACACCAGTTACAGTGGATTGGGGCAGTTGCAGCAAGGCAGAAATTTCTCGAACTCGCTTGTTTGTACAAATGTATGGTATTCTATGATATTGTCCCGTTGAAGTTCACTGAGCTCTCCCGTACGGGCAATCTACTGTTCATGCTTGCGTATGATGTTTGCCAGGACATGTACGTCTTTGTATACCTGTATGGCTGCGACCAGCACCGCAGCAAGGTTTTCTTATCTGGGAGGGCGAGACTTGAAATATCTCTCCTTCGAGTTCAAAAGTACTATAACGAAGTAAATTTCTCCGTCATTTCTGTCCACGCCAGGATTCGAACCCGGATCCCCTCATTCCGGAACAAGTCGCTCTACCAACTGAGCTACGCAGACGTTCATTCTGATTGCTATGTGCCTTTATGTCGTGTGCGTCCTGCTGGCAGGTACGTCACATCTCCCTCCCCGAAAGAGGGCCGGGGCATGGCCCACGGGTCAGCCGTGACCATGAATCGTTGCAGGCAGCCATCCACTGTAGAACATGCACTTGAGAACTCCCAGTCAATATGGTGTATGGAATGCAACGTCACACACATTTTATTTTTCGAAGCGCTGGAGAAGGGATTCTATTTTTTCTATCTCGCGGTCTGGAAAGAACATCACACCATTGCGAGATTTTGAACGGCCGGGTCATCCGGAAAGTTCAGGCGCCATTATAACGAAGTAAATTTCTCCGTCATTTTTGGTCTACGCCGGGATTCGAACCCGGATCCCCTCATTCCGGAACAAGTCGCTCTACCAACTGAGCTACGCAGACGTTCATTCTGATTGCTATGTGCCTTTATGTCGTGTGCATCCTGCTGGCAGGTACGTCACAGTACGCCCCAATCAGGTTCAAAAGTACGCCTCTTCCAGTTCAAAAGCGCGTCCCTTCCAGTTCAAAAGCGCTCCTCCTCTTCAAGTTCAAAAGTACGCATCTTCCAGTTCAAAAGCGCGTCCCTTCTAGTTCAAAAGCACTCCTCTTTGAGTTCAAAAGTACGCCTCTTCGAGTTCCAAACCCTCAGGTTCAAATGTCCGTCCATTCGAATTCAAAGTATGCCTCTTCGAGTTCGAATCGCGTCCCTTCGTGTTCGAAAGGGCTCCATTCAGGTTCAGAAGTCTGCCCCTTCGAGTTCAAAAGTGCGCCCCACTCAGGTTAAAAAGTATGCCTCTTCGAGTTCAAAGGTGTGCCCCTCAGGTTCAAAAGTCTGTCCCTTCGAGATCAAACGAAGCATTTTTGAGTTCAAAAGTACGCCTCTTCGAGTTCAAAAATGAGCTCCTTTCAGTTCAAAAGCACGCCCCTTTTGAGTTCAAAAGCGCGCCCCTTCGTGTTTAAAAACACCCCGCTTCGAGTTCAAACGCGCTTCTATTTAAGTTCAAAAGTACGCCTCTTCTATTTCAAGAAGCTCAGGTTCATAAGGCCGTCCATTCGAGTTCAAAGTACGCCCTATTAAGTTCAAAAGTGCACCTCTTCGAGTTCAAAAGTCCGTCCATTCGTGTTCAAGGTACGCCTCTTCAAGTTCAAAAGTACACCTCTTTGACTTCAAAAGTGCTCTCCTTCGAGTTCAAAAGTCCGCTCCTTCGAGTTCAAAGTACGCTTCTTCAAGTTCAAAAGTACTCCTATTCGAGTTCAATAGTGCGCCCCTTCGAGTTCCAAGTATGACTCTTCCAGTTCGAACGTACATTCGTTCGAGTTCAAAAGCACGCCCCTTCGAGTTCAAAAGTACGCCCTTCGGGTTAAAATATGCCCTTCGAGTTTAAAAGTTCGTGTCTTCGAGTTCTAAAGTACGCCGCTTCGAGTTCCACTCAAATAATACGTGGTTTTTACTTTCTCACACACCGACGTTATAGAAAAGTATTATGATCGTTCAAACATCGCACTTCAGGTTTTCCACATCATTTTATTGAAAATGTAAAAACTACACTGTTGGCCACCCAAAATGCAACACCAAGAAGGACACGAGATAGCAAAGCCAGATTTACTGGAGACATAACAACATATACAAAGATGAAACGATTGAGCTTACAGGCGCGTGCGATTTGCGGAACACGCAGACATCAATAGTTCGTGTGGCCCCCATGGCTGGCAATAACGGCCGCTACATGCCGCGGCATTGAACGAAAGAGGCTTCGGATGTAGGCTTGCGGTATGTCGGTGCTGCCTGCTTCCACACGTTGGCACAGTTCATCAGGCGTAGCCGCGGGTGGTGCTTGCCGGGTCACTCGGTTGCCGATCAGCGACCAGACGTGTTCGATGGGCAACATATCCGGAGAACAGGCGGGCCACGGCAGCAGTGACTCCTGGTGGGCCGTGACAAATTGTTGCACGATGCGTGCCACGTGTGGGAGCGCATAGTCCTGTTGAAACGTGGCCGCTGTCAGGTCCTGCAGGTAAGGGAGGACTACAGGCTCCAAAACGTCGTAGATGTAGCGGTTGCTATTGAGTGCACCGGCGATGCGTACCAGAGAGATGCGGGTGTCATATCCAATGGCACCCCAAACCATAACGCCAGGTGACGGACAAAAACGGGATTCACCGGAGAAGATAATCTCGTGCCATTCCGTAGTTCAGGTGCGGCGTTCAACGGCCCACTGCCACCGCACTCGCCGGTGGTGTAACGTCAATGGTGATCGGAGCAATGGGCGCCATGCGCAAGTCACCGCTGCTGCAGACGACGTCGAACGGTACGTACTGACACAGGTTGTTGCGCAACACACCCTAATTCCTGCGCTAACGATCGTGATGGGGTGGCACGAGCTGTCAATGCCCGCCGCACAAAGTGCCTGTCCTCTGGTTTGGTGGTATGCCGCGGCTGCGGCAATCGCCCACGTCGGTCTGTCCGTCCCTCCTGCACCCACCGAATACATACTCGCCTCACTGTGGCTGGATGTCGTCCCACACGGACGCCGATGTCTCCGTACGATAAACCGCTGTCGCGATAAGCCGCTATTCGTCCTCAGTCGAACTCAGAAACGTGATGGAATGACTGCTGTATTCTGCGACGAGGCATTAGATAGCTTCCCACGCACATGTCCGGCAGCACAACACACTTCCACTAACTACACCCCGCCTTCTGTGCACCCTTCTTATAGTGCTTCTGGGTGGCGTGCCGAGCGCAAATGATTTGCATATGCTCTGCAACGCTAATCGTTCGCATTTCCTTCCCCGGGCGGTAACGGTATAAAGCACACGGGCTGTGTACGCTCAGCAATTCGGTGAAAACTATTGCACGGTGTACATCGGTTTGAACGACGTCGAGTTGCTGCAACCGTGTGATATGGCGAACAGGCAATTCTGTAGACGATATCTGGATGACTTTACCCAAGGTCGCGTCATTGGGAAGTTGGAAGAAGGTCGAAGTGTGACTAGTGTGGCCGAGGAGTTCGGGATCGCCCACAACATCGTTTAACGAGCTTGGGGAGCATTTCAAAAGACAGGAACAGTTGTCCGAGAGTTTAGCAGTTTTCGTCCTCGTGCAACCACGGCGGCGGACGACCGGTATATTGTTCTACAGGCGAGAAGAGATGGACGGTAGACAGCGGGAGAAATCGCAAGGCACATGCAACAGACAACTGGATGTCCGGGATTGCGTTTTACCGTGGCCAGGAGGCTGCATAAAGGTCTTCTATTTGCACGATGACCAGTACGGTGTGTGCCCTTAACGCCTGCTCATCGGAGACGGCGATTTCTGTGGTTCCAGGAACAAAAGAACTGGACACATCAACAATGGGGCGGTATTCTCTTTACGGATGAGAGCCAATTTAGTCTGACGAGCGATTCTGGACGTAAAAAAATCTGGAGAGAGCAGGTAACCCGCAATCACACCTCCAACATAATCGAAAGAGACTGGTTTGGAGATGGTGGAGGTCTCGTTTGAGGCGGTATCATGCTTGGTAGCCGTACTGCCCTCCACATCTTCCAAGGAGGTCCAGCCACTGGTGTCCGCTATTGTACGGAGGTTCTCCTGCCTCACGTGCGTCTGTTTAGAGGTGCTGTGGATCCTGAGTTCCTCTTCATGGACAAAAACTCTACACCTCATCGTACAATGGCTGTCGCACAGCTGTTGGAGAGTGAAGATATTCAACGCATGGATTGGCCCGCTAGGTCCCCGGACCTAAATCCAATCGAACACGAGTGGGACCTTCTCGAAAGACGCTTGGCAGCAAGTCACCAGCTGCCAGCAACAATTCCGCAGCTGCGATTGGCGCTACAAGAGAAATGGGCCGCGATGCCTCAACAGCTCCTTGACAACCTCGTCCTCAGTATGGACAGACGTTGTAAATCCTGCAACGCAGTCAGGGGTGATCATATTCCCTACTAAAGACTGGATTTTTCTTGGCAGCCGCCTGTCACATGGACGTTTCTGTCTTCTGTTCAGCTGTGCTCGAAGCTACCTTTTTAATAAAGTGCCTTTGTTACCTTTGGATTCCTTGTTTGGACGGTTTTACTCACTTGTCCCATATTTTTACGTCTTGGGGATCTCATGGTATGATTTGAGTCGATGTAGAGCACTTCTGCACGAGGTTACATTCGAAACACCGTCTCTTTCTTAATTTTTGCACGCCAGTGTAGATATATATAGATACAGATACATATGCACACAGTCGTGGCCAAAAGTCCAGCACCAATAGACACGAAGTCGATGTTTGAAGTCAACTTATACAGCGTAATTGTTAATTCAGGAATACATATTTTGCATCATTTTAAAGAAAATGTTATGTTGCATTCGAATATGTTTACAGAATATTTTATACCCGTAATAGAAGTGAAGTTACAAGCTAAAGTACAGCGTCTGGTCATAAAAAGGAAAAACTAGTGCAATTTGTAAAATTAGTTTACAATGCATTTAACCTAAACTTACTGCTTAGTTCGTTTTTGAAACTTGCAGGACACTTGAAATAACTGACCAACAAACAAAATATTCTTTAATATTTAATTGAATAACCACAGTTTTTTAGTAACAAAGGGAACCTTCTTGGCATGGAACTAATAAGCTTCTCTAGTTGTCCATTGCTGATATCACGGTACCAAAATTGCTGTTAAATGTGGCTGTGATCATTCCACTGTCTTGCGTAACATTTAAAGAGTTGCAGAAACTGGATGTGTGGGAAACAGAAAAAGAACTGGTCGACCAAGAATGTGTACGGAACATGATGATCGCATGTTGATTCGTCGTTCCTTAAAATCAGGGTTTAAAACAGCCACTGATTTAAGAAATGAATGGGAGAATGAAGTAAGCATTACTGCATCTGAACGCACAGTTTGTCGTTGGTTACAAGAAAATGGACTGACTGCACGAAAAGCTGCACGAAACCCTTTCCTTACTGAACAGCAACGGCTCAAAAGAATTGCTTGGGCCAAGGCACACAAGAATTGGACTCTTGATGAATGGTAAAATGTTATTTTCAGTGATGAAACAACTCTTACTTTTCCCGCTAATAATGGAAATAATTGTGTAAGTCGTTGGGCTGGTGAAAGATATAAGACATGCTGCATTCAGCCAACAAACAAGCACCCACTTTCGGTGATGTTTTGGTCCTGTATCTCAGCCAGTGATGTTGGCCGTCTGCGCGGTGTTGATGGCACATTGAATGTATCGAAATATACGGATATTTTGCAGTCCAAACTGCTGCCATCTGCACAAGACATGGGTTTGCGGAATTTTATCTATTAGGACGATAACGCGTCATGACCTGAATTAAAGACGGGCGATTGTTTATAGTACTTGTAGTCGTGGAACCGACGACTGGTCACGGTAGTCGTTGAACCTCCATGCAAAAATAGCAGTTGTATTTCAAAGGGATTCATTAACTTAATGACATGTTACACGCCAGGTCATGTACGATAGGAACATTTCTGTCGAATTCTGCTCTCATCTTGAGCTCTAAACAAAACTTGTACCTTAGGCTATCTGAAAAATATTTTGGAATATCGGAGCAAGATTCCTTTTAGATTTTTTCCAAGACGAGGTAAGATCTGTCTGAAATAGCTGACTCACCGGTTAGAAACTACAAAACCTGAATACGACATTTTTATAAATCAACGATAATGTTTTTTTACGCTTTCCAACCGTAGGTTGAAGAAGCGTATATGCTCCAGCTTTTTCCGTCCGTCTGTCTGTCGGCTCGATAACTCACGTAAAAATGGTTCGATTTCAATGAAATTTTAGTATGTGGTAGGGGACCACCAGGGGACGAACTCTATTGAAAATGGGTGAAGTGTGGTCAAAGGTCACGCCATAAAAGCGGGATCCATTTCATTGCCTTTATGCGTCATAACATGCATAAATATGGTTCGATTTCGATGAAAGTTTACTATGTAGTAGGGGACCACCTGGGGACGTAACCCATGGAAAATGGGACAAATGGGATCAAAGGTCACGACGTAGGAGCGGGATCCTTCATTGCCTTTATGCGTCATAACTTGCGTAAATATGGTTCGATTTCAATGAAATTTTACTATGTGGTAGGGGACCGCCTGGGGACGAACCCTATTGAATGTGGACGAAATGGGGTCAAAGGTCAGGACATAGGATTGCGATCCATTCCATCGCTCTTATCCCATATTATTAAGGTGGACGTCAAGTAAGTTTGCTTCCTATACTTCCAATGGAAAAACTTTTGTACACATTTCCTTCACAATTAATGTGTTCGCAAGGATGAAAATTTGAACATTGATTAAAATAACTTTATTGTAACTTGGAATATTTAATATTTTTTAAAACATAACCATAATTATATTAAAAATCAATAACTTTTCCTTTGGTGGTGTTGAAATCAGAAAAAGGATGGCGCGACCTGTACTTTGATGACGTCAGTAGACAAACAAATGTTAGATTGCATAACTATGGTTATGTTTTAGAAAATATTAAGTATTCCAAGTTATAAAATAAAGTTATTTTAATCGATGTTTAAATTTTCATCCTTATGAATGCATTAATTGTCCAGAAAAAAGATAGCGCGACTTGTATTTTCATGACGTCAGTAGACAAACAAATGTTGGATTGCATAATTATGGTTATGTTTTAGAAAATATTAAGTATTCCAAGTTATAAAATAAAGTTATTTTAATCGATGTTTAAATTTTCATCCTTGTGAACACATTAACTGTCCAGAAAAAAGATGGCGCGGCCTGTATTTTCATGACGTCTGCAGACAAAAAAATGTTGGATTGCATAATTATGGTTATGTTTTAGAAAATATTAAGTATTCCAAGTGTGGTGTCATGTCGTCGCCACATTAGATGTTGGAGCGCGGTCAGGCCATCTATCTCATTACGTCACGTGTTGTTTGTTGATACTATTAAAGTTTTATGACGTCACACCTTGCTAGCAGGTGGTCGCGATTCCCATCTGCCTCATTACGTCACGCGGCGTGTGCGTACGTTCGTCCGCACGACAATTCGCGTAAACATCGTTCGATTTCGATGAAAGTTTAGTGTTTGGTAGGGGAACACCTGGGAAGGAACCCTATTGAAAGTGAACGAAATGGGGTCAAAGGTCAGGACATACGAGCACGATCTATTCCTCTGCTCTTATGCGTCATAACTAACGTAAAACAAGTTCGATTTCGATTAAATTTTAGTATGTGGTAGGAGAATACCTGGGGACAAATCCTATTGAAAATTGGCGAAATGGGGGTCAAAGGTCAGGACATAGAAACGGAATCACTTCCATCGCCATTATGAGTCATAACTTAGGTAAAAATGTTTCGATTTGGATGAAATATTGGTATGTTGTAGGGACCTGTCTGGGGACGAATCCTATTAAAAAGGGGCGAAATTGGGTAAAGGTTAGGACATAGGAGCGGGATCTATTCCATAGCGCTTATGCATCATAACTACCGTAAAATTGCTTCGATTGGGACAAAACTTTATCATGTTATTTCGGAGATATACTGAACCAGTTCTGTTGAATATCATCCAAATGGATCAAAGGTCAGGGCACAGGGGTGAGATTTATTCCACAGCCATTTTACTTACAACTTGAGTAATAGTTTGAGTAATGATTTCTAGTATATTGGAAAGCGTATCATAATCAATGCATTGCATGATTTTACTAACTTGTTTTAAAGAAGTTTTGGTGAAAATTGTAGAACAATGATAATTGGGTAACATCCTAATGCAAGCAATTTTGAAATTCACCGGGAGATACAGCAAAATCTAGCGGTGTAGATTACGAGCTGACGCGGCAGCTTTCCTAGCTGATCACCGTCGGCTCTTGGACCGTTTACAAATTGCGTTTGTAATATTAATTTAACTTGATCCAAGGAGTTGTGCAACAGGAAAACGAGTAAGAGCCCAAGTAGGAGAATCGCGGGGTCAGTGTATGCAAATGAGCTGACACCAAAGGCTATCTCCCGAACTAAGAGTGATACAGAAATCTAATACCAGGAAAGTGCTAACTGGAATACATTGTCCGAATGGACCCTTGGTTACCTCCAAAAAAAAAAGTTATTAAATGTTATTACCCTCACAGCACGCAAAACAGTGAGGCAAATACAAAACATAAATCTGAAGGGGATATCTCCAGAACCAATGGAGATACAGAAACGTTATACCACTTGTTTTAAAGCTTAGGACAAGTGCTACCTGACACCCGAATGGACTCTGAGCTAATGCCAAAAAGTTACTAAATGCTACGACCCTGACTGTAAGTAAAACGGCGAGACAAGTTGAGAAAATGAAGTTACTTTGCAGTATAAGGTATTCATAATCAGTATGCATGCATTTTATGGTACACGCTGCCTTTGGTATTAGTGTATGATGCTTTAGGTCCATAAGAAGTCCAAGAGCCGACAGATGTCAGCAAAGATAACTGCCGTGTTTGACCGCAGTTTTTGCCGCGACACTTCGCTGCATCTCTCGGTGGATTTCAGAGTTTTTTGCATTACGACGTTGCCCATAATTGTACTAATTGAATAATGTCAATAATTTACAGGCATATTTATTTTCCGTTTTATTTTTTCAGTATATGTGGACAGTTTTTACATTTATTTGCCGTAGAAATGGCTGCCAACTGTACCTCAGCTTCGCAGTATGTCACGGATAAGATCTACTACTCTTTCAGCAACTTTCCTTTTGTGTTTTCGGAGCAGTATATTACCAACCAAACCAACTACTGTGAGGAAATATTACCGCCGCTGGGGGAACCGTTTCCTGATTCTCCAGAGACCGAGAGTTTTCTGTTTTTAGCTTCCATATACATAAACACGCGCCAAGCATTGGATTAATGAAATGTATACTTCAATTATAAAAATTTAGGTATAAATTGTAAATTTATACTTCAATAAAAATTATCGGATATTATGACAAAACTTTCCGAATTCTGTGTTATGGTTTTAACGTTTTGTGTTTACCAATTTGTAACTATATGTTTCAAATAAGAAAGACGCATGTAGCATTGTTACGATGAAAGCGAAGGGAAGTTCTGTACTTTTCAAAAAACAGCATATTAATATGATGTCAAAAACAGCATAGCCAAAATAGCGGATGTCAAATACGAGGGTTGCACAGAAAGTAATGCAAAAATGGGCATAACTGTTTTATTAACTGACAGAGGTCGTTAAAATTGCACATGTTGTTAGAGTAATCTTTTTTCTATACAAAGGTACTGCTGAACATAGTCTTACTCGCAAGCGATGAATTTGCGCCATCGTTGAACCCAAATCTCGAATCGTCTGCGAAAAAATTCAAGTGTGGACAGTTTCATGACTTCATCACAGCCACTTTCACCTCGTCTATGACATCAAAGCATTGTCACCGGAGAGTTTCCTTCATTGGTACAAACAGGTGCAAGTCGGAGGGCGCCAAATCTGGGCTGTACGGTTCATGGGGGACCACCGACCAGCCTTATTTTCTGATCGCCTGATTTGTTGCAAAAGATGGTGCGGTCTCGCATTGTGATGGTGCATGTGGATTATTTTCAGATTCTTGTTCGGTCTCTTCCTCCTCGTGGCTTCCCTATGCTCCTTGAGTGTCTCAATGTACCGCTCGCTGGTCACGGTACGGCCATGTTACAGAAGATCAAGGAGAATGACACCCCTGTCATCTACCCCCACACCTAAAAAACAAAAAACAAAAAAACATTCACCATGTCATTCTTATTTAAACATTCACCATGACTTCTTAGGTCTTGATGAAGAGTTGTGACGCCATGAAACAAAGATCCTCGCTCTTTCCACGTTTATAAGTGAGTCACGGAAAAAGTTTCATTGGCCACCACCAGGAGTCGAACCCAGGGTCTTCCAGTTATGTTCCTGGTCCACGCTAAATGTCTGTATTAATTATTCATTCGCCTTCTAATTATTTGTTCAGTTGCTGCTTACCATCTTTGGTGAATCCCCAGCATTGTGCGGGGCTCAAAGAAGCAACCTGCCAAATTGGCTTGGCAGTTAGCGTGTGTGAGTCCGGAGGAATTCAAGGCCGCTGTGGTGTACCGGAAGCATATCCGGTGCGTAACTGGAAGACCTTGGGTTTGACTTCCGGTAGCGGCCAATGAGAATTTTTCCGTTACTCACTTATCTGTATTAATTAGTTGTTACGCCATTTTATGGATTGATTCTTCGTTTCCGGATCGTAAAGATACGCCCACATTTTCTTCCCTGTCACCAGATCGAAAGAAAACGTGTCTTCATTGGCTCCAAACACTTTGAGCAAAGTAGAGCAGTCTTCCACCCTTCTCTCCTTCAAATCGGTTATCAACTGCCGAGATACACAATTCCGGTACCTTAAGTCTTCCACCATCTTCTGTATAGAATTGTGGCAAAAGTCCAGTTGTGCTTTAAGCTCACGGATTGTGACTCATCCCTCCGCGCGGATCAATTCATCCACTTGTTGACGATTTGTGACAATGGTAGCAAATGCTAGTCTCCCACTGCGCGGTTTGTCTTCAGTGCTGGTTTCCCCTTCTTTAAATTTCTTCATCTATCTGTGCACATTGCTCTTGTCAATAAGTCGTCTCCGTAAACCTTCTGTAGCCTCCTGGTGATGTCGGACAGCCTGCACCCTTCCTTCATCAAGAACTCAATGACGGCACGTTGCTTCTGCTGGGAATCCATTATTTAGCTGCAATGAAGAAGAAGGGTTACTATAGAGGAAGAGTTACTCTACCAAAATGTGTAATTTGAACTACCTCTGTCAGTTAATAAACAAGAAAGATGGCCCCGAATTTTCGGGTGTAATAAGCACATCTTTTGAATCCGTTCTGACGCAAATTAAATTTAATTTATGAAACTATTCAAAGTCAATGGAACTAGTATGGAAAACAATAGTATCTGACGGAAGAAAGATGTTTTTCAATCGGCTTTTTAATACCTCAGATATTGCTGTAAACGGAATCGTGAACTTATGCCCTCTGGTTGCAGACTTGTGCTTTAAATAAAATATGAATTTATATGAGAAACATTTCCCACCGTAAACGCTCTCCAACATAGAAATAATTTTTCAAATCGGACTCTTAGAAATAGGGATACCGACAAAAATAAGATCTGACTAACGTCCTCTGGTGAAAAAACCATGCATTATTTTAGGAAGAAAGTATTGTCAAAAGGGTTTTCCATATGAGCACTATCGGTCCAAGAAAAAAACGAAAAAATTAAGTCGAGTTTTCAGGATCCCAGATTTTGCTACAAATGCATCAGAAGCACGAATTAACACTTATGCTCCCTGGTGGCCAAACCATTCTTTACCAAACATTAGAAATTATGTGAAAAACATTTTCCATCAGGTCTTGTATGCGATACAGGAAGAAATTTTTAAATCGTAGTTTTAGAAGCAGAAATAACGCAGAAAACGCAATTTACCTTTGTGCCCCCTAGCGGAAACTCTATGATTTACTTCAAAAATTTGAATTTATAGGAAAAACATTTCGCACGGGAAACACTTTCCAACAAAGACGGAATTTTCCAAAGCGGACGCCTAGAAGTAGAGATATTAACAAAAATAAGATATACATCTACGCTCACTGGCGTAGAAACCATGCATTATTTTAAGAAAAGGTTTCCAAACGGTTTGTCGACATGAGTACTATCGGTCTACAAACGACGTTTTATTCAATCGAGATTTTAGGAGCTCATATTTTGCTACAAATTCGTCAGAAGTGGAAATAAAGATTTACGCCAAACTATTTTATTACAAAAATTAGAAGTTATGTGCAAACGATGTACCATCACGAGTTGTATCCGGTGCCGAAAGAATTTTTCAAATCGGAGATTTACAAGCAGAGATATAGGGGGAAAGGCAATTTACCTGTACGCCCCTAGCGGAAAGTCTATGATTTACTTGAAAATTTTAAAGATATATGAAAAACATATCACACTGGAAACACTATCCAACAAAGAAAGAATTTTTCAAATCGGACTCCTAGAAGTAGAGATATTGACAAAAATAAGATATACGTCTACGCCCCCTGGCGTAGAAACCATGCATTATTTTTAGAAGAAAATGTTTGTAAAAGGTTTGTCAACATGAGTACTATCGGTCTACAAACGACGAATTTTTTCAATCGGGAATTTAGAAGCTGACATTTTGCTGCAAATATATCAGAAGCGGAAATTAAGATATACGCCCCCTGGTGGCCGAACCATTTTTTTTTTACAAAAATTAGAAATTACGTGCAAACGATTTCCCATCAGAAGCTCTATCCGGGGCAGAAAGAATTTTTCAAATCGGAGATTTAGGAGCAGAGATATAGGGAGAAACGCAATTTACCATTACGCCCCCTAGCGGAAAGTCTATGAATTACTTGAAAATTTCGATATTATATGAAAAACATGTCACACTGGAAACTCTATCAAACAAAGAAGGAATTTTTAGAATCAGACTCCTAGAAGTAGAGATATTGACAAAAATAAGATATACATCTACGCCTCCTGGCAGAGAAACTGTAGAATATTTCAAAAAGAAAATATTGCGAAAATGTTTATCTATGTGAGTGGCATCAGTCCACGAAAGAAGTTTTTTTAATCTATATTTTAGAAGCTCAGGTTTTATGGCAAATACATCAGAAGCTAAAATTAACACTTACGCCGCCTGGTGGCTAAAGTATTATTTACCAAAAATTTGAAATGATATGCAAAATATTTTCTATTAGGAGGTGTATCAGCTGAAGAATTTTTTTCAAATCGCAGTTTTAGAAGAAGAGTTATGGGGAAAAATGTAATTTTTTTTACACCCCCTGGAGGAAAATCTATGCGTAATTTGGAAAAGTAACTATATCGAAAACACTCTTCGACATAATCGAAAGATAAAATAATTTTTTAAATGGGATGTTTAGAAGCAAATATGTGGAATAAAACGTATTTATCGTGAACACAGACGGACGGACGGACAGACAAATCGGTAAGTTACAGAGATATCGTGAATACAGACGGACGGACAGACAAACCGGTAACATAAGCACGATCTTTTTTTATCAAAAGACGTGCTAAAAAGTTATGCCCGTTTCTGGATAACTTTTCGGTACGTAAGGTCTCGACTAGTTCTACCGTATGCTTTTATTAGTGACAAGTTAGGCGAGTAAAAGCTAAATCAAACTGTTTCGACACACCCCATGATCTCAGAAGATAATTTGTACGCTGTAAAGTTTCAAAACTGAAAAATGGCAGCGAAGTTGATTGATAGAATCTTCAACATATGATTGAACTTCAGCTGGTGCTCATTCGCTTAATACTTTTAATGTTATTACATGTTGGTATATTGAAAAGAAAAAAAAAACGAAGTATATGTAAACAAACGCAGGAGTTTACGTCGAATTACGTCGGGTCAGAGAAGTGAAAATGTTTCAAGTTGTTTAAAAAAATGGAACATTTATTGAAAGTGTATAATAGGTTTACAAAACCTTTACAATCTGTAATACACTGCTGGACACCCAAAATGCAACACCAAGAAGGAAGCATCCGATTGGCCTGAAATACGAAGCATGCGTCGCCCGCGAGAGGACATGCAAACGATTAGCATTGCAGGGCATATGCAAACCATGTGCGCCCGGCACGCCACCGAGAAGCACTGTAAGACAGGTGCACAGAAGGCGGGGCAAAAGTAGTGGAAGTTTGTTGTGCTGCCGAACCTGTGCGAGGGAAGCTTCCTGATGCCTCATCGCAGAATACGGCAGTTATTCCAGCGCGTTTCGGAGTTCGACAGAGGACGAATAGTGGCTTATCTCGACAGCGGTTTATCGTACCAAGACATCGGAGCTCGTGTGGGACGACATCCAGCCACAGTGAGGCGAGTATGGATTCGGTGGATGCAGGAGGGACGGACGGACTGACGTGATCGATTGCCGCCGCTGCGGCACATCACCGAACGAGTGGACCGGCATGTTGTGCGGCGGGCATTGACGGCTCGCACCGCCACATCACAAACGCTAGCGCAGGAATTAGGGTGTGTTGCGCAGCAACTTGTTTCAGCACGTACCGTTCGACGTCGTCTGCAGGAGCGGGCACTTGTTGCACGGCGCCGATTGCTCTGATTACCGTTGACGTTACACCACCGGCGAGTGCGGCGGCAGTGGGCCGTTGAACGCCGCATCTGGACTACGGAATGGCACGACATTGTCTTCTCCGACGAATCCCGCTTCTGCCTGCAACACCACGATGTTCGGATCCGCGTGTGGCGGCACAGCGGCGTGCGACCGAGTGACCGTTTCGGGCCACACGAATTATTGATGTCTGCGTGTTCCGCAATTCGCACGGGCTTGTAAGCTCAATCGTTTCATCTTTGTATCTGTTGTTATGTGTCAAGTAAATCTGACTTTGCTATCTCGTATCTTTCTTGGTGTTGCATTTTGGGTGGCCAGCAGTGTAATTATATTTTTAAATAAAGATATTATCGTTTTCATCTTTTTTTTTTTTTTTTTTTTTTTTGTAAAATTGGAAACTTAGCTTTATGATTGGAAAAGTGGATAGCATAATTGCGAGTTAAGACGTTTGTAGGTAAGTATCTATGAAACACAACATTGATGCGGCTATTAGAGCCGAGCATGGAGGGCTTTGTTAAACATTCGTTTGAAAGTGTAAGTCCAAACTGTTCTGGCATGAAGATGATGAATGACTCGTTTTCTGTTTTTGACAAATCAGATTAGTTCGCAAACTGACAAGATCAGTATTTTATCTAAATTCAAACAACGGAGTAAACTGAAAGATTCAGACACTTTAGGTGAATAAGGTAACAGTTCTCGTAATACACTGGTGTGCAAAAATTAAGGGCGAAGAGGAGAAAATTAGCATAACAGCGCAACGAGCAGGCAGAGCGGACCGAAATACCATTCAAGAGATAGACTAGGGTCCGGTACGGTAGGGCATGCGCATATATGCAATATGACGTGGGGGGGAGGTCGGAAGGGTATAAAGCACTCGAGCGGTGTACGCTCAGCAATTCGTTGAAAGCTATTGCACGATGTACATCGGTTTGAAACGACGTCGAGTTGCTGCCACCGTGTGGTATGGCCAGCAGGCAATCCATTAGGCGACATCTGGATGACTTTACCCAAGGTCACGTCATTGGGAAGTTGTAAGAAGGTCAAAGTGTGACTAGTGTGGCCGAGGAGTTCGGGATCGCTCACAGCATCGTTTCACGATCTTGGAGAGGAATTCAAACGACAGGAACAGCTGTCCGAGTGTTTAGCAGTGGTCGTCCATGAGCAACCACGGAGGCGGACGACCGGTATATTGTCCTACAGGCGAGAAAAGACAGACGGCAGACAGCGGGCGAAATCGTAAGGTACATGCAACAGACAAGTAGATGTTCGTTATCGCGTTTTACCGTGGCCAGGAGGCTGCACAAAGCTGGTCTATTTGCACGAAGACTAGTACGGTGTGTGCCATTAACGTCTGCACATCGGAGACGACAATTTCTGTGGTGCCAGGAACACAAGAACTGGACACATCAGCATTGGGGTCGAGTTCTCTTTACGGATGAGAGCCGATTTAGTCTGACGAGCGATTCTGGACGTATACACATCTGGAGAGAGCAGGGAACACGCAATCACGCCTCCAACATCATCGAAAGGGACCGGGGTGCAGGTGGTGGAGTTCTTGTTTGGGCCGGTATCATGCTTGGTAGCAGTACTGACTTCCACATCTTCCAAGGAGGTTCAGTCACTGGTGTCTGCTATTGTTCCGAGGTTCTCCTGCTTCACGTGCGTCTGTTTAAAGGTGCTGTGTGTCATGAGTTCCTCTTCATGGACGATACAGCTACACCTCATCGTACAGTGGCTGTTGCAGAGCTGTTGAAGAGTGAAGATATAGAACGTATGGATCGGCCCGCAAGGTCCCCGAACCTAAATCCAATCTAACACGTGTGGGACCTTCTTGGGAGACACTTGGCAGCACGTCATCAGCCGCCAGCAACGATTCCGCATCTGCGATTGGCGCTACAAGAGGAATGGGCCACGATGTCTCAACTGCTCCTCGACAACCTCGTCCTCAGCATGGACAGACGTTGTAAATCCTGCAACGCAGTCAGGGGTGATTATATCCCCTACTAAAGACTGGATTTTTCTTGGCAGCCGCCTGTCACATGGATGTTTTTGTCTTCTGCCCAGTTGTGCTCGAAGTTAACTTTTCGATAAAGTGCCTTTGTATCCTTTGGATTCCTTGTTTGGACGGTTTTGCTCACTTGCCCTATATTCTTACATCTTGGGGATCTTATGGTATGATTTGAGTCGATGTGTAGCATTTCTGCCCGACGTTACGTTCGAAAACTCGTCTCGTCTTTAATTTTGTAATATAGAGTACACACAATCTAACACCACTTTATCGGTTTCATTATCACCTGTAAATATATCCGCTACTCAAATATCACTAAACTTGCCTTTAACACTTGCAAGGTAATCAATTTCATCAGCGTTACATATTTCAGGTATATCGCTCTGGAGAATCGCTTTTCTTGTATATATAGAAAAGTCGCCTGCTTAAACGACAATTCGTCAGCATAATCGTCATATATGATTGAACAAGGTGTTTTATTCTGTCCAAGAGCAATTTCCGAACATTTATCTTCCTCCCAAAGTAAAGTGTGCTGTTGTGCAATTAACAAATCGATATCGTTTAAAGCACTGACTAAGGTTTCAATGGGAACATCACTGTCATCAATAGAAGAGGAAGGAAGTGAAGGTATTGACTGTGCATTTTCAAATAGTGAAGTGTTTGCATCGTATGTTATATTAAAGCGCTTATACACCGGTGTGTCCATCAAATACTGTTGCCACACTTTTATAACACTTTTCTTTACGAATCTACTTAAGTAACTGCTTTTATGAATTATATGAATCTTAATACTAACATTAAAAGCGTAGTCGTCGCCTAGTTGGTGAGGAAGAGTTTGAACCATATTATTAACTTCAACAGGCACGTTCATTACATGGCCAATTATGGCATAACTACCTTGCTAATGCCTTAAACGGCGAATTTGCATGAATGGTAATCTTGGTGTTATCAACCTCTCAGTAATAGGATCCGATAGAGGTAAATGATTTGGATATGGTGAATAAACGAATCCCTTTGCTTTTGAAAGTTTTGACACTTTGTTATCTCTCAAGGATTCTTGACAAGTTCTGCACGCTTTAAAATTTACCACATCTTCATTTGGAAACTCCACATGTAGTATCTCCAACCTACTATCTAGAATACATTTTAAATCGTCTTGAAAACATGAACGATCGCAAACATATCAGAAATCGTTAGTAAAGAATAAAATAATAGTTTTCGAAACTGAGTAGTTGGCGCACCACGTATATCTGCACATATAACAGTTATTAAGTTCTCCACTATATTTTAGCTGACACAAAAATTCTTGTTTTGTCGTTTTGAACGCCTTTGAGTAGTTGGTTTCGTCTTATTTTGAAAATTTTCTCCGCCTTCAGACAGTTGGGGCTCCGTAATAGTGGAGGTGAAGGGTTGAGTACGCTGAGCCTCCTCTTGCGGGCGCTCGTACTTCCGCTGTCTGCGCAATTTCATCTTTTCAGATGGGTCAAACTATTTTTTTCGAACTCTCTGGCTTTCGCTCTTCCTCCTGTTTACGTTTTCTGTGGTTTCTTACACGTTTCGCAACAGTTTTTATGGGAATCTTTAATTTCTGAAAATTTAAAAATTTAAAAACGAATGTGGGCTGTTCTTACACAGTTTTCAAAGCTCTATCCGTAGATATTTTAGTTTTTATAGTACAATAAAGAGTGTTCGAGATATTCACCTTATAATGCTGACACAACGTGTAAATTGATATTCATAATTTGAAGGTTATAACGTTTAATCTAATTAACGGGTTTTAACAAATGAAGCATTTTTTGGTTCTGAAGTCCCTTAGCTGTTAAACACTTTTGATCCAGTGTGAATCGGTCGAACGGTTACTGCGTACTGAGCTTGAACCTGCCTTGCAGCATTTGGTAACGCTCCCACCGCTAACACCAAGCTCAATGAGACATTAGACGTAGTTCTACTTCAAACATTTTATTTAATATTATGAAAACTTTTGCCGTTGGATTAGAAGTTTCTTTGTGTACGCTTTCCAACCTACGGTTGGAAAGCGTATATGCTCCAGTTTTGTCTGTCTATCTTTCTGTCCGCACAATAACTCGCGTAAAAATGGTTCGATTTCGATGAAATTTTAGTATGTGGTAGGGTAAAACCTAGGGACGAATCCTCTTGAAAAATCGGCGAAATTGGGTCAAAGGTCAGGACATAGGAGCGATATCCATTCCATCTCCCTTATGCGTCATAACATACGTGAAAATGCTTAGATTGAGACACACCTTATTTTTGTCAACATCTCTGTTTCTAAGAGTCCGATTTGAAAAATTATTTCTGTGTTGGAGAGCGTTTCTGGTGCGAAATGGTTCTCATATAAATTCATGCTTTTCTTAACGCACAAGTATGCAACTAGAAGGCGTGAGCTCACGATTCCGTTTACAGCCATATCTGAGAGATTAAAAACCCGATTGAAAAACTTCTTTCTTCCGTCAGATACTATTGTTATCCATACCGGTTCAATTGACTTTGAATAGCTTTGATAAATTTAATTTGCGTCAGAACGGATTCAAAAGACGTGCTTATCACACCTGAAAATTCGGTGTCATCTTTCTTGTTTGCTGTTGCTTTGGCATTTAATGACAACGATGAACAATTCAGTGGGCTCTAAGCAGTCTACCTTTCCTAATTTAGGGGTACTGATCCTAGAGAGAAGAAAAAGATAAGCGCAATGACCATGACTCCTCCGCGATTCATACCCGGACCCGTCGCTGACGATTATAGACAGAAGCCAGCGCCTCAGATTACCCGGACCACCGAATTAAACACTTTGGACTAACCAAATGACATTTCTTACTCCGCTGATGTAGTGCATCAATTTTAAAAGCAAGTTAACGAAAATCTCCTATGAAGTGCAAAGGTTTATCAGAGTAGTTAACATTTATAAAATTTACAAGAACGCTGACAAGCGCAAATAAAAAATGTGTCTTCCATTTAAGTTATTGTCTCTATTAATTTGGCTAAAATTCCAAACAAACGGCTCAGCTCATGTGCCAGTGAACTACACAGTCGAATCACGTTATTGACACCTCCTCCCACTTTTGACGTCAACAGCGCGTAGCCAATGATAGAATTCACGTGTAATGAGCTGGCTTGGAGGGCATATAAGGTGTGCTTTGGGCATTCTGAAAGCATATCACTCGTTGTTGTCACGAATAAAAGAAACAATTTATCAGATTTGCAAAAAGGAATGATCATCGGTTTTTGGGCCAAGGGCAACAGCATTTCTGAAAGAGAGCATTTTGTGAACTGTTCGCATGCTGCTGTGGTTAAAGTCTTTCGTGATTGAAGAAATTGCACCATTGCAAATAAGCGACGTTGAAACTACGGAGTTCCCCGATGTGAAAGGTGAACGTCGGCCTCGAAGGTGATTGAGGGCCGATCGACACTTTGCGGTGGATCAACTAACTGGCCGAATGAACCAGGGAACTACCAGAAATGTGTCTAAAACGACAGTTCAGCGTACCCTGCGGCGCATGGGGCTCCGATGCAGACGGATTGTCATTGCACATATGCTAACGAAAGTGAATCGGTAGAAATGGATTACATTTGCACGGCAGTATCGGATTGGACCTCAGCGGATTGGCAAAGGATTGCGTTCTCCTATGAGTCACGTTTTCTGCTTCATCGAATGAATGGATGTTGGTATACAAGGCAAGAAACATGGAAGAATAAACACTCTTCAACCGTTACTGGAAGAACACAAGCTGGTGGGGACAGCGTTACGTTCTGGGAAATGTTTTCGTGGCATTCCCTGGGTCCACTCATACCTGTGGAAGGCGCTACGGACCGAATTCGTTATGAATCCATTCTTGCAGACCACGTACGCCCATACAAGCTGATTGTCTTCCCTGTGGCGGATGGGATTTTCCAACACGACAATGTGCCGTGTCACACAGCTAAAAATGTCCGTCAGTGGTTGGAACTTCAAAGTGTTTTACTGGCTCATTAATTAACCAGACGTAAACCCAGTTGAGCATCTGTGGTACCACATAGATCGTTTTGTTCGCTCTATGGATCCATGCACCCTCCAGCAGCTGTTAGATGCACTGCAGTCAGCATGATTCCACATACCTCTGAACACCTTCCAGCACCTCACTGAGTCACTCCCCGCCAGTCTAGCTGCTGTCCGTGCTGCAGACGGCGTTCCCTCTGGATATTAACTGGTGGTCACAATAATGTTTCGACCGTGTATAAAGAAATTCTTTATGATTTCAAACTGGCCATTCTTATATATCAAACTCCAATTTCTGAAATTCCTTTTTCTTTGCTTGTTCCCCAGTTTAAAGACTAACTAGAGCACTGAAGGCTCTCTTTCTCCCTAATTTAGGACATCTGGTTCCAGGAAGGGCAAACGGCCAAGGAGCGTAGGCTTATCCCACGCTCATTTGCCCTGACCCCTTCCTGGAACTAGATGTCCTAAATCAGGGAGAGAGAGCTTTAAATACTCTCGTAACTCGTTAAACTCTAGAACAAGCCGAAGAAAAGGAATTTCAGGTATCCGAGCCCGTTATACAAGAACAGGGATAAGGCATAAGGCGTGAAACTGGCCTGTGTTTTGAGGCCTATCTTGAATGTATAGCCAGACCGCTCGGCCACCGGGATGGCTTTCCTAAAAGACGACCTTCACTTCTCTCTTTGTAGAATTTAATTGCAGGAAAAGTTTTAAAAATATGATCTTTATACAACTTCGTTACCAAAACGAGACTTCATTGTCAAAGAAACATTTAAATAGACAAAGTCATCGCTCTTTCCACGTTTCTCTTTAATTAACGTAGAGCAACCGAAACATTGTATTTCTACACCGATGAGATCAAACCCCGATCTCTCCATAACTACCCGAGTGCGCTCGCCTTGCGCTACGGTGCGAACAATCCACGGTGTGTGTTATGCTGTTGTTGGCACCGTAGCGCAAGGCGAGCGCGCTCGGCTAGTTATCAAGAGATCTGGGGTTCGATCCCAGCGGTTCCGAAATACAATTTTTCGGTTGCTGTGTGTTAATTAAAGAAAAAAACGCGGAAAGAGCGATGACTTTGTCTATTTACATTGTTTCCACGTATTTGGAAGATTTTCACCAAAGAAACATATTTTTGGTATTAGCGGATTTTACAAGAGACAAAGAATCCGCTTTTATATTCTCAGGGTCGATGTGATATGTCATCTGTTTAAAATCTGCTTCGTAACTTCAGCAAATCGTATCATTTTGAACGTGCTGTACGCTTGATGAACAAGAAAGGAAAAATGACTAAAAAAGTATGGTGAATGCAAACAAATAATACTGGGAAGTTACAGAAGACAGAGACATAAGGATTTTTTCATTTAATTAAGCTTGCGACTGTGACATGGAGGAGATTGGCGCAAGATAGACCGTTGTGGGAGAAACTTGAGGAGACTTTCATCTAGCAGTTTATTGATAATGGCTGTTGATGTTTACTTAACGATATCTAAGCCCACTTGCTATCTCGATATCTAAGCGCACTTGCGCATCTGGATGATCATGCTACAGCTGTTCACCGCAAGACTCAAGGAACACCGAGACGTTGTGATCTTCCTGATGGCGTAAATTCCTTTTCGCTGAATGACTCTAGCGCTATTTCCCTTATTTAAAAGTAGATATTTTCCTTATTTAAAAATAGCACATTATTAAAAAAATGTACTTTTTATAGCATCATATCAGGAACAATGAAGAAGAAATAAATTGGATCAGCAATCATATGTCAGCTCTATTTCCATCTATATCGACTTCCCTTTCCAGAAATCTTCTTTTTGTTGTTGTTGTGCCTGGGTTTAACGCCTCACGAGAGTAATTAAGCCTACAGAAGATCTCTTGTCACCAAATGTAGACAACCGGTCCCAGAAAGACATGGTCATTGTACGTGGAACAGACGCGCAACTCATGGCTCATCCTTGATTCGAGCCAATGCCTATCTCAAAATTACATTTCAAACGATTAGCCAAAACGCCTGCTCTTCACAAAGCTCTAACATCGGCGCGGCCTTCGTGAAAGGCTACTTTCACTCCTCTTTAGTACAATTTAATTGAAGAAGAAAATGGAATAAAGCTGACCATTAATGACTTCAATTTTTTTTCTTCTGATTGCGGGTTTGACGATCACGGTGAGCAATTCAATGAGTTATAAGCTGTCGCCCGTCCCTAAATTGGGGCCACTGACTCCAGGGAAGGGAGAGCGCCAGCGCCGTAAAACAAGCACGACATCCATGCCTCACCGGGATTCGAGCCCGGCCCGATCTTAGACGAATAGCCCGAAGCAATCGCTTAGACCACTGCGCCACCTCGGCCATTAATGACTTCATTACACAAAGGTGACCTGAACATTATCGGAGGATGTCTGTGACGCGAGCTGATTTTATCAGGCAAGAAAAAGTTTCTTTATGTCCTCGAATTCAATATGATCTCGCATACGGCTTCGTAAATTCTGCAAATCATATTTCTCTAATCTTGCTGCCACTGGCGTAACTAGAACAACGTGAGTCCCCGCGCAAGAATTACTTCTGCACCCTTAATCACAATAATTTATCCAGGATTTCGAACACGAGGGAGTATGCATATTTTACGATGTGCGTGTGTGGAGGTTGGGCGGGGGAAGGGGTTAGGGAGTCAGTGAGAATGTCTATAAAAGTAATGGCAGTACCTAGAGCCCTGTAGTTTTAACTTTGTAAGTAATAGATTTAATAATACGTGCATTTGCTTTGCCCGAAACTAAAATAAATCACTTGAAGAAATCACCATCTTACACATCGCAAATCTGTCCCTGCGGCTAGGGTGAATAAAAGTCGACGCCTGTCGTGCACGTCATCCTATGTAACTGACTGTTTTCCTAAATCCTCCACCGGGAATCCCACTGTAGCATCGCGCTTTTTGTCAGCAGCGCAGAGAGAGAGAGGGCGTTTGGAGAGCGTTCATATTGTTTACAACCCATTGATGAGCAATCGTATTACAACCTGAAGTCCAAGAGCCGGACACTTTCAATCTGTAGGACATTCAGTGTTTTAAAAGTGAAACTAGGCATTTATCTAGGCAAAGCTAAATGTATCTTAAAGCAAAATATGAATTTCTGGGTTAATTCTTGTGCGTGTTCGAATTTTTTCATGAAAATATAACTTACCTGTGCCCCACCCCAGCGGGTAGTAGTTATGCCACTTCTTGCTGCATGCTCGAAGAACAAAAGCAAAACTATATAAAAGTGGGAATGAATAAAAACCAAACAAAGAAATAGCTTAAGGAGTCCTACATTAAATTAACACTGTAGTTTTTTATCTGGCGCATCTGGATGCTTTCGTTTCCAGATTTCATTCTAAGTTTTTGAGAAGATATGGATCCTGTACTCTGACAGTTTTCTTCATTATGTTTTCTGTAATGAATGATAAATAATTGCTGAAAAGCGTCATCTTTCTTACTTAAATGATTACTGTGTTTGTTGAACCAGGAAAGGAATAATAGGTCACGTATGCGGATGACAAAGATTTCTTTAATTAAGACTCCGAAGATGTATATATACATCTATAGCATTGGCCCTCACAAGCTGTCTAGTTAGTTGTCGGACTAAATTTTGGAAGATTCAAACATTTCGTTGTTTGCAACATAACACAACTGGCGTTCCCTGAAATAATTCTGGCGAAGCGCTCAAATAAAAATAATTTTAGGCAGTTCTTAGGAAAGTAGCGCGAACATTGATCAATGGAGCAAACGAAAATTACATTGCAGAACATGAAGCTCTGGAGTACACCGGTAATCCATTACATTATAACTACCCCCAGCCTAGAGAAATGCGGGCGCCTGGAGACCAAACGGTGTCGCAGGTGAAGCTCACAGAGCCGTATATATAAAACCCGAGGGCCTACTTTCGGAAGTAGAGTGTTCGGAGTCAGAATAGGAAAAGCCGCCGATTTATCGGAGTTTGATAAAGAACAAATTGTGATGGCATGGCCTCGGAACTACGATCCCGGAAACTGCACGCCTTGTGGGTTGTTCACGTGCCGCTGTTGTGAGTACGTATCAAAAGTGGTGCACATATGGTCAAACGACTAACCGTCGTCAAGCAGTTGTCGTTCGCAGATAATTGATACCAGAGAGGAGCGGAGACTGTCGCGCATTGTCCACAGCGACCTCAGGGCCACAGTGCGACAAATCACCCGCAGCTACAACAGTGGTGATCAGAGTAATGCGTCAGAGCACATAGTTCATCGCAGCCTTCTGCTCATGGGCCTCCGTAGCCGAAGACCCAGACGGGTCACCGTACTCATTCCACGTCATCGTCAACAACGCATGAAATGGGCCCGAGATCATCGAGATTGGACCGTGAATGATTGGAAGAAAGTGTCCTGGTCTGACGAATCAAGATTCCTGGTGCATCACGTAAAGGGCCGAGCGCGGATATACCGATTACCAACGGAGGCTATGGCACCTGGATGCAGTGTTGGGCGGATATCGAGCGGTGGTTTCTTGCAGCAGTTTAGGTTCCATTATCCCAATAGACCAAGTTAACCCATTCATGGTAATTGTGCTCCCTGCTGCTGATGGCCATTACCAACTGGATAATGCGCCATGCCTTCCAGAATCATTAAAGAGTGATTCGAGGAACGTGCTGATGATTTTCTGTTAATGCCCTATCCTCCAAATTCACCTGACATGAACCCAATCGAACATTTGTCGTTCGACTTGGGAAATCGGGTTCGCTTTAAATTACGACCAACCCGAAATATAAGGGAACTAGAGGACCTGCTGTTGACATTATGGTCCCATATACCCCAGGATATCTATCGCAACCTCACTGAATCGATGCCTCTTCGAGTGGCGGATGTTTTGCGTGGTTAAGGGAGTCTTACAGCTCTTTAGGTAGATGGTCATAATGTAATGGCTCATAGGTTTATATCTGCAATTTAATAAAGATTCCTATCAGTATTGATACTCTCTGGCTGGAGCCTGCAGGATTTCATGTTGATATTACGCCCATTATTCGGTAGCTCTAACACTCTGTATACTCCCAGAATATAATATACACTGGCGTGCAAAAATTAAGGACGAGACG
Source organism: Macrothele yani (assembly GCA_039090855.1). Classification (NCBI taxonomy): domain Eukaryota; kingdom Metazoa; phylum Arthropoda; class Arachnida; order Araneae; family Macrothelidae; genus Macrothele; species Macrothele yani. Next base: position 109,257,112 of record CM076997.1, on the reverse strand, counting down.
GTTTTTCGAATGTAACGTCGTGCAGAAGTGCTCCACATGGACTCAAATCATACCATAAGATCCCCAAGATGTAAGAATATGGGACAAGTGAGCAAAACCGCCCAAACAAGGAAAACAAAGGATACAAAGGCACTTTATTGAAACGTTAGCTTCAAGCACAACTGGACAAAAGACAGAAACGTCCATGTGACAGGCGGCTGCCAAGAAAAATCCAGCCTTTAGTAGGGGATATGATCACCCCTGACTGCGTTGCAGGATTTACAACGTCTGTACATGCTGAGGACGAGGTTGTCAAGGAGCTGTTGAGGCATAGCAGCCCATTCCTCTTGTAGCGCCAATCGCAGCTGCGGAATCGTTGCTGTCGGTTGGTGACGTGCTGCCAACCGTCTCACGAGAAGGCCTCACACGTGTTTGATTGGATTTAGGTCCGGGGACCTTGCGAGCCAATCCATGCGTTGAATATATTCACTCTCCAACAGCTCTGCGACAGCCACTGTACGATGAGGTGTAGCGTTGTCGTCCATGAAGAGGAACCCAGGACCCACAGCATCTCTAAACAGAAGCACGTTAGGCAGGAGAACCTCGGTACAATAGCGGACACCAGTGAGTGAACCTCCTTGGGAGATGTGGAGGTCAGTACGGCTACCAAGCATGATACCGCCCCAAACGAGAACTCCGCCACCTCCAAACCGGTCCTTTTCAATGATGTTGGAAGTGTGGTTGCGTGTTCCCTGCTCTCTCCAGATGTGTATACGTCCAGAATCGCTCGTCAGACTAAATCAGCTCTCATCCGTAAAGAGAACTCGACCCCAATGCTGATGTGTCCAGTTCTTGTGTTCCTGGCACCACAGAAATTGTCATCTCCGATGTGCAGACGTTAATGGCACACACCGTACTAGTCTTCGTGCAAATAGACCAGCTTTGTGCAGCCTCCTGGCCACGGTAAAACGCGATAACGATCGTCTACTTGTCTGTTGCATGTGCCTTGCGATTTCTCCCGCTGTCTGCCGTCTGTCTTTTCTCGCCTGTAGGACAATATACCGGTCGTCCGCCTCCGTAGTTGCTCGTGAACGACCACTGCTAAACTCTCGGACAGCTGTTCCTGTCGTTTGAATTGCTCTCCAAGATCGTGAAACGATGCTGTGAGCGATCCCGAACTCCTCGGCCACACTAGTCACACTTTGACCTTCTTACAACTTCCCAATAACGTGACCTTGGGTAAAGTCATCCAGATGTCGCCTAATGGATTGCCTGTTGGCCATACCACACGGTGGCAGCAACTCGACGTCGTTCAAACCGATGTACACCGTGCAATAGCTTTCACCGAATTGCTGAGCGTACTGCGCCCGGGTGCTTTATACCGTACCGCAAACCGACGAACCTGCACTTTTCACCCCTATCCCGAGATAATCCTTCTGTTCCAGGCAGAATTGAGAATTGGGCGTTTGGAAAAAGTAACACATGGTTTTAACAACTGAGCCACCGACACTCGTGAACGAGAGTCAGGTACACCGTAAAACAAACTGCGCGACAATATTTTTTGTCATTAACACGCGTGGTTTAGTCATATAATTTTCTGTTGAAGTTTATTTTTTTTCTGAACAGGTTTGCAATAATTTATTTTTTATGTAGGAGGACTTGTCACAAATTAAGCATTTATCGTCGTAAGTCTTTGAAGCAACCAAATGCTTTGCAGCTTTATTTTTTAAACTGACAATGACTTTCAGTTATCTTTAAAATACGTGAAATGTACTTTTTATGTACCTTTTATTTCATAAAAAAGCTCTAAATATATCATTTACTCTTTATAGCTATAACAGCTTTTGTCTTAAGTTGTCCAAAGACTGATACACAGACATCGTATAACCATCTTTAAAATAAGTGAAGTACCCGGTTTCTGACAGTAACACAATATAAATATTAAATAGCTTGTACACAAAATAGGCGAGAGGAGAAGAAATATCCCGTGTCACAAATAACAAAATTCATGAGATATGCGATGCACAATATCCAATCTCGTTACGGAATTTCAAAGTTCGACCGACAATTGAAATTTAAAAGTTAATCAAACCTCAAGTATTCTCACCAATCGCTGCTATTTACTGTAATTTCTCGTCATACGGATACGGAAAAAGTGAGAACGGAGTTTTCCCGTTAATATAAGAAAGGAATTGCGGAAAGGTTTCTGAAAATTCAGAATTTCCCATTAACACACCTCTAAAACGGCAATTTACCCTTTATATGAGAAAGAAACTGCAGAACGATTTCTGAGGGTGCAACACTCACCACCGAACTCCAAAAAACATACGTTAAATTCAGGTTTCTTTCTGTCATTTCACGGAAAGAGCTGTATCAGAAATATGCTTCGGTAATTCACGAAAGAAATGACTGCTTGTAAATTTCAGAAAATTCTTTACAGTGTAGTATGGGCATTCGGAGTGTTGGTAAGTCCGTTTTAGAAACGGACACACTGGTGGACGTGTAAGAGCTTGACTGGCTTGAACAGAGTCCCAATCTCAACCCGTGTGACACCTGAGAGGTATATTGCGGATATTTCAGAAAAAAATGTTTTTTGAAGTAATTTCGTAGCTGGATCAGTGAGACTATTGTGCTTATTTCTATGTGGTAGCGTAGTAAGTGATTCAACACCAAGAAATCGTAATATGGTTACATTTTGTGTCAGTATTATTTTATTTACTTTCGCTCGTTCAGAGACAATGATCCATAAACTGCTCTTTTGGGACAACCGAGGTCGGTAACAGGAACTGAGTCTTACGAGATGTGATGCTTCCCTGATGATAAAATATTCATATAAAATCTCCAGTTAGTCGAATGTGTTACTTCTGACACAATATTCCGTTGAAACTCGAAATTGCAAGACCACTGTTTTACGATTTAGAAATAAAAAAAAGGTTACTGTACTCGCATAAGCCAAAACAACTTAGGAAGTGATAAATTCACTCGCAATCTAAAATGCCTTATCATATGGTACGGAAGGCGTAGTCTGTTGCAGCTCTGAGTTCCGACTTCCAACATTCAAGGTACAATCTCTGATCTAATTTATCTGGACTCTTGCATTTCCACAAGCTCCCTCTTATAGGAAAAGAGTTTACATCGAGTTGGTCCATTCTTTGCTGCTTTCACAACTTCCATTTTACTGGAAAAGCTTTCCTCTAGATTTTGGTACTTTGCTTTAGGAATTGTTTTCCATTCTGCCACAAGAGCATTAGAAAGGTCGGCCACCGATGTCGGGAGTTTCGGACTGCCTCGCAGTCGGCAGTTTAAATATCCCAAAGATGTTCCAACGGACTGAGATTGGGGCTGCAAGCCAGTGAAGTTCTTTCACACCGATCTGCTCAAGACATCTCTGCATGGACCTCAGTATTCGGACGGGGTATTGTTCTCTTCGTTGAGTACAGGGCCTTTACAGAATTGCTGTCATAATGTTGGGCGCACAAAATTGGAGAGTACACTGAAGAGCAATTGAATTAGCGATAGCAGGCGTTGTGCAAATGTGGCGCTGTGGGCGGCCCTGTAAACGGAAACGACATGACGTATGCAGCGATTTGACAATATAAGGAGTGATACGTCGGGAATTAGTAAGAGCCACACGCAATATGGGTTAGACGAAGTATCTAAGCGCATTTGACCATAAGCAAATTGTCGGGGCCCCGACGAATGGGTCACTCCATCTCGGAAGTCGTGCAGGCACTGGGATTTTAAGGAGCCACTGTGTCACGGGTGCACCATGAGAACATCGAATCCGGTGAAACTATCGCTGCAAGGGCCAACTGCCGTGGACAACAGCGTGTGTATGAGCCGGGTTATCGTCTGCTAGCTCGCATTGTAACAGCGAATAGACGGGCCACAGTGCAAGATATCACTCGGCAATTTATCGATGGTGCACAAAAACGTGTAAGCAGCCACACCGTCCAGAACCGTCTCCTCGCTATGGGGTACAGAAGCTATCATCCCACGAGGGTACCGCTGCTGACCGCACATCACATGGTGCAAAGATTAACATGGGTGCGGGAACATAGCCAATGGACCCTAGACATGTGGAAAAATATTGCCTGGACTGATGAGTCGAGATTCACGTTGGTACATGCGGATGGCAGGATACGAGGAAGGCGCAAACCACATGAAGCGATGGATCCTTCTTGCCAGCAAGGTGTTCTTCAAGCTGGTGGAGGTGGCATTCTCGTCTGGGGACTGTTTACGTGGACTGAAATGGAACCCCTGGTACGCGTGACATCGTCTTTCACAGGTCAACGTTACCGGGATATCACGGACGACCATTTGCTCCGGTTTGTACGTCTTCAAAATCCCACAGGGGACCTCATCCTTCAACAAGACAATGCACCGTGAAATCGCTCCCGAATGCTATCCGAATGGTTGAATGAACACTCCAACGACGTGACCTCGCTTCCTCGACCAGCTAGGTCACCTGACCTCAGTTCCATAGAGTACATCTGGGATACCATCGAGCACATCTGTGATGCCATCGAGAGAAAGATGTTGGAGGCTCAGACCCCCTCCATCAAATCTTCGTGAACTGTGGGAGCTTGTTCAGGAGTCGTAGAGCCGTACGGCTTCCCAATGCTTCCGGTGTCTTGCCGAGTCCATGCCAAGACGAATCGCCACCGTCGTCAAGAGAAAGGGAGTGATACACGTTACTAGACAGGTATATTTAATTCAATTGCTCTTCAGTGTATGTCATTATAGGATACATCGTTGAGATTTACGGGCAGAGAAACTAGGGTCACAACCCAAACTATTAAAAACAGCACCAGACAATGATACTACCTTCACCAAACTTCACAGTTGGTACAACGCAGTCGCGCAGGTAGCATTCATTCGTCCGTTGGACAGCCAGGTAGAGTAACGTGATTCATTTCTCCAGAGAACCTAATTTCCACTGCTGCTCGAGATACCTCAGCCACGAAAACCCATTCCTTTCAGGTCTCTACGAACATTTATGGTGCTGGCGTTGCTGCCAAAGGCATTTTGGAGTTCCGTGGCGAGTGTTGCACCCTAGGAGAGATGATTTTGCCGCACTACCAAATTCAGCACACTGTGGCAATATCCCTTCTAAGCGGCCATGGGCAATGCCCGCCTAATTCAATGAGCTGGGCAGGCACCAACACCACTTGGGCAAAAAAATATTTTATGCTTCGTTAATGCACGAAAGAAATGACGGAAAGTGGCTCGTGAATTTCAGAATTGGTTTTACAGTGCACTTAACTTCATTTCAATAGAAATCTTTACGACAAGGATCCTGTGGTTTGACATCTTTAGGTTCTCCACTTTCTGGCACATTTTATCTGTTGTCACCTCCACTGAGACTCCCTCGAAAGAATCGTCTTCAAAGGTGCCACTTCCTTGTTTAAAGAAGGCAGCCTACCTTTTGACTGCGACATATGAAGCTGTAACATCGACGTACACTCAGACCATCCGTTCATGAGCACTGCGTGTCGTTTCACCTTCCTTCGTCAAAAATGAAGATGCACCGTCAACGTACACACGGACTATCGGTTAATGAGCACTGCGTGACGTTTCACCTTCCTTCGTCAAAAATGAAGATGCACCGTCAACGTACACACGGACTATCCTTTCATGAGCACTGCTTAGCGATTCACCTTCCTTCGTCAAAAATGAAAATGCACCGTCAACGTACACACGGACTATCGGTTAATGAGCACTGCGTGACGTTTCACCTTCCTTCGTCAAAAATGAAGATGCACCGTCAACGTACACACGGACTATCCTTTCATGAGCACTGCGTGGCGTTTCATCTTCCTTCGTCAAAAATGAAGATGCACCGCCAACGTACACACGGACTATCCGTTCATGAGCACTGCGTAGCGTTTCACCTTGCTTCGTCGAAAATGAAGATGCACCGTCAACGTACACACGGACTATCCGTTCATGAGCACTGCGTGGCGTTTCACCTTCCTTCGTCAAAAATGAAGATGCACCGTTAACGTACACACGGACTTTCCGTTCATGAGCACTGCGTGGCGTTTCACCTTTCTTTGTCAAAAATGAAGATGCACCGTCAACGTACACATGGACTATCCGTTCAAGAGCACTGCGTGGCGTTTCACCTTTCTTCGTCAAAAATAAAGATGCACCTTTAACGTACACACGGACTATCGGTTCATGAGCACTGCGTGGCGTTTCACCTTCCTTTTGTCAAAAAGGAAGATGCACCGTCAATGTACACACGGACTATCCGTTCGTGAGCACTGCGTGGCGTTTCACCTTCCTTCGTCAAAAATGAAGATGCACCGTTAACGTACACACGGACTATCCGTTCATGAGCACTGCGTGGCGTTTCACCTTCCTTCGTCAAAAATGAAGATGCACCGTTAGCGTACACATGGACTATCCGTTCATGAGCACTGCGTGGCGTTTCACCTTCCTTCGTCAAAAATGAAGATGCACCGTTAACGTACACACGGACTTTCCGTTCATGAGCACTGCGTGGCGTTTCACCTTTCTTTGTCAAAAATGAAGATGCACCGTCAACGTACACATGGACTATCCGTTCAAGAGCACTGCGTGGCGTTTCACCTTTCTTCGTCAAAAATAAAGATGCACCTTTAACGTACACGCGGACTATCGGTTCATGAGCACTGCGTGGCGTTTCACCTTCCTTTTGTCAAAAAGGAAGATGCACCGTCAATGTACACACGGACTATCCGTTCGTGAGCACTGCGTGGCGTTTCACCTTCCTTCGTCAAAAATGAAGATGCACCGTTAGCGTACACACGGACTATCCGTTCATGAGCACTGCGTGGCGTTTCACCTTGCTTCGTCAAAAATGAAGATGCACCGTCAACGTACACATGGACTATCCGTTCATGAGCACTGCGTGGTGTTTCACCTTCCTTCGTCAAAAATGAAGATGCCCCGCCAACGTACACTCGGACTATCCGTTCATGAGCACTGCGTGGCGTTTCACCTTGCTTCGTCAAAAATGAAGATGCACCGTCAACGTACACACGGACTATCCGTTCATGAGCACTGCGTGGTGTTTCACCTTCCTTCGTCAAAAATGAAGATGCCCCGCCAACGTACACTCGGACTATCCGTTCATGAGCACTGCGTGGCGTTTCACCTTGCTTCGTCAAATATGAATATGCACCGTCGACGTACACACGGACCATCCGTTCATGGGCACTTCGTATTGTTTCACCTTCCTTCGTCAAAAATTTAATCACTATTCCGTTATGAAATTTTATGTGTCGTTCATCCAGGGTCACTTTATTGACTTCCACGCTTGTGGTGCCTTATCCAATGCTGACACAGCGACATGGCATAGCTGTTATATAATATAACTGTAGGATGATGCAATGCTTTGCAGTACTTGCGTCAGCCGCCAATGTCTATTGGGTTAATGCATAAGTTTAAGCAGTTTTTTTTCACCGCACAATAGGAATGTATTACATTAGAAGGAAAATTGGGATCAGTCAACTATGCATCCCCATCCCCATTGCTTACGATGGTGTCCCAATTTCCGGATAGGTCTGCAATACCATTCTTGAAAAAACGTGGTGGTTTTGCTGCGAAGAAATCATCAAACAAATTCCAGAGATCAAAATTCACGGATTCTTCCACGGCGTGCATTCGACAGAGATCGGAACAGGTGATAGTCTGAAGGGCCGACATCTAGGCCGGATGTGTTAAGACCTCCCATTTCATGACCTGAATGGCCATTTTCGTCATGTTTGTACTGATATCATGTTGGAGAACGACACCATGGCGCCGATGTAGCAGTTTCTGCTGAACTATTTCCTTCCTCCGCACGGCGGAGTTGCTGACAGTGGTGTGCAGCGTTGTAGGTCCGATTCCTCGGAAGCATTTCCCAGTGAATAATGCCTTCCATGTCCCACCAGACACACAACAGGATCTTCGCAGGACAAAGGTCGCGTTTCGGGCGTGGTGTGGGCGTCTTGTTCGGACTTAACCATTCCCTCCGATGGCTGATGTTCACGAAGAGGCAGCACTTTTCATCTCCAGTAATAATACGTGACAGAAAAGGTTTGTATTGCTGAAAACATTCCCGATAACAGGCGGACAAGGATCCACATATGGCAACCCGCTGATACTTGTTGAACTCGGGGAGACTGTGCGGCACCCAAGACCCCAATTTCTGGACCTATCCCATACATTCTAGGTGTCGCACCAATGTTGCCTGATCACAGTCCCTCTCAGTGGCCGATTCGCGTGTGGTGTGAAGCGGTTCCAAGTGGATGAGATGGTTTAAACGATCCTCATCAAAATGAGATGGACGACCTGAGCGTGGAGAGTCGTTGAGGTCAAAATGGCCACCTTGGAACCGCTCACACCATTTGCGGTCTGTCCTCGGAGTAATAGCATCATCTCCATACACAGCACAAATTTGTCAAGTAGACTGGGCGGCTGTGGATCCCTTTTTAAACTCGAAGAGGAGCAGATGTCGGGAATGTTCATTCATCTCAACTTGACACTCAATACTTCCGGACTAAAAACCAAAAAGGCATTAGCAATAATCACAAAACGCAATATGATTTAGATACACGATAATACTGGATACATTTTGGATACTACCTGGCCACCTTGGCCAAGGTGGCCAAGGTGGCCAGGAAATACTCATGAAATAAAACGGCATGAAAATCAATCCAATACTTTTAAAATCTGGCTTAAAACTTATTGAATATCTCTCGTAACACCAAACAAGGACCGTTCCCCCTAATTTTAGCATTATTGTTTTCCCATTTCACTTTAAACAGCCGTATGTTTTTCCAATGATGTTTAAAATTTTGCGTTCAGCATTTGAATTTGTGGAGAGACACCGCTGAACGTAAGGTGATTAGAATTTAACTTTTGCGCACTTCAAATACTGTATTACATGTGTCTCCCGTATTTGTCTACCATTGAATTTCTTTTAAACGTAGCCCGTAGACACATTTACCCTGTAATCATTGTGTAATGCTTATTTTTCATATCGGTTAATCATTTCTCTCAAAATATTAAATGTACGCAGTCGTAATAGACTAATATGACCACCCCCGGAATCACAGTGTACTCGCCCAGGCGCGTCACGGAGTCCACGTGATAAAGTCGATCACACGGAGATATCAGCGGCCGGCCAGGACAGATGAGCCATAGGGCGTTACGTGAACACAATGGGCATAGGTAGTGATTTGAGTGACGTTCAATGAGGAATAATCATCGGCTACTGAGCCAAGGGTGGAAGCATCTCAGAAACAGCAGACTCCGTGGGCTGTTCACGAGGTGCTGTAGTAAGAGTGTACCAAGAATGGACCGCGGGCACATCGTGTACCTCCACACGGTATAACCCCAAAGGACATGGAACCTAGAGAAAAACATTGCCTCCGTCGACTGGTAAAGGGCAGTCGACGCGCAACAGGGTATCAATTGTCCACACAAATGAACGCTAGGGCATCCAGGTAAGTTTCCCCGATAGCAATAGAGCATCAAGGCGCCCATGTTGCCCCAGGTCTTTAGGCAACGACGCCTTGCAGTTCGCATGAGACTACGGTCATTGGACAGTGGAAGAGAGGGAAAAGGTTGCTTTCTCCGACGAATCGGGTTTCTACTCCACAAAAGTAATATGCGGTGGTGGATACGACGTCAGACACACGAGAACGAACACCCGGACACTCCTGTCGGTCAAGTACAGGCTGGCGGTGGCAGTGTGCATGTCTGAGTGATGCTTTCCTGATATGATCTGGGATGTCTGGTACCACTGGATGGGTCCCTGAACGCCAATGGCTACCTGTCCATCCTCGCGGACCACATGCATCCCTTCATGTTGAACTTTTACCCTGGTGGCGATGGTTTCTACCAACACGACAATGTCGCTAAGGAGGTGCGTGACTGGTTCCAGGTACACGATAGCAATATCTTTGTTCTCCCTTGAATGGCGAAATCACCCGACTTGAATCCCATAGAGTACGTGTGGGACTATTCGGATCGACTGGTTCGACGTTCCGACCCATAACCACGTCATCTCCGGGACCTCCGTCCGAATGGGCACGTGTGCCTCGGGCAACCTTTAAGGGCTTTCTTGCGTCGAGGCTTCGCTGTCTCGCATTTGCCATCCGGGACAAAGGTGGTTATTCCCATTATTAGGTACGTGGTTATATAATTCTGATATGGCCGACAGGATAGCAAAAATGTAGAATACGTATTCCTCTATTGGCCAATGCTTTTACGTAATCTCAACAGGCATTTATTTGTACATGTTAACTGCAGAAATTTCGTCAGATGCAATTAGGACAACGACACAGGTTTCCTGAGCATGTGACTGTGATTCATGCTGTAAATAGCAACTTTTTCCTGTTCAGCTATGTCTTTAAATGAATTAGAAGATTGATATATTTGCTGCATATAGAAATACTTTCAGTCCATACATTTAGTAACAAGAAATTCTGAACAATTTCAAGAAATAATATCTTAAAAATATGAAGGTACCGCTGACCGTTGCGTTATTATCGTTTTGTGGTAAGTAACGCCATGTTTTACGCTCTTCGGCATTGGACTCCTCTGTAACATCCTAATTTTGTTTAATTACTACCTACATCAGATAGTGGTTTTCAACCAAATATCTGCGAGATGAATAATGTAATAATAATGTGTATTCGAACGTTTCCTTTCGCAGTCATACGATCCAAATCCGAAGAATACGTTCAGAAATACGTAGTGGGTGCATTTGTGACGATTCTGAAACAGTGAACGCCTGCAGGATAACATTTAAATAGTGTTCATGAGAAAAGTTTATAAGTTTTTACTCAGTGTTTAGCGATTCAGGAAGGCTGAACAGTATTAACAGGTTATATAGTGTGATATCACGATTGGCAGCAAACGAAATGCAGTTCCGGTAATCGTGTATTCTGACCATTATTTCGAGATCAGCACAATTTCGATTTTCCGATGATGCACGAGTGGTGTGCTTATTTGATGGCGCTGGTTTGGTTCCTTCCTTGGCCCTCATTTATGGATGGGAGCCTGCTAATACCCCTAAGCGTTTGTGACGTATATAGCTAATTTAACGTTGCTCATTCTTTTTTCTTCTGTTTTTTATGTGAATTTCGTTGTATCTCAGTTTAAGATTTTCTCACTGAACGGCACATTACTTCCCCAAAAAGATATTTTCGTTGTGAAAGCACTAGTGTGCCCGTGAAGACAATCGAACGCGCTCCTCCTCACTCCGGAGTAAGTTGCTCTCCCAACTAAGCTACACGGACGGAATGTATCGCTGCAGAGTTTTCGTCTTGACCCGCGCTCAACCTCTGTAGTACGTGACATCATCTCCCTCTTATTTTTATTTTTATTTTGAAGCGAACAACGAGTCTTTTATTATTTCTAGACAATGTGTGCAACAAAGATCACACATTTTTCGAAGAACCCAACGGCCAGTACATTCATGTTTATGTTCGGGCACCTATGTGAAAACACAAAGTTGGCCGTGATAAAAACCACGCCCCCTCACTCCGGAGCAACTTGCTCTCCCAACTAAGCTACAATGACCGAAAGTATCGCTGCAGATTTGTCGTCTTGACATGTGCTCGACCTTTGTAGTACGTCACATCATCACCCCCTTAATTTTTCTTCTTTCTTCCTTTTTTTTTTGAAGCGAAGAATGAATTTTTCATTAATTTTAGACGATGTGTTGAATAAAGATCACACATATTTCGAAGAACCTAACGGCCAGTGCACGGGCCCCAATGTGGTCCGTAACGGAGTGACGCAGATCGAAATCCCCTCCCCCTTACTCCAGATTAAGTTGATCTCCCAACTATGCTACACGGACTGAATTTATTGCTGCAAATCTGTCGTCTTGAAACGTTCTAGACCTCTGTAGTAATTCACATCATCTCCCTCTTAATTGTCTTTCTTTTTGTAACTGTGACGACTCAATGAACGTCAAATTTCTGTTTCACACGTTTATTTTAAAGTATTTAAACACCATGGAATGCCCATGCATAAGACACATCTACGAGATACACCATCTAACTATACACTGCAATTTAAAAAATTAATTGATTGAAAAAACACTTGAAAAAACTTCTGCAATAAGGTGATCAATGGTCAGTCGATATTCAGTAGATGACAAAAATGCCAATATTTACTCATGAAAACTGAACGTTACATTATAATACACTGCCGAAAAGTGAAAAAAGAACACCAAGAAGGAATTGGCGGACGATCATGTAATTTACATTTCTTAATTGGGTCGAGTTTACGTAGGTGTGATGTTATTTTCGGATCAACCGTTGAGCGATTACGCCACAGCATGGCATACTATGCAAATTATCTTCGGTGGTATTTAAGGAGTACGGCGAAGTGAATGTAATCAGTCGTCGGCGTACGGACATGTGCGAAGACACTAAAGAAGCTGCAATGCCTGGAGATGGAAGACGTGTACGATTTCAGCAGTTATCGGACTTTGAGCGAGGTCGGCTAGTCGGACTCCGCGAGGCCGGGTGGTCGTATCGTCGTATTGCGGAGTGAATTGGACGGGAAGTATCGGTGGGGATACGATGGTGGCGTAGGTGGTCCGAGGAACATTCCCACACGAGAACACGTGGAACCGGGAATCACAGACGGACTGACGAGCGGACCGATCGACGCATAAGAAGAGCGACGTTGTCAAGCAGAACATCCACTGCGACGTTGTCAAGCAGAACATCCACTGCGACGTTGTCAAGCAGAACATCCACTGCGACGTTGTCAAGCAGAACATCCACTGCGACGCAAATCCGAGGTGCCGTTGCACCTGAGGTGACTGTGCGAACAATCCGCAAACGTCTACTGGATGCAGGACTACGTGCACGTGTGCCTCTGGCATGTGTACCTCTGACTCCAGCCCACCATCAGGAACGGCTGCAGTGGTGTCGCCAACGTCTGCACTGGATAACGCAATGGCGATCTGTCGTGTTAAGCGATGAAAGCAGATTCTGCTTGGGAGCCTCCAATGGCCATATGCGTGTTCGCAGAAGCACATGGGAGCTTCTCCACCTTTCTTGCATCCACCAACGACACTCAGAGCCTACACCTGGTCTCCTGGTGTGGGGAGCGATCAGCTATCACTCCCGTACACAACTAGTGTTTGTACCGGGTACGTTAAACAGCACCTCCTACATCAACAACATCATTCAGCCCGTTGTTGTGCCTTTTGTAAGGTCGGTCCATTGTGGTGTTTTCCAGGAAGATAACGCACGCCCACAGACGGCACGTGCAACGCAACACGCACTTCAGGGTGTGAGACAACTTCGATGGTCTGTACGTTCACCGGATTTGTCCCCCATTGAGCACGTGTGGGATTTTATGGCACAACGACTTATCCGGTATCCACGGCCAGCCACGACCATCCCCGATTTACGCGTCCAGATTGAGGATGCTTGGAACTTAATACCCCAAACTTACATCCAACATCTCTACGACAGACTCCATGACAGAATTGCACAATGTGACGGAGTTCATGGAGGTACAACCTCGTACTAACCATGTTACATGGAAATGTTATTTTTCAGTTTACCAGCAAATACAGCTGTATTTTGCCATAATGTTTTGATTACGTTATCCTCTGTATTCCGTTACTATGCTGTATAAATTTTGTTGGTATCAGACGTCTCCTTCTTGGTGTTCTTTTTTCACTTTCCGCCAGTGTATATACGTACACATTTCAAATAACAAGCATGGTTCTGACATAGAATATCATACAATCATTCCCAATGTTATGGGAGGAAGACAAAATACAGCATTATGAATACTTTGATTCTACTTTCTAAACTAGTTTATTTCTTTCTTTCTTTTTTTTTTTTTTTTGAAGCGAAGAACGAATTTTTCATTAATTCTTGATGAAGTGTGAAACAAAGATCACACATTTTTCGAAGAACCTAACGGCCAGTACATCCATATTTATGTTCGGGCATGTATGTGAAAACACAAATTTGTCCGTGACGGAGTAAATTGCTCTCCCAACTAAGGTACACGGACTGAATGTATTGCTGCAGATTAGTCGTCTTGATACGTGCTCGACCTCTGGTTTACGTTATTTCGTTTCAGCAACGCTGACAGTGAGTAAGAACTAAAATAATTATGTCGATTGGTTTCCACATGTGGTGGAATAGATGAAACCATGTAGATTTTTGCTGAGAGATAAATAATGTGTTGTAAATATGCAGAACATAATTTTTATGTTTTTCATAAGAGCTGGTTATTAAATGTCATCTAGTGATATGATGAATATCAAACCAAAGTGTATTGGTGACTGAAACTTCCAGTGCGTTACAATCACATGAAAAATGAAGACCAATTTTAATTAGAGTTGAACCCGCTTGTACAACGAGACAGCAATTAGCAAGATCCCGTATTTAACGAGCAAAACAGGGACTTCTATTTGGCGTTATGCTAATTCAAAATGATATTTAGAGCGTTTTTGATGAACAAAATTTTTTGGAATCCTGGATTTAATGAGGGAGATAAAAACAAGCGGTCACTTTTTCAACGAATAATGTAAAAAAAAATCATGAAATTTCATACTTAACAAGGCATTTAAGGCACTAAATCTTATTCGGCGAAGATTAAGTGAACACAAATATAAAACACAAGAAACATTAGGTTCCTTTTTAAAATATATATATTTCTAAATGTCCGTTTCCGGATCCGCTGTTATCATGTATTCATTTAAATGCTTATTTTATCTTAATTTTCCTTATTGTCATTAATTACTTGGTGAATGTTTTTAGCATATCCTCTTGCAATGGATATGCAATAAACGTATATGCATATTATCAGGTATGTGTACTTTCACATGATGGGATTTTTCACCCCAAAACGGATTTAATGAGCACCAGGATTCAGCGACATTTTCTCTTGGTCCTGAACTTCTCGTTATAAATACTGTAGGTTCCACATTATATGCAAATGCTGATTGTTTTCATTCTGGAAGCTTATTTTAATTAGTTGTTTATTGTGTTCTGTGTTCAATAAGTTAGTTAAGGACCTTAATGAAGTAATTAATCAACAACATTCAAAGACAAAAAAAGCAGTACAATTTACTCATATTTGTCTTTAACTCCGTTAACAAAGTACGAAGCAAACTTACACGAGTACCGAAAGTCCTCAAGTCACATAGCTAGGCATGACATTTGAAAAAATTATGGAAGAGTAAAGAACTGAGAGGGGCATCCAAGCTGTAGAGTATTCAAAAGCAGACACGACAACAGCTGCGGTCATCCTGCTGGAGTCAGCGGTTTAAATTGAGTTGCAGGCGACTCACGTTAGCTTGTGATGTTCACGGAAACTCTTAAACTTCAAAATAGAAAGAAAAAGAAACAAGTATGAGAGCACTATGTAACAGAGACAAAGTGATGAGAGCACTATGTAAGAGAGAGAAAGTGTATTGTAAATACAGAAGAAAAGAAATGAGGTTTTCACACAAAATCAAACAATCTCACAAGGAAGGCTTGCAAGGAGAAGCAGCCCCGAGTGCAGAACTATTGAGGTAGATCGCATCCCATAATCGTACACAAAATGAGCAGGACAGAGCGACATCAAAGAACTAGGTAACTATCAGGTTGTGAAGAAATCCGGAAAATAGAGCAGCATGTATTTCAAGCTTAAAAAATCGTAAAAAACACCTAACCTATTCGTCCAGGTAGTCCAAGTTGGAACTGATCATCTTTGAATAAAGCTCATTTTGAGAAATGGCTTCCTAGTTTAATTGAATTAATAATATAAAGCAACTTTTATGGGAATTTTACTAGGAAATTTTTTCATTAATATCAAATTTTCGGAGAAAACTCTTCTCCTTCTTCAGGCTGTCTTGTTGTTGTCACTTTTTACTTGTCACTTAAAGTGACAACAACAAGACAGCCTGAAGAAGGAGAAGAGTTTTCTCCGAAAATTTGCTATTAATGAAAAAATTTCCTAGTAAAATTCCCATAAAAGTTGCTTTACATTATTAAAAACTGATCATCTTGTTCCACCGATCTACGAGTTGATGACCTTGTTGCACACATCTACGAGTTGATAAGCTTGTTCCACAGATCTACGAGCTGATGACCTTGTTCCACCGATCTACGAGTTGATGACCTTGTTCCATCGATCTACGAGTTGATGATCTTGTTCCACCGATGTACGAATTGACGTCCTTGTTACACCGATTTACTAGCTGATGCCTTTGTTTCACCGATCTACGAGCTGATGACCTTGTTCCACACATCTACGAGTTGATAAGCTTGTTCCACAGATCTACGAGTTGATGACCTTGTTCCATCGATCTACGAGTTGATGACCTTTTTCCACCGATCTACTAGTTGATGCCTTTGTTTCACCGATCTACGAGCTGATGACGTTGTTCCACAAATCAACTAGTTGATGACCTTGTCCACCGATATACGAGTTGATGACCTTGTTCCACCGATCTGCGAGTTGATGACCTTGTCCCACGGATCTACGAATTGATGGCCTTGTTCCACCGATCTGCGAATTGATGGCCTTGTTCCACCGATCTACGAATTGACGAACTTGTTCCACCGATATACGAGTTGATAACTTTGTTCCACCAATCTACGAGCTGATGACCTTGTTCCAACTATCTACGAATTGACGACCTTGTTTCACCGATCTACGAGTTGATGACTTTGTTAAACTGATCTACGAGCTGATCACCTTGTTCCATCGATCTACGTGTTGATGACCATGCTCCACTGATCTATTAGTTGATGACCTTGTTTCACCGATGTATGAGTTGATGACCTTGTTCCACCGATCTACGCGTTGATGACCTTGTTCCACCGATCTACGCGTTGATGACCTTGTTCCACCGATCTACGCGTTGATGACCTTGTTCCACCGATCTACGCGTTGATGACCTTGTTCCACCGATCTACGCGTTGATGACCTTGTTCCGCCAATCTCTTATTGAGATAAAAGTCAGGCGAGTGGGAGCTGAAGAAGTCATCCATGCAACGTTTCATATCATCAGCATCGAGAAAACTCGAGAAACACGGGAAGAGATGAAAACCGGAATGGAGAAGGTCCGGAGAATAAGAAGGTACGACAATATTTCCCATTCCAGCTCTTCCAACATTTTCTGGGTCCGTAAAACGGCATGTGAACGAGCTTTATCCTGGTGAAAAACAACTCAGTGCCGATTAATCAATGCTGGCCGCTTTTGTAGCAGTGCAGCATGTAGACGGTCGAACTGTTGGATGTAAGTATCCGCTGTGCTGGTTTTGTTCCGCGGTAAGAGTTCATAATGAATCACACCGCATCAATACCACCAGCAACTCAGCATCACTTACCATTCATGAAGGATTGGCTTAGCGATCACCAGTGGGGGCTATCCCTGTTTGCCCCATGGTCTTTGTCGCGTAACATTCACCATTCACGTATGTCATCCATTTGTTGTTACCCGTGGCCATTTGTTGTCCTCCCGTTTTTCTCTTTCACGCAAAGCAACAGCGATGGAGTAGTATTGCATCCGATTCTGGTCAGACGAAGCATGAGGTACCATTTGCACAGTTTCCACGAATATCCCAAATTTCAAAGTCGGGTGTTGATGGTCTCATGGGTGGTGTCAGTCATTCTGGTAGATTAGTTTAATTATTCATTCTGGAAGCTTATTTTATTAAAAAGCTTATTATATTATTTTATTAAGCACGTGTTGCAATGTATCATCTCCAAACTTACCGGGTCTGCCACTTCTGGGTACATCAGATAGATCCCGTTCACCAACATCAAATTTCTTGGTCCGATAATATAGTCACCAAACACGTTTTACAATTTTCCATGTACTTCCGTAACGTTCACGCCATTCAAATACCTATAGAGAAATATTGAACGCTCATCTTTCTTCGATATCCGCATCGTATCATTGCCACGTGTGACTAATCTTTACAACAACAGCCTACGTTCTGGTCTGATAAACTATTCTTACGCGCACAGCACTCCGGGATGTTTACCTCACTCCAGCCCATCAGCACCTTGCATTATGCACGCCACACACGTTTTTTCCGGAAACTTTCTTTACCGCCTAATAAATAGCCACAATGCTCGAAATGCAAACTATTTACGAAAGTTTTGTAAAACCCTTTTTAAAACTTAAACGTCATGATAAGCAAACAGGATTTAATTAACGCATTTCTCTTCAAACTGTCATCATAAGGAAGGCCATCGCGGATACTTATTTACCTTAGGCCGCCCATGTAGCGCAGTGCTTTAAGCGCTGGTTTCGGACCACTAATCAGAGATGTGTATCTATGAGTGAGGCTTGGATGTTGAATTAGTCTTACGGCGTGAGCTGTCTCCCTTTCCTGGAGATAGTGTCATAAATTAGGGACGGGCGAATGCTTATAGGCCATCGAGTTGCTCACGTTAGTCGTTAAACCCCAAACAAAAAAAAATTTTTTTTTTTGATTGTAGGTTTAACGACCACCGTGAGCAACTCAATGGGCTATAAGCAGTCGCCCGTCCCTAATTTAGGGTCACTGGTTCCAGGGAAGGGAGAGAGCCAGTGCCGTAAGACAAACACAACATCCATGCCTGACCGGGTTTCGAACCCGGACCCTTACGGACGAATGATCAGAGGCCAACGCCTTAGACCACTGCGCCACCGGGCGGCAACAAAAAATTACATTACTCCGTGATGTTTAGTATACCTGTAATCTCACCATCCGTTTCATTTCTGTATTCTTATGTAAATTAGGATTATTGTACTCAACTATCTTTTAACATAATGCCACCAAGTTCCTTCCAACGGTGTGGTAAACGTTGACAACCTGACAATTGGTCAATGGGCAATCAATGTAAATATACGGTTGAGTCATATTATTGTAAACACCAACTAATATCCAGAGTAACCGCCGTATGCATCGCGGACAGCACCTAGACGGGCTGGGAGTGACACAATAAGGTACTGGAAGGTGTTCACAGGTATATGGAGCCATGCTGACTGCAGTGCGTCTGACAGCTGCTGGAGGGTGCATCGTGGAGGATCCATAGAGCGAACAACACGATGGAGGTGGTCCCACAGATGCTCAATTGGGTTTAAGTCTGGGGAATTAGGAGTCCACGGAAGTACTTTAAAATCTTCATCGTGCTCTTCCAACCACTCTCAGACATTTCTAGCTGGATGACACGTCGCATTTTTTGTTCAGGAAGATCCCATCCGCCCCAGGGAAGACAATCAGAATGTATGGGTGTACGTGGTCTGCAAGGATGTATTCATAATGAACTCGGTCCATAGTGTCTTCCACATGTATGAGTGGACCCAGAAAATCCCACGAAAACGTTCTGCAGACCATAACGCTGTCCCCAACAACTTGTATTCTTCCGGCAATGGCTGTAGAGCGTTTGTTCTCCGATGTTTCTTGCCTTATACGCCAACTTCCATCCGTTCGATGAAGCAGAAAACGTGAGTCATCGGAGAAGGCAATACTTTGCTGATCAGTAGAGGTCCGATTCCGATACTGCAGTGCAAATTTAAGACTTTTATGCCGATGCACCTTTGTTAGCATAGGTGCAGTAACCATCCGTCTGCATCAGAGCCCTACACGCAACACGGTTCACTGAAATGTCGTTTTAGACACACATCCGGTAGCTCCCTGGTTCCTTCGGCCAGTAAGTTATTCCACTGTAGCGTGTCGGTCGGCCCTCATTCACCTTCGAAAACGACGTTTACCTCACACATCAATGGCACGTATTGCGCGTCAGTATCTACGTCGCTTATTCGCAATGGTGCCATTTCTCCAATGACAATACAATTTAACCAGAGCAGCACACGAACAGTTCACAAACTGTGCTGTTTCAGAAATACTGCCGCCCTTGGCCCGAAAACCGATAACCATCCCTTTTTGCAAATCTGATTGATCGCTCCTTTCATGCATGTCAGCAAGGGCCTTAAATAGCAGAATGCCTACAACACACGTTAAATACCCTCGAAGCCAGCTCACAACACGTGCCTCCTTTCATTGGCTACGTTCTGTTGACGGCAAAAGTAGGAGGTGGTCACAATAATGTGACTCGACTGTGTAAAAGGTTTTGGGGTAAGAGCTCGGAGAGCTGTATTCGAAATATAATGTTGATATTAGCCAAGATCAGGGCAATTATTCTATGAGCTAACTGTATTGAGTGAGAAGATTGAACTGACAATGACTTTCAGTTATTTAAAAAAAAAAAGATTAAATGTACTTTTTTAGCACGTCTTTTGTAAAAAAAGATCGTGCTTCTGTTATCGGTTTGTCCGTCCTCCTGTACCCACGGTATCTCTACAACTATTAGTCCGATTTGAAAAATTCTTTTTGCATTCGGAAGCGTGAAATATGCGAATGATGATCCTTTATTTCGTTTTTTTTTTTTTACGAAGCACAATTTTGCCGCTAGGGGGACGTAAATGCAGATGATGTCGAATTAAAAATTACGTTTTAATCCACATATTTGCTTCTAAACATCCGATTGAAAACATTCCTTTATCTTTCGATTCCATTTATGTCGAACAGTGTTTTAGATATAGTTTCATTTTCAAATTACGCATAGATTTTCCGCTAGGGGCGTAAATTAAATTACATTTTTTCCGATAACTCTTCTCCTAAAACTCCGATTTGAAAAATCTTTTTTCAGCGGATACATCTCCTAATGGAAAATCTTTTGCATATAATTTCGAATTTTTGGTAAAGAATACTTTTGTCACCAGGGGGCGTAACCGTTAATTTTTGCTTCTGATGTATTTGCCATAAAATCTGAGCTTCTAAAATATCAATTGTAAAAATTCTTTCGTGGACTGATGCCACTCACACCGATAAACCCTTTTGGAATATTTTCTTCCTGAAATATCCCACAGTTTCTCCGCCAGGTGGCGTAGGTGTATATCTTATTTTTGTCTATATCTCTACTTCTAGGAGTCCGATTTCAAAAATTCCTTCTTTGTTGGATAGTGTTTTCCGTGTGACATGTTTTTTATATAATTTCAAAATTTTCAAGTAATTCATAGACTTTCCGCTAGGGGGCGTAAAGGTAAATTGCGTTTCGCCCTATATCTCTGCTTCTAAATCTCCGATTTGAAAAATTCTTTCTGCACCGGATACAGCACCTGATGGGAAATCGTTTGCAAATATTTCTAATTTTTGTAAAAAAATGGTTTGGCCACCAGGGGGCGTAAATCTTAATTTCCACTTCTGATGTATTTGCAGCAAAATATGAGCTTCTAAATTCTCGATTAAACAAACGTCGTTTGTAGACCGATGTTACTCATGTCGACAAACCTTTTAGGAACATTTTCTTCTTAAAATAGTGCATTATTTCTACGCCAGGGGCGTAGATGAATATCTTATTTCAGTCAATATCTCAACTTCTAAGGGTTAGATTTAAAAAATTCCTTTTTTGTTGGATAGTGTTGCCAGTATGACAAGTGCTTCATATAATTTCAAAATTGTCAAGTAATTCATAGACTTTTCGCTAGGGGGCCGTAAAGCTAAATTGCGTTTCTCCCTATATCCCAAATTCTAAATCTCCGATTTGAAAAATTCTTTCTGCACCGGATACAGCACCTGATGGGAAATCATTTGCACATAATTTCTAATTTTTGTAAAAAAAAAAAAAAAATGGTTTGGCAACCAGGGTGCGTAAATCCTGATTTCCGCTTCTGATGTATTTGCAGCAAAATATGAGCTTCTAAATTCTCGACTGAAAAAACGTTCTTTTGTAGACTGAACTACTGTGTCGACAAACCTTTTAGAATCATTTTCTTCTTAAAATAGTGCATGGTTTCTGCGTCAATGGGCGTAGACGTATATCTTATTTTTGTCAATATCTCGACTTCTAGGAGTCCGATTTGAAAAATTCCTTCTTTGTTGGATAGTGTTTTCCGTGTGACATGCTTTTCCTAAAAATTCAAAATTTTCAAGTAATTCATAGACTTTCCGCTAGGGGCGTAAAGGTAAATTGCGTTTCCCACCATTTCTCTGCTTCTAAACCTCCGATTTGAAAAATTCCTTCTGCACCGGATACAGCTCCTGATGGGAAATTCTTTGCACATAATTTCTAATTTTTGTAAAAAAAAAATGGTATGGTCACCAGGTGGCGTAAGTCTTAACTTCTACTTCTGATGTATTTGCAGCAAAATATGAGCTTCTAAAATTTCGATTGAAAAAAAAGTCTTCTGTTGACCGATGCTACTCATGTCTACAAACCTTTTAGGAACACTTTCTTCTTGAAATAATGCAGGGTTTTTACGCCAGAGGGCGTAGATGTATATCTTATTTTTGTCAATATCTCTACTTCTAAAAGTCCAATTTGAAAAATTCCTTCGTTGTTGGAGAGTGTTTCCAGTGTGAAATGTTTTTACTATAAATTCAAAAATTTAACGTAAATAATTTAAGACTTTCCGCTAGGGCGCATAAAGGTAAATTGCGTTTTCTGCTCCTAAAACTCCGATTTGAAAAATTCTTCCTGTATCGCATATAAGATCTGATGGAAAATATTTTTCGCATAATTTCTAATGTTTTGTAAACAATGGTTTGGCCACCAGGAGTCATAAGTGTTAATTTCTGCTCCTGATGTTTTTGTTGCAAAATCTGGGCTCCTGAAAACTCGTTCCTAAGAGTTCGTAAGCTCAAGTATCCGTTTACACCAATATCTGAGGGATTAAAGATCCGATTGAAATACTTCTTTCTTCCGAGATACTATTGTTTTCCATACCGGTTCCATTGCCTTTGAATAGCTTTGATAAATTTAATTTGCGTCAGAACGGATTGAAAGGACGTGCTTATTAAACCCGATAATTCGGTGTCATCTTTCTTGTTATAGTATTGTCTCACAAAAAAAGCTCCTAAATATAAAATTTACTCTTGATAGGTATAACAGCTTTTGTCTTAAGTTGTCCAAAGACTGATACACAGACATCGTACAACCATCTGTACAATAAGTTAAGTACCCGGTTTCTTACAGTAACACAATATAAATATCAAACTGCTGGTGCACAAAATAGGGAGCTGCCCCGGTGATGCAGTAGTTTAAGTTGTGGCTTCTGATCAATAGTCTGAAAGGGGTCAGGATTCGAATCCTGGTGAGGCATGAATGTTGTGTTTGTCTTATTACGGCACTGGCTCTCCCCCTTCACTTGAACCTGTGGCCCTAAATTAGGGACGGGCAATTGATTATAGTCATTCAGTTGCTCACGGTGGTCGTTTAACCTCCAATCAAAAAAAGAAAAAAAAAGGAAAGAAGAGGAGAAGGAATATCCTGTGCCACAATAAACAAAAATTCAGGATATATCCAATCTTGCTACGAAACTACAAAATTCGACAGACGATTGAAATTTAAAAGTTAATCAAACCTCAAGTATTGTCACCAATCGCTCCTATTACCGGTAATTTCTCATCATACAGATACGGAAAAAGGGAGAACGGAGGTTATCCGTTAATATACGAAAGGAATTGCAGAAAGGTTTCTGAAAATTCAGAATTTTCCGTTAACACAAATTTTAAACGGTAATTTACTCTCTATATAAAAGAAACTGCGAAAAGGTTTCTGAAAATTCGGAATTTTTCCGTGGTACGAAACATCTGTGAAATTCAGGTTTCTTTCCGTCTTTTCACGGAAAGAGTTGCATCAGAAATACGCTTCGTTAATTCACGAAAGAAATGATGGAAAGTCGCTCGTAAATTTCAAAAAATTCTTTACAGTGTAGTATGGGCATTCTGAGGGTTGGTAAGTCCATTTCGCAAAAGTACACGTTGGGGGACGTGAAAGAGCTTGACTGGCTTGAACAGAGTCCCAATCTCAACCCTTGTGATACCTGAGAGGTATATTGCGGATATTTAAAAAAAAAAGGTT
Organism: Macrothele yani; assembly: GCA_039090855.1. Lineage (NCBI taxonomy): Eukaryota > Metazoa > Arthropoda > Arachnida > Araneae > Macrothelidae > Macrothele > Macrothele yani. Next base: position 109,233,256 of record CM076997.1, on the reverse strand, counting down.
TTTGAAGTAATTTCATAGCTGGCTCAGTGAGAAACCTGTGCTTGTTTTTATGTGGTAGCGTAGTAAGTGATTCAACACCAAGAAATCGTAACATGGTTATATTTTGTGTCAGAATTATGTTATTTACTTTCGCTCGTTCAAAGACAATGATCCATACACTTCTCCTCTGGGACAACGGAAGCCGGTAACATGAACTAGGTCTTACGAGATGTGATGTTCCACTGATGATAAAATATTCATATAAAAAATCCAGTTAGTCGAATGTGTTTCTTCTGACGCATTATTCCATTGAAACTGGAAAAGCAAAATTTAAACGTAACGTATCTTTAATAAATCATGCGATATGCATTGCAAGACCACTGTTTTACTGTACTCGCAAAAGCCAAAACAAGTTAGGAAGTGATAAATTCACTCGCAATCTAAAATGCCTTGCTATATGGTATGGAAGGTGTAATCTGTTGTAGCTCTGAGTTCCGACTTCCGACATTCAAGGTACATTCTCTGATCAAATTCATCTGGACACTTGCATTTCCACAAACTCCCTCGTATAGGAAAAGAGTTTACATCGAGTTGGTCCATTCTTCGCTGCTATCACAACCTCCATTCTATTGGAAAGGTTTTCCTCTAGATTTTGGTACTTTGCTTTGGGAAGTGTTTTCCATTCAGCCACAATATCATTAGAAAGGTCGATCACCGATCTCAAGACTTTCGGACTGCCTCGCAGTCGGCAGTTTAAATATCCCAAAGATGTTCCAACGGACTGAGATTGGGGCTTTATGCAAGCCAGTGAAGTTCTTTCACACCGATCTGTTCAAGACATCTCTCTATGGACCTCAGTATGCGGACGGGGTATTGTTCTGTTCGTTGAGTACAGGGCCTTTACAGAATTGCTGCCATAATGTTGGGCGCACAAAATTGGAGAGTACACTGAACAGCAATTGAATTAGCGACAGCTGGCGTTATGCAAAAGCGGCGCTATAGGCGGCCCTGTAAACAGAAACGACATGACGTTTGCAGAGATTTGACAATATAAGGAGTGATGCGTCCAGAATTAGTAAGAGTCAGACGCAGTATGGGTAAGACGAAGGATCTAAGCGCATTTGATCCTGCGCAAATTGTCGGGGCCCCGACGAATGGGTCACTCCATCTCGGAAGTCGTGCAGGCACTGGGTTTTTCACAAGCCACTGTGTCACGGGTGCACCGTGAGCACATTGAATCCGGTAAAACCATCCCTGCACGGGCCAAGTGACGTGGACAACAGCGTGTGGATGAGCGGGGCATCGTCGGCTAGCTCGCGTTGTAACAGCGGATAGACAGGCCACTCTGCAAGAAATCACTCGGCAATTTATCGCTGGTGCACAAAAACGTGTAAGCAGCCACGCCATCCAGTACCATCTCTTCGCTATGGGGTACAGAAGCCATCGTCCCACGCAGGTAACGCTGCTGACCGCACATCATATGGTTCAAAGATTACCATGTGTGCGGGAACATCGCCAATGGACCCTAGACTCGTGTAAAAATGTTGCTTTGACTGATGAGTCGAGATTCACGTTGGTACATGCAGATGGCCGGATACGAGTACGGCGCAAACCACATGAAGCGATGGATCCTTCTTGCCAACAGGGTACTTTTCAAGCTGGTGGGGGTGGCATTCTCATCTGGGGACTGTTTACGTTAACTGAAATGGAACCCCTGGTTTGTGTGACATCGTTTGTCACAGGTAAACGTTACCGGGATATCCTGGACGACCATTTGCTCCTGTTTGTGCCTCCTCAACATTCCACTGGGGACCTCATTCTTCAACAACACAATGCACCGTGCCATCGCTCCCGAATGGTATTCGAATGGTTGGATGAACACTCTACCGACGTGACCTCGCTTCCTCGGCCAGCTAGGGTCACCTAACCTCAATTCCATCGAGCACATCTGGGATGCCATTGAGAGATATGTTCGAGGCTCTGACCCCCTCCATCAAATCTTCGTGAACTGTGGGAGCTTGTTCAGGGGTCGTGGAACCGTATGGCTACCCAACGCTTCCGGTGTCTTGTCGAGTCCATGCCGAGACGAATCGCCGCCGTCATCAGGAGAAAGGGAGTGATACACGTTACTAGACAGGTATCTCTAATTCAATTGCTCTTCAGTGTATGTCATTAAAGGCTACATCGTTGAGACTTCCGGGCAGAAAAATTAGGGTCACAACCTACGCCACTAAAAACAGCACCTGGCAATGATACTACCTTCACCAAACTTCACAGTTGATATAACGCAGTCGCGCAGGTAGCATTCATTCGTCCGTTGGACAGCCAGGTAGAATAACGTGATTCATATCTCCAGATAACCTTATTTCCACTGCTGCTCGAGATACCTCAGCCACGAAAACCCATTCCTTTCAGGTCCCTACGAACTTTTATGGTGCTGGTATTGCTGCCAAATGCATTTTGGAGTTTGGTGGCGAGTGTTGCACCCTAGGAGAGATGATTTTGCCACACTACCGAATTCAGCACACAGTGGCAATATCCCCTCTAAGCGGCCATGGGCAATGCCCGCCTAACCTAATGAGCTGGGCAGGCACCAACACGACTTGGACAAAAAAAATATTTTATGCTTCGTTAATGCACGAAAGAAATGACGGAAAGTGGTTCGTCAATTTCAGAATTGGTTTTACAGTGCACTTAACTTCAGATCAATAGCAATATTTAAGACAAGGATTCTGTGGTTTGACATCCCTAGGTTCTTCACTTTCTGGCACATTTTATCTGTTGTCACCTTCACTAAGACTCCCTCGCAAGAATCGTCTTCTAAGGTGCAACTTCCTCGTTTAAAGAAGATAACCTACCTTTTGACTGTTGCATATGAAGATGCACCGTCGACGTACAGACAGACCATCCGTCATGAGCACTGCGTGTGTTTCACCTTCCTTCGTCGAAAATGAAGATGCACTGTTGACGTACACACGGACCATCCGTTTATTAACATTGCGTGGCGTTTCACCTTCCGTCGTCAAAAATGAAGATGCACCGTCGGCGTACGCACGGACCATCCGTTCATGAGCACTGCGTGGCGTTTCACCTTCCGTCGTCAAAAATGAAGATGCACCGTCGACGTACGCACGGACAATCCGTTCAAGAGCACTGCGTGTCGTTTCACCTTTCTTAGTCAAACATTAAATCACTGTTCAGTTTAGAAATTTCATCTGTCGTTCATCCATGATCACTTTATAGACCCACGTATTTTGGTGCCGTATCAAATGCTGACACAGCGACATGGCATAGCTGTTATGTTACATAACTGAAAGATGATGCAATGCTTTGCAGTACTTGGGTCAGCCGCCAATGTCTATTGGGTTAATGCATAAGTTTATGCAGTTTTTTCACCGCACAATTGGAATGTATTACATTAGAAGGAAAATCGGAATCAATTAACTATGCGTCCCCATCCACATTGCTTACGCTGGTGTCCCGATTTCCGGAAAGGTCTGTAATACCATTCTTGAAAAAAACGTGGGGGTTTTGCTGCGAAGAAATCATCAAACAAATTGTAGAGATCAACATTCAAGGATTCTTCCACGGTGTGCATTCGACAGAGATCGAAACAGGTGATAGTCTGAAGGGGCGACATCTAGGCCGGATGTGGTAAGACCTCACATTTCATGACCTGAATGGCCATTTTTGTCATGTTTGCACTGACATCATGTTGGAGAACGACTCCATGGCGTCAATGTAGCAGTTTCTGCTGAAATATTTCCTTCCTCCACACGGCGGAGTTGCTGACAGTAGTGTGCAGGGTTGATGGTCCGATTCCTCGGAAACATTTCCCAGTGAATAATGCCTTCCATGTCCCACCAAGCCGCGGATGGCTAAGTGGTTAGCGAGTCAGAGATGGTGTGATTTACTAACAATCGCTGAATATCCGCCGTGCATCGGGCGAGCACTTTAAGTGACGGCCCACAGGCTGGACCCACTGGTTAAATGGGTATCCTTTACTATGCCCCCCTGAAATTCTCTCACCCCTCTGTGTGCAATATCGTACTTGTACGGTGGCGCCATCTACTGTACTCTAATCTCACTACAAACTGTTCTGTCAAAGTCGCTGGACTTGCTCTCATTCCTTCCATTTCTGTGTCCTGCCCAAAAGACGATCTTGATGTATGTGGCTGGGACCTAAAGTTTACTCACTGTGGACGGAAGTCCTACAAGATAATGACTAACGTGAAGTTAAGATTTTCCGCTTCCACTTCTTCCATGTCCCACCAGACACACAGCATGATATTCGCTAGAAGAAGGTCACCTTATAGACGTGGTGTGGGCGTCTTGTTTGGGTTTAACCATTCCCTCCGATGCCTGAAATTCACGTACAGGCAGCACTTTTCATCTCCAGTAACAATACATGACTGAAGCGTTTGTGTTGCTGAAAACATTCGCGATAACGGGCGGGCAAGGAACCACATATGGAAACAGGCTGATACTTGTTGACCTCGGGGAGAGTGTGAGGCACCCAAGACCCCAATTTCTGGACCTATCCCATACGTTCCAGGTGTCGCACCAATGTGGCCTGATCACAGACCCTCTAAGGGATCACTTTGCGTGTGGTTTGACGCGGTTCCAAGTGGATGAGATGGTTCAAACAATTCTCATCAAAGTGAGATGGACGACCTTAGCGTGGAGAGTCGTTGAGGTCAAAATGGCCACCTTGGAACCGCTCAAACCGTTTGCGGTCTGTCCTCGGAGTAATAGCATCATCTCCATACACAGCACAAATTTGTCAAGTAGCCTCGGCGGCTGTGGATCCCTTGTTAAACTCGTAGAGGAGCAGATGTCGGAAATGTTCATTTATCTCTACTTGGCACTCCATACTTCCGGACTGAAAACCAAAAAGGCATTAGCAATAATCACACAACGCAATATGATTTTGATACACGATAACACTGGATACATTTTGAAATACAACTGACCATCTGCAGTTTTACTACTGACCTGGGAAATACTCATGAAATAAAAAGGCATGAAAATCAATATAATACTTTTAAAATCAGGCTTAAAACTTATTGAATATCTTTCGTAACACCAAACAGGAAACGTTCCTCCTAATTTTAGCAATATTACAGCCGTATTTTTTTCCAACGATGTTTAAAATTTTGCGTTCAGCATTTGAATTTTTGGAGAGATACCACTGAACTTAAGGTGAATAGAATTTAACTTTTTTGCACTTTAAATACTGTATTACATGTATCTCCCGTATTTGTCCACCATTGAATTTCTTTTAAACGTAGCCCGTAGATACATTTACTCTTTAATCATTGTGTAATGCTTATCTTTCATATCGCTTAATCATTTCTCTCAAAGTATTAAATGTACGCAGCCGTAATAGACAAATATGACCACCCCCGGAATCACAGTGTACTCGCCCAGGCGCGGGAGTCCACGTGATAAGGTCGATCACACGAAGATATCAGCGGCCGGCCAGGACAGATGAGCCATAGGGCGTTACGTGAACACAATGGGCATAGGTAGTGATTTGAGTGACGTTCAATGAGGAATAATCATCGGCTACCGCGCCAAGGGTGGAAGCATCTCAGAAACAGCAGACTTCGTGGGCTGTTCACGAGGTGCTGTAGTAAGGGTGTACCAAGAATGGACCGCTGGCACATCAAGTACCTCCAGACGTCATAACTGTATAACCCCAAAGGACATGGAACCCAGAGGAAAACGTCACCTCCGTTGACTGGTAAAGGCCAATCGACGCGCAACAGTGTATCAATTCCCCACGCAAATGAACACTAGGGCACCCAGGTAAGAGTCCCCGATAGCAAGTTGAGCGTCAAGGCGCCCATGTTATCCCAGGTCCTTAGGCAACGACGCCTTGCAATTCGCATGAGACTACGGTCATTGGACAGTGGAAGAGAGGGAAAAAGGTTGCTTTCTCCGACGAATCGAGGTTCTACTCCACCAAAGTAATGGGCGGTGGCGGATACAACGTCAGACACACGAGAACCAACACACGGACACGCCTGTCGGTCAAGTACATGCTGGCGGTGGCAGTGTGCATGTCTGGGTGATGTTTTCCTGATATGACCTGGGATGCAGTACCACTGGATGGCTCCCTGAACGCCAATGGCTACCTGTCCATCTTCGCAGACCACATGCATCCCTTCATGTTGAACTTTTACCCTGAAGGCTATGGTTTCTACCAACACGAAAATGTCGCTAAAGAGGTGCGTAACTGGTTACAGGTACACGATAGCGATACCTTTGTTCTCCCTTGGATGGCGAATCAACCGACCTCAATCCCATGGGGTACGTGTGGGACTATTTGGATTGACTAGTAGGACGTTCCGACCCATAACCACGTAATCTCCGGGACTTCCGTCCGAATGGGCACGTGTGCCTCGGGCAACCTTTAAGGGCTTTATTGCGTCCAGGTCACGCAGTCTCGCCGTTGCCATCCGGCACAAGGGTAGTTATTCCCATTATTAGGTACGTGGTCATATTATTCTGATATTGTCGTGTATGCATCTTAATGCTCAATGGGAAAACAGTCCGACAGGATAACAAAAATGTAGATGACCTATTCCTCATTTCGTCAGATGCAATTAGGACAATGACACAGGTTTCCTGAGCATGTGACTGTCATTAATGCTGTAATAAGCAACTTTTTCCTGTTCAGCTACGTCCTTAAATGAATTAGAAGATAGATATATTTGCTGCATAAGAAATACCTTCAGTCCATACGTTTAGTAACAAGAAATTTTGAACAATTACAAGAAATCGTATCTTAAAGAAATGAAGATACCGCTGACCGTTGTGTTGTTATCGTTCTGTGGTAAGTAACGCCGTGTTTTACGCTTTTCGGCATTGGACTCCTCTGTAACATCCTAATTTTGTTTAATTACTACCTACATCAGATAGTTGCTTTCAACCAAATATCTGCAAGATGAATAGTGTAACAATAATGTGTTTTCGAACGATTCCTTTGGCAGTCATACGATCCAAATCCGAAGAATACGTTCAGAAATACGTAGTGGGTGCATTTGTGACGATTCTGAAACAATGAACGCCTGCAGGATAACATTTAAATAGTGTTCATGAGAAAAGTTTAAAAATCCTTACTAAGTGTTTAGCGATTCAGGAAGGCTGAACAGTATTAACAGGGTATATAGTGTGATATCACGATTGGCAGCAAACGAAATGCAGTTCCGGTAATCGTGTATTCTGACCATTATTTCGAGATCAGCACAATTTCGATTTTCCGATGATGCACGAGTGGTGTGCTTATTTGATGGCGCTGGTTTGGTTACTTCCTTGGCCCTCCATTAGGGATGGGAGCCAGGTAATACCCCTAAGCGTTTGTGACGTATATAGCTAATTTAACATTGCACTTTTTTTTTTTGTTTTTTATGCAAATTTCGTTGTATCTCAGTTTCAGATTTTCTCACTGAACGGCACATTACTTCCCCGAAAAGATATTTGCCGCCCCGCTGGAGCAGTGGTCTAAGCGATGGCCTCAGAGCATTCGTCCGAAAGGGGTCCGGGTTCAAATCATGGTCAGGCATGGATGTTGTGTTTGTCTTACGGCACCGGCTCTCTCCCTTCCCTGGAACCAGTGATAATAAATTAGGGACAAGCGACTGCTTATAGCCTATTGAGTTGCTCACGGTAGTCGTTAAACTTCCAATAAAATAAAAAAAGATATTTCGTTGTGAAAACACTAGTGTGTCCGTGAAGACGATCGAACGTGCTCCTCCTCACTCCGGAGTAAGTTGCTCTCCCAACCAAGCTACATGGACGGAATGTATCGCTGCAGAGTTGTCGTCTTGACCCGTGCTCAACCTCTGTAGTACGTGACATCATCTCCCACTTATTTTTATTTTTATTTTGAAGCGAACAACAAGTCTTTTATTAATTCTAGACGATGTGTGCAACAAAGATCACACATTTTTCGAAGAACCCAACGGCCAGTATATTCCTGTTTATGTACGGGCACCAGTGTGAAAAAAAACACAAAGTTGGCCGTGATGTAAACCACGCCCCCTCACTCCGGAGCTACTTGCTCTCCCAGCTAAGCTACAATGACTGAAAGTATAGCTGCAGATTTGTCGTCTTGACATGTGCTCGACCTTTGTAGTACGTCACATCATCACCCTCTTAATTTTCCTTCTTTCTTCCTTTTTTTTTTTTTTTTTTTTTTTGAAGCGAAGAATGAATTTTTCATTAATTTTAGACGATGTGTTGAATAAAGATCACACATATTTCGAAGAACCTTACGGCCAGTGCACGGGCGCCAATGTGGTCCGTAACGGACTGACGAAGATCGAAATCCCAAACACCCTCACTCCGGATTAAGTTGATCTCCCAACTATGCTACACGGACTAAACTTATCGCTGCAAATCTGTCGTCTTGACACGTCTAGACCTCTGTAGTAATTCACATAATCTCCCTCTTAATTGTCTTTCTTTTTGTAACTGTGACGACTCAATGAACGTCAAATTTCTGTTTCACACGTTTATTTTAAAGTATTTAAACACCATGGAATGCCCCTGCATAACACACATCTACGAGATACACCATCTAACTATACACTGTAATTTGAAAAATTAATTAATTGAAAAAACACTTGAAAAAAACTTCTGCGATGAGGTGATCAATGGTCAGTCGATATTCAGTAGATGACAAAAATACCAATATTTACTCATGAAAACTGAAAGTTTCATTATAATATATACGTACTTATTTTAAATAATAAGCATGGTTCTGACATAGAATATCATACATTCATTCCCAATGTTATGGAAGGAAGATAAAATACATCATTATGAATACTTTGATTCTACTTTCTAAACTAATTTCTTTCTTTCTTTCTTTTTTTTGAAGCGAAGAACGAATTTTTTTTTAATTCTTGACGAAGTGTTAAACAAAGATCACCCATTTCTGGAAGAACCTAACGGCCAGAACATCCATATTTATGTTTGGGCACCTATGTGAAAACACAAATTTGTCCGTGACGGAGTAACTTGCTCTCCCAACTAAGCTAAACGGACCGAATGTATCGCGACAGATTTGTCGTCTTGATACGTGCTCGACCTCTGGTGTACGACATATCGTTTCAGCAACGCTGACAGTGAATAAGAACTACAAAACGTATGTTGGTTAGGTTCCACATGTGGTGGAATAGATGAAACCTTGTAGATTTTTGCTGAGAGATAAATAATGTGCTGTAAATATAGCAAAACATAATTTTTATGTTTTTCATAAGAGCTGGATATTAAATGTCAGCTAGTGATATGATGAGTATCAAACTAAAGTGTATTGGTGACTGAAACTTCCAGTGCGTTACCATCTCATGAAAAATGAAGACCAATCTGAATTACAGTTGAACCCGCTTATACAACGAGACAGCATTTAGCAAGATCCCGTACTTAACGAGCAAAACAGGGACTTCGGTTTGGCGTTATGTTAATTCAAAGTTAATTCGAGCGTTTTTGAGGAACAAAATTTACTGAAATCCTAGATTTAATGAGGGACTTTTTCAACGAGCAATGTAAAAATATTTGATTAAATTTCATATTTAACGAGGCATTTAAAGCACTAAATCTTATTCGGCGAAGATTAGGTGAACACAAATATCATTAGGTTCCTTTTATTAATATATATTTTAAAATGTCCGTTTTAGGATCCGCTGCTACCATGTATCCATGTAAATGCTTATTTTATTTGAATTTTCCCTATTGTCGTTAACTACCTGGTAAATCTTTTTAGCATATCCTCTTGGCCGCCTCGGTGGCGCAGTGGTCTAAGGCGCTGGCCTCTGATCGTTCGTCGGTAAGGGGTCCGGGTTCGAATCCCGGTCGGGCATGGATGTTGTGTTTGTCTTATGGCACTGGCTCTTTCCCTTCCCTGGAACCAGTGACCCTAAATTAGGGACGGGCGACTGCTTATAGCCCATTGAGTTGCTCACGGTGGTCGTTAAACCTCCAATCAAAAAAAAAAAAAAAGCGTATCCTCTTGCAATGGATATGTAATAAACGTATATGCATGTCATCCGCTATGCGTACTATCACATGGTGGCATTTTTCACCCCAAAACGGATTTAATGAGCACCCCGATTCAGCGACGTTTTCTCTTGGTCCTGAACTTCTCATTATAAATAGGTTCCACATTATATGCAAACGCTCATTATTTTCATTCTGAAAGCTTATTTTAATTATTTATTTAGTGTGTTCTGTGTTCAATAAGTTATTTAAGGACATTAATTAATTAATAAATCAACAACATTCAAAGACTAAAAAAAGTAGTAAGAGGTGCTCATATTTGCCCTTAACCCCGTTAACAAACTACGCAGCAAACTTACACGAACACCAAAAGTCCTCAAGTCACATGGCTAGGCATGACATTTGAAAAAATTATGGAAGAGTAAAGAACTGAGAGGGGCATCCAAGCTGTAGAGTATTCACAAGCAGACACGACAACAGCTGCGGTCATCCTGCTGGAGTCAGAGGTTTAAATTGAGGTGCAGGCGACTCACGTTAGCTTGTGATGTTCACGGAAACTCTTAAACTTCAAAGTAGAAAGAAAAAGAAACAAGTATGAGAGCACTATGTAAGAGAGACAAAGTGTATAGTAAATACAGAAGAAAAGAAATGAGATTTTCACGCAACTTCAAACAATCTCACAAAGAAAGCCTGCAAGGAGCAGCAGCCCCGAGTGCAGAACTAGTGAGGTGGATCGCATCCGCAAATCGTACACAAAATGAGCAGGACAGAGTGACATCAAGGAACTAAGTAAGTATCAGGTGGTAAAGAAATCCGGAAAATAGCTTAAAAAATCGTGAAAAAGCACCTAACCAATTCGTCCAGGTAGTCCAAGTTAGAACTGATCATCTTGTTCCACCGATCTACGAGTTGATTAGCTTGTTCCACCGATCTACGAGTTGATGACTTCGTTCCACTGATCTACGAATTGATGATCTTGTTCCACCGATATACAAGCTGATGACCTTGTTCCACCTATCTACGAGTTGATGACCTCGTTCCACTGATTTACGAGTTAATGACCTTGTTCCACATATATACGAGCTGGTGACCTTTTTCCACCGATCTACGAGTTGATGACCTTGTTCCACCGATCTACGAGTTGATGACCTCGTTCCACCTGTAATACGAGTTGATGACCTTGTTCCACAGATCTACAAGCTGATGACCTTGTTCCACCGATCTACGAGCTGATGACCTTTTTTCACCTATCTACGAGTTGATGAACTTGTTCCGCCGATCTCTTGTTGAGGTAAAAGTCAGGCGAGCGGGAGCTGAAGAAGTCATCCATGCAACGTTTCATATCAACAGCATTAGCAACGTTTTTCGCATCGAGAAAATTCGACAAAAACCGGAAGAGTTGGAAATCGCAGTGGACAAGGTCCGGGGAATAAGAAGGTGCGACAATATTTCCCATTCCAGCTCGTCCAATTTTTTCTGGGTCCGTAAAACGGCATGTGAACGAGCTTTATACTGGTGAAAAACAACCCAATGCCGATTAATCAATGCTGGCCGCTTTTGTAGCAGTGCAGCATGGAGACGGTCCAACTGTTGGATGTAAGCATCCGCTGTGCTGGTTTTGTTCCAAGGTAACGGTTCATAAAGAATCACACTGCGTCAATAACACCAGCAACACAGCATGACTTACCATTCATGAAGGAGTGACTTAGCGATCTCCAGTAGGGGCTGTCCCTGTTTGGTCCGGGCTCTTTGTCGCGTAATATTCACCATTCACGTATCTCATCCATTTGTTATCACCCGTAATGAACCGATGCAAAAGCCCTCCCGATTTTCTCTTTCACGCAGAGCAAATGCAATGGAGTAGCGTAGCATCTGATTCTGGTCAGTCAAATCATGGGGTGCCCATTTGCACAGTTTACATGCATATCCCAACTTTCTCTTTTACCCAGAGCAACAGCAATGGAGTAGCGTTGCATCCGGTTCTGGTCAGACAAAGCATGGGGTACCCATTTGCACAGTTTACACGAATATCCCAACTTTCTCTTTCACGCAGAGCAACAGCAATGGAGTAGCGGTGCATCCGATTCCGGTCAGTCAAAGCATGTGGTACCCATTTGCACAGTTTACACGAATATCCCAACTTTCTCTTTCACGCAGAGCAACAGCAATGGAGTAGCGTTGCATCCGATTCTGGTCAGTAAAAGCATGGGGTACCCATTTGCACAGTTTACACGAATATCCCTACTTTCTCTTTCACGCAGAGCAACAGCAATGGAGTAGCGTTGCATCCGATTCTGGTCAGACAAAGCACGGGGTACCCATTTGCACAGTTTCCACGAATTTCCCAAATTTCAAAGTCGGGTGTTGATGGTCTCATGGGAGGTCTTCAGGACCTCTGCCAGTTCCGTAGTGCTACACCAGGCGTCGTCGATAGCACGTGTTGAAATGTATCATCTTCAACCTTACCGGGTCTGCCACTTCTGGTTGCATCAGATAGATCCCGTACACCAACATCAAATTTCTTGTACCTGTCATAAAATGTACTCTGTCCGATGATATAGTCACCAAACGCATTTCAAAATTTTCCAAGTACTTCCGTAATATCTATAGAGCAATATTGCACGCTCATCTTTCTACGATATCCACATAGTACCGTTGCCACGTCTAACTAATCTTTACAACAGCAGCGTACGTTCTGGTCTTATAAACTATTCTTACGCGCACAGGACTCCGGGATGTCTATTTCACCGCAGCCCATCAGCACCTTGCATTATGCACGCCACACACGATTTTTCCAGTAACTTTCTTTACAGCCTAATAAATAGCCACAATGCTCGAAATGTGAACTATTTACGAAAATTTTGTAAAAACTTTTTTAAAACTTAATCGTCGGGATAAGTAAACAAAATTCATTAACGGATTTCTCTTCAAACTGTTATCATAAGGAAGGCCATCGCGGATACTTATTTACCTTAGGCCATCCAGGTAGCGCAGTGCTTTAAGCGCTGGCTTCGGACCCCTCATCAGAGATGTGTATATATGAGTGACGCATGGATGTTGAATTAGTCTTACGGAATTTGTTGTCTCCCTCCCCTGGAGGTAGTGTCATAAATTAGGGACGGGCGAATGCTTATAGGCCATAGAGTTGCTCACGTTGGACGTTAAACCCCAAACAAAAAAATTACAATACTCCGTGATGTTTAGTATACCTGTAATGTAACCATCCGTTTCATTTCTGTATTCCTATGTAAATTAGGTTCCTTGTCCTCAAATATCTTTTAACATAATGCCACAAAGTTCCTCCCGACGGTCTGGTAAACGTTGACAACCTGACAATTGGTCAATGGGCAATCCATGTAAATACACGGTCGAGTCATATTATTGTGAACACCAACTAATATCCAAAGTAACCGCCGTATGCAGCGCGCACAGCACCTAGAAGGGCTGGGAGTGAAACAATAACGTGCTGGAAGGTGTTCACAGGTATATGGAGCCATGGTAACTGCAGTGCGTCTGACAGCTGCTGGAGGGTGCGTCGTGGAGGATCCATAGAGCGAATAACACAATGGAGGTGGTCCCACAGATGCTGAATTGGGTTTAAATCTGGGGAATTAGGAGGCCACGGAAGTACTTTAAAGTCTTTATCGTGCTCTTCCAACCACTCTCAGACATTTCTAACTGAGTGACACGTCGCATTTTCGTGCTGGAAGATCCCATCCACCCCAGGAAAGGACAACCAGAATGTATGGGTGTACGTAGTCTGCAAGGATGTGTTCATAATGAACTCGGTCCATAGTGTCTTCCACACGTATGGGTGCACCCACAAAATGCCACGAAAACGTTCTACAAACCATAACGCTGCCCCCACCAGCTTGTGTTCTTCCAACAGTGGCAGATAGTGTTTGTTCTCCGATGTTTCTTGCCTTATACGCCAACTACCATCCGTTCGATGAAGCAGAAAACGTGAGTCATCGGAGAAGGCAATACTTTGCTAATCAGTAGAGGTCCAATTCCGATACTGCCGTGCAAATGTAGGCCTTTTCTGCCGACGCACCTTTGTTAGCATAGGTGCAGTGACCATCCGTCCGCATCAGAGCCCTATACGCAACACGGTTCACTGAAATGTCGTTTTAAACACACATCCGGTAGCTCCCTGGTTCATTCGGCCTGTAAGTTATTCCACTGTAGCGTGTCGATCGGCCCTCACTCACCTTCGAAGACGACGTTTACTTCACACATCAATGGCACGTTGTGTTCCCTAGGTTCTATGTCGCTCATTTGCAATGCTGCCATTTCTCCAATCACGATGCACTTTAACCACAGCAGCACACGAAAAGTACAAAAACTGCGCTGTTTCAGAAATACTACCACCCTTGGCTCTAAAGCAGATAACCACCCCTTTGTGCAAATCTGATAGATCGCTCCTTTTTATGCATGACAGCAACGACCTTAAATACCAGAATGCCTACAGCACACCTTAAATACCCTCCAAGCCATCTCACGACACGTGTCTCCTTTCATTGGCTACGCTGTTGACGTCAAAAGTAGAAGGTGGTCAAAATAATGTGACTCGACTGTGTAAAATGTTTTGTGGTAAGAGCTCGGAGAGCTGTATTCGAAATGTAATGTTGATATTAGCCGAGATTAGGGCAATTTTTCTATGAGCTAACTGCACTGAGTGAGCAGATTACACGGATGAGCCATTACATTACATTATGACCATCACAAGCCTTGATTCCGCCCCGGTGGCGCAGTGGTCTAAGGCGCTGGCCTCTGATCATTCGTCCGTAAGTGGTCCGGGTTCGAATCCCGGACAGGCATGGATGTTGCGTTTGTCTTACGGCACTGGCTCTCTCCCTTCCCTGGAACCAGTGATCCTAAATTAGGGACGGTCGACTGCTTATAGCCCATTGAGTTGCTCACGGGGGTCGTTAAACCTCAAAAAAAAAAAAAAAAAAAAAAAAACAAGCTGAGGCCGCCCCGGTGGCGCAGTGGTCTAAGGCGCTGGCCTCTGATCATTCGTCCGTAAGGGGTCCGGGTTCGAATCCCGGACAGGCATGGATGTTGCGTTTGTCTTACGGCACTGGCTCTCTCCCTTCCCTGGAACCAGTGACCCTAAATTAGGGACGGGCGACTGCTTATAGCCCATTGAGTTGCTCACGGGGGTCGTTAAACCTCCAATCAAAAAAAAAAAAAAAAAAAAAAAGCCTTAAGAAATTAGAGTGCCTGGGACTGAACGGTGGCGCATGTGAAGTTCACTGAGCAATATGAATGCAACCCAAGGACCGGTTTTCGGTTAGTAGAGTGTTCAGAATCAGACTGGGAAAAGCTGCCGATTTATCGGAGTTTGATGAAGAACAAACTGTGATGGCAGTTTGTCTTTTATCACGTATTGCTGTAGTGAGTATGTATCAGATTTTAGTGTACAGATGACCAAACGACGAACCGTTGCCCAGCCGTGTGTTGACAGCAGCTCATTGACGCCAGAGGGGATCGAATACTGTCTCGCATTGTTCGTAGCGACTGCAGCACTCTAATTTCTCAAGGCTTTTTTTGCGACAGATTACCCACAGCTACAACTGTGGTTATCAGGGCAATGTGTCACAGCACACATTTCATAGCAGCATTCTGTGCATGGGCCTGCCTAGGCGAAGACCCAGCCGGTCGCCATGCTCACTGCATGCCATCGCCAACAACTCATGAAATGGGCTCAAGTTTATCGGGATTGGACCGTGAATGATTGGAAGAAAGTGACCTGTTCTGAAAAAAATCAAGATTCCATGTGCATGACGTTGATGTCACAGCGCGGATATGCTGATTACAAACGGAGGCTATGGTACCTGGATGCACTGTTCGGCGTAAACTGGCCTGCGGCTGCGGTGTGATGCTATGGATCACACCGCAGCCGCCGGCCTGTGCTATGGAGGATGCTCTCTTTGGATACTTTAGGCCCTATTATCCCAATAGCACCATTCTTGACAGCTGCCATGAATCTGAGCATCGTTGCAGACCAAGTTCTCATGCCAACAGTGTTCCCTGCTGGTAATGGCCATTACTAACCGGATAATGCTGCTTCTAGAATCGTCAACGAGTGGTTCAAAGAAAATGCTGGTGATTTTCTGTTATTCCCTGGCCTCCAAATTTACCTGACATGAACCCAATGGAACATTTGTGGTTGGATTTGGAAAAGCGGATTCGCGGTAAATCACCACCACTCTGAAATGCAAGAGAACTGGAGGGCCTAGTATTGAAGTTATAGGAACCAAATACCCCAGGATACCTATCGCCACCTCATCGAATCGATGCCTTGTCGTGTGCTCGTTGATTTGCGGGCTAAAGGGGCTCCTACTGCGTATTAAGTAGGTGGTTATAATGTAATGGCTCTTTGGTGTATGTTCGAGGAGTAATAGGAGTCTACGTTTAATCTTAGACATCACTGACTGAGTTCTTTTCAGTGTATTCCCTTACGAAATTCTAGCTGATTATCGACTTTCGAAGTGCTCAAATACCATAAATGGATCTGAATTTGTGACTACCTTTTTCTTTATATGCTGGTCAATATAATGAAACATAATTACATGTCTAATTAAGCTTTCAGTTGCAACGAACAAGATGATGTAACCTGGGTATCAAAGAGAAGGTACTTTACTAATCTGAAGTGTCAGTGACGGTTTAAGCTTTCACTGAATTGAACCTTTAATAAACAAATCATTCCACAAACCTATTTAAAGCAAATATCTACAGTATAACTCTATTTGTGCAAATAATTGAAACTTTATCTGGACAAATTTGTATTGCTCTGAACATCAGTCGTACTTAGAATCGGTTATCAGTAAACACCTTCCATCAATGAGAAAGACCAAACACTTAAACCCATCAAAATCACGTTTTTCAAATAACCTCTAACCGTGTTTTGCTATACAGGGTGATTCAGCTAAGCGTGTACAAACTTCTGGGATGAGTAGGTTACCCAAAGACAAATCGGAATCACATCTCAATGCAGGGTCGGAACCATCTTGATGTGCTGGTGTACAGAGAGGACGAGAAATGAAAGAGCAGCACGTAGGAGAACAAAATGCTTTTTATTACTTTCAAGACATTTGCGAAATGCATTGAGGTTACAGAAGGTGTTCCAAGTTGCGACCATCAGCTGTAACACACGCTTGACATCGTCGGCCCATGGAATCACATACATTTTGGAAAATTCCTGGCGTGTCTCGGACTTCCGAAGCAGCTCCATTCCGAGACGGGAAAGGTTTATGGTGGAAAGGGAGAGGGCGCTCACGGTCAGCCGTGGTTAGTAAAATCAAAAGGTGGTCCGAGGAGCGAAACCACGAACTGCAGAAAAGGTGTTGGCCGACCACTGAGTGGTCATGCAACTCTTGGTTCGACGGAAGCTCCTAGTGCCCATTCTGCCATTGGTTAACCTCCCAAAAGTTCTTAGAGTGGGCACGCGGCCATACAAATGGGACTTCGAATGATTGGAAAAAGATCTTCTGCTCCTATGAATGTCGTTTTCTGTTGCACCACGTGGGCGGCCGTCTGCGTGTGCAACTTTCACCCGGGGAAGTGTTGGCACCAGAATGCCCCGATTGACGAAAACATGCTGGTAGAGGAAGTATAATTCCTTGGAAAATGTTCTGCTGGGAAACACTAGATCCATCCATTCATGTGCTGGAACCTATGACGTCTACCACCTGACGTAACATCCTTCAAGACCAGGTCCATCTTTTCACGGCAACGGCGTTTCCTCCTGTAGTGTCTACTTTCAGCAGAAAAATGTGCTATGCCACTATGCCGGGATTGTTACAAAATGGTTCGCGAAACATGAAGAAGACATCGAGGTATTGATCTGGCCTCCAAATTGAGCATGAAGAAAATAAAAGCAGTATATCCGATGGACCGTAAATTCGGGAACTCATGAAAGACCAACGTTTTCAGGACTCGATGGACAATATTGAGGCATGTGTGTTTTCGTCATTTTGTATGCTTGTATAGAATTTTCTTGGGAACCATAAGGCCGCTAACTACCGTGAACTCTGGAGAATATGATCACTGCGTTTTGTATATTTGGTTGAAACATGAGCATCAAATTGCATGACCTCCACAGTCATTTGGATCGATTTCCACATTGTCTTGGTGTCATCAGCGATGAACAAGGGGAGCATTTTAACCAGGAAATAAGGGCCATGGAAGAAAGGTACCGTGGACGATGAGATACGCATACGATGGCGGACTATTGTCGGAGCATCCACTGCGAATGTCCACGAAAATCTCATTCCATGAAATCACAGAAACGCGGGTTCAGCAGCATGTCTCAATGTTCTAGGCTTCTTGGAATTTATCTGCATATGCCATATCGTGAGAAGAATATCTGATGAACAAAAACTAATGCCATTTTCAGAATCTGTTACCCCAAAATACCCCAAAAAGGGTCTAACATCTTACGCACCAAAAGGTGTGTTCCCCAGTGTGATCCGACGATATCTGGGCGTCCATCCAGTGTGCGGATAGCGGAAACAGTTGAATAGGTGCGGAATCAGTTACAGAAAGATAGCCGAATTACTGTGAGACTTTTGGCTGCGTTATTGAGCGTCAGTAAGTCTGTCTGTCATGAGATTCTGCGCGAAGATCTGGGAAGAGGAAAACTTAATGCCAGATTGGTATCCCGCATACTGGAGGGCCTTCCAAATCTCGGATCATAAATAGCGAATCCTGTGATGGTTATGTTCAAATTAATCGGAAACTTGAAACTCTGTCGTTATGAGTGGTGTAGTGGCTTGCATACTCGAGCGCTATCCGGGAGACGCAGGTTCGATTTCCACTCCAGGACGACGAAATTTTCAAGTGATATAATCTGACTTAACATCTATGTCATATTTACACCAATAAACGGATTCGCATTTTCCAAATTTGCATTGTGCAATGGTGTATCTCGTATTTCATTCATTGATATCCTGCGCCTGCGTGCAATCACGGGAATGAATTCAAAGCTCCCAGATTCGCTGTGTATGAATGCCGGTTGTTTTTGACTAGCAAATCCTGTGCTGGTTTTATTCAAATTAATCGGAAACTTGAAACTCTGCCGTTCTGAGTGGTGCAGTGGCTAGCATACCTGGGCACTCTCCAAAGACGCGGGCTCGATTGCCGCTATTTTAAAGTTTTCGGATATTATCTGATTTAACCTCCATGTCATATTTACACCAATAAACGGATTCACGTCCTCAAAATTTGTATTGTACAATGGTGTATCTCGTATTTCATTCATAATCATTCGATTCCCCGCCCGTCACGAAACCGTCGATACTATTCGAAAACTTTGATGCGGGATAATGCTGCGTCTCCATACACTTCTTTTAACATTATGTAAGTTTCAGTAGCTCATTTACCAAGTTTACAACGAAAACAGATATTTATTTTCTGCTCTTCCATGCCTAAAATGAAAAGAAATGAGAACGCTGCTATGCCTCACTTAATGCCCTTCTGCCGCCTGTCAAAACCGATATAAACCGGTTTCCAGCTGTTCGCTGATTATCTAAGGATTGTTGTCTTCTGGCATACAGGTGGTATTTTCATCCCACTATTTTTGCGTCTGTTATGCGGTCAGTCCTGGAATTTATTGGACGTAAGTTGTAGCTCACGGAGGAAATGAACTGGAACTCCCTGGAGAGTGATTGAACAGCTCCTCACACAGAAGGTATTGGACAAACTGACAGTAGAGGGCACTGGAATAATATTCTTCCGCTTCTCCCTGTGTATATTAGTTGAAAGTGAGAACTTATAAAAATGTCAATTATTGACCAATAACTTAAGATTTTGCTGGCTATTCAGTTTTCTACCTTGAATATGTGTTGGATATTATTCGGTTCTGAATTTTAAAATTTCTTTTGTGGAACATACGATTCGGGCCATTAGTGGCCCGCGAGACACGACTCTTGCTGAAAAATATAATTAGGGGTATGCAAAAGTATCGGCCGTTTTAAGGAGAAAGGAGAGAAGAACAATTAGGAAACCAGTACACATTTATTCAAAGAAATATTAGCTGTTAGCTTCAATGACCTTTCGCCATTTTTCAGGCTTCTAATGAATGCCTCTGTGATAGAAAGATTCGGGTTTTCAGCTGAAGAACGCAGTGATGAAATTTTCCACCTCTTGAACTGTGGTGAACTGCTGTTGTACAAGGGCATGTTGCATAGAGCGAAACAGATGAAAGTCAGAGGATGTAAAGCCGCGTGCGGTAAACGCTCTCAGTGTAACTGTTGAAAGGTTGATTTTGTGGTGGCACCGACATGTGGTCTGGCATTATCGTGTAGCAGGATGACTGGGCGGCGTTCTTTACCTGTCCATGGGCGTTTTTGCTCGACTGCCGCTTTCAGTTTTATCAACCGATCGCTATATCGTTGTGCAGTGATTGTTTCGCCCGGTATCAACAGTTCGAAGTACAGCACTCCATGCATATCACACCACACACACAACAGTACCTTTTTCCCTTGGATATCCTATTTTGCAGTGGATGTTAATGGCTGGCCTGGGACGACACAGTATTTCTTGCGTACGGGGTTGTCGCAATAAACCCATTTTCATCCCCAGCGGAAACCTTCCACAAGAAATTCTTCCCTTGAAACCGCTTCAGCAACGACATGCATATGCCCATTCGGTGACCAATATTAAGCTACGTTAAAGTAGGCGGAATCTACCCTCCAATCTTCTGAATCTTTCCCAAGGCCTGTAGACGCCGTACTACCGACGATTGAGCCACTTTCAAACGTTTCGCCACTTTCGTTATCAATTGTGTGGCATCCTCTTGCAACAGCGATTGCAGCTCCTCGTTTGCGAGTTCCTGCGGTCTACTTGCACGTTGCTTGTCTTCCAAGCTTAGATCACCTTTCTTAAACCTGGCAAACCATTCTCGACACGTCCGCTCACCCATTACCGTTTCGCCATACGGCTGACATATTGAATCGTATTCTTCACTCACACTTTTCCCTAAATTAAACATGAATAACAAGTAGTGCCGCAAAACGAACTTTATCGACCGCCATGCTTTGCTTCATGTACGAACTGACTGCACGGGT
Source organism: Macrothele yani (assembly GCA_039090855.1). Lineage (NCBI taxonomy): Eukaryota > Metazoa > Arthropoda > Arachnida > Araneae > Macrothelidae > Macrothele > Macrothele yani. Next base: position 109,212,194 of record CM076997.1, on the reverse strand, counting down.
CGCCGGTCGGTTAAGCCCCTACAGAACCCGCTAGCGGGGGCGGCGGAAATATCTGCATACCCCTAATAATTTTGAATGCATTAGGCGGCATTCATGGCTTAACGAAAGTACTTATTTTCCGTATGTGCGTAAACTATGAATATACGTGCATCATTATGTATAAAATATCAGTTTCTCTCTTTCTCTACTCAACACCACACCGCAAAAAAAAAAAAAAAAAAAAAAAAGAATTGAAATTCGCGAGCTATTTACCGTGAATCCTTTCATAAGAAATAGAGCATATTTTTTACTCAACCTTTTCCGTGAAATGAAGGGAAAAAACCTGAACTCCAAGAATTTTTCATGAGTGAACTGAGACAGAAATACACATTGTCATTTTTTCCGGTTAAGTAAAAATTGCCGCTTTTAAAAGTCGATAAGGTGAACTTCTGACTTTACAGAAATATTTCCACAGTTCCTTTCGTATGTCAACGGAAAAAGTCTGTCCTCAATCTGTATTCATATGACGGAAAATGTCTGGTAATAGTAGCAATTCTCAGGAATACTGAGAGAGGATCTGAATTTGACGCTCTGTAGCGAGATCGGATAATATGGAAACCACAAAAGTATTTGCCGTCTTCGGAGACTGAGACAAAGTATAACATACTCTATATTGACAAAAGTCACCGGCCACCTATAAGAGAAACACAAAATAACATTTGTTGACATACATTTGTACGGTATCAGTTCACCTTTGGCCAGCACGTGTCTACGTGTTTGAGTGCTTCACGTACGTGTTTTGTTTGTCCCATCATCATTCTTCTGTGTGTGTGCCGAACTTAGGGGTCTGTGCTTTCGTTTAAGATCCCTCACGAAATGGTGAGTGCTTATTTTTTTCATTATCAGTGATTTAATTTGCACACCAAGCTGATCGTTTTTCTTCGTTAACCCTTGCTATTGATTATGGTATCTGGTGATGAGGGCGCTTTTCCCGCCCGCATCGCTGCAGCTCCTCGCGTCGCCTCTTCAACTACAGACGCAGCCGATCAATCCTCTTCGCTTGCTAGTGGAGAGCCTCTTAATTTTCCTCCTGTCATTTGCACGTCTTCTCCTGCTCAGGTCTCCGACTGTGCCATTGAGAACGTGGATCTGACGTCCCTGGCCTCTGCTGACGATGATGAATCCATGAACAACTCTGATGTCGTCGCTAATCTGCCCTCTACAGCTTCTACTGCCTCTGTTCCCAGTACATTTTCTCATGCTGCGTGAATGCCTTCCAGAGGAGGCACTTCTGCACGCACGTATTCTGCGGCTGCCTCTGGTATTCCACCGGCTTCCTCCTTGTCTCGCCTGCCCCCTATGGATTCTTACGTTATTCTCAAAGTCGACACCATCTTATTAGACACTCCCGAGAACTCTCCTGCTGGTCAGCGTCATCATTTGACCCTCGAGTTGGGGTTTGTTTTGATGCGCTGCCCAACACTCCTTTAAAAAGTACAGCTTTGCTCTCAAGAAGTTGCTTACTTCTGGTGCCATCACCCTCCTCACCCGAAAGCCATGAACTGTGATTGTTTATTTTTCGAAGAAAGAATATGACGAGCTTGTCTTGTCTCGGGGCCTGTCAATTGGCGATGAGGTGGACCTTTCCTCTGATTCCACATCTCGCATGTCATCGATCCACGGCAACACGGCAAACGTCGCTCTACTACCAGTACCGAGGCCCGGAGGAAAAAAAGAAGTCACCTTCTCCGACTGGCCGCCCACATCGTTCCACCCGCCTAGAAGGTTCCAAATCTCCCCTGTCACGTTCTAGCTCTTCCTCTTCAAAGTCCAAGGGTCCTCTGCCGACGTTTGAAGACTTCTCGACTCTGCTTACCAATGCATCTCCTCCTTCAGAACCTGTCTCCTTTGAAGATCTTTACAAGATTCTCATTCATAAAACAAATCGGAAGGCTTCACTCATCTTTTTACAGCAGTTTGAAGTAGTTCTTCCCGAGGTGTTCGACCAAGCAACCTCCATCCTCAAATTCCTCCGGCATAATGCCAAGCCACCCAACTACGTCTTGTGGTGTCGTGGTATCATCAATCGCCTCGACACATTCCAGAAAGCTGCCATAGCTGCCCTTCATCCGACGTCGGACTTACCCATTCAAGGTTGCCACTATGAATTTTAGGGGGTTTGCTAACCCCCTCGCTAACGCTCTCGTTCTGGAAGATCTCTCGCCTCTTGGGGACGACTTACTCCTTCTACAAGAGACGAACTGCCACTCCTCGACACTTTTTTCATAGATCGCGCACTTGGGACTTCACCTTTCACCATGCTTTCCGTTACTCTGTGCACGGTGGTACAGCAGGAATATCAGTCTGCCATCTCCGCATGCCGCGAAAGCTCCTTCTATGCTATGTGGTCACCAGTGAACCCGTGGTTCGCTGTTACACCAAGTCCGTTACATCTCACGGTGAGTTAAGGCTCTGCATTAACTTTTTGACGTTCTTTCGCACTGCTGTGCCCCGCCTGTGATCATATTGTTCTTCCTCAAGCATTGCTCTGTTTGCATCACGTTGTAAATTTGTCATTACTCATTCAATGTACATATCATCGCTTTCTATCAATTTGTATCATTCCTGTTCTTTTTTATTTTTAATTTTTGACACGATTCCATGTTGCTCGTCTCCTCTGTTTTGTTACATTAGAGTGATTCTGAAACCACCTTTTGCCTACACGTGTCTTCACGAGCTCCGTGTTTGAGTGCTTCAAGTATGTGTTTTGTGTGTCCTATGATTGTTCTTCTGTGTGTGTGCCGAAGTTAAAGGTCTGTGCTTTCGTTTAAGATCCCTAGCGAGTGGGTGAGTGCTCATTTTTTTCATTATCACTGGTTTAATTTACACAAAGAGCTGGTTGTTTTTCTTCGTTAACCGTTGCCATTGATTATGGCATTTGCCGATGAAGGCGCTGTCCCCCGCATAGCTGCAGCTCCTAGCGTCGCCTCTTCAACTACAGACGCAGCGGATCAATCATCTTCGCTTGCTAGTGGAGACTCTTAATTTTTATTTTGTCATTTTCACGTCTTCTTCTGCTCAGGTCTCCGACCCTGCCATTGAGAACGCGGATGTGATGTCCCTGGCCTCCGCTGACGATGATGAATTCATGTACGTCTCTGATGGCGTCGCTAATCTGCCCTCTACAGTTCTACTGCCTCTGTTTCCAGTACATTGTCTGATGCTGCGTCAATGCCTTCCAGGGGAGGCGCTTCTGCGCGCACGTACTTGGCAGCAGCCTCTCGTTTTCTAACGGCTTCCTGCGCTGCCCAACACTCCTTTGAAGCAGTATAGCTCTGCTCTCAAGAAGATGCTTTCTTTTGGTGCCATCACCCACCTCACCCGAAAGCCACGAACTGTGATTGTTTATTATTCGAAGAAAGAATATGCCGAGCCTGTCTTGTTTCGGGGCCTATCAATTGGCGATCGTCACCTCTTGCCGAATCCATCACACAGCATCCTGTTCTGGTCTCTCTACATCCAGTCCCCCCGGAGATCTCTGATGACATGCTGTGTTCTGCACTTAGTCGATGCGGCAGAGTAGTTGGCCCATTGAAGACTCTCTCCTCTTCCCCCTCTGACCCCGATGATAACATATCTGTGACTTCCATAGAACTGATCGCATCATCTTCCCGTCGGAGAGTATCTCATAAATTTCCAAGGTTCCTCGATGTTCTTTGCGGTACCGAGCGCCGCCGGATTGAGCTCCTCACCTCTGCTCATTGCTCACGCTGCAAGGCTTACGGCCATCAGCAGGCTCATTGCCCCCGCGAAGAGCCACTGACTCCTGGAGCTCCAAGGCAGCATTTTACCTCTTCCTCTGTTTCTCCTGCCATGCCTCCTCCGGCGTCTGCACCTCCTGAACCCAGTTTTGCCGAAAATTTGATTAAAGACTTCGATCAACACGCGTCTTCCATTGTTGCTTTCTCCACTCTGTCGGATTTTCCTCCGCTTGACTCCTCTTTGCCTCCTCGTGTTCTCTCTCCATCAGAGGATATCACGGCTGATCTTCAAGCTTCATTCACTGTCGGCACTTTTGCTCCTGGCGATGAGGTGGACCTTTCCTCTGATTCCACATCTCGTGTGTCATCGATCCACGGCAAACGTCGCTCTACTACCAGAACCGAGGCCCCGAAGAAAAAGAAGAAGTCCCCTTCTCCGACTGGCCGCATACATCGTTCCACCCGTCTAGCCGGCTCCAAATCACCCCTGTCACGTTCTAGCTTTTCCTCTTCAAAGTCCAAGGGTCCTCTGCCGACGTTTGAAGATTTCTCGACTCTGCTTACCAATGCCTCTCTTCTTTCAGAACCTGTCTCCTTTGAAGATCTTTACGAGATTCTCACTCATAAAACGAATCGAGAGGCTTCTCTCATCTTTTTACAGCAGTTTGAAGCAGTTCTTCTCGAGTTCTTCGACCAAGCAACCTCCATCCTCAAATTCCTCCGGCATAATGTCAAGCAACCAGACTACGTCTTGTGGTATCGTGGTATCAACAATCGGCTCGACACATTCCAGAAAGCTGCCATAGCTGTCCTTCATCCGACGTCGGACTTACCCATTTAAGGTTGCCACTATGAATTTTAGGGGGTTTGCTAACCCCCTCGCTAACGCTCTTGTTCTGGAAGATCTCTCGCCTCTTGGGACGACTTACTCCTTCTACAAGAGACGAACTGCCACTCCTCGACACTTTTTTCATAGATCGCGCACTTGGGACTTCACCTTTCACCATGCTTTCCGTCACTCTGTGCACGGTGGTACAGCAGGAGTATGGGTCTGCCATCTCCGCATGCCGTGAAAGCTCCGTCTATGCTACGTGGTCACCAGTGAACCCGTGGTTCGCAGTTCCACCAAGTCCGTCACATCTCACGGTGAGTTAAGATTCTGCATTAACTTTTTGATGTTGTTTCGCACTGCGCTGCCTCGCCTGTGATTTATTTTGTTATTCCTCAAGCATTGCTCTGTTTGCATCATTTGTCATTACTCATTCAATGTACACTGAAGAGCAATTGAGTTAGAGCCAGCTGGCGTTATGCAAATGTGGAGCTGTGGGCGACCATGTAAACGGAAACGTCATGACGTATGCAGCGATCCGACAATATAAGGAGTGATGCGACGGGGATCAGTAAGAGTCGAAGGATCTAAGCGGATTTGATCGTGGTCAAACTGTCGGGGCCCGACTAATGGGTCACTCCATCGCGGAAGTCGTGGAGACACTGAGATTTTTATGAGCCACTGTATCACGGGTGTTGAGTACATTGAATCCGGTGAAACCATCGCTGCAAGGGCCAACTGCCGTGGACAACAGCGTGTGTATGAGCGGGGTCATCGTCGTCTAGCTCACATTGTAACAGCGGATAGACGGGCCACAATGCAAGAAATCACTTGAGAATTTAACGCTGGTGCACAAAAACGTGTAACCAGCCACACCTTACTGAACCATCTCCTCGCTATGGGGTACAGAAGCCATCGTCCAACGAGGGTACCGCTGCTGACCGCACATCACAGGGTGCAAAGATTAGCATTATCGCTGGAACATCGGCAATGGACCCTAGACATGTGGAAAAATGTTGCCTGGACTGATGAGTCGAGATTCACGTTGGTACATGCGGATGGCAGGATACGAGTACGGCGCAAACCACATGAAGCGATCGATCATACTTGCCAGCAATGTACTCTTCAAGCTGGTGGGGGCGGCATTCTCTTCTGGAGACTGTTTACGTGGACTGAAATGGGACTCCTGGTACGTGTGACATCGTCGCTCACAGGTCAACGTTACCAGGATATCCTGGACGACCATTTGCTTCCGTTTGCGCGTCTTCAACATCCCACTGGGGACCTCTTCCTGCAACAAGACAATGCACCATGCCATCGCTCTCGAATTGTATCCGAATGGTTGAATGAACACTAAATCGACGTGACCTCGCTTCCTTGGCCAGCTAGGTCACCTGACATCAATACCATCAAGCACATCTGGGATACCATCGAAAGTGATGTTTGAGGCTCTAACCCCCTCCATCAAATTTTCGTGAACTGTGGGAGCTTATTCAGGGGTCGTGGATACGTATGGCTTCCCAACGCTTCCGGTGTCTTGTCGAGTCCATGCCGAGACGAATCGCCGTCGTCATCAGGGCGAAAGGTGGTGCTACACGTTACTAGACAGGTATCTCTAATTCAATTGCTTTTCAGTGTACATGTATAAACGCCGCCACTGTTCCCAATGGACAGCGGACTGCGTTGAACCTGTGAAAACGTAAACAACTCGTAATACGGCTGTCGTTGCTTTTGAAACAGCTGTCGAGTGTAATATTTTTTTGTGATTTTACAAATTTTATTAAAACTATAATGTTCAACGTAGTAAATATGTAACAGTAATGTAACGAAGTTACAAATATCTTTCAAATACTTAACAGTAACATGAAGTTGGTATGTGGAAGTTACAAAGATATTTTGCTGTATAGTATGAGTTATATTTCAAAGTTATGTAGCATTTGAGGATATTTTGACGTAACGGTAAGTTTTCTGAAACATTATTGTAACATTGCGCGACGTATCTGAAAAGTCTCAATGTTTCAGTGCTGCATACTTGTGACATATACGAAATATTCTGCGCTGTGTGGGTAACTTTTCGTGCATGCAGTGATAGCTTCGATGTGTGAGCAATTCAGTCACTGGTGGACAACCAAAATCTGGAACGTTTTGGTGCGCTGTACTGGACCCACTTCTCATCACATGTGAGTACCCCTATCCAAAATGGTTCCTTGTCACAGAGAGACAGCATTGCAAGACAAGCTGAGACACGTTTCTGTTTGTTCACTGCAGACAATTTCTGGGGGACCCACTCAGACAAATTTATATGGCTTACCTTTTGCATGTAGTTGTCTTCGGACGCCAACACGCCAGAAATTAGCCCAGACACCTGGCCTGGTTCCTGGAATGTTTGGCTATTGTCCAGCTCAATAGCAACTTTCAGGTCTTCTGTTTCCAGGCTGACGTGACTACCATTTCGGAACAATCTTAATGCCGCCCCGGTGGCGCAGTGGTCTAAGGCGCTGACCTCTGATCATTCGTCCGTAAGGGGTCCGGGTTCAAATCCCGGTCAGGCATGGATGTTGTGTTTGTCTTACGGCACTGGCTCTCTCCCTTCCCTGGAACCAGTGACCCTAAATTAGGGACGGGCGACTGCTTATAGCCCATTGAGTTGCTCACGGTGGTCGTTAAACCTCCAATCAAAAAAAAAAAAAAAAAAAAAAAAAAACAATCTTAAAGGGATTCATCTCCATCTCCGAACTTTCGAAACCAATTCCAAGTTGTGTGTTTCGTCGCAGAATCTGCCCCGAATGCTTAACAAACTCGACGAGATGTTTCTGTTGCAGCTGAACAGAGTTTAAATTTGTATAACAAACACCCTCGAATAATCTCTATAACGAAGTGAATTTCTCCGTCATTTTTATCAACGCCAGGATTCGAGCCCGGGTCCACTCATTCCGGAATAAGTTGCTCTACCAATTGAGCTACGCGGACATTTTATTCTGATTCCTATCTGCCTTTATGTCGTGTGCGTCCTTCTGGCAGGTACGTCACATCTCCTGGTACGTTACATCATCTCCCCCTTATTTTTTATTTTTTCGAAGTGCTGCTCTTATTTTTCCTATCTCGCGGTGTGGAAATAACATCACACCATTGCGAGATTGTGAACGGTCGGGTCATCCGGATAGTTCGGGCGCCATTATAACGAAGTGAATTTCTCCGTCATTTTTATCAGCGCCAGGATTCGAACCCGGGTCCACTCATTCCGGAATAAGTTGCTCTACCAATTGAGGTACGCGGACATTTTATTCTGATTCCTATCTGCCTTTATGTCGTGTGCGTCCTTCTGGTAGGTACGTCACATCTCCTGGTACGTTACATCTCCACTAACACTGCCATTGCAATCGCACGTCTTTCCACTACCAAATTGCTTACTCATCTGATTCATATCCTCAGGACATCTTGGGATTTCAGTTGATGATATACCACGGGCGGAACACCATCTCTCCGCGAATTCAATCATTACAAAATGTTTCGTTTTGTCCCTTGAAAAACGGCAAATACCTATGTGGTTACTTGATACACAAGAGTTTCGTGAAATAATGCTATAAGGTAGAACATTTCACTCGTTCTTAAATAAAATGGAAAGTCACTGTCTGTTTAAAACAATCTGGAGTTCCAAAACACCTCCTTTCTTGGAAAAATCATGATAAAAATGTAATTTGTGTTAAGTCTTCCTACAAAAAAATAAAATTATTGTAAACCTATTCAGAAAAATAATAAGCACCTAACAGAAAATGAAATGAATGATTAACCAGCATTGATAGCGAAAAACATTTCATCATCGCGCGATTCGAGTCATCTCCATTTCTACCTTAAACGTGATTAAGTGGTAAGTGTCTTTCTAGGTCAGACAGTAACGATCCTATTTGGCGTCCCAGCTATAACGAATTCGATCTCCCGCCACAGGGAATGGATTCTTTCATTTCGAAAAAATGACGAAAAAGTCAAAATCTTCGTTTTTGGAATCTAGGTAAATTTCTGTACAAAAACGGAAAAACCAGAAACTGGCTTTTTTGAAAAAAAAAAAAAGAAGCGGAATCAGTAAAGAAGGAAAAGCTGTTAAAATACTAAATGTTCCGTAAGGAGTAATGGAAAATTTTTAAATGGGAAATTTTGTTAAAAGATGGAGACTTACCGGCACGCACCACTTATTTTTTTACAGTGCATGGGACGTATATGGCTTATTTAATATTCCGTTTTGTTTAGTGTCTATAATTTGTTTATCCCTCGTTATATTTTCCACTCTTAACTTCACGTCAGAGCTCCCTTCAGTTTTTGTCCCTTGTGGCATTAATGATCGCTAGCGGCGACGCTAGCCGCTCAGAACTAAGTGGGCTATTGGGGCTGCTAAGCATGATGGGGGAGGGCATATAATTTGAAGTGTTTGGCAGAAATTCTGGCAAACAATTCCGTTCATGCGGAATTTACCGGACGGTGATAATGTTTTCGCGAGTCAAAAATAGTTTTCAGGTTCATACTGCACGTATGTAGTATGGGACACATGGGTGCGAATCTCTATGGCAAGTTGCAATTTCTTTAGCGTGCGCATTTTTTATTTCTGTCTTCATACCTTTTATTTTTTTCTTTGCTGTCATAAGGCTGTTTATGAATTTTTGTTTGTATATACATATAAACTGTATACATACACAATTGAGTCACATTATTGTGACCACTTCCGACTTTTGAGGTCGGGAGCTCGTAGCCAATAAAAGAACGCACGTGTCGTGAGCTGGCTTGTAGTATATATAAACTGTGCTGTAGGCAATCTGGAAACATATCATTCGTTGCTGTCATGGATAAAAGGAGCGGTTGACACTATAATTCGTGCATAAATACTAATATTAAAAGAAATCCGTCTTGTTGCACGATGATATTTATTCAGCTAAAAAATGAAATCTATATACAGTTTAAAAACACATGAGCACTTTCGGTGTCACATTGACACCTTCATCAGATGTAATTTCACCATGTGGCTACATGCTGGTCTTAAGTACGTGGAGTAGATGCATCATGGGAAAGGTAATGTCAATGTCACATGATATACCAGATAACAAGACAATCAAAAAGGCATAGTTAGCCAATGATCACTTAACAGAAGCAATTGCTATTGTGCTGTCCTTCCCAACAAGATTGCTCCAAGGTTCAGGTAAAACATAAGGATAATAGTCATTACAGCAACTTGTATTATAAGCAGAAATATAGAGGCTTTCTGCAAATAACAAGGAATGAACAGAGCTAGGTGTGTTTATGATTTTAGCGTTGTCCCAGTCTGGGATGGAATTTCCAGCACTTATGGTTCTTGCAAAAGAGGTGCTTTGGTGATTCATTTTTAGATCATATCTGTGTTCATTTAATCTCAAATCCAAATTTCTTTTGGTAGAACCCACATAATGAGTGTTTAGTTCACCAGAGATAGTGTCAAGCATAGGAATAACATACACACCCCATTTTTTCCCTTTGTCAATTTTGTCACGATCATTGCGGATAATGGTATATAGATTGCATGATCGTATTCCAAATTGTATTTTATGACAAGAACATATGTTGGTAAGGAGGTTTACAATATGTGGATTAAAATCAACAGATCCAACATACTTTTTAGGCACTTGCTCACTAATTAAAGCAGTTGACATAGAAAACCGTACTTTATTGTGCACTCCCTAACAACGTTGTCCGGGTAACCATAGTTTTTAGCAAGGGATGATATCCATTGTAGTTCTTGAGCTCTGGCGAAATGGCTAGAAGAATGTGAATATGCTCTTCTAAATAGGAAGTGCAGAGCAGAAATTTTATGCTGAAAAATGTGAGCAGAATTGTACGGAATTAGAGTGGGTGTGGATGTAGGTTTTCGATAAACAGCAAAAGACAGGGAATTGTCAGAAGGGGTACGAGTAATTTGAAAGTCAAGATAAGGTAAGACGAAATTATTTTCAAGTTCTATCGTGAGTTTGATGGAGGGGTATTGAGCAGACATGGCGTTGACAAACTGCTGTAACTGATTTATGGTATATGGCCAAATTACCAAGATGTCATCAACGTAACGGATATGGAGACTAGGTTTTTGTGGGAATTCTTGTATGACTTTATTTTCAATATGCTGTAGAAGAATTTCCGCTAAGACTGCGGATAAAGGTGAACCCATGGCTGTCCCGTCGGTTTGTTGGTAAAATATGTTCTGAAATTTGAAAAATGAACGCTTTTTAATGAGATGAAGAGCATTCATTATGAAAGCAATATCATTGGCAGGAATGTCAGAATCAATGAGCAAAGCCTGAATCAACTGAAATGTAATTTCAGTTGATTTCATACATTTCAGTTGATTCAGGCTTTGCTCATTGATTCTGACATTCCTGCCAATGATATTGCTTTCATAATGAATGCTCTTCATCTCATTAAAAAGCGTTCATTTTCCATGGAGGGCGATGCAAGATTCCACACGTCGTGCCATGCTTTGCACAACATTATCAAGCAGCTGTTGGGGTAATTTATCCCATTCCTCTGTCAGTGCACGGATGAGGGTGTCCTTGTTAATTGGAGGGCACTGGCGACCAGCAATACTCCTCCCCAAAGCATCACACACATTTTCAAAGGGATTCAGATCTGGAGAACGTGCTGGCCATACGATGCGTTGAATATCCTCGCTCTCAAGGCACTCCTGGACAGCGACTGTTCGATGACATGTTGCGTTGTCGTCCATGAAAATGAATCTATCACCGACAGCACCACGGTACATGCGAACATGAAGTAGCAGAACATCATTAATGTATCGTTGGCCAGTCATAGTCCCAGTTGGAAGCACATAGAGGGACGCACGGCCATTGATCATGATGCCAGCCCATACCATGACACTACATGTCGGATATCAGTCCCTTTCCTGTGTGTTTGCTGGACAATATGCAGTACCACTATCACGCCAGATCAGTTGTCGTCGACAATCAGACGATAAACTGTATCTACTCTCATCTGAGAAGAGGACAGCAGACCAGTCGTTATCAGTCCAATTGCGATGTTGATGGCACCATTGCAAACGGGCGGTACGGTGACGTCTGGACAATGGGATGCACACAACAGGACTGCGGGCGTATAGTCCTCCTTCATCCAAACGTCTGGCGACAGTTTTTCGGGAGATCCGCTTGCCCGTAGCAGCCATAAACTGATTTGCTACCTCCCTAGCTGTGCTGCGCCGGTGTCTTTTTGTTGATAGCTCTATGTACCGATCTTCTACAGGTGTCGTACTGCGAACACGACCTCCCCCGAGACGTTTGCTACACTCTCCATTTGTTTGAAATGATTTCCAAAGCCTTGAAACAACACTGTGGCTGACGTCGAACTCCCTGGCAACATCTGTTATTTTTCGCCCTACTTCAATCTTGCCAATAATACGGCCACGCGTAAAATCATCTAGGTGATGTCGGGAAGACATACTGAAAATTGCAAGTTCGTCAATTGATTCTTTCCCTTTCAACTTTGCGTTTGAACAACAACGGTCAATACGCGTCAAATCCTTTATATCTCTTGTCAGCGCTATGACGTCACGAACAAGTTCGGCAATTCAAAATTTGCATGTGCACAACACGTCTTACTGTATCCCGCACTTATGCTATTTTCCACATTTTCCTGCCTTCCATTTTATGGTTGCTATCGTTGCTATTGTCATCCGCCCTTAGCAGTTGTCCGGCAATGTATTCACTCTGTACAAATAATTTATCCAATACAGTTTAAGAGAACTTCCTTATTTCGCAAGTACTTAGAATCGCCAGAATCTGCAACAATACTTCGGATTTCCCTGAACACGTTAGTCTTCTGATTAATAGTTTTCTAGAGAACCAAGTACCAGCTAACTTTATTAAAACAGCTTTAATAAAAATAGTACTTAAAAATAGAGTTAAGTTAGTAGATCTATTTTAATTGCATTACAGTTAACAAAATGATTCTGGCCAATTAAAGCCTTTTAGGAAGTTGGTCTAGAGGATGTATATTAACTACCTTTTTGGAACCTTTAATGCTATGGATAAAGCAGTTTAATTATAAAAAATAGTATTAAATAAAAACAAAAAAAGTGAAATACTTATTCGAACTCAAGAATAACTAATATAAAAATAGTAAAAATTAAGAAAAACTTTATAAGAAACTAGATTTTCTGTAGTTTTACTTTAAGGTACATTAATACAAGTGAATAGTATTAAATACACATTGGATGTATTTGGTAATATTGTCCTTGTATTCCGTTGAGCTTCTGCTGTTTCCAGACAATCAGTTTATTTTTTTCATTTGGAGTTTTTGCTGGTGAATTGCCGTTTTATGCGGGATGTGTTTTTGTCTGCGGGGCTGCTGCTGCTGGGTTGCTTCTCCTCCACACCATGGGGCGCTTGAGGCCGCAGGGAGGTTTGACGGCCATTTTGTATCGTCTGCCATCTCTTTGAAAAGCAGTATCGCAGGTCAGTCATTTCGTTTTTACTTTTTGGTTTTATTGTCTTCTCAAAAACTGGCGTAGTTATTCTCTTGCCATTGGCTTTGATTTTAATTTTTGGCTTTGCTTTCTCGTTTTCTTTGTTCAGGTTGCATGCTGGAGGTTTTGGGCCTTGTAGTTCTGCTTATCTTTCGTTTGTGTACGGAGACACATCTGCTGTGTTTGTACCTTCTTGTAAAGCATTTTTATAATATTGTGTACATATTGCAACTTTTCTTTTTTCATTAATTAAGTAGCTTTCCAAGATTTATATTATGTTTAATGTGTCTACAGTCTTGTTGTGTCTTGCGGTAAATGTCTGTAAAATTCTTTTTGTTTTTCGTTCCTGGTCTCTGGGCTAGTTTTATGTCGGTGTGTGTTGGCACAGGCGTGTTTTTTTTTTTTTTTTTTGCTTTGCTTCCTTGTTGAGGTTTTGCTCTCGTTACCTGCTCGTGTTTTAAGCCACATGGCTCTGATGTCCCATTTTGTCCCTTCAAGTTATGAATTTTTACTTTGCTGGGTACATTTGAAACTTATTTTTTGTTTTTGGGTTTCTACCAAGTTAAGAATATTTTACACTACTGTGTACATAAAGATTTTATTTTTTTAAGTTTTTTCCAGGTTTTGTAATACGTTCCAATAGTCTAAATTCTCCACGCATCTGGCGATATTTAAACATTTTTTTGCACTTGGGCACTGCACTGGGTTTTTCTGGATTTTTGGCGACGAGCCATTGTGGGTTGGACCAGGTATATCATGAATGTATTGCTAAATTCCTAATTTTTGCCTTTCCGTGGCTTAGAAAGTTTCTTTTTGTTTTGTGGGGTCCCTTGCCCGAAATATATTTATGACACAGCAGAAACCCACATTCAACCAAGTCTTTGTAGAGATGAGTTGATGCTATGTTTTGCTGGTCTTTGATAAAGCCAAAGCGCAGCATTTTTCATACTTTCTGCAATCTTGCATGTTTTTCCCTGTTGGTTTGCCTTGTTTCTCTTTGCTTTTTTAACTCTTTCTTTTTTTTTTTTTTTTTGGCTTCTCTTGAAATTGCTTCTTCTTGTTGTATCTATCCATCTATCTATCTATCTATATATATATATATACTGTATATATATATAAAAGCATAAATAGTTTTTTCCTTTATTAGGTGCCCACAACACCCCGCCACCGCGCATAGCCGCTGGAGCAAGAGTGAAGTAACATACACCATAAATATCACTAACAACAAACTTCACCCCACTTTTTCGTTTTATTTGTATTTTTGTTTTTTATTTGTTTTCTTGTTTTTTTCATTAGTATTTTTTCGGGGAACAATTGCATGTGTCTGTTCTGATGTGATGTTGGGTCGACCTGTTGTTGTGTGCTTGTGTGTCGGGGGAGGGGTGTTGTGGGTGATATTTATACTGTATATACACTGCCCGACAATTGCTAAGGACGGATGACAATAGCAACGATAGCAACCATAAAATGGAAGGCAGGAAAATGTGGAAAATAGCATAAGTGCGGGATACAGTAAGACGTGTTGTGCGTATGCAAATTTTGAATTGCCGAACTTTTTCGTGACGTCATAGCGCTGATAAAAGATATAAAGGATTTGACGCGTATTGACCGTTGTTGTTCTTTTTTTTTTTTTTTTTTTTTTTGATTGGAGGTTTAACGACCACCGTGAGCAACTCAATGGGCTATAAGCAGTCGCCCGTCCCTAATTTAGGGTCACTGGTTCCAGGGAAGGGAGAGAGCCAGTGCCGTAAGACAAACACAACATCCATGCCTCGCCGGGATTCGAACCCGGACCCCTTCGGACGAATGATCATAGGCCAACGCCTTAGACCACTGCGCCACCGGGGCGGCCCGTTGTTGTTCAAACGCAAAGTTGAAAGGAAAAGAATCAATTGACGAACTTGCAATTTTCAGTATGTCTTCCCGACATCACCTAGATGATTTTACGCTTGGCCGTATTATTGGCAAGATTGAAGTAGGGCGAAAAATAACAGATGTTGCCAGGGAGTTCAACGTCAGCCACAGTGTTGTTTCAAGGCTTTGGAAATCATTTCAAACAAATGGAGAGTGTAGCAAACCTCACGGGAGAGGTCGTGTTCGCACTACGACACCTGTAAAAGATCGGTACATAGTGCTATCAACAAAAAGACACCGGCGCAGCACAGCTAGCGAGGTAGCAAATCAGTTTATGGCTGCTATTGGCAAGCGGATCTCCCGAAAAACTGTCGCCAGACGTTTGCATGAAGGAGGACTATACGCCCGCCGTCCTGTTGTGTGCATCCCATTGTCCAGACGTCACCGTACCGCCCGTTTGCAATGGTGCCATCAACATCGCAATTGGACTAATAACGACTGGTCTGCTGTCATCTTCTCAGATGAGAGTAGATACAGTCTATCGTGTGATTGTCGACGACAACAGATCTGGAGTGATAGTGGTACTCATATTGTCCAACAAACATACAGGAAAGGGACCGATATCCAACATGTAGTGTCATGGTATGGGCTGGCATCATGATCAATGGCCGTACGTCCTTCTATGTGCTTCCAACTGGGACTATGACTGGCCAACGACACATTAATGATGTTCTGCTACCTCATGTTCGCATGTTCCGTGGTGCTGTTGGTGATAGATTCATTTTCATGGACGACAACGCAACATGTCATCGAACAGTCGCTGTCCAGGAGTGTCTTGAGAGCGATGATATTCAACGCCTCGTATGGCCAGCACGTTCTCCAGATCTGAATCCCATTGAAAATGTGTGGGATGTTTTGGTGAGGAGTCTTGCTGGTCGCCAATGCCCTCCAATAAACAAGAACGCCCTCATCCGTGCACTGACAGAGGAATCGGATAAATTACCCCAACAGCTGCTTGATAATGTTGTGCAAAGCATGACACGACGTGTGGAGTCTTGCATCGCCCTCCATGGTGGCCATATCCCGTATTGATATCTTACGCCGGAACGCCTGCTGACGGTAATTGCATTTTTTTCACGTTTACGTATTCTGCACAAAATGGCCTGTTTTGTCCCTTGAACACGTTCCAAAGCCTTCTGGATTTCAGAGCACAATAAATTTTCTTTCTTGTAATGTCCTGGCATTCTGATATTATTTTATTTCACTTGGCATCCAACCACACTTACTTTTTTATGCGCTATGTAGCCGTTTATGATCCGTCGAACTACCTCATGATGTTCTGCTACCTCATGCGAACATGAGGTAGCAGAATATCATTAATGTGTCGTGGGCCAGTCATAGTCCCAGTTGGAAGCACATAGAGGGACGTGCGGCCATTGATCATGATGCCAGCCCATACCATGACCCTACATGTCGGATATCGGTCCCTTTCCTGTATGTTTGCTGGACAATATGCAGTACCACTATCACGCCAGATCAGTTGTCGTCGACAATCAGACGACAGACTGTATCTACTCTCATCTGAGAAGAGGACAGCATACCAGTCGTTATCAGTCCATTTGCGATGTTGATGGCACCATTGCAAACAGGCGGTACGGCGACGTCTGGACAATGGGATGCACACAACAGGAGGGCGGGTGTATAGTCCTCCTTCATGCAAACGTCTGGCGACAGTTTGTTGGGAGATCCGCATGCCAGTAGCAGCCATAAACCGATTTGCTACCTCACTAGCTGTGCTGCGCCGGTGTCTTTTTGTTGATAGCACTATGTACCGATCTTCTGCAGGTGTCGTACTGCGAACACGACCTCCCCGTGACGTTTGCTACACTCTCCATTTGTTTGAAATGATTTCCAAAGCCTTGAAACAACACTGTGGCTGACGTCGAACTCCCTGGCAACATCTGTTATTTTTCGCCCTTCTTCAATCTTGCCAATAATACGGCCATGCGTAAAATCATCTAGGTGATGTCGGGAAGACATACTGAAAATTACAAGTTCGTCAATTGATTCTTTCCCTTTCAACTTTGCGTTTGAACAACAACGGTCAATACGCGTCAAATCCTTTATATCTCTTATCAGCGCTATGACGTCACGAACAAGTTCGGCAATCCAAAATTTGCATACGCACAACACGTCTTACTGTATCCCGCTCTTATGCTAATTTACACATTTTCCTGCCTTCCATTTGATGGTTGCTATTGTCATCCGTCCTTAGCAATTGTCCGGCAGTGTATATACATATATATATACACTATCTACCAACAAGTAATTTGACACCTGTGATAGCAAAGGAAAACGAAGTTTATTCACCTTCAATAGTTGGGGAGCCTCCACGAGCGGCGATTACAGCTGCGGCCCTCCGGGGTTCCCTATCACTTTGTCCGTGTTCATTTCGTCCACGTTCACTTGGTCCAGTTCATTTCGTCTATCGTTCACTTTGCCCACTGTTCACATCGTCCGCTGTTCCCTTAGTCCAATGTTCACTTCATCCACTGTTCATTTCGTCCACTGTTCATTTTGTCCACATTTATTTCGTCCTCAGAATGAATGGAATACCGTGGGAATTTTCTGTTTTCATGGAAATTTTGTTATAGGCAGAAGAAAAGGATTAGCGGACATTGCTTGCATGCGATTCTTCTTCCTGTCGAAGTTTCTCGATTAAAACGTAACGATTTTAAATGTTATTTAAAGTAAAATAAGGAACTTAACTTTGAAGATCTTTTTAACTCTTTTGTGTGGTACGATGTGAATTACTACAGCATGACTCACGATATGTTCGGAAAAGGACTATAAGGGGGATTTTTTAATAACGCTGCACTTTTACTTAGGCACTAAATATTTACATAATATGTCGAGTTATTATGATTTCTCTTTTACTTACTTAGGCACTACATATTAATTACTATACCTCATGCGTAGACCCTTTTGACAGTTTATATTCTGCCGATGTCATATTCATAATGTTTACGTATCAAGTCAAGGTAATATTATTGTGCTTTTACTGAGGCACGAAATATTAATCCACTATCCCTAAGTCTAGGCCTTTTTTACAACTCTTATTCTACCGATGTCATATTCATATCGTTTACATATCAAATCAAATGAATTATATTGAGGTTTACTTGGGCACAAAACATTAAATAATAGGCCTAAGCCCAGGCATTCTTACCAGTTTTAAATCCACCACACATAATAATTCCTAACGTTTACATAACAAGTGTTCTGGTTGATAATGCGTTTTCACTTAGGCATGAAGTATTTATTCATAGGCTTTGCGCCTATGCCTAGGACTATTAATTAATATTTGGTTCCAAAGTAAAGGCGCAGTAATATTGACCTGACCTTTTTTATAAAGTTAGGAATATGATATCATTAGAATAAAAGCGATTCAAAAGGCTTAGGCCTGGGGCCTATGAATTAATTTTTAGTACCTAAGTAAAAGCGCAATATTATTAACTTGACGTGATATGTAAACGTACGAATGTGACATCGATAGAATAAAAACTGTAAAAAAGGCTTAGTACTAGGGCCTATGAAACAATAATTAGTGCTTGAGAAAAAGCACAATATTATTATCTTGTCTTGATACGTAAACGTTGTAAATATGACATCGGCAGAATAAAAACTGTAAAAAAGTTGAAGCCTATTGATTGTGAATTAATATTTCGTGCGTCAGTAAACGCACAATAATATTACCTTGACTTGATACGTAAACATTATGAATACGACATCGGCAGAATAAAAACTGTCAAAAAGGCCTACACATGAGGCATAGTAATTAATACTCAGTGTCTAAGTAAGTAAAAGAGATATATTAATAACTTGACATGTTGTGTAAATATTTAGTGCCCAAGTAAAAGTGCAGCGTTATTAGAAAATCCCCCCTTATAGTCTATTTCCGAACATAGCGTAATTCATGCTGTAGTGATTGACATCGTACCGCACAAAAGAGTTGAAAAGCTCTTCAAAGTTCAGTTTCTCGTTTTATTTTAAAAAACATTAAAAATCGTTGTTTTAATCAAGAAACTTAGGAAAAAGAATCACATGCAAGTAATGTCCGCTGACCTTTTCTTCTGCCTATAACAAAAATTCCATGAAAACAGAAAATTCCTACGGTATTCCATTAATTCTGAGGACGAAATGAATGTGGACAAAGCGAACGGTGGACGAAATGAACAGTGGACGAAGTGAACGTTTGATTAAGTGAACAGCGGACGAAGAGAACAGTGGACAAAGTGAGCTTTGGACGAAATGAACTGGACCAAATGAACGTGGACGAAATGAACATGGACAAAGTGATCCGTCACCCCTCCGGGGGATACTCTCAACCATGCGCTGTACGACGGCTAGCGGCATTTTCTTCCAATCGACTTGGAAAAGACAGGTCAGTTACTTCACCGATTTCGGACGGTGGGGCACCCCTGAAGTCGACGCTCCAACTCGTGCCAGAGGAGTACGATAGGGTTAAGGTCCGGGCTCTGCGCAGGCCAATTCATTCGATTAACCCCATTGTCACCATACCAAGCCATGGTGGACCTCGCAACATGACAGGTGGCATTGTCCTCCTGAAAGTAACATGGGTCCACCCCCTAAAATTGCCACAACGTAGGAAGCGCATGGTCATCCAAAATGGTGCAGTAGGTCTCAGTGTTGGGTCTACCAGGAATTGCGACCAAGGGTCCCGTGCAATACCAGGAGAAACACACCCAAAGCATAATTCCACCGCCACCAAACTTCACAGTTGGCATAATACAATCCGGCAGGAGGCGTTCTCCAGGCAGACGCCAAACCCAGACCTTGCCATCCATACGGTAGGGGTGAACCTTGATTCGTCGCTCCAGAGAACCTGTTTCCACTGTTCAACGGTCCACTGTCGACGTTCTTTGCACCACGTTAGCCGAGCAGCGCTATTGGACTTGGTGATCAAAGGCTTATGGGCGGCAGCACGTCCATGATAACCGAGCAGGTGGACTTCCTTACGGATGGTATTCATCTAAAAGACACTCCCGGATGCCTGTTGAAACTCCTCGCGGATGTGGCCCATCGATTTGGGGCAGTTCTTCCGGATTTCTCTGGCCAGCACCCGTCGGTCTCTTACTCCCAGTTTTGTGGGTCTGCCGGGTCGGGGCACATTCCGACAGTCACCTCTCATCTAACACTTGCCAATCACGTAGGCCACTGTCGATTTTTGGTATTTCAACCTGCTGGATATGTCACGTATGGATCGGCAATTTCTGTGATACCTGGCAATTACATCTTTCTCGAAATCAGAGAGCTCCGAACTGCGTGGCATCTTGTATGCGACTGGTTGCGTTGTTGTTTCCCACACGATATTTAACGGCGGCGGCCGTGACGTGTATCAGGACCGCAGATATCGTCGATTGCAGGGGTGTCAAATTACTTGTTGGTAGATAGTGTATATATATGAGGAACCGATTCTCTGCTCTACTTGGTCTAACGTCGGAAGAAATGGACAACTCTGAAGTTAACAGAAAACTAGCCAAGGCTCTCATGGAAACAGCAACAAAAAACAAAAACAGCTGCTACTAAGAACAAGTTGCGTATGAAAAAATTATCAGGAAAAACCAAAGTTCTGATGCAAAAAAGAAGAGAGATGAGGACAACTAAATGAGATGTGACTTCCAAAGTGGAATATATAGAGCTATGCAAGACGGTACGAAAAAGTATCACTGGAGATGTAAGGAAATTCAAATGTGAACTAGTGAGGAAAGCAGATGAATACAATCAAAGCCTGAAGAGAGCAAAGGTACATCTTAGTAAGGAAAGAAAGCAGATTATGGCTCTGAGAAAAGAAGATGGTTCTGTAGCAAGAAATAGAGGTGAAATTTTGAAAAGAGTGAAAGATTTCTACTCAAAACTGTATGAAAGGGATGATACATGTGGATGATACAAAGGTATCACAGTTCTTCCAGTCCTCCCAGCAGAAGTTACACATGCAATCAAGAACATGAAGCGGGGAAAAGCTCCAGGAGAAGATGGAATTACCGTAGACATCATACAGGAAACAAGTGGAGAAATTGAAATAGTGCTCGTCCAAATTTTCACTCAATGCCTTAATGAAGGGAAGATACCTGAGGATTGGAACAGTGCTTCAAAGATCCTGCTACATAAAAAGGTGACATTGAGGATCTCAGGAACTACAGACCTATCAGCCTTCTATTGGTGGATTTTAAAATCTTCACTAAAGTTTTTTCATACCGCTTGAAGGTGACAATAGACATGGCTCAAGCAAGAGAACAAGCTGTATTCAGGAGTGGTTACAGTACTATAGATCATATCCACGTACTGAGAGAACTAATTGAAAGAACGAGGGAATATGAACTTCCATTCTGCATAGCTTTTATCGATTATGAAAAGGCTTTTGATTCGGTGAAACCATCATCAGTTACAATGGCTTTGAAATTCTGCGGCGGTATTGAAGATGCATACATTAATATTATTAATAACATCTATGAAAATGCAAGTGCAAAGATTCGGCTGTTTAAGAATACAGCACCCATAAATATTGGAAAGGGAGTGAGACAAGATGACACTATATCTCCCAAACTCTTTAATGCCACACTGGAAAATGTCTTTCAATCACTGAACTGGGAAAACAAAGGGATAAAGATTAATGGAGATCATCTAACTCACCTTCGTTTTACTGATGACGTAGTCATTTTTGCAACTACCACATCAGAGCTGCAGAGTATGATCCAGGAACTTGCTGACAAGAGTAAAGAAGTGGGATTAAAAATGAACTTTCAGAAGACAAAAGTGATTTGAAATGCTTTTACAAGGAATGAAGATTTGTCGATTGATAGGGAAAACCTGGAGATAACCAATACCTCCCTTTATCTTGGACAGCAGATATCAAGGGAGGGTCACATTGATGAAGAAATTAATCGGCGTATAAAATTTGCCTGGAGAGCTTTTGGAAGAAACAGCATAATTTTTAAGAGCAATATGCCATTATGTCTTAAAAGGAAAGTGTTTGATCAATGCGTCCTATCAGTGCTTACGCATGGTGCAGAGACGTGGATCTTAACTAAAGGAGAGATAGAAAGACTGCAGACAACTCAAAGCAGCATGGAGAGATGCATGCTTGGTGTAACCAGGAGAGATAAGAAGAGGAACTCGTAGATCAGAAAAATGACAAGAGTGGAAGACATCATGATCAGAGTAAAATCCCGGAAATGGCAATAGGCTAGACATATTGCCAGAAAGACAGACCAGCGACGGACAGCTGACATTTTAGACTGGATTCCGAGGAACAGGAAAAGACCCAGAAGAAGACCACATGGGAGATGGGCGGATGAAATTCGAAAGTATGCGGGAGTAACATAGGGGAGAGTGGCACAAGACAGACCGTTGTGGAAGAAACGTGGGGAGACCTTCGTCCAGCATTGGATTGAAAATGGTTGACAATGATGATGATGAGGATATATATATTTATGGGATGTAAGGTCAGGTGATGCGTAACATCACAGCCTCTCCTTAACAAATGTCAACCCCGCCTTCTCGTGGTGCATCCTGTTCCCACTAAAGGGGCTCTGACGACCGCCAATAGCGGTATAACTATACCATCGGGATCAGAGGAAATGCTATCCCACACTCACCAACCCGCTTGGCCAGCGTGGTGAGTTATGGCCAAACCCCTTCAAAACGACTGCACAACTTTAATCTTGGCCCTCAGTCTCCGGCAGCTGGAATGTACTTGGACAAGGCAGCGGCCCGTGCGACTTGAAGGCAGAGGGTGCTAATTATCCCCGGAGGACCAGACTAGGCTGCCATCTGATGCTGACCTTGGCTACGTATAATGGACGCTCCCTGTCTTCTGATTCAAGGCTTCTTGAATTGGAAGAGGAACTACAAAGCATCAAGTGGGACATCGTCGGGCTAAGTGAGGTAAAGAGAAAAGGAGAAGATCTCATTGAACTGAAAAATGGACATCTCTTCTACTATCGTGGGACAGACACTGGCAGAACTAGTGGTGTTGGATTTATAATAAACAAGAAACTGAAGGATAAAGTTGTAGAAGTTGAAAGTTCCTCTGACAGAGCTGCACGACTCGTTATCCAACTCCCGAGAAGATAACAGGCTCAGTTTATTCAAACTTATGCATCCACCTCAAGTCATCCTGAAGAAGAAATTGAAGAATATTATGAGGAAATTCGTCATCTAAATAATAAAGGTAAGCAGCACTTGAAGATAATTACGGGAGATTTCAATGCAAAAATAGTGCAACGGCAACAGCATGAAACTTCGGTAGGTAAATTCAGTCACGGCAACAGAAACCAGCGTGGAAATACTCTCGTTGAGTTTGTAGAGGCAGAACTGTTTTTCATCTTGAATTCCTTTTTCAAGAAAAAGCCGCACAGGAAATGGACATGGAGACATCCAAATGGGACGACAAGTGAAATTGATTTTATTATGTGTAACAAAAAATTCGTCATAGAAGACTGCAGATGTAAGATGCACCTCAACACTAAACTCGAACGTGGCAAGCTCATAAGACAAACAAAATGTATTGACATAACCAACCTTAAAAAACACCATGACACCTTCAAGTTGGAACTGAAGAACAAGTTCTCTGCTTTAGAAAGCCTAACATCAGAAGAAGTGGATATTTCTGAAGTTAACAGAAAAATAACCAAAGTTCTTATGGAAACAGCAACAAAATTAGCTGGGTCTAAGAACAAGTTGCATGTGAACAAATTATCAGGAAAAACCAAAATGTTGATGCCAAAAAGAAGAGACATGAGGACAATTAAAAAAGATGTGACTTCCAAAGTGGAATACATAGAGCTATGCAAGACAGTACGAAAAAGTGTCACTGAAGACGTAAGGAAATTCAACTGTGAACTAGTGAGGAAAGCAATTGAAAACAACCAAAGCCTAAAGATAGCAAAGGGACATCTCAGTAAGGGAAGAAAACAGGTTGTGGCACTGAGAAAAGAAGATGGTTCTGTAATAAGAAATGGAGGCAGAAATTTTGACAAGAGTGAAAGATTTCTACTCCAAGTTATATGAAAGGGATGATGCATGTACCCCAAACATCATGGAAGGTACCACAGTTCTTCCAGTCCTCATAGTAGAAGTTGCACATGCAATCAAGAACATGAAGCGGGGAAAAGCTCCAGAAGAAGATGGAATTACTGTAGACATCATGCAAGAAGCAAGTGGAGAAATCGAAACAGTACTCGCCTAAATTTTCACTCGATGCCTTAATGAAGGGAAGATTCCTGAGGATTGGAACAACGCTATAATGATCCTGCCACATAAAAAAAGTGGCATTGAGGATCTCAGGAACTACAGACGTATCAGCCTCCTATCAGTGGTTTATAGAATCTTCACTAAAGTTCTTTCACACCGTTTGAAGGTAACACTGGACATGGCTCAACCGCGAGAACAAGCTGGATTCAGGAGTGGCTACAGCACAATAGATCATATCCACGTACTGAGAGAACTAATTGAAAGATTGTGGGAATATGAACTTCCATTGTGCATAGCTTTTATCGATTATGAAAAAAAGCCTTTGATTCAGTGAAACCATCAGCCGTTACAATGGCTCTGAAATCCTGTGGTATTGAAGATGCATACATTAATATTATTAATAACATATATGAAAATGCAAGTGCAAAGATTCGGCTGTTTGAAAATTCAACACACATAAAAATTGGAAAGGGAGTGAGACAAGGTGACACCATATCTCCGAAGCTCTTTAACGCCACATTGGAAATGTCTTTCAATCACTGAACGGGGAAAACAAAGGGATAAAGATTAATGGAGATTATCTAACCCACCTTCGTTTTGCTGATGACATAGTCATTTTTGCAACTGCCCCATCAGAGCTGCTGAGTATGATCCAAGAACTTGCTGACAATAGTAAGGAAGTGGGATTGAAAATGAACTTTTAGAAGACAAAAGTGATGTTCAATGCTTTTACACGAAATGAAGATTTATCGATTGATGGAGAAAAGCTGGAGATAACAGACACGTACGTTTATCTTGGACAGCAGATATCAAGTGAGGGTCACAATAATGAAGAAATTAATCGGCGTACAAAACTTGCCTGGAGAGCTTTTGGAAGAAACAGCATTATTTTCAAGAGCAATATGCCATTATGTCTTAAAAGAAAAGTGCTTGATCAATGCATCCTTCCAGTGTTTACGTATGGTGCAGAGACTTAACTAAAAGAGACATACAAAGGCTGCAGACAACTCAAAGCAGCATGGAGAGGTGCATGCTTGGTGTAACCAAGAGAGATAAGAAGACGAACTCGTGGATCCGAAAAATGACAAGAGTGGAAGACATCATGATCAGAGTTAAATCCCTGAAATGGCAATGGGCTGGACATACTGCCAGAAGGACAGACCATCGATGGACAGCAGAAATTTTAAATTGGATTCCAAGGGACAGGAAAAGACCCAGAAGAAGACCACATGGGAGATGGGTGGATGAAATTCGAAAGTATGTGTGAGTGACATGGAGGAGACTGGCAGAAGACACACCGTTGTGGAGGAAACTTGGGGAGACCTTCGTCCAGCAGTGGATTGATAATGGTTGACAATGATGATGATGATGATATATATATATATATATATATATATATATATATATATATATATTCTATTAAGAAGAGACCAAAGCAAAAAAAAATATATATATTTTTGACTCATACCAAGTACAACATAGAAAAGGTTATGTATCTACCGGTGTGAGTAAAAGGAGAAAAGATAAAAAATAAAATAAAACAACTGAATGTAGAAAGTGTCGAGAATACTGAACCTTGGCTTTATCAAGGACCAGCAAAAACTCTGCATTTTCTCACTTCCACAAAGACCTAGTTGGAAATGGGTTTCTGCAAAGCCATAGATGCAAGTAATAAGCCCACCAAAAATTGTTTTAAAAAATATATATATGTCATGACCTCCGCAGAGTTGTATGACCCAGCTTTAGTTAACAATTTAGCTTGCATCCATAACTTTCATGGCCCGACCCATGCTCTTCATCTGTTACTATTAAACAGAAAGAAGAAGATTAAAGAGAACTCAAGTTGTGAGAGTGACATAATAATTAGAAATAATGTTCAGCTATAACGAAATGCCAAGTTCGCCTGAGAGAGAATTTAAACCTGAATAGCAATGCAAAAGTATTCCAAATTTTTACATTGCAATTAAAAAAGGAAATATTAATTAATTAAAACTCAGATTTTTGAAAGAAAACTTGATTCTAAAACACCCTACTCCACAACTTCTGACAACACAAAAACGAGAATAAATTAAAGACAATAATTAACTAAAGAAATGCTTTGTGAAAGTTATATGACATAAACAATTAGTTGCAATATGTACAAAGTATTTCAGCAGTGCTTTAAGTGCATAATTAAGTAGTTATTAAGAACTTAACTACTTTGAAAATACAGCGCAATGTAAAGGAACTATGCTTAGCCAGCTGCTGGGCCTAAGTTTCCTAAAAAACGCGCAAAATTACCAAGAAAAGAAAGAGTTAAAACCCGCAAAAAAGTTAACAGACTAGCCAGTGGCTAAATGCTAAAAAGCAAAAAACAACAGAGAAAAATAGTACAAGAAGTACAAACAATGAACTTATAAAACCTAAAACCCAAAAACAATGAAGAGAGCTTACCTCTTATGCAACTAAACTTTCTCCACACAAGAGGCAACATGGCTGACCTTTTCCCCAAACGTCCAAACACTTCTGCCACTCCCTAGTCGCTGGGGGGCAGTGTGGGTGGGGCTGATGGCCTCCTCACACTGAAAGAAACCAACTCGCGGAGATTTTAACCAGAGATAAAAATATAGACTTAAGACTGTGGACCTGTATGATCAGAAAGAGCAGAATTAACTCTCCAGAATACATGAGAAATATTATAAAATACATAAGTGGTGTATTTAATAATCTTTGCATGAATTAAATCACCTTAGTGAGCTTCTATAGATTATTCAGAATCTTATTAATTTTAATGTTAGTTTTACTATTTTTAGTATAGCTATTCTAGTGAGTGAATAACTAGTTTCTTTTTTATTTGTTTTTATTTTCTTTTATAAACAGATTTTTAAGCTTTTTTGTGATTTTGTCTATAGTATATTACTTTTTATTTTAATAGGACCTTCATATCCATAGCACTAAGGTTCCTTTTAGTAGTTAATAGGCATCCTCTAGCCAACTTCCAAACGGCTTTGATTGGTCAGAATCATATTATTAACTGTGCAGAAAATTAAAGCAGATCTGCCAACCTTACTCTATTATTCAGAATAATTTTTCTTAAAGTTCTTTTGATGAAAGAAGAAGGAATTTCGTTCTCTAGAAAACTGTCTAATAGTATATTAATGTGGTAATTGAAGTCAAAATTGTTGCTGCAAATTCTTGAAATTCTTAGGACCTGAGAAATTAGTACATTCTCAATTACTTTGGTTGATATGTTATTATTCCAGTGTATATATTTAATTACTTTGAAAGGAAAATTAACTCTTTTATCAAAGAGGCTAATAGATGGGTTACCTCTGTTGAGCTTAATGCTTAAGTCCAGGAACTCAAGTTCCTGATTACTGTGGTTGGTTTTACATAAGTTAAGAGAGCTAGGATAGATATTATCAAAATCACTCTCTATAACTTCTGAATTATTGATACACAGCAGATCATCAATATATCTAAATGTGTAAAGGTAGTTATCTGAGCAGGTGGGGTGATTTTTAATGAATTTATATTCCTTAAAGAACAGGAATAGATTAGCAATACTCATGGAGGTTGATGTTCCCATGGGTATACCATTCACTTGCTTATAGAGAGTATTATTATATAAGATATGGTAATTTTTTATGCAGCAATTGAGATAAGAGTTCCAGGCATTAACAAATTGGTTAAGTTTAAATTCTGCATACAGCTCTTTAAAGGTAGTGATTATATCTGATAGAGGCATATTAGTATATAGGTTCTCAAAATCATAACTGTTAATATTGAAACACATTAGAAACTGTACTAATTTGATGTACAGAGATTTTTGGATAATTAATAATAATGCAGAAGTAATTTCCCCTATACTCAAAGTAAGTCCCTTAGATATTAATCGTTATGATTTTGAGAACCTATATACTAATCTGCCTCTATCAGATATAATCACTACCTTTAAAGAGCTGTATGCAGAATTTAAACTTAACCAATTTGTTAATGTAGGAGCCTGGAACTCTTTTCTCAATTGCTGCATAAAAAATTACCATATCTTATATAATAATACTCTCTATAAGCAAGTGAACGGTATACCCATGGGAACATCAACCTCCACGAGTATTGCTAATCTATTCCTGTTCTTTAAGGAATATAAATTCATTAAAAATCACCCCACCTGCTCAGATAACTACCTTTACACATTTAGATATATTGATGATATGCTGTGTATCAATAATTCAGAAGTTATAGAGAGTGATTTTGATAATATCTATCCTAGCTCTCCTAACTTATGTAAAACCAACCACAGTAATCAGGAACTTGAGTTCCTAGACTTAAGCATTAATCTCAACAGAGGTAACCCATCTATTAGTCTCTTTGATAAAAGAGTTAATTTTCCTTTCAAAGTAATTAAATATATACACTGGAATAATAACATATCAACCAAAGTAATTGAGAATGTACTAATTTCTCAGGTCCTAAGAATCTCAAGAATTTGCAGCAACAATTTGGACTTCAATTACCACATTAATATACTATTAGACAGTTTTCTAGAGAACGAAATTCCTTCTTCTTTCATCAAAAGAACTTTAAGAAAAATTATTCTGAATAATAGAGTAAGGTTGGCAGATCTGCTTTAATTTTCTACACACTTAATAATATGATTCTGACCAATCAAAGCCGTTTGGAAGTTGGCTAGAGGATGCCTATTAACTACTAAAAGGAACCTTAGTGCTATGGATATGAAGGTCCTATTAAAATAAAAAATAATATAATATAGACAAAATCACAAAAAAAGCTTAAAAATCTGTTTATAAAAGAAAATAAAAACAAATAAAAGAGAAACTAGTTATTCACTCACTAGAATAGCTATACTAAAAATAGTAAAACTAACATTAAAATTAATAAGATTCTGAATAATCTATAGAAGCTCACTAAGGTGATTTAATACATGCAAAGATTATTAAATACACCACTTGTGTATTTTATAATATTTCTCATGTATTCTGGAGAGTTAATTCTGCTCTTTCTGATCATACAGGTCCACAGTCTTAAGTCTATATTTTTTTCTCTGGTTAAAATCTCCGCGAGTTGGTTTCTTTCAGTGTGAGGAGGTCATCAGCCCCACCCACACTGCCTCCCAGCGACTAGGGAATTTCAGAGGTGTTTGGACGTTTGGGGAAAAGGTCAGCCATGTTTCCTCTTGTGTGGAGAAAGTTTAGTTGCATAAGAGGTAAGCTCTCTTCATTGTTTTTGGGTTTTAGGTTTTATAAGTTCAATGTTTGTACTTCTTGTACTTTTTTTCTCTGTTGTTTTTTGCTTTTTAGCAATTAGGCACTGGCTAGTCTGTTAACTTTTTTGCGGGTTTTAACTCTTTCTTTTCTTGGTAACTTTGCGCGTTTTTTAGGAAACTTAGGCCCAGCAGCTGGCTAAGCATAGTTCCTTTACATTGCGCTGTATTTTCAAAGTAGTTAAGTTCTTAATAACTACTTAATTATGCACTTAAAGCACTGCTGAAATACTTTGTACATATTGCAACTAATTGTTTATGTCATATAACTTTCACAAAGCATTTCTTTAGTTAATTATTGTCTTTAATTTATTCTCGTTTTTGTGTTGTCAGAAGTTGTGGAGTAGGGGGTTTTTAGAATCAAGTTTTCTTTCAAAAATCTGAGTTTTAAATAAATAATATTTCCTTTTTTAATTGCAATGTAAAAATTTGGAATACTTTTGCATTGCTATTCAGGTTTAAATTCTCTCTCAGGCGAACTTGGCATTTCGTTATAGCTGAACATTATTTCTAATTATTATGTCACTCTCACAACTTGAGTTCGTTTTAATCTTCTTCTTTCTGTTTAATAGTAACAGATGAAGAGCATGGGTCGGGCCATGAAAGTTATGGATGCAAGCTAAATTGTTAACTAAAGCTAGGTCATACAACTCTGCGGAGGTCATGACATATATATATTTTTTAAAACAATTTTTGGTGGGCTTATTACTTGCATCTATGGCTTTGCAGAAACCCATTTCCAACTAGG
Source organism: Macrothele yani (assembly GCA_039090855.1). Classification (NCBI taxonomy): domain Eukaryota; kingdom Metazoa; phylum Arthropoda; class Arachnida; order Araneae; family Macrothelidae; genus Macrothele; species Macrothele yani. The sequence continues at coordinate 109,181,996 of CM076997.1, read as the reverse complement.
TCTTTGTGGAAGTGAGAAAATGCAGAGTTTTTCCTGGTCCTTGATAAAGCCAAGGCTCAGTATTCTCGACACTTTCTACATTCAGTTGTTTTATTTTATTTTTATCTTTTCTCCTTTTACTCACACCGGTAGATACATAACCTTTTCTATGTTGTACTTGGTATGAGTCAAAAATATATATATTTTTTTTGCTTAGGTCTCTTCTTAATAGAATGTGAATTCTGAATTTTCATAACTGCTGCGTTGCGCGTTTTGATCTTTCGGTTATTTTGCAACTTTCGTTTTAAATGCAAAAGTTTTTCCGTAGTTTTCAGCTTTGCTCTTCAGTATATATATATATATATATATATATATATATGCCATCGGGATTAGAGGAAATTCTATCCCACACTCACCAACCCGCTTGGCCAGCGTGGTGAGTTAGGGCCAAACCCCTCCAAAATGATTCCACAACTTAAATCTTGGCCCTCAGTCTCCGGCAGCTGGAATGTACCTGGCCAAGGCAGCGGCCAGTGCGACATGAAGGCAGAGGGTGCTAAGAATCCCCGGAGGACCGGACTAGGCTGCCATCTGATGCTGACTTTGGCTACGTACAACGGACGCTCCCTATCTTCTGATACAAGGCTTCTTGAATTGGAAGAGGAACTACAAAGGATCAAGTGGGACATCGTGGGGCTAAGTGAGGTAAGGAGAAAAGGAGAAGATCTCATCGAACTGAAAAGTGGACATCTCTTCTACTATCGTGGGACAGATACTGGCAGAACTAGTGGTGTTGGATTTATAATAAACAGGAAACTGAAGGATAAAGTTGTAGAAGTTGAAAGTTCCTCTGACAGAGCTGCACGACTTGTTATCCAACTCTCGAAAAGATACCAGGCTCAGATTATTCAAACTTATGCACCCACCACAAGTCATCCTGAAGAAGAAATTGAAGAATTTTATGAGGAAATTTGTCATCTAAATAATAAAGGTAAGCAGCACTTGAAGATAATTATGGGAGATTTCAATGCAAAAATAGGGCAACGGCAACAGAATGAAACTTCAGTAGGTAAATTCGGTCACGGCAACAGAAACCAGCGTGGAAATACTCTCGTTGAGTTTGCAGAGGCAGAAGGGTTTTTCATCTTGAACTCCTTCTTCAATAAACAGCCACACAGAAAATGGACATGGAGACATCCAAATGGGACGACAAGTGAAATTGATTTTATTATGTGTAACAAAAAAATTCGTCATAGAAGACTGCAGTGTGCTAAACAAGTTCAACACAGGTAGTGACCATAGATTGGTGAGATGTAAGATGCACCTCAACACCAAACTTGAACGTGGCAAGCTCATAAGACAAACAAAATGTATTGACATAACCAACCTTAAAAAACACCATAATACCTTCAAGTTGGAACTGAAGAACAGGTTCTCTGCTTTAGAAAGCCTAACATCGGAAGAAGTGGACATCTCTGAAGTTAACAGAAAAGTAACCAAATCTCTTATGGAAACAGCAACAAAATTAGCTGGGTCTAAGAACAAGTTGCATGTAAACAAATTATCAGGAAAAAGAAAATGTTGATGCAAAAAAGAAGAGAGATGAGGACAACTAAAGAAGATGTGACTTCCAAAGTGGAATATATAGAGCTATGCAAGACAGTAAGAAAAAGTATCACTGAAGACGTAAGAAAATTCAACTGTGAACTAGTGAGGAAAGCAATTGAAAACAACCAAAGCCTAAAGATAGCAAAGGGACATCTCAGTAAGGGAAGAAAACAGGTTATGGCACTGAGAAAAGAAGATGGTTCTGTAACAAGAAATAGAGGCGAAATTTTGACAAAAGTGAAAGATTTCTACTCCAAATAATATGAAAGGGATGATACATGTACTCCAGACATCATGAAAGATACCAGTACCAGAGTTCCTCCAGTCCTTCCAGCAGAAGTTGCACATGCAATCAAGAACATGAAGCTGGGAAAAGCTCCAGGAGAAGATGGAATTACTGTAGACATCATACAAGAAGCAAGTGGAGAAATTGAAACAGTACTCGCCCAAATTTTCACTCGATGCCTTAATGAAGGAAAGATTCCTGAGGATTGGAACACCGCTGCAATGATCCTGCTACATAGGAAAGGTGACATTGAGGATCTCGGAAAATACAGAACTATCAGCCTCCTATCAGTAGTTTATAAAATCTTCACTGAAGTTCTTTCACACCGCTTGAAGGTAACACTGGACATGGCTCAACTGAGAGAACAAGCTGGATTCAGGAGTGGCTACAGCACAATAGAACATATCCACGTACTGAGAGAACTAATTGAAAGAGCGAGGGAATATGAACTTCCATTGTGCATGGCTTTTATCGATTATGAAAAAGCCTTTGATTCGGTGAAACCATCAGCAGTTACAATGGCTCTGAAAACCTGCGCTACTGAAGATGCATACATTAATATTATTAATAACATCTATGAAAATGCAAGTGCAAAGATTCGGCTGTTTGAAAATACAACACACATAAAAATTGGAAAGGGAGTGAGACAAGGTGACACCATATCTCCGAAGCTCTTTAATGCCACATTGGAGGGTGTTTTTCAGTCGCTGAGCTGGGAAAACAAAGGGATAAAGATTAATGGAGGTTATCTAACCCACCTTCGTTTTGCTGATGACGTAGTCATTTTTGCAACTACCCCATCAGAGCTGCAGAGTATGATCCAGGAACTTGCTGACAAGAGTAAAGAAGTGGGATTAAAAATGAACTTTCAGAAGACAAAAGTGATGTTCAATGCTTTTACAAGAAATGAAGATTTATTGATTGATGGAGAAAAGCTGGAGATAACAGACACGTACGTTTATCTTGGACAGCAGATATCAAGTGAGGGTCACATTGATGAAGAAATTAATCGGCATACAAAACTTGCCTAGAGTGCTTTTGGAAGAAACAGCATAATTTTCAAGAGCAATATGCCATTATGTCTTAAAAGAAAAGTGTTTGATCAATGCATCCTTCCAGTGCTTACGTATGGTGCAGAGACGTGGACCTTAACTAAAAGAGATATACAAAGACTGCAGACAACTCAAAGAAGCATGGAGAGGTGCATGCTTCGTGTAACCAGGAGAGATAAGAAGAGGAACTCGTGGATCCGAAAAATGACAAGAGTGGAAGACATCATGATCAGAGTTAAATCCCTGAAATGGCAATGGGCTGGACATACTGCCAGAAGGACAGATCATCGATGGACAGCCGAAATTTTAGATTGGATTCCAAGGGACGGGAAAAGAACCAGAAGAAGACCACATGGGAGATGGGTGGATGAAATTCGAAAGTATGCAGGGGTGACATGGAGGAGACTGGCACAAGACAGACCGTTGTGGAGGAAACTTGGGGAGACCTTCGTCCAGCAGTGGATTGATAATGGTTGACAATGATGATGATGATGATATATATATGCACACGTTCAATAAAACCCTAACGAACCACATAAACTCCAAAGTAAGCAAGACACAAGTATGAACTAATATGGCAGCAGCCAATAAATATAATTAAAGAGCCATAATCAATGGCTTTGAAATTCTATAATAGCATGAAAGACAAAATGCAAAAGCAAAGAAACAACAAAAACACAAAGGACCACTGTCTTACAACTCCAAGGGGTGAGATGGAACTCCAGTCACCAGAAACGTTAAACTATGGCAAAAAGACAGAAATGTTACTTTCATCAGGAGAACAACATTTAGAATGGCTTTTCTAGACACCACTAATGTTGGATACCCCAAAAACTTGCGGAGGTGTCATCAAAGCCATCAAACCAGAGAAGACGTGAAGCTGGAACCTTCAATGTATAACAAATAACTGGACCGAAATTGTCAAATCTCAAGATCGAAGAGCAACAAGGTACAGTAAACCGGAAATTGTCAAAAGAAGGCTGCGGTTTACTGTACCTTTTCTGGTTTAGTGCACCGTGTTGCTCTTCGATCTTGGGATTTGCCAATTTGTGTCCAGCTATTTGTTATACATAGAAGGTTCTAGCTTGTTCAAATTAGTTATACATTGAAGATCCTAGCTTGTTTAAATTAGTTATACATTGAAGGTTCTAGCTTGTTGAAATGGGTTAAATATTTCGAGAGTAGCAAACATGATGAAGGCTATTCAGAACTACTTAAAGTGGCAGAGTATCTTTTTGCTTTGCCCGGACACAATGAAAATGTTGAAAGGGTTCTTTCCCTGATTTTAGCACAATATACGAATGAGAGGAATCATTTGATTATAGATTCAGTCAAAGATCTGTTGCTAGTAAAGTATAAGTTTAAGCATTTTTATTGCCCAGACATCGTCTAATTATTAGGTGTATAAATAAGTTTTAAAGCGTTTTTGGTGTGACGTATACCGCTAATTAACACATCCGACATTCCCCACGTTGTTGACCTGCGACTGTAACAGGACCAGACTATAAAATGTGACACAGAAGTTTGCCCAACAGTAAACGCACTTGTATATCGGTGGAGGAAAGATAGCAAGCGATACTGCATTTATTCGACACTGTATTCGTTACGAATTTCATCAAGGAAAAACTGCTGCAAAAGCATATGAATCGATATGCTCAATGCTGGGGAAGAATATTGTATCGGAAAGTACGTGTGAGGTTTGGTTTGACGGTTTAAAGCAGGTGATCTTGATGTTAGCGATCGAGAACGTAGCGGTGCCTTGCAGAAGATTGCACATGAGGAACTGCAAGCATTGCTGGAAGAAGATTCGCCTCAAACGCAAAAAGAACTAGCTGAACAAATGGGGGTAACTCATCAAACCATTTCCAATCGTTTATGCGCAATGGAAAATATTCAGAAAGAAGGGAAATGGGTGCCACATGAACTGAGCCAGAAGAACAAAGATGAGCGTGTCATCAAGTGTTTGAATCTGTTGAATAAACAACACAGAAAATCTTTTCTGTGGAAAATCTTTACGAGTGATGAAAAGTGGACAAGGTACGACAGTCCCAAACGCAAACAACACTGGGTAGACACCGATGAAGAATGGTTTGTCTGCTGTACGATTCCGGACATGTGAAGAAGTGCAAAAATGGGTTGACGATTTCATTGCGTAACAGGACGAAGTATTCTTCATGGCTGGAATCCGTCAACTGCCCGACCGATGGCGTAAGGTGATAAATAATGTCTGCGCATATTTTGATTCGTAAAGGTATTGTTGTTTTCTCTGAAATTACATGTTGCGTTTGTCTTAAAATACTTTATAAATGATTTATGCACCTAACATATTGTGAACCCAAAAGGCATTTTAACAAATATAAATTCATATGAAAAATATCGCTGAGTACATAATAAAATAAATATATGTTATAGTGTTAAATGAAACACATGAAATGAATTGATGAGTGTTTTTATTTTTTATTTTATAATGTTGTATATTTTTGTTGAATGTCCTACATTTTGGGGTGCCTTGTCGTGCTTTGGGGTTATGCCATCTGGTCACCCTTATTCTGGAAGGCAAAGGACGTGAAATTGTGGAAAAATCCAATTGTCTCACAAGCTGTATATCATATGACTTAAACAACAAAAAAAAAATTTCAATTCGGATTGTAAAGGCTATATAACATTGTTAACAGCCATGAATAAAATTCGGAAGAGCAGAGCTATTAGCCTCAAAACTAAGTTAAGCATTCTAGAGTCATGCATCTTCAGCAGTAGCATGCTATACTGATGTGGACTTGGACATTGACAAAAGAATCAGAGAGAAGGATACTTGCTTTTGAAAGAAAATGCTGTCGTAAAATCTTAAGAATCGGATGGACACAGAAGATAAGAAATGAAGAAGTGTACAGAAGAATACAACTAAGAGAGACCCTGTTCCAAAAAATCATACCGAGAAAACTAAGACTTTTTGGATTCATCTGCAAAATGAAAAATTAAAAAAAGATAAAGATATTGGTATTTGGCTTAATGAACGGAAGAAATGCAACAGGACGACCTCACCGTGTGTATGCTGACTATATTAAAGACTGGTGGCGTGTGCTTCAAGAACTGAGCCACTTTTCAATGAGCAGACTTCATTGGGACAATATAGTTAAAATGGCAACAGACGCCTACGAGAATTGTACCCGTGGTTGATGATGATGATGAATTTTTTCCTCATTTCTAAGTTCTACTTGCAATTTGTTCTAATTTCTAAATTCTGCTCAGAATTGCTTCCTAGTTTCTAAATTATAATTCAGTTCTATTGGCAATATGTTCCGAATTTCTAAATTTTACTCGCAATTTGTTCTTAGTTTCTAAATTATAACTTGTTCTAATTTCTAAATTCTACTCGTAATATGTTCCTAATTTCTAAATTCTAATTTGTTCCTAGTTTTTAAATTATACTCGAAATTTGTTTCTAATTTCTAAATTATGCTAGCAATTCGTTCCTAATTTCTAAATCATACACACAATTTGCTTTTTTAACCAAAGCATTAGTCTGGCTGCTTCAGAACATGTAATTTAGAACAACTTCATTCCTCTCCTTGACTATCAAATGCAGTTTTACATAATTAGCAATTTCACCAATTCCAAAACTTTCCTCGTTTATGTAATCTCACATAACATTATTTTTTCTATATGATTTTCAGCTGCATCATATGGAAAAAACGAGAAATATAAATGCCACATGCATGAGTTCGCCATATGTGTTCGCGTAGCTGCTGCTAATTATCTTACCAGAAGTATGCCATCCTCCGCAGAGGGAATATCTCAAAAATGCAGGTAAGAGGTTATCTAACGTCTAATGTTTTCTAATTCCAGTAATTTGAAAAATGTTTTGCCGCTCGTATGTTTTATTTTCACATGCCTTTTCTACAAATTTTCTATCGAATTTTATTTCCCATTTAATAACAAACATTTAGAAAACGGGGGTTTTCAGAGACTAAGAAAAGTATCTAACTTTTCATACGAACATTTCTATGATGATGGAAAATGCCACAATTTTTAAGAGATAAATTCTGGATCCACTTTCTTCATTCGATCTTTGTACGAAGTAAAATGCAGATTCATGTTAATGAAGAGCCCCCGTTTCTGTAAATTGAACCAAATAAAATTTCTTTGACTGAGATAGCTGCAATCACTAACAGAGCGTTGCATATATTTTTCTTTGTGGCGTATTTAACAGCAAAAAAGTGGTCACTTGCAGCCTGTGACCCTTCCAGCGAAAACGTGGACACTTGCGGCCTGTGACCCTTCCCAAATGAGCCCCAGTGCCTTCTTTGGATAAAATATATTTTTCACTATTTTAAAATTTTGATGATGTTGCAGGCCTCGCAGATGATCCGTTGTTTCTCCCACACATCATGTGACTAAGACATATTAATCTTATGATATAAAGCGCACATTCTTCTTCATTCACGTGTCTGTGACGTAACGTGATTATCGTTTTCCCGTAAGTTTCCGTAAAAATTCCTGCCCACACGTGCTGGTTCTGGGACTTCCGCAACACCCCACTTTCTTCCCCCACGTCAATGGGACCTCCTGTTAGGTGTCAGTGGCACCTATGATTTTTTGTAATCTGGGCTCTGGGTGTATGTTTCGACAACTAATAAAACTTTCTACCCCAATTCTTCTGCTGAGAGCATGAGAGCCCAGGAGGATATAGCTTCTATACGCTCGTGACCTCCAAGAGAGGGTCAAGTAATTTCGTGTTATCTTTTCAACTGTCGGCTTTTGTCTTTCTTCGAGTGAGCATTTTGGAATTAATAAGATGGCAAAGGGTGGATGCTTAAAAAGACAAGAGAAAGAAAAACGGAAGCTGGAGGTGGCGGCAAATATGCCCAAACAAGCAAAGGCCAGTAAATTCCTTGTTAGTGATTCTACAACGTCTACATAAAACCAAAATAAATAAATCGACTACTGAAGAATGTGTCGTGTAAAGTCAGAGTGAAGATTTAACTGAAAATAAACCTGTCCCTGCCAAAGTCAGTGAAAGCGGAATTCTCGCTGCAACCGCCGATGAACCTGTTTCGTGTGTGAAAAACCAACCAGCACCAACACCTATGCTTTGGAATGAATCTTCGCCTATGTCTCGTAGATTTGAAAACGATAAAGGTCTTTATGAAAATGAAGGTCTGGAATGCAAGCAGAAGTCCATCACGAGGCTCCAACAGCTTTGGCATTCATCTTCTCAAAGAACTCAAGAATCAGATCTTCGAGTCCGACTCTCACGCAGAAGGAGACTTGATGACGGCTCAGAATTGCTAAACGATAAGATTGCCCATAAATCACAAGAACGAATACTACACATTAAAGATTTGGGTATCACCCGTTGGGCTGCTCGTCTGAGAGCCGTGGAAGTAATTCTGCAAAATTTTGAGTGCATCGTGGATTGCCTAGAGGAGGAGATTTCAAGAGTTGCAAACACTGGAAACGACATTATGACTGCTCAATCGTTGGTCTCATCAGTAAATTGGTTGTTTTTTCTGAATTTGTTATGGTGGCATTTTGTGCTCGAAATGATAAATCTTGCACAAGTGCAACTGCAGAGAAAAGAAAAACAGACTTGATGACGGCTCAGAATTGAATATCAACTGCATTAAACAAATTGAGAGATTTGAGAAATGATAGTGCCTACAGTAATTTTACCGCGAAAGCAAAAACTAATTGGGAGGAAATGGGCTGGCAGCATGTTGCTTTTTCAGTTGTGAGGAAACGTAGAATCAATCAAATGTGTAGGGAAACAGCTGCTGGCTGCTTTTTGGAAACGCCCGACAAACATTGAGTCAGTTACTACGTATTTTTCGACACAATATGTGTGGCGAATTACAAGAACGTGCAACATACTTCAAAGCGATCAACGACGTTCTGGGGTTTTTGATGCCTGGAAAATTAAACACCACGAAACAAGATAAATCCGCATATGCAGACATACTAAACACAACACCTCTTGTAAATGAAAATGCAATTTATCAGAGATTACTAGAGCAGAAGTCGCACGCTTTATAAGAAAATAAATATTGGTGATATGGTTTTAGGGGCATCATTCCGAAAAGTGTTTTGGTTCACGTGCTGATGTTTGCTGCTATTTTTTCTGATTCGAAGTTTCACGAACATCATAAGCAACTCTAAGAGTAATAAGCATTCGACCGTGCCTAATTTTGCGCCACTGGTTAATTAAAGGGAGAGAAACACAACACACGTACCTCTTCCGGGAATCGGACCAAGGCCTATCTCTGACAATTCGACAGAAACCAGCACTTCTTACACTGCGACGGCGAGGTTCGTTGCTATAAGACTTTACACTAAAACTACTTTTTCTCAGGATGATTGGGAGTCAAAGTTTTGGAGTTCAGGTTACCCCAATTTAGTTCGAACAAAGCCATTTCCATTCTGTTTCTGAAATCAGTTTTCGCATATTTCATTGGGACAAAGATTTTTACTTTCTTTGCATTTCATGTAGGGAGAATACTCTAAGAATGGACATTTCTGCATTTGAGGTAGGAAACAATACAGAAATATTTTTGCATTTGAGATAGGAATTACTCCAAGAATGCTTTGGTCTGATATATTTCAAATACACTTTTGGGTTCGAAGTCAGAAGTACTCCAAGTACAATCTTGCATTGGAGTTCGGAAAGGCTCCAAGAAGAACACTTTTCCATTTCACATCATAAAAAGGTTCCAAGAACAGTTTTGCATTTGAAGTCGGATATTCTCTAAGAATAGTTTTGCATTTGAGTTCAAAAATAATCCGAGAAAGGTTTTACACTTCTGCATTTAAGGGTAGAAATACTCCACAAATAATTTTGCATTTGAGGTCGGAAATACTCAAGGAATACTTTTGAATCTGAAGTGGGAAATACTACAAAAGTACTTTTGTATTTGAGTTCAGAAATACTCCAAGAACATTTGTGTTCGGAAATACTCCACGAATACTTTTACATTTAAGTTTGGAAATTCTCCAAGAACATTTGTGTTCGGAAATACTCCACGAATACTTTTACATTTAAGTTTGGAAATTCTCCAAGAACCGTTTTTCAATTGAGGTCGGAAATACTCAATTTGTTTCAAGCTTGTATCAGATCCATCGCAGCTTTCCATAATGCTTTCTTTTAATAATTCTTTATGTTTAGCTCTAAAACTTTTCTTTTAAGGTTGTGTTGCAGGAAATTCAGAGAGAATTGCATTTCAAATTGAGATGTCATACATCGCAATTTTTTACGCATTTCTCAATGAGTTGTATATTTTTCCTCACACCGTAGCAAGTGGAACTGCAAATTGTTGCTGTGTGAAGGTAGAAATTCAGAGTTAAAACAATTTCGCCTTATATATTATGAAACCCATTGTACAAATATGACAGGAAATATTAAAGCTAGGAAAATGTATTCTTTGGATAAGTCACTGCGTCAGTAGTTTCATCTTTTCTTTTTTAATGCTCCTAATCCACTTCAATTGTGTGTATCAACTGTATGTATTAATTCATCTTATCTCTCAGAAATGCAGAGAAGAATAGAAAATGTTTCTGGGATTACAATCAAAGGTGTGCTCCAGGAGGATCTGGAGAATTGCTTCATGGAATCTTTGGGGGCTACAAGGATGGATACGACCTTTTTTGTCCAGAAGACACCGAACTTCATCAAGGTAAGAATAGTCAGCAACTTATAAGTCTTCGATGCTGTTCTCTTTTGCAGTAAATTTGAATGTAATATTACACATTTCAGCAAAAACGTGTGGTGAGAGGAGTTATGAATTTCAAGATCACAAAAGTTTACCAGTAAATCTCAAAATGTTCCTCTTTCATTGTGAAAGTAACGTGCTTCGCAGATTTCTTGTGAGAAGTTAGGTGTTTAAGATATCATAAACATGTCATTATGTCCCAGGTTTTTCAAACCTTAAGGTATCCGTAAACATTTAAAAGGCGATTTTTGGTCAAAATATCGGTTTCCTTTTAGAACCGGAAGTACTGTTATCCAAACCGGAAGTGAGAAAATTAAAGTATACTACATAATATGATGACGGAGGTCCGAAAGTATATTTATCTGGGCAAAACACTTATAGTAAAGACAGTGTCTCCAAAATTGAATGCATTTGGCATGTCCTGAAAAGACTGGGTTCATGAATGGAAACTTAATCGGAAACTTGAGACCAGGTCGTTCTGGGTTGCGTAGTGGTTAGCATACCCGGGCGCTATCTGGGAGACGTGGTTTAGGTTCCCGTTTCAGGAAGACGAAATTTTCAAGTTTTCGGATATTATCTGACATACCATCTTTGTCATATTTACACCAAAAAACGAATCTTCAAATTTTTGACTGGGTTCACGTTTGCTGTAACTGAAAACATAAACAAAATGTATCTCAGGAAAAGGGAAACTGGCAGATGCCTTTATTCACCGTCGAGTCACATCATTATGACCACCAGCTAATATCTAGTGTAACCGCCGTGTGCAGCGCGGACAGCAGATAGACGGGCTGGGAGCGACTCAATAAGGTGCTGGAAGGTGTTCACAGGTATGTGGAGCCATGCTGACTGCAGTGCATCTGACAGCTGCTGGAGGCTGCGTGGTGGAAAATCCATAGAGCAAACAACACGATCGAAGTGGTCCCACAGATGCTCAATTGGATTTAAGTCTGGGGAATAAGGGGGCCAGGGAAGTACTTTGAAGTCTTCATTGTGCTCATCCAACCACTCTCGGACATTTCAAGCTGTGTGACACATCGTATTATTGTACTGGAAGTTCCCATCCGCCACAGGGAAGACAACCAGCATGTATTGGTGTACGTGGTGTGCAAGCATGAATTCATAACGAATTCGGTTCGTAGTGCCTTCCACAGGTATGAGTGGACCCAGAGAATGTCACGAAAACATTCCCCAGACCATTACGCTGCACCCACCAGCTTGTGTTCTTCCAGCAGTGTTTGAAGAATGTTTGTTCTCCGATGTTTCTTGCCTCATACGCCAAAGTCCATCCGTTCGATGAAGCAGAAAACGTGACTCATCGGAGAAATAAGTCCTTTGACAATTAGCGGAGGCCCAATTCCGATACTGCCGTGCAAATGTAAGCCTTTTGTGCCGATGCACCTTCGTTAGCATAGGTACAGTGACCATCCGTCTGCATCGGAGCGCCCTACGCAGCAGGGTTTCGCTGAACTGTCATTTTAGACAAACTTCCGGTAGCGCCCTGGTACATTCGGCCAGTGAGTTGCTCCACTGTATCGTGTCGATCGGCCCTCACGCACCTGCTACTCCAAAGCGACGTTCAACTCTCATATCAATGGCACGTGGTGCTCCGCAGTTTCCACGTCTCCTATTCGCAATGGTGCCATTTCTATAATCACGATACACTTTAACCACAGCAGCACGCGAACAGTTCACAAACTGCGCTGTTTCTGAAATACTGTCACCCTTAGCCCGAAAGTCATTAATCATCCTTTTCTGCAAATCTGATAAATCGATTATTGTATCCATGACAGCAACGAGTGATATGTTTTCAGATTGCCTACAGCACATCTTATATATATTCCAAACCAGCTCACGGCACATGGCACCTTTCATTGGCTACGCGCTGTTGATCAGAAGAATAGGAGGTGGTCAAAATAATGTGACTTGGCTGCGTAGCTTTAGAATTCCTATGGTATTGCTATTCGTAGCAATGTTGCTAATTTACGATGCATGCAAGAAAATGTGATAGCTGCTTTGCTTCACTGTTTTTCTACGTAATTCCTAAAGAGATCGATGCATGGGCAGTGCCCATCGTAAAGGAGCACTGCTGTAGTTTTTACCAGTGAACCCTCCCAGCAAAACTCGACTGTTGGAAAACTGCTGGCAGTCAGCTGGCAGCGATGTGTCACTCACTGCTGGCTGAAATCTGCCACTTACAATACGGCAGCGGTCAGTCGGTGGCAGCGCCATCAGTTGACATCCGTTGATGGCACAGCAGCATTGCAGTGAAATAGGGAGCCTCCAAGCAAGCGCCATTAGTGTCCCGTAGCTGGCAACCGAAGCAACCCCCACACTAGGTGGAAGCAGCGGGACTGCACTTGCGCAGAAGCAACATGTGCCCAGTCTTTCGTGGTACCAGTTAATTGATGACGATGCCATCGTGTCATTTTAGTGGAGATTAGGAAAAAAACCCTTATGTAGAGAGACAAATTAATTTTCCAATGAAATGTCGCGTCGACGAAGATTACCGTCGAGGAAAATTATATAAATAATTAATGAACTGTAAGAAATATTCAATTACTCTCATGTAGTTATAGGAACTCATTTCTTTGCAAAATTCCTGTACTAATCCACGAAGAATCGATAATAAAAATCAGTCATGAAACACACCCACTCCGTTCCCATGAATAACAAAAAATAATTTCTGAAAACTTAGTAAATGCTGTATTTCCTTTTCTTATGATGGACACCTTATAATCTTTCGTCAACATATAGTACACCGCTTCAAACACTAGTCCTGGAAAGACGTAAAAAAATCGTTATGTTGAAAAAAAAAATTAAGAATTATACGTGTTCAAAGTTATCAAGTATTTGAAGAAAAAAAAAACGTTATGTGAACATGATGCACTCATCCATGGGTTGAATACACAACATTGGTGGAATTCGCTTCTTAAAATAACCAGAAGTAAAATAAGATATTTTTCTTATTTAGAACAAACGTACCTTCGACCGTGGAAAAACAGTTAAAACGTTAAAAATGCAACAGGATGTGATATAAACAAGGGAATACATTAATTGAGCAATCGCATTTCAAGACCAAAAAACTTCGGAAAACGATTTTAAGTTGGAACACTCGTTGATAGTAAAATTACGTTAAGATAAATAAAAAAATCATTCCGTTTAAAAAAATAAATTTATGAATTATATGAAACGGATATTTCTGAAAAATCACTCGCAACATTGTAAAATTGAAAAGAAAACCCTTATTTTCACATCGCGCAGGGAAGAGATTCACCTTCAAGCAGCCGGTGGCACATGGCAACCTATTGTAGTTGTTAAAGCGTTCGCTTCGCAAATAAGGTGTCGTGAGTTCGATGCTACACTGATATACCTGGCGTTTTGCCGGACCTGTTGAGGAAATTTACCCAGAGCCATGCCGTCATGCAGTTTGATTTTGTCGGAAAAGGTAGAGGAGTTGTACCTATAGGGAACTGTGATTATCTTTTTTTCTTTTATATGATACTACTGGGAAATTGGCGGACAAGATTCGGCAAGCCATCAGTTACGACACGTGATTGCAGGCTACCACTGCCTAGAAACTGATGAACCACATTAGGCCAGAAATCATTTACGGCACGTGTTTGCAGGACCGTTTAAGGGCCACTTGTTGCAGACTCTGCTAATGATGGATAAGTGATGGCCCTGTTCTGGCATATGACAACTGATGGGTTCGTTAACAGTTGGCCTGCTGCTAGCCCGAACTGCTTGCCTTTGAGGTGGGCGCCGGGACATTTTATTGATGTTTCGGCAGCGGAAAAATAGTGCTAGGCCACTTTTGGCTGCCAGTGCTGGGTTGAATGCTAGGCCACTTTTGGCTGAAACTGCTGCGTTGAATGCTGACCCAGCAGGACTGTTTTTGCTGGGCTAGAATGTGCAACACTAGTAAAAGAAATATATGTTGGTTTACCAAATTATGTACTCAATGTTATCGAACCAGTATACTTAGAGTTATTTTTAAAAGGACTATTTAGTAGAAAAATGCATGCATGAGAAAACCAAAAACGCTAAACAGAGTTTAAATGGTGTGGCAAGGCAGAAAACAACAGGCATAGCGCAGTTGTTTAAGTCGCTGTTTGGAAGGCGGAGGTTCCTAATAGGTGTTCGAATCTCGGTCCTGCCGGACATCTAGTCAGAGGATTTTTTGGGGTTTTCCGCTGACTCTCTGAGTTTGGGGACGCAAATGACTAGATGGTTCCCTGTGAAATCGGCCACGGACGAACTTTGTCCTTTACACGTATGCAGTAGAGAGATGGCAAACCGGCTGCTTTAATTTGTCAGTAACCCTTAAGAGCGCATAGTCGTCTTTGCGGAACTCTAGCTGCCACTGGCGGACGACGGAGAGATAAGGCAGAGAATACGAAAGGAGTTTTTCGTTTGTCGCAAAACTATGAAATTAGGTACATATGTTTCTGCCATGCAATTTAATGACGAGTTTCAAGGTTATTTGAAAGTACTGGTCAAGTTGAACATTGAAAAACTAGTTTTTTTTTACATTGCATGGTTATAGACATTTAGAAAACTTTCGAATCTATGACTCGAAGCGGCATGCAAACCTTTTTGCAAAAAAAAAAAAAAAGATCGTATAAAAGTTTTGAGAGCTGTCAGGAAGAACAACAATAGTTGTTTTGGATAGTAAAGATCGTGAACTTTATGAATCAGGGATATTTTAGCGTCTAATTTTGATTTTAAAATTAAGATTTGTGTTGAATTTTTTTTTTTCATTTTATTCTCGAAAATATTTTTTTTGTATTTTACCTTTTTTCCAAACATTGCTGAAATGTACACTGAAGTGCCAGAAAAGCTGGTACAGACGAGCTTATGCAGAATACATAGCAACGTCCCCTATGCGCGTACTCGGTGGCGTCCGCTAGTACGTATATAAAGAGATAGACATTCTTGCCAGCTGTCAAAGCTGTTTTTGGCATGAGAATAACAAGTAATAACGATTTAATCGATTTTCAACGTGGTGTCATAGTTGGCGCTCGTGAGATGGGCCATGGTACTTCGGGGGTAGAAACGAAGTTCGATTTCTCACGGACGACCATTGCAAGGGTGTACCGTGACTACAAGAATTCCGGCAAAACCTCCAACCTACGATACCAGTGTGGCCGTAAAAAGACATTGGGTGAACGTGACCATCGGCGGCTGTCAAGAATCGGTTCACGCGATAGGCGTGCAACACTCTCGCAGGCATAATCGGAATTCAATGCTGGAGACCTCAACAAGCATCAGCGTCCGGACTGTGCAACGTATACCCTGCACGATATGGGCTTTGGGAGCCGACGCCCAATTCGAGTCCCCTTGATGGGTGCAAGACACAGAGCTATGCGCCTCGCTTGGGCACGTCAACACCGCCACTGGACACTTGATGACTGGAAACAAGTAGCCTGGTCTGACGAGTCGCGTTTCCAACTGTATCGGGCAGATGAAAGGATTAGTGTGTAGCGCAAACCTCATGAAGCCATGGATCCCTTCTGTCAACCTGGAACTGTACCGGCTGGTGGGGTGTCCGTAACGGTATGGGTTGTATTTCGCTGGACTGGTATCCCTGGTACGTCTACAAATGTGTGTGACCGGCCAACGCTATGTGCGCATCCTTTCTGACGAGGTACACCCGTTCATGTCCTGCATTCATGCTGATGGGTTGGGCCTGTTCCAACAGGACAATTTACCTCCACAGAAGTGTCGGGACACCACATTATGGTTAGAAGAGCATTCATCTGAGTTTATGGTGTTGCCAATCCCACCCAAGTCCCGAGATCTGAACGCGATAGAACACATTTGGAATGCCATGCAACGCGCTATCGAACACAGGAATGCGAGACCTCGGAATACACCCGAATTGTGGAACGCTCTGCAGGAAGTATGGTGCATTGCCTACAGCATATTTCCAGAAGCTAGTGGAGTCCATGCCCCGTCGTATTTCTTGCAGTCCTGCGCTCCCGTGGGGGACCTACCAAGTATTACACTGGTGCACCAGCTTTTCTGACACTTCAGTGTATATTGCATGATATTGCACTATTCCTATGACGGTACATCCATTCGTTTTTTATGGCATAAATTATAAATTGCTATAAATTTTGAAAGGTGTTCTTCTCGACAGCCCTTTAACATTTACAGCATTTTAAACTACTGGGCTGTGGTAATGAGAATAACCTGTTCCCTAGAGGAGGTTATTATCATCATACTAAAATTTGAAAATGTATTGTGTTTAATTTGAGTTGTCATATTTTGCGGAAATGTTAATTTTTTGCTATTTTACCAGTTTTTCGAGCTAAAATCAAAACCTTATTTTTAAATGGAAAGGAAAATAAAATCAAAACCTTATTTTTTATACATTATTCCATCTTTTTTCTATGTAACACTATAAATGCAGAAAAGAAAACATATTCCAAATCATTTAATAAAATCCTCTCCGAAGGTATATCCATATCTTCAATGTTCCAAATAATTTTTTCTTGAAAAATATAATTTGTTTGATTTCTATTATGCAATCTTATTTGGCTAAATATTGTGCATAATAAAATTTTGATGAAAGTCACGCTCTGAATAAATTTTCAGAAATTGTGGTTGTACATTTATCTCTAACTGAAAGGAAATAAGCATTATCATCATCATCATCAACAACAACTACTCTGAATCCAGTGCTGTACAAAGCTCCCCTCAAATCTCCGACATGAGTTTTCGTCTAGAGCAATTCCCTTATTTGTCACTTCGCCATGCTTTCGAATTTCATTCACTCATACCTCATCTAATTATTTTGTCTCTTAGTATCCAGTCTGATTCTTTAATTGTACAACGGTGGTCAATTCTTCTAAGAGTATGTTCGTATGTGTATACCATCGCAACTTGAGGGTCTTTCTTTACTTTTATATCATCCACTCTTCTCATTTTTCTGATCCATGAGTTTCTTTTCTTATCTTTTATAGGGGAATAAAGTATTTATCTTGAGTTTTTGACTTACTTGTTGCCTCTCTCTGTTTTTATTTTGTTTGTTTGTTTAAGTCCACATATGTGATCCATAAATGAGAATGAGAAGGATGAAATGATGAAACACCTTTTCAAGACATAATGCCAAATTGCCGTTGAAAATTATATTGTTCCTTCAAAATCCACTCCAGTTAAGGCTTACATGCTTATTAATATTTTCTTCGATGAAGACCTCGTTTGATATCTCTTGTGCAAAGTAGATCTAGGCACCATTTTTTCTAAATTTGTCCCATCAACCTTTGAAGTTCAACTTTGATTTTCCCAAAAACTGACACTGAATGGGATTACAAATTACCTGTGTTTTTATTAATTGCTTGAATTATGTCAAGATAAACCAAACACAAAACACAAGAAAAATATAGTAAACAAAAGAAAATTAAATTTTATTATAAAATATTGGGCCGAAAAACAATAATTCTTATCTTTCTTTTTTTGTGTGTTTTGTCATTTAGCCCCGCCTCCTTTTGTAGACAGTCTAAAATCGTTTTGCCGAATATAGACCAGTAGTTAAGAAGTTTGCTTACAAGAAATAAGAGTCGGCTGAGTTTTTCTTAGCTTAGGTGCTTGCTAGTCTTCCAAATTTAGCCAGGCTTAGAGTTCCGGATGTTTCATGACCGAACGCCTGTCCTACGAACCTGATTTTTATTTCTTTCGTGGAAACTAGTGGCTCTAAATCAAGAACGGAAGAATCTTTATATCCTTGGATACACCTCTAGGACTTATAACTTTTCCCCAAAATAGGTGGCTTTGTTGTCAACAAATTTTCGAAATTATACACACTGCTCGGCATTGAAAACGCTACACAGCGTGTAAGGAGGGGAGTATTTATCAGAGCACCAGTTAAATTGGTGGACATGTAGGGACAGTTTGGTTATGTAAATGATTGCCGTTACGAACCAAACAAATGATACGTGAAAAGGATAGAAGGGAAAAATTTCTTGGTGTACCTACAGTTGCGAACAAAAGTATTTGGCGAAACACTTTTTCGACAATATTTTTTCTGCTAGATCAAATCGGGTCATTTTTGGATATAATATGTGCTGATTCGTGGGTTACAATGCCGCGTAGTTTGTATTTCGCTTAGAGCAAATTTGTCGTTCGAACTGGGCCATATTCAAGTCAAGAGTCGCCAGTTATTACCCATTTGTTTGCTGCATGTATTAATGTTTTTCTTGTGATTTTTGTGGGTTTTGTGATGTGTAGTGTGACAATAAGTCAATCTTAGGGTTTCAGAAATGGGTGAAAAGGCGGAGATCCCTGTTATAGCTCGCCAGGCGGCCGTGAATATGATGGAATCCGGAATGCGCGTCACCGATATTGCGAGGGCCCTGAAAATCCGACACCAGTCCATTTCAGCTATCCTGCAACGTTATAAGAAGACTGGGTCCGTTGAGAACTGTCCTCGATGTGGTAGGCCGCGTTACACTACGTTGCGTCAGTATAGATCCCACCTTGACTGCTGTGGACATCGCAACCGAATTCCGCAACAGCGACGACCTGAACGTCTGCCGAATGACCATCTACCTTCGTCTCATTGTTGGTGGATTGAATGGAAGACGCCCGCCAAGAACCACTCATCGGAGTCAAGAATCGACGAGCCAGAGTCGCGATCACGCGCCGTCGTCGACACTGGACCGCGACGGACTGGAGTAAGGTGCTTTTCACCGACGTGAGCAAGTTCAACTTGTTTGGAAGTGATGGCATCCGATACGTACGACGTCCGTGTGGCCAAAGATTCAACCCCCAGTTCATTCAGCCAACTGTCAAGCACGGAGGAGGATCGCTCATGGTTTACGGCGCCTTCTCTCGCAATGGAATGGACCCCATCATCAAGATTGACGAAATAATGACCGGCTACTGCTACACCATATGCTCATCAACGATGTCTTCCCATGGGCAAACCAGAACATGCCACTTGGATGGATTATGCAGCAAGACAACGACCCGAAACCCACCTCCAGAGTAGCGAAGGCAGCCTTCCAGCAGCAACAGGTCATACTTCTAGACTCGTCAAGCCAATCTCCAGACCTCAACCCCATGGAGCACATGTGGGAGGAGCTGGAGAGACGATGTGCAAAGAAAACCTGCCGGAATAGGTCCCAGAAGTTCGACCAGCTGTCTGCAGAATGGGCGCGAATTCCGCAGGTCACCGACGAGAAGCTAGTGGACTCGATGCCGGCCCGTTGTGTAGCTGTTATTAAGTCTCGCGGTTATCCCACTAAGTATTAGTTATTGTTTTGTCGTTTTCTCCTATTTGTTTTCTGTTATCGTTGCATTAAATGAATGTGATACACACCTACTTTGTTGGTTAATTTGTATTATCTTTGCGATTAAGTTCGGTACCTGATCTGTGTTAAGGTTTCCCATCCATCTGCATGTGGGTCATCTTTACAACTGAATAACACATATCATATCCCAAAATGATCCGATTTAGAACAGCAGAAAAAAATTATGGTCGAAAAAGTGTTTCGCCAATTACTTTTGTTCGCTACTGTAAGTGTGGTCGTTCTCACTTGGGTATGTGGACCGCTGCATTCGGGTGATCTCGGTGGCAAAAGCACGTATGATGACGTCACCTAGAAAGCCTTACCAGGAAGCCTGCAATCACACATACGTTTTACCAGAGACTTCATCATAGGGCTACGTACACCTGGTTGGTCTTTGCGTTATAACGTGGTGATATATATCGGGAAACAACAACCGTCGGCCGAATACAGCGAAGGTGGTTAGAGTAACGTAACATGATTTGGTATAGATGGCTGGTACACGTGGGGGGACGTTCGAACTCGTCGATAGTGGCATTTGACAAAATGCAGGTGCAATCCCACAATCCTCAGCGGAAGACATTCGATAAGGTAAGCAGGCAGCTATGGACTTCCACGTTTCTAGGGGAACTGTGAATCATATGTTGACTGACGCAGATAAGGCAACTTCCTTAACTGCTGGCGACAGCATATGTAAATCATATGTTGACTGACGCAGATAAGGCAACTTACTTAACTGCTGGCGAAAGCATATGTAAATCATATGTTGCCGCTAGCAGTTAAGACGACTTCCACTCACCGCAGCCGTCATGCAAGGTTGCAGTGCATTTGTGCCAGACGTGCGTGGAGGGACAAATGGAACCATGTCATATTCATCGATGAGATTTGCTTCTGTCTCAGTGCCGACGATCGATGATTTACAATGTGGATACGATGTGGAGACTGGGCTGATCTTTCCGCCATCCTTGAGCTTCATACGGTCTCTCTTCCTGGTGTCCTGATAGGAAACAATATCTGTACAAACGACGGCCGTTCACCACTCGCACGCAAAGTTAGTATAATGACATCACAGTGATAAATGGATGAGGTGCTGCTACTTGTTTTAAAAACGAACCCTGTTACGCATGGGTCTCCAGAGTAGCCGTATATCCATATTAACCCAGATGCTCAGTTTCAACTAGATAACGTGCATACTGCCAGCATTACAAGACGTTACCTACAAGGTTTTCAGGATTTGCTCTGAATTCTCCCCGAAAGAGAAGATATTGGAACATAATGGGAGACGACTAAAAGTCTCTGTATGATCCCCTCGCGGTGTCGATGAATTGTGGGCACTGGTCAGCGACCCACAGTCAGCGATCTCTCATGATACCATCCGGAGACTTCTCCTTGCGATTTCACGCCGTGTTGCCTAATGTGTTTACTCAGCATGACGGTCATTCGACCGACTGACTCGGGCCACACCATACTGTCCCTTTATCCATAGCATTCGTGTACACAGTCGTATCAGAATAATATGGCCACCCACGGAATAACAGTGCGCCCACCCAGATGCGTCACACAGTGCATGTGATAAGGTCGACCACAGGGAGATATAATCGGTCGGCCAGGACAAATAAACAATAGTACCTAACGTGTGCAAAATTGAAAGAGGTAGTGATATGACGGACGTAAGAAAAGGAATGATAACCGACTTCCGCGCCATGGGTGGAAGCATCTCAGAAACAGCAGACTTCGTGGGATGTTCGCGAGTTGCTGTAGTAAGGGTGTACCAGGAATGGACCGCTGGTACACCGAAAACTTCCTGACGTCATAACTGCGAAGCCCAAAAGGCAGTCGACCCCAGAGGAGAACGTCACCTCCGTCTACTAGTAAAGGGCGATAGACTCGCAACAGTCCAGCAGTTGACCACGCAAATGAACACTGGGGCACCCAAGTACGTGTCTTCGATAACAGAAAAACGAACCCTGTTACGCATGGGTCTCAAAAGTTGATGCTGCGTCCAGGCGCCTATGTTAACCAAAGTTCATCGGCAACAACGCCTGCAGCTCACACGGGACTACTGTCTTTGGAGAGTAGAAAAGTGGAAAAGGGTTGCCTTCTTCGACGAAAGAACTGCCCGTCGCTTCCGTTGTCTACTCCACAGAGGTCACGAGCGGTGGTGGATACGGCGTCAGACACACGAGAACTAATATCCGGACGCGCTTCTCGGTTAAGTACAGGCCGACCGTGCCAATGTGCATATCTGAGGGATATTTTCCTGGTATGACCTGGGAACGCTGGTACCTCTGGATCGGTCCCTGAACGCCATTGGCTTTCTGTCCATCTTCGCTGACCACATACATCCCTTCATGTTGGAAGTTTGTCCTGGTGCTAATGGTGTCTACCAACACGACAATGCACCCTGCCACGACGCTAAGGGGCTGCGCGACTGGTTCCGGGAACACGACAGCGATGTCTCCGTTCTCCCTTGGCAGGCAAAATCGCACGACCTCCATTCCTTAAAACTTTTGTGTGACTATTTGAATCGAGAGGTTCTACGTGCCGACCAACAACCAGGTCATTTCCAGGTCCTCCGTGCTCCGTTGCAGTCCGAACGGGCACGTCTGCTTCGGTCGACCTTCCAGAGCCTCACTGCGTCCATGTCACACCGTCTCGCCTCTTTCATACGGGCCAAGGGTGGTTATTTCCCACTATTTGGTAGCAGGCCGGAGCGTAAAAAAATTTCTAATTTCGATATGCCCTAGTGCGGAAAAGTTGTGTATTGCTACGTAAAGCATGTACAAAAAATTTAGCGAAATTCAAATAATATCTTACGGTTCCACTTTACCTCCGAAATTTCGATATTTGGGTAAAATCGTCACATTTTTATGTCCGTTGTGAGAAAAGAACAGTGTTCGTTACAGACTTTCCCTAGTGCGCAAAAACTATCTGTTGGTACCTAAAAGATGTGCACAATTTTTCTGGCAAAGCAACTAATATCTTATGGTTCCAATTTAATGCAACAGTACTCCATGTTTAAGGAAAATTGCAATACTTTGACACCTAGTGTTCGCCATGAGATTTGTTTCCTAGTTGTGTTAGTGTGTGCACTACTGCACTGAAAGCACAACATATTGTGCAAATGTGCAGTAGTGCACACTGCACACGGTGCAGCTCTTAACATTTTTCATGTTTCAGAAAAATCCCAGAGCTCATCATGAGGCGGTGGATGCACAACGAGTTACACCTGTTCATTAGGGCAAGTAAATTTTTTGTTCTTCTTTTTTTAATTTTCAATTTTTAGTTTTTTATTAATTTTGACTCGGAAATCTGGTTTGCTTTCGGAGGCTGGCATCATTTGCCGTGCTTCCAACCGTACTCTAATAAATCAATCCCTTTGTTCTTCTTCGCAAACAATAGCAGATGCTTCTGTTGTCAACGCATTGCTTCAATCCTTGGTCATGACAAGGCAAATTTTGCGTGCCCAATCGCTTAACAATACTCTTACAGTCACTGTTGCATAGGTTCATTATTTCATCGTCGGTTAAATGAGCAGTCAATTGCCAGTCAATTATGTCAAAATAATCCTCGCACTGGAAGTTGAACTGAGGAATTTCAAATACACGGATGGCATCGCAGTTTTGCGTCCTTGCTCTAAAGATCCTGCGGAAGTTCTCTGATGCTTCCTCTTGTCCGTGATCGCAGCCAGAAGTATTGATTCTGGATGGCGAAAATAGCCATTCCTTTGGATTACGCGGTCCAGAAATCTCTTCAAATCATGGGTAAGATATCTGAATGTATGGAGTCATCATTGCAAGTGCAGTTTTGGAAGATGTAGGAATGACAATTCAAGATGATACTTCAAGTGCTATAGGTAGGCACAAAATTACGCAGAAGGCAGATAAAAAAACAGAGAAAAAAGATTCAAAACGATAATCTGACTGCGCATAAAGTTATTAAAGGGATATATTTCGACGATCGTAAGCACCAAACCATAATATATGAAGAAAGGAAAGTAATAGTCGGTTAAAAAAAAGACTATTACTGAAGAGCACGTGACTATGCTGGAAGAACCTGAATATAACTATCTTGGGCATACCACTCCTACATCTTCCACCGCAAATTACATTGCCAAATGTCTGCTGGATTTCTTACAAGCCAAAAATATCGGCCTAAGCAAACAGTTAGGCTGCGACGGAACCGTCGCGTCGTTACTACTGGGTGTAAAGAAGGTGCAATTCGCATTCTGGAGCTAGCCTGCCAAAAACCTCTTCAGTGAAGCATATGCCCGTTGCTCGGAAACGAGCTGACATTCAGTCAGTTAATTCAACATTTGGATGGCCAAACGAGTGGCACAAAAACATTTTTAGGGGGAAATCGGCCAACAGCTGGAGAGCTGCGAAAATCTACCGGTTTTGAAATTTGAAGCAATTGAAGTGGGTTTTGGTGAACGTGATGAAAAAATTGCAAGGGATCTTAACACGTCTCAGAAATACCTGTGGGACATTATAGCCACACTGTGAGAAAGCGTACGTATTCATCAAGCCTGGCACATAAGCATCGGAAAAATGAGTCATGCACGATGGCAAACGACGACTATTCATTTTGCGCCTTTATATTAGTACTTCGCAGCTTTCGGATTCATTTAAAATTCTGGCACAATTTGTTGTGAGGTTTATGCGCTCATGTGGTTCACTTATAAGATCACATCCTCACTGCCATTAGGGCGCACGGAATTTGTGGAAGGTCTTCCATACATCCAGATATTTCACGCAGGATTTCAAGAACGTTCTGGACCACGTAAGCCAAAGGAATGGTTATTTTGCTCATCCAAAATTAATACTTCTGGCTACGATCACGAGGAGAGGAAACATCAGAGAATTTGACTTCCGCAGGATCCTTAGAGCAAGGGCACAAAACTGCGATGCAATCCGTGTATTTGAAATTACTCAAATCAACTTCCAGGGCGAGGATTATTTTGACCTAATTGACTGGCAATCATGCGTCTTAAGTGAACCGCCATTGACTGCTCATTTAACCGGTGATGAAATAATGAACCTATGCAACAGGGACTGTAAGGACATTGTTAAGCGATTGGACACGCAAAACTTTCCTTGTCACAATCAGGGAGTGGAGAGATGCGTTAAGTTGACAACAGAAGCATCTGCTGCTGTTTGCGAAGAAGAACAAAGGGATTGATTTATTAGAGTAACGTTGGAATCAAGGCAAATAATACCATCCTCTGAAAGTAAATCAGATTTCCAGGTAAAAATTAATAAAGAACAGGAAATTGAAGAATAAAAAAGAAAAACAGAAAATTGACTTGCCCTAATGCATGGGGGGTTGGGTACGGGTGGAACTAGCTGTGCAGCCACTTCCTCATGATGAGTTCTGGGAATTTTCTGAATCATGAAATATGTGAAGAGCTGCACGTGTGCAGTGTGCAATACAGCACATTTGCACAATATGTTGTGCTTTCAGTGCAGTAGTGCACACCAACGCAACTAGGAAATAAATCACATGGTGAACACTAAGTGTCAAAGTATTACAATTTGCCTTATACATGGAGTAGTATTGCATTAAATTGGAACCATAAAATATTAGTTGCTTTGCCAGAAAAATTGTGCACATCTTTTAGGTACCAACAGATAGCTTTTTGCACACTAGGGAAAGTCTGTAACGAACACTGTTCCTTTCTCACAACGGACATGAAAATGTGACGATTTTACCCAAATATTGACATTTCGGAGGTAAAGTGGAACCGTAAGATATTATTAGAATTTCGCTAATTTTTTGCACATGGTTTAAATAGCAATACACAACGTTTCCGCACTAAGGCATATCGAAATTCGAATTTTTTTTTTTAACCTTCCGGCCTCTTAAGTAGGTGGTCATATTATTCTGATACGACCGGTGTAATAGATGTGCCTTTGTTTCCCTCAGAAGTGAAGTCACTCCTTTCCCACTTACGTTTCCATTACGTGCATGTGTGGCAACGTTTTTCTAATTTTGTGAATTCCTGCATGGGTTTCAGGATACCATTCGTTAAAGTATGATTGCAAAATAGCTCAATTCCAAATTGTAGCTTTTTGAGACATTATTTTGATAGTGGCTTCGCAAAAACATCAGCGTTCATTACTTATTTTGCAGGTGATTTCATTTTACCATTGATTGCGGAAGGTTCGTCAAGTAATGCACGTAGATATAAACAGGAGCCGCCACGGGTGGCGCAGTGCTCTAAGCGCTGGCTTCTGACCATTCGTACGTAAAGGATCCGGGTTCAAATCCCTGGGAGGTATACAGGGTAGATATTATGTTAGTCTCATTACCTTGGCCAACGTCATGCATCCGTCTACCAATGGTGCTGGCACTAATCGGACGATGCATGAAGGGCACCACTGCTCGCTGAATATCCGCGTTCGTGGCTGTTATGTCATTCCGCGCGTGTCGGACAACCCATCGGTCCTCTCTATCCGTGACTCCTCTATGTCTCCAGACCCTTGCTATCGCTGCTGCGTGCCTTGTTCTATTCACTGCCGCCAACAGCGTGCTATGGTGATATCCACACGACCGGTGTGACGTGCAATACGGCAATAAGACCATCCCGCTTCCCGGAGCCCAACGATGCGGCCCCTCTCAAACTCCCCCAATTGCTCGAATTGCTTCCGAACTCTTCTCCGAGGCATACTTCACTTGCTAAGGACGCAGCCAACACAACAGCACGAGTCATAATGGCAAGAAAGCGCAACGGAACGATCTTGTATAGCCGGCCAGGCACAGCGCTACGACCTCTCCTTGCTTGCGTCACCTGCGCGGCAGAGCGTGATACTTGAATCACATGCATAGATCACGATGTAAAATCTACCCACCAAGTTTCATTCTTGTCTGTTGCTTCCTTCTTGGTGCAACCATTTTTTTGCGATGAGTGTACATATATATCCCTGGAGAGGAGGCCCGCTGTTAGTAATGCAACAGGTCCTGTTAATCCGTAAACGACGCCCCGATGTCGCAGTGGTCGAAGGGTCGCCTTATGGCCGTTCGTCCAAGTAAGTCTGGGTTCGAATTCCAGCGTGACATGGATGCTGTGTTTGTCGTACGCCACTGGCTCTCTCCTTTCTCTGGAACCAGTAGTCCTAAATTACGGACAGGCGGCTGTTTATAGTCCATTGTGTTGTCCACTGTGGTCGTTTAACCCTTGTTAAGAACATCGTATAGGGTGTTCCCAAAATGGCAGAAGCAGCTCATTGCTAGAAGGAACAGAACAACATTAATATGTATAAACATGGAATGAAATGTTATCAGTAACACAATGAAACTGAAGCGCTTACAAAGTTCTTAGGCTTAGGAATTTTCTGGTGTACCCTCACACCAGTATTGACCTATGCGATGCTCTGTTTATGAGGCGGGTGTTCTTTTGACTTTACCACGTGTCTGAGAAGTGTCTAAGTTGGAAAGCTTAGTTAAGGTTGCTTTTCATCTGTAATGAGCAACTAACTAAAAGATTTGCTTTAGGTGTAGTTACTGATCTTGGATAAGCCATGCACGTGATCCTTCGAACAATGAGCCTCTTCTGCTATTTTACGAACAAACTACGATGTCCTTTTAACACTAGTAAAAGTTATGTGGCTGGGCAGGGGAAATGTTCTGAGTTCTGTCGATTGCTTTGTTGAAATTGACATATTTCTTCACGAAATTAAGAAAAAAAGAACATGTTTCTATAACAGACGTAAGAAAACATCAGTCAAAACATCAGTCATATTTTCCTGTTTTCAAGATGTAGGCATTTCTTTTCGTGGGCGTTTTTTTCTGTGGGCATTTTCCCCGTTGGCGTTCTTTCGTACATTCATTGAATCTTCTTTCTCGATGTCAAAAATTTCAATTTCAAATGATGGATGATGGAGGACTTTCCCCTAAATCGACTTTAGAGGCAGGGTCCGACTTATACAGAATTGGGCCCTAGGCACAACCCAAAACGAGGCCCCCTCCACTCGACATTTACTTTACGGAGTCGAGTAGGTAGTGTGACCATTTTGGGCGACTGTAATACAATTCAGCGTAATAATTTAATAAACACAATACATTTATAAGACTGACATTAAATTACGGTAGCACCTGGTAAAAATATTGTTTTCTCCTAGATTTTTATGCTGTCCTACTGATTTGCATCTGAAAAGACTTGAACCTTCATCGATGAAACAGTTGTGTGTGACAAAGCCATATGACGGGTAAAATTCAATTGGACATTGGATTTTTTGCCAGGTGTGTCTAAACTATACTATTACCATATTAACCAGGGTTGTATTTAAGAGAGAGGTTTGGTGGGGATTCAACCCCTGCCCGAATTAAGTCCAAAGATTTTTCAAATATCACTTTTGGGAGCTAAAATGTCAAAATGTTTAAAAATTGCTTCAGAACCATGCAGTATTTGAAATTGAAGTATATAGTTGATCTTAGTAAGCCATAATTACAAACATACACATACTGCTAGATTTTATTACACAACACGACAATTTTTTGTTTAATCTCACACAAAAACCCTCCCCAAATTATCTGGAAAAGGTTACTGATATTAACTAGAAATATCACATATTATATTGCCAGTACTTGCCTGTGTTTTGCCAGCGATTTATATATAGTTACTCCACATCACATCTACCCACGTAAAAATATTTTGAAAAGGGGTTTTGTTTTTTTTAACCAAGATTTTGGGGGCCCTTCAATTTGAGAGCCCTAGGCATGTGCCTTGCGTGCCTATGCGTAAATCAGGCCCTGCTTAGAGGAAACCACCACCCAACTTTAGAACGCTAATCTACACCTCATGGAACGAGCTTACACACGATTTTCAACTACAATCTATCCCCCTGAAACTATGCAAATTAGTGACATAAAGAAACAATGCAATGTTTTTCCTGATATCGCAACAAAAAACAGTTTTGTGGGATGCACATAACTGAAAAGAAACTATTGAGAAGTGGAGATTATATGCCCGGATAGGGAGACCCAGGACCTCCCGTTCCTACATGTACCCGTAACTAATCAAAATTAATATATTATTTTTACGGAATTATATATTAATTTTGATTAATTACAGGCACATGTAGAAACTGTGCAACCCCCTTCCCTCCCCCATTTTTTTTGTTTAGAATAGCCAATGATAGTGATTGGCTCGTAACCGGTTCAAAAGGAAATGAAAATATGACCAGTGGCTTTCAAAATTAAGTGAAAATTGAGCTAAAGAAAAACCTTAGAAAAACTTTTATCTCTTTCCAATGCCAGTGAATTGACCGACTTTTCAGTTTTCATTTTTTCGAAAATCGAGGGGTGGACTAAAAGTATAAGGATCGTACAACAGATAACTCTTCAGAGTGTGTAAGCTTAATAAAATGAAACGCACTGAGGACAGACGAGAGTCCGCTTGGGTGACTGGAAACCTTTATAAGTGTAAATTTCCTATCTGAAAACGTATCAAATAAAATAGAAATAAGGGTAAGCCAAATGTGAGTTTGAGTTATCAATAAAAATGATAAAAATCCAGCATTTACACGGCTAGCAGGACTGCGATTTTCTTCTTTTCAGCGAGGCTTAACTGTAACTTCGTCTAGTACCGTACAAACAACAGCGGAAAAAACAGGAGAATCAGTTTTTTTTCATTTTATTAAAATGTATTTTTGTACAGCTCAAAATTTGAGCTGTACAAAAATACATTTTAATAAAAGGAAAAAAAAGCAAAAAGTGATGGCTCCTGATCATTCGTCCGGAAGGGGTCCGGTGTTCGAATCCCGGTGAGGCATGGATGTTCAGTTTGTTATACGGCACTGTCCCTCTGCCTTCCCTGGAACCATTGACCCTAAATTAAGGACGGACGACTGCTTATAGCCTATTGATTTGCTCACAGTGTTCGTTAAACCTTCCAATAAAAAAAATAATATTAATAAAAAAGAAGAACATCCCGTACCATTCAATGGTTTACCTGAACTAAATCTGATTACAAACATTTTTTGTCGTAATTAGGGTCTATTAAACCCAAAATTAGTTGTAGGTTTTTTGTTGTTTTATTTCAAATGAATTATTCTAATAATTATATTCCTTTCCTTTCGTTTTACTCATAGCTTACGCAAAAACAGCATCCTGTGCGCACAAAGTTTTTATGGGTGATGAATTCACAAAAGTGTTGTATGTGATTCCGAACGGCTTTCAATCTGTTATTTCGAATCCCGAAAATTTTGCACTAAAAGTTTTGTGGTAAGTATTATATATATATATATATATATATATTGTTTTGCTTGTTTGTCTGTGCGTCTGCCGTAGAGTAAAAAAGTGAAACCACTTCAATTATTCGTAAACAACAATTGAATGCACGAATTAATTGGTACATTTGTTTCCTCGTAAGTAATGTGTTTACTTAACTGGGGGCATGCGCGTGTCAAGTCAAGATGTTTTGCATATGATGTTGGTGAAAACGAAAATTTGCCGGTGGACATAATAGAAGCCGCATCTTTCTACTCTGGAGTCAAATGCTTTTCTAATTAAGCTACACCGACGGAATTTACTGGGTAACAATTGCCTCTGTAACTTTGCAGTCTTGACCGCTTCACCACTGTAGTACGGTATATACACCGCCGAGTCATAATATTGTGACCACTTCCTACTTTTGACTTCAACATTTCATATTCAGTAAAAGAAGGCACGTGTCTTGAGCTCGCTTGGAGGGTATATAAGATTTACTGTAGGCATTCTGAAAACGTATCACCCGTTGCTATCATGGATAAAAGGAGCGATTTATCAGATTTGCAAAAAGGGATGATTATCGTCTTTCGGGGCAAGGGTCGCAGTATTTCTGAAACAGCGCAGTTTGTGAACTGTTCGAGTGCTTCTGTGGTTAAAGTGTATCGTGACTGGAGAAATGGCACCATTGCGAGTAAGCGACGTGAAAATAGCGGAGTACCACTTGCCATTAATGTATGAGGTGAACGTTGGCTTCGAAGATGCGTGAGGGCCGATCGACACCCTACGGTGGAGCAACTCACTGGCCGAATGAACCAGGGGGCTGCCGGAAGTGTGTCTAAAACGACAGTTCAGCGAACTCTTTTGTGTATGGGGCTCCGATTCATACGGGTGGTCACGGCACCTTTTTGCTAACGAAGGTGCATCGGCAGAAAAGGCTTACATTTGCACGGCAGTATCGGAATTGGAGCTCCGTTGATTGGCAAAGGATTGTCTTCTCCGATGAATCACGTTTTCTGTTTCATCGAATGGACGGACGTTGGCGTATAAGGCGAGAAACATCGGATAACAAATACACTTCCACCACTGCTGGTAGGACAAAAGTTAGTAGGGGCCGCGTTATGGTCTGGGGAATGTTTTCGAGGCATTCTCTAGGTCCACTCATACGTGTGGAATGCACTATGGACCGAATTCGTTATGAACCCACCCAGACAGATCACGTACACCCATAAATGCTGATTGGCTTCACTAGGGCTGATGGGATCTTCTAGAATGACAATGCGACGAATCACACAACTAGAATAGTCCGAGAGTGGTTGGAAGAGCACGATGAAGACGTCAAAGAACTTCCCTGGCTCCCTAATTCCCCAGACATATACCCAACTGAGCATCTGTTGGACCACCTTGATCGTGTTGTTCTCTCTATGGATCCTCCATCACTCACCCTCCAGTAGCTGTTAGATGAACTGCTGTCAGCATGGCTCCACATACCTGTGAACACCTTGCAGCACCTCACTGAGTCACTCCCAGCCCGTGTAGCTGTTGTCTGCTCTGCACCCGGCGGTTATTCTGGATATTAGCTGGTGGTCACAATCATGTGACTCATTAGGGTTGTTCAATAAGTAGTGAGACTTTCTGCCTGAACACAGTCAAAACGTGAAATACCTAAAAATAATCGCTTCTAGCATTTAGACAGCATTTCCATCGTTGGACATATCCTTGTATTCCTGCGGCATAGAATTAGACAGGCTGCTGCTGCAACCAGCTGTCTACAGCTTAACGAATCTTATTATCCGAGGTGAAATGTTTGCCTTTGAGAAATATATTTATAGGTCCAAAGATGTAAAAATCGCAGAGCGATAGGTCAGGACTATAGGCTTGACGTTGAATGCCTTCCCAGCAAACGCGTTGCGATGTCCGTAACGTAGTAATGCCGCATGCTGCCGGGCGTTAGCATGTGGTGCTTCTTGTTCCTTATCACTTCGTCCGTGTTCATTTCGTCCACACTCACTTCATCCGTGTTCATTTCGTCCACACTCACTTCATCCGTGTTCATTTCGTACAACGTTCACTTTGTCCGCTGTTCACTTAGTCCAATGTTCACTTCGTCCACTGTTCATTTTGTCCACCGTTCATTTTGTACACATTCATTTCGTCCTCCGAATGAATGGAATACTGTGAAAATTATCTGTTTTCATGGAGTTTTTTGTGATAGGTAGAAGAAAAGGTCAGCAGACATTGCTTGCATGCGATTTTTTTCCTGTCTGAATTTCTCAATTAAAATATAATGGTTTTAAATATTATTTAAAGTGAAACACGGAACATAGTTTTGAAGAACTTTTTAACTCTTTTGTATGGTACGACGTCAATCACTATAGCATGACTCACGCTGTGTTCATAAAAGGAGTATAAAGTGGGTTTTTTAATAACGCTGCACTTTTACTTAGGCACTAAGTATTTACATAAGATGCCAAGTTATTAATATTTATCTTTTACTTACTTAGGCACTAAGTAATAATTACTATGCCTCATGCGTTGGCCTCTTTGGCATTTTTTATTCGGCCGATGTCATATTCAAAACTTTTACGTATCCACTCAAGATAATCATATTGTGCTTTTACTGAGGCACGAAATATTAATTCATGAGCCCTAGGCTTAGGCCGTTTCAACAGTTTTTGTTCTACTGATGTCATATTCATAACGTTTACATATCAACTCAAGGTAACATTATTGCGCTTTTACTTAGGCACTAAATATTATTTCATATGCCCTAGGCCTTTTTCACAGTTTTGACTCTAATCACGTCATATTCATAACATTTACATATCAAATCAAGGTAAAAATACTGCGCATTTTCTCAGGCAATAAATATTATTCCATAGTCCCTAGGCCCGGGCCTGTTTTACAATATTTATTCTACGGATGTCATATTCATAATGTTTATGTGTCAAGTCAAGGTAATAATATTGCGCTTTTGCTCAGGCACTGAATATTTTTTCATAAGCCCTAGGCCTAGGCCTTTTTCACTGTTTTTATTTTAAGTACGTCATATTCGTAACATTTTTTTATCAAATTAAGGTAATAATATTGCGCTTTTGCTCATGCACTAAATAACATTTCACAGGCCCTTGGCCTAGGCCTTTTTCACAGTTTATATTCTAACTATATTGTATTCATAACTTTTACATATCAAGTCAAGTTATTAATGTTGCACCTTTACTTCGGCTCTAAACATTAATTAGTAAGCCCTAGGCCTTTTTAACAGTTTTAAGGAGTTACACTGCATATTCATAGTATTTGCATAACATGTCAGGTGATTAATATGGATATTTTACTTAGCCATAAAATATTCATTACTAAGGCCTAGGATATCGGTATACAAAATACTAATTCTAGGCCTAAGGCCTATGAATTAATATTTAGTGTCTAAATAAAAAGCGCAGTATTACTACATTTTTATGTCATGTATACTTTATGAATATGAGATCGTTGGATTGAAAACTGTTAAACCGTCTAAGCCAAAGGCCAGTTAATTAATATTTAGTGCCTAAGTAAAAGCGCAACATTATTACCATGACTTGATATGTAAACATTATGAATATGGCATCCGTAGAATAAGCAATGTATAAAAGGCTTAGGTCTCAGGCCTATGAAATAATATTTAATGTCAAAGTAAAAGCGCAGTATAATTAAATTGAGTTGATACGTGAACGTTACAAATATCACATGGTCAGAATAAAAACTGTGAAAAACTGCTAGTCCTTGGGCCTATTAAATTAAATTTACTGCCTGAGCGAAGCGCAATTTTATTACACCAATTTGACACGTAAACAATAAGAATATGACATGCGTAATATAAAAGCTGTTGAAACGGCCTAAACCTAGGGCTTATGAATTAATATTTCGTTCGTGCCTCAGTAAAAGCACAATATGATTACCTTGAGTGGATACGCAAACGTTTTGAATGTGACATCGGCAGAATAAAAAATGTCAAAAGGGCCTACGCATGAGGCATAGTAATTATTATTTAGTGCCTAAGTAGGTAAAAGACAAATATTAATAACTCGGCATCTTATGTAACTATTTAGTGCCTAAGTAAAAGTGCAGCGTTATTAAAAGTCCCACTTTACGCTCCTTTTATGAACTTAGCGTGAGTCATGCTATAGTGATTGACGTCGTACCGTACAAAAGAGTTAAAAAGTTCTTCAAAGTTAAGTACCTTGTTTTATTTGAAATAAGATTTGAAATCGTTATATTTTAATCGAGAAACTCAGACTGGGAAAAAAACACGCATGCAAGCAATGTCCGCTGACCTTTCCTCCTACCTATCACAAAAACTCCATGAAAACAGATAATTTTCACAGTGTTCCATTCATTCGGAGGACGAAATGAATGTGGACAAAATGAACGGTGGACGAAATGAACATTGGACGAAGTGAACGTTGGACTAAGTGAACAGTGGACAAAGTGAACGTTGGACGAAATGAACGTTGGACGAAATGAAGTGGACGAAGTGGGCGTGGACAAAATGAACACGGACAAAGTGATCCGTCACCTGGAATGACACCACCCTGAGTAAGGTTGCCAGGTCTCTTGCTTTTGATGGCTTGTAGAAGAGTAATTGAAGTTTGACAATATCATTCGGCATTGATGGGTAATCCTTTTGGTAGTCATTCAAGAAGCAATGCTCCTCGATGGTCAAAAGACAGGGTTAACATCACTTTGCCCGCCTAAATTGTGGACCTTGATTTCCTCGGAGATGGCAAAAATGCATGTTCCCTCTGCATGCTCTGGAGGTTTGACTGGCTCGAAATGATGACACCAGATTTCGTCACCAGCAATGAGATGTAGCAGGAAATCTTCAACTTCTCCATGGCAGCAGAACAGATGCTGTAACGATGGTCCCATTCGTTGACTCATCCGTTCATCGAACAGATGTTTCGGTATCCACGTAGTGCAGACGTTACGATATTCAAAGTGCAAATGCATGATCGTATTGACAGTCCAATGCTCACACCGGAACTGTTCTGGGATCGTGATTCTTCGGTTGGCCTTTATCGAACCATCTACACGGGCAATTGTCGTCTTTAAAACAGCACGACGTGATGCTCCTTATTTTGGCTGGTCCACAGTTCTTGTTCGTGCATCATTAAAGGGATGGCACCACAGCAATACTGTGCTACGTGGAAGACAAGTAGACCCATACACGGCTTTCATTCGTCTGTGAATTTTGCTTGGTGGAGCTTTCGCCACTTTCAAAAACTAAGATACAGAACATTGAGCAAATTTGAGCGTATCCATGTCCTAGGAGAGAACAATGAAGTTAGATCATCACGTTACATGGTTTCCGCAACAAGCAAGTTGCAGTGCAGTTGCACAGACGTTAAATCGCCTGTAAACTACCACGCACCACACATTGATAAAATTGGGAAGCGCAAACGCCTCCAGCCAAAGACTCTCACTACTTGTTGAACAACCCTTATAAACTGTTTTTGAAAGTTGCAACACCGTAAAGGAATGACGGTAATCACATGAAACCTACGGGATATGCAGAGTAGGGTAGGAGATGCAAACGATTAGAAGCGTAGAGTCTGATCAGTTGCGCGTTCTACCCTACTCTAGGGTAGGTCATGCAAATGATTAGAAGCGAGTGTGGTGTATAAAGAGAGGGCTGTTTAGGAAACATATCAGCAGTTCATCGCGGACAGCGACGTGTAAAAGAGTTTCCTGGATTCAATAATGCATTGGCGACAATGAAGGGCGCAATATCACCATACGACAAAGCTTGAACTGGGACGAATGATTACTCTGCGTGAACGTGCATTTTCGTACGCGGCTTGTGCGGGGCATAACGCTACGGCAGTGATGCGCGTGTGGCGACAGTGGACCGAGAAATAGGATGACACCGCAGGACGACCCACACTTCATACGCATGGCTGTGACGAACCGTTCCGCATCTTTGCAAGTAGTGGCACAGCAGTGGACCACTGCAACAGATTTGGCATTGGCTGCCTCTACAGTTCGACGCCGTCTGCTGCACAGAGGACTGGTTGCACGCATCCCTTTGTGGCATATTCATTTTTCTTTTTAACCATGGGCGCCTCAGACTGGAATGGGGTATTCGATACACAAAATGGCTAGCTGACTGACAACACGTCGTGTTTTCGGACGAGTCCCTATTCAACTTGGACTACTACTATGATGGCCGCATTCGCATTAGACGGTACTGGGATGAGCGCTTCATTCCAGCATGCAATGCCGAGCGTCATACGAGACGAACGCGAAGTGTGATGTAGCTTGGTGGAGCTTTCGTGTTAAATACACTGGCGGAAAGTGAAAAGAGAACCCCAAGAAGGAGACGTCTGATACCAACGAAATTTATATAGCATAATAACGGAATACAGAGGATAACGTGATCAAAACATTATGGCAAAATACAGCTGTATTTGCTGGTAAACTGAAAAATAACATTTCCATGTAACATGGTTAGTACGAGGTTGAACCGCCATGAACTGCGTCACACTGTGCAATTCTGGCATGGAGTCTGTCGTACAGATGTTGGATGTAAGTTTGGGGTATTGAGTTCCAAGCATCCTCAACCTGGACGCGTAAATAGGGAATGGTCGTGGCTGGCCGTGGAGACCGGATAAGTCGTTGTCCCCTAAAATCCCACACGCGTGCTCAATGGGGGACAAATCCGGTGAACGTACAGGCCATTCAAGTTGTCTCACACCCTGAAGTGCATGTTGCGTTGCACGTGCCGTGTGTGGGAGTGCGTTATCTTGTTGGAAAACACCACGATGCACCGACCTTACAAATGGCACAGCAACGGGCTGAATGATGTTGTTGATGTAGAAGGTGCTGTTTAACGAACCCGGTACAAACACTAGTTGTGTCGGGAGTGATAGCTGATCGTTCCCCACACCAGGAGACCAGGTGTAGGCCCTGTGTGTCGCGGGCGAATGCAAGAAGGGTAGTGACGCTCGCCTGTGAGTCTGCGAACACGCATACGGCCATCGGAGGCTCCCAAGCAGTATCTGCTTTCATCGCTGAACACGACAGATCGCCATTGCGTTCTCCAGTGCAGATGTTGGCGACTCCACTGCAGCCATTCCTGACGGTGGGCTGGAGTCAGAGGTACACATGCCAGAGGCACACGTGCACGTAGTTCTGCATCCATCAGACGGTTGCGGATTGTTCGCACAGTCACCTCAGGTGCAACGGCAGCTCGGATTTGCGTCGCAGTGGATGTTCTGCTTGACAACGCCGCTCTTCTTATGCGTCGATCGGTCCGCTCATCAGTCCGACTGTGACTTCCGGTTCCACGTCTCCTCGTCTGGGAATGTTCCTCGGACCATCTACGCCACCATCGTACCACCACCGATACTTCCCGTCCAATTCGCTCCGCAATACGACGATACGACAACCCGGCCTCGCTCAAAGTCCGTTAACTGCGGAAATCGTACACGTTTTCCATGTCCAGGCATTGCTGCTTCTTCAGGGTCTTCGCACGTGTCCGTATGCTGACGACTGATTACATTCCCTTCGCCGTACTCCTTAAATACCACCGACGATAATTTGCATATTATGCCGTCCTGTGGCGTAAGCGCTCACCGGTTGGTCCCGAAATTACCACCACACCTACGTAAACTCTACCCCATTAACATATGTAAATTTCATGATCGCTTGCTAATTTCTCCTTGGTATTCTGCCTAGAACACCAATCTAGTTGCCTAGAT
This sequence comes from Macrothele yani, assembly GCA_039090855.1. Taxonomy (NCBI): domain Eukaryota; kingdom Metazoa; phylum Arthropoda; class Arachnida; order Araneae; family Macrothelidae; genus Macrothele; species Macrothele yani. The sequence continues at coordinate 109,144,127 of CM076997.1, read as the reverse complement.
CCCAGGGTGACGCTCGTGACCACGCATTTAGAATATATTACGTCGATCTACATAAATGTTTGTAATTCAGTATCTGGTGTGTGTGGAAGTTACGCATTGTTTGCCATTCAAACAATTAACGGTAATCTCGTAAATTTAGTTTTCATTTTGCTAGAGAAATGAACATTCTAGGTTTAATCTGTCCCTCAAAGTGATTCTTCTCAGCATGATATAGCAACTAAAATGCAAATTTCTTTTAATAGTTTTCTTGCTTTCAAAAGCGGCGGTGTCTTGCTTTACCCTTTCCACCAAACAAAGCGCTTTTCAACTGAACTTCAATCCCTATGAGAATGTCTCAGTGGTTATTATGCATTCGGTAAATAAAATGTTGTCAAGTAGAAAGAATGATTTTTCAGATGTTGGTATATTTGTCAAACGGGAATTTTCAGAATTTTATTCCCCTTTTTTACGCTTTCCAACCGTAGGTTGAAGAAACGTATATACTCCAGCTTTGTCCCTCTGTCTGTCTGTCCACACGATAACACGCATCGATTTCGATGAAATTTTAGTATGTGGTAGGGGACCACCTGGGGACAAACCCTCTTGAAAATGTACGAAATGGGGTGAAAAGTCAGGACATAGGAGCGGGATCTATTTCATATGCATAATAACTTACATAAAAATGCTTCGATTGCGAGAAAACGTTAACATGTTGTTCCGGAGATACACTGAACCGGTTCTTTTTAGTATCATCGAAATAGGGTCAAAGGTCAGGACACCGGAGCGAGATTTATACCACAGCCATTATCCTCATAACTTGACTAAAATGCTTCTATTGCGACGAAACTTTAGGTATGTTTTTCCGGAGGTGCACTGAACCTGTTATTTTTAATATCATCGAAATGAGGTCAAAGATCAGGACACAGGAGCGAGATTTATGCCACAGCCATTATCCTCATAACTTGAGTAATGATTTCTGGTATGTTTAAAAGCGTATCATAATCAATGCACTGCATGATTTTACTAACTTCTTAGAAAATACCTTTGAATGCTTCTTTTCTCATACGGAAACGTCCCCTCTTTGAACCGTCATGATCATGCGTTTTGCGCCATCTGAATTTATTCCTTTTAAAAATACTATTCAAACGGAAGCAACATGAATGCTGAGTTGTTTCAGACCCGAACGAAACTTCGCTACATATTTTGGCCAGTGAACTCCCTCGTGAGTAAATACATCGCAGGAGCAAAGATGAAACTGAACTAGTCACTGTTTGTTCAAACAGTGACTAGTTCAGTTTCATTCACCAAACTTTCCGCGGCTTTACATAAGCCAACAAGAAGATTTTAGCCATTGTGGTATTGTTCTTGTCTGAACCGAAGTCTACTGCAAAAAATGGGTAGAAGTATTATTGCACTTCTAAGCCTTAGAGTGGGCCGAAAACACTGTCTGATCAAAAGTATCCAGACTTTTACCTCTGAACAAATTCTTTGTAGCAGGAATGGAATTTATATCGAGTTGGTCCACCTTTTGCTGTGATCATAGCGTGCCTTCGGATGGGAAGACTTTCCACTAGATTTTGGCACGTTACTTCGAGAATTGCCTTCCATCTGACACTAGCTCGCCAATGTCGGGCAATTTGATCTGGCTCGCAATCAGCATTCCCATTCTTTCCAAAGGCGTTCAATAGGGCTGAGATTGGGGATCTGTGTAGGAATATCAAGTTCTTCCCCACACATATTATCAAACCATTTCAGCACGGACGTTTCTTTGTGCAGGAGTCATTCTCCTATTAGTAAAGGAAAGGGTCTTTACAGAACTGTTGCCATAATACCAGGAGCATAGAATTGTCGAGAATTCCGTTATAGATCGCAGCGTTAAGATTCACTGGTGCAGAAACTTGGCGAGTCCAGCTTAAATCACGAAAACAGCTTCAGACTAGGATGCCTCTTACACTAAACTTCGTAGTAGGCACAACACTGTCGGAAAGATAACTTTCACCTGGCATTTTTCACACACAGACTCGTCCGCCGAAGTGCCAAAAGGCGAAGCGTGATTCATCACCTCAGAGGAAGCGTTTCCACTGATCCAGCATCCACTTTCTTCGAGCTTTATACCACTCCAACCGACACTTGACATTAATCTTGCTGATGTTAGACTTGTGTGTGGCTGGTCGACCGTGGAATCCCATTCCCATCAGCTCACGACGAACCATCGTATTGATGGCGTTGCTTCTAGAATTTGTTTAGATCTTGGTGGTGAGTGTTGCGACCGAGGACACGTGAGTTTGTCACAATACCCGCTTCAACGCTCTGCTCTCCCGCTCTGTTATTTAACGTAGTTTGCCAGGTCATGATTGCGCTGTTGTTTCTTCTGCGCATTTCTACCTCAAAATAACACCAGTTACAATGAATTGGGGCAGTTGCAACAAGGCAGAAATTTCTCGAACTGACTTGTTCTACAAATGTAATATGGCATCCAATGACCTTGCCCAGTTGAAGTTCTCTGAGCTCTCCCGTACGGGTAATGTACTGTTCATGCTTGTGTATGATGTTTGCCAGGACATGTGCGTCTTTGTATACCTGTATGGTTGTGACCAGCACCGCAGCAAGGTTTTCTTATCTGGGAGGGCGAGACTTGTAATTTCTCCCCTTCGAGTTCAAAAGTGCACCCTAATCAGGTTCAAAAGTACGCCCCTTCCAGTTCAAAAGTGCACACCTTCTAGTTCAAAAGCGCTCCTCTTCTAGTTCAAAAGTACGCATCTTCGAGTTCAAAGAACGCCTCTTCGAGTTCAAAGAACGCCTCTTCGAGTTCAAAGAACGCCTCTTCGAGTTCAAAGAACGCCTCTTCGAGTTCAAAAGCGCGTCCCTTCGTTTTCAAAAGGTTGCCCTTCAGGCTCAGAAGTGAGTTCCCTCAGATTTAAAAAGTCTGTCCCTTCGAGTTCAAGGTACGCTTCTTCGAGTTCAAAAGTGCGCCCCACTCAGTTTAAAAAGTACATCTCTTCGAGTTCAAAGGTGTGCCCCTCAGGTTCAAAAGTACACCTCTTCGAGTTCAAAAGCGTGCCCCTTCGAGTTCAAAAGCGCGCCTCTTCGAGTTCAAAAGCACACCCTTTCGAGTTCAAAAGCTCTTCTCTTGGACTTCAAGAGTATGCCTCTTCTATTTCAAGACCCTCAGGTTCAAAAGGCCGTCCATTCGTGTTCAAAGTACACTGAATTAGGTTCAAAAGTACACCTCTTCGAGTTCAAAAGTCCGTCGATTCGTGTTCAAAGTACGCCTCTTCAAGTTCAAAAGTACACCACCTTGATTTCAAAAGTGCGCCCCTTTGAGTTCAAAGTATGACTCTTCGAGTTCGAACGTACAATCGTTCGAATTCAAAAGTATGCCCCTTCGAGTTCAAAAGTAAGCCCCTTTGAGTTCAAAAGTACGCCCTTCTGGTTAAAATATGCCCTTCGAGTTCAAACGTACGCCGCTTCGAGTTTCACTCAAACAATACGTGGTTTTTACTTTATCATACACCGACGTTATAGAAAAGTATTATGATCGTTCAAAAATCGCACTTCAGGTTTTCGACATAATTTTATTAAAAATGTAAAAACTGTATAAATATCCAAGAACCACAGGCTATATATACCAAGTAAAGTGTAAACGTTATGTGGACGCCGACAACACAAACCTCCGCAGAAATGCAGAACGAAAAACAAACCAGCGCAGAACGAATGAGTATCTGATAGTGAATGCAACAATAGGTAAAAGCTCTGGGGGTAAATTCGGAAAATTTTCGTTCACAAGGTTAAACGCTCAGAGAACGTACTGCGAGAGAACACTAATGGTTAATTAGCTGTTCATTCCAAACGCATTGTCGGAAAGCTCATGGAGGTTAGGCATATCGGCATATTGTTTTCTAGGCCCTTCTTCACTGTTTTGGAAAATTCTCTTCGTGGATATGAGATGTTCACATCCTTACAGTGTATGTTACTATGTACCCTGGTTAAATGCATGGAATTCTGTATGAGACTAATTAAAGTCTTTAAAAAGAAAATACTGAAGGGAGTAACTTTCTTTTTAGTTACAATTTCTACTTTTTACATACCCCAGAGCATGAATTTACAATCCTGGAATGACAATTCTGGAAGGACAACCCCTCTCTTGGCCATTCCGTTAGCTACTGTCCTGGCTACCAGGTATATTGGCAAATCCACTACTCAAAACAGGAGAATACACACTTTTGGTCATATAGCGTATGTGCTGATTTCGGCTAATAAATGCTCGTGTTTCTGTTTGATCAAGGCGCACGAATATATTGATCTACATAGTTTACATAAGTGTATAATTATTTGTGGCCTGCAGGTAAAATAATTTACCCAACTCACCATCAATAGCGAAGCATTGCTAGTGTGATGTAAATTTTTCTCCAGCAAACATTTTCTCCATCATGGTAAATATTTTTGTTTTCAGCAAACCTCGTTATGAAATTTGATTTGAAACTGGAGACTGTGGTACAGGGAATAAAAATGAAACCGAAACATGCCAGGATATATAATCTGCCATGCTCCGAGGTGTCTAAAACGGTCTCCCAATGAATAGTTACTTATACAGGCACATATATTGTTGTTGTCGTATTCTCATTTATACCCGTATATATTTTCTTACGCATATCAAGAAGCTCCGTAGCCAAATAATCTATGTGGTGTAACGGAAAGTATGCGAAAAAGAAGAAAAATGAAGAATTTCGGCGTGTAAGGGGCAAGCCTTTTGAATTCCTCCGAACATGAAAATAATGTTTGACATTACATCTTAACAGTAAGAAAAAATCAGCAAAAGGATGACAAAGATAAAAAGAAAGCAAAAATCCCTTTAGTTAATAACAAGAAAGTTGACACCGAATTTTCGGGTGTAATAAGCACGTTTTTTGAATCCGTTCTGACGCAAATTAAATTTACCAAAGCTATTCAAAGTCAATGGAACCGGTATGGAAAACAATAGATCTGACGAAAGAAAGAAGATTTTCAATCGGGTTTTTAATCCCTCAGATATTGCTGTAAACGGAATCGTGAGCTTACGAACTCTTAGAAACAGAGATATCGACAAAAATAAGATGTGACTTTACGTCCCCTGGTGGAAAAACCATGCATTATTTTAGGAAGAAAGTATTCTCAAAAGGTTTATCCGTATAAGCGGTATCGGTCGAAAAAAAAAATTAGTCGACTTTTTAAGAGCCCAGATTTTGCAACAAATACTTCAGAAGCAGAAATTAACACATGTTACCCATGGTGGCTAAACCATTCTTTACCAAACATTAGAAATTATGTGAAAAATATTTTCCATCAGGTCTTGTGTGCGATACAGGAAGAATTTTTCAAATCAGAGCTTTAGGAGCAGAAATAACGCAGAAAACGCAATTTACCTTTTTGCCACCTAGCGGAAAGTGTATGATTTATTTGAAAATTTTGAATTTATAGGAAAAACATTTCGCATCGGAAACACTATCCAACAAAGAAGGAATTTTTCAAATCGTACCCTTAGAAGTAGAGATATTGACAAAAATAAGATAGACGTCTACGCCCCTGGCGTAGATGTATATATATATATATATTTTATAATTTTCTTCTTGAAAAAATTCATGGTTTGCATTTTTTCAAGAAGAAAATTTTCCTAAAAGGTTTGTCAACATGAGTAGTATCGGTCAACAAACGACGTTTTTTTTCAATCAAGAATTTAGAAGCTCATATTTTGCTGCAAATACAACAGAAGCGAAAATTAAGATTTACGCCCCCTGGTCGCCAAACTATTTTTTTACAAAAATTAGAAACTATGTGCAAACGATTTCCCAACAGAAGCTGCATCCGGGACAGAAAGAATTTTTCAAATCGGAGATTTAGAAGCACAGATACAGGGGAAACGCAATTTACCGCTACGCCCCCTAGCGAAAAGTCTCTGAATTACTTGAAAATTTTGAAATTGTATAAAAAACATGTCACACGGAAAACACTATCCAACAAAGAAGGAATGTTTCAAATCGGACTCCTAGAAGTAGAGATATTGACAAAAATAAGATGTTAATCTACGCCCCCTGGCGGAGAAACTGTGGAATATTTTAAGAAGAAAATATTCCGAAAAGGTTTATCCATGTGAATGGCATCAGTCCACGAAATAATTTTTTAATCGATATTTAAGAAGCAACGATTTTATGGCAAATACATCAGAAGCAAAATTAACGCTTACGCCCCCTGGTGGCCAAAGTATTCTTTACCAAATATTTGAAATTATACCTTCAAGTTAGAACTGAAGAACAGGTTCTCTGCTTTAGAAGGCCTAACATCGGAAGAAGTGGACATCTCTGAAGTTAACAGAAAAGTAACCAAAGCTCTTATGGAAACCGCAACAAAATTAGCTGGGTCTAAGAACAAGTTGCATGTGAACAAATTATCAGGAAAAACCAAAATGTTGATGCAAAAAAGAAGAGAGATGAGGACAACTAAAGAAAATGTGACTTCCAAAGTGGAATATATAGAGCTATGCAAGACAGTAAGAAAAAGTATCACTGAAGACGTAAGGAAATTCAACTGTGAACTAGTGAGGAAAGCAATTGAAAACAACCAAAGCCTAAAGATAGCAAAGGGACATCTCAGTATGGGAAGAAAACAGATTATGGCACTGAGAAAAGAAGATGGTTCTGTAACAAGAAATAGAGGCGAAATTTTGACAAGAGTGAAAGATTTCTACTCCAAATTATATGAAAGGGATGATATATGCACTCCAGACATCATGAAAGATACCAGTACCAGAGTTCCTCCAGTCCTTCCAGCAGAAGTTGCACATGCAATCAAGAACATGAAGCGAGGAAAAGCTCCAGGAGAAGATGGAATTACTGTAGACATCATACAAGAAGCAAGTGGAGAAATCGAAACAGTACTCGCCCAAATTTTCACTCGATGCCTTAATGAAGGAAAGATTCCTGAGGATTGGAACACCGCTACAATGATCCTGCTACATAAGAAAGGTGACATTGAGGATCTCGGAAACTACAGACCTATCAGCCTCCTATCAGTAGTTTATAAAATCTTCACTAAAGTTCTTTCACACCGCTTGAAGGTAACACTGGACATGGCTCAACCGAGAGAACAAGCTGGATTCAGGAGTGGCTACAGCACAATAGATCATATCCACGTGCTGAGAGAACTAATTGAAAGAGCGAGGGAATATGAACTTCCATTGTGCATGGCTTTTATCGATTATGAAAAAGCCTTTGATTCGGTGAAACCATCAACAGTTACAATGGCTCTGAAAACCTGCGGTATTGAAGATGCATACATTAATATTATTAATAACATCTATGAAAATGCAAGTGCAAAGATTAGGCTGTTTGAAAATACAACACACGTAAAAATTGGAAAGGGAGTGAGACAAGATGACACCATATCTCCGAAGCTCTTTAATGCCACATTGGAGGGTGTTTTTCAGTCCCTGAGCTGGGAAAACAAGGGGATAAAGATTAATGGAGATTATCTAACCCACCTTCGTTTTGCTGATGACGTAGTCATTTTTGCAACTACCCCATCAGAGCTGCAGAGTATGATCCAGGAACTTGCTGACAAGAGTAAAGAAGTGGGATTAAAAATGAACTTTCAGAAGACAAAAGTGATGTTCAATGCTTTTACAAGAAATGAAGATTTATCGATTGATGGAGAAAAGCTGGAGATAACAGACACGTACGTTTATCTTGGACAGCAGATATCAAGTGAGGGTCACATTGATGAAGAAATTAATCGGCGTACAAAACTTGCCTGGAGAGCTTTTGGAAGAAACAGCATAATTTTCAAGAGCAATATGCCATTATGTCTTAAAAGAAAAGTGTTTTGATCAATGCATCCTTCCAGTGCTTACGTATGGTGCAGAGACGTGGACCTTAACTAAAAGAGACATACAAAGGCTGCAGACAACTCAAAAAAGCATGGAGAGGTGCATGCTTGGTGTAACCAGGAGAGATAAGAAGAGGAACTCGTGGATCCGAAAAATGACAAGAGTGGAAGACATCATGATCAGAGTTAAATCCCTGAAATGGCAATGGGCTGGACATACTGCCAGAAGGACAGATCATCGATGGACAGCCGAAATTTTAGATTGGATTCCAAGGGACAGGAAAAGACCCAGAAGAAGACCACATGGGAGATGGGTGGATGAAATTCGAAAGTATGCAGGGGTGACATGGAGGAGACTGGCACAAGACAGACCGTTGTGGAGGAAACTTGGGGAGACCTTCGTCCAGCAGTGGATTGATAATGGTTGACAATGATGATGATGATGATGATATGCAAAAGATTTTCCATCACGATATGCATCCGCTGAAGAAAGAATTTTTCAAATCGGAGATTTAGAAGAAGAGTTATCGGGGAAAATGTAATATAATTTTACGCGCCCTAGAGGAAAATCTATGCGTAATTTGAAAAAGTAACTGTATCTAAAATACTCTTCGACATAAATGGAATCGAAAGATATTTTTTTTCAATCGGATGTTTAGAAGCAAATATGTGGAATAAAACGTATTTTTGAATTCGACATCATCTGCATTTACGCCCTCTACCGGCGAAATTGTACATCGTAAAAAAAACAAAATAAAGGATCATCATTTGCATATTTCAAGCTTTCCAATGCAAAAAGAAGTTTTCAAATCGGACTAATAGTTGTTGAGATATCGTGGGTACAGGCGGACGGACGGACAAACCGATAACAGAAGCACGATCTTTTTTACAAAAGACGTGCTAAAAACTGTGCGTTATTGAGCAATGTGAGTAGTGTTCTTCATAGTGAATGGAAACAGTTAAAAAAAATGCTCCAACCAACTGGATTTCTACAATAGGTAAAACTCCAAACACTGAAATTTCTACTTACCCGTACTAGCAACGGAGATGTGTGTCACGTAAAAAACACACATTTAACACAAAATATTCCTGGTATTGGAAAATATCTGGAATTTTTCTAATCTGACAATTTAGAAAAACAGAAGTTTCAGAATAACGTTATACACTATCTACCAACAAGTAATTGGACACCTGTGATAGCAAAGGAAAACGAAGTTTATTCACCTTTAATAGTTGGTGGAGCCTCCACGAGCGGCGATTACAGCTACGACACTCCGGGGCATACTCTCAACCAGGCGTTGCACGACGGCTAGCGGTATTTTCTTCCACTCGGCTTGGAGAAGACAGGTCAGTTCCTTCACCGATTTCGGACGGTGGGGGTACCCCTTAAGTCGACGCTCCAACTCGTCCCAGAGTTGCTCGATAGGGTTAAAGGTCCGGGCTCTGCGCAGGCCAGTCCATTCGATTAACCCCATTGTCACCATACCAAGCCATGGTGGACCTCGAAACATGACAGGTGGCATTGTCATCCTGAATGTAACATGGGTCCACCCCGTAAAACTGCCACAACGTAGGAAGCGCATGGTCATCCAAAATGGCGCAGTAGTAGGTCTCGGCGTTGAGACTACCAGGAATTGCGACCAAGGCTCCCGTGCCATAGCAGGAGAAACACCCCCATAGCATAATTCCACCGCCGCCGAACTTCACAGTTGGCACAATACATTCCAGCAGGAGGCGTTCTCCAGGCAGACGCCAAACCCAGACCCTGCCATCTAAACGGTAGAGGGTGAACCTTGATTCGTCGCTCCAGAGCACCTGTTTCCACTGTTCAACGGTCCACTGTCGACGTTCTTTGCACCACGTTAGCCGAGCAGCGCTATTGGACTTGGTGATCAAAGGTTTGTGGGCGGCAGCACGTCCATGATAAACGAGCAGATGAGCTTCCTTACGGATTGTATTCATCGAAAGAACTCTCCCGGATGCCTGTTGAAACTCCTCGCGAATGTGGCCCATCGATTTGATGCGGTTCTTCCGAATTTCGCTGGCCAGTACCTGTCGGTCTCTAACTCCCAGTGTTGTGGGTCTGCCGGGTCGGGGCACATTCGGACAGTCACCTCTCATCTTCCACTTGCCAATCACGTAGGCCACTGTCGATTTTTGGTACTTCAACCGGCTGGATATGTCACGTATGGATCGGCCATTTCTGTGATACCCGACGATTACACCTTTCTCGAAGTCAGAGAGCTCCGAACTGCGTGGCATCTTGCATGCGACTGGTTACGTTGTTGTTTAGCGCACGATATTTAACGGCGGTGGCCGTGACGTGTATCAGGACCGCAGATATCGTCGATTGCAGGGGTATCCAATTACTTGTTGGTAGATTGTGTATAAATAGATAGATATAGATACAGATACATATGCACACAGTCGTGTCCAAAAGTCCAGTCGATGTTTGAAGTCAATTTATACAGCGTAATGTTTAAGTCAGGAACACATATTATGCATGATTTTAAAAGAAATTGTATGCTGCATTCAAATATGTTTACAGAATATTATTACCCGTAATAGAAGTGAAGTTACAAGCAAAAGTACAGCGTCTAGTCATAAAAGGCAAAAACTAGTGGAATGTGTGAAATTAGTGTACAATGCATTTAATGTAAATTTGCTGTACAGTACGTTATTGAAACTTGCAGGACACTTGAAATAACTTACCAACAAGCAAAATATGCTTTAATATTTAATTGGATAACCACAGTCTTTTTAGTAAGAAAGAGCACCTTCCGGCATGGAACTAATAAGCTTCTCTAGTTGTCCATTGCTGATATCATGGTACCAAAATTGCTGTTAAATGTGGCCGTGATCATTCCACTGTTTTGCGTAACGTTAAAAGAGTTGCAGAAACTGGATGTGTGGGAAACAGAAAAAGAACTGGTCGACCAAGAATGTGTACCGAACATGATGATCGCATGTTGATTCGTCGTTCCTTAAAATCAAGGTTTAAAACAGCCACTGATTTAAGAAATGAATGGGAGAATGAAGTAAGCATTACTGCATCTGAACGCACAGTTTGTCGTTGGCTACAAGAAAATGGACTGACTGCACGAAAAGCTGCATGAAACCCTTTCCTTACTGAACAGCAACGGCTCAAAAGAATTGCTTGGGCCAAGGCACACAAGAATTGGACTCTTGATGAATGGTAAAATGTTATTTTCAGTGATGAAACAACTCTTACTTTTCCCGCTAATAATGGAAATAATTATGTACGTCGTTGGGCTGGTGAAAGATATAAGGCATGCTGCATTCAGCCAACAAACAAGCACCCACTTTCGGTGATGTTTTGGTCCTGTATCTCAGCCAGTGATGTTGGCCGTCTGCGCGATGTTGATGGCACATTGAATGTATCGAAATATACGGATATTTTGGAGTCCAAACTGCTGCTATCTGCACAAGACATGGGTTTGCGGAATTTTATCTATTAGGACGATAACGCGTCATATCTTCGGTCAAAGTAGGGTGACGAGTGGTTTAATCGAAAAGCTATAAGAAAACTTCAGTGGCCGGCACAGTCACCGGATCTAAATCACATAGAGAATCTGTGGGTGAGATTGTAGAAAAAGATCCTTTAACAAGGACCTACATCTAAAACAGCATTAATTGAGTCTGTAACGTCCGTATGTCATCGTGTTTTCAGCAATGGACAACTAGAGGAAATCATTAGTTCCATGCCAGGAAGATGCACTTTGTTATTAAGAAATCGTGGTTATCCAATTAAATATTAACACGTATTTTGCTTGTTGATAAGTTCTTTCAAGTGTCCTGCAAGTTTCAGTAATTTACTGTGCAGTGATTTTACGTTAAATGCATTGTACACTAATTTCACAAATTCCACTATTTTTTGTTTCTTATGACTAGACGATGTACTTATGCTTACAACTTCACTTCTGTTGCTGGTAATAACATTCTGTAAAAATATTTGAATTCAGCATAACATTTACTTTAAAATGATGTATAATACACAGTGCGTCAAAGAATTTTTAAGACTGGCGCTAGATTTCAGCCTACGGTGACGCCACCAGTGTAATTGCGAACGCGTTATAAACCGTGACCATCTGCTTGCTTTCTGCCAAAAGTACTGCGCAGTTGTTAAAGTAACTCAAACGAAACGGCCGTTCATTAGAGAAGTAAAATTTTTTTCATGTTGAATTATTAAGATGGAACAAAGGGCTGTTATTAAATTTAACGCAAAACTTAGTAAAAGTGCCTCGGAAACGTACCAAATGATGAAACAAGTTTACGGCGAGTTTTGTTTAAGTAGATCAAATGTTTTCCTGTGGCACAAACGTTTTTCGGACGGAAGAGATACGCTAGAAGATGATAAGCATACCGGAAGACCAAGTTCATCTAGGACACCTGAGATTATTGAAAAAGTGCGTGATTTAGTGGCAAACAATCGATGTGCGTCACTAAGAATAATGGAAGAGTCTTTAAACATCAACAAAGAAACGATTCGAACCATCCTGCATGAAGATTTGGGCAAAACAAAAGTCTGTGCTAAATTTGTTCAACACACGTTAACCAATGAACAAAAATCAAGGAGAAGTGCACATTGCAGAGACATCATTTCAACCGCTGAAAATGATCCAAACTTCTTAAAATTGATTGTTACAGGTGATGAAACATGGTGTTTTCAATATGATCCTACAACAAAGCGACAAAGTGCAAAATGGAAGTCAAAATACTCACCACAAAACAAAAGAACAAGAAAAGTTCCATCGAAAATCAAAACAATGCTCATTACATTCTTCGATAGTAAGGGTGTTATCCACAAAGAATTTGTTCCAAGTGGACAAACAATTACTGGTGAGTTTTATTTAAATGTTTAGAGGCGTTTGATGGGCAGAATTCGTCGCATTCTTCCAGACTATCGGGATGAAAACAGTTGGTGTTGGTTGCACGATAATGCGCCCAGTCACACCTCACTTCTTGCTCGTAGATTTTTGGCGAAAAATAACGTCTGTGTGTTGAATCATCCATCTTATTCGCCTGATTTAGCACCCTGCGACTTTTCTTTGTTCCGAAAATTTAAAATGACGTTAAAAGGGTGTTATTTTGATGATATTTCGACTATACAAACAGCTTCGACGCGTGCATTGGAGGCAATTCCGCAAAGTGAACTGGAACAGGCATTCGAATCATTATTAAATCGCTGTAACAAGTGTATTGAAGCTGGAGGGACTTATTTTGAATAAAAAACCAAAACAAATAATAATTTCTTGTTTCTATTTCATTTTACAGACCCAGTCTTAAAACTTCTTTGCCGCACTGTGTATGTATATATTCTTGACTTTACCATTACGCTGTATAAGTGGACTTCAAACATCGACTTCCGATCAACTGGTGCAGGCTGTTTGGCCACAGTTGTGTGTGTGTGTGTATACATATGTGTGTGCGTCTTAATTGTTCGATAATATACTGTATTTTCTGCTACAATACCGCTTAAACTTAAAGGGTTATATGATGAAGCAAAACGTACTTTCTTTGATTTTTCACAATGTGCCAGCACAGAGATTTTCTACATCAGGTTTCGTTCCGTTTGCCCAATGGCAGAGTGGTCGGAGGGTTTAGAATTCGGACAAGTCGTCCGGGTTCGTGTCCCTGATAATGCTTGGCTGATGTGTTTATGTTAGGGTGCTGTGCTGGCCTTCTTTGTTTCCCGGAACCAGTGGACCTGAATTAAAGACGGGAGATTGTTTATAGTACTTGTAGTCGTGGAACCGACGACTGGTCACGGTAGTCGTTGAACCTCCATGCAAAAATAGCAGTTGTATTTCAAAGGGATTCATTAACTTAATGACATGTTACACGCCAGGTCATGTACGATAGGAACATTTCTGTCGAATTCTGCTCTCATCTTGAGCTCTAAACAAAACTTGTACCTTAGGCTATCTGAAAAATATTTTGGAATATCGGAGCAAGATTCCTTTTAGATTCTTTCCAAGACGAGGTAAGATCTGTCTGAAATAGCTGACTCACCGGTTAGAAACTACAAAACCTGAATACGACATTTTTATAAATCAAAGATAATGCTTTTTTACGCTTTCCAACCGTAGGTTGAAGAAGCGTATATGCTCCAGCTTTTTCCGTCCGTCTGTCTGTCGGCTCGATAACTCACGTAAAAATGGTTCGATTTCAATGAAATTTTAGTATGTGGTAGGGGACCACCAGGGGACGAACTCTATTGAAAATGGGTGAAGTGTGGTCAAAGGTCACGCCATAAAAGCGGGATCCATTTCATTGCCTTTATGCGTCATAACATGCGTAAATATGGTTCGATTTCGATGAAATTTCAGTATGTGGTAGGAAACTACCTGGGCACGAACCCTATTGAAAATTGGCAAATTGGGGTCAAAGGTCAGGCAGGGCATAAGAGCGGGATTTATTCCATTGCCCTTATGCGTCATAACATGCGTAAAAATGGTTCGATTTCGATGAAATTTTGGTATGTGGTAAGGAACCACCTGGGAACGAAACCTATTGAAAATGGGTGGAATAGGGTCAAAGGTCAGGGCATAAAGGTTTAATCCATTTCATTGCCTTTATGCGTCATAACATGCGTTAATATGGCTCGATTTCGATGAAAGTTTAGTATGTGGTAGGGAACCACCTGGGCACGAACCCTATTGAAAATGGACGAAATGGGGTCAAAGATCAGGCAGGACATAAGAGCGGGATTCGTTCCATTGCCCTTATGCGTCATAACTTGCGTAAAAATGGTTCGATTTCGATGAAATTTTAGTATGTGGTAGGGAGCCACTGGGGACGAACCCTATTGAAAATGGGCGAATTGGGGTCAAAGGTCAGGACACTGGAGTGGGTTCCATTCCATTGCCCTTGTGCATCATAACTTACCAAAAAATGTTTCGATTGCGACAAAACGTTATCATGTTGTTCCGGAAGTATAGTGAACCGGTTATGTTGAATATCAACAAAATGGGGTCAAAGGTCATTGCACAAAAGCAAGATTTATTCCACAGCCATTATTCTCATAACTTGCGTAAAACTGCTTCTATTGCGACAAAACTTTAGTATGTTATTCTTGAGGTGTACTGAACGGGTTCTGTTGAATATCATCAAAATGGGGTCAAAGATTAGGACACAGGAGCGAGATTTATTCCACAGCCATTATCCTCATAACTTGAGTAATAATTTCTAGTATGTTGGAAAGCGTATCATAATCAATGCATTGCATGATTTTACTAACTTGTTTTAAAGAAGTTTTGCTGAAAATTGTAGAACAATGATAAAATTGGGTAACGTCCTAATACAGGCAATATTGAAATTCACCGGGAGATACAGCGAAATCTAACGGTGTAGATCACGAGTTGACGTGGCAGCTTTCCTTGCTGACCACCGTCGGCTCTTGGACCGTCTACAAATTGCGTTTGTAATATTAATTTAACTTGATCCAAGGAGTAGTGCAACAGGAAAACGAGTAAGAGCCCAAGTAGGAGAAGCGCGGGGTCAGTGTATGCAAGTGAGCTGACACCAAAGGCTATCTCCCGAACTAAGGGTGATACAGAAATCTAATACCAGGAAAGTGCTATCTGGAAAACATTGTCCGAATGGACCCTTGGTTAACTCCAAAAAAAGTTATTAAATTTTATTACCTTCACAGCAGGTAAAACAGTGAGGCAAATACAGAACATAAATCTGTAGGGGCTATCTCCAGAACCAATGGAGATACGGAAACGTTATGCCACTTGTTTTAAAGCTTAGGACAAGTGCTACCTCGCACCCGAATGGGCTCTGGGCTAGTACCAAAAAAGTCACTAAATGCTACTACCCTGACAGTAAGCGAAACGGCGAGACAAGTTGAGAAAATGAAGTTACTTTGCAGTATAAGGTATTCATAATCAGTATGCATGCATTTTATGGTACACGCTGCCTTTGGTATTAGTGTATGATGCTTTTGGTCCATAAGAAGTCCAAGAGCCGACAGATGTCAGCAAAGATAACTGCCGTGTTTGACCGCAGTTTTTGCCGCGACACTTCGCTGCATCTCTCGGTGGATTTCAGAGTTTTCTGCATTACGACGTTGCCCATAATTGTACTAATTGAATAATGCCAATAATTTATAGGCATATTTCTTTTCCGTTTTATTTTTTCAGTATATATGGACAGTTTTTACATTTATTTGCCAAAGAAATGGCTGCCAACTGTAACTCAGCTTCGCAGTATCTCAAGGATAAGATCTACTACTCTTTCAGCAACTTTCCTTTTGTGTTTTCGGAGCAGTATATTACCAACCAAACCAACTACTGTGAGGAAATATTACCGCCGCTGGGGGAGCCGTTTCCTGATTCTCCAGAGTCCGAGAGTTTTCTGTTTTTAACTTCCATATTCATGAACATGCGCCACGTATTCGATTAAGGAAATTTATACTTCAATTATAAAAATTTAGGCATAAATTGTAAATTTATACTTCAATAAAAATCATCGGATATTATGACAAAACTTTCCGAATTCTGTGTTTTGGTTTCAGCGTTTTGTGTTTACCAATTTGTAACTATATGTTTCAAATAAGAGAGACGCGTGTAGCATTGTTACGATGAAAGCGAAGGGAAGTTCTGTACTTTTCAAAAAACAGCATATTAATATGATGTCAAAAACAGCATAGCCAAAATAGCGGATGTCAGATACGAGGGTTGCACAGAAAGTAATGCAAAAATGGGCATAACTTTTTTATTAACTGACAGAGGTCGTTAAAATTGCACATGTTGTTAGAGTAATCTTTTTTCTATACAGAGGTACTGCTGAACATAGTCTTACTCGCAAGCGATGAATTTGCGCCATCGTTGAACCCAAATCTCGAATCCTCTGTGAAAAAATTCAAGTGTGGACAGTTGTATCACTTCATCACAGCCACTTTCACCTCGTCTATGACATCAAATCATTGTCACCGGAGAGTTTCCTTCATTGGATCAAACAGGTGCAAGTCGGAGGGCGCCAGATCTGGGCTGTACGGTTCATGGGGGACCACCGACCAGCCTTATTTTCTGATCGCCTGATTTGTTGCAAAAGATGGTGCGGTCTCGCATTGTGATAGTGAATGTGGATTCTTTTCAGATTCTTGTTCGGTCTCTTCCTCCTTGTGACTTACCTAGGCTCCTTGAGTGTCTCAATGTACCGCTCGCCGGTCACGGTACGGCCATGTTACAGAAGATCAAGGAGAATGACACCCCTGTCATCTACCCCCACACCTGAAAAAAAAACAAAAAAAACATTGACCATGTCATTCTTATTTAAACATTAACCATGACTTCTTAGGTCTTGATGAAGAGTTGTGACGCCATGAAACGAAGATCCTCGCTCTTTCCACGTTTATAAGTGAGTCACGAAAAAAGTTTCATTGGCCGCTACCGGGAGTCGAACACAGGGTCTTCCAGTTATGTTCCTGATCCACGCTAAATGTCTGTATTAATTATTCATTCGCCTTCTAATTATTTGTTCAGTTGCTGCTTACCATCTTTGGTGAATCCCCAGCATTGTGCGGGCCTCCAATAAGCAACCTGCCAAATTGGCTTGGCAGTTAGCGTGTGTGAGTCCGGAGGAATTCCAGGCCGCTGTGGTGTAGCGGAAGCATATCCGGTGCGTAACTGGAAGATCTTGGGTTCGACTCCCGGTGGCGGCCAATGAGAATTTTTCCGTTACTCACTTATAAACGTGGAAAGAGCGAGGATCTGTGTTTCATGTTCCTGGTCCGCGTTAAATGTCTGTATTAATTAGTTGTGACGCCATTTTATGGATTGATAAATTTGAATTTATAGGAAAAACATTTCGCATGGGAAACACTTTCCAACAAAGACGGAATTTTCCAAAGCGGACGCCTAGAAGTAGAGATATTGACAAAAATAAGATATACATCTACGCCCCCTGGCGTAGAAACCATGCATTATTTTAAGAAAATGTTTCCAAACGGTTTGTCAACGTGAGTACTATCGGTCTACAAACGACGTTTTATTCAATCGAGATTTTAGGAGCTCATATTTTGCTACAAATTCGTCAGAAGTGGAAATAAAGATTTACGCCAAACTATTTTATTACAAAAATTAGAAATTATGTGCAAACGATTTCCCATCACGAGCTGTATCCGGTGCCGAAAGAATTTTTCAAATTGGAGATTTACAAGCAGAGATATAGGGGGAAAGGCAATTTACCTGTACGCCCCCTAGCGGAAAGTCTATGAATTACTTGAAAATTTTGATATCATATGAAAAACATGTCACACTGGAAACTATGAAACAAAGAAAGAATTTTTAAAATCAGACTCCTGGAAGTAGAGATATTGACAAAAATAAGATATACGTCTACGCCCCCTGGCAGAGAAACTGTGGAATATTTTAAAAAGAAAATATTCCGAAAATGTTTATCTATGTGAGTGGCATCAGTCCACCAAAGAATTTTTTTCAATCGATATTTTAGAAGCTAAGGTTTTATGGCAAATACATCAGCAGCAAAAATTAACACTTACGCTCATTGGTGGCTAAAGTATTATTTACCAAAAATTTGAAATTATATGCAAAATATTTTCTATTAGTAGGTGTATCCGCTGAAGAATTTTTTTCAAATCGGAGTTTTAGAAGAAGAGTTATCGGGAAAAATGTAATTTACTTTTACGCCCCCTAGCGGAAAATCTATGCGTAACTTGGAAAAGTAACTATATCGAAAATACTCTTCGACACAAATATAATCGAAAGATAAAATAATTTTTTAAATGGGATGTTTAGAAGCAAATATGTTGAATAAAACGTATTTTATCGTGAATACAGACAGATGGACGGACAGACAAACCGGTAAATTGCAGAGATAACGTGATTACAGATGGACGGACAGACAAACCGGTAACATAAGCACGATCATTTTTTCAAAAGACGTGCTAAAAAGTTATGCCCATTTCTGCATGACTTTTCGGTACGTAAGGTCTCGACTAGTTCTACCGTATGCTTTTATTAGTGACAAGTTAGGCGAGTAAAGGCTAAACCAAACTGTTTCGACACACCCCATGATCTCAGAAGATAATTTGTACGCTGTAAGGTTTTAAAACTGAAAAATGGCAGCGAAGTTGATTGATAGAATCTTCAACATATAATTGAACTTCATCTGGTGCTCATTCGCTTAATACTTTTAATGTTATTACATGTTGGTATATTGAAAAGAAAAAAATGAAGTATATGTAAACAAACGCAAGGAATTTACGTCGAATTATGTCGAGTCAGAGAAGTGAAAATGTTTCAAGTTGTTTAAAAAATGGAACATTTATTGAAAGTGTATAATAGGTTTACAAAACTTTTACAATCTGATATACACTGCTGGCCACCCAAAATGCAACACCAACAAAGAAGAATCCGATTGGACTGAAATTCGCAGCATGCGTTGCCCGCGAGAGGACATGCAAACGATTAGCATTGCAGGGCATATGCAGATCATGTGCGCCCGGCACGCAACCCAGAAGCACTATAATAAGGGTGCACAGAAGGCGGGGTGTAAGTAGTTGAAGTGTGTTGTGCTGCCGAACCTGTGCGAGCAAAGTTCCTGATGCCTCGTCGCAGAATACGGCAGTCATTCCAGCACGTTTCGGAGTTCAACAGAGGACGAATAGTGTCTTATCGCGACAGCGGTTTATCGTACCAAAACATCGGCGCTCGTGTGGGACGACATCCAGCCACAGTGAGGCGAGTATGGATTCGGTGGATGCAGGAGGGACGGACGGACCGACGCGGCACATCACCAAACGAGTGGACCGGCATGTTGTGCGGCGGGCATTGACGGCTCGCACCGACACATCACGAACGTTAGCGCAGGAATTAGGGTGTGTTGCGCAACAACTTGTGTCAGCACGTACCGTTCAACGTCATCTGCAGGAGCGGGCACTTGTCGCACGACGCCGATTGTTCCGATTACCGTTGACGTTGCACCACCGGCGAGTACGTCGGCAGTGGGCCGTTGAACGCCGCATCTGGACTACGGAATGGCATGACATTGTCTTCTCCGACGAATCCCACTTCTGCCGGCAACACCACGATGGTCGGATCCGCGTGTGGCGGCACAGCGACGTGCGACCGAGAGACCGTTTCGGGCCACACGAACTATTGATGTCTGCGTGTTCCGCAATTTGCACGAGCCTGTGAGCTCAATCGTTTCATCTTTGCATCTGTTGTTACGTGTCCAGGAAATCTGGCTTTGCTATCTCGTGTCCTTCTTGGTGTTGCATTTTGGGTGCCAGCAGTGTAATTATATATTTAAATAAAGATATAACCGTTTTCATCTTTTTTTTTTTTTTTTTGTAAAATTGGAAACTTAGTTTTATGATTGGAAAAGTGGGTAGCATAATTGCGAGTTAAGACGTTTGTAGGTAAGTATCTATGAAACACAACATCGATGCGGCTATTAGAGCCGAGCATGGAGGGCTTTGTTAAACATTTGTTTGAAAGTGTAAGTCCAAACTGTTCTTGCATGAAGATGATGAATGATTCGTTTCCTGTTGTTGACAAATCAGATTAGTTCGCCAACTGACAAGATCAGTAATTTATCTAAATTCGAACAACGGAGTAAACTGAAAGATTCAGACACTTTAGGTGAATAAGGTAACAGTTCTCGTAATACACTGGTGAGAAAAAATTAAGGGCGAAGAAGAGAAATTAGCATAACAGCGCAACGAGCAGGCAGAGCGGACCGAAATACCATTCAAGAGATAGACTAGGGTTCGGTACGGTAGGGCATGCGCATATATGCAATATGAAGTGGGAGGGGGGGGAGTGTCGGAAGGGTATAAAGCACCCGGGCGACGTACGCTCAGCAATTCGGTGAAAGCTATTGCACGGTGTACATCGGGTTGAACGACGTCGAGTTGCTGCCACCGTGTGGTATGGCCAACAGGCAATCCAGTAGGCGACATCTGGATGCATTTACCCAAGGTCGCGTCATTGGGAAGTTGTAAGAAGGTCAAAGTGTGACTAGTGTGGTCGAGGAGTTCGGGATCGGTCACAGCATCGTTTCACGATCTAGGAAAGCAATTCAAACGACAGGAACAGCTGTCCGAGAGTTTAGCAGTGGTCGTCCACGAGCAACTACGGAGGCGGACGACCGGTATATTGTCCTACAGGTGAGAAAAGACAGACGGCAGACAGCGGGAGAAATCGTAAGGCACATGCAACAGACAAGTAGACGTCCGTTATCGCGTTTTACCGTGGACAGGAGGCTGCACAAAGGTCGTCTATTTGCACGAAGACTAGTACGGTGTGTGCCATTAACGTCTGCACATCGGAGACGACAATTTCTGTGGTGCCAGGAACACAAGAACTGGACACATCAGCAATGGGGTCGAGTTCTCTTTACGGATGAGAGCCGATTTAGTCTGACGAGCGATTCTGGACGTATACACATCTGGAGAGAGCAGGGAACACGCAACCACACCTCCAACATCATCGAAAGGTACCGGTTTGCTCGTGGTGGAGTTCTCGTTTAGGGCGGTATCATGCTTGGTAGCTGTACTGACCTCCACATCTTCCAAGGAGGTTGTCTGCTATTGTGCCGAGGTTCTCCTGCTTCACGGGCGTCTGTTTAAAGGTGCTGTGTGTCATGAGTTCCTCTTCTTGGACGACAGATCTACATCTCATCGTACAGTGGCTGTCGCAGAGCTGTTGGAGAGTGAAGATATTCAACGCATGGATTGGCCCGCAAGGTCCCCGGACCTAAATCCAATCTAACACGTGTGGGACCTTCTCGGGAGACACTTGGCAGCTCGTCATCAGCCGCCAGCAACGATTCCGCATCTGCGATTGGCGCTACAAGAGGAATGGGCCGGGTTGCCTCAACTGCTCCTCGAAAACCTCGTCCTCAGCATGGACAGACATTGTAAATCCTGCAACGCAGTCAGGGGTGATCATATCCCCTACTAAAGACTGGATTTTTCTTGGCAGCCGCCTGTCAGATGGATGTTTCTGTCTTCTGCCCAGTTGTGCTCGAAGCTAACTTTTCGATAAAGTGCCTTTGTATCCTTTGGATTCCTTGTTTGGACGGTTTTGCTCACTTGTCCCATATTCGTACATCTTGGGGATCTTATGGTATGATTTGAGTCGATGTGGAGCACTTCTGCCCGACGTTACATTCGAAAACTCGTCTCGTCCTTAATTTTTGCACGGCAGTGTATAAAACGTTTAACATCGTCTAACTTAGTTCCTCGTGTAATATACAGTACACACACACTAACACCCCTTTATCGGTTTCGTTATCACCAGTAAATATATCAGCTACCCAAATATCACTGAACTTGCCTATAACACTTGCAAGGTAATCAATTTCATCAGCGTTCAATATTTCAAGTATATCGTACGATGGAAACTGGAGAACCGGCCTTCCTGTATATATAGAAAAGTCGCCTGCTTAAACGACAATTCGTCAGCATAATCGTCATATATGATTGAACAAGGAGTTCTATTCTGTCCAGAAGCAATTTCCGAACATTTATCTTCCTCCCAAAGTGTAGTGTGCTGTTGTGCAATTAACAAATCGATATCGTTTAAACCACTGTCTAAGGTTTCAATGGGAATATCATTGTCACCAATAGAAGAGGAAGAAGGTGAAGGTATTGACTGTGAATTTTTAAGTAGTGAAGCGTTTGCATCGTACGTTATATTAAAGCGCTTATACAACGGTGCGTCGATTAAATACTGTTGCCACACTTTTATAACACGTTTCTTTACGAATCCACTTAAGTAACTGCTTTTATGAATTATATGCTTCTTAATACTAACACTAAAAGCGCAATCGTTGCCGCCTAGTTGGCGTGGAAGAGTTTGAACCATATTATTAACATCAATAGGCACGTTCACTACTTGGCCAATTATGGCATAACTACCTTGCTAATGTCTTAAACGGCGAATTTGCATGAATGGTAGTCTTGGTGATATCAAACGCTCAGTAATAAGATACAATAGAGGTAAATGATATGGATATGATGGGTAAACGAATCCCTTTGCTTTTGAAAGTTTTGACACTTTGTTATCTCTCAAGGATTCTTGACAAGTTCTGCACGCTTTAAAACTTTCCACATCTTCATTTGGAAACTCCACATGTATTATCTCTAACCTACTATCTAGAATACATTTTAAATCGTCTTGAAACCATAAACGATCGCAAACATATCAGAAATCGTTAGTAAAGAATAAAATAATAGTTTTCGAAACTGAGTAGTTGGCGCACCACGTATATCTGCACATATAACAGTTATTAAGTTCTCCACTATATTTTAGCTGACACGAAAATTCTTCTTTTGTCGTTTTGAACGTGTTTGAGTAGTTGGTTTCCTCTTAGTTTGAAAATTTTCTCCGCCTTCAGACAGTTGGGGCTCCGTATTAGTGGAGGTGAAGGGTTGTGTACGCTGCGTCTCCTCTTGCGGGCGCTCCTTCTTCCGCTGTCTGTGCAATTTCATCTTTTCAGATGGGTCAAACAATTTTTTTTCGAACTCTCTGGCTTTCGCTCTTCCTCCTGTTTACGTTTTCTGTGGTTTCTTACACGTTTTGCAACAGTTTTTATGGGAATCTTTAATCTCTAAAAATTAAAAAAAAAATTAAAAACGAATGTGGGCTGTTCTTACACAGTTTTGAAAGCTCTATCCGTAGATATTTTACTTTTTGTCGTACGATAAAGAGTGTTCGAGATATTTACCTTATAATGCTGACACAACGTGAAAATTGATATTCATATTTTGAAGGTTATAACGTTTAATCTAATTAACGGGTTTTAATAAATGAAGCATTTTTTGGTTCTGAAGTCCCTTAGCTGTTAAACACTTTTGATCCAGTGTGAATCGTTCGAACGGTTGCTGCGTACTGAGCTTGAACCTGCCTTGCAGCAATTGGTAACGCTCCCACCGCTAACACCAAGCTCAATGAGACATTAGACGTAGTTCTACTTCAAACATCTTATTTAATATTATGAAAACTTTTGCCGCTGAATTAGAAGTTTCTGTGTTTAGTCTTTCTAACCGTAGGTTGGAAAGCGTATATGCTCCAGTTTTGTCCGTCTGTCTCTCTGTCCGCAAAATAACTCGCGTAAAAATGGTTCGATTTCGATGAAATTTTAGTATGTGGTAGGGTAAAACCTAGGGACAAATACTCTTTAAAATAAGCGAAATTGGGTCAAAGGTCAGGACATAGGAGCGGAATTCATTTCATCTCCCTTATGCGTCATAACATACGTGAAAATGCTTACATTGAAACAAAATTTTATCATCTTGTTGCAAACAAAATTTTATCATCTTGTGGTCGGTTCCACCGCCACTGTGCTGAAGTATACTGAACCGGTTCTATTGAATATCATAGAAATAGGCCCAAAGGTCAAGGCACATGAGCGAGATTTATTCCACAGCCATTATCCTCATAACTTGACTAAAAATGCTTCTATTGCGATGAAACTTTAGTATGTTCTTTCGGTGGTATACTGAACCAATTCTGTTTAATATTAACGAAATGGGGTCAAAGGTCAGAGCGCAGGAGCGAGATTTATTCAACAGCCATTATCCTCATAACTTTAGTAATAACTTGAGTAATGATTTCTGGTATGTTGGAAAGTGTATCATAATCAATGCATTGCATGATTTTACTAACTTATTTTTATTCTAAATGTCGACCTGCATTATTGTGAGTACTCTTAACTCCTACGTCATGCTGGTTTCTAAATCTCGATAACCACTAGCTTCAACTCCAATGTGCCCGGCTAGTTTTGTTGCAGATTTCTGAATATCTGTGCCTACGATTTTAAACCCACAAGTGTCTGATATGCTTTCTTCCAGGAACAGAGAAAGTTTTAGCTGTAGAATCAACAACAATCTTCAATGAAAATTCAGGAAGCATGTCCTTTGCTTTCCGTATGCCCAACACAGTTTGATTTTAAACTCCATAATATTCATATCCGAACTCTACCGTGTTCCAGCTTCTAACTTTTGTATTAGTTCTAGTTTCTGTAGAGCAGCTAAGTTCAACCACTTTCTTTCTACACCACTACTGTCAATACATTTCACGGACAATCATTATTGAAAAATGCCGTATGTGATAAAAGTTCCCGAAACTCAAATTTGAAAAACGTTTGACTTACGTGCAGACATTTGTTTTTAATTTTTAACATTTGAGGTATTTTAAACTAATGTATTTGAACGAGTATACCTGAGAAACAATCTTTCGCAGGAGATGTTGGAAGTGTCAGCCGTTTTCTTGAAGGCTTAAGTTCACCCGTCGACACATTATTCGTGACACACGAAAAAGTGTTTCAGCGGTAGTTTTCTTAACTGCTTCTTCAATATTACGCTTTTGATCATCAAGAGTACGGGGCTTATTCTTGTAGACTGTCTCTTTGAAGCAACTCCACAAGAAAAAAATACAGGTAAGCTCAGTTCTGATTGAGCTGTCAGTTTGGAAAGTGAGACTACGACTTGCAGATCGGAGACGTGAAATGAGCTAGTCGATTAGGGTTTCAAGCGTTCATTTAATTTGTTATAGCCAACAAAGTTCTATAATATGGAAAGTAGCTTACGTAATTTTTACAAATAATGCTGGATACATTGCGAACACAAAGCATACACGAATTACCCTAACGTGGTGCTGTGTCTTCTTGGGTTTCTTGCATTCCTCATCACTTGCTTTTACCTCTCGTTTCCATTTTCTCCACTTTTGCTTGAGTTTATTCTTCGATTTTTAAACCTGTTCACGCGAAAACAATTAAAAAAAATTAGTTTAAACCACTGCGAAATGTTCTTCGTATATTTGAATAGATCCCGTCGAGAGCTTTAAAACGATACTACGCACAATCGTGTTGTACTCTCGGTTGTCCAGATAAACCCCGATATTGTTAAAAGTGTTCACCAGTTTACAAGAAAACAATTTTCAAAATGTTCAGTTTAAACCACTGCGAAATGTTCTTCGTATATTTGAATAGATCACGTCGAGAGCTTTAAAATGATACCACGCACAAGGAGCGAATGGAGCGTCGCGCGCACTATGTATTACGCAGTACGCAAATTGGACTCCATGGTGTTTACGAATATGCTAACATGATTAGTGTGCGATACGCATTTGTAGCGCTATAATGATTTCAATCGGGACCTATTTTTGTCACAGGCGTTCGGTCTACGAATTGGGACTACGTCTAATTCCGCGGATAGTAGTAGGCAGTTGCGCTATACTATCTGCAGAATTAGACCCAGTCCTACGCCAAAATGGGGAGGGGGGTGAGTCAAGTCCGAAGAGCGAGGAGGCTACAGCGACTTTGAGATGATGCGGTCAACGAGGAACGTTTTCAGTAGCTCATTCTTGAATTCGACGTATGGTACGTCGCCAGAACTTGTTGGTACCAGCAGTATTATTCAACTTCATTCCGAAGCGCCAAGAACTATTGCACAATATCTGAATATCTGCGTATGCAACAGAAGTCACGGTAGTATCAAAGAAAATAGGGTCGATGCTTTGTGAAATTGCACACCACACGCTTATTATTTCCGTGTGGAGTGAAACTTGATGAAACGCGTGCTGATTTTCTGCTACCTATATTCATGTTGTTTGAGAGTTTAAGTAAGGATTGAGATGAAAGCATGCTTCGTTAGTAGTGTCCAACATGCTGTGAATTGCCGAAACGAATGACAATAGTGGACACGCTTTTCATTGTCCAACGGCTTTAATACTTGCAAAATTTTAACTCTATATTCTCGGAATGTCAAAACTTTTGCTCGCTGGATAGACATATGTGATATGCTAAATCATTTCAGCCGCTGAAGTGATTTGCATGGTGATCGCAGTAAATGCTCTTTAATATCTGCCACAAACGCTGGGGTCCCTGTTCTGGGCTTTCCGCTTCTTTTCCTGTCGTTAACTCCTCCATTTTCACGAAAAAGGTTTGATGACATCTTATACTGTACTTTTTGAAGGTTTTATTGGCGCAGTGGTCTAAGCGATGGCCTCAGATCGTTCGTCCGAAAGGGGTCCTGGTTCGAATCCCGGTGAGGCATGGATGTTGTGTTTGTCTTACGGCACTGGCTCTCTCTCTCCCTTCCCTGGAACCAGTTACCCAAAATCAGTGACGGGCGACTGCTTATAGCCCATTGAGTTGCTCACGGTGGCCGTTAAACCTCCAATCAAAAAAAAAAAAAAAGATGGTTTTATTTACTCTATCAGAAAATCGCGCTTGAAACATTTCAACACATTTTTTGTAGAATTTGTTTGTAAAATACGCCTCTTCTGTTCTTGTGATAAGCACATGACTGACTGACCTCGTTTGTTAACCCCCTTCGCAAGGTCAGGCGAGCAGGTGGTGTTAGGTCACCAGTCCGCATCATTGCCAAATATTGCTAAATTGTAACGGTATGAAGCTTTCTCCTGTATAAAGCATATACGTACTGTCTTCCCCCTCAATAAGGCATTAACCTCGGGTGTCGGGAACTTTTATTACATACTGCACGACTCAAAAATCCGGAGACCCATGTCTAACAGGGTTCGCTCTACTGTTATCAGTTTCACGTACCTGGGTACCCCAGAGTTCATTTGCGTGATCAATTGCTGCACTACTGCGATTCGATTGTCCTTTACCAGTCGACGGAGTCAACAATCTCCTATGGGGTCGATGGACTTAGGGGCTCCACAGTTATGACGTCGGGAGGTATTCGGTGTGGCAGCGATCCATTCTGGATACATCATTTCTACAGCACCTCGCGAACAGCCCACGAAACCTGCTTTTTTGAGGTGCTTCCACCCTTGGCGCGGTAGTCGATGATCATTCCTTTTTGAACGTCCGTCAAATCCCTACCTCTACCCATTGTGCTCAGGTCACGCACTGGGGCTCATCTGTCCTGGCCAGCAGCTTATATCTCCGCGTGGACGACCTTGTCACGTGCATTCAGTGACGCGCCTTGGCTAACATACTGTGATTCCGGGGTTTGGTCATATTATTCTGATACGACTGCATAGATCTTCATAAAGATGCTGTTACCTACAGATCCTCGTGCACATAATTTAAAAATAAAACTAATATTTCAGAAGTGGTATAAAAAACTGATTTTCTATGTCTGAGAAGTTATATTATGAAATCATGACAGTGACAATGAGTTTGAGATTTTTTAGGTAGATTTTGTATGGTCCGATGTGCCTCAAATACATTTCTTGTCTTTGTTATTCCAATAGTTCTACGCGTATTTCGTTAGAGATACCGGGTGGTTATAGAACAAGTATCTCTATTTTTGGATCTCGAGAAACAGAGATATCACAACTAAACGTCATAGGTGGCTTACTGAGAGCATAGGAAAACAAATTAGCTGGAAAAAACTTAGTTCAGAATTGCGCCCTTAGGGGAATAATGGCGCTGCAGATACAAGGAAATACACTGCAGGCCACCCAAAGTGCAACACCAAGAAGGATACGAGATAGCAAAGCCAGATTTACTGGACACATAACAACAGCTACAAAGATGAAGCGATTGAGCTTACAGGCCCGTGCGACTTGCGGAACCCGCAGACATCAATAGTTCGTGTGGCATCCATGGCTGGCAATAACGGCCGCTACACGCCGCGGCATCGAACGAAAGAGGCTTTGGATGTGGCCTTGGGGTATGACGGTCCAAGCTGCTTCCACACGTTGCCACAGTTCATCATGCGTAGCCGCGGGTGGTGCTAGCCGGCCCACTCGGTTGCCGATAAGCGACCAGATGTGTTCGATACGAGACATATCGGGAGAACAGGCGGGCCACGGCAACAGTGACACATGGTGCGCCGTGAAGAATTGTTTCGCGATGCGCGCCACTGGCGGGCGCGCATTGTCCTGTTGAAACGTGGCCGCTAGCAGGTCCTGCAAGTCAAGGATAACTACAGGCTCCAAAACGTCGGAGATGTAGCGGTGGCTGTTGAGTGTACCGGCAATGCGTACCAGAAAGGTACGGGTGTCATATCCAACTGCGCCCCAAACCTTAACGCCAAGCAACGGACCGGTATGGTGATGCATAATGCAGGTGTCATACAGTCTCTCGCTGCGGTGTCTCCGCATGCGGATCTGACCATCGTGGTGCTGCAGGCAGAAGCGGTATTCGTCGGAGAAGACAATGTCGTGCCATTCCGTAGTCCAGGTGCGGCGTTCAAAGGCCCACAGTCGCCGCACTAGCCGGTTGTTCAACGTCAATGGTAATCGGAGCAATGGGCGCCGTTCGACAAGTCCCCGCTCCTGCAGACTACGTCGAACGGTACGTTTTGATACAGGTTGCTGCGTAACACACCCTAATTCCTGCGCTAACATTCATGACGTGGCGGTGCGAGCCGTCAATGCCCGCCGCACAACATGCCTGTCCTCTCGCTCGGTGGTCTGCCGCGGCTGCGGCAATCACTCGCGTCGGTGCGTCCGTCCCTCCTGCACCCACCGAATCCATGCTTGCCTCACTGTGGCTGGATGTCTCGGTACGATAAACCGCTGTCGCGATAAGCCACTATTCGTCCTCTGTCGAACTCCGAAACGTGCTGGAATGACTGCGGTATTCTGCGACGAGGCATCAGGAAGCTTCCCAAGCACAGTTTCGGCAGCACAACACACTTCCACTACTTTTACCCCACCTTCTGTGCACCCTTCTTATAGGGTTTCTCGGTGGCGTGCCGGGCGTACATGATTTGCATATGTCTTGCAATGCTAATCGTTTGCATGTCCTTTCGCGGGCGACGCATGCTTCGAATTTCAGGCCAATCGGATGCTTCGTTCCTGGTGTTACATTTTGGGTGGCCAGCAGTGTAACATACACCAGCGTGAATTTACTAGTTCTTAACAGCATAAACGTTTCAGTACTAAATCTGCTCAATATGCTGGTCATCACAAGCGATCACCTACGATGCGCAGAAGAAACCACTACTGAAATCCAAGAAACTGCAGGTTGTTCAAATCGAAAGTTTCGTATGCAATTCGAAAATTGAGCGGATAATTGAGCATAATTTATCGAGGGTTTTCGCATTCTCGCCAGCCGGATTGCCGGATCTTACTCCTCTGAATTTC
Organism: Macrothele yani; assembly: GCA_039090855.1. Lineage (NCBI taxonomy): Eukaryota > Metazoa > Arthropoda > Arachnida > Araneae > Macrothelidae > Macrothele > Macrothele yani. The sequence continues at coordinate 109,114,224 of CM076997.1, read as the reverse complement.
TGGCTTTTGTGGATACCTGAAAGATGGAGTTTTTTGGGACGGCACGTGTGTTCTCTCCTTCAGATCTAAAAAGGAGTGTAAGGCGTAAATGGCTAACATCGACCGCGACATGCTGCTAGCAGGGTGACCAGACCTCCGGCTTTTGTAGGACATACCTTCCTTTTCTTACCATGTCCTCCAGGCATTAAGGGAAATAGCCCAAATGTCCGGCTTTTTCAATAAGGAATAATTCAAATACATTTTGATCAAATTCTTCCGTTGTAATCATATAGTATGTCTTATCAAGCCACCGCTAAAATGTATGCATTCATTTCTGGATTATCACTCGCGCCCTCCCTCTCTCTCTGATCCCCGGTAAGTTTATTTCTGCAATCCGTGAGCTGCTTGCTGCAGTGAGTTAAGGTGGTTCCACCTAAAATCCCTGCAATCCGGCAGCTGCCTGCTGCAGTGAGTTAAGGTGGTTCCTCCTAAAATCCCTACAATCCGGCACCTGCTTGCTGCAGTGAGTTAAGGTGGTCCCACCTAAATTCCCTGCAATCCGGCAGCTGCTTGCTGCAGTGAGTTAAGGTGGTCCCACCAAAAATCCCTGCAATCCAGCAGCAGCTTGCTGCAGTGAGTTAAGGTCGTTGCACCTAAAATCCCTGCCTTGTGTTTCCAATGATAAATCTTCTGTACATAATTTCTTCGCAATTAATGTATTACCAAGGATGAAAATTTGCATATCGGTAAAACTAACTTTAAGTTATAGCATGGTATACTTTATACTTTCTAAAACATTACCATAACTAAGCAATCCAAAAATTGTTTGTCTACTGACGTCATCAATGTACAGATCGCGCCATCTATTAACACGTCTGAGCATTACTCAAAGAAAAATGATTGATTTTTAATATATAATTATTTTTATGTTTTAGCAAGTATTAACCCTTTAAGCGGGCGATGTACTTAAACCAAACTGTGCCCAAAATATTCTGCTATTCCTTAACAGAAATATTCACATAGCGGTCGGGTTTTATGGAAGCTACGGCAAAACAATTTTTCCCTTCCATCTCATGAGTGCTTATCATAAACCTGGCTAGGGTGATTAGTGCTTTCTTCCAGTCCTTTATTTACTTCATGCCCTAAGGCATGATGGAAGAGTACTAGTCCTCCAGACTTGGATATCATGCCATTGGATAGAAACAAGTTAATCAAATATCTTCTCTCGCCTTTCTTAATTTCGTCGCAATAGCCCTTTTACCGGTAAAACGACAAAAAGGATTAACGTCAATATGGAAGGATAAGCGTCAGATAGTCCTTTTAGCAGGTAATGTCAGAAAGGATTAGCGTCAGTCTACCCCTAAGTAGCCACTTAAGAAAAATAGTCATGCTTTCTGAAGCGAAGTTCACTCGTCCGAGCCGTGATCTGCTGACTTACACAACGAATGTATTTGTTCGAGCTGATTTCAGTCCATTTTGCTAACCCCGAGTTAATTGGTTCCAGCCGGTTAAGGGGTTAAGTATCCCATGCTATAACTTAAAGTTAGTTTTATCAATGTGCAAATTTTCATCATTGGGAATAGAATAATTGCGAAGAACATATGTAAAGAAATATTATAATTTTTTTTATTGAAGGTTTAACGACCACCGTGAGCAACTCAATGGGCTATAAGCAATCTCCCGTCCCTAATTTAGGGTCACTGGCTCCAAGGAAGGGAGGGAGCCAGTGTCGTAAGACAAACAGAATATCCATGCCTCACCGGGATTCCAACCTGGAACCTTCTCGAACGAACAGTCATAAGCCAGCGCTTAGACCACTGCGCCACCGGGGAGATATTTCACTATTGGAAACATAAGACAGATATTTTCGGTGGAACCACCTCAACAACGCAGAGAAAAACCGCCAGAGCGCCTTAGTCTGTCGTTCATTACACGTGGATAGCGCCTTGCGGTGTAGTCGTGTAAACAATGAGCTCATAGTACTTTTTTTGTGTGTTATGTATCGTTGCTGATATTTTTTTCTTTTTTTTGTTTGTTTGTTTGTTTATAATATAAGTTTCTTAATTAATGAGTGAAGAATATGCTGCTAGTTAAATACAATTTGGAAGACATGTCGTTCTCTGAATTTCACAAATATTTGTTAAAGAAATCTCATTTACTGAAGACAATTTCTTCCAGTGAAAAATATAAGTGCCGCCTCGGTAGCGCAGTGGTCTTAGCGATTGCTTCTGATCATCCGTCCGAAAGGGGTCTGGGTTCGAATCCCGTGAGGCATGGATGGTGTGTTTGTCTTACAGCACTGGCTATCTCCCTTCCCTGGAACCAGTGGTCGTAAATAAGAAACGGGTGACTGCTTATTGCCTATTGAGTTGCTCATGGTGGTCGTTAAACCTCCAATAAAAATATATATATATATATATATAAGTAAAAATGTCCAGCAGACTAAAATCTTTCTTTCTTGTTCAAAGTTTTAAACGTATAAATTCTCAAAATATAAAATTTAAATGCAGGTATCTGCATTCATATTTATTTTTGTACACATTTATTGTGTTCTCCTTTTTCTCGAAATGTCCTCCTGTTTTAATGAAAATGCCCTGCCATTCTAAAAAGTCATCTGGTCAGCCTGGCTGTGAGCAGCCGTATTACTTGTCTCTCTTCGTTTACAGCATGTCATCTCTTGCGATGGCCAGGATAATGAACGGATTTTGTCTTGAACCGTTTATGCTGCTACTATAAGTAAATTCATACACATGTCTGTTCTTCTCTCACATTGGCGGAGCCATTGTTCCGTTAGCGGCGCAGTATTGAATTATCCCCTATCCCCCTAAATCGTTTACTCATACCCTCAATAAGCTACCTGCCATGTTTCGTCGCGATATCCACATTATGGCTTATCTTTGAACCCAAGAATGTAAATCCTTATTTTCTATCCACCAGGTACATTACACTGATCTTCAGTATATACATAATAAAGTGAACAGGCATTGCTCTCTCTTACATGTACGCATACATCAGAAAACTGGAAAATTACTTTGTCCTGGAACGGGAAATATTTAATATGGCATCCATCTTCCAGTAACGTGTACAGTAACACCCCCGGTAGCACAGCAATGTCGAATCGACGTCGAACTTTCTTTAGCAGGTCGATATTACGTCGAAGTATAGTTTTCAACGTAAAATCAATGAGACGGAACGTCAAGAAAAATCATTACATTGAATTTCAGTGTGCATGTAGACGAGGGGTCTCAAACTCGTGGCCGGCATGAATGATTACAAAATAAAAATAAATCACCCTCTTTTCAAGTATATTATAATATATTAAATATAATATAAACATAGTAATGCTTAGCAAAACCATTCTGTTTATAAGTAACAAGTTTTTGGGATTTGAGAGATGAAGTAAGGATGTCCCTTGAAAGTACAGATCAAGAAGTCTCCTTTTTGATGATCCAAAATTGTTTCATGATCTGGCATTCAGCACAGATATAATTGGGTACTTAAACGATTGAATATCACAAAGGCCAAAAAATAAACTTGTCACTGATATTATTGATAATGTTAACGCATTTCAGAGGAAACTTCAGCTTTGGGAAGCTCAGCAGCTCAGTTCAGGGAATTTTGCTCACTTTTATACTTTAAAAGCTTCAGCTGAAGAAGAAGAATTCAACTTTGATGAATTTTCTACGAAGATGGCTATTTTAAAAGAGGATTTTAACAGGCGGTTTGAATATTTCAAAGACATGGAAAACATTTTCAATATATTCAAGTCCATTTTCCTATAATGCTGACAAAACAGCTGTAGAACTTCAGTTTAAATTAATAGACTTTCAGTGTGAATCTTTCCTAAAAGAAAAAAATCAAAAGTTGCAATCTAACAGATTTTTACCAGTTAGTTTGAAATGAGAACTACGTAAACATTCATAACCGAGCTGCACGGGTTCTGTGAATGTTTGGAACAACATACTCATGTAAACAGTTGTTTTCAAGAATGAACCAAGTAAATGTCTTGAAGGGAATAGGTTAAGTGACAGTCACTTATAAAGTATATTATTCCAAAAAATATAGATAAGTTACTGACACAAAAGCGAGCTCAAGTTTCTGGTCAGAACATGTCATACTTCTATACCATGTTCAATTGGTAAAATGCAATTGTTTTAAGATTTAAGTGAAAACAATTGTTACGTAAAATTGATTGTTTTCAGGGATTGATGAAGCATTTGTTTTTACTGTTTACCGATAATTATATATAATATCCCACTCTAGTGCCAAACCATTGGAGTAGTTTTGTAAAGTTGATATTTATTCATAAGGAATTTATTAATATTCATGCGGTCCACTAAGTTCCTTAAAAACTGGAAAGTGGCCTTTCCAAGGAACTGAGTTTGAGACCACTGATGTAGACGGTTTTACGCAGTTTATCGCTTTAGATCTATTAGTTCAAATATTCGCTGTTTTTTATGCGATCTGCAAGAATCGCGTGCATGCGCCTTTGCAACCATTACGCCAAACAAACTTTTTGAATGCTGGGGTGTTTGGTCGGTTGTGTCATTCCTGTTGTAAGACAAGAATCTTGCCCGTCTCCTATTTCGCCGGTAAATTAAATTAAAAGTTTTTTTTTTGTTAAGTATGTTTATAAGAAGTTGAGTTTCGTTCCTTTAAGTAGAATTACTTTTTAAGATATATAATTTGTACGTACGCATATCTCAATTAGGGATAGCCTTAGCCCGATGCTGACAGATCACTTAAAACTCTCTGACATTTTTGAGAATTATGTGTTTTTTCGAATGCTTCCGAAAAGACTTGGATGTTGAAACAATTAAAAAAAGTTATATGATCTTTCAATCGTACACAGCATCGTAGAATCGTAGTACAAATACGAATACATTCTACATTTTATACCAGGATTAAAAGTTTAGAATTTCATGTTTTAAGACCTAAATTGTAAAATAAACGTAGATTCGACATTACAAAATCGATGACAGAATCAACGACTAAATTGCGTAATATCAAAGTAGAATCAAAATCTACACTACGTAGCAACGATGCATACAGCATGTTTCTCTCGAAAGGTCGAATCTTCGTCTACTGTTGACTTGATATCGATTTAAGAGGTTTAAAATTCGACGTCGAAAAGACGTAAGAAAGGTGGACATGGATATCTATATTCGATTTCTCATATCGAACAAAAATCGATCAAAAATCCGACGTCGAATCGATGAAATGTACTACCGTAGACGCGACTTACGTAAAATTCGCAGTTACGTAATAATTGCCACCTGTTTGTCTGCACTTGCTGCCTCATCCGAGACCTTCATTCTGACGTAAAAAAATTAAAATTCTGTGACAACTACTTACTAGCGCATATCAACATGTTTGCGGCTTTGCACAGCTGCGTCTTTGACAGCCTTATCGCAGTAGGCAAAGGTGACCAGATATTGGAATACTGATTTGAGGACAAAATGACGTGATGGCGCCAAATCGACAGATCATTTGGGGACACATACTCAAAATAAATATGTAAATCGTTTTTGTCACAAAACTGTATTGATTCTATGAGTTATAACGAAGTAAATTTCTCCGTCGTTTTTGGTCTACGCCGGGGATTCGAACCCGAGGCCGCTTATTCCGGAACTAGTCGCTCTACCAACTGAGCTACGCAGACGTTTATTCTGATTCCTATCTGCCTTTATGTCGTGTGCGTCCTGCTGGCAGGTACGTCACATCTCCCCCCCACGAAAGAGGGCCGGGGGCATGGCCCACGGGTCAGCCGTGACCATGAATCGTTGCAGGCAGCCATCCACTGTAGAACGTGCACTTGAGAACTCCCAGTCAATCTGCTGTGTGGAATGCAACATCACACATTTTTATTTTTCGAAGCACTTGAGAACTCCCAGTCAATCTGCTGTGTGGAATGCAACATCACACATTTTTATTTTTCGAAGCGCTGGAGAAGGAATTCTCTGATTTTTCCTGTCTCGCGGTGTGGAAATAACATCACACCAATGCGAGATTTTGAACGGCCGGGTCATCCGGATAGTTCGGACGCCATTATAACGAAGAAAATTTCTCCGTCATTTATGTCCGCGCCAGGATTCGAACCCGGGTCCCCTCATTCCGGAATAAGTTGCTCTACCAATTGAGCTACGCGGACGTTTTATTCTGATTCCTATCTGCCTTTATGTCGTGTGCGTCCTTCTGGCAGGTACGTCACATCTCCTGGTACGTCACAAAGTGCCATATTACATGTGAAAATGTATGTCTTAAGGCTGTCTTTGATTAAGTGTTAGACTTCATCTTCTGCGATAGATGGTGCAAAATATCACTCCTTGGGCTTGGCTTTTACGTCTGGAGGGATTAACCCAGAAGTTGGCGTCAGCGAATGACTGAAGACCTTACCATATTCAAAATGGAAGCGGTCTCTCGTTGGCTCCACAATGTAAAAAAAAAAAAAATACGCGCTATAGCGTTTTAACCAATGACATTGTTTGGGGGTAGAGCTTAGTAGGTAGGCGTAGTTTCTGTCTCAAATTCAAGTGTTTTCTGGTAATGTACACATTTTCGCTTCAAAAAATGAACGTACAGTAGAATTTAAGATGATCTATAGGAGACAAGATTCCAATCTCACTTCAGTGCCCATTCTTTGATTTCTATTTGGCCTAGATAATTCAAAAAAGCAGACAGAAATGAGAGATTTCGCTTCTTCCACACAGAAACACTGCCAAGGTAACTTCTGGTGCCATCTAGCGCCAAATTGGAATACTTTCGAGTCAATAAATTGAATTTTTAAAAAATTCTAAAACATTTTTCAGAAAAATAACTGCGACACGTATTAGCTATGGGTCGTTTTCATTTGTGCTCAAAATTTCAAATTCTACAAAGTAATAGTTTTCGAGAAAATGTGTACAAAAGAATTTGCGTTACAGATAAAGGACAGAATTTCTGTTACACTCATTCAAAGACAGCCTTAAAAGGATATGCCTTGTAGAATGTTGGTAATTTATACTGAAAAAGCAGACCTATGATGGTGAGAATATATTAGCTAAAGTGAAATGCTTTACCTTAGGTATATGTGCTGAGTTAAAATCAAGCTGCATACTAATGAAATAACTGTATCGCGACTTTTTCACTTTGCAAAAGTTTTTGGAGGAACTCAGAACAAGTACAATCGAAATTCGGCATCCCCAGTGGTGCAGTGCTCTTAGTGCTGGCCGCCGGCCATTCTGACAAGCTGGGTTTGTGGGTTTGAATCCCGAACGAGGCATTGGTGGTGTGCTTGTCTTGCAGCACTTACTATGGTTAAACTTCCGTATTTGGCCCCCAAGTAGTTGAAACACTTTTGTGTGACTTGTATCCATCCGAGGGGTTTACCAAAGCGTTTGTTTGAATAAATATAAATATTTGCTTAATACAATGAAAATTAATTATGATAATTAGGAAAATTAATTATGATAATTAGGAAAATTAATTATGATAATTAGGAAAATTAATTATGATAATTAGGAAAATTAATTATGATAATTAGGAAAATTAAGATAAACAATTAGATATCAATTAAGATGAAACAAGGAAGCCGAAAATATTAATATTTGCTTTCCAGCTCCTTTGTTTTGTCTTCAGCTGGAACTACTTGGGGGCCGAATACGGAAGTTTAGCCATTACTATCTCCCTTTCTTGGAACGAATGTCCCCAAATTAGGAACAGGTGACTGCTTATAGTCTTTAGAGTTGCTCACGGTGGTCGTTCAACTCGGAAGAAGGAAAAAAAAAACAGTCAAAATTTGTTTTCACAAGAAGCATGTTGAAAAATGAGTACAACAAACACTATTTTTAAGAATATTTTTAATTAGAAATCTAACGAGATAATGAGGAAGTGTAAATTTGAGTACAAACATCGAAATTTGAAGACTATTTGCGTCCGCAAAGCCATCAGACGTTTTTGGGGACAATAAACTAAATTCGAGGACTGTCCTCAAGAATTCCGGACTCCTGGTCAGCTTACAGTGAGCACATTTCAGTTTCACTTGATATCTTGCCTCGCGCGGTTATTTTAGACACTTGTATATCACCACAAGTTATTTAAGTCGTTTATTTACTATTAGAATACAATCGAAACGCAAAACCGAACGCTCTGGTAATAAATCTTTAGATTTTAGAAGAAAAGTTTAAATTAATTCGCATGTATGAAGACGGGAAAATTCTATCAACAAATAGCTCGGGTAATATAAACCATCCACCCCCAGCGTCGGCTCTCCCCTACAGAGGAAACACAGCCGTCACAAGACATATTCTTACCTATTTGAAAAGTGAATACACATGTACAGTATTTCAGTGGTTAATATTCAGAATTCTGTCCATACACGATCTCAAAAAGATAACACAGCAATCAACTGACGTTGGTCACATGGTAAAAAAGGTTTTAGTTAAAATACATATGTACAAATTAAAATATATTTTTCAAGATCTTTCGAGCAATCATATTTTCCATCATCAGGAATATCAGTTAAAAGAATGAAAACGGGGTGGACGAAGCCAGAGTGTTGTGGTCATGTGCATTAACAATTGCGCAGACTCATGAAGTTAGACGAATGATAATACATTTGTAGTTTACAAGTGGTAGGGGTGAAAGTAAAGTACAAGGTTCTGATAAAGTGCTCAACGGATAAGAGGTCTCCAAGCCGGACGAATAGATGTTGGAAGTTCGTCGTTACAACAGCGATCCTGAAAGTTATATATATACAAACTTGCTGCAAATGTAGTCTGTATCGCTGTGTTGTCGATATACACTGCTGGCCACCCAAAATACAACACCAAGAAGGAAGCATCCGATTGGCCTGAAATTCGCAGCATGCGTTGCCCGCGAGAGAACATGCAAACGATTAGCATTGCAGAGTTTATGCATATCATGTGCGCCCAGCACGCCACCGAGAAGCACTATAAGAAGGGTGCACAGAAGGCGGGCTGTCAGTAGTGGAAGTGTGTTCTGCTGCCGGACCTCTGCGTGGGAAGCTTCCTGATGCCTCGTGGCAGAATACGGCAGTCATTCCCACAAGTTCGGAGTTCGACAGAGGACGAAGAGTGGCTTATCGCGAGAGCGGTTAATCGTACCGAGACATCGGCGCCCGTATGGGACGACATCCAGCCACAGTGAGGCGTGTTGGCTTCGGTGGGTGCAGGAGGAACGGAAGGACTGACGTGAGCGATTGCCGCAGCCGCGGTACACCACGGAACGAAAGGACCGGCATGTTGTGCTACGGGCATTGACGGTTCGCGCCGCCATATCACGAACGTTAGCGCAGGAATTAGGGTGTGTTGCGCAACAACCTACGTCAGCACGTACCGTTCGACGTCGTTTGCAGGAGCGAGGACTTGTCGCACGGCGCCCATTGCTCCAATTACCATTGACGTTACACCACCGGCGAGTGCGGCGACAGTGGGCCGTTGAACGCCGCACCTGGACTACGGAATGGCATGACATTTTCTTCTCCGACGAATCCCGCTTCTGCCTAAAACACCACGATGGTCGGATCCGCATGTGGCGGCACCGCTGCGAGAGACTGTATGACGCCTGCATTATACATCGCCATACCGGTCCGTCGCCTGGCGTTATGGTTTGGAGCGCAATTGGATATGACACCCGCCACCCTCTGGTGCGCATCGCCGGTAAACTCAACAGCCACCGCTACATCTTTGACGTTTTGGAGCCTGTAGTCCTCCCTTACCTGCAGGATCTGCCAGCGTCCACGTTTCAACAAGACAATGCGCGCACGCACGTGGCTCGCATCGTGCAACAATTCTTAACTGCCCACCAGGTGTGACGGTTGCCGTGGCCCGCTTGTTTTCCCGATATGTCGCCCATCGAACACGTCTGGTCGCTGATCGGCAACCGAGTGGCCCGTCAAGCACCACCCGCGACTACGCCTGATGAGCTGTGGCAACGTGTGGAAGCAGCCTGGACCTACATACCCCAAGCCCACATCCAAAGCTTCTTTCGTTCGATGCCGCGGCGTGTAGCGGCCGTTATTGCCAGCCATGGGGGCCACACGAACTATTGATGTCTGAGTGTTCCGCAAGTCGCACGGGCCAGTGAGCTCAATCGTTTCATCTTTGTATCTATTATTATGTGTCCAGTAAATCGGGCTTTGCTATTTCGTGTCCTTCTTGGTGTTGCATTTTGGGTGGCCAGCAGTGTATTCAGTTGATCGCTGTGTTGTCTTTTTGAGATCGTGTATCGACAGAATTCTGAATACTAACCATTTTATGTATGCACGAATAATTATTGCCTAGTACAGTATTTCAGTTTGTTTTTATATTTTTTCACTTATGTTTTTTAGCAGAGTACTTCTGTTGTTTTTTTTATTCTTTTACTTTATTTTTCATACTTTTATAGCTTACGTATATCAGAGTAAATACTGCTACATGATGTCTCTTTTATAAAAAAAATATAAAAAATATACATGTACACTTATGGCACCTGGTGGCCATAATAAATTTTTGCGGTTTCTTATGAACGTAATTTACAAATTCGACTTACGTGAAATTCAAGTTATGTAACAGTTTACGGAACGCATTGCTTACGTACCTCGGGGTGTTACTCTAGTTGAGTATCATTTATTGCTGAAGTGTTATATCTTTAGGAGGATTCGCTCTCTGCTCACGTGTTCCTAAAATGAAGGATCATACAACGGAGTCTCAAAAAAGATTAAACCAAACTTTTATCTCTTCAACGCTTCGTCACAGGTACATAGTGTTAAGCACAAAAATATTCAAAATAACGCATAAAGACTTACAATTTGGTAGTTGTAGCAAGTGAATGACATTTACATAAAAATAAATGTTTTTTTTATTCAGCCTTCGCAGAAAAAAAAGTTCAATTAAAAAAGGTTGCGTGTTGTCCTAATAAGTCTAAACAAGAAAGATGACACCGAATTTTTGGGTGTAATGAGAACGCCTTTTGAATCCGTTCTGACGCGAATTAAATTTATCAAAGTTATTCAGAGTCAATGGAACCGGTATGGAAAACAGGAGTATCTGATGGAAGAAAGACATATTTCAATCGGACTTTTAATACCGCAGATGTTGCTGTAAATGGAAACGTGAGCTTACGCCCTCTGGCTGCAGACTTGCGCGTTAAGAAAAATCTAAAATTTATGTCAGAGACGTTTCGCAGCGGAAGCGCTCTCCAACGAGGAAATAATTTTTCAAATAGGGCTCTTAAAAGCAGAGATATCGACTAAAATAAAATACACGTCTATGCCCCTGGCGGAAAAACTATGCGTTATTTTAAGAAGACAGTATTCTCAAAAGGTTTTCGATGTGAGCGGTATCGGTCCAGGAACAAATGTTTTCAGTCGAGTTTTCAGGAGCTCAGATTTTGCAGCAAATACATCAGAAGTGAAAATTAGCACCTACGGCACCTGGTGCCCGAACCATTTTTTATCAAATATTACGAGTTATACGAAAAACATTTCCCATCAGGAGCTGTATGCGATACAGGAAGAATTTTGAAATCGGAGCTTTAGAAGCAGAAATATCGGGGAAAACGCAATTTATCTTAACGTCCCATAGCGGAAAGTCTATGAGTTACTTGATAATTTTGAAATTACATGAAAACCATTTCGCACCGGAAACGCTATCCAACAAAGAAGCATGTTTTCAAATCGGATTCTTAGAAGCAGATATATTGTTAAAAATAATATATACATCTATGCCACCTGGCGGAGAAACCATACATTATTTTAAGAAGAAAATATACCGAAAAGGTTTATCCAGGTGTTCTTTGGTCCACAAAAATTCGTTTGCTGACGAAGTGTCCGCCCGCCTGTGGACACCATATGTATGCAACTAATTGTCCGTTTTGAAAACAAAATTTTATATTGGGAAGCTTGAAATGTGTAAATGATAATTCTGTATTTCTTTTTTTTTTTCACGATGCACGTTTTTGCTGCTAGAGGACGTAAAAGCTGATGAAAACGAATTCAAAATACATTTTATTCCCAATATCTGTTTCTAAACGTCCGATTGAAAAAAATATTTTATCTTCCGATTCCATTTATGTCAAAGACTATTTTAGGTAAAGTTACGTTTACAAGTTACGCATAGATTTTCTGCTAGGAGGTGTAAAAGTAAACTGCGTTTTCCTTGATAGCTCTGCTTCTAAAACTCCGATTTGAAAAAATTATTTCTGCAGAGGATGCAGCTCCTGATAAGAAATCCTTTGCATATAATACCTAATTTTTGGTAAAAAACGGTTTAGTGATCAATGGACGTAAGAGTTAATTTCAACTTCTGTTGCATTTGCAGCAAAATCTGAGCTTCTAAAAACTAGAATGATACTATTCGTTCGTGGCCCGATACTACTCACGCCATACACAATTTCGGAATATTTTCTCCTTAAAATAATGCATGGTTTTTCCACCAGGGGCGTATATATATATATCTTATTTTTGTAAATATCTCTGTTTCTAAGAGATCGATTTGAAAAATATCTTTTTTGTTGAATAGAGTTCCCAGTGCGAAATGTTTTTCATATAATTTCAAAATTTTCAAGTAATTTATAGGCTTTCCGCTAGGGAGCGTAAAGGTAAAATACGTTTTCTCTGATATCTCTAGTTCTAAAACTCTGATTTGAAAAACTTTTTTCTGCACCGGATACAGCTTCTGGTGGAAAATGTTTTGCATATAATTTCCAATAGCTGGTAAAGAACGGTTTGGCCACTAGGGGGCGTAAGTATTTATTTCTGCTTCTAATGTATTTGCAGCAAAATCTGAGCTACTGAATACTCGACTGAAAAACAAATTTTTACGCGGACCGATACTGCTTAGATTGAAAAGCCTTTTGAGAATACTGTCTTCTTAAAATAACGCATAGTTTTTCCTCCAGGAGGCGTAGATATGTATTTTATTTTAGTCGATATATCTGCTGTTAAGAGCCCTATTTGAAAAATTCTTTCTTCGTTGGAGAGCGTTTCCTCTGCGAAATGTTTCTTATATGATTTGAAATTTTTCTTAATGCACACGTCTGCCACCAGAGGTCGTAAGATAACGTTTCCGTTTACAGGAATATCTGCGGGACTAAAAGCCCGATTAAAAACCTTTTTCCTTTGGTCAGGCACTACTGACTATACAAACCCTGTGTGCGTATTTTCTTCTCAAAATAATGCACAACTTTGCCGCAAGGAGCACAAATGCTTAATTTGCTTTTCTCAATATATGTCTCTTCATGTGCGTTAGAAAAAATTTTTTAAATACCATATGTCATTTACCTTGTAGAGCACTTTAGGATGGTATATGGAGAGTCTTGTTGTTCACAGTTCTATCGGTAGGTTGCGTTTTTGTGTTTCAGTTGCAGCTGTGTCACCGCTTTTGAAAACACTATTGAGATTTTTTCTTTACTGCATCCATTCGCTGCACTAGAGATGTGGAGCATTATCATCTTTAAATAATGCACTGATTTCTCGCTACGTAAAGGTCGAAACCTTTTCCTCGCTAACTCTGCTTCCGGAAGACGTATTTGGAAAGTTCTTTTACCTTAGCATAGCTTTTTGAATGCGGAATATTTTTCCCCTATTTCGACTTTTCCATTTTCCAAATTTCCTCCGCTAGATGGAATAGAGTGATATAATGTTTCCTTCTCTCATATACTTCTTCATTTAACTGTTCGACTTGAAAATATTTTTGTGTCTGTTACCTTCCTTGTGCTATAAGAAACCTTTTTGTGCGCCATTTGTTAATTTTCGTAACATGCTTTTTGTCCGCTGTTGGAACTAAGCAGATATTTTTATTTGTGGATATTTCATGGATTGTCGAAACCGGTTGATTATTTTACTAACTTGGATAACTCGATAAATTTAACCATTGACTTTGAATAACTTTGGGCCAGAACGGATTCAAAAGACCTGCTCATTACAACCGAAAATTCCGTGTCATCTTTCTTGTTTATAATTTTCATCGCGAATATCTCAGCGAGTTTTGCAAACAGAATGACAAACTATGCAAATGCAAACCACAGGGGTCCAACTGCCATGTCGCAAGACTTTGCGTCATTTTGAGTATTTTTCTAATTCTAAGTATGTAGGGAAGACCGGTGCTAGCTATCACAATTTTTACTTTTGGAAATTTTAATGTTTTTTTTGTTGTAATCAGGAAGTTGTTACTTGGCGTGCGTAATGCGGCACTATCCAGCTATTAATATCAATTAAGAATTCTACAAAATTGCTCGCCAAATGATAATAACAAACAGTTTTTTAAGGGGCCGCAATTTGTAACACATATGTTGATACACTGGCTGGGGTATATTGTTACAAAATTGCAATTTTGAAAAGAAAGTTCAGAAAAGGGGATTATTATCTGTACAAAACGCCATGTAATATAATATTACAGTAATGAAAATGATTCAGTAAACATGGCATTAAAAATATATTTTGAAGTGAAAATGCATATTGAGAAAGAAGTTAATCATATTCAGTTCCTAACTCGCATTTTCTACAAATGTAAAATTTAAGGTCGTCTTTCAGCATATTTCATAATTGAATGCATTCAACCCATTTTTCACCGGCTTTGTATTCTGAGTACGGTTGGAGGCAGTTAACGAAAAGCGCGGCTTCATTTTTGAGTCTGAACTTTCTCGTGGGTGCAGTGCTCTCTTTCGTCTTTGCATCTTCTTTCTCGGTTTTTCTGTTGACTTAGGGCTACTGTTTTGGCTGAAAATAATTTGTTCATTTGCCTTAGGCCTATCTGCTTTTCTTTTCTTCCTCTCCTCTCTTCTCAGTTCTGCTCAGATGGCTTCTTTTTCTGGTGTGTCAGTCAAAATTGCTGATTTTCTCTACTATGCACCTTTTCTGCTCGTATTTCACGTGACTGCTTTAGGTTTTGGTCTAAGACCTTCTGGTGTCTCACGCTTTGCAGGTGCTTCGAATCCATTACACTGCAACGACTTATGACAGCGCAAGTATATGAACAAACCCCAAATGCCGCTATTACATTCTAAGGAGTTCACAAACTAGAAACAATTGAAAATAGGGGCTTTATAAAAGGTTCAAACAATGGCTACAAGATATTAAACATACCTTGCTTCGTCAGAGCTAAATAAGAACGATAAGTAATATCCTTTTATTTAATTTTGCTATCAAAAAACACAAATCTTTCACTGGGCATATTCACGTGGGCACTTACTCCTTCAACTGTTTGCTCATGCATGGATGCGCATTCCATTGTTTAGTAATGTACTGCCACCAGGCAGAGGGGTTCAGAATCTCAATGTAACAACTTGTCCCTTGTAACAACTATTCCCGTTCTCCCCTATATGTAATCAACCGTTGAAGAGAAAAACTTGCTTCAATCTTTTTTGGGACACTCGGTATATGCTTTGATTGGCGCACGCTGGGCGGGGCCGGATTTCTGCTCGTGCACGCGATGCACGTGCACAGGGCCTCCAAACTACCTTAATAATAATATAAATTTTCAGAACCAAAATATATTTTTCGTTATAGCACGAAATAACTATATAATGGTTTCAAACTTTCGGATGAGATTTTGGAAACCAAATTATTACTATTTCATATAATAAAGCTCAAGCATTGTGTTGCGCTGTGATCGGGCAGTGTATTATCTTAATCTGACCCTTATTTGTAACAATCAAAATGCAATGAGAACAGCCTAAATTCGGAGCAATATGGTAGAGTACACATGAAAAGCATTTCAGCAAACATGTATAATTTACTAAAAATATTTTTATTAATATTAGTCTTGTGAAAAATAAAATTGTGAATCAATATTCATAATTATGTAGGGTTTATTTTTACATAAATAAAAAAAATAATAAAAGTTTAATTGACCCTACTTTATTTAAAGACTGTTGTAATAATCCACATGGAGTGTTGTAATAATTTCTTACAATGTGTGTGGTCAGCTGTAAGACTGAGGAATTGCTTCTTACGGTTTAAACTACCATGGGTCCATTGTTTCCATTAAATTTATAGTAAACTAGGTGTTTTTAATTATATCTCTGAAAGTATAGTTATTTGTTTCCGTAAATGATACTATAAAACAAAAAGAATTCCTGAGTAATTTATGTTACAGCTGTAAGCTCTGCGGGTGCGAGGAAGTACAAACGGTGTGAATCCTCATCTCCTCGTCTATTACATGCCACATTGGCTGTAAAGTTGACGAACATCTGGGATGTGTTTTATTGTTTTTACCGCTAGAAAAACTGCTTGCAAAAAATATTTATCAGTAAATTTTCTTTTCGACAGTTGGACTGAAAATTTTAATCAAGGGGGCCTCAGACATAGGATGTGCACAGGGCCTCAACTGGCCTAAGTCGGGCCCTGACGCTGGGAGCCATTTACATCTGAGTCCTAAATATATCTTCAGTTGCTTGGAGGTTTGTCATTCTGAGCGGTGTAATGATAACATACTTGAACATAAATCTCGAGATGAGGGTTGGTTTTCCGTTCCAGGACGACGTGAGTTTTCAGAGTTAAGTTTTCAAGAGGTATGTCTACATGAATGATTAATATGTCATCCATCTGCCAGTAACATGTATTTGAGTAACATTGTTCTCTCTGTTCCAACCAAATGCTAAGCTAAACAGAAAAGAAGCTATATTTTTGCATCAAAATTTGTTATGAGTTAGCTTTTAATTAAAAATCGGCGGACAGTGACTGAATTTCCTAAAACACATTTAGTTCTGTTTTCGCTCTGCTTTATACAACATTTGATAAACGTTTTTGAGGACATCCATTTTTTTCTTTCAGTTTATATACCATCAATTTATTTACAATGGACTCATTTTAATCAAAGAGACACAAATATTGTTCCTTGAAATAAAATGCACACAAAAGAATTACAAAACAACTTTTTTCTTTATTAAGAATAAAGAGTTCTTCTACAGTAAAACATAACAAAAACGGGCTTCAGTTTGATCGGGGAACGTTTCAAGAATTTCTCTTCATAAGAACAGACGCCCAAAATACGACATGGAACTCTTCGGATTTCTCCCTTCATAGATGCCCCTATAACACTACGGCAAATTCCACTCAAGCAAAGCTTGCCATAGCACTCGAGATGAATCTTATGAGTTGGTTGCTGGAACTTGCTCCCTTTGACTGCGTGCCGGATGGTGGCAAGACAGACGCACATTTTTCAGAGCCTCTCTCAAATCCTCTGCAGAACATGCCCTGTAGACTGGATACTGACATACCAAGCATTGCGCCGCCTTCATCCAGAATGGCTTCTCCACACTCTGCTTTAACCATGTCTACCATAACTCCGAACATTCGCTGAATACCGCTGAAATAAAGAAATAAAAACAATATTGAAACATTAAGAAGAATTTTCGGCTATACGTAAACCACAATAATAACTCTGTTTTTTTTTTCGTTATTTGGAATACTCGGTTCAGACGGTATGTCGATAAATATGCAAATGAAATATCAGCCCATGTGATCGAGTGGCCAGAGGCGCTGGTTTGTGGCTAGCCAGAGGAGATAAGCCCGGGTCTCTGATAAGGTCTGAGGGAAATTTTGTCTCACAGTACTGGCCCACGCCCTCCTCTCAAAAATTAGGTGCCGGTGCCTGCTAATATCTCCAAGAGCCTCTCTTGGTTATTGTTAAAACTCCGAAATAAAGGACAAACAAATAAAGCTAAATTTGTTTTGATAGGTGGTAATGGTTTGAATAACATGAAAGCTTTGCAGAAGAACCCGAAGCGTTGTGCAGTTTTAGACTATCACACGCCATGATGCGTATATGAGGTTAACAGACTTCGTATGTACCTTCTTCGTGCACAGTTGCTTGTACCCCTTTCGTGCTTGACACGAATAGGAGGTGCTTGGGATTACATAAAGTTAACTGCAGTGTTGACACCTGCCGGAAATAGGCTATGTGGTGAACAGCATTGAAGATTCAGGTTTTTGTTGTCTCTTGTGAGAAGTTCAAGACAGTGCAATGCCCTCAGTGATAACACTATCTCAAAAACATTTTGATCTTTCCGCGATACATACTATGTTCGTTAGAAAATTAAGCCTGATTTCTTGCCTGATACTAGCATAAATAGTATTTCCCCGGTATGAAGCACGGCCAGCAAACTGAAGGGATGAACGAATGTCTCTAATACAGCTTTGAGGCTGATGAACACTCTTAAGTATTTGGATATGCATAATCCTTTGGGAGCCATACTCGAATAAAAGTTAGTTTTCGTCTACGTCACTAGCAATTCTTTCTTTGTGCGCATGGAAATATTTGGTGTCTTCGGGCTCCTTGGCTTTTCAAAGAGTTCTGATTTAAGTGGGAGAAGATTCTCAACACCGAAAGCACGAAGCAGTAATACTTTGCGCGTGGAAGCATCACTTTTTATTAAGATATATATTTGGAGTTTGCGAAGAATTCACAAATTTAGTTATGTTCGAGAAATATTCAACAAGAGTAGTGAAACGTTGTGGTTTAGTAAGCATACAGAGCACAAAGATGGAAAACCAAAATCTTTCCTTTAGGCGAATTACACAATTATAACATATTGATATTTTACTCGTATAAAGCTACTAAAATATGTGAAAGTACCGCACAACGTAGAATGTTTGAAACGGTTTATTCGTAAAGAACGTTCTACTTAGAAATAAGAGACGCTTATATCCACGCTCACGGACATTTCTTCCCAAAATTATGGGTGCCTTTAATCAATTCAGTGAGTACAGTTCTATAGTAATACGCATGGACTTGGTTTCACTGGACATAAAGGGGGAATGTGAGTGTGTAGCGCATGTCACCTCGAATGGAATTAGTTCTCCCAAATGAAATACAATACGTTGAATGAAATAAAGCTCATGTTAATGTAATTACAAATAATTTAGGTTTTGAATTTTAAACGTTTCAACTGCAAATACCGCATCAAATTTTGAAACGGTTTAACATGACACATTTACAATTAAACAGGTATATATCGTATATGTATGACGTAGAGGTTGGAAAAATGTTTATTGCACTACCAGAATAAATGTAAAAAAGGGAAGCATTCCTGATGCCACAACTGCAAATGCATTCATTCTGACTAAAAGTTTCGCAAAATCAACTTTGTGACTCTTTCCTTCTTACTATCTTTCCAATTTTGTTGCAGTTCAAAGTCTGAAATATTTTTACAGTTTATCTTCTGGTGAGCGAAAAGAGTTAAGATGTTTCAGAGAATGAATTCCGCCTTTAACAAGTGTAGCACTTGATGTAAACTAATGAAAGTAGAAACAGCCAGATTTTCCACAGCGACAGTGAACCAAGTCGAAAGCTTGCTTATTTGTTATCACGAGGTAAGCTTTTGAACTTCAGGAGAAATGCTTAGCTGCACATGTTCAAATATCAACTCAGGAGGGCAATGACGTTGTCTAGCTCACGCTGATGGTGGAAAACTTCAATTGATAAATGCAACGAAATGCGAGTTGTGTTCCTTTTCTGGCCAAATTACATTGATATTTTCAGAACACAACACATAGCACTAATTTATGTGCTTTAATTATTGAAGAAAATTTGTACGTACGATCAGTATTTATGGTAAATATAATAAAATACATTGGAATACAGAATGCGAGGCATAGGCCCATGCGATTATTTTGACGAACCAGCCCTCAACAAGTGTATTGTCCATTTTACTGCTCCTGTTAAAATGTGCTGTTCGGAGCTGCAAAGTTTCTATAACAACCAATCAGGACCACTTACTGATTTAGTTCACATGGTTTTCCGTAAGATCTTACGCTGTGTGGTTATCTATTAAAAGTTATCTATTGTTGTATCGTAATCTTGCTTATGCTGTATCGCTTTCTATCTAATTCACCCGACGAGAAGAAGGATAAATTTTCTGCATGAAGAAAAACGTAAGTCAGAATAAAATGCCAAGATGATAACGTAAAAATATTGTAGGAACTTACCAGCTTCAAATCCCACGTTTAATGTTTGCATTTGATTATATTCGGAAATAGTGATACTCATGATATTCCGACTGGGAGCACAGACACATCCTTTCACATCTAATATGTCGATGTTACTTTTTTACTCCACTGGCCGTACGAACCGAAGTCGATCCATTACCTCACCGACTAGTAGTCTCCATTCAGATCTGTCGAAGTGAGCTCCAAAGTTAATTTTAACCTAATCCAGATCTCATTCCGTATTATCCAGCCATCTCAATTTTGGTCTTCTATGTGGTCTTTTTTCAATGAGTCGTTCTTCCAAGATGTCTTTATTTATTTCGTCTTTCCTCCTCATCACATCGCTATACCGGAGTAATCTCCTTCCCTTTAGAACTGCTGTTATGTCAGTGTCAGTTAACAATTCCCTTTAGGTTCAGTTAACAATTCCCTCTAGGGTCTGTTAACAATTCTTCTCTACTTACAATTTCCACTCACAGACCCAAAAATTATCTTAATGAACAATATTCTAAAACCGTTAGTTTATTTTTTGTCTTCTTTGTCAATGTCAATGACTCAGTACCACAAAGGACTACTGACTATATTATAATTTTATATATTGAGAGGACAACATTCATGGGATACCTGGTTCCTGTAAAACGCGACACGATCACCTCCGTACCTGTCTCGCTAACATCGAATTACCATATGCATTCACGCATATAATAATTCAATGTTAGTATGGACAAACGCCATGGGTTAATAGAGTTTGAAAGAAGGATGATAGTTGGTGCTTTAATCTCGGAGGTAGTACAGGAATTAAAGTACTCTGTTTCGAACCGTGCCAGGTGTGTAACGGGAATTCGCAGTTACCCGAATGACATTACGATGTGGACAGCACTGCGGGTACAGAAAGGTTATGAATGAACTTGTCCGTCGACGTCTGTCTCCCGAAGTTGCAACCAGCAGAAGAGCGACAGTGGCACAACCATTAGATGACCATTAGCCGAAATACCTTATGCCAGTCACCTACTAGTGTTCCATTACTAACGCTACCTCACGGACTGTACGTTTCAGCTGGAGGAAAAAACATCGACAATGGACCTTGAATAACTGGTAACGTGTCTCCTGGTCGGATGAGCCCATTTCAAGTTATTTCGCGGAGACGGAAAAGTGTAGATCGAACAGAAATCACATGAAATATTTCACGCAGCATATAAACAAGGAACTATCCAAGCTGATGGAGACTTGGTTATCGTGTGGGACGTATTCAACTTTCATACGTTGGGTCCTCTGGTGTGCCTAGGTGCATAGCTGAGAAATCCGCGTTAAGTTTCCATCCTTGCAAACCATCTGCATCCGTTCAGATTCATCATTTACCTGCAGGGTAGTGAACTCTTCCAGAAGGACAATGCGCTTCCCCACAGAGCTGTATTGACTAGAAAGTGGTTAGAAGAACATTCCGCAGATGTTTCCGTCCTGGAATGGTCTCCCCGTTTATCAGATATGAACCTTGTGAAAAATCTTTCGAATGCTATGGAACGCTTTCGTGACCTAGTGGGCGCAATGCCTCGCCATGCGACTGCTCTATTCTGGGCGCAACGTGATCTTGCCCGCTACTAGAAAGGTATCCTAAGATTTCTGTCCAGTCAGTATATATTCTTAGTTTCGTAGTTTTTGACAGCAGTTTTGACTTTCTCTTTTTCTTCAAAGCCAAAACGCTTCTATTAGCGGCCTGTGCCATAGCAAGGATACCTGAAACAGATTATTTTCTTCCTATACCAGATTTTCCAGATATCTCAATAACTTAACTGATTCAAAGCACTTTTCACCCACTTCTGAAGAATTAGCAGGGTGGGTCATAAGTTCGCAGCGTTTTGGGGTACATTGTTCAGTCCGGTACCACATGTTTACCACATATGGCAATTCGGCAAAATACAGGCCATCAGAGTCTATGGTCCTTTGTCAACGTTTAGCCAAAGGTCCAATGCCGATGCGACCAAGAAGTGCGCTATGGAACAAAACAGGTGGAAATTTTAGGTGGGAAGGATTCGGGCCATAGGCTGGGTGTGGTACGATTTCGATGCCATGCAGATCCTGAATATTCTGGAGGACACTCCGTGACCAATAACATGGGGCGTTGTCGAATTGCAGGAGGACCTTCTTTTAGTTCACCATTGTGGTGTAGCTTTGGCATAGAACGTCGTATACGTGGTGCAGCTGGTCGGCATACAGGTTCCCATCGACGGCCAGGCCATGTGGCACAAGCTCCTTGTGAGCAGGACCCTCGAAATTTCACCATACACACGAAATTGTCTTCACTTCAAAACGCTCTCTTTGAATCACTGCTTTCGCTTCAACCCCAGGCCGCAGCCATTGGTTTACGCCATCAAAATAACTTAGAAAGACCCACTTCTCATCATTAGCTACGATTCTTTGCCAAAACTAGTCGTCATGTGGATTTTGCAGCAATTCTCAGCACAGAGTGACACGCGCCTCAGCTTGTTTTGGGCTCAACTCTTGGTGAGCCATTCGCAGACGTCTGGAGTAAAAATCGAGCTGGTGTAAGTTACAAATGATGGTGGTTTGTGTAACATGGACCTCATCGGGTGCTGGTTCATGGGTGCTGTTAAATAGTTAGACGCAGGGCATTGGTGTTTGTGGTGACTGGTTTCCCACACTTCACTTTGTCAACGAGCTCCGTTTCTCTGGACCGGAAGCATTGAAACCATTTTCTTGCTGTTGCAGAGTGCACGGTCACCTCACTTTCTACACTACGAATTTCCTCCGTGGCAGCTGCTGCGTTCAACCCTTTTTTCCAATAATGGCGTAGGACCACACGAACAACAAGTTTCTCCTCCGACATTCTCGTCTCGTATGAGCGGTACATACATGTTAGGCCCTTCTTAAGCCAACCTGTCTGAGCAGCGGCGCACGTCACCCAATCAGGCGTCGGACATATTCCACCTTAATGCGTATTCCCCACCTCTTCGACGGAGCTTCCCCATCTGTACCGCGAAACGCTACGAACTTATGATTCAGCCTGGTAACTTGACAAAGGTACTAATCGTGCTTAATGGCAGATCTTAAGAAAATCGCGAAAAAATTACGATGTTGCTTTGGCATTGACCCAAATATGAAGGGGGTGTTCTGGAAAATACCGAAGAAAGTACCACAATGTTATCTGGCGAAAAAGAAAAACACAATAGATATTCCCGTTTTTTACATCTACACTCACGGACAATGAAATTTACGCACCAATTTTATGGACGTAATACTACAGATGAATGTTACACACGATACAAAAAACAGCTGCAGGACAATTACAAAGAAATCTGCGACACGCAGTTCTGTTATCTTACATTGCGCATCGCAACGCTTCGTGCGGAGATACATGCTGCAATACGGTCCGGCATAGAGGCGAATAGACGCTTTACGTGTTGGACGGTGTGCTCCAAATTCTGGATAGTGCGGCAAGGCGGCAGCCGACGTTTAAACTGGTCCGACACATGCTCTGTACGGGACATGTCTGTGGAGCAGGAAGGCTATGGAAGTGTCTAAACATGATGTCGGCAATCCTGGGCAACCCGAGCCGTGTGCGGGCTGGCATTATCCTGCTGGAATGGCGCACTTGGTATCTCGGCCAGAAATGGGAGCACATGAAACCGTAGGATCTCCTCCACATACCGCTGGCTCGTCAATCATCGGCCATCGTAGGCTATGGCTCCCCAGACCATAATGCCTGTAGTAGGGGAGGTGTAGCGCTCGGTGGCGAGGTTAGGATTGTGCCATTGACCCGGGGACCTGCCACAATCATCTGTTCCCAAAACGAAGCGGCACGCATCTTTAAACCTCACACGTCGCCAGTCTGTGGCACCGCTGCAAACGGAACCGGCGATGTCCCGGTATTAATGACAGCACACGTAAGGGGAGCTGCGATTGCAAATTCGCTTCCGCGAGGAGTCGGGAAATGGCTCGTGGGCACACAAGAGCTGCTACATCTGCTTGTATAGTGGACCGGGTCCCCGTGGGACCCGTTTGTGTCTGGCAAACGATCCGTCGAGCCTCTTTACTGGTGGTCCTCCTGGTCGCTACGAAGCCTCCCCGCCGTGTGGAAGCGCCGTAACGCGTCCACTGCTCCCAACACTGTCGGACGGTATGGGCAGAACGATCCACGTGGAGGGCTGTACGGCACGCTGAACACCTTGCGGTTTGCAGCCCGATGATCAAGTCTCTCTCAAAGTCCGTAAGTTGCGTAAACCAACATTTCAGTTGCGTAAACCAACATTCTTGTCCCTTTGTGCTCTGGATTGCGTCGGCCGGTTCTTTTCGCATTCATGGGTCATCGACTACATGCTGGTTTATAAGACTGCTGGTTCGTGCTTGCATCGCCACCACAGGGTGTGCGGTCATGTGCAATCGCACCAAACGTGGATCATTTGCATACCAGCATGCACTCTAGCTATTTACAAAGTTTCGCGGTTGTAGCATGTTTTCTTCTAAGTGCAAAAATTTCATTGTCCATGACTGTGTATGCCATAAAATGCTACTATCTTTGCAAATACAAAGTATTCTCTATCATTTACCATAGCAAGAAATTTCAACAACGTGCGTATCCGATACCAGAAACTGTAAAGTAGCAATCCAACCTGTACACCTTGAAACCTATTGGAGGGTGCGTGATGAAAATTGACAACATGAACTAGTTATTCCTCAACGGCTTTAACCCACAGCTTGCAAAAGAAATCGCAATTGCTCCAGGTTTCTTACTCACCAGCACATAATTGGTATTCGCTCATCAAATTTCGATTCTGTTGCCTTCTCTAAAGCGGCCATCATGTCATCAAGGTGAGGTCTCACAGTTTCAGTTGCAAGAACTTTCTGGAAACATGGGGCGTTTTTCAAGTATTCTGGAATGCATCAAGAATCAAACAGTTAGTCAGAGATGATGAAGTGCCTGTAAATATTTTAAATTATTGTTATGCACATATTACAGAACATGAATAAGCAAAACACTAAACTCTGGAAATGGGATTATGACACTGAACGTAAATTTATAGCTTTATCATGCAATTAAGTTACTATAACGAAAAGCGTTTAATACTAAATTACGAAAGTGCGTTATCGCCTTCATTCAGCTCTAATTAAGTATTCGAGAAATTACGATTATTGATTTTTTACTGTCTCTGCAGAGTGTACAATTCTACACTGTTGCGTAGTGGAAACAATATTTAAGCAGTTACGATATTTAAGTATTTGTCTCTAGAAAAATAATTCCAGATGCGAGTTTTCTGATGGAGAGTAACATGAGTTGTTCAAGAAAATAATCGGAAA
This sequence comes from Macrothele yani, assembly GCA_039090855.1. Taxonomy (NCBI): domain Eukaryota; kingdom Metazoa; phylum Arthropoda; class Arachnida; order Araneae; family Macrothelidae; genus Macrothele; species Macrothele yani. The sequence goes on along the minus strand of CM076997.1, from coordinate 109,089,023 downwards.
ACTGAATATTACAATTTAATTCAGAACCTGCACTCACACGATATCATAAAATCTCCTGTTTTTTTTTCTGTGTTTTAACTCCGTTACAAATTCATCGATCACTCTGGATAATTTAAATTTTGAATCACAGGTCTAACTCGTCTACTGGTGCAAACACAGAACAAATAAAAATTTTGGAATTTATGAGTTATTTACCTTCTACGTAAAACACATAGCAAAGGTTTTTTCAAATGAGGAATCTAGCCCATCGAGGACTTGCAGATATTTTGCTTCTCCAACTTCATCGTGCATAAAGACCTATTTATTCGACTCAACTTAGTTGTCTTCTTTGTTAGAACTGGGGAAAATGGACATGAATGCAGTTAAAACTATTTCATTGAAAAATAAACATTGTTTGAACTGTTTTATTTCTACAATAAATCATGATTTTACATTCTGGTGTGAATTTCTTAATACGTAGTGCAATCAAAAAGTTCCTAGACTAGGTACGTAGCGTGCCAACAGATGGCAGTACGCGGATACGCGAGCAGAGGTCAAGAGCAGTGACCTTCATGAGTCATTGTGCCGAGTGGCGTCGTTCTGTGAAAATCGGGAGCTGTGCTACACGTAATTTGGGTGACCACTTGCAGAACACAGATGCGATTTCGATATGAACTTCAAATTGGAGCACAGAGCAAATATCAAATTCTGCGTCAAACCTGGCAAATCGGGAACAGAGACGTATGAAATGTTGCGGCAGGCTTATGGCAATGAAGCAATGAGTAGTGTGAGGTGTTTTGAGTGGCACTCGCGCTTCAAGAGCGGCAGAACGGCTCTGGAAGACGACGAGAGGTCAGGGCGAAAATGTGGACAAAATTAGGGAACTGCTGCATGAGGATCGTCGGAGAACCATTCAAGACATTGCTACCATCGTCAGTATGTCATACGGCGATTTTCTGCTGCGTCTTAGGGAGGACATTCGCCGCAAACAAAATGAAATGTGGCGCAGGGGCGATTTCCTGCTCCATCACGACAATGCAGCAGCTCACAGAACGTTAGCAACACGCCAGTTTTGCAGTCGTTACTGCATGACTACCCTTCATCAAACGCCTTACTCGCCGGATTTGGTCCCCTGCGACTTCTTTCTGTTCCCGAAGATGAAGTTGAAGCTCAAGGGTCGCCGTTTTCAAAACGTGGACGAGATCCAGCGCGAATCGCAGACGATGCTTGACACGATTCACGAGCAGGAGTTTCAGGCAGCGTTCCAACAGTGGCAAAAACGCTGGCAGCGGTGTATCGCTGCCCAAGGAGACTACTTTGAGGGAGATCATAGCCAGACTTAAGTAACGTTAGTACTTTTTTGTATATCGGCTTAGTCTCGGAACTTTTCGATCGGACTTGGTATCTCAATTGGAGAGGGTGTTCACACATTTTTAGAATGTTTTTGATAAGAAATTACGGAAAATAAAAGAAGTTCAAAGAATTGAAACTGGCAACAGGGTGCTAGGTGAACACGAAAGAAACTTCCACTGCAGTTAAATATCGCCAGCTAAAAAAATGCGCACGTAACCAAGCTGTGGATAGAAAATTATGTTTTTGCTCTTTACGAAGAGAAATATTCGTATGCTGCAATTAAAAAGCGCTGCGAAAATCATGGAATTAGCATTAGCAAATACAAAATACGCGATATTATTGATAATTCAGGGGAAAACCGTCCAGCATTTCTTTTAACAGAAAAAAATAACACCAATTGTATATCCAAATAATGTACGTACTTTTACGATTATTTCAAAAATAAGGTCTCTGGTCTAAGAAGAAAATTCAACGACCAAAAGAGCAATCTCTAAGTCGTTAAAAATCTCTGTGTCATCTCTAAGGGGCCGTCCATTAAGTACGTCCGAGATTACAGGAGGAGGGGTGGAGGGTTCCTGACAACCGGACCAAATGTGACATGGGGGAGAGGGGGATAGTTCAGTAATTCGGACGTCCAGCTGCAAAAATGTAGTGGATATCATTTCTTCGTAATGTTTTCTCTTTTTTTTACGCTTTCCAACCGTAGGTTGAAGAAGCGTATATGTTCCAGCTTTGTCCGTCCGTTTATCTGTCTGTCGGCACGATAACTCGCATAAAAATGGTTCGATTTTATTGAACTTTTAGTATGTGGTAGGAGGCAACCTGGAAACGAATCCTATTGAAAATGAGCGAAATGGGGTCAAAGGTGAGGACATAGGAGTGGAACCCATTCCATCGTGCTAATGCGACATAACTTACGCAAAACTGCTTGGATTGCAACAAAATTTTATCATATTGTTCCGGAAATATACTGAGCCGGTTCTGTTAAATATAATCGAAATGGGTTCAAAGGTCAGGGTACAGGAGCGAGATTTATTCCACAACCATTATCCTCATAACTTGAACTGAAATGCTTCTGCTTCTGTTGTGACAAAACTTCACTATGTTGTTCCGGGGATGGACTGAACCGGTTCTGTTTAATATAATCGAAATTAGCCTCTTAACTTGAGTAATGATTTCTGGTATGTTGGAAAGCGTATCATAATCAATGAATTGCATGATTTTACTAACTTTTTTTCTTTTTTTAATAGTTGAAAAAAGGTATTTCAGATTTCTGATGATACTGAGCTAAATCATAATATTAATATTAAGTTCTCGTATTTGAACTACCAAATCTATCGTGTTCTGTGGATGGTATAATCGGGAGTGTTGTAACCTTGAACGCGTGCGTTCATTTGTAGATCTTTATTTCAGAATAGGTAGCATTAGGGAATAAATTAATGCCTAAATAATAAACATTTTCTGAGGCAAACGTGTAAATATATGGAAGATTCCTTTAAATAATTACATGTTTTCTTTCTGTTTCTCAACAGACTTCTAAAAGCAGTTGTCAAAAATAAAGAGGGTTGCGGGAATAAGGACGTACTTTTTAGGGGATTGATGCCAACAGTCGGACAAAATGTGACATGAGGGAGGGGGTAGGGGAGTCTAAAAATAGAAAAAAATCATGGGCGTACTTTATGGACGGCCTCTAAGCATGGTAATAAACAAAATATGCATCTGAAATGAAAAGCATAATGTTCACCGCCTTCTGCCTAGGCACTTGGCTAAGCGCAGAACACGGTATAGACATCTTTATGAAAACCATTTAGACGTAGACAGATGAAAATTTTTTGAGACTGTTGATGAAACGTGGATTTACCTAAACCACTGTAACAAAACAAGGTCGATTTACTGTCACAAAAGAGCAGAAAAAACTTACAAACTCGGTTCCAAGAATCTAAAGAAATTTTCAGTAAAGGATTCATGAATGGCATACTGGATTACACCATACAATAAAAACATTTTTTGAAGACGTAAACCCGTTTTTTTTTTTTGGTGTAAATATGACATGGATGGTAAGTAGGATGATATCCGAAAACTTAAAAACTTCGTCCTCCCAGATCGGGAATCGAACTTGCGTCTCCCGAATAGCGTCTGAGTATGCTAACCACTAAACCACCCAGAATTACCAAGTTTCAATTTTCCGATTAATTTCAATATAACCATCACAGGATTCTCTAGTCGAAGCGCAACCGGCATTCATGTTCAGCGAATCTGGAGGTTAAGAATTCTATCTCGTGATTGCCCGGAGGAGCAAATAAGTCATGAATGAAATACGGGATTACACCATACAATACAATCTCTTTTTTATATGAATGGATGGCAAGTCAGATAATATCCGAAAACTTGAACCAAAAAAAAAATGGATTCGACATCTTTATACATAAACAAAAAAAAAAAACGGATTCACATCTTCAAAAATTTGGATTCAAGATTATTGCTGATTTCTCGTGAAATGTGAAATTAAAGTTAAGAAAAGTTGAAAAGAATGTTAAAATTAATTCTACATATTACCAAACGAATGTTTTAGATCCTATATTTAAAAAAGAAATACCATTCATCCAAACAGCCCTAAAAGAGTAGAACTCCTTCAGGATAAGGCTACCAATGATACATCCAAGTCTAGCACTCTGTTTCTTGAAAAAATTAAAACAGAGACGGTTATCAAATCTATATCTTTTCCTCACATGCCTTAGAAGTAACATGAAGTGTCACCAATGGACAATTGTGCCTTTGTATTACCAAAAAGAGCGTTTCTAAAGCAGACCTAAAGCAATCATTGGAATATGGAAAGCAGTGGAAGAGGAGTGCGATAAAGTACAACTACTAATTTAAAGAAATACACTGTTATCTTGGAAATACAGATTTAGGTTCAAAGTTAAGAGAAATGACTACCCGTTAGGACATTTAGGAAGTAAATAAATGTATTTTAAATACTATTTAGTTATATTGCTGGAAAAGCGTTCCAGAAATGTGCGAACATCCTTCGTACCTAGTTTTCTCTTCGATTAGGTTTAGATTCACTTATATACAATTCTACATGCTTATGAACATTATATTGAGCAACTTCTAGTCTCCATGGAATTTAACTGGATCTATAAGTGCATAGTTATGTTACACTAACATATGTGTAGGCATACATTCACACACTCATCCGCATACAAAAGATGAAGATCTTAGTCATGCAAGGGATAAAAGTCAGTTCAACTCAGGATTTTTAAGTATATTATCCACTAGAACAAAGTTTACCAAATTCTTTCAGAATATCGCCTCAAGCGACACTCTTGATATTTTGAGAAAACTCCGTGCCTTGAAATTTTTCCTTTACTATCATCCAACAGACTTTTAGCTAAAAAAATCCATTTGTAAGATAATTGTACGTTGAAAATACACGCAAAAACTTAGTAAAGAGCATTTCAATCGATCATATAAATTATCGCAAGGTGCGTTTCTTTTAAAACAATAATAAAAATGTAATTACTTTAAAAATAGCAGAAATAAAACGAATTTAGTGTAAAGCTTAATATTTCTTATCTTTACGAATTGCGAAATTCTAGTCTTGGTAGATGAAAGTGCGAAACGTAAATCGCTTTCGAATTCGTAATCTTAAAACATTGGAAGTGCCCAACGTATGTTCCACCTATGGCATAACAGGATTTAATGAAACTCATTCAGTTATATGGTAAGTAACCACAAATATTCACCCAGACCACCGAAAGCCCGGACAGGTGTAACCCCTAAACGAGACCCATCCTCGAACCAACAGACTCTCGGCAAACCAACAGGGACCAAACTCAGTACTTTTTTCAATAAGAGCACAAGGAAATGAATAACAAATTCAAACAAGAAACATTCTAAACAATCAAAGAACATTCTCAATATGAAAATTTTGACAGCTATCCACCGGAAATTAACTAAGTTAAGTAGGTATCTGCTACTAAATTAAAGTTCCCAAAGATTTTTGGAAAACAACATAAAATGGAAGTAGCAAACGTAAATCGTTTTCCAAATTCTAGTCTTAAAAGATGAAAGTGCCATCGTTTTCAAAATCCTGTTCTTTAAAGATAAATCATTTTTAAAATCCTAGTCTTGAAAGACAAGCTTTTTTTCGAAACCATGGTCTTGAAAGATAAAAGAGCGAAACGCAAATCGCAATAAATATGGAGATAAAGAGGAAATAATACGACTGGACTCTTTTCTGAACTGTTTAACGTAGTAAATCAAAATCAGACAAAATAAAATACTTTTATGAAAACGTAGCTTTACTTACGCAATCTTTCCTCACTTCCGTGTGTACAGAGCTTCTTCTGCATTTCAACGGGTTCGGCCATTACCATATCGTACACCTCCTTCATAACTGGAGTAAAGCAATCAACAGAGTAATTTCCAAAACATTCAAATCCCTCGAGAACTGGTCTGAAAAAAGTTAAAAAAAAATAGGAACGTAAAGTCTCGCCTATTTCGGCGCATGCAATAAAAGTAAATACTTTTCATCTGATTATAATTCAAAAATATGTAATTTCCCAAAGTGAGATTGATAAGATACGTGAGAAAAGATTTTCATACGTGGATTTCAGAAAGGCATTTTGCCAATCTCTATTTCGCATTGCTTCTTACCTCAATAACGATTTTCATTAACATTTCTTCACAAACCAGAAATTTATCAGAAAAGAAAATCTGAGAGGTTGAGTCTGGTAGATATGGCGACTGCCGGAGGTCAAATTATTTTCCAAATCCCTTATGTCCAAAAATTCATTGCTGCAGCACTGAGTTATCGGAAGAAGTTTACCTTGATTTGACCATCATGGACCTCTTGAACATATTACCTGCATCTACTGCTTAAAATGTGCACAAAAGTGTTCTCACAACATCTCTGACTCAAAGTAAACTCAAATTTTTTAAAGATTTCTTGAAATCTAAGTTCCGCAAAACTGCAGAGAAATTAAGTTCAAGTACATCTACAGCAAGTCTAACGTTTCTTAATTTAGACAAGCCGAACTTATCAAAATCAATCTGCTGCACCATGTTCGATCTCAGTCATTTATGACAGTTTTATTTACCAGAATCTTTATGCGGTGACTAGTTTAAAGTCCGCTACGTATAAAATTACAAGAAATAATATAAAAGCTCAGTTACGTTGCCCTATTTTGACCACCGGAAGGATTGTGATTTTGTTTGTAAATAAGATTTCTCCATATGTGAACAAAGACAGCATGCATTCTTAACGAATAATATTGAGTAGATCCTTTCAGACTGTCTCCATATTCTCAGGTTTTGATATTATTTAGGAATATAATTTTTTAAAGGATTTTTGTTGTCTAATAAATAACTGATAAATTTATTATTTATGTACATTTTATTTGGTACAACTTTCCTGCAGCGCATAAAATTTATGGAACTGTGATTTCAAGCCTTTCACGAGGCTTCGAATGTGCATTCAGAGAAATAATAATTAACTATTTTCAGCCAAGGTTATTTGAATAATGTTCGAAGTTAATGGTTCCTTTGAAAACATGAGGGTCTACTTTGCACTGCAAGATATTTCATTTCCTGTTTTCGGATTTTTTTTTTTTTATCTACACGCAGAAACACTATTGCTTTTTCTTTTTTATTCACTATTGCTTTTTATTTTTTTATTTTTTTATTTTTTTAAGGCACAAGGAGTGGACGATCACCATGAGGGATTCGATTAGTTATTGGTCCGACACTAATTTAAGGCCACTTCTTTAGGGGAAGGAATCTGATGCCCCAGGACAGGCACACCAATCATTCCTCACCGGGATTTGGGCTGCGACCCATCTTAGGGGAATGGTTAGAAGCCAACGCTTCGGACTATTCTGCTACCGAGAGGGAGGGGCAGATATACAATTGATAACTACCTATGAACCGAATATGTCTCTGAAAGATATATGCTTAACATCATAAAACGAGAAGAAATATTATTCAGGAGTCCGAATCGTAATTTTTGCATATCAAATTATGTGTCCGAATTTATACATCAAGTTTTGATTGACCACAAGTTCTAATTGGTGTCGTCCCACATCGTTACGTGCCATTTCCGTACAAATGGATTTTTTCCCATTTCCGTACACAGATGTGACTGAGATATGAGTGAAAAAACAACAACAGAGAATCAGGGTTGTACTGATAACCCCCTGTAACCTCCCCCCTCTCTCTTCAGTGCGTGAGGGTTTAAGGCTGTAGGAGCCTCTGGTGTATGAACATTAGCCTCAGGAAGATTTTACAAAATCTTTTATGGAAACTTCATATGAAACTAGTGAAGAAATAGTCAGGAATTTTTGAGGCAGGTTTGAACGAAATATTAAAAAGAAAAGCATTTTTTTTTTTTGCGAGGACTTGAGGCCTTATTCACAGTCATGACATTTTTAATGGTTTTTTTTCTTCTCTTTCCTTAAAATTGTTAGGAGAATAGATTTAGTGTTTGCGTTTTTTAGGCTTTTACACTTTTATTTTTTTGAGACTTCTGACTCTGAGCTCACAATCTAAATTTCATCTTCGGTGCACAGAGCGAATTCGCTGGCGCCACTTTTGAGCTCGTTTATTCAAATTCAGTTATTTATAATTTTTTACGTGATTTTCTTTCAATGGGCAAAACGTTGCGGCATTAAGATAAGTGCATTTGTTTTAATATTCAAGAGTATACAATTTAAGTATTTCTACTTTTTTGTGCTACAATTTTTAAATATTTGCTTATGATCGTTCTGTATTCGTACAAATAGCTAAATGTCATTAAACAAGTGTTTTGTGTGTGTGACCGTGAGGCATTTTAAAAGAGGCTGGTCTTATTTCTTTAAGAATAATAGCTGCATGTTGTGATTTACTCTGGTCTAACTGTTTGCAGTACTTTCTATTGGCATACAACAAAGGCAGTCACTTTAATTACCACGTAGACATTTGTTTACACGCAATAAAGTGCAGTAATTTTGGGATTATGAAACATGCCTGTAGGTATCAAAAAATTTTAATTATTAAGATGCTCATAAAACCTTTTATTAAACGCTCATAAAACCTATTATTAAACGCCCATAAAACCTAATATGGCGTTTTAAAATTTCAGTAATTGAAAGCTAATAGATTTCCACGGAAGAGTCTCGAAGAAATTTTTTTGCGGGAGGATCCCGATTTTTTCCGCTACGCCTCTGCAAGGGGTTAAGTCTTTCTTATCTTTCTTTTTCATTTGAACTGTTACCACGCACTGAAAAGTCCCTCCCCCATTTGAAAAAATATCCCGATAGGAAAATTCTCCCGCCTTTTTGAGTGAAGGGTCGTGTACAAATTGCATTTTACGCGAAATACCGAATGTGGGAGAATTTTCCGGAGTCGGCATTTCCATTTGAACTGTTACCATGCACTGAAAAGTCCTCCCCTCCCCCCATTTGAAAAAAAATCCCGATAGGAAAATTCTCCCGCCTTTTTGAGTGAAGGGTCGTGTACAAATTGCATTTTACGCGAAATACCGAATGTGGGAGAATTTTCCGGAGTCGGCATTTCCATTTTTACCGCAACTTACAGATATTTCATAAGTATATTGACATGCTCTGCAGTTGGTGGTTTCCTTGTTTCGCCAGTCGCTTTTCTTCTGATTATGAATTAAGAAGATTTCAGTGAAGGTAACGTAACAGTGGAATTTCTGTTACAAATTTGTAACCTTGCCTTAAAAGGGGATCCATTTCTTCCAGGTATATTTGTGAAATAGGCTCCTCATTCTCTCTCGTCCTTTTTCTCGAGTGAAAAACGTTTTTTTTTACCTCTGTCAACGCTATGTCTGGCTTGCAGAGATGTGTGAAGACACATTTACGACGATATTGTCTTTATTCTTCAATGTTTCACTGCAATTCTCATTTGTATCTTTTATACACAACTAACTAATGACGCCCTGTTTGGTTTTCCATGCTGCTGGTACTGATGCCCTTCGTATATGGCAGCGGGTTTATTTTTAGTCGTCTTAATGATTTCCATTTAAAATAAAAAACGCAAAAAATCACACATGAAATTAAACATCTCCGACGAATGCTAAAGACTGTAAAGATGGCATTAGTGTGCAGTCACACAGTATTTGTCATTTTCTTGTAGGACTTCCGTTCACAGGGAGTAGAGTTTAGGTCCCAGTCACCTACAGCTAGATCGCCTTTTGGGTAGGACACAGGAACGGAAGGAATGAGAGCAAGTCTAGTGACTTTGACAGAACAGTTTGTAGTGAGATTAGAGTACAGTAGATGGCGCCACCGTACAAAAACGATGTTGCACACAGAGGGGTGAGAGAATTTCAGGGGGGTCATAGGAAAGGATACCCATTTAACTAGTGGGTCCATCCTGGGGGCCGTCACTTAACGTGCTCGTCCGACGGCAATCTCGGAAGGCACAGATTGTTAGTAAATCACACCATCTCTGAAAGATCAGCTCAAGGTCGAACCTGAGGACCTTGCAATGATAGTCTAACTCGTTAACTGCTAAGCCATCCGCGGCTCGTTAGTGTGCAGCCTGTTTGTCCTTCAGTTCTTATTGCTGTTTCCGTTTACCCCAAAATGAGCGCCAATTGGTTGACGAAAACAATGAATGGTGATCTCTCTTTCTGTTACGTCCGAGGAATTAAGACAGTGGATCGGCATTTACTTTCTCCCTTAGTCTCTCCCCCACCCCCGTCTGTTACCAGGCGCGGTGAAACTGTACGGAAATGGCACTAAGCGATCAGCAATGTACGGAAATGGGACAAAATTCCTGTTGTACGGCAATGACACGTACGGAAATGGGAGACAATCGTTCTAATTAACATTGGGGAAACATTTCAGTTAGTTGCAATTTAAAGAAAACCGGAACTAGAATGTGGCGGTGGTATTTACTTCTGTTCTTAAAATCGAGTATGATTTGGCAAATTTTAAGTGGTTTAGACTTACGTCTGAATGCATACATAAACCAATTAAAAAATTAATTTTCAATTCACTATTATGGCGCAAGAGTTCAACAGTACCTGGCATTATTTTGTCTGCGAATGACTTAATTCTGCTGCAATAAAGGAAGGTTGGAAGACTACTTTGAAGAAACATTCAGCAAGGTCATAGGAAAGGATACCCATTTAACTAGTGGGTCCATCCTGGGGGCCGTCACTTAACGTGCTCGTCCGACGGCAATCTCGGAAGGCACAGATTGTTAGTAAATCACACCATCTCTGAAAGATCAGCTCAAGGTCGAACCTGAGGACCTTGCAATGATAGTCTAACTCGTTAACTGCTAAGCCATCCGCGGCTCGTTAGTGTGCAGCCTGTTTGTCCTTCAGTTCTTATTGCTGTTTCCGCTTACCCCAAAATAAGCGCCAATTGGTTGACGAAAACAATGAATGGTGATCTCTCTTTCTGTTACGTCCGAGGAATTAAGACAGTGGATCGGCATTTACTTTCTCCCTTAGTCTCTCCCCCCACCCCCGTCTGTTACCAGGCGCGGTGAAACTGTACGGAAATGGCACTAAGCGATCAGCAATGTACGGAAATGGGACAAAATTCCTGTTGTACGGCAATGACACGTACGGAAATGGGAGACAATCGTTCTAATTAACATTGGGGAAACATTTCAGTTAGTTGCAATTTAAAGAAAACCGGAACTAGAATGTGGCGGTGGTATTTACTTCTGTTCTTAAAATCGAGTATGATTTGGCAAATTTTAAGTGGTTTAGACTTACGTCTGAATGCATACATAAACCAATTAAAAAATTAATTTTCAATTCACTATTATGGCGCAAGAGTTCAACAGTACCTGGCATTATTTTGTCTGCGAATGACTTAATTCTGCTGCAATAAAGGAAGATTGGAAGACTACTTTGAAGAAACATTCAGCAAGCCCGAGTATAGCATAATAAGGAATGGATGTTGTCACTTTTTCTCCGAATTGTGTTAATCTTTATTGTCAACAAAGCAACAAGGCAGATATTGGGTATCATTATTCTCATTTATCAAGTTAATTGTTACGCCAATTAGTAACAGCATCGAAATTAGTAAATACCAAGAAATGGGAAATGCTTGAATTAAAAAAAAGAAAGATTCATCTGCATAATTCACGAGCTAATGTTTAGAGTTCTTGAAGATTTTGTACTCGTTTGTGCCATCTCAACGCTGTTCAACTTAGTCTTTGAAAACGCGTTTCACTTTTCAGAAGCGATTAGAGCCAAATACTAGGACTTTTTGAATAAAAATGTGCAACATGATAAAGTTATGTATAACTATCTGAAAATTTTGGTACACAGCTTCAAGAACGGAAGGCACAGGTATACTGCTGATCATTAAAATAGCAACACCAAGAAGTACAAAATATAAGATAGCCAAACTGAGTTTTATACCTTATAGTACAAGGATGAAGTGATTAATATGTTTCATCGGCAGTTAATACTGTGTTTAGAAAGTCTGGATCCCCTGCAATCATTTGTTTCCACTCATGATACCCCCTGAACTCTGGCTAACAATCGTTCTCTCATCATGTGACTAGATACCCATCTGGAACACACGCGATACAGTAACAATTTGTCACGTAGATTTAGGAATGCCGACGTTTTTGAAATATTAATTGTCACCGCTATGTCTTCACACGTCATTCGTTGATGTTGCATTATAGACCAAATAGTGTTAACAATACGCTCCGTAACAAGAGCGAGTTCTGCCGACAAACGCTCTTTTTTGGAATCATGGTACCATCTAAAAGTTGTTGACTCACCCAAACATACACTGACGGAAAACAAAATCCCAACACCACGAAAAGATAGTTGTAGAGGAATGAAATGGCGACAACCCATTCGTATAGGTAACATATTTATTCGATTAAGGTTTCAAGATCACAGCTTATTGTAAGCGCGAGAAAAGCCATTTTAAATGTGAAATGCTGGTACATTACTAACCGGTGTAACCGCCAGAATATTGAAGGCAAGCACGTAAACGTTCATGCATTGTGTCGTACAGGTGCTCGATGTCAGTTTGTGGGATGGAGTTACATGATTGTTGCACTTGGTCGGTCAACACAGGGACGGTTGATGCTGGTTGGGGGTGACACTGGAGTTGTCGTCCAATGATGTCCCATACGTGCTCGATTGGTGAAAGATCTGGTGATCTAGTAGGTCACTGCAACATGTTGGCATGTTGGGTTACGACAGCGGTATGCGGGCGAGCGTTATCCTGTTGGAAAACACACCCTGGAATGCTGTTCATGAATGGCAGCACAATAGGTTGAATCACCAGACCGACGTACAACTGTGCCGTCAGGGTGCGTGGGATAACCACGAGAGTGCTCCTGCTGTCATAGGAAATTGCTCCCCAGACCATAACTCCAGGTGTAGGTCCAGTGTGTCTCGGCCGCAGACAGGTTGGTTGCAGGCGCTCACCTGGCCTCCTTCTAACCAACACACGGCCATCACTGGCACCCAGGCAGAACCGGCTTTCATCAGAAAACACTACAGATCTCCACTCCGTCCTCCAATGAGCTCTAGCTTGACACCACTAACGTCGCAAACGGCAGTGGTTTGGAGTAAGTGGAATGCACGCTACAGGGCGTCTGGCTCGGTGCTGTCCTTCAAATAACCGATTTGTAACAGTTCGTTGTGTCACTGTGGTGGTAACTGCAGCTCGAATTGCTGCCGCAGGCGTGGTACGATGCGCACGGCCATACGACGTGCACGGCGGTCTTCCCTCTCAGTAGTGCCATGTGGCTGGCTGTACCCGGTCTTCTTGAGGCAGTACTTTCCTTGACCACCGCTGCCAACAATCATGCACAGTGGCTACCTTCCTGCCAAGTCGTTCTGCAATATTGCGGAAAGAAAATCCACCTTTTCGTAGCTCCATTACACGACCTCGTTCAAACTCCGTGAGCTATTGATAATGGCTTCTTCGTCTTCTTAAAGGCATTCTTGACTATTATCAACACACTACATCGAATCTCAACGATAACTAACGCTCACGAACGTTACAGCGCGTATTTACAGCAAACCTGCTTTGCATGTTCAGAGGGGCGCTACTAGCGCCACACGTATGCGCCGAGCGCGAAATTTGCACAGACGTCATCTTACAGATGTACTCTCACCGCCTACCAACTGTTGTTTATCTAACACAACCCCTTCTTGGTGTTGGGATTTTTTTCCGTCAGTGTATGTCTTTAGAAGCTTTTTTCATTAAATCAACTGGTTCTGGAACCGTTTTCCCCAAACGATAGCAAAATTTTATCTCACAACGCATTTTACTTAACTCTGAATCACTCGCATCCATAGGTGTATAGCGAACTGCAGACGTTCCTTTGCACAATAACAGAACATGAATCGTCTGCCACTGTTAATAACCTTTGCCATAGATACTGCCTTAATTCAGTTAGTCGTCTGCGTAGTTATATTTCCCCTTTGCTCTGTTACCAGTTACTCAAAAAAATACCCTCAGTTTTTATTAAACTGCTTTTGTGTTATTGCGAAATTCTTCAAATAAATCTTTGAAATTTACGAAGTATGCAGTAAACAATACTGTTCCAAAATGATTTATACTAATACAATTTTTAATATCATATGAAGTAAAAACAACAAATACAACGTCGAGAAAATAAAGTGAGATGAAAGATATCTGATTTCTTTTTCTTACTCGCAAACTCTGTCTACTTCTTCGTCATTTGCTGGAACTCCTTCGGTCGCAGCCATCATCGTGGTAGCTAAGCAGAGATCTATTTCCCTCAAATGGCAACTAACTGCGTCTACTCCAGCGTACGCAGCTGAAAAAAAGAAATAGTGGATTAGACTTCTATTCACAGTGTTTTCCGTCCAAAACCACAGAACAAGAAGTGTTTGTACACTTCAGTTTTTTTTAAAGTTGCGTTTTTCTTTGTATATTCTGAGTTGGCAAAACTTCATGCTGTATTCGGGGTTCCAAGTTTCTGTAAGTTTGTACAGCAATCATTACGAGGAAACATAATTTCACCCTGTTCATAATTCTGTGTCTGAACCATAAACTCAAATTCAAGGAAAAATTCTTGAGGGCTGAGATTTTTGTTTGCGTCTTTTGCCATTCTTGTGGAAATATGTTATAGTGAAACCTCGATTGACAGACATCTCAGAACAACGGTAACCCCCGAGCAACAGCAAGTTTTAGTCGGTACTGAACAACTTCCGTAGGATTAACATTAGTCGTAACCTTCGAATAACGAAACCTCTTAACAGCTGACAATGGACATCCCAGTCTTCCCTGAAGTAGATCTGACGGACACACTTTACATTGGATTTTACGTAGTTACTTCGGTATTTCTGCAAAGGATAAGATAGGAACAAAGGATATTATTTGTTAAAGGCATAATGAATTGGATTACGGGTCCACAGTGGAATAATGAGTTGGATTATGGATGTAAAATGGCATAATGAGTTGGATTACTGGTGTACAGTGGAATAATGAGTTGGATTACGGGTGTACACTGGATTACAAATTGTACTCACATGAGTTGGACTATGGATGTACAGTGGCACGCCTCACGTAGAACTAAACTTTTTTTTATTAAGGTTTAACGATCACCGTGAGCAACACAATGGGCTAAAAGCAGTTTCCCGTCCCTAATTTATAGTCACTGGTTCCAGGGATGGGAGTGAACCAGCGCCGTAAGACAAACACGACATCCGTCTCTCACTGGGATTCTAACCCGGGACCACCTCGGAAGAATGATCAGAAGCCATCACTTAGAGCACTGCTCCACCGGGACAGCGAACTAAACTTTAACTCCTTTCTTTTCATGCCATGTTCCTACATGAAGCGAGATGCAGCTTCCATGTACACTATCTACCAACAAGTAATTGAACGCCCCTGCAATCGACGATATCTGCGGTCCTGATACATGTCACGGCCGCCGCCGTTAAATATCGTGCGGAAAACAACAACACAACCAGTCGCATGCAAGATGCCACGCAGTTCGGAGCTCTCTGATTTCGAGAAAGGTTTAATCGTCGGGTATCACAGAAATGGCCGATCCATACGTAACATATCCAGCTAGTTGAAGTTCCCAAAATCAACAGTGGCCTACGTGATTGGCTAGTGGAAGATGAGAGGGGACTGTCGGAATGTGCCCCGACCCGGCAGACCCACAAAACTGGGAGTTAGAGACCCACGGGTGCTGGCCAGAGAAATTCGGAAGAACCGCACCAAATCGATAGGCCACATCAGCGAGGAGTTTCAACAGGCATCCGGGAGTGTTCTTTCGATGAATACCATCCGTAAGGAAGCACATCTGCTCGGTTATCATGGACGTGCTGCCGCCCACAAGCCTTTGATCACCAAGTCCAATTGCGTTGCTCGGCTAACGTGGTGCAAAGAACGTCGACAGTGGACCGTTGAACAGTGGAAACAGGTTCTATGGAGCGACGAATCAAGGTTCACCCTCTACCGTTCGGATGGCAGGGTCTGGATTTGTCGTTTGCCTGGAGAACGCCTCCTGCCGGAATGTATTGTGTCAACTGTGAAGTTCGGATGACCATGCGCTTCCTACGTTGTGGCAGTTTTACGGGGTGGACCCATTTTACTTTCAGGATGACAATGCCACCTGTCATGTTGCGAGGTCCACCATGGCTTGGTATGGTGACAATGGGGTTAATCGAATGGACTGGCCTGCGCAGAGCCCGGACCTTAACCCTATCGAGCACCTCTATGACGAGTTGGAGCGTCGACTTAAGGGGTGCCCCCACCGTCCGAAATCGGTGAAGGAACTGACCTGTCTTCTCCAAGTTGAGTGGAAGAAAATACCGCTAGCCGTCGTACAACGCCTGTTTGAGAGTCTGCCCCGGAGGGTCGCAGCTGTAATCGCCGCTCGTGGAGGCTCCACCAACTATTGAAAGTGAATAAACTTTGTTTTCCTTTGTTATCACAGGTGTCCAATTACTTGTTGGTAGATAGTGTATGTTTCAAGCGTGATGGGGCCTTGAATTTTACCCGTTCTGAGCGATGTCTTTCTTGTTTTGTGTATATGGGCTCTTTTCCTGCTTTACGGAGCACGGACAGCAAATTGTGCAGTTACGTTTTGCTATCTAACATTTTTTTTTTTCATTTTTTTCTTTCCTTTAACATACCCCAAGCCTGTTGCTATTTCTATGGGCTGTTTAACACCAGACGTCAGAGACTGCCTTTTTGAAAATCCTCTACACCGTGAATTATTATTTAGTTATTATATTCATTTTTATTCAGCAGTCAGCATTTGGAAAAAGCACCGCAACATCTTCTCTATTGTACATGAGCTTCATATATTTTTTTCTGGTTTTTCTGAAACAGAACGGCCTAAAGATGCTAATTTATTCCTAACCTACTAACAACGGCCACTTTCTTCCAGTCCGGGCAGGGACAGTTATTCGCAGTTTTTACTGTATCTTTTTGCCCGCTTGTCTGGGGAATTAACATCTGTACTTTCGAAGTCTTTAGGAAAAAAAACTATTTTTGCCCAAAACAGAAGACAATCTAGGATTTCAAGATATTTTCCAAATTTAAATGACGGTCAATTTCCTGACTTCGATATTTAGTTGTTTCTATTCACCACTCCTGCTTCTTACGGGTATTTAACCAACTCGATGAATATCCAAAGCCATGAGGAGTGGCCTATCCTTAATTCAGAGCTGGTTCCAAGAAAGTGAAAGAGTTCTGAAGGATAAGTACAATATCTATATCTTACTAAGGATTTTAGCAGAGAAAATACAATGGCCGGAGACTTAGATGTACCTGTGAATTACATTATATACCGCTGGTGTTAGCAGAGAATCTAAAGATACGCTTGGTGCTGGTTCGGGCATCTGGTGAACAAAAGTGACTATCACGAAAGTTTAGTGAGCTTTGTCCGTCAGTCTGTCAGTGTTTAAAGTCAGATTGCGCAAGAACATAAAACTGTGTGAACATTTTCCATGCAACTTAAAGTTCTTCCACTCGCAAAATTTTCCCGCTAGGTGGCTGAAATACGCACCTACCTTTCTGTTTCGGGGGAGAATCTATAGCTATAAAGAGTTGCCCTTCCTAATTTACAGCGATTCTTTCGAGGAAATGGACAGAGAAAGCGATATAGGACAATTTCAACACCCATATCCTCTCCGAGAATCAAACCCAGGTCCAACTCTGACGGTTAGCCAAAAACACGTGCCTCTGTCCACACATCCACCACGGCGGTCTTGCGTTCTTGATGGTGTCTCTTCCTTAGAACATTTTTCAAGTAAAGCACTTATTTCACGGAACGGAAGTGGCTATGATTTAGAGTTTCTAGTTTTTATTGTACTGGATTTTCTCAGTGGTTAAAGAAACCTATAACACTTCTGAAACAGAAAGCAACATACCATCTGTTTGTGAACAGAATAGATCTTTTTGTCAGACTTGTTTACAGAGAGTTTCAAGCAGCTATAGAACAACATAGAACAATCAAAGTTTGAACCCATTTTGAATATTTCACTCAGGATTTAACGGCAATAATTATAGCTGCTACTTTGATATTTTACATACTCATATTCTGATGAATGATCAAAAACACAGTACATCTACTTTTGTTGCATATTCGGCTTCCAGTGCATCAATTCTTCTCAAGGAAAAATAGATATTTGTTCCTCAAGGTTGCGTTTGGTGGCTCGCGTAATGAACTTCACACAAAAATGAATATGTGTGTGTATATGTATCAGCGTATATGGTATGTATACTAGCCGTCTTTGCGCGGATAATTGAAAATAAAATAAAACTCGGCTTAGCTTAAATCAAATTAACTCATATTATGAGACATCCATTTAATAAAACCTTATGATATTTAAAAACAGATTAAAAGACATGTTGATGTTGAAAATAACATACCTTTATATGCGGCGAGCTATTCCAATACTGATGAGTCGCACAAGGCTTTTAATCGAGTGATATAGCTTGTGCGACTCATCAATATTGGAATACCTCGCCGCATATAAAGTTATGTTATTTGCAACACCAACATGCCTTGTAATTTGTTTTTAAATGTCATAAGGTTTTATTAAATTGATGTATCATAATATGAGTAAATTTGATTTAAGCTAAGCCGAGTTTTATTTTATTTTCAATTATCCACACAAAGACGGCTTTTATTCGAGAGATATAGCTTGTGCGACTCATCAGTATTGGGGTGGTATTAAAATAAATTGTGACCCGTTTACCTATGGATGTGGTAAATAAAGAAAATCACAAATGCAACAACAAGTGTTTTGTTTTTACGGTAAATTCAACAACCGTTTTGTTTTTTCGGTAAGGGTTTTGTCTTTACAAAGTAAATTCTTAATTTTATTTTGTGTTGCTTTAACGACCACCATGAATGATTCGTAGGTCTGTATGTAGTGACGCGTTCCTAACTTAGGTTCACAGGTTCCAGATAGGTACGACAGCTGGCGTCATCGAAAAAATACATCACACATGTCTTATCTGGGGAAGAACTCGGGCCCATCATAGAAGAATGGTCAGAATCCCGCGCTTCAGACCGCCTGCCGCCCAGGCGGACGTTTATAACCTTCCTTATTAGAAATTGGGAAAATCTTTGCTTTAAATGTTTTGAAATCCTTTTCCATTCGTTTTTTAACAGTGAACCACTGTTTCATCGAATCAAAATACTATGGACACACTACAATTAACAAATAAATCAGCACAAGGCTTGAAGAGAGGTTTAATAATTCTGTTTAATGGGTGCATAAAAATCATAGAAAACCTTCCGAGCAGGTCTAGAAATCAAAAATCTGCAGTTTGTATCTGAACAGTTCCAAACAGAACCCAAATCAAATTATTAAAATGAACACTGCGCATGTTCGAGCATCATTAGCTTGATAGTGCTCGAAACAATTTAAACATCATGAATGGAATACGGGATTACACCATACAATACAAATTTTGAAAATGATAATCCGTTTTTAAGTGTAATATGACAAGGATATAAAAAAATTAATCGGAAACTTGAGACTTGGTCGTTCTGGGTGGTGTAGTGCTTAGCATACCCAGGCGCTATGTGGGAGACGCGGATTCGATTCCAGCTCCAGGACGTCGAAATTTTAAAGTTTTCGGATATTTTCTGACTCACCAGCCTTGTCATATTTACACCAAGAAAACGGATATTCATCTTCAAAATTTGTATTTTAGATATCGTTTTCCTGATGTCTAGGCTTAGTAAAACAATTCATGCTCTTGGTAATTCGGTTGAAAGCTGATCACGACACCACTCCTAATGAGAAATATATTTTTTTTTCTCTTACTAATGTTCCTTTTGCCGAAGCATACGGTGCAGTTGGCGTAGTGTCATCCGAGAGAGGAGTTGCTCCTTTAAATCCCTTTTGGGTAAGCTTGCCAGACAACATCCCTCTTATGTTCATTTAGTCCTGCAGAAAGGTATCTGTTGGTCATGCCAACATCGAGCTTCTTAGAGCTACCAGAATACAATAAAGGGGATGGAGTATAACTATGCCACTCAGAAGATTTTAGTTTAGAATTGTGGCTTGAACAAACAGCGTCAGCTGGGAAACCTTTATGCGGTTCTTCATACATCTGTTACATTTAATTATCACTCCTTCTTTTTTTCCCGTTCTCCGCTAAAAGTGCTAACGGCTATAAAGTGAAACGATAAACCACGTGTTTCGTCTTTTTGTCTTGAAGAGGTGGGTGGTTGACCCTCACAATAGGAATCCAAGGCTGTATTTAGGTAGCACAGCCTGCAATTTAACGTAGGCGCAATACTGAGCCACTATCTCCTATTCCTAAAAGACGGTGGCGCAGTGTTAGACCAACGTTAAATTGCAAGGCTGCGCTATCTGGGCTCCACTTATAATTTCGGGTCTCTAGTACAGCATAGGGATCGAACCGGTGTCGTAAAGCAAACGGTCCACTCATATCTCATGTGTAGTTCAAAACCGGCCCTTGCTTGGATTCTTTGCCACAAGCCTGCGCCTCTGACTACAAACTCACAGCTTAACACTTTTTATGAAAATTCAGTGTGCGTGTGGTTAACCAATTTGTTGCAGAAGAATCATAAGAGCACCCTTTTATGTATGAATCCATACACTATATAAACAAAAGTCACCGGACACCCCTTCGAAAGCAAATGAACGGATCCGCTGCGTTGGTAAGATGCGCGGTACACCTTCAAACGGTATAAAAACAAGCCTGCAGCTGACCGCGATCATATCGCCATGCGAGGTTGAGTGAAAATGTCGCGGCGGGGAGAACCGACTTTGAGAAAGGAAAGATTGTTGGGTGTTATTATTGGGTTGTCCATAAGAGAAATCGAAACGCGTTTAAACATACGCAAGTCAACTGTAGCCACAGGATAGTCGTTACAGCTAATCGACGGAGTATGGCACAAGACCTCAGTGTACAGGTGAATAAAACTGCTGGAATCTCGGTATGTAAACGTATCATTCGCAGAGAACTTCATTCCATGGGTTACCGTGGTCGTGCAGCTTCTCCTAAACCTTTCATCTAAAATCGGAATGTTACTCGTCATTTAGCATAGTGTGAAGAACATTTATTGTGGACCGTAGAGCAATGGAAACGGATCCTATGAACCGATGAATCCAGATACACGATCCATCAGTCTGATGGCCGTGTATGGGTATGACGGCAGCCGGGGGAACGCTATTTACCACAATGCACTGTTGCTGCGGTCAACTTTGGAGCTGGCAGTGTACTCGTGTGGGGGTGTTTTTCGTCGTATCGTCCCTGCCCATTGGTTGTCGTGGACAAAGCTGTTAACCAGCATGTCTACTTCGATATTCTGGACAATTATGTCCTACCAACTCTGTAATAATAATACTATGAAACCGAGCCTTGTTGGTACCAGCTGGATAATGCACCGAGCCATAAAGCAAGGACTGTTGCGGCATGGTTTGACGATAATTCCGTAACATTTGTGGACTGGCCAGCACAAATCCCTGATCTTAATCCCATAGAGCACCTATGGGGTGAATTAGAGTGCCGCATAAGAAGTTTGGAACCAAGGTCTACTACTAAGCAACAGTTAGCCGCAGCATTATGTACTGAATGGAAGCGCATACCTATCGCTGTGTTCCAAAACCTTGTCGAAAGCATGTTCCGAATTAATTAAAGCCAAAGATGGGCCGACACCGTACTAATGTTTGCCAATATAAACTATGTCGTGTTTCTCGTCTAGGTGTCCAGTGACTTTTGTCAATATAGTGTATATTTTCACTGATAAAGTCAGATATATTATTCACTTCACATTCTTATAAGACTATGTCCAAACTGTTTTTGCTGACAGTCCTGGTACAAATTTTCGTCGAGTATTGTATGAAGCATAGACTTATTGTCAAATATTGTTACATTTACAAAGCTTCTAATAACCAGGGAAATTATGCACACCAAAAAAACCCCAGCGCTTTGTCACCTAAATACTAAAGCATTTCAAAACAGGGAAATATTAACTCATCATTCAGGATGGAACAATTTTCAAGTATTTGGTAGACCTTCGTATTTGCGTGACATTGCCTTAGGGCACTACAGTTCATAATATAGTACGCTGTAAGCGCCACATGTAGGATGCCCAAAATTGAACTCACAGCTATGAGAGATATTCGTATTTTAGTAACCTGTAGTTCTGAATCAACCTCAAATGGGGTGGGGGGATATGCATTTGAAAATTTTTATTAAAAACATTTTCCTATGAGCATGAAGGAATGTCAAGAATTATGATTTTTTTAATCTTACGTAACTCGGTTTTTATGCAGTTCATTTTCGATTTTCTCTTTATACAGTACATTCAAATTTGGTTTGTACACTTAAAGTTAAAATGAAATATATTATGAGCTGCATAGCTACATAAACGTTGGAAAAAGTATTCAATTAAAATATTCGCACGTGTGGATCCATTTCGTTTGTAACGGTGACTAAATGACCAGCCAACATTTGAAACATGCTTGCAATTTTCTAATAAATTGTTTTGTCTTTCGCCAATACACCGTTCTGAAAATAATAAAAACTTACATATTTCTCAAATAAAGAGCACGAAATTAAATTAATTTTTACAATGTTTGTCTTAAATTTCATTTCATATACGTTCTTTTTTTCCCCTGAATGCAATTCTAATGAGGCGTAAGCACATACATTCTAAGCAAACAAATGTAGTATTTAAATTAGTTGAGTTTTGCTTTCAGTTGTTGAAGTTAATTTACTTAACTAGTTAGTGTATTAACCAATCTTGCTGATGAATGAATAAAGCTTACATCTTTAATTGATTCGTTTAACATATATTTCACGCCCTAGAAATAAAGAGCTACGTGAATAGGGCGGCTAGGCTGAAGAAATTCGCAAAAAAACTTACTAAGTCTCAATTGTTTTTATTCTACGCGCACTTGAAATTCAGGTCACGAATAAACTCATTTATTTTTTTTCACTGAAGATTTAACGACCACCGTCAGCAACTCAGTGGGCTTTAAGCAGTCGCCAGTCCTTAATTTACAGACTCTGGCTGCAGGGAAGGAAGAGAGCCAGTGCCGTATGACAAACACAACATCCATAGCTCACCGGGATTCGAACCCAAACCCATCTCGAACGAATGGTCAGAAGCCAGCACTGCGCCGCTGAGACGGCAATGAATGCACTACAGTCATCAAGTTGTACTGCCGACACTTAATAACAAGCTATGGTATCAACATATATGTCTCAATCATAGAGCTATAGCTCTTATTCTTCGACTCACATGAACTACAAATATCTATCTGTTCTGCAGTTCCAAGTGTATAGAAAACATATATACACTATATTCATTATCTCCATTTATACCCACCCATTCATTATCACCACTCATTCAACGTTGTCTATTTATTTATAGTAACTTACTGTCAGTGTTGCCAAAATGAAAATGTGCTCGGCGAAGTAATGTGCCGTTTAGTGAGAAAATATTTAACAAGAAGAAACCAAATTTACATAAAAAAAAATAAAAACTCAAAAGGAAGGTTAGATTACAGATATATGTCACACAGCATGATTGTGCTCATAAAGATCTTTAACCCCCATATATTTATTTTATTACGTGCAAAAAAAACCCCAAAAAAATCGGTATTTCTGGATGGTTTTTTAAGCTTTGTGAGCTCAATAAAATCAAATTCTATATTGAGAAGATTGGAAAAAATATTATTTTAAAGCTTTTGCAAACCAGAGAAATTATAGTAATTTTCTGATTTTTGTTTTTGTTATTAAAGAAAAAAAATATAGTTCGAAAGGGAAAAAAAGTCATCCCCTGAACAGCTACTGACTTACCCAATAAAGTGGCTAAAGTGAACACGAAAATCATCTTGGCGTTCTTTATGGGAATTTGGGAAATAAATGTGAGGTGCTGAACACTAGGGCAAAGACGCACTTCTTCTCTGTTCCAGGCACGTTGGGAATTTACGGGATCCTTTTATTGGCTCAGGAGTTTTACATTCAGGAGCAGAAGGATAAGCTGAGTAAAATGCCTGTTTGCTCGATACGTCACACGAGTTTGCGTAACATTGGAGAATAAGGTAAAAATTAATGTGGTGGGGGCAGTTGAGGAATGACCACAGCTATTGAGAAAGCTATTGTCATATGCAACTTGTCTTCCTCTTTGGTATCTTGTAAAACCCTGGTTATAATTGTTGTGTGACGACTGAGGCCTTCTCAGAAGTCTTTTGTTGTTCAGTCACTCAAGCTTAAACACAAGAAAGACGAATCACGAGATTCTTGTAGACGTCGTGTTTCCTTCTTTTTTGAACACGTTATTCATTGCAGTGAAAGGTCCTATTGTTTTTATTTCCCCTTTTGAGGGCAACAAAAAATTTAGTTGAGGATTTAAAGTATTAATCTCACATCATTTAGTGATCACAAATGGATACCGAAACCCTGTCCTAATCAGAGCGTACGATGATTCCCGTTAGCAAAAGTGATTGCATCGAATTCTAAAGTATAATTTTCATCTTTTTTAGTTTTAATGTGAATACTGAAATTTTGAATGCTTGGCAATGCTGTAGGTTCATCAAATCGCATTTGTATCTTTAACCCTCTGCACCGTCTTTGAAATAAAAACTCCACAATAAAATGTCTCATGATGTTGCAAAATCTCAGGGAACTTCCTTGAATATTCCAAGGACAAGAAGACGTCATTGTAGGCAGAAAGACGGACAGTGCCTTACGCTTTTTTCTTATTTCACACTATGAATTGTGGCCACTTAGTAACATGATTTAACACTTGAAAGAAAAAGAAATACATTGAATAAAATCAGTAGTAAAGAAAATATCAGATTTCCGTCTTGCTAATCTCTGAGCGACACGAAAAATATTATTTCCAATTCGTCTTATCCTAAATAATAACGAACGCCTAAATCTAGAAGGAAAATCTCTCTTAGGACAGACCAGAATATTTTTAGTACTACTACCCTCCATCCCATACAAAAGGAATTATTTCCTATTAGAAGAGAAAATATTGGGCACCCTAATGGACTGGTGTCTAACAGTCGCATGAATAAACAGGGATACAAAAGCAGTTTTCATATGTACTCGAAAAAGCGTGATAAGGAATTTTCACACCCATTCAAGCGTCTGGATCTTTGTTTGAATCCTGCCAAGGCAGAACTCGTTTCTTCCAATTATTTTGGTCTGGCTTTCAATGTGGACAGGAAGATTGAACTCTATTTTTTTATCATGAGTGCATGTTGATGCATGGCATAATATGTAATATGTTTTAAGGTTCCCGAATAATAAATTCTTACTATGGGCATTTTAATAAGATTTCATCGATAGGTGTTCTTTGAGTCCAGCTGCATGCAAAATGTTACCTCATTGTTTGGATTAGAAGAAATCAGTTTATATTTCCTCTCTTTTTCTTACGATGCATGCTTATTTTCCTGAAATACTCATCTTAACAGAGCAAAAAATGCATTTCAGAAACTCACTCAGCGAGATGTTTCAAACACAACGGGTTTTCTGCTTTACTCTGCTAACGACCATTTCAAGGTAATGCAATTTTAGTCCTTCCAGGTCTTTGGCTTTGCGTAAATAAAGTGGCTGCGGCACCTTGGGACTGTGGCAAAGATTCATCAAGTCTTTAGCCTTGAATGACCCACACGTGGAGATGGAGTTCATCGTTTAGATGAAACAGAAACCTTCTCATGGTCATGGAGTTCATCGTTTAGATGAAACAGAAACCTTCTCATGGCTTTCGCTGATTAATGGGGTTTTTTTTCTCTATCATTTTCTCCTGCTTTTAGTTTTACCTTAAATGCACAATGCAACTTTTCCCTCGGGAAAAGGTCTTCCCTACTGCTGAAACTACATACAGTTTTAACAATTTCTATCTTTCAGCCGTTCTTCAAAGCAGGAATGTTCAGAGCTTATGTTTTGATATTTTCGGCATAGTAATCATCGAGATTATCTGTTGTCAACATTGGCGGTTTCTTTTTTTAATAGTTGATGGTATGACTGCTCCCCAGAAAGTTAAAAACGTGACAAAACATAAAAGTATTGACCCATGGGGACGCCACTCTCCAATGAGCTAGCCCAGCACCTATCCCCATATGGGAGTCATTTATTTCACAGAAGCTGTTGTGCCTCAATCGTGAAAAGATCATATATGTTAGAACTGAAAATTGTTAAAACAATTCGTATTTTCAACTAAAATGGTCAATTCGCATCCTGAGTTCTGAGGTTCCTGTGATATTATCAGTTACGTTAACGGGAAATTTATGAAATAACAGACACTCCTATCTTTTCAAATTTAATAATATTTAGTGCTTTTGTAAACCACTTTAGGTTTAAAAAATATATTGGCATCTTAGAAATTTCTTCAGATTCTTTATTCAAAGTTCTGAGCTATAAATATCTTTAAATACAAGCTAACAAAGCAAAATAGCAAAAACCGTATTTATCCTGTGTCAAATTATTAAATTTAAAATGACTTACTAAGATTTGCCTAATACCTAGTTCTTTTCATGTAGATCTAAAAACTAGTACGCAAAATGTAATACCAGCGAAAATCAAAGGTTTTTACTTTAACATCATTGATGTATAGTTAAATGAAATGTGGAACAACGAGGCTGAATTCGCAAAACCTGTGAAAAGCATGGCACACTCCGTTCTCTGTGAAATAGCAAAGTAGACAAAACATGAATTTAAAAGGAATGTGTATTAAGCGCGTCACGAAGTATTTCAAAATATACTTTATTGGCAAAAACATAGGGAATACAGGCGTACCACATATGGCAAAATAAACAACAAAACAATGAGCGATACTGATGAAATATTACAGGTGAATGTGATACGGCAGTCAACTAAGGATGACAAAATGTTAAAATCGATAATAAGGAACAATATATGCTTGAGGAAGATGATGCACAAGCAAAAGTAATGATTAATTAATAAAGCATGTGATGACGTGCAGAGTGAAAGCAGAGCACAAAACAACAGGTAAATATATTTACCAGAACATGGCTGTACAACGCAGTGCACAAAAAGAAGGGAACATGTAAAACACAACAAAAGCATATACTAACCCCAAAGGAAGATATCTCCTACGAACAGTCAGTTCCTGGATTACGAACATTCGACTTACGTACAGCTTGTAGTTACGAACGAATCCCCGTAAAGCCTATTATACTGAAAAATGGAGTTGCATAGAATGGTTCGTAATAATAAACGGGCGCTAATTTGCGACGCCCATCAAAACAATGCGCATCTACACGGTTATTAACATTAGTAGTAAAATAAAGTTGTTTTAGCTGGAAGTGTTTATTTAAGGTTTTTTCTTTATGCGTAGAAAGGTACGTATACTAAGACGAAAATTTGACTAATTGACGTTAGATACGAACCGTAACTTAACTGTTTCAACTTCCGTGCAAATTAGACTTTTTTTTTTTTTTTTGACATACAACTACGTCTTTCTCGGCGCTGGACAGGGGGTTACATAGGGAGCACGGATGCAATGAAAACATGGCATACTTTTAACGCTTATATCTTCGAAACTAATAATTGCAGAGTAATAAAAACTACATCATCAGATTGTTTATACAATCCCATTTATAACAAAGCAAGTTTTAACCCTCCACCCTGATTCGATAATGTGGCGTTAGAAAATTAAGCTAAATTTGGCGTAATTTTGTTTCGCCGCACGTCGCTTTAAGGTTGATAACTAGTGAATAGGTAATGATAGCGATGACCTCAGCCCCGCATTTCGTAGCTGACTGTCAGATCTAACGGACTTATGTAATAAACCGAAACAAAGTGTATTTAAAATTTATTTATTTTTTAGATAAAAAAAATTGGTGACGAAAATTTAGAAATGCCGCAAAAATCTCGGGAAAATTACTATATGAACCCATGAAAGTTGAAGAAACTGCTAGAAGAGAACTAGAGGAATCCGAAAAGGCCTGCTAAATCATCAACCGAAACGTCACGGGAGAGTATTGAGTCCGCGGGCCAGGATGCGTTTCACCCGAGTTCGACTCTAGAGTCACAACCTTCCACTTCAACTGCACGAATTGAACCTGAACAGCACGAACAGATGGATATTGATGCCATCGATCTAAATTTTCACACCGAGCATGAAATACCAATGTGCATCGCCAGTCTTCACAATTTCACTGGGTAATGAATGTACGTATTACGTCTCAAAATTTACACCGCCGAAGCAGTCTGAATCTAGACAAAAACAACTACAAGACTGGTACACTTGGCCCGAGATGTGTCGCCAAATTTATAAGGCAGCTAGGGAGTGTGAAATATTGTTTCTCAAGAACGATTTCTTCAGAAACAATTTTAGCAATAATTACTGACAATGATGATACTACGCCTTCTACTTCTACTAACATTAATTTATAATCAGCATAAGTTACTATGAATTGTACTTATATAGTATAAGTTGCTTTTAAGTAACTAAAGTAAAAAACTTCCTTCCTTTTTATTTCTTAAAAATGTTGTATTTGTAGAAAAAATCAAAGGGGCACAGTAGGAACTGTTTCGCAACCTGCAGCGTAAGGCAACGTAAACTGTCCTTCGCTGAATACTTTAAGAACGTAGGACTAGTGAGAAAGTGCCATGAAATAGTGACAGTTAACGTAGTTCTACGTTGTGGCATAGTTTCTATTATGCACCTTTGATTTTTTTTTTCTTCTTGTTGTTGGAGGTCTATCGACCATCGGGAAGCAACTGAATGGGTTACAAGCAGTCGCTCATCCCTAATTTAGGGCCACTGGTTCCAAGGAAGGGATAGAGCCAGTGTCATAAGACAAACACAATATCTATGACTCATCGGGATTCGAAACCCGACCTACACCTCCGACGAATAGTCACAAGCCAGCGCTTAGACCACTGCGAAACCGGGACGGCAGAACTCGCCCCAAAGTCAGACTTAGGAACGGAACATGTTCGTAATCCGGACGGAGACTGCCTGTATCTTTTCTCTCTCTCATCCCCCCCCCTCCACACACACACACATTTTGTGGTCCGCGAGCCATCAAAACAAGTCCGAAAAGCGATGCCACTCAAAAAAGAAGTATCGTGATTTTATTGTGCTGAAAGCTGAGGTTCTTAGTTTTACAGAAAAATGTGAGATTTGTTGCTGTTCTGCGTCTGTGCTGATGAGGTTCACATGGAGATTTTATTTCATTTCAGGCTGGTATTCCTTTTATGTTAAATACCTAAGACCACTTCTATAATTTTTCGAAACCCTTTTTCTCTTTCCGTCAATCTTGATGTTTTACTGTTATTTCTACCAGAAGATTTACAATTTAAGTACCGCGTTTTCGGGCATATAAGACGAGATCTTCTTCTGAAGTCCTGTCCTTGACACATTCGCCACATCGTCTTATCTATTGATTGGTCATTGATATTTCGCAATGAGGAAAATAAAATATATGCATATTGGGTCTTAAATTTGGTCGTGGCACACGAAACGCAATTACCTTTATTTCGAAAGCGTACGAATTGTAATGTTGCGGCCCTAAGAACTTTAAAAGCTGTCACAACAGATATTTCCCGTTTGACAGAAATATCCTTAAAATCGCTGTGACTGATTTGGAGTGGCAGCTGTCGTATGTTAATAAAATCTTCTTCGCGACCCCTACAAGGCCCCCTCAGGTAGTGGTATTCACATCTGGTTTTGCAAAGCTGCCAGGACTACAATGGTTGCATGTCATTTATCTCGTGATGAGTAAACCTCTGAACACGTAGCTGCCACGCAGTTGGTTGGCTGGTGACAATGGTGTTGACAGCCGACGGCACTTGCATTTTAAGATCAGCAATGACCAGCGGCAAGATAATTTTTTTTTCTGCTCAATCAATCTCTTAAATGAATAACTCAACTGATTGAAATGAACTATAGGTTCCAAGTATTATACGTATCTTAATTTCTTACATGTTTCCGACGAAAAATCAAAAACTAGCTTGGTTTCAGATTTCAATCGAACTCTGTGAGAAAAAAGCAGCAAACGATAACTCACGCTACATGCATCACTCTGATTTGATGCACTTCCGTGACGTTTTTTAGCACATCTTTTGTAAAAAAAAAAAAAAAAAAAGAAAAAAGAAAGATCGTGCTTATGTTATCGGTTTGTCCGTCCGCCTTTGGACACCGTATC
This sequence comes from Macrothele yani, assembly GCA_039090855.1. NCBI lineage: Eukaryota > Metazoa > Arthropoda > Arachnida > Araneae > Macrothelidae > Macrothele > Macrothele yani. The sequence continues at coordinate 109,059,076 of CM076997.1, read as the reverse complement.
TCTGCAACTATTTGTTCGATTTGAACATTCTTTTTGCATTGGGAAGCTTGAAATATGCAAATGATGATCCTTTATTTCGTTTCCCTTCTGCGACGTACAATTTCACCGCTAGAGGGCGTAAATGCAGATGATATCAAATTCAAAATACATTTTATTCCGTATATTTGCTTCCAAGCATCCGATAGAAAAAAATATTTTGCCTTTCAATTCCCTTTATGTCGAAGAGCATTTTAGGTATAGTTAGTTTTTCAAGTTGCACGTAGATTTGCTTCTCTTAGATGGCGTAAAACTAAATTGCGTTTTCCCCGATATCACAACTTCTAAAACTCCGATTTCCAAAAATATTTTCTTCAGCGGATACAGCTCCTTATGGTAAATCTTTTACATATATTTCTAATTTTTGGAAAAAAAATGGTTTGGCCACCAGGGGCGCAAGCGCTAATTTCTGCTTCTGATGATTTGCAGCAGAATCTGAGCTCTTAGAATCTCAACTAAAAAAATTCGTTCGTGGTCCGATGCCACTCACGTCGATAAAACGTTTTGGAATATTTTATTCTTAAAATATTGAATGGTTTCTCCGCCTGGAGAGTAGATGTATATCTTATTGTCAATATCCCTGCTTCTAATGGTACGATATGAAAAGATTTATTGGATAGAGTTTCAGGTGCGAAATATTTTTCATATAATTTCAATATTCTCAGGTAACTAATAAACTTTCCGCTAGGCGTATTAAGGTAAATTTGCCCACAAATCTTCCACGATTTTGACATTTTGTGTAAAAAATCTTAGTCTTTTATGCAGAACTTACATGATTGTAGAGCTCAGAAATTCCAGTTCCGTAATGGCCTCTCCAACAGACTTTCTTGGACTCAGTTTAAAGGTTTCTTTTACTCGCTCAATATACAGGGTGTTCTAAAATTATCTTTACAAATTTAACCCTGAATAAAACAGAAACGGATTAAGAACAAAAATCGGTTTATTGCACATTGAACAACAAGTTCCAAAGTTTGTTGGAATGTTAGTAGAGTTCCATATGCGCATCGTTGGTTGCACGAATAACGTTGAGACGGTGTTCGACTTCCTTTCATCTTCTCCCGAGCATGTCCTCAGGAATTGTTGTGATGGCAGCTGCAATCCTGTGATTCAGCTCATCCACATCCGGAACCTTTGTGCGATACACAATGTCCTTCGCATAGCTCCGCAAAAAAAGTCGGGGAGGGAAAGATCCGGTGAACGAGGTGTAGTCCTGTGTCAAATGCACTTTGTAGGCAGTCAGGTGCAAGCGTTTGTGTATCATCTTGTGCATCGTTGTAGGTGACAACCCAAACTGCTGGGTGGCCATACGAATGGACTTATCTGGACTTCGTAGGAAACTCTGTCGAACACCTTCCGCATACTCTTCACTTCTGCTTGGTCGGCCGGTGCCCTTTTTATGAAGCACACAACCAGTCTCCTTAAACTTCTTGCGCCATTCGCGTATTGCGGTTCTAGATGGTGAATTACGTCGGTATTTGGTAGGGAAATTCCTTCGGACTTGTGTATCTGACTTCATTTCTATGAACACTGGGCCTTTTCCTGTGGAGGGGCGCGGACGACCTAGTGGTCAACGTTCGTGACTGCCAAGGAGGAATCTCATATTCAATCCCAGGCAGGTACGAACGCTCGAACCACTAAATATCCGCCGCGCGTCGGATGAGCACCTTAAGCAATAGGGCCCCAGGTACTGGCCCTCCGGTTCTAAATAAGGGCGTCTTCCTCCCCCTTTCTACCTCGCTTCCGTGTGACTTTTCTGTCGTGCACTCTAGCCCAAATCTCCTAGCGTCCTATTTCTAAGGGTTGTTTAAGACCTGGGGTCAGCACACTCCCTTCCTAAAATCCTAAAATCTTCTACATATGATCTGATCTGATCTTTTCGTATGGAGTAGCCATCACACGTTCTAAGGCGTACCTGAAAGTAAACAAAAGCTTTTTACGTACGAATAAAACTTTATGCGTTGCTGTTACATGTACAAAAAACAGAGCCGCGCTATCTTCTTTCGCTTAGGTTTTATTGCGGGTCAAAGTTGTAAAGATAATTTTGGAACACCTTGTATTTCTCGCCAGTGCTGGGTCAACCAAATCTTGTTATATCAAGAATACTGCCAGTTTCCAATAACTGTCTCTACCACTTCAACGTGCTTCTAGAATCAGGAGCTCTTATCGAAACATGCACGGGAATCTTTTTGTACTTGTTCAGCTGATTTCATTTTAGTCACGCTACGCAAATCGCTTATGCTTGCACCGTCGCTATTTCAGGTACTTGCTGCGAGAACTATAAAAACACCTAGCGGCTTTTAGATTTTTTTAGTCTCGAAATTTAATTACCTCTGCTGGAAGCTTTAGGGGCTATAATCATCATCGCTTCTCTAACGTAGGGCCGCGGGTTTCAGGGAAGAGAAACAGCCAGTGCCTAATGCAGAACACCAATGAGTGGCCTAAGCGAACGGTAAGAAGTCACTACACAGGTCACTGCACCACTAATGCGGCCTTTTATAGTTATCATAACGGTTTAGAACCAAACAAATCATTACGGTTGTACGATTAACCGAAAAAAAAAATAGCTTCAATCGTTGAAATTTGAAACGCCACAAACGTTTTGCGTTTCGTTTTCTTGCAAATACATTTCGAAACTAGCAAAAGACCTTTGGGTCACACTACATATTTCGCATACTGACAAATCAGACTATTTCTTTATTTTATTGAAACGAAGCAGACGGCTTCAAAATGCAGCATCAGGAAAAACGTGAGCGATCATACAGCAGGACGGTTAGGGCACGTGAGGTTGTGCAAATGATTACAACCTCAGCACATACGCAAATGTTTTGCGCCAGCCACGCCCTCGTACCTGTCGTGCAAGAGGTATAAAAGCAGGACGCACAAGGAAAATTGCTATAGTCAATTGTGAGGAATTGCGGCAGAAATGTAGTGATTAGTAATTGAGTATGCCCCGCCGCAGTATGCTATACCCTGAGCGAGGCTAATGTGTTGAGCTGCTGGAAGGTGGACTTTCCATCCGCGGAATTACCGTTCTTATTGGAAGAAATGCGAATACACTGATGCGGATATGGCGTCAGTGCGAAGTGTAGGGTCTGATGCAACGGTGTGAGGAGTCTGAAGCGCAACGACGTACAAACTCACAGGAAGACCGTCATCTCAACCGTATGGCATTTCCTGACTGAACAGCAACGTCGGTAAGTTGAGAAAAACAGTGGAGGTCTGTATTACATAAGGGTTAACTGCAAGTTCTGTCCAATGCCGTTTGCTTCAGATAGGGCTCGTGATCCGACGTCCATTGCTTCAACTTCCCTTGACGTTAAACGATAGACGTGAGCGGCTGCAGTACGGTCAGGAACGCAAACACTGGAGGGATGAAAGGCAGCGAATACTGTTTTCCAACGAGTCACGGTTTAATTTAATGACACATGATGAAATGGTCTCTGTACAGTGACACCGTGGTGAATAGCTACTGGATTCATGCACTTTGTAGCGTCATACGGACACTACCCCGGGCATTCTGGTATGGGGTACTGCTGGGTTCCATTCGCGTTCCCACCTACCACGATTGCAGGAACTATAACCAGGTAGTGTGTTTATCGCGGAAGTTGTGGAGGAGGAAGTGCTGCTATACTTTTAGACGGTAGCCGGCGCCATCTTTCAAAAAGACAATGCCCGAGCAGACATGGCGTTGAGGGTCTTGCAGCTCATGTATGTCACATATGTGCCATGTCTTTCTTGGCCAGCACGCTCGGCTGATTTTTCTCCAGCTGAACAAGTGTAGGACATGGCCTCTGGACGTCTGGCCGGTCAGGCCGCTTTGCTAGTTACCCAAGATGAACTATGGGTAAGAATCGAGACAGCATGGAATGACCTAACGCTGTGCGGCATTCGAAACCACGCCGTGTACAAGCAGTTATCGCGGCCCGTGGTAGGTACGCAAGGTACTGAGCATGATGCGTAACACACCATCGACAGGTTTGTACTTATGATAACTTACGTCTTGTGTTGTAAGTAGTGTAACATGCTAATCAAACTTCGATTTCTCAGGTCTTTCTTGGTGTTGCATTTTCAACAGACAGCAATGTATGTCGGTAAAAGTATGAGTTCTTGCCTTTAAAGGTTGTCTAGCAAAGAAGCTTTGTTTCTAAGCTTAGGACGCATAGAATAGGTGTCAAGACGATGCAGTCAGACGGCTGGAGTTTTGGTGCGATAGAAACAGCAGCTTTGGCAATTGCAACTCGTTTAATGTGTGTCACTTGGGGCATTAAGATGAGTTTTGATAACGTGCGCATTTGTCACTGTTTGATTTTTTTGCTCTTGATTTAAAAAATACGGCAGCCGAGACAAATCTGAACATATAAGCTTTATACATTAAGAAGGCCCTAATGGAAAGAATGTGCCGAGGTTGGTTGGCGTGTTCAGTTCACAGGACGCTTGAAGGAAAGTCTCATTCTGGACGCCCTTCTAAATTGTGTGATGAAGAAATATTGGGCGATAATTAAGTCCTACTCTCATTAAAAACACCAGGATGTAGCCGATAAACTCTCATTTAATGGAAATTGAGTAGAATTAAAGAGAACGGAATGGTCCGAGAACCAGATCAACCGATACCACGTCAATTAGACATAAAAACCAAATGGGTAGAATTAAGATAAGTGTACCTCTGCAAACTTGGTGCAATATCGATCAGTTCTTGGATCGAATGGTGGTAAAATATGAGAAATTGGCACTATACAAAAATATTAAATGTGTCAAATTTTTTGCAAAGGAGAAGCTTCGTTATCTTTCCCAAATGTTGATATACACCCAAAGAAAGTCATGCTCTGCGTGTGGTGCGACTGCTAGGGTATTATCCACTATATGAGCTGTAGCTACCTAACCAAACGACCATTGCGGATTTTTATTCTCAGCAACTTGAAAGAGTGAACGTGGCTTTCAGGTCTAAGAGTCCTAGTTTGGTGAATCGCAATGGTGTCTTTGATCACAATAACGCTAGAGGGCATGTGGCTATGGCGATACAGCAAAATTGTAGGAACTCTGCAGCGAGACTTTTGCCACACACAGACCGTATTCACCGAACATAACAAGAACAAATTTTCGATTGTTCCTGTCAGTGAGGAATCATACACATACACCAGCCATTGAATTAGAAACCTTTATGTAGATGTACGGAAACGTCACTTACGCAGCCTATATGCAAAATACCGGGTCACGTGCGTCTCCCCGTGATATAGGTAGTTATTTAAAACTATTGCTCGTCAGTTATAGAAATTTAGGACTGCTGTTCGCCAGCCATCATTAGTAGCGTTGTTTACAATGGGAAAAACAGATGATCTTTCGGACTTCGATAAAGGGTTTACTGTGGGTGCTCGTTTGGCTGGAGCGAGAGATCTGAAAACAGCAGAGCTGACTGGTATTTCAATAGGTGAGATATCCCTGGTCTTTAATCAATAGAAAAATTACACACATTACTTGTTTAAGAAACGTAATTGTTGCCGGAAAACTATCTGTCAGGAACGAGATCGTCGTCGTCAGAATGGATCCGTACAGAGAAACACGACTTCCTGCATGCAGTAATTTACCGAAGCATTCAATGAATGCTGTTCCGGACCTACATAACAGCAAATCATGCGCAGAGGATTGAAAAGGACCGGTATTAGCAGTCGTATGTCTATACGGAAACCACTGATTTCTGCGAAAAACCGGAAAGTTCGTCTTTAGTGGTGTCAGGAACGCCGTGACTGAGCACTGAAAGATTGGGAAAAATGTTTGGTCCAATGTGTCTCGGTACACTTTGTCTTGCACCGACGGTAGACAGAGAGTTTCCCGGAAGCCCAATGAGGCAATGAATCTGGCTTGCCTCGTAAACAAATTCAAAGTTCTGGAGGTTGTGTCATGGTATGGGGCAGGTTGTGTCATGGTATGCGGCAGGTTGTGTCATGGTATGCGGCAGGTTGTGTCATGGTATGTGGCAGATTGTGTCATGGTATGGGGAAGATTGTGTCATGGTATGGGGCAGATTGTGTTGGTACGGAACGCGTTCCTTGATATTGCGGGAAGGTACGATGTCCTCCAAGAATTATTTGAATATTCTTGCCTATCAAGTCCATCCTCCAATGTTGACTTTTTATCCAGCAGGTGACGGCGTTTTCATGAATGATAATTCTACTGTCCATCGTACAGGATGTGTTCAGCAGTGATTCAGCGAGCGTAAGAGCGACTTCCTTCCTTGGCTACAACAAAGCCTAGATTTGAACCTCATTGAGAATGTATGGAACAAGTTAGAAAAACATATCCGTGAGCAAAGTCCTCTTCTGTCAAACCTGATTCAATTAAAGGCCTTGTATGCTGTAAAGGTAGATGCATTCCAACACCTTGCACGATCTATGAAAAACTACGTTGGCGCTGAAATTCCGGTTAAAGGAGGCCAGTGGGAATAAAAGTTTCTAATTCAGCTTCCGCCTTGTGTATAAAGTTATGGTAAAACCAGGAAAGATCGCACTGAGGTCGAAACGGCGATTTACATGTTTTTTTACTAGAAGGACGATACTTTCTTTAATAGGAGAATTAAACTGCTAACCGAACGATGGGAACAGGCCATCGTTAATAATGGATACTATGCAACAAATTAAAATAAAACATAATACATATCTAAAATATTTCGGTTGTTTCTTTTTCCTTAAAATTCGAGTATTACAGGTTTTACGTTGAAGTACCCCTAAGGCACTAAATATGGCATCTACTGCAGGAGAGAGGAGAAGATATCTTAGATGTTGAAGAAAATTGGATCAGTCAGGCATTACTTTGGGTCACATGGGAACTTATCAGCTTCTGTATTTATAGTGGGTATATACAGTCATTTTACGCTATTTTATGAATCAGTAAGGAATGCACAGATGATGTGCACTGGGACAGTCGAGACTACACTGTAGTTGCAAAACTTTTTTGGAGAAGTATTTGCTTCATACTGAATAACGACACGCTACAAAGAACGAAATGTAAATTGTTTTTATTCTATTTATAAGCATTTCGCCTAAAATTGATTTATGCCGCCCCGAGTGGCGCAGTGGTCTAAGCGCTGGCTTATGACTATTCGTACGAGAAGGGTTCGGGTTCGAATCCCGTCGAGCATGGATGCCGTGTTTGTCCTACGGCACTGGCTCTCTCCCTTTCCTGAAACCAGTAACCCTAAATTAGGGGCGGGCGACTGCTTATAGCCTACTGAGTTGCTCACGGTAGTCGTTAAACCTTCAATAAAAAAATCGATTTAGGGACGGTATTACATTTAATCACACTGGACAAAAAGTCAATCACCCATATCAGAAATGACAGTAGGCAGTTATAGGTTGCACAGAGGGCGACGTGATAGCATTGTTGGGGAAAAATTAGCCCTAACGTGGTTTACAGTATCATTTTTGTCTGGTGCAGTGGTGAAGAGCAACATGTGTGTTGAATGTAGTGTGCGATATGGGTCGTAACACAGAAGTTACTGAGTGGGAAAAAGGAGCCATCGTGTTTGGCCGTGCCCAAGGACACAAAGTGAATGAAGTCTCCCAATTTGCTGGTGTGTCGAATCGTGCTGTATAGCGGGCCTACAAACAGTGGTGTAGTCTACAGTCAATTGAAAATCGGCGACGTAACTGTGGCTGAAAAATGATTCTCACCAAAAGGAACTGCCGCCATGTTTCACTCCTCGTAACAGCAAATCGGTTTCAAACCAGGCAACAATTGCTCCAAACAGTTAATGAAAGTCGACTCCAACCAATTTCCTAAAGGACATTGTGACGAGAACTGCATGCGATGGACATCTGGAGCAGAGTACCACGGAAGAGGCTTCCTTTAACAGCAAGTCACAATGTCGCACGTTATCAATGGGCTCAAAGGCATCAAAGCTTTACTGTGGAGGATTGAAAATAAGGAATTTGATCTCAGGAGTCTGGTTTCTGTTTGCACTCCAATGATGGGAGGCAACGATTGCATCGCAGGCCCAATGAAACCTTTAATCCTGATTGTGTCGAAGGTGTTGTTCAAGCTGGAGTGGGTTATGCGATGTTTTGGGGATGTCTTTCGTTCGATGAAGTGGGCCCTATCGTTGCAGCGACGATGAATTTGAACCAGCATGCGTACCTCTGCATTATGAATTACGAAGTGTTGCTCTTTGCCGTACATGTCCAAAAGGAGCATCACGTTGCCACTTCTGTATTCTAAGAAATCTTGATTGGTGGCAACAAGAAAAGAAAGTAAGTGCATCTGGATGGTAAGAGTATCGCAGTGAAATAAAATGCAATAACGTTCAACATGCAATACTTCCCAATATCCCACACCCAGAAATAAACAGAAAAATACAACAACAAAAATCGTGATAGTATGATTATGACACTCTGCATTATGAATTACGAAGTGTTGCTCTTTGCCGTACATGTCCAGAAGCAGCATCACATTGCCACTTCTGTTTTCTAAGACGACAATTGCCGTGTGCACAGGGCTAAAACTGTGTCTGAGTTTCACGAAGAACAATCAGCAACACTGTCTCACCTCGACTGACCCGTCAAATCCCCAGATTTAAATCCTATTAAAAATCTTCGGGATCATTTGGAACAGAAGGTGAAACGTCGGAATAGACACCCACGTACTCTGGTGGAGCTTCCGGACCAACTAACGCACGAGTTGCTGCAAATCAATCAACTCGTGGAGTCTCTACCACACCGGATGCATGCTGTTATCAAGGCAAGAGGCGTCGTCACCTTTTATTAGGTAACTTCTGTCAGGGGTGACAAATTTTTTGTCCGTTGTGCTTATCTTCTAATTAAATAACAAGGAACTGAACACCAACTGTACTTAGATAGTATAGTTATGCAAGTAATCCCGAACTTTTTTGGTGTAGAATAGAAATCAAATTTTCCAAGCTTTCGCACATCAACCAGATGGATTTTTAAAGGAAGTAGACTGCAAACTGCCAGCTTGCAAGACATTTGAAACTGCCAGTCTACACTAAGAAATTTCGGATTACTAGCATATTTTTTAAACTGCCAGTCTACACCAAGAGATTTCGGATTACTGGTATAGTTATATTATTTAAAAAAAAACATTATCTTCTTTTGATAACGGAAGGAAATATGTTTCAACATCACGTTAATTCTGTTTTTAGAGGATGGTTTGCAGTACCATGAGGAAATCCATCACCTATGAAATATTAAGCAATTTGGAAAACTCATTTGTGGCTCAATAACAAAGAAAGGTTACTCTGATATTTAGTTTTGCTTAAAATTTAGATGATTAGTGTTATTTGAGGCAACTGATGCTATCCGTCAAGCTGTTAAATCATTCCTCTTCGGAGCAGTCGTAGTTCGAATATCCCTCACCTGCAAATCTTTTTCAGCTAATTTAACGATATCCTGGAGGAATAGTAAAACAGAGAAATGAGGGATCCGTACCATGCATACGTCAGCAGAATATCAGTACGGCAAATTTCCCACACAGAAAAAATTAATATCGAAGTCAGAAATATCCAGAAATTTCTAAAAATCCCAACATGCCAACCGAACGTTGAAACGCCGCCCCTGTGACGCAGTGGCCTAAGCATTGAGCTCTGATGATTCGTCCAAAAGGGGTCAGGGTTCGATCGAATCCCGGTGAGGCATGAATGTTGTGCTTGTCTTACGGCACTGTCACTCTCCCTTCCCTGGAACCAGTGACCCTACTTTAGGGACGGGCGACTACTTATAGCCCCTTGAGTTGCTCACGGTGGTCGTTAAACCTCCAATAAAAAAAAGAACGTGGAAATTCAGAAAAGCCTACAGCTGAAAAAAGTAAACAACGTTCTTTAAACATTCCTGTTTCGATAAATAGAGCAGCAATATTGTAAGGCAGCATTCGTTTACGCGTTACAAGTTGAAACAGAATTATTATCTGGTGTTATTGCTGAAGTCTTCGAATTTCTGTATTTCGGTAGGCGGTCCCAAAATCAAAATATCAAGGGTTCGCCAAACATGTTTTTATTTAAAACATAAAGCCGTTTCTTTCTACAATCCACCCCCGAACTTGAAAGCCCACAGGAGCGATTTGCATGATTTCTCTTTTAAATGAAAGCTACTGACCCACACACTTTTCAGCGCTGATTTTTATTGTCATAAGTCATTTTTTTAATGTTACTATAGCATTTTCTTTGTACAATCCTCCGTAAGCGGAACAATACACGGGAAATCGGGAACTACTTGAATGCGTTCTGTTTTGGTAGTACAGCAAAAAAAACATAAACAAATAAACGAAAAAGCCTATGTCCACCGGAAAGAAGTTAGCTTTCCAGTGATGAAAGAACTATCCAAATCTGTTCAGCAGTTTTCGAGATTAGTAAAAACAAATTCCGTATATTATCGAGAACTACTTTCTTTCACGTTGGGTGGGATCAGGTTGTATGTAAACAAAGGGGAACGATACACGGGAAATCGGGAGCTACTTGAAAGCGATCTGATTCGGTAGCATACCCCAAAATAACAAAAAAATATTAAAAATAAAATAAAAACAGTAATGAACAATAAGCGAAACAGCCTATGTCCACCGCAAAGAAATAAACTTCCCAACGGTGAAAGAATTATCCAAATCGGTTCAGTAGTTTTCGAGATTACTTCAAACACACAAAGTTTATCTCTTTAATTACATGTATTAGTATATACACTGCTGCCCCCCAAAATGCACCACCAAGAAGGACACGAGATAGCAAAGCCAGATTTACTGGACACATAACAACAGATACAAAGATGAAACGATTGAGCTTACAGGCCCGTGCGATTTGCGGAACATGCAGACATCAATACTTCGTGTGGCCCCGATGGCTGGCAATAACGGCGGCTACACACCGAACGAAAGAGGCTTTGGATGTCGGCTTGGGGCATGTCGGTCCAGGCTGCTTCTACACGTTGCCACAGTTCATCAGGCGTAGTCGCGGGTATTGCTTGCCATGCCACTCGGTTGCCGATCGGCGACCAGACGTGTTCGATAGACGACATATCGGAAGAACAGGCGGGCCACCGCAGCAATGACACCTAGTGGGCCGTGAAGAATTGTTGCACGATGCGTGCCACGTGCGAGCGCGCATTGTCCTGTTGAAACGTGACCGCTGGCAGGTCCTGCAGGTAAGGGAGGACTACAGGATCCAAAACGTCGGAGATGTAGTGGTGGCTGTTAAGTATACCGGCGATGCGTACCAGAAGGGTGCGAGTGTAATATCCAACTGCGCGCCAAACCATAACGCCAGGCATGGACCGGTATGGCGATGCATAATGCAGGCGTCATACAGTCTCTCGCCGCGGTGCCGCCACACACGGATCCGACCATCGTGGTGTTGCAGGCAGACGCGGGATTCGTCGGAGAAAACAATGTCGTGCCATTCCGTAGTCCAGGTGCGGCGTTCAACGGCACATTGCCGCCGCACTTACCGGTGGTGTAGCGTCAATGGTAATCTGAGCAATGGGCGCCGTGCGACAAGTCCCAGCTCCTCCAGTTGGCGCCAAACGGTACGTGCTGACACAGGTTGTTGCGCAACACACCCTAATTCTTGCGCTAACGTTCGTGATGTGGCGGTGTGAGCCGTCAATACCCGTCGCACAACATGCCGGTCCTCTCGTTCGGTGGTGTGCCGCGGCTGCCTACTGCAATCGCCCACGTCGGTCCGTCCGTCCCTCCTGCACCCACCGAATCCATACTCGCCTCACTGTGGCTGGATGTCGTCCCACACGGGCGCCGATGCCTCGATACGATAAACCGCTGTCGCGATAAGCCACTATTCGTCTCTGTCGAACTCCGAAACGTGCTGGAATGACTGCCGTATTCTGCGACGAGGCATCAGGAAGCTTTCGACGCACAGGTCCGGCAGCACAACACACTTCCACTACTTACTTCTTCCACTTCCACTTCTACTTACACAGAAGGCACCCTTCTTATAGTGCTTCTCGGACGCGTGCCTGGCGCACATAATTTGCATATGCCCTGCAATGCTAATCGTTTGCATGTTCTCTCCCGGGCGACGCATGCTGCGAATTTCAGGCCAATTGGATGCTTCCTTCTCGGTGTTGCATTTTGGGTGGCCAGCAGTGTATTATATAGTGATACCAAAAAAATGTTAAGGCCAAATTGGCAAAACAAAACACATGTTTTCACCCCATTGTGCAGGTATGTAGACCGATATCATTTCGGATTACTGAAAGAATGCCTCAATACTCCAATTCAAGCCCGTCAACGATGGGTAAGCAGATGTTTACATAATAATGAGGAATGTCATCGTTAAATTCGTATATGAATAGTTGGAAAAATTAAAAACTAATGGGGATATCACGAAAACTTTGTTGTTGGTGACATATCTTATAGACTGCCTATTAATAATTCAACCGCTTATTATAGTTATGCATTTTATTTCGATTCTATTTATATGATGAGAAAAATTTCAGTCACAGTGTTTTCACCCGTGAGTGACACGGGTTACGGACTAGTAAATCATAATGTCTCCAAAGATACGGTTCTCTCATTATGTAGGAAACATTCTAACATTACCGGGTGCGCCATATAAAAGAGGCCCCATGGCCAGACGTTGTTAGGCGGGTTACGGTTGTTTGGCGGGTTTCCAGTTAAAACCGCTTTGTTTCACTTCTAACCGGTTTCTGCGTGTACAGCTGCAAAGGAATTCTCCGGAGTGGTTAGTCACAGCCAGAGCAGTGTAGGTACGCGGTCATAGGTGTAAGTGAAGAGAGGACAAAGGCAACGGAAATAGTTTTAAGTACGGAACAGCGGACTTTTATTGTGGAACAGTATTTCAGAAATAACACATACGAGGTTTGAAATGAGTTCTTTACAGAAAACTTTCCACTTTGTGCAGCACCGGCAAAATCAGTGTGACAGAAGTTAGTGTGGAAATTTCGTGAAACCGGCACGGTGTGCAACAGGAAAAGAAACAAACCCAAGAGAATTCGTACTGAAGACAATAACGAGGATGTGTGCGCAATGATGTTACAAAGCCCTCGGAAGTCGATTCGCCGATTATCGTCTGCAACAGGAATATCTGGCACGCCATGCCAACGCATATTTAAGGTGGATTTGCATTTTCGGCAGTACAAAGTTATGGCGCTCCAAGATTTTAAAACTCCTGATTATGCAAAACGGATGCAGTATAGTAAGTGGTTTCAGAAGACCATTGTCAGCGGTGAAATGGACCCAACACTTAATAACATGACAGATGAAGCATGGCTTCATCTGTCCGGGTATGTCAATGCACAAAACAACAAGATTTAGACCGACACGAATCCCAGACGGACAATGGAGACTCCTCTATACGACCAAAAGATAGGGGTTTGGTGTGCTGTTTCTGCAAAGAGTATAGTCGGCCCATTCTTTTTCACTGACACTATCAACTCGGAGCGCTATGTTCAACAAGTGTTCAACCCATTTGTTGCCGCACTTACAGAAGAAGAGCGAACATTTTATTTATTTCAGCAGGATGGTGCAACGGTGCATGCTGGGCGGAACAGTCTACGTGCTGTGCATGAAATGTTTGGGGAGGACATAACTGTATCGAAGGGTTTATGGCCACCCAGATTACCCGATCTCTCCACCTGTGGCTTTTATCTGTGCTGAGCATTGAAAGAGAAAGTGTGCGCAACTAATCCGCACACCCTTGATGAATTAGAAGTGGACATTACGGAGGCCATAGCCCAGATTACTGCCAATGAGTCGTGACGCGTTATAAACAACATGTTCCGTCCTGTGCAGCTGTGTCTTGATGTCGGAGGACAGCATTTTCAGCAGGTGTTGTAAACGCAGGTAAATTACTTCTTTTTTCTGTCATTTCAAATATTCTTTACCATGTATAGTAACATTGCCTGACTGTTGGCGTTCATTATACTCGGACCTCTTTTATTTGGCCCACCCTGTATCTAAGCGTCTCGTTTGATATATGTTAACCAACACGGCGGGAAGCTCCTGTCCTCATTTTTCTAGCAACACTCACGGGCAATGAAATTTGTGCACCTAGAAGAAAACATGCTACAACCTCAAAACTTTGCAAATAGCTAGAGTACATAATCACATGCAGATTATCCACGCTTAGTGCGATTGCGCATAACCGCACACCCTGTGATGGCGCTGCAAGCACGAACTGGCAACCTTATAAACCGGCGTGTAGTCGATGCCTGCTGAAAGCGAAAACAACCTGCCGACGCAAGCAAGAGTACAGAGTGAAACACATGCCGAGTAGACGCCAGAGACGTTGATTTACGCAACTTGCGGACTTTGAGAGAGGCCGGATCATTGGGCTGAAAACTGCAGGGTGGTCGGCGCGCCGTATATCTCGCGATGTAGCTCGTTCTTACCATACCGTCTGACTGTGTTGGGAGCAGTGGATACGTGATGGCAATGCTACACGGCGGAGCGACTCTAGGCGGACCAGCAGAGCCACCGGTAAAGAGGATGGCCGGATCGTGGGAAGGCATGAACGGATCCCACGGGGACCTGGCCCACTACACAGGCAGATGTAGCGGCTCCTTGTGTTCACGAACCATTTCCCGACGCCTCGCGGAAGCGAATATGTGATCCCAGCGCCCCTTACGTGTGCTTCCATTAACACCGGAACTCCATTTGCAGTGGTGCAAGGCCAGAGCGACATGTAACGCCATAGATTGGATACGTGTGGTGTTTAGTGATGAGTGCCGCATCGTTATGGGGACAGATGATCATTGTGCCCGGGTGTGGAGCGACATAATCCCAACCTCGCTATCGAGGGCCACACCTCCCCCTACTGCAGGCATTATGGTCTGGGGAGCCATAGCCTACGATAGCCGATCAGCTCTAGTAGTGGTACGTGAATCACTGAAGGGCCAGCGGTAAATGGATGAGATCCTACGGTCTCATGTGCTCCCATACCTGGTCGGGATTTCAGGTGCGCTATATCAACAGGATAATGCCCGCTCGGATACGGCTCGGTATGTCCAGGACTGTCTACGTCATGTCCAGACAGTTCCATGGCCTGCCCGCTCCCCTGACGTGTCCCCTATCGAGCATGTGGGGGACCAGTTAAAACGACGGCTGCCGCCGTGCAGCACTATTCAGGATTTGGAGCACACCGTCCAGCACACGTGGGCCAGTCTGCCGCAGGACAACATCAGGGGCCTGATCGCCTCCATGCCGGACCGTATTGCAGTATGTATCGCAGCACGAGGCGGTGCGACGCGCTGTTGATGATGACCGGACTGCGTGCCACAGATCCGTCTGTAATTTTCCTGCAACTCTGTTTTTGCCGTCAAGTGTATCATTCATCTCTATCATTACGTCCATAAAATTTCAGTTCAATCCGACGTTTCCTTCTTGGTGCGCAAATTTTATTCTCCGTGAGTGTACATTTTGTTTTATTGTAGTAAATTTTTAGAAAAATATTATTTGAATGCACCTACGGCATGTACGTTTACGATATTCTTGAGTTAATATGAACTAATACTGTTGGGTGCGATACTGAGAGCTATTTTTTTTTTACGCAGTTTGTTGTCTACCTTCCTTGAAAAAGCCATCTGGTTGATGTGTGAAAGCTTGATATTTTGATTTCTATTCTACACCAAGAAATTTTAGATATCTAGTATATTTATACAATTTAAGTACAGTTGGTGTATAGTTCCTTTTATTTCATTTGTTATTTAATTACTGAGAGCTAATATTGTTGGATGCGGTATGTCAAAAAATATTGTTGGATTTGGTACAGCGGAATGAAATGCACGTAATATGTTCTCTAGTCAGACATATTGACTAAACTTTTATGCCCTGAGGAATTTGCATCTGGTGTGTATTCGTCATGCTGATGGAATTCCTTGAAGAGAAACCTTTCTAAACGAATGTGGAACTGCGAAACAGCATGCGCCTAACTTAACCGTTTATTCATTCCTTGCTTTTTTTTTCTGTTTTTTTTTTTTAGAAACACTGTAAATGTTTTAACGCAGGAGATATCATCATCATTCCTTCAAATTCTAAAATCACTTAAAATTATGAAATTTTCGGAAGCTAAAGGTATTTGTCGAAACTTACAGTATGCTTACACTCCCATGACAAATCAAAAATTTGGAGGAATATTATTGTTCATATGATGTATAAGCTTTTGTAAATTTGTTCATCCTATTGACCTGCACACGAGCAAGCTTCCGTGTACGGTTGTGTGTATGTGTGTGCGTGTGTGTCATGGCTCCTTTTGAGTGCGATGTGTCCGCTGCGTCTTTCTAACAGATGCGTCATGAATTGCGATCAGGCAATAAATGGCGAATAATGTCCCATTTCGTAACGGTGTTTCCTGTAAAATTAATAATTCATTTTCCTGTAGATTTTTTCCGCATTTTATTACGCCGTGAAGTACCACCTTTCATGGCGTCACTCTTATCAATCTCAGGAAAAACAGCAATTAGGTGATTTTGATTTTTTCTTAGCACGAAGAGATAAAATCAATTATCAGTCAACCGAGACTGAGGAAATCATGGATAATAACACATCAAACATTTCTTGTAAGATAAATCCATGATGTCCCAATACGTTTCATTCATTCTAGAACATTTCTAGTGGTCTTAAATGTCGTTGACTCTCATTTAGAGAAAAACGTTTCGACAACTGAAGTTATTGGTCCTTGGTGGCATTTGTTTTTGGCGCTATGTTTGTGTGGAAGAAATTCGAGCGATATGAAAGAAAATGAAGAAGAATTAGAGAACTTGTTAAAAGCAAGACTGAATGAAATCTACATATTTGTTATTATTTTGCTGAACCCTTCAGCACAATATGAGGTTCCTAGAGTTTTGAAGGACAGAAGGCGAAAACATGTGAAATTGGCTGAAGTAATGAACATGTAGAAGAAAAATATATGGGGAAATTATCTTCATTATGAATTTGAAAGAAATTTTTCAGTTTCATTTTTATTTTAATATCGTAGATATTATTACGTGATTTCAGATATGAATTAATTTTATACAGCAATAGGTAATTACCTCGTTCATTCTAAGAAAAAAAGAAAAAAATGAAGATAGAAAGAAAAACAAGTAATTTAAAAACAAGCTTAGCAACTAGAAATTCAGTGCTCTATTCATTAAGTCACAATATTATCAGTAGGGTACCCGTTCTTTAATGAACAGGCTACGTTCATGTATTTCCCTATCTGATTTTTTATGAAAATGCAAAATAAAAAAATTCAGATAGATCAGACAAAAAAAAAATACTCTACATGATGGGAACCACATTTTCAAGCTCATAACTAATATTCCTACGGTTAAAAGATATTGATTTTTTTTTTTTTTGCAAAGATTCTGAATTTTATTAATAAAATTCCCTGAAAAACTTTTAGGTGGAAATTTTAAAGCACAAATAGCTGAACTTTCTCTGTTTCTCAGAGTGTTAAATAAATTGCACTAATTTCCTGCTAATTTTCCCGTCCAGCGCATATTTATTCATCTGTCTCCTGTTAGTTAGAAAAATTCCATTTGAAAATAGGCCGCATCCTTGGTATGGATTGACCGCTGAAGCCAGAGATAGAAAACATGTAGTATAGAGCATCTGTTCAATGTCTATAATAATTAAGCATATAATGAATAATGAAACATGTGTGCATGTTGAAAGAGAAATCCCCACCCCCTCAATTCTAAAAAGTTAAATTTTCCTCTGTTGTTCTAACGAAGACTAAGAATGTAGACACTACACATTGTTCCATTGGAAGTTTATTGGAGTTCATTTTGCAATTATTTACGCTAGATCTATTTCTTGTAGTTTGTCCATCAAGTTGAGTGATTAGCACGTCTTTTGTTAAAAAAGATCGTGCTTATGTTGTCGGTTTGTCCGCCCGTCTGCAGACACCATATTTCTGCAACTATTAGTCAGATTTGAAAAATTCTTTTTGCATTGGATAGCTTGAAATATGCGAATGATGAACCCGTATTTCGTTTCTTTTTTTTACAGTTTTGCAGGTAGAGGGCGTAAATGTAGATGATGTCGAATTCAAAATACATTTTATTCCATACCGTATTTGCTTCTAAACATCCGATTAAAAAAAATATTTTATCTTTCGATTCCATTTATCTCGAAGAGTATTTTATGTATAGTTACGTTTTCAAGTTACGCATAGATTTGTCGCTACGGTGTGTAAAAGTAAATTATCTTTTCTCCGATATTTCTTCTTCTAACACTCTGATTAGATTTTTTTTCAGCGCATACAGCTCCTGATGGGAAATGTTTTACATATAATTTCTAATTTTTGGTAAAGATTACTTTGGCCACGATTACTTTGGTAAGTGTTAGTTTTTGCTTCTGATATATTTGCCATAAAATCTGAGCTTCTAAATTCCCGATTGAAAAAATACTTTCGTGAACCGATGCCACTCACGTCGGTAAACCTTTTCGGAATATTTTCTTCTTGAAATATTTTATGATTTCTTCGCCAGGGAGCCTAGTGGTATATCATAATTTTGCCAATATCTCTGCTTCTAATTATCCGATTTAAAAAATTATTTTTTAATTGGATAGAGTTTCCGGTGTGACATGTTTTTCATATAAATTCAAAATTTTCAAGAAATTCATAGACTTTCCGCTAGGGGGCGTAATGGTAAATTGCGTTTCCTCCAATACCTCTGCTTCTAAATCTCCGATTTGAAAAATTTTTTCTGCACCGGATACAGCTCCTGATGAAAAATCTTTTGCATATAATTTCTAATTTTTGGTAAAGAATAATTTGGCCACCAGGGGCGTAAGAGTTAAAATTTGCTTCTGTTGTATTTGCCATAAAACCTGAGCTTCTAAAATCTCGATTGAAAATAATTCGTTTGTTAACCGATACTACTCACGTCGACAAGCCTTTTAGGAATATTTTCTTTTTAAAATAATGCATGGTTTCTACGCCAAGGGGCGTAAATGTATATTTTATTTTTGTCAATATCTCTACTTCTAGTGGTCCGATTTTTCTTTGTTGGATAGTGTTTCCGATGCGAAATATTTTTCACATAAATTCCAAATTTTCAAATAAATCAGACTTTCCGCTAATGGGCGCAAAGCTAAATTCCGTTTTCTGCGTTATTTTTGCTTCTAAAACTCCCATTTAAAAAATTCTTCCTGTATCGCATACAGCTCCTGATGGAAAACGTTTTTCAAATAATTTCTAATATCTGGTAAAGAATGGTTTCGCCACCAGGGGACATAAGTATTAATTTCTACTTCTGATGCATTTGCAGAAAAATCTGAGCTCCTGAAATTTCGACTAAATTTTTTCTTCTTGAACCGATACCGTTCAAATAGAATAACCTTTTGAGAATACTTTCTTCCTGTATTAATGCATGGCTTTCCCGCCAGGAAGCATAGATACATACCTTATATTTGTCCATATGTCTGCCGCAAATAGTCCGATTTGATAAAAAAATACAATCTTTGTTGGAGATCGTTTCCGTTGCGAAATGTTTTCTCATGTAAATTGAAATTTTTCTTAACGCACAACTCTGCAACCACGGGGAGTAAGCTTGTAATTCCATTTACAGCAATATCTGCGGGATTAAAAACCCGATTGAAAAACTTATTTCTTCCGTCAGATACTATTGTTTTCCATACCGGTGTCATTGACTTTAAATAGCTTTGATAAATTTAATTTACCACAGAACGGACAGAAAAGACCTGCACTTTACACCCGAAAATTGGGTGTCATCTTTTTTGTTTTATATTAGAGTCATTTTCGTTGCAAACGGCTGCATAAAACCGTAAAGAATGATCAATGACCTAGGAAATTAATTTTTAATAGCCTTCGAACGACTGATTTTTCTAGATAAATATGATACTTAATGACACGTTTTTTATAAGCTCTGAACATACACACATCGTCAAAAAAATAGTTGCGTCCAGAAGGAAGAAACCGACAGAAATGAAACTTGGTGGGTAGGTTTGACATCGTGAGATATGCAAATTATTCAAGTATCACGCTCGGACGCGCATATGACACCTGCAAGGAGAGGTCGTAGCGCTGTGCCTGACCGGCTATATAAGGTCGTCTCTTTGCGCGTGCTTGCCATTATGACTCATGCTGTTGTGTTGGTTGCATCCTTTGCAAGTGAAGTATGCCTCGGAGTAAAGTTCGGAAGCAATTCGAGTAGTTGGAGGAGTTCGATAGGAGCCGCATCATCGGGCTCCGGGAAGTGGGATGAGTTCGGAAGCAATTCGAGCAGTTGGAAGAGTTCGATAGGAGCCGCATCGTCGGACTCCGGGAAGTGGGATGCTGTTATCGCGGTACTGCGTGCCATACTGGTCGTGCGGATATCACCATAGCATTCTGTTGGCGGCAGTGAATAGAACAAGGCCCGCAGCAGCGGCATGGAAGGGTCTGGGTGACCTAGTAGAACCACGGAGAGAGAGGACTGACGAGTTGTTCAACATGCCTGGAGTGACACAAGAGCCACGATTGCGGACATCCAGCGAGCAGTGGTGCTATCCATGCATCGTCCGATTAGTGCCAGCACCATTGGCCCGACGTAGGACTACACGCACGGAGACCGTTCCCAGCAAAAACACAAGTGCTGGGAAACTGCTGGCCACCAGCTGGCAGTGCTGGGTCACTGCTGGCTGAAATCTGCCGCTCACGGCCCGGTAGTGGTCCGTTGATGGCAGCGTTATCAGTTGGCGAGCCATTGATGGCCCTGCAGCATCGCCGTGAATTGTGGGCCTCCAAGCAAGTGCCACTAGTGGCCCGTTTGCTGGCAACCAATGCAACCCCCAACAGCAGGTGGAAGCATCGGGACTGCACATGCGCAGAAGCAACACTTGCTGTGTCTCTCATGGTACCAGTTAGTTGAAGACGACGCTATCGCCATCGTGTTATTTTAGTGGATGTTAAGAAAAAATCTATATGTGGAGAGGCGAATTAATTTCCTAATGAAATTTTACGTCGACGAAGATATCAGATTAAGCCGTGAAATACTAGATTACAGCCATGAAATACACCCACTCCATTCCCATGAATAACAAGAAAAAATTTGAAACCGCTTGAAACACATATCCTGGAAAACCATAAAAATAGCGTTTGTTGGGAATAAAAAGAATTATACGCGTACAAAATTTATTAATTATTTGAAAGAAAAAAAAGCAACGCTATGTGGTGTACTCATCCATGGGTTGAATACACAAGACTGGGAGGAATTCGCTTCTAAAAATAACGAGAAGTAAAATAAAATAGCTTTTATTCTTTAAAACAAATGTAGCTTCGGACAACGGAAAGGAAAGACACAACGTTAAAAATGTAACAGAATGTGACATGAACCCGGGTAAATATATATTTATTCAACAATCTCTTTTCAAGACGGCAAGGACAGTACAAAGCTTTGGAAAGCGACTCTATGTACACGCCTTGAAAATGAGTGAAGTTCCCTTAAGGTAAAAAAAAAAAAAACTATCGTTACGTTGAAAAAATTAATTTATCAATTATATGAAACTGACTTTTATGAAAAATACCTCGCAATATTATAAAATGAAAGAGGGAAACATTCGATTACAAATTGCATGCCAAACAGATAGCTTCCAGCACGTACTCGGACGTCATGAATTAGTCCGGTCGGTAGCTAGCGCGGCTTCCACATAAACGGCCCAGGATCGAATCTAGTTAGATACAAACGGCGTTTTTTCGGTCTGTCGGGAAAATTTCCCCAGCGCAGTGAGTTAATTCGCAAGCTTAGTAAGGGTAGAAAAAGAAAAATGTAGCTTTAGGAAACTGCGGTTATCCTTCCTTTTTTTTTTTTTTGTTATTATTGCTACTACTGGGAAATTGGCGGACAAGATTCGGCAAGCCACCAGTTACGTCACGTGGTTGCTGGCTGCCACTAACGGCCCACTAGCGGACCACATTAGGCTAGCCATCATTTCTGGCAAATACTTGCAGGGCCACTGAAGGGCCACTTGTGGCAGCTACTGCCTGTGATGGACCACTGATGGCCCTGTTGTGGTATATGACAACTGATGGGGTGCCAACTGTTGGCCAGCTGTTGGCCTGAACTGCTGGCCCTTCTGTTGGCCGCCCGGACATTTTATTGACTGTTCGGCAGCGGCAACATGGTGCTGGGCCATTGCTGGCAGTGCTGGCTGCCAGCAATGTCCCAACGGCTGGCCCAGCAATACTGTTTTTGCTGGGTTACGACGACAACCCATAACACCGTTGCGTCGCGCCAAAGAATGCAATGGTGTCGTGCCAAACTCTCATGAAGCCACTCAGAAATCAAAATGGCAGAGGGTGATCTTCGGCGACGAGTCCCGCTTTTGTCTCGGAGGAGACGATCAACGAAACTGTGTGTGGAGGCACAGTGGTGAAGATGATCAGTCTGTTGTCGAGCGTCACACGTCTGGAAGACCTGGTGTCATGGTGTGGGTGCAATTGCCTACGATGCCCGTTCACCTTTGGTGTTCATTACAGCCAGTTTGACAGCCCAACGGCATGTAGCTCAATAAATATTGCCCATATCAGTCTCAATGTTTCATCATTTATTGCTCCTGGTCAGGTTTATCTTTCTCCGGAATAGCATTTCAATCCAACACGTACTTCTGGATGCATCTATTTTTATTTTTTTTCACGATGAGTGTATTTGTAGCTCCTTCAAAAGAAGAGTACCACTAAATTGTAGAAAGTAATCAGTGCATTCCTTCACAAAAAAAGTCCTAAATTTAGCAGTATTTCAAAATAATATTTTATTCCTTTTCGTTTCGGGGTTTGCTGTTGCGCATGAGCATGTGAGACTGTAAAGATGATCTCATCTTTAATTCTGGACTGGTTCCGGCAAAACCAGTGGCATATGACAAACAAACAATTCATGCTTCTCTCTGAACTCCAGCCCAGCTCGAACGATTAACCAGAAATCTGAGCCTTTTGCCAATCGCTAAAGAACCAGATTAACATGATGTGCGATTACGAGTATTAGTGTTCTGATCAGTGAGGAATGCAAATAGGTCGCATTTTCATTCCTCACTGATCAGAACACTTGTCTTGAACCTATTAACAGCATTTTCTCAGGCAAAATGCTGTTAATAGGTTCAAGACAAGTATTTTGGAATCGGTTTGGCCATGTTGAAATAACCAGTGATTCGTTGCTTCAATTCAGGTTGTTGGAAAGAAAGGTAGAGAAAGGCCAAGCCAAAGGGAATCACGGGAGGACCAGATACAGAAAAGCCCGCAAGAAAACAAATTGAACATAGAAAAGGTCTTCTATGAGACGTGTGATGGATTTCAGTGACGGTCGGGTTGTCTGCATAAATCGCTGCAAATGGCGAGGTTTGATACATCAGTAGTAAGTAATACACTGAAGAGTAATTGGATTAGAGACAGCTGGCGTTATGCAAATGTGGCGCTGTGGGTGGCCCTGTAAACGGAAACGACATGACGTATGCAGCGATCCGACAATATAAGTCGTGATGCAACAGGAGTCAGTAAGAGTCAGTGAATGAAACATCTGCATTGACCACTTTTCCAAGAAAAATCTAAATGCAATGGAATGAAATAATTTTACTGATCGATTTCTAAAGAAAATTTAATATTTACGAAGTGGAATCACTGCACAGGTAAATTTGAGGGGCATACACCTGCATCAATCTTCTCGTGAAGGAGATTGAAAACCAAAAGAAAATTAAAATCTGAAAATTGAAATAAATGCACTGACCGGTATCTGAAAAAGAAAGCCTCCCCGATGAGGCAGTAGTCTATGCGCTGGCTGCTGACCATTCGTCCGAGACGGGTCCGGTTCGAAACCCTGTGCGGCGTGGATGTTGTGTTTTGTCTTACGGCACTGATTCTCTCCCCTCCCTGGAACCAGTGGCCTTGAAGTAGGGACGAGCGAGTGCTTACAACCCTGACTGACTTGCTTCCGGTGATCGTTAACCCCCCCCCCCCACCCCACCCTAGGTAAAAAAAAAAAAAAAGCAAAGACACTCAAAGGGAAGCCTAAACTGATAAATAACTGAATGAAAATGATCGTGAGGGAAACCGAATGTCTCTATCGATCGATTTCTAATGAAACATGATAATCGACTGATCTGGCCTGCAATGGTGGATTTCTGGAGAAAAATGGAAACGTAGTGAATGGAATAGCTTTATTCATCAACTGTCAAAAAAAAAAAAAAAAAAAAAAAGGAAAGAAAGAAAAAAAGAATGAATGAATGAATGAATGCTGTACTTGCAGTGATTGATCTCTGAGGAAAACTACGATGAAATGACGGGACAACCGGTGCTGATCGATTTCGGAAATTGTAATAATCTCCTTTGAAATGCCCACAGTGCTTGCTTGCATCTTTTAGTAAAAATATACTTTTTCGAATTTTAATGAAACGTTACTTCACTTTTGTTCGACGAAACGTTACTTCAGTTTTGCTCGACGGTACGAAATATTACTTAAATTTTAGTAGACAATGTCGCTTTTTTTCATTCTTCATATTATTCGTGAAATGTTGCGTTAGCTTGTCCCAAAGAGTATTTACGCAACTCGTTGAGTATTTGAAATTTTTTTCCGCTAATGTAACTGTTTTTAAGAAATTATCATATATAACTTGCGTCTTCCTGCTGAAAAGAAATATCAATTCCGTTTGTAGAAGAATCGCCGAAGTTTTGACTAATGTCACAGTACCAGAAGTGTCGGTCCAAGTGAACATATGCAAAGAATACGACCCCCATATTAAGAAGTCTGTCATGTTTGATTATTTCGTACTACGGTGAAGAACATTAAAAACACTTGAGGTTGTGCAACAAGGTTCCATTGCGCGTTTCCAGAAGGAAAACTCATAAAATTTTCTGAAGTTGCCACAAGAGCGTATAATTAGTGCATGGCCTTGAAGAACCGGTTGTCCCCAACAGCAACATTCTGATGATCGATTTTGGCATCACTTTGAAACCAAATGCTTTCCGCCAAAAGCTTTATTGAGGAAAAAGAGGTTGTTTTGAACAAGATCTGAAATCGGGGTACATTTCCTTCCTCTTTCCTGTGACTCACATTCGTTGTTTGTTGCTAAGTGGCTGCATCCTTCATAAATAATTCGCCTCTTTTTCCTCAATTCTCACTGCACATTAACTAGCGTTCGAATTCTTGGGTAGTCTGCTGGTCTATGACCACTGAAATATAGTCCGTCCACGAAAATCAAATGATTTTCATCCGATGGACAAGTCACTTTTCCCAGTTGACGCCATGTATTTCAGAAAAGGGCTAGGGTGCTTTATTTTCCGTTAAAGGAAGTAGCAAAATATTTTTCATGGCAGACAGAGAATAACTTATTAGCTACTAGCCTGCAGCCTGTCCTAGGACTGCTACGTTTAAGCCTTAAATAAATATTCAAATATTGGGGAGGTTTTCTGACATAGGACGGGCTGAAATTTTTAATTGAAGCATATTGAAAAGATATCAAATAGACTCAGGATTTCTGTAAGGAAACATAGTAAAAACTCATTCATGTAAGGGCTAAAAATGTTTTCAGATGCGATTTTGCTCACACTGACCTCTCAAAATTTCAGTTTTTGTTGTAGGTTAGAGCATTTGAAATAGATCAGGGTATTTATATTTATAATAACGCTAATTCCTTCGTATGAAATTACTGAGCAATTTTATTCCTTTTTTTATGAAATTACTCTTCAATACGAAGAAAATGAAATAAAACACGACATAACACCTACGTAACAGTACAAACATAACAGACAGTTGTTCGAGCACGTGCGTGCTGCAACAGATGAAGTCGTTTGTCTTACTAACTTTATTTTACTTTCTGGTATTTCTCCTTGATTTTACTTATCGCGCGATAGCGGTGAGCTTAGTTCCGATTTAGGCCACCGAATGAAACCAGATGGCGCCGCAAGTACTGAATGACGTCAGAGCGTTAGGGACGGACGTAGCCTATTATATAGGTTTTATTACCAGGGGTGCACAACCTTTTAACACTTAAGGGTCAATTTCAGATTGACAGAACAACGGCGGGCTGCAGCGGGTATCCACAACAATATTCCAAAAACGTCCCGAAACTGAAATATTAAAACAAAGTAAAAAATAAAAAAAACGTTAACAGAAATTAAATAAAAAAAGCAATTTGCTTGCTTAAAAAGTATGTAGGCGTCACCAAAACCTTTTTATTTTTTGTAGGCCCCTACTAAGAAATTTGACATTGTTTTTTTATTAGTTTTTCAGTATCTGGTTCAATGTTGGACCTCCAAGTGTTCATCAGTTAGACCAGAATGAGTTCATGATTTCACCTGTTTCATTACAGGAAATGATTGTTTGCATAAGTAAGTGCTTCCGAAAAATGTTGCCGTTTTTTGAAAGTGTATTTTCAGTCTCTTCATTTCACAAGGCAAGTAGCTTATGTGAAATTCTAGTAAAGGAACTTCTACAAATTCAGCCTTAAATTCGGAGTTATTTTGAAGGTCAACAAGTTCTATCTGAAAATCGATGGGCGCCGTTTCAAAGTTAGTTACGAATGGCATTGCAAACCCGCCGTTCAAAGTTAGTTACGAATGGCATTGCAAACCCGCCGTTTCAAAGTTAGTTACGAATGGCATTGCAAACCCTGCGTTTCTACCCCGATAAAATGTTCATATTTTATATATATTTGTGGGCCCCATACAATTTTTATATCCCCATAATTTTTCTATAAATGTTTGACCAATTTCCGTTTTGTGCCCCTTGGTGCCCGCGGGTCACATATAATCAGGCCAAGGGCCGCGGGTTGTGCATGTCTGGTTGTTATATACAAATGAAGTATACAACTTCAGTATGCTATTAAAAAGGAAGAAAAACTTACTTTAAACGTCAAGAGACGTGGTAAGTGTTAAAAGACTTTGTTAAATCAAATGGTAGATGGCGCCAGGTGTCTCATGTAATATACAACAGACATGGCTTCCCTAGTGGAGAAAGCAGCGTGTGTGGTTTGGTTTGCGTAGTCAAAATCTCTAACAACAGTTCAGCGTAAGTTCAGAACGTACACTGCCGGACAATTGCTAAGGACGGATGACAATAGCAACGATAGCAACCATAAAATGGAAGGCAGGAAAATGTGGAAATTAGCATAAGTGCGGGATACAGTAAGGCGTGTTGTGCGTATGCAAATTTTGGATTGCCGAACTTGTTCGTGACGTTATAGCGCTGATAAGAGCTATAAAGGATTTGACGCGTATTGACCGTTGTTGTTCAAACGCAAAATTGAAAGGGAAAGAATCAATTGACGAACTTGCAATTTTCAGTATGTCTTCCCGACATCACCTAGATGATTTTACGCGTGGCCGTATTATCGGCGAGATTGAAGAAGGGCGAAAAATAACAGATGTTGCCAGGGAGTTCGACGTCAGCCACAGTGTTGTTTCAAGGCTTTGGAAATCATTTCAAACAAATGGAAAGTGTAGCAAACGTCACGGGGGAGGTTGTGTTCGCAGTACGACACCTGCAGAAGATCGGTACATAGTGCTATCAACAAAAAGACACCGGCGCAGCACAGCTAGTGAGGTAGCAAATCAGTTTATGGCTGCTACTGGCAAGCGGATCTTCCAAAAAACTGTCGCCAGACGTTTGCAGGAATGAGGACTATACGCCCGCCGTCCTGTTATGTGCATCCCATTGTCCAGACGTCACCGTACCTCCCGTTTGCAATGGTGCCATCTACATCGCAATTGGACTGATAACGACTAGTCTGCTGTCCTCTTTTCAGATGAGAATAGATACAGTCTATCGTCTGATTGCCGACGACAACTGATCTGGCGTGATAGTGGTACTGCATATTGTCCAGCAAACATACAGGAAAGGGACCGATATCCGACATGTAGTGTCATGGTATGGGCTGGCATCATGATCAATGGCCGTACGTCCCTCTATGTGCTTCCATCTGGGACTATGACTGGCCAACGATACATTAATGATGTTCTGCTACCTCATGTTCGCATGTTCCGTGGTGCTGTCGGTGATACATTCATTTTCATGGACAACAACGCAACATGTCATCGAACAGCCACTGTCCAGGAGTGTCTTGAGAGAGGATATTCAACGCCTCGTATGGCCAGCACGTTCTCCAGATCTGAATCCCATTGAAAATGTGTGGGATGCTTTGGGGAGGAGTCTTGCTGGTCGCCAATGCCCTACAATAAACAAGGACACCCTCATCCATGCACTGACAGAGGAATGGGATAAATTACCCCAACAGCTGCTTGATAATGTTGTGCAAAGCATGACACGACGTGTGGAATCTTGCATCGCCCTCCATGGTGGCCATATCCCGTATTGACATCTTACGCCGGAACGCCTGCGGACGGTAATTTCATTTTTTTCACGTTTACGTATTCTGCACAAAATGGCCTGTTTGTCCCTTAAAGACGTTCCAAAGCCTTCTGGATTTCAGAGCACAATAAATTGTCTTTCTTGTAATGTCCTGGCATTCTGACATTCTTTTATTCCACTTGGCATCCAACCACACTTACTTTTTTATGCGCTATATAGCCGTTTATGATCCGTCCTTAGCAATTGTCCAGCAGTGTAGTACAAGAAACAACCGCCCAAAACATATCTAAATGAGAAGAAGTTAAGGCTCGGCCTTTGGCTCGGCGAGACGTAACTAGTGCCGACATATCCTAAGATACAAGATGCAGTGCACAGAAACCAACATACAGGTTGATGCCGGAGCAGTATGCGTATTTCTGTTGACTTCAATTCTGGCAAACAGTCAGCCCTCAGCCACTAGGATACAAGATGCATTGCACAGAAACCAACATACAGACTGATGCCGGAGCAGACTGCGCATGTGTATTTCTGTTGACTTCAATTCTGGTAAAGAACAGGCAGCCGAACAACCCGCAGCACTCAGTGATTGCTACGTTCTCGGTAGCATAATCACTTCTCAAATCCGATATGTTAGTTTTGTTACGCCAATCGGGTTAGTTAAGGCTTTTGTTTGTTCTTCAGTTTTTTCAGAAACATTTTCAGTAATACCAAATACTAGGGACTGTCTGAATTTTGTGCGGATCCTTAGGCCTAACTATAATATTTGCTAAAATTAATTTAAATAGTAATATTAGTTTTATTGCATATTTTTTCACCAAAATAAGAGACGGGCGCGATATCAGAAAACAACAACAGCAGTAACAACAACAACAACAACAACAAAAAACTGCTCTACGCAAATAGTAATCAGATCGAAGGAAACCATCGTGATTCAAAGAAAATCGTCACTGCTGTAGTCCCCTAACGTCTTTTGTTCCTGAATGTTTGCTTTCCGACAGAGCACATAATCTCTTAGTTTGTGGTGGCGCTGTTGTCGCCTGTCTTACGTTTTCTCTACGAGAGTTGACGTTCTTCACGCGAAGCTTTATATTCTTTGCAACCGCCGACACGAAGGAACAACGAACAATGGGTAAATAAATTCAAAGCAACAGGAAGTGTCTTGAAAGACAAAAGCACTGGAAGACAGCCCGAAGGTTTATATTTATGCTGGTCTAGTAGAAGACAAAGTGATAGGGCCCATTTTCTTCGCTGAACTAACCGTTACTGGCATAGCATATCTGCACATGTTAGAACAATTCGCAATTCCACAGCCCCAGGATATTCAAGACATCATTTGCCAGCAAGATGGAGAGCCTCCCCACTGGTCTTTGGATGTACGCAGATCTTTAGAACACCAATTTCTAGTGCGTTGGATTGGACGTGGGATTCCGACGGCATAGGTACCCCGTTCTCCTGATATTATTCCATGCTATTTTTTTGGTGGCGAGGGGTATTAAGGACACTGCGTACTAGAAAGAGGTTACATCCACCACTGAGCTCAAAGAACGCATTACTGCACCCTTTCTCCTTGTTACACCTGACATTCTGCAGCGTACGTGGTCGGCAGGATGTCTAAACGATAGACATCCTGTTGCTCGCAGGATATCTATCGTTTAGACATCCTGCGATCAACCAACGGAGCACTACCTGCATTTAAATTAAAAAAAAAAAAAAAACTTTTACAGTTACCATGTGTTCTGACCTTAAAAGTAAGTTATTTATTGTAGTTTTTTTTCAGTAGCATACTGAATTTGTATATTTCATTTATGGACACCCTGTATATTATCCTCTCTAAATTCCAGTTGAAAACAAAAAATCAAAATTCACCTAATACTAAAGTTTACAGAGCGAGGTAACTCCTTAATAGTGTTTCCGTTTGCAATGAAAAAATACCATATTCGATTGTGCTTTCATTTCTGAAATGGAATCTATTTCTACTGCGAACTCTCTCAAAGATTCATTCCTTGAAAAAACATGTAGATTCTAGGATAAACTGAAGCTGCATTTCAAAAATATATGGCAGGGTAAATCTATTAAAATACGCCCATGTTTACACATCGCTTCTTGTCAGATGAAATATACTCAAAAGGAATGCGTATATGTGAATTTAGGTAAGCTGCCAATTAAAATGGGAAAAATTACACCATGTGCTATTGCTATAATTTGAACAGCATATTTTATTTATTGTTTCTCCAACAACTTCCAGGGCGATTAAATTGAAAGATTGAATATTTTGTGCTTCTAGGCTCATCTTGTAAAATTTTATAAACATAAGGTTCAACAGAAAATTTCGAAACTATTTGTAATATGAATCCCTGAGAAACATAGTCAGGGCAATTAAGTCAGTCACTTATAATACTTAGAAGAACATTACGCAAAAAGTGTGAACTAATATTAATGGAGTATTAATTTGTCACCATAAAATATACTTCTTTTTTCATACTAATAAATGATTAATTTTTAAAAAGAAAACAAAATCAGTACAATTCGAATATCGGAATAAATCACATTAGCTATTAATTTTACTTATTACAAAAATTGCATTTCCCTGTATCTAATTAAAACATGATGAAAAAATTCATAAAACACAGCTGGACTTTGCTTACTGAAAAATAGGTGTTTCCCCTTCTTTTTCACCTAACTGAAACTGAAATGCTTTTCTGGTGCATGTTGTTGTGAAAGAGCCATAAAGCAGCTACACTATTTACCAACAAGTAATTGGACACCTCTGCAATCGACGATATCTGCGGTCCTGATACACGTCACGGCCGTCGCCGTTAAATATCGTGTCATAAACAACAACGCAACCAGTCGCATGCAAGATGCCACGCAGTTCGGAGCTCTCTGATTTCGAGAAAGGTGTAATCGTCGGGTATCACAGAAATGGCCGAATCATACGTGACATATCCAGCGAGTTGAAGTGCCCAAAATCGACAGTGGCCTACGTGATTGGCAAGTGGAAGAAGAGAGGTGACTCTCGGAATGGGCCCCGACCCGGCAGACCAAAAAACTGGGAGTTTGAGACCGACGGGTGCGGGCCAGAGAAATTCGGAAAAACCGCACCAAATCGACGAGCCACATCCGCGAGGAGTTTCAGCAGGCATCCGGGAGTGTTCTTTCGATGAATATTATCCGGAAGAAAGCCCATCTGCTCGGTTATCATGGACGTGCTGCCGTCCACAATCCTTTGATCACCAAGTTCAATAGCGCTGCTCGGCTAACGTGGTGAAAAGAACATCGACAGTGGACCGTTGAACAGTGGAAACAGGTGCTCTGGAGCGACGAATCAAGGTTCACCCTCTACCGTTCTGATGGCAGGGTCGGAGTTTGGCGTCTGCCTGGAGAACGCCTCCTGCCGGAATGCATTGTGCCAACTGTGAAGTTCGGCGGCGGTGGAATTATGCTATGGGAGTGTTTCTCCTGGTATGGCACGGGACCCTTGGTTGCAATTCCTGGTAGACTCAACGCCGAGACCTACTGCACCATTTTGGATGACTATGCGCTTCCTACGTTGTGGCAGTTTTACGGGGTGGACCCATGTTACTTTCAGGATGACAATGCCACCTGTCATGTTGCGAAGTCCACCCTGGCTTGGTATGGTGACAATGGGGTTAATCGAATGGACTGGCCTGCGCAGAGCCCGGATCTTAACCCTATCTAGAACCTCTGGGACGAGTTGGAGCGTCGACTTAAGGGGTGCCCCCACCTTCCGAAGTCGCTGAAGGAACTGACCTGTCTTCTCCAAGCCGAGTGGAAGAAAATACCGCTAACTGTCAACTACTGGTTGAGAGTATGCCCCGGAGGGTCGCAGCTGTAATTGCCGCTCGTGGAGGCTCCACCAACTATTGAAGGTGAATAAACTTCGTTTTCCTTTGCTATCACAGGTGTCCAATTACTTGTTGGTAGATAGTGTATATTATTTATCTGCAGCTTTGTAATGCCACACATTTGGATTGAAGTACTAAACGGCTCTCCTACACACCTTTCATAAAGATCTAAACATAACGAAACAAATCTCGCATATCATATCGTCTTTTGTATCTCAAAACATAAGGGTCTTTCAAATGAAAGTGACAAAGGAAGCATAGTGAAAAAGGGCGCATGCGCGTGCAAGGCGGAAGTAGTCCAATACGACTGTTTAATAAGCAAATTTCGTTCTGTAGTATTCATTCTGTTTAAAACTATCGTAACGTGCTGTAATACAGGGGAAATTACCCGTTCTGTGAATAATGGATTCTTCAAAATGTGCACAAAAGGGAAGTGATTCAGTTTTTGACGATGGAGGGCACAACTCGTACGGACATTTATCGGCGGATTCAAGCCGTTTTCAGCGAGGAATGCGTATCAAAACATACCGTGTTTCGATGGGCAGACATGTTTCGACAGGGAGATGTGTCGACGGCAGATATCACGAGGCCAGGACAAGAAAACACGCAGAAGAAAACATCGCGGCGGTTGGTGCTCACATTAAAGAACAAGAAAGATGACGCCGAAATTTTGGGTGTAATGCGCACGTCTTTTCAACCCGCTCTGACACAAATTAAATTTATCAAAGCCATTCAAAGTCAATGGAACCGGTATGGAAAACAATAGTATCTGACGGAAGAAAGAAGTTTTTTTCAATCTGGGTTTTAATCCCGTAGTCGTGAACTTACGCCCTCTAGTGGCAGACTTGTGCGTTAAGAAAAATTCAAATTTATGTGAGAAACATTTCTCAGCGGAAACGCTCTCCAACAAAGAAATAATTTTTCAAATCGGACTTGTCGAAACAGAAATATGGAAAAATATAAGATATGCATCTACACCCCCTGGCGGGAAAACCATGCATTATTTTAGAAGAAGGTATTCTTAAAAGGTTTTTCTATGCGAGCGGTATCAGTGCTGGAAAAAAAAAACGTTTTAGTCGAGTTTTCAGGAGCTCAAGTTTTGTTATAAATACATCAGAAGCTGAAATTCACCCTTATGCCCCCTGGTGGCCAAACCACTCTTTACCGAATATCAGAGATTATATGAAAAACATTTTCCATCAGAAGTTGTGTGCTATACAGAAAGAAGCAGAAATAACGCAGAAAACGCAATTTACCATTGCTTTCCCTAGCAGAAAGCATTAGATTTACTTGAAAATTTTGAATTTATATGAAAAATATTTCGCATCGAAAACAATATCCAACAAAGGAATTTTTCAAATCCGACTCCTAGAAGTAGAGATTTTGACAAATATAAGATATACGTCTGCGCCTCCTGGCGTAGAAACCATGCATTATTTTAAGAAGAAAATATTCCAAAAAGGCTGACCGACGTGAGTGGCATCGGTCCACGAAATAATTTTTTCAATCTATATTTTAGAAGCTCAGATTTTATGGCAAATAAATCCGAAGCAAAAATTAACACTTACGCTCCCTGGTGGCCAAATTATTTTTTACGAAAATTCAGTAATTATGTGCAAAATATTTTCCATCAGAAGCTTTATCCGGTGCATAAACAAATTTTTCAAATTGGAGCTTTAGCAGAAGAGATATCGGGAGAAACGCAATTTACCTTTACGCCCCCTAGCGGAAGGTCTATGAATTACTTGAAAATTTTGAAATTATACGAAAAACATATCACAGTTTGTATAGATTTTTTCACGACTCGTTATCCAACTCTCAAGAAGATACAAGGCTCAGATTATTCAAACTTATGCAGCCACAACAAGTCATCCTGAAGAAGAAATTGAAGAATTTTATGAGGAAATTCGTCATCTAAATATTAAAGGTAAACAGCACTTAAAGATAATTATGGGAGATTTCAATGCAAAAATTGGGCAACGGCAACAGAATGAAACTTCAGTAGGTAAATTCGGTCACGGCAACAGAAACCAGCGTGGAAATACTCTCGTTGAGTTTGCAGAGGCAGAAGGGTTTTTCATCTTGAACTCCTTTTTCAAGAAAAACCACACAGGAATTGGACATGGAGACATCCAAATGGGACGACAAGTGAAAGTGATTTTATTATGTGTAACAAAAAATTCGTCATAGAAGGCTGCAGTGTGCTAAACAAGTTCAACACAGGTAGTGACCACAGATTAGTGAGATATAAGATGCACCTCAACACTAAACTTGTACGTGGCAAGCTCATAAGTAAAACAAAATGTATTGACATAACCGACTTTAAAAAACACCAGAATACCTTCAAGTGGGAACTAAAGAACAGATTCTCTGCTTTAGAAGGCCTAACCACGGAAGAAGTGGATATTTCTGAAATTAACAGAAAATAACCAAAACTCTTATGGAAACAGCAACAAAATTAGCTGGGTCTACGAACACGTTGCATGTGAACTAATTATCAGGAAAAACCAAAATGTTGATGCAAAAAAGAAGACAGATGAGTACAACTAAAGAAGATGTGACTTCCAAAGTGGAATATATACAGCTAGGCAAGACAGTATGAAAAAGTATCACTGAAGACGTAAGGAAATTCAATTGTGAACTAGTGAGGAAAGCAATTGAAAACAGCCAAAGCCTGAAGCTAGCAAAGGGACATCTCAGTAAGGAAAGAAAACAGATTATGGCACTGAGAAAACAAGATGGTTTTGTAACAAGAAATAAAGACAAAATTTTGACAAGAGTGAAACATTTCTACTCCAAACTATACGAAAGGGATGATATATGTACTCCAGATATCATCAAAGGTACCAGTACCAGAGTTCTTCCAGACCTCCCAGCAGAAGTTGCACATGCAATCAAGAACATGAAGCGGGGCAAAGCTCCAGGAGAAGATGGAATTACTGTACACATCATACAAGAAGCAATTGGAGAAATCGAAACAGCATTCGCCCAAATTTTCACTCGATGCCTTAATGAAGGGAGGATCCCTGAGGATTGGAACACCTCTACAATGATCCTGCTACATA
Organism: Macrothele yani; assembly: GCA_039090855.1. NCBI lineage: Eukaryota > Metazoa > Arthropoda > Arachnida > Araneae > Macrothelidae > Macrothele > Macrothele yani. The sequence goes on along the minus strand of CM076997.1, from coordinate 109,023,862 downwards.
AAAAAGGTGACATTGAGGATCTCAGGAACAACAGACCTATCAGCCACCTATCAGTAGTTTATAAAACCTTCACTAAAGTTCTTTCACACCGCTTGAAAGTAACACTGGACATGGCTCAACCGAGAGAACAAGCTGGATTCAGGAGGGGCTACAGCACAATAGATCATATCCACGTATTGAGAGAACTAATTGAAAGAGCGAGGGAATATGAACTTCCATTGTGCATGGCTTTTATCGATTATGAAAAAGCACTTGATTCGGTGAAACCATCAGCAGTTACAATGGCTCTGAAATCCTGCGGTATTGAAGATGCATACATTAATATTAATAATAACATCTATGAAAATGCAAGTGCAAAGATTCGGCTATTTGAAAATACAACACACATAACAATTGGAAAGGGAGTGAGACAAGGTGACACCATATCACCGAAACTCTTTAATACGGCATTGGAAAATGTCTTTCAATCACTGAACTGGGAAAACAAAGGGATAAAGATTAATAGAGATTATCTAACCCACCTTCGTTTTGCTGATGATGTAGTCATTTTTGCAACTACTTCATGAGAGCTGCAGAGTATGATCCAGGAACTTGCTGACAAGAGTAAAGAAGTTGGATTAAAAATGAACTTTCAGAAGACAAAAGTGATGTTCAATGCTTTTACAAGAAATGAAGATTTATCGATTGACGAAGAAATGCTGGAGATAACAGACACATACGTTTATCTTGGACAGCAGATATCAAATGAGGATCACATTGATGGAAAAATTAATCGGCGTGCAAAAATTGCCTGGATAGCTTTAGGAATAAACAGCATAATTTTCAAGAGCAATATGCCATTATGTCTTAAAATAAAAGTGTTTGATCAATGCATACTTCCAGTACTTACGTATGGTGCAGAGACGTGGACCATAACTAAAAAAGACATACAAAGGCTGCAAACAACTCAAAGAAGCATGGAGAGGTGCATTCTTGGTGTAACCAGGAGAGATAAGAAGAGGAACTCTTGGATCCAAAAAATGACAAGAGTGGAAGACATCATGATCAGAATTAAATCCCTCAAATGGCAATAATGGGCTGGACATACTGCCAGAAGAACAGACCATCGATTGAGAGCCTAAATTTTAGATTGGATTCCAAGGGACTGGAAAAGACCCAAAAGAAAACCACATGGGAGTTGGGTGGATAAATTCGAAAGTATGCGGGAGTGACATGGAGGAGACTGCCACAAGACAGACCGTTGTGGCAGAAACTTGGGGAGACCTTCGTCCAGCACTGGATTGATAATGGTTGACAATGATGATGATGATGATGATGATGATTATATACAATATGTTATATATATATGGTATGAACTTCCGTTATACATGGCTTTTATCGATTATGAAAAGGCCTTTGATTCGGTGAAACCATCAGCAGTTACAATGGCTTTGAATTCCTGCGGGATTGAAAATACGTACATTAATATTATTAATAACATCTATGAAAATGCAAGTGAAAAGCTTCGGCTATTTGAGAATACAGCACCCATAAAAATTGGAAAGGGAGTGAGACAAGGTGACACCATATCACCGAAACTCTTTAATGCAACATTGGAAAATGTCTTTCAATCACTGAACTGGGAAAACAAAGGGATAAAGATTAATGGAAATTATCTAACCCACCTTCGTTTTGCTGATGACGTAGTCATTTTTGCAACTACCGCCCTCAGAGCTGCAGAGTATGATCCAGGAACTTGTTGACAAAAGTAAATAAGTGGGATTAAAAATGAACTTTCAGAAGACAAAAATGATGTACACTACTTTTACATGATATGAAGATTTATCGATTGATGGGGAAAAGCTGGAGATAACCAATACCTACATTTATCTTGGACAGAAGATATGAAGTGAAGGTCACTTTGATGAAGAAATTACTCAGCGTACAAAACTTGCCTAGAGAGCTTTTGGAAGAAACAGTATAATTTTCGAGAGCAATACGCCATTATATCTTAAAAGAAAAGTGTTTGATCAATGCATCCTTACAGTGCTTACATATGATGCAGAGACGTGGACCTTAACTAAAAGAGACATACAAAGACTGCAGACAACTCAAAGAAGCATTGGAGAGATACATGTTTGGTGTAACCAGGAGAGATAAGAAGAGGAACTCGTAGATCTGAAAAATGACAAGAGTGGAAGACATCATGATCAGAATAAAATCCCTGAAATGGCAATAGGCTAGACATATTACCAGAAAGACAGACCACCGATCCGATGGTCAGCTGAAATTTTATACTGGATTCCGAGGAACAAGAAAATACCCAGAATAAGATCTCGTGGGAGATGGGCGGATAAAATTCAAAAGTATGCAAGTGTAAAATGTAGGAGACTGGCACAAGACAGGTCGTTGTGGAAGAAACTTAGGGACTCCTTCGTCCAGCAGTGGATTGGTAATGGTTGACAATGATGATATATATATATATATATATATATATACATATGTATATATAAATTATATCCGTTCTTTGAGTCCTTGAGTCAAACAAACTGTCTGCAAGGTGGATGCTTCGCTAGCTGACTCCAGAATTGAAACAACGACGTGTTGATACCTGCCAAGAACTTTTGCGGCGCTTTGAAGCAGAAGCTGATAGCTTTCACACAGGATTTTTGCTGAATATAAAACCTGATTTCACTATCATCAGCCACAATACACCAAGGAAGCGAGCAAGAAATGACACCATCCATCCTCACCAAAACCGAAGAAGTTTCGTAAGCAGCCAACTACAGGGTAGGTTATGCTGACACTCTTTTGGGACGAATGAGGCTTAATTTTGGAGCACTATATGCCCAGGGAGAACATTGTAACCAGTGCCACTTATGCAGATCTTATCGGGAATCTTCTTCGACCTACTATCAAATCCAAGCGTCGTGGACTTTCTGAGTACTGGTGTCTTCTTTCAACATGATAACCCTCGGCCCCTATGTTGCCCGTGCAATGGTTGCAACCGCACAAGACCGGCACTTCGAGTGACTTCCACATCCGCCGTATTCACAAGACCACGCCCCAAGTGATTACCACATCTTTGGACCGCTCAAAGATGCAATGGCAGGAAAAACTTTCAGGTCCGATGAAGAGGTGCTGCAGGTAGTGCACAGCCGACCGAAAGAATTTTACTCCACAGGAATCTATGTACTTCGTAAGTGCTGGAGAACTTGCATTCCACAAAATGGAGATTTAATGGTCAATAACCAACGAATTGTAATATTATGCAAATACATTTCTTTTGGTTTGAAATATATTTATATTTGCAGTTAAGTAAAAATAGTCAATAACCAACGAATTGTATTGTTAAGATAACACGTTTCTTTTGATTTGATATGTGCGTATAGTTATTTTTCGATAGATGTATAGTTACTGGAAGTAAAAATTATCTACAACAAACGGATTGCGATATTAATCTTTTAAATGAAATGGGTGTTCAGCTACTTTACGATCATCCTGTGTACATATATATATATATATATATTCTTCGCAAACACCTAAGCCTGAAGAAAAACATGAACACAGATACCAATTAAAACTTCCGCAAAATACATACTGTACTAGAAAATAAAACTTGTTTTCGTTATCGAAATGTTAGAAACATTTTTTCCCCCAAAGAGATGAGTAACCTCCTTAGATGTTTAATGAAGCGAAATTACCATGAAATAGATTAAGTTCTGATCTTGAAGTTTTGTTTCATTACGGATTTGGGTGTCGTCTCTAAATCGTGCTTCTTGGCCAAACATGTCAACCTCAGGCTTGATAGCTCAGGTGTCAAATTCCCGTTCACATCTTAAACGGATGGTTCCCTTAGGCGAGTTGAGTGGAACAACCAGTTTCTTGTACGTAGGCATTACGTAAAGCAATCGACGACAGACTAGGAGCTGAAAGTAAATAAGACAATGGCAGACATTGAGGTCAAAGAAAGGAAAAACATCAAAGTTCTTAATAAGAGGCTGATTCTCAGAAATAATTTCTTATCCTTGAGATGAATAAACACTTTGTTAAGATCGTCGGAAGTGGGGACTGCTGATTGCAGCACGAGACCATTTGCAAGTTTCAAAAGAAAACCAAGAAATATGAGTTCTTGCTGTGAGAAGCACATTCAAAGGTTATGTTTGCATAGCTTAAACATTTTAAAACTGTTGAGCTCCATTATATTTTTTAACTCGCGTTCTTTTATATGCCTCTCTCTCATGATTACGAATACTCTGAAGATGATCGTTTGAAATTCGCTTTTTTACCTTCTACTTTCTTCCGCATGAAATTTAACAAGGAAGGAAATTAAATTACATCTAAATATATGTAAACAGTTATTATCTGAATCTTTTTCTCTCACATAGTTCTAAGAAAAGCTGTGTTCTGGCCATGACGCAATTCTGCGGACTTCTGCTGTTTTGAAGTTAGTGTAAATGATAGAAAGCTTTCGAATAGTTTGCTTGATCTTTTCACTTGTTGACTAGACTGCGTTTATTCTTGTTTTCCTCAAATATTTCTCAGTGTTGTCAAAGAAAGCAGAAAAGCTACTTCTTCTCTTTGCGCTATTTTTAAAATATCCAAATTTTCTTTCACCTATAAATTTAAGGTATAATTGCAAGTTATCAAGTTTTCTTCAAATTGATTTTGCGTCTATGAACGGTATCAGCAACATTTTCGTATGATACCGGGCTTTGAAAATGAATCTAGCTATTTGTAACATTAACGTTCCATTCGTTTCACTCGCTAATTGCCATTCGCAAAATAATCAAATTTATATTTCACCTTCTTGCGATAGAGGAACATATTTCTTTTCTCCGTCTGAATTAAAATGACAGCAGCTTTTATGCTTTACATGGAAACTGAGGGTGTGTTTGCTTTGCTGATTCCTGCTCAAAAGTCAGATTAAGGAGAGGATCCAGAAACTTACCTTAAAGAGGAGGGGATGGGACGGTAGCTGGCCAATGTGCGCCGTGGCCAATGTGCGCAGTGGCCAATGTGCGCCGTGGCAGGGGTTTCGACTGCGGGTGCTTGGTTATTCGACATTACTTTGTTTCCAACCCCATATATTTGGTGTACAGATAATTTTTAAAGCGTTTTTTGCGTAACGTATACCGTTAATTTACATATCCAACATTCCCCCGCGTAGTTGTCATGTGACTGTAATAATAACTGGTCCAGAGTATAAAATGTGACACAGAAGTTTGTCCAACAATCAAATGTACTTTCACATCGGTAGTTGAAAGATGGCAAGCGGTACTGCATTTTTTCGACACTGCATTCGTTACAAATTTCATCAAAGAAAAAGTGCTGAAAAAGTATGTGCATCGATTTGTTCTGTTCTGGGGGAGAATATTGTATCCGAAAGCACGTGTAAGTTTTGGTTTAGACGGTTTAAAGCAGGGGATTTTGATGTTAGCAATCGAGAACGTAGCGGCGCCCCGCAGAAGGTTGCACATGAGGAACTGTAAGATTTGCTGAATGAAGATTCGTCTCAAACTCAAAAAGAACTAGAAAGTCAGTGTAAAGACAGAAAGTCTTTCCCGTGGAAAATCGTTTCAGGTGATGAAAAGTTGATATGGTACGACAATCCCACACGATATAAAAACACTGGGTAGACCCTGGTGAAGTAACGACTTGGACACTGAAACGCAATATTCACTCCAAGAACGTTCTGCTGTGCATATGGTGGGATATGAAGGCTGTGCTCTATTATGAACCATTGAAACAAGTCAAAACTGTTACTGCTTATTGCTGTAAGCAACAATTGCTGCGATTGAATCAAGAAATCTGTCGGAAACATCCATTCACAGGCAAAGGATTGAGTCCCGTGAAATTGCTGCATGACAAAGCTAGGCTGCATGTAGCGAAATCGGTCAACGAAACGTTATTGACGCATGGCTGAGAAGCCTTAAAGCACCCGGCATATAGTCCCGAAATAACCCCTTCAGACTATCATTTGTTCCGATCAATGTAACATGGTTTATCTGCTGCACAATTCCGGACATGTGAGGAAGTGCAAAAGTGGGTTGACGACTTCATCGCGTCGCACGACGAAGTATTGTTCATGGTTGGAATCCGTCAGTTGCCCGACCGATGGTGGAAGGTGATAAATAACGACGGCGCATGTTTTGATTCGTAAAAATATTATTGTTTTCTCTTAAATTACATGTGTTATCTTAAACGCTTTAAAACTTATTTGTACACCTAATAAAATACACTGGCGGAAAGTGAAAAAATAACACCAAGAAGGAATTGGCGGACGATCATGAAATTTTTATATGTTAATGGGGTCGAGTTGACGTAGGTGTGATGTTAATTTCGGGACCGGCCGGTGAGCGCTTACGCCACAGCACGGCATAATATGCAAATTATCTTCGGTGGTATTTAAGGAGTACGGCGAAGTGAATGTAATCAGTCGTCGGCGTACGGACACGTGCGAAGACCCTAAAGAAGCTGCAATGCCTGGACATGGAAGACGTGTAGGATTTCAGCAGTTATCGGACTTTGAGCGAGGTCGTCTAGTCGGACTCCGCGAGGCCGAGTGGTCGTATCGTCGTATTGCGAAGCAAATTGGACGGGAAGTATCGGCAGTGGTACGATGGTGGCGTAGATGGTCCGAGGAACATTCCCACACGAGAAGACGTGGAACTGGGAGTAACAGACGGACTGATGAGCGAACCGATTGACGTATAAGAAGAGCAGCGTTGCCAAGCAGAACATACACTGCGACGCAAATCCGAGATGCCGTTGCACCTTGGGTGACTGTGCGAACAATCCGCAACCGTCTACTGGATGAAGGAGTACGTGCACGTGTGCCTCTGCATGTGCACCTCTGACTCCAGCCCACCGTCAGGAACGGCTGCAGTGGTGTCGCCATCTTCTGCACTGGAGAACGCAATGGCGATCTGTCGTGTTCAGCGATGAAAGCAGATTCTGCTTGGGAGCCTCCGATGGCCGTATGCGCGTTCGCAGACGCACGGGGAAGCGTCTCCACCCTTCTTGCATCCACCAGCGACACACAGGGCCTACACCTGGTCTCCTGGTGTGGGGAGGATCAGCTCTCACTCCCGTACACAACTAGTGTTTGTACCGGGTACGTTAAACAGCACCTCTTACATCAACAACATCATTCATCCCGTTGTTGTGCTATTTATAAGGTCGGTCCATCGTGGTGTTTTCCAGCAAGATAACGTACGCCTACAAACGGCACGTGCAACGCAACTTGCACTTCAGGGTGTGAGACAACTTCCATGGCCTGCACGATCACCGGATTTGTCCCCCATTGAGCACGTGTGGGATTTTAAGGGACAACGAATTATCCGGTCTCCACGGCCAGCCACGACCATCCCCGATTTACGCGTCCAGGTTGAGGATGCTTGGAACTCAATACCCCAAACTTACATCCAACATCTGTACGACAGACTCCATGCCAAAATTGCACAGTGCGACGCAGTTCATGGCAGTTCAACCTCGTACTAACCATGTTACTCGGAAATGTTATTTTTCAGCTTACCAGCAAATACAGCTGTATTTTACCATAATGTTTTGATCACGTTATCCTCTGTATTCCGTTATCATGCTGTATAAATTTCGTTGGTATCAGACGTCTCCTTCTTGGTGTTCTTTTTTCACTTTTCGCCAGTGTACATTAAATGAAAATCGAGAAAACAAATGATAGGATGGAAGTGGTGCTCTACGGTAAGCAAATGCTTGGCAAAACCGTACGTTGACACTAGGGCTTCGTTAAATTTACAATCTGATTTACGATTCGACCATGACCCACCAAAACTGCTGTTCCGTCAAGTGTTATGCAAAACGTAAAGTACGATATTTTGAAGAGGTCATTAAAACTGATTAGAAAAGAGATAAAAAGATTAAAATGAGAAAAAATAATTAAAACCTCCACGTGGTTATTCCCTAGGAAACGCTACTACACTGTATCGAATTTACCAGGTGGAAATAAAAATTTACATATTATCTACATACTACATGTGCATAAAAAATGAATGTCATATGTATATACAGGGTGCATAGGAATGTCCCTTTAGCCTGGAATAACTTGCGAACCGAGAGAGGTACAGTGATGCAAGTAAGATAACGGTATAGTAAAGCGACTGCGCCCGATCGAATGCAACCAATAGCAGCGCCCCTAGTAACAAAATGCGGAAGTTAGCCATTGCAAATCGAAAACGAAAAGAGGTAGAGCAAAATTTCCAGTTACGAAGTTGTAGAGCATGCATTAATTAGTACAAAACGACATTTGTTTCACACGGATAAGATAAATTGTCTTCTGAATACCCTAAAATGTCCGAAATCAATGCGCGACCTTTTGTGTGAATGTTTGAAGGGAACAAGCACAGGTATGAGCAAATGCACACAATTTGTTGCATAAAAGCGTACTTATGTCAATACAGTTTGTGGATGTCACACAAAACAAAAACAGAAAAGGCAAACGGGAGCACAATGATAAAAAGTTAATGTCAAGTATGTTCGAAGAGTTCGCCATTGCCCACGATACACATTTGTATTCGGGAAAGTAACTCTGCATACATATTCCTCAGCATGGAAGGTGTCACACTATTGCAAGCATCTGTAAAACGACGGCGTAGATCCAGCAGACTTTTAGGCGCTGTTGCATACACCTGATTTTTTACGTAACCTCAGAAATCCAAGCTCGCCACACAGCGTACGTAGACCTAAACTTCTGACCAGGGTACATCCTGCTACTGGTTTTTATGTCGTACGTACGATACAATGTCACAATCTGCATTTGTATACGGCTATATTTGCGAAATGGGAATATGCAGATTCGAATCGTCGCGCATCAATTTTGGACATTTTAGGGTATTCAGGTGACAATTTATCTTATCCGTGTGAAACAAATGTCGTTTGGTACTAATTAGTTGACGCTCTACAACTTTGTAATTGGAAATTTTGTTCTATCGCTTTTCGTTTTCGATTTGCAACGGCTAACTTCCGCATTTCGCCACTAGGGGCGCTGCTATTTGTTGCATTCGATCAGGCGTAGTCGCTTTACTATACCGTTATCTCACTTGCATAACTGTACCTCTCTTCGTTCGAAAGTTATTCCAGGCCAAAGGGACTTTCCTATGCAACCTGTATACATGCCCACACGTACCTACGGTTCTATAAGAGCAATTTTTCAACAGCGAAAAAGACAATAATCTCTCTACCAGGGAGAAGATTTAGGGGTGGGGTGGAGTGGAGAGGGGGTGTATCTTGAGTGTAATGAGCCCATGAGCGGGGAGAGCTGTGAGTTCAACTGACGCTTTTCGGAGCTTCTTGAGCTTAACAGACTAACATCCGTTCCAGAGTGCATGTTAAATAAAAGGAAAATAAAAAGCCATGCCCAGTGTGTGCAGGGGGGTGGGGGTCATGGGAATGTAAGACGACATGTCATATAATAATATGATATGTCGTCTTACAAAATAAATGCTGTTGCATGTTAATTGTTTACTGTCGATGCTACCGTATAGGAGCGGCGAATAGATTCAAACGTTCTCTGGCTGCATTCTTATTTGTTTTTGTTTTGTTTTGATAGGCGGTTTAACGACCACCGTGAGCAACTCAACGGGTTATAAGCAGTCGCCCGTCCCTTATTTAGGGTCACTGGTTCCAGGGAAGGGAGAGAGCCAGTGCCGTAAGACAAAACACAACAACCATGCGTCACCGGGATTCGAACCCGGACCCCGTTCGGACGAATGATCAGAGGCTATCGCTTAGACCGGGGCGGCCCTCTTATTTGTTTAAGAATATTAATTCTAATGTGACTGTTATTACGACAAACAATCTGAAAAAAAAACCCCTTAAGAACTTAAAACTTTATATTTTAATGGCTGAAATGGACGAAACTCTTCTTTCTATGTATACGTCGACATTCGTAGGATCTAGCAGTTTGTCGTTCTTTTGTGCTACTTATCACTCAAACGAATGGCTCCGAATTCTCATATACAGAAAGTTCATTAACTTGGGGCAAATTTAAATATAAATTTCTTGCCCTGTACGTCTTCTGTTCAGAATTGGCCATGGAGAATGAAGGATGTACCCAAGGTTTCGAGACTGCCATTTCCGTGTCGATTGTTTTAACTGGAAAATATTACCTTGAGCTATTTTCCCAATGTCTACAGTCTTCCTCTATTTTGCGCAATACCGTATTTTGAGCATTCGTCTAGCAATCCTGTCTTTCTTGATTTTTTCATTTTAATAAGAGAACGAATGGACGTTTCTATGAATCAAATAATAAAATTTCTCATCACTTAGTGGAAACTTTAGGCAAAAGAATGGTAACCACATTACTCAAAGCAATCATATTTTAATAATAATCTTATAGAGCAACGGGGATTACATTTGTCGTTTGCGTAATTGATAACAGTAATTTTTTGGAGTTAAATATTTAAGGGTTCAAACTATACCAGCAGCCTTCGAAATAAAGATTATAGCCGAGTTCAGTGTTCTTAGGAATATATCTATAACTGAATTTTGGTGTACAGTTTCTCAATTATATACGCTAAAAGAATATGCGCTTATTCTATCAATCTTTTTGTCCGTTGTTCTGCGAGCTGGATAAATTTCACCTACATTGGTAAAATCTGGAATTGCGAAAAGACCGCACTCCGTTTATTCGCAAAACGCATTACGGCAAAAATAAATCACGAGCAGCTGGCGTTTCAACTGGTTCCACACATGCTCGACGGAAAGACATGTCCGGGGAGCGGGTAGGCCATGGAAGTGTCTGTACGTGACGTAGGCAGTCTTGGGCAACCCGAGCCGTGTGCGGGCGGGTATTCTCCTGCTGGTATAGCTCATCTGGAATTCCAGCAAGGAATGGGAGCACATGGGGCCGTAGGATCTTATCCACATTCCGCTGGTCCGTCAATGCTCCACGTACCACTACTAGAGCTGATCAGCTATCGTAAGCTATGGCTCCCCAGACCGTAATGCCTACAGTGGGAGAGGTATGGCGCTCGATATCAAGGTTGGGGTTGTGTCGTTGACCCGGGCACCTCCACACCCGGACACGATGATTATCTGTCACCAAAACGATGCGGCACTCATCGCTAAACACCACACGTCGCCAGTCTGTGGCGTTCCACGTCGCTCTGGCCTAGCACCACTGCACACGGAGTCTGCGATGTTCCCGTGTTACTGGCAGCACATGTAACAGGCACTGGGATCGCAGATTCGCTTCCGCGAGGCGTCGGTAAATAGTTCCTGGGCACACACAAGCCGCTACATCTACCTGTGTAATGGCCCGAGCGGCAAAATTTATATCATCATCATCATCATTGTCAACCATTATCAATCCACTGCTGGACGAAGGTCTCATCAAGTTTCCTCCACAACGGTCTGTCTTGTGCCAGTCTCCTCCATGTCACTCCCGCATACTTTCGAATTTCATCCACCCATCTTCCATGTGGTCTTCTTCTGGGTCTTTTCCTGTCCCTTGGAATCAAATCTAAAATTTCGGCTGTCCATCTATGGTCTGTTCTTCTGGCAGTATGTCCAGCATAGCCGCTCGGAAATACTTCACACACACACACATATATATATATATATATATATATATATATATATATATATATATATGGGATGTAAGGTCAGGTGATGCGTAACATCACAGCCTCTCCTTGACAATTGTCAACCCCGCCTTCTCGTGGTACATCCTGTTCCCGCTAAAGGGGCTCTGACGACCGCCAATAGCGGTATAACTATACTATAGGGATTAGAGGAAATGCTATCCCACACTCACCAACCCGCTTGGCCATCGTGGTGAGTTATGGCCAAACCCCTCCAATATGACTCCACAACTTAAATCTTGGCCCTCAGTCTCCGACAGCTGGAAGGTACCTGGCCAAGGCAGCGGCCAGTGCGACATGAAGGCAGAGGGTGCTAAGAATCCACGGAGAACCGGACTAGGCTGCCATCTGATGATGACCTTAGCTACGTATAATGGACGCTCCCTATCTTCTGATTCAAGGCTTCTTGAATTGGAAGAGGAACTACAAAGGATCAAGTGGGACATCGTCCGGCTAAGTGAGGTAAGGAGAAAAGGGGAAGATCTCATTGAACTGAAAAGTGGACATCTCTTCTACTATCGTGGGACTGATACTGGCAGAACTAGTGGTGTTGGATTTATAATAAACAAGAAACTAAAGGATAAAGGTGTAGAAGTTGAAAGTTCCTCTGACAGGGCTGCACGACTCGTTATCCAACTCTCAAAAAGATACGAGGCTCAGATTATTCAAACTTATGCACCCACCACAAGTCATCCTGAAGAAGAAATTGAAGAATTTTATGAGGAAATTCGTCATCTAAATAATAAAGGTAAGCAGTACTTAAAGATAATTATGGGAGATTTTAATGCAAAAATAAGGCAACGGCAACAGATTGAAACTTCAGTAGGTAAATTCGGTCACGGCAATAGAAACCAACGTGGAAATACTCTCGTAGAGTTTGCAGAGGCAGAAGGGTTTTTCATCTTGAACTCCTTTTTCAAGAAAAAGCCACACAGGAAATGGACATGGAGACATCCAAATGGGATGACAAGTGAAATTAATTTTATTATGTGTAACAAAAAATTCGTCATAGAAGACTGCAGTGTGCTAAACAAGTTCAACACAGGTAGTGACCATAGATTGGTGAGATGTAAGATGCACCTCAACACTAAACTCGAACGTAGCAAGCTCATAAGACAAACAAAATGCATTGATATAACCAACCTTAAAAAACACCATAATACCTTCAAGTTGGAACTGAAGAACAGATTCTCTGCTTTAGAAGGCCTAACATCGGAAGAAGTGGATATTTCTGAAGTTAACAGAAAAGTAACCAAAGCTTTTATGGAAACAGCAACAAAATTAGCTGGGTCTAAGAACAAGTTGCATGGGAACAAATTATCAGGAAAAACCAAAATGTTGATGCAAAAAAGAAGAGAGATGAGGACAACTAAAGAAGATGTGACTTCCAAAGTGAAATATATAGAGCTATGCAAGACAGTACGAAAACGTATCACGGAAGACGTAAGGAAATTCAACTGTGAACTAGTATGGAAAGCAATTGAAACAACCAAAGCCTAAAGATAGCAAAGGAACACCTCAGTAAGGGAAGAAAACAGATTATGGCACTGAGAAAAGAAGATGGTTCTGTAACAAGAAATAGAGGCGAAATTTTGACAAGAGTGAAAGATTTCTACTCCAAATTATATAAAAGGGATGATATATGTACTCCAGACATCATGAAAGGTACCAGTACCTTAATTCTTCCAGTCCACCCAGCAGAAGTTGCACATGCAATCAAGAATATGAAGCGGGGAAAAGCTCCAGGAGAAGATGGAATTACTGTAGACATCGTACAAGAAGCAAATGGAGAAATCGAAACAGTACTCGCCCAAATTTTCACTCGATGCCTTAATGAAGGGAAGATTCGTGAGGATTGGAACAACGCTACAATGATCTTGCTACATAAAAAAGGTGACATTGAGGATCTCGGGAACTACAGACCTATCAGCCTCCTATCCGTGGTTTATAAAATCTTCACTAAAGTTCTTGTACACCGCTTGAAGTTGACACTGGACATGGCTCAATTATGAGAGAACAAGCTGGATTCATGAGTGGCTACAGCACAATAGATCATATCCACGTACTGAGAGAACTAACTGAAAGAGCGAGGGAATATGAACTTGCATTGTGCATGGCTTTTATCGATTATGAAAAAGCCTTTGATTCGGTGAAACCATCAGCAGTTACAATGTCCCTGAAATCCTGCGGTATTCAAGATGCATACATTAATATTATTAATAACATCTATGAAAATGCAAGTGCAAAGATTCGGTTATTTGAAAATACAACACAAATAAAAATTGAAAAAGGAGTGAGACAAGGTGACACCATATCTCCGAAGCTCTTTAATGCCACATTGGAAAATGTCTTTCAATCACTGAACTGGGAAAAACAAAGGGATAAAGATTAATGGAAATTATCTAACCCACCTTCGTTTTGCTGATGACATAGTCATTTTTGCAACTAGCCCGTCAGAGCTGCAGAGTATGATCCAGGAACTTGCTGACAAAGTAAAGAAGTGGGATTAAAAATGAACTTTCAGAAGACAAAAGTGATGTTCAATGCTTTTACAAGAAATGAAGATTTATCGATTGATGGAGAAAAGCTGGAGATAACAGACACGTACGTTTATCTTGGACAGCAGATATCAAGTGAGGGTCACATTGATGAAGAAATTAATCGGTGTACAAAACTTGTCTGGAGAGCTTTTGGAAGAAACAGCATAATTTTCAAGAGCAAAATGCCATTATGTCTTAAAAGAAAAGTGTTTGATCAATGCATCCTTCCAGTTTTTACGTATGCTGCAGAGACGTGGACCTTAACTAAAAGAGACATACAAAGGCTGCAGACAACTCAAAGCAGCATGGAGAGGTGCATGCTTGGTGCAACAAGGAGAGATAAGAAGAGGAACTCGTGGATCCGAAAAATGACAAAAGTGGAAGACATCATGATCAGAGTTAAATCCCTGAAATGGCAATGGGCTGGACATACTGCCAGAAGGACAGACCATCGATGGACAGCCGAAATTTTAGATTGGATTCCAAGGGACAGAAAAAGACCCAGAAGAAGATCACATGGAAGATGGGTGGATGAAATTCAAAAGTATGCGGGAGTGACATGGAGGAGACCGGCACAAGACAGACCGTTGTGGCACAAACTTGGGGAGACCTACGTCCAGCAGTGGATTGATAATGGTTGACATATATATACGGTATATATATATACACTGAAGTGCCAGAAAAACTGGCACACCAGTCTAATACTTGGTAGGTCCCCCACGGGAGCGCGGGACTGCAGAAATGCGACGGGGCATGGACTCCACTAGCTTCTGTAAATATGCTGTAGGCAATGCACACCATACTTCCTGCAGAGAGTTCCACAATTCTGGTGTATTCCGAGGTCTCGGATTCCTGTGTTCGATAGCGCGTTGCATGGCATCCCAAATGTGTTCTATCACGTTCAGATCTGGGGACTTGGTTGGGAATGACAAAACCCTAAACTCAGATGAATGCTCCCCTAAACATAAAGTAGCGTCCCGGCACTTGTGTGAAGGTGCATTGCCCTGTTGTAACAGACCCAACTCATCAGCATGAATGCAGGACATGAACGGGTGTACCTCGTCAGAAAGGATTCGCACATAGCGTTGGCCGGTCACAGACGTTTATAGACGTACCAGTGGTCCCAGTAAAGTCCAGCTGAACACACCCCACACCATTACGGACCCCCCACCTGCTGGCACAGTTCCCTGATGCCAAGCGTAATTCATGGCTCCATGGGGTTTGCGCCACTCACGAATCCTTTTATCTGCCCGATACAGTTGGAAACGCGACTCGTCAGACCAGGCTACTTGGTTCCAGTCATCAAGTGTCCAGTGGCAGTGTTGCCGTGCCCAAGCGAGGCGCATAACTCTGTGTCGCGCACCCATCAAGGGGACTCGAGTTGAGCGTCGGCTCCCAAAGCCCGTTTCGTGCTGGGTACGTTACACAGTCTGGACGCTGATGCTTGTTGAGGCTCCAGCATTGAATTCTGATGATACATGCGAGAATGTTGCACGCCTGTTGCGTGAAACGATTCTTGACAGCCGACGATGGTCACGTTCACCCAATGTCTTTTTACGGCCACACTCGTATCGTAGGTTAGGGGTTTTGCCGGAATCCTGGAAGTCACGGTACAGCCTTGCAATGGTCGTCCGTGAAAATCCGAACTTCCTATCTACTTCCGAAATACTATGGCCCATCTCACGAACGCCAACTATGGCACCGCATTAAAAATCGCTTAAATCGTTATTACTTGTCATTCTCATGCCGAAAATAGCTGACATCTGGCAAGGATATTTATCGTTTAATGTGCGCACTGGCGGACGCAACCGAGTACGCGCATAGGTGACGTTGCGATGTATTTTGCATAAGCTCGTCTGTACCCGTTTTTCTGCGTACAAAACTTGCCTGGAGAGCTTTTGGAAGAAACAGCATAATTTTCAAGAGAAATATGCCATTATGTCTTAAAAGAAAAGTGTTTTATCAGTGCATCCTTCCACTGCTTACGTATGGTGCAAAGACGTGGACCTTAACTAAAGGAGACATACAAAGGCTGCAGACAACTCAAAGTAGCATGGAGAGCTGCATGCTTGGTGTAACCAGGAGAGATAAGAAGAGGAACTCGTGGATCCGAAAAATGACAAGAGTGGGAAGACATCATGATCAGAGTTAAATCCCTGAAATGGCAATGGGCTGGACATACTGCCAGAAGGACAGACCATCGATGGACAGCCGAAATTTTAGGTTGGATTCCAAGGGACAGGAAAAGACCCAGAAGAAGACCACATGGAAGATGGGTGGATGAAATTCGAAAGTATGCGGGAGTGACATGGAGGAGACTGGCACAAGACAGACCATTGTGGAGGAAACTTGGGGAGACCTTCGTCCAGCAGTGGATTGATAATGGTTGACAATGATGATGATGATGATGATATATATAGAGAGATAAGCGTACACTGCTCGAAAAAAATAACTGACGTTATACCCCAGTGTTACCTCTTTGCGGAAGCAGAATCAAACTGTGTCTACTTTTAGATGTTTTCGCCACTTCATCGAAGGTTGGACCTTTTGGTACTACAACAAACAGACTAAATGCAGTTTCCAGTCGTGGCTTACAGCCACAGTAATGATTTAATGGCTTTCAGAGGATCTTCAGTAATTCGACAGCCACAGTAATGATTGAATAGCTTATAGAGGATCATCCGCATTTTGAACAACATCGTGATTTCGCTCCGTACGCGTAGTCCATCCCTCTGAAGAAAAACTGCCTACCTTCTTTGTTGTCGGCGAAGGCTGTGGTTGTTTTTTAGTTGAACGGAATAAACAACGATGCCTTCATTACCGAATGTGAGCGACAAATATCCTTTGAACATTTTGAGGGCCGCACTGGTGTCTCAGTGGTCTAAGCGGTGGCTTACGACCATTCTTCCGAAAAGGGTCCGGGTTCGAAACCCGGTGAGGCATGGATGTTGTGTTTATCTTACGAAGCTGGCTCTCTTCCCTCCCCGGAACCATTGGCCCTACTAAATTAGGCGCGGACGAACACTTATAAACCACTGAGTTGCTCACGGTGGTCGTTAAGCCTACAATCAAAAATAATAATAATAATAATAATGCGAATTTTAAGTGTACCAAAAACTGGTGCAAAAGTTTCAATTCCAATTTTACTGAGATTGACATCAGTAATTTTTGCGCACTCCGTGATCTGCGCCGGGACGCTTTGCCACGCCGCAGTTGAGCGTCTGTTCATGTCCATGGATCCCAGATCTTCTTAAAACGAATAAGTACTACGTGCAGTACGTACCTGAATTTTTTTTTTTCGCTGGGGGTAACATCATCAAGGTCAGGTTAAATCTATACGAAACGTATAGCTTTGGCAAAATTTCTGCTAAACACTTCAAAATATTATGTAATCACCTCCTCCATCTCCCTACGAAACTTAGCCCCTCAGCTCTGAACTGATGACGTCGTCTTTGCATATATCATGTATGACGTATATAAAAGGGCAAATGTTATTGTTTTTAAAAAGCGACGTCGCGAAGGAGATGAAAGCCCACCCTGAAAATTACCTTGGCCACCCTGCCGCAACCCAGTTCAAGATGTGCCATATTTTAATTTTCTCAAACTTTAAAATATAATCTGTACTTTGTCAAGAAATAATTACTCTTGTGTTTTTCGTCGTATAGACCTACGTTTTTTCCCCTAGGAAGTGCGATTTTCCTTCTCCGTAGAAAGTTTATACATATAGCATCCGAAGGGTCATGAAAAAATTCAATTGTTCTCACTCATCCCAATCCTCAATTTAAGCTTTTTTTTTCAAGTTAGTATGATCGGGGGCAAATAGTAATTCACTGAAGTAATTAGTAATTGCTCTGATGCTGTTAGAGGTCATTCGTAATTGTTCTGCTGTTTGTTTGTGATACTAAGTAGTGTGACGTACCTGCCAGCAGGACGCACATGACATAAAGGCAGATAGGAATCAGAATAAATGTCTGCGTAGCTCAGTTGGTAGAGCTGCTTGTTCCGGAATAAGCGTCCTCGGGTTCGAATCCCGGCGTAGACCAAAAATGACGGAGAAATTTACTTCGTTATAATGGCGCCCGAACTACCCGGATGACCCGACCGTTCAAAATCTCGCATTGGTGTGATGTTATTTCCACACCGCGAGATAGGAAAAATCAGAGAATCCCTTCTCCAGTGCTTCGAAAAATAAATGTGTGTGACGTTGCATTCCACACACCAGATTGACTGGGAATTCTCAAGTGCACGTTCTACAGTGATTGTCTGCCTGCAGCGATTCATGGTCACGGCTGATCCGTGGGCCATGCCCCCGGCCCTCTTTCGGGGGGGAGATGTGACGTACCTGCCAGCAGGACGCACATGACATAATGGCAGATAGGAATCAGAATAAATGTCTGCGTAGCTCAGTTGGTAGAACTGCTTGTTCCGGAATAAGCGTCCTCGGGTTCGAATCCCGGCGTAGACCAAAAATGACGGAGAAATTTACTTCGTTATAGTAGGGGGTTACAACACGGAAAGTGGAGTCTAAAGTTATACCAGCGCTCTTAAGCTTGCCTTAGGGTAATTAGGGCTGACTACTGCTTTGGCGGAGATGAGTGCAAGACAAAGCCGCTGACTTGAAGGAAAGGAATTAAGGAGGGGAAAGGTGTTGTCTGCGTGTCATTATTTCCCCTTAACCTTAATCCACGAAAACATTTGCTTTAAGACCTTTCTCCTAGGCATTAAATTTACTTTTAATCAGGGTGTTTTACTGGTGCCAGGGATGGAAACGGGTCAAAAAATTTCTTGCAGATCCAACGGGTCGGGTCAAGATGTTCCCTACCCGATTTTGTCCCGGCTTTATTCCCCTTTTATTTTTAAAAAGAGAAAAATATATTCCAAAGAAAAATGCGCGTTGTGGATTTCTGTAGTCGATACTGGTGCCCACGGAGTGAATAAAGATTTGCCATGCAAAAATATTGTCGTCTCTTTCTTAAAGCAACGAAGATTTCCGCCGACCGACGTCAGACCACCGACACCATATCTTAACAAGTTAGTAAAATCATGCAATGCATTGATTATGATACGCTTTCCAACGTACCAGAAATTATTACTCAAGTTATGTGGAAAATGGCTGTGGAATAAATCTCGCTCCTGTGTCCTGACCTTTGACCCCATTTCGATGATATTCAACAGAACCGGTTCAGTATACCTCAGGAATAGCATACTAAAGGTTTGTCGCAATAGAAGCAGTTTTACGCAAGTTATGAGAATAATGGCTGTGGAATAAATCTTGCTTTTGTGCAATGACCTTTGACCCCATTTCGTTGATATTCAACAGAGCCGGTTCACTTTACCTCCGGTACAACATGATAACGTTTTGCCGCAATCGAAGCATTTTTAGGTAGGTTATGATGCACAAGGGCTATGGAATGGATCCTACTCCAGTGTACTGACCTTTAACCCCATTTCGCCCATTTTCAACAGAGTTCGTGCCAGGTGGTTCCCTACCACATACTAAACTTTCATCGAAATCGAACCATATTTACGCATGTTATGACGCATAAAGGCAATGGAATGGATCCCGCTTCTATGTCTTGACCTTTGACCCCATTCCGCCCATTTTCAATAGGGTTTGTCCTCAGGTGGTTCCTTACCACATACTAAAATTTCATCGAAATCGAACCATTTTTACGCAAGTTACGACGCATAAGGGCAATGGAATAAATCCCGCTCTTATGCCCTGCCTGACCTTTGACATCATTTCGCCCATTTTCAATAGGGTTCGTGCCCAGGTGGTTCCCTACCACATACTAAAATGTTATCAAAATCGAACCATATTTACGCATGCTATGACACATAAAGGAAATGGAATGAATCCCACTTTTATGCCTTGACCTTTGACCCCATTCCGCCCATTTTCAATAGGGTTCGTCCCCAGGTGACTTAACACATACCAAATTTTCATCGAAATCTAACCATTTTTACGCAAGTTATGACGCATAAAGGCAATGGAATGGATCCAGCTCCTATGTCTATTACCTATTAAATGGAATGGATTCAGCTCCTATGTCACCTTTGACCCTATTTCACCCATTTTTAATAGGGTTCGTCCCAAGGTAGTTCCCTACCACATACTAGAATGTCATCGAAATCGTACCATGTTTACGCAAGTTATGATGTATAAAGGCAATGGAATGGATCCAGCTCCTATATCCTCACCTTTAATCCTATTTTACCCATTTTCAACAGGAATCATCCCCAGGTGGTTCCCTACTACATACTAAAATTTCATCGAAATCGAAATATTTTTACGCAAGTTATGACGCATAAGAGCAATGGAATGAATCCCGCTCCTATGTCCTGACCTTTGACCCTGTTTCGCCCATTTTCAATAGGATTCGTCCCCAGGTGGTCGCTTACCACATACTAAAATTTCGTCGAAATCGAACCATTTTCACGTGAGTTATCGTGCGGACGGACGGACAAAGCTGGAGCATATACGCTTCTTCAACCTACGTTTGGAAAGCATAAAAAAGATACTTCCTTTGCGTTCTTTTACAGTGCGATTGTCCAGGGCAAGGTACAGGCGGCAAACGCCATTCGCCTGCTTTTCAGACGAATCCATCTCTCCGTGCGAAGTTCACTGTATGACTAAGAGTTACTTTTTACATCCCATCTTTTACATTGAGCATTCAGAGGTTTTCGATTGATGTGCTAACATCCCGTTCCCATGACTTGTCATGTCGAAATCAACTTCTTATTTGTTAATATATGGATGGACTTAATATTAAGGAGGCTGAGAAAGGCGACGAGGCCAACAAATACGTGCTTGTTGAAAACCACAAGGGAAAGACTGAATGCTGGAAATTGTTTCGTCTCATTAAGGAACCGGTGAATAATTCTGTGTTGTTTGGTCTTGCTTCTTGTTCAAAATGTGGAAAGTGTATAATTACAAAGAAAGATGTCGACGGTGTAATGAAAGATTATGAAACCAAAAATCTAACGAACCATATGAAATTATGCGCACTCCACCATAGCGTGGAAAGATAAATACTTTTAAAAAAATACATTTGTATAATCGTAAATAATGATTCCCATTTGTAATATACTCCATGGTCACGGTCATAGTCAGCCATTACTTCTGCATTACGCAAAATAGTGGCACTAAAAATGGCACTGAAATTTAGCAAGCAACCAAATTTTATTATTAAAAAAGTATTTCAGTTATTAAATATCAAGCAGTTATTGGGATGAATATATATATATATATTACGTTTATATGTATTATATACATAAACTGAGTTTCGAATTTATAGCTCAAAGCAGATTTGTCCGGGTCAGTTACGGGTCCGGATCGGGTTGGCGCGGGTCCAGTTACGGGACGTCCGCGTCCGAAATTTTTGACCCGTTTCCAACTCTGACTGGTGCTGGTGGCAATGTGTCTTGTTCGTTATGCGGGTATCTATTTCTTTAGGTTTTTCCGATTTTATTAAAAATGGGAACGGAACATTGGCAAGAAATGTCTCCAAACAATGGATTCTTTTGTATTCCAGAAAATGGAAAAACTTCAAGGCAGTTTCAAAATTAATGAGTTTGCACCCAGGAGGCGGGTGTGTGTGTGTGTGTGTGTGAGGGGGGTGAGGGTGCACAAATGCCTTTTGCAGCCAATAGTAAAAAGCATTACGAACTCTTTCACTCAGTGTTTCGTAAATAAAGTTGCTATCAAACTTGCCCTAGTAAAAATAATACTCACTCACGCGTCGCCCACCCTGCCTTTGAAGTCTAGCGATGTGCTTGCTTTTTAACGTGTTATAAAAAAAAATCTCCTGATTTTTTAGTAGTTACTTTGTAAAGTGTTGCGAACTAAAAGCGTTTGTCTCGAGCTTCGGCGTCCTCTGCGTTCATATAGTGGCACGCACAGACGCATTGATAATCATTAACATACACTGGCGGAAAGTGAAAAAAAGAAGAACAACAAGAAGGAATTGGTGGACGATCATGAAATTTACATATGTTAATGGATCGAGTCTACAAAGGTGTGATGTTAATTTCGGGACCAACCGGTGAGCGCTTACGCCACAGCACGGCATAATATGCAAATTATCGTCGGTGGTATTTAAGGAATACGGCGAAGTGAATGTAATCAGTCGTCGGCGTGCGAAGACCCCGAGGAAGACGGTGTACATACGTATTTTCGGTCTCGTGCAGTAGTGAAGAGCAAAGTTCGTGGGAGAAATCCTTCTCATAATTTAGCTGCATTGAGTTGAGTTGCTTCATCACTAAGTAATTCTCATATAGTTTGTGGTCGTCAAGGATTTGACTGTGAGTTATTTTTATTTCTTGTTCTTTAAACTTCAAGTTAGAAGCTTCATTTTTGTTTTCCGGTTCCCGGCCAACCGGGGCTCCGTGCCTCCGGAATGGCGAACTTTCTGAACCGACCTGAAACCATTCAGGTTACTCATAATGGGAAGTATCCCAATGTTAATATTCTTAAGGAATTAGTCGACAAACTTGACTATCCGGAACATTTGCACACAGTCCAGCGACTTAACAATGGACTTTTCACAGTGCGTTTCCAAATTGCTGCACAAGCACTTTACTACCTTGAGCACCCCTTGAGTGCCTACAAGGACGTTGCGGTAAACATTTTGCCAGTAGATGACGGCATTCGTACGGTCTATGTCAAACTCGTGCCCATAGACATCCCTAATGAGAAGATCTCTGCGGCACTTACTGGATATGGGGAGATTGTCACCCCATTCAGAATGAGCGGCACAAACTCAAAGGTCTGGAACATGTTTATACAGGCACGAGAATTGTTCGCCCGCGTATGACAAAGCCAGTACCCAATTTCCTTCAAGTGGGCCGTTGGAAGGCCATGGTCACATATGCTGGCATGATACGCACATGCCGTAGATGCGGTAATGCTGACCACATTGCTCCTCAGGGCACTTAGAGATCTCGTGCGAGCAAGCCTGCTCCAAGTGCGGTGCGGATTCTCACACCAAATCCAGATGCACCCAGTCATCCTTCGCAGGTGTTGTAGCTAGGCCTTCAACAGCTCCCCTTGTTTTCAATGAGGAGTTTCCAGAGCTACCCTCCACCAGTACTATTGTTGTTCCCGGGGACTCTGGTGTTCCTGATGCAGTTGTTACCATGGACCCGGAACATGTTGCTTGTTTGAAATTACCAGTTGTCATAACTGTCGATCCGCCTTCCGAGAATGTGGTGACTTCTGTTAATCAAGAGACCTTGGTTGTTGACGGCCGCGTCGCTCCAGGAGCTTCTCCTGCTGTTTCACCAGTGCAAGGTCTAGAGGTTCTTGAAATGCCATCTACAGAGCTCACCTTACTGCCTCTTGCGGTTGAATCGGCTGTTGTTATTAAGTCTGAGCCTTCCATGGACGCCGACGTATGTACCGAGGTACCTGTGCTCATTCACCTGATTCGCCTGACGCCCAAGTCGGACTTGTTACCACTGTTGCATTTACAGAGGTTATTTCGGATGATGACAACATTTACATAGATTCCGTTGATGATGTTGCTTTTACCTCTCCTGTCGGAACTGTCTCCCTCCCTTCCACCTCCGGGGTCAAGGTTGTACCCGTCATCCATTCCAGCGGGCCGCCGGGACGTGTTCCTGTTACCATCCACAATGTTACTCCTACCAGAGACTCTCGTCCTGCTGACCATTCCTTCCATCAACAACAGTAGTCCTCTCCATCATCGGAGGGCCGGACCCGCGGCAGCCGTTCGGCAAGTGTTCATCCTGGCCGTCGGGAAAGATCTGCCGTCCAACTGGAGGAAGGGGACTTTCACCCAAGTAGCCGCCGACGGAACCGCCGCCGGAATCACAACCGTTCCACCTCTGGAGATTGGCATCGTCAGTTCTAAGTGCCGGTCCACGTTTCTAAAACGGGTGGGCTAATTTTAATCTACCCTCCTTAGTGACCTTTGTTTTGTGTATTTTTGTATTTCACTTATCTGCTTAACCTTCAACCTTAAAGTTTCAACATTAAATATTCAGGGACTTCGGTCCCGGTCAGTAAGGCGTTGGCTCATCGGCTGGGTTATGACCCAGGATATTGATATCCTGTGTGTCCAGGAAACATTTTTTCAGAGTTTTAGGCATGTTTTGGATTTTTGTCATTACACTAATGCCCCGTGCTGGTTTAGTCTTTCTCCGACTAGTCACAGGGGCGTCGGAATTATTTTCAACTCTAGCTTCAAGGGTCGACGACTGAAATTTCAATGAGATGACGAGGGTCGAGTGGCTGCTGTTAGCTTCGCCCTCGCTGAGTTTAAAATTCGCGTTATTTCAGTCTATGCGCCATTGGAACCTGCCCAACGGGGTAGATTGCTCAAGAGCCTTCCTTTATATTTTAGGGGTGGTGAAGTCTTCCTCATTTTGGGGGGTAACTATAATCTTGTAACGGAGCCTCTTGATAAACAGGGGGGTACCTGGCGGAGGGACTCGTCCCGGGCTGTCTTCTCCGGGTTCATGTCGGGGGCGGGGCTGGTGGACGCTTGGCGTTCTACTCACCCTGGGGTCTTCGACTTTACTTGGACGGATGGCTCGGTTCGGGCCCGCCTGGACAGGATTCTTGTGGGGGGCCCTGGGGATTGTGACCTTGTGTCTTTTGTTCATTGTGATGTTAATTCTGTGTTTCTCCGTGTGAGTGACCATCGTGCCGTTTCTGGTGAGATCGTTCTAACAGGGGCCCGGACACGAACTCAGGGCCCGTGGAGGATGAATCTGAATCTTCTCGAAGATGACGACATCCTTCAGGGCCTTGAGATGTTGCTTCGGTGGTAAATTCAGTCTGAGACTCATCACACTGGTAAGTGGTGGGAGGGGGTTAAACTTAAAGTGAAGTTTTATTTATAACTTCAGGGGAAACTTTCGGCTCGTCAGCGGATTTTAGAGCGAAATCGCCTTGTCTGTATGTTGCGTGCATGCAAAGCCGGGCAGCAAATTGGAGCGTAGAATGCTGGTATGATTGCTGAACTTCATGCTCAGTTGACAGATTTATATTGTAAAACCGGCCAAAGATGCACACAGGACTCCATTTCACAAAATGTGGAAAACGAGATTTCACTTGCAAGTTTTTTTGCGAAATCTCGCAGAAACAAAATTATTTCCCAGGTAATTCCTGGCTTACAGCATGAGTCACGCTCCGTGACCTCTCAACCAGAAATTCACAATTTGGTTTTCTCGCATTTCAGAGACTTGTTTGCATCTGATCAAGTGCAGCAGTCGTCCGTCGACTCTTGGGTCGCTGACGGGACCCAACTCGACGCCGCGGCTTCTGTGCTTACATCGGGCCCTGTCCGTATTTCTGAAAAGAGGCAAGCCATTGCCGGCTTGCGCAATGGTCGCAGTCCGGGTACTGATGGCATCCGTTTCGAATTTTATAAACGTTTTGTTGATTTGCTTGCTGAACCTCTATGTGATGTTTTTAATCATGTTCTGTCAACTGGGCAGTTAACCACGACGATGCAGCTTGGTCAGATCGTTTGGGTTAACAAGCGGCCTGATGGTCCTGGTCGTCATTTGGGAGAGTGGAGACCCATCACTCTTCACGATTACGATTATAAGATTTTGGCTAAAGTCCTTGTCAAACGACTGATTAGGGTTAGTTCTGGCCTGGAAGACGTGTGCCAGGTTTCTGGAATCCCGGGGAGGAGAATTTTTCAAAATTTAGTCCACGTGCGGGACGGTATTCACTACCTCGACCGCAAGAGGTTGAAGTGCTGTATCATTTCTTTGGATCAGAGCAAAGCCTTTGACAGGGTCTCTCACAAGTACCTTGTGACACTGCTGGAGGCTTGCAACTTTAGCCAAGTTTTTGTACACATGGTGAAGGTCTTGTATAATGATATCTTTAGTTTTATCCGAGTCAACGGTCAGCCTACGGACTGCTTTCCCATCCGGAGAGGGGTCCGCCAAGGCTGCCCGTTGTCTGCTGCACTGTTCGTACTGAGCATTGAAACTCTCCTTAAGAAGATTCAACCTGCGCCGAATATCTCTGGCATCCCTGTTCCGGGTTCGAGCTCTACAACAGCTGAGCCCAAATACCTTGCGTATGCAGATGACGTTGTTCTCTTCCTTCAAGATGAGATTTCTTTGAGAAATTTGTTTCATGTTTATGATGTTTATGCGGACAGTGCAGGCGCTGCACTGAATGTGGATAAAACTAAAGCCTTGTGTTTTGGGGATTGGTCACCTGACGTTTTGCAGTTTGTAGGCTCAACCGATGATCCCATTAGGATCCTCGGTGTTTACTTTGATAATAAGGGGGTTCACCGCAAGACGTGGCGCTCTTTTCAGCAGAAGCTCACGTCGGAATGTGCTTGGTGGGAGGGCTGCCAAATTTCTTTTTTTAATAGGGCTAAATTGGCTAACAGTCTCTTGGTTTCCAAAATTGCTTTTTGCGGTACCCTACAACCCCAGACGTACAGGGTCCTTTTGGCTCTAAATTCTCTAATTTTTGGATTTGTTTGGGGAACTAGAGCTGTCCTTTCTCGGGTTTGCCTGGTTCAACCAGTCCATCGGAAGGGACTGGGTGTTCGGCACATTTTTGCGTGGTGTCGCGCGTTGATGGTTTCTAATATGGCCTACATCCTGAAAAGCGATTCTCATCCTAGCTTTAACTTCGCGTGTTATTTCATTTCCTATAATCTTAGGTTATTTTCTTTCGCTTGTAACTACCTTGGGCCTAGAGCTCCGAGGCCCGGTGGACCACATGGCACTACCATTTGCAAGGCTAGATTGTTAACTAGCCAGAATATAAGGTGTTCCTCTTGGCATCAACCCGATGCCCTTTATAATGTATTCTTGCCATCCTTTGCTCCTCACATTCAGGGCATGTTTCCGGCCTTGGGGATGAACTGGAGGGTTGCATGGGCCAATGTTGCGTTTGCGGGTGTGGAAGGTCGTGTGCGTGACCTGCAGTGGCGCTTGGACCATGGGGTGATTTTTACCCGTGATTCCCTTTTTCGTTGGAGAGTCTCCGACTCCCCGGACTGTCCCCACTGCGGACAGCCGGAGTCTTTATTCCACCGATTTGTGGAATGTAATTTTGTTCGAAAAGTTTGGCAACTTTTGTCTAGATGGATTTCTGTTAATATGTGTAATTTTAAAATTATTGTATTTGGGCACCCGCTACCTGTTTCCGGTCAGCGTGCTTATGGTTTAAAGGGGATCCTTGCAACTGGTTGTACTGTGTTACTAGATACTGTTCTGTCTGACCACGTTAGGCTTTATTCGAATAGGCCTGATGTGGTCGCCCTCTTTGTCAAGATCAGATTGCGTGAGAGAGTGATTTCTGACTTTCACCACTGGCCGGAAGACGTCTTTCGCGTCCGATGGCTTTGTTGGTCTCGGCTGGTTTCCCTTTGCAATAATGTGCTCTGCTTTCGGTTCTGAATGTGTTTTCTGTTGGAGCATGTCGCATGCCTGAAGACCGCTGCTCTTTTTACTATGTTTCCTGTTTGCTTGTCTAGATCCTATGTTTGCATCATGAATTGTATTTACGTGCTTTTCTACTGTGTATATATTGTCTTTGTCTGCATTTGTCTATGCTTGGCCCGCGCTTTTGTTCTGTCTGTTGTCTGTGACAGATGTTGTGCCTCTCGGACGAGAGTTCAGACCACTTCCTGCGTCTTTGTCATGCCTCTCGGGCGGGGAGAGGTGTGACAAATGACTTTTCATGCTTTTTGTTTTGGTTCGAGGTGCTTAGACGTGGGTCCACTTTTTCTTTAAGCACATCCACCCTGTTTTCAGCATACTTCTTCCCTGGAAGTGTTATTGCTTGTGTTTCGTCTTCCGTGTTTGGTAAGTAAGGTAAGTAGTTTCTTTTCTTTTTAGTGTGTGTGTGTGTGTGTGTGTGTGTGTGTGTGTGTGTGTGTGTGTGTGTGTGTGTTTGTTTGTGTGTGTGTGTTTGTGTGTGTGTTTCACTTCGATGATGATAGTGCCTTGGCTGACCCATAATATAGGTTTCAGCAGAACAGCGTACAGCCTGCCTGGACATGGAAGACGTGTACGATTTCAGCAGTTATCGTACTTTGAGCGAGGTCGTCTAGTCGGACTCCGCGAGGCCGGGTGGTCGTATCGTCGTATTGCTGAGCGAATTGGACGGGAAGTATCGGTGGTGGTACGATGGTGGCGTAGATGGTCCGAGGAACATTCCCACCCGAGAAGACGTGGAACCGGGAGTCACAGACGGACTGATATGCGGACCGATCGACGCATAAGAAGAGCGGCGTTGTCAAGCAGAACATCCACTGCGACGCAAATCTGAGGTGACTGTGCGAACAATCCGCAACCGTCTACTGGATGCAGGACTACGTGCACGTGTGCCACTGGCATGGGTACCTCTGACTCCAGCCCACCGTCAGAAACGGCTGCAGTGGTGTTGCCAACGTCTGCACTGGAAAACACAATGGCGATCTGTCGTGTTCAGCCATGAAAGCAGATTCTGCTTGGGAGCCTCGGATGGCCGTGTGCGTGCTCGCAGACGCACGTGGGAGCGTCTTCACCCTTCTTGCATCCGACAGCGGCACACAAGGCTTACACCTGGTCACCTGGTGTGGGGAGCAATCAGCTATCACTCCCGTACACAACTAGTGTTTGTACCGGGTAAGTTAAACAGCACCTCCTACATCAACAACACCATTCAGCCCGTTGTTGTGCCATTTGTAAGGTCGGTCCATCGTGGTGTTCTCCAGCAAGATAACGCACGCCCACACACGGCACGTGCAACGCAACATGCACTTTAGGGTCTGAGGCAACTTCCATGGCCTGCACGTTCACCGGATTTGTCCCCCATTGAGCACGTGTGGGATTTTATAGGACAACGACTTATCCGGTCTCCACGGCCAGCCACGACCATCCCCGATTTACGCGTCCAGATTGAGGATGCTTGGAACTCAATACCCCAAACTTACATCCAACATCTGTACGACAGACTCCATGCCAGAATTGCACAGTGTGACGCAGTTCATGGCGGTTCAACCTCGTACTAACCATGCTACATGGAAATATTATTTTTCAGTTTGCCAGCAAATACAGCTGGATTTTGCCATAATGTTTTGATCACGTTATCTTCTGTATTCCGTTATTATGCTGTATAAATTTCGTTGGTATCAGACGTCTCCTTCTTGGTGTTCTTTTTTCACTTTCCGCCAGTGTATTTTAACATTTTTGTGATACGGATGTTAAATTTCGTGAAAGGAAAACCGACATAACGCATTAGTCTAATCTCTTAAAAATTACACCAATTACGTTAGGCCTTCGGAAACATCAGTTTTCCGTCCGAGCAATGCTTGGTTTATCTATCTAGTTCATGACGCAAAACTTCAGAAATTGAGATACACAAATCCCGTTCTCTTACTAACATTGTCGAAAGATGGCAGCACTGCGAAGCACATCACACACAGCGTGTTCAATATTAATAAAATTTAATTTGTCAAATAATGTTGTGTTTGTGTACCCAATGAATACAGAGTTTGTTAGTTATTAGCTTTTGAATTAAATTAAGATATCTTTAAAAAACAGCATCGTAACATTATTAAATTTTCAGGGACATAATTAATTAGTGCTTTATGCGAAAATAAAAGCAATGTAAGTTCTCAGCACGACACTAATTAACAGGGCGCAATGGCACTCCCAGAATAATCACACTAGAGCGCAAATTCATACTGTGAGGGCGTAAAAATAGTAAGGAACGATATATGAAAAAAAATTACAGAAAACTCTCAGTAGAAAATCAAAATAATACACATCACCTTTTCTCATTTCTGAAGACTGGTCATGTGAACCCAGCATTGCGCACATGGCTAACCGGGGTAAATATTAACCTACTCCTTGGGAGCTGTAACCGAAAGTCTCAACGAAAAAATATTTCCTAAAGAGTGGAGGTACCTCTTTGCATCCGAAATTATAAATCACGAAATCTTAAATTAGGTAAGCCAGATTTAGTGCTTTAAAATTGAGAACATTTCGTGAAAAATGTTTCTCCTAAAGTTTATTTACAAGAAAAACATTAACCGTGTAACAAAGTCCTCATTCAAATACAGTATTATTAAACCAGTGGCGCAAATCCCATTATCATAATCATACATCTGTAATTGAAGCTAAATCTGTATACGGACCATCATAGGGCTGTAAACGAAGCTAGTGGCGGATCCAGCTTGGGGCGATTGGGTATACGTCCCCCATTAAAAATAGAGATCTGAAATTTATTTTGACAAAACTATGCAGATGAAATATATATTACCATCACTGTCAAACATTATCAATCCACTGTTGGATGAAGGCCTCCCCAAGCTTCGGCCACAACTGTTTTTCTTGCACCAGTCTCCTCCATGTCAGTCCCGTATGCTTTCGAATTTTATCCACCCATTTTCCATGTGGCCTTCTTCTGCATCCCTTCCTGTCCCTTGGATGCCAGTCTAAAATTTCGGTTGTTCAAAGGTGGTCCGTTCTTTGAGCAACATGTCCAGCTCATTCCCATTTCAGGAATTATACTGTGATCATGATGTCTTTAACTCTTGTTATTGTCCTTATCCACGAGTTCCTCTTCTTATCTTTCGTAGTTACACCAAGTATGCATATCTTCGTGCTCCTTTCATTTCACTGCTGCCTTTGTATGTCTTTTTTAGTTGAGGTCACGTTTCTTCTCCGTAAGTAAGAATTGGAAAGATGCATTGATTAATCACTGGCATATTGCTCTTGAAAATTATACGGTATTTTCCAAAAGATCTCCGGTCAAGTTTTATGCTCCAATTAATTTCCTCATCAGTGTTACCCTTGTTTGATATCTGCTGTCCAAAGTAAATGCAGGTATCGGCTACTTCGAGCTTTCTCCCATCAATTGCAAAGCCTTCATTTCTTGAAAGAGAATTGTACATCAGTTTTGTCTTCCGAAAGATCATATTCATTTATACACTTAAACACTTTATATATATATATATATATACTAATAAAATTGATGCAAGCTAAAGGAGTTATGATACAATACACAAACGTAAAATTTGCACAGAAGCGCTAAAGCAGCAATCCGGAACGAATCACATCCTAATAGCAATAAAAGCATTCCACTACGAACCACAATTTGAAAAAACCAAAAACCTTATGCAAAAAAATATTAAATATTGGTACAAAGAGACACAAAAAGCATTATAACCAAAACAAATCTCTCAAGCCGATCTCATCAGGGGAACATCAGTTCGTGGATCATGACCTTTCGAAACTCAGCAAAAGTCGGATTAATCCAAGACCCGCTGAGGTGGGTATAATGTTATTTGTTTTTGGTTATAATGATTTTTGAGTCTCTTTAAATTAATAATTAATCTTTTTTTTCCATTAGGTTTTTTTTTCAAATTGTGGTTTGTAGTGGTATGTTTTTATTGACATTATATATATATCATCATCATCATCATTGTCAACCATTATCAATCCACTGCTAGACGAAGGTCTCCCCAAGTTTCCTCCACAACGGTCTGTCTTGTGCCAGTCTCCTCCATGTCACTCCCGCATACTTTCGAATTTCATCCACCCATCTTCCATGTGGTCTTCTTCTGGGTCTTTTCCTGTCCCTTGGAATACAATCTAAAATTTCGGCTGTCCATTGATAGTCTGTCCTTCTTGCAGTATGTCCAGCCCATTGCCATTTCAGGGATTTAACTCTGATCATGATGTCTTCCACTCTTGTCATTTTTCGGATCCACGAGTTCCTCTTCTTATCTCTCCTGGTTACACCAAGCATGCACCTCTCCATGCTGCTTTGAACTGTCTGCAGCCTTTGTATGTCTCTTTTAGCTAAGGTCCACGTCTCTGCACCATACGTAAGCACTGGAAGGATGCATTGATCAAACACTTTTCTTTTAAGACATAATGGCATATTGCTCTTGAAAATTATGCTGTTTCTTCCAAAAGCTCTCCAGGCAAGTTTTGTACGCCGATTAATTTCTTCATCAATGTGACCCTCACTTGATATCTGCTGTCCAAGATAAACGTACGTGTCTGTTATCTCCAGCTTTTCCTCATCAGTCGATAAATCTTCATTTCTTGTAAAAGCATTGAACATCACTTTTGTCTTCTGAAAGTTAATTTTTAATCCCACTTTTTTACTCTTGTCAGCAAGTTCCTGTATCATACTCTGCAGCTCTGGTGGGGTAGTTGCAAAAATGACTATGTCATCAGCAAAACAAAGGTGGGTTAGATAATCTGCATTAATCTTTATCCCTTTTTTTCCCAGTTCAGTGATTGAAAGACATTTTCCAATGTGGCATTAAAGAGCTTCGGAGATATGGTGTCACCTTGTCTCACTCCTTTTCCAATTTTTATGTGTGTTGTATTTTCAAACAGCCTAATCTTTGCACTTGCATTTTCAAAGATGTTATTAAAAATATTAATTCACGCATCTTCAATAATACAGGATTTCAGGGCCATTGTAATTGCTGATGGTTTCACCGAATCAAAAGCTTTTCCATAATCGATAAAAGCCATGCACAGTGGAAGTTCATATTCCCCCGTGTTTTTTCACTTAGCTCTCTCGGTACGTGGATATGATCTATTGTACTGTAGCTGCTCCTGAATCCAGCTTGTTCTCGCGGTTGAGCCATGTCCAGTGTCACTTTTAAGCGGTGTGAAAGAACGTTATGAAGATTTTATACCACTGATAGGAGGCTGATGGGTCTGTAGTTCCTGAGATCCTCAATGTCACCTTTTTCATGTAGCAAGATCATTGTAGCGTTGTTCCAATCCTCAGGAATCTTCCCTTCATTAAGGCATAGAGTGAAAATTCGGGAGACTACTGTTTCGATTTCTCCACTTGCTTCTTGTATGATGTCTACAGTATTTCCATCTTCTACTGGAGCTTTTCCCCGCTTCATGTTCTTGATTGCATGTGTAACTTCTTCTGGGAGGAATGGACGAACTCTGGTACTGGTACCTTTCATGATGTCTGGAGTACATTCCTTTCACATAATTTGGAGTAGAAAACTTTCACTCTTGTCAAGATTTCACCTCTATTTCTTGTTACAGAACCATCTTCTTTTTTCAGTGCCATAATCTGTTTTCTTCCCTTACTGAGATGTCCCTTTGCTATCTTTAGGCTTTGGTTGTTTTCAATTGCTTTCCTTACTAGTTCACAGTTGAATTTCCTTACGTCTTTAGTGATACATTTTCGTACTGTCTTGCATAGCTCTATATATTCCACTTGGGAAGTCACATCTTCTTTAGTTGTCCTCATCTCTCTTCTTTTTTGCATCAACATTTTGGTTTTTCCTGATAATTTGTTCACATGCAACTTGTTCTTAGACCCAGCTAATTTTGTGGCTGTTTCCATAAGAGATTTGGTTACTTTTCTGTTAACTTCAGAAATATCCACTTCTTCCGATGTTAGGCCTTCTAAAGCAGAGAATCTGTTTTTCAGTTCCAACTTGAAGGTATTATGGTGTTTTTTAAGGTTGGTTATGTCAATGCATTTTGTTTGTCTTATGAGCTTGCTACGTTCGAATTTAGTGTTGAGGTGCATTTTATATCTCACCAATCTATGGTCACTACATGTGTTGAACTTGTTTAGCACACTGCAGTATTCTATGACGAAGTTTTTGTTACACATAATAAAATCAATTTCACTTGTCGTCTCATTTGGATGTCTCCATGTTCATTTCCTGTGTGGCTTTTCCTTGAAAAAAGGAGTTCAAGATGAAAAACGATTCTGCCTGTGCAAACTCAACGAGAGGATTTCCACGCTGGTTTCTGTTGCCGTGACCGAATTTACCTACTGAAGTTTCATTCTGTTGCCGTTGCCCTATTTTTGCATTGAAATCTCCCATAATTATCTTTAAGTGCTGCTTACCTCTATTATTTAGATGACGAATTTCCTCATAAAATTCTTCAATTTCTTCTTCAGCATGACTTGTGGTGGGTGCATAAGTTTGAATATTCTGAGCCTGGTATCTTCTCGAAAGTTTTATAACGAGTCGTGCAGCTCTGTCAGAGGAACTTTCAACTTCTACAACTTTATCCTTCAGTTTCTTGTTTATTATAAATCCAACACCACTAGTTCTGCCAGTATCATTTCCACGATAGTAGAAGTGATGTCGACTTTTCAGTTCAATGAGATCTTCTCCTTTTCTTCTTACCTCACTTAGCCGGACGATGTCCCACTTGATCCTTTGTAGTTCTTCTTCCAATTCAAGAAGACTTGAATCAGAAGATAGGGAGCGTTCATTATACGTAGCCAAGGTCAGCATCAGATGGCAGCCTAGTCCGGTTCTCCGGGGATTCTTAGCACCCTCTGCCTTCATGTCGCACTGGCCACTGCCTTGGCCAGGTACATTCCAGCTGCCGGAGACTGAGGGCCAAAATTTAAGTTGTGGAGTCATTTTGGAGGGGTTTGGCCATAACTCACCACGCTGGCCAAGCGGGTTGGTGAGTGTGGGATAGCATTTCCTCTTATCCCGATGGTATAGTTATACCGCTATTGGCGGTCTTAAGGGCCCCTTTAGTAGGAACAGGATGTACCACAAGAAGGCGGGGTTGACATTTGTTAAGGAGAGGCTGTGATGTTACGCATCACCTGACCTTACATCCCTATATATGTATATATCACAAATATCAACCATTATCAATCTAGTGCTGAATGAAGGTCTGCCCAAGTCTCTTCCACAACAGCGCCGTCTGGAGCCAGTCTCTCATCCACCCATCTCCCACGTGGTCTTTTCTAGGTCCTTTCCTATCCCTTGGTCCAAAAATCCGGTTGTTAATCGGTGGTTTGTTGTTCTGGCAGTATGTCCAGCCCACTGCTATTTCAGGGATTTTACTCTGATCATGATGTCTTTCATTCTTGTAATTATCCTGATCAAAGAGTTCCCCGTCTTATCCTTCCTGGTTACACCAAGCATGCTTCTCTCCATACCACTTTAAGTTGTCTATAGCATTTGTATGTCTTTTTTAGTTAAAGTCCAAGTCTCTGCTCCCCACGTAAGCACTGGAAAGATGCATCGACTAAACACTTTCTTTTTAATACATAATGTTACAGTGCTCTTGAAAAAATTGTATTGCTTCTTCCCAAAGCTCTTCCACCAAGAATTTTACGCCGATTAATTTATTCCTCAATGTGATGCTCGCTTGGATTATAGCTGTTACCCAAGGTAAATGCAGGCATTAGTTGCATCGAGATTCCCTCATCAATCGCTAAATATTCATTTTTTGTAAAAACATTGTATATCAGTTTTTTTTTTCTGAAATTTCAATTTTAATCCCCTTCTTTACTTTTGTTAGCGAGTTCCAAAATCATACTCTGTAGCTGTGAAGAGGAAGTTGCAAAAATGACTATGTCATCCGCTAAATGAAGGTAAGTTAGATAATCTACATTAATCTTTATCCTCTAATTTTACCAGTTCAGTGATTGAAAGATATTTTGCAATGTGTCACAGAAGAGTTCGGGAGATATGATGTCACATTGTTTAACTGTCTTTCCAATTTTTATTGGTGCTATATCCTGAAATATCCGAACCTTTTTTCTTGCATTTTCATAGATGTTATTGATAATAATAATGTATACAATGCGGCAATTAAGTAACAAGACTAAATTTTTTTTCAAAAATCCCGATGAAACACACCCGTTAGAAAGACATGGGTTTTTGATAAGTCATTTATCAGCTATTCGGTGGCAACAGCATTTGCGTGAGAATTGTGCAGATGATTGTTTACGGTGATGTGCATGACGTAATTCGAGTGGAAAAACGTTATACTCTGGCATGAAGCAGAGAGCAAATATCCGGCTCTGTTTGAAAATCGGTAAAACTGAATCTGAGGCAGTTGAATTGTCGCGTGATGTGTATAAAGCTAATTGTCTATTTCATGCAGAAGTATTCCGATGGTATGCACTTTTTAACGATGCGCGGGAAGATATTGAAAATAATGAAACTTTTTTTGAACAGTTAAACAAAAAGTTGAAGAAAATTATTTTTTTTTAACAGTAAAACGAAGATTTTAAATAACAAAACTTTTTTTTTTGAACTGGTAAACAAAACATTTAAACAAAAAGAAAAGTTTACAACAAAACGCTAGCCTCGTATCTGTGTGATTTGTAAGTGACTGTGGTGGGTTCAAATCCCTGTGCTAGCCATCCAATTAGTGATTTTTCAGGGCTTGCTTCGATCTGACGTGTACTAGGGTAGATTCGCATCTGGCGATTAAAACTTGATGATGATGGCAGAGGCAAGCCACCGCATCGTAATCCCTCCCCCTGACTACGGCGGTGCAGTCACGTGTACTAGGGTAGATTCGCATCTGGCGATTAAAACTTGATGATGATGGCAGAGGCAAGCCACCGCATCGTAATCCCTCCCCCTGACTACGGCGGTGCAGTCACGTGATGTCCCCACGGATAGTCGTCATAACGAGTGTGCGCAGCCGATAGTGATGACTCACCTAAATCCACAGACAAAGCACAGGGAGAAGGGTAAAGAAAATTCAACTTTTATAGGCCAAACTGAACACATACATTTCGTATCAGTTGACTGAACAGCACATACATTTCGTATCAGTTGACTGAACATGATAATATCTACACGCTTTCTCATTTTTATACGCTTTTCAACCGTGGGTTGAAGAAGCGTATATGCTCCAGCTTTGTCCGTCTGTCTGTCCGTCCGTCCATCTTTCGGCACGATAACTGACGTAAACATAATTCGATTTCGATGAAATTTTAGTATCTGGGGACGAACCGTATTGAAAATGGGTGAAATGGGGTCAAAGGTCATGACATAGGAGCGGGATCCATTCCATTGCCCTTATGTGTCATAACGTACGTACAAATGCTTCGATTGCGGCTAAACTTTATCATGTTGTTCCGGAGATAAACTTAACTGGTCCTGTTGAATATCAACGAAATGGGGTCAAAGGTCAGGCCACAGGAGGGAGATTTATTCCTCAGCCATTTTCCTCGTAACTTGACTAAAATGCTTCGATTGCGGCAGAACGTTAGTATGTTGTTACGGAGGTATACTGAACCGGCTCTGTTGAATATCATAGAAATGCTGTCAAAAGTCAAGGCACAGGAGAGAGATTTATTCCACAGCCATTATCCTCATAACTTGAGTAATGATTTCTGGTATGTTGGAAAGCGTATCATAATTAATGCATTGCATGATTTTAGAAACTAGTCAGATATTTTCCAGCAAGAGAACGTAACGCTATTTCTGTTAGAAACTGCATATCATCGAAGATGCAAATCCGTGGGCATGAATATCTACAATTTTTTTAAAAGTTTTTTGTGAATGATAGTCACCTTGGGTGGAGTAGATGAATAGTAGCATTAGCTATGATTTCATCGACTGTGCTTGTCAGAGAAACAGATTCCTTTTTTTACACTTTGTAGCTGTAACCATTACAAAAAAGTTCAGCCGCCCCACAAAAGTTCAGTTGGCGCAGTGGTCTAAGCAATGG
The DNA here is from genome assembly GCA_039090855.1 of Macrothele yani. Classification (NCBI taxonomy): domain Eukaryota; kingdom Metazoa; phylum Arthropoda; class Arachnida; order Araneae; family Macrothelidae; genus Macrothele; species Macrothele yani. The sequence continues at coordinate 108,986,271 of CM076997.1, read as the reverse complement.
CTGCTGACCATTCATCCGATATGGGTCCGTGTTCGAATCCCAGTGAGGCTTGGATTATGGGTTTGTTTACGGCACTGGCTCTCTCCCTTCCTTGGAACCAGTGATCCTAAATTAGGGATGGGCGACTGCTTATAGCACATTGAGTTGCTGACGGTGGTCGTTAAACCTACATTAGAAGAAAAATGCTCATGCATTTGTCTGCTTTTACGGCCGCAAAGCTTCTATTTGGTGGCATAAATCTAAGTATAACTCCATTTCAGAGCTAATTAAATTTCGGACCTCCGCGGTTTGCCAAGTGGGCAGAGGCGTGGACCTACGACAAATCGTGTCAATAGGGTGTGGGTTCAAGTGCGAGATAAGGCATAGGTTGTGCCTTTGAATTATTGCGCAAGTTCTTTCCCGTCCCTGGAACCAGTAACCCTAAAATTGGGACTAGATACTCCTTATGGTCTTAGATGCTTATACACAGTAGAAACAAAGCATTCACATTCCCTCTTATCTGACGTTTCAAAAGTTTCTGATGATCAAATGCCGCGCTATCTATTGGCGCGGTAGTAGAGCAGTGCGGAAGGTGTATGAAACGCTATGTATGACATGTGCTGCAGTATCAGTCGGAGCTGAAGGGGTGTCATATCACTAAATCGAAACAAATAAAATTGAAATGGGTTAGCTTACGGAATTATACCTTTTGGAAAAGGGAATGATCACCGATACAGAGCAAAGTGTGGCAGTATTTGGGAAATGGCGAACTTTCTCGGCTCTTCACGGGCTGCCGTAGTTAAAGTGCACCGAGAGTGGGTGAAATGAAGTGCAATGCACAACCGGTGGGCTGGTGTTCGACGGCCCCAATGCATAGTGCTCGTGGAAAGAGGAGGCTCACCCATATTATTCGGAACAATAGGCGTGATACCTTGGCACAAGTAAATATGGTCTGCAACCAAAGATTAAGCACAAAGGGGTATATCCACAACTACAGTTCAACGATCTCTCTACAGTATAGGCAAACCGTGCAAATGCATGACCATAGCACCCCCGTTCCATCATAGCACGTCATCGGCGACAACGACTTTAGTCTAAAAGAAAAAACCATCGAGAGTGGACCATACAGGATTGGTAAAGAGATGTCTTCTTTAACGAATCACGTTTCTTGGTACATTGAGTGAGTGGACGGTAATGGGTAAGGTGAGCATCTAGGAGAAAATGGTACAAGATGTCATAAACCTATAGGTATTATCAGGCGGGCAGGAGTGTAATTCTCTGGGGCATGTGTTTCTGGAACACTGTCGATTCAGTGATGGCAGTTAATGAAACGTGAACGACCGCGGGTACCTGTCTATTAGGGTGGAGTGAAAAAGGCCAAAAAAACCTTTTTTTAAATTTTATTGTTTCCTCACCCAACAAATGGATCTGTTTGGTTAAAAAAAACAGTAAAAAAATTCCAGCTTAATAACTCGTCATCTTCAGGTTCCACTCTCGGGATTTTCTTTATTTCAAACCAGGATGGCACATAAACTTTTGTAACATATTCTGCTAGAAGCTTTGAGTAATCTGGTGTTCCTGCTGTTGATACCTAAAGGTAAAGAATTCTGTTGGCTGTAGTGAGCCATCTTCCCAGGACTCCTGCTTGCTAAGTTTGGAGAGCAATCCCCCTCCGAGGATACTGCCCTAGAAATGTCAAGGAGGTATTTTTGGTCTGTACTGAGGTCTTTTTTGTCAATTTCGGGCAGGGCAACAGGAATAGGGACATAATTTGTCATGACAAGGGTTTCACACGTTTCCAGGAATTTTCCTATTGTTCCGGAAAACTGTTTTGGCCCAGATGTCTTTCCACCAATCTTCTGGAAAAGATGGCGAAGAGGCAGTTCGTTGGTGTGCAACAAGCATGCAAACCAATGCAGTTTATGACCAACACAGATTTCACGACATCTAACTACGCCATTTTTCTTCCCAGTGTTGACGTCCGTTCCATCACAACAATTAGCAAACAGGTTGGAAAGCGAAATCCCTTTCTGTGTAGCGAAGTTGGTGATGCTTCGTGTAATATCTGCACTGGACCCAGAATCCAGAGTTACATGTCCTATATAAACAGATCCAGGTTCTGACAAGAGAACAATATGCTCTTCCACACCTGTAGTCCTCTAGGAAGAATTTCCCTTCTTCGCATACACTACAGTCCTGTCCTTTCTCCCATCAAAGTAGATGCCGTCCAAAGACTGTATTATTTGTGTAGCGGCAGAAGCAAGATGGGACCGTACCTTCCGACGTTCTCTCCTCAGCTTAGTTGTAGAACCTCAAGATGCCAATATTTCGGGGTGAAATTTGAAGACAATTTGTTGTAGCCCATTTGGAGCCCAATAATGAGTCAGGCAATGTGAATTATTGCCGGATTTTGGCTATTTTGGTGTGGGAGCAAATTATCGCGCTGACAATGGCGATTTTGACAAGGTATAAGTATCCACTTGAGGTGTGGAACCTCAAGATGCCCATATTTTGGGCTGAAATTTGGAGACAATTTGTTCTAGCCCATTTGGAACCTAATAATGAGTCAGTAAAATTAATTTCAAAAAAGTGTTTTTCGCTCCACCCTACGGTCTATCATTGCAGACCAGGTTCATCCGTTTATGCTGTTAGTATTTCCAGGAAGATATGGGGTGTTCCAAAAGACAAATCAGGTTCATCAATTTATGCTGCCAGTATTCAACCGGGCAATGCTATCATGTACCAGTCCAACATTGCAGGCATTTTATCAGTCAGTTTATGGTGCCAGGGTTTCTAACCCGAGATGGGATGCTCCAACAGGACAATGACATCATGTACTTGTCCACCATTGCAGACCAGGTCCATCCGTTTATGCTTCCAGTGTTTCCTGACCGAGATGGAGTATCCCAACTGGACAATGCAGCAATGTACCTGTCCATCATTGCAAACCGAGATTGGGTATTCCACCAGGAAAATGCCACCATGTACCTATCCATCACTGCAGACCAGGTTCAGCCGTTTATGATCCCAGTGTTTCCAGAGCGAGGTGGAGTATTCGAACTGGACAATGCCACAATGTACCTGTCTATTCTTGCAGACCACATTCATCCGTTTATGGTATTTCCATGCCGAAATAGGCTGTTCCAACACGACAAGGTTATCGTGTACCTGTCCATCATTGCAGACCAGGTTCATCAGTCTATGCTGCCAGTATTTCAATAAAGAGATGGGGTGTTCCAACAGGAAAATGATTTAATGTGCCTGTCCATCGTTGCAGACCAAGTTCATCAGTCTATGCTTCCAGTGTTTCGATGAAAAGATGAGGTGTTCCAACAGGAAGATGATTTAATGTACCTGTCCATCGTTGCAGACCACTTTCATCCGTTAATGGTGCCAGTATTTCCATGCATAAATGAGCTGTTCCAACAGGACAAGGATATCGTGTACCTGTCCATAATTGCAGACCAGGTTCATCAGTCTATGCTGCCAGTATTTCCAGGAAGAGATGAGGTGTTCTAACAGGAAAATGATTTAATGTACCTGTCCTTCATTGCAGACCAGGCTCATTCGTTTATGCTTCTAGTGTTTCCACACCGAGATGGGGTATTTTGACAACCTTATGACACAATTTACATGTTCATCATATCATTGTAGACCAAGATGGAGCATTCCAACAGGACAATGCCAAGAATATACCTATCCATCATCGCAGACTGAGATAGGGTATTCCAGCAGGACAATGCCAACATATACCTGTCTATCATCGCAGACCGAAATGGGGTATCACAACAGGACATTGCCACCATGATCCTGTCCATCACTGCAGACCAGGTTCATCCGTTTATGCTGCCAGTCTTTCCAGGACAAGATGGGATGCTCCAATAGGACAATTACATCATGTGACTTTCCAGGTTTGCAGACCAGGTTTATTCGTTTATGTTTCCAGTGTTTCCAGACCGAGACGGGTGTGTTCCAACAGGAAAACGCACCTTGTCAAAAGGTCCGTATCGTTTGGGAATCTTTCGAAGAGCATGAATGACTTCGATGTTCTCCAATGACCACCCATGTCGCCCAACAAGAGCCCATTTGAACGCATTTGGTACCATATTGATTTGTAACTGCAGCGTTTGGAACCTGAACCACAGACACTGGACGAGATATAGGCAGCACTTATATGGATGTTTTCGAGATACCAATGGATACCCTTCAGGAACTTGTGAAATCTACTCCTTGTAGCACGACATCAGGGCTTAGTGCTCACGTAGGACTTACACAATACTATATAGGTGGTCATTTATCACGTTTTACTTATACAGTGTAGGTGTATTTAATTCCGAAAGAAAAAGAACTTAACTCGTATTGAGAAAATTCCCTTTTACATTTGAAATTTGGGAACATGATGACGCTTACTAATTTAATATTTCAATAAATTTCGCTTTCTAGAAAGCTACTACTAGTATGCTTTAAAATACTTTTAGTATATTAGTTTGGTTTGTCGAAACAAGTGCATGTCAAGCGCGCGTGTAGTCGATTACACCTTCCTTGTTTCGTATTCTCATTTTACAGCTTTATTTCGAATGGCCTTTTCGAAACTGTGACTGCTATATTAACTGAATATTCAGAGTATTAATGCGGACTTGTGTTACTCCTTGCCATAAATATATATTTGTAGTTTTTTGGTTTAAAGTAGGTCGAACATTTGCATCAGTGTTGAAAACAAACTTTTTCTATTTCTTCGGTTACATAATCTACAAAACACTGTAAGTTATTTTAAAACGTTCCAAGACAATCGAGTTTCTTCGGCGAAAAATAAGCGATGCGTCCTGTTTATAGGTAAGTTTTCGGTCAATGCATGCGTCATTCGTCTTACGTCATAAAGCTGGTTTTCTGAGGTGAATTAATTCTACAACGGCACGGGTTTCTGGCTCGAGCATGTTGTTCGATGATTACAACTACCGTAAGTTCATGTTTACAAATACGTTGTGGTGTGCTAATTGAATTTTCTTTATTTCCCTTACTGTCCTGCTTTATGCTGCAGTCTTTCAGGAAAATTATTAAACAGACTGAAGGAATTTGACTTTTCTTAAACGAAAAAGAAGTTTAATGTCCATAATGAAAAAGACAAACTGCCCACTCCCTTTATATATCTCCTTCTCTATCGCTCTCTCACTAGCGGTAAAGCTAGTTAAAACAAGTGGCATCTCTTTTAGCATATCTTGTTGTATAAATGTAGAGGCTTTTGCCAAAATTTCAATATCGAGAAATCCTCAGTTTAAACGGCAGTTTTTCCCAAAGGGAATAAAACAGAAAAATTAAGAGGCAATGAAATTCTTCGTCAGAAATGATAAACTTGGGTTATTTAAGAGCCGTGGGCAATGATGTATTGTGCCAGTATACGTTTACAGCGTTCCCATGTGGAATTTCGTAAGTGTGAATTCTGGGGATCTTGACTATTATTTAATTAATCCAAATAAAAATTCTCACAATTAGATTTGATATGTTGTATTAAAACTTGTATTGGTCAATGCACTATAGAAGTGTGTTAGCGTTATGTCATTTCTGTGAAAACAAAAGCGCGAGAATCAAAGGTGCGTGACTACACACACACACACACACACACACACACACACACACACACACACACAATGTCCCAAAACGTATTCTGATACCTATAGTTACAAAATTCGCTTTTATTTCAATCTTAGAACATAGGAATCTTAGCATATAGAATATTAGAAACTAGGATAGTAATCTTTGTCTTTAAAAATAGTGACCACTCTTCCTGGAATGTTTTCTATTAATTTCCTTTAAGCTTCGACTGAAATATTCCTCTACTCTTCCTGCAAAACACATGCTAAGGCTGATTTGGAGGAAGATTCCTGTGGTCAAGACTTGCTTTTGAATACGCTCCAAACGTTCTTAATTGGGACTTTGAGTTGGTCAGTCTAAAATTTTATTGTTTTTGTCCACAAATCAAGTTTGCACGAATCGTATAGTATGAAAAAAAGCATAGTTCGGGAAAAATCAAGCAATGGTAAGTAGTACCTAAACACTGCTACAGCAAAAGGGACGGCAGAATGTTCCGGGATGTTGGGGTAGAAATTGGATTTCATGGTTCCTGGTGCGGAACAACAGCTAATCATTAGATGAACCAAGCACCACACAGCTGAAACAGCTTCAACCTATTACATGGCGGTCACCAAGCTTGGAAATGATGCAGACATCAGAGAACCGTTTTCCCGGGAAATGCCAGACCCAGACACGTCCATTGGAGCGAAACAGTGTGAAGCGTGGCGCAGTGGTCTAAGCGATGGCCTTTGATCATTCGTACGAGAAGAGCCGGGTTCGAATCCTTGCGAGGCGTGGCTTTTGTGTTTTTCTTACAGCGCTGGGTTTCTCCCGTCCCTGAATCCAGTGGCCCTAAATTAAGTACGGGCGACTGCTTATATCCCATTGAGTTGTTCACGGTGGTCGTTCCACCTCCAATAAAATAAAAGCAAGTGTGATTCTATCGCCACAGAGAACTTATGACGTAACTCTAAATTTAACTTTCATTTTTCGTTGCCTTTCTCTATGCAAAGTTTGAGTTCGTCCCCTTTCAGCGTTTCATCCTTAACGTTATATTTTCTCACTCACTGAATGCTATGTTGGCAGCAGTTTTGAAGTCAAGAGTGAACGATGTGTACACGTTTGACAAGCGAAAAACGAGATATAATGTCTGGAGCTAGCAGACAAAGTGTGGTGGTCGTTATTTGGTTGGTTGATTGATTGGAGGTTTAACGACCACTGTGAGCAACTCAATGGGCTATAAAAAGTCGTCCGTCCCTAATTTAGGGCCACTGAGTCCTGGGAAAGGAGAAAACTTGTACCATAAGGCAAACGCAACATCCATGCCTCACTGGAATTCGAACCCGGACCCATCTCGGAAGAATGCTCTGCAGCCATTGCTTGGACCACTGCGCCACCGGGGTGGCAGTGTGGTGGTGTGGTGTGATGTTGTGGCATGCTGTTGATAGATTACTGTATCTCTTTGTTGTATTAGCAAATTAGATGTAAACATGTCGAACCTAATTTAATAGAGGTTCAGTATTCTGAATTACGCTGATGTATTAATTTGGGATGTGTTATGAATCAGAAAGTGCCGTGAAGTTTCGACAAAAAAGACCATTTGCTCGTACGTTTTTTTGAAGACTTCTCTGTTTTGGCTGTTAGGCCACCTAATTTAGTTCAGTGTGTAATTAAGAATTGTTTATGAACCAGCTATTCAAGGATTAACGAAACATAGTTCCAGTGATACGATAACAACCGACTGAAGATGCGAAAGTAATGTTTAAGTAGTGATAATAGTTAACCGACAAACATTGCAAACTCTCTTTTAGTAGAAGTTCAGTCTATACATACATATATTTGAACAATAAATTACGTGGGAGATAGGCAATGTATATTAGGACAAAGTCCAGTACAAGTTGACTTCAATGATAATGGAATATTTATATTTGAATTAAAGAATATTTCTACATGTACAGTATTTATACATTAAAATGTTGAAACCTCATATAGGCTATACCCAGTGAGACATAAAAATCAGCAATGAAGCAACACATATTGCGCTCACCTTACTCTGGCTTTAGTCCCTCTGGCTTGCAATCAATCGCACTTCTTGTCCGGTGTCCACTGTTGTACTACATCATTAAAGGTATTCCACGTTCAAAGTTCAACACAAACACGAACAACAGCACAATTCTACAAGAAGGGGGTGATGAGTTAAAATAATTTTGAGACCATTGTCAAGACTAGATTACGTTGACGCAGCCAGAATTTTAGCAGTTGAAACATTTCGCTGTTCTATGGCAAGCTATTGTGAAGTATCAAGATTAAAAGATTTAAAAAATCGACAAGTCCCTCCTCGCTCGTCCGGACATGTTTCAAGCAACACTGTGCCCATCTTCAGCGGTCGGTTGTAAGAGACATCCATATGCTTTTATTGTACTGATTACCTCCCTGTCTCTTCCCGTGCTCCGAGGTCAAGGAACGACTGACATGGCACAAGTTAAAATGTCGTTGGACATTTCGAAGAGTGATCTAAGCTTATTCGCAGCTGCTCTGACATGGAAATCTATGGAAACCAGTAGCTACCTGAGGAAATTTCTAATACTAAAAGATACATAGATTAAGATAATACAACGTAGTTGTCACAAATGTTTATTTTTTTTTATTTTTTATTTTTTTATTTTTGAAAGAAATACAGAAATTGATCAAAAACTCAGAAACTCTGAGCCAAAACATAAAAAACAAACTTAAACCTTCATACGCCCGTTGTGCGAGATTCTATGCTCTCCCTAAAATACATAAATCTGGAATTCCTTTCCGACCTATAGTAAATAATATCGGCACAGCAGCATATAAGTTATCGAAGTTCTTATCTTCAAAATTATCTACCTTGTCCACTCCAAACGAAACATCTGTGAAAAATTCCATTGAGTTTACCAATCGACTCAAACTACATCCCACGTAGATCAACTAATGCTATCCTTTGATGTGGTATCTATGTTCACCAATGTTCCAGTAAAAGGAGCTCTGGAATATCTAAAATCAAGTCTTGTAGAGCATCATTACAGCCAACCTGAAGTTTAGGAAATAACAAGACTAGTGGACATTTGCATAAAACAGAACAGATTTACTTTCCGTGGAACGTTTTATGAACAGACGGATGGTCTAGCCATGGACAGCCAACTGTCACCTATATTATGTGAAATCTACATGCGTCGATTTGAAGAAAAACTTTTCAAAATTGTGAAATTTGACTTATGGATAGGATACGTAGACGATACTTTCGTTCTATGGAAGGGAAAACATTCTGAAATTCCGGAATTAGTCAAACCTATAAATTCCATTGATCCTCACATTCAATTCAGCTACGAAACTGAAAATAACGGATGCCTACCATTTCTGGACGTCCTGGAAACTTGTTTAAATCAATCTCTGGCAACCACAATTTATCGGAAGCCTTTCGCCATTTTTTCATATCCACATGCCAAGTCTAATCATCCTTATCAACAAAAACTCAGTGCCTTTTACAGTTGCGCATATCGCGCGATACATATATGTTCAGGTAAGGACAGTTTGGAAAAAGAACTTTATTTCCTTAAACGTGTTGCAGTACAGCGAGGATACAACCCTTCCATTATAGACAAGGCTCTAACAAAATTCCGGAAACCGAAGTCCATCTCCACATTAACTCCTGTGATGCGCCCATTACGAGAGAATTTTGCCATTATTCCATTTTCCCGTGACATTGCCTTCAAAATTAAAAAAATTCTCAAAACCTTTAATTTTAAGGTGATTTTTAAACCCATAAACAAAATAAGATTTTTAGGATTAAAGGACTGTGTTGAAGACAAAAACTTGTGGGTTATTTATTAAATTCCATGTGAATGTGGCGCTTCGTATATAGGACAGACCCGTAGAGCCTTGCGTTTTCGATTGAAGGGGCACACGACCTACATTCGGAATTGTGACTTAAAGAAGTCATCGATGGCTAAACACTGTTACGAAAAGGACCACAAATTTCTCTTTGAAGAAGCAAAACTTATTGACAAGCCAGATTCAATCTCCAAACTTGATAGTTTCGAAGCTTTCCATATATATCTGAAGTCTTCGCAACTTGTTAATGACATGGCATCCACGCCATTTCTATCAAACGCGTGGAAGCATCTAACCAAAGCACGTGACTGTAAACATTATTTCTGATGTCATATACAATTTGAATATTTAAGTGCCATTCGTCCTGATGGAGCTAGGTCAATACCCAGCGAAACCATGGTCGGCTTGAGAAATTAAAAAAATAAACATTTATGACAACTACGTTGTATTATCTTAATCTATATATAATCGTCACAAGACTGTAGTCGTTGAGATAAAAAACTAAAAGATATGCTACAGAATTTTCAAGAACGAAGAAGTTTTCTGTAAACCGCGTGTGTGATTCTCGAAATCCTCTCAACTGGGTTTTTCAGGCCAGGTGCTTGAGTTTGTGCTGCCTTCCGGTGCGAATTGTTTTCCTGCTCTCAAAGTATCGTTTTTCTACTATCTTTGAACCTCATCAGCTGTAGTAGTTTTAGGTACGCAATGATGGTTAAGACGTATATTTAAATTTAACTTTCATTTCGCATTTCTTTCCCTATGTAAATTTTGAATTCTTTCTCTCTAAGCATTTCAACCTTAACCCTGCTGTTCTGTTTGGGCTTACTTGACCCAAAATGTTTCTCATTTGTTCATAAAAATTTATTTATAGAGATGTTTTCCCGGCAGTTGATGATTTTGTTGTTGAAAACTTAAGCACTTGCTCTCCAATAAATATTTTCATTTGTTTCTATATCTTTAATAAAGCATTTTTCAAGTTATTACTAATGTATCTTTCCGGTCAACGTGACCCGATTCGAAATATATTAGTATAATGTATTTATAAAAGTTAAAACACGCATATTTTTGTTTAGAATAATGCAATAATGTTTCAGATAAAAATACCTGCTGCAAGTTGTGGTTTTATCAAACTTGTTCATTCAGGTTCTTAGAAAGCAAAACAAATTGATGGACAAGTAACGATAAGTCTTCCACGTGGCAGGACAGCGCTTACAAGGTAAAAAAAATGAGATTTTGAAAAAGTTGGCTTAGTGCCGAAATATTACAAGGTATTCAACAGCAAGGATAACAGGTGTGAAAAATGCATTGGAGACTATTCAGTTCTACAATTAAAAATGAAGTCATAAAAATAACAAATATTAAAGGGGAAGGAGTATATGTAACAGTGGAAATATGTAGATAGTGTCACTTTTCAAGCATACATTAGAATATTATTACTAGTTGGACATTACAAATCTTACGGAACATTAATTAAAAGTTTTTTTGATAAAGAAACTTGCCGTAACCTGTTTCGCGCAACAATATCACTCGAAGCATTTTGCACCATATCTCGAGTTAATTGATAACGAGTAACAGTACACCAATTAAGTAGTAAATAGTAACACTATACTATTGATCCGATTTATTATCGTAGGAAATACACATAAGCGTTTCCAAGCTTTCGCACATCAACCAGATGGGTTTTTCAAGGTAGTTAGACAGAAACTGACATCTGGTTGATGTGCGAAAGCTTGGAAACGCTTATGTGTATTTCCTACGCCAATAAATCGGATCACTAGTACAGTGTCACTATTTACTACTCGAGTTAATTATTTCGACAATAAATCCAATCGCCAAGAAAGAAGGTGCAGTGTTAAACTTGCTGCTGTGCGGGAAGTCTGGGAAAAGATAGATAATATGTCGGGATAATATAAATTCTTCCAAATTAATATTATCCTGATGAAAATGTTACTGTAGATGAACCATTAGTTGCATTTCGTGGTGGGTGCCCTTTCAAGCAGTTTATTCCTAGTAAACCAGTAGTATATTTCCAGTAATATATTTTATATTTCCGGAAAGTATGGAATTAAAATATAGACTTCCTGTGACAGTAAAACCTGCTATGTTCTGAAGACATAAATTTATGCTAGAAAAAGAACCAAGATCAAGGCCAAAGAAAATAAGAAAATTCAGGGCATGCGAGTAGTGTGTTACCTTACATGTAAACTTAGTGGGCACAGTCTTACATGTGGTGACATTTTAAATTCATACAGTTTGGGCCAACTTCTTCTACAGCGGAAAATGGCTATGCTTGGTACCATTAAAAAACCCAGAACTTCCTGAACAAACTATATTGATGAAATATATGATACTACAAGTATGTCGAAAATGGAGTACTTATGAAAAAACATGAAGTTTTTCCACTGAGATTTCCGAAGCCTAAAATATCTACTTTCGATTCCAGATTCGTTTCGACAGATATAAGGCTTAGTAATTTCCCCATTAATTCCTTGAAAGCTTCTTTTCCACTTCTACTCACACATTTTTGTTTTCCGATGACCAACCGAACCAGGCCGGGTATTTTAGTCTACAGTCCACTATAAATATACATGTACATACAGGGTAATACCTCGTACATTCCTAAGTGAAAAAAACCCTGTTAAATCCTGGATGAAGAAGAGCTATTGAGACATACATTTTAAACCGAATTCAATTGTGAATAAATTTTAAGAACAATTTAATGTGAAACAATCTTAAACGTCCTTCCGTGATTGAATATGCCATCAAACGACGCGCAAAACTGGGTGTTCTACCAGAATATTATTTTCCTTTAAAAAAATCGGTTCTCTTGAAGACCCCATTTCCAACTAAATCATTAAGATCATTGTGAAAATTAAAATGTGCATATACAACATAGGAATTTCCTTACGCAATTGATTTTTATATTTATTTATTCACTGATCGCCTACTGCGCAATTGTATTGGCATCTCCTCTTTGAATAGAGACCTTTTCTAAGTCTACTCATTATTTTGACCCGTGATCTAGTTACTGGTAAACCTTTGTTTCTTTTACGATACATGTGTGTGGGACACATGATTTCGGAATATCTCGGCCGAAGAAGCATGCTCTGTGTCAGTCAGTGGATAAGTGTGTAGGGCATACCAATGAACCAACGACCCTGGGTTCCGAAATCCAGCAACCTACATCTAACTCTTGTTAGCCTTAGCTTAATTTATTTATAACAGCTTGCTTTGTCAGGAGGCATTTTTCTTACAGACGCGCATTTCTTTGCTATCTTATTTTGGGGCCAACGCACAACATAAAGCGAAAATCATTTTTCTTCTTTTATGTAAATAACGTTTTAGATAGAAATAAAGCTCCGACTAAGTTTGCCATTATATTATTCATTACTACCGAAATAATTATTCGTTGTTTCCAAACACATCTAGAGAAGAAGAATAGGAGAAAGTGCACGTGCCATTTTTCGAAGGGACCTCCGGGAAATGTCCCAGTATCCCGCCGTGCCAATCTGCCCCTGAGCGTGCATGACGACTTTGTTTTATCATTAAACTTCTTAGGTGCAAACAGGGACGAATTTTTCACCAACATATTATATATATACCAAAAATGGAATACTTATGAAAAAAATGAAATTTTTCCACTCCGATTTCCGAAGTTGATAATACCGATTTTGATTACAGATTCGTTTCGACAGGTGGAATCAAAATAGGTATTTTTGCTAAAATTTCCCATTAATTCTTAGAAAGATTATCTTACACTTCGACACAGGGACGTGACTCCCCAACATATTCGTGAGAAGAGGGCAGAGGCACTCACAAAAGGAAAATTCTTGTTACACATCAATACAATTTTTCCTGTTAATTTTTAATCGGATTTTATCAATTATAATATAATTTTCGTCAGTAGGAATTGGATCGATGTTACTTTAATGTAAACTCATGTCCAAAATTTAAGGAATATACTATTAACATGTGATCCCTTGTTTAAAATGTTTTTGACCCTCCTTGGGTAAACATAAAATTTACTGCAGAGGGGAAGTAACATTTTACACTATCACAATCAACAAAGCATAATTTCGAGCATGTTGGAATGTTTTTTTATTTTACCGTTAATCTGTATTTTACCATGGTCAATTAACTATACGTAGCACTATCTAAATTCTAAAGCACGTGAAATTTTACATCAAAGTAACGCCGTTTCAGGAAAATACGCATAACAATAGGCGACATTATGAATTCCATTAAGAAAATTATAGAAACGTTATACGTATAGGCAAAATTTAAAACAAATTCAAAACGTCCTCTAAACCTGTCCTAGGAAAATATACTAGTTGATTAATGAAATTTGAAAAACAGAAGCAATCGCACAAAGATTAATCGATTAAGATTAATATGTCAAAAATTAAAAGACTTATTGATTTCAATTAGTAGTAAGTTATTTTAGATTTTTAAACATGTTTTATTTACTGTAATGATTGTTTTTTAACTTTCCTTCTCGTTCATTGTTATTTTATTTTCGACCGTCATATGAGGTACAGAAAACATCCACTAAATATGGGCCATTGGTTTGCTTGGCCTCTATGATTAGCAACATTAAAGTTTTTAAACGATCGTAACCCATTGTTGTACGTAGGCGATTTTTCACACATTTCAACAATAAGATTTTTCATGCCTTATTCAAAAAGCAGAAAGTTACCATAATATACTTTTCTAAAAACAAAGGTAAAAAAAAAAAAGAGAACAAATATTTTTCACGGGGACACGGGTGAGCATGTACCCCGATGGCGTGACGCCCCTGCTTCCAATAGAATGATAGAATGAATTTACATTTTTGTGTGATATCTGTGTTTGGAAAAGGACAGACGGATATCTAATTTTCTTAGTGATATAAGCGGAAGACAAAAGTTTACAGTAGAAATTGCTATCATGAACACCCTGTAAAAATTCCACAATATATAAGGTTCAGTGGAAAACTCTAAATCATCGCGCATTATTTTCTTTGTTTTGTTGTGTGTATGTTACAGCAGGCTCCTTTCAACGAGATTGTTAAAACTGAATTGAATCAAGAGGAAGAACAGCGGGAGTATCACTTCGACTTTCTTGAGTTTATGCTGCATCTACTACACTCCAGTATGTAAATTGATAACGAGGAACAGTACACCAATTTTGTAGAAAATAGTAAAACTATACTAGTGATCCGATTTATTGGCGTAGAAACATAAACATAAGCGTTTCGCACATCAACCAAGAGGCTTTTTCAAGGAAGCTAGACAGAAACTGCAAACGCTTTAACAATATGAATGGCTTTTTCAGGGAAGCTAGGCAGAAACTGCAAACGCTTTAACAATATGAATGTGGTGACTTGACTTGACCATAAATAAATACGACGTTATATTCATTTAAAGATACGAGGTATCACGTTGGTTGTGCACGCGGTATCCTGGTAGGGAGAGAGCGTTACTTAAAGAACTCGTTCCAAATTCGTGGCACATCGAGTGAAACTACATCATTGCAAACACCACTGTTCGCAATGATCTCCAAGGTTTCCCAAATGGCTGTACATAAATGTACAGCCATTTATGATATTGATACCTCGTATCGATATCATAATGGCTGTAATGATATTGATACCTCGTATCTTTAAATGAATATAACGTCGTATCTATTTATTGTCAAGTCACCGCGTTCAAATTACTAAAACATTCTATTATTCAGTTTGCATTTTCTGTCTAACTTCCTTGAAAAAGCCATCTGGTTTATGTGCCAAAGCTTGGAAACGCATATGTTTATATTCCTACGCCACTAAATCGGATCATCAGCATAGTTTTAATATTCTCCAGTATGCGATTTGTGTTTTGAGTAACACCAAAGCGCAATAATTAAAGTCGGAATGAACATCTTTAAACCGAAATGTTCAATTAAAATTATTACAATTTTACACTATAAAATCTTAATTTGATGAATAAAGTAACACCAAACGTTTACAGCATTTTAGTTCTTCCGAGATACCATTGTGGGAAAATTAAAAACAAAGCAAAACAAAAAGAAATGTGTCTATTTTTCCTGTTAATATTGTCAAACGAGAATTAATATCTTCGAGCAAGTTTAATGAGACGTGAATGATTGTACAGTTTTTCTTGTTTCTGAGAAATTAATTCATAGAAATGAGAATGGGGCTAACGCAATCAGGACACACCTGCGGCGTTTTACTTAACGCAGCTGGGAAAGTTAAATGAATCGTCATTTTCTTTTGCATTTTCTTGAGAAAGGAAACTTCATGTTGTGGAAAAAAGCCTTTGAAGCATGTTGAAATGGGGAAGACGCCTGCTCATAAATGTTTACTGAGCTGGAAGAGGTTTCGTCAGGTCGGCGCTGAATCACTCGCAGCAGCTTGTCATTTTCAAGGACGATCTCGGCGGTTGTCATCTGAAATGGTAACATTTATGCTCGACGACGTGATAGGGCAAAATGGGTTATCAAGATTATGAGCCAAGTTATTATTTTTTAGTTGTGGAACGAAAAACTAGCATAAAGTCACGTGATTTCATACATTGCAACTCTCAGTTCTCTCTCTTTATACGGAAAAAAATAAAAAATAAACCTACATTAACTTCTTTCTCATCAGTGAAGGACAAATTAGTAAAAAATGCAGCAAACTGTTTTTGCTTTGATAGTTACTCCTAAAAAATGAGGAAAAACATGAACAATCTGAAGATAAAGCATGATAGAAATGCGTCGTTATGAATTAAGGTAGATAGAACTTTAAGAAGCGTCTGCGATGTCGAAAATTTGCGTAAAACTTTTAAAGAGATAGGAAAATCGTTTCATGAAATCGAAACTTTCTGCATACTGATTGAAGAAAAATATATATTTAATAAATATATGATTGCAGATAAATATATGTATAATAAATATATATTTCATTTATTATTCTAGGAGAGTTATTTGCTCATGTCATCAGTCATTCGACGTGAAAGTGATTTTAGTGTTATTTTCTGATTGTATTTTTGAGCATTGGAGATACGCATATATTGTGCAAAGATTCATTGCGCTGAGTCGAGGTAATCTTTCTTAGTTTGAAGGAATTAAATGTTTTGTATTGAGATACGGGGAATTAGTGATGCGAATATTTATTAGATGAGTTAGGTATCGCCTTTAACGCTCCTAAAAAAAGATAAAATATTTGTATGGTAAATTATTGTCCTTGATCGCAGTCACAAACAGGTTTTTGCTTTACAGCACGCCAGTAATCGTGTAAATCAAAATTCAATAACTACTAACTGAAGTGTGAAATTTCTGTTAATTACTTTAAACAATATATAGTATGGCTTGATAATACACTTAATCAGTGTTTCATTCTTTATAAAATTCCATGTATCTGGATGATCGTGTCATATTTTTTTTTTTTTTTTGCGCTTTAAAGCAACACACGGGTCTAGTCGAGCCGTTCGAACTAAGAAAGAAAATGAGAAAGAATTGCACTAATTATTTTCCGAGTTTTTAAGATCAGAAGTGCATTACGGATTTCATATGCCTCTTATAGTTCTCCAGTTCCTCGATATCTCCACCATTATTTAGCTTTGCACGAGATCAATATTTTTTAATATCAATTTTCAACCTATATATCCTTCAAAGTTTTTAATATAAACTTCATAATACTTCAGCAGTACTATCTTAGAGGCTAGATCAGTTTTTTTTATAGTACTACAGTTTTACTTAATTAATGTAGACAAAAATGATTAGGAAATTTAATTCGTTTTTGTAATATACCATTTCAAGAGCAATCCTCCTTCCTCCAAACCCGGCAGGCAGAAATTAACTAATCATAATGTTCACCTGCTCAATATTTTGGTTAAAAAAAATAGCACACAAATTAACAAGACACAACACATAAAAAAAGCTGCTACTCTGTACATTTTCTAATAACAATTTAGTAATGTGAAATATTTATAGCTATAATAACAATAATAATAATATGGAATACAACAATCTAAGTCGAGAACATAACGACCAAACCCATTCCCATAAGGAGAGGCATTTTCCAGGAAGATTCACTTAGCCCATTATGGTTCCGTCTAGCTCTCAACCCGCTCTCAACCATGCTCAACGAAAGCAAGTATGGGTTTATCATCAAGTGCAACAAAACCAACAAGTAAAAGCTCCAAAATTTAATACAACGTGCTGATTGTTGAACTAAAATACACTTGCTGTCTTAAAGCACGATAAAACCACAATAGGCTCCCTAAAACACTCAATAAAATCACATTTATTAAAAATTCTAAAAGCCCATTTACGTTTACACCGACGAGCGCTTTCGAGGTCTCAAGACCTCATTATCAAGTCACTGAATAAAGCCCCTAAACACTCAGAAGTAGCAAGAACATATAGACATAGGTTCGTTATCTCAATTACACGTCACAAGTTTATACATAGGTTGGCATTCTGAAAAAGAAAATTAAAGTCCAATATCCAGGTTGCAACAGGACAAAACACAAAATTGATTAAAGATGGTCAAGTGGTCTCAGCTTCTTGTTGATCCAGAGCGGGACCCGCTCTGGATCAACAAGAAGTCGCCTCCAAGGGAAAATCCGTATTACGACAGGTGTCCCAAAATTTTTAGATGTAGAGACTTTCCGCTAGAAATGTGTTATATTTGTTTATTGAGGAGTTCAAGATTTTTGCATTTGTCCAATCTGGTACGAAGCCGTCATTAATAACTGCTTCGGTTAAAGCCGTGGAGATGTTCCCGGATCGCAGTGCATACTGATGTTCTTTAAGACGGATCTTCAAAGTCCTCAGGGTCGAGCCAATGTAGACCTTAGGTTCGCAAGCAGGATCTTGGTGGGGAAGAGGTATGGAACACACTCCCGGCTTATTCCCGACTTCGAAGGTATCTCGGTCGTGGTGAACCAAGGAAAAGACATTACGAGTGTTTATGCTAAATGAGAGAGAGTGTTTATGGCATATCCCTTTCAATGTATTGACCAGAGGAGGAAGATAGTCCAGTTTCCCTACATATTTAGTCAGAGGTCTGGTAGATATTAATGACGAAAAGCGGAGTCTAGAATGCACTCGAAGTAAATCTTGAGCTCCTCAATAAACAAATATAACATATTTCTGGCGGAAAGTCTCTACATCTAAAAAATTTGGGACACCTGTCGTAATACGGATTTTCCCTTGGAGGCGACTCATGTGTCCCGCTCTGGATCAATAAGAAGCTGAGACGACTTGACCATCTTTAATCAATTTTGTGTTTTGTCCTGTTACTACCTGGATATTGGACTTGAATTTTCTTTTTCAGAATGGCAACCTATGTATAAACTTGTGACGTGTAATTGAGATAACGAACCTATTTCTATATATTCTTGCTGCTTCCGGGTGTTTCGGGGTTTTATTCAGTGACTTGATAATGAGGTCTTGATACCTCGAAAGCGCTCGTCGAGGTAAACGTAAATGTGCTTTTAGAATTTTTAATAAATGTGATTTTATTGAGTGTTATAGGGAGCCTATTTGTGGTTTTATCTTGCTTTAAGACAGCAAGTGTATATTAGTTCAAGTACAAGCTCTCCTACCTCATGAACGTGGATGAAATCAAGCTGTACGCATCGTCGCAGAACCAACTCCAGCAGCTACTCCGGATGACCAAGGGCTACAGCAATGACATCAGGATGGAATTCGGCATACAGAAATGCAAGACACAAGGTATAAACCAATTATAGCATGATGCACGTAGCTACCAACTGAAGACCGGAGAACGGATCGCAGCTATGGAGGAAGGATAAGCCTATAAGTACTTTTGTATGCTTCAAGCACAACTCCTAAAGAACAAAGAAATCAAAAACAATCCAGCCGCCAAATACAACCAAAGGCTGAGGGAACTAATGAAAACTAAGCTCAACGCTCACAACATCACTAGGGTTATCAACACATACGTAGTTCTAGTCCTCACGTATTCCTTCGGAATCATCAAGTGGACCACGCAAGAGCTTAAAGAAATAATGCGCAATACCAGGACAACCCACACTAAATATCGCCAGCACCGCCCGAAGTCAGCAGTAGAAAGGCTGACCATTGGACGTGGAATGATTGATCTCCTGGAACACCGAGATAAAGAAATCAGCAGCCTCAGAAAATACTTCCATTAGAGCAAAGGGCCCCTTCACCTAGCGATGAACCAGAGTGACAGGAAGTACACATCCCTAGTCCTCTCTACTCAGAACATCGAGATTGGAACGAAGGAGCCAAAAGAAGAAGCTTGGGGCAAGAAAGTCCCACACGGAAGGTACTACAACAATCTGCAATCCGACCATGGGGATTAGACTGCCTCCAATGAATGGCTAACAGACGGATCACTCTTAATCGAGACCGAAGGGTTCCTGATGGCTATACAAGATCAAGTTGTAAACACTAGAAACTACCGGAAGCATATATTGAAGGACACGTTAGTGGAAAGCGACACATATCGGCAATGCAATCAAGCGCCACAGACCATCCCATATATCACAGCAGGGTGCAGAGTCCTCGCACAAACAGAGTACACAAACAGGCACAATCAAGTCGCCAAAATTGTCCATCAGAAATTGGTAAGAAAGCACCATCTCATTACAACTGAGCCTGTCACATACTACAAGTATGAGCCTACAACGTTTCTAGAAAACAACACCCACAAAATGTACTGGGACAGATCGATCAGAACAGATAAGACCATCCCCCACAATTGGCCCGCCGTAGTCCTGGTCGACAAGGAAAATAAGTCAACATACCTCATTGACATAGCCGTGCCCAACGCGTGCAACATCCAAAAGACGCAGGGAGAGAAGCCGTCGAAGTATAGCGTCTTACCATACGAAGTCAAGGAAATGTGGCATATGGAGAACGTCACCACCATCCCCATAGTAATATCAGCCACAGGAGTTGTACCTAAGACCATTCAGTGCTCTATATACAGACACTAGACTTTCGACCTAACACCTACATGGAACTACAGAAGGCAGCTATGCTGAACACTTGTAGGATAGTAAGGAAGTTCCTGGACAACTGAGAGCAAGATACTACTATCAGAGTTGGTACGTCCTACTCGTTTCGGAAGGAAGAGAAGAAAACCTCAGATAGAGGGGAATCATGTCTTTATATTTTGATAATATCAGGTCATCCAAGAAGTAATGTCGTTTTGCGCAAGTCCAACAGTAGTGATTCCCCTGGTTCCCTGACTATGACGTCGACCACGGTGAGTATAAGAGGTATCACGAGAGTAGACCTTCAAGTGACTTGAGACCGCAAACGGGAGTTGTAAGTGCAGTTGTTGTGTACTTTACCCGCATAGGAAATGGCAGCGTCAGAAGACGACATTAGGCACATTATGCTGCATGATATCCACCATCGACATTCAGCGATGGTAGCAACGCAAAACATCGATGCCGTATATGGGCTACGTACCCTGGAGGTCAGGAAATGTCAACGCTGGTTGCAGAAATTTCGACGGGGGAACACCAGCCTCGAGGATATGCAGAGATCCGGACGGCCTATTGAGCTGGATAACGACGTGCTGAAAGATGCTGTTGAGGGAACTCAGCAGACAACAGTTGAGGAATATGCCACACTTGTTCATTCAACCCATTTCTCTGTTCATCGGCATCTGCAGGACCTCAGTTATGTGTCGAAACTGGATAAGTGGTTACCCCATGATCTCACTCCACAATAGCGTGTGGACATATGCACTTCTTTGCTTTCCCGTGAAAAACGGGAGTCGTTTCTGCACAGAATTGTCACGGGCGGTGAAAAATGGATTGTTTATAACAACATTAAGCGTAAACGGCAGTGGCTTCCCAAAGGGAATGTGCCTGCAGCTGTGGCGAAACCAGGACCTTTCCCACAAAATGTTTTGATGTCTGTGTGGTGGATATAATCCATTACCAGCTACTGCCACCCAACAAAACCATTACAGGGGAAGTCTACTGTCAGCAGCTGCAGCGTCTACGCACTGCATTGCAGGATAAACGTCCAGCACTCGTGAACCGTGAAGGCGTGCTGCTGCAGCAGCACAACGCAAAACCGCACACGGAAAAAAATGACCAGTGCCACGTTGCAGGACTTCGGATGGGAAAAACTTCCGCATCCAGCATATTCCCCTGACATCGCCCCATCCGACTACCACCTATTTCTCAGCCTGCAAAAATATCTTGCTGGGACTACACTTCGAAATGTGGAGGAGGTACGGCGAACCCTTTCTGCCTTTTTTGCATCGAAACCCATGGAATTCTACAAGTCTGGGATTCAAAACCTTGTCGACCGATGGGAGAAGGTTGTAACTACCGGGAGCACTTATTATATGGATTGAAACATCTGTTCCAGCTATGTTTTTTTTTCTTTTCTTCACACGTTAAAAAAACGACAGTATTTTGGTATTACCTGATAATAATAATAATAATAATAATAATAATAATAAAGTTAACAATTAGTAATAATATCATGACGATGACAACAATTTTCATTCGTATAATTGATTGGACCCAAAGTGAATTAGAAATACTGTATCGGAAAACTCGAAAGTTATTGAACATGCATCCTGCACTCCATCCAAAAACTGATGTTGACAGATTGCGTTTACCTCGGAAGATTGGAGGCATAGGGCTATTACAAGTACAACAGGCAGTAGAGGAAGAAAAAAGAAGCCTGAATGATTACGTCAACAGAAGCAGAGAAAAGCTACTTCAGGCAGTGAATAATGAAAATATCTTAAAAACAACAGAAAACAAGGCTAAATACAAGAGGAAACAGTTTGGAAGCAGATTAGACGGCTGGAAGAACAAGCCACTGCATGGGCAGTTTTTAAAGAATATTGATGGAATAAGTGACAACAACTTAACTTGGGCATGGCTGAAATCGTGTTCCATCAAGAAAAACAGAAGGTCTGATTTTTGCTGCACAAGAACAGGCATTGCAAACAAATGTTATGAAGGCTAAAATCCAGAAAGTCAGTGATAATCCAAAATGTCGACTTTGTCAAGAATGAAGCTGTGTCGCATCTAATATGTGAATATAGCAAAATTGCACAGACAGATTACAAAGTTAGACATGACAGGGTTGCAAAATTGATTCACTGGTCATTATGCAGAAAGCACAATCTGCCAGCATCGAAAAACTCATGGGAACAAAACGCTGAGAAAGTTATAGAAAATAATGAAGTCAAGATCTTGTGGGATTTCAGAATTCAAACCGATCGACACATAGAACATAATACACCAGACATAACAGTCATAGAAAATCGGAAAGTCGGGTTTATGAATATAGCGATCCCTGGAGATGCCAGAGGCAATGAAAAATAATTGAAACAAAATGACTAAATATAGAGGCGTGGCCATAGAAGTTACCCGGTTTTGGACTAAACACACAACGGTAGTCCCCATTGTCATTGGGGCACTTGAAACAGTGTCAAAAAATTTCATGAATCATTTTGAAAAATTGCAGCTTTCTGATATGCCACCTACGGAACTGCAGAAGACAGCTTTACTTGGGACATCATATATTTTACGCCAATTCTTGACTGATACCTAGGTCTCCGGTGGAAACTCGTATCAGTTCAACAATGCCAGTCAATGATAATTAGCTGTTTATTTTGTTTGTCATAGACTGTGATTTGTATATTTCGAATAAAGAAAATAATAAAGTTAACAATTAGTAATAATATCATGACGATGCAAACAATTTTCATTCGTATTAATGAAATTCTAATCAGTACACTTTTTTATACAGTATTCGTCATCATCATCATCAACCATAATCAATCCAATGCTGGATGAAGGTCTCCCCAAATTTTTTCCACAACGGTCTACCTTGCGCTACTCTTCTCCATGTCACTCCCACATGCTTTCGAATTTCAAACACCCATCTCCCATGTGGTCTTCTCCTGGGTCTTTTCCTATCCCTTGGAAATCCAGTCTATAACTTCGGTTGTCTATTGCTGCTCCGTTCTTCGGCATCACGTCCGCTGGATATATCTAGGCGCTGGACAATGGGCTGGATCCATTGCCATGTCACGAATTTTACTCTGATCGTGATTTCTTCCACTCTTCTCATTTTCCGTATCCATTAGTTCCTCTCCTTATCTTTCTTGGTTACACCTGCTTCTTTCAGTTGTCTGCAGTTTTTGTATTACTTTTTTAGTTAAAGTCCACGTATCTGCTATGTAAGTAAGCACTGGAAAGATGCATTAATTAAATACTTTTCTTTTAAGATATAATGGCATATTGGTCTTAAAAATTGTGCTGTTTCTTCCAAAAGCTCTAAAACTGAGTTTTATACGTCGTTTAATTTCTTCATCAATGTCACCTTTGCTTGATGTTTACTGTCCAAAGTAAATGTAGGTATGGGATATCCCCAGCTTTTCCCCATCAATCGAAAAATCTTCATTTCTTGTAAAAGCATTGTACATCACTTTTGTCTTCTAATAGCTCATTTTTAATCCGACTTCTTTTCTCTTGTCAGCAAGTTCTTGGATTATACTCTGCAGCTCTGATGGAGTAGTTGCAAAAATGACTACGTCATCAGCAAAACGAAGGTGAGTTAAATAAATAATTTTCGTTAAAGTTTATCCGTTTGTTTTCCCAGTTCAATGATTGAAGGACATTTTGCAATGTAGCATTAAAGACTTTGGGAGGTATTTTGTCACCTTGTCTCACTGCCTTTCCAATTTTTATTTGTGCTGTATCCTCAAATGACCGAACCTTTGCACTTGTATTTTCATAGATGTTACTAATAATACTAATGTATGCATCTTCAACACCGCAGAATTTCAAAGCCATTGTAACTGCTGATGGTGTCACGGAATCAAAGGCTTTTTCATAAGCGATAAAAGTTACACATAATTGGAGTTCATATTTCCTCATTCTTTCAATTAGTTCTCTCAGCACATGGATATGATCTACAGTGATGTAGGTAGTCCTGAACCCAACTTCTTCTCTCGGTTGATCCATGTCCAGGTTTAGCTTCAAGCGATGTGAAAGAACTTCAGTAAAGATTTTATAAGCCACTGATAGGAGGTTGATGAGCCTGTAGTTCCTGAGATCTTCAATGCGACGTTTTTTATGTAGCAGGATCATTGTGGCCTTGTTCCAATCCTTAGGAACCTTCACTTCATTGAGACTTCTAGTGAAAACTTGGGCGAGTCTAGTTTCAGTTTCTCCACTGCTTCCTGTGCAATTTCCATTGTAATTCCATCTTCGCCTGGAGCTCTTTCCCGTTTCATGTTCTTAATTGCATTTGTAAAGTCTGGCAGATGGACTGGAAGGACTTTGGTAGTGTTTGTTACCTTTTGTAATGTCTAGAGAAGATGTCACATCTTTTCGTATATTTTTGAGTGGAAATATTTCACTCTTGCTAAAATGTCTCCTCTATTTCTTGTTATAGTACCATCTTCTTTTCTCAGTGCCACAATCTGATTTCTTCCCTTACTGAGATGTCTTCTTTGCTCTCTTCAGGTTTTGGTTGTTTTCAATTACTTTTCTAACTATTCCATAGTTCACAGCCGAATTTTCTTATACTCTTTCGTACTGTCTTGTGTAGCTCTACATACTCCACCTTTGAAGTGACATCTTTCTTTATCCTCATCTCCCTTCTCTTTTGCATCAGCATTTTTTTCCCTGATATTTTCTTCATATACAACTTATTTTTAGTACCACCTATTTTTGTTGCTGTTTTCATAAAAGCCTTGGTTAGTTTTCTGTTAACTTCACAGATGTCTAATTCTTCTTATATTAGATCTTCTGGAGCAGAGAATATGTCACTCATTTTCAATTTGTGGGTACTATCAGTCAATTTGTTTATGTCATGAAATCAACTTAATGAACTAAAGAATAGTCGCGGCGTCAGACTTTTTTTTCTGAGTGGGCCACGTTTTTCGAATTACTTAAAGTAGCCAAGAAATGGTACTAACCTCATATGACAAAAACGAAGGCCGGTAATATACATTGCATTTTATTTCATTAGGTAAACTAAGACTAAGTACTTCAAATTTAATTAAACAGCGCAAATGAAGGGAACATTAATCTGGGTGTTAAAGGCAGCACAGTTTGCGAATTTCAACTCAGATAAGGCTGTTTAAAGTTGGAAAAAAAAACTAGTTATTAGTACACTATCTACCAACAAGTAATTGAACACCCCTGCAATCGACGATATCTGCTGTCCTGATACACGTCACGGACGCTGCCATTAAATATCGTGTGGGTAAAAACCACGCAACCAGTCGCATGCAAGATGCCGCGCAGTTCGGAGCTCTCTGATTTCGAGAAAGGTGTAATCGTCGGGTATCAAAGAAATGGCCGATCCATACGTGACATATCCAGGGAGTTGAAGTAACCAAAATTGTCAGTGGACTACGTGATTGGCAAGAGGAAGATGAGAGGTGACTGTCGGAATGTGCCCCGACCCGGCAAACCCACAAAACTGGGAGTTAGAGATCGACGTGTGCTGGCCAGAGAAATTCAGAAGAACCGCACCAAATCGATGGGCCACATCATGCGAGGAGATTCAACAGGTATCCGGAAGTGTTCTTTCGATTAATACCATCCGCAAGGAAGCCCATCTACACGATTATCATGGACGTGCTGCAGCCCACAAATCTTTGATTACCAAGTCCAATAGCGTTGCTAGGCTAACGTGGTGCAAAGGACGTCGACAGTGGACTGTTGAACAGTAGAAATAGGTTCTCTGGATCGGCGAATCAAGGTTCACCCTCTACTGTTCGGATGGCAGGGTCTGAGTTTGGCGTCGGCCTGGAGAACTTCTCTTGCCGGAATGTATTGTGCCAACTGTGAAGATCTGCGGCGGTGGAATTATGCAGTGGGGGTGTTTCTCCTGGTATGGCATGGGACCCTTGGTCGCAATTCCTGGTAGACTCAACGCCGAGACCTACTGCACCATTTTGGATGATCATGCGCTTCCTACGTTGTGGCAGTTTTACGTGGTAGACCCATGTTACTTTCAGGATGACAATGTCACCTGTCATGTTGCGAGGTCCACCGTGGCTTGGTATGGTGACAATGGGGTTAATCGAATGGACTGGCCTGAGCAGAGCCTGGACCTTAACCCTATCGAGCACCTCTGGGACGAGTTGGAGCGTCGACTTAAGGGGTGTCCCCATCGTCCGAAATCGGTGAAGGAACTGACCTGTCTTCTCCAAGCGGAGTGGAAGAAAATATCGCTAGCAGTCGTACAACGCCTGATTGAGAGTTTACCCCGGGGGTCGCAGCTGCAATAGCCGCTCGTGGAGGCTCCGCCAACTATTGAAAGTGAATAAACTTCATTTCCCTTTGCTATTACAGGTGTCCAATTACTTGTTGGTAGATAGTGTATATATAATTTATGACTACAAAAACTTGTGATGTTGAGATTAAACAAAAATAGCAACGTTTGTTCATCAATATTTATTTAACATCAACTCTAGTTTCGTAGAGCGTTTGGTTCGGCATCATCAAGACTGATGGAGCGTAAACATTCAAATCATTGTGACATCATCAGATTTCTAAAGGTAACGGATTTTGGTGAGTTGTTTCCACGCGCTTGAAAGAACTGGAGTAGACGTCATGTGTTTGACAAGCCATGAAGAGGTCCGGTGTATATGGAAAGCTTTTTTTTTCTTTGTATCGAGGTTTAACGACCACCGTGAGCAACTCAATGGGATATAAGCAGTCGCCCGTCCCTAATTTAGAACCACTGACTCCAGGGAAGGGAGAGAGACATATACGCCCGTCCCTAATTTAGGACCACTGACTCCAAAGAAGGAAGAGAGCCATCACCTGGATTCGAACCCGGACCCATCTTGGGAGAATAATCAGAAGCCATTGCTTAGACCACTGCGCCACCGTGGCGGCGTGGAAAGCTTGTACATTAAGTTTCATAGTCGAATCAGGTTTATCACCAAGAGTAGCATTTCCAAACAAAACTTTATGGTTATTTTCGTGACAATGTTAGGTTTAAGCTCTCCGTTTTGGTGTCTCTCACATTACCTAAAATAAGGGAAAGAACAGTTTCTTGCATGCTTTCAATAACGCTTGCCTCCAAATGACAAATGTGAAAGAAAAATGGTAGCAATGAGCGGTGTTAAAACCGAGCTTAATATTTTTATTGACAACTCTATAAACGAGTTGTTTAGCATTATCTCCAACGACAAATTACTCAGAACCGATTTTTGGCCTTTAAATTTCATATGCTGGAATTTAAAGGCCAGCAATGTTGTGGCAGCCAAGTTGCGCTACGTATAATATTAATAACAAATATAGTTTGAAAGTTGTACTTGCTGAAGCACATCTTTCAACCTAAAGACAAATACACGCGGGATAGAAGATTAATTAGTGATTGGTGTTAAATGTTTCTTTTCGGAACAATTTAAAACGTGTTCTACTAATAGTCATGTGAAACGCCTGTCGATCCAATGCAGAGTTCAGCACTAATCAGAGCAATTCTAAACTAGCAGACAGTGCCATTCAAGTCGACATGTGTTGTAGTCTCTCACAAAATATAAACGATTATGAGAAAATGTAGATTAGTTATGCTTAGTAATTTTGCAGGGGACATCCTGCAACATAGGTACGTGAAGTACCTGAAGATTTAGATATTTCGCTGTGTATTCCTACATTTACCAGCCTCGAAAATGCCGGATTGCTGTGAGAATGGAAAGCGAAATTGTGATTTTACGTAAGTTATTTAACATGCTGTAGGGTGACAGAGTCAAGCCCCCAATAATTGTTATCATGCAGTAACGTTTTCTGTAACAATTTATCATTTCAAGTGTAATGTAATGCAAATTCCAACGCACGTGGAGGACACGTGCGCATTTCTTTTGTACGCCGTATTAGGGAGTGCCGAGCCAGGCGTGTTCCTAGCTGCATCCGTTGACCTTGACCTGGACGACTGGGTCTGATGTATCGGTCGAAGTTCACCACTCCCAGAGAGAGGCGAACTGCACGAAAACAGGATTCCAGAAGGGCGGAAGGGAGGGGAGGAGAAGGTTAAGGGTATAAAAAGGAACGACACATTCGCTCTGTACGTTGGACCGCGGGTGGTCTATTGGGCAACGTTCGTGACTGCCACGAAAAGGATCTCAGGTTCAATCCCGGGCTGGTACGAACGCTCGATCCACTAAATATCCGCCGTGCGTCAGGTGAGCACGTTAAGCCGTCGGACACCGGTACTGCCCCTCCCGGGGTAATAAATAATGGCGTCTTCCTGTCTCTTTCTACCTCGTTTCCGTGTCACTTTCCTATCGGGCACTCTAGCCCAAATCTCCTAGCTTCCTATTTCTAAGGGTTGTTTAAGACCTGGGGTCAGACACACCCTTCCTAAAAATCCTCTACATATGATCTGATGATCTGCTCTGTACGTTTTTAGTACTTCCCCTTCGAAAAGGTAGGACGGCGTGTTTGAGCAGAGAGTGTCGATTAGACTTCTCTGGGGATTTACGTTTTGGCTGACGGAATGGTGTGCGTTTTTAGGCGATCAGAGATCGACCGAAATTTGCACGGAAAGACTCAAGTTAAACGTGGCGGATGGTATTCCGAGATAGTAAGGTATTCGCCATCTGGAAAGTTGTTGGCACGTGGAGATAGCTAATCGAACGGAATTTATTTTCTCGTTTATTAATTTTTGTTACGTCTAACAATGGACTTGTTCTTGGAGTTACTCGTTGTCTTAAATATTAAGTAATTGCCGAGTACACTTTCTAGTATTTCAGTGATCAAGTTCAACTCAACGGTACTCAAAAGAACCTAAGTCAGGCCCTTGTTTGAGAGATTCGGAATCAGTAAGGCCTAGTGGCGGATTGAACTCAGCGGGGCCCGACACATACAATTAGAAATCGTTCATAAAAGACATTTCGGAATTTTCAAAATTAGATAATGGACTAAAACCACTGCTGATTAACGTTAAAATAAAAAAAAGATATCACCAGCTCTCATCTGAACTTAATCTGTACTAATCATCTGTCCTTGTTCCAGTAAATCTCAACATACTTAAACGCACCGAAGTTAATAAGGGAGAAAATTATTGATGATTGTCGATAAAAAATATACCAATGTTCCGAAGTGAATAAATATTTCAATAGCGATACGAAACCCTTTTATAATTTCAGTAACGGTAATAGGTTAAGAGAAAGTTGATTGAGATTTCTACATTTTCATGATCACAAACAAACTCATCGTTTTGCAGCTTACCAGCTGCAATTTCAATTTGTACCACACGTGTGTTAAAAACGAAGTAGCGCAAAATATGTCCATTAATTGCTTCACATTCATTATGTGGGATGGTAGATGATTGTGGAGTGATATTTGCTTTACCAGATAATTGCATATGTTTCAAACTAATACCCCAAAATGAACTTCACTGTAAAGGCCTCTTCAGATTACAATCTGAAGCTTAAATCTGCCGAAGTAAATTGCTTCACTGTAAAGCTTACTGAATTACCACAGCAGAATCGCTTTAGCTGAATCCCGAATAACTTCACTTCGTCACAGCTGTTACTTAATTAACATGAAACAACTAATTATACACTACAGACCCTAATGGCCAGAAAAATGTCAAAGCCATCTTTTAAGTTTCAGTCTTTTATTTCACGTTTGCCAATAAGGAATAGTATTGCCCATATTATGCTCAATCAATAGCTTGGTAACAGAAAGTAGTTACTTAAACAAGTCCTCTTAATACTTAAACGTACTTCGTTGATTTATCATGTATCGATATTAATTGTATCAAAGATTCACTAATACAGATTTTGCATTTATGCTTTTTTGAACATTAAATCATCAAACTGACTATAGTAAACTTACCAAAACAAATATAGCCTCCTAATACATTTGTTGATAACATACTGACTGTTTTCCGATTACCAAGATAATATTTCCTTATAGCCTCATACATGTTTTGATAACATACTGACTGTTTTCCGATTACTAAGATAATATTGCCTCGAAGACGGATAATCAAATTTCCTCTCGAAGACTGTTCACATTCGTTTTTATAGTTTCGACTACCTAATTGCACTTTGACTTGCTGCCAGATTTGCCAAAACACAAATTCGTCAAGAGCAAAATGAATTACCACCTTCAGTAGTTTTTCAGGCTGCAAAATGTTTAAAGAGAATATGCAAAAGTTTATACAAGAAGAAAGGAACTACAGCGGAAGATTAAGTTAGAATATATTCTATGAAATAACGGATTTCATACTTTAACGATAACATATTCATCACAACTCTTTATATGTCTGATACAAACAAAGCCATTAAAGTTGAGTTAAATGTGTGTGTGTGTGTGTGTGTGTGTGTGTGTGTGAGTAGAACAATCAGGATCTAAATATACAGGGTGTCCGAGGATTTTTGCACACATTGCAAAATTGTATAAAACAAAACATTAAACAGATAGAAAGAAACTGACTGTACTAACTTACAATGTAACTACACAAGTTAATAAATTTCGATGTGAGATCCCTTGGTTGCTCGTAGTACGTCCAAGCGATACTCGAGTTCATGCCATGTATTGGCAAGCATCTGAGGAGTTATGGAATTAATAGCTGCTGTGATACGCTGCTTCAGTTCCTGCAAATCAGTACAACGTGTCTGATAGACACGATCCTTCACATAACCCCACATGAAATCATCCAATGGAGTTAGATCTGGAGAGCGAGAAGGCCACGGAATGGGACCACCACACCCAATCCATCTGTTGGGAAAATGCTTCTTTAGGCACTTACGTACGCACGTTGACCAATGCGGAGGCGCGCCGTCTTGTTGAAAACGACGTTGTCATATCTTTTTATCTGGAGTATAGCGAAATTTTCTAGCATATCCATGTAAATGTCACCATTTGTGGTTTTTTCGCAGTAGAAGAAAGGGCCAATCACTTTTCTTTTCGATAGAGCGTACCATACATTAACTTTTGGAGAATAACGTTCCAATTTAATAGCAGCATGAGGCGGTTCACTGCCCCATGTCCTACAGTTGTGACGATTCACAATACTTGATACATAAAGTGTGGATTCATCACTAAAAATTACAGTACTGAGAAAGTTTTTGTCGTTTTCCACTCGATTCAGCATATCCACAGGGAAATCGTATTGCAGAGCGTGATCATTTACATACATCTTTTGCAATATTTGAATTTTATGAGCATGAAACTTTAATTTCTTGTGCAAGATATCGTTAACTGTCGATTTTCGAATGCACAGTTCTCTGCTAACTTTAAGAACGGATTTACTGGGGCTTCGACGGAAACTTTCATTAACTTGGTCACCGTCTCACCGCTGACGCTAGGCATATCGGCTCCTCCACGATGTTCCACATTGCCAGTTTCTTTAAACTGTTTTATCCACCGCTTAATTGAATTCGTTGACGGAGGATTACAATCATACTCTAAACGGTACCGTCTTTTGCTTTGATGACAGACTTTAATTCCGCAAGCCATGACACACACATCGCCATCTGCTGTACGGATGACATGACTACTGATTGCGCATTTCTCATACATTCCTCATCAGGCCACACCCTAGCGCCATCTATCGGATTCTGGGAATAACAATCCTGCAAAACAAAAGTATAGAAACCGTGTTAGTAATACGTGACATAGAAAAACAGACAATGCTCATAGTTTTTTTTTCTTTGTACATAATTTTGTAATGTGTCCAATAATTCTCGGACACCCTGTATATACGTTAATGAACAATAAGAAAATAAAGAAAGCATCATTGAGGAAGAATGGTACGTAATATTCGACATCATTATAGAGGGGTTACATTTTCTTAAACAGGATATTGAGTGTTTGATGCTGCCCCGATGTCGCAGTGGTCTAAGAGCTGGCTTATGTCCAATCGTCCGAGATGGGTGAGAGTTCGTATCTCGGTGAGGCATGGATGTCGTGATTGTCTACGGCACTGGCTGACTCTCTTCACTGAAACCAGTAGCTTTGAATAAGGGACCGGCCAATGCGTATAGACCATTGAGTTACTCACACGGTAGTTTGCTAAACACCAATATAAAAACAATGTTTGGGGAAATTATCATCCCTGAAACATTTCAATTTATTTTTAAATCTCCTGATTATAA
Source organism: Macrothele yani (assembly GCA_039090855.1). NCBI lineage: Eukaryota > Metazoa > Arthropoda > Arachnida > Araneae > Macrothelidae > Macrothele > Macrothele yani. Next base: position 108,953,786 of record CM076997.1, on the reverse strand, counting down.
TTTGGGTGTGTGCAAAAGTTCTTTCCGGTTTTTCTAATACAGGCAAATTGCGATTAGAGTCGTTACGTCACAAATGACGCTGGGATTCCGAATTTTCGGCCAATAAAGCGTGGAGCAGTAGAGCATATAGAAGGCGCTAGGTTTGTCCGAGTAAGTCATTCATAAAAAAAATCACGGACGGTGTAACATGGCATGCGCTAAAGAGTACATAAGACATTGTTTACTGTACGTGTTCAATAATAGCAGTACTATAGTCACGGCTTGCCGCAACATCTGTCAAGTGTATGAGGAGGATGCAGTTGGTAATACCAGAGGCCGCTGTTGGTTTCGGGAATTCCGGGACGCAGACACAAGCTGTAAAGATCAACCACGTCCTGGACGTCCATCCGTGTTTTTTGACGAGGATGTAGACCAAGCCATAACAAATGACCCAGATCCAACCGTTCTGGAATTATAGGAAACGTTGTCGGTACACAGAACAACAGTCGAAAGACGGATGCATACGCTTGAGTTCATCACGAAGTTCGATAACTGGGTTCCTCACCAGCTTTCTGCAAAGCAACGAGAGGAGAGAGTCCGTACCTGTGATTCTTTGCTTTCTTGTCACAGAAATAAACCGTTTTTGCGACGAATTGTAACGGGTGATGAGAAATGGGTACTGTACCGTAATGCAAAGTCTCGACGAACTGTGTGCCAAGGTGCGGAGCCTGTTCCATCGACCTCAAAAGGAGGACTGCATCCCAAAATAATTTTGTTGAGTGTTTGTGGGATACCCAGGGAGTAATCCACTGGGAGGTGTTGCCACCTAACCGAACGATAAATGCTGACCTTTACTGCCAACAGGTGGACAGATTGCGTAAACAACTGAGATCGAAGCGGTCAGCACTTGTCTATCGCAAAGGCGTCATCTTCATAATGATAACGACAGACCTCATGCTGATTTAATCACTCGGCAAAAATTTCTGGACTTCGGTTGGAAAGCGTTGCCTCACCCGGCGTGTTCCCCTGCCCTGGCATCTTCGGACTACCACCTTTTTGGATCGTTGCAAAATGCCTTCGCTCTCCAAATTTTCGATGATGCGGACGATGTGAAAACGGCATTACATGACTTGTTTTACTCTAAAGCCCAGGAGTTTTTGCGGCGTGGGATTCACCTGTGCATAGACAGATGGCAAGAGGTCATACAGAATGCTGGCAATTATGTGAAATCCTAGGTACGTTATTTCACGTGTTGTCCTCTTTTCTTTGTAGCCTACAAAAACGGGAAGAACAGTGTTTGTTTTCAGTGAGGTTCAATGCATAAAGTGACAGCAGCCAGACAAAAATAAATTCAATTATGAAATTCGTTAAAGCATAATCGAAAAACGTTTTAATCCATGTAGCTACGTTGCATTAATGTTCATAAATATAATGCGGTTTCACATTATCATTGAAGGATGGAACATTTTATACAAAAATGTGAAGGTTATCCTTGGATAATTCCGAATTAATTTTTCTTTCAAAATTTTCTGTCGCTTATATGTTGCTAAAAACAGTGCTGCCCATGGACAATTTTAAGCTTTATTACAATGACCGGTCTTTTTCGGCAGCCTTGACCTGAGATGAAGGACTTCGCCTGAGGTGGCCGTAAAATGCTCTTGTGGGAAATTGGAGACGTGCGTCAGGTATTTTGTTAAGTCCTGTCGTAATGAAATGAACATCCGTACCAGACAGCTAATTATCTCGGGCCTTGGTTGAGGGAAAGATTCAGATACTTCATTTGATAATGGCGTGCTTGTAACTAAAGATATTTATTAATCTATTAACTTTTTTCATCTGTCTTGGGCACTTTTATAGAATGATTTGTACAAATGAAGTGCGCCAGAAAACTCCCGAGACATACACTACACTGCTAAAAATATTAGGACACCACATTGTTTTGGGAAAAATGGCTTCATTATCGCAATTACTGATCAGTCAGTCCGCCTTTGCTTGTATGACAGCGGCAACACGTCGAGGCATACTATCAACCAATTTCCGGTAGGTCTCGACATGATTGGGGGCCAGTCGTCCTACGAAGCTGCTGTCAGAGTGGAGAGCGAAGACCGTCCTTGTGGTCGATTTTGTATCTTTCGTCCCACTTAATTCCAGAGATGTTCTATGAGATTAAGATCAGGACTCTGAGCAGGCCAGTCTAACAATTCCTTTTGATTTTCAAAAAATCCGTTCAGCACACGCCGTGCAGTGTGGCAGAGAGCTCGATTGTGTTGGAAGAGACAACGGTCATTTCCATAACTCTGCCACATTGTCAGTAGGGCAGAATTATCCAGAACGTTCAGTTACACTTCAGAGTTCATTGGTTGGGATATAATAATCAACGGATTTAGTTCCATCCTCGCAAAAGCAACTCCATACCATATTGGAGCCTCCGCAAAACTTAACAGTTGGAAGAACACAGTATGGTGAAAATCATTCGCCGGGCTGTTGCCAAATCTAAACACGCCTATCATATTGGAGGAAGGAAAAGCGTGACTCATCACTCCAAAGAATATCTTTCCAGTCGCCCACAATCCAGGAACGACGGGAAACACACCACTCCAAACGTCATTCACAGTAGTGATTTGTTTTACTACTCTCTGATTATAGTTATGATACTAACCGAGCCATTACAAGCATTTCCTACTTCAGTAGAGATGGAAACGGCAGAGGAAGAAGGGGATTTCTCAACGTTTTTTACCATGGCTCTTACGTCACGTTCCGTCAGTTTCTGCGGCCTTCCTGAACAATTTTTTGCTGTAGTAGCACTGTTCTGCTTTCATCTTTTAACGACATCACTTACAGTCAATTTTTGTATGCTTAGTTTAGCTGCAACGTACCGTATGGACACGTTACTCAAATAACGTTGTTACGTATATTCCAAAATAACTTTCATTTTTAGTTCCTTTTCCTATGTAAATTTGAGTTTGTTCTCTTTTATATTTCCAAACTTAACGTGATATCTTCTCTCTCACAAGAATGAGGTTGGCAACACATTTGAGGTCAGAGAGAAAGTGACGAATGAAAATGATAACAACGATGGATAAAAAGTTAGTAAAATCATGCAATGCATTGATTATGATACGCTTTCCAACATAGCAGAAATTATTACTTATGAGGATAATGACTGTAAAATAAATCTCGCTCCTATGACCTGACCTTTGACGCCATTTCCATGATATTCAACAAAACCATTTCAGTACACCTCCGGAACAACATACTAAAGTTTTGTCGCAATAGAAGCATTTTTACGTAAGTTATTACGCAAAAGGGTGATGGAATGGATCCGTATCCTATGTCCTGCCACGCAGTTCGGAGCTCTCTGATTTCGAGAACGGTGTAATCGTCGGGTATCACAGAAATGGCCGATCCATACGTGACATATCCAGCTAGTTCAAGTACTCAAAATCGGCAGTGGCCTACGTGATTGGCAAGTGGAAGATGAGAGGTGACTATCGCAATGTACCCCGACCCGGCAGACCCACAAAACCGGGAGTTAGAGACCGGCGGGTGCTGGCCAGAGAAATTCGGAAGAACCGCACCAAATCGATGGGCCACATCCGCGAGAAGTTTCGACAGGCATCCGGGAGTGTTCTTTCGATGAATACCATCCGTAAGGAAGCCCATCTGCTTGGTTATCATGGACGTGCCCACAAGCCTTAGATCACTAAGTCCAATAACGCTGCTCGGCTAACGTGGTGCAAAAAACGTCGACAGTGGACCGTTGAACAGTGGAAATAGGTTCTCTGGAGCGAAGAATCAAGGTTCACCCTCCACTGCTCGGATGGCAGGGTCTGGATTTGGCGTCTGCCTGGAGAACTTCTCTTGCCGGAATGTATTGTGCCAACTGTGAAGTTCGGATGACCATGCGCTTCCTACGTTGTGGCAGTTTTACGGGGTGGACCCATATTACTTTCAGGATGACAATGCCACCTGTCATGTTGCGAGGCCCACCATGGATCGGTATGGTGACAATGGGGTTAATCAAATGGACTGGCCTGCGCAAAGCCCGGACCTTAAACCTATCGAGCACCTCTGGGACGAGTTGGAGCGTCGACTTAAGGGGTGCCCCCACCGTCCGAAATCGTTGAAGGAACTGACCTGTCTTCTCCATGCCGAGTGAAAGAAAATACCGCTAGCCGTCGTACAACGCCTGGTTGAGAGTATGCCCCGGAGGGTAGAAGCTATAATCGCCGCTCGTGGGGGCTCCACCAACTATTGAAGGTGAATAAACTTCGTTTTCTTTGCTATCACAGGTGTCCAATTACTTGTTCGTAGATAGTGTATAATTAGGATGTAAAAATAATAGAAAAGCAAAATAGGCGCGCTTAGGGTAATAAACAAAGTATTCATGTATGTATGCATGTCTCACATTATCGATTAGCGTAATACAGGGTGATTCAGCTACGCGTGTGCAAACTTCTGGGAGGGGTAGGTTGCAGAAAGACAAATCGGAATCACATAGCAAAGCTGGGTCGGGAACGCCATCTTCATGCGGTAGATGGTGTTGTTCGCCCGCGAGACTGTTCATAAGTTCTTTCAGGATACCGTCATTTGTAAACCGCCCGCTGAGATAGTAGGATGGCTGAGTTCACGAACGATGAAATAGCTTATGTGCACCTCACATACGGAGCAGCCGACGAGCCGCCGTGCGACTGCACCAGGAACGGTACCCGATGAGACGAGTGCCAAACCACCAAGTGTTTGCACTGCTGCATCAGAGGTTATGCGACACTGCTTCTTTCCAGGGGCCTTCCAGGTCTCGGCAACAATGAGTACGCACTCCTGCCATCGCAGAGAATGTGCAGAGAATGTGTTAAATCATGCAGCAGATACTACAATTGCCAGCACGCGAGCAATTGCGCATCGGCTTGGTCTATCCCAATCCACCGCATGAAGGGTTCTGCACCCAGACCAATTGCGTCCATATCATGTGCAGCGCATTAAGACACTAAGCGCTGAGCATTACCCTCAGCGCATTGAATTTGCGCAATGATACCTGCAGAAGAGTGAGGCAGAACCCCAATTTTCTGCTTCTGTGCTGTTTACAGACGAAGTGTGCTTTACACGGGAAGGTTGCTTCAATGCACATAACGCGCATGTATGGGCGGTGGAGAACCCCCATGCTGTACGACTATATACAGCACAAAACCGTTTTGCTGTTAATTTTTGGGCCGGCATTGTCGGGGACAACTTAATTGGCCCATACCTCATGCCTCCTCGTCTGAACGGAATGGGTTACCGGATATTTCTGGAGGACGTCTTGCCAGAGCCATTGAACGAACAACAGTTTCCTATGTCGCTGCGCCGTGCAATGTGGTTCCAGCACGATGGGGCCCCCGCCCATTTCAACAGTGACGTTCGTCATCCCTTAAACATGACATTTGGACATCAGTGAATCGAGCGTGGTGGTCCTGCTCATTGGCCTGAAAGATCACCGGACTTAACATGCCTTGATTACTTCTTCTGAGGTTATATCAAAGGACTGGTGTACGACACCCTCGTTGAAAGGGATGAAGACCTTGTAGCACGCATTTCTGTAGCTGCTCCGGAAGTTCAAGACATGACAGGAATTTTCCAAAATGTACGTGATTCCATACGCCGACCATGTCAAGTGTGTGTTACAGCTCATGGTCGCAACTTTGAACAACTTCTGTAACCTCAATGCATTTCGCAAATGTCTTGCGAGTAATAAAAAGCAGTTTGTTCTCTTACGTGCTGCTCTTTCGTTTCTCGTCCCCTCTATACACTAGCACATCAAGATGGCGTTTCCGACCCTGCATTGCTATGTGATTCCGATTTGTCTTTGTGCAACCTACCCCTCCCAGAAATGTGTACACGCTTAGCTGAATCACTCTGGGTAAATTATGAGTTTCCCCCAGTTTCATTGCTCCTTTTTCTTTCGAGGGTATTCAAAATTTTACATTAACATTTAACATTTTAAAATGTCTGTTGTACGTGTTTTGAGACTAAGAAAACGTATGACCGAGGTTTCACTGTATGTAAATATTTTTTTTAAAATGATATGTAAGTCGCTATGTTTAAGTATGCGGTATTTGTTTGACATACTTTACATATATTTCGCTGAAATGTAGCAGATAAACTCCTTACGGACTGTTTTCAATTTTGCCAGTGACGCCAGGATCACTGAACGATTAATCTTCGGTAGGTTCGATTCACCCTCCTAGAGTTTAATCAACTTTAAAACAATCCTGTTCATCAGTTTTACATAATGATCCTCAAGCTAAGCAGATTTTTCTATCTGAAAAAGATACTGATTTTTTGGAACAGGAGTAGATTTTCCCATAGAATTCATTATAGCAGCGAGTATGGAGTTATCCAGAGCTTTGAGCACACATTGCCGTTTATGAGCAAAGGGCTAATTCTATAACACGAAAAACACCCCTATACTACCGCACCTGTACTAATATGATTTACAGTTGTAATAATATACTTTTGCGTGTCTTATTATTCTGTTTTTATCGGAGCTTGTTATATCCAGATCCTCTTACCTGATAAAGATAGACGATGGAGCGATTTATTGCTCAGAAGTAACTACTTCAATCGCCTGAATGGAGTTTTTGCAGATAAGCACCAAGCACCAATGGCGTTTTAGAATTAATTTTAACAGGTAGTGGGAAGGAGTTCGCAAATGGAAATGTACTGCCCAAAAAGATGTGCGTACTGTTCATAGAGACGCTTTCTTGCGTACACTTTGATGGCTTGAGTGATTGCCCTGAGAATTTTTCATGCTAGTCTCCTTGACAAACAGCGCTACCGTCTTCAGACGCTTCACAGCGAATATTCTTGGACGTGTATATTCCACATCTATTTTCGTACCATTTTCACTTGATAGGTATGGGATTTTATTTTATTTAAGTATTTAATGATCACCATGAACAATCAAGAGCAACAAGCAGTCAGCCGCTAATTTACTGCAATTGGTTTCAGGGAACGGAGACAGCCAGTATAGTAGGACAAACACATCGTCCATACCTCACGATGTTTGAAAGCGGATCCTCCCTCAGACGAATAATTTAATACCAGCGATTATTACCAATTGGCCATCGGGGCAGTAACATGCGTTTGAGATTCCGTCATACACTCTGGCAATCCCACATACGCTCATAACCCTGTAGTGTGATATCGGGCTTCTCACGTTGAAGTTATTAAGCCCTTTTATCCATGCCATTTAAGTAGGAATTAAACATGATGAATGTTGACCTATAAAGGAATTAAATATGATGATAACTAACCAGTATGAGGATTAAACCTGATCGTTACTGACCTACGACGAATTAAACATGACGATTACTGTACGTAAGTAATCGTGTAGGAATTAAACATTGTGACTACTGACTTATGTAGGAATTACATGTGACGATTACCTTGCCTTATACGTACAACGTGTCTAGGAACGCTGTCTCTTTTGTGGTTGTTGTTTCGGGATTTAACGACCACTATGAGCACTTCTATGGGATATAAGCGGTTGCTTGTCTACTCTAATTTAGGGTCACCGGTTTGACGAAAGCGACCAAACCTGCGTCATAAAATAAACACACCACTCTTTCCTCGCCGAGTTTCAACACCGGACTAATCTCGGACGAATGATTTGAATCCAGTGCTTCGCACCACTGAGTCACGGGGGCAGCGACGTGATTATGGAATTCCCTCATCGACTCCAGCAATCCCTCATACACTTATAACCCTGTTGTGTGAAACAGGCTACTTAGTCGAAGTCATTTAGCCCGTTTATCCAGGCCATTCCCGTAGGAATAGAACATGATGTTCTATATAGGAATTAAACGTGATGGTAACATTATATTTAAGATCGTTTTCTTGTTCAAGTAACAGTAGATGAATTTTTCGTATTGCAAGCGATATTCGCATGGGAGTTGACCTCTGTAATACATAACACGATAGGCAACTTGTTCAATAACCACCTTTGACAAAATGATGAAAAAAATGTGTAAGTATTCATCATTTTGTCAAAGGTGGTTATTGAACAAGTTGCATATCGTATTATGTATGACAGAGGTCTACTCCTATAGGAATACTTTTTCTTGTTGTTGTTCTTTTGGGGTTTAAAGACTACCATGACCTACTCTTAGAACAATATACAGCTTCCTGTCCCTAATTTAGGGCAACTGGTACCAGGGAAGGAACACAGCCAAAACCATGAGGAAATCACCCCAAACTGGGATTCATACGGGACTCGAACTCTGGCCTACAAGGCTGCCGGAGCGACCTGTATGATTCCCTGTATACTTCGGCCTCATACCCTTAAACGGTCTTTAGACCTTGACCTGGACCAAGAATGTGGAACCTCTTCTTCGGCTGCTGTACCAGTCGCTCCGAAGCGTCGTCTCCCCTCGATTGCTGTGACTACGCATGCTACACACTTACTTGTAGAATCCATCGATCCGAATGAGAGACTGTCCACCAGATCTCCCTTTTTCATTTCTAAAGCTTTGGACGCTGCGGTTGGCCCCTTGAAGTCTGTGAGGAAGCTTCGCTCTGGGGACCTGCTTGTCCAAACTTGCAGTGTTTCTCAAAGTAACACTTTTCTGCACCTCACTAGTCTTCAAGGCATTCCTGTCAAAGTGACACCTTACCCGTTTCTTAACACCTCTCGGGGTGTTATTTCGGAGTTTGATCTCTTGCCATGCAGTGAAAAAGAATTAGTGACTGAACTTGCAGACCAAGGTGTTATTGCTGCACGTCGTATGATGTTCCGGCGTGATGGTTCTTTAATTAAGTCTAAAAATGTGATCTTGACTTTTAACTCCCCGAAAGTTCCGACCGAAATCAAGGCTGGCTACTTGGTCTGTGGAGTTCGCCAGTACATTCCCAGTCCTCTGCGCTGTTTCAGGTGCCAGAGGTATGGGCATTCACAACGTTTCTGTAAGAGTTCCGCTCGTTGCGCAAATTGTGGCTCCAGTGAACATGACGGGGAAGGTTGCACATCTGCGGCCTGCTGTGTTAACTGTGGTGAGGCCCATGCAGCTTACTCCCGCAACTGTATGAAATGGAAGGAAGAGATGGCGATCCAGCGCCTCAAGACCCTGGAAGGCCTCTCGTACCCTGCTGCCAAGGCCAAGTTGGGTATACCCACCAACCGCCAGCGTACTTTTGCCGCAGTAGTTCAGTCTCTGCCACAACCCGTGCAGCCCTTTGTGCCGCGCCCTGTAGCTCTCGCCGCCCTTGCCAAGCGATCTACAGCTGAACAAGCGACACAGGTGGATTTCCCCGAGCTCCAGATTTTTCAAATAGCTGAGTCTGCGCCTTCTCTTTTGAAGACGACCGACTCTTCCAGTTCCCAGCAGAAGGCCTGCACGTGCGGAAGACCCGGCCCTCAATCCGCAAAGGTGTGCAGTGCCCATCCAACTGTCGCGGTCCGCCTGACCAACATTGCAACTGTCTCGGAATCAGCGAGGTCCCCACCCTCAACCAACATTATAGAGGAACATAGGGGAGGAGAGTGACAGTTCGTCCCCAGCCTCAACCAACATTGCAGAGGAACATGGGGGAGGAGAGTGACAGTTCGTCCCCGCCCTCGGCCAGTATTGCAGAGGAGTGTAGGGGAGGAGAGTGACGGTTCGTCCCCCTCCTGTGACTCATCCTTTGTGTAGTTGTGTTATATAAAAAACATATTATAATACTTATAATAGCCAGTTAATATATTTTTATATAAACCCAATTAACTATCTTGTCTTCACGGCTTTCATCATCCTTTTTTCCAACTTTTACCACGCCTGTCTGCTCTAAATCATTTTCCATGCTTTTAAAAATCTGTAGCTGCTAGTTCTTTGTCTGGCGCTACTTGGCCAACGATGGCCCTTGCGCCAATAAAATCTAATCACCAACCAACCAACCTATACTTCGGCAGTATATTGCGCATACAAATTTACAATACGACGCATCTCATGTATTATATATAGTTCGAAATGGTGATGCCGCTCCAGTAGAGCAATGGTCTAAGCGAAGGTTTCTGATCATTCTTCCGAGATGGGTTTGGGTTTGAATCTCAGGGGGCATGGATGTTATGTTTGTCTTACGGCACTGGATCTCTCCCTTCCTTGAGTCTAGTGGCCGTAAATTAGGGACGGGCGACTGCTTATAGCCCATTGAGTTTCTCACGGCGGTGGTTAGATCCGCAATGAAAAAAATCGTGATCATATGAAACGACAAAGATTTCTGCAATCTCTTTAAGAGCAGAGCGTCATGTTATGCGACTAATTATCGCTCATAGTTATGGTCCATGCTCACGGAGGTAGTTAAACCCCCAAACATAAAGAAATAGTCATTTTATAGTATGTTGGCTGCAAACGAGATAAATGAGATAACAACGCGGCTGATCGTAACGAGATCAGACGCGTTCTTGCTAGAATGAGAGAAATATCTATAGGATGAGTTAGTGATCATAAATTTATGAAATACAACCGCACATGCGATCACATTTTCAATAAACGCTAGTTTATGCTGAATTTCTCCTATAAAAACACGCAAATGCGTTTTTGAAGATCATGAATGAAAATCCTCAAATAATTAATATATGATGTGGAAACTGCAAAATTTCGGATTTGATCCTTCCAGGAATTAACGATATTGAGACTATATAGGACGTAATTTAAACACCTGAAAGTTATACACTGTTATATATCATTCATTCTCAAGTCCGTGTTTTTTTGTCAACTTCTCTAACATTTTCGATGCAAGCATTAATAAACCAAACACAGTTAGCAGTTATTTCTTCTAACCAAAACATGCGTAGAAATGGAAAAAGTAACAGATGAAATTTCTAATTTTATTACAGTGGTAATTGAAAAGCAAAGAAATGGATGCTTAAATGGCTCCAGTAACTGTGACCATTGCAGAAAGTAAGAGAAACAATTTATCAACTCCTTCCATTACTATGAAGATCCAAAAAAAGAAATAAGAAGTATATTGGAGTTTTTTATTCCCATGGATATCTTAAATTACGAGAAAAATATTATTAACTTTCTCAACTGTGCCAACTGGAATTATCAGATCTATAGTAATGCTACAAAGATTAAAAAATTGAAAACAAAAATGTATTTTCTGATTCTGATTACTGTAATGATCACAATTGCAGGGGGCGAATTGTATGTTTGCTTTTTATCACTGTAGTTAACAGAAAATAGCAAAAAAAAAAAATGCTTGTTTTGTCTATGAACTTTCTAAACTTGAAAAATCGAGAGAAAAAGGTACTATGTGCCCATGGCTTATTTAAGGGGGTCTATAGAGGCTATAGACTTTGTGCCCACCATTACGAAGAGTCCAGGAAGCATGCCTGTGCAAATAATGGAGAGAGTGGGAAAGGGAGAGAAAGGTATATAAAATAGTTTTACTTTTGTCTCGTATGATTTCCAATTTGTCAGAAATAGAGGCTGGAAGATGAACAGATTTCAAGGCCGTTACTCACAAAGGGTAAAGGTTTCATGTCGCTGTGTACAGCGGGTTGTGACGTATATTCTAATATAACTTTCATTTTTAGCTCCTTTTTTTATGTAAATTTGAGTTTGTTCTGCTTTATACTTACAAACTTAACGTGATATCTTCTCTCTCACGAGAATGAGGTTGGCAACACATTTGAGGTCAGAGAGAAAGTAACGTATGAATGTGATAAGAACGATGGATAAAAAGGACGATAAAACAGTTGCTCAGGGGAATGTGTGTATGTAGACGTTCGATTGTTTAGATAAATGTGAAATTGACAACTTGTACTGCCATATTCTGGAGTTCTACTGAAATATTGCTGGATCAATAAAAGGTAATCGTGAGTTGACCTCTGTTTATGTATCGTCTGACCGTAAAAGCCTAATTAGGAACTATTGTATTGTATTCTTATTTAGTTCAACATCCCTTAGCCATGGGTTTAGACATGGCGTAACACCTATTTTGCTGATGAAAAAGACGCTACGTTATTGGGTCGGCGAGACAGTTTCAGCTTTTACACCACCATCTACTCACATCTTTCTACTTCAACTTCGGAACCGCTAATGGTCGAAGTCCTTGTGGCTTCATTTGCATAACAAAAACGATGCACTTCGAAAAGTATTAATCATTAGAAAATCCAAGATACAATCTGGGAATCTTAAGATGTTAACTCATGTTTTTATAAGAACAATAAAAAATACAGTGACTTGTCATAAATACTCTGCAGATAATTCATTAATTTGAAGAATACACTACGTATTAATTATCACAAGCATATTGCTACAATTTCGTGTTTCAATGAACTTCGTAGTGATTCCCCGTCACAAGATCTTTGGGGGTCCCACTGAAATATCTTAGTCTAGGGGCCCACTGAAGCCTTAATTAAGCCCTGTCTATAAAAAATACAGACACCAGTGATTACTTTTGTGAAGTTTTCACGAAACAATAGTTGTAAAAACTATTCTACATTTAACGTTTACTTCGGTGAACATATGTTTGTTTATTTGTCCATATATATCTTATGATTCCAATACGTATTTAAAATATTATGCATTCGAAAAATTAAAAAATCCATACACGCCGCGTATAATATTTTCCGGTAATGTTTATATTAAGATTTTTTTTCAACATTTACTTTTCCACGTCATTGGGGCGTGAAAAATTACTCGCTTGAAATGCCACAGGCTCTCTTCATCCTGTTAGCTCTTGTTTATTATTTGTACAAGCAAAGCAGTTCTACCAGAACTCGGAAACATTTCAGTTCCCCGTTCTATATCTCCCAGTGCTGTGTGCTTAAAAGATGCGGAAAGTGAAAAGTTTCTGAGTGACCGACGAAGCACGACGGTGACGACCCTTGTCGTTACCACGCGATAAGTGACTGTTCTAAATTGTACGTAGGTATGAATAATACCTAATGAACTGTTGAAATCAGAGAGAAGGGAAGAAGAAAAGATTTAAACTACATACTAAACTCGAGGCGTTCATTCGAAGGTGCCGCATTACGAAAGAACCTCAGGTGTTCTGTTGACATATGCAGTGCTCGGAGAAGCAGTCTTTCTGTATCTGAAACTGCCACGCCCGTCATAGATTTATTTGCATATCATCAATTTTGAAGGTCAAATCGATATGTGTAAATGAGTATTGTTTGAATGCAGAAATACTTATTACAAGTCAGTAAGCATAGTTATACTAGATGTATTCGAGCACGTTTTCATATAGGAACCGATAGAACAGAGTGCTAATATAACGTAATTTCAGCCTTAAGTGTCAGCAAAAGGTTAAAGTAATAAGCTGATCAGTACCAGGCAGACTTATATTCATTACCCGTTAAATGTACGAATGCCGCCCCTGTTGCGCAGTGGTCTACGCGATGGCTTTTGATCATTCCTCCGAGATTGGCCCGGGTTCGAATCTCGATGAGCCATGGATGCTGTGTTTGTCTTACGGCGCTAGCTTTCTCCCTTCCTTGGAATAAGTGGACCTAAATTAGGGAGGGAGACTGCTTATAGGCCACTGAGTTGCTCACGGTGGTCGTTAAGCCTTCTATCAAAGAAAAACAAGAAAGTTGACACCGAATTTTCGGGTGTAATAAGCACGCCTTTTGAATCCGTTCTGACGCAAATTAAATTTATAAAAGCTATTCAAAGTCAATGGAACTGGTATGGGAAACAATAGATCTGACCAAAGAAAGACTTTCAATCGGAATTTTAATCCCTCAGATACTGCTGTAAACGGAATCGTGAGCTTACGAACTCTTAGAAACAGAGATATCGACAAAAATAAGATGTGAGTTTACGTCCCCTGGTAGAAAAACCATGCATTATTTTAGGAAGAAAGTATTCTCAAAAGGTTTATCCGTTAAGCGGTATCGGTCGAAGAAAAAAAAATTAGTCGAGTTTTCGGGAGCCCAGATTTTGCAACAAATACTTCAGAAGCAGAAATTAATACATATGACCGTTGGTGGCTAAAAAAATCTTTACCAAACATTAGAAATTATGTGAAAAATATTTTCCATCAGGTCTTGTATGCGATACAGGAAGAATATTTCAAATCAGAGCTTTAGGAGCAGAAATAACGCAGAAAACGCAATTTACCTTTGTGCACCCTAGCGGAAAGCGTATGATTCACTTGAAAATTTTAAATTTATAGGAAAAACATTTTGCATCGGAAACACTATCCAACAAAGAAGGAATTTTTCAAATCGTACCCTTAGAAGTAATGATATTGACCCAAAATAAGATATAAATCTACGCCCTCTGGCGTAGAAACCATGCATTTTTTCAAGAAGAAAATGTTCCTAAAAGGTTTGTCGACATGATTAGTATCGGTCAACAAACGACGTTTTTTTCAATCGAGAATTTAGAAGCTCATATTTTGCTGCGAATAAAACAGAAGCGGAAATTAAGATTTACGCCCCCTGGTGGCCAAGCTATTTTTTACAAAAATTAGAAATTATGTGCAAACGATTTCCCATTAGGAGCTGTATCCGGTGCAGAAAGAATTTTTCAAATCAGAGATTTAGAAGCAGAGATATAGGGGAAACGCAATTTACTGCTACACCCCCTAGCGGAAAGTCTATGAATTACTTGCAAATTTTGAAATTAAATGAAAAACATGTCACACGGAAAACACTATCCAACAAAGAAAGAATTTTTCAAATCGGACTCCTAGAAGTAGAGATATTGACAAAAATAAGATGTGCATCTACGCCCCCTGGCGGAGAAACTGTGCAATATTTTAAGAAGAAATTATTTCGAAGAGGTTTATCGATGTGAGTAGCATCAGTCCACGAAAGAATTTTTTCAATCGATATTTTAGAAACTCAGATTTTATGGCAAATACATCAGAAGAAAAATTAACACTTACACCCCCTGGTGGCTAAAGTATTTTTACCAAAAATTTGAAAATATATGCAAAACATTTTCCATCAGGAGATGTATCCGCTGAAGAAAAAAAATTTCAAATCGGAGTTTTAGAAGAAGAGTTATCGGGAAAAATGTAATTTACTTTTACTCCCCCTAGCGGAAAATCTATGAGTAATTTGAAAAAATAATTATATTTAAAATACTCTTCGGCATAAGTGGAATGGAAAGATAAAAAAAAATTCAATCAGATGTTGAGAAGCAAATATGTGGAATAAAACGTATTTTTGAATTCGACATCATCTGCATTTACGCCCCCAAGCGGCAAAATTGTGCATCGTAAATGAAAAACGAAATAAAGGATCATCATTTGCATGTTTCAAGCTTCCGAATGCAAAAAGAATTTTTTCAAATCGGGCTAATAGTTGCAGAGATATCGTGGGTACAGACGGACCGACGGACGGACAAACCGATAACAGAAGCACGATATTTTTTTACAAAAGACGTGCTAAAAATATGCGAACACCAAATTTCAGGTAAAATGTAGTTTCTTTTCGTAATTTAATGAAATCCCATGAGCAATATAAGGTTCTTAAATTAGGGCCCCTAATCCTAGGTAAGTGGCAGAAGCAATCCCTTAAGACATACACGACTACTATGCTTGGTTTGAGACTCAAACCCGGATTCAACACGGAGAATTAACTATTAGGGGAATGCAAAAGTTTCTACCGCCCCCGCTAGTGGGCGCTGTAGGGATCTAACTGGCAAGCGACCCATGCTGTCAGTTCGTACATGAAGCCAAACATTGCCGCCCATAAAGTTCATTTGCGGCACTTTTTGCTATTCATGTCTAATTTAGGGAAAAGTGCGAGTAAAGCGCACGGTTCAATATGTCAGGCCTATGGAGAAACGGTTATGGGTTAGCGGACGTATCGAGAATGGTTTTCCAGGTTTAAGAAAGGTGATCTAAGCCTGGAAGACAAGCCACGTGCAGGTTGACCGCAGGAACTCACAGACAAGGAGCTAGAATCGCTGTTGCAAAAGGATGACACACAATCGACCACGCAACTAGCGAAACATTTGAAAGTGGCTCAATCGACCGTGGTACGGCATCTACAGTCCTTGGGGAAGATCAAGAAGATTGGCAAGTGGGTTCCGCTTCCTTTAATTGGGCATCTGCATGTCGTTGCTGAAGAGGTTTCAAGAAAAAACATTTCTTGTGGAAGGTTGTCACCGGGGATGGGAAATAGGTTTATTGCGACAACCCCGTACGCAAGAGATTCGGGGTCGACCCAGGCCAGCCATCTACATTCACTGCAAAACAGGATATCCACGAGAAAAAGATGCTGTTGTGTGTGTGGTGGAATATGCAGGGTTTGCTGTACATCGAACTCTTCAAACCGGGCGAAACAATCACTGCACACCGATATAACGCTCAGCTGATGAAACTGAATGCCGCAATCGAGCAATAACGCCCATGGACAGGTAAAGGACGCCGCCCTGTCATCCTGTTTCACGATAACGCCAGACCACATGTCGGTGCCACCACGAAATCAACCCTTCAACAGTTACACTGGGAAGTTTTACAGCACCCGGCTTATTCGCTGGACATTGCACCCTCAGACTTTCATCTGTTTCGCTATGCAATATGCCCTTGCCGAACAGTGGTTCACCACAGTTCCAGAGGTGGAAAATTCCGTCACTGCGTTCTTCAGCTCAAAACCCGACTCTTTCTATAACAGGGGCATTCATTTGTTGCCTGAAAAATGTCAAAAGGTCATTGATGCTAACGGTCAATATTTTGTTCAATAAATGTGTACTGGTTTCCTGACTGTTCCTGTCTCCTTTCTCCTTAAAAACAGTGGAAACTTTTGTATACCCATAATAGAAGCCACCTACTTGGACAAATATCAGTGCTGATTGGGGTTTAACTTTAGGAATAACTTTTATTGTTGTTAGGGAGCTTATAGATGAGTATGGTCCACTAAAAGGAAAGTATGCATAATTGATATTTAGTTAAAGTCGGATTGGCAAAATCTTTTAGAAAGTAATCACTTCCTTAAATTAAATGTTGGCCATCTGGGTGATTCAAATAATGTACATTTGGTGCGTACGATCACTCAACATAGGTCTGTACTGAGAAAGAAATAACTCATATTATGTAATAAATGTAGTCATACATCGTTCTAAGACAGATCTCATATCAATCTGGGGTCAAAAAATTCAGAAATGAATGTGTACAACCTAGCAGCGTATGAACAATCCAGTATAGGAGAAAAGAAGAGGTAAGAAGATGCCTAGTAAGAAACAATTCATGTTCTAAGTGTAATACGAACGACGTTGTTCGATAAACTTAGCACTGGTGGAAACAAGATCTCACAGTTGACTGTCGGTGTTGAATAATTTGGTAAAAGGTGCTATAGAAATGCTGGTTGTTTTTTATACAAAACGAAGCCAGTTCTTTTGCAGTTTTGTACAATATTTCAATTCAATAGTAGTAAGAAATACGGGGCTTTAGTGTGAAACTTACGAAGTCAAAAACCAGTAAAGTGAGGTAAAAGGTAAAATTGAGTCCTGTTAAAATCATCTGGCGATTCAGCAAATATCTTCTATGGTACTCACATGGTCACTCACTTCCGTGGAGTCAGTGGCCCGTCCCTAATTTAGGGCCACTGACTCCACGGAAGAGAACGAGCCAGTGCCGTAAAGAAATCACAACATCCATGCTTCACCGGAATTTGAATCCGGACCCCAACTCGGACGAAACGGTCAGAAGCCAGTGCTTTGACCACTGCGCCGATGGGGCGGCTACTGTGATTGCGATTCATATTTCGTCATTGAAAATGTCTCACTCATCCTTCCTTTGATGCATGTATTGCATTTCAATAGAAGCCATTCATAGTTCTGCATATGCTGATTTATGATAAGACATATCCTCATTAAACCTGTTTCAACGTTCTCTAAGTTACACTGAAACATTTTGCCCATGTAAAACTTAACATTGTGCGCACTCTTTTTAGCGTTTTTTGTAAAACAAGATCGTTCTCTCATTGCCGGTTTGCCCTTCCGCCCGCCTGTCGACACCATATCTCTACAACTAATAATCCGATTTAAAAAAATATTTTTGCATTGGAAAGCTTGAAATGTACGAATGATGATCCTTTGGGGGTTTTTTTTTTTCGATACAAAACTTTGCCGCTAGAGGGCGTAAATGCAGATGATACAGAATTCGAATTACATTTCATCGCATAGAGTTGCTTCTAAATACCCGATTGAAAAAAATCTTCCTTCCATTCGACGCCATTTATAACGAAGACTATTTTGGGAACAGCTCCTTTTTCAAGTAATGCATAGATTTTTCGCTAGGAGGCGTAAAGGTAAATTGCGTTTTCCCCGATATCTCAGCTTCTAAAACTCCGATTTCAAACATTCTAGCTGTGTCGCATACAGCTCCTGATGAAAAATGTTTTTCATGTAATTTCCAATTTTGGTTTGGACACAAGACGGCGTAAGTGTTCATTTCTGCTACTAATGTATTTGTAGAAAAATCTAAGCTTCTGGAAACTCGATTGATTTTTTTTTTCGTTTACTGATACAGCCTACGCCGAAAAACCTTTTGAGAAAATTTACCGTTTAAATAGAGCATTCTTTTGCCGCCAGGGGTAGATATATATCTTATTCTTGTCGAAATCTCTGCTACTAAGGGTCCAATTTCAAAAATTATTTCTTTGTTGGAGAGCGTTTCATGTGCGAAATATTTCTCATATCGATTCAAAATTTTCAAGTAAGGCATATATTTTCCACTAGGGGGCGTTAAGGCAAATTGTGTTTTCCCCTATATCTCCGCTTCTAAAACTCCGATTTGAAAAATTCTTCCTGCAGCTGGTACAGCTCTGATGAGAAATGTTTTGATTATAATTTTTGTTTTTTGGTAAAGAATTGTTTGGTCACCAGGGGCGTAAGTGTTTATTTCCGCTTCTGATGTATTTGCAGCAAAATATGAGTTTCTGAAAACTCGATTGAAAAACGTTTTTCGTGGTCTGATACCGTTCACCTCGGAAAACCTTTTCAGAGTGCTTTCGTCTTAAAATATTGAATAGTTTTTCTGCCAGGGGCGTAGATGTATATCATATTTTTGTCGATATCTCTACTTCTGTGAGTTCGATTTGAAAAATTCCTTCTGTTTCGGAGAGCGATTCTGCTGGGAAAGGTTTCTCACATAATTTAACGTTTTTCTTAGAGCACACATTTGCCGCTAAAGGGTGTAAGCGCACGTTTTCGTTTACTGCAGTATCTGTGGTACTAAAAAGCAGAAATAAAAATTCTTCTTCGATCAGGTACTGCTAACTCTGAAAACTGTTTGTGTACATATTCTTCCAAAAATAATGAAAAATATCGCAGCTAGAGAAGCCAATGTTTAATCCATTTTTCTCAATATCTCTCTTCTACATGTGTCCTTTAAAAATTTCTTTCAGCACCGGATGCAATTTACGTTCTAGGACACGTTAGGCTAGTATTTGAAGAGTTTCATAGTTCACAGTTCTGTCGCTAGGTGGTGTTTGGGTGCTTCTGTTTGCAGCTGTATCTCCGCTTCTAAAAACCCTATTGAGAAATTTCATTTTTACTGTATGGTTTTCGCTATAATAGAGACGTGGGTATTATCCTCTATAAATAATTCGCAGATTTCCTGCGAAGGGGCTTAAAGATTAAAACCCTTTTCTTGCTACCCTTGCTTCCGAGAGACGTATCTGAAAATTTATTTTTCCTTAGCATAGAATTTTCCATGAAGAATATTTTTCGCCTCTTTTCAATTTTTGCAGTATGAAAAATTCATACTGTTTTAGTATAATATAATTCAGGCCTCTAGAAGGCCTGAATTATATCATGTGTCCTTCTATATATTTTCTTTTAACTTTTCGATTTAAAAAAAATCCTTCTGCTCTAAAAAGCTTTTTGTGAGCCACATACTTTTAACCGCTGTTGTAAATAAATAGCTGCTTCTATTTCTGAATGTTTTATTGGTTGTAGAAATCCGGTTGATTTTTTCTAACCGGTTGCGTTAACTTTGATAAATTTAATTCGAGTCAGAAGGGTTTGAAAAGACGTCCTCATTACAACAGAAAATTCAGTCTTATCTTTCTTGTGTTCAATGCAAGCATTGTGTGTGTGTGTGTGTGTGCGTGTTTTAACAATCGTTTCGGTGAGAATCGTATGGTAATGGTAATCATTCATCTTTATTTTAAGGTTGTAATATCCAGAGAAACGTACGCACCAAAACTGTAGGAGAAACACAGAAGTCTAGGCACACACTCACTCGAACCCAGTCACGCCATTGAAGTAGGCAACAGAAACAAGCTCGCAAATGAAACGAAGCAAAGGGATTTTAAATTCCGTGTTCGTTCTGTTCAAAGACATTTCTTTCGATGTGCAGCATATGTCAGGCATAATAATATGAAAAAAGACTCTTAAATGAGTTTTATCATTATTTTTCGTGTTGCGCCCTTTCGATGTCTTGTGTACAATTTACACATGTTCCCGTTTGCGCAGTTGTTACCTTGGTTACAGAGCTTCCGGCTGCAAGAAATGCTGGGAAGATATCTGGCTGTCTAACGTCAGGAAATATTCTAGCAGAAGTATTGTGCAGTTATTTGTTCGTCGAGCTGTGTGTGTGATGTGATGTTTTCTTGCTGTGGTAAAACTGTTCAAAATGTGCATGTAGTTAAGATGTAGCGTCTAGCCGAAAAGATATTTAAATTATGATAAGTATTAAGACAATTTAAAGAACTGTAAAAGATTGTATGCCATAACAGTGTAATGGAAAACCTAAAGCTTGCCGTTTTAAGTCCATAAATAAAATCACCTAAGGAATCTCAAATATATAATCAAAATACATAATCAGATTTCGTTACGATTCAAGACACAATTTACCTTTCTTTTTTATCAACGCACAAGTGTTCGAGAATAAATAACTCAAGAAAATAAAGCAGTCTGCCGATTACACAGTTCAACAACAACAACAGAAATAAATAAAAAATTCTGGTGCTTTGGATGTTAGATCTATTTCTGGGTATAATTGAGTCACTAATTCCAAAAATGTCTAGGTTGGGCTGCATCAACTCTAGATTTTGAGATACGGCATATCCACCTTAGATGATGATGTTCAGAAATATAATAAAGTACTTATTTTTAAATAGTGCTTGTTCAGGGCGATAAAGGAACTTTTGGGTTTAGTGACGTGAGTAGGTACGAATCCGTGAATGAAGCTCGCCAAGAACAGAAATAAACAGATAGGGAGTTGAATCGGATGAATGCGGACGGAGTGTTGTGTTGCTCCGGGAATTACGTGAACCGAAATTACAATAATTTCAATATATGTGAATGCAATATTCTAATTTTTGACTATAAAATCAATGTCTGTTAGTCTAATTGTGAGTTTGTGAACAACTATACAACTAAAGAATGTAATGTGATCTTTTTATGTTTGCAGATTGAGTAGTCGCCATGGCTTCCTCACGAAGAAGCTTCTCGAACCATCTTGATGTTTTGCTGTATTTCTGGCGAGTACTTCCTAAAAGGAAGTTTGAAACCTATTTCTGAGTTTGTGAAGAGGGTATAACTTGGTTATTTTGATGTGTAACTTCGCGACTAAGATAATTCGTGGGCTCCCGATATCGTATGCAATACTTGCACGGAGCATTCGCGGCAATGGACAAACGGAAAGAGAAGTTTTTTAAAATTTGGAGTACCAATGGGTTGGAGGAAACTAAAAACCATGATAACTGTCAATATTGCTTTGCCAGCATTAAGGGAATCAATCAAAGTAATCGAAGCAACTGGCCACATCCTGACCTAGACTCAGCAAGACGACCTCACCTGCACTCAAATGAGGTACATGTTCCATCTTTCAGCCACATACCAGAGGAGCCAGAGGATGATGAAGCAGGCATGTCTGATGACATACAAGATAACAGAAGTGTAGAAAGTGACAGTGATTTCGTAGGAACTTCATCACGTGCTAAACGTTTTAACCAATATGAATTGAGCGACCTCATCAGGGATCTGAACCTCTCAACGGTGTCTTCTTAAATCCTGGCCTCCAAGTTGAATGAAAATAATTTATTTCATTCTGGAACTTACGTTACATTTTATCGTAGCAAAGAAAAGGATTTGCTGCCTTTCTTCTCTAAGGACAATAACCTAGTGTTTTGCAATGACTTCGCCTTCTGAGAAAAATGGGTCTATCAAACGGAATGTTTATTTCAATCCATTTCTGAGGGAATGGGTTGAGATAAACTGACTTAGTAATATGTGATTGTTTTAATAGTATATAACATTAATAGCATCAATATTTGTCAAAATGTTATCAAAAGTAGCAAATTATACGATTAAGAGTCCCGAATTTTGACGGATGACCGGTTGAATCAGAATGTAAGGTGGCTATTCCGTATCTCCAAAACAATTGCTGATAGGGCAAAATTGATGTCAATTTTGGAATTAGTGTCCCAAATATACCCAAGAATAGGTCTAGATTTTAGATCAACAAGATATGTGTTGGGCAGTGTTATGAAGATTCATGTACCGTGGTGGTGTACCGTTCCTTCCTTGGAATGTATACGACAGTTCTAATATTGTAAGTACATGTTTAGTATTTATTATTGGGACATCCCAAAAGCAAGGACTATTTAATAGTGATGAAATTTGGGACGATACCCTATCTGAGGCAGCGACTGAAAAAATGCCCCGACACTTGTGAGAACTGTTCGCGTATCTTTGTATCCTTGCTGTGCCACCAAATGTGCCTGAACTTTTTGCAAAGTATAAGACAGATGTTTGTAACGATTTTGCAAGGCAACATAATGGTCATTCAGATTACTGTACCAAGTATGAAAATTTTGCCCTTAAAGAAATTGAAGATGTGTTTATTACTCAGGGTAAAAAATGTGCTGACTTTGGACTACTCACTCCTCCAGCAAACCTTCAAATTGCTCCTGCAGCTTTCTATAATGCCCAGCAAGAGAGAGAAAGAAGTGAAGCAATGAAGTCATTGTTGAATGCAGAACAAAAGGTAGCATACGAGGAAATAATTGCTGCTGTTAAAGATGACGAAAGAGAAAGCAGATGTTATTTTCTTGACGGTCTAGGTGGCAGTGGCAAAACATATATGTACAAATTGCTTCTCAGTAGCATACGAGTAGAAGGAAACATTGCACTGTCCACAGCATCAAGTGGCATCGCTGCGAATCTCCTTGATGATGGCAGGACATACCTTTCTCAATTTCAAGTGCCTGTTCCTGTGTTTGCAAACTCCGTTTCAAGAATGACGATGACCAGTTCCGATGCCGAAATTATTAGGAAAGTCAAAATTTGTATCTTGGATGAAGCTACAATGGCTCCTAGTAATGCAGTTATATGTATTAACAAACTCCTTCAAGAAATCATGAAGACCAAAAGACCCTTTAGCGGTAAAGTTCGCATTCTTGGCGGAGATTTCAGACACACTCTTCCTGTCGTACCCCATGAAATGAGGTCAACAATTGTACAATCCACCATTAAATTCAATGATCTGTGGGATAAATTTGAAGTATCGAAACTAAGTCATAATGTCCGGTCTGTTGATTCGACTTTCAGTGATTGGCTGAAAAAGTTGGACGAAGGGGAACTTACGAACGACAAGGGTCTGCCTGAGGAGATCATCGAAATTCCACAGAATTTGATCTGTGAAGGTTCCCTTATCCACGAAATATTTGGAGAAAGGCTTAGTGCAACGGATGTAGAAAAATATTCCAAAATAGCAATACTTTGCCAAAAAAATACAGACGTTGACGAAATAAATGAGCACGGTCTTAACCTTTTGGACGGGAGCGTTGTCATTTATCTAAGCAGTGATTCCATTGCCGACAGTGATTAAAATGACAAGGAAAACTATCCAGTGGAATTCTTGAATGAACAAACCCCATCAGGAATGCCAGTGCACAAAATGAACTTGAAGGTTGGAAGTGTCATTATGCTGCTCAGTAATTTGAACACTAAACGGGGTCTTTGTAATGGGACGCGATTAGTAGTAAAACCCTTGAAGCCCAATCTAATCATCACCCAAGTCTTGACAGGCAGTGCAGAAAACGAGGCTGTCTTCATTCCTCGCATCGATTTAGTCCCAAACAGCACAGACGTGCTATTTGTTTTAGGACGACGGCAGTTTCCAATTAAACTTGCTTTTTCCATGACAATCAACAAGGCTCAGGGACAGACGTTAGAAAAAGTCGAAATATATCTACCTGAACCGGTGTTTAGCCACGGTCATCTGTATGTGGCAATGTCAAGAGTACGACGAACTGACAACGTCAAGGTAAAAATAGTTCACGGAAAAGAACAGGGGTAATTTATACAGGTTTCACAGTCAGTGTGCACCAAAAATC
This sequence comes from Macrothele yani, assembly GCA_039090855.1. Lineage (NCBI taxonomy): Eukaryota > Metazoa > Arthropoda > Arachnida > Araneae > Macrothelidae > Macrothele > Macrothele yani. The sequence goes on along the minus strand of CM076997.1, from coordinate 108,929,533 downwards.
TTGTGTACAAGGAAGTGTTGCCGAAATAGAGACTAAAGGTTTTACAAAAGACATAGCAAACGTCGTATCAAATTCAATAACCGACTGCTCTGGAAATTTTCAAAAAGCTGTAAGCCCACGTCGCCATTTATTGACGTGAAACTCAAAAAATCAATAAATAAATATCAATAATTTCTGTATCATAAATTTTATTTTCCCCGTCATTATTGACGGGCTTTCATCTACTTATTTATAAGTTACTGGAGAAAACTGCTTCACTGCGAAGCAGAGAAGAATTTGTATTTATTGTTGCATCTAAGAATGTTAGGCGAAATGCGTGATGCCAAATTTTTTTGTTCTATGATAATCCGCTAATAGGCCGAAAACGTGTCGTGGTACATCCAGGAATAAATTAAATTATAGTGAATTGATATGAAACAATAGAACCTTGAATTTCAAGCATACCAGATTCTAAACTGAACGCGCACCGAAAAACAAACGGGACCTGTTTTATGAATTCGGCTTTATGGAGCCCAAGAAAGGTATTGAGAGACATAAAATAATATATTACAAGCGTCAGCACAAAAAGGTTCGGGAATCGCTTCACGTGCCTTGAAAACAACTGGATACAGCGATGCTTATTAATGACACTTCCTAGAATGTGAAATGCTGGTTATAGAAATAAAACTATTTTTGTCGGAAGCGGAAGGAATGCCGCTGTAAAACAATTAGGTTAAGGAAAATAAAATAAATGGCATCTTCTTAAAAGTGCGTGTGAGGTGTGACTCGTGAACTACTTGGACGAGCACACACAGAACTCTCTGCTTTGAAAGGTCTGTGATTGGAGTATAATTAAAGGTAAAGGATAAAGAAGGAAAAAGTAGATTGTCTAGTCTGCTGACGTAACTACGCTACACTAAAGTTAGTTTCCTATTTTAGATAACACCACTCTAAACCATTCATTGACATGCTTTGAAAATAATCAGGAAATGGTTGTTCTTAGCTAAACGTCAAGCGTCAAGTTTTAGTCTTCGAAATCCATTTCAAAGTTATACCCATTAGCAAATGCCGCAATAGTTTTGGAATTTTACATAAGACAAATTTTTCCACTGAATTCTGGATTATTAAGGAAAAAGCATACACCATACTTATCAGACTAAGTATGTTACTTAGATGAGAACGGGTCACGGGTTAACGGGGCAAGATTTCTGTTCAGGTTAAACTGAGGAAGTCAAGAGGCATTTGCCTTGCGTCTTCAATTTTTTCATGTCTCAGTTTTCAAATGAATTAAATCTCTGTAGAGGAAATTGAAAAAAAAGTCACCTCATAAATTTCTTATAACTTATTCCTCCAGACAGAATATTTCAACGTATCGGTTGGGCTATGAGAATAAGCACAATTCTTCAATACTGATGTCTTCAGTATTGAAAAAAGCTATTACACTGCTGTTTAATGCGGATACGATTAAATATAATAGTACTATACATACAGTAGTACTTAAATACACAGTTGTATTAAGCATATGCATCACTGCTAATGTGCAAAATACGTTATTTTTTTAGAATAACATGCTATTATATGCAGTAGTTAACACATCAGTTAAAATATGAAATCAATTACTATTGCAAGGTTTAATTACACACACACCCGCCACTGAATAGATATATAAACAACCAGTGGATAAATAAGTAGCATTGTTTGTCTAAAAGACCTTAATTGCCAATCTGACGACAATCTGTCAGGAACGAGACCGCCGTGGTCTGAGACGGCTTGTACTGAGAAACAGGACTTCCTGCGTGCAGCAATTCACCGAGGTATTCAATGAAGGCTGTTCTGAATCCATATTTCAGAGAACTATGCGCAGTGAATTGAAAAAATCGGTATTGGCAGTCGTTTGCCTATACAGAAACCACTTATTTCTGCGAACAACCTGAAAGTTTGTCTGCAGTGATGTCAGAAGCACCGTCACTGAACACTGGCAGACTGGATAGAAAATCATGTGGACCGACGAGTCACGGTATACCTAGTTCTGAACCGGCCGTGGGCAGAGTTTTGCAGAAGACCCATGAAACAATCGACCCACTTTGATTTATAAACGGGGTACTGGAGCAGGTGTGATGATGTGAGGCGGGTTCCTTTGGTACAAAACGGGTACCCTGATGTTGCTGGAAGGTCGGGTATCTCTCAAGGATTATCTGAACATTGTTACCGATCACTTCTGCAATGTTTACTTTTCATCCAGCAGGCTGTTTCATGAACGAAAAAACCATCGCGCAAGAGGTATTCAGCAGTGGTCCCGCGAGCATGACAGTGACTGCCACCATCTTCCCTTGCCATCACAGAGCTCGGATTCGAACTCCAGTGAGAATGTGTGGGACACGCTAGAAAAATAGATCCAGAAGCAAACGCCTTTTCCGTGAAATATGAGCCACTTAAAGGTCTGTCTGGTGAACGCCTGACATGCTGTACACGTAGATGCACTACAACACCTTGCAGAATCTATGCCAAACTGCATACGTACTGGGCTGAATGAGATCCAACCCGGTATTAAGTAAATGTTTCTAAATCAGCGGCCAGTGCAGAAGTTGTTTCACGTTTATAGTGACAACGTTTTCAGAATCATACAAGGGCATCCTGAAAGTAATGCCTCCTCTTGAATAACTTCTGAAATTTTGAAGTGATTTTAATGAAACTGCGCTGACATGTATTATGATATGTTACCAGTGGGGGAACAGATTTGTTTCAGAATCGGAAATAAACATCATGAAGAACAGAGAGAAGCAGCGAGCCGTAATTTAATTCCTGGAAAAAGAGGAATGTGAGGCTTCAGAAATCCACAGAAGACTCCTAGCGGTGTATGGAGCCGTCACAATCAATATCAGTAATGTCCGAAGATGGATGAAGAGGTTTCGAGTGGGAGAAAGCTCAGTATCGGAGGAACAACGAAGTGAAAGACACGCAACAGCAGCGACAGATGCCAACAGGCAACGAGTGAAACACTTCAACACAGCTGATCATAGTGTTACCATCCAGGAGTTGCAACAATAAACAGTGCTCACTATATGCAGACATTGAAGAAGCTAAAGGAAGCTATCAAAAGGAAAAGGCGTGACATTCCACTTCATAGTGTTGTTTTACACCATGATAACGCACGTTCCCACACCTCAATGGAGACTTCACAGGCTATTGCCAAAATGGGGTGGATGGTAACGCTTCAACTCCCTTACAATCCCGATTTGGCTCCCTCGGACTTTTTCCAGTTTGCCCCCTTTAAAACACACCCTTCGTGGGGAACTTTTCGACTATGTCACAGGCGTTAAACTTGCTATGAACTCATGGGTGAAACGAAAGCCTCAGGAATTTTTCCAATAGCTTTAAAGATGGCGGAAATGTATACAAAGTGATGGACAATACATCGAATAGGCTAGCATTATTAACAATATGTCCATGTATTTTGCCACTAAGTTTCACATTTTCACTGCCACAAATAAAAATCTTATGAGGGACGAGGCATTACTTTCAGGATGCCCTTTGTACATTTATGAAATACCATACCATAGCGCCAACTTCTGTTGTGTTCATTGAGCTTACCATGTTCCAGTACTGTCCTTCTGCCGGCCGCACAAATTTCCCTGTAGCAGGCTCCTTGGCAAACAGACAATATCAATGCTATCCCATTCCTCTTTGCAACTTTTCCCAAAACCGTCAATTGTCTTGGGTCATCTTCATTTCAGGGCTTGTTTAAATAACAGAAATCAGTGCGAGAGACATCTAGGGATTGGACAGGAATTGAGGAGAACGGTATAAAGTGAATCCAGGTCTCAGCTTCCATCTTCCGCATGTGTGCCATTGTTAACTTAGCCGCATGGCTGGAAGTCTTATCTTGGTGGATCCATAGATTTAGAGCCATAGCTCCCAATAATGATGGAATTTCTTCATGGTAAATTGGGCCAGGAATGTTTCTCTGATAATTAATAAGCTCCATTAATTTTTTGCATTGTTTGCAACCTTTCGCAGCTTTAACTTGCCATTACAGCAATAACCTGCTACAATCATGTATCCACGTGAAATACTTTCGTTGCATTCACGTACCCATTCCGTGTATATCTTGGCACCCTTTTCTTGATAGTATATTGCCCGGATATTCGTTGTGTTACAGAGGCATATCCATGCTTCATCCAAAGTGACAACAAACTTCCACCTGTCCCTGGCAAGGTGTCGCTCATACAGTTTTCTGCAGTTCGTCATCCGCTCCGAAATGTGGCGCGGAAGGAGCTTGTGGACGTTAGGCTTAAACCACTTTTCAAAGTGTAGCTCAGATTTGATAATGCGGCTTACAGTTGCCTGTGAGACAGACTGCGGCTTACAGTTACAGTTGCCTGTGAGACATAATGCGGCTTACAGTTGCCTGTGCAACGCTATTTTGCGTTGCTGGATTCCCTTTCTGTAGAAGAAACCTGACTTTTCGCATCACCTCAGCTGTCCTCTTTGGTTGAGGGTGTTGGGGTGTTGGCATTTGCGCGCTACTCGAGAAATCTGCAAAGTCCTGTTTTGTATGCTGAATTACTTGACATATTCTATTTTTAGAAATCACACAACCATTTTTTTGCAGCTTTTTGTATTGCTGCATACGAATAACCTTCTTCGGAAAGGGCAAATATGTACCACTTCCAGAAAGGAATGACTCCTGGAGGCACTACGAAAGCAAAATTACAAATACTCTTAAAGTGGAAGCTGCTACTGCACGATAAACATAGAGCCGCAGATGGCTTAGTGGTTAGTGATTCAGACTATCGATGCAAGGTCCCCAGGTTCAAGCCTGAGCTAATCTTTCGGAGATGGTGTGATTTACTAACAATCGCTGAATATCCGCCGTGCATCGGACGAGCACGTTAAGTGATGGTCCCCAGACTGGACCCACTGATTAAATGGGTATCCTTTCCTATGTCCCCCTAAAATTATCTCACCCCTCTATGTGCAATATCGTACTTGTACGTTGGCGCCATCTACTGTACTCTAATCTCACTAAAAACTGTTCTGTCAAAGTCGCTAGACTTGCTCTCATTTCTTCCGTTTCTGTGTCCTGCCCAAAAGGCGATCTCACTGTTGGTGGCTGGGACATAAACTCTACTCACTGTGGACGGAAGTCCTACAAGAAAATGACAAATACTTGATTGCACGATAAACATGGTTACGTAATCGTGACGCAAACGATTTTTTTTTTTGATTGGAGGTTTAACGACCACCGTGAGCAACTCAATGGGCTATAAGCAGTCGCCCGTCCCTAATTTAGGGTCACTGGTTCCAGGGAAGGGCGAGAGCCAGTGCCGTAAGACAAACACAACATCCATGCCTCACCGGGATTCGAACCCGGACCCCATTCAGACGAATGATCAGAGGCCATCGCTTAGACCACTGCGCCACCGGGGCGGCCAAAACGATTTGCATATGAAGCGCATTTTACTTTGTCACTACAAACGTGAATTAACCTCTGTATATTTAGTTGCTTCTTACGTTAACGGAAGGCGTTCTGATAAAGTGACGAAAGGAATTAATGGAATGCCAATCAGATCATGTTCCCATCATCAGTTAACAGAAGTGATCTTACACGAGCACATTCCCTTACCACGTGACTGGAAGTGTTATCACTTCCAAAAAACTAGCTTTCCCTTATAAAGTAGTTAAGTTTGAATCTGACGGGCGATCTGTGTGCTACACTGAAAGAGTAAAATTTCGCAATTTTACTGCTCAAATCATTTTTTTGTGTGCACCGTTGTATATGTAATATTGTACATTAATAAATGGATTTCACAAATTAAAAGAATTTCAGTAGAAAATACATTACAGAGACAAGATTTGAAGTCAACACGTCGCGACACCTAAAGGAACAAGTAATTGGTAACAATTCAAAAGCATTCATGTGAAAACAGTGTGATTTCAAAACCCGTGATCGCGTTAAAATATGTGCAATTCTACACGGTCGTGTCACATTATTGAGATCGCCAGCTAATATCCAGAATAACCGCCGTGTGCAGTGCGAACAGCACCTAGACGTGCTGTGAGTGACTCAGTAAGGTGCTGGAAGGTGTTCACAGGTATGTGGAGCTATGCTGACTGCAGTGCATCTGACAGCTGATAGAGGGTACATGGTGGAGAATCCATAGAGCGAACAACACGATCGAGATGGTCCTGCAGATGTTCAATTGGGTTTAAGCCTGGGGAATTATTGGGACAAGGAAGTGCTTTAAATTCTTCATCGTGCTTTTCCAACCACTCTCGGACAGTTCTAGCTGTGCGACACGTCGCATTGTCTTGTTGGAAGACTCCCTTCCCCTGGGAAGACAATCAGCATGTATGTGTGTACGTGGTCTGCAAGGATTGATTCATAACGCATTCGGTCCGTAATGCCTTCCACAGGTATGAGTGGACGCAATAAATGCCACGACAACATTCCCCAGACGATAACACTGCCTCCACCAGCTCGTGTTCTGCCAGCAATGGTTGAGGAGTGTTTGTTCTCCGATTTTTCTCGCCTTATACCCCAACGTTCATCCTTTCGAGATGCAGAAGATGTGAATCAACGGAGAAGCCAATCATTTGCCAATCAGTGGAGATCCGATTCCGATGCTACTGTGCAAATGTCAGCCTTTTCTGCCGATGCACGTCCGTTAGCATAGGTGAAGTTGCCATCCGTCTTTATCGGAGCCACATACGCAGCAGGGTTCGCTGAACTTTTATTTTAGACACACTTCCAGTAGCCCTCTGGTTCATTTGGCCAGTGAGTCGCTCCACTGTAAAGTGTCGATCGGCCCTCACGCACCTTCGAAACCGACGTTTACCTCTCGCATCAATGGCACGTGGTTCTCCGCAGTTTCCAGTCGCTTATTCGCAATGGTGCCATTTCTCCAATCACGATACACTTGAGCCACAGCAGCACGCGAACAGTTCACAAACTGCGCCGTTTTAGAAAAATTGCCACCCTTGGCCCGAAAGCCGATAATCATTCCTTTTTGCAAATCTGATAAATCGGTCATTTTACCCATAAAAACAACGGGTCATATGTTTTCAGAATACCTACAGCACACCTTATATACCCTCCAAGCCAGCTCATGACACGTGCATTCTTTCATTGGCTACGCGTTGTTAACTTCAAAAGTAGGAGGTGGTCACAATAATGTGACTCGACTGTGTATATGCCAGTCGAACAGCTGTTGATGTAATGAATAACATCTAATGTTTTTATTTGTTTGTTTTAAATTATTTTCTTTAATTTGGATTCATTTCAACACTCCCTTTTTACGATTACTTGTACACATATTTTAATAATACGAGTGGAAGTCAGTATATAAGTCACAAACAGTTATTTAACAAGTTAGTAAAATCATGCAATGCATTGATTATGATATGCTTTCCAACATACCAGAAATCCCATGCAGATACACTCTCCTACCTACCCTGACTATTGATTTGTTCAGTATACCTCCGGATCAACATACTAAAGTTTTATCGCAATAGAAGCATTTTTACTCAAGTTATTACTCAAGTTATGAAAATAATGGCTGTGGAATAAATCTCGCTGCTGTGCCCTGACCTTTGACCCCATTTCAATTATATTAAACAAAAATGGTTCAGTATACTTCCGAAACAACATACTGAAGTTTTGTCGTAATAGAATCATTTTTAGTAAGGTTATAAGGATAATGGCTGTGGAATAAATCTCGCTCCTGTGCCCTGACCTTTGACCCCATTTCGATGATATTCAACAGAACCGGTTCAGTATACTTCCGGAATAACATGGTAAATGTTTGACGCAATCGAAGCATTTTTACGTAAGTTATGACGCATAAGGGCGATGAAATGAATCCCGCTCCTATGTCTTGACCTTTGATCCCATTTCGCCGATTTTCAATAGGGTTCGTTTCCAGATTGTCTCCTACCATATACTAATATTTCATCGAAATTGAACCATTATTACGCGAGTTATCGTGCAGAAAGGCAGACAGACAGACGGACAAAGCTGGAGCATATACGCTTCGTCAACCTACCGTTGGAAGGCGTAAAAAAAATACTAAGCGAGATAGGAACATGAAAAACCTTTATTATTACCTTCGCATTTCTCCTTGTTTCTCAACAGAATTTCAACCAATAGTGATACACTCATCCCACCACTTTATCAATGCGTCGAAACCTGAAGCACTGAAGTCTTGGGTTTAGTGTCTCAGTTACACTCGTACTTCACGTTCAACCTCTACTTCATTCGCGAAACGTTCGTTGCCAAGGTGAGTTTTTAGTTAATCAAAAGAAGAAAATCGCTCGGGGCTAAATCGGGGCTATAAGGCGGATTTTCAAGTAATCTCTTTCCCATGTTTACGCTTTCCAACCGTAGTTTGAAGAAGCGCATATGATCCAGCTTTGTCCGTCTGTCTGCCTGTCCGCACGATAACTCGCGTAAAAATGGTTCGATTTCGACGAAATTTTAGTATGTGGTAGGGGACAACCTACGGACAAACCCTATTGAAAACGAACGAAATGGAGTAAAAGGTCAGGACATAGTACCGGGATCCACTCCATGGCCCTTATGCGTCCTAACTTACGTAAAAATGCTTCGATTGCGACACATCTTTATCATATTGTTTCGGAGGTATACTGAACTGGTTTTGTTGAATATCATCGAAAAAGGGTCAAAGATTAAGGCACAGAAGCGAGATATATTCCACAGCCATTATCCTCATAACTTGACTGAAAATGCTTCTCTTGTGACAAAACTTTAGTATGTTGTTCCGTAGGTATACTGAACGAATCAATTGTCAGGGAAGGGAGGAAGGTTTGTCTTCGCGCGATTTCTGGTATGTTGGGAAGCGTATCGTAATCAATGAATTGCATGATTTGACTAACTTATTCAATTTTCTGCTGGGTTAATTGAGCCGTATGAGTTATGGCTTTGTCATTATAGAGACATACTCTTCTAGTCAGTACATATAATGATATTTCACACTTTAACGGGAAAATAATTGTTAATATACAAAATAACTAGTCATTTTGATAAAATAACTAAAGTCTAAAAAACATTTGACATTTTTTACGCTAATGCTTTTACTTATTTTACAGAATAATTACAGCAGTGTCACCTGAAAAAACTGCGAGTTTTTAAGTTCGGCTTTTTTAACTAACTAACAATGTTCATAGTTATTTCGTCATTCATATGTCATCAGATACAAAATTTAATGGATTTCAAAAAATTCTCAGTTTTTCCTGTAGCTACCTCTGTTTTTAAGATATATTACAAAAATCATGACCAAGTCGAAATTATTCTGAAAAGGATCATTTATCACGTACTTAGGTTTCCAGTAAGAAATTGCTTTTGTAATTCATAACGAATGAAATTACATTTAAATACAGAAATATAATAAAGCAAAATTATAAAATGTACGTAACGTTTTGTTGCCTAGCCTTTAGCTTCAATCACAGCTTTGCATCTTTCTGGCATACTACGAACAAGGTTTTGTAAAAGATTGGGTTGAAGAATACGATTTCAAATTTGAATTACGTCTTCAATGAGCTAAATTTTGGTAGTTGGCTTCTTTTTTGATAGTGTATACGACACTTTGAACCACAAATGTTTGATTGGGTTAAGTTCGGTGATTGTGATGGCCAATCAAGATGCTGAACATTTTTTCCTGAAACCACTTTTTCACTACGTTAGCACGATGACAGGGAGCATTGCCATCTTGAAAACTAAAACTGTCGTCTAAAAATCTCCTAAGTGATGGTAGCTCTTGTTTTCTAATATACGGATGTATTTCTGGGCATTTACTGTACCAACAATAATATGGAGGTTGCCAACGCCATTGCAAATATGCAGCTCTAGACCATGACCTTCATCGGATGCTTTACAGTAGTCACTATGCAACTTGGATGTAATTCTTCATGCTTGAATATCCTTTTATAGGCACTACTCTAATTCCCATTAGGGAAAATTCTGATTCATCACTGAAAAGAATATTTTCCCATTGCTTGGTTGTCCATGAGACATGTTGTTTTGCCTACTGAAGTCTACGCTGTCTTTCATTTGAAGTTAAAAGTGATAAAGATAAAAAAATGTCGTTAATGCACGCTATCTTTAAAACATAAGACAGTGGTTTACGCCTACCTTTACAGCCACTTAAGTCATAGTGAAGCAGCCTCCATTTAACAGTAGATGTATCAACAGTAATATCAGTCACTTCAGACCATCTTTTAAGCATTTTAGGTGAATTGACCTTCTTGTGTGCTAAACTCAGCTTTCTGAGCATTCTGTCCTGCCTAATTGAAGTGGATCTGGGCCTTCCACTGCGACGCATATTTTTAATATCACCATTGTCTTTTACTTTCTTCAGTAGCCTAATAACCGCAGATTGATTGCAGCCCACTCTTTCAGCGATTTGCTTTGAAGAATATCGTTCTTCATGCAGAACAACTATTTTTACTCTGTCGGCTGTGGACAATTCCGCAATTTTAACCATTATTGAGAACGTACATAAATTACACCCTAATAACAACAAGAAGCGACCACTACAATGCTCCAGTAGCTCTGCGTCAACCCTTATAAAGCTGGAGTAGGATTAGCATTAGGAAGCAGCCAGTCAGGTAGAAGAATGCCGATGATTGGCTGTAACATCTTATACGCAGCTAGCGTGAATTTCGACGCGTTTGTCAAGCCCCATATGTTTGTCATATCTTAAGAACAGAAGTAGCTACAGGAAAAACTAAGACATTTTTGAAACCTCCTTTAAATTTAGAATTTAATGGTATATAAATGATGAAATAACTAGGAAATTAATTAGTTAAAAAAAGGTAAACTTAAAAATTACCGGTTTTAGCACGTGATGCAATAATTCTGCACACCACTCTAGATATTCTGAATTGTGTTCTGTAATATCCTTTTATTAAATGTTATGCACAACCATACGTACATATCATTAAGCTGTTCTCTGAGATTCAGAGGTTAACTCAAAAAAAAAAAAAATACAAACTACCAGATAGTTTTTACTTACTGTTGCCGTAACAAATTTCTGCATTTACAGCGATTTTGACATACAACTCGGGCTTCACTGACATCCATTACACGCCGTACACAAGATCTTCTATACTTCATACTCATAATTTGTTTCTCATGCAGACACTCCTGAATCTGATCCTCCCATGATTTCCTTGGTCTTCCTCAGCCTTTCCTTTCTGCCATTTGGGCTAAAAGGATTTTACTTCGTACATCCGGGACAACATACTCTGCAACTCACTTTTGCTCTCTGCCAATAGGACAGTGTCATCAGCATAGAGCAATCTGCACACACGGATATCACCAAGACATAAACCAGTATTATCTATTTTGGCATCACGCATGCACGCATCCATAAATATATTAAACAGCCATGGTGACATTACACAGCCTTGACTGACTCCTGCACCACTAGAAAACTATTTTGATAAAACACCATTCACTCGTACACAGGCTCTACTGCCATCATACATGGCTTTTACACTATTAAGTAGATTCCCTGTAACACCATATTCATTTAATACCTTTCACAAAAGTGTCCTATTTACTCGGTCATAAGCTTTCTCTGAATCTATGAAGGCAGCAAAAGCTTTCTCACCAACAGCCGGATACTTTTCAATCATAATGCGTAATGCAAAAATTTAGTTAGTGCAGCCTTTATCAGGCATAAAACCACTCGGAACATCCCACACTTTCTCTGATGTAAGACCCCGTACTTTTTCAATAACGACCTTATCAAACACTTTTCCTGGCACACGTAATAAGCTAATACCACGATAGAACGTGCAGTCAGTCTGATCACCTTTTCCCTTATACAAGGGAACAATAATAGCATCCTTCCAATCCCGAGGGACCATTCCTAACTCCCAGCACGGCTGGAAAATTTCAGTTAACCAATCAATTACAGAGTCACCACCATATTTCAACGTCTCGGCAGTTATGCTATCAACTCCTGGAGCCTTACAATTCTGAAGAGATTTTAGAACTTTACACACTTCTTCTCTTGAGGTCCCTCCTGTGCTTTCATCCTTCACTGTGCCATCATCTGCATCTATCTCAGTATCATCTTTGCTTTCCTGATCTAATAACTCACAGACGTATTCACCCCATCTTTCACTTAATTCATGGGGTTCCCATATAATTTTCCCAACCCTATTCTTCACACAACGTAATGCTTTGTTTCTCTTATTCTTCCTGAGTCTCATGTACTTACAGAAAGACTTCCTATTTTTCCAAAAGCCAATTCATGTATTTCCACTTATTCCTACCTATCTTTTGCCTTACTCTGGCGAACCAGCTTAGCAACTTTAAGCTCCTTACAGCGATATTCATCCACAGAAACTCTACCTTGCAACATCGCCAAATAGGCTTCCTTCTTTCTCTTTACTGCCTCTTCAATCTCACTATTCCACCAAGCATCACCTCTATTGTTACCCGCTATTGTGGTGCCACAGACCTCTTAGGCAGTAGTGACCACACAGTTCTTAAAACATTCCCATTTCTTTTCTACATCCCTCTCACAAAACTTCAGTTCTTTCAGTCGTTCTCTGAGTACGTCAGAATAACGCTAATTATTTTCAGGGAGCCTTTCAACCTTTATTCTTTCCATCCTAGGCCTCTTCCTATTCCTTTTCCTTCACCCAACATTCAGTTTCACTCGTTACACTACCAAGTAATGATCAAAGCCAATATCCGCACCTCTCATCACACGAGTGTCAACAACCAAGTGTTTCAGACGCTGACCGTAGACAACAAAATCTATAACACTCTTTTGACTAAGAGTACGATCTTCCAAAGTATATGTGTGGATATACTTGTGGTTAAAAAATGCATTAGATGCATACAAACCATTCGCAGTGCAGAGTTCAATTAATCTTTCACCATTATCATTCACACAAGGATCATTAAACTTACCCAGAACATTGTCAGAAATCGCATTCTGCACACCTACTCTAGCATTGAAATCCCCTGCTATTATAATTCTTTCTTTAGCACCAAACTGGCTCAAAGCAGCCTTTAGCTCATTCCAGAAATATTCCTTCCTACCAGAGGATTCAGAGTCACAAGGAGCATACACCACAACAATTACTATTATCTGAAATTTCACTTTCAAACGAATCCAAAGAATTCTCTCACTTATGCAACTATAGTGAATCAAGTTGTTCTTCATCTTTTCACTTAAAATCACACCTACACCAGCCTGTCCTCTCACATTATCCAATACACCAGACCACACACTCACCGTCCCATTCATTTCTTCTATATCAATTTCCTTCTTTTTGGTTTCACTTACACACAGCACATCCAATCTATACTTATTTATTTCTTCAATCACCTCATTCATCTTACCATTTATACCTCTATTATTCCATACACCAATCTTACACACTCTCATCCGAGATCTCTTTCTGATTTTTCTTCTTCTAGTTCCAGGTTGATACCGTGTTGGACCATCATTCTCAAGTGTGGTAGGTCCACCATATCCCACACTTGAGTCCATTTCCACATTTCTTTTTTGTCCATGTAATCAGGTAAATACATCAATGTGGAGGATTATCCCACAGCTGACAGTTCCAGTTGGTCATTCAACCTAAGGATTCTGGAACAAAACCCAGTGAGTTGGGGTCTTTTCGCCAATGTCACACAGCACTAGCTGGCACCTCTCCAAGATTCACAGACGCCCTAGTTGCTGTTGTGTGTGCCATTATTACCACGGAGCCCTGCGAGGAGGCAAACTCATCTCTCACTAAGACCTCCCGCATTACACAAACTATGAACAAACTGCTGTCATTAAGTTTCGGACACTAACTGCTGTGTTTACGTTTCGGACACTAACTGCTGTCTTTAAGTTTCGGACACTAACAGCTGTCTTTAAGTTTTGGACACAAACTGCTGTCCGAAACTTAAAGACAAGCATGACATCTGACTATCACAGAGCGTCATGGAGTCAAAACAGCTTGCTGGCATATACGCACAATGCGAGGTGACGTATGGAGAAATCCTAAGTTCTATTATGCTCAGCCAGTATGCAGATTTGCTATGACCAAGGGTGTATATAGGTATCAGATCGAATAGTGGCTCGCATAAGAGTCACTCTGTTTAGCATGTGTTTCAGCGACAGAGAGCGAAACTAGTTGTCTGAGGTAACGAAAGTATGTCTCGCAGACACCGTATGGATTATTTTACCGGATGCCGCATTATCGGCAAGCTCGAAGAAGGTCGCATTGTAATCGATGACACTGGAAAGCTTGGAGTAGCACACAACTTAGTGTTGCGACCTTTATCAGCTTTCAGGAGACACAGAATCTCTGCTAGATGTTTTCTGGAGGACCCTTTCATTTTGTAAGCCAGCGGAATGACCGTTGCGTGCCCAGAATGGCAAAACATGAGCGGAAAATTATATATTAATGTGATTCAATTGGATAATCCTATTCATGCAAGCACTGGAGTTTAAAATTTGCGCCAAACCCATTGACAAGATGACTAAGTGCAGAAGGGTGATACGCCCAGAAACGTTTACGCTGTCTACCATTATTATCTAGGGCGCATCGTACAACCCGCCATTAGTGGTGTATATCCCACGTTGACTGGTCTTCAGGTCAATCTGCTAAGGTGATTTTCACAAAAGAAATCTGCATTAGTCTTACGTCGGATTATAAGCGGCATTAGATCTGGAGGGAAAGCGGTAGTGCGTGTGATCCCAGGAGCACCGTTTAACGGAAGTGATATGGCGGTGTCAGCGTCATGGTGTGGGTCAATATCGTGGTCAGTGGACGTATCGAACTGCAAGGGGTTCATCAAGGGATGGCAACCAGGTAGCTGTCTGCAGTGACGAGGTTCTTCGCCACTCTCGCCTGTTCCGTGGTGTTGTGAGCGTAGAATTCAGTTTTATTCACGATAACTCCCGTCTTAATTGCTCAGTAGCTATGGATGAAAGTAGAAAAGAATATACATCGGGCGGAATGAACAGCACGCTTCCCTGATCTCAGTCCAACGGAACAGCATGGGCCGTTCTGAAGAGACGTATTTCCCCTACCAGAAACCATTCTAGCATTTATTAGGGCTCTCTAGCAGGAATGGGACAAATTACCCCTAAAGCTTCTAAATGATTTGGTGCTAAGCCTAACTCGCAGGTACCAAACACAGCCATTGCGGTGCTGTGTTGACATATCTCCTTCTGAGGACTACCCCCTGTAGTCTGTTTATGCAGTGCACTTGGAAAAGTGTCACTGGACTGCAGGTGAGCCTATACTTTTGTCGTATCATTTTGTTCTGCTTCGACCTCTGCTACATATTACTCATGATTTTCGATGTCGTTCGTTTTATTTTACTTTTACTGTTATCATCGGTACCCTTTACAGCTGTAAAAGTACTTTCCCAATTTCGCGTGGTAATAAAAATACCTCGTCTTTAAGTTTCGGTGAGGAATATAGATTTTTTAATTGGGGTGTTTGATGACTACCATTAGAAACTCGATGGATTGTAAGCAGCTGCCCGTGTCTAAGACAAAAACAACATCCATGTTTCATCGGGATTCTATAAGACAAAACAACATCCATACCTCATCGCATTCGAACCCAGATCCACCTTGTACGAATAGTCAGAAGCCAGTGCTTAGACCACTGGTGCTGCGCAGTATAGATTAATTACAATGCACTATGAACTCAATTGACGTACTTTGTTACACTTGTGGAAGAGTTATATCTATATCTCCTGCATAACTTTCCACGTAAGAGCGTTTATCTCTCGTTTTTTTGGTCAAACGTTTTTATTAGAACGACTTTACATTTCATTTTTTAACGCATAGTCACTTTTCTACCCTTGATTTTAACTTAGTTATTTTGCTAGTACATTGTTTTTCAGTATCTACTGTCTAACGATTTCATTTTAAGGACGGTACTTTGATCTTTTTGTACATTTAATGCTTCTCATTCCCTTTGTCTCCTTTCATCGAACTTCAGATATATTCAAAGCACATTTTATTTCGTTGTCAGCGTTTAATTTTGTGAAAAATGGTGTCTTTATTTTAACAGCATACGGATTTCAGTGCCATGAGCAGCGGGTGGCCTAGTGGGCAACGTTCGTGACTGCCACGGAAATAACCTTAGGTTCGATACCAGCCAGATACGAACGCTCGATCCACTAAATATCCGCCGTGCGTCGGATCGGCACGTTTAGCCGTCGGACCGCGGGTGCTGTCCCCCGGTAATAAATAAGGGCGTCTTCCTCCCCCTTTCAACTTCGTTTCCGTATCACTCTCCTATCGGGCACTCTAGCCCAAATCTCCTAGCTTCCTATTTAAAGGGTTGTTGAAGACCTGGGGTCAGACACTCCCTTCCTAAAATCCTCTACATATCATCTGACCTGTTCTTTCAGTGCCATACGTTCCTGACTGCCACGGAGAAGACCTCTGGTTTGATCCCAGGAAGGTACAAGCGCTCGAACCACTAAATATCCTCCGTGCGTCGGATCGGCACGTTTAGTCGTCGGACCGCGGGTACTGCCCCACGGTAATAAATAAGGGCGTCTTCCTCCCCCTTTCTACTTTGTTTCCGTATCACTTTCCTATCGGGCACTCTAGCCCAAATCTCCTAGCTTCCTATTTCTAAGGGTTGTTTAAGACCTGGGATCAGACACTCCCTTCCTAAAATCCTATACATATCATCTGATCTTATCAAATCTTTCAGTGCCATGGATAAAATTCCGAATACGCTTCCTGAAAGACATGCTTATTCATTTGTGAGAGCATTATTTCTCACTGAACTGCGTGTATGTATTATTTTGAATGTGCTTTACGAACGAACTATTTGCGTTAACGTGTATCTGTTTTGTTACTGTCTTAAGTTTAACTTCAGATGTGCTTTAGCGACGACACCTTATCGTATTTGAGAGGGAGCTTTTTCTTGCTTCCTTGAGGTTTGGTTTGAATATAGTATGTATAAGGTGACCAGATATTGGAACAGCGATTTGAGGACAAAATGTCGTGGTGTCCGCCAATCAGCAGATCATTTGGGGGCACATACATACTTATAATAAAAACGCAAATATTTTTGTCACAAAACTGTATTGTTGCTATAAGTGTGATATTACATATGAAAATTTATGTCCTAAAAGGATATGGCTTACAGAACGTTGGTAATTGTACTCATAAAGCAGAGCTATGATGGCGATAACATATTAACAAAAGTGAAATGCTTTATTACCTTAGGTATCTGTTGCCGAATTAAAATCAAACTGCACACTAATGAACGAATTTTTCATTTTGCCAAAGGTTTTGGAGGAACTCAGAACGAGTACAGTCGAAATTTGGCCTCCCCAGTGGTGCAGTGACCTTAGTGCTGGCCACTGACCATTCTTACAAGCTGGTATGGGTTCACGTCCTAAATGAGGCATTGGTGGTGTGTTTGTCTTGCAGCACTTACTCTCTCCCTTCGTAAGAACGAGTGTCTCCAAATTAGGGACAGATGACTGCTGTATTTAGAGTTGCACCGGTGGTCGTTGAACTCGGAGAAAGGAAAATTAATTGTCAAAATTTGTTTTCACAAGAAGCATGCTGGGAAATTAATACAACGACAACTATTTTTAAGAATAATTTTCATTAGAAGTCTAATAAGGCATTGAGGAAGTGTAGATTCGAAGACACTTTAGGACAAACATAAAAATTTGAGGACAATATTCGTCCCCAAAGGCATTAGGCGGTTTTGGGGACAGTAAGCTAGATTGGTGGACTATCCTTAAGAATTCGAGACTTCTGGCCAGCTTAAGTATATACTGTAAAACCGGTTTTATTTCATTTGCCAATTCATTGTTTTAAGCCGCCTTAGTGTAACGTCTTATGTGCTTCTTGGACGACACTTTATTTTATTTGTCAGTACGTTGGTTTTCTCATTACCCTACGTCTAACCTCAAATAGAACTTGTGAACTTCATTCACTGGAAAGATTTTTGATAAAACTACAACACATTTCAGACGTGTAATATGGACACCGCTTCATTACCGCGTGTGTAGTTGCTAATTTTTCTAGATCTAACTTTGGAAATGTTTCTTTTGTCATTCGTGAGTTCAATGCTTTTCACTGGATTGCATCTAACTGCGTGGCCCACTAGTCGAATTGCATCTAACTGCATGGCCCACGGGCCAGCCGGGACCATTTGTCGCTGTAGGCAGTCATCCGATGAAGACCGTGCATTTGAAAAATCCCAGAAATTTGGTGGGTGGAACGTAACATTACACTTCATTTATTTTTTCAAAGCACTGAAGAAGGGATTCTCATTTTTCCTGTCTCGTGGTGTGGAAAGAACCTCTTACCATTGCGAGAAACCTATCAGCCAGGTCATCTTTGAAGTTCGGGTGCCAATATGACGTAGTAAATTTCTCCCACAACTCTTAGCTCCGGAGCTCCGAGTGCTATCCACTACACTACACTGGCATGTGCTCTCACATTTATCTTCCTTTATTTCATGTGCGTCCTGTGGGACAGGAATGTCACAACATGACCTTCGGGCAGAGATTTAACAGCCGCTTTAAGTTATTTCGTTTTAAAGCTGGATAGGTGAGACTAAGCCAGTCGCTAGAATCTGTTAGTAACTTTAATAAAAAAAATTGCAAATGAACAATTTATTAGCAATATCGAACGTGGCAAACATGGGATGAAATTCCATTTTTGTTATCAGCCGTCACTTTCTTGCTTTCTTACGACTGTATTTGTTTTATCATTTTCTGATGGTCTCATTCATCTCAAAATAATTAATTTTCTGTAAACATAGCCTTGTTAGGACAAAAATCTAGAATGACTGAGGCATACGATTTGATAAGGATCGTTAAGATCTTGCGAAGTATTGTTACCTTGTAAAACTGGTTTTAATGTAAACACAAATGGAAGGATAATCTGAGAACGTGGAAAATAAAAACTGTGATACCAAGCTGGATTGAAAAGGTTAGGTTGTTTTTCAGAAGCAAAGTAAACGAAATGTAACTAGGAATGGCCCTGAATGGCTTGCGTTTATAAAGTACAAATAAAATCATTAATTTCAATGAATTCCTGGAAACCAGAACAAGAGTTTTCTTAGATTATTTGCATAGTTGTCAACGCGGCAATAAGATGAAACATTGTTGGACATATAAAAAAAAGGCAAAACTAGAAATGTTCTTAAATGAGGTTAAAGGTTCAAAATTCTGTGGAATTAACAAACAAATCGCTAAGGAGTCTTTATAATGATTTTACTGGCACTTTGTGATCACATTCACATGAAAATTGATTGATTTCAAAGTCATCCGATTTTTTCTTTCTGAAAGCGATTTTAAAAACTAATCACTATAGTTTCCAATCCTCGTATTTTGACTTATTAATTTTAAAATACAGTCGAACCTGGTTAAACCCCACCTTTCAAACCACCAGCCCAGATTTTTTTTTTTTTATTGGAGGTTTAACAACCACCGTGAGCAACTCAGTGGACTATAAGCAGTCGCCTGAACCTAATTTAGGGCCCCTGGTTCCAAAGAAGGGAGAGAGCCAGTGCCGTAAGACAAACACAACATCCATGCCTCACCGGGATTCGAACCCGGACACCTTTCCGACGACTGATCAGAAGCCATTGTTCAGACCATGGCCGCCAGCCAGCCCAGACTTCCTCGGTGACTGATCACTTGGTCCAGTTCATTTCGTCCACCGTTTACTTGATTCACATTCATTTCGTCCTCAGAACGCATGCGATACTGTGGAGATAATTTGTTTTGATGGAATGTTTTTTACTACGAAAAAAATCAGTCAGTCGGCGATGATTACATGCGAGTTTTTACTGTTTAATGTTTTCGATTAAAATAAAACGATTTTAAATGTTATTTAATGTAATACGAGGTACTGAACTTTGAAAAAAATTTTAACTCTTTTTTGTGAGCTACGATGTGAATCACTATGATGTAAATCAAAGTTCAAAAACAATCTTTTAATGTTTTGAAATATATCTTGTACATTGTTTTCATATAGATCTTAGCTTTTCAAAATATTTATTTTTCATTTTGATTATTAATTATTCATAATTTCACTATTACTAATTTTCATGGGAATGAACTGTATTGTTGTTATCTATGTGTGTCATAGATACTGAACGTGAGAAAAAATCCATCAATGTATAATGTTTAAAAAAACTGTGAATTAGCGGTGTGGGAAAGAAGAAAAATAAATACTATTTATATATGGTAGAAGAAAAATGGTTACTACTTACATATGGGAGAAAGAAAATGGAGACTGTTTACATAAAGGAGATAGGTGATCTAAATTTTTCTCTTCATTTCAACACATTTATGGCCAATGGAATAAACTTTGATTTATGTCATAGCGATTGACATCGTAACACATTAGGGCCGCGGGTGGCCTGGTGGGCAACGTTCGTGACTGCCACGGAAAGGGTTTCAGGTTCGATCCCAGGCAGCTACTAACGCTCGATCCACTAAATATCCACTATATATTTATTACCGGGGCACTGGCCCCGCGGTAATAAATAAGGGCGTCTTCCTCCCCCTTTCTACTTTGCTTCCGTGTCACTTTCCTATCGGGCGCACTAGCCCAAATGTCCTAGTTTCCTATTTCTAAGGGTTGTTTAAGATCTGGGGTCAGACACTCCCTTCCTAAAATCCTCTATATAAGATCATGATAGTACCACATAAAACGGTTAAAAAGCTCTTCAAAGTTCAGTTTTGCTTCTTACATTAAATAACATTTATAATCCTTATATTTTAATCGAAAGATTTAAGCAGGAAAAACATCACAAATAAACAACATCCGCTAATCATTTTTTTATGCCCAGTAACAAAGATTCCATCAAAACAGAAGATTTCCACGGCATTCCATCAACTCTGAGGAGGAAATGAGTGTGGATCACTATAACATCATTTTGTGTCGTTCGTAACGTATAAAAACATTGACCCAAGTCATTGCACGATTCATTCCCATGTAAAAATATCTTCAAGTATTGCACTCTACTATATTTATTACATCAGGTTAAGAAGCTATATACAAAATTTAAAAATACAAGATCTCTGGCAGTGGCAACTACTGCATCATCAGGTGACACGTAGCATATGGAATCAGAGTTTGTAAACAATTTTAATATGATGGTAAAGATACTACATAGCACCACCAGGCGGAACAATAATGTCGTACACAATAAAAATGCATTCGTGACGCCTTCTGCAATAATAAGCACAGAAATATTAATTTATTAAGGTAACGATAATCCATATAACAAGTTCTTCCAGGCGCGAGAAATAAGGTATGGCATATCCTCATTGCAACATTTATTACCGAACTGGTAAATGAACATGCTTTCCATGTACAAGAAAGAAACTTTGTCCTTCGGATCATGGGACAACAGATGCGAGGCATTCCAGTCAGGGACGTGAGTGCCACCACTAACCAGGCGAGAAAGAGAAGTGTCAGTAGGCCTGCGCCTGACACTGTACTGATGTTCAGCCAACCTGATGCCAAAATTTCTAAAAGCAGAACCTATATACACCATCAATTTCACTTGTCGTTCCAATTGGATGTCTCCATGTCCATTTCCTGTGTGGCTTTTTCTTGAAAAAGGAGTTCAAGATGAAAAATCCTTCTGCCTCTGCAAACTCAACGAGAGTATTTCCACGCTGGTTTCTGTTGCCGTGACCGAATTTACCTACTGAAGTTTCATTCTGTTGCCGTTGCCCTATTTTTGCATTGAAATCTCCCATAATTATCTTCAAGTGCTGCTTACCTTTATTATTTAGATGACGAATTTCCTCATAAAATTCTTCAATTTCTTCTTCAGGATGACTTGTGGTGGGTGCATAAGTTTGAATAATCTGAGCCTGGTATCTTCTCGATAGTTGGATAACGAGTCGTGCAGCTCTGTCAGAGGAACTTTCAACTTCTACCACTGTATCCTTCAGTTTCTTGTTTATTATAAATCCAACACCACTAGTTCTGCCAGTATCTGTCCCACGATAATAGAAGAGATGTCCTCCTTTTCTCCTTAACTCACTTAGCCCGACGATGTCCCACTTGATCCTTTGTAGTTCCTCTTCCAATTCAAGAAGCCTTGAATCAGAAGATAGGGAGCGTCCGTTATAGGTAGCCAAGGTCAGCATCAAATGGCAGCCTAGTCCGGTCCTCCGGAGATTCTTAGCACCCTCTGCCTTCATGTCGCACTGGCCGCTGCCTTGGCCAGGTACATTCCAGCTGCCGGAGACTGAAGGCCAAGATTTAAGTTGTAGAGTCATTTTGGAGGTGTTTGGCCATAACTCACCACAAGACTGCAGTGTGCTGAACAAGTTCAACACAGGTAGTGACCATAGATTGGTGAGATGTAAGATGCACCTCAACACTAAACTGGAACGTGGCAAGCTCATAAGACAAACAAAATGTATTGACATAACCAACCTTAAAAAACACCATAATACTTTCAAGTTAGAACTGAAGAACAGATTCTCTGCTTTAGAAGGCCTAACATCGGAAGAAGTGGATATTTCGGAAGTTAACAGAAAAGTAACCAAAGCTCTAATGGAAACAGCAACAAAATTAGCTGGGTCTGAGAACAAGTTGCATGTGAACAAATTATCAGGAAAAACCAAAATGTTGATGCAAAAAGAAGAGAGATGAGGACAACTAAAGAAGATGTGACTTCCAAAGTGGAATATATAGAGCTATGCAAGACAACACGAAAAAGTATCACTGAAGACGTAAGGAAATTCAACTGTGAGCTAGTGAGGAAAGCAATTGAAAACAACCAAAGCCTTAAGATAGCAAAGGGACATCTCAGTAAGGGAAGAAAACAGATTATGGCTCTGAGAAAAGAAAATGGTTCTATAACAAGAAATAGAGGCGAAATTTTGACAAGAGTGAAAGATTTCTACTCCAAATTATATGAAAGGGATGATACATGTACTCCAGACATCATGAAAGGTACCAGAGTTCTTCCAGTCCTCCCAGCAGAATCAAGAACATGAAGCGGGGGAAAGCTCCAGGAGAAGATGGAATTACTA
The DNA here is from genome assembly GCA_039090855.1 of Macrothele yani. NCBI lineage: Eukaryota > Metazoa > Arthropoda > Arachnida > Araneae > Macrothelidae > Macrothele > Macrothele yani. The sequence continues at coordinate 108,906,504 of CM076997.1, read as the reverse complement.
TAGACATCATACAAGAAGCAAGTGGAGAAATCGAAACAGTACTCGCCCAAATTTTCACTCGATGCCTTAATGAAGGAAAGATTCCTGAGGATTGGAACAATGCTACAATGACCCTGCTACATAAAAAAGGTGACATTGAGGATCTCAGGAACTACAGACCTATCAGCCTCCTATCAGTGGTTTATAAAATCTTCACTAAAGTTCTTTCACACCGCTTGAAGTTAACACTGGACATGGCTCAACCGAGAGAACAAGCTGGATTCAGGAGTGGCTACAGCACAATAGATCATATCCACGTACTGAGAGAACTAATTGAAAGAGCGAGGGAATATGAACTTCCATTGTGCATGGCTTTTATCGATTATGAAAAAGCCTTTGATTCGGTGAAACCATCAGCAGTTACCACGGCTCTGAAATCCTGCGGTATTGAAGATGCATACATTAATATTATTAATAACATCTATGAAAATGCAAGTGCAAAGATTCGGCTGTTTGAAAATACAACACACATAAAAATTGGAAAGGGAGTAAGACAAGGTGACACCATATCTCCGAAGCTCTTTAATGCCACATTGAAAAATGTCTTTCAATCACTGAACTGGGAAAACAAAGGGATAAAGATTAATGGAGATTATCTAACCCACCTTCGTTTTGCTGATGACGTAGTCATTTTTGCAACTACCCCATCAGAGCTGCAGAGTATGATCCAGGAACTTGCTGACAAGAGTAAAGAAGTGGGATTAAAAATGAACTTTCAGAAGACAAAAGTGATGTTCAATGCTTTTACAAGAAATGAAGATTTATCGATTGATGGAGAAAAACTGCAGATAACAGATACGTATGTTTATCTTGGACAGCAGATATCAAGTGAGGGTCACATTGATGAAGAAATTAATCGGTGTACAAAACTTGCCTGGAGAGCTTTTGGAAGAAACAGCATAATTTTCAAGAGCAATATGCCATTATGTCTTAAAAGAAAAGTGTTTGATCAATGCATCCTTCCAGTGCTTACGTATGGTGCAGAGACGTGGACCTTAACTAAAAGAGACATACAAAGGCTGCAGACAACTCAAAGCAGCATGGAGAGGTGCATGCTTGGTATAACCAGGAGAGATAAGAAGAGAAACTCGTGGATCCGAAAAATGACGAGAGTGGAAGACATCATGATCAGGGTTAAATCCCTGAAATGGCAATGGGCTGGACATACTGCCAGAAGGACAGACCATAGATGGACAGCCGAAATTTTAGATTGGATTCCAAGGGACAGGAAAAGACCCAGAAAAAGACCACATGGGAGATGGGTGGATGAAATTCGTAAATATGCGGGAGTGACATGGAGGAGACTGGCACAAGACAGACCGTTGTGGAGGAAACTTGGGGAGACCTTCGTCCAGCAGTGGATTGATAATGGTTGACAATGAGTATGATGATGATGATGATGATATACACCATATTGACAAAAAAGTCAAAAGACACCCCTTCAAAAGCAAATGAATGGATCTTCTGCGCTGTACAGCTGCAAACGATATAAAAACAAGCCTGCAGCTGACTGCGACCATAGCGCACTGTGAGATTGAATGAAAATGTGTCATAATATCTAATTATCCTTCTGCAACAGACACTTGGAATCGCCAGTCTTATATTCTTAAGTGTGCCCGGAACAATGTTCGACTGGGGCTCCTCAAAGAAATTTTGCGGAATGGGTGAAATAACAGTCGCGCCGCCCGGCCTCCGAACTACTCCCTGAAAAAAAAAGAATGATGCCGTTAGCAACGTGCGGTCAGCTGCCGAAAATCGAACACAGACTGTTCTGTGAGAGAGAGAGAGAGCGAGTCCCTTCTACGAAGGAACCTCTATTGCAGATTCTAGAGACTATTATACCTATTAAATATCGAAGTTCCCTAAAGGGAGAGCTAGGTACTAATTACCCTGCATGCCCTTACGGTTCCCTTTACGATTTGATCAAATAACAATGCCTTAACTATAGATCCTACATTTCGACAAAGGCCACATGTTTTCAGAAAAGTACACTTTCTTTCTCACATTTTACATTATAAAACCTCTTGTTACCCAATGCCTTTAGTAGTTAGTGTTTCCTGCAGCGACTGCTTGTTGTGTGAGCTTCTTTTAAGCAATCTGAATTTGGTAAGATATTGTTGGATGTTTATGAGGATATATTGATATGCTACTTCAAATATCGTGATCCCAGTTCTAGCCATCTGGCTTTAACAAAGCATTTTTCCAACCTTATTAGAAGAAGAACAGTAGGAGACATACTGCGCACTGAACATAAATCAATGGGATCTGGGAGGCAACTGCCGTCAGTTCAAAATTGGAAACACTGAATTTAGAGATAGCTCTTGTTCTACGTGTTGGCCATATGAATATATAGCATGGAATTATTACTGATGAAGTTATTCTTTAAAAAGCGAGGAAGTTCGGGAAAGAAAACCATATCTATGAATTCAACTACAGTAATTGTTGGCTTCAAAGATTCAAAAATAGGCAAGGATTATCACTGAAAAAATGGCTCAGTGAATCAGTTGAAACATCTGAAATTTCAGTGGATGACGCAAGAAAAAATTAAGTTTGATAATCAATTAAGATATGTTTATAACATGGATGTCTCTGGTGCGTTTAATAGGATGGTAAAGCGATTTCAAAGAAAAATGAGAAAGTTTGCAAAAAGATGAAAAACAGAGTAGCAACAGTCCACTGAATAATCGTCAATTGTGCTGATTAAAAAAGTATTCATGTTACAAGAAAACGTAAAACAAGTCCACGTTGCTTTATGAATTTCATCATTAACTTGGAGTAATCACTGTGTTTCCAATCCCTACATTCTCTGAGTTACAGATCCGATACATAAGAAAATATTTTTATATCATCATTGTCAACCATTATCAATCCACTGCTGGACGAAGGTCTCCCCAAGTTTCCTCCACAACGGTCTGTCTTGTGCCAGTCTCCTCCATGTCACCCCTGCATACTTTCGAATTTCATCCACCCATCTCCCATGTGGTCTTCTTCTGGGTCTTTTCCTGTCCCTTGGAATACAATCTAAAATTTCGGCTGTCCATCGATGGTCTGTTCTTCTGGCAGTATGTCCAGCCCATTGCCATTTCAGGGATTTAACTCTGATCATGATGTCTTCCACTCTTGTCATTTTTCGGATCCACGAGTTCCTCTTCTTATCTCTCCTGGTTACACCAAGCATGCACCTCTCCATGCTGCTTTGAGTTGTCTGCAGCCTTTGTATGTCTCTTTTAGTTAAGGTCCACGTCTCTGCACCATACGTAAGCACTGGAAGGATGCATTGATTAAACACTTTTCTTTTAAGACATAATGGCATATTGCTCTTGAAAATTATGCTGTTTCTTCCAAAAGCTCTCCAGGCAAGTTTTGTACGCCGATTAATTTCTTCATCAATGTGACCCTCACTTGATATCTGCTGTCCAAGATAAACGTACGTGTCTGTTATCTCCAGCTTTTCTCCATCAATCGATAAATCTTCATTTCTTGTAAAAGCATTGAACATCACTTTTGTCTTCTGAAAGTTCATTTTTAATCCCACTTCTTTACTCTTGTCAGTAAGTTCCTGGATCATACTCTGCAGCTCTGATGAGGTAGTTGCAAAAATGACTACGTCATCAGCAAAACGAAGGTGGGTTAGATAATCTCCATTAATCTTTATCCCCTTGTTTTCCCAGCTCAGCGACTGAAAGACACCCTCCAATGTGGCATTAAAGAGCTTCGGAGATATGGTGTCACCTTGTCTCACTCCCTTTCCAATTTTTACGTGTGTTGTATTTTCAAACAGCCTAATCTTTGCACTTGCATTTTCATAGATGTTATTAATAATATTAATGTATGCATCTTCAATACCGCAGGTTTTCAGAGCCATTGTAACTGCTGATGGTTTCACCGAATCAAAGGCTTTTTCATAATCGATAAAAGCCATGCACAATGGAAGTTCATATTCCCTCGCTCTTTCAATTAGTTCTCTCAGCACGTGGATATGATCTATTGTGCTGTAGCCACTCCTGAATCCAGCTTGTTCTCTCGGTTGAGCCATGTCCAGTGTTACCTTCAAGCGGTGTGAAAGAACTTTAGTGAAGATTTTATAAACTACTGATAGGAGGCTGATAGGTCTGTAGTTTCCGAGATCCTCAATGTCACCTTTCTTATGTAGCAGGATCATTGTAGCGGTGTTCCAATCCTCAGGAATCTTTCCTTCATTAAGGCATCGAGTGAAAATTTGGGCGAGTACTGTTTCGATTTCTCCACTTGCTTCTTGTATGATGTCTACAGTAATTCCATCTTCTCCTGGAGCTTTTCCTCGCTTCATGTTCTTGATTGCATGTGCAACTTCTGCTGGAAGGACTGGAGGAACTCTGGTACTGGTATCTTTCATGATGTCTGGAGTGCATGTATCATCCCTTTCATATAATTTGGAGTAGAAATCTTTCACTCTTGTCAAAATTTCGCCTCTATTTCTTGTTACAGAACCATCTTCTTTTCTCAGTGCCATAATCTGTTTTCTTCCCTTACTGAGATGTCCCTTTGCTATCTTTAGGCTTTGGTTGTTTTCAATTGCTTTCCTCACTAGTTCACAGTTGAATTTTCTTACGTCTTCAGTGATACTTTTTCTTACTGTCTTGCATAGCTCTATATATTCCACTTTGGAAGTCTATATACAGTGTAATATATATGAGCCATCCCATGACGACCACCCTCAGCCTACACAAATGAGCGCGCTTGAATATCGAACTGCGAAGCAGGTGAAATTCACAGAGCAGTATATATTATGACGAAGAAGTCTTGTCTTACTTCTACGTCAATTTAAAACATCAACATACTAAGAAATAGTTCCTGAATGAAAGAAACCTTAACGGCCAGACGAAACATGTAAACAACAGAAGTCACACTTACGGAAAAGATGCTTTATTCAGGATGTAGCAAACACATCGTAGCATAGCATATTGCACTAAACTCTCCACACACCACACAACTCTTAACACAACGCTCTTTTCACAACGCTCCTTTCAATAATCAGTTCACAACCCAACGCTGCCGCACCGGTGGCGCAGTGGTCTAAGGCGCTGGCCTCTGATCATTCGTCTGTAAGGGGTCCGGGTTCGAATCCCGGTGAGGCATGGATGCTGTGTTTGTCTTACGGCACTGGCTCTCTCCCTTCCCTGGAACCAGTGACCCTAAATTAGGGACGGGCGACTGCTTATAGCCCATTGAGTTGCTCACGGTGGTCGTTAAACCTCCAATCAAAAAAAAAAAAAAAAAAAAAAAAAAAAAACCCAACGCTCCTTAAGCACCAATTTAGTCGTCGCTTTTATCTCTTGTTGTTATCAATATTAGACATACGTCACGTGCATTCAACCTCAATTGTATTGCCAAACATATTCGTTTGAGAGAAACCTCAATTGTGTTGCCGAACATATTCGTTTAAGAGAAAATACCCTGGCGGAAAGTGAAAAAGATATACCAAGAAGGAATTGGCGGATCATCATGAAATTTACATATGTTAATGGTGTCGAGTTTACGTAGGTGTGATGTTAATTTCGGGACCGGCCGGTGAGCGCTTACGCCACAGCACGGCATAATATGCAAATTATCGTCAGTATTATTTAAGGAGTACGGCGAAGTGAATGTAATCAGTGTCGGCGTACGGACACGTGCGAAGACCCTGAAGAAGCTGCAATGCCTGGAGATGGAAGACGTGTACGATTTCAGCAGTTGTCAAACTTTGGGCGAGGTCGTCTAGTCGGACTCCGCGAGGCCGGGTGGTCGTATCGTTGTATTGCAGAGCGAATTGGACGGGAAGTATCAGTGATGGTACGATGGTGGCGTAGATGGTCCAAGGAACATTCCCACACGAGAAGACGTGGAACCGGGAGTCACAGACGGACTGATGAGCGGACCGACAGACGCATAAGAAGAGCGGCGTTGTCAAGCAGAACATCCAATGTGACGCAAATCCGAGCTGCCGTTGCACCTGAGGTGACTGTGAAATCAATCCGCAACCGTCTACTGGATGCAGGACGACGTGCACGTGTGCCTCTGGCATGTGTACCTCTAACTCCAGCCCACCGTCAGGAACGGCTGCAGTAGTGTCGCCAACGTCTGCACTGGAGAACGCAATGGCGATCTGTCGTGTTCAGCGATGTTCAGCGATGAAGTGCTTGCCGGGCCACTCGGTTGCCGATCAGCGACCGGACGTGTTCGATGGGCGACATATCGAGAGAACAGGCGGGCCACGGCAGCAGTAAAACCTGGTTGGCCGTGAAGAATTGCTGCACGATGCGTGCCACGTGCAGGCGCGCATTGTCCTGTTGAAACGTGGCCGATGGCAGGTCCTACAGGTAAGGGAGGACTACAGGCTCCAAAACGTCGGAGATGTAACGATGCCTGTTGAGTGTACCGGCGATGCGTACCATAGGTGTGCGGGTGTCATATCCAATTGCGCCCCAAACAATAACGCCAAGCGACGGGCCGGTATGGCGATGCATAATACAGGCGTCATACAGTCTCTCGCCGCGGGGCTGCAACACGTTGATTCGACCATCATGGTGCTGTAGGCAGAAGCGGAATTCGTCGGAGAAGAAAAAGTTGTACCATTCCGTAGTTCAGGTGCGGCGTTCAACGACCCACTGCCGCCGCACTCGCCTGTGGTGTAAGGTCAATGGTAATCGGAGAAATGTACACCGTGCGAGAATTCCTCGCTCCTGCAAACGACGTCAAACGGTATGTGCTGACACAGGTTTTTTGCGCAACACACCCTAATTCCTGCGCTAACGTTCGTAATGTGGCGGTGCGAGCCGTCAATGTCCGCCGCACAACATGCCGGTTGTCTCGTTCGGTGGAGTGCCGCGGCCGGGGCAATCGCTCACGTCGGTCCGTCCGTCCCTCCTGCACCCACCGAATCCATACTCGCCTTACTATGGCTGGATGTCGTCCCACACGGGCGCCGATGTCTCGGTACGATAACCCGCTGTCGCGATAAGCCACTATTCGTCCTCTGTCGAACTCCGAAACGTGCTGGAATGACTGCCGTATTCTGCGACGAGGCATCAGTAAGCTTCTCATGCACAGGTCCGGCAGCACAGCACATTTCCACTACTTACTGCCTGCTTCAGTGCACCCTTCTTATAGTGCTTCTCGGTGGCGTGCCGGGTGCACATGATTTGTCAATGCCCTGCAAAGCTAATCGTTTGCATGTCCTCTCGCGGGCGACGGATGCTGCGTATTTTAGGTCAATCGGATGCTTCCTTCTTGGTGTTGCATTTTGGGTGGCCAGCAGTGTATATATATATAGGCGATCCTCTTCTGTGTCTTTTCCTGTCCCTTGGAATCCAGCCTGAAATTTCGGTTGTCCATCGGCGATTCGTCATTCTAGCAACATGTATAGCCCATGGCTCGTTCATGACAGACGTTGTGTTGGTGGCTCCTACATTTTATGCATTCTAGTGTTACATACCTCGTCCCGCACTCCTCTGTTGCGTGCCCCGCCTGTTTAAAGGTACTGTGTACGTTTTGAGCTACTTTTCTGGGGATTTTGTCCTTGTATTTGTTAATATTCCTCTGTTTTCATATCGTTTGCTCGTTTGTTTACGTTTGGAAGCTGCCAACATGGCGCTTCCGGTCTATCCTGATCATATCTGGGCGTGGCAGATGCACGTCAGGTCGCACTTCCCACGTTCATAGAAGTTGGCGTCCTCTTGTCCTCAGATGTGTCTGCTCAGGTGTCTTCCCAGCTTCCTGGTACTTCTGCTACAGTGCTTTTCCTGTACGTGGCTGCGCCTTCTGGTTTTGCCTCTGCCTCGGTACTCTCCCTAGCCACTGCTGCGACTACTGCTTTGCCTTGTGCGTCTGCTCCTCTTCCCTTACTGCCTTCTGGGTCAGCCGGCTCAGCATAGTATTTTCTTTCGAGGATCTCATTTTCCTCTACAGTGCAGTGAGGCGCTGCTTCTTTGTCAGCTTCTCCTCAACTTGATAGTCTCTTGCAATTAATACCTATTATTCAGATCTCCACCCATAAGGTGAAGGTAACGATTGATGAAAATTCGCAGATTGGTCGTGAGTTCCATAATCTATTGAGTAGAGGTGTGCTATTTCATGCGTTACTAAATACTTCTTTGCCACGCTACATGGAGGTCCTCTCAGGTCATGTGTCGTCCGCGTCTATTGCTAGAATTTTCCGTATCCCTCGGGGTATCTCAGTGCAGTTCCAGCGCAAAGAGATTCTTGCACAAGGACTTTCTATTGGAACAAATAATCTCATTCCCTCGCCTGTTTCCAAGCGTCCGGTAAACATTACATTCTATGCTGTTCCACAGGAATTGCCTGATACTATGCTTCCTTTCCTTGTAAATAATGTTTGTAAAATTGTTGGCAATGTCCGTCGCCTTTGTGACGCTCCGCGCGGAACTCGATTTGCACATGCTTAAGGACCTCGCTGTCAGTTATTGGTCGTCTTTCCCAGTGAGGCAGCCTTAGCGGATTGCCCGTCAGAGGCTACTGTTGAAATTGGCTCACGTACTTACAGTTTCAAAATTCTCACCACTCACTATTGTACTCACTGTCTTATACATTATCACAACACTGCTTCTTCTGTGCGCATACGCCGTGGTCTTTCTTCCAGCTCGCATCCCAACTCCGATCCCTCCTGTCTTTCTACTGTCCCCTCTACCAGTGCTTCGTCTGGCGTGACCTCTCCTCCTCTCCGTCAAACGCACTTCCCCGTCAAGGACAATGATCCCTTTCCTCTTCTTCTTCACCGTACGGTAGTGCATCCGGCTTCTGGGTTAGCCGAGATGCCTTCCACTACTGATGTGTCTTCGGTGGAGTGTTCCTACTCGGATGTGTTTAGTGGTGCTTCGGCACTGCGGCCGACTGGCTCTCCTCCGTGTCTCTCGCATATCGGATCTCAAACAGCGACCCTGTCTCCAGTTTCCCTCTTGCCGCAACTTCCTGCTGCCTCGGCTAATGGCCCAGTGCCCACAGATGCTGAATGGGTACATACTGATTGCTCGGCGCAACTTGTGTTTTCGTCTCCCGTTTTGGGTGATCTTCCATATCCGCCAGTGGTTTATCCCGCCTGAACTTCGTCTTCGAAATGGACTGAAACTTCCAAAGGCTATGTGAAACAGAAAAAGGCAAAACATCTTTCTGTTACTCCTTCTGTGACCTCATCTATTGTTCCCAATGTTTCCTGTTCATATGTTTTTCCGCCTGATGACACTTCGAATAGTACGTATGCATGCCCGTTCTGGTCCTGTCAATCCTTTCTCAGATGATGAGGTTATGTAGGCCATAGACAAGTTTCCTTTAGTTCCTGGACCACTGTCCAGACCGCAACTCTCACGCTTCTTCCAATTTGCTCGTACGGTTGTTTGTACTGAAGATTTTCTCCACTCACCTGATCTTGATCTGTTTGCAGCGGTGATGCAATTTGAAGCTTATGTGTTATAACGAAGTAAATTTCTCCCTCATTTTTGTCCAAGCCGGGGATCGAACCCGAGTCCACTTATTCCGGAACAAGTCGCTCTACCAACTGAGCTACGCAGACACTCGTTCTTGCTGATATCTGCCTTTATGTCGTGTGCGTCCTGCGGGGCAAGCACGTCACAGTGTCCTTTTTCAAATCTCTGAGTGTCACGGATCCTAGGTACCAGGTTTTCATGAGACGATACGATCGCCGTCTTTCCTTTTTGAAATACCTCGCTGAGAAACAATTTTGTGATACGTTACTTTTTCAAATCAAAGAAATTTAGCCCTCTCTCCCAAACCAAAACTAACTTTTAGTTCTCTCTGGTGACGTTTTCCACCTTGTGGTAGCCGGCATTTTCTGGTTTCATGTTCATTCATCTACTGTTTTGCAATTGTGTGATGTTATCTTCATGTTATCATTCTCGAATTGCAATGTTGTTTCCTGATTTTGTTATTGTGCCTTGTGTTTTGTTTTGCTCTCGTTGTACGTCCTTGATGCACTAGTGTTCTCCTCCGCCGCGGTTTATGTTAGTGCTACACATGTTAACTTTGTCCTCATAATCTGGTTGGTGTCTTCCTGTACTGTGCCTTGCACATTGACTGCCGTTATGTTCTACTCGGTTGGTGTTTTATTATACCCTTGTTCATATGTTCATCGCCCGCCCGGTGGCGCAGTGGTCTAAGCGATGGCTTTGTAAATGTTGTGTTGACCTGTGCTCTGTGTGTGACCTGCGTTTATTGGCGTTCTTTTGTGTGTGTGCCGTCATTTTGTGTATCTCCTGTGTTGTGAACGTCTCCTGTGTCGATTGAGTCCGACTTTGACGTCTTGTAAGTAAAACTTTACTTGTACTAACTCTTTTTCCGTCCTGGCTTTGCCCAGGGTCGGGTTTAGTAAGCCAGCCATTGCAAATGGCGGAGACCGCATCTGATAGGCCAGGTCTGAAGCTTGATAGCAAAGCTCCGCCCCCACCTGGCGACGTTCGGTCATCGTCACTACCACACGCAGCTGGTTTCCAAGCCGCGTTATCCGATGTTACCACCTCTTCTTCCAACTTTATGGATGTTGATTTCCCGACATTTTCCACCAGCGTGACGCCATTAACTTCTTCAGTATCCGTTGCCTCTGGTACTTCATCTGCTCCTGCGAGCACTGCATCTCGACCTTCCCCATCTCCGCCCATTCCTACGGCAACTCTACCTTATGCTTCCGTTGTGAAGGGTACCAGTTCATCTTCCTCTACAGCGAAGAATCCATGTACAACGCCTCTTGATATGATTGTCACTAGAGACAACAAGAAATTACGCATCGAAATTCCGGAAACTTCAGCTTCTGGGCAGGAGGTTTTACGCACACAGAAACTTGGCATATGTTTTGATGCCCTCCCGGACACCAGCCTTAAGAAATACTCCTTAGCCGTCCGCCAAATTCTCTCTAAGGGAGCGATCACCCATATGGCGAGGAAGCCTAGGACTGTTCTCATCTATTTTGCCAAGCCAGAGTTTGTGTAGCGCGTCTTATCTGACGGACTGCATGTTGGGGATCATACCTTACTGGGAGTCCCGCTCACGCAGCGCCCCGTACTTGTTACGTGCTACCCCGTACCACCAGAAATCAAGGACCATTACTTAATGGCGGCCCTTTCCCGTTGGGGAAAAGTAGTTGGTTCCATTTCCACTCTGTCTTCCGCACCAACAGACCCAGATGACAGGAACATCGTAGGTCTGCGTCGCCAAGCAAGGATCCTGTTTCCTACTGAAGATGCCATTGCTGATTGCCCTACTGACCTCATTGTGGTTGTAGGGAAGCAGATTCTCCGGATAGATATCGTTACTGCCTTGCATTGTTTTAAATGCAAGGCATATGGCCACATCCAATCACGTTGTACACATGTATCTGCCAAGCCACCTATTTCCATACCACCTAAAGTCAACACCCCAGCCTCAACACCAGTTTCTCTGGCCACACCAAGTTCGGTTCCACAGACGTCCTTGATCCCTTCTACTGTTGTTCCAAATGCTTCTCTCCCAGCAAATGGGTGATTCATCATCAGTCTCAAAGTCTTTGATATCTACCACAGGAACTTTGGCCACCTCTCCATCGTTGAACCCACTTGCTGCTGTGGTACCTCTACGTTCTTCGGAGGGTATTATCTCAGAAAAGGAATGGCAACCCCTCCGTCGTGTTGCTTCATCTTCTTCCCTTGGATCCCCTAATGTGGAGTCAGATCAAACTGTCCTACACCCACCAGCTTCTCCCGGCGTTCCCACGTTGAAACGTACCAGACAGAGTTCCATCTCGCCAGTGACGTCTTCTCCACGCTGCTCTCGTTCCCGTTCGCCAATTAGACAGTCTTTCTCTCCAACAGCAGTTCCTACATCTCTTAAGTCTCCAGCTGTTCCAAAATTGTTGGATCAAAAAGCTTTCGCTGAATATCTGGAAACTTTTCCTGCATTAGACGGGCCGCTGGCGCCCTCTGATCTTGCTCTCATAATACTCAATCAACCGTCACGTCCTCTCAAACAGCTAGACTGCGTTCAATCACGTAATGCTCAGCTTCCTACTATTATCACCCAACTTCAGAATCTACTTGCTCTTTTGCCAAAAATTGACACAGTCACAATTGCGCAGACATCTAACTAAAAGAAACGTGTAACCAGTCTTCACAGAAGTGCTGATAGTAATATTAAACCACTACAACCTCTTTCAAGTTAAAATTACTTTCTTTCAACTGTAAGGGATGCTCCGTCCCTCCTACCAATGCGTTAGTGTTTGAAGACATTACACCGCATGATGCGGATATATTATTACTACAGGAGACTAACTGCCATCCCAACACCCCATACCACCGGTGGCGGAACTGGCCATTTTAATTCTACCATGTCCATCGACTTAGTCTTCACGCAGGACTTGCGGTGGCCATCCATTTTCGTCTTCGATCCTTCATTACTGATATCACGGTCAAACCGATTTATCGTTTATCGGAAGTTGTGAAGTCGGAAAGACAGCTTCTGTCTTTCCGACTTCACAACTTCCGATACCATATCTTCAACATCTATGTTTCCGGCAATCAACAGTATGCAGACTGTCTTTTTGAGCATTTTGTTTCCTGTGTTCAAGGTCTTCCGGCCACTGATATTGTCATCTTAGGTGGTGATTTTAACTGCACCCTTGACCCATCCCTCGACAGATCGGACGGTTCCACGGATACGAGGTCCGTGGAACCGGATCGGACGGTAAGAAAATCCGTGGAACCGGATCGAACGGTTCCACGGATTTTCTTACCAGAGCACTTTCTACAGCCATCAACCAGCTACAACTCCAAGATTCTTTTCGACACCTGCACCCATTTCTTCGTTCGTACACCTGGCGCTCCTACTCCACTTCCTCCCCTACAACTGCCCGACTTGACCGGTTTTATGTTTCTTCAATTCTTCTTCCTTTAGTTATCTCCCTTTCTCACACACCGACAGTTTCTTCCGACCACATCTGTGTCGTAATGTGTCTTCACACCGGTCCATCTCCTCGACAATACTACCGTAATTGGACCCTTGATGATGATCTTTTACTTGATTCAACTTACGTAAATTCCATCCATTGGCAGCTCCAACAAGCCTTATATACGCTCCCTTTTGCTTCTTGTCCCTTGCAACACTGGTTAAATGTCAAATCCCAAATTCTTCTTTATACCAAACAATATTCCCACGAAAAACGTACCACCGCCTTTTTTGAAGATTGATGCTGCACGCTCGATTTTTTCCACCCTAGATCTTGATTCTCCGCTGTTTTCTCATTACAAAGCTGAACTTCGTGCCTTACTACTTCCTGTCTCCCAACAAGCTCTTCACCGCCTCAAGCTCCTTTATCTCCAGCCAAATTACTATCTCTGTGAACAGGTTCAACAACTGGAATTCCACAAACGTTCTGTACATCACCTCCGTAATCTGAAGTTACCCGATGGAACTGTTACTAATGACCCCACTCTCATTTGCTCCGGTGTTAGAACACATTTCCAGTCACGTTTTGCTCAGTTCCAGTCAAGTTCTCCGCATGCTGATTCGATTCTTCGTGCCTTACCACATATTCCATCGCATCTTGTTACATCTCTTTCTATGCCTATCACCCCAGCAGAAGTAGTACAGTCACTTGCCTTACTTAACTGTCACTCGTCACCTGGTCCTGACAGGTTGACAGTTAATTTCTTTCGTACGGTTTCCTCTTTCTTACACCCTCTCCTATTGCCTGGCTTTACAGCTGCTTTTTCCTTATCTGTTCTTCCCCCGCTTTTACTCTAACTCACATCATTCTTCTTCCAAAGAAGGGGTGTCTGCTGGAGTTGGATAACTGGCGTCCTATATCCATCCTTAATGTCGACTACAAGATTTATACTAAAATACTCTCTCTTCGATTGAACCCTGTCCTTCCCACCGTCATACATCCCGACCAAACGTACACCATCCCTGGCCGAAGCATTCATACTAATATTAATCTCCTCCGTGACTCATATGGCCTTGCCCACCTTTCCTCCGAACCTTTAGCCTTCCTCAATCTTGATCAGAGGCAGGCATTTGATAACGTGAGTCATCAGTGGCTTGCCTCTGTGCTCTCTGCCTTCGGTTTCCCATCTGTCTTCATCACAGCCCTTCTTGCCCTGTACCAGGACTCAGTTGTCCATATCCGGACGGCCTCCTTCCTTACAGCCCCCATTCCGTTTCGTAAGGGCATCCGTCAAGGATGTCCTCTTTCCGGACAACTTTTCTCTCTAGTCTTTGAGCCTTTTCTTTGCTCCATCCGTTCTCTTCTACAACCTCCCCCCTCCACCATTCGGCATAGCACCAGGCACCATTCTATCGTTCTTACTGCCTACGCCGATGATCTCACAGTTCTCATCCGAGAAGAATGGCAATTTACAATTGTTCTTGCATGGTATCAAGTGTATGCTGCGGCTTCCGGCGTTTCGTTAAACCTTTCAAAGTGTACAGGCTTGTGGTGTGGCTCCTGGAGAAATCGCCCCGATACACCGTGGGCACTCATTGGACTTCCACCAGTCAAAAGATACTTGGGGCGCACATTGACAGCCGGGTCTAAGCAGCGGCTGCCACCTGGAAACCCATCGTCAGGAAACTACGTCACACCGCTGCTTACTGGTCCAAGCTCAAGTGCTGTTTGACCTACCACAGTCGTGCACGGCTTTCTGGCACCCACATCCTCTCGTTAGTTTACCATACCTGGATTGCACAACCACCACCAGCCTACGTTCAAACTGCAACAACATCAGCAATGCTCAGCATTGTTTGGTCATCTACTCATTGGTTATCTTCCTCAGTATTGTCTCTACCTTCGACTTGTGGTGGCCTCAATATGCCAGAGATTACCATACGTTATAAAGCTGTAAGAATTTTCAATTTCCTCCGTTTGACAGTTCAACCAGACTCTTCCGCTTCCATTCTTCTGCTTAATGTTCTGACTTCCCCCCTTAATCCCTGCCTCACCGTCCATCTTCTTCTCAAGATGGATATTCACACTGTCATTCCCCCCCCCCCGTTTTCCTCTAGTCTACCATGAAGCTGTTTAGTTCCTTCGTTCTTTACCGCTCATTCGTCAACCCCCTTCCACTCTTGATCTTCTTTCTGAGCCTCTTTTTTTCTCCTCCGTCCTCCACACCCCTACTGCCAACTTTTTCTTTTTCCCCGCATGGCTACACGCTGGTGTAGTCTCCGTTTCCCAACTGGTCCTCCCCGATTTTTCATGGAAACCCATTTCCGAACTTTTTCCCACCCTACCACCCTCGCCCGAACTCTCTGATAACTTCCTCCAACTTAAACATGCTCTTCAATCACTTTTTCTTCCCTAGTCGATTCCTCTGGCCTCCTTTCCGTTTCCTCTGCCTCTCTCTCTTTTCCGTTCTTTCTTCCCTTTCCGGTGATCTCCTCCCTCTCCACAGTCTTTCCACCCGCACCCTGTACCGTTTTATCCGTTCTTCTTCTGCGGTACCTTGCCCTATTCCCTCTGTTCCTTCTTTTGCACTAACCTCAGTCTGGTCTACTGCCCAACATTCACCGGCCCTCTCCTCAGAACTTAATGTGCACTGGAGGTTTTTGCACAATCGACTGCCTGTCCCTTCGACTTTGTTCCGGAGAAATATAGTATCATCAGATCTCTGTCCTTTTTGTAACGTCGTTGGAGACGTCTTACACATGTTTGTTTACTGTCCGACGCTGCTCCCACTATTTCACAGTATGGTCCAACTTGCACATCCTTCTTGTACCAGTGATCTCACCCTAGAAGATTATCGTTTCCTCGGCCACAGTTCTACAACTTTCTCCTCTATTTTACCAGTTTGTTCGTATTTATTTATTCTAGCTAAATATATTATTTTCTCTCACCTGCTACAGTTACAAGATCCAGATCCTATCACATTCTCTACCACCTTGGTTGCACACTACCGCAACAGGGTTAAAGACAGACTCACCCTGGAATATTCCTTGGCGAAAGATACGGCCCAGTTACCTGCTTTCTTCACAACATGGTCGCCGTGTCGTCCCTGGTTTCAGTTTTCTAGTGCCCAGACTGTTCATCTGCTGTTTTAATAAACCTACGTCGGAACTTTCAATTTTTACTGTTCCCTCACCATGTTTTCTCCTGGAACTGGATTGTGTTTGCTTCCTGCTGATGTCACCTTTTGTACACAGTTCTCTTCATCCGCACAGTGACTCTCTGCCACTAGTGATTCCCATGTCACTAGAACTGCGCGAGTTTTTTCTGTAAATTGTTTCGCTCCAGTGATGTTCCAAGACTTCAATGAACAATTATCCCACAGCTACTGCTGTTTACAGCAAATAATGCAATGCCTGTCATTGCTCATTTGTACAATTATCATTTCATTGTAAATATCTACATTTTGTTTTATTTCTCCCCTTCTCTCACACTGCGTGTTAGGTTGGGGATGTTCTGTTGTAATTCTTTTAAGTGAATAAAAGCGAATATTGAAACTAAGCGATGGCCTCTGGTCATTCGTCTGAAAGGGGTCCGGGTTCGAATCCCGGTGAGGCATGGATGTTGTGTTTGTCTTACGGCACTGGCTCTCTCCTTTCCCTGGAACCAGTGACACTAAATTAGGAACGGAACGAGTGACAGTAGATTAACACAAGTGCAACTTGATGGACATTTTTTCCCCCGTCAAGTTGCACTTGTGTTACTTCGTATGGAATGATAAACCGTTATGATATTCCTAATTTGTGTGCATCGTATTTTTATTATCTTTTCAAATTGATGTTTATCCGGCATTGCCTCACACTGTCGGCTCCCTGATGTTATACGGTCCGACCCCTTATTTGTTTATCTTTCACGCTGAGCTGTTCTCTAGCGTTGGTGTTATCGATTTGATTCCGCCTCTGTGTGCACCAAAGTCACTGCGCCATGGAATGTGCTCTTTATGTTCGCATGTTTGCTCTCCAGTTTGTGTTGTGTAGCGTAAAAGTCTTTTGTACTTCTACGCTCTTTTAGCACATCAATACACGAGGAAATAGTTCCTAAATGAAATAAAACCTTAACGGCCAGACGAAACAACAGAAGTCAACTTACGGAAAAGCTTTATTCTGGCTGTAGTTGCACTTCCATAACTGAACGATAACATCACAGTGTACTCCACACACTACACATGATCACAATACTCTTTTCAATAATCAGTTTACAATCCAACGCTCGTAATAATCGCTCTCTTACACTGTTATCTTACAACGCTCCTATGCAATCGATCAGTCGTCGTTTTTATCTCTTGCTTTTATCAAGATTAGGCATACGTCACGTGCATTCAACCTCAATTGTGTTGCCAAACGTATTCGTTTGAGGGAAAAGATATTTCGTTAAGCGTGAAGAATACTGAGAATAAACTCAAGATTTACATAGGGAAAGAAACTAAAAAAGGAAAGTTAATCTAGAATATACGTCACAGTTGCATTGTGGATATTCCTGTATTTTCCTCTTTATATTTTCTGCACTGCAATATTCAGTGATGCAGTATCTGCTATGCTTGTAATTCCATTATAGCAGTAAACTGGGCACTGCTTTGGTACCCACAATTACCAAAACCAAAAAACACCATTGCCATTTCAGGGATTTTACTCTGATCATGATGTCTTCCACTGCCCTCATTTTCCTTATACACGAGTTCCTCTACTTATCTATCCTGGCTATACCAAGCATGCATCTCTCCATGCTACTTTAAGTTGTCTTCAACCTTTGTATATATATATATATATATATATATATATATATATATATATTTAATTGGGGGTTTAACGACTTCTAGTTTGTGAATCCCTTAGCATTTTCAGTGGAATTTGATGGCGGCATTTGGGGATTTCTGATACATTCAATCTGGGGTAAGTTGTTACAGTGTAATGGACTCCAAGCACCCGCAAAGCATGAGACACCAGAAGATCTTAGGCCAATACCCAAAGCAGTCACGAGAAATACGACCAGAAAACCAGCAAAGAAAAAAAAATCGCAATTTCGACTGACACACCAGAAAAAGGAGCCATCAGAGCAGAACTGAGATAAGAGAAAAAGAAGAGAAGAAAAACATCAGCCAAAACAGTAGTCCTAACTCAACAGAAAAACTGAGAAAGAAGATGGAAAGGCGAAAGAGAGCACTACACCCTACAGAAATTCCAGACACAGAAAATGAAGACGAGCCTTTCCTTATCTACCTCCAACCGTACTCAGAATCCAAAGCCTGCGAAAAATGGATAGGGCTACCAAAAAAAAAAAAAAAAAAAAAAATGGTAGGGTAAACAATGGCCTCATGAAAAATGTACTAAAAGTGAAGATCTTACATTTTACATAATTGCGATTCAGGAACTGAAAGTGATTATTTTTTTGTTTTGTTTTTTAAATATGTATTTTCATTTCAAAATACAACTTCAATGCCATATTTAGTGAATCATTTTCGTTACTATAACTTTTTATTAAATAGTATTTTGTACTGATAATATTCTCATTTTCTGAACTTTTTTCAAACTTGTAATTTTGTAACAATACTGCCCCAGCCAGTGTATCAACATGGCACGCCAAGGGCTATTTTTTACAAATCGTGCGCTCTTAAGAAACTGTTTATTACTAACATTTGGCGAGCAATTTCGTTGAATTCTTAATTGATATTAATAGTTGAATAGCGCTGCATTACGCACTCAAAGTTACAACTTCCTGATCACAACAGAAAAATTATAAAAAACTACAAAAAGTAAAAAATGAAACAACTAGCTCCGATCTCTCCTATTACTTGAAATTCCACTGTATGAAATTTAAAGAAGCACCGACTTAAACTTTCCAAGGAACGAAATAAGATATATTTTTGAGCAGACAGCACTCAGAACAAAAAAATTATTTTGTCAAATATACACCACATTTTACTTAATTCGACAAAACGACACAGCACATTTCTACCTAGAACTGTAAAACTTACGTAGAAAACAGTTATCATGGGGCTAGACACTGTCAGATCAACGTCTTATCAGAATGAACAAAAAGGTTCATATTGGAAACACAAAGCAGATGAGAATATTTCTGTACCTGAAGAGTTAATATCTTCTCAAAGATAGGTTCCATTTATACGAGTAATTTCTACAGTGGCGGCTTGTGATGAGAAACAGGTGGAGTGTGTCAAAATGAGAATGCATAAAAAAATTTATCTTATTTTTTTTATAAAGATCACTTCTTTCTTTCAAGGAAACGCAGTCAATATCAGAGTGAAACAGTTGTTTAATTACACGTTCGGAGAGAAGATTTTTTTAGTACTTGTTTAAACTGAAACACACATTTCAGATGCTTGGCAGAATCATGATGCATGTGGAAAGCACGAGTTGCATTTGCAAAATCTCCGAATTTTGTGTGATTCAACACATTTTTTTCCACCCCAAGGAGTAAGCAAGATCAACAAACTAACTGTAGCAAAATTCTCACATAACCAACAAGTTAGTAAAATCATGCAATGCATTGATTATGATACACTTTCCAACATACCAGAAATTATTACTCAAGTTATGAGGATAATGGCTGTGGAATAAATCCTGTGTCCTGACCTTTGACCCCATTTCGACGATATTCAACAGAACTGGTTCAGTACACCTCAAGAATAACATACTAAAGTTTTGTCACAATAGCAGCAATTTTACGCAAGTTATGAGAATAATGGCTGTGGAATAAATCTTTCTTTTGTGCAAGGACCTTTGTCCCCATTTCGTTGATATTCAACAGAAACGGTTCACTATACCTCCGGAACAACATGATAACGTTTTGTCGCAATCGACACATTTTTTGGTAAGTTATGATGCACAACGACAATGGAATGGATCCCACTCCAGTGTCCTGACCTTTGACCCCATTTCGCCCATTTCCAATAGGGTTTGTCCCTAGTGGCTCCCTACCACATACTAAAATTTCATCGAAATCGAACCATTTTAGCAAGATATGACGCATAAGGGCAATGGAACAAATCTCGCTCTTATGTCCTGCCAGACCTTTAACCCCATTTCGCCCATTTTCAATAGGGTTCGTGCCCAGGTGGTCCCCTACCACATACTAAAATTTCATCGAAATCGAACCATATTTACGCATGTTATGACGCATAAAGGCAATGGAATGGATTCTACCTTTATGCCCTGACCTTTGAACCCATTTCGCCCATTTTCAATAGGGTTCGCCCCCAGGTGGTTCCTTACCACATACTAAAATTGCATCGAAATCTAACAATTTTTACGCAAGTTATGACCCATAAGGGCAATGGAATAAATCCCGCTCTTATGTCCTGCCTGACCTTTGACCCCAATTTACCAATTTTCAATAGGGTTCGTGCCCAGGTAGTTCCCTACCACATACTGAAATTTCGTCGAAATCGAACCATATTTACGCATGTTATGACACATAAAGGTAATGAAATGGATCCCGCTCTTATGGCGTGACCTTTGATCCCACTTCACCCATTTTTAATAGGGTTCGTCCCCTGGTGGTCCCCTACCACATACTAAAATTTCATCGAAATCGAATCGTTTTTACGTGAGTTATCGTGCCGACAGACAGACGGACGGACGGACGGACGGACAGACGAACGGAAAAAGCTGGAGCATATACGCTTCTTCACCCTACGGTTGGAAAGCGTAAAAAATGAACATGATACCATGAGCTTTTAAATTGCAATTGATATGACGTTCCATATTTGCTCGTTTTTGTCACAGAGAGGGATAATGTCTGTGTGATTCGGTTTGCAAGCGAGTAAGTTTTCTTTGTCTTTATCTGCCCAACGAGAAACAGGAATCTGCAACAACGTGCCCACTCTATCGTTTCCCAGGTTTGTTCCCGTAACGAAAGAATAGATCTATAAATAGAACACACGAAGAATAGTGAAGAAACAGCACTGAAACTGAAACTCACAATCGCAATTACTGTATATACAAACAGACAAAACAGGCAGACTAGAACAAAACAGGAAGACACTCAAGAAACACTTATAACGTAGTAAATTCGTTTATTTTTGCGGTGTAATGTAAAGATTCAGCAAACTTTCATTCTCCACTGGGAGGCTTTTTAAGGTGTTGGTAGACATAACATGCAGGGAATCAGAACACGTAAGAAAGAAAATGTTTCTGTTTCTGTGCCACGATTGTTTCCATCTTTTAATAACGCATGCCAAAGCGTTGGTTTTCAACAAATTTTATTTAAGAAAATAGGCTGTTACATCATTCGCGCCCATCAAAAACAAAAAAATACACATGACGTTTATAATGATATGTACACATGACGTTTATAATGATATGTACACATGACAGAGGGCCGCCACGGTGGCGCAGTGGTCTAAAGCGCTGGCCTATGATCATTCGTCCGTACGGGGTCCGGGTTCGAATCCCGGTCAGGCATGGATGTTGTGTTTGTCTTACGGCACTGGCTCTCTCCCTTCCCTGGAACCAGTGATCCTAAATTAGGGACGGGCGACTGCTTATAGCACATTGAGTTGCTCACGGTGGTCGTTAAACCTCCAATCAAAAAAAAAAATGACAGAGGGTAAAACTACCCAGATTAAAATAATAAAAGCACGAATGCAGGCAAGCATTCTATGAGTATCGTAATGGTACAGGAATCTGGGGTCACGTGCAGCCCCATAATACGTGAATTACAACTAGAGAAACACAGGAAGCATATTTAGCATATGAGAGCAAATAACAAAATGATTTCGGGAGTGTGTGCTAGAACAGAGAATGTAAGTAAATACAACGATGTATGTAATAAACAAAAACAATACACAAAGCACAAGATGCAAAGTCGGTGACACAACAAGAACTTTGATCAGAAAATACAGGGATGCTAACGGAGATAATATCGTCACAGAACACGACTCACCTAATAAGACATAATGACATACTACAGAATAAAAATATGTTCTTGAGCAAAATCACATATAATATGCAATGTAAGAAAAAAGGAAATTTGTACAACATGTTGCCACACAAATAAAGTTAATTAACAGTACACACAATGTTACTCGACATTGGCGAGGGAAAAAAGCAAACTGAAGAAAACAGTAAAGACACAATGCACACTAGGTACGGTGAGTGAAAGAAACAAAACATAGAGAACAGTGGATACAACCTGGCGGAAACAAAAATCAAAAGCTTGATGAGTCAACGTCTCGTGAACAGTATACCACCTTTAAAAAGTCATGTTGTTTTCAACATATTGAAAGAAAGAAAAGGATGACGTAGGTCTACACTCTGTACTTAAAATAGAAGAAACACGACTAAAAAAATGAATAGAACACTCAGAGTGGTTAATATCGTTAAAGTACATATGTAACACAATTATCACTCAGGGAAGCTATGCAAATGAAATCTACTAGAGAGGTGCAGACCCTAGGTTATGAAAGAGGTACAATTTCATCATGCTGATGCAGAGAACAAGAAAGAATACACTAGAAAAATGTACAGCACATTTGCAGAGTAATACGATAATAACGTATTCGCCTATAACACGGATAAAACGATAATAACTATGTATAAGTACATACAAAGAAATACGATATTTACAGAAAACAGCAGGCAAGTAACATTAATCATAAATGGGGTCACAATAGGAAGAAAAAGAAACCACGTACTGTGGTGCGAAACTCAAGTGTGTACAACACAGTACAATATTAACATGTTACCATAATTATGCGTACGTAGGTTGCCACAGCGTTGCTACACAGAAAAAAATAAAAACACAGAGCACTCTTGGCACGGTGAAACAAATATCTAACGAAAGACACACTGGACTTAGTGCAACCAAACACAAAAAAAAAAAACCCACACAACATACACTCAAATGGCGAGACAGACAGAATTCCCATCCATCGTAAACCATCCTGATTGCTCGGCCCAGGTGGTATGAAATGTTGTGAGAGAATTTGACGAAATGGCGGTGTTATATTCAAGTCGAAGGCGTGCAACTATTCGGCCTCGAAAGCAAGATAGCAAACGACTTCCGGCCTGCAGAATTGAAAGTGGCTGCGATGCAGAACGTTGTGATTGATGAAACATATGAATGATATGTTTGACAAGTACAAATAGAAAACAGCAGGTATCTGGTAGACGTGTTGGCGGATCTTCGTTAATAGAAGCCACGGATATGCTTGGAATGGAAGATCTTGAGAAACGATGAGGCCAGCCAGGCGGAAAGCAGAATTGAGAAGAGGTAGCAGGATAGGGCAGTGGCAATGGGTGTGATAAACATCACCGACATTACCACAAAAATAGCAGAGTGGAGAAGAGACCAAAGACATACGGAAAAGAAGATGGGGAACAGCGAGACGACGGTGAAGGAAACGCCAGTGAAGATTGCGCTCGAGCGGAGAAGAGAGATGAGAAGAGGAAGCTGACCAGACGGTCATGGAAAGCGAGGGAGAGAAGTCAGAGACGGGTTGTGGAAGATTCGAAGGGGAACGGAGAAAACGATAGAGGGAGGCAGTGCTGAAGGAAAGCACAGGGGCGACAGAGTCAAGGAGAGGAAGAAAGAAAGGAATAGGAAGACTGGGTCCAGAGACAACACGTAGTCCGTCGGCAGTAACCAAAGCAGGGTATAGAGAGAGGAGGGAAGTGCGAAGGAGGGCATACTCCTCCTCGAGAGAAGGAGTAGGAGTAGTAAAAAGGGAAGTAATGGGTTTCCAAGAAAGGTTAGCAGTAATCAGGGCGCTGACTGTTAAGATGCTAGAACGAACCCAGAGTGGGAGGAGAAAGAAAGGTTGGTTAGGAGGGTGGATCAGTGAGGAAAAGAAGAGCGGTTCGACAAGGAGATCAAGAGTGGTAATTCAGTAGAGACTATATCATTGCATTCAAGTTTACTGGATAGGATTTCGATTGTTTCCCTGATCGCAGTCTCTTTAAAGTTCGTGAAAGGAACAATTCTTCTAATACTATTCCATACAGGAGCGGCCGATGAATGCATGACTACTCTGGAGAGGGCTGTATTCTGCATGTCCTCATTGACCCTCGTACGTGTGCTTCCCATCAAGTATCCAAGGATCTCTTTGTCCTTCCGATATACACTGCTGGCCACCCAAAATGCAACACCAAGAAGGACACGAGATAGCAAAGCCAGATTTACTGGACACATAACAACAGATACAAAGATCAAACGATTCAGCTTACAGGCCCGTACGACATGTGGAACACGCAGTCATCAATGGTTCGCGTGGACCCCCATGGCTGGAAATAACGCCCGTTACATGCCGCGGCATCGAACAAAAGAGGCTTTGGATGTGGGCTTGGGGTATGACGGTCCAGGCTGCTTCTACACGTTGCCACAGTTCATCAGGCGTAGCCGCAGGTGGTGCTTGCCGGCCCACTCGGTTGCCGATCAACGACCAGACGTGTTCGATGGGTGACATATCGGGAAAACAGGCGGGACACGGCAGCAGTGACTCCTGGTGAGCCGTGAAGAATTGTTGCACGATGCGTGTGCGACGTACGGGAGCGCATTGTCCTGTTGAAACGTGGCCGCTGGCAGGTCCTGCAGGTAAGGGAGGACTGCAGGCTCCAAAACGTTGGAGATGTAGCGGTGGCTGTTGAGTGTACCAGCGATGCGTACCAGAGAGGTGCGGGTGTCATATCCAATTGCGCCCCAAACCATAACGCCAGGAGACGGACCGGTATGGCGATGCATTATGCAGGCGTCATACATTCTCTCTCTGCGGTGCCACCACACGCGGATCCGACCATCGTGGTGTTGCAGGCAGAAGCGGGATTCGTCGGAGAAGACAATGGCGTGCCATTCCGTAGTACAGGTGCAGCGTTCAACGGCCCACTGCCGCCGCACTTGCCGGTGGTGTTAAGTCAGTGGTAATCGGAGCAATGGGCGCCGTGCGTCAAGTTCCCGCTACTGCAGACGACGTCGAACGGTACGTGCTGACACACGCTGTTGCGCAACACACCCTAATCCCTGCGCTAACGTTCGTGATGTGGCGGTGCGAGACGTCAATGCCCGTCACACAACATACCGGTCCTCTCGTTCGGTAGTGTGCCGCGGCTGCGGCAATCGCTCACGTTGGTCCGTCCGTTCCTCCTGCACATACCGAATCCATACTCGCCTCCCTGTGGCTGGATGTTGCCCACACGGGCGCCGATGTCTCGGTACGATAAACCGCTGTCGCGATAAGCCACTATTCGTCCTCTGAATTCCGAAACGTGCTGGAATGACTGCCGTATTCTGCAACGAGGTATCAGGAAGCTTCCCACGCACAGGTCTGGCAGCACAACAGACTTCCACTACTTACACCCCGCCTTCTGTGCACCCTTCTTATTCTCGGTGGCGTGCCAAGCGCATATGATTTGCATATGCCCTGCAATGCTAATCGTTGGCATGTCCTCTCGCGGGCGACGCATGCTGCGAAATTCAGGCCAATCGGATGCTTCCTTCTTGGTGTTGCATTTTGGGTGGCCAGCAGTGTATATCATTTCCGTGTTTTCAGGATATACCAATGCTATAGCGTACACACCCGCCTTTTCTTTCTCAAACTGTCTCACCTTGCAGCTTGACATTATATGTGATAACGGGTTCCGTGATTTCATTGCTATGTTGTACTTACGTAATAAATAATTCAAAGCCTGGTGCGTATCACATTGTCTTACTAGTTGATTTTGTTATCGCAGACATTATACGATTTCTTACAGTTCTATGTACAGTATGCTGTATATGTTATCCCTCTTATATCCAGCCTTTAGAGCTTTGCTATAAATTATATCAGTTTCCTTATTATTTAGGTAGTCGTGTTTGCATATGTTATATGCTCTATAAAACCATGCTCTTGACGAAGAAAGTTTGTACTCTTCTGGGCACTGTGAATCAGGAGGTATTAGTTTCGGTACTGCAGTTGGCTGATAATAAACATCAAAATCGAAGCTAGATGTTCCAGTTCTTTTAGCGCGACGTCAAGATACTTCAGCGTCCCATTCACTTCAAGCTCCATAGTGAACTTTATAGTATGTATAGATTGTTTATCTTGTGAATGAAATCATTAAATTCGTCTACTCTATGTTCTCATATGAAGAATATATCATCAGCGTAGCGGATTAACACTCGGTGTTTCTTGATATGATTTAGAAAGAAGATGTGTTTTAGCGGTCTAAGTACTTCTTCTGCAAGGACTGAAGATAGAGGTGAACCCATCTGTGCTCCTTTTGTTTGTTTGTAGATGCCTCCATACAACTTGAAATAGTTGGGATTAGTAACTAGATTTAAGGCGCCGATAATTTTCTTAGTTTGGGTGCGACGTACTACGGAGGTGAAAACATATATCAAGACGATAAATCTGCAGCGGAACATTCCGTCCGCGTAGCTCAGTTGGGAGAGCAACTTACTCCGGAATGAGGGGGACACAGATCTGATGCCCGTTGCGGAAAAAATTGTACTTTCACGTAGGTCGGTGTGAATTCACGGGAAGTGACGATTATTTCTTTAAGGTTTCCAACAGGTATTGGTATAAACGGATATGAAAACACTTTGTCGAAACTTTCGATTATATCCCTATCATATATTGTCATTCTTTTTGCGCGGCCCACAAGTTCTTTTGCTGACTTGATTACGAAATCGGAGTTTTTTAAACGTTCAGAGAAAAATTTCCCCAGGATTTTTTTTTTAATATATACGTAGGAGATTTGTTCTTTGCTACTAATGGTCTAAGGGCAGATCCAGGTTTGCGATTTTTTAATCGACCAAAGAATGGTGGAATTGTAGTGCCAGAAGGAAGATTCGCTGACATTATAATACGACGTAATTCTCGGTTGAGCTATTACCCTGGCTAGAACTTTCGGTATTACGCTGCTTAAATGATTCGTCGACTGAAGAATTGACTCCCGTCGATCAGCAAATTCTTTAAGTTTTCTAATATAATCATGGTGACAATCTGATTCGACTTGCCGGTTAGAGTAATCGATATTCTAGAATCATTACGCGGGTTCTCTCAAACGTTTTTAATCTGATTGTCACTTTTCTTAATGTCCTCTTTTCTAAATTCCTCCTTTTAAAATTCACTAGACTGCTTTTTATTTGGATACCGCTAAACATTTAGTACTCACGATCTTCTGCTGGAACTTGGAAAATTATACTTTCTACCTCAGTTATTAACTGTTTAATATTAGGCTTCGATGGGGGGCAATATTTTGGCCAGCGCTACAAAATGTTCAGTTGTTTTTTTCGTGATCCGTACTGCCAATATATTTATGTAGGACACTTTATAGCTATTAGTTCGGATCTGAGTTGATCGAATAATTTCTAGCTTTTTTACAATGTCTTTTTTCAGGATCTCTTCTTCTCTTGATATTAGAACACTGACCTTTCGGAGAAGTATATCAAATAAATGGGTGAAACTAGACTTTACCAGGCGTATGAATGTTCTGATTCCATTCCAGAACTTTCAGACGCCTGGCAAAGTGTGGAATTTCATTTCCTGAATTCTCTTTCCTTCAATATGTGCGACAGTATTCTTTCGAGTAGTTCGTTCTTACGTTGCTGGAACCAGTTAGCATTCAGCATTGACTTAAACTGCAGAAACTTCGGGATGAGGCTGTTTCCTTTGCAGGACACCAGGAACTCCCGGTTTGCCATCTCATTTGCGAATAGTAGTCGGGATTCCCTGTAAGGTTTGAAAGTCGAAGACTCCATGCCCGGACAAAGCATAGGTAACGTTCTTTTAAATACACCAATACGTAGGTCAGCATCAGATAGCAGCCTACCTCCGGTGATTTTTAGCACACTCTGCCTTCATGTCGCACTTGGCCAGGTACAGTACATTCAAAGCTGCTTAGGACTGGAGACCAGGTTTATAGTTCTGAAATCCTCTTGGGGGGATTGGCCAGAACTCACCACACTGGCCAAGCGGGTTTTTGAGTGTGTGATAGCGTTTCCTCTAATCCTGGTGGTATAGTTATACCGCTATGTGGTGGTCGTCAGAACCCCGTTCAATGGAAACAGAATGCACCACGAGAGGGCGGGGTTGACATTTGTCAAGGAGAGACTATGATATATATGTGTAATTTTAGACTGGTTTCCAAAGGCCAAGAAAAGACCTAAAAGAAGACCGCGTGGGAGATGGGTGTATATATATATATATATATATATATATACTTGGCCAGGTACAGTACATATACTTTTTTGTACTGTCTTGCATAGAACTATGCAAGACAGTACGAAACAGTATCACTGAAGACGTAAGGAAATTCGACTGTGAACTAGTGAGGAAAGCAATTGAAGACAACCAAAGCCTAAAGATAGCAAAGGGACATCTCAGTAAGGGAAGAAAACAGATTATGGCACTGAGAAAAGAAGATGGTTCTGTAACAAGAAATAGAGGCGATATTTTGACAAGAGTGAAAGATTTCTACTCCAAATTATATGAAAGGGATGATACATGTACTCCTGACATCATAAAAGGTACCAGTACCAGAGTTCTTCTAGTCCTCCCAGCAGAAGTTGCACATGCAATCAAGAACATGAAGCGGGGAAAAGCTCCAGGAGAAGATGGAATTACTGTAGACATCATGCAAGAAGCAAGTGGAGAAATCGAAACAGTACTCGCCCAAATTTTCACTCGATGCCTTAATGAAGGGAAGATTCCTGAGGATTGGAACAATGCTACAATGATCCTGCTACATAAAAGAGGTGACATTGAGGATCTCAGGAACTACAGACCTATCAGCCTCCTATCAGTGGTTTATAAAATCTTCATTAAAGTTCGTTTACACCGTTTGAAGGTAACACTGGACATGGCTCAACCGAGAGAACAAGCTGGGTTCAGGAGTGGCTACAGCACAATAGATAATATCCGCGTACTGAGAGAACTAAGTGAAATAGCGAGGGAATATGAACTTCCACTGTGCATGGCTTTTATCTATTATAAAAAAGCCTTTGATTCGGTGAAACCATCAGCAGTTACAATGGTTCTGAAATCCTGCGGTATTGAAGATGCATACATTAATATTATTAATAACATCTATGAAAATGCAAGTGCAAAGATTCGGCTATTTGAAAATACAACACACATAAAAATTGGAAAGGGAGTGAGACAAGGTGACACCATATCTCCGAAGCTCTTTAATGCCACATTGAAAAATGTATTTCTATCACTGAACTGGGAAAACAAAGGGATAAAGATTAATGGATATTATCTAACTCACCTTCGTTTTGCTGATGACGTAGTCATTTTTGCAACTACCCCATCAGAGCTGCAGAGTATGATCCAGGAACTTACTGACAAGAGTAAAGAAGTGGGATTAAAAATGATCTTTCAGAAGACAAAAGTGATGTTCATTGCTTTCACAAGAAATCAAGATTTATTTGTTGATGGAGAAAAGCTGGAAATAACAGACACGTACGTTTTTCTTGTACAGCAGATATCAAGTGAGGGTCACATTGATGAAGAAATTAATCGGCGTACAAATCTTGCTTGGAGAGCTTTTGGAAGAAAGAGCTTAATTTTCAAGAGCAATATGCCATTATGTCTTAAAAGAAAAGTGTTTGATCAATGCATCCTTCCAGTACTTACGTATGGTGTATAGACGTGGACCTTAACTAAAAGAGACATACAAAGGCTGCAGACAACTCAAAGCATCATGGAGAGGTGCATGCTTGGTGTAATCAGGAGAGATAAGAAAAGGAACCGTGGATCCGAAAAATGACAAGAGTGGAAGACATCATGATCAGAGTTAAATCCCTGAAATGGCAATGGTATTGGTATTGGTGACTGTGGGTACCAAAGTGGTACCCAGTTTATTGCTATAACGAAATACAAACATAGGAGATTCATTGAATGTTGCAGTACAGAAAACAAAAGTGCAGCAATATATGTATAATCACGATGCAGCACAAAATTACACAGAAAGGAAATGAATATGCACGCGAACAATGAATGGCATAACGGCATGTCAAACGATTTCAAATAACACATGTGCACAAGTATATGAAACGTACTATGCCATCATAAATCATCCGAACGGAACTCAGCTAACACAGCTAAAACTCAAAGGTATAGGAAATTAGAAAAAAACAAGGCACAAATTCAGAAAACAACAGATAAGATAATGACAAAGAGATACTGGGGAGCTCACACAAGTAACGAAACCGATTGTGCGTGAAAACACAGCAAAAACACACAATTATCGCAAATTGAAAATACATTACGTGTGAAACACAGTAAAAACACGCAACTATAGCAAATTTAAAATACATGGAAAACATCAGAATCAACAGGCACTAAGTCTACAAAAACCAGAGAATTTGCGAACGGGTTCGCAAATCCTCTAGCATTAAGAGAACAAAAAATGATCGGTTTGGGGAAGTGAGCTAAAAGTCATCGGCAAGAGGAAATGAGGTATCTGATATATGCTTCTCAGCCAGCTCCTTGAAGGAGGCGAGACGGCGCGTGTAACGTCTCAAAAACGCCTGATACCGAGGATCGGTGGCACACAGTGATTTAGAAAATGACACGTAAGCTTCGAATTGCGTTACTGCTGCAAACAGGTCCAGATCAGGTGAATGGAGGAATTCTTCAGAACAAACTATCGTATGTGCAGGTTAAACAAAACGTAAGACTTGCTGTCTGGACAGTGGTCCAGGAACTGGAGGAAACGTTTCAAAGGCCTGTGGAACCTCGGCATCAGAGAAAGAATTAACAGGACCTGAGCTAGGAAGCATACTGTTTGAAAAATCTTCAGGTGGAGAAACACCGGAACCAGAAACATCGGGGACACTAGATAAATCCTCAGAAAGAGGCACAGAAAGTTGTTTTAACTTTTCCTGTTTTACAGCGCTTCTAGCAGTTCCAATACGCTTCGAAGAAGAAGCTGAGGCGGATATATCCATTAGTGGCTCAGGCTCACCTCCCGAGTCAGGAGTCGAGAAAACCAACATCGGCGAAGAAGCAATACGTAGCAGATCAGCCTTAGTGAAGACTGGTACAACAGCCGAGGCTGCAAAAAGACGTGGCAACAAAGGTATTGTAGACAAGGTTGTAATTGGAGATCCGATAGCCGAGAGGCTAGGAGAAGATCCAGACGGCTGATCTGACAAACCACCACTCAACACATCCGGATCGGAACACTCCGCTGTAGACACATCTGTAGTAGAAGAAATCTCTGCCAATCTTGAAGGTGGATGCACAATCGTAAGGGTCGGGAGAGGAGGAAAGGCAGCATTGTCTGTGACTGAAATGTTAGTCTGACGGAGAAACGAAGAGGTCGCGTCAGGCAAACTACCGGTCGTGGAGATAGTAGAAAGACCAATGTGGTCAGCAGTGTGATGCGAACTTGATAAACGTCCACGTCGAAAGCGTTCACAGGAGGCAGTGGTATGCTCCTGTGTTAAGCAGTGTGTACAACAGTGAGTGTTGAAAACCTTGAAACTGTACGTTCGTGAGCCAATTTCAACAGTAGCTTCTGTAGGGCAATCCGCCAAGGCTTTCTCAGTGCGAAAGACTACCAATAACTGACGGCGAGGTCCTGTAGTATGTGCAAATCGAGTGCCGCGGGGAGCATCAGAGAGGCGACGAACCTTGCCAACAATTTTACATACATGACTGACAAGGAGAGGAAGTGCAGTATCATGCACTTCCTGTGGAACACGATAGAACGTGATGTTCACCGGTCGCTTAGAAAGAGGCAAAGGGATGAGATGGTTTGTCCCAATCGAAAGTCCGTGTGCGAGAAAAAAGTCAGCATCCTCCTTGTGATTGAACTGAACCGAGATACCCCGAGTAGTGCGGGAAATTCCCGCAATGGACGCAGACGACACATGTCCAGAGAGGGTTTCCATATAGCGTGGCAATGGAGTATTTTGTAAGGCATGAAAGAGCACACCTCAATGCAGGAGGTTATGGAACTCGCGGCCAATCTGCGAATTGTCATCTATCGTTACCGTCACCTTGTGGTTGGACACCAGAATAATAGCTGTTGAGTGCAAAAGACCATCAGGTTGAGAGGAATCGGACGTAGAAGTAGCGTCTTGTTGCACTGTAGAGGCAAATGACATCCTCGGAAGAGAATTATGTTCGGATCCGGCAGGCACAGAAGGCTGTGAGGCAAGAGAAGCACAGGCCGAAGGTAAGGCAGTAGAATCAGTAGTACCCAGGGAAGGCACCGAGGCAGATGCAGGAGCTGAAAAAGAAAACGCAGCCAAGTCCAGTGAAAACACCGGAGCTGGGAACGCATCTTAGCAGACACATCTGAGGACGAGAGTATGTTAACTTCCATGGGCGTGGGAAGTGTGACGGCCGCCCCGGTGGTACAGTGGTCTAAGCGATGGCCTCTGATCATTCGTCCGAACGGGGTCCGGGTTCGAATCCCGGTGAGGCATGGATGTTGTGTTTGTCTTACGGCACTGGCTCTCTCCCTTCCCTGGAACCAGTGGCCCTAAATTAGGGACGGACGACTGCTTATAGCCCATTGAGTTGTTCACGGTGGTCGTTAAACCTCCAAACAAACAAACAAACAAAACAAGTGTGACGTGATGTTCATCCGCCACGCCCAGAGTTGATAAGGAAATACCGGAAGCCGCTATATTGGCAGCTTCCAAACGTAAACAACCGAGCAAACGATAAGAAAACGGATGAATATGAACTAATACGAGGACGAGAACGTTAGAAAAGTAGCTCAAAACTTACACAGTACCTTTAGACAGCCCGGCCACGCAACAGGTGAGTGAAGGACGAGGTTTTCCACACTAAAATGTATAAAATATTGGAGCCACCAACACTACGTCTGTCACGAACGAGCAATGGGCTGGACATACTGCCAGAAGGACAGACCATCGATAGACAGCCGAAATTTTAGATTGGATTCCAAGGGACCACATGGGAGATGGGTGGATGAAATTCGAAAGTATGCGGGAGTGACATGGAGGAGACTGGCACAAGACAGACCGTTGTGGAGGAAACTTGATGAGGCTTTCGTCCAGCAGTGGATTGATAATAATGGTTGACAATGATGAGGATGATATATATATAAGTAATAATACTTAAAAACATGTGCTATGAAGATGTACAACTCCTCAGGGAACTGCGCTTAGCTGCAAGAATCACGGGTAGAGTACATAAACAAACTTTCACTCACAATCAACGAAGAACTTCTCAAGGAAACCCCCGAAGTTCCCATAAACTAACGAACGTAAACCAAAACACAAAGCATAGGTAACGTTCTTTTAAATACACAAAGCATAGGTAACGTTCTTTTAAATTGAAGCCAGGACCAGGGTCGGGGTCCAAGGGTGTCTTTTCCTGATGAGTGGCTCCCGGTTTCCGAGATTACGTGTTTTCCGACATTGTAATATTTTATTACGGCTATTTTTGTATGTATATTTGTAACAGTAAGTGTTTTGTTTTACGTTCGTTAGTTTATGGGAAGTTCGGGGGTTTCCTTGAAGAGTTCTTCGTTGATTGTGAGTAAAATTTTGTTTATATATATATATACAATGACGTGCCAGGAAAACTGGTGGTGGTATGCTCCTGTGTTAAGTAGTGTGTACAATAGTGAGTGTTGAAAACCTTGAAACTGTACGTTCGTGAGCCAATTTCAACAGTAGCTTCTGTAGGGCAATCCGCCAAGGCTTTCTCAGTGGGAAAGACTACCAATAACTGACAGCGAGGTCCTGTAGTATGTGCAAATCGAGTACCGCGGGGAGCGTCAGAGAGGCGACGAAACTAATATTTAGTTGGACCACCACGGGAGCGCAGGACTGCAGAAATACGACGGGGCATGGACTCTACTAGTTTCTGGAAATATGCTGTAGGCAATGCACACCATACTTCCTGCAGAGCGTTCCACAATTCGGAAGTATTTCGAGGTCTCGGATTCCTGTGTTCGATAGCGCGTTGCATGGCATCCCAAATGTATTCTATCATGTTCAGATCTGGGGAATTGGGTGGGAATGACAACACCCCAAACTCAGAAGAATGCTCCTCTAACCATAATGTGGCGTCCTGACACTTGTGTGGTGGTGCATTGTCTGTTGGGACAGGCCCAACCCATCAGCATGAATGGAGAACATGAACGGGTGTACGTCGTCAGAAAGAATGCGCACATAGCGTTGGCCGGTCACAGACGATTGTAGACGTACCAGGGGTCCCAGTGAAGTCTAGCTAAGCACACACAATACCATTACGGACCCTCCACCAACCGGTACAATTCCCTGTTGACATGCGGGATCCATGGCTTCACGTGGTTTGCGCCACACACGAATCCTTCCATCTGCCCGATACAGTTGGAAACGTGACTCGTCTGACCAGGCTACTTGTTTCCAGTCATCAAGCGTAAAGTGGCGGTGCTGCCGTGCCCAAGCGAGGCGCATAGCTCTGTGTCATGCACCCATCAAGGGGACTCGAGTTGGGCGTCGGCTCCTAAAGCCGATATCGTGCAGGGTACGTTGCACAGTCCGGACGCTGATGCTTGTTGAGGCTCCAGCACTGAATTCCGATGATACCTGCGAGAGTGTTGCAAGCCTACCGCGTGAAACGATTATTGACAGCCGACGATTGTCAAGTTCACCCAATGTCCTTTTACGGCTACACTGGTATCGTAGGTTGAAGGTTTTGTCGGAATTCTTGTAGTCACGGTACACCCTTCCAATGGTCGTCCGTGAAAATCCGAACTTCGTTTCTACCTCCGAAATAGGTGTCCCATCTCCCGAGCGCCAACTATGAGACCGCGTTGAAAATCACTTAAATCGTTATTACTTGTCATTCTCATGCCGAAAATAGCTCTGACAGCTGGCAAGGATATCTATCGCTTTATATACGCACAGGCGGACGCAACCGAGTTCGCGCATAGGTGAGGTTGCCATATATTTTGCATAAGCTCGTCTGTACCAGTTTTTCTGGCACTTCAGTGTATATATATATATATATATATATATCATCATATATATATATATATATATATATATATATATATAAACCAAATTTTATATATTTATATATATGTATATATATATATATATATATATATATATATGACGCAGTCGTACAACCGCTGCCTTCTGACCATTTGTCCGAATGGGCCCGGTCTCGGGGCCTGAAATTAAGTGTGGCTGTTGTGTTTTTCCGTCACAGACTCTTTCCCTTTACTGGAACCAGTGGTCCAGATGAGGGTCGGCTACTGTTTCGAGCCCTAGGTAAGCTGACGGCTGTCGTTAAACCCGCGGAAAAAACAAAAAAGATGGACGTATTGTTGCTGCTTGGGGTGTTCATAGATTCTGGAAGCCCTATGATAAAGTAATAAAACCTACCCGTAGACGTGTTATAGTCTCTTGCTATTTCTCCCCACCTACAATTTCTACACCAACAGATATTGTACCATATGTTCATTTATATCCTGCAATTTTTTTCCATATACACCTCCTATATTAACCAAAGAGATAACATACAGTACTCTCATCCATGAGTTTCTTCGGATTTTTTCTGACATATCGCATTTCTTGGTACTTTTTTCAGTTTCAATTTTGCAGAGGTAACTGGCGAAATAATGTTTTCTCTGATGTAGTCTTTTCTTGGATTTCAGCCGCCAAGTCTTGCGTTTAGTTACTGAAAGCTCCATTTCTGTTTCGCGAGAAAATGTGCCCTGCGGTTGTCGCATACATCTTATATAAAGGCTTTCGCTTTCCTCGTGGTTCAAGGACACACGAGGTTAAAACGCAACCTGTCCGTCTGGCCTCCGCTGTCACACATTCGATCCAAGGTTTTTAACCTCATGTTCTTCACCCAGTTATATCTTAAAGAAAATCATCGAGTCCACCACGGACAGATAGAGAAAGGGCAAACAGGTCACTGATGCCCTACTATCATTTACGCTTCTGTAAGAGACTCAGCGGTACTTAAAAGGCATCTTTGAAAGGTGAAATGCAAAACACAGTGAGCAGAATTATGTAATTCCTTCATTGATGACTTCATCTGTTCAGAGAGTATTAGATAAATGGAAATGCAACTGGTTGCGAAAGGTTTTAACGATTCCTTGTAATTTTCTTGGGATAATATAATGGATTTCATGACGAATCTTCGATAGAGATCAAGTTCAACACTGCCAAAATGCGCTAACATAGTAACACGCACACAATATGATCAAAAGTATCCGGATATTTGCATATCAACAAACTCCCTAAAATAGAAAACGAATTAATATTGAGTTGATCTACTTTTGCTGTTATTATAGCTTCCACCCTGCCGAGAAGGCTTCCCACTAGATATTCGTGCGCTGCTGCGAAAACTGCTTTCCATGCAGCCACAAAAACGTTAATTAGGTCGGTCACTGATGTCAGGAGTTCGGCCTGGCTCGCAGTATGCAACCCAATACTTCTCAAAGGTGTTCCATGGGGTTTGAGATCAGAGCTTTGTGCAGGTCAAAGTTCTTCCTCTTCCATTTCATCAAGCCATTCCTGCACGCACCTCGTTTTGTAGACGAGGGATATGTACTATTGGACATATCAAAGCAAATGACATTCACGGAGCTTTTGACATAATGTAGGGAGCACAGAATTGTCCAGAACATCCTTATAGGCCATGGCGTTAAGGCTCCAGGGCACTGGAGCTTGGGATTCGAGCCCAAACTATTAAAACCAGCCCTATAGTATGATGCATCCTCCACCAAACTTCACAGTTGACACATGTGTCCGGCAGGTAACGTTCACTTGGCACTGACTACACTCAGATTCGTCCGTCGGACTGCCAGACGGCAGAGCACGATTATACACTACAGAGATTGTTATTTCGATTGCTCCAGAGCCACCTGGCTATAAGCTTTACAACATTAGAACCAGCCTTTGGCGTTGATGTTGGTGATGTTAGGTTGGTGCGATTCATTAGTCATTGGTGCGAGTCATTGACCATTGGTGCGAGTCATTGGCCATTGGTGCGATTCATTAGTCATTGGTGCGAGTCATTGGTTATTCGTGCGAGTCATTGGTCATTGGAGGTCATGGGTCATTGAAACTCATTCCCTGCAGCTCTCGACGAACCTTTATGGTGATGGTATTGCTTCTAGAGGCATTTTGGAAATTAGCGGTGAGTGTTGCAACCGAGGACAGGAGAGTTTATAACAGCAGCCGCTTCCGCACTCGGTGATCCCGGTCTGCAATTGTTCGTGACCTACCAGGTTGCATTTCACTTCACTATAACATCGGTTACATTTAATAATGGTAGCTGCAGTAGAGTAGAAATTTCCCATTCTGACTTATTGCTAAGGTGTCACGTTGACACTCACTGAACTCTACCGTTCGGCCCATTCTACTGTTCATGCTTGCCTATAATGTTTGTCAGGCCATGTGCAGTTTTTATATCAGTATGGGCTATGGCAGTTACGTATATGGTCAAATCCACTGCTCAATAGGGGTATCCGTATACTTTTTGATCTCATAGTATATCTTTGATAGATAAAAGCTTTTGTGCACACGGACCAATCCTTTGGAGTTCCACAAACCCTAGACGACACCTTCACAACATAGTTAGCCTAGTTCCGAAGTTGGCAAAATATGGCTATACGGCTCGCGAGCCAGATATGGCTCTTTGTGAATCTAAATATGGTTCCTTTGATACTTGGAGGAATGGAAACATTTGCAAAGTTTCAGCTTCTACTTCGACGTAATTCTACTTCAACGAAAAATCCCATTTACTCTCCAACTTGAGAGA
Source organism: Macrothele yani (assembly GCA_039090855.1). Lineage (NCBI taxonomy): Eukaryota > Metazoa > Arthropoda > Arachnida > Araneae > Macrothelidae > Macrothele > Macrothele yani. The sequence goes on along the minus strand of CM076997.1, from coordinate 108,868,816 downwards.
CAGGAACCTAAAAATATTAAACCCTTGACGAAGATAGAAAACCTTCTTTTCCAATGTTTGTGCACTTGTGCGTGATTGCGGGATGCACGGTCGCGACCCATCGATCAAGATCGTTCTCGCTCACTTCCCAGTGCAGACTGCACGGTATCCTTACCCCTTTGCGCAAATCAACGGCTTGGCTCAAAGTTAAGTTCGGAGGAGCAACAGAGAGTTCTAATCGCCGGCCGGTGAGTCATTGCTCGGCATCAAATCCCACATTCGGAACTTTTGTGGGTTCCAAGAGCACGGAAATTACAGGAACTTTCTTATTGTCGTTCTTGACAAAACCTCTGATATGCTATTTAGAATCTTTAGATTTTTCAACATTTCCCAGTTTAGATAGTGCCGATTTTGAAATGTAGTTTATTGTTCTGAAATCTAAGAAAATAGCGGCAACAAATTCTCAGATTTGGGACGAAAATTGGAAGAACAGGATCAAGAACGCTGTAAATTAATTTCTGATCACGGGTGGCCTGAACTTAAAAATACTACTCCTATCGACAAAATTGTTTTCCAGACATCGAACAGCCATCCTGAATCATATTATTCTTTGAAGAAGGACGCAAATGGCGTATTGACTATATTTGGTTTAATTTATTGCTGTGAGTAAACGTTTTGCAGCATGAATCAGAAAAAAGCAAATTGAGAAGTTCACTCACGGATAAGAATCTCTAGGCTTGTCTGAAGAGGAAAATAACGCAGTACCAACAGGACATTGAAAATCTAACAAGTGAGATGTGGGGACACATTAGCAGCAGTCACTAAAACTAAAGTTTGTTAAAGTTGTAATAATTCTTTTATTTTTCACTTCGCATATACTTGTGACGAACGGGATTAAAACCGGCGTCAGCTAAAAAAACGAACTTTGAATATTTCTTCACCTTTCGTTTTTTGCTTGCTCTCTTTGTTTTTCTTTTAAAAGGCAGTTGCTATCGGTACTCTGTTAACTACGCAAGTTTGTTTCATCCTGCTTTAAAGTCGAGATTTTTAAAAGAGAATAACGTGAGTGTCTACTGGAGACGAGTAGAGTCTAATTTGAAGCTTCAGTTAGAAATGAAAGAACCGAGACAAAAGATATCATTAGGGAAGAAACGTAGATATCAAATGGAATTTGTGGGAAGTACAATGAAATTCGCTTCTCACAATTTATGTTACCATAGGCTTCTACACTATCTACCAACAAGCAATTGGACACCCCTGCAATGATACACGTCACGGCCCCCGCCGTTAAATATCGTGTGGGAAACAACAACGCAGCCAGTCGCATGCAAGATGCCACGCAGTTCGGAGCTCTCTGATTTCGAGAAAGGTGCAATCGTCGGGTATCACAGAAATGGCCGATCCACACGTGACATATCCAGCGAGTTGAAGTACACAAAAATCGAGAGTGGCCTATGTGATTGGCAAGTGGAAGATGAGAGGTGACTGTCGGAATGTGCCCCGACCCGGCAGACCCACAAAACTGGGAGTTAGAGACCGACGGGTGCTGGCCAGAGAAATTCGGAAGAACCGTACCAAATCGATGGGCCACATCCGCAATGAGTTTCAACAGGCATCCGGGAGTGTTCTTTCGATGAATACCATCCGTAAGGAAGCCCATCTGCTCGGTTATCATGGACGTGCTGCCACCCACAAGCCTTTGATAACCAAGTCCAATAGCGCTGCTCGGCTAACGTGGTGCAAAGAACGTCGAGAGTGGACCGTTGAACAGTGGAAACAGGTTCTCTGGAGCGACGAATCAAGGTTCACCCTCTAACATTCGGATGGCAGGGTCTGGGTTTTGCGTCTGCCTGAATAACGCCTTCTACCGGAATGTATTGTGCCAACTGTGAAGTTCGGCGGCGGTGGAATTATGCTATGGGAGTGTTTCCCCTGCTATGGCACGGGATCCTTGGTCGCAATTCCTGGTAGACTCAACGCCGAGACCTACTGCACCATTTTGGATGACCATGCGCTTCCTACGTTGTGGCTGTTTTACGGAGTGGACCCATGTTATTTTCAGGATGACAATGCCACCTGTCATGTTGCGAGGTCCACCATGGCTTGGTATGGTGACAATCGGGTTAATCGAATGGACCGGCCTGCGCAGAGCCCGGACCTTAACCCTATCGAGCACCTCTGGTACGAGTTGGAGCGTCGACTTAAGGGGTGACCCCAACTTTCGAAATCGGTGAAGGAACTGACCTGTCTTCTCCAAACCGAGTGGAAGAAAATACCGCTAGCCGTCGTACAACGCCTGGTTGAGAGTATGCTCCGGAGGGTCGCAGCTGTAATCGCCGCTCGTGGAGGCTGCACCAACTATTGAAGGTGAATAAACTTCGTTTTCCTTTGCTATCATAGGTATCCAATTACTTGTTGGTAGATAGTGTGGATGGTTTTTCCATGGAAGTCATCAGTGAGGCATCAAGGGCTCAAATTTATTCACTAACAGTTACTGGAAGAGTTAGTGAGAAACTCAACAGGTTCGTTATATCACACACACACACACACACACACACACACACACATGTGTGAGTAAAACTTGACGGCTAGGTCCCGATTAAAGTATAGTGTGGACGCAATGTTATTACATCAGAAAAACGCTTCCATGTTGGCGGAAAAGTACCAGGAAAACTGACGGAACTAAAGAACAAAAACGAAAGTGGAATTCTCTTGTCTCCTGAAGTATGGCACAGAACGTGAGAGTGAATAAATTGAGAATTAAGACATGCACACAAAATGCTAATATGCACATTTTGAGTTATGTTTAAAGAGTCCGAGCTGGATATGCAAACCGCGTGCTGGTTAGGTTTTGAACATTAGTAGGGATGAGATACCTTCGACCAAGATTACGTTGAAGCTTTGAAAATTAAACCTTTCTGCAACTAGAATACTACGCTGAATATTTTTATAAACAGACACTCTTATGAGTAAAAGTGTTACGCCAGAATGTATTTCCATCTCAAGTCCCACAGGAAATTAATTAATACACGAGGGTTGTACCGAAAGTAATGGAAAAGTGGGTGTAACAATTCTTTCTCTATACAAAAGTACTACTCAACATAGTCTCCGTCACAAGCTGTGCATTTGCGCCCTCGTTGAACCCAACTCTCGAATCCTCTTTGAAAAAAATCAGGTGTGAACTGTTGTACTGACTTCTACACCACCACTTTCACCAATTTTGTGTCATCAAATCGTTGTCCCCGGAGACTGTCCTTCATTGGATTGAACAGGTGGAAATCGGAGGGTGCCAGATCTGGGATGTACGGTGGATGAGGGACCACCTACCAGCCTAATTTGCTGATCGCCTGATTTGTTGCCTACCATGTGTGTGGGTTTGCATTGTCATGGTGAATATGGGGTTCTTTTCAGATTCTCGTTCGGTCTCTTCCTTCTTATGGCTTTTCTAAGCTTCTTGAGTTTCTCAATGTACCGCTCGCAGGTCACGGTACTGCCACGTTCCAGAAAATCAAGGAGAATGACAATTCTGTCACCCTAAAAAACAGTCACCATGATTTTTGTGCTGATCGTTGGCTCTTGAACTTCTTACGCCTTGGTGAAGAGGTGTGACGCCATTTCATGAATTGATTCTTCGTTTCTGGATCGTAAAGATACGCCCACGTTTCCTCCCCTATCACCAGATCGGAAAACAACGTGTCTAAGTTGGCTTCAAACGCTTCCAGTAGATCAGAGTAGACTTCCACCCTTCTCTCCTTCAAATCGAGTGTCAACTACCGAGGTACCCACTTTGCACACACTTTCGGATACTCTAAGTCATCCGCTCTCTTCTGTATGGCATTTTGACCACAGTCCAGTTGTGCTTTAAGCTCACGGATTGTGACTCGTCTCTCAAAGCGAATCTATTCATCCACACGCTGACGATACGTGCCAGTGGTCGCAGATGATGGTCTCCCACTGCGTGGTTTGTCCTCAATGCTGATTCCCTTTGTTTAAAGTTCTTCATCCATCTGTGCACATTGTACTTGTCAACGGTGTCATCTCCGTAAACATTCTGTAGCCTTCTGTGGATGTCTAACACCCTGCACCCTACCTTCGTTAAGACCTCAATGACGGCACGTTGCTACTGCTTGAAATTCATTATTTACCTGCAATGAAGAAGAAGAGTCACTATAGAGGAAGGTTTACTTTATTATCATGTGTAATTTCAACTTCCTGTGTCAGTTAATAAAAACGTTTTGTCCACTTTTGCGTTACTTTCAGTACAACCATAGTATTTGATCTGAAATCATCATGAAAGTATTAATGTTAATGTCAGCAGAACTTTCTTCTTTTACTCGGTATAACAAAAAGGCAACTATATGATACTCTACAGGCCTTTTAATTCATTATTGTAGCTTCTCCTGCAAGGAAAATTAGAGCACCAAATCGCTAGGCTAAGCCTTGTTCTTCTCATTCAGCTTTTGGGATTAGGTTCACCAGTCACGTGACGGTTTTGGAGTAATATTTCAGAAAAAGCGTTTCTTTAAACAGAAAATATCACTCATTATTTGATTTTGACTGTTATTCAAGATTACAAAAGAAAGCAATGTAGATTGTAGAACAATAGTTAAAAAATGGAATGTTTGTTAATTGCACAAAGTAACTACACTGACGGAAAAAAATCCCAACACCACGAAAAAATAGTTGTAGAGGAATGAAATGGCGGCAATACATTTGTATAGGTAACATATTTAATCGATTAAGGTTTCAAGATCACAGCTTATTGTAAGCGCGAGAAGAGCCATTTTAAATGTGAAATGCTGGTACATTAATAACCGGTGTAACCACCAGAATGTTGAATGCAAGCACGCAAACGTTCATGCATTGTGTCGTACAGGTGCAGGATGTCAGTTTGTGGGATGGACTTCCATGCCTGTTGCACTTGGTCGGTCAATACAGGGACAGTTAATGCTGGTTGGGGGTGACGCTGGAGTTGTCGTCCAACGATGTCCCATACGTGCTCGATTGGTTAAAGATCTGGTGATCTAGCAGGCCGCGGCAACATGTCGACACTCTATAGAGCATGTTGGGTTACAACAGCGGTATGCGAGCGAGCGTTATCCTGTTGGAGAACACCCCCTGGAATGCTGTTCATGAATGGCAGCACAACAGGTTAAATCACAAGACCGACGTACAACTGTGCCGTCAGGGTGCATGGGATAACCACGAGAGTGCTTCTGCTGTCATAGGAAATTGCTCCCCAGACCATAAATCCAGGTGTAGGTCCAGTGTGTCTCGGCCGCAGACAGGTTGGTTGCAGGCGCTCACCTGGCACTTCTAACCAACACACGGCCATCACTGGCACCCAGGCAGAACCGGCTTTCATCAGAAAACACAACAGATCTAAACCCCGTCCTCCAATGAGCTCTAGCTTGACACCACTGACGTCGCAAACGGCAGTGGTTTGGAGTAAGTGGAATGCACGCTACAGGGCGTCTGGCTCGGAGCTGTCCTTCAAGTAACCGATTTGTAACAGTTCGTTGTGTCACTGTGGTGGCAACTGCAGCTCGAATTGCTGCCGCAGACGCGGAACGATGCGCCACAGCCATACGCCGTACACGGCGGTCTTCCCTCTCAGTAGTGCCACGTGGCCGGCCGGAACCCGGTCTTCTTGAGGCAGTACCTTCCCTTGATCACCGCTGCCAACAATCATGCACAGTGGCTACATTCCTGCCAAGTCGTTCTGCAATATTGCGGAAAGAAAATCCACCTTCTCGTAGCCCTATTACACGACCTCGTTCTAACTCCGTGAGCTGTTGATAATGGCTTCTTCGTTTTCTTAAAAGCATTCTTGACTAACATCAATACCCTGCATTGAATCTCAAAGATAACTAACGCTCACGAACGTTACAGCGCGTGTTTACACCAAACCTGCTTTGCATGTTCCGAGGGGCGCTACTAGCGCCACACGTATGCACCGAGCGCGAAATTTGCATAGACGTCATCTTACAGATGTACTCTCACCACCTACTAACTGTCGTTTATATAACACAACCCCTTCTTGGTGTTGGGATTTTTTTGTCAGTGTATTATCCTAACTTTATTTTCCTGTGGGGCACAGGCAGCTATTCTCACGTTTGATAAAACTTGCTGTATTCAATTGGCTTCCTAGTAAAATGCTCTTAAGGATTACGAAATTGCTTTAAGTTGAACCCTGATAGATTCACATTTCGTATCAGCTGATATTCTTAACACGTACAAACTTCACAATATGTTGCTAGCGATCGACGGCAACTCAACTTACGATTTAAAGTGTTTGTTAGCACTTCACTCAATGCTACACATCTGATTGGCGTACACTTTGCCACAATTCCCATAGACCTTGAATAAAATTCACAGTACTTCTCGATCAAACCACATATGAGTCCTCTCTCCTAGCTACATCTAGATCATACGACTTTTACTCGATTGTAAGTTAAGTTTTAAACAGTAAACGAGAATCAACCAGTACAGATTATATTGGAACCGTTAAAGAAACATGTAAGCATTGACTATATAGTGCGTCACATAAATATAGAGACAATAAATTCCCGAATAAAAAAGAAACAACAACGAGCTGAAATGTACACTTCATATTTATAGCAAAAATAGCATAGGACACGCAGCTGCACAATAGTTTGACGGAAATATAACAATTCCAACGCCAAGTACAAGAAAAAAACAGAAATACGCTGTCTCAAAAATATAAAGACTTACTAGTTATGAGCACCTCCGGTACGAATAGTGGAGCCGTTGTTCCGAATAACATTGAAAACCCGATTGGGCATGCTGTCCACCAAGTGATGTAAGTGTTCTGGACGGAGTGCGTACCAGCTTCGTTCAATCTGATCTTTCAATGCCACCACACTTGAGAACTGCCGTCCATTCGCATACACATCACGAGCTAGGATACCCCAGAGATTATTGATAGGGTTCAGATCTGGACTGAGTGCTGGCCAATCCATTGCGGTCACATGATGAGTGTTAAACCAGCTTTTCGTTGATGCAGACCGATGGATAGAGCCATTGTCTTGCTGGAACACAGAGTCAACACCCGCTAGAATTTCGGCAAAAGGTTGAAGGTGGCTGCTGAGTATGTCCTGATACGTTTCGGAGTTTTGCCTGCCTTGCAGAAAAGCGATATCCGTTGTCCCATTGAACGCAAAAGCTTCCTATACCATCGCAAATCTCCCTCCTTTCTGTCTGCTGAAGAAGGTGCGTGGTTCGCGTCATAAATCATGCCCATAGCAGTTCCAACCGTCAGGGCCGTCCAGTTGGAACTTTTGCTCATCGGAGAAAATAGTTGTGATCCACTCGTCCGTCCAGTGCACGTGGCTACTTGACCATAAAAATCTAGCTTTCTTGTGGTGCCGCGTGAGGTGTGGCAGACGGCGCATTTTAAGGAGCACAATGTTGCGACTTTCCTTGATTCGTCTATGAGCTGTGTTTTTGAGACGGAGACACCAACAGTCCGAGAAACTTGACGCACGATAATCTCGTTTGGTTGTTATTCGAGGCCTTCCAGGCCGTTTTCTGGCAGTTAACGCTCCGCGTTTCGATAACGTCTTATAAATGACTGTCCTACTTCTCCCCATGGCTTTACAAATTTTCGCTACAGGCAGTCCATTTGCTCTCAGTCTCCAAATCTTCTGCACCTCCTCACCAGAAAGTTGACTGTTGCGTGGCATTTCGGCAAATGAATGTCTGACGGCAGGTCCACTGTCTTTTGTAGGCTGGACCGAATTACGGCTCATGCGCATGCGTACAACATACTAATTTGTACATCTCATTTGCATGTGGCTACTTTACTTTGTTGTCGTTATATTTATGTGACACCTAAAATTACACTCTTTCACTTTGTAGTGTTCTTTTCATACAATCCGGTCATCTCGACGGATCGAAACGTTTGTTGTATGGTTATGTCTAATTAGGTACCACTTCAGCTTCCTATCTATATTCGTACTGCGTTCACGGCGCAAAGTCGACTGTCTCTACATTAATGCGACGCACCTTAATATTATCAAGTATGACACTGAAAATTTATACGATATGAAACATTGCCTACGCATACACATACTAATCAACAGGGTTAAGAGCACTCAACTGAGCAATCTAAAAGCACATAGGGCATGAAACATCGTGAGATCGAAAAACAAGTGCTGCTAAATTATAATGCTGTGAAAAACAAGCGCTGCTAAATTATAATGCTGTGAAAAACAAGCGCTGTCAAGTGAGCTCAATAGCATAGTGGCACTGATAAGTGAGCTCGCATAAGCATAGTGACACTGATACATTCAAAACAGCAGTTCTTATTTCTAACTTAAGCATACGTCACTGACTTTTGACCTGTTGTCAAGTTGCCATGCTCAAATTCATCAGACAGTACTTAGTGGCGTTAAGCTAAGAAAAATCTAGAAGAAAGCAAATGTGCATAAGAAGGCAGGAAATAAAAGACAAGTTCAATTTACAGCATACGTCACAAAGTATTTCGTTTATGTACTTCGTGGCTTCTCTATACCAGCTATTCACTTTGATAGAAACAAGCTAAGAGCATTTTCATCTCTACTTATATTTTCTTCCTAGAAGAGTAAAACTTACAACAGACTAAGCCATAAAATTGTGCAGGCTAGGAATTGCTATACAGTCATCAAGAGAATAAATAGCCCATGTAAAGAGTAAGTCCCAAGTACGAAGAGTAAAACGCCACTGGCGGAAGGAAAAAGACCCCCATAACTGCCGAAACCATGGGTGAGTATTCCCGCTTTTCGTCAACGATTTTCATAAAGAAATTCACATCACTTAGAGATAAAGGTCAGCAACCAATATAATAACGTCGAATGATAAAACGTACGCATATCCTTAAAATACATTTCTGCCAGCATCACAGCTGGCTTCCCCGACACCACGATGGTATCGTTTAGCGCTGTTAGCATAATTTCCCCAAAGATCCATTTAGGACGCTAAATATTAAATAATCACGTTTATATACGACACTCTAACTCAAACTAACGCTCTCTAATTTACAAAGTTCTGGAAATACACTGCTGGCCCCCCAAAATGCAACACCAAGAAGGACACGAGATAGCAAAGCCAGATTTACTGGACACATAACAACAGATACAAAGATGAAACGATTGAGCTTACAGGCCCGTGCGACTTGCGGAACACTCAGACATCAATAGTTCGTGTGGCCCCCATGGCTGCCAATAACGGCCGCTACACGCCGCGGCATCGAACGAAAGAGGATTTGGATGTGGGCTTGGAGTATGTCGGTCCAGGCTGCTTCCACACGTTGCCACAGTTCATCAGGCGTAGTCGAGTGTGGTGCTTGCCGGGCCACTCGGTTGCCGATCAGCAACCAGACGTGTTCGATGAGCGACATATCGGGAGAACAGGCGGGCCACGGCAGCAGTGACACCTCGTGGGCCGTGAGGAATTGTTGCACGATGAGTGCCACGTGCGGGCACGCATTGCCCTGTTGAACCGTGGCCTCTGGCAGGTCTTGCAGGTAAGGGAGGACTACAAGCTACAAAACGTCGAAGATGTAGCGGTGGCTGTTGAGTGTACCGACGATGCGTACCAGAAGGATGCGGGTGTTATATCCAATTGCGCCACAAACCATAACGCCAGGCGACGGACCGGTATGGCGATGCATAATGAATGCGTTATACAGTCTCTCCTCTCGCCGCGGTACCGCCACACGCGGATCCGACCATCGTGGTGTTGGAGACAGAAGCGGGATTCGTCGGAGAAGACAATGTCGTGCCATTCCGTAATCCAGGTGCGGCGTTCAACGGCCCACTGCCGCCGCACTTGCCGGTGGTATAACGTCAGTGGTAATCGGAGCAATGGGCGCCGTTCGACAAGTCCCCGTTCCTGCAGACGACGTCGAACGGTACGTGCTTACACAGGTTGTTGCGCATCACACCTTAATTATTGCGCTAACGTTCGTGATGTGACGGTGCAAGCCATCAATGCCCGCAGTACAAGATGCCGGTCCTGTCGTTCGGTGGTGTGCCGCAGTTGCGGCAATCCCTCACGTCGATCCGTCCGTCCCTCCTGCACCGAGCGAATCCATACTCGCCTCACTGTGGCTGGATGTCGTCCCACACGGGCGCCGATGTCTCGGTACGATAAACCGCTGTCGCGATAAGCCAGTATTCGTCCTGTGTCGAACTCCGAAACGTGCTGGAATGACTGCCGTATTCTGCGACGAGGCATCGGGAAGCTTCCCACACACGGGCCCGGCAGCGCAACACACTTCCACTACTTACACCTCGCCTTCTGTGCACCCTTCTTACAGTGCTTCTCGGTAACGTGCCGGGCGCACATGATTTGCATATGCCCTGCAATGCTAATCGTTTGCATGTCATCTCGCGGGCGACGGATGCTGCGAATTTCAGGCCAATGGGATACTTCCTTCTTGGTATTGCATTTTGGGTGGCCAGCAGTGTATAACATATTTAATGTTAAACACTATCCAGTTTAGAGCTGAAAAGGAGTCTCAATAATGGTAAATTTCGCCGGAGAATGACAGTGAATCAGAAAAAACAGAATTCATAATTAGTTTTTGCTGCTGACATAAACACATGAGTGGGCACTCAATAAAATAGGCAGCTACTTAAATTACTCTCTCGTGTTTTGACTGGACAGCGGTTAACCTGTGACGACGTTTAAAAAGAGGAAACGGTTATTGAAGTAAGATAACTATGGCATTTTAATCTACAATTTTGTATAAATTGATATAAAATAAATGTGGAGTTATGCTGCGTAGTAAGTACAGTCCAGGTGTTTTTGATATCTTTAGAAATTTTATCATTCAGTATTTTCGTGCAATGGCTGAAAACAAAATCATAACACTAGTTTCCTTGAGTTATACGAACATTAGGTTAATATCTTTTACATTTTGTTAACTCTCAATCTAATGTTTAGCTTTTGTAAGAAGTAAGAGTGATTAACACTTAAAAAAAATAGCTTTTGCATTTATTCATTGCTAGCACTCCATCTATTAGAGTAAATGATAGTATACCATTAGCTAAGGAAGCGGTTCAGGGAAAAATTGAATGCTGGCTGAACTAAACGAGCCTTGGTGTAATGAACATCATGATGGAGAATGAATCAGTTGTTATACCTCAGTTGGGGGTGATTATTTCAGAAGAGGAAGTTTTTAGCAATTTTCCTCTCCAGGAAGCAAAAGATCAGGTCAAGGGAAATTAATACGCCTCAGTACCTCAAAAGGACGACATTTCGCTTTTCGTTTTGTTGTGCAAGCCGTATTTTTACTTTTGCTAACTCCAAATATAATCCTTCTGCTGCGAATACGAAGGCAGTATATTCACAGCGTAATTTCCCAGGATTCCATTGCTATTGAAGCACTGGATACGCACATAAGCAGTTCTATGTGTCGAGCAAAGTTACATAATTTCCATATCTGTGCTGTGATGGCACGCTTCGACGCACGTTTTTAATACATCATTTACTAATACTACTTTTTTTACTAGTACCGTAAATTATAGCTTTTAATAAAATATCAATTGCATTATGATACCTGTTCAAAAAATAAGCACACAAAGTTCGAAGCCAAGAATAAAAATATTGTGAAACAAGAAAGGACTAAAAGAGGCAGTATATAAAGCAAAATGTGCGATTGAAATGGGAAATGTTTGCACTTGATTCTGAGTGCAATTAACCAGCAGTTTTCATGCACAAATAATGAAGTTTAACTGATTGCATTTTAAGTAGATTTCATCGTGTCATATCTATATAAAAAAAATGGGCGTGTCAGTTACCACTTTGGTATGGTGTATGCAACTACTTATGCGAAACACCGAAATTTGGCATTCTGAAAATTCTATACATTTTCTTTAAATCCACATGAATATTAATTCATACACTCGACGTGGATCAGGATCACCAAACAAAAGTCATCGCTCTTTTCACGTTTATAAATGAGCCACGGAAAAATTATCATCGGCCTCCACCGGAAATCGAACCTAGGGTCTTCCAGTTACGCCCCGGACATGCTACCACTGCACCACAACGTTTGTGTCAAATATGTTTGCTACTTTACATCTACAACCTACAAACCGTTAACTTAGGGGGCAATTCTATCCTGAAATTTGAAAGCTTTTGTCACGCGCATTTATAGCCCATCAAAATAAATTTTCTTGATTCCTCTTCTTCTACAAATACACTGGTCACAAAAAGTTAGGGACATTGCGGTATCGAAGGGGAAAGCGTGATGATGTGCCAATTCATTATCAGAGTGGGTAGCTACGTCATATGTAAATTAGCATTATGACAACACACCACGTGGAGCGCGAGATCTGATAAAAGTATCCTGTGAGAATTGGAAAACGGGTCCTTTTACCCCTTGATCTCGAAGTTTGCGGAATGTATTGCCTTCAGTGTGGGATTAGCCTGAAATGATGTTCAGACATTTGAGCATCGGCAACAGAAATAGGGATGTTGTCAGATCGATGTGACTGTTGCTTTAGAAGTTTCGCAAAGTGTTCCAGGTCGGCAACAAACCAGATTTCTACGGCATGGGAATGTTACTGATCGACCTAGGAGTGGACGTTCCAGGATGACCATCAGGAAACAAGATCACTTCCTAACAGTCAGTCTTCGTAGAATGTCTAATATATCACCAGTAGCCAACTCCGGGAATCACTTCAAACAGCTTCTGGTGTCATAGTATGTACTCAAGTGGTACGAAACCGTCTTCACGAGTACGGACTCAGAGCAAGAAGACCGCTGGTATGTATAGCATTGACATCAGCTCACCGTCGTCAAACAGTACATGCCGTGGAATACAGAGTGGCACCATGTACGTTTTACAGACGAATCCGGTTTTGCTCTTTATCCTGATACTTGACGAGAAGACGTGGGAAGGAGATCAGGCCCACGAATGCAATCGCACTATGTGCAGTGCGTCCACCCTTACCAGACGCAGTCAGTTCTGGTTTGGGCAGGAGTGTGTTTCAGTGGACATACTTCCTCGTATGTTTGTCAAGGAAACACGAATGCCGCAATGTGCCGAAACAAGATCATTGTGCCCGTTGCGACACTGTTTCATGCTACTATTCGACATGCATTCCGTTTTCCGGATGACAGTGCAACCAGTCACCGTGCCTGGAGCGTCCTTCAAAAGCTGGAAAATCATTGGATTGAGTCGTTACAGCTGCCTCCGAGATCTCCTGACCTTAAGGTGGACATCAAGTAATTTTGCTTCCTAAACTTCCAATGGAAAAACATTTGTACACATTTCCTTCACAATTAGTGTGTTCCCAAGGATGAAAATTTGAACATCGATTAAAATAACTTCATATTATAACTTGGAATACTTAACATTTTTTAAAACATAACCATAATTATATTGAAAAACAATAACTCTTCTTTTGGTGGTGTTGAAACCAGAAAAAATGGCGCCACTTGTACTTTGATGACGTCAGCAGACAAACAAATGTTGGATTACATAATTATGGTTATGTTTTAGAAACTGTTAAGTATTCCAAGTTAAAAAAGAAGCTATTTAAATCGATGATCAAATTTTCATCCTTGGGAACGCATTATTTGTCCAAAAAAAAGATGGCACGACCTGTACTTTGATGACGTCAGGAGACAAACAAATGTTGAATTGCATAATTATGGTTATGTTTTAAAAAATATTAAGTATTGCAAGTTATAAAATGAAGCTATTTTAATCGATGTTCAAATTTTCATCCTTGGGAACGCATTAATTGGGAAGAAAATGCGTACTGAAGTTTTTCCATTGGAAGTATAGGAAGCAAAATCACTTGAGGTCCACCTTAATTCCCATTGGGAACATTTTCATTTGGGACGCTATACAGCGACGTTTGAATAACAAGGACTTTGGATACCCAATACAATAGTAGACCTCCATAATGTGTTGTCTGTAATATGTTTGGAGCTGCCCGAGACACTCATTAATAACGTCTTTGCAAGTGTGTCTCCTACTAGGTGTCAAGACGTTCTTCGACACAGAGGTGGTGTTACTGGAACTGAAATCAAGAAGTATGGAAATTCTCCGAATTTAACCATTTTGTCTGTATTGCAGTGCTAATTTGTTGTGTGCAGAAATCGCACAATAAATTGTTTTGGTTCACGCACTTTTCATCGTTTGTGTTACACATCCTGACTGATGTTATTTCAATGCGTGTTACTTGAGTCATATACATATGTATGTATGTATCAAACTAGAGTAATACGCATTTTCATTAAATATATCTGACTTTTTGCGACCAGTGTATGTGTACTCAAATAAAAATTCTGTGACGTATACTTTTCATTTAACCTTCTTTTTGAGTTTCTGTAGTCTTATTTAAATTTTTATTTCTTCTCATTAAAGGCTTTTTCTGACCTGACGACTCATTATTTTTCCCGACGAGTTCCTGAAGTTGACATCACTGGCAGTGAGTCAAAGGTGGTCAATATAAGAACATGCTGTGCACAGATTCAGAAAACTACGAAAAGAGCACGCTCTTGTAATTATCAACAAGCACGTATTTGTTGGCCTTGACGCCTTTCGTAACCTTCTTAATATCAAATCCATCCATATCTAACAAATAAGGTGTTAATTTCGACATGACATGTCATCGGAACGGGATGTTAGCACATCAATCGAAAACCTTTGAATGCTCAATGTAAAAGATGCGATATGAAAAGTAACTCTTAGTCATACAGTGAACTTCGCACGGAGAGAGTGAATCAGCTGAGAAGCAGGCGAATGGCGTTTGCCTGTACCATGCCCTGGACAACCGCACTGCAAAATAACGCAAAGGAAGTATCTTTTTACGATATGGAGTCTGTGTATCTGACGTCGGTCGGTGGAAATCTTCGTTGCTTTAAGAAAGAGACGACAATATTTTTGCATGGAAAATCATTATTCAGTATCGACTACAGAATTCCACAACGCGCATTTTTCTTTGGAATGTATTTTTCTATTTTCAAAAATAAAACGGGAATAAAACCGAGTCAAAATCGGGTCAAAAACACCTTGACCCGACCCGTTGGACCCCACAAGAAATTGTCGACCTGTAGACCCGTTGCCATCTTTGGCGCTGTGTACTTTCTTTGTTCTTTGTGCTAAACGTTTTGTGCAAAATTTCTTAATTTTCGTAACGTACCTTTACGTTGGTGGTGCGAATAAGTAGCTATTTCTTTTTCTGAATGTTTTATCGATTCTAGAGATCTATTTGATTTTTGTTTTAACAGATTCCATTGGCAATGAATGACTTTGCAAAATTTTATTCGTATTGGAAAGGATTCAAAAGGCGCGCTCACTACAACAGAAAAATCGGTGTCACATTTCTTGTTAAAATATTAAATACATGTATGTTCTTTCTTTTCCCAAAAGGCAGGCTAAAGAATTTACGTTTTATATTTAACCTCCACTTTCTCTATGGTTGAAAAAACATTTATCCCCCAGTGTTGGATATACAATTTTCACGATTAGCCTCTTCTTTCAGTTTCGATACAAGATTATTTGAGATATGAAACCTACAAGACAGCGTTATCCGTGTCAACTTCCATCAATATCATCAAATTCATAAAATAATTTTGAACTGACGACACGCATATGGTTCAGGGAATGGGCTAGTGAAGATATTATTTGAAAGAAACGTATAGAATATTCCGTATTCTTTTTACTGAAGTTCATATGTTTATACAGGAATCGGACTTACGTTATCTGTAGTTCGTATACTGTATATTACCTAAATGGCCCACACCCGAATGTTTCTAAAACTGTACACTAAAACCTAGCATTCTGTGAAATCTCTGAGTTTGTTTTCTCTTTACTCGTCTGCTGATGACCATCGTTTTAGTGAGCCGGATTATTTTCAAATGATAAATCAAAAGCACTCTCTTACCGCGTCCGCTCTTTTTCACGAGGTTCTGTTACAAACCGTTGATATTCATTAATTGAAATTAAATTCAACGAGATGTTAGCAGTAACACTAGTGGAATCAAGATTCTACAATGTTATTAAATTATTAAAACACAAAATATTGTATTCTTGTGCACTTTCTGTGAAGGACTTAACACTTTCAAGAAAGTTACTGTTTCATATGTCAGTAAATGTTTCTCTCTATGCGATTATTTGTAGAATCTAGTAGTAAAATCTGCAAAAGCATAGGAATACCGGATGGTAAAGACGTTCCTGAAGAAAAACATGTGTGTGGTGGAAATGCATTTTCCACCCGTAAGTTACAGAAAAGATATATATTTTTTTATGTTTGTATGTATGTAAAAAATTCTACAAATTAGGAGGAAAGTAAAGAAAAAACAAAAACACTTGCCTATAAATTACGATTTAAAATACGTTTTCAAACTGTTTTCGCCATTTAAGGCAAAAGAAAATGCCTTTCCATACCTTAAATCTTTTATATTTTTTTCAGGAGTTTCTTACCATGATAATGGTTTATAAAAAGATTATGAAAACTTTTAACTGGTAATGTCACTTGCCTTCATCAAATATACAAAGTATAACGAATATTAAGCAAATGCGCACGGGCAATTTTCCGTGTGCATCATCAGTTCAACATGATAGACGATAAACGTACATTCATAAAACAGCCTTGTAAGAGCAATACCATTTTATACTTTTTTAATGCATGTGCGACCTAAAATATTCAGCAACTCTGCGAACGTCATTCCATTTAACAATAAAGAAGGGGAAAAGTGCTGAACTAGCGTTTACAGTATATCTCCAGTAGTTGGATTAATTAAAATCCAGGTAGGATTTTTAATACGTTTAATCCTCATACCTGCCAATGCATGTTATGGATTCTTGATCTCAAAGATAACAATCTTGTGACGATTATATATATTAAGATAATACTACGTAGTTTGTCACAAATATTTATTTTTTCAAGTCGACCATGGTTTCGCTGGGTATTGACCTAGTCATTCGTCCTGTTGAAGCTAAGTCAATACCTAGGGAAACCTGGGTATTGACCTAGTTTCCTTATGTCTTCTTAAATTTGAAAAAAGACTTGAAAAAATAAATATTTGTGATAAAAATAAATATTATTAAAAAAAATATATTTTATCTTTTTAATAATAAATATATATAAAAGATAAATATTTATTTTAAAATAAATATTCTACTTGAAAAAATAAATATTTGTGACAAAGTACGTTGTATGATTTTAATATATATAATCTTATGGATTATTGCAAGGAGTGCGAACAGGCTGAATTAAGCGGCATTGGGAAAGTAGGAATGGTTTGTTTCTCGTGGCTGTTCTACTTTTCCTTATTTCTTTCGGTAAAGCTAACTTCCGTTCCAAGCTTGCATTGAATTCTACGTGAGAGGAAAGAAGATATAAACGTGGCATATGCCTCTCTCTTACATACGCTTCCTTCAGAACAGTTTTTTTCAGTACGTGCTCTGAGTGAGGTAAGGATGTATAATCATCATGGAAAAGTAAGAAGCTTCCTCCTTTTTTTTTATTCCTTGAATTCTGAAGTTATGTTTCGTAGCTGCAAAGCAGCTCGCATTCCTGATCGGATAGCGCATTCACTGCCTGAGGATTCTGTTTCGTATACCCGGAACAGGCACGTGTTATTCCTCTGGCTAGAATCGCATCTCCCTTTGAAAGCATGTGCGAGAATATTTCTTTGAAGGCTATGGCGTTGGATGGATTTATATCACCAAAATGCTAACATCGCTTTTCGTTTCCCCCAAAAATATTGGAGAAGGTGATTTTCACACAAAACTGAGAACAATATTTTTTTTATGTCTTCTTAAACTTCCATTCGTACGGTGGAAAAACGAACGAAGATAAAGAAAATCCAGAGAGTACCCTCGTAGTCTTTGTAGATATAATTTATGCTATGCATCTTTAGGTTGCCAAGATCTTTGTGGGTGTAAAATAAAACAAGTAATTCGGGGGTATACATTTATTTATGTACAAAACACTACATTTATTCGCAGCACTCGCGACCCCACCAGGCCACAGTCTGGTACATATTTAGTGCCCTCCACCCGCTGGTGCAGTGGTCTAAGCGCTTGCTTATGACCATTCGTCTCAGAAGGTTCCGGGTTCGAATCCCGGTGAGGCATGGATGTTGTGTTTGTCTTAAGGTACTGGCCCTCTCCCTTCCCTGGAACCAGTGACCCTAAATTAGGGACGGGCGACTGCTTACAGCTCATTGAGCTGCTCACGGTGGTCGTTAAACCTTCAATTAAAAAAACCTATTTAGTGGAATTAAATTATAACAACAAACAATAAGGTTTACTAATTTCTGAGATTGAGCAGTATATAGGTTGGTGGATTAGTGACTGTTATTGTCGTAGCAAAACTGAAAGGAGATATGTGTGTCATGAAAGTAAGTATTTACTGAACTATGGCTGCAGCAATAGTAAATATTTCGACAGTTTAGTTTCTGAGAAACAATATTAATTTTTACTATTAAATACTATTTTCCACCGCATTGCCGCAGTTGTCTAAGCGATGGCCTCTGATCATTCGTCCGAAAGGGGTCCGTCCGGGTTCGAATCCCGGTGAGTTATGGATGTTGTGTTTATAGTACGGCACTGGCTCTCTCCCTTTCCTGGAACCAGTGGCCCTAAATTAGGGACGAGCTACTACTCATAGTTCATTGAGTTGCTTACGGTGGTCGTTAAACCTCCAACCAAAAAAAAAAATACTATTCAGATTTAGACGACGTAAGATACTACCAAGATGAAATGTGTTGTAGCTACGAAAGTCCATCTGCTTAAGTTACATTCTGATCGAAAAAATTGAATTGCAGGGCTTTAGTGAAAGGGAGTGGTAAGTTTTGGTCTAGGACATCTCCAGACTACCGCTCTTAATTTTAAAGCTCTCGTAAACACGAGGTAACCCCTCCTAGGGGAAGTCGCGACGTTGCCAAATTTCGCTTAGACGCGACGTACCGTTTTCATAGCATTAGAAATGCATTTTTGTAATGGGTTTTTTCACAAGCATTTAAGCAGATTGCATTGAGATATTGTATGTTAATGTAAAACGTCACGAAATAATGTTCCGCGATAGTTTATTAAAATATATTGTTGAGAAACAACGAAGTTAACTATTGTTGTGTTACTTCATGGGACCCCATTCAAAAATCAGATTTCAACAATGGTTTTGATTACTTCCGTTACTCATTTTCATTATATCGAAATTTTATGCATAATATTTATTTTCCTACTGTGAAGAAGGATGCATAGCATCAAATAGTCTTTTGCAGTATTGAAAAACTGGGATGAATGAAATTAATACTATATAGTTAGTGAGCAAAACTTCTATCGACAGAACTTGTTTCTTACCATATCATACGGTTTAAAAAGTTATATTTAGGAAAATTTTAGTGGCATTTTATTTTGTTTTTTGCTGTGTTTTAAACTTGGGTTAGTTGTAGCCCAACTTGATTTACTCACATCTTAGCTGAAGGTCCGTACATAATTTTGCAGAGCACAAATTCCACTTCTTTGAATATTTAACCAACATCTATTGGTCAGAGAAAACAATTAGCATAAGAGACATGAGCAGGGTTGGCCAAACTTTGAGGAGCCAAGATATACCTTAAGCTATCATTCCCTACTGCGATCTACCATGGTTTATTGCAATGATATAGGCATATTTAAATAGGAATAAGCCTATATCACGAGTGTTTTGTTAGTGTGTGTGGTTTTGCAAATTTGGAAACAAATACAGAAAAATAATATTTAAATAATTTTTATATCTATTTTTCAAACAAATTCTATAATTTTACTTATAGGTTCTTTATTCACAGTACTTAATTCTTAGATGTTGATGCATGACACTGCATGTTCTTACAATGTCTTTCTGCATATATCTGACTCAATAAGTAAACTTATTTTTACGCACAAATAAGAATGCTGACAGATCGGCCTTCCTGCAAGTGTAGGTGTTGCGGCTGACGACCAGCAGAGCGGAAGATAACAACATGCCTCATGTGACAGACTGCCGATGTACGATAACCACGAGAAGTGGTTGGGCTTCGAGAGAGGAGTCTGTCTGATTCATTCTATCATCTGGTCTCAGGCAGTTCGTATGGAACAACATACGCCAACACAATAAAACATACGATCGACCGTTTGGCCACCCCTGGACAAGAGACTGGAACAAAAAATTTGACATCTTTATTCTTTTATTCAGTAAAGGATGAAACCCACAAATACAACGAGACGCTAGGTCTTCACACAGATTATATCGGAAGACAGCAATAATTGCTCGCATACAGTGAAACGCCAAAATAATATAACCAGCGCATCTTTGTGCAAATCGAAACAACTACAGTTAAACAACGGCCCGTGTAAAGGTCACGAAACGGTATGAATAACACCTAATACTGGAATGAGTACTCTTCTTCTTTCAAATAGAAAGGAAGACTATTTACGCGAGTTTAACAATGGCGAAATTGCAATAGCTAGACTACTGGTTCAGAGCAATTCCAAGAGGACACGTCTTGTGGGTTGCTCACGGTTAATACCTTCAAAAAGTTGTCCAAGGAGGGAAAATCCACGAATCGCCGGAGTGTTGTAAGCAGACGACGGCTCATTGATGGTGAAGGTGATAGAAGGCAAGGCAATTTCGTATGGTATTACCCAACATCGATGGTAAAGGTGAGAGAAGGCAAGGCAATTTCGTATGGTATGAGCCAACATCGATGGTAAAGGTGAGAGAAGGCAAGGCAATTTCGTATGGTATGAGCCAACATCGATGGTAAAGGTGAGAGAAGTCAAGGCAATTTCGTATGCTATGAGCCAACATCGATTGTAAAGGTGAGAGAAGGCAAGGCAATTTCTTATGCTATTAGCTAACATAAATGGTAAAGATGAGAGAAGGCAAGGCAATTTCGTATGGTATGAGCCAACATCGATGGTAAAGGTGAGAGAAGGCAAGGCAATTTCTTATGGTATTAGCTAACATCGATGGTAAAGGTGAGATAAGGCAAGGCAATTTCTTATGGTATTAGCTAACATCGATGGTAAAGTTGAGAGAAGTCAAGGCAATTTCCTATGGTATGAGCCAACATCGATGGTAAAGGTGAGAGAAGGCAAGGCAATTTCGTATGGTATGAGCCAACATCGATGGTAAAGTAGAGAGAAGGCAAGGCAATTTCGTATGGTATGAGCCAACATCGATGGTAAAGGTGAGAGAAGGCAAGGCAATTTCGTATGGTATGAGTCAACATCGATGGTAAAGATGAGAGAAGGCAAGGCAGTTTCGCATGGTATGAGCCAACATCGATGGTTGAGGTGAGAGAAGGCAAGGCAATTTCGTATGGTATGAGCCAACATCGATGGTAAAGGTGAGAGAAGGCAAGGCAATTTCGTATGGTATGAGCCAACATCGATGGTAAAGGTGAGAGAAGGCAAGGCAATTTCGTATGGTATGAGCCAACATCGATGGTGGAGGTGAGAGAAGGCAAGACAATTTCGTATGGTATGAGCCAACATGGATGGTAGAGGTGAGAGAAGGCAAGGCAATTTCGTATTGTATGAGGCAACAGAAGGGACACAGTGGCGCAACTCGGGGGTAAATTATTTGGCGTGAGTAAGGTGTCACAGCACACGGTACATCGAAACCTGCTGAAAATGGGACTGCGACTCCGAATGCCCATGATAACATTAGTTCCCTGCAGAAAGCACTTAAAATGGCCAAGCGAGCCTAATATGATGCTGCCCTTAACGTGCCACCAAAACATCTCTTACTTGGAAAGGTGGGGACGCTACAAGTTATTTAAAGGTATCTTGTAGTATCTGATACCAACACGTTGCCAGTAGTTCCTTTAAATTTTGCAAGTTACGTGGTTGAGCCCCAAATCGGATTTGCTTGTTTCAACACAAATCACAGATGCTTGGTAGGATTAATGTACTGAGAATTTGGAATGCTAGACAATACCTGGAAGTATTCCTCATGCTTTGCGAACAATTATCCGATAATATTGGTAGTGTGGCATGCTGCATTATACTGGTGAGGGAAGTCACTACTAGAAGGAAATACCGTTGACATGGAAAAACTGGAAGAACGTACCTCGGTCTGCAATGATGTTTATGTAGTTGGTAGACGTCATGTTTCCCGCACATGAATGACTGGACCTAGGGTTTCCCAGCCAAACATTGCCTAAAGCATTACACTTCGTCCACCGACTTGTTTTCGTCCCATGGTGCATCCTGGTGCCAACACCCGTAAATGAATAACGCATACATACATTATATTGACAAAAGTCACCAGACACCCCTTCAAAAGCAAATTCAGGTATCCGCTGCGTTTGTAAGATACGCGGTACAGCTGCAAACGGTATAAAAACAAGCCTACAGCTGGCAGCGATCATATCGCACTGTGAGGTTGAGTGGAAATGTCGCAGCGGGAGAGAACTCACTTTGATAAAGTAAAGATTGGTGAGTGTTATATTAGTGGGTTGTCCGTAAGAGAAGCCTAGAGGCATTTAAACATACCCAAATCAACTGTTTTGGATGTACTGAATAAGTTGAAGATACATGGCGTGCTTGAAGCAGCAAAACGTACCGGCAGACCATAGAAAATCAGTGATAGAGGACGTCGAAGCCTCAGAAGAATCGTTACCGCTAATCGACGGTGCCTGCACAAGACCCCAGTGTACAAATGAGTAAAAAGGCTGGAACCTAGGTATGTACACGTACCATTTGCAGAGAACTTCATTCCATGGGTTACTGTGGTCGTGCGGCTGCTCATAAGCCTTTCATCTTCAATCGGAACGCAACTCGTCGTTTAGCATGGTGTAAAGAACATTTATCGTAGACTGTGGATCAGTGGAAACAGGTCCTATGGAGTGATTAATCCAGATACCCAATCCATCAGTCGGATGGCCGTGTGTGGGGATAGCGGCAGCAGGGGGAATGCCATTTACCACAGTGCATTGTTCCTACGGTCAAGTTTGGAGCTGGCAGCGCACTCGTGTGGGAGTGTTTTTCGTCGTATGGTACCGGCATATTGGTTATCGTGGACAATCATTTTAACCAGCACGTCTACCTCGATATTCTGGACAATTATGCCCTAACAACTCTGTGGCAATACGATAGAACCCAGCCTTGTTAATACCGGCAGGATAATGCACCGAGCCATAAAGCAAGGACTGTTACGGAGTGGTTTGATGAAAATTACGCATCGTGTTTGGACTAGCCAGCACAGAGCCCTGAGTTTATTCCCATAGAGCACCAATGGGATGAATTAGAGCACGACATAAAAAGTTTGGCATCAAAGCCTACTACCAAACGAGTACACTACCAGAACTCCAAACTTGACCGTAGGAACAGTAAGTACACTGTAGTAAATAGCGTTCTCTCGGCTGCCGCCATCTCCACACACGGCCAACACACTGCTGATGGATCGTGTATCTGGATTCATCAGTCCATAGGACCCGTTTCCATTGATCTACGGTACACGATAAATGATCTTTACACCATGCTAAACGACGAGTAACATTCCCAGTGGAGATGAAAGTCTTATGAGCAGCCTCACGACAACGGTAACCAGTGGAATGAAGTTCTTTGCGAATGGTACGTGTATTAGGTGTGCAACTTAATTCTCGGCCCCTAACCGCAAGCGATGATAGAACGTCTGCAATTGTAAAAAGCTGTGTGCGATAATGGAAGATCGCAGCGCCATCCAACAGCTTCGTGGCCCATCACGACAATGCAGCAGCTTCACAGAGCGTTAGCAACACGCCAGATTTGCAGCCACAACCATGTTGCTTTCACCGTCAACTTTCGTTCCTTCTGTCACCATAGCTGTCGTGACAGAAGGAACGAAAGTTGACTGTGAAAGCAACATTTGAGGCACTGCCTCCTGTTCATATTTTAGCTGAAAACAAGTGCCGCGGAAGCCCAGCAAATTTTCTAAACCGCTGGAATCACTTCTTACACGTACTATAGGGCACAGCAGACTGCTGTGTCCTACAGTACGTGTAAGAAGTAGTTCCAGCGGTTTAAACAGGGAAATTTTGATCTCCGTGATGCAGAACATCCGAGACAGCCACAGAAAGTTGACGATGAGGAACTGGAACAACTGTTGGAAGCGGATCCCTGTATCACTCAGTCAGAGTGCACCCAGGAACACGGAGTAACATGGCAAGCCATTGCAAAGCGCCTGCACTAGATTGGAAGGATTCACAAGGAGGGCCGTTGGGTGCCCCACCAACTCACAGCTGCGAACAAGTCTAGGCGCTACGATGTTGCTGGGTTCTTTCTCTCCAGATTCAAGAAGAATGATTTTCTCCACAAGAATTTGACCTGTGATGAGAAGTGGATCATCTATGATAATCCTAAGTGGCGCAAATCGTGGGTTTATCCAGGTCAGCCTACCACCAGTACCGCCAAATCGAATATCCTTGCCAGGAAGTTGTTGCCGTGCGTATGGTGGGATCAGCGCGGTGTCGTGCACTATGAGTTGCTCAAACCTGGTGAAACGGTCACTGCTGAGCACCCCATTCGTGAGAGTGACGCAATGCAGGCGAAAAGGCCATACACAGGCAAGGGCAGAAGGTCGGTGCTGTTGCTTCAGGATAACAGGCGTCCTCACACCGCGAAAACGACTTTAAACACAATCACCGACCTGGAATGGGAGATTTTGTCCCACCCGGCGTATTCTCCAGATTTCGCCCTGTCGGATTATCACCGCCTTCACTCCCTGCAACATCACCTGAGTGATAAGCACTTCACTTCTGTCGAGGAGGTCCACATAAGTATTGATGACTTTATCAACTCGGAACAGCCTTCGTTTTACCGCAGTGGCATTCGGCAACTCCCTGACCGATGGCTCAAATGTATCCAACACGATGGAGATTATTTTCCTGATTAGGAACGTATTCGATTTGCTATAATTTGCTGTCAACGTGTCGTGCCTGTGGCCGAGAATTAAGTTGCACACCTAATACGTACCGAGGTTCCAGCATTTTTACTCACCGGTACACTGAGGTCTTGTGCAGTACTCCGTCGATTAGCTGTAGCGATTCTTCTGACGCTTCAAAGTTCTCTATCACTGATTTTCTTTGGTCTGCCGGTACGTTTCACTGCTTGAGGCACGCCATGTGTCTTCCACTTATTCAGTACATTCAAAACAGTTGACTTGGGTATGTTTAAACGCCTCTCGGTTTCTCTTATGGACGACCTACTAATATAACACCGAACAATCTTTCCTTTCTCAAATTCAGTTCTCTCCCGCCACGACACTTTCACTCAACCTCACAGTACGATATGATCGCGGTAAGCTGCATACTATTTTTTATACCATTTACAGCTGTACCGCGAGTCTTAACAACGCCGTTTATTTGCTTTTGAAGAGGTGTACGTTGACTTTTGTCAGTACAGTGCATGTCGTGTGAAACCCTGCATTTAGTGCATAATGGTTGAGAGTGCATCGGCGATGTGGTTTCACTTTTACTGAGATTGGTTTCAGTAAGCAAAGTGAGCCCGTTAAAAAACCTCACTTGTGCATTTGACACTACGTGTTTTTAAACGCGCTTCCTCTCCGTGGCACATCAGTAATAAAGGGAGTGATAAAACATATGACAGAGGGAGACAGAGAGAAAGAACGAGAGATAAAAGGGATTGGTAAAAAAGATGATGAACTGGTACAGTAACGCGGAATGCTTTCCTGACCTGCATAAGTCTATTCTCATTGTTGTTGGATTTTTAGATATCTTAAAAATCTTATATAAAATGACTTTTTTTTTCATTTCGAAAAACATTCTGAGGATGTGTTTATTTTGCAACCGAAAATTCTGTGCAATATTTATCATTTTTCTTCTTCTGTCAAAAGGCCTCAAGCTGATATCATTTAAAGTCCACTGCTTTTGGACAATCTTTTTTCGATCAGAAAGTTTTCCAAGAGAATTTTATTTCCAGATTTATTCTGTAAGTGAACCTTTTCTCATCTTGTTCCTGTTTGCAACTTAAACTATGAGAAATATGATTTCGCTTTCTTTTTTTCCTTGAGGAGTACAGTATTTTAAGCATTCGACTACATCCGACGTAATATCTATCTATGTATTGATCTGTTTATCTATCTATCTATCTATAAACATGTTTTTTTCGTCGGTTACTGCAAGACGCTTTACCTAACTCACCTTCATTTTGCTGATGATGTAGTCATTTTTGCGATGTCCCTTCAGAGATGCAGAATATGATCCAGGAACCTGCTGACAAGACAAAAGAAGCGGGAATAAAAATGAACTTGTAGAAAACAAAATTGATGTACAGTGCTTTTTCAAGAAATGAAGATTTTGCGATTGATGGGAAAATCTAGAGGACAACATTGATGAAGAAATCAATCGGCCTAAAAGACTTGGCTGCAGAGTATTCGAAAAAAATAGTACAATTTCCGAGAGCAATATGCAATTACGTCCTAAAAGAAAAGTGTTTAAAAGACGCATCCTTCTGTTTCTTACCTACGGAGCAGAGACGTGAACTTTAACTAAACATGTTAGTAAAATCATGCAATGCATTGATTATGATATGCTTTCCAACATACCAGAAATCGTAACTCAAGTTATTACTCAAATTATGAGGATAATGGCTGTAGAATAAATCTCGCTCCTATGACCAGACCTTTGACCCCATTTCAATGATATTCAACAGAACCGGGAAAGTATACTTCCGGAACAACATGAAAAGTTTTGTCTCAATCGAAGCATTTTTACGTAAGTTATAACGCATAAGGGCAATGGAATGGATCCTGATCCTATGTCCTGACCTTTGACCCCATTTCACCCATTTTCAATAGGGTTCATCACCAGGTGATCCCCTATCATATACTAAAATTTCATCGAAATCGAAATATTTTTACGCGAGTTATCGCGCGGACAGACAGACGGACAAAGCTGGAGCACATACGCTTCTTCAACCTACGGTTGGAAAGCGTACAAAAGACATACAGAGAATGCAGACAACTGAAAGTAACATTGGAAGATGCATGCTTGATGTAATCAGGAAAGATAAGAAGAAAAACTCGTGGATCAAGACAATGACAAGCGTGGAAGACATCATGATGAAAGTAAAATTCCTGACATGGCAATGAGCTGGATATATTGCTAGAAGAAATGACTACCGATGGACAACTGAAATATTAGGCTGGATACTAGAAGACAAAAAGAGATCCAGAAGAAGATCATGTGGTAGATTTGTGGATGAACTTCGAAAACATGCAGGAATGACATGAAGGTCACTGATTAAATACAGGAGGGTACTGTTACAGGAAATAGAGGCGATACTTTGAAAAGAGTGAAAGCTTTTAACACAAAACTATATGGAGCGGACGGTACACCTGTTTCAGACATTGAGAAAGGTACCAATACCAAAATTCCTCCATTCCCCCACCAGAGGTTGCTTATTTAATTTTGAATATTAAACGCTGAAGAGCCTCATAAAAAGATACAATTAGCATGGATATTATATAAGAAGGCAGTGGAGAAATAGAAATTACACTTGCCCGAGTTTTCAATAGATGTCTTAACAAAGAGTTTTCATATCGTATAAAAAATAATCATATTATAGCATGAAATTTAACTTGAAAGAGAATTCAGTGAAACTCAGAACTTAAAAATAATTGCCGTTATAGCTAACGGCAGTTATAAAACTACTAAAAGACAGAATTTATTCTTTAATATGTTTTGTACTTAGTAAAAATAACTTACTTACTTCTTGTAGAGCTGTAGTAACGTATTAATTAATCCAACAATTGTACATTACAGATAAATAGTTTTACTGAAATACTGTATGTATTGATCAATAGACATACGCCCATAATTTACCAATTTAATCCAAGAGACAAAAACAGTACATGCTGTAATCACTTAAAGAAGTTACGAATTTTAAGTTGATTCACACTGTTTAGCTTCATTTTTGTACAGTTCTTTTTGCTGAGTATGCATGAAAGAGAAATTGTTCATCTTCTACCACATTCGTTTCGAAAAGTCGTTCTAGAATTATAATTGATTCTAAAGCCCCCATTCTTAGACTTGAAATGGCCGTTATAAATAGGTTCGTCTTTATTTCCATCTTCGTTACAACAGAGTTCATGTATCATTGAGTTAAAGGTAATATTGTATGCATGAAAGAAAAAGTATTCATCCTCTACAACATTCGTTTCGAAAAATCGTTGTAGAATTACAACTGATTCTGAAGCCTCCATTCTTAAACTTGAAATGGCCGTTATAAACAGGTTTGTCTTTATTTCCATCTTTGTTACAATAAAGTTCATGTATCATTGAGTTAAAGGTAATTTTGTCGGGATCAAAACTTTTTGGCTGTTACATCCGAGCTTGTTATAAGCGAGTTTTACGGTATCTCTTTAAATGAATGGTGAATGTAGGTTTCCTACAAGCGCTGCAGAACGTCTCTTAATTCTAACATTTCTTTTGTTCCGAATCCTCATTTCACTAAATTTGCAGTCTTCGTAATCTGAATGTTATACATTAGGATTGCGATGTGCCAGAATCTTCCAAAAAGGGCCATCCCGAATAAATAGAGAAGAATGTACCTAGACAACGTCTAGTCTGGAAACTGAATTCCTTGAAGTATTACTTTTAGGAAAAATGTCGATGTGAATTAGACAGAAGTTTTTAATCAGAGATGTTCTTGCAAAAGCTTTTATTCCAAAATTCCCATGCAAATTTCCAATTCTTATTAAATAAAACCAAGAAAGATGACACCGAATTTTCAGGTGTAATGAGAACGTCTTTTAAATCCGTTCCGACACGAATTAAATTTATCAAAGCTATCCTAAGTCAGTGGAACTGGTATGGAAAACAGTAATATCTGACAGTAATATCTGACGAAGAAAAAGTTTTTCAATCGAGTTTTTAATCCAGCTGATATTGCTGTAAACGGAGTCATGAATTTGCACTCTCTGGTGGCAGACTTGTGCGTTAAGAAAAACGTGAAATTATATGAGAAGCATTTCGCCCCGCAAGCGCTTTTCAACAAAGAAAGAATTTTTCAAATCGGATTCTTAGTAACAGATATATCAACAAACATAACCTATGTATCTACGGCCTCCGGCGGAGAGACCATGCATTATTTTAATAAGAAAGTGTTCTCAAAAGGTTTTTCGATGTCAACGGTATCGGTTCAGGAAAGAAAATTTTCAGTCGAGTTTTCAGGAGCTCAGATTTTACTGCAAATACTTCAGAAGCAGAAATTAATGCTTATGCTCCCTGGTGGCTAAACCGTTCTTTATCAAAAATTAGAAATTATTAGATGTATGAAAAGCATTTCTCGTCGGGAGCTATATGTGATACAGGAAGAATTTTCCAAATCGGAGTTTTAGCAGCAGAAATACCGGGGCAAATGTAATTTACCTTAGCACCCCCTAGCGGAAAGTCCATGAGTTACTGGAAAATTGTGAAATGATATGAAAAACATTTCGTACGGCGAACACTATCCAACAAAGAAGGAATTCTTCAAGTCGGACACTTAGAAGTAAAGTTATTGACGAAAATGGGATATACATCTACGCCCCCTGGCAGAGGAACCAGGTGTTGTTTTTAGAAGAAAATATTCTAAAAATGTTTATCAATAGGATTAGTATTGGTCCTCAAACGAAATTTTTTTCAATTGAGATTTTAGAAGTTCAGATTTTGCTACAAATGCATCAGAAACAGAAATTAAACTTACGCCTCCTGGTGGCCATACTGATTTTACCGAAAAATAGAAATTACATGCAAAATATTTCCCATCCAGAGCTGTACCTGCTGCAGAAAGAATTTTTTATATCTGAGATTCAGGAGCAGAGATATCGGGGGAACCGCAATGTTCTTTCACATACATTATCTGAAAGTCTATGAATTACTTGAAATTTTGAAATTATAGTGAAAACTTGTTGCACCGGAAACTCTATGGATAAAAGAAAAACTTTTTCAAATCAGACCATTAGAAGTAGAGATATTCACAAAATTAAGATATAAATCTACGCTCCCTGACGGAGAAACCATGCAATGTTTTAAGAAGAAAATATTCCGAAATTGTTTATCGACGTAAGTAGCATAGGTCGACGAAAGAATTTTTTCAATCGAGATATTTCAGAAGCTCAGATTTTGTGGTAAATACTTCAGAAGCTCAGATTTTGTGGTAAATATTTCAGAAGCAGAAATTAAAGCTTGCGCCCCCTGGTGCCCAAACTTTTCTCTACCAAAAATTAGGAAATATACGTAAAAGATTTCCCATCAGGAGCTGTATCCGCTGAAGAAAAACGTTTTCAAATCGGAGTTTTAGAAGTAGAGCAATTTACGTTTATGCCCCCTAGCGGAAAATCTATGCATAACTTGAAAAAGTGGCTATACCTAAAATACTATTCGACATAACTAGAATTGAAAAATAAAAATATTTTTTCAATCGGATGTTTAGAACCAAATATATTGAATAAAATGTATTTCGAATTCGATATCATCTGCACTCACGCATTATAGCGGCGAAATTGTACATCGTAAATTAAAAAAAACAAAAAACAAATAAAGGATCATCATTCGCATATTTCGAGCTTCGAAATGCAAAAAGGATTTTTCAAATGGATCAAATAGTTGCAGATAAATGGTGTCCACAAGAGGACGGACGAACAAACCGATAAAGTAAGTACGATCTTTTTTATACAAAAAACGTGCTAAAAATAAACAACTAAAATTTTTACCGAATGCAACAATTCTTCTGTCGTTTGATATGAAGGATCTCCTTACCGCTGTGACGAAAAATCATGATCATATTAACTATTTAGCAACCACAAGTAAACAGTTTTCTAAGAAAGTTAATTTTTCTACTGCTTCCAAAAAGAAAAGTACAGAGGATTTCGTAAGAAAACTTTAAAGCGTGTGACTAGGAAATTTCTGTGTGTGTGTGTGCAATTAAGGTAAAAATCCCTCCTAAGAAGAGTTTTAGGTGCAGCGTATTTTGTATATCAACTATGGCCTATAGGAAAATAATTTTTACTTTGCGTATAACGAGGACATGTCGCAACAACTTTAAAATATGGAAGTGTTACTGCTATGTTTCTCTTTGTTTATTTTTTCATTATACACGGTCGAGTCACATTATTGTGAACACCAGCTAATATCGAGAGGAACCACCGAGTGCAACGCGGACATCAACTACATGGGCTTGGATTGTGTCAGTAAGGTGCTGGAAGGTGTTCACAGGTATGTGAAGCCATGCTGACTGCAATGCATCTGACAGCTGCTGGAGAGTGCGTGTGGAGGATCTGTAGAGCGAGCAACACGATCGAGGTGATCCCACACATGCTCAATTGGGTTTACGTCTGCGCAACTAGGGGGCCAGGGAAACACTTTCTAGTCTTCATCGTGCTCTTCCAACCACTCTCGGACATTTCTAGATGTGTGAAACGTCGCATTGTTGTGCTGGAACATCTCATCCACCCCAGGGAAGAGAATCAGCATGTATGGGTGTACGTGGTCTGCAAGAATGGATTCATAACGAATTCGGTCCACAGTGCCTTCCACAGGTATGAGTGGACCCAGAGAATGCCACGACAACATTCCCCAGACCATAACGCTACCACCACCAGCTTGTGTTCTTCCAGCAATGGTTGAACAGTGTTTGTTCTCCGATGCTTCTCTTACCTTATAAGCCAGAGTGCATCCGTTCGGTGAAGCAGTAAACGTGACTCATCGGAGATGACAATCCTTTGCCAATCAGCGGAGATCCAATTGCAATACTGCAGTGTAAACGTAAGCCTTTTTTACCGATGCATCTTAGTTAGCATAGCTGTAGTGATCATTCGTCGGTATCAGAGCCCCATAAGCAGCAGGGTTCGCTAAGCTGTCGTTTTAGAGACATTTCCGGTAGCCCTCTGGTTCATTCGGCCAGGGAAATGCTCACCTGTAGCCGGTCGATTGGTCCTCACGCACCTTCCCAGGCAACGTTCACCTCTCACATCAATGGCACGTGGTTCTACGCAATTTGCACATCGCTTTTTTGCAATGGTGCCATTTCTCTAATCGTGATACACTTTAACCACAGCAGCACGCGAACAGTTCACAGATTGCGCTGTTTCAGAAATACTGCCACCCTTGGCCCAAAAGCCGATAAAAATCCATTTTTACAAATCTGATAAATCGCTCTCTTTGCCCATGACAGCAACGAGTGATATGTTTTAAGAATTCCTATAGCACATCTTATATACCTTCAAGCAAGCTCACGACACGTGCCTTCTTTAATTGGCTACGCGCTGTTGACGTCAAAAGTAGGAGGTGGTCTCAATAATGTGACTCGACTGTGTACTCTTGCAAGCTAAGTAATCTGAATTCCGTAAGTTCAATTCATGAAACGTAATTGTGGAAACGTTTCTCATTTATGAATTGACTGATCTGGAATTTGCTTTACATAAGAAATCGGCAAAGTCACCTGGCGTTGCCCGGCTTTAACAAAAATGCGTCAATCACATTTTAGGGGATCGTTTTTCGAGTTTTTCTGCAATTATGAATCGGATGTATTGCACAGAAACACTTAATTGAAATATGTTACAGTAATCAAACAGAATTAAAAAAACAAAATAATAAAATATGTGCTTGTAATGGCACCATTAGCTGAAACCAGCAGATCTTATTGGCTGTGAAGTTTGGAAATTTGAAATATTTGAGACATCTACATTTTTCTGTTGTGTTGGGATGAGTGTAATCTACATTTCTCCCAAAACACCAATAGGTTTATGATTAAAGTGTCCCTGGGTCAATGATGCTGAGTGTTCTCCCATTTGAAGCCGAGAGGAAGACGTTTTCACTTTTGCCAACCCTAGAGCAACTAACGAAAAAATAGAGATGGCAATTAGAAAAGGATGGTGTCTTGCAGGCTGAGTACAACTTTAAACGCCCGACCTTGATTCTTGTTGACACTCACGGTGAACTGAGAAGAACAGGAAACTGTAGAAGTTTAAACTCATCTGGAAGGTCACATGGGACGACTGAAATCCTTAGAATAAAAACATAATATTCTGCAGAATGCCAGTCATAATGGCAGCTTTGATGGCATTTTGAATGAATTTCTTGACAGCTAGTCGTGTTTCATTGCAGAATGTTGGCAGATCCAGATTACGTCAATATAAAATAAATAGTCAACACCAAGTGGAAGAATGACCGGACGGAGAATAACAAATATTAAGGTTTGAATAAATTAGTTGCGAAAAAGTTCGCATTTTTCTCACATTTCGTTTTTTGGAATTATATTTCCGTTTCACGAAATATATTTCCCCTCTAAAAGAATTGTGTTACTGTGTTTTTCAAATAGTGGAACTATTTACAGCGCGCAATAACACAGAGAGCCACTGACTGAAACATAAAGAAACGCGCCGGCAACTATAGCGAAGGAATACCAGCAACACTTCAGAAACTTGACACAGTAATCATCAAAAACCACAGGCATGGCGCAGGTGGTTAGTTGCTGTGCACTTTACGGGAGGGGGGACGATTCTGACGAGCGTTCGAATCCCGTCCCTGCAGGCCATCTAGTCTGCGGTTTTTCTTGGATTTTCCGCAGACTCCCGGTGTTTGGGGATTCGAATGCGTAGATAGTTTCCTGTGAAGTCTGCCCCGGACGTACTTTGTCCCCGTCTCCCCTTCCCCAGTATGTCTGGGTTTGGCAGATGAGTATCTAAGCGCTGGTAGTAAAACACTGTAAGACTTATGAAATCTGAAGTCACATGGCTTCTGAGACCTAGATGAAACATCAAGACCAAATCTCAAATTGTAAATTTCGGTTGTTATGTCAAATTTGAAAAAATGATTTAAGAAACCAAATCAAGATCTCCCCATAGAAATAGTTTGGAACTATATTTAGTGCGCGCTAACATGCAGAGAGCCGCATTCTAAAACATAATAAAACCCGCCTGTAACTCTGGAGGAAAGATGCACGCAACATTACGGAACTGCAGTTAAAATATGTTGGCATAGGCTACAGAAATTGACGCTTCTATCAAGTTTGGTTTGAGGTTCTCCCAGTTTACACAACAACGCAATGAAATATTATTACCTGCGATGAATAAATGTTACGCGAAAGTTAAAAAAAATTATACTGTTGAATGAACTTATGGTTCAGAATATCGCAGAATCAGATATCAATAAAGCTTGAAATCTTTAAAAATTAATTAATAAAAAATTTGCAAATTTGAATTTCAAAGAAAGGGCTCCCAGGTGCACCCCTTCATGCGCTGCTGCAAGTTTCTGCCACATTTCAAATCTTTACGTTCAGTAGTTTCTTCTGTAAGCAACCAACAGACAGACAGAAAAGGTAATTTGGTAATTCTACAAAGTGGGCCAAAAGTAGTGATCGGGTCACGTTAATTTCTTGTACTCATCGGGTTATGTTTAGTTTCTTAGGTGCAACATCCCTAGACCCTGTCGCGGACATTCTGACACTGTTTGGTCTCTTAGGTGCACGAAATGTCATTCATTAACCTTGCAACATTCCTGGAACCTGTCGCCTGACACTATGACACACAGTAACACACAAATTGCGGTAAGCATCAATGTCATAAATGCTTGTGAGATGAACTCCTTCAATTCGTCCACTGTGTGGTGGGGTGAATTGGTGCGGAAAAACTTATCCTTTACTAGACTGAAGGATCGATAACATCCCCGTGGAGCGAGCAGGCGAAAATTTCCAATTGTGATTGAAGCTAGAGCAAGCGGTACGAGTGGGTTCGCGTGCGAGGCGCGCCTGCGATCCAGTTAGTTCATATTTCGAACGAAAAAAGCTCTTCTGACAGCTATTTGCTCTCATCGATACATTCCCTGCCCCTTCGCCGTCGGGCCGACCCCCACTCAGCATGAGTGGGCCAAGTGCGGGGCGAGACGAGCAGACACCATCCTGCTCGGGTCTCCAGATCCCAACTCAGGGGGATGGAGACACAGAGAAACAAGTGAGCGCATGTCCAGATGAGTTAGTGAGACTGTTCAGGCAAATGGGCGAGTTGCTGGACAGTCCTACGACGAAAGTGTCTCACAATGTGAGAGGACGACTGCGGCCGATCATTGTGCAGATGCAAGCTGCCCTCATCAAACAGCAACTGGTGATAGAGCAACTGAAGAGACGACTGATGAGAACCAATGGAGTGAGTCCGGGCAGCCACGTCAGCACTCCTTTGCTGAAGCGGTCAAACCTAAGCCACAGAGTGAGGGAATGTCCAAATTCGAATTTCAGCACGTGTTCCTGGTCTATCCAAAGGACCAGGATCTCACCAAAAAGAGGCTCCTGGAAGAAGTAGCCCTAAACTTTGCTGCTCCCGGGATGATAGGAATTGGTGTGAAGGGTCTTAAACGAGTGAGCGAAGGCGGAGTGCTCATAGAGTGCCAGAAAGCAGAGGGGGTAGAAAAAGTGATCGATTTCTACCAAAGTAACTATTACTTGCATCCGGTGTACGGGCTGCAGAGATCCGCAAAGAAGCTATCACGAATAATCGTGTACGGGGACGATACTGAATACTCGGAAGCGGTCGAGCTCAACTTCCGAAGCCAAAATAACCTAAGAGACCCTGAGAGGTGCAGGGTGGTCTTCACCATCAGGCCTAAGGCGAAGAGTGATAAAGTCCACTGGGTGCTGGAATTGGCCCCAGAGGACTTCAAATCAACCATGAAAAAAGCCTGGGTCAACCTAGGCTGGATAATTCTTAGCTGCAAAGAATTCTTGAGAGAAACTCGTTGCTTCAAATGCAACGGGTTTGGCCATCATAAGGCAAAATGCCCGGAGACAGCAGAGACCTATGCCTGATGTGGCAAGACGGGACACAGGCACCAGAACTGTCCCAGTGAAGCTCGCTGTCCCTACTTCCGGAAGGCGAATGAGCGCTTCGGCCTTAAACTCAAAACAGACCATTTCAGTCTGGAAGCTGAATTTCCCAGCTTCCAGCGAGAAATCAAGATTCAACGCCGACGAATTGATTACGGCTGAACAGTCGCTGCTTACCATTGAGTCTACGCACCAAAACAAGTGTCTTTGTAAACGCTGAGTGTGCGTACGTCTGGGCTTGCGTGCCAAAATTTCATGTGCTTGTGTTTAGATGTGTGATTTTTCCTTTCTCGTGTCTGTACTAGAGCTGAGTTCGGGCTCCATTTTCGGAACCCGAGCCCGTCCGAGCCCGTGGTATATCAGCCCGAGTCCACCGGAGCCCGAATTTTATATTGCAAGATAGAGCCCGGGCCCGAACGAGCCCGAAAACCGAAAACTGGCTAACCTGTTCAACCAATAATAAAAAACATCTTCTTTTTCACACTTCCATTCTTTCCTCCTCCTGCAATTAGCCAATGCATTTCTCAAATAGGGAGTGGGGAAGGGACCGCTATCTATTTTTTACAGTGTAACTGTACGATTTTCTTTGACCGTTCGTTTCCGTCTGAGTACTTCAGGCGGCCGGCCATCCAAAATGATTATGCGGTGCTGCAATTGTATGTTGCTCAAATAATGCTAATATTATCGCGCCGTAATGCGTTGATATATGTACGTTGCTAAATAGAATTAGCAGGAAGCTACTACGTGGAGATAGTGGGTAAAGTATCGTCGGCAAGCTATCAACTATTCAATATCTATAGTTCTTGAAAAAGCTTCTTCTCTGCAGAAACACCAATGCGGCGTGGCCTATGTCATTTTCTACTCAAGCCCGGAATAAATAGCCATCTCGAATGCGTGCTCCTCAATCAGAACCAGTTGCCGAAGAATTCCCTTTACCAACTATAAAGTGTCTGATTTGCTAAATCATATAAAATCCCATTTATATATAAAATAAGTTATCTTGCTCTCCCTCTAAAAGAGCCAGAGCCCGCCTGATCCCTAACAGCAGTAAATATTCTACAGCCCGAGCCCAATTTGGGCCCCGGCTGTGCTTCGCTCTCAGCTCTAGTGTGTACTGTGTTTGAAATATAAAGCCTAGTGCACACCGTTCAGGTGGCGATCTAATCTCCCAAGGACATACCAATGGA
Source organism: Macrothele yani (assembly GCA_039090855.1). Lineage (NCBI taxonomy): Eukaryota > Metazoa > Arthropoda > Arachnida > Araneae > Macrothelidae > Macrothele > Macrothele yani. The sequence continues at coordinate 108,831,850 of CM076997.1, read as the reverse complement.
CACACGGTCCATCTGGGTATGCTCTCACTTCGCGCCACCCGTCTAAGTGTGCTGGTCCGCGGTCCCTCCGACCTAGAAATGGGAGTAGTAGCGTAGCGTTTGCGGTAGTAGCGTAGCGTTTGCGGTAGCAAACGTGCCCCGTGAGCTCCATCAAACCCTGTTGAGTCCGCAATTGGAAGGTACAGGCTGATGACTCATCAACTAACTTATCCCTTACTACGTCCCTAAAAAAAGAAATCCATAGGTGTCAGGTCGGTTGTCAGGTTCATCCAATCAGTGCTGCCACGTTGAGCCATCCAACGCTATGGGAAGGTGTTGTCAAGGTAGCTCCGTACGGACAAAGCAAAATAAGTTGGAGCCCACTTCATGTTCAAAGAACAAGTTGGTGAAGTCAGTCCTGGTTGCGAGTTGTGGCACTACCATGCTGCGCAACATATTCAGGTAATTGCTACGATCCACAGTTGTATCGAAAAAAAACTGGCACCACGATACCATCGCTGGACAGTTCACCCCACACAGGGACGCCTGTCTCTTTCAGTTCAGTTGTGACAATCACATGAGGATTTCCATCTGGCCAGTACACACAATTATGTCTGTTCACGAGGCCTGACAATTTGAAACAGGCCTCATCTGACCAGGCAATCTTATCAAGAAAGTCTAGTTCGTGAGAAATTTGGTTGCACATCATCTCACAGAATTGCAACCAACGGACGGAATCGTCCTCCATAATGCCATGTAAGAGTCTTGCAGAGTACAGCTTCAGTTTCATTAAGCGTAGCAAGGATGTTCTTGGTAAGAAAAGCTCCTGAAACGCACGTCGCCTGGACTTTTTCTGACTGCTCACGATTGTGAGAGCGTCTCTCATCTCATTCTCTTTTGTCACAGACGTCCGAGGACGTAAATATTTCTGTGCATTAACTACTAAACTGGTTGCATCAAATTTATCTCTGATACGACAAATTGCCAGACGTGTTGGTGGAGCAGCGTCAAATGCCTCTTGCCACGCAAGTTTCGTCTGTATTATTGCAAGTTTCTTAAGTTTCTTCTGTTTCTCCAAGTTTCCTCTGTATTATCTTTGCGTTTTCAGACTCACAACACTGCTCCAGAATCCACTTTCTTTAAATCCTAATATATGATTTGCTAGAACCCTCTGTGACGTGCCTGCCCAGCAGGACGCACACGACATAAAAGCAGATAGCAGCGATAACGAACGTCCGCGTAGCTCAGTTGATAGAGTGACTTATTCCGGAATGAGGGGACCCGGGTTCGAGCCCCGGCGTGGGCAAAAATGACGGAGAAATTTACTTTGTTATAATGGCGCCCGAACTTTCCGGATGACCCGGCCGTTCAAAATCTCGCAATCGTGTGATGTTCTTTCCACACCGCGAGGTAGGAAAATTAAGAGAATCCCTTCTCCAGCGCTTCGAATAATGAAAGTGTGTGATGTTGTATTCCACATACTAGATTGACTGTGAGTTCTCAAGTGCACGTTCTACAGCGGATGGCTACCTACGACGATTCATGGTCACGGTTAACCCGTGGGCCATGCCCCCGGCCCTCTTCCGGGGGTGGAGATGTGACGTGCCTGCCCAGCAGGACGCACACGATATAAAGGCAGATAGCAGCGAGAACGAACGTCCGCGTACCTCAGTTGGTAGAGTGACTTATTCCGGAATGAGGGGATCCGGGTTCGAGCCCCGGCGTGGACAAAAATAACTGAGAAATTTACTTCGTTATATGTCCTCCTCATCCGTGCCACTTTTTAAATTGTCATTGCAACAACCTAGAAACAAATGTTTGTGACGTCACGCTTAGCTTTTCGTGTAGGTGACGCCATCACCTACACGCGCACAGTCTACGAGTATATCACTTTGTTCTGTTGTCAAAGCAACAAAGAACACAGCTGCTGGTGTGATGTCATATAATCCAAATCAATCTCACATGACGTCAGAGATGCGTTACATCACACGGTCAACTCTCTACAGATACGAAAACCGTACATCAGGAATTTTGGTTCACTACCTGAACCGGTGTTTAACCATCTGTATGTGGCAACGTCATGAGTACGACGTCAAGATAAAAATAGAAATAGTTCACGGAAAAGGACAGGGGAAATTGATACATGGTTCACAGTCAGTGTATACGAAAAATGTTGTATATAAGGAAGTGTTGATGAAATAGGCACTAAAGGTTTTACAAAACACATAACGAACAGACGTATCAAATTCCATAACCGACTGCTCGGGAAATTTTCGGAAAGCTGTGAGCCAACGTCGCCATGTATTGACGTGGAACTCAAAAACTCAATATAATAAATTTTAACTAAAAAACTTCTGTATCGTAAATTTTATTTTCCACCGTCATTATTCACAGGCTTTCATCTAGTAAACAATAATCAAGGAGCACGAATACACCAAGTTAATGAACTTTGGTATATCATCCGTTGATTCATTGGTGAATAAAACCAAACTGACATAGCCGAACTTCCGCTCATCAACAGATGGCTTTTTCAAGGCTGATTGACACTAACCTATACGGAGAGAACTAACAGCAAACGCTAACTTTTGAAAACATATACTTGCTTTGAGTTAACTTCAAATTGTGCAAAAAAATTGCAGAATTTGTAGATTTGACGATGCGACCTGCAGGTCCTTTGGACAGATTTCCTAAAATATTCAGCACTTAAAACTGTTTTGTTTTGCTTTGTTTGTTGACATTTATTCACGCGTACATTTTTTGCACAGTTTGAAGCTAACTCAAAGCAAGTATATATTTTCAAATGTTGGCATTTACTGTTAGTTCGGTCCGTATAGGTTAGCATCAGTCAGCCTTGAAAAAGCCACCCGTTGGTGAGGCAAAGCTCGACTATATCAGTTTGTCTTTTACGCTAAGAAAATCAGTGGATGGTGTACCAAAGTTCCACTTTTTTTGTTCTTTACTCAAATTTCCTGCCATCGTTCTCGATACCTAAAAAATAAAAGAAATAATAAATAAATTAAAATGAAAAATAAATAAAATAAAAATAAAATACCACGATCTGATCAGTACTGTATACCTACTTTTGGCCCACCCTTTACGTGAAATTTGTATTTATATTTTTAACACTCCCTTCACAAAGAAAATAAACCTGCTATGAAAAAAAACACCTAACAACTTTTTCTGAGGCCATCAGATCTGAAGATTTCGATTTGTGTCACCGCCTGATGATGCAATCTTCTCAGGAACATAAAGGAAATCTTTACCTTCTGCTGACAATAATTAATATTTACGTAAGCATTAAAAATCAATTAACAATGTCAGCACCTCTCTCACGGGCACATGAAACAGGAAGCAAAATATAATGAATCAGTATGAGAAACTGGACCCCATTAAAATTTCGGGCTTGATAGCCAAAATTTAGGAGGTGTAGGTCAAGAAGAAGAGAATCTTTTCACGTGGAATGCTCAGCAGAAAATGTCAGTCAATCAGGTGTAAACTGAACCTGTTTTACTCAGGGCTTTTGTTGACAGCAAAAAAAGAAAAACTGAATTTAAATAATAAATAATACTCGGAAAAAAGAAAAAGAAACACTTTGGATTTAATGTCGATAACGTGAGAAAGAAAAAAGTGGGTGCGGAAGTGATCTGTGGAAGATGAAAGCAAAGAAATCGAGTCAATTTTCTAATGATACCTTCCGATTTATCCTCAAAGATAACATCCGCTTACCCTAGAGTTTAATACATGCGTCACATACAGCATTATTTATGAAACTTCTCAAGATCAATTATAACGTCATGAGGAGAAAGTGGTAAGTAACACGGGATAATGTTGTTGTCCCTTTTTTTCTCTCCCCTTTATCTCTTTACGTAATTTGCAGAAAAAGAGCGACCCAGTTAAACTACCAAGTTTAAGGAGGTCGACGAGTATCTTGTTCTTTTTTTTTCATCTTAGGAGGGACTTGGGTAATAAACTAAGCGGTGGTGCATTGGCAAACGGGGTCAACGCATGGCGAGAGTTCCTCTCCAATGAAATTTGACGTCGATTGGAGTTGCCTCATTGAAGCAGCTTGAGCCCCTTTAGATCACTTTAGGGGTTCGCGCTCTCCTTGGACCCGAAGTGGGGCTCTTACGTGCGTTCGACAGACCTATAAAAGATCCGGCCATCTGGTCACGCTCGCATTTCGAATCTGCATCCCTTTCCCCTTTCCATAGGTTCCGATTTCTCAAACGGAGGATAACAAAAGTAAAAACAAACTTTCAACTAAATATGAAGTTCTTCATTGTTGCAGCGGCAGTAGTTTCTTTGGGTGAGTAAGATTATCATCATCATAATCGTTATCGCTCTTATACAATGATTAAGATTTTTTTTTTCTCCAGGAAAACTAAAAGCAAATTTACGAAACGTCTTACATTTTTTAATAAGAGGGAGAACGGAAAATGAAACAGAAAAGACTGCTTTAATGACTGAAAAAAAAATAGGAACTAACATTCAAGAAAAGTGTCCGCTTCTCTTTATTAAAATTTAATGATGACTTATTAACACAAACAGCAGATACAAAATAATTAACTGAAAAATATTAATAATTTTTTTTAAATATGTGACCCATGGTAGTTGCATAGTTTTTTCAACTCTTGTGCGAATTCGTAAATACCGCAAATCTTGGAAAACATATAATTTAAATTTATATAATGACATGAAAACGGTTTATCCTAATATATCATGTATCAGAGAAATCAGTATATCTAATATATATAATGTATCAGCGAATTTTGTATATAATCAGAGAAATCAGTGCAGTTTCAAAAAGTTTGTAAAGCTACATTTTTGTTTAGAGGTAGCTTTGATATTATTGATAGCTCCGAGTTCTGTGTTATACATTACTTAATTGCGTCCGCAGAAAAAACAGGAAACGAGAAAGGTCGAAGGGTTATTCTTTATCACCAGAGAGGAGCAAGGAGCACCTGCTTCAGAACAGGTTCGAGTAAATTGAGTTACGTAAGAGAAAACAGTTGGAGCATCAAAAATACTTAATTAAAAGTATTCCCTCTGGCTTTTGCAGGTGGCGAATTTACAAGCAAATGAAATTAAGTTTTTCGCTCATGTTTCGAAAACAGAAAATTCAGAAAAAATACAATAAATGAAAGGAATATTACATTTAAAAGTGTTGAATTCCAATGTAAGATTCCTAATCCTCTGATTGCTCCTGAACAAACTGTAGTAATTATTGCCTTTATGATCCTGGAATTTTCTTCTAAAAATAAAAATTCCACAGAACGGGTTAATAGTTTCGCTGACCATTTTAGAGCAATGCAGTGCTTTACATAAGAACATTTATGTAAAACTTCAGCAACATGATTGATTTTAAATTCTGAAAAAAAAATTATCTCAGACGCTAATCATCCTTTCCGGGACAAGGGTTTCAGAAATATGTTTCGAGAAGTGTCCGATACATTACATGACGTACAGAGCTTCATTACGTCTGCAGATCTGCAAAAATATCAAACAAATTACATCATTACTTCATTTGTCCTTCTGCGAACATAATATGTCTGTTTTTAGAAGTTTCAACTGAAAACATCCGTTTTTGTATCGGATAGCTTTACCCATTGCGAAGATTATCCGTCAGACTTTCAGTGCATGATTGTTTCTCGCGATGTTTCTGCTCCGAGAAGGCTGACTTGAAAAATATTTCACTTCTAAGATAAGCCCAGGAATAATTTTTAACACATTTCTTGCTTTAGGTAGCAGCACGTTTTTTTCCTAATTGGTGTAAATGTATATTTGCATTCTTCACGATGTACAAGTATGTATTTCAGTACAAAACATTCGGACATTCTTAACAAATAGAGAACATTTTATGTGAAATTTCAGTTTATCCCACTACATAATTTTTCCTATGAGCTGTTGTATAACAGTACTGTGTGATTTATATTTAAAAAAACTTCATGATAACGTATTAGTATGGAGCAAACATTCTGATTGAATTCCTAGTTTTCTTTGTAACTTCATGCAATTTTGAAATATTGAAAAACGCTACAAATTTGAATGCATCTTGTTGAATTGAGCCCTCGTTTCATCAGTAATTTCATGATATCAGTTATTTTTCGTGTTAAGTGCAATTAGAATGATCAGAACTTATATAAACAACAACTTCATACAACCATGTTAAGTAACACAGCTTGAATCATTCTAAGTTAAGAATTCCATCTATTTTTCCATCTAGTTGCACGCTGAAGTGCAAGTTCAGTTCCACCGAAAATGTCCCTATCAAACCAGGATGAGTTAAATGTCGGGCATATTACTTAATGGTGTGTACCCCACCACAATCAGGTTAATCCAAACTAGTTGATAAATCGAACTTCTTTTAACTTTTCCTGCTTCCGCCAGTTGTGCACAGGCTGTTAAAAATTTCTAGAGAACATAGAATCCCCACTTATCCACATTTTTCGTGATTCCGCCAGTTTTAATGTGCAGGCTGCTAAGCGACTTCTAGAACCGTCAAAGAAACTCCGTTTAGCTATTATTCCCCTGCTTCTGCCAATTCTTCTGCGCAGGCTGTTAAGAGATTTCTACAGCCAGCAGAAACGTCTCATTTACTCACGCTTCCCTGCTTCTGCCTTTTTTTGCGAACAGGCTGTTGAGAGTTTACTAGATCAGTCAGTCCCTTGAGGAGCCAAGGGGTATTGAAAAACTACTTAAAACTGTACTTTCCTTTCAATTCACATGGCAATGTCTTAAAATAAAGGAAGATACATCCTCATTTTTTGACTCTCGCCTGATCTCTTGGTATTTCTGTTGGTGTCACTGCGTTGAGAAAGCTCTTTCAAAATGTCAAGCATCTAAGTGTTAACGTATATTCATATTGCGGATGTTGAAGGGCAGCAAATTCTTCCGTTTTCTCATCAATGCTGTATAATCCAGTAGCTTTCGGTCAGCATCAAACAACATGCATTATTATTCACTCCAACGCCTGTCTCACGATTGACTTACGACTTTGAAAGCGTAACTGTAGCACACGTTTTTCTTTTTTCAACTTTAAATGTCAATTAAATTTCTAATAGGTTAATCTAGATAAACACAACCATAGGCATACATGGGAGTCACAAGTTTGATTCAAACAGTAGTGACGCTAATCTGTAATCAACTGAAACACCAGATGAACCTCTGAGGCTAAAACTTTCGCGAGTTTCAATAAGGTCTTACGTGCACTCACCATGAATACACTTTTTTATACTTTAGCTACAAAAGGATATCAGTCAAATTACTCAAAATAACGTTTGCCTTCTGTTTATGTACTCGTATTTATTTAAACGTTTATGTGTTTCGTGTGTGCAGTGTATGATGAATATGTTACTGAAATGTTCTGACTAATACAGTGTGTCGGAATGCACCAATGGGCATATAAAACAATTTATTGTAAGTTCCTTTCTTGAATGTGGATATTAGAATTCCTGTGAATTTTGTATACATTTCTATAAAGCCGTTAGGTGTCCTAGTATTTAACGTACGAGCATTTAGCATCACGACCTTAATTATGAATCACAAAGGAGACATGAAATCGTGATTTTCCTTTTGCTTTGGTTCGTTTCCTTCCTTGTAGATAGCATTTCAAAGTTTGACACTGAAAAATTACTGTAGGCTTCAGTAACCGTAAAAGTTTCTATTCTGCAAAAACAGTTTCTTCCATTGCGCAAGACAAATAATGTTGTGGGCCGAACAGTATATAGACATGATCATATGGAGAAATGATGTATTGGTGCTTGTATTCATGAAGAAGTAAAGCATTTGCGAATTTTTACTCATGCGTGTAAATACATGACGCGCTTTCACTTTTTAATAAGCACGCCTCAAACGTTTGCACACTTATTGGTATATTTTCATATTCTTAGTCATTATAGCATTTTAAATACGAGTTTCGTAATAATATTTTGTACTGACTATGAGTTCTCATGGATATAGGATCTCAAAGTTTCGGATCCCATATCAGTATGTTATCTTAAATCTTAACCGGACCAATGGTTATCGATATAACCATTGGCCAGAATAAGATTTTTTTTCTGGTTTTGAATGAGCCTTAGAAAAATTACTAGGCTCCTGTATATTCACACTGAAATCATACAGACAAAAGTTCCGCTCGTTTCATCCCATTTTTTCCAAATTTAGGAAAAGACATGGTACGATGCGACAGATTAGTTATGATAAATTTGTATGTGTAAGATGGAGTTTATCTGATTCAACCTTTCTTTCGCACTGCTGATACAATAGTTGCACGAAATGTGCATGTCCTCTTCCATAGATTCCATAGATCTCTAGGTTTTACGACCGCCATAATGGTCAGAAGTCAGTTCCTCTGACAACTCCCTCATCGGAGCTTCTTCCATAGACATTGCTCAAGAGTATACACAGTAATAATGCGGCAACTGATTGTACAGATAGAACGTTGTGTATATATGCATGTTTGCATGAGTAGTGAAATTGTTTACTTGTATTGTTTTCGTATTTTTGTACGAAGGTCGCACCATTTCTTTTAAAATATACTCATGCATCATATGAATGAAAGAACATGTTGAGAAAAAAACATATGATGCATATATTACCCCATTTCTATTATGAATATGTGAATGAAAGAACATGTTTAGTTATCAATTCAGGCACGATGAAATTAAACATTTTGTTTTCCTTTGATGAAGGTATGCCTGAAGGATAACTCATTTATAGTATTGGAGGCGTTGTGGTTATACGTACCGTGTGAATGGAGAAGCGATATATACGTATATACATATACTTGTATACTATATATAGGGTGCATACGAAAGTCCTTTTAGCCTGGAATAACTTGCGAACGGAGAAAGGTACAGCTATGCAAGTGAGATAACGGTATAGTATAGCGACTACGCCCGATCGAATGCAACAAATAGCAGCGCTCCTAGTGACGAAATGCGGAAGTTAGCCATTGCAAATCGAAAATGAAAACAGATAGAGCAAAATTTCCAATTACAAAGTTTGTACAGCATCAATAAATTAGTACAGAACGACATTTGTTTCACACAGATATGATAAATTGTTGCCTGAATATCCTACAATGTCCGAAACCGATGCGCGACGATTCAAATTTGGATGCCGCCCCGGTGGCGCAGTGGTCTAAGCGATGGCCTCTGATCATTCGTCCGAACGGGGTCCGGGTCCGAATCCCGGTGAAGGCATGGATGTTGTGTTTGCCTTACGGCACTGGCTCTCTCCCTTCCCTGTAACCAGTGACCCTAAATTAGGGACGGGCGACTGCTTATAGCCCATTGAGTTGCTCACGGTGGTCGTTTAAACCTCAAATTAAAAAAAAAAATTAAAAAAATCTGGATATTCACATTTCGCAAATGTAGCCGTATTCAAATGCAGATTATGACGTTGTACCGTACCTACGAAATAAAAACCAGTAGCAGGATGTACCCTGAGTAGAAGTTTAGGTCTACGTACGCTGTCTGAGAATGGCGGGCTTGGATTTCTGGGGTTGCGTAAAAAATCAGGTGTATGCAACAGCGCCTACAAGTCTGCTGGATCTACGTCGTTGTGTTACAGATGCTTGCAATAGTGTGACCCTATCCATGCTGAGGTATGTGCATGCAGAGTTACTTTCACGAATACAAATGTGTATCGTGGGCAATGGCGAACTCTTCGAACATACTCGACATTAACTTTTTATCACTGTGCGCCAGTTTGCCTTTTTTGTTTTTGTTTTGTCCGACGTCATCAAACTGTATTGATATATGTACGCATTTATGCAATAAATTGTGTGTTTTTGCTCATACCCTATGCCTGTTCCCTTCAAACGTTCACACAAAAGGTCGTGAATCGATTTTGGACATTTTAGTGTATTCAGGCGACAATTTATCTTATCCGTGTGAAACAAATATTGTTTTGTAGTAATTAATGTATACTCTAGAACTTTGTAATTGGAAATTTTGCTCTACCTCTTTTCGTTTTCGATTTGCAATGGCTAAATTCCGCATTTCGCCACTAGGGGCGCTGCTATTGGTTGCGTTCGATTGGGCGTAGTTGCTTTACTATACCGTTATCTCACTTGCCTAACTGTACCTCTCTCCGTTCTCAAGTTATTCCAAGGTAAAGGGACTTTCCTATTCACCCTGTATATTTGCCCTCGTCACACAAATGAATCACTGCAAAATAGCACGCCACTGCAGTGTGGTATAAATTAGGAAGCCCACAATCAAAAAGCGCTTATAGCCTAGTAGAATCCGTTCATTTACTTATGTTTATAAATTACGTATGTCTAACCAGTGCCATGAAAATGTCTCCCAGTGCAGAGCAAAAGATTGACGAATCTATATAGGTCTTATCGTCATCAACAACAATGGGCAAGAATCCCGTACGCGTCTGAGACCATGGGACATCAGATTTCATTCGTCTTTTATAATTTTCCTACCAGCGCATCGACACTCATCTGGTAAATCCAGGCATCCCCGGAAAGGGGTTTTCAAGGACAAAACGCGTCCGGGGCCGACTTCAAAGGGTACCATCTACGCATTCGTTTCCCCAAACGTGGGAAGTCTACCGAAAATTCTCAGACCAGATGGCCGGCAGGACTGGGGTTCGAACGCCCGTCAGAAACGCACGCCTCTCACATAGTGCACAGCAACGTAACCACCTACGCTATGCCGACGGCATATATAGGTCTTATGCCTCTAAATAAACGGATTTTGGTTTGCTATGATCGCTTTTTGATTGTGCACAATTTGGTGTACTTTGAACTAATATTTAGGAAATACAGCTGGTCAAACACCAGTTGCCGTTCGATTGAGGATAGGTATTTGCTAAAAGAATGATCTCAGCGACACTGAATGATTTGGCAATACGGGTGCCAGTTGGAGCATCTTCTAAACGGCCATCCTGGTGTGCTGAGAACTCTGATGTTGCGCCACTGGAAAAGATGCCAGCAATTTGTCGATCCTAACGCCGGAAGCAATTAGACGATTCGAAGGATATTGGTGACCGTCATGCAAGCGAGATAACATGCGGTCGCAACTCTGCAAATAACAGCAAAATTCTACACTGCTGGCCACCCAAAATGCAACACAAAGAAGGAAGCATCCGATTGGCCTGAAATTCGCAGCATGCGTCGCCCGCGAGAGGACATGCAAACTATTAGCATTTGCAGAGCATATGCAAATCATATGCGCCCGGCAAGCCACCGAGAAGCACTACAAGAAAGGTGCACAGTAGGCGGGGTGTAAGTAGTTTAAGTGTGTTGTGTTGCCGGACCTGTGCGCGGGAAGCTTCCTGATGCCTGGTCGCAGAATACGGCAGTTGGTCCAGCACGTTTCGGAGTTCGACAGAGGAAGAATAGTGGCTTATCGCGACAGCGGTTTATCGTACCTAGACATCAGTGCCCGTGCGGGACGACATCGAGCCACAGTGAGGCGAGTATGGATTCGTGGGTGCAGGAGGGACAGACGGACCGACGTGAGCGATTGCCGCAGCCGCACCACATTACCGAACGACAGAACTGGCATGTTGTGCGGCGGGCATTGACGGCTCACACCGCCACATCACGAACGTTAGCGCAGGAATTAGGGTGTGTTGCGCAACAACCTGTGTCAGCACGTACCGTTCGACGTAGTCTGCAGGAGCGGGGAATGTCGCACGGCGCTCATTGCTCCGATTACCATTGACGTTACACCACCGGCGAGTGCGGCGGCAGTGAGCCGTTGAACGCCGCACCTGGACTACGGAATGGCACGACATTGTTTTCTCCGATGAATCCCGCTTCTGCACTGCAACACCACGATGGTCGGATCCACGTGTGGCGGCACTGCGACGAGAGACTGTATGACGCCTGCATTATGCATCGCCATACCAGTCGGTCACCTGGCGTTATTGTATGGGGCGTAATTGAATATGACACCCGCACCCCTCTAGTACGCATCGCCGGTACACTCAACAGCCCACAGCACCATCTCCGACGTTTTGGAGCCTGTAGTCCTCCCTTAATTACAGGACCTGCCAGCGGCCACGTTTCAACAGAACAATGCGCGCCCGCAACGTGGCACGCATCGTGCAACAATTCTTCACGGCCCACCAGGTGTCACTGCTGCCGTTGCCAGCCTGTTCTCCCGAAATGTTACCCATCGAACACGTCCGGTGGTTCATCGGCAACCGATTGGCCCGGCAAGAACCACCAGCGGTTACGCCTGATGAACTATGGCAACGTGTGGAAACAACCTGGACACAAGTCCACATCCAAAGCTTCTTACGTTCGATGCCGCGGCGTGTAGCGGCCGTTATTGCCAGCCATGGGGGCCACACGAACTATTGATGTCTGCGTGTTCCGCAAGTCGCACGGGCCTGTAAGCTCAATCGTTTCATTTTTGTATCTGTTGTTATGTGTCCAGTAAATCTGGACACATAACAACAGATACAAAGATTCACCACATAGCGGGTCATGTCGCGAATGGGTTATAACTGCCGATGGCCATGACTCAGTCTTCTTTTACTTTTCGTCTTAGCTCTTTCCGTCCACAGTGTCATCCATTGCTGAAAAAATATTTTTGGGCGTCGGGCTATTTACGATAACTCCGGTTGTGCGTGAATATCCCGTAGGATAACCGTTTGAGGGGTGCAGCAATCCAGGTGAATTGAGCCTCCTGTTTGCCAAGCTTAGCTGTCTAAGCACAGTGTTCTGCCTGGTTGTGGTGCATCTGGACCATCTACTGCTACGCATATTTTTAATATCACCAGTGTCTTTTACTTTGTTCAGTTGCCTAATAGCTGTAGATTGATTGCAACCCACTCTCTCAGCGATTTGCTCTGAAGAATATCCTTCTTCATGCAGAACAACTATTTTTACCCTGCCCGCTGTGAAAAATTCCGCAATTTTAACCATTACTGAGAATGTACACAAATTATACCCTAATAACAAGCAGATGCGCCCACTACAAGGCTCTAGTATAACATAACATAACATATCTTGTAAGGTTTAGGTCCAATTCACATTCAGTTGTATGGAACTAAGAAGAAGTAGATAGATTCTATGTAGAATCCCTGATTGGATAGGTTTTAAAGAGGAACAGAAAAAATTGAGTTGTAGATATATATTTCTAAATGTGAGCGCGAGTGAATTGCACTTTTAGCAGTTGAGAAAAAAGTAACAACTTCGGACACTACAAGGGAAGCAGAGTTAGTCTGACCGATGAGAAAACTACCAGGGAAGCAGAGTTAGTCTGACCGATGAGAAAACTACCAGGGAAGCAGAGTTAGTCTGACCGATGAGAAAACTACCAGGGAAGCAGAATTAGTCTGACCGATGAGAAAGTGTCAGAGCCAAGCGACAGTGCGATGAATTCCCGGCAAAAACAATGGAGAGTACGATGGATGCTGGTGATGATTGAGCATGGTAATTTCTGTTTATTGGCAATTCTTGGTGAATTGGTAATGACTGTTTATTGGTTATACCTGGTGATTTGGTAATTCCTGGGGAGCTGGCGTGAAGAGTTGGTGGTTCACAAGAAATTTGAAATGGAGAAAGCATACGGGAAATAATGAGATTTTTACTTAAAGCAGTAGATTTCGAGATTTTACTTACCTGTGTGTGTGTGTATTTTTTTTTTTTTTTTTTTTTTTTTTTGTTAACGAATGTTGTGATAACGGGGTGGACTGCTTACAAGTATTTGGGAGAATTAGAAACTAAGGAGATAATCCTTTTTAGGGTCAAATTAGGGACACTTAGTTGGTAATGGAGATAAGAATTTGTTTGAAGTGGAGAATTTGTCCCGGAAATTGGAAATGTAAAAATTTATATAGGAAGCAGAAGTCGGACAACCGCGAAAAACACGGGCACAATTTGTGGCCAATCAGGATTTTAGGAAATAATAAATAAAAAAAAAATGTTTATTGTTTAAATGATACGTAGAGGATTTTAGGAAGGGAGTGTCTGACCCCAGGTCTTAAACAACTCTTAGAAATAGGAAGCTAGGAGATTTAGGCTAGAGTGCCCGATAGGAAAGTGACACGGAAGCGAGGTAGAAAGGAGGAGGAAGACGCTCTTATTTATTACCGAGGGTTAGTACCCGGGGTCTGACGGCTTAACGTGCCCATCCGAAGCTCAGCGGGTATTTAGTGGATCGAACCTGAGGTCCTTTCAGCGGCAGTCAGAACGTTGCCCACTAGGCCACCCGCGGCCCTATGGGAAATAATAGCGCTCCGTCAAACTTTATAAAGGCTGGAGTGGGATTAGGATAGCATTAGGAAGCAGCCAATCAATTAAAAGAATGTCTATTATTGGCTGTAACAACTGATACGCAGCTAACGAGAATTTCAAAGTGTTTGTCAAACCCCATATTTTATATCATATCTTTAGAACAGAAGTAGCTACAGGAAAAATAAAACATTTTTGAAGTCTCCATGAAAGTTTTCATTTAATAACATATAAACGATGAAATAACTATGCAAAGTAGTTAGTAAAAAGAGTTAAACTTAAAAAATAACGGAAGTGATGCATTACATTTGCACACCACTGTAGAATGTAGAGCTTGTAGGTATTATGTGATCATGAGTTAGTGGAGAAATGTTATATGCTTCTTCGTAATCTTTTATTTCTGTGTTCTCATTAATTTACGCTTGTGTGTGCAATTGTTCAAGATTTGTTTTGCTTCCTCCAGAGGGGCATAGTTGTGAAAGACACAGACATCTGGTAATCGTCCCAGTCGGGCATGGGCTGAAGTCCCGGATGAGACACGAGTGGTGCTTTCGCGCACCGGTTCTCTATCTTCCCTGGAACCAGTGGTCTTAAATTAGAAGGGTGGAATAATTTCAAATGCTCTTGGTGATCGCCTTTGTTAGGGGGCTGGTTATAATGACCACCGTGAGCAACTCTTAGGACTACAAGCTGGGAAAGGAGAAAGCCAGTGCTGTAAGACAAGTACGTCCCCCATGCCTCATCTTAGACTCAGTCCCAATCCGACGAAAGATCAAAAGCCACCGATTAGATCACTGTACCATCGGAACGTCTGTTGTTGTTCTCTGATCCACGAGAAACAAATGTTTGGGAGTGAATGACGAAACTAGACAGCAAATGATGGAAATACGGCATTAAGATATCACTCTCTTCTAGAAAAGAATTGATTTTTTGTTAACGAACCAGCCCATCCAAATATGACAATTTTTAAGTCATGCGTCAAGTGTGCTTTGAATCCAATGTTTTAAACTGGAGTTGCGCATGCGCAGTTTTTGGCAGAAAAAGGAGGAAAGACGTGGTCACAAAAATAAATTGCGAAAGGAAGTAAAACAAAAAATACAAGCAAAAAGGAAATGTGGATGCTAGTTCTTATAATTATTTCTTTTTCTTTGGTACTCGTGAGCATTTAAGGCTAGTAGTAATCCCACCTCTCTCATTACGGTTTCTTATTGGGGTGAACTAGTTCTGATTAGGTTAACATAAGATTCGTAGCTGTTGGAATGTCGAAGGACACAAGTCTGGAGAAATAAAACTTCAAACGCTTTCGTCCCAGACAGTCCAATCTGCTGAAACGTCAGGGTGCGTCACATACACAAACATTTGTTTCAGTATAACTGCTCGATATCCCTTCATATTGAATTAAATAAATGCCTCTGATAACACTCAATCATCGCCGTAAATACTCAGTAATCTGTTTAGTACTTTTTAATGTCTGCAGCAAAAATAAATTTCTATTTTTAAATTTTTATTGAGTAAATGTTTATCGCATGTAAATCTGAAATTCCAAAATCGAGTATATAAAATTTACTACCCATAATTATGAAACTTTTAAGATTTAGGGTCAAAGTATAAAATTAGAAAACTCTAACTATAAAATAATTTATTTGCAAGACTTGATACTAAATTTTTGTGTTGCACAGATTTTGTCGAATGTATCATATTGAATACAAATAAAATGTTTAATAAAATAAATTACAGTTTGGACGATGTTTAACGTAATAAAATAATCACATATAAAATTAATTTCGGTGCTGGACTTTTTTTATAGGTACAAAAGTTTGTAATAATTGGCTAATCACCAAGCAAACGCAATATTAAATCTGGTTTCGCATCGGGTTTAATTCTGTATTTCGATTTCAAACAAGAATACAGTGAACATGATCTTTCACACAAATATATTGTGGAAAATGGTAAGAGAATTTAAAAGCTCTCTTAGTAGGAACTGAACATTTATTTTTTTTATTTTTAGGCAAGAACTTATGTGGCTGTCGATTTTGAATAATGTCTGTAGCCCAAAATCCGTTGATATGTCATTTAAATTTCCGTTTTCATCCATTGTGAGTTCATCATTCAGAGACGTAAAAGACATATCAAATGAGTTGGGAATCCAACTTAGTTTATTGGGAATTTCAGGAATATTGACATTCCTAAAAATTTAAGATGATCACTGATGTCTTTCTTGATAGCCTAATCCAAAGTAGTTCATCTCCTAATAAGAAATTATGTGCAAGACACTCAATACTGCCACCAATTAAGTGGTTTCAAGAAATTTTGTTTCCTATTTATACGTTTTTACTTTGTCTTGAACGTTGATTGCTTTGGTACCTTATAAATGTATGTTAAGGCGCTGTTGAAGAATTTTTAGCTAAAAATCCTAGGACTATCGTCTCTGGCCACCACCCTATAGGAACCACTTATCTACGCTGAAAGTTGCTAACACCAGTCTTATAAAGTATTTTTAAGTTTATAAATTGGTGTCGTGTGAAGTTCCTGACCTCTGTTAAATACGTAGTTATGCCACGGTGTTTACGAAAATAACGTACTGCTGCAGAAAAAGTGATCAGCCGCCCCGTTAGCGCAGTGGTTTAAACGTAGGCTTATGATCATTCGTCTGAATTGTGTCCAGGCTCGAATCCCGGTCAGTCATGGATGTTTGTCTTACGGCACTGGCTCTCTCTCCCTTTCCTGGAACCAGTGGCCCTAAATTAGGGAAAGGCAAATGTTTAGTGTTCCTCTTCAAAGAACCTCTCTAAGTGCCTTTTTAATTTCTTCGCCATCACGGGGGCGCAGTGATCTAAAAGTTGGCTTATGATCATTCGTCCGTGCAGGGGTTCGGGTTCGAATCCCGGTGAGGCATGGATATTGTGTTTATCTTACGGCATTGGCTCTCCCTTCCCTGGAACCAGTGACACTAAATTAGAAAAGAACCAACCGCTGCAGCTAAAGTTATCCGCCGCCCCATTGGCGAAGTGGTCTAAACGTAGTCTTATGATTATTCTTCTGAATTGGGTCCGGGCTCAAATCCCGGTGAGTCATGGATGTTTGTCTTACGGCACTGGCTCTCTCTCCCTTTCCTGGAACCAGTGGCCCTAAATTAGGGAAAGGCGACTGCTTATTGCATAAGTGTTCTTCTTCAAAGAACCTCTCTAAGTGCCATTTTAATTCCTTCGCCGCGCCAGCGGCGCAGTGGTCTAAGCGTTGGCTTATGATCATACGTCCGTGCAGGGGTCCGGGTTTGAATCCCGGTGAGGCATGGATGTTGTGTTTGTCTTATGAAACTTGCTCTCTCTCTCTTCCCTGGAACCAGTGGCCCTAAATTATGGAAAGGCGACTGCTTGTTGCATAAGGGTTCCACTTGAAAGATCCTCTCTAAGTGCACTTTTAATATTTTCGCCGCCCCGGTGGCGCAGTGGTCTAAGCGCTGGCTTATGATCATTCGTCCGTGCAGGGGTCCGGGTTCGAATCCCGGTGAGGCATGGATGTTGTGCTTGTCTTACGGCACTGGCTCTCTTCATACCCTGGAACCAGTGACCCTAATTTAGGAACGGGTGACTGCTTATAGCCCATTGAGTTCCTCACGGTGGTCGTTAAACCTTCAATAAAAAAAAAAAAAAAACTTCTTCAATGCTTCTGAATACAGAAGTGATGGAATGAGTTTACGCTTGCTGGATTTCCATGTAAATAATTAGGGAAGCAACTGTTAGTAGAATTTTTCGTCTGCGATGTAAATGAAATTCCTAAAATTATTTCCTTATTAAGCCCAATGGGTTTTAATAAACACATGCTAATAGTTGGCAATATATTTAAATCCCAAAATGTTTTATAAATCATACAAAGTTAAGTATTTTTGCATCACTGCAGCCAGTGTGGTAATCTAGTTTGTCTCGGAAATGTTTCCCCTCCTTTTCTTTGTATTTTTTAAGAAATTTATTGATTGAACTACTATTTTTCATTTTTCATATCATTCCAAAGAAGTGAGTAAGGTTTTCCCGTGACAATTCTATACCTCTATTAAACCTGATTTCTTCATGGAGTAAAGAAAGATTAAGCTTTCACAGAAGAATGATCTCCGCAATCTTATAAGTTTGAGAAGCCTTTCTAGAAAGACACACTCAGGTACAGAGGCGTCTCTCTTTCTCTCTTTCTCTGCATGTTCTGGAACATGCATCATCAGAAGGTGTTTGGCAGGATATATCTCTTGTGTCCCATTTTACCAGTTCAACCAATAATTTTTGTGTCTTTATTTCCTCAATCGAGCTTCCGTATCTATTTATCTGATATAACGATGCTAGCCGCTGTCGGAAGAAAAATAAACCGATAAATACTATTTTGTGTGAGCTTACTTTGCCTTCAGCTAAATTTCCTGTAATTCAGATGTTAGTTCGATTTTTTTTTTCCTTTCTTCTTGTTCTTCTCTCTCTATATCTGATTTCTTTCTTTTTTATTTAGTGAAAGTTGCCGAATGATTCCAACTGCTGCGCGGAACAGGAAATAAGTAACAGGATGAATGCTAACTATATGGGCAAGAGAGAAAAAACTCCGTAAACATTCGACCTACTATTCCTGTTAAGTAAAGGATGTGTGTATGTTTAAAAGTAAAATCACCCCTTGAGGCAATACACCTGTAAATCCAGGAACAATATTTCGAAATACCTCGAAACAAATATAAATTAGAATCACGTGAGTGCACATTCGTTGTTTTTACGAAGTCATAATGTTATTTGCAGTACTTTCCTAATTGGTAGGCAAGTTTTAGCGAGAAAAGGAGAAAAGCAATTGTATTATTTTTAGAAAATATCTGCTTTTTTATGAAAATCACTTTTTAATAAAATGTAAAGGAATAAATATTTTCCAAAAAATTAAAATTAAAATGTATTTTATTTATTTACAATCTCTTAGTAACCCATCACAAGACCATCAAATGCGTAACTTGATTCCTACGAAGTAAAAACGCTTTTATTCAAAAATCAGAATAAGAGATTTGCTATTTTTGTAAAGTGTTTTCAATGGTGTTTTCAGCAGTGAAATGCTACTCAAGCCAGTTAAGAACGTCTCAAAATGTTTACTAAACAGATTCCATTTTGTGACCGCACTTCGCTGTTAGGAGGATTTCGATTTTTCAAGTTCTAGATAGATCAGAAATTGATTTGCCAATTTTCAACGTGATTTTGAGTTTTGATAAAGAGACCTCGATTAATCTAATGGTTCGTAATTCGTCTCATTTCAACGTAATTTTGGGTTTTGATAAAGAGACCTCGATTGATCTAATGGTTGGTAATTCGTCTCATAAATGTTAGTTTCATGGTAAAATTCAAATTATTCCTTTTCTGACTTCGTATCTACGTGATATTAGATTTTTAGCGGTATGGATGATTAAAAAAAAATATCGAATTCAATTGAATTCTGATGATAAGTATTATTCTGAAGATGAGTTGCGTATGTTTCAGTTTTTAACAACATATAAATACGATACACTCGGATGAACAAAAATTAACTAAATTTTTCCAATAACTACAATTTTAATAATTCCTTGCTTTCTAACAAAATTTTATCGTCTAAACTCTTAAATGGTATTTTTATTTGTTTACCTTATCATGGCCATAAGCAAACGGCGGCTTTTATTTCAAATAATGCATTTTGCAGATCGCATGACAACTATTTCAAATGCGCTCCGCGTTTTTCTAATTTCACAAAGACTTCTTTCACCCCAGTGCATATTTTTTATAAAAATTCACTGTTACGAACGTTTGCGCAGGAATTAAGGTGTGTTGCGATACAACCTGTGTCAGCACGCTCCGTTCGACGTCGTCTGCAGGAGCGGGGACTTGTCGCACATTGCCCATTGCTCCGAATACCATTGACGTTACACCACCGGCGAGTGCGGCGGCAGTGGGCCGTTGAACGCCGCACCTGGACTACGGAATGGCACGACATTATCTTCTCCGACGAATCCCGCTTCTGCCTGCAACACCACGATGGTCGGATCCCCGTGTGGCGGCACCGCGGCGAGATACTGTATGACGCCTGCATTAAGCATCGCCATACCGGTCCGTCGCCTGGCGTTATGGTTTGGGGCGCAATTGGATATGACACCCGCACCCCTCTGGTACGCATCGCCGGTACACACAACAGCCACCGCTACATCTCCGACGTTTTGGAGCCTGTAGTCCTCCCTTACCTGCAGGACCTGCCAGCTGCCACGTTTCAACAGGACAATGCGCGCCCACACGTGGCACGCATCGTGCAACAATTCTTTACGGCCCACCAGGTGTCACTGCTGCCGCGGTTCAACTGTTCTCCCGATATGTCGCCCATCGAACAGGTCTGGTCACTGATCGGCAACCGAGTGGCCCGGCAAGCACCACCAGCGGCTACGCCTGATGAACTGTGGCAACGTGTGGAAGCAGCCTGGACCGACACATCCAAAGCCTTTTTCGTTCGATGCCGCGGCGTGTAGCTGCCGTTATTGCCAGCCATGGGGGCCACACAAACTATTGATGTCTGCGTGTCCCGTAAGTCGCACGGGCCTGTAAGTTCAATCGCTTCATCTTTGTATCTCTTGTTATGTGTCCTGTAAATCTGGCATTGCTCTCTCGTGTCCTTCTTGGTGTTGCATTTTGGGTTGCCAGCAGTGTATAAACTTACGCCGTAACCAGAGAATAAATGTAATGAATAAGAGGATATGTTTTATTTTTATAGTAATCTAATGACATTACAAAGCACCTACAAAATAATTCCATTTAGTAGGCCACAAAAGAAAAGAAAGAAAAGGAAATTTCAATTGCCAAGGTTTCGCTCATGGTAAGCTTGGAGAATACAATGGGTTTTGCAGATGTTACCGAAGTTTTGTAAATGATTTTCAGCATTAGAGGGTACGCTTTTAGGTTTCAAAACGGTATCAAAATGTAATAATTGGACAGCATATTTTATGCTTTTTCCTCTCTCTTTGTAGTAGTTAAGTTACAATGATTGTAAGAGACGAGAAAGACTAACTCAATAGCAGTGAAAAGGTGTGTTTTCTTTATTGCCCAATTGACAAAAAATTAAAGATATTTACAAATACCATTCACATGCTCCGACCTGGACGGCTACTTTCTGGAGGAAGTTCTATCTAGCAGACATGAAACGTAGTTTCCTAATCCTCCGCCGAAATGTGCATAAGTCTATGCATGAATGAAGAAACGCACGCAAGCATTTTATTTTATTATTATTTTTTTTAGTTTAAATAAGCTTCTTCAGCAATGCAACTGCCAATTCAAGTGTGATACGTATAGCCCATTTTCATGCATGCTGATCTCGTGACACATTTTTTTTTTTTTTATAATTCGAATTTTTTTCTGGTGAGAAACATAAGATAAATACATTAACTGGGTATATGATTCCAGTGTTGACACGATACAAATAAAAATCCTTTCCGGGATTGAAAAGCATTTGCAAAAGAATTTTCAGATGAGATGTACAAAGA
Organism: Macrothele yani; assembly: GCA_039090855.1. NCBI lineage: Eukaryota > Metazoa > Arthropoda > Arachnida > Araneae > Macrothelidae > Macrothele > Macrothele yani. The sequence goes on along the minus strand of CM076997.1, from coordinate 108,810,161 downwards.
GAACAAAAAAGTGACTGAATATTTCATGTCACTATTGACACGAGACAGATCAAACTCCGTTCTGGCACTGAAATAAGTGCATTGACATATGAAGCACAACGTTGTTATGTGTACTAGCGAGACCACTTCACTGAATAGATTCAGTTACGATTTTCTTTATCACTTAGGGATTTCTGTTTCGCTGCTGCCAGAGTTGTCTGAGGTGCCGGCTTGTAACAATTCGTCCCAGATGAATCACAGTTTGAGTCCTTGATGATAAGCGGGTGGTTTGCCTGTCTGACGGCGCGGCACTGTTCGTTACCCGGAACCAGTTAACTTCATATCAAGGAAGGGCTACTGCTTATCGCCTTCGGAGCTGTTCAGAGTAGCCATTGTATACTACGAATAAAAAAACCAACCTCTGTATAAAAGCAAATGAAATATTGAGATACAGAATGATTAGAAAATATTGAAAGCGGAGCAAGAATGATTCTGTTTCTAAGGCAGTTTATGTAGAACATAACGAGAACCCTCAAACCCTGGAACACCTGCTTACCCCTTTAATCGACTGGAACGAATTAACTCTTCCAATTTGAAATCTGCCGTGTAACCCTGAATTGGCTGGAGCGAAGTAACTCAGCGTTAGCAAAATAAGCTGAAACTCGAACGAATATACAGTGCGTCAAAGAATTTTTAAGACTGGCGCTAGATTTAAGCCTACGGTGGCGCAACCAGTGTAATCGCGAATGCGTTATAATCCGTGACCATCTGCTTGCTTTCTGCCAAAAGTTCTGCGCAGTTGTTGAAGTAACTCAAACTAAACGGGCGTTCATTAGAGAAGTAAAATTTTTTTCATGTTGAATTATTAAAATGGAACAAAGGGCTGTTATTAAATTTAAAGCAAAACTTGGTAAAAGTGCCTCGGAAACGTACCAAATGATGAAACAAGTTTACGGTGAGTTTTGTTTAAGTAGATCAAATGTTTTCCTGTGGCACAAACGTTTTTTCGACGGAAGAGAGAAGCTGGAGGATGATAAGCATACCGGAAGACCAAGTTCATCTAAGACACCTGAGATTATTGAAAAAGTGCGTAATTTCGTGGCAAACAATCGATGTGCGTCACTAAGAATGATGGAAGAGTCTTTAAACATCAACAAAGAAACGAATCGAACCATCCTGCATGAAGATTTGGGCAAAACAAAAGTCTGTGCTAAATTTGTTCCACACACGTTAACCAAAGAACAAAAATCAAGGAGAAGTGCACATTGCAGAGACATCATTTCAGCCGCTGAAAGTGATCCAAACTTCTTAAAATCGATTGTTACTGGTGATGAAACATGGTGTTTTCAATATGATCCTAAAGCAAAGCGACAAAGTGCGGAATGGAAATCAAAAAACTCGCCACAAGCCAAAAAACAAGAAAAGTTCCATCGAAAATCAAAACAATGCTCATTACATTCTTCGATAGTAATCCACAAAGAATTTGTTAAAAGTGGACAAACAATTACTGGTGCGTTTGATTTAAATGCTCTGGGGCGTTTGATGGGCAGAATTCGTCGCATTCGTCCAGAATATCGAGATGAAAACACTTGGCGTTTGTTGCACGATAATGCACCCAGTCACACCTCACTTCTTGTTCGTAGATGTTTGGCGAAAAATAACGTTTGTTTGTTGAATCATCCACCGTATTCACCTGATTTAGCACCCTGCGACTTTACTTTGTTCCCCAAACTTAAAATGACGTTAAAAGGGTGTTATTTTGATGATATTTCGACCATACAAACAGCTTCGGCGCGTGCTTTAGAGGCAATTCCGCAAAGTGAACTGGAACAGGCATTCGAATCATTATTAAATCGCTGTAACAAGTATATTGAAGCCGGAGGGACTTATTTTGAATAACAAACCAAAACAAATTATAATTTCTTGTTTCTATTTCCTTTTACAAACCCAGTCTTAAAAATTCTTTGACGCACTGTGTATATTCGCTGTCTAATAAGCGGGTCGAATACGATTGGAATGAGTAAACCGACTTCTCAGAAAGCGCTGGTTGCATTCCCCTTAGCTTCGTTATTCAAAATGGCCATTTAGGAAGTTGATTGACACCAATCCCTTCTGACTGATTACCAGCTAAAAAGACTATAACAATGGAGACGGAGTTATGATAGTTGAGAGAAGAAGTTAAAGTCACTTGTTTTTGCCCAATGGATTGGTGTATGTCTCAATGGGACAATCCCTTTCCTATCCTGCCTTGGGTTGTACAGCACAGAATAACGGACCAAAATGGCGCCCATATCATTAATGACTGTATTATAGCGAATCACACGCATTTTCAATGTAAGCTGTAAGATATGTCATTGACGGATGCAAATTTAATATATCCTTCAGTAGTTGATTCGCGGGAAAAAGAAAATACACTCTCATGTGGCGGACTTCAGTTTGAATCCCAGGTAATTTACGAAAACAGGAGACGATATCCCGAATTTTACGAAGAAAGGGGATGATAGCCCATAGTTAAGGACAAGTGTTTCTTCCTAGCCTTTGAAACATAAATGTAAAAGGAATCAATACGTACGTACAAAAACACGATCTAATAATACGTAAAACAAAAAACAAAAACAAAAAAAATTCATGTGTCTGAACAATATGACCACCCCTATTTATGCAAGTGACGTGTCCTACAACACATAGCTGTGAAGTCATTTCCCAGCGCTGAATATATACTGTATATACATATATGCTGTATGTGTACATGTATGTGCACACACAGATGAGACATTATATTATGACCACCCTCTGCCTAGAGAAATGAGATCGCCTGGCGACAGAACGGTTTGCGCAGGTGAAGTTCACAGAGCAATATATATATACAACCCGAAGACCGGCTTTCGGTTAGTAGAGGGTTCGGAGTCAGAATGGGAAAAGCTACCGATTTATCGGAGTTTGATAAAGGACAAATTGTGATGGCACGGCGCCTAGCGAATATGATCTCGGAAACGGCGCTGCCAGGGGATTGTTCACGTCCTGCTGTAGTAAGTACGTTTCAAAAATGGTGCACAGATGGCCTAACGACGAACCGTTGTACAGCAGTGTGTCGTCCACAGCTCATCCATGCCACATAGGAGCGCAGATGGTCGCTCATTGTTCACAGCGACCGTAGAGTCAAAATGCTACAAATCACCCGCAACTACAACAGTGGTGATCAGGGTAATATGTCACAGCACACAGCTCGTCGCAGCCTTTTCCGCATGGTTCCTGCGTAGCCGAAGACCTAGTCGGCCCATTTCATGCGCCAACAACGCATGAAATGGGCCCAAGGTGATCGAGATTGGACCGTGGATGATTAGAAGAAATTGGCCTGGTCTGACGAATTAAGATTCCTGGTGCATCACGTAGACGGCCGCCTGCGGATACGCCGACTACCAATGGAGGCTATTGCGCCTGGATGTACTGTTGTGAGGAAACGGGCCGGTGTTATGCTGTGGGTGATGTTTTCTTGGGTCACTTTAAACTCCATCATCCCAATAGCACAATCCCTGACAGCTGTCAGGTATATTAACATCGTTGCGGCCCAAGTCCACCCATTCATGGCAACTGTGTTCCTTGCTGGGAATGACCATTACCAACAAGATAATGCGCAATGCCACACTGCCTGCATCGTCAAAGAGTGGTTCGACGAACGTGCTGGTGACCTTCTGTTAAATCCCTAGCCTCGGAATTCACCTGACATGAACTAAATCGAACATCTGTGGTTCGACTTGCAAAAGTGGGTTCGCGCTAAATCACCACCACCCCGAAATGTACGGGAACTGGAGGACCTGCTGTTGGCATTGTGGTACAGGATACCAATCGCTACCTAATAGAATCGATGCCACGCCTAGTGGCTGCTGTTTTGCGGGCTAAAGGGAGACCTATAGCTTATTAGGAAAGTGGTCATAATGTAATGGTTCATCGGGAATATCATCATCACCATCATCATTATTGTCAATATTAATATAAATAAAATACGTGGAGATAATGCAAATGGACGATGTCATCGCTCTGTCCACGTTATTTTATACACAACGCATAGCGACTGAAGAATTGTGTTCCGACACCGCTGGGTTCGATAGAATTTATCAGCTGGAATTATATAGCTGTTGCGTTAAATGCCACCAGATGACGACATCTCAGTTGCTAAGACCATCAATACGGATTCGTGTAGTCAGATGCTGACTGATAAACCACGCATAGCGCTGAGAATTGTTGACGCCGTAGCGTAAACGCGAACGCACTCGACTAGTTATCGAGAGATCTGGGATTCGATCCCAGCGGTGTCGGAACACAATTTTTCAGTCGCTATGCGTTGTGTATAAAATAACGTGGACAGAGCGATGACATCGTCCATTTACATTATCTCCACGTATTTTATTTATATTAACCATTTCTATCGCCCATCGAATTTATCAGCTAGAATTAAATAGCTGTTGCGTTAAATGCCACCAGTTGACGACATATCATCAGTTGCTGAGACCATTAATACGGATTCGTGTAGTCAGATGCTGACTGATAAACCACGCATAGCGCTGAGAATTGTTGACGCCGTAGCGTAAATGCGAACGCACTCGACTAGTTATCGAGAGATCTGGGGTTCGATCCCAGCGGTGTCGGAACACAATTTTTTAGTCGCTATGCGTTGTGTATAAAATAACGTGGACAGAACGATGACATCGTCCATTTATCATTATTGTCAACTATTATCAATCAACCGCAGGATGAAGGTCCCCCAAATTTCATCCACAGCGGTTTGTCTTGTGGCAGTCTCCTCCGCGTTACTCCCGCATACTTTCGATTTCATCCACCCATCTCCCATGTTGTCTTCTTCTGGGTCTTTTCTTGTCCATTGCAAGCCAGTCTAAAATTTCGGCTGTGCATCAATGGCCTGTCCTTCTCGCAATATGTCCAGCCCATTGCCATTTCAGGCATATTAATCTGGTCATGATGTCTTCCACTCTTGTCATTTTTCTGATCCACGAGTTCCTCTTCTTATCTCTCCTGGTTACACCAAGCAAGAATCTCTCCAGGCACCTTTGATTTGCCTGCAGTCTATGTATGTCTCTTTTAGTTAAGGGTCCACGTCTCTGCACCATACGTAAGCACTGGAAGGATGCATTGATCAAACACTTTTCTTTTAAGACATAATGGCATATTGCTCTTGAAAATTATGCTGTTTCTTCCAAAAGCTCTCCAGGCAAGTTTTTTACGCCGATTAATTTCTTCATGAATGTAACCCTCACTTGATATCTGCTGTCCAAGATAAATGTACGCATCTGTTATCTCCAGCTTTTCGACATCACTTTTGTCTTCTGAAAGTTCATTTTTAATCCCACTTATTTACTCTTGTCAGCAAGTTCCTGGATCACACTCTGCAGCTCTGATGGGGTAGTTGCAAAAATGACTACGTCATCAGAAAAACGAAGGTGAGTTAGATAATCTATATTAATCTTTATTCCTTTGTTTTCCCAGGTCAATGATTGAAAGACATTTTCCAATGTGGCATTAAAGAGCTTGGGTGATATGGTGTCACCTTGTCTCACTCCCTTTCCAATTTTTATGTGTGTTGTATTTTCAAACAGCCGAATCTTTGCACTTGCATTTTCATAGATGTTATTAATAATATTAATGTATGCATCTTCAACACCGCAGGATTTCAAAGCCATTTTAACTGCTGATGGTTTCACTGAATCAAAGGCCTTTTCATAATCGATAAAAGCCATGCACAATGGAAGTTCATATTCCATCACTTTTTCAATTAGTTCTTTCAGTACGTGGATGTGATCTATAATGCTGTAGCCACTCCTGAATCCAGCTTGTTCTCTCGGTGGAGCCATGTCTAGTGTTACATTTAAGCGATGTGAAAGATCTTTAGTGAATATTTTATAAACCACTGATAGGAAGCTGATAGGTCTGTAGTTCCTGATATTCTCAATGTCACCTTTTTTATGTAGCAGTGTAGCGTTATTCCAATCCTCAGGAATCGATGATTGAAATACATTTTCCAATTTGCATTACAGAGCTTGGGAGATATGGTGTCACCTTGTCTTCCCTTCATTAATGCATCCAGTGAAATCGAATTCTCCCTTTATTAAGGCATCGAGTGAAAACTTGTACGAGTTCTGTTTCAATTACCCCACTTGCTTCCTACATGATGTCTACAATAATTCCATCTTCTCCTGGAGCTTTTCCCCGCGTCATGTTCTTGACTGCATGTGCAACTTCTGCTGGGAGGACTGGAAGAACTCTGGTACTGGTACCTTTCATGATGTCTGGAGTACATGTATCATCCCTTTCATATAATTTGGAGTAGAAATCTTTCACTCTTGTCAAAATTTCACCTCTATTTCTTGTTACAAAACCATATTCTTTTCTCAGTGCCATAATCTGTTTTCTTCCCTTACTCAGAAGTCCCTTTGCTATCTTTAGGCTTTGGTTGTTTTCAATTGCTTTCCTTACTAGTTCACATTTGAATTTCCTTACGTCTTCCGTGATACGTTTTCGTACTGTCTTGCATAGCTCTATATTTTCCACTTTGGAAGTCACATCTTCTTTAGTTACCCTCATCTCTCTTCTTTTTGCATCAACATTTTGGTTTTCCCTGATAATTTGCTCACATGCAACTTTTTGCTTGACCCAGCTAATTTTGTTGCTGTTTCCAAAAGAGCTTTGGTTACTTTTCTAATAACTTCAAAGATGTCCACTTCTTCTGATGTTAGACCATCTAGAGCAGAGAATCTGTTACTCAGTTCCAATTTGAAGGTATTATGATGCTTTTTAAAGTTGGTCACGTCAATACACTTTGTTTGTTTTATGAGCTTGCCACGCTCGAGTTCAGCATTGAGGTGAATCTTGCATCTTACCATTCCATGGTCACTACCTGTGTTGAACTTGTTTAGCACACAGCAGTCTTCCATGACAAATTTCTTGTTACGCATAATAAAATCAATTTCACTTGTCCATCCATTGGGATGCCTCCATGTCCATTTCCTCTGCGGCTTTTTTCTTAAAAAAGGAGTTCATGACGAAAAACCCTTCTGACTCTGCAAACTCTACGAGAGTATTTCCACGCTGGTTTTTGTTGCCGTGACCGAATTTACCTACTGAAGTTTCGTTCTGTTGCTGTTGCCCTATTTTTGCATTGAAATGTCCCATAATTATCTTTAAGTGCTGCTTACCATTATTATTTAGATGACGAATTTCCTCACAAAATTCTTCAATTTCTTCTTCAGGATGACTTGTGGTGGCATAAGTTTGAATAATCTGAGCCTGATATTTTCTCGAGAGTTTAATAACGAGTCGTGCAGCTCTGTCAGAGGAACTTTCAACTTCTACAACTTTATCTTTCAGTTTCTTGTTTATTATAAATCCAAAACCACTAGTTCCGACAGTATCTGTCCCACGATAGTAGAAGACATGTCCACTTTTCAGTTCAATGAGATCATATCATCATCATCATCATCGTCAACCATTATCAATCCACTGCTGGACGAAGGTCTCCCCAAGTTTCCTCCACAACGGTCTGTCTTGTGCCAGTCTCCTCCATGTCACTCCCGCATATTTACGAATTTCATCCACCCATCTCCCATGTGGTCTTTTTCTGGGTCTTTTCCTGTCCCTTGGAATCCAATCTAAAATTTCGGCTGTCCATCTATGGTCTGTCCTTCTGGCAGTATGTCCAGCCCATTGCCATTTCAGGGATTTAACTGTGATCATGATGTCTTCCACTCTCGTCATTTTTCGGATCCACGAGTTCCTCTTCTTATCTCTCCTGGTTATACCAAGCATGCACCTCTCCATGCTTCTTTGAGTTGTCTGCAGCCTTTGTATGTCTCTTTTAGTTAAGGTCCACGTCTCTGCACCATACGTAAGCACTGGAAGGATGCATTGATCAAACACTTTTCTTTTAAGACATAATGGCATATTGCTCTTGAAAATTATGCTGTTTCTTCCAAAAGACCTCCAGGCAAGTTTTGTACGCCGATTAATTTCTTCATCAATGTGACCCTCACTTGATATCTGCTGTCCAAGATAAACATACGTATCTGTTATCTCCAGTTTTTCTCCATCAATCGATAAATCTTCATTTCTTGTAAAAGCATTGAACATCACTTTTGTCTTCTGAAAGTTCATTTTTAATCCCACTTCTTTACTCTTGTCAGCAAGTTCCTGGATCATACTCTGCAGCTCTGATGGGGTAGTTGCAAAAATGACTACGTCATCAGCAAAACGAAGGTGGGTTAGATAATCTCCATTAATCTTTATCCCTTTGTTTTCCCAGTTCAGTGATTGAAAGACATTTTCCAATGTGGCATTAAAGAGCTTCGGAGATATGGTGTCACCTTGTCTCACTCCCTTTCCAATTTTTATGTGTGTTGTATTTTCAAACAGCCGAATCTTTGCACTTGCATTTTCATAGATGTTATTAATAATATTAATGTATGCATCTTCAATACCGCAGGATTTCAGAGCTGTGGTAACTGCTGATGGTTTCACCGAATCAAAGGCTTTTTCATAATCGATAAAAGCCATGCACAATGGAAGTTCATATTCCCTCACTCTTTCAATTAGTTCTCTCAGTACGTGGATATGATCTATTGTGCTGTAGCCACTCCTGAATCCAGCTTGTTCTCTCGGTTGAGCCATGTCCAGTGTTACCTTCAAGCGGTGTGAAAGAACTTTAGTGAAGATTTTATAAACCACTGATAGGAGGCTGATAGGTCTGTAGTTCCTGAGATCCTCAATGTCACGTTTTTTATGTAGCAGGATCATTGTAGCATTGTTCCAATCCTCAGGAATCTTCCCTTCATTAAGGCATCGAGTGAAAATTTGGGCGAGTACTGTTTCAATTTCTCCACTTGCTTCTTGTATGAGGTCTATAGTAATTCCATCTTCTCCTGGAGCTTTCCCCCGCTTCATGTTATTGATTGCATGAGCAACTTCTGCTGGGAGGACTGGAAGAACTCTGGTACCTTTCATGAAGTCTGGAGTACATGTATCATCCCTTTCATATAATTTGGAGTAGAAATCTTTCACTCTTGTCAAAATTTCGCCTCTATTTCTTGTTATAGAACCATCTTCTTTTCTCAGAGCCATAATCTGTTTTCTTCCCTTACTGAGATGTCCCTTTGCTATCTTAAGGCTTTGGTTGTTTTCAATTGCTTTCCTCACTAGCTCACAGTTGAATTTCCTTACGTCTTCAGTGATACTTTTTCGTGTTGTCTTGCATAGCTCTATATATTCCACTTTGGAAGTCACATCTTCTTTAGTTGTCCTCATCTCTCTTCTTTTTTGCATCAACATTTTGGTTTTTCCTGATAATTTGTTCACATGCAACTTGTTCTTAGACCCAGCTAATTTTGTTGCTGTTTCCATTAGAGCTTTGGTTATTTTTCTGTTAACTTCCGAAATATCCACTTCTTCCGATGTTAGGCCTTCTAAAGCAGAGAATCTGTTCTTCAGTTCCAACTTGAAAGTATTATGGTGTTTTTTAAGGTTGGTTATGTCAATACATTTTGTTTGTCTTATGAGCTTGCCACGTTCCAGTTTAGTGTTGAGGTGCATCTTACATCTCACCAATCTATGGTCACTACCTGTGTTGAACTTGTTCAGCATACTGCAGTCTTCGATGACGAATTTTTTGTTACACATAATAAAATCAATTTCACTTGTCGTCCCAATTGGATGTCTCCATGTCCATTTCCTGTGTGGCTTTTTCTTGAAAAAGGAGTTCAAGATGAAAAATCTTTCTGCCTCTGCAAACTCAACGAGAGTATTTCCACGCTGGTTTCTGTTGCCGTGACCGAATTTACCTACTGAAGTTTCATTCTGTTGCCGTTGCCCTATTTTTGCATTGAAATCTCCCATAATTATCTTTAAGTGCTGCTTACCTTTATTATTTAGATGACGAATTTCCTCATAAAATTCTTCAATTTCTTCTTCAGGATGACTTGTGGTGGGTGCATAAGTTTGAATAATCTGAGCCTGGTATCTTCTCGATAGTTGGATAACGAGTCGTGCAGCTCTGTCAGAGGAACTTTCAACTTCTACCACTTTATCCTTCAGTTTCTTGTTTATTATAAATCCAACACCACTAGTTCTGCCAGTATCTGTCCCACGATAATAGAAGAGATGTCCACTTTTCAGTTCAATGAGATCTTCTCCTTTTCTCCTTACCTCACTTAGCCCGACGATGTCCCACTTGATCCTTTGTAGTTCCTCTTCCAATTCAAGAAGCCTTGAATCAGAAGATAGGAAGCGTCCGTTATAGGTAGCCAAGGTCAGCATCAAATGACAGCCTAGTCCGGTCCTCCGGGGATTCTTAGCACCCTCTGCCTTCATGTCGCACTAGCCGCTGCCTTGGCCAGGTACATTCCAGCTGCCGGAGACTGAGGGCCAAGATTTAAGTTGTAGAGTCATTTTGGAGGTGTTTGGCCATAACTCACCACGCTGGCCAAGCGGGTTGGTGAGTGTGGGATAGCATTTCCTCTGATCCCGATGGTATAGTTATACCGCTATTGGCGGTCGTCAGAGCCCCTTTAGTGGGAACAGGATGCACCACGAGAAGGCGGGGTTGACATTTGTCAAGGAGAGGCTGTGATGTTACGCATCACCTGACCTTACATCCCATGAGATCATATATATATATATATATATTAATTAATATATCAGTATTAATATATAACTATATTAATATTGATATATTCTATATAGAGTCATTATCCGACTCTATATAGAATTAACTGCTCATGCAGGTCGTTAACGAAAAAACAAATAAAAAACAACACGATTACTCTGTGTCCTACTTCTTGTTTCTCAGTTTCCTGGATAGCAGATCTCGAAAGATGGAGACACATGGCAAAATTTATTTTTTTCATTAACACTCGAAAATTTAGAATCCCTGTATTTCCCCTTGAGTTTAGATAACTTAAGGTTATAATTTTTATCGAAAATTTTTCAAGGGAAAAATATTCGCATTTTTTATGTATTTAAAATTTTAAAGTTTATCAACCAATAGGGATGCACTCAGAGAGATGGATAATGAGAGCTACGGGATAAAACATCAAGCACTCGAGGGCTGAGTGATTTTCAAATCGACGCACACGATTGTGTACAAGTATATTACTGTCACTAGAAGGACTGAAACTGTCAGTGCGCACGGGTCATTAATCAGGCAAAGTACTATTCCTTAAGGAGCTTTAAATTTGATCAGGGTGCGCTACGTAGAACATAAAAATAAATTTTCTAAATTGGGCGAATCTGCGAATTACACTAGTGTGAAAGTTGTTCACAAGAAAACCATTGCTCAGCTTATAAGAGAAATCATAATACTGTAGCACATTTCTAAGTAAAGAAAAGTCTTTATGCCATGATAAGTTCGAGAAAATGTGACTAATATCTCCTGGAAAATATTTCGCGACAAAGCAGGCCTCAAAATGCGAAGAGTTTTTATCCCTTTTTTTTCTCACAGTAAGCAACTCGATTTCTCAAGATTTAAAATTTACAAAGTTGTCCTGCCTGCAAAGAAAAGCGTTCTGACTGTCATACTTCGAGGAAAAAGGAAGACAGCCGGAAAACTATCACGTTAATTTATTCAATTTCAACATTGTATACAAGAGACCTTTTGTATGCAAAGTGAAGCGATTTTCGCTACGTATGCAAATGTTCCAGAATTGGCATTGATCTTTGTGCAAGTGGTGAGGCATCTAACCCCTTAGGATACATTGATAAATTGAAGGTCATTTCATAAAAAAATAAAATTTAAAACATGTCATTTGTAAAAGGTGATTTAAGAAGAAGGACAAACATTGCTTCTATAAAACGAGGTTGCTGCTGCGGTTTGAAATGACCTTGTGTTACTCAATGGGTGGATATTATTCTCGAAAAATCCACTCCCAGGTCTGAAAAGTAATGCGCACATATCAAACGCAGACAACTATTCACACACACAGTTTACAGACAGGTTGAAGTTGCTGCACGTACTGTAAACTTACCTTTCAAGCAGATTAGCTTTGCAAAGGAAAACGAAAGTGATAAGGCGGTTACACGACACAGTCCTTAAGATCCGGTTCTGAATTGCACCACATTTTGCATCTTTATGAATTTAAATTTCATGATCAGTAAAGAAGTGCACCTTAAAGCTACCCGTTTAACACACACACACACACACACACTAAGTGGTCACTATTAGGTACATATCTATATTGTGCCAACCGGAAGGAACGCTCGCAGTTACAGTGACGCTTAATACAATTCCAATGGGTGGAATACGCAAAAGATAAGTTCAAATTTACACTGGATATGCAAAGCAATAAAAATACAATCTCAGTTTTTATTACATTGCAATAATGCGGGAGTTGGAAATCTGAAACCCCTAAGAAGGATTTTACTTGAACGGGAACTCTTCTCATCATTTTTTGAAAAAAAACTTTAAAAAATCTGTCTTTGCAAATAGCTGGAGATTTGCAGAAATGTTAAGATCAATTTAAAAAAAAAACTACTCTCCTGATTTTTGATTAAATTAAAAAGAAAATGTCAAATGCCTTCTCAATAATGTGGGAACTAGAACTCTTAAGAATAATAAAAAAAAAGGAACTGTCCACCAATTACACTTAAAATAGCAAAACTCTATTAGTAATCCGAATTTCTTGGCGTAGATTATAAATCAAAGTTTCCAAGCTTCCACAGATCTACCAGATGGCTTTTTCAACGTAGGAAGCAGTTAAATGTATACCTTCCTTGAAAAAGCCATTTGGTTGATGTGCGAAAGACTGTAAACTTTGATTTATAATCTTCGCCAAGAAATTAGGATTACTAGTATAAGTTATATTATTTTAAATCTCATGAACAATTTTACCAAAATGAGAACTTTTCTGCTGATTTTTGATAAATCATGAAATACCAGTTTTACAAGAACGTGCGAGCTGAAACTCGTCAAATTCATTTTACCAGGAAGCATATTTTCTTTTTTGATAAAATTTTGAAAAAAAAAGGGTTTTGAAATTATGTGGGAGTTGTAACTTTAGGAAATATCAATTTTAAAAGAATGAGAGCTGTTTTCTTAATGTTTAACTAAATTTTAAAAATATATGTTTGCAATAATGTAAGAAGTGGGATTCTTAAAGCCAATTTTATCACGATTAAAATGTTTTTTCTGATTTTTGTTAAAAATTTAAATGACGATCTTTCCAAGAATGTTGGTGCTGAAACTACGAAGACCAATCCTAACCCGACGAGAACTATTCTAATTGCATTAAGAAATCCACGTATGTCTTTGCAATAATGTGGGATCTAAAACTCTGGAAGAGCCAATTTCACCAGGATGAGAACTCTTCTCATGATTTTTGTAATGCTTGAAATATCTGTTTTTACAAGAATTTAGGAGCTAAAACTCCTAAGATTAATATTTCCACGATTAGCATTTTATTATGATTTTTGTTAAAATGTTTAAAAACGTCTTTGCAATAATGTAAGCTGTAATTCTGGAAAAGACTAATTTTATGAGGAAGGGAGCTCTTCTGATTTTTGACAAAAACTTCAAAAAAAATACAAAAAAAAAACCTGTCTTTGCCAAAATTTGGGAGTTGATACTCTTAAGACTAATTGTTCTAAGATGAGATATATACCCTTGATTTTTGATAAAACTTAAAAAAGAAACTGTATTTGCAAGAATGTGGAAGCTGAAAATTTATTTTGTAATTTTTTTCAGAATACAAATTATTCTGTTTAAGATAAAACAATATTCTACCCGCAACTGAACATATCCTGAATTTTTACAGGAAAATTAATTTTGCCATTTTAGTCAATTTTTGTGACATAATACGTGAGACAAAAAGTGAGATGTTAAATATTTTAGATTTCCTATTCTTGAATTATGTTGAGTAAAGGGATGATATAAATTGGACTCGTTTGAGCAGATTTTGGCTGGTTCAGAATTTATTAGACATAATTTATGCACGCAATTTAAATAACTACACCATTCAACAATGTAGAGGTCACTAGCTACATAATATGTAGAGGTCACTAGCTGTCCCTAATTGTATTGAACTTTTTCAGAAAATAAGGTATGTACTTGTTCAAAAAAGCGTTATTTTCTTTCTCAAAAATCCGAGAATATTTTCTGAAATTTCGCCAAGAAAAAAATCATCTAGAGGCTTTTGGATTCCATATAAAATTAAACGTTGTAAGCAAAAATATCTAGGGTGTTAAATACTGCAGACAGATGAAACTTTGAAGGTGAATTTATCTGGAGGTTAAAAACTGCCAGATATCGAAGCCCTAAAATTAAAACTTTATAAGATTCAGAAATTCCGTTCACTTACTTCAAAATAAAAACAGACATTATTGACCATGATTGAAAGTAAATACTTATGAGGCCAGATAAATTTATTAATTCTGGATTTAACGACCACCATGAGCAACTGTTAGGGCTATAATAGGTGACACGTCAGTAATGTTTTGAGACCAAATGTTCCAGGGCAAAGACAGTAACTTTTAGGGCTATAATAGGTTATACGTCAGTATTATAACGTCAATAAATACGTCAGTATGTAGTATGACGTCAATAATATATGAAGAATGACGTCAATAATACGCTATACGTCAGTAATTTTTGGGACCACGAGTCCCAGGAAACGGACAGCAACTCTCAAAGCTATAAGAAGTCACACGTCATTAATTTGGGATTATGAGTTCAGGGAAAGAACAGCACCGGCCCTTGTTAGGCAAATGGTCAGAAGACACACCTCAGACCGCTCGGCTAATTTAGTAGCTCAACCAACTTTAATTTTAGCTAGACAGTTGATACCCAGTTATTGTTTCATGCGTTTGAACCAGCGGAATGGTAGACAATATAAAATGTAATGGAAATCGAGAAGTTACTATGAAATTTTGTACTGCATATGAAATTTGATGATTAATGCTATACGATGATACAGTACTGCATATGAAATTTTAAAAACTAATGCTGTATAATAATTAATATTGATATAGCACTGCATATGAAATTTGAAAAAACTAATTAATTTTGATATATTACTACTGCATATGAAATTTGAGAAACTGATGCTGTATAATAATTAATATTAATATAGTACTGCATATGAAATTTAAAAAACTATTGGGTTGTCAGAAAAGTCATGACGTATATTGGCACCCGATGGCGGTTGGGCGGTTTTGGAAGTACTTGAGGCATACGCAGCTCTGTTATCGCTATGGCATTCAACAAGTGCCAGTTCTAGCTGCAGTCTAAAAGGAATAGTGAGCGATTTGGTTAATTTGCGGAAATTTGACATCAGGTTGAAGATGGAAGACCAAACTGTGCATTTTCGCCATATTTTACTCTATTACTTCCGTAAAGGGAAGAACGCGAGTCAAGCTTGTGAAAAATTGCGTAAAGTGTACGGTGATAATGCTCTACAAGAAAGTCAGTGCCAGCGGTGGCTCGTAAAATTCCAAGCTGGCGATTTTGACCTCAACGATGCTCCTCGGTCCGAGAGGCCAACCGAGGTAGATGACGACCAAATTAAGGCATTAATCGAGTCAAACCCACGTTACACGACACGAGAGACTGCGGACACATTGCACATCCATCATTCAAGCATTCACGACCACCTGAAGAAGCTGGGATACGTAAGCAAGATCGATGTGTGGGTTCCTCATGAACTGAAATAAGCTCAATTGACGGCGCGTATAAACATCTGCGATATGCTCATTAAACGTGAGGAAAACGATCCTTTTTTTAAGCGACTGATAACTGGTGACGAAAAGTGGTTTGTGTACGACAATGGGCTGCGCAAACGGTCTTGGTCCCGACGTGCTGCTTCGCCTCAAACGACATCCAAAGCAGACATTCATCAGCGGAAGGTTCTGGTCTCATTGTGGAGGGATTTTAAAGGTGTCGTGTTTTTCGAGCTCCTACCACGGAACCAAACAATCAATTCGAATGTGTACTGTCGGCAATTGGACAGTTTGAACGAATCCATCATCCAGAAACGTCCAGAGCTCCTTCATCGTAAAGGTGTTGTGTTCCATCACAACAACGCGGGACCACACACAAGTTTAATCATCCGCCAAAAATTATTGGAGTTTGGGTGAGATGTGTTGCCACACCCAGCATACTTGCCTAACCTTGTGCCGTCAGACTTCCATTTGTTTCGCTCTCTTCAACAGTCCTTTCGTGGTATAGCGTTCAATTCAGATGAAGCTGTAAATGAGCACCTTGTAAAGTTTTTCGCCACGAAAGACAGGTCCTTCTATGAACGACGTATTCTGCAGCTCACTGAAATATGACAAAAGGTTATCGAACAAAACGGGCATTATATCATTTATTGATATTTGTTCTTTCTATCAATAAATGACCTTTGCAAAACATGGCTAAAATGCGTCATGACTTTTCTGACAACCCAATAATTAATTTTGATATAGTACTACTGCATATGAAATTTGAAAAACTAATGCTGTATAGTAATTAACAAGCTTACTGCATATGAAATTTGAAAACTAATGTTGTATGTTATAATTAACAACCTGGCAGTCATAGAGAATGCAGTCTGATGAAAAAGAACTTTTTAAATTCGTCTTTCAGAATAGTGGAAACGTTTTGCAAACCGAAACACTAAGCGCACAATTTTAACAAAATCCACAATCCATGTAATACAAAAAGCCGTTTTCCGTCCGACTTTCAGAAGCTCGTATGGCAGAAAAACACTAGGACACATTGTACCGCACAGTAGAGATACAGAGGATCATAAAACCAGCAAATCTTTGTCTTATTGACTGTTATCCCCTATATAAGAATTCATTGCAATCGATGCTTTAGACAAGAAGATATGATTTCCGTTGCTGCATTTCCACTGCTATAGCATGCAAACTATGTGTTATGGAAAGTAAGTGTGCCCAAAACGTTTCCCATAATAGGAGGTTTCAGATCCACAAAGGATTTTTGAAATCAACCCTTTAGCGGTAGAAACGGAATGTTAAACAAAATATACCTTTTGAGTCTTCTAGGGAGAGACTGCGCATTAAATTTAACATTAATTTTGCGCAATATCACCAAAACCCAAAACTTCTTTGTTTAGCCGGTGCACGCTTAGAAACTCAAAAGAGCAAACCATACCTTATCTGAGGGTAAGAAAGAGCGACACATTTTCTTTAATATGCTAGATGTACAATGTTTCAGAAAATATAAAAAAATTCCCTGACATTTATTTGCAATTTATTAGATCCATCCACTGTACCGGAGTTAATCACAAGGGCGATCCATATATATACTGCATATACAGTATATATAGCATCATCACCATCATTGTCAACAATTATCAATCCACTGCTGGACGAAGGTCTCTCCAAGCCTCTTCCACAACGGTCTGTCTTGTGGCAGTCTCCTCCATGTTATTCCCGCATACTTTCGAATTCCATCTACTTATCTCCCATGTGGTCTTCTTCTGGGTCTTTTCCTGTCCCTTGGAATCCAATCTAAAATTTCGACTGTTCATCGATGGTATGTTCTTCTGGCAGTATGTCCAGCCCATTGCCATTACAGGGATTTTACTCTGATCATGATGTCTTCCACTCTTATCATTTTTCTGATCCACAAGTTCAAGTTTTATACGCCGATTAATTTCTTCATCAATGTGACCCTCACTTGATATCTGCTGTCCAAGATAAACGTACGCATCTCTTATCTCCAGCTTTTCTCCATCAATCGATAAATCTTCTTTTCTTCTAAAAGCATTGTACATAACTTTTTCTTCTGAAAGTTCATTTTTAATCCCACTTCTTTACTCTTGTGAGCAAGTTCCTGGATCATACTCTACATCTCTGATGGGGTAGTTGCAAAAATGACTACGTCACAGCAAAACGAAGGTGAGTTAGATAATCTCCACAATCTTTATCCCTTTGTTTCCCAGTTCAGTGATAATCTTCACAATCTTTATCCCTTTGTTTCCCAGTTCAGTGATATATATATATATATATATATATATATATATATATATGCGTCACTGCACCATACATAAGCACTGATAAATAGTATACAAATAAAAAAAAATTATAAAAAATTATAACACAAAAAGAAATTAGGCAAAAAAGGCTAATACCGTGGGAAGCGCAGAAGGCAGCTAAACCTCATGTGGTAGCATATATAGAATGGAAACATTACAGAAGAAAAATACTAAATTTTAAAAAAAGGAACTTGTGACAACAAAAAACAGGTTGCTGTCATTAGGAGAGCATCAACTTGTGAGAGTGGCCTTTCTAGTACCAACAAACGGCAAGGCGAGCCAAAATTGTCGGTTGGTCATGCTCCCTAGTCCACCATACCAAATTCCAGATTAAGCACAAGAATTCCAAGAATAAAATTCATACAACTACAAAATAAAAAATAAAAAGTAAAAAATTAAAAAAAATTAAAAGCTTAGCTGCAGAACAAAACCACCATGACAAGACAACTAACGAAACTGAACAGAACACCCATAAGAGCCCAAATATATACACTGATATAAAAGGTGGTAGCGGTTAATCAACTACCTGGTAAGCAAAAAGATGTGTGAATTGACAATATGCAAAACTGTGTATGTAGATAAGGTCTTCAGCTATTAGGGATCCACCAAATAGCACTTTATGTTGCCTATATACTGAAAATTGTTAGGTCCTAAGTTAATAAAGCATGTCAATGTGCAATTTGAAACTCTTGGAAACCGAATTAAAGTTCAAAATTAAATGTTTAAAATGGTGTCTTAGAAAATTTTTACGAAAATTGTTAGATTGCAGTTTAGAAAGAAGAGCTTTCAGATTTTTTACAAGCAAGAACTGTGTAGAGCAAATTTTAGCTACTCTATGAAACTGAGAGATGAGTAGATTGCGATGTATAACTTTAGAAATGTTGGAGGACCAGTGAGTGTAGTGAATGATATCAAACTCAATGGAGTTTCTTTTATCAAATAAGTTCACTACACCTCTACCCTGCTCGTCCACCTGTACCTCTAAATCGAGGTAACAAACACAAGTAGACGATCTGTTAGTTTTTTCTACGGTGAGGTCGTCAGGATACAAATCAGTAGCGCAACGCAAAAAGTCCGGAATGTTAATGACAATGATGTCATCAACATATCTTAGAGCAATTCCAGGTAAAGGATGTTGGCAACAAATCTGTCCTCAAAGAAATTTAGATAGAGATTAGTCAAACTGCTGGAAAAGCGACTGCCCATCGGGATACCACGAGTTTGGAAGTACAGCCCATCGGGATACCACGAGTTTGGAAGTACAGCCCATCGCCCATGGTAACAAAATTATTATTGATACAGAAATCCAGTAGGAAGAGCCAATACTGTTCTGTAGGCCCGGGCTCGAACTTCGTATGTATGTTTAAGGCCACCTGTCACAAACCCTTCAATTTCATTGAAGGGTCCGGTTTTAAAAACCTCTTCACTTCAATTTCATTGAACGGTTTGTGGCACCCATGTCCATTGGGCTAGGTGTACACAAGCCGCGCGTCTTAACAACTGAATCAGGAAGTCTTAGGAACAGCATTCACGTTTAAGGTAAAACTAATATCGCTATGAAGAATGTCTTTTCTTTCATTAATGAGAGTGATTTAGTCACTTTATTTTCTATTGGAACTTATTATTTTTTAATACGTTTGTAATAATATAATTTTTTTTTAGAAAGACTTATCAGAAGTTCAGTATTTCTTTTGAACATGATATTTCAAAGAAAGATAAAACTTTGGAACTTAAGATCTCTTTTTAGCACGACTTTTGTAAAAAAAGATCGTGCTTATGTTCTGGGTTTGTCCGTCCGTCCGTTTGTACCCACGATATCTCTGCAACTATTAGTCCGATTTAAAAAATTCCTTTCGCATTGAGAAGCTTGAAATATGCAAATGATTATCCTTGGTTTCGTTTATTTTTACGATAAACAATTTCGCCGCTAGAGGGCGTAAATGCAGATGATGTCGAATTCAAAAATACGTTTCATTCCACATATTTGTTTCTAAACATCAGATTCAAAAAATTATTTTATCTTTCGGTTCCATTTATGTCGAAAAGTATTTTAAATATAGTTACTTTTTCAAATTACGCATAGATTTTCCGCTAGGGGGCGTAAAATATATTACATTTTTCCCGATAACTGTTCTTTTAAAACTCCGATTTGAAACATTTTTTTTTCAGCGGATACACCTTCTGATGGAAAATCTTTTGCATGTAATTTCAAATTTTTGGTAAAGAATACTTTGGTCACCAGAGAGCGTAAGTGTTAATTTTTGCTTCTCGTGTATTTGCCATAAAATCCGAACTTCTAAAATATCCATTGAAAAAATTCTTTCGTGGACTGATGCCACTCACATCGATTAACCTTTCCGGAATATTTTCTTCTTAAAATATTCCACAGTTTCTGAGCCAGGAGGCGTAGATTTATATTTTATTTTTGTCAATATATCTACTTCTAGAAGTCCGATTTGAAAATTTTCTTCTTTGTTGGATAGTGTTTTCAGTACGACACGTTTTTCATATAATTTCCAAATTTTCAAGTAATTCATAGACTTTCCGCTAGGGGGCGTAGAGGTAAATTGCTTTTCCCCCTATATCTCTGCTTCTAAATCTCCGATTTGAAAAATTCTTTCTGCACCGGAAACAGCTCCTGGTGGAAAATCGTTTGCATAACATTTCTAATTTTTGTAAAAAAAAAAAAAAATGGTTCGGCCACCAGGGGACGCAAATCTAATTTCCGCTTCTGATGTATTTGCAGCAAAATATGAGCTTCTAAATTCTCGATTGAAAAAAACGTCGCTTGTAGACCTATAGTACTCATGTCGTCAAACCTTTTAGAAACATTACCTTCTTGAAATAACGCATGATTTCTACGTCAAAGGGCGTAGATGTAAATCTTATTTTTGTCAATATATCTATTTCTAAGAGTCTGATTTGAAAACATCCTTCTTTGTTCGATAGTGTTTCCAGTGTGACATGTTTTTCATATAGGGGCGTAAATGTAAATTGCTTTCTCCCCTATATCTCTACTTCTAAATCTCCGATTTGAAAACTTCTTTCTGCACCGGTTACAACTGCTGATGGGAAATCCTTTGCACATAATTTCAAATTTTTGTAAAAAATGGTTTGGCCACCAGGTGGCGCAAGTCTTAATTTCCGCTTCTGAGGTATTTGCATCAAAATATGAGCTTCGAAAATCTCGATTGAAAAAAAAATTGTTTGTAGTCCAATATTTCTCATGTCGGCAAACCTTTTAGGAACATTTTCTTCTTGAAATATTGGATGGTTTCTACGCGAGGGGGTGATGGAATGTATATCTTATTTTTGTCAATATCTCAACTTCTAGGCGTCCGATTTGAAACATTCCTTCTCTGTTGGATAGTGTTTCCGATGCGAAATGATTTTCCTAAAAACTCAAAATTTTCAAGAAAATCATAGAGTTTCCGCTAGGGGGCAGAAAGGTAAATTGCGTTTTCTGCGTTATTTCTGCTTCTAAAACTCCTATTTGAAAAATTCTTCCTGCATCGCATACAAGACCTCATGGAAAATATTCTTCACATAATTTCTAATGTTTGGTAAAGAATGGTTTGGCCACCAGGGGGCATAAGTGTTAATATCTGCTTCTGATATATTTGTAGCAAAATCTGGGCTCCTTAAAACTCGACTAAATTTTTTTGTTCTTGAACCGATACCGCTCATATGGAAAAACCTTTTGAGAATACTTTCTTCCTTAAATAATGCATGGTTTTCCCACCAGGGGATGTAAAGTCACATCTTGTTTTTGTCGATATCTCTGTTTCTAAGAGTCCGATTTGAAAAATTCTTTCGGTGTTGGAGAGCGTTTCCGATGCGAAATGTTTCTCATATAAATTCATGTTTTTCTTAACGCATAAGTCTGCAACCAGAGGGCGTAAGCTCACTATTCCGTTTACCGCAATATCTGAGGGATTAAAAACCCGATTGAAAATCTTCTTTCTTTGGTCAGATACTATTGTTTTCCATACCGGTTCCATTGACTTTGAATAGCTTTGATAAATTGAATTTGCGTCAGAACGGATTCAAAAGACGTGCTTATTACACCCGAAAATTCGGTGTCGTCTTTCTTGTTTGTTTTTACTGACAATAACTTTCAACTGTATTTAACAAAGGATAAATGCGTTATTTTGTAGTATTATTTCACAGAACTTTTAAATATGAAATTTACTGTTGACTGCTGTAACAGCTTTTGTCTTAAGCACTCCACAGGCTAATAATACACAGACATCGTATAATCACCTGCACAATAATTTACAATACCCGGTTTCTTTCGGTAGTACGACATGAAGCAGCTCGTGGTCAAAATGAGTAAGACGGGAAAAATTACCCTGTTCCACAATAACCAAAATTTCATGCGATATGCTATTCACAATATCTGGTCTCGCTACTGAACTTTAAAACCAGTTCCTTTGACTGACGATTGAAATTTAACAGTTCATCAAACCTCAAGTATTCCAGCGAATACCTCCTATTACCGGAATGTTTCGTCATAAGGATACGGAAAATGTGAGAACGGAGTTTTTCCTTTAATATACGAAAGGAAACGCGCGAAAGTTTCTGAAAATTCAGAATTTTCCGTTAAGACATCCTAAGAATGGAAATTTACCGTCAATATAAGAGAGGAGTTGCAGAAAGATCTCTGGAAATTCAGAATTTTCCTTGCGAACGAAAAATTCTTGAAATTCAGGTTTTATTCGGTCATTTCACGTAAAAGGTTATATCAGGAATATGCTTCGTTAATTCACAAAACGAATCACCGAAAGCGGCTGGTGAATTTCAGAATTTTTTTTACAGTGCACCTTAATGCAGAGGGCGGTAAAAGTATCGCAGACCAGCTCGTCTACCATCAGTTAGCGTTCGACTGGTGGATGGAATGGAAAAAAATGAACTCAACGACTCTGAAAGTGGCACAATAACTGGCGCCAGTTGTGGCGGCTCGAGCGTAATCCAAACGACCGTCTTTCTGGGCACAATCATAGTAAAACGCTTCCCGTGAATGGTGCAATATGCAAAAACTTCCAGCTAACGCCTATCCTTTGGACGAAAACAGCTGATAGGTCAGATGAGTCAAAGGAGACGGGCAGTATGGCTTTCTTCCATTGTACCTTATTCTTGATATGCTCTAATACGTGGCAGGCTCATAGTTATGCTTAGTCATATCAGTGTTAAATTATGCAGTGATTTCCGACACTGTGCTGCGATTGTTTGCTTGCACTATTCTGCCTGGTTTCCCTTAACTCCTCTCATCCACCAGGTGTTTCCGTCCACAGGAGTGCCTTGCTGAAAGCTTCTTGAGTATCGCATTATTCACGTAAAACCTTTACCATGGCTTTGGGAGAAAAGGTTAAGAAAACTTGTAGTTTGAGGGACGCTGGAACAGACACGGCTGACTCCAATTTCTTCTTCTTAGCCTGTTGACACCCACTGCAGGGTATAGGCCTACCTCAGTCTTTTCCAACTTCTTCGATCTTTAGCCTTCGTCTACAAATTGGCACCCTTTGAATTTCTGGTCGTCTCTCCATCTTATTCTCTGACGCCCTTTTCGTCTCCTTCCATCCCTTGGTTGCCATTCTGTTATTAATCTCGTCCATCTTTCATTGGTCTGACATTCCTCGCATTCAGACATCTTGTCACAGACCGGATTTCGTAATCGGCGCGCGGCTCTATTAACTTAAACGTTTATAAGACACAGCACAAACCTTCAACATTTTTAAGGCACAGCACAAACCTTTAACACAAGAACAACCGTACAAAATAGCGTCAGGGTGTGTTGCAATGGATGAAGCAACGCAACTGCGCATGCGCGACTCTGAAGCGAATACTTGCGCGGAAGTGATGCGCGAACAGTGTTTACTTTCTTGATGGCCCTAGTATCTGTGTGTGTGTGTACTTGCGATGGGGTTCGTTTATAAAACCTATAATTTTAATAAAATCTGCAGATTTTTGCGTTTCCGAATCCGCTGTAACTATTGGTATGCAGGTTCTGAGATGACGAAATGTTTTTTGGAAGTCAATCAGGCGTGCAGTTGAATTTTCACAATGGAATAAATATAAAAAATTTAGAAGTCACATTACAAAAGGATATGAGTGTTTTATTGAAAATACAAATGATAATTGTTTTTTTTACAGCATACTGTGTCTCAGGTCAATCATGTCACTTACGAGAAGTGGACTTGTGTGTTGCCACAATGATTTTTCACTACCAAGGAAGCGGAGTCCCGGTTGACGAGAGTGGAGTGGAACAACTTTGCGAGTAAGTGTAACCGTACTGTTTAACTTCAGTCAGTTCTCATTAAAGGGAACAAAAATTCCTTCGTCAAAAAAGATCTTTTACGCGTATTAATGCAGTATCTATTTAGAGTAATTCGCGGAAAATGAGATCGGCAGCAGGTATTCGAAATTAAAGCGACGGAGTAGCAAATACTACTACTGTCTTTTGCGTAACGATCTTTTCCGTATTCGAAATAAGTCTGGAATGAATTATCATTGATTTTGTTAAACATGAACTTTTATTTTTATTTTTAATTGTGGGTTTAACCACCAACGCGAGCAACTTGATCGAGTATAAACAGCTGCCCGTTCCCAAATTAAGGGGCCGCCCCGGTGGCGCAGTGGTCTAAGCGATGGCCTCTGATTATTCGTCGAAAGGGGTCCGGGATCGAATCCCGGTGAGGCATTGATGTTGTGTTTGTCTTACGGCACTGGCTCTCTCTCTCTTCCCTGGAACCAGTGACCGCAAATTAGGGACGGGCGACTGCTTATAGCCCATTGAGTTGCTCACGGTGGTCGTTAAAACTTCAAAAAAAAAAAAAAAAAGAAATTAAGGGTCACTGGTTTCAGGGAAGGGAGAGAGCCAGTGCCGTACTACAAACACGACATCCATGCCTCACCGGGATCCGAACCCATCTCGGGCGAATGGTCAAAAGCCACTGCACTACCGCTGCGGCAAATTAGTTTTTATTATTTCTTTCTTTGTTTATAATTTCTAGAGAGTATCCTTAGAATTTGTCTCTGGTTTCCTATCAAGTTTCCCGAAGGTTCCCTCTGAGATCTATTTCCTTGCGTTTGATTTTGTTGCGTGCGTGAGACCTACCAAAACATTTTTTTACAAAGTGGAGCTGTTGCTTTTTAACTTGTCTTGATAGTCAGTTTTATCTTCTGCCGTTTACGACCGACAAATCGTAAACAAAATATTTCGAATTTTGCCCGAGGGAGGACTTTGACTATCCTGCCTGGCTGGGAAAAATTGGAGAGATTTTGCCTTATCGCGCCTTCTCATTAGGTATTAGTCTTTCTCTCATCTCATACACAGGGCCTATCACTGAATAATATTGTCTCATCTGGAGATCGCATTAACGTCTGGACAGGCGTATTTCACGCATCAAAAACGAAAATTACCTCCTAAAAAAACCGGGACGTATCTTTACTGCTCCAAAAAACCATCCATCCTAATTTAAAAACTGATCTCTTGGTTATTTTTTTTAAATTATTATCATTATTATTTCCCTTGACCGTTTAACACAACAGTTGTGCTGTCGATAACGCGATTCCTCCGTCGTTCCCCACCCCTGCCCTGCCAGCCCAGCAAACGGCAGAGCTACAGAAGTGCGTGTACCCTTTACCAGTCGACGGAGGCGACGTTCTCCTCTGGGGTCAATGGCCTTTGAGGATCCACAGTTATGAACGTCGGGAGGTAATCGTTGTGCCAGCGGTCCATTCTTGGTACAGCCTTAATACAGCACCTCGCGAACAGCTCACGAAGTCTGCTGTTTCTCAGATGCTTTCACCCTTGGCACCGTAGCCGATGATCATTCCTTTTTGAACGCCCGTCAAATCACTGCCTCTGCCCATTGTGCTCATGTGACGCACTATGGCGTATATGTCCTGGCCAGCCATTTATATCTCCGTGTGGTCGACCTTGGCACGTGCACTCTGTGACGCGCTTGGGCGGGTACAATGTGATTCCGTGGGTGGTCATACTATTCTAATAATACCGTGTAAATAATTTAGTGTTTAGATTTTATCTCATCACCAATCTTTCTCATTATATAGGTATATCATACGCAAGCACTACAAAAAAATCTAAAGTCCAAGACAAATCCTTCTCCAAACATTGGATATAAAGTGTGCTCTATCTGCATAATTTTGGAGCATCTCCATTCAACTACGGGTTGACAAACTGAGAGATACAGACACTATCATTTATGTTAGGAGAAGTATTTTAAATTCGTTGTTTTCAAATTGTTTTAATTTTTCAAGCTGCATGGCAGAGTTTCCAAAACGAAAAGGAGAACTCGTTTTTTGGTACTTTCACCTCGCCAATAAGTTTCAAAACATGTTGAATGTTGCGCATTCCCTGTGAAGTGTGGCCGGCTACAGCAATGGAAAAAGAAGAGACTTGTGGAAAACAGGAAAACAATGTCCCATTCGGTCCTGTAAACCAGAGCTTTGTCTGAAAACAGTCTCGACGCAATAACATAGCCAAATTTCTTTATCGAATCATAACCTGCGATGAAAAGGATATGTGAAAATCATTGCAACGTATTTTTATGATGGCATTTTGAGCTATTTGCATCATGTTAGTGTGTGTTCCCGTTATTAATGACCTCGGAACCAAGAACTGTATATCAATTCCATGTTGCCAATTTTATATTGCGTTGGTGCAGGTAAAAAATATGAAATGACAGTGGTGCATTCAAACCCTGATAAAAATAAGAAGCACCTCGTCATAGTAGTTCTCCTCTGCATTGACACAAACTTCTGCCAAAAAGTGGAAGACGTTTGTGGATTCCACGGCAATAAAACGCCGGAGTCTGTGACGCAAAGAAAGGGGACTCACCTGACACATAGCTTGGTCGTTCGGGAAAGCCGATTCTACCAGGAAGTGATCCAAATGCTGTAAGAAAGGAAAATAAGTGTGAGTAAGGTCTGAGAAATATTCAGGATGGGGCAGAGTTTCATTGTAAAAGTGTAGTGGATTTGTTGCGCTGTACTTTGTGAGACATATGGGCAGGCGCTGGTATGAAATAGAAAGACCCCGTGCCTGTTGAACAAAACTTCCTTCTTGGTATGGATATTTCTCTTCAACATCTGCATTTCAGCACCGTAGCGGTCTGAACCGATGGTCTCACCTGGTCGAAGAAATGAATGTTGGATCAAGTCAGTAGGAAACCGCTATACGAGCACCAGCACTTTTCGTCGTTGGAAAAAGAGGGCTCTGGACAGTGTTAGGTGGCACCATGGTATTCAACCATTGCTCTAAGCGTTTGCGATTGTCGTAAAGAATATACGATTCATCGAAAGTTACGATTCGATTGAGAAATCCCTTCTTTATCGGCCCAGCAAGGTAACAAATATACACCTTGAGACCACGTGTCTTTTTGGTTACTGTAAATGTGTGATGCACCCATGATTTTCACCTCCCGCACAGCCGCCGGGTAAGGGACAACCGGGCATTTAGGCAAAGTGTCTGTGACTACAGTGACTCAAGCAATAGTCACAGACACTTTGCCGAAGGTCATTTTTCGCAATATTCCTGAACTCTTCATCTGTTGCATCTACTAATGGACGACCACGAGGATCATTCGCAAAAAACGGGTCTCCTGCTTTGAATTTTGCGAACCATGGACGTAAAATTCAAAGCAGAGACACTTATGGTTTTTCATTTGTAATAGGCTTCCCAAGTGCCACATTAATGTTTCGGACCTTCATACCCGCAAAATGTCGGAGTTAGAACTCATACAGAAAAATTACGCGCAACTGATGTGTCTCCATGGTCCACTTTCACTTGCGGTTGAAGATTGTCACGAAACGAGGAAATTAATCTAATTTTAATACAATGGTCTTTAAATAAAACAGGGATAATCTATACCCTCTCTAAAATAAACCTAAAGGAGTGCAGATGAAAATTCCAAAATTGAAAAAAATAATAAAAAGTAATATAAATATTTAAATAATAAAAAGAATAAACATTTAATAAACATCAAGTTCAAGAAGGGCGCTAGCACAAGGCTCTATGCACACACACACACACACAAAAAGAAAGAAATACACGGTTAGCTCAGAAAGTCTAAAGGAACTAATAAATAAAAGGTGAAAGGTTAACAAACGCTAACCAAAGAACTAGAAAGAAAAAAAATTAGTTCTACCAAAAGGAAAAGGTTAACCAACCCTGTCTTCCCAAATAGAAATAATTCGAAAAATTTTGGCCTAACTGAACAGCTCTAGGCAACGCGTACATCAGATACATAGCTACTTTGGACATTTTGTCTGCACCAATTCACTTTTCGTCTGCACCAATTCACTTTTCGTCTGCACCAATTCACCAATTCTTTTCGTCTGCACCAATTCACCAATTCACCAATTCACATTTTGTCTGCACCAATTCAGTATTATAGTTCTAGGCAAAAACTAAAGATCTAAAGAAGGTAGGAGTAACTGACTTGTGAAAAATAATGAAAGAACGCTGGAATCAATGAAGAATATTTAAAATCAGTAGCAAATGAGGATGTAAATAAGAACGAGGCTTTTTAGGATGTCAGTTTGTTTGGTCATGAGTACTGTGTGCTCGATGGGTGCTTTGAAAATAAGATACCACCCGCAAGAAGAAAGCAACAGGCCAGGAAATTGAGCCTTAAAATTATGCGAATTTTACGATGTCAGTATTAATGGTAGGAATAAAAAAAAACAGAAATTGTCTTGAAAACTACTAAGATTTTAGTGAAACGTAATTAACTTTTACATTATGGCCCTGAATGTTATACTTTCTTGTGTTTCGCTTGAGAAATAGTCACCATTTCCCCTCGTTTCGTTAACAAACAATGTCCCTATCACAAAGGAAAACAGCAGATCACAATTTAACTATATACTGTATGTATAACGTAGACAAATGTTGACAGAGAAAGATCCAAACATGAACTCCAAAAAAGGGACTTATAAACCAGAAACAAAAGGAATAATACCCAAGAAAGATATGATTAAATCTGCGCTATGCCGCTAGTCCAGAACTCGCATCATATGTATCTCAAATGGAAAGCGCGAAAAAAATATTAAAATTTGACATCCCTCAAAATAAAAACCTAAAACCTAAAAACCAGTAGACAAATAATGAAACAAACTAGGACAGAAAAAAAACCAACGTGCACCAAACAGAAAGAATAAAAGTATACGACCACTCCCCAATTGGTCTTATACTTTATACACTGTATATATATGTATACACTTCCGCGCCACATGTACTGTATATATATATACTTCCGTGCCACATATAATGTATACATTTATACTTCCGTGCCACATATGCTGGATATATATATATATATATACACTATATTGACAACAGTCACCGGACACCCCTTCAAAAGCAAATGACCGAATCCGCTTCGTTGTTAAGATGCGCAATACAGCTGCAAACGGTACAGAAACAAGCCTGCAGCTGCCCGCGATCATATCGCACTTTGAGGTTGAAGGAAAATGTCGTGACGAGAGAGAACTGACTTTGAGAAAGGAAAGATTGTTGGGTATTGTATTAGTGGGTTGTCCATAAGAGAAACCGAGAGGCGTTTAAACATACCCAAGTCAACTGTTTTGGATGTACTGAATAAGTGGAAGACACACGGCGTGCCTGAAGCAGCAAAACGTTCCGGCAGACCAAAGAAAATCTGTGATAGAGGACATCGAAGCTTCAGGAGAGTCGTAACAACTAATCGACCTCAGTGTCCAGGTGAGTTAAAATGCTGGAACCTCGGTATGCACCCGTACCATTCGCAGAGAACTTCATTTCATGTGTTACCGTGGCGGTGCGGCTGCTCATAAGCCTTTCATCTCCACTAGAATTGCTACTCGTCGTTTACCATGCTGTAAATAACATTTTTCGTGGACCGTAGATCACTGGAAACCGGTCCTATGGACCTATATGTGTGTGTATGGTGGCAGCTGTTCCTACGGTCAAGTTTGGAGCTGGCAGTGCATTCGTGTGTTGATGTTTTTCGTGGTATGGTTCCAGCCCATTGGTTATCGTGGACAAGCCTGTTAGCCAGCTCGTCTACCTTGATCAGTTATACATTACCAACTCTGTGGCCATACTATGGAACCGAGCCTTGTTGGTTCCAGAAGCATAATGCACCGAGCCACAAAACAAGGACTGTTATGGCGTGGTTTGACGATAATTCCGTATCGTGTGTGGACTGGCCAGCACATAGCCCTGATCTTAATCCCATAGAGTACCTATGGGATGAATTAGAGCGCCGTATAAGAAGTTTGGAACCAAGGCCTTCTACTAAGCAACAGTTGGGTGCAGCATTATATACTGAATGGAAGCGCATACCTACCTCCGTGATCCAAAACCTTGTCAAAAGCCTGTCTCGAAGGGTCAGCTCATGCATTAAGGCCAAAGGTAGTTTCAGAATCGCTTTAATGTAACAAAACAGAGGAGACGAGCAACATGGAATCGTCTCAAAGAAAAAAAAAGAACAGGAATGATACAAACTGATAAGAGCGATGATATGTACATTGAATGAGTAATGACAAATTTACAACATGATGCAAACAGAGCAATGCTTGATGAAGAACAAAATGATCACAAACGGGGCAACGCAGTGCGAAAGAACAACAAAACGTTAATGCAGAGTCTAAAGTCACAGTGAGATTAACGGACTCGGTGTAGCAGCGAACAACGGGGTCACTGGCGACCACGTAGCATAGAAGGAGCTTTCACGGCATGCGGAGATGGTAGACTGATACTCCTGCTGTACCACCGTGCACAGAGTAACGGAGAGCATGCTGAAAGGTGAAGTCCCAAGTGCGCCATCTATAATAAAAAGTGTCGAGAAGTGGCAGTTCGTCTCTTGTAGAAGGAGTAAGTCGTCCCCAAGAGGCGAGAGATCTTCCAGAACAAGAGCGTTAGCGAGGGAGTTAGCAAATCCCCTACAATTTAGAGTGGCGACCTTGAATGGGTAAGGCCGACGTCGGATGAAGGGCAGCTTTCTGGAATGTGTCGAGGCGATTGATGATACCACGACACTACAAGACGTATTCGTGTGGCTTGGCATTATGCCGGAGGAATTTAAAGGATGGATGTTGCTTGGTCGAAGACCTTGAGAAGAACTGCTTCAAACTGTTGTAAAAAGATGAGAAAAGCCTCCCGATTAGTTTTATGAGTGAGAAACTCGTAAAGTTCTTCAAAAGAGACAGGTTCTGAAGGAAGAGAGGCATTGGTAAACAGAGTCGAGAAATCTTCAAACGTCGGCAGAGGACCCTTGGACTTTGAATGTAAAGAGCTGGAACGTGACAGTGGAGACTTGGAACCTGCAAGACAGGTCAAACGATGTCGGCGGCCAGTCGGAGAAGCTGGTTTCTTCTTTTCCCTCCGGACCTCGGCACTGGTAGTAGAGCGGAGTTTGCCGTGGATCAATGACACACCAGATGTGGAATCACAGGAAAGGTCCACCTCATCGCCGGGAGCAAAAGTGCCGACGGTGAATGAAGCTTGAGGATCAGTGGTGATGTGATCTGATGGAGAGAGAACACGGGAAAGCAAGGAGGCCCCGAGAGAAGACAAGCTGGGCATATTCTTTCTTCGAAAAATAAACAATCACAGTTCGTGGCTTTCGGGTGAGGTGGGTGATGGCTCCAGAAGTAAGCATATTCGTCAGAGCAGAGCTGTACTGCTTCAAACCCTTATTTCGAGGGTCAAATTAAGACGTTGACCAGCAGGAGAGTTCTCGGGAATGTCTAATAAGCTGGTGTCACCGTTGAGAGTAACGTAAGAATCCATAGGGGGCAGACGAGACGAGGAAGAAGCCGGTGTAATACCAGAGGCAGCCGCAGAATACGTGCGCGCAGAAGCCCCTCCTCTGGAAGGCAAGGACGCAGCATGAGACAATGTACTGGAAACAGAGGCAGTAGAAAATTTAGAGGGCAGATTAGCGACGCGATCAGTGATGTCCATGAATTCATTATCGCCAGCATAGGCCAGGGACGGCACATCCACGTTCTCAGTGGCAGAGTGGGAGACTCGGGCAGGAGAAGAGGTGCAGATGACAGGCGGAAAATTAAGAGGCTCTATATTAGCAAGCGAAGATGATTGATCGACTGCGTCTGTCGTTGAAGAGGCTACGCGAGGAGCTGCAGCGATGCGGGTGAGAACCGCGCCCTCATCGGCAGATGCCAGAATCAATGGCAAGGGTTAACGAAGAAAACGACCAGCTCGGTGTGAAAATTAAAACACTGAAAATGAAAAAAAATGAGCACTCACCAGCTCGTGAGGGATCATAAACGAAATAACAGACCTTTAACTTCGGCACACACACAGAAGAACAATGATGGCTCACACACGTGAAGCACTCAAACACGGAGCTCGTGAAGACACGTGTAGACCAAAGGTGGCCCGATGCCGTACTCATATTTGTCAATAAAGGCTATGTTGTGTTTCTCTTCTAGGTGTCCGTTGACTTTTGTGATATTGGGCAGTGCATGCGTTTACACACAATCGTCATAACCCAATGTTATGGCGATATGACGATTCCAGAGTTAGAATCACACTGTGACTTTGCAAAGTGTGACAATGGGAGCGCAGTATTTTGTGGTCTGCCCCATGACCCATGGCCTTGTACAACAGTTCAGACCTTCAGTGACACATAAAATTGGTCGTACGCAAATTGTAGTAATGGCTGGAAGTCACAGTGTCGCTTTAATATTCCATAGAGAACGTTCAACAACGTGAATGACATTCTCACCTTATCCGTCCCATTAAAGAAACATCGCTGTCCCCATTCTTGTCGACAAAAGTCGCGGCTCTTCTTTTGTTGAACGGACTATAGAACCCATTCTTGACTTTTGAATGTGAGTAACTAACATCTCATGAACATTTTGGGGAAGAAATTGGAATTTAAATTGCACCAGAAACTTGTGAAAAAGTTTCATTTCCTATTTTAATGAGACTAGACGAAACCCGTCGGAATCGACGGTTAGTTTTTTTTTTTGTTTTTTTTGAAACGAATTAACTCATATGAAACAACAAATGTAAACTTTATTTGATTGACAAATTCATTCAACCACTTCAGTAAAGACAATATTCCAGGTTCGTTTTTTTTTTTTTTTTTTGAATAAAGCTTTAACGACCACCGTGAGCAACTCAATAGGCTATAAGAAGAATTCTGTCCCTAATTTAGGGCCACTGGTTCCAAGGAAGGGAGAGAGCCAGCGCCGTAAGACAAACACAATATCTATGCCTCATCGTAATTCGAACCCGGACCCTTCACGAACGAATCATCATAAGCCAGCGTTTAGACCACTGCACCACCGGGGCGGCCAGGTTCGAGATGAGCATAACGAATGCACCCTTTTTCAGTCGTAAAATGTGAGGCGGAAGTCCCCTCATCTCGATCGTGTGCAAAAATTCAACTGGATAGTGCACTCTTTCACTCTCATTTTTAGTCACAACTCTGTTTGTAAAAGTTGTTGGAATGAGATTCGCGTTGCGAATACTCTTTACCCGTCGGAATCAACTGTTAGTTTGTTTTTGTTTTTTGTTTTTTTTTGAAAAGAATAAACTCATATGAAACAACAAATGTAAACTTTATTTGATTGACAAATTCATTCAACCACTTCAGTAAAGACAATAGTCCAGGTTCGTGATTTTTTTTGTCTAAAGGTCTGAGCAGCTCAATGGATTATAAGCAGTCGCCTGTAATATTTTCACTAACAATGGTCAACGGAAAGTTTATTTACATTTTTGCATAATAGGAAACGTCTTACCTACATGAATAAACTGGATCGAATGAATATTAAATTGTATATATACATCACAGAATCCAACGGCATAACGCAATCAGGTCTTCCGAAGTGTTCGCTGTTCCTATCAGAAGAACTTTGATATGATTGCCTGCTAGCGGTGCTTTGCTCAACGGTTCGCTCAGAAAAGAGAAGACTTTGGGCTTTGGACTATCTCAGTCCCTCCATGCTCTCGCCTTCAACAGTGCGTGAGTCAACAGCAAGCGATCGAATGTCGACCACACCCTTCTCCCATAGACTTTGCATGGGAACTTTGCCGCCCAACAACGACCGAACCGTTGCCCCAATCTCATTTTACTCTTCATCTGGTACATCTACATGGTAAGACCTTTACGTTTATACCTTAACCATATCTTTACGTTCAGCCGTTATCTCAAAATAGGACTCACAGTAAAAAAATTATAGAATTAATATATAGATTTCTAACAGCGGTTTTTGCGCTTGCTTTTGAACTGCGCCCGTGGAAGCCGTACCCCTCTGCAGCACATATTTATTTATATGAGTACAAAGGAAAGCGTTACCAACTGCAAAATTGGGCCTGTTTACCTGATATAAATATTAATAGTCAAAATCTCTGTTTTTCTTTGAACATTTGGAGAATTGCATATATAAATTGTTTAGAACGCCATTTGTTTTTTTAGCGGAGCTTGATGTGTTTCTTGCCTCAAATTTTTCTTCAGGTCCATCACTGAAACCACCCAGTGTCTAACAAACTTCACCAACAAGTGTATGACTCCAGTCCAGAGGGAAGTACTTGAGCTCGTCACCGAAGGATCACAAGCAACAGTTAAAGATTTCTGTGCTGCAGGTTCTGAACTTCGTACAAGTAAGTACAAGCTGAAAAAGAATATTTTTAATGAAAACTTATGTTCAAATATTTTGCCGGTGTGAATCGTAAAGCAAGCCAAAAAAATTGACTTGTTCAAGAAATTTATTTTTTCAGCAGCTTTTCTTTGTTTTTTTAAAAAAATCCATTATTCATCTCTCATTTTAATCCTAAGCCTTGCTTTTCCAGTAAGACAATACACGTCTCAACGTTGAAATAAATATGTAGCATAATTTTAAAGAATCCTTACCGTAAGGTAATAAACCTTCCTATGCTTTGAAACGTTTTTGCATATGAAAAAATGTGTCGCAGTAAACATGAAAATACATTATTTTCTAATTTAATTCGAAAAACGTGATGAATGTTTAGAATGTCAAAATCGTAAATGGTGCAAACAAAGGCATGTATGAGATGGGTATAAAATATTTCAGTGGGAAATCCTTAGGAATAAAAATGCAAATATGTCCGCATGACGATTACGTGCCAAATCCTGACGATATCATTTTAAAAGTTAAATCATTGAAGAACACACGTAATCATCCATAGGTATTTTGGACATAATTTTGTCGTCGCAACCTATCATTTTAATCCCAAGCAAATGCATTTTGGCCCTTGCATTGGCTTTTCGCTTGACTTGCGGTTTCCTGTCGGACCTAGCAAAGCAATTTCAGATTCAGAAAGCGTAAGTTAAGGAGTTATGTTGCAGCTATAGTGTGGTCAGTTTAATACTATATTTGCCATTTAGCCATTCAGCATAATGTTATGCGCTCAACCTCAACAATATAATTATGTTAGAGTTCTGTCATTTAGGTTCTGCAGACAATATTGTCCGATTTACAATTATCGACATGTACACTTGCTATTTATTTTGTTTGGTGATTCCGGTTGCTTCCCCCAAATCTATTTTTTATATTGAATAAGCCTGTGTCAGGTTTACAGTTTACAGTTATAGTGTGGTTAGTTTAACCAACTCCTCGCCGTTGGTCTTTTACATAAAAATTTCAGTACCAACAAAAGTAAACAATTCTACAATACTGAAATTACAACATTCCGAATTAATGATCAGAAGCGAATGGAAAACAGAAGTCCGCACAGCTGAGCTATGCACATGATTACTATACACGATATTGACAAAAGTCTCCAGACACCACTTCAAAAGCAAATGAACGGATCCGCGGGGTTGTTAAGATACGCGGTACACTGCAAACGGAATAAAAACAAGCCTACAGCTGATCGCGAGCATATCGCAATGTGAGTTGAGTGAAACTTTCGCGGCGGGAGAGAACTGACTTTGAGAAAGGAAAGCTTGTTGGGTGTTATATTAGTGGGTTGTACATAAGAGAAATCGAGAGGCGTTTAAACATACCCAAGTCAACTGTATTTGATGTACTGAATACGTGGAAGACACATGACGTGCCGAAGCAGCAAAACGTACCGGTAGACTTAAGAAAATCAGTGATAGAGAACGTCAAAGACTCAAGAGAGTCGTTACAGCTATTCGACGGAGTAATGCATAAGACCTCAGTGTACAGGTGATTAAAAATGCTGGGACTTCGGTATGTACACGTACCATTCGCAGAGAACTTTATTCCATGGGTTACCGTGGTCGTGCGGCTGCTCATAAGCGTTTCATCTCCACTCGGAATGCTACTCGTCGTTTAGTATGGTGTGAAGAACATTTATCGTGGGCCGTAGATCAATGGAAAAGGGTCCTATGGACTGATGAATCCAGACACACGATCCATCAGCTTGGTGGCCATGTGTAGGTTTGGCGCCAGCCGGGGAACGCTGTTTACCGCAGTGTAATGTTCCTACGGGCAAGCTTGGAGCTGGCAGTGTACTCGTGTGGGGGTGGTTTTCGTGGTATGGTCCCGGCCCATTGGTTAACGTGGAAAAAACTTGTTGACCAGCATGTCTACCTCGATATTCTGAACAATTATGCCCTACCAACTATATGGCAATACTATGGAACCGAGACTTTGTTGGTATCAGCAGGATAATGCACCGAGCCATGAAGCAAGGGCTGTTACGGCGTGGTTTGACGATAATTCCATATCGTGTGTGGACTGGCCAGCACAGATTCCTGATATTAATCCCATAGATCACCTATGGAATAAATTAAAGCGCCACATAAGAAGTTTGGAAACAAGGCATACTACTAAGCAACAGTTAGCTGCAGCATTATGCACTGAATGGAGGCGCATACCTATCGCTGTGTTCCAAAACCTTGTCAGTGCATGTATTAAGACCAAAGGTGGACAAACACCGTACTAATGTATGTCAATAAATGATACGTTGTGTTTCTGTTCTAGGTGTCCGGTGACTTTTGTCAATCTAGTGTGTATAGGACTAATACGACTGCAGCTTTCGCCGATGTAAGCGATTCCAAATCTAAGATTATTATCGACAACGTCAAATCTAAGATTAGTTTTCTCATGAGAAGCGTCTTTGGGCTTCGCCGTGGGATTTCTAGGGAGAAGGAATTTCATTCCGAATTCCAAGGCTTTGATTGGTGGACTATATTGCCAGCTGAGTACATTTCACATAGACCCGATCTCAACCTCATTGAACAAATTTGGGATGAATTGGAAGGCCGACTGTAGGCAGGCCGAATCTCCCGAGATTGGTTACCTACAGTACATGACTAACATTCTCATGAGAGATTGAAATGAAATTCCTGTAGTATCGTACCCAAATCTAGCGGGAAACCTTCCAACGGAGTGGAGGGTGTAATAGCTGCAAAGGGTGGATGAATTCCATATTAATTCCTTTCCAATTACATGCAGCTTTCGGAAGGGAAGTGTCCTGGTACTTTTAACCAGATACTGTATTATATTCCAATCAGAAGCTCTGGGAGGCCTGATTGGCATCTGGCAGAGCTTCTGATTGGCTTCTGGGAGGCAGAGCTTCTGATTGACAAGCGACGTGCACAAATGGTACGGTGTTTCGAAAGTCATGCTGCTGCGTCGTACCACTAAAGGATAGCAAGTACCTCTTTTGATGATAAAATTATAGTTTTTAGTAGCGTATACGCTGCCTCATAGTGCATTTGTCAAATCTGATGTTAACGACTACCCTCACCTAGTTGGAATCATTCTTATAATCTGTAATATCGGAAACAGAATTAAATATAGTTTTCATTCGAGAGAATGGAAACGCTTGGTGCATTTCATCTGCATGAGTTTTCTTTTCTCATAATTGATCAGGACTGTTAGGGAATTGAATATCATTCTTGGCAGGCCACCCCGGTGGTGTAGTGGTCTAAGCGTTGCCTACTCACGGTTTATCCTAGATGGGCCCGGATATGTGTACCGAATGACACAAGGGTGGTGAGTTTACCTTAGGGCATTGAATATTTCCCTTCCCTGGAACCAGTGATCTGAAATTACAGTCATTTGAAAATGTGTGAGACCACCTGTTGGTATTAAGAGATTTCAGCCAATTTCGTCAGCTACTGTATGTATTATTCAACTTCTTATCGGTGTTGCATCATCCAACAGCGGCAGCTATTGATAGAGATCGGGAAGCGTACGAGCGTCAGTTTGCTTATGGTTTTCATGCTGAGAGCTTTTGTACGTGTTTTTATATGGCGAAAAATGCGCAAAAAAGCGTAATTAAGTGTTACTCAGAGGGCACAAGTCGTGATTTTATAGCATGAAGGATACTCCGAACGTGACATAAGCAGAAAGGTGAATGTGAGCAAGACTGCTATTCATAATATGATCATGAAATATCAAAATACATTTGAATTTAGCGAACGAAAAAGATAGTGGACGTCCAAGAAAAACAACCCCACGGGATGACGATACCATAAAATAAATATTTATGCGTTCTCCGAGGAGTTCCTGCAAGACAATCAAGGTCTTTCATGCTCTGATATTAGTATCAACACTGTTTCCCGACGTCTTAGCAAATATTATGGATTAAAGTCTTACAAACCTGCACATAAACCTAGACTAACGGCTGTCATAAAAAAGAAGAGACTCCAGTTTGCGAAGCATCATCAATCGTATACTGCTGAAAATTGGAGCCAATTTCTTTTTTCCGATGAATCAACTGTGCGCCAATTTGAATCACGTGGAGCACAGTTCGACGACCGAAAGGCTAAATGTGTGATACCAAATACACCTGTGGGTTATCCGCCAAGTCAGATGATATTGGGTGTTATGTCAGCATGCAATACTGCTTCATTATCCTTTTTGACGACAGGGATTACCACGACTGGTCCTTTTTATGTGGAAATGTTACGTGAGAAGCTGTTAACTCATATGCAAGTGCCCAGTTGCACAAACTTTATGCATGATGGTGCTCCATGCAACAGATCAAAGACAGTAAAAGACTACCTGCAGAGGAAATTCTTAACTGTGCTTGACTGGCCCGGTAATATTCCCGACATTAACCAATCGAAAATTTGTGGACCATTTTAAAAGACAAGGTATTTTGAATTCCCAAACTTTGATTGATACGATAAAGTGCGTGTGGTGCGAAGATATTTCAGGTGACTACTGCAAATTCCTCATTGAGAGTATGCCACATCGTATTCTGCCGGTTATAAAATACAAAAGTGGTCATACAAAGCACTGATTTTGGTCTTTTTGTGTTCTGAAGAACGTAAGTATTCATCTGGGGGGTCATGTTTTACGCTTTCCAATCGTAGATTGAGGAAGCGTATGTGCTCACGCTTTGCCCGCCTGTCTGTCTGTCCGTACGATAACTCACGTAAAAATGGTTCGATTTCGATGAAAGTTTAGTATGTGGTCGGGGACAACCTGGGGACAAACCCTATTGAAAATGAACGAAATGGAGTCAAAGATTAGGACATAGGAGTGGGATCCATTACACCGACCTTATGCGTCATAACTTACGTAAATATGCTTCGATTGAAACAAAACTTTAACATGTTGCTCCGGCGGTGTACTGAATCGATTCTGATGAATATCATCGAAATGGGGTCAAAGATCAGGGCACAGGAGTGATATTTATTTTACAGCCAGTATGCTCATAACTTGACTAAATATGCTTTGATTGCGACGAAATACAATGCGTTGTTCCCTAACGACTTCGGAAGCAGTTCTGCCAAAAATATTTTTTGTCAGCAATTCCGGGTAGTGGGCCTGCGTGAGATTCGGTGGCCATTATTTTCGCACGATAACTTCCGTGAAAATCGCCCAATTTAAATGGAATTTTTAATTATAAAATGGCTTAGGTGTGGTAGCTCTTGATAATAGAAAATAGGTAACATAGGCACAAATAAATTTGATTTAGATATATGTGAACCACAAAGGTTATACCATAGTTTAGTCCCCTCAAAACCAAGGCATTTTCTATGATTTCTGGTGTGTTGGAAAGCGTATCATAATCCGTGTATTGCATGAATTTACTAACTTGTTTCAAATCTCTCTGACTAGTAATTAGTTGTTTCTTTGAAAATTTTAATTTTCAATAAATTGGCAGCTGGTCCTAAACTTTTGCAAATGAATGTAGATTTAGAACGGGTGACTGTTTATAAAAACAAAATCTTGGTCGGATATGAGTCCATCATAATATAAGAAATGGATACTACTGATCATTCACTGAATGGAAAAAAAAATGACCGAAGTATGGTGGGCACACATTCCTCGTACTTCAAACGTGATTATATTGCAAACCAGAAAATTCTTCATGCCGAAACGAGTTCATTTCACTGTTAGTGTTCTAAGAGTGAAGCTCAGATTTCGTTTACTATATTGTTTTCAAGCTTCATAATTTCAAATGAGCTTCAATATAAGTAGCCCTCTGTTATTTCCATTTGTCATCTGATATCTTTCATCAACGCACTGAATACTGATGTGAAATCAAATATACAGGATGTTGAGCTAACCTTCAAAGAAAAAAAACAAAATAAAGAAATTTAATGAGATGCAAAAACATTTTCCTCAATTTTAGTAGACTGAATGTAAATAAAAATGAAACACGTGAAGGAAGTTTTTCCGTCTTTCAGGTACATTAGTTTTGATTGTTTTTTCTACGATAAAACGGCGTTTTCCTTAGCACATTAAGTTCAAAGATCGTGAGATCGTGCTATCCACCACATTTAATTTTTTCTTTTGCATTCGGCTGATTTCAATTGAGTTTTTCTGTAGATAACATGAAAAAGAATTTGCGGTCCAGTCATCACAAATGTATCATGATGTGTTAGTTTAAATATTTATCGACGTGAATTAGTGTAAATAATTTATTCCCAAAATTATTTGTAGTAATTCCTTTCAACAATTTTCGACTTGATAATAAGGATTATATCATAGAACAGCTGCTAAGAAAACAAGTTAGTAAAATCATGCAATGCATTGATTATGATACGCTTTCCAGCACACCAGAAATCATAACTCAAGTTATTACTCAATTTATGAGGATAATAGCTCTAGAATAAATCTCGCTCCCGTTTCCTGATCTTTGACGCCATTTCGATGATATTCAACAGAGATAGTTCACTATACCTTCGGAACAACATGATGAAGGTTTGTAGCAATCGAAGCATTTTTACGTAAGTTATGATGCATAAGGGAAATAGAATGGATCCCGCCCCTATGTTCTGACCTTTAACCCCATTTCGCCCAGTTTCAATAGGTTTCGTCCCCAGTTGTCCCATACCACATACTGAAATTCCATCGAAATCGAAACATTGTTACGCAAGTTATGATATATAAGAGCAATGGAATGGATACCTCTCCTATATCCTGACCTTTGACTCCATTTCACCCATTTTCAATTGGGTTTGTCCCCAGGTAGTCCCCTACCACATACTAAAATTTGAACGAAATCTAACCATTTTTACGCGAGGTATCGTGCGGACAGACAGACAAAGTTGGAGCATATACGCTTCTTCATCCTACGGTTGTAAAGCGTAAAAAAGAGTCAAACTCAAAATTTTGAGCATAATTGTACTGTACCCCAACGGATATATCGTGGTCGTAAGCAGACAGTACCGTGGGCTCTTTGACAGTTCGGAAATATGTTACAGTCTGAATCTACTCCGTTATAATGGTAGTGGGGCTGCCTAGGGCATGCTGTTTTGCCACTGTCGAGTGAAGGACATGAAGCTCTGTTTATATAGAAATTTTTTTAGTTAAAATGCTGACTTTACCGGTGTCGGTATTAAACATGTACTCCCCCCCCCCCCAAAAAAAAAAAAGAAAATCTATTCAAAAACAAAACAAAACACGTATTATCAGCCTTTGTTTTATCTAATCAAAAATTTAAATATATCTGGGAAGCAGAGAAATCAGGACAAAATATAAATGTAAAT
This sequence comes from Macrothele yani, assembly GCA_039090855.1. Lineage (NCBI taxonomy): Eukaryota > Metazoa > Arthropoda > Arachnida > Araneae > Macrothelidae > Macrothele > Macrothele yani. The sequence continues at coordinate 108,768,223 of CM076997.1, read as the reverse complement.
ATCTGATGCCTGACAAGAATTTTGGCGAACAAGAAAGGTGTGAAAATGCATTGAAATCAGAAGCATTTTTCCTCTGACACCCTAAGCTACATACTTACATATATTCTTTCACCCCTGTGTCCCACAAAGGGTGAATAATATGGGAAACAAATATAATACGTGTTTCTGTTAAATCGATCCAACAAGATATTTTCCCAATATGTCCTTCAAGAAAAACGTATTGTTATTAGATGCAATGTGTTACTACATCTACAGTACTTAAAAAGATAAGCTATCTACTTGAAAATAAGGAAGATATATGAGACGTTTTCTTCGTCATATTCAGCTGTATTCGTACATAGATGAGCTTGCGGCAAGGGTGGCCGAGCTGTCTGAATCACGGGCTTCTAGAAAACCATCTAAACTGGGCCCCGGATGAGGCACATGTGGCCGGTCTGCACCAATGCGGTCCCAGTCTCTTCTCTGGAAATGGGGGACTTATTTTAGGTGCTGAGGGGGTGGGGGGTCAGAAAATTTATAAACCAAAGAAAAAGAGATTCCCCGATCTGGGATCTTGAAGTGGTCATCGCCACCATTGGTGCCGATTGGTCAAAGGCGTAAGTTCCTTGCTAGCTGTTTGTATTTAGTCTGGCAGACATTGGTTCGTGAGACAAGGACTCCAAACATCATGGCACACGTTGGAACGTGGTTTCTGATTACTAGGTTTACTTTGGATAGGGACAATAATTGTCCATCCTACGCTTATTGGCGACCTCAGACGACTGGACGTACGTTGGATAAAAACTCCCGATATTTTGGCATATGTTGGATCGCAATTTATATCAGTTCAGGATATGTTGACATTTAAATGCAGAACAAAAGAAACAGTTCTGCAGCAAAAAATTGAACCGAACAGATAAATCTGAGAGAGAGGGAGAGATGTTTTTAAAGCTGGAAATAAGTACTTCTACATGGTTTCCTTTATTCCCATATGTTTTAGAAAGATGTCACGAAACCACAACGGCCGAAGTCATCACAAAATCCTGACTATAAGAAGCTGCCTGTCTTTATTGCATGGGCAGTGGTCCTAGAGCAGGGCTTACCAGGGCAGTGGTCCTAGAGCAGCTCTTACCAGGGCAGTGGTTCTAGAGCAGGGCTTACCAGGGCAGTGGCCCTAGAGAAGGGCTTACCAGGTTAAAGTTTAACACGCTACTCATACTTCGTCAGCAACTGTTAATGTTGACCCATCACGGACGGATATACACTGGCAGAAAGTGAAAAAAGAACACCAAGAAGGAGACGTCTGATACCAACGAAATTTATACAGCATAATAACGGAATACAGAGGATAACGTGATCAAAACACTATGGCAAAATACAGCTGTATTTGCTGGTAAACTGAAAAATAACATTTCCATGTAACATGGTGAGTACGAGGTTGAATCGCCATGAACTGCGTCACACTGTGCAATTCTGGCATGGAGTCTGTCGTACAGATGTTGGATGTACGTTTGGGGTGTGGAGTTCCAAGCATCCTCAACCTGGACGCGTAAATCGGGGATGGTCGTGGCTGGCCGTGGAGTACGGATAAGTCTTTGTCCCATAAAATCCCACACGTGCTCAATAGGGGACAAATCCGGTGAACGTGCAGGCCATGGAAGTTGTCTCACACCCTGAAGTGCATGTTGCGTTGCACGTGCCGTGTGTAGGCGTGCGTTATCTTGCTGCAAAACACCACGATGGACCGACCTTACAAATGGCACAACAACGGGCTGAATGATGTTGTTGATGTAGGAGGTGCTGTTTAACGTACCCGGTACAAACACTAGTTGTGTACGGGAGTGATACCTGATCGCTCCTCACATCAGGAGACCAGGTGTAGGCCCTGTGTGTTGCTGGCGGATGCAAGAAAGGTGGAGACGTTTCCCTGCGCGTCTGCAAACACGCATACTGTCATCGGAGGCTCCCAAGCAGAATCTGCTTTCATCGCTGAACACGACAGATCGCCTTTGCGTTCTCCAGTGCAGACGTTGGCGACACCACTGCAGCCGTTCCTGACGGTGGGCTGGAGTGAGAGGTACACATGCCAGAGGCACACGTGCACGTAGTCCTGCATCCCGCAGACGGTTGCGGATTGTTCGAACAGTCACCTCAGGTGCAACGGCAGCTCGGATTTGCGTCGCAGTGGATGTTTTGCTTGACAACGCCGCTCTTCTTATGCGTCGATCGGTGCGCTCATCAGTCCGTCTGTGACTCCCGGTTCCACGTCTTCTCGTGTGGTAATATTCCTCGGACCATCTACGCCACCATCGTACCCCCACCGATACTCCCCGTTTAAGTCGCTTCGCAATACGACGATACGACCACCCGGCCTCGCGGAGTCCGACTAGACGACCTCGCTCAAAGTTCGATAACTGCTGAAATCGTACACGTCTTCCATGTCCAGGCTTAGCAGCTTCTTCAGGGTCTTCGCACGTGTCCGTACGTCGACGACTGATTGCATTCACTTCGCCGTACTCCTTAAATACCACCGACGATAATTTGCATATTATGCCGTGCTGTGGCGTAAGCGCTCACCGGTTGGTCCCGTAATTAACATCACACCTACGTAAACTCGACCCCATTAACGTATGTAAATTCCATGATCGTCTGCTAATTCCTTCTTGGTGTTCTTTTTTCACTTTCCGCCAGTGTATATTGAAATCATAACCATTGTGGTCATAGGTTTGGGCATTGGGCCCAAGCCTCTGACCATTCGGGCAGCGGGCATTTTATTTCTGAGTATTACACATGAGCTGCTGCTGTTTCTGGGTCTTTGACTATATAATAATTAGGTAATGTGGTTAACAATAAAAATTACCCTTATGATCAATACCCGGTGTTCGGTAAAAAAGCAGTGGATATATCAACTGATCAGTTTCTGTAAAGCACACACCATCATTATCATTATTTGCTTAGAAGGACATTTACAACCAGCGCTGCCATCACCAAGCCTCTTCATCGTTTTCGATCATATATCACTTTAAATCTTGCATTAATTTTTCTCATACTTCCTAGCACCTGGACAATCATCTTGTCTTGGGTCTTCCCCTCGTTCTTTTCTTATTTAGTTTGTTTACTAGCGCTTCATCATAATTTTCTCATTCGCTATCAACACATATCCAAACCAAATCCAAACTCCTACTTTGGACAAACGGGACGATGTCTAACCTCCTATAGGGATGTTGTTCTTCTTTGTGTCTTCTATCATATCTTTTCGTCTCCTCGTCATATTGAATACCATAAATAAAGTGTGACGAAAAGTACACAGACTGGATTTATTAAGAAAAATTGACGAGACTTACAGATTTGAAACATAATCGCCTTCGAAGTAGTCCCCTTTCGACGTCACAAACGTAGCCCAGCGCTGTCTCCACTGCTCAAAGCATTTTTGAAGTCATGATCTGAAATAGCGAACAGCTGATCTGTCACATTCTGTTGTATCTCCTCAGTATCCTGAAATATTTTCCCTTTCAAGTTGTATTTAATTTGGAGGAAGAAAAAAGTGAGATCTGTCAAATAGGGTATCTGTTGGAGCTCTGAAACGGGGTGCTTAGCAAGAATCTGATGTACACGTTGCAATGCAGGGGCAGGCACCTTGTCATGGTAGACTTGTCACTCACAACTCTGATGCAATGCCGGCCTTTTTTGACGAACTGCGTACATCAAATGGCGCAAAATTTGACAGTAGTACTTCCTGTTGTTTCTCTGGCCTGATGGAGTGTATTCATGATGCACAATTCCCTCATGATTGAAACAAACAGTCAGCATCGTCTTGACAGTACTGCGGGTCTGTCATGGTTTTGTGGATCTGAGAGAGTTTGGTGTGTTCCACTCTGAAGACTCTGCCTCAGTTTCTGAGGCATACCTATAAACCCACTATTCGCCACCAGTTATAATTGATTTTAAAACATTTTTGTCGTTTTCGACGCACCCAATCAGGTCACTAGCAGCTGAAACACGGGCCTGGTTTTGCTCAGCTGAGAGCAATTTCGGCACATATTTGGATGAGATGCGTCTCGTACTCAAAGCGTCCGTAAGAATTGACCGAACTGACGTAAACTAATGTTGAAGTCTTGTGATTACTCAAGAATAGTGTTTCAGCGGTCTTGCCGCACAGCTGTGCGAGCAAGTTCCGTTCATCACTCTCAAGACTTTCAAGACCATCTTTAAAACATTTATACCACTCATAAACGTTTGCACGACTCATATAGTCCTCCCCATGGACTTTCTGAAACTTTAAATACATGTTTTTGGAAGTTTCGCCAAATTTTTTGCAAAATCTGATGCATGCAAATTCGGTGATAATTTTTTTCCGAAATTACAAACGCAAAGAACAGCTTCTCAAGCGTAAAAAAGAAACATCTTGTGTAACAAAAAAAAAAAAAAAAAAAAAAAAAAAAAAAGACAAGCAAGGGTGACGGGACTCATGGCACATGCATAGTAATTTCCAATGCCAACCTGTACCAAAGCTCTTGCAGCTGTATCGCGTGATTCCGAACTTATGCTACGAGTTTGGATGATTTTTGTCTCACCTTGTATCTTTCAAATGTCATAAGACGTCTGTCATCAGCTTTTGTAATTCGACCTCGTAGATTATCAGATTTTGTAGTTCAGCTTTGTAGATCACAAGATTATGTATAAGTTCGGCTTTGTAGATCATCAAGATCTGTGTTCCAGCTTTGTAGATCATCAGAATTTGCATTCCAGCTTTGTAGATCATCAGAATTTGTATTCCAGCTTTGTATATTATCAGTTTTTATAGTTCAGCTTTGTAGATCAGCATATTCTGTATAGTTAACTTGTACGTAGCTTCAATTTTTCTAAGCCTCTATTTTTTTAGTAGTTTGGCGTTGTAGTTCCACATATTTTACTGTTCGGTTTTGTATATCATCGGAATTCGTATTTCGACTTTGTAGTTCATCAGATTTTATAGTTCAGTTTTGTAGATCAGCAGATTTTGTACAGTTAACTTGTAAGTGGAACTGCTTTCATCACTATGTTACTGTACTAATTTGTTCAAACTGTACTAAGCTAAATTCATATCGTTCAACAATACGCAAGCCGTAGTATTAATAACGCCCAAATTCAATACTACATTGGTAATAAAACGCTGTAGTATTGGAAAGTAATATTTTACGTGAAAAATGAGGGAACACTGTGATGAAATTCTTTGGATTAAGTCTAGGACAACCATTCAAAGGAGGAGTGTTTCAGTTTATCTAAGGCGGATCAAGAACTGATGCTGCAGCATTGTCGAAACTGAGTTGCCAATTTATACATTCACCAACCTGACATTTAGTACAGACAAAATATTGTAACAAAGTTTCTATCTTTCAACTTGGATAGATCAGATGGAATTATTTTGCTATACTGAAATTCATCTGGGAAAACACTTTTGCGGAAGAGCTAGACTATTACGCACATTACCATAAATTTAGAAGTTTTGTTTATCGCACTGAGACGAAAACAAAACCCAGGAAAAAAACAGAACAGCCCATTGAAGTTCTGCAAGAGTTTCAGTGCGGTTGGAATAAAATGTACCAGTAATTACTTGCAATTTCGCCATCGGCAAAAAAGATCAGAATTCCAAGGCCACGAAATTGAAGGTTGCCATGCTTCACTAGACATTCAGACTTCGACGTGAAGAGCTTAGTTTGTTTCTTCTGCAGTTGCTTGCTTACGGATAGACGTATGCTGGAAAAAGGCATTTTCTGGAGCTTCACAAAAAATACATTCAGAAAAAAAACATTAAATTAAAAAAAAATCAGACGTTACTCCACATTTGATTCTTTAAATAATATTGCATAGAGAGATGAAATTATTTTCGAATGAAATCCGAAAACAGAAATTTGCTAAATATCGCACGCAAGTGAAGTTTCAAGGGAAAGGGTCTCTTAAAAAGCTGCTGATCAACGAATTAGCGCTGAAATAAAGCTGGAGGTAATGCGCAGTTCTTATTTGTGTTTTTGTATGTGTGATACATAAGCATAAAAACAATACGAAACAAAAACTACATTTTTATATGACGAAAATCTCTAACATTTAAGAAACGTAACTGAAATTAAACATCGTTTTCTCGCATTAATTTAAAGCAACCGTTGGTTCTCCACATAACGGAAAACACACAATTTTCTGTTCGATCGCAAATCTAAGGTACCTTTGGCCGCCCCGGTGGCGCAGTGGTCTAAGAGCTGGATATTCATCCTTTATGGATCTGGTTTCGAAACCAGTTGAGGCATGAATGTACTGTTGGACTTTCGACACGTGTTCTCTCCATTCCCTGGAACCAGCTTCCCAAAATTAGTAACGGGAGACTGCTAATAGCCTAACCAGTTGCTCACGGTGGTCGTTTGACCTCCAAATAAAAAAACGTAAGGTACTTTTGTGAGGTCAATATACTCAAGGTGGCTTCTTGAGAATAATCTGCGCTGTTCGTCTTTCCGCACACGTCCAAGAGTTCGAAGAACGTCCAATGTTGGTAGCATACTTTCATGTCGGTAATCTTTCAAAACCTAACGAGGCGGGTATTTTTTATGACAAAACGCTGATGCACCTTTATTATTTCTGAAGGAAATGCATCTCTTTGTTTCTTCTTTAGCACATATATGTGCAGGATAATTAATAGTTATCATCCGATGGACTTTGACGACAGATTTTGGACATGCAATTTAGTGTCTCTCAACGTCATTACCTGCTCCTGACTTTGTTTCTCGTTGGAATCTGAATAAAGGGCTGCATGCTAGAAGATGGATTCAGTGAAAACGTGGACCGGCCTGGAAACACCGTCTTACTCGGAGGTACTCGCTGAATAAAAGGCAGCATGCTAGAAGATGGATTCAATGAAAATGAGGACCGGCCTGGAAATACCGTCTTACTCGGAGGTTCTCGCTGAGATTTGGCTTCTCTGGGCATTGGCGTAGGAGTCTGAATAAAGGGCAGCGTGCTGGAAGATGGATTCAATGAAAATGAGGATCGGCCTGGAAATACCGTCTTACTCGGAGGTTCTCGCTGAGATTAGGCTTCTGTGGTCATCAAGAACGCAGGCAGCAGAGATCCATCGCCAAGTGCAGAAAGCCCATGGTCTTCAAATCATGAGTGTGTAGAACGTGTCAGAAGAATGTTCGAAATTCACACTCGGGCACAATGTATTGACGGGGTACATATTGCTGTTCATCCCTTTCAAAAAGCGCATTGAAGGAGAACATTGTTGGAATGACTGCATAAAGTTTTTAGAAGTTGAACGTTTGTTGCATAATTAACGAATGAATTAAATGATATCTTTAGCTAAATTCGGTGAACATTAAAACCCTAGGTAACTAAATAGAAATAAACAGAGTGACAAGAACCAGCACTTAACGCAAACTGTAAACCAGTCTTAACTTTCCACGAAGTGGTAACGCACTGAAAGTTCAGTCACCAAAACCCATTAGTTTGATAATCATCAAATCGCAATTAATCAGCTCACGCTTAACAATATCTATACAGCACAAAACGTTTCAAATATGTATCAGTAATGTTACAATCTCTCATTTTCGTTACACTTTCAGAGATATCTTGCAATTATGTTTCAGCAACATCAATTTTGGAACATAACTCTTCGTACATTACGGTTACGTTAAAAATCGCATTCGCCAATACTACTGTTTTATAGTTTCCATTGTACATAATTGCTACCTTGATGGTACATTGTGGCAATATTTAAAATTTTTGATTTAGAAACTGGGTGGATGCGCATGCGCATTTAAGCCATTTCACCGAAGCGCTCTCGAAGTCGTATTTTCACGTGCTATTAAGATATTCTTTGGTGATGCTGTCGTACTCGAGTTAGCTAGTTAGTTGATATAATATTTCATATCTTCTTTTTTTGTGATTCAAGATCATGTGAAAAAAAGTTATTGTTTTGATTATTATAATTTTTAAATTCTTAAACGCATTTTATAGAATCTAAGTAAATGTCTGTGTTGTTGTATTAGTATACTATACCAGCATGTTTTTTTTTACTTGAAGCTGAGAAATTTCATATTGGTAGGTATTTAGAGAAATGACGAATTTGATTTTCTTTCTTTTTTTCGCTGAAACATGTTCTAGTCTATTACACATGTATAATAGAAATTCGACACAATCATTTGGGACCGACTTTTATTTCTTTTGTTTGATAAGAAACGCCGCCACTGTTCCCAATGGACAGCGGACTGCGTTGAAATTGTGAAAAGGTAAACAACTCGTAATACGACTGTTGTTGCTTTTGAAACAGCTGTCGAGTGTAATATTTTTTATTGTGATTTTACAAAGCTTATTAAAACTATAACGTTCAACGTAGTAAATACGTAACAGTAATATGATGATGTCAAAAATATCTTTCAAATACGTAACATTAACATGAAGTTGGTATGTTGAAGTTACAAAGACCTTTCACTGTAACGTATCGGTTATGTTTCGAAGTTATGTAACATTTGAGGACATTTTGCCGTAACCGTAAGGTTTCTGACTGAAACATTACTGTTACATTGCGCAACGTATCCGAAAAGTCTCAATGTTTCAGTGCTACGTACTTGTAACATATACGAAATATTCTGTGCTGTTTGGGTGAGCTCTGATATAAACATAGAAAACTTAACCACACCTAATTACAATACGGTTTTCATCAATCTACATAAATCTACAAGTAACCACCTATTCTACCTATCCCTCTGCATTTGACGTTAACTTTTGATGCTATACATCGTTCTCGACAGTAGCAAAGTAAATCCCAAGTGCAAAATTTCGACGTAACGAAAATGAGTAAGGGAAGTAATCAAAACCAGTGTTGAAATCTGATTTTTGAATACTGTCCTGTGAAATGACGCAGTAACTACTTAACAATATAAACCATCGCCGAACGTTATTGCATCACGTTTTACATAAACTTAACAATATCTCATTGCGATTTGCGCGAATTACGACAACCCGAGGCTTAATGTGATAAATGCCATTACAAAAATGCATATATGATGCCATGAAAACTTTGCGTCATTGGAAACTTCCGCGTCCTCTCTCTCAACGCCCCGAAGGTGGGAAGGGGTTACTTTCTAATGACGAAAGCTTTAAAATGATGTATAACACGATGGGGTGTAGTAACCTGTAGATATTCTAGACCAAAAGTTACCGATCTCCCTCACTAACACACTTGCGATTCAGCTTTTTTCAATCTTAAGGTCAGATTTTATCTTGCGCATGCGCAGATGGATTTTTGTGGCTACACATTTAATCGGTGGCAGGGTCGTTTCCTACATTCGTCTAAATCTGAATAACAATGATATCAATAAAAATAAATATGGTTTTTGAAAAACTAAACAGTCCAAATGCTTGCCCGCCACTATAGTTTAGTAAATACTTTTATGGCTAAAATATCTGCTTTCATAGGTTTTACGGCAATAACATTCATTAATTCGTCTACCAACAGTAAGTAAAGCTCAATGTCAGGTATTAGTAATCCTTATTGTTTGTTGTTGTGATTTAATTCCACTTAGTATGTACCGGACGATGGCTCTGTGTGATCGTGAGTGACGCTTATAAACGCAATGTGTTGCACATGAATAAATGTATACTCTCGAATTACGCATTTTGTTTCACACCCACAAAGATCTTGGCATGCAAAAAAATGGAAGAGATGGAGGATTTAACAACCACAGTGAGGAACTCGACTGGCTATAAGCAGTCGCCTGTTTCTTATTTAAGGACACTGATTCCAGGGAAGGGAGAAAGCCAGTGCCTTAAGACAAACACGAGATCTATGCCTCACTGGAATTCGAATACGGACTCATCTCGGGGAAATTGTCAGATGCCAGCGCTTAGACCACTACGCCACCGGAACGACATGCGAAAGATGCAGATTATAAATTATCTACATACAATAGTGGCCAAAATCAAAATTGTGGAAACCTTTTGGAAAAAGTGTATTTTGAGGTTTGATGGTTCATATATTGTTTTTTAATAATACCTTAAAATTATAAATCAATGGAAAGATAATTTCATCAAGAATGTAATGCAAGAAAGGTTGTTCAATTATCAGTATTCTATAAAAAGTTAAAAACCAAAGAACCAGAAAAAGGAAGCACAACTTGCTTAGGTTATGAAGTAGCCTTCCTTCATTTGACTGTATCCAATGAGTATGAGTGTTTAGAGAGCCAAATCAGGTGTCATCTTGTTTTAGCAATGAGCCAGTCAGGTCACAGTAGGATTCAGCTATTGATGTCATGTATTAGAGCTGAGGGGAGGACATTTGTCAGTGTGTTATGTGATTGCTATCAAGTTGGTTGGTTTTCTTTATTGTTTTCTTTCATTTAGTGAGCTTGTTAAACGTAATAAAATGAAAGAAATAGGGCAAAGAGTGGACTGGTCATCCAGAAAGCGATGTAAAATAGTGCTATTAAGTGAACAAGGCTTCAGTTATGAAGAAATTTGGAGAAAAATTGGTGGAAACTTAACCAAAGGTGGCATTTCTAAATTTTTGAAGAGGTATAAGGAGACTCAGTCACTACAAAACCAGACTGGTAAAGGCAGGAAAAGGTGCACAACAGCAAGTGATGATAGAAGAATAAAGAGACTGTGCCTAGGTGACAGAAGAAAATCCTCTGGGTGTATACAAGATGAAATGGCGCAATGCAATGTAAAGTTGAGTGCAAGGACTGTTCGGCGCAGACTGCAGAAATTTGGTCTAAAAGCTAGAATTTCACGAAAAAAAGCCATTTCATCTCTCAAACAAAGGTTGAAAAGATTAAACTGGGCTAAAATCCATGTTAACTGTACAGCGGAACAATCGGACAGTGTTATTTGGAGTAATGAGACCAAAATTTCCCTGGTTGGTAGTGATGGCATAAAATACGTAAGGAGAAGAATCGGAGAAGATTTGCATCCTGATTGCATTCATTACATGTACCGTGAACACACTGTTAGTTTTATGATCTGGGGTTGTATGACATCATAAGGCGTGGGCAGAATTTGCGTGATTAATGGGAATATAAATGGCCAAAAATACATTAATGAAATACTTGAGCCCAAACTGAAGCCTTCTACACGTGATCTTTTCCAAATAATGAAGCATTTATATTTCAAAAGGATTCAGTTCCATGCCATGTTGCTGCTGTATCCAAAAAGTGGTTTCAAGATAATCATATTCCACTGCTGGAATGGCCTGGGAATAACCCAGACCTTAACCCCATCGAAAATCTCTGAAGCCGACTAAAGAAACTTGTTAATCAGAAGCAACCCAGCAATAAAACCCAATTAATAGAAGCAATATTTCAATCTTGGTTTCACATTATAACAGCTGCAGAACTAAATAACTTAGTTCACGCCATGGGAAGGCGTTGTAATACCGTAATTAACGCTAAAGGGTACCTAACTAAGTATTAACTGACATGGTGACAATTTTTGGATATATCTCTTTTTCTCTGTGTTTCACTTTTCTTCTTTATAACTGCTGTTCTAATACAAAATCCTTCACAAAAGTTACTGATGAAATTATATTTCCATTGATACATAATTTTATGGTATTACTCTAAAAATGAGTGGTGTTATGAGCCATCAAACCTCAAAAATACACTATTTCCAAAAGGTCTCCAGAATATTGGCCACTTTTCTTCTGACTATCTGTCAGCTTTGCAGAAATGTAACAGCTATTCGGGGAAGTAATATGCCGTTCAGTGAGAAAATCTTTCACCCAGAAGTAATGAAATTAACGTAAAAAGTAGAAACTCTAAAGGAGGCTTAAAGCAGAGGTATACGTTGCAGCTCCGAAGTTATTCCCGAAGTTAAATGTCAGATGTGGACACTTAACGCTGATATATAGTATGGTAGAAATGTTCTTCTGATAATACGTGGAAAATACGTCATGATAATTAACAAAGGAATCAGACATCTCTGAATTAACTGTATTTACTGTTTATCACGTAATATCAATCATATCAGAAAACCAGAAAATGTCATCGCCGTGGAGCGGGAAATGATGTGATGTGATTGATGTTACGTGAGAAACAGTAAATACAGTCAAATCAGAGATGTTTGATTGCCATGTTAGCTATCATGACTTAACGCTGAGTTCTTCGCTCAAAGGGTTTCACAATTTGGAATAACTGGGGTAAACAATGTCTTAACCGTTTCCGTGAATGTGAAAAATTATGATTTGTGTTTTAATTACTTTGCACTAACTCATTTGTATGTGGATGTGTGCCCTCTTCGTAACATAAGTGTACCCTCTTCGTAACTTGTCATCTGACATCAGCCCTCGTGGAATGAAAGTTAGAATTTTGTTTGCATGTTGGATCTTGCACAACATTTTGCATATGTTTGAAATATTCGCTGAAATGTTTTTTTTTCTTTTGTTTTGTTTTTTTAGAATTTTTGAAACATGCACAGTGCTTGGGTGAAGTTCATGGAACCGATGAAATGAAAAACTGTATGGTGGACATGCAAGTAACTGTGGAAACCGTTACCAACACAAAGTTTGACAAAAGAATCGGAACACTCTGCTGGTAAGATTTTAATTCAATTTTTATGTTATTGTTTAACGGCTTTGCTCCTGTTTCTCTTAGATATTTTAAAACATCAGATTTTAGCACACATTTCTTTCAGATAACAATTCGGCGGTCCATGAAATATAAAGTCAGAGAATCAACTAAAATTTCATTTAAATTTCCCAGAAATGCCTCGAAATCTATTTTTTCCCAGCAGTTGTTTCTTTACAGTCATAGAAGACATCACGAAGTGTTTAGTTCTTTACAAATACATGGAATGATATGCTTTGTTCAATTCTTATTTCTCTCTGTAACGAGACATAATAAAGACTATCTTATCGTTAATAAATTTTTGATGAGTAAACGCTGAAACATGTCAAACATTTTTCGTTCGAATTTAGAAAGAATATTACATTTTCGTGATAAACGTGTGTGATGACAACATTATAAAGTGCACTGATAGCACCCTTTTAAGATACACTAGGATTTTACCTTACTGTTTTTAACAAGTGCGTGCAGGAGTTCTACCCGTTTGTTTTTACTAGAGAAGAAAAACAAATTATTTTGAGTAAATAACATTTTTATTCTTTTACATAATGGACATTATTATCTATGAATTACCCTTCTGTAGAAAACCTATGTTTTGGAGTCGAAAAACTCTTCTAATGCAGTTTCGACGTCCTGAATTTCATCAAAGATTTTTCCAGTGAAGTTGTTCTGAAGAAATCGAAAAAGGTGGTAGTCCGTAGGTGCAAGGTATGGGAAATGTAGGGAGGAGGGGGAGGTAACAATCCCCATCCAATATCCAATAAGTTTATCTGAGTGGCTAAAGCTGAGGCCCTGCGTTATCATGTTGCAAGATGACACCTTTGCAATTAACCAATTCTGGAAGCTTAGATTTCAATTTCTCTTTCAGACTTTCTGACTGTTTGCAGTACAGGTCAGCATTTGTCGTTTAGTTAGGTGCAAGCAGTTATCAGTGGATTACCCCACTGCCATCCGTCCATATACTTAACAAGACATTTCTCGGATGCAGCCCTGCGCTTGAAGTAAATTGATGCTTTACATTTCTGTAAAGGACCCAAATTTGATGTTTACATTTCTGTAAAGGACCCACATTTGATGCTTTACATTTCTGTAAAGGACCCACATTTGATGCTTTACATTTCTCGCGTTATACGCCAACGTCCATCCGTTCGATGAAGCAAAACACGTGGCTCATTGGAGAAGGCAATCCTTTGCCAATCAACGGAGGTCCAATTCCGATACTGCCGTGCAAACGTAAGCCTTTTCTGCCGATGCACCTTCGTTAGCAAAGGTGCAGTGATCATCCGACTGCATCGGAGCCTCATACGCAACAAGGTTCGCTGAACTGTCGTTTTAGACACACTTCCAGGTAGCCACCTGATTCATTCGACCCGTGAGTTGCTCCACTGTAGCATGTCGATCGGCCCTCACGCACCTTCGAAGCCGACGTGCACCTCTCATATCAATGGCACGTGGTGCTCCGCAGTTTCGAGGTCGCTTATTCGCAATGGTGATATTTATTTAATCTCGATGCACTTTAACCACAGCAGCACGTGAATAGTTCACAAACTGCGCTGTTTCAGAAATACTGCCACCCTTCGCCCGAAAGCCTATAATTATCCATTTTGGAAAATCTGATAGATCTGTCCTTTTATCCATGACAGCAACAAGTGATATGCTTTCAGATGGCCTACAGTCCGCCTTATATACCCCCCAAGCTAGCTCACGACACGTGCCTTCTTTCATTGGCTACGCGTTGGTGACGTCAAAAGTAGGAGGTGATCACAATATTGTGACTCGACTGTGTATTATATTATATTATATTATATTAGATTATATTATATTATATTATATTATATTATAATATACTAGGTGAAAGCCCATCAATAATGACGGGGAAAATAAAATTTATGATACAGAAATTATTGACATTTATTATTGTGTTTTTGAGTTCTACGTCAATAGATGGCGACGTTGGCTCACAGCTTTCTGAAAATTTCTCGAGCAGTCGATTATGGAATTTGATACGACGGGCTGTCTGTTTGTTATGTGTTTTGTATAAAACCTTTAGTCCCTATTTCGTCAACACTTCCTGGTACACAACATTTTTCGTATACACTGAGTGTGAGTATCAATTTCCCCTGTTATTTTCCGTGAACTGTTTTTATCTTGATGTCGTCAGATCGTCGTACTCTTAACGTTGCCACATACAGATGGTAAACAACGGTTCAGGTAATGAACCAAAATTTCTGATATAAAGTTTTCGTATCTCTAAAAAGTTGACCATGTGACGTAACGCATCTCAGACGTCATGTGAGAATGATTTGTATTAGATGACGTCACACCAACAGCTGTGTTCTTTGTTGCTCTGACAACAAAACAAAGTGATTTCCCCCTTGATCTGTGCGCGTGTAGGTGATGACGTCACCTGCACGAAAAGCTAAGCGTGACGTCACAAACATTTGTTTCTCGATTGTTGCTATGACGACTTAAAAAGTGGCACGGAAAAGGAGAACTCTAGCAAATTTTATATTATATTATACTATATTATATTATATTATATTATACACCCAGTAGATAAAACATTAGAAATAGGTGAATAGGCAGTTGTCATGGGCATCCCCCATGCAGTGGAACAGACCCAAACTGAACTCAGGCCATAAATAAGTGGACAGAGCTACCTAGCTGTGCATCGCAACCGACGAACATGGGTAAACGTGGTGATCTGAGAGACTTTGATCGTGGATACATTGTCGACACAAGACAGATGGGTCATCCTATCTCTCACGTGGAAAGATGCCTAGAGTTC
Organism: Macrothele yani; assembly: GCA_039090855.1. NCBI lineage: Eukaryota > Metazoa > Arthropoda > Arachnida > Araneae > Macrothelidae > Macrothele > Macrothele yani. The sequence continues at coordinate 108,752,872 of CM076997.1, read as the reverse complement.
CAGAAGGCAACAAATCAAGGGCGCACTGCGGGTATGCCATCGACAGACGTACCTGCGCCTAGAGCGCAAGCTGTATCCCACCACACGCCATTGATGACCGTGGTCGACGTATATTATCTAGGCACGCACAGACCGACTGAATGGCAACGGAGGCGCAAATCATATCAAGGTTAAATGTCGGAGGCCAGAGCGTCGTCAGCGTCCAAACGTACGGCGAACGGTACATACCCTGGGGCTACAGGAGCTAATATCCTACACGTGACCATTGACTGCTCGCCATCGAACATTACCCCTCGCCTGGTGCCGGGAATATCAAAACCGTACCTCTGCAGAGTGGCGCTGTGTCGTTTGTTCAAATGAATCCCATTTTCAGCTGTATCGAGACGACGGGAGAGTAGGGATGTGGCTTGGACAGCATGTAGTAATCGTTCCGCCGTGCTATGTTGGCTCTGTTCAAGGTGGTGTTACTGCTGTGACAGTTTGGGGAGCGTTCTCAAGGGACACATTAGGTCCCTTACTGTGTATGTAGAGGTGCTTATCCGCTGCGCGCTTCGACCATGCCCTGGCTGATCACCTAAATGCTTTCACGACCTTCGTGCATCCTGCGACCGATGATCTGTTTCAGCTGGACTGTGCACCGGGCCACAACCACCCAGGCATGGCTCAAGGAGGACTCATCTTAGTTTGGTACGATCCAGTGGCCCTTCTAGTCCCCCTGATTTAAACTCTGTGGAAGTTCTCTGGGAAGCCGTTTAGCGGAACATTAGATAAATGGTTCCGTCTCGACGGAGTTGGACAATGCTGCAGCAGGCATGGCTGGCATTTCCTCCGGAAACACTACAGCATCTGGTGGAGTCGATACCTCAATTTGTACCTTCTGTCATTCGCTCCAGATGGGGACCAACACTCTGTTAGGTAGGTATCTCTGGTGTTGTCCATTGAGTGTATATGCGCGTGACTACAATGAAAAATGTGTCTCTTCGATTGTGTAACGAAATGTGACGAAACATTTGCCAAACTACTGCTTTGACGCAATGATTTTCATTCAGTGTTTCCTTCTAAAACTAATATTTCTCTGTATGGCGTGACTTGAGGCTATCATTCTTAACGATAATGAATAGTGTGATAAATTTCCCTTTTACGTTTCGACTTTTCCTGAATAACAGAGGTGACCTGATGTTGCGAAACCTAGCTCGAAGAGGAAGGATGTGAAAAGATATAAAAAAGAAATTCTAATGAGCCTCTGCATGAAGTAAATAATTTCTCCGGTACAAATGAACTATTCCGATTGGCTATCTCATCTATGCCGCATTGGATATCTCATCTAGATGTGATCTATGTTTAACAACAACACAAAGCCAACCCAAAATTTAAAAAAAAGGTTCGTCTTACATAGCAAAACCTTCCTTTGAATTCTGCCATACATGACTCTCGTGGATTCTGTTGTTTCCCAGGACAGGCAACGAAACGGTTTAGCAATGAAACTCATTACTTCAGTCAAAAAACGAAAAGAAAATTAATTAAAAAAATAGGGGCTCATCTTCTTATTCGGGAGAAAGTTAGTATTGGGTTCAAACTGAAAATTTATCACTTCAACTCATTACATTTGTACAGAAAAATTATTATTGTCCTAAATTTGAAAAGCAAATTCAATATTTGAGCTCGCTACAAAACTTAATTAGTTCATCTTATTTGTATTTAGTGCTTGTCAAATTTAAGATGAAATCTAAGACAGATACGCTTGAAGTGGAAAAGAGACATCGTTACTTCACATCGAATGACTGGAAAAGAGACATCTTCTCGGACGAGACGAGGTTCCAGATGGCGACGAACGCATTCTTATTCACTGCAGCGTGGGTTAAGAGGGGCGACCAAACTGCATGATTCGGCAGCAACAGCAACAAAAAAATGTTGGAAGTATTTTGGTATTAGGATTATTCTCATGAACATCACTTCGTCTCCTTATCTCCTCGGAATATACATATACCAAACGTAAGCATTGTTTTGGACCACGTCTTGCCCCTATACGGTGTATGGCACTGGCCTTAAACTTGAATGCTCCGACGCAACGTTTAGAAGTTTACTCATAAAAATCTTTTTTCCTTTATGCAACTTCACATTGAAATACTAGTGAGTGTATAGCGTTCTGATACAAGAAATCTGTTAAAAATTCCCTAGCAGCAGAGCTAGCTGGAGCTGGTAAGCAAGGAATCGGGAGTCCTCCTCTGTGGGAACGCCTTTGACAATGTAACCCTTGTAACATTTTACATACATAGATACATACATATCACTAAGCTGTTCTCTGAGATTAAGAAGTTATCTCCACAAAAAAATACAAACTACCAGATAATTTTTACTTACTGTTGCCGTATCAAACTTCTCCCTTTACAGCAATTTTGACATACAACTCCGGCTTCAGTGACATCGATCACTCGACGTACACAAGACTTTTTATACTTCATACTCATAATCTTTTTCTAATGCAGACACTCCTAAATCCGATCCACCCATGACTTCCTTCGCCTTCCTTTGCCTTTCTTTCCTGCCACTTGGGCTACAAAATTTTCTTAGTAAGCGTCTCATCACTCATTCTTTCAACATGCCCCAACCAATGGAGCATATTAGTATCCACCTTGCTAACAACATTTTGCTTCACATTACACAACTGCAACACATCTTCATTCCTCACACAATCAGAACGTGTCTTGCCACAAACCCCCGTAAATAACGCATATCTCCAGTACATAAATCACTCCTATGTTTCTTCTGCAATACCGAGGTTTCACTGCCATACATCAAAGTAGGAACAATTACACTCTCATACACAGCCATGCGGGACTCTCTTGAGAACCCATCATTCCTGTGAACACCTCCCAAAGGAGCTATGACTTTCAATGAAAAATTCACTCGCCTACTAATTTCACCATCCAATTTGTTCTCTCCATCAAACATGCTGCTTAAATACAAAAACCCATTCACCTGGTCAATCACTGTGCCATTTAGACCTATATTACATTCAGTACTACCAGTTCCTCTCTCAAAAACTATAACTTTGGTCTTTCTCTTATTTATACTCAGTTTGAATTTCATGCAAACGTCGTACATCCGGGATAGCATATTCTGCAATTCATTTTTCCTCTCTGCCAAAAGGACTGTTGTGTCAGCATACACACACGGAAATTACCAAGACATTTAAAATGTTACCATGTTTATGCCTTGGTAACATTTTAAATGTTGAATAACCTCTGCCGAGAAAATAAGATATTTCTGCCGTCCTTATTGTTTTATTTCGTTTTATAACCGAGGACAAGGAGTGGTTTTTACTCAAAAGTAATACTGATCAACCTATCCTGCCCCCTCATTTCGCTACAAGGCTATTTTACTTTGTCGCATCTGTCAACGCACCTTCTTCCCCTTCCTGAAGAAATGAAATGCAGTGCTTATTTCCCTGAAGGCCCCATCAACAGCGCTGTGCTATGCTTCTCATTAAACAAAGGAAGCGGCTGCTTGGAATGACAGTTACCGATGAGGCGGAATTTCGCTCTTTCATAATTCCATGAAGCACCTTTTTTCTTTCGTATGAATATAATGTAGAGGAGATTGTGAAATTACTTACATTTTTTTCTTTGTGTGGAATCACTCCCAGTACAAAGAAGCATTAGGATAACCCAGCAAGGTTTGAAAGAGCGGAAGTTCTTATGTAGTACTGTTTAATGTGAATGAAATTCCCATTTGCCCCGTGACAGTTTGTGTCACCAAGTACTTGAAAGATATAAAAACACCTTATCTCTAAATTTTTGGAAGTGGAACGTGAAAAAACATCGAAATGCATGTCAGTATATTAAATTTAAAAATAGCATGCACATTTTCTGCACCGAAATTTCCAGAAAGGGGCTCTTTTACATGGAGGTGCGAGTATCTCGCAATCTGGCCGTGTCTAACAACTTTCATAAAAATATTCCCTTACAAACATTGCATTTTAACCTTCTGAAACTCAATAAAATATATAATTCGTAGCAGTCTGCTTTCCAGATGAGTGGCCTTGTGGGATCATATCTTTATGAGCCGGCATTTGACTTGTATCTCACGATGTGTTTAAAAACTCCAGCAAAAAATTTTAGGTTTTCCAGCAAATAACGACGAGCAACTAATTTCAGAAGTAATCGGTCTTGTCATTTTAGATCAATTTGTAGAATTTTTAATAGATTACCTTAACGATATGCATTCCTTTCATTTCCTTGTTATGTGTCCTTTTCGTATAAATCACACATATTTTGATTTTTCTTGTTCGTATTCGATACAGAATTGTATCAGAATTAATAAATACGTAACGGAGGAGTTGGGTTTCTCGTTAAATTAATTTTTGATCTTAATGGAGGCTGGAACACCAAAGCAATTCTCCAAAGATTTCTAAACCTATCATCTTGTACATAACAAGTGAATTTTCATTATGAATTTGCCGAACACAAGCGGTTATTAGGGGGTGTAAAGCACTAGAGGAATTTTATGATTTATTAAATCTCAGAAGGCATCTGATATGTATTCGTTGGCTTCTATGCATCTATTTATTTATTTGGGAGTTTAACGGCCACCGTGAGCAACTCAATGTTCTATACGCCTCTCCATAATATGAGCCACTGGTTCCAGTGAAGTGACAAAGCCAGTGCTCTAAGACTAACCCAATATCCATGCCTCACCGGGATTCGGACCCGGACCCATCTCGGATTAATGACCAAAAGCCATCGCCTATATTAATGAGCCACCTGGGCGGCAATGCAAACAGCAGCGTTTTCGTGTTGTATGAAATCCAATACTATAAATAAACCAGTATACCTGTATTATAGAAAATGAACGTTATACTGTACAATCGCCAATATATTTCATTTTATAATATAGAAATATCGTCAGATATTTCTGTTTTGCACGAATATGAACACTGCAGTATGCAACAACCAGTATTCCTGTGTTGTGTGAAAATGAACACTATGCAGTCACCAGTATTTTTGGAAGCCACAGCATTTCGTTTCATTTCTTCCATCGATTACATCTCTTCAATTACTCAACCTCTTCGTAACATTTGCCGGAAATTTGGACTGGATTTCGGCACTCGCTCCCTTAATATACTACCACTTGTTAGAAAGGACAGGACCCCGACGGATATTTTACAAAGATGGGGTGTCTATTGTGTTCCATTAAAAGATGTTTTCGGAATTACTCAATCTGTCTATATAGGATCGACCGGACGGAATTTGTCTTGCAAGGTCAAGGAACATAAATATAATATCCAGACAGGAGGTACCAACACTGCACTTGCTAGGGAAGTTACAAAAGGGATTTTATATCCGGACCGGGAAAATTTTAAAATTGTATTTACCCCTAAAAATCGTAGCACGCTGTTTCTTACTGAGAGCATGTTCATTTTTCATTCACAAAATATTTGTTGTAATGACTATATGCCGTATGAGATCCCCAATGCCTATAAGGTATTAATTAACTCTAATCCTAGGGGCTTTGAATTACCTATAACCGTGGGATAATGTGCCGGGAGGAATACCTTCCTTCTTTGCATATATGTACAACAACCGACTGACGCGTTCCTATGTGTGTATATACTATGCGCATCTTGTCAATTTGGCTGTTCCATCTGAAGATGGGCCATGCGATGGCCCGAAAGTACTAATGTCTTTTAATCTGTTTTTTAAAATATCATAAGGTTTTATTAAATTGATGTCTCATAATATGAGTTATTTTGATTTAAGCTAAGCCGAGTTTTATTTTACTTTCAATTATCCTCACAAAGACGGCTTTTACTCGTGAGATATAGTTTGTGCGACTCATCAGTATTGGAGTATTTTTATGTTATATACAAATGAATACCGTGGAACTACCATTTGCCCCACCTTCTTTTCCTTTTTGCATATCATCAGGTTGTAACACAGCATATCTCTATTGAAGAAGAATTTTGTTTTTGCTTTATCTTTGCTCTATGTTTACGATTTTTTTATTTAGTATGTTACAGCATCTCTCAGCTGTTTTTCTCCAAGATGTGAGTCCTTCGCGACATTCGCTTTCCTTCGTCTTATTTCTGTCTTTCGTTCTCACGCTTTTTCTTGCTTTTCCTATTTGTACGTATAAAATACGTCGCGAAGAGGTATAGACACACGTAATTTCAGTACCTAAGCAACCAACGTATGTGGAGAAGGTATCCTTCAAGCAAAATCCTCTGAAGAGGAAATCAGTTTATGGTTTTGAAATGCATTGAGAATAAAAGTTAATTTGTGAAGTATGAGTGGCAGCTGAATATTAGTTTGTGAAAACATAAGTTTGTCAGCGACGGTCTTCTAATCCGTGTGCCCTCACTCCAGAGAAAGTCTCTCTCCCAACTGAACTACGTGGACAGAATGTGTCGCCGCAGATTTGTCGTCTTGATACATGTTTTCACCTCTACAGTGCGTGAGATCATCTCCCTCTTAATTTTTTTTTTTTTTTGTCTTTGAAGCGAAGTAGGAATTTTTTATTAATTCCAAAAAATGTATGGAACAAACATCACACATTTTTCGAAGAATCCAATGGCCAGTGGATCCATTTTTCACTATCGGCAGCCAATGTGAAAACACAAGTTTGTCCGCGATGGGCATCGAAACCGCATCCTCTCTCTCTCTCTCTCTCCGGAGTAAGTCGCTCTCCCAACTGAGCTACGCAGACATAATGTCTGGCTGCAGATTTGTCGTCTTGACACATTTTTTCACCTCTGTAGTACGTCACATCATCTCCCTCTTAGTTTTTTTTGTCTGTGAAGCGAAGAAGAATTTTTTCATTAATTCCAAAAAATGTGTGGAACAAACATCACACATTTTTCGAAGAACCCAAAGGCCAGTGGATCCATTTTCTACAATAGGCGCCAATGTGTTTGTCCGTGTCCCCTCACTCCGGAGTAAGTCGCTCTCCCAACTGAGTTACGCGGACAGAATGTCTTGCTGCATATTTGTCGTCGTGACACATTTTTTCACCTCTGCAGTATACGTCACAAAATTTTGCTAATTGTAGTTCCGTTTTTAGAAAATGCATGGTTTAAAAAAACAAAAACGAAAATAGATCGAATTCTGTCCCAAATTCCGTCGGAGAAATAAAAATAGATATATGCATGGGATAATAAATAATTTCAGTACGAGTAAATTCCGGTTCAAAGGGAAACACTGAGTGTTAGAAGCGCAGATGTCTGGCTATTCGTTTCAGATAGAGACCGGTTAGAGTATCGGGCGAGATGTTCGTGGTGTCTCTGTCTTACGACGCTGGTTCTCTCCTTTCCCGGGAATCAGCAGCCCTAAATTAGGGACGGGCGACTGCTTAACAAATAGGGAAATAAAAACAAAGCCAACAATTCCAATGAAAATGTTTTGAACGTGTTGACTGTTTTTTTATCTTCAAGTAAACAAACGAGTAGACAAGCGAGAGACGGACGGAAAAGCACAGTAGGAAAGTTTTGACAGCTCCTTAACCACAAATAAAGGTAAGGAAAGAAAATTGTGAGAACGAGATGCGGGAATAGGATGAAGGAAACAAAATGTCGGGACGCAGCGAAGGAGTGACCTTTTGGAGGAAAAATAACTGAAAGATGATGGTAGCATACTAATTTCGAAAATCCTAATAAAAAAAAACAAGAGAAAAACGTTCTTATGAAAGTGAGAGACGTGCTACAATATGATATCGTACACACAATAAATACAGTACATTAGAAGGCTCTTGGCAAATTTAGCGTTTCAAATGGAAGAGATCAAAATTTTCAAAACTAGTATTCCAATGTTATATGAAGATGAACACTATGGAATCACCGGTATTTTCAATTTATATGTAAACCAAACTCCATGCAATCCCAGTATTTCTATGTAATATGCATATCAACAATATGCAGCCATCAATATTCCTACGTGGAGTTGCGTGCGAAACATAGAGGGAGCTGATGTAACAAGAAAAAAATCTTTTTAATTTTATGTCCTTTGTTTCCAAATAATTTCCGAATGATTTGCAATGGATTTCTGTTAAATCTGCGAGTTCCGAGTTTTTAAATGAACTCTGTATGGCTGTAGGAAATAGTAACACTATAGTAGTGATCCGATTTATTGGAGTAAGAAAGAGACACATAAGCGTTTCCAAGCTTTCGCACATTAACCAGATGGTTTTTTTAAGTAAGTTAGGCAGAAACTGCAAACTGAATAATAGAACGCTTTAACAATTTGAACTCGGTGACTTGACAATAAATACATACGATGTTATATTCATTTAAAGATACGAGGCATCGCGTTGGTTGTACACGTGGTGTCTTGGTTGGGAGAAGTCGTTACTTGAAGAACTGGTTCCAAATTCGTGGCAAATCAAGTGAGACCCTATCATTGCAAGCATCGCTTTTGGTAAGGATCTCCAAGGTTTCCCGAATGGCTGTACATTTAGGGGTAGAGTAGGCAGCTAATTTCTTTTTATCATCCCACAGAGGAGTAGCGGACTTGAATTGGACTTCTGTGGATAGTGTCATGGCTACTTTACCGTGTTTTGTGTCCCTTTTATGTTCGTTGACTCTGATTTCGAACTAACGCTTGGTCATTCCAATGTAGTATTGTTTAGAGCCGTCCGGATACAGTAGGGGGATCACATAAACACCTGCTTTGCAGGGAGAGGTGGTTTTTCAGTATTTCTCTTTAGCATAGTATATAAAGATGCAGGAGACCTTATGCCGACGGGCGTAGTTCATCTTCTTCAGGGCGTTCTTGAGTGTGTAAGACACATTTGGTATGTAGGGAATTGAGCCTAAATAACAAATCTGCGGCACAGGAAAATTAGAATCTTTGACCCTGGCTTTTTGGATAAAGTTACGTATCTGATTCAATGAATATCCTGCATCAGTTCTTCAAGTAACGTCTTCTCCCTGCCAGAATACTGCGTGTACAACCAACGTGATGCCTCGTATCTTTAAATGAATATAACGTCTTATCTATTTATTGTCAATCAAGTTCCCGCGTTCAAATTGGTGAAGCGTTCTATTATTCAGTTTGCAGTTTCTGTCTAACTTCCTTGAAGAAGCCATCTGGTCGATGTGTGAAAGCTTGGAAGCTATAACGTAATCTTCTTTTCGTGTAGAAATATTGTCGTTCTTACGTTATGTCTATATCATTAGGTATGAATACGATGGAACACTTCCTTGATTAAACCTTTACGGCCATACGAAACATTTAAACAGAAATCAAACTTACGGAAAGTGGCTTTAATTACAGGACTATATCAATAGATCAGATATCACATTTCAACATAATTCACATATCACATCTCGTACACACATCCAACATCCCACAAGAGCAACTGTTGTATCCTAGTTTTTATCTATCGTTCTTATCTCATACAGTCATCCGTCACGTTCACTCTGACCTCAAATGTGTTGCCAACAGTATTCGTTTGAGAGAGAAGATGTCACGTTAAGTTGTGAAGTATAACTAAGAACAAACACAAAATTTACATAGGGAAAGAAACTAAAAAGGAAAGTTAACTCAGAATATACGTCACAAAATGCTTGTGTCTATTTCCTACGCCAAAAAATCTGTCACTAGTATAGCGTTACTATTTTCTACATAATTGGTGTACTGTTCCTCGTTATCAACTCTATAAGGCTGTTAAAGGAACATTGGAAATTTTTTCATAGAAAAATAAAGTGAGCATAAATTTTAGCAAAACGTTCACCCGTCATCAGAAGGGGGGAGATCCTAGCCACAATAACTAAATTTTTGGATATCTATTTTCTTATGTATAAAAGCTACGTCAAATTTAGGAGAGATACAAGGCTCTTAGGTAACATTAATCTGCAGATTTCTAATGGAATTACATTACTTTGGTGAATAGTTGCCCTAGTATCAACTGGAGAAGTAGCTTATTGGTAGCTCTTACGTCAGACCTGACATCGCTTTTTCCTAAACTCATTTCATTTATTGCATTTTAATTGTTACAACAGTAATACACAATAGCATGATACATATGAGAAGTAATATATAGTGGTAACAACAAGGGATGAGGAGGGAAAAGGCCATATAGGCCTGACTTGGTCCACCTCTCCCAAAGTAACAACAGCAGCTTTAATAAACAAGACAAGCTGGCATGCTATTGAAAAGCGGATGAAAAATACAACAACAATTTCCAACAGTGTTTTTGCACTATATAGCTTCAGTTAATGCAGTCCGTCCCATATATACATGGAAACATAATTTTGTAAACGACAACAGTTGCACGCAGAAAATAACAAAGACCTGTAATGGAAGAATATGTATTATGACCAGCAACATATTATACACACGTCAAACGCTGTTGAAGACATATACTTAATATAATATTCTAGCTTTATGAAATCAAACTCCGTAAGATTTTCCCAGAAATATATGAAAAAAAAAACAGAATACTATTTAAATGGCAAACACAATTAATAATTAATTGACTTTCCTCCACGCGCAATAAGCTGAAATATACGTTCTGGTATATTTTATATTAAATTATGCATAATTGTACCGTCAGTATTATACCAACAGTTTAGGATTTCGGTTTCCAGATCTTTAACGCTTGAAAATTGCCGGTCATTGGCATAAACACTTCGAACCAAAATTCTTCAAAGATTTTCAATTGGATTGAGATCCGGGTTGCGAGCTGATAACGGCAGCAATTTGACATTGTTCGATCACAGCCAGGAAATCGTAGAGGTTGCTTTGTGAATTATCGCGTTGTCCTGCTGGAAAACCCAATCAGGACGACCTATTTCAGTAGCAGCTGGGAGAAAACTGCATTTGACAATTTCCTGGTATGTTACAGCATTTTGACCTCCTGACAAAACGCAGATATTAACCTTGCCCATTAAATCTAAAAAAGGCCCATGCCATCACTGAACCTCCTCCGTATTGTCGGCTGAATATTTGGCGTTTTTATGTTCTCATATCACGCCAATAATATTTCGCACCGTCTGGGTCATCTAATTAAATTTCTTTTGATCACTAAATAATACTTGGAATCGTTCGTCCTTCCATGAGATATGGTCTTTGGCCCAGTTTAATCGAGCTTGTGTATGCTGCGCAGTTAAAGGCGGTTTCTTTAACAGTCTTACATATTTCACGAGGGGTGTCTGCTGCAACACTCTGGGAATCGTACGTTTCGACATTTTCACTTTTCCATGTTGACTTATATTCCGTACAGAGAGATTATCATGCACAGTGAGCTCCCGGACATGTCGTTTCATTCGAGGCGAGACATTACTATGCCGTCCAGTTCGTTTCTGAGATGGATTTTTTGCTACCACTTAAAACGTTATAAATAGAAGATTCGGGTCGTTTTAATTTGTTTGAAATCGCACTTACATTCATTTGTTGATCGTGCAACTTCCGAACATGAATGATCTCCTCCGATGACAGCTCTTTCCCACGTGGCATTGTTTAAACTGAATCAACCTTATCACGTTTACCGACTATTTATTCTGGTCTGGCTAATTTGCATAGCAATGCGTGTTAGTGTTCGCGCGTTTGTGTGAAATTCCGTATAATTTTGGGATAGGTTCAGTGTACTACATGTTTAAAACGTTTAATACATATCCGAAATAATTATTTTCTCATCCGTACAGTATGTCTGCAAAGACAATGTGGTTTAGTTTCACCACTGTGTTACTGGGTTGCATGCATTTTCGTTAATCGCACATTTACTCTATTTTTACACCTTTCCATATAATTGTGGAACGGACTGTAAATAACACCTTAATTTGTTTCATAAATAACGTAATATTGTTAAGGGATGTAAGATCATAGGGCAACGAATTCCACAATGTAGAACCTACGTAATTGATATGTGTTTTAAAACTCCTTGTTGTAGGGAACATAGGAAGTAAGGATTTTTTTTATTTCTGGTATGATAAGAATGAGTAAGTCCTGATATATATTATTCTTAATTCTCTTGAACATTCATTTTCCCAAGTTGTAGTCATGCAATTGCTGTATTGATAAAATGTAAATGTAATTGCATTTAAGTCTGGAATGGAAAAACGTACTAGAATAATGATTATTTGATAATTTAAGTTCTAAGAGTCTAACAAATTTATTCTGAAGTATCTGTTATCTATTAATATTATATTTAGTAGTCTTACCCCAGAACGAGATGCAATGATTAAGATGAGTCTGAATTAGTGTATTATATAAGACAAATATCAGTTAAGGAGTCAGATTAGTCAATACACTGCTAATGACACCAATGTCCCTGGAGATTTTATTCAAAAAGTAATTTATACGGCTATTCGATTTTAAGTCATGTTGAATTAAAATCCCCAGATAATTATGAATGAACAACTTTGATAGGAGTCCCCTTTAGAGATATCTGTTAACATGGGGTGAAGAAATTAATTTGTTAGAAAAAATCACAAAAAAATGAAAAATCTTTGCCAAAAAAAAAATAAAAAAAAATGAAGCACCCAGAAGGAAACATCAAATGAAGCTGAAAATTGCTATGCGCAATGTCAAAAAAAGTACCCTGCGAGAAGAGCTTCGATAAAAGTACCGTGCGAGAAGAACTCCGATAAAAGTACCCTGCGAGAAGAGCTCCGATAAAAGGTACCCTGCGAGGAGAGCTCCGGTAAAAGAAAAAGGGCTGTTGGTATGCTACAGGCAAGTGTACGACCGATACATGTGGCTGCGTCTTTAGGAATTTCACAAAGTGTAGTAAGTTGACTACATAGAAGATTTCTTTTCATTTATTTCATTTTCATTTCATTAAAAGCTTTTGCCGTACTTTTCCCCAAAAAAAGTCTGTTAGTGTTGCATCCTGGCTGCTTTTGGAAATTGCTGTACGAAATTTTAACTCGCACTTAATCATTTCCTAAGTCTCGCTCTTTTGGCTTGATGTCATGGCTCGTAGAGTGGAGTTTCTTCCGGACGAAGTCTATAAATATCGAACATCTGCAAGCTGGGAGACTGATAATTCAACCGTAACCTGTCAAGCCAGCGTTTGATGGTATGATCGCTGTCAGGGATGCATCGCGCTAGAAATGATTATATCTCATAACACGAAATATATAATGGTGAAATTTTAGCATCGAAAGCAGTATGAGAACTTGCCGTTCTACGTGAATTCACTTGAAAATCATACTTTGATTACAGGCATTACAATTCAACTCTTCCCTGTTGCGCTTGTAGGGTTATTTTTTGTCCTTAGCTGCCGTTTAGACACCGCATGTAATACTTCAAATTCCATTAAGAGAAGGTTTTTTTTTTAGGTTTTGCGTGTTGGACACAGATTATATCTGCGCTGCTCGATGCCCATGCATGTAGGAAGAAATATCGTTCAGTGATCAAGCACATGTGCTTATGCGTGGGTAATGTCCCTCTCGTTGAAACGTTTTGCGTTTGAGCCATTTTGCTTTAAAACTTTCTGCATTAATACATACGAGGTAGGATCCAAAAGTTCGGGGGACTTGGCGCATAGTTCCTTACCTTGAATACTTTAAAACACAGATACACAACCACCTGCAAAGTAATCCACTTGGGCGACGATGCACTTTTGCCAGCAAGTGTAAAGCTTATGTGCCGCCCCGGTGGCGCAGTGGTCTAAGCGATGGCCTCTGATCATTCGTCCGAAAGGGGTCCGGGTTCGAATCCCGGTGAGGCATGGATGTTGTGTTTGTCTTACGGCACTGGTTCTCTCCCTTCCCTGGAACGGGTGACCCTAAATTAGGGACGGGCGACTGCTTATAGCCCATTGAGTTGCTCACGGTGGTCGTTAAACTTCCAATAACAGAAAAAAGCTTCTGGAAGCATAACTGAAAGCCATGCTTTGCAACCCCCGTTATGCCTCCTGCGTTGCTGTTTTTACCTCATTTGTTGACAAAAAACGACATCCCTGCAGATTTGGTTTCGTCAGTGGAAAGAGGTAAAAATCGCAAAGGGCTAAATTGGGTGAATAGCCGCGATGTGGAAGCATATTAGTACGATTTCTGCCGAGAAATTCCGTGATCAGTAGGGGCCGATGTTCAGGCCCGTTGTCATGGAGAAGGTACCATTGTCCACTTCGCTACATCTCCGGCCGTTTACGACGGATTGACCCCGTGAGCTACGTAAAATGCTCAGATAACGTTCCTTGTTAACTGTTGTGCCCTCAGGAATAAAATTTGGAATGGACAATGCCGTGAGAATCAAAAACTACCTCAGCACGACTTTCCCTTTGCTGCGATCCTGCCTGAATTCCTTTGATCACTGTGAAGACGGTGATTTCCATGGTGGAGGAGCACGCTTTGGCTGAATATCAAGCAAGCAGAACCACGTTTCGTCACATGTGAAGATGTTTTCCAAGAACGTAGGATCGCTATCGGCTTTGTCGATTAATTTGCCCGATGTCCGCATCCATTCATCCCTTTGTTCGGAGGTCAAAAGATGAGGGACAATGTGCTGATACACGCGGTGCATGTTAAGATCCTCCGCCAAACTGCGCTGGCATGTGGTCTCCGATAAGTTAGTTGCGTTAGCGATTTCTTCAATGGTTCGCTGACGATCCTGACGAACACACTGCTCCCCAATCGTACGGTTTTCCTCACTCCGTGCAACCACATGTCGACCACAGCGCTCATTTACTGCGATAGATTCTCGGCCCTCTTTGAAACGATGATACCACTCGTACATTTTCGATCTCGCCATCATAGAGTAACCGTATGTCTTCGACAACATTTCTAAGATCTCTTCAGATGATTTACCCAAACGCTGACAAAATTCAATATTACAACGTTGCTCTTCAAGAGCCACGTTTCCTACATCGCAGAAGACAGACGACAGTAGCAAACGTCTGCGCGCGCATTCCAATCGCTTTCCATGGGCGAAACCATTTTGACTACGGACTGGAGGAATGGCGGGATGTATTTCAGACGCCGTAACTTTAACTACATGCTTGCGTTGTTACGGGTAGGCGCTGCCCCTGAACTTCTGAATCCTCTTCCGTATACACTGACGGAAAAAAATCCCAACACCATGAAAAAATAATTGTAGAGGAATGAAATGGCGGCAATACCGGCCACGTGAAATGGCGGCCATGTATAGGTAACATATTTTTTTGATTAAGGTTTCAAGATCACAGCTTATTGTAAGCGCGAGAAGAGCCATTTTAAATGTGAAATGCTGGTACATTAATAACTGGTGTAACCGCCAGAATGTTGAATGCAAGCACGCAAACGTTCATGCATTGTGTCGTACAGGTGCTGGATGTCAGTTTGTGGGATGGAGTTCCATGCCTGTTGCACTTGGTCTGTCAATACAGGGACGGTTAATGCTGGTTGGGGGTGACGCTGGAGTTGTCATCCAATGATGTCCCATACGTGCTCGATTGGTGAAAGATCTGGTGATCTAGCAGGCCACGGCAACATGTCGACACTCTGTAGAACATGTTGGGTTACAACAGCGGTATGCGAGCGAGCGTTATCCTGCTAGAAAACACCCCCTGGAATGCTGTTCATGAATGGCAGCACAACAGGTTGAATCACCAGACCGACGTACAACTGTGCCGTCAGGGTGCGTGGGATAACCACGAGAGTGCTCCTGCTGTCATAGGAAATTTCTCCCCAGAAAATAACTCCAGGTGTAGGTCCAGTGTGTCTCGGCCGCAGACAGGTTGGTTGCAGGCGCTCACCTGGCCTCCTTCTAACCACCACACGGCCATCACTGGCACCCAGGCAGAGCTGGCTTTCATCAAAAAACACAACAGATCTCCACTCCGTCATCCAATGAGCTCTAGCTTGACACCACTGACGTCGCAAACTGCAGTGGTTTGGAGTAAGTGGAATGCACGCTACAGGGCGTCTGACTCGGAGCTGTCCTTCAAGTAACCGATTTGTAAGAGTTCGTTGTGTCACTGTGGTGACAACTGCAGCTCGAATTGCTGCCGCAGACGCGGTACGATGCGCCACGGCCATACGCCGTACACGGTGGTCTTTCCTCTCAGTAGTGCCACGTGGCCGGCCGAAACCCGGTCTTCTTGAGGCAGTACCTTCCCTTGACCACCGCTGTCAACAATCATGTACAGTGGCTACATTCCTGCGAAGTCGTTCTGCAATATTGCTGAAAGAAAATCCACCTTCTCGTAGCCCTATTACACGACCTCGTTCAAACTCCGTGAGCTGTTGATAATGGCTTCTCTGTCTTCTTAAAGGCATTCTTGACCAACATCAACACACCACGTCGGATCTCAAAGATAACTAACGCTCACGAACGTTACAGTGCGTATTTACAGCAAACCTGCTTTGCATGTTCCGAGGGGCGCTACTAGCGCCACACGTATGCGCCGAGCGCGAAATTTGCATAGACGTCATCTTACAGATGTACTCTCACCGCCTACCAACTGTCATTTATCTAACACAACCCTTTCTTTGTGTTGGGATTTTTTTCCGTCAGTGTATTTTATCTGCGATGATTAAGCATTATGGTAAATGCGTGTTTCTTGGATTTCAAATGTGGATTATATGTGTACTGTTTTTCTAACAGCAATTACATCTGTGTTATTTGGCATTCAAACTGTGCACTGTATGTGCATATTTGTGCGTGTATGTGAGTGAGCCATTGATTTTCAAGCTTTGCGTGGCAACGTAACACCTTTCAATGACCAGCTATTGGGCATGTGTGCTCGTTGATGTGCTGCTTAAGCAATAACTCTTTCTGTTTCCGCTTTTAGGCGTCCAATCAGTGCGCGTGAATTCCTGTTTTGGCCGCCCCGGTGGCGCAGTGGTCGAAGGCGCTGTCTTATGATCATTCCCTCTAGTTGAATCCTAGTTCGAATCCCGGTGAGGTATTGATGTTTGTGTTTGTCTTTCGGCACTGGCTGTCAATATGTTACTTGTCCAACACTGGTCATCTGTGTACATTGGTCCTTTGGCATACTGTAAAATCCATGTTTGATTTATACTTTTTCCCGATATGTTACATGATCAACACTGTCTATATCTGTGTACATTGATCATTTGGCATGCTGCAAACCATGTGTGATTTGTACTTGTTGCTGTGAAATATATGTATCCGTTTTGTCATGTCCGTACCAGCAGGTCCAATGAATCATTTTTTTTAATCTCCAATGAAAAAAAAAACCGATCAAATTGCGCGTGCTTGCCTTTGAGGTAAATGTGCACAATTTAATATACATACACAGATTATATGAGTGTGCTATATACCTTACTGACCCCTAGTTTTTCTGAATGTTTGTGTAGGTGTTTACGCGCGAATTTCTACATATAAGAACGGCGTGTATATGAGTTGCTTGTGTTCGCAGAATGTTGCGCTAAAGTCTAAGTAGTGAGTATATATGTGTATTTATACGAGATGTTGCGACTAGGAAATTTTCAGTTTGAAGATATGGGTACAAGTGTACTGTTTCTTGTTTTGCGTTGAACAGTTCCATGTACATAAGTTCGCTGTTTTCTATTCACTGACGGAATTGTGCGTGCATATTTTCACAGAGAGTTCAGTCATTGTGTGTCATCATGTACACGGGTTATTTGATGATGAACTGCAGAGGGGGCATGTTCGTTTATTTGCTTTTGATGTATTACGTTTCTTAGTATGTTTGTGTTTCCACACAAGTATAGAGAAGAAGCTCCGCTGTTAAGTGTTCAAATTTTGTGCATTTGTACATGCATTATGAAAGACCATGTGAGCATATATTTGTACTGTAAGGTTATGCATCGGAAAATTCTGGGAATATGAGCTTCTTAATGAGTGAGTGTGCATTGCTTATGTAGGCTCTGGGTTAGTGTATATGCTGTAACATGCGAGTTAAACCGTCGATGATCGCGCTATGAGCATTTTTCTCATGCTTCGCAAGAGCGCCATTTTATTTGGAAGTGATCGTGAGGGCACCACCTTCGCTCTAGTTGACTTTCAGAATCTTCTAAACTATCTGTTGTCAGTTCCGTTAAGGACTGGCGCGTCTTTGACCTTCAAAAAGTCTGTCTTTTGCTCCCGTGCGCTTCATCAGAATATTTCTTTCATCAAGCGACCAATGACGGCACGTTGCTTATGTGCCTGTATGAAGAAGAAGCGTTACTATAGAGGAAGAGTTACCCTACCAACATGTGCAATTGGAACGACGTCTGTCAGGTAATAAAAAAGTTATGCCCACTTTTGCATTACTTTCGGTACAACACTTGTATATCAGAAGTCAAGAAGAAGATGAGAATTAGCTATTGATTCAGTATGCTTTGAAATTTTATGGAATAAATTCCACAAGTAACGTAGTTAACTACGAAAGTTTCTCGTTGTAAAAGACCTAAAAATGTCAGGAGTTCATATTAGCCTTTGAGAGTGTATGTGAACTTTATGATGTAGTAAGTAGATATGTATGATGCATTTTAGTATTGTTGATGATTTAACACTATTTCTTTTTTACCAGTGGTTTCCGTCGTTTCGTAAAGTGCAGTGAGTCGTTGGCAGAAAACAAGTGTGGACGTGAAGCAGTTGAAATGGGTCGCAAACTAGCTCAGCTGGCAGTGACAGACCTCCCTGATGTTGTGTGCAAATCCTATGATCCTAGTAGTGCTGAATGTCAGAGCCTTCTTCCTGCAGTTGGAACAAATCCCAGAGGAACCGGATCCAGCTCTCAACTTGCGCGACTTCTGGCGACAGCCCTTGGAAACTAACGGACATTACAGCCACAAAAACAAATCAATGCCGTCATTTAACGAGATATCTAAATTATTGCTTGCTCAGTATAGCTAGCGAGAATCATAGTTTGTCATTTTTTATTACTTATGGATATGGCAAATCAATGAGCTAGTGCTACAGGTGATAGTTCAACCAGTTGATAAACAAAGCATTCGATCTCAGTAGCATTCTTAACACTAAGTTACAGTAGTATTACGTTTCATTGAATGAACGAAATTGGTTTCAAAATAGTAAAAAACACAGATCCAAAAAACATTGGAATTTCTGGTAAAAAAAAGAGTGCACATTTCCAAATTAGCCAATGGTTGTAGTTAAGTAACATAATTGAATAAAAAATGCCAACTTATTACTAACACGGAATCAGAACTTTATTTTAAAAGAAGAATTGAAAAATTATCTCACTGTGTTAAAAAAAAGCAAAAAAAACTACGTATTTAACCCGGCGTGTGATGTGCTTTATTTTTTCAAAGCAGTTTCGAAATGTAAATCACGCATGAAATTATCATATTATGTAACTTATTATAATTCAAGCCATGCTTTCCCTTTCTTACCTTATGTTTAAAAACGAGTGTTTGGATTAAGATTTGAAGCCCAATTTATCCACTGATGGTTATTTTCTGCTTGAACACCCGAAGACAAAATCTCCCTTTTTTACTTTTAAATTTGTATTAATCCATTCGCATTTTAAAGAAAACATGATTTATAACAGATCAACTCAATACTATTAAACACCCTGATACTTATGAGAGATCGTATCACGCTGTTAAATAAATACACATTAATTTTTGAACCCCTACTATCAAACGTATTTTTCCTTGTGCACTTTGGTCAAGAGCGATAGCTGTATGCTATGAAATATACTTTTCTTTTGGGCAGATCAGCTATGACAGATGAACGTTGCATTGTATTTCTGACTCGGAAATTGTGTTCGCACTAAGTTTGTAATTCTTTTCCTTCCTTGGAGTCGGCAACCTAAAAATTAAAATTTACAGCTCGTTCTAACATTTGTTGCTAAATAAAGACGTTGAACTTCCAAAACAGTACGGAAAGTAAACACCAAAAATTCAGCTTTATTACAAACTGAAAGTGGCCAATTTCTATAAGCATATTTACATGGTATTTCCCTAAGCAGTACGGTATACAGTATATAGCAAATCAGTATGCTTTCTTATACTTTTCGTTGGATTTTTATTCTTTTTTAATCTAATTATTGCATAACGATGTATTAGGACGGCTAATTTTTTTTTAAATAGGAATCGTTCGATAAAGTATTGCTGAATAGTTGTAGTAAATATTTTTATTAAATCTAAAGTCAGTTGACAGCAGGTAGGTTCCTGTCTCAAAATGTTTTTCTTGGATTTTCATTTATGTACAGCGTTTTAAATATTATTTATACTTAACGAAGTGATCCAAACTGTTTATGTTTTTCTGGGAGACACGTAACAAGCTATTTGTTATTTATAAACAACTAACTTGATGATGTGTATGTTTAACAAAATATTTGTACAGTTGCAGATATTGTAATAAAGTTTTTGTTGTTTACCTCCTTGTTCTTGGTTTTTAATCAAAAATTATAAAATCTTGAAACTTATTAATGCTACTAAGCCAAACCAAAGTGACTCAACTACAAGTTAGTAAAATCATGCAATGCATTGATTATGATACGCTTTCCAACATACCAGAAATCATTACTCAAGTTATGAGGATAATAGCTCTGGAATAAATCTCCATACTGAACCAATTCAACAGAATTGGTTCAGTATACCTCCGGAACAACAGACAAAAGTTTTGTCGTAATAGAAGCATGTTTAGTCAAGTTATGAGGACAATGGCTGTGAAATAAATCTATCTCCTGTGCCCTGACCTTTGACCCCATTTCAATGATACTAAACAGAACCGGTTCAGTACATCTCCGGAACAACACGAGGAAGTTTTGTCGCAAACGAAGCATTTTTACATACGTTATGACGCATAGGGGCAATGGCATGAATCCCACCCCTATGTCCTAACCTTTGACCCATTTAGTCCATTTTCTATAGGGTTCGTAGACAGACGGACAAAGCTGGAGCATATACGCTTCTTCAACCTACGGTTGGAAAGCGTAAACAAGTTAGTAAAATCATGCAATGCACTTATGATACGCTTTCCAACTTACTAGAAATCATTACTCAAGTTATTACTCAAGTTATGAGGAAAATGACTGTGGAATAAATCTCACTCCTGTGCCCTGACCTTTGATCCCATTTCGACGATATTCAACAGAACTGGTTCAGTATATCTCCGAAATAACATGAGAAAGTTTTGTCGCAGTCGAAGCAATTTTACGTACGTTGTGATGCATAAGGGCCATGGAATAGATCCCGCTTCTGTGTCCTAACCTTTGACCCCATTTCGCCCATTTTCAATAGGATTCGTCCCCACGCAGGTCGCTACAACATATTAACATTTCATCCAAATCGAAACATTTTTACGTAAGTTATGATGCATAATGGCAATGAAAGTGTTCCCTCTCCTATATCCTGACGTTTGACCCCCATTTCGCCAATTTTCAATAAGGTTTGTCCCCAGGTGGACCCTACCACATACTAAAATTTAATCGAAATCGAACTTTTTACGTTAGTTATGACGCATAAGAGCAATGGAATGGATCCCTCTCCTATGTCCTGACCTTTGACCCCATTTCGTTCACTTTCAATAGAGTTCCTTCCCAGGTGTTCCCCTTCCACATACCAAAATTTCATCGAAATCGAACTATTTTTACGCGAGTTATCGTGCGGACAAACATACGCACAAAAAGCGTGACGTAATGAGGCAGGTGTGAATCGAGACCATCTGCTCTCAAGAGTGTGACGTCATAAAACTTTAATAGGATCCACACACAATGCGTGACGTAATGAGACAGATGGCGTGACCGCGCGCCTATATCTAATGGAACGACGCCATAACACTACACTAAAAACGTGGTAATTCAGGGTGGTTATTTAACCCACTAAACGAATTTTCCTAAAGTCGAGATCGAACTAAATCGATTTCTAGTACCAGAAAACGGAAGGTTAACCCCTTTTATCAAAATCCTTAGAGCCGTTTTCAAAATAAAATTTACATACATACAAGAATTGCTCCTTTTAAGGTTAACGTCAAGTAATTTTGCTTCCTGTACTTCGAATGGAAGCATTTCTGTACACATTTTCTTCCCAATTAACGCGTTCCCAGGGATGAACATTTTAAAATCGATTAAAATATTTTCATTTGATAACTTGCAATACCTAATATGTTCTAAAACATAACCATAATTATGCAATCCAACATTTGTTTGTCTACTGACGTCATCAAAGTACAGGTGGCGCCATCTTTTTTCTGGACAATTAATGCGTTCACAAGGATGAAAGTTTGAACATTGATTAAAATATCTTCATTTTATAACTTGCAATACTTAATATTTTCAAAAATATAACCATAATTATGCAATCCAACATTTGTTTGTCTAATGACGTCATGAAAATACAGATCGCGCCATCTTTTTTCGGGACAATTAATGCGTTCACAAGGATGAAAGTTTGAACATCGATTAACATAACTTCATTTTATAACTTGGAATACCTAATATTTTCTAAAACATAACCATAATTATGCAATCCAACATTTCTTTGTCTACTGACGTCATCAAAGTACAGGTTGCGCCATCCTTTTTCTGGTTTCAACACCATCAAAGGAAAAGTTATTGATTTTTAATATAATTATCGTTATGTTTTAGAAAATCTTAAGTATTCCAAGTTATAATATGAAGTTATTTTAATCGATGTTCAAATTTTCATCCGTGGGAACACATTAATTGTGAAGAAAATGTGTACAAAATTTTTCCATGGAAGTATAGGAAGCAAAATTACTTGACGTCCACCTTAATAATATGGGATAAGAGCGATGGAATGGATCGCAATCCTATGTCCTGACCTTTGCCCCCATTTCATCCATTTTCAATAGGGTTCGATCCCAAGTGGTCCCCTACCACATACTGAAATTTCATCGAAATCGAACCATTTTTACGCACATTATGACGCATAAGGGCAATGGAATGCATCCCGCTCTTATGTCCTGACCTTCGAATAAATTCACCCATTTTAAACAGGGTTCATCTCCAGGCGGTCTCCTATCACATAGTAAAATTTTATTGAAAATCGAACCATATTTACGCAAGTTATGACGCATAAGGTCAATGGAATGGATCCCGCTCCTACGTCGTGACCTTTGACTCCATTTGTTCCATTTTCAATAGGGTTCGTTCCCAGGTGGTCCCCTACCACATACTAAAATTTCATCGAAATCGAACCATTTTTACGCCAGTTATCATGCAGACAGATGGACGGACGGACAGACTGACGGACAAAGCTGTATACGCTTCTTCAACCTACGGTTGGAAAGCGTATACGCTCTAGGTTGAAGAAGCGAATACGGTTTCCAACCTGAGGTTGGAAAGCGTAAAAAAGCGTGAAAAAAACACTGCGACCCTGCTCGAGAAGCGAAAGGTGCGCTATCATGTGGTTGAATGGCAAAATATACTAAATCTCCGCATTTCATAATCAACTGTACTTTCTGCTCACCGAGAGGGAATTAAATTCAAGTGCTGTTCTATGGGTTTGGAACTTTGTTCGATATATCATTAATTCACTTACGCAAGTTCAAAATTGAAAAAAAAAAAGAAAAAAATCTGTATTCAGCAAAGAAAATCTAAAAAAAAACCTGCTCCCTGCTGTACTAAATGCAGTACTAAAATCGTTTCGCCATAAAAAAATCAGTGAATTGCGTAGTAATTTCGTATCAGCTCTTAGCTTTTTTTGACAAAGGTTGTCTTAACGTGCCGACATTAAATAAATCTCGCATTATCGCTTCACAACCTCTTAATGGGCAGCAGGTAAATTCTGCATTCTAAAGGCGTGATCAAACGAAATCCGTTCATGTCGCATCACGTGGACCACCACACGGAGAGCATGATGACGTAACAGCTCGCGTGATAAACGCAGACTGACGAACAAGCGAGCACGCGTTCATTCTCCTCGCATGTGTGATTTGTGCTGCCGATCGTTGACAACATGGCCACTGTGATTCCGAAGCCATCCAAGGCTGGGGCGGATTCAGAAGTTTACTATAAAGTGGTGGTTTTTCGGGTATAAAAGCGGGGGGAGCCATTATATATATATGATTTGTATTGAAGTGCTGCTGAGTTTTTTTACGATTTGTATTGAAGTGCTTTAGCTTTCTTATTAGTGCTCCCATATATATATATAAGGGGGGGGGGGGACGGTTTTTTGGGTATAGAAATAGGAGGGGAGCCAATATATATATATATATATATATATATCATCATTAGCCATTATCAATCCACTGCTGGATAAAGGTCTGCCCAAGTTTCTTCCACAATGGTCTGTCTTGTGCTAGTATCCATCATGTTACTCCCGCATATTTTCGAATTTCATCCACCCATCTCCCATGTGATCTTTACATATGCTTCAGAGTGGGTGGAAGAACGGGAAGCGCCCGTGAGGCGTGAGGGAGTTGGAAAAATTAGAAAAGAGAAAGAAGTCCTGTAAAGACCATCTGGAAGGAAGCGGTGGGGACATTTTTACGAATTTTGTTTACGACATAATTAAGATACGTACGTAAATCAAATTGTTGCTCACAGTTTCTCCAACCTACTCTGATTTCAGTACCACGCACTGCCTTACCCTGTTTCCAGACGTTACAAATGCCAGACAAAATGAAAATAGAAAAGAACTAACAAAGAATATTCCCATGTTTTTCCCCTGCTGTCTCTGTTTTCCTTTTATCTTTTGCGCTGTCTCTCTCTCTCTCTCTCTCTCTCTCTCTCGCTATTCTGTTCTATTTTCTTCTCTTTCTTTTTTTACTGAACCTAAATCAATGTAATAAGTATTTTAAATTATCCGTACTAAGTTTAATTGTTTTTTTTTTGTTTTTTTTTCAGAAAGAACCGAAAACAAAATATGCGAAGTTATTCATTTACGATATTTGCTACTTTAAACGTAAACATTTCTTTAGGGTTTAGGTGGCGATCACCCCAGTCGCCCCAGCTGGATCCGCCACTGATCCAAGGTGGATCAGCGAGCGGTGATTCAGTTCCTAACAGTGGAAGGACGTCGAGGCATTCAACGCAGAATGCAGTCTGTGTATGGTGACAAATGTGTGTCAAAAACAACTGTGACGGACTGGGAGTGAATGTTTCAGGCAATAATAGAGGAAACGAAATGTCATCGGCCGTGCCAGGCGTACGTTGTTGCGACTGACGAAGCCATCGCCAAGACTAATGCAGCATCACGGGTGGACCGTCGTCGGAGCTTACGTTCGCTAGCGGAGGAATTCGCGGTGTCATTTGGGACAGTTCAAACGGTAGTTATGAAGACACTGCAGTATCGGAAGGTGTGTTCACAACGGATCCCATGGATGCTGACCAACTACCATAAGGAAGAACGCATGGGTTGGAGTTTGAACCACTTGCTGCTTTACGAAGTGGAGGGTGATACATTTCTGTCGCGCATAGTGGCAAGCGACAAACTGTGGTGCCACCACTTTGAGCTGTCCAGAAAACCAGCGAGAATGCAATTGAGACATCCTGGATCTCCAAAAACACCAACAATTCAAGTCACAGGCTAAAGGTTATGCTGACCGCATTTTTTGACCATGAAGGACTTTTGTTGGGGGACTTGTTGTCGAGCCTCACGTGAACATCAGTGCCAACCGCTGCAATGACACACTGGACAAGCTGCAGAAAGCCATAAAAAAAAGGGACCCGGCATGCTTTCGTGTGGTGTGATTCAGCTGCACGACAATGCTCGTCCATCATGTTGCGAACATTATGCAGGATGCGTTAGCAAGGAAAGGGGGAGATGTTCTACACCACTTAGCCTACAGCACCGTCACCATGTGACATGCATCTGTTCGAACCCTAAAAAAAACTCCAAAGGGACAACGATTCCACTCCGATAAGGGACAACGATTCCTCTCCAATAAGGGACAACGATTCTTCTCCAATAAGAGACAACGATTCCTCTCCGATGAGGGACAACGACTCCTCTCCAATAAGGAACAACGACTCTTCTCCAATAAGGAACAACGATTCCTCTCCGATAAGGGACAACGATTTTTCTCCGATATTTGCTGTGTCCAAAAGGTTCAAGGAGCAACCAAAATATTTCTTCGCGGACGCTATCCGCCGTCTCCCCTAACAGTGGGATGCGTGTCTGAATGTCTACGGCGATTTCTTCTAACAAACACTGGTGCATTCTTGCTTCCTTACATATTGCTTAGTTTAATTTTGCTACACCTGCGGATGTACCTTTTCGTTCGTCTTAATAAAGCTACTCGAACGGGTTTCATTTGATCACACCTAATAATACAGTCGAATTTCTTTGGAACGAACTTCATGGAACCACCTAAATATTTCGTTATAACGATTTTTTTAAACGGTATGTGATACTAACAAAGAAGTTTACACCTATTACACTTAAAATAGTACAACTATACTAGTAATCAGAATTTCTTGGCGTAGATTATAAATCAAAGTTCCCAAGATTTCGCACATCAACCAGATGGCGTTTTTCAAAGAAGGTAAACAGCATGCAGTCTAGTTTCCTTTAAAAAAGCCACCTGGTTGATATGCGAAAGCTTGGAAACTTTTATTTATAATCTACGTCAATAAATTCAGATTACTAGTATAGTTATACTATTTTAAGCGGAATCTGATACTATACCAAGCAATTTCAATTTACATGTGCATTTATTTTGAAAATTTCAAATGAAAAATTGTGCTTATTATAAAGTAAAAATAACAGATATATATTGCAGCTGTTATTTTCACATCTTCGTTTATAGAAAATCAGCGAACGTTTTTAAACAAGGCATTTTGAAACTGAAGGAAAAAAATAAGGGGGAGATGATGTGACGTACTACAGAGGTGAAAACATGTGTCAAGATGACAAATCTGCAGCGAGACATTCTGCCCGCGTAGCTCAGTTGGGAGAGCGACTTACTCCGGATTGAGGGGACACACTTGTGTTTTCAGAAGGTGTACAGTGGTTAAAACAATGCCAAATTTTAAGGGAAAAATTTGGCATTGTTTTAAATACTATCTGCTCTTATTAATGTGTTGTCGAGCCTCACAAAGCTTGGCACCCTATGATAGATTTTAAATATATTGTCTTGAGAAATCTGGAGTTTAGCAACTTAAAAATCCTTTTTAGATACTTTTAAAAATATTTTTAAAAAATACTTGAGTTTTCTAAGAAAAGAGGAAAAAAAACAATTTTATGTCAAGTAACAGAGAAATCATGCATCATAAAAGCCGGAGAATGCGTGGGAAATCGTGCTAGTGGGTACAAAAATGGATGGAAGACGAGTTCTTCGAATGAGGCTTTAGAACGTCATTAGGGTCCAAAGCGACTTAGCGACTGATTTCCACAATTGTTTCAGCTCAGCACGTGCTTCTGTCTATCTTGTTTGCTCCAAAACCTTTTGATCGGATCCGGACAATACAAAACATTTCCAGCAAATGGCGATTGGTGTTTTTCTCTAATATACTGTATCTCCATGCTCCAGAAATCATGTCCCATAGTCTGTTGAACGTTTTCCTTGGTCTCTCGTTTCAACGCGTTTGAAAATTTCTTCCACTAGCAAATTTCGGTTACGATTGGTAAAGGCTTTTCTGATCCCTTGATCCAAAGGCTGTAGTCCAATGCTGCAATGACTACACACCTACGGACATTTCAAAAATTTGGAAATACCATATTACCAACTTGAACTTTAAATTACAGTAGTAATAAATTAAATATTACCAAACATTTATTAATATGACAATAACCTTCATTTGTAATAAAATTTCTACATTATTTGAAATTACTGTTTGGGAATTGTATCTTTTGTTCCGATGTAATGGCAACAGTCACGACCTGCATGACACTCAAGACTCTTACCCATAGAGCATCGCTGCACTCCTATAAAAAGCTAAGCGAGTGCTGAATTACCTCTCTTCTGCTGGTAACCTAGTGGGCAACGCTTGTGACTGCCACGGAAAGGACCTCAGGTTCGATTCCATGCAGGTACGAACGCTCGATCCACTAAATATCCGCCGTGCGTCGGATGGGCACGTTAAGCCGTCGGACCCTGTGTACTGCCCCCCCCGGTAATAAATAAGGGCGTCTTCCTCCCCTTTTCTACTTCGTTTCCGTGTTACTTTCCTATCGGGCACTCTAGCCCAATTCTCCTAGCTTCCTATTTCTAACGGTTGTTTAAGACCTGGGGTAAGACACTCCCTTCCTAAAATCCTCTACATATGATCATTTGTTCATTTTTGATCATTTGAATTACCTCTCTGTTCCACCTGATGATGGGGTGAATGTTGCCCTGAAAGTGCTAGTGGAGTATTTTACTCTGTAAATAGTTTCATCTTTTATTAAATATCGTACCAAGATGGCGAAGTTTTTATTTCATTTGCCAGCTGAATAATTTGGACGAAAAATGCACCACATTGATACAGTCTATGGTTGGGTGTTCGTTATGAGGGATAAAACTATGGAGAAGGATTAAAACATTGCGAAACACACTCAGTAGACAAAATATTAGAGACAGGGTAAGATATGCAATTGATATGGGCATCATCTGCTCAGTGTGGAACAGACCCAACCGAGCGCAGGGGTCAAATAGTTGGACAATAGGGCTCCCAACGCGGCATCGTAATCGACGAACATGGATAAACGTGGAGATATGAGCGACTCTGATCGTGGACGCATTGTCTGCGCAAGACAGATGGGCCATTCTATTGCCCAAGTGGTAAGAACCATAGGGTTTCCTGGTAAAGGGTGTACCGTGAGTATACCATCCACGAACGTAAGCGCACCGAACACAAAATTAGTCATCCCTAACAGAAATGACATTAGAAAGTTCCCGGTTGCACAGAGGGCGTCGTGATAGCATTGTTGGCAGATGAATAACACTGACATGGTCTACAGTATCATTTCTGTCTCGTGCAGTGCTGAACAGCAACGTGTGTATTGAATTTAGTCTGCGATATGCATCGTAAGAAATACGTTACTGAGTGGCAAAACGGAGCCATCGTGTTTGGCCGTGCCCACGAACAAAATGTGAATGAAGTCGCCCAATTTTTTGGTGTGTCGAAGCGTACTTTCCATCGGGTCTACAAAGAGTGGTGCAGTTTGTAATCAATTAAAAAACGGCGACGTAATTGTGGCCGGAAAATGATTCTCACCAAAAGGGGTTGGCGCAATGTTTCACGCCTGGTAACTGCAAATCGGTTTCAAACCAGGCAACGGTTACTCCAAACAGTCAATAAAAGTCTACTTCAACAATATTACGAAAGGACATTGCAACGAAAATTTCATGCGGTGGATATCTGGAGCAGAGTACCACGGGAGAGGCCACTTTTAACAGAAAGTCACAAAGTCGCACGTTACCAGCAGGTTTAAAGGCAACAAAACTTAACTGTAGAGGATTGGAAACGAGTAATTTGGTCTGATGAGTTGCGTTTCTGTTTGCACTCCAATGATGGGAGGCGACGAGTTCATCGCAGGCCCAATGAAGCCTTTAATCCTGATTGTGACGAAGGATTTGTTCAAGCTGGAGGAGATTCTGTGATGTTCTGGGGATGTTTTTCTTACCATCAAATCGGCACCCTCGTGGCAGTGACGATGAATTTGAACCAGCATGCGTACCACCTCATTCTGAATGACGAAGTGTTGCCCTTTCCCCTACATCTCCAGAAGCAGCATCACATTGCCACTTCTGTTCTACAAAGGAGACAGTTGCCATGCGCACAGGGCTAAAACTGCATTTCAGTTGCACGAAGAACAATCAACAACACTATCTCACTTCGACTGGCCCTCCAAATTCCATGATTTAAATCATGTTGAAAATCTGTGGGATCATCTGTAACAGAAGGTGAAACGCCGGAATAGACACCCACATACTCTGGCGGAACTTCGGGACCAGTTGACGCAGGAATGCCTGAAAATCGATGTTCAATACGTCCAAAACCTCATGAAGTCTCTACCACACGGGATTCATGATGTTATTAAGGCAAGAAGTCACTTGTTATTAGGCAAGTTCTGGCAGGTTATAATTTTTTTGCCCGGTGTGCTTACCAGTGGCCATACAGCATTCGGAGACCGATCGAATACCATTGATGATGATGACCCGGGTTGACGTAGATTATTCAAGCTCGTACAGACCTACCGCTTGGCAGCATCGGGGCAAACCAAATCCAGCTTAAATGTTGAAGGCCCAATCAGCGTCATCGAGCGAACGATACGAAACACGTTCCATACCCCGTCTACGGGAACAGAAGCCCTACTCGTGTACCACTCTTGGCTGCTCGTCATCGGAAATTACGCCTTGCCTGATGCAGGGTACACCAAAATTGGACCTCTACCGAGTCATGTGGTCAGATGAGTCCCGTTTTTAGCTGTACTGAGCTGACGGAAGGGTGTGGTTGTGGCGTCGACAGCATGAGGCCATGGCCCAGTCGTGCTAGATAGGTTGTGTTCAAGGTTGTGGTGGCTCTGTGATGGTTTAGGGAGCTTTCTCATGGGGCACATTGGGTCCCTTAATTTATCTGGAGAGGTTCTTAACTTTTGCGCGCTAACTGTATGCGCTGTCTGATCACCTACACGCTTCATGGCATTCGCTCATCCTACGGCCAATGGCCTGCTCCAGAAGGACAATGGACTACCCTACAAGGCCACAACCACGCAGGCATGGCTCTAGGAACACTCACCTGAGTTTGCAAATATCCAGTGTCCCCAAAGCTCCTCGGATTTAAACCCTGTGGAAGTTCTCTGGGATGCCGTTTGTAGGAACAACGTATCCATGGATCCTGGACCGACGACGCCTCGGGCGAAGTTGTGGACAATACTGCAACAGGCACGACTGGCATTACCTCCAGAAACCCTCCGGCATCTGGTGGAGTCAATGCTTTGCCGTGTACGCCTGTTATTCACGCTATAGGAGGACCAATACGCTATTACATAGGTTTCTCAAATGTGCTGTTCATTGAGCGTATTTCAAGCCGCGATTTTACTGCGTTGTGTATAATCTGACAATGTTATCCCAAGAAAGTACTAAATCGCCATAATCGTAAACTGCCTTAAATGAAGCCATGTTGCATTCGAAGAAAAACACACCTGGAATTGTACGAAGATACTCTCAAGTCTTTCACGTGCATGGAGGCAGTGCGAAAGCATTATACATTAATGACAGAACTGTCGAAAAGTTCTCGGGGAGAACCACGCCAACCTAGCCGTGAATCATAGTGAAATAAGAAACGGACATAATGGAATCTGTGAGAAACAGAAAAACTAAAATAATGAAACTCGTTGTGCTAAGTATGATAACCCATAAGCAAATGAATATGAAAATATGTAATGGTTCAAAGGAAAGTCCTTATTCAAGGCAATAACTGCGGAAGAAAGTGTCCGAGTGGTACACAAGTTAGGTCTATATATAGGAAAAGGACGACGGCCGATCGAATGAAAGCGATTAGAGCGCCCTTAGCGGCAAAGGTAAGAAGTTAGGAAACCTAACTCGCAAACAACGCGATATAGAAACAAAATTCCAATTACAAAGTTGTAGTGCATTGTGTAATTAGTCGGAAACGACATCTGGTGCGCACGAATTATGTACATGGACGGGTCAACATGTTGTTAATTCAAAATCGGTAAACCGGGTGAAACAGACGCAAAAATAAGGAGACGAGACAGAAGCTGTGCAAGCTTATTTATAATACTGAAAAATGTTTACAGGAGATATGCCTACTTACAGGCACAACGCACATCTGCGCGAAGTTAATGTACAGCCGGTTCGAAGTGGCCACCATTGGCTACAATGCACATTCCAAGGCGTGCAAGAACAGCCTCTCGGACACTATCTAACATGGCAGGTGTCACTGTGTTACAGGCGCACACAATGCGGTGTCGTAAATCTTCCAGACTAGCAGATTCTGTAAGTCTGTTCCTTCAAGTAACCCAACAGGAAGAAGTCCAAAGGTATTAAGTCCGCTGACTGCTGAGGCCATTCCACCGTACCGCCATAGCCAATTATCTGGTGTCTGATTGTTTCAGCCAGGAAACTCCGTACGTTGGCTGCCATGTGAGGTGGTGCACCATCATGTTGGTACTACATGCGAAGAAGATCTCTGAGGGGAAGATCATCTAGAAAGTCAGATATCGGGCCCCGTAAAAGCTGAAGTACCAACACGAGCAACTACCGCTGACCTGTTAATGTCTCATCATAGAAAATGAGTCCAACTAGTGTGTTTCGCCAAATACCGCACCAAACGGTAGTTGCTCAACGTCGTTGATGTCGAGTAGCTCGTCCCACAGATGGGTTACTCAGAGCCCAGTAATGGGTGTTATGCCGATTGACTATTCCGTCTCGTGTAAAACGGGACTCATCTGTCCACAAAATATTGGCCAACAAGTTTGGATTAACCTCCAACGTGTTATGTACAAAGCTGCAGAAATTAAAACACCTTCCCTGGTCTCCAGCCATAAAGCCTTACACTAGCTGATCGTGGTATGGGTGAGCTCCATGCTCATTCAGGATTTGCCGAACACGTTGTGCTGTTAATCCGCATGCTTCAGCGACTGCTGTGGTACTAATGCTGCGATTGGCAAGGACATATCCCAGGACAGCCTCAGGATGCACTGTAACACCTGAACCCGTAGATCTGCCCGATCGCTGGCGTGCCTGTATGCTTCCGGTCTCTCGGAGGCGGCGAACACAGTGTTAATAGTCGCTGCCGTTGGATGTTGACCAGTCGGAAAATGCTCGGCCTACCACCTTGCAGCTTCGTGGACATTGCGATGGCATTCTCCATCAGGCACGACTATTTCACAGTACTCAGCGTTCGAGTAGCCCGCCATCAGTGTTTTCAACGTGTACGTTGACTGACGTTCAAATCCCCAGCCTCGGTATTTTATCTCACCGACCAACTTCTACGTCACCATCAATGCATTTGAATCGTTCTCCATCATGGGCCGGTATTTTGCATTGACTAACCATCCAGCGACCGTGTGCACTCTATCAACATTTTGACCCGTCCATGTACATAATTCGGGCTCACCATATGTCGTTTCCTACTGATTAGACGATGCGCTACAACTTTGTCATTGGAATTTTGTTTCTATCTCGCGTTGTTCGCGAGTTAGGTTTCCTAACTTCTTACCTTTGCCGATAGGGGAACTCCAATCGCTTTCATTCTATCGGCTATCGTCCATTCCTGTACATAGACATAGCTTGTGTACCACTCGGACCCTTTCTTCCGCAGTTATTGTCCTGAATAAGGACTTTCCTTTGAACCTTGTGTACTGTATAGATCATCAGAGTTGTCAAATAAATGGTTGAGAGTCATACTGACTGTATGAAAAACTGCGTGTAAGTCCCAAGGGCATCGCAGACAACGAAGTGTAAATTACCGGGCTTGACAGACGTTCTGCCGGGATTAAGCATTCAGCATTCACAGTTACCTTATCGTTTTTAGCACGTCTTTTGTAAAACGATCGTGCTTATGTTACCGGTTTGTCCGTCCGTCTGTTGTCACCATATCTCCGCAACTATTAGTGCCATTTGAAAAATTCTTTTCACATTGGGAAGCTTAAAACGTGTGAATGGGGACCTTTGTATCAATGTTTTTTTATTGCGATGCACAATTTTGCCAACAGAGAGCATAAATGTAAATGATATCGAATTCAAAAACTCATATTACTCCATATATTTGCTTCTAATTATCTGATTGAAAAACAAAATATTTTACCTTTCGATTCCATTTCTATCAAAGACTATTTTAGGCATAGTAACGTTTTCAAGTTGCGCACAGATTTTCCGCTAGGGGTGTAAAAGTAAATTGCGTTTTTCACCGAGTGCTCTGCTTCTAAACTTCGATTTTGAAAAATTATTCCTGTGTCGGATACAGGTCCTGATGGGAAATGTGCATATATTTCTAATTTTTTGTAAAAAGTGATTTGGCCACCACAGCGCGTAAGTGTTTAGTGTTTATTTCTGCTTCTGGTGTATTTGCAGCCAAATCCGAGCTTGTGGAAACTCGATTGGAAAAATTATTTAGTGGACCGATACCATTCACTTCGGAAAGCCTTTTGAGAGGAATTTCTTCTTAAAATAATGCATAGTTTTTCCTCCAGGGGCATAGATATATATATATCTCATTTTCGCCGATATCTCTGCGTCTAAGTGACCGATTTGACCAATTCTTTCTTTGTTGGAGAGGATTTCAGGTGCGAAATGTTTCTCACGTAATTTAAAATTTTTCTTAACGAACAATTCTGCCACCAGAGGGCGTAAGTTCACGTTTACAGTAATAATTGCAGGATTAAAATCTCTACGGTCAGATACTCCTAACTATGCAAAATCTGTGTGTGTATTTTCTTTTTAAAATAATGCACAAATACGCCGCCAGGTAGGGCAAATGTCTTATCTGTTTTTCTCAATATAGCTGCTTCTACATATGCGATTTAATAAATTATTTCAACAGCGGATGTCATTTACTTTGTAGAACATTTCATGGTAGTGTACATGAAGTTTTATAGTTCCCTTTTCTGTCAGTAGATGGTGTTTGTGTGCTTAAGTTTGCAGTTGCATCACCGCTTTTAATAAACCCTATTGAAAAAGTTCTTCTGTACTGTATGCCATTCACCACAATAGAGAGATGTGGAGCATTACACTCTTCAAATAATGCAAAGAGTTCCCGCCAGGAGGAGTAAAGGTCGAAACCTTTTTGTTTCGCTATCTCTGCTTCCAGTAGTCCATTGTGTTAACCGTTTACGCAGACGACGTTAAAATTTTTATTCGTCGCTCTTCTGATTTCCAAATCATTTTTGATACGTATGCTGTCTACTCATCCATCTCTGAAGCTGAACTGAATATCACCAAGTCCTTAGGACTATGGTTGGGTAAGCGGGTTGGCCGCTAGTCCCAACCCTGAGGGGCTTCTTGGACGTCTGACAGCTTAAAATATCTGGAGTCATGGTTCGGTAAATCTGCTCACATTGCTAATAATACCTGGCATCGTACGCTCACTCGCATCAAACGGTCCATTCAGGAGTAGTATCGTTTCTCATAATTTATTTCTTACTCTCAAAATGCAGCACTTCTCAATACTTACATCATGTCGCGATTATAACACATCTGGATTGCTACCTCACTTCCACGATTTTTTGACCATTCCTTACAGCTTTCCTTTAGGAATTTCGTCTTGCCTCGAACACATCGCGTCCGCGCTACGATTCTCTCTCTCCCTAAATCTTACAGGGGCATTAATCTCCCGTCCGTTTCGCTGATCTACAAAGCCTTCACCATTCTACAACTTGTTCTTCAGCTTTCAGGATCTCCGTCCCTACCTAATGACCTCATTGATTTGTTTATTAGTCCAATCCACCCTGCTCTCACCTTCTGCTTATTTCTTTGAATTGACCAATACCCTCTGCTTCCACTCCGATTACGGACACTCAATCGGGAAGGTGTTACGCTTCTTTGTTCGCTTCCCATTCAACGCTTTCCTCCTTCGTCTACGCCAGACTTACTTCAAGATCCGTTATTCTACAATTCGTTTTTCCATCCGCCGCTCCATTCACACTTTTATATTCCGTCTTGGGTCCGGGCCGGAATTTTACAAATCCATCATCTTATACTTCCTAATCTTTCGTGGATGACTATCGCTGGTTCCATCCCTGATACTATTGCTAACCGCCTGAAACTTCGCATCTTACAAGTCTCCATTCACGCCGAATTCCCTCATCTCACCACCGCGTCTGGATTACTTCATCTTCCTTGTGCGGCCTTATCTTCATCGTTTTTTCTCGAAGTCAACCAGTCCATTGTCTGTGTTTTCTGTTTGTCAACAAAACAGCTTTATCGTTTTCTGCTTACATCCGATGTTCAACCAACACCAATCCACGACCTACCGTCTTTTTCCCTTCAACGTGCTTGGTCTGCAGTTTCTAATACCCTTTCAACACCAAAGGAACGAGATCATCAATGGTTATTCCTACACAATCGCCTTTTATCTTATACCCGCCTTCATCTGTTCAAGGTCATCCCTTCCGACATCTGCTCTTTTTGCAATATTACCGGTTCAACGCCATCCGTTCCGACACCTGCTCTTTTTGCAATGTTACCGGTTCAACGTCATCCCTTCCGACACCTGCTCTTTTTGCAATGTTACCGGTTCAACGTCATCCCTTCCGACTCCTGCTCTTTTTGCAATGTCACCAGTTCAACTCGTGATCTATATTCCCAATAATCTGTTCTTTCGGAGATCTTGCGTTTTTTGTTCCGTATTACTTCAAAGGTTTGCTCCATAGCGCATTCTTTACGAGATTTTATGTTCACACCCACCCACGATCCTGTCACTACATGTCATGCCGCACTTTGTGCCTATTTGTTTATCCTTACCAAATCCACGATTTATTATTTTCTTCTCGAACATGCTACTTCTTAGCCAGTTCCTCCACGGCGGCTTGCACGTCGTCGCTTGCTTCTTCGGTTTCGTTCTCAACTTCTTGCACGTCTTCAATTGGAATACACAGCAGCTCGTCAATCTGTTCAGCTTAACCATTTTCATTCTTCTAAGAAAATTTGCGCACCTCTGAGTCGATTCTACTTGCTACACGGTTCCAGCTTCTTCACATCCTAGACTTCTCGCCTGATGAGCACTCTCACTCCTGTGTTGGTGCCTACCTTCTTTTTGAACTTTCTCCCGTGGATACCTTGTTCAGCTTGTGCCTTCGCCTTCATGAGGAACACTTCAACGTGTGTTTTACTATCATCATCTGCATCGACTGCAGATTTATTACTCTCGCTTTAATGTAAGTGCCTACTTCACTTTTTCCTCAGAAGAACGTTTTACACCATGTGACTTAGACTTTCGGCGATACTCATCCTGGACTATTTTATAATCATCACCTGTTTCACCCAATGCTTTTAACAGGTAATTATGGGTTTCTTTATGTTCCCTTTATATCACTTTGTACATATGTTCTTGTTCCTTTATTAAACAGTTCAAACTTTCCGGAGACGTATTTGAAAAGTTTTCCTTAGCATAGCTTTTTTCCATGTAGAATATGTTTCGCCTATTTACAACTTTTCTATTATGCAAAATTCTTCCGCTTTAGAACTGGTAGAATTATAATATGTTTCCTTCTACGTGTATATTGCTTCTTTTAACTGTTCGATTTGGAAATCTCTTTGTATCTGATATCTTCCTTGGGCTATGCGAAACTTTTTGTGCACCATTTGTTCATTTTCGTAATATTCTTTTTAGCCGTTGATGAAACTAAATTGACTGAATCTTTTATCGATTGTAGAAACCGTTTGATTGTTTTATTAACCGGTTCCATGGACTTTGAATAGGTTTGATAAATTTAATTCGCGTCAAAAGGGATTTAAAAGACGTGATCATTAGAACCCGAAATTCGGTGTCATCTTTCTCGTTATTCTTTCAAAGAATGCTGATGCACTGATGCCTTGTCGCATTATATTAAGATTCAAAATTGATTTTATGGTATTTTTATGTAAACAGTAGCCGGAAATTTTGGGGCATTATTGAAGCAATTTCTTTGATATTACCCGAAGAGTTATTTTCGGTACATCCAACATAGCCTCAGAGTACTGGATTGGTTCTTTAATCGAATTTTGATAAGTGGTCTTTAAAACACAGAAGATACCCGCATCCGTAGGCTTTCATGGTCAAACAATTTAGCTAGCTCATGTTAAGGGAGACCTAACCAATATTTCATTCCTTTAGTTTTCGTGCATACGTTCAGTACTTTTGATGTGTTGTAAATATTCCGTCTCCTAACACAAGAAATAGCTGTTTCGTAATTTATCTGAAGCTTTATTTATTTATTTGTTTCAATGAAAATGTCAGTACTAATGAAAGGGTAGTTAGTCTTAGCAGGAAACGAAAACTAAAATATTGCCTTGAAAGTACCATCGGTGTTATATGCATTCTGTCTAGGAATTAATTATGCGGTATTTCGAAAGGACGGTTACAATGCGCTATGAGGAAAGTCTCAACTTGTTCGAAGAAAATGATTAATAATAATGCTCGGTGATGACGAATAGGATGTGGGCCGTAAAAGCAGAAATAAATGAAAAAATATGGTTTTCCGAAATGTCAGCTCTGTCAACTTCTTCTGCACGTTGTTATGAAGTACCCGTCTGAGGAAACGTTGATTGTTTGCATTTAATTTGAAAATCATTCAGTTTACGTCAGTCAGCCAATTTTAATGCACGTTATGATATGGATAATTCGTATGATGTATCACTGGAGAATGAGGAATAGTTTCATCACGTGACAGCAACCGACTGAAATCCATTTTCTCTTCGTGAATAAATGTTTCATTCTACTGTCAATCTTAAACGAAAAGCAGAAATAACTCTATGACAATTCATTATAAGCTTTACGCAAACAGAAGTACATTACTCTGTATCATAACATCTGAAGTTATTCCTTTTTCTGTGTCAGGACGACAAATCTTCAGCGATAAATATCGTCCGTGTAGCTTAGTCGGGAAAGCAACTTCTCCGGAGTCAGGGGCGCCGACAAACTTGTGTGTTCACATTTGCGCCCGAACGTAAAAATGGATGTACTGGACGTTGGGTTCTTCGAAAAATGTGTGATGTTTGTTGCACGCATCGTCTAGAATTAATGAAAGCAATTCCTACTTCACGTCAAATAAATAAATAAAAAAAATTAAGAGGGAGATGATATGGCGTACTACCGAGGTATTAAAGATGGCAAATCTGCAGCTACACATTCCGTCCGTGTAGCTTAGTTTGGAGAGCAACTTACTCCGGGTGAGGGGGGCGCAAGTTCGATCCCCGTCACGGACAAACTTGTGTTTTTACATTGCATGCACAAAGAATCTGATATTTCTGTTTAAAGAGAGGAACTTGGTTTTTCCCGTGATCTTCTTTACCTTTAAGAACTATTATTGCGATAAAAACTACATTCATTCACTTTCTGTGGTTTCTTCTAAGTTGCCCATGAGAATCTAACTGCTAGAAAACTCATCCGTTTCTTACTTCGGGTGGTTGCCTTCTTTCTGGAATTTATAGAATAGAACTGGTATCATATGAACGAATACTACATCGACAGCTCGTCCGAGATTCGAGCTCACGTCCAGCAGTACGGCGATGTAGAATCACTGGACACGTGGACCATTAGACCACCTGGCGAGCTTTATTACCAAGCCTTCAACCAGCTGGAACGAATTAACTCGGGGTTAGAAAAATGGGCTACAAACTGCTCGAAAGAATACATCAGCTGTCTAAGAAGCAGGCCGAACGCGACTGAGACGAGTGAATACACGTTCATCTTACCTTTCCCTTAGTGATGTTGCTTTCCCGCCCATCTTTGTCAATCAAAATGTTTATTTAAAGGGATGACTGACACCGATCTTTTCAGACTGATTATCAGCAAAAAGGGCTAAACACTGAGAAAAATGTTTTATTAATTCAACAAAAAATTTTGTTGAATTTGCAAAATTATGTTGTTGAAATTTATTGTTGATTTAGTAAAAGTTATTATCACGACAAAACGTTTTGTTGATTTAACAAAATTTATTATCGGGACAAAACGTTTTGTTCATTTAACAAAATGATTTGTCGATTTTTGGAAATTTGTTTGATCCAAAAAAATCTTGTTATCATGACAAAATATTTTGTTGCTGATAAATTTTGTTAAATCAACAATAACTTTCAACAAAATAATTTTGCAAATTCAACAAAAATGTTTGTTGACTGTATATCGACAAACATTTCTGTTGAATTAACAAAACGTTTTTCTCAGTGTAAAAATGGAGACGGAAGTAAGAAAGGAGCGAGAAAATGTTTGAATCGCCTGTGGGATGATATCCATGTGGGATGATGTCCATGTCACAGGACTAGTCCTTTCCTAACATTCCTTGGGTCATGGAGCTGAGATTGTCGCGGAGCTGGATTCGAAGCGAAGGCGTACTGTTGAGATCAGTGGGTCGTTGTGCCGCGGCTTTTGTAATGCCGGCCACTGCATGACCATTTCTATTTGAAAAGCACAGAAAATTTAAATTTTGGGCAACATTTGGTTGGTGCATCAGCAGCTTAAGTGTTTGATACTGTTACATTTTTCACAAGGAAAACATTTAGTTTTCTCTGTGTATGTTATTGAACTAAATCAAGCATCTTTCCATTCCTAATGTTTTCTACTTCGTCGTTTCGATAAAAACTGTGGTTTCATTCTACTGAACTGAGTAATAAGATTGAAATGTCGTCATTTCTTTATTTTTGCCCAACGCGAATGCCTTACTTTATGCTTCTGAACAGTAAATTACGCTATAGAATTCTTCCTTTTTCCGTTTTCCTATAATTCAATTACCCATTTCGAGAAGAGATGCAATTTTCCTATAGCAACTCTTTCAAAAAAAAACAACAAAAAAAAACGGTAATGCTTTCCACTTTCGTCCACTTCTGATATTCGGAAAAGTTTTCTGTATGCGATAGCTGGGGCTATGCGGATGATGACCGTGAAAATTTCCGCTCTCACATTCTTAGTTTTTTTGTGACCTAGAATGAAGTTGTATCTGTACTTGACACACCATCATGCTAACAATTAACATGAAACGTTATTTTTGAAACGGATAGCCGGCATCACAGTAAAGATTATACACAACGAAGTAGGCAATTATTCGATACATCTACTTATTTCTATGTTGGGCCATCCTTTGGCTTCAAAATAACCTCGATTCGATGTGGCATGGATTCAACGAGGTACTGATATCGAAGGTATGTCGGACAAGTGGATGTGATGGCCTCCTTCAGTTCGCTGACGGAGAATCTTTGTTACGAATGGCCCTTTTAATTACATCCCACAGGTGTCCTATGGGGTTAAGAACTGTAGACTGTGGGGGTCGTTTTAGCGCTATAAGTCACTCTTCTGGATCTGGAACCTCTGTGTGAATATCGAGACCTTGTGGCATGGCTCACTATCCTACTGGGAACAGCCCGCTCCATAAGGAAACACCATGCACGTGTACAGGTGTGCATGGTTCTCAATGATGTTAAGATACCTTGTTGCATTCAAATGATGTTTCAGAGGTATAAAGTTGCAAAATTAAAACTAGGCAGCTGGGATCCATGGATTTATGTTGCTGACGCTACGTCCATTAGAGTGTGTTAAGTGCAAACGTGATTCATCTGAACAGACAACTTTCTACCAGTCCTCAAGAGCTACGTTTTACTGCTCCTGTATCGACTGCAAACGAATTTGTTGGTTTTTAGCAGAGAACAGCAGTACGCGAAGTGGACTCTCAATCGCGCTATTGTGCAATTTTTGTGACTACAGAAATTCTTCTAAAGGTGTACAGCGTAAAGGTCATTTGCCCGTGGCGAAATCGGAACCGCATCCTTTTGCTTTGAAGCCAAATACTTTCCATATTAAACTGCACCGACTAAGTCTGTCTCTGAAACTTTGCCATTTTGCCATCTGCGTCACCTCTGAGGTAGGTATGTCACACATATCCTCCACTTTGGGAAAAGGCTGAGACGGAATCGTAGGTTTCCGGGTCAGCCGACAAACCACGCTTCGATGTGGCATGGATTCAACAGAAGAAGGAATTCTAAGTAATTCCATATGATGTGTGGAATAAACCTCACGCATTCTTCGAAGAATCCAACGGCCGGCAGATTCATTTTACGTTCAGGCGCTAATATAGCATAAAAGCCTTTTGCAGGTGGCGCGATTCGAAGCAGCATCCTTCTGCTCCGGAGCCGAATGGTTCACCAACTTAGCTGCACCGACGAAGTTTGTCGCTGCAACTCCGCGGTCTGGGCATGTGCTTTACCTCCGAGGTAGTTACGTCACAGGTGCCGCTGTTGTACTGCGTGGCTACTTGACCTAATGGAATTGGTTTCTTACCTGGGACAATCGTCTTCAGCTGCCGTTACCCTCAAGCATACACTATATTATCAAAAGTATTCGGACACTATCAAATATTTGCATAAGTTCAAAGGAAGGTTGCGCATGAAGGTGCGCTGTGAGTGGAGAGGTACGCGCCTAAAGTTGAGATGTTCTGTCGTATTAGCAATAACTTTGAAGAGGATATGACGTATGGATGAGAACTTTCCGTGTTTCAGCTTGGGATAGACATAGGATGTCATTTGAGAAAAGTTTCCATGAGGAGCATTGCAGCTAAACTAAACATACCAAAATCGACTCTAAGTGTTGTCATGGAGAGATGGAAGCAAGACGGTGCAACTACATTAAAAGCACGTTCAGGAAGACCTCATAAATTGATGGAACGTGACAGAAGACCCATGGTAAAAAATGTTAAGAAATCTTATTCTTCCTCTGCCGTTTCCTTCGTTGCTGAAGTAGGAAATGCTGGAAATGGCTTGGTAAGTACCATAACTATCCGCAGAGAGTTCCAGATGTTTAGGTTGTTAAGGTAGAGCAGCGGTATACAAGCCACACATCACCAGCGTGAAATAGAAGCGCCGTTTTTCATGGTGTATCTCCCGTCGTTCCTGGAGTGTGGGTGACAGGAAAGCTGTCCATTGGAGTGATGAGTCACGCTTTTCACTCTTCCAATCTGATGGGCGT
Organism: Macrothele yani; assembly: GCA_039090855.1. Classification (NCBI taxonomy): domain Eukaryota; kingdom Metazoa; phylum Arthropoda; class Arachnida; order Araneae; family Macrothelidae; genus Macrothele; species Macrothele yani. Next base: position 108,710,509 of record CM076997.1, on the reverse strand, counting down.
TTTCGGATTTGTCAACAGCCCAGCGAACGATTTTCGTCAGACTGTATTCTTCCAACTGTTAAGTTCGGCGTAAGCTCCATCAGGCAACGGAGTTGTTGTTTTTTTACGAATTAGACATGATCTGTTGGTTATTATATCGCATACCATGCACTCTGAAGTGTACCTCAACGTACTGGATAATTCTGACCTATTAACAATGTAGCAGTATTATGGAAATGTACATCTTCTCTTCGAGGCTCTTACCGCCCTCCCTGCCACACTGAATGGCGTGTGCAGGAATGGTTTATTGAAAATGAGGTGGCATTGTTAGACTGGCCTGCTCAGAATCCTGATCTCAGTCCCATAGAACATCTTTGTGATTAACTGGAGCAACGGTTACCAAATCGACCATAACGACTACCTTCGCTCTGGTAGCAGCTTTTCAGGACGAATGGAGGGGCCATTCCTATCGGAACCTACGGAAAATTGGTTGATTATATGCCTCGACGTATTGCCACTGTCATACAAGAAAAAGATGGACCGACTAGCTATTAATTCCGATAATAAAGACATTTGTCCGAAAACATTGTGGTGTCCGCATACTTTTGATAACATAGCGTAGACCAGTACCCTCCGTCCATTGGAAGACGGAAAGACTTTGGGGTAGTTCAATACTGCATAAGCTAGGAAGCACACAGTGCCACACTTCGCCATTTGTTACAGATTGCTTTAAGACCAGATGCGTCGAAAAGTTGGACTGACTAGCCTGAAGTCCTGACCTGAACCAAAGTATTCTGGAAAGTACAAGGCCATAATATTAGAGAGATGAGTTCCCTCCTTTTGTGACGTCACTCTCATGTTACACGGACTAATACGTCGACGTCACACACGACAGCGTTCGAAACCTATCAGAAGCCTTGGTTTGCGCTTGACGTAACTAAAACGAGGAATTCATCTCTCTAATTTCATGGCTTTGTACTTCCCAGACGGCCTTGCCTAAAACCCATAGAGGATAACTTGGACGAATTGGATCATTGGATGCGTGGAAAAAAACAGATCACTCAACACACAGAGCTGAACTGGTCACTTGTATGAAGAGCGAACGACAGAACTCATCATGGGACATTTCCTAACACTGGTAGAGAGTATTCCACGAAGGCGAGAAGCCGTCATAGGGCCAAAGGCATCACAACACAATATTATTTTCCTCCCAAACAACTGTTAGAGAATACTCTGCGAAGGTAAGAGCCTATCAAAAGTCCAAATGTTTCAGAAAACAATATTAATTTTTTTTTCTGACAAATGGTAGAGAACATTCGAAGAAGACTAGCGACTGTCAAAGGGCCAAAGGCCTCAGAACAAAATACTGTTGTTGTTTTTTTCAAACAACTGATAGCGTGTATTCCACGACGTCTAGCGGCCGTCAAAGGGCAAAAGACTTCAGAACATAATATTTTTTTTTCCGAACAGCTGGTAGAGAATATTCCACGAAGACAAGAGGCCGTGAAAAGTTCAAAGGCTACAGATCACAACAACACATTTTTTTCAAACAACTGGCATAGAGCATTTCACGAAGACTAGAGGCCGTCAAAGGATCAAAGTTTAAGAACTCAATATTAAATTTTTCAAACAACAAGTTGAGAGAATTCCACGAAGGTCATCAAAGGGCCAAAGGCTTCAGAACAAAATACTAAATAATTTACCAAACAACTGTTAGAGGCAGTCAAAGTGTCAAACGCTTCAGAACACAATATTAATTTTTTTCAAACAACTAATTGAAAGTATTCCACGAAGACGAGAGGCTGTCAAAAACGGCCATAGGATTCACAACAAAAGACTAAATTATTTTTTCAAACAACTGGTAGAGTGCACTTCACGAAGACCAGAGGCCGTCAAAAGGTCAAAATCTTCAGAACACAATATATATTTTTTTAAGCGATTGGTACAGAGGCAAGTGGCCGTCGAAAGCCAAACGTTTCAGGACACAATACTCGTTTTTTCTCCACGGAGACTAGTGACCATCGAAAAGCCAAAAGGTTCAAGACACAATAATAATTTTTTCTCCACGAAGGCCAGTGGCCATCGAAAAGCCAAAGAGTTCAGAACACAATAATATTTTTTTCTCCACAAAGGCCAGTGGCCATCGAAATGCCAAAGGGTTCAGGACACAATACTATTTTTTTCTCCACGAAGACCAGTGGCTATTGAAAATCCAGAGCGTTCAGAACACAATGCTAATTTTTTCTCCACGATAACCAGTGGCCATCGAAAAGCTATAATGAATAATATTGTTTCACTGTTGGTTGTGTGGTAGTAATAATGAATAAAGTTTTATGCCTGGACTTAATGGAGACACTTAAATGAAAGAGACCTAACAGCCAGACAGAGGTCTGACAATAATATGAACAGAGAAAAATGTACTCACTTTAAAACCTTTTATTGGGAAAACTTCTGGTATCATCCAACACACACTCTACTAATCACACTACTACTGAATATCCGAACCTTCGTAGAATCGCATCACAATAATGAAGAAGAACCTAATCACATAAAACGAAGCTCCCTGCACAAATAACGAAGCTCTTTGCACATAAAACAAAGCTCTCCGCACATAAACAAAAGCTCTCTCTGGTATCGTTGAGCGCGCCTATTTATACTGCCTACCACCATGTCAGGACTTACACTCATTGCCACATATCATTCAGCGGGAGAAATAACATCTCGTTAAGTGAGAAGATAATTTGCATAGGAAAATAAAATAACAAGAGATAGTAAAATCAAAAGGAAACTGAATCTAGAGTATACGTTACAAAGCCAAAGGGTTCAGAACACAATAATCATTTTTTCTCCACGAAAACCACTAGCCATCGAAAAGCCAAAGAGTTCAGAACACAATACGCATCTTTTCTCCACGAAAACAAAGTGGCCATCGAAAAGCCAAAGGGTTCAGAACACAATGCTCATTTTTTCTCCACGAAGGCCAAATGGTTCAGGGCATAATACTCATTTTTTCTCCACGAAAACCAATGGCCATCGAAGAGCCAAAGGGTTCAGAACACAATACTCATTTTTTCTTAACGAAGAAAGTGGTCATCGAAAAGCTAAAGGGTTCAGAGCACAATATTAATTTTTTCCAAACAACTGGTAGAGACGAAAGCAGCAGTCAAAAAGTCAAAGGGTTCAGTACACAACAATCATTTTTTCTCCACGTAGGCCAGTGGGCATCGAAAAGTCAAAGGTTTCAGAACACAATATTCATTTTTCCAAACAACTGGTACAGACGAAAGAAGCCGTCGAAAAGCCAAAGGGTTCAGGACACAATACTCATTCTTTCTCCACGAAGGCCAGTGGCCATCAAAAAGCCAAAGGGTTCAGAACACAATAATATTTATTTTTCACGAAGTTCAATGGCCATCGAAAAGCCAAAGGGCTCAGAACACAATACTCATTTTTTCCACACAACTAGTAGAGAGTATTCCTTCAAAGTGCCACAGGCGTCAGAACAAAATACTAAATTCTTTTCCAAACAACTGGTAAAAAGTATTCCACGAAGAATAGATACCGTCAAAGGTCCAAAAGCTTCAGAACACAATACTAAATTCTTTTCCAAACAACTGGTAAAAAGTATTCCACGAAGAATAGATACCGTCAAAGGTCCAAAAGCTTCAGAACACAATATTCATTCATTTTCCAAACAACTCGTTGAGAGTATTCCATTAAGCTTAGAGGCCGTCACAGATTCAAAGGCTTCAGAAAACAATGCGAAATTTTCTGTATGTAAAGATTATTTGTAGACATGCAGGTGTTCAGGTACCAATGTAAGGCCAAATTGAACTCATATAAAATCTTAGCCATTTAAAAATACATCCCATAGTAGCTTTTACTCCATATTTAAAATGGAGTGCTAAATAATTACTCGCTGAAAAAATTCTCTAAGCATCATTTAAGAATTCAAAAAACATCCCGAGTTGAGAACCCTTTGCTTTATTGCTCAAAATTACTGATCTAACACAAGCTTTTTTTAAACTATCTTTTGGATGAATTTTTTGAAGTTTTCCAAGAAATATACGTTTCAGATCGTTTGGTTGTTTAGAATACCGTGTTGATCTTCAGAAAACATTACTGTTATCTTTTTGAGTAACGTACATCGCTTGAAGGATAATTACCATGAACTTTAGAAGATGAAGGTGACGCAGAAATAAGCTCAAAAGATAGTTTTATGCAGGTGAATTAGCAAATGAGCAAAATATTGGTTTCTATCAGTGTTATGTTTTAATATTGTAAAGTTAAAAAAACACTCAATAATTGGATAAATTCAAATGCGCAAAAAATAGATGAACCCGTTCCTTCTTTTCTGTGTGAATGAAATTCGACCAGTGTATAAGCACCAGTGTTCTCACGTGAAAATCTGATAAAATATGTGGCATAAATTCCGACAAAATTGAAATGAATATGATGTCACTGAAAGGGAAATAATAATAGTGCCACGATAAAACTATCGGTCAATGTATAGCGAAGAAAAAAATCTAATGTTTATTCAATGAAACCAAAAGAGATATTTATAGCGAATATTTTTATTGTCATCTTCAGTTAAATATATACACATATTATGTTTCGTCCAGGTGTCTCTAGTGTTAGGTCGTGCTTTAGAATGTGACCATGCAAGATGTGAGCCCTATAGGTATACCGGTGATACTAATAACACCGTGAGGAACAGTTTGATATTTTTTTCGCCTCCAGTGAGACCGAAAATGACAGCCGTTATTTAACTAAGGAATTCATTATGATAACACACCCTATATCTACGGGCACCACTCTAAACGCAAGGTGCTTAACAGCCTAAGGTGTAGTTTGAAAGACTCAAAAAAGAAAGACACTTCTTCGGAGGCATATAGGGGAGGAGGGCAGAGGGCTAAGGAATGCTGAAACCAGTTTTTCTTTCCTAGGATGATTTCCCTTCATACTTCTGACGAGGGAATTCCGCTTTAATGTTATCTAATTGACATGTGTACGAAAAAAAAATGAATGAGGAGCGTTCCGTGATGTAACTTCAGGCTTCTCGTTCACGACGTTAGTCAGATGGAGGTCACTTGTATAATTATTCAGAAGTAAAAGATAAAAGATGACAAGAAATAAATGATATGCTGTTTCATATCATTTAGCGTTTTATCTGGCTTTTTTTTCTTTAAAGTGAAGGAAATGCTCAGATAAAAAGAAAATTCTCATCCAAATATCAGACTTGCTAGCGGCAGACGTGTGATCCATGATAAAATGGCTAGTTTCATAACGCAAAGGTCAGTCGGTGACAAGAAAAATTCACTTTTTCTTTCATCTGTTCAAGAAACTTTATTTCCAGGCCAGCCGTGAAGTAACATAATGCCAGTAAAGTTATACTTGCAATGAAGGCTCCAATGTAACTTCAGTGACATTAGCACTCATAAAAACAGTGAAATCATGCTCTAAGCGGAATATTTATTAAATTTGACGCATGTTTTTTTCACATTGTAATGCTAAAGAAGTAGAATTTGACAGATCTTTGTCATGTTTTGCCTAAACGTGTATGCTAGAAATGAAGTACAAAAAAAATAAAATTTTGTCGTCGTTTGTATTTTCAATTGTCACTGAAAAGATCGATATATCTCCTGCAGAAAAAATATCAGAAAACTACCTTCTATGTTGAAGAAACACTGACATTTCAATTGCACTGAAATTTCTATATAAATATTTTTGGTTTTTCAGCTAATCTTGAAGTAGACGTCTCTGTTTTACTGGGGGAAAATTCTAATCATTACGAAAAATAAGTTTAATAATATATTCTTCCGAGGATGTTGTGATTATGCGATAGTGGAATGCAAAAATCTGTACTCTCCCTCCCCATTTACCTGCTTTTCTACTCTACACACCACCTTCCCTCCCTTTTTATTTCGCTCCCTCTCTCTCTCTACCATATCCGTGCTACTTTCTCCCTCTCCTCCATCTTGCTATTCTCTCATTCTTTCTTCCGAGGTCTCTGCTTTGCACCTTCATTCCCAGTCCAACTTTCTCCGTAAACGTTTCTCTGATTTTGCTCAGTTTACTCTCTCTCTCTCTGCAATCCGTCTTTCCTCTCTTTCTGCAATCCGTGCTTTCTTCTTTAACATTATTTTGCTCCCAGATCTCTGTTTTTTGCCTTCTCTCTCCTTTTCATCTGTCTCCTTCCGTGTTTCTGAGCTCTTCTTTTTTTGGGAGGAAGAGGGAGGGTGGTTGGTGGTTTAACGACCACTGCGATCAACTCAATGGGCTATAAGCAGTCGTCCGTCCCTAATTTAGAGCCACTGGTTCCAGTGAATGGATAGAGTCAGTGCCGTAAGACAAACACAACATCTATGCCTCACCGGGATTCGAACCCGAACGCCTTCCGGACGAATGATCAGAAGCCATCACTTAAACTACTGCGCCACCGGGCCGGCTGAGCTCTTCTTCACTCCACTCTCTATTCCTCTCACATTCTCTTCTGTCCGAGCTAGCTTTCTATTCCCCTACATCTTGCTCCTCTATCATTCTTTCACCCGCAGCCGTCTGTTTTTCCCTTCACTTCCTTTTTCAATACTCTCTCCCTTCTCCATTTTTCTTCTTATCTCCATCTACTATTCCTTTCTTTTCGCTTGTCTCTCTCCCTTCCTCTCTGCTCCATCTCTCGTCACTTTTACTCACTTCCTCATTCCTATCCCTCCTCTCCGTTTCGACTATCCATTTCTCTCCAATTACTGCCCTATCTCGTTCCCTATCCGTGCTAGATTTATTCTCTCCTTTACTTTTGCTCCTCCTCCATTCTTTCTCTTTCAGCTCTTTGCTTTGCACCTTCCATATCCTGTTTATCACCCTCTTGCGCTATCCTCTTTTCCTATTTTTTTGTGTTCTCCTCTCTCTCTCTCTCCCTCTCTCTCCCTCCCTCTCTCTCTTTCACACACACACACTCTCTCTTTCACACACACACACACACACACTTTGATCCATTTTTTAAAGTCTTTTTCTTTTAGGCAAAACACCTGTTCATTATTATTCCCGGCTTCATTTTTTATTACATTATAGAAATGCGTTTTCATCATTGCACCGTGCCTTACTTTACAAAGCGAGAAACTGCGCTTCAAATTGATGATTCAGCATCCCAACATCCACACACAGAGAAGGATAATGAACCTCCTCGCCAGAAAATACTGGAAGGTGAAATATCAGTCGTCGTTGAATTCACAATCAGATCGCAATTCAGGAAAATTACATGGAAATAATAACTCACTAACCAATTGCCTCGGTTCAGATTCGTCATCACTCATGACATTTGTATGGAATGTTATCCGTGTAATCTTATTACTGGCAGATGAACAAAAGTTTAATTTGCTCTTAGCCAGTACGGTCTTTGTCCTATCGATTTGCATTCCCTAATGTTACTTGATTTATCCGATTTGAAGTGTTGCTTCTCTCATTTATTTCATTTTGTGTGTGCCCGTGAAGGTGCGCTATGATTTTTCGCGAAACCTAAACGTTTACTTTTCAGTAAGAATCAAGTAACCGCTTCAGCATCGGTGTGCAGGGTAGATAATGTCTGTCCCAGATCCCGAGCAAGGAAAATCTTCTACTTACAGAAAGGCAGAGGTAAAAAAAAAAAAAACGGAGCAATGCAGAGCCAGCATAAACGTTGTCTCCATGCGTATAACATATGGTCGAGCAAGATGGGTCTGATCCGTTCCCATTTGAATGTAAGTGATAAATATATCATTCGTGAATGCAAAAGATGTGAAGTATTACTTATTTTATTCACCGCATGAATTGCAGCAGATTGCGAGACCCATGAAACAAATTTCTTGCATTTGATTGCATGTCAAAAATCATAAAATGGCATTTAGAGAGAAATGGACGATGTCATCACTCTTTCCACGTTATTTTTTAAACAACGCATAGCGACTGAAAAATTGTATTCCGGCACTGCTGGGATCGAACCCCAGAACTCTCGATAACTAGTCGAGTGCGTTCGAATTTACGCTACAGCGCCAACAATTCTAATTTCGCGCTGAGAATTGTTGGCGCTGTAGCGTAAATTCGAACGCATTCGACTAGTTATCGAGAGTTCTGGGGTTCGATCCCAGCAGTGCCGGAATACAATTTTTCAGTCGCTATGCGTTGTTTAAAAAATAACGTGGAAAGAGTGATGACATCGTCCATTTACATTATCTCCACGTATTTGATATATATTAACCATTTAGAGAGAAGCTTAAAAACCCGTTTTGTTATGAACGACTAAAAGGGGAGATGGGCAAAGGAATACGTGGCTTAAAAAATACTGATGTTGACAAAGGAGACAACCTTCAAGAACTGCCCAAAATATGAAATAATGGACTGGTTATAAAACAAGTTTGGGAATCACAGGAGCGAAACACAAGCAAATAGAGAAACATTTATCACCGTGTAATTGCTGCAGGCATTATTACATGGCTTTGGATCTGTACGCAGAGTCTTGACTAACGTGACTTTGTTTAACAAAGAATTATATATACAGTATTTATATTTCTAAGCAGTGTCATACATTTCGTTTACAAGTACAGATATTTTTTTCTGAAGCAACAGAAGTTTTCAATAATAAATCGTACAAATTCAGCGATGTCGTTTTTCTTTATCATAAATAAACACGGAAAATTCACCGATGTAATTTTTCCCTCCAAAAACATCCACATGATGCAAGCCAGTGGTTCTCAAAGGGTGCTGCGAGAAGTTCTGGGCCTCAACAAATTGCTCCGCAACGCTTTTCGTAAAAACTTCCCCGTCACACCGTCATGTTCAAAATTCAAAATACACTGAAAAAATCTACTTATTTCTTCAATTTTCCTTATACAATTAATGTACTATAACGAAGTAGATTTCTCCGTCATTTTTGGTCCACACAGGAAATCGAACCCGAGTCCACTTATTCCGGAACAAGTCGCTCTACCAACTGAGCTACGCAGACGTTCTTTCTTGCTGCTATCAGCCTTTATGTAGTGTGCGTCCTGCGGGGCAGGCACGTCACATCTCCTCCACCCCCGGAAAGAGGGCCGGGGGGAGATGTGACGGGTCAGCCGTGACCTTGAACCTTCGTAGGCAGCATCCGCTGAAGAACGTGCACTTGAGAACTCCCAGTCAATTTGGTGTGTGGAATGCAACGTCACACACATTTTATTTTTCGAAGCGCTGAAGAAGGGATTCTCTTATTTTTCCTATCTCGCTGTGTAGAAAGAACATCACACCATTACGAGATCTTGAACGGCCGGGTCATCCAGGAAATTCGGGCGACATTATAACGAAGAAAATTTCTCCGTCATTTTTGGTCCACGCCGTGAATCGAACCCGAGTCCACTTATTCCGCAACAAGTCGCTCTACCAACTGAGCTACGCAGACGTTCGTTCTTGCTGGTATCTGCCTTTATGCCGTGTGCGTCCTGCGGGGCAGGCACGTCACAGTACATAATGCTTTCTTCAAGGCATGTACCAGCGGTATACAGCAACCGATGTTGGAAGCCGCGCTTAGCTGTCCTTTCTCCTCTGAACAGCGGGGCAGCAGTTTCGAAACAGGCAGACAAAACAAGCACAACCTATCGTCATCGCCGTTAAAAAGCGTGAGGTTGACGTGGCGACTTCGCCTCTCATAGCTTTCTCTCACGCCTGCGTGCTGAGAAAGAAATAGCTCTATAGGCTGTATAGCTGCAAAGCTGCGATAGGACGTACCTCGAATGGATTAGTTCTCAGAAGAACGATACGGCTCCTGAAACAGTGAACCCACGCGACGCGGCCATTTCACTGTTTCAGGATCGATTTGCAGTAGCATTGTCTTTCTTCTTTTTTTTTTTTTTTTTTTTTTTTTGATTGGAGGTTCAACGACCACCGTGAGCAACTCAATGGGCTATATGCAGTCGCCCGTCCCTAATTTAGGGTCACTGGTTCCAGGGAAGGGAGAGAGCCAGTGCCGTAAGACAAACACAACATCCATGCCTGACCGGGATTCGAACCCAGACCCCTTACGGACGAATGATCAGAGGCCAACGCCTTAGACCACTGCGCCACCGGGGCGGCTCTTTCTTCTTTGATCTCTATTGGTCTTATTAGGAAGGAATGCTAGAATATCAGAAACATTAAGGGTGTTACGTATGCTGTTAGCGAAATAAAACTAACTAGCCCGCAGGCCGGCCTGGGACGGCTGCTTTTAAGCTTTAAATATCCATATTTAGGGGAAGTTCCCCGACCTTGGACGGGGTGAAATTTTTAATTGAAGCAGATTGAAAACATATCTAATGGACGTCGGATTTCTAAGGAAATATAGTAAAAGCTCTTTCATGTGAGAACCGAAAATGTTTTTAGATGCGATTTTGTTCACTTTGACATCTTAAAATTTCAGTTTTTATTGTAAGTTAGAGCGTTCTAAATAGATCTGGGTATTTATATTTATAACAACGCTGATTCCTTTTTATGAAATTACTCTGCAGTGCGAAGAAACTGAAATAAAAACACACATAACACCTACGTAACAGAACAAACGTAGAAGGCAGTTGTTCTAGCACGTGCGTGTTGCCACAGATGAAGTCGTTTGTCTAACTAACTTTATTTTATTTTCCGGTATTTCTCCTTGATTTTACGTATCGTGCGATATCGGTGAGCTCAGTTCCGATTTTGGCCACCGGATAAAAGCAGATGGCACTGGAAGTACTGAATGACGTCAGAGCGTTAGTGAGAGACGTAGCCTATTATATACGTTTTATACTTTTGGGAAATGAATTCAATAATTCTCAGATTTCTCAGAAATGAAATTCTTAAATTCTCATTGCCTTTATATGCACTGAATATAAAATCGGGTACAGAAAAAAGATGAAGCGGCTTCGGGGTGTCAGACGTTTATGCCCTATTTAAGCTATTGGGTTCATGTCGGGCGAACGTGGCGGGGACACCATCCGTCGGAACTGTCCAGAGTGCTCATTGAACCAATTTCGGACAACCTGGACCCGATGGCATGGTGCACTGTCCGCATGGAGAATCTTATCGTTGTTGGGGTACATGAAGTCCATAAAGTGGTGCAAATGGTCACCCAGCAGAGCAACAAAGCAATTACCGGTTAATCACGTGTTTACGAGGACCCAAACCGTGCTACGTAGAGGCACTCAGCACAGGTATGGAACAATCACCATCTTTCACACTGCCTTGCTGACAGCTTGAGTCCCTGGCATGATGGGGTCAGCGCCACATCTGAACCCTACCATTAGCTCGTACCAACTGGTAGCGTGAATCATCGCACCACGCCACATGCTGCCAGTCTTCCAGAGTCCAATTACAGTGTTCAGATATAAGCTGATTTCTTAAAGAGATAAAACTCGCTTATTGGATAATTCTCTTTCGCTATCTGAGAATTCTACTTACTGAACGACGTATTAGCTGTTTCACGACAAGGACTATATACGAAATAATCACTCCCTTTCTTCCCCGAAGAAAATTGCTATGCCTCGCAACCATAGGACATTGTTCAACTAGTTTTTTTTTTAATTCCAGATGTTCATTAACATTGTCAATACGACTTTTGCTTTGTTGTCCGTAAGCAACAAATGTGCTATTTATAAATCGGATGCGAAAAATAAATTTTGCGTAGAGCAGAACTTGCCTTCTGGATGTAAATTCGTGCAATTTCAAAATTCGCACATGCAGAGCTTTTCTTTCCTAACTGGAGTTAATTATATTTATGGATCGTAAAATTTCCTTCTGAATTTCAATAAGTGGAACTATGAGCAAAAGCATTGGTTTCTTCAATGCCCGAGCCTACCTTTTGTATATGAGTATCAACCTTTGTATATATCAGTATGCGACCTTTTGTATATGAGTATCAACCTTTGTATATATCAGTATGCGACCTTTTTGTATATCAGTATTGACCTTTTGTATCTGCCCGAGCCGACCTTTTGTATATCAGTATCGTGTTCTGACGTTCTTCGAGCAACTGTGGGTCTTTCGCCAAAAAGTTTTAATAAATAAACTAACAAAACCTTTCATGAATTTCTCGTTTTGTACGATGAATTGTTTTACCACCAGAAGACGTGAATATGGTTCCCTACTACTCTGTCGCTGTTCATTTCGTCCATGTTCACTTGGTCCAGTTCAATTTGTTCATCGTTCACTTCGTCCAGTTCAATTTGTTCATCGCTCACTTCGTCCGTTGTTCATTTAGTCCACTGTTCATTTCGTCCACCATTAATTTTGTCCACATTCATTTCGTTCTCAGAATGGATGCCCCCTGGAAATTTTCTCTTATGATGGAAGTTTTGTTACTAGGCAGAAAGAATGGTCAGATGGCATTGCTTACATAATTGTTTTTTTCCTGTTTAAGTTTTTGATTAAAATATAACGATTTCAAATATAAAACCAGTTAGTAAAATCATGCAAAGCATTGATTATGATACGCTTTCCAAAATACCAGAAATAAATACTCAAGTAATGAGGATAATGGCTGTGGAATAAATATCGCTCCGGTGTCCTGACCTTTGACCCCATTTGGATGATAGTCAACAAAACCGGTTCAGTGTACCTCCGGAACAACATGACAAAGTTTTGTCGCAATAGAAGCATTTTTACGTAAGTCATGACGCATAAGGGTAATGGAGTGGATCCCGTTCCTATGTCCTGACCTTTGACCTCATTTCGCTCATTTTCAATAGGGTTCGTCCACAGGTGGAACAAAAAATATATCGAAAATTTTGATAAAAATAAATAAAAAAAGAAATTTAGTTGATGAGATAGTGTGCTGCTGCCATCTGTTGCACAGCTGCAGAAACTGAGGACAAAATTAAGTGAAAATTACAGTTATTGAGTAAAAATTAAGTAAAAGTTAATTGAAAATTACTGTTATTGAGTAAAAATTAAGTAAAACTTAATTGACAATTACTGTTATTGGGTAAAAATTAAGTAAAAGTTAATTGAAATTTACTGTCATGGGTCCCAAAAAAGACCAAGGTACCATAAACCCAAGTAAAGCTAAAACTGACTCTAATGACTTTGATATGAATTTTATTAAGCAATCTTTAACAGATATCAGTTTAAAGTTTAATTCTATTGCTGAACTCAGGGCGGAAATAAGTGAAATTAAACAAAACCATATTCCAGGGCTCAGGGAGGAATTAAGAGATATCAAACGTTCTGTTGAGTTTTTGAGTGAACGGTATGATAGTGTTCTTTCGAAATGTACTGTACTAAAGCACAGTAATGAAGATCTAAAAGATAAATTAGAATCTCTTCAAATACAGGAAAGGAATAATTTTCAACAGAATAAATTATTAAATAAAGAATTAAATGAACTGAATCAATATCAAAGGCTGAGAAACATAGAAATACATGGAATTGACCTGTCAAATGTTGCATCTCAGGAAGATCTTAATAACCTTGTTGATTTGTTAGCAACTAAACTACAAATAGATAAGGATCTATCAAAAGATATTGATATTGTTCATCCTATACCAACTAAGCATAAAAGGACTCAAGACTCAGTAGTTCTCATCCAGTTCAAATCAAAAACAACTAGGAACATTTGGATGTCCAAGAAAAAAACTATTACCTATAATAATGATCTAATGCCTGGTTTAAGGGCAACAAGAATCTACTTAAACGGAAATCTTACCCCTTACAATAAACATCTGTACTGGGAAGCAAGGACACTGGTGCAGCAGTCAAGGCTCAAGTACGCATGGACATGGAATGGAAACTTATTCATAAAAAAAAATGAAGAAGCTCAAAAAAGGAAAATACTGACTATTGAGGAACTACATGAATTCACGAACTCCTCTTAACGACTTGATTAAATTATAAATTATAAGGGCTAAAATGGGGGATGTGGGGGACAAGATGGATGGCTATTATTCAGTTGAACAGTTGAACCATTTAATAACAATTAACCTAAATAATTCATTAAAAATTATGCATATTAATGCAGGATCACTAATAAACAAAATTACACTTCTGGAGTCTTTATTACACTTAATTAAGTCAGCGATAGATATTGTCTGTATAACTGAAACATGGTTTCCAAGTGGGGATTATTCAACACAGTTAACTAATTATACCATATTCTACCTAAATAGAAATTACTCAAGAGGAGGGGGCATTGCAATATATGTTAATAATCAATATAGGGACTTTTTACCTGTTAACAACTTTACTATAACAAACTCTAACATAGAAATATTAACTATTCAAAATGAATTCTACATAATCATGGTGTGTTATAGACAACCTAAATCTGATTATAATATATGTCTAAATATATTAAGTGAATTTCTAAACTATGCTAACCTTGTTAAGAAAAAAACTATTATCATGGGAGATTTAAATATTGATATTTCCCTGGATAATTCTATAACTAATCAATTAATTCATATTTTAAATTCATCAGGATTTGTAAATACCATCACATTGCCAACCAGAATAACTACCCATTCTAAAACAATTTTGGATTTGTGTATTACTAACATTGAACAAGATCCAATTATTGCGGGAATATTGGAGTTTAATTTTAGTGTTCATTTACCTATTTTTATTATTCATAAACACATACTTAAAAAGGCTCAAATACATGAAGTTTCTAAAATGAGACTTATAAACAAAAAATATCTAGAAATCTTTAAAAATAAATTTAAGAATTTAAACTGGAGCAAACTGGACATATATTCATCACCTAATTTAAAATATGAAATATCTTTTACAAAACTAAAAGATATCTATGACATATGTTTTCCTATTACAGTACTAAGCAATAAATCTAGAAAAAGTTTTCGAAAACCATGGATTACAGATACATTACTTAAGTGCATTAAAAAAAGGAATAAGTTATAGTCTAAATTCCTTAAAACTAGACAACAATCAGATTTTAATTATTTTAAACAATATAGAAATAGGCTGAACCCTGAATTAAGAACTACTAAAAGGAATTATTATGCTAATATATTCTCACAAAATTCATCTAAACTAACATGGAAGCATCTTAATCAATTACTTGGTAGGACACCTAAAACGATATTACTATCTCACCTAACTATAAATAATATGAAAATAAGCAATCAACAGGACATTGCTACACAACTGAATCATCATTTTACAACTACCCCAGTTACAATAAAACAAAAGTTAAAAAGGGTTAATACACATTACTCTAGTTATTTACAAAAACCATATCTCCCTAATAATTTTCATTTTACAGATATTACAAAATCTGAATTGTTAGGGGAATTTCAGAACATAAGAATATGATCAGGTTCAGGATCTGATGAAATTAATTCACGGGCAATTAAATATATTGCAGATGAGATATCTGATCCTTTACTTCAAATTTTTAATTCTCTTTTTGATACAGGAATTTTTCCTGATAAGCTAAAAATTACAAAAATTACCCCTAAATATAAAGCAGGATCACACAATGATGAAAATAATTATCGCCCAATATCTAAGACATCAATTTTTGCAAAATTACTTGAAAAACTAATTTACAATACATTGTTATCCTACTTACAGAAATATAAAAATATTGACAAAAACCAATTTGGATTTCAATCAAATAAATCAACAGATCTTGCTCTTCTCCATATTCAAGATATAATTCAGAAAAATGTTGAGGAAAAAAATTTAACTGTTGCTATTTTTTGGATTTAATAAAGGCTTTTGACACATTAAACCATAACATATTAGTATCAAAACTACATAATATAGGAATAAGGGGTACTGCTCATGCACTCTTTACAAATTACTTATCAAACAGAATTCAGTTTACTCAACTGGGGGATTATTATTCAACAAAGGAAAATATTAAACTGGGTGTACCTCAAGGTTCAATACTTGGACCATTATTATTTAATATCTAAATTAATTACATTTTTAACATCGAATCTAAATCCAGCATTATCCTCTATGCAGATGACACTACATTGTTATTTAAGGGTACTAATCCAGAAGAAATAATTTTACTAAGTAATATTGAATTGCAAAAATACACAAATTGGTTGGCTGCTAATGAACTTGTATTAAATATAGATAAAACTAAAGCAGTTTTTTCAAGACAACAAACAAGTCAACTTATTAATATACCATTACTTCTCGACAAGAAATCAATTGAAATAGCAAATGAGTTTACTTACTTAGGTATTAAACTTAATAATGATTTAAAAGGGAATAAACACATTGATAATCTCTTGAATAAATTATAAAAAAATATAGGAATTGTAAATCCTGTTTTGACAAATCTTACTGTTAAAACATTAAAATTAATATATCTCACTTTAGTTCATATACACCTTAACTACTGTAAATTAACATGGGGTCAAACAACTCAATCTAATATTAAACAATTACAAATACTTCAAAACAAGTATATTAGATTATTAGATTTAAAATATAGCTGTAATAATGTTATTTTTTCTCAGTCATGTATACATACATATACAAGAGTTGACCCTAACAAATATAACATAATGACTACTAAACAACTATATAATTTTAACCTGGGTAAAATCATGTACAAAAGAATAAAAAATAACATAGAGCAGGAATTAATTAAAATATCTACATATACGCATCAATATAATACAAGAAATCAACAGGCACTTATACCAGTGCTCCCTAAAACTTTAACTATGAAACAAAGTTTAAATTTTTTGGGGCCGGCGTTTTGGAATTCATTGCCCAGAGAACTGACATTTATTAATAACTTTAACCTCTATAAGAAAAAATTAAAAGCATACCTATTAAGTTAACTATTTAAGGGAATGACAGGGTAGGGGGGAGAGAAAGAGTTATACTAATGGCTGGTGGTGTACATTGCTGTACTTGACTTGTAAATTTCCTGCAGGGAGCTCCGGACTTAGAGAGGACTCAATGAGGCCTTTTCCTGGAGCTTCCTTGCTGTTATTTATCATTATTCAATAACCTGTAACAGCAGAAATAATAAAATGAAATAAAAATGAAATGAAATACCACATACTAAAATTTCATCGAAATCGAACCATTTGTACGCAAGTGTTCGTGCGGACGGACGGACAGACAGACGGACAAAGCTGGAGCATACTCATAAACGCTTCTTCAACCTACGGTTGGAAGCCGTGAATGGGGAACTGAACTTTGAAGAACTTTTTAACTATTGTGTGTGTTACGATGTTAATCATGATAACATAAAAACTTTGTGCAATCAATGATTTCGATCAAATCGAAATTAACAACCGTCTACGCACGATTAAAACACATCCGATTCATGAATTAAAACTTTAATAGCATTACATTCTAAAAAACCAGACATTAAATCTTTCGGATCGTAACGTACGATCCATCATCAGATGTATGACAATATCATCTGATGATGTATCGTACGTTACGATCCGGAGAAAAAACGTGTAATGATACAGCGGAGGAAAAGCATATACTGATAACATCCCTGAAGTGATCCCGATTCCGTGGGAAGCAGTATTTCCCGCTTCTACACGGACGGCATCAGATATGTATGCACAATTCCTGAAATCAACCTACTAGTTCGGAAATCTGTGTTTTGCATATCTGCATAGACGCTTTCTGACAATTTCACATTCCAGTTGACAGCCTATAACGAAGTTAATTTCTCCGTCATTTTTATCCGCGCCGGGGTTCGAACCCGGGTCCACTCATTCCCGGAATAAGTTGCTCTACCAATTAAGCTACGCGGACATTGATTCTAATTGCTATCTGCCTTTATGTCGTGTGCGTCCTTCTGGCAGGTACGTCACATCTCCTGGTACGTTACAAGCCCAAAAGTGTGATTCTGCAGAACATTTTCCATTCGCTTTCGAGATTGGCTCACAATGAATCCTCCCACTTTTGCGTCACTGACCCAACGCGATTCTATCATATAAAGCAGGTCCAACCTCATATTGTCATACATCTGATGATGGATCGTACGTTACGATCCGAAAGATCTCATTGTCTGAATTTTTAGACTGTAATGCTATTAAAGTTTTAATTCTTCAATCGGATGTTTTTAATCGTGTGTAGACGGTTGTTAATTTCGATTTTATCTAGAACGATGTTGATCAATATGATACACATCAAAGTTTATTCCGGTGGCCATATATTTGTTGAACTGAACAGGAAAATTTCAGACCCCCTTTATGCAAAAGTTACTGTTTTTCTCCTCTCAATTCGTCAATTCACAGTAAATTTAAATGTAAGCTACTATATTTTCTAATTGTTGGTAAGGAATGGTTTGGCCAACAGGGGGGCGTAAGTGCTTTTTTCTGCTTCTGATGTATTTGCAGCAAAATTTAGGCTTCCGAAAACTCGATTGAAAATGTCTCTGGTACCTCCTGCATTGAATGTGATGTTATTTGAGCCAGTGTCGCTTGCCTGTTAGCATAGACAATCCTGGTCAGATAGCGTTGGAAAATGTTTGAGAATACCCTTGCACAAAATAGCGCCTAGTTTTCTAGCCAAGGTTCGTAGATATATATCTTATTTTTATCGATATCTCTGTTTCTAATAATCCGATTTGAAAAAAAAAAATCTTTGTTGGAAAGCGTTCCGGTTCGAAATGTATCGCATGCAGTTTCAGATTTTTCAAGTGATTCATAAATCTTCCAATAGAGGGCTTAGAAATAAATTACGTTTCCCCCGATATATCAGCTTCTAAAACTCCTATTTGAATAATTATTTTTCGTTGGACAGCGTTCCCAATGCAAAGTGTTTCTCATACAGTTTCAAATTTTTCAAGTAGATCCTAGATCTTCCGCTAGGATGTGTAATGGTAATTTTCGTTTTCCCTGATACCTCTGCTTCTAAAACTTCGGATCGAAAACTTCTTTCTATGTTGGAGAGGGTTTCCGGTGCGAAATATTTCTATACAGTTTCAAATTTTTCAGGTAATTCATAAATTTTCCACAAGGGGGTGTAAAGTTAAATTACGTTTTCCCCGAAATCTCTGCTTCGAAAAATCCGATTTTAATTGTTCCTGCATCGGATACAGCTCATGATGGGAAATGTTTGCTATTATATCCAGTTTTTGGTAAGGAATAGTTTGGCCACCAGGGGACGTAAGTATTTATTTCTGCTACTGATGGATTTGCAGTAAAATCTGAGCTTCCGGAAACTCGATTGAAAAACTTCTTTAGTAGACAGATACCGCTCACCTCGGAAAATCTTTTCAGAATACTTTATTCTTAAAATAATGCATTGTTTTTCCGCCAGGGATGTAAATGTCTGTCTTATTTTGTCAATATCTATGTTTATAAGTGTACGATTTAAAAAAACTACTTTTTTTGTTGGAGAGCGTTTCTGCTGTCAAATCTTTCTCATATAATTTCAAAATTTTCGTAACGCGCGATTTCTCCACTAGAGGGCATACGTTCATGTTCCGGTTTACAGAAATATCTGCGGGAATAAAAAACCCGATTAAAAAATTCTTTTTCGATCAGATACTACTGATTCTGAAAACTCGTTGTGTGTATTTTCTTCCCAAAATAATGCCAAATTTCGGCGCCACTGAGCGCCAAGTGGGTCTCTATAAACTATCTAGTGATGTATTATTTATTACTGTATGATTAGTAGTTTCGAAGATATAAGCTTTCAAAGTGTGACTTGCTTTTCGTTGCACCCGAGCACCCGATGTTACCCCTTTCCCAGCGCGGAGAAAGACGTAGTTCTTCGTCAAAAAGTACTTCTTTTCAAATTACAACGAAAACAATGAATAAAGTGCTGCGGTGCAAAATTTAGGAAGGGGTCCGGATCCCTTGGACTCTTCCCTTGCTACGTTCTTTGTTGTTTCCTAGTGTGGATCAATTCGTGCTAGGTAGGAAAAGGAGCCACTGCAGAGTAACACTCACCCTGGGCGCCCATAACTTATTCTTCAGGAGTGGCCAAACAGAAATCGTAACTGCTAATCACACAAAAAAACATCATATGCAAATTTTCACTTCGCCTTCTTGTTATCTAACAGTTTTTTCCACACTCACAGTGCATAAATTTAATTGGAAATCTCAAGACCCAAGAACTACGTGAAAAGATGGATAAATGAAATTACACAACACGTCAGTACAAAAGAGAAAATTTATTTGTCGTTCTTTTGATCATCTTGTGTCACATGCGGCAAGAAATCCTGTAGACTATTCAGCTGGTTGTGAAGTCTGAAAAAATACACTCAAGACTGGGGAAAGTTTTGAGAGATCTTTATCCAATAGTGAATACCTGCTGCAGAGGATGATACATTTTTCATTTCTCACCTTTCATGCTTTTTCATACTGTATGTAGTACGCTGTTCTCCAAAATGCAACATAAATTTCATAATTATATTCTACTGTAAATTTCTGCTCTTTTTCTACTGGAAATTCCCAAAGTTTTTCCGATATTTTCTACATAAATGCACTTCCAGAAGTTCTACGGAAAAATCAGGAATCAGAATCTGTGCTATACAGGGCTGTAGTGGAGGGTATACGCCAGTATACGCCAGTATACGCCGTATACCCCTCTGCTTTTTTTTTTGACAGAATAGCGTATACCTTCAATGTCCATATTATCAACAGAACTTCAATCTCGAACAACATCGCAGCCAAGAGCTGAACATCTAATAAAAAGAACCATTAGAATTATAGAGAGCTTCGGAGAAAATACTGGGGGAAAAACTCATTTAGCATTAGCAGCGAACGAGGAATTATTATTTTAAAATATCCCATTGATTCCTAACAAAAAAATTGTACCTGTTAACCAAACCAGTTTATACAAAGCACGGTTGACAGGATGAAATCAAGACTGTGTTCAGATTCAAAGAATGAAAATGTACAACTTCCTAAAGATATTCCTTCATTAGAGCGAATAAATATTAAAACAGACAACATGCGCTATGAAGAAATAGAAACAAGGCGAATCTGTAGACGTTTTAATGTTGATGAAATGCAAGCTATTCAAAGACTGAGAGAATATACTGAAAACGTCCAAGTTGTACCAGAAAACTTAAAACCCCTCTTAAGAACGATTTCAACTCTGCCTTTTTCAATGCGAACGAGGATTCAGTTTAATGAACAACATTATAACCGATCTCAGAGCATCTTTGTTAATCTCCGATGTATCTAACCTGATGTTCATAAATTCAAATGGACCGCCCATTGAACGATTTAATCCAAAAAAATATGCAAGATCTTGGTTTATGAATCATCATTTCATCGTTCAGCAACTGATAGTATATCAAGAGTTTCTTCTAGAGAAGAACAGTGCTGTAAGGACTTATCTCGTCAGGCATTTTCTTTTTTTCATTGCAGGTTTAACGACCACCGTGAGCAACTCAACGGGCTATGAGCAGTCGCCCGTCCTCCCTAATTTAGGGTCACTGGTTCCAGGGAAGGGAGAGAGCCAGTGCCATAAGACAAACACAACATCACATCCATGCCTCACCGGTATTCGAACCCGGACCCCTTTCGAACGAATGGTCAGAGGCCATTGCTAGACCACTGTATCGTCTCAGGCTTTAAGGGATATATTTCAATAAAAATTAAAATAATCTTGTGCATGCCCTTCACCATGTCATAACTGACAGGAGAGAGGAGAAGATACTTTATTCATATCGGTAAGTGAGCTCATAGTCAAAATTGTTAAACAGGCAAGGTAACCCCTACGAGGGTACCGTGCTTTTTTTTTTTTTTTTTTTATCTATGTAGTATAACCCCTGATTTTTTAGGATTTGCACTCTGCTGATTTTACGACTACAGCACTGGTGCTATACCGCAAATCTTTGTGTTACCTTCTAAGGACAGAAAAAACATGATTTGATTTGTAGAGGAAGGCAAATACCCCCTCTTGGGTCCCTATATGGGTGCCTACGAAAGGAGCCCTACTCACGCCTCATTTGGGACAGAGAACACGTCCCAGCTCAGGCGACAAACCAGGAACTAGGGCTGCCACAAGGAAGCCTTATTTCCCAGAACTTAAGCATAGAAATAAAAAGAGCGCTAATTCGTTTCATCAAGTTTGATAATTCAAATATATCCTTAAAAACTTTGAATCTTAGGATGGAGACATAGGTGGCACTGTACGTTTTTGGAGTGGAGCGACATCGATTATTTTTAAAGTGCATTCATGGAACAAATACTTAATAAAAATGAAAAACGGTTAGTCGGTAGTTAACGATAGATGAGTTCAGATATTAATAATTACCAATTAGATTATAAAGATATATATGAGATGCTATTAAAGAATCGGTATTATCAATTTCGGAAAGAATTAAGTGTTACAAATCGTAAAACCTGATGTAGTGTATATATTTAGACAACCGCTTTTTTGACAATCGTAATTCCATCTGCTCAGAATTGAAGATTATGCAAAAAATCAAAGAAACATTTGAAGAATGATTTCACTGCACCAACTGTTAAATTAATTACATATCACTCACATATCACTAAGCTGTTCTCTGAGATTCATAGGTTAGCTCCACAGAGAAATACAAACTACCAAATATTTTTACTTACTGTTGTCGTATCACTCTTCTCCATTTACAGCGATCTTGACGTACAACCCGGGCTTCACTGATATCCATTGCACGCCGTACACAAGATCTTTTATATTTCATACTCATAATCTTTTTCTCATGCAGACACTCCTGAACCTGATCCACCCATGTCTTCCTTGGCCTTCCTCTGCCTTTCCTTCCTGCCACTTGGGCTAAAAGATTTTCTTAGTAAGCCTCTCATCACTCATTCTTTCAACTTGGCCAAACCACCAAAGCATATTGGTCTCCACCTTGCTAACAACATTTTGCTTCACATCACACAACTGCAACACATCTATATTCCTCACACAATCAGACCGTGTCTTGCCACAAACCTCCCGTAAGTAACGCATTTCTGCAGCACACAAACGACTCCTATGTTTCTTCTGCAGTACCCAGGCTTCACTGCCACACATCAGAGTAGGAACAACCACACTTTCATAGACATCCATGCTGGACTCTCTAGAGAACTCATCATTCCTCTGAAAATCTTACAGAGCAGCTATGAATTTCAATGAAGAATTCACTCGCCTACTAATTTCACCATCCAATTTGTTCTCTCTGTCAAACATGCTTCCTAAATACACAAACTCACTCAACTGGTCAATCACAGTGCCGTTTATACTTACATTATATTCAGTGCTACAAGTTCCTCTCTCTCAAGCACCATAATTTTGGTTTTTCCTTATTTATACTCAGTTTGAATTTCATGCAAACTTCGTACATCCGAGACAACATACTCTGCAAATCACTTTTGCTTTCTGCCAACAGGACAGTGTCATCAGCATACAGCAATCTGCACTCACGGGTATCACCAAGACAAAAACCGCTATCATCTATTTTGGCATCACGCATGCACGCGTTCATAAATATATTAAACAGCCATGATGACATTACACAACCTTGTCTAACTCCTGCACCAATAGAAAACCATTTTGATAAAACACCATTCACTCGTAAGCAAGCTCTACTACCAGCATACATGGCTTTTACACTATTAAGTAGATTCCCAGTAAAACCATATTCATTCAATACCTTCCACAAAAGTGTCCTATTTACTCGGTCGTAAGCTTTCTCTACATCTATGAAGGCAGCAAACACTTTCTTACCAACAGCCAGATACTTTTCAATCATCATGCGTAATGCAAAAATCTAGTTAGTGCAGCCTTTACCACGCATAAAACCACTCTGAACATTCCACACTTTCTCTGATGTAAGACCCTGTACTTTTTCAATAACAACCTTACCAAGCACTTTCCCTGGCACACTTAGTAGGCTAATACCACGATAGTTCTTGCATTCAGTCTGATCACCTTTTCCCTTATACAAGGGAACAATAATAGCATCCATCCAATCCCGAGGGACCATTCCTAACTCCCAGCACAGCTGGCATATTTCAGTTAACCAGTCAATTACAGATTCACCACCATATTTCAACTTCTCGGCAGTTATGCCATCAACTCCCGGAGCCTTACCATTCTGAAGATATTTTAAAGCTTTACACACTTCTTCTCTTGAGATTCCTCCTGTGCTTTCATCCCTCACTGTGACATCATCTGCGTCTGTCTCAGAATCATCTTTGCTTTCCTGATCTAATAACTCACAGAAATATTCACCCCATCTTTCACTTAACTCATTGGGCTCCCATATCATTTCCCCGATCTCATTCTTCACACAACTTACAACTTTGTTTGCCCTATTTTTCCTGAGTCTCGTGTACTTCCAGAAAGACTTCCAATCTTTCCAAAATGCCAGTTCATGCCTTTCTGGAGTAGAAGAAGTGAATGGCACCGTGAGTGTGTGGTCTGGAGTATTGGATAATGTGAGAGGACAGGCTGGTGTAGGTCTGATTTTAAGTGAAAAGATGAAGAACAACTTGATTCACTATAGTTGCGTAAGTGAAAGAATTCTCTGGATTTGTTTGAAATTGAAACCAGAGAATCGCAATTGTTGTAGTGTATGCTCCTTGTGACTCTGAACCTTCTGATAAGAAGGAAGATATCTGGAATCAGCTAAAAGATGTTTTGAGCCAGTTTGGTGCTAAAGAAAAAGTTATAATAGCAGGGGATTTCAATGCTAGAGTAGGTATGCAGAATGCAATTTCTGACAATGTTCTGGGTAAGCTTAATGATCCTCGTGTGAATGATAATGGTGAAAGATTAATTGAACTCTGCATTGAGAATGGTTTGTGTGTATCTAATACATTTTTCAACCACAAGTATATACACGCATATACTTGGGAAAATCGTACTCTTGGTCAAAAGAGTGTGATCGATTTTGTTGCCTACCATCAGCTTCTGAAACACTTAGTTGTTGACACCCGTGTGATGATAGGTGCGGATGTTGGTTCTGATCATTACTTGGTAGTGTCACGAGTGAAACTTAATGCTGGTTGGAGGAAAAGGAATAGGAAGAGACCCAGGATAGAAAGAATAAAGGTTTATAGGCTCCTTGAAGATCATCAGCGTTGTTCTGACTAACTCAGAGAACGACTGAAGGAGCTGAAGTCTAGTGAGAGGGATGTAGAAAAGAAGTCTAGTGAGAGGGATGTAGAAAAGAAGTCTAGTGAGAGGGATGTAGAAAAGAAGTGGAAATGTTATAAGAACTGTGTTGTCACTGCTGTTAAAGAGGTCTGTGGCACCACAATAGTAAGTAACTATAGAGGTGATGATAGGTGGAATAGTGAGATTGAAGAGGCAGTAAAGAGAAAGAAGAACGCCTATTTGGGGATGTTGCAAGGAAGAGTCTCTGTGGATTAATATCGCTCAAAGAAGCGTGAAGCTGCTAAGCTGGATCGCCAGAGTAAGACGTTAAATTCATTACAAACAATATTTGACCGTTTGGAAAATTCCTCTGGTCTTCGCATAGAACGTTCTACTGATAAATACGAATGGCCATATGGTGCATGTTGAGGTGTTAAAACAGCCAATAGAATTTATATTCTTTATCTACTTAGTGAATAGAATGCAAATCTCATCATTCGAAATTTCATGTCTGTGGTATGGCTTTTGAATTTATTGTAAAGGCTCTTTCGTATCTGACCCGCTGACGAGCACAGCCTAATTTAAATGGTGAGTCGGAAACTACAGAAACAGAATTTCAAAATGCTCAGACGTGCAGTTCGCAAAAGGATTTACAAGACAGATTAGACAATGGAGTGTAATCGTTTCGAACGGCATACAACATTACGACTAAGGGTGTAGTAGAGCCGGAACGCGCCTGAACACCGTCCAGGCACTGTTTTTTTTAAGAGAAATAAATAAAAAAGAAGTTGTAAAATACTTCCTTAAAACAGCGCGATCTTATGCTTAGCCTCGAAAATATTATTGGCAGTGCCCGCAGTGGATATCAACGAAAAACAGGAGGAGTATAACTCAATGATGAATGAACTAAAAGTGCTTAAAAGTGATCAGTGGCCTTCGGAAAAGCCTCCTGGTTTTGGAGAGTGTGAAATTGGAAGTCTTTACCGGAGATTCAGATTAAACGTCTCCAAAACAAAAAAAATGCATATCGCGATTACTTGGAGGACAGCTCACGTGTTCCAAAAGACTTAAACAATATGCTCAATTGCACAAAACTTGTTCCTTGTAGTTCATCTGAGGGTGAGAGGGGATTCAGCCAGATGAACCTCATAATATCTCCTGCAAGAACAAGATTAACAAGGGCATACGTTTAATCACTTATGTTTGTAAAACTCCACGCACCCGACCTGAGAGATTGGAATACAGAGCCATACGTCAAAATCTGGTTAAGAAAACGTTGTTCTGCTTATGACACATGAACACGTGACGCACAACCAAAAGAAAGTGATGAGGACAATATTTTTGCAAAGTTTTTGTAAGTAATATTTCAATTTACAAACATTTAAATGTATTTCATGTTTTGATTCTGAAAACCCATGATATTTTCTATCTGTGAAGTGTCCCCTGCTCACCCTCCCTATCTCACACCCTATTCTATACCCCCCTCCCAACAATACCACCTAGGTCAGAGCGTTCCGGCACTGCTTAATTTACGACAACACCCCTCATTACATCAAATTTCTGATCGTAGCTATTTTTTTTTTTTTTTTTTTTGAGATTTAACGACCACCGTGAGCAACTCAATGGGCTATAAGCAGTCGCCCGTCCCTAATTTAGGGTCACTGGTTCCAGGGAAGGGAGAGAGCCAGTGCCGTAAGACAAACACAACATCCATGCCTCACCGGGATTCGAACCCGGACCCCTTCCGACGAATGATCAGAGGCCAACGCCTTAGACCACTGCGCCACCGGGGCGGCGATCGTAGCTATACGTAAAATAAACAAAACAAGCTCATGTTTAGTCAAAACTCTTCAAATTAGCTGTTACCATGAAGGATTTCCCTTCGGAATTTTTTTTTTTTTTTTGATTGGAGGTTTAACGACCACCGTGAGCAACTCAATGGGCTATAACCAGTCGCCCGTCCCTAATTTAGGGTCACTGGTTCCAGGGAAGGGAGAGAACCAGTGCCGTAAGACAAACACAATATCCATGCCTCACCGGGATTCGAACCCGGACCCCTTACGGACGAATGATCAGAGGCCATCGCTTAGACCACTGCGCCACCGGGGCGGCCCTTGGGAATAGGGTGACCATATTTCCTTGAGGCAAAAATGGCACATTGGGATGACAAAAACTGGAGAAAAAAGTAAGACGATAAAAAAAGTTTTATAACTTAAACATATTGAGCTTACCATTAGTCTTCAGTTAGCAGTGACAGAGCTCATAAAAAAATGTAGGTACACTTAGCGGGAGACAAAAAAAAAAAAAAAAAAATCACCACGATCGTACCATGAATATTTCTCCGATGAAGTAATCTTATGCATCAAACTTCCGTCTTTTAACACCTTATCATTAAACTTCTCACACTCCATGACACAATTTCGTCTTACAACTAACATAGCTCTCATTGTCTCAACACTTAACCGAGATTTCTCCTTTGACCACATACTGTTCATAACAGAAAGTATTCTCTCAACCAGGGCCCGACTTACGCCAGTTGAGGCCCTGTGCACATCCAATGTGTGGGGGCCCCCTTGATTAAAATGTTCAGTCCAACTGTCGAAAAGAATATTTACTGGTAAATTTTTTTTCAAGCAGTTTTTCTAGCGGTAAAAACAATAAAACACATCCCAGATGCTCGCCAACTTCGCAGCCAATGAGGCATGTAATAGACGAGGAGATGAGGATTCACACCGTTTGTACTTCCTCGCACCCGCAAAGCTTACAGCTGTAACATAAATTACTCTGGAATTCTTTTTGTTTTGTTGTATCATTTACGGAAACAAATAACTATCCTTTCAGAGATACAATTTAAAACATCTAGTTTACTATAAATTTAATGGAAACGATGGACCCATGGTAGTTTAAGCTGTAAGAAGCAAGGTCTTACAGCTGACCACACAAATTGTAAAAAACTATTGCAACACTCAATGTAAATTGTTACAACAGTATTTAAATAAAGTAGTGTCAATTAAACTTTTATTAAATTTTTATTTATGTAAAAATAAACCCTACATAACTATGAATATTGATTCACACTTTTTGTTTTCACAAGACTAATATTAATAAAAATATTTTTAGTACATTATTCATGTTTGCTGAAATGCTTTTCATGTATACTATACCGTATTGCTCCGAATTTAGGCTGTCCTCATTGCATTTTGATTGTTACAAATAAGGGTTCTGATTAAGATAATACACTGCCCGATCACAGCGCAGCACAATGCTTGAGTTTATTGTATGAAATAGTAATAATTTGGTTTCCAAAATCTCATCCGAGATTTTGAAACCAAACCATATAGTTATTTCGTGCTATAAGGAAAAATATATTTTGGTTCTGAAAATTTATATTATTATTAAGGTAGTTTAGAGGCCCCTCCAAATTCTGAGGCCCTGTGCACGTGCAGAAATCAGGCCCTGCTCTCAACAGATGCTGTACTTCCTGGAAGACAAATAATAAACTGTACGATATTACAAAAGTCATGAAAGTCTAGGCGTTTTTCGCACATTTCAGAAAAAATTTGCTTGACTAATATACAAGTATATTTATATTTTTATTAAAACGGTACCAAATTGACATTTTTATTAAAACGACGGTACGGCCGGGAAATATGAAAAAAACGGAACTGTCCCGATCGAAACGGTACGTATGGTCAACCAACTTCGGTATGAATTTGCCAAATGTGATTTTTCTCACTCTTAACCTAAGAAACATTGATTCCTATCACATGCATTCAGTTTCTCTGTTCTGCCAAAAGATGTCACCACACTTCTTAATGATGTGTTGGAGTTAACTTTATTCCTAAATAAAGGAGAGAAATTACAGTAAGTTAAAGCAAACAGAGCTGGTAAATATAATTTTACGACAACATACTAGCTGAAAATGGCGCATGTAGAAACTTCGTTTGTATTTGCTGAAAAATGAAGTGAAACTAAATTTTAGAGACAATGCTAGTTGTTCATTAAACGAACCAAACAAAACTGCCTACTAAAAGAGTGTTGAGTATCTACATTTAATAATTTAACAACGTCAAGCACTATTCTTTCAGATTAATTAGCAAAACGGTGAAAAACAATTCCACGAAATATATTCATATACCTTTTTAGGTAAATGAAATACGCGTTCTGCTTCTGTCAATGATACATAGATGTCGCCACATGCCGGAGTAAAAGTGAAACTCGTCAGGAAAACTTGCTTTCAAAGAAATATACAAAGGAATACGTCTCCGTCCAAAGGAGTGCGCAGAAATTTTTTTCGGGTATGTTACGAATTTTTTTTCGGGAGGGGGGGATGGGTGGGTGAGGGGGTTATGACATGTATTTTTTCATACAAATAAATGTGTTACGATTGCATTTTTAAATTTCAAGCAACCTCCGCGAAAAATGTTCAAATAAATATTACTGGAAATTTTTAATATTTTTATTACTTATATTATTCTGATCACCCCATAATGGTTGATCACCTATAGTTTGCTATTTATCTGTGCGGGAAAGGTGACTAGAAGCCTGATAAGACTGATTTGTGTACGATAAATCTATTTTCCAAAACACTAATACATGTCCAAAAATGGTACGATATCCTGTGATAGCCTTCTGGGTTTTCTGTGCTGATGTTACAGCGTAGGTTTTGTTTTGATGTGATTGTTGGTATTTTAATAAAAACTTGTTGCTTTTCAGCGTGCTTTAGGTACTCTGAAATAAGTCATGGAACTCAAATTTGGCATCGCCTCGTCGCCACAGAAACTCTCAGTATTCCCATGTATTGGCTTTCTTTTTTTTTTTTTTTTTTTTTTGATTGGAGGCTTAACGACCACCGTGAGCAACTCAATGGGCTATAAGCAGTCGCCCATCCCTAATTTAGGGTCACTGGTTCCAGGGAAGGGAGAGAGCCAGTGCCGTATTGGCTTTCCATTGCAATGGAACATTCTGGTCCTTGGCTTCTTGCCGCTTTCTTGTCTTCACGGAGAAAACACGTTCAGTTGTTGCCATGAAAAAAAAAACTATTTAGGTAATATAGCGTTGCCTTTTAAAATAGCGTTTTTGAAATATCAAAGGTTCCAATTTTTTTTTGGGGGGGGGGTAACATTTCATACCCCCTATTGGGCACGCCATTGTATCCATGTAACACCTTTCTTAATGTTCAGTAACTGGGGAAAATGATTTTTTTTTTAATTTTATCATGTTGTTTCCGTAGAGCATGCAAAATGCAACTTTAAAATTTCACATGATCATCCTCAAAGAAAGAACAAAAAACTCATCTTCTCCTCTATAAGGATAATTATGATAAATGTGCTCACGTTGAGGACAATGGACAATCTGTTAGTAAATTATTCGATTTTTTAATTTGCAAAAATGAACAAATACAGGGCGTTTGTATACATAACATACAATTAATATTTAAAATTAAAATAGCATAATAAAATTCCCATGTGATCATCTAATTTAGGTAACGCAATTACCATAACATGTGAGGTAGCAAGATGGCAAGAGTTAAGTAAACCGAGAGAGAGAGAGAGAGAGAGAGAGAGAGAGATGACCCACCCATCTGACCAAAAGCTTTCCATGAGAGTCTCAAAAGGTCTGTAGGCTGCTTTACAGTGAAGACGTAGATGTACCGATCTATTACACAGTGTTAGATTCAGATAATTGGCGAAAAACTAAAAATGGGAATACACTATATTGACAAAAGTCACCTGACACCCCTTCAAAAGCAAATGAACGGATCCACTGCGTTGTTAAGATACGCGGTACCGCTGCAAACGGTATAAAAACAAGCCTGCAGCTCACCGCTTTAGATATCACAGTGTGAGGTTGAGTGAAAATGTCGCGGCGGGAGAGAACTGTCTTTGAGAAAGCAAAGATTATTGGGTGCTATATTAGTGGGTTCTCCCCATAAGAGAAAGCGAGAGGCTTTTAAACATACTCAAGTCAACTGTTTTGGATGTACTGAATAAGTGGAAGACACATGGCGTGCCTGAAGCAGCAGAACGTACCGGCAGAGCAAAGAAAATCAGTGATAGAGGACGTCGAAGCCTCAGGAGAGTCATTACAGCTAATCGACGGAAGTCTGCACAAGTCCTCAGTGTATGGGTGAGTACAACTGCTGGAATCTCGGTATGTACACGTACCATTCGCAGAGAACTTCATTTCATGGGTTACCGTGGTCGTGCGGCTGCTCATGAGTCTTTCATCTCCACTCGGAATGCTACTCGTCGTTTAGCATGGTGTAAAGAGCATTTATCGTGGACCGTAGATAAATGGAAACGATTCCTGTGGACTGATGAATCCAGATACACAATTCATCAGTCTGATGGCCGTGTTTGGGAAACGCCATTTACCAGAGTGTACTGTTCCTACGGTTAAGTTTGGGCTTGCAGTGTACTTGTGTGGTGGTGTTTTTCGTGGTATGGTCCCCGCCCATTATTATCGTGGACAAATCTTTTAACCAGCATGTCTACCTCGATATTCTTGACAATTATGCTATAACAACTCTGTGGCAATACTGTGGAACCGAGCCTTGTTTGTACCAACAGGATAATGCACCGAGCCATAAACCAAGGAGTGTTACTGCATGTTTTGAAGTCATAACAGAGCCCTAATCTTAATCCCATAGAGCATCTATGGGATGAATTAGAGCGCCGCATAAGAAGTTTGGAACCAAGGCCTACTACTAAGCAACAGCTAGCGGCAGCATTATGTACTGAATGGAAGCGCATCTATCGCTGTGCTCCAAAACCTTGTCGACAGCATATCTCTAAGGGCCAGTGCATGCATCAAGGCCAAGGTGGACCGACGCCGTACTAATGTATGTCAATAAATGCTATGTCGTGTTCCTTTTCTAGGTGTCCTATTACTTTCGCCAGTATGGTGTATACTACATAGTGAAGAAGAAATTTGGAAGTTATCTAGCAGGTTTTAACTTAGTGAGAGGGACTTGATCTGTTGTTTTAGGGAATACCCTGAAGTTCAAGAAAAATAAATATTTAAGCAACTTTTACAGATGAAACAAACTTTGCAAAAAATTGCTGCATCTTCTAGCAAATATGAAGCTGTGTTTTCTCAGATGAATTTGTTAATAACCCAAATTAGGTCTTCTCTTTTACTCACGATAATATCTTCATTAATATTTGCAAAAGCGGTGGGATCTCCGTTAACAGCGACGACGGCAGCAGCTAAGAACTGGGTGGGCTATGTACAGGGTGTCCACAATGTCTGGTTAACCCCCCCTCCTTTAATAAGAAATGTAAGTGAGCTATGTATCTGTTGTATGATGTATATGTTGAGTTATATGTTGAGTCATCCTTAAACATCCAGTGGATCCATTTGGGCTCCGTCATTCTC
Source organism: Macrothele yani (assembly GCA_039090855.1). Classification (NCBI taxonomy): domain Eukaryota; kingdom Metazoa; phylum Arthropoda; class Arachnida; order Araneae; family Macrothelidae; genus Macrothele; species Macrothele yani. The sequence continues at coordinate 108,678,151 of CM076997.1, read as the reverse complement.
GTGACAGAGAATAATTTTACGCCATGTTCTGTTGGACATTTTCCGAAGCAGTTGCGGGGTGATACGAGAGAAAAGCACGTCTCACTGCTTGTTTAAGTTCATCAGTGGTTTGGTAGCGCTGCTGTGCAACAACCTCCTTTATGGAGCCCTAAAGGGCATTATCACGCGTTGAGAGATCTGGGCTTCGAGGTGGCCATTCAAGTGGAGCTGGCAGCACTGCCGAACCTCGGCCGATCCAATGGTCCAGAAAGACTTCACCAAGGTATTCCCGAACAGCGATTGCATAATGTGCGGGTGCCCCATCCTGTTGGAACCATACGTTATTCAGAATGCCAAGATTTCCAAGTTGTGGCACAAACCAGGTTTGCAGCATGTCCAGATAAGTTGTCTGATTTACTGGACCATCAAAGAAATACCGTTCACTATGGTTGATGGTCTTCCCGTTCGTTCTTTATCCTTGATGTTGCCTGCTTCGAAGAGTTTATGTTCCCACCGCAGAAGAGTGTGTTTTGGAGGGTCCTCTTTGTCGAATCGTTGTTGCAGATCTGCACTCGCGTCACGCATTGTCTTCCCTGTGTGTGGAAGTTCGTGTACCCAGACACTGAGAACAATCCGCTGTTCCAGGGTGTATTCGCTGATGTCACACATGGTACCTAATCTGTAAATAAACACAATACAGACCATACCTTAACATATACGTCATACAACAGATACATAGCTCACTTACATTTCTTATTACGGGGAGGGCGGGGGGGACAAGACATTGTGGACACCCTGTACAGTACGAGAGGTGGGGTGGGAGCGCAAATTTTGCCAAAAAAATTCCGTACATATAAAGTTTACCCAATGCTGTTGATGTTAATCCCAGTAAAAAGAGAAAAAAGGAAGAAAGAAAATTCAGATACGTAGTGTAAATGCTATTTATTATTCAAAGCGTGTAGTACAACCATGGATACGAATCAACATGGCCTTTAACAGGTTACAATTTCTTCTCAAATTTAGTTTACTTACGTCATACTTTTTGTTGTTTGCTGTCATGCTCTCATAGTGATGGATATTTATGAGTTTCAGTTTGTAACCTGACAACGAATATGTCTCTCTCTGTCTCGCTCATCATTTGAAACAATAACTACTAAAATGGTTTCTTTCTGCAATTCTTCAGATTTTGTATCTGGTGCTTCTGTAGTTATTTCACATTACCTGATTGTAGCGCTTGGAAATCCCCCGGTCGCCCCCGGTGGCGCAGTGTTCTAAGGCGTTGGCCCCTGATCATTCGCCCAAAAGGGGTCCGGGTTCGAATCCCGGTGAGGCATGGATGTTGTGTTTGTCTTACGGCACTGGCTCTCTCCCTTCCCTGGAACCAGTGACCCTAGATTAGGGACGGGCGACTGCTTATAGCCCATTGAGTTGCTCACGGTGGTCGTTAAAACTCCAATCAAAAAAAAAAAAAAAATCCCCCGTGTCGAAAGTCGGAATGTTAGGAGGACTGACGTCGACAGGCAGTCTATTTTAAGGACGCGATCGCTTCAATAGCTATATCCGCTGCTGCTATAGTTATTTCACATTACCTGGTTGTAGCGTTTGAACATTCACTGTGTCAAAGGGTGGAATGTTAGGAGGCCTGACGTCGACAAACAATCGATTATAGACCGGCAATCGCCTCAATCGCTGTATCCGCTGCTGCTGTAGTTATTTCACATTACCTGATTGTAGCGTTTGGACTTTCACTGTGCCGAATGGTAGAATGTTAGGAGGCCTGACGTCGATAAGCAGTCTATTTTAGACCGGCAATCGCCTCAATCGCTATATCTGTTGCTGCTGTAGTTATTTCACAGTACCTGATTGTAGCGTTTGGATAGTCTCTGTGTCGAAGGGAGGAATGTTAGGAGGTCTGACGTCGACAAGCCACTTATGAAATGTTTTTTCCATCTCGTCACACGCATAAACTTAGCATCAATGGAGTTTGGATGTTCACTAGATTTTCTTATTTGACATGTTCCTCATTTTTTAAAGAATTGCTCTGTGGTATCTTAAAGTGATCTGCTACATTAGGCTTCTCTTCAAGACCTCCAACCCTAAATTATATCGAGCTTTGCTGAAACGGTGCACATAATGTTCAGAAAGTAATGCCTTCATGTTAATATACACGCCCATTGGCAAGTTATCAGATTTAAACAAAACAAGAACAGAATTTCTTCTGTAATTCATATACAGTCAACTCCGCTTATAGTGAACCTCTGCGGACTTGCATATTTCGTTCACTATGGTCGAGTTTCACTGAAACCGAAGTGCCTTCCCTTAACCTAAATTGAGTGGAATGGTCAGGAAGAAAATAAAATATGTACATATTATCCAAAAATAATTTTTTTTATGTACGTAATGTATATTCATTAAATTAAATAAACAAAATTAATTTTACATTACCTTAATTAACTTGAAAATAGTCTGTTATCTGCCGCAGCTTGCGGCAAACAGTTTAAATAAATATTTTCTCTATGTCCTTTTTTAGAGTCTGTGCTTTTGATACACTCGATTCTATATTTTCCATACATTCTAGGAACTTTAGCACAATTCTGACACCTTCCAACGTTTCTTTCACTGATAGAACACGTTCTTCGTTATCGTCCTCGTCATTAATACAGAGTCTAGAGGAATTCCAGGACGCTGTGGTGTAGTGGAGGCATATCCGGCGCTTAACTGGAAGACCCTGGGTTCGATTCCCAGTGGCGGCCAATGAGAATTTTTCCGTGACTCACTTAGAAACGTGGAAAGAGCGATGACTTCTGTTTGATGATCGTCCTCATCGTTTTCTTCCGTGCTGGAACTGCCTTTTACAGCCTCGACCATAGCTTCATCCGAAGGAATTTCATTCGTTTTAACTTCACAGTCAGCATTGACAAAATCTTCAGGTTCAGTGGAATTCGCACCAAACGAGACCTACGAAAACAGTTATGTATAGTGACAGTTGACAGACTCCTCCACGCTTTGTTTCCAAAACGTACAGCATTTAGTATACATGTATTGATGTGTTCTGCTTTTATTCCAAGACTTGAATTAAACGAAGCCTTACTTCCCTTCTGTAATAGGTTTCAAAGCTGCGACTCACACATAGCTCCATGGATTGGAGGACTGACGTGGTGTTGGCAGGCAGGAACACCAGCTTGATGTTGCTGAGGTTTTTAATCCTACCTTTGACCTTCAATGCACTTAAGGAGTAGTAAGCCTACAATATTGTTCTCAACATATTATTTCAAGATTTTACAAGAAGATTTGTTTTGAAATACGAGACAATTTCATGTTACAGGTACATTCTTTTCTTTGAAGCTTTATTTTTTAGGTTCACTATAACAGAAGTTGAGGGTTCACTATAAACGAAAGTTTTAATGTACGGGACCAATGATTTAGGCTCACTATAGCCGAATTTCACTATAACAGAGTTCACTATATCCAGAGTTGACTGTATTTTATTTTTCTACATATTCCCCCGCACTCTCGACACAGATACGTTTAACAAGTCTTTTATACCCATTCATGTAAAACTTTTCGGGATGTTCTCGGAAGCATTTCCTCGCAGCGGCTTGAACGTCTTAGTCACAGCTAACCTGAATTCCTTTCAAATGTTTCCCGAGAGCAGAATACAACCAAAAGTCAGACGACGCCAAATCGTGGCTGTAAGTAGGATATTAAAGAACTTCAACTCAATTTATTGCATGACCTCTGAAGTGAAAGCACTGGGGTTAGGTTTCGCGTTGCCGTGTTGTAGAATCATTGCCTCTTTTTCCAAAACCCACGCGGTTTATTCTTTGCTTAAACTTTTTTTAAGGTATGCACCTAGGTCTCAGAGTTGTTAGTCGTACCCATGACCATGTACTCCTGATGAATGTTCCTGTAGTTCCAAAAAAAAAAAAAAAAAAACCATGAGCATGCGCTTACCGGCAGAAACCTAAGTTTTGCATTTTTTCGATCGAGGAGAAGATGAGTGTCGGTATTTCAGCGATTGATTTTTCGTTTCTGGGTCATAATGGCGAACCCAACTTTCATTACCAGTCACAATGCTTTGGGTAAAATCACTTCATTAATTTTCATAGTGGACAAGCAAACTTTAGCATGTTTCAAGTCTTGATTTCTTCATTTCAGTCGTTAGGGGATGCGGTACCCAAATAACACACACTTTGTTGTATCCTGAAACGTCAACAATGTCATTGACACTACCTAAATAAATGCTTAGCTTATCTGCTGTGGTTTTCTGAAATATTCTTCCATTTTCCTTGATGAGCTCACGACTCTTTGCCTGTTAAAATAGCAAGTTGCTATTACGGGCTTTCCACTTCACGGCTGATCGTTTACGGAAAACGTTCTTCAATTGTCCTTCGATTTGCGTACCCAACGACGAACGGTACTTAAAAACCATAAACTGTCACTAATGAAGCGTGAATTTCTTTGGGAGTTAAATTTTTATGAGCTAAAAGTTCTATAACTGATCTAAAAGAAAATTCAAAGCAAACAGAATGTTATTCAGATCAGATCATATGCGGAGGATTTTAAGAAGGGAAGTCTGATCCCAAGTCTTAAACAACCTTTAGAAATAGGAAGCTAGGAGATTCGGGCCAGAGTGCCCGATAGGAAAATGACACGGAAACGAGGTAGACGCCCTTATTTATTACCGGGGAGCCAGTACCCAGGGCCCGACTGCTTAATCTGCTCATCCGACTCACGGCGGATATTTTGTGGTTCGAGCGTTCGTACCTACCTGGAATTGAACCCGAGGTCTTCTCCGTGGTAGTCACGAACGCTGACCACTAGGCCACTCGCAGAACATAATTCTGAATTCATTTGTACCATTTACTGGTCATCCATGTGACACCTTACAGAATACTTGAAAATTTCATCGCCCTTTAGAGGAAATCGAACCCACATCTCCCGATTTCCGTTCAAGTGTGCTAACCGTTACACCACCCAGGACAGTCAAGTTCCAACCAACTGAGACTAAGCACACGTAGCTTAGGGATCTGACATCTCAGAGTTTTGCTAGTCGAAGCTTCCTGCTTCCTCATGGCGTTTTGACTCATCTCCCACGCAGAAATGAATGTGGATAAGAATAAATCAGTGAAGGACGAAATATTATTTAATAGGAATATTTCTTCTTTCATTGATGAATAACTGATCGTTGTTTGACACCCGTAGACACCGTTGAAAAAGAGTCGTCCATTTTAAACTCAATTAAATACGAACAAATAGATGTATAGAGTTCTATCACGCGGTAAAATCAAACTAATGGCACAACAAATCGTTTGCCGCTGACTGGTTGCTAGGCAACAAGTCCTGCGCGAGACACTTGCGTGGAGGCATTATTTATTGAATGCTTGTCATTTCATTAAACAGTAATACACCTGTGATAGTTAAACGAGATAAAGGAACTTCCCCGATTTTTCTCTTTTCGGCAGTCTGTCACGTGGTCAACCTTCAGTGTTCCAAAGGCGACCATTTCAACCCCAGAATTCTCTTCCGTAGCATTAGTGCTCTTCCTAGAGATAAATGGAATTGACTTCTCTCCTGTTATTTTATTCGGTAGTTCGGTGGCGATAAAGAATTTGCACACGACCTTACATAAGCACCTGATGCACGAATTTGGAAGTCTGGAATGGTATGTTACAGTTGAACACCGGATTCTGTAATTAGTAGCGATTCTGGGGGTGTGGGGGCATCAAATGTTCGATAAACACATTGTGACTGCTATGTTTAGTTCGATATAACCTTTCTCCATCCTGTATTTTTAAATGTAAATTTTTCGATGATTTACTGAATAACTCGATGTTTCCGTGTTCAATATAAACGAGTTTGGCTTTTCATACGTTTCAAACAGGTAGTTGTATTAACTTAACATTTTATATTCGAAGTAATATTCTAACCCTTAGAAAGAAGACAAAATTCCATTTGAAACGCTCGAGTGAGTTTTAAGATCAAGATGGTTTTGTCCCTTTTTTATGGGAGATTTTTTTTTTTTTTTTTGATTGGAGGTTTAACGACCACCGTGAGCAACTCAATGGGCTATAAGCAGTCGCCCGTCCCTAATTTAGGGTCACTGGTTCCAGGGAAGGGAGAGAGCCAGTGCCGTAAGACAAACACAACATCCATGCCTGACCGGGATTCGAACCCGGGCCCCTTACGGACGAATGATCAGAGGCCAACGCCTTAGACCACTGCGCCACCGAGGCGGCTTTATGGGAGATTTCTAATGGATAGTAACATAACAATTTGCTATTGCTAACATTATAATTTATGTTGAAGTTGCATGTATAAACACGTTTTTTTACGCTTTCCAACCGTAGGTTGAAGAAGCGTAAATGCTCCAGCTTTGTCCATCCGTCCGTCCGTCTGTCCGCACGATAACTCACGTGAAAATGGTTTGATTTCGACGAAATTTTAGTATGTGGTAGGGGACCACCTGAGGACAAACCCTGTTGAAAATGGGCGAAACAGGGTCAAAGATCAGGACATAGGAGCGGGATCCATTCCATTGCTCTCATGCGTCAGAACTTGCGTAAAAATGGTTCGATTTCGATGGAATTTTAGTATGTGGTAAGGAACCACCTGGGAACGATCGCAATTGAAAATAAATGAAATGGGGTCAAAGGTAAGGATATAGGAGCGGGATCCATTCCAGTGCGCTTATGCATCATAACTTGCGTAAAAATGGTTCGATTTCAATGAAATTTTAGTATGTGGTAAGGAACCACCTGGGCACGAACCCTGTTGAAAATGAGCGGAATGGGATCAAAGGTCAGGACATAAGAGCGGGATCCATTTCATTGCCTTTATGCGTCATAACATGAGTAAATATTGTTCGATGTCGATGAAATTTTGGTATGTGGTAAGGAACCACCTGGGAACGAATCCTACTGAAAATGGGCGAAATGGGGTCAAAGGTCAGGGCATAAAAGTGGAATCCATTCCATTGCCTTATGCGTCATAACATGCGTAAATATGGTTCGATTTCAATGAAATTTTAGTATGTGGTAAGGAACCACCTGGGAACGAACCCTATTGAAAATGGGTGAATGGGGTCACAGGTCAGGCAGGACATAAGAGCGGGATTTGTTCCGTTGCCCTTATGCGTCATAACGTGCGTAAAAATGGTTCGATTTCGATGAAATTTTGGTATGTGGTAAGGAACCACCTGGGAACAAACCCTATTGAAAATGGGCGAAATGGGGTCAAAGGTCAGGGCATAAAAGGGGAATCCATTCCATTGCCTTATGCGTCATAACATGCGTAAATATGGTTCGATTTCGATGAAATTTTATTATGTGGTAGGGAACCACCTGGGCACGAACCGTATTGAAAATGGGCGAAATGGGGTCAAAGGTCAGGACACAGGAGCGGAATTTATTCCACAGCCATTATCCTCATAACTTGAGTAATAATTTCTGGTATGTTAGAAAACGTATCATAAACAATGCATTGCATGATTTTACTAACTTGTTATAATAAAAAGTCTGTCCGCTTATCTGTAAATTTACATTACATCAGAGTTATGTTACGCCACACGTTTAAAGGAGTCTGTTTCTAGCGTGCAGAAGACCGTTGTTTGAACACCTGCTTAAAAACAGGGAAAGGAAAACGTGACGTGACGACTCTTTAGTTTCTCCGTTTCAATCACAATAATGAAACTTTTGTATACAAACAAATGGATTCATCGATAATTAAACGAGCTATTTCTCCCATTTCTTGTATAACTAAATACAGTTGTGGTTAGGATAAATAAATGCAAAGAATAAAGTTACACAAATATTTTTAGTAATTACTTGGAAAGTACAACGGAATGACTTGTTCACACGGGAACTGTATTCTTAAACGTAACTTAAAACACGGAACTAATTTGTTGATTTAACTAAATTAATTTGTTAGGCATCAGACAAAATTCCAGAGGAGAAAGTCGCCTACGGTACACTGAGAAATCTGAGGTTTACTGGGCGCCAATTTTATTGGAGCCTCATTTACATAGGGCTGAGTCTTCTACAACGGAGCATAAAGGTCACATATTCGTCCTGTTTGTTTTTTCCATGGTCAGCATGCTATTTCTTGGAATGAGCTGTCGTCTGGAAGACACCCAAGACAGATTTTTTGAAAGACGGTGCCTCAAAAACATTTCGTTGTAGAAGTGTCAGTTCCTGATAAAAGATGGCGCCTATTATTGTTTAGGTTACCGTAATTTATTTCCATGCGGTAAGTGCCAAACAGCGCACCTAGATTAATCGCAACAAAAAGTACAAGAAAGATGACATCAAATTTTCGTTATTAATGAGCACGTGTTTTGAATCGGTTCTGACGCGAATTAAATTTATCAAAGCTATTCAAAGTCATTGGAACCGGTATGGAAATTAATAGTATATGACCGAAGAACGAAGTTTTTCAATTGGGTTTTTAACCCAGCAGATATTGTTGTAAACAGAATCATGAACATACGTCCTCTATTTGCAGACTTGTGCGTTAAGAAAAAAATTGAAAAATATATGAGAAACATTTCGCACCGAAAACGCTTTCCAAAAAAGAAAGATTTTTCAAATCGGACTCTTAGAAGTACAGATATCAAGAAATACAAGATATGCATCTACGCCACATGGCGGGGAAAACATGCGTTATTTTAAGAAGAAAGTTTTCGCAAAAGGGTTTTCGATGTGAGCGTTATCGGCCCACGAAATAATTTTTTTAGTCGAGTTTTCAGGAGCTCAGATTTTGCTGCAAATACAGCAGAAACAAATAATCAAGACTTATGCCCCCTGGTGGCCAAAACATTTTTTACCAAAAATTAAAAATTATATGCATAAGATTTCCCATCAGGAGTTATTTCCAATGCAGAAAGCATTTTTCAAATCGGAGTTTAGAAGCAGTGACATCGGGGAAACCCAAGTTACCTTCACGCCCCTTAGCGAAAAACCGATGAATTACTTGAAAATTTTCAAATTATATGAACCACATGTCGTAGCGGAAACTCTATCTAACAAAGAAGAAGTGTTTCAAATTGAACCATTAAAAGCAGAGATATTGACAGAAATAAGATTTATATCTACGCCCCCTGGTGGAAAAACCATGCGATATTTTAAGAAGGAAATATTCCAAAACGTTTATTGACGTGAGAAACATTAGGGTAGAGAAAGAGTAAAGACTGTGTAATGTTTTCTGATGTATATATACGTATACAATTTGCGAACCAAAAATACAATGTTTATGAATTACTAATTTAATATTTACATATATGTTTCTACGTAATTTAATATAGTACACTATCTACCAACAAGTAATTGGACACCCCTGCAATCGACGATATCTGCGGTCCTGATACACGTCACGGCCGCCGCCGGTAAATATCGTGTGGGAAACAACAACGCAACCATGCAAGATAACACGGAGTTCGGAGCTCTCTGATTTCGAGAAAGCTGTAATCGTCGGGTATCACAGAAATGGCCGATCCATACGTGAAATATCCAGCTAGTTGAAATACCCAAAATCGACAGTGGCCTACGTGATTGGCAAGTGGAAGATGAGAGGTGAATGTCGGAATGTGCCCCGACCCGGCAGACCCACAAAACTGGGAGTTAGAGACCGACGGGTGCTGGCCAGAGAAATTCGGAAGAACCGCACCAAATAGATGGGCCACATCCGCGAGGAGTTTCAACAGGCATCCGGGAGTGTTTTTTCGATGAATACCATCCGTAAGGAAGCCCATCGGCTCGGTTATCATGGACGTGCTGCCGCCCATAAGCCTTTGATCACCAAGTCCAATAGCGCTGCTCGGTTAACGTGGTGCAGAGAAGGTCGATAGTGGACAGTAGAAACAGGTTCTCTGGAGTGACAAATCAAAGTTCACCCTCTACCGTTCTGATGGCTGGATATCCACAATGGCAGGGTCTGGGTTTGGCGTCTGCCTGGAAAACGCCTCCTGCAGGAATGTATTGTGCCAACTGTGAAGTTCGGCGGCGGTAGAATTATGCTATGGGGGTGTTTCTCCTGGTATGGCACGGGACCTTGGTCGCAATTCCTGGTAGACTCAACGCCGAGACCTACTGCACCATTTTGGATGACCATGCGCTTCCTACGTTGTGGCAGTTTTACGGGGTGGACCCATGTTACTTTCAGGATGACAATGCCAACTGTCATGTTGCGAGGTCCACCACGGCTTGGTAGGTGACAATGGGGTTAATCGAATGGACTGGCCTGCGCAGAGCCCGGAGCTTAACCCTATCGAGCACCTCTGGGACGAGTTGGAGTGTCGACTTAAGGGGTGCCCCCACCGTCCGAAATCGGTGAAGGAACTGACCTGTCTTCTCCAAGCCGAGTGGAAGAACATACCGCTAGCCGTCGTGCAACGCCTGGTTGAGAGTATGCCTCGGAGAGTCGCAGCTGTAATCGCCGCTCGTGGAGGCTCCACCAACTATTGAAGGTGAATAAATTTCGTTTTCCTTTGTTATCACAGGTGTCCAATTACTTATTGGTAGATAGTGTAGTTACCCCCCCCCCCCGCACGCACACACTGCTTGATAAAACGAAATGAAGGTCATAATCCACGTTATCTCTATGCGGTAGGCACAATCAAACTGTGACTCTGTGCACAGCTTTTAGCAACTACTTCGGAGTTTCAACCTTCAGTACCACATCGAACGTATGAATGTAGCTGGCAGTAGTGGTACGAAGTCTCAGTAGTGATGGAATAGCCCTTAGAGAGTCTTCAACAATGAAAACTCCATGCCTATCTTATTCATCCAACTAAAGAAAAACGACAACCTTAGCCATCGAACTGAAGGAACATGGTATTCTCATCCATCCAACTAACGAAAAACCTCCGGCCCCATTGTTGTGGATAAAAGTTGTAGTTTTTTTTCAGTTTGATGGACTATGGAACAGCTCCATCAATTCTGAATGACAGCAACTAGCATCCCCTGAATATTTTGAGGAAGAAATTCGACTTTTAAGTATACCAAAAACTGGTGTAAAAGTTTTATTTCCAATTTTAATAAGTTTGCAAGCAGTGATTTTTGCGCCCTGTCTTGATCTGCGCCTGCAGCAACACCCCTTCTGTCCCGCCTTAGTGTTACACCTCTGCCCTTGCGCGTAAAGAAAAATTTGAAATTCTATGAGAAACCTTTGGCACCGGAAACGCTCTCCGATAAAGAAAGTTTTTCAAATCGGATTCTTAGAAATAGAGATATCCCACAAAAATAATATATATATGCACACACACCCTGGCGGAAAAACTATGCGTTATTTTAAGTGCAGGTATTCCCAAGAGGTTTTCCGAGGCGTTCCGTATCGGTCCATGAAAGAATTTTTTCAGTCGATGTTCCAGAAGCTCAGATTTTTCTGCAATACATAAGAAACAGAAATAAACGCTTACTCCCCTGGTGGCCAAATTGTTCTCTACCACAAATTAGAAATGATATGTAGAACATTTGGAGCTGTATCCTATTCAGAAAGAATTTTTCAAGCACTTTAAGAAGCAGAGTTATTGGGGAAACTACAGTTTACCTTCACGCCCTCTAGCGGAAAATCTATGAATTGCTTGAATATGAAAAACTATACTCAAAGCAGTTTTCGTTACAAATGTCATCGAAAGGATGAAATCATTTTTTTTTCGGATATTTATAAGCAAATGCAAAGGCCGTTCCATAAAAACTGATAGTATTTTTTTTTGAGTCGGCAAGAGTACGAAGGGCGAAAATACCCACGCAGACGACTAACTGAATTAAGGAAGTATCTATGGCAACATTTTTAAGCCACGGCAGACGATTCTGGTTTTATTATTGCGCAGTTGTTTAAGGTACGTCTGCATTTCGCCGTACAGATATGGAGGTGAGTGACTCAGAGTTAAAGAGTAAAATGCGTTCTGCGATAAAATTTTGCTATCGTTTATGTAAAATGATTCCATAGACAGTTGATTTAATGAAAAAAGATTACAAGATAAACGTTTGGGTGAGTCAAGGACTTTTAGATGGCACCATGATTTAAAAAAGGGGGTTGTCGGCAGAACTCGTTCCAGGCTTGGTCGACCTCAAAGTGTTGATACGGAGCGTATTGCTAACACTGTTTGGGCAATCCTGCAAGAAGATCGACGAATGACGTAGGAAGACATAGCGGCGTCAACTAATATTTCAGCGTCGGCATTCCACATCCTACACAACAAATTAGTGCTTCACCGTGCGTGTTCCAGATGTTAGCCAGAGTTCAGGTGTGTCATGCGTGGAAACAAATGATTGCGAAGGATCCAAACTTTCTGAACATAGTAATTACTGCCGATGAAACATGGGTCCCCAATTTCGACCCCCTCACAAAACGCGCAACGAGTTTGTGGAAACACACAGGCTGACCTCCTCCGAAAAATGTCCGCCAAACCAAATCAGCTGGGAAGGCGATGATGATAATTTTCTTTGATCATAAAGGTGTAGTCTACCAGCATGCCGTTCATCTACAAATTCCTGTCAATGCTGAGTATTACATTTCAGTCTCGAAGCGTCTGCGACGACATATATCAATCAAGCAGCCGTAACTGGTAGGTAGGTGGACCCTACATCATGATAACGCCACCCCACATGTGGCTGCTTGTGTTCAACAGTTTCTTACGAAATGCAGTATTGAAATCATGCCACAGCCTTACCACAGTCCTGACCTCGCTTCGTGCAATTTCAGGTAATTTCCAACAATGAAGGAAAAGTTCCGTGCCGCAACATTCAACACAGATGTTGACGTTATTGAAGATGTACAGGGGTCGCTGAAGCAGCTTTCGCAAACTGCCTTCGCTACATGCTCTGAAAAGTGGACTGAACGATGGGACCGTTGCATATAATCCGAGGGAACATACTTTGGAAAAAATTGAGCCGCGGATGGCTTAGTGGTTAGCGAGTCAGACTATCAATGGAAGGTCCTCAGGTTCGAACCTCGGCTGATCTTTCAGCGATGGTGTGATTTACTAACAATCGCTGAATATCCGCAGTGCATCGGACGAGCACGTTAAGTGACGGCCCCCAGGCTGGACCCACTGGTTAAATGGGTATCCCCTCCTATGCTCCCCTTGAAGTTCTCTCACCCCTGTGTGTGCAACATCGTACTTGTACGGTGGCGCCATCTACTGTACTCTAATCTCACTACAAACTGTTCTGTCCAAGTCGCTAGACTTGCTCTCATTCCTTCCGTTTTTGTGTCCTGCCCAAAAGGCGATCTCGCTGTAGGTGCTGGGACCTAAACTCTACTCACTGTGGACGGAAGTCCTACAAGAAAATGACAAATACTGTGTTTGAAAAAAAATAACATATATTTTGCTGTACGTATATTTCTTAATTTTTTGTGATTTTACTCTGTTTTTATGGAACGGCCGTTGTATATGGAATAAAGCGTATTTTGAGGTCGACTGCAACTGCATTTAATCGTTCTACTGACTGAAGTCATGCATTTAAAAAAAAAACAGAATGCAAAGATCCTTGTTTTCACATTTTCCGCTTTCGAACGAAAGATAATTTTTCAGATCGGACAAATAGTTGCAGAGATATGGTGTCTAAAGCAGGACAGATGGACGGATACGTACTCTCTTGCAAAAAAAAAAAAAGTGCTAAAAGTCGCTCTAACTCGAAAGTCGTTCGGGTCATTAGTTAAGCTCCAAACTGCATTTTATTCGCAGTATCTCAAATGAAAGAAAAATGATCACAACCTATTTTTCTTTACAAAAATTTTTCCGAGAGAGCTGAATGATAATAACCTAACCACGGCAAACGGTGCACTCTCACAAATTTTTCATTTCTACTTCACAAATTCTGCATCCATAATGACAAAACTTCTAATTTATATGCAGCGATCTGGGTATTCTGAATTTGCAAAGGTTCAGGCTTTGTTTTTATAATTACTGCCCTATTCGGTGATTCACATTAAGTGCACTTTCTATAATCTCGAGCATAGTGAGCTCTCTAGACAGCACACACTTTGAAAGCCAGAAAACGGAACGCTACATAATTAAACCGCTCATATTTCTCATTACAGCTCAAATATCTTCAAGATGTTGATTACTGCGGAAGTCGCGAAAAATTAAAAAATTCAGGCTGGAGCAGATGTCGTGGAGCAGAAAGCTCATTAATTATTTACAATGAGATATGAAGCACACTTCAAACTACAAAGCCCAAGTTTATGTCTGAAGGAACCACAGCACAAAGTTTTAAAATCTCGGAGGAGTATCAGCTGGAGACAGTAACCTGTGTTTCGGGAATTCAATTTTTAAGTACAGTAAGGAATAGAATGATTTTAAAAATAATTAATGTGCTCCCTCTATGTGCAACGTGATAAGTTATTAAAATCAGAAATTGGTACCCGCGTTGCTTTCCAACGTAACAAACAGTCGTTCCTTCGTGTTGGAAGATAGTAAAGCCAATCGAAAAGATTTTCGGCAGGTAATTAAAAAGGAAATGTCCTTTCTGTCTTTTCAGTAACGCGAACACTTTCGTATCATTGATATTAAACATTTAATGGCAATTTAGCCTACCTGTTTAACTTTATGGGAAATTAATGTTTGAGGTGGCTCACGAAAACGTCTTACGGATTAGGAAACTTAGGTTCCTTAGAAAGAATGCCATCTATGGTTTACGAAAGATTTGTTGGCTAATCTACACATACACATGCAACTTGGCACAGAAGATATTGGTTGTTAATAGCATCAATTTTGGTAGGATCTCAGTATAACAGATATATGTAATGTGATATTTAAATAATATTTGTGAGTGTATTTATATTAAATATAAGCACACCGGACAAAAAATTAGTCACCCCTAACACAAATGACAGTAAGAAGTTGCCGTTTGCACAGAGATAGCATTGTTGAAAGACAAATAGCACTGAGGTGGTCTAGAGGATCATTTCTGTCTCGTGCAATGGTGAAGAACAACGTGTGTGTTGAATTAGTCTGCAATATGGGTCGTAAGACAGACGTTATTGAGTGGCATAAAGGAGCCATCGTGTTTGGCCGCGCCCACGGACACAAAGTGAATGAAGTCGCCCAATTTGTTGTATGTCGAAGCGTACTGTCCAGCTGGTTAACAAACAGTGGTGTAGTTCGCAGTCGATTTGAACTCGGAGACGTAATTGTGGCTGGAAAACGATTCTCACTAACAGGGACGGCCACTATGTTTCACACCTAGTAATTGCAAATCGGATTCAAACCAGGAAACAATTGCTCCAAACAGTCAATGGAAGTCCACTCCAACCAATTTCCGAAAGGGCGTTGCGACGAGAACTGCATGCGATGGACATCTGGAGCAGAGTACTACGTAAGAGGCCTTTTTTAACAGCAAGTCACAAAGTCTCACGTTATCAATGGGCACGAAAGGCATCAAGACTTTATTGAGGAGGATTTGAAACGAGTAATTTGTTCTGTGAGGGATCCATTGCTTCACCAAAACTTTATTGAGGAGGATTGATTTAAACGAGTAATTTGGTAACGAGGGATCCATTGCTCGTGATGTTGTCGCCACATCAGGAGTCGGCCATATGTTCGAAACAATTGGTACTGCGATTCGTTGGACCAGGCTACAGGTTTCCAGTTACCTTGTGTCCAATGACGCTGTTCTTGAGCCTAGGCGAGGTGCCCAGCCTTGTGTCGTCCGGTCAGCAATGGCGCCTGGGTGAGTCGTCCGGAACTCCATAGAACACAGTAAGAGTTGCACTGTCCGAACTTTGATGCTATTACTGTAAGGTATGAGGAAGTAAATTTCTCCGTCATTTTTGTCCACGCTGGGGCTCGAACCCGGGTCCCCTCATTCCGGAATAAGTCGCTCTACCAATTGAGCTACGCGGACGTTTGTTATCGCTGCTCTGTGCCTTTATGGCGTGTGCGTCCTGCTGGGCAGGCACGTCACAAGGGATCCCAGATACATTGAAAAAAACGGGAGACTTACTACTGAAGGTGAAAGTTTAGTATGCGCATCCATCACATATGCCGGTCTTACAAAATGATTCTAACTATTCTTATTAATCAATATTTTTATTAATCAATCTGTCTTGCTCACTCTTGCAATATTTTTCTGAAGAATGAATTTCATTTAACTATTGCTTATTTTTAGGAATCATGTCATGAAAAGCTACACAATCCTCCTTGAAGAATGATTTTACACTAAGCATTGATTTTTCAGTTTTTACAGACAATTTGTTTTTCTCATCAGTCCACAGTGTGTTCATGCGAGAAAATAATCTTTCGACACACGCATTGGTTCCAGAGATACACATAACGAACTCCCCTACTTTCTTTAAATTTGATAGTTCTCCTTCAACATTTTTTAAGAGATCCACCCAGACGTCATCTAAATATTTGGATTTCATCATGTCCTTCATTTCACTATATTCTTTGGACTTCAGAGCTGCATCCAACAGGTGTTGAGATCACGCTCCCTCCTCTTCCCCGATATCAATCTGCCACGGCTGTGCTTGCTTGCGTAATGAGAGCATTGACCACAGAGTTAGATGCGGAGATAGCGTCACGGGAGATAACAGTCAGCTTGGGGGAAGCTTGGCGTGCAGGTTAAAAAATATGTTTGTAAAAGAATAGAAATTGTAACTCATGGATTTTGTTTTTCAGTCTTGAACTCTAAAATACCGGACAGAAAGCTGTCCCGAAGAATTTTGTCGGGACAACGGGACGCATTAGCCAAAAACGGGACGATCCCGTATTTTACGGGATCGTCTGGGATCCCAATACTACTGGCCCAACATTGAATTGCGCTGTGATTTGCGGTAATGTTGAACTCAGGGCGGATGCTATGATGCGTTCCACAGACGTCGCTGTCCACGATCGTCGAAAGAATTTCTCTGGCCACACCGGTATCGTACTCTAGATTTCCTCCTCTGAGTTTGTATAGTCCAGGTACACCCTTGAAATTCTTTACCGTGTAAAACCAAATTTCGTGGTAATTTCCGAGATGGAGTGACATATCACACGGGCGGCGACTATCATACAACATTCGAAATCGCTTAAATCCTGATAAGCTGCCGTCTGAACTACGAATGCTACTGCTTGAGCTTGCGGAGATATCTGCCTCTGTATATACGTCGTTGCGGAGAATACCATTTACCGCAAGGGTGTAGTGGCATGTAATGGGAATGGTAGCACCTTTCCCTGTTTTTTGGCACTTCAGTGTGTAAGGATATACACTGAGTGGCCCCTTTATCATGACCACCTGACAGTTTTAGGCAAATGAGTTATGGCTGCACGCTGTTGTCGCCAGAGGGCGAGGCTAGTATAAAAAGGGAAAGCTTAGTGCTTGCGACAGTAGTAGAAGGGATTGTGGGTGACGAGATGAATAAAAAATGCGATTTGACGGACTTTCAACGTGGGATGGTTGTAGGAGTTCGGAGCCAAGGAGCGAGTATCATCGAAACCGCCGCATTCTGGAAATGTTCTAGAGCAGCTCTTGTTAAAGTGTTTAAAGACTGGACTGTCAGCCAGAAATCTGGGTCTCTACATGCAACGTGTGGTCGTCATCGACTAGTGACTGCTTGGGCGGAACGGAGAGTGTTCAGACTGGTAACAGACAACAGAAGGACAACAGTACAGTAAATTACAGACTATCTTAATCAAGGATCCCCTCAAATGATCTCTGCACGCACTGTTCGCCGTACACTGCATCGGATGGAATATGGCAGCCGAAGGCCTGTTCGAACATCTTTGCTGTCTGCAGTTAACAAGAGAAAACGTCTCCACTTCACACAGGAACACGAGGATTGGACAGTCGATAATTGGAAACAAATTATGTGGTCCGATGAATCACGTTTTCAGTTGCATCATGCCGATGGCCGAGTGAGAATTTGGCGGAAACAGCACGAAAGCATGAACCCCAAACGCATTGCTACAACCCTTCAAGCTGGTGGAGGCAACGTTATGCTTTGGGGAATATTTTCCTGGCATGCTTTGTGCCCTTTAATTTGTGTCTGACTGGCACATCATATCTAAACATCGTTGCGGACCAAGTGCATCCTGTCATGTGGATGGTTTATCCCAATGGCAATGGCTACTTTCAACAAGACAATGCGTCCTGCCATAGTGCTCGTATTGTACAGGATTGGTTTCAGGAACATGCCGGTGAGTTAACTTTGCTTAGGTGGGTCCCACAATCTCTAGATCTCAACCACATTGAGAATTTGTGGGATGAAGTTGAACGAGCCATCAGACAGCTGGATCCACAACCCTGCAATCTCACACTCCTGGAAAGTGCTATTCATCAAGCATGGTCTCAGATTCCACAAACCACCTATCAACATCTCGTGGAGTCCATGCCACGAAGAATCGACACAGTATTAAAGGCAAAATGTGGCCCAACGAAGCACTGAGGGGGTGGTCATAATAAAGTGGCCACTCAGTGTATAGTAAAAATCTACATGCATATCGTCATGTATGCAATTAATACACTCAACTGACGTGAATTAGGAACATCAAACAGAAGTCGTCGCTCTTTCCACGTTTATGAGTGAGTCACAGAAAAATTCTCATTGGCCGCCACCGGGAAACGAACCCAGGGTATGCCTTCTTCGAGAAATTTTCCGTGACTCACTTATAAATGTGGAAAGAGCGAAGATTTCTGTTTGATGTTCCTAATCAACCTCAATTGTGTGTATTAAGTGTTCATTCGCCTTCTAGTTATATGTTTTGTTGCTGCTTATCATCTTTGGTGAATCCCCAGCATTGTGCGGGGCTCCAAGAAGCAACCTGCCATGTGGTTTGGCAGTCAGTCGTATGTGAGTCTCAGGAATTCGAGGCCGCTGAGGTGCAGTGGTAACATGTCCGGCGCGTAACTGGAAGACCCTGGGCTCGTTTCCCGGTAGCGGCCGATAATAATTTTTTCGTGACTCACTTATAAACGTGGAAAGAGCGATGGCGTTGCGGAGAATACCATTTACCGCAAGGGTGTAGTGGCATGTAATGGGAATGGTAGCACCTTTCCCTGTTTTTTGGCACTTCAGTGTGTAAGGATATACACTGAGTGGCCCCTTTATCATGACCACCTGACAGTTTTAGGCAAATGAGTTATGTTTGACGTCATGTTTGCATATTTTGAAATGGGGGAGGGTCCACCCAAAACGGAATTACCCAGCGCCCGGATTTAACGAGAGGAGCTGGTGGTTATAAGCAGGCTTTGATGTATGTATTTTTGTTATGTTTAGATATGCTTTAATATATTTATATAAATACATATTTTATATTTTATGCATGGTGTATGAAGATTAAGCTCTAAATGGAGCGAACATAAGGATAACCTTTGCTTAAAAAACTTTAAATGGATTTAATTTAAGTATAACTATATGTATCTCCTAATGTTTGCAGTGAACTTCTGCACACATACCCAGTCGAGACACATTATTGTGACCACCTGCTACCTTTGACGTCAACAGCGCGTAGCCAATGACAGAAGGCACGTGTAGTGAGCTGGCTTGGAGGGTATATAAGATGTGCTGTAGACAATCTGTAAACATATCGCCCGTTGCTCTCATGGATAAGAATAGCGATTTATCAGATTTGCAAAAAGGGATGATTATCGGCTTTCGGGCTAAGGGTGGCAGTATTTCTGGAACAGCGCAGTATGTGAACTGTTCATGTGCTGCTGTGGTTAAAGTGTATCGCGATTGGAGAAATGGCACCATTGCGAATATGCGACGTGCAAACTGCGGATCACCAGGTGCCATTGGTGTGAGACGTGAACGTCGGCTGCGAAGGTGCGTGAGGGCCGATCGTCACGCTACAGCGGAGCAACTCACAGGCCGAATGAACCAGGAGGCAACCGGAAGTGTGTCTAAAACGACAGTTCAGCGAACCCTGCTGCGTATGGGGCTCCGATGCAGACTGATGGACACTGCACCTATGCTAACGAAGGTGCATTGGCAGAAAAGGCTTATATTTTCACTGCAGTATCGGAATTGGACAGCCGCTTATTGGCAAAGGATTGCCTTCTCCGACGAGTCACGTTTTCTGCTTCATCGAACTGATGGACGTTGGCGTATAAGGCGAGAAACATCGAAGAACAAACGCTCTTCAACCGTTGCTGGAAGAACACAAGCTGGTGAGGGCAGCGTTATGGTCTGAGGTATGTTTTCGTGGCATTCTCTAGGTACACTCATACCTGTGGAAGGCACTATGGACCGAAGTCGTTATGAATCCATCTTTGCAGATCACGTACACCCATACATGCAGAGTGTTTTCCTTGGGGCGGACGGGATCTTCCAGCACGACAATGGGACATGTATCACAGCTATAAATGTCCGAGAGTGGTTGGACAAGCACGATGAAGACTTCGAAGTACTTCCTTGGCCCCCTAATTCCCCAGACTTAAACCTAATTGAGCATCTGTGGGACCACCTCGATCGTGTTGTTCGCTCTATGGATCCTCCACCACGCACCCTCCAACAGCTGTCAGATGCACTGCAGTCAACATGGCTCCATATACCTGTGAACACCTTACAGTACCTTATTGAATCACTCCCAGCCCGTCTAGCTGCTGTTCGCCCTGCAGACGGTGGTTACTGTGGATATTAGCTAGTGGTCACAGTAATGTGACGTCAAAATTTAACCAAACGGACAGGTATAAAAAAAATTGCAGTCCAGCTTAGGTTAGTCCACTAGTTTTATCAGTGATGACTTACATATACTTCTGGTCGTAACGATAAAACCGCATTTGAATGTGAACTGGGTGGCTTGAATTAAGAAAACAATCTCAACATAATAATTATATTCGTTCTACGAACAACAGCTCTCGTTCACGAATCTGTACACACATAAATCGCTATATCCCTATAAGGGCCTTAGTTTGTGGGCCGCCAAAGGAGGCTCTGCCACCCCTGATTATCTTTGAGCTTCCCTTTTAGGAAAGACTATTTCAATATAATAATAATAAAACTAAATGCAGAAAAAACATTCGTGCACATGAACCATTAAGATGAATATCGTCTTCACACGATTTTAATGATCTTAAAATATGAAATATATATACAATTAAAATACTCTAAAACACACTAGGACTTTTAGAGCGACAGTCGCCCCATCATCAAGTGTGATCGAATCTCCCAAACCGTTCAGTATAAATATCTGTAGTGCGCCATAACAGCAATCGACGTAACAAAAGCTTGCGATTTACGCGCCATTTGTCCCTGCGGTTAAACCACGATCACAGCGACACCACAGCACAAATCGAAGACATGATTATAACTGCAATATTAAGTATTAAAGTCTAAAAAAGGAAGATAGTTCTGAGGATTGTGGAACACTTGTAGACAAAAGACGTCTCCAAATATCAGGTAGATCCCAAGGGCAATTATCATTACTTCAACTTCGTTTGAACGCGGAAATGAACAAACTCTCAGTCACCAGTAGCATGTGTGTAGAGGCTGGTGTTATCAAAATTTTGGCATTGTCCCAATCAGGAATTAAATCTTCTGAATCAACGCACTTGGTTAGGGCTGCACAGATATGGTCTGCTTTTAAACTATATTTATGTTCCTGCAGCCTGAGGCACAGTTTCCGACGAGTGGAGCTTATGTAATAGTTAATACTCTCATGCGAGTCATTGTGGGATGCAATAAACACCCCAACTCTGTGAATCATCAATTCTTGGCCGGTCTTTCCTCAAAACGGATGATAGGTTGTTAACTCCCACGCCAAAGTGTAGCCAGTATCTAGAGCAAATTTTAGACATTAAGGCTGTAAAACCAGGTAGGAAATCCATTTTTCCAACAAACTTTTTAACAACATGTGGATCACCGATTAAAGTTGAGAGAGGTCGACGGGATGCATAAACTCGACGAAAAATCTTACAAACAATCTGTCGAGGATAGCCGAAAGACTGAGCTAAATTAAAAATATAATTGATGTCCTGATTAAAGAAAAACCTAGTGGAAAAATGTGTAAATGCTCTGTGAAACAAAGAGTAAAGCGCAGCAACTTTATGTTGCATAGGATGAAAGGAGGCAAATGGGATTAAACAACCCGGGGCAGAAGGCTTACCATAGACCAAAAAAGAAAAGTGATTCGAAATTGGGTGCCTGTGAATACAAAAATCTAGAATATTGATTTCACAGTTAGACTCAAGTTGTACGGTGAGCTTGATAATGGGATACTTTGAAGAAAGTACGTTGGCGAAGTAAAATAATATCTTGGGAGTGAGGCCACGCTACCAAGATATCGTCAACGTGCCTTAAAAATAACAGCGGGGGAAGGAGAAATTCACTAATAACTTTGTTCTCAAGATTCTGCATCAGGATAATAATAATAATTAACACATGCCATATTCGGAAGAAAAAATAAAATAATAATTCCAGTACGTATCACACTTAAAAGCTTACCGCTTTTATACAACTAAATTACTAGACTGGATATCAAAGGGCGAAAAAGACGTGATAGATGGGTGGTATAGCGCTGTGTAGCGATATGACAGAGAGAGGAAAACCTGTGAACCATCTAATTCAATAGCTTGTCCGTACAGAAGTTTGATTAAGATACGACAATACAATTCGCAAATCAATTTATGCCTTTAGAACAGAAAAAGCAACGTTTCTCCCAATAAAATGTTTATTACACATGGACTATCGTTTCGCAGAGCGTATGGCCCTGCATCATCTGGACGAATGGGGCATAAATATTCAAAGCATTGTGACATCATCAGAGTTCTGACAGTCACGGAACTTGGTGAGTTGTTTCCATGCGCTTGCGAGGAATGGAGTAGACGTTATGCCGTTGACAAGCCGTGAATAGTTCCCGTATATGTGGAAAGCTTCTAATAAATTAAACTTGGTAGTCGAATCAGGTTTATCGATAAGCGTAACGTTTCCAAACAAACATTTATGGTTATTTTCGTGACAATGTTGGGCTATAGACGACTTCTGTAGTTCACAGTTCAGTCTTGCGTTCCTTCAAACGGAAACTTAAAGCCCTGCGGGTCTGTACAACATATGGAAGTCCACATTCACGAGGTATCTGATAAATTCCCCAGGAATTTCATATATAGGTAGACCCGCAGGCTTCAAGTTTTGTGTGAAGGAACACGAAGTCGTCTATAGACCAACATTGTCACAAAAAGACCCATCAATTTTTTTATGGAAACGCTACGCGTATTGATAAACCTGATTCGACCATCAAGCATAATATGTTACAAGCTTTCCGCATATTCCTGAACTCTTCACGGCTTGTCAACGACATGATGTCAACTCCATTTCCTTCAAGCGCGTGGAAACAGCTTACCAAAATCAGCTTCTGTAGAGCTTTTGGTTAATATAGCTTTCAGTTAGCAGTTAATTAACTATTCATCATATAAAAATTTATCAATACCTTATCTTCGATCGTCTTTGAATGATTTTCCTTTGGAGTTCTGAAAGACATTTCTTCGTATTTTTTTTAAATCACCTAGCCTAGAAGAAATGAACAATAGTTTCGCATTATATAAACGATACTTTCATCCTATTTCAGCTAAATCGACTATACATTTTTTTTAACGAAGCATGGAAATATCAAATTTCGTCTTTATCTGTTCAACAGTTTTTGAGTGATTTAATTCTTAAAAAATAGGAAAAAAAAGTAATATCCCAAAGATGCTTCCATTTTTGAGGCAATTAATGGCATCAAAAGAGGAGACACATTCGAGATATATTATATATCCTTGAAACAGTATTGCTGTGCTTATTATTTTTTTATAAATACTGCTACAATATTTTAACCTACAACATACGATAAAATCAATTTATGAAAGTACACGGGTAAAAATGTTGGAGTAGTTGCACCAAAAACTGATGCTGCACCCTGCACCATTTTCTAAGAAAAGATACACCATTGTGTGGTGGAAACAAAAATCAACAACATGGTGAAATCTTGCACCATAATGTGGTGTATCTTTGCACTGTAACGTGGTCGAATGTTTCACCATTCATAGCGAGGAACAGAACACCAATTATGTAGAATATAGTAACACACTACTAGTGATCCGATTTATTGGCTTACGAAAATATGCATAAACGTTCCCAAGCTTTCGTACATCAACCAGATGGCTTTTTCAAGAAAGTTATGCAGAAACTGCAAACTGAAAAATATAACGCTTTAACAATTTGAACGCGGTGACTTGACTTGACACTAAATAGATACGACGTTATATTCATTTAGAGATACGAGGTATCACGTTGGTTGTCCCCGTGATATTCTAGTAGGGAAAAGGCGTAACTTTAAGAACTGGTTCCAAATTCATGGCAACTCGAGTGAGACGCAGATTTGGCACGAATTAAATACAGATGGCTTTTTCAAAGAAGTTTCGGTCTAACTTCCTTGAAAAAGCCATCTGGTTGATGTGCAAACGCTTGGGGACGCTTATGCATATTTTCGTACGCCAATAAATCGGATCACTAGTATAGTGTTACTATATTCTAAGTTTCACCATGTTTTTTGGTTTAGTATAGTGTTACTATATTCCAAGTTTCACCATGTTTTTGGGTTTAGTATAGCGTTACTATATTCTAAGTTTCACTATGTTTTTGGGTTTAGTATAGTGTTACTATATTCTAAGTTTCACCATGTTGCTTGGTTTTGTTTGCATAACACAATGGCGTATCTTTTGTAAGAAAGTGGTGCAGCTGGTGTAGCACCACCTTTTGGTGCAGCCTACCACACAATTTTTAAAAGTGTACCTAAAGATTTTCTACCCACCACTGCATTATCTGAAGCCTCCCCTAGAATTTAGTACTAGTTACGGGCCTGATCCCTATCGTATATAAACTTTTCGAAAACTCCAGATTAACTATTATGCAAAAGCTATTACACTCAACTTCCTGTTATACCCATTAGATACATTCAATGTTGACATGACTTGCTTGCCTGACTCATAGCAGTGTTGCCAAATTGTAAAAGCTCTTAGGGGAAATAATGCTTCTCTCAGTGAGAAAACGTTTAACGAGAAATAACTAACTTCCCTAAGAGAACAGAAAGGTTAACTAGAGGTATACCTCATAGGTGACTATATGTCTTAAGTCACGATTTTAATACATTGAACCGAGAAAGGGCTGGATCTCTAATATTGCGAACTGTATTTAAAGGGAGCATCGTTGATTCTTAGTTTCGAAGAGAGCTGTCTTCGAATTATATAAAGACCTTCTACTAGACTTCCACGTGCGTGGATGTTGTACGGAAGTACATTAATCAGAAGACTGCCGAAAGATCAATCGAGGAGAAACCGTGTTCCAACTATGTTCTATCTTTCACCATCTCCGCAGCGATGGATAGCGAAGGAAGGAACAAACAGGGAGGAGTGAGACAGAAACGGAGGAGCTAAAACGACGTCGTTTGACGTCATAAGGTGATAACTGGTGAGCGAGTGAAAATGTAGATTTGTAATATATATATATATATATATATATGCTAATTCTTCCCCAATAAATAGTTAACAGTCATACTGACTTTGAAAAGCTATGTTTAGGCGCATTAGATCATCTGAACCAACGAGCAGCAGATCATAAGCATACAACCTTAAATTTAGCGTCCGCAATTCACAATGACATTTCCAAATGTACCAGCAGATCACTTACTAGGAATAATTTAATTATTAAGATCTCATTTCTTTCTTCACGAAAGGGAAGTATGGAATCCGTACAACCTTCCAGTCTTCACTTGTGAGCCCAACGATGTCACTGAGTCTAGGCAAATTGTTTGAAGGAAAAATATAATGGAACCCGCTTATGACGATGATAATTATGTTTGGGGTGAAAAAACCCAATGTGTAAAAATATGCCTATACGTTTGTACATATTAGTATCCATAACAATTGGTTTTGTAATACAGTCAAATCCCTGTTTAACGCCCTGCGATTTAACGAATTCCGCGATTTTGCGTACATTTTTTACGGTCCCGACGGAACCACATTAAAATTAATGCTTGGCGTTTGGCGATTTAACGAACACATTTCCTCAATTTAGCGAACATTTTTAGCACGTCTTTTCTAAAAAAAGATCGTGCTTCTGTTATCGGTTTGTCCGTCCGCCTGTACCCACGATATCTCTGCAACCACTAGTCCGATTTGAAATTTTTTTTTGAACTGGGAAGCTTGGAATATGCAAATGACGATCCATTATTATTATTTTTTTTTTTTTGATTGGAGGTTTAACGACCACCGTGAGCAACTCAATGGGCTATAAGCAGTCGCCCGTCCCTAACTTAGGGTCACTGGCTCCAGGGAAGGGAGAGAGCCAGTGCCGTAAGACAAACACAACATCCATGCCTCACCGGGATTCGAACCCGGACCCCTTACGGACGAATGATCAGAGGCTAGCGCCTTAGACCACTGCGCCACAGGGGCGGCAAATCCATTATTTCGTTTTTTTTTCACGATGTACAATTTTGCCGGTAGAGGGCGTAAATGCAGATGATGTCGAATTCAAAAATACGTTTTATTCCACATATTTGCTTCTAAACATCCGATTGAATTTTTCTTTTTATCTTTCGATTCCATTTATATCGAAGAGTATTTTAGATATAGTTCCTTTTTTCAAATTACGCATAGGTTCTCCACTAGGGGGCGTAAAAGTAAATTATCTTTTCCTTGATAACTCTTCTTCTAAAACTCCGATTTGAAAACTTTTTTCTTCAGCGGATACATCTCCTGATGAAAAATCTTTTGCATATAATTTCAAATTTTTGGTAAAGAATACTTTGGCCACCAAGGGGCGTAAGTGTTAATTTTTGCTTCTGATGTATTTGCCATAAAATCGGAGATTCTGAAATATCGATTGAAAAAATTCTTTCGTGGACTGATGCCACTCACATAGATGAACCGTTTCGGAATATTTTCTTCTTAAAATATTTCACAGTTTCTCCGCCAGGGGTCGTAGATGTTCATCTTATTTTTGTCAATATCTTTACTTCTAGGAGTCCGATTTGAAAAATTCCTTCTTTGTTAGATAGTGTTTCTAGTGTGACATGTGGTTCATATGATTTCAAAATTTTTAAGTGATTCATTGACTTTCCGCTAGGGGGCGTAAATGTAAATTGCGTTTCCCAATATATCTCTGCTTCTAAATCTGCGATGTGAAAAATTCTTTCTGCACCGCATACAGCTCCTGATGGGAAATCGTTTGACCATATTTTTTAATTTTTGTAAGAAATGTTTTGGACACCAGGTGGCGTAATACTTAATTTCCGCTTCTGTTGTATTTGCAGCAAAATATGAGCTTCTAAAATCTCGATTGAAAAAAAAGTCGTTTGTTGACCGATACTACTCCTCATGAAAAATTTTCTTCTTGAAAAATGCTTAGAAAATTTTTCTTCTTGAAAAAATGCATGGTTCTACGCCATGGGGCGTAGTTGTATATCTTATTTTTGTCAATATCTCTACTTCTAAGAGTACGATTTAAAAAATTCCTTCTTTGTTTGATAGTATTTCCGATGCGAAATGTTTTTCGAATAAATTCAAAATGTTTAAGTAAATCATAGACTTTCTGCTAAAGGGCACAAAGGAAAATAGCGTTTCCTGCGTTATTTCTGCTCCTAAAGCTCTGATTTGAAAAATTATTCCTGTATCGCATACAAGACCTGATGGAAAATATTTTTCACATAATTTCTAATGTTTGGTAAAGAATGGTTTAGCCACCAGGGTCATAAGTGTTAATTTTTGCTTCTGAAGTATTTGTTGCAAAATCTGGGCTCCTGAAAACTCGACTAATTTTTTTTTCGACCGATACCGCTTATATGGATACACCTTTTGAGAATACTTTCTTCTTAAAATAATGCATGGTTTTCCCAGCAGGGGACGTAAAGTCACATCTTATTTTTGTCGATATCTCTGTTTCTAAGAGTTCGTAAGCTCACGATTCCGTTTACAGCAATATCTGAGGGATTAAAAACCCGATTAAAAATCTTCTTTCTTTCGTCAGATCTATTGTTTTCCATACCGGTTCCATTGACTTTGAATAGCTTTGATGAATTTAATTTGCGTCAGAACGGATTCAAAAGACGTGCTTATTACACCCGAAAATTCGGTGCCATCTTTCTTGTTTATTTTTAAACCACAAAACTATGTAAAACATCATTTTCATGTTAAAAGTTAACCCAAATGCAATCCCTTGATGATGTTTTAAATGCATCAGGTTCTGGTAAAGATGATGAAGTAGAACTGAACCTTAGCTGCTTTAGTGATGCTGGTCACGGTATAGAATGTGCTATAAAGTACTTAATGCCCTTCAATATTAATGATGATGTTTTTAATGCACTTCATAAAATTGAAGCTGCAATTTATTAATATAGAGCTAAACGTTCAGAAAAAAACATAAGGAAATCTTCTCTAAAGCATTTCTTTTCTACAGTGTAAAAAGGTAATCAACACATATTCTTCTTTTGCAAGTTTATTAGTACTAATTGATGTTCTGTTTCATGCAGTTCGGGATACTGAAATCATTATTTAAGAAGCTAAATGCTCGGAAAAAAATTAACTTTTGTATTTTTCTCGCAATTTTAAAGTACACTTGAAGTTTGAAGCTGCATATTGAAGTCTAATATCTACGAATCATGTATTTAATATGCAATGTGTATGTATTATAACATTTTTTATTATAAATTCGTAATTAAAAGCACTGTACATAATTTTAATTTCACTGAAACAAAGAGAACTTAGCTGTTTAGTTATTCTGTAATGAACACTAGCGTAATTTGAATGTTTCATTCGAAAGGCTTCCTCGATTCAAAGAATTCCGCGATTTTACGTACAAGACTCTTGGTCTCTTGAAGTTCGGTAAATCGAGGTTTGACTGTATTTTATTAGTTAACAACAGTAGTACAAATTTAAATAATATAAGCATTTAAATAATACATAGGAGCAGAGAATCCTGAACCAGACATAGTGTGGAAATGTTTCTAAAAAGATACTCCCAAGGCACGCAGACGCTTGGACAGATTGGTGGTGACGGTCTTTTGCGCAGATCCCTAAAAAAGCATTTTATGTACAAAGGCTGTTCCATAAAAACTGAGAGTAGTTTATTTTGAATTGGCAACTGTGCCATAGTTAAAAATAACTTCGCACAAAACTAACTAAACTAAGGAAGTATCTATGGCAACAGTTATTAGCCGTGGCAGACGATTCTGGTTGTGTTATTTCGCAGTTGTTTAAGGTACGTCTGCATTTTGCCATACAGCTATGGAAGTGAGTGATTCAGAGTTAAGAAGTGAAATGCGTTGCGAAATAAAATTTTGCTATCGTTTGTGTAAAACGACTCCAGAAACACTTGATTTAAAGAAAAAGCTTACAAAGATTTATGTTTGGGTGAGTCGACGATTTTTAGATGGACCCAGGATCTCAAAAAAAGGCGTTTGTCAGCAGAACTCGCTCCTAGGCCTGGTCGACCTGAAAGTGTTGTAACTGAGCGTACTCTTAACGTAGTTAGGGAAATCCTGCTAGATCAACGAATGACTTTTGAAGCTATAGCGGCGTCAACTCATACTTCAAAAACGTCGGCATTTCGCATTCGACACGACAGATTACTGCTATATGGTGTGTGTTACAGATGCGTACCTCATCACTTGGCGAGAGAATAATTGTTAGCCAGAGCTCATGTGCGTCATGAGTGGAAACAAATGACTGCAAAGGATCCAAACTTTCTAAACACAGTAATAACTGCCCAATGAAACATGGTTCCACTATTTCGACCCCGTCGCGATTCGCGCAACGAGTGTCTGGAAACACACAGGCTCGTCTCCTCCGAAAAAAGTCCGCCAAATCAAATCAGCTGGTAAGGTGATGATGATAATTTTCTTTGATCATAAAGGTGTAGTCTACCAGCATGCCGTTCCTCCACAACTTACTCTCAATGCTGAGTATTACATTTCAGTCTTGAAGCATCTGCGACGACACATATCGACTAAGCGACCGAAACTGGTGAGCAAGTGGACCCTACACCATGATAATGCCCGCCAACATGTGGTTGCTTGCATTCAACAGTATCTTACGAAATGCAGTATTAAAATCATGCCACAGCCTGCCTACAGTTCGGATCTTGCCCCGTGCGATTTCTAGTTGTTTCCAACAATGAAGGAGAAGTTCCGTGGAGCAACATTCAACACAAATGCTGACGTTGTTCAGGCTGTACAGGGTTCGCTAAAGCAGCTTCTACAAAATGCCTTCACTTCATGCTTCGAAAGGTGGACTGAACGATAAGACCGTTGCATGTCATCCGAAGGAAGATACTTTGAGAAAAAATAACACATATTTTGCTGCACGTATATTTTTTCATTTTGTGTGATTTTACTCTCAGTTTTTATGGAACGGCCGTTGTACTCAATTCCCATTGGTTTTCTATCAATATCCTTCCACTAACACACCATGATGCCCCAGCACTGTTGCAATTTTGTAATTTACGCCACCATTTGTATTCCCTCCATTCCAGAATAGTGCGGTACAGATTTTCTTTGTCTCGTTAAATATGAAATTTCATTTCATTGTGTTGCTTCGCTTGTTAAAAAGATAATCTTAACTTCTCTCTCTTTCGGTAAACTCGGGGATTTCACTAAATTTTATATCTTAGAAACGATAAAATTAGCTTTGAATTAACATTATACGAAACAAAAGTTCCTGGTTGGCTCGTTAAATCCGCGATCTACCTCATACGGTCTCGTTATAAGCGGGTGCCACTGTGTAGGAAATATTTAAAAAAACATTCGGATGCTGCCCCGTTGGCGCAGTGGTTTAAGCGCTGGCTTATCACCAATCGTCACCAATGGGTCCGGGTTGGAATCCCGGTGAGGCATGAACGCTGTGTTTGTCTCACGGCATTGGCTCTCTTCCTTCCTTGGAACCAGTGACCATAAATTCGTGACGGGCGACAACTAACAGCCCATCGAGTTGCTTACGTTGGACGTTAAACCTCCAAACACACAAAATTAAATCACTCAGACACCTACCTGTATTTGCAACAAAAGCTTTTGCTTCAAAATTTCTATATTTATTGGGTTGTCAGAAAAGTCATGACGTATTTTAGCCATGTTTTACAAAGCTCATTTATTGATAGAAAGAACAAAGATCAATCAATGATATAATGCCCGTTCTGTTCGATAACCTTTTGCCATCTTCCAGTGAGCTACAGAATGCCTCGTTCATAGAAGGACCTGTCTTTCGTGGCGAAAAACTGTACAAGATGCTGATTTACAGCCTCATCTGAATTGAACGTTATACCACGCAAGCACTGTTGAAGAGAGCGAAACAAGTGGAAGTCTGACGGCGCAAGCACAGGCGAATATGCTGGGTGTGGCAACACATTCCATCCAAGCTCCAATAATTTTAGGCGGGTGATCAAAGATGTGTGTGGTCTCGCGTTGTCGTGATGGAACACAACATCTTTTAGATGAACGAGCTCTGGACGTTTCTGGATGATGGATTCGTTCAAACTGTCGAATTGCCGACAGTACGCATTCGGTTTGGTTCCGCGGTAGGAGCTCGAAAAACACGACTCTTTTAAAATCCCAAGATACTGAGACCAGAACGTTCCCCTGATGAATGTTTGCTTTGGATGTCGTTTGAGGCGAATCATCACGTCGGGAACAAGACCGTTTGCGCAGCACATTGTTGTACACAATCCACTTTTCGTCACCAGTTATCAGTCGCTTCAAAACAGGATCGTTTTCCTCACGTTTAATGAGCATATCGCCGATGTTTATAAGCGCCGTCAATTGAGCTTCTTTGTATTCATGAGGAACCCCCACATCGAGCTTGCTTACGTATCCCAGCTTCTTCAGGTGGTCGTGAACGCTTGAATGATGGATGTGCAATGTGTCTGCAATCCCTCGTGTCGTGTAACGTGGATTTGACTCGATCAATGCCTTGATTTGATCGTCATCAACCTTAGTGGGCCTTCCGGACCGAGGAGCATCGTTGGAGGTCAAAATTACCTGCACGGAATTTTGCGAACCACCACTGGCACTGACGTTCTTGTAGAGCATTATCACCGTACAATTTATGCAACTTTTCACAAGCTCGACGCGCGTTCTTCCCTTTACGAAAGTAAAGAGTAAAATATGGCGAAAATGCACAGTTTGGTCTTCCATCTTCAACTTGACGTAAAATCTCCGCAAATCAACCAAATCGCTCACTATTTCTTTTAGACTGCAGCTAGAGCTAGTACCTGTCGAATGTCATAGCGATAACAGAGCTGCGCATGACTCTAGTACTTCCAAAACCGCCCAACCGCCATCGGGTGCCAAAATGCGTCATGACTTTTCCGACAACCCAATAGAAGATCCACCTTTGGATTTGGTGACAGATGCAAGATTTTTCGGAACAATTTCTTTTATATTCCAATCAATCTCAACTGGAATGTTTCCCCACCCTTCCTGCAAAGCTACTACCAAAGCTGATTTGGAGAAAAGTGGATTTGGTTGAGATCCTGTTCGGCATTCTAGTCTATCTAAGAGATATCCTATTTCGTTGAAGGGCATTGAACTGAGAAGTCCAACATTTCCGCGTTGTTTTCCGCCTGTGGCGAAGCGTGTAAGCATCTAGTGTCACAATCTAGAAACAGCTTTAAATTAATAATCATATTGTGTTCAAATAAAAATGAGCAGTGCACTGTAAAATACGCACGAAGGCACGCATTCCATAATGATTCTCCACAGATATCGCACTGCAGCCAGCCTCTTACACGAGTACATTCCGTTGGCAAAAGCAACATTTCCACTTCTCGTGCTGGTAACAAAACACTGCCATCTTTGTGAACTGCGCCTGCGCATAAATCAGAAGAAAACCCAGGAAATGGAGCGGCTGCAGTACACGTTGCATTGTGTGAATGTCACGAGTCGTTAGTTTGGTGACATTGCGTTTCTTAGATTGTGAATCTTTTTTTCCCATTCATTTCAGGGCTTTTATCGAGTTTTGTTTCATGAGGTACCTATAGCATATGGACAAAGGCTTTACTTAGCAGGATATATATATTTTTTATTTCTGTCTTTAGGCTGTGTCTCACACAATCAGAATGAACAA
The DNA here is from genome assembly GCA_039090855.1 of Macrothele yani. NCBI lineage: Eukaryota > Metazoa > Arthropoda > Arachnida > Araneae > Macrothelidae > Macrothele > Macrothele yani. The sequence continues at coordinate 108,645,155 of CM076997.1, read as the reverse complement.
TACTATAGATCTGAGTCTTACCCTTCGAATATTAGTGTCGTGATTAATGTACCCGTGTAGTTACCGGTTTGATGAATTTTCAGTTTTCTGACAGAAATAAAGGAAATAATTGAAAATTGCAGACCAACTCCTTAGCTGAATATACGCGTATTAAGAAAAATCTAATAATGTAGTCATCTACTTTTCATGATCCTTAGTTTTTTATTTGGCTGCAAAAAAGCGAAGGGACGTTACTTTTCGGCATAACTTCTATTTTTCCAGAAACGAACGCTTGCAAAAAAATGTGTACCATTAACAAAGTTTCCGAGTCTCGAAACTACGACGCGAAATATCTCTCTCACATTTTAATTCCATAGATGTTTTGATTCAGATTGAAAAACATGGAAAACTTTTTTTTCGGTTCAACATTTAAGAAAATTGTAATCAAAGCCGCATAACATAATAGGTATTTCGTCTGCGCCTAAATCGACGCAATATTCTGTCTAGACAAGCAAGGGTTGCTCTTCAGGGACCATTGTGAAATCAAAGATTCTCAGAATAAAAATAACCACTTTTCAAAGAACTCGCAGTTACAACATAGTCTTCTCGCACTATTCCCCATTTACAGTGAAAAAATAAAATGCAGGAAATGACAAAAATCCTTCATTTTGAAATTCTGAAATTCTGTTATGGAGAATGTTCTTGCAAAAGTGCGCTACCGTATCGTTGTGAAACAGAACAATAAGGTTATCGCTCTCTCTCTCCTATCATTTGAATTTCTTGAAATAGAAGAATTAAGGTTTTATCTCTCTCTCTCTCTCTCTCTCTCTCTCTCTATCTCTCTCTCACCTTTCATTTGAATACCTGAATTAGAAGACTGAGATTATCTCTTTCGGACTCTCTCTGTCTCTCTCCTTTCATTTGAATTTCTAGAAATAGAAGAATTAAGTTTATCACTCACGCTTTCTTACTCTTTTCATTTGAATTTCATAGAAGAATAAAGTTATCTATTTCTCTCTCTCTGTCTCTCTCTCTCTCTCTCTCTCTCTCTCTCTCCTGTCATTTGAATTTCATAGAAGAATAAATTTATCTATTGCTCTCTCTCTGTCTCTCTCTCTCTCTCCTTTCATATGAATTTCATAGAAGAATAAAGTTATCTATTTCTCTTTCTCTGTCTCTCTCTCTCTCTCTCTCTCTCTCTCTCTCTCTCTCCCCCTTTCATTTGAATTTCTTGAAACAGAAGAATAAACTCATCTCTCTCGCTCCCCTTTCATTTGAATTTTTTGAAATAGAATAATAAGGTTATCTCTCTCTCTCTCTCTCTCTCTCTCTCTCTCTCTCTCTCTCTCTCTCTCTCTCTCTCTCTCTCTCTCTCTCTCTCTCTCTCTCTCTCTCTCTCTCTCTCTCTCTCTCTCTCTCTCTCTCTCTCTCTCTCTCTCTCTCTCTCTCTCTCTTCTCTCTCTTTCGTTTCATTTGGATTTCTTGAAATAGTGGAATAAAGATATCGATGTAGCTCTCTCTCCATCTCTCTCCCCTTGCATTTGAATTTCTTTATCCATTTCAGATTATTGGAGTGGAAACTGATACCCGTACTTCTGGTGTTAAATATACGTGGTTGTGTTCTACAGTGTTGTTTTTACAAAGTATTTTACAATAAATGAATGGAGATTTGTTAATATGTGTCTTTTATTAATTTCTACATATTTTTCCATACGCTACTTCATATATGTTTTCCTCTGAGAGATTCCTGCAACAATACAGAAAAGAGCACGCCGTGCCGCTGTTCCCCACAAACTAGTCTTGTTCGCATAATGCAGGTCAACGTAGAGCACAATCGTGCTGAAGGAAGCAAAGGTTCTTACTGATGTACTGCTGCAGTGTAGGCAGCGTGGAATTGTCCAGAATATCCAAGCACAGGCTGGACTCTTTGTCGTTAAAGGTACAATAACAAATGGAATAAGAGACGTCAGCTGAAGCAGTCTCAAACCATTACAGATGGAACTAATCTCGAAAGGTAGGAGGATAAAGTCTTGAAAGAACGTTTTCCCTTCAATTGCAACATCCCTGTACGTCTACCACAGAAAAACAGCATGCAGCGTCAGTAATTTCTACTAGAACATTATTGCATTGCTCTACTGTAGAGGAACGGTAAGTGTGTTTGTTTGGGGGTTTAATGACCATAGGCTCAAGGTGCACCCTGTACCACTCAATGGGCTGTAAGCTGTCTCCCAACCCCTAACTTAGGACCACTGGTTCCAAAGAAGGGAGATATCCAGTGTCGTAAGATAAGTACAATATTCATGCTTCACGGGATTCAAACCCGGACCCCACCGTTTAGACCACGACGACACCAGGGCGGCAAGAAGGAACTTGAGGGAGACACCACTCCAAACGTTCTGAGAATTTTCTAAAGTTATGTCAAGCTCGTGCTCAACTGCTCTACCATGAAAATCTAAGAAATGCAAAGGGTAATTCTAGTACTGACAGATGTCCCCACGACATTTACGTTCTTATCAGAGAAGAAATCTGCGTCTAAATATTCCTTTTGCGTTAGATACAGAACACGAACTTGAATATTTATCATGCATTTTACAATGTTTTATGACAAAATGCTTTGTCACTAAGCGCGTATTTCTATTTTTAGAATATTTGCAATGTTGACTTCACTTCCTAAAAATCTAACTGAAGAGTTTCCTTTTATGCCTCCTAGTAATTTTGTGATGATAAGTTCCTCTCTGAAGAGATTAAGAACAAGGAAAAGGAAGCCCACGCGAGACATTAATGAAGTGTTACCGGAAAGATCGGTTAGATGAGTAACTAATTTAGTGTTAGGTTCGACGCAAATTTTTAAAACCGTCAGACATCCGCTTTTTGAAATTTGGTTGATGCCTCTCACGACGAGAGCAAGCATGTTAATGGAAACTTCGCTCACTTGTTACTAGCGTAAACTCAAACAGAAAAAAATAGAGACGAAATACGAGAAACACTGAAGTTTCCTGTGTCTTTTACGCTTTTCACTCAGAACCTACAGCGATGAGCCATTACATTATGACCACCTACCTAATAAGCTTTAGGACTCCCATTGGCTCGCAAAACAGCGGCCACTCGGCGATTCATCGATTCCATGTGGTGACGATAGGTATCCTGGTGTATCTGAAAAAGCGCGAACCCGCTTTCTCAAGTCGAACCAAAAATGTTCGATTGGGCACATTAGGTTAATTTCGAGTCCAAGCCTTTTCCAGAAAGTCATCAGCATATTCCACGAACAACTCCTTGACGATTCTGGCAGTGTGGCATGGCGAATTGCCCTGTTGGTAATGGCCATCACCAGATGGGAACGCAATTACCATGCATGGGTGAACTTGGTCCGCAACGATGTTCAGATACCTGACAGCTGTCAGGGATTGTGCTGCTGGGATCATGGGGCCTAAAGTGTCCCAAGAAAACATCGCCCACAGCATAACATCCACGCCGCCATCTTGTTTCCGCCAAACAGTTCATCTAGGTGTCATAGCGTCCGTTAATAATCGGCTTATCCGCGCGCGGCCATCTACGTAATGCGCCAGGAATCTTGATTCGTCAGACCAAGCCACTTTCTTCCAATCATCTACGGTCCAATCTCGATGATCTTGGGTCCATTGCATGCGTTGTTGGCGATCACGTGCTGTGAGCATGGTGACCCGGATGGGTCTTCAGCTTCGCAAGCCCATGCACTGAAGGCTGTGATGAAATGTGTGCTTTGAGTCTCTGCCCTGATCATCACTGTTGTAGCTGTTGGGGATTTGTAGCACTGTGGCCCTGCGGTCGCTGTGAACAATGCGCGACAGTCTCCGCTCTCCTGTGGCATCAATGAGCTGCAGACGACACACGGCTAGTTGACGGTTCGACGTTTGGAAATCTGTGCACCACTTTTGATACGTACTCAATACAGCGGCACGTGAACAACCCACAAGCCTCGCCGTTTCCGAGATCGTAGTTCCGAGGCGCCGTGCAATCACAATTTTCCCCTTCTTAAACTCTGATAAAACAGCAGCTTTTTTCCCATTCTGACTCCGAGCACTCTACTAATCGAAAGCAGGTCATCGGGTTGTATATATACTGCTCTGTCAACTTCATCAGCACCACCGTTTGATCTTCAGGCGCGCTCATTTTTCTAGGCTTCGGGTGGTCATAATGTAATGATTCATCGGTGTATGTATTGCTGTAAAAGGAAGTTAAAGAAATTTCGATATTGTCACGTTAACATTATTAACCAGAGCTCTACGGGAACATTGTTTCCATGAACATCTACGGACTTCTCAGTCACAATGGTGAAAACAGGAGAAGAAGCATGGAGTTACTTTTTTACTTCCTTTTTTTTTTTTAGTTCAGGAGTTTTACTTACACCATTATAACTGTAAGCTGTCATTCACCTGTAATTTAGGGTTACCGGTTCCACGGAAAGGACAGATCAAAGACTATCAGACAAACACACGACCGATGCCTCATCTGGAATTCGAACTCGCGGAAGAATGGTTGAGATTAGCATGCCAAATGGATCGTAATTTTTGTTTGGTTCAAACACATCGGATTAAGAGCTTCCTGATCTAAAAAAATAATATGCATAAATTATTCCGTGCTGTTTCCAAGAGCAGGCTTCCGACGCTTTCTTTGTGGTATACCAGTAAGTACATTTCCTATTGCGCACTCCCAGATGGCACTATGAATTACTACTACTCATATTCTAAAAAAACTGTTCGATCTTCACATAAATACAAAGGTGGTCCATAAAAACTGTGATTAATTTTTTGGGGGGTTGACAACAGTGCGAAGGGAAGAAAAAATTATTAGCATAGCTGTGTGAGACGATTCTAGGTTTGTTATGCGCAGTTATAGCTATTGTTTGAGTAAAATAGCTCCATAGACAGTTGATTTCATGAAAAAGCCTACAAAGATAAATGCTTGAGTGAGTCAACAATTTTTAGATGGCACCAGGATTTCAAAAAAGGTGGTTTGTCGGCATAACTTGTTCTTAGGCCTGGTCTATCTGAAAGTGTTGTTACTAACACTGTTTGGGCAATCTCCAACCTAATTTTTCACTAGACTAGGTTAATGATTAAACATGATCATTATCAGCAGTAAGCTGTGGTCTAGGCATATAAAACAACAGATAGCGGGTAAGGAGTAGCCACTCCCTGTGTTATCCGTAGCGGTATTGTCACTACCCTGAGCGGTATTTTTTGTTGCATTTGCTAAAGAAAAAAGACAGTAGCATCATGATGACTCATGTACCATAACTGAACAGTGTGTGTATCTCGATGGAACTCTTACTGCTATGTAAGAACTGAAATATTGAAAAGGAACTGTGCATGTTCAACGCACAGTTCCTTTTCAATATTTCAGAAATATATTCAACTGGTGGATGGGGACTTACCTGAACAAAGTAAGCCTTCATCCACCAGTTGAATATATGTCAACCATCATTGTAAATGTTTCATCAACCGTCACATCATTTATATAGGAATAAAGTTGTTATGTTAGCCCTTCCCTGTGTTGGTCAGCCCCGTCTAACGAGTGGGTGATCCTTTGCTACGCCTCTGAGGTGAGTAGAAAGTGAAGATAAGAGTGTCCAGACCTTACTATCATTCTGGACAGGTGATAGCTACTAATTAAAACGTTCATACTCACAGGGAACAAATCATCTATTAAATTAACACACACACACACACACTCAGAAAACCCCACCAAAACAAAAGAACCAAAATGTAACAGAGTATTCCGTATTTAGATGAATGATTTGCAGAATGCAAAACATTCGGCCAGATGGGCTCCTCATGGCTTGACTGCTGCACAAAAACAGACTTCTGTGGACAATGCAACATTGCTTAAGCCAAGATTTGCCGCTGAAGACGACGCCTTCCTGTTACAAATTGTTACCATTGATGAAACGTGATTTAGGGACTTCGAACCTGAGTTGCAACCGAAGTCCAGTGAGTGGAGAAGTTCATGCTCCTCGCGACACAAAAAAATCCGACGGGCACAACAGAAGACGAAGTAAATGACAATCTTGGCGTATGATCCCCTTTTCATCATCGTGACAGATGGAGTACCTTGTTGAACAAATGTCACGGCAACATATTACCATGGTCACCTGCAATGATTGCGCAAAAAATGCAAAGCAACCGACTTGACTTGCTCAGAGATGGGCTTCTCCTTTTCCACGACAATAAAAGACCCCTCATGGTGAAGGTGATGACAGCTTTGATGGAGAGGTACAGGTGGAAAGTTTTACCTCACACACTCAATAGTCCGGACATTAGTCCACCAAACTCTTTGATTTGTTCCCCAAGATCAAACAACCCACGCGTGCACAACGATTTTCCTCGCTGAAGGAACATTCCGCAGAAGTTACCCAGCGCGTCCGACAGCTGAACAAAAAGGGTTACCTGACTGGAATTGCGGACCTTTCATAGCGGTTGCTCGCCGTCATTCAGAAGTACGGACGCCCACAGAAGGAGAGCAGAGAGACACTGCCTGAGAAACTTTCGGTATGTACAAAAAGTTAGTAAAATCATGCAATGCATTGATTATGATGCGCTTTCCAACATACCAGAAATCGTAGGAAAATGTCTTGGTTTTGAATGGACAAAACTACGGTATAACGTTTAAGGTTCACATATATATAAATTAAGACTATTTTTGCCCGTGTTACCTATTTCAATTATCAAGAGCTTCCACCCATAAGCTGTTTTTTAATTAAAAATCCCATCTAAATCGGGCAATTTTCGCGGAAGTTATCGTGCGAAAATAATGGCTAACGAATCTCACGCATGCGCACTGCTCGCAATTGCTGACAAGAACATTTTTGGCGGAACTTCTTCCAAAGTCGTTACGGAACAATGTATTGTATTTCGTCGCAATCGAAGCATTTTTAGTTAAGTTATAAGGATAATGGCTGTGGAATAAATATAGCTCTTGTGCCCTAACATTTGATCCCATTTCGACGATATTCCACAGAACCGGTTCAGTATACCCTCGTGAACAACATGATAAAGTTTTGTCGCAATCGAAGCATTTTTAGGTAAATTATGAAGCATAAAGGCGATGGAATGGCGATAAGAGCCAGTTCGCCCATTTTCAAAAAGATTTTTTCCCAGGTTGTCCCCCTATGACATACTAAAATTTCATCAAAATCGAACCATTTTTACGCGAGTTATCGTGCGGAGAGACAGACAGACAGACAGACGGAAAAAGCTAGGGAATATGCTCTTCTTCAACTTACGGTTGGAAAGCGTAAAAAAGAAATTGTGTGCATTTCATATGAAATGACCTATGTATTTAAATATTCGCGATACTCTTTGATTACCATAAATAAAGATAGATCACGGGATCTTATAAAATTGGCAATTTTTCGAACTGAAAATTAATTGTTAAACGATTGAACAAACTACTGAAAGGGTCGAAGACTAAAACTTTTAAAACTGTTGTGAAAACAGGAATTTGTCCGTGAAGGAAACCGAACTCGCGCCTCTTCACTCCTGAGTAATTTGCTCCCCAACTAAGCTACACGAACAGAATGTATCGCTGCAGATTTGTTTTATTGACACGTGCTTTTCGTGTGGTACGTCACATCATTTCCCTTCTTAATTTTTTTTTTTTTTTTTTTTTTTTTACATTTGAAGCGAAGTAGGAATTTTTTCATTAATTTCAGACGATGTATGGAACAAACATTGCCCATTTGTTGTAGAACCCAACGGCTAGTACATCCATTTTTACGTTTGGGTGCCAATGTGAAAACAGGAATTTTTCCGTGACGGGGATCGAACCGGCGCCACTTCACTCCGGAGTAAGTTGCACTCCCAACCAAGCTACACAAACATGATTTATCGCTGCAGATTCGTCGTCTTGAAACGTGCTTTATTCCTGAGGTACGTCACACTGTCGCTGATCCAATTTATACATTTTGGACTGATGATCTATTATTAGCTTAGAGGAATACCTGCAGCTACACACGCTGCTGGATGTAAATCCTGAAGAAAAATCAACGAGGAAATGTAACAAATGGGTTGAGAAAAGTTTTTTTTAATTAAAGAGTAAATCCACTGCCGCTGGAAAAAAATATTTCTAAAATTAAGGCAGATTGTGGATCTTTAGAGTTTTCCCCTTGAGATACACGGAGTGAAATAAAACAGAAGAAAGGAAAATATGAACGACTAGTAGAAGTAACTCAGTTGCAAAGAAAAAACCGATAATATAGTAGAAAACAAAAGCGATCAATGAACTCTGAAAGTGATTTTACTCCGAAAACTAAGCTGACTGTTTATGAAACCACTTTCAATCTTTTTTGGAAAAGATAATTTTGGGGAATATTTGAAACGATCAAATTTGAGCGAACTATTTTGTATATATTCATTTCCGAATTCATTTTTTACGCTTTCCAACCGTAGGTTGAAGAAGCGTATATGCTCCAGCTTTGTCCGTCCGTCTGTCCGCACGATAACTCGCGTAAAAATGGTTCGATGTCGATGAAACTTTAGTATATGGTAGGAAACCACCTGGGAACGAACCCTATTGAAAATGTGCGAAATGAGGTCAAAGGTCAGGACATAGAGAAGTAGGATCCATTCCATTGCCCTTATGCGACGTAACTTACGTAAAAAACGCTTCCGTTTCGACAAATTTTTACCATGTTGTTCCGGAGGTATAGTGAACCGGTTCTGTTGAATATAAACGAAATGGGGTCAAAGGTCATGGCACAGAAGCAAGATTTATTCCACAATCATTATACTCATAATTTGACTAAAAACGCTTCTATTGCAACAAAACTTTAGTATGTTGTTCCGGAGGTATAACAAACCGGTTATGTTGAATATCATTGAAATGAGGTCAAAGATCAGGACACAGGAGCGAGATTTCTTCCAAAGCCATTATGTCCATCCAACTGTCTCGGCCTCAGCGAGGTCCCCACCCTCAACCAACATTATAGAGGAACATAGGGGGAGGAGAGTGACAGTTCGTCCCCAGCCTCAAACAACATTGCAGAGGAACATGGGGGGGAAGAGAGTGACAGTTCGTCCCCGCCCTCTGCCAGCATTGCAGAGGAGTGTGGGGGAGGAGAGTGACTCATCCTTTGTGTAGTTGTGTTTAAAGAAAAAAAAATTATAATTATAATAGTAAATTAATAAATTTTTATATAAACCTAATTAACTACCTTGTCTTCACAGCTTTCATGATACTCTTTTTCAACTTTTACCAAGCCTGTCTGTTCTTAATCATTTTCCACGTTTTTAAAAATCTGTGGCTGATAGTTCTTTGTCTGGCGCTCTTTGGCCAAACCTGGCCCTTGCGCCAATAAAATCCAACAACCAACCAACCAACCAAAGCCATTATCCACATAACTTGAGTAATAACTTGGGTATTGATTTCTGGTATGTTTGAAAGCGTATCATAATCAATGCATTGCATGATTTTACTAACTTGTCTTTTACAACGTTACGAATAAGAAAAAAAAAAAAAAGAACGAAAAAATCAAGCAGCACAAATACTTAGGGAGAGTGCGAAATCTTTGTTTTGAAAAACAAATGTGCAGTATCCAGTTATCTGTAAACATGCTTGTCTGTATTTTCCATTTTAGAATATTCATTGCGTTGTCATTAACAGAAAGGTGTGTTTTTCAAATCTGTCTGAAATTCCTTTTGAAAAGCACTTTCAAAGATTTAAATAACTCTGAGAACGGTATTCACGTCACACTAAATCATTACGAATAGGACGAGAAAAGAAACTCGTAGAATGTCTTATTAAAATGCGAAGTGAAAATCTGCTAATTAATGAATAAGATATTTAAATCCCATTTGTTGAGGAATGTTTGATATGAAAACAAGTTAGTAAAATCATGCAATGCATTGATTATGAAACGCTTTCCAACATACCAGAAATCATTACTGAAGTCATTACTCAAAATATGAGGATAATGGCTGTAAAATAAATATCGCTCCTATGACCTGACCTTTGACCTCATCTAGATGATATTCAACAGAACCGGTAAAGTATACTTCCGGAACAACATGATAAAGTGTTATCTCAATCAAGGCATTTTGACGTAAGTTATAACGCATAAGGGCGAAGGAATGGATCCCGATCCTATGTCCTGACCTTTGACCCCATTTTGCTCATATTCAATAGGGTTCGTTCCCAGTGGTTTCTTAACACATACTAAAAGTTCATCGAAATCGAACCATTTTTACGCGTTATGGCGCATAAGAGCAATGGAATGCATCCCGCTCCTATGTCCTGACCTTTGACCCTACTTCACCCATTTTCAATAGGGTTCGTGCCCAGTGGTCCTCTACGACACACTAAAATTTCATTGAAATCGAACCATATTTACGCGAGTTATCATGCGGACGCACGGACAGACGAACAAAACTGGAGCATATACGCTTCTTCAACCTACGGTTGGGAAGTGTAAAAAATGACATAAAATAGTAGTTTTTTAAAGTAAAGTCAGTTAAAAGATTAGTATTAAATTAGTGCCAATTTTTATGTTCTACCCGTGGTCTTTATGAGAGGTTAAACCCATATATTTTACGTATAGGGGTTGAACAGAATAATGCGAACAGCATTCTCAAAGACGTGACTTTTCATGCAGCTGCGTACGTCCACAATACCCAATAATGTCCACCACTTTTTGGTTGCAATAGCTTTCTTTAGAACCTAGCTTCTTTAGAAGGTCTCTTCTTAGCTTACTTTAGAAGGTCTTGTTTAATTGCATTTACAGTGTCTTGTTGCAAAATTGCTTTCAGGGTGACGACGAAATGAGCTACCTAATGAACTTCGAAATAGGACTAATTGTTGGTGGCCAGTTAGTTGGAGACCTCGTGACAACAGTCTGAAGGTCACCAACTAGCTGGCCACCAAACGGTAGGGGAGGGTATCGAGAGCTGCTGTTTCTAGCGTTATGATAGCATGCGGTGTTTGCGGCAAAAATCTCGTCTGCGAAACACAAGAGCGTCTGGATAACGACTCTACTGATAGACACAGGAGAGTATTAAAGAGGATTGTTACCCGTAATAAGAAGACCACGGCGGCGAAAATTAGTGCGGAGCTCCGTCTACATCTCCAGACCCCAGTAACAAAGGAAACAGTACGCAGGGAACTGCATGAACAAGATATTGATGACAGAGCTGCTATTGGAAAACCTCGGGTGAATGCACAACGGCGACGGCAGTGTTGCCAGCAGCATACAACGTGGACTGTCGATGCATGAAAGCGTGCAATGTCGTCGATTGAACCCACATTCACACTATTTATACCCCACATCAGGACGTATTTACGTGTGGAGAATACCGTCAGAAACGTACAACCCAGACTTTCTGCTCCCAACAGTGCAGCATGGTGGTGGTTCTGTCATACTGAGGGCGATCAAAACCGGGATTTTCAGTAGGCCTCCTGATCACCTTGAAAGGACGGATGACTGGCACGGGGCGTATGAAACCATTTTTGCCGACCAAGTCCATCCATTGTTTTCTGCAGGGGGTGCCATCTATCAAGATGATAAAGCCACAATTCACAGAGCTCGGAATGGCCAATTATGGTTTGAGGAACATGAAGGCGAACTGTCACCGATTCCTTGGTCTCCCCAATCACCAGACTTAAACATCATCGAGCCACTGTGATCCATGTTGGAAAACAAATAAGATCCCGTTATCCTCCTCCTCCTGCATCTCTCAAACACCTGGAGCAATTTCTGCATGAAGAAGGGTGTAACATCCGACTAACCATCATCCAGGATTTGTATGCCTCCGTTCGAAGGAAGATTCAGCCTGTTTTGAATGCCAAACTGTATTAGGTACTTAATTAGGTAAGTAAAATCTTCTTTTCCTCTAGGTGTCCCCATTATTATGTCCAATACCCGTATATGTCTGTACCGAATGATCACTGAATTATGACCACCCCTATCAAGAGTAGATGCGGCCAGTTGACCGCGTGATTTTAGAGAGAGCGCGATTAGTCGACCACCGTAGCATGTATAAGGTGTAAGTGAAACATTACGTATTTAAATTTGGAGAATGATGGGGAAAACGGAAGGATTCGTCGGACTTTGAGGAAGGACAGATTGTGGGAGCTCAGAGAGAGTGTGCCTCCATGTCCCAAACGGCTGAACTGGTGGCTTTTTTTCGAGCCGCAGTAGTGAAAGTGTATCAGGACTGGCGTGAAAATGGTCAAACAACGACCCGGAGGGAAAATTTACACAGGACAGCGAAAGGTTGATGTGAGAGGTGACGCATTGTCTGAGACTCGTAGAGGCCAATAGACGTAACACTGTTCAACAGCTGACTACCCAATACAACAGACGTCAACCCGAAACAGTTTCTGTCATGACCATGCGTCACACGCTAACACGCATGGGCTGTAACAGCAAATGACATCTTCTCCAACATCATTTCAATATCCTCTCCTAACTACGGTTCATCGGCGGAAAAGACTGGCATGATTCAAAGATCATGCAAGTTGAATGACGGACGACTGGGACAATATTTATTTTTATTTCCTTTTCCTATGCAAATTTGAGTTTGTTCTCTTTTACACTTTCCAAACTTAACGTGATATCTTCTCTCTCACATGCATGAGGTTGGCAACACTTTTTTTTTTGATTGGGGGTTTAGCGAACATTTTGAGCACCTCAATGAGCTATAAGTAGTCGCCCGTCACTAATTTATGGCCACTGACTCCAGAGAAGGGAGACAGCCAGTGCCGTAAGAAAAACACACAACATCCACTCCTCAACGGGATTCGAACACGGACGCATCTAGCACAAATGATCAGAAGCCATCACGTAGACCACTGCGCCACCGGGGTGGCAAGGCAACACTTTTGTGGTCAGAGAGAGTGACGTATGAATGTGATAAGAATGCTAGATAAAAAGGACGATACAGCGGTTGCGCAGTGTGTGTTGAAATGTTCGATCGTTGTTAAGCTAGATCATACGACAGATAATTAAGACATATAAATGTGAAGTGTAAAACTCGCAGTGCTTTATATGTTGGATTTCATCAAATATTGCTGGACCAATAAGAGGTTATCGAAAGCTTGACTTCTGTATATGTTCCGTCTGGCCGTAAAACCTTAATCCCGGGCAACTATTGCACGGTGTTCTTATTTAGTTCAACGTTTCTTTAGACATAGCTTAACACCAATCTCGCACACGAAAAAGGGGTTGCTTTATAGTACGTATTTGGCACGAACCTCACGAGGCACTCGATCCATGCTTCACAGTCTCTACAGTGCAAGCCGGTGAAGGCAGTCGTATGGTGTGGGGCATGTTTACCTGACAGAAACCTGAACCCCAGATGTATGTGAAACAACGTATGATTAGTGCCCCCTATCGTGAATTGCTTGCTGATGGTTGCACTTTTTCCCGAATTGCAACGGTGTCTACAAAGACGTCTATGGGCCGAGCCACAGGTCCAATATTGTACAGGAATGGTTTGAAGAACACAGTTCAGACTTCCAGCATATTTATTGCCCTATGAATTCCTCCGACATCAGTCCCATACAGCACTTGTGAGACACTATGGAACTACATGTCAGGGATATGGATGCACCAAACACCTCCATACCTGTATTGAAGACGGCATTACGCGCAGCTTCGTTGGCCATACCCTGGGCCGGACTAAGGCTTTAGTGGGCCCCTAGGCTAAGATATTTGAGTCGGCCCCCAAGGCTAATACATCTAAATGGGCCCTCAAAGAATTATGACAGCGAATCATTGTGAACTCTGTTAAAACACGAAACTGTAGCAATATACTTGTACTAATAAATACGTAGTGCATTCTTCAAACTAATAAAGTATCTGCAGAGTTTTCATAATAAATTACAATATTTTCATTGTTCTCACTAGCGGAGATACCCGGCGTTGGCCGGGATAGACATAAAGTTTATTTTTAAGTAACATTGTAAATCGTAGTATAAAAAAGTATCCTAACATGATGAACAACGCTCAAATCGGGCTTTACGCTGTTCCAAGATCTCGGTCGCCCGAGATACACTGGCTCTTTCCCGCTGATCCAAAAGTCTTCGATCACGTTGTTCGGTTGTCTTACTCTCTCGAAGTAATTTTACTTTCTTTGCTTTCGGCTGAACTTATCCGATGGGTTTGCGTTGTTTTGGAGGTATTTTTCCACACTTGATGAAAATTTTATTATAAAAATCACAATTTCTAATGGCCGTTCTGACCCCTAAAAACTCAAAGCAGCAAACATGCACAATAATGCACTTCCTGGACTCCGCATTCAGCTTTATAGAGTGTAGATATACAATCTGATCACACCCAACGTGAAAGAAAGTAGTTCACGATAATATACGAAATTCTTTCTACTAATCCAGAAAACTAAACCGATTCGGATAATTTTTTCACCGTTGGGAAGCTTTCGGGAGGACATAGGTGATTTCGTTTATTTATTATTATTTTTTATTGTTTTTGGCTGTACTACCGAATGACATCGCTTTCAAGTAGTTTCTAATTTCCCATGTATCGTTCCGCTTTGTTTACATACAACCTGATCACACACAAAAGTTCACGATAATATACAAAATTTTTTTTACTAATCTCGAAAACTAAACCTATTCGGATAATTCTTTCACCGTTGGGAAGCTTATTTCTTTCAGGTGGACATAGGCTATTTCTTTTATCTATACTAATACCAATACAAATAAAAAACAAACAAACAAGGAGTTCCTAATTTAGGTTGAGAGACCCGAACCCACAGAGCTTTGCTCCTTTCGGCAGGTGAAAGAGAATCTAAGAGAGTTAGGAGCAGATTGCCCTGATAGAATAGCACGAAAGAAAATTATGGAAATATTAGAGCACAAGAAGTAAACGGTTTCCCGTTAAGTAGTGAAGTTGTAAGCTGCCCTACATACTTACCTGCAACAGCAAGCCGTTGCGAGCGATATTTCTCTCTGCAGAAAAATGCCCGGTACATCGCTGCCACAGATGAGCACAGGGGTAAAGGAAGAGGACACGGGAAAGGGGGAACCTGAAAAAAAAAACATCACACACAGCTAATACCAATATTAATCTTGGAGTTTAATTTTACGTATGAAGAAGACCGTCTATTTTAACTTCAACTTAACCTTGATGCTATTTAAGAGGACCACGCCTATTGGTGGGAATCTGCAGCTCCACCCATATTTGAGACTCCTGTGCCAATTGCTGGAAGTCTAATGAAACCTAATCCTTACAAAGAAAATGCCATGGTAAGATAAACAAAAAAAAACTTATGCCAATTGGCACAGGAGTCATAAGTATTTTTTTATTATTACTCCGCGTTGTGTTTTCAAAAATCGTACTCTTCTCCGTATGTCTTAACCGCGGAAGCTTGCGAGGAGTGAGTCGTCACCTGACGACCGTTGCTCTGACACGCGGAGTAATACCGCTGCAATCGACTTGCACCCAGTCTATAGAGGGCCCCGTAAAAACACATTTGACCCCCTTAGAGATGGAATTTCTAAAAATCGTGCCACTTGTATTTTCATCTGGGTGATGAACAGTATATACGCCAATTTTGGTGCAAATCCATCAATCCGTTTAGGAACGTATGCGGAACTAACATACAAACTTTCACTTTTCTCAGTATATAGAGAGAAAAGAACATGAGCTAAAAACTTAAGATTCCTAGATTTTGTATTGGTTTTTCTAATGATTTAGCATTGTATACTGTTCTTAGTGCACCTTTTTTTGTTAAGGAAAATGTAAAATTACAGGGGACTCCGACCATTAACAGTTCCAAGTGCAAATATATTTGGAATTAACGCCGAAAGACGTAAGGGATACTACATTAAATACCACTGAACCCGTTTACACTTTTGTTTCACTTACCACTTCGTCCAGTGTTTCGTACACCAGGACAATTCGAAGTGTGGGTGGATTCTGATGAAAAAGATGAAACTCTGCTGCACCCCGCTGTACAGAGCGACATGAAACCTTTACCCTTGGTGAGAAACGTCCTTGAAATCTGTTCCTCTTGCAGCCTCTGAGTTTCTCATCAACTGGAAATCATACGAGAAAAGTACAAAACAATTTTACAAATCTCTATCTATCTATCTATCTATCTATCTATCTATTATTGTATTTGCCTAGGCATGTCTCCTTGGCCCTAGGTCATGGTGGGCCCAAGGCTATAGCCCCTATATATCCCACCTTAATCCGGCCCTGGCCATACGTATCAACTGCTTCCGACATCTTACTGAATGGATGACACATCGGATATCTGTTGTATTGAGGGCTAAAGGAGGACATACGAAGTATTAGATAAGTGGTCATAATTCAGTGATCGCTCAGTGTATATAAATGATTTAAATGATGTCAATACAATACATAACTGCAACCTTGGTACACAGGCACAGTGACACCAATTGCAAAAAATAGTTAATAACGATAGTTGAAAATTAATTATTTTTTGAAACTCTAAGCGAAAATGTTTGGATGGTGCTAATAAGAAAAGAAATGCTGAGCCTACAAAGGACAGATAAGATGTTCAATTAAAACCTTTTTTATTTATTCCAAATCTGTTAGATTCTTTTTCTTAGCAACGCCTGTGAGGTGATATCTTATAAAGCGGGACCCTCTGAAAGTATTCAAATTTCGTAGGTATATTGACGGTTGAGATTATATCTCAGATGCAATCACTCAGCAAAAATTCCATATGGGAGTTCAAAGCAAACGTTTCAACATCTCAGTAGGATTCTTGTGCCTAGAAAATATTGAGGAACTTTCAGGTAGGCAAGACCGGAAGATAAAAAATATTTTAGATGAGGGTGGGTAGAATTTCGCATTATTCTCGCAAGTTATAAGCTACTTAACAGCAAGGGTATTATTTATGTATCTCTGTTTTTTCTTGGTGTGATTGAGTTTCGCCCGTAAACAATACAGCTAAAACCACCTCAGCAGGTAATCCTAAAAGGCACAATCCTGCTGACGTTAAAAATTGACGGTACCGTCGTCTGTGTTTAAAAACTTCCCCCCGCATATATGCTGAGTAACTCACCACGTGTATTTACTTTTCTTACTAACTGCGGAAGATTGTTGCTTAGCAACGAACTACGTCATGACCATTTCTTGTAACCGCACATTGACGTCTCCACCGACTATATGACTTTTCTTACCGTTGTTCGGAAGGAGCTCATCTCATCTGCTTTAATTCTGTTGAATGTAAGTTTATCCCTATTCTATACGGGTGCAGAAATGTTTTGAAAAATCTAACAGTTGGTTTGTTATACCTAGATTCACAATGGTATACAACAATTCATACCATTTTTATATTAATTTCTTATACGCGTAGATCATCGAATTATGTCAGAAGAATAGAGAATGCAATGTATATTCAGGTTGTTCTTCTGCATTATCGCGAAAGACATTTAAACGAGTTGGATGTGGTCTATACTTTCCCTCAAATTCCGGAGTTGAGAATGGAGATTTTAGTAAATTTTATCCACTCTTTCTCATTACAGATTGGTAAACAATTCACGCAAGATTCAGTAAACAAAAAGCAAATATATGCGCACCAATAAAAGACGCATTCCTTGTCCACACAAAAACGCAGTGGGAAAAAGCACTTTCCAACCTAATGACACTCTGTTAATGAGTTTCAACAAGGACGCTTCTTTGGTTTGGGTGGTAGCAACGCCTGTGAGGAAAATTGAGGTTGGTACATTAACATCAGAATTTTAAAACTCTCCCAAATTATATGTATAGTTCATTGTTTAAATAGGTTTAAAAACCGGCATTTAACAAATTTGATTGGTGCTTAAGATTAAAGAAACAACCACAAACACCCAGTTAATAGAGGAATCTAGACCCGAAATCATGTACGAAAAGTACAAAACAAGACTGTAACGAAAAGCAGCCAATAAACGTACAGCGCTATAGAAAACCACCGGCCAACAAAATCTGCGTATGCTACAAACACTTGGATTCCGGGTGGGATTGTGGTCGAATATGCAGATTATCTTAGGGGTTGCACTGTAATGTGCGGTGATAAGAAGTCATTGTGCCCCAGATAATTCGTTTGAATAAATCAGGGAGATTAGAGCCAGGAGAGTTTCAAGCTCAGGTGACCAGATGATGAAATGTGTGTTGATCCGTCGCCTACCGCCTCTGGAGACATTTCCAGGACATCGAGAATGCACTCATGTTCATAAAAAATAGAACACCAGAAAGGAGCCAAGCTACAACCTCAATTTTTACAGGATATGTTCATTAAGCAATACAGAACAAATGTTTAGCATCTCGGTGTCATTCGTACTAGTTGCGTCGATGCAGCTAATAATCTGTGTCTCCATCTCTGGCTTGTATGACCAGAGTGGTTATCCTACAGGACAAGTGGTTGTCTTGTGGGATAACCACTTAGGCATCGAATCAAATATTGTGCGAATGGTGCCTTGTGGGATAACCATACACGCTGTATTGAACCGCGTCCAAAGTTCATCGAGAGTTGATGGCGGACGTACCTCTGCACCTGCCATTTTATTATGTCCCAGAGATTTCCTGTGAATGATAAATCCGGCAATCTAGCCTTCCACGGCAGAAGTGGAACACTGTTATCCCTGAAGAAGGGACGTGTTGTCGCTGCAATATGCGGTGTGGCATTGTCCTGCTGAAATATGGTCCAGGGAATATCCTGCTTATAGGAAGGGTGATCGACAGTAGGGCATTCATTATACTGAAACGGAACCTCACGAGATGGGATCTGCTTTCGTACCCGATACCACCCAAGCCATAACGTCTTGTGTTGGTTGGGAATGCCTGATGCGAATACATTCTTCCCGACGTCTCTCACCCTTTCGCCGGCGGAAGTAGATGCGGCCATTCATTTCGCTTAAACAAAAGCGAGTTTTGTCCTAGAACACGATCTTATGCTATTATTCATGCCATTCCCTTTGTTTGATGCACCGTTGCAGCCTAGGAATCCGTTCCTGCGGTGGCAAAGGTAGCCTGAGGAGATGCCGACGAGCGTGCAGTCCGAAATGTAATATCCAGCAACGTACGATTACAGCTAACATAAGAGAATGCCACACAGCACAGATGTGCCAACGACGTTGATGATGCAGGACGGCCACTCAAAAATACTTTCTTTGATGATGCAGAATGGCCAGTCAAAGACACTTTCGTTGATGATGCAGAACAGCCACTCAATACACTTTCGTTGATGATGCAGAACGGCCACTCAAGGACATTTCGTTGATGATGTAGAACCTGTCTGCCTGTTTGCCTGTTTGGAGGTTTAACGACCACCGTCAGCAACTCAATGGGCTATAAGCAGTCGCCCGTCCCTAATTTAGGGTCACTGGTTCCAGGGAAGGGAGAGAGCCAGTGCCATAAGACAAACACAACATCCATGGCTCACCGGGATTCGAACCCGGACCCCGTTCGGACGAATGATCAGAGGCCATCGCTTTGACCACTGCGCCACCCGGGCGGCGATGATGTAGAACGGCCACTCAAAGACACGTTCGTTGATGATGCAGAACGGCCACTCAAAGACACTTTCGTTGATGATGCAGAACGGCCACTCAAAGACACGTTCGTTGATGATGCAGAACGGCCACTCAAAGACACTTTCGTTGATAATGCAGAACGGCCACTCAAAGACACGTTCGTTGATGATGCAGAACGGCCACTCAAAGACACTTTCGTTGATGATGTAGAACTGCCACTCAGACACTTTTGTTGATGATACAGAACGGCCACTCAAAGACACTTTCGTTGATGATGCAGAACGGCCACTCAAAGACACTTTCGTTGATAATGCAGAACGGCCACTCAAAGACACTTTCGTTGATGATGCAGAACGGCCACTCAAAGACACTTTCGTTGATGATGTAGAACTGCCACTCAGACACTTTTGTTGATGATACAGAACGGCCACTCAAAGACACTTTCGTTGATGATGCAGAACGGCCACTCAAAACCACTTTCGTTGATGATGCAGAACGGCCACTCAAAGACACTTTCGTTGATGATGCAGAACGGTCACTCAAAGACACTTTCTTTAGATCAGTATTTTTCAAAGTGTAGTCTACGGACCACAGGTGTTCCGCAGGAAATTTCAGAAGAAAAATTAATGAAGAATGTAAGAATTTCTCCTCTTAAATTTTGAATGCATGCTCGACACGAATATCCAGAGTTATAAGATAGAACCATCAAACATCTTCCATTCCAGACGACTTACAACTGTGAGTTTGGAATTTCGAATTTAGTTGAAATTGAGAGCAAAAAAAGAAATAGATTAGATGTGGAAGCAACTCTACTAATCAAATTATCGGTCATCCAACCGGATAACGATAGGTTTGCAAAAGTTCGGACGTAGCAGCATCCCTCTCACAGATGCTATGATTATTAATGCACGAGATAGTTATTATTTTTGTTATTAATGAATCTTTATACCTAGACTTTCAGAAACGCATTCAAAAAAAAAAAATCAAAGTATATTTGTCCATATAACATTTTGCACAGAATGTAACTTGAATTGTATGGATAAATTTTTTGCCCAGGCTCATGAGCGTAACTACACTGCTGGCCACCCGAAATGCAACACCAAGAAGAAAGCATCCGATTGGCCTGGAATTCGCAGCATGCGTCGCCCGCGAGAGGACATGCAAACGATTAGCATTGCAGGGCATATGCAAATCATGTGCGCCCGGCACGCCACCGAGAAGCACTATAATAAGGGTACACAGAAGGAGGGGTGTAAGTAGTGGAAGTGTGTTGTGCTGCACGACCTGTGCGTGGTAAGCTTCCTGATGCCTCGAGGCAGAATACGGCAGTCATTCCAGCACGTTTCGGAGTTCGATAGAGGACGAATAGTGGCTTATCGCGACAGCCATTTATCGTACAGAGACATCGGCACATGTGTGGGACGACATCCAGCCTCAGTGAGGTGAGTATAGATTCTGTGGGTGCAGGAGGGATGGACGGACGGACGTGAGCGTTTGACGCAGCCGCGACACACTACCAAAGGAGAGGACTAGCATGTTGTGCGGCGGGCATTGACGGCTCACACCGCCCTATCACGAACGTTAGCGCAGAAATTACGGTGCGTTGCGCAACAACCTGTGTCAGAACGTACCGTTCGACGTCGTCTGCAGGAGTGGGGACTTGTCGCACGGCGCCCATTGCTCCGATCACCAGTGACGATACACCACCGGTGAGTGCGGCAGCAGTGGGCTGTTAAACGCCGCACGTGGACTATGGAATGGCACGACATTATCTTCTCCGACGAATCCCGCTTCTGCTTGCAACACCACGATGGTCGGATCCGCGTGTGGAGACACCGCGGCGAGAGACTGTATGACGTCTGCATTATGCATTGCCATATCGGTCCGTCGCCTGGCGTTATGGTTTGGGGCGCAATTGTATATGACACCCGCACCTTTCTGGTACGCATCGCCGGTATACTCAACAGCCACCACACCATCTCCGACGGTTTCGAGCCTGTAGTCCTCCCTTACCTGCAGGGCCTGACAGCGGCCACGTTTCAACAGGAGGAAGCGTGTCCACATGTGGCACGCATCGCGCAACAATACTTCACGGACCACCAGGTGTCACTGCTGCCGTGACCTGCCTGTTCTCCCTATATGTCATCCATCGAACACGTCTGGTCACTGATCGAAAACTGTGTGGCCCGGCATGCACCACCCGCGGCTACGCCTGATTAACTGTAGCAACGTGTGGAAGCAGCCTGAACCGACATACCCCAAGCCCACATCCAAAGCCTCTTTCGTTCGATGCCGCGGCGTGTAGCGGCCGTTTGTGCCAGCCATGACGGCCACACGAACTATTGTGCGTGTTCCGCACGTTGCACGGGCCTCTAAGCTCAATCATTTCATCTTTGTATCTGTTATGTGTACAGTAAATTTGGCTTTGCTATCTCGTGTCCTTCTTGGTGTTGCATTTTGGGTGGCTAGCAGTGTAGAATTTAAATTGGAGGGTTGCGGTTTTCGGAGGTTTAAGTAATTTCCCATAAATACTACCTGTTATAAATTTTACTTTTTGACGTTACGAGGAGGGTTTAAAGCCCTAAAACCCCATCCCCTGACTACGCCCATGCTGTGACTACATTGTGAACTACTTAATTAAGCGAATGATCTCCTTTTTAGCACGTCTTTTGTAAAAAAAGATCGTGCTTCTGTTATCGGGTTGTCCGTCCGTCCGTCCGTCCGTCTGTAACCACGATATCTCTGCAACTATTAGTCCGATTTGAAAAATTCGTTTTGCATTGGTAAGCTTGAAATATGCAAATACTGATCCTTTATTTTGTTTCTTTTTACGATATACAATTTCGCCGTAGAGAGCGTAAATGTAGATGATGTCGAATTCAAAAATACGTTTTATTCCACAAATTTGCTTCTAAACATCCGATTAAAATCTTTTTTATCTTTCGATTCCATTTATGTCGAAGAGTATTTTGGATATAGTTACTTTTTCAAATTACGCATCGATTTTCTGCTAGGGGGCGTAAAATAAATTACATTTTTCCCGATAATTCTTCTTCTAAAACTCCGATTTGAAATATTTTTCTTCAGCTGATACATCTCCTGATGGAAAATCTTTTGCATATAATTTCAAATTTTTGGTAAAGAATACTTTGGCTACCAGGGGGCGCAAATGTTAATTTTTGCTTCTGATGTATTTGCCATAAAATCGGAGCTTATAAAATATTTATTGAAAAACTTCTTTCGTGGACTGATGCCACTCACATCGATAAACCGTTTCGGAATATTTTCTTTTTAAAATATTGCACAGTTTTTCCGACAGAGGGCGTAGGTGTACATCTTATTTTTGTCAATATCTCTACTTCTAGGAGTCCGATTTGAAAAATTCTTTCTTTGTTGGATAGTGTTTTCCGTGTGACATGTTTTTCATATAATTTCAAAATTTTCAAGTAATTCATAGACTTTCCGCTATGGGGCGTAGCGGTAAATTGCGTTTCTCCCTATATCTCTGCTCCTAAATCTCCTATTCGAAAAATTCTTTCTGCACCGGATACAGTTCCTGATGGGAAATCGTTTGCACATAATTTCTAATTTTTGTAAGAACAATAGTTTGGCCACCAGGATGCGTAAATCTTAATTTCCGCTTGTGTTGTATTTGCAGCAAAATATGAGCTCCTAAATTCTCGATTGAAAAAAAACGTCGTATGTTGACCGATACTACTCATGTCGACAATCCTTTTAGAAACATTTCCTTCTTAAAATAGTTTATGGTTTCTACGCTAGGGGCGTAGATGTATATCTTATTTTTGTTAATATCTCTACTTCTAGAAGTCCGATTTGAAAAATTCCTTCTTTGTTGGATATTGTTTCTAATGTGACATGTGGTTCATATAATTTCAAAAATTTCAAGTAATTCATATTCTTTCCGGTAGGGGGCGTAAATGTAAAGTGCGTTTTCCCCTATATCTCTGCTTCTAAATCTCCGATTTCAAAATTTTTTCTGCACCGCATACAGCTCCTAATGGGAAATCATTTGCACATAATTTCTGATTTTTGTAAGAAATGGTTTGGCCACCAGGTTGCGTAAGTCTTAACTTCCGCTTCTGATGTATTTGCAGCAAAATATGAGCTTCTAAAATCTCGATTGAAAAAAAAAGTCGTTTGTTGGCCGATACTACTCATGTCGACAAACCTTTTAGGAAAATTTTCTTCTTGAAAAAATGCATGGTTTCTACGCCAGGGGGCGTAGATGTATATCTTATTTTTGTAAATATCTCTAATTTTAGGAGTCCGATTTGAAAAATTCCTTCTTTGTTGGATAGTGTTTCAGATGCGAAATGTTTTTTTTTATAAATTCAAAATTTTCAAGTAAATCATAGACTTTCCGCTAGGGGGCACAAAGGTAAATTATGTTATTTCTGCTCCTAAAGCTCCGATTTGAAACATTCTTCCTGTATCATATACAAGACCTGATGGAAAATATTTTTCACATAATTTCTAATGTTTGGTAAAGAATGGTGTAGCCACCAGGGGTCATAAGTGTTAATTTCTGCTTCTGAAGTATTTGTTGCAAAATCTGGGCTTCTGAAAACTAGACTAATTTTTTTTCTTGGGCCGATACCGCTTATATGGATAAACCTTTTGAGAATACTTTCTTCCTAAAATAATGCATAGTTTTCCCACCAGGAGACGTAAAGTCACATCTTATTTTTGTCGATATCTCTGTTTCTAAGAGTTCGTAAGCTCACGATTCCGTTTACAGCAATATCTGAGGGATTAAAAACCTGATTGAAAATCTTCTTTCTTTCGTCAGATCTATTGTTTTCCATACCGGTTCCATTGATTTTGAATAGCTTTGGTAAATTTAATTTGCTTCAGAACGGATTCAAAAGACGTGCTTTTTACACCCGAAATTTCGGTGTCATCTTTCTTGTTTCTTTATACAACTGACAAAATGAAATCGTAACTCACCTAACTCTTATTTCTTTCTTTATCAAATATAGGTACTCTAGAAATTACTTTGTTTCAGATAGAGTTGGCAACTGACTGGTATTTTAAGCACCTGGTCAGAATTTTTAGCGATTTTCTGCTTAAGGCTGGTAGCAACTGTTTACCGACCTTATTTAGGGGAGGAATTATTTTCAAGTAAAAACCAGCTGAAAGAATTTAGAATTTACCAGAAGTAACTAAAATTGGCATGAAATGAATACCGAATTACACCTTGTAACACAAATTTTGAAGATGACAATCCGATTTTTGGTGTAAATGTGGCAAGGATGTTAAGTCAGATAATATCCGAAATCTTGAAAATGTCATCGTCCTGGAGCGGGACTCGAACCCGCGTCTCCCAGATAGCGCCCGGGTATGCCAACCACTACACCACCCAGAACGACCAAGTCTCAAGTTTTCGATTAATTTGAATATAACCATCCCGTACATATTTCATGATTCATCTTCTTCTCCTGGTAATTACGGGATAGGATTCTTTACCTCCAAATTCACTAAACATGAATGCCGGTTGCTTTGACTAGCGAATCCTGTGCTGGTTTTATCCAAATTAATCGGAAACGTGAGACTTGATAGTTCTGGGTGATGTAGTGTTTAGCATACCCGGGCACTATCTCGGAGTCGCGGATTCCATTCCCGCTCCAGGACGATGAAATTTTCAAGTGTTCGGACATTATTTGACTTACCGTCTTTGTCAGATTTACACCAAATCGGATTGTCATCTTCAAAATTTGTAAAAATTACGTTTCAAGGGGAGGGGTACATCTAGCAGAAACTCATATCTATAAGCCCGCCCATAAATCACATAAGTCGGTGGATAATTTGGTTGTAACTTTTCTTAATTGTTGAGAGGGTGTGGGAGTAATCACTCACCGGCTGATGACGGTGTCCAGTTGGTCCTGATACTATTAACCAGGGTTGGCAATCTTAACATCAGAGAACATATTTTTCGTTTTCAAATTTCTTCCAAGGAAGTTCCTCCCCCCTCCCCCCGCTTAGTGGTCCTCGATAAGTAAAGAAATGCTTAAAGAGGTCCATGAGTGACTAAAGTTTGATAAACACTGCATTAGATGACGGTTGTCCCTCGGTATTTTCCGTGTACGACGTCCAGAACCTTCTCTTCGCGCCCTACTCCCTTCTTTGTACTTTCTGCACACTCTTGCCAAGACGAACACACTGCGCCCAGCACGACCGGCATTTCCCTGTGGAAAGCATTGCGGTCTCTCGTGCCCATAATGCGACCTCTGTCGTACTCGCTGATGTGACTGTACGACTGTCTTACACGACGACGAGGCATCCTTCCCCACTACCGACGAAGTACTCACATGCCGACCGATCTAAGCCAAGCTTATAACAGGAAAACGGCAGGTTTCCTGTCTGTGACGGTGAGAGATTTGATTTGTCTAGACGAGGTTTTGACGTTCATTCTAATTTAACTTTCATTTTTAGTTCTTCTTACTATGTAAATTTAAGTTTGTTCTCTTTTACACTTTCCAAACTTAACGTGACATCTTCTCCCTCACATGAATGAGGTTGGCAACGCCTTTGAGGTCAGAGAGAAATGGGATAAGAACAATAGTTAAAAAGGACGATACGGCAGTTGCTATGTGTATGTGCGGGTGTGGAGATGTTCGCTCTGTGTAAGATCTAGATCATATGTGGCTCTATTGTGGATCCACTCAAATATTGCTGGACTAATAAAAGGTTATCGTAAGTTGACTTCTGTTTATGTTTTGTCTGGCCGTAAACAATTGCATCGTATTCTTATTTAGTTCAACATTCCTCAGTCATGGTTTTACACATAGCGTAACACCAATCTCGCCCACGAAAAAGGGTTACGTTATAAGGTACACATACACCTATGACACCGAAATGTTAATCATTTCTCCGATATATCCTGATTAGCATATCCTGTATAAAAATCAAAGTCGTAGCTCGATATTTTCAGGTGTTTTGCATTTTTAAGAACATGAGTATACCTCAAAAAGACTGAGGGAGAGACTTTGGAGGGTCACTCCTGCCCGACGTGACCACTTATTGGTATTAACCTCTAGGCGCTATTGAAACAAGATTACACGCGAGTTGGGGCCAGACGCCACTGCGAGAGTTGAGCAAACTGTATCCCGACATACGGTATGCCAATGGTTGCATAAGATTGGTCTATACGCATGACAGACTGTTGTGTGTGGTCCTCTAAGTATATTCAGACAACAGTTGACTACGAATGGTGTCATCAACATGTTCACTCGACCCATCCTTAATGGGCACGACTATTTCACCGATGAGAGGAGATCCTGTCTGTAACCAGATTCTCAGAAAACATTCGTATCGTGGGAGCGTGGAAAGCGATATCAGCTGATGAATGCTCGGAAATTGGAGGTTATAAAATACTGGTTTGGAAGACAATATGTATCAACTGTCTTTTCACCTATCCGAGTAACAACCAGGGTATACCGTCGACGTTTAACTGCTTACCGACGTCGCGAGGAGATCCTAGACGCTGATTGCCTAGCAACAGGCAATTAAGACTTTATTTAGGAAATATAAGGAAGAAAATCAAATGCATTTTGTGATAAAGAGGCTATAGATGAAAGTTTTAAAAACCGTCCTGCGGATGGCCTAGTGGTCAACGTTCGTGATCGCCACGGAACAAACCTCTGGTTCAATCCCAGGCAAGTACGAACGCTCGAACCACTAACTACCCGCCGTGCGTCGGATGGGCACGTTAAGCCGTCGGGCCCCGGGTACTGGCCCCTAGGTAATAAATAAGGGATCTTGCTGCTTCTTTCTACTTCGTTTCCGTGTCACTTTCGTATCGGGCACTCTAGCCCAAATCTCCTAGCTTCCTATTTCTAAAGGGTTGTTTAAGACCTATTTTAGGAAGGATTGATAAGACCCTTTCTAAAATCCTCTGCATATGATTTGATCTGATCTAAAGTTTGAAAAAACATTCTTTGTTGCAAATAATACGGATGATAAAACTTCCACATTCTTCTAAGAATAAGGGATATCTGTTATCCATTAAGATACTGGAAAGCGCACTTAATGCAAGTTTAGTCAACTCTGACTTGCATTCGCCGTGCAGAATTTGTTGCCCAATTTATATAGTTATACATAGTTAGCCTCGTATTCTTTGCAATCACACCTAGTAAAACGTCTTGATGCTGTTTCTCAAGGGATGGCGGATTCTCAAATCATGATTTCGAATTGACTGCATTTTTATGTCTCAGAAGATTGTTATCAATGCTGAAAGTCTACATCTTAGCAATGTCTGCATCTTAGGTTATCGGGAAGTTTAACAGTAAGCGCGTCTTTCCCAGATGTGCACCATGCTAGATGATGCAGCCAACCTTAATTTTACAGCTTTATTTTTCTTGTTTAGGAGACAAGGAACGTAATTAACCAACGTCGACATCATATTCACTTAAGTAATTGTTTACATCGCGGATTATTCACTCGCGTTTCCTTGAAACTGCGACGTTGTTTGAAACTCAAGTTTTGCCATTTACAATGAAGTTTTAAAATGTTTAAGTTAAAGGCAAGTAAACGATATTTCAGCAGTTACCTATTTTAACAAACTGCTCTTCGTACGATGAACTATAACTATTGTCCCAGTTCATAATTACCATACTAGAGAAATTGGAGGACAAAAGACCATCTCCGCTTAAATTCTGAACTGTCTTCCTTCTCCGAATAGGAAATTGTTGTGCAAAAAGACCGAAACTTTACTTCCATCTCTAAAATTATACCTCACTGAAAACAACAACATTTTAAACCAAAAAGTACTAAAAGGTACACCCATTTCAGACTCACAGGAGCTTTTACTTTTTTTCTGTTTTTATGTTTTAGTATATGATTTCCTATTATGTTTGTCCTTTGTTTGTAGTAAAAATATTTGCTGCTCATTTCTTACCTTTGTTTATTTGATGCTGAGAAGAAGGAAGAGTTTGTAACAAAGAGTACCAGCAGCAAAAGTTTTTGGTTGTAGGGCCAAGTTGGAAATGCCATTACTCGCAGACACAAGAAAGACCCCAGGAACTGCTCTCCGCAGCTTTATTTTCTTTACTCTTTGTTTCAGAGAGAATTTTGAAAGGATCAACGAAAAAACAAAGTAAAGCTTTTTAGATGAAATTGCTTCTTTTCTCTCTCTACTCGCAATAAGTGTCATGCTACGCAACTGACTGACCAAAGAGAAGTATGCTGCTGGACAATTTGGTTACTTCCCTCAGATGTGTATCCAAAGGAAAAGAATTTTTGTTTTTAGAATTTTCACCCTACTTCCAATGCTATCAGTGGAAAATGTTTTCATCCCCAGCTCCGCCAGAAAGTCAATAAACCTTAAGATGGCAGTGTTACTTTTTTGTTTATTTGTTTGTTTCCTCCGTTTTCTTGCTTTACTGTGCAAGGGAATGTGACAAAAGATTGCATCAGTGTTAAAATGAATTCCTTGGAAGTAACATTTTGAATGTTAAACGGAAAGAAATTTCCCTTAAAGAATTCTTTCTTCGCGCGTGACAGATTGACGAAGTCGGATATCCGATAGACTTTGAAACTATTGTTGTTTGACGTGTTCTGAATCACACAGCTGCTGTGGCAGCACCCAATACTTTTTTCGAGTTGAAACTTCTCCGACAGTAAAAGAAAAATTGATGGGGGTGCACAGCAGTCTCACTTCCAATATCTGATTTTTTTTATGCCCGCATAGTATAGAATACTCTGTTTGTACTCCATATATATTCCAACGGTCCTCCAGTATCCGAAATATTCTACGCTCGTAAAATACCAAAATAGTTTGAAAGATCAGAAATTTTTTAGCTGACCCACAGTTAAAAATTTTTGCTCGTCGCGTGGTGTCTCAGTATTAACATTTCAAACGCAAGCGAAAAGATGTTTCCATTGAAAACCGGACTCTGATGACATACAGGGTAGAGTGTCTCAAAAAAGATCGAAACATTTATTCAACGGTTGATCACATATACATACACGGTCGTATCAGAATAATATGACCACCTACCTAATAATGGGAATAACCACCCTTGGACAATATGATAACGGCGAGACGGCGTGACATGGACGCAATGAGGCCCTGGAAGGTTGCCTGAGGCACACGTACCTATTCGGACTGCAGCAGAGCACGGAGGTGCCGGAGAATACGTAGCTGTGGCTCGGCACTTAAAACATGTTGATCTAAATAGTCCCACAAGTGCTCTATGGGATTAAGGTCGGGCGATTTCGCCGGCTAAGGGAGAACGGAGACATCGCTGTGGTGTTCCTGGAGCAGTCACGCAACCCCTTAGTGACACAGCAGGACGCATTGTTCTTTTGGTTGAAACCATCACCATCAGGGTCAACATCCAACATGAAGCGATGTACGTGTCAGCAAGGATGGAGAGGTAGCCATTGGCGTTTAGGGGGATCCATCCAGTGGTACCAGCGGTCCCAGGTCATACCAGGAAATCATCCCCCAGACATGCGCACTGCCACCGCCGGCCTGTACTTGCCATGACAAGCGTGACCGGGTTTCAGTCCTCGTGTGTCTGACACCATATGGCCACCACCCGTCACTTCTGTTTAGTAGAAACTTCGACTCGTCGGAGAAGGCAACCCCTTTTCCACTCTTCCACTGTCCAATGACGGTAGTCCCTTGCGAAATGCAGGCGTCGTTGGCCGGCGGACGTGGGTTAACATGTGCGCCTTGACGCAGCGTCAACTCCGGAGACCCATGCGTAACAGGGTTCGCTCTACTGTTATTGGGGGCACGTACCTGGGTGCCCAGGTGTTCATTTGCATGGTCAATGGCTGCACTGCTGTGCGTCGAATGCCATTTACCAGTCGACAGAGGCGACGTTCACTACCGGCGTCGATAGCCTTTAGTGCTTTACACTTATGACGCCGGGAGGTCCTCGGTATGCCAGCGGTCATATCTTGGTACACTCTTACTACAGCACCTCGGGAACAGCCCACGAAGTCTTCTGTTCCTGAGACGCGTCGACCCTTGGCGCGATAGCCGAGGATCATTCCTTTTTGAACGTCGGTCAAATCACTACCTCTGCTCATTGTGATCACGTAACGCACTATGGCTCATCTGTCCTGGACGGCAGCTTACATCTCCGTGTGATCGATTTTGTCACATGCACTGTGTGACGCGTCTGGGCGGGTACACTGTGATTCCGGGGGTGATCATATTATTCTGATACGACTGTGTACTTTCAATTAGAAAAATACTCAAAATGACGAATACACTTACGATATGATAGTTGCACCTCCTGTGGATGGCATTTGCATGAAAATAAAAAAATAGTTTTTTATACAGCCTTCGCAGAAAAACAATTCAATTAAAAAAGTTGTGCAATGTCCAAACTAGTCTAAAAAACAAACCCTGTTTTCCTACTTGCAGAACTCGCGGATACATTCGCTATGATAATTATAAAAAAATGTTCGTCTGGATGGAGGCGGTTTACGAGAGAGCGGTAGCTTGTTTCTCTGCATAGCTTTGTAGCACTCAAAGCGAGTGCAGGAAATTATCGCTCCAGACGATGCATTTTTTTACAACTTTCATCGCGAATATCTCCGTGAGCTTCGCAAGTAAAATGACGGTTTTTTTTCCGATTAGTTAGGACATTGTTCAACTCTTTTGGGTTGAACTTTTTTTTTTCTGCGGAGACTGCATAATTTTTATTTTTTATTTTTATGTAAATGAAACCAACAGTATTGCAACTGTCATGCTGTAACTCTTTACAGCATTTCAAGTCTTTTTCTAATTCAAAATAGGTATCTGTAATCAACCGTCGACAAATAAAAGCTTGTTTCGATCGTTTTTGAGACATCCTGTATTGGTGAAATCTTTTCTGTATCGTTGGTTCACACGCTAATGCTGTCTGACGCTGAATACGTACTTAGTAATTGCAAGTAGATTACAGTTAAGAGGAAGATGTGAAAATGACCAAGTTGCAATCTGAGTACTCTGAGCCACTGGCTTGCGACCACTTGTACGACATGAGCCTGGGATCTATTCCCGGATGATGCATAGATGACGCACTTACCTGATGGCGTTTGTCTTTGTCCCATCCCTGGAGCCATTGGTCCTGTATACGTCGTTGAAGTGTGACGTCACAAGATGGCGCTGGGCATAAACAAATGTCTGTTCCCCTATGATTCCCATAACGTTCCAACGTGATTGGTGAAATGTGCTCATATTTTGTCATTACTTCATTTTTTCAGACAGTATGAAGCTAATTTAACGCGGTGAAGATGCTGTGAAATCATCTTACATCCAGTTATTTTATTATGTACCGCAGAGCGAGGAAATACGTGATCAAGTTCATGCTTCTATGAAAGATAAGGGTAAATGTGTAGTTTAGCGTCCTAAATTATTTGGCTACATATTTCGAAAGAATGAGAAAAAATGATATATATGTATATTAAAATATGTAATTTGATGGCAAATGGTGAAAAAATTCCAACTTTAAAATGCATTTTAAAGATTTTTACCGTGAAACGTACCTCCAAATACGACGACGTGAACGCCGCTTCGGCCGGCCTAACACAACGCCGCGGCGACCACGTCAAGCGTGCCTTGGCTCCGCAGAAACGGATGTCTCATAAATTCCGCATCAAAGAATCGTACTCGAAAAAACCTAGAAATTGTCATATTCGGATATGAAAAACTGAGACAGAAATGATGAACTATTTACTGTAGCGTAGCAGTACAAAATGGAACGCTTTCCTGGCAAGAAAGTCCCCTCTTGTACTCTTCCGCCAGCGAAATGGCCGCCGGAACGAGACCATTGCCTCAGCGGAGCCAAGCTTGACGTGGTCCCTTCGGCGTTGTGTTAGGCCTGCCGCAGCTGCTGTTCACTTCGTCGTACGTGGAGGTAAGTTTTACGGTAAAAATGTTTAAAATGCATTTTACAGATGAAAGTTTTTCACTATTTTCCATCAATTACATCCTTTAGCATATGTATATCTCATTTTCCCCCCATATACATAGCCAAATAATTTAGGACGCTAAACTGCACATTTATAGACTGCACATTTATAGTCCACAGAGCATGTTTCCGTTTGTTTCTCGGACATCTATAAAATGAACACTGATTTTTGACAGTCTGGTGATTACAGTACGCTGAAAAACACAAAACCATATCTAATATATTCAGTTGCACCTTAAAATATCAGTTTCACAGGACTATCGACAGACACCAACGATGAAACTAACGTTAGTTAACATGTAAACAACGTGTGTTTATGCCAAATCGCTATTCCGTGACGTCATGACTTCGACGACGTATTACACTGCTCGCCTGTAAAAGTGCAACACCACGAAAAACAAGAGATGTTAAAACCGTATTTATTGTACAGAAAGCAGATGATACAAGGGTGAATCGATTACAAATACTGCACGGTGAGAAGAAGGGAACACATTACCATAAGTATCTGGTGTAGCCACAATGGGCGGCAATTACAGCTGCTTCACGGCCCAGCATCGACAGGTAGAGATGTTGGATGTGTGTTTGTGGAATGACTGTCAACGCAGCTTCGATACGATGACACAGTTCCTCCGTTGTAGCCCGGGTTGTTCGCTGGCGTGCCAGTCGTCTGGCGATCATGGACCACACGTGTTCAACAGCACCACGCAGGGCCAAGGAAGACGTGACACACGATGGCGATCCAAGAAGTCTTGAATGTTGCGTGTCACATTCTGTCGTGCATTATCCTGTCGCTAAATGACACCAGGTAGTTCCTGAGGATATAGTACAACAACAAGCTTCAACACCTCAGTGATGTAACGATGGGTGTTCAAAGTGCCGGTAACACGGACGAGGCGCGTGCAGGAGTAGAATCCAATGGCATCCAATGCACTAACGCCGGGTCTGTATGGCGCAGCATAATGCAGGACTCACTCAGCCGGTCGTCGCAGTAACGCCAGCCACGTATTTGACCATCATGGTGCTGGAAACTAAATCGGGATTCGGCGGAATACACGATGCCTTGCCGTTCGATCCTCCATGCGTGAAATTCTTGGCACCATTGCAATCGCAGACGCCGGTGTTGTACAGGCAATGGTAGCCGAAGCAATGGGCGACCTGCAAAAATGCCCCGCTGCTAAAAACGACGTTGATACGTACGTGCGGAGACAGGGTGCTGCATTACATACCGGAACTCTTGAGCTACGGTTGTCGATGTGGCTGTACGATCCGTTAGACCCTACGCACCACATATCGGTCCTCTCGTTCTTCCACTATCAACTGACGCCATATTCTCCCCACCGTGGCAGCATTCCCTGCCACATGATCAGTGATGTCTCGGAGTGATAATCCGCAATCGTGATATGCCACTATTCTTCCGCTATCGAAGTCTAAAAGCTGCTGGTTGGGCTGACGTTGTCTTCGACGGGGCATGCGGCAGCTGTACGTGGCCAGGAACGGCGAGCAAACAAATTTCGAGTGCTTAACAGCGGCTCCTTGTTCACCACTCTTATACGACTTCAAGGGGTGTTTCTATCCTACATGATTTTCGTGATGATATGAATTCCATATGTGCTTCCCTGTTATCCATTTAGATGTACCCCCGTGTTCTGCGCTTCTGCCAGCTTTCGAGCCCCTGGGATGCGATCTTCCTGGTGTTGCACTTTTAATGGTCAGCAGTGTAGAAACGGGGAACTACTTTAGCGCTGTAATTTGCTGATGGTGGTCGTTAAACCTAGAAACAAAAATGAAATGAAGTCGGCCTGTTCTTTTTTTTGTTCTTTTGTCTGCACTGGTTTACTGCAGATGTACATCGGAAAGTTTTATTTGTCACTACTAAAAGTGTTTTGAGTATGCTATCCCTTAAACCTGCTGGAACGAATGAACTTGAGGTTAGTGAAATGACCCAAAATAAGCTTGAATGGGTACATTCGCTGTCTAAGAAGGAGACCGAACGAGACTGTAACAAATGAACCGACACTTTACGAAGGTTTATTTTGTTTTTGGTTTATTTTGTTTTTTATTGGTTTATTTTGTTTTTCATAGTGGTCTTTCAAAGTTTGCGTAGGTATAGCTTTGTTATTCAAAGTCGTCATTTAGATAGATGATTAACACGAATACTTTCTCACTGATTATTACCTGCTAAAATCGCTACCAGAATTTCAATGAAGCTAAGAAAGGAGATAAAGAGAAAAGATGTTTGAGTTACTTGTTTCCATCCAGTGTCGTGATGTCCAGGTCAAGAAGACTAGCATTTCCGCGTGCCACTTTGGGTCATGGAACAGATACTAAAAGACTAGAATGGACACCAGCGATAGATTTACAGTCGGTACTGCTGAGATAACAAGGGAAAGGAATTGTTTTGTCATAACTTTCTTGAAATCTGACAGGTATCTGAAAATTTCTGTTTGAGTGAGCAAAGAAAAGTTGGGGCATCACTTGGTTCAGGAATATCAGCTGCTTAAATGGCTATAATACAAACTTAGATGAGACTAAAATGCGCATTCTTTCATGAATTAAACAGAAATATTTAATATTTGCCGAGCTTTTGCACTCCGTTGCTCTTCATACTATAATACCGTCCTAGTAGTTCTGTTTTGGTTAAACCGTACGATCTGGTTACAGTGGGTTATTGTTCCATAACAAATTCTTACAAATCCTCCATAACCGCCCCGGCCCCAGGGGCGCAGTGGTCTAAGCAATGGCTTCTGATAATTCGTCCGAGATGGGTCCGGCGGGTTCGAATCCCGGTGAGACATGGATTTTGTGTTTGTCTTAAGGCGCTGGCTCTCTCCCTTCCCTTGAGCCAGTGGCCCTAAACTAGGGACGGGAGACTGCTTATAGCCCACTGAGTTGCTCACGGTGGTCGTTAAACCTCCAATAAACAAAATCCTCCATAAGGCACAAACCGTCATGAAAGTATTGGACAAGGAGGCCATTAAATCTATTAGCTACAACCAACAACCCATCATAACTAAACAAAGGGGCTGTCCCGGGGGCGCAGTGGTCTAAGCGATGGCCTCTGATCATTCGTCCTAAAAGGGTCTGGATTCGAATCCCGGTGAGGCATGAATGTTGTTTCTCTTAGGGCACCGGCAATCTCCCTTCCCTGGAGCCAGTGACCTTAAATTAGAGACGGGCGACTGCTTTTAGCCCATTGAGGTGCTCCCGGTGCTCGTTAAACCTCCAATCAAAAAAAAAAAAAAAAAAAAATACGCGAAACAAAGGAAGGCAAGCAGAATTTAAAATTTAAGTATTGGACAAGGTGGCCATTAAATATATTAACTGCATGGTGCCAAGCAACAACCCATCAAAACTAAACAAGGGGAGCTAAGCAGAATTTAAAATTTAATTTGCACCTTCCAGCTCTGGAAGACTTGAGGGTAGCGGATCCAGCTGTATGATGTTCATTTTGACTTCATCTCACAAATGCTCCATTGGATTGAGATCCGGTGATTGAGGAGGCCAATGTAACAAGGAAAATTCTCAGTGAACCTCTTCAAACCATTTATGAGCACTATGGCACGAAGCATTGTCTTGCTAGAAGTATCCGTCTCCGTCAGGATAGACCACCAGTATAACTGGGTGGACTTGGTCGGCAACGATATTTAAATACCTTTGGGAGGTCGGACGTGGCTCCTTACGAATCGCAGGGCACAAACACCTCCACGAAATCATGCCTTGGACCATAACTTTGCCTCCGCCAGCTTGTAGAGTGGTGACGATGCAAGATGGGTCCATGCTTTCGTGCTGTTGTCTCCATACCCTCACCCTTCCATCTGCATGGTGTGTTTGAAAACGTGATTCGTTGGACAACATTGACCTTTTTCCACTCATTTACTTTACAATTCTTGTGTTTTTGAGCGAACTGGAGGCGTTTTTT
Organism: Macrothele yani; assembly: GCA_039090855.1. Classification (NCBI taxonomy): domain Eukaryota; kingdom Metazoa; phylum Arthropoda; class Arachnida; order Araneae; family Macrothelidae; genus Macrothele; species Macrothele yani. The sequence goes on along the minus strand of CM076997.1, from coordinate 108,608,849 downwards.
CTTGTTCGCTGCAGAAAGCAATGGCTTACGGACATGTCGTCTGCTGCTGTAGCTCATACGATGTACTGTAACAGGCGGCGAACTATATGCTGGGAGTCTATCGGACTTGGTTCCTGTTTCATATTATCTGGAATATAATGAAGTGTTGCCCGTCTGTTGAACTGAACAAGTCTTCCTGCGCTCCGCTCAGCTGGAGCATACAATAGCCTTGACGACCACATGCCTTGCGCTCAGATCCATTTTATTTTGATCGGTGGTTCGCTTTCCGTAAACTTTAACAACTACTGCCCTCGAACATTTCACAAGTGCAGATGTTTTGCTAATGCTAGCACCAATATTTTGAACTCCACGTTCATTCCACGTTCAAAGTTCATCAGATTCCGTCTCTTATCCACTATTTCTTACGACCTTAGACTCTGCGTGCTTTGAGCGTGCCCCTTTTCCAGCCATCTTGCGTCTGCAGTATATGCGGGATAGCTACTTAGCATAACATGATCTGGTGGTCACAATAATTTGGCCACTCAGTGTATAAGCGCTCATTTCTGGTCCTTCATTCACTGCTCCATGACCTAAGGCATGACGATGAAAGGGCTGGTCCTCTTGACACGGACTTGTAGAAACAAGTGACTCACATACCTCTATCCTTTCTAAAGTCCAATTCATTGTTGTTGTTTTTTTTTGTTTTTTTTATTGGAGGTTTAACGACCACCGTGAGCAACTCAGTGGGCTATAAGCAGTCGCCCGTCCCTAATTTAGGGTCACTGGTTCCAGGGAAGGGAGAGAGCCAGTGCCGTAAGACAAACACAACATCCATGCCTGACCGGGATTCGAACCCGGACCCCTTACGGACGAATGATCAGAGGCCAACGCCTTAGACCACTGCGCCACCGGGGCGGCCCAATTCATTGTTACAGACCTTACAGCAGGCTATCAGTCAGAAAGGGTACACGCTGTCAGTCGTCCACCTAAATGACCACTTTGAGCAACAAATCTAAAAGGAAAGGAAGGCTATCTTATGTGCATGTTCACCCGCCGGAGCCGAGTTCACTACTATTTAGAAAGCGAGTGTATTCATTCGACCCAATTTCACACCGTTTTGCTCACCCCGAGTTAAAAAAATTATCACCCGGGGTTCTCACATACTTCCATTCGAAAAACGGGGTCGAAAGTCTCCCACGAAAACATGACTCACAAAAAACTTCTCCCAGCCTGAAGAGTCGTGACTTTGAAAGATGTAACTGTTGTGTTTTCGTGGTCTACCAAATCTCGAACTCGTATCGACATGATACCGCTTGCAAACGGAAATGCGCTTTTTAGACAACAACACGCGGCGTCCATAGCCAGTCCTCCCGTGTTTATTGGAGACTTTTTATCTTGTTACGTACAGATGGCAATGATGTATGAAGAGGTCTCCAGCTGTTTTAACGTAGACGGTTCAGTTTTCGTCACATTGTGCATTGGGAGGTGACCAGCAGTTTCCACCCACAGCTTGTGTGTTCCCAGCCCACATTTAGCGGCGTCAAAGACTCTCCGTATAACTTTACTCCCACTGCCATTTTACATTACAAAAATACAGCAATTTTCCAGTACATCCATGACGTGCTCTATTTCTCTTCCACGCTGAAAGCATATCATACAACCTCGCATCCCGGTTAGATATTCATTTGATCTCCCACAAAAACATAGCTCGCAACGAAAACCTCCTCCAGCCTGGAGAGTCGTGCTAGTACTGGGAATATACCGTATCCAAAATGCTCCCAAATTCGCGTGACAAACAAAGAGCGGTGATAGTACACATAAAGATGAATAACTTTTGCAACGGAACGTAGGGTGGCACTCCCCTCTTAGTGCCCGAAAAACTTTAAGTTTCATGCCCACGTTAATCCTCCAACAGTGGACAAAAACGCAACTTACGTATATTATTGGTTGCATACTTGCGTTGGTGAACGCAGAAGCAGAGCAGGACTCAAAGAAGGTGCTCGAAGTGGCGTTCGAGGGCGTCATTGCACAGCCTATACTGACGGATGAAGGAGCGTCGCACTATCTCACAGATTTCCGTTGTGCCGATGTGGTGTTGATCTGGTCCGTAGCGACAACAATCCTTGCGACCAGATCTTCCGGTGACTTTACAGGCGTCTCGTACACCAGTGCCTTCAGGTGTCCCCAGAAGAAGATGTCCAGTGTATCCAGGTCCGGAGAGCGTGCAAGCCAAGCTACCTGTCAGTCTCGTACACCAGTGCCTTCAGGTGTCCCCAGAAGAAGATGTACAGTGTATCCAGGTCCGGAGAGCGTGCAAGCCAAGCTGCCTGTCCGTCTGGTACACCAGCGCCTTCAGGTGTTCCCAGAAGAAGATGTCCAGTGTATCCAGGTCCGCAGAGCATGCATGCCAAGCTACCTGTCCGTCTCGTACACCAGTGCCTTCAGATGTCCCCAGAAGAATATGTCCTGTGTATCCAGGTCCGGAGAGCGTGCAAGCCAAGCTACCTGTCCGTCTCGTACACCAGTGCCTTCAGGTGTCCCCAGAAGAAGATGCCCAGTGTATTCAGGTCCGGAGAGCATGCAAGCCAAGCTACCTGTCGGTCTGGTACACCAGCGCCTTAAGGTGTCCCCAGAAGAAGATGTCTAGTGTATCCAGGTTCGCAGAGCGTGCATGCCAAGCTACCTGTCCGTCTCGTACACCAGTGCCTTCAGGTTTCCCCAAAAGAAGATGTCCAGTGTATCCAGGTCCGAAGAGCGTGCAAGCCAAGCTACCTGTCCGTCTCGTACACCAGTGCCTTCAGGGGTCCCCAGAAGAAGATGTCCAATGCATCCAGGTCCGGAGAGCGTGCAAGCCAAGCTACCTGTCCGCCGAGCCTAATCCACCTTCGGGAATACGTTGTATTCAGGAAGTCCCGGACCGTGGTGGAAAAATGTGCACGAGCCCCATCACGCATGAACCACATGTCTCTCCGAGCATTGTGCGGAACACTCTGCAACAAACCGGAAGCACTTGCTCCAGGAACACAGGGTATATGGCGCCCGTCAGACGTTGTCGCAAGATGGACGGTCCCACCAGCCAATCAGCTAGAATACCTGCTCAGATGTTGATGATAAACCTCTGCTGGTGGTCGTGAGTGGCGGTGGTCTGCGGATTATCATTATTCCAAATGTGCTGGTTGTGACTGTTGAAACTGCTCTCCAGCGTAAACATCGCTTCATCAGTAAATAACACTAAGGCGGGAAAGTGTGAATTAGCCGTGTTCGTCTGGAGCAGCCACCTGACGAAATGTACCAGCAGGGTATATCCATCCCCGACCAAAGCTTGAAACAACTGCACGTGTAAGTGATACATCTGTTGCTCATGCAGATTTTTCAATACCTCACAGTGAGGAACACCCATTTCCGCTGACACTGCTCGCGTACTTATGAATGAGGCAGCTGTAAATCGTTGCAAGACGCACTTTCAATTTCCGGTGTCCGCAAAGACAGTTGACGCTCCGCATCACACCTGGAGATCGTGAACGAACCAGTTTCCGCAAGCGTCGATCAACTCTGGTGAATGTCACATGGTAAGGTATAGGATGATTCGGAAATCGCTCGTGGTGCATCCTTGTTGCCGCATATCAATTGCAACGTGCTCGCCCATACATCAGATGCATATCCGCCAATTCCTCGTACGAGTAGTCTCCTATGTCGTACACGACACCTTTGCTACGTCCGGCCGTCTTATGCTTCACGGTGTTAACTCGGTAATGTCGATGAATCCGTTCCCATGAACCCGTTGCGAATACCCCAGTGCATGCTAGTCGTGGCGGTCGTTGCGTCAGGCACAGTCCGCCCGAACACACAGAAAGTCAACGAGAGAGCGCGACAGTCTTTCATCCGTTGGTGTCGGCTGTGCAACGACGCCCTTGGGCGCCACTTCGTGCACCTCCTTTGAGTCCTGCTCTGCCTCTAAGTTCACCAACGCCAATGTGCAACCCATGATTTAGGTAAGTTGTGTTTTTTTTTCAATGTTTGAGGATCAACGTGGATATGAAACTTAACGTTTTTCGGGCACTAGGTGCGGAGTGCCATTCTACGTTCCATTGTAAAAGTTATTCATCTTTATGTGAACTATCATACTAACACCTGTCTTTGTTTGTCGAACGAATTTGGGGACACCATGTATATACCCTGAAGAGCAGTTGAATTAGAGATACCTGTCTAGTAACGTGTAGCACCACCTTTCTTCCTGATGACGGCGGCGATTCGTCTCGGCATGGACTCGACAAGACACCGGAAGCGTTGGGAAGCCATACGGATCCACGACCCCTGAACAAGCTCCCACAGTTCACGAAAATTTGATGGATGGGGGTCAGAGACTCGAACATCTCTCTCGATGGCATCCCAAATGTGCTCGATGGGATTGAGGTCAGGTGACCTAGCTGGCCGAGAAAGCAAGGTCACGTTGGTGGAGTGTTCATCCAATCATTCGGATACAATTCAGGAGCGACGGCACGGTGCATTGTCTTGTTGCTGGATGAGGTTCCCAGTGGGATGTTGAAGACGCACAAACGGGAGCAAATGGTCGTCCAGGATATCCCGGTTATGTTGACCTGTGAGAGACAATGTCACACATACCATGGGTCTATTTCAGTCCACGTAAACAGTACCCAGATGAGAATGCCACCCCCACCAGTTTGAAGAGTACCCTGTTGGCAAGAAGGATCCATCGCTTCATGTGATTTGCGCCGTACTCGTATCCTGCCATCCGCATGTGCCAACGTGAATCTCGACTCATCAGTCCAGGCAACATTTTTCCACATGCCTAGGGTCGATGTTCCCGCGCCCATGCTATTCTTTGAGGATTGCTTCTGTATCCCATAGCAAGGAGATGGTTCTGGATGGTGTGGCTGCTTTCACGTTTTTGTGCACCAGCGTTAAATTGCCGAGTGATTTCTTGCACTGAGGCTCGTCTATCCTCTGTTACAATGCGAGCTAGCCGACGATGACCCCGCTCATCCACACGCTGTTTGTTGTCAGCGGCAGTTGGCCCTTGGAGGAATGGTTTTACCAGATTCGATGTACTCACGGTGCACCCGTGACAGTGGCTCGTGAAAATCCCAGTGTCTGCATGACGTCCGAGATGGAGTGACCCATTCGTCGGGCCCCGACAATTTGCCCACTATCAAATGCGCTTAGATCCTTCGTCTTACCCATACTGCATCCGACTCTTACTGATTCCCGTTCGCATCACTCCTTATATTGTCGTATCGCTGCATACGTCATGTCGTTTCCGTTTACAAGGCCGCCCACAGCGCCACATTTGCATAACGCCAGCTGTCTCTAACTGAATTGCTCTTCAGTGTATATATAGGAATATTTCCCTTCATTTAATTTTATATCTTTGTGGTATGACCACAGCGAATGATGTAACAGTCTGGATGAAGTGGTCTGTTGGTCCTAAAAAACAGACCATTTCGTTGGTCGGGTGGCACAAAGCGTTATTTCCAAACAATTCAAACGAAGAGGATACTGGAAAGTCGGCCATAGTTTCGAGTGGTCCACCGGAAAATATCCCGGTGTCCCGGTGGGGCAATCCTCCCCTGATTGAAAATATAAATATATTTCTATGCTATCTAACATAAATGTGCAAATGCAAAATATATTTGAAAAATGTAGACCACGCTTATCATCTGTCTGATGTTAATAAATTGTATCTTTCTTGCAGCAGAAATAAAGACATTAATACGAATGCAGTTATATATTGAAACAACTTGGGAATAAATCGTGAATCTGAAAAATTGGAAATAAGAAAATTTCGGAGATGCGAAAGCCTATCCTTTTCAGTAAGGATGTATTCTTGTAGGTAATGTCGAAAAAACACACATCCCGAAACATATAAAATCCGCAAGCAAAAAACGTATTCAATAGACCGAAACCCGCAGAACATAACACAATAAATTATGGCGAGGTAAACAAAATAAAGCGTTACCGGATTTTCACGAAAGAAAAAGTTTTTTTAAGAAGAAAGGCTGCGCTGAATGACTCAGATATGATGAAAACTGTAGTGTTAGTCAGAGGCAATTTGTGTTGCCAGAAACTGGAAGCAATTACAATTCAGATAACCATCTAGAGAACTAAGTCTCTTTGTTTTATGTAGAGATTTAATTTTCCTTGAAATGTAAACACCATGATGGTTTAACATGCTTACTGTGGCATTAAACAAAATTATGGTTGTAACTTCGTGTGAAATGAAGAAGTCGATTTCGCTAATTATGATTAAAAGCGGTTCCCATTATTCTCCTCAGCATGAATAATCGAGAAGCTTTCCGGATCGTTTTACTGTAGAATTAAAAACAAAATTAACTAGGTATTAAAATGCAAAACTTGTGTATCGCAGCAGAGCATAGCCTTTTATCATTGAACAAAATCAGTAACGCTTTGTCGATAAAAATCTAAGTGAAAAGAAAAGGAAGAATTAATGTCGCATATGATATATAATTTAATGTCGTTTAATGTCGCATATGATATATAATTTAATGTCGTTTAATGTCGCATATGATATATAATTCTCAAAATGGTGTGTTCATTTAAAATGGTATTTCTTTAGCATAGTTTCGAAAAAACAGAATGAACTGTAAAAAAATGCTTATACAAATAACTAATTTTCATTTGAAAAATAATAAAGAAAAGCAGAAATGCGATTATGATACGATTTAATTCAGAAGTTAGTCTCATTTTTTGAGTAAATGTACTGTCATTGAGATATCATACAGTGCAATAATTCACACGTATAGTGCTTTAGAATTAATCTGCAATTTTTGCCAATGTCAATAAATTTCCTACCAGAAAAAGGGATTGATAGCCCATGCACTTTTAATAACATCAGGGAAATCACATTTTGATATTAGAATTTATAACGAAGTAAATTTCTCCGTCATTTCTGTCCACGCCAGGATTCGAACCCGGATCAACTCATTCCGGAATAAGTCACTCTACCAGTTGAGCTACGCGGACGTTTTATTGTGATTCCTATCTGCCTTTATGTCGTGTGCGTCCTTCTGGCAGGTACGTCACATCTCCTGGTACGTTACATCATCTACCCCTTATTTTTTTTTTTTTTTTTTTTTTTGAAGTGCTGGAGAAGGGATTCTCTTATTTTTCCTATCTCGCGGTGTGGAAATAACATCACACCATTGCGAGATTTTGAACGGTCGGGTCATCCGGATAGTTCGGGCGCCATTATAACGAAGTAAATTTTTCCGTCATTTTTATCCGCGCCAGGATTCGAACCCGGGTCCCCTCATACCGGAGTAAGTCACTCTACCAATTGAGCTACACGGACGTTTTATTCTGATTCCTATCTGCCTTTATGTCGTGTGCGTCCTTCTGGCAGGTACGTCACATTTCCTGGTACGTTACAAATTAAATAACCTGCAAGACCCAAAAATAAATGAAGTTTGTTATCTTAAGTGGGAATTATAATGTGACTTGTACGATATCATTAACTTTAACTGCAAAAAGGCATGCCTTTTGAAATAGTACAGCAAAAGTTCAAGTAACTTTAAAATGCCACTGGCTCTTTCGTTGACCACATGAACAATTTTAAGGTACCTATTTTATATTACGTTTAAGTTTAGTATATTTAGTTGTCAAAACTACTTAACGCGAAGATTCGAATGTTGAAGAACTAGTATGCTACTTTGAAGGTTCAGTATTGTACAGTCTGATCACTATTAAAGAGGAGGTGTTCAGAGCCTTGTGAGAAAACATTTGTACAACGAAACGCCACCAAAATTGGAAAGAATACTCTCGTGAACATGCCTTACGATTTATGATGGAAAATATAGTTCATTTTATGCCACCAAAGGATGTGGGTAGCTGAAAGCACCACAACAATGTGCAAAATGCATTCCGCTGGATTTCCACCGGCGATTGAGTTGATATAAAAACGATGGATAACCCAGCATTCCAGCTGTACAATTGGTACTCTTTCCTAGCCTAAATGTGCACTGCTTGTCAAGCTTTATTAGTAAAATTGCGGTCATGCAACTACCGCACTTTGAGAATTCCAGCTACGAAAGCATGTGTACAGAGTCCCAAAGGATATTACGAACCTGTTGAAAATAATTGTGCATTTGAGAAAATTGAACTTCAAACAGTAAGACTACGATGAGGGTTCACACCTATTATGCTTCAAGAGGAAGAAGAAGTTGCTACTATTCTCGTTGTGCATGGAATGGGCAACACGTCAGCTTCCAGTAGTGCACAAGCAACAGTCACGGCCACTGGATATGTCTTACGCAATGCTGTGGAAGATTTTGCGCGAAATGTTGCAGTTTTTTCTCTAAAAAAATCACCCACACTAAACACAATGCTTCATAGTGGTACACATACCCTACTGACGTTTGCTCTGATATTTTTAGCTCGCATAGAAGTGGATGATGCATGGACCTGGAAGATCTTGTGGAGCTACGAGGGTCATCTCAATGGGCGACAGTGCGAACACTCAGAACTGCCGCATTTGAGATGAGGAAAACCCTTGTATGCGCGTAAAGAACATGTTGCACACGCCAAAAGTTACAGTTTGGTGTGGTTTTACGGCATCATTTATAATTGCGAAATTATTTCGAAGAAAATCATTCAACCGGGCTAGTGACTTGTGTCATTAACGTCCACAGATATTGATGGGTGCTGCATAATTTTGTGGTCCAGCAAATGCAGTAGACACGATGTCTTGACTCAACCATATTTATGCAGGATGGAATACCTCATCATATTGTATTGTTGGTAGAGCAACTGTTTCAACAACAGTTCACCAACAACCCGAATATACAGTTGTACATTTTTCACAGTCTGGTCACCGCGTTTTCTTGAACTCAATTCCTGTTATTTTTGGTTGTGGGGATACCTCAAAAGCCTGGTTTATTAGGTATATGTTCCCAATTTGCAGTCGCGAAAGATAAAATAACACAGCATGGGGAAAAATTCATGCTGACCAGTGCATTCCATTGTGGAGAACATCGTTCAACTCATGCAGTATTTAGAACATCTGACTAGGAGACCCATTTAACCATATTTATGACCTTAAACAAATTAGGGGGTAATTCCACTTTCCAAGTAGTTATTTGTGTTTTCTGTAACCATGATCATGATCATGTTCATATGTAGAGGATTTTAGGAAGGGAGTGTCTGACCCAAGGTCTTAAACAACCCTTAGAAATAGGAAACTAGGAGATTTAGGATAGAGCACCCGATAGGAAAGTTACACGAAAGCAAAGTAGAAAGGGGGAGGAAGACGACTTTATTTATTACCGAGGGGCCAATACCCGGGGTCCGACGGCTTAACGTGCCCATCCGACGCACGGCGGATATTTAGTGGATCGGGCGTTCGTACTTGCCTGGGATCAAACCTGAGGCCCTTTCCGTGGCAGTCACGAACGTTGCCCACTAGGCCACCCGCGGCACGTTTTCTGTAACCATTACACCTTTATCGCGTATATAGTCACTGTGTCTTTTCCCACTGGGAAAGGGCATATTCGAGGGTGTAGTCATACTTAGTGGGATTGCGTATTGGTACAGGGCCCTGAGCAATTCCTCTGGAAGAGGAAGTGCTGAACAGTATCTCTGAACACATCCCGGTGTACGTTTTCTGATACTTGCAACGTCATATATCCCCTGGTGGGAAAAAATTAACTATTTTTCCTCGTAAATCACTAGCTCATATTTGCGAGAGTATTGTCACTACTTTTGGTTGCTTTTTGTCTCGTACATGTTTCTCCACAGGGCTTTGAACACCTCCTTTTTAATGCTGATCGCTATATATACAGGGATAAAGGTGTAATCAATTTCAAATAATCATAACAGTTTTAACATAAATGATCTCAGTTCACAGCTTGTTTTAATTGATAGAACAGATCATGAAGTTTTACAGACATTCGACATAAGCATCATTTGTCACCCGAACAATGTCTAAACGGCATTCCAGTTCCAACCATGTTCGTTCGAGAGCAGCCGTATTAACATTCTGCAATGTGCATGTAATCCTGTGTTGATGAATCTCCATAAAAAAAGTCACAGGGTATTAAATCCGGCAAACGTGGTGGCCATGCAATGGTACCACGACGCCCAATCAATCGATTGGGAAATTTGGTATCCAGAGACCTCCTCACAATCAAAGCCCAAGGAGATGCAGCCCCATCTTGTTGAGAAATTACCGGAGTTGGAAGTTCATCCAACTGGGGATACACAAACTGCTCAATCATGTCCAGATAATAAGCAGCTCTGACAGTCGTTTCTCGAATGAAAAAGGGTCCAATTACACGGTCGACCATTATGCCACACCAAACATTCACTTTCGGGCTACAATGTTCATGTTCCACTAAGCAAGGGTGGTTTTCAGTTCCCCAAATTCTCACATTCTGTTTATTAATCTTTTCAGAAACATGGAAAGTGCACTCATCAGAGAAACTATTTGCCTCAGGAAAGGTTCAGCACTTGATATGTTCTCCAACATCTCTTCAGCAAACTGTTTACGTTTCACATGATCATATGGAGTTAAGTGATGGGTTATCTGCAGTTTATACGGGTGCATTTCCAATCTCTGACGTAACACTCTGTGCACTGACGACATGGGGATTGCCAGCTGTCGTGCTGCTTGTCTCATTGTCTTTCTAGGGCTACGAGTGAATGTTTGTCCCACAACCTCCTCCCTTTCTGGAACTAGCCATGCTCGTCCAAGGCTTTTCTTTGTAAGAACGCTACCAGTTTCCTTGAATGACTTGTACCACTTTCAGATGCTGTTACGTGTGGGCGGTTTACTCCCATAATTCGTTCTGAAATTCAGCTGAACATGCGTTTCGGATTGGCTTCAAATAAACCACTCCACAATCTGTGTTTCCGTCGCAGAATCCATTGGGTACACTCTAGAAAACTTGACGGTTATCCTTACCACCTGCAACAAACAGAATGCTGATATTAGTTTTGTATGAAAAGTCACTATCATTTAAAATTGGTTATACCTATTTGGGAGACCCAGTATATATATTTTTATCTTTCCATAATATTGATAAAATCTGCATGTCTAGCTAAAGCGTGCTTTATTCCTCTTGGAAATATTTTTTCCCGTGCAACTGTGTTTTGTTAAAACGGTGAAGTTTCACTTACGAAGAAATATATTTCTTTACTACAGGGAAAATTTCCATATTGAAACAGAGAAATGTTTGATTCATTACTGAATACGCAGTGCGGTTGTAGAAAATAACGCAGTACTCCCACTTGTGATTTAACTAACTTCGGTTTATTACAAGTAACTTCATCCCGCTTACTCATACTGCAAGCAACGATCACGAAGTGACTGCAACGTCAGCTGGAAGACTGTCTGCTATATCCTTCAATATTCTCGTCACAGCTCATTGAATGTTGTCGAAGGCATAAACATAACAGCGTTCCAGTGCTAATTTAAGCTTTGGGAACAAGAAGACACACTTAGCTAGATCCGATGAAAGCGCTGAGTGATGACAGCATGCTTTTTTGCTGGCCAAGAACTCCCAAACAAAGAGAGCCATGTTTCTTGGAGCATTTTCTTGCAAGAGAAACCGACTTCCGTTTTCTTGACGCAGAGGCCGAGCACTTGGGATTACCCGTAACAAAAACGTTTCCAAAATCTAAATACACTCACGGACAATGAAATTTGCGCACCTAGACGAAATGATGCTACAACCGCGAAATGATCCACGTTTGGTGTGAATGCGCATGACCTCACACCCTGTGGTGGCGCTGCAAGCAGAAACCGGCAGCCGGCGTGTAGTCGATGCCTCATGAAAGCGAAAAGACACGGCCGACCCAAGCAAGAATACAGACTGATAAGAATACTGGGTAGACACAAAAGACGTCAATTTACACAACTTACGAACTTTGAGAGAGGCCTGATCATCGGGTTGAAAACCGCAGGGTGGTCAGCGCGCCGTATAGCCCGCAGCATGGATCTTTCACACTATACCGTCCGACTGTGTTGGGAGAAGTGGACATGTGACAGCATTGCCATACGGCGAAGCGGCTCCGGACTGACCAGGAGGACCACCGCTAAACAGGATCGACGGATCGTGCGCCAGGCACGAACGGATTCCACTTGGACCCGGTCCACTATACAGGCAGATGAAGCGGCTCCTGTGTACCCACGAACCATTTCCCAACGCCTCGCTGAAGTGAATCTGTAATCCCAGCGCCTCTTACGTGTGCTGCCATTAACACCGGAACATCGGCAGCTCGGTGCGCAGTTGTGCCAGGCCGGGGCTACGTGGAACGCCACAGACTGGCGACGTGTGTTGTTTAGCGATGAGTGCCGCTTCTTTTGGGGGATCGATGATCATCGTGTCCGTGTGTGGAGGTCCCCTGGTCAACGGCACAATCCCAACCCCGCCATCGAGCGCCACATCTCCACAGCTGCAGGCATTATGGTCTGGGAAGTCATTGCCTACCATAGACGATCAGCTCTAGTAGTGGTACGTGGATCATTGACGGGCCAGCGGTATGTGGATGAGATCCTACCGCTCCATGTGCTCCCATTCCTGGTAGGGATTTGAGGTGGCATATATCAGCAGGATAATGCCCGCCCGCCTACGGCTCCTGTTGTCCTGGACTGCCTACGTCATGTTCAGACATTTCCATGGACTGCCTACGTTATGTTCAGACACTTCCATGGCCTGCCCACTCCCGGTTAATGTCCTCTATTGAGCATGTGTGGGACCAGTTGAAACGCCAGCTGTCGCCGTTCTGCACTATCCGGGATTTAGAGCACGCAGTCCAACACGTGTGGACCAGTCTGCCGCATGACAACATCAGGCGTGTGTTCGCCTCCATATTGAACCGTATTGCAACGTCTAACGCCGCACTAGGCGGTGCGACGCGCTATTGAAGGTGAGCGGGCTGCGTATCACAGATCCCTCTGTAATTGTCCTGCAGCTTTGTTTTTAACATCATGTGTATCATTCATCTGTATCATTACGTCCATAAAATTACAGTTCAGTCTGATGTTTTCTTCTTGGTGCGCAAATTTCATTGTCCGTGAGTGCAGTAGGCAGCATTGGGATTTTTGTCATCGGGATGGAATTTGTTGAACACAATGCTATCGTATAAATGGAGAGCATTATTTTTATTTTTGACCTTTCTTGACGAACTTATATATTTTGAAGTTTCGCCGACTTTCTCACTTCGACGCTTCGTTTCAGAGTCGTATTGAAAACATCATATCTTGTCACCTGTGCCGATCGAATTCAAGAAGCTTTATTTGCTTTCTCCGCGAGTTCTCTGATTGTACCAGGGTAGAGGTTGTCGTTGCTTGTTTGTTAACTAATACGGAACAAAAAAGAAAAGAAAAAGCTCACGTATCTTCATTTTCTTCAAATCCTGTGTTTTAATCTTCAGAAATCTTGGGACACACCGGAATCGAAGTAAGAAATAAGCACGAGGGATGAAAGTGCCTATTAAATCCACTTTTTATTAGGTGTTTTGACGTACCTACCTCAGAGGTGAGACGCACATGTCAAAATAGCAAAGTTGCACCGACAAACTTAGTCGGTGTAGCTTAACTGGGAAAGCATTCGGCTCCGGAGCTGAAAGATGCGGTTTCGCGCCACCGGCAAATGGCTTTTATGCTATATTGACGTCCGAAAGTAAAATCGGTCTCCGGACCGTTAGGTTCTTTGAAAAATGTGTGATGCTTCTTCTACACATCGTCTGGATTTAGTGAGAATGCCTTTTCCTGCAACAGAGTTACTTTGTTGTCGCGAAACATGCGATTTTGTTCCCCCACCTTTCTCAAGAGGGAGATATACGTGGCGGCCTGCCTACCTCAGATGTGAAGCACATGTGAAGACTGCAAGTTACATTGACAAACTTCGTCGGTGTAGCTTAATTGGGAAAACATTGGGCTCCGGAGCAGAAGGATGCTATTTCGATTCGCGGCACCGGTAAATGGCTTTTAAGCTATAGTGTAGCTCGACAGATAACTGCCGAACTTTCCCTCAATATGGGCTGTTTTGTCAAGGCGCATACATACAGACTGTGACTGATAGATTCTAAATAAAATATATTTTTAAAATTACAGTGAACAATATGCATGCTCGTAATGAAGAAAATTAAATAGCTCGCGATGATCGAGATAAAGTTTCCTTGTGGTTTACTTGGCATCCAGGTGTAATAAGACGTTTCACGCACGACAATTCAGTTGTAAGGAGATCATTACATTCCTCCGGCTGGGAGTTTATTTCAATGGACTGTCTGATTAACGTTCCTTTTGCAAGAGTACACACAGTCGTATCCGAATAATATGACCACCCCCGGGAACACAGTCTCCGCGCTCGGGCGCGCCACGGAGTGCACGTGAAAAGTTCAACCTCACGGAGATATAAGCTGCCGGCCAGGACAGATGAGCCATAGTGCGATACGTGCGCAAAATAGGAAGAGATAGTGATTTGACGGAGGTTCGAAAAGGAAGTGGCAAGCGTGGAAGCATCTCAGAAACAGCAGACTTCGTAGGCTGTTCACGATGTGTTGTAGTAAAGGGTGTACCAAGAACGGACCGCTGTCACCTCAGAAACAGCAGACTTCGTAGGCTGTTCACGATGTGTTGTAGTAAAGAGTGTACCAAGAACGGACCGCTGGCACCTCGAGTACATCGCGACGTCATAACTGTGGAGCACCAAAGGCTATCTACCCCAGATGAGAGCGTCGCCTCCATCGACTGGTCAATCGCAATCGACGTGCAACAATGCAGCAATTGATCACGCAAATGAACGCTGGGGCACCCAGGTACGTGTACTCGATTAGAGCAGAGCGAACCGTGTTACGCATGGGTCTCCGGAGTCAACGCTGGGTCAAGGCGCCTATGTTAACCTAAGTCCATTGGCAACGACGCGTGCAGTTCGCATGGGACTACCGTCATTGGACAGTGGAAGTATGGGTAAAAGTTGCCTTCTCCGATGAATTGTGGTTTCAACTCAACTGAAGTGGCGCGCGGTGGCAGATACGTTGTCAGACACACGAGAACCGTTCATGTCTGGGGAATGTTTTCCTGATATGACCAGGGACCGCTGGTAGCACTCGATGGGTCTCTGAACGCCAATGGCTACCTGTCCGTACTCGATGACCACACGCATCCTTCCGCGTTGAACGTTTACCCAGGTGGTGATAGTGTCTACCAATAGGACAATGCGCCCTGCCATGTCGCCATTGAGGTGCGTGACTGGTTACAGGAACAAGATACCGATGTTTCCGTTCTCCCTTGGCCGGCAAATTCGCACGACCTCAATCCCATGGATCACGTGTGGGACTATTTGGATCGACAGGTTCCGCGTGCAGACACACAACCACGTCATCTCCGGGATCTCCGCGCGCTGCTGCAGTCCTAACGGGCACGTATGCCTGGGGCAACCCTCCAGGGACCCATTACGTCCATGCCACGCCGTCTTGCCGTATATGTGCTAATTCATTCCATGTGGAGTTGTTCCTTGGGATGATACTTTTTCTGACAGAACTGTGGCTTGCTTGCCATGTTTAACGTCCTTCTTATGCTCAGCAAACGTGCTAGCAAGAAATATCTTTATGATGCCAAAGTAGAGGTTCTTGGATACATAACAGCACAACAGAGGGCCGGAACACACCTCGACACATTCGAAAAGGGTTCACTTAGGTCACTTAAAGATATTTATGGGAGATTTCAATGCAAAAATAGGGCAACGGCAACAGAATGAAACTTCAGTAGGTAAATTTGGTCACGGCAACAGAAACCAGCGTGGAAATACTCTCGTAGAGTTTGCAGAGGCAAAAGGGTTTTTCATCTTGAACTCCTTTTTCAAGAAAAAGCCACACAGGAAATGGACATGGAGACATCCAAATGGGACGAAGTGAAATTAATTTTATTATGTGTAACAAAAAATTCGTCATAGGAGACTGCAGTGTGCCAAACAAGTTCAACACAGGTAGTGACCATAGATTGGTGAGATATAAGATGCACCTCAACACTAAACTCGAACGTAGCAAGCTCATAAGACAAGCAAAATGTATTGACATAACCAACCTTAAAAAACACCATAATACCTTCAAGTTGGAACTGAAGAACAGATTCTCTGCTTTAGAAGGCCTAACATCGGAAGAAGTGGATATTTCTGAAGTTAACAGAAAAGTAACCAAAGCTCTTATGGAAACAGCAACAAAATTAGCTGGGTCTAAAAACAAGTTGCATGTGAACAAATTATCAGGAAAAACCAAAATGTTGATGCAAAAAAGAAAAGAGATGAGGACAACTAAAGAAGATGTGACTTCCAAAGTGAAATGTATAGAGCTATGCAAGACAGTACGAAAAAGTATCACTGAAGACGTAAGGAAATTCAACTGTGAACTAGTAAGGAAAGCAATTGAAAACAACCAAAGCCTAAAGATAGCAAAGGGACATCTCAGTAAGGGAAGAAAACAAATTACGGCACTGAGAAAAGAAGATGGTTCTGTAACAAGAAATAGAGGCGAAATTTTGACAAGAGTGAAAGATTTTTACTCCAAATTATATGAAAAGGATGATACATGTATTCCAGACATCATGAAAGGTACCAGTACCACTGTTCTTCCAGTCCTCCCAGCAGAAGTTACACATGCAATCAAGAACATGAAGTGGGGAAAAGCTCCAGGAGAAGATGGAATTACAGTAGACATCATACAAGAAGCAAGTGGAGAAATCTAAACAGTACTCGCCCAAATTTTCACTCGATGCCTTAATGAAAGGAAGATTCCTGAGGATTGGAAGAACGCTACAATGATCTTGCTACATAAAAAAGGTGGAATTGAGGATCTCAGGAACTACAGACCTATCAGCCTCCTATCAGTGGTTTATAAAATCTTCACTAAAGTTCTTTCACGCCGCTTGAAGGTGACACTGGACATGGCTCAACCGAGAGAACAAGCTGGATTCAGGAGTGGCTACAGCACAATAGATAATATCCACGTACTGATTCGGTGAAACCATCAGCAGTTACAATGGCTCCGAAATCCTACGGTATTGAAGATGCGTACATTAATATTATTAATAACATCTATGAAAATGCAAGAGCAAAGATTCGGCTGTTTGAAAATACAACACACATACAAATTGGAAAAGGAGTGAGACAAGGTGACACCATATCTCCGAAGTTATTTAATGCCACATTGGAAAATGTCTTTCAATCACTGAACTGGGAAAACAAAGGGTCAAAGATTAATGGAGATTATCTAACCAACCTTCATTTTGCTGATGACATAGTCGTTTTTGCAACTGCCCATCAGAGCTGCAGGGTATGATCCAGGAGCTTGCTGACAGGACTAAGGAAGTGGGATTAAAAATGAACTTTCAGAAGACAAAAGTGATGTTCAATGCTTTTTCAAGAAATGAAGATTTATCGATTGATGGAGAAAAGCTGGAGATAACAGACACGTACGTTTATCTTGGACAGCAGATATCAAGTGAGGGTCACATTGGTGAAGAAATTAATCGGCGTACAAAACTTGCCTGGAGAGCTTTTGGAAGAAACAGAATAATTTTCAAGAGCAATATGCCATTATGTCTTAAAAGAAAAGTGTTTGATCAATGCATCCTTCCAGTGCTTACGTATGGTGCAGAGAGGTGGACCTTAACTAAAAGAGACATACAAAGGCTGCAGACACCTCAAAGTAGCATGGAGAGGTGCATGCTTGGTGTAACCAGGAGAGATAAGAAGAGGAACTCGTGGATCCGAAAAATGATAAGAGTGGAAGACATCATGTTCAGAGTTAAATCCCTGAAATGGCAATGGGCTGGACATACTGCCAGAAGAACAGACCATCGATGGACAGCCGAAAGTTTAGATTGTATTCCAAGGGACACGAAAAGACCCAGAAGAAGACCACATGGAAGATGGGTGGATGAAATTCGAAAGTATGCGGGAGTGACATGGAGGAGACTGGCACAAGACAGACCGTTGTGGAGGAAACGTGGGGAGACCTTCGTCCAGCAGTGGATTGATAATGGTGGACAATGATGGTAATGATGATATATATATATATAGTTATATTATTTTCCAGTTTTATATTTTCCAGTTATATTATTTTCCAGTTTTATATTTTCCAGTTATATTATTTTCCAGTTATATATATATTATTATATATATATATTTATATATTTTATATATATTATGTATATATTGTACATATTTTATATATATTATTTTCCAGTATATATATTTATTTTTCCAGTATATTTATAACTCATATTTCTGTCTTTTTTAACAATCCTTTACACTTCATCTTCGTCATGATCTAAGGGAACTGCTAAATCAAAGAGTTTTAATCTCATGAACTCTGGCGTCATTATCTGAAAATATCCAAATCGTACGGAGATCTCGAAAATAGATGACGGCATCTTTGCAAATATTAGGGGAAATAACCTTGGGTGTATAATATTTTCTACTGATGTGGGTTTGTAATTAAGATTTGTGCATAGTGAGCCAAGAGATCTCTTGATACAAGTCTTGTTGAGCATAAAAGGGACGTTAAACATAGCAAGCTCACCACAGCGCTGTGAATAGAGGTTTCATTCAAAGGAGGAACTCCACTCGGTAAAGAATTACTGACACATATTTCACCCTATACTTCTGGGAAGGAAAAATACATTTGAAATAACTCTCATCAGGAGGCATGTAATGATTTTCTTTAAACGGAATTACCACGTGCGGAAATGTCTTTTTAGACCTGGTTGCCAATTTAACTATATGTAAATTGTATCTCGAAGAACTGCATATATTGCGTGATACTGGATTTTCTTTATACGAGCATGCGCATTATATAATCTAATTTTAAATATATATTAGCTGCATGAAAAAGTTTCCTCTGCCACAGCTGGCGGGCGCTGTAGGGGTCTAACTGGTCGGCGACCCGTGCTGTCTGTTCGAACATGAAGCCAAGCATGACGGTCGATAAGGTTTATTTGCGGCACTGTTTTTTATTTATGTTTAATTTAGGAAAACGTTCGAGTCAAGCATACGGTTCAATATGTCAGGCGTATGGCGAAACGGTTGGCTGAGCGGACATGTCGAGAATTGTTTGCCATGTTTAAAAAAGGTGATTTAAGCTGGGAAGGCAAGCCACGTGCAGGTTGACCGCAGGAACTCGCAGACGAGGAGCTGGAATCGTCGTTGCCACATAATCGACCACGCAAGTGGCGAAACTTTGAAAGTGGCTCAATCGACGGTGGTACGGCGTCTACTGGACTTGGGGAAGATCCAGAAGATTGGTAAGTGGGCTCCGTCTTCTTTAACGGAGCGTAATATTGGTCAACGATTGGGCATCTGTATGTCGTTGGTGAAGAGGTTTCAAGGGAAGAATTTCTTGTGGAAAGTTGTCACCGGGGATAAAAAATGGGTCTATTGCGACAACTTCATACGCAAGCGATCCTGGACCGATCCAGCGCAGCCATCAACATCCACTTCAAAACAGAATATCCACGAGGAAAAGGTGCTGTTGTGTGTGTGGTGGGATATGCATGGAGTGCTGTACTACGAACTGATGAAACCGGGCGACACAATCGCTGCACAGCGATATAGCGATCAATTGATGAAACTGAATGCCGCAATCGAGCAAAAACGCTCATGGACAGGTAAAGGATGCCGCCTAGTCATCCTGCTACACGAAAATGCCAGACCACATGACGGTGCCATCACGAAATCAACCCTTCAACAGTTGCACTGGGAGGTTTTACCTGATATTGCACCCTGAGACTTTCATCTGTTTCGCTCTATACAACATGCTCTAGCCCAACAGAGGTTCACCACAGTTTCAGAGGTGGAAAATGTCGTCATTGCGTTCTTCAGCTCAAAACGTGAGCCCTTCTATCACAAGGGCATTCATTTATTCCTTGAAAAATGGCAAAAGGTCATTAATGCTAAGGGCCACTATTTCGTTGAATAAATGTGTACTGGTTTCCTGATTTGTTCCTGTCTCCCTTCTCCTTAAAATGGCGGACACTTTTGCGTACCCCTAATACTTCACTTAGAATCTATTAGTTAAAGTCAATGTGTTTGTGCTCTGACAGACCCAGCCATGTATGAGCGAGAATTCTGCAGTAATATGTGTACGACTAGACTATTTCTTTACACCTATTAAAACAGATTAAATTCGCATACTAAATTACCGTGCTTGTTTCTGAACAGTTTTTTCATTAACGAATAGATCATCTGAAATTATTCGGAAGGTGACTGGTTAAGATTTCCCGCACCTTTTCAAGTCAAATCTAGCGTTCGAACCTTTTTGCGTAGTCACAGGTGTACGAGATCTTCCACTGATGATTATGTTCCAAACGCACAAACACGTTCGTACCTCACGAAAACACGTGCACCAGGCATACACATCGCACTCGACGCACTTGCTTCATCATTTGAATCATTTGTCGAACATAAAACTCGATTGCTTTTTTGTTGAATTGTCCGTTCATAAAGCAAACATCGGAGAGACGAGAGGAGGAGAGGTTAGTTCATCTCCCACTCCGGTCTCAAAAAGTAGAAATTTCTGCTGACCTTGACTGCAACGTTCGGGCAACTATGGCACTCTCTTACATGCCTAATATACAAATGATATTCGCACATTTTTGGAACGACTTTTCAGGAGTATAATTAATGGTTTAAATAAAATTTCTTCTTTCTTAAATGTTCTGTGTGATAGTCCTTTCTCTGGATTTTGAGATTACATCTAGATTTCCAAGAAGAAAGGGCATTTCTTAAAATTGGTAGTGTTTGTGGTAGACTTGGATGTATGACTGGTAGCCTTATCCTGATGGAGTTCTACTCTTTGAAAGCTCTGTGGATAAAGGAATTGTATTTCCTCTTTAAATATAGGAGTCAAAACATTATTTTGTAATATGTAGAATTGATTTTAATATTCTTTTCAACTTTTCTTAACTTTAATTGCCTAGTATACGAGAAACCAGCAATAATCGTGAATTCTTTATTGAAACTTTCTTTGGATTCTTGGAACCATGTCCGTAAATCTTTTTCTATTCATTTGCAACAATACATTGACCTTTTCTTTGTTACAGTCGTTTAAGTAGATCATGCGTTATCAATAGTCACAATAAAGTAACGTCTGTCTCCGGATAACAGATTTTCGTAAAGAGGTCTACACCGCGTTCTGCGCTCAGCTTAGGCAAAAGGCGGTGAATATTATTCATTTTGTTGTTTCCAAATTCAAATCTTTGTTTACTACCTTGTTTAAAGTTGATACAGAGATTTTTAACGACTTAGCGATTGCTCTTCGTGTCGGTGGATTTTCTTTTTAGACCAGAGACCTTAGTTTTGAAATAGTCGAAAAAGTACGTAACTTCTTTAGATACTCGTTTGGTGTTCTTTTTCCACTATTAGTAACAAACGTTACGCAAACCTCTGTTCTTAACGTTATTCAGGACTTTAATTGTTGAGAGGAGCTCAATTACACAGTCATACAAAATATTATTTTACAAATAAAAACTGAATAATAGATATTTCAAGAGTTCATGTTCCAAGTTCCTACCTTGTGCTGTCCTGGAAAACTATATTGCTGTTATCCTTTCACCCAGCGATATTACGGCTCGGCCTTGAGTGCACCTGCACTAGGTTTTATCCACATACGAATATGTTGGCTAGCACTGTTTGAATGTTAAATTCCTCTCAGAACAGTTTTGAACGTAGTGCCGACACAATCTTGTAGGTATACTGGATTTTTTTTCTAAGAGTTCTATTTAGCATGGGTTTGCTTTTATTATGCTGCATCTCAAAGAAGTGACTGTCTTTTTCAACACCTTGCATATAAACAAACCCTTGAACCATCTGGAACAAAGCAACTCCGGATTAGTAAAATGGGTTTGTGGTGGTGTTAACTATTTTGATATCGCTTTGGTGCGTAGCCTCGCGGCCAGGCGGGTCTGGAATTTTAAGTTTCCTTGACTTCGGTAATTACTGCCAAACCCTCTATTTCTAGGTTTCATGATATTTATCCTCTACATGCCTTTTCTGGTTTGGAAGTAAAATCCACGAAAGCAGATTCACTGGTTCTGTTTACAGATATTTTATTTACAATTCCTAATTGCAGAGGGGTGCAGATTATTTACACAATCAGATACAAGTTGGTTTCGTTCTATAATGAATCAATTATTTATTAAGTGAGTAATCTCTTGTGTCCATGGGGTGAAAATTTCTTTAGTGAGTTCATGGAATAAGGTGACGTTTCCTCTTACACTACGTTTAGAGAAGTAGTGGAGACAGGTGCAGTGTTGAGTCGAGTACACTATATCTAAATTCACTGTACCAAAGTACAGTGAGATAGCCACTATGTAGTAGGTATTTAATGAATTACCTCGGCAGCTCTATCCTACATCTCTCTAGCCTGACGACCGCAGCCGTCAGGGAAAACTTATTAGCATCTTTTCTCGTGAAGGAAAACCATGGAAAACTAAGAGAGTGCCCTTCTAGTTTCTGGGAACCTGGTCCAAAAAGCGGGATTTCACCCAGCTACCTCGTCATCCGCCAATCCCGTCAGAGCATTTTCTACAAGATGCATACTCCGGAGTCTTTTAGCTCACCAAGTGTCACCTCTTTCCGAAGTCTCACTCTCAGGCAAACTGGATGCTTTGCAGACTCGCCTCCTCCCCATCTCTCATGCCTCCCGAAAAATGTCCCTTGCTACACGTTATATAACATGGCGTCTCACCTCTGTCTTTTTCTAAACAGACCTCTCCAACTAACTTTTAGATAGACGTGGGTTGCATTCTACTTCACCACAGGGCTGGAATCAGCTTGGACGCTTTCATTCCCTGTCTAAGAAGTGAGTCGAACACGGCTGAAACGAGGAAACCTGCAAATCGACAAGTTTTACCTTCCCCTTAACTTTGTTATTCAAAGTTGTCCCTAAGGATAATGATTGACAATCTACTCTGACTGATTACCTGCTAAAAGGGCTATAACATTGGCGAAGAACCTAAGAAAGGGGAGAGGGAAGTTGTTTGAGTAAATTTTTCTACTTAGTCGTATGCTGTCCATGCAAGGGTGACTCAACCTCCGCCATCATGGCTTGGGTCATGAAGCAGACAATAACTTATTTGGAGGGAAGCTTATCACATGCACAGGTTTAGGGTCGGAACTACTAAGATGGGGGGGGGTTGCCGTAGCTTTCGTAAAACCTGGCCGCCATGTAAACATTTCCGTTTGAGGAGTGCTGGAAATTTTGGTCACCATTTGGTTCAGGTGTCTAGCCACTTAAAGGGTTAAAATCATACGAAACTAATTTTCATTAATTTATAATAAACTTTTCCGCAAACTGAATTTAAATCACATTGAAAATCAGTAAATTAAAATCTTTATGGGAATTGTAACTCAAATGGAGATGCAGTTGCATTTTACTAAAGTTCTCCCGAAATGACGTCCTATTGCACTTCAACTTACCGAAATTATCCTCAACGGACATTCTACCGCACTTTATCGAAATTAACTTGAGTGGATATCCACTTGCACTTTACCAAAATCAACTCTAAGGGACATCCTATTGCACTTTACCGAAATTAACCTGAACGGATATCCTACCGCACTTTATCGAAATCAACTTGAGCGGATATCCACTTGCTCTTTATCAGAATTAACCCGAACGGACATCCATTTGCACTTTAGCGAAAATAACCTGAACGGACATCCTACCGCACTTTATCGAGATTAACTTGAGCGGATATCCACTTGGACTTTACCAAAATTAACCCAACCGGACATCATATTACACTCTACCGAAATTATTACGAACGGACATCCGTTTGCATTAATATAATCAGAAAGTTTTTTGAAAATATGTAGGAAGATTGTAAAAAATTGCACTTAGCAAGAAATACTTTTTCTTGGAATCGATTGAAGTTTTGGAATTTTGTAATAGGACAGTGATTAGAATTCTTCCATAAATAAATGAAAATTAAAAAGCACAAAATCGAACAAAGACACATGCAGTACCTTACAAATGACAGCGGAGATACTTCTCTGCCGAAAATTATAATTTGCGACATATAAAAGTTTTCGAGAGTAGATCCTAGTGGTTTATTATAACATCACCAAAATAAAAACAGAAAATTAAATAAACAAAGATCAATTATAAAACTTTGCTTTCTCTTTGCATTGTGCATTGCTTTGAGATACACAACACTGTATGAACTTTCAGCTAAATAAATGAACCACACGTATTTTAGAAATATTTTATGTACAAAAATGAAGGAAAAACAAAATGATTACATTTTTCTTAAAAAATCCCAGGATTTTTTTTTAAATCATCGGGCACTTTCGGGTTGTTTTACATCACATTCACACTTATGTCCTGGACGAATGCTTCTCTAGTCCACTGGATTCATTTTGTTATTCACATGTTTTTAAACACTTTTTTTCTGTAAAAATCACCACACCACTCTTAACATGGGGGTAAAGGCACTGACAAAATAAGGTGTTCTTTCATTCTCATTTCTGCGTAGTAGTAGTATTAGTGCAAGAAGAACAAAATACGCACACGCAATGGAAACATTGAATCTACATCCATACTTTAAATAAAAGTAATTCTTTGGCCAGGAAAATTGTCCATTCAATCAATCGCAGCTTCAACTCTCAGAGAACTCCGTTTTTAGTCTTCGGATTATTTTTTTTTTCTTTTCACTTTTTCACACAATTAAAAATTGAAACTGAGACATCGATTGATAGTCGGTGACCTGCTTTGCATAATCTTCATATCACAACATTACGCTGATTCTGTCATTCAATACATACGTGAGCAAGTGTCTCGCCTTTTTTTTTTTTTTTTTTTTTTTTTTGGTGGAAAAATAATGTTTTTTCAGTTCGGTGAAAAACAGTTCAATGTTGGGAACATTTGTTTTCCAAACCAAAACCTAAGTTTTCCTTCTTTGACGTAAGAGAAGATTTCACGCTTCAGGAATGCTTTCACTCTTCTCCTACAAAGAGCAAAATAACAAATATATTAAGACATTTGTACAGCAAATAAAGCAAAATGAACAGTTTTCATCTACAGTAAACATGCTCATTTATGAATTAACAGAAGACACTGAAAATATGCTACGATTAAACTTTATTATAAACAACGTTTATGGAAGACCACATATGTCTCAAATCTCGTAATAGTTAAATTGTAAAATATATGGTGATTTAGAGTTTTGTATGTCAAGAAGTCCTAGTGATATACACCGATGAGCAATTATATTATTACCACCCAGAGCCAATTGAAATGAGCGCGCCTGCAGACCGAACTATGGCGCTGATGAAGTTCACAGAGCAGTATATATACAACCCGAGGACCAGATTTCGGTTAGTAGAGTGTTCGGTGTAAGAATGGGAAAAAAAGCTGCTGATTTATCGGAGTTTGATAAAGGGCAAATTGTGATTGCACGGCGCCTCGGAACTACGATCTCGGAAATGGCGGGGCTTGTGGGTTGTTCACGTGCCGCTGCAGTGATTGCGTATCAAAAGTGAGGCACAGATTGCCAAACGTCGAACCGTCATTTAGCCATGTGTCGTCTGCAGCTCATTGATGCCAGAGGGGATCGAATACTGTCGCGCATTGTTCGCAGCTACTGCAGAGCCACAGTGCAACAAATCACCCGCAGCTACAACAGTGCTGTCATGGGCAATGTGTCACAGCACACAGTTCATCGCAGCCTTCTTTCTGTTCAAGGCCTGCGTAGCCGAAGACCCAGCCGAGTCCCCATGCTCACTGCATGTCATCGCCAAGAACGTATGAAATGGGTCCAAGATCATCGAGATTGGACAGTGGATGATTGGAATAAAGTGGCCTGATCTGACGAATCAGGATTCCTGGTGCATCACCTAGACGATCAAGCGCGGATACGCTGATTACCAACGGAGTCTATGGCACCTGGATGCACTGTTAGGCCGAAACAGGCTGGCGGCGACGGTGTTATGCTGTGGGCCATGTTTTTTGTGACACTTTAAGCCCCATTATATCAATAGCACAATCCCTGATAGCTCTCAGGTATCTGAACATCGTTGCGGACCAAATTCACCCTTTCATGGCAACTGTGTATCACGCTGGTGATGGCCATTACCAACAGGGTAATTCGCCATGCCACACTACCAGAATCGTCAAGGAGTGGTTCGAGGAACATGCTAGTGACTTTCTGTTAATGCCCTGGCCTCCAAATTCACCTGACATGAACCCAATCGAACATATGGGGTTTGACTTGGAAAAGATGCTTCACGCTAAATCACCACCACCCCGAAATGTACGGGAAGTGTGGGACCTGATGTTGACATTATGGTACCAGATGCCCAAAGATACCTATCCCCCCTTAATCGAATCGATGCCTCGTCTAGTAGCCGCTGTTTTGCGGGCTAAAGGGAGTCCTATAGCTTATTAGGTAGTTGGTCGTAATGTAATGGCTGATTGGTGTATATATGCAGTACTCATATAATCAGAGATCGCTTTAACGCATAGACAGGCGTATTTCACGAATAAAAAACGAAATTTACAACCTAAGAAAATAGGGACGTATTTTTCCTATTAAAATAATAATGAGGTAATTAAAATGATTAAAGTATTAAAGCTTGCAGGGTCTACTATTTTATTTCGGACGTCCATTTTTCAGATATCATTGATTCGAATAGAGGCAGTTTTGGATTATTTTGGGAGGACATAAATTTTTGTTCTGTGTAATAACGATTTTGATCACCTTAAATGTATTGTGCTCAAAAAACGTAACAAATAAAAAACTTCTGCAATGTTTCATTAATATGTTCTTCAACGAAAGGAAGGCCGCATTTGTGTTTTCCGCAAATGTACATAACCAACTTTGTTTTTTCAAGAACGTGATCTTAAATGGTAAAAATTATGCATGCAGACTCTACAAAAAATCATTAACAAATACGTTTACATATTTTTAATACCATGTTTAAATAAGTCACTAATGGAGTGGCTGATACAAATGTTTTCCTTTAGATTTCGTTCTCCACCGAAAAATATGCAGGGTTACTTGATTCAAGAGATACGCATTTAAACAGGTGCATCAGTATATTCTAATGACATTTTGATGACCCATTAGGAAGCTTACCAGTACCGAAATTCGATTCGTTCGATATACCGATGATAAAACTGATCCGTCATATTGTCACAGTTCTTCGCTGAGCAGACGAATATGCGAAATATCAAGTGGCCAAGTTATATTGGTTTGTTTGCAAATCATTAACAGAGTTGCCTCTGATTTAACATGTGGTTTCTTCCGACATATGCACTTGTGATCCCATCTGCGTCAAAATTAGGGAAAATGCAGAATATCAAATGAGCATTAATCGTGAAAAAAGCATTTCATGAATTCTGAGTTTCCATATTCTTATCGTTGCGGCAACTTAAGTAAAAGCACAATGCGAAAGCTGAGAATCCTGCTCAAGAAAACGTTTCAATGAAAATGTGAATGAAATGTCTGAACATATCTCCTCATAAATCAATACGTGGTACAGGAAATACGTTTATCTAATTACGGAAATTATTCCTCAGTAAGTCTAAAACGACATGACCATCTGTAGCTCATGCTGTCTCCTGCATAAGATCTCCTTTTCGAGGTGATTAAGAATTGAGAGTTCTCTTCTCGGAGATCAGATGGACGAAGCGCGGCAGTGCATGGTCGTTGGGTATAACCCTTTAATTTACAGCAGATATACAGGGTGGTTGAAAAGTCCCCTAGGGGTTTCGATTGACAATTGTACAAAACCGAGCAGATGCGTTTCGCGGCATTTGAAGGAGTAAATATTCGAGTTTAATAATCTTACCTAATACACCTCTACATGTGTGCCTTTTGGGGCACGTAACACATCCAGTCGGTACTCAATTTCTTGCCATGTGCACCCCAAAATGTCAGGATCGATTCAATCAAACACTGCTGTGATGCGCTGTTTGAGCTCCTGAAGGCTGCTTAGTCTTTCTCGGTAAACCATGTCCTTGACATAGCCCAAGTGAAAGAAGTGTAAAGGAGTAATATCCGGGGACCGGGGTGGCCAAGGAATTGGACCATCTCTGTTAATCCATCTGCCGGGAATGTCACGGTTCAGGTATTCACTTAAGTCCCCAATATGGGGGAGCGCCATCTTGTTGCAGTATGAGGTTTGGTTGCAAATCCTGTAGTTAAGGAACCGCAAAGTTCTGAAGCATATCCAGGTAATTATTCATATGCACTGTGGGCTCGGAGAAGAAGAATGGCCCAATTACAAGATTATGCATGAGTCCACACCAAACATTCACCTTTGCAATGTGCGCGACGTGCTTCCTGACAGAATGTGGGTTTTCACTACCCCATAAACGAACGTTCTGAGTGTTGACCTTCCTGTGCACGTCAAAGGTTACCTCATCGGAGAACATTATACGGCGTAGGAAACTTTCATCAACTTCCAGCAGCTCCAACATGTCCCGAGCGAATGCTTAGCGCTGCGGTCCATCGTTCGGTTTAATCTGGTGTACGAGTTGCACTTTGTGCTCGGTTAGTTTCAGGCGTTTGTGAAGCAATCCCATCAATGTGGATCGTGGAACATTCAGTTGTAAAGCAGCCTCTCTCGTGGACTTGCTAGGACTGCGAGGGTAAAACCTCCTGTATGCTCTGCACAGTTTCTTCACTGACAGTGCGTCTGCCACTTCTTTGCCGGTCCAGGACACTACCAGTACCCAATAATTTCTTCTGCCAAATTCCGATACTGAAATCACTCGGTGGATCTTTCCCATATGTCCAACGGTAATTTCTTTGTACCGTAATCACAAACTTCTTCCCAAAAAACCAACTCACACACATTACTTTCTCCTGCGGCGTAAGACATTTTCAATTGTTTTGCAGTCGGCGTCGGTAATTGCGAGCACGTAACGCCATCTGTTGGAAATAGATGGCGTTAAAAACTCGAATATTTCAAATTCAGCAAATCGCATTGCTGTAGATCTGTTCGTTTTTGTGCAGTTGTCAATCAAAAACCCTAGGGGACCTTTCGACCACCTAGTATTTTCTCGTTGAATGGCGTGTTACGTGTCTGGGTGTATCACATTTCCTTTTCATTTTCTTTCTTTTACGCAAAGTTTATTACCACTTACTTAGATTATTCGTTCTGACGTTCACATATCTCTAACGATTTGGCAACAACTGCAGCACAAACCAAACGTTATTATCTGAGAAGTGACAGAGAGGTGTACAGAATTTTAACTTTGTTATGCTGTATTTTAAATGGTTAATTCAGTAACTAACTAATTGGCTAATGTTCTTAGACAGTTTCATTACAAATGAATAACACTGTAGAAATAACTAATCAAATGGCCAGGTGAAAGAATCAGTTATAGTTCAACACATACGTGATTCTGACAGTTCATCCTGTGCTTCAGGTCATCCATATAATTCCTTGTCAGAATATAATCTCGCTGGTATCAATATAGATATCAATCATATGACAGTGGCACTTATTCATAGATCCCATACATAACAAATAGCTTTTACCTTTTTCCCAATATCAACGTTTAAAAGTCTACTCGCAATCTCTCGACATGTCTACAACTCACTAACTCTACTCTATTCATATTCAACGCCGTCATTTATTTTCACCTGACTCACGGCTAGTGTTGTCAAACTCTACGAGCTGTTCGGGAAGGAATGTGAACTTTACTTCACTGTAAGAAGTAAGTGATGTGAATTCACGGAAACTTTCTGAAAATAACGCGCAGAAAGCTGCCGGTAAGTGTTCGTCTTTTTCAGATATTTTCATTTTTAAAAGTGCCCGTTTATTTCAACTTTCGTATTTTCATTGACCTTCCGTTGTCAGAAATTCTGTTTATTTGAGTAAAATTCATTTTAGGTTTTTCCGCACTGAAACTGAAATTTCGCAAAACCAACGTGACCTTGCATTTTCCAGCCTTTACGCAGATAATCCTGCCGCTTCAGTCAGGATCGAAGCCGCACCGTTTGCGTTGGTTCAAAAGGTAACGCACGCCTATATCCACTGAGCCACAGACGTGGTGGTATTCGAGTCACGTACATCGTAAAACAAATTGCGCGACAATGAATGTTTTTTTTTTATTAGAAGTTTAACGACCACCGTAAGCAACTCAATGGGATATAAGCAGTCCCCCGTCCCTGATTTAGGGCCACTGGTTCCAGCGAAGGGAGATAGCCAGTACCATAAGACAAGCACAACATCCATGCCTCACCAGGATTCGAACCCGGACACCTTTCGGATGAATTATCAGAAGCCATCGCTCAGACAACTATGCCACAGGGGCGGCAATTTTTTTTTGTCATTAATAAGAGTGATTTAGTCATTTTATTTCCTGTTGGAGCTTTTTATTTTTTGATTAGGTTTGTAATAATTTTTTTTTCTGTAGGAGGACTTTTCACAAATCAAGCATTTTCCATCGTGATTTTTCGAAACAACAAAATGCTTTTCAATTTGGTTTTTTTTAAACTGACAATGACTTTCAGTTTTCTTCAAAGAAGGTGAAATGTACTTTTTTATAGTATTATTTCAATGAAAAAAGGCTCCTAAATACAAAATTTACTCTTGATAGCTGTAATAGCTTTTGTCATAAGTTGTCCAAAAACTGATACATAGACATCGTATAACCATCTGTACAATAAGTTAAGTATCCGGTTTGTTTCAGTAACACAATATATATAATAAGTAGCTGGTTCACGAAATAGGAGAGAGGAGAAGATATACCCTGTGCCACAATAAACAAAATTCATGCGATATGCTATCCACAATATCCGATCTCGCTACAGGACTTCAGAATTCGACAGACAATTGAAATTTAAAAGTTAATCAAACCTAAAGTATTCTCACCAATCGCTCCTATTACTGGTAAGTTATCGTCATACAGATACAGAAAAAGTTAGAACGGAGTTTTTTCGTTAACACACATAAGGAAGTACGGAAAGGTATGTGAAGATTCAGAATTTTCCGTTAACACATATCTAAAACGGTAATTTACTGTCAATATAAGAAAGAAACTGCGAAATGGTTTCTGAAAATTCAGAATTTTCCTGTGAAATGAAATTCTAAATATCCGTGAAATCGAAATATCCATGAAATTGTGGTTTCTTTCCGTCATTTTCACGGAAAAGGTTGTATTAGAAATATGCTTCGTTAATCCACAAAAACAAATGACGGAAAGGGGCTCGTGAATTTCAGAAACGTTTCTACAGTGTTCGAAAATGTTTAACCTAAGAGTAACTGAATTTACAGAGGAAAACAGAAACTCAAAACGAAGGTTTATACTTTAACGACCATTCCTTCTAGAATATACAAACAACCACTGCCCCCCGAGTCTTTCGCCAGCAGTGAGTGGAATTTCCTACACCAAACGTTCCTTGAATTTGCCCTGCCTCAGGGGAATCAGCAGAAATCACCCTCATTCATGCCTCTACATAAAGAAATTAAATAGGAGTTGGTTTTTCCAGGGTGATATCCTTCACGTCAAAGACATCCGAACTCTCCTTCGTTTAAAGATGCAGGGATTGCTCCCTGGAAACGTCTGAAGGTCAAGGAATTTAAAGCTTACAGATTAAAAGTTTTGTGAGGGGACCCAGCACTAAACCTTATTTTGTTAACGTGCAAAAGGGGACTGGAAATTCGAAAAGTAGAAAAACAGAATTTCGAGCGTCATGATATTACCAGCGACACACGATTTTAGGGAACTGGTCTTTAAAGGGTAAAATAAGTGAAATGGTGGTAGGTGAAATTGTATTCTGTCAAATATGTGCTATCTTCTACTTACGATGGCGATAACATGATCCAGTGAACGAGGCTTGTATTATATTTGTGTCTGAACTTTGTTGTCATTCTGCAACGTGGAGCTCTAAGTTAACAACCAGCTCGGAATAAAAAAGGTACACTGGATATTGTCTAAATGCCATTTCTTGGAATGTCGATTCCTCAGACTGTTAGATGGGATTAAGTGCCAGTGTTGCACTATAACGAAATCTCATGTAGAGTGTCGTTAAGCGACTGTCTGGAAACAGCTAGAAATCAAAAATCCAAGTTCTATAAATAGGAACTGTACACCAATTATACTAGTAATACGAAATTTCTTGGCGTAGAATAAAAATAAAACTTTCCAAGCTTTCGCACATCAGCCAGAATGACCAAATGACCAAACGTTCGTTTGGAATTAAAATCAGCGACCATAAAAGGGATACAAGAGACGGAAAAATTAGCACTGCCCTATCAAGAGGAGTCAAGTTCAAGTAAGCCGATCCTATGTGGAGTGATGTAAAGAAATTAGCTTCATGCTCCACACCCAAATCTACTGCCCTTCGCGAAACCTTAAAAATCTTGACCAGCTGCGAGGCTGGCGATGAATGAGAGCGTCTCTCTTGAGTTGTCACGTATTTGGAATCAATTCTTCAAATAATGCTGCGTTTTCTACCGTGGTACCGCGTGCCCAACCAACGTGACCTCGTTTCTTCGAATTATCACTTTTGCGCTTATTCATTAATGTCTAGTCAAGTCACCGCGTTCAAATTGTTGAAACGTTCTATTATCCAGTTTGCAGTTAGCTGTTTACCTTCCCTGAAAAAGTCATCTGGTTGATGCGCTAAACCCTGGAAAGTTTTATTTCCATTCTACGCCAAGAAATTTCGGATTATTAGTATAGTTATACTATTTTGAGAAATCAAAAATCACTTTAAAAATTGATGGCATTTTTAAACGGAGTCGCAAGCAATATTTAGATAGGAATTTAATAAAGCAGATAGCTCACTTGCTTCTATTTAATAAGGTGATATCCGGAACCAGATTTGATTTTAGAGGAACGTTGGGAACCAGTATTGCTAAAGTGAATTTCTTTGCATGCCTTATTGATTTTTATTTTACAAATAAACTTTTCTCTCGTCACCTGCAAGAGATTTTCCGCTATTTTTGCATTGCATTGATTTATTAACAGCACGTCATATTACCTATAACATTAGGAAAAAGAAGCTGTAGTATGATTTTGAAAATATATGTTGATGTGTATTTCGTAATCGCCGGTTGTTTACTTTATATACATCACTAAATAAAGAGCACATCGGTCAAACGCATTAATGCTCTCCATTTTCTTGCATTTGTCCCTCGCTCTAGGAATTGCCGTTTTTGACGTTTGGCAAATTCAATCAATGTGAACATTTTATTCTGTTGCAGCTACATATTTGTCCTTTTATCTGTAGTATAAGGTGCGTTGGTCTCATCCAAGGAGGTTATATTACTGGAGACACCACTCCTATCCACGCAGCATTGGCCGCCATAAGTCACTGTCTGTGCTGCAAATGACGTCATGAGCAGGCATGACGCAGCCGCAGAAGAGAAGCTGCTTGGAAACCAATGAGACAAAAGCTTCTAAGCGTAAACAGATAAAATGAGTAATTGAATAATCTTTATCAATGATACACAAGCTTACTGTTTCATCAACGGTATAATTTAGTTCATTTTTGCCTGCTTGTGACGTCACACCACAGATTAGCTGTGACCTATGGCGGCAGAGCCAGTAATACAACCTCCTTGGTCTCATCACATCCTACTTCCCTCAAAGTGGCATTTAACACGTTTGCAATATTCTGAGCGGTCTTTCTCTACGGGAAATAAGCACAAGAATACATAGCATGGTTGAGACTCCCTCCAACATGATTTATCAGCACCTTGTTCTTCAGTCCAGAAGAATATAATATCCAAATGACTTCTATGTGAGTCCATAAGTCAGTCGTGAAAGATACAGTTTGTTCTTTTATGGATTGTTGTAAGGAATACTTAATATTGTTTTTCACGCTTTCAACCATCTTTATGCAGTCGTAATGTCCTGTCTTCCTGCCCACTGTTTACATTTATACTTCCATGCGTTGCTTCCAGTTTCACTAGCTCTTGAGCAAAACCATGAAAGTATATATTATCTACTACATTAAAAACTAAGTGAGCTGCTTCCGCTAGTTCACTTTCGAATTTCATTATTTAAACCAAATCAGCATTTCGTATATTAACTGATGATAATTTGATGAGCAAAGGAGATTGTTCACTCGTTTCACGCTTTGATGGAGGTGCGCATACTTTCTTATGGTCGTTTAGATGTTTGGTTTCATAATCTTTGATAACACCGTCAACACATTCTTCATAATTATATACTTCCTACATTTTGAACAACAAGCAAAACCAAACGATCCAGATTTATTCATCGGTTCCTTAATGAGACGAAATAATTTCCAGAATTCCCTCTTCCCCTACTTGTTTTGAACAAACACGCATTTTTTTGGCCTCGACGCCTTTTTAACGCCGGCACAGCATGCCATGGGAACGGGATGTTAGCACATCACCCGAAAACCTCTGAATGCTTAATGCAAAAGATGCAATGTGGAAAGTAACGCTCAGTCTTACAATGTGACATGCAGGGTGTGAGAAAGTGAATCAGCAGAGAAGAAGGCGATAGGCGTTTCCCTGCATTTTGCTCCGCACAATCGCAATGAAGACAAACACAAAGGAAGTATCGTTTTTACGATTCTGTGTGTCTAACGTCAGCTCCGTATCGTCGGTCGGGGAAAATCGTCTCTGCTTTAAAAAAGAGACGACAATATTTCTTGCATGACAAAACATGTTTCACTCTGCGGCTACCAGTATCGAGCAGAACATTCTGCAGTGTGCATTTTTCTGTGAAATATTCTTTTTTACCTTTTCAAAAATAAAACTGAAATAAAATCGGTTCAGGAAAACTTTGATCCGAGCCGTTTGACCAAGAATGAACTGTCGAACCCTTGATCAGTGACCCATTCTCATCTCTGATGGCCAGACGACTGGGTCAGAACATTTCCTAGAGAGCAGTGCTTGTGGCGTGCCCATGGTCAGCCATAATTAGTATCTCCGGAAGTGATCCGAGGAAAGAAAACCCACAAACTGCCACTAAGGTGTGGGCCAACCGTGACTCATTAATGTAAGAGGTGAGCGAAGGCTATTGAGTGCTATGGTATGAGCCAACCGAAAGAATACTGTGGCGAAACTCACACGTAATTTGAATGCTGGTGATGGAAGTAATGCGTCACAACATACAGTCCATTGAACCCTACTAAAAACGGGGCTACATAGCAAACCTCATTTCCCCGTCGAAAGCAATTGCAATGGGCATGCGAACACCAAAAATTGGAACTCGAATTATTGAAAGAAGGTTGTCTGGTCCAACGAATTCCATTTCCGGTTGCTCCATTCGGACTGCTGGCAAAGTGTGCGTCGGTTAGGTGGGGTACGTGTGGGAACGAGGATATGCCTTTGGACCAAAACAAGCCAGTGGAGGAAGTGAGTAATGGTTTTCGGATTGAGCAATGTTCTTTTGGAAATTCTTGTGTACAGTCATTCACGTGGAAGAGACCACGACGTCTACCACTTACCTAAGCATCATTACAGAAGAAAATCACCTTTAGCAGTGCCTCCTTTCATTAGCATATTGCGCCATTACACACTGCTCAAGTTCTTAGAGAATGGGCTACATATTGCTAGAAGAGCTGACCACCGTTGGGCAACCGAAATATACACTGCTGGCCACTAAAAATGCAACGCCAAGAAGGATACGAGATAGCAAAACCAGATTTACTGGACTCATAACAACAGATACAACGATGAACCGATTGAGCTTACAGGCCCGTGCGACTTGCGTAACACGCAGATATCAATAGTTCGTGTGGTCCCCATGGCTGGCAATAACGGCCGCTACACGCCCCGGCGTCGAACGAAAGAGGTTTTGGATGTGGGCTTGGGGTATGTCGGTCCAGGCTGCTTCCACTCGTTGCAACAGTAGCCGCGTGTGGTGCAGGAGAACAGGCAGGCAACGGCAGCAGTGACACCTGATGGTCCGTGAATAATTATTGCAGGTTACGTGCCACGTGCGGGCGCGCATTGCCCTGTTGAAACGTGGCCGCTGGCAGATCTTCCAGGTAAGGGAGGACTACAGGCTCCAAAAAGTCGGAGATGTAGCGGTGGCTGTTGAGTATACCGGCGATGAGTACCAGAGGGGTGCGGGTGCCATATCCAATGGTGCCCCAAACCATAACGCCAGGCGACGGACCGGAATGGCGATGCATAACGCAGGCGTCATACAATCTCTCGCCACGGTGTCTCCACACGCGGATCCGACCGTCGTGGTGTTGCAGGTAGAAGCGGGATTCGTCGGAGAAGACAGTGTCTTGCCATTCCGTAGTCCAGGTGCGGCGTTCAACGGCCCACTGCCGCCGCATTCACCGGTGGTATAACTTCAATGGTAATCGGAGCAATGGGTGCCGTGCGACAAGTCCCTGCTCCTGCAGACGACGTCGAACGGTACGTGTTGACACAGGTTGTTGCGCAACACACCCTAAATCCTGCGCTAACGTTCGTGATGTGGCGGGTGCGAGCCGTCAATGCCCGCCGCACAACATGCCGGTCCTATCGTTAGGTGGTGTGCCACGGCTGCGGCAATCGCTCACATCGGTCCATCCGTCCCTCCTGCACCCACCGAATCCATACTCGCCTCACTGTGGCTGGATGTCGTCCCATACGGGCGCCGAAGCCTCGGTACGATAAACCGCTGTCGCGATAAGCCACTATTCGTCCTCTGTCGCACTCCGAAACGTGCTAGAATGACTGCTGTATTCTGCGACGAGGCATCAGGAAGCTTCCCACGCACCGGTCCGGCAGCACAATAGACTTCCATTACTTACACCCCGCCTTCTGCGCACCCTTCTTATAGTGCTTCTCGGTGGCGTGCCGGGTGCACATGATTTGCATATGCTCTGCAATGCTAATCGTTTGCATGTACTCTCGCAGGCGACGCATCCTACGAATTTCAGGCGAATCGGATGCTTCCTTCTTGGTGTTGCATTTTTGGAGGCAGCAGTGTATATATATATGTGCACACATCGTAATATAATAATTTCCCAATTTTGGCGTATTTGTAGTCTACAGTGAATCATCTTCTATCAATAGGAACTTTGGATGTTTTTTTAAACAATTGTTGGCAAATGGATTTCCTCTTTATATCTTATTCAGATTCTTCGAACAGATGATTTTGAAGTTCAATTCCAGCAGGTCTTATGGTTTGCATATTAAAGACTTGTTAATCCTAGACACTAAAAAATTTAAAAGGCAAGGGTACTCTAAGTGCCATTTGATGGGTCACTAATAGCTGAAGTATTTGATTATCACCAAAATGGTTTACACGTCGAAATCACATGTCATTCCTACCAGGTCTTGATCTCTGTGGTTTGCTGTTGATCTTATTCGTGACTGTTTGCTTCACCTTTCACCTATGGAGCACAGATATTGTTTGAGGGTTTGTTCACTAAGTCGTTTTTGAGATTTCGTTTCTGCATTTCCTTTGATTTCGTGGTTTCGAGAACGCATTCAGCGAGGCTTTTGGCTTCCGCCATATTATTTTGCTGATATAGAAAAGCCACATCGCCCAGACAGCGTTCTCCTGAAGATAATGGTTGGGATTTGGTGCCTATCATTCTGGCATGAGTCGACTACTTTCAAAGTTTAAATACATTTGTTTCTGACAAGTTATGACATGTTGTTGCTTCTCCATTTGTTATTTTACTACTTGCCTAGTACGAGTCTGAAGCTAAGTGGTACATTACCTGTGTGGATATCAGGTTTATTTATACCATTGTGTGGTATACTACTCTTAATGGTTATGCTTGCTATATGTTCGGTCTGCAGCTTGCGCACCATCCGATGTTTAGCTTCCGCTTATTGGCGTGGTTATTTTAGGGATGGTTTTGTGTTTCCGTTTAAGATTTATTGTGATATTTTGTTATAGCAAATTATCAATTTTGCAATTGACGGGGAAAAGCGCGAGGTAAACGATACCTACATTTGCCTTGGGCAACATATATCAAGCAAAGGTCACTCACTCTAAGGAGGAAATTAACCGGCGTGTAAAATTGGCTGGAGAGCCTCTGGAAGAAACAGCACAATTTTCAAGAACATTATGCCACTATATCTTAAAAGAAAAGTGTTTAATCAATGCATCGTTCTAGTTCTTACATATGGAGCAGAGACATGGACCCTAACTAAACACGACATACAAAGGTTGCAAACAAGTGAAAGAAGCATCGGAGATGCATCCTTCCTGTAACCAGGAAAGAAACTCGAGGATAAGGAAAATGACAATAGTGGAAGACCTCATGAGCAGAGTAACATCCCTGAAATGGTAGTGGGCTGGACATGTTGCTAGAAGAACGGGCCACTGATGAACAACCGAAATTTTAAACTGGGTATCAAATGATCGAATAATACCCAGAAGAAGACCACATGGCAGATGGATAGATGAAATTCGAAAACATGCTGGAGTAACACGAAGGTGAGAGGCTCAAGACACACAGTTGTGGAGGAAACTTGGGGAGACCTCCATCCAGCAGTGGATTGATAATGGTTCACAATGATGATGGGGATGATAAGATATTAAATAATGAAAATACCTGTTGAGCACGGACATGCTAGATTCGAAAGGTCCTTTGCAGTATTCCGTACTGTGCTTATGCACAGGCTTAAATCTGTTTGCTTTTGATCTGTGCGTAAATTTAGTGTGTTTGTAGGAGTAGCTGATGGCTCTGCTGTAGACTCTTTCTCAGGGAACCTGGTAGGGTAAGGGTGTTTATGACCACTATAGGGCACCGCCCTTAAATATTAGTTACTTAGTTGGTGGGTCCCAATATGGTGGGACATGTTTGCAGGTTCTTCCTAGGCCTAGGTATGTTTATTTTTATTTTTAGCATTATTTTCCACTAGTAAATATTTTTCAGTATTCTAATTTTCCTTGGTGAATTTAGGAAGTTTGTTTGTTTTGCTAGGAGTTGCCAGTAAAAAAATAGTTGGTTTTTCCCCAAAGAAATTTCATTGGGCCCTTCCTGTGTCCTTGTTTAGTATGTTGTTTTTGGTGTGTGGCTTTATATAGTTTATTTAAACTCATCTTTGCAAAACCTTTGGTCGTATATTTCTCATTTTTTGCAATATATATATATATATACATGAAATGTATAGAAGCAATTCGTATTCGTTAACAGTTGGATTATATTAGCATTGGAATTCTGCTTTCTGTGTGTTTGTGTCTCACATGTGTGTTGGGCCTAAGATATTGAGTTTGTACCTGTCAAAATTTCCCAAATTTATTTGTTTATTTTCTAATTTCCTTTATGTAATTTTGGAGAAATTTGTTAGTTATTCACAGGGTTGACTGTAGTGATTGATATGGTTCCTGCCCTAGAGTTAAGCCCAATATACACTGCTGACCACCCAAAATGGAACACCAAGAAAGACACGAGATAGCAAAGTCAGATTTACTGGACACATACCAACAGATACAAAGATGAAACGATTGAGCTTACAGGCCTGTGCGACTAGCGGAACACGCAGGCATCAGTAGTTCATGTGGCCCCAATGGCTCTCAATATCGGCCGATACACGCCGCGGCATCGAACGAAAGAGGCTTTGGATGTGGGATTGGGGTATGTCGGTCCAGGCTGCTTCCACACGTTACCACAGTTCATCAGGCGTAGCCGCGGGTGGTGCTTGTCGGGCCACTCGGTTGCCGATCAGCAACCAGACGTGTTCGATGGGTGACATATCGGGAGAACAGGCGGCCACGGCAGCAGTGACACCTGATGGGCCGTGAAGCATTGTTACACGATGCGTGCCACGTGCGGGCGCGCATTGTCCTGTTGAAATG
Organism: Macrothele yani; assembly: GCA_039090855.1. NCBI lineage: Eukaryota > Metazoa > Arthropoda > Arachnida > Araneae > Macrothelidae > Macrothele > Macrothele yani. Next base: position 108,569,135 of record CM076997.1, on the reverse strand, counting down.
TGGCCGCTGACAGGTCCTGCAGCTAAGGGAGGACTACAGGCTCCAAAACGTCGCAGATGTAGCGGTGGCTGTTGAGTGTACCGGCGATAGGTACCAGAGAGGTGCGGGTGTCATATCCAATTGCGCCCCAAACCATAACGCTAGGCGACGGACCGGTATGGCGATGCATAATGGAGACGTCATAAAGTCTCTGGCCGCGGTGCCTCCACACGAGGATCTGACCATCGTGGTGTTGCAAGGAGAAGCGGAATTCGTCGAAGAAGAAAATGTCGTGCCATTCCGTAGTCCAGGTGCGGCGTTCAACGGCCCACTGCCGCTGCACTCGCCGGTGGTGTGACGTAAATGGTAATCGGAGCAATGGGTGCCGTGCGACAAGTCCACGCTCCTGCAGACGACGTCGAACGGTACGTGCTGACACAGGTTGTTGCGCAACACACCCTAATTCCTGCGCTAACGTTCGTGATATAACGGTGCGAGCCGTCAATGCCCGCCGCACAACATGCCGATCCTATCGTTCGGTGGCGTGCTGCGGCTGCGGCAGTTGTTCACGTTGGTCCGTCCGTCCTTCCTGCACCCACCGAATCCATACTCGCCTCAATGTGGCTGGATGTAGTCCCACACGGGCACCGATGTCTCGGAACGATAAATCGCTGTCGCGATAAGCCACTATTCGTCCTCTGTTGAACTCCGAAACGTGCTGGAATGACTACCGTATTTTGCGACGAGGCATCAGGAAGCTTCCCATGCACAGGTCCGGCAGCACAACACACTTCCATTACTTACACTCCGCCTTCTGTGCACCCTACTTATAGTGCTTCTCGGTGGCGTGCAGGGCGCACATGATTTGCATATGCCCTTTAATGCTAATCGTTTGCATGTTCTCTCGCGGGCGACGCATGCTGCAACTTTCAGGTCAATCGGATGCTTCTTTCTTGGTGTTGCATTTTGGGTGGCCAGCAGTGTATTTTTATATTTTAATCTGGATTTACTGTTAGTTACTTTGGTATGCAAACAAATTCGGCATAGCACAAACCCACATTTCCTGGTTGGTGTGCAGATGGGCGAGTTTTGATTTGTGTGTGCCCTTGATAAAGCCATAAATGATAACTGCCAGAATTTTTTGCAATCCGTATATCTCTTATTAAACATTTGTCTGGATTTTGGTTCCATGAATAATTTTGAATAGGTTTGCTATGTACAATGGCTTTTACTTTTATTTTATATTTCTCATTAGATAAGGAATATAAAATGCAAATATACTGTATATACACTATATTGGCAAAAGTCACCGGCCACGTAGAAGAGAAGCATAACATAGCATTTATTGACATACATTAGTACGGCGTCGGTCCTCCTTTGGCCTTAATGCATTCACTGACGCTTCGAACCATGCTCCCGACAAGGCTTCGGAACACAGCGATAGGTATGCGCTTCCACTCAGTACATAATGCTGCGCTAACTATTGCTTAGTAATAGGACTTGGTTTCAATCTTCTTATGCGGCGTTCTAATTCATACCATAGGTGTTCTATGGGATTAAGATCAGGGATCTGTGCTAGCCAGTCCACATACGATACGGAATTATCATCAAGCAACGCCGTAACAGCCTTTGGTTTATGGCTCGGGGCATTATCCTGCTGGTATCAACAAGGCTCGGTTCCATAGCATTATAACAGAATTGGTAGGGCATAATTGTCCAATATATCGAGGTAAACATTGCTGCTAAATGTTCTGTACACCATGCTAAATAAAAAGTTGCATTTAGAGTAGGAATGAAAGGCTTATGAGTAGCCGCACGTCCACGGTAACGCATGGAATGAAGTTTACCGTGAATGGTTCGTGTACATACCGAGGTTTCAGCCTTTTTACTTACCTGTACACTGAGGTCTTGTGCAGTAGTATTCCGTCGATTAGCGGCAACGACTCTCCTGAGGCTTCGACGTCCTCTACCACTAATTTTCTTTAGTCTGCCGGTATGTATTGCTACTTCAGTCACGCCATGTGCATTCCACTTCTTCAGTACATCCAAATGAGTTGACTTGGGTATGTTTAAACGCCTCTCGGTTTCTCTTGTGGACAACCCACTAATATGACACCCAATAATCTTTCCTTTCTCAAACTCAGTTCTTTCCTGCCGCGACATTTTCACTCAACCTCACAGTGCGATATGATCGCGGTCAGCTGCAGGCTTCTTTTTATAGCGTTTGCAGCTGTACCGCGCATCTTAACAACGCAGCGGATCCGTTCAATTGCTTTTGAAGAAGTATCCGGTAACTTTTGTCAATATGGTGTATATATGGGTAATTTGGAGTGCACGGAAATGCCTTGGAGTTCCCCCAAACTCTTGAGTACCACATTGCAAAATGTGTGTCAGTCATTGAACTGGTGTAACAAGGAGATAAAGGTTAATGGGGATTATTTAGCCCACCTTCGTTTTGTTGATGATATAGTCATATTTACAGACACTCCTTCAGAGCTTCAAATTATGATCCGGGAACTTACTGACAAGTGTAAAGAAGCTTGATTAAAAATGAACTTTAAGAATACAAAATTGATGTACAATGCTTTTACAAAAAACGAAGATTTATCCGTTGGTGGGGAAATTTTGGAGGTAACTGACACTTACATTTACTTTAAACAACAGATAGTTTAAACATATAACCTTTTTTTTTTTTTTTTTTTTTTGATTGGAGGTTTAACGACCACCGTGAGCAACTCAATGGGCTATAAGCAGACACCCGTTCCTAATTTAGGGTCACTGGTTCCAGGGAAGGGAGAGAGCCAGTGCCGTAAGACAAACACAACATCCATGCCTGACCGGGATTCGAACCCTGACCCCTTACGGACGAATGATCAGAGGCCAGCGCCTTAAGCCACTGCGAAACCGGGGCGGCAAACATATAACCTTAGACATTGACAGTCACATTGAAGAAGGTATCAAACGGCCTATAAAATATTGGTTGGAGAGCATTTGGAAGAAACAGCACAATTTTGAACAACAAAGTACATTAGGTCTTAAAAGAAATGTGTTTAATCAGTGCATTCTTTCAGTTCTTACTTATGGATCAGAGACACGTACCTCTGTTAAAAAGGACATGCAGTGTCTGTAAACTTCTGAAGAAAGCATGGAGAAGTGCAGTATTCGTATAACAAGGAATAGGAACTCATAGATAAGGGAAATGACGGGAGTTGAAGATATCATGATTAAGGTAAAACCACTGAAATGGCAGTAGGCTACTATTGCCAGAAGAACTGATAACGGTTGGACAACTAAAATACTGGACTGGATTCTAAGGGATATCAAAACACCCAAAACAGACCATGCGGTAGATGCGTGGTTGAAATTCGTAAGGATGTTGTAGTGACATGGGGAAACTGGCTCAAGCCAAAAAGTTGTGGAAGAAATTCGGGGACTTTCATCCATCAATGGATAGACAATTGTTGACAATGGTTGTTAATGATCATCATCATTGTTAATCTGCTGGATGAAGGTTTCCCCAAGTTTCTTTCACAAATTTCTGTCTTGAACCTGTCTCCTCCATGTTACTCCGGCATGTTTTCGAATTTCATCCATCCATCTCTCATGTGGTTTTCTTCTGGGTCTTTTTCTGCCCCTTGGTTTCCAGTCTAAATTTTGGATTGTCCATCGGTGGCTCGTTCTTCCTGCAACATGCCCAGCCCATTGCCATTTCAGGTAGTTTATCCTGATCATGATGTCTTCCACCCTTGTTATAATATAATTGAAACTACGAAAGGCTCATTTTTAGTATGAATATTCAACATTTTATAACTTAACATGATAAAACAGCAGTTCGGTTGCTTTTAAGTAATGCATTTACTTACCCGCGGTCTTGAAGGCTTCCCTTTTGGAACAGGGCAACGTTGAGACAAAACATTTGAGGCTTTTACGTGGTCACTTAATAAACAGAGAATGCACAAGCCTTTTAAAGTCCGTTCCAGAAGATTTCCTTCCAGTGAGTGGTGATGGCATCATAAATACGACAGAAATGTCTTTTAGTGATGGTTAAATAATCAGGTAGATAAAGTACCGTTCTATGTACAACGTTGAATCACTACTCATAAAATCCAATCAAGTAATCATACATAAGGATTTTGTGAGTCTTCCTCGATGGAAATCCATCCTTCTCATTCGAGAAATTGGTTTCCTGCCTTTATTGCTAAGCACCGAGAAAGTGTCTTTCCTGTAAGGTTTGACGGCATTCGGTTTTCATGTCACATGTTCGGAAAATGAGCTTGGCGCAGATGTTTTCTTTTCATCTGATGCCCAACTTAACTAAGAAAGCTAAGCACAAAGTAGTCTGCTTCACAAAGGCGTCGTTTCTGTTCTTGTTGTTTCCGGCGTCTGAAGACTTTCCTGCACGGTGACACCAAAAAGAAAATGGCGACTCAGATTATTAATGACATCACAAAATGAATGAGATAACTCAGACAAATAATAAGAAATGATATCACCAAGAGAAGGGGTCACATCAATAAATAAGATAATGTCCAAGAAGTCATCATTTTCGCAGAGAAAGTTATACACGTGTAGTCCGCAAAATATAATGTGATATAATTCATACCGCAAATTCCGGCTAAAATTCTCGAACGATAAAGCTTCGTAGTTTAGTTTTTATTTTAAATGTAGTATCTCCTCGAAATATTGCTTCTATGAAGGAAATTATTGCAACATAAGTTCCGCGTGAATAATTTATTCACTTTTCCCAAAATTAGTTTATCAGAAACAGAGATTTTGTGTTTTGATATCTGTTGATACACAGATGCACGGATCAAATTAACACTGAACACGATATATCGTCACAACAGCACGTTAAATTTAAATATAGATTTGAAATACATAGAAGAAAAAGTTAAAACGAAGTAAGTAATCGATATATTTTTTTCTTCCGTGAGATGAAAGAAGGTTTACCATTTTTGAAAGAATGTACATATTTATAGAAAAATTGTGTCACTTCGCCTGAGCTCTGTTTTTCAAGACAGTATGTCTACATTTGCGATTCGATGCAGAATTTTTTTATCATCGCGTATACATTACACCGGTTTTGGTGAGTGATGTATTTTAGAATTATTTAAAAAGGGCATCCTGAAAGTAATGCCTCGTCCCTCATAAGATTTTTATTTGTAACAACAAAAATGTGAAACTTGGTGGCAAAGTACATGGACATATTTTTAGTAATGATAGCCTATTTAAAGTACAGGGTGATTCATAAAGAAGTATACAGTTTCAACGCACTATAAAACAAAAACAATGTAAGATATTTTATGTTACCTGTAACAAAATTGTAGGGGAATGTTTCAAGTTTTTTTAGAGACAGTCACAGATGTTATATGTGTGCACCCAAAGTCGCAGGACACACATCGAGCCGGTAATCCATTTCCTCCCAAACGCGAGGTAAGGTACCTGAATCAAGTGCAGCGATAGTGGCTATGATATGCTGACTTAACACCTTGTGACTTTTTCCTGTGAGGGTACGTAAAGGACAAGGTATTCGCCCTTCCCCTTCCTCTTGATCTAGCGGAGCTGAAACAGCGCATCACAGCCACTATCACTGCACTTGATTCAGATATCATACCTAGCGTTTGGAAGGAAATGGATTACCAACTCGATGTGTGTCCTGTGACTAAGGGTACACACATAGAACATCTGTGACTGTCTCTAAAAAACTTGAAACATTCCCCTACAATTCTGTTACAGGCAACATAAAATATCTTACATTGTTCTTGTTTTATAGTGCGTTGAAACTGTATACTTCTTTATGAATCAGCCTGTCTGTATTGTCCATCACATTCTATACATTTCCGCCATCTTTGAACCCATTGGTAAAATTCATTTTGGAAAAATTCCTGAGGCTGTCGTTTCACCCATTAGTTCACAGCCAGTTTAACGTCTGTCACATCGTCGAAAATTTCCCCACGAAAGGCGTTTTTCAAAGGAGAGAACGGGAAAAAATCTGAGGAAGCCATATCAGGACTGTGTGGGTGTTGGGGTATCACCGTCCACCCCATTTTGGCAATAGCCTGGGAAGTCTCCATTCAGGTGTGGGGAAGTGCGTTTTCATGGTGTAAAACAACACTATGAAGTGGAATGTCACGTCTTTTCCTTCTGATAGCTTCCTTTAGCTTCTTCAATGTCTGCACATAGTGAGCACTGTTTATTATTGCACTCCGTTTAAGGAAATCAATCAAAATGACACCACGTTTGTACCAGAAAATTGTCACCATTGCTTTTCCTGCGGAACGAGTTCTTTTTCACCTTTTTCTGCCGAGGTGAAAATGTGCGGTGCCATCCCATTGATGCCCGTTTTGTTTCTGGGTCATGAAAGAAGACCCAGGTTTCATCCCCCGTCACAACATTAGAGAAAAACATCTCACCCTCCATCTCATAACATTCCAAGAGGTTCCGTTACATATCCATCCTTTGCTCACATTGTTCACGGGTTAGGTTTCTTGGGATCCACTTTGAAATTTTTTTCCTGTAGTCCAGGTCCCTTAATTAATGTTTCCATAGCACCATGACCACAATGAATTGCATCACACAACTCCTGGATGGTGACACGACGATCAGCTGTGATGAGATTTTTTCACTCGTTGCCTGTTGGCATCTGTCACTGCAGTTGCGGGTCTTCCACTCCGTTGTTTGTCCAGCACTGAACTTTCTCCCTCACAAAACCTCTTCATCCATCTTCGTACATTACTGATATCGATTGTGGCAGCTCCATATACCGCCAGGGGTCTTCTGTGCATTTCTGGAACTTCATATCCCTCTTTTTCCAGGAATTCTATTACTGCTTGCTGCTTTTCTCTGTCATTCATGATCTGCATTTCCAATTCTGAAAAAGATTTGTTTCCACGTTGGAAACATACCATACACACACACACACACATATGTCAGTGCCGTTTTATTAAAATCACTGTAAAATTTCAAAAGTGATTAAGGAGGCGGCATTACTTTCTGGAAGCCGTAATCCATGAACAATGTGAGCGAAGTTTGGACAAGTGCCGGAACATTCCCTTTGCCCCAAACTATTTCATCAGAATCAGAAATCATATGTTTTGATATCTGTTGATACACGAATCAAATTAACGCTGAAAAAAATATTGTCGTCACAGTATAATAAATTTAAATATGGATTCAAAATGTTTAAAAAAAGTCAAAACAAAGTAAGTAATCGATGTATTTCTTTTCTTGCGTGAAATGAAAAAACAAAGCATAATTTTTGGGAGAATGTAAATATTTATAGAATAATTTTATCAGTTTACCTGAGCTCCGTTTTTGAACATATAATGTCTAGATTTGGGATTCGAAGTAGATTTTTTTTTCATCTGGTAGTCTTTACAACAGTGGTGGTGGATGATGTACACTATATTGACAAAAGTCACCGGACACCCCTTCAAAATCAAATGAACGGATCCGCTGCGTTGTTAATATGCGCGGGACAGCTGCAAACGGTTTAAAAACAAGCCTACATCTGACCGCGATCATATCGCACTGTGAGGTTGAGTGTAAATGTGGCAGCGGGAGAGAACTGACTTTAAGAAAATAAAGATTGTTGGGTGTTATATTAGTGGGTTGTCCATAAGAGAAATCGAGAGGCGTTAAAACATACCCAAGTCAACTGTTTTGGATGTACTGAATACGTGGAAGACAAATGGCGTGCTTGAAGCAGCAAAACGTAAAGGCAGACCAAAGAAAATCAGTGGTAGAGGACGTCGAAGCCTCAGGAGAGTCGTTACAGCTAATCGACGGAGTACTGCACAAGACCGCAGTGTACAGGTGAGTAAAAATCCTGGAACCTCGGTATGTACACGCACCATTCACGGAGAACTTCATTCCATGGGTTACCGTGGTCGTGCTGCTGCTCATAAGCCTTCTTTACACCATGCTAAACGACGAGTAGCTTGGTGTAAAGAATATTTATCGTGGACCGTAGATCAGTGGAAACGGGTCCTACGGATTGATGAATTCAGATACACGATCCATCAGTCTGATGGCCGTGTGTGGGTATGGCGGCAACCTGGGTAACACTTTTACCACAATTTACTGTTCCTACGGTCAAGTTTGGAGCTGGCAGTGTACTCGTGTGGGGGTGTTTTTCGTGGTATGGTCACGTCCCATTGGTTATCGTGGACAAATCTGTTAACCAGCACGTCTACCTCGATATTCTGGACAGTGATGCCCTACCAACTCTGCGGCAATACTATCGAACCGAGCCCTGTTGGTACCAGGAGGATAATGCACCGAGCCATAAAGTAAAGACCCTTACGGCGTGGTTTGTTGATAATTCCGTAGCGTGTGTGGACTGGCCAGCACAGAGCCCTGATCTTAATTCCATATAGCACCTATGGAATGAAATAGAGCGCCGCATAAGAAGTTTGGAACCGATGCCTACTACCAAGCAACAGTTAGCAGCAGCATTATGTACTGAATGGAAATTCATACCTATCGGTGTGTTCCAAAACCTTGTCGAAAGCATGTCTCGAAGGTTCAGTGCATGCATTAAGGCCAAATGTGGACCGACACCGTACTAATGTATGTCAATAAATGCTATGTTGTGTTTCTTTTCTATGTGTCCTGTGACCTTTGTCAGTATAGTGAGTGTATTTTAGAATTATTTATCTGCACAATTATCCCATTAGGTGAAGCAAACGTGAGAAACCCTCTCTTTCTATTTTCTTAAAATGATGTAAACACTTCTAAAGCACAATATATACAGTACGTAGGAAAAAGTCTTTTGGATTGAATTCCTGAAAGTACAATAAAAATGTCTATGCATTTCTTGCTTTGCATTATACAAAGTTTTTCCTTAGACTGCTAAAAAGTCTATTGTGTTCTTCCTTTGAACGATTCAAAAATTTTGCTTCTGGCGGCGCAAATGCAAAATGAAGTACTAAATTGTTTGGAGTGCGTACTTAATATCGTATTGGGCGGGTCTGGACTTTCGAAACAAATTCTATTCGATGCGGTATGGATTCGACGAGGTGCTGATATCATTCTGAAGGTATATTCAGCTAAGCAGATGTGATGGATTTGTCAGTTGCCGAAATTTCGCCGTAGAAAAAATCTTTGTTAAGAATGGCTCCCTCAATCTCGTCACAAAGGTTCGATTGGATTAAAATCTGGTAATTTGCGAGCCATTTTAGTTCCTTGAATTTATTGTCGTGTTCCTGGTCCCACTCTGTGACGTTCCGAGGCATGAAGAGATATCTTGCTGGAAATAGTCCTCTACCATCATGAAACATCGTGCACTTGTACGGGTGTGTCTGACCCTTGATGACGTTAAGATGCCTCGTATTATTCCAATTCTGTTCTAGAGAGTTTATGAAACCTGATTTCCGTCCTAAACACACACCCCAGATTATTATACCACCAACTGGCACAGTTAAACACTACACTAGAAAACTAAGTCGTGTGCATTCACGGAAATTTTCTGAAAATAACGTACAGCAAAGTTACCGGTAGGGGTCCGTCTTTTAGCGGAATTTCCGTTTTTAAAAGTTCCCGTTTTTTTAATTCCGTATTTTCACAGATTTTCCGCAGTTAGTAATTCCGTTTATTTGAGAAAAGGCCGTTTAAAGTTTTTCCGTGCTTACACAGAAATTTCAAAAAATCCTACACTATGAATATTTCAGCTCTTACGGGGGAGAATCCTTTTGCGCCGGTGGAACTATTTCCCGACGCCTCGCGGAAGCGAATCTGCGATCACAGTGGCCCAAACATATGCTGCCATTAACACCAGAACATCGCCGGCTCCGTGTGCAGTGGTGCCAGACAGAGCGACGTGGAACGCCACAGACTGGCCACGTGTGGTGTTTAGCGATGAATGCCGCTTCATTTCAGGGACAGATCATCATCGTGTCCGGGTGTGGAGGCCCCGGGTCAACGGCCCAACCCCAACCTCGAGCGCCACACCTCCCCCACTGCAGGCATTATGGTCTGAGGAGCCATTGCATACAATGGCCGATCACCCCTAGTAGTGGTACGTGGCTCATTGACGGGCCAGCGGTATGTGGAAAAGATCCTATGGCTCCATTGCTTCCATTCCTGGTAGGGATTCCAGGTGCGCTATACCATCAGGATAACGCCCGGCCGCATACGGCCCGGGTTTCCCAGGACTGTCTGCGTCATGTCCAGACACTTCCATTACCTGTCCGCTCCCCGAACATGTGTGGGACCAGTTGAAATACCAGCTGCCGCCGTGCCGCACTATCCGGGATTCGGAGCACACCGTCCAACACGCGTGGGCCAGTCTGCCGCAGAACAACATCAGGCGTCTGTTAGCCTCCATGCCGGACCGTATTGCAGCATGTATCATCGCACGAGGCAATGCAACACGCTATTGAAGATGACCGGACTACGTGCCACAAATCCCTCTGTAATTGTCCTGCAGCTCTGTTTTTGCCATAATGTGTATCATTATGCCAGAAAATTTCAGTTCAATCCGTTGCTTCCTTCTTGGTGCGCAAATTTCATTTGTCCCTGAGCGTATTATTTCACAAAACTTCTAAATATAAAGTTTACTGTTGATAGCTATATATCTTTTGTCTTAAAAGACTCCACAGACGGATGTATAGACATCGTACAATCATATGTGCAATAAATTAAGTGCCCGGTTTCTGACGGTGACACAATATATAACAGCTGGTGCACAAACTGCGGAAGAAGAGAAGACACATCTTGTGCCACAGTAACCAAAATTCATGGGATATATTGTATTATTCGCAATATCGTATATGTTATCAATTGATTCCAAAGTAGGAACATCTATTTATTATCGTTTCAGGTGCCTACGAAACAATTTTGAATAAGTTTCATGAAGAATCACGCTCGCAAATCCCCCTGCGCGAATATCGGTGGCCACTGGTTGGCATGATTTATCCACCCTAGGTGATCTCAAACAAAAAACCAGATTTGCGTTTTACTCTATACACAAGTAGTAATCGTTTGATGAACCAGAAAAAAACGTATATATACATGAGGAAATGGTGACTTGTCAAACTCAAATTATCAATTTAGCTAAAAAAATTGACAATGTTTTCCGCTATTAAAAAAAATATACATAACGTACCGCGTTTCTGGTTCATCAAACGGTATATTAGTTGTACTTTGGATATGTACGAGAGACTTGTTAGGAACAGGCTTGTTATAAAGAAGGCAAGACAGCAGAGAGGCTTATTAGAGACGTATCATCATCATCATCATCATCATCATTGTCAACCATTATCAATCCACTGCTGGACGAAGGTCGCCACAAGTTTCTTCCACAACGATCTGTCTTGTGCCAGTCTCCTCCATGTCACTCCCGCATACTTTCGAATTTCATTCACATATCTTCCATAAGGTCTTCTTCTGGGTCTTTTCCTGTCCCTTGGAATCCAATCTAAAATTTCGACTGTCGATCGATGGTCTGTCCTTCTGGCAGTATGTCCAGCCCATTTCCATTTCAGGGATTTAACTTTGACCATGATGTCTTCCACTCTTGTCATTTTTCGGATCCACGTATTCCTCTTCTTATCTCTCCTGGTTACACCAAGCATGCACCTCTCCATGATGCTTTGAGTTGTCTGCAGCCTTTGTATGTCACTTTTAGTTAAGGTCCACGTCTCTGCACCATACGTAAGCACTGGAAGGATGCATTGATCAAACACTTTTCTTTTAACACATAATGGCATATTGCTCTTGAAAATTATGCTGTTTCTCCCAAACGCTCTCCAGGCAAGTTTTGTACGCCGATTAATTTCTTCATCAATGTGATCCTGACTTGATATCTGCTGTCCAAGATAAACGTACGTGTCTGTTACCTCCAGCTTTTCTACATCAATCGATAAATCTTCATTACTTGTAAAAGCATTGAACATCACTTTTGTCTTTTGAAAGTTCATTCTTAATCCCACTTCTTTACTCTTGTCAGCAAGTTCCTGGATCATACTCTGCAGCTTTGATGGGGTAGTTGCAAAAGTGACTACGTCATCAGCAAAACGAAGGTTGTTAGATAATCTCCATTAATCTTGTTTTCCCAGTTCAGTGATTGAAAGAAATTTTCCAATGTGGCATTAAAGAGCTTCGAAGATATGGTGTCACCTTTTATCACTCCTTTTCCAATTTTTATGGGTGTTGTATTTTCAAATAGCAGAATCTTTGCACTTGCATTTTCATGTTTGTTATTAATAATATTAATGTACGCATCTTCAATACCGCAGGATTTCAGAGCCGTTATAAGTGCTGATGGTTTCACCGAATCAAAGGTTTTTTCATAATCGAGAAAAGCCATGCACAATGGAAGTTCATATTCCATCGCTCTTTCAATTAGTTCTCTCAGTACGTGCATTTGATCTATTGTGCTGTAGCCACTCCTGAATCCAGCTTGCTCTCTCGGTTGAGCCACGTCCAGTGTCAACTTCAAGCGGTGTGAAAGAACTTTAGTGAAGATTTTATAAACCACTGATAGGTCTGCAGTTCCTGAGATCCTAAATGTCATCTTTTTTATGTAGCAGGATCATTGTAGCGTTGTTCCAATCCTCAGGAATCTTCCCTTCATTTAGGCATCGAGTGAAAATTCGGGCGAGTACTGTTTCGATTTCTCCACTCGCTTCTTGTACGTATGATGTCTACAGTAATTCCATCTTCTCCTGAAGCTTTTCCCCGCTTCATGTTCTTGATTGCTGGTGCAACTTCTGCTGGGAGGTCTGGAAGAACTCTGGTACTGGTACCTTTCGTGATGTCTGGAGTACATGTATCATCCTTTTCATATAATTTGGAGTAGAAATCTTTCACTCTTGTCAAGATTTTGCCTCTATTTCTTGTTACAGAACCATCTTCTTTTCTCAGTGCCATATTCTGTTTTCTTCCCTTACTGAGATGTCTCTTGGCTATCTTTAGGCTTTAGTTGTTTCCAATTGCTTTCCTTACTAGTTCACAGTTGAATTTCCTTATGTCTTCAGTGATACCCTTTCGTACTGTCTTGCATAGCTCTATATATTCCACTTTGGAAGTCACTTCTTCTTTAGTTGTCCTCATCTCTCTTCTTTTTTACATCAACGTTTTGGTTTTTCCTGATAATTTGTTCACATGCAACTTGTTCTTAGATACAGCTAATTTTGTTGCTGTTTCCATAAGAGCCTTGGTTACTTTTCTGTTAACTTCAGAAATATCCACTTCTTCCGGTGTTAGGCCTTCTAAAGCAGAGAATCTGTTCTTCAGTTCCAACTTGAAGGTATTATAATGTTTTTTAAGGTTGGTTATGTCAATACATTTTGTTTGTCTTATGAGCTTGCCACGTTCGAGTCTAGTCTTGAGGTGCATCTTACATCTCACCAATCTATGGTCATTACCTGTGTTGAACTTGTTTAGCACACTGCAGTCTTCTATGACGAATTTTTTGTTACACATAATAAAATCATTTTCACGTGTCATCCCATTTAGATGTTTCCATGTTCATTTCCTGTGTGGCTTTTTCTTGAAAAAGGAGTTCAAGATGAAAAACACTTCTGCCTCTGCAAACTCTACGAGAGTATTTCGACGCTGGTTTCTGTTGCCGTGACCGAAGTTACCTACTGAAGTTTCATTATGTTGCCGTTTCCCTATTTTTGCATTGAAATCTCCCATAATTATCTTCAAGTGCTGCTTACCTTTATTATTTAGATGACGAATTTCCTCATAAACTTCTTCAATTTCTTCTTCAGGATGACTTGTGATGGGTGCAAAAGTTTGAATAATCTGAGCCTGGTAACTTCTCGAGAGTTGGATAACGAGTCGTGCAGCTCTGTCATAGGAACTTTTAACTTCTACATCTTTATCTTTCATTTTCTTGTTTATTATAAATCCAACACCACTAGTTCTGCCAGTATCAGTCCCACGATAGTAGAAGAGATGTCCACTTTTCAGTTCAATGAGATCTTCTCCTTTTCTCCTTACCTCACTTAGACCCACTTGATCCTTTGTAGTTTCTCTTCCAATTCCAGAAGCCTTGAGTCAGAAGATAAGGAGCGTCCATTATACGTAGCCAAGGTCAGCATCAAATGGCAGCCTAGTCCGGTCCTCCGGGGATTCTTAGCACCCTCTGCCTTCATGTCGCACTGGCCGCTGCCTTGGCCAGGTACATTCGAGCTGCCGGAGACTGAGGGCCAAGATTTAAGTTGTGGAGTCATTTTGGAGGGTTTGGCCATAACTCACCACGCTGGCCAAGCGGGTTGGTGAGTGTGGGGTAGCATTTCCTCTAATCCCGATGGTATAGTTATACCACTATTGGCGGTCGTCAGAGCCCCTTTAGTGGGAACAGGATGTACCACGACAAGGCGGGGTTGACATTTGTCAAGGAGAGGCTGCGATGTTACGCATAATACACATATGTGTATATTAGGTGTAATTTTTTTTTTGCTTGGGCTTTAAAGACCATTGTTAGCAACACGATGGTCTGTGAGTAGTTTCCGTCACTTATTTACGGGCACTAGCTCCACGGAAGAGAGAGCCAGTGCTGTAAGACAAACACAACATCAATTCCTCACTGTATTCGAACCCTGACTTAAATTAGCGGATTAGTTAGAACTAGCGACACGGCCCGGCTTCGCACGGTTGCAATTTAGAATTTCCGGCGAAATATTTTTTCACAGAGGTGTTGTAAAATTTCCTTGTAGACAACATTGGTCGTTTTTCCACCACACGTGAGCATGAAAAGGTTTCGTTTTGTCGTGACACGCGAAAGAGCCACGTAAAGTTGTCCATGAGTAAAACATTCTTCACTCAGATCAACGCCAGTCACGTTCAGTGTCTGACCCTGTGCTTTATTTATTGTCATAGCAAAGCAGAGTGTTACCCGGAATTGGATTAAACGGCAAATCTGATGAAATCGTTGGGATTCTTGGTATTCAAACTGTTTCTGCAGTGCCACAGCCGGTTAAAATGGTAGCGTCAATCAAAGGTTTTTCAAAGTTTTCATTTGTAATCGCGTCCCATTGCATAACTTCGGTGGGTTTAGATTACGCAACATTATAATAGGAGCTCCCACTTTCAAAATCAGCTTGTGTGCTGGCATGCTGGAAGGATGTAAAGAATTTAGAAATTCTGTAGGGTAATGAACGGCCTCTTCAGTGTCAACTACCGTGTCTACTGAGTAATAAACTTGAGTTTGGCCGTTGAATTTGAAGAGCACCAAGTCGTTAAATTTCCGAGCCTATGCATTTGTCGGCGATAAAATTGCTCTTTCTTTAAACCATGAAAGTGACTTATTTGAAAGATGATGGATTTCGGGATAAACATTAGTAATCAATTCTTGAATGTTACTGACTAAAACACATAAATCATGATTGAGGTTAAATTTACCTTCATTCTTAGATAAAAATCTCCATTCCCAACTTTAAAGTAACATTTCAGCAAAAAGACTATTATGTTCTAAAGATAAGAGTACTCTCATGTTAGTTTTGAGTGATAATTTAGTTACATCCGGCCAAATATAAGATCTTTTTAAAGAAGCGTTCACCTCGTCAGCTCTCATTCCTCTCGTCACAACTGGTAAGATTTGACGAAAATCTTCGGAGAACAGAACTGTGCATCCACCCATATGCCTGTTTGTATTCCTGAGATCACGCACGGTCATGTCTAGGGCTTCGACCTCAGTTTTGTGCGACATTGTAGCCTCATCCCAAACTATCAATATGCAGTTTTGGATTAATTTGGAGGTGTTGCTTTGTTTTGAAATATTACATACGCTTGAATCGTCATACCAGACTTTTAGAGGAAGTTTAAATGTGGCATGTGCAGTTCTTCCCCCTTCCAAAAGAGTGGCTGCAATTCCAGATGATACGACGGCCAGAGCAATATCACCACCAGACCTCACTTTGGTGAGCAACAAATTTATCAAGAATGTTTTACCTGTACCTCCAGGGGCATCTAGGAAAAACATCTTACGTTCCTTGTTTGTTATGCTACATACTATAGCGTCATAAGTTTTTTCTGATCGGGGTTCAGATGGTGTTCTTCCTGAGCGACTGTTTGTAACAGCCGAGATCGATCATATGACATTTCCCTTAAGGAGTCGCTGTTGTTCGACTATAGGTTATTGTTATCTGTCAAACGAAGTACAAACTCTTTGATAGATTTGGCTGTAAATAATTGTACTATTCTGATGACTTCAATCAATGCTTAATGGAACACATTTTGGTCATAGTTGAAGTCTTCGGTGCAATTTTAATGTCCGTTTTCGGTGCAATTTACCTTCAGATATGTTTTCACGGTGATTATTTTAAAGAGTCAACAGATCAGAAACTTGGCTAAAAAAACCATTATGATGGAAAATAAATATCTAAGGGATACTGCAGAACTACATAGTGCAGCTTTCGATAATGTATTTTCCCAGTTAGAATCGTCTTCCAGCCATCCCACAGCTCTGCACGCCGCTTGAAATGTGTCGTACGTTATTTCTGCCACAGTTCTTAAATATTCAAAAGAAGTAGGTCCTTTAACCATATGAAGTAACATCCTTAGATGAAAACATTAAGTGTTGTTGGGATGGACTACATACACTCGGCCAAGCGCATCTATTTTTTTTAATGTCGCCATATCCCTCAACGGGTATTCCTTGTTTCCTCCGTTGAAATTTCTTGTTACTTAGATTCCAAGTATAATAACCTGGAACTTTGTCATAAGTAAGATTTTTTGCAAAGTCATCTTCTGTACATTATGAAAAAAAATGCTGTTAGCGTTGTATCACATGGATTATTTTCGATATCATTGGCATTTCTTTCAGTGTAATACACGCGTTGCCCATTTTCTAAATGTACCGCAAGGTGAGTGATTGTAGGCGCTCGTTTGTGTACACTGAAGGATAAAATTCGCCACACTGCCTCCGAGGTGCAAATATATCTTGCAGATTGATATTGTTCAACCACATTTGTAGATTCTATCTATAAAGTAGCTTGATCGCTCCATTTATTTATGTACTTACACACATATTTAATCGACGTGACAGAACTACATAATTCAACATTGATGTGAGTGTCAAAAATTCTAAGAAGAACCGGATTATACGGTACAACCCATCCGTTATGTATTTCATGATTCCGGATAGATACAGTTTCTCCGCCGTTATGAGGTGAAAACCTACGGTATTTGGGATACCCATCATCACCAGTAGATGCGCAGCTTTGGAAATGTTTTGGATATTTTTTGCTGAAAAGTCCGTCACGCATGCAACGCGAATTTGTGTTGAAAGGGCCACATGGGCCATGAATCATTTGCTTTGACACAATATCCTGTAATTTTGGGTCTGTCTGTTTATTGGTAACTCTGCTAAAATTACACTATCTATGTGGTCCGTAGTAATTTTGTTTCTGCAACCTTAGCAGAATATGTACGTGAGGAAGTCCAAGTTTCTGCCATTCGACAGTGTACATGTAGCAGCGAAGTGGACCAAATATTTTCGCTTTATTAATAAAGAACATCAGTTTAATTTTCAAATGAAATACTCTGTTTACTATGTCGTACCTGTTTTGTGGTGTTGCATTGGCATGTAGGTTTTCTTTAATTTCATTCCACTTAGTATAACACGTAAATGTAATAAACAAATCAGGTTTGCCATAATTCCTGATATGTCATCGCATCTTGTTTTCGTTCATGAAAATATCTTGGCCCTCCTGTAAAAGACAATGGTAATATGACCAATTGGCTAATAGCGCAAACATGTTCGCTTCCTCACTAAGTATCTTGCAAATGGATATAATTTTCCATTCGCAGTTTTGTCTGATTATTTCGGATGTAAGCTAAACGTTCCGATTCAATTTTAGCATACTGATCTACCAAATACTGGTTCAGTAGCATTCCAAATCTAAGTATTGCATTAAATTTATTGAGCCTTGTCATTATTCAGTAACAATAATAATTCATACATGACACCGTTTTACGTTGCGGTGCCCCAGTGGTCTGGTCAAGTTGAGAAATATTTATTGAATAACATCTTCGCCTGTACATAATATTAAAGGATATTGCAAACTATCATAAGATCTGTGAATTTCAGCAATTTTTTGAAGGTTGTTATCCCGACTACACAATACTATGTCTCCTCTGGGAAATTCTTGCCCAGCTATCACAACAGCTACTTTAGTCGTAGCAGGGGCGTTATAGCGGTCAATATGTTTACCGACAGGTACTTTATCAGCGTGGATAACGATATTGAAATTCGGTACGGTTGCTGGCACACTATCAATTGCAGTTTTAAAAGATTGAACATAATTATTATGGCAGTGTAACATTTCTTGCAAAGACCTCACCAAGGAAGTATCAAGAGCTTGTCGATTGATATTACACCGAATTGAAGCTTGTGTTTCAGGGTCCGCGATAAAATAAATCTGTAGGAATTTCTTATCATTAGGATCAGAAGGAAACAGACTACCGGCCAAATGGTATACTTGTCCTTGTACCTTAAATCTGTCGGAATTCCTGATCCCTAGGATCAGAAGGAAACAGACTACCGGCCAAATGGTATACGTGTCCTTGTACCTTAAATCTGTAGGAATTCCTGATCCTTAGGATCAGAAGGAAACAGACTACCGGCCAAATGGTGTACTTGTCCTTGTACGTTAAATCTGTAGGAATTTCTGTTCATTAGGATCAGAAGGAAACAAACTACCGGCCAAATGGTATACTTGTCTTTGTACCTTAAATCTGTAATAATTTCTGATAATTAGGATCAGAAGGAAACATACTACCGGCCAAATGGTATACTTGTCCTTGTACGTTAAATCTGTAGGAATTTCTGATCATTAGAATCAGAAGAAAACAGACTACCGGCCAAATGGTATACTTGTCCTTGTACCTTAAATGTCAGCATAAAGCCACGTTCGATACTTGTGTACTCATAAATGAGGTCATTTGAAAGGCATTATTATACTGATGTATGTGTTTCATACATTCTTTAGAGTTTACACGATCACCTGTAAGAACAGAATTTAATGGTTCGGGAGGGGAAAGATTTGTTCTAGTTTAATTTTCCCATGCAAACAACATATACCTTTTGATTCGTCCTTCCATTTCTGAGCTGAACAATATTGGCTGATAATAGATATAGTACCTATAGAGACAGGACTATAATTTTTATAATTTATGGATGAATCATAATGCATAGCAGAATACTCTTTATCGGACCACAGACCACGAACATTTGCTCTTTCAGTTCGACTTGCTCGTCTCCTTTCTCCCAAATTAACATGTTTGGTCCTGTCAGCAGATAGACGATTGTTGCGCTGAACATACGATTCTCTTTCTCTCTGAGAATTATGTCTACTTCTATCTAAAGAGAGACGATTATTTACGTTCAACAGGCGACTGTCTTTCTCTTTGTAAAGCCATTCTTTGTCTGTCATTTTCCAATCGAGATTCTGTTTCTTGAAATGTTTCAGTATGACGGGATAAGCAAATTCTTTTAGTGTCTGATGTACTACGACCTATATTCGATTCTCTTCTTGGCATAACGTTAATAAAAATATTCAAATTTTGATTAAAGAGCTACTCAAAGATACCTACGTGTAGACGAAACCAACTACGCATTTAGTCTGTGCGAGCGCCGATAAACCAATTCTTTCAGCTTTTGATGTAACAATGCATTTAGTCTGTGGCCTTACATGCTGTCAGACCTGCCGCCGCGCATGTGCCTCGCGTCTTTTTCCCAATGAGCGAAAACGTTTCGTAAACCGGTCGCCGCGCCTCGTTGTTTAAGCAGTGAATGCCACGTAAGAATGCGAACGGCGTTTTTTTCTTTGACTTGTCACTAAAATTGTTACTACTCGGCTCCCTTTTGTCGTAGATTAATGTTTCATGCACACCTAAACCTTCCTCGACAAATGCTCAATGGAATGGCGAAAACTGCATCGAAATCTGTCAAGCGATTCTCGAGATTAGCGCGAATAAACAGACAGACGCCTTCCGGGACTTTATTTTATACTATGTATAGATAGATATATATAGCGTTTAGGCCACTGCGCTATCGAGGCTGACATATTATATAGATGCGCGCATGGTTGTTAGGCATATTTGTCGAACGTATGTTGTGCTGAATAATAACGAGCATATTTGTAGAGAGTATTATGATTATTGTTTCAATTGAAGCCAGGAAAATCAGCCCTTGTCACATACTGGCCAGAGCTGATCTTCCCGATAAATATTACACGAACGTAAGTTGTTCTGCTGACTCTGGCCGTTTTGATTTCTATGTGAAAAGTGACATATTGATGTTCACAAAAATCAGTACAAACCATTACAGAGGCAATGTATGCAAGCAAAAACACATAAGTAAACACGTGTTCCTAAAATTTTACTACAACTACAGGTGGCTGCATATCTAAATTTAACTAAAACTTTGTGATTTATTTGCATTTATGTCCAAGAAAGAGTCCATAGTAAGTTCTCTCTTGTAATAATCGATTTTAGTGTTCGAAACATTTCACCTTGAGTGAGTTAAGTATTGAAATTCGTGCATCTGTACGTCACTGCTGAAAAAAAGGATTAAAGCCGGAGAGATATAGGGAGTTGAAGATGAAGTTAATCTCACAGTTCGTGCTGGACAAATTTCAGTGGCGTTGTTACGGGGAATAAAACACGCAAAAACTTTACATGTAACCCGAACTAAAAAATGTACGCATTGATTTTGAACATACCAAAGCATTTTTTTATTTAGCGGTCGTTGAATAAAAAAAACGAATGAATATTTGTTATCCCATCTTATATAGATAACGAAACCTCAAATTCTGTTTTTAAAACTGTGATCATAAACACGCCACACCGATTTGCACTGCGACGAAAAGAAAGAAAAACTGCACCTCGTGGTAGAACGTTAAATTATACACTGACGCAAAAAAATCCCAACACCAAAAAGGGGTTGTGTTAGATAAACAACAGTTGGTAGGCGGTGTGAGTACATCTGTAAGATTACGTCTATGCAAATTTCCCGCTCGGGGCATACGTGTGGCGCTAGTAGCGCCCCTCGGAACATGCAAAGCAGGTTTGCTGTAACTACGCGCTGTAACGTTCGTGAGCGTTAGTTATCGTTGAGATTCGACGTAGGGTGTTGATGTTAGTCAAGAATGTCTTTAAGAAGACGAAGAAGAAGCCATTATCAACAGATCACGGAGTTTGATCGAGGTCGTGTAATAGGGCTACGAGAAGGTGGATTTTCTTTCCGCAATATTGAAGAACGACTTGGCAGGAATGTAGCCACGGTGCATGATTGTTGGCAGCGGTAGTAAAGGGAAGGTACTGCCTCAAGAAGACCGGGTTCCAGCCGGCCACGTGGAATTACTGAGAGGGAAGACCGCCGTGTACGGCGTATGGCCGTGGCGCATCGTACCGCGTCTGCGGCAGCAATTCGAGCTGCAGTTGCCACCACAGTGACACAACGAACTGTTACAAATCGGTTACTTGAAGGACAGCTCCGAGTCAGACGCCCTGTAGCGTGTATCCGAACCATTGCCGTTTGCGACGTCAGTGGTGTCAAGCTAGAGCTCATTGGAGGACGGAGTGGAGATCTGCTGTGTTTTCTGATGAAAGCCGGTTCTGCCTGGGTGCCAGTGATGGCCGCGTGTTGGTTAGAAGAAGGCCAGGTGAGCGCCTGCAACCAACCTGTCTGCGGCCGGGACACCCTGGACCTACACCTGGAGTTATGGTCTGGGGAGCAATTTCCTATGACAGCAGGAGCACTCTCGTGGTTATCCCACGCACCCTGACGGCACAGTTGTACGTCGGTCTGGTGATTCAACCTGTTGTGTTGCCATTCATGAACAACATTCCAGGGGGTGTTTTTCAACAGGATAACGCTCGCCCGCATACCGCTGTTGTAACCCAACATGCTCTACAGAGTGTCGACATGTTGCCGTGGCCTGCTAGATCACCAGATCTTTCACCAATCGAGCACGTATGGGACATCATTGGACGACAACTCAAGCGTCACCCCCAACCAGCATTAACCGTCCTTGTATTGACCGACCAAGTGCAACAGGCATGGAACTCCATCCCACAAACTGACATCCAGCATCTGTACGACACAATGCATGAACGTTTGCGTGCTTGCATTCAACATTCTGGTGGTTACACCGGTTATTAATGTACCAGTATTTCACATTTAAAATGGCTCTTCTCGCGTTTAAAATAAGCTGTGATCTTGAAACCTTAATCGATTGAATATGTTACCTATACGAATGTATTGCCGCCATTTCCTTTCTCTACAACTATTTTTTCGTGGTGTTGGGATTTTTTCCGTCAGTGTATTTATGACTCCACGCGATTCCAAACGCAAAAAAACGTATGACCAGCAGTGGTTTTTTAAGCGCCCACAACCTGGGAACTTTAGTCTTTGCGTTGAAATCACAACAAAATACAAAAGGTGACCTGCAGCGCCATCTGGAGAGCTCCACGCACCTAGCACACCCAGTTGCTTTACGCACTTTGGGTGTGCGCTTGCTAAAAAAACACACCTATGGATACGAATATTAGTATGTTTTGTTTACTCAATGAAGCAACGAACCTTCTTCACTTTACGAAAACATGTGAAAGAATTAATTCAGCCACCATGCGAAACCTTAGGACAAACTTTGGCGAGTTTTGTTATCCAAAAACATAATGTAACAGTAACTCGCATCACAACGTTGAATTGCGTTGTTCCATGGGATTGCAAGCTTTGATCTATTTGGCTAGCAAACCCTGAGAGATCAGATGTAAAGTTTGTAACCACAGGGAAATACAAACCGGACCTACAGCGCCATCTAGGGAGCGCTTGTACCACAGTTGCTCGAACACCGTCGGATATCCTGTCGGGAAACAGCAAAGCTGAGGATTTTATCGCAAATGTGATATTATGCTTACTGAACGAATCTTCTCCTCTTAATGAAAACATTGTGAGAGGGAATTAATTTTAGTCACTACTCGAAGATTATAAAGAGTTTTATTAGATATAAATCCGAAAATGTAATGTCGATGTTGAGGACGACCCTGTGTGGGTGTGCGTCGCACACCTAGCACACACAGAATATTAATTTGCTCCTGTCAAACTTAGTTGCAAAAAGTTGGAAGTTAGTGACATCGATCACGTTTTCGGCCTCTATAGATAGCAAAGTTTTATGCAAAGCTATTGAAGCTGATCCACCTTCAAGAATTTACAAACTCTTTTGTTTTATTTTTCTGTCTTTTTTGCTGTGTTTCGGTGTTTAACGATCTCCGTGACCATCTGAGGTGATTAAGAATCGTTCGTCTTCAATTTAGTTTCAGGGAAAGAAGAAAGTCAACGCAGTAGGAAAAATTCACCGCCAGATTCTACTAGATGACCCAGTTCGGCCAACCGCCAAAAAGTTCGTTTCTGTCTGATCCCTGGTCCAACGGAAAGGCCACATGAATGTTTGCTATGATCAGGAGCATTCATAGTTCGGCAGCTTCTGCAATGTACAGGTAAGTTTTCGTGGATTTGCAGAAATGATCCACGTGCGATAATTCCTGATGAGGGAAATTGTCGTATGGAATTCGACAGGAAATTACCCGCAATCATAGTTTCATTAACATATTTATTACGTTAGTTGACGTGTTGATATACTTGAACCAACCGAATAGCAGAAAGCCGGGGCTTGAGCTACGGCTTTGTGCTGTATCTTTAGTTGCTCAGCAACGGCTCCAGCTTGGACAACCAACCAGAAACCTTCGCGCCGCGCAGGAGGAGTGTAGTGGTCTGTAGTCAGTGGTTTCTGACGGTTCGTGCGAGATCGGGCTGGGTTTGAATCCCGACCAGGCATGGACGTTATGTTTGTCTTACATCACTGGCCCAATATTAAGGATGTGCGACGGCTTACAGACCATCGAGTAGCTCACAGTGGTCGTTATACCAACAATATAAAAACAAGACACCTAATCTGCGCCTCTAAATGCCAGGAATGGACGTTATGTTTCTCTTACATCAGTGGCCCAGAATTAGGAAAGGGCGACATTTTTACAGGCCATAAAGTTGCCCACAGTGGTCTTTATACACCCAAGCAAAAAAGCGTACACCTCATTTACGTCTGTAAATGCCAGGGATGAAGGTTATGTTTGTCTTACGTCAGTGCGTCTAAATTAAGGACCGACGACTGCTTACGGGCAATGGAGTAGCTCACAGCCAGGCATGGACGTTATGTTTTTCTTGTTTGCTTTTTTGCTTGGGGATTTTACGACCACTGTGAGCAACTCGATGGTCTTTATGCAGCGCTCGTCACTAATTTAGGGCCAGTGACGAATACAAACATAACGTCGTCCATGCCTGGTCGGTGTTTAACGACCACTGTGTAAGCAATCACTCATCCCTAATTTAGGGATAGTAACATAAGACAATTCCCTCAAAGGTATGGAAGTTACGTTTGTCCCACGTAACTGACTCTCTCCCTTCCCTGGAATCGGTGTCCCTAAATTAGGGACAGGTGACTGCTTATAGCCAATTGAGTCGTTCTTGGGGGTCGTTAAACCCCAAATAAAAATAGTTTTGTTTTAAATTGTTCCTAAAATATTCAAGAATCCAGTCACTGCTACTAACTCGCGCCTTTGTGTTGCTTTACTTATCTTATCGCCTAAAATTAGTATTACTTTTTAAGGGCCGACGCATTCTAATCTAGAGGAAAGCCTGCATCACACTGTTTACAACAAGTTTAATGCAATTATTTATAAATCCGAGGCAAATCAACGAGCTCTTTGAATCTACGTGCCTTTCACGACGTCACAGTTACTATATTGAGTTTCATTCTTCCATCTCCTCCATCCACTAGATGTACCTTGGAACACCACAGTGAATTCCATGGCTCTACAATGTGGTCGATGAAAGACAAGACAACTGAAACGATCAGCGGTTGAGTGCATGTGGGACTTCTCTCTGTTTTGACGTACAAAGCCAATCTACACTTATTTTCGGTGAGTCTGATCCATTCCATAAATAATTCATTTTCTTCCTTTGTCAGGATGCTCGTAAACTCTTCGGGGCAAAAGCAAACAAAAATTCCTTTCTTGGAAATCCTAAGGAATTGAAAGGATCATGTTGCACCAGTCGATGATACAAGAACTCATGCATACATGCAAGTATATATGTTCGTACGTTGGTATGCATGTTTTTCTTATTATGTACATTTTCCCAATAGTTTTTACATCGCATACCGAAGATGCGTTTATTAGTTACCCCTTAATGTTTTATAACAAAACGGGTCATGTTTTACGTATAATACCCAGTTAAATTGGAACGTTTGTGGGGAATTTTATGATTTGACATACTGTATTATTTTCTCTAGTTCTAATATACAGTACCCTTTGAATATGTACTATATCGCCACCGTTTGCTATATTGCATTATGGCGTTATATCGAATTTGCCAATTATTTTTAAACTAGCTCATAGCCCGTGCCATGCACGGGTGAAAAAGCTGTGACTGAAATGTTTATAACACGAATCGTGAAATACATATACATAACTATAATAAACGGTTGAATTATTTGTGGGCAGTCTATAAGATAGGTCACCAACAACAAAATTTTTGTAATATTCCCATGAGAGAAACCTGTTATATAGGTCAATAGATTTTAACCCGTCATATGACGCTCACAGTACGTTAAAAATCATATTATGCAAAAATTTAGGCAATAAAAATCATGTTGATTAAAGCTCATGAAAGACTTTTTGATACATAATGTTTTGTGTTATTGTCATTTGATTGTTCAAAATATTTCCTTGCAGTACTACCTTCGTTGAAATTATGCAAAGTATTAGATTGCCGTTGTCGTTCTCTATCTAGACGACGTTTTCTTTCAGCTTTAACTTCTTCCTACTTGCATTACAAAGTAAAAATTCCACGGAACCAATATTGTTTTAAATTTCCATCACAGAAAATCAAAACAACGCCCTGTAGTTACTTTCTTACAATTTTCCTTTTTATGAAATAAAATAACGCTGATTTCTTTTTATGAAATTACTCTGCAATTTTAATTCCTTTTTATTAAATTACACTGCAATGCGAATAAAATAAAATAAAACACCACATAACACCTACGTAACAGAACAAACGTCGCAGATAGTTCTTCGAACGCGTGCGTATTTCCACAGACGAAGTCGTTTTCTTTCTAACTTTTTCTATTTTCTGGTCATTTTCCTTGATGTATTGTGCGACAGCGGTGAGCTTAGTTTCGATTTTTGCCTCCGGGCAAAAGATGGCGCTGCAAGTACTGAATGATATCGGAGCGTTAGGGCAGACGTAGCCTATTATATAGGTTTTGTAACCAAATTTTGTTAATTATGGTTCATCAAAAATCATAATTAGCATTGAAGTAAAAAGATGTTAATTTGAAAAACACACAGTTATACACATGTTGTATACTTAGTGCGCACCGCTGTTTCGAAGGGCCGATTTCCATCTCGGAAGCTTCTGGTCTGAAATAAATGCGGAAATATGCTTTGCATAGCCGGAACACAATATTAGCACTTTAATTATAGTAAATATAATTTTGGTAAATGAATAAAAAATCATGTTACGTTGCTGAAACTTTATCGACTGAAAATTAAAAAAAAAAGTTTTACATATCTTAATTTCTTTTAAGAAACCCGTCTGTTTTAATTTCTGTTTTAGATTTAAACTCAATTATTTTCAGAGCACAATCTAATTTAACAAGCGCGTTTAAGGTGAACGCCAAGTAATTTTGCTTCCTATACCTCCAATTGAAAAATTTCTGTACACATTTTCTTCAAAATTGATGCGTTCCCAAGGATAAAAATTTGAACATCGATTAAAATAACTTCATTTTACAATTTGTAATGCTTAATATTTTCTAAAATATAATCATAATTATATTAAAAATCAATAACTTTTCCTTTGGTGGTGTTGAAACCCGAAAAAGGATGGCGCGACCTGTACTTTGATGACGTCAGTAGACAAACAAATGTTGGATTGCATAATTATGGTTACGTTTAAGAAAATATTAAATATTCCAAGTTATAAAATGAAGCTATTTTAATCGATGTTCAAAATTTCATTCTTGGGAGCATACTTATTGTGAAGGAAATGTGTACAAAATTTTTCCATTGGAAGTATAGGAAGCAAAATTACTTGACGTCCACCTGAAGTTTTCCATTTACTGAATCACTATCCGAAAAGTCAGGATGAGAATTCTCACACATCTTGAAATTAATAATATTTCAAATATGGTTTGGGTTGGGAAAGGCAGGTTGGCGCAGTAATATACACTATCTACCAACAAGTAATTGGACACCCCTGCAATCGACGATATCTGCGGTCCTGATACACGGCACGGCCGCCGCCGTGTGGGATAAAACAACGCAACCAGTCGCATGCAAGATGCCACGCAGTTCGGAGCTCTCTAATTTCGAGAAAGGTGTAATCGTCGGGTATCACAGAAATGGCCGATCCATACGTGACATATCCAGCGAGTTGAAGTACCCAAAATCGACAGTGTCCTACGTGATGGGCAAGTGGAAGATGAGTGGTGACTGTCGGAATGTGCCCCGACCCGGCAGACCCACGAAACTGGGAGTTAGAGACCGACGGGTGCTGGCCAGAGAAATTCGGAAGAACCGCACCAAATCGATGGGCCACATCCGCGAAGAGTTTCAACAGGCATCCAGGAATGTTCTTCAATGAATACCATCCGTCAGGAAGCCCATCTGCTTGGTTATCATGGACGTGCTGCCGCCCACAAGATTTTGATCACCGAGCCCAATAGCGCTGCTTGGCTAACGTGGTGCAAAGAACGTCGACAGTGGACCGTTGAACAGTGAAAACAGGTTCCCTGGAGCGACGAATCAAGGTTCACTTTCTACCGTTCGGACGGCATAGTCTGGGTTTGGTGTCTGCCTGGTGAACGCCTCCTCCCGGAAAGTATTGTGCCAACTGTGAAGTTCGGCGGCGGTGGTATTATTCTATAGGGGTGTTTCTCCTGGTATGGCACGGGACCCTTGGTTGCAATTCCTTTTAGACTCAACGGCGAGACCTACTGCACCATTTCGGATGACTATGCGCTTCCTACGTTGTGGCAGTTTTACGGGGTGGAACCATGTTACTTTCAGGATGACTATGCGCTTCCTACGTTGTGGCAGTTTTACGGGGTGGAACCATGTTACTTTCAGGATGACAATGCCACCTGCCATGTTGCTAGGTCCACCATGGCTTGGTATGGTGACAATGGGGTTAATTAAATGGACCTCTTGGTATGGTGACAATGGGGTTTATTAAATGGACCTCTTGGTATGGTGACAATGGGGTTAATTAAATGGACCTCTTGGTATGGTGACAATGGGGTTAATTAATCGAGCACCACTGGGACGAGTTGGAGCGTCGACTTAAGGGGGTTCCCCACCGTCCGAAATAGGTGAAGGAACTGACCTGTCTTATCCAAGCCGAGTGGAAGAAAATACCGCTAGCCGTCGTACAACGCCTGGTTGAGAGTATGCCCCGGAGGGTCGCACCTGTGATCACAGCTCGTGGAGACTCCACCAACTATTGAAGGCAAATATACTTTGTTTTCCTTTGCTATCACAGGTGTCCAATTACTTGTTGGTAGATAGTGTATATTAGCAGTTCGTGGATGCCAACGGTACGGTATTATCAAGGGATATTTTTCATAGGGCTCTGCTGTTCAGACCCCAGGTGTGGCTTGATGCAAAGGTGGCTGTAAATCGAGGGTTGACTGCATGCCAAATCTTTGATTTGTTAAAAAGTATTTTCTGTTAGATGGCAACACCACATTTTGTTTTCCGGAATTCCAACTCTGTTACTTTCCCTACGTACGTCCAGATGCAAAATAAGGCGATGTGGGACGTTGATAAAGTACGTTAACCCTTTAACCGGCCGGAACGAATTAACTCGGGATTAGCAAAATGAGCTGAAATTGGTTGGGGAACAAATATATTGTTGTGGTTTTTAGAGATGTGGAAATAATAAATGAAAAAAAGAATACTAACATCCCAATTGCTCGACACGCAGTAGTAAAATACTTTTCGCTGTTCTTCATTCGTAGTAGAAGGAATGTAAGCTTAACAGTAAAATAGAGCAGATTACTTCATTCTAGCAATAATAAATTCATATACAGACCTGAGTTGTACGCAGTAAAAGATATTTAATAAAAATATAAATGATGACATGATGATATATCCTTTTGATGAAATACGTACATAAATAGATGCACCATAACTAAAACAAACGATGAGTCGAACAGACGCCACGTTTGTTTAAATAAATATCACAGCAGTCATGTACACTTAATCGCCTTGCTGGTGACTGAAACTATGTACAAGCACCATGAAGCGTTCTACGATTTACAGAAGAACATCTTGCAAAACACTTCGCTTTCTAATAAAAAAGAGCAGTTCTATCTGAAAGAACATATACATATACGCACAACTTCATTGAAACACCACCGCACACAAGCAAAGACGACAGCAGACTGTAAACAGAGAAGGTTCTCGTCTCAACTTTGCTTACGTCACAGATCACGCGAGAGTGATATCCCGCGTCGTGACATTTCAAAGTACGTGTAGTTTAGTACACAACAGCTGCGCCTAGTACCTGGCAATTCATTTGGAGCGCTGTAAAATTCTCGTCTGACGATCTCTGTTCTTTTTTTTTTTTTTATCCCCGAGAGACAGTTATTCCAACATATATGCACTGTGGGCCGAATGCGGCAGGAACGAGTGAACCTGTGCTTTAGAAAGTGTTATATTCCCTATTGGCTATGTTATTTAAAATTATCATTTAGTTTGCATTTTTTCGCCTTCCTAACCACATTTTCCCAGTCCACGAGGTTTATTATGTGTACAATTCTAAAACATGGTGCTCCAGGGCCATTACCGTAATTCAGAAATCCGCGCAAGTTTTCTGATCGTCTGTTAAGTCTGAAGATTCAACTTAAAATTTGCATCGCTCAATATGTATAAATGGAAATCGAAGTTCCTACTCTAATTTTAAAAGGGGAGAGAAGCATTCTTTGCACACACGGAAAAAAATTGAACAAATGAATTCTGGGTGTGTGTAAAGGATATGTATACACTTGTATCCTACTGTTCGGGATGTAAGGTCAGGTGATGCACAACATCACAGCCTCTCCTTGACAAATGTCAACCCCGCCTTCTCGTGGTGCATCCTGTTCCCACTAAAGGGGCCCTGACGACCACAAAAGGCGGTCTAACTATACCATCGGGATTAGAGGAAAGGCTATCTCCCACACTCACCGACCCGCTTCCCCAGCGTGGTCAGTTATGGCCAAACCGATCTAAAATGACTCCACAACTTAAATATTGGCCCTCAGTTTCCGGCAGCTGGAATGTACCTGGCCAAGGCAGCAGCCAGTGCGACATGAAGGCAGAGGGTGCTAAGAATCCCCGGAAGACCGGACTAGGCTGCAATCTGATGCTGATCTTCTGATTCAAGGCTTCTTGAATTGGAAAATGAACTACAAAGGATCAAGTAGGACATCTTCGGGCAAAGTGAGGTAAGGAGAAAAGGAGAAATACTCATTGAACTGAAAAGTGGACATCTCTTCTACTATCGTGGGACATATACTGGCAGAACTAGTGGTCTTGGATTCACAATAAACAAGAAACTTAAGGATAAAGTTGTAGAATTTGAAATTTCCTCTGACAGAGCTGCACGACTCGTTATCCAACTCCCGAGAAGATACCAGGCTCAGTTTATTCAAACTAATGCACCCACCACAAGTCATCCTGAAGAAGAAATTGAAGAATTTTATGAGGAAATTCGTCATTTAAATAATAAAGGCAAGCAGCACTTGAAGATAATTATGGGAGATTTCAATGCAAAAATAGAGCAAGGACAACAGAATGAAACTTCAGTAGGTAAATTCGGTCACAGCAATAGAAACCAGCGTGGAAATACTCTCGTAGAGTTTGCAGAGGCAGAAGGGTTTTTCATCATGAACTCTTTTTCAAGAAAAAGCCACACAGAAAATGGACATGGAGACATCCAAATGGGACGACAAGTGAAATTGATTTTATTATGTGTAACAAAAAATTCATCATAGAAGACTGCAGTGTGCTAAACAGGTTCAACACAGGTAGTGACCATAGATTGGTGAGATGTAAGATGCACCTCAACACTAAACACGAACTTGTCATGCTGATAAGACAAACAAAATGTATTGACATAACCAACATTAAAAAACACCATAATACCTTCAAGTTGGAACTGAAGAACAGATTCTCTGCTTTAGAAGGCCTAACACCGGAAGAAGTGGATATTTCTGAAGTTAACAGAAAAGTAACCAAAGCTCTTATGGAAACAGCAACAAAATTAGCTGGGTCTAAGAACAAGTTGCATGTGAACAAATTATTAGGAAAACCCAAACTGTTGATGCAGAAAAGAAGACAGATAAAGAAGATGTGACTTCTAAAGTGAAATATATAGAGCTATACAAGACAGTACGAAAAGGTATCACTGAAGACATAAGGAAATTCAACTGTGAACTAGTGAGGAAAGCAATTGAAAACAACCAAAACCTAAAGATAGCTCAGTAAGGAAAGAAAACAGATTGTGGCACTGAGAAAAGAAGATGGTTCTGTAACAAGAAATAGAGGCGAAATTTTGACAAGAGTGAAATATTTCTACTCCAAGTTATATGAAAGGGATGATACGTGTACTCCAGACATCATGAAAGGTACCAGTACCAGAGTTCTTCCAGTCCTCCCAGCAGAAGTTGCACATGCAATCAAGAACATGAAGCGAGGAAAAGCTCCAGGAGAAGATGGAATTACTGTAGACATCATACAAGAAGCAAGTGGAGAAATCGAAACAGTACTCGCCCAAACTTTCACTCGATGCCTTGATGAAGGGAAGATTCCTGAGGATTGGAACAACGCTATAATGATCCTGCTACATAAAAAAGGTGACATTGAGGATATCAGGAACTACTGACCTATCAGCCTCCTATCAGTGGTTTATAAAATCTTCAGTAAAGTTTTTTCACACCGTTTGAAGGTAACACTGGACATGGCTCAAACAAGAGAACAAGTTGGATTCAGGAGTGGCTACTGCACTGTCGATCATATCCACGTACTGAGCGAACTAATTGAAAGAGCGAGGGAATATGAACTTCCATTGTGCATGGCTCTTATCGATTATGAAAAGCATTTGGTTCGGTGAAACCATCAGGAATTACAATGGCTTTGAAATCCTGCGGTATTGAAGATGCATACATTAATATTATTAATAACATCTATGAAAATGCAAGTGCAAAGATTCGGCTGTTTGAAAATACAGCACACTTAAAAATTGGAAAGGGAATGAGACAAGATGACACCATATCTCCCAAGCTCTTTAATGTCACATTGCAAAAATATCTTTCAATCAATGAACTGGGAAAACAAAGGGATAAAGATTAATGGAGATTATCTAACTCACCTTTGTTTTGCTGATGACGTAGTCATTTTTGCAACTACCCATTCGGAGCAGCAGAGTATGATCCAGGAACTTGCTGGCAAGAGTAAAGAAGTTGGATTAAAAATGAACTTTCAGAAGACAAAGGTGATGTACAATGCTTTTACAAGAAATGAAGATTTACCGATTGATGGAGAAAAGTTGGAGATAACAGATACGTACATTTATCTGGGACATCAGATATCAAGTGAGGGTCACATTGATGAAGAAATTAATCGGCGTACAAAACTTGCCTGGAGAACCTTTGGAAGAAACAGCATAATTTTAAAGAGCAATATGCCATTATGTCTTAAAAGAAAAGTGTTTGATCAATGCATCCTTCCAGTGCTAACATATGTTGCAGAGACGTGGACCTTAACTAAAAGAGACATACAAAGGCTGCAGACAACTCAAATAAGCATGGAGAGGTGCATGCTTGGTGTAACAAGGAGAGATAAGAAGAGGAACTCGTGGATCCGAAAAATGACAAGAGTGTAAGACATCATGATAAGAGTTAAATCCCTATAATGGCAATGGGCTGGACATACTGCCAGATGGACAGGCCATCGATGGATAGCCGAAATTTTGGATTGGATTCCGAGGGACAATAAAAGACCCAGAAGAAGACCACAAGGGAGATGGTGGATGAAATTCGGAAGTATGCGGGAGTAACATAGAGGAGACTGGCACAAGACATACTGTTGTGGAAGAAACTTGGGGAGACTTTCGTCCAGCAGTGGATTGATAATGGTTGACAATGATGATGATGATGCTTCTACTGTTCAGGAACGCATTCTTTCATTTAGATAAAATGGTTGGGTTGGGTAAAATACACTCTTTGCCAAAAAAGAAAAAAAAATGAAGCACACCGAGAAAGTCATTCGATCCTGATGAAACTCCGCATGCCGCCCCGGTGGCGCAGTGGTCTAAGGCAATGGCCTCTGATCATTCGTCCGAAAGGGGTCCGGGTTCGAATCCCGGTGAGGCATGGATGTTGTGTTTGTCTTACGGCACTGGCTCTCTCCCTTCCCTGGAACAAGTGACCCTAAATTAGGGACGGGCGACTGCTTATAGCCCATTGAGTTGCTCACGGTGGTCGTTAAACCTCCAATCAAAAAGAAAAAAACTCCGCAGTCAGGTACCTCAGAGCCGAATATGCAAATGAATAAAAAATAACGACCATTGATGAAATAGTGGCTCGCCAGAGCTCATGGGAGCCGCGCCGCTAGGTGTATATAAAGAGCAAAGTTCCAACGCAGGGACAATTGTGACATCGGATTGGTGTTGCATTAAACTCCAGATCAATCCGACTATTATGTATCGATATCAGATTCGTACACAATACGGGCAGCTGAGCGAGTTCGAGAGAGGACGTATAATTGGGCAGAGCGAAGCCAGTTGGTCATGTCGCCGTATCGCCATGCATTTGGTTCAGAGTGAAGCGAAAATTGGACGACCAATGATTCGAGGAGGGCACAACCTAACAGCTCGCGGGCAATGGCGACCGAGAGCATCGACAAAACATGAGAATAAAGCGATATTGACAGTCGCACGAACAGAACAAAATTCGTCGCTCTCAACCATCCGTGGCCTTGCGGCGTCTTCTAGTGGTACGGAAGTGACTATGCGAGTCGTTGCCAGACGACGTGCGGCACGGGGACTACATTCGAGGCGGCAACTCCGCAGTTTACCTTTGAGCAGCGAGCATCGCCGGACCGGTTGAAGTGGTGTTGGGTCTTATCAACGTGGGATAGCGCCCAGTAACGTCGTCTTGTCTTTAGCGATAAGTCACGGTTTGCACTTGGATGATCAGCGCATTGGTGACTGGAGACGAGACGGCCAGTGCACGTGTCCTGCCTTTACCGTGCAACGACAAACGGCTCGCACACCGGGCCTTTCTGAGGAGCCATTTCTTACGATAGCCAGACACCCTTGTTAGTCCTCCGTACCATCTTTACGGCTCAACGGTAAGTCAACGGCATTCTACGACCTGTTGTGTTGCCATTTCTGTAGCAGCATGATCAAACAATTTTTCAACAGGATAATGCCTGGCCACACAAGGCACGGTTCTCTTAGGTCTGCCTCCGTAATGTCTACACGTTTTCATGGACATCCCGATACCTCATCGATCGAACATGTTTGGGACATGAGGGAACGCCACGTACGCCCATCCCTTAATGTTGGCAACCTGGCCGGCTATTTGAACACCTTCTGGAATGCTGTATACCTCAGAACAGTATCTGGGAACTATATGCGCTTATCCCACGCCGAGTAACCGCTTGTATCCGAGCTAGAACGGGAGCTACAATGAACTGGTTTGTTCCACTCGTCTAGATTTTTTTTCCGGAAAAATGGCCAAACTGCTCTTGAATTAAAATCATTTTCTTTCCTATACATGTACATATCAATTTTTATTTTAATAAGATGATTCCTTCTGGGTGCTTCTTTTTTCCTTTGGCAAAGAGTGAAATAAAATTAATTGAAATCGATCAGCAGAATAACAATGTAAAATTGAAGATTAATAGGTAGCCCGTAGAAATTAAAAAGTTATGAACTTTCTAAAGGAATAAGGAAAGATTTATTTTGTTTGATTTCAGTAATTATTGGATCTTGTAGAATTAAGCTGCTTTAGTTTCCTGAAATTAATGTCGTAGTTTTTGGAGAGTCATCTGCCCTTAATTCAAGTGCACGGGTTTCATGGAAGGAACAGGATATGTGCCATGGGACGAAGGATGCACCTGTACCTTATCCAGGGCTAAATTAAGGATGATTAACCAGAAGCTCGCGGCGCCTATTGCTCGCCCAATGCGGCCTATGGATATTAATACTTCGTGTGACAAGGTCGGAAATTTGACCGCCTTTGTCTCTCTGTGGCACATGTGACAATAACTCTAATAAACAAACGTTGTAGGAGAATGATACGAAATTCTACTAACTCCAGTGTCCTTCTAAGTCATCTTATCTCAATCTAATCGAGCACCCACACAATATGGAAGACATGAGAGGTGATGCTGATGCAGAAATGTCAATGTTGTTGTTCCACCACCAGACAGTTCACAAAAACTGTGAGGAAGCGATGGAGTAACATCCTTGTGACACGCTTCGTCATCTCACTGAATCAATAATCCATCGAATTCCCACTGTTCTAACAGCAAAGGTAGGAGTTGCTCTCTGTTACAGTGGTGTCCAAAACTAAGGACACCACTGTAACAGAGAGCAACAGCTACCTTTGCTGGAAATAGTATGTTTTACTAAAAGCAAATGTTTAGGTATCAATTGAAAGAGAATTTAATGCTCACTTCAAAACAAAAAACAGAATTCAAATATCTGCAGTAGAAAAAAGTTATGCTGCAATCATGAAAAATCTATACTACGATCCGATAAAATGATTGTAGGGTGACGGATAATTATTTCATGTAGCAACCTTTTCTGTATCGATTTAATATTTCAAATGCAATGTAATGCAAATTCCAACGCACGTGTAAGACATGTGACGTGTTTCTTTTGTGCGCTGTGTTGGGGAGTACCGGGTCAGGCATGTGCCTAGCGGCATCCGCTGACCTTGACCTGGACGACCCAGTCGTCTAGGTCAGTGTATCAAAGGTCACCACTCCAAGAGAGAGGCGAACTCCACAATAATAGGATTCCAGAAGCTCGAAGAAGAAGGGGGGAAGAAGAAGGCGAAACACTAAAAGCCACCAAGAGGCTTTTAGTGTTTCGCCTTCGATGTGGTCGGGCGGCGTGTTCGAGGAGAGAGTGTCTGTTAGACCTCTCTGGGATTTACGTTTTCGCTGACGAAATGGTCAGGGTTTTTCGGCGATGAGGGATCGACCGGAATTTGGACGGAAAGACTCAAGTTAAACGTGGCGGAGGGTCTTGCGAGTTAGTAAAGTGTTTGCCATCTGGAAAATTTTGGCACGTGAAGATAGCTAATCGAACGGAGTTTATTTTCTCAACTATTAAATCTTGTTACGTCTAACAAAGGACTTCTTATTGGAGTTACTCGTTGTCTTAGATGTTAAGTAATTGCCTACTACATGTTCCAGTATTTCAGCGATCGAGTTCAACTCGACGGCACTCAAAAGAACCTACATCCGGTCCGTTTGAGAGATTCGGAATCAGTAAGGCCAAGTGGCGGATTGAACTCAGCGGGGCCTGACAATGATATAAGGTACTTTCGATTACAATGTACTTTCAGTAATTAGTAGGGTGGCCTTTATTGTTTAAAACAGCATCACAGCAAGGTATCATTGAGTCAACAAGTGTTTGAACCTCTGCCTTCGCTATTACGTGGTGCCAGGAAGCAATTATTGCCTCAATTTATTGCTTTTCATTTTATAGATGCCTGATTCGCACAAGGTTTTTCAAGCGGTGCCACAAATTTCCTAACGGGTTTAGGTTAGCCCTGTGTTCTGGCTAGGTCACCAATGGAATGCCCTTTCCTATGAACCACTGCTTGCATATTTGTACTGTGTGGCAGGGAAATGAATCCTGCGGGAAAAAAAATGACTCATTGCTAGAAAAGAGATTCCTGATGGAAGAGTTAGCTCTTTTGGTTCCAGGATGATGGCATTATATTTATTTTCTCCCGTTCAGCGTGCAGTCGATTGCATGATGGCGGCCAATATCATCTGCAGCTATACATGCTTATATCTTAACGCTTGTAGGGTGCTTTACATTTGACTCCATGCAGTCAGGTTGTAGCTCTTCTCCCACTTGATATCTCACATATTTTCGCCGATCACTACCAGATTAGGATATCATACTATCGTCACCCCAAATTCATTGCTTCCACTGTTCTTTCGTCTTTTAAGTGTGTTCTTTTGCCCACTGTAGTCGTTTCTTGCACTGCTCTAGAATTAGACATGACTTTTCCCCCGGAATCTTATCTTTTAGCACCATGTTTTCTCCTTATCGTTCTTGAACTGAAGAACGACAAGGAAAAAACAGTTGCCCCCAGCTCACCTCTGATAACCTCAGATGAAATTCTTCTATTCTCGAGACACAGCGTTTTTAGCACGTCTTTTGTAAAAAAAGATCGTGCTTAAGTTACCGGTTTTGCCCGTCCGTCTATCGGTACCCACGATCTTCCTCTGCAACTATTAGTCCGATTTGAAAAATTCTTTTTGCATTGGGAAGCTTGAAATATGCGAATGATGATACTTTACTTCGTTTTCTTTTTACGATGTACAAGTTCGCCGCAAGAGGACGTAAATGCAGATGATGTCGAATTACACGAAAAATATCTTAGATATAGTTACGTTTTCAAATTCCGCATTGATTTTCCGCTAGGGGTCGTTAAACTAAATTACATTTTTCCAGATAACTCTTCTTCTAAAACTCCGATTTGAAAATTGTTTTCTTCAGCGGATACATCTCTTGATGGATCATCATTTGCATATAATTTAAAATTTCTGGTAAAGAATACTTCGGCCACCGGGGGCGTAAGTGTTAATTTTTGCTTCTGAGGTATTTGCCATAAAATCTGATCTTTTAAAATATCGATTGAAAAAATTCTTTCATGGACTGATGCCAGTCACATCGATAACCATTTTTGGAATATTTTCTTCTTAAAATATTCCACAGTTTCTCTGCCAGGAGGCGTAGAGGAATATCTTATTTTTGTCAATATCTCTACTTCTAGGAGTCCGATTTAAAAAATTCCTTCTTTGTTGGATAATGTTTCGAGTGTGACATGTTTTTCATATATTTTCAAAATTTTCAAGTAATTCATAGACTTTCCGCTACGGCGCGTAGAGATAAATTGTGCCCCCCCCCCTTATATTGCTGCTTCTAAATCTCCAATTTGAAAAATTCTTTCTGCACCGGATACAGCTCTTAATGGGAAATCGTTTGCACATAATTTCTAATTTTTGTAGAAAAATGGTTTGGCCACCAGGTGGCGTAAGTCTTAATTTCCGTATCTGATGTATTTGCAGCAAAATATGAGCTTCTGAAATCTCGATTGAAAAAAGTCGTTTGCTGACTGATACTACTCATGTTGACAAACCATTTAGGAACATATTCTTTTCGAAATAATGCATAATTTCTACTCCAGGAGGCGTAGATGTATATCATATTTGTGTCAATATCTCTACTTTTAGGAGCCCGATTTGAAAAATGCCTTCTTTGTTGGATAGTGTTTCAGATGCCAAATGTTGTTCATATAAATTCAAAATTTTCAAGTAAATCCTAGACTTTCCTCTAGGGGGCACAAATGTAAATTGCGTTTTCTGCGATATTTCTGCTTCTAAAACTCCTATTTGAAAAATTCTTCTTGTATCGCAATCAAGATCTGATGGAAAATATTTTTCACATAATTTCTAATGTTCGGTAAAGAATGGGTTGGCTACCATGGGGCATAAGTGTTAATTTCTGCTTCTGATGTATTTGTAG
Organism: Macrothele yani; assembly: GCA_039090855.1. Taxonomy (NCBI): domain Eukaryota; kingdom Metazoa; phylum Arthropoda; class Arachnida; order Araneae; family Macrothelidae; genus Macrothele; species Macrothele yani. Next base: position 108,530,308 of record CM076997.1, on the reverse strand, counting down.
CAAAATCTGGTCTCCTGAAAACTCGACTAAATTTTTTTTATTTTTATTTTTTTCTTGGACCGATACCGCTCATATGGAAAAACCTTTTGAAAATACTTTCTTCCTAAAATATTGCATGGTTTTCCCACCAGGGGACCTAAAGTTACATCTTGTTTTTGTCGATATCTCTTTCTAAGAGTCCGGTTTGAAAAATTATTTCTGTGTTGGAGAGCGTTTCCGGTGCGAAATATTTCTCGTATAAATTCATGTTTTTCTTAAAGCACAAATCTGCAACCAGAGGGCGTAAGCTCACGATTCCGTTTACAGCAATGTCTGAGGGATTAAAAACTTGATTGAAAAACTTCTTTTTTCCGTCAGATACTATTGTTTTCCATACCGGTTCCATTGACTTTAAATAGCTTTGATAAATTTAATTTGCGTGAGAACGGATTCAAAAGAAGTGCTTATTACACGCGAAAATTCGGCGTCATCTTTCTTGTTATTCTTCTGTCATCAACAGATTTTTTCACTTTTTTTGACTTTTGCTGCTTTGGTTTGCAGTGATTTTATTTCCTGATAACATAAACACAATTTTCGCACTCCAAATATCGTCACTGTTCCACCTATTTGCCTTACAGTTTCACCATGGAAAAGAACCGATTCACGTAATACAACAATCCCGAGTCCTTTTGTGGATGACCAATCCACTCTTTCTTTGGTGCCATTGCTCTGTTCATTACCTACACTTTAAATTTCAAGAAATACTGAAAGTACGGCACAATCTTCAATTGCGCTTCACTTACACCGACAGCCGTGTTTCTTCTAGAGAACAAACAGCAAAACTAACTTTCCCCAACATGACAAATGATGGATCGCAGCTACTGCCATATGATTCGTCCCCAGAACGAGAACTCTGATTGGCCAGTTGAGTTTGCACTCACAGTGCGCTTCTTAACTGAATCATACCTATGTTTGCGTTTTAGACTAAAGTAAGTATAACTTCTTTTGTAATGCAGATATTTGAATTATGTTTTTGCATTAAATTGAGCAATAAATTCTTTTTCCATCGGCATACAAACTTTTGATTGAGTGAATTATAACATTTCCTATAAGACAGCAAATTTGCAAAACATGAAATGTTCAAAAACATTCCGCAATTTTGGCCAGATTTTATATTGCTGTAAGTAATACAACTAATTTACATTAAAAGATAAACTCCCTGAAATTTTAAAATATTGCAAATGAAAATTTAACGTCAGTAAACCGTCTAGTTTACGACATCACACCACATTCTATGTTGTGTGAATATGATAGTTGCGCATACTATAAAAAATAAATGGTGTGAATAAATGGAAAATTCCTTAAAACAGGGTGCACCAAAGTTGCCGGTAGTTCTCGGACTTTTAACTGATATTTTCGTTTTAAAATGCTAATTTCCGAAACTTCCGAATTTTGATGGATTTTTCGTTGTCACTTATTTCGTTTTTTTATTCAGAAAAGTCAGTTTCTGGGTTTCTCATTTTTACATAAATTTTCCAAAAAATCTGCACTTCGATGTCTTTTTTCTGACGTACTAAGGAAAAAGATCCTTACGTTTCGCACCTGGTGGAGATCGAGTCGGAGATAACTTGAATGCCAGCGAAGTGCACTACCGACTGATTAAGAGAGACATCATTTGATCACCTTTAAGGTAGATATGAAGACGACTCGAATCGCTCGATGATGAAACGTTTTTCGCTATCAGTGCCGGTTAACCAGTCACTTTATTTTCTCTAAAAACTTATTTTATTTCAAAGTAGGTTTATGATAATTTTAATTTTTCTTCAGGACTTATCGCAAATTACATCTATTTTGTTATTAATGACTATCAATTATGTTTAAGAAAAGATAAAATGTACTGTTCCATATTATTATTTCTCAGAACCACTAAATATAAAATTTTTGCTTGATAGCTGTAATACCTTTCGAGTCAATATGGACATAATACAATCGTCAGTACGATACTTTAAATGCATATCTGGTTCCTTTGCGGTCATACAGTACAAATAGCACCGAGTTGGGGAAAGAGTATCCGTCCACAATGACCTAAATATTATGCGATATGCTATCCACAAAATCAGGTCATCTGACAAACGACTGAAATTTAATAGTTAATCAAACCTCAAGTATATCCGCGAACAGCTCCTTTTACCGGAAATTTTCCAAATGTTTACAATTTTCCGTTAGGATATCTTAAAAACGGCAGTTTTCTGTTATTAAATTTTCCAAAAGGTTTCTGAAAGTCTAGAATTTTTCGTTAACATCTCTTAAAAACGGCAATTTTCTGTTATTAAATTTTTCAGAAGTTTCTGGAAGTCCAGAATTTTTCGTTAACATCTCTTAAAAACGTCAATTTTCTGATATAAAATTTTCCGAAACGTTTCTGAAAGTCGGGAATTTTCCGTTAACATATCATAAATTAGGCAATTTTCTGTTATTAAATTTTCCAAAAGTTTATTAGTTTTCTGTTATTAAAAATTTCCAAAAAAAGGTTTCTCAAAGTTTAGAATTTTTCGTTAACAACTCTTAAAACAATAATTTTCTTTTATTAAATTTCCAAACGGTTTCTTAAAGTTTATAATTTTCCGTTAACGTCTTTTCAAAACTGCAAGTTTCTGTCATGAAATTTTCCGAAAGGTTTCTGAAAGTCTGGAATATTCCGTTAACACATCTTATGTTAGGCAATTTTTAGTTATTAAATTTTCCAAAAGGTTTAATAATTTTCTGTTATTAAAGTTTCCGAAAGGTTTCTGAAAGTCAGTAATTTTTCGCTAACAACTCTTAAATTAGACAATCTTCTGTTATTAAATTTTCCAAAAGGTTTAATAGTTTTCTGTTATTAAAATTTACGTTTCTGAAAGTCAGTAATTTTTCGCTAACAACTCTTAAGTTAGACAATCTTCTGTTATTAAATTTTCCAAAAGGTTTAATAGTTTTCTGTTATTAAAATTTACGTTTCTGAAAGTCTAGAATTTTTCGTTAGCAAGTGTTAAAACGGCAATTTTCTTTTATTAAATTTTGCAAAAGGTTTCTGAAAATTTATAATTTTTCGTTAACATCTCTTCAAAACGGCAATTTTCTGTTATTATTTTTTTTAATTGGAGGTTTAACGACTACCGTGAGCAACTCAATAGGCAGTCGCCCGTCCCTAATTTAGGGCCACTCACTCCAGGGAAGAGAGAGAGAGAGAGAGCCAGATCCGTAAAAGAAACAGAACATCCATGCTTCATCGGAATTCGAACCCGGACTTATCTCGGACGAATGATCAGAAGCCATCGCTTAGACCACTGCGCCACCGGGGCGGCTAATGAATTTTCCAAAAGGTTTCTGAAAGTCTAGAATTTTCCGTTAACATCTCTTAAAAACGGCAATTTTTCTGTTATTAGCCGGAAAAATATAAAGAGGTGCATTAACTCTCAATTTACTCATGAAGAGGCCGCGAAATTCAATTTTTTCTATCTTTTCTCGAAACAGGTTTAATTAGGAATACGGTTCGTTGATTCACAAAAGGAATCACGGAAAATGGCACTTGAATTCCTGGATTGTCTTATCGTGTGTTAAAAGACTCGTTGAAAATCGAGTTTGATAAGATTTACATTTTTCATCATTACCTCAATGAATACTCATGCTTGAAATCTATGCTCACAAAGTGAGTTTGGTCAGTAATTTCTACTGAACATTGCATGCATTACAAATATGGAACTTCTATTAAATAAAAATCCTAATCTAAATTTGGCTGTGGCATTGATACCTAATCCTAAACAAATAAATTTCCGGGCTATGATGTTGGTACAACTAGGTGGAGATGATGGTAGAGAGTGGTGGAGCCAAAGAGAGATGAATTTCAAAGGATTTGTGGGAAAGCATCTAACTCAAATTACGTATATTCCTCGTGATTACTAAAGGATCTATTTCCATTGAAAAAGACTCTTCGGTTCTCCTTCATCCACCTTAGGCACCATTAGGAAAGAGGAGATCAATTCTTCCTCTCAGCTGTTCACTAATGAACGATGTTAACGATTTCTTTCAACAGACCATACAGTGGCGTCTATGCTATCATAAAAAAAAGTTCTAGAGACCCAGACATTGAACACATCTGTCGCCTAAAAATATTACTCATTAAATAGGTGCCTGGGTGGCAGACAATACATTCAGGCTTAGTATAAAACTGTTTATACTTTGTTAGTTGCTCTATTCCTGGAACTACGCCACGAAAAATTTCGCTTTATTCGTATAATATATGATTTTTTGACTTGTCTTCAGAACAGCTTCTAGAAAAAAAGGTCTCTTTTCGTAGTAGGTCTTACTTAGAGTTCGCTGATTTACTTTTGCTCTCTTTCCTGAAAAGTTGCATTATTCTCTAACCAAATTTTGAAGATGACAATCCGATTTTTGGCGTAAATGTGACAGGGATGGTAAGTCAGATAATATCCGAAAAACTTGAAAATTTTTCATCGTCCTGGAGCGGGACTCGAACCCGCGTCTCCCAGAAAACGCCCGGGTATGCTAACCACTACACCACCCAGAACGACCAAGTTTCAAGTTTCCGATCAATTTGAATATAACCATCACAGGATTCGCTAGTCGAAGCAACCGGCATTCATGTTTAGCGAATCTTATCCCGTGTTTGCCCGGAGAAGCAGATAAATCATGAAAGAAATACGGGATTACGCCATATAATACAAATTTTGAAGATGACAATCCGATTTTCGGCGTAAATGTGACAGGGATGGTAAGTCAGATAATATCCGAAAACTTGAAAATTTTTTTTAGGCGACAGATTTTCAAGTTTTCGGATATTATCTGACTTACCATCCCTGTCACATTTACGCCAAAAATCGGATTGTCATCTTCAAAATTTGTATTATATGGCGTAATCCCGTATTTCTTTCATGATTCTCTAACCATTTGCAACATTAACTCAGAGCAAAGAATAAAGAAAGAAGCGGTTTTAATGCTAAAGGTGATTGCTTTTGCAAGATCATCAAATAAACGCGCTGTTGTACTAGACTGGAAAAGCAATGGTCCTATTTTCAAAGAAATGCCGAAAGGTAATTACACTTTAAGAAGAGTCATCAGCCACTGGCCTGTTCTTGAAAACACTATTTCGACTTCGAATTTGGGGAATCTGCCACATAAATTCTGGTTACATGGTAACTAGATTTCTAACTTTCCTGCATGGAATGAAATGGGTCAAAGCAGACCTTAAATCGAGTCAAGATTTCAACTAACTGATTTTTTATTTAACGGAAGGGAAGAAATTAATTTTTTTTTTTTTGGACAAAAGCTAAAAGTGCATGAAAATACTACTTGTAGTATTTAGTAAAACATAATTTTTTTGCGGTTTTCTTCTACGCTAGCAGAGAAGCTACATTTATGCGTTACGCAATATCAGCAGCATGGACGGAACTCCAGAGAATTATCACAGGTCCGAAAATTCAACAGTGGGATCAAAAGTTCCATCCGTAATGAACAAATTTAACATCAATACTTCAACATTCATACGTGTCTCTAACAAATACTGTAAATAATGTGTTAAGAGTAAAAGGAATAACTGAATGTTTTGGAGTGAAACATTCTTTACAGAGTAAAGGGACAGTATACATGTCGTGCCATTAGACGTTTCATGTGATTTTATCATAAAATCTTGGAAAAACGTTAACCCAAAACTGATCAAATTTCAAGAAAAGTGGAATTACGTAGGTCATTTCAGAAGTACTGCGGAGGCGCTTCCCGTAGGATGGGGCAATCGCGCCAAACTTTGAGCCAGTTGTGGGTCAGACTTCAGTATAAAAAGTTATGTCTACATTGCTGGCTAATTTGTTCGTGTTCCAAAAAATTCTGCCTAGAAATGGAGGAAGAAGTTGATTCAGGTCAGATCTCCCATTGCGACCAGCAATCCTACATTAAAATTGAAACTTTGCGAGGAAAATCCCCTATCAAAATTCATAAAGATTTGTGGGAAGTTTGAGGGATTAGTGTAGTGGATCTTAGCACAGTGTTACGGTGGGCTTTTCGTTTCCACCAAGGTCGGGAAAGCATCGAAGACGACCCAAGAAGCAGCCGGCCACCAGAAGCAACAGACTGTTGCATCTGGTGGCCGGCATTGGTTGGTTATCGTCAACAGCATTTGTGAGGATCGTCAACAGCATTTGTGATAATCGTTAACAGCATTTGGAAGAACATCGACGGAAAACATGTGAAGAAATTGTATATGAAGCAAACGTGTCTACCGCTTCATGTCTGCAAAAGATTCGCATGTCTACCCAAAGATTCACCAAATAAGGGCCGACGCGCTCGAAGATGGTGGCATCATTTTCCACGACAATGCACGAACGCATGTTACCCGTATAGTAAGACACATTCTGGAAAAGTATGGTTGAGAATTGCTTCCCCGCGCACCATACAGTCCTGAGATGAGTCCACCGGACTATGACCTGTTCCCAAAACTGAAGAAGCCACTCCGCGGGAAACGATTCAGTACGATTCAGGATGTTTCTAATGAAATGACCGGAGTAATCAGATGCCTTAACAATGGAGGGGCCCTGACTAGAATACAAGACTTGTCCAAACGTTGGGCCTCTGTCATAAAGAAACATGGAGATTATTTGGAAGACTTCTAAAGGTATGTTGAGAAATAAATTCGTTTTTTAAGAGATAACCCACAGTGTGCAAACCTTTTGAAATGACCCTCGTATAAATTCTGCGAAACAAATCCTTTTCTCACAATTCGTGGAGATATGTCAGAATCGTTGACACAGCAATCTGACATCCCTGAATTACCTGTATTTACTGTTCTTCACGTAACATCAATCACATCAGTAATTTTCAAGCTTTCTGATTTGATTAATGCTACCTGATGAAGAACTTAAGAAAGGGGAGAGAAAATGTTTGAGTTGTGGTTCCTAAGCCACGGCATGATGTCTGCGTGGGTGGATGGCGTTAGGGTTTCCTCTCCATGCCTTGGGACATGGAGCATAGAATAAAAGATTAGCACGGCACCCTTGTCATCAGTAACAGGTTTATTTTTGGTACTGTTGAGTTCAGAGGGTGAAAAGACAAATTGTTTTACAGTAACTTTCGTAAACCTTGGCCACCATGTGCACATTTCTATTTCCGAAGCTCAGAAAAAGCTTGGACACTATTTGGTTCTGGGGTTTAAACGATCATGGAGTTAAGGAATAATCGCTAACTTAGCGATTATGGTGTTCAAACGGTGCATTTATAGAATAACTACACTGAAGTTCCAGAAGAACTGGTACACCAGTTTAATACTTGGCAGGTGTCCCACGAGAGCACAGAACTGCAGAAATATGACGGGGCATGGACTCCACTAGCTTCTGGAAATATGCTGTAGGCAATGCACACCAAACTTCCTGCAGAGCGTTCCACAATTCGGGTGTATTCCCAGGTCTCGGATTCCTGTGTTCGATAGCGTGTTGCATGGCATCCCAATTGTGTTCTATCGCGTTCAGATCTGGGGACTTGGGTGGAAATGGCAACACCATGAACTCAGATGAATGCTCCTCTAACCATAATGTGGCGTCTCGACACTTGTGTGGAGTTGCATTGTCCTGTTGTAACAGGCCCAACCTATCAGCATGAATGTAGGACATTAAATGGTGTACCTCCTCAGAAAGGATGCGCATAAGCATTGGTAACAAAAGTTTGTAGACGTACCAGGGGTCCCAGTTAAGTCTAGCTAAAAACACCCCATACTATTACGGAACCCCCCCACCCCGCCAGCTGGCACAGTTCCCTGTTGACAGGCGGGATCCATGGATTCATGGGGTTTGCGTCACACACAAATCCTTCCATCTGCCCGATACAGTTGGAAACGCGACTCGTCAGACAAGGTTACTTGTTTCCAGTCATCAAATGTCCAGTGGCGGTTTTGCCGTGCCCAAGCGAGGCGCACAGCTCTGTGTCGTGCACCCATCAATGGGACTCGAGTTGGGCGTTGACCCTCATAGCCCATGTCGTGCACCCATCAAGGGGACTCGAGTTGGGCGTTGGCTTTCAAAGCCCATATCGTGCAAGGTACGTTGAACAGTCCGGACGCTGATGCTTGTTGAGGCTCCAGCATTGAATTCCGATTATACCTATGAGAGTGTTGCACGCCTATCGCGTGAAACGATTCTTGACAGCAGACGATGGTCACGTTCACCCAATGTCTTTTTACGGCCACACTGGTTTCGTAGGTTGGAGGTTTTTCCGGAATTCTTCTAGTCATGATACACCCTTGCAATGGTAGTCCGTGAAAATCCGAACTTCGTTTCTACTTCCGAAATACTATGGCCCATCTCACGAGCGCCAACTATGACACCGCGTTGAAATCGCTTAAATCGTTATTACATGCCATTCTCATGTGGAAAATAGCTCTGACAGCTGGCAACGATGTCTATCGCTTTATATATGCACTGGCGGACGCAACCGAGTACGCGGATAGGTGACGCTGCTATTTTTTTGCATAAGCTCGTATGTACCAGTTTTTCTGGCACTTCAGTGTATATTATAATAAGGGTTTTGTGTGTGTGCCCAAATGAAACTGAGACTTGGGATGTGTGTGTGCCCAAATGAAAAAAAATGCTTCATTTTACCGTAAGGGTATCTGCTATTACCCTTACGGTAAAATGAAACATTTTTGCCGAAAGGGTTTATAGGTTGGAATATGTGAACATACAGGAAGTAAGAGTGATACATGGGCTACATACCTGCGACACATAGTCGCCTTGTCGGTTCAAGCAAGTGTCCCAGCGCGGCACGAGATTGTGGATACTCTGAACAAAGAACGTCCGTGATTGGCTCTGGAACCAGTCTTCAACGTCGTTCCGGACCTCAACGTCGTCAGCGAACCGGCGGCCCTTGAGAGATTTTTTCAGTGGCCCGAAGATGTGGTAGCCCCAGTGCGACAGATCCGTGCTATTGGGGGGGATGGTCGAGGACCTTCGCAGCGGAAGCTCCGCAGCAAATCTTGGCAGACTGTCGCCTACATGCGGGCGTGCGTTGTTGTGCAGCTGAATAACCCCACTCGATAACATACCGGGTCGCTTACGATTCATAGCCATTTTGAGGTTGCAGGCCGTCAAATATTGCATACGTGCCCGCTGGGCCTGTTTGGACGAATCCATGCTACGACTCTACGTAGTCAACGTGCCTCCGCACGTGCAAACAGCACACTGACACGTGCCGCCGATAACAGCGTGCTTCCTGACATGCCACGTGATCTACCAGCGCAAATGCATGGCTATGTGTAATTATACAAAGACGCTATTACACGAGTTTCACTTTCATTTGAACGACCCTTATATATTGTTTCGCAGCATTGTATTACGAAACATTTTTCACATTATTTAAGTAAAATTCTTAACAAAATTTGAGATATAATATTTTCTTCATACTTCACGTACAAATTATCTTAACTGTTTTGTGTAATTTCACAAACTATGTGATAGTTAAAATGCACAATTTCATGCGATATCTGCTAGTGCGGTATTTTTTAATATCATGTTTACTAGCAGCTAATTTTCTTTAATCATCGAATGGGTATATATTTTCCTAAAACGTTAAAAACTGTGCTTTTAGTGGTTCTTCTCTTTCACAGAATAAAACGATTTGTTCTCTAGGCACCTGAATAATGTTTCTATATTCTTCAGCAAATGAGTAATGCACTCTAAATTCACATTTCCAGCTCTTTGATTTGTGTGTTTGTATAAAGAGAGGATTGTCTCGCTCGTAGGTTCAGCTTTCCTTCTTATTCTACATAAATTTGAAGATCAGTACTTCTCCGAAACAGGAATGCTCATGGGAGGATTAGAAAAGGTTTATGTAATCCAGCACAACGCAGCAAAGTAACAGAGGATACGCGTTCTGCGATAAATAATGATTTTCCTCCACGGCCTCAGGACTTTTTGCCGCTCAAGAAAGCGGAACATTCGAATTCACCGAGTGATTTTGCTTGTATCCCCGAATTTCCACAGTTCTTGTTTAAAAGACGCGTAAGAGTTGCTCAGTATTTCTGCATTTTATTAGAGAAACTAAATTTCATTGTGTGCATCCCAGTGGACAATATTTTATGAATAAAGATTGGGATGTTGGACTACGGGAAACTTTCTTTTCAGACATACATTTCGTCTACTTGCAGAGATGAGTCCCTGCAAAAAATAAAACAGTTAATTCCCTTTTTCTCTTTTGTCGAGAGTATACCACACATGTAAGAAATTTTTTTTGGGAAATATTGCACGTAGATAATTCTTGAAGAAAAGAGGTTCTTGACGAACTTTGTTTAAAGAATTAAAATGCCGCCCCGATGGCGCAGTGGTCTAAGTTATATCTTCTGATCTTTCGTACGAAAGGAGTCCGGGTTTGAATCCCGGTGATGCATGGATGTTGTGTTTGTCTTACGGCACTGGCTCTCTCCCTCCCTGGAACCAGTGACCCTAAGTTAGGGACGGGAGACTGCTTATAGACCATTAAGCTGCTCACGGTGGTCGTTTAACCTCCAATAAAAATAAATTAAAATTCAAAATCAGTTGCATACCAAAGAACAAAAGATTTAATTGCACGCAATTTTTCATTGCATTAGTAACTGAGAGCGAGGAATAGTAAAAACTATAAGATGTGAAACCCAAATTTGCCGGTGGCGCCCTTCGGACCCCACATCCTTGAGCTATGGAGCCGAATGCTTTCCCAATTAAGCTACGTCGACGACGGCTTATCACTCCTACTTGCCCAGTCTTGGCATGTGCGTCACCTCTGTAGTACGTCACAAAGATAGCTTGTTCTTTAGCAAGTGTTTTGAAAAAAAAGGAAATGTACTTATAGTATCAATATCCATCCGACTGTGGACACCAGATCTCCACAACTATTGGTTCGATTTGAAAAATTATTTTTACTGTCGCATTCCTAAACGGGTTGACAACCTATACATTATTTTTAGTTTTTTTTTCGATGCAAAACACTGTCGTTTGTTCGTATAAATGCACATGCTATTAAATTTAAAATATATACCACTTCATGCAATTGCTTCAAGAAAAAAGAGATTCAAAAATATAATTTTCAATTTTCTGCCACTCGATTGTCATTTTTTACGTACACTTTCCTTTTGAAATAATTCATCACGTCACCGCTAGGGGGAATAAATGTATATTGTACATTTACCAAAATCTCTGCTTCTAAAAATCTAATTTAAGGAAATTATTTTTGCTTTAGATAGAACTAACAAAAATGAATATTTTTCATTCATTTTACAATATTTTGCGGCACAATGATTTGCCACTAGAGGGCTCAAAGGCATGTTCCTATTTTTCATATATTGCAATTGATTCTTCGCTTGTAAGAGCGAACATTTAAATTCCTTAAATGTTCGTATCTCCGATTCTAAATGTTCGATTTAAAATATCCTTTTTATTACAAATAGCGTTTGTGGCGCGGTATGTTTTTCAGGTATTTGTCGATTTTCGAACCACACAGCTTCGCCACTAAGTGTCTGTTTCCATTGTTACCATACTTGGAAACGTATTGCGATTTCTAAGAATCCGATTTCAAAAATTCCCTTTGCGTTGGATACCTTCCTTTATGAGAAATGTTTAGTTAAAAATTAGTTATTGTTTTCTTGCCCACATTGCAGCCGCGGGTAGCTGAAAGTAGTTATTTCTATTTGTACATGTTAATCAGGTTGCATAGTACTCCTGTAGATATTTTTTTCTTTTGATTCAATACACTATGAAAAATATTGCTTATATTGTCCATTTCTAATTATACGCAGAGTTTGATTAGGACGCATAAATTCATTCACTTTTTCGACGATATTTTTCTTCTAAAAATATTATTTAAACAATCTTTTTTGTGTGGGAAAGAATAAAAAAAACGCGCTCATTACACCCTAGAAATATATATCAAGTGCTTGTTTATCCTAACCCTGTCACGTGACACTGCAGTGATGATGTGGCATAGGTTTTGCCCAGTTAGAAATGAAAAACCTTTCGGAAGAAAGAGAGAGAGAGAGAGAGAGAGAGAGAGAGAGAGAGAGACAGAAAGAGAGAGAGAGAGAAAGTAAGAAGGGGGAGGGGAGAGAATGTGTCTTTGGGTGACACGTTCTTGTAAATCTAGTAATCATGCTCCTCTAAAGTAGAATACAGGGTTATCCGTTTGGGTAGGAATAATTTAAAAATGCTGTGGTATAACTTGTAACAGTATAATTAGTTAATATTCGGCAGAAATTACTTTTATGGATGGGAGTTTGTCAAGACCTCTACATGACACCCTTTTCGAACTCTGCAGAGTTCATACCTGGTGCTCAATCCTTACCACGTGTTTTATAACATCTAAGGAGTGATTTGTGCGAACGCTTCAGATATGTTCACCTTCAAGTCACCCAAGCTTTTAGGCCGTTAGAAGATGTTCTTCACAAACCCCCTCACGGATGAATCGGGGGAAGGGGGGGGTTAGATCCGAGGAGTTTGCAGGCAGAGGAACAAGGCCATCGCGGCCACCCCAGTTGCCATTGATTGTGCTGTTTAGGAAGTTCCTGACTTCCAGTGACCAATTGGGTGGAGCCCCGTCGTGCTGTAAAATGACATCGTTATCCAGCTGTGATGCCAGGAAGATCTGTAGTGTGTCCAGGCAGGATCCTGATCGTATAGTGTCCTCGGAGAAGAAAAAAAATAACCGTTGGGTTTGTAACGACTCACCCCGCACCATACCTTTACCTAAGGATTTTTTCTTTCCACTTCCCAGAAATCCTGAGGATTCTGGTTGACACAAATTATGATAGTGTTGTGCGTATTCACTCTTCCATCGGCACAAAATGTAGCCTAGTCTGTGAATAGCTATGGAACCAAAAAAGCGGTATCCGTACTGCACAGTTAGCAGAAATAACTCCATAGATGATAGAAAACACTTGGCAGGAACTGAGCACCCGATATGAACTCTTTCGGGTCCTCAAAGGGCCTACAAACTCCCGTCCGTAAAGATAATTTCTGCCAAATATTTACTTATTGTATTCGTTACAAACCATACCACAACATTTTAAAATTATCCCTATCCAAACGGATTACCCTGTATGTTCTTCTGTTCAGTTTAACTTTAGAGAATATCTCTAAAGTTAAACTGAATAGAAGATCAAGGATTTATCAACAAACGTACGTTTTGAATTTAATTTCAGATAATTTTCTATACAGCAGTTTCTTCAAAAACGAAGCAGTTTACATGCTTTGCACAAAAGAATATTTTCGGCTAATATATAGTTTTACAGTGGAATAATTTCATTGTTGTATTCCTGCGAAAAGTTGGTGAAAGAAGATGCAAACGCTCGGGGCTTAGCTGAGGAATATCAGGATTCTCAGTCAGAAGTCGCTCAATATTTGCTACATTTGGCATTTGTTCGTATTTTCTTTCCTCCACCAAACAGAAGTTGAATAGTTTCCCGTAAATACAGTTGACAGGAGGCTCACAGGGTTTCGTGATTATTTCATAGAAAATTCTATGTCAGATGAACATGTTTCTGCCAGACCTTTCGGCTTCGAACGCCATCGCGTCTTACAGAACGAATAAGAAAAACAGACACTTTGCAAACTCTTCTCTAAATATATTTGTTTCATTGAATTTGTAAAGGTATGCAGATTGGTGTACTCGTTGGGTTGAAAAGTGTAGAACGTAAAACGAGATGAGCATACGAAATATATGCTAGGGGAAGGTCATTGTGAAAAATCTCTTTGAAAAAATAAAAGGAAAGAAAATTTTCCAGATTGAAGCGTTCCTAAAATCTGTATCACATAACTACAAATGACGATTTTATGAAATATTATAAGATCAATTTATTTTGGAAATCTTTAAATCTTTTTAAATAAAATAAGAAAATAATGAATTAAAAAAAGAAGGAAAACCATGTGAAATGAAGACCTAACCTCTTCGTGGCATCCCCTGGGTTAAACTTAATAGGATTATTTTTTATTCATTTTAAACAAATTAAAAGCACTGTTTACGGCGAGTTCATCCCGCAGTCGTTTCACATTTAGTATTGTTTTCTTGCTCTGAAAATACAAATGAGTGGTGTCAGTACACCAACAATAATATTCCTGTTTACCTCAGTCCCATATAATCAGTGAAAAAAGAGCAAATATTTAAATTCAAGATTTCTCTACACTCTAATAGAATTCGATTAACTGATTGAATTAAAAATGTGCTTAGAAGATTTTCACAAATATATATATTTCGCGAAAATATTGAGTAAATGATAAATTCATTATTTTAGGAAAGTAATGAATGACTAGACGAAACCCGTCGGAAACGACGGTAATTTTTTTTATTGTTTTTTGAAAAGAATAAACTCATATGAAACTACAAATGTAAACTTTATTTGATTGATAAATTCATTCAACTGCTTCAGTAAGGACAATAGTCTAGGTTCGTGATTTTTTTCTTATTTTTGACTGCAGGTTTAGCGACCACCGTGAGCAACTCAATGGGCTATAAGCAGACGCCTGTCCATAATTTAGGGTCACTAGTTCCAGGGAAGAGAGAGAGCCAGTGCCACAAGACAGACACAACATCCATGCCTTACGGGATTCAAACCCGGACCTTTCACGAACGAATCATCATAAGCCAGCGCTTAGACTAATGCGCCCCCGGGCGGCCAGGTTCGTGATGAGCATCACGACTGCACCCTTTTCAGTCGTAAATTTTGAGGCGGAAGTCCACTCATCTTGATCGTGTGTAAAAATCCAACTAGATAGCGCACTCTTTCACTTTCACCGTCAGTCACAACTGTGTTTGTAAATGTTGTTGGAATGAGATTCGCGTTGCGATTTCTCTTCATTCTCTCTAGTCTGAGACATAAGTTGCGACCCATAGATCGCTGCCTTCCAGTAAGGCTATTACGTTTCCTTTTTTTTTTTTTTTTTTTTTTCTGCTGGGAAGATTTTCAGTTAAGGGTAAGTATGCAATAAAGTGTTTACTTACTTTAGGACTGATCACAGAACATGATGCACACACCAAGTCTGACACTGAACGGAGCGCCTGATGTAGATAAGAGCCGCAGGCTTCTAAGACTTTGTACGGGAATTACTTCCCCGCCACGCTCAAACCGTTGCCCCAATCTCTCTTCGACTGGCACATCTACATGTTAAGACATTTATTTTGATACCTCAATCATATTTTTACGTTCAGCAGTTCTCTGAAAATAGGTCTCACTGTAAAAAAACCTTACAGAATGAAGATATAGATGGCGGAACTTAATACGTACATTCTAAATATTTTCACTAACAATGTTCAACGCAACGTTTATTTACATCTTTACATAATGGGAAATGTCTTACCTACGTGAATAAACTGGATCGAATGAATATTAAATTGAATATATACATCACACTGTCCAACGGCATAACGCAATCAGGTCTTCGAGAGTGTTCGCTGTTCCGACGAGAAGAACTTTGATACGAATGCTTGATAACGTTGTTTTGCGCAACGGTTCGCTCAGAAAAGAGAAGATTTTGGACTTTTGACAATCTCAGTCCCTCCATGCGGCCGCCTTCAACAGCGCGTGAGTCAATCGCACGCTTCTCCCATAGACTTTACAGGGAAACTTTGCCGATACACAACGCCCCAACAGTTTCCCCAATCTAATTTTACTCTTCGACTGGCACACCTACATGGTAAGACCTTTATTTTGATACCTCAACCATATCTTTACGTTCAGCCGTTCTCTCGAAATAGGACTCACAGTGAAAAACGTTATAGAATTAATCATCATCATCATCATTGTCAACCATTATCAATCCACTGCTGGACGAAGGTCTCCCCAAGTTTCCTCCACAACGGTCTGTCTTGTGCCAGTCTCCTCCATGTCACCCCTGCATACTTTCGAATTTCATCCACCCATCTCCCATGTGGTCTTCTTCTGGGTCTTTTCCTGTCCCTTGGAATCCAATCTAAAATTTCGGCTGTCCATCGATGATCTGTCCTTCTGGCAGTATGTCCAGCCCATTGCCATTTCAGGGATTTAACTCTGATCATGATGTCTTCCACTCTTGTCATTTTTCGGATCCACGAGTTCCTCTTCTTATCTCTCCTGGTTACACCAAGTATGCACCTCTCCATGCTACTTTGAGTTGTCTGCAGCCTTTGTATGTCTCTTTTAGTTAAGGTCCACGTCTCTGCACCATACGTAAGCACTGGAAGGATGCATTGATCAAACACTTTTCTTTTAAGACATAATGGCATATTGCTCTTGAAAATTATGCTGTTTCTCCCAAAAGCTCTCCAGGCAAGTTTTGTACGCCGATTAATTTCTTCATCAATGTAACCCTCACTTGATATCTGCTGTCCAAGATAAACGTATGTGTCTGTTATCTCCAGCTTTTCTCCATCAATCGATAAATCTTCATTTCTTGTAAAAGCATTGAACATCACTTTTGTCTTCTGAAAGTTCATTTTTAATCCCACTTCTTTACTCTTGTCAGCAAGTTCCTGGATCATACTCTGCAGCTCTGATAGGCTAGTTGCAAAAATGACTACGTCATCAGCAAAACGAAGGTGGGTTAGATAATCTCCATTAATCTTTATCCCCTTGTTTTCCCAGCTCAGTGACTGAAAAACACCCTCCAATGTGGCATTAAAGAGCTTCGGAGATATGGTGTCACCTTGTCTCACTCCCTTTCCAATTTTTATGTGTGTTGTATTTTCAAACAGCCTAATCTTTGCACTTGCATTTTCATAGATGTTATTAATAATATCAATGTATGCATCTTCAATACCGCAGGTTTTCAGAGCCATTGTAACTGCTGATGGGTTTCACCGAATCAAAGGCTTTTTCATAATCGATAAAAGCCATGCACAATGGAAGTTCATATTCCCTCGCTCTTTCAATTAGTTCTCTCAGCACATGGATATGATCTATTGTGCTGTAGCCACTCCTGAATCCAGCTTGTTCTCTCGGTTGAGCCATGTCCAGTGTTACCTTCAAGCGGTGTGAAAGAACTTTAGTGAAGATTTTATAAACTACTGATAGGAGGCTGATAGGTCTGTAGTTTCCGAGATCCTCAATGTCACCTTTCTTATGTAGCAGGATCATTATAGCGTTGTTCCAATCCTTAGGAATCTTTCCTTCATTAAGGCATCGAGTGAAAATTTGGGCGAGTACTGTTTCGATTTCTCCACTTGCTTCTTGTATGATGTCTACAGTAATTCCATCTTCTCCTGGAGCTTTTCCCCGCTTCATGTTCTTGATTGCATGTGCAACCTCTGCTGGAAAGGACTGGAGGAACTCTGGTACTGGTATCTTTCATGATGTCTGGAGTGCATGTATCATCCCTTTCATATAATTTGGAGTAGAAATCTTTCACTCTTGTCAAAATTCCGCCTCTATTTCTTGTTACAGAACCATCTTCTTTTCTCAGAGCCATAATCTGTTTTCTTCCCTTACTGAGATGTCCCTTTGCTATCTTTAGGCTTTGGTTGTTTTCAATTGCTTTCCGCACTAGTTCACAGTTGAATTTTCTTACGTCTTCAGTGATACTTTTTTCGTACTGTCTTGCATAGCTCTATATATTCCACTTTGGAAGTCACATCTTCTTTAGTTGTCCTCATCTCTCTTCTTTTTTGCATCAACATTTTCGTTTTTCCTGATAATTTATTTACATGCAACTTGTTCTTAGACCCAGCTAATTTTGTTGCTGTTTCCATAAGAGCTTTGGTTACTTTTCTGTTAACTTTAGAGATGTCCACTTCTTCCGATGTTAGGCCTTCTAAAGCAGAGAACCTGTTCTTCAATTCCAACTTGAAAGTATTATGGTGTTTTTTAAGGTTGGTTATGTCAATAGATTTTGTTTGTCTTATGAGCTTGCCACGTTCAAGTTTAGTGTTGAGGTGCATCTTACATCTCACCAATCTATGGTCACTACCTTGTGTTGAACTTGTTTAGCACACTGCAGTCTTCTATGACGAATTTTTTGTTACACATAATAAAATCAATTTCACTTGTCATCCCATTTGGATGTCTCCATGTCCATTTCCTGTGTGGCTTTTTCTTGAAGAAGGAGTTCAAGATGAAAAACCCTTCTGCCTCTGCAAACTCAACGAGAGTATTTCCACGCTGGTTTCTGTTGCCGTGACCGAATTTACCTACTGAAGTTTCATTCTGTTGCCGTTGCCCTATTTTTGCATTGAAATCTCCCATAATTATTTTCAAGTGCTGCTTACCTTTATTATTTAGATGACAAATTTCCTCATAAAATTCTTCAATTTCTTCTTCAGGATGACTTGTGCTGGGTGCATATGTTTGAATAATCTGAGCCTGGTATCTTCTCGATAGTTGGATAACGAGTCGTGCAGCTCTGTCAGAGGAACTTTCAACTTCTACCACTTTATCCTTCAGTTTCTTGTTTATTATAAATCCAACACCACTAGTTCTGCCAGTATCTGTCCCACGATAGTAGAAGAGATGTCCACTTTTCAGTTCGATGAGATCTTCTCCTTTTCTCCTTACCTCACTTAGCCCCACGATGTCCCACTTGATCCTTTGTAGTTCCTCTTCCAATTCAAGAAGCCTTGAATCAGAAGATAGGGAGCGTCCATTGTACGTTGCCAAGGTCAGCATCAGATGGCAGCCTAGTCCGGTCCTCCGGGGATTCTTAGCACCCTCTGCCTTCATGTCACACTGGCCGCTGCCTTGGCCAGGTACATTCCAGCTGCCGGAGACTGAGGGCCAAGATTTAAGTTGTGGAGTCATTTTGGAGGGGTTTGGCCATAACTCACCACGCTGGCCAAGCGGGTTGGTGAGTGTGGGATAGAATTTCCTCTAATCCCGATGGTATAGTTATACCGCTATTGGCGGTCGTCAGAGCCCCTTTAGTGGGAACAGGATGCACCACGAGAAGGCGGGGTTGACATTTGTCAAGGAGAGGCTGTGATGTTACGCATCACCTGACCTTACATTATACATAGATTAAATGTATATATCGTGTATGACAGTAGTTTGGTGGTATTAGAGCTAAATTTGTCTTAACGCTATATTTACTCATGGCAACTATACAGGACAAGTGTAGGAAATCGCAAGGTGGTACCTCCACGCCCTACAGCACCATCTGCCGTGCATGTCTTCTGCTTCCCCCAGTCACATTCCATGATTCTAGGATATTTTCCCGTTTTCACTATATGAGGAACTTCCCCACAAATTGTCTTCCTCAGTTTTTGTGCACAATCGAAATACCAGGTCTGCTGTGGTCAGTGGATTATTTCTGATGAGATGTCGATTTTAGTTCAAGATCTAATACTCTTTCGAGAAATAATTATGCTTTTTATATGTCATAAGTTATAGAATTGTCATATTTAAAGTAAATTTCTTGGTGAAGGGTCAGATAAAATAAAGATGTCTTTTCAGAAGTCCCTCGTGCCAGTGAGCGACATGGACTTGATAAAATGTGCTTTAACGTTTTTGTGGCTTCACCACCTTCTTCCAGGCCATATGGTCTAATACATCCCAGTTTTCCATAATAGACGTTCCGGGAAAGTAAGAACTGGGAACCAAAGATGACTAAAAGCTTGTCGCATTTTTTGCTCACAAATGGTTTTCACCTTTTCCAGCATTTAGTTCCCAGTTCCACATTTTTTTTATTGTGCGCTTTCAACAATTCTATTTTTCTTGAAGACAAGTCTGGATTTCAATAAAAAAATCCCTCATATGGCTGACCCTGTCTTAATCAAGGTATTGACGAAATTTGAAGTTCTAAGAAATTGTCCTTATGAAATTTAGAATTTCCAGCTTTTCAGGTATAGGAATCTCGTTCGTGCTCTTGCAATAACCACCACGAACATCTGTTGTGTGTATTGGAGTGTTATAATGATGGAACACACATGAAACCATGGACAGGAAACAATGAGTTAATCGCGGAATGCTCCTGATCATTTGAAAAGAGTATGTAATCACCAGTTTTAAATCTGTCATGCGATATAAAAATGGCGACCTCAAAATGCCTCAATATCGCTACACAAAGAAAAAGTTGTTTTCTTCTATTGACTCCAACAAGCACGACATACAGTCGATCAGAATATACACTTCGTTTGGTGCCCTTCAATGTAAAACCCTACTGAACGTTGGAAATTGTGATAAATCGGTTTCATCAGAAAATACAACAAATTTTCCGTCATCTCTGATATCTTTTTCATTTTGACTGGGGGGTTGATGACCACAGTGAGTAGCTCAGTGGGCTATAAGCAGTCGCCCATCCCTGTGAAGGAGCCAGTGCCGTAAGACAAACACAACATCCGTGCGTCACTGGGGTTCGAACCCAGTTCCATCTTGGACGAAATGTTGTAAGCCAGCGCTTAGACCACTGCGCCACCGGGGCGGCGTCTCTGATTTCCAGTTCTCATACTCATTGCACCATTTCTTTGGTTTTGTAACATGTGTTTCAGCAAGGACAACTCTGCTACAACGTTTTTACTTGGTGCAGTTCGAGGTTCAATATGAGACCTTACACACAAACAGATTACTAATAATTGTTTCAGAACGAGCAGCTGTACCAGATATTTGTTCTTTGACCAGCTGGTATGTTTTTGAAACCCAGATCACTGATATGCATACTAAACCTCGTAGCTGCTCCATGGGCTTATTCCTTTTGTCCCAGCGGCTTTTTGACTTTCACGGTGAGTTTATGTTTCCGACCATCCTTAGATGCTGCTTGCCGATGTTTTGTAATAACCTCTATTCTTGGAATTATTTCTTCTGGAGGCAATGTAAGCCAACGAAATTTAGTTACTGGTCCCTTGCTGAGCAAACCGCTTACCCTTGGCAGACTGATTCGTTTACCATTCTTCGTGTAATCTATTACAGGACTGTTTCTGGTTCATCTGATTTATTTGAATACATTAAAAAAGTTGGTAGTATAATCTGCAAAATGCAAAATGGCTTATGTTAAACGGCATACATACCAGCATTAATGCAGGTTTTTTTATGTTTTATTTTTTTTTAATAAGGAGCCTCGAAATGCAGTGCGATTCCAGTGCATGTTCCACTTTCTGCACTGTTACAAATTTTGCAATAGGTTGCACCAAAAAGTAATGCTACACCAGCTGCACCACATTTTAAGAAAATATACACCATTTTGTGCTGCAAACAAACCCAAAGAACATGGCGCTACTTTGCGCCACGTAATGGTACAAGGTCGCAATATGTTGTTGAGTTTCGTTTGCGCCATACAATGGAGTTACTTTTCTCAGAAAGTAAAGCAGCTGGTGTAGCACCAGGATTTGGTGGAACCTACCAAGAAATTTTTAACGGTGAACATTCTGACACAGATGTATCACCAAGACTTCCAACTGTTTCCGACATCACAAGTACTGTATTTGCAATTTTGATTCATGTTTCCTGAGTTTTCAATCCGACACATTTAATCGTACAATGCTTTATACTAGGCAGAAACATTTTTGTCGCTTTATTTCGAGGTTTATTGACCAACGTGAGCAAATCTAGGAGCTATATGCAGACGACGATTACAAATTTGGGGCCACTTTCTCAGAGGAAATAAAATGGCCAACGCCCTAGGAGAAACACATTAATACGGACCGAAGACGAGTTCTATTTGGGAGACTACTCTTCTGACCTGTCGGCCAGCAGGAGGCATACAGAAATGGTCCAATCGGGTAGTTTCAGAATTTCGAAATTTGCAACGAAAGCTCTTTATGACTAGAAACACAACTTCCAAAACTATCACCAACCTTTGCTAAATTACATCTGCAGTGATGTGAAAAACTTGGTAGAAGTTAACTCAGATTTAAAACAGGGGTCACCAAACTACGACCCGCTGGGGGACGTGATCCTGCACTCGGTAAATGCACAATTGTTTTCATTTTATGTTCAAAAGTGAAAGTTTGAAAACTTTTTATTCTCTTTTTCTTAGAAAAGTTTTGCCAAGAAAATGCTTTCAGTGTTTGGTAGCATATATGCTTGTGACAAAGCTTTCTCTGAAATGAAATATGTGAAATCAAAGCTTCGTTAATGATTGACCGACAAACACTTGTCCGACTTTTTAAAATCTGGGTTGTCCAACCTGGAACCAAATATGCAAAATTTAGCTAAATCATTCTAAAAACAACGCCATTTTTCACATTGATTTTTTTTTCAGTTTGAAATGTCATGAAATCAATTCATCTCGTGGTCAACTTACTAAAGACTATATATACTTCAGTATTTATTAAATGTGAGGTCAGGGGATGTAAGGTCAGGTGATGCGTAACATCACAGCCTCTCCTTGACAAATGTCAACCCCGCCTTCTCGTGGTGCATCCTGTTCCCACTAAAGGGGCTCTGACGACCGCCCATAGCGGTATAACTATACCATCGGGATCAGAGGAAATGCTATCCCACACTCACCAACCCGCTTGGCCAGCGTGGTGAGTTATGGCCAAACTCCTCCAAAATGATTCCACAACTTAAATCTTGGCCCTCAGTCTCCGGCAGCTCGAATGTACCTGGCCAAGGCAGCGGCCAGTGCGACATGAAGGCAGAGGGTGCTAAGAATCCCCGGAGGACCGGACTAGGCTGCCATCTGATGCTGACCTTGGCTACTTACAATGGACGCTCCATATCTTCTGATTCAAGGCTTCTTGAATTGGAAGAGGAACTACAAAGGATCAAGTGGGACATCGTGGGGCTAAGTGAGGTAAGGAGAAAAGGAGAAGATCTCATCGAACTGAAAAGTGGACATCTCTTCTACTATCGTGGGACAGATACTGGCAGAACTAGTGGTGTTGGATTTATAATAAACAAGAAACTGAAGGACAAAGTTGTAGAAGTTGAAAGTTCCTCTGACAGAGCTGCAAGACTTGTTATCCAACTCTCGAAAAGATACCAGGCTCAGATTATTCAAACTTATGCACCCACCACAAGTCATCCTGAAGAAGAAATTGAAGAATTTTATGAGGAAATTTGTCATCTAAATAATAAAGGTAAGCAGCATTTGAAGATAATTATGGGAGATTTCAATGCAAAAATAGGGCAACGGCAACAGAATGAAACTTCAGTAGGTAAATTCGGTCATGGCAACAGAAACCAGCGTGGAAATACTCTTGTTGAGTTTGCAGAGGCAGAAGGGTTTTTCATCTTGAACTCCTTTTTCAAGAAAAAGCCACACAGGAAATGGACATGGAGACATCCAAATGGGACGACAAGTGAAATTGATTTTATTATGTGTAACAAAAAATTCGTCATAGAAGACTGCAGTGTGCTAAACAAGTTCAACACAGGTAGTGACCATAGATTGGTGAGATGTAAGATGCACCTCAACACTAAACTTGAACGTGGCAAGCTCATAGGACAAACAAAATCTATTGACATAACCAACCTTAAAAAACACCATAATACCTTCAAGTTAGAACTGAAGAACAGGTTCTCAGCTTTAGAAGGCCTAACATCGGAAGAAGTGGACATCTCTGAAGTTAACAGAAAAGTAACCAAAGCTCTTATGGAAACAGCAACAAAATTAGCTGGGTCTAAGAACAAGTTGCATGTGAACAAATTATCAGGAAAACCAAAATGTTGATGCAAAAAAGAAGAGAGATCAGGACAACTAAAGAAGATGTGACTTCCAAAGTGGAATATATAGAGCTATGCAAGACAGTAAGAAAAAGTATCACTGAAGACGTAAGGAAATTCAACTGTGAACTAGTGAGGAAAGCAATTGAAAACAACCAAAGCCTAAAGATAGCAAAGGGACATCTCAGTAAGGGAAGAAAACAGATTATGGCACTGAGAAAAGAAGACGGTTCTGTAACAAGAAATAGAGGCGAAATTTTGACAAGAGTGAAAGATTTCTACTCCAAGTTATATGAAAGGGATGATATATGCACTCCAGACATCATGAAAGATACCAGTACCAGAGTTCCTCCAGTCCTTCCAGCAGAAGTTGCACATGCAATCAAGAACATGAAGCGAGGAAAAGCTCCAGGAGAAGATGGAATTACTGTAGACATCATACAAGAAGCAAGTGGAGAAATCGAAACAGTACTCGCCCAAATTTTCACTCGATGCCTTAATGAAGGAAAGATTCTGAGGATTGGAACACCGCTACAATGATCCTGCTACATAAGAAAGGTGACATTGAAGATCTCGGAAACTACAGACCTATCAGCCTCCTATCAGTAGTTTATAAAATCTTCACTAAAGTTCTTTCACACCGCTTGAAGGTAACACTGGACATGGCTCAACCGAGAGAACAAGCTGGATTCAGGAGTGGCTACAGCACAATAGATCATATCCACGTGCTGAGAGAACTAATTGAAAGAGCGAGGGAATATGAACTTCCATTGTGCATGGCTTTTATTGATTATGAAAAAGCCTTTGATTCGGTGAAACCATCAGCAGTTACAATGGCTCTGAAAACCTGCGGTATTGAAGATGCATACATTAATATTATTAATAACATCTATGAAAATGCAAGTGCAAAGATTAGGCTGTTTGAAAATACAACACACGTAAAAATTGGGAAGGGGAGTGAGACAAGGTGACACCATATCTCCGAAGCTCTTTAATGCCACATTGGAGGGTGTTTTTCAGTCACTGAGCTGGGAAAACAAGGGGATAAAGATTAATGGAGATTATCTAACCCACCTTCGTTTTGCTGATGACGTAGTCATTTTTGCAACTACCCCATCAGAGCTGCAGAGTATGATCCAGGAAGTTGCTGACAAGAGTAAAGAAGTGGGATTAAAAATGAACTTTCAGAAGACAAAAGTGATGTTCAATGCTTTTACAAGAAATGAAGATTTATCGATTGATGGAGAAAGGCTGGAGATAACAGACACGTACGTTTATCTTGGACAGCAGATATCAAGTGAGGGTCACATTGATGAAGAAATTAATCGGCGTACAAAACTTGCCTGGAGAGCTTTTGGAAGAAACAGCATAATTTTCAAGAGCAATATGCCATTATGTCTTAAAAGAAAAGTGTTTGATCAGTGCATCCTTCCAGTGCTTACGTATGGTGCGGAGACGTGGACCTTAACTAAAAGAGACATACAAAGGCTGCAGACAACTCAAAGTAGCATGGAGAGGTGCATGCTTGGTGTAACCAGGAGAGATAAGAAGAGGAACTCGTGGATCCGAAAAATGACAAGAGTGGAAGACATCATGATCAGAGTTAAATCCCTGAAATGGCAATGGGCTGGACATACTGCCAGAAGGACAGATCATCGATGGACAGCCGAAATTTTAGATTGGATTCCAAGGGACAGGAAAGACCCAGAAGAAGACCACATGGGAGATGGGTGAATGAAATTCGAAAGTATGCAGGGGTGACATGGAGGAGACTGGCACAAGACAGACCGTTGTGGAGGAAACGTGGGGAGACCTTCGTCCAGCAGTGGATTGATAATGGTTGACAATGATGATGATGATGATTTATTAAATTTAGTTTTGTAATTTTTAAACGTGTATAAATATCTTCTGTTCGTTTTAAAACTTTCATGTTAAATTATAGACCACACAAAGTTAGTTAGACCTTGATAAATATTAGTTCATTGAAAATTAACGATATCTGCATTCCTTGATCTTTGGTTTACCATTTTTTTAATTCAGCCATCAGAGCTTTGGCCAATTTATCATTTAGCTCTTCTCTGTAAAAGTGTGGTGACAACTGGTTTAGAATGTCAAGTGACCACTGGAAGAATAGTGTAAAGAAAATAATTTAGCTTAATTCTGATAGCAGACTCTAATCCTGGTGCAGTATATATAACTCTTCAACCGGCTGGAACGAATTACCTCGGGGTTAGTAAAATGGGCTGAAATAAGTTCGAACGAATATATTCGCTGTCGAAGAAGTGTGCCCAACGCTGCCTGAATGAGTGAGCCTGGGCATATGAAAGCGTTTCTTTCTACTCTGAGCTTTGTTTGTTAAAGTGGTAATCTAAAGGAGACGGTTGACACTAATCCTTTCTGACTGATTTCTTGCTAAACGAACAATAACAATGTCGATGAACCTAAGAAAGGAGACAGAAGACGTTTCAATCATAAAACCCTGCGGCTATGTGAACATTACTGTCTGAAGAGCGCAGGCTTGGTTTTAGTTATATTGCCCGCTTAAAGGGCTAAATCTTTTAATTTCCCCAAACTCATGCAATGGAAATTTTCGTATTCTCCTCAGAGCACATAAAATCTCGTAAAAGTTTGTGACTCACTTTAGTACACGTACTTGAAATGTTAATGCATACGAAGTTCCCATTAACTAACATGACGTTGACTCATTTCGCGACTGTTTTACCTATTTCCCTCAGATCCCATTCTGAAGCTACATTTATGCATAATGTAATGACTAAGGCACGACATCAGCCAGCTTTTCAATTAAAACCAAAGCATTTGCACAAAATAGGGCTAGTGGACGGAGACCTAAAGGGGAAACTACAGCGAAGGTCTTTGAGCAGTCTTCCGTTTGTGAGTGTGGAACTGCAAATTAGGAAGACCACTCATGTTACGAGGAATAAGGTTTATTTAACGAAATTTCTATAAGCAAGAATTCAGAGATACCGTTTGACTTAACGAAATGAAGTAAAGGGAGAGATCGTTACCTGTTGGCCGCACTTTGGAGTAAGTAGACCATCTTTGCGAAACTGATTTGCATAGTGTAATTAGGTTCGGGAGTCTTCACAGACCGATGAATAAATAAAGCTTGGAATAACTGAATTGAGCTTTCGTACATTTTGATTAGTCTAACTTTTCCAACATATATAATACATTTGTAATTCTCTTCAGTTTTCATCTACAGCACAGTAGTTTGGAAATGTTGTTTGAGAGCTTTATAAATGTGTACTAAAGAAGGTTGTTACAACATTACCGGGGTCTGATTATTAGGGTGGAGCGAAAATACCGAAATGATTTTAATCGAATCGCTATAGTGGGGAAAATTGCTTTGGTATAGCTAAATGTATTATAAAAAATATTCAAATGACACAATATTATCCGTTCGCGCGTGATGATCGAAATTACAGAAAGTAGTAAAATGTACGCGCAACTTTACTTTTTGTTTTCTTTCTAATACCAATTAAATTACAACCGAATCACTATAGTGCGAAAAGTTGCCGGCAGTATAACTAAATATAAAGTAAAAAAAGCAAGTTTGTAAAATCATGCAATGCATTGATTATAATACGCTTTCCAACATACCAGAAATCATTACTCAAGTTATGAGAATAATGGCTGTGGAATAAATCTCGGTCCTGTGCCCTGACCTTTGATTCCATTTCGATGATATTCAACAGAACCGGTTCGATATACGTCCGAAATAACATGATAACGTTTTGTCGTAATCGAAGCATTTTTACGTAAGTTATGATACATAATGGCTATGGAATAGATCCCGCTCCTGTGTCCTAACCTTTGACCCCATTTCGCCCATTTTCAATAGAGTTTATCGCCAGGTGGTCCACTACCACCTACTAAAATTTCATTGAAATCGAACCTTTTTTACGTTAGTTATGACGCATAACAGCAGTGGAATGGATTCCGCTCCTATGTACTGACCTTTGACCCCATTTCGTTCACTTTAAATAAAGTTCCTTCCCAGGTGATCCCCTACCAGATACTAAAATTTCATCGAAATCGAACGATTGTTATGCGAGTTATCGTGCGGACGGACATACGCACACAACGCGTGACGTAATGATACAGATGGTGTGACCGCGCGCCAACATTCTGAAACGCGAGATTGTGACGTCATAAGATTTCTAAGCGTTGGTAACATTAATAGAAAAACGCCATGACACTGAAAACGTTATAATTCGGGGCGGTTATTTAACCCACTAAACGAATTCTCCTGGAATCGAGATCAAGCTAAATCGATTTCTAGTACCAGAAAACGGTAGGTTAACGACTCTCGTCAAATTTCTTAGAGCCGTTTTCAAAATAAAATGTACGTACATACATACAAGAATTGCTACTTTAAGGTGGACGTCAAGTAATTTTGCTTCCTATACTTCCAATGGAAAAACTCCTGTACACATTTTCTTCACAATTAATGTGTTCCCAAGGATGAACATTTTAACATCGATTAATATAGCTTCATTTCATAACTTGGAATACTTAATATTTTCTAAAACATAACCATAATTATGCAATCCAACATTTGCTTGTCCACTGACGTCATCAAAGTACAGGTCGCGCCATCCTTTTTCTGGTTTCAACACCACCAAAGGAAAAGTTATTGATTTTTAATGTAATTATCGTTATGTTTTAGAAAATATTAAGTATTCCAAGTTGTATTAAAGTTATTTTAATCGATGTTCAAATTTTCATCCTTGGAAAGACATTAATTGTGAAGGAAATGTGCACAAAAGTTTTTCCATTGGAAGTATAAGGAAGCAGAATTACTTGACGTCCACCTTAATAATATGGGATAAGAGCGATGGAATGGATCGCATTCTTATCTCCTGACCTTTGACCCCAATTTGTCCACATTCAATAGGGTTCGTCCCCAGGTAGTCCCCTACTACATACTGAAATTTCATCCAAATCGAGCCATTTTTACGCACGTTATAAGTGGAATGGAATGCATCCAGATATTATGTCCTGACCTTTGACCCCACTTCACCCATTTTGAATAGGGTTTGTCCCCAGGCGGTCTTCTACCACATAGCAAAATTTCATTGAAATCGAACCGTATTTACGCAAGTTATGACGCATAAGGGCAATGGAATGATCCCGCTCCTACGTCGTGACCTTTGACCCCATTTGTTCCATTTTCAATAGGGTTCGTCCTCAGGTGGTCCCCTATCACATAGGAAACTTTCATTGAAATCGAACCATATTCACGCAAGTTATGACGCATAAGGGCAATGGAATGTTCCCGCTCCTTCGTCGTGACCTTTGACCCCATTTGTTCCATTTTCAATAGGGTTCGTCCTCGGGTGGTCCCCTATCACATAGTAAACTTTCATTGAAATCGAACCATATTCACGCAAGTTATGACGCATAAGGGCAATGGAATGATTGCGCTCATACGTCGTGACCTTTGATCCCAATTGTCCTATTTTCAATAGGGTTCGTCCCCAGGTGGTCCCCTACCACATACTAAAATTTCATCGAAATCGAACCATTTTTACGCCAGTTATCGTGAGGACGGACGGATGGACAAAGCTGGAGCATATACGCTTCTTCAATCTACGGTTTTTTTTTTTTTTTTTTTTTTTGTTTGGAGGTTTAACGACCACCGTGAGCAACTCAATGGGCTATAAGCAGTCGCCCGTCCCTAATTTAGGGTCACTGGTTCCAGGGAAGGGATAGAGCCAGTGCCGTAAGACAAACACAACATCCATGCCTCACCGGGATTCGAACCCGGACCCCTTCTGGACGAATGATCAGAGGCCATCGCTTAGACCACTGCGCCACCGGGGCGGCAATCTACGGTTGGAAAGCGTAAAAAACGAATTAAGACAATATTTTCTGTTAGCGCATCAAAATTCCAAAAATTTAGATATTTCTAGAGATTCGTTCTAAGCAGAAAATCCATCTTCTTCCACTCACTTCTGGCTAAGAACCGTTGACGCGGCCTTGACAAACACGCCATATACTGATGATACCACGTGTTGACCCTGACACACCCGCCGTTCATTTGGCCAATACGAGCTAGCTTGCAACCAGTGCAGATCAGAGTTTGAGTTCAGTCTAGCGATTCTACTTAAGTAAGTACTCATCTTTACTTCGTTATATCACAGTTTAATTCTGTTTTACAATTATGGAATCAGCACATAAACATATAATGAGACATGAAATTATTGGGTTGATGAATAAGTTCATGACGTTTTATTTCACGAGTGCTTCTCAATTTAGTAGTGACGATGCAGATAGCCAGTTTACATATCCAAACGTAGCCTGTATTATCGTGTATCTAAATCAAATTGCGTTCTGTGCTTGTGGCTAATGGATTTTTTTTTGGGGGGGGGGGTTTCAGGTCGGGAAGTATTTAGTGTCAAGTACAGAGGATTGAACATTTCCGACATCTGCTGCTTTACAAGTTTAACAAGAGAACTTGAGCCACAGAGGCTACTCGACAAATTTGTGATGTTCATTTGGGGAGGATGCAATTGCTCCGAGGACAGCCCGCAAATGGTTTGAGCGGCTCTGATGTGGCAATTTCGATCTTAACGACTCTCCAAGCTCAGGTCGTCCATCTAACTTTGATGAGGATAATTTTAACCATCTCATCCTCTTGGATCTGTGTCAAATCACACGCGAATTGGCCACTGAGATAGACTGTGATCAGGCCACAGTGGTACGACACTTGGAACGTATGGAAAAGGTCCAGTAATGGGCGTGTTGGGTGCTTCACACTTTTACCGAGGATAACAAGAATTAGCGTGTTGCCATGTTTGGTTCCTTGCTCGCCCGTTATCGCGAATGTTCTCAGCAACACAAACCCTTTCTGTAACGTATTGTTACTAGAGATGAAAAGTGATGCGTGTACGTGGTGCTCCTCGGTCCGGAAGGACCAACGAGGATGATGACGACCAAATCAAGGCATTGATCAAGTCAAACCCACGTTACACGACACGAGAGATTGCAGATACATTGCACATCCATCATTCAAGCGTTCACGACCACCAGAAGAAGCTGGGATACGTAAGCAAGCTCGAGGTGTATGTTCCTCATGAACTCCAAGAAGCTCAATTAACGGCGTGTATAATCATCTGCGATGTGCTCATTAAACTTGAGGAAACCGATCCTTTTTGAAGCGACTGATAACTGGTGACAAAAAGTGGATTGTGTACAACAATGTGCTGCGCAAACGGTCTTGGTCCCGACGTGCTGCTTCACCTCAAACGACATCCAAAGAAGACATTTATCAGCGGAAGGTTCTGGTCTCAGTACGGTGGGATTTTAAAGGTGTCGTGTTTTCGAGCTCCTACCACGGAACCAAACAATCAATTCGAATGTGTACTGTCGGCAATTTAACAGTTTGAACGAATCCATCATCCAAAAACGTCCAGAGCTCGTTCATCATAAAGGTGTTGTGTTCCATCACGAAAACGCGAGACCACACACAAGTTTGATCATCCGCCAAAAATTATTGGAGCTTGGGTGGTATGTGTTGCCACACCCAGCATACACGCCTGACCTTGCGCCGTCAGACTTCTACTTGTTTTGCTCTCTTCAACAGTGCTTGCGTGGTATAACGTTCAATTCAGATGAGGCTGTAAATCAGCACCTTGTACAGCTTTTTGCCACGAAAGACAGGTCCTTCTATGAACAAGCCATTCTGCAGCATTCTGAAAGATGGCAAAAGGTCATCGAACAAAACGCGCATTATATCATTGATTGATCTTTGTTCTTTCTATCAATAAATGACCTTTGCAAAACATGGCAAAAATACGTCATGACTTTTCCGACAACCCGATATCACCCAAGTGGTAAGAACCCTAGCGCTCCCGAAGGTAACAGTATCAAGATAGTTTTTTTTTAGTTGAGGGTTAAACGACCACCGTGAACATCTCAATGGACTATAAGTAATCGCCTGTCCCTATTTTAGGGCCGCTGGTTTCAGAGAAGGGAGAGAACCAGTACCGTAAGACAAACACAACGTCCATGCCTCACCGGGATTCGAAACCGGACCCTTCACGGGCGAATGGTCATAAGACAGCGTTTAGACCACTGCGCCTCTGGGGTGGCGTATCAAGAGTGTATCACGAGTATACCTTCACTGAACGAACTAGCGCCCAGAGAGCAAGTGGGGGCCAACCACACGCCATTGGCGACCAGTGTCGATGTAGACTATCCAGGCTCGTTTGGACCGACCGCTTGGAAACGGTGGCGTAAAACACATCCATGCTAAAGGTTGAAAGGTCAAGCAGCGTCGGCGAACACTACCAATCCTGGGCAACGAAAGCTTATGCTCTACTCGTGTGCCACTGTTAACTGCTCGTCACTGGACATTACACCTCGTCTGATGAAAGGTACACCAAAATTAGACCTCTACAGAGTCGTGTGGTCCGATGGATCCGTTTTCAGCTGTACCGAGCTGACGGGAGTTCACGGGTGTGGCGTCGACAGCATGAGGCCATGGTCTAGGCGTTCCTGATCGGCTACACATTAATAGACCTAATGGGACACATTAGGTCTCTTAATGTGTCTGGAGAAGGTCCTTAACCGTTGCGCGCTACCAGCAGGTGCTGGTTGACCACCTGCACGCTTTCATGTCATTTGCGCTTCCTACGGCCGACATTCTGTTTAAGAAGGACAATGCGATCATCTGAGTTTGCAACCATCCAGTGGCTCCAACGCTGAACTTATTAAAACCCTGTGGAAGCTCCCTGGGATGCCGAGGTGCGAACAATCAGATCCATGGTACCTGGACCGAAGTCTCGGGCAGAGTTGTGGGCAATGCTGCAACAAACATTTCTGGCATTAGCTCCAGAAACTTTCCGGCATCTGGTGGAGTCGATGTCTCGGCGTGTATCGGATGCTATTTACCCTAGAGAAGGCCCAACAGGCTATTAGGTAAGTATCTGTAATGTTTTGTCCATTGAGTGGAAATAGTATAGCGATAACGCATAGCTGTGAGGAACATTCGAACTCACTTGAAGGCCCATGTGAGAGAAGCTCAAACGTAAGCAGAAATTACAGATTATTTTGTTTCATCATAGGGTTATATTTAACCATATTAAATTCCATTATTAATTTTACAATATATAATATTAAGAACAAAACCTATAACGTTATAAAATTACTAAAAGTTAAATCCCTGAAATGGTAATGGGATAACATACACTATATTGACAAAAGTCACCGGACACCTAGAGGAGAAACACAACATAGCATTTATTGACATATATTATTACGGTATCGGTCCTCCTTTGGCCTTAATGCATGCACTGACCCTTCGATACATGCTTTCGGCAAGGTTTTGGAACACAGCGATAGGTATGCGCTTCCATTCAGTACATAATGCCGCCGCTAACCGCTGCTTGGTAGTAGGCATTGGTTCCAAACTTCTTATGCGGCGCTCTACCTCATCCCATAGGTGATCTATGGGATTAAGATCAGGGCTCTGTGCTGGACAGCCCACACACGATACGAAATTATCGTCAAACCACGCCGTAACAGTCTTTACTTAATGGCTCGGTGCATTATCCTGCTGGAACAAACAAGGCTCTGTTCCATAGTATTGCCACAGATTTGGTAGGGCATAATTGTCCAAAATATCGAGGTAGACGCGCTGGTTAACAGGTTTGTCCTCGACAACCAATGGGCTGGAACCATACCATGAAAAACCGCCCACACGAGTACACTACCAGCTCCAAACTTGAGAGTAGGAACAGTACACTACGGTAAATTGCGTTCCTCAGGCTGCCGCCATACCCACACATGGCCATCAAACTCATGGACTATGTATCTGGATTCATCAGTCCATAGGACTCGTTTCCATTGATGTACGGTCCACAAAAAATGTTCTTTACACCATGCTAAACGACGACTAGCATTCCAAGTAGAGATGAAAGGCGTATGAGCAGCCGCACGACCACGGTAACCCATGGAGTGAAGTTCTCTGCGAATAGTACGTGTACATACCGAGGTTCTAGCATTTTTACTTACCTGTACACTGAGGTCTTGTGCAGTACTCCGTCGATTAGCTGTAATGACTCTCCTGAGGCTTCGATGTCCTCTACCACTGATTTTCTTCAGTCTGCCGGTAAGTTTTGCTGCTTCAAGCACGTCTTTCACTTATTCAGTGCATCCAAAACAGTTGACTTGGGTATGTTCAAATGCCTCTCGGTTTCTCTTATGGACAACCCACTAATATAATACTCCAACAATATTTCCTTTCTCAAAGTCAGTTGTCCCCGCCGCGACATTTTCACTCAACCTCACAGTTCGATATGATCGCGGTCAGCTGCAAGCTTCTTTTTATACCGTTTGCAGCGATACCGGGGATCTTAACAACGCAGCGGATCCGTTCATTTGCTTTTGAAGGGGTGTCCGGTGACTTTTTTCAATATAGTGTATATATAGATATATAGTCTGAGTGAATCTGAATTCACCTAAAGTGCGTAGTCACGCGGGTTGTCCTACTCAAATAAAATTTACGCATATATTTATTGTCTGATTAATAATTTTCTACTATTAAATTTTATACTTTAATTTGTTAGCAAATAATTTTAGTTGCTTTCTGAAATACAATAATTATAATTATTGGTATGTGCTAGTTGACAAAGTAGATTATTTCATAACACCAATCCCTGGTAACCAATAAATCTTTGTTGGGTTAAAGTGTTAGACATTGGTAACAAAAATGCATTTATATTTCTAGTTGGATAGTCATCCCACACAGTTTTCAGCTGAAGTAGGTGTTGTTACCTATTGTCGTATATTCTTTTATACATAAATCCGAATAACACTGGGGAACAAAGTTTTTGGTGGATTTATAACAGCACTTGTTCTTACCTAATTTGAGGCTGCTGAATTCAAATCTAAAGTTAGTTCTTCTCTGAAAGCTCTGGATTTTGTGCAATGCAACATTTTCATTTTGCGCGAAATTTTGAAGCCTCTTGTATGATGACATGGTCTATCTGAGGAATTTATGGTCACGCAGTCTTAAAATTAGGTTTAAACAACTGTCTTGGCAAAGATATTCTTCATGCATTCACAAAAACCTGTAGGTGCTTCACAATATGCATTAAAGTTGGAAAAAAGGCAACAAAAAAATTGCTTGTGTGTAGTAAAATATGTATTGTCACTTGTCAAATCTGAAACATTTACCCATTATAGTCAAGTATCAGTATGCACTAATGCTTTTTTACTTTAATTAACATATATTGAGACGTAAAGATGATACGTGATTCAGAACAGCTGATAAGGAAGGGATGCGAAGTTCAAATAGGTCTATTCATGCAAGAATTTGCGCTTGTAGATGTGGCGTTTGTGGGCTTTCTCAGGGCAGTCTCGTTTGATGCTCCAGCAACAGTCTGCCATCATATTTTTGTCCAGCGCTGTTCCATCGTCATGAAGATTTCTGTTCATCATTAACAGGCCCAAGGTTCTCTGGACTGATCAAAGCGACTATTCATGAAATGTAACTTGACCCTCATGTTGCACACAAGATCGCGAAAAGCCAACAGCATTCCAGTAACGTGAACCTCATAGTTATCTGCCTTTTTGTTACCAAGAAAGTTTTGTATAACTGCCATGAAAGACAGCCATGCTGCCTTCTCCTTCTCATTAATCTTCCTCACAAATTCCTCATAACGTACAAGGGCAAGAAATGGAGGTCCATCGAACACACCTGCTTTGATCTTCTCGAAAGTCAGAGCAGGAAAAGCAGAAATTATATGTCGAAAACATTCACCGTCAGTGCTTAATGCCCTCACGAACAGTTTCATCAAGCTGAGCTTGACATGGAGCGGGGGAAAATATTCTTCTTTCGGCTGACGATTGGGTCATTCACATTATTTGACATGCCTGCTTCTAGTTTCACGGAAAGGGCACTCCTTCTGGTCTAGTGTTTCTCTCGAGCTCGGCTGCCTTACATGCAGAGATAGCATGGAAACTTCGTGAAGCCTTTCTGTTGACCAAGGAGGAAGTTAATCATTTTTAGGTCCACGCAAATGTTTCAGTTGTGCTCGTGACATTTGAGTAAGTTAATGACCATTTTTGTGTCATTATGATCTTCTCGCAAATGCACTGAGTGACCAACTGGAACGCTCGATAAACAATCTCATTGTGCAAGAAGACGTACTTGAGGCTGCGCTTTGAGCTGTCCAGAAATAATCGCCATTTTTATTGGTCTATACGAGGTAACACCTAATTGCCTGAGAAAACCTGGGATATCGTGGCAGTAAACAAACTGCTTGTCTTCGGAAAAAAGTCCACACAAATCTGGTCCCTTTTTTGGAAATAAGAAACTTTTGCAGAGCGGTCAAGTACGGTTTTTTCTTTCAGCCTGAAGGCTAATACCACATCTGCTTTCTTGGAGAGCCCCAAATCGCGCACTAAGTCATTCAATTCCGGTTGGTTAAACTGCTGAGGGGCTGATGACTGTTTGGTATCAGATGAGGAGTCATCGCATTCTGAAAACATTTTTTGAAGCGCGTTATCACAACCCTCGTGATTTTCCTGATCATGTTCACTGCCTTCATCTTTAGATGAAGCAAAACCATTAAAAACTGGAACCTGCTGTTCCTTAAGAGTGCGGAGTAGGTCGAATTGTTGAGGGAATACTGGGATAGGAGATCTTTTGCAGGTTTTTCTTGTCGACACCTTTCGTGTTGACCAGCGAAAAATAGCAGTCAGTTATGTGGTTCTTGGGTTCTCGCCAAAACAAGGAAACTCCAAAAGGCAGGCCGTTTCCTTTTCCTTTTGCCCAGTAACTAAGCATTTCCCCACAATTACTAAGCATTTCCCCAGTCACTAAGCATTTCCCCACAATTACTAAGCATTTCCCCACAATTACTAAGCATTTCCCCAGTCACTAAGCATTTCCCCACAATTATGACACACAATATGAGTCCATTTCTTGTTTTAGCCGCCAAAGATAACTACAAAATAAGCTTTATAGTCACGCCTCACAAACGAAATTATATTGCGCCTTTGACAAAGAAGTGTGTATCAACAACATACATAACAGGATAATTTACACATTTATGTCTATTTGAAGAAGCCATGAAACAAAGAAAAACAGGTGTTATTTTTGTGTCAATCAGATAAATCTCTTTAATCCAAAATTAACAATAAAGTTAAAGGATATTGATGTTTGTAAAAACATTAGCCTAATTAGTCTAAGGTTAGGGTAGATGTAAGCCCAGTTCTTAAGCTATCATTAGTGTAAACAGTCCTTTTTTTGCGAAAATCACAAGTTTCAAATTGCATGAAAGCTAGAGCACGTTGAGGAAAACCGATTTCAGATTTGAAATCAGCGTTGAAAGAATACTTAGAATCAGTTGAAAAATCGCATGCAACAGAAAATAAGAACAACTTTTTCCCCAGTATAATCTATATTGCCATAATTTCTTAACATCTAAAAACCCATGGATATTAATCTGTACCCCCATATTCAAATTAATTCCCCTAAAATTATTTAAAATTTTGACCATTCAATTTTGTAATGAATTTAATTTATATAAATTAGTCTTAGTAGTTGGACTCCATATTAATAAACAATAAGTCAAACATGGATAAATCAGACTGTAATACAGCATTTTTAATGTTTTAATTGTTAAGTTATTTGAAATTCTCGTAATTAAACCAAGTACCCCTGAAATTGTTTTAACAACATTTTGTATATTAATATTGCATTTTAAATTATCCTGAATCATTATTCCCAAATATTTTATATTATTGATGATTTCAAGGGTGCAATTTCCCACAAAAATTGATAGTGACTCAACAATCTGTATATCTTCGTTTTTCGAAATCTTAATTTTAGTTTTTTTCAATACTTAAACGCAGAAAATTTCTATCTAGCCATTCCATCAATTTTCCAATAAATGTATTACCTTTTATTTTTGCCTCATTTATATATGTACCTGCAATCATAATTGTGGCATCATCCGCAAATAAAAGTGAATCCTCATTAGGTTCAATGTTAAAAATGTCATTAATATAAATTAAAAAAACGTAATGGTCCCAGAATTGAACTTGCGGTACTCTTATTTCATTAATTAACTTGGGCGATTTTGTTTTATTAATCAGTACATTTTTCTTATTCTCCTATTATGTAAGTAGTCCTCTAATAAATTGTAATATTGACTTCTTATTCCATTATTATAGAGCTATCCAAAAGTATCCGATGATCGACCAAAATGCCAAATGCCTTCCTAAGGTCTAAGAATATTGGAATGGTTACTCTTCTTTCTATTATTTAATATGATATTCAATAAATAAATAAATACATCGGTTTTTGTTCAATTCCACGGCTGCGGCTGACAAAACTTTTTCGGTTGCTATGTGTTTCTGGAACGTGGGAAGAGCGATGTTTTTATTTATTTACTGACGCCACGTATTTGGAGGATTTTTACCATGATATTCGATGTTTACTCTTCTATATGAATATTGCAATGTTTACTCTTCTTCCTATTATTTAATATGATATTCTGAAATGTTAAAATAGCTATTCCTGGTGATTTTTCCTTTTGAAACCTGTACTAATTTTTATTAATATGATATTTCTCAAAACAAAATATCATACTTATTAAATAATGAATACGGTAGAACGTCAAAAATTTGAACAAGCCCCCCCTCTTTTTTTTCTTTTTTTAGGGGTAGGGGCCTGGTGTAAAGTTTAAGTACAGTCCGTTCATTTTAACTTTGCACTAGATGATAATGGGATCACTGAAGTTTAGGGGTGCAAGCATTTGGGGGGCGATGTGTCGAAGTTGGAGGTGATTTCTTAAGATACTTAGAGACAAAAGACGAAAACTCCCCCAATCACTTGGTCACTGCGGGGCTACGATTTTAAGACATATTACCAAAGAATCACCACCCGTTGTTAACTGTGAGCCGAGAGGAAACTTATTCCCTCTGCACTCAGCATAAAGTACATCCCTTGGCAATCGGAACCAGCTTGTAATGATTAGTAAATCTTGGAATTTGTACTTTGTGTTTAAAATTTTACAGCAGTAGTAAAATTGGCAAACTTGTTTCATATTGCATAAAAAAAATCTTTGTCTTATGTATTCTTTTATATACAGTTCCTTATTTTTGGTACATGCATTTGGATAATACAATGTAGGAATGTTGGGGTATTTACATGTTTTTAAATGTTCGATAATCCCAACACATCGCAAATCCGAACTACCAGTGGTCCCAATTAGTTCAAATTTTTGACGTTCTACTGTAATTGGTTAGAAGTGTCTGCAAAATAAAACAAAATCTTCAGATTATGTTTTTGAATAATTTGATATCTGCTTCATTACTTCCGAATATTTTCGAGAGTACACTGTTTCTTTTATACGTTCTTGAGGAACCTCTCGGAATTTAGTAGAATAATGTAAAAATATGTATACATCAGTAATTTGAGACTTCATTTATAATCATACAAAGACTCGGCTCTACGTGTGAAAAACCAGAGACCACTTACCCTGCTTTTATGGGTTATTTGTCTGATAAGAGGATATTCACCCTGATCGACATTTCGCACACATTCTCCATCCACAGGCCAAGGGTAAGTATCTCCTAACCGTCTTTGAAAATCCAGTTCGGCATATTCTGTCGGAGTGTGAATCCGAGTCACACCTGGGCATTGAACATCGGGATGAACTAGCTCCGCATATGTTATTTCTTCTTCACGCTAAAATAGAAGAAAAAGAAAGCATTTTCATCGATCAATACGACCGCTGCGATCTTTATTTGAACACATAAATCAATTTGTTTCAAGGCATTTCACAATTTTATGGATTTTGCCATTAATGGTCTTCACGATCACGCCTCTACAACTACCCCAATGGTTTGTCTCATTTTCCGGGAATTCACTGTGGCTTGTGGTTAGTGGGCTGTGTGTAATAAGCTTCTGAGAAGTCAGTCATGCAGAATCCGATATTATGTAAACCGTAATAGCTGATGAGAAAAGCGAACTTTAGAGAAGTGCCATATGAGGGCTTTATGGCGCATGTTGTCACGAAAGTGACGAAAAAGAAAAGAAAAACGAAAACTCTAGTTCGCATGAAGTGCTACGATGAGAACTATCTATCAAATTGAAGTTCTGATGTTCTGAACAGTATAAAGTAAAAAAAATGACGCAGACAGTATTTCGCTTATTGTTCTCCATGTATTCTTGGAAGCTACGCAATGCTTATCCAAAAGATATAGAGCACAAAGGAAAAGTTTCCTTTCTGTTCCACTGCATTTTTGTGTCGCCTATGCAAACAGATCGGTTAAACAGCTGTTTATTATTCAGTGTACAGTCTTTGCTTATATCCCTGGTGCGAATAATCAAAGGAATTAATAGAAGATAGTTAAATGAACAAGGTATACCTAGAGTGGTCTTCATTACGTGATAAACGGTTTTAAATTCAGTAGAATTGTGGGGATTGGATGATTTATTTGGGGTTTAACGACCACCGTGAGCAGTCAACCGGATATAAGCAGACGCACATCGCTAATTCGCGGCCACTGGTTCCGGGGATCAGAGAGAACCAGTGCCGAAAGA
Source organism: Macrothele yani (assembly GCA_039090855.1). NCBI lineage: Eukaryota > Metazoa > Arthropoda > Arachnida > Araneae > Macrothelidae > Macrothele > Macrothele yani. The sequence continues at coordinate 108,490,172 of CM076997.1, read as the reverse complement.
CAAGTGCAGAATCCATGGCTCCCCCTGGCATTCAGGCCGAACCCATCTCGGACGAATAGCTGGAAGTTAGAGCTTACAAGGAAACGGACATGTGGTTGTCGCTGATTGGAAAACCAAAGTATGTTGCTTAGATAGAGGATCATAAGATATGTTTATATCCAAACTTTGAGCTGCTATGGACAACGGGGGAATCACTAGATCCTTGTTAATGAGCATTATATTACTCTGTATGTAATGTATGTATATTACGAATGTTATATTAGAACTTATTACAATTATTGTCTATAAAAATAAGTGCAAGAAATACCTATAAAAATATGGTTAAATTCATAACGGATACTCTGTTTGTAACATCAGACATGAACTTTTGGCACAGAGATCACTTTCTCCGTCTGCAGTCTTTTGTTCGCAATCAGTTTTCAGCGCCTCGATTTCAAAACCTAATCCGCTTTGCATTTTATAAGTGTTGTTATGTCACTACTCACTCACCCTGGATACTTCCAAACTCCTCTCCAGTATTGTTTTAAATCGGGTTTAATTGAGGAATGTGGTAGAAAAGATTGCGAGGAAACAACATTCATGAAATGCGCTCACTGTGAAAACTACTTTTGTTTGGATTATTCCATATTTAAAGATCTTCATTTTTTTTTGTCGTACATGAAAGGTGAATGGAATGTGTATTCATTATTAAACACGCTATGTTGTATATACATTCATAAATACTTTGTAATGTATACCAATTTCTTAAAACAACAGAAAACATTCCGATACGGGCCGCAAGAGTAATGGAGATTTCATGAATACTGTCTCTGCCACTGTTCTTTGATGTCATATAACTTCATCATTTATATTCCATAGCACCTAAAAGTTTGTCATCATACATTATCCCTTCAGTACTGTCGAATGATATACCATGCACTGTGCATCGAGCGACAACGGTCCGGACCGTTTGCTTGTTAGTCCCATTAGGCGATCGGGTACTTTTCACAACTTGGTAATGTACTATGAATATCAATCAGATGTGGTCAACTAATAACATTTGTTATGTACAATACGAGGGAGGCGGTTATTGTTGCAACACACAAAGAAATTAAAATACTTTGCCGATAATACAAAGGCATAAGGGAGGAACCTTTGCAAACGAAACATGATCTCCAGTATCAATGCCTTATTACTAAACACACCGGTAATTTAATTAAACATATTTGTGCAGATGTACGTAAACGTCACTTACGCAGCAGCGTTTATGCAAAATACATGGTCACGTGCGGCACCACGTGATCAAAGCAACTGTTTAAGAGTGCTGCTCGTTACTATTATCCAGCAGTGTTGATCACAATGGGAAAAGCAAAGAATATTTCGGAGTTCGATAAAGGGCTTACTGTGGGTGCTCGTCTGGCTGGAACGACGATTTTGAAAACAGCAGCGCTGACTTGTTTATCAAAAGACGATATACGACGTATTTAATTAGCGGAAAAATAACCAAAATTACTTGTCTAAGAGACGTGCGTAACTGTGGCGCGACGACAATCTGTCAGGAACCTGACCGGCGTCGTCTAAGGATGCTGGTACGAAGGAATAGGACTTCCTGTGTGCAAGAGTTGGCCAGAACATTCAATGAAGGCTGTTCCTGACCCATAACTTATCATTCAATGAAGGCTGTTCCTGACCCATAACTTATCATTCAATGAAGGCTGTTCCTGACCCATAACTCATTATGAAGGCTGTTCCTACCCATAACTCATCATTTAGGGAAGGCTGTTCCTGACCCATAACTCATCATTCAATGAAGGCTGTTCCTGACCCCTAACTCATTCAATGAAGGCTGTTCCTGACCCATAGCTCATCGGCAGGGAATTGAAGATCGGCATTTGCAGTCGAATGACTATACGGGAAACCACTGATTTCTAACAGGAATTGGAATGTTTGACTACAGTGGTTTCAGGAACACCCTGATTGGACTCTAGAGGACTACAAAAACTCATGTGGCCCGCACAGCAACGGGACGCCTTATTCTGTACAGACGGTTGATAGAAAATTTGGCTAGAGGCCCAATAAGCAATGGACCCAGGTTACTTTGTAAACACAAAACTTCAGGTTCTAGAGGGGCTCTCATGGCGTGATGCACTTCGTGTTGGTATGGAACGGGACCCTTGCTATTGTTGGAAGCTCGGGTGCCTTACAAGGATTATTTGAACATTGTTGCCGATCGAGTCCGTCTTACAATGTTGGCTGGTTACTCCATGGATGGTAATGCTACTCTCCATCGCGCAATATGTGTTCAACAATGGTTAAGCAAGCAGGACAGCGAACTCCACCACCTTCCCTGGCCAGCACAATGTCTGGATCGGAGTTCCATTGATAGTGTATGGGACATGCTGGAAAAACAAATTCCAGAGAGAAATCATTTTCCATCAAATATGAGCCAGTTACAGGACTGTCTGTTGAAAGCCTACTATGATGTAGACGTAGATGCACTCCAACACCTTGGCGAATATATTCCGAACAGCATACGGGCCGTGGTTGGGATTAAAGATGGTCCAACTCGGTATTGAATAAAAGTTTCCAATTCAGTGACCGGCATGTGGACATAATTTAATTTAGAATTTCGGACACTCTATGACACTATCATAAATCACTATGCTGTGCTCTTTGCTTTTTTCTGTGAACTCGTTGCTTTGCGGGTATTCTGCAGGGTAAAGATCCATCGAAAGTGTCTTTAACTGCAAACTACTTGTGTAAAATGTTACAAAATTTGAAGATAATGGTATAATCGGTTTGTGAAATAGGCTGCGATTTGAAGAAACTCTGGAAGAAATGATGTGTACATAGTTTTGGACTATTCTGCTAAATTTGGCCCAGTTTGACACCTAGTGGTGACCTTTGGAAAGACGTTTTTCGTTGCATAATTCTCCTTTCTAATATTTGGTTTTTGTTGCAAAGGCGTTCAGTGAGTTCATTTTAATTCGTGACCCAATGTTTTGATTTTCCTGGGCAAAAATTGTTCCTGCCTCACTGATTCTTCTTGTAAAGGACAATCGCCGATCCGGTGGCGCAGAGGTCTAAGCGATGGCGTCTGATCATTCGTCCAAGAGGGGTCCGGGTTCGAAAACCGGTGAGACATGGATATTGTGTTTGTCTTACGGCACTGGCTTTATCCCTTCCCTGGAGCTAGTAACTCTAAATAAATAAATTAGGTACGGGCGACTGATTCTGTCCATTGAGTTGATCACGGTGGTCGTTAACCATTTAAGCGACTGGAACGAATTAACTCGGGGTTAGGAAAATGGGTGGAATTCAGCTCGCACGGAGATATTGACTATCTAAGGAGTGGATCGAAAGTGGTTGGAACGAGTCAACATGAGCAAGATTTTCTTCCCCATTTAGCTATGTCATTCAAAGTAGTCATTTAGAGGTATGATTAGCACTAATCCTTTCTGACTGATTACTCTTTAAGAAGGCTGTAACAATAACGAAGAACCTAAGAAAGGAGATTGAAGATGTTTAAGTCACTTGTTATTACCCAATGGTATGATGCCCCGGTCATGTCTTGGATTATGGAGCAGATAACAAAGAACTTTAAACGCCTGCCACCAAGAAAGGAGTAGTGGGATACCAATCATCAAAGACCATCAGCAAGCATTGGTGGGATGAATATCACTAAAGACTAGGAGGATGTGTATCAATAGTGAAAGGTTCGGGGTCAGTGTTGATCTGGTGAGAGGGGAAAAGGAATTGATCTGCGGCAGCATTCGTAAAACCCGAACGCTATGTAAATATTTCTGTTGAGTATAAGTCTGGAGAGTTGTGTGCAACGTTTAGTTCGGATCCATCTCGGCCACTTAAAGGGTTAATCCTCCAATTAAAAAAAAAGACAATGCCTTTTTCCTGAAAATGAGATGGGCTGTTAGCTAAAAGGTGTATTTTTCTTTATCATTATCCTTCCCACGTCTTACGTGTTGACTTTCTGCATTTGTTAAGTTCTCTTTATGGTTTCTTTGATTTGAAGTTCAACAATTCTGATGAATATATAAAGTGATGAGGACCGTGATATTGTGTCACTGCTTTCAAGGAAGTTAGAAAATATGTACTGCAATAACGAAACGCACTTCCAGCAAAGGGGAAAACCTGAAACTTGCATTCCACTTCACTAAACCATCTCTCCTAGTGTTAGTTTTACAGCAGGATTATTAAAGGAATGAAGATATTGACTGGGAATTTTTGCCACATTCTTAACAGTCATGAGTATCGTAGTTCGAGGAAGCACAAGATGGCGACAGATGTCAAGTGTCCGTTCAGCACTTTACTACAGATTTAACGGCAAGCATAATACTAGCTTTGTGTACAAATTAATGTCCAGAACGCAATATCGGGAAAATAAACCGAAGCGCTCAAAGAAATGTTACGAATAAACTAAGGCATCGCTCTTTTCACGAAATGCTACGATGTTTACAGGACATTTGCAAGTAAAAACCAGAAAGAAATGCCTGCAGTGAAATTTGCATATCAGTGAACAAAATGCTTTCCAATATGTTAATTGAGTTACATAAAACAAAGCAGTGGTATTTCTTGTTGATAGCGCATATAAGTAGTATTCTAGTGGTTGCAAATGCTTTCCTCATGTCTCATACACGTGTATTCAACGCTGTAGCGTGGCGAGCGATAGAATAACTACAAGCACACAAGTCTCAGACCCAGATCGCAACGGTCTTGAACATCCACCCCAGTGAGGTTTCACGGTTATCTTAGCAATCAGCAACACCAGTGGGGTGTCACGAAGACCGGGTCAAGGTCGATCAAGCCATATGACACCTCATGAGGATCGATATGTCTCTTTAACCGCATGGCATCACAGGTGCTATACAGACTGACAATGGAGTTTTTTGGTTCCGCTGGGACTACGGTATCAAGGCAAACCTACTGCAATAACGAAACGCACTGCAATACGAAACGGCTCAATGCAAATTGTCTTAATGCCAGGAAATTCAAGGTTTGTGTCCGGCTAACCACATCTCACAGGAGAACTTGCTGGAACTGGTGTAGGCAACATTGTTTATCGAACCCAGACGAGTGGGCTGGCGTTCTTTTTATAAATTCCGATCAGAATACTTTTGTAGACTTTTTATTTTGTCTACAAAAGTATTCTCCTTGGCATTTCGCCAAAGGAAAAGAGAACCCGTAACGACCCTGCAAAAGTCTGTGAAACGAGACTCTGTGACGTACTACAGAGGTAGAGCACGTATCAAACGACAAATCTGCAGCAATACGTCTCGTCTGTATAGTTCAGTTGGGAGATGGTTGGTTGGTTGGTTGATTGATTTTTATGGCGCAAGGGCCATGTTTGGTCAAAGAGCGCCAGACACAAGACAAACAAACAGTATTAAAAGCGTGATATAAAACTTGAAATCTGGCTAATCAAATAAAACTGAAGAATGAGATGAATGGAAGGGCTAAAAAGACAATGAAACAAACAGTATTGAAACATGGTACAATGGTTAAAAACTAGCTGATTAAGTAAAACTGAGGAATGGAAATGATGATAGGGCTAAAATCTGGATACGTTTAAAAAAAGGCAATGTGTTTTAAAAATAAGAAGACAGCGACTGTATCGCAGTGGTCACCTAGTAGCCGCTGCAGCGCAGCGGCTTCCTCGGTCAACAAATGAGAATGAAAGAAATGAAAACGCACATCACGAAAACGAACACAACTACACAAAAGATGAGTGACAGTGAATCGGCAATTGCACGTCTCACACATGGGCGCAGTGTCGCCACACAGCAAAAAGCGGTGAGTGAAACGACAATGCCCAATGCGGAGACGCGCATTTGGGAGAGCATCTTACTCCGGAGAAAGGGGGCTCAGGGTCGATCCTCATCACGAACGTAAGAATGGATGTACTGGCCGTTGGGTTCTTCGAAAAATGTGTGATAGTTTTTCCTTACATTGTCTATAATTAATGAAAATTCATTCTTTGCTTCAAAAAAAAAGTAAGAGGAAGAGAATGTGATATGCTAAAAAGGTAAAGCCGGTGTCAAGACGACAAATCTGCAGCTATACATCCCGTCCGTGTAGCTTAGTTGGGAAAGCAACTTACTCCGGAGTGAGGACGCGCGGTTTCAATCCCGTCACGGAGAAATATGTGTTTTTAAAACTACTTCGGGGCGATGTTCTACTTGTGGGGGGTGTCATTATGTTCAACGTCGCCACAACAATCCACGCGTTCTCAGGACGCAATGAGAATGCTGAACGCTATAGGGACGAGTTCCTGAAGACCTATGCCAAAACATTTCGGGCAGCTGTTGGCCCCCAGTTCCTTTTAATGGGTGGCTAACACTCGCCCGCGAAGGGCTCAGCTTGTCGATGATTTCCTGCAGAGGAGGATATTCGGCGTGTCGACTGGCCAATCAGGTCTCCTGACTGAACCTTACAGAGCATGCTTGGGATGCTATAGGAAGACACGTAGCAGCTCGTCGGCCCTCCCTCCCAGAACCATTTCCGAGCAACGCTCTACCCTCATCGAGGAATGGAATTCTTTGACTCCAGAGGTCATCAATAATCTGGTGATGAGTAATATCGTCTTTTTGAGAGTTGTCTTTCCTTACGGGGTGATCGCATTCCTCGTTAAAACATTATTAGGTCACATTCTCACATCTCACGTTGGTAATATTTGCGGATGTGACCCAGTACACTTAAGGTGGGCACATATTTGTCTGTTATTTTAAAATGTTTATCACCCTGAAGGTTGGGCTTCTTCACATGCGAAACGCCAGTACCCGCTTCTATATTGTTTTCTTTTTATCCCTGCGAATGCATTTCGTGCTTTAATTTTGGACACCAGTGTATTTCTTTTACGTTTAGATTAATGATTTTCCGTTGCACTTGCATTACGCTTTTAACATATCCATTCATGTTGGAAGAACTGAAAGTATATGACGCAATAATTACAGTGAATCATTAACTGTGTTGGCGCAAAGCAAGACATTGGGTTGTTGCATATGTTCATGCCATTTTAGTCATCGCACTACAGGAATGTATTACATCAAAAGGGAAAATGGAATCAACTAACTATGTATTCGCCCCATGGTTTACGATGGTGTCCTAACGTCTGGATAGGTCTGCAATGCCATTCTTTGAAAAACGGGCAGGTTTTGCTGAGAAGAAATCATCAAGAAAATTCTAGAGATTAACATCATTGTTGAACGTTATGCCACGAAGTGCATTCGACAGAGATCGGAACGGGTGATAGTGTGAAGGGGCGACATCTGGGAAAGAGACCAGACGTAGAAGGATCTCTTATTTCGTGTCCTCAATGGCCATTTTGGTCATGTTTGCACTGTGAGGGCGTGCGTTATCATGTTGGAGAAGGATAGCATGGCACCAATGCTGCCGTTTCTGCTGAATTGCTCCCTTCACACGGCGGAGTTGCTCACAATAGAGTGAAGCGTTGATGGTTCCTCGGCAGCATTGCCCAGTGAATAATACCTTCCATGTCTCACCAGACACACAACATGACCTTCGCAGGATGAAGGTCATGTTTTGGGCGTGGTGTGGGCGTCTTTTTTGGGCTTAACCATTCCCTCCGGTGCCTGAAATCCCCGTACAGGCACCGCTTTTCATCTCCAGTAACAATGCGTGAGAGAAAGGGTTTGTGTTGCTGAGGACATTCGCGACAGCGTGCGAGAAAGGAACCACATATGGAAACACGCTGATTCTTGTTGTCTTCGGTGAGAGTGTGAGGCACCGAAAACCCCAGTTTCTGGACCTTTCCCATACATTCTAGGCGTCGCATCACTGTAGCCTGATCACAGTCCATCTCAGTGGCTAATTCACGTGTCGTTTGACGCGGATCCAAGTGAATGAGATGGTTTCAACGATCCGCATCAAAGTGAGATGGACGACCGGAGCGAGGAGAGTCGTACAGGTCAAAATTGACACCTCGGAACCGCTCAAACCATTTGCGGGCTGTCCTCTGAACAATAGCATCCTCCCCATACACAGCATGAATTTGTCGAGTAGCCTCGGCGTCTGTGGATTCCTTGTTAAACTCGTAGAGGAGCAGATGTCGGAAATGTTCATTCCTCTCTACTTGACAACTCCATACCTCCGAACCTGAACACCAGAAAACATTAGCCAGAATCACACAACGCAATATGATGTAGATGCACAATATTTCTGGCTACATTTTGATATATACGATTGGCCATCTGCAGTCGCTGCTGATCTGGGAAACACTCGTGAAATAAAACGGCATGAACTTATGCATCAACCTTATAACTTTATGAGCTATGAGAGAAATATAAAAATGATTCAGAGACGGTAGCTCTTCATGCTTGAGTAATGTGAGATCAATGGTCTTTAACGTCACGAGATTCTCTGTCTACCGAGCTGAAGTTCTCATTGTGGGAAGTAGACTTGTCTGAAATGTGTCGTTGGTTTATTTAGTACTTCTTCGAAGGACAGAAATATAGGTGCCGTTTCGATATTGAAGTTAAATTTAATAATATGAATTGATAACGAAATAGCGAAATGGGATAAAGCTGAACGTATTGCAGACCCTTTTAACACAGACATCAGGCTTTGGAATGAGAATGGTTTTTTTGGAGACAATGAGTGTTGTCCACGCTGAAATAGATCCTGTGAAAACGTTTTGTGAGAGAATGCTTTAATAATGCATACACCAATTGCGTATCTATATATGCAATGCCTACATATCACAGTCGATATGGCTTACTATCAGATTCGATATGCCTATTAAACGAGTTCCAAGCGCATCATTAGACTTATAATTACAGTGAAACATTAAGTGCGTTGACGCACTGCAAGAGAACAATATGAGTAATGAAAACAAAAAATGATACAGAGAGGATTAATAGCTCTTCGCGCTTGAGTGAAGTTGACAGATATTAGCTGAAGAACGTGTAGCACCATTCTCTCCTATATTACTCATATACAAATTATTTCTTCTGTTGGATGTATTGGGAAACGAATTTCCCTGAAGAAATATTTCTTCATAAATACATGGTAGGGATTTACATCTTTTATATTTTCGCTGTACACCATGTAAGTCCTTTCATTCAGAAAACTTGAACATTTTCATCCCCGCTCCAGGACGATGAAAATTTTCAAGTTTTATGAATGAAGGGCGTACATGGTGTACAGTGAAAATATAAAAGATTTAGAGTTCTATATTACTATAAAATGTGAATTTCAGGAAATTCTACTATATAAATCCTTTTACCGGCAGATGTACCTGAACTAAATGTTGCCCAAAGTTTCTTGCGCTCCTCAAACAGAAGTGTTCTCATAGCGTCCGGGTTATACGAACGCTACGACAAAACGACACCTTTTCCTCTTTCATCTCAGGAGTATCAACAATAAATCTGTCGTTATTTGTAAATGCTCGCTTACTGTCCTTAGTCTTACATTATGTAATCTGGTTCCCTTATAGACCTTTATTCTCTGTTCAATCACCCACGGAATGAATCGGAGTAGTCCCATGAACATGGACATCATGCCACAGGGTAGAAATAAGTTACTCAAACATCTTTGCTCTTCTTTCTTAGGTTCGTCGCCCTTTTTATAGCATTCTTAGCGGAAAAGATAATCTGACAGGAAGGAATAATGACAATCATACACCCAAATGACCACTTAGAGTGATAAACATAAGGTAAAAGAAACGCTTTCTGATGTGTAGGTTCACTCGTTTCTGTCGCGTTTGGCCCACTTCTTAGGCAGTGAATATATTCGTTGGAGCTGATTTCAGCCTATATTGTTAAACCCGAGTTAAATCGTTCCAGTCGGTTAAAGGGTTAAATGTGATATTTCAGGAAATTCTACTACATTAAATGTGCTATTTCAGGAAATTCTACTACATTAAATGTGCTATTTCAGGAAATTCTACTACATTAAATGTGCTATTTCAGGAAATTCTACTACATTAAATGTGCTATTTCAGGAAATTCTACTACATTAAATGTGCTATTTCAGGAAATTCTACTACATTAAATGTGCTATTTCAGGAAATTCTACTACATTAAATGTGATATTTTGCATGAGATATACATATGTTACATTAAATTCGTTTCCTGATATGTACGATTGAAGTAACCTGAATAAAGTCTATAAAAGCGGTAACCTGTTCAAACTGATGCAAAATTATTAAATACATATCTCAATGCTCAATACCAAATTAAAGTATTTATTTTTAATTTATGGTAAACGTATGCTCAACATAGGAATTTGCAACGTATTTTTATTTACTCTTAATGAAGGCGAACACAGCATTTAAGATATTAGGAAACGAAAACGTCATAGGTTGGTGTTTATTCGTATACCACATAAAAGGTGTTTGAAAAAAGCTCCTGGGAAAATACCGAGCAAGAATTTTTACAGAGATCAGAGGTTTTTATCTATGTCGATTAAATGTTTATGAAAAATTTAACCTAAACTTCATGTAATAAGAATCTCTTCGACATAATCCAGTGAGAATTTTAATGCTATAAAGAAGAATGTCTGAATGTGTACGCATATGTGTACGAATGTGCATGTTGTTATGTGTACGCGTGTGTTTGTGTTATCCATAACTGCTCAGAAAATCGTGGTAGACATCTCAATAAATCATAAATCCTTCTTCACAGCGAATTTGCAGTTACCGGTTTCGTGACTTCCAGAATGGAGAGTGCCAAAACGCTCTTTTTGTAGCGTCATACTATTATCCCAGTCCAGACAGTTTAGCTTTACAGTAGTTGTGTGCATAGTATATTGTACGACTTGGAACTTAATATACAGTTATGGGATATTTCGGAAGTGGCGCTCTCCGACTTCTCGGGTGTACCCACATCTGGATTTGTCTCAACTCAAAACAGGAGCAGATCTTGAAGTAGAGAGGGCCAGAGGGTTGTAGGGTTAGTGGCCATCTTAATTTTGTTTTAGTTTCAACTAAACATCAATCTTGGAGAAAAATATATTCAAATAACATTTATTGTTTGCTCATTTTTTGTTTGTTTTCTGACTTCTTTTGTAATTTCGATGCAGTTAATCAAGTCGATGCCGTTATGTTTCATCATAAGAGCTGCTTTTTCTTCAGTTAATTTTCTTTAAATAATGGAGTAGTTTTCTTCTTGCTATCGCTCACCAAGCCAAACTTTAATTAGTCAAGTTGTTGTTAGCGATCTACAGAATTAGATGTATTCCACAGTAAAGAGTAATTATAAAAACTGCACAGAAATAGAAATAAAACGTCAATAAAATTAACGAGGGTACTACGTTGTTAGAGTGCGCAGCTGTATTGCGCTTCGAAATTTCGGGCCTGGTCAACGAATTTCACTTTCCGCCGTTCCTGGTATTAGAAAAATTTTAACAGAGGGCGAATAGTATTGGACCAACTGAATCACCTGACGCTTCGTGTTTTGGATCAATCGTCGTCAAACAAATCAGAAATTGGGAATACAGAAATTGTCACTGGCGAATAATATTGTCATTGGACGAATAGTACCAGATCTAATTGCAGGTATGTTATACAGAAAGGAAGATACAGAGACACAATGCGTCAACTCCAACTTATGTATGTATGCACTTGCATAAGGGACTTAATATCGGCTTATCGAGCTAAATTATGCGAAAATGTATTTGCCTTCCCGATGAACGCAATAATAATGGAGGAGATAAACTACCTTACGAAATATTGAATTTCCCACGAATAAAAATGTATGCTGATAAATTGTCAGATAAGATGGTATCGATAGTCTTTCAAGGGAGGTACTAAGAAACAGTTTTAGTGGCAAATAATGAAGTGACTCTCAGCTCGTACGTTTTCTTGGGGAAGATCAATTTTTTAAATGATCTTTGAGAACATTTAAGGATATAAGTAGTTGCCATTACTTAGCTTTAAAGGCCACTATTTACAGAAAAGGTAAAGACTATTGATAGAAAGGCAAATGCAATATTCACGTCTTATCAGGGATTCAGACCAGACTCAGAAGTAGTAGTAATCAGAAACCCACTCATATTTATAAATGAACCATCCCTCTGAGTTTCTGCGTTCTTATCTAAATTCAGTTTCTTCTTGTCAAACGGTTTCTGCTTTATCAACACATTGGTTTCCCCGATGAGCTTCAATGGCAGTGATCGACAGGTCAATTTAATCTTATGACTGATTGTCGTAAGCGTTGAGAGGGTAGTTTGAGATAATGGCTTATAAAAAGAGCATATTTGCTATAACTGCTTGTTAGGCAGAGCAGAAATGATAGTTCAATTTAATTCAATTCAATTCATTTATTTTGCTGAGCAGAAAACCAGTGTTACAAAAATATCAAATGAAAAAAGCACAGCAAGGAAGCAGAGGAAAAAGGCCAGCAAGGCCTGACTGGGTCTTATGCTCCCGGCACAAATTATGCAGTTAAATCAGGAGTTAAAGTTACATACAAAACAGTGTCTCAAAAAAAAAATTAAAAATTAATGATATATGAAAATATGATAAACATTACAGGTGATACCATTGAAAATCAATTTACACTGTGATATACAAGTCATAGTAATAATAATCACAGTCCCCCTCCACTGCAATCATCAATTTGAGGAATCCCAAGTCATTATGTAGTTTTTAAATTTTTTTAAAAGGTTAAAGTTATTTAAAGTAATCCCCAAATAAAGTAAGGAATTAACCTGTTCTATATTTGTATTATTGATAGATAATGTGATAGAATGTGGTTCCGAAATATTTTGTTTTGAAAAAATTAAAGATTTTGCTTTGGTAGTATTTAATATTAGTTCATTGGAATTTAGCCAATCTGAGATGTTATTAAATTGAGTATTAATATTTGAAATAGTGAGATAACGGCTTATAAAAAGAGCATATTATAGACGTTAAATTAAATGACGTGAGAATGGGTATGTCATCAGCATAAAGAAGGAGATCAATATCATTTATTGAAATAAAGATATCGTTAATGTATATACTGAATAGTAGAGGTCCCAAAATTGAGCCCTGTGGAACACCAGTTGGTATGGATTTAAGAGAGGACTGATGTTGGTTAATGTGAGTATATTGTTGCCTACCTGATAAATAACTTTTGAGAAGAGAATGTTCATTGTTCCGTATTCCAATAGTGTGTTCCTTATTCCAATAGTGTGTTTCTTATTCCAATAGTGTGTTCCTTATTCCAATAGTATTCCAATAGTGTGTAACATCTTGCAAACGATAACTGTATTTTGGATAGAGCTACTTAACAAAACTGCATTGTAAAGATAACGCGTTGACATGAAATTCTTAATGAAATCGTATTGTTCAGATAATGTATTTTATTTCTGAGATAACGGTTTGATATATAGAAGTAGATTTTTGCAAAAGCACTTGACGTTGTGATTGAAAGCAAAGGTTGCTCTGTTGTATTGCGCCAGTGAAGAACAATAAAGCATGGACCATGAAAGGTGACTTCATGATGATTTCCTACCGTTGACCTTCAGTGTTTATTTTTATAATTACGAGTGTTCAGTATTGATATCCACAAGTTCATAGTAAAGCATTTAAGCTTTACAACTCACAACTACTGCACACAACCAATTAAGCTTAACTTTAAATCTTCACAAGCATTAAAACTCCGCTAAATCTTTATACCACGCAGGTAGAAAAGGGCCAGCACAACTACCAAACTGACCTTTACTGTTCGCAAATATTATCTCAGTAACTAAGAGAAGCACCATTCTATCCTGTACACTGTAAAATATAAGTGCTGTGAATTAACGGAAAATTCCTGAAAATAACGAGCAGCAAATTGCAGGTAGTTGTTCTTTTTTAAAAGAAATTTCTCTTTTTTAAAAGTTCACGTATCTTTTCACATCAGTATTTTGATAAATATTCCGTAGTCAGTATTTCCGTTTATTTGAGAAAAAGGTCCGTTTCGGGGTTTTTTGCTGTTATAGAGAAACTTCACAAAATCTTCGATTTCGACTTTTTCAGCCTTTTCACCGGAGATCAACCTTTTCTGACGTACAAAGTTAACTAACCCTTCCTCTTTGCCCCTAGTGGGTTTCTAACCGGTTTTGTGTTCAACAGCCAGCCACGCGTGGTACCGTTGTGCCGGAAAGACCGTAAAAAACAGTCACGTATAAGTTAGAACTGTATTCGCGCGATGATGAAATGTATTTTGCTATGGATGCTGGTGAATTAGTCAGTTTATTTTCTATTGGAGCTTAATTTTTTCTGAATATGTTTATAATAATTTTATATTTTCTGTAAGAGTACTTATTACAAATTACGTATTTTTGTCATCGCGAATTTTTCAAAGCAACAAATGGCTTTGGAACTTGAGATCTTTTTTTAAATCATAATGGCTTTTAATTACCTTTAAAAATGCAAAATGTACTGCTTTATAATATTATTTCATAAAAATCTTAAATATAAAATTTACTGTTAATAGCTATAGCAGCTTTTGTCGTTAGGTGTCCACAAACTAATACTGTACATAGACATGGTACAATCGCCTGTACTATAATTTAAGTGCCCGATTTCGTACGGTAAAATAAAGCACAATAGCTGGCACAACAAATGGGGAGAGAGAGTAAGGAATATCTGTTACCACAATAACTTAATAGACATGGTGCGATATGCTACCCACAATATTCGATGTCGATACAGAACTTCAAAATCAGAACCTCCGACAGACGATTGAAATTTAATAGTTAACCAAATCTCAAGTATTCATGAGAATCGCTCCTATTACCGGAAAGTTTCTGTCATGTGGATATGGTAAAAGTAAGAACGGAACTGTTCGTCAATATACGAAAGGAATTGCGAAAAGGTTTCTAAAAAATTCGGAATTTTTCTCGCCTACGGAAAATCCGCCAAATTAAAATTTTTTTCCTGTCATTTCACGGAAAAGTTTGTATCAGGAACATGCTTTGTCAATTCAGGTAGGAATCATGGAAAATCGCCCATGAATTTCAGAAAAATGTTTACAGTATACAAAAATCGGATTTAAATGCTTGCAAAGTTATCAGTTTAGGGTTTCTTTCATTTCAACTTAAATATCATTGGACTTAAACTTAAGTTCTTGATTTTAGCCTTTTTAAGAACCTTTATTATTCAAACTTGTTTGTAGTCGTAGTAGCTGTAACTTGTATTAAACATTGATAAATTTCTAATTTCATATTTTTGAATAAAGGATCTAAGTTAAGAGATAAGCCTGTAATTAGAAATCCAAAGTCAACTTTATTATATATCTCCCAGCACTTAAAAGAATTGTCACATCAATATGCTTTTCACGTTGCTTGTAACAGCAAGGTGAAAAACAGTACTATTTCATAACAATGTACGTTTGACAATTACCGCTCACAGTCATCAATATAATTCACATAAAACTAATGTAATTATAAATACACCACACTCAAGAGAAGCATATACGTATTAAATCAGTTTATTTTTGTGGGGTAGTAAATACAAAGATTCGCCAAGCTTTCGCATTCCACTGAGAGGCTTTTTCAAGGCAATCGTAGACATGAAAATGCTAGGAATTGGAACACGTAAGGAACAAAGATGAGTTTTGAAAATAACGTAGGTGACATCACGAGCATATTACACGAATTTTTATCAAGCAATTATACGGTGTGTCGCAATATGTTTCCATCTTTTAATAACGCATTCCAAGCTCTTGGTAGCTCAGTAGAAACTATCATTGCACGCTAGTTTGCTGGATAGGATTTCGTATGTCTCCCTGATGACAGTCTCTTTAAATTTCGTGTATGGGGCAATTCTTCTTCCAAGGAGAGTTCAAGCAGTATTAAATGTCTAGGGTGCTCATATTACGTGCGTAACACCTATTGTTTCAAGGTGTTTCCATTATTTTGGACAACCCCTGTAGATGTTTTGAAGGTCGAGTTCGTTAGAAGTTGATTATTATTTTGCTTCAGCCTTACAGCATTAACCTGTTACTACCAAGTTTGCTATACTTGAAGAGTGTTACACGCTATGAGTAATATGGTGAAATGTGCTATCGTTAAATTCACCAGTTTTGGATGAAATAAAGAAGTTAAATTTTAAACAAGTAGACTCGTTATTTACTAGCCGTTCAAGTCAATCACTGTGTAATTGAGTAACATCTGTGTTTATCAGGTTGTGAAGAAAAATTCAGGAAAAAATTATATGTGGCGTGTGTAATGCAAGATACTTCGGGCCTGCAGTGCCCTAAACATCCTAGAGCGTTGTGCACGAAAGAATATATTCTATAAGGACAGAACGTACGCTGTTGTGGTGAAGATTATTTGCACGTTGCGACGATACGATGGCTATATCGATGGAAGGTGTGCGTGCAATATGAATATTTGAATGACATGAAAGTTACGGAAGCACTTGGAAAATTGCGGTGAGCATTTATTGACGATATTATGAGACACAGTATTTACTACGTCTGGTATAGGAAATTCGACCCTAGTGTACGGGATCTGTCTGATACGCCCAGAAGTGGCAGACCCAGTAAGGTTGAAGATGATACGCTGTTGCACGTGCTATCGACCATGACTGATGCAACACTAAGGTAACAACTGGCAAGGAAGTGAAGACCTCCCGTACAGCCATCAGCACCAGACTTCGGAAGTTGGGATATTCGTGCAAACGGGTACTTCATGCTTTGTCTGACCAGAATGGCGGGCAACGCTACTCCATTGCTGTTGCTCTGCGTGAAAGTGTAAAACGGGGAGGGTTTTCTGCATCGGCTGCTCACGGGTTACGAAAAATGAGTTACTTCCGCGAATATTACGCGACAAAGAGCATGGACTAAGCAGGGAAAACCCCACAGAAGTTCGGTAAACCACCTCTTCATAAACGAAAGGTCTTGCTGAGTTGCTGGGGGGATTATCGTGGTGTGATACGCTATTAACTCTATTATACGCTGTGAACAATACCATCACAGCGAATGCTCAAACAATTAGACAGTCTCCTTGCTGCGCTACAGGAAAAGCACCCAGCGTTGATTAGTCGCCATGGAGTAGATTTTCACCAGATAACGCTCGTTCACATGTCGCTTTTACCTGCATTTGTCGAATTTTCTTGCTGAGAAAAACTTTGCTAATGATGATGTGAAACGTTGTAGGGCTGACTTCCTCACCTTCCGCTCGCCAGACTTCTATCTCAATGGGATATTTCAACTGGTAGATCGGTGGAACAAGGTCATTCGTTAGAATGGGAACTAACTGGACGATTAAGTTAAGTATTTTGTACGCTTTCGTAAGCTTGAAATACAGGCTTTTTTATTTCACGGATACTTTCATTTTTTACAGCCTTTTTTTTACAGTTATCCAGGGCATAGCAGAAGAGCTTCGGAACGTTTAAATCAAAGCAGTATTCTGACTCACGTACTACAATGTTTTAATGAGACTGACTTTTCTTCACAAATAATAAATTAAAATCATTACACGTTCTCATTCTCCGAACATAGCTCTGTCTTAGCATTAATTACCTTTGACTGAAATTCTACTCACTGTCAGAATGCCAAATTTGAAAAGCTTGTCGGGAGAAATTCATGTGGCGTTAAGTCAGAACATATTTAAACGGAAGAAATCAAATTTACTTCCTTACACGAGAACACAGAAACTCAGAAGGAAGACTAAATTAGAGGTATGCGTCCCACTCCACGACATTAAGTTATCAGGTGCAAAATCAATTGACTATGTGGCTGCAGGAGCATTTTTCAAGGAAACGAAATTGCTCATCATCTGTAGTACAAAACAAGTCTTCAACACTGGTAAAATCGAACTGCACTAGAAGAAAATGTCCATGATAGGCATAACATATCAAACGTTAAGAGACAAGCATTAGGATCTGGGATGGTGAAGGACCACGTGTCGCTACTTGTCGCTCCCTAGGAGATTCAAGACATTCAAACATACGGTGACACTGCGTTTTCGCGGAAATGGATTTTATGTTTTACAAGTAGTACTTACCGGTGCTGTTTTCTTTGTTCTAACAGCTGTTATGTAATCATAAGGATAATCTTTGGACTTGTAAAATTCGTACGTTGTTTCTGTATCTTTTCCGGTGAGGTCAACTGTACCAGCTATATAAACTGCAAAGTTGAAAGAAACTTTAGTAATAAGCCGTTGTTATGGAAATACAACAGAAAATGTCACTCCAAAACTGTAGTCACTGATGATTTCAAATGTAAGAGTCAAATCATACAATAATATTTCACTTTTTATACTAACATTTTATTTGCGATATCACTACGAATTTTTTAATGTGACGATGGAAATGTTAAATTCCTACCACTCACATGATGTGCAGCTTCAGAGGCACTTGCAGTTGTAATACCTAAAAGTTCATTCTTAAAATAGTATGATGAATTACACTGTTCGACATAGAAAATGGTACACCACGAAGACATGCATGAAATTAGACGGAACTCGCAAGACATAGAGAAAAGTAGTTGGTAAAGAAGTGATTTAATTCCCGAGGATTACGTGAACCAAGTCGTCTAGAAAGCACAAAGCGATGACATTATAGAGATGAATTCTCTAATGTCATGGATGACGTCACTCTTATGTTAACCTGATCGATAGGTGTGTGCTGTGTCTGGCGTCTTGCACGACAGCATTGGAAACCAATCGGAAGCGTTGATTTCTGCGTGACGTCATTAAAGGGGAAACTCTTTTCTCTAATGTCATGGTCTTGTGTTTTGTAGACGGCCTTGTATGAATGCGATGGAAGAGAAGACTCTGTAATGTGGCCTGAGTCAGAAGGTCGTACGACCGCCATGCTAGGGTATGCATTAGTAACACCATGTGGTGTCGAGTGGAAAAGTTCCTGCATGGTGTCCAGAAGCATCGCTGTTTATGCGTCTTTTATCTACATTCAAAATTCTTCGACATTGCGAGGAGGTCATGCTTAGGTATTAAGTCTTCTGCCACTATCCTGCCACATGTTCTGCGTTGGGGAGAAGTCCGGGGATCACGCTGGCCAGAGCAGCACCTAGATACTTTAAAGACTGTGTATGCTGATGTTTGCACTGTGCGGGTGAGTATTATCTTGTGGAAAGTGGGCATCATGGATACCACGGGCATACGGCAACAAAATAGGATGTAGCGTCTCATCGACGTGTTATCGAGCTAACATTCTGCACACTATTTATACGAGTGGTGAACTGCTGCTGAAACTGATACCGCCTCAAACTACGACGCTGAGAAGACGTATGATGCTCAAGGATCGTAGTCAGGTCTTCCCGCAGACTACATTGTTTCCAGACTCTTAATCGGTGACCGGCTACGCAGATACCGAAGCGAGAAACGTTGTTGAACACGACATGGGTCCATTCATCCAACCGCATAGGTCTGGTACGACACAACAGCAACCAGTTACGACAATGTTCAGCAGTGGATGGCAATGATCGCAATAGCTGGTTTGTGCACACATTTGTCTCATCCAGTCTGCGATCTATAGTCTGTGTCGATAAGGGGATGTCCATAGCTGCCTCTTCGAATGTCGCCCACTTACGCCCCGGTGGCGCAGTGGTATGAGCGCTGGCTTGTGACTATTCGCTCGATATGTGTCCGGGTTTGAAACACTGTGGGGCATTTACTGCACTAGCTCTTTCCATTCCCTGGAACCAGTGACTCTACATTAAGGGAGGGTGACTGCTTATAACTCAATGAGTTGCTCTCGGTGGTCGTTAAACCCCCAATAAAAAAAATTAAAATGTCGATTTTGGGGCTACTACGGCGTGCTCTCGAATGAGCAATCGAGACGGTCGGACGTCTGCTTTGGTCAACCGCTGTAGCAATGCAAATTACCTTCATTCAAACACTGTTTCCACATTCGGCCGACAGTTGCTGCATCCCTGCCGCCATGCAAACACAGTGACAAAGTAGCTGTACGTAGCGCTATGGTGAAACCACTGATAAAGGCGGCGGTGTGATGGCAGAATTCCCAACGAGGTCGTCCAGGCTTTCTCGCTCCTTACACGTGCTTTCTCGACGGAGATCACAAGTCGAGAAAGCACGTGTACGAAGCACGTCTACGTGAGGACGACACAATTTATATGTATGATGTTTTGCCCATTTATCTCCGTCACCTATTGAGAGATTGGTTCACAGCAATCTCGTAATACATAAACCAACTACCAACACATACCCACTAATTTGCGTGGCGCTACGACAACTACTTCCTGCTGTCGTATTTTTCTTCGTCGCGAACAGGGTACTTAGCAAACCAATGTTGTTTCTAATTCCACCTAAACTGTAAGAAAATAATTATGGTAAAACATTGCATTAAGTCTTTTTTTTTTTAATTTCATACCTGTATGAAGAACAAAAGACAACTAAGAACTACAACAGTTTCAAGAATATATTAACACCAACGCACGTGACTGAGTTATTTTTCATTCTAACATCTTCGATTATTGCACGGAAGCACAGAAGATTCCTTTTAATTGGGCCTCTTATAAATCGAGGTAGACGTTTATTTGGGTCAATTCTTGAAGAACGCCTCAAATTACATCTTTGGGATGCAGTTTGCGTAATTGGAATAGCCCTTTTATTGGGCCTAAGTGTTGTAGATAAGATGTGTTCCAAATAACCGGAATCTAACTGTACTTCGTAGAATTTATGTTCTATTTCTGCACTTGGAAAAGTTTTCTGTTCCAATCTTCGGAGCAAATTAATCGCGTGGTACTGGTATCCGCCTGACAAGAGATAACCACTTTTTAAGAACCATCATCTGCTTTACAGATATTTTACGTGCATAAAATACTGCGAGTTTTTTTATAATACGGAGTTAATGTTTTTCTCCTGAGATTTAAAGTTATCATTAACAATTTTGCCAAAACCCTTTTAGAATTTTAGTGGCTATGTTTATAAAAATGATTAACCACAGATTTGATCTTTCCTTTATATGTATATATTTATCATTGTGTGGAATGAACGCAAAGTAACAACTCTTGAAGGCAAGCTTATTTCATTAGAAACTATTTCATGTGTAAGAAACAGAAACATCAAATGGTTAGATATTGTGTTTGCAAACACGTCTGTTGTGTTTCGCGCACAAAGCTCCAGTTGTTTCAATTTGCTTTGAGAGAAAATTCTAAATACGAGAAAATTCTTTTTAAAAGGAAGCATTTGCGTTTTCCTGAAATGATAATCTGTTTACTATCTAACATTAAACAAATCATATTTTGCATACTTGTAAAATTTCTTTTGTAAAACTCCAGCATTTTAATGCACGACAAATTTGCATGACAACATAATGTATAATCAGATAACGAACATTAAAGATTTGTTTGCTAAGGAAAATTCCAAAGTTTAGAATATTTGACATCGAAGGAACGGAATCGAGACAGGTGTGAAGGTACAGGTTACCAACCTATAAGTAAGAAAATAAACATTCAGATTGAAAATTTAGAAATAAAAAGCCACAATCGTAAGTAATCTGTGTCGGAAATATTAAATCTGTGCCTTTCATTCAACTGCTTTTGTTTAAATAAATCCATTTGTAGGATAAATCTCATTTATTCGACAGTAGTATATCTAGTAAAATGTTTTGGAGAACGCCAAACTGAATAATTATGTTGTGGAAGTAAGACGTCCAATATTTACAATTATACTATGGATAAAACTGCCGCTACTTTCTCTATGTGACCATTGCGCCGGCTAATTTGAATAAATAAATAAAATACCTGGTACAACAAAGACAAAAATGAATCGGTTCATGTTTTGCTTTGTGCTATAGACTTTCTCCTAATATTTCAAAAGGTTCTCCAAAAGTTACGTTTCAAAAGTTAGTTTTACGCATGTACAAGTTAGTATGAATTGTCATTTTCGTTAAATTCTACTTTGGACACGATGTGTTAAAAAGTTAGACGTTTACACTACTTTTTACCGGCTAGAATAAATTAACTCGAGGTGAGGAAGATATTCTGAAATCAGAGCAAACGAATATACTGGCTGTCGAAGATGTGGGCCGAACGCGAATGAACCTGTTCATCATAAAGCTTTGCCCCCTTAATTTTGTTATTGAAAGTTGAAATTTAGGGGGATGATTGACATTAATCTTTTCTGATTGATTACCTGCTAAAAGGGCAATAGCAATGACGACGAACCTAAGAAATGAGTGAGAAGATGTGTGAGTCACTAGTTTTCACACAGTGGCATGATGACCATGTCAAGGGGACCAGATTTTCCTCACCACGCATTGTGTTATGAAGCAGAAGATGAAGAACTAGAAGGAAACGCTTTCCATACCAGAACTTAGACTATCCTCATCACGCATTGTGTTATGAAGCAGAAAATGAAGAACTAGAAAGGAGCGCGTACCACACCTGATCTTTGAAGAACTAGAAGAGACCGCTTACCACACCATAACTTTGAAGAACTAGAAGGGAGCGCTTACCACATTAGATCTTTCAAAAACCAGAAGAGAGCGCTTAGCACACTAGATCTTTGAAGAACTAGAAGAGGCCGCTTACCACACCAGATCTTTGAAGAACTAGAAGGGAGCGCTTACGACATCAGATCTTTGAAAAACCAGAAAAGACAGCTTACCACACCAGATCTTTGAAGAACTAGAAGAGACCGCTTACCACACCAGATCTTTGAAGAATTAGAAGGGAGCGCTTACCACATCAGATCTTTGAAAAACAAGAAGAGACCGCTTACCACATCAGATCTTTGAAGAACTAGAAGAGACCGCTTATCACACCAGATCTGATGTGGTAAGTGCTCCCTTCTAGTTCTTCATTTTCTTGGGTAGTGGAAACTGAAAGTAAAGGACTAGAAGGAAGAGCTTATCACCAGGTTCAGGTTTATAGTTGGTACTGCTGAGATGAGAGAGTAACATGAATTGTTGTAGATTTCGAAAAACCCGGACACTATGTGGAAATTTCTGTTATTTCTGTTTCAAGAGCGCAGAAAATTTTGGGCATCAACTGGTTCAGGTGTATAGGCCACTTAAATGATTAATTACGAAACGAACATTGCTATGTTAAATAAGTTTATGCACTACCAGACCTTGAAATTGCCCCACCCATACAAATGTGCCCC